>OX387643.1:26579326-32128919 GCA_947568875.1 Fissipunctia ypsillon
GTGACATTTATATTCAGTGTTCCTAATGAAAGCGGCTGTCTATCAAACTTGTATTGGTTATAACGACTTTGTTTATGTTTCGTGTTTGTTTGAAGATTGTGATTTGGATTAATACTTATTGGATTCTAATATTATATTTATTAAAAATGAAGACAAGTTCGTCCCAATTTGTTATGATGGTGGCATTTATGGAGCAGTAAATGGAAATCAAATTATTTGATGTTTAGCGAACTTATGATCTGTGAACTTTGCAGAAATAACACTAAGTTTGTTTGGTTTTTGGCTAGAGGTAGGATGTCACGCATAAAGAATTGCGAAGAGTTAACTCTGTTAGGTCCTTGACAGTGATGGTAGTGGTGATACTAAAACTACCCACTGACAAATGATCGCTTTCTTCGGAAGCCGATATCTTCTCTTAAATTCGGCCTCCGGAAGATCTATTATAGGATTGCTACAAGCACGGGCTTTTGCACGAACACTGGACATGTAATTACGCTCATCTTGTACCCTAACGGTCTCAAACATCATCCAAGCAAAATATAAACGTGATGCCATAGTTGTCTTTAATCCACACAACGAATTAAAATAAAATTACTTTGATAATTCACCACACTTACAAGGCTCTCACTACAAATCCTTCAGTGAACACTTTACTTATTCGAAAGTGAACACGTTTCCTATACGAGCTGTCAAAACTGTCAAAATTGCAACTCACACTCGCGATATCACAGGTTCACGCTAATTTACGAGCTCACTTTCGAGTGGGAATCGATCGTCACCATCTACAAAGTAAAATAAACAACTGACACTCACAATTTTTAGTTCTTGCGTATGGCACTAGATGGCGCTAACTCAGTGCCATACAAATCTGAGTATACTCTAACGCGATGGTGAAGTTAAAAAAACTCGCACTAAGCACACAGGTCATACATGCACGCCGGTTGCGAGTACTACGCACCTGACCAGAACATAACATATGGTCTATCGGTTTAGGTAGTTAACTAAAGGTAAACAATCTTGGTATGTCTTTTTATATTAAAGAGGTCGTATATAATATACACAAAGATTATTTAAATTTAGTTTATTAGCTAACATCGATTTAGTAAATACCTAGTCGCAAAGATTTTTATATACAATTTATAGACAACTTTTAGATAAAAAGACATGCCAAGATTGTTTACATTTAGTTAACTACCTAAACCGACGGAGTATAGACAGCACAAACAACAACTATATAACATAAGAACAAGAGTTGTTTTAAGTTTTCCTGTAATGTGTAAAACTAATTTCTGTTTTTTTGATTGTTTAAAAAAAATATTATAGATTCTTTATTTTAATGTAAAGTAACTTTTATGAGAGATCGTAGGTACATACCTCTATTTTAAATGGTTAATTCCGAATTGAGTAATTGGGTAGGTATTGTATACGTAGGTACCCGACCCGACGCAACGATGCGCGCGCATAGGTACTATAATATCCCGCACATCGTAATGGTGCCAGGCGGATTATTGTGTTTAAATGATACACCGTAACAGTTTTCAGTATAGGTAATACAAAACGCACTTAATGATGTTACAATAACTTCCTGTCACTGTTATGTACTTAGCAAGTAGTGGTTCCTACCCCCCAAAAAACAACCGACTTGTAAGCAAAACACTATAAAGTGAAAAATAATTTCGGAAGTCGGTAGCAAAAAAACGAAAATACTAAACCAAAGACACCGACTTCCGGAATTATTTTTTTTTTACTCAAGTAGTGTTATTTTTGGAAGTCGGTTGTTTATTTTATAAATAAGTTTTTATTAAAATCGGTCCACTCGGTCAAAAGTTATTTCTTTTTTGTTATTAGAGCGTCACCAGCATAATTTTAACTAAACAAAGTCCTCCCACCGCGTATGTCTGTCTGAACACGATAAAGTCAAAAACTACCGAACGGAACATAGGGTACTTTTAATCCCGGTAGTACTTTCCCATGGGATATTTTCCGACATCCACGCGGGCAAGGCCGCGGGCAAAAGCTAGTTAACCAATATTTCACTTTGGGGTACCTAGCCCTTATATTTTAAATTTAATCAGTAATAGTAATGCACTCTAAAAACCGTCCAAGTGCGAGTCGGACTCACACACGAAGGTTTCCGTAACACCGTACAATGTTTAACACTACGTTAAAAAAAAATATTAAAGGAAGAATATTTTTCATCTTAAATTTTAACAATCGCAAAGATAACTTTGTACTTCGTATTTCATACAGATACTGTGAATTACAAAGTTATTTTTTGCAGTTGCAGAAAATCGCCAATATTTAAACAAAATGAATGAGCGTTTTTAGTATTTGTTAGTGAAATATACATAATAATAAACATTATCACAAAATTTCAAGTCCAATGGGTCAGTAGGAAGTTTTAAAACAATCTTCGGAACAAAACTTTGTAAAAAAAAAGCTGACTGGTAGCTTCTTGTTCCTTTGTTTTCCAATATTTTTAAAACAAAAATACAGTATTTATCTACTCAAGGAGCTCTAAACAACGATAGCCCAAGTGATGGGGTAGGTCATTTTTTTTTTCGCGCCCCCTCAAAAACATTTAAAAATATTTCTTGGCAATCTGTATGGCTTTGGGTCAACATTCATGCTTATACTGTGAAAATTTAAAGACTGTAACTTCAACCGTTAGGCTGTAAAACCTGTGTGACAGACGGACATACAGACACACGTGAGTGGTACGGAACCCCAAAAATTAAATAGATACTTTCGCAGCTTCTCTTGCCTTCTGCGAATTTTAATTATTTTACTTTTTCGTGACTTTTTTCTTTGATCTATATAATAATATCTTTCGTCTATTCTACCCATGTTCTGTAAGTAAAATAATAACAAGTTTGTAGAGAAAATAGTTAAACGTTACGTGCGTAGTTCCACTTTAACTAGTTAAAACATAATTTAAATGAACACCCTCATTCAGTTTCACAAATAAAATAAAAAATATTTACGGACCAAAAATATTTAGTCGTACCATAAATTACGTATACCATATCACGCGTGGCGCTTGCGCGGCGGCGGGAGGACAACCGATATAGATCCTACGTCGACGAGTGCCAGAGCGCGACTGAGTTAGGCCGTTCGCCCGTTCCATGCACCCGATTTTATACTTACTTTGAAAAATTATTTTCATAAATGATAAAAGACAGATATTTTTTTCTTTTTTACACATTTATAGTACAATTTTTCTTGTTACGTAAAACATTATTTATGTTACAAAATGACTTTTAGATTATGAGATATTATGACGTGTTTTTTGTGGTCGATTTCTCGATTTTTTTAGACGTGTAAAAAAATACAAGTTAATGTATTAAAAATCGAACTTTTCTTAAGAAAAGTTCGATTTTCATAAATGATAAAATGATGATGGTTTTGTATTTTTTTGTTGTTTTTAATGCATTAATGCATTTTAAATCTCAGGAGATGCCTCTTCGAATGAATACTTAGTAATGAAATTGGTGTAAGATTACTTCAAAGTTGAGCCTTCGCGCGTCATCTGGAAATCGCACCTTCGTAATCCGCTGTTTTCGTAGTCAATAATCCAATTTGAACGAGTTTTTGTTAACGGACTTTAAATAAAAATCTATGATAATTATGATGATTGAAGTCAAAAGAAGCTACAACAATAAATTATATGACTAAAATGACAAGAAAATCTCCCAAGTTCTCGATTTACACATGTTTGTAAAATGCTATCACGCTCTTAAAAGAATTTCCATTATCGGCGTTGAAAACTTTTGTAATCACTGCATAGATATTTCACGGAAACACACGTAGCGTTTCGGTACAAAATTCGCTGTACATATTGCTAAGAAGTGTGTTCTTGCCGATAACTTATCTGTATGTATATTTCCCGAAATTTATTACCTCTTCGAGATTCAGTTTTTTAGCCACGGGTGCGTGTGTTACTTCTGGGTAACCGTGCACTATTTTTGCATTGCTGAACATCATTTGGTCCTGACGTCCCAATCACTCGTAAACCAGCACTTTGCGCATCAAGTTGTCACTAGAGCAATAAGTCCGTTGCAACACTTACCACAATACACCATCTTGTGAACCGCTGCGAACGTGAGATAATAATCTTCGTGCATTCTGTATTGTCACATCGAAAACGATAAATATCGTTTATATAATGTCATAACTTTATGTGCGTATACGCAAATAAATAATCAGGAAACGAGAATACCGAACGCCGATTGCACTAACGAACGCAAAAATCGTGATGTAAGGCAAAAGCTACGAGGAAATCAAATCAGAAGTCATGGTCATTAGGTCATAGTTAGTCATTTATTCAAAACCTATTTGCGAATTAGCACTTTCTGAACGTCAAAATTACATAAGACAGTTGTCCCCCAAAACGCCTAGTGCCTTAGCGGGGAAGAAGTAGCGCAAAAAGCTCCCCAGCAGCACAGCGGTCTGTTCAGTTAGAATAACAAAAAAAACCGGCCAAGTTCGTGTCAGACAGAAATTCATATGTGAACTAAATTTCAACTTAATTAGTCCATTAGATTTGGAGCAAAATGGCTGAGACAGACGGGCAGACAGTCAGAAAGACAGACAGACACACGAGTGATCCTATAAATAAGGGTTCGGTTTTTTTACTTTTGAGGTACGAAACCCAGAAATCCCATTTTTATTATTATTTAACCATCTATGGCATGAAAACACCAGCCTGTATAGAGCTTTAATTCAAGTTGTTACAGAATCGGACCTCGGTTAATTTTAAGAAAAAAAATATTGAGTAGCAAATAATGCAAAAAATCTGATGTAAATTCAAAAACCGAGTTACACTATGAAAAAAATATTTTATATTACGCTGCCATAGTGTGAATAGCAAACCGACCATTTTGTGGAAAAATAACTAAAAGGTACTTTTATAAAAATTGCTTTTTAAAAGCAATTTAATTTGCCTTGGAACGTGCGCAGAACTCTAGTGTGGGACGCAACCTGTGTCGACATCCTTGCGCCATCTCATGTTCTAAGCACGACGTGCTGTGCTGGCGCCGCTGCTGCGGCTGCTGAGACCCTAAAGCGGCGCAAATACTATAATCTTATCGGTGACTACAGTTTTGAGCCATTTGAGGTCGAAACGCTCGGGTCATGGGTCCCGAGTGCGCGTCTCCTTTTTGAGGAAAGGAGACTGAAACGATTATATACAATCTTGGGCCTAAATGTAACGAGTTGAAATTGGTGTGAATTAATAGATTTAAACTTATCAGACCCTCGCTGAAAATTCTGTAAGGTTTGACAATCTGAGAGCCGAGTTATAAGAGGTTTAGTAAAAGTAAGGTTATGTCACAACCTTTAACTAACAACTGATTCCTGAAGTCCAAAAGATGTTCTTTAAACACTAATGTTTATTATATTTCGCCTAGTGTATTGCAGTGACTAGTTACTATCCTTCAATTCACACAGCGATCCATAGTTTCAACAATATCCAATCCACAAGGCGGAGGTAAAATCCAAAATAACAATTCCAAGTCAAACGTGTGAGCGATCTTCGATATCAGCAAGGGTCGTACAAGGTAGGCAGGGTCAAAATCCGTGAAAAACAACACCCACTGCATTGTTTTTCTTTAAAAATAAATAATCTGGAAAGCATTTAAAACGCATCGGAAAACACGAAACGAGTGAACAAGCAAGAGCAGTCGGCAACTGTCTACTGTCAATGTTGAGCTGACTCACAGCTGTCATGCCAGTGACATAGACTAAAAATATAAGACTGATTTTAATCGATATGAAATCAATATTCATTATATTGGTTTTTCAGTAATTAATTGATATTTAATTTATTAATATGACATATAATTAAATGCACTTTATTGTTTATAAGTATATTTAGTGCATTTAATTACTCGAGTTAGTTACCTAGTGCGAAGGTTTTCTTTTTGTAATTTTGTAATCGATTACTACTATTATATTTCTCTTAATTCTCCGCTTCCAGATTGAGAATTGAGCTGATTTTTGATATTCTAAGATAAAAAAATATGACAATTTTTTTAGATCATATCTCAACTTATTACATTTGGGCCCACCATTTTCCATCTCCTTTCTCGCCAACTGGTCACACTTCACGTGACCAGGGGGCTGGCTCGTTCTTTGGCCAAAGAATTAGCATTGCCATTCAACGTGGCAATGCTGCCAGTCTTCTGAGCACGTTTCCGGATGACATCGATGTGGACAACAACTTCGACGCCAAAGTTTCCTTTTGTTTTGTAGATTTATTTGTATGGTTAATTAGTTCTTCAGTTGGTAATTGTATAGCGCTTTTTAAATGTAGAATTTCAAATATGTGTAAGTATATATACTCCATTTGAAATAAGATTAAAAATTTAAATAAACCGTTTTTACAGTTTGAGTTACCGATTTTGACTTTTATTCCGTAGGCATAAGGATGGCATTAAAAGCAAAAACGTGGTTACAATACCAACTGTTTACTGCAGCTGCTATTTATCATGCGAACAAGGCAATAAAAGTCAAAATCGGTCGAACGGACTGTAAAAAAGGTTTAGTTAAATTTCTATTCTTATTTCAAATGGAGTATAGGTACACGCATGTTTTGTGTACTATATGTACACTTCTGCCCAACCCTTCGCGGAAACAAGGAGTGATGGTATGTTATGTTATTTTAAAGAGAAGAAAGTTTTTATGCTGCCAAAGTGATGTCAGATATTTTTACCACAATAAAGTATCACGTCCCTCTAAACAGAACTCAGTAGGCAGATATTTATAACGCACGGCATGTCCGATATTTTATGCATTCTGAGAGGTGACATATATTTTTGATACAGATGCGGTACCCTATATTTTGGCGTCGCTTGTCTCGTCAGATAGTTTTGGTGTTTCTTCGACTTGTTTATTCCTTGCACTGATGATCACATGTTTGCTGTCTTCTTGAGTATATTATGTATTCCTAATTTATTTTTATTATCCTCAATCATGTTTAGGTTCTTGAAAAAAGTATAATTTAACTCAGATTTTGATAAACAAAACTGAAAATATGTTTAATGTTTCCGACTTATTTGTGACAAATGCTTTGTGACGTCACATCAAGATCTTCGCGTGAACATTCAATAGTTAACTTTTGATTTGCAATCAATAAATTACTTTCGGATTTTTTTTTTTTTTGTTTTTGATATCTTTATAATTATACTTAACCTTAAATCGTTTAAAAATACCTACACAAAACAAATCGGTTCCCTATAACCATTCATTGTATTGTACACCACACTCATTGTGTAACTGTTACAATAAGATTCAAAACGCGAACCATGATTATTTCTTGTAATTTTCAGACACAAGCAGAGCCTCCAAGAGTGATCACAATTGACCTCACCCACGAAGAAACGGCACCGAACAATGTCTCACCGCGGAGTGACAGGGCACCGCGGCGTGACAGGACACCACGGCGTGACAGGACACCGCAGCGTGACAAGACACCGCACCGTATCAAGGCACCGCGGTGTGACAGGACACCGCGGCGTGACAGGACACCGCGGCGTGACAGGACACCGCGGCGTGACAGGACACCGCGGCGTGACAGGACACCGCGGCGTGACAGGACACCGCGGCGTGACAGGACACCGCTGCGTGACAGGACACCGCGGCGTGACAGGACACCGCGGCGTGACAGGACACCGCGGCGTGACAGGGCACCGCGGCGTGACAGGACACCGCGGCGTGACAGGACACCGCGGCATGACAGGGCACAGTGGCGTGACAGGACACCGCGGCGTGACAGGGCACCGCGGCGTGACAAGACACCGCGGCGTGACAGGACACCGCGGCATGACAGGACACCGTGGCGTGACAGGTCACCGTGGCGTGACAGGGCAGCGCGGCGTGACAGGTCACCGCGGTGTGACAGGACACCGCGGCGTGACAGGACACCGCAGCGTGACAGGACACCGCGGCATGACAGGACACCGTGGCGTGACAGGGCAGCGCGGCGTGACAGGACACCGCGGCGTGACAGTGTATCACGGCGTGACAGGCCAACGCGGCAAGACAGGGCAACGCGACGAGACAGGGCATCGCGGCGTAACATGTCACCGCAGCGCAATCGGTCAGCGCGGCGCGACAGGTCAACGCGGCTTGATAGGTCAGTGCGGCGCGACAGGTCACCGCGGCGTGACAGAACACCGCGGCGTGACAGGGCATCACGGCGTGACAGGGCAACGCGGCGAGACAGGGCATCGCGGTGTAACATGTCACCGCAGCGCAATCGGTCAACGCGGCGCGACAGGTCAACGCGGCTTGATAGGTCAGTGCGGTGCGACAGGTTAAAGCATCACGATCGGTCAGTGCATCGTGACAGGTTACCATGGCGTGACATGTCACCGCAGCATGACAGGTCACCGCGTTACCATGCGTCACCGCGGCGCCATAGGTCACACCACAGCACGTCGCGTGACCGTAGAGACGACAGGATTCCAGTCGTTGTGAAAAAAGGAAACGGGTCTGAACTACATTAATCAATGTAGAGTGATGATAGGAGAAGTCATAATATTTAAGAGTGAACCATGGACCATTTATGTACCATGTTCATCAAAAATAGTTACATCATGTATGAAACATGATTTAACTATTTTTTTATATGTACTTAAAATTCTTTATTGTGCTTTTGTAGAGATCAGGGGTTAAAATATTATCTATATATTTACTAATATTATAAAGAGGAAGAGTTTGTTTGTTTGGTTGAACGCGCTAATCTCAGGAACTACTGGTTCGAATTGAAAAATTCTTTTAATGTTGGATATTTATCGAGGAAGGCTATAGGCTATTTATAACATCACGCTACAACCAATAGGAGCGGAGCATCAATGAAAATGTTGCAAAAACGGGGAAAATTTATTCCTATTGAGAGCTTCCGTTGCGTGCAAACGGTTATAGTTACGGAAAAATCATGTATGACGGAATTGTTCCTCTTACAAAGTTCTAAAAAAAAGTCCACAATAGCATATGTCTATCTTTTAAGGTTGGCTCACTATAACTTTTTTAATTGTTATAAAATAATGTATTAGTTGCAAAGGTGTTTTCATAAACATGGTATTAATCCTTATCCAAAAAAATATTTTCATAATTAAGGTTGATTAAGTACATGTAAATTCCTTTTCAAATTATTCAAATTGGACCTTTCGTTTAGAAATTACAACGGGTATAAAAATGCAATGCGCTGTTTTAGTTACCTACACATTTTATTTATTATTGACTGTTTGAATGCGCTAATCTCTGTCACTAACAGTCGGATTTTAAAGATTCTTTTTGCATTATAAAGCCCAATTCTTGAGGAAGGCTATAGGGTACTAGCTTTTGCCCGTGGCTTCGCTCGCGTGGATGTCGGATTTCCAATGGAAACATACTACCGGGATTGAAAGTACCCTATGTGTTAATCCAGGTAAAACACATTGTTTCATATAACTATATTGGTTTACACGGCGCACGCCAGTACAGTTGCCAGTCGGCATGATTTTTTCCCACATTTTCAACATCGTCATATTTGAGCCAATATACAAAAAAACCTTTATGAATTATACACCTAAACCTACCTCATGAATCACTCCGTCCATTGGTGAAAACAGTATACAAATTCGTTCAGTAGTTTTTGAGTTTATTGCGTTCAAATACACAGACAGACAGACGCGGTAGGGGGACTTTGTTTAGTTAAAATTATGTCGGCCACGCTCTAATAACAAATAACTTTTGACCGAGTGGACCGATATTAAATCCATACTTCCATACTATACTATATACACTATACTATATATACTATACTATCCATACTAATATTATAAATTCGACAGAAACTCTATCTGTCTGTCTGTCTGTCTGTATATTACATTTTCACGCCTAAACCACTGAACGGATTTCGATAAAATTTGGCAAGGAGATAGATGGCATCCTGGGAAAGGACATAGGCTATTTTTTGTCTCAAAAATAATCCTACAGGGGGTGATATAGGGGATGAAAGTTTGTATAGGAACCCCAGCATTCCTTAAGTTAGGGATTTGAACATTCAAATTTATGCTTTTTGTAGGAATAAAGGATTATATGGTTCAGCGTTTTTGAAAAACCATCTCCTAAGGGGGTAAAATAGGGGTGGATTTAAAATATCACAAATAATAAACATTTTGTGTAACTCTTAAGAGCTGGGATGGGAAATGTAGGCTGCATAGTTCGTATCTTGACTTCTTGAGGTAACATTTTAGTCTTTATTTTTAACCGACTTTAAAAAAGGAGGAGGTTCTCAATTCTGTTGTATGTTTTTTTTTTAATTTTTTTTTTTATGTCTCGCTACCGGCGTGCGTGTATGATCAGATGTATGAATGTAAACGAGGCAAAAGGAGTATGTAAGGATCGTAGCAGGCGGCGATCTGTAGGTTCTGCCTACCCCCCTACCCCCCCCCCCCCCCCATGGGAAGAAGGCGTGACTTTATGTTATGTTATGTTTGTTAACTCAGTACTCCGTCATTTAATAACCGATTTGGAATATTCTTCTTTTATTTGAAAGGATATACTTCCAGATTGGTCTCATATTTATCAAAATCCAGTTCTGATCATAGGATCCTTGAGGAACTGAGGGAACTCCTTAAATATTATAGTCATATACATAGCGATTTTGGTATTTTCATCAACAAGTCAAGCATTTGCATTCAGAAAGTATCATTTGGTGAAGTGAAACTGAAGAAGACCATAGATGACCACGGGAACTACTCACGAGTGGCGATAAGATCATTATGGCAGCTAAGCGACTATGACGACACAAATAAATGGTTCGGATGAAAATGATACCATAGAACTGATCTGATGATGAAGCCGGAAGGTAGGCACCGAAACTCCGTAATGAAACAATGTATCCTAGCCGTGTTTGGGCTCATTGGAATTTTCATGAGATGCACTCTTGCTACATCAATCTGCCTAGCCTTTTTCCAGCTATGTTGGGGTTGGCTTCCAGTCTAACTGGATGCAGCTGAATACCAGTATTGCACTCTGGCTATAAATGATTTTAATGGTAATAAACCTCTAATTGCGCTACTTGAGTCGTACCTATGTTATGTGTGGCCTTGATTGTCAGAAGACAGATTTCGTCAACGATCTGTCATCGTGTGGTTGATTTAATAGTTTGTTGGCGACGGCGTCAAAACTTCGCCTTCCATACTTCGGACACGACTCCGAAGTGTCCGAGTGTCCGAAGTTTGGAAGGCGTAGTATGTGTGTGGCATATGTAGTGTGATATATGTGTATGTATATGTGGGTATGCCTTTTTGCAAAGTTTTTACGAGTATTTCAAAGGTTTTTATTTTTTTTCTCCTGTGGTGGTCACATATAAATTTGGTTAAATTCTGATGAGTGGTTATTGAGTTATCTTCAATAATACGTATTTTTTTCAATTTAGTGTATATATCTTTTAGTTATAATAACTTCCTGTCACTGTTATTTACTTCGCAAGTAGTGGTATACGAATTTGGGTGAGGTAGGTAGTACAACTAAAAAGTGGAAAATAAAATCTTATTTATAAAAAAAAACAACCGAATTCCAAGAAAAACACTACAAAGTGTAAAATAACTTTAATTTCGAAAGTCGGTGGTAAAAAACGAAAATACTAAACCAAAGACACCGATTTTAGGTTTAGGTGTATAATTCATTAAAGTTTTGTATAAATTCAAAACCTTCAATAAGTAATAAGCCGAATTCATACCGGCAGATGTGAGTGGAAACGCCCTAGGAAGACATATAGTGATGTTCTTCAGAAAAGTCAGGTGCGTAGTACTCGCAACCGGCGTGCGTGTATGACCAGATGTATGAACGTAAAGGGGGCAAAAGGAGTATGAAAGGACCGTAGCAGGTGGCGTTCTGTAGTTTCTGCCTACCCCAATGGGAAGAAGGCGTGAGTTTATGAATGTATGTTTGTATAAATTGGCTGAAATATGATGATTGTTGAAGATGTCGGAAAAATCATGCCGACTGGGAGCTTTTTGGCGCCCGCCGCGTAAACAAAGTATTACAGAACTTAAGGTACTTTTATTCCCAGTAGTACGTTCCCGTGGGATATTTTCCGACATCTACACGGGCGAAGCCGGGGGCAAAAGCTAGTTACTTTATATTTTTAATATCATAAATTCGAAAGTAACTCTCGACTGTCTGTATGTTACCTTTTCACGCCTAAACCACTGACCAGATTTCGTTAAAATTTGGCAAGGAGATAGATGGCATCCTGGGATAGACATAGGCTACTTTTTGTATCAAAAATAATCCTACAGGGGGTGATATAGGGGATGAAAATTTGTCTGGGAAACCCAGCATTTCTTAAGTTAGGGATACGAAAATTCAAATTTATGCTTTTGTTAGGAATTAAAGAATTATACGGTTCAGCGTTTTTGAAAAATCATCCTTTAAGGGGGTAAAATAGAGGTGAATTTTAAAAATCACAAATAATATTAAAAATGTTGTGTACCTCTTTTTAAGAGATTTAAGGGATTGCAAATGTAGTCATAGTTCGTATCTTGACTTCTTGAGGTAACATATATTTATTTTTAATCGACTTCAAAAAAAGGAGGTGGTTCTCAATTCGGTTGTATGTATTTTTTTAATGTTTGTTACCTCAGTATTCCGTCAATTATAAACCGATTTGGAATTTTTTTTTTTCATTTGAAAGGACACTTCCAGATCGGTCCCAGTTTTATCAAAGTCCAGTTCTGATGACAGGATCCATGAGGAATTGAGGGAACTCCTCAAATATTATTGGCAAATACATAGTTATTTTGATATTTTCAACAACAAGTCAAGCATTTGCATTCAGAAAGTATCATTTGGTGAAGTGGAACTGACGAAGAAGACCACAGATGGCCACGGGAACTCCTCAATGATAAGTATTTCAC
Source organism: Fissipunctia ypsillon (assembly GCA_947568875.1). Lineage (NCBI taxonomy): Eukaryota > Metazoa > Arthropoda > Insecta > Lepidoptera > Noctuidae > Fissipunctia > Fissipunctia ypsillon. Next base: position 26,592,238 of record OX387643.1, read on the forward strand.
GGGTGGTGATAAGATAATCTCGATTAAGATATTTAAGCGACTATGACGAAGTACGAAGTAAATTTAAATACCTAAATGAAAATTGTACCATCGTATTGATGTGATGATGAAGCCGGAAGGTAGGCACCGGAACTCCGTAATTAAACAATGTATCTTAGCCGTGTTTGGGCTTATTGGAATTATCATGAGATGCACTCTGGCTATAAATAATTTTAATGGTAATATGCTTCACATTGCGCTACTTGAGTCGTATGTTACGTGTGGCCTTGATTCTCAGAAGACAGATTTCGTCAACGATCTGTCGTCGCGTGGTTGATTTAATCATTTGTTAGCGATGGCGTCAAAACCTGATAAAACTACGCCTTTCAAACTTCTGACACAACTTAGCGAGACATATATTTGCCTTTTTGCAAAGTTTTTATTTGAAAGCGTATATTCCTGAGGTGACCACATATAAAATTAGTCAAATTCTGACGAGTGATTCTTGAGTTACTTTCAATAATACGTATTTTTTTCCATTTAGTGTAGGTATGTTAATAATGTTATAATAACTTCCTGTCACTGTTATGTACTTAGCAAGTAGTGGTTCCTACCCCCCAAAAAACAACCGACATATAAACAAAACACTACAAAGTGAAAAATAATTTCGGAAGTCGGTGGCAAAAAAACGAAATTACTAAATCAAAGACACCGACTTCCGAAATTAAAGTTATTTTTCACTTTGTAACGTTGTTTTTGGAATTCGGTTGTTTTTTTATAAATAAGTTTTGAAGTCAGTTGTTTTTTTATAATAAGTTTTTATTAAAATCGGTCCACTCCGTAAAAAGTTATTTATTATGAGCGTCACCGGCAAAATTGTAACTACACAAAGTCATCCCACCGCATATGTCTGTTAGAACACGATAAAGTCAAAAACTACCGAACGGAACATAGAATACTTTTAATCCCGGTAGTACGTTCCCATGGGATATTTTCCGACATCCACGAGGGCGAAGCCGCGGGCAAAAGCTAGTAAAGACATTACATTTCCAATACCTTAAATCTCTTTAAAAGAGGTAGGTCGGTACCTACACAAAAAATGTAATATTTTTGTGAATTTTAAAATCTTAGGGGATGATTTTTCAAAAACACTGAACCACATAATTTTTCATTTCCTACCAAAAGCATTAATTTGAATTTTCATATCCCTAACTTAAGAAATGCTGGGTTTCCCATACAAACATTCCTCCCCTATTTCACCCCCTGTAGGATTATATTTGAGACAAAAAAGTAGCCTATGTCATTCCCCAGGATGCCATCTATCTCCGTGCCAAATTTTATCAAAATCCGTTCCACAGAACGGATTTAAGCCACAGCTTATAAAATATTTTTTTTTCTTACAAACTTTATCCCCCTTTTCACCCCGAAGGTTTTGGTTAATTTTTGAAGTCTTTTGTGACGTTTCCATTATTTTACTTATAGGTTAATTATACCAATTTTCAAGTTAATCAAGCCTCGCAGTAAAATCCTCCCCTGTAAAATTGACTACCCCTTTTCACCCCATTAGGGGTAGGTTTTTTAAAATCCTGATACACGTTATTCCTTATTTTTGGTCTTAAGTATAAATACCGAGTATCGAGTTAATCGGACCCTGCGTTAAAATTCTTCCATTACAACTTTTACAGCCGTTAATGCCCCTTAAAAACAAAACATGACAAACTACTTAGATAAGTATTCGTGCCAAGTTTCAAATTTATTATCTCATGGAAAAAGATTTTACAAACAAACTGTATCCCCCCTTTTCACCCCCAAAGAGGTTAATTTTAGAAAAAGATTTTGTGATGTTTCCATTATTTGTCTTATAGGTTATTTTTATAAATTTTCGAGTTAATCCTCCGCTGTAAAATTTACTACCCCTTTTCACCCCATCAATCCCCATTAGTCGATTTCCGAAAAACCTTGATACACGTTATTCTGTATTTTCGGTTTTAAGAATAAATAGGTACTGAGTTTCGAGTTAATCGGACCTGTAAATTTTTTTCATACAAACTTTGACACCCTGTAATCCCTTTTAAGGGGGTAGTTTAGAAAAACTAAAAATGAAAAACTTTATGGTTTACTCAGATAAGTATTCGTGCCATGTTTCAAGTCTATTAATTCATGGAATAAGATTTTTCATGCAAATGAAATCCCCCCTTTTCACCTGTGCAAAATTTCACGTATCTTAACCCAGTAGTTTCGGCTGTGCGTTGATATGTCAGTCACTCAGTTTCTCCTTTTATATATACCTATATATAGAAAAGAACATGTAACATTACGCTAGGACCCTTAGAAGTCGAGCAAAAACAAAAAAAAAGGAAAAACGAGCGCTAAGCGAAAACGAAGTAACATCGCGGGCAGGCGATGCGATGCGACGTGGTGGGTCAGTGGAACAAGAAATTTCACGCGGACGAAGTCGCGGGCGGAAGCTTGTAATTCATAATTATGTGCTTTGTGAATTGACGTAGTCACAGATTTGAAAATAAATAATAAAGTGAATAATAAATTAAAAAATGTGTATTTATTTACTTAACTTTTAAAATATGAGTAACTTACCTTGCTCAAAAAACTTACGTAATCACTCGCATGGGGTCACGGCTCAAGAGAGTAGTGACTGCAGCTGCAGCAGGCTAATCGGTGCTAAAGTATAATCTTCCAGGCGTATTGTGACGCTACTTGGAGCGCCAGGACGTTTCAACCAATGCAAGTACTTTTTTTCGTCACATGAAAGAGCGGTGACCTCTGCGCCTAATAATTAAGGGTTAATCACTATTTACTATGACATTTATTTAATTATTAACTACTAGATACTCCTTGACATTGAAAACTAAATTAATAATTTTGTAATGTTTATTGTTATTCAGCATGGTATTTTCTATAACTTTACCTATGTTGGCAAAAAATAAATGATTTGATTTGAATCATTAGAATCAGTAATACAACTCCGTAATTTAGTATAATCCTCCGGCGGGCTTGTGGCTAAGAAATAACAGCCGCACGGGTCGACCGATCAGGTTAAGCTACGCTTGCCGCGGTTGGTCCATGGATGGGTGACCATCTTTACATATCAAGACACCCCTTCGTGCCTCGGAAAGCACGTTAAGCCGTTGGTCCCGGCTGTCATTCGTAGATCTTTGACAGTCGTTACAGTTCGTCAGAAGCCCGAAAGTCTGACAACCAGTCTTACCGAGGGGGTATATTGTGTTACCCAGTTACTGGGTTGTGGAGGTCAAATAGGCAGTCGCTCCATGTAAAATACTGGTATTCAGCTGCATCCGGTTAGACTGGAAGCCGACCCCAACATAGTTGGGAAAAGGCTAGGCAGATTGATAATTTAGTATAATCCTCAAATGACCAAATTTCATGAAATAGTCGTTTTCGGGATTACTTGGTCTTAGAGTTTTTTTTTAAATTATTTTATAATACTGTAAATACATATTGATCAACATACAACCTATGTAATACTGACCTGCAAGTTGCAAAAAACCAAAGAAAATTTGAATTTCGCGGGCTACCCTCCCTGGCGCTTTTGCCTTAATATTAATGTCAATAAATTCACTGACGAAACCTTACTTGGTCCAAAGGTGAATGGAAATTAAACAATTTATCACTTGTTTGTTACAACTTTATCCTTGAAGAGTAGATCAATACTCTAAAAGTATTATTCTTTTTTTAATAATAATTACCCCTTAATAATTACTATGTCCACTGCTGGACATAGGCCTCTCCCAGGCTGCGCCACAACACCCTGTCCTCCGCCTTCCGCCTTTAGTCTGTCCCAAACACCTTTTTAAGGTCGTTGTCAATAGCTAGGGGGCGTCCCGCACTACGCTTGCCGATACGCGGTCTCCACTTCAGGACTTGTCTTCTCCACCGGCTGTCAGTCCTTAGACAAACATGGCCAGCCCACTGCCATTTCAGCTTGCTTACTCTGCAAGCTACCTACCTGTATTTAGAGTTTAATGAATGATAAAAACAAACAACAAAAAATAACCGTAAGTACCTGTTATAATAAAACACAACCCAGAATTCAGGTTTAATTGAATTAATCGCATGATGAAACACGCCCTTGACCTTGATGCCGTAACATTGAAAGGTAACCCCCTAACATTGAAAAGATAGCCCCCTACCTTGGCATACTTCGGTAATCAAAGGTCAATAGACTGTTAGTTAGGGAGCGACCCCTCTGTTTACGTCTCGCGTCGCGACACCCCAATATAGCGGCTGGGAGTTATGGGGGGGGGGGGTGCAAGTACACTGAACGAGACGCAATGGTGACTTCTTCCAATAAGATTAATTTATCCTTTTATGCAGCAAAGGTAATGAAATTATATTAGGTAATTTAAAAAGCAAGTCTGTAAGTCTACTGAAAGACATTCACAAAACATGCCTATTCAGAACTTTACTGATCGTCTTCTGTTCTTCAGCGAACAACATATTACAACTTGTGTATGTGTTGCAGTCGAATTGTATATTACGGTGTAATACATAACGTCTAGCCGAAATACATAAAGTCGCTTTTTTCTACTACGGCTAATTGACGTTTAGTTGGACTGTCATTGCGTTACGTTTTACAATACAGTTACTCATGCAGGAAGGCTTATCTGCAGTCACGGTACGCTTACTGTGACTGCAGATAAGCCCTTGGCCGCGTTTGGTGTGGTTTCTAATGCCGAATTGGTTGCAATAGCTAAGGTAAGCACTCTGACCAATAGGTTTAGGTTAGGTTAGAGCTGTGACCACGCATGAGCCGAGCGAACGAAGCGAATGTTGCCGCGGCAGCGGCCGGTGAGCGCTCCTTCCAAGTTGGTCGTAGTTACTCGGCTATATAAGGTGTATCTATTCATACACGATATCTCTTAAGGGGTCATTGTACTCATCAATATGAACAACTTTTACTATGGGACCAACCCTGAAATCGCGAAATAAAAATCTGCTGGTCCCTACAGTTTGACGAGTTATGCGAACATAAATATACGAAACAGATGATCTATATTCGCGATTTCAGGTTTGGTCCCATAATAAAAGTTGTTCATATTTATGAGAACAATGACCCCTTAAGAGATTTCGTGTATGAATAGATACACCTTTAGTATTTTTAGGACTGACTTTCATAAAACTCTGAAAACTTTATATAAAAATTGTCCAATCACTGTTTTCACTCAAGTTAGGGTCATTTTCGCTCGTATTTCTCGTTTTATTTATTTTTGTTTCGGACGACATTATTGTTGTTATGACACACAGGGCCACGAGCGTTAAAAGTCCCATGTAATAGCTCAAAACAGAACACATCTGTTTTTAATTAGAACTAAAATCTAAAATCTGACGTTTTATTTCACGCTGTTTAGCATAACGTCTAATCGTTGACCCACTGCATTGATAAACGCAAAACGTTAAAATAATCTGGCGTGTAGTTCAGTAGATAATTATATGTAAATCGCTAACGTAAAAGAAAAAATATAATCATAGGGCATCAAAAAATTCGTCCGCATTGCTGTCAACAGGAAAAGTGCACAAAAGGCTGGCAGCATTGCCACGTTGTATGGCGATGCTAATTCTTTGGCCAAAAAATAGACCAGCCCTTTGGTCACGTGAAGAGTCGACCAACCGCTTGGCGATGTCTCGGAAAACCAAGTGGGCACTCGGACCCCATGGCCCTAGTGTTTCAACCCCAAACGGCTCGAACATATAACTCCCAAAAAGATCGGAATATTTTCGCCCTTTGAGGTTTTCCGCACCTGCAGCAGCCTCCCCAGCACAGCCCGCCGTACTAGGAATATTGGATGGCGTAAGGGTGTCGACACATATTGCGTCCCACACCAAAGGCCTGCCTAACTTCCAAGTCATTATGGTCATTCCGGCTGGTCTCTTGCCATCGTCGCGTGCCAAGCCATGGGTTCTAAAACAGCTGGCACCCCGGCGGTGACAAGAGCACGACGGATAATGTCATTAATGCTGGCATGCCGTGCTATCCAGCCTGCGCTCTTACTACAAGACAGGCCATGATGTCCGAGGCAGTCGACGGCTTCACCGCACTGGCAGCGATGTGGATCCCCGCAAGGAGCGCCCAGACGCAGACAAGTAGCGAGCCGGTAGGTGGAGTCACCCAGCAAAGTGCCTGTGTTGGGTGATGGTAGTGCTTGAAGCCAGAGGCCCGACTCCCATTCACCCACAGCCAGCAGGCGGGCACGCTCAGCAGTATTGGTGGACGTATTGATAAGATTATTCCGTACCAACCTGCAGAGCGGCTCATCCCACTGTCTCTGGGAAGATGGGTTCACGGGCCGATCTGTATCCGGGCAAGCCGCTATCCAGGCGTTCACCGCATCACTCAAGCATGGCACTTCAGAGTCAACCAGGGATGGAGCTAAAATTTTCCCCGTCAACTTTTCAGTGCTGTGGACAGAGGACAGGAACGCCGGTAAGCTAATACTGGTAATTTTGCGGACGCCGAGGCCGCCAAAACGGATGAGTAGTGTGGCTTGAAGCCACGCTCGGTCGTTCAAGGCCACATTTAAAATAGATGTTAGCGTGCTGCGAATAATTTGGTCAATTTTGTCCAACAGATGTGGCTGCTTCCATAAAGGGGAAGAACGTAGAAAATATATATTTTTTTTTACATTTGTACATATATTATTATAATTATAATTTTAAGTCTGTTCGCTTATAAATATATTATGTAAATATTATGTTTTAAAAATATTATTGAAACTGGAAATAAACACACAGATAAATGGTGTTTACTGTATAAGTACGGGATGTTTTGTGTCAAACTCATAAAATGAATTGTCAAGCCTACCCCCGATTATAATTATGTTGTTATCTAAGTAAGGTGATAGTGAAAGAAGACGGTTCTTATTAGGTAATTCTTTTCCTAATTTAAGTAATTGGTACTCTAGTTGAAATGACTCATTCTGTGCAACTCTAATAAGGAAATTAGAAGTAAAAGTTAATTCAGAGCTTGTTAGGAGCCGTACAACCGCGTTCGAGAATTCTTAATATTATTTATAAATCTGTGTATGTAGGCTGTGATACGTTGAAGTCTAGAATAATTTGATGAATTGCTAATTAATAAACTAAATATTTGATTACCTTTATTCAAATCAACATCCTGAGAATGTAATAAAGTGATGGTTTCTGGTACAAGATATTCTATTTCACAAAGTCCGTTCGGCTTTAATTGTAGTAGTGACGTATCCCGACAAGCGCGCATTTGTGTGTAAAAGTGGGTAACGTTAGCAAAGAAATCTGATATATATTCAAGTCGAGATTTAATAATCGTTACTGGACAAAATGGAAATCTTGTACAGTACTGTGAACCACATCGGCTGTAAAATTATCTATATCCACTTTATTATCTCGCTTTCTCCTTTTCTTCGTAGGTGAAGTGAATTTTGATGAAGTGGATGGCAATTCCTTATCTCTTTTAATATTCTTTGAACTGTTTTTTGGTTAACACCCGTACCCTCAGCTGTACGCCGTGTAATGTCTCGTAAATGAGACAAATCACAGTTGGGTTCCATGAATGATTTTGTAAATTCATATTCTTCTCGCAGAAAATGATAAACACTAACTATCATGTTTCGACCCTAAAACAAAATGTAATCAAAATAATTAAGAAATATAAACATTTTATAACACAAAAAACATTCATTTATCAAACAGTAGGTAGAAATAGATAGGCGGAGTACTACTGAAATTGCTGACCCGAATACCAACCCGGCCTTGCCAATTGACCCCAAAAAGTTCCCGAAGCTGATTCGTGTGCTTGTTCTTTAATTCTATGTACTTGTATACTTCTATTACTATATTAAGTATCTTTGTATAAAAATTTAATTGAAAACGTATAAATAAATATTACCTCACTATGGACAACTCTTCTTCGTTTTGTTGCCATGCTGACCTTATTCCGTGAAACAATTTGGCGCGAACTAAAAACACTACTGATCCGGACCGTGTCCCGATCGACACTGAGCGCTCTCGAGGTTACGCACACAAAAACAATGTGCATGTGCACGCTTGACAACATTCATAGCCAAACGGACTTCGTGACATAGAACATCTGTAATTGAAATATTTATTAGAACAAACTTTTATTTTGTTCTCAAAAACAAAATTTAATTAATAATGTGCTAGATTCTGAGATTTGAACTCGCACATATCATTGTTTAATAGCGATCGGCGTCAAATACCACTAGGCCAAAGGAACATTTGCTTATAATATAGGTAGTATCTATAACTCTTATACTAAGTGGGTAATGATTCCAATTACGCAAACTAGATAGCTCTGTTTTAATGTTCTAATTGTTTCGATGTAAATTTTCCTTAGGTAATACTGTTTATGAGGTGGCAACACAATGTGGTAGTTTGTAATTTCTACACTAGATGGTGCATTTTAACGATTTGAAATTGTTCACTCAATTATTTTTAAGCTAACACTGATTGATATTGTCTTTTGTAGGGTAATTCAAACTGTTTGTAAAAAAACGGTAAATTTGCGGTTTTCGAATTGTTTTACGTGAAAATAACAACTGTTCAACTGATTTAGGCACTTATTCGTGAAAAGGTCTTACTTCAAAGGTCTTGTTGTAATGTTTACAAAGTTTCACCTCACTTCTCAGAGTTCACCAACTTCACCAGTGTCATTATAGTTTAGTAGTGGCTTATTCTTAAGGTACACAAACATTATCCAGTGCAATCCACACACGCATCTTTGTATTTAAGGTAATTTCAGCACATATCTTAAGTTATTTTTATTATTAATCAATATTTTTATGCAGAGCTAGAGATTATTTGCAATGTTTGGAAGTATTTTGTTAAATTAAAAGTTGACAAAATAATTTAAAATCGTATCAACTATGTACTTCGTAAAGAAAACGGGCCTAAGACTCGCCTGTTTTTTAGTATTTTTGGCAATTCGTCTGTTTATAGGCGAAATAACATAAAAATTGGCAAAATAATTATTTAAAGGCATTCCCGCATCGGGAGCATTCGCCTGTAATGCGACCTCAACCCGCGACCTAGCCGTGTTACTTCTACCCAATGGTCGTTGCTTCTACCTATTTAATTATATGTATTAAAAAAAAAACCAAAACGCAATTCCTTTACCACTTCCTAGTGTTGTAGCTGGGAAGAAGAAGTAGCGCAACAAACTCCCCAACAGCACGGCTGTCTGTTCAGTTAGAAGAACTTGATTCTGTGTAAATAGCATGGAAAGTAATTAAGATTACGGGGAGAGTAAAACACACCCAACGCCTGTAATACAGTTATAGCAATTAGTACGACGACTACATATTGCCTCGTGTTTTTCAATTTGTCTATGTCTATTGCAGCCGTAGGCTCGGCTTTATGGGACGTTCCCTTTCACTACCCTCTCTACATCCTCCCGTCCACATCATCATCATATCTACGTCCACAGCAGGATACCAACTTCCATTGACCACTACGCAATGGTCATAGGGGATAATAATAATGGCTATACATGTAACAATTATATTTATTTATCTTTAAATGTTTAATTTGTTTATGTAACCATCTTTTTTAATAAAAAAATATATATTAATACTTTGGTCTCCGAGGCCTACCGGCCTTCGCTCCCGGTGGAAGTGTGCAGCGCATGAGCTTGCATGGTGATAAAAAAGTACTCTGTGGCATGGTGCTTGAGCCAACTGTAAACGAGTCGGCGCAAACTTGTAACGTGTATTCATTCGAAATTCGAATTTAATTTTTTTGTTTATTTTCTTCTAGGAGGCTGCCTCGTTGGTCTAGTGGTCGCAAGTGCTACTGCTGAGCATGAGGTCCTGGGTTCGATTCCCAGGTCAGGCAGTGTTATTGGGTTTTTCTATCTGGAATTTCGCAGTAGCAGCCCGGAGTCTGCATTTGTGCCCGGTTGATGGCAATAGGCTCACCCCTTATTACATGGGACTTAAACATAACTGGCGAAATGTGGGTGTACTATAGGTACACCTCTGCCTAACCCTTCGGGGAAACAAGGCCTGATAATAAGTTATGTTTTTTCTTCTAGTACTTAAACCTGAGTTGCTCCGATAGTTTTTTGATCCTTAACATCAACAATCAACATCCTTTGAAACAGGATCGATTGGCATCAAAAAAAGTTTTTGTGAAATCTGGCCATTATTCTGCTGACTGTGCATTTTTTTCAAAATCTGTGAATTCAGATCAAAATTTCTCAAAAAGTTAAGGACAGTCTCCTTAGACCGTTTTCTTGTAGCGACAACGGTACCTGGTACCTGTCCTTACTGCCCCATCTCAAAAGTCCAGCCTTATATACCTACACTAATCAAAAAAAGTTTTGCACCACTTATAAGAAATGTATTTTTTGTTGAAAAATAAAAATACTTAAAGATGTTTTTTTTTTTGGTGATTTAAATATTAATTAAACAACAATGTTTTTTCATGTAAAGTTTATTCCTAGGCCACATTATTAATCTGAAAAGAGTTAAATTGTAAAATTAAGATATTTTGAAAAACAAATACTTCCCAAATTAACATGTAACAGCTAATGTTAATTGAAGTTGATTTCTTAGTTGTCTCGCAGTCTGAGAGGGTTGCCTACGGATCGACAGTCGCACATATCGGTCCTGATTTTGAGTTGAACCTCTTGGTCTGCCTGTTCTTGGTCGATCTTGAACGTCATGAGTCTGTAAAAATCTGCGACATTTCCTCAAAACATCTGTATGCGAAACACCAACCCTTGAAGCGACATGTCGCAACGACATTCCAGATTGACGAAGAGTGATAATCCTCGTTCAATTAAAAATGCGAAATCGTTCTTCTTGGCATTGTAAACAAAAAAATAAACGTTTATGTTAACAGAACTATAGTCTGTTTCAAAGTAACAACGAAATTCTTATCTGCTGACTACACTAGTTAAAACCACACTAACGTGACAAAATGAGGTTAAGACTATAAGTTACACAAAATTAATGAGGGTATATAAAAAAAACATTCCCAAGTGCTGCTTACGACTTACTAAACGCTTGACTTGTTTTGGTTCTCTCGAGTTATTTTGTTTACCTTCCACTAATCACTTTATAAGTGGTGCAAAACTTTTTTTGATTAATGTAGTTATTAAAAACTAATAATGTTTTTATCATAGAGACATTGGCTTGAAGTTCCGTTTCCGAGTGGTTTCTGATGGGGTCCCTGCTCCCGGTGGAAGTTTGCAGCGCATGAGGTGTCACAAACGGTCAATGAACATGTCATACGCTCGTATTTTGGGGCTAGGAAGTAACTGGACTGCGTACCTGCCGTGGTCGGACGCTCTCTCTGTTTCAAGTTCTTGAGCCATCTGTAAACGAAACGGCGCATCGACTGTCGGATCCAGTGCAGGTCACCCGACTTCAGCATTATGTTGGATGATGCCTTACCTGATCCACAACCTACGCCAGGAATCACAGAATATCCATGTTCCGCCTTCACAGTGCCTGCAAAATTTACCCAGCCTTCTTCTACGTGTCCCTGGTGTGACTGTACTGCACATCTCACCGCGACCTGACAGCGTTAGTGAAGAGGATGATGAGTCTGTTATAGCAAAGGTGAGTTCCTAATATAATTTACGATGTACAACATTATTTAATGTAACAATTTTAGTGAAAAATAAAAATAAAAGTGTGAATTTTAGTGAATTAGGTCGATTAAAATTCAATATGGCGGCAGTGAAACATAGAAACTTTTCGTCATGGATATCATTTCCATGGTTTCGAGTGTGTTTATTACGATAAATCCGAAATCAATGTACAATCAATGAAAATTAGTGGCACTTAAAAAACTCACAAATCGCCACTAATGAGTCTAATGACAAATGGGCCAGCGATCACAATTTGACAAAACGAAGGATGATATTCTGACTGACAATTTATACAAATAAGCGTTTAGACCAAATAAATGTTTGTGTTTGACAATTTAATTCAGTTTTTTAGAGAAAATCGGTAGTTACAACAACTAAAAGACAATAATTGTAAAACATCAGAAAAAAAAAATTTTACCGCATAAAATATCTGATTACTTGATTATACTTAAATATTTATGTCTTTGAGAAAATTATAAAGTCACAGGGGAATGGAAAGGAGTATCTTAAAAATAACAAAAGTCAAAAGACGAAGGTGTTACCGTCGACCTGTTTCTGATAATTATTTCACATCTAATTTTATGGACTTTTTAACGCATCAGTAATTGATGCGCTTTTATAGCATGAACTAAAACCGGGCCTAAAGGTTCCTGCAAACAGGCGCGACACGCGACGCGACGCAAGGCACCGCTCGTCTGTTTGCTGTAGCCTTGACACGTGTTGGACCATGCACAATGAAGGGTTCCGTAGTTGAGATGAATTTACCCCAAGAACAAACTTAGCATTGTAGTTGAAAAATATAATAATATATTCTCTCATATACATTCCAGCTGCAACATAATGTAAGTTCGTACGCACAGTATAGAGAGATTTACCATGTTACTTTAAGAACATACATACATACATAAACTCACGCCTTCATCCCATGGGGGTAGGCAGAAACTACAAAACGCCACCTGCTACGATCCTTACATACTCCTTTTGCCTCGTTTACGTTCATACATCTGGTCATACACGCACGCCGGTGACGAGTACTACGCACCTGACCAGAACAACACAAACAACAACTTTACAACGTGTTTCTGGATGCACGACATTAAATGAAAACGAACACAGTACTAATCCATCGAAACATTTTAAAACACGAAGATTAGTTGTTAATGGAAAATTTAAAAATTGCAGTTTTCAAACAAAATAAATAGCAGAATCAACTGCATAAAAAGTAAACACGCTTTATCTACGAAAAGTCACTGACCAACGGTGCGGTGCGGGGTGCGGGGCGCGGCGGCGGCAATGTTTACCTATTATTACTTACTCAGATCTACATCATGTTGAAAAATAAGAAAATGAAATATAATTTCCTGTGGCTAAAGTATTAATAGGATTTGATTGATTTTTTGTATACGGATAAAGAACATGATTCTCTTTACGTGGTTTAAAGGAATGTCAATCGTCCTGTTCCACCTTGTATAACATAAGAACAAGACTTGTTTTAAGTTTTCCTGTAATGTGTAAGTATACAACTAATTTTTGTTTTTTTGATTGTTTAAAAAAAATATTATAGATTCTTTATTTTAATGTAAAGTAACTTTTATGAGAGATCGTAGGTACATACCTCTATTTTAAATGATTATACGTAGGTACCGACGCAACGATGCGCGCGCATAGGTACTATAATATCCCGCACATTGTAATGGTGCCAGGCGGATTATTATGTGTTTAAATGACACACCGTAACACTTTTCAGTATAGGTAATTCTATTCATAAAATAATCCAATTACGTATTCTAAATCAACACCAGTCAGGGCCGGGAGGCCGATTGTCAACCTAACTTGTTTTTTCCATAGTCCATTTATTTGTTAGAATATTGTTACAGAGTTGTTACATTGTTTTAAAAGTTCATAATATCTGCCACTGCCTACAATACATTTTCAGCTAAAACATTGAATTGATTTAAATATATTAGGATAACATTCAAATTGCAAATTCGTCAACTATTAGTAATGGAAATGTCAAAAAGATTTAAGTCAAAGAGGTATTATGAAGAGAATATAATTGTTTCCTAATATTTATGTCAACTTATTCATAAACCATTAGTCGAAAAAAAATACTATAAAGTGAAAAATAACTTTAATTTCGAAAGGCGAAGTCTTTGGATTTCTGTATTTTAGTTTTTGCCACATACTTCCGAAATTAAAGTTATTTTTCACTTAGATAGTAGTGTTTTTTTTTGGAAGTCGGTTGTTTTTCTTTTCATCTTTTAGTGGGTCGGTTTGTAATTTATCTAAGTTACAATGGCCTAATGTCAACTGCTCATCACCTTTTACAAAATATTGCTTTACCGATGCAGGGACGTTAATTTTTGAGGAGTTCTTCACCATCAGCTCCACTTCACCATATGCATGTCGAGCATAAATTGCTTAACAACCATATTAAAGTAATTGAATCGCAACCCGTGAAATACTTATTATTGAGTAGTTCGGGTAGCCATCTGTCTGTGGTATTCATCGTCAGTTTCACTTCACCAAATGGTGCTTTCCGAGAGCAAATGCATAAGTTACTATAAAAAATACCCAAATCGCTATAGATGTGCCTATGATATTTGAAGAATTCCCTCGATTTCTCCAGGATCCCATCATCAGATCCTGTCCTGATGACAATAGGACCACCTGGGAAGTGTATCCTTTCAAACTTACAAAGAAATTTTCAAATTGGTCAAGCCGTCTTCGAGTAATCGGGGAACACACATAACATAACAAAAAAAAAAAAAGATTACGGCGAACTGAGAACCTCCTCCTTTTTTTGAAGTCGGTTAATAATAGACCTTATATTTATTTAATTTGCAAGTGACTTGGTACTTAAAGCAATTATTAGGTCTACTATGCTTAAGAGCGTTATGCGAAATTTACGCGCTGGGGTTTTAGGTTTTTAGCGCTCGACGCCGCGTAGTGAGTGCGCGTGTGTGCGTTTTTTCTCATGTGTATGTAGTTACGACGCTACGACGACTAAACGATCTTGATCTGTAGCTATGGCGCACCTATATTTTTTTGAAGTAAAAAGCTAGAGGTTTACGGAGAAAATAAAAAGAATATCCACAATAGATTATTAGTAGGTTTTATTTTTTCTGCTTAATAGCAGTATCTGGATCGATACAAAAAAAGGCACTTTATTTCAACGATACCATCTTCATTTATGCCGTCCAGTAAAGCGGCCAGGAAAAAAAGCGATTCATATTCATGAATCCCTTTTTAACCTGGCCGCTTTAAGAAAAAAGTTAAAAATCGAGAAATGTGGTTTGTTTATTGAAACAAACCACATTTTGGATTTTTAACTTTATTTTATTTTTATTATTTGCTGTTTTATAGCGGCAATAGAAAAATAATTCAACTGTCTACCTATTACGGTTTATGAGATACAGCCCGCTTACAGACAGACGGACGGACATCGGAGACTTAGTAATATGGTTCCATATGGCACACTTCGGGCACGGAACCTATTCCAAAGTATCCATAGTCCATAGTATATATAATATAAATTCGAAAGTAACTCTGTCTGTCTGTCTGTATGTTACCTTTTCACGCCTAAACCATGGACCGGATTTCGTTAAAATTTGGCAAGGAGATAGATGCCATCCTGGGAAAGGACATAGGCTACTTTTTGTCTCAAAAATAATCCTACAAGGCGATCCTCTTTGGGTATATACTCGTATAGAGGGGAAGAAAATTTGCATGGGAAACCCATTATTTCTTAAGTTAGGGATATGAAAATTCAAATTTATGCTTTTATTAGGAAATAAAGAATTACACGGCACAGCGTTTTTGAAAAATCATCCCCTAAAGAGGTAAAATAGGGGTGGATTTTAAAAATGACAAATAATATTAAAAATATTGTGTACCTCTTTTTAAGAGATTTAAGGGATTGCAAATGTAGTCATAGTTCGTATCTTGACTTCTTGAGGTAACATTTTAGTCTTTATTTTTAATTGACTTCAAAAAAAGGAGGTGGTTCTCAATTGGGTTGCATGTTTTTTTTAATGTTTGTTACCCGAGTACTCCGTCATTGAAATACCGATTTGAAAAATTATTTTTACGTTTGAAAGGACAGACTTCCAAATTGGTCTCATTTTAATCATAATCCAGTTCTGATGATAGAGTCCATGAGGAATTGAGGGAACTCCTCAAATATTATAGGCATAGGTATACATAGCGATTTTGGTATTTTCTTCAACAAGTCAAGCATTTTCATTCAGAAAGTATCATTTGGTGAAATGGAACTGACGAAGAAGACCACAGATGGCCACGGGAACTCCTCGATGATAAGTATTTCACAGTTGGCGATATCTCAATTAAGATAGTTAAGCGACAATGACGAAGCTAATTTAAATAAATAGTGCTGATGAAAATGGTACCATCGTATTGATCTGATGATGAAGCCGGAAGGTAGGCACCGGAACTCCGTAATAAAACAATGTTTCTTAGCCGTGTTTGGGCTTATTGGAATTGTCATGAGATTCACTCTAGCTATAAATGATTTTAATGGTAATATGCTTCAAATTGCGCTACTTGAGTCGTATGTTATGTGTGGCCTTGATTGTCAGAGTACAGATTTCGACAACGATCTTTCGTCGTGTGGTTGATTTAATCATTTGTTAGCGACGGAGTCAAAACCTGATAAAACTACACCTTCAAAACTTCTGACACGACTTAGCGAGACATATATTTACCTATTTGCAAAGTTTTTATTTGAAAGCGTATATTCCTGAGGTGGCCACATATAAAATTAGTCAAATTCTGATGAGTGATTTTTGAGTTACTTTGAATAATACGTATTTTTTTCCATTTAGTGTAGGTATGTTAATAATGTTATAATAACTTCCTGTCACTGTTATTTACTTAGCAAGTAGTGGTTCCTACCCCCCAAAAAACAACCGACTTGTAAGCAAAACACTACAAAGTGAAAGATAATTTCGGAAGTCGGTAGCAAAAAAACGAAAATACTAAACCAAAGACACCGACTTCCGAAATTATTTTTATTTTATTTTGTAGTGTTGTTTTTGGAAGTCGGTTGTTTATTTTATAAATAAGTTTTTATTAAAATCGGTCCACTCGGTCAAAAGTTATTTCTTATTTGTTATTAGAGCGTCACCAGCATAATTTTAGGTAAACAAAGTCCTGCCACCGCGCCTATCTGTCTGAACACGATAAAGTCAAAAACTACCGAACGGAACATAGGGTACTTTTAATCCCGGTAGTACGTTCCCATGGGATATTTTCGGACATCCACGCGGGCGAAGCCGCGGGCTAGTTAACCAATATTTCACTGTGGGGTACCTACCCCTTATATTTTAAATTTAATCAGTAATAGTAATGCACTCTAAAAACCGTCCAAGTGCGAGTCGGACTCACACACGAAGGGTTCCGTACCACCGTAAAATGTTTAATACTACGTTTTAAAGAAAATACTAAAAGAAGAATATTTTTCATCTTAGATTTTAACAATCGCAAAGATAACTTTGTACTTCGTATTTCATAAAGATACTGTGAATTACAAAGTTATTTTTTGCAGTTGCAGAAAATCGCCAATATTTAAACAAAATGAATGAGCGTTGATATGAATCAGCGTTTTTAGTATTTGTTAGTGAAATATACGTAAAAATAAACATTATCACAAAATTTCAAGTTCAATGGGTCAATGGGAAGTTTTAAAACAATCTTCGGAACAAAATTTTGCAAAAAAAAAGGCTGACTTTGTTAGCTTCTCGTTCCTTTGTTTTCCAATATTTTTTAAAACAAAAATACAATATTTATCTATTCAACGAGCTCTAAACAACGATAGCCCAAGCGATGGGGTAGGTCATTTCTTTTTCGGGCCCTTAAAAACATATAAAAATATTTCTTGACAATTTGTATGGCTTTGGGTCAACATTCAACAAGATGCTTATACTGTGAAAATTTAAAGACTGTAACTTCAACCGTTAGGCTGTAAAACCTGTGTGACAGACGGACATACAGACACACGTGAGTGGTACGGAACCCCAAAACTTAAATAGATACTTTCGCAGCTTGTCTTGCCTTCTGCAAATTATAATTATTTACTTTTTCGTGACTTTTTTCTTTGATCTATAATAATATCTTTCGTCTATTCTACCCATGTTCTGTGAGTAAAATAATAACAAGTTTGTAGAGAAAATAGTTAAACGTTACGTGCTTAGTTCCACTATACCTAGTTAAAATATTATTTAAATGAACAACCTCATTCAGTTTCACAAATAAAATAAAAAATATTTACGGACCAAAAATATTTAGTCGTACTATAAATTACGTATATATCACGCGTGGCGCTTGCGCGGCGGCGGGAGGACAACCGAAATAGATCCTGCGTCGACGAGTGCCAGAGCGCGACTGAGTTAGGCCGTTCCATGCACCCGATTTTATACTTTGAAAAATTATTTTCATAAATGATAAAAGACAGATATTTTTTTCTTTTTTACACATAGTACAATTTTTCTTGTTACGTAAAACATTATTTATGTTACAAAATGACTTTTAGATTATGAGATATTATGACGTGTTTTTTTGTGGTCGATATCTCGATTTTTGATTTTCTTAGACGTGTAACAAATACAAGTTAATGTATTAAAAATCGAACTTTTCTTAATGCATTTTAAATTTCAGGGTATGCCTCATCGAATGAATACTTAGTAATAAAATTGGTGTAAGATTACTTCAAAGTTGAGCCTTCGCGCGCGCGTCATCTGGAAATCGCGCCTTCGAAATCCGCTGTTTTCGTAGTCAATAATCCAATTTGAACGAGTTTTTGTTAACGGATTTTAAATAAAAATCTATGATAATTATGATGATTGAAGTCAAAAGAAGCTACAACAATAAATTATATAACTAAAATGACATGAAAATCTCCCAAGTTCTCGATTTACATATGTTTGTAAAATGCTACCACGCTCTTAAAAGAATTTCCACTATCGGCGTTGAAAACTTTTGTAATCACTGCATAGATATTTCACGGAAACACACGTAGCGTTTCGGTACAAAATTCGCTGTACATATTGCTAAGAAGTGTGTTCTTGCCGATAACTTATCTGTATGTATATTTCCCGAAATTTATTACCTCTTCGAGATTCAGTCTTTTAGCCACGGGTGCGTGTGTTACTTCTGGGTAACCGTGCACTATTTTTGCATTGCTGAACATCATTTGGTCCTGACGTCCCAATCACTCGTAAACCAGCACTTTGCTCATCAAGTTGTCACTAGAGCAATAAGTCCGTTGCAACACTTACCACAATACACCATCTTGTGAACCGCTGCGAACGTGAGATAATAATCTTCGTGCATTCTGTATTGTCACATCGAAAACGATAAATATCGTTTATATAATGTCATAACTTTATGTGCGTATACACAAATAAGTAATCAGGAAACGAGAATACCGAACGCCGATTGCACTAACGAACGCAAAAATCGTGATGTAAGGCAAAAGCTACGAGGAAATCAAATCAGAAGTCATGGTCATTAGGTCATAGTTAGTCATTTATTCAAAACCTGACTGCGAATTAGCACTTTCTGAACGTCAAAATTACATAAGACAGTTGTCCCCCAAAACGCCTAGTGCCTTAGCGGGGAAGAAGTAGCGCAAAAAGCTCCCCAGCAGCAAAGCGGTCTGTTCGGTTAGAAGAACAACAAAAACCAGCCAAGTTCGTGTCGGACATAGAAATTCATATGTGAACTAAATTTCAACTTAATTAGTCCATTAGATTTGGAGCAAAATGGCTGAGACAGACGGGCATCCAGTCAGAAAGACAGACAGACACACGAGTGATCCTATAAATAAGGGTTCGGTTTTTTTATTTTTGAGGTACGAAACCCAGAAATCCCATTTTTATTATTATTTAACCATCTATGGCATGAAAACACCAGCCTGTATAGAGCTTTAATTCAAGTTGTTACAGAATCGGACCTCGGTTAATTTTAAGAAAAAAAATATTAAGTAGCAAATAATGTAAAAAATCTGATGTAAATTCAAAAACAGAGTTAGACTATGAAAAAAATATTTTACGAGTATATTACGCCGCCATAGTGTGAATAGCAAACCGACCATTTTGTGAAAAAATAACTAAAAGGTACTTTTATAAAAATTGCTTTTTAAAAGCAATTTAATTTGCCTTGGAAGGTGGGTAGACCTCTAGTGTGGGACGCAACCTGTGTCGACATCCTTGCGCCATCTCATGTTCCAAGCACGGCGTGCTGTGCTGGCGCCGCTGCTGCGGCTGCTGAGACCCTAAAGCGGCGCAAATACTATAATCTTATCGGTGACTACAGTTTTGAGCCATTTGAGGTCGAAACGCTCGGGTCATGGGGCCCGAGTGCGCGTCTCCTTTTTGAAGAAATTTCTCGCCGACTGGTCACACTTCACGTGACCAGGGGGCTGGCTCGTTCTTTGGCCAAAGAATTAGCATTGCCATTCAACGTGGCAATGCTGCCAGTCTTCTGAGCACGTTTCCGGATGACATCGATGTGGACAACTACTTGACGCCAAAGTTTCCTTTTGTTTTGTTTTATTTGTATAGTTAATTAGTTCTTCAGTTGGTAATTGTATAGTGCTTTTTAAATGTAGAATGTCAAATGTGTGTAAGTACTCGCATATAGGTACGCGCATGTTTTCTGTACTATAGGTACACTTCTGCCCAACCCTTCGCGGAAACAAGGAGTGATGGTATTTTATGTTATTTTAAAGAGAAGAAAACTCGAAACTTCATATTGTCAAGCTTTTATGCTGCCAAAGTGATGTCAGATATTTTTACCACAATAAGGTATCACGTCCCTCTAGACAGAACTCAGTAGGCAGATATTTATAACACAAGGCATGTCCGATATTTTATGCATTCTGAGAGGTGACATATATTTTTGATACAGATGCGGTATCCTATATTTTGGCGTCGCTTGTCTCGTCAGATAGTTTTGGTGTTTCTTCGACTTGTTTATTCCTTGCACTGATGATCACATGTTTGCTGTCTTCTTGAGTATATTAAGTATTCCTAATTTATTTTTAGTATCCTCAATCATGTTTAGGTTCTTGAAAAAAGTATAATTTAACTCAGATTTTGATAATCAAAACTGAAAATATGTTTAATGTTTCCGACTTATTTGTGACAAATGCTTTGTGACGTCACACCAAGATCTTCGCGTGAACATTCAAAAGTTAACTTTTGATTTGCAATCAATAAATTACTTTCGGATTTTTTGTTTGTTTTAGATATCTTTATATACCAAACCTTAAATCGTTTAAAAATACCTACACAAAACAAATCGGTTCCCTATAACCATTCATTGTATTGTACACCACACTCATTGTGTAACTGTTACAATAAGATTCAAAACGCGAACCATGATTATTTCTTGTAATTTTCAGACACAAGCAGAGCCGGAAACGGCACCGACCAATGTCTCACCGCGGCGTGACAGGGCGCCGCGGCGTGACTGGACACCGCGGCGTGACAGGGCATCGCGGCGTGACAAGACACCGCGCCGTGACAGGGCACCGCGGCGTGACAGGACACCGCGGCGTGACAGGACACCGTGGCGTGACAGGACACCGCGGCATGACAGGGCACCGTGGCATGACAGGACACCGCGGTGTGACAGGACACCGCGACGTGACAGGACACCGCGGCGTGACAGGACACCGCGCGTGACAGGACACCGCGGCGTGACAGGGCATCACAGCATGACAGGGCGCCGCGGCGTGACAGGACACCGCGGCGTGACAGGGCATCGCGGCGTGACAAGACACCGCGCCGTGACATGGCACCGCGGCGTGACAGGACACCGCGGCGTGACAGGACACCGTGGCGTGACAGGACACCGCGGCATGACAGGGCACCGTGGCATGACAGGACACCGCGGTGTGACAGGACACCGCGACGTGACAGGACACCGCGGCGTGACAGGACACCGCGGCGTGACAGGACACCGCGGCGTGAAAGGACAGCGCGGCGTGACAGGGCATCACAGCATGACAGGGCAACGCGGCGAGACAAGGCACCGTGGCGTGACAAGAGACCGCGCCGTGACAAGGTACCGCGGCGTGACAGGACACCGCGGCGTGACAGGATACCGCGGCGTGACGACACCGCGGCGTGACAGGACACTGCGGCTTGACAGGGCACCGTGGCGTGACAGGCCACCGCGACGTGACAGGACACCGCGGCGTGACAGGACACCGCGGCGTGACAGGGCATCACAGCATGACAGGGCAACGCGGCGAGACAGGGCACCGTGGCGTGACAAGAGACCGCGCTGTGACAAGGCACCGCGGCGTGACAAGGCACCGCGGCGTGACAGGACACCGCGGCGTGACAGGACATCGCGGCGTGACAGGACACTGCGGCTTGACAGGGCACCGTGGCGTGACAGGCCACTGCGGCGTGACAGGACACCGCTGCGTGACAGGACACCGCGGCGTGACAGGACACCACGGCGTGACAGGACACCACGGCGTGACAGGACACCACGGCGTGATAGGACATCGCAGCGTGACAGGACACTGCGGCTTGACAGGGCACCGTGGCGTGACAGGGCACTGCGGCTTGACAGGACACCGCTGCGTGACAGGCCACTGCGGCGTGACAGGACACCGCTGCGTGACAGGACACCGCGGCGTGACAGGGCATCACAGTATGACTGGGCAACGCGGCGAGACAGGGCATTGCGGCGTAACATGTCACCGCAGCGCAATCGGTCTCGCGACAGGCGCGACAGGTTAAAGCATCACGATCGGTCAGCGCGGCGTGACAGGTTACCGTGGCGTGACAGGACACTGCGGTTTGACAGGACACCGCTGCGTGACAGGCCACTGCGGCGTGACAGGCCACTGCGGCGTGACAGGACACCGCTGCGTGACAGGACACCGCGGCGTGACAGGGCATCACAGTATGACTGGGCAACGCGGCGAGACAGGGCATTGCGGCGTAACATGTCACCGCAGCGCAATCGGTCTCGCGACAGGCGCGACAGGTTAAAGCATCACGATTGGTCAGCGCGGCGTGACAGGTTACCGTGGCGTGACATGTCACCGCGGCATGACAGGTCACCGCGTCACCATGCGTCACCGCGGCGCCATAGGTCACACCACAGCACGTCACGTGACCGTAGACGATTCCAGTCGGATTCCAGTCGTGACAAAGGAGACGGGTCCGAACTACATTAATCAATGTAGAGTGATGATAGGAGAAGTCATAATATTTAAGAGTGAACCATGGACCATTTATGTACCATGTTTATCAAAAATAGTTACATCATGTATGAAACATGATTTAAAATATCTTTTTAAATGTAAGTACATAAAATTCTATATTGTGCTTTTGTAGAGATCAAGGGTTAAAATATTATCTATAGATATACATATATCTTTATACCTGTTGTACCTAGGGCAGTTTTTTAGATACCTATTTTTTATTGTGATTTGACGTTTTGTACACAAACTATATTTGCATATTTTGAAAGGTCAATTATTTGAGTATTCACCACCAAAATATCAGGAATGTATATTTCATACTTACATGTGTTTTAGAAATTTAAAAAAAATTGTAAGTAAGGCCAAGATACAACACACCCTATGTACCTGGGCCAATACTACGGTGTACCTAGGACACAACGATAATTTGGGTGTAATTTAAGAAAACTATTAACTTTCTTAACCAAAATCGTTTTGTTCGGTCTAGTGAAACATTTAACAAGAAATAACTAGCAAATTCTGAACAAAATCAAAATAATAATCGTAGTTTTTTTTCTTAAGAAACAATATTTTTAAACAAAAAAATAAACTTTTAATCACTGTTTTATCACATGACAAACTTTAAAATTATTCGGTACATAAACCTAGGTACCTACATTCAAACACATAACGTAACATATTATATAGCAAATCAACATAATTATAACCTACCTTACCAATTATAGAAAATAAAATATTTAAACAATCAACTTTATAAATTCTTAAGTATTTCTCTCTTAACTTTTTAATCAGTCATTAGGACTAGCTTTTATAAAAACACTAGTATTATCTAGGTATACTATTCAGCCTTAAGCATTTAGTAGAAATCCCAGTACTTCAGTGTCTCTGGAACATAATAAATTTCTCTGTTTTTATTAACTTTTTGCGGGGTTTTAGTTTTTTCTGTACTGTCACTTATACAGATTCAAATCCTCTTTTTCAGGCCATTTCCAGTTTTTAAGTGATTTTTGCATTGATTTCAGTAAAACACCCTCTTCAGATATTGATTCTACCTTTCCAACAAAATAGGAACCTTCGTATACCAATATAACATAGTCTCCAATATTGTAATTT
The DNA here is from genome assembly GCA_947568875.1 of Fissipunctia ypsillon. Taxonomy (NCBI): domain Eukaryota; kingdom Metazoa; phylum Arthropoda; class Insecta; order Lepidoptera; family Noctuidae; genus Fissipunctia; species Fissipunctia ypsillon. The sequence continues at coordinate 26,616,207 of OX387643.1, forward strand.
TCTTTACTAACATTAATTTGTTCAGCCTGTAGATTCTCAACCTCGCTGTCATTGTCGGAGACATCCTCAGATGTGCTACTCAGTGAATAGTCGATAGAATCTTCACTAGTTTCTGTTTCTGATAGAATTATTTTTTTGATCCTATTTGCATTGTTTAATCTGTTTTTATTTACTAACTTTTTTTGCCACATTGAGAAAGGACTTTCTTAAAATTTATCGCTTCCTAAATAATCGAAGGACTTTCTTAAAATTTATCGCTTCCTAAATAATCGCAGCCAATAATCTCCAGCCATTTTATTTGTATCCCAGCTCTTAGGGTACTTTTTTCTGTTCACTTGTGCAAATTGGTATGAAAGTATTTTCACGTCTTTTAGAGTCAATTCAAATTGCAAGAGTGCTGCATCTTTAATATAGTCAATGTTCTTCAATACGATCAAAAACTTGATTAACCGCAAGATTTTCGTGTAACTTGCTTACATCCTTACCTATTTCCATACAGTGCTTTAGATGACGACGCAAAGTTGTTCTTGGTATTCCAAAATGTTTGGCAGCAGCGTAGGTTGAGAATTTTTTCTCTTTAATCATTTTAACGGCATTTGTCAGATTATCCACATTAACTGGCGTTCTTTTCTTCTTCTCTTTGAATAGGAATATATTACGTGAACTGGCGAAATGTGGGTGTACCATAATAGGTACACCTCTGCCTAACCCTTCGGGGAAACAAGGCGTGATGTTATGTTATATTACGAGAATGTGAAATAATTTAAAAAAATATTCTCCTGGCCAAAGTACAACTTCCAGGTTGTACATTGGCCACTAACCAAGGTACAACTGATCGACAGTGACCGAGGTACAACACTACTCCAACTTCAACAAAACGGTGGATTTCAAATATTTTGAGGTCACTTATCTCGCAAGTTTATGATTGTTTTAACACTTATTAAATAAAAGAACCAATAGCATATAAAAGTTATGCGACTATCATAATACGTTTAAAACTATCAGACTGCATAGTAAATTAGAAATACTTACTTTTTTCGCAAAAAAAAGGTTTAACGTCGATAACACCAAACAGCTGCTTAATGGCGGTGACTAACTTCACATTGAATAGTTGGTAGTGACGTACCGAATACTATAGAGAATGATAAATGATTTAATTGCTGTAAGTAGGTTTATACAAACACTTTTACAAGTCAAACATTTTTTTTTAAACTAGATGAGGCTACTATCTGACTACTCTGAGAAGAAAGATTATTTTGATTGATGATTTTGATTACTGCGGATGACAGCACAGCGATAATTGAATGCATAGATAAAACGGAATACAAAAAAAATATAAACAACACCCTTAAAACTACGAGTATAATAGATTGGCTTAAAAAAATAATCTAGTGATAAAACTAAATAAAACACAAGTCATGCATTTCTACCAGCGGCTAGAGCCAGAAAATATTACAATTAAATATAATGACCAAAACGTAGATACAACTACAGTAACAAGATTCCTAGGAGTACAGATAGACAATAAACTGACATGGAAACATCATGCTGAAATCGTGTGTATTAAATTAAGTAAAACGGCATATGTACTCTATAGCCTTTCAAAAAAAGTGAACATAAATACATTAGTACTTAGCAGCATATCATGGTTTAGTTGTTTCCTCACTAAGATTTGGTGTCATATTTTGGGGAAACGGCAGTGAGAAAGAAAGAATATTTAGGGCCCAAAAACGTTGCCATCGATCAATGACAGAAAATATACCTATTACTTACACATTTTCATTAGATAATGAAACCTAAGACTACAGAAAGCTGTCAACCGGTTTTTAAATCTATATAGATACTTACATTGCCTTCTTTGTATATACTAGAAGTTGCCCTATTCGTTAGAACGAACAAGCATCTTTTTACGTCAGTAGTGGATAAAAGACAACGCTTAGGACCAATAAAGTCACAATATAAAAATCTACACAGGTGGTTACCAAACGTCTTTACTTAAAAAAAATATTTTAACCATGGGTCCTCTTATAAATAATAAACTACCGATACACTTAAAAGAATTACCCACCAAAATTAAAAAAAAAAGTTAACAAAACTGCTACTGGACATGTGTTACTACGCAATTAAAGATTTTGTTAATGACAAAACTTTCTGTTAATGGTGTGTAAGCCGCTTTTATTTCTTTTTGTAATTTAAATTACTGGCATTTCTATCTCCTGTTTTATTGCAATTCAAAATTTTTTTTTTGCTATTTTTTTATTTAAATTATTGATAATTGTAATTTAATTTATTGTCATTTTAATTCAATTTAAAGATAATTGTAACTTTATTTATGTGAATACCCAATGCAATGTTTTTAATTTTAGTATGATAGTATGATTGTGGTGTGTATTGAATCTTGGTTACTAACATAATTCGTAAGTATAATTTAAAAAAATGGATCACTGTATCTGAAGTAAAATAAATAATAATAATAATTGTGTATTTGTACCTTCACCCCGTAGATTCACAACAAGAGCAAATTGGTGTCCAGACTGTGAGCTCAGCTGAGCAATTCGCAGCATTTTTTGCATTTTTGAAAACCATGTTTCCTGTCAAGTATCCCGGGCCGTCGAGCTGTCGACTATTCTGAACGACATCGATATTGTAATTAGTGCTGCGTTTCCATACGTCAATCCGTCCGGCTTGCATGTTGAGTGCTGAGTGTTACGTTTCATTTCATTATTTCGTGTTTCGGATTTTAGGTGGAATGATGGAATGTGAAATGAATGCTCTGTTTGTGTTATTGTGATTGTTAGAGATTTGTTCTAGTTTAGATGAAGTTGGTATGGCAAGTCAAGTTAGATTACTCACTTCATTATTGAGTTGATTTTGATAGTGGATATTCAAAGCTAGCATAGATCAATAGAAAAAGACTTGTATTGCTGGTCACTGCTGGACATCTCTTCCGGGCCCCCGACTCATAGTACTGGAAGGAACAGTGGGGTTTTAGTAGGTAGGAGTCCAAGATAACCCTCCATTCTTCCCAGACGGAGGGTATCCACTCCATGAGGATTTCCCTACGAAAAAAAAAGTCAGTGCTGGACATAGGTCGCCCACTGAACCATATTGCACGGGGTTGTTCCGAAATGGTCTTCAATCGTCTGCTCAAACGGTACCTTAGCATTTTGATTTGCCAGCCTCCTTTTACACCAGAATAACTATGCAGCTCGCTCAACTGCTTGCTGAGCAACTTGGATATCATGACCATCCGACTGGCAAGTCACTCTAGTTCAGGGTTTCTTAAAGTGGGGTCCACGGACCCCCTGGGGGTCCGTGGCATGTGTACCAGGGGTCCGCAGTAGGTCAGCTAACTCTTAACCTATTTACTAGGAAATAGTGTAATAATTTCGTCAAGGTTAAGCCAAGAACTCACCGCGACGATAACGTATCGTCAGTCACAAACATGAGTTAATTGAACAATGACTAAACTTCTAGGGCAGGGTTTCTTAGCAGCACAGTTGTTTCATGTTTGTCTCTGATACTCTGATCTGTTCATTTACTCCTGTGGCGCCACGTCTCTCACTGTAGTAAGTAATGAAACTACCAACTAATGAAAGTGATTTTTCAATATAAATATGGCTCGTTTTCTTTACTTAAAATATTCTTTGACAGGGGTCCGTGGAATTATTTATATTGTGAAAGTGGTTCGTGACTGTAAAAAGTTAAAGAAACCCTGCTCTAGTTGAAGATTTTGGCAGGATAGTTTGACTGAATGCTACCCATACAATTTTATAAGATTTAGATACTATCTTTGTGGCAAATAACTAGCTATTTTTGTGACCCTGAAACTTGTAATTGAGGAGCGTTTTTACAAAACGATACATCGTAAAATAGTTTATTTTTCAATAAACATAACATAACATCACGCCTTGTTTCCCCGAAGGGTTAGGCAGAGGTGTACCTATAGTACACCCAGACATTATTTTTCAATAATGTCTGCAATTTCAAAATAAATAATTTTACAGTGAAAGAAGAAGAAAGAATAATGTTTATTTGGACACAGTTCGTGAAACACAAAATACAGTGATTTCTCCTAAGTATTTGGTCATAATTTATTGTACGTAAAGCTAATTTGATTTTTATACTTCTTTATTTCATAGAAGGGTCTTTATTCATATGGATACACCAACTCTATCGTACCTCAAGGTGTGTGTGTTAAAACACACACACCTTGAGAACCATAACAGAAATAGAATGGGACGGAATTATTGATTATGTAACTTCATGCTAATTCGATAATTAGATTAGAGAATACAATTTTACAGTACAACCAGTAAACAATTGTTCTTTCTTTTCTTTCTTTTTTTACAATTAAATCTGTCTACGTAATTTAATGTAGCCATCTGCCATGCAACTAAAACACACAAAAACTCATTCCAGCAGAAGCTAAAATTATCCGTCTGTATAATATATAAATCCGTCTGTAAAATATATAATCCATTTAATCCATCCAGTTAATTTTGAAAGGATGACTTGTGAGGGAAGAGCTTTCGCCAGCCAGAAACAAAGACCACGTCGCACTTGCTCTCTCAGGAATCCTGCCGATCTTGTTAACAATGATGCGTCCGGGACGGCTCGGGTGATCATTCTCGCTACTAACCTTTGGCCATGGCTTTACTCGCTGTCTATGTATTCACTTTTTGGTTGAACATAGTGGTAGGTAGCAAGTATATTGCTGCAGCCGAGTTGAGATAAGAATAAAACATGTTGTGCATTTAGCATGTTATTTGCTTTTGCTAGTGTCGCAATAACGTATCAAGATTAAAGCAAGCCACACACGCTAGGTTATGCATGACAGTTTTAAAATGGGCATGCAAAACCGGGTGTCATGAAGGACACATACGTTAATGCAAGCCTGTTGATTGGCTCATTTGCAAGCATGGCGTCACCAACAACACACGACGATATGGTTGCTTCAGTGAGTTCATTACTTGTTATACAAGATAGAAAAAAAAAAGAAACCATAACCTAAATACAAATGTTAACATTCCACCCTTCACAGACAGGGTTCTGATTTATAAATTTCGATAAAATCTTCTAAAATAGCATGGAGACCGTGAGTCGACATTTTCGTGACGAGTTTCGGTCTCTGCCAACGCGGGCGCGTCCTTGTCCTTGCCAAACAACTCAGAACTAAGAGTTATGCATCAATCCTGCCACACTCGCTTAGATATGCCTGCGCAGTCGTACTGCGTCAATATTCTTTAGGTTGCATGTAAAACTGTATAGTTTTCTCCTACACACATAATTATCCTATCCTATCGTCATATCCTATCGTCTATGGTGGGTTATAGAGGGCAAAATAAGATGACATATCTGAAGGGTAATTCTAAACAGAATGGCTAGATGACTAACCCTTTATGAAAAGGATTGCATCTGCAATGGAAGTCAAATGTCGGAAAAAAACATATTAAACAAGTCTCTAAAATATGACTAAGATTCAGACATTATCTAGGTTCCTATTACTGCACCGAAATCACCGGTCATAAGAGTTTGTGAATTTATTTAAAGGACATGCTCGGCGTCCATACATCGTCCGCCTAAGAAGCAACACAGAAGTGACTTTCTGTGATCTAAATAATGCTTATAATCAATTGAAACTAAATTAAAATCACGAGCACTTCTGAGCATTTAAAAAAATCCAAAACACTTTCGAATTTTGAGGTTATATTAGGCCAATAGAAACATACTAACTTAGCGTTTATTAGTGAAAATACATTGGATTTTATCTTTAAAGGTTTCATTACATAATATTAGGTGGTCAGAACTATTCGTTCTTTATACTAATTTATTTGTAGTTATGATTAGATTAGGGCTATGGACCGTTTCATTTTTGTGTGACTTACGAGTAAGTATTGCATTTTACTACGAATATAAAATCTCGCTTAGATAAATGATTGGTCTCGCTGCGCTCGACCGCAGCGAGACCAATCATTTATCTAAGAAATCTCGCTTGTTTACCCAAAAGTCAAACTGTCATCTGTCAATGATGACACTGACATGTTGATGTTGCTCGTTTGACACAGCGCTGAGAGTGCCGAGTTTTGTAATTACGGTGCACACTATAGGTACCGCTGCGTACAAAGACTTGGCTGTATGAGCTACAATGCCCTTTGCCTATTCAAAACGTCAAATTGAAACAAAAAATAATGGCGCCGGGGAATAAGACGGAAGTGAATTACTTTTTAAAATGTTTTCGAAATTCTAAAGTGTCCGTTCTATGTATTGTAATAATTGTAATGTAAATTATAAAAAAAAAACTAGTAATTACTGTAAAGGTTTCATACGTGTTGATTCATAGGCCATTTTTAACAATGTCCTTTGTCATGATTAACGACACATTATGCAGCATATAGGCTGACCTAACTCTACAAATAAAGGCGGGGTCGGCCGGCGTCGGGCCAAAAAGAGCAGACGTATTTATAACTGCAGCCCATCAATGACACTATCTGTTCCTATAAGAAGGTCTAAATTATTCAACGATTACTTGGAACAAACAAACTGATGTACATACATACATTCATAAACTCACGCCTTCTTCCCATGGGGGTAGGCAGAAACTACAGAACGCCACCTGCTACGATCCTTACATACTCCTTTTGCCTCGCTTACATTCATACATCTGGTCATACACGCACGCCGGTTGTGAGTACTACACGCACCTGACCTTTCTGAACATCACCAATAAGATCATTATATGTCTTCTTAGGGCGTCCCCTTCCGGCGTTTCCACTCACATTCATTCATCCTCACAACATGACCAAACCATCTAAGCATACTCTTTTCAATTTTTGTCACTACATCTTCTTTTAAACCGCACCGTTGCCTTATCACATCATTTCTCAGTCTATCATTTATAGTCACACCACACATGCTTCGCTCGTAAATACGGTTCCAGGCGCATTTGTCACCATCAACCTGCAATAAGGGTAATGCTTCATGTTAGCCCGCGTAATTCAAATGTTCTTACGTGTTTTACAATTTGCAGGTCAGTGTCAGTTCATATGTTGATCAAAATAAGATTCGCGAGTAACCGCGGCATTTGAGTAAGCATTGAGTTTTAATGTTAATGTGCGTATTATTTGTGCAGAACAAACAATTTTTCTTTCTAACAAATATGTATTTACAGAATTATAATAATTACAACTCTCTGAGTTAGAATTGGCCTCAAATGTCATGATTTCATCCACTAGTCATTCAAAAGGGCAATTTGAACAAAAAAGTTATATCGATGATTTTAATTATGTCTTTCGCTTTCGCCTTAAGAGCTAACGTCAAGTTGAATTACCCGACTAATTTGTATAGAGAGGTGTGCGTTTCACGGGCTATCTACATGAAAGGCTTATCCGAATGACATGGAACTTGCATTCCAGCTGGACGAGTGTGCAACGCACCCCATAATTCAGTTACGTCACCGCTACCCCGCGGCCACGGTGAAATTGGATGCATTTCAAACCAAGGCAATTTAACCTCGGAACCTATTAGTGCACAATTTTTAAGGGTTATTTTTCCTGCCGCTAATGGACGTTGCTGATGTAGTTTCGATGTTTTTAATTATCGCCAGGGACAGGTGAAATTATAGGAACGTAATTTTATTCGAACGTGGAAAGACACTGACTATTTATTTCACAAATTACCGAATATATTAATTACTATTCAAATCTCAAACGGATGAATTAACTTTGGGAAAACTTTGAAAGAAAGAGAAAATATATTTTAAATGGCACTGACTTTCGAAAATGAAGAAAACATTATTTATCTATTTATTTGGGACAAACAAACAGTAACACATTATACCTGCGCAAATAATATAAACAAAGATATTATAATTATAAATGTGAAACTCACACCGTTATCCACAGCATATACAACTCATATAACTTTACTAATGAACAATCTATGCGAGTAAAACTACAAGACTGATCAAATAATATCGGAATCCTTAAGCTTCTTTAACAAAGCAGGACGAAATCTGTTTGTAACTCATCAAAAACATTATGGGCCAAACTTATTATTATTTGAAAATAATGACATTCGGCCACCTGACACTGTGTTGCCTCCTGGCACACACAACAATCATAAACTTTCAATTAAATCATGACAGTGTTGCTTGTCAAAAGAAAAAACAAAAAAAAATTGTGTAAGCACATAAATTCCTATATATGAATATACAAATCATTACAATACATTTTACTAGATCATACACATATGCTTGGAGTTTCTTTGAAGGATAAAATCAAGAATGAAGTTATCCGGAAAAGAACCGGAGTAATCGTCATAACCTGCAGAGTGAGCAAACTGAAGTGGCAGTGGGCTGGCCATGTTTGTCGAAAGACCGATGGCCGGTGGAGCAGACGAGTCCTGGAGCGGAGACCGCGTATCGGCAAGCGTAGTGTGAGACGACCGCCAGCTAGATGTACCGACGACCTTAAGAAGGTGGCTGGGACAGACTGAATGCGGAAGGCGGAGGACAGGGTGTTGTGGCGCAGCCTGGGAGAGGTATATGTCCAGCAGTAGACTGCGATAGGCTGAGTTGATTGTTGATTGAGATTATTACAACAACAAAACATGTCATGTGATGACAATATATTTCACTATAATTAACATAATATTTCTTATTAAAACAAACATAAAACATGTCGGGAGATGTCGTGGGACACCCGGTTGGAACGAAGTTCCTTTCAGTAACGTCAAGTTATGATTGGGGTGCACACAATGAACAGTCCCAGAACTCCAGACTAAGACTAACTAAAACCAGACTAACTAAAGAAGTTCAGATACAGTGCAGTTGCAGTTAAGTTTCGATCAAAACAATGCTTTTCGAATTCTCTACCGCTGACAAATACGCTCGCGTCAAGTTCGCGTCTCGCGAGCGCTATAACGGTATTCTACTACTGCGCGGTATTGATGCGTGATTCTAATTGCAACTTGATCGGTATTCTACTATTCGTTTGACGTATCAAAATGACAGCTTTTAAGTTTCAATTCGATCAACGTGCGGTTTCGGGTACGCACAACATAAGTTCCTCAATATTTACTTTTGTTGGCATCAAATTGTATTTTTTGTGTTTAAAATTAAATATTGTATGCATGTTTAATTATTATTCTTCTTCGTGTCGCTGGCACGACAGTTATTCATACTTTGATGGCCCAAAACTTTGCCACTTTCACAGCATTATCGGTGGCAGCGCAGAGGTCATTTTGGCTGCATGTTTTGGGGCACAGAGGGCAGGATAGGAGGTGGTGCATAGTTTGTGACAAAGCTCTACATCCACACCCTGCTGCCATTCCGTCGAGGTCGCCCCACTTTACGAAGTTCGATTTACACCTTCCCACTTGTGTTCGGAGACGGTTCAGGGACTTTCAAGTGGACCATGGAAGGGTAAACCCAATAGGAAGATGCTCGTTTGGTGATAGGTGGGTAGGTGGGTGGGTAGGGGAAAGTTATCCTGCCACAGTTTGCAACGGACGACGACTGGGTTACTGGTTTGGGGCAGCCTGTGATTGTTCGATATGTTTCGTTCAGAGCAACATCTACTTCCTTGGCATGAGCGGAACGATGCCACACTGGGCACGCATATTCGTCCGCAGAGAAGCAGAGTGCTAGGCTAAAGGCGTTGCTAGGCAACGATATGTATTTAGGAAAAATTAATTTAGTCTGCACGCGCTAAAAGGGAATTTTAATTGATATTCCACCTGTCAAAGCGCTAGTTTTAATTTATTAAAACCGGCAGTGACGTCCGCTAAATTAATATGTTGAGCAAAGGACGAGTTTTTTGTATGCACAGTCCTTAGTCCGTGGAGGAGGATTTCAATGACGTCACAGATAATTGTTGGACCAAAATGGCCGGTTTTAAATGAGAGGGTGGACTTAACAATGTGTTTGAAAGAGTTTTGGGTTGTTATTGTAGGGCTGTTGCAGATCAAAAGAGATGGGATCGAATGTTATTGTGCACCTTCAAAGAGACTAAGTATAAAAGTTGTGACACTGGGGTGCTTGCAGAGTGGCTTTTATAGTATGCATTTTATTTCCAGTTTATATTAACACTGTTTGTCCACCGCACCGTAAACGGGACGTCAACGAGAAACGAGATTATTCGAACCGAACGTGACGTCCCGTTGACGGCGATCGTTTGTCCACTGCGACCGAACTCAGCGGTTCAGTTTGATCTCGCTGTCGTTCGGGGTGAGCGCGTTTTTGTAGAAATGAAACAAACTAGGAGGATGCCTAGGGTGAACCGGCGACAGCTTCTTCTTCTGCTTTTGTACGTTCGAAAGCGTAGGCGTAGCATTTTGGATACATCCGATTTTTCCATCATACATGTTAAAAGTCTACATTTCGAAAAATAACACGCATGAGTACTCTAAAATAACGGTTAAAATAAACAAACTGCACTGCACATTTCTGTGTAATATAATAACGTACTTTCTTTAAACTGCTCTCCTGAAACATTACCAAAATTGTATTTATAACATGTCTTCTAGTCTAGACCATGGGTCCCCAATCATTTTAGGCCAAGGGCCAGACTAACTCCTACACTAAAGCCCTCAAGGGCCAGGACCTCGCTAGCTCATCATAGCAACATACTGTAGTTTTGTATTACGCGCAATCCTTTTGGGACTAGTAGAATCAATCCGGCCCGCTTCCGCGAGCTGGCTTGTTGGTGCTTGCGGGCCGTAGTTTGGAGACTCCTCTAGACCATAAATAGGCAAAACAAAAGCCGGGCAGACGGCACCCGCGCCGGTGCGACGGTCGTGCCGATTTACTTGAAAATTCGGAGGCCGGGAACCCTGCGCTCAGTTGACGCTGTGCGGTGGACATGCGGCCATGTAAATATACTGTTGCTACTTCGGCGCCGTCATCGTCTCGTTCTCGTTGACGTCCTATTCTCGGATCGTTGGACAAACAGACTAAGTCGCTAAGAGAGGGCGATTTAAAATATCCAATAATAAAATCTTTGTAGGATAGTTAATTTTGATGTACGTACAGTCTGTAAAGGAGATAAGTAACCAACGCACACTATAAAACTAAATTGCTAACGTACTGCTATCAATGACAGCCACGCACACATATAGCATTCGTAGAGCGAGTGCGCTAACGTCTTCTAAATGATGGTATAACATATTTTCGCCACAAAGGATAGTTGCTCTCGTGGCGCAACAGGTAAGCATTCGACCTACAGTGACAAATGATTTGAGTTCCAACCACGAGTTTACTGTATTATTATTTTTGAGATTTTGTAATTTCGAATTATTATACTAACTGTATAAAGCGATATTTTGACCGATTTGAGAATCTACTACTACAACTTTCTCGCCTACTTATAATTATTTGGCAGTTTAGAAGCTAACTGCCCGCTTTAAAAATATATTCCTGCCTTTAATAATTGTGAACTTATGAGTCAGTCTACATTAGCAACTACCTACACCGTGCCTACACCTATACCTACTCCTCCTTTTGCACTTTTACGATGTTTGTGATTGTAATAAATTGATTAACTTAGAGTCTAAGTCTTAGACCATGTATCATTCGAAATCGCAAGGCGCCTCATGATATCGGTTAGTAAAATTATTATTAATTTAATTTATTTTATTTACTTCAGATATAGTGATCCATATTTTTGTTAGTATACTTACGAAATTATGTTAGTTACCAAGATTCAAATACACATCACAATCATACTATTATAACTAAAATTAAATAACAACAGTGCATTTCTCACATAAATATAATTAAAATTACAATCATCTGTAAATTCATTAAAATGTTTAAAACGATCAATATTATTTCAAATCAAGAAATCAAATAAGATATTTAAATTCAATAACAATGTATTAATTTATTATGTCACCGTGACCTTACTTCTAATATTTCTATCGCCTGCCTGGACCGACACTATTGGCTTACACAAATGCTTTGCCTCGGCACCGTGAGATTTTTGCCATCCAAGATCCATTTACTAAGACCAGCATAACAGCCAGCAGCAGCACACAACGTCACTATGCAAACTGTACGGAACTGAATAAACCAAAAACTGAATACTATTACATCTTCAAAACTTTCGCAGTATAATTAGACATAATAAAATAAATAAGTCGGCGGTACTGGAGTGTGAGTCATGTTATTGTTACTGGATCATATTATATTTTTTATCTATGTGACATGTTTATTCGCTCCGCCAATTGTTTATTAAATAATTGTATAAAATATGTAATGGTTGGATAATCTAAATATATTATTGCATTTATAATAAAACAAACAAGCTTGTGAAGTTCTTTAAAAAATGGTTTTATTTATTTAAGTTATTTTAAATAAATAAAACCATTTCTTAACAAAATATATTCTATTTGATTTAGCCTAAAATTTTAAATCACAAAAAGAATCTCCATTTCAGAGGTTCGAACTCACATAACAATATTCAAAAGTACAAGGCTTATTCGTTGGACTACGAACGCTTTAATTTTCGATGCGAAATTATGTTATACTATCATATAAACGACGTTAGCGCAACTCTACGAATGCGATGTATGCGTGGCTGTCATTGGTAGCAATAAGTACAGTAGGAATATAGTTTTGATGTGTGCATTGGTGACGTAATTCCTTTGCAGACTGTACGTATCGTGCTGATTCTCAGCCTATTCGGAAAAACTAGTTTGAGAAACAAAATAAATTACGTTCAGCAGCAGGCTAGATGGCAAATCAACGCACATTCTAATCCCAAAACGAATTTTCAACTGCAGTAAGTTCCATTGTGGACGTTCAACACAAACACGTTAAGAGTGCATATTATTCATCAAGATTTCATGTGATTGGTCGGTGGATAACGTCCGTACCAGGGAGGCTGGGAGACATGATACAATATGCAAATGCCAAATTCATTTCCCTTTGACAGAGACAAAGGGATCTTCAAAACAGTGATACGAAAATCCTATGCAGGACGATAACTTCGTAACGGGAGCAATTTAGGTTCAGCAGAACAAAATCAACACATAGAAAGCACGTTAAGCCGTTGGTCCCGGCTGTCATTCGTGGATCTTTGACAGTCGTTACGGGTCGTCAAGAGCCCGAAAGTCTGACAACCAGTCTTACCAAGGGGTATCGTATGACCCAGATAACCTAGATAGGGTTCTGGAGGTCAAATAGGCAGTCGCTCCATGTAAAATACTGGTTTTCATCTGCATCCGGTTTGACTGGAAGCCGACCGCAATATAGTTGGGAACATAAAAAAAAGAAAGTTTTCATTTACAAATCAAACGATGTTTCAGTCAGTAAAACTCGTCACTTTGTAGGACGTAACTTTATTAATTTACTGAAGGGCAGATTGCATGCGAGTGGGGTTGCACGTCGATTTTTTATGCTGCCCTTACACCGGCAATTTTGTAATGAATACTGCTCGACAACAGCCATTAACATTATGTGCTGTTAATCAATGTGAGTACCAATTAGTACTTGGCGTAATCTGCCGAGTTGCTTCATTGTTGAATTTGATGACATAATAAACTTAAATGAATGCGCCACAAAGGATTGGCTCGCTCTTCAAACTTTTTAAATGAAGAACATTTACAAAGGTTAATATACCTAAATATAAAAATGAAATATTTGTTTTTCTTGTCATGTGGTACCTACCTTTAACGTTACTAAAATAAATTCAACTCGGTGGGTTTGAAATTGAAAGCATTCACGTTACAGTTTTTTCTTTCAGGCCTTACCTTGTTGTAATTATTTTGGAGACGGCTTCTTAGCCGTCTAGCTACTGAATATTAGTACTTATTCAATTTGGAAGATGGGAGGCAATTACAGACCATGGAGAAGTCTGTACACTGTATTGACAATTACTTATGCAAGTGTGGATTTTAAACCACTTTTATTGTCATTTTCAAACACGTACTACAATTTTATTTATTAATTTTGCCGGACACGCTCTTGTCGTATGTACCTAAGTGTGCCTACGTTCCCGTGGGTTAATTTCTGACCTCCACACCGGCAAAGCCGCGGACAAATGCTAATACCACATAGCTTGTTGGATTGTTCCTTGTATGATAGTAATAGTTATGGATAGAAAGATAGTGAAACCTAAGATGACGGCTGATAGACATGTCTGGAAGTTCTACGCCGAACGCATAAGTATTGATTGGGAAAAGGACAGGAGTGTGCTGTTACAGGAGATAACATGAGAGCTCTCTTTGTGTTTAATTGTTAAGTTTAGTTTAGTTGTTAAGTTATTATGTTTGTCAGACTATATAATTGTGTTTAGTAGTTAGATAGGTAATGAAGTAGGTAATTTGTAGTTTCATTTTAGTTGCGCAGGTACCTATTGCTGTTTAAGTAGTAGAGTCATAATGTTCATAATTATTTCGTTATAAATATATCTGATATAAACAATATTAGGTATTAATAGTTGTTCGCCACACTGTCGAATTAGGTCTAAGATCTGCAAAGAAAGTAGTAAGAGGTAAACAAGAAAATAACAACAGCTGCCCATCCCTAAAACAGAACAAGAATAAAAGACGTATTACTGATAAGGTGTGCACTTGAAATAACATTGATAACAATAATGACGCTTATCACTCGCTGTTGATATCAGTAACCTCCTTACAAGCAAACCAGCAACTTGTTTAAAATGCCTTGTATAAAAATATTAACCAATTTGCCACGGGCTAAAATTCCTAATGATTTTGTTAATAAAATTCTTCCGCTGTTGGCGAAAGTTGTAAGGAAGCCGGAAGATGTGAGTATATTGGATAGAGTACTATCATCATATAATATGTGAACCTATTGTTTCTCTTTGAGAGTTCTTCCTACTTTTTTTTGTCAATAGCATCATCATCATGACAGACACAATAGTGATGTGTGACAGGTTTTCCTAGTGCCGATACCAATCTCCCACAAAGGATTATCAGATATCATGTAATCTTCATATATTTTAAGGCGCCTTTGTAGAAGAGCAATAAATGTTTATTGTATCATCATTATTCTACTGCTCTTATCCTAATTTATTTGGGGTCGGCGCAAAATGTCTTTTTCATCCATACAAGTCTCTATTAGTCGTCATCTCGGTAGTTACTCCCTTTCTAGCCATATCATCTTTCACACAGTACATCCATCGTTTCGTTGTTCTTCCCCTGATCTTATAAGCACATTCTTACCAATTTTAATTACCACACTTAGGTACTTTCATATAAATAGATCAAATCATTTTTTTATACCAAAATTAAGTAAGGGATCCAAAGGTTCTAACTGACATTTAAATCGGTTTAAATTTAAAAATAAAAAATAACTGAAATGCTTTCTTCGATTTGTAATTAGTGATTTAAAGGCATTTCACACTACATTCTTGATTATGACAAGCAAGACATTTGACTTGGAGCTCTCACTTGTAAAGAAAAATATCACAAAATAGATTACTTAAATCTAAACAAAAAAATTACAATTCCTTAAACATCGAGAAAAACAAAGTGTAACCAAGTCAAGTTAATAATTTATTTATTCACTCACCCTTCATCGCGTCCCTAAGTGAGTGAAGGCAAAACGCCGCAAACCCCCAGCAGAAGACCCCTGTCTCTAACGTAATTCTTTTATAAAAACTTAATTAAGTAGTCTACTAGTACAAAGTAAACTTTATGATGTTAGATATCGATAATAATTTAAAATGCAATTTCATTGTGCAGCGTATCGTTGCATTCAAATAACTTTTAATAACTGTACACTAATGGCGCTCAATATTGCCAATCAAAAGATTTAGAAATGATTTGTAACATTGACATTTGCAAGTGAGACAGTGAGTGAGTGTGTGTGCAAGCTTTACTTTTGTGACATTCTTTAAAAAGAGGAAAACCAAATAAGAAAAATATAAATCGATTGTGTGATTATAAAGCTAGGATGGAAGGTAACACTGAAAAGATGGCTGTTATATCCTAACATAATGGAAAAAAGACATAGGTATTATTGCACCGATCCCCAAATAAGTAAGTATAAGGTCAGGAAGCCAATATCATCAATATTGATTGAATCGCTTACGTAATCAACAACCAGATTCATACGGGAATATTATCTCATTTTCTTATCATATTTTGACAGAAATTTGTCTGCGTGGTGTCAGGTGACTGTGCAATATCATTCGGTGGTCAGTCGACAGTCCCTGGCGCAGTTGCTACCCTGGAATCTATCGGACACCTAGGGTTGGAAGAAAACAAGATTATCACAAAAGAAGTCTCCGCTTTTATTGAAAAGGAACTTGGGATCGCCCCGGATTTGTAAGTATTTTTGACATCTTCTTCATTCGTATTGGAACGTCTTATATGAGATTTTAGCCTGATTTACAACGTGCGATTTAATTGCCAATACCATAACCTAGGTTAAAGCAACAATAAAGCGGCATCGTACGAATAAAATGGAAGTTTACTTATATGGTGGTAAAACTCCAGTCAACAAGATGGTAGCAGGGCTAACTGCCTAACAAGTTGTGCAACTTTCAACTTACATTCATTACCGCTTGCCCTAGACTCCTGGCATTTCAGCTCAGCTCACGCTGCAGCAATTTACATAAAAAAATAGCCCGTCATAGGGATCGGGACTGCCGACAGAAGTGAAAACTTAAAACATATAAGATGTACACGAGCCGCTGCGCGTCGCCTGTCTGGCGCAAGACGTCACATCAGAGTTGTGACCCGTAAGATTTTCCTCTACCAAAAAGCACTTAACGTGCCTAAAGAAGTTTTCAATTGAAAAACATGTATCCTGGACGTATGAAACATGTATGTTTGTTCTGTAAAAAACTCACCGTGAAAAATTTAGGTGAATCTTACCCATAGATATATATATATACTATATACTATATATGTAGAATAGCTAGCGTGTCCCAGTAGCGCAGCTACAATTATCGTTAGAGGGAAGCCGAAGAAAAAATTGTTCAGTTCTCATAAACTCTAGATAACAACAAAATGAATTAATTCAAAAATTAAAGGCATTACTTTACTTTTCTTAATTTAACGCCAAGTAAGAAAAAACGCTCCTGCACCTCTTTAAGTGCGAAACTTGGTTGAGTGAAAAACCTCCATAAGCGAGAAAATATTTAGGTCCCTTGAACTCCCGCTCGTCCAGGTTTGACTGTATAATATACATGTATACAATCTTCTTAAGTGCACTTCAACATAATATTATTATGTTGAAGTGCACTTAAACAGATTGTATACAATGTACCTAACTATCGATCAATAGTTGAGTGGATGTCCTACGTTATGTGTATACATAGAAAAATAATGCACGTATTGTGCTTTTGAAGGTACTTAAGCCTATTTCTCATAATCATCTACAGCCCGACCTCATCCACCGCTGAGTTCAGTAATAAAGACGTCTCTTTCTGCCAATTCTCTAGATATACTGAAATAAAGTTGATCATTTTACTTTATTGTATCATTCACTTAACGCTGCTGTTTCATATAATGTTAGAGTTAATACTAGCCTGCATTATCCTACTGCTGGGCAAAAGCCTCTCTCCATGGTTTCCAGCTCTTTCGATCCAGGGTTAAATCTTCTACGGGGTCTGCCGCGATGCCTTCTAGCTGTCTCGGTTCTCCACAATTCCACATAGTGACTATTTTGGCCCACAGCTCACTAGACATACAGCAGACTTGGCCAGTGGCTAGCCCAGTCCTGCTTCGGCTTAGTGTATTTTGAGCAGCGTCAGTAATCTGTGTTTTGGAGCGCTTGACGCCTAGAATACGGCGCTTAATTGCATGTTGGCATATAATATGACACAAAAAATGTGTTTATTCATACGAATTACGATTTTATCGAATTAAGAACCGGTGCTTTAAAAAATTGGGACGCAAGGAAAGAAAAAGTACTGAGCTGTTTTAATCAACTGCCTTTTTATCCCTTTCGATAATTCATAAAAATAATAAAAATTTGATAATTGCCTCGTTGGTCTAGTAGTCGCAAACGCTACTGCTGAACATGAAATCCTGGGTTCGATTCCCGGGATAGGCAAAGGGTTATTGGGTTTTCCTATGTGGAATTTCTCAGTAGCAGCCCGGAGTCTGGACTTGTGCCCAATTTATGGCAATAGGCTTGGCACTTTTCGTTAATTCCTAAAAAAATAACGATAATACATATATTTAATGCATTAATTTGTTTTGTTTCAGCTTCTTCCTATCATTCTACGATCTCGCGGGTCAAGACATTGGCAAAGGAGGAGTGACGATGGCTTAAATTCTACAACTTATCTATCATACACAAAAGCTCAGAATATACAGTTTGACAAAGTTCAAAGGTCACATCGTTTAACTTCGGAAAAACCGAAACATAACGAATAAAATGTGACTATCGAGGAATAGAAATTGATTTATACTCCCACCTAAATTATTACTCCCACCTAAATTATTACTCCCACCTAAATTATTACTCCCACCTAAATTATTACTCCCACCTAATTTATTGACGTAGGTACTAATCCCATCACTCCCTTATCGGACCAGTCACATTTAATTCGGCAAAGTTCGGTTTTCCGAAAATAAACAATGAAACCTATGAACGTTGGCAAACTGAACCTACTAACTTATAAACGAATAAGCATGACAATCAGACTTCTTGAAAGATTGTGATTATAGAGTTATTATATTAAACTGATAAAAAGTATTACATAACTCACTTATACATTTATAATAATGACATCGCGTTTCATTATAACCTACCTTAACAATGTTATATTTGGAAATTACGTAGGTAAAAATGGCTGGGTAAGAAGCCCAAAAAACTGACAATCAGACTTAACAAGTTCTATCGTGTTACCTAGAAACTGGGTTGTAGGGTTCAGATAGGTAGTCGCTCCATGTAAAATCACTATTGTATATGTATTCAGCTGCATCCATTTAGTCTGGAAGCCGACTCCAACACATGACAGTTAGGAAAATACTAGGCAGATTGATTGGTAATTATGGCATTTTGTCTAGTCTCAAACCATCAAAATAATGCATTTCCGAAGTCAAAGAGTTTTAAATAATGTAACTACATATTTGCTACAGAAGTATAATTAAATTATTTCTCATTTAAATATGGAGGAAGTTGTGTTTTCTCAAACATGCTTGGAAGTTCAATCATTAATTTGACAACCTTTTTCGAGATAAGTAAACCGAAAATCCCATACTGGTCAAATATATGAGAGCAGCGGCTGGCAATGTTAGTATGAAAATCCATAAGTCGTGTTTACCGGCCGAATATTAGGTACTATGAAAACTCATATCTGTCGTGTAATTTAAAAATGGAACGAACGTTTTACTTCAACACATGGAAACCAAGGAGGTAACTTTATCAAAGATTTTATTTAAATCTCGAACAGGGTTAGCAACTAGAGCTGTTTAAAGTAAAAATAAGAAACAACTCAACATATTGGCACGTGAAAAATTATTGTTGTTCGTCATTGATTCAGGAATTTATAATTAATTGTTGAATTTCCGCGCATTATTTGAGAAAAGTAATATACAAGCCTTGGCCGCAACCAGGCATTGATGGACTCACGTATTTTCACGTTCGTCCATCAATGTCTTTGTTGTCAGCCACTGCAGTAATGTAACACTGTGTGAGTTTGTGTTTTATTTTTATAAATATAAACCTAATAACTATTTAACGTTTCCTAAATCTATTGAGGTCGACAATACTCAGTTACACTCACGACTAAAAATATTTAAATAACAAGATATATTTTAAATATTATTGTGATAAGCTCAGTACAGTCACAATTTGTGGTAAAGTAATCCGCCCCGTTTATTTTCACAAATACACTCCCAGACACCTGAATCGAGCCACCCTGCAAATTTTTCAATTCAATTACTTTATTTCAATCCGCTGAAAAAATTATTAGAAAAATAAATAAAAATAAGACAAAACACAACACACAATTTCATTATTGCTTACGAATTAAATTGGCAAAGACAACAAATTAAAATTAGAAATAATCATAAATGTTATATATTTAAAAGTAAAAATCGCTTAATAAAAATCAAATAAACTCAACTTCAACTTAATAAACTCATATAAAAATTATTTAATAATTATCATTTATTCAACATTTTAAATATTGTAAAATAGAAAAGAGAGACAGATAAAGAACAATAGCGTGTTATGATTATTTCATTTTATTGTTATTGCCAGTACATTAAGCATGTAACAACAATGGTTAACGTAGTGACAGCCGAACCTCTCAGCCATCATCCTCAAGATGGTGTTGGAGCTGGCGCGGACCCTGCGCACCAAGGACGTACACCGTTTTTGCATTGTCGTATAGAAGAAGTCAATGCACGACTCAGCGAACATCCCCGACGACGCACTGCAGTATCAAGGCAACCCCAACAACACCCTATAGGTATTGTTGAATTGGACTCGTAGGGCACTGTACTGTTTTTGAGTATAGTTAGCCCACAGGGCGCTCGAATAAAAATAGGTGCAATACGCTCTGAAAAGAGTGTCTTTTACTTCCTTCGAGCATCGTGCAAACCTGCGAGCTATCATGTTCGCTCTAACAGACAACGCCCTACGTTCCCACTCTATGTCTGAATCGTCTTTCAGGTCAGAGGTCACCAGATGGCAGACGCCCAAGGTATTTGAAGGTGTCAACCCTATGTAGCGCTACATTATTTAACTTGATGCTTGTGATAATCTGGACGCCCGAAAAACCATACACTCACTTTTCTTGGTGTTATAGAGTAGGCCATGACTGAGAGCATATTCCTCACAAACGCCGAGCAGCTTAGACAGGCCACAGACCGAGGCGCTCAGCAGCACTATATCATCCGCATAGAACACAACACAAACTCCACCAACATGACATCTGACACGTGTGCTGCTCAGCCTCTCGATAAGTGCGTTTACATAAAGGTTGAGGAGCTTTGGCTCACCCCGCACTCCAATATGTATGGTTCAGACAGCGCCCCGACCATCGCACTACGTTGACCTGTTTCGCGTACCAATATTTGAGAATCGAATGCATTCGCTTGGCAGGGATGTGTCGTTAAGTTTATCCAAGAGGATATCATAGGAAACCAGGTCAAACGCTTTCGTAAAGTCGAGGAAGTAAGCATAGACTGGTGCTTTGCGACAAGTATAGGGAGTTTTTTTGTTTATAGGTATATTTTTAAACAATGGTAAAAAAATGTGGTTTTGAAGCCAGTCACTCACTATCATTTCCGTTTGTCATTGTTCTAAAGAAAACGGAATACATAAAAGACAGTTTAGTTGCAATAAGTCGTCTTTTCGCGGGGCAAAATTAGCGTGGAATCTAAACAAATAAATAAAATTGAAGTGTCTGTTTGTAATATCAAAATAACAACTTTTTACTAAATGCATAAGACGGTACTTATAACAAAAGCAATTTAAAAAAAAAAATTAAAAATTGTGTCCGTCTGTTTGTCCCAGATAATCTCCGAAACGGCTGGACCGATTTTGACAGGACTTTCACTGGCAGATAGCTGATGTTACGAGCAGTAACTTAGGCTACTTTTATTTTAGAAATATAATTAGGGTTCCGCGCAAAAAAAATTAAAACCCATGAAATTGTGAACAAAAAGTCGGATTCGAAAAATTTGTTTTACATTTGGTAGCCCATTTCTCGAGGATAGTTATAGGCTATTTAACATCACGCTACGACCCTTAGGAGCCGAGCAAAAAGAAAAAAGTCAGAAAGAACACTAAGTGAAAACGAAATCGCACGGGCGGGCGATGAAACGCGAGCGGTCGGAGGACGAGGGAGTTTTATTAAAATGTGCCTGTTATTTTAGCATATTGTGTATGTTACGACTTCCACGCGAATGAAGTCGCGGGGCACAGCTAGTTTTTTCAATAAAATAATGTTTTACATAGAGATTACGTTTTTTTACGTTTAACGTTTTAGGGTTCCGTAGTTCACAAGGAACCCTTATAGTTTCGCCATGTCCGTCCAACCGTCCGTCCGCAGCTTAGCTCAGAGACTCTTAGTACTAGTAAGCTATAATTTGACATGGATATAAATATTAATCACGCCGACAAAGTGGTAAAATAAAATCACGACAAAAAGTTTTTTTAGGGTACCTTTTGTACACGTAAAGCGAGATGGTTTTTTTTCTCGTCTACCTCATGGTGTGGGGTGTTGTTGGAAAGGTCTTTCAAAAATATTGCGGGTTTGTGAAACAATTTTTCGATTATGGGATCCGTTTCTGAAATATTAAGCTTTAAAGTGTTAATTTTTGTTAGAGTCAAGTGGCCCCCCCCCCCCCCCCGTCCACTGGCATCTATACAGTTAATTTTGGATATGTGAAACAATTCATGGTAGTAGTATATACAACGAAGTTAAAAGGAAAAAAACTATCACAGCTAAATAGGCTTTACAAGTTAACGAGTAATAGTCGACCAACTTACGTTTGCAGTTGGAATGTATGAGAGTACATGTTTTT
Organism: Fissipunctia ypsillon; assembly: GCA_947568875.1. NCBI lineage: Eukaryota > Metazoa > Arthropoda > Insecta > Lepidoptera > Noctuidae > Fissipunctia > Fissipunctia ypsillon. Next base: position 26,638,671 of record OX387643.1, read on the forward strand.
CAACTACAATGTTAAGTTTGTTCTTGGGATAAACTCATCCCAACTACAGAACCCTTCATTGTGCGTGGTCCGACACGCACTTGGCCAGTTTTTTTTTTAGTTGTGTTACCTCCAAGAGCATAAATTAGACGGCAGTCATGCAGTTCGGCATGTAATTAATTAATGCCACTATGACGTGCAGCTGTGGAATGTTCTCCCATGCTTCCAAGGAAGTTTTCAGCTCTTGCAAAGTTTCTGGAGCTGACTGGTCTCTTCAGCTCATCCCATAAGTGCTCTATTGGATTCGTAAATCAACTCTTCTTGCTGGCCATTCCATTACTGCGTTATGTACTAACGTCATGCAGATGTTCCCGAACAATTCTTACAGTGTGTGCGCCCTTCCATTATCATGCTTACAAATGAAATACTGGCCCACAAACTCAGCATATGGCATCACACGAGCCTCTAGGCATTGACAAATGTATCGGTCAATATTTAATGGTGGCAACCGTGGTCCCGTCATAACCTCAGGGCCAGATTTTCCTTCGGTGGAAATTCTGCCTCAGACTGTCCACGACCCACCGCCATAACTAACCTTCTCTTCAATGCAACATTGCTGAAAACGTTCTCCCTGTATTTGGTAGACTTTTCTACGTCCATCATTGACATACAGCATAAATCTTGGTTTCATCCGTAAACAGAACCTAGCTCCATTGGCGTTGAGTCCAAGGCAAATGTTCGCATAAAAACTATAGGCGCGCCATTCTGTGAGCTTGTGTGAGTTTGGGACCATTGTCTGGCTTACGAGCTTCAGGCCACGTTCTTCGAGTCTCTTTCTAACAGTTTGAGCGCAAACAGTCAGTCCATGAAAGTCTCGAAGCTGTTCATGGACCTGTAGTTACTGAGGTCAGGTGACGATTACGCAGGCTGGAGGTAAAGATAAACCGATCTTGTCGTGCTGTAGTGAACCGGTTTCGTGGTGCTCCTGGACGGCGCACGAAGCCGCCAATCTCCAGGTATCTATGTTCAATTCTTTGAATGGCAGAACGACTTATATGAAGTTGTGCACTTACGTTTCGCTGACTAAGCCCAGATTGAAGAAGTTCCACAGCTTGCGCGGCTACTTCAGGTGCAGAATCCATAATTTGAACGTCAGAATGGATAAAAGAATAAGAAAAACAATTTCGATATTCTTTTAAGCAAAACAAAACAAATAACGAAATAACTTACTGACTTATAGACGCTCTAATCAAAGCATCTCTTTTTCAAATTCCTAAATTCAAATGTTCATGATCAGTACCCTAATTGCGTAACACGCTTTCAATCACAATCTGAGAGTCTTGAAAGTTATTCCTAATCCATTGCTTCATAGGTTTGAAAAATTCGTCAGCTCGACAACGTTAATAACGCAATGAACGTGGCAGAACTGCCAAAATGAAAGACATTGTGAACAATTGTCATTTTATGTGTGTTACGCAATTACCCCGCAGAGTCCTATACATGCATTCTATAGCTGCTAAAGCTGCAGTTTTTGTATATGTAATAGCAAAAAAAACTTTCCCTATCACATGTCATTCGTTGCACATAAAAAAAACTATTGATTGCCAATCATTTTCTGACAGGCGTTTTTATACACAATTAGTTCACTATCGAATTGCGATTTAAATAACAATTAGCGTAACCTAGTAGGGCTTGACTAGATTTAGCAACATAAGAAACTAAAACCAGCTTAAAATGCACCAAGACTGTGGCGAGAACTGTGTATTTTTTTTAACTGAGTATATTTTCAAGCATGTTTGAGAAAAAAACATTTTCTTTACCTAATATTAATTTGATGTTGTTTCTGGAGGCCAAGTCCCGTAAATAAGAACGTTCAAAATCTAGTCGCAACCTCATCTCAGCGACAATCAAATGTCAAAAATGTAGGTAAACGCTATACAATTTTTGACAGATTGTGACTGAGATTAGCCTGCGAACGTTTGTAAAATTACTGGCATTGCCGCTTTGGAGCTAGACCACCACCAAAGCAGTATTATTGTAATCTTACTTCAGTGTGGGAAAGAGATGGAGCTAGACGTCCTGTATAGCTCCATCTCTTTCTCATACTGAAGTAACATTAAAATAATACTGCTTTAAGAGGTGGTGGTTGTCCCCCTGATGTGTGTTTGCTCCTCGTACCTCCATACGGGTGACCCTGAGTATGAACGTCAGTGCAAACTTCGTACAATTATCTCAGCGTGACTTCATCATCATCACTTCCTCAAACTTGCGAGCGGCGAGTTACACAGCCAGCCAGCACCCACGGCTGCAACGGGTGGCGGACGCGCATTCCTGGTCATCAGCAACCTTGGCACAGCACACTGCGCTACCGCCTACCCATCAATTGATCCCACCCCCACCCTCCCACTTCTTTAACTTTAATTTCGGAAGTCGGTGGAAAAAACTTAAAATACAGATCCCGAATAACACCGTCTTCCGAAATGAAATTTATTTCATAATTTTGAATTATTTCTTTTTGAAGTCGATTTTTTATTAAAATTCCTTTTTTATGTTTTATTATGGCTTCACCCGGCAGATACTATATACATATATTTAAATATCTTCGATCACCAAACCGTGGTGATTGATTATATACCATACTATGTTAACCGTCTAGTTCTGCAAGGAGTTCAGTATTCATAATTTCATCATTTATTTCATATACTCCTATGTATATTTTTAACATTTTCTTTAAATAAAATGCAGCATTAAATCAGATTCTACGAAAATACAGGTAGTTCTCCCGTACCTGCAGGACACGGGATGGGAGTGACAATGGAGTGGGTAGGAGGGCTGTGGGCGGTATAAATTCATCGAAAAGCTTCCTGCGAATTTATTTTATTCGGTGCATTTCTGTACCGTATTCTATATATGTATTCTATTAGAATGTGGCTGGGACAGACTGGATGCGGAAGGCGGAGGACAGGGTGTTGTGGCGCAGCCTGGGAGAGGCCTATGTCCAGCAGTGAACTGCGAACTATTCTCTATTATAATAATTTTCACGTCATGACTCTGTTTTATGTTTGAGAACTGAACTAATAACTTAAATCAATATCAACGATAAGTTCTTACTTAAATAAACCGTGCTTGTATTCTTTGAATTTATTTGCTTTGAGCTAATAGGTAACAATAATTAACTGACATTTTTGCAAGAGAAATTACATAATATTAAAATTATCACACTGTTTAGGAGATGGTCTAAATCTCATACACTAACAAAGGTAGGTACACATTTTAACATTAAATACCTCAAATACAAGGTGTTATCAACGCTCCGTGGGACTATTGACGCGCCTGATCTGCATGACTTGCTACTTTGTCCCAGAAAATTACTGCGACGGTAGAAACACAGCAATGTATGACATGCTCTGCCTCCACGTCATACCTGGACATACGTCATACCTCACACTCTGGCGGGATTCTTATCCAACAAACGATCTGTTTGCGGTTGGAGAAGATTGTATTGGCATGTCAAGAGTACTGTGAGAGGGATTCATATGAAAGTGTTGTTAAATTATTATTTGTTATGTTTTAGTCTGAACTTTATAATTTTGTTTTTTTTTTGTTTTTTATGTGTCTCTGTCTATTTAGTGTCATGCTACCTTTCTTGAGTGAGATAATAGTGCCTTGAGCCTCGATCACATTGTTTTGTTATTTTAATTAACTATTCATTACATTTTTAGTATATTAATTATAGTGTAATCATATCCGTTCACGATTTAAATTGATCTCATTTGTTTGCAAACTATAAATTATTAAGTAGGTAGTGCTATAATATTCTAAAATTGTACTAATATGGACTGCAAAAGTTGTCTGAAATAAAAATGATACATATTTATTATGATTTGATACATCTCGGGGCCCTAGGGTCCCGGACCTTTGGAAGGCGTACGAGGGGCCGAAGTCAACCCGCAGAGACCCCTTAGACAATTTTAAGTATTGAGTCAGCAACCGATGATTATCCATGTTTGCTCTATGTAAGTGCACCCAAGGACAACCACCGGTAGGTGCAGGACTATTGCAGAACATGGAAAGCAAAAAGAGTAAAGTTATATTATTAATATTACGTCTTTAACAATTGTAATTGGTTTTTAACCGTTTTAACTTTACTAAAGATAATAAATTAAACAAATAAGTCAATCAATCTGCCTAGACTTTTCCCAAAGGAAGAAGGAGGTTCTCAGTTCGTCGGAATGTTTTATTTTTTTTTATGTTCCCAACTATGTTGGGGTCGGCTTCCAGTCTAACCGGATGCAGCTGTATACCAGTATTTTAAGTAATTAATGAAACAACCTGAAGTCACAATGAATAGGTTTTTTCTCTAACTTATTGAAAAACAAACTTTGGTACAATCTCAAATCTTCGAGCGTTACAGTATTTCGTAACCTGTTCCGACTGAAGTGGAGTTCTTAATTCAAAATTGGACTCGATTTGACATTCAGTTTTTTTTAAATACTTTTAGAACTGTGTCAGAATCTAATTCAAAATTCAAAACTGGCTCGATGGCTTAAACTTTGTTCTAAAGAAAACCTTGTGTGTTACATTTCATGTTATGTTTCACCAATCTGTACCGGGCATACCAAGGCCGATTGTGTTTGCAATTATTTTATCTTATACTTTCGATTGCATATTCATTCTTACTCTCCCTTCTCCTTATGAGCAATAGCTTGCAAGCCACCACTAGCTACCACTCTTTCTTCATCGATCCACTTCTCTCCATCGATATCTTTCCAGATCGCAGTTCGCGCCATCTCACCAGATACCAGAGAATCGGTTATCTCTTCTACATCTTCTTCCCAGGAGACGGTTTCGTGCACCACGTCCACGACCAGGGCTGTTTCCTCTCTTATCTTAAGTTTAGACACTTTCTCTTCAATCTCGTCCATAACACTAGTAGTTTCCGAATCTTCATCAGTATTGCTCTCAATTTCGACGTCCGGATGGCAAAGCTTCCGTTCGATCCTGTCAGCCCTGGCCTTCCATCTCTCCAGGTTCTTCAAAGCCATGGCATACATAGGTCTGGTGTTTGGCAGGATTTGGTACAGCATGTTGTAGCACGCTATACAGATTTGACTCAGAAAACCGACCTGCAAGGAAACCGAATATAAAATGTTTAAAAAAAACCTTTTCATTTGGTAAATTATTCTGGGATATACATTGGTTAAAATAGCAATAAGCCTCTTATTTCAGGTATACAGGAAATACCTATATACTACTACCTATATAATACATCATATTATAACCTTCGTTTCTTTCTACCATCTAATCTTCGAAATCCAATAGGTCCCCACATCATATTATAACCTTCGTTTCTTTCTACCATCTAATCTTCGAAATCCAATAGGTCCCCACATCATATTATAACCTTCGTTTCTTTCTACCATCTAATCTTCGAAATCCAATAGGTCCCCACGAAGCTCGAGTAAATCATCATTTAGCATCTTGGGCTCGACTACATAAGTTTTATTTAGTACTTTTTAGTTAATAAAAAGCTTTAAAACACTTTATATCATTAGCTTTTCCCCGTACAGTCTAATTATATCTTGTTTGATAATTATTTTGCGCTCCAGCTCCAATTAATTATATGGAAAAGGTGGGAGGGAGCAATATAGTTATTTATTAGATAGGTTAGGTTTCTCCGTAAAAGTTGATTGGTATAAAACATTGTTCACTGAACATTTTTTTAAAACAATATATACTCGTTACTCGTCGTTATTATTTATATTGTTGTTTTGAAAACAATTACGAGGAATATATTGGTATTCATTTGAAACGTAATATTTTGATTTGATAGTTGATACTGATACTAACTGGACAAGTGGACAGAAAATTGTTATGTGTTTATGTTGCTGTCTGTTCTGTTCGCTCACGGGGGGTAATTAAGGCTTCTAAAATCGCCAGTTTATTATTGGACTAGCCGTACTCAGTGCTTGTCCATACACAGGGTTAATTAATTTTCATCTCGACTGTCAGTCCCCAAGAACATTTTTTGAAACTGAATCCACATCATAATTCTACCTCAGATAAATTTTAATGTCTGTTCTGGGTGCAACCCGCATTTTTGAAAGACAATAGGTTCTTAGTAGTGATTTATTGTTTAACTTTGTCCTCTGACATGGAGAATCTAGTAATTTATTTTATCCGTGGCCACTGTTATTATTATTATGTATATTGTTCATGCATTTTATAGAATCAAGTTCTTCTAACTTATCAAACAGCTGTGCTGCTGTGAAGTTAGAAGCACTAATCAGCTAAAGCACTAAGAAATAGTGAAGGGTGGGCGTTTTAGGCGAATGTTTTATGTAATTTTGACGTTTAAAAATTGCTGATTCTCAGTGACAAATGACATTTGATTTTTTAAGTAAATACACTTTGAACACAGGATACAATCGCCAAACTACGTAATATTTGCTAAACTTGGTGATGATGACAACGCTAGAACTTGATATAATGACAGATAATAAACTTTAGTGTCTCATATAATACCTACATATAAAATATTAGTTTTATTCAGATTTTAAGATACTGATTTAAAATGTATGAATTAAAATCTGAAAACTTCGTTATTTTCACCGCTCTTATTTGAGACTTTCAACAACCATGTTTCATTCCTCTTCATATGCCTTTAAACAAATCGAAGTTTTCAATCCATATCTATATTTATTATAAAACAGTGGCTTTTCGTGACTGTCTGTGTGACAGCTTAATTATTCTTGTATAAAGGACTTTTTCATCATTTCTTTTTTGTTTGTGTTTATAATACAAGCACAGGAATCTCACTTTTTGATATGGTCGCCACATCAATACATACCACTTGAGCGATGCAAGGGCGGGTCGCCAGTAGGATTTGTTAATGAGCTGATGGTGCATACCTGGCTAGAAGGTTGTTCATCAGGTTTATTCCTGTCCATCATAGGTATTGGCTCCCTACCCGCAGCTCTCTCCTTGTCACCCTGGTCGTAGAACTCCTCGAAGATGACCTTCACGGTCTTGATCTGAATGTCCCAGGGTTTGGCTGATGCTGACAGGTCTGCCGCCGTCATTGATATCGCCATGGCTAGTTCCCTGAAAAAGTATAGAAATCAGGATTTAATAAAGTTAAAGACATATAAATTATTGCATAACTGTAGGTACTTACATCAGTTCTTATTTTAAACGTAACCTTTTTAGGATTAACAGTCTTTTCTGATATTATGTTATTTCGGATATTATGCAATAAGTATTAAAAGGCAAATAAATTATATATTAACATTATTTAAAAAAAAAACCCATGCAAATTACAAAATACATTATCAATTAACAGGTTTTTAATTTTGTTTTAAACATATTTCTATTTAATTGCTTAAAAGCGGGAGTTAACTGGTTGTATACACGAATAGCAGTAACATAGGTACTTTTACATTAAATCATATAATTAATAACAGGTACATTGATGCCATATTTATATTGTTTACGAATAAGGTAAAAGGAGGGAATAAGGAGAGCGGTGGTGGCCCAGTGGTAACGGTCCCAACTTATGCGTCATGGGTTCGAACCCAGGCAGGCGCTTTACTTTGTGTAATTTATTTCATCAGCACTGCTCTCAAAACGGTGAAGGAAAACATCGTGAGGAAACCGGAATGTCCTAGCACCAAAAATTCGAAGACATGTCTACTAACCCGCACTGGGCCCGCGTGGTGGATTATGGCCCAGTCCGTCTCATAGAGAGGAGGCCTGTGTCCCAGTAGTGGGAACGTTGTAGGCTTATCATGCTAGGGAATAAGGCGTTTGGTACAATGTGTCAATTTCAAAAATAATATTTTGTGATAAATCATCGAAACTTATGAATCCACTGTATTATATACTCCCTGGATTAAAAGAATAATAATGATAATGGTAGTGGCAGTGAGTGTGTGGTCTAGGCTTCGATCCTCAGGTTAAGCAAAGTATTATGGGGCATAAATTTTAGGGGGACTTCTCAACAGCAGCCCAGAATTTGAATGTATGCACGGTTAATGGTAATATGCTTGCCTCCAATTACATTGGATTTAATACAACCTAAGAGGCTCATTGGCGACGTAAGACTGGTGGATGACAAGCTTCACAGCTTGGCTCATAGCCGCAAGGTTGCCTGCTTGTCGGTCTTCTACTGATTGTACTTCGGTGAGTGTGCTCGAGAACTGCACGACCTCATTCCGCCGGCCCCCTTCTACCATCGGACATCTAGACGCACTGCAGGTTACCATCCCTACCTAGTTGCTATTTCACCAATTCGCACTAAGCGTTTCGAAATGTCTTTTATGATGCGCACAGCAAGGGAGTGGAACTCTCTGCCTGCGTCTGTGTTTCCGAACGCATACAACCCCGATCTCTTCAAAGTGAGAGTGAACAGGCTTCTTCTGGGTAAGCTCGCTCCATCGTCGACTTTGTCTCTGTCATCTCTGACTTGGAGTTGAGACTACACTTCTGCCTACTACTTCGGAGAATTCAATGATATCATGTTATTTAAGGAGGTGTCATCATCTTCCATCCTAATTTATTTGGGTTCAATGCCCTTTCCTTTGTACGTTAGCGGTGACGTTAGTTTGCAGAAGTAATTTGATATCAGCTAAAAATCTTAACAATTACAGTTTTCCCATAGCTCATGAAAGATCTGCGCATCAACAGTTCCAGAAGTGGGAAACCCTTTAAAGTTACAGGATTTAGATTTTTGGGATCACCTTCAACCCCAAAAAATAGTCAGCTGTATGGAAGTGAGGGGAATAATAATATGTCAGTCGCGTAAATGAACACGTTTTTTTTTTATAAAGTCGTTTTATTCATGACGAGCAGTGCCCCGCGGTTTCACCCGCATATGTCTCGATCCAGTAAGATAAAGGGATAAACAGTATTATATGTCTTAATCCAGGTTACAAACTTTCTGTGTGCCAAATATCCAAATCCGTTTTTGCGTGAAAGAGTAACAAACATCCATCCATCCATCCTCACAAACTTTCGCGTTTATAATATTAGTAGGAAGTAGGATGAACCATATGCAGCTAAATTAACATACCATTATAAGAAAAAACATAGTCAGGTGCATATTTAACAGGGGAAATATTGTCCGGTAGCGTCATGAACATGTTTCCATAACCTCAATTACTGTAACCCCTTTTAAGTCATGTCGTCTTTTATTAGTATAATAACTAGCTGTGCCCCGCGACTTTGTTCGCGTGGATGTCGTAACATATATAATATACTAAAATAACAGCCACATTTTAATAAAACTCCCTCGCGTTGCATCGCCCGCCCGCGCTATTATTTTGTTTTCGCTCAGTGTTCGTTTTGTCTTTTTTTTTTGCTCGGCTCCTAAGAGTCGTAGCGTGATGATAAATAGCCTATAACTATCCTCGAGAATTGGGCTACGAAATGAAAAAAATCTTCAAATGCGACTCATAATTCATAATTTCATGGGTTTTATTTTTTGCGCGGAACCCTAATTATTTTTCTAAAATAAAAGTAGCCTTAGTTACTCGCCGTAATATCAGCTATCTGCCAGTGAAAGTCTCGTCAAAATCGGTTCAGCTGTTTCGGAGAACATCCGGAACAAACAGACAGACAGACAGACACACAGACAAAAATTTAAAAATATGCTTTTTTGTTCTAAGTACCGTTTATACTTTCTGCATTTAGTAAAAAGCTGTTATATTGACATTACAAACGACACTCCAATTTTATTTATTTGTATAGATGTTATTAGGTAGTTCTCAAATAAACTCACGTATGATTAAGCAGATCCCAGTTAAACTGAGCTATATCGCCTTCATGGAGCTGCGTGATCTTCGCCAGGTTGGGGAAGAAGGCAGCGAGGTCAGTAGCCAGGATGCAGTGCCTGATGTAGCCCAGAATCTCCTTGTAGTCCTCGCTCGAAATGTGAGAGAATATGTTGTGACCGTCCTGGGGAAGAAAGGTAGTATTAAATACATATCATACATAAACTTACCCCTTTTTACTGCTACGATCCTCGATCCTAGCCTTATCTTTTTATTCGTTTAAGTTCAGGGGGGCAACCACCACCTCTTAAAGCAGTATTATTGTAATCTTACTTCAGTATGGGAAAGGGATGGAGTTAGACGTCTTGTATAGCTCCATCTCTTTCCCATACTGAAGAGGAAAGAGATGCAGCTAGACGTCTTGTATAGCTCCATCTCTTTCCCATACTGAAGTAAGATTACAATAATACTGCTTTAAGAGGTGGTGGTCTAGCTCCTGGTCAGATACGCACGCCGGTTGCGAGTACTACTCAACTGACGGCACATGTCCAGTGTGTCTTGGGCGTCCCCTCCCGGCGTTTCCACTCATATCTGCGTTGTTTATTTATACAAGGTGTAACATAATTAACGCACAACCTCTTAAGGACTCATTGAACTCATCATGATGAACAACTTTTATTATGGGACCAAACCTGAAATCACGAAAAAAAATCAAGTGCTCTCTACATTAATGTTCGCATAACTCGTCAAAATGTAGGGAACAGCTGATTTTTTTTCACGATTTCCGGTTTGGTCCCATAGTAAAAGTTGTTCATAATGATGAGTACAATGACTCCTTAAGAGATTGTGCGTTAATTATGTTACACATTGTGTATATATTTTAACTGCCTTAATGATAACTCTCGCCTTATAAAATACGTTTTGTTATTCGCTTTCATTCATCCTCTCAACATGATCAAACCATTTAAGCATACTCTTTTCTTTTTTCAGTTCTCGTACCTATTACTAACTGCATTAACGGAAAACATTGGGAGAAAATCAGTATGTCTATAAAGAACTACGTTAGTGTTTGTATTTACACACATAATATGCAAGTACAGGACACCTAACAACGATATTGATTTGCTCTTAGCTGCCTTGGCGTGATACTTGTAATTTCATAGACCTGAGACATCTACCAACCCGCACTGGGACCAGGTGGTGGACGTAATCTACTACCACTGCCTTGCAGAGAGGGTCAAAAGCCTGTGTCCCAGCAGTGGGACCATTATAGGCTGATAACGTAACTACTTTATCTAGGTAAAAGGTAGGTCTGGCAGAACAGACATCTATCCTGATACAAATGAAGCATAATTAAGCAAAATCAGCCTTTTTAACGTTTCCACTGCTGAGACACAAGCCTCCTCTCTGTGACAGGGCCGTTTCCAATAGGCTATCTTTGCTCTCAAGAAATCAAAACACAAACAAGACTAATTTGGAATTAAAAAAACCGTTTCAAAGGGTGGTTTCATAAAATTTTAATGCTATGCTAAAAGTGTTGGTTGTGATTTAATCAACCCGGTGACAAGGGTGTTGAAGAAAACTTTATAATGCAACAGCAGCCGTTATTTTTCCCATACATTTGCCTTCGACAAAGACCCACTTTTCTACGTTCCATAACTTACTATGTAATTATGCTATTAAATGCCATTTTATCGTTGACAATGGCGTGTTTTTCAAGGAGCACTTTTCAGTGTGCTTTGTCTGTTATGATCGTGATCGGATAATCGGATGCATATTTACCTAAAGTTACCTAAAGTTAAATTTTCGCTGATAGATTATGGAAGCGGCTTCTTAATTTTTATTTTCTTAATATAAATCCCGGGATTCCAGAAAATCCGGGAATGCACAACTAATAGGATACATTACCATGTATCCTAAGTCGTTTCCATACCTGGAAACGACTTCTTAAACATGTGGTATTTTATATTTAAAAAATACCGAGACACCGGGATCACACAACTATTCTTATCCTTGAAATTCATTTTTAACCCCCGATGCAAATATATGTGTATGTAGGGTGTAAGAGGAAGGGTAGTGCGTGTCGATTCTATTCTCAAAAAGTACCTACTAAGTTTATCAATTCCAGAATCGCGAAATTTTTACGATCGATACAAAAGTGAATTCCATATTAGCCAACAACTCAACTTTAGGTAAATATGCATCCGAATATCCGATCCCTGGTTATGAATTCATTTGCTTTTTTAACAAAGTTTGTTTTATACGTGTTTTTTATAATTCGCGCTATGTTAAAGTTTTAATAACTCGTTCAAGTTTATTATTTTATTATATTGGCTGTTTACATACCAAATGTTAACTTAATTTAATTAAGCCAACTAATATATATATATATATATATATATATTAAGTATATACGTATTTATACTTACCTATACTACAATACCAGTTACCTGTTGTAGTATGGTGACGGTGATGTTGAAGTGATGGTGTTCGAGGGTGGAGGTGGTGTACATAGCGGCGAGGGGGGAGGCGATCTCACTCATGTACTTGTTAGTGTAGCCACGATGGTCCAGATCATGGCAGAGGCAGGCCACAAACAGGGCGAGCCGCTGGAAGATGAATTACTTTTAGTAAGTCATTAAGTAGGGCATTTTGATCAATCGTTAGCATTGAAGTTGCTGTAGAAAAAGAAAGAAAGATATGCAAGAGTGGTTATTAGTAGTCGCACAGGAAAACAACGGCATTACATAAAAATAAAATAAAAGAAAATTCTGCACGAGACCGAAAGGCCACTTGTACACAAATATGTTGGTCGCTTTTGATGATTGAATCGAAACAGGAACAATAAACCCACACACATCCTTTTGGTGGCCGATGGGAATAGAATTAAATTTACATCTTAATGTTAAACTTATTACTGGGATCATACATTAAATAGAGAAATTCTTAACAAACTGGGAAAGTACAAAAAGTAAACGATTTCTCACCATTTTGTAATTAAAGCGCTTTCGATTATCATTCTTCAGCATAACATACATCGAATGAGCAACCGTCCATCCATGATCAAAGTTATGGTAAGGGACAGTCCGATAGTTCTTCTTCACAGTGAGTATGAACCGCGTCAACGTGCTGATATCGAAGCTGGCCAGGCCAAACAAGTTGCTGAACATCTTGATCACGCATTTACATTTTTCAAACTCATCAAACTTGTATGGATCCAGGTAGTAATCGTTGAGGTGTGCCATGACAGGTTCCTGGTCGCTCAACATGGTGGATACCTCATTTTCCTTGCAGGTATTGTGGTAGCTGAGGACTTCTAAGGCTACCCTGTACTTCTGTTCCTTTCTCATGATCCTGTCGTATAGCCTGGCGTGATGGAGGGCTAAACCAAAGAATGTGGAGAAGATTTCGAAGTGCACTTCGTCTTCATGACCGAAGCTGTGGTCGTTCCGTTTGTTTACCATCTGGACGACTCCGATCACTCTTCCTTCAACCTTGATCGGCATACAGAGGATGCTAATTGTCTTGTAGCCCGTGGCTTCATCCACTTCTCTGAAAAATGAAACATTTTTATTTCATCATTATTTTAGCGGAAAGACGTCTACCGCTGGACGTAGGCATGTGCTGTAGCCCTGTTCTTTTCTCGTTCAGCAGACACCTGCGACCTTCGCAGTCAGCGGTTCATCTTCTGGCTACCAACGATGCGCCTTGCCCTTTGTACACAGCACGGTGTCATTACGGTACGGCGTAAAAACCACGCCGTAGAAAAAATGTGTGAACTTGTACATGACACGGCAAACAACCAAGCATGACAACGGTTTGGTACGGCTCAGTTGTGTTTTTCCTGTGTAAAAAGATCATCATTGCTTAATTACGTGTATAGAAAACTCAAAAAAGAAAAAAAAAGGAAAAGAAGGTTTTGGATAGATCCATCCGATCATCTTATCAATTCTTATCCCATAATACAGGCCTTTCATGAAACAATGTAATTAATAATTCAAGATTTATCTCCATTTTAAAACAAAATCACGTAGGTAAGTTGTCACGAAACGTGAAATCATCCGGTGCCGTCGACAGACTCCCCTAGACTTCCATTCAATACTAGACTACAGACACGGCGCATACCGGCGACGGCGTCATGCCGTAGTGCCGCCGTGTTGTCAACAAGCTTCCATAGTGATCCATACAACACTGACGACCGTGCATAAACACGGCAAATAAACCGTAGTTTCTCACGGCACGAAAAACGTGTTTACAAAGGGCCTCGCTACGCGGGTCACCTCAAATAGTTACCCGCGCAATAACTTTAGTAAGAGCGGTGACCAGCAGTAGAAGTAGATGTTTGTCTGTATTATAAGACTCAACTGACTCAGACTGTATTCATCAAAATTGAAGCTTTTACATAGAAACGATACCAGAAATTTTTGTTTTGTTCTTTTCTTACAAGCAAAAAAATTGTTATAGAATATCACTGCAATTTATTGTTACTTTTATACCCACAGAAAGATAGAAAGAAATCCCTAACATTTAGCACTTAAAGCCTTACATTTTGACGGTTCAACAGCATTCATCACTCGATATTGAAGGAAATTGCTATTCCATTGCTTTTAATATGAAACAATGGAATAGCTATTTCCTTCAAAATCGATCGATTGTAAGCCGACGTTCGCACGGATGCGAAAATAACGCAACGGGATTTGATCGCACACTGGATTTTCAATGCTCTACTTGGCGCCGAGAGTTGAAAATCCAACAGTGTGTTTTCTCCACGCGTTGGAATGCAATCTGTCGGATTCTCAATGTTCGGCTCAACACCGAGAGTTGAAAATCCAGTGCGCGATAAAATCCCGCCGCGATATTTTCGCGTCCGTGCGCACGTCGGCTTAGTGTGTTACGCGAGTGGTTAACAATCACAAGTAGGTAGGTCGACTATCGTAAAAACTAGTCAAAGGCTACTATTTCCTCGAGCTAAAGCAAAGGCTAAAATAAAATAAACTAATATCTTACCTGTTAAACCGGTAATCCGAATACGCATCAGGAATGTTCATAGTTTCTCCAGACAATGCCACATGGCCAGCTATTCCTCTATTAATAGGCATTCTAATCTCTTTTTTCTCCATATCCCGGTCATGTCCTGGCTCATACTTCAGGTCGAAGACTGTGGAGACCAGCTCGAAGTTCCTGTAGTCCACCAGGAACAGAGAGGCCCGATCAGCGTTGACCAGGCGCTGGGCGAACTCCAAGATTCTCTTGATCAGCTGGTCGAGGGACACCATCTCTTCGAATATTGCTCTGAAATGTTCAGGATGTTTTTAAAGTAAAAACCGCTGAGTTTGAACAATGTACTTAGTCTCTTTGCCTGTTTTAACCGAAACGAACGAGCACATAGTATCGAGTTCAAATACAAAGCGTTTTTTGGTACATTAATGTCAAATACTGGTGGAAATGACAGATTTTCATGACAGCGTTATAATATGATGGAACTGCTTTACTAGGAAACCAGCTCTGTACTAAATACAGCCTTATTAAATAACTTACTTAACAACATCGAGAAGGAAATCCGACATATTTCTCTCCCTCTTCTTATCTAAGTACAGATTGCAGTAATGCAGCGCCAGACTGCCGAGGACCAGGAAGTTGGAGCTGATCGCCTCATCTACGTCCTTGAACCTCTCGTGGACGCGCCACATCTCGATCACATAGGCTGTCTTTCCGTTCTTCATTAAAATCGGCTGATACATTACATGGTTTGCTTGCTTCTGAATGAAAGAAAATTAGATACTGTATCAGACCAAGGCTATTGTTACCTAAAAACAAGATAAATCAGCCAAATATGTTTTTTTATTGAGTAAATCATTTGAAATTTGTTTGTTTAAATTGTGTTATTCTTATGATGTTAAGAACGAATTGTTCGATTTTTTCTTTTGAAACCCACAAGAATATAAAGGAAAATATCATATTCTCGAAATCAATGTCTGGTACATTATTGCACCATTCAAAGGCAGTTTAGTGTTTAATGAAAGCTATCAAACTTCCTCGTGAATCGTTCTTTTAAAAAAAATATAACCTATTTATCTAACCCTTCCAGGAGTGAACGTGTTGCCCAGTAAACCGCGCGACTAGGGTTTTATCGAAGCTTGCAACTTGCAACGAAACCATAGCGAGATCTATTTTGACGCCAACGCCATCTAGTGAAAATATAGGAAGCTTTTCCCAAGGGTTAAAATAGATTGAACTGTTCAAATAAGTGTGTAGGAATTTATGGTGAATAAAACATATATTTAAATATAAATATATATTAATATTTATATTCCTAAGTACGCGGTATTTTTAAAGTATGTAAGTTATTTTACTGTGAAAGTTAAATCTATCTGTCAAGCACTTACCACGTTTTTGCCCAAAGACCTGAACAGCGCTACAGGCGTGTCCGGGAACCTGACGGCATCATCAGCTCTAGACACGCGTCGACATGTCCCGTTCTTGGCCACATCCAGTACTTGGTGCACTTGGTCAGCGTATGCGCGAACTAAACTCCTTATTGAGTCTCGAGATGGCTAGAACACAGAAGATAAAATGAGAACGGCCCTGAAATATGGCTATCTTCAATTTTACCACTACGCACTGTCTTTACGAAGTGGAGACATGAGTTTTCTATATTAATTAACTTGAATTTGTTGCGATAAGTTGGTATTCTTTAGTTTTGTAGTTTAACTGACTATTAACCTCATTATTTATTCTCAATGATCAGTCTTTTGTAGTCAGACAAGTAACTAAAAACTGAGGCCCTAGAGACAAGTTGCAATCGTTTTCAAACCGTTTCGTATTTCTATTATTTCAACAAGATTGACATATTTACTTATGTGTTCCGTAGCATAAGTCAGTCATTCACATTTGACATTTTTAACTTTTCCGTCATAGTTGTCGGTGACAGAATATCTTTTTGCCTAGGCTCTCTGCTGCACGCGTAGAATGGCCACCATAGAAACGGGTTTTGTCGACGGAAGAATAGATAACCCGTTTCAATGGTAGTCATCCTACGCGTCATGGTGTCGCATTTTAATACTACCATTGCATTGTAAACAGAGGTAAACAAGGTATATATCGGAAACCCAAGTCAATTGAAATCTGTTCTAAAATTAGGAGCAGAACTCTTAAGCTTTTTTGTTTGATTTAAATCTTTGATATTATTTTAATCTGTGACATTATTTTATTTCAGATGAATTGATTTTTTTAAACGTATATTTTTTATGACGTACCTATATAATATCACCTAATAAAATCTGATATTATTTATTTTAAATTGAATGTCTTATAATGTTAGCTGAAAATATGCTATTTTTAAATTATGACGAAAGTATGTACATACGTAGTATTAATTTATATTTACTTAATGAGTGTAATGCTACTAGGTATTCATATCGTATTCGAGTGTTAGGTCCATGTGAACTTTGTCACTATTATTAATATGTTGTAAACCACATTAGATATGCAGTAAAGATTTGAATTTGAATTTAAACCTTGACATCTACCACGAAGAACTGCACAAAGCTGGGATGGTCAGGGTACAGCTTATAGACTCGATGAGCGTCTACCCCCACTGAGCTGGAGATGTAGTTGGCCAACTCCCAGAGGACAGAGTGCTCGTTGGAGTCCTCTTGAAGAACTCGCAGCAGATCCTGGAAACGTTAAAGTCAAAGGCTAAATTTAAACTAGACTCTGACTATACACTTTAGAAAGATGTAATTTTAGTGCTTACCGTAAAAATCTCCTTTTTGCTTAACTCGTCGGTCTTCTTGCAAATCATCTTTTTTCTATGGTTTGAGGTTGAAGGAGCAACCTGCAAGAAGATTACAAGTACCAATAACCCCAACTTAGCATAAATAACCTGAGCCAATTACATAGCAAGGGATGTAACGGAGGCCATCTTAGCGGAGGCAGAGGCGGAGGCCGCGGAGGTTAATGGAGGCGGAGTCGAAGGTGGAAAAATAAAAAAATGTTTAATAAACATTTATTAAAGAAAAAATAGACCTACTGGTAATTTTAGAAGGGGCAAACTATATTTCACACAAAACAGTTAGAAGGCTTTCTTTTTTTCTCTTCTAGGCGATTGTTTGGTGGTTCATGTATTATACCGGCTCAAGGCTCCACTAAACAGTTGCTCAGTTGGTAGTGAACCTGGCGGTGGCGGTATCTTACAAGCAAAACTTTAAATTTCGAGTTATACCTCCACCATGATAAAGGCTATTCGCTTGGTTGAAAACGATTTTCTTTATTAGATCTTCGTTACAACTCCCATTAAAAACATGCAGAGGTGCCGGAGGATGCGGATGCGGAGGTAAGATTTCTTTCTTTAGTGCAGTTGCGAAGGTGGATACGAAGTTCCGTTATAACAAGACACAGCACCACCAGAACAAACTGCTGTTCATAAAAAGTGACTGGTCCTGCATCGCAACAATAGTTATACGCTAACAAGCACCCTAATTGTGGAACACACTATCAACCACAATCTGAATGATTTTGAAGCCTTCATATGTTCGAAAAATTTGTCTGCTCAACTACGTAAATAACGCAAATAACTGTCAAAACTAAACCCAAATTCAACCTTAAAATAACTAAAATAAAGATCACTGTGATTTTGACAGACTTGCTAATGGTAGCTACCTTATTGCAACGGCAATAAATATCACTGTGAGTTTGACAGTGATGCATCATCAGAGGTAAAATAACTGTGCACGGTCTGTAATAATGTTACTTGAAGTATGAGTTTATAAAATCTGTATTTTTGTTTTATCGTGTGCAGATATCGATATCCATCACGTCTGTGAAGTTTCCATAAAAATAACCGATTTTTAAACTGATGTTTCAAGTGAGAATGACCTTCGGTCGATGACCCCAAAAAAATCTCATCAAATTAATTTATCTTCTGGTGTATCATATTTTGATATCCTATCATGTCTGCAGAGTTTCGCTAACTAATTTAATTTGACTCTGTTTCAACGACCATACATTGTCAGTAATTCAATATTGTATTCCGCCAGCAGCTTAAAACCCCGTTACG
Source organism: Fissipunctia ypsillon (assembly GCA_947568875.1). NCBI lineage: Eukaryota > Metazoa > Arthropoda > Insecta > Lepidoptera > Noctuidae > Fissipunctia > Fissipunctia ypsillon. The sequence goes on from OX387643.1 coordinate 26,657,478, forward strand.
GACTCAAGGTTTAAAATAATACGTGACGGTTGGGGATTAAAATGGAATATTCATATTATGGTGTCTAGCCGAAACGAAAGTCAAATGAGTCGTGAGATTTGGAATTGGCAGAGTGCTTTAGTGCCTTATCTCCAATTCAGGTGGTAGTGTCAAAATGCCGTCCCATCGGATTTTGAGAGAGAGGGAAGAGGGAGTGCATATTCGTTTGCGCACACACTTGTACACTTTGATATATCCTGCGTAGTACATGGGATGAACCACTTAGACTGGAATTCGGCCAGAGTAGGAAATTCTTTTTCTCCAGCTACTTACATCATTTCTCTTAGTCTTCCTTTGCAGCCATTTCTCAAGTACCTCAGCAGGCACTCGCTCTGATACGTAAGCGTCCAAAAAATCCTTATTGTTTTCCAAATAGTTAGCCACTTCTTGTTCCTCTGCGTCTGATAAAAACATTAAAATAATTAAGGCATCATGAAAACATCTATCTGTAGGAAACCGGCATGTCCTTGAACCAAAAATTTGAAGATCTGTGACATCCACCAACCCGCATTATGCCCGCTAGTAGATTACAGCCTTCTTACAGAGAGGACGCCTGTGTGTATCCCAGCAGTACCCATATTGACTGATAATGCTAAATTGCTGTGTGCTAAATGATGTGATAATCGTGATGGCCCAGTGGTTAAGGCCTCGCCTCCCATGCACGAGGTTGTGGGTTCAGCGAAGTGGATCTGTACTTTCTGAGTTTATCTTGGACATTACTGACATCTAAAAACGAGTTGATTTGAATATTTCTATAAATAAGATTTGATTAAATCATACCTTTGAATGAAGTCATTGACCTCGCCTTGTCGCGCTTCGGAATATTTCCTGCAAAATGTATTACCATTTAACAAAACAGTTTCGAAGAATACGGTAAGACACGAGAAGTTGAACTACAACTATGAGGTCCCAATATCAAGATTCATTTTGTACCGGTTTATCTAAAACATCATTACAAAAAAATGTTATCTGCATGGCACCTGTAACATACGTGTTTGGTGCATCGTTTGCCAAATGAAAATGGCGGATAGGAGGGGTCATGTGATAGCAAATGACCCGCATGTCTAATTTGAGGATTGCCCTCAATTTCTGATTCTGACTTGGTGACAATGGACCTCGAGAGCATACCCTTTCAAACAAAAACAGAATTTTCAAAATCGGTTCACAATTGACGGAGAAATCGGTGAACATACATAAAAAAAATTAAAAGAAAAACATATATACAGACGAACATATAAACTCCTCCTTTTTGGAAGTCGGTTAAAAAGTAATGTCCGCGTAAGCACGCACGACGTCCGCTACAAACTTATCTGAACCAGTGGCCAAAAGTGAGAGTAACGAAATTTCTGACCGGAATTAAAAAACGTTACTTAGGCATGGGCTTTGGCTAAGCATTATTCTTGTCACTGTCGCACAACTGACAAAATAAAAGTGCAAGGAGGGAAACATAAGTATTATATCTAAGAAAAAATACGTGATAAGTAACGTTCATTTATCTCGGTCTATTGAAATTTTGGTACTTATTCCCATCTGCACGTAGACTAACCTGAGTTTTTCTTCTCAGTCTTCACTGCAGACCAGTCCAGATAGATGGACTGCTTCTGGTGACATCCACTGTGGAACCGTGACCAGCTTCTCTCTTTTTTAGGAGTTTGGTACACGGGTATGTTGTGTCCTGTTCAGAGACATGTAAAAATAAATAAATACTGTATGTGTGTACCAAACTCTCGTGAATTCTCTCATTTGACAATAAACCTTTTACTTTTTTTTACTTTATGTAGAAATCAAGGCACATTCAGAGTTTGACCGTTTGATTTTCTGAGAAAAACTCTAACAAATTCAAGCTGCTGATTAAGGTCATGGATATCTTGTACGTTTTTAATATGAATGTGGATAGCTATAGAAGTAAGGGAAGAGTAAAAAAAACGAAGGGATTGCGTGAAAGATGGAATGGCTAGAAAAGAGGCGACTCTTTTCTTCTGCGCTATGCCATCGCGAGTATGGATGAGGCTGGCACTGGAGCATAGGGTTTGGCACAAGAAAAGAGAGGCCTATGCTCTGCAGTGTGTGACGTAGAGCTGTGGATGATGATGAAGATGGTTGAAGAATAGAAATATATAGAAGGTGAAGACATGCTGCACCAACCCTAATAAATTGAAATAAGGGCAGAAGGATAATGACGACTTACGGTTACCTGAACCACTGGCGGCGTCTCCATAGATAGGAGGCAACAGATGAGGCGAGCGAAGGCCCGGAGACCTCGCCTTCATATTACATCTTGACGATGATGGCTGGAAAACAAAAATGCTTCAGATTACGTATTTGAAAGTTAGATAATTAACAACGGCTTTATTTCCCGAAAGATTGGCACCAGGAGTGCTGAAGTGAAGTACAAACAGCCACATTACCCCAGCTATGTTTAAGTCCTATGTAGTGAAAAAGAAGCCTATTGCTCGCCCGGGAACTGAACCTAAGACCTCACACTCAACAGCCACGGTTGCAATCACCAGACCACCAAGGCAGAAAAGATTTGGAGCGGATAATTAAGTCACCAAAATATAAGGTATATTGGTAGGTTGGTTTAAACAGTAGTACGTTTTACGAAGTAAAGCTACTAACATCCTGTCAAGCGTTAATATGTATATCTAAGTTTTTCCCGCATCAAAAAGACTTCGATGGGTACTTAGGTGACCATAATGAATACGGTACATTAGTGACTATAATGACTAACTAACAGTCAATCTGGCTAGCCTTTTCCCAACTATTCTGGCGTCGGCTTCCAGTCTAACCGTATGCAGCTGAATACCAGTATTTTATATGGAGCGACTGCCTAACTGACCTCCACAACTCAGTTACTGGATAATACGGATACCCCTTGCTAAGAGTGGTTGTCAGACTTTCGGGTTTCTCACTCCCCACCGTTGCTCCCCACAACGACTGTCAAACATCTACAAATGACAGCGACCAACGGCTTAACGTGTTTTCTGAGGAACGGAGTTGCCTCAATAAACAGGGTTATTTTAAATTGATTAGCTAAACTCCGCAAATGCGATGAGTATCGATATCTAACCACGATAAAATATGTACGATGTAGGCACCCATCCGTGAACCGATCGCGGAAAGCGTAGGTTAACCTTCAATCGACCCGTGCGGCTGTTATTAATTAGCCACGAGCCCCTCCACAATAATGAATACAGTATTAACTCATAAATTATCATCATTATCCGCAGCATGCTTTGCATGCATTATCAGTGGACATTGAAATTTGCGTGCTTTGACCACGCTTTTCTCCCTTCTTAACTCTCCCACTCCTCCTTCTTATCTAGTGTCTCACTTCCAATATCTATGTTCTTCACACGCTAAGAATCTTCGTTCTTCTAACAATCTTCTCCTACTCTGTCCTTCTCATACTTCTGACTTTGTTCATTCTTCCTTTCATTTTCAGTCCATTCTTCTTTGGAATGCGCTACCTCTTGACATCAGGATGGCCACCAGTTGGTATGCATTTAAGCGGAGATTGCGGAGTTATTTTCAAAATAAATAGCGTAGAGTCATCTCAAAACCTCTCTCTCTTGAATTTATATATAATATATGTATATAATATAGGTATATATTATAGTAAATATGTATGTATGTGTATTATAAGTTTATGACTTATTTATGTACAAATTGTTCCATTTCTAACAGAGCACCTTCCATCTAATCTCTTCACCACCCTTGGTTGACTGGTAGAGAATGCCTAAGGCATTAAGTCCGCCTTTGTACTTTTTTTAAGTGTGAAAAGTTTAAATAAATAAATAAATAAATAAATTTGATAGTCGTTAGGGTAGCTTCCTCTATATTTTGCAAAGACCTTCACAGGAATTGCTCGGTAATGTAATTAATTAAACTGGATGTTGTTGGTATTGATATTCTTGCTTGTGGAGGCTTTTAGTTAGAGAGCCTTCATTGACTGGAAATAATGTCCTTGTTGACCAGCACTCTAATTGCGTAACACACTATTATCACAATCTGAATGATTTTGAAGCAAATTGCTAATCCATTGCTTCATATGTTTGAAAAAATTATCTGCTCAACAATGTAAATAACGCAATTAATGTTGTTGAACGCAATTGCCCCGCTGTATTGTGTTTTTTCATCAACGTAGGCATGGATGGTATCATGTCTTTGTATTTGAGTTGAGCATAAAACTCATTTGGTATTCTAGATTCTTTCTTTCGGTTAAAATACTTACGGAGATTAGCATGAAATCTGAGCTTTATTCTATTCCTCAAATTGGTCACATTAAGATACATAGATACATACCTACCACAAAGTTATCCCTCGATTTTTTTACAACTTTATTTTTCTCCTTCCAGGTTCTAATATTTATTTACATGCCATATAGGAATGGTTGCCAAGAAAAGGTAGAAAAAGTATTGGCAGACCAATAGACAGGTGGGTGGATGACTTACAGGAGATCACGGGGAAGACCAGGATGAGACTCGCACAGACCAAGGAAGCATGGCACAAAAAGGAGAAGGCTATACTCAGCAGTGGTGGGAACAAGGCTGCCAATGACTGTTTGACCGACTTATATATCTGTTATACTATTTTAGACTTAGGTATACATAAATATGTTGGGAACGTTCGGCGTGACCACACCGAAGGAAAAGCGCTCCGCCCTCGAATCGTCGTTGTGCGACTAGCAAGACGCACGACGCGAGATAATTTGCCGTGTCGCTCGCGTCCGCCGCAACTTCACTACTGCTGACATCAAAGTACCGGGAGCGCCAAACCGCCAATCGCATCTACCTCAACGAACGCCTGATTAAAACGAACAGGCAATTATTCTATGAGAGTCGCCAAGCTGCTAGTCGTCTGGAATGGAAGTACATCTGGACTAAAGATGGCCGCAAACTTGCGCATATAGAAGAGGGAAAGTCGGTTGTACACATCCGACCGGAAAAGGACATCTCGCGTTTTCTTTTTATCACTCAGTAGGTTTATTCATGTATAAGGAAGCAATTGTTATCAACATTTTTTTATGTTGTATGTAGAGATTAAGATCACACGGTGCCACGTGAGAATGTTCAAATTAGTCCATTGTTTTGTTTATTATCTAGCTTATTTCTAATTTATTGTTGCATGTCGTTAAATACATGCTTTTTAACAATTCGTGATAAATTGGACATTACATTATACATGTTCCTTTCAGTGTCATCCTGTTAGCATCTTGAGTTTTTTTTAGGTTTTTAGGCCCACGGTGCCAGACCTTATTTATATGTTTTTTATAAGCCCCTTATATTATTCATTTACACTACACTTTATTTATTTACCACAACAATCTTGTTTACATGCATCTTTTATCAATCTTTGAGTTCTTTTATTTAGTATAGTTTGTTATATTTTTATTTATCGTTAGTAAATTTTATGGCAGCTTTACTGGGTTTCGACGTCGATATTATGGCCATTAATGAGACGTGGCTGCGAACAGGCGAAGAAGGGCGCGTGCCCTCCGTACCTGGATACAGGCTGCGGCATATACCGCGCCCATTGTCTGTTAAGAAGGGACGATGTGGCGGTTTTGGTTTTTATATCAAGCACGGTATAAATGTTCGAAGACACTCGTACTCTGCTAGCCCATTGCACACCACGGTCGAGCAGATGTGGGTCACAATTAGTGTTCGCGGAAGTAAGCTAGCAATAGGTACCGCCTACCGCCCGCCCTGGCAGGATGTTGATCTTTTCCTAGACCAGCGTCTACCAGATACAGCTATCTGGTTCATTAAACACTCTAACGCAATGTGAGTACACAATATTGATGGGTGAGTTTAACATACACATGCTTAGTGACACGGACTCAAAGACGGAAACATTAGTCTCATTTTTGAACTGGCTAGGTGTTAACAATTGGTGCAGTCACCCACGCACTTTACAGTGCATGGCAACTCCATGCACCTCTAAAAACTAGAGGGGGAACTAAAGAGTATTGTAACCCTTGGATTACTGATAATGTTAAAATGATGCATTTGAGGAACAGAGCACACGCAGAATATTTAAAAAACATAAAATCTTAGTCTCTATTTTACGAAACGTCAACGTACTATAAACTCAAGATCAACAGTCAAATAAATGAGTCAAAAGTGCTTTGGAAAAACATAAAGTCTAACCTACTCCCATCTAAACATAAAGAATTACCTCTGCACTTTAACGATCTCGACAAAATTCGTGACCATTTTCTGGGTGCGGATACGGTTAGTTTATAATCATTGCTTGCGTTTAGTTTGAGACCTACAACACGCAAGAAAATCGTGAACATACTGACTACTATCATATGGAATGCTGAAGGTTGCGATGGCTTGACCATAAATTTGATATTAATTATACCTGTGACTTTGGACGCCGTGACTGCTTTAGTAAATACATCTGTCACATCCTCATCTTTCCTTAAGTTATAGAAAATTGCCAAAGTGCACCAATTGCCCAAGACTCTTAATGCATTGGACATGAAGAATCTTAGACCTATTAGTTTATTGCAGGTACTTTTTAAAGTTTTAGATAAAATAGTATGTGCGCAATTGGTTGATTTTTTAAAAGACAAATAAAATCGTCCTAGATGATCAATTAAGGAGGAGGAGGGGTTTAGGAAGGGCCGTAGTACAGTACGGCTTTGTTTGATGTGACTGACCATATCTTGTCAGCTCAAGATAATGGGATGTGCACTCTTTTGGTATTGATAAATTTTTCACGCGCGTTTGACTGTATTAACGTTCCTATAAATATTGTCAAATATGTCTTTTTAAGGATTTGACGAGGACACAATGAAATGGTTCGATAGCTATATTTTCGATCGTACACAATGGACAGCTCAACAGTTCTCTATAAACAGCGCTCAGTAGGAAGGGGTGTTCCACAGGGCTCGATTCTTGGGCCAGTATTCTTTATTTTGTATTGTGCCGATATAATAAAAAATACAAATAAATGAAAATATCCGATAATACACAAGTATATATGGAGCTGGAAGACTATGAACAAGCATTAAATGATCTTAATACAGATCTTGAAAATATAGTACATATTTACAATGGTCCAATGCCAACACGCTTGCCTTGAATCCTACAAAAACCAAGTACATGCTTTTTGGAACTAAAAACCGGTTAGGTAAAATTAAACCGTGTGCCGGCTGTGTGACTGTTATGGGAGAGCCTATCGAACGGGGACGGGAATGGGAACGGGGAGTTTGTTAGGGGCTTTTGGTGAAATAAAGAATTTATTTATTGTTATTTATTATTTATCCGTAATTGATATTATAGACTTAAGATTTTATACCAAGCACGCCCTCCCTATCTTAGTGAAGAATTGCGAGTCTTGCTTGTGGAGTCTTTGGTTTAATCATAGTTAAATTATGCGGACACGGTCTATAGCCAACGACTACTGTCAAAAACTGAAAGAATGATCAAAGACTTCAAAACGTTCCTTTAAGGACATGTTACGTCTTTCTTCAATGAGCACAACATTTAAAAAATGAAAGCTAGACGTAAACTCCACTTCACTTAGCGAGCCTACTCTTTGGTGTCATTAAGTCTCATTCTCCTTCTTACTTATACAGGGTTACAGGGAAAGTCGTACTGAATATTAAAGGATGTTATTATTCAGGTCATTTCCGATGAATTTCATTCTGAAATAAAATGTCCGAAACTTAACCGTTATGGAGATATTAAATTTTAAAGATTATTTTTAGAGAGAATAACAAGATTGTTTTCCTGCTTGACAAGAATTTACCTGCATTATTTTTGTGAACGCGGTGTTGTAATTTTACAGTAGGGTATGAATTGAAGTGGGCATTTTATCAAAGGTATGAATTGAAACGTTTAGACATTGTCACTCGATAAAATGTTATTCTTTGTAATAAGTTTTATATTAAATAAACAATATAAGGTTAAAGAATATTTGATTTGTTATTCTATGATATGAATATTCTAACATTAAACTTTGTGTGAAACAAAAATCAATGATTTAAATTTCTTCAAAGTAAGTATTCTGCGTATTGATTATTCTATGAAACGATAATATGAGAAAAATTTTATGTGAAACGAAATTCTAAAAAACTATTAGCTATGAAACAATGTACAACTTATTTGCATTAATATAACCTCCTAACTTACTCACCCAAAAATGTTCCGACGTAATTACAAGCCGAAGCAATTTTATAGACCCTTATCCTGCTAGTCGTAAGCTAGACAATACAAACTGCTATTAGTTGCCATAACTCTTTTGTTGATCGTTGAGCAAGCCATAATAATAGCTCGGCCAAAATAGTGGGACAATTTATTTGAAGTAATGGATTCAGTGGCATGGCTGGTCTATATCTATAATCTAATCAAATGGTGTACCTAGTATAGGTACACCATGGGCTAGCAATGAGCGGAGCGTGAAATATGTTTAACGAGGGGTTATCCGAATTTGCCTTTTCCAGGGGTTTTCGAATTTTAAAATTAATTTTAAAAAGTCAGATTAGAATATTTAGGTTCAGAAAAAAATATGTCATTGATGCATACCTACTTATTTTTATTGAAATTAACGGTTCAAAATACGATAAATTATAATCTTCGCGATGAAAAAAAATCCGAATCAGGGTCGATTTCAAAACATTTTTCTGAGTACCATCTGCAGCGAAATATGTTGCTAATATAAGCAAGGCGTAAAATTGTAATGCGCTAGGGTTGCTGGCTATGCAAAATTTAATCATCAAAAGATTTTGGCCTAAGACCTGGGCAGTATGTGCCCAAGTTTTAACTTTTAAGCAACATTGCCTAACTTGCGACACAGGAGTTTTCATTGCATTAATTGAATTCAGTAATTTCGCAACTACCTATATACGTATTACATTTTCGATTCGTATTGATAAAATAATGCTTGACCTACATCAAACTTATCGAGTAAGTAAATCGTTTATTCCAATTAAAAGTGAAATATCAGATATTTCGAATGAATGAGTTTCAAAGAAGACCTAACAACGTTTAATTTGAATTAAGTACTTTATAATGATTCATCATTTTAATCCTCCATCACTTTTGCTTTAAGGACGGTTTGCAGATCGGACACCAATGTTCGCTCATTAGTAATAGGTAGGTAACTATGTCGCTTAATACTCTCTTTGTAATTTAATACTCTCTTTGTAATTTAATACTCTCTTTGTAATTTAATACTCTTTTTGTAATTTAATACTCTCTTTGTAATTGAATACTCTCTTTGTAATTTAGTTGTTGTTATCCATATTATTATTATAAATTCGAAGTAACTCTGTATGTCCGTCTGTTAAATTTTCACGCATAATGAACTGAACCGATTTCGATAAAAGGCAAGGAGATACTCGTAGATGGATGAAAAAAATTTGCTGTTCCGTACATTTATGTTTGCATAACTCGTCAATATGTAGGGAACAGCTTATTTCTTTTCGCGATTTCAGGTTTGGTCCCATAGTAAAAGTTGTTCATTGTGATGAGTACAATGAGCCCTTAAAAGGTTGTGCGTTAATTCCGGGTCATGCTGTATAGGCGTTATTATTTATTTATTCATTCAGTAATAGACTCACATATATACATTTAAGTTGATGCAAATATAAACTCATTGGAGTTTTACCGTGCACCAACATCGACCTCATAATTTAGAGAATTAAAACAAACTTAAGTTCTTACATAACATCATGCCTGTAATCACCAAAAGGTTGTACTATAGTACACCCACATTTCCAGTTCTGTTTAAGTCCCACGTAACTGGGGGCAAGCCTATTGTCATCAACCGGGCACAAATCCAGATTCCGGGCTGCTACTGTGAAATTCCTGATAGAAAAACCCAAGATCGAACCCAGGACCTCATTCTCAACAATAGCGCTTGCGACCACTAGACCAACGAAGCAGTAAGTTCTTAATTATAACATACCAGCTTTTGCCCACGGCTTCGTCCGCGTGGATGTCGGAAAATATCCCACGGGAACGCAAACCTTTGTTTCGACAATACCAAATAAACAAGTCCATGAAGAGTATGTTACCCGATGTCCATATTGACTAGAAAATCACATCACAAGGCTTTTAGCCAACTTCATTAACTGACGCGAGCGTATCCGTCAAGTACGCTTAATTTTGCATCAACCCTTTAAACGTCAAAAACGGCAGCTCTTTGACTATCATAACTCACTTAACGTAGATAGTAATATCGTTTTCTAACGGTCCGCGTAAAGTTTATTGGTTTCTAGTTTATATTACGGTAAACAAATAAGGTAAAAATATTACTACTGATCAGGGGGCCAACCACCACCTCTTAAAGCAGTATTATTTTAATATTACTTCAGTGTGAGAAAGAGATGGAGCTATACAGGACGTCTAGCTTCATCTCTTTCCCACACTGAAGTAAGATTACAATAATACTGCTTTAAGAGGTGGTAATCTAGCTCCTGTCCCAACTATAATCGTTTAGCGCCTGGAAAATCTAGCGTAGGCTGCGAAAAACAACATGAATTTAAAATAAATTGTCAAATGGTTCGGAAAAATTGAACTAGACTCGTATAGACCAACTATTTTATTGCGCGGAAGAGTCTTTCATAACAGACTATGATAACGTTTTGGCGGTGAAGTATATCTTCTAGGACTTTGTCCACGTCCATAATGTATTCCTCAATTTTCCATTTTGCGCGTCTAGTCGATTTACTAGAAACACAGCTAGCAATCAATGTGTCTAGGTGTCTATAGCATTGCTTGTTAGTTTATAATTACTGGCGGCCTGTCATGATTGCATCTCCATAATTACTCCGGTAAATCCAATTAGTCAATAATAATAGCCCCACCGTCGTATGACGTTGACGTCGTGGTGGGGCTTGCGCGCTCCTGAAATTTAGGTCTATGCTGGTAGAGCTTACTTTGCCGCAACAGGTCTAGGGTGGGGAGCTAGACCAAGAGAGATACATAAACGCGCAGGGCACCATGTGTCGAGCTTTTGGGCAGTAGCGACCCTATTTCCCGGGAGAAGTCTTGTTACTCACCTTTGGCTTGTCATTATTGGCCGAATGGAGTGGAGATTCGCAAGAGTAAACGTGCTCGGAGGAAGGAAGTATTCCGGTAAGATGCTGGTAGGGATCTTGACCGTACTTCCGGGATTGTCCTGATAGCCGTGGAATATGGGTACAGTAAATCTCCTTAAAAACAAATTTGGTATTATGTAATGTGCATGTAAATGGCAAAGGAGTGCTTTAGCACTCTTACTAGGATTACCCTGTATCACGAATGCCTACACCTTCCTCCGGGTCAGCTAAGGTAGTTCTTTTTACAATTCAATTTTGAATTAATTCTGAACAAAAATAATAATTAACTTATTTTATACAAAAAAAGATATAAACAGAAGGAGTATGTGTGTGTTTGGTAGTATATCCAGAAGACCAAAAGGTATGAGTGAGTAGGCGTTGGTGAAATATAATTGTATAAGTCTCTTAAACTCTTCGTAGGTGGGATCTTTTAGCCGGTCACTTACAGCGTTCCTGCATTGCTATCGGGTAAGTCAGCAAATATTTAGAACAGCATTGAGTTTATTGTAGACCCGTGAACCCAGTATCCAATAATGCCGCTGAGCAAGAGCAGTTCTATGTCTCTCCGTGCTATATGATCTCGTTCTTTTGCGTCAGTCGTAGGGAGTGTGGTGTAGTGGCATGTTTGCCCAATGTTATTTGGAGCACAAATAACAGTTAAGACCTCACACTCTTTATAGAAAAGTGCGGTAAGATACCTAAAGGGTTTCCTGCACATGACTTTAAGGACAGATCTTTGTGCTCTTTCAAGACGTAACATGCTGACCGCAACGGTGCCACCCCAGACAGAGACACAATAGCCCAGTAAATATTGGGCAAGCGGAACGTAAATTGTTTTCAGTGTTTTACGATCTGTCACTGATCTGAGTTTCTTGAACACAAAGATGTGTTTACGAATACGGGGGATGAGTTCAACAATATGCTTTTTTCAACTTAGCAAACAATCGATCTGGACTCCAAGGTATTTTATATTTGAGGTCCTCTTAATGTGGAAGCACTCACAATTGGAGTTGGCAGAGTCTGATGATGATGATGAAGGAGAATGATGTTTTGTCTAGGTTAAGTTTTAAAATATTGCCAGATAGACAATTCATAACAATTATATAGGTGTCTTTCGCATAAACTTTAGCCTGCTCCCAATTCGGACCATCAATGAGCAGTGCTGTGTCATCGGCATATGACAAGATTTTAGTATGAGACATGGCTAACGTGCATAAATTGTTAATATAAATTAAGAACAACGTTGGACCCAGCACGTTGGGCACACCGTAACTGACAAACTGCTCATTGCTGACAAGAGTACCAATCTTGATAGACTGACTTCGGTCCGCTAGATAGTTTCGAAAAATATCAATGTCTTCTTCACTAACGTCCCAACTAGTGAGATGACTATTGTAGCCAATCTGGGATTTAATAAAACCCCTTGGACTACAGTGTGAGTGCTTAGTAGACGGAGTTACTGACAAACGTATACATAGACATACATAAACTCACTTGAAACTTACGCATTTTTCATTAGGCGCTTTTGTTTCCTCCAAGTTCATGTTATATCGAGACAAACGAGAATATCTAATAAACCATAATATAATTCAACATTAGAGTGATCGAGGTGAAGAAACATTTCGGCTTTGAGAGAGCCTTCATTTCAAGCACTCATACCTGTGTGAGCCTCTATAACTCAATATGCCTTACTGTACTCAATACTAAATGCAATTCGCTTGTTCTAGCGTGCAACGGATGTATCCCCTTTCCCCTTTAGCTAAAAAGGATCAAGCGGCTCCGTCAAGCTGCTATGTCAAGCTGCTACGTCAAGCAGCTATCTATAATTAACTTGTCAAACCCATCGTCGATTAGTGCGGAAACAATTAGATGACACGTTCGTAGACGGTACCCAATCGCTCTCCTTGATTGGCCTTTGTGCCAGACATCTCGGCTCAGGTGTCTATGACCTCGGGTCAACGGCATGAGATTACATTATCACTGTATTGATTGATTTTGAGTTAGTGAATACACATACAGCTAGATGTTGAATGAAGAGTTGTGGTGGCCCGTACCAATGTGATTTTCTCAAAATCATCTTTTAACACATAACATAACATCACGCCTGTATTCTCCGAGGCAACCGGGCAACTGCCTCGTTAGTTTAGTGGTCGCAAGCGCTACTGCTGACATAAGGTCCTGGGTTCGCTTCCCAGGTCGGGCAAAGTGTTATCGGGTTTTTCCATCAGGAATTCCCCGTACCAGTTCGGAGTCTGGATTTGTGCCCAGTTTATGGCAATAGGCTCGCCCCCTATTACACGGGAGTTAAACGTAACAGCGTAACGTAAACGTAAAAGCGGCGCGAATAGAGAGCAAAGCTAACGAAATGCAGCGCTGTGTCAGCTTTGTGTACATTTTATGCATTTTTGTACGGCTTTTAGATATGTTTCCGCTGTGAATTACTTATTCTAGTTAATAAGTATTCAATTACTTGTGGGTTTTCAGACAGTTTTAATAGTTTTCCAAGCACACCTTCAGCTTTTTTAAGAGACGACTTCCCAAAAAAGCGTTCGCTACTTAGAAGACTAATTAAACGAGAAATATTCAAGGAAAATTTCATGTACCATGGGTTCTTTTCCCCTACCTACCAGTCAGTGGGAAGAAACACTTGTATTTAAATTGAAGATTATAGGTATATTACTGCTAAAGTAAAGGAGTTCCTATGAAAGCTCTCCGTCGCAATAAAAGCATAGAAAACTCACAAAGTGCTACGCTCAAAGATATTTTTAGGGTTCCGTACCTCAAAAGGAAAAAACGGAACCCTTGGATCACTTCATTGTCCGTCCGTCTGTCTGTCAATACCCATCTTACAAGAACCCGTGGAGATGTCAAGTTGAAATTAATATCAAATAGGTACGTAATATGTCTACAGTCCCTTGAAGCTATCAAGGTTCTAAGTCAACGCAATAAAAAATACGGCCATTTCTGCGACATATTATGATACTTGCAAATAAATCAAAACCTATAGGTTAGGGACCTACTCCCCGTTGACCTAGAATCATTAAATTTGGCAAGAAGCAAGGTCTCACGGCAAAAGTAAAGGAAAAAGTCCGAAAATCGCAATTTGTAGTTTTATCACATTTTTTTTTTGCGATTACAAAATTACTTAGGTAATTGCACTTGGAGAATTGACCGTGACGTGCATATATCGGAGATCGTGGAAAATATTTTTTTAAGTACAAAGTTAAGTTTTTTATTACTTTTATGATTCAAAATCAAAGTCAACATGAAAGCAATATGACGACTCCTTCCGAGTTCTTCTCAACTTTTCCTCAAAGAATTGCATTTATTTTCGTCTAGAATAAGTATTCAAATAATAGGTTGTACTTTGAAATGGAAAATTCTATTCAATAATTTGAAAAACGAATAAGCTTGTTGTCTCCCCCATACAGTGTTTTTGTGGGTAGAGATTATTAAATTAAATAAATACCTCAGCTTAGTTTTTTGATGTTGTTTAATTAGTTGGAAATAAACAAACACAGCAGGCCCTAATACCACAAAACCTTACAATTACAATTTACAAAGGAGACTGAAACGATTATATACAATCTTGGGCCTAAATGTAACGAGTTGAAATTGGTGTGAATTAATAGACTTAAACTTATCAGACCCTCGCTGAAAATTCTGTAAGGTTTGACAATCTGAGAGCCGAGTTATTAGAGGTTTAGTAAAAGTAAGGCTATGTCACAACCTTTAACTAACAACTGATTCCTGAAGTCCAAAAGATGTTCTTTAAACACTAATGTTTATTATATTTCGCCTAGTGTATTGCAGTGACTAGTTACTATCCTTCAATTCACACAGCGATCCATAGTTTCAACAATATCCAATCCACAAGGCGGAGGTAAAATCCAAAATAACAATTCCAAGTCAAACGTGTGAGCGATCTTCGATGTCCAGTGTGAAAGCAAGGGTCGTACAAGGTAGGCAGGGTCAGAATCCGTGAAAAACAACACCCACTGCATTGTTTTTCTTTAAAAATAAATAATCTGGAAAGCATTTAAAACGCATCGGAAAACACGAAACGAGTGAACAAGCGAGAGCAGTCGGCAACTGTCTACTGTCAATGTTGATCTGACTCACAGCTGCCAGTGACATAGACTAAAAATATAAGAATAGAAGATATTCATTATATTGGTTTTTTAGTAATTAATTGATATTTAATTTATTAATATGGCTTATAATTAAATGCACTTTATTGTTTATAAGTATATTTAGTGCATTTAATTACTCGAGTTAATTACCTAGAGCGAAGGTTTTCTTTTTGTAATTTTGTAATCGATTACTACTATTATATTTCTCTTAATTCTCCGCTTCCAGATTGAGAATTGAGCTGATTTTTGATATTCTAAGATAAAAAAATATGACAAATTTTTAGATCATATCTCAACTTATTACATTTGGGCCCACCATTTTCCATCTCCTTTCTGTGGTACGCAATTTTTTCTAAGTTTTGTGGTCTATGGCCTAGGTGTAGGTGTAGGTCGTAGACAGAGAATAGCATTCTCTGTCTACGAGGTAGACCAATTGCTGACATCAAGCATTGGACAACATTGTCAAACTTTTATCTTTTATTAAGGTTTAAAACACGAGGCTTTTTTAACTATGAAAATAACAGTGTACAAGGAAAGAAACAATCGTAGTATCAAAGATTACAGTTTTATAATTTTAAATAAAAAAACACTGCAAAGTGAAAAATTAATTTTGGAATTCGATGTCTTTGGATCTGTATTTTAGATCTTTGGCACCTACTTCCGAAATTAAAGGTATTTTTCACTTTGTAGTATTTTATTTTTGATGTTGGTTTTTTTTTTTTTGTAAAAGAATTTTTATTTTCACTTTTTAGTGGGTCATTTTGTATTAGTTATCTAAGTTGCGATAGCCTAATGGCAACTGTTCATCACCTTTTACAAAATATTGCTTTTCCCCGACGCAAGGCCGTTAATTGTTGAGGTGTTCTCCTGGTAAGAACCAGCACCAGAACCAGAACTTCACCATATGCATTGTGACGAGCATAAATTGCTTAGCAACTACATTAAAGTAAGTAATCGAATCGCAACCCGTGAAATACTTATTATTGAGTAGTTCCGGTGGCCATCTGTGGTCTTCATCATCAGTTCCACTGCACCAAATGGTGCTTTCCTAGAGCAAATGCACGAGTAACTACAAAAAATACCCAAACCGGTATAGGTTCGCCTATAAAATTTGAGGATTCTGACTTGGTAACAATGCAATGGGACCATCTCGAGAGCAGACCCATTCAAACAAAAAAAGAATTTTCAAAATTGGTCCACAATTGACGGAGAACTTGGTAAACATACCTATACATTTTAAAAAAATACATACAGTCGCACAAAGAACCTCTTCCTTTTTTGAAATCGGTCGAAAATTAATTAATTATTCGCAAAGCGTCATACTCATAGTTACAGAATAGATCTATATACTGTTAACATTAGCATGATGGTGACGCGAACCCGTAAGATTTTCCCCACACAAAATTGCGCATAAAGAAGTTTTCTCTGCAAAAACAATAAATCAGGCCTTACCTTAGCTGTATCCTTCGTGCCACCATCTTCAGAAGCCGCTTCCATAGTAACACTTAGATATTATTGTATATTATTACAGGCACGTGCGTTATGGGACACCGTGCTAGGACAATGAAATGTTAGCCGAAAGCCGAAATGATGGAGTGTTGGTTTAGTGTTACAGGCATTTATTTGTACTTAGACGTTTTGAAAAGTGTCTAGTTGCTTTTTTGTTTAAAGAACGATGTGTCATTCATTTGATGCTGCGAATTAAATATTGAATTAAATATAAACTAAAATCAATAAAAAAGCGAAAAATAATAGTGAACTTGTCAAATACTGCAAAGTATTAAAATAACAAAAAACATATATTTACAAAATTTAAAAGGGCTGTTGATTTTGGTCAGTAGTTTAAACTCAAACCATCAGAAGGTAACTGCGCTGAAATGGTAGGTACATTATTTCTAAACTCAATAACCGCTTTGGTTCTGACCGCGTTCATAAACAAAAACCTCATCAAATTAATTTGCAATCTATTAATGGGCCCTTGGTACATTTAATAGATTAACTTTTGTAATGTATAGCCTTACAACGTTTAGTGAGGCGGAAATCAGCCATTTTGTATACAAATTCATTTGGTTTATTAACCAAACGCCTTATCAAATGAAGGTATAAACGTTAAAAAAATACTGCTTTTTTAGACGCTTCAGGTTTTATTTTCTCTTCAATTCCTGAATGCTAATAATAATACCAGCCTCCCCACTGCAGGAAAAAGGCCTCTTCTCATAATAGAGAAGCCACAAGCATTGATCACGACGCTTGCTCAAGACGGGTTGGCGATTTCAAACTTGGAACTATGAATGCTTGCTATCGTTTAATTTTTGAGCTTTCAATTTATTCTCTGCCCAGTATCAATTCAATACTTTCATTTCATGTTTTGATCACCTTTTCAATTTAGGTACTTTTCACTTACAATAGTCTTTTTTTTCCTTTCCATTTTTGTGTCTGTCAAAGAACAAAGAAGCGTTACAGTACTACAAAGATCTTTTGAAGGAATTGTTACTGTAACACTGTTGCTGTAGCAGACATGTATCTATAGCCAGGGCACATAATCTGATTGACACTGACCTATATTATATTTATTAAAACTTGTTTGTGTTGACGTCTATACCTAATTTTATTTGTACCTACTCATTCGTTTATTTTAATTGCATTGACATTTTATTCTATTCCGATGTATTCTGTTGCAGTATTGTGAAATTTTATTTTATTAAATATGAGTTTTGCCTGAATTAACGGTTTTTTTTTAATAACATAGACAGGGCGGTATTGTCGGTATAGTACTACAAGCTTATTTTAGCGCTTGGCCAAAATCGGAACTAATGCCGTCATCTTATATTTTCAATACATTTCACAAAAAAAAATCACTAATGTTTACCAACAGCGCCCCCCTATAAACGTCATTCGAGTGTTAAAAGATCTTTGTGGCCCTGTAAACATTTGGTAAAATGCCAGCGAAATTCAAATTTTCTTACGTTTTTTGCAAGTTGTATGTTGATCTGAATACATAATGATTCGCGACCGTAATAAATATGTATTTATAAAATATTATAATCATTGAAATCATCAATACAACTCTCTAATATCATAATTATTACCTAATTGTATAACTATTTCATGAAATCATGACATTTGAGGCCAATTCTGACTTAAGGAGTTGTATTACTGATTCTAATGATTATCTACCTGACGTCGGTATCAGTCTCACGGACCGCACGCAAAATATAAATTACCTGCGCGCACGCCTGGAACGGCCGACTACCGAGCGTACTGGCAGAGCAGTGGTCTCGAACGTCATAGAGCGAGATCGGTAGAGTTGCCGTATATTTGTAACCAAAATCGGTATTTGACAAAAAAATACAATATTCAATCAAATTCGTTTATTTATTGAAAAAAAACTTACAAACTAATTTATAACGAGAGCCCATATCGGTAGAAATACCGAAAAATCGGTAGGTTCGAGACCACTGTCAGGCGGAGGGGAAAAAGTACATGGGCACACAGTTGCGTCGCGAGTATAGTAACAGAATAATTTGAAAAACAAAATCGCCTGAGTCTGAGACCGACGTCACGTGGTTAAGGGTTATAATTCTGTAAATAAATTATTCGTTACGGTCGCGAATCATACTTTAATCAACATACACCCAGACACTAAGCTGCAAATTGAAAAAATTGTAAGAAAATTTCGAATTTCACGCGCTACCTTAGCGCTTGCCTCTTAAATAATATGGTGGCGTTAGTTCCAATTTTGGCTACACGCCAAAATATCCTATACGACTTTACTTATGGGTTTATTTCCTTATTACAAAATGGCAATATTTTAAAGTGACTGTGACATAGCTATGGTGTTCATACTCATTATTACGGTGGAGTGACGTTGAAATATTAAATCAAGACTTAACCGATTATTAAACTAATTAGCGAAATAAACAAAATCACTTAGCCCGCTAAAAATATCTCTCGGCTAATGTAATCCGGAAGTCTTTCCCCTTTGTAACCTTTCGTATCCTGGTCGATAAATTTTACTGTTCGCTGATAATGATTTTCATGAAAACCAACTCACTGATTGATAACTTATCAATCAGTTATCAGGACAATTTTCACGAAATCAAACAAAACAGTAGAAATTGATATTCATAATGATTTTAAGAGTTCCGACCGAATGAACTATCATTTATTTGTTTGCAAACACATTTATCATAGCTATCGATTTTCTGATTAGAAATAATACAATGGATTGAGGTAGGATGGAAAACAAAAACAGTGCGGAATAAATGATGATGGTTTATTAGACTGCCTTGTCTAGTGATCGCAAACGCTACTGCTGAGCTTGAGTCCTGGGTTTGATTCCCAGCTCGGGCTAAGTGTTGTTGGGTTTTTCATCCGGAATTTCATTTTCCGGAAAAAGTAACAGACTCACCCCCTATTACATGGGACTTAAACATAACTGGTGCGGGTGTACCCTACTATAGGTATTCCTCTACCTAACCCTTCGAGGATTAAAGGCGTGATTTATGTTATACAACTAAGAGTCGGGTCCAAACTTCGTGTTGTGTGCTACGTATTTGTTCCTCGCGAGAATCGAACCCATACTGGAGAAATATACTCGATTGGCGCATTGATGAAGCGTGATCTCTCTCCCCTTCACATTATTCCCTTCCTCACACTCCACAGTGCTTGTTCCATATATTCTTCACTAGCTTTTGCCCGCGGCCTCGCCCACGTGGATGTCGGAAAATATCCCATGGGAATGTACTACCGGGATTAAAAGTACCCTACCTATGTTCCGTTCGGTAGTTTTTGACTTTATCGTGTTCAGACAGACAGACGCGGAGGGAGGACTTTGTTTAGTTAAAATTATGCCGGTAACGCTCTAATAACAAATAAGAAATAACTTTTTACCGAGTGGACCGATATTAATAAAAACTTATTATAAAAAAACGACTTCAAAACTTATTTAAAAAAAGAACAACCGACTTCCAAAAACAACGCTACAAAGTGAAAAATAACTTTAATTTCGGAAGTCGGTGTCTTTTGTTTAGTATTTTCGTTTTTTTGCTACCGACTTCCGAAATTATTTTTCACTTTGTAGTGTTTTGCTTACAAGTCGGTTGTTTTTTGGGGGGTAGGAACCACTACTTGCTAAGTACATAACAGTGACAGGAACTTATTATAACATCATTAACATACCTACACTAAATGGAAAAAAATACGTATTATTCAAAGTAACTCAAAAATCACTCATCAGAATTTGACTAATTTTATATGTGGCCACCTCAGGAATATACGCTTTCAAATAAAAACTTTGCAAATAGGTAAATATATGTCTCGCTAAGTCGTGTCAGAAGTTTGGAAGGCGTAGTTTTATCAGGTTTTGACGCCATCGCTAACAAATGATTAAATCAACCACACGACGACAGATCGTTGACGAAATCTGTCTTCTGAGAATCAAGGCCACACATAACATACGACTCAAGTAGCGCAATTTGAAGCATATTACCATAAAAATCATTTATAGCCAGAGTGCATCTCCTGATAATTCCAATAAGCCCAAACACGGCTAAGATACATTGTTTTATTACGGAGTTCCGGTGCCTACCTTCCGGCTTCATCATCAGATCAATTCGATGGTACCATTTTCATTTAGGTATTTAAATTTACTTCGTCATAGTCGCTTAACTATCTTAATCGAGATTATCTTATCACCACCCGTGAAATACTTATCATTGAGGGGTTCTCGTGGCCATCTGTGGTCTTCTTCGTCAGTTCCACTTCACCAAATGATACTTTCTGAATGCAATTTTTTTTTTTGTGGATGGGAAATCATCAAATGACTTCTCCCGCTCTGGGCGGAGCGGGAGGGCGTGTCAGACTTTTACTGACTAAAACCCACCCGTGTTCCTTCTGTTGCCTGTGCCGGGGCCACGGTAACTCTTTCGAACATCCCGCAACCCTAGCTGGCATCGGCCCTAGCGGACCCCGTCAATGGTGCTGACATCTCTTTGAGGCGCGCGTGGAACACGACGCGCCGTCGACTCGGGCTTGGTCCTTACCGGACGGCGAGCTACCCATTGCTCGCCATCCGCAAGCCCGCGCCTACGGTGGCCGGGAATCGGCTGCCAATTCCCGACGCCCAGGGCGTCTCCTGCGGCGACTAGGGGCGTGAGGGCGCAAAGCTTGCCTCTCCCTCACGCGTCCCGCCTCCTCCTTCACGAGCATTACTGCTTCGCAGAAGGAGGTAATGGCTTCCCATGCACTCTCGCTCCATACCATGGCCTGGACCAGGGCCGGACGCGAGAGATCGCCGCCGCCGATCGCTTCCGCGAGGACACGGCGGTGCTCCGCCCAAGCCGGGCAGACCTCCACCGTATGCTCCACCGTGTCCTCCGGGCGATCCACACAGTGGTGACACCCGGGCGTTTCCTCCCGCCTTATCCGGAACAGGTACCTCCCGAAGCACCCGTGTCCGGTGAGGACCTGCGTCAGGCGGAAGGTGAGAACGCCGTGGCGCCTCTCTAGCCACTCCTCCAAGAGGGGACTTATCGCCGCAATTGTGGCGTGCCCAGCGCTGGGTTGCGACAATCGCACTCTCCATGCCGCCATGAGATCCTGCCGGAGCTCTGTCCGCCGTGCCGCGATTTCTCGCGGCAACGGAGTTACTCCCCGGCGTCCTGCCTCCTCGCGCCACTCCCACATGTGCGCGATGACTTTTGCCTCCAGATCCCATGGCGGTAATCCGGCAAGGAGGTTCGCCGCCTCCCCGGAGACCGTGCGGTATCCCCGGGCTAACCGGATGGCCATGACCCTCTGGGACGCGTTCAACCGACGGACCGGTCGCCGCCTCACGGAACGCGCCCACACCGGAGCTCCGTAAAGGGCCATGGACCGCACGACCCCCGCGTAGAGCCTCCGGCAGGAGGCGTTTGGACCCCCCAGATTGGGCAGGAGCGGCCCCAAGGCAGCCCCGGCCCGCTCCAGTCTGGGAGCCAAACGTCGGAAATGCTCCACGAAATTCCACCGGCTGTCGAGGACGAGTCCCAGGTACTTCATCGTCGACTCGACACCGATGGGAACCCCTCCTACCGTTATTTGGGAACCTGATGGTGGCGCGTTCCGAGGACCATGAAAACACATGGCCTCGGACTTGTGCAAGGCCACCTCGAGTCCCAATTGCCGGATCCTCTCTACGATTGTCGCAACCCCGCGTGCCGCTAATTCGGCCGCCGCCTGGTGCGACCTCCCCTGCGCCAGGACCAGCGTGTCGTCAGCGTAGCAAACTACGCTGACACCACCAGGGAGGTCAGCGCGCAGCACCCAGTCGTACCCGATGTCCCACAGATGCGGTCCCAGAACCGATCCCTGCGGGACACCGCACGACATCTCTCGCCGGTTCCACTCTCCCCGTTGACCGGGGTAGATGACGGCCCTGTCCGTCAGATAGGCCTCGACCACGCGACAGAGGTAGGTCGGCACTCGGTGATACCGGAGTGCCTCCCTGATGCAACTCCAGGGCAGGGTGTTGAAGGCATTGGCGATGTCTAGAGACACCGCCAAGACGACCCCACCCCAGGCCACAGCATCCCCCGTCGTGAGGGCTCGAACGCGCATGATGGCGTCCACCGTAGAGCGCCCCTTGCGGAAACCAAACTGGCTGTCCGCCAAATCCGGCCCCACCCTCACCAGCCGCCCGACGAGGCGGTCTGCAATGACTCTTTCAAAGATCTTGCCCACCTCGTCGAGCAGCACGATGGGCCGGTAAGCGGACGGAGAGTCCGCAGGGCACCCCGGCTTCTTAATAAGGACCAGTTTCCCTGTCTTCCATTGAAGCGGGAACCGGCCCCTCTCCAAGCATGCGCTTAGGAGCCCCCTTAGTCGAGGCCCGAGAGCCTCCAAGGCCAGGACCCAGGCTTTTCCAGGTAAGCCGTCGGGTCCTGGGGCGGTATTCCTGGCATTCAGCCTGCGCACCGCCACTCTCAGCTCTACCGCGGTCACCTCCGGAGCATCGTCGTCATCGTCGGCTGCGTGGTCCGCATCCGACACCGCAGGAGGCGGAGCCATGGGCGGGGGAGTATGTTCCCCTCGCGAAGGGAACAGAGCGCTCACCACGTCCTCCACGAGCTGGGGCCGGAGACTCTGCGTCAGCGGGGGAGCCCATGGGCGGAGCTTGTTCCGCACCATTTTATAGGGGCGTCCCCACGGGTCCCTGTTCAGAGCCTCCAGCGACTCCTCACGGGCCAGTCCCTTGGCCCGCAGGATCTCCGCTTCGCCACTCTGTACCCCTCGTACAGCTCCGCCTGAATGGCTTCCGTATCCGGAGGGCGGATACGAAGCCTGCGGTGCCTGGTGTACCGGCGTCGCGCAGCAACGCACGCGTCGCGCAGAGACGTCAACTCCGGCGACCACCAGCACACCTGGCGCCGGGCGCGTCCGGGCCGGACCCGGGGCATTGCCACGTCGCATACTTCGGACATGGCCGCCCGGAACCACCCCGCCTCGTCATTGATGTCAGCAGGCCTGTCCGGTGGTGACACCCAGGCCTGCACGATCGAGGCTTCCAGGAGGAGATCCCGGTCCAGCTGCTTCAACGCCCACCGCGGACCACTCGGGGCCTGTCGGACCGGCGCGCTCGAGGTCTGGGCGGAGACGTCAAACCGGATGTACCGGTGATCGGAGTAGGTCTCCACCCCCTCCATGACGCGCCAGTCGAGGACACGCGGCGACAGAGCGGGGCTGGCGAACGAAATGTCCACCACTGACTCACCCCGCATCCGCACACACGTGGGGACAGAACCCCAGTTTAGGATGACCAGGCCCGTCTCCAGAGCCCAGTCCTCCACCATCCTGCCCCGTGTGTCCGTATGCCGGGAACCCCAAGCCACATTCTTGGCATTGAAGTCCCCGAGGACGAGCACAGGGAGGGAACGGAATCCGACGACGACGACTCTCAACTCCGCAAGGGAGTTGTGGAACTCGGCGAGAGTTCGGTTCGGGGAGAAGTATACCCCTACCATGACAATCTCCCCGAACCGTGCTGCCACGCAACCCCGTCCCCTATTGACAGCCTCGAGGGACAGGGTACCGGCGGCGGCCGACGAAATTAGGGTCACTGAGCCGCTCAGGTCCTCCACCCAGTCATCCCTGGGCGGGACAAAGTACGGCGAATGCAAATGCTTGACTTGTTGTTGAAAATATCAAAATCACTATGTATTTGCCTATAATATTTGAGGAGTTCCCTCAATTCCTCACGGATCTTGTCATCAGAACTGGACTTTGATAAAAATGGGACCAATCTGGAAGTATGTCCTTTCAAATGAAAAAATAATCTTCCAAATCGGTTTATAAATGACGGAGTATTAAGGTAACAAACATAAAAAAAAAAAAAAAAAAAAACATACAACCGAATTGAGAACAACCTCCTTGTTTTGAAGTCGATTAAAAATAAAGACTAAAATGTTACCTCAAGAAGTCAAGATACGAACTATGACTACATTTGCAACCCCTTAAATCTCTTAAAAAGAGGTACACAATATTTTAATATTATTTGCGATTTTTAAAACCCACCCCTATTTTACCCCCTTAGGGGATGATTTTTCAAAAACGCTGAACCGTATAATTCTTTAATTCCTAATAAAAGCATAAATTTGAATTTTCATATCCCTAACTTAAGAAATGCTGGGTTTCCCATACAAATTTTCATCCCCTATATCACCCCCTGTAGGATTATTTTTGATACAAAAAGTAGCCTATGTCTATCCCAGGATGCCATCTATCTCCTTGCCAAATTTTAACGAAATCTGGTCAGTGGTTTAGGCGTGAAAAGGTAACATACAGACAGACAAACAGAGTTACTTTCGAATTTATAATATTAAGTATTAAATAAGGAAGTATGGATATGGATATCTCATGTCGTCATTTGCTTACCGTGCATATGCCGCAGTTTTGGCAGTAAGCCAGTTTGGTTCCTGGGCTAACTTACGTTAATCATGTGGGTACCAAGTCATTTTTATGATTATCACTCTTTTGTTACCTATTACGTGACGAACGTAGTTAATTAAGATTTTATTTCTGTAAGTACGATTGTACAAACACTTTTACACGTCAATCATATTTTAAAAACTAGATAAGTGTGTGTGTGTGTGTTGTGTGTACATAAATAGTAAAATAAATAAATAAATAATAAGTTCGGCGTTTTATATCTGACTACTCTGAGTAGAAAGGCCGAAACAAACTCAGAGTAATTTACAAAAAAAAATTAAGAAAATGAAAAATAATTTCCTGTGGTTAAAGTATTCTTTGGATTTGATTGATTTTATTGATTGTTTTGTATACGGGTAAAGAACATGATGCTCTTTTTGTGGTTTAAAGGAATGTCAATCGTCCTATTCCACCTTGTTTATACTTGCGACAGTTTTAAACGCTCATGTATGAGAACAGAGGTTGCCTCGTTGGTCTAGTGGTCGCAAGCGCTACTGCTTAGCATGAGATCCTGGGTTCGATTCCCAAGTCGGGCAATTTGTTATTGGGTTTTTCTATCTAGAATTTGTCAGTAGCAGCCCGGAGTCTAGGTCAATAGGCTCGCCCCCTATTACATGGGACTTAAACATAACTGGCGAAATGAGGGTGTTACTGTAGGTACACGTCTGCCTAACCCTTCGGGGAAACAAGGCGTGATGTTATGTTATGTTATGTATGAGAACATTTCCCTTCACCCTACTCTCGAAACATCAGTTATCAGACCATGAACCTCAAACCATAGAGAAACTTTACCACCTCTTTCCAACTCGCTACAATCCTCCAGTAAATAGAAAAGTAAAAAACGTGTTTAATCTGCAGTTTAGAACTAGTTTCACCATACCATGTTAGTTAGTTTAATCTTCTGTAAAACTGTTAACGGGACTTTAAGAGTAGCGAGTATTTCACCATGCGCTAATCCATGATTATAAAATGTCTTAATCAGGCGTTAAATTTCATTGCTGCCCTAGAGTTCCGTTAACTTACTAACCGACATTTTAGTGTTGGCAAAATCATTGAAATGAAAAACGCGAATCTATACTATACGGCTAGCTAAAATGATACATTGTTAATGAACATTGGCATGTGATATTGAGATTTTTTATTTTGGTTGCTTTGACAACTGACCGATATATGGTGAAACTAAGTCTTAATCTGTAAAATTGACCAAATGTCGCCAAATGTCCAGTCAAGTCGTCAAATCTCAAAACTTGTCAAACCAAATGTCAATCAAACCACTGAACACCAATCCTGTTCAATTCCTTTCGTAATAAAAATTGAAATTTCTCGGGCTTTCCTAACGCTTTCGCCTAAATGGAGTAATGGGAAGACGGTAATAATTCTAATCAACCACAACGAGGCCCCCAACTGGACGCGCCCATCATGTTACACATAACATGGTGGGGTATGACGCAAGTGATTCAATGACTCAAATGCAGAAGTTAATGGTTGGTTGCTTTTCCGGCGTTACGACGAAGTTTGTCACACAACCTATGGACGTGATCAAGATCAGGTCGCAACTCCTTAGTAAACCTAAACAGAAATATGCTACGTACAGAGTAGCGAGGCGGATTTTGTGGGAGGAAGGCATAACCGCCTTCTGGCACGGACACTGTCTAGGACAGGTAAGGCAAGTCTGCGGGGTGTAAGGGTCATTGTCGCGCAAACTGTTACCATGATTTCAGTGCCTGATTCTAGGCCCTCCAGTGTTGAATGCCTTGTCGCCTGTACACGTGAGGACTTTATGTCTGCGTCAGTGAATTATGTTAGCGTTGCCGAGTCCTGGGCTAAATTGGAAATTTAAATGACATATTTGCCATCGATACGCTAATAAGTTTAATGTTGAGCAGTTTGCGCGTCGATGTCCATCTGTTCATAAGGATCTACACTCTGCTACGTATACATCAGACGTTCCATGCAACTGTTCATACTCTCATGCGCACCTGTTTCCAGTCAATTCAGTGTACAGGTGCTATATTATGACGTTCTAATGCCATCATGATTCCAGTGCGCGAGAGAGACCTAGCTATACATAACCAACAGCCCCATCTCTTTTTCGGACTGGAGTCATGATGGCATTAATACTTCATAATACGGCCCCAGGACAGTCAGGGTACGTTTACACGCGATGATCCATGGGATATTTTACGGTAAAAAGTTGGGATCATACGTCAATATCCCATCATACGTTTAAAAGCACATACATACAGTCTTGAAAACGTCTCGGGGTATAACAATAGTATACATACATAGACTCACGCCTTCATCCCATGGGGGTAGGCAGAAACTATGGAAGCCACCTGCTACGATTCTTACATAATCCTTTCGCTTCGGTTACGTTCATACATCTGGTCATACACGCACGCCGGTTGCGAGTACTACGCACCTGACCTTTTTGAAGAACACCACCAATAAATTCACTATTATGACCTTCTAACGAATCCCCTCCCGGCGTTTCCACTCACATCTGTCTTGTAAATATTGTAAGTACCTTTTGTTAGTCGCCTTTCACTCATCCTCTCAACATGACCAAACCATCTAAACATACTCTTTTAAATTTTTGTCACTACACCTTCTTTATGTCTTGGGAAATGATATCCTAGTGCCATAGTGCCATGTGATCCCAAAATTTTGCAGTAAAATAAAGTACTGATCCTCACTGTATGAACGGGGCCTCACTGGCTTCATATATACTAATATTATACAGAGGAAGAGTTTGTTTGTTTGTTTGGTTGAACGCGCTGATCTCAGGAACTCCTGGTTCGAATTGAAAAATTATTTTAGTGTTGGATAGTTCATTTATCGAGGAAGGCTATAAGCTACGACCAAAAGGAGCGGAGCATCAATGAAAAATGTAGCAAAAACAGGGAAAATTTATTCCTTTTGTGAGCTTCCGTTGCTTATTTTATGATTATCATCAAGGTTGATGAAGTACATGTAAATTCATTTTTAAATTATTCGAATCCGACGTTTATATGATTCAAGCTTCCATTTAGGAAGGATTTTTGGAAATTCAAACTTTAAGGGGGGAAATGGGGGATTTTGTTTGTATGAAAAGTCTTATTTCTTGAGTTAATAAACTTGAAACTTGGCACGAAAAGTAAATTATGAAATTCATCTTTTTTTTTTTCTAAACTACCCTCTAAAGGGGGACTGGGGATGTGAAAGTTTGTGTGGAAGAATTTTAACGCGCGGTCCGATTAACTCGAAACTTAGTATTATGAACGACTATCGAAAATAAAGAATAACGTGTATCAGGGTTTTTAGGAAAATCTGGGGTACTAAAGTACGAAGTCCACGCGGACGAAGTTGCGCGGGAAATGCTAGTGTCCACATATATTATGAAGACATTTCAGTGAGTAAGTGCGTAAGAAGTCTTTGTGACTTTCTGAATTAATTCGCAAACTCGCCTCGTGTCTGAAGCACAAGTTGGACAGTCCAGTTCATGGCATAAAGAATTAAGAGACCTAAAGTTCGGCCTACCTACCGGGCACCGGCTAGCTGTTCCAGCATCAGACAGAATCAGTCAGGCATTAATGCTAAAATAAACCTTTTTGGCGCAGCAGTGAGGCACACTATTGTGATTAAAACATTATTTTCAATATTTGTTTTGTTATTTGTGTTTTGTGTTTCACGACCTGTGTCCAAATAAACGATATTCTTTCTTTCTTTCTTTTCTGTTTTGTTTTACGTTTTCTGTTCATTAGTTAGTCTGCATGTCTTGCGTAACAATATGCCTGAATTTCCAGCTTTACTCAATATTGGGTGTGAGCAGTCAGTTCTACGTGTACGAGATCAGCACAAAGCTGACCTCCACAATAGTTCCGCGTCAGTACCAGTAAGTAACGCTAGCAATGTGGTTCGTAGGTAAGATAATAATGAGTACCTACCCTTTATCTCAAAAATGAACCCGACGACGAAAGAAACTGAAAAGATAAATACATTAGTTTAGGGTCTTAGCTAGACTACAAGGTTTTATTTTTCAGTTTTTTTTTGTCGTAGGTTTATTTTTTTGTTAAAAAGTTTTTTTTTTCTTTTCTGTCTCCTTTTCAAATAAGGAACTCCCTCAGCAGCCTTCCGTCTCCATCACCACACACTCGATGATAGAGTTATACCCCAGCTAGGTCTATGTTCTCATCAAGACGAATGAAACACCTAGGCCCAAACAGCTGCTGTAAACTATTGAGTCTCTCGACTGTCTTCCGTCTCCGTCGACAGATCAACTCCAGGTCTTTAATATGTTGTAGCGACATCGGCTTGCAGATGTAAATTCAGTAGGCGAAAAACAGTACGAAGTACGGCTCAACAGAAGATCAACTATAAAAATATAAGGGAAATTGAAAATATTTGTCATTTCATTAATATTTTTATTACAACATGTATATCAGGATTTGATGAGCAACCTGTCGATTACCGACATTTTATTGCAATCGTTGTGTTCAAAGGCGCTTGAACAAACTTAATTTATATATTACTATCTGACCCGACATACATACGTTTTCCTGTCCAAATTTCAATAATTCATACAGAACTCCCATAGAAAATGCACCAATTTTCCCGGCAACCTTTCCAATTTTTCTTTCAGCAAGAACCTAATTTGAACTATTACGAACATTATAAAACCAAAATTAGCCAAATCGTTCTAGCTGTTCTCAAGTGATGCGCTACAACGAACAGCATTCCGTTTTTATTATAAACATAGATTAATGCCTAAAAATGTTCTCTAGGCACATTGAACATTTCCTTTGCGGTCTTTTGGCGGGATGCGTTTGTACCACATTAATTATACCACTGGAGGTCATCCGAGTTCGTCAGATGTTGGTGAAGGACCAGTACAGGAATGTTTTACACGGAGCCAAGAATGTGTACCGATACGGTGGAATCCGCGGGTTCTACGAAGGGCTTAGCGCTTCACTGTTGCAGGTCAGCTCCAACTTTATACAAGCTTTTACTTAGTTTCACATGACATGAAAAACACGTTTCTAAAACCAATCACTATTTATTCGATTTTAACCGAAGCAATTACAAACTTGCTACCCTTTTTTTTATTCTTTTTTTTTTTGTGGATGGGAAATCATCAAATGACTTCTCCCGCTCTGGGCGGAGCGGGAGGGCGTATCAGACTTTTACTGACTAAAACCCACCCGTGTTCCTTCTGTTGCCTGTGCCGGGGCCACGGTAACTCTTTCGAACATCCCGCAAAAACTTGCTACCCTGACAATGTATTAAGTAAAACAATAATGTCATATAATCAACCTAATGTTCTCACTGCTGGGACACAGGTGAGAGGGAGTGAGCCGTAATCCACCACGCCGGCACAGTGCGGGTGGTAGATGTCACATGTCTTCGTATTTTTGATTCTAGGAAATGCCGGTTTCCTCACGATGTTTTCCTTCACAGTTTTGAGAGCAGTGGCAGTGGTGATGAAATAATTTACACTAAGTAAAGCCCCTGCGTTCGAACCTACGACCTACAACTCGTAACCCGCGGCCGTTACCACTGGGCCACCACTGCTCAAGTCTAACAATACATTGAACAAAAGAAGTAATGACAAAACATTGAGTAATTGGTTTATTGAAATATAGTTCTCGCGTTTGTTTCTCTTTTCAGATGGGGCCACAAGTGGGCATACAGTTTGCTACCTTCAGCTGCATTCAGCCCCTCATCCTAAGCATGTTTCACCCATCCTGTACTGGGGCAGACTGCAAAAAGGAAAAGCACAAAGTAGCAAAGCTCGCTGTTGCCAGCTCTGTAGCTGGTGCCATCGCCGGTTTCATATCCAAGACACTCACTTATCCACTTGACTTGGCTAAAAGGAGACTACAAATCAGTGTATGACACATATGAATACTATTTATAATCATAATATAAGAGGTTTTAAGGGATATTGTGTTACCCAGTAATTGTCGTTCTGGAGGTCAGATAGGCAGTCGTTCTATGTAAAATACATTCGGTAAAGGCTGGAAGCCAGCCCCAAAGTAGTTGGCGAAAGGCTAGGAAGATGATTTAATCGTAATACAGGCGCGTTTCGATCGATGTGTGAGGTTAAGTTGCGCTTGCTGCGGTCAGTTCCGCTTGCTGACCGCAACGAGGTATTACCTAGATTACGCGTAGCCGTAATGTACCTTTTTTTAACGGTTAAGATGTCAGACTCCTCACCCCTCAGTAAATAATTACCTCGGAGGCACGTTAAATAGTTAGTCACGGTTGGAGCGCAAATCTTGCACAATAGTAGTAATTTTTTCTAGGATTCTTTTTAACCCGCATCATCACAGGGTAGACGATAAGTTCTATCTACAGAATGGGTAGATAGATTTAGGTATGTGTATAGTTTTCAAAAAATCATCTTAGCAGCTTGGAAAATCGACGTATTAAAAGATTAATAGTTAAAAGTTGCAGAACTGATAATATTACGATTACTATACTATACTCGTATTGTGTAGATATGTGCCTTCTTACTTCGACTTGCTCATTTAAAGCAATATAACATAAAATGTAGTCAACTTTTTTCAATCCGACAAACTGCTATTTTCTCACAATTCTGGTATTTCGAATACGTTCTATAACGTTTTTCCCTAAGCAGGAAAACTTGTGATGTAACCTAGCAGTTGGATAGTCGACTAGATTATTGATTATTGACTGTCATACAAACATTGTATTTATTTCTGATGCCGGAAAACTTCCGGACTTCCTCGGCTTTAATCATTATGTATGACCAAGTGTTGGTTGCAATTTCAAGACTAATCTATGGTCTTTGTACTGTGTATTCCGCCTTGTGAAAAAGACGCCATAAAGTCGACTGTATTGTAAGCACTCACATTCCATTTACGTAATAGATATTTATTATAATAAATATACATAGTTTACCTCGTAATTGCTTTGCCAATTTTGACATAAACTCACAGATAATTGATTGTCAACTAGCTTTTGTCCGCAGCTTCACCCACATGGATATAGGAAAATATCCTACTGGAATGTACTACCAATATTATAAGGCAACGAAGCGATGATCGCATACCTAATAGCCGAGGAAAAGGTCATTGACTCCTGTCCTAGCGTTGCGCCACCGTCAACCAAAATTATTCTGTTACGCGTAGTTTTGAATCTGTGATATCTTAAAAAGTACCGTATTCATTTAAATGAGACATGATCTATAGGCATATTTTAATCTAAATTAAATGCTAAGGATTAATATAATACTGGTCAAAATGTTTATTAAATAACAATAAAATTTTTATCAAATTCTGAAAGATAAAAATGGCTACTGTGCTCATCCTTAGAAGATAGACATATACAAGGTGGAATTTTTTAACCTCACTTGGAGGGAAACTACTCTAAATACTGGAGATAGCAAATTTTACTCAAAGGAAACATTCCTTTATTTTTTAAAAGAAACAAATCTGCATTCAAAGATTTTTGAAAATTTACTTGTCACACTCGGGAATCGAACCGGCTAAAATCCGAAAAAATAACATCCTGTACTTTTATGGCATCAATGGATAGGGTCAATCATAAGGATCAAATATTTTTAACAAACATGATAAATTAAATTACAGTAAGTGTCACATTCGTTTTAAAGCAAAACTATACCTTGGCGTTTTATAAGGTGCAAGTGACATTTGTCCCTCTAACAGGGAGAATGCCTGTGTTCCAGCTGTGGGAATGTTAGGCTGATTATGCTATTTTATGCTAGTTGAATGTCACTTACGTAGGCATAAAAAACCTTTTTTTTTATATTACAAATTTTAGAATATTATGTCCTGTAGATTTTCAAAATAATACATTGTTCCAGTCCCACAAGACGAATATGAAGTATAAGACACCGACACAAGCCCAGCACGTTATTAGATGTAACAGACTGTTCGAGTGCCTTATACGTGCGTACAGGAAAGAAGGCGTCCGAGGACTCTACAGAGGGTGGGCAGTGACGGTATACAAGGCCCAATTGACCAGTGTAGCCGCATTCACGTCATACGAAGTAATGTCCTTCGCAGTCAGACAAATAAATGAGTTGCCGCCATGAGATTTCCACTGGTTTCTTTTTGGGTTTAAAATTCATAGTAATACGCACATTTCCGTCGTACGTAAGCCAGTTGGCTCATTGAATGGGTAAGCCATGTTTTGGCTGTTTCTTTCCTTATCTTGTATCAAAATTTTGATGGTCACTGCTGCGTTGTTTTTTGGAATCGCAGAGAAAATATTCAACAGACTACGTAAGGATATAGTTGTCAAGTTGTGTGATGCGTGTTGAGTTGTGTACACGTGGGCTTTTGCTAGGATAGCTTTGGCAACTGTAACTAAAGTGATTATACCGATACTGTTTTTTATTTATTTTTCCTTCTTTACACGTAGGTACACACGATGACACCTCTAACTATTCATTTCCAGTATAAGTTGTCTTTTGATCCTTTCGTTGTCAAGTCCTCGAGGCGTGTGTACAGTCATCGCCAAAAATATCGGAATGAAAAGATCAACAGTCCGTTCAAAATTATCAGAAAACTAAGAAAATAATTAAACTGTAATTAGGTACTTGATTTTGTTGAACTTCTTGTCGGAATTATTTTTGTTGTAGTTACTACAACAATCAGTCTGATTTGTTTATTCCAAAAACCACACCGTGGTATAATTTCAGTTATGAATTTTACTTGACCCGATCATTTTGGTCAGTCTGTTCGTCCCGATATTTTAAATGCAGTACCTACTTAAGTTTTTTTTTCTATTAAAATGTTTTGTGTTTCAGTACCTCGGTATCGCATATAAATAAAACAAATCTTTTGGTAAAAAAACTATAAACACATCATTTTTATTCTCTTTGGTTCTTAATAATAACATGGTAACAGCATGGTAGGTACATCTATGGTAACTTTTGTAATTACAATTTCAGATTTAATTGGTTGTCTGGTAAAATGTTTTTTCGTCTTTCAGTTTTATGTATTCCCAGGAATACATAAAACTTCCAAGCATATCTTTTAATACTTTCTAATATATTTACAAGAATTGTTATTGTTATTTAAGCACAGGCATATTATGTTAAATACCATCGCCTACATAATAATTACAATTCAAAACAAGAATACAGGTGACGGTTATTTAGTTATGTCTAAAAATGGTTGTCAGCATACGTTATGTGGCATTAGTAATGAGTATTCTTTAAGTTTTCATGAGTTGTTAAACTCACAAATAACCGAAATAAGTCATTATGATCTGACATATTTTTGTTATTTTTTCATTATGTTACATTGCATTAGTGTACAAAAACATTTTCACCACGTTTTGACGAACTTAAAATTAGAATAATAGCCTCTTAGGGTGGTCGCAGATCTCACGGAAGATGCGTTGCGTATCGTAGGTCGCGTACCGCCTGAACGGTCGAGTAGATAATATACCATTCAACCTTACACACTGAACCGATGATGCGTTAGTGGGTCGAGCGTACTAACTGGAAGCGAACGTAGTTACGCCCGACGCATATTCCGTCAGATGTGCGACCACCATTAATTTTGTTGTCGAGAATCAAGTCTTCTCATCACGTAATGTAACGTATGCTAAACACGTCTTTTCTGATTTCTTCGACCAAACATTTGTGATGTTTGGTTGCTGCGGTTAACTTCGGGGGAGTTCGGTTGACTTCGTAAACTTCCTGTAGCTCCTGTTTAAAACGATGTGTGGTTCTTATCCTAAGTATCCTGAGGACCAAATAAAGAATTCGTTAAAATCAATATTATGTAAGTATAATAAATAAGTATAGGTACGTGTAAGCTGTAAACTTCAAAATTAAAATGATAACAAAATCTATAATCCTCACTATTGAGCCGATTCGAGTCAGTTTTTTATCTCACAATTTTAATAGACTACTAACTGTCTTCATATTTTTGCCTTTGACTGTACAAAGCCACCTCTAATCACACTGTATCTACAGTGATTAACCTGTACCCAACCAATATTGTGACGGCTCACACACTGCACTGCTTCAAGAACCGACTGGACAGATTAAATATCTCCAAGCTATTTGAAACACATGCATCAGCTAATTAGCTGCAAGTGTGTCTTACCAAATAATAGTAATAATATCTCCTCACCTTAACCCTAAAACAACGTACTGTCATCAGTGCCAGCCATGCGACAACGACTCGCTCTCCCAACCGTGGTGATCCTCATGAACGGGCAGGTAGACCTTCTTCTCGACCTCAACGTGCTTTACCACGGGGACGGGCACGTGCTTGTAGACCGGGAACGGTACGTGCTGGATCACGGGCACCTCCTTAATGACCTGGACCTCTTTGACGACCGGGACGTGCACCGGGACGTGGACCTTCGAGACGTGGTGGTGGTGAATCGTGTGGACCTTGTACGGCACGTGGATGGTGACGTGTTTGTGGCTGTGGAAGGAAATGAGAGTTAGTTTTGTCGTGAAGGGTGAAATTTCTTAAATAAAGTGGTAT
Organism: Fissipunctia ypsillon; assembly: GCA_947568875.1. Classification (NCBI taxonomy): domain Eukaryota; kingdom Metazoa; phylum Arthropoda; class Insecta; order Lepidoptera; family Noctuidae; genus Fissipunctia; species Fissipunctia ypsillon. The sequence goes on from OX387643.1 coordinate 26,693,153, forward strand.
TTGAATGGTAACGAAGAAAGTGACGTCTATATTCTATAAAAGAGTGGCGGAGGTGGTGGAAGTATCCGCATGTACTTTTCGCTGTATAAACTGTGTACCTATTAGGGGGCGAGTCGTCATAAACCGAGCACAAATCCAGACTCCGGACTGCTACTGAGAAATTAGTAATGGAAAACCCAATAACACTTCATCAAACACAGGACCAACCTTAACTATTAAGATCCACATGAACACCGATTAATTACCTTATTGTCGCTCTTATTTGCGATTTTTTTGCATATTTATAAAGTATAAATTCCTTAAACGAGTATAATTACTCCTGTGCGATAAAAGCATACTGCCACAAGACCTATTACCCTAAAGGCACTACGATCACTAGTTATTAGTATGTAAATAGAATTCAAATTGAATAGTAAAACATGATCTCATCTATTATATCATGAAGCTACTGGCCCTGCAAGCTAATGAAACGACGACACATTCCTATGGGTACTAAACAAGCCCTAAGTATATGACCAAGAGTGGGAAAGAAAGAAATTTGCATCATAATTTGGTATTGCTAATCAGTTAGGGCGCTTTCAATTTATGCGTTTCGTGTCGGACCGCAGCCGCACGCTTACCGTGCCCCAGGTTATATCTCGCTGTCGGGCCGCTGCAGTACGGTAGCAGTCCGGCACCGAACGCCTAAATTGAAAGCGTATTTTACTGCTCTGACGTCTATTCACCGCACTATTGAACACCGAAATGAACACGTGATGCTTGCGACGTTGCCGTCCTGTTGTCGAGCGTTCGCGGTACCGGCGCCGCACTGTTGCCGCACCGCGCGTTTTGTGTGAAGAAAAAGGATCGTCCGTGCGCTGTACGACTAACGCACCGCTTCGGCACCGCAGCAGGCCGTCAAGAAACGCATAAATTGAAAGCGCCCTTACCCAAATACTCATTGATATTTTTTTTTTTTGTTAAAACACTGCCATATTATATATCTCTCCAATATCCTTGATTGGTTGGTAGAGAATGCCTAAGATCCTTGAGGTCTGGTCAGTTCGCCATTGAATTTCTTCATAAATTGCATAAACTTATAAGCACCCCAAAATGATCATCATTAAAATAGAAATCAAAAATAAGAAGTTAAGTACCGGTCAAGCCCACTTCGTTCCTATTCCAATACAAAATAAACACCGGAATTAAATTCCTTACATGTAAAGACCTGAACACACGGATCGCATAAAATTGAACAAAAAACTTGTTGTAACATAGAAATCAATTCACGATGCAGCAGATTAGTCAATAGCACGCGCGAACTGCGTCCTATGCTTACAAATGGTGCGCTTTCCCTATACTCGAGGCAAAGTGGATAATACGGGGGAAACGCACCGGTTGTCGGTGATGCAACCAGTAATTGGGGTGCGACGATTTTGTATGTCTGACGTAAACCACGCAAATGTGCACCTGGATTTACCAATCTTGTAATAAAATGATGCTGTAACTGTCATGGCTTCTGATGACATATCTGGCTAGTTTTGTGACATAGAGGGTCTTAACGATCTTTGACTAGCTAAAGTGACTAAACTATTGGACATATTTGATTGAATAGGGATGTTAGGAAAAAAATAAAATCTATTTAGTTCGTCAGTCAGATAATAAAAAAATATGTATATAAAAAAAATATATATAATATTAAACATGTATTTTTTGCTTTAACATATTAATAAAAAATGCTTAGATAACACGCTTTAAAGTTGGGAGTGGGGGCTCACTACGTCACAACAAGTATAAAATCTAACAAGGCGTGACATCATGCCACAATTTAACTCAATGTATCGCTGTAATCTTTTGATTACCTACGTAAAAAAAAATGAGTGTCCAAGATTGTTTAATAATCTACATAAAACAAAAAAGAATGTTTAGTCATCATCCCTATTTTTGAATGCAGACTGGGAACGTCATTAGATATAATATGAAGTTTAAATTATTGATGTGTCGTCATCGCCACATTGTATATTTAATGAAGTTAGGTAGCGTAGAATAAAGTTGCGGTACATTAACATAGTTTAGATAAATGAGAGCATTATAATGTGGGCCAGTTCTGAACTAGAAAATAATAATCAGCAACATTACGCCAGTCTAAACTACAAGTAATGTATACCAGTGTTGGTAATCTAAGCTTTATCAGATCACTTTGTTATGAAAGACGAAAACTCTGGAAATAATGTTACACGTGATCAAAACTAGAATAATAGATCCTAACCGTTATTAATTGTAAATCGTTTGTCATAGTTTGGGCATGTGATGTAGGGAGCAATGGTAGCCGAGTGACAACAGCCGCGACTTAAGAATGTAGGTCGTGGTTTCGAACCGAAGCAGGTTTACTTTGTGTAAATTATTTCATCACCACTGCCCTCAAAACGGTGAAGGAAAACATCGTGAGGAAACAGGCATGTCCTTGGACATGCCTGTGTCGTTTCGTTCATGTGTGTTTCGTGTTATTCCTGTGTTGTTGTTTGTTTGCACATTTGACATCCTGCCAACCCGCACTGGGCCCGCGTGGTGGACGGCTCACTCCCTCTCACAGAGAGGAGGCCTGTGTGGGCCTTTGTCCCAGCAGTGGGAACATTTTATGCTGATTATGCTGGGCATGTGATGCGAAGGAACGAGGAACATGTCGCGAGGAAAGTTTTAAGTGCCATTAACCGGGCACAAATCCAGACTCCGGGCTGTTACTGAGAAATAAACTAATACTGCCCGACTAGTGAATCGAACCTAGGACCTCATGCTCAGCAGTAGCGCTTGTAACCACTAGACCTATGACATAAGTATAAGATCCCCAGCAGCGGAACTGCGTGGCGCACCAAACGCTGCGTAGTGCCGCTGCAATGCAGTTCCGCTGAGTGTGGTCTTACCTTTACAAGTATGGCCGGTATGAGCACCTCTTTTGTGTGGAGCCTGTTTGTTTTCCGATCTGATTCAATTAATTAGAGAGTGGAATTTTGGGTTTGGTCATCCAGACAGCGGCGATGATTCTAGTATTATGGTTAACGACTAAAAAAAAGAAAAGACTTTGTGTCCTTGTTTAATTAGTGTTCCGAATGTAGATTCATAATTACATTGATTGATTGAAACCGAACTCGTGAAACGACGAGATTATGAAGCAAAAAATACCTCTCCGAAACCAGTTTTTTACAACACACTGCCAGTTCAGACATAACATATGTACATAGTAACTTTTGCTTTTATTTCTCTCGTTCAATCATAGCAAAAAACATTACGACAATTTGACCTCGCATTTTTTTTTTCAGCTAAGTTTCATTTTTGGCGGTCAATAACACACGTAACTTTTTCCAATTATATTGAGTCAAAACATTGCAAAAATATCTAGACACCTTAATTTGTTTTGTGTAGAAAATAACAATTAGAATGTGGCCACTTTTGCGGTCATAGTTTTTATTATTATGTTTATATTTATTATATCTCGGAACTGGGGACCCGCACCCTTATTGCGTAACACACTTGCAGGAGGAATCGGTTTCATTTTGGCAGTTCAACAATATTCATTGCGTTATTTACGTTGTTGGGCAAACAAATTTTTCGAACATTTGAAGCAATGGATTAGCAATATAATTCAAAATCATTCAAATTGTGATTAATAGTGTATTACGCAATTAGGGTGCCGGACCTTTGCTAGGCGTACAAGGGGCCGAAGCCAACTCGCAGAGACCCCTTAGACAATTTTAAATAATGAGCAGGCACCATTATTATTATTATTATATTTATACTTTTTACTATTATTATGTTATTATTTTATGCCGATTTTTTGACAGATTTTCATGACAGCTGTTAAAATATGACGGCACACTCTTCTAAGTAACCGTAGCTTTAGGCCGGAAGTCATAAACGTTACCTAACACGTACTTTGGCTAAGCGTTATTCCTGTAACCGTCGCACAAGTCACTACTGTCAAACTGCAGGTGCATGATAGAGACGGGAACATGAGTCTAGGCCGACGTTCGCACGGACGCGAAAATATCGCGGCGGGATTTTATCGCGCACTGAATTTTCAACACTCGGTGTTGAGCCGGGCATTGAGAATCCAACCGAGTGCATTCCAACGCGTGGAAAAAACACACTGTTGCATTTTCAACCCTCGGTGCTAAGCAGAGCGTTGAAAGTCCAGTGCGCGATAAAATCCCGCCACGAGTCTAGTTCAATTCTTTGTTTAGTAGGGGGATGGCGAGCTAAAATTCACATAGGTATAACGTGAAAACAGGGGCGTTTTTAAGTTAGTTAAAATGAAAATTAATTATGTACGGGATTGTCTACTGTCCCAAACGGGAAGTGGAAAAACACTGCCCAATTTTTGAAGGTGATATTATTATCGTAATGAAAACAAAATGTCTTTCTTTAACTTTTGACAAGACAATATGAAAAGAACATAAATTTTAACATTAATGGGACAATTATTATAAACTAGTATTATTTATGCAAGAATAGGATCTAGTTGCCCCTTCCAAAAGATAGCTTCGTATGGAGAAGAATGGACAAGAACACAGTTACCGATTCTTTTAAAAAATGTTTTTACAATATTACAAGGAATGCTCGGAAAGTCTCCGAACACCCAAGACTTGAAGAATGTTACGTAACTGTACTGGACTAACCGGTCGTGCTAAGTGATACAGATAAGTTAAAACGCCTTGGTCTGGGCACAAACCTCGCGCTGTACAGCCATGGGGATAGACAGGAATATTTGATTTTAGAGACAGTGTCGCAGTGTCCGTTAGGGTGCATGGTTCCATCTCAGGTCGGGTAGTCTTATTGCAATTTATAGAATACTCTTTTTTTCATTTTTGACAAAAGAATATGCTTGGATGGTTTGGGGATGTTCTTCAGAAAGGTATAAGGAGCGTAGTAACTACTCGCAACCGGCGTGCGTATATGACCAGATGTATTAACGTACAGGCACAGGCAAAAGGAGTATGTAAGGGTCCATGGGAAGAAGACGTGATTTTATATACAATGTATGTATGTAGAATTCTCTGTAGTAAATCGAACTATACTTCTGTTTACTGTTTTGAGGAATATATGCGTGAAGGTCTGTTCTTTTTAGACTGCATTTACTAACAAAACTGACAAATTATTTTTCAATAGATTATAATATTTACATTGTGCGAAGTATCAATGTAGTGAAGGTAATAAAGTCCTGAAGATTGGGCCTACCCGGAAATCATTACGTAATTTGTTCGACCAGAGTCGAATGACCTTACCATAGCAACCAGAATGGGCATTACATGGGCAGTTGAACTCTTATGTCCATGTAAGTGCTTATTAATCCATAAGTATTAAAATCTCTTTTTCAAAAGCTTTTAAGTACGTATTGCACAATCATATTGAGAAAATCTTAAAATATTATTATGGTGAAAGAATTACGTATTTACTTCTTATTATGTAAGTGCTCGAAAAGTACCTTTTACCAAGTCGGTATGTCACCTTTCTAACCAGCTTTAATGACAAATTGATAAGCTTGATTTCATTTGAAATATATGTATGAAGCAAAAAAACTCAATTTTCTTTTCCAGATTATTATAGTTGTAACTATTCATGTCACTGGGATATCAATTCATGTAATAATGAACTCTATTTATATGCTAGTAAAAACATTAATTAAGAATCAGCACTACTTAGCAGTCGGATTTATTACATGGAATGAAGCTTAAGCAAAGTTGTCACCTCTAGGAATCTCGTCCGACCCATTGAGTAACTAGGGATGAGTAAACATTAAGTGATCATCACTTGGAATCTAAGTTGAAAAATGCGAAAGTTGTTAAGTAAATAATTGAATGTCTTTGGCGAACATGAGTTTGTTTGTTTGTTACGCTTTTACGCTAAAACGGCTGAACGGATTTGGATGAAATTTGGCAAGGAGATAGTTTGCATCCCGGGAAAGGACAGAGGCTACTTTTTTTTCTCAAAAATCTCGACACCCACGCGGGTGAAACCGCGTGCAAAAGCTAGTAAGTATATAATGATTACGAAATAAGGACTTATATGCACCTGTGCTCCAGGTTGCCTTCCATCAAAATATCATCTTCAATTTCATTGTAATTTGCTTTTTAAGTTACTAGAAGAAACAAGTGTTACTACAGGAAAACATAATATGCGGAAACCTGAACGAAATACCAACTCATCTGTTTCCTACTATTAAATGATAGGCTAAGTTACCTGCATTTATCCTGCATTGGGCCAAACACACCATATTTCAGTGTAAAATAACATAATTTCGGTCTGATAATATTTACGAAATTTATGTAGGTACCTAACTTATCGGCTTTCAACTCTACCGACCATACAATCTACAATCAATCTTTTCATAGCTACCTACTAGCTTACTTCTACTTTTCGGAATCATGTGCGTATTGTATAATTATCACTTGCCTAAAAACGGTAAAGAATAACATCTTGAGGAACACAACAGCCTGAGAGATATTTCTTGACGGCATGTGAAGCCAAGTCAGAGGCCCTTGAGCGGCATAAAAACTCTGACATGCTTTTGTGATTATCGGAAAAAGTCATGAACATATCAGATTACAAGCTAAACTTCCCCAATTACTGTCATATTACATAAAGTAACATGACGCAACGGCACGTAATGAGATTATTTATCGATCGCCGCTTAATCTACAGATGCGCTGATTCCTTGGTTACGTCATATGCATCGCTAGACAACATTAGACAGCTGTGTGGTTCATCAGCTAATTTCCTCCTCCTATGACTATAGGATGGTCTTTTTGGACGAGTATTTTTAGTTAGATTTGGTAGATCAGTTATTAGAAAATCAAACCAAACAAAAAAACGAAATGAGGAAAATGTCATGAGGAAAATTTCGAGTATTAATATATCCATCTTATAGTTATCCAGCTATAAGAGCTGGGGAAGACCAAAGAATCGATGGATGGACTGTGTAAAGAGGGTGACTACCGAGATGACGACTAATACAGAAGTATGGAAGAAAAAGTCTGTTGGGCCGAACCCAAATAAATTGGGATAAGGACAGGAGAATGATGAATAATTTGAAAACCAATTCTGGAAGAAACTATAAATATTTACAGGTCAGTCTGAAAACAATATAGAAACGAGTAAGGAATAAGTCTTCTCAAGCAATATGTACTTAGGCTGATTGTAGCCTCGCGGAAAATTCTAGTAAATATTTAAGCCTTGTGTTCACTCGGCGACAAAAATATGACATAAAACGTACGTTTTTTTCGGTAAAGTTTTTTTCTTTGTGTCATGCAAAGAAAAAACACTAACACAAAAAAGAACAAGTTGGGAAAAATTTCCGTCACATCTACGCAAAACGGCCATCGCTCAGCATAATGCAGTGACCCTATGCGTAACTGACCCACAGCGCAGGTTGGCACGTTGGGCAACTCGATTCAGAGTGCGATATCGTCAATTGCTATATCACCACTCGCGTCATTGTCAACGTTGTCAACACATGAACCAGGAGCTGGACCACCACCTCTTAAAGCAGTATTATTGTAATCTTACTTCAGTGTGGGAAAGAGATGGAGCTAGATGTCCTGTATACCTCCATCTCTTTCTCACACTGAAGTAACATTAAAATAATACTGCTTTAAGAGGTCGTGGTTGGCCCCCTGATGGCTTTGTGAAAAAGGTCATCCTCCTCGTGATACCTTTGCTGGGTTAACAGGTCGGTGATAGTATGGCTATGTCTATACGACTATTATAGAGAAGATCATTATAAGAACAAAGTTGTGCCCCAAAGTAGAAAACAATATGAATGAAGTAGATACGAACGTCGCACTTGACCCAATAATCAATTAGGATTTTATTGTCAGTAAATTAAGTACTAAACAATTCCAATAATGAAATGTCAAGTCGATATATTATCTGCCGATAGTATTTTGACTCTTCTTCGATATCAAGCAACAAGTTATAAATATTGCGGGCAGTTTGTTATGTTACGGGTTCCTAAAACGGCGGTGGCCGGTGGCCGGTGGCCGCCGTATAACCTCACGACGACGACGAGTGACGGCTGTCATGAAAACAATAGCATCGGGGTTTGACAGTACGGTGTCAAGAACGCTCTCTAGGAAATCACACCAACTTACTATAATAACATAAATAACGTTGCAGTGACGTCATTGATGACGAGAAAATGTTACAAAACATAATATTTATGACTGTTACTATCACACTAATGATCCTACTACTATAATCCTTGTCTAATCATACAGTAAGTTTCGCCATTCATTAGATTCACTAATACGCTGATTAAAAAACTCCTACGCATAACGCCACGACATTGCAACGTAACGTAATACCACAATAGTGATCTAAATCTAACATACTGCATTGAAACGATGAATAAACAGTGTATTTTTCATAAAAAGAATCACGAATTCGAACATTAAAAAAACTGTTCATTCATGATGAACGGTTTTTTTAAAAATGAACAACGAATATCGTTATTTTGTTTTATTGCGTTTGCGCTGAACTTGAGACAGTTTTGTTGCGTCATTGCAGCATTGTATCTAGAATAGGTTGTAGTTTTATGTTTTTTGTTTGGATAGTAAATAACGTAGTATGATAGTAATGTTTGCGGTTTCTTTTATTTGGACTGTTTTGTTACTGAATGGGACGAGTTTGCATTTGCGTCTTTATTTTTATTAAATAAAGTCGCTGTTCGTGTCTGTCTGTGTGACTGAGTTGTTCTTTTAAACGGCGCAACGGATTTTCTTGCGGTTTTCACCATCATTTAGTGAATTTGTTCCGGAAATTTTATGTGTATAATACATAAATATTTAACTTATAAAGAAATCTCGATGTTTTCTCAAGTCGTAAAAACCGTGCGAAGCAAGGACGGGTAGCTAGTTAGATAGATTGCAAAAATAACTAAAACTAACAGTTCAGGTTCATGAAATAAAAAAATTAATGGTGACAACGTTTAACCCTACATTGCCGCGCAGTTATCCATACTATTTAGTACAAATATAAGATAGGTAGGTACTTCAGCGAGGGTCGCGGGATGTTCGAAAGAGTTACAGTGGCTCCGGCACAGGTAACTGAAGGAACACGGGTGGGTTTTAGTCAGTAAAAGTCTACACGCCCTCCCGCTCCGCCCAGAGCAGGAGAAGTCATTATTGTGATGATTTTCCACAAAAAAAAGGTAGGTAGGTACTTACTGTCCACCGCCACCGGGGGTTGGGGAAGCGACGACCACGGCTACCACGAGGGAGATAAGCTGTTAAATAAAAAGTTTCTGTTTTAGTATGGTTTTAGTATTATACAAAATTTTCACAGCAGTGTCATGATGGCCCAGTGCCTTCTCTGTATGAGAAAAGGCCTTTGCCCTGCAGTGGGACATTATATATGCTAGTATTAATATTATAGAGTATACAAAATTATAGTTGGTTTAATGTTTAAAAGAATCGGTATTAAATTGAAAATGGCACATGATACACAACGGTTTTTTCTCGATAGGAATTTGGCACAGAAGAATTAAAAACATATATTATTAAATGAACTGCCTGCAAACTAAAAAATATTTGTTTGGTGATGATGAAATTAATTATATTAAAATTTAACACAATAATATATATTTTTTTTTTTTAATAACACAACTTTACGCACGCACTTAGAAAAAAAGAGAAAAAAACTGACAGCAAAATTGCCGCTAAAACTATTTTGACAGATAAAGAAATATATTTTTGGAGAACTCACGGCGAGTTTCGCGTACATCTTGCTTGGTTAGCTGGACTGATTCCGTATTACACTTTGCCTGTCAAGTCTGACTTGCTTTCTACTCCTCTGAGCGTACCACAAGCTTATATACTGGTCGGCTTGCGAGTCCAATAATTGCATAATCTAGCCCCTTGGTCCATCCCTACTAGCCCGTTTTACCCGGCGAATTTAGAAAGGTAGCACACACGTTCAGATTGGGCGTAGAAAGGCCACTTTTCAATTGGGTGGGGTATCATAGGTGGGGTAAAACATCGAGAGCGGCCAGTGGTTACTTTTATTTCGTTCTATGTTTTTTGAAGTGACAAAGTGAAGTTATTTGTGTCGGTAAAGTGTTCAGAAAAATTAAGTTCTATCTGGATGCTTTGTTCAAAGTTCTAGCCTATAATTTAGTTTTAAGCATGTTCCTGTGTAGATAACATTCAATATTTTAATTGACTTACTAGCTAATTAGGTATGTAATAATATTATGTACGTTGTTTATCTGTTTATAATATTGCTAACCTGAAAGTTTCTAGAACGGTTTTGTAATGTCCTTGTTTAATAATGATCAATCAACAAACTGACGATTTATGTAGTATGTAAAGTTAATTGGAGATGTTATGGAATATCTATTTTGAGCTTCTAAATCGTTCGTCTAGACTAGACGGTTGTTATTTAAACGATTGTTATTTAATTAAAATATACGTAAGTAAGTAAATTTTAATGTCTTCTCTTCCCACGTGTTTAATTTCTTTTAAAAAACAGAGTGTTGCGACATTTTCGAGCTGAAAGGTGTTGGAGGAAGTGATAACCATACATAACTTCCTTAGTTCGTGGAGACGCAAATCATTTTCAAACTGTCATCAACATTATTCCTTTATTTTTATTCACATCCGTAAGTTGCCATTGATAAAAAATATATTATATTAACTTCTTTTATACTTTGCAGACTGAATAATTTATGTTAAACTAGTTTCTAGACTTTTACTGTTTTCTTAGTAGGCAGATGCATTTTCAACGATCAAAGTTTTGTTAATCTTCTATCACGTTTATACATAGTATATAGTATGACATAATATTTAAGTATTTAACCTAACTTACCTAACCTACTACTATAAGTACACCTCTGCCTAACCCTTCGGGGAAACAAGGCGTGATGTTATGTTTAACCTAACTTAGTATTTATCATATGTATAAATTGTCGATTCGTCATCGTTGTCTTTGTAATGTTCCATAAATTATGCACTGCGAATAATAATGAGCCGTAAGCGATTGTTTTTTTTTTATTATAGTGATGTGTAACTATGGTTTGTGTTTCTTTTTCTTTTCGTTTATTACTCTGTGTTTTTGCTTTCGTTTTTGTTTATGCCTGTTTTAACTTAATTGATTAACGAAACACGTACCTATTACGCTAATGGCGTTGGAGTTTATTACCTACATATTATCTAGGACGATGCAAAGTGTTATTGGGTTTTTCCATCTGGAATTTCTCTGTAGCAGCCTTGAGCCTTGGATTTGTGCCCAGTTGATGGCAATATGCTCGCCCCCTGTTACATGAGACTTAAACATAACTGACGAAATGTGGGTGCACTATACACCTCTGCCGAACCCTTCAAGGAAACAAGGCGTGATGTTATGTTATCTGGGACTATTTCCTGCCAAGATTGATCGGTGTTAGTGAACCTTCCGGGATCGTTAGAAAAATAACACTAAACTTTCTCTCAATTGATAGGTACAATATTGTATGCACTTTGTTAGAACTAGTACTTACCTATCACTAGCACTAGCATTGAGTTATGGAGCCCCATTAGCCATACTAAGTATCTACCAACTTATAACTAATTTGACGTTAGATTTAACTGCAGTTTATGTACTCAATACTCAATCATTTATTGCATTCCACAATGTATATGCTTAGGTGGTAAGTAAATATTTGCCGAAACAATCGTGGACCCTGTCGGGCACAGCAAAAGAAAAGTTTGAAGGAAGAGGACTTATTTAGGTATACATGCAACTAACTTATTCTAAGTATAATCTACTAAGGTATCATTTTATTACTTAATTATTATTTTAATCAATATTTTTTTTTTATTAATTTATATAATCATGTCAGTTCTATACATTTGTCAATTAAATATTCATTTATGCTATAATAACATTTATTTAGTAATAACTTTTTTAATTTGTTCGTAAAAACGGCAATCTTTTTCTCATTTCTGAGTACCTCGGGTAGTTTGTTATATATTTTTATCGACATAACCAGTGGACTAGATGAGTGCATTTTTAAACGGGATATCGGTAGGTTTAATCGTGTTTTGTGTCGCAGTGTGTATCTTGCTTGTATGTCTTCACGTTTTGTGTAAAAGTCTTGGTGTGTGTGTGCGAATTTACAGATTTCCAGTATGTATGTAGTTCGAGTATGTATCTACTTCGATGTATTCGATAATGTAGGTATTTGGGTCGAGATATTGTAGGTGATGATATGTTATATTGCGCCGACCACAAATAAATTGGATCGTTTCCGAAAATACCCGTCCAAGGTCAAGGCCGTTTGTCAACCGCACCGTCAACGGGACGTCAACGGGACGTCAACGAATGACGCCGACGCACAGTGGTCTGGAAATCGAGCTCCATACTCATAGAAACTTAAAGAAAAGAATTTAAAAAAAAATTGTAATGGCTCTGGTATACCTCCCTTTACATATTATTAACGTATGGATAGTACAAATCACACTACGCGTGAGAAAAAAAAAGATTTGTGATTTTTTGGATGGGAGAAAACACTAAAAGTACGTTTTTTCGAAACTTAATGGAACTGTTAGGCTGGTGCTCACTCGAGCTATAGTCCCATACACGGCGATCAAGATGACATACAATTCATGGACCTTTAGGCACCGCTTCGCACGTAGCAAATTTTTGAAATTTTGAATTTTCGAAATGTGAGTTTTCAAATCTTTGCCGTGGTTAAATGACGTTGCTGATCGATTTACTTATATTAAAATTAGATTTAGCCTGCTAATGACCTTTATGATGACAATAATTAAAAAGAGATATAGATTGTATACGTTTTTTTTTAAATTTCATTCCAAGAACTAACTCATTTGTTAATCACCGTGATTATGGTTAAGCTATTATTAGATACTAATGACATGAGCATTAATGTAATGCAACTTTGGGTATCGCTTTGCACGTAGTAATTTTTGAGCTTATGAATTTTAAGTATGTGGTTTTTCCGATCGCTTTATAAACATTCATTTTAAAAGAAAAAAATGCGTAGTAAACTGATTTTCATTTTTTCAAAGAATATAAAGTTAAAAATCTCGAAAAAATAAACGATTTTATAGAAATAAATAAATATTTTATATTATAAAATTATACTTATATCAAGACATAACAACAAAATACATCTATAATATTATGATCCACTACAAATATGTACAGCAAGGACAACAAAAATAAATAACTAAGCCAGTATTAAAATTATAAAAATAGCTAAATAGCTGAAATAGTAGTAAAATAAGCGTTAATTCATTCATCACTATTTCAGCGGTCTTTTACCACTATTACAACTCTGACTACTACATTTAATTATAACCATTTACAAGTGACAAACGAAGACATTTTCAATGCTCTCCTTGTATCATCAGATCCCTACCTGTCCAGCATAAGACCTGTGCTACGAAAGTCCACAAAACAGCTGTCACTGATGATATGAGACCTCTTCTCATTAGTGACGATTCAGATGTAGACAAAGAGAACAGTGAATTTGTCGATGTTAATGTTAGTGCGTTAATTATGGACTCCGATTTAGAGGACTCTGGTGAGGGCGAAGATACTGTCCGTTACCAGTAGTTTTTATGTTTACTATAGATAGTAGTCAAAAATATGTATGTCAAAAATAGTTATAATTAAATGTAGTAGTCAGAGTTGTAATAGTGGTAAAAGACCGCTGAAATAGTAATGAATGAATTAACGCTTATTTTACTACTATTTGAGCTATTTACCTATTTTAATAATTTTAATACTGGCTTTGTTATTTATTTTTGTTTTCCACATAGTGTATGTTGATGCTGTTATAATAACTTCCTGTCACTGTTATTTACTTAGCAAGTAGTGGTATACGAATTTGGGTGGGGTAGGTACCACAACTCATCTGCCTAGCCTTTTCCCAACTATATTGGGGTCGGCTTCCAGTCTAACCGGATGCAGCTGAATACCAGTATTTTACATGGAGCGACTGCCTATCTGACCTCCACAACCCAGTTACTGGGTAACACGATACCCCTTGGTAAGACTGGTTGTCAGACTTTCGGGCTTCTGACGACCCGTAACGACTGTCAAAGATCCACGAATGACAGCCGGGACCAACGGCTTAACGTGCTTTCCGAGGCACGGAGGAGTCTCGGTATGTAAAGATGGTCACCCATCCACGGACCAACCCCGGCAAGCGTAGCTTAACCTGATGGATCGACCCATGCGGATGTTATTACTTAGCCACGAGCTCCTCCAGGTAGGTACCACAACTAAAAAGTGGAAAATATTTATTTATTTATTCATTTGTTAACATAGGTAAAGAAATACAGACGACCGACAAACAAAAACTTACATATTTATAAAAAAAAGCAACCGACTTCTAATAAAAACATTACGAAGTGAAAGATAACTTTAATTTCGGAAGTCTAGTCTAGTTATATTATCACTTGTTTAAATAATATTTCTAGCTTAACAACCGTTTAATGTTGCTACTCATTTTAATCCCTTTTGCTATCCATTATAGTTTACTGTATTCATATTGTATTTTTACTTTGATGCGCGGAAAACAACTTATAGAATGAAGTTATTGTGTCGTGGAAGGTTTCAAACGCATTATTTGTGTCAGAAATGTTATCAATATTTGAAAAAGATAATTTACTTATGTGTTCAATAAATTTGTTGACATTGTCTTTGCTCAGGATATTTAGGGACATGAAGTAATATCCTGATGGGTTTTTGATCATATTCGAATTTAACAATCTGTGCTGTGTAAGATAAAAGACATTATGAGTTTTACCTGTTACATTTGGAATGTTACTGATGATGTTATCGATACATGTATTCAACCTAGTGGCATCTTGAATGTGGCACTGCATACCATTATCTGAAATGGGTTCTTTGAATTTTGTACTATTATTGTCTTTACGTAGAAGGTTTATACTGAAGTCTCCTGCCATTTTTATTTTACTTCATTTATGTTGTTGTTTTAGTAGTTTTGTTTAAGTTTTCATAAAATATATTTATGTCGGATGAGGATGTTCGGTATACACATAGAATGAGTACATGTATAGATTTCATTTCAAGCCCGCAAATCTCAAAGTGTTTAGCAATACAGAATTCATTTATTTGTTATAGTTCAGTACCGTGGAGGTTATCTTTGCAAAGTATGCATGTTCCCCCTCGTCGCTGATCAGGACGCAAATAAATAGCCCCCAAATGAAAATTATTATACCAAACATTGGGTCAGATAACTATTGGGAATAACAAGTCTTTGTCATGGTTTTACTGTATAAGTTTTTGTTTTTCAATACCAGTCGTTCTGAATCTAGTTTTAACATCAAACACATGGCGCCAGTTAAAAATCATAAATTTATCCATTCACTCAGTGATAGACAACGGATACAGCTTAAACCGCTGCGTCTAGAAGCAAGAAACTGCACAACGAGTTCCTTATACAACATGTCCCGGAATTAACGCACAACCTTCTAAGGGGTCATTGTACTCATCACTATGAACAACTTTTACTATGAAACCAAACCTGAAATAGCGAAAAAATATCAGTTGTTCCCTACATTTGACGAGATGCGAACATAAATGTACGGAACAGTTTTTTTTCGCGCGTTCAGCTTTGGTCCCATAGTAAAAGTAGTTCATAATGATGAGTACAGTGACCCCTTTAGAGGTTGTGCGTGATTTCCGGGACATGTTGTATTACGAAGGTCAGTAGGTACTATGGAAGGATTTTTGAACAATCATCCCATATTATAAATTTATGATTATTATATGAGTTAAATAGGGAATGAGAGATTGAATGGAAATAAGTCATTAGGTATTGGCGTCTTACTATAATCTACTCTGCAAGTATATACGAGTAAGTAATACTTTCTTGTGATACTTGTTTCGAAACGAATAGATAGCGTAAAACATTCGATGACTGAAATAAATCATTTTAAATAATTGAAATTTGTTTATGTTTTATGAAACAAGATATACATTTATGTAGGTAAGTAAAATTACATAATTCTGTCTGTCCGTAAGTGTGCTTATTACACGAGAACTTCTTAGCCTAGCTAGCTTACTAGTTAATTGAAAAAAAAAAGCTTCTACACTAACATACATAAACTTACGCTTTCTTCCCACGGGGGTAGGCAGAACCTACAGAACGCCTGCTACGAACCTTTCATACTAATTTTCCGTTTGCTTATTAATAGGTTCTCTCGCATTTTTTTTACTTAATCTAGGTGAACTGTAGAAAAGCTCGTTAGTCGTGGCGAGGATTTTTTCTTTAATTTTCCACAATAATAAAAACAGTTCGTCTGAACCTTCCACTAAGACTTAGGTAGTTCAACAGTGGCTCGGTGGCTCAACATAATGGAGCTCTTTATGCCAACAATAAATTGGCTTGTAGAGCTAAGATGCAGTATATAATACTTATCGGCTAAGCTTTTTTATTGGTCGAGGGAGGAAGAAGAACAATTAATTTATGAGTTAGAGATTTAACTTGAGATTAACTGGAATAATGAACTGCCTCTTTGGTCTAGTGGTCGCAAGCGCTACTGCGGACTATGAGGTCCTGGGTTCGATTCCCGGGTCGGTCAAAGTGTTATTAGGTTTTTCCATCTGGAATTTCTCAGTATCAGCCCGGGGCCTGGATTTGACTCGGGACGCGACTGCGCGCGCTTATTGTGTCATCTAATCAGATGTAGGTGTTCAAACTGGCGCGAATAGTCACGTCCTGCATCCCGCGCGGGATTCACTTCAGTTTAGCCAAGCTGATGATGATTAGTCACCCTAGGCTTTCCACCTGAGATGTACTAAGTTGCGTAACGATGGATGTGTATGTTCTAAGTTTTTTAAATACGCGCAAAGCACATCTTCATAACACATCTTACTCGCTCCGCTACACCACTTAGCTTTGGTGGAAATAGAGCATAGTTTCGTGGCTTAGTTTCACGTTTCACCGCTTATAGCTGCTACCTCGCACATCTCTGTTGGAAAGGCAGCCTTACAGTTTGACTTTGACTTAACACTTATTTCGCGGCAGCACTTAACTGATGTTATGTGTGGTTGACCGCAGGTACTCCTCGATGGATTAAGGTCTCATCGCAAGGCTGTTTTGGACCACGACCGTTTCGTTGGTGTCTAGGTCGCTCGCACGACTGATAAAGTCCTTAATTCGATCTCCATGTAGGGCCAAGCGTTTCTATATTCTTAGCCCGGACTCTAGATTTGTGTTTGATTACGGGAAATAGGGAAAAATCGTTTCCATTAAGTGTCTACAGAATGGATGGGCTGTGTGAAAGATGATATGGCTAGAAAGGGGGTGACTACCGAGATGACTAATAGAGAAGTATGGAAGAAAAAGATTGTTGGTCCGACCATAAATAAATTGGCTTATGGGTAGGAGAATGATGATGATATGTGGCTACACAAACCCACATCTTCACTCTATG
Organism: Fissipunctia ypsillon; assembly: GCA_947568875.1. Classification (NCBI taxonomy): domain Eukaryota; kingdom Metazoa; phylum Arthropoda; class Insecta; order Lepidoptera; family Noctuidae; genus Fissipunctia; species Fissipunctia ypsillon. The sequence goes on from OX387643.1 coordinate 26,710,594, forward strand.
ACCATATGATGTTTTCAATACTGGCATAACTAAATTAAAAAGTATTCTTTGTGATTTCTTTTTTGATCACGTAAATTAATTAATCACAATTTGCGCTGTTTGAAACGCATTTTTTACATAAGATACTGTTTTTACTCAAATACTGTCTACCTACTCAAATACATTTTGTTTAGATGCTCTCTTCTATTTGTGGAAACTTTTAATTGGCGTTATTTTTGTTACTCTCTAACGTGCAAAATCGTGTTTAGCTTGAAGTTTTCCAAAAACTGTAAAATAAAATAAATATAACCACCATCTCTCTCACAGAGGAGAGGCCTGTGTCCCAACAGTGGGAACTTTATAGGCAGATCATTCTTATGCACAAAACTATCATCATATTTAGTAATAAGTGGATAATGTTGCTAGTAGTATAATAACTATTTCGTTTAATTAGTAAGATAGTATGTATAACATTTAATTGTACTCCGGTTTTTTATCCCGAAATAAAATAAAATAAAATAGTGATCTAGAAGTATACCTAAGCAGAACTACGGTGTTTAAAGTTACGTGTCAATATAATTAATATTGAGAAGAGGAAGTCGATTCTATACTGGTTCCTAATTGATATGTAGCCGCCTCACATGTTCTATGTCGTCGAGTTTAGTTTAACTAGCTTCTAGGTTGTAATTATCACTTGTCTATACGGGTGTCAGTTGCCTGGGTAGCAGTGGCGAAGCCTTCATACAACCCGATTCCTATCGGCTTCCTTTTGGAACCACCACTCTTCTTAATGTCTACTATTGCCAAATAATGTACACTTGTGTGTGCAACTGTGTATTACATCACATTATATATATTTAATACCAGTTTAATACAGTCATCATAAGATTAAAAACATTAAAAAATTGCCTAAAATTGTTTTGTCTGAGTTTATGACAAGTGAACAATTTTTTCTTCGGCTTTCCTCTTATGATAATTGTAGCTGCAACACTGCTGGGTAGGTACCTACTACGTATTGGGCAATCAATTGACTGCAAGCACGTCGATTCGGTTCCCACGCGTAAATATCGCTTCAGAGAGTGTTGTATGTTTCGATTGAAACTCTGACATTGTGAAACTCAAAGATTTTGAAACTATGACATTTTAGGAATAATTTGTAAGGTGGATGTGAGATTTGTCCCTGTAAATGCACCCATGAGGCCATGATATAATATGTAGAAGAAAATCAAATATAAACTTGTAATTTGGAAATCCTTCGGAAAGCTGCTTCCACTTTTTGACATTTAAAAAAAATTATACCAAACAAAGGAATATAGGGTGATCAGTTGAGAGGAGTCATTAAGGAAGAACCGCTAAGGTAGCCCGCGAAATTCAAATTTTCTTACGATTTTTGCAATTTGCAGCTCAGTGTCTGGGTGTATGTTGATTAAAGTATAATTCGCGACCGTAACAAATATGTATTTACAGAATTATAATCATTAGAATCAATAAACAATTCCTTAAGTTAGTATAATCCTGAAATGTTAAGATTTCATGAAATAGACATTCAATAGAATTACTTGATCTTACAGAGTGGTATTGATGACTTTAATTATTATAATTCCATAAACACATATTTGTAACAGAACCAATTAAATAAAAAAACAACGTTTGAGAGGAACTAAATGAAAAAAAAAACTTATTAACACATAGTAAAAGTGTCGTGACGTTCAAAATGATACACCTTGTCACTAAGTCTGGCTCTCATTAGCCAAGTGTGCAGAGTCTAATGTGGCCCCCCGGGGGGCCAACCACCACCTGAAACAGTATTATTTTAATCTTACTTCATAGTGAGAAAGAGATGGAGGTATACGTCCTGCATAGCTCCATCTCTTTCTCACACTGAAGTAAAATTAAAATAAGAGGTGGTGGTTGGCCCCCAGGAACGTTCCAAAACTAACAAAAGTTCAAATCAATGTAATACAATGTGTGTCCTTTTGTAAACGATTCCTGCTTACTGCGAAAGTGTTATAGTTACTTTCACTGCTCGGCGATTCAAACGATCTTAAATCTTGGTCATTTAGATTTGGACTGGACTTTGTTACCACGTAATTCCCCAAATCGGAGGTAGGAACACAATGTTATGTAAGAATCAGCGTTGTCAGGCTTGCCAAACTAAAAACGTTGATCACACTTCCGTCAAGAGGCACTGGGTATTTTTTTAATGTATAATGACAAAATTTTTCGATAGTTTTACGTCAATAACGTTCAACATCAATCACGAAATACAGGACACTCTTCACAGGACTAAATTCTGTTCTATTGGAATCTCTCACAGGCCACGTCTGAGGCCTTATCAGCTTCAGTCCACTCTCGTAAATTAATTAACCAATAAAACTCGATCTGTCGCAGTTCACAGCTGGACATAGTCCTGTCCAAGTTTTTTATTTTTATTAATACGTTATACGGTGAGGTACGGAATACGTTTGGTACGTGCCAACGTGTGTTGAGCCATGTAAATACTATATTAGGTAGTTTTCGTTAGATAAGTTTGTAACTTTTAAGTATTTACTATATGGATTGTGTGTTCCGCAATAAATGATAATAATTATATATTAATAAAAAATTTAAATAAATAATAAAAGTTTATTAGGAACAATTAAGGTATAACTTAACAAAAGACACGAAGATAGTTGAAAAAATAATATACTACGGCGCAGCTACCAACACCCAACACAAAATAGATGGAAGACATTTGCCAGACATTCACATCTTTAAGGAATTCTTCTGATAGGTAAATTAAGAATTACGAAAAAAATCACTAAGTTTGTGTATGGAAGTGAGGGTGAGAGTGTTTGCGTGTTTGTGAGTGCATTAGTATGTCCTATTTGAATTGAATTTTGTTCACAATTTCGTGAGTTTTAATTTTTTTGTGCGGAACCCCAATTATTTTTCTAAAATAAAAGAAGCCTAAGGTTACACCTTGTAACATCAGCTACCTGCCGTTCAAACCGGCTCAGCCGTTCCGGAGATTAGCCGGAACAAACACAGGCAAAAAATTTAAAAATTGATATTTGTTATAAGTACCGTTTAAACTTTCATAAGCATTTTAGTTAAAACACCTGCATATAGAAAGATAGGTTCAAGGCTCCTGCAAACAGGCGCGACTGGCGACACGAATCGCTCGCTACTCAAAGGCACCGAAGCTGTTACTTTGACATTACAAACAGACACTTCAATTTTATTTATTTGGGTTTTTTTTTTTTTTTTTGTTAAAGCTTAGAGCTAGAAATCCGCCTTTTCTCCTTTTTGTTAGCTTTCATCCCTGCCACTGTTATCCTAAGCATTACCTACGCTCTTCCTAGGTTCTTATTATTTTAGCTTCATTTTATCATCATCATCCTCCATCTTATCTTTATCCCAGTTTTTTGTCTTTTTCTTCCGTTCATGTCTATCAGCTATCATCTCAGTAATAACCCTCTTTTAGTCATAGGAGAAAGGATGACCTTTGCTCACTCTATGCTGTGGTTGAAGGGTGTTGTAATGATTATAAAATTACAAAATATTTTGATAAAATTGCAAAAACATTTAATTCTGTAATAGCTATGTTCATCTTAGCCAAGCTTTCATTATTTCTTGGCTTGCAACAATAGTTCAGTGGGTTAGACTGTCTGAACCAATGACCTCTAACACTACTTACTTAAATGTCAGTCACTTCGACATCTCTTTAATCTACATAATCCTTATCATTATTTCCTCATTCTCTAGAATTAATATAATAGGATTCATGTTGAGATTTACAGGATGGATTTTTGAGGCTTTTGAGGCGGGGCAATAAGGGTACTTTAACCGTTGGAGTTACAGAAATACGGTCTCAGGAGACTGTCCTTATTTTTCCGTGAAATTTTGATCTCCATTCACAGATTTTGGAAAAATGTACAGTCAGCAAGAAAAGGGGCCATTTTCACAAAAACTTTTTTTGACGCCAATCGATCCTGTTTCTTAAAAGGATCAAAAAACTTTCCAAACCAACTGAGGTTTGAGTAGGTACTAGAAAAGTCAGAAATCGCAAAAAACTTTTTCCATACATTTCGTAGGAAATGATTGAGACTCCAACTTACTTTTTTATGATGATATTTATTTTAAAATGTTCATAATAGTCCGAATTAGGTTTTTATGGAAAGCAATTTTGAAAAAGTGGTCCGGAAAATCAGAAACGTTGGCCGAACAAAAATGTAATACTTATTCACGAAAAAATTAAAGTCCTTTGGGATTTTTGTATGAACTCAAGACCATAATAATGTGGGCGTCCAAGCAAAAAGGGTCCAGTAGAGAGGTATTGAGTTATGACCAGATTCGGTATCTAGAATAGTCAATTGATAATAAGGATTTTTTTAAAAAATACAAAAACTGACATATTTTTTTATCAGACATTTGAAGTTGAAAATTAAAAAACTTCATTTGAGAAAAAGCATTTTCAAGTTGGGTTTTTGGTACAACTTAGTACATTTTCTGATGTTTCTAAGTACATTTTCTGGTACTTAGAAACATTATATAAAGTCATTTACTATATGAACTTGTAGATAATTGAGCATTAATTAATAATCAATTAAAATCGAGAATTGTAATTTTTTCACCCAACTTCACAAAACTGCGTATAACTCAAAAACTAAATGCCGAGAACTAGACCCTTTTCGCTTGGACGCTCACATATATTATGACAGTGCAAAGTCTGTCGGGTCAGCTAGTCTATAATAATTACAATAAAAGTGAAATGCTGTTCATTGGCAAGCGCATCACTTGGGAACGGCTGGACCGATTTGGCAATTTTTTTGTTTTAAAATGTTTTTTTAAAATGTTTAAAAGGTTTTTACGGAACGAAAGATTTGAAAAGTTGCCGTGAAAATTCGGGAAAACTGAAAGTGCATTTTCTATGGGCATTTTGTATGAATTATTGAAATTTGAACAGGACAACGCTTGTCGAGTCAGCTTTACAAATAAAAATGCAAGCATAATCAGCCTACATTGTTCCCACTGGGGAAACAGGCCTCCTCTCTTCGAGAGGGCGTGGGCTGTAATACACCACGCGGACCCAGTGCGGATTGGTAGATGTCACAAGTCTTCGAATTTTTGGTTCTAGGCCTTGCCGGTTTGCTTAAGATGTTTTCCTTCACCGTTATGAGAGCAAAAATGCAATAAAGACTTGATATTATTACTAATCCAAAATCGCTTGAGATGCCCAAATAAATTCATTAGATACCTACTTACAAGAGACACGTGACAACGCTTCCTATGTTCCAAAATGCTACACGCTTATCTTCTTTACAAACACATTTTGAAAATGTAACGTAATAAGTCTAAATAACAAGCGGCTTGTTTCGAAAATGCACATTATGAAATATATATATGTATCTCTCGACGCCCATATTTCATAATGTCAGAACAAAATGGGACCGGTTTAGTCTTCGACGCTTCCTTGTGACCTGCAAAGAGGCTAGCCGGCTGAAGACAACTGGTTTTAGCACGTTAGTATTACCACCTTTAAATTTAATCCTTCTACGATAAGCAGAGATACAGTAGGTCAGTAGGAGTCATATTGATTGTACTTAACCTCTCAAATTTCTTATGAATCCCATAGGTCCCGCAAAATACTCTCGAAACGACAATAAATATAACCGTGAAAACCGTTGAGCGCTCACATGCAAACGGCGTCTGGTATTTTGACGGGTTAATATCTTCATTTTCTTTCGATATGCCCAACATTGTATGTTCGAACGTCTATTAGAATGCTTTCTTCTGCCTATTCTGTAAAAATCTCACCGTGAATACTTTGGTGAAGTGAGCTTGAAGTGAGCTGTCAATAGTGTCAATCCCTAGCATCAGGTGGAATGACAGCTCACTTCACCAACGGCTAGATTATTACAGAATATACTAGCATCCCAATTACGTAACAAACTTTCTTTCACAATCCAAATGATGTAGAAGGAAATTCCTAATCGTTGAACTCCATAAGTTCTGAGTTGAGCTGTACGATTACTGACAGATGCGTGCACTGACTGGACAGGTCCACTCAATATGTGTGGTTCTTTTCTCAAAAGACCGTTTCAGACATCAATCTACATGGTCTTCACATAGTCTGACCAAGATTATGTCTGGACTTTTTTTTGGATGGGAAATTATCAAATCACTTCCCGCTCTGGGCGGAGCGGGAGGGCGTGTCAGACTTTTACTGACTAAAACCCACCCGTGTTCCTTCTGTTGCCTGTGCTGGGACCACGGTAAATCTTTCGAACATCCCGCAACCCCGGCTGGCATCGGTCCTGGCGGACCCCTTCAATGCTGCTGACATCTCTTTGAGGCGCGCGTGGAACACAACGCGCCATCGACTCGGGCCTGGTCCTTACCGGACGGCGAGTTACTCATTGCTCGCCGTCCGCAAGCCCGCGCCTACGGTTGCCGGGAATCGGCTGCCAATTCGACGCCCAGGGCGTCTCCTGCGGCGACTAGGGGCGTGAGGGCGCAAAGCTTGCCTCTCCCTCACGCGTCCCGCCTCCTCCTTCGCGAACATTACTGCTTCGCAGAAGGAGGTAATGGCTTCCCATGTACTCTCGCCCCGTACCATGGCCTGGACCAGGGCCGGACGCGAGAGATCGCCGCCGCCGATAGCTTCCGCAAGGACATGGCGGTGCTCCGCCCAATTTTTGGAATTATTTTAATAAGCATAAAATTTTAGTCTTGAAAAAAAAAATCTAGCAAAATGTTTATTCTTCGATCAGTATTATTGATCGAAGTGTTTATTATTAAATTGTCTATCCATTACAGTCAGTAGCAAATTTAAGTAAAGTTTATTTCACGAGGAGATGCATGTTATTTCTCATCAATCATTATTTCTCATTTCTGTGGTTTCGTTGTAAGGAGACTAATTAAAAATGTACTCCTTTAAAAAATTGTACCAATATCGAATCAAGATTACGTAGTGTAATGTATTTTTTATTAATTGATATTTCTTTTAGTAGATAGCTCCAAAAAACTGCACAAAAAACGGCTAGCGCGGCGTTTTGTTTGGGGATTACCTCATGCTCAGCAGTCTCGTGTAATTGGGAGCGAGCCTATTGCCATCAACTGGACTCATATACAGACTCCTCCGAGCTGCTAGGCTGCTACTAATAAATTTTTGATGGAAAAACCCAACAACAATACCCAACCTGGAAATCGAACCCAGCAGTGGCGAAACCAGCTTAGAACACGATTCCTACCGGCGCGGCGTCCCTTCGGGGTTTGCATCAGCAACTCTACCGCTATTGAAAAATGGCACAGTCAATAGTGTCCACTATTGTTAGTTACACTACGGGTATTTAATTTACCATAACATTCAAATAACACAACAACAAAAACGCCTAAGCTTTGAATTATAACAACAAAAAAAAATGTTCTATAATAACCCGGCGCCAAAACATCAGAATCGGGAACTAAAAATTCATACAATAGCGATCCCGTCATGAGGTCACGTGGCACCGCTTGATAATGGACGAGAGCAAGCCGCTGTACAACGGGTTACCGTAGAGACAGATAAAGAAAAAATGCGTCAGGGAGAACGAGATGGAGGAATATTGCACATTATATTTAGTTTTCACTGTTCAACTGTATTGTATTCGATTGTTTATATTCCTATAATAATTTTAGAATGAGTATCTAATTTAGTTGAGTTTATGTCTCTAAAACATTGAAAGTTTTGTTTGTGTAGTGATAACGTCTGCGGGGTAATTGCGTAACATACTTACAGTAGGAATCGGTTTCATTTTGACAGTTCAACAACATTCATTGCGCTATTTAAGTTATTGTGCAGACAATTTTTTCGAACTTAAGAAGCAATGGATTAGCAATTTGCTTCAAAATGATTCAGATTCTGATTGATAGTGCGTTACGCAATTAGGGTGCTGGTTCTGCTATTTGACAATAGGTAAAGACATTTGGAAACGTTTAGTGCGAACTGTTGTACAATGGTAAACGAGTGATAAATAGATAGAATTAATGCCACGTCGTTGTAAAGCTGTAATCGACAACAGAGGCTAGCCAGCCAATTACTAATCGGTTTTGAATCAGGTATTCGATAGTAACCAGTTCAACATTTATCCAAATTATTGGAGTGTTTAGTGTTGATTTTTTATGTTTCTAATTAGTTGTCCGACTGCCAGTACTGATATTGATATTTATTTCCATGTTATATTTATTTTTATTTTTTATTAGCTAATGTTAGTTATCGTTTTTAAACTAGAGTTAGGTACGAGTGTACATTTTAATGTGGTAAACGAATCCTTTACGTCCAATCAATTGCAATAATAACATAAAAAGTAATATCACAACCAAGTGACTCTGTTTTTCTAATTATATTGACGATGTCGCAGGCTTATGACAAAATTAGGTTTTTGATCAAAAACCTAGGCTTTTGATCAAGAACCGGAAGAAGACAAAATGTTTACTTTATTGTTATAATAAACCTGAGAAAATCCAGTTTTTTTTTTATAAAAAACTTAGACTGGATTAGTTTTATGATAAAATTATAGCGTAGTATGTACTTCGTCTATGTTGGTTTGTTTTGACTGTAGGTACAGCGGAAGTGTGTCTGTAATTTACGTAGTTTTCATTATTTTTAGGATAAAACATTACCCTTATTAGAAATAACCAAAATCACTTCAGTAAACACTTCTGAAGAACAAACAAACAAAAAAAATAATGCAATATTTTCATAATGTGTATTCATTCAGTTACACATTGTATACTACTAATATGTGTAACTTATTTAATTTACGTGATGTTTCGTTACGATTTCACTTCGTCGGACCTAAATACGTGTTATTTATTGCAGTCTGAGATCTTTATCTGACCGAAATGAGCATAACGCGTGGTGGTTAGTATTTAAATATTTATTAACATTACTTACTTAGTCAAGGGAAGGGACCCGAATATCTGATACTATTGAAAATTAGGTAAAAAAACGTAGTGCACGTAATCTTGGTCCCATATCCATACTAATATTATAAATGCGAAAGTGTGTCTGTCTCTCTCTGACTCTGAACGGATTTCGACAAAATTTGGCTAGGACATAGATGGCATCCTGGGGAAGGACATAGGCTACTTTTTGTCTCAAAAATAATCCTACAGGGGGTGATATAGGGGATAAAAATTTGTCTGGGAAACCCAGCATTTCTTAAGTTAGGGATATGAAAATTCAAATTTATGCTTTTAGTAGAAAATAAAGAACTATATGGTTCAGCGTTTTTGAAAAATCATCCCCGAAGAGGGTAAAATAGGGGCGGATTTTTAAAATATATAATTTATAAAAATTTTGTGTACCTTTTTTTAAGACATTTAAGGGATTGGAAATGTAGTCATAGTCGTATTTTGATTTCTTGAGGTAACATTTTAGTCTTTATTTTTAACCGACTTCAAAAAAGGAGGAGGTTCTCAATTCTGTTCTGTGTTTTTTTTAATGTTTGTTACCTCAGTGCTCCATCATTTAAAAACCGATTTGGAAAATTATTTTTTTTATTTGAAAGGACATACTTCCAGATTGGTCCTATTTTTATCAAAATCCAGTTCCGATAATAGGATCCATGAGGAATTGAGGGAACTCCGCAAATATTATAGGCATATACGTAGCGATTTTGGTATTTTCATCAACAAGTCAAGCATTTGCATTCACGAAGTATCATTTAGTGAAGTGAAACTGATGAAAAAGACTACAGATGGCCACGGTAACTCTTCAATGATAAATATTTCACAAGTGGCGACAAGATATCTCGAGTAACACGAAGTTAAGCGATTATGACGAAGTAAAAAAACAGCAAGAGCCATCGACTGGAAGGACGTCTTGGAAAGCTCGTGTATCAACGATATGGTTCACATTTTCAATAGCAAAATACTCAGCTTATACGATCGTCATGCCCTATCCGTCGAGTCAAAGTTAAGTATGTTCCGGCTCCCTGGCTTACTCCTGCCATAAAGGATGCGATGGCAGCTAAGGATAGAGCCAAAAGGAGGTTAGAGAGACGCTACTTCCATAATTCTCTCGACAACCGTAACTCTTCAGAAGTCTGGAAGTTTCTAAAAACTGTCGGCATAGGTAAGTCTCCAGTTGCTTCCAGTAATGACACTGACGTGTCAGCTCTTATTAAACATTTCTCACATCCCCCTGTTACGTTGAATCCACACGTCAAATCACCTACGTTAGATAAACTTTCCTGTTTGCCTGTGCCGCAGTATCCTCCTTTCTAGCTAAGTCCTTTAGGTGAAAGTGAGGTCAAAAAAACTATCTGTGCTATCTCCTCCTCTGCAGTTGCTAATGACAATCTTTGCTCAAGAATCATTTCAGCTATCCTCCCCGCATTACTTCCAATTTTGTCCCACATTATTAATTTTTCCTTGTTTTCTTGTACTGTTCCTGACGCCTGGAAACGAGCCCATATCATTCCCTTACCAAAAATTCCTAACCCGGTCTCACCGACCGATTTCCGACCCATTTCTATCCTCCCATATCTCTCTAAAGTTCTTGAGCGTATTGTTCATCAGCAGCTTTCTTCTTTTCTATCTGTAAATAGCCTTGTCAGTCCTTTTCAATCCGGTTTTCGACCTGGTATCACAGTAACGGCTCTTTTGAAGATTACTGACGAAATTCGCTGGGCTATGGACCACAAATCTCTCACCTTGCTTGTACTTCTGGACTTTAGCAGTGCCTTTAACTCTGTTGATTTCGACATCCTTCTAGGAATCCTTAAAACTTTCAATTTCTCTTCTTCTACGGTTGATTGGTTCGATTCCTATCTTAATGGGCGCTCACAGCGGGTTCGACTCGATGATTTTTCTTCTGACTGATGCTCTCTTTCCGCGGGTGTGCCTCAGGGTGGCGTTTTCTCTCCTCTTCTGTTTTCTATTTTCATTAACTCTGTCACCAGAGTCATCGCTTCCCACTTCCATCCGACGATCTGCAGCTTTACAATCACTTCGTGAGGCAAAACGCGGAAGCAGCCGTGTCTGCCATGAACAGTGACCTGGATTTGATTGGCGAGTGGTCGCGGTCCTTTGGACTGCAAATCAACCCTAAGAAATCCCAGGCTATAATCATCGGTGGAAGGTATATGCGGAATAGGCTCGATGTCGCGTCGCTGTCTTCACTCTGTCTGAATGGAGTTCAGATAGAATACGCAAATACGGTTAAAAACCTGGGGGTGACCATGGACCCTTACCTATCGTGGACTGCCCAAGTTGTTCAAGTCAGTCGTAAAGTGCACTACACGTTTCATATGTTGAAATGCCTCCAGAGCTTCTTGCTCTTGAATACCAGAATCTCCCTTGCCCAAACTCTCATACAGCCCATTATTGACTACGCTGATGCCTGTTACTTGGATGCCACCGAGGAGCTCTGAAATAAACTTGAGCGTTTGCAAAATATATGTATTCGTATTGTTTTTAATCTTAAAAAGTATGATCAGTTTCTAACTTTCGCATGATACTCAAGTGGCTCCCTATTCGACTTCGCAGGAACTCTCGGATATTGTGTCTGCTATTTAACGTCCTTCACAATCCTAAAATGCCATCCTACCTGCGGGAACGCTTTTCCTACGCTCGTCCTTCTGATGCACCTTGCAGGTCGCATCTTAGAAATCTCCTTAAAACCCCTCCCCACTCAACCGACTTCTACTCCTACTTCTACACTGTGCATGCGGTTCGGATATGGAATTCACTTCCGCCTGACATTAGGGACTGCCAAACTGTTGCAGTGTTTAAAAGAAGAGTGAAAGAACACTATCTTTCCACTTTGTCATAGCTGTTAGTATTTATTATGTTATGCTTCATTATTATCGTATATATTTTAGTGATATTTATTTTGGTAGTTTAGATGTATGTATTTGTATGTACTCATATTTTATGATGTGTATCGTTTGTGATTTTATATATTTTGTTTTCTCTTTGACTCTTACACACGTTGTCTACATCTCTTTATCTACTTTCCTATCGCAGGTATGCTGGAAGAGATTTCTTTAGATATAAGCATCACCTTTGTACGGATTTTTTTGTTCCTTTATTCTTCTTCTTGTCTGTTTATGTGTGTACATAAACTGTTAAATAAATAAATAAATTTAAATAAATGGTTCTGAATAAAATGGTACGAATCGAACTGATCTGATGATGAAGCCGGAAGGTAGGCACCGGAACTCCGTAATAAAACAACGTACAAAAAAACAACCAACTTCCAAGAAAAACACTACAAAGTGAAAAATATTTCGGAAGTCGGTGGCAAAAAACGAAAATACTAACCCAACGACACCGACCTTAGGTTTAGGTGTATAATTTAATAAGGTTTTGTATAAATTGGCTGAAATATGACGATATGATGATTGTTAAAGATGTCGGAAAAAATCACGCCGACTGGGAGCTTTCTGGCGAGCGCCGCGTAAACAGAGTATTACGCAACTTAAGGTACTTTTAATCCCGGTAGTACGTTCCCATGGGATATTTTCCGACATCCACGCGGGCGAAGCCGCGGGCAAAAGCTAGTAGGTACTATAATTATGAACTTTAAAAGAATTACACAAAAGCAGTGTTAAATTATACACTAAATTAGATTCTTCAATGTAATAAGAAATTCAGGTGTTAACCAGGCAGGTGCCTATAATCGGATATCCAATAATACCTCAATAGCAGACATCCGATATTAGGTACCCTACATAACACAGTAAACAAAAAAAAAACTTAAAATAGTTTTATTATTAAAGTCTCTTCAAAATTAATACAAAACATAATTTATGTATACATAATACAATAAGGAACTTTTAAAATCAATGTAATATTAATCAACTGAGGTAAACGTGACTCCTAAAATCGAATATCCGATATTGAACCACACTATCCGATATTGGGAATTCATACCTACATGTAAATAAAAAAATATTTATTTTTATTGTCTTAGTTTTCCTACGAAACTTGATTTTTTAGTTAAGTAATATAGCAATGAATAAAGTACAATGAAGACAACATCATAAAAACTAACACTTACTTTTTCAAAATGTTGTCTTTAAAAACCACATTGTGTATCGGTTTTGTCGTCATTTTGATAGAGAAATTTTGAAAGCGCAGCAGTGTTTCCATCCAGTTTCGTATTAATAGTAACTGCTCGATAAATGACATTACGTTGTATAGGATAAATTGATATATCCGAAATTAGGCAACCATCCGATATTCGGATCCCTTCCCCTATTACGAGGCATCTTATCAGTATAATAAAAGGCTGAATTAATTAAGTATTGACATATTGCTCTAATCATCATTCTTATCAAGCTTTTGGTAATAGCAGAACGACGCAAGTAATTTTTCTAAATTATTTATTTAATCTTTTCACACTTAAAAAAGTACAAAGGCTGACTTAATGCTTAATTAAGTTAGAATCTTAAGTTAGAGTGGCGACCGCGTACTGGAAGACGTAGCATTGGAAGGCCTCACACGAGGTGGACCGACGACCTGGTGAAGGCCGCAGGAATCCGCTGGATGCGAGAAGCACAGAACCGGTCGAAGTGGCGGTGCTTGCTCCGCAGTGGACGTCTTTCGGCTGAAATTATGATGATGATGATGATGACAACCACCTTGACGTATAGGTTAGTGGAACCTCAATGTAAATATTACTGGTATTTTTGGGAATTTTACTTCAGGTAGAAACCTAGCTGAAAAATTAAACCTGTATAATCAACCTGTGTATGTTATAACTTACAACCCTGATGTAACATTACCTATCTTTCAATTACTTAATTAATTAATTATTTATATAACAAACAATATTAGTTCATTGTTACAAAATGAGCTTACTTAACTATGATATTACATTAGTAACTTATCTAATACCTAATCAGCTTACTTGAAAGGCGGTCCCCAATCTAGGTGACAATGACTGATGATAGACAGCCGTTTGGTGTGTGACGCATATTTTCGCCCAACTTGTTCTTTTTTGCGTTTGTGTTCTTTCTTAGCGTCATGTTTGCCGCAAATAAACGTAGGTATTTTCTTTCTTCTTTCTCTAACATAACATCACGCCTGTAATCCCCGAAGGGTTAGGCAGAAATGTACCTATAGTACACCTACATTTCACCAGTTATGGTTAACTCCCATGCAAAAGAGGGCTGGAATATTGCCATCACCGGGCGTAAATCCAGACTCCAGGCTGCTACTGAGAAATTCCTGATAGAAAAACCCAACAACACTTTGCCCGACCTGGGATTTGAACTCAGGACCTCATGCTCAGCAGTAGCCTAGTAACTAGGGAGCAAGTAAACAATGCATCTTTCTCTTTTAAAACTGTGGTTCTCATTTGTTTCTTCACCGATAGTTGAGATGGATGAACTTGACTCATACTGAATGGGCTAGGTAGGACCCGCAATGGCAGAGGCCACGCGTGTGTGGAAAAGGAAGAGGAAGACCTTTGCCGTAGAGAGGGACATTACGAGTTATATAAAGGGTCTTTCAACAAGGACGGGTCGATGTTAAAATTGAATAAAACAAGATGTGTGTGAGATATTAACGAAATTTATTTTTTATTTAAAAGGCCCATTTATGCCATTATGGATGGAATATGACATCGTTCAAATGTCCGCCGCGGCTTCGTATGGTGCCACGAATCCGAGAGGTCCAATTTTTAATGACTCTGCTGCATAGATCCGGCTGAATCCGAGCGATGGCCTGCGTTATGTTGGCTTTCAGGGCAACGGTCGAATGTGGTTTATTGGCATGGACCTGCGACTTCAGAAAACCCCACAAGAAAAAGTCTAGCGGAGTCAAATCACACGATCTTGGTGGCCAATTCACGTCACCTCTGCGAGAGATAACTCTACCCTCAAACCGTTCATGCAGAATGTCGATTGTGTCGTTCGCGACCCAGACCCAAGTCCCGACGCAAAATTCTCCAAGTTGAGGTATGCGAAAGGCCGAGTTCTTGAGCACGGCGAGAAATCGACTGCCTCGGAGTCTCCTGAACACTCTCACGTACAGCGGCGATGTTCTCGGCCGATCTGGCGTTCCTTTGACGTAAAGGTGTTGGTTGGTTGTTTACCGAACCGGTCGTCTGAAATTTAGTCACCAATCGTTGGAGAGTGGACTTTGAAGGGCCACCGCGTCTGCCGTAAAATGGGCGCAATGCGCGCAACGTTTGCACTAACGAACACTCATTTTGATAATAAAGTTTTATCATTTGCACATGCTGCTCAACCGTGTAACTTGCCATGGTGATTTGGCATCACTGACTGCATAATATACAACAGATTTTACAGATCCCACCAAAATAGTATGGCTGCCACAGACTGTCAACATCGACCCGTCCCTATTGGAAAACCCTTTAGATGAACAGATATACCGATTACCCTACTGACGTGCCAATCAATCTGCCTGCTTTTTCCCAATTATGTTACGCAACAAGCTCCCTAGCAGTACAGCTGTCTGTTAAGTTAGAAGAACTTGATTCTGTACATCATAATCTGCCTATATAACATTTCCAAACTATGTTGGAGTCGGCTTCCAGTCTAACCGAATGCAGCTGAATATTGTAAATAGAGCGACTTATCTATATGACCTCCACAACCCAGGTACTTGGTAACACTGATAAGACTGGTTGTCAATTTTTGGGCTTTGGACTTTTCTGATTACCAATAACGACTGTCAAAGATCTATTAATGACAGCGACTAACGGCTTAACGTGCTTCCGAGGCATGGAGGGATCTCAATATGTAATGGATGGTCACCTATCCACGAACTGACTGTGGCAACGCTTAGCTTAACCTTTGATTTACCCGTGTGCCTGTTATTATTAGCCACGAGCCCCTCAGTTTATAGTGTACTCACAGACTATTTGCGGTATATTATGTACTAAGTTCACCTCACCCATTGCCAAAAAAGGCAGAACTAATAAAATAACTTTAGAAAAATGATTAAGAAAATGTTTCGTCACACACACTTAATGGTCAGATTAAGTAGATAGGTACGTCATATTTATTGAGCTGCGATGTTAATCTTAATAAATGATGTAACGTGAAATAATTTTTGGTTTAATGGTATCTTCACACTGCCTAGAAATTAGCTGTGCGGTTATTTATTTTTTTAATCGACTTCAAAAGGAGATATTTTGCCTCTCGAATCTCGAATACCTGGAAAAAATAATTTTCGAGTCCGCGCGGTTTCTTTTCGTGAAAATGTTTGTTTACAGCTGTAACCTAACCGAACCTAGTGAGAAGAGATCCCTGAACAATACTTACTACAATACTACACTTACAATACTAGCACTTTGTCGGCCACTATCACGGCAAGCTTGCTGATTCTCAAGTAAAGAGAGGTGGTCACATTCACATCAAGTGAAGCTGACTTAACAATGGAGTTTCGATCAGTAATATTGAGTTCACCACCAGTACACCTATCAAAATGACGTTTTCGCGTCAAAAATGTCCATCGTAGTCATTTGAAAGGCTAGAACAGTCGGCCGCACGTCGGTGGTACCGCTGGCCTTGAACTGGCCTGGCGTAGTACGGACTTTCAACAAAATAAGCGGCTAGGTTAAACTGGTTTTATACCACTAAGGTGCAGCCTACTGTATAACAAAATTACCAATATTATCATCATCTGTCTGCCTTTTTCCAACTACATTGGGGTCGGCATCCAGTCAAACCGGATGCAGCTGAATACCAATATTTCACACGGAGCGACTGCCTATCTGACCTCCACAACCTAGTTAAGAACTGGGTAATACGATATCCCTTGGTAAGACTGGTTGTCAGACTTCGGGGTGTATGACGACCCGTAACGACTGTCAAAGATCCACGAATGACACCCGGGACCAACGGCGTAACGTACTTTCCGAGGCACGGAGGGCTCTTGGTATGTGAAGATGGTCATCCATCCACGGACCAACCACGGCAAGCGTAGCTTAACATCGATCGACCCGTGCAGCTGTTATTATGTAGCCAGAAGCACCAATATTATATACCTAAATCGGAAATACGTAGCTATGACTACATTTTTTTTATTTGTGATAGGTTTGCTCTTGACTCTAGAGTCAAGAGCAAACCTATCACAAATAAAACTCGACTTTGTCTGACAGACAAAGATCTCTGTAGATCTCTGTAGAGACAAAGTCGACGATGGAGAGAGCTTACCCAGAAGAAGCCTGTTCACTCTCACTTTGAAGAGATCGGGGTTGTATGCGTTTGTATTTTGCTCGTAGTTGCCAAATATAAAAGTTAATCTAAAAGGTCGAATCATAATCATTATCTAGCAAATGCTAGATCCTGTATACCTATTTTTTTCTGTGAAGAAAATCCTTCACAGAAAAAGATAAGTACCTAAGTACATAAATATTATCGGCATATATTTAATCGAACCTCTATTATTTTCCATTTTGGCTTCTAAAAATATTATTTAACACTCTAATATGATGATTGCGCCTTTTTTTGTGTAATTACTATTTTGGAGTCCTTTATGTAGGTACTAAATAGCCAAGTAACTACGACCAACTGTAAGAAAAGAGAAGAGGCTCAATTATTTAAAAAAAGTGTGCACCAGAACCGCAATTAGTTTTTATAGGTTCATTAATTTAAAAAAAGTGTCCATCATTAGAACATTAATAATTTTTTATAGAGAATCAGTTAAATACATCCCAATATTATCTGTAGAACGCGTAGCTGTTTCAGTGTGTGCCTTAATGTAATAAAAAGAATAATGTTACTAGCACTAACTAATTAGAATAAGTCAAAACATTAATTAACTAACATTCATTAATGCCTCATTGGTCTAGTGGTCGCAAGCGCTACTGCTGAGCATGCAGTCCTGGTTTCGATTCCCAGGTCGGGCAAAGCTTTTCTATCTGGATTTTCTCAGCAGCAGCCCGGAGTCTGGATTTATGTCCGGTTGATGGCAATAGGCTTACCCCCTATTACATGGAACTTAAACATAACTGGAGAAATCTGCCTAACCCTTCGGAGACGCGGGCGTGATGTTAGTGTTAAGATAAACTGTTAGTCTTCTGACTACTAAGTAATTTCCCAGATTAAATTTTACCGTCAACTAATAAACATTAAAGATAAAAATAAATCTAAATAGTGATGCACTGAAAACTATTTTACAAAGAAGATCGGTTCACTTACGTAAATTCAGGGAATTTAACTGGTAAGCAAATTGTCTGTCAATTCAAATTGTCAGTAACTGTATTCACAGTTGCATGAAGTGGCAAATTCACGTCGGGTATCAATTTGCTTAACAATTAATTACTTATTATTACTTAATATTATTACTTCATTTTCTCTGAAACTGTCTCAAGATATTATTTCTGAACAGGAAAGTTCCCTGCTCTCGGATTAAATTAGTTGAAAGAATCTTGAAGACCTCCTCAGGTTTCAGTTATTGATGAGTGTAGGTACCTTACTAATTGTTCCAAGTATATAGGTATTCTACAGAAATATTTCACTATTAAGAAGCCACTTAATTAAATTCGTAGTAATAACAACTTCGTCAAAACCTTTAACAAAACCGGATATTTAAAAAAAACCTGAATAAAATTCTCGATCCAAAACTTTGATCACTTAAATGTATCAAACTGAAAGTATTTATGTGACACTTTCCAGATGTAATAATAATCCCACCAAAACAAATTAAAATAACGTAACTTCACGCTTGAATTCCCGTAGAAGTAGGTAGAGGTGTAAGCACACCCACATTTTGCCAGCCCAAGTAGTAGATACCTAATAGGGAGCGAGCCTATTACCAAATCCAGTTATGGATATTATTCTATGGAGAAAGTGTTTGAAATAGTTCCTGCAGATGGTCATTTGATTTTTTTTCTTTTTTTCAGACCTATCAAAAATCGAAATCAAAAGTCATTTATTCAAACTAGACGGAGAATCACATTTAGCGCTTTAGCTGGGAAGAAAGAACTTGATTATATACATCATCATCTGCCTAACCTTTTCCAAACTATCTTGGGGTCAGCTTCCAGTATCTCCGGATGCAGCTGAATACCAGTATTTTACATGGAACGACTGCCTATCTGACCTCAACTTGATTCTGTACATAAAGTATATAAAGTAGTAAATATTACAAAACGAAGCAACGCAAAACATTAAATTAAATTATTTGCCATAATTATGTCACACGCCAATATACCAACCCAAGGGCAACCTTCGGTTGGAGCAGGACTATTGTAGGACATGGAAACGAAACATATTGGACTATGGGTTTGGGTGGCTATAGTGGATTGGTTACCAAGAACTATGGAAAGACTATGTCCTCTGCCTGATCAATCCTAACATTGATCAGGCAGGGGACATAGTCTTAATAATACACGGACAATCCCAGAAGTACGATCAAGATCCCTACCAGCATCTTACTGGAATACTTCCTTCCTCCGAGCACATTTGCTCTTGCGAATCTCCACTCAAGCCGGCCAATAAAGGCAAGAATGAGGTGCGGGCTCTGTTCCTCGTCAGTGTTCCCTCCAGCCGGTCAATTAAGGCAAGCCGTTGAGGAACAAGACTTCTCCCGGGAGATAAGGTCCGTGGGGTCGCTACTGCCCAACAGCTCGCCACATGCTGCCCGTTCCAGCAAAGTAAACTCTACCGGCACAGACCTAGAGTTCGGAGCGCGCAAGCCCCACCACGACGTCAACGTTGAGATACGGCGCTAGGTTTATTATTATTTTAAAATGTCTTTGACATATCTCGGGACCCTGGGGTCCCGGACCTTTGGAAGGCGTACGAGGGGCCGAAGTCAACTCGCAGAGGCCCCTTAGACAATTTTAAATGATGAGGAGGCGCCAACCAACGATTATCCCTGTCCACTATCCACTATGCATGAGGTACGGGCTCTGTTCCTCGTCAGTGTTCACTCCAGCCGGTGAATTAAGGCAAGCTAGAGGTGAGGAGCAAGACTTCTCCCGGGATATAGGGTCCGTGTGGGGTCGCTACTGCCTAACAGCTCGCCACATGCTGCCCTGCGGATCCATGTATCTCTCTTGGTCTGGCTCCTCACCTTAGACCTGTTTCGGCAAAGTAAACTCTACCGGCTTAGACCCAGAGTTCGGAGCATGCAAGCCCCACCACGACGTCAACGTAGACGGCGGTGGGGTTATTATTATTATTTATTTGGGGTCGGCGCAACATGTCTTTTTCTTTCATACTCGTTCTCTATTAGTCGTCATCTCGGTAGCCACCCCTTTTCTAGCCATATCATCTTTCACACAGTCTAACCAGGTAATCGATAAAAAAAACATGTGGATTACCCGATAACTGAACACATCATTAGTAGGTATACCAATGCCAATGATACATTGTAAAATGTATACTAATAATCTGCATGCATAGGTACTTATTAAGCTATATTCATATAGTAGATGCAATTTAGACGGAGATAGGCACTGGTTGTCATGACTCATGACCTTGATCGTGGCCTATTAGTGCCACACACTTTTCTTTATTAACTTTTTTTCTTTGAAATCTTTGCTCCACACTATTTATTTCTTCTGTACTTATCATGTTTTATGGGTGAATTTAATGGCTGCAAATCCTACCAGGCAAAAATACTTTGTCCCAGAAAGTTTATTTAGAAGCCATGTGTGTACTAAAGAATTTTGTCTACGTCTTCAAGGAATACTGACGTGATGTTATGTCTATTTAATTTGAAACACCAAGAAGAGTGCGCAGGGCATAAAGTGGGCAGCCACCTTGTGTTTTATTGAAACATAAGATTTTTAATAATAATAATAATAACCCCATCGCCGTATCTCTACGTTGACGTCGTGGTGGGGCTTGCGCGCTCCGAACTCTAGGTCTGTGCCGGTAGAGGTTACTTTGCCGGAACAGGTCTAGGGTGAGGAGCCAAACCAAGAGAGATACAGAAACCCGCAGGGCAGCATGTGGCGAGGTGCTGGGCAGTAGCGACCCCACGTACCCTATCTCCCAGGAGAAGTTATGTTCCTCATCTTTGGCTTGCCTTTATTGGCCAGCTGGAGTGAACACTGACGAGAACTGACCTCCCACCTCATTCTTGCCTTTATTGGCCGGGCTTGAGTAGAGATTCGCAAGAGCAAACGTGCTCGGAGGAAGTGGAAGGAAGTATTCCAGTAAGATGCTGATAGGTTTCTTGACCGTACTTCCGGGATAGTCCTGATAGCCGCGGAATACCTCTCCACGCCTCTTAAGCACCTCAGGACATTTTGCCCCTTTGTCGCTACGACACTATGTGCTAGCGACCGTTTCCGGGGGCCCATTATTGAGTGTGCAAGTCACCCCCTGCCATTTTATCCGTGTATTGTATTTATAAAACATTGGTCAGGCAAGGGCCATAGTCCTTCCATAGTTTTAGATAACCAGTCTACTTTAGCCACTCAAACCTATAGCCCAATAATTATTTTTGTTTCCATATCCTGCAATAGTCCTACACCAACCGGGGGTTGTCCTTGGGTGCACTTGCATAGTGCGTACAAGGATAATCGTCGGTTGTTGCCTCATTTTCATTGACTTCTAATGGGCCTCTGCGAGTTAGCTTCGGCCCCTCGTACGCCTTCCAAAGGTCCGAGACCCCGAAAAATAGATAAATGGTCCCGAGAAATGTCAAAGACCTAAAATAATAATACTCTTTATTACATAATAAGTGGTTACACATAGTGTGAAGTCCCTGACACCCCTGTGCTACATGGTTAACCTGTGTTACATGAGCCAGTAAGTAAGATGGACGAAGCCTTTGAATTTTCTATTTAACTTTCTAGAGAGGAACTGGAAAAATCTGAGGTGAGCACCGTTCGTCGGAAAATTGATGAGTTTTGCCGTCGTATTTTTCTTTAAGTATCTACATACAAAATTATAATTCTACGTATTCTCATATTAATCATCATTATTTTGCCGAACTGACGAAATGTGGGTACACCTCTGCCCAACCCTTTGGGGAAACGAGGTGTGATGTTATGTTATTTTGCAAGGCAATGTCTCAATGTTATGGGCAAACAAATTTTCACAAATACCAAGTCTACAATCTCATCGAAATAATTATGTTTTACTTTGATAATCACCGTATACACTCAAGTTTTTGTTACACAACAAAAATGATCTAGAAAAAAATGTCTGGCAATTACAGTAGTTTCACTGACCTTCAGTTACCCGAATTATACAACACTTAATACTGCGTTAGGCGTAATATAAAAATTATGAATGCGATGTTTTGAAACGAGAGAAATTAAATCGTTTCATAACTAAGTATTCATATTTTGTGCAAAGGTCACGGGTACGATTTTATTTGAACTGACTTGTAATAATTTATTGTCTGAGAATGTGGTGGTTTATGTAATATTCCGCTTTTTTAAAAAATATTAAAAACCGTCTAGGCCCTAAACTGTAAGTAATCGCTGACATATATATATGGGGGTGTTTCGGGAAGCCCTTGGAGAGAGGCTTCAAAATTTTTTCTTTGGACCTCGTTTCGCGGGCCACACTGTGGATAATATGTGTAACTTGTAAATAAACTTATTACAATACATGTGCGTGTGGACCCGTCACACGTCGTAATTACAGAAATAATTATAAAGCCATTGTGACTGAACTTATGGGGTTCATACGACACGCAAGTAAAGCCATTGTGACTGAACTTATGAGGTTCATACGACACAGAAGTAAAGCCATTGTGACTGAACTTATGGGGTTCATACGACACGCAAGTAAAGCCATTGTGACTGAACTTATGAGGTTCATACGACACGCAAGTAAAGACTTAAACGCTTCTAATCTTTTTCGCCGCGTCGGTGGTGCGACAGTGAATTAAATGCACGACGATTCTAAAACCTATTGCACTACCTATGTTCGGCTAGAAGGTGAAAAACTTTTTTTGTCAAACATGCTTGGAAATTCGAGCATTATTTTGACAACCTTCTTCGAGATAAATCGAAAATACTGTACAGGGGGCCAACCACCACCTCTTAGCAGTTTCCTTGTTACCATGGATGAAACGTGGGTCCACCATTTCGATCCTGAAACTAAGAGACAAAACATGTCTTGGAAACGACCATCCTCTCCATCCATTAAGAAATTTCGAGTTGCTCCTACCGCTGGCAAAGTTATGTCCTCAGTGTTCTGGGATAGTGAAGGAAACCTGTTTATTGATTACATATCAAAAGGCCAGACGATTACTGGACTCTAGTATGTAAATTTAATTCCGAAAGTGCGTGAAGCAATTAAAGAAAAACATCGTGGAAAACTGTCGTTGGGCGTATTGTTTCTTCAAGATAACGCTCCTGCTCATCGATCGGAAGTTGCGCTCAACGCAATCCACTGGGCTGGCTTCAATCGTCTTGACCACCCACCATATTCTCCGGACTTGGCCCCAAGTGATTTTCACTTATTCCCAAAATAAAAAATAAATAATTCGCGGAACTAAATTTCATAATGATGACGCGGTTATGACTGCCGTAGAGGAGTCGAGTCAAAAAAAAAATTTTTTTCGCAAGGAATAAGAAAGTTAGAAACGCGTTATTTTAAATGCACTGCATTGGAGGGAGATTATGTAGAAAAATAAAATATTTTGGTTTCATTTTTTACATTATCTAATATTGATTCCAAGGACTTTTTGATTCACCCTTGTAGCTTTACTCCACGATGGGCGGCAGTATTATAGATGGCGTACCTACAAATGGGAACCTGGGAAAAGACAAGTGTCGAGGGTTTATCACTGTGAAGGTATTGTACTAAAATAATAGCGCCGTTTTCTCATGAACCTACTATAAGGCTCAGCGCAAATAAGCCACCTAGGTACTTCTGCCGCTCCTGCAAATGTGGCGTTAGCGCGCGACAGCCACTGGTGTTCGGAAGCCTAGTTTGAGGGAGGATTTTTTCCTAGGTGTTCTTTTGGTAGAAGTAAAACAAACAATAGAACACATGTTAACGACTCAGGAGAGGGGGGGGGGGGGCGAGTCGCGGACACTGCTGTAGCCTGTGGCCGCCACCGGCCACACGTGTGCGGCGAGTCTACAAGCAAAGTCGTGTGAGCTGCTTGTCGCCGGCCATCGGTGGCTGTGTACAGTGACTCATTTGCGCCGAGGCTAAGGGCCGGCGCCCACTGGTGGCATGGCACGGCATGGGATTTTTATGCGACGATTAGAAATATAACTTATATGTATGACAGTAAGGATGAAATTCTAATGATGATGCCGAAGGACGTCGCGGCATGCCTAAGGATACCGCGGCATCGTTGCCGTTGAAATTTCAATTTTATTGTCATACTCGTAAGTTATATTTCTGTTCGTCACATAAAAATCCCTTGCTGTGCCGTGTCGCCAGTGGGCGCTGGCCCTAACAGTTTATTTTTTCTAAAAAGCAGTTTTTTTTTATTTTTATTATTTTTATTTTATTAAGAATGACAACATAGTAAAAAGGACTGAACACATCTGTACTGCTTAATATAAAAATGAGATCGATGTTGTGAATGATGAGTTAAGACAATAAGTGGTTAACAAAGATGTCCCCCTACACCAACAGCGTATAACGAAAAGAAGTAAGTTTACCAAAAATTGTGTCACATTATCATCCTTTGGCAGGGTGAAATCGGTTTTATATATACAATAATTGTAAAAAAAACATGCTTCATTGATTCTAAAGAGGCAACAGTTCCCGATAATTTGCATTCATTTCTCTTGACTGATAATTTTACCGAAACAATACGAATTATGATTTTTTGCTCAGAAAATATTAAGACAAGAATGGTTCTGTTGAAAGAATTTTTTGACGATGGCACTTTCTACAGTTGCCCAAATGGATTTACACAATTGTACAGCATCCATGCGGCTTTAGATAGATACATCATCAACCACAACGCACGTGATTCCAGTTGCTTATGCTCTAATGACAGATAAAACGGAAGAGTCATATGAAATCTTATTCTCTATGTTACATTCTCAAATACCCGAATGGTTACCAAAAAAAAATTTACTCTGATTTTGAAATTGCTGCCAGCAATGCTATTTCATCGATTCACAGATGTCCAAAATGTTTCTATCATTTTACAAATTCACATTGGAAAAAGGCCAAAAAAACGAAAATACTAAGCAAAGATGGAAAAAGGGTGGTTGGATTATGTGCTGCACTCGCTTTCCTATTGCTACCCAAAAATAAAATTGATGTAGGTTGGGATCATATGTAAACAATCTGATTGTCCTAAAACACCAAAAATTAAAAATACCTTCAATATTTCGAGAATACTAAAAAACAAATCTTTTAGAATACAATGATCCGTATACGGACAAAGGCATCATACTAATAATGTTGTAAAGAGCTGGAATGCTCAACTTAATAAATTTATGAACAGACATAATCCAATAACAGTTTCTATTTTGCTCAAAACATTAATAGACAAAGAAAGCAATTCCTCCGAAGAACCGTCTCCTCGCCGGAGTGAATTAATATATAGAGACGAATTCATTCAAAAATGTCAAATGGAGTTTTAACACGACGAAATAGATGTCAAATATTTTTTTAATAAATTGAGATAGATTTCTTTTAATGCTATAAGAACGGCAACAAGGTTATTAGTTCGGTGCCGTTGGGATACACGCACCTTTCCACGATGAAACTATTAGTTTTGAGCAAGGTTTTCTCTACATATTTTATGATATTTGCCATGTTTTGTGTTTTAGGTCCGTCAATGTATTCCCAACCTTTTATTATTGTTTTGTGAAGAAGTGGCCGCGAAGTACAAAATGCCCAATACGCGTTTCTCATTTTTTCTTTGTTTTTTTTTTTGCAGAGGTGCGATGATAGAAGCGCAACGGTGCCTCCGTTGTTTTCCCACTGGGATTTACCATTAATCTTGGTCTTTTTCCATTGAGAATTTGTGAAATGTTAGAAACCAATGATAGAAACCAACTTGGTTTCTGGAATTAATGTATTTGCAGCTGCAGTTACAAAATCCAAATGAACTTTCTTAGGGGACCATTCTGGTAACTGTGATTTAATCATTTGGAACATTATTATATAACTTCGAACAAATTAAATTACGGTTTTAATTTTTATCATAACTGTAGGTACTATAGTAAACAAACTTTATTAGCCTGTATCTACAGGGTGGATCATTTGAGTAGTTTGACCATGGGGGAAAATCCATGGACATATTTCCTTGTGGTCAAATCAGTTGGATAAAATAGTTTGACTACTGGGAAGGACCGTCAAAAATACCTATAACCTCCCTACATTTTTGACATTTGATTGTCACTGAGATGAGATTGCGACTAGATTTTGAACGTTTTTAAATACGGGAATTGGGCTTCTGGTTGCTTTCGATCACTCAAGCGAATTTAGAATTAGTTTTCAAAATTGAAAATGCGACGATTGTTTAAAAAAACAAATGATAGATGCGCAAAAGTGAGCTTCGTTTGTGATTATGACATTATTGCATAACGATTAACGTCGAGCTTTTAGCAGCGAACTGCAGTGAGCTCAATCCATTGATTGATTTGATATTGAACCAAAAAAATGGCTTCTTCCGACAGTCGTTGTCAGCCGCGATGTCGTCATAAAGTCAAAGTTAAATATCTTGCACAAATAAGTAATTCAATTCTAGGAACGTTTAGGGAAAATTACCGTTTATATTGAAATAAAGTTCGCAGTAAAGATGATGAAAGGGCTGGTCTTTACGATATTGTAAAAGCAGAACACGCATCGATCAACTTTCAAGGACACCGCAGTCAAGTATTAGATTGTTTTAACTTACCTTATAGTAGGTAGTTACAAAACAAGAGCTCTGCGTACTTTGAGGAACGAAGCACACACACCCGGTTTCCGAGTGGAGAACTTGTGATACTCTACTTTGACATGACTTACTTATGGTGGTTCCTTCGATGTTCTTTGCAAAAAATCGTAAGAAATTTTGAATATCATGTGAGGGTTATAACACGATACATAGACCTTAAAGGCACAAAACTGCGAATTCGCATCGCATCGCAGTTTTGGGTGGGCTCCCTTAGTAAGCGAGGTGGCTGTAAGTCGTGTCTTTGGCTTGACGCAAACAAGTGATGACATTGATTAAATCATTTCATTTAATTTCTGGATATGACAGCGTCCCTCAACAATCAGCGCTCGTTGTTAATTAGGGCATTCACCAACCGGTACTCGAATGTATCTTATAAGTATGACACTAAATTATCTGAGACCACTCTTTCGTCACACCACACATGTTTCTCGATATATGTATAATATCATTACACTCTAGTAACACAATCAGAACGCAACTGACCGATATACGCAATCATTATGTCATTGCAGTAATTTGTTTACCGTACGCAGACATGCTTTATGTGAATAAATTATGGTTTATTTATCCTCAGAAAAGATATTCGTCCGTGCTTGGTTTACAGTTTCGGCACCAAACTCAAAGCTTGAATCGCAGACACCAATATCATCATCATTCTCCCGCCCATATCTAAATTTATTTGTGTAAGAAAAGAAAGAAAAATGTGATTATTGGCATTACAGCAAAAAATACACCTCAAAACTATAAAAACAATTATTATAATGCCAAAGGGCCTCAGCTCAGCATACTGTTAGATGACTCTGGAATCAGCGTCATGTGGTACACCTTGTCTAGCACCTGACGCTGATTTTCATCTGTTGTGGTCAGCGTAATATGTCTTTTTCTTCCATACTTCTCTATTAGTCGTCATCTAAGTAGTCAACCCCTTTCTAGCTATATCATGTTTCACACAGTCCATCCATCGTTTCTTTGGTGTTCCCCTAATCGTATAGCCATCCACATTCACACACGCAATACGCAGACACCTACTGTGAAAAACAGCTTTTAGTGCATCAAAAAACCAAAGAAATGCTGTAACTATGGTAGTTTACTGCTGGTCGAATAAGGGGCATTCTTTTAGCCAACGACCGTGCGCTACATATTCAAAGAGATATTATTTACATTGTCAGTAACTCAGCGATTCTTTATTAGATTACGGTGAAAGAATCTTATTTATTTAAAAGAATCCTACTATTCATACCAGCGAAGGACAGTTCTTCAACCAAACATTGCAGTAAGAACGTACTACTCATAATAAGTTTTTTACTGTACTCTTATATGTATTTGGTTAAACATGTCTGCGAAAAGTACCAGGCATCCAGAAATGAATAGGAGCGTTAAGATATGGTGCCATAAAGCATATCATCTCGGTGTTACCGTGAGCGATGTTCCGGTATTGCGCAACAGTGGCAAGGTTACCGCACTCTCCGTACGCAGCGTACAATCTACGCACCGTGTACCGTGGTGAAATACACACTTTGTGTAACATGTTTTTGTATGCAGAAGCTGCTTTTAATACGAAGTTTTCGAACTTACTAATTGAGGATTTCATATGTTACATAAATGAAGAAGTTGTAAAGGTAATGAAATGTAGGGGGGTGAGTGACTCTACGTACATAGTACGTACTTACATCAGAGGGGCGATTCCCGTAATTTTATGAACGTTCACAATCCGATCTCAGGCTCAATATGTCAAAAATACCTATCATTTGCCTACATTTTGACATTTGATTGTCGCAGAGACTAGTTTGCTACTAGACGTTTTAAATTACGGGAAATGTGCTTCTGATCTGTCTCAATATGTCAAAAATACCTATAATTTGCATTTTGCCTACATTTTTGAAAGTTTTTGACATTGGATTGTCGCTGAGATGAGATTGCGACTAGATTGTGAACAACATAAAATTACAATCAATACAGTATGGGAAAATCAATATTAAAAGTTGCTAAGAGTATACATATTAGTGCTCGTTACTGCACAAGTCTTTTCGGCTTCAGTCGATGATCATCAGCCTACAGCAGTCCACTGCTGGAAATAAGCCACTTCTATTGCACGCAATTCCATTCGATTTTCAGTAACTCCACACACTGCGAAGATCGTCGCTCCACCTAGCCTAAAGGCCTCCACTTTAGAACGCGTCTGCCCCAACGGTCATCGGTTCTACGGCTAATATGGCCGGACCATTGCCACTTCAGCTTGCTTATTCTGTGAGCTATGTCTACAACTTTGTTTCTCGGCTGGATCACCTCGTCGTCCAGTCGGGTAATACATAGATTTCTAAAACTTATCTATGCAGTTGACACCTCGGTTCACATTATGGAGTCGATTTGCATCCAACTTGAATTTGTGTCGGCATTACTACTTAGTTACTAGATTTAACTCATGCTGACACGTTCTATTATAGTCATAGGAATATAATGGTATATATGATTATAGACCGCTTTTTAATCGAATCAGACTCTCTAAAAATAGTACCTAATTGTTGACAATAGGCTAGTTGAGAGTAAGAAAAATACCTTATCCCCTCGAAAATGTCAACTTAATTTTGTAAATGAAAAATTAGTTCTGTTAAGTTTAATATTTCGCGGAAATATTCATATTTTGAGTTAAATAAACCATAAGAAACATTACTAATAAGGTTTCTCAAAAACTGTCAACTAGCCTATCCCTCGATTCGATTAGTTTGATGAAAATAAGAATCAGGAAAAACGAAACAATTTTCACTAGTTCAATCTAGGTTAGTTTAATAAAGTTAGGGAAATTATTTGTTAAGCAAATTGACCACCAACTTTAATTTTACGTATATTCAAATCATGACTGTCATTTTTTGACAGTTATATGAAATGGTTATAACGCTGCAAATTGACGATGTTGTCAATTTGCCAATTAATTTCCCTGATTGTAAATTGATGCCTGCTGCATCTTTGCTACATTCACTCTCTAATCATTTCATAGCCTAATCCTTGACTATGAAGCTATATGGGGCGAGCCCGTTGGCTCCATATACAAGCTGGCATGGGATGATGGGACTTTAACATAACTGGCGACAGAGGTGTACTATAGGTACACCTTTGTCTAACCTTTCGGGGAATACATGCGTGATGTTATGTTATGTAAAAAAACACAATCTCCAAACACGAGCACTATATTAATTTCAAATATTTTTGAATATAGGTACCTTCCTTGTTGTTTATAGCAATTTTAAATAAAAAATACCTCGTTGAAGATATTGGACCGTTGATGCGCAAAGCCTAACTGTACTATTATACAGTATGGGGACCACATATGTGCAATAAATTATAGGACATACTTGTTATCGCCTTTTCTGACGATATTCAAAAAATTTACGAAATCGGTCCAGTAATTAGGTCAAAAAGTATAGTTTTAATTTTGAGCAGAACACTGTAGAATTGGATCACTAAGTCAATGATTCAATGAACTTGAATCCTTGGACATAAGCGCAAACAAAAAAAAAACATGTTCGGCGAACAATGGATTGGACGCTGTGGTGCACCGCAGGTGGCCAGCTCGGTTGTCTAAACAGAGTGTTTACTTTTACTGGATTTATTTTAATATTTATTTTGTTTGAAAATGTAACTTTTTTAATTTACGGTCTTTAATTTAATATTTAATTTTGCTATACTTCTGTGGACTAGTATTACTTACGGTTTCATTTATTGCATATATGTGGGCTCCATACTGTATAGTAGTAGTATATCTTTAGTTGCATAAAATATGGTACATAAACGGTCTTAAATATAAGTATAAGTAGTTCCACATATTTTGCTTACTTAGTTCAGCGTGCAAAAAATACCTTACCTTACTTACCTTAGTATCGACATTCTTAATAAAGTGAGTTATTTCTTGATACCATCGTGCATTGTGTAATTTAATTATCAACTAAAATAGTTACTAACTTTTTGTATAACTAAATCAGTATACCTCACCTCTTATTCTATTGAAGCTCCGTAATACGCTCGGCCAGCCCGAGGTCAGTATCATTTCCTACGAAATGTATGGGAAAAGTTTTTTGCTATTTTCGACTGTTCCAGTACTCCTAGCTCAGTCGGTACATTAGAGTGTTTTGATCCTTATAGCAAACAGTATCGATTGGAATCAAAAAAAGTTTCTGCGAAAATTGCCCATTTTCTTGCTGGCTGTACAATTAAAAAATCTGTGAATGCAAACCAAAATTTCTCAAGAAGTCAAGGATGGTCTCCTCATTCTGTTTTCGTGTAGCTACAACGGATGGTACCTGCCCTTACTGCCCCGTCTCAAAAATCCACCCTGTATGTTCGTAAGTAGGTGCGGACGTAAATCCCACATTGCTCATTATAAGATAGGAAGGCACCTCCAAGCACTTTTGCTATGTGGTAACTAACCAGTTATCCAATGGTGGTTAGAGTGGTGTTTCGGTTACAGCCAATGGTCTGTCAAGACCGCATGCACTCAATGTGAATGAAAATATAATGAGATCAAGGGACCGCATCGCAATGTGACGTGACTCTTTAGAAAAAATGTAAGGGCCTTGGCACAGCGTGAAGCGGAGCGATTAGCGATAAACAAACGCTATTATGATACATCATCTTATTTTTGTACGCCACTTTTCTGCAGCAGTTTTGTGTACCACGGGCCACGATCCGACCACATCAAGGCCACGTCGCAGCCACAACGCAACTACCAGCGAGACCGCGCACTAGCAGCTGGCCACATCGCAAACACAGAAAGCCGGAATCTATCGGTCTGTCTGCAAACAATATCCAAAACGTAATCACATCGCAACTACTGGCGACAATGCAACCACATCGAAATTTTGTAGAACCAACGCATCTGCAATAAGTTGCCGCGACACTATTCACATGAAACCACTGCTTGCCCACATTTTGTCGCTGCCATGTGGTGTGGTTCTGGTACGTGTGATCAGGCCCAAGAAACATTAAATTGAGAGCACCCTATTGCGGTGCTCATTAAGTTTTACTGCGGGTCTAGGATAAACGTCATCAGCCATATGCAGAGTGTTGCAGTACGCGCCGCGTCCACACTTTAGCTATGAAAATGTAATGTACCTAATGATCCCTTTCAAACGCTCACCGCAGCTTGGAAATACTCCGAGACGTTTACACTGAGGGTTGACGCCACTGATAGTTTGTAATAAGAGAACATAGCCCGTGATATTAGTATGTACATATTTCGGTATTCCAGTGTAATTAAGTTTTCATCCACGCATGGAGTCGTCAATACGCTTTTCGTTACGTGTTTAATATTAAAACAGCACACCATGCTCACGTACAATGCTGACAATACTAACAAGAGACGGAATTATATAGTATGCATTTCTAATGTTACCTCCAAACATGCCTTTGTGGAAAGATTCTTTTTATTCTTAGGTCCATTTCTGTACAATAGATTAAATAGAAAACTAAGCATATATAAGTTAAATTATTTTAGCTGTAAAAAATCTGTAATTACCTTTTTACAACCTCTGTCTTATGAACAGACAGAGGATCTACTTGTTGTTTGCAAGTAAACTGCAAACACGCTGTTTTTTATTTATAGTTACTGTTAATGTATGTTTTAATTTTAGTACTTTACTATTCACTTGATGTTAATTTATTTGTTTTTAAATAGGTATTAATGCACCTTGTAGCCTGAAACACAGGTTCAACCTAGTTCAGGCAAAAAGGAACTGTGCTCTATTATAACTGTTCGATATTTATTTTTTTTTGTAAATGTGCCCCTTTTTATAAATAAACGATTATTATTATATTAAAAAAAATATTACTATACAATGTGGATCTGGACGTACGACATTAAATTAAAACGAGCACAGTACTAGTTCATCGAAACATTTTAAAACATGAAGATTAGTAGTTAATGGAAAAATAAAAAATTGCAATTTTCAAACAAAATAAACAGCAGAATCAACTGCATAAAAAGTAAACACGCTTTATCTACGAAAAGTCACTGACAAACGGCGCGGTGCGGGGTGCGGGGCACGGCGGCAGCAATGTTTACCTACTATTACGGACTCAGATCTATGTACATCATGTTGAAAAATAAGAAAATGAAAAATAATTTCCTGTGGCTAAAGTATTCATTGGATTTGATTGATTTTTTGTATACGGGTAAAGAACATGATTCTCTTTACGTGGTTTAAAGGAATGTCAATCGTCCTGTTCCACCCTGTATAGTTACATACCCTCGTCATAAGTCAATAATTTTTTGGCCAAACTTTGTTACACCGCTACCGCTCGTGCCCCTGCTGCTGCTGTCACCCGCTCCTTAGACCTTGCAGCCTAAACCCGTGGCCACGAGCTACACGCTCAAGCGTTTCCGCTCCAGCTGTTTCCATACGTCGCGTCGCTTCACTAGTTCCATCGCGTCGCGGTGACTCGTGGCATGCTCTAAACAACTTCTTTCATTTGTTTCCTCCGGTGTCCGCGTATCCCTTGAGCGTGTAGCTCGTGGCATACATTTCGTAGGAAATGAGATTCCCAACTTACTTTTTATGATGGATAGACTGGCCGCAAAAAAAAACGCAAAACGACGGATGGAAACAGGTGACGCACGCGCTTGTCGCTTGACGCGAGTCGCGTCGCATCGCTCGAGGCCGTGAACGGCCTGAACGCATCACATTACCAATCTCTATTCCTCACCAAAAACGCAACACTTTGATCAGTATTCCGTAACAGTATTACGTAAATTCGTACATTCGGTTAACATAGCCAGGAGTCACGTATACAAGCAGGTGACCATTTCTCCATTGCGAATGCGCATTTTAATGAAATTAGATGAAAATACGATTCCAATTCGTACCGTGTGACGGCATGTCACGACGGATTATGTATTGTAGGTGTGTCTGTATGTGTGGCTAATATTATACACGATGTCTACGAGCATGTTTTGTTGCTCAACTCAACGCTCAACTATAGACATTAGTTACAGGCTTGTGAGTTATGAACTCAAAATCAAATCAAATGTTTAACGAAATCTCCAAACGGCGAGTTGACACTTCCCGTGACCCAAGGGCCGGCTTTTACCTTGGCCAGAGGCTAAGCATTGCCATACAACGTCGCAATGCCGCCAGCCTCTTGGGTACATTACCAGTCGACAGCGATGCGGACGAATTTTTCGACGCCATATTTTAGTTTGTGAATAGTTTTAGTTAAGTTAGGACATAATTTTGTTATTTTGTTAATTAATTAGGTATAAGTTGTTATTTATGTACATTCCGTTATAATTCTGAATAAAAAAATACATTTATAAAGTTAAAAATCAAAAGTCATTTATTCAAACTAGGCTGAGAATCAGCACTTTTCGAACGTCAAAAATTACATAAGACAGTCCCACAAAACGCCTGCCCTTCACCACTTCCTAGCGCTTTAGCTGGGAAGAAGAAGTGGCGCAACAAACTCCCCAGCAGCACAGCTGTCTGTTTAGTCAGTCAAACTTGACTCTATAATATAATAGTATGCAAAATTATTTATATAATTATTTGCCATGTGTCAGCTAGCACACGCCAATATACTAATAAAAATAAATATAAAAAAACATCGAAACTATACTCAAGCAGAAATAAAAATTAAAAACTAAAGACGTAAAAGAACGTTATAGCGAAATAAAAGCCTCCAGACATACCCACGTGCGCGGGGCGTGGGGCGTGCCCACTTACATACACCTATAAATAGCTGTAACTCGAAGTCACAAATGATAAAATAGGACCATCGAAGTAAAATAAATAAGCAGTTAATAACTTATAACAATAAAAAAACAGGGTCAGCAAGACGACCAGTCACCACAAGCAGCACCATCCACGAGCATAACGCAAAGATCAGCCATTACCCCCCTCGCCATATTTGAGGGAAGGAGGCAACCCGACCCCCGACGCTACCGCAAGTAGTGACATCTAAGGCAGCATGACGAACTTGCTGCCGGTTGTTCGGGCAAGAATAATATGATCAATTGTCGAGGTCGCTAGCTAACCACATATTGCAATACAACTCATATAAAAAAACATTGTAATGCATGTAGATTAAGTCAATAATAAATGAAAATAAAACTAAAATAAATTGACTTATACAATCAAATAAAATAAATAGTTATATGAACTCATATAACCTGTAAGTAGGTAAGCTAATTCTGGAGAAAGAACATAAACCTTGTCTTGAGTTAATCACAGCGACCAACTATTCTTGTCGTTTAAGTTGTCGTTGATAGAATAGTATGCCTTTGAACAAAGGTTGGACTTTAGCTTTAAATGCATTAAAGGGCCAATCTAGCAAGGAAGAGGGTAGCTCGTTATAAAAGGATATACCAAGCCCAACAAATGAGTTATGAACCTTATGAAGCCGGTGAAATGGTGCGCGTAATTTATCCTTATTTCTGGTGTTAATATTGTGAACTGAAAGAGTAGTGATCGAACTTTTGTATATCAAAAGCCGACCGACAAAAATATGTAAGATTTCAACTGCTAAAATTAATAACCACGAGAATCGAAGAAAGTTTACTTAACACTTTGCGGGATGCAAACGAGGCACAATAGAAATTTTGTTGTTATTACTGTTATAGCCGTATGCAAAGCGTTATGGAAATAAGGAACCTAATAAGCCTAAAGAGTCTTAGTTATGAGCGAATATAAAAGCCAGGGTAGCGCCGGAAAACTTTAAAAAATCATCAAAAACCGGCCAAATGCAAGTCCTACTCGCACACAAAAGGTTCCGTACCACCGTACACTAAATATTAAAAAAAATACTTCAGTTAGAAAACACGTTTCTTGTATGGGGACCTCATTTAATTTTATTTTTAATTTGTTGTTAGAGCGGCGATAGAAATACACAATCTGTGAAAATTTCAATTGTCTACCTAATACAGCTGCTTCTCGTGAGATACAGCCCGCTGACAGACAGGCAGACGGACGGACGGACAGCGGAGGGATAGTAATGGGATTCCGTTTGGCACCATTCGGGTACGGACCCTAAAAATCGTCTTGATATCAATCAGCGAAGATCTTTTAAAAATGGGTCCTCGTGAGTCCCATAGAAATAAATTGAAATAAATCGACTGACTTTGCTACTACCCTAATGATTGAAAGTTCAAAACTCACATTAAACATGTCCTTATCAAAAAAGTATAAGTACTTAATACAAAATTAAAGACTACGCTGAATATTAAGATGTTTGGAAATAATACTCTCTGCACATCATGTGGCATCCCTGGTACCTCATTAACAGCATAATTATGTAAATGTCTAATAACTGCTTCCAAATTACTGAAGCAAATAGCGTGGAATGATGTCTGGTGTGAAACTTTGGACGTTGATATCGAGCGAAAAGTACAGGAGTGCGCCGCATGCCGGTTGCAGCGCTCAGCTCCCGCCCCGGCTCCCCTACAGTCCTGGCCGTGGCCGGAGGAACCATGGGCTCGATTGAATTTAGATTTTGTAGAGCCATTTAATAATAAGTATTACTGTATTATTTAGTTACTGTCGATGCTCATACTAAATGGATCGAGGTTAAAAATGTTACTGGTACGTCCGCTACGGTGGTAATAGAAAGTTTACGAAAAATTTTGGCGCGTTTTAGCATACCAAATAGAATTGTTAGCGATAATGGACCGCCTTTTTCCTCGGCGGAATTTAAAAAATATTTAGACATTAGCTTTTTGCCCGCGGCTTCGCCCGCGTGGATATCGGAAAATATCCCATGGGAACGTACTACCGGGATTAAAGCTCCCAGTCGGCGTGATTTTGTCCGACATCTTCAACAATCATCATATTTCAGCCAATTTATACAAAACCTTATTGAATTTTACTATACATCTAAACCTAAGGTCGGTGTCGTTGAGTTAGTATTTTGGTTTTTTGCCACCGACTTCCGAAATTAAAGTTATTTTTCACTTTGTAGTGTTTTTCTTGGAAGTCGGTTGTTTTTTATATATTACCTACCCCACCTAAATTCGTATACCACTACTTGCTAAGTAAATAACAGTGACAGGAAGTTATTACAACTAAAAGTTATATACACTAAATGGAAAAAAATACATATTATTGAAGCTAACTTAAAAACCACTCGGCAGAATTTGACCAAATTTATATGCAACTAACTCAGGAGTGTAGCCTTTCAAATAAAAACTTTGCAAATAGGCAAATATATGTCGCGCTAAGTCGTGTCAGAAGTTTGGAAGGCGTAGTTTTATCAGGTTTGGACATCGTCGCCAACAAACTATTAAATCAACTTCACGATGTCAGATCGTTGACGAAATCTGTCTTCTGACAATCAAGGCCGCACATAAAGCATATCACCATTAAAATCATTTATAGCCAGAGTGCATCTCATGGCAATTCCAATAAGCCCAAACACGGCTAGGATACGTTGTTTTATTACGGAGTTCTGGTGCCTACCTTCCGGCTTCATCATCAGATCGATTCGATTCGTACCATTTTCATCAGAACCATTTATTTAAATTTACTTCGTCATATTCGCTTAACTACGTGTTACTCGAGATATTGACACCTGTGAAATACTTATCATTGAGGAGTTACCGTGGCCATCTGTGGTCTTTTTCATCAGTTTCACTTCACCAAATGATACTTTGTGAATGCAAATACTTGACTTGTTGATGAAAATACCAAAATCGCTGTATAATATTTGAGGATTTCCCTCAATTCCTCATGGATCCTGTCAGCAGAACTGGATTTTGATAAAAATGGAACCAATCTGGAAGTATGTCCTGCCAATTAACAGACGTGGATACCGCGAGACTGGTCTATTTTAGTTACTTTCATAGCGTCATGTCTTACGGTATTTTGTTATGGAGACGGGCTGCAGATATTGATTCTATCTTTATTCTGCAAAAGAGGGCTGTCAGAGCCATCTACAACCTCCGCAGTCGCGAATATCTAAGGGAACTGTTTAAAAAAATTAACATCATGACGGTACCTTGCCAATATATATATGAAAATATTATGTATGTTAGAAAAAATCTACATCTTTTTAATAAGATAAGTGATCGGCATAATTTTAACACTAGAAATAGGAACAAATTAGATCAACCATGTTTCAGATTGTCTAAGGTACACACTTCTTTTATGGGGTACTGTGTAAAATGTTATAATAAAATACCTCTCGATATTCTTCAACTAAATGAGAAGTAATTTAAAACATGCATTAAACGCACACTATGTAGACAAGCATATTATAGGTTGAATGATTATATCATAGATAAAAATGCTTGGCTAAATGCTGATCCTGCTTGGGCTTTGTTAATATTTTTTTTTTGTTTGGATAAATGCGTCCCTTTTTTTTGACATTATGACCTTATTGTTTACTAATCTTTTAAATACAATCATTGCAAACTATTATAATAAATTAGAAGCATTTTTTCAATTTTGTAAATGTGAGTACCATGGAGCGGTTTTATGTTCTGATGTAGGTATGTTGACTTGAAAAAGTATGGCAGTTGAGAGTACGTCATGCTCACTTAAATGTCTCGCTGATGGTGGCACGTGTGTTGGATCATTCGGTTCCCTACAAAATGGTTGAGTTGGATGGTGCTGATCCACGCGTCATGTTCGTGAACGGGCGCCGTCAGTGGAGACTGGTCACCTCTTAACTGCCAGAGCTTATTTTTAATCTTATATTTTGAATTGTTTTTAATTATTTATGTTTTACATTGTACTCACATATAGAAGCAACAAGAACAATGTACCCAGGATTTTGTAATAATTTTGATTTTAAAGAGTGTCCATGGAGTTTCTTGCCCATTCTTCTCCATAGAGATCTACGTTTTGGAATGAGCTTCAATTTTCTGACTAACTGACTGACTCTTTAACAATTAAAAAGTGCCTGTAATTGGTTTAATTGAAATAAATGCTTCGAGTTGAGTTTGAGTCAAATAAAAAATAATAATTTTCCAAATCGGTTTTGAAATGACGGAGTACTGAGGTAACAAACTTTAAAAAAAAAAACTTACAACAAAATTGAGAACCTCCTCCTTTTTTTGAAGTCGGTTAAAAATAAAGACTAAAATGTTACCTCAAGAAGTCAAGATACGAACTATGACTAGATTTCCAATCCCTTAAATGTCTTAAATAAAAGGTACACAAAATTTTTATTATTTGTATTTTTTTAAATCCACCCCAATTTTAATGCGAACATAAATGTAAGGAGCAGCTGATTTTTTCCATGCTAATATTATAAATGCGAAAGTAACTCTGCCTGTCTGTCTGTATGTTACTTTTTCACGCCTAAACCACTGAATGGATTTCGACAAAATTTGGCAAGGAGATAGATGGCATCCTGGGGAAGGACATATGCTACTTTTTGTCTCAAAAATAATCCTACAGGGGGTGATATAGGGGATGAAAATTTGTCTGGGAAACCCAGCATTTCTTAAGTTAGGGATATGAAAATTTAAATTTATGCTTTTGGTAGGAAATAAAGAATTATATGGTTCAGCGTTTTTGAAAAATCATCCCCTAAGGCAGTGGTTCTTAACCTTTTAGTGTTATGGGACCATTTGACAAAATTTCCGTCTTGCTATGGACCACCAACTGTTTGGAGGTAATGTACAGTAAATGTAAATGAATAAAGCGTTGTTCTATCTATGTATAAATAAGACACGCATAACAGTATTTTAAATTCATCACTTATTTAATATTTTTAGGATGACTTCGCGGACCACTTTAGGTGCTTCCAGGGACCACCAGTGGTCCGCGGACCACCGGTTAAGAACCACTGCCCTAAGGGATTAACTCGTCAAAATGTAAGGAACAGCAATTTTTTTTTCACGATTTCAGGTTTGGTCCCATAGTAAAAGTTGTTCATAATTATGAGTACAATGACCCATAATTATGAACAACTGAATAAATGGTTGTGCGTTAATTATGTTACACCTTGTATATCTGTCGCAGTAAGATGGTTGTAGCCGTGAGTTATATACCTAGAGATATAGCTATTTACAGTAATATAGTTATATGAAACTATACTCGGAATTTTAATTCGATTCCAGATTTGACATTAGCTACTGTCATTTTGTGAAATAATGATACCACATATAATAGTGTAGTGATGAACACAAAAATCGATAAACAATCAGTGTGTGTGCCATCAGTGTGCCAATTAAAGACTAAATTATTGATTTTTATTTAAATAAATACATAATTATTCATAATAATTATTTATTAATTAGTAATCGCTGCTCTATTTTATAAAAAGTTAATATTTTTGTCTTTATATTAAAAACAAAACTTATAATAAAAGAGCCTAGATAGTTTTCAGTATTGGCAACCCGTGCGCGCTCGTGCAGCTATCGCCATTTTGTTTATCGTGTCATTCGGCTTCATTCTCCCAGTCTGACTGCACGAATATCTTATTTCATTGCGAATCGATATTTTGTTATTTTGTTGGGTTTTTGTAGTGTTGTTACGTTGTGTTTGTTGTTACGTTTATAGTTTTTTGTGAACTTTGAGTGAATCTATTTGTTTTGGTTTTCCATCAAAATGGATCCTCAGCCAAGTACATCACAAAAAGACGTGGATGTTTTCTTGTCCCCAAGAAAAAAACGTCCACGAAAAGCTTTCACTGTTACTGAAAAAGTAATGATCCGCAACGCCTACAAATACGTGAAAAATGAAATTTCTGCGCAATTGGAGGCCTTTGAAGTTGTGGAAGAAAATAAATGTATGAGCAAAGTTGCTGACATATTGGGAATAACCTCACGCTCTGTTTATAACGTTTTGAAGGAAGTAAATAAAGGTGCGCCGCCAACTCCTCCTAAAAAAACTGGACCAAAGCGAAGTTTCAAAGATAAAATTGATGAATTTACATTCTCTGCAATACGAAGAATTGTTCATCAGTTCTTTTACCGAAATGAACCTCCAACCATTGCAAAGGTTAGTCAATCAGTCAGACAGTATTATTTTATACCTACATCTTTTATATATAAGTAATGATTCCAAGCTATTATAAAATTTACTATTTTAGATTTTACAAGTGATGAACGATGATTCAGAAATGCCCAAGATTTCCAAAGACACCCTCAGAAAAATTTTGAAGCATCTTAATTTTAAATTTGTTGCACGGTCACGCAAGAGCACACTTATTGATCTAAATGATATAATAACATGGCGCCAGCGTTACTTGCGATCTATATGTCAGTTTCGACGAGAAGGGAGACATATACAGTTTGAGTCTTTATAATGTGCACATATCGAAATGAGGGAATCTATGCTTAATTTTATCGACGGAAAAAATGTTAAAAAAAATCTAAATATTTATTTATATTTTTTATGGATTTTTAAAAAAAATTGTTTGCTTTTGTGACCCCAGTGTATACAAAACTGTGTAACTTTTAAACTAAACGATTTATCACGATGAAACAAACTCTATAATGTTTGGAAGTAATTAGGTGTCGTCATAAAAAAAAATTATGGAAAAAAAATAGCCACATTTAAAAATAAACATTTTTGTTTGGCAAAAATCTGATTTTTTTTCATTAATTTTTACAAAAATTGTAAAATTTCTCAATAACATGCCCCCATCACCTTCTTTTTTTATAACTTTAAGTTATTCTTCATTGTATTAGGAACCTAACGGTAAAAATTGCATGTTTTTAACTCAACCCCAACATTTTTTATCAACTGTCAAAGAAAGGCCCAACGCATAGCTATTGTTTAGCAGGTAGATAAACTTTCTTTTGAATGTGCGCAGGTCGGGGAGGTAGGGCCAGCCAAAGGAACTTGAATTATGACAGATGTCAGACTGGCAGTCGCTCCGAATTATTCGCCGCTGCTACATGTGTTTCGGTACTTTCGTTCGCTGGACTTTCATAACTTTCGTTCGCTGCTACATGATGCCGCGTTTAAGTGAATTTTCCCCGGCACACATCGCCGACATACATTTTTATTATGGAGTGGGACAAGGAAGTGCCAGAGCTGCGCGCGCGGCTTACATAGCTGCGTATCCTAACAGGCAACCAGTGCCATCTGCCCGAAACTTCCAGGAAGTTCACAGAAGGTTGTCGATCACTGGACTTGGATCAAGTAGAGATCGTCGCGAGCCACCTCAAGTAATTATTGATGCGGCTACTGAACAAGCAGTATTAAGTGATTTGTTTGCTGATCCATCCATAAGTACTAGACGACTGGCTCTTCGTCACGGAATATCCCAAAAATCAGTGTGGCGTATTTTAAAGAAAGAAGGATTGCATCCTTATCACTATCAAAGGGTGCAACATCTACATGAAGACGTAGACTGGCGTCCAAGGTGTGTGATGTCCACATGGATTCAAAGAAAAACCAGAGCAAACCCAAACTTTCCAAGAAAAATACTATGGATGGACGAAGCGACATTCACTAGAGACGGTATTACTAACTGTCGAAATTTACACAGATGGTGCCGCGCAGGTGAAAACCCGAAACTGAAACGGTCATCTACTTTCCAAGTAAGATTTTCGATAAATGTTTGGGCTGGTCTTATCGATAACATGTTGATTGGACCAGTCATATTGCCGAGAACGTTGACTGGTGAAAGATTTTTAAGTCTATTGAGAGATGATATACCTCAGTTATTGGAAGATGTCCCACTGGCTGTGCGTCAAAGGATGTTTCTTCAGATGGACGGATGTCCTGCCCATTACGCTACAAATGTAAGAAGATTTTTAAACGAAAATTATCATGACAAATGGATCGGCCGGCAAGGACCTGTAGGGTGGCCTGCGCGTTCACCCGATTTGACGCCCCTTGATTATTTCCTATGGGGGACCATGAAGCAACGCGTCTACAGTACCCCCATCAACAGTGAGGCCGATTTGCGTGACCGCATAATAAACTGTGCGAATGATATTCGCAATGATCCCGAAATGATAAGGAGAGCGACACACCAAATTCTAATTCGCGCGGCTTTGTGTTTACAACAACGAGGTGGACATTTTGAGAACCTGATGCATTAAATTTTGTATTTAATAATAAATGGGTTTCAATTGAACTCTTTTGCATTAATTATCATCCCAAACAAACCACCCTTATGAGAACAATACGATTCCGCGTTCGGAGTGCCATCTTTGAAACGACCCGCGCGCATTCACAACAAAGTTAACAAAAAAAAGTTTATCTACCTGCTAAACAATGTGCGTAGCTATGCGTTGGGCCTTTCTTTGACACTTGAT
This sequence comes from Fissipunctia ypsillon, assembly GCA_947568875.1. Classification (NCBI taxonomy): domain Eukaryota; kingdom Metazoa; phylum Arthropoda; class Insecta; order Lepidoptera; family Noctuidae; genus Fissipunctia; species Fissipunctia ypsillon. The sequence continues at coordinate 26,753,561 of OX387643.1, forward strand.
AAAAAATGTTGGGGTTGAGTTAAAAACATGCAATTTTTACCGTTAGGTTCCTAATACAATGAAGAATAACTTAAAGTTATAAAAAAAGAAGGTGATGGGGGCATGTTATTGAGAAATTTTACAATTTTTGTAAAAATTAATGAAAAAAAATCAGATTTTTGCCAAAAAAAAATGTTTATATTTGATTATGGCTATTTTTTTTCCATAATTTTTATTTTATGACGACACCTAATTACTTCCAAACATTATGGAGTTTGTTTCATCGTGATAAATCGTTTAGTTTAAAAGTTACACAGTTTTGTATACACTGGGGTCACAAAAGCAAACAATTTTTTTTAAAAATCCATAAAAAATATAAATAAATATTTAGATTTTTTTTAACATTTTTTCCGTCGATAAAATTAAGCATAGATTCCCTCATTTCGATATGTGCACATTATAAAGACTCACACTGTATATTATCAAGATGAAACTTGGGTTAACGCAAGTAGGCTAACATTTATACACAAAATGAATTTATATACATTTTACATTAAATTTAATAGTAATATTGAATGTTCATGTACTATATTTATTTTAAGGTCATACTGTAAAAAAAACTTGGGTGGACAAGAAAGTCACATCATCTCGACAAGCGTTTTTGGAGGGACTGACCACTGGATTAAAAAATCCATCTGGAAAAGGCAAACGTCTCATAATTAGCCATATAGGTAGTGAAGAAGGCTTCCTGGAAGAGGGGCTCATGATTTTTGAAGCAAAGAAAAATTGTGAAGATTACCATGATGAGATGAATGCAGTTTGTTTTGAGGAGTGGTTCGCTGGAGTCTTACCAAAATTAAGACCAAACTCAATTGTGGTGATGGATAATGCACCTTACCACTCCCGAAAATTGGAAACGGCACCAAAAATGAGCTGGAAAAAAGCTGCCATTCAAGATTGGCTTTTAAATAAAAATATTCATTACGAACCAGATATGGTTAAAGCTACGCTTTTAGAACTGATTCCACATAACGAGTCTTTTAATAAGTACGCTGTAGACGAAATGGCAGCACAACATGGGATCACGGTTTTAAGACTGCCCCCTTACCATTGCGAGCTAAACCCTATCGAATTGATATGGGCGCAGGTAAAGGGGCATGTAGCTCAAAATAATAAAACCTTCAAATTGACAGACGTGAGAAATTTATTTCAGGAAGGCATTCAAAAAATTACAGCTACCGAATGGTCTAAATGCGTATCCCATGTTGTCAAAGAAGAGGCAAAAATGAGTAGGCTAGATATGTTAAATGATAATATCACAGACACATTTATAATAAATGTTACAGAAAGTGACAGCGATAGCGATGACGGCGACAATTTATAAAATAAATTATTACCATAATACATCTATCTGTTTTATTTGTCATGTTCCTTCATGATCACATTTTTTTATTTATTTCACACACAATTATAAAAGAAAAGTCTCAGATCGTTAAATAATCGTCAAAACTAAATTATCGGTTCAGAAATATTTAATTTCCTGATATACTTAGTTTACGAGAGTAAAATTATAAACGAGAAGAATCGATCTGGAAATATTCCATTTCCATATCGAATAATTTCGCAACGTCACTATTTAGTACTTGTCATAACGTTGCAACACTGAAATTGTCAAATCTGGAATCGAATTAAAATTCCGAGTATAGTTCATAACTATCTTACTAGGAATATAAGTAAGATACGAGCACGATACAGTAATAAGCCACTCCGATCAAATAGGTTAGGTTAGACCAACTACGCGCGAGCCGAGCGACCGAATTGAGCGATGCCGTGGCAGCGGCCGGTGAGCGCTATGTCGAAATTAGTCGCAGTAACAAAGTTAGGGCACTTCGACAGCTGTCATAAGCCGCTTTCATATACTTAACTATATAACGGTATAAACTAGAGCCCTAGGGATATAACTACATCACGACTACAACCATCTTACTGCGACATATCTACCGGATGATTTTTTTTACCGTCTCGAAATTTTTACAGGGTGTTCTACCCATGAATACGAACAACTTTCACTATGGGACCAACTCTGAAATCACGAAAAAAAAATCTGCTGATTCATACAATAGTTCAATACCTACTCGACCAAAATGTATGAATTAAAACTGTTTCAAGTTACACCTTGTATATAAAAATCAATTGCCGTGCGTTAGTCTCGAAAAACTTGAAAATGGCTTGCTCGATATGACTGGTTTTTTTTGGCCGCAATTGTCAGGAAGATTTTTTTGGAAAATCCACCGGAAAAGTCGGAGATCGACGCCGGACACGAACAGCTAGCTACACAAATAAGGGTTCCGTAGTTGGGATGAATTTATCTCACGAACAAACTTAACATTGTAGTTGAAAAGCATATTCTCTCATAAATTCTAACTGCAAACGTAAGTTTGTATGCACTGTACTGAGAGATTTACCATGTTATTTTAAGAGCATAGACTTCTTGTAGGTTTTCCTGTAATTTCTAAGTAGAGAACTATTTTCCGTATATTTTATTTTTATTTTAGGCTCAGTAGTTTCGGACATAAGAAGGGGGGAATGGTTAACTTTAATCTATTTTCTTAGATAACTATAAAACCATTCATTTTAACATTATTAAAAAAAAAAAAACATTTGGGACCCTCACACCTTTCATTTGGTATGTCAAAAACATTAAAAAAATACTTATTTGCCTCCCAAAGTCAAGTGACCCAACCCCATATTCAAAGTTCATTTATTTAGGGCGCCTTCAAATTAGCCGCAAAGTGCCGCGCGGTTGCAGCGCGGCAGCAGCGCTGCCGCCGCGCTGCAACCGCTAGGTTCGAGCATCACAGTGTTGTACAGACGCCAGCAGGTCAAGCTATCCGAAACTGTCAAATTTTCTCAATCAACTTTGAACCTAATAATTTAGCGATAAAGTTGAAAATCTATTAAAGAAATTTGACAGATTGTAGTAGCTTGATGTGCTGCCGTCCATACATTTAGTTTCACGATGGACTCTGACGACGAAACACTGCTGTTAGTGTTACTATTAAAACGAAAAGTGATTTTGGAAAAAGAAAAATTAAGAAACCTAAGATAACGTTGCCGTTATTTTGTATAAATCAACGAACTGAATTTCATAAAGTAAAAGAGGCTACTGTGACCAAAAATTTCAGAATTACCAATTATTACCCATATCGTTGGACGACTCTCAACCTCATCGATAAATTCTTCAACCTGATTTTCGTTCATGTTTAGACTTAAACAAAAACTACGTGCGTATCGTCACTAGTCGATCAATGAACTGATGCGCCGCCGCAGCGCGGGTGTAGCGCTGCAGTCGCGCGTTTTTTATTTATATGGGCGCTTTCAATTTATGCGTTTCTTGACGGCCTGCTGCGGTGCCGAAGCGGTGCGTTAGTCGTACAGCGCACGGACGATCCTTTTTTTTCACACAAAACGCGCGGTGCGCAAACAGTGCGGCGCCGGTACCGCGAACGCTCGACAACAGGACGGCAACGTCGCAAGCATCACGTGTTCATTTCGGTGTTCAATAGTGCGGTGAATAGACGTAAGAGCTAATTGCATCAAATTGTCATTTACTCTTTTACGGGGGCGTCGTTTTTGTTTCTCTGATGATTTTCAACAAGAGCACTAACAGTAATGTTTCTTCTTCAGAGTCCATGGCTTGACTGATTTCACATCACTGGGATAAAAACGCACGGCAGTAAAATACGCTTTCAATTTCGGCGTTCGGTGCCGGACTGCTACCGTACTGCAGCGGCCCGACAGCGAGATATAACCTGCGGCACGGTAAGCGTGCGGCAGCGGTCCGACACGAAACGCATAAATTGAAAGCACCCTATGGATTAACAAAGCAGCGCTGCAGCCGCGCTGCCGCCGCGCGGCACTTTGCGGCAAATTTGATGGCGCCCTTACGTTACACGTGTTTGGGTCACAGAAATTCATATGTGTACCAAAGGAGACGTTCAATAAATGTATGGGGCTTGTACTAAAATAATTGAAAATTTAAACAGCCTTCCGAGCAATATAAGCTGAAAGAGGGTAGGTAATTATTTTGATGTCTTTGGGCTTTAATTTTTTTTACAGCCACCCGTTTTTCCATCATTATGATCAACTTTTACTATGGGACCAAACCTGAAATCGCGAAAAAAAATCAGCTGTTCCTTACATTTTGACGAGAAAGTGTTGAAAAATAAAATGCTTGCATCACTAACGACAAACATTATTTATATTTTAGGGTTTGCAATCCTGTGGCAAATGACTTGACAATGGCAATGACAGTGTCAGTGTCATTGTGTATCATAGTGTTTTTTTTTATTTCGACGTCATTCTGACATGTACAGATTTGACCTTTTTTCGACACGTTTTGATATTGCATTGTCATGATAATGAATATCTTTTGTCTCAATTTCATGGAGCTGCAGCTAAAATTATAATAAAATCTCAAAGTATTTAATGGAAACAGTAACTTTAGCTACATTTATAATAATTATGTTGCATAGAAATGAATAAATTAATAAAGACTATGTGCGTGTTATTTGTACTAAAGTATTTTTCACTTTTTTACAAAAACAGGCGCCTGAAAAAAACATATAAATATTTCGTATCATACATAATCATTTAGCTAAACAAAATCCTCCCGCCGCGTCTGTCTGTCTGAACGCGATAAACTCAAATACTACCGGACGGATTTTCATCCGGTTTTCACCAATGGGCGGAATGAGGACGATCATGAGCCTTTCCTCATGAATCAATCTGCTAAGATACACTTAGCGGACCAAAACCTTAATGAAGTATACACTTCATTAAGGTTTTGTATAAATTGGCTGATTTATGATGTTATGATGATTGTTGAAGATATCGAAAAAAATCATGCCAACTGGGAGCTTTCTGGCGTGTGCCGCGCAAACCAATAGAGTATTACGGACAGACAGACCAGTGATTTCATAAGAGTTATTTTCTTTTTATTCGGACGTACGGAACCCTATACACGATTTATAAATAAACCCCTTTGGGGTGAAAAGGGGGGATAATGTTTATAAATGAAAAAAATCTTGTAAAAACTATCATCCGGGTCACGCATAACATTGTTTGTCGATTTAGCACGGAATTAGTATGTAATATATTCTATGTTCTGTTTGGTCTGAGGCATCAAATCTGTGATTGAACTAGAATAATCACCACCTACTGCATCAGACTGAATCGTTTTTTTTTTTTCGTTTCTTGCAATCGTGTTTATCCTTTTTTTTTTCTTTTTGTGTTCAAAAATCTTCAACTTAGGCGTAAAAAACAATAAAATTTATTTGTCTTCGTATCCGAAATTTGGCAGCTAGAATGCCCGCCGCCATTTTTGATTAAATGTCAAGCTGACAAGTCAATAAGTGTGGCCATTTGGGGCTGTGTAGTGTTTGCTTCAGTCGACAGTCACTGTTTTTGTTTGAAATACCACAACAATTACGCTACAAAATGCCGAAGAATATTACGACTGAAGTTCGGGAGATAATATTGAAAGTAAAGGAGTTTATGGACGAGGAAAAACGAATGCAAGTGCCAATAATACCACTAAGTAAAGTTTATGTTCGAGTATCTGCCGCTACAGGTTTGTAGACATGTTATTTTTGATAATAATTATCCGTATGTAAGATAAAATTGTTTATTCAGTAACGTATAAATGGTCTTTGTTAATTTTAAGCGTTAAAAACAGCGTATGCTTTTAAATACTTTCCCTATGACTTGCCTTAGCAATTTAGCATCTTTGTCAATGAAAGTTACCATAAATTATCTTTCATCATGTTTATGTATGTACGCATTAAGCCACTGCATTGAGTGTATCGTGTGTATTAGAAAATGGGGCCCTATAGCGGAAAAAATTAAAAAGTGACTACCAATCGTTGGTCATCCAAAGAATACAAGTATGTCATTACCTACTTATACTATAAAATTTTGGACATGAACAGACTTTTTAGTCACAGTGAAACTTTGAATGTTACTGCCTTATAGCAAATGCTTCTTAATAATTTAGAATAATCTTTAGTTGCTTAAAAAACATGTTGATATTATTATTTCACGGGCATAAGGAACACATCTCCATAGCACACCCAAAGAAACAGTATTGTTTACTAACAGTGAGGTGCACATGACATTTGTCTTAATATTTATATTACTTATCTGATTTAAATATGAGATACTACAATGCTTAAGAATGATAGTGTTGCGAATGCATTTATATGAATTTTGTCTTCTCATGTTAACTTATTCAATAGGCATTATTCAAAAAATCAAGCACCAAGTCTATAAAAATAGATAACCATTACGATAACTCTGTAATGCATGATTACCCTGACTTTTGTCACTTAACTTAAATTTTCTTGTTAAAATTGTTTAAAAATTATGAGTAATCTCTGTACTAATAATATTCTTTTTTATATATTATTGTTTCCATGCTGTGTCTATCACTTAATATTGTGCACTTGGCTTGTATGTTGGCTTGCGTTAATAGGTTGAACAATGTAATGTTTGTAGATAGATAAATAATAAATAAATAAATTATGTGTATGTCAAAATGTTACTGATAAGAATTACATTTTGAGAGAGAATCTGCTACGATTATACTTATATTTTTTTTTAAATAGTCACATAAAAATATTTTGAATAGCCTTGTAATGCAACAACTCGTGGATTACAACCATAACAATATTATTTGAGGTGGGCTTGTAGAAGTACAACTCTGTAAATGCAGGTGCTATCACCTTCATTTTGTTACATTCAAGACCCAATTAGTAGACGGCATGAGCCTCTTAAACTCAACAAATAACTCATATAATGCATTCTTTATAATAGTAGTAAAGTAAGATTAGAAAAACTGATCCATACAGCCCAAAACCCCTCCTTAAAACCCTCTCCCTCCCTCTCTGCCTGGTGTGCATTACCCCAGCAAAATCATGTCGTAAATAGTCATTTAAATTTTACAGATAATTAGTTGCCCAGCTTCTGTAATTGTTGCGCACATTTTTAAATCTGTTGCAGTTATAGTTTTTTAGTGATTTCAAAAAACATTTCCTGCTGGGGTAACGTTACCGCAGCCAGACATTTTCTTTTTTGATGGGAAATGTTACAACTTATTTTGTATTTGTTCTTTCTTCGGCTGCAAAGTTATTCAAAATCCTGCTGGAGTAACGTTTGTGGTATTGCTGGATCTCTGAAACGGTTCAGCGGATTCTTATCATGTTTTGTACATGACTTCTTAAGAATTAGTTGTGCAATAAAAAATCTAAAATAATGCACCATTCAAAGGTTATTGAATTACATATAAACACACTTCAATAGGTCCTAACACCTTGAATAAGAGCTCTAAAGACTTACTTTAAAGTTATTTTGTAGCTTGTAACTGCCTTCAAATATATGTGAAGTTTCATTAGTATCCTTTTAGTACTTAACAAATTATCATGAAATTAAGTTTTCCACGTTCACGGTCACAATGCGCGCGGAGTTATTTGGCCACCGGTAAAGCTGTATGTGGATATATAAACTGAATGATATATCAATAATTAGTTGCTTCGTTCAGTTTTATACCTGTAAAATTTCAACGTAGTACATACAATAATTAACGAGATAATAAAATAAAAGTCATAGTCATTAGGAAGTGCAAGACCGCGGTAACCCGACCATGTTTAGGTGGTTACAAAAAAGCGATCGCGTAGTACAGGGGTTCCCAAACTTAATTTGTCTACTGCCCACTTTGGGAATAAATTATTTTTTAGCGCCCCCATTTTTTCACCTACTTAAAAACCATTACCTAGATGAAATTACAAATCGCCCTCTAAGCCTCTACACAACGCCGCCTCTTTAGGCCTGCAGCGCCCACAAGGGGGCGTTATCGCCCACTCTGGGAAAGTCTGGCGTAGTACATTATGCTATCTTCTAAAGTGTTTAGTTTAACTTACAAGTTCGGTACAGACGCGTACACTGTTTAATACATTACAATATTATAATACCTGTACTATGAAAACATTATTATTATTATTATCTTTAGGCTACTTAGTAGATAGGTGTCTATTATGTGCACAATTGCACATACTTACCAAGAATCGTCGATAACACGTCTTTTAGTGGGACGCGGGGGGCGGGGGGAGGGGGGGGGGCGCAGGGTACTTCATTGTTTGCATAGCGCACTAAACTTGACTCCTATCAGATAATTCGTCTTGTAGAGCGCGTGTGCTCTTCCGCTTTCTATTTTTACAAATATTTATCGAGTGCTTGACAGTTATTCAATATGTGTATACTGTAGCAATCTGCCAGGGAACTATGGGGGCCAGGCAGATCACTACGTGTATTTGTGTTCTGATGTAAGCCTGTGGTATGTGCTTGGGCGTCTAAATAACCAAATCAGACACATGGGAGCACTATATTTTTATTTTTACTTTATATTGATGAAGATGTGGAAAGGAGAGTGAATGCGGGAAATTAAGGGATTGATGCTATACATGTGATTGTGACTAACCAGTCGATGTCCAAAAAGGCACGACTGGCTGCTCACAAAGGTGTTCAGTGATGGTAATTAATGCGATTTCGTATAAATTTAATAAACATACGAATTCGTGAGTCTTAGCATGCTAATTGCTATTGCTAAGCTAATATGACGATAATTCATAACTAAATGTGAATTTTGCTAATATTGCGAATTAAAGAGCGCATTCGCCACAAAACACATATAATCCTAGTGGAGACATTCGCCTTAGGACGTCTCCTAGCGTGCGTTTAGTTTACTCGCCGAGAGCCCAAGAACGTTTGATTTGTACTAGTACACTTGCATATTTTATGTGTTTAAGTTAATTATCACACATAATTAAATATATGTAACAATTTAAAACCTATTATTGTTTTTAAGATTTCATGAACTTTACTTTTGAAAAATAATCCCATATAGGGTTAATTCGGTGAGACATTGTCACAAGTGTTCAATAGTCTATTTACACTAAAATATTTATACTTATACAAAAATTATTATTTAAAATTATTACTTAAAGTTATTATTTACACTTTTATTTACACACAGCCACTTCTCACTACTTATTTACATATATTATTTACAGGTAATGAGTCCACACTATTATCTATTTTAAGTACAATAATAAGCCTATGACTAAAGAATGTAATTATTGTATAACGAATACGTAAACTCTCTATGTCACTTGGCAAAACGTACTGAACTTTATTCTAATACGACGCCAGTGCCATGCAAATTATTACTAAAAATTAAACAATCACATGTATTCATTCAATACATATACGACCCTAAATGCGAGCAAATAAAAGATAATAAGATAATAATTGCTTAATTCTTCGCGCCACCCGGGCCACCTACTTCTGCTAAGTTACTAATATTATTCGGAAATAATTTAAACAATCGCACGTATTCATTCAATATACGACCCTAAATACGAGAAAATCAAAGATAATAAGATAATAATTGCTTAACTCACTCTTCGCATCACCTACTAATAATTTTAAACAACGAACGAGGTCAGGGTCACGTGAAACAGATAGATTTAGTATTTCCGACTTCCCGTGGGTGCAACGGAGACGAAGAGTGCGCGCTGGCTGACGTATGATAACAAAAGTAAGAAGTGACGAATTAAAATAAATTCGCACTTCACAGAATTTCGCAACTACGTTTAATCTGCTAAATGCTAATTGAGCATTAGTTTGCTAACAATTAATGTGAATGCTAATTAATCCATCACTAATGTTCACGACGAGTGCCCAAGCTTATGTATGTAAGTGAATGTTGTGCAAATGAGGCATGAAAGTAGAATAAATGCTTTGGAATTGCGATCCTTGCAAAGCATTTGTGGTGTAACTACTCGTATGAATGATAGGCTGAGAAACGATGTGATAGGACAATGGAGTGACAGTAATTGAAAAGAGCGTTATCAAATAAACTCAACTCAATAATAATTCTTATGATCTGCTTTTGAGACGAGTTAAATAAATGCCACAATAAAAATGTGTTTTTAATAATTACCTATGAAATTCTATTAGTTCGCCAATTGATTACATTTTTCAAAAAAGCGTCTTTGCATTTAACATTCTTAAAAATGTGGTCTTGTGTGAGCGAGATGTGACAAAATGCGACATCTCTCTTAAGAGGATGAATGAAAGGCGACTTACAAAAGGTATTTAGAATGCAGATGTGAGTGGAAACGACCGGAGGGGACACCCTAGAAGAAATATGTGGGCGTCCAAGCAAAAAGGGTCCAGTAGTGGGGTATTGAGTTAATAAGACCAGATTCGGTATCTAGAATAGTCAATTGATAACAAGGATTAAAAGATTAAAAAAATATTGAAAAACTGGCACATTTTTTTTATCAGACATTTGAAGTTGAAACTCTGAAAAAAGTTGATTTTAGAAAAAGCATTTTTAGTTTGATTTTTGGAACAACTTAGAACATTTTCTGATGTTTCTAAGTACATTTACTGGGTTTTCCTTATTGGTCATAATTCTTCAGAAAGGTCAGGTGCGTAGTACTCGCAACCGGCGAGCGTGTATGACCAGGAAACCTACTCCCAAAGCACGAAGTCCGTAGTTTAGGCCGAAGATACGGGCGTTCCCTACTCCGTATCAGTTACGAACATAAAATAAATTGGGGTCCCGAACTAAGAATGTATGACAATACGATTTAACAGTTCTTACTCACGGTGGTTTTGTGCGTCCGAAAAATTTTATTTAACACTTGTTTCGACGAATCAACTAGTTTTGGACGGACCCGTATTTTCGTTGACGGGTTTATAGAGAGTAAACCCCCAGTTGTGTGAACGTAAACGAAGCAAAAGGAGGGAGTATGTAAGGATCGTAGCAGTTGGCGCTCTGTAGTTTCTGCCTACCCCCATGGGAAGAAGGCGCGAATTTATGTATGTATAAGATATTGATAATTCTTCATTCTAACGAGCTAAATTAAGGTTTAGGAAACGTACAGAATGCATAATATCATGTATTTTGCTCTTGCAAATCATCAGCAAAGCAGTATCATGCGGTTTAATAAAATTGCACTGCGCATTTTACTGTTTCTTTACTTATACTTATTAAGTCTATGAACCTAATATGATTGCGACTAATTACCAAATCACCCATATAATTTGAACAATTGATAATAGATCAAATAAATCACTATTTGTGTTATGTAAACATCAATTTTTAAACCTTAACAATCAAGAACTGGTACAAACATTTGCGAGTTCCAATTTACTTTGAATTAGTTAATTCGAGCGCTGTATCTTTTAATATTTCCAGGTGTATCTGAACGCACAGTATTGAACATAGTAAAAGAAGCAAGGCTCGTAGAACAAGGTTTGCTAGACCCTGAAACTCTAAAGAAATCGCCAAAGAAACGTGTAAGGACAAAGGGCAAGATAGAAGTTGATGAGTACGATCTTCAAGTAATTCGCAGAAAAATCCACGAGTTCTACGCTTTCAAGAAAGAAGTACCTACTATCAACAAACTCCTCCAGATATTAAAAGAAGAGATCAACTTCAAAGGCTCAAGGGAAACGCTCAGGAAGATACTGAGAAAAAATGGTTTTCAATTTAGGAAGACAAAGAACACTAAAGAGAAGGAACAAGCTCCGGAAACTACGTCGTCCGTCCCGCCGATGGTGGCGCCATACATTCACACTATGTTCAGTCACAAAAATATACAATCATAGATTTTATGCATATTATATTGTAGAGGCATAAATTTAGACTGGTAGGTTTTTGTTAGTCTCTTCTCACGAAACTGAAGTTTGCTCGTCCAGAGATTTATAGTGCATCATACAACTGCAGTTATTGTTGTGCTAAAAATAGACTTAGATCTTTATGTTGAGTGACGGTTGGGGGCCGTCTGCTTCATCGAGCAATTGGACTAACAATAAATGTACAATATTATTAATGTCTGGCGGTAAGGAACAGTTCTATAGTCCCATACTATAGAACTGCTCCTTACCGCCAGACATTTTATTATATTTTGATTTGCTATCTACTGACACAATGAGTGGTAAACAAAACTTCTTTAATATAAATTACAATATTGTTAGTTTGTGAGAAGTAACTACATTGTATTTACCTACTGTGGTATTGTAGTTTTTAGTTCTACTGACAGAAGCTCATCTTTTTACAAAAAATGTGTGTATTGAGTGATCTGTGTGTGCACAGGTTTTAACCTAGCACTTCATAGTCATTTGTATGTATACAGTACTAAGTCCCAATATTATATAAGGTGGATGCGCATAGGTAACTCGCGAAATTCAAATTTTCTTGCGTTTTTTTGCAATTTGCAGGTCAGTGTCAGGTCATATGTTGATCAAAATATGATTCGCGACATAAGAATCATTAATACATCTCTCTAAGTTAGATTTTTTTCTAAAATGTCACGATTTCCGAAATCATTTGCTGTTTCTTTTTTTATTGTTATGGCCGCGAATCACATTTTGATCAACATATAATCTGACACTGACCTGCAAATTGCAAAAAACGTAAGAAAATTTGAATTTCGCGGGCTACCTTAACGCATTCACCATAAGTTTGTTTCAATTGAGGCTATGAATGAATGAAATGCACCGACCCCAGCGTGGTTTAACCAGACTCGATTACTCGAATGAACCCAAAGATTGACACTAGCCCCTGTAGCCTCATGTTTCATGGGGCTACATAGGCCATTGCATATCAAGGAGTAGACCGGGGGGCGCGGTAATGGTAGGGAAGACGTGCCCTTAGGATATGGAAGGATTATTAGTCTATCGAGTATACACCCTATATACAGAGGGATAGGATTGTCACTTCCCGTACCGACTCTAAGAGTAATTGACATCGCGTCGGTATCCTTTTTCTTGTCGTTTGTTTCAATTTGGGCGTCCTTTCTGATTAAAATTGCAAGTCCCCGGTGCGCTTTACCTGCGGTGGCAGATAGGTGCCATTCATAATGCTTCGAGTTTTACATTCCTACATTCATACCTGTTTCCTGTAGGCAGGCTATCTGGATGCTCCTATGTGAAAGTTCAGCGTCTATTTTTTTTTTGGTCGGGTTTGAGGCCCCGCGGACGTTCCAGGTTGCAACATGCAAGTCTGGGCAAGTGTACTTAACTGCAGCAGAGGGCAGATTTCTAAGTGTTGTATAACCAGTTGTATGCACGACTTCACCTGAAATCGGTGTACCCAATGGTGACGCTAATTGTTCACACGGTGTTAGCGGGCTAGGTAGTTGGGGGCTATTCCTTTGGGACCGGGGTTTGGTGAGCTGTACTTGCCCGTCTCGTATGTTGTAGAGGTTACTTAAATCTAGTGTATGTTGTGGTGTTTTGGCGTTGGTTAATTCCTGTGTTAGAATTTGCTGGTTACTATTATACCGTTGGTCGTCAACCATGACCCAGCTATCATAATGCTGTTCATTGTAGATGTGTATATTACCGGGCACCGCCTCGCCGGTTGGTGAATATACCAGAGGGTTCTCGTTTTACATGTGCACATACACGTTTACAAGGTAGAATTCAGACGCGACGATTAGGATGTCTTCTCCTCCCCAGAACGTCTCATTAAACTGCGCGGTTATTTATTTTGCTATTAATTGTTCCCGAGATAAATTGTTGTTAGAAAGAAAGTCCTGAATATTATTCAAAAGTGCTAAATGCTGTCATCGTCTCTATTCATTGACACAAATTTTGCAAGGTTGCGACGAACCGACAGGTGGTCGAAAGTCAGCCCCATTAAGTGATTTATTTGGTGAGATAGGGATCTAAACAAACAATTTCGGTCTCTTTTCATTGGTACCAATGAAGCCATTGACGAGTTGTTTTAATGCACCAAAGTACACCATAGTGCTTAAAAACAAAGATATTGGCTACCCCCGTCAAAACGGGGTGAAATTTATGAGCCGTTTTTGCTACTGTCTGCAGAAATGTATCTTATTATGAAACTTTACAATTCAGGGTAAAGTTTTTGTTGCGTCGCAAATGAAATTTAGTTTAACACTCTCAGAAACAAAAAAAAATTTTTTTTTCTCCGATTATATCCGGCGCCCGGCGCAACAATCTCGATTGCTTTGCGCAACCAAGCAATTAAACCAAATGTTTAACGTATTTTCAGGGAATTTTAGCTTAATGCTACACTTATTAACATTTCATACTAGGTTAGAAGGCTATTCAAGATAAGAAATATTCTGAGAAAACAACTTCTGTACGAAATCCAAGTCGAAAATGTTCTTTTTGTTAGAATATTCAAGAACCCTTGTTTAGCCTGCCTTACTATAGGTATTTAATATGAACACACCATCACAAAACAATGGATCACAGTGAATGTCGAATGATCACGTGATCCGAGCTTCGAAAGTTCACCAGTCCCTTGAAAACAGTGACCTAGCTTAACTTCACGCCGACAACGTTGTCACAATATCTATATATCTAGAAAAGGTATAATCCAATAGAAAGAAAAGATATCACCAGGTTAGTTTGCGCCGGGTATCAGGATCCTTTGGCAGGCTGTTAGTTCCTCTTGACAGGAGCGCGCGTAGGTTTAGTCCACCCCACCTTCGCAAACACTTTGCACCACAAAGTATTATTTCGCGACTCAAAACTCATCAAAGAAACACAGCACAATTCCGATTGCCAGAGGCGCAACCCGCCACATGTGGGGCGCACGTTACAAGAAATGCACCCACTTATCCCGACACGACTGCTTGCTACAGCGTCCAGATGGAAACTCTCCACCATAAGTTTGTTTCAATTGAGGCTATGCTCTAAATCTCGTGATAAAATAGCTCAAAAGATTTGACTCCCAGAACGCCAGACTATAAACTGGCTTAGGCCTTGTGCGCACCACTGGTGCGCTGCTAGACGGCACAACACTGTTGCATGCGGCGGGCGGGCGTACCGTGCTGCAACTGCCCGGTAGTGTGGTCAGGCCTTATAATTTGAATTGTAATTTACTTGTATGAAAAATGTGCATAGGATATTTGTCGTAGTTATAGTACTATATGCAATGCCTTGATATATCTGTCGCCAAGAAGTATCTTGTGGGGTATTAAATATATAACTATGTAACACCCAATTAAGTGTTCTAATGAATGTAGTAGAAAGGTATATACCGCTGAATTTGACTTACGGTAGGCTTATTGTACTAGATGTAAATAATCATTCTATGTGGTGGTTTAATATTAAATTATGAAGTAGTTTTAACACTTAAAAAATATTACATGGCAGCTTATGCTACTTATTTTAAGATTGCTAAAACTAATCAATATTATAATTTGCCTAGTAGTATTTCTAGGTGATATTTCATTGGTTTGGTTAGAATTTCCTACTGCCAATATCACTTTACATTTAAAATTAAAACTGAGCGTTACGATGATCGATTCAGCTTTTGCTTCACCGCCAGTGATGATACCGCTTTCAGAACAGTGACACCTGTAAAAAGAATGATTGTTTTTCATATGAATTCTCTGGTAAATATCAAATCGAATTCTAGGTGTGTACAGCTTGATCTCGTAGTAAGAAAATTTTAGTAGATTTAGGCCTAAGTGAATGTATAAATTACTAATGGAATATTTGGCAAGAAACATGTGAATATAGCCTCTCATAGTAGGTATTGACCCAGGAGGTAATTTTGAATGTCACAATCTTAGTTTTATTTAATTTGATATTTTTTAAGTTCATCACATTATGAAGTATATTTAGATAAACTTGACAAATCTTAAATACAACATACAATCTAAGGGCTGATTTCACCAATGAAACTGAACGCGATCAGCACATAAACCACGTTTAAGGGCTGTCAGTGTCACTATTTTCTTTGGAATAATGACACTGACAGCTCTTGAACGTAGTTTATATGTGCTTATCGCGCTCAGTTTCATTGCTGAAATCCGTCCTAACGCTAAAATATATTATATTATATACAAGTATGTCAAATATATACTTAAAAGAAAGAAAAACATTATTTATTTCAAACAATAAATGAAATCGAATTTGTATTTTGATATTATTGTTTTAACATGATGAATTTGAATAAACCCTCCGTAATTATTATGTTCGAATTTATTTATTCGTGACAACGGCATAAAGTTGTGGTACAAACATGAAAAATATCGTATCACTATGTGCTGCCTTGCAAGGCGTATAAATATTGCTTAAGTACACAGTCATAGTAAGTAATGTAATCGTGTATGAACATGAAAATGATTGTGTATGTTGTATAGTATGCTTTTATGGGTCCGGCTACACGCTCCACATTACTTGTGCGAATTGCACAAACAAAACGGTATACCGTGCAAACTGTTAAGAGTTTTCTTTGTTGTGCGTGCATACAAGTCGCTGCGTGTAGTCTGGTCTTTATTTTTGATAATAAATTAAGGTTTATCGTTTAGTACACCTAAAACAAGTTTTATAAAAAACTTGTCTAGACGACTATTCAAACAGATTACCAACATAATTAACAATACAATATGTCTGAAACAACGTCAATATATTTAAGACATGTTTTCGACAAGGTATTTACAAGATTTGTCGAAATCAATCATCACAACTTGTGCTTATGTGTAAACGCGGGGTAAGAGAGTCCTTTTTCAAGTGGCAAGTTGTCTATCTAGCTTGTGTTGTCTCACTGCAGGGCAAAGGCTTCCTCCCTTTTCCACACACATCTGTTAATTTCTTTCAGTTCTTTTGTGAACGAATAATGCATGTCAAACATTAGTGATGTACGAAATACCTAATATTTTAAGTTATTCCTATAATATAAATTAAAAGTAAGGTATAGTTTTGTTTTTTTTATGCCTCTCGGGACCCGGGTCGAACTTGGAAGGCGTACGAGGGGCCGAAGCCAACACCTAGATGCCCTTTAGACAATTTTAAGTGTTAAGGCACCACCAACCAACGATTATACCTGTATGCACTATGCAAGTGCGCCCAAGGACAACCCTCGGCTGGTGCAGGACTATTGCAGAACATGGAAAAAAATCATATTAAACTATGGGTTTGGGTCGCTATAGTCGATTGGTTACCTATACAGTGTGAGTCTTTATAATGTGCACATATCGAAATGAGGGAATCTATGCTTAATTTTATCGACGGAAAAAATGTTAAAAAAAATCTAAATATTTATTAATATTTTTTATGGATTTTTAAAAAAAATTGTTTGCTTTTGTGACCCCAGTGTATACAAAACTGTGTAACTTTTAAACTAAACGATTTATCACGATGAAACAAACTCCATAATGTTTGGAAGTAATTAGGTGTCGTCATAAAATAAAAATTATGGAAAAAAAATAGCCATAATCAAATATAAACATTTTTTTTTGGCAAAAATCTGATTTTTTTTCATTAATTTTTACAAAAATTGTAAAATTTCTCAATAACATGCCCCCATCACCTTCTTTTTTTATAACTTTAAGTTATTCTTCATTTTATTAGGAACCTAACGGTAAAAATTGCATGTTTTTAACTCAACCCCAACATTTTTTATCAAATGTCAAAGAAAGGCCCAACGCATAGCTACGCACATTGTTTAGCAGGTAGATAAACTTTTTTTTGTTAACTTTGTTGTGAATGCGCGCGGGTCGTTTCAAAGATGGCACTCCGAACGCGGAATCGTATTGTTCTCATAAGGGTGGTTTGTTTGGGATGATAATTAATGCAAAAGAGTTCAATTGAAACCCATTTATTATTAAATACAAAATTTAATGCATCAGGTTCTCAAAATGTCCACCTCGTTGTTGTAAACACAAAGCCGCGCGAATTAGAATTTGGTGTGTCGCTCTCCTTATCATTTCGGGATCATTGCGAATATCATTCGCACAGTTTATTATGCGGTCACGCAAATCGGCCTCACTGTTGATGGGGGTACTGTAGACGCGTTGCTTCATGGTCCCCCATAGGAAATAATCAAGGGGCGTCAAATCGGGTGAACGCGCAGGCCACCCTACAGGTCCTTGCCGGCCGAT
The DNA here is from genome assembly GCA_947568875.1 of Fissipunctia ypsillon. Classification (NCBI taxonomy): domain Eukaryota; kingdom Metazoa; phylum Arthropoda; class Insecta; order Lepidoptera; family Noctuidae; genus Fissipunctia; species Fissipunctia ypsillon. The sequence continues at coordinate 26,771,536 of OX387643.1, forward strand.
CCATTTGTCATGATAATTTTCGTTTAAAAATCTTCTTACATTTGTAGCGTAATGGGCAGGACATCCGTCCATCTGAAGAAACATCCTTTGACGCACAGCCAGTGGGACATCTTCCAATAACTGAGGCATATCATCTCTCAATAGACTTAAAAATCTTTCACCAGTCAACGTTCTCGGCAATATGACTGGTCCAATCAACATGTTATCGATAAGACCAGCCCAAACATTTATCGAAAATCTTACTTGGAAAGTAGATGACCGTTTCAGTTTCGGGTTTTCACCTGCGCGGCACCATCTGTGTAAATTTCGACAGTTAGTAATACCGTCTCTAGTGAATGTCGCTTCGTCCATCCATAGTATTTTTCTTGGAAAGTTTGGGTTTGCTCTGGTTTTTCTTTGAATCCATGTGGACATCACACACCTTGGACGCCAGTCTACGTCTTCATGTAGATGTTGCACCCTTTGATAGTGATAAGGATGCAATCCTTCTTTCTTTAAAATACGCCACACTGATTTTTGGGATATTCCGTGACGAAGAGCCAGTCGTCTAGTACTTATGGATGGATCAGCAAACAAATCACTTAATACTGCTTGTTCAGTAGCCGCATCAATAATTACTTGAGGTGGCTCGCGACGATCTCTACTTGATCCAAGTCCAGTGATCGACAACCTTCTGTGAACTTCCTGGAAGTTTCGGGCAGATGGCACTGGTTGCCTGTTAGGATACGCAGCTATGTAAGCCGCGCGCGCAGCTCTGGCACTTCCTTGTCCCACTCCATAATAAAAATGTATGTCGGCGATGTGTGCCGGGGAAAATTCACTTAAACGCGGCATCATGTAGCAGCGAACGAAAGTTATGAAAATCCAGCGAACGAAAGTACCGAAACACATATAGCAGCGGCGAATAATTCGGAGCGACTGCCAGTCTGACATCTGTCATAATTCAAGTTCCTTTGGCTGGCCCTACCTCCCCGACCTGCGCACATTCAAAAGAAAGTTTATCTACCTGCTAAACAATAGCTATGCGTTGGGCCTTTCTTTGACAGTTGATAGAAAATGTTGGGGTTGAGTTAAAAACATGCAATTTTTACCGTTAGGTTCCTAATACAATGAAGAATAACTTAAAGTTATAAAAAAAGAAGCTGATGGGGGCATGTTATTGAGAAATTTTACAATTTTTGTAAAAATTAATGAAAAAAAATCAGATTTTTGCCAAACAAAAATGTTTATTTTTAAATGTGGCTATTTTTTTCCATAATTTTTATTTTATGACGACACCTAATTACTTCCAAACATTATAGAGTTTGTTTCATCGTGATAAATCGTTTAGTTTAAAAGTTACACAGTTTTGTATACACTGGGGTCACAAAAGCAAACAATTTTTTTTAAAAATCCATAAAAAATATAAATAAATATTTAGATTTTTTTTAACATTTTTTCCGTCGATAAAATTAAGCATAGATTCCCTCATTTCGATATGTGCACATTATAAAGACTCACACTGTATTATGCGTTTCGATGGCGCGGCCACGGTGTTTTTTTTTAAAAACCATGCCAATATTTTGATAAAAATTGTAAAAGTTGATTTCCAAAACCATAAAGTTTTCAAAGCTGGTTAAAAAGTTGACAAGGCTGGCAAGGGTCTGAACGTAGCCGCGCCATCGAAACGCGGAGAACCGCGCGGCCACGGAGATCTTTAAAACTAAGCGTTGCAGAGACCTGAAATTTAGGTAAATAACAGATTGAATTTGTAAAAATACAACAAAAATCCTAGGTTTATATTTCAGGAGTGTAACAATAAAACCCCATGGCCGCGCCATTGAAACGGTGAAAAACACGTTATCGCGGATATCTCGCTAAAAAACATCGCAGAGGTCTGAAGTTTTTTGTAAAACCTAGATTTGAATTTGTCAAAATTTGTAAAATACACAAAAAAATATCCTAGGTTTATATTTCAGGAGCTGTGTAGTACAGTATCGCGTAGAAATAAGTTGTGATTATCTCTCGAAGAAAGTATGTATTAGCGTAATATTTTTTTGTAAACAACACCTATAGAACTACCGTTATTAGGCAAACAATATTTTTTCCATAATATAGAACTTTCAATATGTTTTGAATGTTTCGATAGGGTGACCATGGCTTATTCTTTACAGAAATCTTTCCACCTATTGTATTAGAAATTATATCTCAATGATTCTAAATTAAAATGAAACGCTAAGATACAAAAACAAAAGTTTATTTCTTTACAAATCACAGATTATTTAGTTACCCCTCCATTGCTTGACAGCTAAAAATACTGTAGTTCTGAGTACCTGTGCGAGAACCATAACAGATAACTCTCACAACATTCGTAATTCCTGTAAGATAGCATTATCTATGAAAAATTTGTATACTCAAACCCATGGGTTATTTAAACCCTTGTTTACAATATCTTAGGTACAATAGCCGTCACATCAAATTACCAATTTTTGATTTGTCGTTTGAAATATATTATGTCAGAAATAACCCCTGTAATTAACTCAAGCATTCCAACATCAATAAATCCTAGCCGAGTTGCGTAGTGAGCGGTCGTGTTTACCTTTTACTTGAGACAAATACAAAATTTAAAATAGTACTGATATACAATTTTAAACTTAATTGTGTCCAACTATAGAGCTCTTTCTTATAACGAGGTGAGTGTCACACAAAATCATAGCAGGCATTAGAACGAAGCGGATAGACTAGCTTCATACCGCTCCCGCATTGTAAGGGTCACCCACATATTAACTGAGCGAAGCGATAAGCGGAGCGGAAGAATACGATACACTAATAGCATGAATCTTCAACGTACACCCCCTGATAAATTCAGCGACAAAATGAGTGTTACTAGTGGGAATAGCAATTCTCAGCCCGACCTATCAACTTTCGGGACTCCTGATTATAGTGAATATGTATCACAACGCAAAAGAAAAACTCCGGAGGATGATTTCTCATACCAATTTAAGGAATTTAAAAAGGAAATTATGGGATTACTGAGGGAGTTTGGTAATACTCAGGCAGAAAACATCAATACTATAAAAAAAGATATCTCATCTATAAATGAACAACTTACTGAAATGAAGACTAAAACGGACCAATTGATTATGGAACATGGCACCTTTAAATCTGAGATTCAAAACCTAACAACTACTGTCAATAAGAATCAGGAAAAAATAAAGTGTATTGAAAACGACGTAAAGGCACTCCAAAGTACTCAAAGTACCTCATCATCGTCAGAACATCCTACATTAACACCTATTTATGGTAACATAATGATCGAACTCCAAGAGCGTCTGGAGCGCAGTAAAAATATAATAATCACTGGTATCTCTGAACTGTACTCAGAAAGCATGGAGAAGAAGAGAGAAACGGATAGATGTGACGTGAAGAAAGTATTATCGGACATATATCCACCCTATCCTGAACCGGAAAAAATAATACGCTTAGGGAAATATGATGGGAAGAAAACACGTCCTATAAAAGTCTGTTTTTCAACATCAGAAGTAGCTAAAAGAATACTGAAAAATAAATTCAACTGCAAGGATAATAATATTAAAATCTACTCCGACCAGACACCTAATCAGAAACAGGATATGGAAAACCTACGAGAAGAGTTACGTCAACGCAAAGAGAAAGGAGAAAGTGACTTAATTATAAAATATATAAAAGGAACCCCTAAAATAATAAAGCAACAGCCAAAAAACGAGACACCAGAGAAAATACAGTAAGTAAAACTACAGGTAACAGATTTATAACTCATGCAATCTATAATAACTATGCCGAGATAATTATTACAAACAAAGCAATGAAATTTTTGTATGCGAATATCCGCAGTATAGTGAAACCAGGTAAATTGGATGAAATACGATGTATAATAGAATCGTTCGAAACTAAGGTTCATGTTATTATTCTTACGGAGACTTGGATCAAAAATGATGACGAAGCACAAAGGTTAAAACTGCCAAACTATACTCACTACTACAACTACAGAAAAAAATCCAGAGGTGGTGGAGTATCTCTGTTCATCCATAACAGTTTAAAACATGAATTTTTAGAAGAACAGTGCGAAGACGGAAACCATTTTCTATGGGTGCATCTTGACACATTTTCTCTGGACATAGGGGCCATATATAAACAACCAGCAGCAAACACTAACAAGTTTCTCGAAAATTATAACCAACATCTTGCAAAAAGAAAACGTGTCATTGTTTTCGGCGATCTAAACCTAAATTTACTAACTAAGGAAAAACCTGTAAAGGAATACAAGGAAATCCTGCGAGAGAATAATATAAAAATATTGAATAAGATCACCCCAGAACATTGCACTCGTGAGACCACATCCTCAAAAACAATCATAGACCATGTGTGTACAAACTTGCAGAATAACACATTCCAGATGTCTGATAATGAGTCCTCCATAGCTGATCACAAACAAATTTATCTGGAGCTAAACAGATCTAAAACCGAACGCATAAAAAGAGTTCAATATGAATCAATAAGCTATATTAATTTACAGAACGATATCAAGGAAATAGTTCACACAAAACTATTTAATGAATATGAAGAACTGGAATCTCAGCTGTTACAAACAATCGCAAAAAACAAAATAAGGAAAACAAAAATGTTAAATCCCCCTTGCAAAGAGTGGATAAATAAGGACCTCATAACATTAATAAATAAAAGGAACCAACTGTGGCACAGTTTAAAACAAACACCCAAAGACGAGCACTTGCGTAAAGAATTCTTAAAGCAAAGAAACCACACCTTTGTAAATATCCAATTAACTAAAAATCAATATTATTATAAGGCTTTCGCTAAGTGTAAGAAATGTCCTTTAAAAATGTGGCAACTAATTAATAGACTATCAAATAATAAAACAGAATTGGCAGACCCTGGGCATATAAAAATCAATACCGCCAATGGGCAAATCTCAGATACTCAAGGAATTTGCGAATACTTTAACAGATATTTTGCGACAATAGGTACTGAACTTGCAAATAAAATACCCCTAAAATACCATAACAACTTAACTCAGACATTAACATATAATAAACCTAAAAATAACAATCCTGAGTTATCAAAATTAAAACCAACCACTGCAGACGAAGTATTGAAAATAATAAAAAACCTGAATTCTAACACTAGCTCCGGTTTAGATGGCATTAGCACCAAATCCATCAAATGTGTTAAAAACAATATAGCGGAAAGCTTAGCAAACTGTATTAATAAATGTCTAAACGAAGGCTATTTCCCCAACCGCCTTAAAATTGCGAAGGTTAGCCCAATATTTAAATCAGGCAGCAAACTGGACCCCAGTAACTATCGACCTATATCGGTACTACCAGTAATGTCGAAAATATTTGAAAAAATTCTACATAAACAATTGTATGAATTCCTAACTACTATTGATTACCTATACAAAAAGCAATACGGTTTCCGCCCCAGATCGAACACTGTTTCCGCGACTGTTGACTTAGTAACCAACATAAGACTTACCATTGATCAGAAAAAAATTACTTTAGGAATTTTCATTGATTTAAAAAAGGCTTTCGACACTGTTAGCCACAATATACTACTATCGAAACTAAAGGATATAGATGTAACTGGTAAAGCATATGAGATTTTTAAGTCATACCTTACAGACAGATCTCAAGTTGTCAAAATTGATAATCACCAAAGTGGCCCTCAATTGATTACTTGTGGCATTCCTCAGGGTTCAATTTTGGGACCCCTATTATTCCTTGTTTATGTCAATAACATATATCAGATTGGACTAAAGGGAGATATTACTTTATATGCCGACGATACTAGCCTGTTCTATTCTGGTCACTCAGTGGAAGCAGTAATGAACCAAGCTCAGCATGATCTACATCTGTTACACATCTGGTTACAGTCAAATTTACTAACTATTAATGCCTCGAAAACGAAATACATTATTTTCTCTGCTAAAAACAAAAAAATTGAAAATCATAGTCCTCTTACTATTAACGGTGAAAAAATAACTAAAGTTAACAATGAAAAATATTTAGGCCTTGTTCTTGATAGTCAGCTTACCTGGAAACCGCAAATCGAAAAAATCCGCAATAAAAGAAATTCACTAACAGGCGCGCTAAGAGGTATAGTAAGATGTCTCCCAAGACATGTTCGATACACGATATATAACTCCTTGGTCAAGTCTCGTATAGATTATTTAGTGGAGGTATGGGGTTCAGCAACTAAATCAAATTTGCAAAAACTGCAAGTTGCACAAAATAGAATTATTAAAACATTATTTCTATACGATTATCTAACACCAACTATCAAAATTTATAAAGAAACAAAATTGTTCAATCTGGCCCAAACACATAAATATAATACATGCATTTTTATTAGAAAAATCCTTACTAAAGATATCCACTCATAAATTACATTCACAAAAAAAATTGATTACCTTAAACGCATGACAAGGCAGGCCAATAACCTGTGTTTAAGAAGGCATAGAACGAACTATGGAAAAAAGAGTATTCTATATGATGGGGCCCAACACTACAACGAATTACCTAAAGATATAAAAGAAGCAAAATCTCTGTTTGTATTTAAAAAATTACTAAAAAGCCACATTTTAAAAGATTTTTCATTAATAGGAGGATATTAAGTTCAGTGGTACCAATTACTAATTTACATTATAACACACATGCAATTCAAAATATATTTTACTAAACAATTAGTCATTCATGAATATAATACACATAAGTACATTACTATAATATAACACATAAAAGCCCTACACACTACCTAACACACATATATACTATAAATATATACATAAAAAATATACATACATACACTATATTTTAATTTACATAAAATTACGTTTAAATAAATATATTTACAAATAATAATAATTTAAATATTTTAACATGTATACGTATATGACACTACCTACTAATACACATACACATAACATTACGCCTTGTTTCCCCGAAGGGTTGGGCGGAGGTGTACCTATAGTACACCCACTTTTCGCCAGTTATGTTTAAGTCCCATGTAATATGGGGCGAGCCTATCACCTACCAACCACCTACCTACCTACTAATTATTATACATATGTATATATATATAATACAGTAATACATAAACAAACTCAAGGAATCATAATAAATAAACTCTATGTAGTCATAACATAACGTAACAATAGTAAGTTAAAAATATATAAAATGAAGACAATATTAACAACCATCAAAGTACTCTAAACGCAGTGAAACGATCAATGTGTCATGGGCCTTAGTAAACAAATATTGTATCCCTCAACTCTTGCACACCTACCCGCAGTGGCGATGCGCATACGACCGACGTTGTGTACTTAGTATCGTGTGAACATTTGTTTATTTACAACTACTCTCTTATTACTAAAACTGTTATGAAATCTTAATGTATTTTGTCCTAACACTAACCTACTACGCCAATCGGCGTTATGTATTTTAAGTTTAAATATTGTATTTTCTCTGTAAGTGATTGTGTAAATCTTTTGAGAAAATAAATGTCTAAAACCGTAATATAACGTGATAAACTCACAAAAGGCATGATAAAGCCAGTAACAATATTAAAAATATTATTGTGTGTAAAAAAAATATAATTGATAAGTTCTTTGGATCTGAAAGATACTAATATCAAAAAACATTGTCTTTGAGCGTATAAAGAAAAATAAAAAAAAACAGGAAATTTTGCGTCATTATGATTGTTATTTGCAAACAATTATTTTAAAGACCATCGACTTTTTCGTGTACATCATCAGTGCGTCGAAATATTTTCATTTCTGAGCCACCTGACGCCTATTGTACCTAAGATATTGTAAATAAGGGTTATTTACGATCGCTTTCTATAATATAAGTCTTTGAGAGGGCGAATCATAAGCAGCCGTCAAAGATTGCGGATCAAGATTAGGATTGAGATACATTATAGATTTCTGGCTTTAAACATAGATATAAGTTATAGGTTTGAGTATACAATTGTTCATCAAATAATGGTTCTTACAGGAATTACGAATGTTGCCCGAAGTTATCTGTTATGGTTCTCGCACAGGTACTCAGAGTTACAGTATTCTTAGCTATCAAGCAATGGATGGGTAACTAATTAATCTGTGACTTATATGATTTTTAAATAAATAAACTTTTGTTTTTGTATCTTAGCGTTTCATTTTAATTTAGAATCCTTGAGATATAATTTCTAATACAATAGGTGGAAAGATTTCTGTAAAGAATAAGCCATGGTCACCCTATCGAAACATTCAAAACGTATTGACAATTCTATATTATGAAAAAAATATTGTTTGCCTAATAACGGTAGTTCTACATATTAATAGGTGTTGTTTACAAAAAATATCACGATAATACTTACTTTCTTCGAGAGATAATCACAACTTATTTCTACGCGATACTGTACTACACAGCTCCTGAAATATAAACCTAGGAATTTTTTTTTGTGTATTTTACAAATTTTGACAAATTCAAATCTAGGTTTTACAAAAAACTTCAGACCTCTGCGATGTTTTTTAGCGAGATATCCGCGATAACGTGTTTTTCACCGTTTCAATGGCGCGGCCATGGGGTTTTATTGTTACACTCCTGAAAATATATAAACCTAGGATTTTTGTTGTATTTTTACAAATAGTGACAAATGCAAATCTGGGTTTAACAAAAAACTTCAGATGTCTGCGATGCTTTTCCAGCGAGAGATATATCGGCTACGACGTGTTTTGCACCGTTTCGACGGCGCGGCCATGGGAGTTTTAGACTTACAGCTCTTAAAATATAAACCTAGGATTTTTTTTTTTTTTTACAATATTTTTGCAAATTCAATCTGTTATTTACCTAAATTTCAGGTCTCTGCAATGTTCTCAATGGCCGCGCGGGTCTCCGTGTTTCGATGGAGCGGCCACGTTCAAACCCTTATAACTTTTTAACCATAGCTTTAACAAATTTATGGTTTTGGAAAGCAACTTTTACAAATTTTTACAAAATCTTGGAATGGTTTCTTTATAAAAAAAACGCCGTGGCCGCACCATCGAAACGCATACGAACTATGGAAGGACTATGTCCCCTGCCTGATAAATGTTTTGTATACACGGACAAAAGGCAGGGGGTAACTTGCATACTCAATAATGGGCCCCTGAAAACGGTCGCTAGAACATGAATGAATTTTAGTTTTTAATAAAACTCCACTAGGATTGATCAAATTTTACATTTATTTAATTCATTTCAAACAATCTTACATAAATTTATAGTGACAAGTCTTTCTTTTATATACCCATTCACTACGACATTACGAGAAATATTTTTTCACCTCAAACAAGCAGGTTTTGCTGTTTAAAGATAGTGAGCAAAATTAAATTTTGCTGCGTGAGCATGAGACAAAGTAACTTTAATTTTTTTTAATGCCGAGAACAGTGATAAGTCTACTCATAAAGTTCGAAATATTTGAACTTCGCTTTGTTATCACTTTCACTTCGATACGAAAAAAGCGAGAGATGAGAAACAAGTCGATTCGAAGTTTGTTTTTCAAATTCCATATCTAGTAGGCCCAAAAAGGAACAAACAATAAAACGTTCTGATACACATATTTTATTTTATAGCCGTAATATTGCTAATCATCTGTTAAGGTTATAATAAATGTAAATATTATATTACTTTTAATTTTTTTTTTATATTGTTTGTTTTACAAATACACATATGGTTTAATTTTTACCATATTGTATTTTTTTACCTTTAGGTAATAAATGTTCTCGCTGCTGAGGTGTAAAGTTGTATGTGTTACACGAGACCAAGGTTATTTGGATCCCGTGTCTTTGAATCCCTCACTGCGCTCACTATTGTAACCTAGAATAACTCGCTACGCTCGTGATTCCATTATGCAAGGTGTAATTTTAATCACTGTTAATCTCTTGAGAGGTCATTGTACTCATCATTATGAACAACTTTTATTATGGGACCAAACCCGAAACCGCGAAAAAAAATCAGGTGTTCCCTACATTTTGACGAGTTATGCGAACATTGATGTAGGGAAAAGCTGATTTTTTCGCGATTTCAGCTTTGATCCCATAGTAAAAGTTGTTCATAATGATGAGTACAATGACCCCTTAAGAGATAAACACTGTTTCAAATTACATCTTGTAGAATCCTTCGCTGACTCGGGATTCAAAATCAACACTCAGAGCAAAAACCAACTGCTCTCTTGTTGCACAAATAGGTAACTAATTTTAGTTTTATCCGCATCATTTATCTCTAAAAGTGAAGCATTATGACGTGCTAATTGTGCGCATAACAATTTAACGATCGAATGACACTTTGCCCTACTTTGCAAAGGAGTACAGAGTTAAAAACTGGAAGCCCAAAATTACAAATCTTAATGTAACGTTTAATTACATTTATGGTTTAAATTACTCTTTTCATTATTATTACTAACTTGAATCTTGGAGATTGATATTAGTAACAATTTCTATCCAAAATGTAATCTGTTGTTTTCTCGTAATATCGTAGTGAATAAGATGTTACCTTACCCTACGCACTGTTGATTCAAAGATTGCAAGCAAGCGATATTAAGTATACAGATTTAAGAGAATTTATAAATATCCCGAGCCAATATCATTGAATTTGGAAACATCAACTTTTTTTATATTACTTATAGTCGGCAAAGGAGATGGAAAATTGTGGGCCCAAATGTAATAAGTTGAGATATGATCTAAAAAATTTGTCATGTTTTTTTATCTTAGAATATCAAAAATCAGCTCAATTCTCAATCTGGAAGCGGAGAATTAAGAGAAATATAATAGTAGTAATCGATTACAAAATTACGAAAAGAAAACCTTCGCACTAGGTAATTAACTCGAGTAATTAAATGCACTAGATATACTTATAAACAATAAAGTGCATTTAATTATATGCCATATTAATAAATTATATATCAATTAATTACTAAAAAACCAATATAATGAATATCGATTTCATATCGATTAAAATCAGTCTTATATTTTTAGTCTATGTCACTGGCATGAGCTGTGAGTCAGCTCAACATTGACAGTAGACAGTTGCCGACTGCTCTTGCTTGTTCACTCGTTTCGTGTTTTCCGATGCGTTTTAAATGTTTTCCAGATATTTATTTTTAAAGAAAAACAATGCAGTGGGTGTTGTTTTTCACGGATTCTGACCCTGCCTACCTTGTACGACCCTTGCTTTCACACTGGACATCGAAGATCGCTCACACGTTTGACTTGGAATTGTTATTTTGGATTTTACCTCCGCCTTGTGGATTGGATATTGTTGAAACTATGGATCGCTGTGTGAATTGAAGGATAGTAACTAGTCACTGCAATACACTAGGCGAAATATAATAAACATTAGTGTTTAAAGAACATCTTTTGGACTTCAGGAATCAGTTGTTAGTTAAAGGTTGTGACATAGCCTTACTTTTACTAAACCTCTAATAACTCTGCTCTCAGATTGTCAAACCTTACAGAATTTTCAGCGAGGGTCTGATAAGTTTAAATCTATTAATTCACACCAATTTCAACTCGTTACGTTTAGGCCCAAGATTGTATATAATCGTTTCAGTCTCCTTTACCAAAGTAACAAATTTTAACGCTCATACATAGGTAGCATGCAACGCTTGCAATTAATCAACAGTGCATTCCCAAATATTACCTCCAATAATATTATAGATACCAAAATATAACAACACTCGACTAAGAAATAATAAATATTAGTGTCTTAAAATTAAATCAACTGTACAAATAATCAACTTACAACGAAAATATATTACTTAAGCACAAGGTTACATAGCAAAACCTAGCGAAAATCTATAACAAGCACATTTCGACTACGGCACTTGAGCTTGAATGAACTTCCTATCAAATAACTTATATTCGTCGACGCTCTAACACTTATATCACTAGATCTCACTACATTGATTTGATATAACAATACGTTATATTTTATATAATAATTTATATCAATATAAGCACAAAATAGGCACCTGTGCCTATTGCCTATTGATACAGAGCGTGATGACAAACTCACAGATCGTCATATGATAGGAATCGAGAAAATCCTAAGTGTAGATTGCAAATTCCCCTTTTAGTTTACAGCTTAGCTACTTACAGGCATTGCAAAAAGGACTTATTGCAGCTGTTGAGCGATAGCTTCTCAAGATGATGGTCGAAGCTCTTCGCTATCTAAACTTTAACACACAATGACTGAAATCGGCGCAATCAGCAGTCTATCATTACTACAGCGCAAGTTTGTTATCACACATTGCATAAAATCTACCTCCGATGGCTATACGTCGTGATAGAACACAGCACACAGCTTAAATACGACGAGTTTTAAGGGATCTTCAGCTTTACCGACTACTTACTTGAATAAATGTCTCTGGAATATAAGAGTAATGCAATAAACCGATAACAGTGCGAGAATATAGAATATGTAAGCAATTATAAGAACATTTTGACAAAATATGCATTTTTTTATACAATAGCGAACACCTATTATATTATTTTATCTATTTGTATGAATATCTTAAAATCGATTTAGGCCTGACTAGCGATTGAACATAAAATCAGATTGTTAATACTCAGTACAGAAAACAAAGTGCAGGCTTACCGGATAAAATACAATTTGTGATTATAGCAGTAGGTACCTACCTGATACCTAAGAGTGCGTTATTTGAAATAAATGCGCCACATTACATTAACTGGAAAGTATAATTATTATACATTTTGCAATTTTTTTCAAAAATAGCTTTGACACAGTATTTGTCCCAAAAAATCTATAAAGGAGACAAGACTTACATTTTTAGAAAATTATGTTGGAGATAATTATAAAGATAGAATACAGGTGCCAACTGTCAGCGTACTAAAACTAACGCATATTATACTTTGTTATAAAATAATCAGAAAACGAGCAGATACCGTTTTAGGTACCAATACGCCGTGCGATGTCATATTTCAGTGGCGTTAGGTCGTTGCTAGCTCTAATATAAGGTTGTTATGTATGCCAGGTCAATAAGGCAGGCCCACTTGCATGTTCATGGGTTATCCTAAGAAACTCTGAGTTAACAGCTAACTCGGGGTATAATTCATCTTGCGCCACCAAGAGTTAGAGGTAAACCTAGGGTTAAAAACTTTAAATATTTTACTCACTGATGTGGGAGAGTTCGCTAAACTCTGGGTTAGTGTTAGTAATAGTAATCCATATTTTATACTAATAATAAAGCTGAAGAGTTTGTTTGTTTGAACGCGCTAGTCCCTGGAACTACCAGTCGGATTTGAAAAATTACTTTTGCATTTGATAGCCCAATCCTTGAGGAAGGCTAATTAACATAACGGTTCGACCCTTAGGGGCCGAGCAAAAAGAAAAAACAGTCAAAAAGAACGTTAAGCGAAAACAAAGCAATAGCGCGGGCAGCCGGTGCGATGCGACGTGGTGGGTCGGGGGAACAAGAAATTTCACGCGGAAAAAATCGCGCGCAGAAGCTAGTGTCAAAATAAATTGACGTTATGAGCTACCGCTGATAACTTATTTTATATTGTTCGACGTTAAAGTAAGTGAAAATTCGGTACTACATATATAATAAGCAGGCAATATATTCATGAACTCATATAAAAATAAATACAATTTTATAAAACTTAAAACGTATTTTTCCTTGACGTTTTCGTCAATCAATAAACTATATCGCCATGGAAACCACATACAATACGATTAAAATGTAATGTCATGTTATGTTATAAAATCCAAAGACAAGTATTACGAATCGTAATGTAGTGTAAAAAAGATGGGTATACAATTTCCGTTCATTGTTCGTTCATTCATTCATAGTCGGATTACTTATCAGGCTACAGACATTGCAACTCTATTTTATGTTTCGTCGATTGAACTGTTCCCAACTCAAAAAACACGAATGTCACGTTATCTAACCCGGTGTTACTTTTAGTGGCGCAACGCGTAATATGAGTTAAATTACTTAGTTGCTTAACTCCGGGTTTTCAAACTCTACATCTATTAATTTACCGACTAAACGTGCAAGTGGCCCTACGAAATGTAACTAACTACAAAAACAGTGTCTTGAAATTATAACTGCCATTTTATCAGCAGATACATGGTTAATAAAAAGTAACGAAAACGTAGGGTCTAGATTAAAAACTAAGTCTTACATATATATTTATTATTTATTTATTATATAAAATAATCTTTATCTTTAAACTTCAACGAGGTTTTGTATCAAAATGCCGTCAACGCTTATGCAGGCTGACCTCAAACGAAAGGGGATCAGCTGCTAATTTATATGAAGGAAACATAAAAGATGTCGCAGAATTTAAGAAAATACAAGTAATACATAATATAAAAATCAGTAAGTATATTATATTACTCCCTTTTATATTAATTATGAAGTTTTAGTATTATAGATACAGTACCATAAATGAGTTACCTATTTATATGGTATTTATAAGCACGTTGATATTAAATGTTTTTTTTTAAGAAACCTTTATTAATTGGGTTAAGGCGAAAGCGCCAGGGTAGTATTACTGATTCTAATGATTATAATTATATAAATGCTTACACATATTTGTTACGGTCGCGAATCATACTTTAATCAATATACACCCAGACACTAAGCTGCAAATTGAAAAAATCGTAAGAAAATTTGAATTTCGCGGGCTACCTTAGCGCTTCCCCCTTAAGTTGTTTCGTAAAGTGGAAAACCCACATAAATCCAAAGTGATAGTCTTTCACTAACCAGTATTGTGTTTGGTCTAAAGATCGGCCCAGCTATCATACAATAAGTTTTATTAGTCGTTACATAATCAGAAGCTCTGGTGAAGGTCATATAGGGCAGTCGCTCCATGTAAAATACTGGTATTCAGCTGCATCCGGTTAGACTGGAAGCCGACCCCAACATAGTTGGGAAATTGCTAGACAGATTGATTGACATAATCAGAAGCTCGAAAGACAGAGCTATCCTAAGGTTATGTTTGATACAGTTACTGCCTGGAAACTATTCTATGGCAATATAACTATCTCAATATAAATGATCGTTTTCCAGCCGTATTAGATATACTGGGCCTACTGGGAGTGTTCTCAATAGATGATGAAACAGATGACTTAATTGATTTCCTATTTCACGAAACCCACTATGAATGAAGCTTGCCATATTTGGCGTATTGTATGTCTTAAGTGACTGTCTATACATTAAGGTATATTATAGTCATAACGATGAATTGACGATAAGTGCTAACAGGAATGTAAGAAGCGACTTGAAGAAGTAGCGAGTAAGACATTAAAAATAATTTTATAACAATTTTATTTTATAAATATTGCTATATGTACATCGTACGCTCATTCTTTAGGGCCAGTAAGACATTCCGAACCCTTTAAGATTGTCCAAAATTTACATTTTATTATTGCTTTAATTATTGAATTTTGAATTCAGGAACTTGACTGTTTGAAGTGAAAACTTCTTTAGGTGCACTTTGAGCTCTTTCTGAATAGTGAACAAAACTGAAGCGTCACGCTCGGGTCGGTGACTCTGAATCGGGCATATTCGGCTCCAGTCGGTCGGTGACGCTGAATCGCGTATACTCGGCTCAAGTCATAAGTTTTCACTCCATCGTATGGTAAGCACACACTCTCTTTTTTTAAATTTGGATTTTTTTAGAAAAAATTCGCTCGTAATTCTCCAGCGCGTGTGATCCTGTCAAATAGTAGCTTTTATAAACCCTTACTTACAAGTGAAAAGTTTATAAGTCATGCTGAATTTAATTATTGTTTTTTTTTTATTTATGAACCTGTTCAGGTAGTTTAAAGCTTGAAACAGATTGCCGTTTTTTTAGCCCTAATTTTCATAGCTACGCAAAAATACTATACACATGATTTCATAGGTATCGCTTTTGGATTAGTCAAGAGACTACTTATATAATTATTTAATAGATGTTTTGTGTAAAATGGAAGTGCGGTATATGGTAGTGCGTTAAATTAACCGCTTTATATAGCCAACATATAGCTGGCATGCCGTGTTCAACTAACAACAACAGCTCCTGGTTGGTCAATGTCACAATGGCATGTCATCTACTTGCATAGTTTTGTTGGTACAAAATTAGCTGGCATGCCTGTAGCTAGTGCTACAGGCACATGCATTTTCGCCCTAACACAATATGATGTGATGTGATGATAGCACGGTAATATTTACTATCACGGAATGACTGATGAGGAGTTTTCCTCTGGATAGTAAAGTTCTCTTCTGATTAGTTCTGATACGAAGATTTGAGGTTTGGTGATTTCAGACCGATGTAATTCAACTATTTTTTTTTTAATAAAAAAATCTTAAATAAAAAAAATATCCTTAGGAGACTGTCCTTAACATTTACAGATTTTGAAAAAACTGTACAGTCAGCAAGAAAAGGGGCAATTTATACACACTTTTTTTACGCCAATCGATTTGAATCGTTCCTATTTCTCATAAGGATCGAAAATGGGACCAACCGATTTTAGAGTACTACAAAGGTCACAAATGACAAA
This sequence comes from Fissipunctia ypsillon, assembly GCA_947568875.1. Taxonomy (NCBI): domain Eukaryota; kingdom Metazoa; phylum Arthropoda; class Insecta; order Lepidoptera; family Noctuidae; genus Fissipunctia; species Fissipunctia ypsillon. The sequence goes on from OX387643.1 coordinate 26,788,098, forward strand.
TAAACTATTCCTAAAAACAAATCGTAGTGATCAATAATATATTCTTATCCACGATCTTTTATAACGTATACTGTTAAATATGAAAAAGTTATTGACAAAATATTGTGAATTTCTAAACAAAATCCCCATTTTTAGGCAATTTCTTTTTGAGTTAGGTTATGACAAATCAACCGGTACCTCGTATACACAACCTTTTTAGATTGCGTCTATGAGGCGCGTCATAGTGGTCAGTATCTGAAAATTCTAAAAGTATATTTTTCTCAAAACTGCCTGGGCTGATTTTGGAGCTCCTTTGCAGAAGGGTAGACAAATATCGGAGCCGTATCGCTATTGCTCAATAGACCACGTCCCATAGAAATTTGCCCAGTCTACCTTGAAAACTTTGTCTCTATTTTATTTTGCAGATATATGGATCCGTCAGATTATTATTGGTACAAAACTAACTCCTGTTTTCTATAGTAGTAAGCAGAAACATACCTCACGTGCCCTCAATATTCTTTTTGCTTCCCCGTCTATATAAAATGAAATTATATTAATATTACCGCGCTATCACCATCGACGGGGTAGGCAACAAGCAACTAAACACGACAACTACGGCTAATGAACATTTAACACAAGCCGTCTTCGTCATCCGACTTCTTTACATATGTCACTGGCGCGTACGGAGACTCTTCTATTTCCTCGTTCGAAACATCCTGGAAAAGAGGAAAGAATATGTTAGTTTATTGAATAACAGAAGGAACCGCTCCATGGAAATATCACATTGTACTGGGGTCGATCCATCATCACTGACAGGACTATTGTTGCCAATAAGCCTGATATAGTGGTGGTGGATCGGATAGAGCGGCGCGCAATGATTATTGACATAACTGTCCCGCATGACGAGAACCTCGTGAAAGCCGAGAAAGATAAACAACAAGTATCGAGGTTCTCGTTGAGCAACTGGATTAAGGTCCTGATTCAGAAAGCGGTACTTCTGGACACGGCTCGCATTGTCAGAAGGTTCCTTTCTCTGGAGCCCTGACCGTCGGTAGCTTGGACCCTGTTCCCGATACCGGTTGGCTACTATTTTTTATATTTTTTTATTTTCATATTCTAATTTAAAATAGAATTTATATGTATATAATGATATAAAGATAATCCTAACTAATATGCGAAAGTGGGTTTATTTGTTTGTTTGTTACGCTTTCACGCTAAAACGGCTGAACGTATTAATGTTTAGCACATGGGTAGACCATGACCTGGGTTAGGATATAACGATACTTTTATCCTTATATTCCCACGGAATCGAAACTAATGCGGGTGAAGCCGCGGGGCACATCTAGTAATAAAATAAATAAAATTATTTTATTTCAGACCCATAAAGTCCATTTGGTTAGTATACACACGACTCACGGCCGAACCTAATAACCTATTTTCAGTTAAAGACAGATCGCTATTGATGGTAGAAAGTATAATTCTATCTGTCCTTATGTCAGGCTGGTAAGATTCCGTTAAAACCATAGATAGATAGGTTTTTCTATCTCCAGTATGCCAAAACTGGTGATAGATAGGTAATTGGGTTCGGCCATTAGAAACTAGTGTTAGTACTTACGTACCAAAAAAACAACACAAACTATTAACTACTACGCCACAGTGGCATGTAGGCGTCTCCAATGTCCCAGTATGGGGCTGTCCCACCTATCAGCTATAGTTTTTAGTGTGCTGTTCAGGCTGGCGTGTACCCTGCGTGTAAGCCATATATTCCCGTATCTGCGAACATGCCATTAAGCCTTCAAGCTGTAGTCGCGCTGCCATTCGTAATCTTTGACATTCGTTACGGGTAGCCAAACGCCCGAAAGACTAACAACCAGTCTTATAAAGGGAAGTCGTGTTAACAGTAAACGGGTTGTGGTGGTTGGATAGCCCGTCAGTCGCTCCACAGGGAGTGACGTATTTAGATATGACTTACCGCTGTGGTAGTGGACTGTGCATTGGGGCTGACATAGGAGGGGGCCGCGTTTTCCCTGACGGCGGCTCTGGGAGCCGGTTCCATGGCCTCGGGCAGCGGTACTGTGGCCGCCAGTCGCGCGTACTCCACGTCCATGTTGCGGATGAAGGGGCTGGCCAGCGCGCGCTTGGCCGACTCACGGTCTTCCTCGTCATAAGCCTGCAAAATTTGCTCTAGGGTCTGCATCTCTGCCACCTCGCAGTTACTGCCCCATTCCTAGAAATAATGGTGGTTATTTCTGTCAGTAAAATCTTGCCAAAAAAGCCAGATAGTTGTATTTATGAATCTTGGCATTATAAGTCTGTAAATACATATTTGTTACCGCCGCGAATCATATGCCTGGTAATCATATTATGCACTCACCTGCGAATTTCTAAAAAGGTAAGAAAATTTGAGTTTTGCGAGCTACCTTGGCGTATCGCTCTTAAAACTCTTTTACACGTCAATGTTTTGGTCAATATTTAAAACTAGATGGCGCCGGCAACTCCTAACTGACTCGTCCCTGAGAAGAAACCAACTCAGAGGTCATGGTCTCTTTAAAAGTCGCGTAACAATATAGGGAAATGCCTAAGGTCATAGTATCTTTTAAAGTTCAAACATTATTATGTGCGCCTAACAATGTAGGGCAAAGCCTAAAAAATTGCAGCTTTGAGTTGATCTGTCCCGACAGACGGCACGGCGAATAAGTTTGGGAGTTCGGGATTAGTATGCAGCAAAAAAATGTACAAGTAAAAGGGATTGTGCAAGCGCAGTTTTAGTGGGAACGCAGACCGCCTTCAAAGCCGTCATTAGTGTCGTAGTGCGAGCAAACGGTGACACGTTTGATCTGTATTGAAAGTGTTGACAACGCCGCCTCTAGCAGCACCGATGCATCTCCGTGCTCTGTGGATATCACATATTCTTTACAGGTACAACCCACCTTGTACGCTTTTTCAGCGGCCACAGCGTCGCCCCTAGCGAGTTGGACGAGTACTATGGCGACGGTGAGTCTCCCGATCGCGCCGGTGTTACCAGACTCTTGGTGGAAGCCGATCTCGCGACGAAGGCTGTCCACGGCTTGGTCGTACCTGAAATCAGTGTAGGTATTTCATTAGTTTAATTTTTGGATAGCCAATAATCCAACGGCCCGCTTATGGGCAAATTGTCACCGCCTCAAAACATCTGTGACTGTAGCACCACATCATAGAGCAGTATATTATATTCATAGTACTTTAGTGTGAGAAAGAGATGAAGCTATAGCTCAATCTCTTTCCTACTGTGAAGCAATTTTACAATAATACTGCTATAAGAGGTGGTAGTATGCCCCTAGTAATTACAGAGGCAACAAAGATGCTTAAAAGAGTAACCACGGAGTTTCTTGCCCATTCTTCTTCGAAACTACCTTTTGGAAGGGGGGCCACTAGAATCAGTTATATTTTCATGTAAATGTTGACGTTCAAGAGTGGCTTTTAATGGCTTACTTGAAATAAATTATTTGACTTTGCTTTGCCATCCCTGAGAACAGATGAAATGGCTCATGAGCCTGTATATACACCAATACCCAATACCAGAACACAGCAACTACTTGAGGGCACGAAAAGGCATGGAATTAAATAACATCAAGACGCTTAGAATATGAGGTTATGACTAAGAATCCGACCGAGGGAACCCATACACTCATGTTTGGGTTCCCTCGGTCGGATGAGCGAAACAAAACGTTCATACCATTGTAGCTTGACGAGAATGCGGGACGCCTTGCTGATGTACTCTGAGCCCTGGTGTTGACTGCTCTCGGTCTGGAAAACAAATGACAAATGTTGATGATGTATTACCACGGCATTCTCCGTTTTTCTCGTATAGAGACGGAAGGCAAAATAGTATACTCTATGGTAAATATATATTCAGCTGCGTCTCTCAAATAAAATAAACTGTGATTACAGGCAACTAAAAGATATAAGAAGAAAAGAAAGAAAATACGTTTATTTGCGGCAAACATGAAACAAATAAAGAATACAAACACAAAATGAACAAGTTGGGGGAAAATATGTGTCACATGTCCGCAAAACGGCCGTCGCTCAGCATAACGCTGCAACCCTATGCGAGACAGAGCGGTAATGTGATACTGGGGTCTTCTTTTTGACAGTTTGTGAATCTTTATAGTGTGACATAGTATTGATTTGTTCTCATGCACAACACACATTTTACAATAGATAATTGTCAGTTTCAGTACATGGTACCTGTCAGGACACTGCAAAACCCAATGTTAGTTATCTGCTAATAATGTTAGTGGACTTTAACATATAATAAATTGAATCAAACATTAAAAGACGCAGAGGTGCTATCAGTTGTTCGACAAATAACGTTCTTTTTTTCTTTGTTTATTAAAGGGCTTACTTACTACATAACGTAACATGTTTTAATGATATGTATAGATTCTATTTCTAAGAATAATCATAATGTATTTGATGAAAATACAGGTTTTACCAAATGGTAAAAGTTTATGGTTTATTCACAGTTCGTATTTTGCCTTTTTAAGGCATGCAAATTAGTTTTACATTAATTACATACTTAGGCACTTATTTTAGTAAAATGTATAACTATTTACTGAGATAAAATGAGACAAGACACACATCTACAAAACTATAAAACACGTTCTAATAACATAATAATTTTTATTTACCTATTATATTTACCTTATTTTTTTTTTCTCTATGTAGCATAAATTCTTGTAATGTATAAAAAATATTTTCAATTAACCATCTGCACAGTTTAACTCAAAATATTGAAATAGGAGTTTATATTATTTGGTACTTTATTAAAAATAGCACACACATAATATGCTAAACATTCGTTTTAATTAATTTTGTTTGATTTACAAAACGGAATCATAATATGTGTTGCATCTCTAGGTCTCTGTTTAGTGTAATTGGCACTTTTGAATCTAAAGAACTCATTATGCTTCCTTACAAAACCCGATACCTCAAATAGCTTAACCGACTCATTGCAACCATCATTTTCATGCATACTTTAGCCAGGCCCCGAACATTGGACGATGACGCGCCATGGGCCTACATCAAGGATGACGCACCTAGAGCGTCATTGGCCCCCTGTGATGTTTTATGCGTATTTCGCCGTTATCTTGCGTCTTTATCTCAATTTTTTAAAATCTATTTTTAAGTAAGTTCGATGTGACGCGCCAGGTGCGTCAATGGCCTCCCGTGATATTTGCTTATGACGCGCCTGGGACGTCATTGGCCATGACTCGGTTAAGTTTTTTAAAGGACACCGATTATAGCTGTTACATAATTATCTATTGTACACTAAATGTCTTATCATTATCATATGAATTGTCCCAAATATAATATAATAATTATATCCACTAATAAGCTATGCGGGCTGTTTTTTCACCTGACACAATAAGAAGCTTTCTTAATGCATACACTCATCTATTTACTTTAGTGCATACGTTGTTAATGTGTTGTTTTCTATTACACTTGTCTAAAGCTATACCTAAAAATGTAATACTTTCTGTTCCTTCTGTTTTTGTCTTTTATTTCAATGTTAATACTATCAGAGTGTTCGCTTTTGTACGTACGAAATTGAATTAATTTTGTTTTATTTATGTAAAAAATATAGACGTACCTCTTTACTAATAAAAGTATTATATCATATGAATAGTTACACACCGATTTCTCTCTTTCAGTCATCAGTAATTTGACTTTCGAAAGAAGACAAAGCGTTGTGTAACTATACAGACGCTATACAACGTTGATTAGTAAGGAGGTTAGGTCATTGTCTTTAGTGTTATTCGGCACTATAAAAGAAATAACATCAGCGAATAGTTTCATAGTTTATTCAATCGGGTAAATCATTGATAGTAAGAATAACAAGGGGCCCAAAACGCTCCCATGTGGTACGCCATAATTATTTACTTTAGATGAGGGTCTGTAGACAGTGGATTCAAGATTTTCATTTGGTTCTGTTCGTCAGTGCTTTGTTGCAGGGACTCCTGCAACTTGAACTTGGCTAAGTTCAGCGTGTGAGTTCTAGGTCTTAGACCAGTGTACCTTACCTGCCAATATGTTCTGTAAAAATCTCACTGAAAACTTAGATGAAGTGAGCTTAGTAAGCTATTAATAGTGTCAATTCCTAGCATCAGGTGGAATGACAGACGGTTCGGACCCGTGGGGAGTGGGCCACTATATCTCCGCGCCTTCTGCTGCGAGTTGCCGAGTCAAAAGGCAGACACTTATGCAAGGCTAAGGTCACATTATAGAACATAGTTTTCTAATTGACAGCATGTTGCTAACTTATATATATATATGACGTCCAGTAGGTCGGCCGCAAGTCCATGGTAAGCTTGAGGTGGCTTAGTATAGTACGGAGTTTCAAAAGAATAAGAGGCCAGCAGCTTGAGAGCAGTGGTGTCCTAGTGGTAACGGCCGCGACTTACGAGTGTAGGTTGTAGGTTCGAACCCGGACAGGCGCTTTACTTTGTGTAAATTATTTCATCACCACTGCTCTCAAAACGGTGAAGGAAAACATCATGTCTTAGAACCAAAAATTCGAAGACAGTCATGTGACATCTACAAACCTGAACTGGGCCCGCGTGGTGAATTATGGGCCACTCCTTCTCACCGAGAGGAGGCCTGTGTGCTGTGTGCAGTGGGAACATTATAGGCTGATTATTTAAGAGGCCAGCTTATACGGGTTCCGTTACTACTGACATGCGGCGTGCGGTATTCGATCAAAATATGAATATGACTGATTCGAGGCAAACAAGATGTTGGAAAAGCTTACTAAATAAATTCGTTAGATGCAGAACGCCCTCAGGCTAGGCGACAACCATCTTTGCAGGACTTATAGTAAAAGCCAGATGAGTTTGATCATAGATTGCAGGTTTAACACTCGACATGTTACCTTACAATAATTACTTCAAGTTTTGTTAGTTTTAGATGCAATTAAATCTCGTTGTCAGGAGCCAGCAGAACTTGATGAACTGATTCCACAGTAAGTTAGTGTAGTGTGATTAATATTTCTTCTTTGCTTTTATTATTATGATGATTGTGATTATAATATACTTACCAACTACACTTCTGGACACATCTATTGGCCCACCTTAGAGTTTAGGTTTCGATGGCCCCTACCGAAATATGATTGCTAGATTGAACAAAAACTGTTGATGCAGTTTTAAACCTGATACATTTTACCATCTTTTTCGATCGTATTGTTTTAAATTTGAATTCAGAATACCATACGACATGGAGCTACGCCTAACAAGTCGGATATGCGCCTTGTTAAAGGCAATTGATTTTTGAATAAAAAACATGTTTTATCAAATAAAGGTTTAATTTAATAACGCGTGTTGCCTCCATGGGCATCTACCACAGCTCTCATACGATTAGGCATAGAGTTTATCAACCGCTCTATGAAATTTTGAGGGATCATCTCCCATTCCTCTTCTATGGCAGTTTTCAACTCCTGCATCGTCTGGGCAACTGGCTGACGAGCCCTAACACGTCTTTTTAGCTCGTCCCACATGTGCTCAATGGGGTTCATGTCTGGGCTTCTGGCTGGCCAGTCCATAACTGTGATGTTCACATCCCGAAGATATTCCCTGACGATGCCGGCCGCATGGGCTCTTGCATTATCATGCATAAAAAGGAAATTTGGGCCCACATAGTCCGCGTATGGTATCACGTGAGGTTCTAAGCACTCACGAATGTACCTTTCAGCATTTAATGTTGGCAGCCGTGGTCCTGTAACAACCTCAAGTTGAGTTTTGCCGTTCGCGGATATACCGCCCCAGACAGTCCATGAGCCACCGCCATAAGCAACCCTCTCTTCAAAGCAGCATTGTGCGAAACGCTCTCCCTTACGTCGGTAGACCTTCTTCCTTCCATCATTGCCATGTAACACAATTTTAGACTCATCAGAAAAGAGTACACGGCTCCAATCTTGCTGTGTCCAATTTAAATGACTGCGTGCGAAATGAAGGCGCGCTGTTCGGTGGGCTCGCGTTAGTTTGGGCCCATTAGCTGGCTTGTGTGGTACCATATCGCGTTCTTTTAACCTTCTCCGAACAGTTCGAGCGCTCACAGATACTCCGTGGAAGTCGCGAAGTTGGTTTTGTATCTCAATGGAGGTAAGGTGACGATTTCTCAAGCTGGTCGTCACGATGAATCGATCCTGCCTTTCAGTTGTGACCCGAGATCGTGGCCTTCCTTGGCGACGAACAAAGCCGCCAGTCTCTAGGTACCTCCGATAAACATTTCGGACCGCAGATCGACTTAAATTAAGTTAAGCACTCACGTTTCTTTGGCTGTGTCCGGCCTGAATAAGTGCCACAGCTTGGGCGGCGACTTCAGGTGAAGTATCCATAGATTATTGATAGAACCTCACCTTAATGTTAAGAATAAGTAATGTTTGTTGCAAAACCAAAGATATCAATCACTTTTTCAAGAATTAAATCCAAGTAAACCAATAAAACCAAGTTTTCTTAGTATTCGATTGTTTGATATCAACAAACAGGCTCCAAATTGTCTTTTGTTTCTTTAAATTCTGTGTTCGAAATTCAAAAAAAGACTATTGAATGAAATTGTGAATGTGCCAGGTTCAAAACTGCATAAAAACTTTTTGCTCGACCTAATATAAAATTTTAGCTAGGACCAAACGAAACTGAAAATACAAGGTGGGCCAATAGATGTGTCCAGAAGTGTATAACCAAACAAACAACAACAATACAAAACAAATATAAATACCAAATTTAATTTGACGTATGTTCACGTGAATGGTAGCGTGACGGTTGACAGGGGAGAACGGAAGAAGAAACCGTGTTGCGCCGACGCCAAGTAACATGGGACAAGGACAGGAAGATGATGATGATAAGACAACCACAATTTTGAGTAAGCGTGGTGATGATGTGTATGACTTCTCTATATGACAAGAGGCCTTTGCCCTGCAGAGAGACAATAATACATAACATAACATCACGCCTTGTTTCCCTGAAGGGTTAGGCAGAGGTGTACCTATTATAGTACACCAACATTTCGTCAGTTATGTTTTAAGTCCCATGTAATAGGGGGCGAGCCTATTGCCATCTACCAGGCACAAATCCAGACTCCGGGTTGCTACTGAGAAATTCCAGATAGAAAACCCAACAATACTTTGCCCGACCTGGGAATCGAACCCAGGACCTCATGCTCAGCAGTAGCGCTTGCGACCACTAGACCAACGAGACAGTCATGATCGAAGCGAGGTGATGTGATTTTCTGTAGTGTTAGATACGCCGGGGTCTCGTATTAAACGCTGTCAGTAAACAGTCACTTTAAAGCTGCAACGAATTTTTCAAAGAGACTACGTCAGTACTTTCCATAGCAACCATTTTAATGCTGTTTGCGACTGACGTCATTTACAGGAGACTTCCCCCTTATCCAAGGTCGAAAAACAACCACATTTTATTATAGATTAATAGAATATTGTTATTGGGCTTTGCCCAGACTAGTCTAAGAACACTTAGAAGTCTTACAGGTTAAATAGACATATAATGATAAAAAACTTATATCTAACACACATTTTTAATGATGAGATGAATATTTCTTCAATTCAATTCTCCCCTCATCTCTAACAATTTAATCTTTTTAACCAGCGTATTCTTTATCCTGTAACAAATTGATACAAAATTAGTAAAAACCTAAAATAAGCAAGTGAAAACCGCTTAGTTACGCATAAAATGGTGTTATGTATGTGCGTGTGTGTGTTTTGTATGGGCATTGTGTTGTGATTTCTAGCAATAAATAATTTGAAGGTTAAATAGCAAATAAAAAAAATTACTGGTGACTTTGTGAGAGGTGACTTGGTGGCACGCACATCATGCATCATCCTCCTGCCCTATCCCAATTTATTTGGGGTCGGCGCAACATGTTTTTTCCTTCCATACTTCTCTATTAGTCGTCATCTCGGTAGTTATTCCCTATCTAGCCATATCATGTTTCACACAGTCCATCCATCGTTTCTTTGGTACTCCCCTACTCGTGTAGTCACCCACATTCATACTCAAAACTTTCCTCCGCATCACATGCCTATAACATGACAACCAATTTCCACACAACTTTTCAGTCACCGGTGTCACTTTCAGACTTCCTCTTATATACTCTTTCCTTATTCTATCCATTCGCGAAACACCACACATCCCTCTTAACATTCTCATCTCAGCTGCATGCAATTGCCTTTCATTCATCCCTTTTGTGGCCCAACATTCTGATCCATTACATAATAGCAGGCCTAAACATTTTTTCCGAGGCCTTCGTGGCCAACAGGGCCTCCTTGACCTCCGGGGCGTTCATGACCACCGGGGCCCCCGTGGCTACCAGGGCCTCCGTGTCCATCAGGGCTCTCCCTCTCTCTGGGGCTTCTCCCTCTTTGAGCTCCGTCTACTAAAATACATTAGTCATTATATAAATTAAATTTTCGCATTTTATTAACCAGTATCAGGAAAAGTTTGCCCACGACTAGCCATTCCTGTGTGGATTTCTTTGGGGCCCGATACACGTTCGGAACGTTCGCTGTAAGAGCCCAGTCTTCTTCTGCTTCATCCGGCGTCAGATTTCGCTGATTTTTTTGGAGGTTTTATAACGTACCTCAATAAATATTGTAACTGCTACAGGGAAGACTCGCAATACTGACCCTATAATACAAATTAAATTACACATAATACAAAAGTTAAAACTAACTTCAATTACAATAGGTACTACACACACTGGCAAAGAAGCAAGGTCACATGGGAGTCTGTGACCCAGACCCGACAGGAATGTGACCTATCCCAGTATTTTTGTTATCTGAAGTGTAAAAAACGTACGCGTTACCCCGGCCAGAAAATGTCGAATCTCGTCATTGGAGTGTAATAAATAATTAGGATATCAGCTTCTGTAATTATTGCGTAGATTTTTAAATTTGTTGTGCTAATAGTGTTTTAGTTATTTGACAAAAACAGTTCTGGCTGCGGTAATGGTACCATGGCCAGAAGTTTTGTTTATTAATGGGTATATTGTGTGCAAAAAATTATACAAGTGCGCTTAAACGTTTCAGAGATCCAGCAAACGCAAACGTTCCGCCAGCAGGATCTTGAATATCTTCACAACCATAAAAGATACAAATACAAATTAGGTCGCAACATTTACCTCGTCTAACGAGCTAATTAAGTAGCTAAAATTTATTTATTGGCTACTAGTATACCCATCGTGTTTGCGCTCAATGGGATTGTCAGGATGGGTACTATTCATTGCACCATTGATATCCAAGGAGTGATGATGATGAGCTGATAGAAAAACGAGCCTTGCACTTTGCAAAGCTCGTTTTTCTTTACATTATATAGTAGGCCTAGCCAACAAACACACTTTCGAATTTGTCATGTTAGTAGCATTTAAAAATGACGGACGTGCTAAAAACTTTGAATTTTAATTTTCATATCCCTAACTTAAGAAATGCTGGGTTTTCCATATAAACTTTCAAACCATACAGTATGGAATTCACTTTTAGGCAATAAACGAAACCTCAAGGAACACTACTCCATAGAAGTATGGCAAAATTAAATATTAAATAAAAAACCGAAAATTAAAAAAGTTAAATTTTCAAACAAAATAAATATCAAAATAAATTCAGTTAAAGTTCTCTGTTTAGACAACGTACCTTGACCCCAGAAGCAAAGAGTGCCAACGATGCACATGGGCGGCATGGCATGTACCTATTCTACTTATTTAGGCAAATACGTAGAATAGTGCAGCATAACTCTGCATGTCAAAACTTTTTGGTTCTTTATAATCAACCTTTTTTCCGTTTGTATTTGAGCCTGGTCGATTTTTATCTTTTTATTTCGTGATTCGAATTATTTTTCTTCTGACAGATGGGTCCCCATTTTTTTCTTAGTTGCAAAAGTTGAATCAATTGATACGGACCCAGTTTGTGGAAAATTAACGTGTTTTTTTCAAGTGAACCACACTATCCCTGCCGTCCTATTAATACCTTATGGCAAAACTATATTGAGAATGGTATATTAAGTACGAGTCTAACAATTCATCTTTATTTTTTCTGGTACGTATCTTTTAACAGTTTTCCTCAATCGGAAGTTCAGTCTGATCACGCTGGTCTAACCCTAATTCATTTTGTCTTAGGATTAAACAGCTTTGAACAGGCCGCCTTTCGGCCTCCAGGTTTTGGCCTAAAATTACGCTGGACGTCCTTGGCCAACGTCGAGAGTTGGGTCGCATTTTGACCGCTGAAGGTTTCGCAAACAACGCCAGTTCCTGAACCTGCGACAACCTACAGTCTACGTCACCTCGCCGGACGCAATTACTTATGCCACGGGTTTTTTTTACGATATTTTACGTTCTAATTAGTTCTAGTGTAGATAGTAATCCTCTGCAGATTTTTTAAATTCATTAACTACTTAATTCTATTTTCAAATATGTAAAATGCGAGATACCTTGGTTCTCTGATTTTTTTTTCATAACGATATGTTTTGGTAGCGTTACTTATTAGTGATTGCAATCGACTAGATAGTACGTTTATTTTCTCGTTCGTTATTCGCGTACCTATCGGACCAAAGTTCTCTATTTTATTCCCTTCACACAAGTCAACCTGCAACTTTTTGATACAATAATATTCATTTTTTTTACCTTTTAATGTTATTTTCTATTTTTATTTTAAAAACAAAATTAAACGTGTCGTAGCAGAAAAGTGAATCTTCCGTCTTTTTTTTTTTTCGCTACAATAGGTAACGTAACAGCGTCGTGATAGTTTGCACTGCGTGGCAACGTCGCATTTTAAAGTGTTCATTGAATCATTTACCTAGTGTTACAATTCTACATAGTGTTTAAATTTGTTTAAAATGAAAACTCTACTTTTTGACCTAATTACTGGACCGATTTCGTTCATTTTTTGAATATCGTCAGAAAAGGCGATAACAAGTATGTCCTATAATTTATTGCACATATGTGGTCCCCATAGTGTATATCACCCCCTGTAGGACTATTTCTGTTAAAAAAAGTAGCCTATGTCCTTCCCCAGGATGCCATCTATCGCCTTGCCGAATTTTATCGAAATCCATACAGTGGTTTAGGCGTGAAAAGATAAGACACAGACAGACAATTACATTCAATTTTATATATGGGATTAAGGATAAATAAATTGACAGAAAACCGATTTTCGTGAGCTTTGACCATTCTATTTTCTCTACCTTTCTCTTTTCGCATTCAATCGCAATGCATTTTTCAAAATTTTCTTACGTTTTTTTTTTTGTGATGGGTTTGCTCTTGACTCTAGTCTAGGTCAGAGGTGACAGAGACAAAGTCGACGATGGAGCGAGCTTATCCAGAAACTGAATTTAGCGGGCTACAATGCCTTAAGGGGGATGAAGAATGCTATTTTAATATCAATCAATATCTAAATGGCAAATTTTAAATTACATGTTTTATAAAATAATTACTTAAATAATATTTCTATAGTATACCAACTAATTCAACAGATATAAGCCCTTTTCCTCTCTCCTACTTTGCTGTGCCCGACAGGGTCCACAATGCACATGTCTTTGTAAAACCTAGGGCAAAACTTGGCTAATTCGTGATATGCAGCTATTCGGTGATAGATAATTGTGTTTTATTACCAAGTTACTACTGACTTGATAAATGTACATTTTTCAATCATTATAGTATTTGCCACATTTTTAGATATAAGTTAGCAAAACTTATTTTGTTTACTATATCACAGTAAATTTAAAAAATAGTCTGATCAATGAATCGAATTTTACAAGTAAAAAACAAAACTATCACCGATTACCCAAGTTTTGCCCTACCACCTAAGTTCACATTGTGAAATGTAAATAAATATTGAATAGAACACGTCTAGGACCTGCATAAACGAAGATCAATGTAGGTGAACTGCAAATCGCGTTAGTATAAGAATGGTAGAGACAATCGTATGAGACAATAGATAACATCATTTTCAGCGTGCCTAGGAAGATGGAAACAAAGATAAGAGCACGTAAAGGAAAAACACGATATTAATTGGTATTTTTTAATCAAAATGTTTTTCTAACTTTTTCAACTTTCAAGGTAGCCTTAAAAGAGCGGCTAAGTGCGAGTCGGACTCGTAGACTAAGGGTTCCGTCCCATCGTACTATATTTAACACTACATATTTATTATACACGTTTATATGGGGAGTAATTTTTAACTTTATTTTATTTTTATTGTTTTTACTATAGCGGCCATAGTAGTACACACTCTGTGAAAATTTCAAGTGTCTACCTGTTACGGTTTAAAAGACACAGCCCTGTGACAGCCGGTCGGACGGACTGTAGGGTCCCGTTGGCACCCTTCGGATACGGAACCCTAAAATCAAAACAATATTTTTCTTTTTCCTAAAATAATGTTACTCACAAAATCTAGACTAAATGTGTTCTTGTTTTCAATATAAAAGGTGGAATTTTAAATAACAAAAGAAGTTTATAGGTATTCTAGCTATTAAAAATAAACCATATTTTATAAATTTACGACCTTCTTATGTTCCGCTGAATCTGCCAGTGTGTGTATATTTGTTTAATAGTCTGTTCCGAAAAAATCTGATGAAAATTAAAAATTCTGTAAAATGTTGGAAAAAGTGATGAGTGAGGTTGAAATGAAACCTTCTAAATACAGATGAATATGGTATTAATTCCCTTAACTGAGTAAAGAATTTAACCTGAACAGGGTTTACTTTATTTACACTTTCATCAGCTACTTTTGGAACAGACAAAACATTTTAAATTCAATACTTTCTTTGAAAAGTACTGAAAAAATTAATACTAGAATTATTAATACTATAATTATTATAAAAATGCACTTATCTTCTTAATACCGCTGTGATGACTTACGAATAGTTAAGTACACCCAAATAACAAAAAAATAATAATAAGAAACAAAACAAAAACTTAAGCCAAATAATAAATACCGACGCACACGAAAAAAAAAGTTATAATCTAAAAGAAATCAGGCAAACAAATTACTAAAATCAACGTCAATGTAGTAAGCCCAGGAGGTATAAATGAAAACGGGTCGGCTACAAATACCCAAAAAAATAATAATAATAATAATCGATTCGAGCACTGCGATGCGACAGATAAATGCTGGAAATTAATAAAGAAAGAAAGAAAAAATATTTTATTTGGGACAAGCACAGGAAATACCAACAATAATAAACAATATTAAAACTAACAAAATCATGAAAACAGTTAAAAAAACAAAGAAGACCTGTGCGAGGCCAAAAAGACTCCTATCTCAGCATGAATAACAGTGCAACATTGTAGTGAAAAATTGCGACGCACAAACATGGCATTCTCAACGAACTAGGCATAAGTTTGACACTTACGGAGGAAACATCAGCGGCTTGTTGGAACAGCCTGACGGCAAGTTCCGGAGAGTTCCCCTCTAAGATCTTGGCTGCTTTGTCGAGCACGCTGGCGCCGCTATCGCCCGAGCCATGCTGCTGGTACAGACTGGCAGACTCCGACGCCAGGTTGAAAATCTGCAAGGAAAATTATTATTTTGTTTTTTTAAATTTGTTTTCTCAGGTACCTGATATTTTTTTTAAATTTCACCACGGGTTTAAACCAAGGTGAGATTTTAAGGTTGAGCTGCATTAAAATGATTGACTAAATCTAATTGTAAGAATTTCTGTACCATGCGACTTGTATTTAATATAGCTGCTTTCTGTAGTTTAAGATATGTATATTTGGAATGATTGCATACAGTAAATTCGGATCGCAAAATCAGTCGTTTTAACCAAATACACTTTTAAAGTGGTTCATAAATCATACACTTTTCGTGTTAATTGTCACGTCTGACGCAAAGTAGGTATCAGTTCGTGATCAGATCAGTGCAACGGTGCACCTCACCAACAACGCTTCAAACCCCGATAAATTACGGGTACAAAGGTTTACGTTACGATAAAATAGCAAGTCCAAAATCACCTACAGAATAAAATGTTGTATAGTCGACCTCGTAATCAATTTACCTCGTTTGACAAAAACTTCCAGTAAATTGAAACTTCACTAATGTTGCAACTATCTAACTGTCACATTGGTTTTAACGCAAAAATAGACCTTGACAATAGGACATGTAAGTGACATTTAGCCTAAGGGTAATTATAATTGGTTCGTAAACGTACCAATACCTACAAGTGGATATGTTATTAAATTCATAGATTGTTCTTCTATTTTCCAAAATTATACATATATTTTTACATTTCATTTATTGACCACTTTCTGGCGTTCATCAGACCCTCGACCAACACCTGAGGAGGCCCTCGTTAGGCTGGACTAAGGGCTTGATTCAGAAAGTACTCCTGGACACGGCTGGGTTCGGCTCGGTTAGGAGGTTCCTCTGTCTGGAGCCCTGACTACCGGTAGCCCGGACCCAGTTTCCGATACCGGTGCGCCACATTTTAATGTATTTTTTTTAAAGAATTATTTACTAAAGTATTTAACATGACAATGAATGAATGATGTACGAGTATCACCTACGGCTTATTAAACTACAACTAGCTCAGTAGACTGAAAATAACTTGAAATAATAAGAGATTACATTTAAAACTTAACGTGGGAGGTATCGAGAAATATAAAGCACTAATAAATATTGAAGTATTACTGAAGCTCGCTGTAATATTAATTTATTACGTTCAATATCGACTGCCTCGTCGGTCTAGAGGTCGAAAGCGCTACTGCTGACCTCGTAGGTCCTAGATTCGATTCCCAGGTCGGGCAGGTTTTTGGGTTTTCCTATCTGGAATTTCTCAGTAGCAGCCGGGAGTCTGGATTTGTGCCCGGTTGATGGCAATAGGCTCGCCCCTGTTACATGGACCTACCTGGTGAAATGAGGGTGTACTATAGGTACAGCTCTGCCCAACATTTCGGGAAAACAAGGCGTGATATTATGTTATGTATGTTACGTTCAATATCTCTACATTTCTACAAAACTGCGTTTGAACGCACACTGCAGGAGAAATAATAATAAATTAATTTACCGGAATACAACAACGCTGCTTGGTAGTAGAAATCGATATTCCTATGATCTTTGAATCAATTTTATTATTTTTAGGTTGCAATTATTTTATATTCTTCGGACTTTAAAAGAGGCTGTTATCTCTGACTTTGTTAGAGTAATCGGTTAGGGGAACACCCAACTCATCTAGTTTTTAAACATAAGTTATTTCTGACGTTAAAAGGTTCTTTTTTAACCAATTTTCAGAAATAAATACCATTTATCATTTATTCACTTACAATTTAATGAATTTGTTTCAGTGACATCTATCACTTCAATCAAGTGATCCTTATAGTATAGTTACAGTAAGCAGTAAAAACTGCTGAATTTCGGTAGAACATCTGGTGGCTTAATTTGTTGCATTTTAACCCTACTATGACGTCCTGCAAGGAATACATCGAGTTACCAGTAACCCCGTAGAACAAGTTCTGGACAATTATAATAATACATTTTTATTTCAGAAAAAACACATTTTCACAAAAGCAATTTACCAAATAAAAAATGAGCATTAACAAGTATCGTTGGTAATTAAAAAATCTGCTCCTAGATTTCTATAATTATTGTTAATTTCTACACTCAAAATAGACTGCGCAAAGAGAGTTCATCTACGCACGTTACTCTCTCTCTGCGGCAAATAGGTACTAGGGAGACCCCTGTATTTAACACTTTGTTATGATAAACATCATGAAAAACTCTATTTAGACATAATATTATTCGACACAATACTAAGAGGTGTTATCCAAATTTTACATCTGTATAGATTTAAATAGTTTTCTTTAAATTATTATTTCAAAAATTATCTTGTTTGTCTTTTTTGCTGCCCGTACCAACAGAATACTCCCGAAATAGACATAATAAAGCAGTGTCCAATTAATCTGAGTATTGAAGCGTATGATGACCGGCGGGGGGCATCCGCCCACCCCACGTAAGTCGCAGCACGCGCGGGCCCTCCTCTCGTGTTACCGTTACCTAGCGTGGGTGGCTCCCCCGCATCAGTGTAGGTATACTGTATGATGCTAACGAAGGCTATTCATTACTAATGAACTTCAAATTCACCTAAAGGGCATCTAGTTTTCCAAGTCAGAATAAATTATTTTAATTTTATAATAGACACACAAAAGGCTGACCAACTTAAATGGGACTGGGCAGGACATGTCTGCCGCATGCCGGACAAACTGTGGGCCCAAATGCACAGAACTGGTGCCCGAGACAGTGAGGCGGGGTCGCGGCAGACCACGTAGGAGATGGCAGCACGAACTGGATAGGTTCCGTCAAAACTGGAAGGAGGACGCGCGGGCTCGCGAAAGATGGAAGGAGTGGAGGGCGGCCTTGGGTGGAGGAGTGGGACACCGAAGGCAAGTAAAGAAAAAAATAGACATCGCTCGGCTGATCAATCTATGTTACCTTTCAAATTTTTGTAGATAATTAACTTTTGGTTTGAAAACTTCCTCAAAATGTCTGGTATCATGTGGTAATCAAGTCTGGTATAGTACAAAAAATATTACACACTCACTTTTAATAAATAAAAAACAATTTCAGTTACAAAGACTCCGAATATGGACAGACAAATGATATTATTTTAGAGGTATGAGGAACAGGGTGGCCAGTTAGTGATAATCTATACTAATATTATAAAGCTGAAGAGTTTGTTTGTTTGTTTGTTTGTTTGGTTGAACGCGCTAATCTCAGGAACGGAGGTTCCAATTGAAAAATTATTTTAGTGTTATTTAAAACTGGGAAAATGTATTACTTTTGAGAGCTTCCGTTGCGTGCGCTGCGTAAACGGTTGAAGTTACGCAAAAATTATGTATGACAGAATTATTCCTCTTAAAAAGTTCTAAAAAAGTCCGCGATAGCATATCTATTATCTTTTAAGGTTGGCTCACTATAACTGTTTGGTAATCAAATTTGTAGTAAAATATTGCATTATTTGCGAAGGTATTTTTATAAACATGGTTTAATCCTTATCCAAATAAATAGTTGCATAATCAAGGTTGATTAAGTACATGTAAATTCCTTTTTAAATTATTCGAATCGGATCTTTCGTTTAGAAATTACGACGGGTATAAAAATGCTTAAAGCAAGAGAAATGCGCTTCTAAGTCTATTAGTTACCTACACATTTTATTTTTTATTGACTGTTTGAACGCCCTAATCTCTGTCACTGCCAGTCGGATTTCAAAAATTCTTTTTGCATTATAAAGCCCAATTCTTGAGGAAGGCTATAGGGAAGGCTATCATTACGCTAGGATCCTAAGAAACCGAGCAAAAACAAACAAAAAGGAAGAACGAGCGCTAAGCGAAAGCGAAGTAACAGCGCGGGCAGGCGATGCGATGCGATGCGATGCGATGCGATGGGGTGGGTCGGGGGAACAAGAAATTTCATGCGGACGAAGTCGCGGGCGGAAGCTAGTAATCTATAAAAGAAGAAACTGACTGACTTAACACTTTGCGGGACACTGAACGAGACACAATAGAAGTTATATTGTTATGAAGTCTATGGGCGTTTAGTGTCCCGCAGCGTTAAAAACTGACTGACTGACTGACATAACGCACAGCCGAAACTACTGAGACTAGGAACCTGAAATTTTGCACACGGTTTTCTTTTATAATGTAGAGGAGCACTAAAGGGGAAACGGGGTCCTTGAAAATTCGACCTTTAAGGGGGTGAAAAGAAGGGATTGTGTTTGGATGCAAAATCTCATTCCTCGAGTTAATAAACTTAAAACTTAGCACAAATACTTATTATGTAAGTAAATTAAAAAAGTTTGTCATTTTTGTTTTTCTAAACTACTAAAGAAGGGATTGTGGTTGTCAAAGTTTGTATGGAAGAATTTTAGAGGTATTCCACTCTTAGCACCGATTTCAATAGCACTTGACCGAATAGCACCTGAGCACTTCCACTAACAGCAATGAAACAAAATTTAGTAAAGTGCGGTTCGGTGGAATAGTTTATTAATGTTATTTTCAGTCCCCGAATGGCACTTGCTTACAGTTTGTAGTGATGGAACGTATGTATTCTTTGTTCAGGATATTACCAAATATAACATATCGATACGGCAAGTGCATGTCGGATCACGCACAGTAAAGGGCTCCGATGTCGTACGTAATGAATGCGGTTAAATGTTTACGAATTTTTTTAAGAGGCCTGTCGCATTTTGTCACCTCTTTCGCTAACACGGGACCATGTTTTTAAGAATGTTAAATGAAAAGATGCTTTTTTGAAAAATGTAATCAATTGGCGACATAATAAATAATATTAATTTAATAGGTAATTGTTTAAAAAACATTTCTATTGTGTTATCTAATAAGCTCTGCTCATTATGTATTATGATCTGTTTTTGAGATGAGTTAAATAAATGCCAGAATAAAAATGTGTTTTAAATAATAATTACCTATTAAATTAGTATTATTTATTATATAATCACGCCATCTACAATAAGCTTTGACCGACCTTCCCAATTAACCCTAGAAAGATAATCTGCGTAAAATTGACGCATGCATTAACGAAATATTGTTCTAATCTTTCTAACTATTGCGAATGAGCCGCAGTGCGTTCAGGACATCTCAGTGGTGACCTGGGGCTCCTCCAAGGCGTGTTTATTACAGAGCTCATCAATTTTGAAATATTACGACCGAGTGGGATAAAATGACGCATATGAGTGTGACTTTGGATTCTGGACTTCCCTTACTTTTATGTTTATCGTGTTGTTAGTATATATGTTTTATTGTAGTTATGTTTATTTATACGTTCAATCACAAAACTATTAGCCACTATGGGTCGTCAAAATTTATATGATGACCATAATTTTCCGCTCTTATAGAGAGTAATGACGAATTTTTTGGCGAGGACACTGAAAGTGGGAAACATAAAGTCGGATAGTGCAAATTTTTATGGAACGTTTTTTACAGAAGTGCCTGTATCTGAATTACGTACTTTACGTACTTATTGCTCTTCCAAAATAAGAACAAGGTGAACAAATGCAACATGCAGTATGGAAAAAAAGAGCAGAATACTGGCCTATGCCAAAGTGGTTCCAGATGCATTTGAAATAAAATTACTGTTTACATTATAATAAATAGTATCTCAGTTGCTTAAAGTATGTGTTTTAATGACTGATGAATGGTTGAAGTACTTTATTTGGGATAATTAAAAAAACTTATTCAAAATCAATTGATTTTTAAGAAGCTTATAGTTTTAATTCGTGTTTTTGTTATTTAAAAAAAAATACATTACTATGTGACTATAACTTGATGTTTAATTTAAATAACAAAAAAATATAATCCCCATATATTATAATTTCCCGTTTAAAATCAAATTAAAGCATGCGTAATTTTTACGCATCTTTAACGTACATCTAAATATGATTATCATTCTAGGGTTAAAAGTGGGAATATTTATTCGAAATAGTTTTTAGGACAGAGGTGGCTTTACAAATTAAAGACGGATAATTTTTTTATCGCGCTCTCTCTCGGCTTCGAGCCGAGCGATGAGACGTCCGTTAACCGTATAGTTCGGGAGCGCCCCTAATTGGACCCGAATACACGAACCTCCGCGTCCGTCGGCTCGTGAGCATATCCCATTGGACCCCAGAATGACAACATACGACACACTAAATTTATTATGTAAATATTTATTATGAATTTCCTCAAATCTTATGAATGTGCGTTTATTTATTTATTTAACAGTTTATGTACACACATATAAACAGACAAGAAGAAAGGGACAGAAAAATACGCACAAAGGTGATGCTTATTTCTAAAGAAATCTCTTCCAGCATACCTGCGATAGGAAAGTAGATAAAGAGGTGTAGACAACGTGTGTAAGAGTAAAAGAGAAAACAAAATACATAAAATCACAAACGATACACTAATATGAATATATACAAATATATATATAAACATAAAATATGAGTACATACAAATACATACATTATACTACCAAAATAAATATCACTAAAAAATATACGATAATAATGAAACATAACATAATAAATACTAATAGCTATGACGAAGTGGAAAGATAGTGTTCTTTCACTCTTCTTTTAAACACTGCAACAGTTTGGCAGTTCCTAATATCAGATGGAAGTGAACACAGAACACCTATTACCCTACGGGAAGAATGTTAACTTCATACAAAGAAAAACTATTTGACTCTAACGCCATCTCTGTGATTCCCAAGTACAACAATCGAGGCGGAAAATTTGAACCAGATCACGTGATTTATAATATATTTGAAGACTAGAAACAATTCTGGCACTCCCAGATTACTTCAGAAAGGTCGCCGAGTACTTTTAAAATTTAGACGCCTTTCTGGAGTAATCTGGAAGTGCCAGAATTGTTTCTAGTCCCCAATCTTTCAAAATAGAGGGGAGGAGAGTTTAATGAAACAGGTATTTCTTTAATAGTTTTATTAAATTAGCAAATCGTATGTTACTGCTTACAGGAAACTTACGGGAAACAGAATTTGGCCCACAATTCACATCTGAAAATAAATAAAGACTTGTTAAATCGATTGATTTGAAACAGATTTTAAGGTTATGTTAAGATTGATTTATGTTCTCTTACCGTTGTGCATTTGTTGGTCCAGGATTAGGGAATCGGTACAATTTAATGTTGGGGTCTACACAAGGTGAGCTCCCACATTTGAGACATTTACGTCTCAGATTATCTCCCATGATTGGAAATTCACCCACACCCGGAAAACAAAAGTGTCTCTATCACAAAGTGTCTCTATCACAAAGTGTCTATAACACAAATAGCAACGACAACACCACTTGATTCAACACGGTTACGGAGGAGAACGTGCTCAACTCGACGTAAAAGCAGAAAAAGAAATGGCAAATCGTAAAAACTACAAACAGCGCGTCAGTCGTAAACAACAAACGGCGGCCATATTTGTACAATCAAAATGACATACGTCGATCAGTGTTGCCAAAAAATAAAAGCCATTACTTTTGCTGGCAACACAGAACAATCCCCAGTAGGTATAATCGCAACGCCCAAGAAGTTGACCGGGCCTGGAAGTGAATTCCATAACCGAACCGCATGCACAGTGAAGGAGTAGGAGTAGAATTGGTTGAGTGGGGAGGGGATTTAAGGAGATTTCTAAGATGCGACCTGCAAGGAGCATCAGAGGGACGAGCGTAGGAAAAGCGTTCCCGCAGGTAGGATGGCATTTTAGGATTGTGAAGGACGTTAAATAGCCGACACAATATCCGAGAGTTCCTGCGAAGTCGAATAGGGAGCCACTTGAATATCTTGCGAAAGTTAGAAATGTGATCATACTTTTTAAGATTAAAAATAAAACGAATACATATATTTTGCAAACGCTCAAGTTTATTTAAGAGCTCCTCTGTGGCATCCAAGTAACAGGCATCAGCGTAGTCAATAATGGGCTGGATGGGAGTTTGGGCAAGGGAGATTCTGGCGTTAATTCAGAGAGTTGGATAAAAAACTCATATCTTAACGCCATTACATCTTTCATATTTAGCGCGAACTTTATTAATTTACCTTTATAAAATCCAAGTCTGTAAATGCGATAATCGCCATTTTGATGACAGTGGTGGTCGAGGCTAAAAACATAAAAATTGGCGATTTCGAACGTCCATAGGTACTCCACCACAGGGACAGTGAATAATACATCATTTAATTATTTGACGAATTCATTCATTGGAAACACGGACTTGAATAAAATTTAGTTCAAGACTTTCGAAAAAGGTATGAACGAGCTTCATGTGCACATTGTTTTTTTTTTTTGTATTCTTTTATGCTGCATAGGTTTTGACATTAGTGTAGCAGTCTGTATGTGTGAGGCGTTCATTCGACCATTTGTTCCTAGTTGAAATACTGTATGATTTGAATTAACGAAATTGCTTATAAAAGTGACAAGGTCTGCCATTTTTTGTTTACTGATAGCGATACAAATAAAACATTACTCCTTGCTTCAGGTGAACAAGGTGGAATTATCCGATACAAAACGTAACTTCTGCTGGTTTGTATTGATATGTTTTGTTTGGTAATTCCTTGGGACAAAATAATACATCCCATCACTAAAAAAATATTTCACGTAGGTGCCGTTCGGGAATTGAAAATAATAATAATAAACTGTTCCACCGAACCGCACGTTACTAAATTTTGTTTCATTGCTATTAGTGGAAGTGCTCAGGTGCTATTCGGTCAAGTGCTGTTGAAATTGGTGCTAAGAGTGGAATACCTCGAATTTTAACGCGCGGTCCGATTAACTCGAAACTCAATATTTAGACTTAAGACCAAAAATAAAGAATAAAGTATATCAGGGTTTTTCGAATACCTACCCTTAACAGGGTGAAAGGGGGTAGTCAATTTTACAGAGAGAGGATTTTACTACGTGGATTGATTGTAAGTATACAGTTTATATGAAAAATCTTATTCCTTTGATCTAAAAACTTGAAGCTTGGCCCGAATGCTAAATCTATACCGACCAACAAAAATAAGTTTTTTTTTACAAATATCTCGCTTCCTCTGGTTTCAATGATGATTAAATCTATTATAAAATTGTTGAGCATAAAATTCTCTTCATATTTTGTCGTAAATATTTTTACACACGCTTAACCGTTTTTTAAATAGAGCGTGGAGAATGCGCAGCCCTCAGCCATGCATGGCATAATGCGGTAAGGTAAGGTCAACCGTGAGTCCCGGTAAATAATACGTCGTATTAAGTTAATTATTCACAAAAAAAAAACGATATAAATCGAATAATGTCAAACTAACGGTTGGTAATCAAAAGTTGGTTTATGTAAAAGTGTATCGTGTCAAACTTGGCTGGTGTGTAATTTAGCTATATTCTGCTATGGTCGGTTTTTTAATCTCGGATACTAAATAGACAAGTGCAAATGGCAAACTGACTTAGGGTGCTTACATAAAGAAACAGGTTTCCAGTACAGACAAACCCGTGCGGGTCGGTATCGGTGCAGGTATAACATTCCCATGTTATCTTATGTGCTCGTGGAGGAGTTCGTGGCTAAGTAATAACAGCCACACGGGTCGACCCATCAGGTTAAACTACGCTTGCCGGATCCTGATAGTCTCTCTATAGTATCTTAAATCTCTTTGGCAAAATTAAACATTAATCCAGTGTTGGAAGCTACACTGGATCGGCTTTTAATAAACTAGCGGCTGCTCTATTTAAATCCAGCTACTAGGTGCTGGTCTGGATAGAAAAGTGTAGGCTGATTTATATTGATAGTCAATCCATTCAATAACAGACGGAGCAAAATAAATATTCATATCAAAAATAACGAGCGATATTGTGAAGAGTGTTCGCACACTTAGTTGCTCAGTGAATACGCGCCGAGGGCGTATCCAAGGTTACGCCACAGGATGTCTGGTACAAGGAATAGGACTGTCTGGACTTAAGGGGAAGCGCTAAGGTAGCCCGCGAAATTCAAATTTTCTTACGATTTTTGAAATTTGCAGCTCAGTGTCTGGGTGTATCTTAATTAAAGTATGATTCGCAACCGTAACACATAGATACATTGTCAAAAAAACTAAGCTCTGCAGCATACGCTGTTAGAAAAATTCGTAATTTAACTGACATAGAGACAGCCCGTTTAGTGTACTTTAGCTATTCTCAAAGTGTAATGTCATACGGTATTCTGTTGTGGGGAAATGCCGCCGACATTCAGACTATCTTTGTTTTGCAGAAAAGAGCTGATCGATCAATTTATAAATTAAGTCCAAGACACGCTCTCGGAGAGAAATTTAAGGAGATTAATATAATGACTGTGCCTTCTCAATATATTTTTGAAAATCTTTTATATGCCCATAAAAATATAAAATTGTTTAACACAGTGATATCCATAATATGAACACTAGGAACAAACACAAATTTGTTGTACCTACAACAAGGCTCAAGAAAATAGGTTCAGATGTCAATGTATATGTTTTTATAATAAACTTCCAAGCCACGTTCAAGATCTGAGCCTTAATAAATTCAAATCATTTATTAAACGTTAGTTGTGCCAGAAAGCCTTTTATACCGTTAAAGATTACATTGAAGACAAAAAGGCGTGGGATTGAGCTGCTCCAATTAATTTTTTTTTCATATACATACTGATTTTTTATTGTTCTTTTCTTTTTGTTAACATTTTTTTTCTTCTTATATACATACACATTGACATTGATGAATTTTATATATACAATGACATGAATATTTACTTTGTAAAATGTTATATTATCTTAATTACTGTGAATGTGAAGACTATGTGGGTCCTTGTTTTTTTTTCTCTCAGCTTTAATCATAGTCTGCCAGTTTGAGTAAATTATGCGGCCTACCCAAATGCCCTTTCTTTGGTATTGTTCGTCGAATCGTTGAGCTCCTTAACTTTTAAGTTGAGCTGTACGATTACTGACAGATGCTTGCACTGACTGGACAGGTCCACTCAACCTGTGTGGTTCTTTCCTCAAAAGACCATTTCAGACAGCAACCTACATGGTCTTCACATGATCTGACCAAGATTATGTCTGGACTTTAAAAGAGACTGTGACCCCTGAGTTTGTTTCGGCCTTTCTTCACAGAGTAGTCAGATAGGATAGCCTCATCTAGTTTAAAAAAAAATGTTTGACGTGTAAAAGTGTTTGTATAAACCTACTTACAGAAATAAAATTATTTATCATTTATAACAATATGTATTTACATAGTTATAATCATTGGAATCACTAATACAACTCCTTAAGTTAGTATATTCTTCAAATGTTAACTCAAGTGTGACTTTAATGATTATAATTCTATAAATACATATTTGGTACGGTCGCGAATCATATTTTAATCAACATGCAACCTAATACTGACTTGCAATTTGCAAAAAACGTAATAAAATTTGAATTTCGCGGGCTACCCTGGCGCTTTCACCTTAAGGTGAAATGAAAGATGATGTTTTGACTTTCGGCTTCACGCAAAATCATTTTTTGTCCTCATAAACTACAAAGCCTATTTTTTATGATTATAAAATTTAAGATTTTCTTTATTTATTTATGAGGGCCAAAACACGATTGATACAATATTGGCTTGATACAAAAAAATCCCAAAGTTTCCTCAAAATTACCATTTTTATACGTCCGTTATGAGAAAAAACTGTTTTATTCGATTGTAATGAAAGCAATTTCAATAAAATTTCGTCTGCACGTTCACCATTAAAGGCATAAGGGGATTGTTGGTTTATTTTAATGTAACACAGCTATAGTTTTAAAATAAATATTTTTCTATATGCTCCGTTTGGCCATACCAATATGCTCTCGAAGTCCCGACCCCGTTACGATACCATTTCGCCTTAATAAAAATAACAGAAAATGGTTCCTTTATTACGGGTTGATGTGCCTTGACTAATAAATAACTTAATAGAAAATAAGTCTGTCTGGTGATATTTGTACTTTCCATGTCACTTATGTTATTTTAAATTTGAAGGAGAATGGAAGAGGCCTCTTTACTGCACCCACAAAAAATTGACAAATAAGAGGGGCAATTCCCGTATTTTTAAAAACGTTCGCATTTTAATGTCGTTCTCAATCCGTCAAAAAACCTCTAGTTTCCCTACATTTTTGACAAATTTTTGCGACCTTCAGGTATATACTTAATACTGTAGAAATTCAAGCTCTTTTTTCCTTATCAGAGACCTCATGGAAGGTATCAGCCGAAGGATAAAAAGTGTGGCTCTTACCAATATAATCCACGTCCTGACCGAAGACCATAGATCCTAGATAGAAAGTAGGTAAGACTTACCTCGTCAGGCGGAGCAATTTCTTTACAGACAATCATAGCGTTTTCCAGGGCCTTAGCTGCGTGGAAGAACGCATTGTTCTTCTTGAAACACTCCGATGCCTTCAGGTGGCATTCTTTAGAATTCGGCAGGTCTCTTGCAATACGGTAGCATTGAGCTGAAAAAACATTAAGTATCTATGTAGAAACTGAATTTTTCTAGAGAAAAGGCAGATGAATAATTGTATAGTAGACTTCTTAATAATAGTCCTCCGGACCGAATTTCGGCCATGGCGACCAATCTCAGCGGAGACTGGCCATCTACGCGGGAGATATTATAGTGCACAAGTGTGTGCGCAGACACAGGTGCTCTCACTCTTCAGATCAGGCGCAGGACCAACGGCTTAACATGCTTTCCAAGGCACGGGGGGGGGGGGGGTATCACACCGCCAACTTCCAAACTCCGGGCTGTTACTGAGAAATTCCTAATGGAAAAACCCAAGAACACTTTACCCGACCTGGGATCGAACCCAGGACCCCACGCTCAGCAGTCGCGCTTATGACCACGAGACCAACGAAGCAGTCGACCTCACAATTGCTTTACAACCCTAGGGTGGAAGTCACTTACACGTCATGAAACGACCACGTCTATTTTCTATGTGACAGTTACATATTTTCAACCTACGTTGTTATCAAAAGTGGTAAAGTGCGAGATCGACTGTACAAGCAATCACTCACTATCAATAATAACTAAAAAGACACCCACTTCTCTCCCAAAATTATTAATATTTTAATAACTTTTTCAAACGAAAATAACATTAAATTTTAACTGGTGCGTAATAATTTATATGTATTGTATTTTTTTGTGCTGTTTCATCACCCTGTTGCATTGATTGTTTAGAATATTTATGTAGTACTAACCCTTGTCCTCGTCTTTTCAGCAACTAACACCTAGATCTACCACAAAGTGCAAAGTCGACGGTCTGCCTCTGTGCTGCCGTCTAAACATGACGCTGGCAGAATAATCGACATCGGCTCAATTGCCATAAGAAAAAAAAAAAACTAAAAAGACAGTACTTGTGGAAGCAATGACGCATTGTTTAACGATTTCGTGTACATTATAGAACCCACGGAACTTAGACCCATTAAAGAGGAATTTATTTGGTACTCAAAAGACTTACCGGCCTGGCTATATTCGTCAGCTGCCGAATCATAGTCCGCCTTCCAACGAAAAACGCCTGTTTTCATCCTGTCAAAGACATTTGCATTAGATAGCATTACATTAAGATATTTAACCAAAATAGTGATCAAACGCAAGCTTATTAATATAAGTAAAAAATAGGAAACAAAATAACTGCATAACTAAGCAAAAATATTGCTGAAATTAATAAAATGTTGCATATCCTAGGTCTTAATTATTAATTTTTGCGTGAAGTCATGCGGGGTAATGGAATCCAACGTCTTATGAGGAAAGCGCTAAGGTAGCCCGCGAAATTCAAATTTTCTTACGATTTTTACACTTTACAGCTCAGCGTCTGGGTGTATGTTGATTAAAGTATGATTCGCGATCGTAATAAATCTGTATCCACATAATTATAACCATTAGAATCAGTAATACAACTTCTTAAGTTAGTACAACCCTCAAATGTCAAGATTTCATGAAATAGTCATTCAATAGGATTATTTGGTCTTAGAGAGTTGTATTGATGACTTTATTATTATCCTGTAAATACATATGTATTACGCTCGCGAATCATATTTTAATCAACATACAACCTGATAATGACCTGCAAATTGCAAAAAACGTTAAAAAAAATTGAATTTCAAGGACTACCCTGGCGCGTTCACCTAAAAAATAAATCGGAACCAAAGTCGTTTAGGATTTTAAAATTACATTTATTTATTACGTTATTTAGATATAAATATAATAAATTTCAGATGTAATTCAAGCTAAGCAGCCATTGCCTCGTTGGTCTAGTAGTCACAAGCTCTATAGCTCAGCATGAGATCCTCCTGGATTCGATTCCCAGGTCGGGTAAAGTGTTATTCGGATCTTCCGTCAGGAATTTCTCAGTAGTAATCCGAATTCTGGATTTGTGCCCGTATGATGGCAATAGGCTCGCCCCCTATTACACGGGCCTTAAAACATAA
Organism: Fissipunctia ypsillon; assembly: GCA_947568875.1. Taxonomy (NCBI): domain Eukaryota; kingdom Metazoa; phylum Arthropoda; class Insecta; order Lepidoptera; family Noctuidae; genus Fissipunctia; species Fissipunctia ypsillon. The sequence continues at coordinate 26,818,021 of OX387643.1, forward strand.
CTGGCTAAATGTGGGTGTACTGTAGCTACACACCTGCCTAAAACTTTCGGGAAAAACAGGCGGTTTCTTTTGATGCATTGCATCATCGCTAGCAAGGCGAAAATTACATTAAAAATTAAATATGACTATAGCAAATATAAGTTTCGCAGTGCAGTAACTCAGCACAACATAAAACAATCAAAACACCCCTTATTGCATTGAAAGCACCTCCGCCTACCCTTGATTTTGAATGTGTTGTTTTTGGCAGACTGTGCAACAGCAAAGACGGTTATGTTTTTTAAATAATACTGTCTCATCCGAGTGATCGCAAGCAGCAGTGATTGAACCCAGTATCTCATGCTCAGCAGCAGTGCTGAGCATGAGTCACTGGGTTCAATCCCCAGCTCGGGCAGTGTTAATGGGTTTTTCCATAGGAATTTCTCAGTAGCTTCTGGTCTGCATCTGTACCTAATTTATGGTAATATAGGTTCGCCCCATATTACATTGGACTTTTATTTAACATAAATGGCGAAATGTGAACGCTCTTTACAATGGTAATACAGACATGATGTTTATGTTGGAAATTTAAACTTCATATTAAGCAGGCATTTCAATGCCGATCAATCATCTATAAATATACTTGAACTAAACAATTCCATGACGAGAAAGTAACAACGAAAATACATTATTTGCACTAAACGGGGCGCAGAAAAAAAATTTATAAATTACTAAAAACAACAAACTGACAGACAGTGCACAGCTTCATCAACCGAAGATGGAAGACTTATATTCCTCAGAGAGGTACCAAAGTACCAATATGTAGCCTGCTAGGAAAAATCTTGCTTATGAATAGTGGTGCGATACAGCCCTCACCCTCTCACAGAGAGGAGGCCTGTGTCCCAGCAGTGGGACTGTAATACATAGTTTGATTATTCTATACTGCTATGCTATGAACAATAAACTGATTTAGTTGGAATATAAGTTTTTCTGAGGACCTAAGTAGGCATATAATTGTGTGACACTTTTTTTTGCATTTAAACATTAAAATCAGAAATAGCATATTGCATTGAACACAGAACAAAAACAAGTATTAAGTAAGTTAAGTATTAATTTGGGCAAAGTCAAAGTCAAATTATTTATTTCAAATAATCAATATTATAAATTTTGACTTTCAAAAGGCATTTCACTTTTGAAGTCAAAATTTATAAAATTGATTCTAGTTGGGCATTGGCAGGCAAAGCATCATTTTGTATTCTTTATTTTCTCATTTTATCAGTGAGTCTATCAAGAAAAATTAATTCTTACTTAGTTAGGAATTTATGTTATAAAAAATCTTATTTTCAGGTAACTGAAGTAGACTAAGGTAGATTTCACAAAAATTGTTATTCAGCCAAAATTAATCCTTTTATTAGTTATATGAAGTCCTCATTAGATATATTTATTCCAATAGATATCGTGGGAATCACAATAATGTAAGTAATGAACTAGCGTTCATAACAACTGCTTAATGTATGATCATCATTAGAGGATTTTCATAAGAAATACCTAAATATAAAGACCACTTTCGTTTGTATAATCAAAATACTTGTGAATGATTGGAAATCAATAATTGATTTCCTAGAAGGCAACATTTATGTTCAATATAAATACAAGGTGATTGTTATTGGAGTTTTGAAATGGAAATTCCTAAGAGGTAGCTGAGTGTCTGGATTAGTACCCCATTGGCAATGGGCTCCCTCGCCCCCTATTGTGTGAAACATAATGTTATGCGGATGTTCCATACACCTCTGCCTTTTCCTCTGAGGAGTACGGCAGTGTCTAAATTCTCAACATTAAGCATCCTGGTTATGATAGTAGGCTATGGATATAATTATTACAAATAATGTTGGCTAATTTGATCATTTTAAACTAAGGCATTTTAATCTAATAGAGGAATGATTATTTAACTTCAAGACAATGTAATTTTAGTCACCAATCTTCTAATTAAAAGAAGCCGAACTTAGATACCTAATTGCTATAATTTAAAAACATAAACTTGTTTTGTATAAATCTATTTCTACAAGCAAATCGAGCATCCAGCATTAATTACAAAGAAAAGGCTTATCATTATCACCAATGACTGACTGTCTGTGCAAGTTATTGATGCACAGTACCTGAAGTTACAAATAAATAAACATAAGTTTTAACAAAATGACAGTATCACTGTTAATATAAATAATTAAGAATAATTAATTTAGAATTACGCTTTTTCCGCTGCCTTGCAGTGTTCCTTCGCCTCGAACACTTTAGCCGACATGCTGAATTAAGCCTAGTGAAATACTTGATATTTATTTAATTCGGGTGTATTTAGCACTGTGACAGATGGGAAATCAATTTAGAGTGGAGAAAAAGTTAACACAAGCAAGTCAAGCAACTTTCAGTTGTAGCCATTTGCATTTGTCCGTTTGACAATTAAATGACATTTACTTTACTGACGGCTACGACAATGTTACAAACAAGAAAAGTCAAACCTTTACCATATTCCATTATTTTGGCGCTAAAAGTTGATTTTTTGTTTTGCTGAAGTATAATTTATCTGAGAGGTGTTCGTGTTGAGTAACAATACTCCATTGTTATTGGCATTTACATGACTTTATCTTAGCGCTTAAATACGAATAACTTGAAATTACATAAATAAGTTTTTGTACTTGTGGGCTTACGTGTGGGTAAATTATAATCGCCACCCAGCCTAGTAATCTACTGTCAATATTTTCAAATAGCTATGCCCCGCGACTTCGTTCGCGTGGAAATCGTAAGATACGCAATATACTAAAATAACAGCCACATTTTAATAAAACTCCCTCGTCCCCCGACCCATCGCGTTGCACCGCTCGCCCGCGCTATTACTTCGTTTTTTTTCTGACTTTTTTCTTTTTGTTCAGCTCCTAAGGGTCGTAGCGTGATGGTAAATAGCCTATAACTATACTCGAGAATTGCGCTACCAAATGCCTTAGAGCATTTAACTGTTTAGGTTAAATGCTCTAAGACCAAATGCAAAAAGAATTTTTCATATCCGCCGTTTTGTTCACAATTTCATGGATTTTAATTTTTTGCGCGGAATTCTAATTATTTTTCAAAAATAAAACAAGGCTAAATTACTCCCCAATAACATCAGCTTCTGCTAGTGAAAGTCCCGTCAAAATCGGTCTAGCCGTTTCGGAGATTAGCCGGAGCAAACAGACAGACAGACAAAAAATTTTAAAATAGCTTTCTTGTTATAAGTACACTTCTGGACACATCTATAGGCACACCTTGTATTTTCAGTTTCGTTTGGTCCTAGCTAAAATTTTATATTAGGTCGAGCAAAAAGTTTTTATGCAGTTTTGAACCTGGCACATTCACAATTTCATTCAATAGTCTTTTTTTGAATTTCGAACACAGAATTTAAAGAAACAAAAGACAATTTGGAGCCTGTTTGTTGATATCAAACAATCGAATACTAAGAAAACTTGGTTTTATTGGTTTACTTGGATTTAATTCTTGAAAAAGTGATTGATATCTTTGGTTTTGCAACAAACATTACTTATTCTTAACATTAAGGTGAGGTTCTATCAATAATCTATGGATACTTCACCTGAAGTCGCCGCCCAAGCTGTGGCACTTATTCAGGCCGGACACAGCCAAAGAAACGTGAGTGCTTAACTTAATTTAAGTCGATCTGCGGTCCGAAATGTTTATCGGAGGTACCTAGAGACTGGCGGCTTTGTTCGTCGCCAAGGAAGGCCACGATCTCGGGTCACAACTGAAAGGCAGGATCGATTCATCGTGACGACCAGCTTGAGAAATCGTCACCTTACCTCCATTGAGATACAAAACCAACTTCGCGACTTCCACGGAGTATCTGTGAGCGCTCGAACTGTTCGGAGAAGGTTAAAAGAACGCGATATGGTACCACACAAGCCAGCTAATGGGCCCAAACTAACGCGAGCCCACCGAACAGCGCGCCTTCATTTCGCACTCAGTCATTTAAATTGGACACAGCAAGATTGGAGCCGTGTACTCTTTTCTGATGAGTCTAAAATTGTGTTACATGGCAATGATGGAAGGAAGAAGGTCTACCGACGTAAGGGAGAGCGTTTCGCACAATGCTGCTTTGAAGAGAGGGTTGCTTATGGCGGTGGCTCATGGACTGTCTGGGGCGGTATATCCGCGAACGGCAAAACTCAACTTGAGGTTGTTACAGGACCACGGCTGCCAACATTAAATGCTGAAAGGTACATTCGTGAGTGCTTAGAACCTCACGTGATACCATACGCGGACTATGTGGGCCCAAATTTCCTTTTTATGCATGATAATGCAAGAGCCCATGCGGCCGGCATCGTCAGGGAATATCTTCGGGATGTGAACATCACAGTTATGGACTGGCCAGCCAGAAGCCCAGACATGAACCCCATTGAGCACATGTGGGACGAGCTAAAAAGACGTGTTAGGGCTCGTCAGCCAGTTGCCCAGACGATGCAGGAGTTGAAAACTGCCATAGAATTTTTATTCAAAAATCAATTGCCTTTAACAAGGCGCATATCCGACTTGTTAGGCGTAGCTCCATGTCGTATGGTATTCTGAATTCAAATTTAAAACAATACGATCGAAAAAGATGGTAAAATGTATCAGGTTTAAAACTGCATCAACAATTTTTGTTCAATCTAGCAATCATATTTCGGTAGGGGCCATCGAAACCTAAACTCTAAGGTGGGCCAATAGATGTGTCCAGAAGTGTACTTTCATATGCATTTAGTAAAAAGTTGTTATTTTGACATTACAAACAGACACTTCAATTTTATCTATTTGTATGTATAGACTAGACTACCACCATACCAAAGCCATATCCTTCGATATCCGTGGATTAATATCATGTTTATGAAAACACCTACGCAAATAATACATTATTTTATAACAAATTTAATTACCATTAAGAAATTATAGTGAGCCACCCTTAAAAGATAGTCATAATTGCCTTCGCGGACTTTGTTTTATAATTTTTAAGAGGAACAATTCCGTCGTACATGATTTTTGCGTAACTTTTACCGTTTACGCAGCGTACGCAACGGAAGCTCTCAAAAGTAACATATTTTCCCCGTTTTTGCAACATTTTTCATTGATGCTCCGCTCCTATTGGTTGTAGCGTGATATTATTTAGCCTACAGCCTTTCTCGATAAATGGACTATTCAACACTAAATAATTTTTTTATTCGAACCAGTAGTTCCTGAGATTAGCGCGTTCAACCAAACAAACAAACAAACTACTATTTACTTTGTAAAATGTAATATTATTTTAATTACTGTGAATGTGAAGACTATGTGGACTATGTGGGTCCTTGTTTTTTTCTTTTTCTTTTCTCTCAGCTTTAATCATAGTTTGCCAGTTTGAGTAAATTATGCGGCCTACCCAAATGTCCTTTCTTTGGTATTGTTCGTCGAATCGTTGAGCTCCTTAACTTTTATGTTGAGCTGTACGATTACTGACAGATGCTTGCACTGACTGGACAGGTCCACTCAATCTGTGTGGTTCTTTCCTCAAAAGACCATTTCAGACACCAACCTACATGGTCTTCACATGAAATGACCAAGATTATGTCTGGACTTTAAAAGAGACTGTGACCTCTGAGTTTGTTTCGGCCTTTCTTCTCAGAGTAGTCAGATAGAAAACGCCGGCCTCATCTAGTTTAAAAAAAAATGTTTGACATGTAAAAGTGTTTGTATAAACCTACTTACAGAAATAAAAAAAAATAAAAAAAAACTCTTCAGCTATATAATATTATAGTGTAGATGTAGATAGATATGTAATGTACCTAAATAAATATTATTCTTCAAAACATGCAGAAAACCGACACAGAAAAATCGTTACGAAGCTATTAAAATGATCAATTTGCTTATAAACATTGAAACAATCAGAATCTTATTCTAAAAACTTATTTTATTTATTATTTTCAGTAGCAGTTTGATTTCTTGAATGATTTTAATACGAAAATAATAGGAAATACCTACGTATTTTATAAGAAAGTATTGTGATATTAATACAAAAAGTGTCATGAGCGTAGTTCCCGACAGACGGACAGGCATGTGCAGTTTATGTTTAAATCTGGCGCAGACGCAATAATAAGTGCAAAAAGTTCTCTACGTTTAGGGTTGTCGACTGAGCTTATTGAACGTAGACACTGACAGTTGGGCTGGTCCACAAATTCAAGGTCGCTCAGCGCGCTATGGAGCGGGCTATGTTCATTGAGGTAATATGTACTACGTAGTACATATTACCTCAATGGATAAAATCAGGAATGAAGTTATTCGGAAAAGAACTGGAGTAACCTGCATAGCCTGCAGAGTAAGCAAACTGAAGTGGCAGTGGGCTAGCCATGTTTGTCGAAGGGCCGATGGCCGGTGGAGCAGACGAGTCCTGGAGTGGGACCACGTATCAGCAAATGTAGTGTGGGACGCCCCCCAGCTAGATGGACCGACGACCTTAAGAAGGTGGCTGGGACAGACTGAATGTGGAAGGCGGAGAACAGGGTGTTGTGGCGCATCCTGGGAGTGGCGTAAGTCCAGCAGTGGACTGCGATAGGCTGAGTTGATTGATTGTTGACCGAGCTTATTAATATTTTCATAGTAGATATTGACTTCGCATTTCTCTAATCAAATAACTTTACTGGCACTGAAAAGGGTAGCATTTTGTGGTTCTGTTACTGTTACTGTCAGACCGTACGGTATCATCCCATATGGGTAGCATTCTACCTTATGATTTCCCTAGTTGTTTTGGTCCAGAGCTACTCGTATTTAGAATCAGTACTAAGGATTGCTTTTTTCCTTTGTCCAGCTCATCCCGCCATCTCAGTTTCATCGAGATCAGATAAACATTGCTCGTATTTTGAAACACATTCACTTTTTCGGGTTCCGTAGTCAACAATGAACACTTATAGTTTCGCCATGTACGTCTGTCTGTCTGTCTGTCCGAGACTTAGCTCAGAGACTCTTAGTAATACTCGTAGAAAGCTGTAATTTGGCACGGGTAAGTACCTATACATATTAATCAGGCCGACAAAGTGGTAAAATAAAATCTTGAAAAAAAATTTTTTTTTGGGTGCCTACACGTAAAGTTGGGATGACTTTTTTTTCTCGTCTATCTCATGGTGTAGTGTGTCGTTGGATAGCCAGTAAATATTGCGGGTGTGTGAAAAACATTTTTCAATTCAGGGATGCATTTGCGAAATATTAAGCTTTAAATTGCCAATTTTTGTTATTCAAGTGTCCCTCCCCTCCCCGCGCCCGCCAGCTAAATGGTTGTTTTGCATATGTGATAAAATTCACAGCAGTACTTAGTATATATAGCGAAGTTACAAGGAAATTATCTTAGCTAAGTAGGCTTTACAAGTTGATGAGTAATAGTCGACCAACTTACATTACTTATTTTGCAATGAGAATGTATGAGATACCATGTTTTTCAACTACCTACAATGTTAAGTTTGTCCTTGGGACAAATTCATCCCAACTACGGGACCCTTCATTGTTCGTGGTTCAACACGCACTTAGCCGGTTTTTCACTGTAAATACTGTAATGCAAAGACATCGTCACTGTGTAGCTGTATCAATGTTTGTGAACCCTAACTGCGATGCGTAAAAGGACGAAATAGACTGGAGTTTATAAACGCACTGTGTGGGTGGAATGAAGCTCGCATTGTGCATAATCACACACACCTATATTCTGTATATCCAAGGAATTGTGGAACTTGAAGAGATTGTCATTCACTTCATGCACAGAAATATGCTTGATTTACATAGTTTACTACTTGGGATATTATTATTTTTTTTGTATTTTTTATAGAACGGCCATAAGGTGTATTATTTATGCTGTTTCAAGGTTACCTAACCATTCTTTACTGTATATAAAAGGAGAACTGACTGACTGACATATCAACGCACAGCCGAAACTACTGGGTCTAAGAACGTGAAATTTTGCACACGGCTTCCTTTTCTAATGTTGGGGAGCATTAGGAAGGAGTTTTTGAAATTTCGACCCTTAAGGGGCTGAAAACGGGGATTTCACTTATATGAAAAATCTTATTTCTTGACTTAATAAACATGAAACTTGGCCCGAATACTTACTAAGTAAATTATGAACCGTGTCCTTTTTGTTTATTCTAAACGATTTTTCAAAATTCCACCCCTGTGGGGGTGAACAGAAGGGATAGGACTATATATAAAAAATCGTATTCCTTTAGTTAATAAACTTGGCAATATTTGCCTTAGTAAATAATACAGATTGCCACTTTTAGTTTTTTAAAACAACCCCCCCACAGAGGATTTTGGGAGGTGTCAAAATTAGTAAGGAAAAATTTTGACGCACTGTCGGATTAACTCGAAAGTCGGTACTAATACTTACTTAAAACAAAAAATAAATAAGTACATCTTTCAGGGTTCCTCAAAAATCAACTCCTAACGGGTTGTAAGAGGGTAATAAAGTTTAAGGATTTCACTGCTTGCTTCAATTAACTCAAAATGGGTACAAATAATGTTTATGTCATACAATGGAATGGTACCAAACACTTTTTAAAATCAAGCCCTACCATGATGAAAAAGAAGGACACAGTTTATTTGAAAAATCTTGTACCCTTGATGTATAAACTTAAAAAATTGGTCTGAATAATAATTTATCTAAATACATGATAAAGACCGTAAACATTAATTTATGAAAACTACCTTTAAAAAAGGAGTTGAGGGGGTGTTAATTTTTTAAACGAAAGTACGAAATCCATGCGGGCGAAGTCGCGGGCAAAGTGCTAGTGTAAGTATAACCGAAGATAATGAAAAGGTCCTTAGTAATAAGGGCGAAAAGTATTTTACCGCAAATGTCCGCGGTTGTATCTCAAAAAACATACAAGAACATGCACTAATGCATTTACCACAATTTACCTCACTAACAACATCGCAACATACCCAAACAAACTTTTCCATAGAACACGGTCCCTTCATTGGCACACACACATGCTCAAACCTCCCTCTCAAAAACAGTCAAAATACAACATTACACAAATACATGAGTACCTTCGTCGGTACACACACATGTTCAAATCTCCCTCTCAAAGAGTCAACACTTACACATACATTGCATATTTACGTGTACCTTCGTCGGCACACATAGATACTCAAATCTCTCTCTCTCAAAAACAGTCAAAACACACTTACTCATACATTTTAGCAATCATATTTTCCTAGTCTTCATGTTCACGAAACACAAAGTATTAAATGTTATTTGTAGTCACTATAAATAAATGTTGTTATTGTTTAACAACATTTAAACTGAATACACACAAAATTGAGTACAAATGAACAACATTATCACCAGCTACATCTATTATTACTTGACAACAATCAGGATATGGACGAAAATGTAACTATACATTGTTTCACTTATGATCAACTAGAAGAATGTAGGAAACTGACACCTCTGCTGACAACTCTAATAATTTTAAAGTTCATACATAAGAAGTCATACGTCATAAACATAAGAAGTTATCAGCGTAATTTCAACGATTTTTACATAGCTTTCCAACGCTCTGATACCGACGTAATTTTAACTGAATGCTGACTAAGCGATGCAACAATAATAGAACCACAACCAGGGTATTACGGATCCCGCACTCTCTCACAATTAATTAAAAATGGATGGGTAATTATCTACACCAAAACCGCTTGGAATATTTCTGAGTTAGAATACGAAGTTGCAGAAGCGGATAGTCTTCTTATGACGCTGGATGACAATGTCGTCATTCTAGGAATCTACCGTTTCCCATTATCTCCGAATATAGACAATTTTATAACATCTCTGTATGCTGACACGACGTAACTAAAAAAGTATCCAAAAATAATAGTCACCGGGGATCTTAACATTGATATTTATAATACAAAAAACATAAAGCACACTGAATATCTAAGTCTCATGGCAACGCACGGCCTTTTGCCTGCGATAACCGAGCCTACCAGAGGGCGCAACCGTCTCGACCACTTTTTTGTCAAGTCAAACTTCAAATCTGTAGGGATCATAGGGAAATCATCTATTACAAATCATGATATAATCACGGCTACTGTAGCTCAAAATACACTCTCACCAAAGCAACTCTTCCGTTAACTCACTAATTGAAACTATTTCCAACTCAATCGCTAAAAACTCACGTACAATCACCGTTAGTCGACGATATAAAACCCTGCATAACGCCAGGCCTCATGAGATGCATGAGGCACCGTGATAATCTTCATCTAGCTTTAAGATCCTATCCAAATGCGAAATGAGACGCCTCTTTTACACTAGGTACAATTTTTTAAGAACTTGCTACATAAACTCAGAACCGATTATAACGGTATATTTATAAACCAAAACCAAGACAACCCAAAAAGCTCTGGAACAATATAAAATCTATTCACAACCCAAATACCGAAAAAAAGAGATTCTTCCCAGTTATAATATCTAACGCACAGGACCCTGTCGATCCTCTAAATAGGTGTAATGCATATTTCACGTCCTAGGCAAAAATCTTTCTGATCTCATACTGACGCGATTGCCAGAGACCTAAGCATCCCTAGCGAGTAAATATAATCCACGTGAAACTCCACCACACTCTTTCTTCTTCCACCCAACGGATGAGGACGAAATAGAAAAACTTATATTTAGATCAACTTAAAATTGACAGCGCCGGTGGACTGGATAAAATTAGTATCAGACTAATTATACTACATAAAAAAAACACTGTTAAAACCATTCACTCACATTTTTTTTTTAACTTAAATTTGGAAAACGGTATTTTCCAGACTACTGGAAGGTTGCCTGTGTCCGACCCATTCATATAAAGCGGTATTAAAGAACTACCGGAAAACTGCCGTCCTATCGCACTCTTGTGCATTCTATCAAAACATTTCGAAAAAGTGATAAATAAGCGACTAGTAATTTTTTTAGAAGATAACAATCTTATATCTGAAAGACAGTTTGACTTTAGAAGAGGCAAGTCGACCGAGGACGCCGCTATTTTATTGACCAACACAATAGCTTCTTGTATTGAAAAGGGCGAACATGTCATGGCAGTTTTCCTTGACCTACGAACACAATATCGATAGATCTACTACCTACTGTCCAAACTAGAGGGTATAGGAATACCATGAAACGCATTAGACTGGTTTCGAAGCTATTTAACAAATCGCCTGCAACTGGTAAAAGTAGGTTACGACTCTTATCTAGTGGATTACTGAACTTTGGAATTCGTCAAGGTTGTACTATCGGTCCGACTCTTTTCACATTTTATATGAACGACATACTTAATAATTATAATACTTAATGCAACGCTTCAAAACGCTGAAATAATTTCTTATGCAGATGACACGGCAATCATAATCCATACTGAAACTTCGGAACAGGTGTATGATCTTGCCGAAAATGGTCTGCTTATATTCTCCGATACTCTTAAGGCCGAACCCAATAACCTATTTATCACCAGTTTCGGCATACTGGCAGTGGCGCAGCTATAATTATCATTAGAGAGAAGCTAAAGACAAAATGGTCCAGTTCTCTTAAACTCAGACAAAAAATTGCAGGCATTTTTGAAAAGCTGATAGGAATCGAGTTGTATGAACGCTGCGCCCCTGCAAACCGGAGATAGAAGAACCTATCTAACTATGGTTTTAACGTCCCAATAATCTATACGAGACTATGGAATCTTACCGGCCTGACATAAGGACAGATATAATTATATTGTCTACCATCAATAGCGATCTGTCTTTTTATTGAAAATAGCTTATTGGGTTCGGCCGTTAGTAGAAACTTACTTACACTTACGTTAAAAATACTAAGCTCATCACTTTCTTCAAAACCATAGCTTCCAGTCCTCCTATTGACACTCAAGTTCCACACATGCTGCAACGATCATAATACACCCTCTCCAACTGATCCTATAGATTGCTTTTTCCGCCCTTAGATATCTACCTAGGTATTACAATAGATGAAAATTTATCATTCAAACCTCACATACACTTGCTAGTAGGCTGCGTCAGAAAACTAATCTATTTTATGAAAAACTACGAGAGTGCAGACCCATTGAAATTCTCCAAACAATATACCTACGTCTCTGTCAATTAGTATTCCAGTATGGGATCTTCATCTGGGGCGGAGCCGGGAAAAGCACATTTATTGAAATAGAAAGAGCGAAAAGAGCCGTAGTCAAAGTGATGCTTAGAATGCTCTTTAGGTTCCCGACAGATCTTGCTCTACAACGAATTTCCGGTTCTCCGAGTATGTAAACTATATGAATTTAGTTACGTGCCGCACTGCATGCACACAAATCTATTAAAATAAACCTTGCTACCAAAGCCTGCTCTCAAAACGTATCTTACATGTCCCTCTTTCTAACGCACAGTCTTCTGGCCAGACGGTGACCCTTTACTCACATACTCATATTTACAATAAAATAAGCAAACGCTGTGATACCAAAGGTCTTAACAATAATTCATATATAAGATTGACATAAAGTTGGCTTTTCTCCCCGTCATACAAGGAAACTGAAAAAAATATGGTGAGTTAACACCAAAATATTCAAGCAAGTCATCCACACATCTTTGCAACAATAAAATGAAATAGAAACCCTCTCACTATCGTTTCTTTAATCTCAAACACCCGCAAAAACGCATCACACAGCGTACTCCAGCTTTACTTGCAGGTGTACCAAACGGCGCGTGGTAGAAAATGGTAATAATTGGTAATAACAATAGTAACACTGTCATGGGATTGCGCCAGATTGCGCGCGCACCCCTACCCACTGTCACTACTCTCAACTCTGTCTATTTTAACCCCCGCAGAGAAAACGAGGGGAACTTGTATTGAAGCTATAGAAATTACGGTTCTTTAGTTTACTAGTTTCTCAAAGACGCCATTGCCCTTGAAGTACTCTTACAAAACTAGATTTTTGCATCTACTTATTAAAAGCTGAATAGATTTCAGATTCTTCAGTTTACAATTACACTTTCGATTCGGGTTCGATTTAATATATAGATGGCTTATCTCTCACTCACTCACATTAAACACTAACAAAACTAAACTCATAACATTCTCTCTAAACGCCACTACGCAACCCTTGACACCCATTACTCTAAAAGCTCACACCTGCCATGCCAATTCGGCCTCTTGCAACTGTCCTACAATTTCTTCTACTGACATAATTAAATACCTCGGTATCATACTAGATAAACACCTTAACTTCAAAGCACATATCACCCACCTTACTGCTCGAGTCCGCAAACTCATCTATCTTTTTAAAACACTCAGACACATTGCCAATACTTATGTAATACGCATCGTGTATCTCGCTATGTGCCAGTCAGTCATCTCGTACTGTATTAATTGTTGGGGTGGAGCTGCGAAAACTACGCTCAAACCTTTGGAAGTTGCTCAGAGAGCCATTCTAAAGGTTGCTACTTTTCGGCCAATGCTCTACCCTACCTTCGATCTGTATAAAAAATGCCAAGTCCTCACAGTCCGGCAAACATTCATTCTCAACATCCTATTGCTACAACACACAAAAACTCCTTTTACACAAACTCAGGCCTCACTTAGGCGAAAGAACGACATTTGTAAAGTTCCCTTCACACGATTTGCCTTTGCTAAACGTTTCTTTTTCTACCTTGGGCCATTTTTATATAACAAAATAAACAAAACTTCCCATGTACATCAAACCTCTTACGAAATGTGTAAAAAACAGATAACGCGCTTACTAACCGATTTAAACTACGACGACACTGAATGTCTGCTTACTGCACAATCGTAGTCACTTCTTTAACACTCCGTAGCTAAACTCATTCTCTTTTCCTTCCGTTTACACACACATCACAAAACACATACACACCACACCTACATCATAAAACACACTCACACCACACCTGCATTGGAAAACACACTCATATATTTACACTTCACAAACATAGTTAAGTTAACAAGTTAGTTTCTAGCTTTTAGTCTTAGACAGTCTATTAAAATTTTGTACTCCTTCTGTGGGAAGCTGGGCTGGCGAACCTTAATACAGGTTACCTTGTAACCTAGCTAGGACGCCAGATTCAATTCTGTTATTTGTTACTAATTACGATTTTATCCGAAAATTGTTAAACTATATTTATTATGTAACAGACTGTACCACACTTTGTTTTTCTCTAAATATTTTTGTCGCTCGACTAGCGATATAATGAAGACAAAGACTGATGCACTTATCTTCTGACGTTTCTTAGGTGTCCATGTAGGTTTAGGTGAAATAAAATATTTTGATTTTGATTTGATTTTATCATGTTACCAGTAACAGGGCTGTGGTTGAGGTCAGACATGCAGTCGCTCCATATAAAATACTGGTATTAGACTGGAAGCCGACCGCATTTTGTTGCTTAGCTAAGTAAATAAATACCTATTTATGTTGTGGCACTGAATTGCCATGTCTGACATACCGCTGTTAAACCCGTGGGCGACGATAACCGACTTTTAATGGTTTTAAACTGAAGATCACATCTAAACGAGTAGTGTTAATGATTTGGAAAAAATATATGTTAAAATAAAACATTTTCTTTATAACTTAATATGTGAATATTTTAGATTATGTTTATATAACTTAATTAATTGACTAATTAAAGTTATGTCTAACGCGGATAAAAAACAAGAGTATTTTATGAAACCTTCACGATTTTAAAGATAATTTAATTATTTATCTTTTATTATACGGGTTTTACTATAATACCTTTTGTTTTATGTATAATAAATTAATAATGCTTCTAATTTGGGACAGCGCTCTTTGATGGGCGAGTCCTATTACTGGGTGGACGTACGACGCGTGGCGTGAGCTCAGCGCAGAACACGCAAGCTATGCACTCAAGGCCGTTGGCATATACCTGCGTCTTAACCTACCTTATTTTTGAATAACAAACGAAAAAAAAAACACTCAAATAAATGGTTTGGGCACTGCTTTGAGTTTAGAAGAGCGTTTGTTCATCTACATAAGTCTCGGTTTTCTACATCCTCCAACCTGCGGGGCAATTGCATAACACATTATCAATCGGAATGGGTTTCATTTTGACAGTTCAACAACATTCAATGGATTAGCAATTTGCTTCAAAATGATTCAGATTCCGATTGATAGTGCGTTACGTAATTAGGGTGCTGCACTGGGCTCGCGTGGTGGATTACTTCCAGCCCACTCCCTCTCAGAGAGAGGAGGGCTGTGTCCCAGCAGTGGGAACATTTGATTATGCTTATATCTCTACATGGTTATAGTTGGTTAAAGTGGTATGGAAATAAACGTTTAATTTTTACCTAATTAATTCAGGTGAATATTGCCCCAACGATGATTTTTAGGTGAACAAGTACCTACTTAGTTAGGTATCTACTTGATCACCTAATAAAGGAATTTAACTGACATATGTCGAAACAGCCCGTTTAGACAATATAATATAATGTATACATATCTGTAAACTGCTCGTCAAGACCTTTCTTTTGATACCAAACATATCATGAAATTTATTTTTATTCGAGGTCAGAAATTTGAACGTGAACGAGTAAAGTGAGAACTTGTAAAGTCCACCATATAAAATTTAGGAAGAATGTATATCACCGGTTTGAAGGTAACTCACTAAGTGCATTGGAATGCTTCTTAAATCATTATAAAGTTTATCTCACAACACTAAGAATCTTTATATTTCATACATGTACTTAGTGAGTTTTATCTTCAAGCCGTCGATAGACGTCTATGTCACCCGGACCATTATTACGAATCTATTGATACCTCATCATCTGCCTAGCCTTTTCCCAACTATGTTGGGGTCGGCTTCCAGTCAAACCGGACGCAGCTGAATACCAGTATTTTACATGGAGCGACTGCCTCTCTGACCTCCACAACCCAGTTACTGGGTAATACGATACCCGTTGGTAAGACTGGTTGTCACACTTTCGGGCTTCTGACGACCCGTAACGACTGTCAAAGATCCACGAAAGACAGTCGGGACCAATGGCTTAACGTGATTTCCGAGGCACGGAGGGGTCTTGATATGTAAAGATGGTCACCCATCCACGGACCAACCGCGGCAAGCGTAGCTTAACCCGATCAATCAGCCAGTGTGGCTGTTATTACTTAGCCACGAGCCCCTCCTACTGATACCTCATTCATCAAAATAGGTTTTTAAGTTTAGAAACTACGGTAGAACACACTTAATATACAAAAATGTATACATATATGCATAGACTGCTAAAATAACCCTTCCTTTTCACATATTGGCGAATGAAAAATTTTCGTTGCTCGTCATTGATTCTACAATTTATAATTACGAGTATTTCACTTATTTCGAATTTCCGCGCATTATTTGAGAAAAGTACTGCACAAGCCTTGGCTGTAATCAGACAATGTCCCTTTTGCACGCCGCGGCAGTAATACTATTAACGTTTAAAATAAAATAAAACAAACATTAACAAACGACCAACAAAAGTGCCACCGGTCTCCTTTCAGACAGCTATCAACTTGACATAACGTTATCAATAAAGTTTATTGTGTAGGACCTACAATTAAACAACTGTTTACAGTTACCACATCGATATAGTATCGTATGTACTAGCTACTATAACATACCTACCTACTTCATTTTGTTTGCACAGCAAAGTTTTTTCCCACGAAACGATGGCGCTTACTCCCCGCCTTGATTCAGATAAGCGAAACTGAAAAATGTATTCTTAAAAATTAAATAGCCGACATGGAATTTGAATTTCGAAGCTCTTTGTGAAGGAGCTCGAAGGTAAGTACAGTCAGCCTCGAAAAGGTGTATTTATACCAACATAAATAACGCACAACCTCTTAACGGGTCATTGTACTAGGGGTCATTGTCATCATTACGAACAACTTTTACTATGGGACCAAACCTGAAATCGCGAAAAAAAATCAGCTGCTTCATTTAATTGCTACATTTATTTATTTATTTGGGACAAACAAACAGTAACACATTATACCTGCGCAAATAATATAAACAAAGATATTATATAAATGTGAAACTCACACCGTTATCCACAGCATATGTTCACATAACTCGTCAAAATATAGGGAACAGCAGATTTTTTTTTTCGCGATTTCTGGTTTGGTCCCATAGTAAAAGTTGTTCATAATGATGAGTACAATGATCCCTTAAGAGGTTGTGCGTTATTTATGTTACATGTTGTATACGTACATCGACAAAAAATCATTTGATTGTCTACAATTTGTGTTCTATTAATACTTTATCAATGTGTAGTTACAATTAAGTAGGTACCTAACCAATGTGTAGGTATTATATGTCTTGTGTCTACGCATTGATACAATATTATGGAATAAAGATTGTAGACAAGACTTATATGCATTCTTGTCGATGTACCTATATACCTCGGTGAAACTGACCAATCAGTGAAACTGACTAATCAACGAAATTGGCGAAATAAAAAAACTGACGACTGAGGGAAACTGACCAGTGATACGCGGACTCCTTGGTTAGTCTTTATTTTAGACATTTAGATACATTTAGTCAGATTAATAGACCGTGTCAGGAACACAGTGCTGCGCTCCAAAACACAAATCGCCGACGTCATCCAAAAGGCAGACAAGCTTAAGAGGGACTGGACCGGACACGTTTGCCGTATGTCGAACGACTCATGGACCAAATCTAACACCATGTGGGTCCGTCGACATCGAGGCAGACCCAGGAGAAGATGGCGAGACGAGCTTGACGCTTACAGACAGGATAGATTCACACTAGCTCAAGACAGAGAGGACAGTGACAACTCAGGCTAAAAAATAAATAGATACCTTTCCCACGGAAAAGAACAAATAATAAGTTATTAGTAGGTTAGGAAAGGTTTAAGAGTACATTATGTTTAGGAATCTCTTTATCTTATCCATTATCTTATCACCCCACATACACTCCGCAAAACATTCTCATCTCTATATTAATTCATTTTCTTAAGTTTGTAAAATAATTTCCCTTTTGACCCTTACATTCTCATATTATCGACACAAAAATATTGCAGCAAAATAAATAAATAATAAAATCAATTTAGCAATTTTCGCGTTCGCCACTATGTTTTATAGGTGCGGGTCGGTCATAATCTTTATCATGATTACTGGCTGCAAATATTTGCGCGTACGCACGCAATACGCGCAAAAAAGATACAACAAAGTTCGACGCACTTCAACCCCCTGGCTGTAAGGAACTGATTAGTTGTATGTAGTGTTCTTGTTAACTTATAAACTTTATGTCGGTAACTTATTTTTTCGAAAGTTTTGATTATGAATGTGGATGGTTATAAGAGTAGGGGAAGATCAAAGAAACGATGGATGGAATCGAAATGAAAGATGATATGGCTAGATAACTGCTAATAGAGAAGTATTGAAGAAAAAGATATGTTGCGCCGACCCCAAATTGAAAATAAATTGAAAATTTGGAATGTATTAGTAAAACCATTGGTTAAATGGTTTAAGCTTTCTTTGACCTTAGGCCTTAGACCCTATACAGTTAAGGAATTAATATGTTAAGCACCTTATAGTGGAGACCCTGAGGGTTAAACTTCGGAATTAGATGACTCTGAATGAATTCGTGTACAGCTAACTGGATTGTGTTTCTTACATGAAATACTAAAAAGTATACCAATTTCTTTTGACGCTGTTTTTTCTACTAGGTAATATGAATTTTACTATTGTAAGCAATTATTTTTATTTTATTTATTTGGGAAAATATAAACGGATAAGTAGGTAGACGTTCCAGTATTACACACAATTTGAGCTACAGAGTGGGTAAATGTAACCCACAACATTTTCCACATATTACCTATAATAAAAAACTTTTTTACAAAAAAAAAAAAACCGACCTCCAAATAAAAACACTACAAAGTGAAAAATAACTTTAATTTCGGAAGTCGGTGTCTTTGGATCTGTATTTTAGGTTTTTGCCACCGACTGCCGAAATTAAAAGTTATTTTTCACTTTGTAGTGTTTTTTTTGGAGGTCGGTTGTTTTATTTTTGTAAAAAAGTTTTTTATTTTTCACTTTTTAGTGGGTCGGTTTTTAATTTATCTAAGTTACAATAGCCTAAAGACAACTGCTCATCACCTGTTACAAAATATTGCTTTTCCCGATGCAGAGACGGTAATTGTTAAGGAGTTCTCCTGGTACTTCACCATCAGCTCTACTTCACCATATAAATTGTGACGAGCTTATATTGCTTAGCAATAATTTTAAAGTAATCAAATCGCAACCCGTGAAATACTTATTATTGAGTTGTTCCGGTGGCCATCTTACCATCTGTGGTCTTCGTCATCAGTTCCACTTCACCAAATGGTGCTTTCCGAGGGCAAATACATAAGTTACTATAAAAAATACCCAAATCGCTATAGGTGTAACTATAATATTTTCAGAGTTACCTCGATTTCTCCAGGATCCGACCAGATCATCAGATCATTTCATCATCAGATCTTGACCTGTTGACTATTGGGCCACCTGGAGAGTATACCCTTTCAAACAAAAAATATTTTTTTTAAATCGGTGCAGCCGTCTTCGAGTAATCGGGAAACACACTTAAAAAAAAAGGTTCCGACGAACTGAGTGAGAACCCCCTCCTTTTTCGTAGTCGGTTAAAAATAATTTATAGCCAGAGTGCATCTCATGACAATTCCAATAGCCCAAACATGGCTAGGATACATTGTTTTACTTCATCATCAGATCAGTTCGATGGTACAATTTTCATCAGCACCATTTATTTAAATTGCCTTCGCCATTGTCGCTTAACTTTCTTAATCGAGGTATGTGGTCACCACCCGTGAAACACTTACTATTGAGGAGTTCCCGTGGCCATCTGTGGTCTTCTCCATCAGTTCCACTTCACCAAATGATACTTTCTGAATGCAAATACTTGACTTGTTGTTGAAAATATCAAAATCACAATGTGTTTGCCTATAATATTTGAGGAGTTCCCTCAATTCCTCATGGATCCTGTCATCAGAACTGGACTTTGATAAAATTGGGACCAATCTGGAAGTATTTGCTTTCAAATAAAAAAGATTTTTCCAAATCGGTTTATAAATGACGGAGTACTGAGGTAACAGACATTAAAAAAAAACATACCGAATTGATAACCTCCTCCTTTTTTTGAAGTCGGTTAAAAATAATGCTGTGTATGCTTATAATTTTTGAGTACAATACAATTACATTATGTGTTAATGAGAAAACTAAACAGGAGCTAGACCACCAGCTCTTAACGCAGTATTATTTTTATCTTACTTGAGTGTGGGAAAGAGATGGAGCTAGACGTCCTGTATAGCTCGGCTCCATCTTTTTCTCACACTGAAGTAACCTTAAAATAATACAGTTTTAAGAGGTGGTGGTTGGCCCCCTGGCATGCAAATACTTTACCGGTTTCGATGAAACTTGCAATGTTCCCTAAGTTCGAAAAAAGTAAGCCAATAAAAAAAATTGTCACAACCCGATTAATAGTTTCGGAGAAATGAATACACAAACATACATACAAACCAACATACATACATCACTTATAAAATTTTGTATCTTTGTTTGGAAGTCCTAATTGATTATCGTATGTTAATATATTGCAGTTCCAATAATATTACATACATACGTGTCGAATTGATAACCCCCTTCTTCTCAGTCGGTTATAAATATAACTAATTTAAGATTACATGCTATCCCTAAAACTCTTACTATATAGTCGGTACCTACAGCCTAAATATACCGTTTTGTTCTTCCTAAGTTCAGTAGTATGTTGTAAATATGTATAAGATTAAACATTCTAGATTTCAAAAAGAAAATCAGCATTCTATTCGGAAACAATCTGATTGAAAACTTCCACAATACAAAAGTATAAATAGGTATGAAATACATACAGTACTCTACTTGCATCACACGCAGACAACTCATTGTCGAGCTGAAGTTTGACGAATAAGCCCGTCCTACATGCCCTTTAAAACTAGGTCATCATGTATCGATTCTAGTAAAAATAGTTCACTATATTAAACACGTAGCACCGTAGCACCGAGCTCGTAGAACTAAATGGCAGCCTACGCAGCTACGAGAGCTACGGAAAAAGCTGGCATTATTTTTCGATACTTTCGACCCTGGTCCCAGCAAGAATTGTTATTATTGAATAGCTACTACATTTTCACCCTATAAAATAATTATTAACACTACTTTAGGTAATTTTTAAAGTATTTAATTAGGTACTATTGTCAGTATAATAATATGAAATGCTTAATTATACAACATATGTGTACCGCAACTATCTATTTACACTAGGTACATACTACATACTAAATTAAATGACTAACTAACTAACTATACCAACAAATAAATACAAAACCAAAAGTACTCTTAGGCCGTAGGCGTCGAAGTACTCATCCGCATTGCTGTCATCCAGAAACATGTCCAGAAGACTGGCAGCATTGCTACGTTGAATGGCAATGCTAAAATGCAACACTATTTATTATTTTAGACGTTCACCACTTTTCACCTTTACGTTTGAAAAAGTCAACCGCCATTTTCCGCGGTTGTACATACTACGGTGTATCGAAGTTCTGAAAATTTACTAAATGGCTGATCGGCGATTCTATGAAAGGTTTGACAACGTTCAAAGGTTCCATCGTTTATTTTCGGAAAAAGCGAACTTTGCCGAATTAAATGTGACTGATCCTCTGCTTTAGAAAGACAGATTTGTTGTAGTCCACTACGGGAGTGACGGAATTAGTGTGTCAATCTATAATAATATAAGCAGGTGGGAATATAAACCAATTTCTATTGGTCGATAGTCACATTTTATTCGCTATATTTCGGTTTTTCCGAAGTTTAATGATGGAACCTTTGAACATCGTCATACTGTAGCATTTTAGAATCTATTTATATACAGCACACTCACGGCTCAAGCTTCAATATTAGGTACCTATACTTACCAAAAAATGCTTCAATTCTCTTCTCGCAAATCCAAACCATTTCTACCGAAGATGCTCTATGAGAGACTCAAAATTATTTCATTTTTTTTAAATTTTCGCCTCGCCTCGTCTCGGCGCCTAAAGTGCGGGCTGTGAGTCTTGTCCTCTGATGTAAGTCCTTTTAACTCTGACGCGTGTCCGGTGTCGGTAACACAACACACCCACGACAACGAAGGTAGAAAATATAAAAACAAGAAAATAGTTTATTGTCCAGAGAAATACAGTAAGCACCAACTTGACTTATTCAATTCATTGTGTACCATCGCGGACAATTGCGGTGAGCCATTTTTCGACCTTATTACTAAGATAATAAGGTTGAAAAGTGGTTCACCGCAAATATCCGCGATGGTACTTTCTGAGTTTATCTTGGACATCACTGACATCGGTAAAGGAACACACCGTGAGTAAATCTAGACGTATACTTAGTTAAAGCTTTCAAGGACACTAAATGGCCATAGTCGTCATAACAATAAAACTTCTATTGTGTTACGTTAAGTGTCCTTGAAAGCGTTAATATAAGTCTGAAATCGCCAACACTTCTTGAGCAAGTGTGGTGAGCAATTATGGATCCATGTTGTCCGAAATAAATGAATTTTAATTTAATTTTAATGCTCGTGCCTTCTCTATATGAGAAGAGGCCTTTGCCCTTGCAGTGGGACAATAATAAGCTGGTATTATTTAATACAGTAAGCAGGTTCACAGGTTAAGGTCGCATTCATGTAGAACAATGGTATTCGGTGCCGCGCTTGTCGGCGCAGGCAGTTTTCATACTTTTTTCAGATTTGGCGAAACAAACCCCCCAGTTTGTTTCGCCATTTCTTCTCAGGGGTAGTCAGATCAGCTAGGAAATGTCGACTCCATCTAGCTGGTGCATCAGGTGTGGTACCACACGTTAAATATTGCTGTTATGTAACAATAGGAACTGAGAGTAGGTACCGACACGCTCGGAACATATTCTCACGAATCTAAACAGAATCAAATAAGTGGAACTCGAATACAACGCAGAATTCTAAAGAACACTACCATGCAAATTACCTGTAACGATCAAAGCAGTATCAACCCTAACTCTCTTGAAATAAAGTTATAAATCCGCTTGTTAGTGTAAATGGCCGGTGGCTATCAATATAATATGATTTATTATATTATGGCCTGTTCAACGACGGGGGGTCGTAAGTAAACACGTGCATTGCAAAACTCCCTAAGAGTTGTAACCATGTTGTAACCCTTTTTCTACTACAACATGTATTTGTTGAGAAGAGTGTGACGAATACTGAGAGCTACTAATATGCTATTCTAAAACGCATCCTATAATACCTCCAGGGAACACTAGCGCAGGAGCCAGGACATTCTGTAATATTGTATACGTCACCGTACGACTATGAACATCGCTAGTTTATAATCTACCCATGGCAAACTGACAAATTGTGAACTGGTAACAAAACTGCTTGCGACGAACGCACCTTGCGCTAACACTAAATAGCCAAGTAACTGCGACCAACTTAGAAGAAGCGCTCACTCGGCTCGCGCGTGGTTGGTCACAGTTCGAATTTAACCTAACCCATTTGGTCGGGGTGCTCTGGCTTAGTTACTGCGACCAATTCGGCTCTCGCCAAGACCTACCAATTAAGGTCGATTCACAATTTTACGAGTGATAAAATCGGCCAGATTGTGAACCCTGTCGGGAAGTGCAGGTTCATTCACAATTTGACGGTTTGACATGGATAGATTATAAACTATCGAAAATTAATACATTATATTGTAAACAGCATGGTACAGTTCACAATTTATCGACAGTTTACAATCTCGCGAGATAGGTTTTAAACGTGGTGGTGGGTAGGTGCTCAAAATCATACGGTGACATAAAGGTACATAGCTTGTGTCAATAAATATTATTATTATTTTATAAACGTCTTGGACATTGGGGACCCTGGGGTCCCGGCCCTTTAGAAGGCGTAAGAGGGGCTGAAGCCAACTCGCAGCGGCCCGTTAGACACTTTTAATGAAATAAGGCACCAACCGACGATTATCCCTATATGCGCTATGCAAGTGCACCGAAGGACAATCCCTTATTATTATTATTTTACCCGACTGCGGAAAGCCCTGTAGTATGGTAATGTCACAAAAGCTCTACTTATCTTCTCAATATTCTGGTCGGCTTACCGGGCTCCAGGCTATCCAGGGTCAGTTCATGCACCATGCAGGTATCGTAGCGTTAGTATAGATACCTACCTAGTACCTAGTTGAGGTCTTTGTGAAGGAGTCTATCCGGGGAAGTGCTGCCACCATACCACCCCACAGCAACACACTCACACAAACACTCCTCACAATTAACCGTTAAACTCACTCAATAAATAATTATTACGCAAATAAAAATATTTTGTTAATACGTGTCAATCCCACTAAAAAACTCTGTCCTTCAAGATATAGGATTTTTCTAGTTTGAAGAGCAGGGGTCTTACTCATTTGTAATAGCCATACCCATCCCTTATTGGAAAAATACACTGATGTTTCCTAGGCTAAGTTATTGCTAAATAAATGATTACTTACTTAGGCACCTGTTTCTGCCAGCAAGCAATTGCGTATTCCAGGTTTCCAGTTCTTTAATTACAGAAACGTGAATCATGAGGCGTGTCAGTTCTGTCTCCGGGATGGCACCGCATCTGTCATGCCTCTGGTACCAGCAGGTAAGGTATCCATAGGCGGCCATACCTTGACAATTCAAAAGTGTCTGTAATTTGTTTAATTGAAACAAATGCTTCAAGTTTGGGTTGGTGGCGGTTGGTGGTGGTTGGTGGCATCAGGTGGGCCGAATTTATATTGAAATTTTATTTTTCTAAGACATGTTTCAGCCTTGCAGCAGTAATTCTGTCTAATATTAGATTTCAATATTGTACAAACTTAGTTTACCCTCAACCTATTAAGGGGTAATTGTACCTGTGCTTATGCCTAACTCATAACTATGAACAAGTTTTACCATGGGACCATCCCCGCAACCGCGAGAAAAAATCCGCAATCCGTGAAGTTTAGGGTAAACAAAACCTAAGCTTGTAGGTGGGTTCCCTCTATCTGGCAGAATCTTGATGCTCCGAAATTATTTGGCATAACATACTTGGCATAATCTTCTTTAAACGAATATTTTTAAGGCATAAAAATTATTTAATATAATTACTGTTTGGCCGAATGTTTATACCTATGTCCGAATTTACAAAGACATACTTTTAAGATGGCAGAATTTTATTTGGCATAATTATCTTTGGCAAAGTTAAAATCCCGCATAATTTCGTTTAGCGTAACGTTTATTTAGAGCGACGATTATTTGATACAATTTCACTCGGCAGAACTTAGGATGCAAGAGCGAGCGAAGCGAGCTCGGGACTTGGGCACCCCGACTCGGACAGGTTGAAAGACCCCGCCATCCCCTTCGTGGTTATTTTTCCTACACCATCCAGAAATAGGAGCCCCGCGAAGCGGGGCTCCGTCAATCACACCTTACTTCAAGACGTTGTCATTGACCTTGAAAATGCTCTTGACCCCAAAGCTTGTCACAAGGTAATATTTTAAGATTTGAGCATAGTAATATTTTGGTTTGTTGACCTTGACTTTTGGGGTATGCGATAGATGAGTCTATCAGTTATTATGGATATGAAATATATGCCAAAAGACGATTCTGACTGCGAATTTTCTCCGATCTGATGGTTCTACTTTTTAATTATTATGGATATGAAATGTATGCCGAAAGATGATTCTGACTTACAAAATAATGAGTTTTGAATGTATGATTAATGAGTGTTTACCAAACGATATTCTGCGAAAAGAAGTTTATGCTATCGGCTGTTATACAAAATAATATTATGACATAAAAATTTCTGCTATAAAGTGACCCCTTGTCCCCCCTTGTACCCCCTTGACATTGAGCATGACCAACAATAAAAATAACAATTCCGATATTCCTGTTATTATTATGGTTAGCTACCCGGGATTATCTAATCATCGATTTTAAACCGATAACACTACATGAAACATTTTTTGTTCGTCATGAAGACTTTAGAGTTGACCATGCACCTATAGCGATAAATATTTCAGCTGCTGAAGTAATAAATAATTAAATTCCACATCAATCAACTTCCAAATCGCCCAAGTTATTACTTAACGGTACATGTAGGTGACCACCTTAGAATACGACCCCACAATCGAAAGCTAAACAATGGGGTACCTTGACTTAAGCTACGAGCTACCGATAGTTAACGGCGTGGGAATCGAACCCACTCCCTCGAGCTAGGGGAGTGCGTTCTCACGTGAGGCAACACCTGCGCGTCACTCCGCCCGGTAATAATTGTATGCGAACGACGACTTGAGGGTTATATGGCGATGTTGGACGAGAAATTGCGTAAGTTGTTGTTGTTTATTGTTCTTTCTTAGTTTTATTCAACACTAGCACTGCCATGGGTCCGCTCTCGTATAATAAAATGTACAAATTCAATTCAAATTCAAAATATTTTATTTTAAATAAACCGACATGGGCACTAATGAAACGGCAGAAGCTAGGTGAAGCAATTGGTCGTTTCCTATGGAGAAGAGCCGGCAAGAAACTCTACAATTAACACAGGTACTCTTTTAAAAATAATTGGCACACTGTTTATAGGCATAGCAGGACAATGTAGGCCGGTCAACAAGTACTAGGAACTAAACAAAATTGAAAACGATAAACAAATAAAAGCATCAATCCAGAAATCGCTAAAAAAAGTCAGCTATTACCTACTTATACTTATTCGCTTATCTCGTGAAAATGTAGGGAAAAGCAGTTTTTTTTTCGCGATTTCATGTTTTATCCCATAGTAAAAGTCGTTCATAATAATGAGTTCAATGACCCCTTAATAGGTTGTACGTTTATTTCGGGACATGTTGTATAACGGCCGAACCCAATAACGTATTTTCAGTACAAGACAGATCGCTATTGATGGTAGACAGTATAATTCTATCTGTCCTTATGTCAGGCCGGTAAGATTCCCATAATCTCTTATAGATTATTGGGACGTTAAATCCATAGATAGATAGGTTTCGGGTTTTTCTATCTCCAGTATGCCAAAACTGGTAATAGGTTATTGGGTTCGGCCGTAAGTCTACAAGGCCTACACTGACGGAAACATAAACTGCATCAAAGTACCTACAGGGTATATCACTGCCAAGCTTTGCACCCTCACGCCCCTAGTCGCCGCAGGAGACGCCCTGGGCGTCGGGAATCGGCAGCCGATTCCCGGCCACCGTAGGCGCGGGCTTGCGGACGGCGAGCAATGGGTAGCTCGCCGTCCGGTAAGGACCAGGCCCGAGTCGACGGCGCGTCGTGTTCCACGCGCGCCTCAAAGAGATGTCAGCACTATTGACGGGGTCCGCTAGGGCCGATGCCAGCTAGGGTTGCGGGATGTTCGAAAGAGTTACCGTGGCCCCGGCACAGGCAACAGAAGGAACACGGGTGGGTTTTAGTCAGTAAAAGTCTGACACGCCCTCCCGCTCCGCCCAGAGCGGGAGAAGTCATTTGATGATTTCCCATCCACAAAAAAAAAAAAAAAAAAAAAAAAAAAAAAAAAAGGGTATATCACTGCCAGAAATTACGAAAATGTTCAAGTTTAAAAAAAAAATATGAAGACCTTATTCAAAAATGGAATGGTCACGAAATTAAATGACTGATAGTTATTGTATTTAAAAACTTAGTCAAAGAGCGTATGTTAGATTTTAAGTAGGTACTTAATTTAATTTAAAAACTTTGACAGTGCTTCTCGTTTGGAGGGAAAGGAAAACAGATCGTAGCTTTTGACGGTTGCCTACGCGACGACTGTAGAAAATACTCCTGCCAGTTTATTCTGTAAAAATCTCATCGTGGACTGTCATTCCACCAGAAGCTAAGGATCAATACTATTGCACTAGGAAAAAGCATTGGGAAGTGGTGAAGGGCGGGCGTTTTGGGGTACTGTCGTAATTTTGACATTCAAAACGTGCTGATTCTCAGCCTAATTTGAATGACTTTTGATTTAGATTTTGATTGACAGCTCACCTCAAACCCACTTCTTCCAAGTTTTCACCGTGAGATTTTTACGGAATAGATCGTCTGAACGCGTAGTGAAATTCATAAAGTCTTAAGTCATCTTTTTGGGTTGGGTTTTTTTAAAGTGTCGACTGATGTTCAGACATCAGGACTTCGAACTTTAGTGAAGAAAATCACACACCGTCTGGTATATGATTCCATTACTTCTGTTTGCAAACTGTCTTAAGTCGACTTTACAGAGCTTCGTACAGACGAAGATATATGTACATTACAAAGTCGGACTCAAACTTCATAGCCGGATAAAATTTCTGACAATTAAAATAGTAGGATGAATAAAATTCTTGCAATAGGTTCAGCTACAGACCTAGTATTTAATTCAATCTTATTCCTAAGGTATGCATAGGTACCTATAAGTCTTCAAAACTGTATTTTAATTAATCGTATTTATTAGTCTTTATAAATAAATATTTGAGTTTTATTTTTACATGAAAATCTGATTCTTATCGATTCCAAAAACGTTTTCAGGGCTTAGTACCAATTTTCGTTTTTAACTTACCTACGTAGGTACGAACTATCCAGGCCAGAACAAAACAAGGCTCCTGGGATCACTTATCAATGAACACTCAAAATATGTACTTAGAAAGAAAAGTCAAGAAAAAAAGTTGGTCTTGTGCCGCCTCACTTGGGGCACCATACGACCGATCGATACACATTGCCTGTAGCTGCGTACAACCAAGTACAATCGTTATTTTTTAAGCAAGGCTGCTAGGTTTCTTTTTGGCGCGAGTACTTGTATTGAAACCTGAGCGTAGCGAGGGTTGCAAAGGTGCGAGACGCAGAATAATTTTGCCGCCGAGCGAAACACACAACTTTTCACCTCACTACAGCGAAGAAAATGGTAGGAGAATGAAAAACAGCATAATATATTAAATTAGTGTTTATTTAATTAAAAAATTAAAAGTAATCGTCGTGCTGGCCAGTGCGATTATTCTAAAAATGAGGTTGACTGATATGAAATAAGTATTATAACGCGTTTTCAGAGGTAGAAATTATTGGATAGAAAGGTTCGAATTTTAAAAAATCTTTCCACGCTAGCGGATAAAATGCACTTTTGCAATCAAATTTCGAATGATAAGGTTGTGAGGTGAAAATTTTTTTCATTTATTGACATTTCTGCATCCCTCCGTACATTTTTTTTTTTTTTGTATGAAGTGTAAACATTGTGACTTATTATAAGTTTTAGCATCGTCTTAGATGGTTCTGTGAAGGCGTTATAATTGTGGTTTAAATTAATAAATAAATAATAAAAATGATGTAGAGTTATATAAAAATTGCACGTCCCCTCACTGCTCCTTACGTAGGTACAAACAACACACTGGTGTGTCGACATGTGTTGTGTTGTACCTACTTGCTTGTCTTGGTACTAAGGTAAAGGTATGTGTACATTTCCGGTATTTAAATATGAATCTATTTATTTTCTGGCGACACAGGCCCATAGATAAAGACTTTAACCTAAACATAAATATTTTTTTTTATTATCCAAAAAACTGAAGACTATGTTAGTAGCACTTCACTTTGCACTACCTTGGCTTTGTGCTGTCATGTCGAACTTGTCCGCGAAAGCGACGGAATATAACGTCCTGCGCCAAAGGTCTTAAAAAAACCGGCCAAGTGTGTGTCGGACCACGCACAATGAAGGGTTCCGTAGTTGGGATAAAGAAAGAAGAGACACAATTATTCTAAGAACATACTTAACACTGTAGCAATTTTCTTTTTCTTATTTGCCCCCAAAAGTATTAATAGTATGCTATCATAACACATCATATGCTGCCGATCCTTTGATATAATATTCTATTATCCTATATCCTTTTTATCAATTGATCATATTAAAATATTTAATTTTTTCTTTTGTTTGACGTTTTTGTAAAATATCATACAAAAATCCCTTAGCAACTACGGCAGCTCTATTAATTATCCATACCACCCTCGAACACCCCCCAAGCAAACGTACTACACAATAACAGTATTACGAACCATTCAAGAAACTAACAGTAAGCACAAAGACGTATGAAATAATAATACTTGAATAATGTTTGTACGCCGCCCGCCGCCGCCGTGTGTCCCCCACGTCTCGAGGTTCTCACGAGCTGCGCGGGCGCAGCTGGCCCGCGCGCCGCCACTGCCGCCCCTAAGGTGTCGCTAATTGATCCGAGTACAAAAAGTATGACGTAACGCTGTGACGTCATGGTTGTTGTGAAGTTTTTGTTATCGCGCGTGGCGTGGTCCCGTTAGGATGAGTGTGGAGACGAAGTAAGATGCTGCGTACGGAGAGTCGGAGATTCATCTGCGCACTTCTTAGATTTCAAATGAAAAAAGTTGCTGAGATTGTTTACACTACCCAAGTCGGTACCGGACGTTCATTAGGGAAAATGATTGCTTAGCAAATTGAGGTATATTCAAATCAGAACTTGCATTACAGAATGCAAGTTGTGATTTTGATGATGATTACATTTGTAACGATTACAGAATCATGTCGTATTAAATTATGATGGTATCAGTCTGATCTGCTAACCATTTGATTTTCATGACTGTCCGTTGACCATTCGTGTCAACTTGTCAAGGAAGGCAGGCTACAGGGGCGCAGCCTTCATACAACCCGACTCCTATCGACTTCCCTTAGGAACAAGACAGTCTTCTTAATGTCTAATATCGCCAAATAATATGGAACACCTGTGTATATCACATCACATTACATAATTATATTTAATACCAGTTTAATACACACACAGTTTCAACCTACAGTTTTTTGTCTGGGTTTATGAAGACAGAACAATATTTTCTTCGGCTCCCTCTAATGATAGTTGTAGCTGCACCACTGGTAGGCTATCTTAAATTCTGTGGGTGGGGTCATTTTCCGTACCATACGCTGGCGGTGGTACCCATGGTGGTGGTACCACTCTAGTTGCAAAGTAGCTTTAGACGTCACTAATCAACGTGGCCAACTACTGGGCTCAAAAACCAAAAAAGTACCATCAACAAGAAAAGAAGAAGAAGACCGCTATCTAGTAGATTTTTTTTTGTGGATGGGAAATCATCAAATGACTTCTCCCGCTCTGGGCGGAGCGGGAGGGCGTGTCAGACTTTTACTGACTATAATTAATTGAAAAAAAATGGGTATTATTGTTAAAAACCTTTGTTTAAAAAAAATACAAGGAACAGACTTCGTCTAAGACAAGTTCTAAATGGTCTAAGATATCACCCGCTTCTGTATACTATTTTTTTTTTCTTTTTTTTTTGTGGATGGGAAATCATCAAATGACTTCTCCCGCTCTGGGCGGAGCGGGAGGGCGTGTCAGACTTTTACTGACTAAAACCCACCCGTGTTCCTTCTGTTGCCTGTGCCGGGGCCACGGTAACTCTTTCGAACATCCCGCAACCCTATCTAGTAGATGCTAAGGTGACCAAGAGAAGATCAAGTAGATGGGTACTTAATTATGATTATGACCACCGTGTGTACAATAATTATAAGCAAAACTTTTTGGAGAGATCTTGCCAAAAGATGGTTATTGTAACATCAAGTATTTAATAACCTACTCGTCCATCACATGATTGTAGGTATAGCGGCTTCCGGACATTGACCTCAAGTAACTATTTGTCGATAAAAATGAGATTCTAGCATTAATTTTGGATATCCCTACCCTGTATGATTTTTCCAAGTATGGATGGCCAAACCCGAAACAGCAAAAAATATTCAAAGGAGTCTCGGAACCAATTTTGACAAAAACCTAGACTGCATTCATTAGATTTTTTGAAAATTAATTGTCATATTCGAAAATGTAACTCGTTGATTCTGAAAAACGAACACATCCTCTCAGTAGATCAATAGAGTCACTATAAGCTTCGCTTTTAAGGATCAAATTATGTACGAAAAAACACGGGATTTGTTACGAAATTGGGCTGCTGGTTGGGGTAGCGACCGTAGTCCGTAGCACTCGTAACTCGTAGCACATTATAAGCTTGTAGCATCTCGTAGCTAGCTAGTTACAACAATAGGGTATTTGACAGGTTATTTTATTAGATTTCTTGAAAGCTAGGAAACAGATAAGTTGGTAAGCAAGAGTAACATAAAATGAAGGCCAAGAGCTAGTCGGCAACCGAGCTACACTGAGTAGTCTAAAGGACGGCCGCTGGTCTGCCGTTGATAATATGGATGATGCCTGGGTAAAAAAAAAAAATATGTATACGGCCGAACCCAATAACCTATTTTCAGTAAAAGACAGAGCGCTATTGATGGTAGACAGTATAATTATATCTGTCCTTATGTCAGGCCGGTAAGATTTCATAATTTCTTATAGATTATTGGGACGTTCAAACCACGGTTCAAAACATAGAGAGGTTTTTCTATATCCAGTATGCCAAAACTGGTGATAGGTTATTGGGTTCGGCCGTTAGTCCGTCAGTCAGATAATAAAAAAATAATAGACATTTTTTTTGCTTTATCATATTAATAAAAAAATACTTAGATATAACGCATCAAAGTTGGGGAGTGGGGGCTCGCTACGTCATAACTCAGTATAAAATCTAGCAAGGCGTGACGTCATGCCACATTTTAACTCAATGTATCGCCGTAATCTTTTGATTAAATAAAAAGGAAAACACTTGTCCAAAATTTTTTTTATGCAGGGTGTGTCGTAAATAGTGGTCCAGAGTAAAGGAGTCGATACACTGTATTCTTATGTATCACGTACCGAAATGTTAACCATTTTCAGTTAAGGGTCTCCGCAAAAAAAAAAAAAAACTTTTTTTTTTAAATTTCTATACCTTGCTTCACGAATTTGGCTGTAATTTCAACAAATATCAATATTTTTTTAGTATGTTTTTTTATTATTACTCTTGAATATGTGTACTATCATATCCAAACCCTTTTTTCTATTTTAAAGTCAAAGTTACTTAAAGAAATTAATTTGTTTCCAATTTCAATACTCATCTCCAGCAAATCATATGACTTTAGGGGCTATTGTGTAAAAAAAATGTACAGCACTGTTAGTGCCCATTAGTTTTAAAAATACCTCATTAAATGCAAATTACAAAATGGTAAAATATTAAGTGTTAAGACTTCAGAAAAAAAAGTTATTAGTATTCAAAACGAAAGACAGCTAAATTTGCTAAAACCATTTTTTTCGGTTAAGTAAATTATAAGTATTGCAAACTGTTAAGGATTAAACCAATAAGATTTTTTATTGTAAGTTCTTTGATTGGCTTTTGAAAATATTTTTTTTTTTCAAATTAACCATTTATTAAAATAATCAATACTCAATCATTTATTGCAGTCATTGTACAAAAGTTGTTGGCAGTACAGGCACAGTACAGGTACAGCATTGAACCCAGATAGGGCGCAGCAATTTTAATACTAAAACAATACTACATGAAACGAAACAGAATACGAAAAGATAAACCCTAAAACAGTAAATGCGTTTAAGTATTGGTATTTTTAACTCAAACTTAAAATTAAGTCGAACAATGAATTATTCATTACCCTGTTTTTTACAGAACAAATTAATGTTTTTACAGAACAATTAATGTTTTACAGAAAAACAATGTTGTTTTTACAGAACAAAAAAATTCACTAATTATCACAACTATTTTTAAATTAATAAGTTTTTTCACTGTTATTACACCAAATGTTCAAAGTGGCGACCACCAGCGGCGATACATGCTCTGCACCGCCGAATAAAAGATCGCTTTAGTCTGCGTGCAAACCCACTTATATTTATCTCTTCAGCCGCTGCTTGAATTCTTTGTCGTAATTGTTCAACTGAAGTGATTTGGACTTTATAAACTTTTTCTTTCAGACACCCCCAGTAGAAAAAATCAAGGGGGTTCAGGTCTGGCGAACGTGGTGGCCATAAAATTGGGCCTTGCCGTCCATCGTCCATCTTTGGGGATAAGTATGGTTTAAATGTTCACGCACAATAACTGCGTAGTGAGCGGGACAGCCATCATTTTGCAGCCACATTGCTTCTCTTAATTCTGGATCAAAATCTCTCAATAACTCTGGGAGGTCGTTTTGCAGAAAATGTAGCTGTCTTTCGTTTTGAATGCTAATAACTTTTTTTTCTGAAGTCTTACCACTTAATATTTTACCATTTTGTAATTTGCATTTAATGAGGTATTTTTAAAACTAATGGGCACTAACAGTGCTGTACATTTTTTTTACACAATATGCCCCTAAAGTCATATGATTTGCTGGAGATGAGTATTGAAATTGGAAACAAATTAATTTCTTTAAGTAACTTTGACTTTAAAATAGAAAAAAGGGTTTGGATATGATAGTACACATATTCAGGAGTAATAATAAAAAAACAGACTAAAAAAATATTGATACTTGTTGAAATTACAGCCAAATTCGTGAAGCAAGGTATAGAAATTTTAAAAAAAGTTTTGTTTTTTCGGAGACCGTTACCTGAAAATGGTTAACATTTCGGTATGTTATACATAAGAATACAGTGTATCGACTCCTTTACTCTGGACTACTATTTACGACACACCCTGTATATACCTACCTGATGGGCAAAACAAAATTTTTAGTCATCGTCCCTATTACTGGATTGTGCGTAAATAAACCTGCGCTTATACCTAAAGTATGGATATGCCAATGCGCTAAAACTAGGCTTAGGATATACCATCCGATAGCGTGACGCAGAAAAGGGAGAATGGAACAAAAAAACGTGTTGCGCCGACCGCAAGTAAGCCGACGTACGCACGGACGCGAAAATAACGCGGCGGGATTTTATCGCGCAATGGATTTTCAACGCTCTGCTTAGCGCCGAGAGTTGGAAATCTGACAGTGTGTTTTTTCCACGCGTTGGCATTCCAACGCATGGAAAAAACTGTTGGATTGTCAATGCTCGGCTCAACACCACGAGTTATAGGTATTCGCGTCCGTGCGAGCGTCGGCTAACATGGGACAAGGGCAGGCAGATGATATTTCGTCATGATCGTGATCCTGCACAGGAGCACATAGTACAGAATATTGTAGTTACTAAGTACTTGCAGACTGTGCAGAGCAGCTTTTTTTTAGATAGGTTTGCTCTTGGCTCTAGTCTAGGTCAGAGGTGACAGAGACAAAGTCGACGATGGAGCGAGCTTACTCAGAAGAAGCCTGTTCACTCTCACTTTGAAGAGATCGGAGTTGTACGCTCTGCAGGTTGGTACGGAATAATCTTATTAATACGTTCACCAATACTGCTGAGCGTGCCCGCCTGCTGGCTGTGGGTGAGCGGGAGTCGGGCCTCTGGCTTCAGGCGCTACCGTCACCTAACATAGGCACTATGTTGGGTGATACCACCTTCCAGCTCACTACCTGTCTGCGTCTGAGCGCTCATTGCGTGGCTCCGCATCGCTGCCAATGCGGTGAAGGTGTCGACTACCTCGGACACCATAGCCTGTCCTGCAGTAAGAGCGCAGGTCGGATAGCACGGCACGCCAGCATCAATTACATCATTCGTCGTGCTCTTGTTATCGCCGGGGTGCCAGCTGTTTTTGAACCCAATGGCTTGGCACGCGACGATGGGAAGAGACCAGATGGAATGACCATAATGCCTTATAAGGTAGGTAGGCCTTTGGTGCGGGATGCAACGTGTGTCGACACCCTTGCGCTATCCCATATTCCTAGCACAGCGGGCTGTGCTGGGGCGGCTGCTGCGGGTGCGGAAAACCTCAAACGGCGCAAATACTCCAATTTTATTGGGACTTATATATTCGAGCCATTTGGGGCTGAAACACTATGGCCATGAGGTCCGAGTGCCTACTTATTTCTTCGAGACATCGCCAGGCGATTGGTCGAGTCTACACGTGACCAGAGGGCTGGCTTATTTTTTGGCCAAAGAATCAGCATTAACGTGGCAATGCTGCCAGCCTTTTGGGCACTTTTCCTGTTGACAGCGGACGAATTTTTTGATGCCCTCTGATTATTCCCCCTCCTTTTTATATGCTTGTACATATTAATATTATTTTAAGACTGTTAGTTTTTAAATTATGTAGGTACTTAAATATTTTTCTTATCTTAGGTACTGTTCAATGAATAAAGTACCTACAAAATGTTAAGTTTGTTTTTGGGATAAATTCATCTGAACTACGAAACCCTTCATTGTGCGTGTTCCGACAAGCACTTGACCGATTTATTTGTTTATGTTTACGTTTATTTTATTGCCAATAGATTTAAGAGTGTTAATATTAGCAGTATTTTTTATGAGTATAATTATATGCTAATGGCTATACTACCTGTAAGTACACCTATTACTGTGCAGACAATATTTCTACGCCTTGCAAGGCAGCACATAGTGATACGATATTTTTTTTTCTTTTGCTGTGCCCGACAGGGACCACGATTGTTCTTTATCGAATGTTTACCACCTAAGCATATATGTATATTGTGGAATGCAATAAAGTATTGAGTATTTTATAACATCATGTACCACAACATTATACCCATATGTCAAAAATAAATATAATTTGAATTTTCAATGGCAAACAGGCCTAAAGTCGCCGTCGCAGCCCACAGGTAAATGCGCAACCATCCCCGAACTTTACGAAATATATTATTCTCACACCTTAATATCACATTGGACTTTCAAGTAAGTAAACAAGTCTCTATTGAATATTCAATTTCAATTTTGTTTCCGTGGAGTAATCCTCGCTTATATTTTTTCGCACATCATTATTACCTACATTGATGCAACCTGTTCTTCAAAGAAATAAAACAATTCCTTCCAAAAAAAATAGTGTGTGTGTGTGTGTTAGCTCCGACGCACGATTGGAGTTTACTCCGTGAAAGGTGCGCAAGGTACCTTGCGCACCTTTCACGGAGTAAACTAAGGTACGTTGCGCAGAAAAACGTAACACTTTTGGGTTGACGCTTGTATTAATTTCACTCCTCATTAAATTTCCATACAAGGCCCCGGAATATGAAAATCGATTGTTAAGGAGTAAACTCCAAAAAACAACATCTTAAAAGTTATTCCCAACTTAAGACCGTTAGTGGGCGGTGTCGGAACTAAGAAAGGGTGACACCTACTCACTTCGTCCCCGCGTCGCACGCGCACCCCTACTTTCCCACGAGTCCCACATCTGTCCACTCCCTTACATCTTAAGAATTGAATTTATTTTCCTCCCTACACTGATTTTGCCGGACCCCAGTTCCATTCGCTGGCAAGTTTTCAAAGGAGACACATCTCGCTCCACCAGCTTTCGGTCTAGTTCGGGTAAGTTCGGGCCCCGGCTCGGAACTTACAGTGTCGTGTGCGCATGTTTTTGAGGAATCAGTGACAGAGTTCAATTTTAGAATGTTTTCTTCTGTGAAAATGGAAAGGCAGAAATTTGTGAAGTTTGATAGGGATCTCAAAACAAGTGAGTTTTTGAATAATTACCTAAGTAGGTATTTGTTTTATTCTTGTTCTTAAGAGCAGGTTCTTGTGATAGTAAATCGATAGTTTTTGGTGAAATCTTTTATTCCGCAAAAAAAGGAAAGTGTAGGTACTTACTATTTATTAGAATAAAAAGTGGTTAGGTAGATATTTATTTTATTTATCTATAAAAAGAATGCAAATTTCATTTGTTTACCAGTGAATTTTAAAACAAGCTTCTTGTTTCAATTTAGGTACTTATCAAATAACTATCTAGTTAACTCAGCAACATTTGGTTAAATTAGTCGTATGACTTGATAATTTAATCTAGTGAGTAATCATTATTTTTTTCATATTAAAAGGGATTTATTAATTTGCTCTCGCAGTGCCAATACCCTCATGGGTATTTTATTTAAAAAATAAAAACTACGACAAAAATTTTGTTAAAAGTTCAAACTTGTAACGGTCATGATCATCAGCCCAGTCTTTTCCAAACTTGGAGGCCGGCTTCTGGACTAACTGGATGCAGCTGAATACCAAATAGCTGCATACTGGAGCTCATTTATAATACTTACTGGTATTTTCAATGGACTCTACAACCCAGTCTATGTAACACGATACCTCTTGGTAAGATCAGTCGTCAGACTTTCGGCCTTAAAAATAATAAATATCTAAATTTAAAAAAAATATTTTATTCAAAAGACTCTTACGTGCTAAATTTTTACAAATTCCCTGGACCCCATAAATCCCACAATATGATTCCCTGTGTCGTGGGGTTCCAGTCTCTTCCCAATTATGGCCTTCCTGTCAAAAATCTAGTTATGGTACAGGGTGTAGGTACCGCTTGATCTTTAGTGCAATAACCAAATCACAATACGTATAGAGTTTGTTATTGGGGAGGTCCGTATTGTCTGTCTATCCCTAAAGGTCTTCATCAGGCCTTCACCTATTTTCAAAGCTGAATACTTTCGTTCTATGGGCACGTAAGAATAGAACGCACCACTTAATGAAAGAAAAGAAAGCTATATGTACCAAGAATTACTGTTAGTTAAAAAATAAGTAAGTACAAAGTTTTATTTATAAACCACAAATATAAGAAACAAAAAGAGGATACTTAGTAAGAAATAGGTACGTACCATTATTTTTGGTTTAAAAATCTCGATTGAGTTTAAGGCCCACCTTGCACAAATCACTAAAATAATGCGTTTAGATCTAAATTTATTTAAACATCATTCTGTTTCTGCCAATCGTTTGAAGTTGACAAATATATAATGATGATTTAAATAAATATATTAGTGATTTGTGGTGCAAGTGGGCCTTAGTTTAGTTCAATCGAAATTTCCCTGTGCTAACTAACTTTACATCCCTACTAACACATTCTTCCCCCAAAGCTCTTTGAGGCTTTGATGTTTTTTATCCGTGTCAATGACATCAAATTACGATTTTTTGTGTAGTTTGTGATCATTTATGTACATATTTACTAACAATATTTTTTATCTGTTTTTGTTTGTGTACTAATTACTTGTCAATAAGTTTCACACTAAATTCAATTAATATACCTTAATAGTTTACGTTACCTAGTATTGGATTTAGGTTTAACTTTTTTTCTCTTTTTTTTCCGCATGTTTTTTCTTAACACATCTGACATTGGCAGAATTGTCGACAACGGCACCATTGCCATAGAGAAAAATAGAATAGAATAGAATTCAATCGGAACATTAATTTTAGCATAATGTTATAGGTAAGTACCTAGTAAAAATTACTAAAAGTTTGAGAACGAAACTTTTTAAAGCTTGTTCAATTCCTTGAGCTTGTTTTTTCACTAGACACCGTCATCGATGCTTCACTCACGATTTTAACATATTATGTAGGTACATTTTTTTTACACTTCGCTCAACTGCTTGAGTGTGAGGAGCTAATTCCATTTGTTGGCTAAGTTGACTAAGTTGACCAATAGAAAAGAATTCAGCAAGTTAGCTTCCTAAAAAGTAGCCTAATGAGAAAGAGGAAAGGTCATGATACGTCCGTCTTTGCCGCACTTTAATCTGCAGACGGATTGAGTAGCTGATGTAGTAAATAACAAGCTTTCATCCCCAATTAATCCTTATGGCGAATTAATAAAAAAAATCCATCTTTAGTGCTCATCCTTGTTATTTAAGAAACTCTTGTGCTTTCATGCTTCTAGACTAAGTGGTTTGGGGCCTTAGTACACTTCCGCCGCGAAACCGCATGATGTTCCGCTACTCGAATCGCGATTCGAGTAGCGGAACATCATGCGAATCAGCTAAATTGAACTACTGCGGTTTCGCGGCGGAGGTGTTCTAAGGCCCTTAGCCATGGTTTAGGCTGTGACTGTGATCTGTCATTGTCTAGGTTTTTGTTTAGCATTAGAGAGGGTGTGATTTAACCTAAATAATTACAGTACAGCTTTAGTCCATGGCATTCAAAGACATTATTCACGTCGACAAGACGTGCATTGAAGTTGGATAAAATATATATTATATGTATTCTGTGTTTATAACCTATTTATTTAGGTACTTGTGTACCTTTTCAATTTGTACCTAATGCATTATTATATATTTTTAATAGTTTTTTTAGCATTGTTCCTCTCAGAGCACCTGCCATCTAATCTCTTTACCACCCTTACTTCACGTCTAAGTTTTCCTAAGTGTCAGTTTGCGCTCACGCACTGATTAGAGACATTCGTCGTTCGTTAGCTTCCCCAGCACTACCCAACCGAGTTGGATTCTTCAGTTGATCTCCACACCCAGCTAGTCAGATGGTTTCACCTAAGTAAACGAGATGTGACGAACCAAAATAAAGTTTAGATATTTTTAACCGACTTCAATAAAAGGAAGAGGTTCTCAGTTCGTCGAAATCTTGTTTTTTTTATAGCCGAGCTCGTAACTTTGCCACCCTAAAGTTAAATACTTGAATGTCATTTGCATGTTATAAAACTATACGGTCTATTTGTCTTTGGGTGGGTACCAACTACCTATATTCTTTAACCTTAGTGAAATTTGTAATTTAAAAGCGGTAATCTCTTTGACTATACCTACCTACTTAATTTCGTGGCACCTTCAATATCAGTGTATCCTTTACGCAATGGTAGGGGCCGGACCGCACGCAAGTAGTTGAACTTAGTAGTTAGCTAGCTTTCTACAGGTCTCGACGCCATGTCAGTTAGGTTACAATAACCCGGTAACTAAGCACTTCGAGATTCAAAAA
Organism: Fissipunctia ypsillon; assembly: GCA_947568875.1. Lineage (NCBI taxonomy): Eukaryota > Metazoa > Arthropoda > Insecta > Lepidoptera > Noctuidae > Fissipunctia > Fissipunctia ypsillon. Next base: position 26,858,714 of record OX387643.1, read on the forward strand.
GGATTAACGTTTAACCCTAGTCTTCTATTATTGTTTACCAGCCACTTACAAATTCATCATTCACCGAATCACCGCTGCGTTCGCCAGTGACGTATTAATCACGATTAATATGTTTATTAGTTAACGGATGTCGGTACGTTACGCGCATGCGTGTGCTAGCGTGGATGCATCGCAATGTTTTCGCTGCTGCGCGCGCGCAGGTGTGCGGGGGAGGGAGGCGAGGGAGCGGCAGTCGGCCCGGCGGTGTGCAGTACGGCGGACGTGTGTTGCGTGTGAATGCTCCATGTTCGCGAGCGCGGGGGCGGTTGGACCGGTCGCACGACCCGCCGACCTTACGTACCGTTCACTCACGCACCTCTTGTGCTAAAACGAAGTGCATCAAAAAAATACACACCAAAGGATTGTATCAATTTACCCATTTTGGATAGATGCATCCGATTTTCAACGTTGGAAACTGCATTCAAGACATCTTGAGATATGTACGTATATTTTTTTATTAGACCAGGTATAGGTGGCTAGTAACCGGTAGTAGGCATAATAACTGTTTTAATAGATGACTGGATATTCCTTCATGTTTATGATGGTGGTCAGTGGTCAGCAGCTCGTATTAGCTAGGTAGGTACTCGTGTTTGAGCGTGTTTGGAAGGTGTTGGGTGTTCAGACGCATTTTGTACCTATAACTTTTGTTAAACAAACATAGATTATAGATGACTACCAACCATGTGTTGTAGTTGTTGCCAACTCGAGCAATATCTACTAATGATTTTTTTAGAATTTTAAATTAATTCTGCTGCTCACTTTGTAATACGTAATTATATAAAAGCACAGAACATATAAAGTACTTCCTCCAAAAACAACAACATTGAAGACGACCCACTGACCGAAAAGTATCATAAACTAAAAAATATACCTACTTTTATTTGAATACTAGGTACTTACTTTACCTAACTACATTATAGGTATACCTATATGTTAAGTATGTAGGTACCTAAGTTTCAAATTGGAACATAGTGATATTCTGACAGTCACGAAGCAAAGAGCATGTCATTATTCATTCTAATACCACGCTGTTGGTAACACTTATTTATATTATGTCGGTATAAATAGGCATCGAACTCAAGATAATTATTATTATGCTTGCAAATGTAAAATGAGATTACTTTTCCGTGTGTATTTACATGGGGCACATTACACTTACTTATTTAAAATATTTTTTTAAATATTCTTGTTATTACCTAAGTTTTTCCATCTGGATATTCTCAGTAGCAGCCCGGAGTCTGGATTGTGCCCGATTGATGAAAGTAGGCTCTCCCCCTATTACCTACATGGGACTTAAACATAACTGGCAAAATGTGAGTGTACTATAAGTACACTCTGCCCAACCGTTCGGGAAATAAGGCGTGATGTTATGTTACGTTAAAAACAAGCTAATCGATGGAAACAAAACGCAAATAAGAAAATAGAATTTCAAGTTAAAGAAATTACACCAAAAAAAGTTTAGGTAAAACGTATAGTTGGACAAAAAACCCGTTTACCACTCGAAAATTGAAACTCGTTTGCACTTCATAAAATAATAAAGATTTTCATGTTTTTCATTTACTTCGGTTTAAAAACACGTCGGTGGAACTTTCTTTTGCTGGGTAATGTTGTCAAAATTGATACTTACACCACTTTCTTGACCGACTGTGCGTAACGAAAAACCCACAGAATAAAATTAATTTGTGGAAAAATCCATAAGTTTTAAGTTAATGTTGTACTAACAAAATATGGACATTATTTTTATAGTCTGAATTAAATGAATTTTAAAGTAGTTAGAGATTTTTCCTCAGAAATTAATTTATTGCTTTACTAAGCGATACACAAATACAAATCGGCGACGGCGATTAGATACTTCTTGTAGGTACCAAATATCGCGCATGCATTCAAATAGGTACCTACACCCTAAAATAGCTTTCATATTATTATTTCTCTGGAAAAACCAAAAGTGAATGAATGAATTCTTCTTTTCATCAGTTTTGTGTGTTGATTTCGTGAAATTTTCAACGATTTTTTCCTGTTTTATCTTTACCTACCTTTAATGCATTAATTGATCGCCTCGTCATGATTTACAAAGTCTTAAGGGGGAAGCGCCAAGGTAGCCCGCGAAATTCAAATTTTCTTACGATTTTTGCAATTTGCTGGTCAGTATTAAGTTATAGGTTGATTAAAATATGATTCGCGGCCGTAACAAATATGTATTTACAGAATTATAATCATTAAAGTCATCAACACAACTCTCTAAGACCAAGTAAACCTCAAGAATTACTATTTCATGAAATCTTGACATTTGGGGATTATACTAACTTAACAAGTTTTATTACTGATTGTAATGATTATAATTCTGTAAATACATATTTGTTACGACCGGCGACCGCGAATCATATTTTCATCAACGTACAACTTAACACTGGCCAGCAAATTGCAAAAAACGTAAGAAAATTTGAATTTCGCGGGCTACCTTAGCGCTTCCCCCTTAAGATACTAACAAAATATAACAAAACGTGGTCAAACATACGTCTGATTATTTTTTGATAATACTTTTTAACTAATAAGTATCTACCTACATAATATCTAACCACGTTACCTACCTACATAAAAAGAATAATTAGAAGTAGGTAATAAGAAACCAAAACATGGCATCGAAAAATTCCTCCACATCGCTGTAGACTGGTAATGTAGGTACCCAAGAGACTGGCGGCATTGCCACGTTGTATGGCAATGCTTGAAGGAAAAAATCGCGAGGTAACCGGCATGTCCTAGAACCAAAATTCGAAGACATGTGACATTACCAACCCGCACTGAATCCGCGATTACAGCCCACTCACTCTCGAAGAGAGGAGGCCTGTGTCCCAGCAGTGGGAAGATTATAGGCTGATTACCTATGCATGGCAATGCTTAGCCTCTGGCCAAGGTAAAAGCCAGCCCTTGGGTCACGGGAAGTGTTAACCAGCCGTTTCGAGATTTCGTTGAACAAACCATGAGCACTCGGCCCGGGGGTTCCAACCCCAAATGGCTCGAAAATATAATCACTGATAAGATTATTATATTTTCACCGCTTGAGGTTTTCCGCAGCCGCAGCAGCAGCGCCAGCACGGCACGCTGAGCCAGGGATTGCGCAAGAGTATCGACACACGTTGCGTCCCACACGAAAGGCCTACTCATCTTCCATGGAAATAAAGACATGCCGTCCGATCCGTACTCTGTGGTCCGGTCTCTTGACATCGTCACGTTCCAAGCCAATTTTTAATAGTTTTAGTTGGGTTACATATTACATACTATATAATTATAGCTATAGGTATCTTGGGACTTGGGACAGACAAGCAAAAATTTCTTCTGTTTTCCAAAATTCCCGCTAAGTTCCGATGTTTTCAGGAAAAACCGGTAGATAATCTTTCAGCATACCTATTTTTCTTATCATTTAAATTCAAATATCACAAATATCAAAAGTACCTTTTGAATTAGAATGGTCGCGTTAACATTTTCAATAGAGCTCCTCCCCAAACGGATACCTTAGACGCCTCTTACAACGAAAACTAAGAAAAAATCTGTTGTCAGTGTTTGTTCCCTCTACTTGGGGTTCCTTTATGACCCTCCTGACACGTGATTGGTCGAAAATTTCTTACCTAGTACCAATAGAAGGTGCGGGATAAGATTGGCCATTTATACAAAGACAGATGCGTTAAAGCTGCATTACGATCTACTATATCGTTATATTTGCGTGACTTTAAATTACGTTTAAAAAATATCACCTGCCCTTTAGCGAAGCATATCGCGAAGCTTGTTTTAAAGGGAAGAGAATTACGAAATTAATTCTACCTGTATCTTAATTGTTTTTATATAATGTGACATTTGCATTTCATACAAAGGCGCCTATGAGTTATCTATACTAATATTATAAAGAGGAAGAGTTTGTTTGTTTGTATGTTTGGTTGAACGCGCTAATCTCAGGAAGTACTGGTTCGAATTGAAAAATTCTTTTAATTTTGGATAGCTACATAACATCACGCTACGACTAATAGGAGCGGAGTATCAAAGAAAAATGTTGCAAAAACGGGGAAAATGTATTCCTTTTGCGAGCTTCCGTTGCGTGCGCTGCGTAAACGGTCAAAGTTACGCAAAAATCATGTATGACGGGATTGTTCCTCTTAAAAAGTTCTAAAAAAGAATCCGCGATAGCATACCTATGTCTATCGTTTAAGGTTGGTTCCACGGATATCGGGTTGGCTCACTAGAACATTTTGAATGGTAATCAAATTTGTTATAAAACAATGCATTACTTGCGAAAGTGTTTTCATAAACATGGTATTAATCCTTATCCAAATAAATAGTTTCATCATCAAGGTTGAGTAAGTACATCTAAATTCCTTTTTGAATTATTCAGTTTGGACCTTTGGTTTAGAAATTACGACGGGTATAAAAATGCTTAAAGAAAAATGCGCTTAGTCTATCAGTTACCGACACATTTTGTTTTTTTTTAATGTTTGAACGCGCTAATCTCTGCCACTTCCAGTCGGAATTGAAAAATTCTTTTTGCATTATAAAGTCCAATTCTTGAGGAAGATTATAGGATATATAACATTACGCTAGGACCCTGAGAAGCCGAGCAAAAACAAAAAAAAAAGGATGAACAAGCGAAAACGAAGTAACAGCGCGGGCAGGCGATGCGACGGCGACGGGGTGGGTCGGGGGAACAAGAAATATAAACTTATATTATAAAGATGAAGAGTTTGTTTGTTTGTTTAATTGGTTGAACGCGCTAATCTCAGTAACTCGAATTGAAAAATTCTTTTAGTGTTGGATAGCCAGCCTATTTATCGAAGAAGGCTATTATTACCTATAGGCTATAATATAACATCATGCTACGACCAATAGGAGCGGAACATCAATGAAAAATGTTGCAAAAATGGGGAAAATTTATTCCTTTTGAGAGTTTCCGTTTTCCGTTGCGTGGGCTGCTAAACGGTTAAAGTTACGCAAAAATCATGTACCTATGACGGGATTGTTCCTCTTAAAAAGTTCTAAAAAAACCGCAATAGCATAATATGTCTATCTTTTAAGGTTGGCTCACTATACCTAACATTTTTAATGGTAATCGTTATAATATAATGCATTACTTTCGAAGGTGTTTTCATAAACATGATATTAATTCTCATCCAAATAAATAGTTTCATAATCAAGGTTGATTATGTAATGTAAATTCCTTTTTAAATTATTCGAATCCGACGTTTAGTTTAGAAATTACGACGGGTATAAAAATGCTTAAAGTAAGAAAAATGCGCTTAGTCTATTAGTTACCTACACATTTTATTTTTTACTGACTGTTTGATCGCGCTAATCTCTGTCACTACCAGTCGGATTTGAAAAATTCTTTTTGCATTTTATGGTCCAATTCTTGAGGAAGGCTTTAAGGTTTGTAACATTACATTAAGCTTAGCCCTTAGAAGCCGAGCAAAAAGAAAAAAAAGTACGAACGAGCACTAAGCGAAAACGAAGTAACAGCACAGGCAGGCGATGCGATGCGACGGGGTCGGTTGGGGGAAAAAAAAATTCACGCGGACCAAGTCGCGGGCGGAAGCTAGTGATAAATAAAGATAAATTAATAGATTTCGACGTTTTGTAATTAAGGTGCTATGATCCACTCGACCCGCGTAGGTACTGAACTGAAGTAGGCTCCCGAGTCGCGAGTGGTTGTCTCGCGCATTTGGTAGGTATTTAAACAACAGGGGCGAAGCCTTCTTACAACCCGATTCTTATCGGCTTCCCTTCGGAACAACCACTCTTCTTAATGTCTACTATTGCCAAATAATATGGTATACCTCTGTGTATAACTGTGTATCACAACACACTACACAAATTATATTTAATACCAGTTTAGTACATCATAAGATTAAAAACCTACAGTTTTTTGTCTGACTTTATGAGAACTGAACAATTTTTTCTTCAGCTTCCCTCTAATGATGTTTGTACTACGCCACTGTTAAACAAAGTAATTATTTTATCAAGACAAACTCGGCGAATTGTGCTATAAAATGTTACTTACTACCTTTTCATTTTATAATAAATAAGAAAAAACGTCGTGTTTTGTAGCTATGAGATTGATTAAACATTACGAAAAGAGGTAACTAGGATTTTTTTTTCTATCCAGCAAAGTCAATCTAATCGTGTTATTAAAAGCGATTGCATGTCCTTCAGAGCCAAAATAAGATATATCTTTATTTCAGAATTTTATAACACTGTTTTTTGTTTCCCATGGATTCAAAAACTAGTAAGCGCAGTCTCTGTCGGATCATAGCGCCTTAATTACGGTCGTAAAAGCGCATTCGATTTCTGCAGTTGGGAGGGTGGAACGGATCTATTTGCACGACTACACTAACTGCTAACTATAAGTATAGGGACGTAATAATAACGTAATTTTTCATACGTTTGGAAAGATGGAGCAAAAGGAGTAAATTGTGACTTTCAGAGCTCTCTCATCAAATACTTATTTACACAAATAAAATATCAATAATTAGGAATATTTTTAAATACTTTCTCCAAACGTCACAATCTCTCCATATTGACACGTACGCGATGATAAGAGAACATTTTTAATTATCCCCGAGTACAGAAGTCTACAGCGTGTCACAACGAAAGGATTTGTATCGTCGATTGTCCAGACTTTTCTACGTAGCTACAGATTTGGTTCCCAACACTCACAGGAAATACCTAATACTCAGGGAAACATACCTATCTAGGTATTATAGGTACAGTAATGGGTTGCCAACTTCACATCACCTACATGTTGCTATTTTGACAAATTACCCTTCAGTCACAACACAATGCCTAGGCGCCATAATCATACCTTTCAGAGTATACGCGACATTTTGAATTCTGCTGAAGCTTTATTACATTGCTGCATTAACTAAGTATCTTATTTGAGTTTGGTTTAGCTGAAATGTCAATGCGCAAGCATCATAGCCAAAATATTCAGCTGTTCTAGGCAAACGTAAACGTTAGGATAAGTACAGAATTTATAAAGGTTTGAAGTTTTAACGTAGAATTTCGATAGATTATCAATTAGGTACAGTTACGAGCACTAATATGTATAGGTACACTTAGCGAGATTCAAAAGCGATTTTCTAGTGGAATAACGATAGCAACATATACATAGATGCCTACCTATTTCATAATGCTATGCGTTCCAAAACGCTGTGTTCGTAACAACATAAAATTACAATCAATACAGTAGAAGAAAATCTGTTTTAAAAGTACCTAGCTAAGTGTAGGTATACAAATTAGTGCTCGTGACTGTACTAATTTCTGGGTACGACATCGACCTTGATACTCATTATGTTAACACTCTGTTGCCTTATAGTTAAGGCAACAGACGATAATATACCTAATAAGTGTTAAAGTATCTCTCTCTCTCTCTCTCTCTCTCTCTCTCTCAAAAGTTCTTATGGCCAAATTTTGATATTGTTATTTTTTTACGATTATGTATAACATATTCACCAAAAACGTCCCTACTATTCAAACTACTATCTACAGCCTTGGCCAAAAGTATTAGGCACCCCTATAGAACACTTGTAACTAATAAAGTTTAACAAAATAGAGCTATCTGTTAAACAATACCTCACGCGGCATATTCAAACGTTAATTTTAAAACGATAGATAACGTATTTTGAGGTGCCATAAAACACCTGGGCCACAATTAGTGGGAAATGACATTTAATTAAAAATATTGCAATTTTTCTGTCTGCTTTCACTGTAGTGTGTGTTATGTATTTGTGAAGTAGAGAGTATTTTACGAAATGCCCAAACAAAGTGATCTTTGTATAGAAAAACTGATAAAAATCCAGATTCTACACGAAGAGGGCACATCCCAGGTCGAGATTGCCAAGTTAGTCAAATGCTCTCGATGTGCGGTGCAATCTGCTCTTAAAAGGTTCGCGGAGACTGGGTTCTCACACAACAGGGTGATAAACGGATAGAAAACGCGTGACTACTGAGCGCCAAGACAGAAAACTTATTCGTGAGTCTCTCATGGACCGCAAAAAAACTTCTGAACTCGCTGCAGCTCTATCGGAGGACATTGGAAAGCCGATTACTTCTCTAACGGCAAGAAAAAGACCCACAGAAGCTGGCTTAAAAGGCTGTAAAGCCAGGAAGAAGGCTCTGCTTTCAGAGAATAACAAAAAGAAGCGCTTAGAATGGGTTCTACGACGCCAACCTCACATACCGAAGAAGATTGGTCCTATGTTGTATGGTCCCACGAATCCAACTTCGAGGTAAGTTTTTATATCATCGATATAAAACAACAACAACAATTAATAATTATCTAATTAACTTTTATAAGAAATACAACCAATCTAACATCGAGTGTTTTTTTAAATGTCTAGGTATTTGGAACGCCGGGTGTAACGTTTGTGAGGCGGCGTATCGGCGAGCAATACCTTGCAGATTGTGCGGTACTTACCGTGAAACATGGAGGCACCAGCATTATGATCTGGGGCTGCATAGATGCCGATGGAGTCGGCAAACTGTTCGTTTGCAAAGGCCGCAAGAACAACGAAAGTACATCAATGTGCTAGAAACTGTCTTGATGCCGTCGTTGATGCTCATTTTTGGTGGCACCAACTTTGACGGCGTCAAATTCCAGCAAGATAAAGCTCCATGTCATAGATCGGTGACCACGATGGGTTGGTTTAGAGCTAACAATATTGTCTTGCTGGACTGACCGGCGTAGTCTCCAGATCTGAATCCCATCGGGCATCTTTGGGGTATACTGAAGCGCAAGATACGGGAGCATAGCATTACATCAAAAGCAGCGTAAAAAAATGCCTTAAAATATTAGTGGGATGCCATAAGTACTGATGAGTGCACAAAGCTTGTACGCAGTATACCCCAAAGGATTGCTGCGGTGATGAAAGCGAAGGGTGAACCCACTAAATATTAATTATATTTAACATTTTTATCAATATACGAACATTGACAGCAAAACTTGTTTTATTTTTCATCCCAAATGTGTGTAATGCAATCATTTGTAGGGTGCCTAATACTTTTGGCCAGGGCTATATATTATACCATATTGACACCAGTTTTTTAAGTACCATTACCATTTGGTTCCTTGTCCGCAGGTTGGCAACCAGCCCCATTCGGGGTGGCGGGCGCGGGGCCCAGCATGCCGCCGACGCGTGCAGGTAGCATGGAGCCGCTGCCGCCCGCGCACACCCCAATCTTCGAGCACAAGAAACACCGGCTGTCCCGCCTGCTGGATAAGCTGGCAGTCCAGCTCAACAACAACAACAACTACCCCACGCCATCCTGGCTAGTCCACGACACACCACAAGGGGCAGACGTGGACGTCCCCTTGGACCTCAGCGTGAAGTCGCCTCGCGAGACAACAGGGCTTTTCAGCTGCCACGCTTGTGGGCAAGAGTTCTCGATCTACGACCGGCTGGTGAAGCACATCGCGTCGCGCCACCGGAGCAAGCCCGAGGGCGTGCGCGCTTACGAGTGCGAGGTGTGCTACCGCAAGTTCGCGCGGTCAGACATGCTGACGCGGCACGCGCGTCTGCACAGCGGCGTGAAGCCGTACTCGTGCGCGTCCTGCGGGCAGGTGTTCTCGCGGTCCGACCACCTGGCCACGCACCAGCGCACGCACACGGGCGAGAAGCCCTATCGCTGCCCGTCGTGCCCGTACGCAGCGTGCCGCCGCGACATGATCACGCGCCACATGCGCACGCACAACCGCCGCCCACAGCCTGCCTGAATCACTCCATCATTACTCTACATTACTTGAGACTGATTTTTTCATTCCAAAGTTAAACTATTGTTTTAATTGGTGTTTCGTTAGTAAGAGCCCTCCAGAGGCGCTTTCTTTAGTAGGTAAGACAATACAAGACATATCTCATTGCTACGCAGAGTCGACTTGACTGCGATTGTGTGTTGCCAGTTTGCGATTTTGTTTTCTATGCCACAGCGATGTCAAATGAATCTGCTATGCGCAATGCGATGTGTCTATCTGCAGACTTTTGAATTATATCTCGGTATTTTTGTTTGATTTTTACTTGTTTATGACAATTCAGAGATGATTGAAAAGTCTATATGTGTTTCGGAATTCTTTTGTACAATGATGTTGTAATTTTTAGTTCTGTGCCATTGATATTACCGCTTTGTAATATTTGCGCGGCTGTTAAGTAATATGTATCTTTTAGATTAATTAATGTTACGCTTTTGACAACTTATTTTTAAAAAACGGGCATGAACAAAATCGTTTGTATTATTTAGTGAAGACAACCACACTTGCCTTGCCTACGCTGCTGGTGAAATTTCGCTATTAGTACAGTAGAGCGCATGCCATTATAACACTATGCCTTTGAGCTGGCCTAAGGCCTCATTTACGGAGACGCGGGGCGTCTCGCGTCGCGTGTGGCGTGGCGTCTCGCGGCGCGTCAGACGTTTTTTCTGTTTAAGGTGGGGCGGCGCGTGAAGCGGCACGCATCATCGCACGCGTAAACACAAACTTATAGCAATATACGACCATGTTCATAGAGAAGCGAGACGGGAAGCGTGGCGGTGCCCGCCGCGGCGCCCGCGGCGAATCCTCTAGCGTGTAGCGAAGCACGCGGCGGACATAGCTTCATCGAGAATTGCCGCTCGCTGCGTGCGCCGCCGCGATAAACGCCGCGTGGGACGCGTCGGTGCCATCCGCGGGCTCGGCCGCAAAAAACGCCCTAATTCAAACAAACGCGTCTAAAATCGCTTCTCCGTAAACGCACTCATACAACGCCATATATTTGAATTCAGTGCGGGCCGCGCCGCTCAACGCAACGCGCGACGCCCCGCGTCTCCGTAAATGAGGCCTAACATAGTAGGTACGCAGTTTCAATATGAGGCCAGCTTATACTGGTTCCGTTACCACTGACGTGCGGGCTACTGTACTAACTGGTGACCATTCGCTTCAGGTAAAACAGAATACCTAGAGTGAATGATAAATTTCCTAATATATGTCGCAAAAGATTTAAAAAAACAAGAAGATGTGTTGTAGGCTCGTAGCGATGTCTCCACCAGTGTAAGCAAAATCTAGCAGTAATACCCCATTCATCGCCTCCCTAGAAATTGTACATTACCCCCTATGCCGCCCTAAAAAAAAGCATTTTACCCCCATGCTCCCTTACATTTGGAAGCAGGCGCCCATCGGCGTCTACGGCATTTCATTAAAGTATTCTTAGCCGCCCATCGGCGTCTTCGGCATGAGTCTGTAGTTATTAGAAAGTCGGAGATGTTCAACCATATTATATGTAACTTTCGATGTTACTGCACACCGCACACGTTTATTAAATTCAAAGTCTAAATTTAAAAAAAATATATATACAACATATAATTTTATTAATTATTATTTTTATTGATTATAATAAAAATAATAATATATATAATATATATTTAAATTCTAACCCTACAATTTTCAAGTACTTAAGTAGGTATGTATTTGGGTTCTAATTGTAATAAAGTAAAATGAAAGCAAATTTTAATTAACGTTTTTATTAAAATTAACTATGATACATTTAAAATGACAACAAATGAACCAAAAACCACAATGATATTTTACAAAAATATCAAAAAACAACACCTTTAATCACAAAACCTTTAGATACAGTACGTCATGCATGTTAGAACACGTTACTACACCATAAGCATTACACGTAGCTGTAACATGACGTATTGTATATCTTGTGACAACTTAGACACGGCCACCAGATCCCAAACTAGGCAGAGCCTATGGTGACCAGACAACTAATAAACATACCTATATATTTCTAAATACAATAACATTACAGATTAATTACACCCAGACACAACAAATAATCGTGCTTATCATACAAAGATTTGTCTTGGGTGGGAATCGAATTATCGAACCCACAACCTCCAGCTTAGCAGTCAGTGTCACTAATCACTAGACCAACAGGCCAGTTGAAAAAAATATACTATAAAAGCCAAACTCACACGGTAGGGACGAATCTCATGACACGCCATATAATAAAATCCGTCAAACCGTTTAGGTGTCAGGATACCTACCCCAAAGAAATAGACATATTATGTAATACAACACTCAAACAACATTACCATATTTAACTGTCTTTTTGAATAATTTATCAAAATATAACAACAATGAAACGGTTTAAAAAATGTAAAAATGTTGGTAAACTCTGAAAATACATGGACGCCTTTGGGCGGCCTCAGCATGTACCTAAGTTTAGAATTAGCTTTTTTTCAAAACCTTAGATACCTAGAAGCCGTTTTGGCTATGCATTAATTATAGTAAAGTTAATCATTTACAAAATTCTCAATTTTTTTTATTGTATTTTAGCCTAGATAATTAAGTTTGAAATCAAGGCGCCGATGGGCAGCCTCGGCATGTGTACAAAGACATTTTGGACGCCGAAAGGCGGTCTCGGCATTTGAATAGAAGATATTTTGGACGCCGATAGGCGGCCTCAGCAATGAATGGGATACATAATAAGCAATTTTCTAATTAATGAAATCATACAAAGTTAAAGTTTCATCCTAGTTATAAGATTGTTGTGAACCACTGGTTCTATTTAAACTTAAGTATTTAATCTTACCTAACTTACTTTTCATTTTCCTTTTTATAAGTATTAAAAAGTTTTACTGACACCGTTTTCAAGTCAAAAAACATAAAAGGAGAATGGGCACTGGACTATGGGTAACTGCTCTGAATCCCAATAGCCATAAGATATACATCAATGGAAAGAGCTTTTCAAGGTGAACCTTTGCTAACTAACACGACTTTTGGCAATTTTTAGTTAGTTCGGAGTTAAATGACCACAATAGGTGACAACTTGGGCACCGTAGTTAAGAAATTCATGGCGGCCAATAGCCATAAGATCACAACAACAGAAAGAGCTTTTCACGGAGAACATAACATAACATCACACCTTGTTTCCCCGAAGGGATAGGCAGAGGTGTACCTATAGTATACCCACATTTCGCCAGTTATGTTTAAGTCCCATGTAATAGGGGGCAAACCTATTGCCATTAACCGGACACAAATCCAGACTCAGGGCTGAGAAATTCCGGATAGAAAAACCCAATAACACTGCCCGACCTGGGAATCGAACCCAGGACCTCATGCTCAGCAGTTACGCTTGCGACCACAAGACCAGCGAGGCAGTCAAAGAGAACCTTTGCTACAAACACGACTTTTGCCAATGATTGTTAGTCAGTTCGGAGTTAATGACTTAAATAAGTAACAACTTGGGCACTTAAGTTACGGAATTCTTGGCGGCCAATAGCCATAAGTGATAATATCATTGGATAATGCTTTTTAACAGAAACATTTGGTACTAAAACGACGAGAGACGGCAATCCGACAAGATTCGGGAACCAGGAAAATTAAATGTGAAGTAAATAAGCAGCTTTCATTGTGTTGTCGGGACGAGCTAGTACTGATGTGGCGACATGTCAAAACATCGAGATTTCTGTGCTGTATTTAAATTAAATGTTACTGTATTATATAAACCTTCGGGAACAAGTTTTAAATGATGGTGAAGAACTAGACACTGAAAGTTGTTTAGAAGAACTAAGCTTATATGTATGTGTATAAGCTTAGTTCTCCTAAACAACTTGAGAGACCAAAAACCAGAGAGACGAAAAATGACCTGGTTTTATACTTGTAGATAGAAGAGAACATTTTGGCTAAAGATGTATTTTTACCTCTGTGGCCAAAATGTAGTTATATACATGTCTACCCTTTAGGGAATTCAGGCGCAATGTTTTGTGTTAATATAATAATGATGATGTTTATAAGTTACCGTTTGTTAATTAGTTACGATAAGAATTAGGTGTTGATATTAACGTCACACGTAGGACGATTTAACGCCGAACATACTAATAGTTCAGACAAGTCGTAGTAATAACAAACCTTCTAAACAATATCTTTTCAAATTAAAAATATGAATTATGAAATACAGGATAATTTTAAAAGGAGTGCGAATATTTCAGGAGGTAATCAGGTGCATAAAACTGGACAACTTTCCCCAAGGAACATAGGTCGAAATCTTAAAATTGAAAATCGACTTCACATACAAAGTGACTGGTCACGTGACTTATTTTTGTATGAGAAGTTGAATTTTATTTTTTAGATTTCGACCTAGGTTCCTTGGGGAAAGTTGTTCAGTTTTATGCACCTGATTACCTGCTAAAATATCCGCACTTCTTTTAAACTTATCCTGTATATATTAACGGTACTGGGAATTTCGGCAAATTTAACATGATGTCTGACCGACTCTGAGAAACATTGTTCCTAAAGCGTCAAACGAGTATAGAAGCGGCTATGTTTTCAAGTGGATAGCTTAAAAGATGATGTTTGTAAGGCACTGAAATTATGAAAGTTAATTACTCGTATTTTACGATATACCTTTCAATAATACTTAATTACTCACATTTAGAGAGCTCTGTGGCTCCTGACTGACTAACAATCAAAAGAAGTCGTCATAACACGAAATATTCTCCTTGAAGAGATCTTTCCGTTGGCATATAGGTATATCTTAACGCTATTGCGCTTCAGGGCAGAATCGCCCAATCTCCTTTCTATTTTAGTTGCTATTCTTGTTATTTGGTATTTTACACGTCGTTTCCGACAATATCAACGATTATATTTTTGTTTTATTTTGCGATTTAAATTATTATATAGTTTGTAATGATTTTGTATCACATACAGAAACATGGAATGCCATAACGTACAATTTTAAGTTGTAGGTAGGTTCATATCGTACCTTCCATTTAGGGCAAAGGGCTAAAAAAAACCCTATGCACCTTGCAGGTAGGTACCTACTGAATACATCCCTGTACCTAAAACAAAATATCCTCCCCAATAATAAATAGTTAAATAATTTTTCCATTTTAGTCATAAATAATCGGAGATGATGACGGAGTTTGTTGCGCCACTTCTTCCCAGCTAAAGCACTAGGAAATGGTGAAGGGCGGGCGTTTTGGGGGACTGTCTTATGACGGTCAAAAAGTGCTGATTCTCAGCATATTCTGCCTTTTTGATTTTAATTTTGAAGACTTATGAAGTGGTTATTAAATGAGGGAAATATTCTCTCGTAAATGATCTTTAGATTCGACGCAACATTTGTATGCAAAATATTACAAAAAAATGTTTTTACCAAAAATCGAATGATATCTAAGTAATTCTATGGTAAAGCCAAAATTTACTTGCCGAATATTTTGTTATTTAGATTCATTTGTTTAATTGAAGTTTACCGTTTCCGTCAGTTTTTGGTATGGTATTTTGTACCTTTCTAACTGTTTAGTTAGATTATTAACCGTTGATGCGTGTGTTATTATTGTATAATAAATAGCCTCGGTGTATGCAATACACATTAGCTTATTTTTATATTATATTACTGTCTATTCTTAATGTTTGAATTCATTCTAAAATAATGTTTTTCTAGGGTGTTTGCTGTCAGCTGTGTTGACATTTCGTATATCCATAGATAATAGAGACAACTCTTTAAAACTTCTGTTGTGTACAATTAAAATTGTTAAATAACCCTCCTTTTTTGGTTTCGCCGCAGTTCAGTAAAAAGACAAGTGACCTTGTTAGTTAGGAAAGCCACCAATGTTATTTAATATCGCAAAAATTAAGACTGGATTAACTTTTGATTTGAAAGCATTTGATTGAATTTATTTAGTAAATAAATTCAATCTTATGTTTCAGTACCTACTGACAACTACAGAAGTAGGTACCTACCTACCTACAGCAACCATTATTTGATTGAATTTATTGATGACTAGCTGACGCGACAGATGTTGTCCTGTCCAAATTTCAATAATACCTACTTCAATAATATCCAACAATCCCATAGAAAAAAAGTTGAGTTTTTCTCGAATTTAAAAATTTTCCCGGAAACTTAAATTTTTCTTTCTATAAAAAATCTAATTTGGGACTATTAGGTATAAACGGTCCAGCCGTTCTCAATTGATACGCTTGCCAACGAACATCATTTCATTTTTATTTATACAGGATGTAACAAGATCATTCAGGAAGCGTCTTCTACGCATTCTGTACAACAAACTAATGGTAGCCAATCGCCATACACGTTACGAATACTTGCGCAAGTTTAGACTTGCACAAGTCTGCGTGACACCGAATGGCTCGGATACTTGTGCTAATTCATGCCGCACACGTTAGGTATTTTATACTTGTGCAAGTCCAATATTGCGCATTTTTTTTTGTTTTTTTTTTTTATAAGTATCGTAACGTGTGTGGCCTGCATAAGTAAACTAAGTCATCATAATCAGCCTTTAATGCTCCCACTGCTGGGACACAGGCCTCCTCTTTGTGAGAGAGTGGCCCATAATCCACCACGCGGGCACAGCGCGGGTTGGTGGATGTCACATGTCTATGAATCTCCGGTTCTAGGACATGCTGATTTGGCATGGCAAACCGTATGTTTGACGTAACTTACTCCATGTTTATCAGCTTCTGACTTGGGATTACTTAACCCTAGTTTAAATATGTAAATAAATGCCTCCACTAAAATAGAGCTTGATTCATGCCACGCTTATATTCTGTGTTTTGCATTGTTATTTTTTAAGGTTTGCTTTCTATAGTGTTTTTCTTGTCCATAAGTTACTTATAACACGGCCGATGAATCATGGCTGGTCCGAACTTTACGCAGAAGGCTGCGCAATAACATTTTTCAGGAACCAAATGGTGACATGAAGCGAGTGCGCAAGTGAGAGAACATGCGCGAAAGTTCGGAGACCCTATGTTCAGACCGGCCATGATTCATCGGCCGTATTGTATTTTCAGCAGCTCTACTAACCCACGAATACGTATCTTTTATACTGAGTTGCATTTCTTAGGTAAACCTATACTGTGGTATTATTACCTATTCGTTCACCTTTTTTATCAATCACGCTGAAAAAGCGCATTCTTTCTCAAAGAAAAGAGTTAAAAGTATAATAAAAGTAGGTATTTACAAAAAAGATTAAATTAATTGCAATTGTTTCCTACATAATTAGATTTAAAAGGTTTTTTTTATGTTGCTGTTGACTTGCACGTTTGACCGTTACGTGTCTATGGTTAAAATAATGTATAATGGTACCTATAGGTTCCAATAACCTTATTTCAGAGTGATAGTTTTAGTTCAAAACACGTTTAACCTTTCGCATGTCGTAATTACAGTCACAATTAGTAAACGATGACTTTGTACCTATGGGGTTCAAACGACACGCAAATACTTAATATCAGTTCTGAGTCTCGGTGTGCCCTTTGGCAAGGGCCTCCTCCGACCCCTTCCAATTCTCCTGCTCCTTGCCTGTCTAGTCCATGTATTTCCAGCCGTCCTCACCAAGTCATCCTCCCATATTTTCAAGGGTTTTCCTTTCTCTTCCCCTCCCTATCCCAATAAGTACAAAAACGCTTTTTAAATCCTAAGATTTCTGTAAGCTGCACCGATTTGACGTTAATTTTGGCGTCGAATACAGAAAAGGGGTCGCATCGTAGATAATTCCTTTTTTGATAAGCATAAGTAGGTACTTATGCTTATCAAAAAAGATAGACTAAGTAGGTACTTAGCCTATCAACTTGCAGTACTTTCGACAAATCGTCCCCAAGTTAAGGGTCGTTTGCGGTGCACGCAACCGCCCGTCAATTATGTTAACAATTTGAAATTCACAGCGTGACAGCAGCGCCTATATTTCGTAGTCTTTTCGTACTTCTGACGTGCGGTTGACTGTACGCTCATTGTGCCAGCGACAAAAGTCGATTAAGGGCGCGTTCCCACTATGTCGTGACGATTAATTTATCGTTGGACGACTGTCGTCTCTAGCTGTTCCCATTATATCGACTGTTTATTGACAATCTGTCGTCACTGCAAAAAAAAGTCGTGGACGACAGTTAATAGTGTCGTCCTATATGTGAACACCTCCATCTAAATACACAAGCCACGACGCTTTTAACGACACGATAATCTGTCGTCACGACACGGTGGGAACGCGCCCTAACACTGCTTCTGTTACACATAATCTAAATTGACACAAAATTATTCGATACATTGTATTTCATAATTTTATATAATAATTACGAGTTAATATTCTTTTACCTTTACTTCTATTCCGATTTTTAATTACCTACGTAAATGTTTAGGTCCATAATTAAGATTTCAAAAACTGAAGTGCTAATCAACTTTAGTCGCAGAATGTACCTTCCATCTTTTGTCTCTCTATTGTTTATTTAGTTTTAGTTTTTCTCTAGTACAGTCGACTGCACGTCAGTAGTAATACTTTACTTTGAGCGGGCCTAGCGTTGTACTACTGACGTGTGGCCTGCTGCACCTAACTGACGTTTGTTCGTAGCTTCTGTTTTGTTTATCTCCAAAATATTCTCGTGCTTTTCTTACTATTTCCGACACCAATCTACATGGTCTTCACATGGTCTGACCAAGATTATGTTTGAACTTTAAAAGAGACCAATTGATCCGACCGTGTATGTAGGTACCTACTTTTATACGGGAAGGTCGAATTTTTTTTTGCGAATACAAAGTTGGTCCCATAGTAAAAGTGGTTCATATTGATGGGTAGAACATCCCCTTAAATTTTGTCGCATGTTTTCAAAGCCAGCTTGTATATGTTGCGAAAATGCAACGAAACCTCGGTGAGACTTCATTCCATTGTGCCAACTCAGTTTTGTAGGTACCCTGCATTATCTGGCCCCTTTTTCCCTCTTCTTCTTTGTAAGAGGGATTAGATAATGTAGGGCACTGACTATTATTGATACCAGAATCGTTCCAATTTATAAATATAGGTAGTTACTTTTGTTCAAGTGGCTAAAACTTGGTAGGTGATATTTGAATGTTAGCTTTGAACCTGACTGGGATGGAAATAGTGTCTAAGGGCCTGTTACACAACCTACGATTACAGATAATTTAATACAAACTCTGTTCCATTTTTTATTTTATCCGGTGAGTAATAGTTGCTAATCGTAGGTAGTGAAATAGGCCCTAAATGTACGTAGTAAGTATTGATATTGCGTTTTGAGGGACTGTCTCAAGTAATTTTAACGTTCAAAAAGTGCTGATTGTCAGTAGTTTGATTTTATTATTATGATTTTTTGATTTGATACACAATTTCTAGAAACTACTTAGTTGGAAAAGTACGAGCGATTTCTTTACAAAAATATACTTTTAAATACTACCACTACTACTACTTTTTTATGTTGGTATTACCTAATTTTATTTAATATTATGTGCTATTATTTTTTTTGTTTTCCGTGCCTAATACAAAATAGTAAAGTTCAAACAAATGTTTTGAAGTTTGCTGTTTTTATTTAACCCCCTTACTGTCTATTTTTTTTAATCTATTTACAGCAACGCAATGCTATGCTACGCTACAGTGCCTATACCCAGGGACTAGCATGTTTTTTAAGTAATTTGATCATAACTAGGTACCTATGACTTTCCTTAAAAGAATTAATATAATGGTTTTCTAAAGACTTGAGATATTTTGTATTTTATTGAATCGATATTTGAGCTAAGGTAGTCCTACAGGTATAAGATATATGGATATTTTATAAATTACAGTTTTAGTCTTCTAAAGAAATGGTTTGATGAGTCTTAGTTGTATCAGAAAACATAACTACCATAGATGTACCTATAAAAACTTGGGTAAATTATTATACCTACATTATAATGCCCCAATAAACCGCATATAGGTACACACACGGCGCGCGTGAAAAAAAAGGGCCAAGTGCGTGTCGGACCATGCATAATGAAGCGTTCCGTAGTTGGGATGTATTTATTCCAAGAACAAACTTTACTTTGTAGCTGAAAAAATATACTCCCATATATTGAATTACGTCACGGTCAATTCTCCAACTGCAATTGATTAAAGATTTTCGGACTTTTTCCTTTACCTGTGCTGTGAGACCTTGCTTCCTGCCAAATGTCATGATTCTAGGTCAACGGGAAGTACCCTATAGGTTTTAATTTATTTGTGAGTATCAAAATATGTCGCATGTTTTTTGTTGCGTTGACGTAGAAGCTTTACAAGCTCCAAGGGACCGTAGACCTACGTATTTGATATTAATTACGATTATTAAAAAGGGTATTGACGGACAAACAGATGGACGAATAAGGGTTCCGTATTTTCTCTTTAAGGTACCCTTTAATGAGCTTGTCTCAAATTCTGCTGGCATTGTGAGGTTAATGTAGTTAGGTAAGAAGATGGGTAAGATGGATTTTTAATAATAATAAGTAGTACCGATACATTTTACCTAACAGACAAAACCTAAGTAGCTCCATCAATAATTAAGATTTAAAAAACCGAAGTGTTAATCGACTTTTGATACTGACTGTACCAATCTACACAAGTTCTTAGAAAACAGAGAGAAAAAGGGATCTTAGAATATGAAATACCTACGCAGGAGATAAGTAGCTACTTACTAAGTTTTCATTTTGTACAATATGGGAAATACCCTTTTTTAACCGACTTCAAAAAAGGAGGAGATTCTATGTTCGACTGTATGTTTTTCCTTTATGGTGGCCTCAGCTCCAGTTATCCTGGTTGTTACTAGGAGAACTCCTCAATAATTAACGTCCCCACGTATTTTGTAAAAGTTGATGAGCAGTTGGTAACTTAGATTAAAATTACAAACTGACCCACTAAAAAGTGAAAAATAAAAACTTTTTTACAAAAAAAAAAAAACAACTGACTTCCAAAAAAAAACACTACAAAGTAAAAAACCACTAATTTCGGAAGTTGTGGGCAAAAAGCTAAAATACTGATCCAAAGACACCGACTTCCGAAATTAAAGTTATTTTTTACTTTGTAGTGTTTTTTTTTTTAGAACTAGTACCTAAGCTGTTTATTTTATTTTTTTTTGTAAAAAAGCTTTTTCTATTTTTGAAAACAAACTAGGAAGGTACACCTAGGTACCTCCACATTTTTGCACACATGGATGCAGAAATTTATGAAGTAATTTTTTAAGTTTAAAAAGTGCTGATTGTCAGCATAATTTGAATAAAAGATTTTTAATTTGATTAATTTGATGAATCCCAAACTCATTTTTCCATAATATGTGGAAATAATTAGGTAGCTACGCAATTTATTAGGACCACTTTAGTGTCAAATAGTGTGTTAGTAGTTATTATAAATATTAAATTACAAAATAAGTTTTACTGTGATAAAAAAAAAAATATTCTTGTTTTCAAACTACTGTGTTTGGCAATATTTATTGTCGTAGGATTTAAAAAAATAAATGGATGTAGAAATGGTGTCGTTTTTTTTTTATGAGTTAACCCATGACTACAAAGTCAACCTTCACCTGTAGGTACTAATTACTGCAAAGACTTATTTATTGTTACATTTCGCATGTTATATGTTGGAAAAAACATGTATTCATAGGCTCGCCCATACTTATTACATGGGACTTACAAGGAACCATTTTATTGTCTACGGCCATTTCCATAACATTGTATCTACAAAACACAGTTTACAATTTATTTTACCGAAACAATGTAAACGTTTTGGCCCAAAACATCAATACCTACACCGGCTACACCCTATGACCAAAACAAGATAATCTACATAAATCTCACAAATATGTCATCATCATCATTATCCACGCCCGTTTTCACCCACTGCTGAGCATAGGCCTCTCTTTTCATGTGCCAATCCCCAGGCTCCTGAGTCAACCTCGTCCAGGTTCTACCCGCGATGGTAACAATGTCGTTTACCCATCTCGCTGCCGGACGCTTCTTCTTCCAGTCCTTGGACGCCACTCGGTCACTGCCTTACTCTACCTGTCATCACTGCGCCTTACCAATTGTCCTGCCTAACTCCATTTGAGTTCCATAACTCGTTTTCCGATATCGAAAACTTTCGTACGTCTTCGGATCTCGATGTTTGAATCTCGGTCTATAAGTCTTATGCCGAGCATGGAACGCTCCATGGCTCTCTATGCAACTTTCACCCTGTACACAGCCTCTTGCGTGAGCGTCCACATCTCAGCACCGTACGTCATGGTGGGCAGAACCACACACTGGTTATAGAGATGGAACTTGCGGAATTTTGGCTAATATCAGTATGCCATCCAATTTGCTAAATGCGGCCCACCCAATCTGCATTCTTCTCGAAATCTCGGTTTGCTGATGCTTGTTGCCAAATGAAAAATATGGTCAAGATAGACATACATCTCTAACGTTTCATTTCCTACTTTAACAGAAGGACTTGAATTACTGAATATGTTTGCCATAATCTTTGTCTTGGCCATATTCATCCTAAGTCCTACCTTAAAAGAAGCATCATAAAGGTTTTGAAGCATTTCCTGGAGAACATCGAAGTTTTCAGCGAAAAGCACAAGGTCATCTGCAAATCTTAAGTGGGACAGGTAGGCACCATTAATGCTAATACCGCGATAGTCCCAGTCTAAACATTTCACGATGTGTTTTAGCACTGCTGTAAAAAGTTTCGGGGAAATGGTGTTACCCTGTCTCACTCCCCGCTTGATCGTTACGGGTTTAGATAGGGTATGCATGCGGACCTGCAGAGTGGCCGAGGTGTATAAGTAGTTCCCGCAGCACATCCACGTAACGGGAATCGATGTGGCAGCGATGGAGAGCATGGAACATGGTTCAGTGCTCGACACTGTCGAAGGCCTTCTCGTAATCGACGAAAGTGATGCACAGGGGCCGGTTGTACTCTTGGCACTTCTCCATCAGTTGCTTTACCGTGTGGATATGGTCGATGGTCGAATAGCCACTGGGAAAGCCGGCCTGCAGCCTGCCTGCGGCCTGGCAGTAAGCCGATTAGTCAGGATTTTAGCGAATAGCTTGTATATCTGAGATAGGAGGCTAATGGGACGGTAGTTGGTTAGTTTTGAAATATCACCTTTTTTGTGAGTGATGGTGAATATAGCGTTATTCCATTGTTCTGGAGTACGGACATCATACATAACCCTTTCAAAAAGTTCTACGAGGACGGAGTTCAACGGTGATTCCATCTTCCCATGGAGATTATCTGTCATCATGTCGTGTAGGTCTTTTATAACCTCACGTGGTAAAATAAGTGGTAAGATTTCCTTATTTTGTTGTTCAGTAGGGTGTGCTCTAGCATTGTCTTCGGGAGGTTATACAAATATGTGGGTATACAGTACTCATTCAATAACGAGGTGTACAACTCTAAAAGTTCATTCAATTCAAAAGTTCAACTTCAAGAAGATCGAGGTTTTAGAAATAAGTAGGTATTTAGTTGACAATACGATGTCATAAACAATTGGCATTTTTGACATATTATTTACTATATTACTAATTGACATATAGGTACACCATTGCCTAACTCTTTGGGGATTACATGCGTGATGTTTATATGCACTCCGCTTCGTGTACATAATATTTTTTGTGTGTAAATTATGTAGGTATATAGGTACTGAATAGTCATACATTTCGGTCGAGTAGGTATTGGACTTATGTATGAAACAGCAGATTTTTTCCTGATTTCAGAGTTGGTCCCATAGTGAAAGTTGTTCATATTCATGCGTAGAACACCCTGTGAAAATTTGGGTAGTGATAAAAAAATTGCCCAGTATAGCTAGCTAGCCTACCTGCGAAGTTGCCACTTCGTGTAAACGGCTATATAACAGATAACCTCTCTTTTTATTTTCTTTTTAATAGACGTCCTTTCTTTTTTTTAATGGTTGGCAAGAAATAGACGGGCGCTATGAGTTTGATTGGTTTGAAGGACAACAACTTCCAATATTCGTGAAAAATGTTGTTATTGACGACAATGATGTTTCAGGCAATAGTATACCGAAAGAGTTACCGTGGCCCCGGCACAGGCAACAGAAGGAACACGGGTGGGTTTTAGTCAGTAAAAGTCTGACACGCCCTCCCGCTCCGCCCAGAGCGGGAGAAGTCATTTGATGATTTCCCATCCACAAAAAAAAAAGAAAAAAAAAAGGCAATAGTATACAGAAGCGGGTGATATCTTAGACCATTTAGAACTTGTCTTAGACGAAGTCTGTTCCTTGTATTTTTTTTAAACAAAGGTTTTTAACAATAATACCCATTTTTTTTCAATTAATTATTAATAGTGTCCAGTAAAAGCCGTTATGTTATTATTTTATGTTTATTTTTTATTTATGTAATGTGTGATTACTCAAACAAAATAATTCCCAAGCATTTGTGTCATCAGAGAAACATTCTACGCCATGTTCAAGTTTAAGAAACTTTTAAAAATCAAGAAAATGTTTTGTGTACGGCATAATAAAACATTAAACAAATACCCTAATACCCTCAGTTGTTCAAACCTTTTTAAAAAACATGCTTGGTCATTGCCCTTTCTTTTGAAGTATCTACTGTTTACGCAGATATCTCATCAACTCTTGGAATTGGGAAAACAAAGCAAATTGAGGTCAAATATTTAATTTTTAAACAGACCAAAATAATGCATCATTTTTTGCTAATGCACTATTGTTTTTTGTTAGGAATCAGTTATCAGTAACTGATTCCTTCTTAGAATTATGGTGCACGCGCACCAATCAAATTCTGGGAAAAGCCGCCGCGCGACGATAGCAAACTTGCCCTTTTTCGACTCTCAGGTAGCGTCTAGTGAATTGTTATTTAATAGAAAATCAGCTTAGTTGCTGAGGATATAAAGTCGTTCTTTATTTACACTAGTACTAGTACCCGAGTAGTCGGGTGGACTCGTCACATCTTCGGACCCTCAGTTAGTCAAGTAACGACTGCCCTTGTGACAAGAAGTTTTAATTGCAAATTCGTTTTTACACAATTCACCGCATGAGGTTGTTCGCTCCTTCACGTGTTGATTTTTGAGGTGTTTAAGATGTTGAGCCTAGCCCTAGCTGTGAGCTCCTTCACTGATTTTGGACTTTTTTTTGTGTGATCAATCGACTATGGCTACTTTTTCGAATGAAGAATATGCGGATATCGTCTTCATGTATGGCAGAACTGACGGTAATGGATCTTTGGCGCGACAGGTGTACCAAGAGAGATATCCGAATCGCAGATTACCTAATGTCAGAGTGTTTTACAACACATTTCGTCGGCTTTCCGAAGTTGGAATCCATCACGCAAAATCTGAAATAAACCCGGGAAGACATCACCCAAGTATCGAGGAAGACATTATTGCAGCTTTTGATGCAGATCCTACTACGAGCGTCAGAGTAGTAGCTCGAAACCTCAACATTTCGGTATGGAAGGTGTGGAATACGATGCACCGAGAAAACAAATATCCTTTCCACGGCACGGGTGTACAAGGTTTGGAAAATGAAGATCCCTCACAAAGGATTCAGTTCTGTCGCTTTTTGTTAAATAGTTACATTGAAGATGCATGGTTTTTAAAATCCATCTTGTGGACCGATGAGTCAAAATTTTCGAAAGAAGGAATTACCAATTTTCATAATCTTCATCGATGGACCGACAAGGAGAACAATCCACACTGGAAGAAGCAAGTGTCGTTCCAAAGGAAATTTTCAGTTAACGTGTGGGCAGGAGTAATCGGTCAACGTTGAATGGCCTCCACTTCCTACCAGATAATTTAAATATTCCGACCTTATGGCTATTGATGGAGTTCCTCAGGGGTCTGGTTCTCTCTGCAACTCTTTTCCTGCTACACATCAATGACCTACTTCAGTCTGGTATTGTTGGGTACGCAGATGACAGTACAGTTTCAGAGAGATACTTGTCCAGAGTTGTCCAGCGCAAAAACCAGGGGGGCGAAGTTCGTTCCTTGAGAAAGGGCATGGTAGAGCGGACAGATTTGACCTTAAGCCTTGTCTCCCAGTGGGGTGATGATAATCTGGTCTCTTTTAATGCCACCAAAACACAGGCGTGTTTTTTTACCGCTAAAAGGAGTCGTTTCGATCAAACTCCTACTTTTCGGGTACATCTGTCCCTGTAACTGATCGGCTCGAGCTCCTAGGCATGGAGATGACATCATGTCTCAACTTCGGTGCCACCATCGAGTACAAAGCCCAAACTGCGGCCAAGAAACTGGGCATCCTAAATAGGGTGAAGCGATACTTTACGCCTGGACAGCTTTTGACAATTTACAAAGCGCAAGTCCGATCCTGCATGGAGTATGGCAGCCACCTTTGGGATGGCTCAGCCAAATACCAACTTGCGGCGCTTGACTCGGTGGAACGCAGAGCTAAGAGCTCATTGGCGACGTAAGACTGGTGGATGCCAAGCTTCACAGCTTGGCTCATCGCCGCAAGGTTGCCTACTTGTCGGCCTTCTACAGATTATACTTCGGGAAGTGTGCTCAAGAACTCCACGACCTCATTCCGCCGGCCCGCTTCAATCAGCCGACATCTAGACGCACTGCAGGTTACCATCCTTACCTGGTTGCTATCCCACCAATTCACACTAAGCGTTTCCAAATGTCTTTTGTGATGCGCACAGCAAAGGAGTGGAACTCTCTGCCTGCGTTTGTGTTTCCGAATGCATACAACCTCGATTTCTTCAAAGTGAGAGTGAACAGGCTTCTTCTGGGTAAGCTCGCTCCATCGTCGACTTTGTCTCTGTCATCTCTGACCTAGACTAGAATCAAGAGCAAACCTATCTCAAATTAAAAAAAAAATATTAATGGAGAAAATTCCCTGGAATTCCTCCAAAACTATCTCCCAGAGCTTCTGGACGAGACCGAAATACCAATATTGGCAAAGAGAAGACCAATGATTTTTCAACAAGATGGTTGTCCAGCACACTGGATCCTAAACGTGAGAGAACATTTAAATAATTATTTCCCAGAGGGCTGGATTGACAGTGACGGGCCCATCCCTTGGCCACCTCGATCACCCGATTTAACTCCTGTGGATTTTTTCGTTTGGGGACGGGCCAAGGAGCTCGTCTAGACGCACGTTGAAATTTCAACTAGACAAGAATTAATAGATAAAATCCAAACGGCTTTACAAGTCATGAAGCAGGAGATGAAATTAAAAATCACGACTACAGAAGCGAGAAGACGGGCACACGCTTGTATAAGAAACCGCGATCACCATTTTGAACATGAACCCCCCTTCTACCATCGGACATCTAGACGCACTGCAGGTTACCATCCCTACCTAGTTGCTATTCCACCAATTCGCACTAAGCGTTTCCAAATGTCTTTTGTGATCTAGTTGCTATTCCACCAATTCGCACTAAGCGTTTCCAAATGTCTTTTGTGATGCGCACAGCAAAGGAGAGGAACTCTCTGCCTGGGTCTGTGTTTCCGAACGTATACCTACAACCCCGATCTCTTCAAAGTGAGAGTTAACAGGCTTCTTCTGGGTAAGTTCGCTCCATCGTCGACTTTGTCTCTGTCATCTCTGACCTAGACTAGAGTCAAGAGCAAACCTATCTTAAATAAATAAAAAAAAAATATTTTAACAAAAATGTTGTTTTATTGATCTGTTCAAAAATAACAATTTTCATACTCAATTTGCTTTGTCCACATCCTAATTCCAAGAGCTAATGAGATATCTGCGTAAATAGTACCACAAAAGAAAGGGCAATAACCAAGCATGTTTTTAAAAAGGTTTGAACAATTGAGGGTTTTTTTCATTTTTTTTTACTATGCAGTAAACAAAACATCTTCTTGATTTTTAAAAGTTTCTTAAACTTGAATATGGCGTAGAATGTTTCTCTGATGATCACACATTACATAAATAAAAAATAATAACATAACAGCTTTTACTGGACACTATTATCAATTAATTGAAAAAAAATGGGTATTATTGTTAAAAACCTTAGAGTTTCAAAAAAAGAAAATACAAGGAACAGACTTCGTCAAAGACAAGTTTAACTTAATATGTTCTAAATGGTCTAAGATATCACCCCCTTTAGGCTTTGTACCCATCTACCAAACACCCTGTATATATAGCACGTTTATCTCACTTATTTTGAAATTAAACATTGCGCTTAATTTATTTGCAGATGATGAATCGTCAGATTTTACTGATGAAGGAAATGATGATCCAAACGAAGTTTACAACAACAGCAGCGACTCAGATTAAGATAATGTTTTTTTTTAAGTACCTACAAGTCTAAAACGATTTTTTTACGTTTCTTATAAATAATAAGAGATAAATAACATTGTTTTCTTTTTTTTTTGTTTTGGTTTAAAATCCTATACCT
This sequence comes from Fissipunctia ypsillon, assembly GCA_947568875.1. Taxonomy (NCBI): domain Eukaryota; kingdom Metazoa; phylum Arthropoda; class Insecta; order Lepidoptera; family Noctuidae; genus Fissipunctia; species Fissipunctia ypsillon. The sequence continues at coordinate 26,886,901 of OX387643.1, forward strand.
AGAGGTTAATTTTTGTTTGAAATGTTAAAGAGTTTTTGCAAAATTTAATAAATAAATACTAATTTACTCAAATAGTTGTTTTTATTTTCATCTTAATAATGTAGACTAATAATATTTCAATGTAATCATAAGAAAAAAAAAACATTTTCTGCACTAAAATATTATTTGAAATCGGGGACTGTCAGACCCCACCGCCTCATGCGATGTGATTTTCATCCACCAGGCATGCCCAGGGGTTAAATGGAGCGACTGCCTATCTGACTTCCACAACCCAGTAGTTGGGTAATACGATACCCGTTGGTAAGACTGATTGTCAGACTTTCCGGCTTCTGGCGACCTGTAACGACTGTCAATTTAAAGATCCAGGAATGACAGCCGGGACTAACGGCTTATCGTGCTTCCCGAAGCACGGAGTCTCGGTATCTAAAGATGATCACCGTCCACGGACCAACCTCGGCAAGCGTAGCTTAAACTGATGGATCGACCCGTGCGACTGTAATTACTTAGCCACGAGCTCCTCCTTATTTAGACACGAGTATGGTCAAGTATGGTATATAATTAGTTAGGCGATGGGCAACAGCGTTCGTCTGAAGTCCTGAGGAAGTTAGTTCTAGAGGTTGGAGCCGCGACTTCTGAGTGTGTCTGAATGTGTCAAGCCCAGAAGTGGAAAGTCTGTTTTTACCCGTTGCCTGGTGACACCAATTTTTCTATCTTTCCATGAGTCACACGCCACTGAACTGATTAATCTCCGATTTTGATGAAGTTTCACGAAGGAAATATACGAAAAATGTATTATTTAGTAGGTATTTATCTCCATTAACACTTTGTGGGACGCAAAGGAGACAAAATAGAAGTTTTTTTGTTATTCCTGCTATAGCCGTTTAGTGTTTGCATGTCCTTCAAAGCGTTAACATAATTTCGCCAAAAAAAAAACAAAAACAAGCAGTAGCGTCTGTAGCTTGTAACGAATTTCCACCTATATTGTAAGACCCGGTGTGTACCTGCTTCAAGCATAAGCTGGACATTTAAAAAAAATCAAAACAAAAGTCTTTATTCAAACTAGGCTGATAATCACCACTTTTCGAACGTCAAAGCTACATAAGACAGTCTACCACCCGCCCTTCACCACTTCCTAGTGCTTTAGCTGGGAAGAAGTGGCGCAAGAAACTCCCCAGCAGCACAACTGTCTGTTCAGTTAGAAAAACTTGATTCTATACAATAGTACCTATGCAAAATAATTTACCATATTAATTTACCTATGTAAATTATTTGCCATATGTCAGCTAGCGCACGCTAATCCTACCAACAAAAGTTCTACTATTAACTGAAGAGTTCAGTAATACCATTCTGGATAGAGATATCTAGTTATCTGCATGATTCATTTAATTTTATTTATTTATTCACTTCGGACAATACATAACATTACGTTACAACATAACATACAACACATCGTTAACATTTCGTTAAATGTCTTTTAACTAGTGTTAGTAGTACACAAACAAGGATAAGAATAACAAGGAGAAGAATAGTAGGTGACTGCCGTAAGAAAGGCAGGATGTGCAGAGAACGATAAAGCAAGGAATAAGCTACCTGACCATTCTCGCCACGTAGTGCCTCAGAAAAAGGGAGTAAGGACTCTCCACCACTGTAAGTTGTCAGGATGCTATTGTCACTGACCCGCATTCTACGCACCAGTGATGCGACTTTTCTGCGAATCACTGCATGGAAGCCATCAGTTCGGTTCTGAGCAAACATCTCTGATGCGCTACAGAAACGGGGCAATTTCAACAGCATCCTAAAAATATTGTTGTATTGGATACGTAAGACATCTAGTGATCTTTTGGTGTAGCTGACCCATAGACCCCTACGTACAGACCTTGACAAAACGCCTTGAATAGGGTGATTTTGACTTGGTCCGCACAACGAGAGAATCTACGGGCGAACATGTTCCCTCGGACCGCCAGTGCCCTACGTTCGCTTTTAATATCTACATTATCTTTAAGGTCGTCGGTAAGTATGTGCCCTAAGTACTTAAATTGGTGGACTTTATTTATGCACATACTATTTAGAGAAAAACTAGGTTCATGATTAAGGCACTTACCGGCGGCCTTAAAGACCATGTATTCACATTTACGAACATTGTACACAAGGCCGTGCAAGGCAGCATACTCCTCGCAGACCTTCAACATTTCTCTGATAGATCCCTCAGTCGGGCCCAGCAGTACTATGTCGTCCGCGTAGCTGATGCTGTTAATACTAACACCACCAACCTGGCAGCCGACACGCATACTACTGAGCTCCACTATGAGATCATTAATGTAAAGGTTGAAGAGCCGTGGAGACGTCAACCCCGCCTGGTTCACACCGCACTCCAACCCATACGACTCAGAGAACGTTCCGGCCCACTTTACATAATGTAGTTCGTTTGGTTCGCATACCAATACTGCATGAGCTTAAGCACCGATGCCGGTACATTCCTCCACCCATCCAGCTTTCTCCAGTGCGCATCATATGACACCAGGTCGAAGGCTCTGGAGAGATCCAGGAAACAGGCATACACCGGCGTTTTTCAGTGTGTGTAATATTGGACAGTATTCTTCAAACTCAGCACAGCACTTTCGGTTGAAAGCTCAGGTTGAAAACCAAACTGTGCATCGTGCAAATATATCTACAAATATTTTTTCAGGCACGAGTCAAGCTTATACTGTCCAATATTATAACCGCTGTCGTTGCAAGGGCGACTGGACGCATTAATTCAATAAGTAATTGATGTTTTAAACGCATTTGCAATTAATAAAATCTGTAGTGCACAAGCAGTTTTTGTTTTCTCACCTTTTACAGTTCTAACAAGACATTCTCATAATGAATGGATCCAGAAGGTAATACTAGCCATCCGGAACTCCTCAATAGCTGAAAGTGGAGCCATTAAGGTATAGTGCTCAGGGTATATTTCTATCATAGAGAAACTAAGGTCTGATAAAAGAAGTGGAAGGAACTATATTTGCATTGTATAAATTCAATCTCTTAGTTTTGTATAATTTCATAGCACATGTGTGAGCACTATGTACCTACTATAAAGCTGTCGTTTACTAGGTACGTCTTTCATTGCCTTGAATGTGACTGGCGACCGGCGGGAGTATGTCATGCTCACTCAAACGTCTCGCTGGTGGTGGCGTGTGCGTTGGATCATTAAGTTCCCTTCAAAATGGTTGAGCTGAATAGTACTGATCCATGTACACTAGTAATAATAGTTCTATGGATCCATGCGTCATGTTCGTGAACGGGCGCCGTCAGTAGAGACTGCCGAGCTATTCTGTAAAAATGTTACCGTTGAAACTTAGATGAGATGAGCTGTCTATATTGTCAATCCCTAGCATCATCTGGAATGACAACTCACTTCACGTGAGTTTTCACGGTGCTATTTTTACATAATAGATCTGCTGGTCATGTCTTAGCTGCCACTTTATTTTTTGAATCCTTTTTTGTTTTTATCGTTTTACTAGCTTCCGACTGCGACTTCGTCCGCGTGAAATTTCTTGTTCTCGCGACCCACCCCGTCGCATCTCATCGCCTGCCCGCGCTACTTCGTTTTCGCTTAGCACTCGTTCTTATTTTTTTTCTTTGTCCTAGAGTGTAATGATAAATACCCTATAGCCTTCCTCAAGAATTGGACTATAAAATGCTAAAAGAATTTTTCAAAACCGACTGGCAGTGTCAGAGATTAGCGCGTTCAAACAATCGATAAAAAATAAAATGTGTAGGTAACTAATACACTAAGCGCATTTTACTAACTAAGCATTTATATATCCGTCGTAATTTCTAAACGAAAGGTCCGGTTCGAATAATTTAAAAAGTAATTTACATGTACTTAATCAACCTTGATTACGAAACTATTTATTTGGATAAGGGTTAATACCATGTTTATGAAAACACTTTCGCAAATAATGCATTATTTTATAACAAATTTGAATAACATTAAAAAAGTTATAGTGAGCCAACCTTAAAAGATAGACATGCTATCGCGGACATTTTTATACAACTTTTTAAGAGGAACAATTCCGTCATACCTACATGATTTTTGGGTATCTTAAACCGTTTACGCAGCGCACGCAACGGAAGCTCTCAAAAGGAATAAATTTTCCCCGTTTATGCAACATTGTTCATTGATGCTCCGCTCCTATTGGTCGTAGCGTGTTGTTACATAGCCTTCGTCAATTAATGGGCTATCCAACACTAAAAGAATTTATCAATTCGAACCTGTAGTTCCTGAGATTAGCGCGTTCAACCAAACAAACAAACAAACTCTTCAGCTTTATACTATTACTAGCTTCCACCCGCGACTTCGACCGCGTGAATTTTTTTTTCCCCCAACCCATCCCGTCACATCGCATCGCCCGTGCTGTTACTTCGTTTTCGCTTATCGCTCGTTCTTACTTTTTTTCCTTTTGCTTGGCTTCTAAGGGTCCTAGCGTAATGTTACATACTTAAAGCCTTCCTCAGGAATTGGACCATAAAATGCAAAAAGAATTGATGCTCCACTCCTGTTGGTCATAGCGTGATGTTATATAGCCTATAGCCTTCCTCGATAAATGGGCTAAACACTAAAAGAATTTTTCAATTCGAACCAGTAGTTCCTGAGATTAGCACGTTCAACCACACAAACAAACAAACTCTTCAGCTTCATAATATAAGTATAGATTTCTTGTTCCCCTGACCCACCCACGTCGCATCGCATCGCCTGCCCGCGCTCTTACTTCGTTTTCGCTTCGCGCTCGTTCTTCCTTTTTTTTGTTTTTGCTCGGCTTCTGAGGGTCCTAGCGTAATGTTACATATCCTATAGTCTTCCTCAAGAATTGGAATTTATAATGCAAAAAGAATTTTTCAATTCCGACTGGTAATGACAGAGATTAGCGCGTTCAAACAGTCAATAAAAAACAAAATGTGTCGGTAACTAATAGACTAAGCGCATTTTTATACCCGCCGTATTTTTCTAAACCAAAGGTCCAAATTGAATAATTCAAAAAGGCAATTACATGTATTTAATCAACCCTGATGATGAAACTATTTATTTGGATAAGGATTAATACCATGTTTATGAAAACACCTTCGCAAGTAATGCATTGTTTTATAACAAGATTACCATTAAAAATGTTATAGTGAGGCAACTCGATATCCGTGGAGCCAACCTTAACGATAGACATTATGCTATCGTGGACTTTTTTTTAGAACTTTTTAAGAGAAACAATCCCGTCATACATGATTTTTGCGTAACTTTAACCGTTTACGCAGCGCACGCAACGGAAGCTCGCAAAAGGAATAAATTTTCCCCGTTTTTGCAAAATTTTTCATTAATGCTCCGCTCCTATTGGTCGTAGCGTGATGTTATATAGCTTTCTGTAAAAATAGCACCGTGAAAACTCACGTGAAGTGGGCTGTCATTCTACATGATGCTAGGGATTGACAATATAGACAGCTCACTTTACTTAAGTTTCCACGGTATCATTTTTACAGAATAGCTCGGCAGTCCCTACTGACGGCGCCCGTTCACGAACATGACGCATGGATCAGTATTATTCAGCTCAACCATTTTGAAGGGAACTTAATGATCCAACGCACGCGCCACCACCAGCGAGACGTTTGAGTGAGCATGACATACTCCCGCCGGTCGCCAGTCACATTCAAGGCAATGAAAGACGTACCCAGTAAACGGCAGCTTTATAGTAGGTACCTACATAGTGCTCACACATGTGCTATGAAATTATACAAAACTAAGAGATTGAATTTATACAATGCAAATATCCACTTCCTTCATCAGACCTTAGTTTCTCTGATAGAAATATACCCTGAGCACTATACCTTAATGGCTCCATTGGGTATTGAGGAGTTCCGGATGGCTAGTATTACCTTCTGGATCCATTCATCATGAGAATGTCTTGTTGGAACTATAAAAGGTGAGAAAACAAAAACTGCTTTTGCACTACAGATTTTATTAATTGCAAATGCGTTTAAAACATCAATTACTTATTGAATTAATGATTATAATGTTTGCAATTAAAATACCAACTATGATGTTTACACACACATTACTAATATTTTTGTAAACCTGATGGGTTCAACGTAATAGTTCAATTGATCAGGTGGTTGCATAATATGCCACTTGATGTAACAAGCTGCTACACATCAAAAGAATTATCATTAAAAACTGTTTACCCTACTGGCAGCAACATACAGCCTTGGCCAAAAGTATTGAGCACCTTACAAATTTCGCTCGTTCACGGAAAGTATGGGAGTAAACCAAATCTATTGTTGAAGAATTCTTTTGTCGGCCATCTACAAAGGTTTAAACAATGACCCACGCCGCACAGCTAGCAATAAAACACCTGGGTGCAATAAAATGTGTTTTTTACAATTTTTGTATTTATTTATCAGTTCGCTACCATCGCTCGTTGTGAACACATCCAGTGATCTAGTGCGCCTTTTGTATTTTATTTCAGAAGTTTTAAGTGTTATCGTTGCAATATGCCAAAACAAAACGAACTTTCTTTAGAAAAACGTGTGCAGATACAGCTTCTGTATGAGCAAGGGAAATCACAAGTAGAGATTTCTAAAACTGTGAAATGTTCGCGCCGATCCGTGCAATATGCTATTCAGCGATTCTCTACTACCGGATCACATGAAAATAGACCGAGAACCGGGCGCAAACGCATCACCACAGACCGTCAAGATCGTCAGTTACTGAGAGAGTCGTTAAGAAATAGGAAAAAAACATCTTCAGAGCTCGCTGCTGAGTTGTCGGAACAAATTAAGAAGCCAATTTCTGCTCGAACTACTCGCAGAAGACTTCAAGAAGCTGGTCTGAAAGGCTGTAAAGCTAGGAAGAAGCCATGGCTCTCCGATAACAACAAAAAAGCTCGATTGAAATGGGCTTTAAAACACCGAACTTTCACCGCTGAAGATTGGTCAGACGAATCAAACTGAGGTGAGTAAGTCAATTTAATGCCCTGATACAATTTTATAAAATGTTTTAAAAACCAAACGCATAATTGAATTTATTTTAGTTTTACGGAACTCAATATTTTTCTCTTTATTGCAGATTTTTGGTACACCTGGTGTGACCTTTGTGCGTCGCCGTGTGGGCGAAGAATTTAAGCCAGAGTGTGTGATCCCAACCGTTAAACACGGTGGAGGCAGCATAATGGTCTGGGGTTGCATGACCGATTCTGGAGTTGGCGAATTGTTCGTGTGTGAGGGTCGCATGGACTCTACTAAGTACATAAATGTACTAGAAACTGCATTACTGCCTTCATTCACGAAACTTTTTGGCGACACGAATATGGATGGTGTCAAATTCCAGCAGGATAACGCGCCATGCCACAAATCTGCACGCACTATGAGATGGTTTCGGGAAAATAACACGGAACTGCTTGACTGGCCAGCTCAGTCTCCAGATCTGAACCCCATAGAACATTTATGGGGTTTATTAAAGCGCAGGGTTAGGCGCCACACAATTAACAACAAAGAAGATTTAAAACGCTGCCTGCGCCTAGAATGGAACTCGATTACTGTTGACGACTGTAAAAAACTTGTTAACTCTTTACCAAAAAGAATTTCTGCCGTAATTAAGGCAAAGGGTGGACCCACAAAATATTAATTTTCTATTAATAAATAGTAAAATAAACCCATATAAAACGTTTTGTTTTATTTCTATTTGATACTCCGCATAAAACTGAAAGATATCATGGGTGCTCAATACTTTTGGCCAAGGCTGTACAATGAAAGTACCTATATTTAAAACCAAAATTCGGTGGGTTTAGGCTATTCCTGCAGCAGATACTAAAATATTAAAGTAATAGGAAAAAGGGCCTACACACTGGGATATCGCATTCATCGAGCGCATGTCCGATCTGCGCAAAAGGCGGACCGGCACTAGCTGGAGTGAGACTACGACGACAACTACATACTACAAAACACCAAAAAATAAATAAACGTCAATAGGATTGATTTGTTTAGAGGAATTTAGTATAAAATATAGTGGTTCACATTAAACCATTTTCCTTCATTCGCAAATCGTTTATTTTACTGAACACATACAATAAGTACCCATATTTGGTGACCCCGACGGCAAAATGGAAAAGTTCGACGATGCAGTTGGCTATACAGTGACAAAGTGCGGAAAAGAAATTTTTGCTATTGCCCTACAAGCGAAGATTCCACCCTTTTGGCGCAAGCAACTAAGGCTCTGGTTTGCTCAATTGGAAGCGGTTATAGCTTTAGGATCAGTGAAGAACTGAAGTACAATTTAGTGATTCCAGTCTTGGACAGAATAGTTATTTGTGCAACAAGACAAACAACAGCTAAGTTAGTTTTTGCTGCGAGTGTTGATAATTGAATCCCGAGTAAGCGGAGGATTCAATAATTGAATCACGAGCGCAGCGAGTGATTCTAGTTTAGGATCCTGAGCGCAGCGAGCGCAAACCTAATGCAAATAACTGGTCTCGTGTAACACATACAACTTTTCACCTCAGCAGCGAGAACATATTACCTACAGGTAAAAATGTTCGCAGCCGCCATCTTGGATTTAAATGTTGACCTCACTATCGACTTTAGCACCCTCGAAAACTATGATAACGACACCCATGAGGAAAAAATTTGAAAATTTTCGCAGCCGCCATCTTGGATTTTCATTTAGACCATAATTGAAAAGTTTAAAGAAGAAAGTCGGGGGCATACATGAACGCTTTTTCGTTACTGACGATTTTTGCCAGTTTACTCCTACTGCAAGCCGCGTAAAAGAACCTCGTTCTAAAAATACAACATGGTAAAAATTAAACCACATATTTGTAAAATAAACAATATAAAAAATTTAAAGTTAAAAATATTATTCGATTATTAAAATTAAGAAAAAAAAATATACTAAATTACATTTAAGACCACAGATAATTTGCAGTTTTACGGTTATATGAGTATCTGAACCTTTTATTGTTTATTTCTTTTTTGGGCCTAATAAGTATGAAATTTGACAATCGAACTTCGAATCGACTTGTTTCTATCTCTCGCTTTTTTTCGTATTGAAGTAAAAGTGACAGAACAGTAAAGTTCAAATCTTTTGAATTTTGTGAGTACATCCAGCACTCTACCCCCGTTCGTTATTGTAATTACAGTAAGTCAATCGCGGGAAATGGCACTTTTTTTCAACATTTTTAAATTGGTGTTTTAACGTACGGTTGAATCTTCATATTATTTACTGTGATTAAGCTTATCGTATCTTTGTTAATAATTTAGATATAAAAAAAAAATAATCCATGTAGGACTTGATTTAAGAATCACAGTCGGTAGGTACTGTAAAAAGTCATAACACCAGTAACACGACTTACTGTAATTATAACAACGGGGGCAGCACTGTTCTCAGCATTTAAAAAACATAGTTATAAAGTTACTTTGCCTCGCGCTCGCTTCAAAATCGAATTTTGCTCACTGTCTTTAAATACCTGCTTGTTTGAGACGAAAAAGATATTGAACAAGTCAGCGATATCATCTGCAAGCCCTCAGGTTCAGGAAAATACGACGCACTGAAAAAACATTTGCTGTCGGTTTACGAAGAATCCGAGTCCCGGCAATTTCAGAAACTGTTGAGCGGCTTAGACCTAGGATACCAGAAGCTAACGCAATTACTGAGTTATGCGAGAACTGGCTGAAGAAAAGTACCAGACGACGCGTTGAAAACATTATGGATGGGTCATTTACCTGCTCAAGTTCACGCTGTGTTATCTGTTAACACAGAATTAACCTTCGACACTCTAGCAATGATGGCAGACCAGATGGAGCATACAGACAGGACGATTGCGGAAGTCAGCCAAAATACACCTACAAGCAGCGGTAGCGATCAAGACATGCATTATCAACTACTATCGAAACAAATAGAGAAGCTCACACTTGAAATTGCTGAACTACGGAAGCATAGCAACAATAATAAATTATCGTCGACCTCCTTACCGTTCAAGCAATGTTCGCTCAAGATCTCGTTGCCATTCAAGAACTGAACTTAGCCTGGGAGCCGGGAGATCCAAACTGGGAATGTAATTATAATCACCGATTCGGAAACAAAGCAAAAATTGTGACTTTCTTTATCAAAGAGTCAATGAGCTAGCCCGTTACATGTTGTGGTCAAGAAGGATGGTGGTCTGCGCGCTTGTGGGATTATCGCCGTCTAAACACAGTAACGCTTCCCGACCATTACCCAATACCCAGAATACAAGATTTCAGAGTGGCATGAAGATCTTCTCTAAAATAGACCTGACGAAAGCATTCTTCTGGATTCCAGTCGCAGAACAAGATATAGAGAAAATTGCAATTACCACAGTTTTTTTTTTGTTTATTCGAATTTCGTCGTATGCCATTTGGACTTCGGAAAGTACCCACAGACTTTTCAATGATTTATGCACGAAGTCTTGAGGCCTGGGCTACTGCTGCTACTACTTTGTTGACTATCTTCTGAAATACTCGGATACAGAAAGAAAGCATATCATCACCTACTTCTTGTTCTGAAACGTTTGACTGACTACAGAATCGAAATTAACCTAGAGAAGTTCATATAACAACTGTTCAAGAGCTTCAACGCTTACTGGGTATGGTTAATTTTTACCATGATTGTCTACCTAAGCAAGCTGAAATCCAGATACCATTGAATAAACTCCTACACAATAAGAAGAAGAATGACAAGACGCCTATCATCTGGAACCAAGCAACTGAAGACGCTTTCTATAAATGCCGCCAAACCCAAAGAAATTCTGTCAAATTTTATGCAAAAAAATCCAGACCCAGGCTTAGCTATTTCTACTATTACTAAGTTTTTAATCACTGGTATATATTACAATATTCAAATGTGTACCCTATTGGCAACTTACAATGTTGAAATATAATTAGTAATTATTCTTAATATACTAGGCCAAGTACTTGATCTTCAAGAAAATTCAGAATCTAATACCCTTATCAATAGTGATAAATACACACATAATTATTTAATTATTTTATAAGTAGTGTAACAAGTGCTGTCATCCAGTAAGTATGCACACAACAGATACAATCCTTAGTATTTCCATCTGCAAGTATTGGCATTCCGGTTGGAATAACCACCAACGGCTGCCATGGCCAACGCACAATGGTCCACTGAAGGACTAAGTGCGGAAACCAAACCCTCTACACTGGAACACAGAAGTATTCTGGCATTTTCGGAAATCATTAATTTGTACGGAGTGACAGCAAAAACTGTACAAGTACGAGCATCAATATTTAAATTGTAATAATAAAGAAACAAATACCAGCAATTTTAACATTTTCCATGAGATGTAATTTCTTGAATTTAAGTCTTGACCAAATCAGTATTTTGCTTGAGACTTATCCTAAACAGGGTATAACAATAATTATCATTTTAAATGATTACCCTTTGAGTTTAATATTTAAAATATCACCAAAAGGTATTTTTATAAAAATGCAGGTAGACTTATTTGCAATTTGCACTAATATAAATAGACATTCATATTTTTTTTCAAAATGTTAATTTAGATTACTAGCTATAGACAATGTTGCATTTAACTAGTAATACTATTAACCCATCCTACTCAGCTAAATAGGTGAAAGGAGTGGGTTGACAACAATAGTACAATGGGCAGGTTTCAAAGTAAGAACCTGTTGTTGGACTCCACCATAGGCCTATTGCCGCTTAAGTACACAATAAATAATTCTTAAATCTAGTTTAAACAGTCTTTCATTTCCAATAGGCCATCGGAGGCCTTAATTTTAATCACAATCAGTAATATCAGTCCTCAACTTTTCTTGCACAACACTCTTAGAATATACCATACAGAATGGTGTTCTCAAACAATGATGGGTTCATTCCAACTCTATTATTGTCATGCACAAGCTTCCTTTTCTCAATGACCACAAATGGCACTACTGGAGCAGCGGTGCCATTTGGGGCCCTATTTTAAAATTTCCGTGCCTTGACTCGGTTGCGAATGTAACGCTTGGAGCCATCATCTTCAAGTACTTTTCCAGCACTTCGCAGTGGGATCCAAAAGTCCATTTTCAAATCTCGGGCGAGTCCCGGCGGCATGTTCTTGAAGAAGCATTGGCCAGTAACAGATGCTGCAAGTACCTTTGCAGCATTAATCAGCAGCGAGTTTTTCCATGAGGAAGCATAAGTCAGCCGCATGGAGGACAGAGCAGCCGTTGAGCATACCATCGGAAACAATGTCTTGTGACGTCGGAGATCTGTGAACGATATTCCTTGCGGTTCTCGGTTCAAGTAAAATTCTAGTGTACCATGAAACATATCCACCATAACACCAATGATGGTTCCCTTGCAGAAGCCAGGGCAGTCGTCAATTACCACTCCATTTTGGCAAATAGCCCCAGTATATGACAATCCGTAAGAGTTTTCATTAGCACCGAGACAAGTTGCATAGTCAGGTATGGCATCAGCTACAGCATTGGTACCAAGGCCCACCATGATATCGGTGCCATATGGCTGGGTAAGCATCTTAATTTCCCAGTAATAGTGCACATTATGCTTTAAGCCAATATTTCCTCTGGCTATAGCAGTTCCTGAACTATAGAATGGATGAAAAACTACCTGCTTTTTATCTTGATACAAATCCACCCACTTAGGAGCGCGCCGACGTGCCTCCCAGCGCCATTTTACAATGTTAAGTTCTTCACCACAGCCGCAGTCTGGATCCCCCGGCTCCGTCTCGCTGTCGCCGTTCCAACAACGGCAAAATGACTCCGGCATAGTCTCGTTCACCGGCGGCGCTTTTTGTTTAGATTGATTCTCAGCCATTTTGATGTAATTGAAGACACAAGTTATTAATCGTCTCTTGCACAAGTGCACCGGGCTCGACTGGACTGACCACTAAGCACTTTGCCACTAACCGACGCAACGCACCGGGCGAGGTCGCCGGGTGCCGGGTCAGAGCGGGGTAGCGTGGGGAGAGCGGCAAGACTCGGTGCATTAAAGGAGTGCAGGGTAGAAAATCAATAGTCCAACAGCAACGACTATAAACAAGTTTGGGGTTCACATTTCACATTCAGAATCAATCAATAATAACACGCTCGCTGTCGCTGCAACTTCGTCTCGTCTCTGTAGTACTCTGTGGCATAGAGTAAAGTAATATGGATCTCTGTGGCAGGAGTATTAGTGTTCTGTGCTCTGTGGTCTCCGTCTTCGGTCTTTGTCAGAACTCAAAACTGGCTAAATGCACAAACCGTGCGAAGCCAAAAAAAAAAAAAACTCAAAACTGTCAAACTGTGCTGTCAAAACAAAAGTAATTTAGTTGTCAAAATTTTGACAATAGTCTTTTCTTCCCAGAAGCGATGTGAAATAGGTAGTACATCAAAGTTTTTGAGTATTTTTCACAAAATTATTTTGGATTTATATTTTTCTAATTAATCAATTTAACTTATTGGGTTTCATATGTTACTACCACTACTGCTACTGATATAAAGACTTTAGACAAGTTTCGGCATTGGCAACCCTGCCCAAATGTATGGTAGGTGCTGCCACCCAGAGTTCGATGGATAAACTAAAGGTCTTTTTTATTGTTTATATAATTACTGATTTTTATAACCGCAATGCGTATGGCAGTCCCATCGTAAGCTAAATACGGCTACGGTTTATATTTGGACCATGAACCTGAACACACTTCGCATCATAACCATTTGATTGAGACAGAATTTTATGCAAGTCGGTTCAACATTAAGACCCCAAACAGATCATTTCTATGAAACTTATTTCGAACCCAGTCCATCAATAAGTGATGTAAGTCTTCCACAACTCCACACTTCAACTAAATCTCTTAGTGGGATCCGCTAAGTTAGCCCGCGAAATTCAAGTTTATTTACGTTTTTTTTACGATTATTATTTGTCAGTGTCAGATTCTATGTACATCAAATTAAGATTCTAGAGAATATGTATTAACAGAATTAAAAACGTTAGATTCATCAATACAACTCCCTAAGTTAGAATAAAATTGGCTTCAAATGTCATGATTTCATGAAATAGTCAGCTACAGTCTACACCACTGTGGCCTGGGCATAATTTACATTAACCAGCACATCTGGTTAATGTAAATTGTGCGCCAGCATTGTATTTGAAATTAGAAATCGGATATTTTATTAGTTACTTAGAATTTGTTGAATTATTGCATTCGACCCGTCGGCCGCTTATTGATTAATTTGATACCTCAATCAGCTTTGAAATACAAGAGTTTCTAATGTTACAAATAACTAAATTATAGGGATGTTTCTGGACCTTTGGTCTTTCTTTAAAATTTGAGATACAATGTTGGAATCAAATGGATTCCGTGAAAGTAGCCGAAGTAGTAGAAACGATATTTGAATGACTTGCTTCCATGTGGAACTACTAAATTTACTAGTTTCATTCCCAGAATGATGTTAGGCGAATTTCCAGTGTTGCAGTACCTGTAACAGAAAAATGACATAAAAGTATAATACTCTGGATTTGAGAAGAATAGAAACATAATGAAACTTTTTTTCTTATGGGGGATTCGTTAAGGTAGACCATACTGAACGTAGAGAGATGTATAGATGATTTTAATGATTAATATGTAAATACATAATTATTTATTAGGTACTTTACCGAATCATATTTTGATCAAGATATAATCTAATTCCGTTCTGCAAATTGCGAAAAACGTATGAACATTTAAATTTCGCGGGCTACCCTGGAGCTTTCGCTTATTTCCATTCTATAGATCATACGACCTTATTTACAATACAACCCGCGGCCCTCTACTGTTTTGTAATTTTAGGTCGCATCATTCGGAATTATTTTGATATCGCGCTGACATCTTCTCAGCCGGGAAACGTCCACGTTTATTGCTGGTCATAATAGGCCTCTCTCAAACATCGCCACAATGGCCGGTGCTGTGCTTCCCGATAAAAATATCTATGCTAATTATTATCGATATAGGTCTATTCAATCGCACGTCAGTGGTCACAATTTGACATTTACACAAACTTTATGTTGTAGCAGTAAGGGCGGTTATCGTAGTGCTCACTGCTACTCATTGCAGCATTTGGGATTAGGTATAGACCTAATCCCAAAATTACGTAGAAAATTATGAATAAGTGCCGCTCGCCTTTATTTCATTTTGCCACTATGTGGACCTTGCCTGCTAAAAGTTTCGGTTGTGTTGTTGTGTCATCATTTCAGATATTTTTAGTATGTTTTACTGTAAATCATTCTGTAATGAAAACGTACACCAGGTTATTTTTAAAAATACTTCTAATTTAGTAAATGATTTATTTTGTCTCAATCTACCAATCCTCTATATACCGCCACCTAGTTACATAGATCCACAATTATAATTTTAGCATAGCAACACCTAGCGCTGGTTTCCTTTGGATTTCTCAGTTTGTAGTTCTCGCAGCCGCCATTTTGGCGTCACTATCGCACCGTGGTAGTGAAATAAATTGATTGAAACGCCCTCATTGAGAAAATATAGAAGCTCTACCAAGATACAGGTATAGTGTGTGCTGTTTCCTATAAATAATATGACTATGAATAAGTATACAATTACTTTGCATTGTGCTATGCATGGGCTTATTGATCAATCCGAATAGATGCGAAAATATTGATCAGTTTCCTTGTGGAATCAAATCGTTTCAATTTTAGTATTGACTGACGCTAGCGCCGTCTATCTCTTGGATAAACTTGGTTTTCAATCTGTCGGTGGCGGTACTTTTCATGTAATTGCATATTTTGTTATGTTTTATCGTTACTTATCAAATAAAACACAATTTAAGACAAGTGATTATGGTTGAAACTGTGTAACACGTTGATAAAATGGCGGACTAATACTGACGATGACTCGTTATATTACTTTTAGTCAATGTACCTATCTATTCCAATAGAAAGTAATGTTTGTGCGTTATTATTATAAGGTTTGTGGATTTTTAGGGTAAGCTGCGTAGTGTTTATGTTAAAAGGTGAGTTTAAAGGAGTTTCTCTAATTCTCTGTTTTGAAAACGTAAATCGCACATGTTTTATTAAAACCAAAACGTACTTTGTATTTAACTTGTAAACGTAAATAAAAATAACAACAAATTCCAATAATAAATTCTACTATCTACAATAACAAATAGTTGTAAACTGATGGCAGTGGAAAAGACTAGGCAAAATTTCAGAAAAAAAATGATTACACAGTATATTTGGTTCTCTTTTTTCTTCCAACAAGTACCCTTGATTTTTTGATGATATGATTGAATAGCTAGATTTATTTTCTTACTACAGCTTTTCATTCACATAACATGGACTTTGAAAATGTAAATAAGCATACATATTATCAATAACAACAATAATAATATAAACCAGAACCTGAGAAAAAAAAAATTGTTTATTGGGAACAAAAAACGAATACCTACATAAAGACAAACAATGTTAAACAATGATAGCTGCAATAGCAATACAATAACCAATTATGGTGATCAATGCATAGGTCTTCTCTGTCTATAGGAGAAGAGGCCTTTGCCAAGTATTGACAAATGGCTGGTCCCGTAGAATGGTCCTACTTTGCTCCAAAAAAAGGGAATTATGAATATAGTTCATACTATTAATTATGAAATATACTCAGACATATTAATTTAAAGCATAACATGTTATCTAACATATTTTTAAAGTTAAATCAACATAATTAAGTATTTCATAATATATATAAAACTATGAATAAGGTGCAACATGCACAACCCATGACCGTGGGTAACTTTGCGCCTGGGTATATTTCACAAGCAATCTCCATTGTGGAAGCTTTTTGAGCAAAGTTATACTTTCCTTATTCCGTGATATTACGCTTTACCTTTTTTGATAGTATCAATGGTCGAAAAATGGGTAAAAATTTAAATAAACCGTGTTTTTTATATATTCTTAAATTTAGTTAAAAAATCACTTTGCTTCATTGTTTTTTTTTTTATATTCTTCATTCATTTATGAGAATTGGAGCATAATTAACCATATAGGAGCAAAGTAGGAACATTTTACGGTACTATTAGTAATCATAACAAAAATATTAAGATTTATTTGGAACAAGTAACAAACAATTTTCAACCAGTGTTTCTGTGACTGTTTTAATACTGCTGAGACTAGTACTGTAGATTTAGACTACAAATCACTAGCTTATTAGTTAAACCACTGGTGATGTCTGCAAAATAGCATTTAATATTCTAATAAACCATTCTTAAGAGTTATCTTGTATTTTTATGACTAAACTAGCTGTGCCCCGCGACTTCGTTCGCGTGGAAGTCGTAAGATACACTATATATACTAAAATGTCAGCCACATTTTAATAAAACTCCCTCGTCCCCCGACCCGTCGCGTCCCGTCCCGTCACCCGCCTGCGTTATTACCACAGATTACCAGATAAATCACTTCATATACTTACGCACGCGTTAACTACCTACCGGCCGCCGGGTCGCATGCGACCTATTTCTCAGTGGGTTGCCGACAGCCGCGAGGCGCGTACGTACGCATATATTTCGGTCGACCTGACGTACTTAGTTTTAAATTCTTACGATAAGGCTGGTTCTGGTGTATTATATGTAGTTGATGGATGTAGATCCGGCAAGAGAAGAGATAAAACTTATCTTTTTTCAGTTTACCTGCTGATACAGTTTTACTATCGTTTTTTTAAATAGGTATATTGTTTAAATTTGCATGTTTCGTGTTTTGTATTTTATTGATGCGTCTGAGTTAAGAATAAAAAGGTCAATGACCTCCATTTGTCAACTGTCATTAGAAAATTACGTTTAGCAAAAATCTACTTTGTGCAAATTAATTTTCAATAATATCGTTATTATCTTGTACATATTATTTCCATATGATTATTGTTTATTTAAAAACGTGCATGCCGTCACAATATGGCTCCAGCGCAGGTTTCTTCATAGTTTGGAAGCATAGTAGTTACCTATTAGGTACGCTAATTGTGTAAATGAACGAACAAATTCAATTAATCGTGTAGTTTCCTTCATTTCGTATTTCATTCGTATTCGTGGCCATGCAGAGTGGTTACGTCACTGATTATTAAATAGTTAGGTATAGGTACTACACGTTTTGTACGATTTGTGTCTTACCTGTCTTATAGTTGCAGTTTCGGGGTGCGGTCACAGAATACTAAATAGTTACGTAGCATAAAAATATTCCTCGGTCTTTCATAAGTATTTTAAATATGCTAAAACATTAAAAACATTTTATTTTATTTCATAAAGTGTACTACAAATACCTACTGACATCTTTATCGAAAAAGGCAGCCCTGGCAATTCACAATAACCACGCAGCGGCGCGCAGCTACAAAGCAAAACTCACTTTACGCTTGTAAGGTTAGGTACATTTTCGTTCGCAGCGTCTAGCGACTCGGAAGGTGTAGGCTATTATTATAGCAGTAGGTATTGAAATTTTCTATGGAGTGATTTATCTGGTATTCTGTGCTATTAATTCGTTTTCTTTCTGACTTTTTTCCTTTTTCTCGGCTCCTAAGGGTCGTAGCGTGATGTTAAATAGCCTACAACTATCATCGACAGTTGGGCTACCAAATGCAAAAATATTTTTTCAAATCCAACTTTTTGTTCACAATTTCATGGGTTTTCATTTTTTTGCGCGGATCCCTAATATTTTTTTTTTCTAAAATAAAAGTAAACTACGTTACTCCCCGTAACATCAGCTATCTGCCAGTGAAAGTCCCGTCAAAATCAGCCCAGCTGTTCCGGAGATTAGCCGCAACAAACAGACAGACAAAAATTTTAAAAATTGCTTTTTTGCTTTATGTACCGTATGTACTTTCATATGCATTTAGTAAAAAGTTGTTATTTTGACATTAGAAACAGACACTTCAAATTTTATTTATTTGTATAGATGTATAGATAACAGCCACATTTTAATAAAACTCCCTCGTCCCCCGGCCTGTCGCGTTGCATCACCCGCCCGCGCTACTTCTTCGTTTTCGCTTAGTGTTCTTTCTGACTTTTTTCTTTTTGCTCAGCTCCTAAAGGTTGTAGCGTGATGTTAAATACCGTATAGCCTTTCTCAAGAATTGGGCTGTAAAATGCAAAAAGAATTTTTCAAATCCGACTGGTAACGTACTGACAGAGATTAGCGCGTTCAAACAGTCAAAAAAAATAAAATGTGTAGGTAACTAATAGACTAAGCGCATTTTTCTTACTTTAAGCATTTTTATACCCGTCGTAATTTCTAAACGAAAGGTGTGATTCGAATAATTTAAAAAGGAATTAACATGTTATTAATCAACCTTGATTATGAAACTATTTATTTGGATAAGAATTAATACCATGTTTATGAAAATACCTTCACAAATAATGCATTATTTTATAACAAATTTGATTATCATTAAAAAGGTTATACTGAACCAACCTTAAAAGATAGACATACGCTATCGCGGACTTTTTTAGAACTTTTTAAGAGGAACAATTCCGTCATACATGATATTTGCGTAACTTTAACCGTTTACGCAGCGCACGCAACGGAAGCTCTCAAAAGGAATACATTTATCCCCGCTCTTGCAACATTTTTCATTGCTGCTCCGCTCCTATTAATCATAGCATGATGTTATATAGCCTATAGCCTTCCTCGATGAATGGGCTACCCAACACTAAAAGAACTTTTCAATTTGAACCAGTAGTTCTTGAGATTAGCGCGTTGAACCAAACAAACAAACTCTTCCTCTTTATAATATTAGTATCGACAAGCGGTTGCAAAAACGAAACGATAATAAAATATTCACACCTAGATTTAAGTAAGGGAGGATTAAGATGACCCTCTGATATAAGTTTTTATAAAGATGAAATATTACAAATAGGCACATTTTTAAAACCAATAAATAAAATAGCAAAATTACCTCTAGTTAGGGTTTTATTTAAACTAAAGTTGACAGTTATCTATACATTATAATAATAAAATTAAAGTCGCTTTTCGTGTATGTCTGTGTGACCGCGTTGTTCTTCTAAATTACGCAAAATATTTTGATGCTGTTTTCACCATCATTTACAGATTTTACTCCGGATGGTTTATGTGTATGTCGTGGCCAGAACTTAGAATTGATCATTTCACGAAGTGATCGACCTTTTTATGAAATGGTTGTATTTCATGAAATAGAATATCAACCGCTGGCCACATCATGATCTGGCCTGGACGGATCATTGAATACTCAACGTTTGAAGATATGAAGAGTTAAACGCACGACTACTTCACCATAAAATTGTTAGATTATCCACCGGTAGAGGCTTGATGTCACTGTTGTGCATCTATTCCTATTCAAATAATTCCTAAGTAACTGCGACCAACTTGGATGTAATGCTCGCCGACCGCTGCCGCGGCACCGCTCGCTTCGCTCGCTCGGCTCGCACGCGGTTAGTCACAGTTCTAATCTAACCTAACCCATTTGGTTGGGTTGCCACTAGCGGCGTGAAATGCAACTACTTTGCTATATGCCCAGTGGTCAGCTGGGAATATCGATAAATATGTTGCTTTCGTCACGATATGGCCATTTCTACGATCGGACCACGACATATACCCTACATTAATGATATGGCCAAACGTCGACCGACATATCATTAAACGTTGATGTGTAACTGATATGGCAAATTTTAGCTGGCCATTTCATGAAATACTACCATTTCATGAACAGACCGAACACTTCATGAAATGATCGATTCTATGATCTCGCCACGACATGTGCATAAGAAAGTATAAACGGTACTTATATTATTATTATTTTTTTTGATATTTCTCGGGACCCCAGGGTCCCGGACCTTTAGAAGGCATATGAGGGGCCGAAGCCAACTCGCAGAGGCCCGTTAGACGCTTTCAATGGAAATGAGGCACTAACCGACGATTATCCCTGTGCGTACTATGCAAGTGCACCCAAGGACAACCCCCGGATGGTGTAGGACTATTGCAGAATATGGAGACAAAAAAAAATTGGGCTATGGGTTTGGATGGCTAAAGTGGACTGGTTATCTAAAACTATGGAAGGACTATGGCCCCTGCCTGACCAATGTGTGATAAATACAATACACGGATAAAATGGCAGGGGGTGACTTGCACACTCAACAATGGGCCCCCGGAAACGTTCGCTAGCACATAGTGTCGTAGCGACAAGGGGGCAACATGTCTTGAGGTGCTTAAGAGGAGTGGAGAGGTATTATTATTATTATTATTATCTATTTATTTCGGACAGAAATCCATAAGTGTTAGTTACAATTTTTCTTAAATCTATGTTAGTAGGAACATAATATGACAAAAATACATTTTTTAACAACTAAAATTAACAATTAAAATTTTCCCGTAACTATTCCCACCCAGTGTGCCTGTATGGGACAGTCATGGCGGGATGCAATCATTTGCAAAATGCTGTTGGTGCTACCGCGCAGTCTTTGAAATAATGACGCCACTTTCTTACGCACTATAGCGTGGAAACCGTCAACACGCGCGTTTGCAAACATTTGTGACGCACTACAGTGGCGCGGCAAACCCAACAGCATCCTGAAAGCATTATTATACTGAATACGCAGGACGTTGATGGCTCGCTGCGTATACCGAACCCACAGGCTGCTCGAGTAAAAAGATTGGCAATATGCCCTAAAAAGTGTTACCTTAACTTCCTTAGTACATCGAGCGAACCTTCGGGCCAGCATATTGCTCCTCACCGCCAACGCCCTGCGTTCTCTTTCTATATCTGGGTCATCTTTTAAGTCCTCTGTGACCAGATGACCAAGATATTTAAATTTCTGCACAATTTTCAGAACCGTTCCATCGATCATGATCGGAGGCACTGTACTAGGTCTCTGATTTCCTGCCCTAAAAATCAGTATCTCACTTTTTTGTGTGTTGTACGTGAGACCATGTTCGGATGCATAGCGCTCACAAATTCTAACCAATGTCCTCAAGGCGTTGACCGAGGGGGCCAGCAGAACCATATCATCAGCATAGCTTATGTTGTTGACACATGTTCCGTCAATGTAGCATCCAACATGCGTACTGCTGAGCTCCTCGATCAACTGGTTCACATATAGGCTGAAGAGGCTTGTAGATGTGAGGCCGCCCTGCCTTACACCACATTCCAACCTATATTCGTCAGATAGTGTATCCACCCATCTCACCTGGTTAGTCTGGTTTTTGTACCAGAATTTAAGGATGCTGTTATACTCCGTTGGCACACCCGTTTCCTCTAGCTTTCGCCACAGTATGTCATAGGCAACTGTGTCAAAAGCTTTTGACAAATCGAGGAAACAGGCATATATCGGTGTCTTTCTCTCCGTGTAATACCTGACAGCATGCTTAAGGCATAAAATAGCACTCTCAGTGGATAGTCCCGCCCTGAAACCGAATTGTGCGTCATGTAAATGTAAGTACCCACTGAGACTCTGATTAAGCAAACTGTCAAGTATTTTAGCTGACAAAGCAGCAATTTTTAACATTTTTGTCTGTCTGTTCCGGCTAATCTCCGAAACGGCTGGACCTATTTTGCCGGGACTTTCACTGGCAGATAGCTGATATTACGGGGAGTAACTTAGGCTACTTTTATTTTAGAAAATAATTAGGGTTCCGCGCAAAAAAAAAATCGGCCGTCCCATACATTTGCGTCGAGTTGATATTGAAGTTTTCTGTGGGACAGTTGATAATTTTTTCGCGATTACGATGTTGGTCCCATGGACAAAGTTGTTCAGTTTGATGTTCTGTACCACACCCTTAAATTTGACCACACCTTTTTGGTACACCTTACAATTAAAAATAAACAAAATAAAATATTACATTTCAATTTGGAATCTATCATTTTTTTATGATTGTTTATTGAGTTTTCTCATTTTGGCGCCAATACATTGTACAATATTGTGCGATATTAAAATGGAGTGGGGTGATAAAGAGAACCGAATCGCTGTGATTGCATTACACAAAGTAGGTATGGAGCCAAATGCAATTTTTAAAACTCTCCATACGCTTGGTGTTAGTAAAATGTTTGTGTACCGGGCTATTAATAGGTACAATGAGACCTCCTCTGTTTGTGACAGAAAAAGATCTGGCCGTCCACGTAGTGTTCGTACGAAAAAGGTGGTCAAAGCAGTAAGGGAAAGAATTCGAAGAAATCCTGTCCGAAAACAAAATATTTTATCTCGGGAGATGAAGGTAGCACCTAGAACCACGTCGCGTATTTTAAAAGATGACTTACGACTTGCAGCCTATAAGAGACGTACTGGTCATTTCTTAACTGATAATTTAAAAAAGAATAGGGTGGTAAAATCGAAACAACTACTGAAGCGGTACGCAAAGGGAGGTCACAGAAAAATTTTGTTTACGGATGAGAAATTTTTTACAATTGAGCAACATTTTAACAAACAAAATGACCGTATTTATGCTCAAAGCTCTAAGGAAGCTTCCCAATTAGTCGACAGAGTGCAACGTAAGCACTATCCGACTTCAGTGATGGTTTGGTGGGGTATTAGCTATGAAGGAGTGACTGAGCCATACTTTTGTGAAAAAGGTATCAAAACATCGGCACAAGTGTATCAAGATACCATTTTTGAGAAGGCAGTTAAGCCCCTTAATAACACCATGTTCAAAAACCAAGAATGGTCCTTCCAGCAAGACTCAGCGCCGGGTCATAAAGCTCGGTCTACGCAGTCTTGGTTGGAAACGAACGTTTCGGACTTCATCAGAGCTGAAGACTGGCCGTCTTCTAGTCCCGATCTTAATCCGCTGGATTATGATTTATGGTCAGTTTTAGAGAGTACGGCTTGCTCTAAACACCATGAGAGTCCCTAAAACAATCCGTACGATTGGCAGTGAAGAATTTTCCCATGGAAAGAGTGCGTGCTTCTATTGATAACTAGCCTCAACGTTTAAAGGACTGTATTGCAGCCAATGGAGACCACTTCGAATAAGCTTTTTATATTTTAAATTGTTTTATATTTATACGTTTAACTAACACACTGTAAAAGTAATAAATGTTATTTGCAATAGACATTTTTTTTCTTTGTTTCAGTATTTATGGCAAGACTAAGTATATTTTAATTCGACATGAAACATTTGCAGTGCCCTTACAGGGTGCATGTCTTACACTGTGCCATGAAATTCTAATGCATGCCTACTAACCAGTGTTGTTACATGTTAGCAAATAAATTCAAATTCAATACATCTGTTCCTGTAACTGATCGGCTCGAGCTCCTAGGCATGGAGTTTACATCATGTCTCAACTTCGGTGCCACCATCGAGTACAAAGCCCAAACTACAGCCAAGAAACTGGGCATCCTAAATAGGGTGAAGCAATATTTTACGCCTGGACAGCTTTTGACAATTTACAAAGCGCAAGTCCGATCCTGCATGGAGTATGGCAGCCACCTTTGGGAAGGATCAGCTAAATACCAACTTGCCACGCTTGACTCGGTGGAACGCAGAGCTAAGAGGCTCATTGGCGACGGAACACTGGTGGATGCCAAGCTTCACAGCTTGGCTCATCGCCGCAAGGTTGCTTGCTTGTCGGTCTTCTACAGATTATATTTCAGTGAGTGTGCTCAAGAACTCCACGACCTCATTCCGCCGGCCTGCTTCTACCATCGGACATCAAGACGCACTGCAGGTTACCATCCCTACCTAGTTGCTATTCCACCAATTCGCACAAAGCGATTCCAAAAGTCTTTTGTGATGCGCACAGCAAAGGAGTGGAACTTTACTTGTATCTGTGTTTCCGAACGCATACAAACCCGATCTCTTCAAAGTGAGAGTGAACAGGCTTCTTCTGGGTAAGCTCGCTCCATCGTCGACTTTGTGTCTGTCACCTCTGACCTAGAGTCAAGAGCAAACCTATCTTTAAAAAAAAAGAAAAAAAGATGAGCATTTTTTCAAATTACCTAATAACTGAATATTAAATTGCTAGATTATTTTACTTACTATATTTTTTTGCGTTCAGAGTTCAAATTTACCCAAAGACTTCAATCTTCTGTTTATGTTGTCTTTACACAGATATATCCATAAGGAAAAATATATAAAACGCACACTAATTTATTACAAAACCGTTGTTACTCGAGTTCTTAACTATTCATAATAGGTTCCACTGTAAACTGGCCGACTTTAACTTACGTCACGGGCAACTCGCTCTTGTACACGCGCATCTATCTTTTTCTTACTTACCGTAAATGAAACGGAGCGCAGCGATCTATATGCCAGCGAAGGTGCACATTTTGTTCGATAAATAATTACATTTATTGTAAATCTGTTTATAGGTAATGAATACAGCTTTCCTTTGGTAGGTTCAAATTATAGAATTACTTTATATTTATATATTTCGAAACAAACATTCCATCATATGAAAGTATTTGGTACTTGCTTTTACCAATCTATGGAGAAATTATTCTTAAATATCTTTTTAATTACACACCGACTAAATTTGTGACTTGACGAAAACTTGCGACTAATTTAGCTACTAAATTTGGGAGAAAACATATCTTCGGTAGGTGCCCTAGTTTTTGAGATATAAATGTGGCCAAGCTGGGGAGATTCTTCCCAGGTTGGCCA
The DNA here is from genome assembly GCA_947568875.1 of Fissipunctia ypsillon. Classification (NCBI taxonomy): domain Eukaryota; kingdom Metazoa; phylum Arthropoda; class Insecta; order Lepidoptera; family Noctuidae; genus Fissipunctia; species Fissipunctia ypsillon. The sequence continues at coordinate 26,912,495 of OX387643.1, forward strand.
CCTAGAAACGCTTATAACTTTTGAACCAATGACCGGACAGATTCTGATATTTGGCGACTAAATTTGGGAGAAAACAAATCTTCGCTAGGTTCCCTAGCTTTTGAGATTCAAATTGGGCCAAGCTGTGGAGATGCTCTCCAAATCGGCCACCTACAAACCCTTATAACTTTTGAACCAGTGACCGATAAATAAATTCTGATAGTTGGCGACACATTTTTACTAATTAGCGACAAATTTTTTGTGTTATCAAAAATTAAAATCCCTGATGGTGGCCATGCCAGTGTCAGTCACACACTAATATACAATTTATATTTTCTTTGTTTTAGCCTGGCCGAGAGGCCAAACTCCGAATTAAAGACGCGCCTCTGGAACTGTCGGCGGGCCAGGAATACCTGGCAAGCCCAGACAGCGAGGAGGAGTCATCCCTAGCCCCCATAATTCAGGGTGTAGTTATTTGGAACGAGCCCTGGAGCCAGGTGTGCCTGGCAAGCCCAGACAGTGGCAGGCCCTAACAAGAACAAAGAATCTAAGTCAAAACCTTATATTGTGCTTGCCCCTCAAGGGGAGATAATTGAAGAAACCAGAGAACCCACCTTTCCCAAAATAAGGATAACATTCAGATAAAAGTGAATATCTTGATCACTCCGAAGAAGAAAATAATTCAAGAAAAGGAGGTAAGCCAGGAGTGTCTGACTAGTCAAGATTGCACAGAGAAAGATAACTCAAAAGAAGATAAAAAAGCTTGACAGAAAAACCAACCATGCCACCTCCAGATAAAAAGGAGAAGAGCAAGCAAGCGCTTATTCAAACATACTTGAACCAAGAAGTCATCGCAGGTGAGTCCCTTAAATAAATAAATATTTTAGTGTTGGAAATAAGAGATGCAATAGGCTGTGGCTCCATGTAATATGTTGGAATTCAGCTGCATCTGGTTAGACTGGAAGTTGACCCCAACATAGCTCGGAAAAGGCTAGGCGGATGTTGAGTTAGATATAAATATTTCATTTTAAGTTCTGAGTTGGAACAAGAATCCCATATAATTGCATAATGTTAGTCAGTCTCTATAGTATGCTGTCTATCCGTCTGCCTCACCGCCTGACACACACTAACAATTTGAATATTTTGCGGGATTTCTATATCTATCTTCACATATCAAAAGTATTTAGGGATCAAGTACGTTTTAGAGTATTGCCACTATTGAGGATTATTATTTTAACTTTTTTGGATCGTCTGAGTCTTTTTAGTGAATTTCACTATTTGGATAAAGAATTTTCTTAAAGTTTGATTAAAAATAGAAAATCAACTGTCAATTAGGATTCCTATAAAAGTGTGTAATAGCGTTTTTACAAAAGTATTATAATTTCTGCATCGGAAATGAAAAAAATTGCATCGTTACGGAGCGACGACATCATTTGACATGAGAAGAGATGATGAGAGCCGTCGGAATGTTGCAAGCTGGCTCCAGGCAATGTACTGTGGCTGTCGCTCTTGGCACTACACAGAGCGTCATAAGCCGCCTCTGGATACGCGGTATTATCACGGACAGCGTGGCCGAGCGACATGGAGAACGATCTCGCATCACCATACGCAGACAGGACCGGTACATCCAAAATACTGCTCGATGGAATCGTACCATGACCGCCATGATGTTGGCTATAAGGCTCTACAGCTCTTCAGTCTTGCTGAAAATCGACCAAACCATCCGAAATCGTTTACGTGAAGTGGGTCTGCATTCCCGAAGGCCGCAGAGAGTTCCACCTATAGCACCCCGCAGTCGTGGGCAGAAATTGGGAAGAAGAAGATTGGCAATCAATCAATCAATTGATTTTTTGATTGATTGATTGAAAGAAGATTGGCGTTGTTTGCTTTTCCGATGAATCTCGTTTCGGTATAAGACCAGATACAAGACGTACTCGAGTCTGGAGGACCTCTGGACGTCACGAACGTTTGAAATTTGGTCAGGAAGTTCATTCATATGGAGGGGGAAAAATTATGGTTTGGGCCGGTATTTAGATCGGTGGAAGAACCGATCTCATTTGGATCAGGGGCAACCTCAATGCTCAGATTTATGCGGAGAGGATTGTTTCATACGAGGGGCGTTCAATGTATTCTCGGTATGAGTATGTTAGAAAAAAGATAAAACCTTGAAAAAAAACTTATTTTTCAATATAGTCTCCCATGATGTCAATACATTTGTTTGATCGCGAAATTAGTTTTTCTATTCCCTTAAAAAATTATTTTCTTCTTGGGTCGAAAAATGCTCATTTACAGCGGACTTGAGCTCATTATCGTCAGCAAAACGCTTTCCCCGGAAGTCATTTTTAAAATTTGGGAATAAAAAGTAGTCACTGGGGGCCAGGTCTGGGCTGTAGGGTCGGTCGTTAATTTCCTCGAACCCGCACTCTCGTACAGCAGCCTTGGAGAGCCGTGCAGTGTGAACCGGTGCGTTGTCGTGAATAAGCAGCACTTTCTTTGCCAGCTTTCCTCTTCTTTTTTTCTTTTATCCGCTTCTCTCAAACGGAGTAAAGTGATTGAGTATTTTTCTGCGTTGATAGTTTCACCTTTTTTTGTGTACTCGATCAATAGTATTCCTTTAGAATCCCAGAAAACTGTGGCCATGATTTTCCCAGCCGATAGAGTGACTTTGAACTTCTTCGGAGGGTCTGATCCCTTTTTATGCCACTGCATAGACTCCTGTTTACTCTCAGGGTCATAGTGATAAACCCACGTTTCATCACCTGTAACTATCCTTTCGAAAACACTTGCTGGATCGTCGCCACACAGCTCTAAAAACTCTTTACAAGTTTCAACCCGCGCCTGCTTTTGAAGCGCAGTGAGCATGCGCGGCACCCATCTTGCACTGACTTTTGTAAGGTTGAGATAATCATGTAGTATAGTGTGTATAGTACCAACGGATAGCTTAGTTATTTCTGCCAACATCTTGATTTTTACACGTGCATCTTCTTATACAAGTTTTTCGATAATTTTCACATTTTCTTCGGTAGCCGCCGTGATTGGCCCACCTGGGTGGGGGTCATCTTCGATACTTTCCCTGCCTCTTTTGAATTCACTTGACCACTTCTGTACGGTCGATAATGAAGGAGCAGAGTCTTGATAAACGGCTACCATTTCTTCATGGATAGTTTTTTGAGATTTTCCTTGTTTAGTGAGGAATTTAATCACCGCACGATGCTCGATTTTCTTCAACATTGTCGCGTCAGTCATTTTCGTCGTCTTTGACTGGAGGTCGCAAACAAACTAATGAAGTTATCAACATGAAATTTTATATGAATACCCTCAGATAATGTTGTTAGCTAATGATATATTTTAATTACCCACAATAATATCAAATCACCCCGATACCGAGAATACATTGAAACGTCCCTCGTACGTGATCATCCCTTTGCGCAGCCGGTTGGGCGATTCGTTTCGACTAATGCACGACAATGCCGAGTATGAATGCCGTGCATACCCCAGAACGACTTTTTGACTTGTTAGAAAGAATGTGGGCGGCCATTCCTCAAAGTGATTTTGATGAACTGATTTTAAGCATGCCAAATCGCTGTGATTGTGTGATTCGTGGAAACACAGATTATAATTTTTTTTTATTAAATCCTCATTTTGCCTTTTTTGCCATTTAATTGACGACATTAACTTAAGTTAATTTCAAAATTAACTAAGTTAATTTTGGAAGAACCGATCTCATTAGGATCAGGGGCAACCTCAATGCTCAGATTTAAGATTAATGCGGAGAGGATTGTTTCACACGTGATCGTCCCTTTGCAGCTTTGCGAAGTCGGTTCGGTGATTCGTTTCGACTAAGGGTGCTTACGTAAAGAAACAGGTTTCCGGTACAGACAAACCCGTGCGGGTCGATACCGATCGGTACAGGGTTATTATGATAGTAAGCACCGACAAGTTTAAACCTGTTTCTTTATAAGTGAGCACATACGATACCATGGGAATATTATACCTGCACCGCTCAGTACCGACCCGCACTGACTTGCTTGTACCGGAAACTTGTTTTAACACCCTAATGCACGACAATGCACGTCCACACATGGCTAGAGTCGTAACACGAACTCTTGCCGATGCTCGCATCAACGTTCTACTGTGGCCTGCTCAATCGCCAGACCTCAACCCAATTGAGCACGCATGGGATATGCTCCAAAGAAGAGCTCTGCCGAGTATGGATGCCGTGTATACCCCACAACAACTTTTTGACTTGTTGGAAAGAACGTGGGCGGCCATTCCTCAAAGTGATTTTGATGAACTGATTTTAATCATGCCCATCGCTGTGATTGTGTGATTCGTGGAAACAGATTATATTTTTTTTTAAATCTTTACAATTAAAAATTAAATCCTCATTTTGCCTTTTTTGCCATTTAATTGACGACATTAACTAAAGTTAATTTCCCACAATTTGCAATTTTTTTAAATTTTTACAAAATATAAGGTTAAGTTAACTTAAACATAGGAATTAAGTAAGTAAGAAGAATAAAGTAAGAAGCCAGTCAGGAAGACTAGATTTAGTAAATATTAATTGGACAATTTTTTATAGTTAAAAATGTACTTGACCCCCCTAGACACTTTTGATGATTGTATAACAGTTATCTGTAAGTCATCAGATAAATCTGCAGTCAAGTCTCGCTCATTCATGTATGTTTACTGTTATGATTGGTTTACCATAAAATAAAAACAACCAATCGTTGGTTGATTTTGTTGATTGACTGGAGAACGCAAAAGATCAAGATCATTGGAAAAGTATGGGAAGACTTGCCCAGCAGTAGGAGGGCACAGGTTAGTAAAATGTAGGTGTCATTTGAAATGAGATTTGACAACTAATGTCATTCAAAAGAGCATTCAGAATGATGATGTTTGTCATTTTCTTCACTTATGGAGTGGGTTGTTAAAGTATTTTTTTAAATTCTGAAGTCAATGCCGCAACGGATGAAAAAGGCTTGCCCTCGGGAATGGTTGAGTACTACGTAGACGAAGATGGCAAGTACTACTATCAGTCAGCGGTGGAAGGACAGGCCTTGGTCATGAATAATTCCGAAGGCAACCAAGAAAATGAGGTAAGTGCCCTTTGGGGTAAAAGTATTTTATTTTTAACATGAAATGTTCTTAATTTTCCAATTTATTATTCAATACATCAACAGTGATTGCCCTCTAAAAAACAGTTACAATAAATCATTGTGAAATTGTTTAGACTCTTGTATTTATAATCCACAATATTCTATGGCAAACTGCAGAAAGCTACTAATTTTCTATAGATATAAAAATATAACTTAAAAAAAAAAACATTTTATTGATAATGAATTAGTGATAGATAGGTTATTTAATAATAACAAAAATAAAGCAGAATCAATAGGAATTATTATAGATCACTTGTAACCTATTACAATTTAAGTATCGCTGAACAATGAACACAAGCTGTGTTTATATGTAAATCCTAAGCGTCAAATGCAACCTATTGCATTAAATTTATTTTTGAACCGACATTTATACTAATAGAAAGAGTTAAGGTTTTCAATATCTACTAGTAGCAACTAAATAAACGTTTTAATAATAATTTTGAAGTGATGCTGATGAAGCTTCTTTAATTGGTATACATACCAGGGTACATACATACATACCTCTTTAAGAAGCTACTTCTTAATGCGGTACAACCCTGGTAGAGGTAGTTTGTAGTCACAAACTCTTTAAAAAAAATTGATCATTGCTCGGAAGGTATTTTCACAATTGATCACTATCTGACTATGGTTCAGTCGACTACAAAGAGATGTATACTCCCTTAAGTTACAAATACATGTACCCATTGAAAGAAGTGTACATACTTCGTTACTAATAACTATACACATGATATACGACGATTATATGTGTTCACTCAATGTGCCAAATTTATGTATACAGCAAGATGGACACTGTCTACCCTGTGTAACCAAAGACGAACACATTAATTCGTTTCAAAGCGTACACATTACTGTGTCTTTCTTGCTGTATACATAAAAGACCATGCCCATCTGTGCCCCAGAAATGCCCAGATAAAGTAAATTACAACATTGTATTGTACTAATAAATGAAAACTAGAATTAAGTTCTTAATTTTGTAACCTAACAAGCACTGGATAAAAAAAAGGAAAAAAAAAAGACTTGTTTACATTGCAGTACCTATGATAAATAATGTTTCATTCATTCATTCATGCACTAAAAGTGCAGTTTATTACGGTCTGGAACGGTCTGGAATCACGTCCTTTGGCCGATTTATTCATACGTTGTGATAGTGTTGTTACTTGTTACCGATGATAACGAATACCTACTATTATAGTGTTGCGGTTTTATTTGCGTATTATTGATACGATCGGCAAGATAAAACTTCACAAAAAGTAGCCGCATGTAGATTATAGTAGGTATTCATATTGTGTGCCTTCTATAGTGCTTTGAATATAGATTACGTATTTATTTGAGACTGTCCTATTGAATATTTTTAAATATTTTTCGAAAAGTTGAAGTTCCTAGTGGAAAACTAATAGCAATGCTGTCTATCTGTAAACGATAAAATGTATAAACAATACCAGTAGGCAGTTAATGTTTAACGTCCAATAACTTTTCAATCAGTGCTTTATATGACATTAAATCTAGATATCATAAAAATACTGTTAATAAGTTATCGTATGACATAGAGCTGCAATTTGGGCATTGCATGGCATTGCTGACTTTCACCTCCATGTTAATATGGGCATGGTTCTATGGCACATTTAATTGAAACATAAATCTGTCAGACATCGTGTCTACAAGTATTTGTAACAAACAATGACAACATCATCAAAGGATATATATTTTTGTAACTTTCAAAGGTATACATCTCTTTGTAGTCGACTGTACTTGTATAAGCAAAACATCACGGCTTCAGGTGCAAGCATTAATTGGAATTCAATTGTAGGATGCCACTGAGGGTTCGGACCCGATACTGACCGATCAGGAGGAAACTTACCAGACGGTTACGTTGGTCCCTTCTGAGACAAACGGGGAGGTTAGCTACGTACTGGTAGTGCAAGACGAGACCAAGGGGGTCGTCAACATCGATCTCAAGGTGGACCAGGTACGAGGACAGGTTAAGGTGCTTATATTTTTCAATTTTTATTTCCCTTCCATACTAATAATACATAATATATTTATTAATAAGTCAACTTTTTTGGCTCACAACACAATAGGTGTTAGTAGCACTTAATACTATGTTATTCCTTAAGTAATAAATATGAATTTAAAATCTATTCTATTAAATCAATTAAGAATAACAGTTATCTATTTAGTTTAAACTGACAAAATTTTCGGTTTTTGGATTTGTGAACAGCGTTTAGAGGACTCCTTTGATAACATTGATTGATGTTCGATTGGGCGCGGAAGCGTATCGAATGGTTGTGAATAGCTATGCTGGTCCTATGTTTTATTTCTAAAACAGTAAAAAAAAATGTAACCTAATCTTTTTGGTGAGACTGTAATAAATGATGACGTTTATTTAGTCCGAAGCAGAGGAGAAAGGCAACGATGATGTGTACACCTTCGAAGATGAGGAAGCCGGTGAGGAAGAGGAGGAAGAGGAAGAGGAGGTGGCCGAAGGCAGGCCCAAGACCGCGCAGAAACGAAGCCTCGCGCACATGCGGCCAAACTACACCTGTAACTTCTGCGCCTACACCAGTCATCGCAGGTATCTATCAGCCTACCCGACTTCTCTTTTCTGATTAAATTAGTGGAGGGCGCACATATCAACGTTCTCTTGCCTTACCCTGATGTAAATGATACGCAGATTTATCAATTCATGTAGTAGAATATAATAAGTTTTCACAATTACCGACACCATACAGAGTATCTTTCCCCAAATATTTTTAAGTATTTTGTAATGGATAATACAATATTACACAATAATCCGAATAATTTGGGGTCGGCGCAGCATGTCGTTCTCTCAGTAATCAACCCTTTTCTAGCCATATCAAACTCAAGAACTAGAACTCGATGCATTTATTACGATTATCCAATTACAGACACTTGAATTGTCACGAAGGACTCATTCAATCAGAAACATGAAGCTAGTTGCCCATTCCAAAGCGTAGTAGGTTCCTATAGATAAGAATGGGCCAGAAACTCCATCTTTTAAATCAAAATATTGGTTACCTACATCTTTCATATTGAAATTGTACACGTGAGAACGATGTAGAAAGACGTGCACGTTAGAAGTGCCCATAGTAAACAATTTAAAAATTAAAGTAAGTCCCTACTGACGGCGTCAGTTCACTAGTATGACGTAGTCATCACTTAATTCCCTATATATTTTCTGATAACCTATCATGTCATCAATCAAATGGTGCTCTCACATGTCCGCTTTGTGCTCAGAGTTTCTCGGGTTTAAAGTTGAGTTGATGAGCAGCACATCTAAGCACTCAACCACCCTTAAACGTCGTGGAACGCAGTAGTTTAAAAATAAAATGAAAATTCATAGAAAAAAAGTAATTAAGTTCGTGTTTTGATACGGAATATGAACTCAGTGTCAATATTTTTGGCAGAATAAATAAATCAATAATAATTATAAAAAAATGTATTAAACTCTAGCCTTTTAGAATAGTTTATTTTGGTAACAATAAAATAAACTATTATTATAATAAACTAATGATAAGTCAATGACTAACAATATTGTACCTACTTTTAACTTCAAACATACTGTTCCACTATTTGTTCCAAGGATCGTTTATTTGTATGCAACCAGTGTTTCTCACTCAGTGAATAAATTGTATTCTGTTATGTCTTAAACCATAATATATACGCATGTTTGTTCGTTCAGGTACCTTCTGCTGCGCCACATGAGATCGCACTCGGAGGACCGTCCGCACAAGTGTAGCGTGTGCGAGCGTGGCTTCAAGACCATGGCCTCATTGCAGAACCACGTCAACATGCACAACGGCATCAAGCCACACGTCTGCAAGTACTGCAACAGCCCCTTCACCACCTCGGGTCAGTCAACCATAAGAATAATAATACCAGCCTATTATTGTCCCAGTGCAGCGCAAAAGCCTCTTCTTCTCATACAGAGAAGGCACGAGCATTGATCATCACCCTAGCTCAAGACGGGTTGCCGATTTCAGAGTTATATTAACTACCAGCGGGGTAATTGAACACACGTAAAATAGCCATGGATTGCAAAGCCTTTCATTTTGACACTTCATCTACGTTCATTGCATTATTTACCTACATTGTTGAGCAGACGAATTGTTCAAACCTATGAAGTAGTGGTTTAGGAATTTCCTTCAAAACGTTTGGATTGTGATTGGGTGCTGGTTTCCTCACGATGTTTTTCCTTCAACGATTCTAAAAGTATCTAATGGAAATGTAAACAAAAGAATCAGAAAACGTAGCTGTGGATGCCAACTTGTAGTGCCACTTACAAATTGAGTGGTTTGATTATTTGAATACATAAACCCCAAATTTTAATTCAAAATCACCTTAAACAAGTTTATCATTAACAATAGAGGTTAATTTTATAACCTGATGAAAATGTACAAATGTGATGAAAGAGGATTTTTGCAATGGGTCGTTGCGTTGTGGTGTGGCACTCGGATGTGATGAAATGGGCCCTCAGCCTAATTCGAATGACAGATGTTTAATTTCGCTGTTTGTTGTCAGGCGAGCTGGTCCGCCACGTGCGCTACAAGCACACGCACGAGAAGCCGCATAAGTGCACGGAATGCGACTACGCGTCCGTCGAGCTGTCCAAGCTGCGCCGCCATGTCCGCTGCCATACCGGTGAAAGACCCTACCAGGTAAGTTTTTTATACCTTACGCCTGTACTCTCCGAAGCATTAGGCAGACGCAGAGGTGTTATTTTCTTTAAGTAACACCCACATTTCGCCAGTTATGTTCAAGTCCCATGTAAAAGGGGGGCGAGAATCAATCAATGTAAACATCAGGTTTATAAAAACGTGCTGTAGTTGGTATTAAATGGACAACTAGCTTCAACTTTCTGAACAGCAGAAATTGATTACAAAACCACCTCAAATTGTAATAAATGTCTGACACCTGTTGTAACCTCCCCAGTGCCAGCACTGCACGTACGCATCCCCGGACACGTTCAAGCTGAAGCGCCACCTGCGCACGCACACTGGCGAGAAGCCCTACAAGTGTGAACACTGCAACATGTGCTTCACGCAGTCTAACTCGCTGAAGGCGCACCGCCTCATCCACAACGGTTAGTACAATACGTGAATATACAGCGCTACAAGCTTCTTTTGGGGCGTGCCCAAAATTGGAATTAACGCCGCCATCTTGTTTGTCAATACACAATGACACTGACAATGTCACAAATTTTTACCTACAACGCTCCCCTGTCAATGTCTCCTGTCACTCTAGCCTATATAGTTTCCACTGCTAGGACACGATAACAGCTATCACACAATCCATATTTTATATAACGTATGTTTAATTTCCGTAGTATCCGAGAAGCCGGTGTACTCATGCGAGCTCTGCCCGGCTAAGTGTGGCCGTAAGACGGATCTGCGTATTCACGTGCAGAAGCTACACACTTCCGACAAGCCGCTGAAGTGCCGCCGCTGTGGCAAGTCATTCCCCGACCGTTACTCCTGCAAGGTGCACAACAAGGTACGTGGCATGTGTCACCATCTCAAGATGACATGGCAGACACCGTGCAACCCTGCGCCGTGACTAGCCGGACAAAGCCAACGGATTATGCAGGCTGGCAGTAACCAAGACCCAAATAAATTCCATTGTAGAGAGAGATCACATCCATCGCTTATTAAATAATCGTCATTTTGCCGATTTGAACATTTTATTAAAAACGAACTTTATTCGCGGCTTCGCCCGCGTAGTTGTCGGAAAAGTATCCTATGTGTTAATCCAGGTTATAAACTATCTGTGTCAAATTTCATCCAAATCCGTTCAGTCGTTTTTGCGTGATAGTGTAACAAACATACAAACTTTCACATTTGTAATATTATTAGAACTAGTGCTTTTAAACCCGCAACTTCATGCGTTGATTTCAGATTTTTCCAATAAAAAGTTCAACTTGTATTACCTGATTTATTCTTTTCATATAAGGTTATACGATATTTCTATCAACTATGTGTAACCTACCTACTGTCTAGAAAATTGTTATTCATTTATATTAAAAGTGGAAACTAGTAATTGGCCTTAACTATAACCATTCTCTGTTATTGACAGTAAGTTTTCCTAATACAATAAAATGAATGTCATATAGACCCACGAGGGAGAGAAGTGCTACAAGTGCGACCTGTGCCCATACGCGTCGACCACGCAGCGCCATCTCAAGACGCACATGCTCAAGCACACCGATGAGAAGCCGTTCGTCTGCGACCTGTGCGATCAGTCTTTCAGGTTGGTACTAGACACATGACACATAGATATATAGAATAGTTTTTATTGCACAACAAATAAAGTTTTTTTTATTTACATACGTCAAATAACCCGACTGAAACTAAAAAGTTCAAAACAAGATCATTTTTCAAGCAGTTGATGCAGTTGGTGGCAGCTATTACAAGCTTTATATTAGCTTGCTTGATCCGGTGGCCATAATAGCAGTGTCATCTGCAAAGGTCGCAATGGTGTTGTTTTCTAGCCCTGGGATATCACAGGTGTATAGCAAGTACAGGATTGGGCCTAACACACCTTGTGGTACCCCAGCTTTTATAGTTTCTAGCTCGGAATATGCATCCTCTTGCCTTATTCTAAACATTGTTACTTATATATATTTCTAGAATGTGTGCAAATCCTGGAGGTAGCATGCGTCTCGAGTTTAAATACCAGACCCTCCCGTAATAAAAAGACACACATTTTGTAGTTATGACAACACAAAAAAATAGTGCCTTTATAAACCAAGAATTTAAAAAATAAAAATACATTACATGGTTCTTCTGCGCGAATGTATGTTTTATTATTATGTGTGTGTGTTTTTTTTGTACTTGTGAGTTTGCATGCTTAAGCTGTTGGTTTGGCAGAGCTCTCAGGGCTGATTTTGTCCCATCACAAAAACTATGAAACTCCGCACCGCTGACACAGGTAAGCCCTGAAACAACAATGAGTATTGCCAATTCGAATCCAACCCATACCAGCGGCAGTAATGTCCATGATAAACTCGGAAAGCTATTAAAAAAATACTGTTAAAACTAACCTCATTATTAAAAAATATCGTAATTTAGGCAAAAGCAGCTGCTCCGTCGCCACCAGAACCTTTACCACAACCCCAACTACGTGGCGAAGCCGCCGAAGGAGAAGACGCACTCTTGCCACGAGTGCCAGCGCATGTTCGCGCACAAGGGCAACCTCATCCGCCACTTGGCCGTGCACGACCCGGAGTCTGGACATCACGAGCGCGCGCTCGCCCTCAAGATCGGCCGCCAAAGGAAGGTGCGATTCGTCGAGGGAGAGCCTATGAGGGTGAGTACTATATTATTACTCTTAACACTTCTTCGTCGTGTCGATGGCACGACACTGAATTAAATTCTGTTGGCCCAAAACTTCGCTACTTCCACTGCATCGGTGGCAGCGCAGAGGCCACTATGGCTGCATTTTTCGGGGGGCACAGAGAGCAGGATAAGAGGTGGAACATAGTTTGCGACACAGCTCCCACTTTGTCAGTGTGTTATTTTAGATCTGAAGAATCCTTTCTGAGTACCAGCAAAGCTGGGACCACATTATTGTGGGGCGTGCCGTGTCGTCGGGGAATAGAAAATGTGAATGTGCCCATTGTAAAGGCATAGATTTGATACAGAACTCATAACGTCATAATGCGACATAACAATGTAAACCCAGTATAGACTGGAAGCCAACACATAAACAGAATGACCAGAAAACAGTCTTGTGACCCCTATGAGGAACTGTCAGCAGAAATTGTCTCGATCTGGATTGATTGCACTGGTATACTACTATACTTTTCCAAGAGCTATAATTTCTTCATACACATTGCGGCAAATATGTAACGCTCTGGCATTCAGCCTATCATTTTACTTAAACTCCAGAATACTTGTTTCTAATTCCATTATTCTTTTTCACAATATTATAAAACTATTATAGAAGCATAGTAACTGTATTTCTATGCACTCTGTTTAACACATTCAGTGCCCAGCACCCGACTCCCGGGTCCAACAATAATTAAAACTAATAAACTGGGCACTGAATGTGTTAATATTGCTTGCGGTAAGGGCGCGGCTCAAAACTCGTAGCGAATTAAATACTAACTTACTACATGACAAGTGCAGTCAAACAATTTACTTGCCTTGTCCTAAATAGCATAATTTTATTATAGTAAAACATCTGTAATAAATAGGCGAACAGAATTTTTTACCTCGCGCTCGGTGCATGTTGTCATACTATAATGTGATATCCCTATTGATTTTTCTATTGCCTAAATACATTGCATTGCTTTTTTTCTGTTGGTGCCTGCAGTAGCCAGTTTGTTCTTTTATTTTTAGAGACAAAAACTGCATGTAATCAAAATAAATACTGAACATTTTGCATTGCTAAATCCTGTTTTTTTTTTTTTGTTACTTTTAGAATGTGAGCTTAGCGATAAGACAAACATACTTTTTTCTTTTTTTTAGATTGTTGTTTTGTAAGAAAATTCGAAATGTTTGTAATCCAAAGGGGTATTGTGGCATTTTGGGAGGTGCCTATGTTCAGCAGAGAGACTCGACTTCAGATTGTATGACAACGGTCGGGCAGGGTGCTCGCCTTGTTGTATTTTGACAAAATGTACTTCAAGCTGAGCAAACATGATTCTAATTTGCGAGCGCACATTTTTACTTATTCTGTTGAAGATAATTTAAGAGCTAGTTTCGCGCTACGCCAGTGAAGCATTGCGATATTTATTTTTCATGATATTTACTTAAGATTTCCAAATAACTGTTTATTACCATGACGTTAATTTTACGAAGTACTAGCTTCTGCCCGCGACTTAGTCCGCGTGAAATTTCTTGCTTTAACATAAAATATATCCTATAGCTGTGCCCTGTTACTTCGTTTTTGCTTAGCGTTCTTTCTCACTTTTTTATTTTTGCTCGGCTCCTGAGGGTCGTATCGTGATGTTAAAAAGCTTATAATCTTCCTCAAGATTTGGGTTATCGAAGGCAAAAAGAATTTTCAAATCCAATTAGAAGTTCTAGAAATTAGCGCGTTCAAACAAAAAAACAAAAAACAAACTCTTCAGCTTTACTATATTACTGAAATGAAAATCAGATAAGTAGTTCAAACTGAATTGATTTATGAATGATTTTTTTTTTGCGTTCAACCTATGTTGTCCCACTGCTGGGCAAAGGTCTCCCCCATATTTTTCCTAGTTTCTTTGTGCTGTGCCTTTTCCGTCCATTCGATTAGGAACTAGTCCAAATCATCACGCCAGCGTTTTTTAGGCCTACCTCAGTGACGACGCCCGTCTTCAGGCACCCACTGTGTGACGATCCTGGCCCATCTGTCTGGATGCATCCTATAAGTATGACCCGCCCAGTCCCATTTCAATCTCACAGACTAATCACCAATATCGGCGATACCTGTCTTGGAGCGTATTATGGTGTAGCGAATGTTTAAATGTAATAAAAAATAAAATGAAATGGAACAGTTAAACCAGATGCTGCACAGCCATCCATCATTTCGTGGAGCCTCGTTGGCCTCGGCATGAATTTGGACAAGACGAAAGTCTTATACTATTCGTGTGAATTGTACATGACTTTCGTCTTGTCCAACTGTGGATTGGCTTCAGCAAGACGTGTGTCTTGCCGAAATCAATCCACTTCGAAGGGTGGCTTCTTGAACTTGTGAAGGAGTATGTCTACCTAGGGCAAGTCATCCACCTCGGTAGAATAACTTTGAGAAAGAAGCCGACAGAAGGATCCAGTTGGGTTGGGCAGCGTTTGAAAAACTTCGTCAAGTCTTCTCGTCACCTATCCCGTAATGTTTGAAGACTAAGGTCTTCAACCAGTGCGTCCTGCCCGTTATGACATTCGGTGCCGAAACGTGGACACTGACAGTTGGGCTGGTCCACAAATTCCAGGTCACTTAGTGAGCTATAGAGCGAGCTATGCTTGGAGTTTCTTTGATGGATAAAATCAGGAATTAATTTATCTGGAAAAGAACCGGAGTAACCGACATAGCCTGCAGAGTAAGCAAACTGAAGTGGCAATGGGCAGGCCATGTTTGTCGAAGGACCGATGGCCGGTGGAGTAGACGAGTCCTGGAATGGAGACCACGTATCGGCAAGCGTAGTGTTGGACGCCCACCAGCTAGATGGATCGGTGACCTTAAGAAGGCGGCTGAGACAGACTGGATGTGGAAGGCGGAGGACAGGGTCTTGTGGCGCAGCCTAGGCGAGGCCTATGTCCAGCAGTGGACTGCGATAGGCTGAGTTAATTGATTGAAATGTAACAAAAACACTATCCTCCTTTTTGGCATCACCGCAGTCATATAAAAACTAAAGTCGAAAAGAAATACAAATAATTTCAATTCAATAATTTGTCTCAAAATCAAGAAATAACAAAGAAAACTGCGTTTTCGATTTGCCAATGTTCAATAGCTTTAATGGCATTGTAATTATTTTATGTTATTTTGCGCGCTCTCGCTTTTGCTAAGATTATACAAGGTGTAATTTTAAAGGGTTAATCTCTTAAGGGGTCATTGTACTCATCATTACGAACAACTTTTTACTATGCGACCAAACCTGGAATCGCGAAAAAAATATATTAAATTAAAATTTCACCCTGTATTGCTAATTGTCATGTACTCATTCACTCAGCAAGTCAATTAACTGTTTTAGGTTAATTTGCGCTCTCTATCGGAGAGGAGGCCTTTGCTTTGCAGTGGGACTGATAAGGTGGTATTGTTCACTGTCAAATAATTTATTTCAATAAGACCATTGAATGGCGCTTTTGGAAGTATTTTCTATTTATAAAGAGGCAGCTAGATCAAGCGAGTTTTTATTCGCAGGCGGCAATGCTAGAACTAAATATAAGGTTTGTTAATATGTACCGTTGTTTATATCACGACGGCGGTTGAGTAATACTTAGTTCTTTGTGATGCGTATAGACATGCACTCTTGTGTGCGTAACTGCAGGTAGCGTTAGCAATTTCATCGTTATTGAACAAAATAATATAAGTAGGTAGTTAGATTTGTGTTTCGTTTAGTGATTAAATAAAAAATATTCTTCGTGTTCAATATTAATTTATACAAATTAAATTACTAGTATAAAAAATTAGTCCGAATCATAACAGGACACTTCTGTGACAGTTTCATCGTAACTATCATCTTGCAAATTTATGATACGGTCTGACCAACGAAAGCTGTCCAAGAAAAAAGGCGGGAATTTAAAAAAATCAAGAGCTGTCAACCCTGGCTATACTCTGCTTAAACGAAGTTGATACTATTTATTATTCAAGACATTATGCGATATTTAGATCAGTATTTCATATTTATATACTTAGACTTAGAATAAGGTTATTATTACACTTGATATTTACTTGGAACTGTTAAACCACCATTATGTATTCGCGCAATGGTGGATAAGCACGTTAGCGTTACAATATTTCGCCGTGAGGATGATCATTATCAGTACCAAAGTTAAGCTCTAAACGAAACTAGCTTGGCATTTTTTAACTTCTGCACATTGAAGATCACAGCTCAACTTTCCTTTCCTTTACATTTATTTAATGGCATAGAAACCACTGATGTGATGAGGATTTCACAATAAAATCAAAACCGAACGAGGTTATGAGTCATAGTCGAAATCGAATTCCAAAAACTCTACACCTGATAATATTGAATCAGCTTCATTGCTTTCTTCGCTGCTACTGCTACTGTCCCCAACATGTATTATGAATCGTTCAAGTTCGTTTTCAACAATACGGTCCCTTAATTTGTACTGATGTTCAACATTTAGTACATGATCAGTGTACTTCTTCCAGTCATCAGCAGTTATGGATAGAAAACATTCTTTTATTAAATTTTGCATTTCGTACCCTGGTATTACTTTTTGCTTGCTACTTTTCTCTTCGCCTGACTCCATACAAGCTCAATTGCATTAAGGTCGCAATGATACGGTGGCAGCAACAAAATTTCGTGATTGTGGGTATGACTGTGTTTTTTAGAAGTACTTCTGCATCGTAAACAACTACAGGTTTATTATCTTTCACCAAACACATTAATTCAGCTTTGGTATGTTGTTCTTCAAAATGAATATTATTCTCATGAAGCCATATTCGGAGATTAGCTTTAGAATCAGACTAGTTGGGGGTTTGTTTACTTGTTTCACATGGTAACGTGCATTGTCCATCATAAGTACACTAGGTTTAGTGAGATTTGGTATCAACATTTCCTCAAACCATTTCATAAAGTTGGGAAGGTTTGTGCCAGGTGCATTATTGGTATTCAGCACAAAATCAAAAATCTGCTGCTCCCTACATTTATGCTCGCATAATTCGTTGAAATGTAGGGACCAGCTGATTTTTTTTCACGATTTCAGGTTTGGTCCCATAGTAAAAGTTGTTTGTTATCATGAGTACAATCATGTGTTTAAGTATCGGTCACTAATTACCAGTCACCCTATATATATGTCATCATGGTAGTCGGCTGATTTGGATTCCGATCCTGCATGCACAATAATATGTCTTTTTCCTGACGATATATTAGTAGTGACACCACTTAAAGAAAAGAAAGAAAATACGTTTATTTTCGGTGTACATGACGCAAAAAAAAGAACACAAACACAAAAAGAAACAAGTTGGGGGGAAATTGCATCACATCCATGCAAAACGGGCATCGCTCAGCATAATGCTGCAACCCTATGCGAGACAGAGCCCCAGCGCTGGTTTTCAGCGACAGCCGGCGTTGACTTGTTGAAGGTCCTTGCCACGATTTTTTAACTATATAGTTCTGATGTACATATGTCTCATCAAGGTAAACAATCTGTTTACCTTCTAGCCTCTTCTGATTTATTGTCCTCAAGAATCTGTATCATGCCGCGATATCATATTTTTCTGTAAGTAAAGCCCGTTCATTTTTATTGTTTTGAAACTCAAAGCCGTTCTTGTGTAAAAATTTTCTAAGGGTTTCACGGCATCCCGTAAATTCAATTGCTTCCTTCAGCTCATTGTGCAGGCTTCTCAGTGTTGGGGCTTGCTTTTTCACTCCATAAAATTTGTTCATTTTGTTTCTTATAGCCGAAATATCAAAATTATCCAATTTGGAAACTGTTACTGAATGTCGACGATTTTTCCCCGGAGTATTCCACTGTTCTTGATTTTTAGACCCTTCAATTTTAATTCTTCTTAGAGTTCACACTTACATTTGAAGAGAACAAATAAAATAAATTATGTAACAGTATATATAATCCTAATCAGTAATCATATAATACTAATCATTCATTAAAGTAAAAAAAAAACATAATAAAATACAAAGATAACATATTATTTAATTTAGCCATCCATACACATTATCATAAATGTATAAACCCTTCAAAGTAACTGCTAAAATTCTATAATTCCTGAAGTAATACCTGTCATTGAGTATATCTTTTCTAAATAATGTTTTTCACGTTTAATTTTTTTCGAGAATTTTCAATTTCTTTGCTGTTTCCACCATTTTAAGTTGTGTCACCTCGTTGTTAATACTCCCTGAAAAGTAGAATTAGAAAATATTGCGATTTTTTTAAATAGTCGAAAAGTATCTAGTTGTTATATTAGAAATTCAAAAACTAACCTAAGAATGAAATGATTGAATCCAGTCGTCGTATTTTCTCTGCAGATTTCTGATTCAAATCATTTTTTACGTCTTTATATTTGTCAATCGAGGAGGAGGAGCTCGTGGCTAAGTAATAACAGCCGCACGGGTCGATCCATCAGGTTAAGCTACGCTTGCCGGGGTTGTCCGTGGATGGGTGACCATCTTTAGATACGGACGCTCCTCCGTGCCTCAGAAAGCACGTTAAGCCGTTGGTCCCGGCTGTCATTTGTAGATCTTTGACAGTCGTTACGGGTCGTCAGAAGCCCGAAAGTCTGACAACCAGTCTTACCAAGAGGTATATCGTATTACCCAGTTACTGGGTTGTGGAGGTCAGATAGGCAGTCGCTCCATGTAAAATACTGGTATTCAGCTGCATCCGGTTAGACTGGAAGCCGACCCCAACATACTTGGGAAAAGGCTAGGCAGATTGATTTTTATATTTGTCAATCATAGTAAATAGAAGCTTCCTCGTCGAACTTTTGATTGTTTTCGGCATTATTTTAAACAGAACCAACGAAAATATGATGCACGTAAACACAAGACGACTCAAGTACCAAACGTCAATGTGACAATTTTGACAGTTCTAAAATATTGCCATACTAAAACTTTTGAAAATAATTCGTGGTCAGCTTTCGTTGGCTAAACTCTCAATTCAAAATCGATATGCAAGTATTTATTATATATTCAGCTTCGTTCACACTATTGCATATGTAATACATGTATTACGCCAGGATTCGCTAGTTATATTTTCAATACTTTCTTGATAAGCTTTTCTGTATTAATTGTCATATTTTGTCACATTTCTTTTAATGGAGACTGTTTATTTTTTGGCCCAGGTGTTATTTTGAACATGTGTTGTCAAAAACTTATTATACTTTTGTTATTATTATGTTTTTACGTGACGTTAAGATTATCACTAATTATAATCACTGTCTGCTACTGCGATGCTGGTCTTTAGCGCTCTCTGCTACTGTAATTCTGGTTCTTAGCTGATTTTCAAATAATTTATTCAAGATGACCAGGTGGCCCTTCATACAGGTTTTACTTATATGTATGTGTGCTTATGGGCTCCTGTCTCCCATCTTCAAGCCATTGTAATATAAGTTAGATTAACTATACTTACATGTTATTTTTACCACCCAAGAGGAAATCTCCGTGCATATATCAAACAAATACCTAATTTAATTCCACAGGACATTCGCGTCCTGGACTCTGCGGACGCTGAGAACATGATGAAGTTGGGTCTTACCAAGAACGACCTGAAGCGCGGCGAGCTGGTGACTGTGGGCGACGGCGACGGCCAGCAGTACGTGGTGCTGGAGGTCATTCAACTGGAGGACGGCACTGAGCAGCAAGTCGCCGTCGTGACACCAGAATACAACATGGACGAGGATGAACCCGGTGAGTTACATTCAAATACAGGGTTAAACGAAGCTGATGGTAGAGCTGTTCAGCCGGTTTATTCTGTAAAAATCTTTCAGAGAAAACTTATGTCAAGTGTGCCATCATTCCACCTGATGATAAGGATTGACACTATTGACAGATGACTCACTTCACGTTTTTACGGTGATAGTTTTAAAGAATAGATTGGCTGTAGCTACACACTGGTCACACAAAATTTAAGTCGAATCGACATGCAATGAAAGAAGGAGGGTGAATTTTTTAAGATAAATTCCAAAACTTTATAGTTTTTAAGAAATACCGAAAAATACTATAGTTTTCGGGCTTGACTGCTTCGCTGGTCTAGTGGTCGTAAGCGGTGCTGCTGAGCATGAGGTCCTGGGTTCGATTCCCGGGTCGGGCAGTGATATTGGGTGTTTCCATCTGGAATTTATCAGTAGTAGCCTGGGGGTGGATTTGTTCTGGTTGATGGCAATAGGCTCGCCTCCTATTACATGGAACTTACAAATATAATTGTGCGGAAAGTGGGTGTGCTATGGGTGCACCTTAATCCTTCGGGGAAGACAGGCGTGATGTTTTGTAGATTTGGGGCCGATTTTAATAAAAAATAAAATGATATATGTCATTCAAATTTTTATACATTTTTGTCATCAATGTAATCAAAATTTTTAGGTTCGTATACCGCCGGGCTCATGATAAATAATGATTGTGAAAAAGAAGTGACATAACAAAATATCGTAACCACATCTTTATTGGTTGATAGACGACTCCTACAACTTTGCCCAGTGTCTATTGAAAAAAAAAAACAAATAATAATGATTCTATTCCATTGATTTGAACCATGTTTTGTAAGTGCAGTGTCCTGGCATGTTTGAAACTTCTAATCTTGTTCTAACCTCTGTACAATATGTTTGCAATACATTGATTTGATTTGTAAACATATCACTAATATATAGGTACACCTCTGCTTAACCCTTCGGGAAAACAAGGCGTGATGTTATGTATGTGATTTGATTTGTATAGATGACCTGATACTGCGGCTAGGATCGTATCCGCAAGAGGAAACTAGCGGTCATTTTCAGTGGCCTTTCAATATCAGTTATTCGGATTCTTTATTTAATCGAAAAGAACATACATTGTTCATTAGCGAATCAATACTGAGCTTATGGCTGTCGGCATTCGCTACGGCTCCGTCGGAGAGCGCGGCGGGCACGTTCGTTGGGGCCTTGCAGCCGCCGGGGCAGTGCGGCGGGCTTCCTCGCTGAGGTGTAGGCCCCCGTCTGTTGACGCTTCTAGGTCGAGCTGGTCACGCTCCAGACTGAGAGCCAGTCCTCACGGCGCGTTGCGTCAGCGTTGCGTCGTCGCATTTCAATGCCATGACGCAACGGAGCAGTGTGGCATAGGTCTGAGGGCCGTTATGTGCGTGTGAGCGGCATTGTTTTGTGTTACACCGCTCTTTCAGCGATAGAATTGTGAGCCCGCGTTGTACATTCAATGCGTGATTTTATGCGCTTGTGGAATTGCGTGTGTATGGGGTTCGTTGTGCGTCATACCTACGAGGGTGAATCAAAAAATTCTTGGAATCAATATTAAAAAATGAAACAAAAAATTTAAATTTTTCTACATAATCTCCCTCCCTCCAATGCAATGCATTTAGAATAACGCGTCTCTAACTTTCTTTTTCCTTGTGAAAAAAATATATTTTTCTTGACTCTCGAAAAACTCTACGGCAGTCATAACCGCGACATCATTGTAAAATTTAGTTCCACGAATTTCCTCTTTTAATTTTAGGAATAAGTGAAAATCACTTGGGGCTAAGTCCGGAGAATATGGTGGGTGATCAAGACGATTGAAGCCAGCACAGTGGATTGCGTTGAGGGCAACTTCCGATCGATGAGCAGGAGCGTTATCTTGAAGAAACAACACGCCCAACGACAGTTATACACGACGTTTTTCTTTAATTGCTTCACGCATTTTCGGAATTAAATTTGCATAATAGGGTCCAATAATCGTCTGGCCTTTTGACATGTAATCAATAAACAGGATTCCTTCACTATCCCAGAACACTGAGGCCATAACTTTGCCAGTGGTAGGAGCAACTCGAAATTTCTTATTGGATGGAGAGGATGGTAGTTTCCAAGACATGTTTAGTCTCTTAGTTTCAGGATCGAAATGGTGGACCCACGTTTCATCCATGGTGACAAGGCGACGGCAAAAATTATCCGGATCTCGTTGGAACATTTCGAGATTACGCTTAGAAACCAAACGTCGCATTTCGATTTCGTCGGTTAACATTCGTGGCACCCATCTTACCGACACTTTTCTGAACCCCAGTTTAACAATTAAAATGGATTGAATGCTACTAAATGATATCTTTAGGAACTCGGCTAAATGTTTTACAGTTAGTTATTCTTCTGTCCTCCAAAACCAGATTCTCAACCTTTTTGACATTTTCTTCGGTAACGGAGGTTGAAGGCCGCCCAGAACGCGAGTCATCTTTACAGCTTGATCTACCTCTTTTAAATTCAGCCACCCAGTACGAAACCGTAGAATAGGGTGTAGCATCATCCCCTAATATCTGCTGAATGTCCGAAAAAATTTCTTTCGTAGACATTTTTTTCAGGCTGAGATACTTTATCATCGCACGTAACTCACTTTTATCCATAATTTTGCGTTTTTATCAACTCGTTGCACAAAAACATTTATTACGTGCGAACGAACTGACGAAAACAAGTGACACTTTGCATAAATATTGTGTGATTAACACTCTTTAATTCGAATATTGAACTTCCCCCAAAAAGGTTTTCTATATAAGCACTTCTAAGAACTTTTTGATTCACCCTGGTATATGGCTTAAAACACTACGCACGCAGAGTGCATGTGATGTGTGTAAAGTATTATTGTGTGAGTAAACCGCAAGTAAATGGCAGTATACTCAGGCGTCAGTTGAGCTTATGAGTTAAGTGCGCTCCAATAACTATAGCTTGTGTTATTCGGCCCTAAGAAAAGCCCCCAGTCATGACTCTGTAGAGAAGCGTTTACACTTAACATAACCACCGATACCGCGATCAACGCGGCTACCTACTGAGCCCAAGTACTTAAGAAATGATAATAGAGAATAAGTTCCACCACACCACCGCCACACAAAGGCCGCAGAGACAGCTGTCATGCAAGTAATGGCAGCAGGGTTTGACTTTATGGTGTTAAAAAACGCTCTCTAGGGAAACACACCAACTTACATAAATAACGTTTCAGTGACGTCATTCAACGGTAAATTGCGAACGCTTTGTGGCGGCCATCGCATTCTTAAAAAACCCTAACGCAGTGGTCTCGAACCTACCGATTTTTCGGTATTTCTACCGATATGGGCTCTCGTTATAAATTAGTCTGTAAGTTTTTTTTTCAATAAATAAACGAATTTGATTGAATATTGTATTTTTTTTTGTCAAATACCGATTTTGGGTACAAACATACCGATTTTAGCTGGCAACTCTACCGATCTCGCTCTATGACGTTCGAGACCACTGCCCTAGCGTAACTATTTTTTTTCATAATTCTAATTTTAACATTATGTTTAACAGAAGAAGACGAGGAAGAGGAGGAAGAAGAAGAAGAAGAGGAGGACGAGGAAGAAGTAGGCGAGGACAGGAGCTTCGTAGTAAAGGACTCTACTGTCACCTCCACGAGCATCAAACTAGAGAAGGAGGTTGACACATGCTTCGGATTCGATGTAAGTACCACTCTACTACTGCTGTACTAGTATTCATATAGCTTGTTTCTTACTCTCTTAGCACCAGGAATGCATTATTACATTGATAGACAAAGTGAATAACAAAGAAGGTAGGGCAGACGTGTTACAGCGAGCTAAATGCACAGGACTTATTTAACGTACGCTCATTCGTAATCGTAAGCCAAGGAAAAGTTTAAAGGACTATTTTTTATAATACAATCAGTCTAAATATGCGGACAGCAAACAAATAATAATAATGCGGTATAATTAAATAATAAATTAATTATTAATTAATTTGTTAATTAATATTTATTAATAATTGTAATGATTATTAATATTAATAAATTATTAATATTAATAAGTGTTATTCATATTTTTTAATTATTAATAATAATAATAGTAATGCGGTCATCAATAAGAGTTATCCTCGAAGCTATCGATATTCGACTCCTGAACCATCTCTAAACGCGGTTGAAGTTAATAAAATGGCTCCGTTATCGTTAGGCCAACCCATAAAGATCTTTTGCTAAACAAAAGAACTTATTCCCATATTAAAAACTTTGTTACAAAAAAAAAAAACAACCAACATCCGAAAAAAAAAACGCTACAAAATGAAACATAACTTATTTTTCTTTGGTTTTGTATTTTCGTTTTTTGCCACCGACTTCCAAAATTAATTTTCACTTTGTAGTGTTTTTTTGGAACTCAGTTGTTGTAAAAAAGTTTCACTTTTTAGTTGTGGTATGTACCTGCCCCACAAAAATTCCAATACCACTAACTGCTATGTATGTACATTACAGTGACAGGAAGTTATTATAACATCATCTACATCGACTATGTGGGAAAAAACATATTATTGAAGCTAACTCAAAAACTACCCAAGCAAAGTTAATCTATGGAACCACCACCCACCACCCTTTGAAACAAAAAAAAAATAACTCCAGCCGTCTGCGAGTAATCGGGGATTAAAAACTATTCCGACAAATAAAAAAGATTCAGACGAACTGAGAACCTTCTCCTTTTTGAAGTCAGTTAAAAACAAGAAACGGTAAACAAACTTTAACCTCCTATCAAATATTTAGATGTTTGTCCGTCTTTTCAAATATACAAGCCCAGTTTTTATACAGAGGTATCTATGGCAGCTCAGTTTTCTTAAGACAGAGTCAAGGCGCTACAGCACAGCAGCCCACGGCTAAGCTACGCATGTGTTCTTGGCTTTATTTTCCAACGGCCACGCTACTCACAGGTGCACAGGCAACAAAAAAGTTGGCTAATTGCGAGTCGGACTCGCACACGAAGGGTTCCACACCGCGGTACAATATTCGGCACTACGTTTTTTACTTTAATAAAAATAAACACGTGTCTTGCATGGGGACCCCTTTAATGTTTAACTTTATTCTGTTTTTTATGTGTTGTTATCGCGGCAAAAGTTTTGGCCCTGCAAAAAGCTCTCCACGGCATCTATCACCTCGTTGTCGTCTTCGTACCTGTTTCCCCTTAAGTATTCTTTCAATTTGGGGAACAGATAAAAATCGCTAGGCGCCAGATCTGGTGAATAAGGGGGGTGGTCAACCAATTCGAAGCCAGCTTGCTGAATGGCAGCCATCGCAACTGCCGACCTGTGCGCGGGTGCGTTGTCGTGATGAAACAGTACGCCCCTTCGAAGTTTCCCTCTCCTTTTCTCTTTGATCGCATTCCTCAACTTGGGAATTAAAGCTGCATAATATTGGCCTGTAATAGTGGTTCCACGCTCCAGGTAATCAATCAACAATATCTCTTCCGAGTCCGAAAATATCGAGGCCATAACCTTGCTAGCCGATGCCACGGCACGAAACTTCTTCGGGGTCGGTGATGATGGCCGTTTCCATTGCGAAGATTGCTGTTTTGTCTCGGGATCAAAATGATGGACCCATGTTTCGTCCATTGTTACGAAACGAGACAAAAAGTTTTCAGAATCTTCTTGAAACTTGTCCAACAATATCTTCCAAATGTCAAGTCGATTTTGTTTCTGACTGTCGGTTAACATTCTCGGCACCCATCTTGCGGAGACTTTTCTTTTATTCAAAGATTGTTTCAATATGGATTGAATACTTCCATATGAAATGCCCGTTTCTTGAATTAAGTATCGAATGGTAACTCTTCGATCCCTCAATACAATTTTCTTGGGTGACTGACGTCGATGGACGGCCGCAACGATGTTCGTCTTCCGTGCTCGTTCTCTCTTCTCGAAATTGAGAAGCCCACCTTGCGACAGTGGAATACGGCGGAGCAGACTCTCCTGATGTTGCCTCCAAATCGCAATGAATCTCTTGCGTCGTTAACTTTTTTAAACAGAGGTTCGGCTCGCACTTCGTTTTTCTCCATTTTCGAGAACACGTTCCGACATGAAGCAAACAAATGACTACATTCAGAAAAAAACAAAAGAGAATCGAAGATTTTTTTCTTTATTAATATTACAAATATGTATCTGAGCTATGCCTGCCGCTAGTATTTTTTTTTTCTTACCAAGGAGTATGTCGTTCTCACTACTTTTTGATCCCTCCTCGTATTTATATAAATAAAAATGAATATCCACGAGGGTACGAACGGCTGGACCGATTTGGCTATTTGTTGATTTAAAATTAGGTTTTTGTAATGAAAAATTGGAAAAGTTTCGCGAAAAATTTTCAAATTCGGGTAAAACTAAACGTCTTTTTTCTATGGGTTTTTGTATAAACTAGATTCTTACCGTAAGCCGAGTTAAAGAACTTCGTTTCAAAAATAGAAGAAAAAAATTGAAATGAAGAAAAGAATAATATTATGTGACTCGGCTTTGTGATGGTTCTTTTGACAGTCGTTATTATGTTATTGATATTTTATTAACGTTGTAACTGTCTGGATTTAAACACTGCATCAGTGAGGACGCTGAGTAGAGTATAAGACCTACATGTAACGTTCACAAACATGGTATAACTCACTCGAATTAATATGTTGCTTGCTTGAAGACCAAACGAATCTTCTCTGGTCAATGGATTGTTTCAAGCTAATGTAAAACGCGATGTCATTCGACACAGCAATGCTGGTACGGTCAGGATGCACGCACTAGTCGTGAACAATGACTCCATTTACGATTAGCCACAAATAGCTTCAGGTTGAATATCGCTGGATAAAATCACTTATCTGCAAGCGAAATGTATAGAAATGTAAACGAACACATAAGTAACGGCTACGGTATAGTAAAATAGTCATTTATACAACGTGCCGCTACAATGGCGACATTAATTTAACACACGGGTAGGGCTAGTGGCCAGTAATCATTATAAAATTATAATAAGATAAAATAATTCGCAAATTGAAAAATTTAAATTTTCAAACAAACTAAATAATAAAATAATAACCAAAATGGCATCACTCTGGTGCAAAAGATTCATTGATGAAGCTACTTACCAGCTGGCTTACGTTCGATTCGGAGCGGCAACGCCTCGCTTCGCGCGCTGGCAACCACGCAATGCGCTTTGTACGATTCGTCCGATCCTTTGACGGCAAATTATCAAAGAAACCGGCAAGCGGCATCGCGGCGCGATTGCAACGCGGAGATGCGTAATCAATCGCTTATCATCCTCTCTTATTAGTTATTACCACTATAAAATCACTACTTTACTATTAATCACTCTTAGACTTTAAAGTTTTCAATGTGACCACCGCGTTGACGGATACAAAGGGCTAGAGGCGTATCCATAGGCTGGTTTTCGCGGATGCGCTGAAGAGCTCCTACAAATAGTTCCAGGATTAGTAGGGCATCGTCTCGAATTGCCATATCTCTCGCGATACATCCTAATCGCAAGGGCGGTATTTTGAAGACATTCTCCGTAAATAGGATCATGTCCGCATATTCGGCTGCCGTGTACTTTTGGTGTGTATTTGACATCACGATCACAGGTTTTTAAACAAGCACTAGGTAACATGCACAAAAACAATACACGTCGTAATTACAAGGTGTCCCAAAAGAAAGTTTATATTTATTTAGCGTACTGCGTGAACGCAACGAATCAGAGGGTCGCGGGGGTTATGTCAATCGGTAGCCTGGCTCTTGGGAATTCAGTCACTATGGAGCGTTTCTCGGGAGCAGACCGCGCGTTGTGCGTGCGAGAGTTACAAAAACGGTGATTTGGCGACTGTGGCGCGTAGAAGATTCTGCAGTGTTCGAGGGTTTCGCCACTTAAATGATGCGCCAAGCATTCCTCTTATTCGAAAATGGGTTAAAAAGTTTGAAGAGATATTGATTTTGAGTTTGATTGATATTTATTTTGGTAGTATAATGTATGTATTTGTATGTACTCATATTTTATGTTTATTTACATATATATATTTGTTTATATTCATATTAGTGTATCGTTTGTGATTTTATGTATTTTGTTTTCTCTTTTACTCTTACACACGTTGTCTACATCTCTTTATCTACTTTCCTATCGCAGGTATGCTGGAAGAGATTTCTTTAGAAATAAGCATCACCTTTGTACGTATTTTTCTGTTCCTTTCTTCTTGTTTGTTTATATGTGTGTACATAAACTGTTAAATAAATAAATAAGAGACCGGTACAACGCTGGAAAAAACCAAAATCCGGGCGACCAAGGTCATCAAGAACGTTAGAAAATGTGGAGAGTGTTAATCAGTCTGTTCGTGACGACCCAAACCTTTCAATTCGGAAGCGCGCAAGTGCTTTAAATGTGCATAGATCATCATTACACCGCATTTTGCACAAAGACCTAAAGCTTGCACCCCCACAAAATTCAATTGGTGCAAAAATTAAAGCTCCAAGATGCCAGTCAGAGGCTTGACTTCGTAAATCAGGTAATTGAGCGCTTTTCAATGTTTACCAACATCTTGTTTTCGGATGAAGCTCATTTTTATCTTAATGGACACGTAAATAAGCAGAATTGCCGCTACTGAAGTGCAACGAATCCGAAACGCATCAGAAACCCATTCATTCGCCTAAAGTGACCGTATGGGCTGCGATATCGGCTCGAGGAATTATCGGCTCTTACTTTTTTGAAGACGAAAGGGTTCGTGCAGTTACAGTGAATTCAGAGCGCGTTATGTGGAGTTGTTAGACGACTTGTTGGTGCCAGAACTGCGAAACTTTCCTGGCTATAACCAAAGAACATGGTTCCAGCAGGACGGAGCAACGTCACACACGTCCAATACGTCTCTGCCACGAGTTCGTGAATTTTTCTCAGGCAAATTGATCTCCAGGAGAGTTGACATAAATTGGGCTCCATGCAGTCCTGATTTAACCTCTATGGACTTTTTCCTATGGGGTTATCTTAAATCTAAAGTTTATGCGACTAAACTGACTTCCCTGGTGCATTTGAAAGAAATCCGTCACGAAATGGCAGCCATCACTGAGTCCACCTGCCGAGCCGTCATAAGTAATTTTACTGTTCGATTAAATGAGTGTCACAAACGCGAGGGTCTACATTTGGACGATATTATTTTTAAGAAATAAATTCCCAAATTGTGTACTTTAATAATTAATAAACATTTTTTCGATACACGGCTTACTTTTTTTTTTAATCGATCCACTAAATATAAACTTTCTTTTGAGACACCTTGTATTTACGCGCACGCACGAGTGTTAAAAAGTGTGTCAAGGACAAGAGCCCGGCTAGCACTGCAAAAACAAAAAACAAAGAACTTAGATTCTTAGAAGGGGCGGGTGGAAGGGGCGCGCGTCGCCTACGCCGCTGGCCTTCCTAGCGCTCTCTCTTTCCTTCAAATCGCAGTAATTTGCCTACTTTTTCGTACTTTTTCATTGATGCGCAAATGACCTCTGCGCTACAGTTTTTTTAAGTACAAGTTGCTCCAAGATGCTATTTTAGAAAATTGTAAATAAATAACAATAATAAAAAACAATAATGTTTAATGAAATCAAAATATCTTCTTATAACAAAAACGCGAAACCGTATACGTGTGTTAAATTAATGTCGCCATTAAAGCGCGCCACGCTGTATACCTAAATTTATTAATTTCATTAATTCTTCTTTACAGATTACTTTCTTATAGATAAATGTGTTACTAAATAAATCCCTTTAGAGGGCGATTGTGTAAGAATTTTAACAAAATTGTTTACATTTTTATATTAAGTTAAATAAGATTAATTTACCTCTTTAAGACCCCAAAATTTACAATTTTTTTAAGCATTTATTCCATACTGATACGCATGTACTTAGTTTTATGTAGTCTATATATGTTTTGTTTAGATTACCCTCTTTATTTATTTTTTCCATTTACCTATTTCAGGAGGAAGAAGAGGATCCCGAAGATGAGAATTACACGAACAAAGTTGTGCTGCGTTTAGTTTAGTTTGTTGTATGTATGTCGGACGGCTATCGGTATGGACGGGCCTATCACGTGTGGACTTTTGTCCACCAATTATTCATTTATAATGTTCCAAGCGGGCTGACCGCCTGTGTGTTGGTTAACAGGGGGCGAGATATCTATCTGTACGTTCATAGGATCTTCTCATTTATAATTGTGTGCGTATGTGTGTGTGTGTGTATAAGTTTTGTGTTTTTTCTTTTCTTTATTTTTTAACCCGCTGCAACCGTATGTGAATCTTCTCCTACTTTATCATTGCACTAGACTACTCAGGATTAGGTAGCCCCGGAATTTACGCCGAATTTCAGGCTAACTTTGCCATTATTTAAAACGATGGTTTTTTTTTTCATTTAACGTGTACGGTTGACAGGAGGGTATGTCATAATGTATCCTGGGGAAAGTTAACCCCACTTGTACGTTTTTTTTTAAAGAAAACATCTACATTAAATTTTACTTGCTAGAAAAAATATTAACAGACATGTTTGTATGGAGTATTTGTCGAAGAGATTAGATTTTACAAGTAGACAGTAAATTAAACATTTATCGTACGCGCAACTAAGCTTTTTTTTAAAAGAATCTTATAATTTGACTTAGTACTTCAAGCAAAAATATTAACAGCTGTTATTATTTTCAACTTTAAATTACCTTATTGAATATTTTAATACGCTATCCAGCAAAATTAAATATATCGTACGAGTGCAAGTACCAAAGCCACAGCGCAGCTGCGGAGCCACATCACAAACGATGCCTCACCTCTTGTCGTGCTCGCTGTGCAATAACACCTGCACTATGGAAGACCCTTGCGAGGCCAACGCTGACGCTGCACTGTACTATGAAAAATATTTGTAATTTTATATTATTGACTACAGATTTCCGTAAGCTAAAATATTTAATTCTGATATAATATATTTTATTGTTTTTTTTACCATTTATTTATTCAAAACTATCGCATCGTGACATATTTTATTCAAAACTATCCCGTTAAGGGGGAAGCGATAAGGAAGGTAGCCGCGAAATTCAAATTTTATTACGATTTTTGCAATTTGCAGCTCAGTGTCAGGGTGTATGTTGATTAAAGTATGATACGCGACCGTAACAAATGTGTATTTACAGAATTATAATATTAGAATCAGTAATAAAATTCCTTAAGTTAGTATAATCCTGAAATGTTAAGATCTCATTAAATAGCCATTCAAAAGAATTACTTGAGTTGTATTTATGACTTTAATGATTATAATTCTGTAAATGCATATTTGTTACGGTCGCGAATCATATTTTAATCAGTATATAACCTAATACTGACCTGCAAATTGCAAAAAACGTAAGAAAATTTGAATTTCGTGGGCTACCCTGGCGCTTTCACCTTCTGTTTTGCAACAATTTTAATTCACAAAAACGCGTTTTTGGTTTTTTACCTTGATGCGGTTCTGGAAAATTTTTATTATTTTTTATTATTTGAAGAGCCAAGATCAAAAACACGATTCAAGAAAAAAATCTCGGTTATGATTTAGTGCACAGTTGAAACCTAATTTCCTCGGCCTTGTGGCCCAAAAGTAAAGCTTATTGAAACTTTTGTTTAGTGATATTTTGTGACGTTTTGAATTGTGTTCATTAGTTAATTAATTTAATCCAAAATCTTGCGAAGATAGCTTCAAAGTTAAAAAACTAAAATATTAAGTTAAACCTGATTTGGGCCACATTTACTGCCGCCAAGTGTATATAAATTGAGAAACCTATTAGCAGTAAAATTGTATCGTTTTGTGAAATACACTCTGAAATGATGAATACCTATAGCTAGTGACGTATATGGATGACATGCTGACATTACCCAGTTGATATCAGCATAGCTAAGTGATATTGTACCTTATTATATTTTTTTCTTTACTTTTTCACAATTATTGCATTACATAGTTGATCGAAAGGCTTGCCTCCTGTCACCTACGTACCCACCGCCACAAGTGAGCAATCATTTCACTGAACAGGCGGACACAAGGCGGGTCGCTTGACGTCTTACTATACCCGAAGTATAAGTCATTTTCAATCTATTACTAGCCCCAGAAGCCATGCCGGTAGATCGGTTTACGCGTCGATTGTACCAAATAAAGTAGATCGCAATCGAATATTATAAAATTGAGGCCATTAACGAAAGTACGTAACTAGCACTATGAATAATTTATTTAATAGCTTTATTAGTACCTAACCCCCTATGTGAAAATGTAAGAATTGCGCGGTATGGTACATGTTTTTTTTTTGCTTTAATGTGTCATCGTGACTTTTTGTGTTACTGTTCAACAATACAGCGTGTTGTTGCCTCGCTACCGCCTGCAGACGTACTTACCCCGCAATCAAACGGCACGGTTACGGACTTTCGTTGTCTCATCAATGTACAGTTATTTAAACAAAATCATGAACATTATTACATTCCGTATGAATACGGAAATAAAAATTTGTAGTGAAGAACTCGAAGCTAGCGGCTGACTGAATTATTAATTGTTATTTTATCATATTAAGAAGCGGTGTTGTTTGACGAAATTATCACGTTTTGCAATGTTAAGCGTTTACCAGTGTGTTGCTACATGTTAACTTCGTGATACAAATATTCTCACACCTTACTACATACATGTGTGTCTAAAGTTGTGCAAAAAATTTATTAATCTCGGGGGCTCTACCAAATTAGAACGTCAACGCATAGCCGCTAGCTTCCTGTCATACTATTGTTATAAGCAGTGAACGTTTGAGAATATTGGAGTAACCCACAATGTTGCCAGGATCTCCTCATCTGCAATATCTGTTCTGTTTACCTTGCAATATGCCCAGATATTCAATGTCGTCGTCATAATTGTGAAGGAAACACTTTAAGATTATTAACTGTCTGTAAAGCATCTTAGATTAATCATAGTTTCGATTTTAAAAAAAAACCTATATAAGAATTAAGTCGTTAGTCGTTAAATCATAAAATATTATTCTATTTTCCTCTTAGTTCTTATTAGCAACATGAATGACCGAACATTGATTTTGAAGGTGGTTTCTTTATAATTTATGAAGGAGTAAACTGAAAATTGCTCTGGTAAATCTTTAATAATGTTATTAGTTTAACTTAACTATAGGTTTAGGTAATGTAAGATGTAAAGAAGGATAACGCAGTTATGATGGGTAGTTAATATCAATTGAGGTTCCGACTGGGTGGGTGCTGCGGGAGTCTGACGCGACGCGTGTGTGAGCGTGCTGGTGGTCGGAGCCTGCCATCGGAACGAACCAGCCTCCATCGCAGATCTCGATATCTACTATCCAAAAACTTGATCAACTTTCAATCTTGTGTATTATCACTTTGCTTTTCACTAAGTTTTACGTCTATATTACCATTTGTGTTGTAACATACCTTCTACTTAGCTCCATTACGCATTCTAAAGTCAGATATTATAAAAAGTGTCACTGTATAGTTGTTGAATAAAGTTCTGGATAAATGGCAAATCGTAACTTATTTTTTTGTTTTATTTTACAAGCACGGAGCACAAAACCAGTGGAGAGCGCGTGCGGAGGCTACCGCGGGCACTAAACATACGCTATATCAAGCCTATGCGGCGGAATGTTGGTCAGTCGCAGCAATTGTAGGCTTACGTGCGAACGACACGCGCTCCCGTTTTTGAAAAGCAAATAAAATGAAAAATAATGCCTAGTTGTGCAATAGGGAACCTTACTGACAATCAAAGAATATACTACTCTCTGACGAGAGCTGACAATTTATCCCGCTATATGACGCATTTGCAACGCTTGGTAAACAGAACAACATGGCGTCCGTCTGTGGTAAGACTAGCTAACAAAAAGATGAAAAGTTCTTAATAATTTTAATAATAAGCCGGGCCCGACTGTCAAAACTGACTGTCAGAATTTTTCTTCTCCAAATAATTTTTTTCTAGTATTTTAAATTTTAAATATGCAACAATGCTAAGATAAATTGTTTGTACATATCAATGATGACCACAAAAGTGGCATCAAAACAATGAAAACGTTGTAAACACCAAGATGAAAGAATAAAATGTTATGATGACACGGAGAGTAATACAACAATAAGAAACTCTGACTCGAAGCCGGGCAAGATTAGAACAAATGACACACCCACCATCTCCGGACTTGTCGCTTAGCTCCGCCTCGCCGTACCCAGCCCTACTGTGAGCGCTGTGACGACACCGGCCGCGGCAGTTGCGTCGAGCTCAAGCGACGAGTATTTCTCTCCGCCCACGACGCCACCACCTGCTCGTCGACGGGGAGGACGCCGGCCGCCGGACGGCTTAGGACCTCGAGGCCCACCGGCCTCTGATAGGGTTCCAGCTCCCGGCGGAAGTGTGCAGCGCATGAGATGGACACGATCCATCAACGAAAACGTCATGCGCTCATACTATGTGGCTACAGAGGGGGGAAACAATCTGACCGCGTACCGTGTGCGGATGCTCTCTCTTTTTCAGGTGCTTGAGCCAGCTGTCAACGTTTCGGCACAACGACTATCGGATCAGGTGCGAGTCATCCAGCAGGTTTATTCCTGGTCGTCCCCACTGGGCACGAGTGGGAAAAAAATGGGTTTATTCCCGGTCGTCCCAGCCCCGTCGTCCCCACAGGGCACGAGTGGAAAATATTGTATTGTAAAGAAGACATGTTCCGATTAAGTATGGAATAAAATATCCGGCAAATGACCCCCACGGCTCCGATGACAGGCCATTACTCTTTTCATGAAATTTTCCATGACTTTTGCATAGAGATGTGGCTGTATCTCACCGATGACGCGTTGGATTTCCGAAAGTTCCAATCGCCACCACTGGGGAGGAACGAAACTTTTTTTTTCCACTCGTGCCCAGTGGGTACGACGCGGGGCGGGGACGACCGGGAATAAACCATCCAGCGTAATTATATGCTGGATGACACTGTGCTTGATCGCCTGCGAATTGACATAACTGTCCCGCATGATGGGAACCTCGTGAAAGCCGAGAAAGATAAACAAATCAAGTATCTTGACTTGGCCCGCGAGGTTGTCGACATGTGGGATGTGGACTCAGCGATCATTGTGCCGATAGTCGTATCAGCCAATGGCTTAATTGCCAAAAACCTCGACCAACACCTAAGGAGGCTCTCGTTGGGCAGCTGGATTAAGGACTTGATTCAGAAAGCGGTACTTCTGGACACGGCTCGCATTGTTAGGAGGTTCCTCTCTCTGGAACCCTGACCGCCAGTAGCTTGGACCCTGTTCCCGATACCGGTGGGCTACTATTTTTTTTATATTTTTAAATGTTTTTATACTTTTTATATTCTAATATTTAAAAATATAATTTATATGTATTTAATTAAATAAAGAAAATTAATAATAAAATAATTTTATGAGACCGTACTATCGCATTAGGTAATGCAACCTGTAATGATAGTTAAATAAAGGGGAATAAATAATTAAATACATAACGTAAAAAGAAAAACAAACTTCATGTTTAGGCCTGCCTCCTTTTTCATCTATGGTTATAAAAAAAATATCTATGGTTAGATGATTGTTAATGAGGAATTCGTGTTTACAAAAAAGGTTGTGTTCTGATCAATGAAGGATATTTTACAGGTGAGTAAAAAACACAATATTTCTAGTGCTATTTACTTGAATGTAACGTTAAAATTTATTGTAAAGTTTTTTTATTTGTGTAGAAATGTTTCTAATTAATCAAAAAACAAAACAAAATAATATTCTAACTTAACTAAAACATAAAAATATAATATCCTATACTCCATTTGAATTAAGATTAGAAATTTAAACAAACCTTTTTTACAGTCCGTTCAACCGTTTTTAATTCTATTCCGTAGCCCTAAGGATGGCATTAAAAGCAAAAACGTGGTTTCATTACCAACTATTTACTGCAGGTGCCATTTGTCATGCCACCAACGCAATAGAAGTTAAAATCGGTTAAACGGACTGTAAAAAAGGTTTAGTTCAATTTCTAATCTTATTACAAATGGAGTTTAGACTAACTAAAATTATTAAAAAACTAAAATATGGCGTCGAATAATTCCTCCGCATCGCTGTCGACCGGTAATGTACCCAAGAGACTGGTGGCATTGCCACGTTGTATGGTAATGCTTAGCCTCTGGCCAAGGTAAAGCCCTTGGGGTCACGGGAAGTGTCAATTAGCCGTTTGGAGATTTCGTTGAACAAACCGTGAGCACTCGGACCCCACAGCCCGAGGGTTTCTACCCCAAACGGCTCGAAAATATAATTACCGATAAGGTTATTATCAGTGATCGGAATAGGTAGTGCTAATTTGCCTAAACTTCGAGGAAGGAAGTAACACAGAGTGGATAATACCTCCTCTAAAATCCCGGAATAATTTTAATGACGTTTAAATCCCGTGATTTAAAAACCACGAATTATTAATACAAATTATTAATTTGAAAAATCATAACATTTTTAGGGTTACACACACACACACACAATTATATCTGTAATTTTTATGGTGTTCATCAACGAATTAAGAATGATATAGAATCATAACTCTCGTACAAAGCCCGCTAAAACATGGTTCTAAATTCATACCACTAAACTGCTCATCACGCGCACAGACAAAAAATACATTGCTAAATTTATTTTCTGTACATGAATTCGCCCACCCATTCATTTGGGGCGCAATTTTATTTAGTAAGATAATGTTAGAGTCAAACTGAAATATCGAACCAAACGAGTGCGTACGAGATGGATTATTATGTGACATTGAGCGGCGAGGATGGTGTAATGTAGTATGCAATAGGTGTCAGCCATTTATTAAGAACTCAATTATTATGAATTAATATGTCACCTCTTTACCTTTAATTTACAAAATATCTATAAGTAGCTCTAGAAATTTGGAAACTTAAGTTGTTTTATTACTAACCAAACACCTATTTTAAATGTAAATAGGAAATCATTATTGCCATAATAGTACCTATAGGATCTATCGAATTTCGTATTATTTTTTTAAAGTAGCATAATTATAAAAGAAATTAAAAAAAAACCAAAAATCTTTTATTTCCAACTCAAAAAAAAAGTTTAATTATGCAATTCCCGTGATGTACGAGTATTCTTAGTTTCGTTTCGTAGTCATCGTTCCAAAATAATCAAATAAAATTAAAGAATCGTTCTAAGCATTTTATTGACAAGCCCCCATCAGAAGACCGCTAGGCTTATAAGCTGTCAAACTAGATTAACAATCTTGGTATGTAACTGAATATTGAGGTAGGTATAATAAAAACATAATAATCCATAGAATTTAATAATAATAAAAACAAAACAATTAAAAACCAAACGTGCTCTTAACAATAAATTTAAAATAGTACAATTATAGATTTTCAATGAATTAATGAAATAATATTTCATAACTTTTTATATTAACAGTACTAACCGTACAAATAGATACAGCAGATTTTTTTAACATACGATTGCCTATGCGTGACGAATATATTTCTTCATTCCCAAAATGTATAGAGCATACCCTACTGGCGTTATTTGGTAACCAGTCATCCTCTCTTCTTTCTAAGCGGACTGCTGCAGTCCACTGTAATCGTCGAATCTCTTTTTTGGAGAAACTCAAAGTAAATGATTGATAAGAAACACTAACAAGAAATCCAATCCATCCAATTTATAAAACTCTGTACTTAATATAAAATATGTAATAGTTACGTATAAAAAACTGGCTGGCTACTTGTTGCATAATACAGACAAGAATATTTTTTGTCGAGGTTGTCTATAAGCGAACAAAACACGAAATTATTTGACTTATCAGTGATAAGTTATCCCAGTTTGTTTTTTACTTCCTTCTTTCCGTCTTTTACACCAATTTACCACACAGGAGATCATTTTTGTCTTTGAAAAACGAGTTGTTTCTTGGACTTTTCACTAGTCGAAACGATGCGGGCGTCTGTCACTGAGCGCGCGTCAGACTGATTGACGCGTTGATTGTAAGTACTTTTTTTCGTACCGCCCGCTTGATTGGGGTTTGCGTGGAACCATTTTTGAGCGGAATTCGTGTTCTATATCATTCATTCGTTGGTGTACATAGTAAAGAGTATTCTATCTATCTGTTAATAAAGTCCAATAAATAATTCGTGGTTTTTAAATCCCGAGATTTAAACGTCATTAAAATTATTCTGGGATTTTAGAGGAGGTATTATCCACTCTGTGTTACTTCCTTCCTCGAAGTTTAGGCAAATTAGCACTACCTATTCCGATCACTGGTTATTATTGTAAAGTAGATTAATATCACAAAAAAAAATACGTTTGAAATTCTTATAGGCATGTTTTTAACTTTTTGGTATTATTTTAACCTACAATAATTATAGTAACAAGGATGAAATAATATTGAAAAACGCCGAAAAATGTTGCTGCTCGCCTTTGACAGTTTGCTTTGTTTACTTCGTGTCCATGTTCTGTCTCAGCTTTGCGGGTGTGGAAAGTGTACTACTACTTCAAGTTACACAAAATATGAGATAACACAGAGGAAAGTGGTTTTCTACTCCATTTATTCAATTTGATTAAAAATGTAAAATAAAATCAAACATGTCTGGAATGTTCGCGTTGCTATCTCTTTCTGGTACACTGATTTGCTCATTAGCTATTGTCTCTATTTCTTGATAGTGCTGTTCGCAGCATCGCGACAGTTATATCGATATAATTTAAAATATAGGTACTTACCTTATGTATTTTTTTTATTATTATTGCTTTATTGTACTGAAAAGGGATATGTTGCAATACGAAATACTGGCATCAAACTTGTACATAATAGAAAAAAATGAGAGTGTATGGTGTTTCTGCCTGCCTTTTACTCAATATTTAGTATAATACGCTAAATAATAAAGTCTTTTGTTTCTGTGTATTTTGTATGCATTAAAAATTGCAGATTTCCCAACGATGACATCGAGAAGAAAGAAATTTGGATCGAAACTACACATAGAGAATTTTTCCAACAGTATAGTGTCGTATGTTTTTAATTAAACCTTCTAAATTTAATAGACACCTGTTTTGTTTTAAAATCGAACTCGTAATCTCTGTATCACAAATAAATCCTTATACTACAAATAAGTCAACCAATTATCGATATCGGTATTTTTTAATTACTTTATTGGAATCTAGAGAATGAGTTGTCATTTGGTTGATAATTTGTCAGCCAATCACAGCGGGCGAAGCTTACCTGTTCCCCGCCGTTGTTTAGTGACTTTGATTTAGAACAAAAACGTGCCGATGCTCTCTCCACTGGTTTGGTGCTCCGTGTTTACAAGTGAACTCGGTATCATTGGTTTTGACTATTTTGTATTTTTGTAAAATTGCATTTTCCTCCGAAGTTACTTAGCCATCGATGTGTTAGGAATATCTGAAATATTAGAAGAAAAACAGAAGAGAACATTAAACATGCTAAAGCCTGATTTACACGGTGCGATTTAATTACCATACATGGAAGCAACAATAAATGTAGCGCCGTCTGAACAGTTTAGACATGGTTTAGTTAGACGATGCAAGCCTTTTATTACATATACGCCACAGACAAACTTGCATTGTGTAAATGGATCACGTTAAATTCCGGTTTCGGGAATATGTTTTAAGGACATGAATAGGAGCTTGAGTAAATAATACATAGGCAGGAAATGGTTATTGTGGTAGGCCACGGGAGGACAATAATCAAATATGCTGCGGCCTGCGAAACTTCATGGAGCGGGACGACGAACGATGCCGATATCCTGAAGAATCATAGATAATACGATAATACACTATAGGGAAGAACCTCCTAATAGGCTATGGGCTCTCCCACACAAAACTGCGATGCAACGTCGCATCGCAAGAATCTGCGATGCGATGCGAATTCGCAGTTTTGTGTGGGAGCTCTACCTATATAGGTTGGCCTGCATTTTGACTAGCGAATAAGACTGAGCTGCGCTGAGGGTAACAGTAAGAAATTATAGCGAGCTAAGTATTAAATTTTCTAGTAAAATCCAATCTCGGGACATGCTGCTTGCAACTATGCTAGGAAATTGGTGGAGTAGTACCCACTATGTTTCTATCTAGCTGGCCCACCTGAGCCACGGCAACGAAAAGGATTTAGACCGTTATTACTTATTGAATGTATTTGTCTAATCGAACGAGAATATTCAATGTGCCTCCGCCGCGGAGACAGAAATTGCATTTAATTTCGGTTTCTATCCAGCAGACAGAAATGGCATTTAATTTCGGTTTCTGTCCACCAGACAGAAATGGCATTCAATTTCGGTTTCTATCCAGCAGACAGAAATGGCATTCAATTTCGGTTTCTATCCAGCAGACGGAAATTGCATTTAATTTCGGTTTCTAACCAGTAGACAGAAATTGCATTTAATTTCGGTTTCTATCCAGCAGACAGAAATTGCAATTAATTTCGGTTTCTATCCAGCAGACGGAAATTGCATTTAATTTCGGTTTCTAACCAGTAGACAGAAATTGCATTTAATTTTGGTTTCTATCCAGCAAACAGAAATTGCAATTAATTTCGGTTTCTAACCAGTAGGCAGAAATTGCATTTAATTTCGATTTCTACCCGGCAGACAGAATAGGTATTTAATTTCGGTTTCTATCCAGCAGGGCCCTTCGTTATTATATTCCTTAGACTTGAAAATTTTATTAAAGATACTCCTTCCAATGTGCTTTTCAAATTCAATTATTTTCAAAAACCTTGGATAGTACAACAGCAATTACATTCTTAACTTTTTTCTATCCACCTATCTCTTTTTATGTAGAAGTGAAAATCGTGTGCAAAAACTTACGAATGTAATTTCTGCTGTACTATCCAAGGTTTTTCAAAATAAATGAATAATTTTAATGACGAAACCATATGAGCGCTATTATGGCTCTTATTACCTTCATATGGGGTAATGGAAGCAATTTTCTTTTTTGTAAAATCTTTATTGTAATGGATGGCTGTAGTTGTTGATTTAAACTGTGATGAAAAGGTAGTCAAATAATCGAGGTTTAAGTCCGTAATTAAAAATGATAACAAAGTAAACAAAGGATAATGGGCAAAAATTTATGGGAGCTAGTCGCACTACCGCCGCAGTTAAAACCACTGTAGTTTTGAAGACATTACTTCTCTCCTTACTCACGCCAAGGCGTATCAAAATCTGTCCCAGGTTTTACAGTTGTGACACGTATAAAACAGTTTAGATTAGGTGTCAGTTTAAGTTAGGTTAGGAATTAGATATATTTATGTACAGATTTTCCCATGAGACAAAAAAACTAACATTTTGATTTATTCAAGTTTCTGGGTCGATGATTATGGAGTCCAAAAACAGTGCCAGTCGGTAAAAAAAAAACTCAACAACTTAACAGAAGCGAGCGCACTGTACCCTACACAACAAAGTGAACTTAAGTGAAGACTGCACCGAGCCGTCGCGTCGGCGAGCCAGACCAACACCAGCGCATGATGCGAGGGAGGGGGATATCGAAGTGCGCCTATCAAAGCGCAGCTCGTGTCCATGTATTTTACAATCTTAAATTTCGTAATGTTACACTCGACTGTCTTTTTATTATTGTTAAAACTTTCTTTTAAAGAATGCACTCAAAACCAATCAATAATTAATTTAAAGAAAAATACTTTAGATACAGTAGATCGGTTCCTCTCGGATATATATTCATGGTGACATAAAAGAGCAAACCATACTGAATCTTTTTAATTAAGTAATTCACACTTAGTGGCTGGCGGTACTGGGACTAATATCGCTCACCATCCTTTGGTTTTTATCAACATTTTCCCTTAGTTGCCTCCAATCCCCCCCCACGCTACTAACTGTTAGGATTTCAAGAATCTTATTTCATGGGTACCTATGCAAAAGTTTTTCCTTAATGGATGCTTTCAAGTATTAAGGATTACCTAACTATTGAAATAAAAATAAAAGTCACTTTTATGAACGATTTTATTTTTAGCGATTACATGATATTACAATAGACACTTATTTATTTAAAAGAGTATATTACGCTGATATAAACAATGATATGCCGCAGGAGAAATTGGAAAAACAATTTTGTTGTCTTAAATATATTAAGATTACACAGAGAGAGAAATACATTTACTTAATTAGAAAAGGTTTTACAAAAACCCAAGATCTGCGCCGAGTAGTTACACTGGTATAAGGCTAACGTCAGCAGAATCAGTCAGAAGATTGTAAAGGTACCTTTTGAAATGGATCCACACATTGATGAATATTACGGTGTATCCTAAAAGGAAGGAAGAATAGGAAAGTAGATAGGAAGTAAGTCTTCACTATATCCATTGCATTTGAAGCGAAGCCTACGCTGCTACTGAACCCATAATTTAAACAACTGTCACAGCACGTTGTATCCCATCTTGTGTAAATTTGTGACTTGACGTCCAGATCCGATCAGATACCGGACAGGCCATGCTGTGACGTTTGCATGCTGACAATCAATTGAATGCAATCAAAAAAACGTACATTACCCAGAAATATCATAAATTAATCATAATAACAAATATATTTGAAAACGCTAAGAAGAAGAAGAACGCCCTGCGACATTATTACAACACACAATTATTAATTTCTAAAGGGCAAGCAGAGAGGACGGGATGAAAGGTACATTCGAATAACAATTTCGTTGAATTGAAAACCCTGGCAGTGTTTAGAAATAGGCCGCGCTGGTTTTTTACTATCAATGTTGAGGGTATCCACTTCTTGACAAAAATAATTCTAATGACCGGGGTTTACATTTTCTTCGTGCCAGAACTTTTTTCATATTTTCCAAGTGGCGATGCAATTATCTTGCCCGGTGCCCCATTTAACCAAAGTATATCAATTTCGCAAAGTGAATACCCCAATACGAGATGAATTTTCCTTAAGAAATAGACTAAGTAATAATTTATGAAATAAACGGTTTCTTTTTCAAATATCTTTTTTTTAATCGTTGTACTTTTTAGAATATAAATTTTGATTGGACGAAATTCAAAGCCCCCGTCATCTGCTTACCGTGTAATGACAAAAACCGTACTATTGCTAAGTAATTAATATAAACGTTCACTTATATCTATTGATTAATAGGTCACTCTTAAATTAGATAACCTTTCACCAAACAAACACGGCAAGTTGTAAGATCACCAGACCACATTTTCTTATAAAAGCAAAAGAGAATTACAAAATTAGTGGGCTCCTTCTTACTTCAAAAATGACAATTTTTTTACCAAAGACATGAATGCCTAATGTTGTAGGCACTAAGAATAAAGTGAAACCATGGCCCTGTCTTGGTGGCCGGTGACTGTTGTGATCTGCTGGGTAATTGCGTAACACACAAAAAGAATCCGTTTCATTTTGTCTGTTCAACAACATTCATTGCGTTATTTACGTTGTTGAGCAGACAAATTTTTCGAACCTATGAAGCAATAG
This sequence comes from Fissipunctia ypsillon, assembly GCA_947568875.1. Classification (NCBI taxonomy): domain Eukaryota; kingdom Metazoa; phylum Arthropoda; class Insecta; order Lepidoptera; family Noctuidae; genus Fissipunctia; species Fissipunctia ypsillon. Next base: position 26,956,182 of record OX387643.1, read on the forward strand.
ACTGCCAGCTTCAAAATGATTCAGATTCTGATTACGGTGGTTTGATTTTGGTGTGTTACGGAATTAGGGTGCTGTTGTGATGGTGATAAGATTAAGAAAAAGAGAAGTACCAAGAAACAATACTGTTAAAGCCTTTTGGATCCCACCCATTATGCTTGAAATAACGCCGAAAGGAAGTCGTGACGTCGTAATTATGCACTGACCCTTCAAGCGACCAGTTCTCGCATTCTCAGTCCAATGAACGCGTAAGGCGTATGCATTCAGAAGCTGTGTTTTTGCTCCTGAAGTCCTGAACAACGTGTCTCATGTTCTTTTCAGTTTCAGCATACACCTTCACTGCACCGCGGATACGGAGTATATTACTGCTTTAACATTCACGCCCCAAAAGTGGTGAGAAAGATGGCCAGATTTAGAAGGGAACGAATATAAAAGTGGTGAAAGAAGGGAGGGGGAGAGAAATGGAAGACTTGGGTTTCCTGTACTCGTCACTCACGCTCGAAACACAGCAACAAAAAGTCGCTACTTCACACCAGTCTTTTGTGAGAGCGTGGTACTTCCCTGGTCGAGCAAGCCCATTTACGAGATGCAGTCAACGAGTGACTACAGCTAGGTTCTCTCACGATAAGAGTTTTAGAGTCTTTGTAGGCAAAAAAGAGAAAAAATCAAAGGAGAGGGGGGAAGTAGTTGTGCTTTCAAAGAAGCGAATTAACATGTTATGATATTGATCATAAGTTGATATAGAAAGTTGTGACGTCGTAAATGTGGACCGTACCCTTCAAGCGACCAGTACTCGCATCCTTGGATACGGAGTATATTTAATTGATGTTGTCATTATGGAATAGGCCATTCGAACCGGCGCGTGTGTTGTATACACGCCCTGATTCGAAATAGATAAAGGAAAATGAGCTAATCTGCCACAATAGCGTTAAGTATGCCAATGGATATATATTAAGGGGAATCTTGTACTACGACTTCACTCTATCGAAATGGCTAGTTGGCGGGGTTGCTGAGTACGGGCTTCCGGGTTTTTCTTCTCGTTCTCTCCAGGGTTCTGGTATGTGACTGACTGTTGGCAGGATTGCTTGGTTGGTCTTTAGGTTTTTCCTATACTGCGGTACCCAGGTAGTCACATTTAGAGCCCTTTAACTCGGGCTCGGGCTAAACGGCTAACAATTCACAGTAGTTTTAAGTGATGTTCTCCTTAAAAACATCTTTTCATTGGTATACATCTTGTAGCTATTGTCTTTGCGGGAAATTCCAGTACTTCGGGGTCCATACTCCTTTTGAAAAATTTCAAGTGCTCATCGAAAATCTCAAAAGTTTAACAGGTGGGATTAGTAGTCACAGCATAGAAAAGAAGAAGTTGGTTATTATAAGATAAAGTAAGACAGGAGTGCCCAATATTCGTATCGCTAAATATAAGTATATAAAAACATGAGTCGACCCGAAGCTACAATTATAAGTGACATAGCCCCTTGCAGCAAGCTGTCAGTGTTAAATTTAAGATCATAACAAGGATTTATCACTCATTAAAAACAAATTATACATTTTGTTGATTTTCATAATTACAGATCCAAGTACAATTCATAAACTTAATTCGTTCATATTTTTAGCTTTCTTGGTACACTGACAGCCTCCAAAACATCTTAACACTATGTACGGGTATTTCACCGTTTAAATCTAGTCTAAGCTTTCACATACTCGTATTTCATTATTGTAACAATTACTACTAGAGAATAACTTAGCATCTGCTCGTCAACAAACATCCTTGACCGCCGCGTTTCATTTAATTGCCACTCATATGCAACTCGGTAACCTTGTCCATGATCTCTTAAATTCTCTTATTTAAGAGAAATAGAGTAGTCCCATTTAATCCAAAAACTGTTTGCCACCATGGTGACAAAAAGTTATCTTATTGGTATTGCTACCAAGACTTCTCGCCTAAGTATATCTACAAGCCATTGCCGCCTAGCCTCCGCATGTTTTCTCCCACGAGCTCCTCACAATGAATTATGGTAATGTCCTCCTCATGTTAATTTCGCCTACTTCTTCCTTATTTTAATTTCACTCGTATGTTCTCATAATATGTTCTCCCCAGTTTCCCGTTAGTTAATCACTTCACCCTGGTCTTTTTGATAATATTTTGATTACATCACCATCATAACAATATCATCCATATCTGCCTCATAATAATTTCGCCCCGTTCTAATCAAAATAAATGCGCCTGTAGCTTCCTAATATTAATTTCGACCCAGATATTCTCGTGACATTTTTCAACTCCTAAACTTCTTATTATTTCAGCCATAATCTCCTTTTTTTGCACAAATCATGCCGATTTTCTCCACGTTCTCGTCATATTATTATATATTTTTATTTCGAGACGCCTTATAATTTCGCCTCTTGCAGTCAACGAGTGACTACAGCTAAACTCTCCCACTATATGTCTTTGAAGGGAAAAAGTGAAATAATCGAAGGAGGAGGAAGTAGTTGTGCTTCCGAAGGAGCGAATTCCCAAAAATAAAGTGCTGCTCATAAGGTAATAAAAATAGAAAGTTGTAATGTAGTAAATGTGAACCGTACTCCTCAAACGACCAGTTCTCGCATCTTCAGTTTAATGAACGCGTAAGGACTGTTCATTCAGAAGCTGTGTTTTGGCTTCTGAACAACGTATCTCATGTTCTGACCATTAAGTTTCAGCAATCGCCTTCACTCCACAGCGGATACAGAGTATATTAAATGGATGTTTTCATTATTTAGGCATGGGTCAAGCTTCACAACATTCACGCCCCAAAGGTGGCGAGAAAGAAATATATTCTATAGTCAACCAGTGTCCACAGCTAGGCTCTCCCACGATAAGAATGAGACTATTGAAGTCATTGAAGAGAAATGGTTTTTTGGGTGCAGGAAAGAGGGGCAATTGAGGAAGGATAGCGGGGTGGAGGTGACAAGTGAAGCTTTAGGTTTCTTTATTTTGGGTGGGGTAAGTGATTGTTTGAACAAAAAGAGATGGGAATGGGTGGGGTGAAGGAAGACTTGGGCTTCCGGTACTCATCACTCATCGCAAGAAACGCAACAACACAAGGTCGCTACTTCGCACCGGTATTCTGTGTGAGTGTGTGTGTCTTCGAGCTGCAGTCAACTAGCGACTACACATTGAATCTGCCATGTTGGTAGTGCTAGAAGAATAGAAGGTACAAGAAAAGATACTAATTATATATTATTTAAAAAACAGAACGCCGTGATTCCATAAATTAAAACCGTACTCCTCAAGCGCCCAGTTCTCGCACCCTCGGTTTAATGAACGCGTAAGCCGTGTTCATTCAGAAGCTGTGTTTTTGCTCCTGAACAACGTGTCTCATGTTCTGACAATCAAGTTTCAGCATACGCCTTCACTGCACCGAGGATACAGAGTATTAATTGATGTTTTCATTGTTAAGGCATAGGACAAGTTTCACAACATTCACGCCCGGAACGTGTGAGGAAGATGATCAGACTTGAAGAAAATGAATTCAAAAAGGGCGAAAGGTCCCCACCTTTCGCCCTTTCGGGAGGGGGAATAAGGACTTGGGCTTCCTGTACTCGTCACTCACGTTCGAAACACAGCAACACAAGGTCGCTACTTCACGCCGGTCTTCTGTGAGAGCGTGGTACTTCCCGGTCGATCCAGCTCATTTACGATACGCAGCGATGCAGTCAACGAGTGACTACAGCTAGGCTCTCTCACGATAATACTTTTAGAGTCTTTGTAGGGAAAAAGATAATTAATCAAGGGAGAGAGAAGGACGAGAAGTTGTGCTTAACAAGAAAATAAACTGACCATAATTGAATTAAGATTGAAAAGTTTTGACGTCGTGAATGAAAACCATACTCTCCAAGTGACCAGTTCTCTCATCCACAGTTTAATGAACGCGAAAGGCGTGTTCATTCAGAAGCTGTGTTTTTGCTACTAAACGTGTCTCATGTTCTGGCCATCAGGTTTCAGCATACGTCTTCACTCCACCGCGGATTCGGAGTACCTATATTTAACGGATATTTTCATTATTAGGACATGGGCCAAGATTCAAAACAATCACGCCCCGAAAGTGGTGAGAAAGATGATCAGACTTAGAAGAGAATGAATATAATAAGGGTGAATGGTGAGGGGGTGAGGAGAAGAAAGACTTGGACTTACGGTACTCGTCACTCACCGCACGAAATACAGAGCAACACAAGGTCGCTACTTCACGCCGTTCTTCTGTGAGAGCGTGGTACTTGCCCGGTCGAGTCAGCCTACTTCCGAGCTGCAGTCAACAAGCTCACACAGCTAGGCTCTCCCACGATATGACTTTCAGAGTGTTTGTTGGAATAAACGAAAAATAAGCAAGGGAGAGGGAGGGAATACAAGTCGTGCTTCTGAAGAAGCGAATTAACAAGAAAATAATCTGATCATGAGTTAATTAAAAATGATCGTGACGCCGTAAATAAGAACCGTACTTTCCAAATGGCTAGTTCTCGCATCCTCAGTTTAATGAATGCGTAAGGCGTGTTCATTCAGAAGCTGTGTTATTACTTCTGAACAACGTGTCTCAAGTTCTGACACTCACGTTTCAGCATACGCCTTCACTCCATCGCGGAAACAGTGTAATTAATTGATGTTGTCATTATTAAGGCGTGGGTCAAGTTCCACAACATTCACGCCCGGAAAGTGTGAGGAACATGATCAGATTGAAGAAAATGAATACAAAAAGGGCGAAAGGTTGGGGGGGGGGGATAAACACTTGGGCTTCCTGTACTCGTCACTCACGCACGAAACACAGCAACACAAGGTCGCTACTTCACGCCGGTCTTCTGTGAGAGCGTGGTACTTCCCGGTCGAGCCAGCCCATTTACGAGATGCAGTGATGCACTCAACGAGTGACTACAGCTAGGCTCTCTCCAATAAGACTTTTAGAATCTTTGTAGGGAAAAAGAGAATTATTAAAGGGAAAGGGAAGGACGAGAAGTTGTGCTTCCGAAGAAGCGAATTGAAATGATAAGATACTGATCATGAGTTAATAAAACAGCTTCACAACAATCACGCGCCGAAATTGGTGAAAAAGATGTTCTGTATTTAACTAGTGTGTGCAGCTAGGCTCTCTCACGATAGGCACTAAACTTGCAAGTCTGAAAGGAAAAGGTATATTTGGTGGGGGGAAAGAGGAAGCAGAGCGGGGTGGTGGTTTTTTTTCATAGAGTGAAGTAGGTGAAAGCTACCTAAATAAAAAGAGGAAACATGAAAGGGGATGAAGGAAGACTTGGGCTTCCGGTACTCGTCACTCGCGCACGAAACACAGCAACACAAGGTCGCTACTTCTGTCTTCTGTGAGAGCGTGGTACTTCCTCGGCCGAGCCAGCCCATTTACGAGCTGCAGTCAACGAGTGACTACAGCTAGGCTCTCCCACGATAAGAACCAGACTTTTGGGTTTAGTTCGTGAAGGGCGGAAATGAAACAATTAAGTTAATTGATTGATTGAATTAATTAATTAAGTGAGAAAGAGGGGCGGAAATATGTTTAATGTAAGTATTGATTTTATTAAATTATAAGGAGTTTAAATTAAAACAGTATTTGGCCAAGAAACGGAGGATTTTTTTTAAATTGTGAAAAAATCTTGTGCATCTCATGTTTACATCCAGACGAGGTAAAAAAGTTTGACCAAATTTTCAAGTTAAAAAATTGTCAAAAGACGACCAATTATGTACTCGGGCCAATTTGTCACTGTGTACAGTTTTTGTATCCCAAACGGTATTCAAAGGAAATGATCATCATGATGTTTCTACCCAGCGAGACTAAATAGCTAATGCCACTCAGACCAATTTATCACTCTATACAGCTTATAGTTGTAATTTTTATATTGTTGTCACCCAAATTTGTCTTTCTAAACAGCCTGTACGTTGTTTTCCCCCATGCGCAAGACAATGCAAATAATCTTCCAGATAACTACATAACTTTTCTACCCAGCGAGACTAAATAATTAATGCCACTCAGACCAATTTGTCACTCTATACAGCTTGCATGTTGTTGTAACCCAAGCGCAATTCATATCAAAGGATTACCCAGATAACTACGTAATGTTTCTACCCAACGAGACTAAATAGTTAATGCCACTCAGACCAATTTGTCACTCTATGCAGCTTGTATGATGTAGTCCTAAATTTGTCACTCTTATACAGCTTGTAAGATGTTATCACTCAAGCGCAATTTTTTACCAAATTATCACCCGGATAACTACATGTTTCTTCCCAGCGAGACTAAATAGTGAATGCCACTCAGACCAATTTGTCACTCTATACAGCTTATATGTTGTTATCACCAAAAATTGTGACTCTATACAGCTTTATGTATTATATTGCTGTCACCCAAATTTTTCGCTCTGTACAGCTTGTATGATGTTGTCACCCAAACGCCATTTTTATGAAATTTTCACCCAGATAACTACTGTTTATACCATGCCACAATCTCGGCACGGAGATTTTACTCATATCAGTACTCTCCTCAAATTAATAGTCGAAAGAAAAATTTTCAGCCAATATACAGGATAAGTTTAATAGGAGTGCGGATATTTCAGGAGGTAATCAGGTGCATGAAACTGGGCAACTTTCCCCAAGGAACGCAGGTCGAAATCTTAAAACTGAAAATCGACTTTTCATACAATCTTGAGTCACGTGACCAGTCACTTTGTATGAAAGTCGATTTTCAATTTTAAGATTTCGACCTACGTTCCTTGGGGAAAGTTGTCCAGTTTTATGCACCTGATTACCTCCTGAAATATCCGCACTCCTTTTAAACTTATCCTGTATACTCCAATTTTGAGGCCAGAGAGAATTTCGACATAATCACCAGGTCTTGCCGGCGACTTGGTGATCGCAGTATGATGTTACTAATGCACAAGAGGATGCTGCTGCCCATCCTCTCGGTATTCCCTTAGTCGCCTTTTACGACACCCGCGGGAAAGGGGGTGGCCCTATTCTTAGCCGGGACCACACGGCCGCACGTGTTCACAAAACTTTCATTCAGTGAGATAGTACAGTTTAAGATCTCGTTACCAACATCTTGTCACTCAAATGTTCACCGCGCTACTACGCACCAATCACTTTTTTGTTTGTGATTCACTTGTTTGTATTCACTTTTGGACACGAGCTATGAGAAAGCTCACGGTGTCCGTAGGTGGCCGTTCAGTGTGCGATTTAGTTAAGTATCTACCCGCCGAAATGATTTTGGGACCTCATTTCCCTACATAAACCGTATTAATTTCTTTGAAAAAAGAAAACCAAGTTTTCTATGCTTGATTGCTCGATCCTCTCTAATAATTGTAGAAAACGTTCCTAAAAGTTTAATGAAAGCCGTAATTTTTTTTTAATGTGGATATTTCCCGCCTTTTAAACAATTGTTGTAGAAAGCGGCGGTCAAACGGGTTAAATTAAAAAAAAAAAACAAGATCTTTAACATTATGTTACGTAGAAAAAAGTCTACCAACTTCTCGAAATTGTTCGAAATCTTCCTCATAAATATAAAACCTCTAAACAGTTCACACCCTGTGTAGTCACGCATCTTAATAAACGTTTTTAGGCAAATCACAAGTTTCCATCCATATAACGATATTATAGTTCACACTTCGTGTGCACATGTAAGGCCTGGAATACACATGCTACGAAAGTATGTTTGGTTGTTGTTGGTTTATTTATATTGCACGTTTTTGTATAATATGGTAGTTTGTCTACTCCAGGCCTGAAGGCTAGGCCTTCTTACAAAAACGTGCACCTAAATTGTTAAATAAGGTTGAGATTCTGCAGCCGATAGTTGTAGCACTCGGTGTGGTCGTGGAAGCGCGGGCCGGCGAGCATGCCTTCCAATACCTCCTCGTTGTCTTTGAGCGCCTTGTACATCGGTTGCCAGGTACCGAAGTTGAGTTCCATTAGTTGATTCGCCTTCCTGGCTATCTTCAGAGTCTCGCGGATCCAGTCTTTGATCGGCATTGGTTGTCGTTCGCTAGGAAACGAACATTTTCGTCAGAATACACTGTATCTAACGGATAATGGTCATTTGGTTCCTAAGTGTAGAAGATATTATGACTGTTCTGTTGATGGTTTATCTGAAGCTAAGCTGATGAGATCATTCACAGGAGATTTTACTATCAAGGATCCAAGAGCCACGTTGCCGATGATATAACTAAAAGATTACTACGACTAAAATCAATGTACTAATGTGCGAATCTGGTGCCCCTAAAGGATTTCACCAATCAAATGTAACGTTGAACCACACCCGCGCCATATTGTCACAGGAAATGATTAATAAATCAATCTAGTCACTTTACAGCGTGATTCTGTGCAGGGTTCCGCTGTGGGGACTAAAGTACAACCTAGCTATAGAACCTATACATGAATGGAAATACACAATTTGAGGGACAGATAGAGGCGTTGCGTTTTCTGATGTTATTTGCTATATTTGTATGTAACAATGTGAACTTACTCTAGTTCGGGGTTGTCCAAATACTTCATGATGCGACCCAGCATCAGATTCGCCATCTTCCTGATCTCATTAGTTACCTGTTACAAATAAAAATAATTATGACATAAATATAGGGTTATTTAAAAATAAAATGTTATAAAATACATACAAATACATGTTATAATTTAGTAACGAAGTCAAAATTGTACATTGAATATTTTTGGAAAAAAGTAATTTCTACGAGGTAACGTACGAGTCTGATGCCGAAAATATAGTTTTTTGAATTTTTGTCTGTTTGTCTGGATGTATGTTCCGGTTTGGCACAAAAACGGTGGAACGGATTTGGATGAAATTTAGCACACAAATCGTTTATAACCTGGATTAAGGTACTTTTAATTCCGGTAGTACGTTCCCGTGGGATATGAAAATATATAATAATAATATATATGGGATATGATGGTGAAAGCTAGTATGGATTAAGTGTGTGAATACATACCTCGACGCTGAATGATCCATACTGATACTCGAAGCTCTGAATGTTTTGTTTGATCAAGTCGATGCTCTTCGTGTACTCGCCTAAGAAATAACACAATCACATTAGCGTGCTGTATCATTGAACAAAGATTAGCAACAATATCTCAACTTTTGTTTCCCATTAATACCGGACTATTTTGGATTAAAATTAACACATTCGTATTGGAGTTACGTACCTATAGCAGCATAGAGCATGGCCAGATTGTCAGAAGCCTTGCGCAGTATGTTATGATGGCGGTACAAGACTTGCTGCATCAGACGGTAGGATCGCACCATTCGGTTGCATCGCTCTTCTTTGGACTTAGCTCGCATGGCTACAAAGCAAACAGCTAGTGTATAAGGAGATTGGGCGTAGCCGGAAATGTTATGACACTCATACAAGGCCTAGCTGAATAAGAAACTTTTTAGTTTGACCATCAAAACTTAACCACATTTAATAAGAACTTTTTGCTAAGAACTTTTGTCTATTTTGCTAGGGTTTGTTCTAAAAAACATAATTAATGAAAATACAGACGTTCTTTAGGACTTTGTTACAAAGATTTGTGGGATTTCTGACCTGGAATTTAAAATAAGTTAAACATTATACAAATTTGCCCTAAGGTGCCTACAGATCAAACCAGGCAAGGCGTTTTGCTCAGGATTGTAATAATATTAGAAGGCGAGTATCTGTAGGCACCTTACGCCCAACACGACAGTAAACAGGACAGAAGATAGATACTTCTATATACAAAGCGTTGCGCTAGCGTATCTCAATAATACAAATAAACGACTCAAAGTATCATCTAATAAAATAGCACTATAAGCAGTTCCGTTATAAAACACATCAAAAATAAAATGAATTGTTAACATAACGCAAATCAATAATAACTTTTACAAAAGAATACAGTAACTTAAAAAAAGAAACTCTAAAATAATAAAATTAACATACAGTATCAAAAGCGATACTGTACAAACATAAGCTGATGGTCATAAGATACCCGTTAATTACCATACTAACGAAGGAAAGGAAAAGGTTCCAGAAAACTTCTCTATTTGGTACTCAGTTTAAATATTCGTACAGTCCGCGAGGCCCAAGCTGAGCTTTGCATTTGTGTGAGTGATTACCAAAAGTAGTCAGACAAAAAAAAAAAAAAAATTTAAATTATGTTTAAGGTGGCCAGAGGCGAAGCGCGCTAACAACTCCATTTCTGCCGGCTTCCCTTTGGAAGATTGGAAGAGTAACTTCACCTACCACTATTGAAAAATAGCACATTCAGTAATGTCTACGATTGCCAAGTAATATAAACTACTCAAAAGAAAATAGGGCCCACCAAGTTTTTAGGCTGTTATTTAAAACTATTAATAATTAAGTGTTTTTTTATGGATATATGTGTTTGGTGAAGGAATTTAAAAATTGTTTAAACTTAGTCAATGGTAAAATTTGTTTATTTTGATCGATTTACACAATCAAAGCACTTTTTAAGGAAATAAACTCAAATTAACTAAAAAAATGAACTTAGTCTATCGCCCTTTTCCTGTAACCATTTGATGAAAAATGTTATGGTTAGTAGCAAGTGGGGCCTCCTCTGCTCTGTATGCACTCTCTGAGCCTATCTGGTACACTTTCGATAAGATGGGTAACATTTTGTTCCGGAATTCGTTCCCAACAGTTTTAGCGCGTTTATGAGCTCCTGTTGCTGTTAACATGGCTATAGTTTTCTTTAAGGCATCTTTTCAATTGATCCCATAAGTGCTCGATGGGGTTGAGGTCGGAACTCATAGCTGGCCATGGCAAAACTGTGATATTGACCTCAAAAAGTGCTCTTTGTGTGGCACGAGCCGTATGTGCGCGAGCATTGTCATGCATAAAAACAAAGCCAGCGCCCACTCTTTGTGAAAAGAGTGGGCGCTTTTTTGCAGTCATTCGAATTGGTTCGGTTAATCGTGAGATTACTTTTCCTATGGTTTTTTTCTTATATCTGAGTAGTTAGAATGATGTTTCAGCTGAAACTTTAAGGATAAACAATTTAATAAAGGTACTAATTATGGGTTGAATCATAATTACTGTCAATTAATAATAACTCATGTATTGGAGCGTTACATTATATCGTAGCCAGATTTTAATTAAAATGGAATAACTCTCTAAGGAGTTGGAATAGAAACATCTAATCTAGTTCATAAAAGATACAAACCACCATAGTTGGTACGTTTCTAGGGTTTCTCATTGAAGCGCCAGGATTGATTTTAGTGTTTTTGAAAAAAACATATCTAATTTTCCAACGGTGTCGATTACAGAAAAAATAAAATTGCACAAACTAAGACCCACCGTCATAAAAAAAATCGTAGTTGTGCGTCATGCCGTTTAAGGGATACAGAAATTTGCTAAACGTTACCCCAGCGGCATCTTGAATAACTCTGAAACCTCAAGACGCACAAATTTCATCTTTTGGGCACAATTATGCACAAATTACATCTTTCTAAGTAGCTAGTTTGTATTTAGCTACGACCAGCGGTTAAAAACATGCCGCTGGGGTAACGTTACTCCAGCGGAATCTGTTTTTCGTGATCTTTGGATCGGCTGGACGCACAAATTATAAATTTCGGGCACAATTACACGAGATGAGGTACTAATAATTATCTGTCAAGCCGAAATCCTTAAAAGCGACAACATTCCGCTGGCGTAACGCACACTAACCTCATTATTTTTATTTATTTATTTTTATTTCTTCAGGACAACAAACAATTATTGTATCCATATTCATTGACACGTTTTTTGTCGCCACGTATCCTTTTATGATTGCCCATATATTTTCAATTGGGTTGAAATCGGGGTGGTAGAGTGGTAGTCGAAGGACGCTGTGACCATGTTCTTTACGTGTCATTTTTATATACAATAAATCTTTGTTGTTTTGCAGTATCAATTGATAGAGTTGTGGATTAAGCATCGATGTAGAGTGATCGATATTGCGATACTTGAGCCAGTCAATCATACCTTGTTTACGACTATTTGAGTTGGGAGCGGGATTTTCTAACGAATTGTGGTATGATGCATTGTCTACCACCACAACGCTATTGGGCTTTAAATTTGGAATTAATTTCGTTTGTAACCATTTCGTGTAGTTTTCTGCATTCATAGTTATGGTAATCACCACTTTTTTTATTTTGCTTTGAACATGAGCAGTGCATTTGGTATGAAACCGTCTTCTCCGCCGGTATGCACTATTATTAAACGATTTCCTTTAGAAATTGGTTTCTTCAAACCAGAAGTGCTGCCATCTGAATAAGATTTCGAAGAAGTGTGAGTCGTGTCTATATATGTTTCCTCGGTATAAACGACTGGCCTGCCCTGAACGCGATATTCGGAAATTTGAATAAAAAAATTTATACGTAGATAACGTATCTCATGTTTTTCCATTAGATTTTTTCTATTATCTTCTGTCCTTTTCCATTTAAATCCTAAAAGAGACAATAGTTCTTCGGATTACCGCTTTATCAAAATCGTCAATGATAATGACATTTTTCCTGCATCTGGTCTTTTTCGGAGATTTAAATTTGCTTCTGTCTTCCAAAAGACGTTTACCTTCCAATAAAACTCTTTTGACAGTAGACAGCGGAATTACCGTCGATTTCACTACCAATTGGGCTGATGCAGTGACACTTGACATGTTTCTATCGTTCATGTCTTTAAAATAACTATTTAAATTACACAAAATTTCTTTTAATTGGCTATTTAAAGATTTTCGTATTCTTCGTTTATTTGTGTTGGCAGCCATTTCACTAATAAATCGAACACAAAAACAAAACATTAAGAATTAAACACGTCACGCTGCTACCAGTACAAGGGGTGAAGTGTGGAAGGTGCGCGGCGGAGTTGCGTCGCGCGAGGGACGCACCACGTCTCAGGCCGATTGTATAAACCGGTTTAAACCAAGCAAAGGACGCGTCGCGCTCTAGGCCGACGTTACACCTACGTTATCTATGTGCACTCACACAAATGCAAAGCTCAGCTTAGGCCTCGCGGACTGTACCTTGGTACCTTGGTGCGCAGTCAACAGCATTTGCAACAGGAAATGGGAAGACATTCATGTAAATATTATACCGGATACCGTTACCTGCGTGCACGTAATCGTGACAACTGATGAAGGTGGTAACTATGTCTTGAAGCCTGACGTCCTTATGGCAGCGTTTGCAGTTGACTAACACAGAACATATAAGAGAGAGAGTAGAAATTGTATCAGATGGCAGTCACCAACAGAGTATACAGAACATCTGGACACGATGAGTGCAGAGCGCCGCGACGAGGCGTACATGGGCGGCTCGCTTCTAAACTCATTTGCACAAAATGGCGGAACCGGCACCGCCTATAAGTCATTATGATATCCAATAAGTCATTATGATTACAAATTGCCTGTTTTAACAAATTTTTCGATGCAATGCAATGCGGTGCCAGACTTCCCCTAGTAATGCCAATCAGTGTTTCTTCTAAGTACAAAAACATCCCTTCTATATAATTTTGTTTATGTGCCTTCCGCTGTTACAAATGAGTCTTAATTTCCACAGTCAACGTGTTTATTGGGATTCTCTATTTCAGTTTCGGGATGGAATCCTGAAACTGAACTAGGTAGGTAGTTCATATCGTTAGAGCATGTTTAAACACAAGTTTAGCGCACAGTTTGTCGCAATTCGACTTTGAAATGCTGTATTTATTTGTAATACACGATCAAATGATTGATATAGCGTTTTATTTCTTTTAAACCTTTGATACCTCCATCCACCACACTATTACCAAACTCGAAGTTAACTTTTGACTTCGACTCGACTCATACACATAACGACTGGCACGAACTGTTCTTCTGGTCTATCATTTAGTGATCACCTAACTCTCTTATATGTTCCGATATGATACCTACAATAATCTTAAATCTAATGAGTATAATTATGTTTTATTGCTATACGTAAAAACCTTTGGCCCAGTAGCCCACAACATATGTTATAATGTTAATATAAGTAGAAAAAATATTATCAGAAAGCGGCCACAAAGTGTTCCGTGGCTAACCTGTGGGACTGATTCCGTATGACCAGAAGTAGCTCATAGAATTCATGGAACAAGGGCAGCAGGAACCCTCATCCAAATTAAACAGACGCTGCATCGACCAATCTGGGACCTGAGACAGCTTAGGCGTTTCCAGGTTGACCACGCAACATTATTATGATGTGTTTAAACACGGCCCGCAATAAAAAATGCGCGACGGACCGACAAAATAAGCCAATTTTTTACAGCGTTATATTATAATTTGTATGAAAGCTATAAAATATAATACCAATAACGGACGCGCTACCGTTCGCTGCCCCTGAAAACTAGTGTTTGTTCTACGAGTTGTATCAGTCGTCTACCTATACCCGACTCGACAGCTAACGAGTGTGAGCACTAGGCGTGTTGGGGCGCGGATTAAAGACCTTACCTATGGCGTGCATGGCGTCCGCGGTCTCAGCAGCATTCTGGGCTCTTTGCAGCGGGAACTCATTGGGACATTGGTGGCAAGACATTCGAGTGGCCACCCACGTTACAGGTCCCTTGCATGATGAACATGCGTATGCAGAGAACAGCGACTGGTGAAGAACGCGAGTCAGGGGATCAGAAACCATAGGTACATGTTAAGGGCTGTGTGATTCTATAATTGTCTAGTGTACTTTAGCATCGGTTACCTACGAGTGGCCAACAACTCTAGACTACTAGTGCCTATCTAGAATTAACAATTTCTTTTTCCGTTTATGTTTAATTGCCAACTAAATAAATGTTTTGAGGATTCAAGTTACTGTAAGTTACTCTAGCTACGTAGCTATTTGAAGCGGGGAGGAAGTGCTAATACTTACCACAAAGTCTTTCCTGGTCTCGTCGAGGCAGGCGGGGCACATGCAGTTGAACCCGTACTGGGTGCGCAGTGTTTCGCGTCGTACTTCGGTGGACTGTCGCGCATAATGTGGTCCATAGCAGTTCAGTATCTCGCCCCCTTTCGGGAGCTCGCGGATCACTTTCACGAACAGATGGTTTTTGTAAAACCTGGACATCGAAGGAAAGTGTTGTTGAAAATTGCCACCTCTATGAATGAAGTCCTCTAGGGGTGCCGCATAGGGCACTGTTATTGACATTATTTTAGCAACTTATAAAAAGTGTTTTTTATACCCGGGCCATGTCAAAAATCCTAAATTCATCGCGTAATTATTCTACATTGTGAATCTGAATAGGAAACTGTATTTCCTATTCAGAATCATATTTAATTTAATTAAAAAAAAATCGTGATAAAAATACTTACACGTTGGTGATGTTCGGTTCGCAGGAGTGATTCATCATAGAGGCTGTTGGATACACACCAGTACCAATCCTACGCCAAGGACTTGGGGTGCACGGAACTAGCAAACAATCTGTACAAGTGAAATGTTACAGAGAAACTATTCCATATCTCATTAAGGCGAAAGCGCCAGGGTAGCCCGCGAAATTGAAATTTTCTTACGTTTTTTGCAATTTGTAACAAATATCTATTTACAGAATTATAATAATTAAAGTCATCAACAACACTCTTAGACCAAGTAATTCTAAGAATGATTATTTCATCAAATCTTGACATTTGAGGATTATACTAACTTATGGAGTTGTATTACTGATTCTAATGATTATAATTATGTAAAAACATATTTGTTATGGTCGCGAGTCATACTTTAACCTGTTGAATCGCATGACGCCTTGAGGCGTTAGCAGAATTTAGCAGGTTAAGGGCTCCCACACAAAACTGCGATGCAATGCGAATTCGCAGTTTTGTGTGGGAGCCCTTAACCTGCTGAATTCTGCTGACGCTTCAAGGCGTCAGTGAGATTCAACAGGTTATCAACATACACCCAGACACTGAGCTGCAAATTGCAAATCGTAAGAAAATTTTAATTTCACGGGCTACCTTAGCGCTTCCATGTCAGTTTACTGGCATGTGACATGAAAATTAATTGAAACTCAACTTTAACACTTTCAAAGAAACTACGGCTATAGCATTCATAATAATAAAACTTCTATTGTGTCTCGTTTACCGCAGGTGAACCTTTTGAGTTTCAATTAATTCGAGCAATATACCAGCTAGATGCCTGAGTTTCTCTGAAGGTTTTTTTTTTAAGTTATTGGTATTCTCACGGTGGAATCACAATTCATCTTCGCCAACATCTTATATATTAGGCAAAATATACATTTATACACCCAGTGATATTCACAATATTAACACCAGAAATGAGGACAAATTACGCGCTCCATTTCACCGGCTTCATAAGGTTCATACATAACTCATTTGTTGGGCTTGGTATATGTATACTTTTATAACAAGCTACCCTCTTCCTTGCTAGATTGGCCCTTTAATGCGTTTAAAGCTAAAGTAAAATCCAACCTTTGTTCAAAGGCATACTATTCTATCAACGACAACTTAAACGATAAGAATAGTTGGTCGCTGTGATTAACTCAAGACAAGGTTTATGTTCTTTCTCCAGAATTAGCTTACCTACTTACAGGTTATATGAGTTCAAATAACTATTTATTTTATTTGACTGTATAAGTCAATTTATTTTAGTTTTATTTTCATTTATTATTGACTTGATCTACATGCATTACAATGTTTTTTTATATGAGTTGTATTGCAATATGTGGTTAGCTAGCGACCTCGACAATTGATCATATTATTCTTGCCCGAGCAACCGGCAGCAAGTTCGTCATGCTCCCTTAGATGTCACTACTTGCGGTAGCGTCGGGGGTCGGGTTGCCTAATGATAATAATTTTATTTAATGTTTTTGTGCTGCATAATGTAGATAATTTTGCATACTATTGTATAGAATCAAGTTTGTCTAGCTAAACAGACCGCTGTGCTGCTGGGGAGTTTGTTGCACCACTTCTTTTTCCCAGCTAAAGCATTAGGAAGTGGTGAAGGGCGGGCGTTTTTGGGGTGCTGTCTTATGTAATTTTTCACGTTCGAAAAGTGCTGATTCTCAGCCTAGTTTGAATAAATGACTTTTGATTTTTTTTTTCAATTGGATTCTAGACTTATGACAAAGAAAAGCAATTAAAGCATTGAATGACAATTAAAGCATTTCTTTTTAAATTTAATTGTTTTTTTTTTTTTAAGAAACGAACTTACTCGGCAATTCCCGTCTTTGGCCAGTGTTGAGTTCCATGACAGTATGTGCGTTGGTGACGAGCTGGCCTAAAGTGCGGAATATCAGGCCTGCACATAGCAACTTCATTTCGTTCATCGGCAGAGGGTACCCGACTCGTTCAGGGAAGTACTCGAAGAATTTAGTGTAATTCTCAAGATACAGGGTGAGCATGGTGGATGACTGGAAAGGTAACCCACTATGTAGGGAATGCTCCAAATATATTTATTGTTGAGTTCTAGTATATATGGCAAAACAGTTAAGAATGTAGGCAAATAACATACTATGAAACATTTTGTCAATACGAGTGAGAATAAAATTTTAGGCAATGCTTTTTAAGGTTGCACTAGTCGGCGGCTCGAACTCGTCGGTGGGCTAATATGCACGGTATTTAGTTTATTTGTTTATTTAGTGAAATAGAAGATCAGTTACAACGAAAACGAGCGCGTCAAACTTGACGCGCTCGTTTTCGTTGTAAATCATCATGAAATGTCATTAACCGACCTTTGGGCGCATAGATATTATGAAAAAACTTCAGGATGTATTTACTCAAAATAAAGTTATTTGAATTCTCGAATAAATTATCTATCCCTGTACGCTAACAATTTAGCCATTTTCATACTCCGGGAGTTACTTATTTACGCTCAAAGATGCGTTGAAATTAGTTCAAATATGGAAGTTTCGACGCTAATAACTTTCATACCAATTTTTTTTAAATTCTGTTTCCGTACAGGGCTAGACAATTACTTACCAGTGATCGGAATAGATAGTGCTAATTTGCCTAAACTTCGAGGAAAGAAGTAACATAGAGTAGATAATACCTGCTCTAAAATCCCGATATAATTTTAATGACGTTTAAATCCCGGGATTTAAAAACCACAAATTATTTATTGGAATTTATTTGTAGTTAGAAATTATTGATTTGAAAAATCATAACATTTTTTAGGGTTACACACACACACACACATATTTATGTCTGTAATTTTTATGGTGTACATAGTAAAGAGTATTCTATCTCTATAAATAAAGTCCAATAAATAATTCGTGGTTTCTACCTATTCCGATCACTGATAATGACGAAACAAGTAGATATAATTTTTCATGTAAATACACTGTCAAACAGTGGAGTAAACTCCATACGACGTTAGTATGGAAGTATGACTGACTAGGGTAACCTAAAGCACAAGACTTAAAATTAAATTATTACCATCTTTAGTTACCAAGCAACTGTCAAAATGTACATGAAAGTGATTAGTTTCCTTGATATGTCTATTTTGCCATGTGTATTAACTACCGTATACATTTAAAAAATCCTCACCAGCGCATACTGTATATTATCAGTATTAGCCGAACTGTCCAAGTTCGACGATAGGTTGAACATGCTGTAGAATGACTCGACCTCCGTCCTGTAGATACTGATGGTGTCAACTCTGGCGTACTCTGCCATCAAGCCGGCTGCGGTCGTGGGAGGTACCACATTCGGGGGCAGCCGAGGGAAACCCTTATGAGCGTATTTTAGCATTACCCTGCAAAATTTATAGTGTCACTTCTAGAACTTACATATCGCACCTTTAAAGACAAACCGTTACTAAACGAAAATATAAAATTTTACACAGGAGCTTAAATAAAAAATTTGCACGGCTTTTTCGCAATAGAATTTAAGATCATGGTGCTTTGAGCCATCTTTTGAGGTCATAATGATGGATATTTTACGTAATTTTATTTTATTAATCGTATAGTTTACTTAATTTAGAAAGATGGCATTAGTAACTCAAATCTTTAAAAATTTCGTTTAGTAACGGTTTGTCTTTAAAGGTGCGATATATTATTTCATTTACTTATTAAGGTACAATTCCGTTTTTTGTTTGAAAAATTATTATCGTGAAACTGAAGTAGAGAAATGCCGCTGACGTCGAAGTTGTGACATCGCGTACGGAATTAAAACTGCAACGAAATAGTTGCTTGCGGTTATTGTTAACCGCAACGTCGCAGCCTTTAAGACCTGCCAAAGTCATACTCAGCTCCTCAGAAGCTTTGTCACCTTAACTTTGTTAAAAACCTTACCTGAATGCTAGGTGCGCGATTCCTATGATAGGAAATATATTAGATCTTACTCCAGCGCATTCCCAGCGGTGGTAAAAGTTCTTGCTTAGATAGTGGCAAGCTTCATCGCAGTAGACTATGCGCGAGCAATCATTGCACCTGCAAAAAAGGAGAATCATTAAATGATGCTAATGGAAAATAGTATTTTAAGTACAGTCAAACCAACGCTTTCAACTTGCGTCCGCGATGACGTGCACGGTGGTGCTCAGATGTTTGTACTTGTTCACACCGGCGCCACCCGTGACCAGTACGACCGTGCGATCACAACGAAATTCAGTGAACGCATATTTGCACGCTATAGCGTACGCTTGACGAACGCGGTGGTTTGGTCTTTCCCTTACACTTATATCAATTTGTAAGATGGAATACTTGCCCAATCATAGCGGGGTCACTGCTGCAGCAGTAGTCGCAGTAGTAAGGATGGGGCAAGTCTTTATCCGGTAGCTTGACGGAAGCGAACGGTTCTTCAGCGAAAATGACATCCCCTCTCTTCACTGGTTCTTTTACGAGGACATGGCGTCCAAATTCATCGTTACGGCTGCAAAAGAAAGAACTTGCGTTCAAAATCTAATTAATTTTACCCAATGTTGGGTTCAGCTAAGAAATGGTTGGCATAAGAGAATAGATAATATTTTATTAAATAATGTATTTTAGTTTGTTACGACCAGTTCTTTCATCCCTTAACCGTTACGGTATTGCAATAAAAGCCTTCTATCCCCTATTTCTGCGAAAAGGTCTCCCGACTTTTGCCCAACAATGGGACAACACAGGTAAAAAAACCAGTAAACATTTCCATAGGAACATAAACCGTTTGTCTTTTAAGTATACAATCAAGATTTAATAAATAACATTGTTTAAATAATTTTGTTTTATTTATTTTACGTTTCACTATCGAGATACCTATTATATACAAAATTAGCATTTTGTTTTGTATATATACCCTGACCAAATTAAGAAAACTGCCAGTTAAGAAATGTGCAGTTATGTCTTAATGTTATTAAATGTTTTAAACAATGTTATTTTTTCAAACATCTTCAAAATTATGTTGAATTATCTCAAATGAAGGTAAGTTAAAAAAAATTGTTGAATTAAAATATTTATATTGTGGTCTTCGTCTAAAAAAAAGCATCAAATAGAAAGAGGTATGAGGTCCCAGACATGCAACCAGTTAGTCCATCTTTGAAAAGTGCAAAAATCTTAAATTTTCTTTTATAATGCATGTGGATTGCAGTATTAATAGCCCTTATTTATCAGTAATAATAGAAATTTAAGCCACGTGAATCGGCCGGGACACCGGTGTGCCGCTGGGACTTGACGGTTCGGGTGCGAGCGGCACACCGGTGTGCCAGCTGGGAAATAACCGGTATAACTTCTCAGTGACGCCATTCTCCAGTAAATTGCGGACGCTATGTGGCGGCCACCGCTCTTCTAGTAAGCCGTAGCTGAAGATCCGAGCAGTTCAGTTTTGTAAAATAATCAGCTAAAATAATAAGTTTTAACACTTACACTAGCTCAACAGCATTGCAAGCATTCCTGAATTGACGATTCTCTCCCATGTACAGCTCCGGTAAGTTCAGCTCGTCCGGTGGGACATCATGGCGGAGTTTTAGCAATTTTTCATCTAGCAACAGGTACGATTTGTCGAACTCAACTGTAAATATATGCTTGTATGAATATTCACCGAGACTTAAATAATATTAAATTATCAAGTATCAAATGAAACACGGTTCATAAAATCTTCTTTTTTTTTAATATACCTTTAGATATGCCCCGCAGTTCAACTTTTTCATTGTGCCTCACTGCTTGGCGCATAGCCTCAATACAATTTTGTCTCTGGCCCATTTCTAAATAGCATTCAGCGCGACGTAGGTACAGTTTGTGCTGAAGATCTGGCGGGTACTTATGATTCAAGGCGCGTTGCACATCACGCAAACTCTCCTGTAAAAGTAACGTAAGTGAGTAATAAGAAAAGCTTTTTTTTACATGTCAGTGACGGAAATGTTGTAAGATTTATACCTTAAATCGTTTCAGTCTCAAAGATGCTGCTGATCTATTAGCGAGGGCCACAGAGTACAGAGGGCTTTCTTTGTTCGCGTAAAGCACGCTCTTTGTGTATAGCTTGTGGCTCTCCTCAAACAGCTCAGCTCTAAACTTGACGTTTCCCCGTTGACGCCATAGCAGCGCTATTTCATCGTTCTTGCGTGAGGTGTCATCATCAGCCACTTGCTTGTCGTAGCATAGTTTCATTTGTCGTATCCATTCCGTAAAGATGTGCCTAATAGACAGAAAGTCGACTTAAATACATTGTTATATTGGCTAAATATAGTGGTCTCATGACTAAATAAAACTAGAATTATGTAATTAACTTCGCAAGGGCTATTGGGCACAGAGCCTTAATGCATACTGTAGCATAATGTACAATGTGATAACGAAATATAATGTGGATTTCATATTGTCTTATAATATGTGCATGTGAGTAATACACTGTGTAGGTCTGTGATATTGTTATAATGTATTCTTCAGGTGTTATTAATTGCAGCTAGGGTTGCGGGATGTTCGAAAGAGTTACCGTGGCCCCGGCACAGGCAACTGAAGGAACACGGGTGGGTTTTAGTCAGCAAAAGTCTGATACGCCCTCCCGCTACGCCCAGAGCGGGAGAAGTCATATGATGATATCCCATCCAAAAAAAAAAAAGGTGTTTTTAATTATGTGGATGTCGCATTGTCTTAATGTGCATGTGACAGACATACAATGTGTATGATAATGTCATGTCATATTAATTATGTGGATGTAGCATTGTCCTAAAGTGCATCATGTGATAATCTTAGACTGTATATGACATTGTCCTATGGTGATTATTATGTGTAATGACTCATGAGGATGTCACACTGCCATATATGTATGCATCTGGTGCATGCACACACACACACTCAGTGCATGTGATATTGTCAAATTGAAATTTGACATGAGCATGTTGTATTGTCATTTACTGTGTATGTTATTTTGTATTAGAATGTGTGAATTTTATTTTAATAAAATTAGGTCATAATATTAATTTTCCGGATAAATCTCAAATGTACAAATTATACACTAACCTGGACAAGAAAAATCTATAAGCCATACATATATTTTATTTTACTTCTATGCAGGAGTTGAACCCGCAACCCATTTTCTGGTAATTTGCAGGAGTCTTATCGCTCAGCATTTAGCCAGCTATGCTGATGTCATTAAATTAAAATTAACACATCATATTATCTTATAGTGGGATGTCGCATTTTGTATTCCGAGTTAATTAAAATAACTTATTAATTTAAGTTAAAATAATAATATAATTGTATAATAGTGGATAATATCGCATTGTATTATATGTGCTAATTAAAATTACTTAATTTAAGTTAAAACATAATATAATTATAATTCAATCTTGGAAATAATTTTAAATTCCTTGTTTCAAGTTTCTACTCCTTATTCTTCCAGACCCAAATTAACATGTAAAAAAAGAAGAAAACTCCTTAATGCCTTAACATAATCTATACTAATTTTATAACACTGAAGAGTTTGTTTGTTTGCTTGAACACACTAATCTCAGGAACTACTGGTTCAAACTGAAAAAGAATTTTTGTGTTGGGTAGCCCATTTATTGAGGATAACAATTAAAAATGTTGCAAAAACGTGGAAAAAATATTATATTACTATTCTATATTATATTCGTAAACAGTTAAAGTTATGCAAAAATCATGTATGATGGAATTATTCCTCTTAAAAAGTTCTAAAAAAAAGTCCACGATAGCATATGTCTATCTTTTAAGGTTGGCTCACTATAACTGTTTTAATGGTAATCAAAGGAGATGTTTCAAAATGTATGGAGCCCCGGCCAGGTATTGGTACACCCTACAAAAAAATGGGGAAACAATTAAAACAGTTTCCAATCATCCAATTACTTTTAATTGGCTTTGTTTGGTAGTAAAGTACAAGAATGTACAATTGAAATTGCAACACACAACAAAAACCCATCATGGCGGTAAGTTGTCATGTTGATTGATTATTGACGTTTGACATGTTTACCTCTGTCATATTACATTGTCAAAGAGAATCATAACATTGTCGTACTTTTAGTCTTTTGCAATATTATTTTAGATCTAATTGTAAAGTCGAAAATCTATTAAAGAAATCTGACAGATTGTAGTAGCTTGATGTACTGGCGTCTGTACATAACGTATAGTCCAGTTAAGCAGACGACAACCTCATAGGTTGACGATTTTTACTTATAGCATAAACGTACAGATACAAACATTCAATAGTCGAAATATTAACTCAAACAAAAACAATGTAGCGATCTTTTGATTCAACTATCAAAAACAAAATCACAAAATCTAAAAAACGAAAGCCAGGTTGTTAAAAATAACTCGAGAGAACAGAACATCAGAACACGATCGACAACGAAATCGACTGAAGTGACAGTAGACAGTTCACGATCTATGATCAATGGTCGATCTATAGTTTACTGTCATTGGTTTTTAACCACAGAGTACCTAAATTGGCGAGACGCCATATTGAAAGTCGATAAAATAATTGATAAATATCAAATCATTACAAGAGAAATATGCATTTATGCAATTTATCAGTATTTTTCCCGAATTCCACGGATTTTTCTCGATTTTTCGAGGTATTGTACATATTCTGGGCCCATTTTGAAACATCTCCTTTATTATAAAATAATGCATTATTTGCGAAGGTGTAAAAAAACATGTATAAACATGGTATTAATCCTTATCCAAATACATAGTTTCATAATCAAGACTGTTTAAGTACATGTAAATTCCTTTTTAAATTATTCATGTCGGAACTTTCATATAGAAATTATGACGGGTATAAAAATGCTTAAAGTAAAAAAAAAGTGCTTAGTTTATTTGTTACCATTACACATTTTATTTTTTATCAACTGTTTGAATGCATTAATCTCTGTCACTACCAATTTTTGAACGCTAGGACCCTTAAAAGCCGAGCAAAAAGTAAGAAAGAGCGCTAAGCGAAAACGAAGTAACAGCGCGGGCAGGCAATGCAATGCAACGGGGTGGGTCGGGGGAACAAGAATTTTCACACGGACACGGGATGGAAGCTAGTTATGAATAAAAGGAACGCAAGCTGGCATTTCTGATAACCGAGTTGATATTAATAGAATGTAGACTTAGCATTTTTATTATCTACATTACGTCTTATGATCCATATTAATATGAGACAGAATTAATCATTATTTTTACTTTTCAACTTGGCATAATCATAAGTTTCATTGAATTTGTTCAATCAAATATAAACCTATGATGACGCTAAAGCAGCATACTTGATATAAAAAAAAACATTGCAATAACTTATTTAACTTATATTGTGCCTTAATATCTTAAATTAACATACTAAACTTATAACATATTCATAGCAAATGTGTGACAAGGAGCAAACGCAAAATGGCCCAGGCAGTGTTCATCCTTCTCCTTCGCACCAATGGCAGTCCTATAAGCACTAGTTACAATAGGTAGCCTAGATCCTAGATGACCTGCGCGGAGCGTATCGATTGCCGCCCGAAGTACTACGCCGTACTAATAAATAAGCCTGCAATTAGAAAATGTACTCACCGGATTCCTTTATGGTTGAAGATGTAAGTTAGTGTCTCGATCGCGCCGTCTGGTCTGCGGTCTATCTTCTTCTCCTCGAAGGCGATGATGCACAGAAGAACCTCCCATTGTTTCGCAGGGTCTTCTGGCAGGCCATCGCGGTCCATCTTGGATCAAGTTCGTATAATATTTGCAAGTCGAAAGTAGTATAATCCAGAAGCCATCTTCCACTTAGTCACTTGATTTATTCACTTGGCAAATTGAAAGCTGGGAGCCCACTGGAGCGTCGAGAGGACACGACCAGCTAGCTGGAGCGCCGTCTGAAGACTGGATGGAGCTGGAGCTCGTAGCCCGGGCGGCGGAACGGCGGGATACTGCAGCCGGCTCTAAAATGTATGCTGTGAATGTATATAACTAAAAGCAAAATATTGATTTTTGACAGCTGCGCGTTTAATGGCCGCTTCGTTCTACGCATAGGTTATTCGTTGTACGCATGCTCGGCACTGGGCGGGGCTGGGGTTGGGTCGCGGGAGGACTATAATAGACCTAAAATAAAGCACTAGATAAAACTACTATACCCAGAAATGCAATTCGAGATCAAAAATGTAAACAAAGGTGTTGCCAATTTTAAATAATAACCTCAATTGTGCAGTTTGCCGAAAAGTACTATTACATAGTGCTAAAATTAGAGGCATATCTTAAACAGGTAAAATATAATATTGCACATAGTTTTCAACTTTAAAGTGACGTAAAATACGATCCAAGAATAAAATATAACTGTTTGAAATAATATCATGCAAATTATTTTTATGCTACTGGCAATAAGGCAGTAGTCTTAAACATTTGGACTTCATTTAGTATTTTCTACTAGTGAAACGCCTCGGCTACGCATGGGTGCTTTTTACTAATGAAATAAATGATAATTTTCTTACACACAAACCTTGTCCTGACATTATTATGAACAGAACAAAAAAAAGAGGTGATGCCGCAGTGCTGGAGTATTTGTGTTAAACACGTAATAAAAGAAGAGGACAAAATGTGTGATCTCGATCACATTATAGACAGGGTGACGGATCAATTCATAATTAGTGAAACTGATTCGGACTCTTCATCAAGCTCATCAGTCCGAATCACAAAGTGAATAAATAATAATAATATTATATAAATCCTAATTTCAAATAAACATGAGCAACTTGTTCGTAAGAATGTAAATCTTTTATTTTCATTTCGTTTACCTTACCTATAATATTAGGACTTACCTTAGGCTATCATATTTTTAATTTTGACACGCTGCTTTAGCGTTCTACCAAAAACACGAAATAGTAAGATGAAAATGAAAAATATATTATAGTAAGATGAATTACTAGGGTAATGTTGACTACCCTTGAACTGTCACTTTGACAATGACATTTCTTCATTTACATTTTTAATCTCGAATTCCATTCCTGGGTATATAGATATTCTATCATGGCCGCACCCAATAGTTTATAAATTCCATTATTTTTCATGTCAATTGTTATTTTATGAAAGTTTACAGTAGTTATTTGAGTTTAATGAGCCAGAATGGACCACTGTGTATAGGGCCAAAAACCAGGTTGGCGATCATTAGAAGTAAAAATGTTTGCCTGTCAGTCTTTTCCACTCTCTTTTCTCCAAAATACACTTCTGGACACATCTATTGGCCCACCTTGTATTTTCAGTTTCGTTTGGTCCTAGCTAAAATTTTATATTAGGTCGAGCAAAAAGTTTTTATGCAGTTTTGAACCTGGCACATTCACAATTTCATTCAATAGTCTTTTTTTGAATTTCGAACACAGAATTTAAAGAAACAAAAGACAATTTGGAGCCTGTTTGTTGATATCAAACAATCGAATACTAAGAAAACTTGGTTTTATTGGTTTACTTGGATTTAATTCTTGAAAAAGTGATTGATATCTTTGGTTTTGCAACAAACATTACTTATTCTTAACATTAAGGTGAGGTTCTATCAATAATCTATGGATACTTCACCTGAAGTCGCCGCCCAAGCTGTGGCACTAATTCAGGCCGGACACAGCCAAAGAAACGTGAGTGCTCAACTTAATTTAAGTCGATCTGCGGTCCGAAATATTTATCGGAGGTACCTAGAGACTGGCGGCTTTGTTCGTCGCCAAGGAAGGCCACGATCTCGGGTCACAACTGAAAGGCAGGATCGATTCATCGTGACGACCAGCTTGAGAAATCGTCACCTTACCTCCTTTGAGATACAAAACCAACTTCGCGACTTCCACGGAGTATCTGTGAGCGCTCGAACTGTTCGGAGAAGGTTAAAAGAACGCGATATGGTACCACACAAGCCAGCTAATGGGCCCAAACTAACGCGAGCCCACCGAACAGCGCGCCTTCATTTCGCACGCAGTCATTTAAATTGGACACAGCAAGATTGGAGCCGTGTACTCTTTTCTGATGAGTCTAAAATTGTGTTACATGGCAATGATGGAAGGAAGAAGGTCTACCGACGTAAGGGAGAGCGTTTCGCACAATGCTGCTTTGAAGAGAGGGTTGCTTATGGCGGTGGCTCATGGACTGTCTGGGGCGGTATATCCGCGAGCGGCAAAACTCAACTTGAGGTTGTTACAGGACCACGGCTGCCAACATTAAATGCTGAAAGGTACATTCGTGAGTGCTTAGAACCTCACGTGATACCATACGCGGACTATGTGGGCCCAAATTTCCTTTTTATGCATGATAATGCAAGAGCCCATGCGGCCGGCATCGTCAGGGAATATCTTCGGGATGTGAACATCACAGTTATGGACTGGCCAGCCAGAAGCCCAGACATGAACCCCATTGAGCACATGTGGGACGAGCTAAAAAGACGTGTTAGGGCTCGTCAGCCAGTTGCCCAGACGATGCAGGAGTTGAAAACTGCCATAGAAGAGGAATAGGAGATGATCCCTCAAAATTTCATAGAGCGGTTGATAAACTCTATGCCTAATCGTATGAGAGCTGTGGTAGATGCCCATGGAGGCAACACGCGTTATTAAATTAAACCTTTATTTGATAAAACATGTTTTTTATTCAAAAATCAATTGCCTTTAACAAGGTGCATATCCGACTTGTTAGGCGTAGCTCCATGTCGTATGGTATTCTGAATTCAAATTTAAAACAATACGATCGAAAAAGATGGTAAAATGTATCGGGTTTAAAACTGCATCAACAGTTTTTGTTCAATCTAGCAATCATATTTCGGTAGGGGCCATCGAAACCTAAACTCTAAGGTGGGCCAATAGATGTGTCCAGAAGTGTATATTTGACACTAGCTTCCGCCCGCGACTTCGTCCGCGTGAAATTTCTTGTTCCTCTGACCCACCCCGTCGCATCGCATCGCCTGCCCGCGCTGTTACTTCGTTTTCGCTTAGCGCTCGTTCTTCCTTTTTTTTTTTTGCTCGGCTTCTAAGGGTCCTAGCGTAATGTCACATCTTCTTTTCTATATAATTATATAAAAGGAGAAACTGACTGACTGACTGACATATCAACGCACAGCCGAAACTACTGGGTTTAGGTACGTGAAATTTTGCACACGGCTTCCTTTTATAATGAAGGGGAGCACTAAGAACGGGTTTTTGGAAATTCGATCTTTAAGGGGGTTAAAAGGGGGGATTTCATTTGTATGAAAAATCTGATTCCTTAAATTAATAAACTTGAAACTTGGCACGAATACTTATCTAAGTAAACTATAAAGTTTTTCATTTTTAGTTTTTCTAAACTACCCCCTAAAAAGGGATTAGAGGGTGTCAGTTTGTATAAAAAAAAATTACGCTAGGTCCGATTAACTCGAAACTCAGTATTTATTCTTAAAACCGAAAATAAAGAATAACGTGTATCAAGGTTTTTCGGAAATCGAACCCTAATGGGGTGAAAAGGGGTAGTAAATTTTACAGCGGAGGATTTTACTGCGTGGCTGGATTAACTCGAAAATTTATAAAAATAACCTATAAGTCAAATAATGGAAACATCACATAAGATTTTTCAAAAGTTAATCTCTTTGGTGGTGAAAAGGGGGATACAGTTTGTATGTAAAATCTTATTCCTTGAGAAAATATATTTGAAACTTGGCACGAATACTTATTTAAGTAGTTTGTCATGTTTTGTTTTTAAAGGGAGATTAACGGGTGTCAAAGTTTTTATGGAAGAATTTTAACGCAGGGTCCGATTAACTCGATAGTCGGTATTTGTACTAAAGACCAAAAATAAGGAATAACGTGTATTAGGGTTTTAAAAATCCTACCCCTAACGGGGTGAAAAGGGGTAGTCAATTTTACAGGGGAGGATTTTACTGCGAGGCTTGATTAACTCGAAAATTGGTATAAATAACCTATAAGTAAAATAATGGAAACGTCACAAAAGACTTCAAAAATTAACCAAAACCTTTGGGGGTGAAAAGGAGGGATACAGTTTGTAAGAAAAAAAAATCTTATTTCGTAAGCCACAGAACGGATTTCGATAAAATTTGGCAAGGAGATAGATGGCATGCTAGGGAATGACATAGGCTACTTTTTTGTCTCAAATATAATCCTACAGGGGGTGAAATAGGGGAGTAATGTTTGTATGGGAAACCCAGCATTTCTTAAGTTAGGGATATGAAAATTAAAAATAATGCTTTTGATAGGAAATGAAAAATTATGTGGTTGAGCGTTTTTAAAAAAAACATTTCCTAAAGGGGTTGATTTTAAAATTCACAAAACATATAAAATTTTTTGTGTAGGTACCTACCTACCTCTTTTAAAGAGATTTAAGGGATCGGAAATGTAATCATAGTTCGTATCTTGCGGTAACATTTAGTCTTTATTTAATTAATATCAATCCACTCGGTCAAAAGTTATTTGTTATTAGAGCGTGGCCGACATAATTTTAACTGAACAAAGTCCCCCTACCGCGTCTGTCTGTCTGTGTATTTGAACGCAATAAACTCAAAAACTACTGAACGAATTTGTATACGGTTTTCAACAATGGACGGAGTGATTCATGAGGTAGGTTTAGGTGTATAATTCATTAAGGTTTTTTGTAAATTGGCTGAAATATGACGAGGTTTGTTGAAAATGTGAGAAAAAATCATGCCGACTGGGAACTTTACTAGCTTGCGCCGCGTAAACCAATATAGTTATATGAAACAATGTGTTTTTACCTGGATTAACACAAATGGTACTTTTAATCCCGGTAGTATGTTTGCATTGGAAATTTTCCGACATCCACGCGAGCGAAGCCGTGGGCAAAAGCTAGTACCCTATAGCCTTCCTCAAGAATTAAGCTTTATAATGCAAAAAGAATTTTTCAAATCCGACTGGTAGTGACAGAGATTAGCGCGTTCAAACAGTCAATAAAAAATAAAATGTGTAGGTAACTAAAACAGCGCATTTTTTTTACTTTAAGCATTTTTATACCCGTTGTAATTTCTAAACGAAAGGTCCCATTTAAATAATTTAAAAAGGAATTTACATGTACTTATTCAACCTTAATTATGAAAATATTTTTTTGGATAAGAATTAATACCATGTTTATGAAATACCTTCGCAAATAATAGATTATTTTATAACAAATTTGATTACCATTAAACAAGTTATAGTGAGCCAACATTAAAAGATAGACATGCTATCGCGGACTTTTTTTTAGAACTTTGTAAGAGGAACAATTCCGTCATACATGATTTTAGCGTAACCTAGTGAGAACAAAATTTGTTGCCGCATTGAATGGGTTAAGTTACCTAGTATTGGATTTAGGTTCTTAGCTTTTTCCCGCACGTTTTTTCATTTTCACATCTGACATTGGCAGAATTGTCGACATCGGCACCATTGCCATAGAGAAAAATAGAGTAGAATAGAAATAACTTGTGACACGACTCGCTGGCCAAACTGGCCCAAACTCTATCACTTGTCGACAAAGACAGCGAGCAATTTTCTTAAAATAAAATCGGTTATCAGCCGGCTATGTCAATGTCTTTTGTTTTGTATTTTTAATCAAATATTTGCTCTAGTGTCACTATCCAGAAAACGGAGAAATACGTCTGTTCGTACGGGAAAAACGCCAATAACCTCATCTGTCTTCTAGGCAATCTTTCATGATAGTAACTTCCAATTTTCTAGGAAATCACCGATCAAGTGACTATAAAAGTATTATCGTGGAGCTGTTATGTACTTATAAGGCTTTGGGCTGTAATATGTAATTGAAGATACATTTTCTTCATTCATATTTAGACTACTTTCCTGAAAATTTGGGCGCCGACAGCGATGAACAGGGTGAAAGATCCTACCAAGATATTTCTACCATAGAAAAACGATATCAGGGCAAGTGGAGTCCACGTATGCTAGCGGGTTACTGTTGGACATTACAACGAGACGTCCCTGAAGCAAAATGTAGACGAAAATCATAAAGCTACATTTATATTAATGTTGCAATATAGCGGAATAACTTTATTTTGTTGATACAAACTGAAGATTTCTAAAATTAAATTAACTCGAATTACAAAAAAAAAAACTATTCGTATTTGAAGCATTCTAATTTTATTTCTATTATCCTTATCCCTGTCCTAAACATAATTACACAAAATTTTTCATTATACATGCAAAAAGTGTTTTTTGTTGACTCGTGTTATTTTTAAAAGAGTAACCGTGGAGTTTCTTGTCGATTCTTCTCCATAGGAAACGACCAATTGGAACCGTGCACCTAGCTTCTGACGTTTCATAACTGCCCATGTAGATTTATGTGAAATAAAATATTTTAGAGCTTGTATAGCGTGTCTGACTGTGTCTGGGACTGGGTTACCCATAGCATCTTTTAAGATAGCTTGTACTTGAACAGTTAAAACTGATAACGCAGGTAAATAGGTAGGTTGTGTAACTAAATACTGTGCCTGCTACCCTTTGTTTAATTTATCAGCCAATACATAATAATCTATCTCGTTGGTCTAGTGGTCGCAAGCACTACTGCTGAGCATGAGGTCCTTTTTTTTTGGGTGAACTCATCAAGTGTCACTGCATGGGAGACATCGACACGATCTTAATCAACCTAACGTCGATAAATTAGCGTTGAACGAATGGTTAGGGCGTGGAGAACTGTTCCCCGAGACAGAAATTGTTAAGTAGTATGTAGATAATTATTTGTAATTTTGCTTAGGTACAAGTAATTTTATTTTTTATGAAGTGCAAACATTGTGACTTATTATAAGATATAACATCGCCTTGGATGATTCTGTAAATGTGTTATAATTGTGGTTTACATAAATAAGGACGCTTGTGTAGGTAACTTGTGTCCTTCTCTTGACGTAACTGATGTCTTTTATCTTTTACTAAAATAAAACCTACGACCAATTGTTATTTTTATTTTTGGATTGCCACCCCTTGTAAACACATAAGGGTTGGGTAAACAAAAAAGCATTTACGTCATTAGAGGTACACAATTCTCTTTCTCAAAAGGAAAAATAAAATTAACACGATCATTTCTGGAATCTTTGTATGTACTCAGAGTAGGTTGGCTGTACAAACAAGAATTCAATTTCGAGGATAAATAAAATTAACAATTATACATTTTTGAAATCTTTGTAGCCCTTCACCCCTAACGCCTAACGTGGGGGACGTTAGGGGTGGCAAAAATAGCAATGGCGTCAGGGGAAAAAATAAAATTAGCCAGATTGATTATGAGACTTTCAAGCCTTACAAGGCCACGCTGAGGGTTAGCTGTACTTGAAAAGCAATTTACGTCATTAGAGTTACATACATTAATTTTCCTATAATTAGCACGAACATTTTTGTAAAGTGTTTAAATAAGCTTTTACCCCACCTCGGGGATTGGTACATGCAGAGCCATTGCGTCATTAAAGTTATTTAAATTCACTTTCTTATAAGGAAAAATTAAATAAGCCAATACATTTTTAAAATCTTTAGAGTCACATAGGGGTGGCAAAAATAATAATCGAGTTATAAGGAAAAATAAAATTAGCCACAAAAATGGAAAGTTTTGAACCCTTTGTACTTTTTATGGACTTCGAATAACTTTACCCGCATATGGATGCTATGATCCAAAATAGACCCATCCCGTATAAAGGATAAGGGAAAGTGCTTCTTACATTCCAGCACCTAATTCACGATAGGAAACTATTAACCCACAATACTACACCCATAGTTATAACGCACTGCTATGGACTTTAGTTCGATAGCAATAAGAGTTATTACGACTGCATTATAAACATGCTAGGTTGTTTTGTCCAGCTTTTTGAAACAATCGAAAAGGAACTTTATGAAATTGTATTGAAGATACATTATAAATGCAGCTATAAGTCAGTTCAGGTATTCTAGGATAGCCCATGGTCCTGTATATAAATAAAGCAAAAATGAGCCTTATGCAGAAGTGTTAAGGATAATGTAAGACATTGTACCAAAGTTGGTTTGGTGATACTGGAATGGTTTATGGTCTCTAATGGTTTGATGGACAATTGTTAGCCTTTAACGTTTTGACTGTCGCTAGGTTCGAAGCTTGTCTTCGCTTGCTATTTATGTTATTGATAGTCTAACTTAAAAGCACCCATAGTTCTAAAACTATAGATACAGTCCACATCTGTGACACCGCAGCACAGGTAACGACCAAGTCACAGGGCGCATTACCTGAGTACGTCCGAAGAGAAAAAGTAGAACCATCGTCATAATAATTATCTGCCTAGCCCTTTCCCAACTATGTTGACTGCCTATCTGACCTCCACAACCCAGTTACTGGGTAACTGGGCCCTTTGGTACGACTGGTTGTCAGACTTTCGGGCTTCTAACTACCCTTAACGACTGTCAAAGATCTACAAATGACAGGTGAAACCAACGGCTTAACGTGCTTTCTGATTGACGGGCTATTATTACTTAGTCAAGAGCGAACCATTTTGTTTGCAGGGCTAGCTAAGCAAGTGACCAAGCATATGTCTACTTACAACCTTTGTACCTAACTTATAAAATAAATGTCCAATTATATCATGGCAGGACAAAAGGACAAACAATATTTTCTAACATTAAATGACTCCTACATTTAAAAGTGGGTCAGTGAAACATTTCTAAATCCTTTTAGTGCCGGATGTCAGTGACTTTTAGTTGGTGCATTTTTGGGGCGTAGGGCCACGATAGTGCCAAGATGGTCGCCGTGAGTGGAATGCCACTCAGGTGGCACTTAGCTATAGCTAAGTTCATTAAGATAATACCACTCTAGCCTTGATATATCAAAAAAAAAGAGAGAAAAAAAAAAAAAAAGAGAGCATTAAAAGAGGTTCGATGATACTATTTATTACATAGTACAGTCGACCGCACGTCGGTGGTAACACTTTGACCTTGAGCTGACCTAGCGTTGCAGTACGGAGTTTTATTAGGTACACATAACATAAAATGGTATCACGCCTTGTTTCCGCGAAGGGTTTGGCAGAGGTATACCTATAGTACACCCACATTTCACCAGTTATGTTTAAGTCCCATGGGGCGAGCATATTGCCATCAACCGGGCACAAATCCAGACTCCAGGTGGTTACTGAGAAATTCCAAATAGAAAACCCAATAACACAAGGAGAGGAGGAGGGAGAGGAGAAGCGAGGGGAGAGGAGGGGGAGAGGTTCTATTTGGTAGATTAAGAGCCTTTGACTTGCGGCCTATTGTACGTACGGCGCCCCCTTGGCCTTCTATCCGCGTACAATCAGGACTTGACCAGGATTGGCTAATATTTTCTTCAGCGGAAATTTTAAAACACACGAATATAATCTAAATATTCGTATGCGTTTGCGCCATCCTTTTAGAGGCATTCCTTGGATAGTGTCCAACTTCATCCAAGTCGTTTTCCACTGCCTTTTACAGTAAGTTTAGACCTATTTCAAAAGTTAACTTATATATTCAATATTCATCCTTATATACCTACTTAATATGAGGTATGTTTTACACATTTTCATTATACGCTGTAGAGACTGTTTTGAAAAATACAAGCAGGTAATAATAACACGTAATAATAGCAGCCTATTATTGTCCTACTGCAGGGCAAAGTCCACTTCTCATTCTGAGAAGGCATGAGCATTGATCACCGCGCTTGCACAAGACGGGTTGGGTTAGATTAAGTAGGTATATTATATTTAATCAGTACCATGGGTAGGGTTGACTTTAATATTATCAAGTTTTCTCTAATCCAAATACCACTACTTATGGTCCGTCGCTTTACCATCATCAATCGGTTTGGGTGTCGCCAATCAATTATCAACTAATTTGTACTAGATATTGTTATTAGTTCTTGCGTGAAATCTGACCTGAATAATCATTGAATGAACATAACTTCGCTTCGTGACCACCAATTTTTCTTATTATTTACTTGTACTAATGGAACTTGAACGTTTGTTTGCTTTGAGGTGTATTCAATAGAGTTGCATTAATGGGATCGGGTGCAGTGCCACATGCTACTACAGAGACGCGGCCGATCGAACCAAGATTGGTCCAATATGTGGTGATGCAATGTTGCTGGCAGCCAGACTTCGATCGACCATCGATTGAATTTTGAGGCGATCAATTTCGACTGGTCTATGTCGACCACAATCTACAGTTGGATTGAATTCGCATCGGATGCAAAACGAAGAGCTATTTTTATTTAAACTCAGATTTACAACAATTGACACGAACGGGAGTCGAACCCGCTGTCTCTGATAATCCGCAACATGCTCCAGACCAAGGCAGTAGCCAAGAATTCACTTCCGGGGCCGAGCTCTTACCAAAATGCACCCTGCCTACCGCCTTGCTCCAGACCACTGACTGAGTTACCATGCATGTTGATGTCAGAAAGCTCGTCCCAATAAAGATCAGTCTGTCATAAACCACCAAAATGGTGGCGTGAATGACATCACGCCTGTATTCCCCGTAGACTTAGGCAGAGGTGTTCCTAAAGTCCACCTACTTTTCACCAGTTATATTTAAGTCCGATGTAATAGGGGCGAACCTATTGCCATCAACCGAGCACACATCCAGACTCCGACTATTATTTTTCAAGTGTGTAATTATAACGTAGTGAACTCTTATTTTTATCACTGAATGGGCCTGCTGTTGACCTCGATCACCCATGACGGAAAGCGATGGATGAGGTCTATAATGGAACGAGCGTGCCCAGAAGATGCCTGTTCACTCTTGCTTTGAAGGCAGAAGGGTTATATGGGAAAAGTAACACAGACGCTGGCAGAGAGTTCCACACTTTGGCTGTGTGCATAATAAATGTGGAGAAGAAGCGCTTAGTACGACTAGTCGGGATATCAACCAAGTGCGGATGGTACCCTGCAGTACGTCTCGTAGTCCAGTAGTAAAAGGGCGATGGTGGGATTTGGTCGTGGAGCTCCTGCGGACATTCTCAGAAGTACAGGCTGTAGAAGACCGACAGGCAAGCAGCAATACGCCGATGAGCCAGGCTGTGAAGCCTTGCCACCAACGTCTCGTCCCCAATAAGCCTTTTTACTCTGCGTTTCATCGAGTCAAGTGCAGCAAGCTGGTATTTTGCTGAGCCATCCCATAAGTGGCTGCAATACTGCATACAAGAACCCAGCCAGGAAGAGGTTGTTTAGGATGCCCAGCTTCTTGGCTGCAGTCTGTGCTTTTGACTCAATAGTAGAGCCGAAGTTGAAATCAGACGTCAACTCCATGCCGAAAAGCTCTAGGTGGTCGGTAACTGGTACAGATGGACTTCGGAAAGTAGGAGATATAACTGAAACTGGCTCCTTTTGGCGGTGAAAAGACATGCCTGTGTTTTCAGAGCATTGAATTTGACCAGATTGTCGTCACCCCATTGGGAAACGAGATGAAAAAGAATTAATACGCTCTACCATGGCCTCTCTAAGAGTAGCTGTTGCACTGGACAGGTACATATCTTTCTGAGACTGTGCTATCATCTGCGTACCCGATAGCACCAATCTGTAGCAGGTCGTTGATGTGCAGCAGAAATAGAGTCGTAGAAAGAACAGACCCCTGAGGAACACTGGCATCAATAGCCATATGATCCGATGAGCAGTCATCTATCACCACTCTGATCGATCGATCACTCAGGAAGTCGGAAACCCAGTTGCAAAAGTCAGCAGGGATGTCGAATGCAGGAAGCTTACCCAACAGACTAGCATGCCAGATCCTGTCATAGGCCTTTGAGATATCAAGCGACACAGCAAAGGTGTCACCGTATCTCTAAATGGTCTCGATCAATCACGACGGAAGCCATACTGGTGGTCACTGAGCAGTTCATTGGCATCCAGGTATGCTAGCGGCTTATTGTTAAATATCTTTTCTATCACTTTACACAGTATGGCGGTTATGGTGATTGGTCGGTACCAATCACCATAAGTTGACAGGATCGGCACGTTTACCCTATTTGGGTACTGCCTGCACATTAGCAAGCTTCCAGGACTCCGGCACCACTCCAGTTTTTAGAGAGAGGCGATACAAGCGCGCCAAGACAGGAGACAACTCTGGAGTACAGCTTTTCAGGACTCTTGCGGGTATTCCGTCAAGTCCGCTGGCTTTATTGACGTCCAAACTGCCAAGGGCCTTACAGATCACTTTGAGTATGCCTGAGTGAGGTATGTTAGGTGGTATGCTAGAGGCCGTAACAAGGTGTGAATTTTCGGGAAAGATT
This sequence comes from Fissipunctia ypsillon, assembly GCA_947568875.1. Taxonomy (NCBI): domain Eukaryota; kingdom Metazoa; phylum Arthropoda; class Insecta; order Lepidoptera; family Noctuidae; genus Fissipunctia; species Fissipunctia ypsillon. The sequence continues at coordinate 26,993,697 of OX387643.1, forward strand.
GAGGCAAATAGGTTTGTCTTCTCTAGCGTGGTATGAGCCAGTGTTCCATCAGACTTCAGCATAGGAGGAAGCGAAGAACGGTAGAAGTTCGTCTCGGCCGATTTAGATAGGGACCAGAACTCCTTGCTACCCGAAGCGTAGGACGCCAACTTGGCCCCAATTCGTCCAACATGGCCGAAACGCCTTCCGTAACACCCGCTTGCAATCCTTGGCGTCAGAATTTTACGCTTTTTTCATTGCGCGAGCACCTTGACTGACACTGCGGGCCAAAGCCTAGGCCTGGTATGCCTGCTCTTTGCGCAAATCGTCTTACGCACAAGATGCGTTATAACAGAACCCTGTGCAAACTGCAGTAGCATAGCGCATCTTGTGCTCAAGATATTTTTTTTTTCTGTGAAGCTCAGCCGAGCCTCGCAGCCAAGTGGGACGTCAGAGAGTGGGATAAAATATTCCATTCCCTGGCATATCACGTCAACAATGGCGTCAGCGCAGCTAAAAGGGTTGCGCGAAGGCAAGCTTGCTCGCCGTCATGGGTAAGATGCAAAGAAATGCCGTATCTCATCCCAGTCTACTGACCTGTACTTCTATACTCGCCTCGTGTCTCGAGGGTGTAAATCTGGAGGAGAACAGGAAGACACGGATTTCACCAGACAGTGGCCGGACGATCCAAGCGGAGCCCAGACCGATACAGAGTGCATGTCCGGGTCTGTTATCAACAGAAGGTCTAAGCAGTTGGGTGTGTGGTCATTAATATCCGGAACGCGGGTAGCTTGGTCAACCAGCTGGTGGCCTTTATTCCAGCATGGTCAGTTTTTTGGTACGTAAACAACCAGTTTTTTGTTGCCATGCATTTCATTTCACAGTCACATGAAAGCATGGAACTTAAACGGCTGTAGTCTTGCAAAATTCACTCGCGGTGAATTATTTGCGCAACTCTGTATTTTTTTAAACAAAATAATGAAATAGCATGAAATATTATTATTGCACATAAATAACCATAATTTAATAGCTAGTTATTTCTTTTAACTTCATCTAGGTGAATTATGTTAGGTAAAATCATTTGGCGCGAGTAAATTTTACAAGACTGCAGCCTTACAAAATGAGAAATTGTTTTTCAAATGTGGACTTTCCAGACATTTATGTTCAAAAAAAACTTTTTTACAAAAAAAAAAACAACCGACCTCCAAAAAAACACTACAAAGTGAAAAATAACTTTAATTTCAGAAGTCGGTATCTTTGGATCTGTATTTTAGGTTTTTGCCACCGACTTCCGAAATTAAAGTTATTTTTCACTTTGTTGTGTTTTTTTCTGGAAGTCGATTGTTTTTTTTTGTAAAAAAGTTTTTTATTTTTCACTTTTTAGTGGGTCGGTTTTTTAATTTATCTAAGTTACAACAGCCTCATGACAACTGCTCATCACCTTTTACAAATCATTGCTTTTCCCGATGCAGGGACGTTAATTGTTAAGGAGTTCTCTTGGTACTTCACCATCTGCTCCACTTCACCATATAAATTGTGACGAGCTTATATTGCTTAGCAATAATTTTAAAGTAATCGAATCGCAACCCGTGAAATACTCATAACTGAGTTGTTCCGGTGGCCATCTTACCATCTGTGGTGTTCGTTATCAGTTCCACTTCACCAAATGGTGCTTTTCGAGGGCAAATGCACAAGTATAAAAAATACCCAAATCGCTATAGGTGTGCCTATAATATTTGCAGAGTTCCCTCGATTTCTCCAGGATCCCATCATTAGATACTGACCTGATGACTATGGGGCCACCTGGAGAGTACACCCTTTCAATAATATAACATCACGCCTTGTTTCCTCGAAGGGTTAGGCAGAGGTGTTCCTATAGTACACCCACATTTCCCAGTTATGTTTAAGTCCCATGTAATAGAGGGTGAGCCTATTACCATCTACCGGGCACAAATCCTGACTGCGGGCTGCTACTGAGAAATTCCAGATAGAAAAATCTAATAACACTGCCCGACCTGGGAATCGAACCCAGGACCTCATGCTCAGCAGTAGCGCTTGCGACCACTAGACCAACGAGGCAGTCATACCCTTAGTATACCCTCAGTATACCCTTTCAAACAATAAAGAATTTTTCAAATCGGTCCAGCCGTCTTCGAGTAATCGGACAACACACTTAAAAGAAAGATTCCGACGAACTGAGTGAAACCTCCTCCTTTTTTGAAGTCGGTTAAAAATAATTTATAGCCAGAGTGCATCTCATGACAATTCCAATAAGCCCAAACACGGCTAGGTTACATTGTTTAATTACGGAGTTCCGGTGCCTACCTCATCATCATTAGATCAGTTCGATGGTACCCTTTTCATCAGCACTATTTATTTAAATTGGCTTCGTCATTTATTTATTTATAAAGGTACACCAACAGCTTCTGTATACAAAATATGTTGAGCTGTACGATTACTGACAGATGCTTGCACTGACTGGACAGGTCCACTCAATCTGTGTGGTTCTTTCCTCAAAATACCATTTCAGACACCAACCTACATGGTCTTCACATGATCTGACCAAGATTATGTCTGGACTTTAAAAGAGAATGTGACCTCTGAGTTTGTTTCAGCCTTTCTTCTCAGAGTAGTCAGATAGGAAACGCCGGCCTCATCTAGTTTAAAAAAAAAATGTTTGACGTGTAAAAGTGTTTGTTTAAACCTATTTACAGAAATAAAATCATTTATCATTTAAATATAAAACAGTAATAGATGACAGTTATGGGCTTATATTGTATTGCCAATAACAGGTGAACCAACATTCTCAAGTACAGTTAATATTAAATTTACAATTAATATACTAAACCAAAACCGAAATGTATAAAATTTTAGTGGTTAACTTTAAACCTAAACAAAAACATAAAAAGAGAGGTTTCAAGAAATACCTACATACTCGTACTAATACAATAAAATCTACCTTAAAATTGTGTGAGTTGTGTGCTTTGGGACCTCAAAACTTGGATTTTAAAACTTGGGTTTTAAAGCTATTCACTGAGTCATGATATATGTCAACATCTGGAGTGGATTTTATATAGAGGTGAATTTACTCCTATATTTATATTGGATGCTTTAGTGTGGAATAGATCGGTAATGGGATATCTGAGTAAATTATAGGGGACTTTTAGTCCAATTTGTTCAGTTAATTTATATCAGTCCAATTTATTGTTAACCAATTTAAAAAAGAACATGAGATCTTGTACCAGTCGACGGTCGCGCAGAGCAATCATTTTGTAACAATCCTTACGTTGTTCGTATGGGCACCGGGGAGATATATCTCCGAAAGCATATGCTAGGTGTTTTGTCATTGTCGCTTAACTATCTTAATCGAGATATCTTATCGCCACCCGTGAAATACTTATCATTGAAGAGTTCCTGTGGCCATCTGTGGTCTTCACCATCAGTTCCACTTCACCAAATGATACTTTCTGAATGCAAATGCTTGATTTGTTGTTGAAAGTATCAAAATCACTATGTGTTTGCCTATAATATTTGAGGAGTTCCCTCAATTCCTCATGGATCCTGTCATCAGAACTGGATTTTGATAAAAATGGGACCAATCTGGAAGTATGTCCTTTCAAATAAAAAAAGAACTTTCTATATCGGTTCTTATATGTACTGAGGTAACAAACATTAAAAAAAACACAACCGAATTGATAACCTCCTCCTTTTTTTGAAGTCGGTTAAAAAGACCCACATCTGAGAAATGAGTTTTAGATCTCACCGGGATATGCGTCTTGCGTGATAGGAAGTGAATTAATATGACAGTAATTATTTAGATTACTAACTTATATTATATTAGATAGTCATACGGATAACTGCTTAAGGGCTAAAATAATGGACGGAAGACGAGCTCGACTCCTACACACACTGAGGACACGGAAGACGAGCTCGACTCCTACACACACCGAGGACACGGAAGACGAGCTCGACTCCTACACACACTGAGGCACACTTGCACAAGATCGAGATGAGTGGAGAAAAGAAATAGTTCTGTTTACGCCAGGACAGCGTGACTAGCTTGCTAGCTTACTAGCACTTGCCTGCTATCCTAGTCTGAAAATCTAGGATTATAGCGTGATGGTACTCCACTTTTAAATAATAGGAGCTCAATCGGCCGCCATCACGATCTCTAGTTACGCAACTCTGTCGAATCGATTCTCTCGAGAAAGTGAATTAATATCGATTCTCGTTTCAATTTGGTTTCTATTTTAAAGAAATTTTTTTGATACAGTTTGTGGGTTAATGAGGCAACTATTTTGTGGAAATAATGTATTTTGATTTTCAAATTATTTTGATGGGTTTTTTATTTTTCTTTTATGTTTGAAAGGCTTTCTATCTAATCAAACGAGTACCTAGTGTACATGTGGCTTCTCCAATACCAAAAGCATCTTAGGAGCGCGCGAGCGTTGCAATCTCAGAGATAAAGTTGAAATGTATCATTGTGTCCCTGAAGACCCTGATTTCATATTTCTCATTATTTCCACCGCGGAAATTGGTATGGTGTTAGTACACCTCACCGGACGAACGGTCCTTCACAAAGAACGCTTCTACTACAGATGATTCACTAGTAACAATAAAATTCTAAAATTAATGTATGGACTACATTGTTAAAAAAAAACACGTAGACCTATTTTCGTAGCGTTCGTAGTTCGTAGTTTCATACAAAAGACATCAACGCTTACTTTTGTAAAAAGTTAATTTTCTTAAAGGATGTTACCGAGAGAAAAATAACCGTTACAATCATAATAAAAACACCAACATTAAGTTGTGTGATAACAAAAACCAAACATGACTGAACGAAAATTATTAATATACTGTATCTACAGCTCATCAATCTAATCAGCTCCTATTGAAACATTGTCATACACAATCAGAGGTCCAAATCTCGTGACGTCACCAATAGCCTACTAACCAATCATTACTGTTACAGCTATGTAGGTATAACAAATACGCCGGCCGCGACGCATGCCATATAATCCAACTTAAGCCATCATAATTAGAATACCAAGTTACACCTACTAACCCAATTATTTTGTGTTTCAAAACACGTATGGAATACCCTGGAGCGCCAGAAATTGGTTATTCAGCGCGCGAAAGCTCCGCAGGAGGAGAGGAGGGGGGGAAGAAAGTACCTGCATGCGCGCGCGCACCTGTTGTCGCGACGCTCGCTCAGTCGCTTTCCGACAGCCCGCCACGCTGCACGCGCCATGACCGCGCGCTCCACGAAAACGCCGCGAGTGTTTAATATTATTACAGTGTGAATTATCAAAATGGATGTTCTGTATATCTGTGTTATCCTGTCCCTCCTTCAAGGTTAGTTTTTTTTTTCACTATCATATATACAGTGTTCACTGTACTACTTTCTTGGGAAGAGCTGCTGTGTTGTGAATGTTGTGATGAGATTTCTCTACTTTTTTGTGTGTTCTTCTTGGTTATACTATTGTTTGTATTTGATAGTTATTTGCAATGGTTTTCCGCTCGGTTGATGGGGAATGTGGGGTAATTTCCTATGGGTATTGAGGTCACCATGATGCCTGTCACAGGTGACTGTCTGCGGTTTGTGTCTCAAACTTCATGGGACGTGGGTTCGATGATTGCGCTAGGCTCGGTTTTCATCTCGTGTTTTCTTACTGTTAGTCCAATCTACGTGTTAAATGTTATTGCCTATTAAGTGGTTAATACCACTTACGTTTCTAATATTTAAAGATCAATACTTATACTGTAAAGTGGTACAAAATCTTCCTACTATGCAAAAATACTAAGGATACACAAAAATGCATGAATATTAGTCATTCACTTTAGAATTAATTCCCCATCGAGGACACACAATCTAGAAAATATATAGAGATATGGTGGATGATACTTGGGCAGGCTTGTTTTTCTCTTCTTCATCGAAAATTTTCTTCTACGCTTGTGAACTTCAGAACCTTTTGGTCCTCCCAAGGTTAACAAGACTATCATCTGTTCTGAAATGATTCTTTATTTATTGGCCTATAGTCTGCTTTCTTTCCGTCTTTCGTTTCCGAGTAATGTAGGTCAAATATTGTTTCGCGTCTCTCTTTTTAAATTGCTCAGACTGCGCTCTGAGAGAAATGAGAATATCGCGTTTGTGTTTCAATTGCTTTATATTAACGTATTTAATATTAAAAAACTTACTATAAAGTTTTATTAAAAAGCCAAGTTTGAAAATTGGGGATTCATTGTTGAGACATTGAAATCAATCTGCAGTGAAGATGAAGGACATAAAACCAATGACGAAAGGTTATAAGAATATGCTCGGAATTTGTTAGCAAAAATTGAGAACACTAACATACTCGTAAATCATCATACCTACCAACCTAACATAATTCAAAATTTTCGTTAACAATGTAACTTTAGCATACCATTTCCTGATCTACAAGTCGAACTCGTTTGCTATCGTGCTTTCTCTTTGGAGATGTTCAGAAGTCCGAGAATATATCGCTTCGCTAGTCCACAAAGTAAGTGGGCTCAGAATTGTCTCATGCGTTTCATACCTTGTTGACGGCGGCACCAAATATCAATAAAAAAATACCTTTCATGTCATCTTCAGGGCCCAAAATAATCATCTGCCTAGCTTTTATCTATGTTGGAGTAGGCTACCAGTCTAACCAGATTCATCTGAATACCAGTAGTTTACATGGAGCGACTGCCTATCTGACCTCCACAATCCAGTTACTAGGTAACCCCTTGAAAACATTGGTTGTCAGACTTTTTGACTACCCCAACCTTGATCTTGAATGCCACAAGTGCTTTAAATAAATGACCTATTCCCATTTTCTTTACAATATTAACAATTAAATGATGCTCTTACTACCAATATTGCATAAAATCATACAAAAGCACTTCACTAGCCTAGTTCCCTTCTTCCATGTTACATTGTTTTGCTCCATTATGTAGATCTGAACAATCTCCCGCTATATGCGCACGCGTCATCGTTGAGTGGCTAGATTTAAAAGACGAGAATGATAACCGTTTATTAGGCCGCTTTGAGCCGAGACAAAATGGGTATAACGTAATGCGCATGAGTTCAGGATTGACAGTTTATTATTATATTAAATAATAATTTAATATCATTTTCTTTCTGTTTATTGTATTATACATAAATCTTAAATACAATATACAATCTAACATTAAAATATAGATATTATTGATAAGTATATAAAGAAAAGAAAAAAAAACGAAGAGCTCATTGGGCATCAAAAAATTCGTCCGCATCGCTGTCAGTGGGAAACGTGACCAAAAGGCTGGCAGCGTTGCGACGTTGGATGGCAATGCTGATTCTTTGACCTAAAAATTGGCCTGTCCTCTGGTCACGGTCACGTGAATATTATTATTATTTAATATCATTGAATTTATTTGTGGAGTATGAAAGTGTCTATTATATCTATAGACCTACTTATTGATAGTCCAGCAAATGAGAAGAATGGTTTTAATCTTCATCATCATTTTCAAATGATTACAAGTATCCTTAATTCCCATCCCTTGAAGATTATTATAAATAGATTAATGAGAATGAAGAGAATTACTCATTCAAATATGTGCTTTCTTGTGAATACGGCGTTCTTTTTATGATTCCAAATATTCGTAAATTGTAAGTGTACAACCATGTCCTTCTTCTATCTGGGATGCCTAAGTAATTTACAATTTTATCGAATTTCATTTTTTTAAATATTTTTCTAAGTAAGGGCTTCCTGCTTCAACGTTATTTTAGTCACTGGTAAGTGGTAGGGTGTTCAGCGTGTTTTAATGTCACTGCTATCTTGCTCTTCGCTAACTAGAGCATGAAGCTGTCGGAGTGTGTGTAAGTAACTGTGGACATGTCAGCCCGTCATCGTTTAGCACTATACTAACTAATATTTCCCGGTTGACAGTAAATCGGAACATTCATCGCATAGTTCTCCAATATTTGGTTTAGTCCCATCTCGGCACCCATGAATTTGTTTCACATGCCCACGAAAAATTCCCATCTCGGCACCCTGTCATAAATCGTTGTTAGGTACACAGTCATCAAAAAAAGGATACACAGCATTTAGTGAGTAAATAAAATTAAATATTTTTCAAAAGTTTACTGTTTCTAAAATAATTTTAGAAGGGAGCCGAAATGGGACTAAACTCTTTTTGTGGCTTTGTGTCTTTTGAACCGAATTTTAAAAGACAATCTTCTCAATACTCTTTAGAAAATGCAATAATTTAAAAAATGTTGCCATTTTGATCCAAATTAAATTTTACTTTTAGTTAGTTTTTATTGGGATATTTTACTGTTATTATTTAATTAATGTATAGTTAAATCTCCAACGACGCCGAAATGGGGTTTTAAAATTGATATTATTTCATTACACCAAAACTTTCAAAAATGTTCTCATTTCTATCGTTTTAATTTCGAACATGCAAGACGATATTAAAAATGTGAATACTTAATAATAATAAATTGTTTAATAAAACACTTGCATGATTCAGTAAAATAACTGTCGTTCTCCCAAAGTTCCTTGTGCTTGCGCCGGAAGTGCACCAACACCCTCGCTTCCGGTGGAGACAACTGACCCGTTGTATAATTTCGGGAGCTCTAAAATTTTGGGATTGCATGTAGAAAAGTTCGTTTGTAATTTTGTACACGGCAAGTTTAGGGTTCCGTACCTCCGATTAAAAAAACGGAGCCTTTATAGGATCACTCATGTGTCTGCTGCCGGTCTGTTCATCTGTCACAGACAGTTTGCTCCGAATCTAATGTACCGATGAAGTTGATATTTGGTACACATATGAATTTCTGTGACCCAAACACGGATGTGTAACGTAAATACATATATGGGTCACTTTTGGGAGGTAAATAAGAAAATTAAAAAAAAAGTTTGGCAACTGTACCGTGTGACACATGACAAATAAAAGGGTCTTACTGCGAGGGCATAAATTATATATTTTTTATAATTTTAAATTAAACCTGCAGTTTTATAGTTATTTAAGAAAATAGATGAAAATTGACTATTCCCCCCATAACCCTACCTTCTCGCTCACTACTGAGCCAAAAATGTTGAAGGAAAATCAGAAAATTGTTCTGTACTTACATATACATATGTAGATTACAGGAAAACATAAAAGAAGTTTATGGTCTTAAAATAACATAATAAATCTCTCAATATTGTGCATACAAACTTACATTTGTAGTTGGAATGTATGAGAGAACATGTTTTGGAACTACAATCTTAAGTTAGTTCTTGGGATAAATTCATCCCAACTAAGGAACCCTTCATTGTGCGTGGTCCGACGCACTTGGCCGATTGTTTTAGGGTTGCGTACCTCAAAAGGAAAAACGGAACCTTTAAAGGATCACTTCGTTGTCTGTCAGTCTGTCAAGACCCTTTTTCTGAGAAACACTTGGAGGTATCAACTTGAAATTAATATCAAACACGTCCCTTGGAGCTCTAAAAAAATCAAGCTTCTAAGTCAACGCAATAAAAAATACGACCATTCATGCGACATATTTTGATACTCGCAAATAAATCAAAACCTATAGGGTACTTCCCGTTGACCTAGAATCATGAACTTTGGCAAGAAGCAAGGTCTCACAGCACAAGTAAAGGAAAGCGTTAGAAAATCATATTTTGTTAGTTTTTATAACATATTTTTTTTTGCGATTACAAACTTAAATTTGCAGTTGCCGTAAGTATGTCAATGTATGGGAGAACATATTTTTCAATTACAATGTTAAGTTTTGTTTTTGGGATAAATTCTTTTCAACTACAGAACCCTTCATTCGACGTGGTCCGACACGCACTTGGCTGGTTTTTTTTTATTCGACTGGCTCTGGTATATTTATTTTGTGAACAGGACATTGCAACGTAATATAATAATGATGCATGCCGTTAGAGCAATTGCTTAGTAGAAGAAATAATAATAAAACAATTTTCTTTTTTCCCAGACAGACTGACATGCACTTACGACAAAATCTGGCCCTAATTATACCTCGCGTAGAAACGAGATCCCATTAAGCATAAATGCAATTTTGTCGCTCTGCACATGCTAGACTGGCATATCACATAAAACCTTAACAAAATTCCTTTTAAAACGTGACATATCTGACATACTTGTGTACAAAAAACGATGGCACTTTCATGATAAAGGATCGATTATCGTAACCCAGTGTGTCTGAGCAAGAATGTGTTTTTTGTCGCCTGTCCCTCCCCCTTCCCCTCCACTCCCTGCCCGGATACCTTTGTGTTGATGGCTACAAAAAATAAAGTTGTCGGCGTTCCGTTTCCTATGTTGAGGTGGCGATGGCGTAATATTTATAGTAGGTAATTGGAGAATTCCTTTTAGCATACGCTGTGGCATATGACATAAGAAAAGGTGTAATTCGTTTGTTTTAGAAATGATGTGAAACCATCCGTTTGAGAACAGTGCACTCTACTCTGGCAACAGCTTATAACATCTCCCTGCCCTTATCTCAATATATTTTCTTGTTTCATACATCCAGTAGTCCCCCCATTTCTAGTCACATCATCTTCCACAAAATCTATCCATCGTTTCTTTGGTCTTCTCTTGCTCTTTAAAATCTCTTTGAAATATCTCGGGGCTCTGGGTCCCGGACCTTTAGAAGGCGTACGAGGGGCCGATGCCAACTCACAGAGGCCCGTTAGACGTTTGTAATGAAATGAGGCACCAACCGACGATTATCCCTGTTCGCAATATGCAAGTGCACCAAAGGACAAGTCGGTCGGGTCTTCTCCTGCTCTTATTATTACCGTCTTATTTACCATCTTACAGCCATTTTATACAACTGTCAAAAAATTACAGTTGTGATTTGAATATACGGACAATTTAAGTTGATGTCAGTTTGTTTAACAATGCATTTTCCTGACTTTACATTTAGGTAAGTATTACCATTCGTGGCTATTAAAATGCCATCTCTAAATCTATTCTGTACAAATCTCACCGTGAAAACTTATGTGAAGTGAGCTGTCAATAGTGTCAATCTTTAGCATCATGTGGGAATGACAGCTCACTTCAAGCTCAGTTCACCTAAGTTTTTACGGTGAGATGTTTACAGAATAGATCGGCTGACTCTATGTAAAATGTTCGTTTCTGTAACAGTTGAAGAGTGACCCGGTACGTGGTAGCCACGGCGCTGCTTTCACTATCTGAGTAGCGAACTAGACTCGGTTTAATGGCATGTTTTGATACACTTCGGAGCACGTAAACAGCCAAGTGAGAATTCGGAAGGTCATTGGGGTAACGACTGCTCGTTTAAGTAGATATTCCTAATTCGTATTTTATTTATTTTTATAACGTGTAGAGCATAGACATTAAGTCTGCATGAAAGTGTAAAACAGATAACTATTATTTTTGCACAATTTTGTTAAAAGACACAAACGTTACGATGGATTTTGTGAAAAATGATAATAATATCATGTTGTCGTCTTTTTACCTATAATTATGGGTACCATTATGTGTGAATACTGAAATTACGGCTGATAGAAATAAAAGAAAATTAATGATTATACTACGTCGACCTCAAATAACTTAGGATAGGTAAGTGCAGGATAATGATCATGAGGCTCTAACACAAGATATTACGCCTGTATTCCCCGAAGGGTTAGGCAGAGGTGTACCTACAGGAACACCCACATTTCGCCAGTTATGTTTAGGTCCCATGTAATATGCGGCGAGGCGAGCATATTGCCATCAACCGGGCACAAATCCATACTCCGGGGCTGCTATTGAGCAATTCCAGATGGAAAAACCCAATAACGCTTGGCCGACCCGGGAATTGAACCGAGGACCTCATGCTCAGCAAGTCAGCAGTAGCGCTTGTGTTTTCTAAACTAATTACAATTATATTGGAAAAAATATAAAGTGCAATACTTTTATAACGTTTCGTTACGTTATGATGTGGGCGTATGTTGTTAAACTACGGTTTTCTAGAAGACAGGTGGCCGCTGCATGGTTATCGGCTGCGGTGACGGCGGTCATGAAAGTTATGGCAGCGGGGTCACACTTCACAGTGCCATACACGCTCTCTAGGAAAACACATCAACTTACTTTCATAAATAACGTTTCAGTGACATCATTCGTCGATTAATTGCAAATGCTATGTGGAGGGCACCGCCCTTCAGGGAAACCGTAGCGTTGCAGAAGGGTTTTCCTATATTTCTACTCCAAGTACACCGTTCAAAAGGAAGTGGTCGTGCTCTGATTGGCAACTATATATTTGATCTGTTTTGATTGGCTGCCGAATGTGTAAGCTATGACTCGATTCATCATCTGCCTAGCCTTTTCCCAACTATATTGGGGTCGGCTTCCAGTCAAACCTGAATCTGACCTCCACAACCCAGTTACTGGGTAATACTGGTTGTCAGACTTTCGGGCTTCTGACGACCCGTAACGACTGTCAAAGATCCACGAATGACAGCGGGGCCAATGGCTTAACGTGCTTTCCGAAGCACGGAGGGGTCTTGATATGTAAAGATGGTCACCCATCCACGGACCAACCGTGGCAAGCGTAGCTTAACCCGATCGATCGACCCATGCGTCTGTTAATTACTTAGCAACAAGCTGATTATTTTTGAAATAATGGTGATTATTGGTGATTGGATTTTTGTTGGTGGTGGTAGTAGGTGGTGTATGACCAGATGTACGAACGTAAACGAAGCAAAATGAGTTTGTAAGGATCGTAGCAGGTGGCGTTCTGTAGCTTCTGCCTACCCCCATAGGAAGAAGTCATGCGTGATGTAATGGTGATCCTGAATACTAACGAAACTTTAGTGCAGACTTTTATCACGGTGCGATGCTTTAATAGAGCTTTGATCAGGGATGGCATTTAGATCGTCAGCCCTGTCCAACCGGCCAACTTTCCTTGAACAATATGGGTTATTTTCGTATAGCTCGTGTCGACAGGAGACTGTGTACTTATGTTGTGTTATCAGTAAACTACCTCTTTTGTGTTTAGTTATTGTCCAACGCACTTTACAAACAAGGGGTTATCGTAGCCACAGATCTATGTATTATAAAACAGCAGTATATTCAGCAGTCAGTATACAACATGTCCCCGGAATCAACACACAACACATGAGTGTTGTTTGGTCGCATAGTAAAAGTTGTCCATAATGATGACAATATGGACAAGTTTTATTATGAGACCAAACTTCAAATCATGAAAAAACCAACTGTTCCCTACATTTATGTTCGCATAACTGCCAAAATGTAGGGAACAGCTGGTTTTTTCCCATAGTAAAAGTTGTTTATAATGATGAGTACAATAACTCTTATAAGAGCTGGTGCGTTCATTCATTGCTTTTTGTGAACCTCAAATAATACCTATTTTGGGGTACTAAAAATACTAAACAGCCCTGTAACTGCGACCAACTTGAATGTACCTACAGGACGCGGTTGGTCACAGTTCTAACTTAACGTAACCCATTTGGTCGGGGTGTCTCTGGCTTAGTTACTGCAACCAAATGTGAGAAAAAGCCAGAAAGATGCTCAATTATTCAAAGAAGTGTGCATCATTGGAAGCACAAAAGTTTTTAGAGATTCATTAATTTCAAAATATGTCCCTAATTAGAAGGTCGATAAGGTTTTAGAGAGGATCAGTAAAAAAAATTCCGTTAATATTTAAAAATATTTTAACTCTTACAATCGTAAGTAAGTTGGTGGATCTATGGAGTAGTATATTAAGGGAAGCCGTATTTCTAAGCGTTTAGAAAAAGCGAAGTTTTGACCCAACCGCGCCGTGTACTCAGTGCAACCCATGTACCCACCACATATCATAATAGGAGCGCGAGCGTAACCACAATCGAGCCGCGATCGAATGTCAGCCGCCGACCGAACTTAGGCAACTTCCCTTAGAAAACGGTAACTGTCGAAACTTAGTAACGTGTAATTAGCCGATGCCAAGGCAATGTTGCACGGTTCACGAAGGTCCCTGAAATAGTTAACGTAACCTGATGTTGATTTTAAATAGATACACGTCGTCGTGTGAGACTGGGGTTGGTTTTCGTTTTTACACGATTGCCCAAAAAATGGAGTATTTTAATGTGTAAAGGGAGAAAGTTAAGAAATTGTTTTTTAATTTTTCTCGGACACCACGGCCTGTCTTGCAGCCGAAGTGGGGGTCGCATAGCACGGCACGCGAACATTAATGACATCATCCGACGAGCCCTTATCATCGTCGGCGTTCCAGCTGTATTAGAACCCACGCGACGACGGCAAGAGACCGGACGGCATGTCTTTATTCCCATGGAAGGTGGGTAGGCCTTTAGTGTGGGACGCAACTTGTGTCGATACTCTTGCGCCATTCCATCTTCCTGGCTCGGCATGCTGTGCTGGCGCTGCTGCTGTGGCTGCGGAAAACCTCAAGCGGCGCAAGTATAATAACCTTATCGGTAATTATATTTTCGAGTCGTTTGGGGTTGAAACCCTCGGGCCGTGGGGTCTGAGTGCTCATGGTTTGTTTAACGAAATCTCCAAACGGCTAGTTGACACTTCCCGTGACCCAAGGGCCAGCTTTTACATCATTGGCCAGAGGCCAAGCATTGCCATACAACGTGGCAATGCCGACAGTCTTTTGGGTACATTACCAGTCGACAGCGATGCGGAGGAATTTTTCGACGCCATATTTTAGTTTGTGAAGAGTTTTAGTTAAGTTAGGATATAATTTTGTAATTTTTATTAATTATGAAACAAAGAATATTTTTCTTTACTCAAAAAATACCGTATAAGTAATAAGTAAGTAATAACAAGTGGATGCAAATAGGCGGGAGGTCTCGTGGGATACCCGCTTCGAACGAACTTCCTTTCGCTGTATATTATGTATGAATACAGAGCCATCTAGTATAGTTGTTAGCTATATTTAGATGGCTCTGTATTAAACAACAAAAAACAAAACTTTGACACTTGAAGCTGACGGCATAACGCTTTTTCGTTACGTCACAATTTCAGCCAGTTTACTCCTACCACAAGCCGCGTTAGAGAACTTCGTCTAAGATCATTCAACTATGACATGACTATAACAAACTCCCAGAGGTTCTACCTATTTTATTGTATTTATTTTATTAAAAGCCTAATTAATATTTTTACAAGCCCCTTGTATAATAAACTACCCATAATTAATTGCATATACTTAGCTAATCTTACAAAATTACCATCAAACAAACCAAAAAACTACCAAAGCTACATAAATTAAATACATAACAGAAAATTTTCCGCCCACCTTTCGCCTGGGAAATGCAATCAGCGCAGCTCTAGGGCTCGCGTCCTGTCGACCTCAGGACATCAGGTATTCGAGCCAATCGATCGATATTAAGAGCACTAGTGCGCATGACGTATCGCCTAGCTTATTCTAGGACAAAGAACTTGCACCCTGCACTCAGTGCGCAGTTGCAATCCGTATCGATTAGCTATTTAAGGACTCAAAGAGCCTGCCTCGCCCGGGATCCAGCATTTTCTTTGTCTTTAAAACTGTGATTGATTATAAGTTTTGTGCAAAACTAGGGCTTAGAAATCCTGGTAGAACGCAACGGGTGTCATGAGAACTAAAATTTCTATTTTGAAAGGCAGTTTTGGAAAGTTAGGTATATGTTTTGGGATTTTTCTTTGTTCTCAAAATTTACAAACTATGAGGGTTAGGAAAAAAAATTGGTTTCTATTGAGGCTTGTCTAGCTGAATATGCATCGCCTGTCAAATTCTGAAGGATTGACAGACTTCATATTGAAATCTAGATTCTAAGTACATCACCTGTAGCTGAGCTTGATTTCCTTTGTCTGCAAAAGTATGCACTTTAGAATTTTTGGGCGGAAAATTCGGTCTACGTGTCTTTATTTATCTCCTAAGATGTCGTTAAAGGCTTAACTTACTTAGGCTTACTTACTTAGCTTACTTAACGGATTAAAATCCGTTAAAACCCAAGCAATACGATTTTGAGCAAATTCTTTGTTCTCAAAACTCTCTAATTATAGGTAATGTTTAGAAAATAAATTTTGGTTCTGTAAGCTCTTTTCTGGTTGCCATAATTATGCGCTTCCCGTACTCTTTGGAAGATTGTGGCAGTATTGAAATCTCGGTTCCTATTGCAAGCTTGCCTTTAAACTTATCATGAATTCCTTTGTCTGCAAAAGTATGAGTTTAAGTAGGTTTTTGGGGAAAATAATTGTGTAGTTTTAGTCAGCCTTCTCAAAGACGTGGGAGCACTGGGAGCCAAAAGATTATTTTAAAATCGCCAAAACCCGAATCATAAAACCTTTCATTTGTCCTCAAAAGATTAAAACTACATATGTATGTTATTTAGATAAAAACAAACATTACACACACATTATTTAGAACACATACCTAAACACCCGGGTTAAGCATTTCTAGATGATTTTATAATTTTCCAACTTTTCGATGCAATCATGAGGCTTATTGTAGGGCGCGGTTTTCCTTTGTCTTTCAAAATAAGAGTTTTTTTTTTGTTTTGTAGAATATTAGAGTTAAGGTTACCTTATTGATCTGTTTCATAGCTGTGAAAGATTTATGTTCTTCAAAAAGGTTGTAATCGCGTAGGTTTACTTGTTTGGTTTTCTTTGTTTTCAAAATTAATGTTTTTAAGCAATTAGGAAAGAAAGGATAATGCATCTTGTCCATTAGATTTTGTTGCTTTGTGACTAGCAAGAATGAGCACCCCTCTTTATTCTTGAAGGATAAGCAGTAGTTAGTGTTAGTTACATAAAGGCTGGCCTGGCGTCATTTCCTTTGTTTGCGAAAATAGGGGAAGTGTGTTTTGCTGGGTAAATATTACTAGATTACCTTATTCGATTTCCAGAAAGCTAAAAAGTTTTATTCAAATCGCAGTATCGGGATGATTTGAAAATTCCTTTGTCTTCGGAATCCAATGGGTGCTTTCGACTTAATTTTGGCTAAGAGGTACAAAAAGAGGTACTTAAATATCGATTCCAAATACCGACTTGGATACAAAGTAACAACGATAAAAAATTGAGGAAAATTATGTTTTCTTGTGTCTAATAAATTACGTTTCGAAAAGTGAATTAGGCATTTTGTTGATAGATTTATAGGAAATGAGCTATGAATTTGTCTTTTTTATTACATGCTCTTTATTCCACTCATCATGTTTATTTAGACTAAGGTCAACTCTTTATTAAAACATGCCTAAGAAACTCTCAGTACGGTATCTTTTTTATGGGTGGCACAAAGGTCGAATTAGGTTGTTGTTACTAAGATGAGAGCACCCCTTTGTAGCCACCTGATTGCCAATAACAACACACACAACACACAGAGATTACGAATCTTTTTATATTCGCTCATGGCAATGACCATAGACAAAAATACTTGTCAATTAATTTTGGATCACTGGCGTAATATGTCGTAGGAGCTTAGAAGAATAGTCTTTTACCGAAAATTCTAGCCGTTTTGATTAGTTTATTAGTAGATTACTTTGGGTGTTTGAGTCTTCTCAAGATTACTCAGTTAACTGTTTATTGTCAAAGATTTATTTGATACTTATTTTTTTTTTGACAATCGAAAGTCACTGGTCTTGAGACATAAGTTATATATCGCACCTTCAGAACAGTAGTGACGTATCTCAAAAAATCATTTTTTTGGGAAAACGAAAACAAAGTTTTGAAACTGCAAACTGATGATGATTTGAACTTTGAACTGATTTAATTAATTAATTTTGTATGAAAACCTATCAATTATTTGATTTCTGTATTAAGTTAAGTTTATCTTTTGTGAAATATGAGTAAAAAAAGATCGTAACTCGATTTCTTAGATTTTTGAGTTAAGTCACTACTATTCTGAAGGTGCGATATGTATAAGTTTTATGCCGCGATTGGCGTTGACCTACTGGCCCACCCAGCTTCCCAGCTTCAACTATAACATTACAATCAAATATACACTAACTTCTGCCCGCGACATCGACTGCGTATTTCTTGTTTTAACATAAAAGATGTCCTATGATACTTGGCAATACTGTAGCTTCACATTAATGAAAGAATTTTTGGAATCGGATCAGTAGTTACAAAGATTACCCCCTACATACAAACACACATTTTACCTCTTTATAATATTAGTAGGTATAGATCGACTCAAAAGAAGAAGACTACTTTTTCTAAATTCCTAGGACATGTATCGATGCGTTAAGTCTATACAGGGTGTAAGGGACAGCCCTCCGCAGACTGATGGGATGAATTCAGTATATCATACTAAGATGACCGGAACATGAAATTATTTCAGGAATGTTATGGGAATCTAATAAACCTGATTTGTTTTATTACCTCACACGCAATGTATCGTTACCGTGGCAAAACGCACGTAGCGAACGGCAGCGCAGCGAGCCTTCGGCCGCCGAGTATTTTTACATACATTGCTGATTTTTCGATTTTAGCTGTTTAATTTACATAAACGGAGTGCTGCGTACAGAGAATGTATTTTTTACATTGAAATAAAGGAATAGTAACTGAAAATACGATAAAAAAATGAAAATTTTCCTGAGAATTTTTTCGGTGGAACATGATTCAAAATAAGGAGCTGAATGCACTCGGTTAGTTTGCGGAGGGCTGTCCCTTACACCCTGTATACCCAATTCCGTCAAAATGCTTGTTATTTGTTACATCTGAACCTATGTAGATGTAGATGTCGCAGCCGAATTGTATAATACGCCGAAATACATAATGGCGCTTTTTTCTATTACGGCTGATTGAACGTTCAGCTGGATTGTTATTGCGCTGCGTTTTACAATACAGCTACCCACGTTAGCCGTATTGCAGAATGGCTTGTCTGCAGTCACAATAAGCGTTTGGTGTGGCTTTTAATGCCGAATCGGTCACAAAAACTAAAGTAGGGCACTCTGATCAATTGGTTTAGGTTAGGTTAGGTTAGAACTGTAACCCGCGAGTCGAGCGAGCGAAGCGAGCGGTGCCGCGGGAGCGGCCGGCGAACGCTATTTCCAAGTTGGTCGCAGGTACAGACGCCAGCACATCAAGCTACTACAATCTGTCTTTCTTTAATATATTTTCAACTTTATCGCTAAAGCATTAGGTTCAAGGTTGATTGGGAAAATTTGACAGTTTCGGGTAGCTTGATGTGCTGGCGTCCACACTTGGCTATTTAGTATTTTTAGGAGCGACTTTCATAAAACTCTGAAAACTTTATACGTATTTAAATTGTTCATTGTTTTCACTCGAGTTAGGTTAATTTTCACTCATAATATTCGTTTTATTTATTTTTGTTTCGGACGCCATTATTGTTGTCATGACACACAGAGCCACGAGCGTCAAATTTAGAACTAAAATCTATAATCTGACGTTTTATTTCACGCTGTTTTATAACGTCTAATCGTTGAGCCGCCGCATTGATAAACGCAAAACGTTTATACAATCTGGCGTGTTAAAGTTCAGTCATTATCTAAAACCGCTAAACGTCGTTCAGTTGTTTTATATAACGCCGCTGTTTTGTAAAACGACTAGCCGTTTTGTAAAACAGCGGATTCTACAATCTGCCTGCGACTTAGACATGGTTTCCGCTCTGCTGGAACATTATGCAGCGAGCGAAATGCCTGAGGAAGACGGCAATATGCTCCGATGGGTTCTGCACTCAACTGCTTATAATGCTGACATTAATTAGCGAGACAATGATATTCTTGTATTATTGTTTCATAAATGTGTTTGTATAAAAAGGGTTACGTGTTAATCTTAACTGAGTTGGTATTAGGCAGATACGGGTTTTCGTAACATAATATGTGGAATGCTCTGAATTTCTGATAAGTAAGTGAACCGCACATCAGTGGTAACACTTGCACTACGAAAATCGCCCTTACAGCTGCGACATAAAGGCGCTGTCAATGTCAAATTGTTACCACTGACTGAACCAAGGTACTGATTTTTTTTTGGGACAACTTCGCTTTCATTTCCTTGAGGTTATTTGAATTATATCAGCTTCTAAGAATTAGGTGTACGGCCATTTCCCATACTTTCAGGGGTGCCCTACTTCTTTAGTCGTCATCCCAGTATAAGTCAGCCCCTTTCTAGCCGTTTCATCTTTCACACAGTCCATCCATCGTTTCTTTAGTTTTCAGAGATATTAATTAAATAAGTAAATCATAAACAGCTAAATACAAACCTAAGAAAAAGCTACGATGAGTTTTTATTACGCCATTACAAGACTGTGGCGCACCGCGGGCGGAGCACATGGAAGTAAAAGTAATTTTAGTTAAGATGCCGAGTGAAAGTATCATAATTAAGTTTAGTTATCTGTTATTTTGTAACTCGTGACGCCACCTACAGTCCGTTATGAGAAACTCATTGTTTGAACTTAACATTTTTTAGGTAATTTACGCGCATGGCGAAAATCAACGAAAGTATTCGCCCCGTCGCGTCGTCGGCTTCAGTGGCACGACACGAAAGTGTTTTTACTTTTTGAAGTCGGTAGTTGATTATTTCGGTTCATTAACCAGTTTATTTCATTTAGTTTTTGATTTAATTTATCAATTTATGTCACGAATGTCTTTGTAGCTTTTTTATTTATTGGCAAAGCACTTCTTATTTGAAATGAAACGATGTTTTTCTTTGTTATTTAGATTTGTTTTGAGGTAAAACTCTTTTGCCAAATATCGGCAAGAACTAAGTACCTACCAGTGCTAAAATACAAGGTGTAATTTAAATCACTGTTAACCTCTTAAGGGAGGGCTCATTGTACTTATCATTATGAACAACTTTTACTATGGGACCAAACCCGAAATCGCGAAAAAAAAAATCAAGTGTTCCCTACATTTTGACAAAGTTATGTGAACATAAATGTAGGGAAAAGCAGATTTTTTTTCTTGAATTCAGGTTCGGTCCCATAGTAAAAGTTATTCATAATGATGAGTACAATGACCCCTTAAGAGATTAACAGTGACTAAAATTACACCTTGTATAAGACAACGAGTTGGTAGCTGAGCTTGCTGCTGCTACATAAGTACATACTTAGACGAAAGTGTCGCGCGACACGCGGTGCCTTTGAGTCGCGTGCAATTCGCGTCACGTGTCACGCCTCTGCAGGAGCCTTTACACATCACAGAGCGAACTTTCAAGCGTAATAAATATGTTTTTTTAGATTCACTTTGAAGAGCTTTATTCCATTTAGTTTTATCGTGACAATTAATAGTTTTCTTATTTATAGGTTGAAAGGGTATCTTAGAGTATTTCCGACCCACATTTCGCCAGTTACGTTTAAGCGCCTGGCACAAACAGGCGTACTGTTATGTTAGTATTTCCGAAATATTTTCCCAAAGTAGAAATAACGAAGTACAGGATATCATACAGAATAAAAAATCACATAACTATCCAGTCTTCCGGGGCAGTACCGACATTATGCCAAAGTTCCTTATTATAAGGTTAGTTGGGGAAATAGGAAGTAAACAGTGAAACTGCAGTGATTGTAGGCTGCAATATCCCGTCAGCGAATGACAATTATTTCCGCGCACAGCTGCTTTACATGAGTAGTGTAGGGTACGAGACTACAAGCTGAGTGGACTATCGACAGATAGCATAACATCACGCCTGTATCCCCGAGGATAGTAAACCCACATTTCGCCAGTTATTAAAAATCTATCGGTGCTATATCGGAAATGGCGGGCCATTTTATAATTGCAAAGTAGGTTAGAAAATTAGTTCAAACTTTTCGATATTAAAAATCTTCTAAAAAATAATCCAGCAGTCGCACGTGATTTACGCCTGCCTTTTACGTGATTTACTTGTTTTTAAATCTTTCTTTCTTAATGTTCCTCAAAACCAAATGTAGAACTGCAGCTACGCATCATTTTTGGTGTAACATAAGTAACCTTCATAGACATAGTACCGGAATCGATACATTCGATATTCCGATAACACCTGTCTCATCAATAGCCGACGTAACATGAATCAATTGCGTGTTGCTCTCCACCGCCGCGCAAGTTTGCCATCGACCTGATTACGACCAACTAACTGCGCATTGGACTCATAACGGTGCAAGAATGCGGCCCTGCCCGCTAGCCAACACCTCACATATTACGGATTTCGGAATTTATTTAAATGGGACGGCTTATACAGGGTCAAATTAAATTAGCTAGCGAAACTCTGCAGACGTGATGGGATCGATAAACATGATAAAACAAAAAATTAATAAATTCGATGATTTTCTTTTTGGGTTCATCGACCGCAGTTAGTGTCACTTGAAATATCAGTTTCAAAAATCATGTTTTTTTCTGTAAACTTCACGGACGTGATTGGGTTTCGTTACCTAAACATGATAAAACAAAAGAAAACATTTTCTCAACTCATACATATGTACTTTAACGACCGAACTCAATAACCTTTCTATTACCAGTTTTGGCATACCTACTGGAAATAGAAAAACCTGTCTATCTACGTCCCAATAATCTATAAGAGATAATGGAATCTTATCGGCCTGACATAAGGACAGATAGAATTATACTGTCTGCCATCAATAGCGTCTTACTGAAAATAGGTTATTGGGTTAGGCTGTAAGTAACAACACTACCAGCGGTCGTTGACCACGAAAAAAAAACTTCAAACCTTTTTAATTTTTAGGGTTCCGTAGTCAATAAGGAACCCTTATAGTTTCGCCATGTTCGTCCGTCCGTCCGTAGCTTAGCTCAGAGATTCTTAGTACTAGAAAGCTATAATTTGACATGGATATACATATTAATCACACCGACATAGTGGCAAAATACTTCATGAAAAAAAAAAAAATATTTTTTCAAATAATTATTATTAATTATTATTAGTTTTTTTTTCCTGTACACGTAAAGTGGGGATGTTTTTTTCTCTCGTCTTTACACCATGGTGTGGGGTGTTGTTGGATAGTTGTTTCAAAAATATTGCGGGCTTGTGGAAATAATTTTTCGATTAAGGAATCCGTTTCTGAAATAAAACTTTAAAGTGCTAATTTTTGTTAGTCAAGTGTCCCCCCCCCCTGCCAGCGCTAAACAGTTAGTTTTGGATAAGTGAAAAAATCACGGTTTAGAACGAAATTAAAAGGAACACTATCACAGCTCAGTAGGCTTTACAAGTTTTCGAGTATTAGTCGACCAACTTACATTTGCAGTTGGAATGTATGAGAGAACATGTTTTTCAACCACAATGCTAAGTTTGTTCTTGGGATAAATTCATTCCAACTACCCCTTCATTGTGCGTGGTCCGACACGCACTTAACCGGTTTTTTTTTGTACATAACTGTTTTTATTTAGATTTGAGGAGTCAACAAAGTTTTTGATATGCGATGAGCTACATAATGTATATGAAAAACCTGGGGTAACCTTCATTTGCTTCATTTCATTCATTTTGACAATTCAACAATATTCATTGCTTTGTGTACGATGTCGAACAGACGAATTTTTAAAGT
Organism: Fissipunctia ypsillon; assembly: GCA_947568875.1. Taxonomy (NCBI): domain Eukaryota; kingdom Metazoa; phylum Arthropoda; class Insecta; order Lepidoptera; family Noctuidae; genus Fissipunctia; species Fissipunctia ypsillon. The sequence continues at coordinate 27,017,107 of OX387643.1, forward strand.
ATGAGTTTCCATTAAAATCCTTCAGATTGCGATTGAAAGTGTTTCCGCAATTAACTCACTCCACTCTAACGCCATCCATCATGTTCCCTAACACTAGGCGACACATGAAAGCCTAAATGAAAGCGCGCTGATGGACTTTCAACTTTCGGAGCTGAGCCGAGCGTTGAAAATCCAACAGCGCCCTTATCATCTCAGCCCACTGCTGGACATTAGGCTCTCCTAACATCGGCCTCAACTCTGCTCACCCTCGCTTGCCGCGGCGTTGATAAGGAACTTTTCTCGGCTCTTTACTTTCACCAAATGATTCACGTCGGTGTCATACATAGAAAAAACTGTCTCATAAAGTAATGAATCACGCGTTTCCTGGTTTCTCTGCAATAAACATTTTTAAAGCATGTCCATAAAAACACGTTGGGTCACACAGTCTAAAAACAAAGCGTCATATTATGAAAAAGCTCTACCTGTAAACGGATCCAAAGAAAGGAAGGGTCTGCTAAACCTTCATTTTGTTATATTATTGATATTTAATGCGTTGCGTTTGATGTGTTTTTGTGTGTCTGTGTTTGAAACCTTACAAATGGAATTTGTTTCGCCATTTCTTCTCAGGGGTAGACAGATAGAAAATATCGACTCCATCTAGCTTATTGTTTTAAACATGGCCGGTAAAAGTGATACCGATATCCCATTTACAGAATAAATTATTCATTTCATTTCCTACTTGCTTAGGAAGACAAGTCAATAGTGTTGAAGGCCAATTTCGCAGCATGTCTTCCTCCTGAAATCTACCTTACCCCCAATTGTATGATATATCACCCCCAAACGTATAGGTATCCATCCAACCCATACTCGGAAGTTTCCTCGCAACATGCCCCTCATTTTACCACATCTTACCACATGCCCCATATCTTAAGCATGAAGCATATCTTGAGCGTGAGTGTCGAATTGTTAACGGTTATGTCTTCGATCAAGAATAATTTTAATAGAAAAATCCGTCGCAAAAGCTTCCATTTGCATTTTTTACTGTGTCTAAATTGCTTGAGCTCTCTCGAAAGTGCTGTTAGATTCATCCCCAAAACACGTAGGTAAAGCCCAGATTCAGACAAAAAAGCTGGAATTCTCAATTAACACACGTACATTACATACCATGGCGCGCAGTTGTCTTTGCCGCTCATCTCCCGTGTCGCTTATAAAATGGTGGCATTAGCCAGATTTATGTATTCGCAGTACAAGTCCTTCGTACATCAGGAGTCTAAGAGCGTCCGTAGACAGCAAACAATCGGTAGCCAACGTTTTGTATGAGCTAAAATCATGTCCTACAAAAAAAAAAAAAAAACTGACCGATTGTAGGACCTACAAAAAGTATGCCGAGTGCGAGCGCGCTAAGGACGACAATCACGAATGCATGGTGCGCGAGAATTGCCTTCCTGTCCATAAACAATAACAACTTCACTAAACGTCTCTTCAAGCTAACATTGCTAACAATCAACCCTATCTCTACTAAATCGGGTAAACCCGGCCGATCCGACCCGAATGACTTCATTGGGAAAATCTAAAGTTTCTCATAATACCTCACACACTAATATCGGACTAATTCCAACTCTAACAGTTCACTCTTAAGGTTGTGAATGCTGTGTGATTATGCAAGCTTTCACATTTCTACTGGGATTGCGTCAAGATTATCTTACTCATGCTATGAAAGTTTTCTCAGAAGACGTACGGAAGCGTTCTTGTCTTGTGTGTAGTTTTCATGCCGGTCTTGTTCATAGTGTTGGTGACTTCGCGTGATAAGTACTCATCTGCTTTAAATATTCTTTCCGGCCGGCATGTTGGGGAAGCCGCTTGCATAGGTTTTGGTGTTCATAGCATAGGATATTGAGCTTTATAACCTTTTTTGCATAAAAAATATTAAGATATCAGGAGGTTATTTATATGTTTGTCTTTAAATAAGCCTACGGGGAACAATACCCTATATTTTTTTGCAACTAAATTTTAAACTGTGCTGATAATTGTATTTAAAAAAAATATATTATCCGGGATATTCTCTAAACAGATCGATGCTATTTTTCTTTAAAAATTGATATCGTTCTACCATACGATTTTGAATATAAATCGTACATTTGAATTCAACCCAAAAGCATATTAATAAAAAAAAAGTAAAGTTCAAATATCTAAAACCCGGCTACGTAAAAAAATAACTTTAAAAATGTGGAAACAAGATGACCCATTTTGTCTCCAAACAATCTCATGCAGTCGGAAGCAAATAGGTCTTGTTAAATAAGAAAATGCCTCCGACTGCATGAGATTGTTTGGAGACAAAATTTCCACCTTTTTTAAAGTAATTTTTTTACGTAGTCGGGTTTTTAGATTTTTTAAATTAACTTTTTTTTATTTTACACTTTTTAGTTAGGATTATTTTTCCTTCACTGTATTAATTAACGCTTTAGGTAACGGTCGCAAATATGTTTACATTCCGCACTTATTATCTAACGGCTCCTTACTCACTCACTCCAAACGTTCGGGATTGTTTTTTTTATCAATTTTCATTGCACATTTCATTTAACATAAAAGTAGGTACTTATATATTTTTGTAATTCCTTTTAAAAACACTATATTTTGATACCCCACTCGATACGTTTGAGAGAATATTTTTTATTTTGGAAACATACATTTTGGCACCAAAAAGCCGCCATTTAGATTTTTTTATAATTTTAATATACAGTGACACTTTCGCAATAAAGACGAATCTAACGACATATCGTTCATTAAACTCGGTTCAGCCGTTTAGTAGTTACGAGGGAACATAGGGACGAACGAACATACATACATACATACAGGTCAAACACATAACCCTCCTTTTTGGCTTCGCCGCAGTTGGGTAATTAACTGTGCTTATAACCCGGTCATTGCGACCGGTTCGCGCAAGGGCAGGGTTAGGTCGCTGGTCGCCTGGTCTCGTGGTCGTAACCCTGAGAGAAACCAGTGCTCAGAAATATAATTATGAGGCACTAAAACTGTGTTTATGTCTAGGAATATTAAGCGTGTGCGCCTAGATCATAATCCGATAGAAACTAGACACTTAGCTTCAAAGATACTTGAACAACTAATAATTTTTATAGTTCTGCATAAATTAGACATGGGAATAGTATTACTTTAAATAGTTACCAGTGTGAATACCTGCAGTCACACTTACCTGCACACTGGTAAGTGTGACCTCAAACTAGACCTTATGGTCTGGGGTTACATAGATACCAGCGGCGAGGTGTCAATTTTTGAAAGAGAGAAGCCGAAGCAAAACCAGTTTTAACATTTTTGCCAATAGTAGACACTATTGACTGTGCCATTTTTCGATAGCGGTAGAATTGCTGATGCGAACCTCCGAAGGTAAGCCGGTAGGAATCGTGTTATATGGTGCTTTCGCCACTGATAGGTACCCGGCCCAGTGAACGCATCTAGGTTTGGCATGGGAATATATTAGTCTTTTGAACAGGTTCTTAACATCAACAGTCAATGTACCGTGGCCTGCATCTCTGCTTGTTTCTTCGCGGTTAGCACACCTGGGGGCTTATACACTCTTATTATATCAGGGGGCCAACCACCACCTCTTAAAGCAGTATTATTTTAATGTTATATCAGTGTGCGAAAGAGATGGAACTATACAGGACGTCTAGCTCCATCTCTTTCCCACACTCAAGTAAGATTAAAATAATACTGCTTCAAGAGGTGGTGGTCTAGGCTCTGGTCAATATTAGACGAAAAGTGCGTACCAACTGCAACTGTGACCTTGATCTGCACGGCAAATGGTCATGGTAGGGCCCCTGATAGGCAGTATGGGTACAGCCTGATACACAGTATTAGGCATGGGTTTGGTTCTCGGTTGAGGCCAAGTGGAATTAGATAGAATACAGTTTATTATGTACACCATACATATTACAGATATAAAGTAGAAATTTTACTAGGGGTGACACAATGGGCGGTCTTATCGCTAAGAGCGATCTTTTAAAGACAACCTTTGGATGGATTAAGGGAGAAAGGAGAGACAGTACTACAGGTAGTCTGTGGAGTACCATTTACATATAGGTACATATACAATGAATACATACATACATGAAACATCTATTATCTATATATATATATATATATATATATATATATATATATATATACCAGAGGCGAAGCGCGCTAACAACTTCATTCCTACCGGCTTCCCTTTGGAGGATCGGAAGAGTAACTTCACCTACCACTATTGAAAAATAGCACATTCAGTAATGTCTACGATTGCCCAGTAAAATATATTCCAACAACAACACAAATTGTTCCAAAAAAGCCGGCGCCACAATGTGATAATCGTATTTGTATGACTATAACTAAAGAATTTCTTCTTCGGCTTCCCTCCTACAAAATGTCAATCCTCGCCACTGATATATATATAAAAAAGTCATAAAACACGTGCAAAGAACATGATAGTGAGAGGAATCTTTCGGTGGCGACCTGGATTCTGGATTTGTGCTATGGTAGTAAGATTATATCAACGTGAAAAGGTGCAACAGCTTGTTACTTCCATAGCTGGCTAGTTCTTGGCACGAAGCCAGCGATTCACTCAACAGCTCGAACCAGCCTAGCACGATATGAAAACGTTAACACAGCAATAAACATGTTGCATGTTGATGTGCGGTTCAGGCAAAATTAAAAGTTTTAACGGAACGCAGACGTTTTTGGTGAGAACCTTAATTGAGATTGCTAACGCACGATCGTCGGCACAAGATCTGGGCGTAAATATGGCACCTGGAGCTTAGAAAGAGACAGAGTCACACACAGGTAAGACACGCATCGTGTAGTACCTAATTATTTAATTATCAGTGACGTAAACACACCGCATGTCCACAAATATGAATGAAATACGAAATGGAACAGACTACGGCCCATATTACAGAACCTCAAACAAAGCATTACTTAAAACTAGGTTCAACCAATCAAATGGATTTAGTTTTATGTAATGAATAAGAATAATTTATTGTTCAAGAAGTTACATTCGAGAGCGTTGATTCCTGGAACTCACACTAGGATTCCCTGGAATGCTTAAGTTTTAAGTTACGTTTTGTAATACGGGCCTTAGAGTCGAGTAGCGAATTGGGTATTAAGCTCGGCAAGCGTATTCGGTACAGGTACGCTTACGCAATACGCTTCAAAGTAGGAATCACCGACGTGGGCAATAAGTCTGCTAAGCTGAAGTAGGATTGGGCGGGCCAGTTATGTAAGATGCATCGGGGCAGACGGGCCAGACTCTTCACGCAGTGGGTGCCAGCAGACGGGTGTAGTCACCGAGGGAGACCTAGGAAACGCTAGCGTGACGACTTAGAGGCGTTTATGGGTTTATAGCTCGGAGAAGGTAACACAGGGAAGAGTGGAAAGCTATGGGGGAGACCTTCGCCCAGCCCTGGGATAATGCAGGTTAAAAAAACGTCCACACGGCCCCCAACCACACGGTCGGGGGACCTCCGTCAGGTACGAAGTTCCGCACGAACACACACACATACGTATATAATAGCAAGAGACAGAGAGAGAAAGTCGAATGGAGAGGGCATAACGCTTTTTCCTTACGTGACGGTTTCTACCAGTCAACTCTTACCGCAGGATCTTTGTTCGAAAAACAGAGTGACATCTCCAAAGCCGAAACTCAATGTGTCAATTTAAGTAGGTATATATATCTCTTCGTACCGTTAGTTCTGCTGCCAAACTTGCTGACTTGCTTTTCTGTCACATTCTCACCACTCACCACGGTGACTACCTTTCCTCGGGCAGATCTGGTAGCGTAGGGGAGTGAGCATACTTATCTACGCGGAATCGGTGAGCCGGTCACAACTTGTATCTTGTTGTATAATTTTCCTGGTTTCGGTTCGGACAAGACGGCTCGACACGACAGTCCGACACGGCGTCGAACTTAGTGCGACAAGTGTGGTGATATGTGATCTGCTGAACCTAGTTCCGAGTCGATAATTGTGATCACTCCTTATAATGAAGCTGAGCAGCACGATGACTGATGCATGCTGTCTGTCGGGATAAGTCAATTCAAAACTGCAAAGGTTCTTTCTTAAAAAAAGAAATTTCCTATTTAGCGGTTGAGTAGGTACTGTACCATCATAACTTACAGTAAAGTTTGTTTCATAAATGCATCCTTGATAAGGGATTGCAGGAATTGCAGCATCAAGGTGAGTGAACGATTGTATTGTAAACAGTACCTAAATCCTACTGATAAGTTTTACACAATGTTTCACAAGAGAAGCTTTGTGATAATCTATTGTTGTCATTTTGGTGTCCTGTTTGACGATTGATAACGAAGTTTTATAGTTGTTTTGTTCTACCTCATAATAAATCTAAGTTAGTAACTCAGTTTATATTGAAACAAATGATGATTGAAGCAAAGAAAATATGTATTTGAAACGTTTGAGGAAATGTATGAAAATAGTAGTTATTTTCATACATTTTCTCAAAAGTATGATAAAAATTAGTACCATGTTCGAACTACGATTTCTCCAAATAATGTCCCGAAAAGTAGTTATTATTTGTATTGCTTTCGAAGGCTGAGAGTTGGGGAAGTTTTTAAAACTATTTTGGGGTCATTGGCACCCACCCTTCTTTATTCTTTTTTCAAAGACTGAAAATCTAGATTGGCTTGTGGCTAAGTAATAACAGCCGCACGGGTCGATCAATCGGGTTAAGCTACGATTGCGGCGGTTGGTCCGTGGATAGGTGACCATCTTCACATACCAAGAATCCTCCGTGACTCGGAAAGTACGTTGGTCCCGGCTGTCATTCGTCGAACTTTGACGGTCTTTATGGGTCGTCAGAAGCCCGAAAGTCTGACCACCAGTCTTACCAAGAGGTATCGTTACCCAGTAACTGGGTTGGGGAAGTCAGATAGGCAGTCGCTCCATGTAAAATACTGGTATTCAGCTGCATCCGGTTTGACTGGAAGCCGACCGCAACATAGTTGGGAAAAGGCTAAGCAGATAATGAGACTGAAAATCTAAAATGAAACTTGTCGAGCAAAAATTTTCCCTTTAATATAAATCTAAGTCGCTTTGGGTGATGTTTAGACAGATAGTAATTTTATCGATCGTAGACCACAATTTAAGAATTTGTAAAAAAAAAATTACAAAAAATGCGACACAGAAAGCGAAAAATAAAAAAGAATTTCCCTCAAAAACTTAAAACCGTCTAGATCCTAAACGTAAGTAATCGCTGAGCATACATACATGGGGGTGTTTTGGGAAGCCCTTAGAGAGAGGCTTCTAAAATTTTTGCTTTGGACCTCGTTTCACTGGCCACCCTGTATATAGATTGACATTAATGAATTTTATATATTATACAATGACGTGAATTAAAGTATTATATTATTTTAATTATTGTGAATGTGAAGACTATGTGGGTCATTTTTTTTCCCTCAGTTTTAATCACGGGCTGGTAGTTCAGTAATTTATGCGGCCTACCCAAATGTCCTTTCTTTGGTATTTTTCGTCGCATCGTTGAGCTCCTTAAGTTCCGAGTTGAGCTGCACGATTACTGACAAATGCGTGCACTGACTCTGTTTCGGCTTTTTTTCTCAGAGTAGTCAGATAGGAAACCCCGACCTCATCTAGTTTTTAGGGTTCCGTACCCGAAGGGTGCCAAATGGAACCGTATTACTAAGCCTTCGCTGTCCGTCCTTCCGTCTGTCCGTCCGTCTGTCTGCCAGCGGGCTGTATCTCATGAACTGTAATAGATAGACAGTTGAAATTTTTACAGATTGTGTAATGTGGTGTTAAATATTGTACGGTGGTTCGGAACCCTTCGTGTGCGGGTCCGACTCGCACTTGGCCGTTTTTTTAAAAGATGATTGACGTGTAAAAGTGTTTGTACAAACCTACTTACAGAAATAAAATCATTTATCATGGCTACTGTAAGTGTGTTACGCAATCAATCCGCTAGTTTCAGTTCCCTGAATGTAAACAAGGTTACCCCTAGACTAGAGTTATGAGAAAAAAAGTCTAGAAAAGAATATTTCTTGAGCCATAGTACCGAAGCCTTGGCGAAATGTTTGATACACAATTACGATCCCCTGCTGAGACGAAAATGATCTAATCTCGATGAGTCACGGTGTCAACGACCCCACCTGCGGTATGACCCACTAAGTTTTTGTTCCGCCGGCCGCAGGGTAGAAAGTTTTTGAGAAAGGCGCCGCGGTGACCTTGTCGCGAAGAATGTTGTAGGTGTGTTTATTTATTTAAATAAATATTTTATTTCTATACCTACTTCTTGAAATATGTTGTTCGTAATAAAACATGTTTTACTATTATTTCGCCCTGTCAAGAGTATGGGGCGGTTTATATTGCTTCCGTGCAAATCTGTCATTATTCAGATTCAGGCCTCAACATCAGCCCGAAATATAAGGCTACGTAGCCATTAGTTACACGATAAAAAAGAAGGTTTAAGCTATGGGCTGCGGTATAAGCACTAATTACCAACACATGTTTTCAACCGAATTGCTTAGATTTTAATTTTAAGCTCCAAGCGAATTTGTTTTTAAATTTTCTGCGATTACAGATGGTCCTAATGTTCGTAATGGTCCGACTCAAGTTGTCACGGAAATATTTGAAAAGTTGTCGGGAAAATTGGAAAATTCTTTGGGAAAATTGAAAGAGCAAATCGCGAAACGAAACTGTGACACATGCACGTGCTAGGCGCTAAGGTGATTATTTTCTCTGTCACACCGCTCTCCGACTACACTGCTAGGTCAGGCACGCTTTCATAATCAAGCTAATAGTTTCGGAGACGACTGTCTCTGCATTATCATGATCTGCCGCTAATTTTCCACTTCCTGATTTAACGTTACGCGGTGCAAAATTATATATGTCAGAGTAAGTTTGAAGTTCCAACCTCGTGGCTATACAGGGTGTAAGGGACAGCCCTCCGCAGACTGATGGGTGAATTCAGTATATTATACTAAGATGATCGGTACATTATTTCAGGAACGTTATGGGAATCCAATAAACCTGATTCGTTTTATTACCTCACACGCAATGTATCGTTACCGTGGCAAAACGCGCGTAGTGAACGGCAGCGCAGCGAGGCTTCGGCTGCCGAGTATTTCACCATCCATTGCTGATTTTTTGATTTTGGTTGTTTTATTTACATAAATGGAGTGCTGCGTACAGATAATGTAATTTTACAATGAAATAAAGGAACAGTAACTGAAAAAACGATAAAAAAATGAAAATTTTCCTGAGAATATTTCCGGTGGAATATGATTTAAAATAAGTAGCTGAATGCACCCTGTTAATTTACGGAGGGCTGTTCCTTATACCCTGTATAATAACAGCGGCACTGGTCGATTGAAGGTTAAGTTACGTTAGCCGAGCTCAGTCTGTGGATGGGTGACCATCCATTACATATCGAGACTCCTCTGTGCATCGGAAAGCACGTTAAGGCGTTGATCCCGGCTGTCATTCGTAGATCTCTGACAGTCGTTACAGATAGTCATAAGCACGAAAGTCTGACCACCTTGTCTTACCACGGGGGATCGTGTTACCCAGTAACTTGGTTGTGGAGGGTAGATAGGCAGTCGCTCCATGTAAAATACTGGTATTCAGGTGCATATGGTTTGACTGGAAGCCGATCCATACATATGTAGTTGGGAAAAAACTAGGCAGACGATGATGAAATTCTTATTCCGAGACTTTGCTTTTACCGCTGTTACACTTGATAGTAAACAATGATGCGGTGGAGGATGATTACGAATTTGTTCTAATATTTTGTTAGTAGGTACGGAACCCTTAGTGCACGAGGCTGACTTGCACATGGCCGATTTTTCTTATTTAAGGAGACAGGTAAGATCAACTTGAGAATTAAGAACAAATAATGATCATGCTAGTTTTATATCATCTAGTAAGGTTAAAAAACTTTTTTACAAAAAAATAAAAACGCTAAGTAAAGTAAAACAACTTTAATTTCGGAAGTTGATCTCTTTGGATCTGTAGGTATTTCAGATTTTTGCCACCGACTTCCGAAATTAAAGTAATTTTTCACTTTGTAGTGTTTTTTTTTTGGAAGTCGGCTTTTTTTTTGCAATAACTTTTTTATTTTTTACTTTTTAGTGGGTCGGTTTGTAATTTATTTAAGTTACAATAGCCTCTAAGTACAACTCTGCCTAACCCTTCGGGGATTACAGGCGTGATGTTATGTTATGTGATGTGTACAATAGCCTAATGTCAACTACTCATCATCTTTTACAACATATTGCTTTTCCCGATGCAAGGACGTTAATTGTTGAGGAGTTCTTCTGGTACTTCACCATCAGCTCCACTTCACCATATGCATTGTGACGAGCATAAATTGCTTAGCAACCATATTAAAGTAATCGAATCGCAACCCGTGAAATACTTATCTATCATTGAGTAGTTCCGGTGGCCATCTGTGGTCTTCATCACCAGTTCCACTTCACCAAATGGTGCTTTCCGAGAGCAAAAGCACTAGTCACTATAAAAAATACCCAAATCGCTATAGGTGTGCCTATAATATTTGAAGAGTTCCCTCAATTTCTCCAAGATCCCATCATCACGTCCTAACCTGAGGACAAAAGGACTACCTGGAAAGTATACCTTTCAAACAATAAAGAATTATCCAAATCGGTCTAGCCATCTTCGAGTAAACGGGGAACATACATTAAAAAAAAAAGATCCCGACGAACTGAGAAGAAAAAAAGTCGGTTAAAAAGCAAGTAAACAGTTTATGTACTAAACCGAAAACATGTAAAAGCGTTCATTATTTTATAACAGTTCCTATTATAACATAACGTAATTTGAACCTTAGGTATAGCATTTTAAACCTCTCCTGTCGGAAAACAATTATAAAGGGTTCGAGGAAATGCATCTGAGGGGCATAAGAGTCAATAACAGCCACCCGCCGCGCCGGCGCCCATCTCCCCGTTTCCATAGAAACCTTTAGCTCTCATCCTGGGTGAACGCGCGGTGACATGGGCGATAGCGGGTGCGATAAATCTAGGGTTTCCTAGGAAAGCGGTTCCATCATATTATAACGGCCGTCATGAAAATCTGTCGTTTTCACCAGTATTTGACATTAAAATGTCAAACAACGCTCTATGTTTGGGCAGCTGGTATTGTGTGATCGTTGTCCGCTTTCATAGGAAACCAAAGCTTTAGGTAGCCGCAGTGCATCGCGTGTTAATGTAGCGGGCAGTAGAGGCTAGATTTGAAAACAATAGACGATCGCTCGCTAGCTTCCCGTCACAGTATAAAGATGACCATATCAGTCAGTAGATAATTACGTTATTGTAACACTAATATGTCTATTCTCATCCCGTAGCGCTTAGTGCCCACCATAGTGACTTCACTATGGACATGAACGGCGGTTTCATTATGTTTGATATTTCGCCCCCGCGCGAGTTCCTTACCCTGGACGAGGCCTTACATCTAGCTGGCTAGATTGTTACCGGGGCGTATGTGCCCCCCTATATCCAAGGTAACTAGGGTGGATATACCCGCCATAGCTCTCTGGTTGCATCTCCCTCTAGTATTGATTGGCTGGGTGCGCCAGGTCGCGACTCGTATCCTGTACAATTTATTGCAGATTATGTTCAAAACAAAATATTTTATTTCACATAAATCTACATGGGCACTTATGAAACGTCAGAAGCTAGGTACACGGTTCCAATAGGTAGTTTCCCGTGGAGAACACCCGGATAGAAACTGCACGGTTCCATATTCTTTTAAAATAATTGGCTTTTACAATATTTCCAAATTTTCACTGTTAATAGGTACCTATGGGAGGACTGACAGGAGTTTAGGATTGTCACCAAGTTCCTTGTGGTACTCAATGTTTTAATTTTATGCCAGCTTTTTTCGTAGTGTGGAGTTTTGAAGAGTTGTGAGTGGTTTGTTAAGACATGGGCCATATGTAATGATTCATTTAGCTTTATCTGATAAATTATTTTATAACAGGTTGGTAAAGTGAAATTTCACTGTGAACCAGTCGCTTAACCGACTTCAAGGAGGTTGTTTTTTAAAATGTCCATTGATATGTGTGTAGTAATTGTATCTTTTAAATTTTTAATTAACTAAGATTGGAATTCCCATGTGACGGTAGAACATGGAGGACTATTATTAAAAACATCTATGAACTAATTCCCAAGTTTTCAAAGTAATTATGTGATTTGATTTGACTTACATAACTAGTACCTAATGCGATAACGATCCTGTGAGTGTACTTACTAAGATTAAAGGAAAAAGTTAATAAATTGGTAACGAATGCTGCAGCTAGGGTTGACGGAGGTTGACGGGCATTCTCAGCAGAGATCGGAATAAGTAGAATATGTATATTTACCTAAACTTCGAGGGAGTAAGTAACTTAAAGTGGATAATACCTCCTCTGAAAACCCGGAATGTAAAAATCACGAATTATTTATTGGACTTTTTATATAGTTAAAAATGATTAATTTGAAGAATCTTATTACATTTTTAGGGTACCGTACTAAAATTGTGCCAAATTACAATGTTTTGTTTTAAGAAGGTAAAATAAAAGTAATTTGGCTGGTTTATGTGCTTATTTGTTTCGTCATTATCATTATTACTTGATTTTAGAGGAGGTATTATCCACTCTATGTTACTTACTCCCTCGAAGTTTAGGTAAATATTATTATATTCTACCTATTCCGATCTCTGATTATCAGCCTATAATGTTCCCACTGCTGGGACACAGGCCTCCTCTCGGGCCTAGTGCGGGTTGGTGGATGTCACATAATATCTTCGAATGTTTGGTTCTAGGATATATGCTGGTTTCCTCACGATGTTTTCCTTCACCCTTTTAAGGAAACATAACGAACGGAAATGACGGAGGTATAACCATCGGTACAAGATACTTAACACACTCACATTAAGGCTCCTGCAAACAGGCACGACACGCGACGCGACACAACGGCACCGCGTGTCGCGCGACGAGTGGTGCCTTTGTGTCGCGTCGCATGTCGAGCATGTTTGCAGGAGCCTTTAGTAAGTTGCTGGGAAGTTAACACGCAGATTACAGCCGCGGCGGGCCTCAGCGCGCCGCATTGCAAAATTGCGCCCGATGCGGCCCGCGTCTTGTGTGCGTGTGCGATGGTTCATACCAAATGTACGACAGTGACATGGGAGGATTTTTATAATGGGTTGCGTTGCGGCTCACCCTAATCTGCGCCAGCCTTTACTTCTCCGCTAAAACACCAAGAAATGTGACGAGCGGTCGACGTATGACATTCAAAAGTTGCTGATTCTCAGCATAATTTTAATAATGAAGTGGTGATTTTTTAATTTTTATTTGAGTCATCATGTTCTAAGCTACAGATTCAAAACAGTTCAGCAAAATATGGCCCGTGATCGAATTAGTTCGCTTTCGCCGACTTCAGATCACTCTATTCGTAATGCTTCACGGGCAAACACAATTCGTCTCAATGTACCATGTCGAACGGCTTTCGAATCTTCCACAATATAAACAAATGTCACTTTATTATAATTATTATGGGATTTCGTAGGCTTGATGCCTTTAACACATGGTGTGGTATTATCATTGTGTTGTAAAGTTACCCCACTTCTCGACGAGACTTATAGATAGGACTAAAAGACAAGACCGTGACTTAAGAATGACATAGCCCAGTCTCCTTGTCATCGCAATGTAAAATCAGGGAAATTAATTGTTAAATAAATTGACTATCAATTTAAATTGACCGTAAATTCAAATCACAACTGTTCATTCTTTCAACAGTTATATGATGGCCATGAAACGACAATTTGACGTAGGGTGTCAATTTGCTTAACTATTATTTCCCTTGACTTGACAAAGCAGATGAAATAAATTTATACTAATAATAAAGCTGAAGAGTTTGTTTTATTGTTTGTTTGTTTGAATGCGCTAATCTCTGGAACTACCAACCGCATTTGAAAAAATCTGGAAGTCTATTTATTATTACCTTTAGGAGCCGAGCAAAAAGAAAAAAAAATCAGAAAGAGCACTAAGAGAAAACGAAGTAATAGCGCAGGCAGGCAATACGATGCGACGGGGTGGGTCGGGGGAATAAGAAAGTTCGCGCGGACGAAGTCGCGGGCAGAAGCTAGTCTCCAAATAAAATAAAAACGACATGTAACTATTCTTTCAGTGTTGTTTAAGAACTGTCGAGATAGGAACCATAGCCAGGTCCAACATAAAGATCAACGCGGCGCTTGAACATAAGATCACTTTCACTATGACCTGGCGTTTTAAGGGCACCCCTAGCAAGTACAGGATTTCGGCCATCGCGTGGGTCGCTTGGCTGGAATATTTCCAGTGGTGCCAGATAGCTCCTGCGTTGACCAGGAGCAAAGCAGCACCTGTGCTGCATAAGTACGCCTGGAAGGAGATGAGAAGCTTTGTCAAGGAGGTGGTAAAGATGAGGTTATGTGCAGTCAGGATTCTCTGTGGTTTCTTGCAAATTGCTTAACACAGATAAAAGGAGCCTGATCGAACTTGCTCCGGAAAATACGCAACGCAAGTTTACGCCTGCTAAACTTTTATATTACCAGCAACATAAACACTAGTACGTCGCGTTTCGTTTGGAGTAAGAGTGAAAATCGCACAGGTTTATGATGGCAACAACGCCTTTTTAACATTTCCTATAAGACGTTAGATACACCCATTTAATATGTATCCAGGCCGACCCTTAGGGTGGATGTCCGCGACGGACGGACTGTATGCGTATCTGTTTCTGCAATAATCAAAGTCTACCGCTATGTCGCGCGGGCCGGCCGGCGGAAAAAGTTTATAGGTAGCCGCGCCGGGAACCTATCACGGACGTCCAAGTAACGCAGCGGAAGGCCTAAAAGTTTGGCACAGTACCTGTGCAGTAATACCTCCAAAGCCTTGCCCTCGCATCTGTTCGCCCCCGCACACAGCGCCAGGCCGATGACGGCTACCAAATACGTCACCAACACTCCTCCAGACACCGACTGCTCCCATTTGAACACTCTCAGGGAACGGATGTGCATCGTCAAAACAGCCACCAGCAGCATTATTGCAACCAAGCGCAGAGCCAGGATTGAATTCCTCTCCAGACTTTGAATTTTGGGTTCATTTTGATTTTCTAGTAGAATCTGAAAAATCTGTTTCGAAAATAACGGTCAAATAGTTATGCGTGATCATACAAAATATATATATATATATATAATATCGCGACGACTTGAGAACCCTCTCCTTCTTCGTCGGTTAAATATGAAACTGGTTTCAAAATGCTTGACTACCTACTGTAGGTTCTAATACTGGGCGCTGTGTAGAACTGCAGAGTAATCTATATATATTATATATAACTCTACCTACTTTAAGGTTTCTATCCAAAGTTGGTATGGAACATCGAAAATTCGAGATATAAGTACTAATGTTAAGGAATAGTTTTTAGGTTTTATAAAGGAAAACCTTTTTGAAATTCTGTGTTGTAGTGTAGCAGCTGTACCTATAGATAACTCTCCGATTCATCACTGGTTGCAAGAAACTATTTTTGGCCATTTTCTGGGTTCGGTTAACTAAAGATATCTCTCAACCTGTAGGTTGAGTTTAAATCTTCCATTAACGAGCTACAGCACTTATTGGAAGATTCATCAATTGACTTTGAAATTCATTTTGGCAGTAGATAATTTGATTCTCACAGTCATGTCCGAAGGGTGTCGGCAATAATCGATCCTTTCATTTTCCAGCCACTAATAATGACACGATAATATCGAATATCGCACGCACAGAGTACAATAACTACATATGTAGAGATCGCACGTGACGACATGACAGGCGGAATCCATAGATAATGTAGAATATCTACTACAGCAAAACGTTTATAGAGTGATTTTACTCTTTGGATTCGAGTTGATGGAATGATATTGCACCTTTTTTGAATTGGCATGAATATTGTAAGCATGACTTTTGAAATTGCTTTAAAACGATTTGAATAAATACTTATCTACTACTCGCAATGATAGCGACTCAGCAACGATGTAAGCGGAACGTAATGAAAGGAATTCGGTTAATTTGTAGGTCAGTGATGTAGTTTTTGGTAATCATACCCCGGTACCTTCATAGAAGCCAAAAAGCCGGGCTTGCCCTAATAAAATCATAATTTACAACAACAAACGTAAGCATAACTATAAAAAATATATTTAAAAAAAAAACTAAGCCAATGAACTCGAACTCAAACATTCATGTCATAGGTATAATAAAATTTCGAATTCCGCGTAATCTGCCGCGCGCACTAGGCTAGGTGGTCACATCTACGCACTCATTGAACTTAATCATTCATAGGTAATCTTAAGAATAAAATTTAAATTCCGCGTTCTGTTCATAGGCTCTGTTGCCAAACCTACACAACACTACACGCCAATGTCGCTCTTAACACTATACAATGCGAACAAATGCGCCTTCTCGCTCACACTCGTCGGGGCTTTGAAGGGGGCTTTTGTATCTGTCTAGCAGTTTTCGCCTACAAATTGCTACAGTAACGTTTGACATATTGGTAAGTACCATGTAAAAACTTATACGCAGGTTTCTATGAATTCAAAAGCCAGGCTTTTCAGAAACATTAAGTTCGCGCAAATGCACTATCCGCGTTCATTTTGATAGGTATTTTACGAATAGTATTTTTCAGGGGCTGAGGTTATAAATTAGTTTTATTATTTAAAATGATGTGATAGTTAGTGCGGTGCTGTGATTTTGTGATTACATATTTATTATTTTATCAAAATGTGAATTCGGAAACTGTCGTCGAAAAGGTATGTAAATACATTAGGTTTTCTGATAATAAGTAACTCGTAACTCTTTACTTCACCGTAACCAACCTCAAATTACTGACTGTATTTCTCCGAAATAAAAACAAGTATTTTTGTTACTCGAAGAACAGATTAAAATAGGTACCTACCTACCTACTTATTCGATTGTTTAATAAGCATGAATATGTTGCACATGAAATGACATGAATAGTGTTGTTTGTATGGCATTTGTGGTTTTTGTATACCACTGAAAAACTAAATTCTCATCGAGACAAAACACATTAATTTTCGTATCGAAGAGGTTCTTCATAGGTGTTTTGAAATGAAGATTAGAGTTGGCATGATCAATATGATTAAGTATAAATGTTTTAGGGTAACATTTTCAATTGACATTAAATTGAATTTATAAAATAATGCATACGGAAATAGAAAAACAAATCGATAATTTGGAGGCCATCTAGTGTGATTTTGCATGTGATAAGCGAATTGTGAATTAAGGTGAAAAGGTGCGGCTAAGCAGTGTAGTTATGCGTATCCAATAATATAGATGGCGCTTATGTTAATTATGTACCAATTAACATAAGCGCCATCTGAGGCTTGAAATATACGTAGTACTCTTCGTATTATAAAGTTATCTAACCAACATTTTAATAATGGTTTTAGTATGAACAACGTAAGAAAATCCCTGTTTTTTTTTCAATCGTTGGCTTGCCCTAATTTTCACCCTTAGGCACGCCACTGATCATACCTATATTGTTCAATTTCAAGGATAAAATTTCTCCTTGTGCTAATAATTAATTTTCTACAGCCACATACATTGAAGTCTGCGTTATATTACACATTTTGTTCTGTAATCTAAGAAGTTCTGCTATTTGTGCGCTCTTCAAAGGTTGGAAACTCAGAATACAGAAAGAACCAGAAGCCGTGAACGCGCCTAATATTGACGCGTCAAAAACTACTCTTATGGGCGAATTCGACCAAACTTTTATACCTTTTTTTTTGTATGGGAAATCATCAAATGACTTCTCCCGCTCTGGGCAGAGCGGGAGGGCGTGTCAGACTTTTACTGACTAAAACCCACCCGTGTTCCTTCTGTTGCCTGTGCCGGGGCCACGGTAACTCTTTCGAACATCCCGCAACCCCGGCTGGAAACTTTTATACCTAGTATAGGTAAGTCTAATCCAGCGAATAAATTTTTAATTTTTGACAGATTTTCCATACAAAAACTGTCAGATGTCAATTTTATTCCGCGGATAAAAGATGGATAAATCAGCCCTAATTATAGTAGTTTGACGCGCAGCCGATCACTCTGTGACAACGTCGCGACGTATCGCGTAACGTATTTTACCAGTGTTATGCCATCTAGTGTCGTTCCTACCTGTAAAAATGCAGCGGGGCTAAAAAAACAGGATGGGATCACATTAACTTCACGTGCAAGTAGCACATTCAGATATCGTCTTATTTAATTACTGAATAAATGGTTCAGTTTGTAATGAGGATAAAAACTGCCACTTGCTCACTTCAGATGTCGCCACCATTGTCAAACAATCAACTTCTTTTACTCATAAATAATTAATATACCCCGTTGCGGAGCTGTTGACTGCAAAAATCCGGGGACCCATGTATTTCCCAAAGATGTTAAAAGAAGAAAACTGTGGAAGGGAGCTCTCCGAATAAAAAATTGGAATCTCAATAATATGCCGCCGAGGTTATGTGCTGTCCATTTTAAACTTTGAACATTGAAGACATTTATCAGAGAAATTCGTACACAGGTGATGCTTTTTGTCATAAAACAGAGAACCAAGTGTGTTTTCGTTACAGGCACTTGTCGATATTTATATAAATACATTAAAGGTTATGTGTGATAAGATTGTCTTTGAATCGACCAAAATATAATAATTTTCAGCATTCGCTATGTTGCATTGTATTTAATAGCCTCATACCAAACTACCTACTGCTTAATATTAATACATATCCTGCACTGAATCTCATAGTTATTTTTAATGTTTTGCACGTAGACAGATCCTTTTTATCTGTTCTATAAATAAATAAATATCTTGGGACAACTCACACACGGCCATCTGATCCCAAGCTAAGCAGAGCTTGTGTTATGGTAACCAGACAACTGATATACATACTTATATAATTTATATATTATATAAATATTATATAAATATATATATATATATATTATATATATATATTTTTTTTTTTTTTTTTTTTTTTTTTCTATGTGATGAAAATATCTTTAAAAGGCTGAGGAAGACTGCTGTACCCTCTATTTTTTCATTTACGAAAGTCAAACCAGACAACCCGACAGCAGAAGGCAGATACGTAGACATTTTTGTCCCGTTTTCGTATATTTTGTAATTGGCACAACAGTGAACATATGAACAACAATGGCGGTTTGAAGACGAACAACAGTGCTGCCACCTATGACGAGCTTTCAGTTTTTAACCCCATTGTTACAGATGCGTCCATCTTGTTAGTGTTGCCAATATATAAGAGTTTTGATTTTTCCTTCTTTTTATTACCTACTGAGGGCATTCGTTGTAGTAAATTAATAACTACTTAAAAAAAGTATTCTAACCGTGTTGAAAAAAGAAAGGTTATCAATGCGACCCGTATGTATGTAGGTTAGAATATGACTTGTTATAATTACATAAATTCACAATATGTACTACCTATGCTAGTCTTTCTTTTTAGGATTTCTAAACAAATTAATCTAAACCATGTTTTATTTAAAGAACTTCTTTATTTCTTCAGATTATCAGGTACATAGATATTAAATAACCTGTACAGAAAAGGACAATTTTGATTTTATTATTATCTAGTCTCCAATACCTCACCGTTTACCCCAAAACGGGTAAATAATGTCTGAGCTAGCGACATTACGCGGGTGGGAAGTGAGGGGGCGCGGGACGCTTGTTTTGTTTTTGAACACAGCGTGTGGCTTGTTAGTACAGTTGAACTGCTCATCAGCTGTTCTCTACATTATGTTCGCCAAAATGTAGAGAACATCTGATATTTTTTTCACGATTTCACGTTTGGTCCCATAGTAAAAGTTGTTCATAGTGATGAGTACAATGACCCCTTAAGAGGTTGTGCATTATTTATCTTACATCTTGTATAAGTCGATTTCGCAAAAAATGTCGCTTATCCCTTTTTGGCCGTTAGGCATTGATATCATGTTTCACACAGTCCATCCATCGTTTCTTTGCTCTTCCTTATAACCATCTACATTCATACTCAAAACTCCTCACGACATTTTCCTCATTCCTCTGCATCACATGCCCATACCATGACAACCAAATTCCAAACAACTTTACAGTCTTCGGTGCTACTTTCAGACCTCTTGTTCTTATTCTCCTTCGTTTCTTATTTTATCCATTAGAGTATAAAAACCATAATTATTTTCTGAACTAGAAAGAATAGAAAGAAAAATAAATACGTTTATTCGCGGTAAACATGACGCAAAGAAAGAACAAAAGTGTTTGTGTTCTTAGTGTTTGTGTTTGTTTGTGTTGACGCATATTTTCCCCCAACTTGTTCTTTTTGTGTGAAAAGAACAAGTGGGGGAAAATATGCGTCACATCCACGCAAAATAATAATTCTTCATGTTTCTTATTGACCTATGTATTTTCTTCTTCCAGGGTTATCAGCTACGACATGTCACTTTCCTGGTGCTCCTGCGCACTCCAGGGTCACATTCTCCGAGGAGGCCCTG
Organism: Fissipunctia ypsillon; assembly: GCA_947568875.1. Classification (NCBI taxonomy): domain Eukaryota; kingdom Metazoa; phylum Arthropoda; class Insecta; order Lepidoptera; family Noctuidae; genus Fissipunctia; species Fissipunctia ypsillon. The sequence continues at coordinate 27,037,639 of OX387643.1, forward strand.
AAAGAGGGCACTATCGCCTCCTATGAGTGTGAGAGAGGGTTCGAACTCCTGGGCCCCACCAGGAGAGTCTGCGGCGCCAACGGGAAGTGGACGCCTGATGGCATTCCTTTTTGTGGTAAGTAGTTGTAACATAAATATTGAATGATAGAGAAACAAAGGGAAGAAAAGAGGAAAAGATTCTTCTAGATTGCGGATGATCGACACAAATCAAAGAACATAATCGATGGTCGATCGATCGATACACGTTATCCAGTTACACTGGATCGGTATGAATGAACGGTTGGTTTCATAATCGAACGCAATGTACAGGTACAGTAATGTTTAAAAAATACACGGTGTACAATAACAGGAATGTTACCATGAATTCAGCTAAGGATTATAGGGCTGAAAGTTATCGAAGGTTATTTAAAAAAAAAGTGCTGTTTCATACAAAACCTACACGATCAAAATGTATGGAACACCTGTACATATTTTAATAATCGTTGAAAAATTAAAAAAAAAAACACCCTGTCTGAAATCATGTAGGTACTGAATTCATGGTAACAGTTCGCGCGTGGATTTCTCTTTCACCCCGTATATGTATATCTTAAATTAAAAAATATTAAAATAGTATCAGCAGTCAAGAAAATTACCAATTCACGAAAACAAGCTCAACAATAACACAACATAGGTCATCACTGCCACACGTGATACGATGACACGACCAACGGCGCGAACATTTAAATCTATACAAATAAATAAAAATGAAGTTTCTGTTTGTAATGTCAAAATAACAATTTTTTACTAAATGCATAAGAAAGTATATACGGTACTTAAAACAAAAAAACTGTCTGTCTGTTTGTTCCGGCTAATCTCCGAAACGGCTGGACCGATTTTGACGGGACTTTCACTGGTAGATAGCTAATATTACGGCGGGTAACTTAGGCTACTTTTATTTTAGAAAAATAATTAGGGTTCCGCGCAAAAAAATTAAATCCCATGAAATTATGAACAAAAAGTCGGATTTGAAAAATTCTTTTTGCATTATTTTGGTAGCCCAATTCTCGAGGATAGTTATAGGCTATTTAACATTACTCTACGACGCTTAGGAGCCAAGCAAAAAGAAAAAAAGTCAGGAAGAACACTAAGTGAAAACGAAGCAATAGCGCGGGGGGCGGGCGATTCAACGCGACGGGTCGGGGGACGAGGGAGGTTTATTAAAATGTGGCTGTTCTTTTAGTATATTGTGTATCTTACGACATCCACGCGAACAAAGTCGCGGGGCACAGCTAGTTAATCATAATCAACGAAAAACGTGGCGAAATCGTATATGGTTCAATGGAATAATAGAATAAAACTCACAAAGGGCATAGCGTATACTTTCTTCGAGACTGAGAGCTGTGGGATTGCATGACAAAGAATCTTCCGCTTTTTAGAAGCCATTCACAGCCATGTGAAGTGTTTTCACGAAGAAAGTAAAAGTCGGCCATGGGTAGCGAGCAGGGGTGTGGGTGTGCGGTACTATAATTTAATTTAACGCATTGTGCATTGTTGAGTTCTGTTTAACATTTTACTGGAAAAAATGTAGCCGAAATTATGAAGCCACCGCGGGCGTCGCGTCGTTGAGTTTTGTGCTGTCATTTTTAAACGTCAACGCGTTATTATTAGATATCAATGAACTATTAAGAATGTCTAAATACTTAATACACTCAAAAACTTATCATCTACTCCTACCTTTGTAACCCATTATGACTAAATTGCGAATAATGAACTTAGCATTCAGATTCGTAATTATTTCTGTGTTTTATTTTCGTTTAATTATAAAACTGAATTAGATGGAAATATACTCTATATTGCTAACTCTTGCACAATAATTAAAATAATAAAAAAATAGAATAGCGGACAACCCTAGCCTGGCACTGGCAGCGGCGCGAGCGACTGAAGATCAGGGTTGCTGAACTGCGCAATGCTAATATATTATTTGTTATAATTATCTTTTAGTTCAACTTTTATAATGGTCATGACCATTCATTATGACGTCATCGCACATCACAACGTATTCTGTAAAGAAACTCATCGTGAAAACTTAGGTGAAGTGAGTTTGGCAATAGTGTCAATCCCTAACATCAGATGGAAAGACTTAGGTCAAGTGAGTTTGGCAATAGTGTCAAACCCTAACATTAGATGGAAAGACTTAGGTGAAGTGAGTTTGGCAATAGTGTCAATCCCTAACATTAGATGGAAAGACTTAGGTGAAGTGAGTTTGGCAATAGTGTCAATCCCTAACATTAGATGGAAAGACAGCTCATTTCAAGCTCACTTCACTTAAGTTTTCATGGTGAGATTTTTAAAAGAATTAGACCGGCTGCTGTGCACCCTCAGGGCGATCGTCCACGACTTAGTGCTACAAGGATAATATTTTGGCGCCTGACTGGCGTTGTTGATAAACATTTGTGAATTTGTGTCACAGAAGTTGTACTGACATAACAAGGCGAAGTTAGTTCCGATTTTGGCCGCGCGCCATAATAATGTATAGCGCAAGCGCAACCAATCACAAACCACAGTTTGCGATTGGTTGCGCTTGCGTCGTGTACTGCCATTGAAATACTTGTTAAATATTGCGTAATACACGCAAAATGACAATTGATCACAATTCCTTTCATTCTGACAATTTAGCCACGTTCATTGCGTTATTTACATTATTGAGCAGACGAATTTTTCAAACCTATGAAGTAATGGATTAGGAATTTTCTTCAAAACCCTCTGATTGTGATTGAACGTGTGTAACGTAATTAGGGTTCCGGTTACTCATTGGTGGATAGAGTTTGTTATACGTTACTTTATGCTCTTGCCTGTCAAAAGCGTAGCACAAGACTGACACTAGCGTTCCTCCGGGACACAGACAGAATCAGTCCGTAAAAGCTGAGGGCAGCAGTTAAAGTGGGTACAAGTCCAACATATCCCCGTCACCACCCCCGGGGCCGAGGGTAACAGGACTTTCAAACGATGACATTCATAATTTTCATGCCCTCCTCCCAATATTTGGAATCAGTGCAGCATGTCTGTCTTCTTCTTTACTTCTCCATCACTCGTCAGCTCAGTAGTCACTAGTCACACCCTTTTCTAGCCATATCATCTTTCACACAGTTCATCCAGAGTTTCTTTGGTCTTCCCCTCCTCTTATAGCTATCCACGTTCGTACTGAAAACTTTAATTCTTTCTTTCATTGACTGGTAATCTATAACCTACCACATAACCAATTGTCAACGCCCAAGCCAGCGCTGTGCCTTTGTCTCGCATAGGGTCACAGCATTATGCTGAGCGATGGCAGTTTTGCGTGGATGTGACGCATATTTTCCCCCAACTTGTTCTTTTTTGTGTATATGTTTTTTGTTTGCGTCATGTTTACCGCAAATAAACGTATTTTCTTTCTTTTCTTAATTGAATGATTTCTTCGAGACTCGTCAGGCTTCATTGTCTCGGCGACTGTTAATTTTGGAATGAATGGAAAGAAAATATTTATATACTCAGGATAGGACACACGGGATATTAACAATATCAAAAACAACAATAAACATGAACAGACACGAGCATAAATATTTACTTTCATCATCGAAACTTAACATATGACAAAAAACAAATTCCTAGATCTCGAGAAAAACGTGTGTGACCGAAAAGTGATCATAAAAAGTTTCCGATTTTCCGTTAAACCGAACCAAAAAAATTATAACCCTTTACTTTTCTGGAGTGGTGAAAACATTAACCACAAATCAATTACAAGCTAACAAAGCGGCAGAATTAACCTTCGAGCTCAAACCGATCCCTCATACAGCATACAGGAAAACTGTAACAAAAGTAATCACTCAGATTGACATTCCGCACCTCGGGGCTCGGGATTAGTTGCTTAGTTGCCCGAAGGTGCCTCGGTGCTCCACTAACGGTCACACCTGTAGTGATAGTTATTAGTTATTACTCTCAAAGTACCGCTATGTTATGCTCATCTGTACCATTCAATTATACCGCCTGTGGCTCGGAGATTGATGAGGACGTAGCAAATCGTAGTTTGTGGGTAGAATTGTGTTAAAGATTATTTGTTGATTGTTACTGTGCGTCTTGTGACTTTGTGTCCCCGGTTTGTTCTCCAAAGCCAGCACCGAGCTTTTCTAAAGTCGAACTTTCTTCGAAGTGGGAATCATCAAGTAGGCACCTAGAATTGTGAAAAGTGTTTTAATAAACTTTGGATTCCTAAGAAACCGGTGAACGGTCAAACAATAACGGCAGTCCAAATACAGAGCGTTTTTGGACACCTTAATGGCTGGTGAAAATGACGAATTTTCATGACGCCCGTTACAATAAGCTGGAATCGCTTTCCTGCAAAATAAGCTTTAGGTACAGCTCCACTCTTAAAGTGCCATAAATTCATAATCTCATTAAAAATGTGATTGACGTGTAAAAGTGTTTGTACAAACCTATTTACAGAAATAAAATCATTTATCAATGTCAACAGGTTTTAGCAAGTTTGACTACCCTAAATAAGTTGTAAGTACTTTATTGACTAGACACAACGATTTAATAATGTTTACCTAATAAGCTAAATAGGCCAACAACAATCAAACACACGCGGCAGTAGAACCGTCATGATTCCACACGACGATCACTTAATTTATATGCGATTCGCGCCCAAGAGTCACCCGTGACCCCAATGCGCTCAGTGGGGTCCATAACCTACAAACAAATGACAAGTGATTAATAAATCGATGGCGTTGCCAGAAAAAATATGCGTATTTTTTTGTTGGCAACGGAATTTCTGTGTTTACTAATGAGTATCGCCGGACCTAGTTTAATTATTGTGTGGGTGTGTGATCAAATGGTAACGGTAACTGAGAGTGTTATTTATATTTTTAGATTAGTCACCTTTTTATCGTATTGGTTAAAAATTATAGCTAGGAAGGCTCCTATGTGCATGGTTCTTACATACTTGCCCATTACCTAAAGACCAAGACAAGAGAGTATGTATTCTGTGTATGTAGAGTATGTATTGTAGAGACCAACGACTGGTATACTTTCTCGTCATATCAAAATCATAACAGGCCAACGATCTGTGCTGAACTTGACCTCCACTTGGCCGCCACAAACACGGAGGCGATCAGAACCATATTTGATGTAGTTTTAATTCCTATCTTAAGTGTGGGAAGAGTATCACCGAATAAGGTATAAGTAAACTAAAGGAGCAGATCGACAATGGCTGAGATATGACGAATATTCAGGGTTCATTTTTAGGGTTCAGTAGCCAAATGGCAAAACCGGAACCCATATAATTTCGTCATGCCCGTCTGTCCGGATGTCGCACAATCATTTTATTCGAAGACTATTTGCACCATATCAGTAAAAATGAGGAAAGTATATTCTGTGCACCGCTAAACAATGGTGTGGTGAAATTACGAAAAAAGAATAAATTAGTGACCCCATACATCATGTAGCTGAGGAGTGAAAAAAACGCACTCGGCCGGTTTTTTCAACTAAGTATCCTTAAAAGTGCGTGAAAAAGGATTGATAGGCCTTTGCCCTGAAGGAATAATACAACCTAGAAACACGTACATCCTAAAACACTTAATGACTTCAACCAACTCTCTAATTTTAATAACTTTCAATTCCCACCTATTAGACTAAGTGCGCGCTATCAAAGCAAGCCTAATAGACTCGTCACAAAAGACTTCCGGCGGGCGCAGGTAAGGCGAAGTCGTCAATTAGCATTGAATGGCAAATGTCGCCGCACGTCTTTGTCACCGAATTGTATGTTGGTGTCAATCGACGGCCATTGTCCCAATGGTTATCGGGTCGATTAATTTGTATGGTAGACACGTAATAGACGATATATCACGGTGAAGTGGAGTGGTTTGTCAAGTGGTTGGATAACTTTTTCTTTTTGGCGATCCATCAACCTGCACTGGACCCGCGTGGTAGGTTATGGCCTACTCCCTCTCATGGAGAAGCCTCAGAAGCCTGATCCCAGCAGTGGGAAAATTATAGACTGATTCCTACTGATTATTATCTGTAGTTACGGCAGGCAGAGGTAGATTGTTGGGGTTGCTAAGAACACTGGTCCAATAAAAACAAGAAGGAAATAGCTTCTATCTTTTCGTGGATGTAGAACGAGATCGGAGGTACTCGTACAGAGATCATGTATGGACTTAGGTCTGTCAAAATGAGCCACACCATAACCTCTCATTAATTCAGTTAATTGCGTCAAACAAATCCAATATCCCAAATGTAACATTAGGTAGGTACTATCCATGAAAATCTAAAAATAAATATATTAGACTTAATATACATTCAAAATTTGTGCTTTGAATACATTTAGAATAATCAGCGTTAACTATTCAAAATCATTATAATAATTACTTCGAAAAATTAGAGACATTTTGATGTGGGTTGAGTCATTTTGGCTGAAATACGCTCAGATTAGCTCATATACTGTCGAGAAAATAAGCAGTGGTATCTTCTTGTGTGGAAACTAGTTACGTATAACCTAAAAAGTACCTAGGAAAATCCAGTAATTTACATAATAAATTCCCCGTGTCTGTAACGGTGTTTAAATAATACATGAACTACGGCGCCAAACCCAACTCCTTTACGTAACTGACATTTTATGACAGACATTTTATGTGTGACGTACATTTTTGTTTACCGCGTAACCTACCCCTTATTTATTTTACTATGATTATGACAAGGTGAAACTAATCTTGAGTAAGTAACTTGCCATATTATGACAAGCTAATTAACACCCAGATAAAGGTTAATACAGTGATATAACATAATAACATCACGCCTGTATTCCCCGAATGGTTAGGCATCGGTGTACCTATACATATAGTACACCCACATTTCGCCAGTTATGTTATTAAGTCCCATGTAATAGGGGGCGAGTCCATTGCCATCAACCGGGCACAAATCCAGACTCCGGTCTGCCACTGAGAAATTCCAGATGGAAAAACCCAATGACACTTTGCCCGACCCGGGAATCGAACCCAGGACCTCATGCTCAGCAGTAGCGCATCGGTTTAATGAAATTAATTTAAAAAAATATAGTCGGCCCTGGCCCTAGTGCAAATACAAACTAGCCTTTAGCATTTTGGTTTAAAACTATATAAATGTTATGTGTGAAATTAGTATTTTTAATTTTAAAATAGTTTGAATTTAGGTAGGTAGGTACCTACTTTAGGTACGCATACTCCGCGCTTTCGCGCTAAGCCCATTCTGTTTTCTGGATAATCACTGTCTTTCAGATAATTTGACTGGGTGAGTTCAGACTTCCAGAGTTGTTTTCATGGCTAGTAGGTACCTAGTATTTCCCCTTGAAATATTTTACATATTATTTCATATGTTACTACACGTTATTCAATATCTTTGGCAAAGTATCAGCAGCCCTCCCATCCACAAAAAGAAAAAAAAAAAAAAAAGCCCTAAGCCGTCTGGTTGACCTCCCTCTGGTTACCTGAACCGCGCGAAACGTGTGACGCTCGGTTGTTTTAACCGTTCTCTACAACTAATTGTACAGCGGTATCTACACGGGCAACTTTAATTTAAAATTATTTTTTATTAACCATTATTGTCCCACTGCTGGACAAAGGCCTCCCCACTTCTGTAAGTCCAAATCTGCCAAGGACCAATCTTTATTAAAGGAGTCCAGCTCATTCACACCATCACCATCTAAGTCTGAGCATCTAAAACTGCTCAATGGGGAAGGCAACTGTCAAAATGGCGCTGTCGTAGCTAGTTCCCAACACAAGCCAATAATACAAGGCGTGAGGTGGTTTTATATTATTTTTGCGAAAATGATGCGTTGTTGTGTGAAACTGGAGTCTACCATTTCCCGAGAGACCCTAAAATTAAAAGATGGTGGCTTAAAGCTGTTCGTAGAGATGTTTTATAAATTAAACAGAGTAGAAACATTTTGAAGCAAGTGACTTTGAGGATATATTTATGGTTTTTAATTCTGACACTTTCCGTGTCAAATACTTGATTTAAGATATTAAAATCACCGAAAATAACGAAATAGCGAAATAAAAGCAAACTCACGAATGAACGAAATGTCAAATTTATTGTAGGCCGTGGGGGCCTAGCTATGACCACGCCATCTCCAATTAGCTTTGCCCGACCTTCCCCATTCTGGGCAATATTTGTAAAATATGACGTCACACCAACATCAAGCAATTTACTGCGATGCCAGTATGCGATCACAATTGAGTAATAAGGAGAAATAAGGTAATGATAGTATTCCTGTAACACTGACGAAACAATTCCATTACTTTACCTCCAGTAACTGGTGCTGGGCAATAATATTTCTAAATGTGCCCGTGTAACCGCAGCTTTACGTGTAATGTGTTTATTTTAGCACCAGTGAATTTTATTAATACGTGCCTGTGTGGACCTGTTTTAGAAATATTGTGACCCTTGATCCCAACCAACGGAGAGAAGTTTTAAAAGATTATGGCTACCGTTAGTTCGATGACTCGAAAGCTATCATTTGTTTTTTCTATTGAGATGGTATTTCTACTCTGTAGGTGCTATTTTTTTATTATATCTACTGATTCTTTTATTTTATTGTATTTAATTAAATCAATCATAATGTATTAGTGATGATAATAATGATTTCTGTGATCTCTGACGAGAACTGACCTCCCACCTCATTCTTGCCTTTATTGGCTGGCTTGAGTAGAGATTCGTAAGAGCAAACGTGCTCGGAGGAAGGAAGTATTCTAGTAAGATGCTGGTAGAGATCTTGACCGTACTTCCGGGATTGTTCTGATAGCCGTGGAATACCTCTCTATTCCTCTTAAGCACCTCAAGACATGTTGCCCCCTTGTCGCTACGACACTATGTGCTAGCGACCGTTTCCGGGGGCCCATTGTTGAGTGTGCAAGTCACCCCCTGCCATTTTATCCGTGTATTGTATTTATCAAACATTGGTCAGGCAGGGGCCATAGTCCTTCCATAGTTTTAGATAACCAGTACACTTAAGCCATCCAAACCCATAGCCCAATATTTTTTTATCTCCATATCCTGCAATAGTCCTACACTAACCGGGGGTTGTCCTTGGGTGCACTTGCATAGTGCGTACAGGGATAATCGTCGGTTGGTGCCTCATTTCCATTGAAAGCGTCTAACGGGCCTCTGCGAGTTGGCTTCGGCCCCTCATATGCCTTCCAAAGGTCCGGGACCCTAGGGTACTACCCTATTGTAATTTGCAACAGAACCACATTAGCAACGACTGCCTCGTTGGTCCAGTGGTCACAAGCGCAACTGCTCACTGCTCAACGTGGGGTCCTGGGTCCCAAAAAGGGTAGCCAGAGGTGTAGAGGTATAGCGCTATATTATATTCCCTCTTGTAAGATAGGGAACGAGGCTATTGCTATCAACCTAGTAGGTTATTAATGATAACCAAATAACACTCATCATGGATCGAAATCCAACCCAGGAACCCATCCGCAGCTTTCGCCCTAGCCACCACCAGGCCAATGAGGCAGTCACTATTCTCTCCGTCATGGTAATCAAATCTCTTTCAAATCCATTGCTATACTGGTTATATTGGTGACGTTTAAAAATAATACTCAGTAAGCTTAAGTGTCTGTGGCATGGTCGCTTATCAGATGAGAAATGGACTAAAAGAAGCATCGAGTGGGTCCCACTAAATGCAAGCCGACATCGCGGCAGGCCGGGGCGAACTTGGCGGGACAAGCTTGACTCCTACCCAAAGGAATGGTCGATATAATAACAAAAGACCGAATTGTGTGGAAACCTTTTCCACACAATTCGAGAGGGATATTTTCCCTGCAGTGGGAGAATATCTACTCTAGTTCCGTTAAACACTTGAATGAATGAATGAATAAAATACACCGACCCCAGCGTTGTTTGACTAGACTCGATTAATCCAATGAACCCATAGATTTACACTAGCCCCTGGAGCCTCATGTTTCATGGTGCTTCAGAGACCATTACATCTAAACGCTTCTAATTTAATCTAAGAGAGTATAATTTTTAATTTGTTGTTTCCAATAATGATGACCTGGTGAAGGTCACGGGAATCCGCTGGATGTGAGAAGTACAGGACCGGTCGGTGTGGCAACGCTAGAGAGAGACCTTTATCCAGCAGTGAATGCCTTTCGGTTGAAATGATAATGATGAACAATAATTATGATTAGTTAATCCAAAGACTTATCATAGTTTTATGGTCACGCACGTTTGTACGATAGTAGATGGTCGATAGTGGCGAGTGGCGAGAGTGTAAGACAAGTGTAAAGTGGAACACAACGAGTATGCCGCCATTGACGCGCACCGTTCATAGTAAACTCAGCGACGCGGGCGCATAGGGCTGGCAAGTAGCGGGAACTTGTATACCATCCAAAAAGTGCGTGCGACAAAATTTTGTCCTCGTAATATCTCTCTCGCTCCCAAATGAGTCGCGCTCGCGACTATACATCAACTTGTTATGTAAAGAGATAATGCGACGATGAAGTTTTGTCGAACTTCGTTAGCCCAACTGGTAAATTGAAGCGATTTATAGGGAGTGTTATATTGTCACCATAATTCTGTTAAAATATCAGATCTACATATAGCAAGAAAATATAAAAAACAATGTGTTTCCGATACTTTATTAATTTGAAAGTTACACACATAATTGAATGGTATACATTATCACTATTAATAATTTCAATGACGTATTAATTACTGGGCTTGAAGAAACAATTGTCACTGCATACCCGGCAGCCCTGCAAGTAACGGACAACCGAAGTGTGCCGCAAGCTGTCGCTAACGGTGTCGGCAGAGAGCTAGCCCCCGGTGCGCGCGCGCCGGGCGCAGGGCTCGCGACGCTCCGACACCACTACGTTCTTATAGCTGGTCATCAATATTTGCCAAAAAGTATAGTATCAAGCGATTTTGTACCATGTACCATGTGCGGTGCAACTATTAGTGCTCGTTCAGTGTATTGGCGTCTTTACATTCACAGTCCCGAACGGACTACGAGCCTAATCTAGCTAAGGAGTGAATTGAAATAGTTTGGAACCACACGCCAAAGTCACCAATAGACGCTGGACCATAGTGAACGGTACAAGCGGATTGATTGAATAGAAATCCCCGCGCGATATGCGCGCCCGCCGCCGGAGCCCGCGCCCGCCGCTAGCGCCTGCGCCCTAAGCATGTTAGTGGCATCTACGTACATTTGAACTACACGCAGCCGCGCAAGCACCTGCACACGCCTCCACACTGAAGGAGCACATAGTTGTCACCTGGACTCACCTGCCCTACAAATGTTTATGGTACGCCGGACGGGCCCTGCTCACACACCGCTCGCATCATCGATGACTACAGCACATCCAGTTTTTAAAAAGCTAATTTAATAAATACATTTTACTGACAGATTCTCAAACTCATGTTAACTCCTGAGACTGACTGACTGAAACAGCTGATAAAGTCACTGGACATAACGAGCAAGCGAACGAACGAACGAGCGAGCTGGTTTAACGAGCTGTCAGCTTTTTGTGGTTTTTTTTTACCTTTTAGAAACCGTAGTGGCAGAGCTATTGGCGCTAGGCGCCGCAAGTTTGATTCTCGCACGATAAGCTGGTCTAGCGTTACTACGCCAGACCAGCTTATCGGTACGGAGTTTCAATTGAATAAGAGGCCAGTTTATACTGGTTTTGATAGTGGTGTCATGCTGCCTACTGTACAAGTATGACTGCTACCGTACCGATAAGTAAATACATAGTGGTTAGTTATGGATCTGGGGGCCAACCACCATCCTTTAAAGCAGTATTATTTTATTGTTACTTCAGTCTGAGAAAGACATGGAGCTATACAGGACGTCTAGCTCCATCTCTTTCCCACACTGAAGATAGATTACAATAATACTACGTTAAGAGGTGGTGGTCTAGCTCCTGGGCGTTATTTCGTGAGACGGTGAGACTTTTGTGTTTTTAAACGCACCCAAAAGAGATACCTACCTACTTAGTACAAATGGTAGGAAACAACATGAAAATGAAGAATAAGCTCGAGTTGCTTCTGGAATGTTATAAAATTGACAAATTATGAAATCGTGCTAATTGATAAGTAAAAGCCAAAGGTGTTATCATAACAAAAACACATCAATACTTTTTTAAACAATCCGAAGAAGCTACAGCCGTGTTCGCCTTACAACCAAGTCCGTGACGCCATCCGAGTCGAAAGTGCAAATGTTTTGTCACTCACATTTGTCAGCACTGTCCCTTTCTGTGGACAATTTAAACTGCATTACCCCGAATGTGTTGTGTCTCATCACAGACAGCCATCACAGATGTGTGGACCATGCTCGCTTTCATTTGCTAAACTGATTCTAATGTTGGAAATAAAACTATTAAGTAAACAATGAATAAAATTGGTTCAGTTCCCGCAATCAACATTGCGAAAACTGCGTTACAGACTCGTTCGTCATCATTCCTGCCGTTATCCTTTATTAGGGGTCGGCGCAACGTCATGTTATAGTCTTTTAAAGTAAATAAAAACAAAGAAAAAATGTCAGTTCAAAATGTAAACAGCTAATCAAGAGTTCAACACCCTCGTTTCGCATGCATGTAGATGTAGTAGGTACCTATCTAGGTAGGTGATTAATGATGTTTTTTTAGACACCAAAATCCATCACGTCTAGGAAGTTACTGCGTCTGTAGCAGCGTCGGTGGCAGCTGTGTTCAATTCGAAATCAAAAGTTATTTATTCAAACTAGGCTGAGATTCAGCACTTTTCGAACGTCAAAACTACATATGACAGTCCCGCATACCGCCCGCCCTTCACCACTTAGTAGTTCTTTAGCTGGGAATAAGAAGTGGCGGAACAAACTCCCCAGCAGCACAATTTCCAATTTCACAGCACAGCTCATTTTCCTTATAGATCAAAATAGTGTATTTCTCTGTATTCCACAGTCGGTATGCGGCCTACATTATAACCATAATAAAATAAGATTTACCAAAAAACAACCGTATAATCTTCAACTTGGTCTGGTCTGAGAGCGACCGCGAACACCGTGAACTAAGTAGTTACCCATTTTAATGCTAACGCGAAGTAAACTGACGTAAATTAGACTTCTTTGGTTTTGTAGAGCGAATTTTATTTTTATTACTATTCATAGTAACATTTTAAATGCTAATGTGTTTCCGTCTGCATGTTTGCTATTTATTAGGATAAACCATTGAACCGATTTTGATCCATAATGTCGATGACTTATTTTATTCAATAAATCTTAAATCTTAATTTCTAAGCAACTGATTAGGCTAATATGGGAGTCAACGCACTTGGCCCTATTTATTAAAACTGACAATGCGACATATTTGTCAAAAGAAGACATCATTGCCACAGATCTGACAGGAGCTGTTTAATAAAGCAGACATATAGGTATGGAAAATGTTACAAAAGTCGCATGTCGGTTTGTTAAACTTTAATAACTTGAAATATCCTGAAGTCCGAAGTTTAAGTGGTGTGTATAAAACGTTTTTTGTCACGTTCCGGTCGGACTGGCACTTTCCATCTCGACCGCGTGGGACTTATGCTTCTGCCCCAGTGCCTCACATCGCCGTGAATTTACAGTAAAATTGATATAGGTAATATTAGGTGTTTAAATATGAAATTGCCGTTTCGTACTTACTGAAAAATTCAAACATTTTGTTCTATAGTAAAATACCTATCAAATATTTATTTATTCAAAGTATGTACCCTCATAGTCTATACATTTCTGCCATCACATGGGAAGGTCATGTATGCCTTTACGGTAGAACTCTGGGGACGGACTCAACAAACTGTGTGAAGGCATTTTGTATTGCTCCCTCGATAGAATTTTTTTTACCATTTAAAAAATTGTCCAAATCGCGGAAAAAATGGTAGTCGGTTGGGGCCAGGTCCAGCGAGCACGGAGGATGACGGATGGTTTCTAACTGTAGGTCCCGTAGTGTTAAAACGGTTTGTCGAGCAGTGTGAGGTCTTGCGTTATCATGGAGCAATAGTGGTGAAAACCGGTTGACGAGTCGGGGCTGTCTCGCTGCGAGTTTCGCCATCATTGTTCGAAGTCCTGTGCAGTAGACATCTGCTGTTATTGCTTGACCGGATCAGAGGAAGCTGTAGTGAATTACACCATGAAGAGACCACCAAACAGTTTCCATCACTTTTCTATGGGTAAGCTTCGCTTTAGGGCATTGTTGCGGCTTTTGACCTGGAGTCAGCCATTGCGTTGTTCGCTAGCGATTATCGTAAAGAATCCACTTTTCATCACACGTCACCATTCATTCACCCCAAAATACCTTCATTTCTATACCGGTTCAACAAGGTAAGGCAAGCTTCAACGCTCGCTTCTCTCTGCAGATCAGTCAAATCATGGGGCAACCAATTATCACGCTTTTTTATCTTACAGATTTGATGCAAATGGGTCAATATTGTGTGTTAGCTAACATCAAACCATGCCGCTAATTCCTTGGTAGTTTGATACGGATCGGCTTCCACCATCGCATTCAATTCATCGTTATTTACCTTAGTAGCTGATCTTCCTCGGGGTTCATTCTTCAATTAAAAGTTTCCACTACGAAAGCGATTAAACCAAAAACGCACGGTGCGTTCATTAGCCGTATCCTCTCCAAACACAGCATTGATATTACGAGCTGTTTCTGCTGCGTTAGATGCACGTCGAAACTCGTATTCAAAAATTACTCTAATTTTCATTGTAATCCATCTTTACTTTAAAAGCTGAATGAAAAAGCAATTGAAAGTCAAACAATCGAATGATGTACATTTTTCAAATTTAGAATGTTATAGTTATCGTGCGAAAAAAGTTTCAGTCTGGAATCTCACATCATGCAGGTTTTAATTCAAAGGGGCCAGTACGTTAAAACGGCAATTTCATATATAAACCCCTATTATTAATTCCTCTATAAATTAACAAAACAACACATCAAACTACTACAATCTGTCAAATTTCTTAAATAGATTTTAAACTTTATTGATAAAGCATTAGGTTCAAGGTTGATTGGGAAAATTTGACAGTTTCGGGTAGCTTGCCCGTAGAGCCAAAAGTCACTAAGTCTAAAAAGAAGAGTTAGAAGTTTTTCTCAAGTTATAGTTCTTATAATATAAACTTTATTTTATTTCCTTTAAAATTAAGCTAAAAACATAAAGGTATGTAATGGCAAGCCAAAATTATGACGACTTATATTTTCAAAAAACTTTAACTCTCATTAACTCAAAACATGGTTTAATGACTTAATGACTTTTTGCTCTACGGGGACGATTTACTGTCGTTTCGAGTGTATTTTTCTTATGAACTTATAGGGTTCATGTTACATTTGAGAAGTTAAGTTTAATATAAGTTGTAGGTAATATTTTGATCCCAGCGTCGTCACTTTATTTTTTTTTTCTTTAGCCTTAGTCGGGGGACAGCTAATGAAAAAAAATAGGAAGATAACAGCAGTCATCTCATTAATTATTGCTGGGTACAAGCCTCGTCTGTTCGGCGTTTTCATTAGCCGTCTTAAACTTAAAGGGCCTAATTCATATTATTTTATACTTTTTAGAGGTTTTGGTTTGTGTCGGGGGTTTTTTAAATTTTTAATTTAACTTTTATTTCCTGCTTTTAAAACTTATATTACTAGCAGACACGCTACGATCGACACGGGCGCATATGTACGTACATATTTCTCCCACAGTCAAGCTAGTTACTAATTTATCCTCATTTCTCTATGCTACTCCATCATCAGACCCTGATCACCATCAATCTATAAACTATTCATTGAGACCATTCCAATGAGCCCAAACACGTTACTTGTGCTGTAAGTTGGTGAGGGAGTTCGATATCCTGCAAATTCCAGGTGATGCTGTAGCATCAGTTCAAGGTTACTATGTTCTTCTAATATCATTGAAGTAACAGAATACTTACCAAATTTCGACTCGATCGGACCTGTGAAAGATGCTCACATCCCTTCATCAACTAGAAAAACGCTAATAATCTTCAAACGGCCGAACCGATCTTTTTAAATCATAGCTAAGAACACTCTCGACCAAGTCACCTTTCAAACAAAATCAGTTCAACCGTTTGGGAGCTATTATGCCACAGACAGACACACAAATACCACACGTTAAACTTTAACACCCCTCTGTTTCCGTCGGGGGTAAAAAATGAATAAATAAAAAAGCTATTTTATTTATTTCTTAATTACAAAAAAATTAAGTACTTAATTCTACTGATGTGAGTAAAACTTCACTACACTTTTTTTGCTTTCACCAGTTGGTTTAAACTATTTAACACACCACTGCCAACCATTTTGCAATGCAAGCGTGAAGTAACTCAAGTTAAATATTCAGAAGCTTAGATTGCATCGTGAGAAGTCTCGCACGTTTAAAAGTAAATTATACCGCGTGTACAGTCAACCGCATGTCAGTGGTAATCTTGGCAGCGTCTTTGTTCCGTAGCAGTTAGAGCGGTTTTTTTTTAGTGCAAGTGTTGATGTGTGGACTGTACGACACTTGTCTTGATGTGCGGTCTGTACGACACATATCTTGATGTGCGACCTGTACGACACATGTCTCGGTGTGTGGACTGTACGACACTTGTCTTTATGTGCGACCTATACGACACATGTCTTGATGTGTGGACTGTACGACACATGTCTTGATGTGCGGCCTGTACGACACATGTCTTGATGTGTGGACTGTACGACACATGTCTTGATGTGTGGCCTGTACGACACATGTCTTGATGTGCGGCCTGTACGATACACGTCTTGATGTGCGGCCTGTACGACACATGTCTTGATGTGCGACCTGTACGACACATGTCTTGATGTGTGGACTGTACGACACTTGTTTTGATGGACGAGAAAGCCGATGCAATACCATATAATATAAATAAATAAATATATAAATATATAAAAAAAAATAAAAAAATATATAAATACCAGATAATGTTACATTTTATGTATTATTACACCCATGCAAGGGGCCCGTCTCATTGATCGAGGCCAGTATCCCATGCCCAGCAATCATGCATGCGCTATAGGCTTCTATAGGTAGGCCAGGCTACTAAGCCTTTGATGTATCAATGCCCTAAATAGGCACTGATCCTGAGAAATTGTAAATGTGGGAATGACAACCACCAACTCGAACCCACGACTACTAAAACGACGAACCATTTAGTCTCAAAAAACCCCAACAAAAACTTAATACTAAAATAATATAATATCGTTCAACCGAATACCGTTAGGGCCGCGTGAGTCGATCGTTTGCGCAAATTATAGACAGTTATCGACTACACATCACTAGACCGACACGTGTTAATTTAATCCACACAGCCTGACACAGCCTTAGTTCCGTTAGTTGTCAGTTGTCGCCGTATGACGGTGACGACGCGTGTCGTGGGTAGGCGACAGGTATGGGCGACAGATGGAATGTACATAGTGCTGATAGACGCAGTTGTACTCGTAGCTAAATGATAACAGCCGCACGGGTCGATCGAAGGTTAAGCTACGCTTGCCGCGGTCGGTTTGTGGGTGGGTGACCATCCATTACATATCGAGACTCCTCTGTGCCTCGGAAAGCACGTTAAGCCGTTGGTCGCGGCTGTCATTCGTAGATCTTTGACAGTCGTTACGGGCAGTCAGAAGCTCAAAAGATTGGCAACGTCTTAGAACGGGTAGCGTGTTACCCAGTAACTGGGTTGTGGAGGTCACATAGGCAGTCGCTTCATATAAAATACTGATATTCAACTGCTTCCGGTTTGACTGGAAGCCGACCCCAATACAGTTGGGAAAAGGCTAGGCAGATTGATAGACGCAGTTCTACAGAGTCAAATTAAGTTAGCTAGTGAAACTCCGCAGACGTGAAGGGTATCGATATCTAATGGCAATATAACAAAAGAACTGCAACTTCTAAACTCTTAATTTCAAGTAACTACAGCTACGGGGTCAACGGCCGCTGGCAGTGTACTCCCTTGAAATTATGAGTTTAGAACGTTTGTAGAATCAACTGTAGATATGTATACCTACAGTTAATTCTAAAAAAGTTCTAACACACTGTAGTGTGTGAAGCACAGAACCGGTCAAAGTAGCAGTGCTTGAGGAGGCCCAATTCCAGCAGTGACGTCATTCGGCTGAAATGATGATACAAAATAGGTATGTACTTTAAGAATGAGTACTATGTACTCATGAAAATTGTTAATTATTAACTTTTACTAATTCAAAAATTCAAATCGCGACAGCAAAAATTCAGCTACTCCAAACGTTCTCCAAATGTTCGCACAAGTTAACAAAATGTGACTGCCACAACTGATTTATTTTTTCATATTTCAGAGTTGGTCTCATAATAAAAATTGTGCATTTTCACTAATAGGTAGTGTAAGTACTACACTCCCTTAGTGTATGTCTCTCGGAGTAGGTACTACACTCCCTTAGTGTATGTGTCTCGGAGTAAGTACTACTACACTCCCTTAGTGTGTGTCTCTCAGAGTAGGTACTACACTCACTGTATGTCTCTCGGAGTGCGTAGGTACTACTTACTGTCTCTCGTTTAAGGCGAAAGCTCCAGGGTAGCCCGCGAAATTCAAATTTTCTTACGTTTTTTGCTATTTGCAGGTCAGTATTAGGTTGTATATTGATTAAAATATGATTCGCGACCGTAACAAATATGTATTTACAGAACTACAATCATTAAAGTCATAGATACAACTCTCTAAGACCAAGTAATTCTGTTGAATAACTATTTCGTGAAATCTTAACATTTCAGGATTATACTAACTTAAGGAATTTTACTACGGATTCTAATATTATAATTCTGTAAATACACATTTGTTACGGTCGCATATCATACTTTAATCAACATACACCCAGACACTGAGCTGCAAATTGCAAAAATCGTAAGAAAATTTGAATTTCGCGGCTACCTTAGCGCTTCCCCCTTAACTTATCACACTGCATATCTGTTTTTATTTGGCTAATACGCGCTACACTACCTTTATAAGAAGACAAGTAGAGTTTAGGACAGATACTATCAAGACTGAAGAACACCTGTGTTTGCAGAAAATACAGGTGTTAACAGTTATATATAAAGTTCAGCAACTTTATATACCACGTGTAACAGAAGGATTGACATTCCTTTAAACTACGTAAAGAGAATCATGTTCTTTGCCCGTATACAAAAAATCAATCAAATCTAATGAATAGGTACTTTAGCCACAGGAAATTATTTTTCATTTTCTTATTTTTCAACATGATGTAGATCTGAGTCCGTAATAAAAGGTAAACATTGCCGCCGCCGCGTCCCGCACCCCGCGCCGCACCGTTGGTCAGTGACTTTGCGTAGATAAAGCGTGTTTACTTTTTATGCAGTTGATTTTACTATTTATTTTGTTTGAAAACTGCATTTTTTTATTTTCCATTAACTACTAATTTCATTTAATGTCGTACATCCAGAAACACGTTGTGTAACTGTTAACACCTGTATGTGGAAGTGGATTGTGCACAAACCACAGTTTGCCTGTTGGCATGCAAATTAATTTTACATTGCATGAGTAACAGCTTTTCCTAAAACTTCATCTGCCGTCTCAACGTTATGCACAACACACACAACTTTATGAAATACTAGCTTCTGGCCGCAACTTCGTCTGCGTATTTTAACATAAAACATATCCTATGACACTCGGCAATAGCGTAGTTTTCTATCAGTGAAGTAATTTTTGAAATCGAGTGAGTAGTTTCGGAGTATAGAAAACAACAGCCCACTTGAAAGTTTAGACTAAACGCATATCATCAAAAAGGAGCAATTTACACTTTTCTCTAGTCCGATAATTATTACAGCAACTAAATTACAACATGGTGGCGCTAACAACCGTTGTCAGTAACTCACACCCATCGCGTCATGGTAATGGCCGCCGCTAATAGTAAAGTTATAAATGTAGCAATCAATTTTGACGACCGATAGACTAACGGTATACAGACCTACAAGTTGGCTGATATATTAATAGATATATTACTCGTATGTAATTTCGTTGAATAGTATAGAACTGACGGAAACGAATGGTGGTAGCAAAAACCCCATGTGTTTTATTACCGAAATTATATAGTTTTCCCTTTTATTATTATTCTAGCAATTAGAATAAATTGGCTACTAAATGTGTTATAATTGGCTAATAAATTTCCCGAATTTCCCGAAAAACAAATCAAAGCGTTGCAGCTGTCTCAAATTCAGCAGTAAAAAACTCAACTTCACTTTTGTACAGATTATGCATAAACACTGCTAAAGGTAACGTGTTCTCACCCGGACGGAATGGAACTACAATTTTTGGCAATATCGTATCATAAAAAATGTATACGAAAGAGCATACGTCTCGAGTGCACGGATGGGACGGCGACGAGACCCAAGGGAGGGGAAAGATATCGTTGGTGACGATGTTTAGCACGTCTCGCCTCGTGCGCGCCACGTCCCGTCCGGGTTCCGTTGCGTATCCACCATGTATACACAGTCGCTCCGGTCGCTCCAGAGAGCCAAGTTGTGACATATTGACTTGTTCTCCACACTAGCAGGTTATTTTCGCGTCACTGTTTTCATAACACCACGTCCCGTCTCTGCCCCGTCTACATCCTAACGCCGACCAGTATGCAGCGACCTTATTTTCATAAATATCCATTCGTTAGTTTTCGAGTTCTGTTACTTTTTCAGGGTTTTACTAAAAAATCCAGGATCTGGCCTGCTAAATCGGCTAATTTACTACTAAATATTGGTAACTAGTATCCTCGGTTTAATATATGAGACATTGCTGCTCAGTACATGAATAAATAAAACAGCTGTGCCCGTGATTCCCTCCCAAACACTATTTCATAAAATAATTAGAGGATTCTAGGAATAACTAGCCTGCCTGTCCTGCCTTACGTTATAGTCCGTGGCTGGTATAATTTCGTATTGTATTGCAGAGATGATGATATGTCAAGTAGATATATGTCAAGTAGTCTCTCAGACAGCGTTCACCAACATTCGTTGTCCGGTACCAGTTACGGTAACAGACACTGATCATACAGTACACTTACCTGCCTCTATGCAGAAACCATAAGTCATGGTCTACGCATAAAACAAGCTAATTCTACCATTTCTTTCGCAGTCCTCAACGTGGCTGCAGGCAAGGCCCCGATGCAGGCGTCCACGGAAGACGGCGGAGTTCCTCAGCGGGCCCTGGACGGCAGCACAGCAGCCACCTTTAACGCCGAGACCTGCACCCTCACGAAGTCTGAAAGGGTTCCCTGGTGGTACGTGAACCTGTTGGAGCCCTACATGGTGCAGCTTGTGAGGTTGGACTTCGGAAAGCAGTGCTGTGGTAAGAATATTTATAATTTTATTTATACAATAAAAATCACGCCTGATTTCCCCGCCTATATTTCGACCAGAATTCGGCCACTTCGACAGTCGTAGAGTCATCAACACGAATCATCGATACAACGAACACGACCCACATTTCGCCACTTATCTAATAGCGGGCGAGCTTATTGCCATCAACCTGATGCAATTTCACACTCCGGGCTGCTACTGAGAAATTTGTGATGGAAAACCCAATAACAGTTTGCCTGACCTGGGAATCAAACCCAGGATCACACGCTCAGCACTAGACCAACAGGGCAGTCTATTATACAGGTTGGTCCAAATAGTGACGTCCAAAAAAAAGGTTTGAATTCCTCATATCTTATTTGAAAAACCCGATGAAAACAGAACCCGAAAACTTTCCGCGATTTTTTGTAGTTTTCGTGTTATTATTTTTATTTGTAACTTTTTAGAGTTTTCTGCCGGTGCTTCAAATATTTTTTTTTTTTTTGTAGTGGGTATTTTCCAAACTTTTTGTGACATAATTGTCTTGAATGTTAGGTACTTCCATACTTAAAATAATAAACTTCCTAACAATCCTGCAAGTTACTCAAAAAAGTATCGATAGCAGGGATTAAATTTTTTAGTGGGATAGACACAAATTTTAAATAACTCGAAAACTACAAAAAATCGCGGAACAGTAAGACATGGGGTATTTTCGAATACCCCTGGATATGAGGAATCCAGATTTTATTTCCTGTATACTGACTTGCTATTACGGTACTAAAGATACAGCCCCTGAGACATACAGACAGACATCGTCGCGTCGCCTTATCGTTGACACGATTTGGGTAAGGAATCCTAGAAATGAGCAGAAATTTTATTTTGGTAATTATTATTATTTTCTTTTCGAATATAATTTATCGAGATGCACAATGACCAGTCTAGCGAGTTAGCTTTGACGTCGCGAATGCTTCTAAACTTAAGTGAAGCTTAACAATGTCTGAAGAAATCGGAAAGGTTTTTAGTAGGGCTGATGTTGGTATATCGTAACAACAGGCTGGCTACGTAAGGTTACAAAAATACCCTCAACAATTAAAGAGAAAAATATATTATGTAACGGTCAGGTGTGCCGAAAAATGTTATTTTTAAACGACTTCATTTAACTTACTCCATTATTCTCAGCATTCAAGTACAACTTGAAAATGAGTTTAATTTTTTCCAAGAAAATTGCGTCTTTACTTATTTTATCATAATATCGGTTCTTGGAATTATTTAAGAACGATTGAGTTGCTAACTTTGCCAAAGTTGCCATGACACAATGAGCACGACGCCAGCCTAGCATTCTGCTTACCCTCTTACCAGTCGAACCTACCACATACTTCTCAATGAACTTTCCCTTCTCCGATACTCGCGTAGATATTTCTCTCAATGCTAGTCAACAAGCTGGTTCGTGTTCTCATCAAGATGTGTGGCGGCAGCTGGCCCACTTGTCTGTACACCGTGGCGAAGTGTTAAACGCACATAATCGACCATCTGTCTGTGATAAATAACCTCCTTGTTTGTGTACATAGTGACGTACCGGCAGTTTTTTAATTTATTTTTCTTCTTACATCTACTGTTATAGGGTAACCCAATTCGATAAATGCGCCTATCCTAACTAACATTTATGTATAACAAATTACAAGTTATTATACATAGTGACGTACCGGCAGTTACACAAACATAGAGTTTTAGAACAATGTCGCGTTTGTAGAGCCTCGCCTTTGTTTACCTGTGCCCCATTCTCTTTCGTCATAATAACTGGGAACATTCAGTTTCATAGGTAATTTAGGAAATATCAAGAGGAAACCAAAACGAAAAACGAAGTTCTGAAGCTATTCACCAACCCAAACAGCGCCTGTGCTGTGGATTAGGTTCTGGGAGAGAGGAGGCCAGCGGGGCAATTGCGAAGCACAGTTACAGTAGGAATCGGTTTCATTTTGACAGTTCAACAACATTCATTGCGTTATTTACGTTGTTGAACAGCCAAATTTTTCGAACACATGGTGTTACTACCGGGGGTCATAGTATCTAATTTAATTGTATCACTAATAAACTTTTGGCCAAGTGGCCCTATTTTAATTAAATAAAAACTAAATTTTACCTCAACATACGGATTATGACTATATTTCTTAAATCTCTTAAAAAGAAGTACACAAAAAATTAATACTACATGTGAATTTTATAATCACCTGTATTTTACCCTCTTTTTTTATGACTTCTGCCGCTCTGGGCGGAGCGGGAGGGCGTGTCAGACTTTTACTGACTAAAACTCTCCCGTGTTCCTTCTGTTGCCTGTGCCGGGGCCACGGTAACTCTTTATTATTACCCTTTAGTATTTTACCCTCTTGGAGGATGATTTTACAAAAACACTGAAACGCGTAATTCTTAATTTCTTACCAAAAGCATAAATTTGAATTTTCATAACCCTAACTTAAAAAATGCTGGGTTTCCCCATACATACTTTCATCCCCTATATCCATCCCCTGTAGGATTATATTCAAGACAAAAAGTAGCCTACTTATGTCCGTCCCCAGGATACCGTCTATCTCCTTGCCAAATTTTATCGAAATCCGTTTAGTCGTTTAGGCGTGAAAAGGTAACATACAGACAGACAGAGTTAGTTTCGAATTTATAATATTAGTATGGATTGTTAAGAGATGCACATACTCATAGCATGTGTGAAGTTTCGCCAATTAATTCAAAAAGGTCGTAAAGGGGCTTAGATAATTATTTTAAAAGATTCATGTATTAACAAATTCAGTCGCAAACTCATGCATTGTTGGGATGTTCATTAAAATAAGCTGTACCTAAATGCTGGAAAGCTCAAGTACACAAATATCTACCTCGATTTCTCTCGACAGCTGATTATAAAGCCGACAAAACAATAATAATAACTAGATAAGTATATAATATAAAAATACAATGGAACTGAATATATTTTCATACAACAATCGCTGGCGCAGCTTTCCCTCATTGACTTCTAGCGGCTGTCACTCTGCCTTTATACTTTTACATCTTATCTATCAGTATTTCCTAAAAGGATTGTGAACATCATACTATCACTGTTTCGCCACGTCACATTGGAAAAATACTATATTTATCTAAATATAAACTCATATTCTATCTTCAATATAAATAAAACCGGCCAAGTGCGTGTCGGACCACGCACAATGCAGGGGTCCGTAGTTGGGGTGAATTTATCCCAAGAATAAACTTAAAATTGTTGTTGAAAAACAGTCATGTTCTCCCATACATTCCAACTGCAAATGTACGTTTGTACGCACAATATTGGGAGATTTACCATGTTATTTTAAGGCTATAGACTTCTTTAGGCTTGCTTGTACATACATACATACAGAAACTCACGCTTTCTTCCCATGGGGGTAAGCAGAAACTACAGAACGCCAACTGCTACGATCCTTACATACTCCTTTTGCCTTGTTTACGTTCATACGTCTGGTCATACACGCACGCCGGTTGCGAGTATTACGCACTTGACCTTTCAGACGAACATCACCAATAAGATCACTATATGTCTTCCTAGGACGTCCCCTCCCGGCGTTTCCACTTACATTGTTAGTCGACTTTCATTCATCCTCTCAACATGACCGAACCATCTAAGCATACTCTTTTCAATTTTTGTCACAAGTATACAAGGTGGAACAGGACGATTGACATTCCTTTAAACTACGTAAAGAGATTCATGTTCTTTACCCGTATACAAAAAATCAATCAAATCCAATGAATACTTTAGCCACAGGAAATTATTTTTCATTTTCTCATTTTTCAACATGATGTAGATCCGAAGTCCGTAATAATAGGTAAACATAGCCGCCACCGCGCCCCGCACCCCGCACCGCACCGTTGGTCAGTGACTTTTCGTAGATAAAGCGTGTTTACTTTTTATGCAGTTGATTCTGCTATTTATTTTGTTTGAAAACTGCAGTTTTCAAATTTTCCATTAACTACTAATCTTCGTGTTTTAAAATGTTTCAATGGATTAGTACTGTGCTCGTTTTCATTTAATGTCGTATATCCAGATACACGTTGTATAACTATTTTCTGTATTTATTTCAAAATTTTAGGCTCAGGAGCTAGACCACCACCTCTTAAAGCAGTATTATTGTAATCTTACTTCAGTGTGGGAAAGAGATGTAGCTAGACGTCCTGTATAGCTCCATCTCTTTCTCACACTGAAGTAACATTAAAATAATACTGCTATAAGAAGTGGTGGTTGGCCTCCAGTAGTTTCGGAGTAAGTATGGTAAATTTTCATCTATTTTCTTAAATAATTTTAAAACCATTTTAAAATTTTATTATAAGAAAAATATGCTTGAAACACTTACAATAAGCCCTTTCATTTGACTTGTCACACGGTACAGTTTGCAATTTTTTTTTCTTATTTGCCCCCTAAAAGTGATTCCCATATTCAAAATTTATTTATTTACGTAACACGTTCGTGTTTGGGTCACAGAAATTGATATATTGTGTACCTTTCAACTTAATCGGTCCATTAGATTCGGAGCAAATTGGCTGTGACAGACGGACTGACAGACAGACGCACAAGTGATCCTTTCAGGGTTCCATTTTTTCCTTTTGATTTGAGATACGAAACGCTAAAAATGGATTTCGCACACCCGCAATATTTTTAAACAGCCTATTAACAACACCCCACACCATGGGATAGACGAGAAAAAAAAAGTCATCTCCACTTTACTTCAAGGAGGCACCCAAAAAAAATTATTTCAAGATATTATTTTAACGCTTTATCGCCGTGATTAATATGTATACCCGTGCCAAATTACTGCTTTCTAGTACTAAAAGCCTCTGAGGTAAGTCGCGGACAGGCAGACAGACGGACATGGCGAAACTTCCTTGTTCCTTGGGTTCCTTGTGGACTACGGAACCCTAAAATAAAATGCTGTTGATAAGGGCATCACTTGAGAAAGAAAAAATGTAAAAGTTTCCCGGAAATTTTTCAAATTCGGGAAAAACTAAACGTCCTTGTATGTATGGGATTTTTATTATATATGGACTATTGAAATTTGGACAGGGCAACGTCTGTTGGGTCAGCTAGTATTATAAAGAAGTAAAATTGTTTGTTTGTAAGAGGTAACCTCCGGAAGTATTGATCCGATTACAAAAATTACATATTTCACTGATAGGAAGCTACACTATTGCCGAGAGCCATAGGAAATATTTTAAGTCGCGGGTGACAGTGAAGAGGACTTCATAGTTACTTTTATGTACTGATAAAATATCAACTACCTAATCCTGTATTCGAACCAGCCAATTTGCACATAACAAAAATATGGATGTAGGTAGATACACCACTACAGGTCCCCCTACCCTTCAGGGATACCCAACATTCTCAGAGGAACGAGGAAGTGCCAAAATACATACACCAATCACCGCGTAATTTGTAATTCATCATCACGGACATACAAAGAATAGTTTAGAAGACAATACACTTCCGAAGTCGCACGGAACTCGGCTGTAATCAAAAGGACGTTAGGTTAATCTCTTGATCTTAGTAAACTTGAGTTAACCTTGAGTTAACTTTAAACGGAGATTTGTGTATCAGTTGCGACTCTGATGTTGTTAAACTTTAGGTTTCAAAGTGAGATAAAAAGGAAGGCATTTTGTCAGAATTGAGAACATATTTTGACTGCTTCGTTGGACTAGGGTGTGACTGCGGTACATGCGGCCCTGGGGGCCAACCACCACCTCTTAAAGCAGTATTATCTTAAGATTACTTCAGTGTGAGAATGAGATGGAGCTAGACAGGACATCTAGCTCCATCTCTTTCCCACACTCAAATAGGATTAAAATAATACTGCGTTAAGAGGTGGTGGTCTAGCTCCTGGTTTCTATATCCTAGTTGCTGTGTTCCGTTTTGAAGGGTATGGGTGTAATTACAGGTATGAGAGCCAGGCTTGTCCCTGGAATCAGTGCACGCCGTGCATCTGACTGTGATACGTATTGCAGAATCCATACGGTGACAATCAAGCAGGCTGATTGTCACTCAATAACCTAAGAAATTGCTGTTAGTGAAAACTAAAAAAAAGTCGGACCAAATTATCTGCCCTAAAGTGAGTTGTATTTTTTCAATTATCTGCAATTTTCCGTTGATAATTTACCAGATGATTGGTCCAAGGAGCTCCGTGACGCTTTCTAGTTATCATTGAATTACCCTTTGATTATAATAATACGTAATGGATAAGTAAATAGTTATATCATACCCGGTCAGAATAAAGCACAAAAGGATCTACATAAAAGTATCCGGTTTCTGAAAGGGTTAAATAGAAATGGCTAACTGACTGTCAAACTCATATTAGCTTTGTGATTGGCTAACAGAAGGCCAAGAGCATACAGACGGGCAAACTTGATTTGCGTGGCTATTGCTATTGCAGATGACAATTTGTCAGCTAATTAATGTTTTCATTAGCCTTGTAGAAACCGGAGAAAGTTATTAAAATAATAATAAATTAAAAACTCTTTTTCTAGGTAAAGCTACTAATCTAAAATTGCCACTTATTGTCAAATCATCACCCGCAATATCTTAGTAATTTTCCTGCAATTTTGTCAGATAACTTTCACTGCAGACTAGTGATTTGCGCCCGGCGGTGCTTGTCGCCGCTCGTTGTCAAAGCCGTAATGACAGTGTAAAGGGTCGTCTTATATTAAATGATTGTTAGAAAGTGCAATACCGCACACTGCTTCAGTGTACCTCTGTTCTGTACGGTTGTGGAGGTTCGCTTTCTTGGACACTTCACAAGTGTACATAACATAACATCACGCCTGTGTTCCCCGAAGTGTCAGGCAGAGGTGACCTACACCCGAAATGTGGGTGACCTACACCCACATTTCGCCAATTATGTTTATGTCTCATGTAAGGTGTAGTGTAAATAAAAAAGAGTTCGTTATTATAAAGGTTCATTATGGCTTTAACAAGCAAAAAACAAAAACTGAATATAAAAACAGTTTTCTTATAATTGCGAATAGATAGGTAACAATAGAATGTTTTCTAAGTGGTGCTACAAACATGTTCCGGTCGGCACATTCGATTCGGCAATATTTGTTGAACAATAAAGTCGACCCGAAACAATTACTTACACATATTCGGCTTTCATTCGGCTCCTGTCGATCGGTAAACTCCGTTCGGTATCTAACCTCGCAGAATCACGTTCGGGTATTCGAGCGAAGCCAAGCGAAAGAATGCCTGTGTCGAATCGTGCCGACGCGAACAATAATTAGTGTGTAGCACTCCTAACTTGCAAAATTTCACACAAAATAAGGAAAAAGACTGAGCTGTTTATTTGAAAACCGAATACAATTCATCAGCTTTGCAACACTGTCCTATTTTCTGAGATGTGTAAAGCACGAGCACTATAATGCAAGTATTGTGCAAGTCAAGATGCACAACGCACGGGTCACACGTCGCGAGTTGCACAACAACGGTAGAGAAACATTGGCAGCGGGTTTTAAAATAAATTAATGAATTTAGTTTTCTGCTTTGAATAGTAAATGGGTTACCTACTTATATTACGCGACTTATTTTAAGTTGGCTGAAATATATATTAAATATGCTAAAACAACTCACAGTCCCAAAACAATTCGTATTTGAAGGTCTAGCTGCATAAATAGCTTATAACGTTCCCACTGCTGGGACACAGGCCTCCTCTCTATGAGAGGGAGTGAGCCGTACTCCCCACGCGGACCCAGTGCGGGTTGGTAGGTCACATGTCTTCGAATTTTTTTGTTCTAGGACATGCCGGTTTCCTCATGATGTTTTCCTTCACCGTTTTGAGAGCAGTGGTGACGAAATAAATTACACAAAGTATAGTGTCTGCCTGGGTTCGAACCCACGACCTTACAACTCGTAAGTTGCGGCCGCTACCACTGGTCCAGCTATCGCACTAGTCTTTCATTTACTATGTACATTCCGCCCGATCCCATCCTCTCGCTATATAGCCTTAGCCTAAAAACTCATCTTCTCTGCTTCTAGATGCAAACAAGCCCGTCATCGTGGTACGAGTGGGCAACAACCGGCCGGACCTGGGCACCAACCCAGTCTGCAACCGGTTCAGCGGCTTCATCGAGGAGGGACAGCCGCTCTTCCTGCCGTGCAACCCCCCCATGCCGGGTGCCTTCGTCAGCGTGCACTTGGAATCCTCAGCACCGTCCCAGCTGTCGATCTGCGAAGCGTTTGTTTACACGGACCAGGCACTGCCGATAGAGAGGTGTCCTCAATTCCGGGATCAGCCGCCGGGCAGCACGGCGACGTACAACGGGAAGTGCTACATCTTCTACGACCGGCAGCCGGCGTCGTTCCGGGATGCGCTCGGGTTCTGCCGGTCGCGCGGCGGCACGCTGGTTGACGAGAGCAACCCGGCGCTGCAAGGTTTCATCAGCTGGGAGCTCTGGAGGCGACACCGGTTAGTGAGCTTTGTTGTACTTTTGGCAGTCTAGGCTATTGATTGTTCATGCTGTGCTCAGTTAGAGTTAAAGTCTAAGTTATTCGTAGATAAACAATACTTGTATACTTGTGACTACTTGTGAAGTTGGTGACACATAATCTCAGACCATTTAACCTCTAAGTGCCAATTTCACCAATAAAACTGAACGCGATCAGCACATCTAAACTGGATGCAAGAGCTGTCAGTGTCAATATTCCATTTTGTAGCGAAAAAAAAATAAAAAGACGGAAGATTCACTTTTCTTTTCTGCTACGTTACGTTTAATTTAGTTTTTAAAATAAAAATAAAAAATAACATTAAAAGGTAAAAAAAATGAATATTATTGTATAAAAAGGTTGCAGGTTGTCTTGTGTGAAGGGAATAAAATAGAGAACTTTGGTCCGATAGGTACGCGAATAACGAACGAGAAAATAAACGTACTACCTAGTCGATTGCAATCTCTAGTAAGTAACGCTACCAAAACATATCGTTATAAAAAATTGAGAGCCAAAGTATCTCACATTTTACAAATAAAATTAAATAGTTAATGAATAAAAAAAATCTCGTACTATCTACACTATTAAATTTGTACGTAAAATTATCATAAAAAAAACCGTGGCATAAGTAATTGCGTCCTGGCGAGGTGACGTAGACTGTAGATTGTCGCAGGTTCAGGAACTGGCGTTGTTTATGAAACCTTCAGTGGTCTAAATGCGACCCAACTCTTGACGTTGGCCAAGGACGTCCAGCGTAATTTTAGGCCAAAACCTGGAGGCCGAAAGGCGGCCTGTTCAAAGCTATCCAGAACACTGACTGCTCTTGACCGCGGTTTAGATGTGCTGATCGCTTTTAGTTTCATTGATGAAATCCGTCCTAAATGTTCTACGGTATGTAAGGTTAGGCATATATTGTGCTTTAACCTGGGTCAAATTTTATTTTCTTTTTTTACAAGCATTAACGGTTTCATAAAACACCTTCTAACTATTAGAAAATCACATCTGTCTGAAATGCCATTCCTAGACATTTTTAGCGACACAATCATCATATTTGCCGATACGAATGTGATTGGTCCTTCCTGACTAAAAAGTATAACGAGCGGTTTATCGGCTACAACAAAAACATGGTACTTAGATCACTCTGTCCGATCCGCTTTCACGGTTATTTCGTCATCCCATAAAACACAAATGGTCTCAGGCCATATACGGCGGCACGCGTCATTTGTCAACGTTTGTCGAACAATACTGATGTTATAAATTTTCACTACACAACTTACCAGTCAATTTCACGATGGATTTCATAATAATTGTGAAGATCCTATGGCATTGGTAATTCCGAGCGGTATCCCAGATGATGGTGCACAAAATAGATGATGGTTGACGATTTGAAGGTGACAGACTGAGCAAGGGTAGCTGTCTGCACGTATTTGAAGGTGACAGACTGAGCAAGGGTAGCTGTCTGCACGTATTTGAAGGTGACAGACTGAGCAAGGGTAGCTGTCTGCACGTATTTGAAGGTGACAGACTGAGCAAGGGTAGCTGTCTGCACGTATTTGAAGGTGACAGACTGAGCAAGGGTAGCTGTCTGCACGTATTTGAAGGTGACAGACTGAGCAAAGGTAGCGGTCTGCACGTATTTGGCAAACCCGAACAAAAACACGTACACAATTCGTAGGCCATTCGGATTTAAACAAAAGAATCGAAACCATGTCTTGAGGCACAGAGATTTCTCTTGTAATCACAGCCATGGTCGCTTTTTAAACACTATATCTGGCCTCTATGGAGCCATGGATGCAATAACTGAGAGCGTTCTACTTATCAGTCATGAAAAGGGGAAAGCATAGTGTATTAAAATACTAAGTCATATCCTGTGCTTTACTTAGTTACTATGGAGTTGCAGTGTTACTTGAACGGGAATAGAAAAAGGTGAGTTGATGGCCCCTTGGTACTTAGCTATTTAATTTAATTTTTAACGTTTGTTTGTAAGAATTGTTTGCCCATAAATAGGTAGATCTTTTTTAAGAAGAATTCTGATTCTGGCGATTGTGGCTGACAATCAACCCAAAGCAATTAAGGTGCATCAGAGGACATTAGGTACCTTTTATCAGCAATTAACAGATCTTGTATGATTTAAGTACGGGCATTCGGTGTCTCGGTGTACAGTATCCGAAGCCACTAGAAGCCATTCTCGGAACCACGTAACGGTTCAAAACAAGTATGTTTAAGACAACGGGCTGGGTCCCGTACGCGCCGCCGTCTTCAATCCGATACGGTCCGTATGTCGAACGTTACGGCGGTACGGTTTACGTTTATGATCAATTTCGAATAACGGCGAAAGGTTTCTGGTGTCTTCTGGTGTACCGTAGTTGGACCACGGATTCGTTAACACGTTCAGTGCCGGGAGTCCTCCTAGGGGGTTCACTCATGTCGCCTATGGGATGCCGGGAGCCCTCGCGGATGGCTCATTTTAAATGTACGTTTTTCTTAGCGAATACAGCATTATGACCTGTGAAAATAAAATCTGCTGTATCTTTTAACAAGATTTATTAGTTTATATTCGTGGATTTTCAAATACAAGCATTTTTATTTTATTTTTAAATTCAGGAAATCAGCCGTAAATGTTTTTGTGGTAAACCAGTTACGGCTACAAATACTCACTAAAAATAATAATATTTATTTTGAGATTATAAAACAAGAGGATGAGTTTAAAAATCGAGGCTTTTCCGGATTTCGTACCAAAATGGTAAAAATAATATTTATGGCATGACTTTGTCTGTCTGTCCATCCGTCTGTCACAGCTGCTTATTTCAGAAAAACTACTA
Organism: Fissipunctia ypsillon; assembly: GCA_947568875.1. NCBI lineage: Eukaryota > Metazoa > Arthropoda > Insecta > Lepidoptera > Noctuidae > Fissipunctia > Fissipunctia ypsillon. The sequence goes on from OX387643.1 coordinate 27,070,288, forward strand.
ATGCTAGACTTGAAAGGGAATAGCCAGTTTCCGCCTGACGTGGACAAGCTGCTCAGTAAAAAGTATTTTCAGAAATAAATATAATTAATTCTAAAATAAATATTGTTGCAAACCTCGTTGCAGGAAAGTTTTATTTTTAAACGTTGTAATAATAAGTATTCATGTCGATTTCACGACCAAACTTTGCCCAAAGCACCGCCGTTTTTTATTTACAGGCTCGATTCTGGGTTACCATACCGCAGAAATAATAATGCACTTATTTTTTTCTAAATATCGATTTCTTATATCTAGTAAAAAAACCTTTTTTTTTTTGGAACGTTTACTGATCAACTGATACACACACACACACTGAGTGACACTCTTTATTTCAATACTACTAACAACTTCTCTGTATCTTCATAGGACAAACTTTGAAGAGCTACCTTGAGAGTTTTCTTGCAATTTGCATAATTTAGGGAATAGATGTTTGCTTTTGCATTTAGTCTGTTATAGAGTAATGGTCCAAGGAAAACATGGAATTTGGCTGTAAAAGCATGTCTTGTACTATTTGTGGGGCAAACAATGCCTTTCCGTCTCTTTTGAGTAAATTTAGTGCTGTAGCGAAGGGCTGCGTGTTGTTTTAGTACAATGCTCATTATGAATGACGTACTGAGTGTAAGGACCATAGAAATCCTATACAAAACAGATTCTATGGTAAAAACCGAAGTTGGGTCCACTCCATGGACCTAGAAGCGTGCCGCAAAAAATGTGTTCGCGGTGGTCGCTCTATGCGTAGTACTTGAGTGCCAGCGCTGTTTGGAGGTTTGGCGCCGACAGGCAAACAAGAGAGCCATTAACTTTTGCCCGGTTAAATGAAAACGAGCACAGTATAATCCATCGAAACATTTTAAAACACTAAGATTTGTAGTTAAAGGAAAATTTAAAAATTGCAGTTTTCAAACAAAATAAACAGGAGAATCAAGTGCATAAAAAGTAAACACACTTTATCTATGAAGAGTCACTAACCAACGGTGTGGTGCGCGGCAGTGGCGGCGGCGGTGCGGGGCGCAGGTAGGTAGGCGCAGGCACTTTACTCGGAGAACAATACAAACGCAGAGAATAGAATCATGTTTTCCACAGGTTCTTGACCTTACAATGTTTACCTATTATTTACTACGGACTCAGATCTACATCATGTTGAAAAGTAAGAAAATGAAAAATAATTTCCTGTGGCTAAAGTATTAATGAATACTTTAGCCACAGGAAATTATTTTTCATTCAAAATCAATCAAATCCAATGGGATTTGATTGATTTTTCGTATACGGGTAAAGTACATGATTCTCTTTACGTGGCTTAAAGGTATGTCAATCGTCCTGTTTCACTTTGTATAAAGCAGCATTATTACGCAATTATTGTAGCATGTCTGTGTGACAGACCTATTTTCTACACGACCGCAGGCGCTAGTGACCACGGACGCGTCGAGGGTGCACTTAGGTACGAGTATTAGAAATATATATCTGTCTACTTATCCGACCATCCGACTTTATCAACACAGTATCTACATGAAGTGAAGTCACATCAGTCCATCCAAAAATTGTCTGTAATCTTACCGCCTTGCTCGATAAGATCGCCCATTGTACACTATATAGTTTTAAATATATATGTTTGGCCATTTTTGTTTTATGTGGTGTACAACATGACAGTGTTTAAGAAATAAATAATTATACAGTACCAAGCGAACAAAAATAATAATTAACTTGATTGACATAAGCTTTCCGTCTGCAATCGCCATCCAATTTCACTAGACTTCCCTTTACACCTCACCCTAAAATCAATAGTGCCAATTTAATTGCTCAAAGAGCCATATGTACCGTTTATGTGTCTGCACTATCAAAGGACTGAATATTAATTCCTGTGTACATAGCTACCTTATGTGTCTGGTATCATGGGGGAGGCAGCGTCCGCGCTTTGATTGGAATGAAATGTCAAATGGATACTGTTATGCACTTTCGGCAAAAGAGTCAATTTAGTCTATTTATTTTCCCCTGACGATAGGAGTAATTTACTTGACACCAGCGGGGTAGTTGTGTAACACACTTCCAATGCAAATGCCTGTCATTTGGGAAATTCAACAATATTCATTGCGTTATTTACCTTGTCGAGCAGACGAATTTTCCAAACGTTATGAAGCAATGGATTATGAATTTCCTTCAATATCCTTCAGATTGTGATTGATAGCGTGTTACGCAACTGGGGTGCCCGTTCCTGAAAGGCTAATTTGCATAAAACTTATCTGACTGAGTCTGGCAGATTGTCATGGCCCGTACAATCTCATAAATTCTCATCTCTCAATCTCAATATACAGTGTTAAGAACTTTAAACGATGCAAATAATTTGTTGCTTCAATTAATTTTATTGTATGCCACAGGCATGAAACTTAAATAAAACCTTCATAAAATGCAAAGGCCATAAATTTTCTAGAACCGCCTTTTCATTTCACCGAACAGTTTTAGCTTTTCCTCGAGCTTTCGAACTTTCTTTACGTAAAACCATTTGCCTGGCTTCACTTTGTTAAAGTTAGGAGTTTTTCTTCGAGAATATAATGTTTCCAACCTTACGTAATTATTGTAAGATATCATGTTGTAGTTAGCACCTACGTTACGGTCAATAAAAGTACTTATTATATTTTTATGAATTAATTAAAATCAAATGAAATTGTTAATTCTGTAAATAGGATATTGGAATCACTTTTACGCGTCATATTAAAAAAAATAGCTAGATGGAGTCGACATTCCCCATCTGACTCATGTATTGGAGCGTTACATTATATCGTAGCCAGATTTTAATTAAAATGGAATAACTCTCTAAGGAGTTGGAATAGAAACATCTAATTTCACATGATGCTTTAAGTTCATAAAAGGTACAAACCACCATTACTGGTAAGTTTATAGGGTTTCTCATTGAAGCGCAAGGATCGATTTTAGGGCTTTTGAAAAAACATATCTAATTTTCCAACGGTGTCGATTATAGAAAAAATAAAATTGCACAAATTAAGACCCACCGGCGTAAAAAAGTCCTAGTTGTATGTCATGCCGTTTAACCGATTCGTTGCGGATGGCACGTTTCAGTGCCATCACTTTTTTTTGCGTGAGGCGTTAGGCACGGATGTGTGTCATTTTAAAATCGATGGTAACTCCTTCAATGAAGTTAACTTAATTGAAGGAGTTACCATCGATTTTAAAATGACACACATCCGTGCCTAACGCCTCACGCAAAAAAAAGTGATGGCACTGAAACGTGCCATCCGCAACGAATCGGTTAAGGGATACAGCAATTTGCTAAACGTTACCCCAGCGGCATCATGAGTAACTCTGAAACCTCAAGACGCACAAATTTCATCTTTTGGGCACAATTATGCACAAATTACATCTTTATAAGTAGCTAGTTTGTATTTAGCTACGACCACCGGTTAAAAAAACATGCCGCTGGGGTAACGTTACTCCAGCGGAATCTATTTTTCGTGAATATCTTTGGATCGGCGGGACGCACAAATTATAAATTTCGGGTACAATTAAACGAGATGAGGTATTAATTATCTGTCAAGCCGAAATCTTGAAAAGCGACAACATTCCGCTGGCGTAACGCACACTAATCTTGGCCAAATCGTGTAAGAGATCTGTGTCTGAAATGGTCTTTTGAGGTATGATAAGTACTCATATTGCTAGCATGGTGTTTCCATCGAGTTGAAGGAAAATACTGCCTTCTATAAAAAGTCGACCTAATTAATATAAGTAAGGAAGAATTTAGCCAACTGGGGCTCCGCTTGTAGGCTCCTCCGCATTGAAAAGGACATAACTTCTAAACACAATGCGCTTGTTAACTTAAGCCGCTACTGCAATATTGCATAATGTCTGTCTTAAAACCAAAACACATCATCGCAATAATCTTGTGTCCGCATGTGAGTGATTGCAAACACAACGTTCCAACCCTTGCATCAGAGTACTGGATAATTGGATCCGCTGGACCCCCGGCACTCCATGTAACCCCTGTCTGGCTCGGTACCTACTCGTATTCAATCAAATCACGACTCTGCATGTTGCTATGGATGTTTCTCCCTACCTCAGGGTTTGGAAACCTTTTCGAAATTTTTCATTTATTTAATTATTTTAGTGGAAAAGAGAAAGGGAGGCCTTTGCCCTGCAGTGGGACAACTCTCGCTAAAAATAAAATAAATTATTATTATTATTTTACAATATAGAATAGGTAGGTACCTCCCTACTAATTTTAAACAGGTAAAGGGTGGGAAAAGAACGGACAATGGAGCTAAAGTCCCCATCTAAGATAGCGAATTTCGATTGCAGAATAAATCGTTTCTTGATAAAAATTAAAATCTTATTGTGCTCAAATGGGAATCGTGAAATCGTCACATGTACATGTACTTACATATAGGTAATTTGTAGCTCTTAGCTATATTTGCTTCCATTACCTAAGAAATATCCTTCATGTGAAAACTTTTTAAATATAAGTATTCTCGCCTGTTCCTGCACCCCATGTAACTGGAAATAACACTCACGCCAACTAAGTTACGAAATTATAAAGTGTACCTTCATTTATAACACAAATTGCCTAACAATTTTCTAAAATAACCTTTTCACCTCACCGATCACTCTTAGTTCTTCTACATTTCCAACTATACTTAGGTACATAAAACTTTTACTAGGCTACACTTTGGAAAAGCGAGAAACTTTTCCTCGAAAATTAATATGCTACTCCGTTATGTAAGTTATTCCACATTGCGTACGATGAAGGAAGCAATACGTGTTGCGAATTTATTTACTTTTAAAAACAATAAAATCTTCGTAACATAAAACCATTTTCTAAAATAACCTTTTCGTCTCACCGACCACTTTTAGTTCTTCCACGAACATTTGTACAACTTTTCGTTACTAGGCTTCGTTTTGGAAAAGAGAGGAGTTTTATTCTAAAATTAATAACATCCTTAAGTAAGTCATACCGTGCTGTGTAGCATGAGTTGCGTAGGATGAAGGACGTAATAAGTCGATTAGTCACATTTTATTTTCGCAACGGGAAAATAATTGTCGTTTGAACATCTTAGAACCTATCTAAATACCTATATAAAAATGTTGGGCTAAGCACACTTAATATTTCAATTTTCTTTATTTTGATACACGGGGCACTTCATTTCTACACATTTTCCAAGGAAAGCTTGAAAGCCTTCCTTGGATTAGTAAGTAGTTAAGAAACAAATGTTACACACACCTGTCTATTTTCCCCTTTGATTCCTAGTCAATAATCTGCCAAGCCAGACAGGTAGCGGGGCGCGGGATTCGGGGAACGAACGGCTGTTCCATTAGGTTCAGGTATATAAGATACACGGCACATGCCACCCGTCTGGCGGGGACGCCGGCGACCGCCACCCAATGGCGGCCATGTCTGTCTGTTAAGAGGAATATCTACCATCAACCGACATATCAAAAGAGTAGTAATTATTCTGCTAAGCTCTTTCATGCTGAGATGTACTCATGATTTGATTTGTCTGGCTCAATTAGTTGAGATGGATAGGACTACATCACAAATTAATTTTATTTCAGGATTTTTGTGTTGTTAAAAAAGGTCCTCTAGCCATTGTACCTACTTAGAATTCCTATACGGGGTTATGAATAGTTTGGAACTTTCAAATTGATTTGTTGATTTTTGCTACTGCTGCGTGCTTTGCGAAATTTCTGCGATTTCTTCTAGATAATGTGTTATGTTTTCAGGGTAACTGCAAATTGCTGGCGTTTACTAAGATAATGATTGTATGATTGTATGCTGCGAAAAGCTAGGAATATTACAAAATCGAGACCAATGTTCTTGTTACTATAATTTCGTATATATTAGATAAAATGCTTAATTATAAGGATACCGCGCCATGGGAAGTGGTACATGGACTACTAGCGATACGATTTTGATATTTGTGTAGGGATACCCTTGTGCAATGGGACATCAAAACTTGCCCCGGCAATTTTTTTAAATATACTTTTAGAATTTACTGGATTTTCAAAGGCCTTGCCCGTCGTAGCTACAGGAAAACCTTCTTAGGAGACGAACTTTAACTTTTTGAGCAATTGTTTAATGTATTCACAGATTTTGTATAAATGGTACAGTCAGCTGGAAACAAGAAAATTCTTACGTTTTATTTTTATGGTGCCAATCGCAGATACTTGCCAATGGCCTTGAGTGCATAGCTTGCGTGTCCTGTGCTGAGCTCACACAACGCGTCGTACGTCCACCCAGTAATAGGATTCGCCCATCATGGAGAGCTGTCCCATATTAGACGCATTATTAATTTATTATACATAAAACAAAAGGTATTATTATTTTAAAACTCGTAGACGAAAAGATAAATAATTAAATTATCTTTAAAATGGTGCAGATTTAATTAAAAAAATGCGAGATAGTTTTTATCCACGTTAGACATAACTATACAAATTAATTACAATAAGTAATATAAACATAATCTAAAATATTCGCTTAATAAGTTCACCCTGAACGCTAGTAAAACCAACAACATTTGCTTCAATATTTATAACCGGGTTCAACCAGACTCAGAATTTAGTTTAAAAATTCACACGTGCGACATTGGTATGGGTAGAACCAGCTGCAATTGCCCAACTATCCAACAAGTTACCCAAGTAAAATATCAATGAAATAAAGACATGCCGTCCGGTCTCTTGCCATCGTCGCGTGCCAAGCCATTGGGTTCTAATACAGCTGGGACGCCGACGGTGACAAGAGCCCGTCGGATGATGTCATTAATGTTCGCGTGCCGCGCTATGCGACCCGCACTTCGGCTGCAAGACAGGCCGTGGTGTCCGAGGCTGTTGAAAACTTCGCCACAGTGACAGCGATGAGGAGAGCAACAAGGGGCTCCTAGTCGCAGGGAAGCAGCGAGGCGGAAAGTAGTGTCGTCAAACAAAGTGCCTATGCTCGACGACGGTAGTGCATGAAGCCACAGACCCGACTCCCACTTACCCACAGCCAGCAGGCGCGCACGCTCCGCAGTAGTAGCAGACGTGTTTAGTAAATTATTCTGTACTACTCTACAAAGCGGCTCATCCCACCGTCTCTGGGAAGATGGATTGTCGGGTGAATCTGAATTCGGGCAAGCGAGTCTCCAGGCATCCATAGCCTCGGTGAAGCACGGCACATCAAAATTATTCAGTGTCGAGGCTAGGATTTTCCTGATTAAATTCTCAGTGCCGTGGATCGAGGATATAAAAGCCGGTAAACTGATACTAGAAATTTTGCGGAAGTTGTAGTTGTAAAAAGAAGATTTTTAATAATAACCTTATTGTGAATATCAAATACGAAATCTTCTTTTTACATATGTAAATATTTATAAAAGAATTAACCCATTTTATAAAAGACTGTGGGGAAGATGATTAATCACTACGAATTGATTTTTGAAAAAGTTTTTTTGCCATTTGTGACATCTCTTGTGCTCTAAACACGGTCCGGTCCGGTTGGTCCTAAAGAGTTTTTCGTCCCTAAGAGAAACGAAAACGAATGGCATCAGTTCAACTGAAGTTTTGTGTTTAAAAAAGTTAAGAATAGTCTCCAAACAACGTTTTCCTTTAGCTAAGCGCTTACTACCGTCCGAATAAATTAAAAAGTGTATTTATATTATAACTTCCGGGTCAGATGTTGATGCCGCTTTGCACAAGGGTACAGGTGAGGTATCCGCATTCACACTCAAAACTTTCCTCACGACATTTTCCCATCTGCATTTAAATTAATTAGACGATTGTGACCCTACTCAGACACGAATGACCATAATAATAATAATATGTATGTATCTTCAACTAGAGCTACGGCTCATCTTCTTGACTGTTGAGATTCATTAAAAACATAAAGGCTGAAATACTCATGCTATTAAAAAGCATGCTTGTTAGCGATTAAGTAGCATGCTTGTTTGCTATTATGTAGTATGCTCATTACAGCAGGCTCTCTCTATGTGAAAAATGATCATAATCTTTTCGTATGCACATGCTAATTCTGCACTACTACTAGGTAGCATCTGCTCAAAATTAGCATGCTTTTGTGCTACTACATATTATGTAGCATGTGTTTACCAGGCTTTAGGTAAATAAATGATTAATAATAATCTCTTCGCCAAAACGAGACTTATTCGTCTAATATTATGATCGAAATATGGAGTACCTAAGTCAAAGATACAAATGAGTAAGTAGGTATAGTTCACCGACAAGGCGAAGAAGAGGGACTGCATCGTATCAGGCATTCATAAAATATTTACCGAATTGAACAATCGATTATTGTGAGGGCTGCGGCTCACACGTAACAAATTAAAATATGGATGAAAAATACACTCAAAGAAAACCTAAGATTCGCAAAGTGTGGAGCATACTAATTGTGCGAGTATTTAACTGCACAATGGCCTTTAATAAGGCAGGGAGGTATGACCACTGTAATCAGTTCACATAATCCGATAAAATGATTACGATTTATTTTTAAATTGAACAGCTTCCTAAGAACCTTCCCATCAATCCCATCCCACATAACGACCTCCTAAAGAAACACATCTTCAAAGCAGCCCTTCTTTTGTACAGGAGTGACAGCAGCAGCCAATACTGGATCGGGGCAGTTCGAGACCCCCAAGACCCTGCCAACTGGAAGTGGGTCAACGGCAATGACGTTACCGTGTCCTTCTGGAACGCTCCTGGAGGTGGCGAGGGTTGCGCCCGCTTTGACGGCAGCAAGGGATGGCTGTGGGCAGACACCGACTGCCAAGCCAGACTCAACTATATCTGTCAACACCGTAAGTTCCTTTTTCTTTACGACTGGCACCTGAGACGTTTGACCTGTGTAGGTGTTTTTCGGTGGAGTTTGCCAAGTTTTTTTTATTAGCGGTTAATTTTATGTGTATTTAACGATTGCGAAATTATGTGATTTTTTATTGTTTCTCTAATTCATGCACCGCACAGGGGCACGGAGGGACGACGTGATGCTATTCGACAGCGATTACCTTACTTTGGCCACTGCAAATAGTTTTGTCTGCGAATGTATTTTTTATAATTATGTTTTCTTTTGTCCACCCATTTTTGCGACATAATTTTATTAAGTTACGTTAAGGTAAAATGCTGGTTCCCATAATTTTATGTTACATACTTGACAAATTGATAATGGTGCCGATTCTCTGGTACACCGAACTAAACTATCACTAAAATTCCTTACTTTTGGTATGAGAATCGTAAAGCCATTCTGCAAAAATATATCAGTAAAAAAAATAATTTTGACACAACTAAATCGAATTTGACAATTGCGACTTCACGTGGTAAGTACTTGTCTGCCCTACCCGTGATTTTTTTTTTGAGACGGAGGCGCGCAGGGGTGGGGGGGCAGCCTCGACGTGTTTTATATGGAATTTTTCACTTTTTGTATGGAAAATATGAAAAATTACTACTTACATGTTGAGTTATAGCGGTTTACGGGTTATTTTTGCGATAGGACACACCGTTTTCGAGATATAAGTAAAAGAAAAAAAAGACACAGTACTGTTTTTGCACCTGAAGTCGAGGTGTTGGTGTGAATTTAGTTCATGACAACTAATTTTATTCCACACCTTTTTAATCGCGATTAAAAATAGTGAGATTTAGTTAGAAAATCTAAATTTTAGGTAAAAAACGTCAAATTCAGAATAGCAAAATTACTATTTTCACTAAACTAATAACTCAGTGCCATCTTAGTGCTGTCAAACTAAAATATACCTAGTTAAGTTGTGCCACTTTAGTCAATTTCAGAATGGGAAATCGTCGTTTGACAGGAATAAACTAAATTTTGGTGATTTTTAGTCTAGTTTAGACGGATTTATGACAAGAGAATTGGCACCATTTTGTTTCCAATTTTTAATACTACCCGCGATGATGAATTTGAGCTTTTGTCCTTCAATCTGACTTGAAGCAAAATAGTTTTTCTTTAAGTTTCCGTAGTTTTACGTATTTTATGTAGTGCTCACCACGCCATCTAGTTGTTATGTCGCTAACTAATTAAATGGAAAGGAACTTCGTGTCCAAAGAAAAGTTTTGTAAAACTCGTCATAAATATTTATTTCACATCCGAGTCTTCTCATCCATCCTTCTTCCTAAATGATAATTATATTATTGCTCTGTCCATACCATACCAGACCACAGTACCTACTACGTAGGTACTCTTCCTCCTAGGACATGTCTAGTTTTTTAGTATCTATATATAGGTACTACTTACTACTTGTAAAGTAAGTAGAGCACTTAGCCAAAAAATAAAAAGTATAGCACTTTTAGTAGAAAGGAACACAAAATCATTTGAAGGAGTCCTATCCTTTATTAATGCAGCTATGTTTTAAGCGTGGAAGTTTTATAAAACTTGCAACCCGTTTAAAACCGACAATCCTGCGCGCTTTATAGATATAGATCTACCGAATTTGGTCCCTTTTTCACACATTATGTTGGGTAGATATTCGCCTCATCAATCTGAATGTTAGCTCAAATTGTCTACTTTGCTAGCGACTTTTATCATAGAGTTCATTTATTTGAATAATACCAAAAGACATTTGAGGCCTATTCAATAAAAACCGACACAAGACAGTCCGATAATCCGTCAGTTTTTTAAAGTTTATTTCATAGTTATCTGCTTTATGTCGTGAAAATGTGTTAATTTTGTCACTCGTTGACAAATATGTCGCATGGTAACAATAAATAGGGCCCTGGCTCTCCTATTTTCCCCATCGACTTACGGTGCCTCTGCTTCGTTACAGAACCGAAAGCTTGCGGGCGTCCTGAGCAGCCCCCGAACTCCACCATGTCAGCTGACAGCTTCGAAGTAGGTGCATCGGTGGAGTACTCGTGTGATGATGGACACCTTCTCGTGGGGCCCACGGTGCGGACCTGCCTCGACACCGGCTTCTATGATGAGTTCCCACCGGTTTGTAAACGTGAGTATTTTATATAATTAAAAAGGTTACCAACCGATGCTGTTTAAGTATAGTATATCATATTAGGTACCATAAGTAACCTTCGGACTTACACAGTCACCAATGTCGCTATTTCTAAAATAAGTGATAACGATAACACAGAGGTATTTTCGAAATAAACAAATATACGAGCACCTCGTTGATCCAATGGTTACAAAGGACCTGGTCCTGATTTTCGGGGACGGGCAGTGTTATTCGATTTTTCATAGGTAATGTCGTCAGTTTAGCAACCCGGAGTTTAGTGTAAATTCGTATTTAATTAATACCTACGCCCATAATTTGTTCGATAATATGTTTATGCGCAAAGGTAGCCTGCGAAATTCAAATTTTCTTACGTTTTTTGCAATTTGCAGGTCAGCGTCAGGTTGTATGTTGATCAAAATATGATTCAGTCTCAATGTTTAATTCAACAGTCCGACTGAAGACAGACGAGGAACAAACCAAGGCTATCATGAAAGAGCTTCGCTTAGACAATGCTTCTAGCTGGGATGATACCTCCCAAATTGATAAAATCTAGCAGTCACAAACCAGTTACGCACATTACGCAAAGTAATAAAGTTGCATTATCCATAGGCATTTTCCCTAAGACTGAGGGTCTGATGAAAAAGGCACTGTTCATCCAATCTTGTGTGTGACAAAAGTGACAGAAGCAGTTTTAATAATTATTGGCCAATCTCGGTACTTCCAGCAATTTCCAAAATACTGAATAGAATCATCCACAAAAATCTGCTCAACTATCTGGACCAATAGTCATTAATCATAGCTGTACGGCTTCAGAAAGGCGAAACCTTCAACTGTCATATGATACACCATTAAATTTCTATTGTTACCTATCACTAGCCGGTCGATCGACAGCTGAGAGGATATCAGCTCTACTGGACTCTATTGTCAACAAAATTGACGGTAAATACAAATGTGTCGGCACGTTCATGGGCCTTTCAAAGGCCTTCGACACTGTCTCTGTCCCCATTTTACTCAAAAAATGAGAACAGATTGGAATACGCGGCACTGCTCTCAAATTACTTAAGTTTTTCTATCGGATCAGACCTAGTGCGTTAAAGTAGGCAAGTACACCAGTAGTGAGCAACTACTAGACTTCGGTGTGCCACAAGAAGGTTTACTCAACGCCCTCCTCTTCCAAATCTATGTTAACGAACTTTGTCTACTCACCCTCACTTCTACTCACCCTCACTTCTACTCACTCACATTATAACGTATGCCGATGACCCTGTTGTACTGTCCAGAGAACACGATTGGGACACGGCTAGAGAGGCCAAGTTTTTCCTCCGAGCACGTTTGCTCTTGCGAATCTCCACTAAAGTCGGCCTGCCGGCCATTACAGGCAATAAAAAGGTAGGAGATCTGTTCCTCGTCAGTGGTCACTCCAGATAGTCAATAAAGGCAAACCAGAGATGAAGAACAGGACTTCTCCCGGAAGGGACCCACCCCACGGACCCTATCGTCTATTGGGTTGCTACTGCCTAACAGCTCGCCACATGCTGCCCTGCGCGCCTATGTATCTCTCTTGGTCTGGTTCCTCTCTCTAGACCTGTTTAGGCAAAGTAAACTCTACTGGCACAGACCTAGAGGTAATAGGGGCACGCAAGCTCCACCACGACGTCAACGTAGAGATACGGCGGTGGGGTTATTATTATTATATATGTTTTCATATCTCGGGATCCTGGGGTCCCGGACTTTCGGAAGGCGTACGAGGGGCCGAAGCCAACCTGCAGAGGCCCCTTAGACAATTTTAAATGATGAGGAGGCACCAACCGACGATTATCCTTACATGCATTATGCAATGCACCCAAGGACAACCCCCGGTTGGTGCAGGACTATTGTAGGACATGGAAAAGAAACATACTGGACTATGGGTTTGGGTGGCTATAGTGGATTGTTTACCAAGAACTATGGAAAAACTATGTCCCCTGCCTGATCAATTTAATAATAATAATAATATTTAATAATATATCGTTTATTTAGAAAACAGGGCACATTTACATTAAAATATTTTACAAACAATTTTTACAGAACACAGTTGCTGATTTGATTGATTTGGTTGCTGATCAATGTTAGGTAATACACGGATAAAATGGCAGGGGGCGACTTGCACACACAATAATGGGCCCCGAAAACGGTCGCTAGCACATAGTGTCGTAGTGACAAGGGGGCAACCTGTCCTTTTTTTTTTTTTTTTTTTTTTTTTTAATTTTTGTGGATGGGAAATCAAATATGTGGATGGGAAATCGGGCAACCTGTCCTGAGGTGCTTATGAGGAGTGGAGAGGTATTCCACGACTATCAGGACAATCCGAGAGCCTGGAAGATGTGACCATCTCCTAACTAGAATACTTCCTTCCTCCGAGCACATTTGCTCTTGCGAATCTCCACTCAAGCCGGCCAATAAAGGCAAGAATGAGGTGGGAGGTCAGTTCTCGTCAGTGTTCACTCCAGCCGGCCAATAAAGACAAGCCAGAGATGATGAACATGATTTCTCCCGGGAGATAGGGTACGTGGGGTCGCTACTACCCAGCAGCTCGCCACATGCTGCTCTGCGGGTTTTTGTATCTCTCTTGGTCTGGCTCCTCACCCTAGACCTGTTCCGGCAAAGTAAACTCTACCGGCACAGTCTTAGAGTCCGGAGCGCGCAAACCCTACCACGACGTCAACGTAGAGATACGGCGATAGGGTTATTATTATTATGTTTATGTCTTTGACATTTCTCGGGACCCTGGAGTCCCGGACCTTTGGAAGGCGTGTGAGGGACCGAAGCCAACTCACAGAGGCCCGTTAGACGCTTTCAATGAAAATGAGGCAACTATTATTATTATTATTATTTGTATTTTGTATTTCACTAACTGTTGCCAAATAAATGTTATTCTTTCTTGAAATTGTTTTGTGTCCCGCAGGTATCGAGTGCGGCTTCCCGGCAGAGATCTCGCACGGCTCGTACGAGCTTCTCAACGACTCCGTGTCCTACCTGTCGCACGTGCAGTACTCCTGCAAAGCCGGCTACGAGATGGTGGGCCGCGCCCGCCTCGTGTGCGACATCGACGAGCGTTGGAACGGTCCTCCGCCTAGATGTGACGGTTGGTTTCAGATTTAAACAACAGAACATCACACCTGTATTCCAACTTACATAATCAGTCTATAATGTTCTCACTGCTGGGACACAGGCCTCCTCTCTGTGAGTGGGACTGGGCCGTAATCCACCACGCGGAAACAGTACGGGTTGGTGAATGTCACATGTCTTCAAAGTTTTGGTTCAGGACATGCCGGTTTCCTCACGATGTTATCCTTCACCATTTTGAAAGTAGTGATGATCAAATAATGTACACAAAGAAGTGCCTGTCTAGGTTCGAACCTACGACTTACAACTCGTAAGCCGTGGGCTTTTCCACTGGAGTTGTGGCCGTTTCCACTGAACTTAAAGCTTGAATTTTGAAAATTAGTTCTGATAGCTCTTTTTTGCAGATTAATAATAGGATCAACAGAGTGTTTGACTCACTTCTGCTGTCGAGATTTATTTTTTATTTTGTTACAATCGTCCTTAGAGAGTAGATTAGCATTAAAAATTTGTCAATTTTACTATTCAACCAAAAAACTAAGTATGCCAAAATGGCTCCATACTGACCCAGTTAAAAAAAAAAACACTGTATTTTGAGAGGAGCTCGTGGCTAAAAAATAAGCTGCACGGGTCGATCCATCAGGTTAAGCTACGCTTGCCGGGGTTAGTCCGTGGATGGGTGACCATCTTTTCATACCGAGACTCCCCCGTGCCTCGGTAAGCACGTTAAGCCGTTGGTCCCGGCTGTCATTCGTGGATCTTTGACAATCGTTAATCGTTAATCGTCGTTTGTTAGTCGTTGGAAGCCCGAAAGTCTGACAACCAGTCTTACCAAGGGATATCGTATTACCCAGTTACTGGGTTGTGGAGGCCAGATAGGCAGTCACTCCATGTAAAATACTGGTATTCAGCTGCATCCGGTTCGACTGGAAGCCGAACCCAACATAGTTGGGAAAAGGCTAGGCAGATTGATATTTTTTTTTTCTGTAGTAATTTAATACAGATTAATAACTACCCTACAACCATACGATTTCGAGACTAATTTACACGACAATAATGTTTGCGATGTAGCGAGTGTGTGTGTGGGAGTTTAATACCTACACACATCAAGTGTGGATCAAGTACATTTTAACTGTAAAAAAATATCTAATTAATATTAAATCTAGTCTTCTAGACTGGATTCTTACTTTAATTCCTATGTTTAAGTTAACAACTTATCCCTATATTTTGGAAAAATTAAGAAAAATTACAATTTTTGCAAATTGTGGGTAACCTTTTTGTTTTTAAGATGGGAAATCATCAAATGACTTCTCCCGCTCGCAACTCCCAAAAGATACCTCTGCACCAGCCTCTATACTTACTAAATGTTTATGATGGTTTTTTGTTTCACCAGTGGTGCACTGTGAGGAGCCCCCTCCGACTCTCAACGGCCGCGTCTCCGTCACCCACAACTCCTCAGTGTTCGGCTCGGTGGCTGAGTACTCCTGTGCTGCAGGGTTCAGACTGCAGGGAACCAAGAGGATTGCCTGCCTCGCCAACGGTCTCTGGGATAAGCCAGCGCCCAACTGTCAGTGTAAGTAATGCGATAGAAGGAAGAGGGTGTAACAATGTTGCATGCTTGCTATCCTCCTGACGTACTTACTTCCTTGGTAAAGATGTAAGAGTGTAGGTGAGGCTTCAAGGACTAAAACACACATCTTAGCCCTCTTGTATTAAAAATCTAAACATATTTATCATATAACAGGTAAAAAAGGGGTTTCTAACGATTTACAAACGATAAATACTTATACTATTATCCATAGGAGAATCACACTTTTACCAGTTCGGTGCACTAGTATAGTCTTGATCCGGGGCGTTGTATCGATCTTCCTCAGTAGAAGCGAGTTCTTTGGCGAGGGCATATTTTTCGACAGTAGGTTGGAGCAACCTTAGGACGCCCTCCGGCTAAGTGGAACACCAAGATTTATTTAGTTTTAACCCGGGACGTCCACGTCGTATTCGTCTACCTCAGAACCTTGTTTTATGGCGAGGAGATTTTCTTCGGTGGTAGAACTTCCAGCGGCAGTTCCACTGCCCGGCTCCGGTTTATCAGTTAGTTCTTCGTCATAATTGGAGTCATCGTCAAGATCATCTGAAAGGTGGTGCCATTCTATAGTTTCCCGCACCAAATTGTCTAAGCCAGTATCGGTTCGTATAACATGCTGAATTTGGCGCGCGGTGATGCGGGTGAGTCCGTAATCCCGAGCGAGGTTCCCACCCATCTGGGCCTGTTCAGCCGTCAGGTACTCCAACACAGCTGCCAGGTAGATCGCCGTTATTCTGGTGGGATAGATTCTAGGTGGTAAGCGATATTATAGAAGAGGTGATGTATTCGCCCCACGGGGAAGCAAAGGCCTGCCCTGAGAGTAGGCAACCTGGAGCGCCGCCCGGCGCAGGCTGGGGGAGTGCCGGGTAACTTGAAAATTCCACACGGACTGACGCCTGTTATCTTGAATGGCGATCAGTAACGGTACTCTGTTCTCTAAGCGAGGAAAGGCCTACGCCTGCAGTGGAGGACCACTAGTCAAAAAAGCGTCACGCTCTGAGGACTACACAGCCTATGAGACTATCAGCCTTACTTATTTCTGGAAATCGGATTAAGTATGTTTTCTATTAATAAGTATACTTGAGACCGCAAAACATATCAGATTGATTTTTAGGGTTCCGTATCTCAAAAGGAAAGAACGGAACTGTTATAGGATCATATGTATAATATGAATTTCTGTGATTCAAATACGGACGTGTAACGTAAATAAATGAATTTTGATTATGGGGTCACTTTTGGGGAGCAAATAAGAAAAAAAAAAAACGTTTTGCAAACTGTACCGTGAGACATATCAAATGAAAGGGCTTGCTGTGTTACTGTGAGGGTCTCAAATAGTTTATTTTATAAATTTAAAATAAATTGTTTTAAAGTTATTTAAGAAAATAGACGAAAATTGACCATAACTCCCCTTATCTCCGAAACTACGGAGCCTAAAATAAGAGGTGTATAGTCTTAAAATTACATGGTAAATCTCTCAATATTGTGCGTACTAACACATTTGCAGTTGGAACATGTTTTTCAACTACAATGTTAAGTTTGTTCTTGGGATAATTTTTTCTCTTCTTTCTTCATCCCAACTACGAAACCTTTCATTGTGCTTGGTCGGACACGCACTTGGCTGGTTTTTTATTTGTAGCGCGCCCCACGTCTGCTCCGTTTCTAACGTACTTACTTTTTAGTTAAATAAGTTCTGTCACTAAAATTAAATCATCATCACATCCACCAAAAAAGGCACTATTCCTCCTACCAATTTGGTCACTGACTGTGAAGGTGTGTGAAGGCCTAAAATCTTGTAACCTTAAAAGTATTTTTCGTGAACAAACCGCGACTGAAAAAGCGAGTTTATTTTTTGTGTGACTTTTACATCCAAATATAAAGTTTCTCGCTTCAGAATTAGGTGGGTAGGGTCCGCGCGCGAGATCCGAGGAATTGGGGGCTGAGGAATCTGGCGGTTTGCAAGCACATACTATCCTCATAGAATTATTTCATAATTAATTCCATGCGCGCGCGCGTAGGAAGAAGATCTGTTAGAATCGATAACGTAATATCGACTAAATCACAACTCTAGCTCATTACGTCAACATTCCATACGATTCCTCGGAGCTCGAGCGCACAATGTGTGTATTTCCGCTCGCTCGCTTAAAGCTATGTTCCGCAATTTTAGTGGCCCGTCTAGACTGTACAACTTCAAGCATGTAGGTTACCACTTGGTAACCCACTTGCTTGAAGTTGTACAGCCATGAGAAACGAACCAATATTTTAAGTAAATAAACTGAATAATGAAAGTAGGAGAACTTTACTGGAAAGAAGCATGGTTTCTCTTATTTTGGAATTTTAACCAGAATTAGTAGGTACTTCGATGAAATTAATTAGTTAGTACTTCTAGTATGCCTCGCTATCGATTCCGGTAAATCTTGGGCACGTAATTTTGTTTGTCATAAAATGTTTTTAAATTTTTCTTTAGCCTTTGTACAATACTCCTCTCATTAAACGATTAATACGAGTACCTCAGTAACGTTTATGCCTATCCGATTACGACGCCGACGATACGATTAGCTACCTACCTACTTAGTTTTCAACTAGGTTAGTATTGAACTAGCCATCATTTCGTCACCAACCTAAATTATATTTCTTTATTTTCAGTGGAAGAACGTCCAACAACCACAACGCCATCGACGACCACGAATCCGCCGGCGACCACAACTTCGGCGCCCGCTCCCTCCCCGACCAGCCCCCGGCTCATTCTGCCGACACGACCACGCACGTCCCCTCGGCCCTTGTCGTCGCCTACACCCTTCGCGACTGTGACAGCAGAGCCCCCACGCAGACTAAGGCCTAAGCCGACCACAGAACGACCGACCACGAGGACTTATGAGCGCCCACCTGAGAGGAAGACCACTGTGCCTGATAACCAGGATTCCCCGACCAGCCATATCCCGCATATTATTGTGGCAAGCCATCCGAGGGAGAACCAGGTAAGTTACTTTGCTTTCACTCTTCAAGCATTTATTAACTTTTATAACGCATGGCGCACGCAGAAAACCATTAAGTAACCGTTTGGGTTACATTCAGGGTGTACGCTAAAACTCAAGCGGGTATCCACTTCGGACATCCATTCGTGTCGCTAGTATAATTTTGGCCTCGAGCGTGTAAAGTTGTGTCGAGTAGACTGCCTAAATAGATTATTTTATTTTTATTTTGGAGTCGACTGACGTAGCCCAACAGCGAAGCTCATTTTTCTCGGGGACTTCAACGCCCATTATAAAGAGTGGTTGTTCCCGTAACAGAAAACTGGCCATGCCGGGTTAGAGGCGCGCAAGTTTGCTTTAACGCTGGATCTAACCCAGATGGTGAATGTGACAACGCGGGTACCGGACGTTGACGGCCATACTCCCAATTGCTTGGACCTGCTGCTGGCATCTGATCCGGACAGTCATTCAGTATCGGTCTCAGCCCCGCTGGGAACATCAGACCACTGTCTGGTGAAATCCATATCGACCTGCAGACCTGCATATAGACCTCTAGATGAGAGTCCTAGAGGCACGAGGCGAGTATGGCGATACAAGTCAGCAGACTGGGATGAGATGCGGCACTTTTTTGCGTCTTATCCTTGGCAGCAAGTGTGCTTCTCGGGTGACCCCTCGTGCTGTGCTCACGTGGTTGCGGACGTGATTCTGCAGGGGATGGAGTATTTTATTCCATTCTCCGATATCCCGCTCGGTCACAAATCCCGGCCTTGGTATAATGCAGAATGCGCCCACGCTGAGACCAAAAACGAGTCTGCCTACCAAGCCTGGGTCAAGGCCCGCGACCGCAAAGTCAGAGCGCGTAGGGTTCGCGCGAGGAAAAGAGCTTTTGACCATGTCGGACGTATTGGGGCCAAGCTGGCTTCACACTCTCCGGATAGTAAACAGTTCTGGTCCCTGTCTTAAGCGGCTGAAGCGAATTTCTGTCGACCCACTTTACCGCCAGTGATAAAACCTGATGGGTCGCTGGCTCACTCTGCAGGTGAGAAAGCAAATCTATTTGCATCTCTCTTTGCAAGCAATTCACGTCTGGACGCTGGCTCCAAGCAACCACCTACTGTAACTCATTGTGACTCCTCGATGCCGGAGATCGCAGTTCACATTAAAGAGGTCCGAAGAGTATTGTACAGTCTAGACGTGAACAAGGCCAGCGGGCCTGACGGCATTCCAGCGAGAGTGTTGAGGCAGTGTGCGCCAGAACTGTCTCCTGTATTGACACGTTTGTTCCGCCTCTCTCTTAAAAAAAAGACGGTACCAAAATGCTGGAAGCTTGACCAGTGCCCAAAAAGGGCGACCGTGCAGACCCTGCCCATTACCGTCCGATCGCCATTACCTCCATTCTGTGCAATGTTATGGAAAGGGTACTGAACAGTAAGTTGCTGACTTACCTTGAAAACAATGATTTCCTCAATGACCGTCAATATGGCTTTCGCAGAGGACGGTCAACTGGCGATCTTCTTGTGTATGTCACGCACTTCTGGGGCGAGGCCATTGAGAAACACCGCGAAGCACTTGCTGTATCGCTTGACATCTCGAAGGCCTTTGACAGGGTCTGGCACGCCGGTCTAGTCAGCAAGCTTCCTGCTTATGGCATCCCAGCTGATTTTTGTAGCTGGATATCAGACTTCCTTAGGGAACGGTCGATTAGAGTAGTCATTTACGGCTGCTCTTCCGACCTTATGGCTACTGATTCCGGAATTCTGTGCGTAGCTGTACCTTCCGGCGCTTGTGACTCGTGGCACGCAGCGGCGCTTAACTTATTTGGCGAAACAAGTCCGCGAGCGGGCTTGGTCATACTATTTTTCAATATACAAGGTGGTACAGGAGGATTGACATTCCTACCACGTAAAGAGAATCATGTTCTTTGCCCGTATACAAAAAAAACAGTCAAATCCAATGAATTCTTTAGCCACACGAAATTATTTTTCATTTTCTTATTTTTCAACATGATGTGGATCTGAGTCCGTAATAATAATAGGTAAACACGGTAAGGTCAAGAACCTGTGCAAAACATATGATTCTATTATCTGCGTCTCAATATGCTTGAAAGACAGAGAAACGATACGATACGATTCTACTCTGGCACGTCGCAGCCAGTCGCACAAAATCTTACAATTAGAAAGAAAAAGAATTATTACTTATGCAAATTATGCATTAGTGGTGCATAGACAGTTGCGAGTGTGTCTGTGAGCGGAATTTTTTCGGCAAAAAGTGTCGGACTCAATAACTAGGTCAGTCAGTGCACCGGCGGCGGCGCCCTTTGAAGAGAGCACGCACTATTTTTTTTTATCACGAGACGAGCCGCGCGCGCATTGTCGTGATTTTATGAAAAGTTTTTGTTGCTATTGACCACAGGATTTCTTTTTGTTTTACGGGGCCGTAAAAAAACGAGGTGTATGCACGAGAATTAAACATTGTAGACGATTTAAAAATTAAGATAATTAATGCTTTCGACAAACTAAAAATAATGGCAGCTGGGGGACTTGTTACGTTACGAGTCCGTCAACATTTAATAAGAGGATGTCGCTTGTGCATAATTAAAGGACACTTTGAAAATTTAAAAATTTGACTATTGATGATGTAAATTCTGATTGTGATTTGATATTATGTGATTGTGTTTTTTTTTGTGTGTGTGTGTGTTTTATTTGTTTTTGTGTTATTTTATTCAATCAGTGATCTTTTAATTAACAACGCGCAACTTGTGAGTGTGTATTGTTCTCCGACTAAAGTGCCTGTAGGTAGGCACCTACCTGCGCCCCGTACCGCCGCCACGCCCTGCACCGCACCGTTGGTCAGTGACTTTGCGTAGATAAAGCGTGTTTACTTTTTATGCAGTTGATTCTGCTATTTATTTTGTTTTAAAACTGCAATTTTTAAATTTTCTATTAACTACTAATCTTCGTGTTATAAAATGTTAGTACTGTGCTCGTTTTCATTTAATGTCGTACATCCAGAAACACGTTGTAGACGCGGGAGCGTAAATCCGCGCGAGTTTTAGCGTACATCATCATCATCATTTCAGCTGAAAGACGTCCACAGCTGGACATAGGCCTCCCCCAAGCATCATTACTTAGACCAGTTCCACGATTCCCGCATTCAGCCGATTCCTGCGGCCTTCACAATGTCATCGGTCCACCTGGTGGGAGGCCTTCCAACGCTACGTCTTTCGTTACGCGGTCGCCGCTCTAGAACCTTTCAGCCCCATCGGCTATCTGTTCTGCGAGCAATGTGCCCTGCCCACTGCCACTTAAGTTTGACAATTCTTCGGTCTATGTCGGTTACTTTATTTCTCCTGCGGATCTCTTCATTTCTGATTTGATATCGTAGGGAAACTCCAAGCGTAAGTATCTCCGTTGCCCTTTGGGTGACTAGCCTTCTAATAGGGCTCATTGGGAGCGAACACGTTTCAGTGCCATAGGTCATCACTGGAAATACGCACTGCAGGGCAATTGCGTAACGCATTATCAATCGGAATCGGTTTCATTTTGACAGTTCATCAACATTCATTGCGTTATTTACGTTGTTGACAGACAAATTTTTCGAACTTATGAAGCAATGGATTAGCAATTTGCTTCAAAATGATTCAGATTCCGATTGATAGTGTGTTACGCAACTAGCGTGCTGGCTAAAGACTTTCGTCTAGAGACACTGCGGTATGTGGGACGAGAAGATATTACGTAGCTTCCCGAACGCTGCCCAGCCGAATCAGATTCGACGATTGATCTCTTTCTCGAAGTTGGACCTACCTAACTGGACAGTTTGTCCTAGGTTTTAAATACTCGCCCACGACTTCGAGTGAGCGTCTCCGATCTTCATGGGAGTGAGTGTTATATGGGCAAACATAATCTTTGTCTCATCCATATTCATTTTAAGATCCACTCTTTCGGAGCTCTACTGAGGTCATTGAGCATTGTAGATACTGAAGTCCTCCATAGTCTCAGCCATGACTACTATACCTATCGTCAGCAAACCGAAGGTGAGTGATGTACTCGCCATTGATATTGATGCCTAGCCCTTTTCAGCCGAGAACCTTGAAGACATCCTCCAATGCAACAGTGAACAGTTTCGGAGAGATATAACGTCTCCCTGTCTCACACCTCACTGCAGAAGGGTAGGTTTCGAGGTCTGGTCCTGAAGTCGGACTGACATACCGGCGTTTTCGTAGAGATACTTCAGCACCTCGATGTACCGATAGCCGATTTGGAACCGTTGAAAAGCCTGCAGTACACGGTATAGCCCATGTCTCGATCTAATCGAAGGCTTTCTCGTAGTCCACAAACGCTAAACAAAGTGGCAGATTATACTCTTCGGTCTACTGCATAACCTGCCGCAGCGTATGTATGTGGTGAACGGTGCTAAAGCCTTTACGGAATCCGGCTTGTTCGGGAGTTTAGCGTAAGCCTTCAAACTATTCGTGACATTAATTTTGCTTAGGTAATATTGATACAAAAAAAAAAAACTCATTTTAATCTGGCGTTATAAATCACGAGAAAACTCTCGAGATTTACCTAAGTGTGCTTTAAAAAAAACTTCCAGATCCTCGGCAGCGGCAACAACATTAGAGCGGAGCAGACACCTCGCGTGAACGTGCCGCAGTCTGTCGACGGAGAGAGACGCGACCCCGTGGGTGCCAGGCTGAACATAGGCGCCGTGGTCGCCCTGGGCGCCTTCGGGGCGCTGGTGTTCCTCATAGCCATCATCACCACAATCGTCATCCTCGTCAGGAGGTGAGAGCACACTGATTTGACTTGTTTGAAGTATTTAGAAAAGTAGGTAGGGGTGATGAGATCGCTTCAGATATTTAGAAGAACCAAGTAGGTAATCAACGGTCTAACTTTGTTTAAAAAATATGGGTTGTCAGAATAAGTTGGAGATCCCTGTCAGGTAGTACCTTAAAGTGTAGGTAGCTTTAATACAGACTAAGGGACCTAATTATATACCTACACAGATATAGTACAGATAGGTAGGTACCTATATTTACTACAGTGGATTCAATTAAATATATTATCGTACATTCCCTTGTAATCACATTTTATGGTGACATATTTTGATAAATCGAAGTCCCCCACGCCTTCGATTACCACGACAGGAAAAGTCATACTGGACCTAAAGTAAATTATTCTTATAACAGCAGAATATTATTAAGGACATTTCTGTTTATCCTGTTGTGTTCCACACCAACCATCCAAATTCAAGGTACTCCATGCGGTTTATCTACACAGATTTATCTCATACAAACTTCGACCACCCATTCCACGCGTTTAATTTAAAGAAGAAATGTGTGCTTTTTCTAAGTATATCAAATTACTTTAAAAATTCTGCAGTTTAGTCGTGAAACCGTTACAGAAGAGAGACAGATTTGTATTTTGTAAAAGTCACCATGGGAGCCAAACGAATAAAATCTGAAGAATATTACACCTTCATATAACGATTAGAGTATTTCTCATAATCACCATACCTACTTGAAGTAAACGGTTAGCCCCTCGCTTACCAGGCGAGACAAAGAGCATCAGGTTAAAGCGACACACTACATGAGTGATTGGTACGGCAGCGGGGGTCCAAAGCGACCGCCGCCGGCGGTCCGCGAGCTACCCTCTCGGTGGTACACGCTCTTGGCCCTCCCGTTCCCCGACCAGCAGGTCGGCAGGCGCGAGTTCGCCCGAACACATCGCCACACGCATCGGGCCGGACACTTCTCCAACCCCTTATAGCCAGTGCGTTGTTTTAAGGTACTACGTTGACATGGTGGTTGACCACCCGCGATTAAACGAGAACAAAATGGCGGATGGCGCCAAATACGGCGAACAGTGTTGCCAGTTTAGAATTGTTAGATCAAAAATAATTGTTTGTGTATAATTATATTTTGTGTTTTAATGTACATTTATTTGTTGTGTTTAACCAACCACCATGTCATCGCTACACGCACCGGGATTTGGAAAGCACGTGCCATGTTGGAAAATCACAACCAAAAAACAGTTTTACCCATTAAACATGTCTTAATCAATACACAGCTTCACACCTGGCGAGATGGGGAATCTTAAAAAGAACACACTTCTCACAAACAATGCTTTAAAAAATTTCACGTGTTTCACCGGCTGGGCCTTGTACCATTTGCAGGTACCTACCCCTTTACCGACATGCACAATGAACGCTTCGCGCCAAATGACACAACGTATTTAAAATATCACTATTCTACTACCTACACCAAGCACATTATTGTAAATAAGGGTATTTTTATATTGTATTACAAAAAGCGAGTTATCTAAAATAATAGTAGGTTTCAGTTCTTTTTTTATTTTAAGCACATTGAGCCTGCTAAGCTATTGAACTACAGTACCTTAATTGCCTTACAAGGTTTATGAATATTATTAATACACAACAAATTTCTAGGCTTATTTATCCCCAGCTTTCGAGGTCCTTAGATAAATTATCTCTATATAGGCCAGCTACAGTACAACTATTTTCTTAATGTCTCTTGGCAACTGTCGTGCCTGCGACTTTAGCAGCTTTCCTCCCATTTTTAAAATAAATTACATGATAAGTAAAAATAGTAGTAACATACACTTCCAAGTCGAATGAGAGCGTCCGGCCTGCACCAAGTACAAAGGGCAACTGATAGAAATCCGACGACTGACCAAACGCGAAGTTTGCCGAGAGACATTAAGAAAATAGTTGTACTGTACTAAGCTTTCGATTAAGCGAAGTTGTCAAAATCACTGAGTGTTCAAACTTCAAACACCCAAAGTGGCAAGATACCAAACCATTAAAAATAAAATCTAGTTGTTAAAAAACCAGTATGGACATCCCTTCATCATCATCATCAGCCTACAGCAGTCCACTGCTGGACGTAGACCTCTCCAGTTGCACGCCATTCAAACCCCTCAAACTATTTAGATGCTGGCAAATTATTACCAATTTAGAACAATAAACTAAACAAAATGCAATCATTAGCAGGAAACACAACGACGGCAAGCGGTACCGTCACCACGTGTCGCCTGACTGCAACACCGTGGGGTCACTGGATTCGTCCTCGTCCGAGTCGCGCAGCGGCCTCAACCGGTACTATCGCCAGGCCTGGGAGGAGCTGCATGAGGCCGCAGGGGCCAAGCACGGCCCCCGCCGGCCCCACGACCGCGAGGCACCCAAGGACGGCTCTGAGCTGGTGGTCTCCGACGTGTACCCCGCACCCCACCCCCGCGACAAGCGCCGTCACCACCACCACCACCACCACCGTGAGCCCCGCCACCCCGACTGGCACTCGCCCCATCGTCCCCACCATAATCATAAGCCTAGGTATTAATGAAGACTGTATGTTGTAGCTGTTGTGTCGTCGGAATTTATTGGACTTTATTTGAGTGCGAGTTTTGGTAGAATGCGATCGTCCTAAAGCGTGAATATTATCGCTTTGAACAGGGTGCATTCCCTTGTATCAGAGGTATATTACTGTGATTTGTAGGCAAAATCAGAAGCCGTTTGAACCGTCACCCGTTGTACTTTATACATGTTTTCGACCAAAATGTCGGAAATGTGAACAGTAATTATGATTATGACGTAATTTATTTCATTCCATTTTCTTATTATAAAGTTATTCATTTTGCATTATAACGTGCACTTATTATTCAAATACTTCACGTATAGAAGTAGTAAAGAGGTACTGAAAGAGCTTTTCAGTCAATATTAACAAAATGTACCAAATAGCTTTATTTGTAATGTCTTGTATTTAAATGTTATTTATGTGTTCACCAATATATTGAGCATTGGTATATTGGTGACTTTATCACATACCTAACTGTTATGTATACCTACCTACTACAAGAATACCTAACTTTTCCAATAGGTCTTCATTTGTTTTCAAAATTTTACAGATAATGTTAAATTATGTTAAACAAAATCAGAACTAGTTTTTGAAGTTGCTAATATATTTTATAAGCTGACGTTAAGCACCATTATTATGACAAAGAATTATGTTTTTATACACTCGTTATAAAATTATTAAAAGGTACAGTCAGGAAGCAAATTGATACCCTACGTCAAGTTGCCGTGTTATAGCCATTTCATACAACTGTCAAAGAATATCAATTGTGATTTGTAGGGTGTAATTTAAATAACTGCCAACCTCTCTTGAGGGGTCATTGTACCAATGAGTACAATGTCCCCTCAAGAGGTTGGCAGTTATTTAAATTAAACCTTATATATGGAAAATTTATGTTGGTGGTCAATTTGCTTAACAATTAACTTCCCTGACTTTACATAGGTACTAGGTATAAACAGTATTTTATCATATAATCTTTCCTGCTTGGACTATGATTACCTTGATCTTTTCTTAATATAATCATATTGTATTATTTCGTATTTCAAATTCATAATTTAGTTGGTAAGCAGTTATAAAGATTTGTACATAATTATATTAGTTGTAAGTAAGTACATAAGATTAGATTGAAGTTAATCATTGTTAGCTGCTCTAATTTCCCGTCTGTTTTATATTAATGTTTGTCAATAAATTATTTAAGTAGGTAGTTAAGAACCTGTGAGTATGTGTCCGTTAGTAGTATCGATATAATTATAATTTTAACTGAGATTTTAATGACTCGTTTTTTATTGTGGCGTTTGGAGCTGTAGATGTAAATTTATTCAGAATATCTTGCTACCTGTATCTGCAATATTTTCTAAGTATCCACGGACGAGTCATTATTCTCTCCTTCTAAAATTTCTCCAATACAAAATCTACTATGTATGGTACAAAGTAATTTAAAAATACGACAACTCTAAAAATGTCAGTACAAGTCGATATCGACGGGTGCTTAAAATGGAAAAAGTAATCCAATGTGCCATTACAGAGGCAGACATAAGGTGAAGTTCACAGTTCGGTTATTATTTTAATTTATTATATACAAGTAAATAAATTATTTTTTATAATACATGTAAATATTACACAACCATTGACAAACAATTGCTCAATACATCGAATTATTACGAATTAACGAAGGATTTAACAAGAAAATACTGTCAGACTGAAAGAAAAACGAAAATGGTTAACAAACGAATTAGATTCATATTTGTTCAGAAATAGAATATGACTAAGAATTTATTAGCATTGTATGTATACCAACAATATTAAAGGTCAAAGTTGTATCAATTCCGAATCATGCTACTATTAAACTTTGTGATAATTTAAATCGGCTTGTTTTATTTGATAGCAGTTTGTCCATTTATCGATACCTGTCTGTATATCCTATGTATATCCTATGATTTATCTATTAGGAACTCGTAAACTGCCTCTTACTTTACATACTTGTTTATCGGCCTTATAAGAGATCTCTAGAGGGGGCTGCTAGCTAGACCCCTCTAGCTCTGGTCGGAGTGGCTGGACCAAGTGGGTGGCGGACTCCTTGTCCGGCCACTGCATGCATACAGGTCTATTCATTTTTAACCTTTTGAACGCAATTGTCACATATACGTGACAAGCAAGCGCGTGCCCTGTACGCCAACGACACAAATATATGACAAATAATGCGGTGCACTTTATCACGAAATAGACAATTAAATCATTACTTTTGTGTGTTTTTATTTGTATACCTTAAATATTTAAGTTCTTGTCCATATTTAATTGCTTGAAACTAATTAATTTATACCATGGATATAGAGAAATTTGATGACAAAAAAGGAGAAATTAAACGTTTAAAAAGGAGTGTTCTCACACGCCAAAGTCTTCTATATGTGACCGCTAGTGACGTGACGTATGATTGATAATATCGATAAATCCTTACTAAAATTCATGTGATACTAACTTTAAATTAATGTGATTATATTATGTTTGCATCAATTGGTATCTGGATAAACCAATTATAAGATTCAGTCTTATAAAACCACACTATAGCAGCTATAGAATCGA
Organism: Fissipunctia ypsillon; assembly: GCA_947568875.1. Taxonomy (NCBI): domain Eukaryota; kingdom Metazoa; phylum Arthropoda; class Insecta; order Lepidoptera; family Noctuidae; genus Fissipunctia; species Fissipunctia ypsillon. The sequence goes on from OX387643.1 coordinate 27,098,866, forward strand.
AAACAAAATCTAGTCGGGTCTAATTTCGATATTCGCTAATCTCATCTCGCGCATCCCTGGCGCAACACCGATTATCAGTCCCTTGTACGCCATGGTCACAAATGGACGACAAAATCGTGACGTCACACGCGCAGGGATCATTTTTAGTGAAGCCCATTAGATATTTTATAGTAGTAGGTTACCGTATTTTACAGTACCTAGTATATTATAACTGTGATATTTCTATGAACCCATACTTAAATGACTGATTTTTTTCAATAATTATTTATTTTATTTCTTTGTTTACATTACGTAAATAACAAACAAACAAATATTATTTCAAAATCTAAGAGGATTAGCCTATTTTTTTATTTACCTAAAAAATAGCCCGATTCGTACTGAATCGAATGACATACATACCATTGTTCTTCCAAACTTTTGAAATACAAAGTGTTTTATTTATTACAAATTAATGTCATACTACAAAGTATCGATAAGCGAGATGTTGATGTTATGTTGCTAGATCCCTAATTTCGATATAGATCAAATATCAGATATTTTGATATTTACTATAAATATTAGGTTGGGGAAAGTCTTTTCGCAGTATAGTATGTATGAACTTGTAATAAAATCTCTTTGGCTATACTATTTGTATCTGGCTGGTTTTGGTATCATTGAAAGTTTAAATTTTAAAGAACATAATTCCAAATTCAAATTAGGAAAATGTGTGATTTTCATTTGTTTTTCGTACTGTCAAGATGAGTGAATCTAATGAAGAAATTCGATACATTTTAAAATTTTACTACAAAAAAGGTAAAAATGCAACGCAAGCCGCGAACAAAATTTGCGATGTTTATGGACCTGGTGCAGTGTCTGTGAGAGTAGCAAAAATTTGGTTTAAGCGTTTTCTATCCGGAAATTTTGATGTCAAAGATGCACGTCGCTCTGATCGCCCTATTACGGATAAAATGGATGCCATTTTTGAAAAAGTGGAGCAAGATCGGCATATCAGTAGTTACGACGTAGCTGAAGAACTGGGAATTGACCACAAAACAGTTTTGGCGCATTTGAAAAAAACTGGGTAGGTACACAAAAAAGCTCGATATTTGGGTACCTCACGAGCTCACTAAAAGAAACCTAATGAACCGTGTACTCATTTGTGATTCTTTATTACGACGTAATGAAACCGAACCATTTTTAAAGAAGCTGATAACTGGTGATGAAAAGTGGATCACGTACGACAAGAACGTGCGAAAAAGGTCGTGGTTTAAGGCCGGTCAGGCTTCTCAGACTGTGGGTTAACTCGCAACAAGGTGATGCTGTGTGTGTGGTGGGATTGGAAGGGCATTATTCATTAGAGCTGTTACCACCAGGCAGGACCATCGATTCTGAACTCTACTGCGAACAACTGATGAGATTAAAGCAAGAAGTTGAGAGAAAGCGGCCGGAATTAATCAACAGAAGGGGTGTGGTTTTTCATCATGATAACGCTAGACCTCACATATCTTTAGCCACTCAGCAAAAATTAAGAGAGTTTGGCTGGGAGGTATTAATGCATCCGCCGTATAGTCCTGACCTTGCACCTTCAGATTTCCACCTGTTTCGGTCTCTTCAGAATTCTTTAGGCTGTGTCAGGTTAACATCACGAGAGGACTGCCAAAACCACTTGTCGCGGTATTTTGATCAGAAGTCCCAAAATTTCTATAGCAATGGGATCATGTCCCTACCTACAAGATGGCAAAAAGTTATCGAACAAAATGGTACCTACATACTTTAGTTAAATGTGAATAAACTATATTAAAAAATGGTTTGAATTTTCTTAAAAAATGCGAAGAAACTTTTTCCCCTATACAATATTATCGGTTTTTTACGAAATCTGTTATAAGATAGAATCGATAAACGACATTCTGTACGGCTTCATCCCTAAATCAGATGCGAGGAAGTCATATAATGGCTGGCAGCCCACGCCATTGTCACAATATCAAGACAGTAGATCGAGAATAGTGCTGTACCATAATATAATTTGTTTTTTTTTTGCCTCCTAATTTCTGCTTTTAAATTGATAAACTGTAAATGCCGTGAAATGACTACTATAGTGGGAATTAGTGCGAGGTTAAATAAAATTTCAATGTGATGAGTAGTGTTTATTCGAAAATTACAGACAAGAATGTTACAATAATATTGTTTATCGATAAAATTTTGGAATCCCTATTCTTTTTAGTAGGTATTTGCGGTGAAATTGTGGCTTGGCGTGGAGGGCACGCGCGTGCGTTTATGCTCTGGCGTTCAAAAGGTTAACAAAATTATTATTATCGTAATGCCCTTACGGTTTCCACTGTGACAGTGAAGCAGTATGGCAGTGATTTGAGAATCACCGTAAACTTTGTGTGGCCCTCACCGGATTGATACAAGTTTAGTTAGAGTAAAACGAAAAGCAATAGAAACATAAATAAAACAAAATAAATATATATTACTTTTTTATTAGTTTGTCAAATTAACTACGCATACAAAAGGAGGTACATTGCTTTGTGTTTAATCCTTGCATTGGATATAATCTCAACTTCAAAGTATATATGTAAATAACAGTATTAGAGGAATATGTTCTAATTGGTGTAACGCTACAACTATCCATTTTTAAGGCATCTGCTATTGCTATAAAATATAATTCTTTCAACTTACTACACAATATCTCTTTGAAAAGGTGTTTTGTTTTTTTTCATAGTTTTTCTTTTATCATTGTTAATTTACATTTGTAACAAAAGACGAGTGACTATTTTTATAAAGTATAAATACAATAGAAGTAATTTCTTACATAAGTGTTAAATTTGGGCATGCTGCGGTCTTTTTTTAGTTTGCCTTGAAAACATGGTAATGTGCAAAGATATTTTAAAACTTACAAGCTGTACAAAACATAGCCAGAGAACGTGCCATAGCCGTCTAAAAATAAAAACAACAAATCTCATAAATCAGATAGTAGTTCATGAGTTGTAAGCGCGCTAACGGACGGACTGATAAAGAAACGTTGCATTTTATAATATAGATAACGACAAGCTAGCTGTTCACTTCCTTAAATTAGAAGACCGCAGCGCATCCTAAATTTAAATAGTTCAAAAGACCTAGATACATTGCAAGTGCGTTTGACGTAATACAATAAAATTAAAGCTTAACATATTGCGAACACAGCTCAATATACAAGACTGACGAGGACGCCTTATGTGACCGTGTTCTGAACAAGCAATGCAATAGATTGCGGATCCATATACGTCGTTACTTACTTACTACATGCGTATACTTACAAAATTAACTGATATGATTTGTAAGTAAAAGTAATACTAGTGTTTGCAAATTGTAGAAGTATCTCAAAATTTCTAGACAAAGTTTAAAATAATATTAGATCATAATTTTAGAAGCCAGTGTTTAGCTCTGTTTGTAGGCCACCGAGGGTAGATGGAATCGTAAGTCCTATTTACAAGATTTTGAACATAACTCATGCATCATACAAAATAGTACCCACATAGTGTAAATTCACAAATGACTGGAAATTACAAATAAAAGTTATGTTTTATAAAGTCTTCCGGGCATTAACGCGAGCAATAAAAACATATGTATTCTCTCAAACTAGTAAAATACCATGATAACTACAAAATGGGTGTGATTTTACTAAATAAAATAAAATAAACAAGATTTTGTAAAGATAATTGTTTCAGGGTTAACCTTTGAATGAAATACATATAATAAAACAGTAGAATCCGGTGTGTTTGTATGGACGGCAGCACATCAAGCTACTACAATATGTCAAATTTCTTTAATAGATTTTCAACTTTATTGCTATAGCATTAGGTTCAAGATTGATTGGGAAAATTTGACAGTTTCGGGTAGCTTGACCTGCTGGCGTCTGTACATTGAAGAAAAATAATAAAAATAGAAAGGGGGAAACTAAATAAGAGTAACAGAACATAATCCAGCGATTTTTAGAATTATTTTCTGTCTGTCTGTTTGTTCGTGCACATCTACGGAACTACTGCACGGATTCATGTAGTATTTACAGGTAGACAGAGATTCATTTGGAGCAGAACATAAGCTTTGTTTCATTAAAGTCGGGTGTTGAAAAGAAAATTATCGTTATTTCAAGATAAAGAATAAGTTCGATTCTAAGCTAATGTTACGAGTATCTTCGGGTCGTTAGATCGAGATGCTTCCATTATTGAAATGTATTATCTTAAAGACAATACAAGAAGTTTTTTATTAATCTATACATAAAAATAACAAAGAAATGATATAAATAGAAAATCGCACCAATAAATAAAATAGCTCGTTAATAAATAATATGATTATGATATGAACTGACTATTCTATTACGATGTATGTATCGAGTATTCAGTCGCGCGATTTATACAATGTAGGTACTTACAGGCACCGACTTACCTAAAATATTGTGTACAGCCGATCTATTCTGAGCCGAATGTCAATGGTGTCAATCCTTAGCATTAAGTGGAATGACAGCTCATTTCACCTAACTTGTCACGCTGAGATTTTTACAGATTAGATGTGCGGATGTCTCGTTTCACGAACGCGCGTCATTCCGTCTATCATTCCAATTTGTATCTTATAACAATGACATAAGAGAATGAATGAATTAGACAGACACTGAATGCATTACTTTCGTCTTTACACATAGTATCAATATCTCTTTTATTTGTGTATTTTTTCTTAAGTCTACCTTTCTGAGCATGACTTTATTCTTTATCCATGATTACTTTTGATCGTGTAGCTATAGAATGAGGTTCTATTTATTTTTTAACAATCAACGAAGTAGAACACACTGTTATAATTCGTAAATAATATTGCGCTGTTTGCTATATTGCTTTTCTTTGAACTATAGTATTATGACGATGTTTCTGTAATTGACTGAATAATTGTAATGTTTAATAAACTGTGCCTACTTTAAAAAACGTTGCATCATATCTGTAATTTTCCTTTATAAATTAGTAAATTGTATAAGTATAATATTTCGTATTTAATGCTCTACGATTCGAACGTTCAAACAAAAGTATCCTTTTGCTTAAACGTTCGAATCGTATAAAAATAGAACATCAATCTTACAATATTCTTTGTTTATTTACTTGCCTATATCAAATCCTACTAGAATCATACATGAGCCGGGTATTTGACCCTGTTGTATAACATGACTATGTTTTAAAAGATACACTTATATACTTTGGTAAGGTTTGATCGCGATGTTCGCTTCGTAATTTGTCAGAAATTATGTACAGTCGGAAACAAATATATAGTAAAAGATTCAACTCTACCACGAGACTTTAATTTTGATTCAAACTTTTACATTAATTTTTATCCAAAATACGAATGATTTTCTGGTAAAAATAATGTGATGTGTGCTAAAGTCAAATAAATACCTTATCCAGAATAAGATCGCGGATCGCGCGACTGCATAAACGCTTGCATCAAACTTTCTCAAAACAAAGCGAAGCAAATTATGTACACCGTCTAGTACTATAAACCTCGATTTTTAAATAAGAGGCCAAATACTTCGTCGACTTGGCTTTTCGAATTAAACTAGATTTTAAATTAAATAAGAAAACTTTTATGGAAGACCAATTTACTAATACGTAAAAAAATATTTAAATCTTCTTAGTAACGACCTGGCGGTGTGGTACGTGTGAAATATTAAGATATTTTAGTAATAAAATTCATTCTATATTTAATGCTTGTCCACGGTTTAAAAACCGCACCATAGATGGCACCACTAGCAATAGTGTTGAATTAGTGCCAAGTCGACGCCATCTCATATAATCTTAAACACATTCTGTCCCATCACATTCAAATAACATATTTATATATTATATTCGCAACTACTTATAATACAATATAATACACATAAAGTATTGCTGGTAAGCTGTCTAAGGCAAAGATAAAGCCGCAAATACACATGCCTGTAAATAGAAAAATAGCTTTCATGCCATTGAGCCATAACAACTTCTGATGGGTGAATGCCAATTGTGGCAAGCATAGGGTTGCATATTTTTACTTTTTACAGGCATGTGGATTACGTGCTTGAGAGGCAACCGAGAGTATGCCTTAGCACGGACTTCTAACATCGTAATCGAGTCACAATAGACTTTGCAGCATTGTAATATCGCCAAAAGTATCGACATCTTTACACACTATTTTCTGAATGCCTAAATAACCAAAAAAGTATCTAACAGGCTGCCAAACTCAACACACATGTCAAGTTATTTCATTGGCAGTTGTTACTTTAGTCAGACAAACTACAGCTGCTAACGTGAGTTCGAGTCTGATAACGTAGTCCATGCTAGAGGTACTGTCCGCATAGCAACAGACGAAGCCGACAGAGCTCCATGATCTTAGCGATTATCATATTTGTCATACATCATATATTATTCGGTAAAAAAGTAGATATATAAATCATTAAAACTGACATTAAAAAGAAAAACATTTAAAAAAATGTATTTTGTTAAGTATACATACAACAAAATTATGTTTTTAAATTAAGTTGCATGATTGCTCGGCTGTCGAGAGAAACCCATAAGCTGTCAAACAACCCTTGTACATGTAACGTATAAACATGACAATACTAAGTGCAATTCATTCCTACAGCTGCAACGCTTATTTAGGCCCGTATTACACAACCTCACTCAAAACTCAAGCATTACTTAAGACCCGTTTAAAGCCTTTTTATAGGTTGAAACTAGTTTTACGTAATGCTTGAGTCTCGAATGAGGATCTGTAATACGGGCCTAAGTATTATAGTAAAATATATGAATAATCAAGAGAATTTGAACCTGCTTCCTATATTAAAAGCATGCATTACTGCGATTACATCACGAATTACGCTTAACATCGCATTAGACGGGTGAAGACGGAAGAATTCAGCAAGTGTGTAGGATCAAAAGTTTACGTACAGCACCCGAGCGTTTATATAACACGTCGAGGTTTTGAGAGAGAGACTGTCACGGAAACGTGTTGTGTAAACGGCCGCGCATTGTAATGATCTAGTTACGGCTAGTTCATTATTGCTCATGCAATTTGATTGAAGTTTCATTTTCTTTAATTATTTTGACGGCGTCTTTTCTTTAAAATAGTCTCCATTATTTACACCTGATATTTTATATTATACACTCCCTGACTCCTAAATCGAGCCATTCTGCATTTTGTTTTATAAAGGTTTTAAATCGTCGTGAATTCAAATTTAGAACAATAATGACACCAACATGATGGCCAGTATGTCTGCTTTAAATCTGAATAAAAACGTTTCCTTTGACTCATCATATTTTTTTAAGTTTTAGGCCTTGATGTAAAAAAACATGGAAATGTACGGTGCCTCGATTTAGGAGTCCGGGAGTGTATTTTGATCTACACGAACTTACCTTTAGGACGGAGTTCACCGAATTTTAAAACGGCCGTTTAGATATTTAATCAGTTCTTTCCTTAGGAAATTTGACATAAACCAACTGTTGAAATACCTAACCGGTGGTTTGAATGTTGGTGAACGCAGGCCTTAATCCTACACACATAAATCAGATTCGCGCAGGAGATTAGTATACAATTGGAACACAGTTTTCTGTCAAATGTGTGACTTTGACAGCAGTTTGACAGCACGCGAAATAGCAAGTCCATAAATAGCTGTTACATAGAATTTTAAAACTACATTTATAAACGCATGTTTTACAAAATCAAGGAACAAAAAGTACAATTGAATTTTAACACATTTGCGTGATGTTGTAATGTTTATTATTTCTAAAATACGGAGAAGCTATCAATCAGATTTAGGGCCAATTTTTCAACGTCCGATATTTTTAACCATGGAATAAAATTAATTTTACAAAAATTCAAAATTATTCTTCGGATAAAGAAATCTGGCGATGGAAAAATCAGCCCCTAAACTGAAAAGTGAAAAATGAGAAGTGATTTTACTGCCACATTGATTTATATGAGGCATCATGTTTCATAGTCTTAAAAATACGTATTTACAATAACATACACGAAAGTTAACAATTGGTTAAATAAACACAAAGTTAAACAGCGTTTATAAATGCTTCTATCTATACCTACGGGTACTTAGTCGTTAACTATACAATAAAAAAATATCTCCATGTCCCTAACACATTTGGCATATCTAGCACACTGTTTATACCCATTCATTGGGTCATAATATAATATACTCGATTTATATTCATTTTACCAACAATATAAACGAATGTAACTAATCTCGAGAATTTAACTACGCTTGCTTTTCATAAGTCTTTACTGTTTACATTCTTGGCAAAGTGAAAAAAAATGTGTACATAGTATTTTGTGACCGTGTCTGCCACCGACCCCAGTAAGGTATCTGACCTTAGGTTAATGTTCTACTAATATTAAAAATAAAGCTCTGAATTCAAGTGTCAATTAGACGCGAAGAAAACCCTGTGTCGGTCAATCAAATATAAATACTCCTCGAAAAAGGAAGTACTTAAAGACAGGCTGTATATATTTTTTCTTAAAACAGTTTCTCCGAAACTAGATAAAAATTTAAGGAATACAATTATTACTTAAAAATAATAATAGAAAAGTGTTGTTTGATTTATTTTCCTACCCGCACAATTTTGGTATGATCATGACTGAGTGGCTTTTTCATTTTGTTTTATATTTAATTAACCAACATAGTCCCTAGAAACGTTACGTAGATTCAGCCACCGCGCCCATTTTGCCCACGTTACAAAAAAGTTAAACTTAAGCTACAGCATATTGGTACTAATAATAACGTGATTAATTTGTCCCTAAAATAGCAGCAATGTCCAGTCACAACATTCTTTGTTCTAATTAAAATTAAAATAATGACCTAACGGTTTTTTTTCGTGATTGATACGTCATTTGTCATAGATAAATATAAAAGGATTCTTTATACACTCATATATATTTTATAGGGTACTTCCCAAGCGGTCCAAAATTTGTATGGTGAGCAAAATAAAACTATCATGGCAAAATAATTCTGTTTAGTTTTTCTTCACTTGCTTTAGCAAATTCTGTAGCGCTTGGGACGTACCCATTTTATATTTGTTTCTTTGAATCGAATAAAATCGAATAGTATCTATGCAAATGATCGTAACAATGAATACTGTTTACGAAACACGAAGTTACGAAGCTCATCGTTCTCTTTCTATCTCTTCTAAAGTTATTACTAAGTTAAGCGTTTTGTGATCATCGCAATCAAAGGTAGACATTAAATTGTCGTTACCAAAAATACACGGTTATTTGCCAAAGATACCAAATTGTATTTTAAAACGAGCCAGCTTCAAAGACAAGCTGTGAGAAAAAAAAACCTAGGATTGGCGTGAATACTATTTGCACCAAGATAATTATTATAATATTATACACTTCATATAGTTATTTAAAAAAAACGCCTTAGCTGACTCAAAAAGCAACGAAACTACACTACTTGTTCCTTTACCTCATGAGACTCGTTCGAAAAGAAAAACACTATAACTTCGTGTTCAGTAGCCAGTCGATCGCAATTAAATATAATGACGAGTTTACGCGGAGTGACACCGGGTTGGTCCGAAGTAGTTCCACTGATCACTTTTATTAATCCGCTGCACTGCTGCCCGCACTCCGCCTTCTAAAAACCAGATTATTCCATTGTTGAAAACCAACTCAACCGGCCTTCTTACAAAACAAGGTTTATCTTATTTAGAACTAGAAACACTTTTTGTATTTGGAACTCTTTATTCTTACTAAAAGCATCTTATAATCGGATCTAGTGACCTACGCCCGGTTTCTGAATTGGGAATTTGCAGTTGAAAACTTGTCAAACTCTAGCATTGCTTAAAATGATTCCTTCAATGTAGCCCATGAAAACCCAAATTTAAAGAAAAGAAAGAAAGAAAGAAAATACGTTTATTTGCGGTAAACATGACGCAAAAAAGAACACAAACACAAAAAGAAACAAGTTGGAGGAAAATATGCACCACATCCACACAATTTTTTACTGTTTTGTAAAGAAATTTTGAATTTCGCGGGCTTTCATCTTAGTAATGCTGTAGTAGTTTGCGAAGTCCTCAACTTCAAATTACCAATTCAGGAACCGGGTGTAAGTTATCAGTTCGTATTAGGAACTATTTTTCGACCAAAGTGAGGTTCTTAAAAGAAATAGGGTTTTCAATGGTCGGTTAACTTATAACTGAAGAATTTACAGGTTGGCAGGGACATCGACGCACAACCTGTTACCATGGATTCTGGAACCCCTGCGTTAAAATTTTTCGACGGTTATTAAAAAAAAATTGCTGGTACATACATACATTTTGACCGCGTATGTATTGCACGTTTGTAGGAAAGAGCAGATTTAAAAAAAAAACCTACGATAAAAATTTCAAGCAGGGGGTCCAGAATCATGTACTGAATCCAAGGTAACAGGTTGTTCGTCGATGACCCTGCCGCCCTGTATATGGCGGTTTGGCATATTTTCTATACAAAAGCTATCGCCGCAATTTTAATTTCTCAGATAAAAGTTATTTAATCCTGGTCTAAAGACAAACATTCTTTAGAAAACAAGGTTTATTTATGGGGAAATGTTTTTTTTTCTTGTTAGTATGGATGAATATGAATGTATGACTATGGCTAACAAGCCTACGGCCCACCTGTTATTAAGAAGATGTCGTTAACGCCATCTAAGGGGGTAGCCGCCCTGGAAGCGAAGCCGTTCTCACAATTCGTACAAGGCCACAAATCTGCCTGTAAGAATACCAACACCCGAACCCTTCAAGGACACAGCAAGCGATAGACATCGGAAATTGTTGGCAAGGCACAGATACTATGGAAGAGAAGGCAGTCGGCGGAGAAAAAGTATTATGTGAATAATGAATAAGTTTGAGTAAAAAATTATATGCAATTATTGAGCTTGACCTTGACATCTCATTCATTTGAAGATCAAGCGAGATTTGATCCCCATGATTGACCCTATCGATAGGTGGCAAAAAACAGGAGTGTTATTTTTACGCATTGGTGTCGGTTGGCTAGTGTTTGAATGCAGTAAGCCTTCGTTCGCTTTTTAAACGCAACGTTTTGTTTTACGCCGCATGGGCCTTTGGTTAAAAAAGTACACTGTTGGATTTTCAACTTTCGCTTTTAACTTTTCTTTCTGTATAAAAGCGCCCGTGCCTACGTGGGCTAATTCTAACTTTAAAACATTACCCTCCTTTTGGGCTTCACCGCAGTCGAGTATAAACCAATGTTTTCTTTGAGTAAAATTGGTTATCATCAATATTTGGGGTACTTTCCCTCCACTGGCCGTCTTTTTTCGCCCCTGCCTTATTTATTTCAACTGCTGGTGTGGCCCAATCATACGGCTTGGCCATTGGTCTAGTACAAAACTGTAAGCCTGTAGGTTACTGTATTAAGCTTAGTTGGAATTAGTAGCGAAGTGCTTAGGAAGCTATATTAGTTACATATTTACAAAGCGAAGTTTACGTTAATCGGCAGAATGGCGAAGGTTAAAAAAACAATGTGATTGGTTAGATGCAACCTCAGCATACAGAACATACCAGAAGGCGAACGTACATAGAACTGAGACTATAGAAACGTTAGAAACTACTCTTAAATACTGTAGTTGAACATTCGTTCGACCATTTTTCTTCAGCACCTGTTTGTTTTTTTTTAAATTAATTTCTGCGTATGACAGAATGGAATAAACATTATTCCGTAATAATGGTAAAATACCTGACGCTGAGCGTCGTCACCTAGGCGGGCCTAAGAAACGCTGGCGTGACGATTTGGACTAGCTCCTGACCGATTGGCCGGAGAAGGCGAAAGATAAAGAGAATTAGAAAAGTATAGTCCCCTATACTCTGTCACGCAAATTTTGTCCCACTGCTGGGCAAGGTCGGGAGACCTTGCCCAGCAGTGGGACAAAATTTATACATATACATATGTCGGTTTTCGTGTCTGTCTGTGCGACCGCATTGTTCTTCTAAACTACGCAACTGATTTGGATACGGTTCTCATCATCATTTAGACATGTTCCGGAAGGTTTATGTTATGTGTACGTATAATATGTTCATATTAACCTCGCATATAATCAAGAAATTCCGATGTTATGTCAAAACCGTGCGAAGCAGGGGAGCTTTGTTAATAAATTATAATCGTAGGGTTTGTTCTGCATTCTGAAGATGCCGTATTAGTAGTGGCAATCGATATTATTTGTATGTTGCGTGTACGTACCTATCAGCTAACAACATAGCTCTGTGTGCCTCGCGCTGCGCCGTGACCTGGACTAGTTCTGCCACCGTCGCCGCCTGCTGCTCTGCTGAAATATTGTATTTAATTACATCGTAATCATACGTCAAACATCGTATACAATATAACGCTGGCACTTAGCGTATTTACGCTGCATCCGGTTAGACTGGAAGCCGATATTTGAGAAAATGCTTTTCCCAACTGTGTTGGGGTCGGCTTCATCTAACCGGATGAAGCTGAAATAGCAGTATTTTACATGGATCGACTGCCTATCTGACCTCCACAACCCAGTTGCTGGGTAACAAGATACCACTTGGTAAGACTGGTTGTCAGATTTTTGGGCTTCTGAGTACCCGTAACGACTGTCAAAGATTTACGAAAGACAGCCGGGACCAACGGCTTGACGTGCTTTCCGAGGCCCGGAGAGGTCTCGATATGTAATGGATGGTCACCCATCCACGAACCGACCGCGGCAAGCGTAGCTTTACCTTCGATCGACCCGTGCGGCAATTATTATTTAGCCACGAGCCCCTTTGTATTTAGGCGTGCGTTGTACGTCGCTTCGTGAGATAAAATACTATAATACTAATTATACAGTGTGAGTCTTTATAATCTGCACATATCGAAATGAGGGAATCTATGCTTAATTTTATCGACGGAAAAAATGTTAAAAAAAATCTAAATATTTATTACTATTTTTTATGGATTTTTAAAAAATATTGTTTGCTTTTGTGACCCCAGTGTATACAAAACTGTGTAACTTTTAAACTAAACGATTTATCACGATGAAACAAACTCCATAATGTTTGGAAGTAATTAGGTGTCGTCATAAAATAAAAATTATGGAAAAAAAATAGCCATAATCAAATATAAACATTTTTTTTTGGCAAAAATCTGATTTTTTTTCATTAATTTTTACAAAAATTGTAAAATTTCTCAATAACATGCCCCCATCACCTTCTTTTTTTATAACTTTAAGTTATTCTTCATTGTATTAGGAACCTAACGGTAAAAATTGCATGTTTTTAACTCAACCCCAACATTTTTTATCAAATGTCAAAGAAAGGCCCAACGCATAGCTACGCACATTGTTTAGCAGGTAGATAAACTTTTTTTTGTTAACTTTGTTGTGAATGCGCGCGGGTCGTTTCAAAGATGGCACTCCGAACGCGGAATCGTATTGTTCTCATAAGGGTGGTTTGTTTGGGATGATAATTAATGCAAAAGAGTTCAATTGAAACCCATTTATTATTAAATACAAAATTTAATGCATCAGGTTCTCAAAATGTCCACCTCGTTGTTGTAAACACAAAGCCGCGCGAATTAGAATTTGGTGTGTCGCTCTCCTTATCATTTCGGGATCATTGCGAATATCATTCGCACAGTTTATTATGCGGTCACGCAAATCGGCCTCACTGTTGATGGGGGTACTGTAGACGCGTTGCTTCATGGTCCCCCATAGGAAATAATCAAGGGGCGTCAAATCGGGTGAACGCGCAGGCCACCCTACAGGTCCTTGCCGGCCGATCCATTTGTCATGATAATTTTCGTTTAAAAATCTTCTTACATTTGTAGCGTAATGGGCAGGACATCCGTCCATCTGAAGAAACATCCTTTGACGCACAGCCAGTGGGACATCTTCCAATAACTGAGGCATATCATCTCTCAATAGACTTAAAAATCTTTCACCAGTCAACGTTCTCGGCAATATGACTGGTCCAATCAACATGTTATCGATAAGACCAGCCCAAACATTTATCGAAAATCTTACTTGGAAAGTAGATGACCGTTTCAGTTTCGGGTTTTCACCTGCGCGGCACCATCTGTGTAAATTTCGACAGTTAGTAATACCGTCTCTAGTGAATGTCGCTTCGTCCATCCATAGTATTTTTCTTGGAAAGTTTGGGTTTGCTCTGGTTTTTCTTTGAATCCATGTGGACATCACACACCTTGGACGCCAGTCTACGTCTTCATGTAGATGTTGCACCCTTTGATAGTGATAAGGATGCAATCCTTCTTTCTTTAAAATACGCCACACTGATTTTTGGGATATTCCGTGACGAAGAGCCAGTCGTCTAGTACTTATGGATGGATCAGCAAACAAATCACTTAATACTGCTTGTTCAGTAGCCGCATCAATAATTACTTGAGGTGGCTCGCGACGATCTCTACTTGATCCAAGTCCAGTGATCGACAACCTTCTGTGAACTTCCTGGAAGTTTCGGGCAGATGGCACTGGTTGCCTGTTAGGATACGCAGCTATGTAAGCCGCGCGCGCAGCTCTGGCACTTCCTTGTCCCACTCCATAATAAAAATGTATGTCGGCGATGTGTGCCGGGGAAAATTCACTTAAACGCGGCATCATGTAGCAGCGAACGAAAGTTATGAAAGTCCAGCGAACGAAAGTACCGAAACACATGTAGCAGCGGCGAATAATTCGGAGCGACTGCCAGTCTGACATCTGTCATAATTCAAGTTCCTTTGGCTGGCCCTACCTCCCCGACCTGCGCACATTCAAAAGAAAGTTTATCTACCTGCTAAACAATAGCTATGCGTTGGGCCTTTCTTTGACAGTTGATAAAAAATGTTGGGGTTGAGTTAAAAACATGCAATTTTTACCGTTAGGTTCCTAATACAATGAAGAATAACTTAAAGTTATAAAAAAAGAAGGTGATGGGGGCATGTTATTGAGAAATTTTACAATTTTTGTAAAAATTAATGAAAAAAAATCAGATTTTTGCCAAACAAAAATGTTTATTTTTAAATGTGGCTATTTTTTTTCCATAATTTTTATTTTATGACGACACCTAATTACTCCCAAACATTATAGAGTTTGTTTCATCGTGATAAATCGTTTAGTTTAAAAGTTACACAGTTTTGTATACACTGGGGTCACAAAAGCAAACAATTTTTTTTAAAAATCCATAAAAAATATAAATAAATATTTAGATTTTTTTTAACATTTTTTCCGTCGATAAAATTAAGCATAGATTCCCTCATTTCGATATGTGCATATTATAAAGACTCACACTGTATAAATACGAAAGTAACTGTCGTGTCGGGATGACCCAGTGGTTAAAGCCTCGCCTCTTATGCACGAGGTTGTAGGTTCAAATCCGGACAAGTACCAATGTGACTATTTCAATTCATATGTACTTTATTAGTTTACCTTGGACATTACTGACATCGTGAGGAAACCTGGACTTACAGTTAACATAAGTCTGAAATCGCCAACCCGTCTTGAGCTAGCGTGGTGATCAATGCTCGTGCTTTCTCTTTATGAGAAGAGGCTGGGTCTGGTATTATTTGTACGTTTGCGCAAATATTTGCGTTATTTAATTTATACAAAATGAACTGGTATACTTTAACGCGAATATTTCGTCAAATACGCCAAGTGAAGGGCCAGCATAATACGCTCATATGAACATACAACGTTTATTTGTTGGCGTGCACAATGAGACTGTTTAAATGCAATTTTTAGTAATTCCTCTGTGGCTGGGGAATAACAGCTGAAAATTGCCCGTGTTAGCGCAGTTTTGGAGATAACGAGTTTTACCCGGGGCAAACTAACGGCTTAGCGTGAAACGGGCACTGTGCTTGAGCCTTCGATACACAACATGAAGCAAATGTTAAATGAGGGGGTTAGAAAACAAATAATGTATAGCGTTATGAGATCATGAAAAATCTAGGTACTTCTCTTTTATAAAACTTAAGGTAAAATTAGACAAAATAAATTATAGTGCTTTGAACTTTTCGTTCAATTTGTACTAGTCTCATCATTTGGCTAAAAACCCTAAACTCACATCGCTTAGACCGTTCTTAAAACCGTGCCATCTAGCGGCTATTCACTGAACTTGCAAGTCAATTTACCAGATAGGGGTCGTGTCAACCGCCGCTCAAGTCTCGAAAGGCGACGAGCAATGGGTTCGGGTTGATCTTCCTCTTCCCTTGCCCTCCGCATGGCAACAAGCCTGGCCCACCTCTCTTCGAACCACAGCTGCATGGCATCGCGACGCTCCATGTCCGCGGCGCTGCCCGGTCCGTGATCTGTTGTTAGTGCTTAGTAAGATGATCGTGTGGATGTTATGTGGATGTTATCTACGACACACTGGACATACAGGGTGTAAAAAGACTCATCACATAGCCGTTATCTACGTATTCTGTAAATTAAACTATGTGTACTACATGGAGCAAAAGCTATTGCTGGGACACGACTTTTATTTTTGTTGTAACAAGCTGTAAACATTGCGCATGGTGCATGCAAAGGTACATGAGTTGTGGGGGTATTTAAAGTTAAATTATAACATTTAAAGTTTGTTTTCGTGAAAAAAAAAATCATTTTAAAAAGTTGGAGCTTTGACCTTCAATATAAAGTAAATAGAAGGTCTCAGGTATGGTCCAGTACAAAGAAAAGATCACAATGACTGTGAGTATAAGTAACTCTCGGCTTCGTTAAGCATCTTTTTACACCAGTTATATTATGGGCCTGTTTCACCACCTTCGGTTTAGTTCTCGTTAAATTATACTGGCGAGTAGTGGTTATTCGGACATTGTGAAACTGGCTAAGACGTAAATTTTCAATGGGAGTGTTACATTGATGTTCTGAATAACTCTTTGAAGTCAACTTCAAATGAAGTATGCGACTAGACAACACAAATGCTAATGTTGTATGCTTGTTGAGTTGAGTTGTGTTGAATTGACAGACGATATCTAAGCAGTGGACATATTCATTTCATTGTAGTTGTGCTCTAGACAGCTAGTAGTCATGGCTTAAGAAAACAATTCAGTTAATCTCCATTCACGATAGCAAGGGTCCGAGGACGCACGTAAAATTTTAATTAAATATTAGGCCGCGATCACGTAAATTCGGCCGCCGACTGTGAACATATATGAAAAAAAATAACAAAGCACAGTCAGTTAGCGGCTGAAGTTGTTTTTTCATACATTTTGTACTGGACGCTCATAGTTGACGGCTTTGATGAGAAAGTGGCAAAGTCATTTGACATTTTTGTGTCGTGCAACCCGTCCCTGCGTGAATACAGTATAGGCGACTATTAAGATTGGTACCATAAATTGAACAATAAAAGTTACGCCGTATAAACAGTGTTTACACGATGCAACTAATTGTTTGTACGCCACAGACAAAAAACTTGCATCGTGAAAATGGGGCTTTAGTCATGGCGACATCAAAGTAATAAAGTTCTCCGTACTAACCTGGCCTTGGTCTTTGCTGCGGCTCGCGGCAGGGAGACGGTGGTGTGGGTGGCGAGTACATTCGCGGGGGCGGGGGCACAGGCGGCGGCTCCTGTAAGGCGCTCGTAGACTTGTGAGCGCCTGTAGTCTGCGACTCCTGGTAAAAACACCTTTAGTCAGCTCTGGATTGAAGGATCGAAACCACCAGTTATATACAATTTGTTTTACTATATATAGAAGGTACGATATATGTTTTGTGCTTGTAGTAATATGTTAGGCTATATACATTAAAATATGTTGTTACGTATTTGCCCCGACTCTAATAATAATTGATGTTAATAGGCGCATTTAAAAAATGTTCTAGTTGGATTATTTGAACAAGGAGATTGCAATTAATTAATAAAACGTAGACTATTGTAATTCATAGCAGAAATATATTAATTACAGATTCTAAGATTTTTTTTACAAGGATTGTTTTCATCAAATCAGGATTAATAATAAAAGATCTAAACTAATTTTCATTGTATTTCTAGTAAATATCAGGGATTTATAAGTATTGTTTAATAACGCACCTTCTAAAGCCTGCCAAACATTATAAGCCATTTGAATTCTTATTTCAATGAAATAATGTTCAAATCACTTACTACATTTGGACAGGAATTTTGTATTTGTATAGTGTAAATGTAATCCCAAAGATGTTTGGTTTCTTTGGCAGTATATTTCATTACCATAGAGGCAGGCGCAGGCAGGCCATTCCAACAAGCATTGCGACACTGTAGCTTACCATTAAAATGTAACTTTTGCTTCTGCTGATTTTTTTCTGAGTATTATAAAAAAATCTGTTAAATACAATTTTAATATGAACCAAAATTAATAACAATAATTTAACATTTAAAATTTTAACATGCTAACGTTATTTAGCTCTTTTATAACTGAACTACTCAAATTGTAAACCAGAAAGCAAAAGTTACGTGAAATTACGCACAATGAAGCGATATCATGCACATTCATTTACATACAAAATTCACAAATACCGCTATTTACCTTTACATGAAATTCATCGCTTCGATGGTACAATATTCAGCAAATAGTTGAAAACCTCTTAGGCCTGATTTTTCAATCGTCAGATAACTTTTACCTAAGGAATAAATATGGCGGTTTGACACATTTTCTATACAAAAGCTGTCAAAACGTCAAACATATTCCCCAGATAAAAGTTATCTGACGATTGAAAAATCAGCCCTTAAAGTAGGTTACTGGGTATAGAGAGGACTAAAACCTAGGCTGATCAGTATTTTTACGAGGACCAGTACTAATATAACTGCTATTTCCGTTAATGTAATTTGAGAATTATTTTAATCATTTCAGGGTAGGATAAAAAAAAATAATGCTAATAATTAATCTACAATTAGCAAGTTAAACTGATTAGGCAACTCGTAGTCATTCAATTCGACGTCAACTAAATGAACTATTTAAAAAAAGTTGATCATAATATAATAATAATAATAATAATAACCCCACCGCCGTATCTCTACGTTGACGCCGTGGTGGGGCTTGCGCGCTCCTGAACTCTAGATCTGTGCCGATAGAGTTTACTTTGCCGAAACGAATCTAGGGTGAGGAGCCAGACCAAGAGAGATACATGAACCCGCAGGGCAGCATGTGGCGAGCTGTTGGGCAGTAGCGACCCCACGGACCCTATCTCCCGGGAGAAGTCTTGTTCCTCACCTCTGGCTTGCCTTTATTGGCCGTCTGGAGTGAACACTGACGAGGAACAGAGTTCCCACCTCATTCTTGCCTTTATTGGCCGGCTTGAGTGGAGATTCGCTAGAGCAAACGTGCTCGGAGGAAGGAAGTAATCCAGTAAGTGCTGGTAGGGATCTTGACCATCTTCCGGGCTCTGGGATTGTCCTGATAGTCGTGGAATACCTCTCCACTCCTCATAAGCACCTCAGGACATGTTGCCCTCTTGTCACTACGACACTATGTGCTAGCGACCGTTTCCGGGGGCCCATTATTGAGTGTGCAAGTCACCCCCTGCCATTTTATCCGTGTATTTACCTAACATTGATCAGGCAGGGGACATAGTTTTTCCATAGTTCTTGGTAACCAATCCACTATAGCCACCCAAACCCATAGCCCAATATGTTTCGTGTCCATGTCCTACAATAGTCCTGCACCAACCGGGGGTTGTCCTTGGGTGCATTTGCATAATGCATACAGGGATAATCGTCGGTTGGTGCCTCCTCATCGTTTAAAATTGTCTAAGGGGCCTCTGCGAGTTGGCTTCGGCCCCTCGTACGCCTTCCAAAAGTCCGGGACCCCAGGGTCCCGAGATATATATAAAAATAAAAATAATAATAATAATAATATTCCACAACTTTCACACAACGCCATCTAGTCTCAAACTAAGCAGAGCTTGTGATATGAGTACTAGACAACTGATAAACATACTTATATATTTCTAAATACATACATATTATAGATAATAACACCCAGACACAGAAACAAATGATCGTGCTCATCACACAAACATTTGTCCTGGGTGGGAATCGAACCCACGACCTCCGGCCTAGTAGTCAGGGTCACTAACCACTAGACCAACAGGCCATTAGATTGGATATCAGATATCCAATCTAATGACTATCATGCCGTATATTGTACCACCGAGCTAAAATGTAGAGCGACAGATGAAGCGAAGACATTCACGTAAACAGACAGATGCAAAGAACGAATCGTTGACGTTGGATCAAAGTAATTCGTTTACTATGTATTTGAACGTAAATTAACTTCCCAAGTGATTAATCTGATTCTGGATAGAACACTTTTCTTTTTATTTGTTCAACTCAGATTCATGTCTCAAGCACTTTGTTTAAAGTTGCTTATGTTCAAACACTAAACTTAATTAATAGGACTCTCACACTACGACAACCATATCAATAATAATTGTCTTCATATGAAACTCCAAAACTCCCGAAAATGATTGAAACTAATCCCAATATTACATACGAGAACAAATAATCCTTGACACAAACCCTGACAGTCATGCATCAATTACATCGAGATCCAACGCCACACTAATAAGGGCGGGCGCACACTACACGATCAAGTGGTGCGACAGACGTACACGGCATGCGACTCACGAGTACGACACTGTACGGATATTTGCTTACGTGCAACGGCAGCTCCGGATCCGAGAATGACTGAAAATTCAACGTGTGTTAGTCTACTCAGGTGTCCGGCTACGACGGAATTTTGACATTTTAATATGTGCCGGATTAAAGATTAGCAATGGTTTTTTGATTTAGATGGTAGAATAAAGTAGAATTTAATTATGTCTCATTTTGTTTTAATAGGCCGTAAGCACCTATTATTTAAAAGATTCTTACTCAGAATCATATTTGACAGAAAGGAGATTGTATATTCCTCTGTGATATGCTTTCTAAGGACATTGATGTGACTGTGTAATGGGCCAGCAACAGTTTCAGTCTAGTTTCAGTGAGAGAAATGTAATAACTAAAACTTTAAGTGAATTATTTTTCCATTGCTCACTTTAGTCCAGCACGAAACACATAGTGCCCAAAACAAGTTATTTCCTCTTCCGTGTCTCATGTTATATTGCCAAATCGTGGACACCCTTACTAAACATGTTACGCGACCAACCCCGGATTGAATCACTACTTTATTTTTACAATATTCACAAATATTTGTGAGATGACATGATTTCTGTTGATAATATGAATTGATTTGATGATATTTGAGCACAATTACGACTTTTTGTTGTACGATAGGACTTTTTTTTAACATATAATGATATTTTTAGCATAAAATAAGTAATTTGTCAAGAAATTACAATAATAAATTAAAAAAAAAGAAATAGACTGCTGTTATTCTATAAAAAAAATCAGTAATTCAAATAAATCAAAAAGTTTTAATAAAGACATCTAAACTGTCTTCTGGGACTCGAGACTTTCACATACAACTAAAAACCGTTGGTGTGGAGATGTTCTTAAGTTGAATACTATGGACTCCAATCATATAGTCATATTTGTGTGATGTGGTGCTCAAAAGGCTTACATATTGTCCAAAATGCAATATTTGCAATTCTCAGCCACGTATCATGAGATGGTGTTTTGATAGCGGCTTTTGATTTTAAATGAAATGGTTCTGATGGATGATTATGAAATGTGGAGTCGTAGCCACTGTTAATGCTATGGTTATGATATTAACTAATTTAATAGATGCTTAGTATTTTCTAAACATTTTTTATTAATATTATATTTGATTTAAGATCATACTAAAATGGTTCATCGCATTTCCCATTTTGGATTGGTAAAACTTATTTCATGAGATTCCTACCAGTGGCCACGACTGATATACACAAATAACATTCTGTTCACTATGCAATACCATAACGTTGAATGAACTATTGGAGTGTGTGCCTACCTTGGCTCTAGGTCCCAGCCTTCGGTTCAGGTAACTAGAAATGCTTTTCATGATGCTTTTGCTTCGACTCTCCCGAGCGAGCTCAGGGTCTGAGAAGGAAGGCTTCACGGGGAGGGGCATGACGGGGGGTATGGGGCGCGGGGGCGGCGGCGGCTCCGGAAGCCACACTGGGGGCTGCTCCGGAAGCCATGCCGGGGGCGGCTCCGGAAGCCACGGCGGGGGCGGGACCGGGGGTGGAATCGCGGCAGGCGATGCCCGCGTCCTCTTTACCGGCTTCAACTTCCGGCCGGCTTTCGGTGCGCTGCCCAACCTCTCGAGGACCAGTCTCCTCACTACCTCGGTCTGTTCCTCTCGTTCTCGCTTTATTTCTTGTACTTTGTCGGTGGTGTCGCGTGCGGGGGACGGACTGACTGGGGATAGTGAGCCTGAACTTAGGTTAATGGATACGGAGAGCTCGAAGCTTCTCGTGGGCGAGTCTGTGCTGCGTGACGTGGAGCGGTGGAAGGTGTCGCTGGCGGAGCGGCACACGGCGGGCGAGTACAGGCGCATGGGGCACGGGCCGTTGAACGGGCTCGGCGGAGGGTACTTCACTCTAGGCGTATCAGGTACCAGTGGCGGCGAAATCTCAGAACTTTCAGTCTCAACCATTTTATCTTTCTCTAATGGCGGCGAAATTTCTGACAGACTTAAATTTTCTATTTTATTCTCTATCTTCGGCTCGGAACTCCCGTCTACTTGCATGCTATCATTGTGAATACTGTCACTTTTCTGAACGCTCGTCGTGTCGGTCTTTAGTATGCTGTCGGTCTTCAGTATGCTGTCGGTTCTCAGGAAACTGTCACTTTTTTGTAAGCTGTCACTTTTGTGCAAACTATCGCTTTTCTGCAAACTACCACTGGATTTATCACTAGTGTCGTTGTCAACTGACTTCAAAAGTTGAGGCGACTTCAAGTCTAAAGGTTCCGTATCTGCGTCTATGTCTTCTATCTCGTCCAAGTCGATGGGGCACAAGTTTTGTCGGTAGCTGTTTTCTTGGCTGGCTGGCTTGAAGACTGTTTCGGAGAAACTCCTCTCGATGAAGTTCATAGAGCGGTCGTTTCCGGGCGAGTAGAGGTCGTAGTCATTGTCTACGAGCTCCATGTAGCCTTCGTTTCTGGGTGTGACGGGGGTCTCTAGTGACGGATCTTGATCCCCTTCGTCGGCGAATTCGAAGTGCTCTAGTGCGTTAGAGTAGACGACTGCTTCAAGAGGGCTGGTTCTGCCGCAGACATGCGACGCGACGGCGGCGATATTCTTGGCGTCGTGTATAAGCTTGGGCCCACTGAGCGTGCGCGGATTCTTGCGTCGCTTCCTGTCGTCCTTGTCGTCGAGACCGCAGTCGTCGAGCACAGCGCTCTCTGCCGCCCAATCCGACAGCTCGGTCTCGGTGAGCGCGAGCGTAGTGGCATCACGACCCGACTCTGACGACTCCGACTCTGCAGCGGCCACTACAGTGGTGCCGGTCGCCGTGCCCGACGCCTTCTCGTCCTCCGTGCTGTTTATCAGCATGAGACTATCCAACTGAATCAGTTCCCCTCCCTCGTCGTGTACCTCGAGGCGAGGTACTGACTGGTTGGGAGCAGTCTCGGTGTGGGATGAGTCATCTTCAGACAGCGAGTCTGACTCTAAGTCCGGATCCTTTTCATCTTTAGCTGGTTCCGAACTCCAGTCTTTGATTAGAGGAGAGTCTACTTTGGTGAGCAAGTCGACCGGCGCGTCGGCGACAAGGTTCTTTATGATGTCGGGCATCGGCTGAGCTTTCTTGTCTTCGGTGGACAGTTGGAAGGTGACGACAGGTTTCTGGGACTGCGGCTGCTGCGTAGGCGCGGGGGCGGGGTGTAGCATCTTTTGGAATTCTGTAATAGTAGATCTGAAGGCTTCGAATTTAGTGTCTATTTGGGAGGTGGAGTCCGACTTCCTGACTGCGGGGGGTGAGGGTTCGCCGAGCAGGTATCGTCGCTTGAGTTCGAGCGCGCGCTTAGTGGCGAGCCCACCGGCTGAGCGCGTGCGGCTGAGCGGGTACTCATAAGGGGGCGCGGTGGGTGCAGGGGGAGCGACGTGCTGGGGCGCAGGGGGCGTGGCCTCCGTCACGAGGATAGATGGCGGGGCGGGCGCAGGCGCAGCCTCCTCACGCGCGAACTCGCTGTCGGTGGACACCTCGGTGGCGGACGACACCTCCTCGTCACTGGACTCGCTCTCCTCCTCAGATTCCACCTGTGTTGAAGCTCATTATAGTACAAACTCTGCAAGGTGTCAGAACCTTGTTAGCGCGTTACAAGCGAGCGCCCAGGATGCGTAGAAAGGTGCACAAACAAACCACACTAACTTACCGTCGGTGATGGCAGTATCACGTCGCGGAACTACGTCACAGAGGACTGTACATATGTATATACAATGCAAGTGTATGGCTGGGATGTACGTGACACTTAGTGCTCGTTACTCTCGTGACTGTTTCTAGATCAAATGTGAGTACAGCTTACAAAAACAACAGAGCGGAGGTGAGCCACACTGACGCGTTCTCAGAACAGTACGGTAGAATAAACAGTACCTTAGTATGTTTATAAAGCAAAAAAGACGATTATTTTATAGTTTAATGTTACAGTTTCGTAAATATTCAAGGAATCGAAAGTATAACTTTGAGTTACTAAAGCTGTTACATAAAAAAAAACTAGTTTTGTTGGATTTAAAAGTAAAATTTTGCGCTACAACGAGCATACAAATCGTACAATCAACATTATGAAAGTTTAATCGACATAATACTAAATGTCACATTCTTCCCAAACGATACATGAATAAATGAAATCAAAAATAAATACGAAAAAAAAAACTCAAAAACAACAAACATTATTTACATAATACATATATCATATAAATATTATATGTACATAATAGTGCGCTATAATACATATCTATATATATGTTATATAAGCTAATACACAAATAGGATATTATGGTTTAATATGTAAATATAAAGAATTAATGTATTAATTGTACATAAACGTAACACATTTAAAAGCGCCATCGATTGAACGAACTTACTGTTTTATTTTTAACTTATCAAATACAAATATTTCTTATAATGCTTTGGTAGAACTTTATTTTGAGTGAGCACAGGAAGATCAACCGTACACCATCCAAGTAGATAGTAACTAGTTTTCCAACGCCAATACGGGACTGATTCAAACAAAAATGTATATCGGGACATTATAAAAATAAATCCAGTACCCAGCTTAATTTTTGAAAAATTCGGCTTAGAAGAGCGTATTCTCTGTACTCTCTGTCACTCATACTTGTGTGGCAGTCTGTGAAGCTCGATGTGTCATATCTACGCGCGGGTATCACAGTACCCGCGCAACTATTGCCGTAGTAGTTACTATTAAAAAAAGGAAATGAAAATGGCGCCGCTAAACAGCCCTCTTGCTTGCACACTCAAGACATCAATAATGTGCTATAGTTTGACCGATACCGCTGTGCCACGCCTTAGGAATGTGCGCGGCGAGACGGGGGCAGTGCAGGCCGGTCATTCGTCACCGCTCACGGCGTCCCGCCACTCATTCGTCAGTCCCGCCCCCCGTCTCACCACACATTCCTAAGGCGCGGTTCAGCGGTATCGGTCAAGCTACAGTTAAAAGGCATGATAAGCTCCTTTGTTTGATCGCAATTTTCAATTCGTTTCTTTAATGGCTCGAGTTATACCAAATGTCAGGATCAGTGATTTATTCCGTTTTAAAGCAATGAGAGCCAATTCATAGATCAAAATAGAACAGTAGGCCGTTGACGGAAGTTAGTGTGGACAAACTACACGCTTACCGCGCCTCTGCCGCCGCCCCTGTTATCTAGCGAATGATGATATGACGCATGCGCCTACTGACCGAAACTACTCCTAACACTAGGAGTAATCTGAGCTGGATTACACGAGTAAGTTACGTTCGAG
Organism: Fissipunctia ypsillon; assembly: GCA_947568875.1. Taxonomy (NCBI): domain Eukaryota; kingdom Metazoa; phylum Arthropoda; class Insecta; order Lepidoptera; family Noctuidae; genus Fissipunctia; species Fissipunctia ypsillon. The sequence goes on from OX387643.1 coordinate 27,124,706, forward strand.
TAATTTCACTCTATCGTAGTAAGTTCCAATATTCCAAAAGTGTCTGTTCTTAGCCACAAAAAGGACCATTCATCGTATTTACCTCTTTTTTTATAGATTAAAAATATCTAACAGAAATATAATGGGTAATGTTTTAATAATATCTATCAGAGTTATTAATAAAACAGTTTTTATAACAGCGAAATAAATATTTAAATTATTTGAGTAGTTTTCGGTTTTAATTAGCAGAATATAACGCTAGTTAAAATGTAAAATAATTCTTTTTTTAAATGAAAGATTACAATTACCTTGTTCAATAGAGGTACTCGTGTTTCATCTGATAACATGTTCATGCTTTGTTAAAAGTGTCTGTTAAGTTATAATTTTCATACGTCAAGTACATTTTGAAATAACAGGCACATTCGAAATCTCATAGATACAGCTATTCCACACATTAAATAAAGTATTGATTATTTATTGATGACTTTTGTTTGTCCTCTCGATCTACTGTGAAAACTTGTAATGGCCCTTCTACCTAACAAACATTTACTTAATAAAAATATTAAATTCATTCACTGACAGACAATGCACAGCCTAAACTGCTGGGTCTAGAAACTTGAAATTTTGCAAAAGGGTTCCTTGTATGAGCACAAAGGATGGATTTTTGAAAATTCATCTCCAGATGAGATTAAATAGGGGATAAAAGTTTGTATGGAAGTTCGTAATTTTTTTCGATGAAAATACCATTGGGTAACATTGGGGACCTTCACTAACACGATTTGTTAGTGAAGGTCTTGTATGTATGTATCCTAGCCGAAAATTTGAATAAAATGCAATGCATGTATGTTGCTGCTGGGGCGGCGGCGTTCGATACCGCACCTCCCTACGCGCCTAGCCGACTGCGCAGCGCGGTACCTCGCTGCTGTCGGTGGGCGCGCGCGCCGGCGCCGGCACCTCGCGTCGTCGCGCCTCGCGCGCCTCGCGCATGCGTGAGCACGATTCGGCGCCTGACGACTCGGCACCTGGAAAATACCATGGAGAGGATTAGCTTGTGGTGATGTATGTGCTGCTGAATGGGTCGCACTCACTTTTGATGTTACTGTGAAATTATTAGTCACGGATAGCCAAAGATGATGATGATATTTATTGAACCGACTTTACTACCGCGCAACTAATGCTTTATGAACGTTGTGTGAATTACCGTTAATAAGTACAATTGACTATAAACGCTAATTGTGTACTGTCGCGTTACACCATTGATAGATAAATAAGCGTGTTAAGAACTCAAGATATGTTGTAACCAGAACATTGTACTGTTAGGCAAATTGACACCCTACGTGTGCTACGTCGTTTGCCGTGTTATAGCGATTTCATACAACTGTCCAAGAACGACAGTTGTGATTTGAAAAAAATGGACAATTTAAGTTACTAGTAAATTTGCTCAACAATTAATTTCTCTGACTTGATTCAACATGAATGATGTAACCAGAACATATCTATACAAATAAATAAAATTGAAGTGTCTCCTGTTTGTGATACCAAAATAACAGCTTTTTACTAAATTCATATGAAAATATACAAGATGTTTTTATGTGTCATAACTCTAGAGTATGAATGAGACCATATAAAAGAATCAACTGGCATACAAATTATTTTTCAAGTATATATTTTTTTGTTTTCATTTTTCATACAAAATAATTCGAAAAAGTCACGATTATTAATGTAAAACACCCTTACGTGAAATATGACAACATCGCGTTTTCTGATGAATGATGTTTTAATTATGAATGAAAATGAATTACTCGTATTTATCAATGAAACTTAGATACCTACACACATCGAGAGTCTTGATGATATCTTCGAAACTATGCATTTTTGGACCACATATTCTAGGACTTTTGGTATTATTTTTACTTATAGAATATAACCCTAGAGTTATGACATACAAAAAACAAGTTGTATACGGTACTTATAACAAAAAATACTATTTAGATTTTTTTTGTCTGTCTGTCTGTTTGTTTGTTCTGGCTAAGCTCCGAAACGCTAGACCGATTTAGACGGGACTTTCACTGGCAGATAGCTGATGTTATAAGAAGTAACTTATGTTAGTTTTATTATGGTAAAAGAATTAGGGCCCCGTGCAAAAAAAAATTAAAACCCACGAAATATACAGCTAGTATAAACTAATATTACTAAGCGCTAAAATTGTTTGTTTGAAAGAGATAATCTCTGGAAGTACTGATCCGATTACAAAAATTATTTCACTGATAGAAAACTGCACTATTACCGTAAGCATGTTTTATTATTTTATGGTATAGTTGACTTCCACGTGGGCAAAGTCACGATTATAACATATTTTGATTTGAAAGAGTGTCCATGAAGTTCCTTGCCTGTTCTTCTCCATAGGTACCTACACTTTGGAACAAGCAACTAGCTACATCTTGTACAGTTTGGCAAGAAAGTCCTGAAACGGAACTAAAATATTTAATAATTGGCAACACTCGCTCTACCTCGTCAAGTAAGGTACATATTCTGTCATTTCTTGTAATCGGTGACTGTTTCTCGTGTTTATGTTTATTTATTTGCGTTATTGTGGTGATACTGGTGACCCATTGTGTTCATAATGAACAGATCTGTTACCCGCAGTTTCGCAAGAGCGATAATTTATAAAGAGTACGTAGATGTTTGGCGGAACTCGAGGCCGGACAAATTTTATCCGATTTCAACGATGTGTATAGTAGAACCGCTGAAATGACAGGTGAAATGATATTTTATACATGTAACCAGATGTAATGTGTGTATTTCAAGGTGCAATATCTAGTATAAACCTTTCATACAATTATTGAAATGTACATTCACGAATTTGAGATTATGTTTACAAAACACATTCAGAATGCAGCGCGTTCATATAATTTTGATACTTTTTGTTAATATTGCATAAATCACAGAACAAAAATAACTATAGTATTTTTTAAGTAAATCCATCAGTACTATAAGGCGATCTGGGGTCTGGGTACTATAAGGTGATTGTAAAACATAAAATTGTCTCACATAATGTGGGATTAGTTGACATCAAGGTACACTCAGCGGCATGGAATCTTGCCCAAGCGCTTATCTCGCGAATTGCGATAACAAAAGCTTGTGAGTGTTTCCAACGGTTGTTTCTTATGAAGGTATGTCAAAAAAATGTTTACCCTTAGTTGAAGAGGGTAATTCATTATGTTTGAGTGCAATGCAGTGTAAATTTTAATTTTTAGTTGAATCGGGTTTCTTGAGCGACTAAGTTGCAAGTTTAAATTTGTGTGTTGTGAAAGTTTACGGTGAAGTTATTCAATTATTGTGTTTTCGTGCTTTTAACTCAAACTCTAAAGGTGTTTTATAACCAATAAAAATGCCATTAACACCAGCACAGGTTGCACAGGCTGTAGCCTTAATCGACCAAGGATTCTCACAGCGCGAAGTTGCTGTGGTGCTTAACGTACCACGTTCATCAATGCAGTATGCCCTGAAACGATACCAGGAGACAGACCACTACTCCCGCAGACCAGGCAGCGGAGGTGTAAGATGCACATCGACCCGGGACGACCGGTTTATTGTCCTGGGAATTTCAAGAAACCGCTACCTTACCGCTGTTGAGATACGCCAGCGGCTCCAAATTTTAAGAGGTGTGAATGTTAGTGAGCGTACGGTGAGAAGCCGCATGGAGGAAGTAAACTTAAAAGCCCGTAGACCAGCACGCGGTCCAGAACTTTTCAGACATCATCGAGTAGCTCGATTTCAATTCACACGTGAACACGCCAGCTGGACTTATGAGCAATGGGCTAGAGTAGTGTTCACAGATGAGTTTCGAATCGCTTTGCATGCTCTAGATGGTCGGGAGCGAGTATGGAGAAGAAGGGGAGAGTGGTTTCTACCCATTACCAACATTATTACCAACATTACACAAACTGTAAGTTTTCATGGAGGTTCTATAATGGTTTGGAGAGGAATAAGTTCCGATGCTCGTACGGAGTTGGATACTGTTAACAACCGCTTAAATGCAACCCGATACATCGAAGAGGTCCTTCATGAACATGTTTTGCCATATTCGAGGTTCAATGAGCAAGACCAATTCCTCCTTATGCACGATAATGCTCGCCCACACGTTGCACGTTGCGTTGAAGAATACCTTCAAGACGCTGGCATTACAAAATTGCAGTGGCCAGCACGTAGCCCGGACGTAAACCCAATAGAGCATATCTGGGACATGCTCAAAAGAAAGATTAAGTCCACCTCCAACCGGCCAGAAACTCTAAATCAACTTAGAAATGCGGCACTGGCCGCTTGGGAAGACATACTGCAAGTTGATATCAGAAACATCATTCAAAGCATGCCAGATCGAATGCAAGCGGTTATTAGGGCTAGAGGAGAAAGCACCCCGATATTCAAACGTAGAGACAATCCAGAAATTTGGTACTTTTTTCGTTTTGTAGTGTTTTTAAATTGATAGTGCTAAATCCTTTTTTTCTGCAAAATTGCCTAAATTTGAAAACATGCTTAATGGCGTAGTAATTATCTAATTACTAAGTTCTAAAAGCATAAAAAAAACACTTATAGAGTGCACCTAGCCATAAATCAGTGTCAAAAATATATTTAATTACGAATTATCGATAAATTCACATGTGGGCAAGTTTCCGTGCCGGTGAGTGTATTTTGAAATACCTAATAATTTTATTTTTAATTAATTAAAATAAATAACTGCAAATGTTATCGTTCTAGGCAGTGGCTGAACAAGCATTTCAGAGCTTTTCTTTTTGTCATAAAACCCGCCAATATTCACTTTAATTGTCTAAAAAAAACTAAATATCAAAACCGTTTTCGTCGTACTATATAGGGTTACAACATGCACGACAGTGGCGCCACCATTATTTTCACGACTTTTTGGCCAAGCTGTATATGATCTTGTATACAAGCATTTAAATGGTTTGTTTGAAATAAATCCTTTGACTTGGTGACGATACCTACTACAGTTTAGCGCTGAATAGGTTTCACGCGATTCTAAAAGTGGTTAACGAAATTACCTCAAATAATCCACTACTGCAGAAGGCTCAGAATCAGCGATTTAACTATCTTTTTTATAAGGCTCAATAGTGACAGTGCTATACACTCACCGTCATCCGAGTAGTCATCGTAACCGAAAGAATCGTCGGAGAAGTACAACTCGTTGTGCGGCGCCCGCGGGGGCCGGGGGACTGCCTCCTGGGGCCCAGGGAATGCGGCCGCCTCGACGTCACTGTCGGCCGCGTCCGTGTACTCGTCCGAGCTTGATTCTTCCTCGTCACTGAAAGTTGAGACATGTAGTAGGCATACACACATAAACTCACACCTTTGTCCTATGGGAACAAAAATAACAATAAATTGGTCTCTAAACATTTTCAACGTACTTCAGTGCTACTCCTGTGCAGTCAATCTATAAAATGTAGGTCAGAGTTAGGAAGTTGACTGTGTGACGCCCGTCGTGCCTTGGATAGCACGTAATGCTGTCAGTCCTGCGCCTGATCTTTGAGTACACCTTAAGGGGGAAGCTCCAGGTAGCCCGCAAAATTCAAACTTTCTTATGTTTTTTTGCAATTTGCAAATCAGTATTAAGTTGTATGTTGAATAAAGTATCATTCGCGACCGTAACAAATATGCATAATTACGGAATTATAATTCTCAAAATCAGTAATACAACTCCATAAGTTTGTATAATCCTAATTGTCAAGATTTCATGAAATAGTCATTCAATAGAATTACCTGGTCTTAAAGAGTTGTGTTGATGACTTTAATTATTATAATTATGTAAATACATACTTTTTACGATCGCGAATCATATTTTTATCAACATTCAACCCAATACCGACTTGCAAATTGCAAAAATCTAAGAAAATTTGAATTTCCCGGGATACCTGCCGCTTTCGCCTTAACCATACTTAAAACCATGTCATACTATACGAAGCAAATGGCGACGTCAAAAATGTGACACGTCAAAACGAGTTTAACGTGACATAGATCAAAAGTGATCTTTGTTTTCGTAGGTATCTCCTGCATATTTGGCTAGTTTTGGCTAATTTTAGCTGCTTTTGACCGACATTCGGCAGGGGGAAGTTTTCTTTCTGAAAAAAATTGATAACACACATACATACGTAAGACTACTGCACGTTATGTATCTAAGACTGACCTCAGTCCACCGGCACACGAGGTCTCTGACGCGAGGAAGTTCCTGTCGGTCCACTCGTCTTCATCAATCTCTCTGGCGCCGCTGTCCGACAGCTCCACACTGATGCGTTCGGGCGTGGGCGGCGGCGGGGCTCGCGCATGCGCCAGCGCGGTCCCAGCGGCCACCGCATCGGGCACGCTCGCGCCCGAGTGACGTAAGCACACCAGGCGGCTGCCGTAACGTTCCATTGTGTAGTTGCTGTAGATATGAAATTGTTTTTATCTACTCTCATATCGTAAAATTCGAATTATAAACTTTAAAACGAGTTTATATTGACATAAACACCATACAGAAATTTAAGAATAGAATCATATTATAACACTTTCTCTAACAAAATAATGTTATATTTTTTTTACCTTTTTTACCGATACAGAGCAAATCCAAGAAGTTAATATCATCAAGGAGTTTCCATCAATTATTTTTTTCTAATGGAACGCTTTTTATAGCATTACAAAAAAGTTTTGATTCCAATTTTTACTTGTCTGTCGCAGCGCCGCTTTAGCGCATGCACGGTGATGTGCTGGGTTTTAGCGCCATTCATAAGTTTTGTTGTTCTGAATTTCGTGGGATTTTTTTCATTCTTGCTTAAAAATGTCTGATATTAGTGAATGTGAAGAAAATTTGACTCCGCTCGATATTTTAGTTTCGGCGACGGCACTCACTCATAATCTATTACCAGCAAAGTCGACAAAATTATACGTATGATAATTGCTATCTTGCTACTCTATGGCATGGCAAATGCAAAAAAAAGCTAGATAAAATAGTGTATGAAACTGCACATAACTAGGTATTAGAACTCTCGTGTGATACTATTTAAAACCTCGCCTGCGGCTCGGTTTTTAAACACTCGTGTTTTAATAATACCTCTCATTATGCAATAGTGTCATAAACTACTGTCACTTACCGAAAGTACAAAGTTTTTTACAATTTTTCAATTTCTTCGGCATTTTTGTCGTGCGTGTAGTGACGCGAGCGACGCGATACTATATGAAATGAGCGCACAATTTTAAATTATGGGTTCTTTTTATGCGGACGGTTATGAGACGCTGAGTGTGTATCTTAGGTTTTTATATATCAATGTTGACGACACACTGTTTTCAGGCGAATTTGTTTTGGCGTAATATGTTTGGGCACAGTCGTAGGAGTCACATCGGCCGCGAACACTTGTAGATATAAGAGAAGTGTGCTCACCCCGGTCGGAGTACGGTCTTGCAGACGGCGCAGCGGAAGCAGGCGCGGTGTAGGTGGAGTCCATCGGCGGTGACGCCCTCGGCCGCGAACACGCGCGTGCCGCACGCCGCGCACTGCATGCCCGTGAACGCGGGACCACGCCAGCTCTTCTTTGCCTGGAAGGATCACCATGGAATAATTAATAAAGGATAGCGGCATATTAACATTGGTACGGTCGACTTATGAAAGCCTTAATTTCAGCCTTAATTTTTGCAGTCTGTCATTGCAATAAGGAGACGTTGTCGCTTGCGGTTTGCGGTTCCGGTCGACTTCGGAAGACCACCTTAGCGATACCTGTCAACCTGAACCTTGTCATATTTATTATACGAAGCAAATGCCGACGTCAAAACTGTGACGTATTATGTCAAAACGACAAGTAGCGAGTTTAACGTTTTCGTAAGGTTATCGTTCCTCGTTTTATTTGTACGTCATTTGTTTTAACATGGAAGTGGCTTAACTTCTTCAAAATGGATAATGCACAATGGCCTTAAGTCACACGAAACTAAGAGTATAATAATAGAGAGCAAAATATACATACATCCTCCTTCGGTAGTTCTTTCGGCAGCATTTTCGATTGTTCGGCTTCGGGTACTTTTTTTACGAATTTCGTCGCCAGATTAGCAACCTAAACATGAGTATAAGTTTGAAATACACAGGAAGTAAGTATAAAATCAACTTAACGTATACTTTAATAAAGTTGATATTTGTTTAAGTGAAAATCAACATCAATTTGAATCATGAATTAGAATACAGCATAGGATAGATTGCGAAAGATACGAACCTTCTTAGTGCCCTGGTCAGGTCTGCCAGAGTCCTTCAGTTTCTGGTCGAGCTTGTGCAAGGTCTCGTCGATTTCAACCCACTTCTCCTCGTTGCCTTCTCCCTCTTTCAGTTTACGTTGGCGACCCAAAAACTGAAAAAATCAACTGGTTTGAAGAGAACATCTCGACTGTAATGCCATCTGTCCTATAATACTAATATGGTGATCCCAACAGCCCATCATAAATGGTCTAGCGTCATTTAGGCGTGTTACATACTTGTTCGGGTCGGCATGATTCGGTTCAGCCGGGTGACAAAATGGAATATATATTTAGCTGTCCCTTAACATCCCTTAAGACCTGCGCCTGTAATGCCTACCTGTGTGGCCTGTAATGTAACGGTTCAGATTCGCGCGTGAGTAGAACCGTGCATTACAGTGCGCAACCTGTAATGATACAATTTGTAACATTACATTCACCGGGACCATTCGCCTGTAATGTAACAGTGGCAGGACCCGCGATACAATTTGTAACATGAATGCGAATCTTATCGAATGTTGGATTGTTGCCTTGCAGGCGAATGCTCGTCAGTCAGGGAGGCAGTATTGTAACGTAATGCTCAAAATCGAATCTTGGATTGATACATTACAGGCGAATTTTCCGGTGAAAGAGCGCCTTTAGAGCCAAAAATCGACTTTTATTAGATCATTTCGGCAGTGAACGTGTACGAAGTTTCTTAATATAAAACATCCTCTGGTGTTATAATGAGCAACTATATTATCGTGAAAGCTCGTTGAACGCAACAAACTTGAGAGATACCACAGTTGCGCGGTCTAAAATATTTCAAAATTATAAAAGTAACGACATCTCGGGATCTCACCTGTTCTCTATCCCACTTCGGCACTCGTTCAGCAGTCTTCGGCTCGGGCCTGCCTAGTCGATTCTCCTGGATCTTGCGCTCTATCTCCTTCATATTCCAGTCATCTCTTTCTATCTTGCCGACGGATCGCATTAGGTCTTTAGGCTTGGAAGATGGTCGAGGGGTGACGTTCGAAGAGTTGGCGGTGGTGCCGCTAAGCTCGGCGGCAAGGCGAGCCACTCGGGCGCCTCCGCCAGCAGTTCGGCCGCCTCCTCCAACGATTCGGCCCTCCTCCTATTAGTTAGAGTTTGAAGCTGTAGTATAGTGATTGGTTTGAATGTTAGTGAGATGAAAGTAACGGTAATAGAATCTTACTAATCAGTTTTAGATTCGTAATTTATACTATTGTTATCTTTTTCACGTTTTGTTTTAGACTTCTTTGGCAAAGATAACCACAAAGACCAGCCTAATTCTGAAAGTCATTTCAAATCTAGGCTCATAAATAATAATATCGTCGACTAATAAGATTAACCAGTTCAACAATTTAAATTATTCAGGCATTCAGAATCCAGGGGTTTGTAACAAATTAAATCATTAGTCTTACGACAACACATTTCAGTTAGTTAAAACACGGTGTAAATTTAAAAAAACGAGTGGAACGTTAATATAACTCTTAGGGCACTATTTCACCAGCATTTTGCCAGTTCTTGCGTCATTTACACTGAGTTTCTCGTCCGTCGAGAGACAAGAAGGCGAAACTCGCCAGGCTGTTAAGGCACTTTTGTTTATACAACAAAAACTCAAGTACTTACTACAAAATTTTGAAATGCATTAATATTGTCAAATGCTAGTGATATAGTACCCTTAACATGCACACACAATTTGCTAGAAGTAATTATTCTAAGTCAGTATAAAAACGTTATTTTTGTAGCTTTTCATCTCCATCGATGTTTTGTTTGAAAACGTGCGTGTTATCTTTTTGATTGAAGAGTAGTCGAGAGCGATTGAGAGCGAATACCTATTAATATTAATACGTAGTCTGTATTGGACGCAATAGTTCGACTAATAAGAACTTTGGTTTGGCGTAACGTAGACGTGTCGTGAGTCACGAGTTGGCGTAACGTAGACGTGTCGTGAGCCAAGAGTTGGCGTAACGTAGACGTGTCGTGAGCCAAGAGTTGGCGTAACGTAGACGTGTCGTGAGCCAAGAGTTGGCGTAACGGAGACGTGTCGTGAGCCAAGAGTTGGCGTAACGTACACGTGTCGTGAGTCAAGAGTTGGCGTAACGTAGACGTGTCGTGAGCCAAGAGTTGGCGTAACGTAGACGTGTCGTGAGCTAAGAGTTCGCTTCAAAATATTCTTTTGTTGGTGCTTTTATCGCAATAGCTGTTGTCATAACTGTATGCAAGAATTCTAAACATAATTTAACGTATTTTTTTATCAGAAAAAAAAAAATTATAATATTCTAGTACGGACTTCAACAGTAGGCTCTCAACCGCTCAGACCGCAAAACACCAAACATCCCTTCAAACGAACCATTCCATGCGACACACAACGGCAATCGCCTCACATAGTGCTGCAGTTTCTTCTCCAGCTTCTTGACTCGCTCGTCGAAGTCGGGCGCACTGGCGCGGTACTGCTGCAGCCCGTAGTCGTTTTCCAAATCAGCCGACGGCGCGAAGTCTAAACGAGGCTCCGCAGCCAACATCTGTAGACTCTTCTCAAATCTCTGCTTCATTATCTCTCTCGCGGCCTTTCGACGCCCCGTTTTAGGTCTCTTGGACTCCGCATTTCTCTTCTGCATCATATCTGACACTCGCTGCATTCTGAACGTCATCTCGTCGCTGTTCCGCCGCTGAGGTACCTCAGGTTGACGTTGTTTGTGCTGTTGGCCTAGTCCTTGGCCTTGCTTGATGAGTTCAACGACCTTTTGACGACGCACTGCCATCTCGGGGTTGCCTATGGTTTCTCTCTTGGATCTGTCCGGACTGGGCGTGTCTCGTCGCTTGCCCTCGATGATCTCCGTCATGCGTTGCAAACGTAAAGTCATTTCGGGGTTTGTGATGGAGCCGGAGCGTATTGATCGTGACTCAGGGCTCGGAGTGTGTCGACGTTTGTGACCCTCGAACAGCTGAGCGATACGCTTAGTATTCGCAACTTCAGATGATCCTATCGAATTCGATCTCTTGTACGCTAGCTTCACTTCGGGACTCTGCGAGTGTCTTGAGTGCCTTTGACTGTCTATAACATCTGACAGCCGCCTGCCCTTCTGCGGTAATGGGCTCTCTGAAGACCGGCTAAATTTCTTCCCACTTTCAATTGATGAAGACCTCGGATAAAGCAGTTTCTTCGCACTTTCGGTGGACGGTGACCTGCTGAATGTTTTTTTGGGTTCCACTTTGACGACAGTGGCGTCTGTGTCGGCGGAATCGTCGAACATGTCTGAGAAGTCCGGAACCCTCATACTGTTGAGATCGAGACCTTTCAGGCGGCGCGGAGGTTTCACAGGTTTGGCCTTTTCTTCTTGAAAGAAATGAGCTAACTGCTGTGGTTCCTGAACCCTGGTCTTCGTGGATCCTTGGAGAAGATTTGCTAAGGACTGGCGAAGGACCCGAGGGTCAGGTGACTCGTCCGGATCTAGGAGAGCTAGTATCTGTTCCTGTAAATCTTTCTGTTTGTCTGTCTGTGTGTCGGCGGCGGCGTCGTGGCCCTCGATGAGGCGCGCGAGCTGCGTGATGTCGTTAAGGTCTAGTTTGCCAATCTTTTTGCGGATGTACTCGGCGGGGTCGGTACTTACTTGGGGACGCACAGAGCGGCGTTTCTTTCTGTAGCTCGAGTGGGATTTGTCGGCGTCGGCCGCGTCTGTAGAAGATTTAACACTTATATTACAAAGTATTCCAATATCAAGCTCTTGATTTCCACCAAAAAAGACTTAATTTAGATTGAATTGATTAAATCCAGGTAGTAACTAAGTTGTATTGCTAAATCGAAATCAAACACTAGGGAACTGAAACTATTTCAATGCAACCTTGACATTGTGACAATATCGACAGTGAAGGCATGTCAAAGCCTCGTAAACTATAAACACTAATAAAATAAAATGTAAGGGCCATAGCAGACACGATACTTTTAGCGACGCCAATTTTGTGACGGCATCAATGCTGTAAATATCTCGTTTATGCGACTCTTTGAATCTGTCGCGGTAAAAAAAATGAAGATCGCGCCGCGTTCCGCAGACTGATGTCAAAGCCTTCACTTAACCGCTGCGACTAGCATCCGAATGTAAGCGGAGTTTAGAGCGAACAATTGCGCTTCAGAAACCGGGCGATCATCGGGAAATCGAAAGAAAATCTCTAATCGCCGGTACTTAAAGTATCGTGTCTACTGTATCCCTAAAACTTACTTGAATATACAGAGACGGGGTGTTCTATGTTGCGAACGTGTTTCTCTTTCTGCATGCTTTGTTTGATCTAATAACATATAGCGGAATATTACATAACATTGTTTAAATTCAACTGGCTACTTTGCTATCCATAACCATGTGCCAATGTGTTATGTCTAAAGTGTTTTGGTTTCTTAACCAATCGTTGTAAGTAAAGTATTTAACCTGTTATTTGTATGCACTGTGCAAGAAACTCAGAAAGTAACAGTGTTGAAAGTATTGTGTAAATATTTACAGAGTTAAGAGAATAAAATAAAAAATAATAGGACAATATTTTATTTTGCAACTTCCCTTAGCCTAAGTTATATTGAAAAAATAAAATGTATAATATATATAGATGGCAGTAGATGGCTTAGATAAATCATTGGAAGGAACAATAGCTTAATAGTTAAGGCGGACAGAGTGTCGTGCGTGCGAATGCCATGGCAACTCACTCATTGAACAAAATAATGGAACAGTAATACTAGTTATGGGCAACCGTCATTACTAGTTAGTTTTAAGACTACCTTAAAGTACTGCTTACCTACTGATACGCGCGATTCTATTTCAACTTCATATTTTATTAAGGGCTGATTTTTCAATCGTCAGATAACTTTTACCTGAGGAATAAATATGGCGCTTTGACACATTTTCTATACAAAAGCTGTCAAAACGTCAAACATATTCCCCAGATAAAAGTTATCTAACGATTGAAAAATCAGCCCTAAAACAAACCACGCATATTTGTAGGTAATTTCCTCCAGTAAAAGCCGCATTACCACTTGCAAGAATACCTTTACGAGAAATGTAGTACCGGGGCGTTAGTATGGCACATTGAACCGGGCGTCGAGTGTCCGAAAAAGATATAAAATATGTATGAAAGACGTTCGAAGACTAACTTTTTTTAATTCGGCGTGACATATTCCTGATTTAAATGTATTTATATTACAACGGCCACGTCTTACTACTTAGTTTAAACTTGCTAATTGCCAATTTCAGTGTATAATTAGGTACTCGCAGAAGTTAAGTCTTCTCTGGGAATGCGACCCGAACGGCAAGTCATTTTTTAGAACGTTCGCATTTTAATCTCAGTCTGAATCTACGAGGAGGGATCAAAAAGTAGTGAGAATGAGATAGAATATAATGACTATTGATAACATAATAATTTATTTTTCTACATAGTCTCCGAGTCTCTCTACACACCGAGTCCAGCGCTTTTCGAAGGCTTCAATCCCTTTAAAAAAAAAGTTTTGTCTTGGTCCTGCAAAAAGCTCTCCACGGCATCCATCACCTCGTTATCGTCTTCGTATCTGTTTCCCCTTAAGTATTCTTTCAATTTGGGGAACAGATAAAAATCGCTAGGCGCCAGATCTGGTGAATAAGGGGGATGATCAACCAATTCGAAGCCAGCTTGCTGAATGGTAGCCATCGCAACTGCCGACCTGTGCGCGGGTGCGTTGTCGTGATGAAACAGCACACCCCTTCGAAGTTTCCCTCTCCTTTTCTCTTTGATGGCATTCCTCAACTTGGGAATTAAAGCTGCATAATATTGGCCTGTAATAGTGGTTCCACGCTCCAGGTAATCAATCAACAATATCTCTTCTGAGTCCCAAAATATTGAGGCCATAACCTTGCCAGCCGATGCCACGGCACGAAACTTCTTCGGGGTTGGTGATGATGGCCGTTTCCATCAAAATGATGGACCCATGTTTCGTCCATTGTTACGAAACGAGACAAAAAGTTTTCAGAATCTTCTTGAAACTTGTCCAACAATATCTTCGAAATGTCAAGTCGATTTTGTTTCTGACTGTCGATTAACATTCTCGGCACCCATCTTGCGGAGACTTTTCTCATATTCAAAGATTGTTTCAATATGGATTGAATGCTTCCATATGAAATGCCCGTTTCTTGAATTAAGTATCGGATGGTAACTCTTCGATCGCTCAATATAATTTTATCGACTTTCGCAACATTTTCTTGGGTGACTGACGTCGATGGACGGCCGCAACGATGTTCGTCTTCCGTGCTCATTCTCCCTACTCGAAATTGAGAAGCCCACCTTGCGACAGTGGAATACGGCGGAGCAGACTCTCCTAATGTTGCCTCCAAATCGCAATGAATCTCTTGCGTCATTAACTTTTTTAAACAGAGGTATTTAATAACGGCTCGCACTTCGTTTTTCTCCATTTTCGAGAACACGTTCCGACACGAAGCAAACAAATGACTACATTCAGAAAAAAACAAAAGAGAATCGAAGATTTTTTTCTTTATTAATATTACAAATATGTATCTGAGCTATGCCTGCCAGTATCTATTTTTTTTTTCTTACCAAGGAGTATGTCGTTCTCACTACTTTTTGATCCCTCCTGGTACTAAAGATTGTATAAGTTTGATTGACATTGATTGTCACTAAATGAGATTACGACAATATTCTGAACGATTTTAAATACGGGAAGGAGTTGACCTTCAGGTTGTGTGGTACTGCGTATACATCTGTCAGACAACTATTACCTGATCGAACACGTCGGTCTCGTGAACCACATGCGGAACTTCTCCTTTGAAGGCGTTGTAGACGCGCGTCAAGTAGGATCGCAGCTTCGCGTCAGGTACGTCGCGAAGAGTGCCACCTGATGAGAATGGTACTATGCCTAGGAAACAAATGGGTTGGTGTTAGCTTTGATGGGCTCTCTAGCGTCAATATGCAGGCAGGGACATCGATGCACAACCTGTTACCATGGATTCAGTACATGATTCTAGACACCCCTTCGTTGAAATTTTTCGTCGGATATTTTTTTTAAATCTGCCGTTTCCTACAAAACTACGCGATCAAAATGTATGGAACAGTTGATTTGTTCTTTAATAACCGACGAAAAATTTCAACGCAGGAGGATCCAAAATCATGTACTGAATCCTTGGTAACAGGTCGCACGTCGATGTCCTTACCGCTCTGTATAGGGATAAACAGATTTGATAAATATTTTTTTTTAGGGGGGATACCGAACTCTTGCTGCAGTATGTGGTAGACGGCGCGCGGCACGGTGGCGGCCGGCAGAAGGTCGGGCCGGTAGCGGCGCAGCAGTTCCGTCAGCGCCGCCGGGCTTGTGTTACATATTTGTTCTCACCGAACTCCTGCTGCAGTATGTGGTAGACGGCGCGCGGCACGGTGGCGGCCGGCAGAAGGTCGGGCCGATAGCGGCGCAGCAGTTCCGTCAGCGCCGCCGGGCTGCACGCTGCACGGACTCCCGGCTCGGACCATGCCACCCACGATACGAGGGCTTCTTCCGGCACCTCCGCTTCTGAAGAGGAAGGATTAGATAATGTAACATCATTTTTAATGTTCATTTTCTTCTGTTAGTTAGGTCCGAAATTATCCCACAGGAACGTACTACGACTCGTTACGACACATCTAATGAGCCCACACTGGATGAGTATACTAGTAGCCATTGAATTATCTAGCGTCCAGGTCCATCATCAGACCAGGTCGATGGTACCATATTATTGTATTATCATCGCAATGCATACATTTGAAAATATTCAACCTAGACTACGAGGAGTGATTAACTATTCAAGTGTTTCGTTGTCTACCGTCCAGGTCATTCCTGCGAAACATCACCACAACTATTTTCACACAGCGATTTGAAATTAACCGCCAAAGTAGTTGTTGCTCTATATTAAAATGCCTATCAAATGACATATGTGTAGTTGTTATTGGTCGTGGGGACTATTTTTCCGGTCCTCCTTTCATAATTGTAACTGTAACATCGATAACACCTGAACATAAAATTCCTACTACCGCATCACTAAACCATAGACAATTTCGAGCGGCCATTGTCGTTTACATCTTTGGAAGTTTTGAAAAAAAAAAACATTTCGAGTTTTGGTATAAGGTAACGTATAGTTCCTCCGACGTGCAGGCACAGTCTATAAAAGAGAACCATGACATGTAAAAACGTAGATTATTCCAAAGCTTTTATGGTGTGACGAGTTAGACTTCTACCTAAAGGATTGGGCTCAAATTGCAAAAGAGAGAAAAATATAAGGATAGAAAGGGGGCCTTGCCCTGCAGTGGGATACAACAGGCTCATAATAATAATATATAATAAATGGCAGTCTATGGTTGTACCAGCAGTTGTGCTGAGCACGTCACAACATTTGATGCTGTTATCTAAACTTTGCTATCGCATGATATCGCATCATAGTAACTTCATTATCGTTGCTATTAAGTTCATAATAGGTTACTGCCAGAGGTAAAATAATGTGAGAGGACTGTAGTGCAATACAAAGTGTAAGGTACAGCCCTCCGCAGACTGACGGGTTGAATTCAGTATATCATACTAAGATGACCGGTACTTGAAATTATTTCAGGAACGTTATGGGAACAAATAAACCTGATTTGTTTTATTACCTCACACGCAATGTATCGTTACCGTGGCAAAACACGCGTAGCGATCGGCAGCGCAGCGAGCCTTCGGCCGCAGAGTATTTCAACATCCATTGCTGTTTTTTTTTATTTTAGCCATTTTATTTACATAAATGGAGTGCTGCGTACAGAAAATGTAATTTTACATATGAAATAAAGGAATAGTAATAAAAAAAAACGATAAAATATGAAAATTTTCTGGTGGAATGTGATTC
This sequence comes from Fissipunctia ypsillon, assembly GCA_947568875.1. NCBI lineage: Eukaryota > Metazoa > Arthropoda > Insecta > Lepidoptera > Noctuidae > Fissipunctia > Fissipunctia ypsillon. The sequence continues at coordinate 27,141,826 of OX387643.1, forward strand.
AAAATAAGGAGCTAAATGCACCCTGGTAGTTTGCGGAGGGCTGTCCCTTACACCCTGTAGTTCAACAAAGATCTTTTGGCGCCTGAATGATATTGACAGTAGGACGTTGTTCGTAACCATTTGTGAAATTGACACAGAAATTGTATTGAAAAAAGATGATGTCGGAGTTAGTGCCGATTTTAGCCACGCGCCAAAGTTCCTTGGAGCGTTGTATGTTTTGTTATGTTAGTACTAACCCCTTCGCCTCTTCCTAGCCGTGGGCGCGGCATCCAGAGGCAGTGGCTCGTCCGAGTCGTAGAATGAAGTCACTCGGTGCGGCGATACGGCGGTCCGGTTTAAGTTCGGGTAACGGGTACCCGGGTCGAGAGTGTAGGCGCCGAAGTCACGGTGAAGGTTCTCAGGAGTCGTTTGAGCTAAAACAATTATATTTATATCGGTTAGTTATATTGATTAAACGTAAATATAACATCTCGCCTGAATTTCCCAGTAGTTTAGAATTTCGAGTAGGTGAAAGTGTTTGGTACATCCACGTTTCATCAAGACTCCGGGCTGCTACTGAGAAGTTCCTGATGGAATAAAGGAATCGCAACCAGGGCCCTACGTCCAGCAGTCGCGCTTGCGACCACTAGGTCAACAAGACAGTTCATTATTACAGTTATCTCCCTTGTCAGCTATTTCATTTACATAGGCGTTTAGTCAGTGAAAGTCTTTGTTATTATTTTTAGTAGTCCGACGAAAGAAAATTGCTGTGTTATCTTGTCTTCTTAAATACAGTGCCCTCCAAAAGTTATTTGAATTTCTTCCACTTCAGCTGTAATGCCACATAATGATTTAAAATTCTAGTTTCAAATGTTTGAATTATACACTAAGTATAACGTTTTTATTGACTAATCCATATATGGGAACTACATGATTATTAAAAAAAATATTAACAACTGGCTTTAAGTGGTCAAATACTTGAATTCCACCCTCCAAAAGTTAGTTGAAGTTTTAAGTTTATAATTTCTGTGGATTTACAATATGTACAGGGTCGCCATAAAGGAACTAAATAGTTGAATTACCTCCTTACTAATAAACGTATTCGCCACCCGAAACGGATTCGATGTATTTACAGTTTTAGAATCGATAACAGTTAAAGGTAACTGGCGAAATGTGGGTGTACTATAGGTACACCTCTGTCTAACCCTTCGGGGAAACAAGGCGTGATGTTATGTGTTATATTTAAGAGTTAAAGGTTTATATCAGCTGAATAGTTACACACCGATTTCTCTCTTTCTGTCGTCAGTAATTTGACTTTCGAAAGGAAGAGGGCAAAGCGTTGTGTTACTATACAGATACTATGCAACGTTTATTAGTAAGGTTAGTCAATAAAAACGTTATACTGTACAGTTCAAATATTTGAAATTAGAATTTTAAATCATGATGTGGCATTACAGTTGAAGTGAAAAAAATTCTATTAACTTTTGGAGGGCACTGTACATACATCTCTCTTCAAGACATGACATCTTAGTAGTCACACCCTTAATCTCTTCCCCCATATCTATGTTGCCTATACTATGCCTCTTTATCCTGAAATCACGCCCTTGAAATACTTTAAAATCAACTGCGTTTCAGAATCCAGACTGTGCACTATGTTCCCAGACGTAAACAAACCAGCTTCCCCTAAAATGAAATCTGAATACCAATCAAATTCATAAAGCGCTTTCGAACAGATGAAAATTGTGCAGTAAATTAATACGACGTCTCGTCGAGGGGAAACTCACAAACGACGTAATATCTCTCTCTCAACTCTTTGTGTTACCTTTATAAAATTCTCCCTCGATACGAGGGCTGCATGCGATTGAAATACATAAACACACTGAAACTCAAAGCCTGTTCGCATGTCTGCGTTTGCGTATGTAACTATAAGCGTAAGCAATAATCTGGTCACATCAAAGGCGGGGCAGTGGGTGGCAGGATGTTCCCACCACCTACGATCCACCACTCCGCCACCCTGGTGGGTGGGCGGGGTTGTAAGTCCGTTCGTTATATTAGCGGCTGTAGTAACAATATCAAACTACCTGTCTACTTCCTAATTACGTTGTGGAGCGGTGGATGGAGGTCCATCAAAGGCGTACTCTTTGTAATTTATTCGATACAACAAATATAGGAAAGCTTTTAATAAAAATTGAGGGTGGACGTCATGAGTCATTTGTTTTGATTTTTTACGGTCTGCAGCACAAGTCCGCTTACGAATATAAGTTTATAAAACATCTTTTCAGTCCCTGATTCAATTTACCATCGGTTTCTAGAAGGTTAATCGACATAAAATTTGCTAAAACTGTCATACTAATGTTAAGTGATTTCATCGCCTGTTATTACTTCTACCGGCCAATCTCAGCAGCTAACATGAGTTTTTAAGTAAATTTTTGTGCTGATTAGCCTTTTAGAAATTACATATTTATTTATTTAATTGGTCTCGTGACAAACTTTCTCATGATCAGCAATTTCTCAAAATATAATACATAGCCTAAGTTACAAACAGAAATCACTCGTATGGGTAAGATCTTAATAACACAGACTGCAGTCATCGAATATGTGTTAGTACAAGTTTTTCGTTATAAGCGTACTCCAATTTATATTTTCCTGTCTTCTTAGCATACATCCTTATGCCCGCAATAAACGAGACTAGTTTTTCAAGCTAGGATAGCAAGCAAATAATATCGTGGCTTGCACCTGCAAAAATGAAGACAGTTCTGTATGCACGAGGCTATTTTGCTATCCTAGCTTGAAAAACTTGCTACGAGTACCCGGGCATTTGTGCTCTCTAACAACTAACATAAGAAGATCCTTATTGTCAGTTTCCTTACTTAGCTTGCTGATTTTCTGCTACTGCATCGCATACAGACTATACTAACAGAAGACGAGAATCATTGACGTCGATGTTGATCTAACACCACATGGTAGATACGATTCAGTCATTCAGATATTTAATTCAAATCTAGACAATTGTTAACTTTATTGACTATACACGCTGTTTTTTATTGGCTAGGGAGCTGCCACGATAGTGTTGTACTCATCATTATGAACAACTTTCACTATGGGACCAAACCTGAACTCGCGAAATAAAAATCAACTGTTCCCTACATTTTGACGAGTTACGCGAACATAAATGTACGGAACAGCCGATTTTTTTTTTTCGCGATTTCAGGTTTGGTCCCACAGTGAAAGTTTTGACTTTGGCTTGCTAATTCCGGACTTTGATTGTGCATTACGTGATTTTGATGTTATCGTGTGAACTTGTCAACATGTCTAAAAGAGGACGTACTCTTAATAGCCAGTCTCGTGACTTGGTTTTGAAGTTTATTTATTTATTTATTTTATTAGGTCTACCAACAATTGTTTACACTAATTTACAAACAAAAATAAAACATGCGTTTAAACTCTACACAGTGCAACAATTACTTAAAGGTAAACACCGCTTGGACAAAAAAGAAATCAATAATAAGTAATTTCGTAAGCTACATATTGCACAAGTAAACTCACTAAAAGTTGCACGAGTAGGTACTTTGAACGAGAGTCAGCAATTAGAGGGCCTCTTTTAGAAGTTACCCCAAGTACAAGAACGAGTCGCCCAAGCGCTTGGAATTGGCACAAAAACAGTTTGGAAAATTATAAAGGGAAAGCACGGGACTTCAGGCTGTGAAAAAAATATACCGACTTCACATACCCAAAAAGCGAAATAAAAAATTAACCTGTGACAGGTATCGATAATTTTGATGCTGATGCTATTAGAACCCATGTTTACGGCTACTACACAAGACAATAATACCCCACTATGAGTAAATGACTTGTGTTCCTTAAATCTGCAAACTTATATGATGGCAGTGCAACATCTATAAAAACAATTCTAAAAAATATTGGGTTTAGAAACAAAAAAAAAAACCAATAACGGAAAATTGTGATGGAGAAATTAATAAAATAACCAACTAGGACAAGGTAATATTTATTGTTGAGACATGGTTAAATGCTAATCATACTGTGCCACAGTCTTGGACGGATGATACGCAAGCATCCAGCTCAAAAGCCTCAATGGGAAAGGGTGGACGCCTCATTATTTGTCATGCTGGATCTGCGGGGGCAGGTTTTATTAAAAAAAAATTGTTGGCATTTGAATCAAAAAGTATAAAAGATTACCACGAAGAAATGAATGCCGGAAAATTATAACGGAAGGCTTTAGTTATATTATGATAATATGTGTCATATGTGAAAATGTCAATATGACTTGTTATTATGATGATAGGATCAATAAGATTATTTTCAAATTCAAATTCAAAAATATTACAGATCAAGGGATCCATATAGTGTTAGTAGGAACTTAGCCTATGTTAGTAAATTTTCATGAATACAGGATTTGATATCTATCATAGAAGGATTGTAGAAGTCTTTGTAAAGTATGACTGTGAGTTGGCTTTGTAGAATGAGGATTTTATTTTATGTGTTTTTGTCGTTGATATTATCATAGATTAAATGAAGCAAAACTTTATATGGGCATGTGACGCGGAATAATGAGGAAAATGTCGTGAGAAAAGTTTGGTGTACCAATTTGGAAGAGTGGGGGTAAACCAGAGAAACGAAGGACTAAAAAAAGATTTGTTTAGAAACGTCGTGGTTTCTGAAATGACGACTATAAAAGCATGGAAGAAGACATGCTGCTCCGACCCCAAATAAATTGAGAGAAGGGCAAGAGAAGATGAACCGAAACTTTATGTGCTGGTGTCTTCGGTACACCACAAACAATTTTAGTTTTTTTTTTTATTTAACCACATTCTCACCTAACAGTCTGTAGATCGACTCTCTCTCCGCTATGACCTCAAGAGGGTGCGGCGTAGGGCTCTGCCCCCAGGCGCGCACGGCCCAGGCGGCGTCGAGCGCGGACAGGAAGCCGCGCGCGCAGCCCGAGCCCGTCGGCCAGAAAGGCTCCAGCAGACTGTCTCCGACCAGCTGGCAGAGTAGGCGGCGTCCGTAGCGCTCGTATACCTAGGAAATAGGGAAAATATTCATATACTAAACAAAAAGGGAATTGGAATAGAGATTTTCAGTCATCAGCCACATTTGAGCAGCTGTGTGAGACCTTATTTAGGCAAAATTAAAGTCAAATCATTTATTTCAATTAGGCACATACAATACTGGTATTCAGCTGCATCCGGTTAGACTGGAAGCCGACCCCAACATAGTTGGGAAAAGGCTAGGCAGATGATGAGGCACATACAATACAAGGCACTTTTGAAAGTCAACATTTACAACAAAATATAATTGATTCTAGTTGCCCCTTCCAAAATGTAGTTTATTATGGAGAAGAATGGGCAAGAAACTCCATAGTTCAATCTCCCTAGCCTTTGGGCAACTATCAGATTGGCACAAAAGTAATGAGACACTCTACAAAACTCTATACATTTCCTTTTTCAAGTTATTTTTTTTTTTTTTTTGATAATATTCTAGAATGTTGTACAACATTCTAGGTACTTGTGATGTCAAAGCCACCTTCGCGATCGGTTTAGTCATTTTGAAGAAAAATGGACGAGCGACAACTTCGAACACTATACTTATACGAGTTTTTGTTAGGCTACAGTGCGCGGGCTGCGGCTGACAATATCAACCAACCATGCGACAGTGTCCCGATGGTTTGACCGTTTTAAATCAGGACACAGGAGCCTTGAAAGTCAGCCATGCTCAGGACGACCACCCGCAGTGAATGATGACGATTTACACCGTGAACTGCAGTCGAATCCGGATGCTACCACTCGTGAATTAGCGGAAGCACTTAACTGCAATCACCACGCCGTGGAATACCATCTGCATGAGCTTGGGTGTCGAAAAGTTTTGGCTCGGTGGGTACCGCACATCCTTACAGACGCCAGTCGTGCAGTCCGTGTCGCTATCTGTCAATCACTTTTACTGCGACCCCGACGTAAAGAGTTTTTTAGGATCTGGTTATTGGAGATGAATCATGGATTCATTACGAGAACGATACGCGTCGTGCTTTTTGGCTGTTTCGAGAAGAAACGCCACCAACTCAACTGAAGCTGAGTCAAAAGAACTGCTTAAAAGTTCTGCTTTGCTGTTTCTGGGACGCGCAAGGCATGCTGTTTTATGAACTATTACACAATGAAACTATAAACGCTGACAAATATTCAACCCAGCTCAACAAACTATCTGCTGCTATCAAGAAAAAACGACGAAGACGAGTCAATGTAGTTTTACTACACGATAACGCTCAATCTCACGTCGCATCTGCCGTTCGCCAACAGTTGGAGAACTTGGGCTGGGAGACGATACCCCACCCACCTTATCCCCCAGACCTCGCCCCATCAGACTGTCATTTGTTTAGAGCCCTGAAACAACATTTGCGGGGTAAACGATTTAATGATTTTTCGGATGTAGAGGCGGAGTTGAACAACTTTTTCGAGGCACAGCCATCAGAGTTCTGGGCGAAAGGTATCCAAACTTTGCCGGATCGTTTGCAAGAAGTCTTAGATGCTAATGGTAATAACATCATTGACTAAGCTTTATGTATTGTAATAATAATAAAAAATATAAAACGTAAACCAAGTGTCTCATTACTTTTGTGCCAAACCTGATATATTGGGGTGGGCTTTCAGTGTAGCCGGATGCAGCTTAATAGTATTTTACATGGAACGACTGCTGATCTGACCTCCACAACACAGTTACTGGATAACACGATACCCCTTGGTAAGGTTATCTGCTCATTTCATTTCGTTTTTCGATCATTCGGAGCGCGAGTGAAAGATGCCGCCGAATATTGAAATCCAGAATCGTAGGATCTGTTGACTAAAGACTACATGTTTCTCCTATGATTGCCCATTTCTTGTTTTGTGTTGAAAAAAATATATGCGGAAATAGAATTACTTATTATAACCTCGCAGGTGTGAAAAGTAGAGTATTCTTCTCAAGGATAAAAATGTCTTCGTCTTGGGCGAGCTTAAATCTCTCGTTCCACTTAGTATTCTAGTCTTAATTCTGAATTAGAATGCTTTGTTACGCTCGGGATTCAATGTAGCTCCAGTGACATTAGACACTGCTTTATCCCCTTGGTGAAAATATGCTATTATCGACTTACCATGCTAGCATTCTCCGCCGCATACATGGAGGTGAAGTCAAAGAGCGCAACGTCCGGCTCCCCGTAGTGGTTGAGAGCGAAGTCCCGCAGCGGCAGTCGGCCGTCGGTGGAGAAGCGCGCGGCTTCCTGTGCGTAGCGCATTAGGGCTGCGCGGTCTACGTTCTCCACGCTCAGGAGGCGGGATACCTCGTTGAAGTCCTGGGGAGTAAGTGGTGGAATCATTATACACATGCACATACTCTTAAAACTAAGTTAATGGGTATCAATATTAACTACAATGGCGGCCACTGTATGATAGATTGTGACATTTGCATATTTTTTTCTAAATTTCCGTTAATATTGACAGATAACCAAGGAAAAACAGAGGCAAAAAAGTATGTAAGGATCGTAGCAGGTGGCGTTCTGTAGTTTCTGCCTACCCCCAAGGGAAGAAGGCGTGAGTTTATTAACAGACTTCCAAAAAGGAGGTTACATGTTCGTCTGTATGTATGTTTTTTTTATGTATGTTCACAGATTTCTCTGGCAATTTTATTGTGAACATTCGATTTTGAATATTCTTTTTTTTTTTGTTAGTAAGGGTATGCTCTCGAGGTGGTCCCACTATCACCAAATCAGAATCTAATGAGGGGATTCCATGGAAATCGAGGAAAAGCCTCAAATTTTATGGGCAAAGGCAAAAAAAACCTCTAATTTCCATACATTTTTGTCATGTTATTGACATTGATTGTCGCTGAGATGAAATTGCGACTTGAATTTGAACGTTTTTTAAGTACGAGAATTGGCCTTCTTGTAGTGGTTAACAAGTGGTTATTTGTAGAATCATTAACTCGGCACAACCTGGAGATCGAATTCAGGATGCCATAATGCTCATCAGTTGCGTTTGCAAACACTAAACCAAGGACGAAACTTTAGTTGTCGGTGCGTAAAAATTTTTTAATAGGTTCATGACGAACGCGTCATAACCCATCAAACATCGACTAATGAGGTACAAATTATAAATCGATTGTTTGTCCGTGGCTCTCTGAGTCTATGCGTCTAAAAGTCTTACATTAAGCAGCACGCCCTTATCCAGCAAGCTGTGCTTCTTGGCTGTCATGACGAAGTAGTGCGTGTCGTCCTTATAGTAAACGATGTTCTCCAAGTCGATGCCCGTCACTGCATACAGCTCCTTGAAGAACTTCTGGTTGAATATGAACGCGACGCCGCTTATTTCTGGCACCTGGTGACACAAAATAAACAATTATAATTAAAGAAATTGAACATTATAAGAAAAAAAAATGGATTGTTTCAGAGATATATTTGTAATTAATTAGATAAATCTTCTCGGTTGTCTCTTGACTTACGGAAAAGAAAATGATTGCTGATTACTTAAAAAAAGAAATTAAGAGTGTTGGAACACATCTATGGAAAATACGCGACTAAAATTAGGCATAAAAATATCAGGACGTTATTACGTCGGGTTTTGGGGTAGAGTAAACTGTGATCTGACGAAAGTTCAGCGAAAAGGCCACCTTTGCATTTTTAAAGGAATCAAGAACGTAATTTTCGACATGGTTTGTCCTAGCAGCCAAATAAGTTTATGCGTACATTTTGCCGCAAAGGTACGGCGACTTATTTTCAGCACGGCGACGTATTTTCGGCAGGTGTGTCGTTACAGTTAGTATACTTGTACTCACCGAGGCCTCCTGCTCAGAGTGTCTGTTGATAAAGTTGGCAGTGATGGCCATGGCGAGCTTGCCGCGGAACTCCTTGCGCTTGAAGCCGTGCAGCGTGTTGCGCTTGCCGTCGGCTCCGAGGAGCGCGTCGAACTCGAATTGAGACACCACGTGATCGGCGGGAAGTACGCGCGCGCGCCAGCCTAGAGCTATGGAAACAACAGACGTTATTAATTCATCTTCTTCTTGTTATTTAGCGTGTCGAGGACAATTCAAATCATAAAAAAAACGACAAAACCATCTTGTCAGCATAGAATAATCACCAGTGCTGTGCTACATGATATCTACTCAGATTTGCTACTTGTAATGACAATTATGTCCTGAGGTTTAAATAGGTTTTTTGTTTTAATTATGTACTGTTTTATTTATATTTTATATAGATTATTTTATATTTTATGGTTGTATGAACTTTGTAGGCCTTATTAATAGATGTATCGATTTTGCTGGCTATTTTCTGTTTTATTAACAGGCCTACACTGTTCTCCTATTTCTATAGGCCGCCCACGGAATTCCTATTTGCTTACGCTTTTTGCAATTTGCAGATTTGTATGTTGATCTGAATATGGTTCGCGACCGTAACAAATCTGTATTTATAGCATTATAATCGTTAAAATCATCAATACAACTCTCTAAAGTTCATATTACCCTATTGAATGACTATTTCATGAAATTTTGGCCAAATATTTGAAGCCAATTCTAACTTGAAAACTTTCAAGGGCACTAAACGGCTATAGCAGTCGTAACAATAAAACTTCTGTGTCTCGTTCACCGCGCCGGAGCCTGTTAAGAAGTTGTATTACTGATTCTAATTCTGTAAATACATATCTGTTACTGTCGCGAATCACACTTTAATACACCCAGACACTGAGCGCCAAATTGCATAATCGTAAGAAAAATTAAATTTCGCGGGCTACCTTAGCGCTTCCCCCTTCACTGTAATTTGAGAAAAATATTTTTAAAAGTAATTACAAGTTCATCTTCTCGGTCATTTTTAGGGTTCCGTACCTCAAAAGGAAAAAAAACGGAACCCTTATAGGATCACTCGTGTGTTGTACACAGCCAATTTGCTCTGAATCAAACACGGACCGATTAAGTTGAAATTTCGTAAACATATGAATTTCTGTGACCCAAATACGGACATGTAACGTAAATTAATTAATTTTGAATATGGGGGTCACTTTTGGGGGCAAATAAGACAATTAAAAATAATTTGTAAACTATGACCTCATCATCATCTGCCTAGCCTTTTCCCGACTATATTGGGGTCGGCTTCCAGTCTAACCGGATGCAGCTGAATACCAGTATTTTACATGGAGCGACTGCCTATCTGACCTCCACAACCCAGTTACTGGGTAATACGATACCCCTTGGTAAGACTGATTGTCAGACTTTCGGGCTTCTGACGACCCGTAACGACTGTCAAAGATCCACGAATGACAGCCGGGACCAACGGCTTAACGTGCTTTCCGAGGCACGGAGGAGTCTCGGTATGTAAAGATGGTCACCCATCCACGGACCAACCCCGGCAAGCGCAGCTTAACCTGATGGATCGACCCATGCGGCTGATATTACTTAGCCACGAGCTCCTCCTTGTAAACTATGAACTGTGAGATCAAATAAAAGGGCTTACTGTGGGGGTCTCCAATAGATTTTTTTAAATAATTTTATAATAAATAGTTTTAAAGTTATTTAAGAAAATAGACGAAAATTGACCAACCATACCCCCCCCCCCCTTATCTCCGAAACTACTGAGCCTAAAATTTTGAAAAAAAAATAAAGAAAATAGTTCTATACTTACAGATTACAGGAAAACCTATAAGAAGTCTACGGTCTTAAAATAACACGGTAAATCTCTCAATATTGTGCGTACAAACTTATACTCCGTCGGTTTAGGTAGTTAACTAAATGTAAACAATCTTGGCATGTCTTTTTATCTAAAAGTTGTCTATAAATTGTATATAAAAATCTTTGCGACTAGGTATTTACTAAATCGATGTTAGCTAATAAACTAAATTTAAATAATCTTTGTGTATATTATATACGACCTCTTTAATATAAAAAGACATACCAAGATTGTTTACCTTTAGTTAACTACCTAAACCGATAGACCATACATTTGCAGTTGGAATGTTGGGAGAACATGTTGGTCAACTACAATGTTAAGTTTGTTCTTAGGATAATTCTGTCTCTTCTTTCTTCATCTCAACTACGGATCCCTTCATGTGCGTAGTCCGACACGTACTTGGCCAGTTTTTTTTTTTTTCTCAATAGGAAACTACTGGAATGGGTGATTAGATACAATTCTTTTTTCCAGTTTTTGACTTTCCAAAATGCCTATTAAGGGTCTAAAATAAATAAATAAATGATTTTATTTTATATTTGTACGTAAAATACTCCTATCAGATTAAGGTCACCGATCATGACAATTTCAGCAAAGGTTAACCTACTACGCAAAATATATTATAGTGCACAAGTGTATACAGACACAGTTCTGTTTCTTTACTCATAGTCCGATGGGACGGCAATCCAACATGACGGGAGATTAGGTTTTTTTTTGGGAATGGCATCTCTCAGGTTAAATTAAGAGGTTTTCGGCTGCTTAACCGGGCTATTCTTGGTAAGCTGCTGCCTCCAGCCAGGGCGGGAGATTAGGCACCAGACCGAAGGCTTGACGTATCTCAACTGGGCACACGCCGAAATATTTTATTCCGAATTTCGATGTTCCGATTTTCATAATACCTAGGAATTATAATCAATCAATCTGCCTAGCCTTTTCCCAACTATGTTGGGGTCGGCTTCCAGTCTAACCGGATGCAGCTGAATACCAGTATTTTACATGGAGCGACTGCCTATCTGACCTCCACAACCCAGTAACTAGGTAATACGATACCCCTTGGTAAGAATGGTGGTCAAACTTTCGGGCTTCTGACGACCCGTACCGACTGTCAAAGATTTACGAATGACAGCTGGGACCAACGGCTTCACGTGCTTTCCGAGGCACGGAGGAGTCTCGGTATGTAAAGATGGTCACCCATCCACGGACAACCCCGGCAAGCGTAGCTTAACCTGATGGATCGACCCGTGCGGCTGTTATTACTTAGCCACGAGCTCCTCACCTAGGAATTATAACCTAATAGACATTATAACCTAGGAATTATAATGTATATTATTAAAAATCACGAAATTTATTTTACCAAAAGTCGTAAATAGCGATAGCTTGCTTCGCTCACTCGCATACCGGCCTATAGTCCTGCTAGACGAGGTGGGTAAGCTTTTTGAGCGGAAAATTGCAGCCCGCCTCATCGGCCACTTGTACAGAGAGGGTCCGGATCTGGACGACAGCCAGTTTGGCTTTCGGCATGGGCGCTCCACTGTGGACGCGATAATGCGGATGAGAGTCTTGGCGGAGGAAGCGGTGTCCCGGGGCGGGATAATGCTGGCGGTGTCCTTGGACATCTCCAACGCGTTCAATACCCTGCCCTGGATCTGTATTCGGGAGCCACTGCGTTGCCATAGGGTTCCCCCGTACCTCCGCCACATCGTTGGGGCATACTTGGTGGAAAGGCGTCACCTACAGCGGACGCAATGGCGGGGGCTGGCGCGATATGTCGTGCGGTGTTCCACAGGGCTCGGTTCTGGGCCCACTCCTGTGGAACATCGGTCACGACTGGGTGCTGTGGGCGTGCTCCAACCGGGAGTGGACCTGACGTGTTACGCGAACGACACGCTGGTCACGGCCCAGGGGAGCTCGCACAGGGAGGCAGCGTTGCTGGCTACGGCTGAGGTCTCAGGTGGTGAACCGCATCCGGCGCCGGGCCCTGGAGGTAGACCTCAACAAGTCGGAAACCATCGCATTTCTTGGCCCCCGACGGGCGCCCCCGCCGGGATCACACATTGTGGTCGGAGGGACTCGAATCGCTGTCGAGTCAACCATGAAATACCTGGGAGTGGTGCTCGACAGCCTGTGGGACTTCGGCCCTCACTTTCGGCGGCTGACGCCCAAGTTGATGGGCACTGCGGGCGTGCTGCATCCCAATCTGGGGGGCCCGAGCACCGCCTGTGGGCGGTTGTACTTGGGGATCATGCGATCCATGGCCATATATGGGGCCCCGATGTGGGCTTCTGATCTGACGGTCAGCAGTATCGCAATACTGCGAAAACTACAGAGAGCGCTGGCCATCAGAGCTATCAGGGGGTATCACACGATCTCCTAAGAGGCGACTTGTGAGTTGTGCACTGGCCGGATCCCCGCCCTGGGACCTAGAGGCCAGACCCCTCGCGTCATTGTACCGATGGCGCGAGCAGGCGCGAGCGGTCGAGCATCGTCGGTCACAGCTCCGCGAGTTCCTGGTGACGAAATGGCGGGACAGACTTCTGCTTCCTAACGTCGGCCTCCCTACCGTCGAGGTGATCCGACCAGTGCTCGGCGAATGGGTCGGGAGGAGGCACGGCTCCCTGTCATTTCGGGCGACGCAGGTGCTCTCAGGTCATGGCTGCATTGGGAAGTAGCAGTGTCGCATAAACAGGGAGCCGGACGCTTGGTGCCATCACTACGTCCATTGTCTGGAGGACACGGCGCGGCATACACTGGCAGAGTGTGCAGCATAGGAGCGACCGCGCCGTGCCCTCGTATCAGTTGTGGAAACCGACCTGGCGCTGCCGGCCGTCACCCGTTCGATAGTCGGGAGTGCCGAGTCGTAGGATTCGGTGATCTCCTTCTGTGAAACCGTCATTTCGCAGAAGGAGGCTGCGAAACGGGAATGGGAAAGGGAGATCGAGACTACTCTCCCGACTCTCAGCAGGCGGACTGGGCGTCGGCGGAGGGCAGATAATGCCATATTCCAGCCCCCGTAAACAGGTCCGGAGGGACGGTGGACAAGGGGACGTCCGCTGCCCCCATCCAGCAGGACCCGAGACGGCGGCGCGTAGTGTTCCACGCGCGCCCCTATTAGACGTCGCGTGGGGAGTCTTACACCTCCTTCCCCCCGCGGGTCTGACTAGTCGGGGATTGTGGAAGGCGCATAAGTTCCTATGATCCCCAGTCCAAGTATGGGAAGGGAACACCGGGGCGGTTTTTAGTCAGTAAGAGTCTGACAGACCCCACTTCCCGCCCCAAGGCGGAGGACATCTATAAGGATTTTCCACCCCGGAACAAGAAAAAAAAAAGATTAGAACAGTGGCCATTAACGCCAGATCCCCTCTATTGTTGGTGAATTATTTGGGTTAGGTTAGAACTTTGACCATTAAAGCGCGAAGGCGAGCGTGCCGCGGCAGCGGCCGCCGAGCGCCAGATCCCCTCTATTGTTGGTGAATTATTTGGGTTAGGTTAGGTTAGAACTGTGACCAGGGAAAGAAAATATTTTTTTCGAAAGTAAACAATCATAGTTTTAAATGAGAACCAATACACTACAAAAATCTACTTCATCATATAGTTTATGCTTTATTTTTTTTTTGTTTTCTTTCGCTACATACTTTCTTCGTTTCGGTTTTAAGACATTTTTATTTCGGAATTCTAATTAATCGGTACTTTAATAACCGGAATTCGTATTTTTGACGTTTCGAATTATCATTAAGGCGGACTTTTTGTTATTGGATCTATTGAAACTCGATATTTTGAGAATAGTAAATAGAAACGTTAGGAATATTGAAATTTTGGAATTATAAATACAGGATGAATGATAAATCGGAGTTGTTTTAAGAATTTTGAACCATTCGCAATTATGAAAATCGGTACTTTGATATTCGTATTTGTGACTGACGGAACAAAGTTTTTCGTATTTATGTAGTGTACCCATCTCAACTTATATTTATTTTACACTTACTTTCAGAATTTTCGGCAACAGTAGGTTCTAAAAGTTCTTCGAAACTGACTCCTTCGTGTAGTTCTACTCCTAGTAGTAACGCCACCTGAAATATTATTAGTCAATAAAATTTGATTTCCAATGCATACTGATCCCTACAGAGGGTTGATAAGGTGTCTATTTATCTACCCAGTATATACGAGATTCACCAAAACAATGGTTTTATTTTACAATCTAAATTGAACCCTATGCAATAGTTCAATAGTTCTAGGTCGCACAAGCGATTGTCGAATCCACTGTTTTCTATAACCGCTAGCTGTTTTACAAAACAGCTACGTTATGTAAAACAGCTGAACGACGTTCAGCTGGATTGTCATTGCGTTACGTTTAACAAAACTGCTACTCACATTTAGCTGTAATGCAGAATGACTTATCTGCAGTCACAATGAGCGTTCTACGTCCAAGTTGGTCACAGTTACTTGGCTATTTAGTATTTTTAGAACTGACTTTAATAAAACTCTGATAGCTTTATGTTCAAATTTTCCTTAAAATCACTGTTTTCACTCATATTAGTCGTTTTATTTATTTCTGTTTCGGACGCCATTATTGTTGTTACACACACACACAGAGCCACGAGTGACAAAATTTGGAACTATAATCTTCAATCTGACTTTTCATTTCACGATGTTTTACATAACCTCTAATCGTTGACCCGCTGCATTAATAAACGCAAAACGTTTATGCAATTCTGCGTGTTAACGTTGAGTAATTATGGTTAATCACTAAACGTCGTTTTAAATATAACAGAGCTGTTTTGTAAAATGACTAGCGGTTATGTAAAACAGCGGATTCGAAAATCTATCTGCGACATATCTACCAAGAGCGCATCTATTTTTTTTATTTATAAAACAGTTTTAGGTACAATAAAAACTGATCCATACACAAGGGACTTAGCCTCACCTTCATAAGTATACATTGTAGCTGCCGAATGCTGATGTGGTCTATGGAGCCGGCACAGAACTTGCCGAAGAACTTCTTGGCTCCGAGAGCCCTCAGGTCCTGGATAACGAAGGGCCACAGATGCAGCACGTTGTTACGGGACATACGGTCGCGTTTCTCGATCACCACCTGGAGACAACGGTTATAGGAAAGATTATAGAGACTTGCAGTAACCGTGCGGAAATCCATGGGATTCGAGAAAATCCTAGTTCTGCTCCATAGGACAATCTCGAATCTAGACAATATCAATCCGATTGCTAATTTAATAACATAAGTTATTATTTAATGCCATTAATTCTACATTCTGTGAGAACCTTATCTCACACACTGATTTAGCATATTCAGCCTATGTCTCACTGCTGGGACAAAGGCCTCCTCTCGGTAGTTTCCAAAATTCGTAATCTAACATTATTTATCTCTAAATTCTTAAATTGAATGGCCAACGCAATTTTATTTGGTAGTTAATACTTTAACAAAGTATTTGACATAATTAACCCAGTATTCTAAAACAGCAAGAACTTAATTAACATTATGACTCCTATACACAGACACATAGAACCCATGTATTATTACTCTTAAAGGCAGATTTTACCAGTTTTTTTGCAGTTAGACGGATATAGCTAGACCCTTTTAATAAGTCTCATATAATTTTGTCTAATTTCGTAATAAACTCACCCGCTTACTCACAGACATGATGTATTAACTACTGCAATATTTTTACGTGTCGTCGTATTTAAAACCAAATTAATGGTCAAATAAATGAATGCTTCTTTTATGGAATTGACAATTATGTTCACTTTGCCTATAAACGATAGTAAGTACATAATAATTTGTTTGATCAGTTCTCTCGCAGAAACTCAACTGCGAATGGTAAGGTGACCGAATGGATGCCAGCCAATACTCAAAACAATTATGCAATTGTATAAGTAACTTTCATTTGTTTTTAGTCATTGCATCAGAGTATTGTTAAACACACGTGTCTCATCACTATGAAGAAATATAGAAATATACAGGTTGAGTGTTTGAGAAGAGGCTGCCAAAGCCATGTTGTGGCTTGGTGGTGGTTAATATCCCTCACAAAGAGGAGGCTTGCGCCCCAGCATTGGGAAAACTAGAGGCCGGTTATGTTCCATTTCAAGCTCAATGACATGCAATCGGAGAGGGAGGATAAACATTTATAATATACTTACGACTTTGGCCCCCAGTAGTTGGCATTCTATAGCTGCTCGGAGTCCGCAGGGGCCTGAACCAATGATCAGGACTTTACCAGCACACGCTCTTCCCTTGGCGTATACTTTGTGGTTGGCTCGGGCATCAAACTTTTTGAACAGGGCTTGCGCTTTCCACGAGCTTGACAGTTTTGCCTGAAAAGATTTCATACACACTTCAATTAATTTAAAGTTATTTCGGAACTGTATAGCCAAAGCCAGCATGGTTACTCTTACTGGAAGTTTCATGACTGTAAAATCATTGTCCTTAGCCGACCTCGTCCCTATCACCCTAAAACGACAAGTGTCAAGTGTCATAAAACGACAAGGTCTACTTGTTTATGTGACAGTTAGATAATTGCAGCCATAATGAAGTTTCAATTCACTGGGATTTTTGTCAATAATGGTAAAGCAATTACGAGGTCGAATATATTTTATACTTTCTATACACACTTCATTCAATTTATAATCATTTCGGAACCATCTAGCCTAAGCCAGCATGGTTACATCTAGCCCAGCCAGCATGGTTACATCTAGCCTAAGGGTGCTTACATAAAGAAACAGGTACCGACACAGACACAGACACAGTCCAGACAGTGTCCGGTACAGACAGACCCGTGCGGGTCGGTATCGATTGGTACAGGGTTAATAAGGTAATCGGCACCGACAAGTTTAACCCTGTTTCTTTATAAGTGAGCACTTAAGATAACATAGGAATATTATACCTGCACCGATCGGTACCGACCCACAGTACCGGAAACCTGTTTCTTTATGTAAACACCATAAGCCATCATGGTTACTCTTAATAGGAGTCATTATTATGTACAGTCTACCTCGTAATTCCTTTATCATCCTAAGGTTGAATGTGGATGTCGTAAAATGACAAGGTCCATGTGTATACGAGGATTAGAGCAGTAGTGGCCCAGTGGTAACGGCCGCGACTTACGAGTTGTACGTCGAACGTTTGAACTCAGGCAGGCACTTTACTTTGTGTAAATTGTTTCATCACAACTACTCTCAAAACGGTGAAGGAAAACATCGTGAGGGACCCGGTATGTCCTAGAACCAAAAATTCGACAGAAAAAGACACGTGACTTTACCAACACGCAATGGGCCCGTGTAGTGGATTACGGGCCCGTGTGGTGGATTACGGCCCACTTCCTCTCACAGAGAGGAGGCCTTGTGTACCAGCAGTGGGAACATTATAGGCTGTTTATGCAGTTAAATAATTTCAACCTGAGTGATAAAGAAAGTGGTAAAGCAACTGCGAGGTCAACTACACATTATACTTTCTAATGCTAACAATCCTTGCTATCTATACTTAACACCTTGGAAATAGTTATGTTGCAAATAATTTTGCCAATTTCGGCCAAGGTCAAGCAAAGAGTTCAGTATTAAAATTAGAATTGACACCGATAGCAGTCGGTCTCAAAACTAAGGCCCGTCATCCACGACGCTACTCAAAAGTAACCAGTTACTAACTGAAATCTCCAATGAAGTAGGCAGAATGTAGCAGTCTAGTGGTCGCAAGCGCTACTGCTGAGCCTGGTTCGATTCCCAGGTCAGGCAAAGTGTTATTGGGTTTTTTCATCTGGAATTTCTCAGTAGCAGCCCAGAGTGTGGATTTGTGCCCGGTTGATGGCAACAGGCTCGCCCCCTATTACATGGGACTTAAACATAACTGGCGAAATGTGGGTGTTACTATAGGTAGGTACATCTCTGCCTAATCCTTCGAGGAATACAGACGTGATGTTATATTATGTAAATCAGTTGTTACATTGTGATGAACCATATACATTCTACCGAATATAGCATGCAAATTTAGTACATTTAAACAAATTACAAAAACTAAATTCAATTAACTTATCGACTAAGAAACAGATTAATACAAAAATTCTATTAATATGCTGTTAGCTGTTTTCTAAATTCTTGCAACAGTAGGTCTTTATCATTATTAGATATTTTATTATAAATTACAGATGCCATACAGATAATATTTTTTTCTTGAGTAAAGAAGTTTAAGAACCCCGTGCACAATAAGTTCTGATATTGAGATCTCATATCTGTACCACGTTATCTACTTTAATTTGAGGTAGAAAATGTAAATTTTTATTATACACGCTGTTTTTTTATTGGCTAGGGAGCTGCCACGATAGTGTTATACTCATCATTATGAACAACTTTGACTATGGGGCCAAACCTGAAATCGAGAAAAAAAATCAGTTGTTCCCTACATTTATGTGCGCATAACTCGTCAAAACGTAGGGATCAGCAGATTTTTTTTCGCGATTATATCAATATTATCAATAAAATATCCCCAGCCAGCCAGGACCGTGATTGGTCGGCGTTCACCGACACGCGGGTCGACTCGATTCTTTGACACACCACACACAGCCATGCCCGCCTTTTAACTAATACCAACGGACTTGTTTATAGGTTAGAGGTAATTTTTATTTCGGTTACCGGTATTAAATACCGGTTGTATTCAATATAAGATTGAAAGTACCCTTTAAAAATACCTGTAAATAATATGAAGGTTGTAACAGAAAAAATACCTGTATTGATCATACCGGTTTCGTTCCCTCCTAAAAACACCGAAAAATTATAGTTTACGCTGCTACCGAATCACTTAGCGGGCTCTCAAAAATTGTCGTAAACTATATAGTAAACATTACGAAAATCATAAACTTTGCGATTAAAAATGGTGTTTTCGGTAAAATACCGAACGGCAATCGATAACTTGGAGTGTCGATACTACCAAATATCGTTCAGACGTCCGGATCGTTAGGATTTTGCAACAAGCATGTGATCTGTTCGTGCTTGTCAAGCGATCTTGACCATCTAGGGACCCCAGTAGGACTTTGCGACAGAATTCGGTCGTAAAGCGATCGCTATCTATGTCGAGACTACAGCTCCTGGAAAAACTGTGCTTATACAATTTGTCCAATTTTTTTTAACTAATTGTAGTGACGTGTAGGTACGGCTCAGCGTAACCAATTAATTTATAACTTAATTGACTAACCAGTTTGTCAGTTTTGAATAGTGTTGTGGACGACGGGTGTGGCAGTAGATATGTTTACAACATCGTGCCATTGCACCACTCGCGGGGAAAAGAGTTCAGATAGTCAGTCAAGTGTGAATACTTAGTGAACGTCCGGCGGCGTATCTCATGTCACCTAATGTTACAAATACGAACAAGTACATGGCATTAGTTGTGTAGGGTTGGCGACAACTCCAATAATACATAGCATACGTAACATCACGTCTGTATTTCCCGAAGAGTAAGGCAGAGGTGTACTTATAGGTACACCCACATTTTGACGCTAATGTTTAAGTCCCATGTAATAAGGAGGCTAGCCTATTGCCATCAACCGGGCACAAATCCAGACTCCAGACTGCTATTGAGAAATTCGTAATGGATAAACCTAATAACACTTTGACCGACCTGAGAAGGACCTCATGCTCACCAGTAGCATTTGCAACCGCTGGTTGAACGAGGCAGTTCGAAGTAATCTTAGCATAATCGTAGGTATTTTAATTAATTAATGACTCAGTCAATCGCAGACTACAGCTGTACATAGACCTCTCCCAAGCTGCGACACATCACCCGATTCACCCTGTATCCAGTCTGGTAGGTAGGTATTTTCAAAATAGCAATTTTCTTGTCTTCAAGAAATTCACATAAGTACTTCGCGTATTTGCACACTTCGGTTCACACCGCGAACTATGAGCCGCAGTATGCAAACACGCGGTAAGCTACATGAGCGAAGCTGAACGAACTTAGCTTCGTTCCCAGTGTAGACTGCGCTAGATACCGGCTAATAAATTAATAAACTCTTACCGGACCTCATGACTGCCTGAACCACATTGAAAACAAAAAGGAGAACGGCATGTTTACATTACGCACCTATCAATATGCAGACACCAACAAATAAATCCCTTCGTGACACCCAGGAGGGAAAGAGTGATAAGAGTGCAATATTTACTGATAACGATTACACGGTATGTGTCTTATAGTACCTATATAAATAAATAACCGCTCATATTATACATGCCATACGGCGTTTTTTCTCTGGATCCACGACTTGACGGGGGTGTAAAGGGAGGTAACAAGCCTCATACGTTATAAGTCCACCTCCACAAAGCATTCATCGGTTTTTCCTAAAACAATAGCCAGACCATTCCCAATCGATGTGCATACAAAATTATTCGACGAATCGTCGATTTCTTATGCGTACTTGATAACCATTGGCACCACACCCCCGACAACCCCCCCCCCCCCCTTTGGCACATGAGTTATGCATACCAATGAAATGTTGTACTTTGTTACACCTTTTGTTTCCTGGAACGATGAATATGCTTGCTAGCAGCAACCAAATGTTGTCAAGTGCTACCTATAATTATTTCTAAATATGATGATTATTGCTTGTCTCGTATTAATCAGAAACGATGATTAATAGCATAACTAAGCTGGTGGCAGGAGGCAAAACATAACTTCCTACATTCCTACGTATTGTGCGCACTGTCCGTCCGGAAGTCTTTGATACGATTCAAATTGAGCTGATCATATTTGGATGGACCGGTTTTGTTCCGCTCCTGTCCAAATATGAACACTGAGTCTTGATTCGATTCGTACACCTGACGACGAAGATAAAGTTGCGTTTCATTAATTATATAGCGGTTGGTGTTACTATAAGTACACCTCTGCCTAACCCTTCGGGGAAACAAGGCGTGATGTTATGTTATATAGCGGTTGGAGAATTAATACGCAAGCCAGAATAGTTTTAATTATATTAAAGTAATTGCCGACACGCCTTTCCTCCCTGAAGGGCACAACACGTCTAATTCGTACATTCACACAATTCATTTAAATCAACCTAAAACAGCGAAGGGTAAACAAGTCGCTTGATGTCCGAAATGTACCAACTATGGTTTAATAATACACTTCTGGACACATCTATTGGCCCACCTTAGAGTTTAGGTTTCGATGGCCCCTACCGAAATATGATTGCTAGATTGAACAAAAACTGTTGATGCAGTTTTAAACCTGATACATTTTACCATCTTTTTCGATCGTATTGTTTTAAATTTGAATTCAGAATACCATACGACATGGAGCTACGCCTAACAAGTCGGATATGCGCCTTGTTAAAGGCAATTGATTTTTGAATAAAAAACATGTTTTATCAAATAAAGGTTTAATTTAATAACGCGTGTTGCCTCCATGGGCATCTACCACAGCTCTCATACGATTAGGCATAGAGTTTATCAACCGCTGTATGAAATTTTGAGGGATCATCTCCTATTCCTCTTCTATGGCAGTTTTCAACTCCTGCATCGTCTGGGCAACTGGCTGACGAGCCCTAACACGTCTTTTTAGCTCGTCCCACATGTGCTCAATGGGGTTCATGTCTGGGCTTCTGGCTGGCCAGTCCATAACTGTGATGTTCACATCCCGAAGATATTCCCTGACGATGCCGGCCGCATGGGCTCTTGCATTATCATGCATAAAAAGGAAATTTGGGCCCACATAGTCCGCGTATGGTATCACGTGAGGTTCTAAGCACTCACGAATGTACCTTTCAGCATTTAATGTTGGCAGCCGTGGTCCTGTAACAACCTCAAGTTGAGTTTTGCCGCTCGCGGATATACCGCCCCAGACAGTCCATGAGCCACCGCCATAAGCAACCCTCTCTTCAAAGCAGCATTGTGCGAAACGCTCTCCCTTACGTCGGTAGACCTTCTTCCTTCCATCATTGCCATGTAACACAATTTTAGACTCATCAGAAAAGAGTACACGGCTCCAATCTTGCTGTGTCCAATTTAAATGACTGCGTGCGAAATGAAGGCGCGCTGTTCGGTGGGCTCGCGTTAGTTTGGGCCCATTAGCTGGCTTGTGTGGTACCATATCGCGTTCTTTTAACCTTCTCCGAACAGTTCGAGCGCTCACAGATACTCCGTGGAAGTCGCGAAGTTGGTTTTGTATCTCAATGGAGGTAAGGTGACGATTTCTCAAGCTGGTCGTCACGATGAATCGATCCTGCCTTTCAGTTGTGACCCGAGATCGTGGCCTTCCTTGGCGACGAACAAAGCCGCCAGTCTCTAGGTACCTCCGATAAACATTTCGGACCGCAGATCGACTTAAATTAAGTTGAGCACTCACGTTTCTTTGGCTGTGTCCGGCCTGAATAAGTGCCACAGCTTGGGCGGCGACTTCAGGTGAAGTATCCATAGATTATTGATAGAACCTCACCTTAATGTTAAGAATATGTAATGTTTGTTGCAAAACCAAAGATATCAATCACTTTTTCAAGAATTAAATCCAAGTAAACCAATAAAACCAAGTTTTCTTAGTATTCGATTGTTTGATATCAACAAACAGGCTCCAAATTGTCTTTTGTTTCTTTAAATTCTGTGTTCGAAATTCAAAAAAAGACTATTGAATGAAATTGTGAATGTGCCAGGTTCAAAACTGCATAAAAACTTTTTGCTCGACCTAATATAAAAATTTAACTAGGACCAAAAGAAACTGAAAATACAAGGTGGGCCAATAGATGTGTCCAGAAGTGTATATTAGTCAGTGGCCATCAGTGACAACAATTCCACAAAATAATTGTTCGAGAAAAAATTTCCTATCAACATTGTGATATCATAAACATCTTGTTGACAAACAGTACGGTAAAGGAGTGTAGTTGTGGAACTATATAAAAGTAATTACTTAAGGATTTATGTGCAATTATGCAGTTTTACGACGGTCGCCTACACCGACTACCAACAACAACGGTCCATTTAATGATAGTTGAGTCACAAGTTCACTACTTCACAAGTCGTGCAGCTTGCCGGACACTCAATGTACTGTTTTTCCGTTACTCCTCTGATTTGCATCACAATTATTTTCGCAACGGTCATGTCTGGGCAGGGCTTGTGTGTGCTGTGCAGTTGTACCATGCTAACACAATACCCTGAGAATAGTTGCAACCCCACTGTAATAAGAACCAGCGAACCGGCTAATTTGAATAACTGAGATGAGACCCACCCAAACATATTGTTTATGACATTTTAATCCAATACACGTTTTTCGACGCCGGGAGATCGAAATCCGGATCAGCAGTCATTTACAAACCTTTTTGTTTTTGTGGATGGGAAATCATCAAATGACTTCTCCCGCTCTGGGCGGAGCGGGAGGGCGTGTCAGACTTTTACTGACTAAAACCCACCCGTGTTCCTTCTGTTGTCTGTGCCGGGGCCACGGTAACTCTTTCGAACATCCCGCAAAGTCATTTACAAGCCTAAGCCTCATTTACACAAAGAGCATTCATGTATTAATAAATAAAACAGAATCTTTTACATAACGTAATGCAACCGGCAAATTATCTTTTACCAGCAGTGTCCCGCGGTTTCACCTGCATAAGTCTCGATCCCGTGGGGATATCTGGATAAAAAGTATCCTATGTTTTAATCCAGGTTATAAACTATTTATATGCCAAATGTAATCCAAATCCGTTCAGTAGTTTTTTGCGTGAAAGAGTAACAAACATCCATCCATCCATCCTCACAAACCTTCTCGTTTATAATATAGTAGGATAGGAAGGATGTCAAATGTAAAATAGGGACATTTTGTTACGCACAGCTAAAGAATTATGAGAAAAAAAAATATGGAAAATGGCTGGGCCATGAAGGTCTTTCGCTGGTGTCTACACAGCTTAGGCGAAACTGAACAAGAATGAAAATGCATAAAAAATATGATATTAGAAAATCCCATTCATTTCTCAAAAACGTTTTGTTCTGAAACAAACAAGACTAAAAAAGGCATTCATGCGATCATCCAACCTATGACTGTGATCGACTAAGCTTTTCTTCTTTGAAGAAATGGTGACTTTCGAAATTATTTTAGTTCACTATTTGATTAGTGACTTTCGAAGATTCACCACTGTTGACACTGACGTCACCACGCCAGCGCATACGTTAAAACTTTCGCACTAATTTGCGAGCCCAATGAACGAGCGGGTATCAGCCAGTTATCTTGCAGATAAGTCAGTAATTAGCGATAGCATTACAATAAAATTAGTCCATAGACAGTTCTCAAGGAATTCGCAACGTGATTATTAGAGATAAACAAAAACAAACGCACAGATACCTACAACAAACAAAATAACAGTTGCATAGGTGTAGATATTTTGATTAGATTTTTGTTTCTCTGGCAATTTAAAAATGTGCGCCTCCTTTCCCGGGAGGCTCATTATGCCTTATGTTAGATTATCGGCACGCGCAAGCTGAATTTAACAAACACTACATAATATAACATGACACCTGCACTCCCCGAAGCGTGTTAACCGTGTAGCGATAGTACACCCACATTTCACCATTTTGTTTAAGTTCCGTATAATACGAGATGAGCCTACAACAACAACCGGTCTCAAATCAAGAATCCGGGCAATCTCTAACACTGCCAGCCCGGGGAATCGAACCCACGCTCAGCAACTGAACTTGCGGTTACGACCTAGCTAGACCAACGAGGCCGTCAATCGAACTGGTTTCAAGCCCTAATAATTGGTTTTGTATCCCAATTTAATATATTGCGTCGTAATTAACATTTGTCAATGTCGATACGAGTACGCCTACCAACTTCATTAGGATCAGTCCATAGATTATTATATCTAGCCAACGCAGAGCTCCTTGCTATAAACACTAAGGATTGTAAGGCAAGTGCATACGAAACTAAAAGACATTCGCAAAGCAATTGATTAGCATACAAATACAAACTTACGCGGTTAGGTTCCAGAATCATTTGAATATAATAGGGCAAGTGACGCTAGCAAGGGGGCATTGCATGGACGCATATGGGCTGCAATCCGCTATCTTCAAGACGCCAAAGCATGAACCTTAAGTCTTCGAGGTAAAGACTGATCTCGAACAATATGGTTGCACTGCATAAGCCAATAGGTATTGGAAGTAATCATTGTTATCTAAATTATGGAGACGCTGAGACATATTCATATTGGTTTGTATTGAGGACAGTTGATAGAAAATTCTGTCACCAAATACTCCAAAAACAAGCGAGTAAAAATATGACGATTACTAAATGAGATGGTCCTTTAAATAAACTGGAGTACGGAGATTGTCGCGACAAACTGATGGATGGCGTTTATACTCTTTTAGCATTTGTAGCAACTGTCACCCGTGGACTATGGATGAGCGATGGTACATTGGTGCACTATCAATCATTCGAGCATACCCAGCCCTTTGCGACAGCCATGTATCATGTGCGAAGACATGTGTATTTCCTATAAGTATACACCCACCGACCGACTACAAATCATTCGACTGAACTTGGGTGTAGACACCGGTCAGTAAACTACTGTCAGTGTTTTAGCACCTAGTTTCAAGCTATACATTACCTGCATATATATTCATAAAAATCAGTCGCGTGCTAAAATAGAGAAACCTTCGATGGAGTTGTTTAAAGATTGAACTACTTTACGTGATTGTATACCATTTTCTATGATGCACAACCACAGAAATATAAAATATCTATGTACACAACTAATTCGCTGAATGATGCTGTCTATTTGGTTTTTAAAATAATTCAGAGGCCCATGGCATATTTGTAAACGAACTAACTCCACCTTGTGTCTTATAACTATGAACTCCACGCTATTGTTCACGCACGCAACACTTATTTCGATATTTCGACAACATAGATTCAGCAGAGTAACCGTGCCGAAAATACAATCGATTCTGACGTATGTTCGTATTTAACATATAAATCGAAACGAATGGCGTAGATATGCGATATTACTGCTGGGGTATACAAGCATTAACTAAAGACATTCTAGATATCTATGTTCTAGAAAAATTGAAGGACATAGTAATCGGGATTTTAAATTGCATAAGGTATTCACGTCTTCAGTCAAGTATACCAGATTCCATAGGCAATAGGTAATTAGAAACCTTGTCTTCATACTGCAAAACAAAATCCATACATCACATTGGCCTCTCCCAAGTAGTATATTTACAAAGTTAGATCGCTTTAGCTGAAATAACCAAGGCATGACTGTGAGTAACTCTTAAACGTCCGCTACCCGACTAACTTCCTCACCAAGATGAGCACTTGACATTGTTCGTGTTATCAAATGCATCTTGTCTTCACGCTCTCTTACGCTTTGAGGTTGGTCACACATACGGTATCAAAGTGGTATTCACACAATATTTCATTAAAAATAATATACTCCTGATACATGTGATGATGAAAATGGCTGAGAGAATGTGGTGGTCCTCCAATAAGATGGAATGGCGACATCAAACACAGAACCGGATGACTGGCATACCAACGAAGAAGCATAATGCCCCGGTAGTAAGAATGTGCTGATTGAGGATGATGGTGATGAGAATAGGGTCAAATCAACCTACTCTATCAGACAAAAATATCTCAGCTATGTGAGTCCTATTGCCATTAATCTGTCAATAGCAACTAAAAGAATTTACAGTAATCCAATATTTTGTCTATCCAATTAACTTTATAACAAATCCCACCAAACCCCCTTGTTTACACCAAACATTTTATAATGGGTTACAAGTTTGGTGTCAGAACATTGCACCCACACAAGATCAGGCAAATACGTTCTTTTGTTTTTATTTCCATTTTTTCGGCACGAGGTCATTGTATTTGGCTGCAGGATAGTGTCATTGGATTCAGATGCTTGACCCGAGGGGCAAACTCTGAGTCGGCAATGTCGACATACTTCTAATTCGGACGCGTTAAAATTAAATGGAGACATCTATGTACAAGCCTCTTTGGTACTTCAGGAAATAATAGTTATCTAGTTAGACTGGCCCGCATTAGCAATCAGGAAGTGTGTGGAAAAGGGAGTGGCAGGCCTTTATTCTGCACTGAGAAAATACAAGATAGTCAGATCAGCTTTTGGATTGTAAAAATATATTTTCGGTATGGCTCAATTTTTCCTCTGTTCGGCTACACTTCAGGGTCTAATAACCACTTAATGCGTTACATTAGAATTATGTTCAATAAACTTTCCGAAATGTCTTCGTTTCCTCGCTCCACCGCTCAGAGTGTTGATATCTATATTAGAATAGTCATTTCAGTCGACACCCCTTTTCTAACCATACATCATCTTTCAAACAATCCATCCATAGTGTTTTTGGTCTTCTACTCTTATAGCCATCCACATATATTCAAATCACATCATTTCTCAATCTATCATTTATAGTCACACCACACATGCTTCGCAAGGAACACATGATGTGATAAGGCAACGGTGCGGTTTAAAAGAAGATGTAGTGACAAAAATTGAAAAGAGTATGCTTAGATGGTTTGGTCATGTTGAGAGGATGAATGAAAGTCGACTAACAAAAGGTATTTACACGACAGATGTGAGTGGAAACGCCGGAAGGGGACGCCCTAGGAAGACATATAATGATCTTATTGGTGATGTTCTTCAGAAAGGTCAGGTGCGTAGTACTCGCAACCGGCGTGCGTGTATGACCAGATGTATGAATGTAAACGAGGCAAAAGGAGTATGTAAGGATCATAGCAGGTGGCGTTATGTAGTTTCTGCCTACCCCCATGGGAAGAAGGCGTGAGTTTATGTATGTAAGTATATACTCAAAATTATTGTTCATATCGTTATACAGGGTTATTTTAAATTGGTCAGCTAAACTCCGCAGATGCGATGGGTCGATCGATATCTAAACACGATAAAACATAAGAAATCAGTTTT
This sequence comes from Fissipunctia ypsillon, assembly GCA_947568875.1. Taxonomy (NCBI): domain Eukaryota; kingdom Metazoa; phylum Arthropoda; class Insecta; order Lepidoptera; family Noctuidae; genus Fissipunctia; species Fissipunctia ypsillon. The sequence continues at coordinate 27,170,407 of OX387643.1, forward strand.
TCTCAACTCATACTTAAAGTAACAATACTAACAGCGGTCTTTGACCTCCCAAAACAAAAACCTCAAATATATTTATTTTTTAATTAAATTTACTCCTTAAGAATCGATTTTCATATAAGGCCCCCGGTATGGTAAGAGGAGTGAAATGAATACATACGTTATTCTGCGCAACGTACCTTCCGCACTTTTCACACACACACTTTTTCTTATCGTGTTTAGACATTGATACCAATCGCGTTTGCTAACCAATTTAAAATAACCCTGTATAGAGCATCGTGCAGCTATAACATCCAGTCCAAAGAATATAAGTATGCTAGATTCAGATTGGCGTATCTTAGAGTAATACAAGCTGTGAGAAATTAGCGGTCGTAAGCTTTATTTTACGTCGCATTTGTCGGTTTCCCGGTACAATATACGAATTCCTGAGTGGAAAGAGTAATAAACGGGAACGGTGAGTTGCATACGTTTTGGCTTCGTGCCATTGAAACACGGACGTTCTAGATAAAATTCTACGTACTAAGTGTTAAATTGGTGTGTCACGTGGAGTTGGTTGTTTTGACAGTAGTAGGGTAAGTACGGTTCCATGTATTCGATAGTAAATATATTTTATTCTAGTGGATATCAATTTGTTTGGTTTAGGAAGGTCTAAAGGCTTGCCTTATCATTAACCCGGTGAGATTTTGCTACGCATTGTACCTAACTTAAATTACAACATTCTTATAAATAAATAATTTTCTGCAAGTTTTACAAAACGAATGCCTGTAATGTAATAAATTATTTATTCATCTACGTAGCCACTCGCAAGTTGTGCGGTCATTTTATCTCATAAAAGTACACAAGAAACATATCTCTAGCCCCCTGCCTATACCGCAATGGAAAGCAGTGTGACCGGTACCTACGATGTACCAAAGTAACTCCACGCTTCGGAAACGTCGCGGTCTGGTAAACTTTCGTCTACAATATTATTAAAATATCACTTTCTAAGTTAAAAGTGCATTGCGAAATATTAACAGCCAACAAATATAAGCTTTACTTCTTGAGAATAAGGTTGAAGATTGCTCAGCATTGGTATTTAATTTTCAAACTACTATGATATATTGAAATTCTGAGTAAGTACTGTATATCTGAATTCCGTTGGAATTGAAATAGCATTTCCTTTGAGAGCGGCGAGCTTAGTACCGAACTACGGATCAATACGTTTTTAGTCTTAGCTAGAATATTGAAAGTAGAAATGTATGTTATAAAATAGGACTACATCCCACCATTCCCACCAATGCGCAGATATTATGGTCGAGTTGTAAACTTCACTACCCACCGACGGCAGTTTATCTCTAAACGCTGTCTATAAAAAGTTTAAGTTATGTTATGAATCTTATGTTTTCTGAAATCCTAATCAAGATCATGATCAGTAAATCTGCTATCACATCTGCAGCTGCAGTGATTGATTGAGCAACTTACTAGGAACAACACATCAGTAACATGAGATACATTCGAATATTATTGTGATCCGGAATAGCATGTGCAATAATAATATAAGAAACACACACAAAAAAAATTCTTAATAATAGTGACTTTTCATACACACACATAACATCACACCTATATTCCCCAAAGAGGTAAGTAGAGGTACATACTTCTGCTTAGTCTACCCACATTTCGGCAATTAGTAATAGGGAGCAAGTCCAGAATAGATTAGAATATTGATTATAATCAATATTCTAATCCTGCAGCAACAATAATTATTGTTGCTGCAGGTCAAAATTAAAAGTGTCTCTACGACATACCTCTAGGGTGTACAATGGTAAGAAAATAAACAAAAATAATATTCTAACATGGATAGGGTAAACAGAAAACGAAACTACGTACAAGAATTATTCTAAGAATTACAGATACATAGAAAGAAATATAAGGTTAGAAAAGATACCATAGCCTATAAGTGGCGTCTCGTCGTTCAACTGATCCTTGGTCGGACACGTACCTTGAGCTTAGGGTAGAAGTCTGGAAGTCTGTTGGGCTTGAGGTTGAGCGTGTTGCAGATCTCCCGGTGTAACGCGAGGATCTGCTTCATGGTCCCGGCCGAACAGAAGTGGTCGAACATTTCGGCCGCCAGCGCGCATTCTGGCGGCGTCGGCTCCACGCGGGTGCCCCTGTTCATCTTGAAGGGGCTGTAAACAAGAAAAGGTTATGTTAGTATAGGCAAGTATTCCATATCTTCGTCAGTTTTCAAATGCTTTCCTCTAACAAGTCAGGATACATAATATCTTTCCACGTTTCACGTTCATGTTTTTAACTTCAAAAATGATAAATGAATCAAAGAATACAATTATTCTTACAAGTTTGGGCAAAACACGCTTTGTGAGAGCAAATTCAATAGGCTCCTAAAATACGGGTAGGTACTTTAACCGTAACCCAGTTTATGGCAATAAAGAATTGATTATTTTTTATTTATTCAAAAAGAAAATATAATTCGCAGTTAACTGTTCAAAAAGAACCCATACTTAACCTTCTTTTACCGTTGAGATTTTAGAAACCTGTATATTTTATTTTGAAAGATACACAATCTACAACATCAAACCTCCTGTGCACTAAACTAATCTATTGGAAAACAGAAACCACTGTAAACTGACGCACGATTCTTACATGAATGCCACACGAACCGGCTACTTATCCAATGACAAGATAATAAATGCGACATTGTCTAATTAGAAACGTTAGAACAGATACGAATGTTGAGACAGTATGTTCGATTTTCAGCAGAAATGTCTATAACCCGCACCCAGTGTGAATGCGGTGCTCCTGATCAAACCATATCCCACATGTTGCGAGTGCCCAAAGTGTTCATACACCTGCACTTCTGAGAACCATAAAAAGCGCCACTGACGCCGCGATTGGCGTGGCCACACTGACCACATACTGGGCCCAACCCATCTAACATCATAAAATATTTTTACATTTGCCATGGACCCGAAAAGAAGAAGAAAAACATCAATAATACCTTTGATACTAAAAACATAACACTTTGATAATAAATACACTAGTTCCACACAAAACAACAGTTCCGAACACCCATCGAAGACAAGTACACTGAAGAAGTACTATCACCCTTAGGGTTCAGAGGCAACATGGCGATAACGTAACGCTAGATGCACTAACGCAATAAATCATGTATAAAGTGTATTTATACAATAACGTCCGTAACGTGTAACGTTGTATTTATACAAAGTGGCCGGGGAAGTGACGTCTAAAGGTAAAATTTAGATGCCTTTTATTGCGGGGTATCCGAATCACCCTCACGTATGTTCCGCGGCGATTATTAATAGTTTAGGAGATAGATTTTTTTTATGAATTTTCATATTTTTCACCTGAAATCGGTTTTGTTTTGTTTTTTCTCTATCTACTGGACATTTGTGGATGTTTTATTTTTGTGATAATTCATCACCATAATATCAAGAACCACCTCAAAAATTGTGGTTTACCTGGGCAGTATGGAACATGGCTGAAATTAAATAGAGAGTTCAAAATTACTGCACAAGCTTAATAGCCACAAAAGTTCGACTCTAGATAAAAAAAATTAAAAATGGAGGCAATGTCTTCTAAGTGTTTCTAAAAACTGCTATGGACCTTTAATAACAAAAAGCATTTAAAAAACCCGACCTCTAACGGGATTTATTTTCTATATCTCGTCTTCAAAGTAAAAATGAGTAACTTTTTTAGGAAAATTAGAAAAAAAAAATTGTATTTACTGTTTCTTTAATGTTCAATAAGGCCCCGGTATACCACAAATTTTAAGGTGGTACTTGACATTATTATTTATGATATTGAATTAACACAAAAAATATTCACAAACGTCCAATAGAAGGACAAAAAAAAATCTAAATCGATGTCAGGTGAAAATTATGAAAAAAAAACTCATAATTTTCTTTTCTTCCTAAACTACTAATAATTGCGGAACATACCTGGGTGTGATTCGGATGCCCCGCAATAACAGACACCTAAACTTTATCTTTAGACGTCATTTCTCCGGCCACCCTGTATAATTGTATCATGAGTAATACGCTGGCGGACGAATGGGCTATAATTAGTTATTATAAGCGTATTACATGCTCATAATAGTGCAAAGTGCACTGGTAATGTATTGGGTACATTCACATATCAACGACCCATGGTTGCCTTACTATACCGTTTGTTAGATACATAAGGAATAACGGAACGCTTGTAATTATTAATCTCAGTAACTGCTGAATTGATTACAGAAGCACTGTACTTTATAAACCCATCGGTTTTTATAGCAGCTATTTTTTTGGTAGAATATACCCTTTTTATTGTATTTTGGAATCCCCAAAAATAGCAAATCCATAGGAGCCGAGAAAAAAAAACACGTAACGGGTCTAAATTGGTTTTCAAACAATAATATTGTTAATGACATTTCCAAGGTCAAGGTCAACACCCTAAAGTCAAGGTCAACAAACCAAAATATGCTCAAATCTTAAAATATTAAGTACATGTAAATCCATACTTCCATTTTAAAATTATATTACCTTGTGACAAGCTTTGAGGTCAAGAGCATTGTCAATGTCAATGACAGACGTCTCGAAGTAAGGCGTGATAGACGGAGCCCCGCCTCGCGGGGCTACTATTTCTGGATGGTTTTAAAAAAACAACGGAAAATAAAGGGGGATGGCGGGGTCATGGTTGTTGCCCCGTTGTGGTTGTTATGTGTAAGTTTTTGAAACTTTACTATTTATTTTCTCGAAAACTATGCATTTGCTCGCTCAGTCATTTTGCAAAAGTGTTCTACATGAAGACATCTACACGCTATCAAATTATGACGCTTTAGACGCGTGGGTTTATAAAATACAGTGGAGCCTTGATTATTTTGAATGAATTTTAATTTAACATATTCGTAGCTGGAGAAGTTACAACCCATGACCAGATGAAGGTCGCGGGAATCTCTGGGTGCGGCAAGCACAGGACAGGTGGTTGTGGCAGTGCTTGAGGTGTAGGCCTATGTCCAGCAGTGAAAGTGAAGGAACAACTAAAACAGAAGTCCTATAATCTTTGAATGATATTGTTATAAGCTATAAATGTAAACAAAACATTTTGATAAAGGGAAAAGAAATGTGTGGTATCCGGATATCATACCAATCACATACGCATACATTTCTTGCGAATGTCGTAAGTGACGAGAAAGTCATTAGGTATTCTCAGGTAGGTAAAGAAGCGGCTTCTGTCTGTACATTGGTAACCGGAAACTTTTATCAAGGTTGCACTGAGACTAAGCAGACACTCAAAAGTGAAATTTTCTTTTTCATTGGTTCTGAAAGAATTTAATTACATTGTCGATAGGGAAACTATGCAAAATACGATGCGCGTGAGTTTTTTTTACTGTAGGATCGTAAGACTGTTAAAGGGTGTAAGAGGGGTAATCGCTAGGAACATGAAGATATGTCTAAACCACATTGAAAACAAGGAGAAGGAATGGGTTATAAGCAGAGATCGGATATTCGGATGCATATTTACCTAAAGTTAAGGTGTTGGCTAATATGGCACGCACTTTTGTATCGATCGTAAAAATTTCGCGATTCAGGAATTGATAAATTTAGTACTTTTTGACCATAGAATCGACACGCACTACTCTTCCTCTTACACCCTACATACACACCACCACCACCACCGCTACCACCTATTATATTTGCATTGGGTTAAAAATGAATTTCAAGCTTAAGAATAGTTATGTGATCCCGGTATCTCGGTATTTTTTAAATAAAGAATACCATATATTTAAGAAGTCGCTTCTATACCATATATCCGATTAGTTGTGCATTCCCAGATTATCTGGAATCCCGGGATTTAAATTAAGAAAGAAAAAAAATAAGAAGCCGCTTCCATAATTTCTAAGCTTAAAATTAACTTCAGGTAAATATGCATCCGATTATCCGATCTCTAGTTATAAGCATTGATCGGAACTTGGGTGCTGTTTGAGATGATATCACTAATATGGATATGACGATTTTTTTTTTATTTAAAAAATTTACTTTCAGTATTAAATGATTGTTTTATTTACTTATTAAAAAAACAATTTCCCGACATGTATATTGAGTGAAATATTAATTATATGTGTAGAGAAAAACGTTGTAAGTACATAAGTATAGTTTTAATATCGGTAACCAAAGTACCGATTCCCGAGAATTTTTGGTCATAGTACCAATTCCCGGGAATTTTTGGTGGTGATGGTCATATCCATACTTTTGATAGTAAAAGAACCCAAGATTCCGTTCTATGATTATAAGTTATATTGTCATTTGTCACCATTCTCTACCAAGGAGGAAGAATGAGATTTATGGACGACCCCTTTTTTTTGTGAATGGGAAATCATCAAATGACTTCTCCCGCGACTGGGCGGAGCGGGAGGGCGTGTCAGACTTTTACTGACTAAAACCCACCCGTGTTCCTTCTGTTGCCTGTGCCGGGGCCACGGTAACTCTTTCGTACATCCCGCAAATTGACGACCCCTGAAGCCCTGATTGTAGGCGCATTTCTTCTAATCAAAGCAACAGACTCGGATTCCAGATACTCGAAGATCTGTCTACGCAATGTCTTTAATTTAACCTGTTTCGTTCCATATCTCCGGTCTAATCTTGTTAGTTTACAGGACAGATTAAAGGTTTAAGATATTAGTAGCCATGGTGACAATCACCAAAACATTGGTGATCTAGAAATAAATGTTTAATTTAAGGCTCATTGTCAGTCGTAACGTGGTGTGCAAGGTAATAAAACTCTTTCTAGAGGGTGTCATAAAAAACAGCAAATGAATTTGTTTTAGTTGGCCACAAGGCTTCAGAAAACGTCCACTACAATCCATATATCTTCTTCAGATCGCAATAATGGTCATGAGAGTAATGATTCTCTAGCAATATTTCCTAATTAAAGCGTTACACAACCCATAGGAGGAAGGAGTACTCAAAAACCGGCGGAGACTTTCCTGAGTACCTTATTCTACTTACTCGGTTAATGAAAATTGTATTGAAAATATTCCGGATTGAAAACGCAATGAAATTCCTGACACCGTTACTATTAATACCTTCAAAACATCTACGTAGCATCTAAATTAAGGCGTGTAAATCTAAACTGCGTTTGAAATCAGTGAACCCGAGCCCCCACTGAGCCACGAAAATCACCCTTTCTATTTTTGATAGCTAGAACAATACGTGCCAAACCACGGGACTAAGGTGCGCTACACGTTACGCGATTACGGCCAGTAAAGATTTCATTACATTTTGACACACATAAACTGGCTTACCTAAAGGGTTAGCTCCCAAAGGATGCGTCAAAAGTAAAAAAAGTTACGATTTTGGTAGTGTTAATAATTCAGCAAAATTCTCCTAGCAAGAAAACGCAAGCAAGGTAAGTACGCTTCTGCTGGACACGCAAATCGTCTGGACCAAACGCATCGTGGTTCTGGTCAATAGGACAATATAAAATTCAGTGTAAAGGCACGCTGTCACGATAAAGTCTATGTCATCGACCAGTCCGGATACAGTAATTGAAACAATACACCTACCGAGCCCTCCGCTCCTATATAGGTTAGCACACTGTAAGATGATGCACACACTCAAGATTATCTGCAATTCAGTGCAACGAACTCCTTCCCAAGTGTACTGGGGAGAGGCTTTTGAATTGTCGTTTAGGTACATTCACTATTTTCACGCATCGCAAAACGTGATTATATTTCATTTTCTTTGGTACATCATTTGTGAAATGGGGTTAAAATATGACTACAAAGACAACATCTATCACGCAGCATGCCGTTTTTGCTGATACCGGAAGACCTTTAAGATATGAAGGTCTTTGAAGAAGCTTTATAATACTGCGTTAATAATAAATACTTTGTAGAAACCATAATTATATGCGTCATAACTTCATAAGACACAAAAATAACGTTTCTTGTTATACTTAGCGCTTATCTATGTTATATTAGTCACGATGGCGTCTTATGTTAATTGTGAGAACAATTTTATTGTTAACTAAGTCTTACACGTGATTACCACACATGCATCTTTCAGCTATAACTTGAGGTATTCTTACTTGTAAATCATGAACTTAATTATATAGGTACCTGTGTATAATGTAGGCGCGTATTTTTGTGCAGCACGCTAAGCATCCTGTAATAATGCTAGCAGAAAAAAGTTAATTAAAAAAAATCTAAAAAAAAAAAAATCTATAGTCAAAAAAAGTAAAAATAAATCTAAATCTATCAGCGGACATCTAGACGCACTGCAGGTTACCATCCTTACCTAGTTGCTATTCCACCAATTTGTACTAAGCGTTTCCAAATGTCTTTCGTGATGCGCACAGCAAAGGAGTGGAACTCTCTGCCTGCGTCTGTGTTTCCGAACGCATACAACCCCGATCTCTTCAAAGTGAGAGTGAACAGGCTTCTTCTGGGTAAGCTCGCTCCATCGTCGACTTTGTCTCAGTCATCTCTGACCTAGACTAGAGTCAAGAGCAAATCTATCTCAAATAAAAAAATCTAAAACCCGACTGCGTAAAAAGACTAAAAAGTGAACTTTAAAAAAGATGGAAACATGATGACCTATTTTGTCTCCAAACAATCTCATGCAATCGGAGGCAATAGGTATGATATATTTATTGTTAGAATGCCATTGGGCCGTACCATCTTGCGGGGGAGCGTGTCACAACCAAATGTAGTTCATAAAATTACTCCTATTTTTAAAATCGTAAATCTGTTTTTGTTATAAAAATATATCCGGATTTCGGACATCTCCTACACTACTATGTTTGGTTGGTTGGCTGGTTGAACGCGCTAAACTCAGGAACTACTGGTTCGAATTGAAAAATTCTTTTAGTGTTGGATAGCCCATTTATCGAGGAAGGCTATAAGTTATATGACATCACGCTACAAACAATAGGAGCGGAGCATCAATGAAACATGTTGCAAAAACGGAGAAAATTTATTCCTTTTGAGAGCTTCCGTTGCATGCGCTGCGAAAACGGTTAAAGTTACGCAAAAATCATGTATGACGGAAATGTTCCTCTTAAAAATTTCTAAAAAAAGTCCGCGATAGCATGTCTGTCTTATAAGGTCACTATAACTTTTTTATTGGTAATCAAATTTGTTACAAAATAATGCATTATTTGCGAAGGTGTTTTCATAAACATGGTATTAATCCTTATCCAAATAGTTTCATAATCAAGGTTGATTGATTAAGTACATGTAAATCCATACTTCCATACTAATATTAATAAATTCGAACGTAACTCTGTATGTCTGTCAGTCTGTCTGTCTCTCTGTATGTTATAATGTTACCTTTTCACGCCTAAACAACTGAACGAATTTCGATAAAATTTGGTAAGGAGATAGATGGCATCCTGGGGCAGGACATAGGCTACTTTTGTCTCAAAAATAACCCTACAGGGGGTGATATAGGGGACGAAAGTTTGTAATTGGAAATAAAGAATTATGTGGTTCAGGGTTTTTGTCCTCCCGCCGCGTCTGTGTGTCTGAACGCGATAAACTCAAAAAAGTACCGAATGGATTTTCATCGTGTTGAAAAATAAGAAGATGAAAAATAATTTTCTGTGGCTAAAGAATTCAATGGACTTGATTGATTTTTTGTATACGGGTAAAGAACATAATACTCTTTACGTGGTTCAAAGGAATATCAATCGTCCTGTTCCACCTTGTATACAGGATGGAAAAAATCAATGGGCCCTGAAGGGTAACTATTGATTTTTCTATCATCTCTTATCATATCTTTCTTTCTATCATAAGATAGATTATTTTACTTAAAGGAAACATTCCTTGATTTTTAAAAAGAAACAAAACTGCATTCACAGATTTCTCGACAAGCTTACCTAAACCGGGAATCGAACCGGCTAAAAATTAAAAAAATAAACACTCGCTATTTTATTTCACAAACACAGTATAAAATCGATTGCATATTCAGCATGCACTTACTGCGAGTATCTGCATGATTTATTCATTACATTAAAAAAACTGACAACAAGAATTATTTATTAATTTTATTAATTATTTGACTATGAGTGATATATTGTATAATTATCCATCAGGAAAAACTAGCGCAAAATCAAGAATAAAACATGACCGATATTACCACCATACTTGTCACTAACTCAATCAGTCATTTTCTCAAACCTAACCTCAAATATTAAGTAGGTACTTAGATAGATAGATAAAATATTTATTCAGTACAACAATAGAAAACACAACACAAAAGCATAATTATATAAATTATAAGAAGAAGAAAAAAATAACAAGTAAACTGCAACATTATAAGAACATTAGGTACATTAAAAAGAAAACGACAACACAAAGAAGAAATATTGTTTGTGGCAGTCCTCGGTCGGAATGCCTAACTACCTACGTCCTTAAAATAAAATAAAATTGTCTCAAGGCAAAAATCTTGTGCGGTGCGTGTCTCTAAGTTGTACCGAATGGGAGTCCAGCTCAGCATGTGCCAGGCAATTCACCTGACGCTGATATTCTGCTGGATCCCTGTGGCGCCTACGGACGCCGAGCAGATGCATAACAATGATAAATTGGAAAAGTTGAATAATGGTTTCGGTATCGGTGAGTTATCCCATTTGATAATTATTGATTATTAAATAAGTACCTATTGTTTTTGTTTGTGTATGTGAGTGTGTCGTGTGTGTGAGCTCTTGATAGGCATCCATAATTACATGAATAGAAATTAAATTAATATAATTGTGTGTAGTGTTCAACGATATACAAAAATAAATAAGAGTGGCTGCGGTTAATAATTATTGTAAGTGTGCAGTGTGTGATTACGAGATTTAAAATAGTTAAATTATAATAAAATAATTGCTCAATCAAACAGTCAACTATTTTTTTTCTTTTTCAACCTAGGCTTAAATTATCGACGTGTTCGAAATCGCCACGCCCAGTTCTTTCTGCGAATTGATAAGGAACTATCGAAGCCGACTTCTGAAGGTATTTAGTGTTTTTGTGTTTCTTATGGGCGGAGGAATATTGTTCCAGCACTTGGATGCAGCATACCCGGAGCCCGTCTTATGCTGTTCACTCTCAACGCATTGAACGTATACAACGTATGTTCACACGCTCCTTGGCGTTTAGCACTTGTGGTATTTCTCATAGATGCCCATATAACCAGCGACTTTCTTTCTTCAAAATGACTTCTCTCCGTGACCGTCGAGTAATGCTTAATATTTCATTTTTGCACAAAATTGTTAACGGTAAGATTGATTGTAGTCACCTCCTTGCAGAGGTTCCCATCACAGTTCCACGTAAGAGACCCCGCACTGTCCTAACTAACACATTTTGTTCTCCATTCTGTCGTACCAATATCGGTGCCCATGGTCCGCTAATAAGAACTATTAACCATTACAACATGCTCAACAAAAACCTAAATTCAAACCTGGACATATTTCATGACTCCTTGACCGGCATTCGAAAAAAAATACTTAACTATTATCATTTAGTCACATAATTTCTGTTATACTGTAGAATAATGTATTTGAATTACTTGTTATGTTCACATCCTTCATTAATTTGTATTCTCTTGTATTTTATTTTATTGTCGTTAAATAACTTTGTTTAATTTTTACTTTTAGTTTATAATCAGCTACTGTTCAATGTCTTATTTCTTTAAATGTTATGTACACCTATAATTTGTGTATACATTAGCAGTAATACTTTCCTAAATACTCTTATAAAACAATGTTGAATGTATATGCTGTTGGTGTTCTTAAATAAATAAATAAATAAATAAATACCTGAAACTGCCTCTGAAGGCGGATGTCTTGTGTGGCTGAGAAAGAGTTGTTGAGAACACTGTCTGCTTGCGCATTCCCTTCTACTAGTGATCCAGCTTAGTTTATCATAAAGGTAGCTCGGTTGCTTGTACTTTATAACACCAAATAGTAGGAAAGCTAAGTGTAACTTACGACGCGATTTCATTTTAAGTATTGAATGTTTATTTAAAAATGGTGTTACGTGTGTTCTTGGTGGGATTTTAAAGCAGAATCGGGCACAGGCGTTTTGTACCCTTTGGATCAGTCGATCAGTTTTTGCCAGTAGTCGCGGGCCGATTACTGTATCCGCATAATTTAAATTTGAAAGTACGAGTGACTCAACTAGTTGGATACGCAACTCTTCTGATAGATACGGCCTTATTTTATAAAGGACCTTTAGCCAGTAAAAACACGTACGCACTGCCGCTGCCACATACGATTCGTATCTTAACTCAGCGTCCATGTTCAGACCCAGATTGCGTGCTTCACTAACTCGACTGACCGACTCACCCAGCAGGTTAACGTTAAGTGTTGCAGGCACTGCACTGATTTGGCTATTGGTTCCAAAAAGTATATATTTTGTTTTGGTGGGGTTAAGTACCAAACCGTTGTTCTCAGCCCAACACGCTATTCTATTGAGATCATCGTTGAGATCCTTTAACGCCTTATCATAATCACTCGGCTTAAAAGAAATGTAAACCTGTACATCGTCAGCATAAATATGGTAGGTACCTACAGTACTTCAAGGATTTTATAATGTCTGCACAATACAAGATAAAAATAATGGGACCCAGTATAGAGCCTTGCGGAACTCCTTTACTAATAGGGGTGAGCGACGAAATAAAGGCTGAGCCATTGCTCAACCGGATCTCCACGCGCTGCTGACGATTAGTGAGATAACTAAGAAACCAGTTTATTGCTTTTTGTTCAAAACCATAATAGTTCAACTTTGAAAGGAACAGCTCCACATTGATACAGTCGAAAGCCCGCGAAAAATCAAGCAGAACAAGGAGTGTACATAAACCTTTATCTTGAGCTGCCAATATATTATCCGTGACATCCAAAAGTGCCTTAAGGGGGAAGCGCCAAGGTAGCCCGCGAAATTCAAATTTTCTTACGATTTTTGCAATTTGCTGGTCAGTATTAAGTTATAGGTTGATTAAAATATGATTCGCGGCCGTAACAAATATGTATTTACAGAATTATAATCATTAAAGTCATCAACACAACTCTCTAAGACCAAGTAAACCCCAAGAATTACTATTTCATGAAATCTTGACATTTGGGGATTATACTAACTTAACAAGTTTTATTACTGATTGTAATGGTTATAATTCTGTAAATACATATTTGTTACGACCGCGAATCATATTTTCATCAACGTACAACTTAACACTGACCAGCAAATTGCAAAAAACTTAACAAAATTTGAATTTCGCGGGCTACCTTAGCGCTTCCCCCTTAAATGGCAAATAAATACGAATTGCGGAAATCCATGTAAAAAATAGTTAACAATATAGGGAGAGCATCGAATTCTCCTCCAAAATACACTGGCTTTGGTTGTGACAGCGAACTTTTCGTTTGGTACAGGGAGCCCTATATTTGAGGGCATTCTCCTTTAAGAAGATGTAATTTGTATACAAGGTGTAATTTTAATCACTGTTAACCTCTTAAGGGGTCATTGTACTCATAATTATGAATAACTTTTACTATGGAACCAAACCCGAAATCGCGAAAAAAAATCAGGTGTTCCCTACATTTTGATGAGTTATGCGAACATAAATGATGATAAAGCTGATTTTTTTTCGCGATTTCAGGTTTGGCCCCATAGTAAAAGTGGTTCATAATGATGGTATACAATGACCCCTTAAGAGATCAACAGTGATTCAAATAACACCTTGTATATTTTTGTAATCACCCTTTAAAAAACCCTTTATTTTGAAACCCCACTCGATAAGTTTGGGAGATTTTATTTTTACTTTTTAAAACATATGTACATTTCCAAAATCCGCCATTTTGATTTTGTATAATTTTAATACACCCAGTGACACTCACGCAATAAAGACGAATCTATAGTTATGAAGGAACATAGGGACGGACATACATACATACAAGGTCAAACACATAATCTTCCTTTTTTTGCTTCGCCGCAGTCGGGTAAAGAAGGCTCGCGTTTCGATTATTTCTGTTAAGAATAAAATATGACCCATCCAAATACACGTAAGGTGGAAAAAACGTACTGCGATGTTTGAGAAATTGAATCGTCTATATCTTCTATACAATAAAATTGAAGTGACTGTTTGTAATGTCAAATAACAGTTTTTTACTAAATGCATATGAAAATATAAACGGTACCTATAACAATTTTTTTTTCTTAATTTTTGTGTCTGTTTGTTCCGGCTAATCTCCAAAACGATTCTTCGATTTCTGGACCGATTTTGACAGGACTTTCACTGGCTGATAGCTGATGTTATAAGGAGTAACTTAGGCTACATTTAATTAGGGTTTCGCGCAAAAAAAAAATTAAAACCCATGAAATTGTGAACAAAATCCAATTCAAATAGAGAAGTATTGACATCCACGCGGGCAAAGCTGCAGGATATTAATATGATTATGCAAAACGCAGTAATTAACCGTATAATGTGCGCCGACCGTTACACTGGGCTTATTAGTCGAACAACTTACATTCTAAATTGTACCCTCACTTGGACAGAATTAGTACCGTTTTAGTTTGGAGTGTTCTAGTAAGGTGCAATAATATGCTATTTGCATTCAAAAACTTTCAATTAGAGTTTTTTGAGTCCAATTAACATGTACACAAATTATTACGGAGTGTAAATTTTAAGAAAGTATTGTGGAAGGAAATGGCGAAAGTTTCGTCATTACATAAGATTTGTAGGTACTTTAATGTTTTATTTTTTTTTTAGATGGGAAATCATCAAATTACTTCTCCCGCTCTGAGCGGAGCGGGAGGGCGTGTCAGACTTTTACTGACTAAAACCCACCCGTGTTCCTTCTGTTGCCTGTGCCGGGGCCACGGTAACTCTTTCAAACATCCCGCAACCCCGGCTGGCAGGTAATTTAATGTTAAGACTACTATCCTGTTAGAAAATTCGTTCGTTTACATCACGTATGGGCGTCCTATAGAGTAAGATTATACTTTCCGTTTGCTACTTATATTGTGATATATAGCAAGCAAACAGATGTCAAACATCATGTTTACAATAAAAAGTGTAGTGATAGTCAAATACTATGGTCAAGACGGACGCTTGTGTTTCAATTAAATAAAAAACTTTTTTACAGAAAAAAAAAACAACCAACCTCCAAAAAAACAATACAAAGTGAAAAATAACTTTAATTTCGGAAGTCGGTGTCTTTGGATCTGTGTTTTAGATTTTTGCCCCCAACTTCCGAAATTAAAGTTATTTTTAACTTTGTAGTGTTATTTTTTGGAGGTCGGTTGTATATTTTTTTTTTTGTAAAAAAGTTTTTTATTTTTCATGTTTTAGTGGGTCGGTTTTTAATTTTTCTAAGTTACAATAGCCTAATGACGATTGCTCATCACCTTTTACAAATCATTGCTTTTCCCGATGCAGGGACGTTAATTGTTAAGGAGTTCTCCTGGTACTTCACCATCAGCTCCACTTCACCATATAAATTGTGACGAGCTTATATTGCTTAGCAATAATTTTAAAGTAATCGAATCGCAACCCGTGAAATACTTATTATTGAGTTGTTTCGGTGGCCATCTTACCGTCTGTGGTCTTCGACATCAGTTCCACTTCACCAAATGCTGCTTTGCGAGGGCAAACGCACAAGTTACTATAAAAAATACCCAAATCGCTATAGGTGTGCCTATAATATTTGCAGAGTTCCCTCGATTTCTTCAGGATCCCATCATCTGATCCTGACCTGATGACTATAGGGCCACCTGGATAGTATACCCTTTCAAACGAAAAAGATTTTTTTCCAATCGCTCCAGCCGTCTTTGAGTAGACGGGGAACACACTTAAAAAAAGTTTCCAACGAACTGAGTGAGAACCTCCTTCTTTTTTGAAGTCGGTTAAAAATAATTTATAGCCAGAGTACATCTCATGACAATTCCAATAAGCCCAAACACGGCTAGGATACATTGTTTTATTACGGAGTTCCGGTGCCTACCTTCCGGCTTCATCATCAGATCAGTTCGATGGTACCATTTTCATCAGCACTATTTATTTAAATTGGCTTCATCATTGTCGCTTAACTATCTTAATCAAGATATCTTATCGCCACCCGTGAAATACTTATCATTGAGGAGTTCCCATGGCCATCTGTGGTCTTCTCTATCAGTTCCACTTCACCAAATGATACTTTCTGAATGCAAATGCTTGATTTGTTGTTGAAAATATCAAAATCACTCTGTGTTTGCTTATAATATTTGAGGAGTTCCCTCAATTCCTCATGGATCCTGTCATCAGAACTGGATTTTGATAAAAATGGGACCAATCTGGAAGTGTGTCCTTTCAAATAAGATAAAATCCCAAATTGGTTTATAAATGACGGAGTATTGAGGTAACAAACATTTAAAAAAAAAAACATACAACCGAATTGATTTAACCTCCTCCTTTTTTTGAAGTCGGTTAAAAAAGCAAGAAAATATATCAGCGTTTTGTCATCCCGAGCACGTTGTAAAATCAACTAAGTGAAACGGATGGCAAGCACCGCAGGCGCAGAGTCAAGAACGCATTCGCATCATACACTATAGTAAGCGCTCGTATCGTCAATTTATGCATATCGTCTGACAATGTTGATGATAGATCAATCAGTCACTACTAGACGTGAGTGCATTGTTACACACAATTGTGTGGTGATGTCCAAGTATCACCAAGCATTTTTCACCCCAGCTGTGCATTTTGTAACCTATAACAATTATTCGATGAATGGAAAGCCTTGGCTTAATCAAACAATATAAGGTTTCCTTTAGTGTTATTACAGTTTTTGCATCTTGTCTAATCTTTGTATCAAAATAATCAAATGTAAATGGCATGACGTCACAATGTCGGTGGCCGCCTACTCACAATCGGTCACCGCAGAGACGCGGCGTCTCAGCCCGAGCTGATATTGATTGCGGACACTTCGAGTGGGCGATATCCCTTATGCATCGTCACAAATGAAATCAGCACTAAATCATATTATTAGATCAAGCTGATAAAAATAACTGCAACGTCAATAGCACCATTGTTCTCGATCGTGATGATGGACTTCACAGTATTTATGCATCATTCCTAACAAACATCTTTGTGATAAAAAATAATTGCATCGTCAGTTACACTGATTGTCCTGACGATCTTGATGATCAGCTAACCACCTGCCAGTATTGATGTAGGTACAAACAATTCCTTAGCTAGGTGCGTAATTGAAGATAATTATCATAAAAATTGTGTAGTATAAATAAATTATTGATGCACAAGTCGTGTGCCCGATTGGATTTCCCATAAGCGTAATGTCGAACTTTCGTACAAATTTTAATCCCCTGTTTAACCCCTTTAGGTGATGAATTTTCAAAAACCCTTCCTTAGTGCTCACCTTCGTTATATAAGGAACTCTTGTGACACAATGGTTTAGGATACGCGTTACCTGGCAGTGAATTTAGTAGATATTTCATTTATATTTATTTTTAATACTTTTAGTATGATATGCTAATTGGATAATACTTGTCAGATATTAAGATTTTTTGGCATTCGTTACAGAAAAAAGTCGCCTTGAAGAAACTACAAAAATTCTACAAACGATAGAAGGGAAACTGTACTTGAAGAACCAATAGAACAATGTACCAGCTTCATAAGAAATCTTTCATCCATACTAATATTATAAAGCTTAAGAGTTTGTTTGTTTGGTTGAACGCGCTAATCTCAGAAACTCCTGCTGATCATAAACATCACACCGTGAGCACTTAGGTGAAGTGAGTGTGAAGTGAGCTCAATTCCCAGTAGAGTAAGGTGGGATGACAGTTCACATCACGCTCACCTCACCTAAATTTCCACGGTGGGATCTTTACAGAATAGCACCACTGGTTCGAATTGAAAAATTCTTTTAGTGTTGGGTAGCTCATTTATCGAGGAAGGCTATATATAGGCTATATAACATCACGCTACGACTAGGGGCGGAGCATCAATGAAAAATGTAGCAAAAACGGGGAAAATTTATTCCTTTTGCGAGCTTCCGTTGCGTGCGCTGCGTAAACGGTTAAAATTATGTAAAAATCATGTACGACGGGATTGTTCATCTTAAAAGTTCTAAAAAGAAGTCCGCGATAGCATATGTCTATCTTTTGGTTGGCTCACTATAACATTTTTAATGGTAATCTGTTATAAAATAATGCATTACTTGCGTAGGTGATTTCATAAACATGGTATTAATCCTTGTCCAAATAAATAGTTTCATCATCAAGGTTGATTAAGTACATGTAAATTATTCAATTCGGACCTTTCATTTAGAAATCACGACAGGTATAAAAATGCTTAAAGTAAGAAAAATGCGCCTTGTCTATTCGTTACCTACACATCTTATTTTTTATTGACTGTTTGAACGCGCTAATCTCTGTCACTACCAGTCGGATTTGAAAAATTCTTTTTGCATTATAAAGTCCGATTCTTGAGGAAGGTTATAGGGTATGTAACATTACGCTAGGACCCTTAGAAGCCGAGCAAAAACAAAACAAAGGAAGAACGAGCGCAAAGCGAAAACGAAGTAACAGCGCGGGCAGGCGATGCGATGCGACGGGGTGGGTCAGGGGAACAAGGAATTTTACGCGGACGAAGTCGCGGGCGGAAGCTAGTAATGAATAAAGGAGAAGAAGGAGACACTTCAAAAGATTAAGCATTCATTACACCATAGATGAAGGGGGCAGGCCAAAGAAAAGATGGAAAAGTTGGCCGCTGAGGCGCTGACAGCGTCAAAAATTGCGCCAACAAAATTGCGTAACTTGGGACCAGAGCAGGCAGATCAACCAAGTATAGTTCAAAGTCATAACAATAAAACTACTCATATTATATGAGTTGTAAACATACGTGTTGCATTTTATGTGCACCGGATGAGAGTGTGAGTCAGCATCTTCATATTATCGCTGCCCACGAGACAACCCAATTATTTATGGAAGTAAGACTCATTTCAGGTGGAAAGTGACGTAGGAGGGCTTACATATTATGATGTTGTAGTACATAATATTATAGCACTTCTTGGGCCGTAAATAGTTAGCTATCAATAATGAGAGTTCGATTCTCGGATAGTTGAGATTCTCAAAGGCTAGAGACAAATCTGTGCAGAAACACGAGACGTAATTTTTCGCGCGCTATTCCGCTGATCGGGGAAGGTCCCAGACGCGGGTTTTTTTGCCCATACCAATGTGGTACTCCCGGGACATTTGAACTTGCCACGATGGAGTTGAATTACGTGAGCGGCTCAGATTTATTTTTCCCTAGTGCACAAGAGGGAATTATTCTTCACAGTCTAGTCTAGAGTATACATTCACCATTAATACCGTGGCATCCAAATACGCTTGGCAGTCTGGGTGTCCACTTATGCAATACACTAGATAAAACGCAAACTAAGATTAAAATAATGAAGAAGAGGAAGTTCATTACATGGAATGAAGGATAGCTCGTGGGACCGCTAAAAACTTTCGTGTTAGAAGCAATAGACTTATTAATTAAAAGGCGCAAGACAGAAAATAGTATCGGGTGGATCACTTTTTCAGTAAAAATTAAGAACGTTAATTCTAAGAAACATATCACCATAATTATCTCGACATAACATCTAACATCGCCAATTGGTAGAACGTCGCGATGAATTTCACACATTTAAATTCAAATGTGGCGTGTTGGGCACGGATTACAAGTACGTATTTACAAGCCAATCGTATAAAATTATGAATCTAATGCTAAGCTTTCACCATGGTTGCTGTTTGTATTACCATCTTTTTTAAGATCCAGAGCTAAAATATTTTCCGATTATTTATTCGTTTCTTTTTCGCTACTTATAAAACATTCTCTATGAAAATGAGTCCATGAACTAAGTCAGCGTTCACAATATAGAAAACGAGAATTTTCAAAATTTCCGCGAATATGCTGGCGAGTTTTGTCAACCCTTGTCTTGTTTTAAACTTCTTTATTTAAGTTAACAGTTGCTAAATAATAAGAGCCGCACGGGTCGATCGAAGGTTAAGCTACGCTTGCCGAGGCCGTCCCCCGTATCCATAACATATCAAGACCCCTCTATGCCTCTGAAAGCAGTAAAGCACGTTAAGCCGTTGGTCCCTGCTGTTTTTTGTAGATCTTTAACAGTCGTTACGGGTAGTCACAAGCCCGAAAGTCTGACAACCAGTCTTACTAAGGGGTATCGTATTACCCAGTAGGTAACTGGGTTGTGGAGGTCAGATAGGCAGTCGCTCCATGTAATACTGGTATTCAGCTGCATCCGATTAGACTGGAAGCCTTCTTCCTCCGCAACATGGTTTTTGAGGCCAGGTTGAAACGAAGAGTAAAATTGCACCTGTGTCGCCACAGCAGGAGTAAAAAAAATATTAGTCTATGCCTTTTAGAGCAGATAAAGATATAATAGGGACTTTATAATTAGAAAAAAAGAAGGTATCGGACGATTTTCTTGATCATAATCGATTTTCTTCCTATTGGCCATAATCACAAAAACTGCCGAAAAAAGACCAGATAGACATTGTTATGATGTCTGCATTACCAGGAGAAAGTGTTAACGGCTACCCGACTGCGCACGGTAAAGGTGTGTGTTCTTCAGATTATTATTCACACGTTTTACTTTTCAGCGAGTGATTGGATTAATGCGGAAACATAACGACCGAGAGATAGTGCGGGCGCGCGGATCGTTGGTTAATGCCAAGTCTTTTATTTAATCGTTTTTGACATTATATTACGAGAAAGTGGGACAAAATATTATTACAGAAAATCAAAAAAAAAATATCAAAAAGAAAAAGAAAAAAAAAGAAAGCAAAAGAAAAGAAATATTATCAGAAAATCATTTTATTTCTCTACCAATGTGGCTCGCGGTTTAAGGATCCATGCTTTTGGCTCATATGTTCACAAACACAAAACACCTATACGTTCAAGTTTGTAATAATACCAATAGTCCTTATTAAATGTGTTAGTAGGTATATCGAGGATTGATACAAAAATATGTTATCCGATTGATACACGGTAATCTCACATGGAGTAGTTCTTTGTACAGATTGTCACGGTATTTTAATACTTTCACGCAGATACAGTCGCGTGGGGTCACCAAACTAGTCTATTTTTATATTCTTAGCAGAGTAACACGTTTAACTTTTAATATTAATGACTACTTGGAAAACTGACGAGTAATGAACTAATTTCTCCAACTTATAAAAGTCGGAATCAAATGGCCCTCAAAAATGTTGGTTTTTATTGATATGGCAGCCCCAGCTGGAATGTTAAAAGACATGACAGAAATGTAAGACACAATAAATGATTGCGTCGGGTATCATATATTATTATAATATTCGTGTTTCATTATCTTAAAAATAGATGAAATACGACGGACGGACGGTAGCGAGCGAATACGAATAAGAGTGTAAAAATGATTGCCGCCTTTTCGCGTCGTCGTCACACCCACGTGTTTATCTTCTAATTGCGAAAAGGCCATTAATAGCTTTAATATTTATGTATAACTAAAAATGCAGTACTTTAGCTTTATTTTTATGACTTTACCTTACTATATTATTTTGTTGGTCTATGTCAACATAAAGTTGCGACAGAAAATCTCAATTGTTTTTAACTTCTTTAATATAAGTGTGAAAATAAAGGTGAAAAGTGGCTTTTTTAGGTTAGATTATGTTTTCTTTGTGACCATTATTTCCTTGTTGGTAGTAAAATAGGTAGATTTCTGGTAAGTGTTTAAATAGCATCGTTTTTTTAAGTAATGCGGCGGTATGTAAAGTTTTTTCAGGTATTTTTTTTTATATTTTTAATTTATAGATTATTCTAAGCAACTAATTTCAACATTTTGGTTTTCCAAGCAGTTATTAATTTAAAATAAATTTTCTAAATTCTACTTCGTAAAATAGGCTGAAGAGTTCGATATCTTTGCCACGTATAACACAATAACAAAAATCCGTTTTTTGCTTAACATCAGAAACTTCAAACATGACACTTGACAGTTGGATAAATGAAATTAGAGGTGGGAATAATCGAACCTGTACTTATTACTTTAAACTGATAATCAATTATGAAATTAGTAACTCGATTATAGAATCGATTATAGTAACTAATTTTGGATTACAAATCTGTCCTTACTAGTCGTTAAAAATGCGAGCTTAATAGTCTTGTCGAGTGAAGACGGATATTATCTATGGACGAATGTAAATGATTTATTTCTAAACTAATAACAAACCAATCAATAAGTAGCAGTTATATTTGCAAGTTTCCAACACCATTATTAGTTACAAAATAGTTCGAATGATTTTATAATGATTATATTATTTTTTATAGACAAAAGATTTTCTGTAAGCTATCATTATATTGATTAACGATCATATCATTCAGGCTTCGGGATTTAGATTTTTTGTGTGAATTGATTTTCAACGTTTGATTTGAATAGACCCAAAGACCAAATTTTTCGCATGACTGCATTATACATTATGGTCATCCCTAAAGTTGACATTATATGACTTGATTTTTTATCACGGGAGTCACCGAAAATAGTCTCAATTTGGATACTTTTTGACGTCATTTGGAGGTCAAATGAAAGTCAAGTGGTTTTATGTGTTTATAAACTACATCCTCTCATTAGTTTATAAACTCCATCTTATAATTTTAAGCGCTAAAATTAGAAAAATAAGGTTAAGAAATCTAAAAGCTCGAAATGGTTTTGGAATCAGCGTACTAGCGTAGGACATTTTAACTTTACATAGCGAATTATATCTAAAGTTCATGTGCTCACATTGTTTATTAATGTATTACATATTATTACCTACTTATCTATCTTATTATGTACCACTAGAGGCATAGAAACCTTCAAACTTCCAACAAGAACTTTAATCATTTCAATCGAATTATTCGAATAAATGAAAAAAAAAAGAATCTTGGCCTAAATCCAAAAATAATGTTTCCGTCTACTTCAAAACAGACCCGATTACCCGACCGATGTTATTGTTATTGTATGATTCCCTCCGCGTTTAAAGTGCGTCTAAAACTGTATCAAACTTCATCCAGCAATTTGCAAGTTTCAAATCCAGAATTTACAGATTGACATAACCGTTGTTTTTTATAGGAACAAGAGTAAGTACGGGTTGCCGTGCCTCGAAGCAACGGGTTTCTTTAATCTACGCTCGTTAAGATGAATCTTCTCCGCAGTTACGATAATTAACACATGAGATGACATAATGGTGTTAGTTAAGTCACACATAATAAAGTAAAACGATCTTAATTCTGTTTTAGTTCTAACCGATTTAAATACCAACAATCAGGTCATATACACTTGTCATAATAATACGATAGGAGACTGTTAAGCATTGTGAATGTCGTTTTAAAATTTCTTAACCACTCACGCCCCTCACCCGTCCATTCCGTGCTTTCCTATATTTTCACATTATGCAACGACACTCGTGCTATAAAGCTGGGAACGTACATAATTATTAATTATACGGTGTTGCGAAACTTCCTATTGAGCGATTCGACACTAATCGACAGGCTAAAATTTATATCGATGCCGGAATATTACGTTTTTCTTTCAGTGGTTTGCATTATCGCATACCCGCTGCGCAGCTGCAAGAGTCAAGAGTCAAAATTGGATCTCAGAGCGTTCTCCTAGTGTTTGAAGGGACTAAGATACTGCGACTCTTACTTTCGGGAAATAAAGATGAGAACAAAGGTTATGTTACAGAATGAATGCAGAGCGTCATTGTACTTTGTCAATGTTTTTGCAAAGGAATACATCGTGTATTGGCATGCTATAACGCAACGTCTTAATGCGCTTTTGTCTCACTTCTTATCTCTAGCTTTTCTCCGAATAGGCTAATATGCCAGTAACTTTGCTCCACGACGAACGACTCGTAAAAATAATGAGTTAATATTGAGCCCGTCACAAAAGAAAATGAGAGGCTATTGTGCAAAGTATGCTTGTATTTGTGGCAGTTCTCAGTACTCGTATTCATTAGGGCAACTGACCAGTGACTCATTTTAATTGAAGGTAATGGAGATTGCGCGACGTTTCTGACGATCCGATCGCTGCATATCTCCAGACTTTGCTTCGAGACATGTCTCCGTAATGTCCACTGACGGAAATCGCGGGATATTTTGTCGCCTAGTGAACACGAGCTGCCACTCGACTTCGCCAATGGCTTCTTATCGCACGACTTTTTTACTCGTTTACTATATAAAGACGTGATCTGTCTGAAGACACGTGGCCTTATACACGCCAATCTCCAGATCCAGATACTTTATCTCGGAAATCAAACCCCCCAGAGCGCTGACAAGCTGGCCGCTGCGCTATTGGGGTCACCGAGTGAGCCAAATGAGCCACTGCGATGAAATTGTGGCACAGTGCATGTTGCCACCGCGAGTTATAACCTTTAATCAAGAGAAATAGGTTACTTTCCTGTTTGGCGATGTGTAGGCCACGTCATTACTGTGGAGTAGTATGATGTTACATTCTCAAATAAGAATTCACTAGTTGTATTAGAACTTGTCTACTTAGTTATAAATGAAGGTATTGAGACTTTCTATAAAGGTCAATTGACAACGAGTAGCGACGCTCTTGATGTTCATCCGGGTAAGAAACCAGTAAGAAAATTCTTAAGAGTTCGAAAACTCAAGGGCAAAGAAACTAAGGCATGCCACGACCCGTATGGAATTACAATAAGGTTTCAATAACTTTCTTTGGCTGGGAAATAATTAATATTCTTTATACGTACGTACCTTAGGGTATGGTAGGTATCTACTTGATATGGTATTTAGGCATTTTACATAAAGGTCTAACTACTGGTATACTTTACTATTACAGTTTTGCATGATCGATAACAATCTAGAAACTAGACTATAAAAACTAACAAATTATTTTAAAGAATTTAGAAGTGAGATGGGCCGAGAGCCGAGTTATTGATTGACTAATCAAGTAAAAAATTCGTAATTATTTTCGGACACAAAAACCGACTACGACATTGTATTAACACGATTATTACACAAACAATTAGGAAAATACAAAAAAAAATATAAAAATATTATGAAATAAATGACTTAATTATAAATAACCCAAGATAAAGATAAATTCACGCGGCTCCGTATAAAGTAACAAACAAAGAATTCGTTCATATTATGATCGCGCTATTATGAGGAAGGACGGTAGCGCGGGCGGCGACTACCATATGCGGATCATAAAGCCTGTGTGTGTGTATACTCTTTCCAACCATTTATTTTAATTTTGACATAAGTACGCCTATGAAGTTCCATATTTATTGACAGGCAACCATAAACGAAAAAATGCAATACTTCATGGGCGCTAAAGTAAAATAAATGGTTGGAAAGATTATAATAAACTGGCGTTAATGAACTATGGTTCTCAAGTTCCTTGAATAAGTAAGGCCCGGTTCCCATCCCATGACGAAAACATGAAGAGCGTTGACGCGCGTCAACAGTCATCTTCGACAGAAGGATCTCTATTCTCTAGGCGCAGGATTCGGAAGGGCGTGGCAGCGTGTCATGGGAACTGGGCCTAAAGTGGCATGAAACGAGAGCAAATAGCAGCCGAATGTAAATATCACACCGTGAATATGGCCACCTAAATTATATCGATGCGTTTGTGAAATATTCTGGTTCCTGCATAACAAAGACTAGCGCTGACCCAAGTATCTCCCGACAGGAACTCAGGATGGCATGATTACACATGATGATTTAATAAAGCGCTAACACTGAAAGTGTGTCGCCAATTTTCTTGTTAACTTGACGCTCATTTGAGCGTCAAGTTAAGTATTCCCGACAAGTATTTACTTGTCGGGTTCAAGGAGGAAGTGTGCAATCTGCAGTGCAGTGCAGTGTGTAACTGATGTGAGATGCGTCTTGTACGCACATTTTATATTGTATGTACTTGAGATGCAATGCCCGTGTGTTCTTTAACATCCTTAAACTTTTCGCGGGGCCTGGAGAACACGTCTTTCTACATTGTATTGATGTAATCAATATTTTGATTTAAAAGAGTGTCCATGTAGTTTCTTGCCTGTTTGTCTCCATAGGAACCTACCACGCTTTGGAATGGGCAACTAGCTTTATCTTTCTGACTGACCCCTTGACAATTCAAAAGTGCCTGTGATCGGTTTATTTGAAATAAATGCTTTGAGTTTGAGTTTGATTGGACATCTAGATCTACTCAACAGTAGCGGCCCATGAACTCGTAGGTAGTTGAACATAGAACTAGGGTCAAAACGCAATACTGGAAACCAAGCTGTTATTAGGAAGGAAGCATGCTGTAACAACCGCGAACCGAGAGTCCAATCGTGCCTTTAGAATAAGGCCAGGAGGATGATAGCGACGCGCGACGGTTTTATAACAGGAATTTAAATATCCAAACAATATTGCAGTACCACGTCTCTTACAGTTTATTGCTAATTTTATATAAATTGTGTTGAGTGGCCTTCTTCGGGTTGGAATGTATTTGCCCTTGAGCCGAGCCTATAGCTAACAGTAGTCCATAGTGAAAACACCAATAATATGTTTGACGTTGAACAGACATTGGACGTCAAGGCTGCCCATTGAGTCATGGGCGGGATTATCGAACTCTAAAACTTCTTTTTCATAGATTTAATCAGAATATGACTACGATAATGGCGGCAACTATACCCACTGTGTCAAAGCCAAAATAAAGAAAAGATGATCTTTTAATGTAAGTCTAGAATGTAACGATTGAACGAAACTCTATACGACCTTCTCAAGTTGTAAATAATCCGAATTTATCAGTGCGGCGCGACTTTAGGCATCATAATGGTAACAAGTGGTGCTGTAAAATCGGGGTCCTATAGGGTCCCCGAAACGATCAATTGCAATTGTCAATTTTTCCGTGATTGATACACATTGATGCGCAAATTGATCGTCTACCAAAGGCAATTGAAACGAATGACAGTATTATTACAATTGAATTTTTCCGCAATTTTTTTTTTAATTTGAGTTAGGTTTGCTCTTGACTCTAGTCTAGGTCAGAGATGACAGAGACAAAGTCGACGATGGAACGAGCTTACCCAGAAGGCACTGGCACTACCACATACCGACGGAACACAGCAAGCTGCTCGGCGCCAGACTCCAGTGGGATGGTGGTCGCGAGCCAGGTGGCCCCTTGCGGAGCCTACCACCGCTAAGTGGGATCGTTCAGCCGTACCACGGGCAAGCCCGTGGTGCCGTTGCCCAGGGTAAACCACTAGGAGGTAGATCCAACCACCCCAAAAATTTGCAATTGATCGTTTCGGGGACCCTTTTCACCCTACTTTTCCAGGGCTTGCAATAGGACCTACAATGCCCCATATTTAAAGGATTGCAGTGTAGATACATTTTTGCTAAGCTCACATAAACGAAAGCATGAACGGTGATCAAAAGAACAGGTTAAGAGAGGTTGCGTTTTAGAATCTACTATGTAAGCTAACAGAATAAAATAATATTTTCGTACTAGTTAATAACTTGATTTTAGTTGATTTAAAACTTGATTCCGTTGTATGGAATACGGAATTCACTTATCACGCTTGTCTAAGGATATTCCAAAAGGATAGTTTGTTTGTTTACATAAATCCCACATCGCGCTAACTGGAGCATGGAGTATACTAGTCAAGTTCGCATTCCTAGAAGTATTCGAAAAAACAACAGATTTAAAGATGCCATAGTAAGTCAACCACGCCTACTGATCCTCCTTTCATATCTATATCTACATATAAAGGGTCTTTCAAATAGAGCGGGTCGATGTTAATAATCTGTGGCGGCCATTTTGTTTTGGGGGCATCTGTCAAATCTGTTTTTTCTTATTCAGTCACTGATGCCAAATCAGCATGGCAAGTTATACGGTTGAGCAGCATGTGCAAATGATAAAACTTTATTATCAAAATGAGTGTTCGTTAGTGCAAACGTTGCGCGCATTGCGCCCATTTTACGGCAGACGCGGTGGCCCTTCAAAGTCCACTCTCCAACGATTGGTGACTAAATTTGAGACGACCGGTTCGGTAAACAACCAACCAACACCTTTACGTCAAAGGAACGCCAGATCGGCCGAGAACATCGCCGCTGTACGTGAGAGTGTTCAGGAGACTCCGAGGCAGTCGATTTCTCGCCGTGCTTAAGAACTCGGCCTTTCGCAGACCTCAACTTGGAGAATTTTGCGTCGGGACTTGGGTCTGCATCCGTACAAGATCCAACTGACCCAAGAGCTCAAAGTTAATGACCATAGACAACGCCGTGTGTTCGTTGAATGGGCATCGGAACGCTTGGAAGAGGACCCCGATTTTGGCCGAAAAATAATCTTTAGCGACGAGGCACATTTTTGGATGAATGGTTTTGTTAATAAGCAAAATTGCCGTATATGGGATGACCACAACCCACATGAGGTTCACCAGGTGGCAATGCAAGTTACTGTTTGGTGCGGATTTTGGTGTGGCGGCGTCATTGGTCCGTACTTCTTCGAAAACGACGTTGGCGAGGCCATCACCGTCAACGGCGAGCGCTACAGATCAATGATAAACAATTTCTTTTGGCTTGAATTGAACAATATGGACGTGAACGACATGTGGTTCCAGCAAGATGGCGCTACTTGCCACACAGCGAATGACACAATCGACATTCTGCACGAACGGTTTGAGGGTAGAGTTATCTCTCGCAGAGGTGACGTGAATTGGCCACCAAGATCGTGTGATTTGACTCCGCTAGACTTTTTCTTGTGGGGTTTTCTGAAGTCGCAGGTCTATGCCAATAAACCACATTCGACCGTTGCCCTGAAAGCCAACATAACGCAGGCCATCGCTCGGATTCAGCCGGATCTATGCAGCAGAGTCATTAAAAATTGGACCTCTCGGATTCGTGCCACCATACGAAGCCGCGGCGGACATTTGAACGATGTCATATTCCATCCATAATGGCATAAATGGGCCTTTTAAATAAAAAATAAATTTCGTTAATATCTCACACACATCTTGTTTTATTCAATTTTAACATCGACCCGTCCTTGTTGAAAGACCCTTTATATACACTACCGCTCAAAAGTATGTGGCCACCTGCATTTTGTTTAAGTTACAAACTACATTTAAAAAAAATTAGGTTTCATTGTTTTTTTATCATCGCCAAATACTTATCTACGGTAAAATCGTAAACAACTTATTGTTATTTGCCGACGGGTCATAAAACCAAAATAGTGATATTGTCGGAATTTCTTCGAAGTTAATCTTTGAAGTCACAGTTTTGTTTTGATTTAGTTATTGAGAAATAAACAATTAAAATATAGTATAACTATTACAAATATTATTACGTTAGTTATCTGATGTCATTTGACCAGAAAACACGCTCTCCGTAGCTCAGTACTTAAAGTCTAATAATATTTTCTTGTTTTTCACTTCTGAGTTTTATTTTTTGAAGAAAATGGGTAAAACTAAGGAATATTCCCAAGAAATCAAAGGCATAATAATCGGCCTTCATAAATCCGGTAAAAGTAATCGTGAGATTTCAAGATTGCAGAAGATACCAAGGCAAACTGTTGACTACATCGTTAAGAAATTTGCGACTGAAGGAACAATTTGAAACGTCGTTCAGGCAGACCGAGAGCCACAACTTCGAGTGAAGATTTGAGTATTGTTATTAAAAGCAAACGGAATAGACGATTAACTGCACCGGAAATAGCAGCACAGTTTAATGTGGATCGTGATAAACCAGTCAGTGTGTCCACAATCAAAAGGAGACTCCGTGACGCAGGACTTAAGGGATGCATAGCGGTGATAAAACCACTTTTGAAAACTATTAACAAAAAGAAGAGACTTAATTGGACGTAGTTACACGAAAAGGATCCAATCCACACATGACTTTGTGTGGATTGGATCCTTTTCGTGTAACTACGTCCAATTGGGCTAGAGAACACAAGAACTGGACAATAGCAGATTGGGAAAAGGTCCTCTGGACGAACGAATCAAAATTTGAAATTTTTGGACCGAAACGAAGAGTTTTCGTACGGCGCGCGGCGGCTAGCAAACGAAAGGATGAATGACGCTTGTACTGTAGCTTCAGTTAAACACGGCGGAGGGTCTGTGATGGTTTGGGGCTGTTTTTGTGGCTCCGCCGTTGGAGATCTTGTTCGAATACAAGGAATCTTAAAAAAAGAAGGTTATAAAAAGATATTGGAGAATAACGCAGTGCCTTCTGGAACCTATTTAATTGGGCCGGGATTAATATTTCAACAGGATAATGACCCGAAACACACGTCAAGACTATGCAAGGACTTTTTGAAAGGAAAAGAACAACAACAGGTGTTGAAACTCATGATATGGACTCCACAGTCCCCAGACCTACACCCAATAGAACTATTGTGGGATCAGCTGGATAGACAGGTGCGGAAACGTTGTCCTACATCTCATGAAGACTTGTGGAGAAAACTGCAAGACGAATGGCAGAAGATAACCAAGACAACATTGGAAAAATTAGTAGCTAGGTTGCCGAAGCTTTGTGAGGCTGTCATTAAAAATAAAGGTGGACACATAGATGAGTCCAAAATTTAAAAAGTGTATTATTGTTATGTTTAAAAATGCTAATAAACAGTTTCATTGAATCAAACTTTTATAAAATGTATTTTACTAGGTGGCCAAATACTTTTGAGCGGTAGTGTCAAACTCAAACTCAAAGCATTTATTTCAATTAAACCAATTACAGGCACTTTTGAATTGTTAAAGAGTCAGTCAGTTAGTCAGAAAATTGAAGCTAGTCGCCCATTCCAA
The DNA here is from genome assembly GCA_947568875.1 of Fissipunctia ypsillon. NCBI lineage: Eukaryota > Metazoa > Arthropoda > Insecta > Lepidoptera > Noctuidae > Fissipunctia > Fissipunctia ypsillon. The sequence continues at coordinate 27,201,188 of OX387643.1, forward strand.
AACGTAGATCTCTATGAAGAAGAATGGGCAAGAAACTCCATGGACACTCTTTTAAATCGAAATTATTACAAAATTCTGGGTACATTGTGTATACCTAGTCTTGCCATAAATACTGAAACAAAGAAAAAAAAATTTCTATTGCAAATAACATTTATTACTTTTACAGTGTGTTAGTTTAATACATAAATATAAAACAATTTAAAATATAAAAAGCTTATTCGAAGTGGTCTCCATTGGCTGCAATACAGTCCTTTAAACGTTGAGGCCAGTTATCACTAGAAGTACGCACTCTTTCCATGGGAAAATTCTTCACTGCCCATCGTACGGATTGTTTTAGGGACTCCAAATTATCATGGCGTTTAGAGCAAACCGTACTCTCTAAAACTGACTCTGATGAAGTCCGAAACGTTCGTTTCCAACCAAGACTGCGTAGACCGAGCTTTATGACCCGGCGCCGAGTCTTGCTGGAAGGACCATTCTTGGTTATTGAACATGGTGTTGTTAAGGGGCTTCACTACCTTCTCAAGAATGGTATGTTGATACACTTGTGCCGATGTTTTGATACCTTTTTCACAAAAGTATGGCTCAGTCACTCCTTCATAGCTAATACCCCACCAAACCATCACTGAAGTCGGATAGTGCCCACGTTGCACTCTGTCGACTAATTGGGAAGCTTCCTTAGAGCTTTGAGCATGAATACGGTCATTTTGTTAAAATGTTGCTCAATTGTAAAAAATTTCTCATCCGTAAATAAAATTTTTCTGTGACCTCCCTTTGCGTACCGCTTCAGTAGTTGTTTCGATTTTACCAACCTATTCTTTTTTAAATTATCAGTTAAGAAATGACCAGTACGTCTCTTATAGGCTGCAAGTCCTAAGTCATCTTTTAAAATACGCGACATGGTTCTAGGTGCTATCTTCATCTCCCGAGATAAAATATTTTGCTTTCGGACAGGATTTCTTCGAATTCTTTCCCTTACTGCTTTGACCACCTTTTTCGTACGAACACTACGTGGACGGCCAGATCTTTTTCTGTCACAAACAGAGGAGGTCTCATTGTACCTATTAATAGCCCGGTACACAAACATTTTACTAATACCAAGCGTATGGAGAGTTTTAAAAATTGCATTTGGCTCCATACCTACTTTGTGTAATGCAATCACAGCGATTCGGTTCTCTTTATCACCCCACTCCATTTTAATATCGCAAAATATTTTACAATGTATTGGCGCCAAAATTAGAAAACTCAATGAACAAACATATAAAAATGACAGATTCCAAATTCAAAATAAATGTAATACCTATTTGTTTATTTTTAAAAGTAACAGTATTTATGGCCAGACTAAGTATGTATAACTAGCTTCTGCCCGCAACTACCGCGATACATGGAAGTCGGAAGACACCATAATATACTAAAATAATAGCTACATTTTTATTAACTGCCTTGTGTACTACGTTTGTAGTTTTGGTCTCAGCAGCCAAAATATACAGAGTCAAGACTGATGACGTGGGAGCAAGCGGCGTACAGTTGTCCGTGTGAGAAGCAGCTCGTCCTGAGGTCGACAGTCGCAGTCGTTTCACGACAGCCGCAGCGATTTCCCATTGATAGCGAAGTTTTTCGTTTTTAGTGAATAAATGAACGCCAGCGTTCTTGCATATACTACCTAATGGCACAACACTGATACACTGAAAGATGCATTCTTTCAGATTATTCCTGGCGAACCGCTATCTAGCAATTATAATCATATAACAAAATCATAATACTCTCTACGCGCTAAAAACACGCTCGGGTATCGGATTATGTTATTTTTTATATTTAGTTTTTAAAGTGAAAGTCGTGTCATTATTAACATTAGTTTTTCATAAGCTTTTCTGTGTTACTAACATGGATCTATGGAAATCTGAAATAAACGAATAATAATAACACGTCCTGGTTGACCATCTAATCACGTGGGGGCGGACACACGAGTGAAAAATTACTGGCGTGGCTAACGTGGCTTTGGAAACCCATTAATCATGGAGACACGATCAAAAAGAAAACGTTTAGGACCGCTGCCCGGGCGCGATCGCCGGGGCGCACCTGGAGCTGACGCTGGGTGTCTCAGCATGTGAACCGTCAGCGGTGAGGAGTTGAACAGGCGGGCTCCCACCGACAAAGATACTACAGCTGAAATTATTGGCGATGGTGACAGACTGACGGACAGGACTAACACCCCTGTAGAACCGTATAGTCCAAGCACAGTATCATATACACCTTCTAGGCCATCATCACCATCCATACCATCGTCACCTTCCAGTCCATCATCACCCCCCATTAATAGTTTAAATTCAGTTCAACCCACTCCAACCTTGAATGTTGCGCGGGAGGTAAGTATCTAGCTTTTACCCGCATCCACCAAGGCTGGAAAAGCACGAGTTCGCATGAGATGGAGCAAAGAAGTTAACCTATTCATCATGCGAACTTACTTATACATCACTAAATTAGAGACTGACCTGACTACTTACAGAAAACACCTGCATGAACTTTTTACACGTCAACACCTAGAGATAACCGTTACAGAACAAAGGATTTCAGATCAAGGAAGAATAATAGTTAGGAATAAACTCTTGTCGCAAGACGTTGGTAATAGACCAGTTAAAAGAAGAAGTACGTACACGTCTACAAGGAGAATCAGAAAATACTGCGGGCGCAATCAATGTCGCAATAACACAAAACACAACTGCGTATAATCAAGCGTATTCATAAACCACACATACATCTACTATAAACTGAAAGTATAACCATAATGTTAGAAAATGAAATTGAGACCCTAGCCGATACCAATATCGATCAGCCCACAGATACGCGTATTCAAGAAATACACGATAAATTCAAAACAGCTCTCACTCAATATTCCAGTATGGAACCGGCAGCTCGACCAAAACTGCCCAAACTCAGGTACACACCAAAACCTTCTCAGCTCGTTCATTTATTTGATCAAAATATTCTCCAACAATATATTAGCGAAGAAACTCACCTAATAGACGTTCATACTCTGATATATTGCACAGCATTAGTCATTTCCGAAGAACTTAATTTTAAAATCACAGAATACACAGGCAATCCAAGAAGAGGAAATATTAACAAATCAGCCTGGCAGCAGAGGCTTGAAAAAGATATAGAAAAACTCAGAGCAGACTGCAGTAGACTAACCCATTACATTAATAACAATAGAGCAAACAAAGTAGTTAACGAGAGTACAATAACGAAAAGAAAACGACAATAAAAACCGGAAAAATACTTAGATACATCGAAACAGAAATTAGCCTTAAAAGTTCACAGGCTGAGAAGAATGACAGAATGAAAAAAAATCAGCTGTTCCCTACATGTTGACGAGTTATGCGAACATAAATGTAGGGAGCAGCAGATTTTTTTTCGCGATTTCAGGTTTGGTCCCATAGTAAAAGTTGTTCATAATGATGAGTACAATGACCCCTTAAGAGGTTGTGCGTTATTTATGTTACACCTTGTATAAGATCCTAACGTCAGCAATCACAACAAAAATCAATAAACACATAGAAAATCACAACATAATAGCAGAGGAACAAAAAGGATGCAGAAGAGGCCATATGGGGTGTAAGGAACAACTAGTTATAGATTCAATAATCCACAAACATGCCACCACAAAAAATAGAAATCTACATACATAGATTATAAAAAAAGCATTCGACAGTATTCCACACTCCTGGTTAATTCAAATACTACAAATCTATAAAATAAATTCAAAAATAATAACCTTCCTACAGGATATCACGTCTCACTGGAGAACTACACTCCAATTAAATTACCAACACAAAGCCATCACAACTCGGCAGATATCCATAAAGAAGGGTATTTATCAGGGAGATTCTCAGAGTCCTTTATGGTTTTGTCTCGCTCTGAACCCTCTGTCCGACCTACTACATCGCAGCCAAGCCGGATATTTTCTTAAACATACCACAGAAGAAACTGTTATCTCACATCTTATTTATATGGACGACATTAAACTATACTCAAAGTCTGAAAAAGACATGAAAAAATTAATAGATATCACGACAGAATTTAGTAAAGACGTCAACATGCAATTTGGTTTAGATAAATGCAAAATAGTTCATATAATAACAGGTAAAATAAAACCGGGTGACTATCCTATTAACAATACAGACACAATCGCAGCAATGGAACCAACGGATTTATATAAATATTTAGGGTACAGGCAACTCAAAGGACTACATCACTCAGCAATAAAATACACATTAAACTTAGAATACAGAAGAAGAGTGGTCGCAGTATGTAAAACCCAACTCTCCGGAAAACATCTAATAAAAACATTGAACACCGACGCAATCCCGATATTAACATACTCGTTTGGAGTGATCGAATGCTCCAAAACTGAGATACAACAATTAGAGAGAACAACACACACTACAGTTACTAAACACAATAACTTACATCCTAAATCTGCAATAGAAAGACTGACCATCAAACGACAATACGGAGGGAGAGGCCTTATAGATGTCCATCATCTTTAGCAGAAACAGACAGCCAAACTAAGAACATTCTTTCATTCTAATTCATACACAAGCAACATTCATAAAGCCGTAGTTATGAACGATATCAGCTACACCCCACTTAACCTACACGATCAGATAGATACACAACACACTAGCAATAAAGACCGACATAAACAAAAATTAGAAGACTGGAAAAAGAAAGTGTTACATAGACAGCACCCCCATGACCTAGAACAATCTCATATAGATACAATAGCTTCAAATAAATGGCTTAAAATCGGTAGCTTGTTTCCGGAAACCGAGGGATTTATTATTGCAATACAGGATCAGGTCATAAATTCAAAAACCAAAGGAAAAAGTTTATAAAAGACCCCACGATAACAAATGATAAATGCCGCAAATGTCACAGCCAACCAGAGACTATACAACACATAACAGGGGCATGCACAACACTCACACAAACAGACTATACAAACAGACACAATCAGGTAGCAAATGTCATCCATCAAAAACTAGCTCTCAAATATAAACTCTTACAAGACACAAACACTCCTCACTATAAGTATTTAAGTACCACAAAGCGTTCTAAAAAGTACCACACACAAACTCTACTACGATCGCGCCATACTAACCGACAGGACCGTTCACTACAATAGACCAGTTATAACCCTTAAAGATAAAGCTAATAAAGTCACATACCTTAGGTATAGATATTGCAGTCCCTAATACACATAATTTACATAAAACAATAGGTGAGAAAATCAGTAAATACACTGAACTGAAGGAAGAAGTAGCCAAATTTGGAGACAGGAAAAGTGTACGTAGTACCCATTTTTGTCTCCACAACGGGTGTTTATACCCAATCACTTCCACCATAGCCTTAAATTGATAAACCTGAAAGACCTGGAAGACAGTTTACATAACGCTTAAAAAAGCCGCAATTTTATACACCTGCAGAATAGTGAGAAAGTTCATGCAAATTGAGGAAATTGAAATCACTCCTTATAACACTCATTCTTCGTGATAAAAATTCAATGAACCCGCAGGGCAGCATGTGGCGAGCTGTTGGGCAGTAGCGACCCCACGGACCACGGACCCCCACGGACTCTATATCCCTCCCAGGAGAAGTCTTGTACCTTATCTCTGGCTTGCCGTTATTTATTTATTTATTTATTCATTTTGTTTCAGACATAATTCCTGTCCATAATTAACACATACAATACATTAAAAATAAACACCAATAATAAAATTGAAATTAATTAAATTTAAATATTGAACAATTCACAATAAAAATAATAATAAAAAATAAAAAACAATAATTATTAAAAATGTCAAAAAAATAAATAAATTACAAATAATGTCAAAATAAACTCAGTAGGTGCACAAAATTTCAAATAATTATAAAAATGACTGTCGTATTATTGGATTTATTGACCGGCCAGAGTGAACACTGACCAGGAACCGAGCTCCCACCTCATTCTTGCCTATATTGGCCGGATTGAGTGGAGATTCGCAAGAGCAAACGTGCTCGGAGGAAGGAAGTATTCCAGTAAGATGCTGATAGGGGTCTTGACCGTACTTCCGGGATTGTCCTGATAGCCGTGGAATACCTCTCCACTTAAGCACCTCAGGACACGTTGCCCCCTTGTCGCTACGACATTATGTATTAGCGACCGTTTCTGGGGGTCCATTATTGAGTGTGCAAGTCACCCCCTGCCATAGTTTTAGATAACCAGTCCACTTTAGCCACCCAAACCCATAGCCCAATAATTATTTTTGTTTCCATATCCTGCATTAGTCCTGCCCCAACCGGGGGTTGTCCTTGGGTGCATTTGCATAATGCATACAGGGATAATCGTCGGTTGGTGCCTCCTCATCGTTTAAAATTATCTAAGGGGCCTCTGCGAGTTGGCTTCGGCCCCTCGTACGCCTTCCAAAAGTCCGGGACCCCAGGGTCCCGAGATATAAAAACATACGACAGAAAAGTAGGCCTCTTCTGTCATCTATGGTTATGATTTTTACTAACTAACTTGGTAACTTGATGTTTTTCTGTGTACATTCTACGAACTATCATGTAATAATATAATAACAAAATGTAAAAAAAATATTAATAGGTAGTTGGGAGTCAACCTTACAACCACAGGTTTGCGAAGCAATCGTTGGACCACTAAGATAACTGCTTTGTTCTAAGTTGACTCAAATAGCCATCCGTATACAGGTTCAAATTAAATTAGTTTGCTAAACTCCGCAGACGTGGTGAGTATCGATATCTTAACATGTTAAAACGAAAAAAAAATATTATTTGATGGTTTTTTTTTGTGTCAACGTTTACTAACTTTGAATACCAATGAGTTTAGAAAATCAGTATTTTTAGGCACCGAATTTGGCAATGACGATACTTTACAATATTTCTACTACTAGCAGCGCCCCGTGGTTTCATCCGCATGTCTCGAGCCCGTAGGGATATCGGGATAAAAAGTATCCTATATCTTAATCTAGGTTATAAACTATCTGTGTGCCGAATTTCACCAAAATCCGTTCAGTAGTTTTTGCGTGAAAGAGTAACAAACATCCATCCATCCTCACAAACTTACGCGCTTCTTTCGCGGTTATAATATTAGTAGGATTATTACTCTGAAATCTGAGATACATTTCTTTTGCGCCGGGCCTGGGATTTTTTTGTATGGGATTTGGCGGATCTCCTTTACTTTGTTTTATAATTTGCGGTAAACTATAGAGGAATACAAACAAAATACAATATTACTCATCCCCCATAGCAAATAGTGTGATCATTTATAGTCTATGTAAATAATAAAGATTTTAACTATCAATTTTCAAAAATTACCCTTGAAAGGGGGTCGAAGGGTTGTTGAAGTTCGTAGGGGAAAGTACGAAATCCTTGCGGAATCTCCTACCTGGGTGAAAAGGGGTATTCAAGTTGTATATTTTTATATGTTTTCCTAATCTTTAGTCAAATAATGAAATCGACCTAACGATTTTCCAAAAATCAACCCCTGTCGGGGTGAATAGGGAGAATATAGTTTGTATGAAAGATCTTATTCCTTCGTTTTAGAAACTTGAAACAAATACATCTTCAGGTAAATAATAAATATCATGTCGATTGATTTCTACCCTGGAAAGGGCGTGTAGGGGGTGTTGAAGTTCGTAGGGGAAATAACGAAATCTGCGCGGACGCAGTCGCGGGCGAAGTGCTAGTAAGTTATTTATTATTATAAAACGCAAAATCTCACTGTCTATTTTTTATTGCGCTTACTACTCGAGAACGATATATCCAGAATAGGTGATTATTTATATTCATAGATAATGTTCTAGCTAAAATATATGCTGTAGTAGATTTCAGCCCACGCGGGCGGAGCCGTAGGCATAGTTAGTTACGAATAAATCTTATCGATTGAATTAGAAATAGATCGGAGATCTGGCAAATGCAAGCCAACTGACTGAATTAGCCAAGACTGTTTTTAAGCAGGACTCACGTTGTTATGATTCGATTAAAAACCTAACCCTTCTTTGTAGTTGGGTAAAATTAGGTTGACTTTATTTTAAAATGTATTTCTCTACTTTCTTTCTCTTATTTATATTTGCGGCGTTAGTGCAATGAACTCTATTAAATATAGAACAATAGTAAGCATCTCAAAAATATGATATTTTATGTGCAACTGCGCGAATTGTGAACGAGAAACTTGGCTCTCTGCCAAGCCCCTTGCGATATTGAGAACAATATGTGGACAGATAATACCCCAGCCCCTATACAAAGTGGCCCGAGAAACGAGGTCCAAAGGAAAATTTTAGAAGCCTCTCTCCAAGGGCTTCCCGAAACACCGCCATGTATGTTCAGCGATTATTAATAGTTTAAGAGTTAGACGGTTTTTAATTTTTTTTGGGAAATTGTCACTTGATTTCAGACTTTTTATTTTTCTCTTTCTGTGTCGCATTTTTTGAAAATCTCCTTTTTGATTATAAATCCTTAAATTATGGTGTACGATCGACAAAACATACTATCTGTCTAAACATCACCCAAAGTGACTGAAACTTAGCTCAAAGGAAAAATTTTTGTTCGACATGATTCGTTCTACATCTTTAGTCTTAAAAAAAGAAAAGAGAAGGGTGTCAATGACCCCAAAGTAGTTTTAAAAACATCCTCGGACCCTAAGCTTTTCAACGCAATACAAGTAATAAGTACTTTTTGGGACATTATTTGGTAATATTGGAGTTCGAACATGGTAGGTAAGGCGAAAAACATTTTTTTTTTTCATACTTAGTACTGTGTTTTCGCTTGGAGTAATCAATTTTTTAACGCGGCTTGCGGTAGGTATGAGTGAACTGGTAGAAATCGTCACGCGAAAAAGCGTTCATACTTCATACATATACGTTTTGCCCACCCCGTGCGACTTTCTTCTTTCGAATGCACACTTTCTCCGAGTGTGAATTCGTGATTGTGTGATTTATTTATTTTTTTATTTGTCTCTATGGACAGGGAAAGTGTTATGGTCAAAATGAAAATCCAAGATGGCGGCTGCGAAAATTTTGTTTTTGTTTTAAATCATACGTGAGAAGGAACTTCGTTTCTGACGGGGGTCTCCCGACCGCGCACGTTTTTTTTTACATTCACTTTGACATTTGATGATTCATATAATTATACAGGGTAGATTTTTGAGACGGGGCAGTAAGGGTAGGTGCCTTAACCGTTGAAGTTACAGAAAAACGGTCTCAGGCAGTCGCCCGAGACCGTTTTAAAAAAAAATAGGAACAGTCGTTCCTATTTTTTTTAAATTTAATTTTTGTTTAATTTTCTGTTCACGATGCATGTTCTTACTTGCCTCCTGCAAGACTTCAAATGTTAAACTATTTCTATGCCATGGGGGGTGTCCTGGTGACCTGTACCACAGGTTTTTCTCCAAAAACCTATTTCAAGCAACAGTCTCTGACATTAGTGAAATACTTATAGTTAGATACATTAGTCTCAATCGATGTTAATTTTAAGGCAACCAATGTGAAGAGAGATTAAATGATTTTGAATTGAATTTTGAAAAAAAAAATATAAAGTCAGCAAGAAAATGGGCCATTTTCTCAAAAAGTTTTTTGATGCCAATCGATCCTGTTTTTTACAACGATCAAAAACCTCTAACGGACCAACTGAGGTTTGAGTACTAGAAAATTCAGAAATCGCAAAAAAACTTTTCCCATACGTTTCGTAGGAAAATTTCGTAGCTACAGTACAACAATCTCACACGACGACGATAACGATGGGGCATTAAGGGCAGGTTCTTCTTGTGTATGTCACGCACTGCTGGGGCGAGGCCATCGATAAACACGGCGAAGCACTTGCTGTATCGCTTGATATCTCGAAGGCCTTTGACAGGGTCTGGCACGCTGTTCTGCTCAGCAAGCTTCCTGCTTATGGCATCTCAGCTGATTTTTGTAGCTGGATATCAGACTTCCTTATTGGACGGTCGATCAGAGTAGTCGTTGACGGCTTCTCTTCCGATCTTATGGCTATTGATGCCGGAGTTCCTCAGGGGTCTGTTCTCTCTGCAACTCTTTTCCTGCTGCACATCAATGACCTACTTCAACCTGGTATTGTAGGGTACGCAGATGACAGTACAGTTTCAGAGAGATACTTGTCTAGCGCAAAAACCAGTGGGGCCGAAGTTCGTTCCTTAAGAGAGGCCATGGTAGAGCGGACAGATTTGACCTTAAGCCTTGTCTCCCAGTGGGATGATGATAATCTGGTCTCTTTTAACGCCACCAAAACACAGGCGTGTCTTTTTACCGCTAAAAGGAGTCGTTTCGATCAAACTCCTACTTTTCGGGGTACATCTGTTCCTGTAACTGATCGGCTCGAGCGCCTAGGCATGGAGTTGACATCATGTCTCAACTTCGGAACCACCATCGAGTACAAATCCCAAACTGCGGCCAAGAAACTGGGCATCCTAAATAGGGTGAAGCGATACTTTACGCCTGGACAGCTTTTAACTCTCTACAAAGCGCAAGTCCGATCCTGCATGGAGTATTGCAGCCACCTTTGGGATGGCTCAGCTAAATACCAACTTGCCGCGCTTGACTCGGTGGAACGCAGAGCTAAGAGGATCATTGGCGACGTAAGACTGGTGGAAGCCAAGCTTCACAGCTTGGCTCATCGCCGCAAGGTTGCCTGCTTGTCGGTCTTCTACAGATTGTACTTCGGTGAGTGTGCTCGAGAACTCCACGACCTCATTCCGCCTGCCCCCTTCTACCATTGGACATCTAGACGCACTGCAGGTTACCATCCCTACATAGTTGCTATTCCACCAATTCGCACTAAGCGTTTCCAAATGTCTTTTGTGCTGCGCACAGCAAAGGAGTGGAACTCTCTGCCTGCGTCTGTGTTTCCGAACGCATACAACCCCGATCTCTTCAAAGTGAGAGTTAACAGGCTTCTTCTGGGTAAGCTCGCTCCATCGTCGACTTTGTCTCTGTCATCTCTGACCTAAACTAGAGTCAAGAGCCAACCTATCTCAAATATTTTTTTTTTTTTTAAAGTGCTCTTAATACTCCATCTCAAAAATCCATTCTGTATACAGTGACACGAATTGACTTTGTGAAGTATAAATAAACAGTGCACTCTCAATGATTACGGAGTGGTTTACAACAAATAAATTAGTTCTCAATGCCAAGAAAACGAAATATATAAAGTTCGCCTTACCAAATGACAAACCTCAATTTATATCAAACCTAGCGGGAAGGCTCAGTTCGGCCGCCTACGCCGTCAGAATACTGATGTTGACGTTGACGCTGACGTTGATACAGCTCGGTTAGTCTGTTTTAGTTATTTTCATAGTGTTCGGTATTCTTCTGCTGTGGGGTAAAGCCAAACATTCAAAATATATTTGTTCTTCCAAACTGAGCTGTTCGAGCAATTTACCAGCTAGGTGCCAGTTTCTCAGAGATTTTTTTAAAGATATTGGTTGGATATTGATTTTTTTAGTCTCACGGCGGTGGCATCACAATTCATCTTCGCCAAAATATATACATTTATACACCAAAAACAGTGATATTCACAATATTAACACTAGAAACAAGGACAAATTACGCGCACCATTTCACCGGCTTCATAAGGTTCATAACTCATTTGTTGGGCTTGGTATAACCTTTTATAACAAGCTACCCTCTTCCTTGCTAGATTTGCGCTATGCATTTAAAGTAAATATTTATAATTGAATATTATTAATATTTTAATCACACTAGCTTACAAAATTTCGCAACAGAATAACCGCATATATTTTTTGATTAATTAGGCATTACTGATTACTAATATAATCATCAAATATCGCCATCACGTGAATTTAAATTTAAAAAAAATAAAAACAAAAATACACTGTTTATGGTCAAGTTACATATAGTTGCCGGCACGAGTCGTGAGCACAAATTCCACTTTTAAACCTTACGAATCTTATTTCCTATTACGGCAATTCTTACACGGGCAGGGGCAATAAGGTTAATAATATAAGATCAATCTTAATTAGGTACAGGTAGAAAACAGAATACAAGAGCCCACTGACAACAGCAACCACAGTTCATGTGGAATTTGTGCTCACGATTCATGCCGGCTACTATACAATGCAGTATATTATTATTTTGTTTTTGAGGGTACATAGGAAATTAACTGTTTGTAGTCATTTATTACGTTTTATTGCTTGATCTAACTACACAATATTTTGTTGCTTGTCTATTTTTGGCTATTTTATAAACTTTTTAAGTACAAAATGAGTAAAATCGCTAAACATGGTTGTGTTAATTCTCCAGATTTTTTTAAATTTAGTATTTATTGTTTCTTTAGAAATAGCTTTTTTAAATTTTAAAATACATTGTAATATCAATTTATTTTTTCCAATAAACAATAAGACGTACATAGATATTTGAGGAATAAAAAAAAACCATTCCTGATGTGATGGAGAAATTCTGTTATCAGATTTAGCTTCAGCATTAGCGTTTTATCCAGGATACAATATTTTCGTTTCTGTTGTGAACCAAAACTGTTTTCTTTTTGTAGAGTAGTGTTATTTTGAATGTCATGACTAGGCGGGTAATTTTATCTTAGTTAGTTTTAAATTTTAATGTTAATCTGGAAGTCTGAGTACTTTATGCGCCCTACCCAAATGTTCTTTCTTTGGTATTGCTTGTGGACTTGTTGAGTTCCTTAAGTTCTGAGTTGAGCTACACTATTATTGACAAATGTGTGCACTGACTGGACAGGTCAACTCAAATCTGTATGGTTTTTTTCCCTCAAACGGCCATCTCAGACATTAACCTGGCATGGTCACATGGCCTGACCAAGATCATGTCTGGACTTTAAAAGAGACTGTGATCTCTGAGTTTGTTTCTATCTTTCTTATCAGGGTAGTCAGTAATGAAACATCAAACCCATCTAGTTTTAAAAATATAATTTAATTAAAAGCATGTAAAAGTGTTTTTTTTAAAAACTAATTTACAGAAATAAATCATTTATCTTCCTATAAAAGATGTAAAATTCAAAAAGACTTGAGCTCTGAATATTTTTATCAGACTCTAGTCTTCAAAATCAACTGAGTCTTTTAAGAGAACTCAAGTCTCATTATTGTAAGACTTAGGACTCGAGTTTCTTACAACACTAGATCTATAGTTGAAAGTAACACCCCTGCTGAAACTTAATAGAGTTCACTAAAAAGTGTCACGTCGCAACACAATTTTTTGTAATTTTTATCAAGATTGGATCATATTTTTTAAGTAGTTTAAATATGAAAAATGGTAAAAGTAAGAATGCAGAGAGAATGATAATATCTTTAATTTTTCGTTTTGCATATTTGCAGCAAGAGAGTAGGTTGTTAATGTACTTAAGTATGTTATTACAAATTACAAAGTTCCTCATTTCTCTTTGGTTATGTTAGTATGTAATTATAAATGATTTATTTCTTGTAACTAGCTATAAAACTAACATAAACTGGGTATGTACACTTGTTCATTTGTGCGTTTTTCACACAAAAAAGGTGCATTTCCTAAATGCATTCCATTGAAGGAAGTTTATTACAATATTCATTTACCAAACAGGAGAACCTTCAGACACCACACTAGTAATTAGTATGAATGTAAGTTCCATATTAAAGGACACATAAATATCACTGAAGATTATTCAATGTTATTTATGTATTCTGTATTATAGAACAATTATTTCGAGTTTTATGAAAGGTATAAGAGTAGAAATCACTGCAGTTCGTTGATGGTGTGTATACTAATGAGAATTCACACATATTTGCCACAAAACTGTCATCAATAAATCAAGTCAAACAGGTAATATTTACCCCAACAATTATGCTAGTGAAGAGAAATAATGGCATATAAGTATAAATTTCTATTCAGGACAACCGAAACAGAGTTCAGAAAGTGTTACACACACGATAGGTGTATCTACGCGCAGAGTATAATTAGAAAAAATAAATATCAAAACACTAAACACATTAATGACGGATTAATCAAAATCCCCGACCACATCGTCATTAATAGGAAACTTACCTCGATAAAGGTCTTCAAAATGAGTAATTGTTTTTCGGTACTCAACACTTTATTTCTAAAAATCCGATCAGAAATAAAATATACGCTGTCCATAGTCGTTACTAAATCATCGTTACACTATTCGTATACTTTGAGCACATATTGTATTGTTAAAATAATACACGATTTCATCAAACCGTGGTATATTACAAATAAACTGACCTGAAAATCACTAGAAATTAAAAACACTCCTCGTAGTATAGTAGTCTGTGCACTCCCTCCTATCGCGACGACGACCATAGATTATATATCCACGACCATTGGCTTTTTTTTACAGACAGTGATCATAGACTACAAAAAATATCCAAATGAAAAACGTTAGAAATACCTACCGATACCTTACCTTTAGAGATACCTTTTGTTAGTCGACTTTCATTCATCCTCTCAACATGACCAAACCATCTAAGCATACTCTTTTCAATTTTTGTCACTACATCTTCTTTTAAACCGCACCGTTGCCTTATCACATCATTTCTCAATCTATCATTTATAGTCACACCACACATGCTTCGCAAGGAACGCATTTCCACAGCATTTATTCTACTTTCATGCTTCTTTTGCCATACCCAACATACACTTCCGTACATAAGCGTAGGCACCAGCACACCATTGTGAACAGCCAGTCGGGCCTTTTTGGACATTAACTGGTTGGTCACAACTGCATGTATAGCACCATTCACTTTATTTCCCGCATTTACTCTCCTTTCCACATCTTCATCTATCTTTCCATCCCTTGTAAGCAGACTCCCCAAATATACAAACTCAATTACTTGCTCCACACTTTTATCATTTATTTTCACATCACACATCGATACGTCCTCTTCTCTTTCAAACACCATGGCATTCGTCTTATTCACATTTATATTCATCCCTTTCATCTTGTATGCTTCATCCATGACAGTCACCATGTCTTGCAACTGTTCTGCTGACGATGCAAGTAGAACTTGATCATCTGCGTAGAGAAGGCAGTTGACAAGCAAATCATTCATCCTCAATCCGCAATCAATCTCTTTCAAATTTGTCAGACACTATCCATGTACAAGTTGAACAGCCATGGTGACGCTACACAACCCTGTCTAACACCCCTCGAGATGCAGAACCAGTCCGTGTATGCCCCATTTATCTTAACACAAGCACTGGAATCCTTGTATAAAGATTTCAGTGCCCGTACCAAGCGCCAGTCCACACCGTACACCGACAGTGTCGACCACAGTTCCTCCCTCCACACACTGTCATAGGCCTTCTTCAAGTCAACGAAAGCACAGTAGACTTTCTTGTGCTTTGCCAGATGTTTTTCGGCTATGCACCTTAGGGTGAAGATCTGATCCGTACAGCCCATTCCCTCTCTAAATCCTGCCTGCACATCCCATATTTTCTCCTCTGTCACTTTTATCACTCTATTTATTAAAACCTTTGCATACAGTTTGCCAACAACACTCAAAAGACTAATGCCGCGGTAGTTTTTACATTCCTGCTGAGAGCCTTTTCCCTTATATAGTGGTACGATTACAGCCTTGCACCTATCATCCGGCACACGGCCATATCTCCAACACATATTAAAGATCCGGCACAACAGACTTGCTACCACCCCGTCACCGCCCTTCAGCATATCAGCAGACACTCTGTCGTACCCCGCAGCTTTCCCAACTTTCATCCCTTTCAGCGCTCTTACAATCTCATCTATTTCTATTTCATTCTCTTCATCTACATCTGAGCTTGGGTCTTCAAAACTGGCGTCTGCCCAATTACCCACTCCTTGCACACTATCCTGACAGCTAAATAAACTTTCAAAGTATCCCTTCCATCGTTCCAAGACCTTACATTCTTCGCTTAGTAAACATCCATCTTCTGCTCTTATAACATTCATACTCGATGTTCTTGTCACTCCGCGAGCCAATCTTACCCGTTTCCAGAACAGCTTAACATTGGTCCTGAAGTTTTCAGAGAACTTCCTGTTGTACTTTTCTTCCTGTTCATCCTTCTTCATTTTTACCATCTCTTTCACTTTCGTTTTCATTTCGGAGTATTTTTCTTCACTCTTTCTAAGTCATCTGTCACATTCGTTACCTGATTCATCCTATTTTGGGCCTTATAGGCTAACAAATTGAGCCAGGCCTCTTTCTTCTTCCTCACTACCTCTTTTACTTCACCATCTACCCAAGAATCATTCGTTCTACTACCACATTTCCTCTGCGCCAAACCACATACTTTTGTGGCCACTTGCACCATACTATTTCTCGCTATATCCCATACTTCTTCCAGACTGTAATCGTAATAATATATAATACGAATGGTGTAATAGGATAAAATCTGATGTCAATTGACCATATTATTACTGTCCAATAATTCATCTTGTACTGTTCATACCTTGATATCACGCAAAATATTTATTTATTTATTTAACACGAATTTTGAAATAGACTAGTCTTTTTTTAACAGGAAATGTGTGCTATGTTAGTAACTTTAAATAAATAATAGGTTCAGTAAGCTGCTTGATTATTATGCTTGAAATTATTATATTTATATTATGTCTTGTGGATCTTGTGATGGATACTTTAATAACAGCGAAATATTGATAGCCGTTTATCGCTAACGTGGCATCGGACACGATTGTGAAGGAAGTGCGATACCAATAGGGACAATGCAGTGAGAAGTCCAGCCAGAATTATTGTAGACTTGAATTCATTTTGCCTTCATTCAACCATGCTATGCTAACTGAGGGGTTAAAAACTGAAAGCTCGTCATAGGTGTCAGCACTGTTCGCCGCCTAAAAGCCGCCAATGTTTACTTTTCTGTCGATCACAAATTAAACGATATTAGATAAATATGTACGCGAATTGGAGTGTAGCACTATTAAGACGAGCTAAGGAAAAGGGAAAAATCTACCACAGGTAAAAAAAAAACAGATGTGGCAAAGTAAATGAAATATTGAACATATTATAAATGATAGGTTATTTTAAGTTTTTCACAGATAATACATAGAATATATACACAGAGACGTTAACTCTACCATTGATCTAATCTATACTAATATTATAAAGCCTTAGAGTTTGTTAGTTTGTTTGCTTGAACGCGCTAATCTCAGGAACTACTAGTTCGAATTGAAAAATTCTTTTAGTGTTGGATAGCCCATTTATCGAGGAAGGCTATAGGTTATATGACATCACGCTACGACCAAAAAAACCAGAGCATCAATAAAAAATGTTGCAAAAACTGAAAAAAATTGTTCCTTTTGAGAGCTTCCGTTGCGCGCGCTGCGTAAACGGTTAAAGTTATGCAAAAATCATGTATGATAGAATTGTTTCTCTTAAAAAGTTCTAAAAAAAATCCGCAATAGCATATGTCAATCTTTTAAGGTTGCCTCACTATAACTTTTTTAATGGTAATCAAATATGTTATAAAATAATGCATTATTTGCGAAGGTGTTTTCATAAACATGGTATTAATCCTTATCCAGATAAATAGTTTCATAATCTAGGTTGATTAAGTACATCTAAATTTCTTTTTAAGTTATTCGAATCGGACCTTTCGCTTAGAAATTACGACAGGTATAAAAATGCTTAAAGTAAGAAAAATGCGCTTTGTGCTCGTTACCTACACATTTTATTTTATATTGACTGCTTGAATGCGCTAATCTCCGTCACTACCATTCGAATTTGAAAAATTCTTTTTACATTTTATAGCCCAATTCTTGAGGAAAGCCATAGGGTATTTTACATTACGCTAGGATCCTTAGAAGCCGAGCAAAATGAAATAAGTAAGAATGAGCGCTAAGCGAAAACGAAGTAACAGCGCGGGCAGGCGATGCGATGCAACGGGTTGGGTCGGGGGAACAAGAAATTTCGCGTGGACGAAGTCGCAGGCGTAAGCTAGTATGATAATATAAACACACAAACACCTTTACTATACTTTACGTAATATCACACACAAGAGTCTGTATGTAATGAAAACAGACTTAGTTCTCTTGAGAGCTTCACACCTGTATACGAATTTCTCCCATAAAAGTCTTCAGGTTTAAAAAGGATAGCACATAGTCTCGACAAAATATCAGATTTTCTTTTTTTTCGGAGAGCGTTCTTTCACAGTTTTCTTCTTTTGCCACCTTTGGCAAATACATGGCTCCCCATCATTTTGCAGTCAACAGCAGCGCACGGCAGGCTTTTTACGTATTTTGTAGAAGCCTAGCGAAAGTGAAATTTGCTCTTAACTTGCGAATCCGTATTTTCTATGTATCAGCCATAGCCACTCCGTAGCAAAATAACGATAGTGCTGCCTCTAGGTAACACTCTGTTAACTAAAATGTGCAATGATCGCACGGTGATCGCGATTATTTCGTTTTTGACAGCAGAGCGACAGCCATCGGCAAGTAAATTTTGCTGTCAAATTGCGATAACCTTTTCCCTTGGTATTGATCGCTCGCTGATTGCTAAACAAAAATGAGTAAAAGACTGTTCATTCAGTATATTCTAGCGATATAACAAAATTGTTTGTGTCTCTATTGAGGTTTTGGGTAAGGATGGCTAGAACTCTATAAGTTAATGTAGTTGGGCGTTGGACACTCTATTTGCTATTTCATACTAAAACAGTATTAGGTACCTACTGTTAATTTTGTTACATTTTTGTTTCATTTAAGTATTATTAATATTTTAGCAAGTGAGCTGCCCCAAACACGGATGTACGCGAGACACAATGGCTTTTCAATTGTTTATGTAATTACGGCATACGGAAGGCTAAAACCAAAGATAACATAATCTTAAGATTAAACCTAACCCAACCTTTTTTTTTTTTTGTTTCGGGGTAGAAAATCCTCATGGATGACCTCCGCCATGGGGCGGGCGGACGGGTCTGTCAGACTCTTACTGATTAAAAACCACCCCGGTGTTCCATCTCACACCTACGCCGAGGGTCGCGGGTACTTAGGATCCTTCCGCAACCCCCGGCTGGTGCCGGCCCGCCACGGCAGGCCTCTCCTCGTGTCGAGGGGGGAGTGAGGTGTTTGACTCCCCCCACGACGTCTAAGAGGGGCGCGCGTGGAACACTACGCGCCGCCACCTCGGGTCCGATGTATGGGGGGCGACGGACGTCCCCGAGTCCGTCGCCCCTGGACCCATTTAGGGGGGCTGGAAGAGGGCGTTGTCCGCCCTCCGCCGACGCCCAGTGCGCCTGCTGCGGGCTGGGTGAGAGGATGTGATCTCTCTCTCCCTTTCCGTAGCCTCCTTCTGAGAGATGACTGTCTCGCAGAACGAAACCACTGCGTCCCAGGACTCCTCGCTGCCGACCATCGAATTAACGACAGCCGGCAGCGACAGGTCACTGCCTACTCTAGAGATGAGCCATCCCCACGTAGAGTCGCCTACAGGCGGCGCTCGGGCCCCCCAGGTTGGGAAGCAGCGTTGACAGCGCCCCGGCCGCGCCCATCAACTTGGGGACCAGCCGCCGGAAGTGGGGTCCGAAGTCCCACCGGCTGTCGAGCACCAATCCCAGGTACTTCATGGTAGACTCGACAGCGATCCGGACCCCCCCGACCACTATGTGTGATCCGGGCGGCGGCGCCCGCCGGGGACCATGGAACACCATGGCCTCTGACTTGTTGAGGGCCACCTCCAGGCTGAGGCGCCGTATGCGGCTCACCACCTGAGACCTCAGCCGTAGCCAGCAACGCTGCCTCCCTGTAAGAACTCCACCGGGCCGTGACCAGCGTGTCGTCCGCATAGCACGTCAGGTCCACGCCCAGCTGGAGTTCGCCCCTCAGCACCCAATCGTACCCGATGTTCCACAGGAGGGGGCCTACGACCGAGCCCTGTGGAACACCTCACGACATGAGGCGCTGGTTTGCGCCATCACGTCCCACATAGGTGACACACCTCTCCGACAAATAATCCCCAACGAGGCGGCGGAGGTAGAGAGGCACCCGGAGATAGCGCAGTGCCTCCCGGATACAACTCCAGGGCGGGGTGTTGAAGGCGTTGGAGATGTCCAACGATACCGCCACCATCACCCCGCCCCGGGATACTGTTTCCTCCGCCAGGACTCTCACCCGCGACACAGCGTGTATGGTGGAGCGCCCGTACCGAAATCCGAACTGACACTCGTCCAGGTCCGGCCCCTCTCCGCACAAGTGGCCGACGAGGCGGGCTGCGATAATCCGCTCAAACAGCTTACCCACCTCGTCGAGCAGCACTATGGGCCGGTACGCTGACGGCGAATCGGCAGGGTGCTCCGCCTTCCTGAGCAGGACCAGACGACCAGTTTTCCACAGAGTGGGAAACTGGCCCCGCTCAAGGCACGCTGTGTAGAGACCTCTCAGCTGGGGCTCCAACTCTTTCAGAGCGAGGGCTAATACTTGGCCGTGAATCCCGTCGGGCCCCGGAGCCACGTTCTTGGCTCGGAGCCACATCACGGCCGCCCTCATCTCTGCCTGTGTCACCTCTGGGACGCTGATGGCGTTCTCATCTTCAGGCTCTGTGGCTGTGGGCAAATCCATCGGCGGCGGGGTATGCTCCGCTCTAGCCGGGAAGAGGGCTGCGACTACCTCCTCCAGCAGCTCAGGTTGGAGACTCTCCGTGAGTGGGGACGCCGCGGCTCTGAGTTTCCCCTGAACCGCACGATAAGGGCGCCCCCATGGATTCCCGTCTAGAGTCTCCAACATCTCCTCCCTGGCTCGCGTCTTCGCCTCGCCGATATCCAGCCACAGAGCCTCCTTCGCCACGCGGTACACCTCATACAGCGCGGCTTCTTCGTCAGGGACCCGACGACGTCTCCTCCGGTATCGGGTGTACCGGCGTCTAACCGTCACGCACGCGATGCGTAGCTGCGCAATCTCGGCAGACCACCAGTACACCTGGCGCCTTCCTGTCTGTGCGTGGACGTGGGGCATCGACGCATCGCAAATTTCCGTCATCGCTCCGCGGAACCACAGCGCCTCCTGTTCGAAGTCGACGGGTCCGGTCGTAGCCGACTCCCGGATCCAGGCCTGGACAATCGCGGCCTCCTCGAGAAGCTCCCTGCCGATGCGTTTGCGCGCCCAGCGCGAGCCGGTCGCTCGTAGGGCCGGTGGACTGCGGCTTCCGGCGGTCTGGGCGGAGACGTCGAAACGGATGTATCGGTGATCCGACAACGTCTCCACCTCCGCGGCGACACGCCAGTCGCGAACACGGCTCGCGGCAGCAGGGCTAGCGAACGAGACGTCCACTATGGACCCGCCCTGCCGCACGACCAGGCCAGTCGTGACTGCCCACTCCTCCAGCGCCTCACCCCTAGCATCGGTCACCGAGGATCCCCATGCCACAGACTTGGCGTTGAGATCCCCGAGCAACAGCACGGGGTGAGGGTTGAGTCGGCCTACGACGGCACCCAGCTCGACAAGAAAGTTCTCGAAGTCGCGAGACTCTTGTTGGGCGAAAAATACGCACCAATCGTGCCAACGCCGTCCGCGAGAGCGGCCACCCAGCCGTGACCTCGGGACGGGCTGACGAGAGTCCCGCCGATGATGGCCACCAAGCCGTCCAGGTCGCCTACCCAGTTATTCCGGGGGGGACGAAGTACGGCTCGGCGACCACAGCCACATGAATCGACCACTCTGCCATGCTCTGGAGCAAGAGATCCTGAGCTCTAGCAGAGTGGTTGAGATTACCCTGGAGGAAATGGTAGAGCGCCATTATGCGCTATCCATTCCCTCCACACCATTCCTAGGCCGGGAACCTTTTTTTTTTTTTTTTTTTTTTTTTGGCCTAACCCAACCTAACCTAACCTAATCTTTGATTAGGTTAAAACTTACTTGTTGATAGAACAGCCGAATATCGTTTGTAGTCAAGGAAACACTTATTTCACCCACATATGCATCTTGTAGCCGACGCCAAGCTACTTTTGATAATTTTTAAGTGGATTTAAGTGAATTGTTGTTACGCACATAAATGAATTTTGAAAATGGGGGTCACTTTTAGGAAGCACATAAAAAAATAGAATAAAAGCTTTGCAAACTATACCGTGTGCGTAGCTTACGGTGGGGGTCTGTTTTTTTTTAATAATTTTAAAATAAATTGTTTTAAAGTTATTTAAGAAAATAGACGAAAATTTACCATTCCCCCTTATCTCTGAAACTACTGAGCCAAAAATTTTGAATGAAATGCAGAAAATTGTTCTTTAAGTACCTATAGATTACAGGAAACTTATAAGAATTCTATAGTCTCAAATAACACGCTAAATCTCTCATATTTTGCGTAGAAACGTACATTTTCAGTTGGAATGTATAGAAGAACAGGTTTTTGAACTACAATGTTAAGTTTATTATTGGGATAATTCCGTCTCTTCTTTCTACATCTCAAGTACGGAACCTTTCATTGTGCGTTCACTTGAACGGTTTTTTTTCATGACAAAGCTTTTGTTACGTTTATGTTAGTTCCGAAGATTGCTACTAGTGTAGTAGTGAAAAGTGCATATCAACAAACGGCGAACGATTAGCACACGATTTTTGGATAATACAGATTTTTATGACGTTAAGCGATTGATCGCTCGATATAATTGCTGATTGCTATTTTATACGTAATAAGCCTGCGGGGCATACTAATTAATTATGCGTAAAATAAGTCGCTTGCTTACAAAAAATGTATGAATAGTGACAGCTAGCTGTCAAATTCTTAGACGCCGGATAGTAGCGACATCTGAAGTGAGCAAGGCAGTTTTTATCCCAGACCTAACATGACAAGCGCGAAAACGCTCATTTTATCGATTTGTCGAAATTTGTCTACAATTGCGACGTCATTCTAATGCCTAAAATGACCTACGCTCGAGTAAACTCGAAAAGGAGAAAGATGTAGCAAGTTATTAAAAAGCAAATCATTTTTATCGTAGGAACATCGGCGATTTTACGCATGGAATAAGTATGTACTATAATGATTTTACGCCCACCTCTAAGTTTAGTTTTTTGTGTAACCGAATTTTTTTTGGTTAAAATTAAATGTTTTTCTTTGGCATTCGGAATAAAAATACAAAATGATGGAAATGAAAATTTGTGACACATAATATTATACTCACTAGATAATCACCACAAAAGTCGGCAAAGGAGCCGACTATTACAATTTGACAAAGCGAAGGTTGATATTTTAATAATCACCATAAAACACAACAACAAGTCATCAACACAACTCTCTAAGACCAAGTAAACCCCAAGAATTACTATTTCATGAAATCTTGACATTTGGGGATTATACTAACTTAACAAGTTTTATTACTGATTGTAATGATTATAATTCTGTAAATACATATTTGTTACGACCGCGAATCATATTTTCATTAACGTACAACTTAACACTGACCAGCAAATTGCAAAAAACGTAAGAAAATTTGAATTTCGCGGGCTAACTTAGCGTTTCCCCCTTAAGATAGGTTTGCTCTTGACTCTAGTCTAGGTCAGAGATGACAGAGACAAAGACGACGATGGAGCGAGCTGACCCAGAAGAAGCCTGTTCACTCTCACTTTGAAGAGATCACGGTTGTATGCGTTCGGAAACACAGAGACTTATTAAAAAGGACTGGCGTTCAGATAAATATGCAGCTGTGGTTGAATTCTCATTTCTCATTTTCATCCCATCCTCGCCGCCAGTATTCAAATAAGAAGTGGGCTTCCATTAAACATTTATTGTGAACTGATAACTAGCTATTTAGATCACATGAAACAACGTTATAGTTTACACAAACAGCTAATATAACCATAAAACACTTAACGTTGTTAATCACCATCCTTAGGAAATTAACTGGCGATTTTAGTAATTATGTTGCGAAGGTTTGATAATGCCATACAGTCTTAACTGCCTAAATTTCGTTAATCATCATAAATGGCAAAGTGTCCCGAAAGTGATACTCATCTACGTAATTGTGCTCCCCTCTGTCACAGTTTCTCACGCAGCCGCCGAAAGGGACTTGGTTCCAATATAAATAGTACTTTAAAACTAAGTTTTTTCATTATTAATTTATTGTTAAATAAAATTATGACTAAAATAATTACAATTTAATTTTGTTTACTCCTCCCGTCGTCACAATCGAGGACGACTAAATAAAAGAACAATCGGTGATTATTTCGTGTTGAATTGTCAAAATTCGAGATAATTTGACAGTTTGACAGAACGAGTCGAGTATAAATGGAATAATCGGAGACCCCACCCGAGCTTCTTCTTCAAAAAAGGTTTTAACCTTTAGAATAATGTTTCGAGCATCACTTCTAATAGCTTTCGGCATATTTAACTTTATAAATTCAGCAATATCACGACAAAACAACCAGAGAACCCGAATGTAGTATACACTGACAATCGAATGACATTTCATCATGACGGCCGTAGTTCCAATTTTCGCCATTTCACAGATAAGTTGGTAGGAGTGTACCTCTATTCTCTGTCTACGCACAGAATAGATGAAAGAGCATCTCTTTTATTTATTCTGTGGTTCATTTTTTGTCAAAGAAAACTGTCAATGTCTGACTTTTAGATAGTTATCTGTGGTCAATATCTAATTGGCATTTTGTTGCTAGGAGTGGTTTGTGGTTCTGTGCACAGAACACTAATACTCCTAGCGGAGGGTCTGTGTTTTGGCGATACCCGAGGTCACCAGTCCCGAAATAAGAACTTGGTCTCTCGACGAAATATTCAAGGCGATGCGGCCGTAAGTATTACTATTTTCGTTTATATTATGATCCATATCATTTACAGCAACCATTACAGCGATTTTTACAGATTTTGTATATTTTACCCGAGGCTTTTTATGTACGCTCCTGCCATTTTGTATTTTCTTATGAAAGTTGTGCTTTCCAATAACTAAATCATAACTCAAATTTACCAACAATAGTGGCAATTGCCGTAGAACTCGTATGTACAATTTTGACATACTTTATAATAATAATGTACCTACTATTTCGGCCGTCGACATTATTTGTTGATAACCGCTTCATAACAAAGTTTGCGTAAAACAACATTACCGATTTTCGACTTTTATTTGTATTTCTGATATATTGCAGTTGGCTTTATTTTAAACTAATGTGTTGTTTTCACACATGTGGGGTACTTGCACAAATTTTATTAGTCAAGAATATTTCCAAAAACCTACATTAAAGATACACAACAGTTACCTATCGTTTCACTCACACTGCTTGATATTGTACCTACTCCTTCTCCAGCATGCAGTTTTGTTGGCGGGGCTGCACCACCAACAAAACTGTCTGTGGGGGTTTATATTGATTTATGTACCATTCAGGTTTCTAAATACATATTGAGTATCCCAGTGTCAACTTAATTCAGTTGTGAGAAAAATTGCATTCATAATTTCTTAATAGGTTAGGATATGAATACAAAATTAAAAACTATGATTTAATGCTTTGCTTTCAAGTCAGTGTTTGGAGATGTGGGTGCAGACTGCCATGATACATTTATGAATATACCTAGTCTTGCCATAAATACTGAAACAAAGAAAAATATTTTTTTTCTATTGCAAATAACATTTATTACTTTTACAGTGTGTTAGTTTAATACATAAATATAAAACAATTTAAAATATAAAAAGCTTATTCAAAGTGGTCTTCATTGACTGCAATACAGACTTTTAAACATTGAGGCCAGTTATCAATAAAAGCACGCACTCTTTCCATGGGAAAATTCTTGACTGCCAATCGTATGGATTGTTTTAGGGACTCCAAATTATCATGGCGTTTAGAGCAAGCGGTACTCTCTAAAACTGACCATAAATCATAATCCAGCGGATTAAGATCGGGACTTGACGACGGCCAGTCTTCAGCTCTGATGAAGTCCGAAACATTTGTTTCCATTCCGTTCGATGTTTTGATACCTTTTTCACAAAAGTATGGCTCAGTCACTCCTTCATAGCTAATACCCCACCAAACCATCACTGAAGTCGGATAGTGCCCACGTTGCACTCTGTCAACTAATTGGGCAGCTTCCTTGGAGCTTTGAGCATAAATACGGTCATTTTGTTTGTTAAAATGTTGCTCAATTGTAAAAAAATTCTCATCCGTAAACAAAATTTTTCTGTGACCTCCCTTTGCGTACCGCTTCAGTAGTTGTTTGGATTTTACCACCCTATTCTTTTTTAAATTATCAGTTAAGAAATGACCAGTACGTCTCTTATAGGCTGCAAGTCCTAAGTAATCTTTTAAAATACGCGACATGGTTCTAGGTGCTATCTTCATCTCCCGAGATAAAATATTTTGCTTTCGGACAGGAATTCTTCGAATTCTTTCCCTTACTGCTTTGATCACCTTTTTCGTACGAACACTACGTGGACGGCCAGATCTTTTTCTGTCACAAACAGAGGAGGTCTCATTGTACCTATTAATAGCCCGGTACACAAACATTTTACTAATACCAAGCGTATGGAGAGTTTTAAAAATTGCATTTGGTTCCATACCTACTTTGTGTAATGCAATCATAGCGATTCGGTTCTCTTTATCACCCCACTCCATTTTAATATCGCAAAATATTGTACAATGTATTGGCGCCAAACTGAGAAAACTCAATGAACAATCATATAAAAATGGCAGATTCCAAATTCAAATGTAATATTTTGTTTATTTTTAATTGTAACAACACACAACAGATCTGCTACCACTTCTCTAGCCTACATAAAATTGTCTGTTAATAAATTCATGAATGTCACCGTATGCTGCACTAATTCAGCCTAATGGTACCTAAGCAAAAATATATTGCAGAACACCCAAAATATAGAAAAGGGCAGAGGAAAACATCATCTTACTAAAGTGCAGTTAGTTTTCAGCTAAGCTAACATACAAACAAAAAAATATATTGTTACCAGAAATATCAATTAACGTAAGGGACATTTTGGCGAAAATGAGTTATATACAGCGTGTTACAGAAAGGGTCATCAAATGGGATATCAAAGGCACAGATTCTTTTGGTGATAACAAAGTACATGACATAATTTTTTTGTTAAATATAACTACATAATCATAAAGTTACGAAATATTTAACTAAAAATCAAATGTTTCCAATTGAATTCTACAACAACAACATGGAACATTTTATCTGCTGAATTTCCACTTCATTGGATTACTTTTTAAATTATAATTGTGTAAATACATATTTGTTATGATCGCGAATAATATTTTAATCAACATGCAACATAATACTGACCTGCAAAATTGCAAAAAACGTAAGAAAATTTGAATTTTGCGGGCTACCCTGGCGCTTTCACATTAAAACGAAGAAACCGTGTCTCAACAAAATTTTCTATACAAACAATTTAAGTGGGTAAGCTACTAGCAGTGCAGAACGTTGTTGCTAATTTCAATTAGGCTATCTATACTAAACCCGATGAATTCAATTAACGGAATTTAGAATGATTTATTTATGCTTAATTTTTATTATTATTTTATTCTTCTCTTATTAGGGCATTCTCATGGAGGAAGGTGCGGACCAGGGCTAGTGGTGTATAAACAAACATGGTATACATAGTTACGATCTTGTTAAACATTATAATTCTTCACAAATATGAAATAATGTTGTTCATGTTCTGCACAGTCAATAATAATTGTAATACAAATAAAATGGACTCTTATGTGACCAAAATAAAGAAATTTTAATTTGAATAAACGATAATACGGCTAGCGTCCTGTTGTAATACCTACTGTTGCGAATGATTTATAAAATTTTACTATCGAATCTTCCTACCTACCTACGTAATTATGTTATAAGTACCTAGAATTAGAACGCTGGTGCAATCCATTTGCGAATCTTATCTTTCTACAGTAAGTAATTAAATCATCGTCGTCCACGTTGAAGGGCAGGCGATAGTGAGGGGTCATTTCGAAAAACGTTTTCAAGGCTAGGCTAGGGAAGCGGCCAGTCCGAGGGATCCTTTGATCAAGTCTTAAATATTATGACTGGATCCAAACCAAAATCGCCCCCCCCCCCCCCCTCCCTTTGATTATTTGCATGCGGTACAAGAATAGCCTCCCTATACAGTATTTTACGACATCGATATTTTCTTTGTAAGTCCGCCTTTACTAGAATAGAGGTCTACTGTTTTTAAGTTTTTGTTATACAGAAGTTTAAATCTATTTTGATGGCTAATTTCTGGATGCAGCTGTTGGGGGTGACACATATTGCGTATTAATATATGTACCCACCACACCTTTCTTGTAACAGCTATCTCAACCTCCAATCGGCGACAACGAACGTCACATGCAGTTCGTAGTGCGCGAGCGAGTGAGAGGGCTCAAGCTACCGGCCGCGAGGGCTCGTGGCGCGTTGTTAGCGATTTCCAGGAATATTGATTTGTCTGCTGTGCTGAAACTTAGTTATGAATTTATATTGGTAGACACGATAATTAGGTCCCATCTCGTCCCATCCCAGGTGTCGAATAGGTTTCCTAATTTCAAAACTGGCCAAGTGCGTGTCGGACCACACACAATGATGGGTTCCGTAGTTGGAATGAATTTATCCCAAGAACAAACTTAACATTGTAGTTGAAAAACATGATCTCTTATACATTCTAACTGCAAATGTAAGTTGGCCGAATATTACTCGTTAACTTGTAAAGCCTACTTAGCTATCGGCTTGTCTATCTATAATCAAAAAGTAAGTTGAAGTCATATTTCGTACGAAATGTTTGGGAAAAGTTTTTTTTTGCGATTTCTGACTTTTGTAGTAAGCACTCAAACCTCAGTTGGTCTGATAGTTTTTTTGTTCCTTATAAGAATTAGGGTCGAATGGCATCAAAAAAAAATTTTTGTAAAATGTCACATTGTTTTCAAAATTTTGAATGGGGGTCAAAATTTCTCAGAAAAATAAGGACAGTCTCTTAAGACATTCTCCTGTAGCTACAACGGTTAAGGTATCTGCCCCATCTCAAATATTTACTCTTGTCTAAACTATATACTATTGCCGTGAATTTTTTCACATATCCAAAAACCACCATTTAGCGGGCAGGGGGGACTCTAACAAAAATTTGCACATTAAATCTTAATATTTCGCAAACGGATCTCTGAATCGAAATATGTTTTTCACACACCCGCAATATTTTTGACATCCCACACCATGGGATAGACGAGGAAAAAAAGTCATCCCCACTTTACGTGTAGCGGGAGCCACCCTAAAAAAAGATTTTATTTTACCACTTTGTCAGCGTGATTAATATGCATACCCGTGCTAAATTACAGCTTTATAGTACTAAGTCTCTGAGCAAAGTCTCGGACAGACAGCCGGACATGGCGAAACTATAAGGGTTCCTTGTTGACTACGGAACCATAAAAATGATCGCGCAAGTTATGTCCTAAACTGCAGTAAGGCAGATTAGGATAGAAGCTTCCGTGCCAACGCATGTTTGCTTGCTCTGTGAAATCGCTCGCGTTAACCGATTGTAAATAGTTAGTATGTGTAGAGCGCTCTGAAGAAATGTTAGTTGTTGATGTGGATATTTACAATGCATGAGGTTACAGGGCACGTTCTCGCCGCGTTCAAGCGCAGCGCAAGTTCGCGCAGGGCGCTTACGTGCCGCCGAATGTTGTCGCCGTCGCTGCTGCCGAAAACCGGCGGGAAGCAGCGCAAGATCCAAGAAACGTTACCATAAACAATGTAACGGCTACGGGCTTATTGGACGTCGTGTCTCTACAGAGTAAGTTCACTTCATTCCTTAGCTATTACATAATTAACAAGGATATCATTGCTTTGTTTTTTTTTGTGAATTTTTCCTGGCGACCTTTGCCCAGCAGTGGGAAAGTGTAGCCTAGCCTAACCAATTGCCTTAGGTTGGTTACTGCAAAAAAACTTTCAAAATGCCAGAAACTAAAAAGACGATCATTTTTATAAAAAAAGGCGATTATAATTTTATAGAAGATAAATAAGTTCGAAGAATCAATTAAATATTTCCCATCAAATAATATAATTTATTTTTCTGTATTTACTCGTAGATGCTGCTAGTTCGCCAGATAGAAATGGTAAAATCTTTTATTATACAGGGTGTAAGGGACAGCCCTCCGCAAACTAACAGGGTGCATTCAGCTCCTTATTTTGAATCATATTCCACCGGAAATATTCTCAGGAAAATTTTAATTTTTTTTAATCGCATTTTCATTCCTTTATTTCAATGTAAAATTAAATTCTCTGTACGCAGCACTCCATTTATGTAAATAAAACACCTAAAATAAAAATAATCTGCAATGCGACACCAGCAATTTATACTACGCTAACTCAAAAAAGCATAACTTCGAGTTAGCGTAGTATAAATTGCTGGTGTCGAATGGATGTTGAAATACTCGGCGGCCGTAGGCTCGCTGCACTGCCGTTCGCTACGCGCGTTTTGCCACGGTAACGATACATTGCGTGTGAGGTAATAAAACAAATCAGGTTTATTGGATTCCCATAACATTCCTGAAATAATTTCGTGTACCGGTCATCTTAGTATGATATACTGAATTCACCCCATCAGTCTGCGCAGGGCTATCCCTTACACCCTGTATATATATTTTTTTAATGTTTTTAATTGATTAAAATCAAGTAGCTTGGCCGTGTAGTGTCCGGCAGTAATCCATAAGTATTACAAATAGCGACTAAGAGAGTGTTTAGCTTTTTGGTCATGCGAATTTACTCACGCATGCAGGTTGATACCGCGTTTTGGCGATTAACACAAGGCACCGCGTACCGCCGCGGAGGGCGGCGACGGTAAAGCGGATTTCGTAGCGGTGCCCCGTGCGGTAAGGCGGTTTACGCGCCTGTCCGCGCGGATGGATTTAACAAACTTTTCGACATCGAAATCCATTTTTAAATTGCAACACGTCCTGCACCCACGATGATCCGCGCGGCTATGCGGCGCCCAGTGTGTGAGGCGCCGCTCCACCGCGCGGACGGCAGCGCGGAGGGGCGGTGGCGGTGAGAGCACCGCTCGACCGCGCGGTCGGGCGATGTACGTGTGTTAGGCATCTACGGATTTATTAGAGGTCAATGCGACATGAGATCCGCTTCACCGCCTACCGCGGCGGTGCGCGGTGCCGTGTGTTAATCGCCTTTATCGACGTGCCAATGGCCAAAACTGGTGCCTTTTTTTTCGGCGGCTTTTAACGAAACTTTTTTCAAAAAGCAAAACTCAAATCCCGCGTTCTGCGTGCGTGGAGCACTCACCATAATTATCAGTAAACCCTGCATGCGTGAACAAACAAAAATTCATTATCTTCGGCTTGCATTATCCGTTCATTTTTATTAACTGGATCATATGAATATTTAAATTAGTCTAGGCGGATATTTCGGATACTACGGATAATATAATTTATAAGCACTTACATTTTTTTTAAATCCATACATATTATAATAAAATCGTAGCGAAGTGAAAACTGTACCTTGGATATTTTTGAAAAAAAAAAGTAATTGCTACGAGGTCTGGAAATGATTCTACTACCGGCAGTTTTTTAGAATTTTTGTCTGATTATTTGTTTGAATGTATGTTCCATATTCCATCACGCAAAAACTGCCGGATAGATTTTGTTCAAATTTTGCGTAGGTATTCCCTATAAGTCTGGTCAGCCTATAGGCTATAAATTATCACGCTATTTGCTATGGGGAATGAGCAATATTGCTTTATGTTTGTATTCCTCTATAGTTAACCTCAAATTGTAAAAAGACGAGCCAAAAGGTTAGAATATTGCAGATAGGTACAGATTTAACCTTATTTATTTATTTATAATAAGCACACCAACAGCACAGTCACTTACAATTCAAATTAAATAATATCTAAAATTGGCATTTCAGTAACCATGCAAATAACAGGCATGCATGACATTGAAATAATACTAATGATCTCGTGCAGTGCTGATACGTGTGCGTTGACCATTAACGTTCAATGCTTGTGCAAATTGTTTGTACAAGGTAAGATTGAGCGTGTAGCCGGGCGCCTTTAGTTAGCCATTTTAATGTATTAGTTACTTGTACACATTTAGGTGACTTCCATTTGACTTCACAACCTGTAGTGATCGTTGAGAGGCTGCGCGGCAGGAACCCGGCCCGCGACGTGCCGCCGCTGCTCACGCAGAGCGAGGCTGTTGAACCACGACCCTGGGTGAGTGACAAGCTATTTATTTCGTAACTTTTGCATTTTTGTCTACCTTTAGCTATTATTATTATTTGTGAAATAATGGATCCTGCTGATTAACAAAATGCATAATCCCCATTTGAAGGTCAATATTAATTGGTCAGGGTCAAGTCAGTCAAGTATACAGGGTCAAATTAAATTAGCTAGAGAAGCTCCGCAGACGTGATGGGTATCCATATCTAAACATGATCAAACAAAAAAGAAATTAATTTGATGCGTTTTTTTTGGGGACATCAACCGCAGCTATTGTAGTCACTTGAAATATCAGTTCTTTGTAACGGGTGATTTTTTAAGAGTTAAGTTTTTCAGGTTGGCGGCACTGGTTGGTAATGGCATCCAAACGTCATCTGTCAAAGTGAAAAGTTTTCAGTATACTCTGCCATTTCATCATGGAAAGACTTACAAACGAGCAACGATTGATTCAAAATTCGTGCTCTGTGAAAAATGTGTATCGGTAGTTACGACCATATTATGGTCGTCATAATCGACCTGGTGAATCAACAATTCGTGCTGTTATCACCAAATTTCGCACCAAGTTTACTTTGTTGGACATTAAACCATTGTCTCGCATGCGTACAGTGCGTACTGAAGAGAATATTGCAGCCGTAGCGTCCAGTGTTAATGAGGATCGTGAAATGTCAATTCGTCGCCGTTCTCAGCAATTGGGCATGTGTTACTCAACCACATGGAAAATTTTACGTGTTGATTTGGGTTTGAAAGCCTATAAAATTCAACTTCTGCAAGAATTGAAGCCGAATGACCTACCACAACGTCTAATTTTTGGTGAATGGGCCTTAGAATAGCTCAATGAAAATACGCTGTTTTATCGAAAAATTGTGTTCAGCGGTGAGGCTCATTTCTGGCTTAACGGATATGTAAATAAACAAAACTGTCGCATCTGGAGTGATGAACAGCTACATGCCATACAAGAATTACCGATGCATCCCGAAAAAACGACAGTTTGGTGTGGTTTATGGGCTGGTGGCATCATCGGTCCATTTTTCTTCAAAGACGACCGTGGAAGAAACGTTACCGTCAACGGCGAACGATATCGAGCCATGATACGCAACTTTTTTTTGCCCCAGTTAGCCGAGTTGAACTTGGTTGACATGTGGTTTCATCAAGACGGTGCCATATGCCACACAGCTCGTGAAACAATAGACATGTTGAAGGATGAATTTGGTGAGCAGCTTATCTCTCGAAATGGCCGTGTGAATTGGCCGCCAAGATCATGCGATTTGACGCCTCTGGATTATTTCTTGTGGGGTTATGTAAAGTCGTTAGTGTATGTGGACAAGCCGAACACGATTAAAGCCTTACAGGATAACATAACACGCGTAATTCGTGGGATACAGGCCGAAATGCTCGAAAGTGACGCAAAATTGGACCTTCCGAATGGACCATTTGAAACGGAGCCGCGGACAACATTTACATGAAGTTATCTTTAAAATGTAAATGGCAAAGGCCAAGTTATCAATTTCAATAAAAATTTTGAATATATGATGCAAATTGAGTGTTTTATTCGATTTTAAAAAAAAACTACGCTTAAAAAATCACCCATTATATACTTCACAGACGTGATGTGTATCGATATCTAAACCTGACAAAACAAAACAAAACGAAGGGATTTTCTCAACTCATATGTCATGTAACAACACCAACAGCGGTCGTTGACCCCAAAAAATCATCAAGTCTTTTTTTATTTTATTTTGACGTGTGTGTTTAGGTATCGATACGCATCACGTCTGCGGAGTTTCGCTAGCTAATTTAATTTGATCCTGTACATTCGATTATGCCATTTGCCGGTTCCCGCCAGGATGTGCCGAATCATGCTGACCCGAAAACGTGTGTAATACGCCTCAAGTCACTGAAAATTTAAATAGAATGAATGATGTAGAAAATATAATCTTATAAATAATATATATTTTATGGATCTTGGGGGTTGTAAGGGTGGGTTGTAAGCTCGAAATTGGTAGTATACTGTTTTTGAAAATATGCAAGGTAATATGGGAATTGACGTCTGTATCGGTTAAAAAATTCCAACCTGTATATAAACTGTTCTTCCCTTTTCACCCTGAAAGAGGTTGATTTATGAAAAATCTTCAATCATGTGTTTTGTCATTTAATGTTTAGATTACTTTTGACTTAATCCAGACACGCAGTGAAATTCTCCCCCAAAAACTTAATTACCCCCTTTTTCTGGTAGATTTTCGAAAAACCTAAATACTTATGTCCATATTTTTTGTCAAAAGTATTAATACTGTTATTCGAGGTAACCGGACAGCACGTTACAATTCTTCCATACAAAATTTAGCACCCCCTAAAATTTCTTTTGACGGATTTGAAAAACTAAATAATGACAAATTTTATTATTCATTAAGAATGTATTCGTGCTGTTTCAAGTTTATAAAGGGGGAAGCGCTAAGGTAGCCCGCGAAATTCAAAATTTCTTACGATTTTGGTGATTTGCAGCTCAGTGTCTGGGTGTATGTTGATGAAAGTATGATACGCGACCGTAACAAATATGTATTTATAGAATTATAATATTAGAATTAGTAATACAATTTCTTAAGTTAGTATAATCCTGAAATGTTAAGATTTCATAAAAAAAAGTCATTCAATAGACTTACTTGGTCTTAGAGAGTTGTATTGATGACTTTAATGATTATAATTCTGTAAACTCATATTTGTTACGGTCGCGAATCATATTTCAATCAACATACAACCTAATACTGATCTGCAAATTGCAAAAAACGTAAGAAAATTTGAATTTCGCGGGCAACCCTGGCGCTTTCACCTTAACATAATAAATAAGATTTTTCATACATTAGAAACCCACCTTTTCACTCCCTTTAAGGGTCGAATTTTCAAAAATCCCTTGGAGCTCGCCTACATTTTAAAAGAAACCCTTGTACAAAATTTCTCATTTTATTGTGTCAGTCATTCAGCACTTCGCCCGCGATTTCGTTCACATGGATTTCGTACTTTCCCATTTAAATGGTAGTAAGAATGCTTAAGATCTTTATTATTTATTTATACATGCAGTTTGAACAGTATTTATACATGCAGTTTTAACATATGAAATTTACTCATTCTCCCAAAACAATTGGAACTGGTAAATACAAACTGCATTGAAACGAACCGATATATCCAGTTTTAAACAGGGTAAAGTTCCCTTCTTTAATTTTCTAAGGCCTTTTTTGTCACTATGAATCTAGAACATACATCATTTAAATAAATAAACTAGGTGGGCTTTAAGTACTTTAAATCAAGTAAACAGCAACTATCGTACTTGATCATACTAGTTGTCTCACAGAGGGAAAGTACTTTAAAGTTAAAAGAAAGCACTTTAAGTAGTTAAAGTTTAGCGAGTGGCCTGCGCTACCTACGGGGGTGCCTTTGTTTGTTAAGAATGACAACAGTGAATTGAATTATGGGACAGTTTTATGCATCTTAATCAATTCAAATTTATACGCATGCCTTTGTTTGTTAAGAATGACAACAGTGAATTGAATTATGGGACGGTTTTATGCATCTTAATAAATTCAAATTTATACGCACAAGTTTTTTGTATGAAAAAATTTCATTAATTTCAAAAATTTATGACAAAAGATCAATAATGTATCTTTACTATTGTAATCTATATACAGAATACTGTCTCCCATTGAAGCCGTGGCAGATATTTTTATATATATATGTCCAGCGTATTTAATGTTTTAAGTACTTTCCATTTATGAGACAGCCGCGGGAGATTCGGTAAAATAATTGGATTCTAATTACGGCCCTGTCTTTTGTTTGTTGTTCATAGTTGACGATAGATGGCAGTCTGTTTACAAAATTATATAAAAACTACAAAAAATAATATTTTGGCAATTAAAGGATCTTTAGGAGTGAATGTTGAACAAATTTCAATATTATAATGAGAATGTAGAAAGTGAGGACTTTGAGCTGCAGTGGGACAACCCAGGCTAAAAATAAATAAATAAACAAGACAGTTTCCTCGTATCTCCTATGGATTAGGATTTCTCCAGTAAAAAAAAAACACTATATTAGTACTTCCATACATACTCCATTATAATATACTAATTCCATGATTATTATCATATTTATAACAGGTATACCCTCATGAACGTGTGAATAACAATGTGGCCACAACCAAGAAACCTGCTCAGCCACCAAAGTTGCAGACTGTTAAAAAAAAGAAAGAATATAAACGAGACCATCCTATGACGCTAAGATCTCGGCGACAAAGCAAGATTTTATTAAACAAGCTTATAGCGGAAAGTTGTGCTCCTCTCAGAAAGGTGGCCTCGAAGCGCAATAAGAACTCTTCTGACGAGGATGAACCCCTAATATTCCAGAAAACTCGCCTACAGCAGACAGCAAAACATCTGAGCATTTCAAAACAGACGGCTGCAAGAGAGAGTGCTCCCAAGGAGAACACTGATAAACCGAGCTCTCCCAAAGAGAAATCTCCTAAAAAGAAACCTTGCAAGAAGAGGATTATAAAGGAGATCACCACAAACAAGATCACCACAAACGAGATCAGTTTAAGGGAGACTGATCAAAGAAATGCCAAGCATAGTATAGCTAGGAAACAAACTCCCATGAAGAGGGCTCCGCAGAACAGGGTTCATAAGAAATGCTCTCCCAAGCGGCCTGCGCAGTTCCCCTTACCAGAGTGTTCTAAACAACATTTTTTAATTACCGTCATCAAGGAAGACCTCACGGATGAAACAGTTACCCCAAATGACTCAGTTATTGTAGTCGTCCCGAAGAACCCGCTAACCCCAGATGTCCTGGATGATCTCGTTGCCCCTGGTGTCCCAGTCGCTACGGATGACCCAGTTGTCCCGCCCGTCCCGGTTATACAGGATGTCTCGAATGTTCCGATGGTGCTGGATAAAGAGGAGGAATGCTTGGAAAGTCTCCCGGTTGCTGCTGCTGTGGACGAATTACATGAGGTGTTCTCGGATGAGTATATTAGTGTCTCGAAGCATGATGTACCAATGGTCAACGATGATGTCCCAGAGGTCCCGGATGATGTACCGGTGATTTTGCATGATGTGCCGATAGTTAACGTTGATGTTCCGGAGGTCCCGGATGAAGTACCAGTGATTTTGCATGATGTACCGATGGTCAACGATGATGTTCCGGAGGTCCCGGATGATGTATCGGTGATTTTGCATGATGTGCCGATGGTCAACGATGATGTTCCGGAGGTACCGGATGATGTACCGATGGTCAACGATGTTCCGCAGAACACGGATGATGTACTGATGATCAACAATGAAGTTCCGGAGGACACGGGTGACCCAGATGTCCCATTAAACAAGCATGACGTAATGGTCCAGGAAGATATGATCGATCCACCGATTACGACGCTACGAATAGTTTCTCCAGGTTAGTAGTATCTTCAGCATTAATTTGATTCTTTTCGTGTATGTCTGTGTGACCGTGTTGTCTTTCTACACCGCAATGGATTTTGGTGAATCATCATACAGAGAATCTATTCCGGAAGGTTTATGTGTATCATACATTAATCATCATCTTCCTGCCCGTGTCCCATGTTATTTGGGGTCGGCACAACACGTTTTCTCTTTCCATTTTCCCATGTCAACCATCATGCTATCATCTTTCCCTTCTCGTTCATTTTCTTTGGCCTTACTCTCCCTCTCCATCCATCAAGATTTATATTCATCACTCTTTTGTAGTCACATGCGTTTCTTCCCTCCTCATCACATGCCCATACCAAGCCAAAACGTCCTTTCAACTTTTCTGTCACTGGCGCCACTTTCAAACTTCCCCTTACACAGGGTGCAAGGGACAGCCCTCCGCCAACTGACAGGATGCATTCAGCTCCTTATTTTGAATCATATTGTACCGGAAATATTCTCAGGATTTTTTTTTTTTTTTATCATATTTTCAGTTACTATTCCTTTATTTCAATGTAGAATTACATTCTCTGTACGCAGCACTCCATTTATATAAATAAAACAACTATAATAAAAAAATCAGTAATGGATGTTGAAATACTCGGTGGCTGAAGGCTCGCTGCGTGCCGTTCGCTAAGCTTGTTTTACCACGGTAACGATACATTACGTGTGAGGTAATAAAACAAATCAGATTTATTGGATACCCATAACATTCCTGAAACAATTTTATGTACCGGTCATCTTATTATGATATACTGAATTCACCCCATCAGTCTGTGGAGGGCTGTCCCTTACATCCTGTATTCTTATTTTTTACTTTATCTACTTTCGTCACTCCACACACAACATCCATCTCGACATTCTCATCTCCGCTGCATAATCGTATGTCTAAACTATTTTGTCCGTGCACTGTATGTTTAAATACAGGCAAACTAAGAGACAAGTGAAATGTGACCAGCGAGTAGACCATGAGTCGTGTTAAAAACTTAAGGATTATACCTTGCTCGATGCCCTTAGAGATTTGACCTCTGTACTAGTATTTGTAATTTTAGCGCCACCTACCGACCAACGACCATATTATAATAATATGAACTGAAGATTAAGCATTAACACAGATGTGTCGCAGAGTTGTCATCGTTTTTGCCTATTTTATTCATTCCTCTAGTTTTTGTAGTCTTGTATGAGTACCTACCTACATCATAATTTATATTTATTTTGAACTACACGATGCACTATGCCTGCTGACATAGCTTTCATTCAAATGCTATTACATGATACATTCTGAAGGTCTGATGATGACCAGGTAAGTGCTTATTGGTTCTCAATTACGGAAATAGGATGACCTAGCTTTCAACATTTGTCTAATTGAGCATGGGTGCTACTTACTACATGATACATTCTGAAGGTCTGATGATGACTAGGTAAGTGCTTATCGGTTCTCAGTAACGGAAATAGTTGGATGACCTAGCTTTCAACATTTATCTAATTGAGCGCGGGTGCTACTCCATGATACATTCTGAAGGTCTGATGATGACTAGATAAGTACCAAATGGTGTACCGTCTTTATACCCCCCTATTCTTTATTTGTAATATCATACATATTAGGATGTAGGTTTGTATTGGTATTGGTATGTGAGCAATAAACAATATTATCTGTCCATACGGTGTAACAAAAAAAATCTTCTCATTACACATCAAACATTCTATTATAAACTTAGAAGCAACTCCAACACGTTTTTCTCCTATAAGCTTCAAACCTTGTATATCACAGTTTAAAGCACCATGGCCGCCTATTTCTTGTATTTTGGAAAAAAAAGTAAGCTATATCTATAACTCGTCTTCCAGATATATTTTTTGTTTCTGCTTGAGATTTTCCTTCTTCAATAATCCAATCTGGTAAATCTTCATCTTGTTCAACCTAAAACAAACATTTTAACAATATAGGGTCAAATTGAATTAGCTTGCGAAACTATCTAATACTAGCTTTTGCCCGCGGCTTCGCCCGCGTGGATGTCGGAAAATATCCCACAGGAACCTACTACTGGGATTAAGAGTACCCTATGTTCCGTAATATCGAAGGTGTAGTTTTGTCAGGTTTAAACGCCGTCGCCAACAAATTATTAAATCAGCCCCACGACGACAGGTCGTTGATGAAATCTGTCTTCTGACAATCAAGACCTCACATAACATACGACTCAAGTAGGGCAATTTGAAGCATATTACCATTAAAATCATTTATAGCCAAAGTGTTTCTCATGACAATTCCAATAAGCCCAAACACGGCTAGGATACATTGTTTTATTACGGAGTCCCTGTGCCTACCTTCCGGCTTCATCATCAGATAAGTTCGATGGTGCCATTTTCATCAGAACCATTTATTTAAATTTGCTTCGGCATGGTCGCTTAACTATCTTAATCGAGATATCTTATCGCCACCCGTGAAATCAATACTTACCATTGAGGAGTCCCCGTGGCCATCTGTGGTCTTCTTCATCAGTTCCACTTCACGAAATGATACTTTCTGAATGCAATTGCTTGACTTGTTGATGTAAATACCAAAATCGCTGTATACGCCTATAATATTTGAGGAGTTCCCTCAATTCCTCATGGATCCTATCATCAGAACTGGATTTTGATAAAAATGTGACCAATCTAGAAGTATGTCCTTTCAAATAAAAAAAGAATTTTCCAAATGGGTTTTTAAATGACTGAGTACTTACTAACAAACATTAAAAAAAAACAACCGAATTGAGAACCTCCTCCTTTTTTTGAAGTCGGTTAAAATAAATACTAATATTTTAACTCAGGAAGTCAAGATACGAATTATGATTACATTTCCAATCCCTTAAATCTCTTAAAAAGAGGTAGGTACTCAAAACTTTTAATATACAGGGCGTTTGGTAGAACGTTGAACATACGAAAATGGTTGTTAGTTGGGGTCATCTGCTACCCACTTGCCCAAATTATTTGACCTTGGCCCCACCGTTTTTTTTGTTTTTACTTTTTCTTAATTTTACAGAAAATTACCAGTTTTTTAACTTTAAATTGGAATATCTTTACTTGCGATGGGTAAAACAGGCAGGATGTTGTTTTGTATTAATGTCTAATAATAGCAGACTCTCATAAAATTATTGTTTGGTACAGATGTTAGTAGGAAAAAAAGTGAGTCTTTAAAGGTACAAAAAGATGAAAAAAATACTTAGAGCATAACTTTGACTTGCATTAAAAAGAAACTAAAAGCGATCGAGAACTTAGGATAACATCAAAACATCTCTGCTGTATGAGCTTTCTAACGGTATGTAATTTACATTTACTAAAACAAAAAGTCAGGACTTATTTGACAATTTTATCAAGTAGGAGGTTTTTGACGAAACAGAAAATTAAAATGTTTTGCGAAATTTAAAACTGTAAAGTTGTCAAAAAATGTAGCAATCAATTTAAATGAGAGGAGTACTTAAATTACCCATTCAAAGGGCCTTTTTCTGTTACCAGTCACTGCACAGACTCCTTTGTTGCGAAATTTCTAGGAAAACTAAACCACTTACATTTTGTTAGTAAGCATTTGTTAGTATTTTGCATTGCATTTTGTTAGTAAGCGTTTGTTACTAAGCAGGTAAACATTTTGTCTCACTCGTGCGCAGTCATAAGGCATGTCTTTTTCTCTTTCGCTCCCGGCGGGGCCCGCTGAAGAGGCCAAAACGATGATTTTGAATAATTTGAATCAGTCGAGACTTAACTGCCTCTGCGATCGTTTGTGCCCGTCACTTCTGTTTTCGTTCCGAGTCGTTTTGTTAATTACTTGTTGTGTTATCTGTCTGTTAAGTTTCTTGTTCCTGTACTGTTAAGTTTCTTGTTCCTGTACTGTTAAGTTTCTTGTTCCTGTGCGCTATTACGTTTTTCTTGGTGAAAAATGGCTACCTTTACCAGTGAAGAATACGCTGACATGTTGTTAGCGTAAGGACGCGCCAACACTAATTGCATACTGATGTAGAAGATGTCAACTTTTTGCGGAGCATACTGTGGACGGACGAATCTAAGTTCGATAAAGAAGGGATTACCAACTTGCATAATTTGCATCATTGGGCCCCTGAAGATCAAAACCCCCATACGAAGAGACGAAGAGGGTTCCAAAGAAGATTTTCAGTCAATGTCTGGGCCGGAGTGATTGGAAACAGGCTCATAGGGCCCCATTTTTTGCCCAAACATCTTAATGGGAGCAATTATTTAGAGTTTTTGATCAACGATCTACCACCATTGCTACAAGAAGCATTTGATGAAGACAGGCCTATCGTGTTCCAGCATGATGGCTGCCCAGCTCACTGGAGTCTGAGCGTACGCGAGCTACTAAACAATTGTTTCCCCAATTCGTGGATTGGCAGAGGCGGACCAATACCATGGCCTCCGCGATCACCCGACCTCACTCCGCTCGACTTTTACGTGTGACTTTTAAGAGCCAAAGAACTTGTCTACTTCACGGAAGTAGAAACGCGTGAAGAATTAATCAACAGAATTAATGCTGCATTCCAAGTGATGAGGGGAGAGATGCTGCTGCGGACGACAACCGTTAAAATATGACGCAGATGTCGCGCGTGCATTGAAAATGGAGGGCGTCAATTTGAGCAATTACATAATTGAATAAATTCATTTAAATGTAATTTAATTGTTTTATTACCCACTGACATTTAGGTAACAGAAAAAGGCCCTTAGTATGGGTAATTTATGTACTTCTCTCATTTAAATTGATTGCTACATTTTTTGACAACTTTACAGTTTTAAATTTCGCAAAACATTTTAATTTTCTGTTTCGTCAAAAACCTCCTACTTGATAAAATTGTCAAATAAGTCCTGACTTTTTGTTTTAGTAAATGTAAATTACATACCGTTAGAAAGCTCATACAGCAGAGATGTTTTGATGTTATCCTAAGTTCTCGATCGCTTTTAGTTTCTTTTTAATGCAAGTCAAAGTTATGCTCTAAGTATTTTTTTCATCTTTTTGTACCTTTAAAGACTCACTTTTTTTCCTACTAACATCTGTACCAAACAATAATTTTATGAGAGTCTGCTATTATTAGACATTAATACAAAACAACATCCTGCCTGTTTTACCCATCGCAAGTAAAGATATTCCAATTTAAAGTTAAAAAACTGGTAATTTTCTGTAAAATTAAGAAAAAGTAAAAACAAAAAAAACGGTGGGGCCAAGTGGGTAGTAGATGATCCCAACTATCCACCATTTTCGTATGTTCAACGTTCTACCAAACACCCTGTAGTTTATTCACATTTAACTAAAGTATGTAGGTACCATTTTGTTCGATAACTTTTTGCCATCTTGTAGGTAGGGACATGATCCCATTGCTATAGAAATTTTGGGACTTCTGATCAAAATACCGCGACAAGTGGTTTTGGCAATCCTCTCGTGATGTTAACCTGACACTGCCTAAAGAATTCTGAAGAGACCGAAACAGGTGGAAATCTGTAGGTGCAAGGTCAGGACTATACGGCGGATGCATTAACACCTCCCAGCCAAACTCTTAATTTTTGCTGAGTGGCTAAAGATGTGTGAGGTCTAGCGTTATCATGATGAAAAACCACACCCCTTCTGTTGATTAATTCCGGCCGCTTTCTCAACATCTTGCTTTAATCTCATCAGTTGTTCGCAGTAGACTTCAGAATCGCGATGGTCCTGCCTGGTGGTAACAGCTCATAATGAATAATGCCCTTCCAATCCCACCACACACACAGCATCACCTTGTTGCGAGTTAACCCGGGTTTCGCCACAGTCTGTGAAACCTGACCGGCGTTTGACCACGACCTTTTTCGCACGTTCTTGTCGTACGTGATCCACTTTTCATCACCAGTTATCAGCTTCTTTAAAAATGGTTCGGTTTCATTACGTCGTAATAAAGAATCACAAATGAGTACACGGTTCATTAGGTTTCTTTCAGTGAGCTCGTGAGGTACC
Source organism: Fissipunctia ypsillon (assembly GCA_947568875.1). Lineage (NCBI taxonomy): Eukaryota > Metazoa > Arthropoda > Insecta > Lepidoptera > Noctuidae > Fissipunctia > Fissipunctia ypsillon. The sequence continues at coordinate 27,244,801 of OX387643.1, forward strand.
CAAATATCGAGCTCTTTTGTGTACCCAGTTTTTTTCAATTGCGCCAAAACTGTTTTGTGGTCAATTCCCAGTTCTTCAGCTACGTCGTAACTACCTATATGCCGATCTTGCTCCACTTTTTCAAAAATGGCATCCATTTTATCCGTAATAGGGCGACCAGAGCGACGTGCATCTTTGACATCAAAATTTCCGGATAGAAAAAAACGCTTAAACCAAATTTGTGCTCCTCTCACAGACACTGCACTAGGTCCATAAACATCGCAAATTTTTTTCGCGGCTTGCGTTGCACTTTTACCTTTTTTGTAGTAAAATTTTAAAATGTATCGAATTTCTTCATTAGATTCACTCATCTTGACAGTACGAAAAACAAATGAAAATCACACATTTTCCTAATTTGAATTTGGAATTATGTTCTTTACAATTTAAACTTTCAATGATACCAAAACCAGCCAGATACAAATAGTATAGCCAAAGAGATTTTATTACAAGTTCATACATACTATAATGCGAAAAGACTTTTTCCCCAACCTAATACTTAATCAACTTCAACACATCATCGCTAACACTTTTATTGAAGCAACTAGGACCTTTTTTTTTTTTTTTTTTGTGGATGGGAAATCATCAAATGACTTCTCCCGCTCTGGGCGGAGCGGGAGGGCGTGTCAGACTTTTACTGACTAAAACCCACCCATGTTCCTTCTGTTGCCTGTGCCGGGGCCACGGTAACTCTTTCGAACATCCCGCAACCCTAGCTGGCATCGGCCCTAGCAGACCCCGTCAATAGTGCTGACATCTCTTTGAGGCGCGCGTGGAACACGACGCGCCGTCGACTCGGGCTTGGTCCTTACCGGACGGCGAGCTACCCATTGCTTGCCGTCCGCAAGCCCGCGCCTACGGTGGCCGGGAATCAGCTGCCAATTCCCGACGCCCAGGGCGTCTCCTGCGGCGACTAGGGGCGTGAGGGTGCAAAGCTTGCCTCTCCCTCACGCGTCCCGCCTCCTCCTTCACGAGCATTACTGCTTCGCAGAAGGAGGTAATGGCTTCCCATGCACTCTCGCTCCGTACCATGGCCTGGACCAGGGCCGGACGCGAGAGATCGCCGCCGCCGATCGCTTCCGCGAGGACACGGCGGTGCTCCGCCCAAGCCGGGCAGACCTCCACCGTATGCTCCACCGTGTCCTCCGGGCGATCCACACAGTGGTGACACCCGGGCGTTTCCTCCCGCCTTATCCGGTACAGGTACCTCCCGAAGCACCCGTGTCCGGTGGGGACCTGCGTCAGGCGGAAGGTGAGGACGCCGTGGCGCCTCTCCAGCCACTCCTCAAAGAGGGGACTTATCGCCGCAATTGTGGCGTGCCCAGCGCTGGGTTGCGACAATCGCACTCTCCATGCCGCCATGAGATCCTGCCGGAGCTCTGTCCGCCGTGCCGCGATTTCTCGCGGCAACGGAGTTACGCCCCGGCGTCCTGCCTCCTCGCGCCACTCCCAGATGTGCGCGAGGACTTTTGCCTCCAGATCCCATGGCGGTAATCCGGCAAGGAGGTTCGCCGCCTCCCCGGAGACCGTGCGGTATCCCCGGGCTAACCGGATGGCCATGACCCTCTGGGACGCGTTCAACCGACGGACCGGTCGCCGCCTCACGGAACGCGCCCACACCGGAGCTCCGTAAAGGGCCATGGACCGCACGACCCCCGCGTAGAGCCTCCGGCAGGAGGCGTTTGGACCCCCCAGATCGGGCAGGAGCCGCCCCAAGGCAGCCCCGGCCCGCTCCAGTCTGGGAGCCAAACGTCGGAAATGCTCCACGAAATTCCACCGGCTGTCGAGGACGAGTCCCAGGTACTTCATCGTCGACTCGACACCGATGAGGACCCCTCCTACCGTTATTTGGGAACCCGATGGTGGCGCGTTCCGAGGACCATGAAAACACATGGCCTCGGACTTGTGCAAGGCCACCTCGAGTCCCAATTGCCGGATCCTCTCTACGATTGTCGCAACCCCGCGTGCCGCTAATTCGGCCGCCGCCTGGTGCGACCTCCCCTGCGCCAGGACCAGCGTGTCGTCAGCGTAGCAAACTACGCCGACGCCACCAGGGAGGTCGGCGCGCAGCACCCAGTCGTACCCGATGTCCCACAGATGCGGTCCCAGAACCGATCCCTGCGGGACACCGCACGACATCTCTCGCCGGTTCCACTCTCCCCGGTGACCGGGGTAGATGACGGCCCTGTCCGTCAGATAGGCCTCGACCACGCGACAGAGGTAGGTCGGCACTCGGTGATACCGGAGTGCCTCCCTGATGCAACTCCAGGGCAGGGTGTTGAAGGCATTGGCGATATCTAGAGACACCGCCAAGACGACCCCACCCCGGGCCACAGCAGCCCCCGTCGTGAGGGCTCGTACGCGCATGATGGCGTCCACCGTAGAGCGCCCCTTGCGGAAACCAAACTGGCTCTCCGCCAAATCCGGCCCCACCCTCACCAGCCGCCCGACAAGGCGGTCTGCAATGACTCTTTCAAAGAGCTGGCCCACCTCGTCGAGCAGCACGATGGGCCGGTAAGCGGACGGCGAGTCCGCAGGGCGCCCCGGTTTCTTAATGAGGACCAGTTTCCCTGTCCTCCATTGAAGCGGGAACTGGCCCCTCTCCAAGCATGCGCTTAGGAGCCCCCTTAGTCGAGGCCCGAGAGCCTCCAAGGCCAGGACCCAGGCTTTTCCAGGTAAGCCGTCGGGTCCTGGGGCGGTATTCTTGGCATTCAGCCTGCGCACCGCTACTCTCAGCTCTACCTCGGTCACCTCCGGAGCATCGTCGTCATCGTCGGCTGCGTGGTCCGCATCCGACACCGCAGGAGGCGGAGCCATGGGCGGGGGAGTATGTTCCCCTCGCGAAGGGAACAGAGCGCTCACCACGTCCTCCACGAGCTGGGGCCGGAGACTCTGCGTCAGCGGGGGAGCCCATGGGCGGAGCTTGTTCCGCACCATTTTATAGGGGCGTCCCCACGGGTCCCTGTTCAGAGTCTCCAGCGACTCCTCACGGGCCAGTCCCTTGGCCCGCAGGATCTCCGCTCGGAGGGCGGTCTTCGCCGCTCTGTACCCCTCGTACAGCTCCGCCTGAATGGCTTCCGTATCCGGAGGGCGGATACGGAGCCTGCGGTGCCTGGTGTACCGGCGTCGCGCAGCAACGCACGCGTCGCGCAGAGACGTCAACTCCGGCGACCACCAGCACACCTGGCGCCGGGCGCGTCCGGGCCGGACCCGGGGCATTGCCACGTCGCATACTTCGGACATGGCCTCCCGGAACCACCCCGCCTCGTCATTGATGTCAGCAGGCCTGTCCGGTGGTGACACCCAGGCCTGCACGATCGAGGCTTCCAGGAGGAGCTCCCGGTCCAGCTGCTTCAATGCCCACCGCGGACCACTCGGGGTCTGTCGGACCGGCGCGCTCGAGGTCTGGGCGGAGACGTCAAACCGGATGTACCGGTGATCGGAGTAGGTCTCCACCCCCTCCATGACGCGCCAGTCGAGGACACGCGGCGACAGAGCGGGGCTGGCGAACGAAATGTCCACCACTGACTCACCCCGCATCCGCACACACGTGGGGACAGAACCCCGGTTTAGGACGACCAGGCCCGTCTCCAGAGCCCAGTCCTCCACCATCCTGCCCCGTGTGTCCGTAAGCCGGGAACCCCAAGCCACATTCTTGGCATTGAAGTCCCCAAGGACGAGCACAGGCAGGGAACGGAACCCGACGACGACGACTCTCAACTCCGCAAGGGAGTTGTGGAACTCGGCGAGAGTTCGGTTCGGGGAGAAGTATACCCCTACCACGACAATCTCCCCGAACCGTGCTGCCACGCAACCCCGTCCCCTTTTGACCGCCTCGAGGGACGGGGTACCGACGGCGGCCGATGAAATTAGAGTCACTGAGCCGCTCAGGTCCTCCACCCAGTCATCCCTGGGCGGGACAAAGTACGGCTCAGCGACCACGGCGATGTTAATCGACCACTGCGCCATGCTCTGGAGCAACAGATCCTGAGCGGAGGCGCAGTGGTTGATGTTCGCCTGGAGGAGGCGTAATGGGGCCATTATTGGCACTCCATATCAGCCCCCTCCCGAACCCTCTGTGAGGGCCCTGCCGCGGTGGTTGCGGCGGTGGCGACAGTGGAGGCGGCGGCGGCAGCGGTGGCAGTGGCGGCGGCTGCGGCGGTGACGACGGTGGTGGAGGGCTTGCTGGCCCTGGGTTTGGCGAGTGGAGTGCAAGCCTTGCTCCCAGCCCGGTGATTGGCCGGCTTGCCAGCTGCCGCACACGTGAAGCAGTGCGGCGTGGCTTTGCACGAGCCGGCCTTGTGACCGGGCTGACCACAGCAGAAGCAGTGGCTGCTACGATCCACCTCCGAGGTGCATTTAGCTCCCACATGGTTGCCTACGTGGCAGCGGAAGCACCTCAGAGGTCTGGGCTCCAGCAGTTTCACCTGCGTGGAAACCCAGCCCACCTTGAGCCTTTGGCCCTCCCCGGTAATTTTTCGGGCCACCGCCACGGGGCAGCTCACCGTAACGGTTCGCATCCCCGTGAAGTCAGGACGGATGGTGCCTACCCTAACCTGCTCGGCTGAGCACCCTCCAGTCCTAACAACGGCGGCCATCACCTCTCCCTCTGTCGCTGAGTCGTCCAAACCCAGTATGCGCATATCAGCGCGCTTGGTGGGTCTGGACACTCGGGCCTTGTCCGCATTTAGGGACGCCCTAAGCCTTTCGGCCAGAGCGTCAGCGGTCGGGCCGCTGGCCGCACCGGGGACCTCCAGCATCCGGGCCCCAGTCGCAGTGGCCTTTACCCGGACGCCATCTGCGATACCGAGCTCATCGAGGTTCACCGCCGCCCTCGCTTTGGCAAGCACGTCGCGGTAGGACACGCCCTTCTTTTCCGCTTCCGGCTGTAGTGTGATCACTACAGCTGCGGACTTTGGGGCACGGAGCCTAGCCGCGACGCTTCGCTCCTTGCGCCGCTGCCGCCTCTCCTGTTTTTTGGCCGCCCTTGCTGCCTTACCCGCCTTCCTCTTCTCCCCGGCTACTTGCCATTCGGCGTCAGCCGGAGGGGATTTAGGAGGCGGAGGCGGTCGTTTCGCCGCCAGGGCTGGGGCCCTCGCGGGTTCTGGGACGGCTCCGCCTTTCACCTGTCCTTATGACCCCGGCTTGGCCGTGGCAGCCGCGGCGGCGGCATACGATGCCGCCTTCCGCTGGCCCGAGGCCGGCTGGCTCGCCGCTAGCGGGGGCCGCAGGACTATAGCCTCCAGGGCGGAAAACCGGCTCCCGAAGGCAGCCAGTTCCCGTCGGACCAGGGCCAGAACCCGGTTCTCAGTAGGCATGGGCCTGACCTGCCCATGCCGCGCCTCCTCCTGTGGCACCTCCCGGGGGCCGGCTTCTCGAAGCCTAGCCAGGTCCGCTCGGAGCTCCGCGTTCTCCTTTCGGAGAAGCTCCATGGCGAACCTCCGCCCGCATTTCGGACATTGCGTCCGACGGGGGCCCGATGTGACTGGCCTCCGCTGCCGCCATAATGGAGGCCGTGGCTGCGGATATAGCCTTGTCTTTAGAGGACTGAGTCCTCTTCAAGGCCACACTTTTAATAGCGGCTGCCACGACCTTTGCGAACCTGACCGTTCGCTCCGACTTCGAGCCGCCAATGACGTCCGGCTCACCACCTGACGACTCCGACCCGGCCGAGACCGGCCCCAACTGCGACTCTGGCTCGGCTTGCTGGCCTCCTTCATGGTGAGCCCTCTGCCAACACCACTTTCATGGGCCCCACCCTGCCGGCTGATCTTTTTACGGGCCGAGCTCACCCATCCGTCCGAGGAAGACTCCTGGCCATTCCCTGGTTTGGGGCGCTTCTTTAAGAACTCTAGGTTCTTCTTAGCCGCCCCAACCACTTCGCGCTCTTGGCTCTTATACGAGCCCTTCGCGCCAGATACGGCGTCGGACTCCGACCCCGCATCGCTTCCCTCCTCTTCGCTTCGGTTTTTGTTTTTTGTTAAAGAATCCATTTTTGTTCCCACGAGTAAAAAACTTTTATTATCTCAAAATCTAGTGGTTCGCACTAGCGACTAATTTAGCTACCCATTAGTCAAGCTATCAACTTCCCTCATGGTGCGCCGCCGCTTGGAGGTTTGGGGTGATTTTTTATAGAGGCTTTCTTCCTCGCGGCCCGGGCGGTTAAGCCAAGACCCTCGACCCCCGTCAAAAGTCAGAGACATGACCTTGACAATCTTCGGGGCTACGAGAATAACGGTGGCAGAAAGAGAAGGCCTCTTCCTGCCTGCCCGGCGGCAGAGTTAGTGCACACCGAGCCCGCTCTTACTCCGCCGCTGTGCGTCTCTGCTTAGAGCGCAGAGAGACACACGTTGGAGCGTACTTCTGACAGGATATTGGCATACGGGCAACAAGACCCCTTAGGCACACAGTACCTAATGGGGAGTCATTGCCCGTACCCCAGGGTGCACCGTCCCGGTGACTGGCCTTCCCCCCGGACGCATCCATAAGGGAATTCCAGCCCACAGGCACACGGGGAGGTTTCCTGTCCAAGCACCCCAAGCAACTAAGACCTTGACATCCTCTACACATTGTGGAACAACGCAATCCAGCTCTCACACAATCACATCTTTTTCCGCAACCCTTTTTGCAACCACATGCCATTATCTTCAGTATTGACTCGGTGCTGCTGACTTTGTTGTAAATATGGCTGATAAAAAGTTGTAAATTTTTTTTCATCCCCATTGTGTTGGGCTCAGTACATTCCCTTGATTGCACCTGATGATAAATTCGCCTTAAGTGTTGACGAACTGCTGCTAAAGTTGGTGGTAACTGATAAAATAACAGCACTGTTTGCTTGGCCAACGTTTTTTATTAAAGCAAACATATCGTAGTTCATTGGTTTGGTCTCAGTTTGGTTGGCCCCATACCATGTAAGTATAAATTTTTCTTATACTTTCTCTTACGTACTGTCGGCATTAAATACTTCGATTATACAAGGTGTAACAGGACGATTGACATTCCTTTAAACCACGTAAAGAGAATCGTGTTCTTTACCCGTATACATGTATATAAATCCAATGAATACTTTAGCCACAGGAAATTATTTTTCATTTTCTTATTTTTCAACATGATGTAGATCTGAGTACGTAATAATAGGTAAACGTTGCCGCCGCCGCACCCCGCACCCCGCGCCGCACCGTTGGTCAGTGACTTTTCATAGATAAAGCGTGTTTACTTTTTATGCAGTTGATTCTGCTATTTATTTTGTTTGAAAACTGTTTTTTTTTAATTTTCCATTAACTACCTACTAATCTTCATGTTTTAAAATGTTTCGATGGATTAGTACCTACCTACTGTGCTCGTTTTCATTTAATGTCGTACATTCAGATACACGTTGTATTTTGCAAGTCGATATTCTTATTAAAAAGCTGGACGGTCTGAAGTTTTCCTCTCCCGTAGAATGCCGAAGTTGTGTCGCAGCCACTCATTGCGTGAAGAAAAAGAATTGATTCTCTACAGTTTTTAACAACATCACATTCTGCAATATTTTTTGAGTGCTGTATATGTTTGCTTCACTTTACCACTAGCCTCTATAAGCATGTATACGTTCTTACTTAGAGGGTTAGACCTACTAAGCGGACCAACAGATCTATGTCTTGCCCAATCACGACAACATTTTCATTTGCTTCGGTTTCTTTGATTGAAAAGAGCCTAACGCGCGAGTTTCAAATTGTCATTTCTAACTTTTGGGCGATTTTTGGTCAACTTTGTAATGCGATTGCGCAGAAACTATAACTTATTATTTGTAGGTAATTTTACAAGGATTAATTCACTCTTTGGCCATTTTCCCCTATCACAGACCGTTTTTCTACACATTACAAAAAATCGTAAAAAAGGAGGGGAGGAGGTGAAGCGTCGCGTGGAGGAGGGAGAGTTGCCTATTTTAAAATTATAAATTATGCCGTTTTTTCGCCCATACATTCAAATCTAGAATGAACATACTAAAGGTTTTGATAAATCCGTCTGCCTATTTTTTTGACATTGCAGAAATGGGCTCCCATAAAACTGTGACGTTTCTGACCGGTACTGCTCACCTAGTCGAGTTCAGAATCATCTAAACTAACGATTTTATACGGATTTGGCGGTTAAAACGATGTGATATGGGGGCGGGCTTGGGTGGGTTTTGGTCGTGGTACTAATAATGAGACATTATGTTTTTTTACAACTCTTTTAATTTCGTGCTTAGTTAGGGAGTGGACCTCCGGTCCGGTGGCAGTTATACTATACCGATTGCAATAATATTTTATACACGTCATATAAGTCCCAATTGACGACATTTTGTCGCTAATAGAATCCATAATTTAAAAAAAAATTGACCCAACTTACAACTGAGCTGCAAATTGCAAAGAACGTAAGAAAATTTGAATTTAGCCGACTACGATAGCGCTTTTGGCTTTAACATCAGATAATGTACGTAGAGTAGTAAACCCTGGTTCCACAATGGCACAGATTTGAAAAATAATAAATATTGAATTTAAACCGAATTACCATATTTTCCTGCAGATAGTTCTAAATCACCTTTAGGGCCGATATTTAAGTCAGTAATTTTTTTTTATGCTTATACGGAGAGATCTCTCTATTTGACGATTGAAAAATCGCCCCTTAGTGCAAGCATAACCAGTTCGTTAATTTGCACTTGTTCACGTTCCAGAACCTGGACCAAGCAGCATGCACGACGCGATCTGCAGTGATCACCGAATATACTTAAGAAGCGACGCGGATGAGCCTTTCCTTAAAGAAATGTTACAAAATACAGCAGCCAATCTTGAGCGTGCTCGAAATGTTCAGTTCGAGGTACCGACGACTTGCGTCGCGGCAGAGTGGCGCTCTGACCAGGACGTCATAAACGCTTCTCAGGATTTACTGGACACACGCTGCAAAGTGTGTAAGCCCTGCATCAGGATTGAAAAACTGATGAAAGTTTCGACTTTACTAAAATCTCAAATTGAATTAACGAGCAAGAGACACGAAAACGTTGCCGCGGTTCTAGAGAACGAACCAACGGAAAAAGACGGTGAAACAGAAGTCGTTGAAATAGAAATAGACGAAGACGCGGATTCGACGAACGATGACCAAGGTCATCTTTACTTGCTATTGCCAAAACATTCTTGTGTAATGCTGAAATTAAGAACCAGCGTGGTACACGGCAAAGAGGTCTTGGGGGTTCGTTTGGTGCCGAGAGATGAGTCTCTGAAAAACAAACAAGAGTTTTCACTTGAAGAACAAGAACATTTACTTGACCAACTTATCGAGACCCTGACGAATACAGAGGGTCGAAGCGACAATTTGGAAGGGCAAAACGACATTCCGGAGGGTCGAAGGATAAGCATATCATCTGACAGCACTACTGAGATGAGCGATGCTCCTTCTCATGATCAAGAGACGTCAATCCGCCTTACAGCCGAGAAAAGGAAGAAAAGACGTTTAGCTGTTAAAAAGAAGTTAGCTGAAGCGGAGCTGATGCAGGACCGCATCAGAGAGGAAAAGGAAAGAGCGATTGCCCGCCTCGAGGAAGAGAAGAGACAGGAAATATCGCGGATTATGGCGGAGAAGAACATAGCTGTTGAGAAGATGTCCCGCTACCACGAGCGGTTTACCCAGATGGAGAAGGAGAAACAAAGAGATTTTGCTCGCCTCAAGGTGGAAATCCGAGCAGAAGTCATATCTAAATTAGAGGCTAAACGCCGTATGTACGCTGAAGTCGACGGCATGGCGGCGAACCTTGCCAAAGAAAAGGATGCCAAGAGAATGGACCTGGAAGAAAATGCAGATCAAGATGCGCCTGGCACCAGTAGCTCCTTGCTGACAACGGATGGCGGGTTACTAGTAGACGCTCCTGTGTACCACCCTACCGAAGAAGATTTTTGTGTAAGTATTAGATATATAGATAAAACATTTATTCAGTGCACACAAAAGACATAGCACAACACACAAAAGCACAAATAAACTATAACAAATTACACATTACATGAATGTATATATAAACTAGCTGGTGTCCCGCGACTTCGTTCGCGTGAAAGTCGTAAGATATACAAATACTAAAATAACAGCCACATTTTAATAAAACTCTCGTCCCCCGACCCGTCGCATTGCATAGTTTTCGCTTAGTGTTAGTGTTCTGACTTTTTTATTTTTTCTCGGCTCCTAAGGGTCGTAGTATGATGTTAAATAGCTTGTACCTATCCGCGAGAATTGAGCTACCAAATGCAAAAAGAATTTTTCAAATCCGACACAATTTCATAGATTTTAATTTTTTTTTAAAACCCTAATTATTTTTCTAAAATAAAAGTAGCCTAAGTTACTCCCTGTAACATTAGCTATCTGTCAGTGAAAGTCCCGTCAAAATCGTACCAGCCGATTCGGAGATTAACCGGAACAAACAGACAGACAAAAATTTTAAAAATTGCTTTGTTGTTATACACATCACACATCTATTGGCCCACCTTGTATTTTCAGTTTCGTTTGGTCCTAGCTAAAATTTTATATTAGGTCGAGCAAAAAGTTTTTATGCAGTTTTGAACCTGGCACATTCACAATTTCATTCAATAGTCTTTTTTTGAATTTCGAACACAGAATTTAAAGAAACAAAAGACAATTTGGAGCCTGTTTGTTGATATCAAACAATCGAATACTAAGAAAACTTGGTTTTATTGGTTTACTTGGATTTAATTCTTGAAAAAGTGATTGATATCTTTGGTTTTGCAACAAACATTACATATTCTTAACATTAAGGTGAGGTTCTATCAATAATCTATAGATACTTCACCTGAAGTCGCCGCCCAAGCTGTGGCACTTATTCAGGCCGGACACAGCCAAAGAAACGTGAGTGCTCAACTTAATTTAAGTCGATCTGCGGTCCGAAATGTTTATCGGAGGTACCTAGAGACTGGCGGCTTTGTTCGTCGCCAAGGAAGGCCACGATCTCGGGTCACAACTGAAAGGCAGGATCGATTCATCGTGACGACCAGCTTGAGAAATCGTCACCTTACCTCCATTGAGATACAAAACCAACTTCGCGACTTCCACGGAGTATCTGTGAGCGCTCGAACAGTTCGGAGAAGGTTAAAAGAATGCGATATGGTACCACACAAGCCAGCTAATGGGCCCAAACTAACGCGAGCCCACCGAACAGCGCGCCTTCATTTCGCACGCAGTCATTTAAATTGGACACAGCAAGATTGGAGCCGTGTACTCTTTTCTGTCTAAAATTGTGTTACATGGCAATGATGGAAGGAAGAAGGTCTACCGACGTAAGGGAGAGCGTTTCGCACAATGCTGCTTTGAAGAGAGGGTTGCTTATGGCGGTGGCTCATGGACTGTCTGGGGCGGTATATCCGCGAGCGGCAAAACTCAACTTGAGGTTGTTACAGGACCACGGCTGCCAACATTAAATGCTGAAAGGTACATTCGTGAGTGCTTAGAACCTCACGTGATACCATACGCGGACTATGTGGGCCCAAATTTCCTTTTTATGCATGATAATGCAAGAGCCCATGCGGCCGGCATCGTCAGGGAATATCTTCGGGATGTGAACATCACAGTTATGGACTGGCCAGCCAGAAGCCCAGACATGAACCCCATTGAGCACATGTGGGACGAGCTAAAAAGACGTGTTAGGGCTCGTCAGCCAGTTGCCCAGACGATGCAGGAGTTGAAAACTGCCATAGAAGAGGAATAGGAGATGATCCCTCAAAATTTCATAGAGCGGTTGATAAACTCTATGCCTAATCGTATGAGAGCTGTGGTAGATGCCCATGGAGGCAACACGCGTTATTAAATTAAACCTTTATTTGATAAAACATGTTTTTTATTCAAAAATCAATTGCCTTTAACAAGGCGCATATCCGACTTGTTAGGCGTAGCTCCATGTCGTATGGTATTCTGAATTCAAATTTAAAACAATACGATCGAAAAAGATGGTAAAATGTATCAGGTTTAAAACTGCATCAACAGTTTTTGTTCAATCTAGCAATCATATTTCGGTAGGGGCCATCGAAACCTAAACTCTAAGGTGGGCCAATAGATGTGTCCAGAAGTGTATAAATATCAAATACCGCTTGGTAAAATCACTCAAAATAAAAAATACCAAACACAAAAAAATCAATCAAACGTGTGAAATTAAAGGGCTTTGAAGGTCCATAGTATACCTGTCTGCCATTTTGATTTTTTTTTTCAAAATGGCGGCCATGCATGAAACCTATATAAATCGATAGCTGACATCAAAGCAAACAGAAAACATAAATAAGACCAAACCCCGTATTTCGAAGATATTAACGTACAACGTGAAATCCGTATATTATTTTTTTTTTTTTTGTAAGTTATCATTTTAGTATTATGGCCAATAGATGTGTCCAGAAGTGTAGATACCGTATAAACTTTCATATACATTTAGTAAAAAGTTGTTATTTTGACATTACAAATGGACACTTCAATTTTATTTATTTGTATATGTATATACAGGGTGTAAGGACAGCCCTCCGCAGACTGATGGGGTGAATTCAGTACATAAAATTATTTCAGGAATGTTATGGGAATCCAATAAACCTGATTTATTACCTCACACGGAATGTATCGTTACCGTGGCAAAACGCGCGTAACGAACGGCAGCGCAGCGAGCCTTCAGCCGCCGAGTATTTCAACATCAATTGCTGATTTTTTTATTTTAGTTGTTTTATTTACATAAATGGAGTGCTGCGTACAGAGAATGTAATTCTACATTGAAATAAAGGAATAGTAACTGAAAATATGATAAAAAAATGTTAATTTTCCTGAGAATATTTCCGGTACAATATGATTCAAAATAAGGAGCTGAATGCATCCTGTTAGTTGGCGGAGAGCTGTCCCTTACACCCTGTATATTTGTAAGTATATGTAGATGTACTTTGAGGTCAATAGTCGAGATGAAAACTATCCTATCTTTTAAGTTGGTCTAAATTACACCTAGCGTATAAGAATCAAAACACGACGCCATCTACTGGGTGCTTACTTAACCGATTCGTTGCGATGCCTAATTTCACTAACTTCTAGCCGTGGCGTCGAACAAAAATAACGTGACACTGATCAGTGCCCAACGCCATACGATTAAATGACACTCATCTGTGTCTTCAGCCATGCGGAAAAGAAAACAGTGTTTTGACATTTTTTTACGTATTCAAAGCTCGAATATTTGATTTGCTCGAATAATTGAAGGAGTTATCATCGATTTCAAAATGACACATATCCGTGCCTGACGCCACACTTAAAAAGAAGTGATGGCACTGAAACGTGCCATCCGCAACGAATCGGTTAACCTAGATATCAAAAGATGTTTGAGGATTTATCGATATACACCACTATCTGTTAGGAAATAATAGAATTTACCAATAAATACACACTAATGGCGTATATTAAACATTTAATTTGCAATAAAAGTTATTGAGGTCAATAATCGAGATGAAAACTATCCTATATTTTAAGTTGAACCAAATTACACATAGTGACCAAGTTTCATCAAAATCGGTTCAATAGTTTCGAAGTTCATTCAGGACATACCTACATAGTGACATGAGATTTTTATATATACATATAAGATAGAGAGCAGTGGTGGCCCAGTGGTAATGGCTCTGACTTACGAGTTGTAAGTCGTTGGTTCGAAGCCAGGCAGGCGCTTTACTTTGTTAAATATTTTATCACCACTGCTCTCAAAACGGTGAAGGAAAACATCGTGAGGAAACCGGCCTGTCCTAGAACCAAAAATTCCAGGGCCAGCGTTGTAGATTGCTGTGCACTCCCTCTCGAAGAGTGGAGGCCTGAGTCCCGGTAGTGGGAACATTATAGGCTGATTATGATGATGGTATAAAAACAAGGTGCCAATATACAAAAAAGAAAAACACCTACCCTAACTGACCTAAGCTAACTTTTGTATAGATCTATCTTGATTATTATTAATTGTCATGTCATGTGTTGTGTGAGTCACAAGATCACTTGGCAAAATTCAAAAGAGATTTTTTTTTTGAGAAATAACGATTGCAAGTTTGAGACGAGACCTGTTTCATTATAGTATGATGTAATGCAATTTAATAAATATTTTTCAGGATCCACTTCGCTATTATGAGAAGATCTGGCCAGAAGCGGTTAGATATGGCATCTGTAAGGTGGTGCCCCCTCCTGGTTGGAAGCCACCTTTTCGAGTGCATGACGAAATGAGATTCGATGTTACGAACCAATACATTTCGCGACTATTCAGCCGCTGGGGACCGGCCGCGAGAGAACTTTGCGCTATCAAGTTGTCCCTCGCTCAACAAAAAGTTAATTTTACACGAGCACCATTGGTAGGTATTGATACTTTTAAGCAGCATTTTTTTTTTTCAAATTTCTCGTTACTTGTTCCAATCAACAAGGATATTGTTGTATGGCGACGTCCGAGAAATTCCCTCGCCTCTGAAATTTGGCATGTGATAAGAGTTAGGTGATACAGATTACAGATGTACAATAATCCAACAAATTTTGTTACGTGAATTTGGCCATTTTCACCTAAACAAAAATCGCTTATAACTCTCTGTGAATATTTCCTCAGACTGAAATACTTTCTGTATACCTACGTATATACTAGTTAAAACAAAGAACAGAAAAAACAGTAGAAGTCGCAAGTAGGCGGGGCCCGCGTACCCCGAACTTTGCGAAGTTCCGCAAAGTCTGATCCGCGCACACAGTTACGCACATCAGTCTTGTGACAACCGTAACGATAACGAAAACTTGAAAAAATATACAAAAATTCCCTATTATGCTGTTTTAGAATGTACACAGGATATCAGAACCAAAAATGTATCAAATGGTGGTATATCATACCATCGGTAAGAGCTAATTTATTTTATTTCGATTAAAATTTAAAAAACAATATTTTATCAAACAAGACAAGACAAGTAAAAGTTGACTTTATGTTGTATATTTTAAAGTCTCTTTCTTTTTAATTCAAACATATTATTCGCGAAGATTCCAACTAAGCACATGTCACAGTCAGCTACTCAATTAGAGATTACCCTTATCGATAATGAGTTATCGATAGATATTTTAAACTTACAATGTTCTATGATATATCGGGAAAATGTAACACTGAGTGCGTTTTTTTCTTTGATGACTCCGTATTAGTATTAGAACAGATTTCCATGAAATATTGAAATCTTTTATTTTTCTTATTCTATCTTATCCAAGTTTGAAATAAGTAAATCATGGATCTAGGTGTACCTAATCTATTCGTAATATTCTAATCGAGAAAAGGATCAGGAAATTGTACTGCGTTGGAACAATTGTCTATCCTAAACTGTTCATCCGCAGTAGATTGCATAAATAAAACATCTACTGATTCAGGTTTAACACAGGACGATTGGACAAAAGACAACACAGAAGAGCAAGAAATCGGCGAACTTTTAAAAAAACGTTTCTCAATTTAGTTCTCAAGCAGTAACACATATTGCAGGTTACATTGCCCGAATCATAATAAAAAAAATTAATTGCGACGTCTGTGTTGACTTCTTTACATAAGTTTATAGTAGTATAAAGGTGGGTTTGTATATCCATCATACGACATGAAAAAAATTGTAAAATGGCTAAAGTTGACATTCGAACTATGGATGGAAAACTATTTAAAAAAGAAGAAACAATAGCCAAAATATTAAGAAAGATAGGAGAAAAATTGTTCGAAGATATTAATTTTCATCAAATTGGAGAATTCACACATAAAACCATGTAACTGACTTGATAAAAGCCATTACAGAATGCTACATTAATGTACGGATATATACCATCTACTTATTTCAAGGCCAATAATCTGTGTATTTTGTCTTTAGCTGTTTTTACTTATGTAATTACCCAAAACATTTTTTATAATTTTAATTTGTATTCTATAATTCTCACTTTTATATGCTTTGATCGTATTTCAACATCAAAAGGTCCAAGTTCCAAAATAGTTTTACGAATGACTAGCCGCGATTTTGCACATGAAGTATCGTAATAAAAAAGACAACCGCCTTCAAAACCAACAAAGTGAAAAATAACTTTAATTTCGACCAAGTGAAAAATACATACTATCTGTATGTAACATAGAACCTCCTTCTTTTTGAAGTCGGTTAAAAAGTGGCTTAAATATGTGTTTAGTCTGACATTTAAGATCATCTATTTACCAAATTGCATCAAAGTCCATTACGGAGTTAATCAATCTACACATACATACCACGAGTAATTTTCAAAATCAGATTAGTATTTTAACGCAACAATTATTAATTATACTTAAATCGTAAGTATTATATTAAAATTTAAACACTTGATTTCAAACATCAAATATTTATCGACTAGTGGTTGACTGTATTTTGTTTGAAAATAAAACGAAATGTCGATAAATAAGGCAACGACAGTGGTCATCCCTAGAGTAAGGAGTACGAATAGTAGTGACCTCATTACGGAAATCTATATAGCTTATTTCTAACGAAATACAGCTTTAAATTGAATGCATTTATTATAGTGACATCTAGCGGCGGGTAGCGTAACTTGCTTATCAAACTATTCCGTATGCGCTTTAAATGGAAAAGGTAATAAATACTTAACAGCAATAGTTAATAAACAACTCGTATCATCATATTTTTAAGGTTTATTTTCAAACAAGCGGCAGTTGACATATTTCCTATTTTCATTCAATAATAAATCACCAATCACACCAAAGATTTCTTTGTGTTAGGAAATACAATTAACCTATGTGTGTTTGGATATGCTGGTTCCGATACTAATAAAGCGCTATGCGATTTCTACTGTTTTTTCTGTTCTGTGAGTTAGAATAAGTATGTACAGTAGTACCCAACTGATTGGCTTACCGATGTACCTGCGCAGATGATGAATTTTTAAAGCGCGGGAAATGCTATTGACCAATCGGCACACTCCACGCACCGCGCTTCTTTTTCCTGTACCGCTATTGGTCGGCAGCTGTCGCCATGTTAGCGCGCGCCGCGTGGCATATTAGTCAGCCGCTATACGTCTGATCGAGTGCACGCGTAGCAGGCAAAAGTACACTTAGTGGCAACAAGTGTTTTCTTTTTTATGATTTAAAACGAGTTCTTTAAAAAGGGGGCAACAACTTGTCCCCTAACCTCTATTTTAGTTTACTCCACACAATACTTGAATGCATTGATTTTTTTAACGAACTCCTTTATTTAATCCTCTCCTCACCTAGCCGAAACGCCTAAGTTCCAACCGGTGTTAAGTCAAGCTCGGGAAATAATTTTTAATGTACACGAGTTTATGAAGAAAGAAGCTCAGGAGTCTAGAATACAACATTTATAAAAGATCGATTTTTGAAAATTATTGACCGAACAGCTGAAGCTACACAAATTTCAAAACGAACAATAACGAGAATTCTTAAAGAGAAGGATCAACATATGAGTGAAAATACTGCGGGGCCTTCTTTTGGGGCCGAAAAAGGGTAAATTGAAAAACTTATCGTAAGGAATTGGATGATTTTTCATACCAAGCCATACACAGGAAAACTACTAAATAAATACCTATTTGTTTATTAAATAAATCGTACATTTCAAATAACCTGTATTTTTAATTAAATATAGATGAAAATTGGGGGCCCGATAAAATTGGCACGAAGTGTAATTTTGCGGAGGGGCGTGACTTGCGAGTGAGACGGAACTAACAGCTGCAGTGTATTATGAACCATATAGTATTGATCTAAGGTTGATTGTAAAGTTTTAAGCATTCTTTCGTTAATCTTCGGGACCATACTTTCTTTTCTGTGCGAACGAAGATTCACGACGCGCCTTATCAGTTGGGTACCACTGTAAAGGAATCTGAGGCGAAGCGCGCTAACAACTCCATTCCTGCCAGCGTCCGTTTGGAGGATCCAAAGAGTAACTTCACCTACTACCATTGAAAAATAGCACATTCAGTAATGTCTACGACTGCCATATAATGTATATTCCAACAACAACACAAATTGTTCTAAATAAGCCGGTGCCACAACGTAATAATCGTATTTGTATGACTATTTATAACTAAACATTTTCTTCTTCGGCTTCCCTCCTACGAAATGTCAAGCCTCGCCACTGAAAGGAATCCAACATTTTTTCGAATTCAGAGATAGCCCAAAATTAACTTTTAACATTTTGTACTATAACTTCTACAGAAAAATTGCTCTGCTAATTTTTATTTTTATATCCTTAAATACTTAGCTTTGTTTAGTTATCCAATAGATTTTCCTTATTAAACATATCTTTTAGATTTTTGCTCAACTACGTAATGTGAAAAATAACTTTTTTTATACCTTTATTAGTCATGATTTTATATAAAAAATATTTATCAAATATCCAACAAATTTTCGAACGTTCGTATATTTTTTAGGATATGTTCGCTGATTTAAGCTAGAGCGTAAGGGTTGAGCTTCACTTCACCGCTCGGAGCTGTTTTGCCACGCACTTTTGGAGTAGTGTAGGCGAGTTTGCTGGCCACCGTGATAAATAATTTTTTATCTTATTATGCACAACGTACAACGGCGCGGCGTTTAGAAATTGGCTTCATATTTAAAAGGAATATTTGTTATATGCATTTAATATAGACGTTTGATACTTCCTTAAGAGCCTATACTACCTCAGCTAAAATTCACTCTTTATCTCGCTCGCACGATACTGCGCGCAGACTGAGTGCGGTGCTGGGCGGCAGGGAGCGCCGATAGTTCAGTTAATTGCTTTTTACGGTGAAAATAATAGTAATTTAAAAATAAAAAAACAAAAGACCTGATTTATAGTTAGTTCAGTTAGTATGCAGTTTCATGATCTAATTTGAAGTATATTTTTGAATACCAGCGGTTTATTGTTCGGTTTAGAGGTAACTTTGGATTTTTTTTTGTAGAAAATTTTATGGAATCGTGTTTTCGGCAAACACATAGTACTTAACAGTAATCTTCAACTTTACTATTTATTTCAAAATTAAAGCTGCAGTATTTTCGACACAACGGAGGATCATGCTAAGCCATTTGAGGTAGTATAGGCCCTTAATGACTTCGTACAATATGCGATAAAAAGGTCAGTAAGTATAATAATGTTTGATTATGTTGTAGAAAACACTAATACACTTCTGGACACATCTATTGGCCCACCTTGTATTTTCAGTTTTGTTTGGTCTTAGCTAAAATTTTATATTAGGTCGAGCAAAAAGTTTTTATGCAGTTTTGAACCTGGCACATTCACAATTTCATTCAATAGTCTTTTTTTGAATTTCGAACACAGAATTTAAAGAAACAAAAGACAATTTGGAGCCTGTTTGTTGATATCAAACAATCGAATACTAAGAAAACTTGGTTTTATTGGTTTACTTGGATTTAATTCTTGAAAAAGTGATTGATATCTTTGGTTTTGCAACAAACATTACATATTCTTAACATTAAGGTGAGGTTCTATCAATAATCTATAGATACTTCACCTGAAGTCGCCGCCCAAGCTGTGGCACTTATTCAGGCCGGACACAGCCAAAGAAACGTGAGTGCTCAACTTAATTTAAGTCGATCTGCGGTCCGAAATGTTTATCGGAGGTACCTAGAGACTGGCGGCTTTGTTGTCGCCAAGGAAGGCCACGATCTCGGGTCACAACTGAAAGGCAGGATCGATTCATCGTGACGACCAGCTTGAGAAATCGTCACCTTACCTCCATTGAGATACAAAACTAACTTCGCGACTTCCACGGAGTATCTGTGAGCGCTCGAACTGTTCGGAGAAGGTTAAAAGAACGCGATATGGTACCACACAAGCCAGCTAATGGGCCCAAACTAACGCGAGCCCACCGAACAGCGCGCCTTCATTTCGCACGCAGTCATTTAAATTGGACACAGCAAGATTGGAGCCGTGTACTCTTTTCTGATGAGTCTAAAATTGTGTTACATGGCAATGATGGAAGGAAGAAGGTCTACCGACGTAAGGGAGAGCGTTTCGCGCAATGCTGCTTTGAAGAGAGGGTTGCTTATGGCGGTGGCTCATGGACTGTCTGGGGCGGTATATCCGCGAGCGGCAAAACTCAACTTGAGGTTGTTACAGGACCACGGCTGCCAACATTAAATGCTGAAAGGTACATTCGTGAGTGCTTAGAACCTCACGTGATACCATACGCGGACTATGTGGGCCCAAATTTCCTTTTTATGCATGATAATGCAAGAGCCCATGCGGCCGGCATCGTCAGGGAATATCTTCGGGATGTGAACATCACAGTTATGGACTGGCCAGCCAGAAGCCCAGACATGAACCCCATTGAGCACATGTGGGACGAGCTAAAAAGACGTGTTAGGGCTCGTCAGCCAGTTGCCCAGACGATGCAGGAGTTGAAAACTGCCATAGAAGAGGAATGGGAGATGATCCCTCAAAATTTCATAGAGCGGTTGATAAACTCTATGCCTAATCGTATGAGAGCTGTGGTAGATGCCCATGGAGGCAACACGCGTTATTAAATTAAACCTTTATTTGATAAAACATGTTTTTTATTCAAAAATCAATTGCCTTTAACAAGGCGCATATCCGACTTGTTAGGCGTAGCTCCATGTCGTATGGTATTCTGAATTCAAATTTAAAACAATACGATCGAAAAAGATGGTAAAATGTATCAGGTTTAAAACTGCATCAACAGTTTTTGTTCAATCTAGCAATCATATTTCGGTAGGGGCCATCGAAACCTAAACTCTGTGGGCCAATAGATGTGTCCAGAAGTGTATAAATATCAAATACCGCTTGGTAAAATCACTCAAAATAAAAAATACCAAACACAAAAAAATCAATCAAACGTGTGAAATTAAAGGGCTTTGAAGGTCCATAGTATACCTGTCTGCCATTTAGATTTTTTTTTTTCAAAATGGCGGCCATGCATTAAACCTATATAAATCGATAGCTGACATCAAAGCAAACAGAAAACATAAATAAGACCAAACCCCGTATTTCGAAGATATTAACGTACAACGTGAAATCCGTATATTATTTTTTTTTTTTTTGTAAGTTATCATTTTAGTATTTGATATTAAGCTAAAAATAAATAAAATTACTGTGGTATGCATTCTTCTGTTCAGGCTTGTTATAAACTTGCTAACATTCCTTTACAAATAAATTCTTTAAAAAAACCTGGTGTCATTGCCTTACTGACGGCCGTTAGGGCAGAAAAGTTCTCGAGTGGCGACCGCGTACCAGAAGACGCAGCGTTGGCAGGCCTCCCACAAGGTGAACCGAGGATCTGGTGAGATAGCGCAGGACCGGTCGTCGTGGAGATATTTGGGGGAGGCCTTTGTCCAGCAGCATAATGATGATGATTGCTTTACAGAACCCGCAATCTACGCGTTATACTAACTTGTTAAGTTAATAGATGAAAAATGATTATTTTAAACATTCAGAGTGACTGTTTCAAACATCTATGCAACAAGATGTACACAAGTTCTTTTTTTTTATTGCTGAATGAGCCTGCTCTTGACCTCGATCACGCCTGATGGAAAGCGATGAATGAGGTCTATAGCATTTGCGTACAATGAGAGGTTAGCATTTACTGGAATTGTATAGCTTGATATGTGTACGTCATTTCTGCCTCCCTTTAGGGAATTCAGGCGTAATGTTTTTTGTGTTAATATAATGATGATAATGTTTACAAGTTACTGTTTATTAATTAGTAAACTTAGGACAACAATTAAGTATTGATGTTAACGTCACATTTAGGACGATTTAACGCCAAACAAACTAATAATTTAGTCAAGTTGTAGTAGTAACAAATGTTCTTCTAGACGACATCTTTTCAATGGAATATATCTTAACGGTATTGGGAGTTTCGGCAGGTTTAACATTATGTCCGACCGACTCTTAGGAACATTGTTCCTAAAACGGCATACGATATACTCGTAGGCCATGTTTTAAACTGAACTGTGATAGGCTTAAAAGATGATGTTTGCTAGGCAAAGAAATAGTGAAAGTTAATTAATGGAAGAAATACCTGAATTTCAATAGTACATAATTACCTACATTTAAAGCTCTGTAGCTCCTTACGTACCTACTAACAATCAAGAGAAGTCTTCATAATAAGAAATATTCTCCTTGTTGAAATCTTTCCATTGTCTTAACGCTATTGGGCTTGTGGGCAGAATCACCCAATCTCCTTTGTGTATCCAACAAAATGGAGCTCATTTCGAGCAATTAATTAGATAGTTTATCTATTTTTCTCGTTCAATTAAAATAAGATTTTATGGTTTTCCTTTCATTTAATTTATCATGCTTGTTAGAGAAATTTGATCCTTATGATTAACCCTATCGACTGATGCCATAAAAGTACAGTGTTATTTTTTCAGATTTTATCCGGTTCTATTCCAGTGTGGCAAGCGAATTTTCGAAAATCTTTGAATGCATATTTGTTTCTTTATAAAAATAAAGAAGTTTCCTTTGAGTAAAATATGCTATCTCCAGTATTTAGAGTACTTTCCCTCCAGGTGAGGTTAAAAATTACACCTTTGAACGAAACTTTTTTTTTCTTAACTCGGTTTCTCCTCAGTAGGTGTCTTTCTAAATATTATTAATTTATTATACTTATTGATCTTTTTTCGCATAATGTACAAAGTCCTTAAGGCGAAAGCGCCAGGGTAGCCCGCGAAATTCAAAATTTCTTATGTTTTTTGCAATTTGCAGGTCAGTATTAGGTTGAATATTGGTTAAAATATTATTCGCGACTGTAACAAATATCTATTTACAGAATTATAATCATTAAAGTCATCAATACAACTCTCTAATACCAAGTAATTCTAGTGAATGACTATTTCATGAAATCTTAACATTTCTGGATTATACTAACTTAAGGAATTGTATTACTGATTCTAATATTATAATTCTTTAAATACATATTTCTTACGGTCGCGTATCATACTTTAATCAACATACACCCAGACACAGCTGCAAATTGCAAAAATCGTAAGAAAATTTGAATTTCGCGGGCTACCTTAGCGCTTCCCCCTTAAGAAAGTATCAAACGTTTATTTGAAATGCATATAATAAATATTCCTTTTAAATATAAAGCGAATTTCTAAATGCCGTTGTACGTTGTGCATATTAAGATAAAAAAAATAATTGTAATAACGGTGGCCAGCAAACTTGCCTACACTAATCCAAAAATGCGTGGCAAAGCATCTCCGAGCGGCTTAGTTAGTGAAGGTCAACGTGGTGGACGCAGTGCCTATGCAACGAGTCACACAAGTACGTGACTTAGGGGTTTCTGTTACTCCTGACTTGTCATTTCGCGATCATATAATTAAGATCTGCAAAAGGGCATTTAGAAACTTGGGATTCGTGCAGACACGAGACTTTACCAATATTGCAACGGTCAGGCGCAGGTATGACGCACTAGTCAGGAGTCACCTGGAACATAGTGCTTTCATACCACATGATGTGCCAAGCTTCACATACAGCTTTAAAACTTATTCTAACTAGTACATACGTACGTATACAGAAAGTATTTCAGTGTGAGGAAATATTCACAGAGATAAGCGATTTTTGTTTAGGTGAAAATGGTCAACTTCTTGTAACAAAATTTGTTAGATTACTGTACATCTGTAATCTGTATCACATAACTTCATCACATGCCAAATTTCAGAGGCGAGGGAATTTCTCGGACGTCTCCATACAACAATATCCTCGTTGATTGGAACAAGTAACGAGAAATTCCACTACTATACGTAATATGAATCTCAATTGATTTAGGTTATTAAATACCTAATATTTACCGCGACTCTAGCGAAACTTATTGAGTGTATACGAAATTTTCAACATTATTATACCTATAACATAATTATCAGTAATAGAGAACTACGTATTGCAGCTGGATGGTGTCGAGGTAAACTTGCCGAAATTATACCACCTCGTGCAACGGCACGGCGGTCTAGAAACAGTTTACAACAAGAAGCGATGGGGTAAGGTCGCAGATGATATGAAATTTAATAAAGGACCTAATACTGAGAGGAAACTCGACCAGATTTACGTAAAGTATCTGCTACCATACGACACTCTTTCTCATCGTAAGTATGCTTGTTAAAGTCATAAGTTCTATACACTTTTGTTTAGTTTTTCCTTATATTCCTTACTGAGAGTTCTTGTCAAGCAATTTTTATTTATTTCCATGGTCTAAAGAGGAGCGCCAGGATATTATGCGGAAAGTAGAGATTGCATGGAACCGAAAGAACCAAAAACTTTTAGACCGCTCCGTGAACCCGCTAAACCGCCAGAAGCGATTGCTTGGCTTAATGGACTCTTCTGACGATGAGACAGAAGACGAAGACACGGTGGCTGCTGTCAATGAGGCTGAAGACTGTATCATTAAGGGCGCGGTCATGAACCGAGCTAAATTCAAAAAGGTACCCACGCCACTTACACTCAACCTCATGCCCATGGTAACTTCACTATTTGACATTGACAGCGCGTTTATATAGTAACTAGCTGTGCCCCGCGACTTTGATCGCGTAGAAGTCGTAAGATACAAAGTATACTAAAATCGCAGTAAAACTCCCTCGTCTCCCGACCCGTCGCGTTGCATCGCCCGCCCGCGCTATTACTTCGTTTTCGCTTAGTGTTCTGTCTGACTTTTTCTGTATGTTGATTAAAGTATGATTCGCGACCGTAACAAATATGTTTTTACATAATTATAATCATTAGAATCAGTAATACAACTCCTTAAGTTATTATAATTTCATAAAATAATTATTCTTAGAATTACTTGGTCTTAGGAAGTTGTATTGATGACTTTAATGATTATAATTTTGTAAATAGATATTTGTTACGGTCGCGAATCATATTTTAATCAACATGTAACCCAATACTACATAACATAACATCACGCCTTGTTTCCCCGAAGGGTTAGGCAGAGGTGTACCTATATAGTACACCCACATTTCGCCAGTTATGTTTAAATCCCGTGTATTAGGGGGCGATACTGATAGGATCCAATACTGTCCTGCAAATTGCAAAAAACGTAAGAAAATTTGAATTTCGCGGGCTACCCAGGCGCATATTCGCCTTAAAGAACCTATAACTATCCTCGAAAATTAGGCTACCAAATGCAAAAAGAATTTTTGAAATCCGACTTTTGGTTCACAATTTCATGCGTTAAATTTTTTTTGCGTGGAGCCCTAGTTAATTTTCTAAAATAAAAGTAGCCTACTTTACTCCCCGGAACATCAGCTATCTGCAAGTTCCGTCAAAATCAGTCCAGCTGTTTCGAAAATTAGCTTGAACAAACAAGCCGACAGACGGACAATTTTAAAAATTGCTTTTTTTATAAGTATCATATATACTTTCTTATGCATTTAGCAACGAATTAAGAATGATATAGAATCATAACTCGTACGAAGCTCGCCAAAACATGGTTCCAAACTCATACCACTAAACTGCTAATACTAACGCAACAGGCGCACAGACAAAACAAAATACATTGCTAAATTTATTTTCTGTACATGAATTCGCCCACCCATTCATTTGGGGCGCAATTTTATTTAGTAAGATAATGTTAGAGTGAAACTGAAATATCGAACCAAGCGAGTGCGTACGAGATGGATTATTATGTGACATTGAGCGGCGAGGATGGTGTAATGCAGTATGCAGTAGGTGTCAGTCATCGATTAAGAACTCAATTATTATGAATTACTATGTCACCTCTTTACCTTTAATTTACAAAATATCTAAAAGTAGCTCTAGAAATTGGGAAACTAAAGTTGTTTTATTACTAACCAAATACCTATTTTAAATGTAAATAGGAAATCATTTCCATAATAGTATGGGATCTATCGAATTTCGTATCATTTTTTAAAAGTAGCATAATTATAAAATAAATTAAAAAAAAAACAAAAATCTTTTATTTCCAACTAAAAAAAAAATAAAAAAATTATGCAATTCCCGTGATGTACGAGTATTCTT
The DNA here is from genome assembly GCA_947568875.1 of Fissipunctia ypsillon. Taxonomy (NCBI): domain Eukaryota; kingdom Metazoa; phylum Arthropoda; class Insecta; order Lepidoptera; family Noctuidae; genus Fissipunctia; species Fissipunctia ypsillon. Next base: position 27,270,810 of record OX387643.1, read on the forward strand.
AGTTTCGTTTCGTAGTCATCGTTCCAAAATAGTCAAATAAAATAAAAAAATCGTTCTAAGCATTTATTGGCAAGCCCCCATCAGAAGACCGCTAGGCTTATGAGCTGTCAAACTAGGTTAACAATCTTGGTATGTAACTGAATATTGAGATAGGTATAATAAAAACAAAATAACCCATAAAAAATAATAATCCAAAAAAACAAAACAATTAAAAACCAAACGTGCTCTTAACAATAAATTTAAAATAGTACAGTTATAGATTTTCAATGAATTAATGAAATAATATTTAATTGTATTTAATAATAACCGTACAAATCGGTACAGCAGATTTTTTTAACATACGATTGCCTATGCGTGACGAATATACAGCCTTGGCCAAAAGTATTGAGCACCTTACAAATTTCGCTCGTACACGGTAAGTATGGGAAGAAACCAAATCAATTGCTTATGGATTATTTAATCGGCATCTACAAAGGTTTAAAAATAATCAGTCACGCCGCAGCTAGCAATAAAACACCTGGATGTCACAAAATTTGCCTTTTTTAATTTTTGTATTTATTAATCAGTTCGCTACTATCGCTCGTTGTGAACACATCCAGTGATCTAGTGCGCCTTTTGTATTTTATTTCAGAAGTTTTAAGTGTTATCGTTGCAATATGCCAAAACAAAACGAACTTTCTTTAGAAAAACGTGTGCAGATACAGCTTCTGTATGAGCAAGGGAAATCACAAGTAGAGATTTCTAAAACTGTGAAATGTTCGCGCCGATCCGTGCAATATGCTATTCAGCGATTCTCTACTACCGGATCACATGAAAATAGACCGAGAACCGGGCGCAAACGCATCACCACAGACCGTCAAGATCGTCAGTTACTGAGAGAGTCGTTAAGAAATAGGAAAAAAACATCTTCAGAGCTCGCTGCTGAGTTGTCGGAACAAATTAAGAAGCCAATTTCTGCTCGAACTACTCGCAGAAGACTTCAAGAAGCTGGTCTGAAAGGCTGTAAAGCTAGGAAGAAGCCATGGCTCTCCGATAACAACAAAAAAGCTCGATTGAAATGGGCTTTAAAACACCGAACTTTCACCGCTGAAAATTGGTCAAATGTTGTTTGGTCAGACGAATCAAACTTTGAGGTGAGTAAGTCAATTTAATGCCCTGATACAATTTTATAAAATGTTTTAAAAACCAAACGCATAATTGAATTTATTTTAGTTTTACGGAACTCAATATTTTTCTCTTTATTGCAGATTTTTGGTACACCTTTGTGCGTCGCCGTGTGGGCGAAGAATTTAAGCCAGAGTGTGTGATCCCAACCGTTAAACACGGTGGAGGCAGCATAATGGTCTGGGGTTGCATGACCGATTCTGGAGTTGGCGAATTGTTCGTGTGTGAGGGTCGCATGGACTCTACTAAGTACATAAATGTACTAGAAACTGCATTACTGCCTTCATTCACGAAACTTTTTGGCGACACGAATATGGATGGTGTCAAATTCCAGCAGGATAACGCGCCATGCCACAAATCTGCACGCACTATGAGATGGTTTCGGGAAAATAACACGGAACTGCTTGACTGGCCAGCTCAGTCTCCAGATCTGAACCCCATAGAACATTTATGGGGTTTATTAAAGCGCAGGGTTAGGCGCCACACAATTAACAACAAAGAAGATTTAAAACGCTGCCTGCGCCTAGAATGGAACTCGATTACTGTTGACGACTGTAAAAAACTTGTTAACTCTTTACCAAAAAGAATTTCTGCCGTAATTAAGGCAAAGGGTGGACCCACAAAATATTAATTTTCTATTAATAAATAGTAAAATAAACCCATATAAAACGTTTTGTTTTATTTCTATTTGATACTCCGCATAAAACTGAAAGATATCATGGGTGCTCAATACTTTTGGCCAAGGCTGTATTTCTTCATTCCCAAAATGTATAGAGCATACCCTACTGGCATTAGTTGGTAACCAGTCATCCTCTCTTCTTTCTAAGCGGACTGCTCATCCTCTCTTCTTTCTAAGCGGACTGCTGCAATCCACTGTAATCGTCGAATCTCTTTTTTGGAGAAACTAAAAGTAAATGATTGATAAGAAACACTAACAAGAAATCCAATCCATCCAATTAATAAAACTCTGTACTTAATATAAAATATATAATAGTTACGTATAAAAAACTGGCTGGCTACTTGTTGCATAATACAGACAAGAATATTTTTTGTCGAGGTCGTCTATAAGCGAACAAAACACGGAATTATTTCACATATCAGTGATAAGTTATCCCAGTTTGTTTTTTACTTCCTTCTTTCCGTCTTTTACACCAATTTACCACACAGGATGTCATTTTTGTCCTTGAAAAACGAGTTGTTTCTTGGACTTTTCACTAGTCGAAACATTGCGGGCGTCTGTCACTGAGCGCGCGTCAGACTGATTGACGTGTTGATTGTACTTTTTTTGTACCGCCCACTTGATTGGGGTTTGCGTGGAACCATTTTTGAGCGGAATTCGTGTTCTTATATCATTCTTAATTCGTTGGCATTTAGTAAAAAAAAACTGTTATTTTGACATTACAAACAGACACTTCAATTTTATTTATTTGTATAGATACTAACTTTTGCTGATTGAAAGAAATTTAAAATTTAATTTTTTACTTTTATTTTTGTTTATTTTGTTTTTTTTTAAATAATTTTAGGTACCTACATAGTTTTACTATTTATGTACACACAATAAAACATTACAGTTATGACATTATGAGTATTGAGTACAAAGGTACTAGGTACTTATTTCTTAAGAAATTTCTTCCAGCAGATCTGCGAAAGTAGAAATTAAAAAGAATTTTATACAATATGTGTGAGAACAAGAAGAAAAGAATATAATTTGTGATGTCTTGAACTAAAATATTAAATGTACTTACATTTATACTATAAAGCAAAAATTAATTAATAAATATGCTATAAACCCATAGTTTTTAATTTATGGAAGCTTGTAAATGGCAACTTTAAGCGCTAATTGTACACTATTTACCTATACGAGGAGTATTTTAAACAACTCACAACCTTTTAAGCGTTCATTGTACTCATCATTATGAACTACTTTTACTATGAGACTCATAGATATAATAAACAAGGATATATGCTTGGTAGACGAAAATATATTGGAAACCTGTCTCCAGTTGGTCCCCACCACATGGCAACTACTACACATGCAGTTCAGTAAAAGCAATAGATACGCAGTCGCGCACACACCCGCATTTCTTAACTCAGAACGTAGGTACTACACAATCAATTATAAACCGTATCCTATCAAACACAGCGTGTGTTTACTATGCACCATACAACTTATCCACCCAACAACTTATCCATACAACTTATCTCTAGGTGTTGACGTGTAAAAAGTTCATGCCGGTGTTTTCTGTAAGTGGTCAGTTCAGTCTCTAATTTAGTGACGTATAAGTAAGTTCGTATGATGAATAGGTTAACTTCTTTGCTCCATCTCATGCGAACTCGTGCTTTTCCAGCCTTGGTGGATGCGGGTAAAAGGTAGATACCTTCCGCGTAACATCTAAGGTTGGAGTGGGTTGAACTGAATTTAAACTATTAATGGGGGGTGATGATGGAATTGAAGGTAACGATGGTATGGATGGTGATGGCCTAGAAGATGCATATGATACCGGGCTTGGACTATACGGTTCTACAGGGGTGTTTGTCCTGTTCATTAGTCTGTCACCATCGTCAATGATATCGGCTGTAGCATCTTTGTCGGTGGGAGCCCGCCGGTTCAACTCCTGACCGCTGACGGTTCGCATGCTGAGACACCCAGCGTCAGATCCAGGTGCGCCCCGGCGATCGCCCCCGGGCAGCGTTCCTAAACGTTTTCTTTTTGAACGTGTCTCCACGTTGAATGGGTTTCCAGAGCCACGTTAGCCACGTCAGTAATTTATCATTCGCCCCCCACGTGATTAGATGGTCAATTAGGACGTGTGGTTGTTTATTATTAGTATTTTGAAATGTCTTTGACATATCTCGGGATCCTGGGGTCCCAGACCTTTGGAAGGCGTACGAGCTACCGAAGTCAACTCGCAGAGGCCCCTTAGACAATTTTAAATGATGAGGAGGCACCAACCGACGGTTATCCCTGTATGCACGCAAGTGCATCCAAGGACAATCCCCGGTTGGTGCAGGACTATTGTAGAACATGGGAACAAAACATATTGGGCTATGGGTTTATGTGGCTGTGGATTGGTTACCTATTACTATGGAAAGACTGTGGCCCCTGCCTGACTAATGCTTTTTGTACAATACACATATAAAATGGCAGGGGGTGACTTGCGCATTCAATAATGGACCCCCGAAAATGGTCGCTAGCACATTGTCGTAGCTACAAGGGAGCAACATGTCCTGAGGTGAGTGGAGAGGTATTCCACGGCTATCAGGATAATTCCGGAAGTACGGTCAAGATCCCTACCAGCATCTTACTGGAGTACTTCCTTCCTCCGAGCATGTTTTCTCTTGCGAATCTCCACTCAAGCTGGCCAGTAGAGACAAGAAAGAGTTGGGAGCTCTGTTCCTCGTCAGTGTTCACTCCAACCGGCCAATAAAGGCAAGCCAGAGATGAAGAACAAGACTTCTCCCGGGAGATAGGGTCCCTGGGGTCGCTACTGCCCACAGCTCGCCACATGCTGCCCTGCGGGTTTATGAATCACTCTTGGTCTGGCTCCTCACCGTAGACTTGTTTCGGCAAAGTTTTTACCGGCACAGACCTAGAGTTCGGAGCGCGCAAGCCCCACCACGATGTCAACGCGTTAGAAGAAAACGTAGAGATACGGCGATGGGGTTATTACTCGTATTATAACGCATTCAAAGCTTTAACGGAAGTAAAATCCAAAAAGAAAACATTATACGATAATTCAAAGCCAAAAACTCCACCGTCTATTATTTACCTAAAATTTAATTACCTAACTTACTTTACGGACGTTGGTTACCCATTTGTCTAGTGTGCTGTAAAATAATAAAAATAAGTAAAAAAAAATCATTTTTTCACATCGATCTTCCAACTGGGTTAAAACGGTTGATAAATTGAAAAAATAAACTTTAATCTCAATATTTCATTCGTTAATCGACATTGTTGTCGATAAGCCTACGTTAGTGGATCTGCACAAGCACATCACTAACTCGTCGCCGTACTACGCTGTGAACGAACGAACAAAATATATAACAGTAAAAACAAGAAATATTTTACGATTTGTCGTTTATTTTCATGATTTTAAAGACAAATATATTAAAATACTCGTACTTACATGATTCCATGGTGTACAAAGTTTTGGGTTTAACTTCGGTTTTCACAAGAAACCACTGAATAACACGGCATTCTTATAATTTGTCACGATCGCGGTCGAAAGCGTACTAGTTCGCGGCGACAGCCATTTGCCTATGACATGTTTATCGCGCGGACGCCGACACGCCCCTTACCACTTCTCCGGTTTTTATATTTCTATGATGAGACCAAACCTGAAATCGCGAAAAAACTATCTGCTGTCCAGATTTTTTCTTCGCGATTTCAGGTTTGGTCCCATAGTGAAAGTTGTTCAGAATGATGAGTACAATGACGATCCCTTCAGAGGTTCTGCATTATTTAAATTACATCTTATATAATTTATATTAAACTATAAACTTTCTGAAGAATAAATAAATAATTTTAAGAACTAATTAGATTGGTGTAAAATGGTGGTAGGTTCTAAAGAGCCCTTCTGGCCCACAGATTGCCACTATGACGTACGAGAACACATTCGGACAAGGCTCGGAGGCCGCTGACCCTCCTGAATTGATCAAAATCGAGGAGTATTACTGGCGCCTCGTGACACTGGGTACCGAGCACGTTTGCGTGCACACCGCGGCTATTGACACGGGCGAAGAAGGCTACGGATTTATCAAAAATAAGTCCGACTCCTATGGACGACACCCATGGAATCCTAAGGTACCCTTACCCTACTCGTCTCCGATCTGGTAAATCTCGTAATTGCTTTATCACGTCTGACTAAAACTTCCAGTAACTTGAAACTTCATTAAGATTAAAACTATCTGTCACATCACTGGTCTTACACATAAAGCAAAAAAAAACAGACCTTAAAGTTTAAGTGACAATCAACCATATGGTGGAAAAGCAATTACGAGGTTGATTATACTATGTCATGAAATTGTAGCCATAGTTAAGTGTCTACACCCTCATACTCATTCCAGGTGGTTAGCCAGAATCCTCGCAACGTGCTTCAATATTTGGGCCCGGTGTTGGGCGTAACGGTGCCCACTCTGCTTCTAGGAATGCTATTCTCTACCTCCTGCTGGCACAAGGATCCACATGCAGTATCCTGGTTGGAGTACCAGCTTTTAGGACCCGAAAGGATCTGGTAAAATACTTGAAATCAACTTAACCACCTCTTTTCTCTCCTGTAGGGTTGGATTTAAAAAAAAAACCGTCCATATGCACTTTCAAATCTACCTAAGGATTGTTTCTTCCATTTTAAATCTAAATCCTTCGGTTTAACTGTGCATTGTCTGTCATTAGGTAACGATACTTTTATATATAGCTATAGTGATAGATTTGAAGTAAATCTATAACTTATTCATTTACCTTATAACATTTTCTTAATTTCCATCTTTATATGTTAAGGTATGGCATCCCAGCACATCAGGCGGATAACTTCAGGAAAGCTGTAGAAACTCTTAGCCCGACATCTTGCCAAAACAAAGGTCTGTGGCTGCCGACGGACATCACGATGATCCCGCCGAACTTGCTGCGTGAGCACAACGTGACGCTGTCGCGCGTCACCCAGAGGGATGGCGAGTATATCCTGGCCTTCCCGAACGCGTACACTTGCTGCATCAGTACCGGTTACACTGAATCGGAAAATGTTTACTTCGCACCGCCATCCTGGCTTGAGAGTTTGTGGACAGTCTTCAAGGTGATTTTTCGTCTTTGTAACCCTATTTTTTGTTGTCATTTTTAAAATTCTTATTAAACATTTTTTAATTTAAGGGCTGATTTTTCAATCGTCAGATAACTTTTACAGATGTTCTATGTCACGAAGTCCGTTTGGCTATGTATGTTGTCAAGCGTGCACATTCACATTGTTTTTGTGTGCGTAACCTCGAGAGCGCTCAGTGTCGATCGGGACACGGTCCGGATGGTGTAGTGTTTTTAGTTCGCGCCAAATTGTTTCACGGAGTAAGGTCAGCATGGCAACAAAACGAAGAAGAGTTGTCCATAGTGAGGTAATATTTATTTATACGTTTTCAATTAAAATTTTATACAAAGATACTTAATATAGCAATAGAAGTATTTATAAAATGAATGTTTTTTCGTGTTATAAAATGTTTATATTTCTTAATTATTTTGATTACATTTTGTTTTAGGGTCGAAACATGATAGCTAGTGTTTATCATTTCTGCGAGAAGAATATGAATTTACAAAATCATTCATGAAACCCAACTGATTTGTCTCATTTACGAGACATTACACGGCGTACAGCTGAAGCTACGGGTATTAGCCAAAAAACAGTTCAAAGAATATTAAAAGAAGATAAGGAATTGCCATCCACTTCATCAAAATTCATTTCACCTATGAAGAAAAGGAGAAAGCGAGATAATAAAGTGGATATAGATAACTTAACAGCTGATGTGGTTCGCAGTACTGTACAAGATTTTCATATTGTCCATAAAGAAATTCCAACATTAGCTAAGTTAAGAACAGCATTGAATGAAAATATCGGACTCGAAGGTTGTTTAGAAACTGTTCGCAAGTTACTATTGAAATTAGGTTACAAGTGGCGCAAAACAGAGAACAACCGTAAAGTCTTGACGGAGCGTCATGATATACAAATGTGGCGCTTAAAATATTTAACACTTTCGACTCCACCCTCTTTTCATAGAACTCCTAGTCCATGCCGTCATACATGTTGCAAGTTGACTCTCCGGGAGGATCACCGGCATTACGTTTGAGCTAAAGTTAATCCTTGAGGAGGGTCACCGGCATTAGGTTTCAAACCGTGTTATAAAACACTGTAAAACAAAGAAAAATAGTGTTTTCAGGGGGCCTCGTCGCTATACTTAGTGTCTCTGGGGGTCATGTACTAGATAGAGAGGAAGCCTGTGTCCGAGCAGTGGGGACAAAATTGTTTACCAATCCTGATATACGGGTAGCCTGACTCCCAAATTTGAAAAAAAATAAAATTGCTTGTATTTGAAAAACCATCGAGTATAATAATAAATGCTGTTAAATTATACGACTGACGTGCAAATAATAAATTCGGTAAGAAAAACGCAGGTACATTTAAAATAAGCACTCCGCGAGGGCTCCCGGCATCCCTTACGCGACATGAGTGAGCCCTCCAGGAGGGCTCCCGGCACTGAACGTGTTAAAAAAGATAACAGAGTACCGCTCTCAAAGTCGGCCCATTGTCTACACCGATGAGAGCTACGTCCTTTCGACACACGTGCGAAACAACACCTGGGCAAAAAAAAAGGAAAGCACTTCGTTTTTAAAAAAAATTTGCACAGGCACTCGCTTTATTTTAGTGCACGCGGGAACCAAGGATGGTTTTATTGAAAATGCTTCTTTGGTTTATAAGACCAACTCAACAGCTGGTGATTATCATTCAAATATGAGCTATGATAACTATGTAAAGTGGCTAAATGAAAAATTGCTACCCAATTTACCTCCGCGCTCTGTCATTGTCTTAGACAATGCATCTTATCACAACACACGGGCTGAACGACTACCGACGCAATCTACAAAGAAAGCCGATATGCAGCAATGGCTCAGGGATAAGGGTATAGCATTTGATGAATCTCTTCTTAACCCTAGATAGCTAACCTTCCTAAATACCCCTTTAAAGCTAACCATCCGTTGAAACGACGGGTATAAATAAAAATTGTTTTTTTTGCATACATTATGTTTATGACGTAAATAATATTTATTGAATGTAAAAGTGATAGGGTATTATAATTAAACCACGTTATTAGTTTTTATTTTAGTTTTTTATTAATGGTGCTACATAAAAAATCTGACATCCTAGAAAAATATGAGATCAATTTTCTTCATATACTATAAACATGCAAAATCAACATAAAACAATTCAACAGCCTCGTTTTGTGGTACACATAATATTAGTCACAAAATAATAATTATTTATAAACTAAATTTAATTAGGTTTCTTTGGCGCAAGTGGTGCAGAAATCAACCATTTAGCGCAAACACTTTTCTTCATTCTCTATTTTTGATAATGGCTTTTCCCATACGTTTTTCTTTTACGATTTGTGCTTTCCGATGTCGTGGATGCCTCGTCTGATGTTTTAATGTTTGATTTGAGATTCAGAGCTTGAGATGTACGTGGGTTTCGGCTTGTTTGATGTTGGTCTTGGTTGGTAGATTGACGCGACGAAAGTAAGCTTGCTTTACATGTGTAGGCAATGTTGTTATTGCAAGTCTCGTCTTCAGCGAAGGCTCTACTAATTGAAAGTGCAATGACTTCAGATAATCTATAAACAAACCGATTTATTGTATAAAATACACTTGCACACTACATGGTAAAAAGTCACGTTAAAGCTAACCATCCGTCATAATGACGGGCAAGGCGAACGTATCTCAAAATCTGAGGTACTTACCTACACGACCCGTACGCCACTGCAACGGTCTCGTCGGCGACTGAGTTGGTCAGGCGCGGCAAATTAATTCTGCATACCGTTATAAAGAGACAGCGATATTACGTTAAGGCACCCGTCGGATCGACGGAGGTTAGCTATCTAGGGTTAAATTGGAATTGTACGATATAATAAAGAACTACAAAGCCCAACACGTAATCTACAAGATTGACGAATTTATAAAGAGCAAGGGTTTTGATGTCTTACGCCTTCCCCCCTATCACCCAGAATTAAATGCGATTGAAAATATTTGGGGGATCGTTAAAAATTACGTCGCATCTAAAAATATCGAGCAAAATGTGACGAATACGGAAAGACTGATCAATGAAAGTTTGGGCCAAGTTAGCAGTAAAACGTGGCAGAAAACTTGTGATCATGTTGAAAAAATTGAAAAAGACTACTTGAAATATTTTGATCTCGATTTTGAATTTATAATCAATGTACAAGATGATTCTGACGACAGCAAAACGGAATCGGAAATCGAAAATTTATCTGATAGTGATTGAAAATACTGAATGGTCCTACTTGTTTCGTTTCCATTCTGTAATACCAATGCTTAATTAAATGCCTACATCTTCTTAATATTTTTGTATTTACTGCAACCTAATCTAATTTATTTACAAAAAGTATATACTTTTAAAACCAAAATTTTATTTCGATTATTAAATCTCGACTTGAATATATATCAGATTTCTTTGCTAACGTTACCCACTTTTACACACACAAGCGCGCTTGTCGGGATACGTCACTACTACAATCAAAGCCGAACGGACTTCGTGAAATAGAATATCTGTACCTGAGGAATAAATATGGCGGTTTGACACATTTTCTATACAAAAGCTCTCAAAACGTCAAACATATTCCCCAGGTAAAAGTTATCTGACGATTGAAAAATCAGCCCTAAATTAATTAAACAGGTATACTTGGAATTGGGTCAATCTGTTCTCATCTACTGTATAACTTCCTGGGGTGGTACCGCAAAATCAAATTTAATACTCCTAGAACGTGCTCAAAGAGCAATTCTAAAAGTCGCCACCTATCGCCCATTCCGATTTCCCACACACCAGCTTTATATGGTATGCAAGGTGCTAACAGTTCAACAACTGTTTGTTCTAAGTATAGTTTTACTGCAACACTCTGAGATTTTAAACCAGTACCTTCAGACAAGAGAAGAAAGGATCTGGTTTGCACGAACCCTCAGACTAAACATGCTTTCACTAAAAGATTTTATTTATTTCTTTGTCTGTTCTTCACTACATAGTATAAAACAAAGTCGCTTCCCGCTGTCTGTCTGTCCCTATGTATGCTTAGATCTTTAAAACTTCGCAACGGATTTTGATGCGGTTTTTTTTTTAATAGATAGAGCAATTCAAGAGGAAGGTTTATAATTATAATACATGCATAATATCGTAGAGAAACACTGATAACTTTAGAGGTTTCTAATGTGATGTCGTAAATAAACACATTTTTTTGCGCTTACATTGCAAACGCTGGCTGAACCCTACAAGATAGATCAAAATAATGTATTACAGTATTGTACACCTTAAAAAGGTCTACAAAAAAGTCCCCGATGGTATATGTCTATCTCTTAGGGATAACCCACAATAACCATTTTTTATCCTTTACTTTTTACGAGAAATAATGGCTTATTTACGAAGCGATTTTAAGCAATACAGCATAAATCCTTACCCAATTAAGTACCTTAAATACTTAGTGCATGTAATATAGATCAATATGGCCCTTTACAGCATGTAATTTAAATGAATATTTTCGAAGATATTACAGATTTAAAAGGCGGCGGCGCGTGCCTATAAATAGCGCGTCGAAGGTTGCGCTTCGCCCTATAGCACTTTAGGATTAGCAGAGATCGCACGCGTTTATCGGAGCTCTCTAGCGAGGAAAATAACAATTATTACTTAATAAAAACATTCGCGACAACGTCATTCGTACTTATAAGTACGTTACGATAAATTAAAAAATATATGTATTCGAAATTGTATGATAGTATTTAAATACTAAAGTGAATTATTTTTTAAGACAAAACGTGCTTTTCAGCGCGACAATTTTTACGAAATCGTATGTTCGTACTTTAGTTGGTTAATTTTTAAACTGCACTTATAGTAAGTACATTACAAAATACTGGTATTCAGCTGCATCCGGTTTGAGTGGAAGCCGACCCCAATATAGTTGGGAAAAGGCTAGGCAGATGATGACTTATAAAGGGTTTTCCAATAGGGACGGGTCGATGTTGACAGTCTGTGGCAGCCATACTATTTTGGTGGGATCTGTAAAATCTGTTGTATATTATGCAGTCAGTGATGCCAAATCACCATGGCAAGTTACACGGTTGAGCAGCATGTGCAAATGATAAAACTTTATTATCAAAATGAGTGTTCGTTAGTGCAAACGTTGCGCGCATTGCGCCCATTTTACGGCAGACGCGGTGGCCCTTCAAAGTCCACTCTCCAACGATTGGTGACTAAATTTGAGACGACCGGTTCGGTAAACAACCAACCAACACCTTTACGTCAAAGGAACGCCAGATCGGCCGAGAACATCGCCGCTGTACGTGAGAGTGTTCAGGAGACTCCGAGGCAGTCGATTTCTCGCCGTGCTCAAGAACTCGGCCTTTCGCAGACCTCAACGACACAATCGACATTCTGCATGAACGGTTTGAGGGTAGAGTTATCTCTCGCAGAGGTAACGTGAATTGGCCACCAAGATCGTGTGATTTGACTCCGCTAGACTTTTTCTTGTGGGGTTTTCTGAAGTCGCAGGTCTATGCCAATAAACCACATTCAACCGTTGCCCTGAAAGCCAACATAACGCAGGCCATCGCTCGGATTCAGCCGGATCCATAGATCCATAGGTCCAATTTTTAATGACTCTGCTGCATACAGCAGAGTCATTAAAAATTGGACCTCTCGGATTCGTGCCACCATACGAAGCCGCGGCGGACATTTGAACGATGTCATATTCCATCCACAATGGCATAAATGGGCCTTTTAAATAAAAAATAAATTTCGTTAATATCTCACACACATCTTGTTTTATTCAATTTTAACATCGACCCGTCTTTGTTGAAAGACCCTTTAGTAAGTACATTAGGTTAGATAGGATTAGATTAAAACCATAATTTATCAATTGTATTTCTTCTACTATGATCTTGGTATAAATTTAGAGTTAAGGAAATTTAGTATTAGGGCAAGTATTTTTAATTATCGAAAATCGTAGTTAAAGGTAAGGTATTTAAGTTCAAAAAAGAACTGAATAGAATAGGTATCTTTTGTTGTAGAGAATTTTTGATTATCTGTAGTATACAGGGTGTAAGGGACATCCCTCCGCAGACTGATGTGGTGACTTCAGTATATCATACTAAGACGACCGGTATATGAAATTATTTCCGGAACGTTATGGAAATCCAATACACCTGATTTGTTTTATTACCTCACACGCAATGTATCGTTACCGTGGCCAAACGCGCGTAGCGAACGGCAGCACAGCGAGCTTTCGGCCGCCGAGTATTTCAACATCCATTGCAGATTTTTTTTATTTTAGTTGTTTTATTTACATAAATGGAGTGCTGTGCTGCATACAGAGAATATAATTTTAAATTGAAATAAAGGAATAGTAACTGACAATACGATTAGAAAAATGACAATTTTCTTGAGAATATTTCCGATGGAATATGATTCAAAATAAGGAGCTCAATGCACCCTGTTAATTTGCGGAGGGCTGTCCCGTACACCCTGTATTTATTATCAGCATAGCACCCGTGCGAAGCCGGGGTGGGTCGCTAGTATATAATAAATTTGACAAATTGCTTAAGGTGTATAATGTAAGTTATAATACGTGCAGTATAATTTTATTCGATTTTTTATCAAAACTAAATTACTCAGACACGGAAAAGCTACTAGAGGTGCTGAAGTAAAGTAGCGGACTTAACTGTATTTTAATTCACCTAGCCTAATATTATATTAATTTTAGTTACTTGTAGATATAAATATATCCTATAAGTCTAGTTCATTATAAGGGATCGCAAAATATTGTTCCTGCTTAGACATTGAAAATATATGTTAATTTAATTCAATGACTGTCCTATTTTAAAAGTACTGTCGTAGAGTATGGCCTGAAACACAGGTTTAAATAAACCTAAGTCGGGCAACACACTACATTACCCTCAGAATTTCAATTTTTTTTTTGCAACTGTAATCTTATATATATCATACAATAGTTCTTATCCAGATTATTATAATACTATTAGGTATAGGCCTAGATTTATATTTACTACTGAACCATATGTTAATTTTTTTGTAAACTAATTATTTCAATAAAACTTAATTGTTAACAGGAGGCCCGAGAAAGTTGCGAGCCGACAATGTTTGCAATGGAACATCTGCTCTACAACATAGGCAAAGACCCGAAAGCTGAGCACACTATACTGAAGATCGCCCAGCCGTTATACGACAAGATGTTGCGCGAAGAGGTCACCAACAGGCAGATGCTGCAAGAGCGGGGACTCACTTTTATTCAAGATGTATGATATGTCTACCATACTTCATAATATACAGGGTGTAAGGGACAGCACTTCGAATATTCATGGGCTGAATTCAGTATGTCATACTAAGATGACTGGTACATTAAATTATTTCAGGAATGTTATGAGAATCCAATAAACACGATTTTTTTTAATACCTCCCACGTAATGTATCGTTACCGTGGCAAAACGTGCGTAGCGAACGGCACGGCAGCGCAGAGAGCCTTCTGCAATCGAGTATTTTAACATCCATTGCTGATTTTTTGATTTTAGCTATTTTATTTACATAAATGGAGTGCTGCGTACACAAAATGTAATTTTACATTGAAATAAAGGAATAGTAATTGAAAAAACGATAAAAAAAATGAAAATTTTCCTGAAAATTTTTCTGGTGGAACATGATTCAAAATGAGGAGCTGAATGCTCCCTGTTAGTTTGCGGAGAGCTGTCCTTACATCCTGTATAGATTTGTAACATACCTTCTAATCACCATTGTTACTAGTAGGTAGTTGCTGTAGGAGCGCGCAATTTTAATTATACTGTACCATGGTTTAGCATGCATCCTTTGTCTTTTCCCCAAGGCGAAAACAAAATGCGATTGGAACAAATTGTTTTGCTTTTTCAATAGTCCATCTCACACCACCACCACCATCTTAACCAACCTTAATGGTGAAAGTTTACCATCACCTTAACGTTGTTAATTTTGTTTGTTATCATAGTTACTGAGCGCCAACACATCACGTAAGAAGAACAAAGCAAACCCGTTCAACCCGCGCGATCAGGACGAGTGCGAGTACTGCAGGGCCACGTTGTACCTCTCGAAGGTAAGTTCACACACCTCACCTACGATCCATTTGCCGTATTATAGCAATTAGGGGAACACCCAAATCATCATCTTCCTGCCCTTATCCCGTATTACTTGGGGTCGGCGCAACACGTTTTTTTCTTCCATTCTGTCCTGTCACTCGTCAAACTATGACTGACTCCCTTTTCTTTCATATCACTTCTCACACAATCCATCCATCTTTTCTTTGGCCTCCCTCTCCCTCTCCATCCATCCACATGTAAACTCATAACTCTTTTAGCAACATGCGTTTCATCCCTCCTCTTCACATGACCATACCAAGACAAACGATTCCCTTTCAATTTTTCAGTCACTGGCGCCACTTTCAAACTTCCCCTAATATATTCATTTCTCACTTTATCCATTCTCGTCACACCACACATCCATCTTAACATTCTCATCTCTGCTATGTGCAATCTTTTTTCATCCGTCTTTTTCACAGCCCAACATTCTGATCCATACAGTATGACAGGCCTTATCACGGACTTGTAGATTTTACCCTTCAACTTGAGAGGCATCCGTGGGTCACAAGTTGTTCCCATGACCTGTCGCCATTTCATCCATCCTGCGTTGATCCGATGTGTTACATCCCGGTCTACCTCACCATCCCCTTGAACGAGCGACCCGAGGTACCGAAAGTCGGGACAGATTGGTATGGGCGTTCCGGCGAGAGCTAAAGGCACTGGATTGGAGAGACCGCCGAAATCGCAGAACAAGTATTCCGTTTCGGTTCTACTCAATTTCAGGCCAACACTCTCCAGTCTGTGCCACCACACCTCCAATCTGTTCTGGACCTCTAGGCCACTTTCAGAAACCAGCACAATGTCATCGGCAAACAGCATACACCAGGGAGCCTCTTCCTGAATGTCCGACGTCAGAGCGTCCATTATCATCAGGAAGAGGTAAGGGCTGAGAGCCGACCCCTGATGTAAGCCGACCGCCACATTGAAGCTGCCAGTGGTGCCCACTGTAGACCGGACTTGGGTACTGCATCGACTGTACATCACTCGGATCAACTGCACATACTTCCCAGGTATACCTTTCTTCTTAAGGGCCCACCACAGAACCTCACGAGGTACCCGGTCGTATGCTTTTTCGAGGTCAACGAATACCATGTGCAAGTTTTTATGCGCACCTCTATATTTTTCGCACAGCTGACGAATAGCGAAAATGGCATCCGTTGTACCCCGACCCGGCATAAAACCGAATTGGTTCTGTGAAATTTCACTCTCTTCTCTCAGTCGCCTTTCAATAACTTTCTCCCAGGCTTTCATCGTATGTGACATTAGGGGAACACCCAAATACTGTGAAATATTTTATTTCGATGTTCCGATTTTCCAAAGTCCGAATTTCATTACCTAAGAATTATAATGTCTATTATTAAAAATCTCGGAATTTGTTTTACTGAAAATCGTAAATGCGATTTGATTGTTTTCCGATTTTCATATGTTCGAAGGATCAAATGCTCGATGGGTTCTCGGTCCGAAAAGCGAGATTCAAATAAACTACTAAAATTTGGATTCTGATTTTGATTCAGTTAGTTGTGCGTCTCGTCATTATGAACAACTTTTACTATGGGACCAAACCGAAAACGCAAAAAAAAATCAGCTGCTCCCTACATTTACGTTCGCATAACTCGTCAAAAGTTAGGGAACAGCAATTTTTTTTCGCGATTTCAGGTTTGATCCCATAGTAAAAGTTGTTCATAATGACCCCTTAAGAGGTTGTGCGTTAATATGTTACACCTTGTATATATTTATATGGGATATTAGTGACAGAAACGAATCGCTGCAAAACCAACTCCACGTGGTCTTGTCTTTTTTTTTTTTTTGGTGACGGGGTGGAAATCCTCATGGACGTCCTCTGCCCTGGGGTGGGCAGAGGGGTCTGTCAGACTCTTACTGACTAAAACCACCCCGGTGTTCCCTCGCACACTTGCACCGGGGGCTACGGGGGCACTTAAGCACTCTTCAACGCAGACGTGGTCTTGTCTGCCCTAACCCTAGAGTGTAATTTAAGCCCGCGGAGGGGCGAGGCGGGCCGCGAGCTGAGGAGCAGATGGCTTTATCGCCCGCCGCCGCGGTTGAGGCTGGCCGGCTTGCCGGCCAGCAAGCCGAAGCTGCAGTGGTGAGCGTTAAAACCATCTGCGACGATAAGCTCGCGTGGGACCGCCGGAGCCCCGCAGCGACGAAGCCGTGACGGAAACCCGTGCCTGCTGCATGTTGCATGCTCGCTTACAATGATGCATGCTTGCTTGCATGTTGCATGCTTGCTGAATGCAAAATATGCTTATGTGTTCATCATACTAAACATATATTATACTTCTCTCTGACGAGCAAATTGTGTTTGTGTTGCTATTTAAAATATTTTTTTTTTCTTCAGCTAATCAAAGTAAACTATCTATACAATTTTGCCATTTTGATGGCAGTTTGTTTATCCCTTTACTGTAGAAGTCTGCCGGACGAGAGGCGATGAAGTCAGGTAAAGCGTTTTGTACTGCCACTCGGGTGTCGAAATTTTTCCCATTAAAAAAATTGTCTAAATTTTGAAAATAGTAGAAATCTGTTGGCAAGGTCCGGTGAGTACGGTGGGTGACGGAGAGCTTCCACCTGTAACTCTTGTAGCTTTGCGATGGTATGTCGTGAAGTGTGAGGTCGTGCGTTGTCGTGGAGAAGCAATGGGAAGAGCGATTGACTAGTATTGGTTGTTGAATTGCGAGCTTCTCCATCATTGTTTGCAATTTTTTGCCATAGATATCTGCCGTCACAGTTAGTTGTGCCATTCGGTAAGAAGCTGTGATGTGTGTCTGGCACTGGTCCACCAGACAGTCACCATCATCTTACTATGAGTAATCTTTTTTAGCCCAAAGATTAGGTGCTGTATCCGGGTCCACCCACTGAGACGAACGCTTACGGTTGTCGTACAGGATCCACTTTTCATCGCAGGTAACAATTTGATTTCGAATTCCCTCGTTTCTATGCCGATTCAGTAGTGCTATGCATGCTTCGATGCGTAAGTCTCGCTGTTGGTCGCTTAGTTCGTGTAGCACCCACTTATCTAGCTTTTGAATCTTTCCGATTTGACGCAAGTGCTTCAATGTTGTTTTGACATTAACTCCAAGGCCGCAAGCTCAGCCATAGATTGAGTTGGATTTGCTTCCACTATCGCCTTCAATTCATCGTTGTCGACAATAGTTACCGGCCGACCGCGAGCCTCGTTCTTCAATTCAAAATTTCCAGATTTAACCGTATAGTTTTCGGAAGCGCCCCCAATTGGACCCGAACACACGAACCTCCGTCGGTTCGTTAGCGTATCTAATTGGACCCCAGAATGACGCATACGACCCACTAAATTTATTATGATAATATTTATTGTGCTACCCATCTTATCTTATGAATGTGCGTTTAAGAGAGTTGGATAAAAACTCATATCTTAACGCCATTACATCTTTCATATTTAGCGCCCAATTTTATTAATTTACCTTTATAAAATCCAAGTCCGTAAATGCAATAATCGCCATTTTGATGACAGTGGTGGTCGAGGCTAAAAAACATAAAAATTGGGGATTTCGAACATCCAAACTCGACCACAGGGCCAGAAAATAATACATCATTTAATTAGTTGACGAATTCATCCATACATCAAGTAAAATAAGTAGTGGTAATGAAGTTTTTTTGATATCCAAAGTTCAGTTGATAGAAGTTTCGCGCCAATCGTGCGTGTTTACATTATTACTTTTCACTAATATCACACACAAACATGTAGATACGATTTATATTATGACAAATATTATTCAAAATATTATAAACAACAATAAAATGCCCAGATCTTAACGTAATATGTAGGTTCAATAACACGTAATATTCATTACCACTACTCAATTTCTGTTCAAAATCGCCGACCATTAATGTTTTTTTATTGTAATGATGTCCGAAAGGGATTATGCCAAACGATTTTTTTTCTTAACTTTCTATCGACTCTAGTAATTAGAATGACGAATGACAGAAATCGATATTTTTTTTTTTGTGGATGGGAATCCACCCGTGTTCCTTCTGTTGCCTCTCTCTTCTGTTGCTTCTGTTCTGTTGTTGTTCTGTGCTGGGGCCACGGTAACAAATCGATACTTGGAAATTGAAATAAAATTGTTCTAAGGATTAAATAAAATAAGCACTGTTTAATGATTTATTATAATTTAACTTTAATAGTTTTTCGGACATTATATTGTTCAAACTGAGTCAACGGAGACAGGACCTATGACCATAGGCACCTACCTCATTTATTGAATTTCGCGCCGAATTGTTTCTATTTTTGAATTTAATTTCGGAATGCGCTCGCTATTCAAAATTATTTTAACACTCTCACCGCCACGCATATATACAGTTTTCCAAAGCAGCAGGCCATGTGGGCGGCGCGCCGCCCATTCCATTTCTTTAGCAACTCGCCACAAAAAATCAATAATAGCTTGCTGCACTAGAATTTACGTGGGCGGCCGGCGTACCACATGGCGGTGAGAGTGTTAACAAATTGGACAATTATTTATTGTGGATTTTATTTTGATACTTTCTGATAGATTAGTTCAGAATGTCCATTGACATTCCAGTCCATTGATTGTGACATTTATTAGGTTTAGGAAAATTTTGATTGGGAATGATGATAAAATTGGGTATTCCGCAAACACTTGTCAATATTTTTTGTACTAACAAAAAATATTGACAAGTGTTTGCGGAACACATAGAAACAAAAATTACCAAGCTCATTCAACTATGAATGAGCTTGGTAATTTTTGTTTCTATGTTTACTTGAGTAGTAATAGAAATTGTTTTTTGAAATTTAAAAATCTGGGCAAGTGTATGACAGGCCACGCACAGTGAAGGGTTCCGTAGTTGGGATGAATATTTACGCATGCACATTGCACATCATTAATTTTATCGACTGCAAAAATAAGTTTCTATTTAATAGTATTTCTCGAAAAACAAAGTTAATTCTGCGTTTGTACCCGAAAATATCTCAAAAACTATTGACTTAAAAAGCAAAGTCACTTAGAAACATCTTTATTATTTAAATTATGAGAGATCCAACAATATCTACCCCACACGCTTATAGATTTTTTTTTCATCCCTCGGTTACAAGTATTGGGAATGCCACCCCTAATTATGTTTATTGTAATTTCATTAAACCATTGTTTAGCGGTGCCAAGAATACACCTTCATTCATATTTTCATCGATATAGTGTTAATAGTCTCCGAGTAAAATGGCTGTTCGTCATGTCATGTACATGTGGACGCACGGACAGACGGACGTGACGAAATTAACGATATTTTGTTTTACGTACCTATTTTGAATATCGAGTTTGGAATTGGCATGAAACTGATGTTTATTAGAATTGATTTACAATATTATTATTATTTGGAATAGCCGCCGCCGGGTTCCGTACGATGAATATGTTGTATACCATGTCGCACCTTCGATGCAACAAAGTCACAACAGCTCATTTTTTCATTTTACAGGAGAGGATTAATTTTTTTTCGCATTTATGTCCTCATTTCTGGATTACTATTTATAGTAGGTTTGAAATCTTTATAAAATTAATAGTTTATTTTGTTGGATATAGTTTTACGTTAAAAATCTTATATTGAATTATTAAAAATCCTAATAAAGGACATAACAAAAAAAAAGTGTCCTGAATTGTGACTTTGTTGCACCGAAGGTGCGACGTAATGTACCAATAATATTTATCCCGTCATACAACATTTTAGTTGAAAAACATATTGTCCCATACATTCCAACTGCAAATTTGACTTTGTACGCGCTATATTTTTCAGAGTAAGACCATAGATTTATTATAACTTTTCCTGGATTCTATAATCAAAGAACTATTTACCGTATTTTTTTTTCTTCAAAATTTTGGACTCAGTGGTTTTGGAGATAAGCGGGGGAAGTAAAGATGTGTATAATTTTCTAATTTTCCCTCCAAAAGTGAGCCCATAATTTATTTACGTTACACGTCCGTATTTGGGTTACAGAAATTCATATGTGTACCAAATTTCAACTTAATCGGTCCAGTAGCTTCGAAGCAAATTGGCTGTGACATACCGACAGACAGACACACGATACGAGTGATCCTATAAGGGTTCACCCCTATCCACACTATACGTGTATGTACTTATTAATATCAATAATAAAATTATTCATGGAAAATATATATTCAAAGAGTGTCAAGACTCAGTTTCTACTACTTTTTTTTTCAAGCTCGATTTTATTGCGAGTATCGATTATGCTGAATGCAACTTTTGAATCGAAATTAAAAAATTGGGTAGACGGTCAACACTAACCTAAGGAGTGTCAGGTCGCAACACAATTTTTTGTAATTTTTATCAAGATTTGATCGTATTTTTTATGTAGTTTATGTATTAAATATGGTAAAAGTAAGAATGCAGAGAGAATGATATCTTATTTTTTTGATTTGCATATTTTCAGTAACAGAGCATGTTTTGTATGTACATATTTTCAGCGAATTTAAGTTACCTACCTTTTGGATAGGTGTAGTAATACCTATTTTATATAACTTTCGCAGTAGACTGACGCGGTTTGACCGACCTCGACATA
The DNA here is from genome assembly GCA_947568875.1 of Fissipunctia ypsillon. Lineage (NCBI taxonomy): Eukaryota > Metazoa > Arthropoda > Insecta > Lepidoptera > Noctuidae > Fissipunctia > Fissipunctia ypsillon. Next base: position 27,292,487 of record OX387643.1, read on the forward strand.
TACTTTAGAGATATTTGCCACAAACTTATTGTATAAAATAGGCGCGGTAACGTATTTTTCTTAGTAAATTCGAATGCTGAAAGTTCACATAAATTCCAGAATTTCATGACATAATTCGCAACACCCCGTCGAGTCAACTAGTGTGTCACTTGTCAAAATCTTGTCGAGCAGAGAGGATAAAACGATTGAACCAATAATGGACCGTGTTTATGCAAGCAGTGCTTAGGCGCGTACACGTCGTTAATGTTTCGTGTTGTAGGAACTCATATTCGAAAATTGTACGAATTTTCAGTTTATCCATGGCGCCAAAAACTACCACAATTTCACATCATCATCATCTCATCTTCCTGCCCTTATCCCGTATTATTTGGGGTCGGCGCAACACGTTTTTTCCTTCCATTCTGTCCTGTCACTCGTCAAACTATCACTGACTCCCTTTTCTTTCATATCACTTCTCACACAATCCATCCATCTTTTCTTTGGCCTCCCTCTCCCTCTCCATCCATCCACATGTAAACTCATAACTCTTTTAGCAACATGCGTTTCATCCCTCCTCTTCACATTCAATGACCATACCAAGACAAACGATTCCCTTTCAATTTTTCAGTCACTGGCGCCACTTTCAAACTTCCCCTAATATATTCATTTCTCACTTTATCCATTCTCGTCACACCACACATCCATCTTAACATTCTCATCTCCGCTACGTGCAATCTTTTTTCATCCGTCTTTTTCACACTACCACAATTTCACAAAAAAAAAAAAAAAACTAAAAACAAATGACTGAATTTGAAATTAAATTAACACGGCTTTCGAAATTTTATTTAAATAATTAAATCTGAAAATGCTGGTTATAGAATCCCCAATTACATAGGTAAAGACCTATTATAGACCGAAAATCGGTATTTTGAAATTCATATTTGTTACTGACGGAATAGTTATTCGTATGTATGTAGTGTACCCATTTCATACAACTGTCAAAGAATGACAGTTGTGATATGGATATACGGACAATTTAAGTTAGTAGTCGAATTGATAAACAATTTTTATTCCCTGACACTACGATACCAAGTGGATTCAAATCTTCGTTCGTTTTGCACAGAATCATTTTCAGTTTCCATCCTAAAGTAAAACATACACATTTTAGATAATAGCCAGCTCTACGTACTCGTGCAACCCATTACGCTCCGAAGCGCACGTGTAAAGGAGGCTAAGTTCTTTTATTTTTGATGTTATAGAATTAATTATTTTTATTAACAGGTAAAGGGGCTCACCGGGAGAAATACAGTTTTATGCCTAGAACACGCTCTCAAATTACTGGACACTGAAAAACACAAGGACAGAGACTTAGAGCAACTACAAGTTCTGGTGCACGTAAGTGTTAAAGAACTAAATACCGTGCACGACGACATGAAGCGTCGCCTAGGTATCCCCATCGCCTAAGGCGCAGGAGCAGCGGTAACAAACTCACTTGCCAAAATGTACGTGTACCAACCCACTATTCGTTAAGTTATTGATTGATGATTCAATGTTTATTATTACAAATAGGTGCGCAACAGTACAAGTACGTTTATTTCACGACACTTCGTAAGTAAACGTTCAGATCCAAAAAGTAATAGTGTCAAATCTTTGAGAATGTGAATAAGTGCTAGTAAAAGTAAAGTGGGTTAACATTATTCATAGAAGCTATAAAGCATTTGAGAAGATGTATGATGTGGGGGTGGGAGTTCCAAAGATTTTTGTAATTTTTTTACTTAGGAACATTTTTTGGTTATGATTAACCTGAAGAAATATAAAAATATCGATTTAAAAACAACATATAATATTTTGATTCTTTCAGTATTTTGTTTTCAAGTATTAAAAAACCGGCGAAGTGGAGTCGGGAGTCACACACGAAGGGTTCCGTACCACCATACAATATTTAACACTACATATTTTTTTTAAATACTTCAGTTTAACAATCGCAAAGATAACTTTGTGTTTTATAATGATACTGTGAATTACAAAGTTATTTTTGTCGTTGCAGAAAATCGCCCATATTTAAATACTATAATAATAAAAAAAAATTAGTATTTGTTGATTAAATACAGTATAATTATGGTACATGATATACAGAAGTTTCAAATATCTAACTTGTTTAGTTATTGCGATAGAGCTCGTACAAAAATAGTCTAACTAATAACTAAGAAAAAAAATCAAAAGTTTATTGTTATAGTAAGCCAGGCGCGCTCCGCATTTTAGGTATGAAGCTACAAATACACGGCGGGCACGTCTTGCCGGGCCAATTCAGTGGGGCAGCCGCGCGCCGCGCCGCCGGCCGGGTCTCACGTTAGTTCGATACTCAATCACACGCCACATCGCGTCGTCTGTTCGTCGCTTATGATATTGTCTAAAATGAAGGCAAAAGCATATAGCATCTCATTCGGCTGTTTAAATAATAACAAGGATCCGAAACCTCACGTTTTTCACACTTCCATAGGACATCGGAAGGTAAAGAAATGCATGATGCCTATAGATAATTAGTAATTAGGATAAAAGGTATAAAAAAACATTTAAAAATATTAAAAAAAAACAGAGGTCCGCGCTGGTGTCGGGAGCAGGGTCCAAGCTACCGGTGGTTAGGGCTGCAGAGACAGGAACCTCCTCACAATACGAGCCATATCAAGGAGTACTGCCTTCTGTTACGTACCTACGTAGTATAGTTACGTACTTACAAGTTCTGTTTACAAGGTCAGGCTTAGCTTTGATAAGTATAGGTAGGAAAGTACCTATTTAAATTGTATTTTAGTCAATTATGGTATTTATATTATATAAATAAAAAGGTAGTTATCGCACTAGTGCGCACAATTAGCTGCATACAAATTCAGACAATTGTTGCCTGATAGCAGCGAGCGAAACGAAGCGTGTCAAGCGCAACACGCTACAGACAACTATCTCTTTCTGTATCATACGTTCCTTATTATCTATCGCAGTCGTAGTTGAAAACTATACACCTATATGTAAGTACATTTGTAATAATAACAACGCAACGATATTTGAACGCCGCTCAGTATGAACGTAGCGTATCTTTCCTTTTTAATATAATTGGTTTTAGTATTTTTGTCTTGGCGGGTAGATACCATGGACTAACTATTACTAAATATTATGTAGTAATATTTTGATTATATAGACAACATGGTACTCGTACATACTTTTTTATTTGCCCAATTACGTAGGTACTAAAAACCTAAAAGAGAGATTTACTTTCATAGATAAGGTACACACTAACGTATGCCGTATGCTTAAACGAAGACAACCCTTACGGAGTCCCCTTACGTAGTGAAGGTATAAGAGTTGATATAGAAAGAGAGGCAACTTGTAGGTGAATATCACTGTAGGTAATTAGCGCTGTGCGATCTGAATTGCACTTTATTGTGTATGTCGTAGAAAGAGTTGCTATTTACTTAAATGATTTTGCGGAGTGAATCCTCTGTACTACTTTTTGGTTATAGCGGCAATAGAAATACACAATTTGTGAAAATTTCAACTGTCTACCTATTTATGGTTCATGAGAGACAGCCCGCTGACAGACAGACGGACGGACGGACAGCGGAGGCTTAATAATAGGGTTCTGTTTGGCACCCTTCGGGTACGGAACCCTAAGAAGTGCATCAAGTTATCACATTCTCAAAGATTTTGGACATTTTAGGAATTGGACAATCTGAAGTTGTATGGGCCTAAATTGTGTGTTATCTACTAATAATTAAGTTGATTACGTCGCATTGATCCTTGCATGCATTATTGAATTATTGCGTGTGTTAGAAGCACGTACACATTATTTCTAAGTGCACAGGGAAGTGCTTTAGCTTTTTTAAAACTATCAATCAAAATAATATCAATCCTAGTCGTTAATTAGTTATTTTATGTGGGTTTATGCATTTCGTCGTAACTGGATACACTTAGCATTATGGAACCCAGCCCCTGACTATCTGCCGGGGAGTGAGGAGATCGCCTAATTCACACGTCACTGATTTGGTAGAATTCAATAATTATTTCCTGTTTATTTTTTCTAAGATGTATGAGAAGTCTTAGGGCGGATTCGACCAAACTTGAAACTAAAAAAAAACTAAATTAAATAAAAAAAAAATAAAAAAATAACAAATAAATAAAAAAATAATAAGTAATAGTAAATTATAACCAGACTGATTTTTTCACAAATATTTCTAACATTTCTTATTTTTGTAAATCTCTTATAAGCATAGTTATGACTATTAATTAATTAATTCCGTTTCTAAAATAAGTTAGCCGTAGGATGAAAGCTTTAATTTTTGCTCAAGTCCACAAAGTGTCTTGATATCTTCATATCCAAGATAACAATAATAAAGACACACATGTAGAGCTAATAGCAAACTGGCCTAAAGTAGCAACACAACAGTATATCTTAAATATCTTATACAATAGGCTCGCCCCCTGTATTACATGGGACTTAAAACATAACTGGCGAAATTTGGATGTACAGGGCTTTTCAAGAAGAACATTGTTTTTTAAAACAAAGAATTTAGATGAAAATGATTCAAATTTTTATTGTATTAGAGAGAGTAAGGTTTGGCAATTATGAGTGAAAAATGATATCGGACAAATGTCCATCACGAACACGCTCACAGATGTCGATTCTTTCATCAAAATTAAAAAAAAATCAAATCCAATCACGCCTCCAAACCACATAGCGCACCATACAGTGACACGTTGAGCATGCAGAGGATTCTCAACAATCGCTCTTGGATTTTTCGAAGCCTAAATGTGGCAATTTTGCTTGTTGACGTAGGTATCCTGACAAATGAAAATAGGCTTCGACTGAAAAAATGATTTTTTGAACCGAAAATAGCAGGAATTTTATGAAATGTAACTTTAACAGAACCACCATTTTTATAGTGGATTTTAATTATTTTAATGCGATTTTGGAGCGAAATTGAATTCATTGAAACAATGGGGAAGGTCGGGCAAAGCTAATTGTAGATGGCGTGATCATAGCTAGGTCCCCACGGCCTACAATAAATTTGACATCGTTCAGTCATGAGTTTACTTTTATTTCGCTATTTCGTTATTTTCGATGAAAATGATATGTAAAGTGTCAGAATTTAAAACCATAAATATATCCTCTAAGTCACTTTCTTCAAAATGTTTCTACTCTGTTTAATTTATAAAACATCTCTACGAATAGCTTTAAGCCACCATCTTTTAATTTTAGTGTCTCTCGGGAAATGGTGGACTCCAATTTCGAGTATTTAGTAACACAACAACGCATCATTTTCGCAAAAATAAAATAAAACCACCTCACGCCTTGTATTATTGGCTTGTGTTGGGAACTAGCTACGACAGCGCCATTTTGACAGTTGCCTTCCCCATTGCTAAAGCATCTACTACTGATATGTTGAAAAACTAAATGTCAAACTGTCACGTTGTTGGTGTTGCCTGCCCCTATTGAAAAACAAAGTTCATTTTGAAAAACCCTTTACTATAGGTAACCTCTGCCCAACCCTTCGGAGAACCAAGGCGTGATGTTATGTTGTGTTATGTAATCTATATAAATAAAAGTGAAAAGTTTGTATGTTTGTCCTCTATGCGCTGCGTTAATCCAACGTTGTCAACTTATTGCTAGAACTTGCGCAAAGGTTTTAGGCATTAAAAAAAATCACGCGGACGAAGTCGCGGGGAGAAGCTAGTAATATATATTTATACAAAATGGATTCAGTCTTTCAGAAGTCCAACTAAATTTCAAAGGCCCTTTGTGAATATTATTTTATTGTCTTCCTTTTGCGAGTTTGACCATTTAATCATGTTAAGTTTATAAGGTTAGGAGATTAAAGGTCAACGACGACGGGCGAGATAGTTTAAGATTGTAGGTAGAGATTATTCTGGTCTCCGAGTGTTAATTTTGGTTTTAACCATTAATTCGTGCCATCGTGTGCGGAGACGCGCAGCGCAGAATTAATATGTACTGAATTTACTAAATTAATGTTAATTAACATAGATACACACTTGTCTGAGATGACGAAAGCCTCGCAAGTGTTTAGGGGTTAGCATTAGGTTAAACAGTATGGGGTTTGTGCTTGAAGATCCTGATTTAAATTATTTCTACATTCTGTTTTTTTTTTTTACATCACGTCCCATTTGGACCGCTTAGTTTGTGTAGATTTATAGAGCTGCTTATATTTGTCTGCCTCGGTTATTTGAAGCGTTAGGTTAGCGTTAAGAAATTCGTCTCATATTGAGGTAGGTTTCTTTTACCTTCAAAAGGATGTATAAATAGGGATAAACTTAAACACGTCTCATTTATCGCAGGTTTCGCCACACCTCTAGAGGAGCATAGTTAAATAATTAAGGTATAGAAACGTAGGTTCCTAGGTTCTTATGTAGGTTGTTAAGTATTTGGGTCTGTCCCTTAGATGGGGAAACATGAAATTTTTTTTCACAATAAATTAAAAGAATTTCCAATCACCTCCTGTAAACAACTAGAAATATTTTCCTTTGACACATAGATGGCTGATATTGATTTAAATAATGTATTAAAAACCAACTTAGACGTAATTAATAAAACAAATAATAAGTATAGTATTTCTAAAATAAAAGAGGAAATTAACATCAAAATGTATGTCTAAATATTCAGAATTTTATAAAATCTATACGGATGGATCAAAAGACGGAGATCATATAGGATGCGCATTATATGACGAACAAACTGAATGTTTCGGGAAATTTAAAATCTGCACCAATGTGTCTATCATGGTTGCCGAACTCATAGCCATTTCTGAAGCGTTATCATTTATTGAATCCCTGGACCAAGGCAAATATGTTATTTATACAGACTCGAAGAGTTACATTCAACATCTGGCTCGATGCACCTCGACTTTTAGAGGTAGACCGATAGCCTACACAATCATAAAATCAATTTTAAAAATAAAATCTCAGGGTAAACAAATAATAATTCAGTGGATCCGGTCTCATATAGATGGTAATGACAAGGCAGATTATTTGGCAAAACAAGTATGTTTGGATGGCATAGATTTCATAGTTAATTCACATTACACGGAGTACATTCCTGTCTGAGGGTTGTCACATCTTGCACCTCTCTCGCTCACACGGGTCCAAATTTTTAATAATGTTAAATGAAAAGATGCATTTTTATTTATTATTGTGGCATTTATTTACGTTATCTCAAAAACAGATCATAATACTTAATTACCTAAGTTTATTAGATAACACAATAGAAATGTGTTTTTGATAACTACCTATTAAATTAATATTATTTTGTAGACCGCCCATTGATTACATTTTTCAAAAAAGCATTTTTTCATTTAACATTCTTAAAAATTTGGTCCTGTGTGAGCGAGAGAGGTGCAAAAGATGACAACGCTCTTAAAAAAATATGTCTACAAAATTGGAAAGACTACTTTAATATCTTTGTTCCAGGGAAAAAGGCATTTGGTATAGAACAATCCATTCACAACCTTTATATTCACATTGGATTGATAAGTGTTTTGTTACCAGGGGAGGACTTTACCATATTATTATTAAGGCTCCGTTTTAAGATGAAAAAGTTAACATCACCTGTTTGCAGTACGTGTAACGAAGATGAGGATACGTATCATATTTTGATGAGATGTGTCCGGAATCAGTCGCTCAGAACACAAATTGGCGCGCATAACATAAACCTATCAAACACGTTATCGGATAATATAATTCCTATAATAAATATGGTTAAGTTCGCCTTGAAGAACATACCCTTCTGGGTTTGCTGCCTAGCTGTAAAATTCACTAATGTAAATTAATGTTAACCTTTGTATACCTATAGTCATATTCGCATTTAGCGAAAAAGCTCTTTAAATAAAGATTAAAAAAAAACTGAGTGCATTATGTGGATTGTCGCTTTTCGCTTCAAAATTTGTAATCGTGCTAAGTTTTGGGAACGTGAGTTTTTCCGTCTATATTTAACTTTCGTCTATATTTAAGCTTAACTATCTGTATCCTACGTGTTAGTTTAACTATCTGTATCCTACGTGTTAGTTTAACTATCTGTATCCTACGTGTTAGTTTAACTATCTGTATCCTACGTGTTAGTTTAACTATCTGTGTCCTACGTGTTAGTTTAACTATCTGTATCCTACCTGTTAGAGTAACTATCTGTATCCTACGTGTTAGTTAGTTATAATTATATTAATTAATTAACTACAGAGTTCATTTTCGTTAAAACACTCATCAAAAAAATTGAAACACTTCTCAAGTTTATGTTTTTAATGGATTAGTAGAAAAATATTGTAATACACGAAAAAAAAAATCATTTATCAGAGGTTAGTTAAGTAGTAAGGGATAGCCCTCCGCAAACTAACAGGGCGCATTCAGCTTCTTATTTTGAATCATATTCCACCGAAAATATTCCCCGGAAAATTTTCATATTTTTTTATCGTATTTTCAGTTACTATTTCCTTTATTTCAATGTAAAATTACGTTCTCTGTACGCAGCACTCTATTTATGTAAATAAAACAGCTAAAATAAAAAAAATCAGCAATGGATGTTGAAATACTCGGCGGCCGAAGGCTCGCTGCGCTGCCGTTCGCTACGCGCGTTTTGCCACGGTAACGATACATTGCGTGTAAGGTAACAAAACAAATCAGATTTATTGGATTCCCATAACGTTCCTGAAATAATTTAATCTACCGGTCATCTTACAAGGAGAAAATCGGACATGTGAATCATCGATTCACATCATTTTTTTATATGTTGTTAGGGAGGGTCCCCTCAATACTTTTGTAAAGTGGCAAAACGCAACTCTCTTTTGTTATCGAGAAATATCAATAAATACAAGAAACCTGTATACCGCTTGTAGTATGGGTTCGTGGCGTAGCGGTAACGCTTTTGCTTACAGAGCGGCGAGTCGGCTGTTCAAGACCCGGTCAAGTTATTTTTTTTTATTTAATGATAATAAATGATTTATGAATTGATGATACAAGCGGTGTACACGTATTTTGTATTTAAGTTACGCGTGCAACTTATTGATATTTCTCTATAACAAAAGAGAGTTGCGTTTTGCCACTCTATAAAAGTATTGAGGGGACCTCTCCCCAACAATATATAAAAAAATTATGTGAATCGATGATTCACATGCCCGATAATCTCCTGCTTCTTAGCGTGTCGATGGCAGTCTAAATAGACGGCCCAGAATTCGGCTACGAGTTTGGCGCCATCTCTAGCGTCCACATCCAATCAATATTGATTGTATGTGTAAGCATTTATTTCATATACCTTTCATAATAATTGCCCACCGATCTAAATGTGTAGTAATGCCAATTCTCTTGAATTCATGTAGTTGGTGTTATAATTATTATAATATTATTGTGCTTGTATAACTTGATACGCTACCGTAATCGGATAAACTGTGCAAGATTTGTATTTATATAATTATGTTATAATTTATTAACTGTACTTACAAACTTGTATTAATTATATATTAAGCATTGACTTCATATTTCTTGCATAATAATTTGCCCACCGATCTAAATGTGTAATAATTCCAATTCTCTAGAATTCATATAGTTGGTGTTATAATAATTATAATATGGTTGATTGTGCTGGTATAACTTACTACGCTACTGTAATCGGATGAGCTGTGCAGGATTTGTATTTGTACAAGATTAGTTTTAGTTTATGCGAAACCCGAAACACGAGTCTGGTATTTTTATGTAAAGAATCTACCTATGTACAAAATTTCAAAACTGTATCATGAAAAATCACAAAGTTATAAGCTTGTTATGTTATCTGGTTGTCCGTACCAAAACGTGCTCACCACGTGGCAACCCCGCGCCGCCTGCGCCACTAGCGTCGTCTTGCGCTCATTGATAATAATTTGGCAGTAGGTACCTAACCGTACGACGATTGTATTGTAATGAACTGGTGATAACAATTTTTATCAAACTTGCAGGCTTTGGACTGTCGTAATGGTCAAGTGTATGTAAATATTATTATGTACTTTAATCGTTAATGCAGTCGTATGTAGTAATGTAGTCAATGCGATTTGTTGTACCTTATGTCAAGTTCAAAGTGGATGAAAAGTGTTAAACATCACAATACTTAACCACAGCAGGCTGTAGGTATAAATAATAACTTTCTACAATTAACCATCTTGGCGTGTTTAAAAATGTTAATCGTCACTATTTTACAATAATTGACTTGATTTCTACTTACAATGTCGTACCTTTTTTTTGTGTACTGGACGTTTGTGTATGAGAAAGACATGGTTGCATGATACTTTTTACATACGATAGTTACACGATCAAACGAAACACAAAGGCCCACGGCGACCGCACGCCCGCGTGGATCGTGACATGTGCGCATCAACCTGTAGCATCCGGGCGACTGAAGTGGTTTCTTTACCCCCGCCCCGCTGCCTGTGCGCCCGCGCCTACGCGCCTCGTGCTGCCTATGACTTACCGTGACCTGTGTTGTGCGCGTATGATTGCGGATAGAGTACTTACAAGGAGCATATCAGACATGTGAATCATCGATTCACATCATTTTTTTATATATTGTTGGGGAGAGGTCCCCTCAATACTTTTGTAAAGTGGCAAAACGCAACTCTCTTTTGTTATCGAGAAATATCAATTTAAAGTTGCACGCGTAACCTAAATACAAGAAACCTGTATACCGCTTGTAGTATAGGTTCGTGGCGTAGCGGTAACGCTTTTGCTTACAGAGCGGCTAGTCGGCTGTTCAAGACCCGGTCAAGTTATTTTTTTTTTATTTAATGATAATAAATGATTTATGAATTGATGATACAAGCGGTTTACACGTATTTTGTATTTAAGTTACGCGTGCAACTTATTGATATTTCTCTATAACAAAAGAGAGTTGCGTTTTGCCACTCTATAAAAGTATTGAGGGGACCTCTCCCCAATAATATATAAAAAAATGATGTGAAACGATGATTCAAATGTTTGATATTCTCCTTGTTAGTGTCGCTGTGTCTCCTACTTGTACCATTTTTAAAATATTTTTGGGACAAAATATAACATGATGTAAAAATTATTGGGAATCGATTCAGTTAATTAGTAACAAACTATATTCAGATTTCGCATATACTAAAAATAATGTTGTATATGTTATAATTTATTATCTGTACAAGCATTTATTAATTACAAATTACTACACTAACCACTATGCCCCTACCTAAGAACTTCTTGGACTAAATGCTATTTTGTGTCACTGTAGCACTTCTGATTTCATGGGATCCTAGTATCTTACTGTGGTGCTCGATGTGATTTGAAAGAATTTCAAATTCTCTGGCATATTATGCCTATTAGAAAATAATTAAGATTAAATTATAAGCTACACATCCACTTGGTCGGCATCGGAACTTAGGTACAGAGCATACGAATTTGCTTTGTTTGTATAGACTTACATTGACGTGATGTCCCACTGGTTGGGAAAATTTTCGCTGGACGTCGGTATTTCGCACGAGGAAGTGCTCCGTACGTCCGTACGCTCAAACGCTTCGGTGCCGACTAAGTGGACGCGCAGCTCGGTAAACATTGTAAGATTTTTTTGTGATATTATCGTAACTTTTCGAATGTAAAATTTTGTTTTCTTAGGCCCACTTGGTCGTTTAGTCGGGTTAATTAAATAAATGAAGTTTGTGAGCTTGGAGTTAAGTAATTAACATTTAATTGTTCTTAGGCCCACTTGCATGTTCATGGGTTATCCAATATAACTCTCAAATTTAGAGTTAACAGCTAACTCAGGGTTAATCAAATAATTCATCTTGCGCCACCAAGAGTTAAAGTTTTAAATATTTAACCCACCGATGTTGGAGAGTTAAGTCGCTTATCTCTGGGTCAGTGTGAGTAATGTCAAAATAAATTGACGTTATGAAGTAGGTACCACTGATAACATATTTTATTTCATATTGTTCGACGTTATAGTAAGTGGAAATTTGGTACATATCAGCAGGCAATATATTCATGAATTCATATGAAAATAAACAGAAATTATATAAAAAAAACTTATAACATTTTCCTTACCTGATCTGTTCATCAATCAATAAACTCCCCATAAATCCCCATGGAAACTACATGCAATAGGATTAAAATTAAATGTCATGTTATAAAATTCAAAGACAAGAAAGTATTACGTATCGTAATGTAGTGGAAAGGAGATGGGGTATACAATTTCCGTTCATTATTCGTTCATTCATTTTTGGTCGGATTACATAACAGGGCACAGACATTGCAATTCTATTTTATGTTTCGTCGATTGAACTGCGATGTTCCGAACTCAAAAAACTATTATCGGGTTATAGGGTTGCGGGATGTTCGAAAGAATTACCGTGGCCCCGGCACAGGCAACTGAAGGAACACGGGTGGGTTTTAGTCAGTAAAAGTCTGACACGGCCCTCCCGCACCGCCCAGAGCGGGAGAAGTCATGATGATTTCCCATCCAAAAAAAAAGGTTATCTAACCCGGTGTTACGTTTTAGTGGCGCAACGCGTAATAAAAGTTTTTGCATCATTCGTTCACTTTTATGGACCGGAGTTATATGTTTAATTTTATATAGAAAAAGAGTACCTACAACACTTTCCTTGTTGAATTATAATAATCAGATTGTTCTGCAACCCTACTATCATGGCAGTTTACACTAATAATTCAATGATTTCTTCGTCATCATCAGAAAACAACAATTAATTGATCATTGCGATATTATAAACAAACCACACTACATTTATAATTACGCAACACAATACAAAATAAGTTAATAGCTGAACCTCATAATCTCAATTTATTTTGACATTAGTAACACTAACCCAGAGTTTAGCGTCTTAACCGGCACGGTATCGGTGGGTTAAATATTTATAAGTTTGATCCTAGGTATACCTCTAACTCTTGGTGGCGCAAGACGAATTATTGGGTGAATTGGTTGTTAACTCTCCCGAGTTATTTAGGATAACACATGAACGTGAAAGCAGGCCTTAATTATTTACTTATTAAGGCCCGCTCAATATAATATGTTCAACTGTGTAATCAACTGGAAATCATTAAAAGATGTGATTGCAAAATAAGTTTTTTTTTATTGAGACTACCAAGACTCTTTTTTATATGTGACATGTTTGTACGACGAAATGCCCGCAGAACTGTAGAATTGGTATAATTTTATGAAAGAGGTGTAACGGCCGCCGCACGTGCTCATACAGCGTTGATGTGACACTGACATTGGTCGACGCAAGTCGTCCATCCGTGGCATGGTGCGCTTTTGTAATTTTTAACGTGACACGTCCTGGTCTTGGCATCACGATAACACGAAAGTAAAATGTATGGAGATATATGAAGAAGCTTTTTTCCGTCCACGATAACGTTATAACGTGCACGTATTTCCATGCATTTTATAGACGTGGACGATATCGTCACGTCAGAAATTATAAAAGCACATATTCGTCGATGCGAACCAAACAAGATTGACGCCACATTTTTTACCGAGACTCGCGGACCGCGGTTCTGCCACTCTCGAAAAACGTTACGAATCCTAGGGCATGACACACTCCAGTAGCTCTAGGAATGCAATCAACAAACAAAAAACGGTTATGATTTGACTACATTTAATTTAAAAGCCAGCTTGCTTTGTAGGTAGGTAGTGGCGTGCACAGAGATTTCAGGCAGGGGGGTGGGTATGCACAAAAAATAAACTTACCAGTTTCAGCTTGTTGTACCTACCCTACCTACCTGACTTACCGCAGGCGCCATTGGTTTCGTATGATGTTTGTTTGAGACCACCATGAATATTTAAATAAGTGATTGATGGAAACATAACAGGTCACTTAAATGATATCCAAAGTGGCCTTTAACCCTTTAACCGCCTACGACGGATTAATCCGACAAATATTTTCGTGTCCATTTCGCCAGGGTCGTATATTTACGACCAAATATCGTAATGATTCAAGTTGCCCGGCGCTGGGGGCACGACAACTGATATGAAGTCGGGTGGTTAAAAGGTTAAAAAGGCCGGGAGATGTTAATTTTGTTTTCTTTGCGCAAATTAATTGAAGTTTAATATAGAAAGTTAATATTTGTAAATCAAATCAACGCGCCTATCTTTTTTCAGATAGTTTTGCAAAACATGCAAAACGTACGTGGTCGTCGTAAAAACTGCTACATCGTTTTAAAATGACCAAAAGTTCTTTTTCGATTGCAATCATAGACAAATCTGTGAGTCTGTTTTGGCCCTATGTGTTTCGTAAATATTATGTAGGTATGAATTCTTTTTAGGCTAGAAAATGATCGTTCGGTCAATGCGCTACTGACTGGAATCGTAACTATTAATTTTTCTAATTTGTAAACTTCCAGGAAATATGGAAGTCAAATGGTTTGATGTAAATTTTGAATGAGATCGAATATTCCCAAAGTTTTTAGTTGACGCATCGGAGCTCATTCCTGAGGCGATCGTCATTAAAAGAATGTTCATACGTATTGATTAGGTCAACGACAGATTCTTCTGGAAAATTCAAACAATAGGAAGAAAAGTTTTCGCAAGCAAGTAGGTAGATTAAAAAACTTCAAGTCTTTTAAATTTTTGTAACGAGTACGACACTCGTTTAAAACATTGTCAATAATTTCGCAAAACACGCGCCTGTAATACTGTTGAACATCATCGATACCGCGTTTTCGTTTAGGTCGGTCGCAATTAGATTTCAAAACGGAGTTATAATTGATAACAAAAGTTCTGTACTGTTCCATGAAAGTTTCAAACTCTTTAATTTTTCGGACTCAGTAAACAATGTCACTAGTCTTTTTCTGTAATATTTCCATATTTCATACAAAATGTCTGTCTCAGAAAATATTTCTGAAAACGTATTTAGAAAAAAATTATTCAAATTCCTTTAAACTATTTAAAAAGGCAGAAACATGTGTTAATGTTACTCCGTCCCATTTATCGACATTTTCCTGCATGTCTTCAAACATACCTTTCAAGTTATCAAGATTTGTGGCAATAACATTAATAGTTCGAGAGTGATAAGTCCATCGTGTTTCGGCAACGCTTGGTCTCAGAAACTCGTTCAAAAGACTTTGAAAGAATAAGATTGAGCACATGAGCTGAACACCAAACATACGTCGCGAGTGGGCATTTTTGTCTTTTGCCTTTGAAGGGGGCTTTTGTATCTTTCTTTGTCTAGCAGTTTTCGCCTACAAATTGCTATAGAAACGTTAACATTTGTTGACATATTGGTAAGCACGCAGATTTCTATCAATTCAAAAGCCAGGCTTTTCAGAAGCATTAAGTTCGCGCAAATGCACTATCCGCGTTGACCCGCGTAGTGTGTCCGTTTCGACTGCTCGGCCACAGTGTGGCTGGGTTCACACGGCATTGCCCTGCACGTTTTCTTTGTATTCGTTTTTTTAACGTACAATCACCCGGGTGTTCATACGGTAGATTTTCATTCGTGTAAAAAACGAATAGCAGCAGTCTTCACACAGTTGTCACAGTGAGTAGACGTCTGTGATGGATCCACGCTTGGTTGTACTTTTATATTGGTATAATCGAAGGCCCCAACGGTTTCGTCGCCGACAGAGCAAGAGGTTTTGGGTACATCCTATCCCATCAAAAACATAAATGTGAAATGAGAGCCAAGTTCAATATTATGATATATGCTTTGGTTGTTGACTTCAACGACAAAAGAAGTGAAATCTAAATGGGTGCCAAGTTCAATGGTCAGTCCTGAAATTTATTTATAACAACATAAAATATCTTTTTTTTATAACTTAGGAGAATATATTGTAGCCTAAGGTCTGACCTGGCTGGATGGCCTGGTTAGATATCGAGAGACAACTGGGACAGTAAGACGTCAGAATTCAGATACTCGATAAATATTATAGTAGCGGAGGTGATTCAATCATGGAAAATCTTAGAACCGAGATTCAGGATCGTGACGTAATTGCACAACGGCATCTAGTGCCACTTTTAAATAAATCAATGGAGGCGGCATGGTGTAGTGAGTGAGTTTCTGATAATGATAATAGGTAGCGCTAATGGTTGTAGAATACGGTTAGTTACGCGTAATAAATACGAAAATCTGCAAATTATTTATAAGTAAAAAAACGGAAATATTTGGATTTAAAAAAATTAGGGATGGTATTCGTTATATATTCAGGTAAGAGATTTACAGGCACTAATTATAAGTTAAGTGAAAATTATAATAAAATGATAAAAAATTACCAGTTTCTGATTTTTTCCTTTGTATTCACCTAATTACCTATCTGCATGCCAAATTTGAACTTTCTAGGTCATCTGGAACTGGGTTATAGTTTTGATCTATAGGTCAGTCATAAAAATGACGATTTTTGGACGTTAATATCTAAATAACCGTTTGAGATATGTTTATAAAAGGAACACATGTATCTCGCCAGTCTCAATATTATGAGCCAAGACAAGTTTAGGTGAAATAGTTTTTGAGTTATGAGGGGCTCCAAATGGTTCGTGTACACGGTGAGCTGCGCGCCAGAACTTGGCTTGACACGCTCCCGCGTGTCTAGATTAATGCGAGAATCAGGGCGTACTAAACTATTTGAGAAGTTATATGATAAACTTAGAAACGATGAAAAGAAGTTTTTTAATTACTTTCGGATGTCTATTGAAAGTTTTGAAAACTTATTAAATCAAATGGAAAATTCAAGCCTACCAAAAACAAATACGAATATGCGGAAGTGCATCAGTACTAAAATGAAATTAGCCATCTGTATAAGGTTAGTACACAAATAAAAATATACAGGATGAAATTATTAAAGTTTTATTAATGTAATTAATAAAATAAGTTTTATTTGGCCAATATAATGTCTTCGTATTTCGTATTAAAAGTCGTTATAATCAATTTCTGTGTAGTTAGAATAGGAGGAATCGACAGAGGCCGGGCTTTGAAGAGAATCTATTGTAGGGATAGAATTTGTAGTTTGTGGTATATTATTATTTTGGTATTCCTGGGTAAAATATCCTCTGTGAATTGATGGGAGATTGAAAGACGACGACTCGCGACGGCGACAGCTTTTAATATTTTTCAATAATTGTAGCACTCCCATTTGGAATTCGAGGACTTCATCATCGTCAAACTTATATAATGATGGTATTATCCCATTAAAAAATGAAAGATGCTGATTCATAGTTTTAGGTTCATTATTTGAATAAGAATCCATAAATTTCATCATCTTCGCATCTAGAGGTCTAACTGCATTCTTCATAGGTCTTTTAGGTATTGGGCTCAATGTCGCCATATTATCTTGTGTCTGTATAGAGTTTGCTTCTGATGTTTCGTTTCCTTCAGAATTATTTTTCTGTTTTTCGGATTCTGCGTTGTTATTTTCGGTAATAACATTGCTTATTGTCTCTTTAGGTTGTATTACTTTTCGCAGAAAGGATAACTGTTTACTATAAACATAAGGTTTTGCTATTTTGGCGCCACTTCCTGACCTCTTCTGATCTTGTATCTTTTTATATGATCGATTATATGAGTCCACCTCTGAATAATCAGACCCGGGCACGGTACGGTTTCAGCTCTCCTTAAAGTGACTGACGATATTAGGCGGGGAATGGAAGACACTAAAGTTACAGTTCTAGTGTTAATTGACTTCTCCAATGCTTTTAATACCGTTAGTCACGAAGTCCTTTTATCCATCCTTTCCTATCTTATGGTCTCTCCGGAGGTATTGGAATGGTTTTCCTCTTATCTTCGGGGGCGTCAGCAGTCTGTCCATGCTGGAGACTCTTCGTCGAGTTGGTGTGATCTTGCAGCTGGCGTCCCTCAAGGCGGTATACTATCTCCTCTTTTGTTTTCCATTTTTATTAATCTCATTACCACCATGCTTCGGACTTCGTACCATCTTTATGCCGACGATTTGCAGCTTTACAGCCAGGCAAGTGCTGACAACATTTCCGATGCGATTGTGGAGCTAAACCAGGATTTGGGTGTGGTCAAGGGCTGGTCTGATCGATTTGGGGTGGCGGTTAACCCTAATAAGTGTCAGGCTATCGTAATAGGAAGCCCCTATAGCATACGAAAGCTAAATGGCTTAACTGTGCCACCTGTAATTTTTGATAACTCCTTCATTCCATTTAGCTCCGATGTTAAGGATCTTGGTCTGCATGTCGACACTTGTCTTGACTGGCGAAAGCAGGTCACGACTGTTAGTAAAAAAGTCACCGGAACGTTGCGGTCGCTCTATCGGTTGAAAAATCTTCTCCCATCACACATAAAGGCTATGCTTGTACAGTCCCTAATCTTTCCCATAATTGACTATGGTGATGTGTGTTACTATGACCTGAATGCAGATCTCCTCAATAAACTTGACCGCCTTCTCAATAATTGCATTCGATTCGTTTTCAATCTTCGTAAGTATGATCATGTATCTGCGCACCGATTGCGTTTAAAATGGTTACCCATTCGTCAGCGCAGAGAGGTGAGGGCTCTGTCTATGTTATTTTCTATTCTCAACAAACCTACTTCTCCTTCTTACCTGACTTCCCATATTCAGTATTTATGCTCTGCCCACAGTAAAAATCTTCGTTCCACTAACAATCGTCTTCTACGATGTCCTTCTCACCGCTCTGGTTTCATTCACTCTTCTTTCTTTGTCCAGGCAGTCTTTCTTTGGAATTCGCTCCCTCTGAACATCAGGACGGTAAGAAATCGGTTGTCATTTAAAGTCAAGGCACGTGAGCATATACGTATAAAGTTGGCAGAAACATCCCAGCGCTGATTTGGTGGATTCGTTTTCTCCTCTTTTGATCGTTATTTCTCCTCTACCGTTCGTTATTTCTCCTGACGAAGTTTATTCCGTTTATAAGTATTTATGTATATATGTATAATAATATATCTATGTATTTACTCCAGTATTTTATAGTTATTTTCGTGTTATCTATCCCTTATGTTGCACCTGCCATGTTTTCTCTCTGCATCACCCTAAGGTTGACTGGTAGAAAATGCCTCAGGCATTAAGTCCGCCTTTGTACGGTATTCTTTTTACTTGTGCATAAAGTTTTAATAAATAAATAAATAATAATCAGTTTCGCTGTAAAAGACAAACATGGTAAGTTATACAGAATACTGCAGGGCGAGCACAAAGTGCCAAAACGTTTGTGACTTGAAGTTTTGATAATATAAAGTAGGCACCTAGAGGGTGATTTCTGTATTCAATAAGAATATGTACTTGTCAAAATAATTTACCGATGCATACATACGACTCACGATACGATAAAAATAAACTTATGCCTATATTCTTTTATCATGTCTTGTCACGATCGCTTTGGCTCTCTGTGCTCATCCTGCTGAATTCTTTACATAATATATACGAGGAGGGATCAAAAAGTAGTGAGAATAAGATAGAATATAATGACTATTGATAACATAATAATTTATTTTTCTACATAGTCTCCGAGTCTCTACACACCGAGTACAGCGCTTTTCCAAGGCTTCAATCCCTTTAAAAAAAAAAGGTTTGTCTTGGTCCTGCTAAAAACTCTCCACGGCATCCATCACCTCGTTATCGTCTTCGTACCTGTTTCCCCTTAAGTATTCTTTCAATTTGGGGAACAGATAAAAATCGCTAGGCGCCAGATCTGGTGAATAAGGGGGATGATCAACCAATTCGAAGCCAGCTTGCTGAATGGCAGCCATCGCAACTGCCGACCTGTGCGCGGGTGCGTTGTCGTGATGAAACAGCACACCCCTTCGAAGTTTCCCTCTCCTTTTCTCTTTGATGGCATTTTAGAAATCGTAAAAGCATGCATCGTGTTACACAACTACGTGCGTGAACTTGATGGACACAATTTTGAAGAGGTGGCAAATCCTCTATTATTTGAAAATCTTCAAAGTAGGTCAATTCGAAACGTTCAAGCGAACAGCGTAAGATCTACTTTTAGTCACTGTTTTTTATCAAACGAAGGATCTCGGCTGTTCAGAATCAAAACCTAGTAACTCATAATTTCAAAAATGTCCAGGAAAAGCCAAAAACATGTTTGCATCCTTAATCGTCTGCCCTATTTGAACCATTAGAGTTAGGGTTATGAATGTTAGACCAAAATGTGCGTAATAAAATCAGCTACACATTCGAAACTTTTCAATTGTCTTTTACTCAAGAAGGCGTTCAGTACAGCTTAGAACCTCCTTACTATTTAATAATTTGATCAAATATACCAATTATTCAATAAGGAACCAAATCATAACACAGTAAGTATACTTACTAGGTTTTAAAATTGCGTCTGATTTGTAAACGTGATTATCTTTTAAAGTTCAAAAGATAGTATCTCCTATACTACAGAAATTAAAACACATAATACAAAATAATAAGTGAATGTATTTATTATTATTCATACAAGTACAGTTGACTACCTCACAATAACTTTTACATAAATAACGTTGATCAACTGCGACAAAAAATAATCGGAATGCGATCGAAAAATCGAATATAAATAGATGAATAAATTAACTCGATATTTTAAGAAATAGTCTGTATTATTTCCAAGTAATAATTTCTTACAATATCTAAATAATTTACTCATCGTTAGTTATTTGTCCATCAGATATTAAATCAATAGATCGGTCATTAATTGGTAACTGTAACCAAAACTCTCTTCGACTAATGGGCATTAGTGGTACTAGTTTAGAAACTATACCATCTTTTTTTGAAGATTTTATTCCACGTGGAATGTTATTTGATAAAGGTGGAAGCTTTGATACATCGAATTTATTAATAAGAAAATCGAGTTCTTTGTAAGGGTCCCCAAAATCAGTCTTGTACAAAAGATTACGTGATCCTGCTGTGAACTTAGCCTCGACTAATGGACCTAGTAAAAAATTATCCAGAGGATCATCTTTTGCATTCCGACGAGCAACGCGCTTTTTCTTTGGCCATTGGTATGATTGTTGCACCTCAATCACATTAATATTTTTTCTGCAATGCGCAATCACATCTTTAAAGTCCTCGTAGTCGTAAACTCCGTTTCGCCGATTGAAGTCTCTTTCGATGTTACCATGAACACCGTCCGCTGACATATGGGTGTGCCCCTTCGTAAGATATTTAAATGTAATAGTTTCAACATCAAAAGACTGACAGTTTACTATAGTAACAAGAGCTGTGAATAAAAACCAATTTTTATTTTGGCCCGCACAGTTGTCACACCACAGTATTAAATGTTTAACATTTCTCTCGCTACGAAGAAACGCAACTAAAGCGTCGACTATGTTATTGGCGTCTCTACCCATCAATGCTTCGTGCCAAACAACACATTTAGAGTGTATGTCTGTGTCTTTCTTTATCGGTTCAAATGTTAAATTAAATGCGATTAATCTGCTGAGGAAAACTGAGTCTATTAATACTCGGCATGTCTGGTAGTAGAGTTACTTTTTGCAAATCCATAGAATAGGTATGATTTGTAGCGGTATTTTTATATGTCCCGTCTTCTCTGTATCTTTTAATCGCTTTCTCAGCTTTTTTCTTGTGACTTTCATATGTCTCTTTTAAAGTTTCTGTTTCGTCACCATTCTTAATTTTTTCTTCAAAAACTCCGCAATCTGTACATTGGTCTCCTTTTGGAAAATTTAATGACACCTTCATTTGTTTCATCGTCGTCCGGTAGGTTTCAAGTGAACATTTGGAGTTAGGATTTTTCGACTTATAATCATTGAGCATAGACTGAAGTGTAAGTGTTCTTGGAAGGTATTTTGTCCAAGGCGCATTATTTCTTCGGTAATGGCTCGAAGCCGTATTATAACTCATGATGTGTTGCTGAATTGGACCTCTTGAAAGTAAAGGCTTCTTTCCTCCCCTATTTTCTTTGATATCTTCAAAAAGTGGTTTCCTTTTGACAGCTTTACTCAGTTCTGTTATGACACTGTCAGTCCTATAACCTAAAGTTTAGAGAAAATACGCCTTACACACATTTATTTCTTTTCCCATATAGTAAAAATAATAGTATCTAGACTCTTTCTTCAGGTGCATTTTATTTGAATTTTCAATAGCAGTAGTAGTTTGTTTTTTTGGTTCAATTTTTACGCATTTATTCAGAAACTGTCGACGTGAAGAATAACTCATATTCCAATAGTTATTCCATATGTCTTCTCGCTCTTTCTCAGTCAAATAATTGCAAGATCTCCTACATTTCGCTTCACAGGTTTTTGCCATTATTGGATATTTCAGTTTATTCTTAACTACCTTCGATTGTGTGTCGTTATCGGAAGGTTTATCAGATTTATTCAAATCGTATATCGGACCTGGATACATTGCTGAAATGTTGGAAATGTTGGTTCTAAAATTGAATTGCCGGTTGGAGTAGGTGAAAAAGAAGGTATTTGGGGCAGATCTTCTATTGGAAATGTTGGTTCTGGAAGTTCAAGATTTTCGAAAAGAAAATCTGTGTCATTGCAATCAAAAGTAAAGCCCTTTTTCAGTTTCTTTTTCGAGGGTGGGAGGTATTCAGGATCAGTAACAGAATCATCGCTTGAATATAACACGCTTAAGGCTACATCATCTGATTCTACGCTGCTCGTAGCTGATGTCCCAGGTACAGGATTTTCATAATCTATAGCAATATAAGGGATAGCTTCTTTATTACTCTCTATGGTATTAGATCTGAAAGAAAATGAAAAGCAAGCTGTTGGTAAGCAAGTCCCCAGAAGCAGTTATGATTGATAAAAAAGATAAAAAATTAAAGCAAAATGAATAGGGACGCAACACATAGTTATTATGTGATATATAGTTTTAAAGATATAAGCGTACAGGCAGAGCCGGACAGCGAGATTGTTTTATACTATGTAGTGATGAGGTACTAGACCGAATACTAATACTAGACCTAGAACTGGACCTGCAGTAGAAAATCACTACACATCACTACTTCAAGCAGCGAGATGTTTGTCCCCGCACTAGCTTTTACTTTTACAGTTCATGTTGGCGAGAGAATGAGTATGCTGACGATATTATTGCTAATATTTTGTAATAGTTCAATAATAATTTAAACCCTTAACAATGTATAGTATAATTCGTTTTAATACTACCGCCAATAAGTAAAAAGAACTGGCTATCGTACTTTATAACATTCACAGAATTATAGGTAGGTACTCAGTACTTTTAAAACACTAGATACCAGGGTTTCAAGCTAATGAAATGCTAATAAAAAGAAAGAAGATGCGTATGTAAGTGGATTTCAGTAATAACTGGGCATTATAAAGCTTTACTTATAAACAGAATCCCATAAAAAAACCAACAATTAAAAACATTGAAATATTTTGAGGTTAATTTCATGCTACGACCAAATTTATATAAAATTTAATAATGTGAAGGTTTGTACTTACCTAGTTTCTTCTGCATTTTTCATAGCATTAAAAATGAGTTTGGACCGGTAAAACTGTTGACGTCTCATTTTAAATAATATTGAACACTGTGTAAAAAGTTTTTGCGCCCGCGTAAACTGACTTACTGGAACGAATGACCGACGAACGAATGAATGGCACAATTTCAAAACAAAGTAACAGTGAGTATCAAAATTAAAACCTAGTAACTGACTGACTTACTAGGTTTTTTAAATTGTTTTCTGAGTTACTACGTAATGAATTTGTTATTTTAGGGAAACTAGACATGGATTACAAATTAGCTTGACTTGCTCAATATTTTTTTAAATTTATCTTATGAAAATGGCTGTTTTAAGCACCTGGTCACAAGGACCTATACCTTATTAATATCTCTCTGTTATCAGATAAACGTAGGGCGTGTACCAATTATCAATATCTGACGCTCTTGATATAGGTACCTATTTCTTGGTGACTTTTTTTTGCATTTTTCAAAATCTGCCGATCTATTCTGTAAACATCACACCGTGAGCACTTAGGTGAAGTGAGCTCAATTCCTAGTAGAGTAAGGTGTAAATTTTCACGGTGGGATCTTTACAGAATAACACCACTGTACACGCTCCCCCCATCAGTGAAGGGTACACATCACATGACCTTTTTTTCTTCCTAACACCTAATCTTCAAGATCCAATAGGTCCGAACGATGCTCGAGTAAATCCCATGTAGCCTCTTGGGCTCCTCTACTATTACGGAGACGCTAGCGAGTTTTGGCTGTGTAAACTCATGGTAGAACTACAGGGTACGTGCCTGCGGTGCCTGCATCGACACGTGAGAGTAAATGAGGAGTTCGGAAGTCACTGAATGGTAATAGGTATGTAGTCGTGTGTGTAGAATATGCTTCAAGGTATGCAGATGTAAGGCAATCCCCAGGGCCACTGCGGAGGGCATCAGTGATGTCTTCTGTCGGTTCGGTGGTGTCAAGGAGGTAGTGTCAGATAGAGGGTGAGTTTTTACGTCGCGTTTAGTTAAAGAAACGGTAAATTATTTCGGGGCTAAGTCACGTTTTACCACGGCATTTCATCCGGCAACAAATGGACTAGTTGAAAGATTAAATAGGACGCTAACTCAAATGCTGTCCATGTATGTTTCTGCTGACCAGCGGAATTGGTGTAGTTATGTACCATTAGTGTGCTATGCATATAATTCCATTAAACAGTCAAGCACAAGAATTTCCCCTCATATGTTGATGTACAGTCAACGTCCAGAAGTCCACTTCCACCGCAATGACCATTATCGCCTGCGCTATACGGGCTGCGGCGCCTACACACACACACGCATTTTTATCCGTGTGGGTGATGGTCCAACGCTAACAAATTAACATGTCGTGTAGCATCGCTACGAGTAGTTACAGATGTGGTCAATACTAGACAAGGATGACAATATCAATAACTTGTTTTTTTATCGCCGTCTGATTATTTTTTTCATATTAATGCAAAATTTCGACAAGTGAACATAGGTTAACATTAGCTAGATCGGTAACGAGGCTGCACTCGCTAATGTGATCCGTGTGTATGTATGTAATGTGATAGATGTAAGTTCGAATCCGAGTTGGTCCAGATTTTTTGATATTTATATACTTAATTATTATTATTTGTATGTTTTAGTAATTTATTTTAGCAAATTACTTTGAACAACAAAATTTGTTCAAATTAATTATTAATTAATTATTATTAATTTTTTTTTGATATTTCTCGGGACCCCAGGGTCCCGGACCTTTAGAAGGCATATGAGGGGCCGAAGCCAACTCGCAGAGGCCCGTTACACGCTTTCAATGGAAATGAGGCACTAACCGACGATTATCCCTGTGCGTACTATGCAAGTGCACCCAAGGACAACCCCCGGATGGTGTAGGACTATTGCAGAATATGGAGACAAAAAAAAAATTGGGCTATGGGTTTGGATGGCTAAAGTGGACTGGTTATCTAAAACTATGGAAGGACTATGGCCCCTGCCTGACCAATGTGTGATAAATACAATTCACGGATAAAATGGCAGGGGGTGACTTGCACACTCAACAATGGGCCCCCGGAAACGGTCGCTAGCACATAGTGTCGTAGCGACAAGGGGGCAACATGTCTTGAGGTGCTTAACCGATTCGTTGCGATGTCTAATTTCGCTAACTTCTAACTGTGGCGTCGAACAAAAATAACGTGACACTGTTCAGTGCCCAACGCCATACGATTAGATGACACGCATCTGTGCCTTCAGCCATGCGGGAAAGAAAACAGTATTTTGACCATTTTTTACATGTTCAAAGCTTGAATACTTTTAGTTTACATTCGAAATCTAACGTGAACGGCCAGGCACATTGTTGTAAGTGGTTAAAAGTGGCAAAATAAGTGTATTTCTGGAAATGGAGGGTAAGTGACTTTTTTATTACAGTTGTGCTAAACCTTTTCGCATTTTCTAATGATTTGATTGATTATTGAGGTCTAAAAATATTAGATTTAAGTCCCGTGACTATTTTTTTTTCGTATTTCTGACAGCAAACCCTTTCATTTGATACCCATATCATGAAGGTGGATTTCAAACAGCCAGTCCGCCATCTTGGGGAGGCCGCCATATTGGATTTGTAATGACGTTTCTTAGCTAGTCATGTATTGTCATCAGAACTCAGAGCGTGTGCAAAATTTCATCCTAATCGAAGACCGGGAAGTGGGTCAAATTAAGATTCCAAGATTTTCTTACATACATAGTTAGTTACAAGTGAAGCTAATAAAAGCGTGTTAAAAACAAAAAAAAAAATTACAATATCTAGAAACGAGCTGAATATACGTGAAAAATTAAGATAATTTGGTTCTGGGTAAAAACCATAACTTAATCGAAGGAGTTCCTTACCATCGATTTAAAATGACACACATCCGTGCCTAACGCCACACGCAAAAGAAAGTGATGGCACTGAAACTTGCCATCTGCAACGAATCGACTTTTAACTTTCAAAAAGGTTGGTTACCCCTGTTTAAAAAAAAATCTTACAATATCCAGAAACGAAGGCTACGAGCTTAATATACGTGAAAAATGAAGATAGTTTGGTTCTGAGTAAAAACTTCCTTAACTTAATTGAAGGAGTTACCATCGATTTTAAAATGACACATATCCGTGCCTAACGCCTCACGCAAAAGAAAGTGATGACACTGAAACGTGCCATCCGCAACGAATCGGTTATGAGGAGTGGAGAGGTATTCCACGGCTATCAGGACAATCCCGGAAGTACGGTCAAGATCCCTACCAGCATCTTACTGGACTACTTCCTTCCTCCGAGCATGTTTGCTCTTGCGAATCTCTACTCAAGCCAGCCAATAAAGGCAAGAATGAGGTGGGAGGTCAGTTCTCGTCAGTGTTCACTCCAGCCGGCCAATAAAGGCAAGCCAGAGATGAGGAACATGACTTCTCCCGGGAGATAGGGTACGTGGGGTCGCTACTGCCCAGCAGCTCGCCACATGCTGCCCTGCGGGTTTCTGTATCTCTCTTGGTCTGGCTCCTCACCCTAGACCTGTTCCGGCAAAGTAACCTCTACCGGCACAGACCTAGAGTTCGAAGCGCGCAAGCCCCACCACGACGTCAACGTAGAGATACGGCGATGGGGTTATTAATTTATTATTATAATATGATAATAAATGAAACACATTTTGATATGGTAACATTGTTATATTTTTGATATAAAATAAATCCTTTACACTTATGTTATTATTATAGTATTGAATGTTAAAAAAACACATTTTAGGTTACATATAGATATTATGAAAATTCTGATATCATTAAAGAGGTTATAGCTTAATTATTCATTTTCTCAATGAAAAGAGGATTGAAACTTAACCTCAATATTACAATAATATAAATACTAATTTGTTAAAGTTACGGCCACTATGTCCCCTGACACAAAATTACCCTACCTGTTTATGATTTTTAATATTTCGTGTGACCTCCGTTAGCCTCGATACAGCTAATGAGACGTCGACGCATAGACGCCACAATATTTGCACAGATATTTGTGCCGCGCAAACTATCCCATAACTGCATGTAATGGGATTTGAGTAGCTCAGGGCATCTCTCGTCCCGAGCTTCCCATCTTTGCACCATTAAACCCCATGTATTTTCTATGGGGTTTAAGTCAGGGGACCGAGCTGACCAAGGAATAACTTTAATTTCCGGATGATTGCTAAACCATTTGCGAACAATGCTGGCACAGTGAATGGGACAATTGTCTTGCACTATACTTATCTCGTTTAAATCTTCTGCGGGGTAGATATTACGCACCGTAGGCAACATTATATCGTTCAACACTTCCACATAGTTGACACTGTTGGCTCGCGTCGATATAAAACTTAATTCACCGGGCCCTTGAGCACTTATCCACCCCCACATATTCACACTGATTCTGTCTGATTGGTCTGACATTGCCTTCAGACCAACGCGTGTTATTTTTACGCCACAAATGCAGCCTTCCTTTTTGGCACGATTTGAAAGATTTTTCGTCGGTGAATATTGTCGTATCCCAATCAAAGTCCAAATATTCCCGGGCAAAACTTAACCTCTCCTCTTTATGCCGTTGCGTTAATAACGGTTTTTAGCTGGCGTTCGGTGATGAAGACCTTCGGCATGGAGTATGCGGCGAACGGTGCGTACTGATGTGCCGAACTCATCAGCAAAACGCCTTGTTGGGATGAAACCATTCGTCTCATATTCAGCTACCATATAACGTCGCTGAGGCCGGCTAATAAGAGGTGGTCTTCCGCTCCTCTCACGACTCTTCAAGCTACCTTCTTCCTCAAATCTAACCTAACCTAACCCAACGCTTAACATTCTCTCTCTAAAAAAAAAAAAATCTATATTACACACTTGCAACAAGCGATTAATCTACCGTTATATTTTGTAGGTATCATCACATAAAATTAAAAAAATAAACTTACGCATAAGCCGGTTTCATTCGATATTTGAGATATATTAAGGCCATTCGAATATAGGGCCACAATATTTGCCTTGGCTTCAATACTAATATTAGCCTGCATATTGAATTAAGAAGAATACTAAAATAGCAACAACAAGATAACACAAACGCTCGTAACTATGTTCACCAACCAACAACAGCGAATAGTGGAATAATTTATGTGAACTAGTAAAGTAGTTAAAATATGAGGGTAGATTTGATCTATATTTTAATAACGACGCTAAGATTGAAAATAATTGTAAAACGAAAGAATCTTCGTTTAGTTGTGGAATATTTAACATATTTGTTAGCAACTCTGCTTTCTTATTATTTCACATGATTACGAGAGATGATCATGAGAGATGTGAGACTGTGTGACTGTGTGAGACTGTGTGTGTGTGTGATGTAATCATGTGAAATAATAAGAAAGCAGAGTTCACACAGTCTCACATCAAACATGAAAAATATTTTTTAAGTTTAAAAAATATTTTTCTCTACTCTAGACTCGAACCCGAACGTTCGCCATGCGAGGCGCAATGCTAACCACTTTGGCCACCGTAACGCTTACAAAACTTATTTAAATTTGTAATAACAATCATAAGCGGACAACAAGTTGACAATGTGTAGTGTTGTCAAACGTTCTTATAGAAGAAGGTCAATAATACAACTAATATTGCTATGCCATAGTTTTGTGAGATTGCTAGTCGACTTCTGACTGTTACTGTACGCTACGGAACCGTTGTTTCGCACCGACCTAGTGGTAAATAGCGACAGCCGTGATCGTGTAATCGATTATGTGGAGCGATATAGTCGTCATAATGCTCTAATAAATTGTGCTATAAACAATATAAAGAAGGCACAATTAAGGCAAAAGAGGGCATATGATAGGTGAGCTAAAGTGAGGAGGTTTATGCCAAATCAGTTAGTAATGGTTTATACACCTAGGTGCGTGACTGATAATCGTAAGCGTACTAGAGTATAAAGTTATGTAAATTATACAAAGGGCCCTTTCAGATAGGCAGTTATCAGATGTAAACTACGTTATTAGGAAGTTAAATAACAGGAGGTTTAGTTAGGGATATCGTACATGGAAATAGATAGCTATTTCGTAGTAGATTATGATTATCATTTCATATGTCCCGGACCTTTGGAAGGCATGTGAGGGGCCGAAGCCAACTCGCAGAGGCCCGTTAGACGCTTTCAACGGAAATGAGGCACCAACCGACGATTATCCCTGTACGTTACTATGCAAGTGCACCCAAGGACAACCCCCGGTTGGTGTAGGACTATTGCGGATAAGGAGACAAAAAAAAAATTGGGCTATGGGTTTGGATGGCTAAAGTGGACGGGTTAACTAAAATTATAGAAGGACTATGGCTCCTGCCTGACCAATGTTTGATAAATTCAATACACGGATAAAATGGCAGGGGGTGACTTGCACACTCAACAATGGGTCCCCGGAAACGGTCGCTAGCACATAGTGTCGTAGCGACAAGGGGGCAACATGTCCTGAGGTGCTTAAGAGGAGTGGAGAAGTATTCCACGGCTATCAGGACAATCCCGGAAGTACGGTCAAGATCCCTACCAGCATCTTACTGGAATACTTCCTTCCTCCGAGCACGTTTGCTCTTGCGAATCGCTACTCAAGCCAGCCAATAAAGGCAAGAATGAGGTGGGAGGTCAGTTCTCGTCAGTGTTCACTCCAGCCGGCCAATAAAGGCAAGCCAGAGATGAGGAACATGACTTCTCCCGGGAGATAGGGTATGTGGGGTCGCTACTGCCCAGCAGCTCGCCACATGCTGCCCTGCGGGTTTCTGTATCTCTCTTGGTCTGGCTCCTCACCTTAGACCTGTTCCGGCAAACTCTACCGGCACAGACCTAGAGTTCGGAGCGCGCAAGCCCCACCACGACGTCAACGTAGAGATACGGCGATGAGGTGATTATCATTATTATTATCTTGTAACACCATGTAATTTTTTTTTCTTGTTATATCAGTTAACTGTTATTGTTATGTCAATGTAATTTAGATGTAAACATCATTTATATTAGCCCATTATTTTAGTTTGGTGAATGTAATGTTATACTAATGCATTGTTTGTGTATGTTTCAAATGTACGAGACACATCGGATGCGGCAGGGAGAGCTCTTCAGAGGCCACGCCTCTCAGCTTTAATCAGAGCTTGAGGGAGAGCTTCATTCGGGCCTCATCAGCGCGCCAGAGAACCTCATCTGAGCCTCTTCAGAGCGCCATCTACGCGCGCCAATTTCGATATTTAATATGTGCGCGGCCCAGAATAGGATGGTCATCCTCCAGATTTATTAAGGCGTATTAGAAGAGGGAAATAGTTAATTGAAACTGTGGTTCCAGCCTTGAACGGGGGGATAAGCAGTCAAGTTGAAACCAACCTTGCTGACGGGACATAGCCCTTGCGAGGTGTGTCAGGTTGACACAACTGGTCAACTGACGATTGTGGACCCACAGTTAGGTCAGGATTGTCTGACAGTCAATGGAGCTTAGTGACTTCGCGGTATTTAGATTTTCCCCTCTGGAGTGTGACCATGAGTTAGGACTTCACATGAACTATTGATTCTTGAACTTTTACCTCCCTCAGGTTCATACCCTTCCGGTGGTGTAAGTTTAGGTTGATTAGTTTAAAATTTCTTCTTTAAGCCCCGTCTGGGCAGATATGAATTTGTCACATCTTCGTGTTAACACTTAGGGGGCACGTTGGATCCTTTTTGCCTGCGTGGTTTTTGGGCAACGAAGTTGGGACAGCAAAACGTTAGTTTGTGTGGGTGCTTGATGGCACATATTAAGGATTAGTATGACGGACACGCGGCAAAGTGCCGGAGCTTCGCGGATTCTTATTGCTGAGCCCAGCTTTCTCCTGTAAGGGATAGACCCCACATTGTATATTTCAGTCCACGCGTAAGTACTTTTTGAAATAGGCAAAGGTAGGATTAAAGCAATGTTTGTCTTAATGTTCGCTTCCTATTGATAAAATGGGGCACCCTGGTAGCCCAATTTATCCAGTGGGGGCGTAGCTGATGTAGAGGCCTTAGTTGAGCCTGCATTCCGCATGAATCCTCTTTGGATTATGACATTGGCTGATAAGACAAACACTGGTTTTAATTGGAATTTAGAATAGGTGAAAATTATGACGTATAATCATATTGTTCTATGTCGAGTCAGTGTAATATTAGCCCTACTAATATAATGTATTGTTGCTTTCATATAAGCAAATAAATAACAAGAAGAATCCTGCTGCGTTTATTCTACATATAAACCCCCGAACACACCTCGAAGTCGAGACCCTACAGACAATCTACGTAGTGACCTTCCTGTGTATCGTGGCTGTGGCTGGTCATAACAGTACTACGCCATTGGTTTCAAACACTGCCACTCGCACGCGGCCGTAGTACTGGTGACCAATGCGAGCGTGAGCGTAAGCGGCGAGCGTTAGATGGCCTAAGGCCTTAGGTCAATCTATCATCTTCACGTGAGCAGAAGGCTGGCCTATATTTGGGCCAAAGAATCAGCATTGTCATCCAAAAAGGGCCTTTGTGCAGGAGGTGATCATTCGTCGTGATGGGTATATAAAGACTTGATGTTGAAGTAGGTGCTTTGCTTTAATTATCAATTTACATAGGTTTAAGTTTAAAGACGAGAGTTTAGTAGGTACACGTTCGCCATCAGTTGCGCGGGGAACGTGGTTTTTCGGAAATCAGGGTGGAGCGCTCGGTGTGCCCCTCCCCCGCGCGCGGTTCCCTGTCGCCGCTGCTCGTGACTTAGTGACTGCGGTGTCCATTAGATGGTTTTATGAGTTCGTAAACAGCCTTTTGGGCACTTTTCCCATTAATAGCGATGCGGACGAATTGTATGATATCCAACGAGGTCTTCCCCCTTTTTTATATACTTTTACATAGGTAATGTACATAATATAATATATTGAAGTGTTGGGTTGTATTATATTAAACCCACCAAATAAATTTTATGTAAAGTAGGTTGCCAAGACTTACATAAAGCTTTCACTGTTAAAAGTTATCAGATCTAATATAAAACAGTGTATTATTGTTATGTTTAAAAATTAAGGCACAATTATCAGTACCGAGACGTATCATGACGCTGATAAATTGAAGCACGCAGTCCAGCTCTACATATGGACTTACCGCCGACGAAGCCAGCAAGCGAAAACCCCGAATCGTGGTTGAAAATGAGATGTTCAGGTGCATTTTCGACACGTAGCCGACAAGTTACCAGCAAAGTCCTTGGAATCCTTCTTGATCTTGATAAAATTAAGCCACAAATCTGGGAAGAGGGATGCTACGGCCTGTACCTACGTTGTTGAAATTTCAGCCGATTTACGTAAAGCCCTAATCCCTCAATCAAGTGTTTATGTCTGAAAGAATATTCCACAATGAAAATTGCAAAAGAAGAATGTGAAAAAGCCGTGTATAGCGTACGGTAACACTGAAGTGTATGTGGCAACTCTGAGTGGTTACCCGGCCGCCCGTGATTGGCCGCCGGCAGATGTCAATGTATGTCTTTCTGACGGTTAGCCAATAGTAAGGCAGTCGAGAGCTCCGCTAGGAGTATATGTGTTCTGTGGTCGAGAGCTAGACATGTCCGGTACGACCGATATAATTTTTCATGTTAAGTTTTTGTATGTTAAGTTAACTTGTGTGTGCTCGCTAATAAAAAGGTGGTGATTTGTGTAATCGGCATTTTACTACACCCGTTCCCCGGCTATACGTGTAATAATAAAAATAAGTAGTTTTTTTAGCGGTTCCCATAAAATTTTAAAGAAACTAAAAATAATAATATATACTACCGCTCAAAAGTATTTGGCCACCTAGTAAAATACATTTTTAAAAGTTTGATTCAATGAAACTGTTTATTAGCATTTTTAAACATAACAATAATACACTCTTTAAATTTTGGACTTATCTATGTGTCCACCTGTATTTTTAATGACGGCTTCACAAAGCTTCGGCAACCTAGCTACTAATTTTTCCAATGTTGTCTTGATTATCTTCTGCCATTCGTCTTGCAGTTTTCTCCACAAGTCTTCCTGAGATGTAGGACAACGTTTTCGCACCTGTCTATCCAGCTGATCCCACAATAGTTCTATCGGGATTCGGATTTAGGGCTGGGGACTGTGGAGGCCATATAATGAGTTTCAACACCTGTTGTTGTTCTTTTCCTTTTAAAAAGTCCTTGCATAGTCTTAACGTGTGTTTCGGGTCATTATACTGTTGATCCCGGACCAATTAAATGGGTTCCAGAAAGCACTGCGTTATTCTCCAATATCTTTTTATAAACTTCTTTTCTTAAGATATTCGCACAAGATCTCCAACGGCGGAGCCGCAAAAACAGCCCCAAACTATCACAGACCCTCCACCGTGTTTAACTGAAGCTACAGTACAAGCGTCATTCACCCTTTCGTTTGCTTGCCGCCGTACGAAAACTCTTCGTTTGGATCCAAAAATTTCAAATTTTGATTCGTCCGTCCAGAGGACCTTTTCCCAATCTGCTATTGTTCAGTTTTTGTGTTCTCTAGCCCAATTAAGTCTCTTCTTTTTGTTAATAGTTTTAAGAAGTGGTTTTAACACCGCTATGCATCCCTTAAGTCCTGCGTCACGGAGTCTTCTTTTGATTGTGGACACACTGACTGGTTTATCACGATCTACATTAAACTGTGCTGCTGTTTCCGGTGCAGTTAACCTTTTAACCGCCTACGTCGGATTAATCCGACAAATATTTTCGGGCCCATTTCGCCAGAGTCGTATATGTACGACCAAAATATCACTGCTCTCTTAATCAGCTTTTTTATTTAATTACGCTGTATTCTATCAAAAATATGTTTATATTAGGTAAATAGTTAACTAAGTAATCATTTACAGTTTAATACACTTTAGTCTCTTAATTAGAAGTCCTAAAAAAAAGGTCCAAAGTTAGATGACTTACTAACATTATTTTTAGAAAATTGTATTGATGTGCAACGCCCATGACGACAAAATCCGACATGAGGGACGGGACATATGCCAAGATTTACCGATACAAAAATAAACAAATCAAAATATTTCTCGTTATACTGACTAATTATTAACTTTAAAACAAATACAGCAATTGTAAATAAAACATTTTTTTACAAATATTTGTGAGTATTTCATTTAATTTCTTTAAAATTAAGTAAATTTACTTGTGAAATGTCAGCGACTGAATTGATGGTCATCCCATCCCTAGCCTACATGTTCCGAAACTTACTTTGTTAGTACGCCCTGCGCCACGGTCGTATAAAGACGACCGCTTCTTACGTCATAAACGAATGCCGACTTCTGGAATTTTCCATTAGTGTTGTGCTTGTGCATGTAGTTTTACGTTCGTATGTCGATAAATGTACATGTCAGAAATTTATCATGACGACTACTGAAGAGTTAATTAATACGAATTCTAGAAGGCGATGAAAATGAAGAATTTTTATCAGACGAAGAGTTTGACATTGATGTAGAGGTAATTATTTTTTTTATTACACACCTAGTTATATTTTAATTTATTGTGTAGTATGGTGGTGATGTTTGAATAAAAATTTTAAACTTAATTAGAGTGAGTGAGATGGCGAGAGCGCACCGTGCGATAACTTAAATAATAATAGTTTTTCTTCTCTGGACTGATTTTATTGTGAATAGCCTAAGTACTAATTAATAAATCGTTCAAATTTTTAAACACTTTTTGATTTTACTGGATTACGAAAAATGCCGAATAATTTCGTAAGATAAGTAGTATTCAAGTAGGTACCTATATCTCCACCAAGCTAAGTTTGCACCTCGCTGGAATGCGGCGTGTACCCGTGTACCTATATATAATATAATGTTAAAAACAATAAATGCAAAGTAAAATCTAACAAACATTTGTTTACTTTTTTAAAGTCATAGCGAATCCTTTTTTGCAGCCTGTACCTAAGCGTCAGTGTGACGTAATCGACGCGAGGTGCAAACTTAGCTTGGTCGAGTTGTAGTTGTTAGTTAACCACGCTTGCAAATGCAAATGTCGTTATTAAAACGAAATATCGACATCGAAAAGTTAAGTACTGCACATCCCTCTTTGTTGTAGGTATATATTTTTCTATTCACTGTGCCGGGCGAAGGGGGCACGCCAACTGATATGAAGTCAGGCGGTTAAAAGGTTAATCGTCTATTCCGTTTGCTTTTAATAACTATACTCAAATCGTCACTCGAAGTTGTGGCTCTCGGTCTGCCTGAACGACGTGTGTTGCAAATTGTTCCTTCAGTCGCAAATTTCTTAACGATGTAGTCAACAGTTTGCTTTGGTATCTTCTGCAGTCTTGAAATCTCACGATTACTTTTACCGGATTTATGAAGGCCGATTATTATGCCTTTGATTTCTTGGGAATATTCCTTAGTTTTACCCATTTTCTTCAAAAAATAAAACTCAGAAGTGAAAAACAAGAAAATATTATTAGACTTTAAGTACTGAGCTACGGAGAGCGTGTTTTCTGGTCAAATGACATCAGATAACTAACGTAATAATATTTGTAATAGTTATACTATATTTTAATTGTTTATTTCTCAATAACTAAATCAAAACAAAACTGTGACTTCAAAGATTAACTTCGAAGAAATTCCGACAATATCACTATTTTGGTTTTATGACCCGTCGGCAAATAACAATAAGTTGTTTACGATTTTACCGTAGATAAGTATTTGGCGGTGATATACAAGCAATGAAACCTATTTTTTTTTAATGTATTGTTTGTAAAAATGCAGGTGGCCAAATACTTTTGAGCGGTAGTGTAACTTGAAAACTATCAAGAATCGCAGATCATACATGGGGTTTTTTACATGAATCTAATTTTTTTTTTGATGACGTCACTGTACCATCCTGTATAGTATAGAATTATAGATAGATTAACTAACTAACATATAATCATTTTTGATTCAGTAAAATTATGTTTCCATCTATATGTGCATATTCATGTATCATGTTACACATGTTTGAACAAATACATTTATTGTAACGGCCAAACCGTCTGTCTAATAATTTATCAAGAAACCCGCGATTAGGAAAATAAAAACCCAATAAACCCGCATAAAAACCAATCACATACCCCCACCGCTCGCTTCTCGAATTATGACTCCGTCGCGTACGCTCGCCTAATAGACAGGGGCGCCCCTCGGGCCGTCGCCTTAGCAGAACAGCTGATTCCACCAGGACCTTCAGAAGACCAACGAGCATCAGGATTCCCAGGTCAGTCCTTTCCTATTCTTCATCCCTGTGGTAAATGTCAGCCCGCTATGCGCGTTTCGTCTTTACATCTTTTAACCCGCTAAATTATTTTTTTGCACTAAATATAATACCACTCCATTTATCTTTATTACTTCTCAAGATTTGGGGGGCTCTCTGGACCGGGGGCCGGTCTCCTTTGTCCGTTAGTGTTTTCCAGTCATGCATAGGTAGGTACCACACGCCCGGGGGACACGAGGAGTTTGCGGGTGCATCATACGCGTTACGCTCACGCATGCGGGTGAGGCACGCATTCGGGCGCAAACCCGCATGACAGGGAAAAGGCCCGTACGCTGCTACAAGCACTTTTAGCGCTCGAATGACAAAGACGGGGGCGCTGTTGGGAAACAAGTGTAAATGTTTTGTGAAATTTATTTGAAAAAATCAAGAGCAGCATTAGTTCAGATTTTGACTACGCGCCAAAAGATCCTTGTCGCGCTATACCTCTGATTTTGCATCACTGTCAAAATCACAGAAATCGTTGCTGCTGGCAGAGGAAAAATAACTTAGGGCCCGATCTCACGTACACACGGCTACATATCAAACTATACATTTCCAGTATAGACTGATCTCGCATTTTATAGTTTCCCGTACAATGAGAAGTCAGTTTATACTGTAGCTTGATATGTAGCCGTGTGTACCACGACATGTGGACGGGCGCTAATTTGTATGAAAATAAATAGTTTCACACTGACCACATTGAACCGTCAAAATCAACCGTGTGGGCGATACCGACCACATCACGGCCACGTCACAGCCACAACGCAACAACCAGACCGCGCACTAGCGGCCGGCCTCATCGCAGCTACTAGCGACAATGCAACTGTAAGAAGTTGCAGCGACACTATTCACACTAAGGTCGGCAACATAAAGTCGGAATTCCGTTTCGAAAGCAGCAAATCCATTCATAATCTACTAGTACTAGACTTTACTAGATTATGAATGAATTTGCTACTTTCGAAATGGAATTCTGACTTTATGTGGCTGGCCTCAAAAGTTGATCCACAGAGGTAGTCCGCGAAATTCAAAATTTTTTGCGTTTTTTGCAATTTGCAGGTCAGAGTCAAGTTGTATCTTGATCAAAATATGATTCGTGACTAATATCTATCCTCAAGAATCATCAGTACATCTCTATACAGTGTGTATTCTTATGAGAATTGTGGCGTAGCCACTTATTCAATGCTAACTTGACGAGTCTATGTTTTTTAGTCAGTCAGGAACAAATAAAAAACACCACCAAACCATACATTGAAAAAAGTTTATTTATCAAATGTTAGGTACAGTTGGCAAGGTTACATTATGACAAATACTTTGTACCCGTTAGTCCTGACAGGAAATGAGATTGATATTCCTCTGAATACATAATATATTTTCGTACAATCTTAAAAGTTAAGGAAAGAGTGGGAGTTGAATGAGCATAGATACTATAATTACTTAAAACAAGTGTAGAGATAGACTAGGACAGTTAAATTTGCACTTTTTGATAAACAATTTGGGTGTAACTAGACTGCAGTTGATCAATGACATCAACTGTTCAGATCATGCAGTGTGTGGTACATGGCAGCCGGAGTAGTAGTACTCAACCGTTAGCCGTTCATCAATCAATATGGATGATCGATTATGTTTTGAGGCTGGTCGACACCCATTACCCGCAACCTAGTTGCACCTTATACACTCAGCATTGATGATCTGATGCTTGGATAGACATGTAACCTTCCATATCAGTGTATCCTGTTACATTTGATTTAAGTGCGACTCCAAGCTATGTTTTACATAATCAATTGTTCATTAGAGTTCGAGTAAAATTCAGTCTATAGCCACATGGAAATAAAGGTCCAACAAAATGGGGCCCGGCAGAGGGAATGTGAACATACACCTAAGACTTACAAACATTAAATAAGTACGATCAATTACAGCTATGCTTACCCTAAAGAATCATAAAGTAGACAATCTCGCACCGAAGTGTTCTTTAATTGTGTCTCCATACAAATTGTTTAGTAGTTATCTTAATCGTATACTAGAATGATCGAAGTGAGGTGGGCGCTTGCCGCGGTAGGGCTGAAAAGTGTGGATAGTCACGACTCGCGGCGCGAGGGGTGGGGGATCTATCGTACGTTTTGTCTGTTTGCAGCGGCGACAATGATGGACAACTAAAAATAATAATATCTATTATTTTACTGCAGACTGCTGTAATACTGAGAAACCTAATTTGGTTAACAGCATTTAGTATTTTCCCTCCCAGTGACGCGCTAGAGGCTCATGTTTAGTATTACACTTATTTCTAGAAGAGGTGTAGAATGTTAGTACAAGATACACTTTCTCAGACACCGTTACAAATTTCGTGGAACAGTTAAAACAATTCCATGCAAAGTTTCTATTGTCAATCACAGTGTAATAAAGTTGAAAATTCTGTTCACAATTTGATGAGTAACAGTACCCACATAACAAATCCTACGGTTTTCACATAGTGGCGCTAAGCCTGGATTCACACTTCACGAGCGCGCTACGTGTGCGCCGCCGCACAGACGCCTCGATGACGGCTCAAGTGACACACAATGAATCTTCTTAGGAAGTAACGCGGACATGTTATTTTATGAACTAATCAAATTGTAATCAGCTTTTGAAGTTCCCTGACCATGACAAATTAATGTAAGTCTATCAATTTGTGACATTATATCACAAGTCTCGATATAACCATATATTATGTTGTCACGGAACAATGTAACAGGTAATAATATAGTAGGAATAAATTGGATGGCCGAAAGGTGACCGATAGTAAGAGCATACGTTATCTTCATGGGGACCGCGGATGATCGGCCCAAGACAGGTGGATCTGAATAACGAA
Organism: Fissipunctia ypsillon; assembly: GCA_947568875.1. Lineage (NCBI taxonomy): Eukaryota > Metazoa > Arthropoda > Insecta > Lepidoptera > Noctuidae > Fissipunctia > Fissipunctia ypsillon. Next base: position 27,331,969 of record OX387643.1, read on the forward strand.
ACCAGGGATTACGGAACAAATCAAACTTTATGCCCTATTATTTGTTTAAAATCTTGCAGTCTGGTCTCCTATAGTAATTTATTCCCGCCGTGTATAAAATAACAAGCTTGAAAAAATATCTGTTGAACGTCCCACGAAATTCGTACAGGTTCGGCATCTATACACATAATAATTTATTATTAATGTAACTTTTTCTAAAAATCTACTTTTATGTTTAAACCTTATATATAAAACACGATTGAAAATAAATCAGATTTCTAATTGTTATTATTATTGTATAGAAATATTAAAAAAAAAACTTACTTTACAATAAAAAAAATAATTCGATGGATACTCGGCACTTCTGCTTTGATGATCAGATACAGTGTCAACAGGCTTTGCGTGATAAGATTATGAAAATGTATAACCTGACAACATACACTGCGTCGCCGTGCAGGGAAGACCTCGTAATTGCAATAAACGTTTTTTACAGAAGTTATGAACTGTCTGAAAAATGTTCGTCATTCACGTTTACCGAGGGTCTCATTATTATATACGGATGGATTAGAATCATTTTAGAGCTGTGCACGTTTCTTCTAAATATGCATTAACGAGGTTTTCTACCCAACAATTAATTTTAAAAAAGTTACTTGAGATTTTTTTTTGTATTTCTGAAATTATGAAGTAGGATTTGTTTAATTTTCTTAATCATAAACAAATAACATAACATCACGCCTTGTTGCCGAGAAGGCTTGGGCAGAAGTGTACGAATAGTACACCCACATTGCGCCAGTCATGTTTTTAAGTCCCATGTAATAGAATAGTCCCTTGTAATGCGAGACATAAACAAATATGTTGATTAAAACCAATTTGGCATTATTGTTTTCCTGTTAATATTTTTGCTTCAAGCACTAAGTCAAATTATAAGATTCTTAAAAAAAAAACGATAGTTGCGCGTACGATGTTTAATTTACTGACGTACTTGTAATACCTAATCTCTTCGACAAATATGTATGTTATATTTTATATTTACAAGTAAAAAGGAAGAAGAAGTCCAAACTTAAAGAGCGATGGTGCGTAGCATTTTCAAAATAAAACTAACGGATCGAATTCGCAACACAATACGCTCGAAAACAGGCTTCGCCGATGTCGGTGTTGACACCGCGAGGCTGAAATGGGACTGGGCGGGCCACACGTATAGGATGCACAAGGACTGATGGGCCAAAGTCATCACCCTTTGGGTGCCTGAAGACGGGCGTCGTCACCGAGGCAGGCCTAAGAAACGCTGGCGCGACAAACTAGACTCGTTCTAGACTGATTGGCCGGAAAAGGCAATAGACAAAGACGAATGGAAAAGTATGGGAGGGGGGGACCTTTGCCCAACCATGGGACAGTAAAGGTTAAAAAACCAAAATAAAATAAAAAGGAAATTAGATGTTTCTTAAAAAATAAAAACATGCTCATGCATGCAAAAATATCACCCATGCACGCTGCATGGGTGATATTTTTGCGGGATACATTATAAAAACATACTCCCCTTAGATACACAACACGTTATTGAAAAAAAAACTTTTTTAAAGTTAGGCTAATATTCGGCGTAAATTCCCCGGGCTAGTACCTAATCAAAAGAGTTGTGACGCGATTTATCGAACCCACGATGAGAGGCCTATGTTCAGCAGCGGACTGACATGAAAGATAACAAATTGAAGACGATATCAGTAACCGTTAGAGTTTCCTCGTGCGGAGATGATCTCGGTCATGTTTTTCAAATAAGTCAATATTTTGTCATCGCAACGAAACGAGAATCTCAGTTTCAATGTTATTGGACAAGAGGAAGTTGGCCAAAATTAGCTTGCAAGAATCCGTAACAACAGGCTTACATTAAAAAAAAAATGTGAAAGTCACTGCATCTGGTAATCAAAGTGTAAGTTTCCGCAACTTACACCAATACAAAACTATAAACAAAAAATCTTAAAGCGTAAAAAAATATGTTACCTACTGGGCAATAATTAAAAGTGTAATGTTAAGTAGTAACTGCAATAGGCCTGCTATTGTGAAACAGTGGTAGCTTTAGTTTATTGAGGTCAACATCTACTGTTTTCAGCCAGAGGCATTTCTTTGCATACATTAAAAATAAATCATCATATAGTAAAATTTCAAAAACCTTAGGCAAAGTTGAAAGTTGAAGGATTTTCAGAAGACTTTTTATTGAGCTAAACCATCACGACGGTAGCGATCTACCGCTTAATATCGAAAATCGTGGTTGCAAATCACGAGGGCGCGTAATTGTGACCCTGAAAGAAAAAGCAGGAATACGTTTGTGACATAAGTACCGACCGTATTTCCTCTTATGTGACTCATTTACACAAAACAATGTGACATTCAAACGTAAACTGTATTGTAAATATGTAGTTAGTGTGACTATTACATATAATTAAAAAGCGGACAGAAGGTTGAAATTGTAATGCTTGACGCGCGCTCTTGAAAAGCAACAACTTTATTTTGCAAAAGCAGCAACAACTTATAGAAAGTCTTTAAAAAAGTCCCATGACAATCCGTAGGCTGTTTAATTTCGTTGTAATTTTATTGCACTCGAATATGTGCAGACTTTATAGCAAACAGCCTCGGTCCTAAAATAGCTTTTAACTCGCATACACTCTCTTGTTTAGTGATCAGTAATTTAAGTTTGTATGTTTGAAGAGTGCTGAAAATAGCACATTTTTTAAACAGATCATCTCAATCTCAATAAACTGCGCATAAAGAACTAAGAGGCGACATTCTTAAGGGGGAAGCGCTAAGGTAGCCCGCGAAATTCAAATTTTCTTACGTTTTTTGCAATTTGCTGGTCAGTGTTAAGTTGTACGTTGATGAAAATATGATTCGCGGTCGTAACAAATATGTATTTACAGAATTATAATCATTAAAGTCGTCAACACAACTCTAAGACCAAGTAAACCCCAAGAATTACTATTTCATGAAATCTTGACATTTGGGGATTATACTAACTTAACAAGTTTTATTACTGATTGTAATGATTATAATTCTGTAAATACATATTTGTTACGACCGCGAATCATATTTTCATCAACGTACAACTTAACACTGACCAGCAAATTGCAAAAAACGTAAGAAAATTTGAATTTCGCGGGCTACCTTAGCGCTTCCCCCTTAATCTTAATTCGTTTATAATACAGTGCGGCTTCTTAGTGTAAATACTTGAATGTAAAAATGCTTATCCATGATAATTTTATTATTAATAAAAAAAAGTTCAGAAGTTTCGTAGACGTCAACGCACAAAAAAGTTATTGTTGTTAAACATTGGTGTAGCAACATGAACGGGTGTTGCTGGAAACATATTTCAAACAATGTAGGCAGTAACACAACATCATGTTGCGTTACTTTGTTTACGTATAAATACGAGACTTAAAAGTAATAAATGTTGTGTTGATAAGTTGATAAATGTCGTCCCTTAGCGTGGGATTTTACGTGATAGTAGCGGGTTGGCTACGGTTTTTGAGCGGGCAGCTTATGGGTTGAAGGTGGGCAGAGAGGCTAGCTTGGCCTTCACCTCCTCGCCGGCGTCGTCGCATAGCAGCAGAGTGTGCGAGTAGCCCATGGTGACCTGCGTGATGTTGAGGCCGTCCATGCGCGTCACCTCCTTGGGCCGCGCCGACGACTTGTTGATGTCACCTGTGCCCTGCAAGTGAATAACGAAACAACTTAAAAAAATATATATACCTATATATTTTGGACCAAACACTTGTACACATTTTGTAAACCTGCCAAACTGCGTGACAGTTTGTCGGCAGGATTAGCGCTCTTCTTAAAACATTCGGTAAAAACAATCTAAATTAAACATCTATGTAGGTAGATACAGATTCATAGTTTAAATGGGCGGTAAAAATATTATCATTATCGTCGTTCCACCTCACGCGCACTAACTCAACCGCCCAGCGCGCACACACGATTGGAGCACTGCTGTAACAATAAAGTTGCCAAGGGGGTCCGGTCCTCGGGAATTGGCAGCTGATTCCCGGCCACCGTAGGCGCGGGCTTGCGGACGGCGAGCAATGGGTAGCTCGCCGTCCGGTAAGGACCAAGCCCGAGTCGACGGCGCGTCGTGTTCCACGCGCGCCTCAAAGAGATGTCAGCACTATTGACGGGGTCCGCTAGGGCCGATGCCAGCTAGGGTTGCGGGATGTTCGAAAGAGTTACCGTGGCCCCGGCACAGGCAACAGAAGGAACACGGGTGGGTTTTAGTCAGTAAAAGCTTTCTGACACGCCCTCCCGCTCCGCCCAGAGCGGGAGAAGTCATTTGATGATTTCCCATCCACAAAAAAAAAGGGGGTCCGGCCCTGTTGGCATACATCGGGCAATTGTTTTGAGAAAAGTATTGAACAAACAAGATGATGGTGATACGTCCGATTTTGGCCACGCGCCACAAACACCTTGTGCGTTGTACTGTCACGATATACACTTAGCTTCTTTTAAAAGTGAGAGTGAACAGGCTTCTTCTGGGTAAGCTCGCTCCATCGTCGACTTTATCTCTGTCATCTCTGACCTAGACTAGAGTCAAGAGCAAACCTATCTCAAATAATAAAAAATAAAAAAAAAGTGATTTTCTCCTACTACATTTGGTAGCCCAATTCTCGAGGATAGTTGTAGGCTATTTAACATCACGTTACGACCCTTAGGAGTCGAGCAAAAAGAAAAAAGTCAGAAAGATCACTAAGCGAGAACGAAGTAATAGCGCGGACGGGCGCGACAGTGGGCCGAAAACTAATCTCAATGGACTTAGCGATACCCGAAAATCGACTATTTTATTTTGGAAAAGTAATATCGTAAACGTGTTCTACTAGTCAATACAAATATTTGTTAAACATGACACTTTTTTGATTAAAAATTTATTTACAAAGTTATACGACATTATTAAAATTTTTGTATGGAGTAGAAAATAAAAAATGGTATAAATGGAAATCCTGAAATTTCCTTAAAGAAATTTTTATAGTATCAATAAATGGGTATTATTAGTAATTTCTGTACAAAATTTTGTATCTCGGAAACCCTCGGAACCGCGCCATTTTGAACTTTCAATATTTTTATTCTTTTAAATGTTTGTACATCGAAGAGGTTAAGAACAATGCGTTTTTTATTCCCAAAATTTTGTAAAATTACTTGTTTTTCACAAGCATTAAAATAAACGTGGCCATTTTGTAATTAACACAATGCAGTTTGCATAAAAAATGACGTCATATATTGTTGACTACGTGGTATTTAACGCGTAAACAAAATAATTATGGCCTTATCAATTAACTACGCGACTTCAAGTGCTTTTACGACACGTCATATACCACGGGCCAATCAGAATACAACAGAAGGCAGCTTTAACCAATCACAGCACTCTCACTCGCACCGATCAATCAGTAATCCATCAGTCTTGTTCTTGTCTTTGCAATTAACGGACGTCCTTACTACCATACTTCTGCCATGGAAGGTTTAGTTACTAACCTCGACGTATTTGTGAAATTAAAAGAAAGTGGAAGTGGTTAAAGACAGCAACTGTATGTACAACTTTATGGAGTTAAGTTTAAAGAAAGAACTGAGTGACGAGCAAAAGAAAGTCTTTAAATCGTTTTGTAGCACATACTGTTATAATCTTAACAAAAGGTGGATAAAATCGGGTTCCAAAGGCGCTGATTTTTTAAAAAACAACAGTGATTGGCTTGGATCAGATGTAATTTGGCCTGACTTTATTAAAGTGTCTGCTAGCGAACCCATAGCTGGATCATCTCAAGAAGGTATTTTAGCTTCTAGAAATGTTGGAACTTCGACTCAAATTAGTCCCAGAAAACAAATTTCTGATTTAGGACTTTAACAGAAAAAGAGAAGAGTTGATGATTTGGCATCTACTCTTTCTTATGAAGAACAAACGTTAATTTATATGTCTTCATTGAAGGCTCGTGGGTACAATGATGTCGCCGATATATTAGACTACCTCTTAAAGAATCCTGTGAAGGTTAATCAAGTCAAAGATTTTATTTTTTCTGAGAAACAAAACGTGATGTCTTCTGAAAAGGCTTTAGGTACCATGCTGTCCTTAAAACTGACGAAGTGGCAATATAATACTATGAGAAAATCGGTTCAGGAAGAAGGATTTGATATATTTCCGTCTTATTACTCTATTCAAAAAGCAAAATCCGAATGCTACCCGCCAAAAGAGGATATTGAAATAACAGATATGTCTGCACAGATAAAAATACAGTCTCTTTTAGATAAAACTGTTGAAATACTTACAAAAATTGTCGAAATTGGAGTCGATAAAAATAAATTAGAGTTAATTAGTAAATATGGTTTCGATGGTGCATCAAATCAGTCTAACTATAAACAAAAAAGCGAGACCAATGAGGATGATTCTAGTATATGTATGGGGAGTTTGGTTCGTATAAAACTGATGTGTGGTGAAGAAGTTGTATGGGAAAATGAAACTCCCAATTCAACTTACCTTTGTCGTCCAATATTTTTCAAATTTATTAAAGAGACGCGAGAAACCATCACCAATGAGATGAACAGGTTAGAATCGGAAGCCAATAATTTAAGTGATACTATTGTTAAAGGAAAATCCATATCTCACAAATTGTTTTTCACAATGATTGAAGGAAAAATAACATCAGTACTGAGCGAGACTTCGACACAGAGTTGTGATATATGTAAAGCCACTCCCAAAGAAATGAACGAAATAAATTTGATATCACAAAAAGTACCTAACACTGACATTTATAAATATGGAATTTCGTCACTCCATGCTTGGATCATATTTATGGAGTGCATTTTACATATTTCTTACAGACTTGAGTTTAAGTCTTGGATAGCCAAAGGCGAAAATAGAGTTAAATTGGAAAATAGGAAAAAGGTAATCCAAGAAGACTTTAAAAATAGATGCGGGTTGCTTATTGATATTGTGAAACAGGGACATGGTACCACTAATGACGGTAACACAGCTCGGGGATTTTTCGCGGACGTGACAACTACTGCTTCTATTACTGGAGTAGACGAAACTCTAATAAGAAAGTTTTTAATCATATTAGAAACAATCTCATCCGGCCTTCCCATAAATACAGACAAATTCAAGGAATTTGCAGATGAGACTATTGCATTATACATTCAACTGTATAAATGGTATTACATGCCTGCGAGCGTGCACAAAATTCTAGTGCATGGTGCAGACATCATTAAAAATCTCGGCCTTATTCCAGTGGGAAAGTTGTCTGAGGAAGCAGCCGAATCCAGGAATAAGGATTTCAGAAAGTACCGAGAACACCATTCTAGGAAATTTTGTAGAAGAGCGACCAATGAGGATGTTTTTCACAATTTACTAGTTACATCTGATCCATTCATTTCTACAGAGGCCGAAGTTGAGTAGAAAACACAAATCGTTGTCTAAAGAAGCACAAAGTTTGGTGCTCGACCATGATACCGAAGAAGCAGATAAAGAAAATGTTGCTTTTGTTGACGTTGATACTGCATTGAGCGATAGAGAAAGTGACAAGGACAGCGATTTAAATACTTTAAACTAAACCGAAATTTATCGTTTATATTTCACTTACTTTTAATTTCAATGTTAGTAGCTTTGTAGTGAATTAGGCCTCCTGGGGACACCACTTTAAAAGAAAACGCATCTGGTTCTTAACCTCTCGGGTGATGTGGAATAAAGAACAAATGAATATTAGGGATAAACGCAAAATAATAAGTCCGAGAACACTTGGGAACATTAACCAAGACTCACATTTCATATAATTAATTTTGTAAACTTCTTTGTTCTGCAACTCTCAAGATATTAAGTTTTCGAACAAGTTCGCCTAACATAAAAGGTTAAAAAAAAGTGTACAACACGAATATGTGCTTCATATTTGCTAAGTCCAAAAAATTAAATTCCAGCCCACTGTGGGGCGGTGCAACGCGGCGGGGTCGTGTGTGTTACTCCAGCAGGAAAGTAGATCCTAGGTGATTTGAATGGAACGTATAATTAGTGCGTGTTCTGCTGTAAATGTGCGCCACATAAAAAATTGTATGCTTTGTCGTGTTGAAAAAAAAACGGAAAAAACGATTCCTGCTGGAGTAACGTTGTTCCAGCAGGAAAATTCTAAACGAATGATCGGAGAGAGAAATATCGTGCATGGGCAGAGAGCTTATATTTGTGCAAAATCGTGCACCGAAAATATAATTTGTGCGTACCTACAACAAAGCGACGGATTCGTACATATCGATGACCTTCTTTATTGGACGTATTAAACCTAAGCTGTTGTCCGTACAGTCGCGTTCAAACGTTTTTTAGCAATTATATGACCTAATTTTGGGGGCTAATTAAAAATATATATTAATTGCACCTTGTGGCAGTGTAGGCCCAAAGTTAATCTGATTAACGATTAAAAATTAATGATTAAAAATCATAATCAAAAATTTTGATTATGATTAATTAATCGTAATCAAATTTTTTGATTATGATTTTTAATCATTAATTTTAATCGTTAATTTGATTATTTGATTAACTATTAACTACTCATTTATTTATTTAATTGTTCTCCCGATTTTTCTACCGATTTTAAGTTGGCAAACCTTTTCATGTATGCTTAATTTTACGGGGAAGCCCTCAATAGTATGTATGGATGGACCTAGTGCAGAATCTTCCATATATTTTGGGGAATACCCTTGTGTCCTACAAGGGGGCTTCCCGCTCCGGGATTTACCTGTCTAGTCTATATAAATAGGAATTCGGTATTATTTTTTTCATTAATTTTCTTAACTTTGGAACTAACAGTCACGTTTTAACACTATCTGGCTGACACACGCTCGCTTGCACTCGGTTGGGGATAATTTTTCCAGATTTTGCAACATTTTGTGATATTGTTTCACTCAGTGAGTAACTTAAAAACAAACATGAATTGTGATCATGACTCTAATAGTAGTGGTGTTTCAAATGATCCGTCGGTGTCGGGAAACAATTCCGAGAATTTAACAGTGCAATCGGAATCAGATCTTTCTTCTTCTGCTTTATTTGACGGTACCTATTATAAGCTTCTACTAGACAAATGCACAGACAAGAACACAGTAGCAGTTTGTATGAAGTGTTCGGACCATCAAAGTAAAGAAGTTAAGGACTATGGCAAAACGACATCTAACTTTTTGGGACACTTAAAACGGAAGCATGGCGCTGACACAGAAAAGGAATGTAAAAAATATATGAAAGACAATAAGCGAAAGAAAAATAAAAATAATACAGTTCTGACTTCAAGGCAAACTCCGAAAACACCTGTAACTCAAGAAACTTTTGACCGTAACTTAGTAAATTATTTCGTTAACTCAATGATTGCTTTTCGAGCCGTGGAAGACCCCTACTTCATTAAGATGATGGAGGATTTAAATGTGACAAATAGTGGAATCAAGATACCCGGGCGACGTTCTCTCAGAAAAAAAGTAGCTAAACAATCATTCGATCTGATTTGCGAAATAAAACAAAACCTAGCTGCTGTGAAATATTTGTGCACCACCGCTGATATATGGTCAGGGAAGAAAAGAAGTTTTTTAGGTGTTACAGTGCACTGGATTGATAATAACTATAAGAGGCGTTCTGCAGCTTTAGCTTGTCGCCGATTTAAAGGGGCACATACATTTGACCGCATAAAAGATTTGCTTCTGGAAATATACTCAGATTTTGATATTGACCCCACTAAAATAGTATGCTCTGTTACTGACAATGGGTCAAATTTTGTGAAAGCCTTCAAGATATTCGGAATAAATACGACATCCTTAATCGAATATGATGAAGATAATGAATCTTCAAGTCCAAGTAGCAGCGAGAACGAGTTAAGTGGAGAAGAACTCGAAGTGACTGAAGGAGAGTTCGGCATAAGACAGGAACACGAACATGATGATCTTCTGTTAGAAGCAAATATAGTAGATGACCATTCACAAAACAATTTGTTACCATTTCACTTTAGGTGTAATGCGCACACTTTAAATTTGATTGCTAGTAAGGACGTCCAAGCCTTTTTGACTGATAACTCGACATGTCTTGGAAAATTGCATTCCACAATAATGGAAAAATGTAACGATTTATGGAGTGCTGCTGCTCGCCCAAAATCAGCTGAGGTGATACATAACATTCTTGGACATACGTTAACACGACCTGGCATAACTAGATGGAATAGTTACTATGACGCTTTGAGAAATATATTGAATATCAAAACTAGTTACTCTCAACTAGCTAGAGCACTTAGTATAAGAAATCCATTACGAGACTGAATTTCAATATATTGAAGAATACTGCCAATGCGCTGCTCCAGTTGCAAATGCTTTGGACATATTGCAGGGCGATGACTCATTTTATGGAATATTATTATCTTGCCTGCATGCACTAAAAAAAAGTTACAGAAGATCACGACTACTCCAAATCTAAAATTCTGTGAACCACTTGCTGAAAAATATCTACAAAGCGTAGAGAAAAGATTTGAAGAGTTTTACACTCTTTCGAGTGAAACTAGTAAATATGCAGCCGTTGCAGCTCTGTGTTACCCCAGATTTAAAAAAAAGTGGCTAGTATGTCTAACTGCAGCTGATCAAAAGAAGTGTATAAACATTTTTAAATCAGTCGTAAGGAAGGAACTATCAGAAATCCCAGAGCTTTTAACAGTCAACAATGCAGCCAATAACACACGCCACCAAGAAGACGAGTTTTTTTATTTCAATTCCGACTCTGGCAGTGAAGCGGAATCAGTTGATGATAAAAAGAGAGCGGATATGATAATTTCAATTTTTTTTGCCGACGGAAGCCAAGAACGAGAGCTTCTACGAAGTTATCCTGTTATAGGCAAAGTGTTTATTAAGAACAATACACCAATGCCGTCCTCCGGCTCGGTAGAAAGAATGTTTTCTTTTGCAACTATGCTAAATAAACCTAGGTCACACAAATTATCTGACGACTTATTTGAAAAAAAAGTAGTTATGAAATGTAACTTGAACATCAAGAAATCAGAAATGTAAAGATCGGAGATTAGTTAATTGAAAATATTTTTCAAAATTAGAATTCAGTGTATTTGAAAGTTATAAATTATTTTTTTGTTCTTTGAATAATTAATAAAAATATTTTAATAAATGTGTCATTATTTTCCATCATTTCTTTTATATAGAATTAATAACATTGATGGATGTATTAGTTTACAATCAAGTTAATCAATTAATGATTAATGATTAACGTCAATAATCATGAGTAAGATTATTTTTTTAATCATGATTATTCTAATTATGATTAATTTAATCTGATTAAAATTAATCAAATTAATTAATTGATTAAAAAATTAATTGATTAATGCCAACACTGCCTTGTGGCCATATCAAATGAAAGAGCTTGTTGATGTGGAAATTATTATTTTTATCCTTAGTAATTAAACTACCTCAAATAGTTGGATACACGATTCTGCAAAACGTTATTCCAGCAGGAAATGCAATATCTCGAAAACCTGAAGACGCATAAATTATATTTTCGGTGCACAATTTTGCACAAATATAAGCTCTCCGCCCATGCACGATATTTCTCTCTCCGATCATTCGTTTAGAATTTTCCTGCTGGAGCAACGTTACTCCAGCAGGAATCGTTTTTTCCGATTTTTTTAAAACGACAAAGCGCACAAATTTTTTATGTGGCGCACATTTACAGCAGAACACGCACTAATTATACGTTCCATTCAAATCACTCTAGGAGGTAGTTTCCTGCTGAAGTAATGCACACGGCGGGGTCGGGGGGACGAGGGAGTTTTATTAAAACTCTGATTTTTAATGTTATCTTGTTTTACTTACTTTATATAATTTTTATCTTATTTTGTTTAATTTAATTTAATCTTTTGTCTAGTTTTATGTGATTTAACCTAATTTTGTGATTGTATGTGTACTAGTATGGACCGATAACTTGTATGTGTGGTGCAAACTGTAAATATATGTTGGTTATTAATAAATAATTAAAATAAAAGTATATTGTGTATATTACGACTTCCACGCGAACGAAGTCGCGGGGCACAGCTAGTTATAACATAAGAATCATCAATACAGTTAGAATTGTTCTGAGATGTCATGATATCGAAAATCATGAAAAAGTTTGTAATAGATACAGTAATTTGTAACATTGTAAAAGCCAATTGTTTTTAAAAGAGTAACCGTGGAGTTTTTGCTGGCTCTTCTCCATAGGAAACTGTGAATTGGAACCGTGCACCTAGCTTCTAAGTTTCCGTTTAGTGCCTATGCTGCATTCCGACCATCATTCCAAAATGTTATAAATTCCATACTAATATTATAAATGTTAAACTGTGTCTGTAGACTGTAACCATTTCACGCCTTGACGGCTGAACGTATTTCTATAGAATTTGGCAGACGGAAAGCCATGACCAGGGTTACGACATGTATACTTTTGATCCCGGTAGCTCCAGTGGGATGATTTCCGACCTTCACGCGGGGGCGTAGCTGCGGGCAAAAGCGTGTGATACATAATATAAAGGCGAGTACAGACCAGTTCCCCGTAGGTGGGCGACACGCCCCAGGCGACGAGCGAGTCGTCCGCGACGATCACGATCGAAGTGTTGCTAGTACCGACGCAGCGAATGTTCCAGCCTACGCAATGATACAGATATATTATAATTATTGATGTGAAACATCTATAGGCGCGCCTTGGGGGTAAATTCGACTCGTATGGCGTGACGGCAAACGGCATGACGTTCTCTTATGCCGTCACCCCCCCCCCCCCCTCCGCCATGTTTCACATCTGCCGGGCGTCCGTGACGGCCACATCCTTTCATGTTTATGATGTAACATTATTATGTCGTAAAGTCATAACACAGCGTTACAGTGAGTGTAAGTATCTCATACAATTATTTCTCCTTTATAGAGGTAATAATAATGGGTATAGGGATATCAGAGTAAACATATTACAGTACCCGGCGATAAATATTGCACATCGACCTTTGGAAAGAGACAATCGGCTAATTTCGGCTTCGTAGAACGTTGTCTCTGTCGCACGAAATACAAACAGTCTGGTATCTATTAGGAGCTGTTAAAACAACTATGATTTGCTTCTTTTGATAAATCTTATTATTCTTTGTATAAAATATACCAATTTTTCTATAAGTGATGGCTTTAGGTTGGGGTAAAATAAAATAAAATAAAACATGTTCACATTATGTTTACGTATTTAATTATTTTGGAAAATTACAGCTGTAGTGTACATAATGAAAGTATAATCATGACTTTGAAAGACGACTGTGCAGTTGGTTGGGATAACATATCAAATAAAATTATTAAACAGTTCAGGAAAATTTTAGTACCACCCCTGGCTTATATTTATCGCATGTGTTTATCTTTGGGTATTTTTCCGGAGTGCCTCAAAAAAGCAGTTGTTGTCCCTATATATAAATCAGGCAGTAGAGAGCAAGTAACAAATTACAGACCTATTTCTCTACTGCCTTCTATGTCTAAAATATTGGAAAAAATAATAAACAAAAGGTTGTTCAAATATCTGGAGGACAAATCAATTTTGTCGGAACGACAATTTGGATTTAGACCTAAACTTTCAACTGCCGATGCCGTTCATCATCTGACTGACTATCTGGCGCAAGAACTTGACAAGGGTAACCATACAATAGGAATTTTCCTGGACCTCGCCAAGGCTTTTGACACAGTTTCCATTCCTATTCTGTTGCGCAAGCTTGAGACAGTGGGCATAAGAGGCATTCAGCTGAAACTCTTCAAAAGTTACTTAGAAGGCCGTACTCAGTGCGTGAAGATTGGCAGTGTTCTCAGCGCAGACCAAAAAAATACGTCATTTGGTGTTCCCCAAGGAAGTATTTTAGGGCCCACTTTGTTTCTGATATACATAAATGACCTTTGTAATCTAAAGCTAAAGCATGGCACAATAATATCTTATGCTGATGACACTGCCCTTCTTTTTTCGGCTGAATCGGAACATGATGTCTACAAGCTCGCGCAAGACGGCTTTAGTGTTGTAAATAAATGGCTTCAGCTTAACTCACTAACTCTAAATGCAGACAAGACAAATTATATAAAGTTTTCGATGCGCAAACCAACTTCGAATATTCCTTTAACGTTGTATGCTCATTGCTGTACAGTACCTGCAGATTGCCCGTTTATGTGTTCTATATTAATAAGTCGAATAAAATTAAATACTTAGGTGTTATAATTGATGAAACCCTATCGTTCAAACAACATAATTATGGATGCTCTAAATAGTAGAATTCGTAAGCTGATATACGTATTCAAAAAGCTACGATATATTGCAGACCCAATAATAATTAGGCAAGTTTACTTTGCTCTATGTCAGTCAATTTTGACGTACTGCATTACCTCATGGGGTGGAGCATGTAAAACGTTATTACTACCCATCGAAAGAGCGCAAAGAGCGATTCTCAAGGTGTCTACTTGCCGCCCGTTCCTCTTTCCCACTAACCTGCTCTATAAGTCTTGTGAAGTACTAACAGTTCGACAATTATTCATAATGAGCATTGTACTAAAACTACACGCAGCCCTTCGCTACAGCACTGAATTTACTAAAAAGAGACGGAAAGATATTGTTTGCCCCACAAATAGTACAAGACATGCTTTCACAGCCAAATTTCATGTTTTCCTTGGACCATTACTGTATAACAGACTAAATGCAAAAGCAAACATCTATTCCCTAAATTATGCAAATTGCAAGAAAACTCTCAAGGTAGCTCTTCAAAGTTTGTCCTATGAAGATACAGAGAAGTTGTTAGTAGTATTGAAATAAAGAGTGTTTAGCGTACTATTTATTTTTAATTAGTTCGATAAGTTAGTATGATAAGATTTTAGAAAGTAAGATTTTACACCTTACTTATATACCTATTAGATGACTATTTTATTTTGTAAAATTACAGTGATTATATCTCAATATTTTTACCTCCTCTCGCCTGAAACACAGGATGTCCTAGTTCAGGCAAATAACACTAGTGAACTTGACATAGATTTAAGCAAAATTGTATTTTCTGTTTTACTTTATAACTTGAATAAATATATTATTATTTTTTTTTTTTGATATTTCTCGGGACCCCAGGGTCCCATGCCTTTAGAAGGCATATGAGGGGCCGAAGCCAACTCGCAGAGGCCCGTTAGACGCTTTCAATGGAAATGAGGCACTAACCGACGATTATCCCTGTGCGTACTATGCAAGTGCACCCAAGGACAACCCCCGGATGGTGTAGGACTATTGCAGAATATGGGGACAAAAAAAAATTGGGCTATGGGTTTGGATGGCTAAAGTGGACTGGTTATCTAAAACTATGGAAGGACTATGGCCCCTGCCTGACCAATGTGTGATAAATACAATACACGGATAAAATGGCAGGGGGTGACTTGCACACTCAACAATGGGCCCCCGGAAACGGTCGCTAGCACATAGTGTCGTAGCAACAAGGGGGCAACATGTCTTGAGGTGCTTAAGAGGAGTGGAGAGGTATTCCACGGCTATCAGGACAATCCCGGAAGTACGGTCAAGATCCCTACCAGCATCTTACTGGACTACTTCCTTCCTCCGAGCACGTTTGCTCTTGCGAATCTCTACTCAAGCCAGCCAATAAAGGCAAGAGTGAGGTGGGAGGTCAGTTCTCGTCAGTGTTCACTCCAGCCGGCCAATAAAGGCAAGCCAGAGATGAGGAACATGACTTCTCCCGGGGGATAGGGTACGTGGGGTCGCTACTGCCCAGCAGCTCGCCACATGCTGCCCTGCGGGTTTTATTATTATTATTATAATAAACACCATTATACCTATTGTTAAAATGAGACATTGTAATAAAAATAATAATAATTCTAATTCTCAATTACTTCCATTTCACTATCTATGCTCTCAAAGAGGTCAATATCACTGTCACTGTCAGCCGTATTTATCACTAGTCTATCAGTGTAATTGTCTAAACCGTGTTGAATGCTTCTATATTCATTCTCACTTTGATTGCAAACCTTTTTCCACTCTTCAGCCCCGATCATGTTTACTTTTTCAGTCAATAATGTTTTTACTGTAGTTAAATTCATACCCACATTTCAAGAGGCTACATAGCCTTTCAGTTGAGACCATATATTTTCAATTGGATTAAAATCCGGACGATATGGTGGCAATCGCAACACAGTGTGCCCATGTTCGGCAAGTACTTTGTCCACGGAAAACTCTGTATACCTCTCCTTGTGCTGACATATAATAGCGTAAATCTGGGTTTTTGTTAATTTTGGATCAACTGGAATTTCGTGTCTGTTTAACCAGTTGATCATTTCCTGTTTAAGGGTGTTTGAAGTGTCTTTCAACATATTTGTTGTGATAGGGTGCGTTGTCGATAACTAGAACAGAATCACTGGGTATATTTGGGATTAATTGATTAACCAGCCTTGTTTCGTAGTTATCGTTATTCATTTCATTGTGATAGTCACCTGTAGTGTCCATGGATTTATACGTTAAAAAGGCACCGGGTACAAAGCCTTTTTCATTTCCCGCATGAACTATTATCAAACGTTGACCTTTTGAAATTGGCTTTTTTACTCCTTTTTTCTTATCATCACTCCAAGATTTCCCTTTAGTGTGGGATGTATGTATGTAAGACTCATTCATGTAGACGATATTTTTTCCTGATTCGCGAAATTTGCGTATTTTATCGAGGTATTCCATTCGTTTGAGACTTACATCGTGCTTTTCCATTAGAACTTTTCGATTATCTTCCATTTTAGTGAACTGAAATCCCATCTCGTGAAGTATTTTTCTCAACGTCTTTTCAGACCCATTGTAATTAACAGCTTCAGATAATTTAGCTTTTAATGATTTTATTGTTGGCAGTTCATTAAATCGTAAGTGAAAATCATACACCATTCTTCGAACAACATCATAATCAAAATCGTCCATATCCAAACGAAATTGCTTTTTTGGTCTCCCTTTTTTGTAGTGCTGAACTTAATTTCAGTAGAATGTGTTTCAGTACTAACTTCGTTTAATATATTGTTCAAAGTTCTTCTTGAAATTCCAGTGGCATTTGCAACTCGCTCTTGAACCTTCTTAAAATAACAACTTACATTTTCATCTTCATTTTTTAAAATCTGTCAGCTTCGGTTACAAAATATTTATAAACATTGTAGATAATTTCGCGTGACTGACCTCGTAAAGGTTTCCTTCTTTTTCCTAAAGATGCCATAGTACAACTTTAAATTATTTAAATTTGGGGGTGTTAACAACTCCAAATATATATTTTGAACTGGATGCAACCGCACTCTATCGCACTTGAACAACGAATGACAAAACGTCACATAGGTAGTGTGCGACAGAGATAACGCTCTACGAAGCCGAAATTAGCCGATTGTCTCTTTCCAAAGGTCGATGTGCAATATTTATCGCCGGGTACTGTATTTGCAGTGCCGTTAGCGTCAATAACAAGGGTCGAACAGACTGTTAAAAATAATCGGGACAGCTAACAAAACTTTCAGAACAAGCACAGTATTGGCAACTGTCCTTCTGACGGTAAATGTACTCTGGTAAACTCGGCCTCAAAAATATGTATATGTCACCGTAAGATTATGAACTTCATTAGTTTATAATCTATCTCACGAGATTATAAACTATCGAAAAATTGTGAACTGCAAAAAACCATTTACAATTTAACACATTATTTTTTGATAGTTTATAATCTATTGATGGCAAACCGACAAATTGTGAACAGGTATCAAACTTGCTTGCGACGAACGCACCTTGCGCTAATACTATATACACGTCGAGCCAATAAATCGAGCCACTTCCTTTTTTCACGTATTATGGTTATTATTTTTGGGTATTATGGAACGATTCGAAACATATACACCTAAAAGGTTATTTATTAACCTTTATAATGAGGGTAGTTTGTTGCCAACTTTTCATATTAAATTAAAGTTTAAAGGGTAGACTAAAATTATCGCATTTAATTTGCTTATGACATTTTGATTGTACTCCATTAAAAAAGGTTAAATTGGGGTTTTTTGTTAATTATACCCACATTGACGTATTATTGTTGTCTTTATCTGTGTCTGTGTAATAAATTATCTTGATAAAATGGATACTACACCGACGGAAGCTGCCCAAGTTGTAGCTTTACTTGAGGCTGGACACGGACAACGTGAAATGGCTCGCAGACTTCATTTGAATCGTTCAGAGGTACAGCGGGTATACCACAGGTATCTGGAGAATAGTGGTTTTGTTCGGCGACCTGGAACCGGCAGATCACGGGCAACTACAGAACGTGACGACCGCTTTATTGCAACCAGTTCGTTGCGCGAACGTGGATTTAAGGCTGTTCAGCTACAGCAAGCGTTACGTGACGTCCGATGTGTCGTAATCAGTACAGTGAGACGAAGACTAAAGGAATGAAATTTAACATCACGCAAACCGGCAACTGGCCCCAAATTAACTGTAGCTCACCGCCGATCTCGCCTGGAGTTTGCTCGAGAACACATTAATTGGACTCTAGAAGACTGAAGGTCAGTTTTATTTTCTGACGAGTCGAGAAATCGTGTCTTTTTAGCAATGACGGGAGAAAGTGAGTGTATAGACGACCTGGTGAAAGATTTGCCCAATGTTGCTTTCGAGAAACTAATTTTGGCGGTGGTTCTTGTATGGTGTGGGGAGGAATTTCCATAGACGCAAAAATGGAACTTGTCTCCGTCAACCACGTCTACGATGGAAGTGGTAGACGTGGATTAATAGCTGATCGATACATAACAGACATCCTCGAAGACCACGTAATTCTGCATGCTGGTTTTATCGGAGAAAATTTCATGTTTATGCATGACAGTGCGAGACCTCATACCGCACGGATAGTCACGGAGTATTAGTCAGCGGTCGGGATTCAACAAATGGTGTGGCCAGCACGAAGCCCGGATTTGAACCCGATCGAACACCTATGGGACGAACTAAAACGGAGAGTCCGAGACAGGGTTCCCGCTGTTTCGTCTATTCCCGAGCTCAAAGTCACTGTGCTTGAAGAGTGGGAGAACATACCACAATATGTCATCGTAACGCTGATCAGGGGGCCAACCACCACCTCTTAAAGCAGTATTATTTTAATGTTACTTCAGTGTGAGAAAGAGATGGAGCTATACAGGACGTCTAGCTCTAACTCTTTCCCACAGTAAAGTAAGATTACAATAATACTGCTTTAAGAGGTGGTGGTCTAGCTCCAGATCGATGAATAACAGACTACATGAATGCATCAGGGCACGGGGGAGCAATACCAGATATTAAGAATAAGTTTATACAATAATAACATAACATAACATCACGCCTTGTTTCCCCGAAGGGTTAGGCAGAGGTGTACTTTATACAATAATTTTCTGGACTGTTTTAACCCTACAATTTTCTAGCAAAATTACTGTTTTTCTTTCAGAGCCAATAATTTATCATTCAATAATTTTCCCTCATTGTAAAGGTTATTAAATAACCTCTTAGGTGATATATGTTTCGAATTGATATGTTCCATAATACCAAAAATAATAACCGCTAAACGAGAAAAAAGGAAAAGGCTCGATTTATTTGCTCCCAAGTGTAGCCAAGTAACTGCGACCAACTTGGAAGAAGCGGTTGGTCACAGTTCTAACTTAACCTAACCCATTTGGTAGGGGTGCCCTGGCTTAGTTAATGCGACCAATTCGGCTACCACTAAGACCCTACAGAGAATAGAAGAGAATCTGGGACGGTTCACAATTCTACGGGTGACAAAATGGATAGAATGTGAACCCTGTCGGTAAGTGCAGGTTCGTTCATAATTTGACGGTTTGACATGGATACATTAGAAACTATCGAAAATTAATAAGTTATATTGTAAGCAATACTGCTTACAATATAATTTATCGCCAGTTTACAATCGCGCGAGATAGATTATAAACTAACGGTGTTCACAATCATACGGTGACATATACATCATCATTATCTGCTTAGCCTTTTCCCAACTATGTTGGGGTCGGCTTCCAGTCTAACCGGATGCAGCTGATTACCAGTATTTTGCATGGAGCGACTACCTATCTGACTTCCACAACCCAGTTATTGGGTAACACGATACCCCTTGGTATGACTCGTTGTCAGACTTTCGGGCTTCTGACGACCCGAAACGACTGTCAAAGATCCACGAATGACAGCCGGGATCAACGGCTTAACATGCTTTTCGAGGCCCATCCACGGACCAACCGCGGCAAGCGTAGCTTAACCTGATAGATCGACCCGTGCGGCTGTTATTATTTAGCCATAGGGTGAAATATACATCAACAATAATTCATTTGATTGTCTACAATTTGTGTTCCATAATAATGTCAATGGGTAGCTACAATACCCAATGTGTTTGTGGATGTTACATGTGCATATTAGAGAGCCTCGAATATTCGGATACTATTCGGTATTCTGCGGAATACCGAATACCAAATCATGAAAAAAAAAAACGCACAAATGACTGAAAAATGTAATTCTCAAAATCTATCAGTGGTAAGTTGTGATTAATAAAACCATTTTTTCAGCATTTGTTGATAGCAAACGATTGCGCTTTTCCTCATAAGCCTGCTTCTGAAAATAGCCTCTCACTATAAACTACTGCCGGAAGACGATAGATAAATCTTAGCGAATTCTTACTACTGCCTACTGGCTTGGATACTGTTTTGTTTTTGCTGACCACCACTTGTAAGGATCTGCCGTTCGATCTAGGCGAACAGTTTTCAAATAATGCGTGTCATGACACGAACTACTCGCAAATGAAACAAATACAACTGCGGCGTCACTACCACACGCACGGCCATGAGACAGGTTGTAACCTGTCACCCACGAAGTGTACCTACACATATTTTGGCGAACATACGACCGACGAATATTGGGGACTTAGGCCGAGAACGTGATCGAATATTCGGTATTCAGCAAAATCACTATTTATTTATTTATTTGTGGCATCTCTAGTGCATATTATAACATATTGGGTATTGTAGCTACCCATGGATAAAGTATTATGGAAAAAAATTGTAGACTATCAAATGAATTCTTGTCGATCTTACATATTTTTGAGGCTGACTGTACTCTAATCTGTGTTGCTATAGATAAAATAAAAAATGGTAATGGCCTTACCGCTAAGATCCTGCACCGGCTTCGGATACATGTTCGCTTCGCCGGTGCGCTTGGTCTGCCCGAACAGAAACAGCCCTCCTGAAATGGATACGATACATGTGTTAGTTTGTTGACACCACACCAGATGACACCTAAATAAAAGCGCGCTGTAGGATTTCCAACTTTCAAATCCAACAGATCGAAGTGATAAAACGGCTGCACTTAAGGCGAAAGCGCAAGGTATCCCGGGAAATTCAAATACCGACACTACCCTTTGTTAAGGGGGAAGCGCCAGGTAGCCCGCGAAATACTAACTTTCTTACGTTTTTTGCATTTTGGAAGTCAGTATTAGGTTGTATGTTGATCAATATTTGATTCGCGACCGTAAAAAGTATATATTTACAGCATTATAATAATTAAAGTCATCAATACAACTCTTCAAGAGCAGGTAATTCTACTGAATGACTATTTCATGAAATCTTGACAATTAGGATTATACAAACTTATGGAGTTGTATTACTGATTTTGATGATTATAATTTGTAAATGCATATTTGTTACGATCGCGAATAATACTTTTATCAACATACAATTTAATACTGACTTGCAAATTGCAAAAAACACAAGAAAGTTTGTATTTCGCGGGCTAGCTGGCGCTTCCCCCTTAACAAAGGGTAGTGTCGGTAAAAGTGTACCTTGTCAAACTAGCCACTGAAATGTCCAGGCTACTGCTTAGCCCAATAATTATTCCAGTCAATTGTCCCAGCTACTAAGGTGGCCCAGCCGAATTATTCTCTTTAAAACGTTTTTTTTAAGATGGAATCTCTATTAAAGCTTCTTAAAAAAATACTAAATGAGTAAGTACTAATTCCATGCATTATGAGCATAGAGATATATAAAAAAAATAGTTCAAAGTCATCGTTCAGTGTGTCGTGTTTACAATTAAGTACAATGTATTAGTGTAATATATAAAAAAGCCTCAGGATTCAAGCTTTACGAATATCTACATCTATAATAGTTTCCAAGGTTGTTTTAAGCCGATAAAATCGATAATTATGATAAAACACGGCAATGGCGCCATGTTGCGCAATATTTTTATTTTGTTTAAGTAATTTTTCGTAATATTTCTGTTAAATAATCTATCAAAGTATTACTCGTAATATGGAAAATAGGTCATTATTAGTATTTAACCATACTTTAGTAACTCCTATGTGTAATAAAATATACTTGTAGTTTTTTAGCCTCGACCACCACTTGTTAACGTTATATTAAGCCAAAAGCCGATGTACTCAATTAGATAAATTAATGTCCTTGATTTTGTTGCCATATTTTTTATTCTTGTCATTTTTTTCTTGTCTGTGCTGTATAGCAAATTAGCAAGATGTCTTTTGTGTGCTCCTATGCTTTAATATAATAAATCTGTAATACAAAACAGTGAATTTGGTCATTTATTGAAATCTTAACAGGTTATGGGTCCAGATACGTAAATTAGTGAACCAGTTGGGTATAAAGTTTTTTATTTTTTTATAAATCGATGCAATGCAATGCCATCACCGCCACGTTCGCCACCTCATTCTCAGACGAAACCAATTTCTGAAACGACAATCCGGATGAATCCCAGTCATCCTCACATGGTATGTATTGAAAAACTCGAAGGTGCTCGAAATTGTTCTGCATGGAAGTTTCAAATAAAGCTTTTGCTCATTGATGCAGGGCTTTGGGTGCATGTAACTGGTGATCACAATGATGATGATCAGAATCAACGAGCTTACGCAAAGATTTGCCTCAACATTAGTCAAGCATGTTATCCGCATGTGCGCAATGCAAAAACTGCAAAGGAAGCATGGCTTGCTTTACAAAAGGCGTATGAAAATAGTGGAATTAGTCGGCGCTTATATCTTAAAAGGAAGCTTGCTAGAATACATTATTCTACTTTCAACTCTATGGAAAGGTATATATCAGAGATAATATCTGCAACACAAGAATTATGTGAAATTGGCTGTAAAATTGATGACAGTGAGATAGCAGAAATTCTCTTGATTGGGTTGCCCGATGATTATGACCCTCTCATTATGGCCATTGAAGGCTCTCAGACATATTCTTTGACATCAGAAATGGTAAAGCAAAGACTCATGAGTGGTGATTTTAGGCGTTCAGAGCTAACCTCTCAAACCAGTGCGTTGATAGCGCAGAAATACAATAGGAAGACGATCAGATGTCATCATTGTCAAAAAGAGGGACATATTCGACCCAAGTGTCCAGATTTGAAGAAAAACGCTGCAGCTAACAGTTTAGCTGCAATGTGTGACAGCTCAGCGATAAGATGCGAAGGTTCAGCTTTCCCTACAACAGTGGAATGTGAAGAGAAGCAGGCTGCTGCTTTGTTCACAGGTTTATGTGGGAGCTCTGATTGGTTGGTAGACTCTGGTTGTACAACACATATGTCTATGCGAAAAGACTGGCTACATAACTATTCTGATAAAAATAAAACTGTAGTCACCATAGCTAATAAATAAACTAGTTTATGGTTGTGGATCTGGCAATGTTGAGGTCACTCTAAGTAATAATTTAAAGAAAACCATTACCAATGTTGTTCACGTGCCAGATATTGCTATATATCAATCAATCTGCCTAGCCTTTTCCCAACTATGTTGGGGTCGGCTTCCAGTCTAACCGGATGCAGCTGAATACCAGTTTTTTACATGGAGCGACTGCCTATCTGACCTCCACAACCCAGTAACTGGGTAATACGATACCCCTTGGTAAGACTGGTTGTCAGACTTTCGGGCTTCTGACGACCCGTAACGACTGGCAAAGATCTACGAATGACAGCCGGGACCAACGGCTTAACGTGCTTTCCGAGGCACGGAGGAGTCTCGGTATGTAAAGATGGTCACCCATCCACGGACAACCCCGGCAAGCGTAGCTTAACCTGATGGATTGACCCGTGCGGCTGTTATTACTTAGCCACGAGCTCCTCAATAGAGAGTATATTGCTATATATACTCTCTGTAAATAAAATTACCCAGAGGGGTTATATATTAATATTTGATGATAAAGAATGCAAAGCATATACTAAAAATAATATTAATATTAATGGAAATTGTATTTTTTCAGCTTGTAATATCAATGGTGTATATAAACTCAATCAGCATCTGCAATCTTTGAAGTCTCCTAAAAATGCGGATGAAGAATCATTCGAAACTTCATTTGTCACAGCTTCATGTAATGACATTGGTTTATGGCTTAAGCGATTAGGACACCTCAGTTATAAAGGTATGTTGTTATTACGTGATGGTCTTGCAGATGGAATTTCATTTGATGATAAAGCTCTAAAGCCATGTGTTCCTTGCATTGAGGGGAAACAGAAAGCTAAAATGTTTCCAAAAGGTGTATCGAGAAGAGCAACATGTAAATTAGATTTAATACACTCAGATTTATGTGGTCCTATGCCTATTCTTTCATGGGGAAATTCGAAATATATATTGACATTAACTGATGATTTTACTCGGAAATCTTTTGTTTATTAGACTAAGTCACAAAATGAGATTCATTCAAAATTTGTTGAATTTAAAACATTAGTGGAAAATCAAACAGGGTTAAAAATTAAACGAATTAGAACAGATAATGGTTCTGAATACTGTAACAAAATTATGAAAGATTTTTTTCTCTGCTAATGGTATCATTCATGAGACTACTATTCCTTACTCTCCTCAACAAAATGGAGTATCAGAACGCTTAAACCGGACTCTCATTGAAAAGGCTCGAACAATGCTTCGTGACTCTGGTTTAGATCAGCGTTACTGGGGTTTTTTTCTTGTCTGTGCTGTATAGCAAATTAGCAAGATGTCTTTTGTGTGCTCCTAAGTTTTAATATAATAAATCTGTAATACAAAACAGTGAATTTGGTCATTTATTGAAATCTTAACACCACTGTCATCAAAATGGCGATTATGCATTTACAGACTTGGATTTTACAAATGTAAATTAATGAACTTGCGCGCTTTAGCGCGCAAGTTCATTAATTTATATGAAAGATGTAAAATTATTCAAGAAAGATTCATATTTATATGAAAGATGTAAAACTCTCTGAATTAAGATTACGATTGTGAAGTGCCAATACGCAGCGCGAGTAGGTATTTTCAAAAATTCTATCTGTTTCACACTTGCTCTCCCCCTTCCAGGCGTGAACATTTCGTGCGATAACATTTTCACCCCCCTAAACCTTTACGAAATGAGACAATTTTGGTCTCTTTAGATTCAGTACACCTTAATCTTGGTCTGTACGTTTTTTCTAGTAGTACAGTTCAGTTAAATAAAAAACACGCTCGAGAAAGTTTTTAAGTTAAAAATATAGATATTTAGATGCTAATAACTTATATCGTACGCAATATTTATTTATAATAAAAACTTACGGAGCTAGTTTTTCATTATATCTACAATATTTCCAAAAATTATGAAAATTATACTATGTTTACAGGGGGAAAAACGTTATCGCTTTTTGTATGAAACTTTACAGCTTCACAATCCTCTTAACTCACATTCATAAGATTTGATGGGTAGCATAATAAATATTTTCATAATTCAATTTAGAGTGTCGTATCGCTCCATGTAAAATATTGGTATTCAGCTGCGTCCGGTTAGACTGGAAGTTGACCCCAACATAGTTGGGAAAAGGCTAAGCAGATAATGATGATGTATATGTCACCGTATGATTGTGAACACCGTTAGTTTATAATCTATCTCGCGCGATTGTAACTCAGAACATACCAAGTCCTTACATATGGAAAAAAATGCTTATAGTCTTATTTAATTATAAAATAAGTTTTATTGACACAAATTATTTTTTTTTTTGTAAAACTACAAAATGATTCATAAAAACTTAGGTACTTATAGCAAATACTTTACTCAAATTCAAACCATATTCTCAAGTTTAACTTTTTTTTAAGTACTTAGGGCTAGTTACTGTAATTCAGGTTTCATATAAGTTGATTCTGTATAGTTTCAGCTGTACACACGTATTTTTACTATTGGAATTTTATTAGTAGTAGTAAACTACTAATAATATTCAGATTGGAAATGGCACGCAAATTTTTTGCAAAATGCGCGGGCGCAGGGGGCCGGTTGTTTGACAGGATCATTTGCTGTATCACCCGGACGCTTGAGTGGCTAGGCTATTATGAAATTTTGCTATAATACGCTAGATGGCGTCATTGAGACATATAATCACAGTTTTTCTATGACATCTCTTCTGATAGTATCTCTATAGTATCTGTATCTGTTTGTAGTGCTTAACGTAAAAACAATCTGACATAACGTGTGTAATTCGTTTCCCATGAATAAGTGCTTTATTGTTTTTTTTTATCGTTTGTAATTTTGTGTCAATATTTATATACAGGTGGATTTATGATGAATAGACTGCCCGCTACAAAAGTCAGAAATCGCAAAAAAAAATCTTTTCCCAAACAAGTCTAAACATTCTAAATTATTTAAGGATATTTTCTCAGAATTATATCACAAGCAATACACTATCTACATTCAGAGCCTAGATCACCACCTCTTAAAGCAGTATTATTCTAATCTTACTTGAGCATGGGAAAGAGATGGACCTAGACGTCCTGAATAGCTCCATCTCTTTCGCACACTGAAATTATCATTAAAATAAAACTGCTTTAAGAGGTGGTGGTTGGCCCCCAGTTCTCAAAGTAAATAATATTAGAACGCGTATTCGTTCTAAAATCGAAGTTTAACTTTTTTGTTAATTTTCGGCCAGTCTATCCATCATAAAAAGTAAGTTGGGAGTCTCATTTCCTACGAAATGTATGGGATTTTTTTTGTGATTTTCTTATACTCAAACCTCAATTGTTCCACAAGAATTTTTTGATCCTTATTAGAAACAGGATCGATTGGCATCAAACATTTTTTTGTGAAAATTGCCAATTTTCTAGCTGATGTACAATATTTATGTAATCGGCGAACTGGTATTAATTTCTTCGGTTTAATCATCATCATTATTGTCGATCATAACTGACTTACTAGGACAGTTTTCCTGTAACTACAACGGTTAAGGTACCTGCCCTTACTCGAAACTCTACCCTGTATACATACACCCATGTAAAAATTGACACCAAATTATTTCTGAAATAAATGATTGCATGAACGGGTTCAATTCCCAGGTAGGTCAAAGTGTTATTGGGTTTTCCATCAAGAATTACTCAGTCAGTAGCAGTCTGAAGTCTAGATTTGTGCCCGGTTGATGGCAATAGGCTCGCCCTCTAATACATGGGACTTGAACATAACTGGTGAAATGTGGGTGTACTATATAGGCACACCTTTGCCTAGCCCTTCGGGGATTACAGGGGTGATGTTATGGTATTATTATTTACCTAGCTCGTTGACGGCGAGGCTGTAGGTGCCGCCGCAGTGCACGGAGCGCACGCCGCGTGACATGGACTCGAAGTATTTGATCATGCGCGGCACGCTCTCGTCCTTTTGCTCCGCGTGCCCGAGCCGTCCGAACCCGCCAAAGCCCCAGCTGTAGGCGCGCTTGCGAGAGTCTATGGCCACCTGTTACGTCACATAATAATACATAATTACAACTTTATTGTTTAAGGGGGAAGCGTTAAGGTGGCTTGCGAAATTCAAATTTTCTAACGATTTTTGCAATTTGCAGCTCAGTATCTAGGTGTATATTGATTAAAGTATGATTCGTGATCGTAACAAATATGTATTTACAGAATTATAATCATTAGAATCAGTAATACAACTCCTTAAGTTAGTATAACCCTCAAATGTTAAGATTTCATGAAATATTCATTCAACAGGATTACTTGGTCTCAGAGTTATATGATGATGACTTTCGCGCTACCCTGGCGCTTTCGCCTTAAGGTTGCACTAGACGTCATTTTTTCCATACAAATTTCGTGAGGGTATTACTCCAGTTTGACATTGTACATCTAAAATTAAACATGATATCGTTTTGTCTTGTTATTATTTGTATGTGCGGAAACAGAAGAGTAAAATAAAAAGCCATTAAAAGTTATGAGCCAACAAAGATTCGTTTTTCTTGCTAATTTTAACGCAACTTTGGGCGTACAAAGGAAGTGTAAAATCTCCAAAACAAAGTCAGCACCGACATAGCTCAATTATCGAAGAGTTCAATAAACTTTAGCTCGTTTTGGTATAATTGATTTATGCAGTGGTTTTTTCATAAAACTCGATTTTCCAAACGACTTTTTGTAATTTTTTACGCGCTCGTTTTGCTATAAATTGACGGAACTGTGTGCGTGCGAACTAGACTTTGTGCATATAGACTAGCGTCTAACTGCTCATCACTGATACCATTTCTGTCGGACACGATAACAGCGTACTACAGACAGCGTGCTTTTTGGCCACGCCCACCAGTGACTTCGAACCCGCGACTAGGCGTTAAGGTAGCCTGCGATCTCTTTTTGGAATTTAGCAGGTCAGTGGCAGGTTGTTGTATATGTCGATAAAAATATGATTTGCGACCGTTAATTATACAGGGTCAAATTAATTATTAGCTAGCGAAACTCCGCAGAGGTGGGTATCTATATCTAAACACGACCAAATAAAAATGATTTGATGATTTCTTTTTTTGGGTCAACGACCGCTGGTAGTGTGGTTACTTGAAGTATAAGTTGAGAAATCTGTTTTATCGTGTTTAGATATCGATACCCATCACGTCTGCAGTTTCGCTAGCTAATTTAATTTGACCCTGTATGTATGTATTTACGTAATTAAATTGATTAATACAACTCTCTAAGTTAGAATTGACCTAAAATGGCAAGATTTAATGAAATAATAATTAAATTAGGTAATTTGATTTTACGAGTTATATTATGATAAATACAACCACCTGTGACAAAGAGAGATTTTTGTCTCTAAAAATCATAAAATTTCGTGTGAATTTATAGATTACGAGGGCAGGAAAATGACGAATCTTACCGTGCGGTTCCACAGATCAATCTTACCATGTGGTGATTCCTATAGATGAGTCTTACCGTGTGGTTATTCCCACAGATGGGTCTTACCGTGTGGTTATTCGCACAGATGGGTCTTACCGTGTGGTTATTCCCACAGATCAATCTTACCGTGTGGTGATTCCTATAGATGAGTCTTAACGTGTGGTTACTCCCACGGATAAGTCTTACCGTGTGGTTATTCCCACAGATGGGTCTTACCGTGTGGTTATTCTCATAGATAAGTCTTACCGTGTGGTTATTCCCGCAAGAGAAGTCTACGATCTCTACGTCCTTAACGATGTTGATGTGGCCCTCCTTGGTCTTCTCGAAGAAGTGCGCCACGTGCTTCGGGATCGTCTCGAAGTGGAACGACAGCTTGGTGGACGTCACAAAGTACTTGCCATCGGTGTTGTGGCCTGAATTATAATTATTATTCGTTTATTTATTTTCTTTCTTATCTATTTACAATTTTAAATATTTCTAATAAAAATATATACAAAAAAACATTTAAAAATATAAAAAAATAGAGGTCCGCCGGTATCGGGAGCAGGGTTCAAGCTACCGGTGGTTAGGGCTGCAGAGACAGGAACCTCCTCACAATACGAGCCGTATCGAGGAGTACTGCCTTCTGGTTCAGGCTCTTGATCCAACCGCCTAACGACAGCCTCGAGAGATGTTGGTCGAGGCTTTCGGCCATCAGGCCATTGGCCGTTACAACAATCGGCACAATGATAGCCGAGGTCACATTCCACATGTCAACAACCTCGTGTGCTAAGTCGAGATATTTTATTTGTTTCTCTTTCTCAGCTTTCACGAGGTTCTCGTCATGTGGAATGGTAACAACAATAATAATTGCGCGGCGCGCTAATCGATCTATCACCACTATATCAGGCTTATTGGCGAAAATAGTCCTGTCAGTGATGATACACCGATCCCAGTACAACGTGACATGGTCATTTTCAAGAACTGGGTCGGGCACATACTTGTAATACGGTACCTCAGAGACCACAAGTTTGTATTTCAAAGCAAGTTGCTGGTGAATAATCCTGGCCACTTGGTTATGCCTGTGCAGGTACTCTCCGTTAGCCAGACGAGAACAACCAGAGATAATATGTCTGATGGACTCACCCGGACGGTGGCATGCCCGACACACGTCAACCGTCCCGTCCTTCATAATATGTCTCCGGTAGTTATTCGTCAAAATAACTTCGTCCATAATTGCACAAACAAAACCTTCAGTTTTCGGTGACCCCAAAGAGGTCACCGAAACGTAGCCAGGATACGGACGCTAAGAAATCTACACCGGGCTCGTGTAGAGCCCGATAGAAGCGTCCGTGAAGCTCCTTGCTTTGCCATACCGCCTTGCGGTCATCTGTAGTAAGTACTACAGGTTTGCGCCAGTTCTCTTTAGCCATGGAGAGCGGGGTGAGCCCGTTGTCCACTGCGACCACATCACGGTGCATACCCACGTCGGCGTTTAAAAATATTCCCTGAGGCTGCACACCTCGCGGTTGTGGAGGGTCTTCGCATTTAAAAAACCTCGACCCCCGCACTTCCGCGGGATGTACAGTCTCATCACCGATGATCGTGGGTGATGCATCCGGTTTGCGGTCAGCAGTGTACGGACCCTCCTATCCAGGGCGTCTAGTTCGGTCTGAGTCCATTTGAGTATGCCGAAAGAGTACATCAGAACCGGCATGACCCATCCGTTGAAGGCGCGCACCTTGTTCTCGCCCGAAAGAAGACTAATTAATACCTTCTTCAGGCGACCAAAGAAGCGCTCCTTCAACGATTGCTTCATGTCAGCAACATTGATGCCTAACGCTTCCGACATACCCAAATACTTATAGCTTTCGAATGAGGAGAGGGATCTAAGGTGTGTGGAGTCCGAGAGTTGAATTCCCGCGGATTCCATAATTTCGCCTCGCTTTACATGCATGACTGCACATTTGTCCACACCAAATTCCATCCTGATGGCGTTACTGAAAGTTTCAGTTACCTTCAGTAGCTCCATCAGTCGCAATTTGTTGGGGGCAAAGAGTTTCAAGTCATCCATGTAGAGGAGGTGAGATATGACCTGACCACCTCTCCTCAACCGATAGCCTAGACCTGAATCCTCCAGCAGTGTGCTTAGAGGATTCAGGGCTAAGCAGAACCAAAGTGGACTCAAACTGTCGCCCTGAAATATTCCCCGTTTAATCCATACAGGTTCATCATTCCTCTGGATCTGACCACACCCTGGAAAGCGAAGGACCGTCCTCTATTGCCCCATACACGACTCAAGGAAGGTGCGCAGAGTTGCGTCAATCTTGTACAACTCAAGCACCCTCATGAGCCATGTATGTGGCACCGAGTGGTAGGCCTTCTTATAATCTATCCAGCATGTCGACATATCCTTATCCTTGCGGGATCGACAAACTTGTTGGCTAATGGCCATGTCGATGAGGAGTAGCTCCTTAGTACCGCGGGACCCGTTCCTGCATCCATTTTGAGAGGCAGATATAATCAAGTTACTCTCAATGTGTATATTAATTTTCGCTCTCAAAATGGATGTAAGAAGTTTATAGACTGTCGACAAACACGTGATCGGTCTATCATTCTTGGGTTCCGCGGGACTACCTGACTTATGGAGCAGGTGGGTAACGCCTGTTGTTAGAAACTGCGGTAGCGACCCAGACTCTAAGGATGACTGGAACTGAGATGCCAGGCAAGTGTGTGAACTAGTTAGCCATTTCAGCCAAAAGTTGTGCAGTCCATCCGGTCCTGGAGATTTCCAATTCGGTAACGGACGGACTGCTCTGGCTACGTCAAATGGCGTAATTAGGACTGCTTCCATTTCTGGTATTGTTTCACACATTCGCTCGACGTCCTGCATCCAGCCATCCTCAGTGTGACAGACGGGCACCGACCAGATGCTGCGCCAGAATACATTCGTAGCGGCATCATCCGGGCGGCACACGTCTGTCACATTTTGTTCAGGTCGCTCCCAAGCTCTATATACCCACCTCTCATCGCTCTGGAGCATTCGATTCTGCGTGTATCGATCAACCCGCCACTTATACTGCCGAATACGACTCGCCCATGCACAAACTTTCTGCTTCAGGAAGTCAATGCGCTCTGTGACACGGGACATGTATTCTCGAGGGCTGATTCCAGTTCCCGAGAATGCCCGCCTTACAAAGCGCATCACTCGTGGTCGTGTATTGCCCTCCCTGAAGCAGTATAGTTTGCCGACGAGTACCCTGGTCCCATCGATACGACGCTCGATCCTGCACTGCCAGGCTGGTACGGCTGGTTTTGGTCGAGTAGCTCCGTCACAGTTTGGAAATTTGACGTTAGCTAGACGACATGCAGCAACAGCCGCACAATACAGGATCGAGTGTGTATCAACAAGATCCTCGCTGCTTTCGAACACATTCTTAAGCTGCGAGTCCAAGGCACACACCAGCGCCCTATTTTTCTTGTTCATAGGTAAGCGTGGTAATCGGGGCCTAAGTTCGGTCGGAGTTGACCTATACTCACGAAACGCATCCTCCAGTGCGCTCCTCAATCGGACGTTGCACTGGCTACTTACTGTGGCAACCCTATCATATTCTTCTTCAACATGATTGAACCGCGGCGGGATTGCATCTATGGGTGACGCTTGTACCGCGGTTTGTGCCCAAGTCCCAAGCTCTTCGGTGGCCCGCCTCTCCCCTGCCGACGTACAGGTGTTGGCGACGTCGGCGGGGAAAAATATTCGTCGCTCGAGCTCGACGCAGCTGCCATGGCCAGTATCACAGCACTCTCGATGGGGCTGGGTACCGGCAGCGGCGGGGCGGAGCTGAGCGACGAGTCCGGAGGTGGTAGGCGTGCGCGGCGAGTTGCTGATCTCGTCAACATTCCGTTTTATATTTGGTTTTCTTCATCATCATTCATTCATCAGGCCGAATTTGACAGCCGTCATTCTTGCTTTTTTCATACCTAATTATTTGTTTTCTCATTTTCATGTTTTCCATTGTCTCTTCAATTAATTTCTAAAGGTTTTATTGTTTATCGTGCTTTCAGATACTAAAGTGTGGCTGAGGTAATAAATAAATGGAAAATATGATAAAAGAAAAATCAGACGTTTGTTGACTTGCCAGTGTTGCCAATTATTATTTTTTTTTTTTTTATATTTCTCGGGACCCTAGGGTCCCGGACCTTTGAAAGGCACATGAGGGGCCGAAGCCAACTCGCAGAGGCCCGTTAGACGCTTTCAATGGAAATGAGGCACCAACCGACGATTATCCTTGTGCGTACTATGCAAGTACACCCAAGGACAACTCCCGGTTGGTGTAGGACTATTGCAGGGTATGGAGACAAAAAAAATATTGGGCTATGGGTTTGGATGGCTAAAGTGGACTGGTTATCTAAAACTATGGAAGGACTATGGCCCCTGCCTGACCAATGTTTGATAAATACAATACACGGATAAAATGGCAGGGGGTGACTTGCACACTCAACAATGGGCCCCCAGAAACGGTCGCTAGCACATAGTGTCGTAGCGACAAGGAGGCAACATGTCTTGAGGTGCTTAAGAGGAGTGGAGAGGTATTCCACGGCTATCAGGACAATCCCGGAAGTACGGTCAAGATCCCTACCAGCATCTTACTGGACTACTTCCTTCCTCCGAGCACGTTTGCTTTTGGGAATCTCTACTCAAGCCAGCCAATGAAGGCAAGAATGAGGGGGGAGGTCAGTTCTCGTCAGTGTTCACTCCAGCCGGCCAATAAAGGCAAGCCAGAGATGAGGAACACGACTTCTCCCGGGAGATAGGGTACGTAGGGTCGCTACTGCCAGCAGCTCGCCACATGCTGCCCTGCGGGTTTCTGTATCTCTCTTGGTCTGGCTCCTCATCCTAGACCTGTTCCGGCAAAGTAACCTCTACCGGCACAGACCTAGAGTTCGGAGCGCGCAAGCCCCATCACGAAGTCAAAGTAGAGATACGGCGATGGGTTATTATTATTATTCGTTTATTTATTTTCTTTCTTATCTATTTACATTTTTAAATATTTCTAATAAAAATATATACAAAAAAACATTTAAAAATATAAAAAAATAGAGGTCCGCCGGTATCGGGAGCAGGGTCCAAGCTACCGGTGGTTAGGGCTGCAGAGACAGGAAGCTCCTCACAATACGAGCCGTATCGAGGAGTACTGCCTTCTGGATCAAGCTCTTGATCCAACCGCCTAACGACAGCCTCGAGAGATGTTGGTCGAGGCTTTCGGCCATCAGGCCATTGGCCGTTACAACAATCGGCACAATGACAGCCGAGGTCACATTCCACATGTCAATAACCTCGTGTGCTAAGTCGAGATATTTTATTTGTTTCTCTTTCTCAGCTTTCACGAGCTTCTCGTCATGTGGAATGGTAACATCGATAATAATTGCGCGGCGCGCTAATCGATCTATCACCACTATATCAGGCTTATTGGCGACAATAGTCCTGTCAGTGATGATAGACCGATCCCAGTACAACGTGACATGGTCATTTTCAAGAACTGGGTCGGGCACATACTTGTAATACGGTACCTCAGAGTCCACAAGTTTGTATTTCAAAGCAAGTTGCTGGTGAATAATTATTATTATTATTTATTATATTTTTTTTTTGATATTTCTCGGGACCCTAGGGTCCCGGACCTTTGAAAGGCATATGAGGGGCCGAAGCCAACTCGCAGAGGCCCGTTAGACGCTTTCAATGGAAATGAGGCACCAACCGACGATTATCCTTGTGCGTACTATGCAAGTGCACCCAAGGACAACTCCCGGTTGGTGTAGGACTATTGCAGGATATGGAGACAAAAAAAAAAATTGGGCTATGGGTTTGGATGGCTAAAGTGGACTGGTTATCTAAAACTATGGAAGGACTATGGCCCCTGCCTAACCAATGTTTGATAAATACAATACACGGATAAAATGGCAGGGGGTGACTTGCACACTCAACAATGGGCCCCCAGAAACGGTCGCTAGCACATAGTGTCGTAGCGACAAGGGGGCAACATGTCGAGGTGCTTAAGAGGAGTGGAGAGGTATTCCACGGCTATCAGGACAATCCCGGAAGTACGGTCAAGATCCCTACCAGCATCTTACTGGACTACTTCCTTCCTCCGAGCACGTTTGCTCTTACGAATCTCTACTCAAACCAGCCAATAAAGGCAAGAGTGAGGTGGGAGGTCAGTTCTCGTCAGTGTTCACTCCAGCCGGCCAATAAAGGCAAGCCAGCGATGAGGAACATGACTTCTCCCGGGAGATAGGGTATTATTATTATTAGAACGATTTTTTTACTGTGGACCTATTTTATTTATTTATTAGTAGCTGTGCCCCGCGACTTCGTTCCCGTTGAAGTCGCGGGGCTCCTTTACTCCCCGTAACATCAGCTATCTGCCAGTGAAAGTCCCGTCAAAATCGGTCCAGCTGTTTCGGAGAATAGCCGGAACAGACACAGACAAAAAATTAAAATCCTTTTTTGTTGTTGTAAGTACCGTATATACCTATGTACTTTCTTATGAATTTAGTAAAAAGTTGTTATTTTGACATTACAATTATTTATTTGTATAGATTAACATTTATGTTAATAGGTGTTGCCGCTACAACAAAGTTATGACTTACCCAGCTGGCCGTACTCAGGCAGTCCGAACGAGTGCAGTGCTCCATTGCAGTCCAGGATCATGGAGAACTCTGCGCCACAGCCCACCTTCACCACCGGAGCGCCGCTGCAAGAAATCGCACAATTAGGGCGAGATTCACAGACAACACTTACATTTTACTTTACAAAATGCAAAGTATGGCAAGGTGCAGTCTGTGAATGTTACCCTTCCACTGACATTAATTAACTTTACTTAGCACGTATAAACTAAGATTGATGAACAAGTTACCTGTAACGGACGCGAGTCGGCTTCAGCACTTGCGGCGTGGAGTTCCCGATGCCGCACTGTCCGCACTTGTTTTCGCCGCATGCGTACACCGTACCAGTGTCTGTAGTCCACATTAAACATCACAATTTTATAACACAAACAGAAACACAGTCATATACGTTTTTGTAAACATGCATGTAATAGGCAATTAAGTTTTTAGGAAACCTGACTAAAAATATTCCTTGTGGTCTGTTTTCCTTAAAACGTGAATATTTCATCAAAATATTAACATTAACAATACTAATTTTTCATTTAATTTTCATAGTCAAAACGGAGCACACTGTAATGGCGCCTCGAGTGACGTCATCATCTTTATAGACCTGTGTTCACCAACATTCATACCACACCGGTTAGGTATTTTAAACAGTCCTTTCCTTAGAAACTTTGACATGAATCAGCTGATATACCTAACGGGAGGTTTGAATATTGGTGAACACAGCTATAAGTCGTCAAATCTGTGAAAGATTGTCGGCTGCCAAACAAGTAAAAATAAATTCAGTGTATCCACCTCTCTGCTCTTGGATTTCGTCTGTGGTGTTTGATATCAATCCAAATAATCGATTATTTATTTGACACAGATCTAAATATCTAAAACGCAAGTGGGACGGACACTCAATAGCTCGTTTTTCAAAACGCATCTGACGTTTTCGTTTCGATATTTCTTAAAATTCATATTCGTATTCTTTCTTTATTTCATTTCACTCGTATTTTTCTTGACTATTCCTTATAAACATGCGAGTGTATTTACTGTTTCTAAAAACTCTGTTGTCAAGACTGAAGGTCGTGACGTGTCGCGCTCTGATTCGCGTTCAATGTTACGTGACCAATGGCTATATTTTTACGTAATTATTTCTCAAATATATTTATTAATCTAAAATCATTTACAAAATTAAGTTGAATTTTGATACTTTAAGCTCACAACCATTCTACATAATAAAATTCATAAGGTATTTTTCTTACTGCCAACTAGCCCTATTGTGTAACCTCTGTTGGAGATCCAATAAATAAATAAATTATTTAAGTACCATTATCAGCCAATACCATTCCCAGTGCTGGAACACAGGTCTCCTCTCTGTTTGACACCCGGTGCAGGTTTGTACCATTGGTACTTGGTAGATGTCGCATGTCTTCGAATTTTTGGTTCCAGGACATGTACCGTAAAGAAACCGTGCCGTGTACAAAGGGCCTACAAGATTATACCAAAGGATGGACAGTATCCTTTACGCTAAGTTTCGTCTGTCTCTCAGGCTTAGACAGCTGTGACGTGTTACCTGTGACGAAGAGCGTGTGGTTCCTGCCCACAGCCGCGTGGATGATGTTCTTGCCGCGCAGCGCCGGCACGGGCTCGGGCACGTTGCGCGTCACTGTGTCACCGAAGCCCAGCTGGCCGCAGCCGTTGCGACCTGTACACCAACTTTATAAGAATCATAATATCGTGCCTGTGTTCCACGAACGGTTATACACAGGTGCACCTACAGTACACCCACATTTCACCAGTTATGTCTTAATCCCATATAACAGGGGGCGAGCCTATTGCCATCAACCGGGCGCAAATATAGACTCTGGGCTGGTACTCAGAAATTCCAAATGGAAATTCACAACACTGTGCCCAACCCGGGAATCGAACCAGGACCTCATGCTGAGCAGTAGCACTTGCGACCTTTATACCAACGA
This sequence comes from Fissipunctia ypsillon, assembly GCA_947568875.1. Classification (NCBI taxonomy): domain Eukaryota; kingdom Metazoa; phylum Arthropoda; class Insecta; order Lepidoptera; family Noctuidae; genus Fissipunctia; species Fissipunctia ypsillon. Next base: position 27,369,695 of record OX387643.1, read on the forward strand.
GGTAGGAGGTTTTATATACATCATAATATTACAAAAACGGGTGCGGCTAACGTGTGTATGGTACTTAGTTTCCACTAGAACAATTTTATTGGGCAGGTACAAACTTCATTTATTCTAAAGGCTTAGGTCACTTGTAGACATATTTTCATTCTAATCAAAACACTACCGCGAGCCCTTTGAAAAAACGGATGTGTACAAGCAGGGTAAAGTTGTTCATAAATCATGTTAACAAAAACTGGGTCTAAGGGTAATCAACAGAAGGGTACAAACCGAAAGTGTAGGCTTCGCCGTTTTCGTCTACCAGCACCGAGTGGCCGGCAGAGCAGCTGCTGGCAATGAAGCGATACTGAAAAGTTTAAAGTTACTTCTTTTACCGACATCTACTTAGTAAATATCTTTTTTACTGACAGACTACGCATAGTGTAAACCACTCAAACTCAAAGCATTTATTTCAATTAAAACAAATAAAAGGCACTTTTGAATTGTCAAGGAGGCGGTCAGTCAGACATATGAAGCTAGTTGCCCTTTCCCAAACCGTAGGTACCTATGGAAAAGAACGGGCAAGAAACTTCATAGATACTCTTTAATTATATTGTTACAAAAATATTAACTTCTTTATGTTAAATTTATAATAAAACGTGAAGCGTAAACGTGAGAACGATGTAAAAAAGACGTACACGTTAAAAGCGTCCAGAGCAGCGCTGGGTCTAAATGCATGAAATTTTTCCTTATCTATACAAATATTATAAAGCTAAAGAGTTTGTTTGTTTGTTTGGTTGAACGCGCTAATCTCAGAAACTCCTGGTTCGAATTGAAAAATTCTTTTAGTGTTGGATAGCTCATTTATCGAGGAAGGCTATAGGCCATATAACGTCACGCTACGACCAATAGGAGCGGAGCATCAGTGAAAAATGTTGCAAAAACGGGGAAAATTTATTTCTTTTGCGAGCTTCCGTTGCGTGCGCTGCGTAAACGGTTAAAGTTACACAAAAATCATGTATGACGGGATTGTTCCTCTTAAAAAGTTCTACAAAAAAGTCCGGGATAGCATATGTCTCTTTTAAGGGTGGCTCACTATAACATTTTTAATGGTAATCAAATTTATTATAAAATAATGCATTATTACTTGCGAAGGTGATTTCATAAACATGGTATTAATCCTTATCCAAATAAATAGTTTCATCATCAAGGTTGATTAAGTACATGTAAATTCCTTTTTAAATTATTCAATTCGGACCTTTCGTTTAGAAATTACGACGGGTATAAAAATGCTTAAAGTAAAAAAAATACGCTTAGTCTTTTAGTTACCTACACATTTTATTTTTTATTGACTGTTTGAACGCGCTAATCTCTGTCACTACCAGTCGGATTTGAAAAATTCATTTTGCATTATAAAGTCCGATTCTTGAGGAAGGCTTTATGGTATGTAACATTACGCTAGGACCCTAAGAAGCCGAGCAAAAACCAAAAAAAGGAAGAACTAGCGCTAAGCGAAAACGAAGTAACAGCGCGGGCAGGCGATGCGATGCGACGGGATGGGTCAAGGCAACAAGAAATTTTACGCGGGAAGCTAGTACTTACATATAACGAAACGATAGTCCCTTATACTTACATATACCGAAAGTGAGCACTAAGAATTCTTTTATGCAAATTCATCCCCGTAGGAGTTAAATAAGGGATGAAAATTTGTTTGGCAGATCGTATTTTTTGCAGATGAGACATCCCATCGTTCGCACGACTTGTCTTTTCATTTTTGAATTTAACATCTCGGATAATTAAGAACATAATGCCATACATGACAAAGTACAAATTCCATTGTAACCAAATTTGTTTTAGGACCTTGTAATTCCAAATTTTCAATCAAAAGCCAACTTAAACCATATAAGGCCCTGCCCTTTGTACACACACGTTTTTCTTGCGGTAAAGAAACCGTGCCGTCAACACTATATTTGATTTAGTGGCATTACATGTAAATGATCAGACTGGGTATTACAATACCCGGCCGTTTATATTATGTGACACAACAAGCTGCCACACACAGCAGTGGCGCGGCAGTGTGGCCTGCGCTTTAGAACCATAGTGTTTCACAGGTGACCGAGACGACGCTATACTTGAAGTGCCATATTTTAGAGTAGGTACCTATTGTTCAAATATTAGCATGAAAAATGATTTACAAAACCTGTCGATTTACTAAACTTAAATACTGTATTTCTGATTGTATTCGCTTAACCCAGAACTACTTAGGTTTAAAATTAATTGATTTAATGGTCTCTCGCTAGGGCTTAGCGTTATATTTTAGTCTATGTGTGAACGGAGCCGTGGGCATAGCTAAATAAACTAAATATATAATAATAAATAATATATATAATTTATAAACTAGCGCTGTCTTTAATTTACTTCTCACGACAGTGCTAGTTTATAAATTATATATATTATTTATTATTTCACAGAAATGGCTGTGTATTTATAATTGTATTTATTACATTTAAACCATTTTATTTTTGTTTATATTTTATGGCAAACAATCCGACGGCCCACCACGTAAGTGGTCACCGCAACCTTTTGACAGCTGCAATATCAAAGTCAAAGCGCATGCTTTGACATTCCAGAAACAAAGCTGTAATTACACTGGTACCCATATGCTTCACAAAAACGCTGCATCGTGGCAGACTTAGGTACGATGGGTTCCCCGGACGTGCTCCTTCACAAGAAGCACTACATGTTGCTTACCTTGCGTTCAGTAAACTTGTGGAATGTATACAAGTTGGGGTGCGTGCGCTTGGTGGGGTTGTTGTCTCGGCGAGCCACCAGATCCCAGGAGACCATCCCAGCTATCATCAGCACGCCCGGAGTTTTGATCAGAGCTCGCAGGACTTCCTAAAAATTATATCGTATAACATAACATTACGCTTTTATTCCCCGAAGCGTAAGGCAGAGGTCTCCCTATAGTAATACCCACATTTCGCCAGTCATGTTCAAGTCCCACAGTGTAGCTTATCGTCATCAATCGGGCACAAATCCAGAATCCGGGCTGCTACTAAGAAATTCCAGATGGAAAAACCCAATAACACTTTGTCCGACCCGGGAATCGAACCCATGGCAGGACCTCATGGTCAGCAGTAACGGTTGCGACTACTAGGCCAACGAGGCAGTTCACACATAACATATTTATGACATTCGCACTGCTGGGACTCAGGTCTCCTCTCTGTGAGAGGAAGTGTCAGTTCTGGGCGCGTTGCTGATTACTACTGAGGAAACCTAATGGCATCATTGATATTGTAGTCGCAAGCATGGCTCCTAAGACTCCTTGTTTTAATCCCCGGATTGGGCAAAGTGATAGTGGTGTTCTACGTAAGGTGTTCTGAAAGTCTTGAGATTTAACTTTATTTTTCAGTTTTTCAAAATAATTGTCACCACAATTAATAGACTTCTGCATCCTTATAAACCAATCACTAAAAATGTCTTTCCATTTCTGTTCATAAATTTCTGCACATATATTGTCCCAGGCCGAAAGTAAAACTTCTTCGTCCCAAAATCTTTGCCCTTTCAATTTACTTTTCACGAAAGGAAACAGTTCAAAGTCACAAGGCGCCAAGTCTGGGCTGTAAGGCGGATGTTCTAGAAGTTTCAAGCCGGCCATCTCGCAAAAATTGACATGTAACGTCAGCAGGATGTGCCGGAGCATTATCATGATGAAGATACCAGGTGCAGAGTTGTGACTTTGGACGAAGCTTCTTGAATTCCTGAATAAGTTGAGGAAGGCAGACAGTGGTATACCAAGCAGCGTTTTCAGTCTTCTGCTCACTGAGAAATACTTGTTCAATAATTCCCCGAATACCGAAAAAAAACCACGATCATTTTCTTTTTTATCGACTTAGATTTTTATACTTCAGTCGGAGTTTCTTCGCCTTCTATCACCCATATTTCATTTTGCAGCTTTGTGGGCACGTCGCGTCGTAATAATAAATTCACGTTTCATCGCCCGTGACGATTAAAATGATGTCTTTAGATTTTCCGTTTTTAAACTTTGCAATCATTTTTTTACACCATTTAACTCGCTGTTCCTTTTGTTCATCGGTAAGTTTATGTGGAATCCAAAGAGTACAAACTTTTCTATAACCTAAATGATGGTGAATAATTGAATGTAACGCTGCTGAGCCAATCTGCAGTAAGGACTCTATTTGCCGGTAGGTTATTCGCCGGTCATTTCAATTAAACTTTTAACTGCAGAAATATTTTCTGGAGTAACTGTTTCCGCCGGTCGTCCCGAACGCGGGTCGTCTTCTAGGTTAAAACAGCCACGCTCAAACTGTTTGTACCATCTGTAGACGGTTGCACGAGAGGGACAATCATCACCAAGTATAGGCTTCATTTCTTCTTAACAGTTTTCTGGACTTAATCCACGTAAAAAGTTATAACGCAAAATTGCGCGATATTCGATAGTCGTCCACGAAGCCATTATAGTGAACTTGTTCGAACACAATCTGCGGCAATACTGAATGCAATCAAATGACAACTGATACTAACGTATATCATAACATAAATAATCAAATTACGTGCTCGCGTCGACCATTCGCCTTAGTATTATTAAGTATCTCAAGACTTTCAGAACACCCTACGTAACATCCACTTTTACTCATCATCGCCATTACGGGCAAAATAACGAGACTAGGGAATGTTGCTTTGTTTATAGTTTTTCAGGATTCAATTTCGATTTAAGATTGTCATAAGTCGGAATATCTGTGAATGTAGATTTTACTGGCCAAACCCGATTTCAGGCCAAACCGGTTTACTAACTAAGCCGGGGCACCCCGACCAAATGGGTTAGGTTAGAACTGTAACCAAACCTCGCGCGAGCCGAGCGAGCGAATCTAGCGGTGCCGCGGAAGCGGCCGCTACTTCCAAAGGCTAGACTGTTAACTAAACGGCTAATTAAGCTAGTTGGCTGCGACTTATCACGCGGAGGATAAACCGGTTTGGCCGGTAACAAAGATAGCTATATATAAAAGTAGAGAAAGACCAAAGAAATGATTGATAGATCGTGAAACACGATCATGTCATATCAACTAGCGAAGCTAGACTAATGGGGTGCCAACTTTGATAACGGCTAGTAGAGATGGATTGATGAAGATATGCTGCGCTAACCGATGATAATTAGGGATAAGGGCGGGCGATGATTCAGTGTTTGTGCTCGCTTACCTCAGGTAGCCTAACGGTGGGTTCCTCCAGCATGGGCGAAGGGCTGCGCTGCTGCTGTTCCTCCTGGGGCTGTTCCTCCACAGGGGAGTCGTCGCTCTCTTCGTCCTCGGACACGTGCTTCTTCGGCTTGCGGTGCTTATTGTGGCGGCTATTGCGCGGCGCCGTGTGCCGGTACGGCAGCAACTTGCCGTCTTTCGTCATACTACCTCTGGGTACTGGGGAATAGGTGCAAAAATTTAAGTCGATCATCCGCTGTTCCGTAGGATGTGCTCGGAGAGGTTTGCCACGTTAGCTGCGCACTTTACTTGTTTGCCAGTCGCGCCACTTGTTTGCGTGCGTAGTGTGGCCGTGGGTCGCAGTGGACGATACTTAGCCGTGGGCTGCTGTAGACCGACGCCTAGGCTCGGCTCAAATAAACTGTGTGGACCAAAGCGCATCATAGACACACATGTTTACTGAAAGACTCTTCAATCTATTGCAAATATTGCAATCCACTGCTAGACATAGGCCTCTCAAATACACCCGCCATTTAACTCGATCATCGGCTAATTTAATCTGGCTGGTACCAGCCACACTGCTAAGATCGTCACTATACGTAGTTTGCGTGCGTCCTTAATGTGTGCCGATTCGCGGTCGCCAGTCAAGAACACGTCTACATCTCAACGGTCATCGGTTCAAACCAAAGAGATTAAAATGGTTAAGTAAATAATTTTATATAAGTACTCTCAATAATATCACCAAGGAGTTTCCATTAATTATTTTTTTCTAATGGAACGCATATGCGGGGCGCACTATTTTTATAGCATTACAAAAAGTTTTGATTCCAATTTTTACTTGTCTGTCGCAGCGCCGCTTTAGCGCATGCGCGGTGATGTGCTGGGTTTTGAGCGACATTCATATGTTTTGTGGGAATTTTTTTATTCTTGCTTATAAATGTCATGCGAACATAAACGTAGGGAGCAGCTGTTTTTTTGCAATTTCAGGTTTGGTCCCATAGTAAAAGTTGTTCATAATGATGAGTACAATGACCCCTTAAGAGATTGTGCGTTAATTATGTTACACCTTGTATACACTTGTATATTTGATTGGAAGCCCTAATAGATTATCATAATATTATGTCAATATATTGCAGTTCCAATAATATTACATACATACGTGTCGAATATTGATAACCTCCTTCTTTTTTGAAGTCGGTTAATAAACGAATACGACTTCAGATTGAACTTGAAAAGGTTATCTAAGTAGGTACGCATTCAGGAAAACTGACCTACATTTTATACGGAACTTCTAGTAAATCTAGTAATAATTAATACTCTTCTTTGTAAACGACTATTTTTACACTGGCGAGCAGCAATAAAAAAAGTAGACGTATCATCAACTTAGTGCATTCAATAATTCAAAGTTCTAAGTTCTTACGTAAAATACAGAGTGAAGCTTTCTCGTAACTTATTGATCGGAGTTCTCGGAACGTGGAATACAATTACCTACCTAACGGTCTATATACAAGTGTTGAAAAGCTTCAGCTCTCCTCAAGAGACCGAATGTTAGTTATAATATTTCTACTTGTACGGATGGCATTCACTGGTTAGTAGTCTGGTTACCAGGCGAAGATATTTTAGTTGTTGTCCGATTCATTAGGTACTTACCTGTATTACTTGTGATTTTTTTGGCGGCGGATACGAATTAGATACTTTAGACAAAACCACACAAAACGCAAGTAATTAAAGGTTTGCTTATAATTAATGGATATGCAAAGTTTTGGGCAGTTGTTAGCTAGTGGTAATAGTATTTTTTGTCTGTGGGCCCAACCTACGACTTAGTGCAATTTTTATTCAATCCCGCGGATCTATCACAACGGGAGGAAACAAGAGTGCTACAACCAAAAATTCGAAGTTAGTAACATCAAGCAATCCGCACAGGGTGGCCACCCGCGTGGTTGATAACTGCCACAGAGCACGGAGTCGCCGCGTCGGCAGCGTCTAGAGACGGCAATGTTCATAAAATTCGTGACGCGGAAACTGTGGTCAGCGCCAGCGCACTTCTCTCACGGACCGCCATGCAAAGCCGTCAGTTTCTATACCTCATTTGTGTCGTAGTGCGAGTAAACGGAGACACGCTTGGTTTCTATGAAAAGTGTTGACTATACCGCCTCTAGCAGCGGCCGCCGAGGCATATCAGTGCTGTGATAACGGCCCACTTCCTCTCGCAAAGAGGCATGTGTCTCAGAACTACTTGGAAGTGAGAACACTAGGCCGATCGATCACGTTACTTAATCTAGTTGCGCGGCTTGACTTTTAACACACTGCGTTACCTGACAATTGCAACCAGTACCATAATAAATCACAAGTGCATCGTACTACTTCACACCGATATATTAGCAAGTGTTCAGCCAATTGGCCACAATTACCGATAACTGACAAGTCAGTAATGCTACCTATTACATGCACGGTGCACCCCATTTCCGTTAGCCGTGTGCACACAACCTACTGGGTTGCCAACCTATATCAACAAGCCGTGACGTAGTCATGACCGATTGCCCAGGATCTCGATTGTATGTTCAGAACGGCAAAGCCAAGGCCAAGAGGAAGGCCAAAGAGATGATGTATGAAGGATGGTATGGCTAGAAATGTGAGCAATCTACATTTTAATATGGAACTTATAAAACTGGGATATAATTATGCTGTGGTCAAATCCCTTCAAAGTTTAGATTAGAAATCCATTCTTATTGCACACCTTATACGTCACAAGGAACACTTTGTTGTTTTGTACAAAATGTGGCAATTTCCTAGTATCAACAAATTATTGCATAGTGTTTGGCCCCCCAACAAAAATTTAACCCTGCGCCAATGGTAGGTAATTTACATGCAAAGAGTTAAAGTTTTATTTTGCTAAATAGAAAGCACTACTGTTTCGTAACTGGAAAATAATCACCAAAGTTGCTACAGAAAAATTGAGTAGCTCTACAAATGGAACACTAACTTATAAAAATTCACCCCTATGAAGTCTATAGAAATTGTGAAATACAAAAGTTGATCAATGACGAACCATCACAATATCACGTTTATTTATTTTTCAATGACAGGCGCGAGGGCGAAATATGCACGTGGATACATATTTTAGTATTTTCCTTCTTATACAGGGCGTCCCACGGATATTTATTTATTTATTTATATACTACGACACTTCAACAACTTACTAGAACATACACAAACAAAAATCACAAACAGTTACAGATATTGTGAGTACATCACTTACAGAAGTGCACAGCACTAGCAAAAATCTTAATGATTAAGGGACGTGGTAGGTACCGTTAGTTTAGTTACTTAAATAGATTACAATAATAATGAAAAAAAAATATATACGAAAATGCGCTGTTCACAAATACAATGGTTAGTATATAACAAAAAAGGCTGAGGATGTAGAAAATCGAAGTGCAAACAATTTTTATTAATTAACGGCTCGTATCGCACAGAGGTCAAAAAATCACATCTACCCTACTCAGTCTTTACCTTTAGGAATAAACGAACCATGATATTTCTTAAAATATGTCCCTTATAAAAACATAAGATATATCAAGTTATAGTAAAAAACAATTAACAATTTTGGACACACTCTCAGTCTGCCTACGAAGTATACAGGATAATTTTAAAAGGAGTGCGAATATTTCAGGAGGTAATCAGGTGCATAAAACTGGACAACTTTCCCCAAGGAACATAGGTCGAAATCTTAAAATTGAAAATCGACTTTTCATACAAAGTGACTGGTCACGTGACTTATGTTTGTATGAGAAGTTGAATTTTATTTTTTAGATTTCGACCTATGTTCCTTGGGGAAAGTTGTTCAGTTTTATGTACCTGATTACCTCCTAAAATATCCGCACTCCTTTTAAACTTATCCTGTATATAAGTAGATAGAGGTCGAAGTATGGAACACTCAGACGGCATATTGGAGGAAAAAATAAAGGCTTATTTCTTCCTTCAGCTTATAAGTTTTGTCACACTCATTCTTTAACAAATTCACTCTTAAGTTTAGTCATGTTACACAACAAAAATAATACAGTATACAGGCCGTCCCACGGATATGCCACATGGAGGGAAAGTACCTTGAATATTGTAGATGGAACATTTTACTGAAAGAAGACATTATTTGAATTTAAAAAACAATTTAAACTGCATTCATAGATATTTAAATACTTATATGGTTGAACCGGGAATCGAACCCGTTACATGAGAAAAATAATCATCCTGTAGCTTTATCATACCGATCGAAAGGCTTCATCATAAGGATTATTTTTTGCTAAATAACATAGTATCACAAATAAAAGGAATACCATGAATTTTAACGTTTGATGTGAAATATTGTTCAGAAAAATGAAAAGCTGACATTGCCGTAAGGACATACAACTGACATTATCATAAGTACCTATTACTAATAAATGTACCCACTTGAGAAGTTTCAGCAAGATGGGGCTCCGGGTCATAACAGTCACAGAACAAGGGACTATCTCAATGAACACTTTCATCCCTGGATCGGGACAAATGGACAAATAAGATGGCCGCCGAGATCCCAGATCTAACCCCGTTAGATTTTTTTTTATGGGGTTATGTAAAAAATTTAGTTTACAAGAACCAGCATGAAAGTGTCCACGAGCTACAAGCAGAACTTAGACGTATTATTCTAAATCTCAGGAAGGGACTCATTTTGAGCATTTGATAAATTGATTAATTTTGTATAAAAAATGTTAAAATTCATGGTCTTCCTTTTATTTTTGACACTGTTCGTTTTCGAAAGATATCGACGACTCTTTTGACCTTATTTTTTCTTCTGAAAATAGCAAAACGCAAGCAAATCACGCTCGAATAGAGAAGCGCTATTTGTACTCTACGTGAGGAAGGATACAGTGAACGTCAAATCGCAGAAAGGCTCGGAATCTCCCGTAAAGGTGTCCACTATACCCTTGTTAGAAAACGAGAAACTAGGAAAAATGAAGATAGAAAGAGATCTGGTAGGCCCAAATCCACAACAAGGCAAGTAGACAACTTCATCAGGATTCTCTCTAAACGGAATCGACGCTTAACTGCACTACAAATCACCGCAGCTCTGAATGAAACGCGAGAAACACCCGTTTCGAAAACAACTGTTAACCCTTTCCTGCCGGGGTATAGATATTTGAAAAAAAACCTTATTTGATCTATGTTATATTAATAAGGTAGGTAAGAATAAACACATCCATTTTTTTTAGATTTTTATTTTACCTAGAAGTACTATTTCTAGTACCTAGACTTATAAGTACCGTCAGGCACTTTTTGGCACTTATTGTCAGGAACTTTGTTAGAAAATGGAAAAACAATGAGGTCAAACAATTACAACTTTTAAAAAACAAAAACATATTTATTCAGAGATTTATCTCATGATATTCTAGGAAACAGTTCTTATTTTCATTCAAACACAAAAATACATTGCAGTGAGAACATTTACTGTGTGGTTTCGACTGAATCTTCTTCATACTGCAAATCTCACACCTTCCTCTATTCTCTACATACTTAGGCCAATGTATGCCTCTGTTGCCCAAACGTACGTCTTTCAGAGTAGAAAAATCTGATTTACGCCTTTCGGAAGGGCCACTGTTTGAAGCGTTATCACTAGATGTCTTTCTTTTCTGACCAGCATCTTTCAATGTCATCAAACCTTGAGTAACAGAGCGTCGAAAATCTTTTACGGTAGTCTTTTCCAATAAAAGCCCAAGAATAACAAAATCATTGACGAATGCAATGTCCAGAAGTCCCCAAAACAACCTATGCCACCATTTTGGAGATTTACGATCTATACAGTAAAGGGCTCTCAGACGATCAGCTGTATCTACACCACCCATGTAACTGTTGTAATCTCTGACAACTACTGGGCATTTTACTGCAGATTTCGATCCATTTTTTTCTCTACGTGACACAGTTCCCTCTTGACTCCCATGAAAATTAGACACTAAATGAACCATCTTGTTATCCTTCCATTTCCAATATCCTATATCTAAATTTGAAAAACGATGATCACTATTACCTCTTTTCATTTTAGAATCGGCGATTAGGTTTTCAGGTAGTCCTTTTCTATTACTTCGGATTGTCCCACATGCGTAGGTATTTTCAGTTTTCAATTTTTCTAGCAAAGCAACAGAAGAGAAAAAATTATCGAAATAGACGACTTTCCCTTTACCCCATTCTTGCTCCGTCAACTCCAAAACAACTTTTTCTCCTAAGCCATAGTTGGTAAATTTAGAGTTCATTTCTTCGTCTTTTCCTTGGTAGACTTGAAACCTCTTTATATAAAATTACAGAAAACCTATCCCTTGGCATTATTTTGCATACAAGTGGATTGTTTAGATCTGGTGCTGAAGAATAATGGCCTCTCCACGCCGGACGACTGTTATAACCCATAAAGAAGTTTATACCTATAAATGTTAAAAGTTCTTCCTTTTTTAGGTTCAATACCTTGCCTTTCTGTGTAGCATAATGGTTACTTTGGTATACAATATTATCCAATATATCTTCCATAAGCACTAGGAATATGTCAGTCGGTTTAGTACAATGACTGAAATAATGTTCTATTACTCCAGTATCTGCTGTATAGTCGGGTAAAGTTGTATCCAATTCTCGCTTTTTCCATTTGCGATTTGGTTCGACTACCCTCATTCCGCGAGCCCTAGGCATAGAACGATCTGCTGGCGGAAGATCGATTTGAATACTGGAGCTAGGTATTGGAGATGTAGGTACCTGATCTATGAAGCAATCTGGTGGCACATTTTCATTCATCGGCGATGACGGTTGAACCTCAGCTAAAACTCTGTCTAGAGCCTCCTTAAAAACCTCATCGAAGTTCCTTGGTATAGGTGGTCGAAGGTCTTCGTCCGTTTCTGCATCAGAAACACCAGCATCAGAATTTTCGTCGCAGTCTGGAAGTTCTTCTAATAACAGTGCTTCGATCAAGGCAGTATTCTCAGAAATATTCATTATAAAATATCTAAAACAATAAGTAGTACCTACGTAAGAAAATAATAATAGCAATATAAATAAACTAATATAATGAAACAAAATACCTAACTTCGTCATGCAATGTTATTAGACTTATCATAAAATTCACGACTATAAAGTGCCTGACGGTACTTTATAGTCCTCGTCAGTTTTTGTAAATTTTTCGTAGGAAAGAAAGTAATTATACCCCATACAAGTTGCTACAATTATAGCTGATGAATAAAACCATTGAAATAATCATAATTATTACCACTTACCTATGATAATCCTATTTTAAAACTTTTTCAAAATCACTGTACATCGAAGTGACTGAATGTATGACACGTTATGACTTGCTGTTCAAATTATTCGGCAAATATTGGCAGGAATTCAAATAATGCGCTGTGATTGGCTCACGCGTACGGTACTCTAAAGGATCGTCAGGAGTTGTAATTATGATTTGTTTTCATATTCAAAATATTTGAAGAGAAAGGAGGAGGTACTTATAAGTACCGTTAGGAGGGAAAGGGTTAAAAGACGTTTATTGTCTGCGGGACTAAGAGGATGTGTTGCAGCTAAAAAATCAAAACTAACAATTCGACATAAGAAAAATAGACTAAAATGGGCAATAGCGTACCAAAACCTTCTACACAAATGTCATTTTTATATCGAAAATCCAACTCACCTTCGCATAACCAGTCTTTGTTTAAGGCAGGGACATAGAAATATTCTGAGAGATACTGAGATTGATCATAATTTATTTTGAAAAGATTAATTATATAATCATAATTATCTCCACAAGTATTCTAGCTTCAATTTCCAAGACAATACTACCTTTTATAGTTTTTTTCGCAGAAACACCCATTTTTTGACCCTAGTACCTTATAAAATAATTCATTGCATAATAAAACTGAGAGAAGCGGAGAACCAAACAAAGTGGAAGAACATCATACAAAGCCATGAAGGCCTTTCATGGCAATATGCTGCAGTAAGCTGTTTGACTAGGTGTAGCAGTAGCAGACCTATGGGAACTATGATTTTTTACAACATAATATATATTTTTTGTTTTGAAGTCAAACTCTACTCAAACCCAAGCATTTATTTTAATTAAACCATTAACCAGCACTTTTGAATTGTCAAGGAGTCGGCCAGTTGGAAATATGAAGCTAGTTGCCCATTCCAAAGCATAGTAGCTACTTATGGAGAAGAATGGGCAAGAAATTCCATGGACACTTTTTGTAATCAAAAATATTGTTATGGTAGTGAGAAGGATGTAGGAAGACGTGCACTTTAAAAGCGTCCAGAGCAAAAAGTAAACAAAAAGCAATTGAAAAATAAAATACGTAATTAAAATAAGCCACAGCAGCTAAGAAATGACCAGTCCCAACTGACGGCACCCGTTTACAAACAGGCCACATGGATCAGCACCGTTCACCTTAACCATTTTGAAGGGAACCCAATCCAACACATATGCCATCATGAGCAAGACCTTTAAGAGAGCATGACATACTCTCAGCTGCCAATGCACAGTCAAGTCAATAAAAGGCATACCCAGTAAAACATTGTAGCTTTACAGTGCATGGTACTCACACATGTGTTATGCAGTATGCAATTATATAATACTGTTTTAATTTTACAGAATATGTTGTAAGTTTTAGTCTGTGCTAAAATTCGCTGTGCATCGCTTAGCAGTAACCTCCAAGTTATTTCTTAGACTATTTTTTAATGATTTATGTGTCAACTAATAAATGCTGGTAAAAAACTCAACTGTAATGTCAAAGTTAGTTTTAAAGCAATGTTTAAAGAATATTGTTATTGTTGCAAAGATAACAACCAGCATGTTGTTAATGCTATACAATAACTTATTGGTTTTTAACAAAAACATCTCTTTTCTGTGCCTTGGCTGAAATCATGAAATTTTGATGTTCACATAACAAAACTTGTAACAGAGATCCAATTCATGTGGTACTTACTTTTGTAAACACAAAAAAAATTAGTTGAACTTGACAAAATAAATTGTGATAGAAATTTTGATTGAATGCATGTAATAAAAATAATATTGATCATATTATTTTGTATTATATTGCAAATATCGTCCCCATAGAGTGAAAAGTTACTGAGTCTAAAAAGAAGAGTTAGAAGTTTTTCTCAAGTTATAGTTCCTAAAATATAAACTTTATTTTATTTCCTTTAAAATAAAGCTAAACATAAAGGTATGTAATGGCAAGTCAAAATTTTGACAATTTATATTTTCAAAAGCTTTAACTCTCATTATAACTCAAAACAGGGTTCTACAACTTAATGACTTTTCGCTCTACGGGGACGATATGCATTACTGAATATGAGCAGTTTATTTTCTGGACTTTTTCCTCAAAACTTAATGGAGTTTGCATAACTATGTCCACTTTACATGATATGTGTGCTCAGAAACCAAGAAAGGCTTATTTATTTGAAAATTTGTTAAGTTGGATTAATTAAAAAGGTATATAAAATAATATCTCTGTTTCAGCATGTACAAGGTTAATAGCGGTAGCATCCTACAGATCACTACTGTTTTAAACAGGACTAATAAATCAGTGGATGCATATTTCAATTAGTATTTATTTTTCTCAATATAATTTATAGATTTTTTTAGCTTCTGGTTTACCCAGAAGCTCAAAAGTTTTAACTGTGAAGTGATTGGTTACAATGAAAATACTGTACTAATATTTTTGTATTATTTTACATGATAGTTAATTCAACAAGTCCTATTTGTTATAATTGAGTTTTCAGTTTTAAAATTATGTTAAAATATTTTTTTTTGTTGAGCAGGAAATGTATTGTTTCTGAAATAAAATCTCCTATACTAATTGTTATCAAAAATTCAAAACCAAACAAAAAAAGTGCTACAGAACAAGTACAAAAGTAATTTCAAGTTCTCTCTTTCTCTTAACAACTTTATATTAATAAACAATAATAACAATGAACTCCCAGCTGTGAATATTTTATTAAGAAATCGGTACCTTAATAAAACTTTAAGGTAAATAGGTACTTACTGCACGCAGCGGCGGCGATGACATTTTTATCTTGTAAGTGCCATAAATGGACAGCATTCAACATTCACAATTTATTTATTACAATCGCGCGCGATTTGAGCGGCTTGTTATTTTCAATCGACGATCTCAGTAATTCTATTCAATTAATATTTCGTCGACCATACCCCTCAGAAGATACATAATTTTCCAACAGCGTCCGCTACGAGCGAGTAGGTACCTAGCTAGAGGCATCTTTGATACAACAATGAAAAAGAAAACCGTTATGTTACATTATAAAAAATAAGCGTTCGCTAATCTAATAAAAATGGCAACCGGTTCGCAATACAACCATTACATACATAGGTTAACAGAAAATTACTGATTATTTTACCTGTTGATGTGAATAAAACAATTTTTCAACTTCAGAGAAAAGAATACGTGCCGACACGTGCAATGATCGCAATATTTCAATATTAACACAAAACAAATGAACGATAATATAACAATTATACAAATAACACATTATTATATAGATAAACTTACTCATTATTGTAGGAGAAACAAATGTTTAAAAATAATTATTCAAAAATGTCTGTCACACTAGCTCAGCACGACAAAGTTAACTACTAGCTACTAGTGCTGGGCTGGGCACAACACAAACAGGAAACAGGATATATAAATAGTGAGTCGCTTCGCTCGGTGCTTACTAAGTTCGAGTGATGGGCAATAAGAGAAACCTATCGAATGTTTTATTATCATGATACCTACTTTTTCAACCGTTTGACCATTTCTTTTACTGTTTGTATTTCTTAAACTCAAATGTCAGCCAATTTTTACGTGACAAAAAAAATCCATTAAAGTACGGGGCCAAAACCAACGTGGCAAAAAAGCAACACAAATAAAACTACATTGGCCTTCCTGGCAGTTTACTAAAGAACCATTTATTTTATTCTATCAGTAACAGGAATCAGTAGTTAGTCGAGTTAATATAGTTAGTCGATTGGTCGATTTGCTTATTTATTAATAGAAATGTCTATTATAGAAACGTGTTCAAGGGAGATAGATTTTAAATGTAAAATCCTTAGATAATTTACTTCTAAATCGAGCCGCCGCGTGGCCGCTCATGAGACAGCACTATAAAACTTCAGTGTTGCTATTACGTAAAATTTTCCCAAAATACGACCAAAATTACACCTTATGTGTGGGATTACACACGAAGTATGGACGGCAGCACATCAAGCTACTACAATCTATCAAATTTCTTTAATAGATTTTCAACTTTATTATCATATCATTAGGTACAAGATTGATTGGGAAAATTTGACAGTTTCGGGTAGCTTGACCTGCTGGCGTCTGTACCTACTATTAAAAAATATAAGTTATGCAGGTTTCATGTTAATATGAATGCAAAAGTAGCTATGTGTAAGTAAATATGATTCCACGTAGGATAGTATACTTTCAATCTTAACTTGATCAAGATAGATAAAATTACTATTAGAACATTAAAAAAAAACAAAAATATTTTTCATGTTTTATTTATCATTAAAATGTACGGCTGCCCTGCAGTGGGACAATAACATGGCTGGTATTATAATTAAGGTAATGATAAATTAAAATAACTATTGTCATTTAAACAAAACCAATTTGTTATGAAAATTTCTGATTTTTTCTTTATTATTGCTTAAGCATTTATTTAAAAATGTATTCTTACTTCAAAATATCTATAAACAATTGCCTTCAAAAGTAAAATTAAATAATTGTCAAATCGACACCGAGATACAGCTACAGTGTTTCACTCGTTCCTGAGACCATATTCTGTAAACTATGTGTATTCTAGTCACCACCGATTTATTTGATTTGATTCGATTTGAACATTTATTTATATTGGGTCCAGAGTTGGGGGAAAAGGTGTCAAACGTATAGCAAAACAGCAAGTAACTATTTTTAGGTGGTATGAAAATTGAAGTTTAACACAAGAAATCTTACATATTTTGGATTGGAACCCATGTTAATACACACGCACAAATGTATAAATTCAATAAATTTACTATAACACTAACAGTATTATACATATACTTACGAGTGAAAAGTGACTTCGTTATTTGCCTTTTCTGTGCTGCTTTTACAGCCTAATATACTGCATCCTCCCATTGCAGAGCAAGAAACATACATTAATCACTTAACTTATGGAGTCTATTTCTCGTTAAAACACTAAAACTACACAATAATTGCTAAATCTGTCTGAAAAAAGTAAATTATTCGACGCAAGATAAATTCTGTGACAGTGACAGCACTTTGTTGGCTAACATTTGAAAGTTCGCCAAGCAAAACTATTGTACGCCGTAAGAGACAGACGATACGATGCTTTGTCTCAATTTTCCTACTAATATCGTGTATATGCGTCTCACTTCCACACGTCACAATAAAATCATGGCTAGGTCTAGAGGTAAATAATTTAAGGTAAAATCTATCTCCCTCAAACACGTCTCTGAGCTCATAATAAACCTTTGATTTCATTCAAAAAATTTAACATTAATATTGTGAAATGGTCTGAGAGAAATATTCAACCAATGAAGTAATTCGTTGCGTTCGATTTAAATCTTTGCTATAAATTAAGTTGCGAAGCACGTTTTTATTTTATTCAACCATTGAGGTTCCATGTAAACTAGATCAGACACCGCGAACAAAATTTTTGCGCAACATTTTGCTGTCCCAAATTATTATGTGTACCACGGGCTGTCATGGTCAAAGGTACAACCATGGTGTATGGACAGCGTAGACAGAGAATAGAGGTATACAAGTTTTCAGCGTATGCAGTACCTATGAGATAGCGATAGTTCGACTTAAGTACATTACTACAATACAAAAAACAAGTTAGGATTGTATCATCTGTTTTGATCAAATTATCAATAAATTTTGCTTATGACAGAAAATAGTCTTGCGTACAATAATTCTTTGATTTACTTGCAGTAATAGATACAAAACGCTACTTACCGGTGAAAGGTTATGTTTGGTTGATTTCGATCACTACGACTTTTACAGCAATTCACCATCACTACACAATAAATATTACTTTTTGGAATATCAATAAAGTCACAAATTACACAAAATAAGCGTTTCACAGTTTTTATCAACGAAAATCTTTGACACCACAACTTGTTTGCCACCAATGACTAGTCATGGCAAACAACAAAAAACCGATACGCAAATAGAGATAGCAAAATTATGCTATGTCCTGCTCACACATATACATTTTGACATACATGTCATCTCACTTTCGCAATTAT
The DNA here is from genome assembly GCA_947568875.1 of Fissipunctia ypsillon. Taxonomy (NCBI): domain Eukaryota; kingdom Metazoa; phylum Arthropoda; class Insecta; order Lepidoptera; family Noctuidae; genus Fissipunctia; species Fissipunctia ypsillon. The sequence goes on from OX387643.1 coordinate 27,388,196, forward strand.
TATTACAATAAGAGCATGTCTACCTCTATTCTCTGTCTACGATGGACAGTGTATAATCTATGGTATAGACCGTAGATTACTGTACTCTGTGGACCGTAATGTCTCTATGTAGTCTGTGGCGAGGTTTAGGCTGCGTTTACACTACATTACTTACATGTCTAAATCATTATTATTATTTTAAGTCTGTTAGCCTAGATATTAAGTATGTCTAAAACTTGTTTCATACGTCATATCTATGAAAGACTAGCCTACATGTTTAAGTCAACCGCATATCAATGGTATCAAAACTAGTAAAAGCAGATCCTGTACTCTGTAAAACCTATATAATATGCCAGTTCCGCTTAAAATGGTTTTATTACCTTTGCTAGAGGTTGTGCACCAGCTATTGTTTCATCCAGTACGCGTACAATATACTGGTTAGTACGGATACTAATTGTAGATGGCGCCACTGCTTTTGTTTACGTAAAAAATCCGTAAGAGGGCACTCTTCCGGTATTTTTATTTTTTCCCTCTGGTCTGTGGTGGGCTGTGGTGTGGGACAAAGACATAGATAATACACTATATAAAGATCCATTATAAATAGTTACTACTCTTTGATATAAAGGACAAAGAGTAAAGTAACTAGGTATTGACGTTTGCTGTTTTATGTTGCGCAAAAATTTTGTTCCCGGTGTCTGCTCTAGTTTACAATGAACCTCAATGTATACAGCTATTTCAGCAAACGACCTCACCGAACTGAACGTAGTGTAGTCTTTATTAAATTGCAGTAGGTACTAACATTTGACTAACCTACTAATAAACGTATTATATCAAGTGAATAGTTACACATCGATTTCTTCCTTTCAGTCGTCAGTAATGTGACTTTCGAAAGAAGAAGACAAAGCGTTGTGTAACTATACAGACGCTAATCATAATCATAATCATAATCAATTTATTTGTGTAGCATAGGTAGTGAATACAGTTCTTATTTTAGAGTTCATAGGTCGCTATGTTATGCCAAAAGGCGTACAAATATGGTTGCATGCGAACTAAGAAAAAATAAAATATTAATCATGCGAGAGGTAAACATATTAAATTATTTGTAGGTATGTCAAGATTAATAGAATGATGATAAAAAAATGTATAAATGTCACAATATGGAATAAATTCTAGTCAATTCATAAATAAATAATCTTATTACAATTAGTCACAATATTCAATAAAAAATGGTTCCAGCCAAAAATAAAATAAAATAAGTCTACATTAATTTATCATTCAGAAATTCATCAGTCGTATAATAACATTTTTCAATTAATAACAGTTTCAATTTTTTTTGAATTGTGTAACATTCAAATTTTTTATGACATCGGGTAATTTATTGTAAATGCGCGGTGCCATGCCTAAAACGCTCTTTCTCACTAAGGCAGTCTTACAACGCTGATTGCTTAAAGAGTTTGCGTATTGGCTACGAATCGTAACATCTCGTAACGTTGACACTTTTTTGAATAACCTCACGTTTGTTTTGACGAAAACACTAATTTCAAAAATATATAATGAAGGTAAGGTAAGTATTTTCAGCGATTTAAAGAATGGTACGCAGCTATCATTAATTTTTAGATCACACATTGATCTTATACATCTTTTTTGTGCCTTAAAAATGATATCTTTATCAGTAGCATTGCCCCAAAAAATAATACCATATCGCAAAAGTGAGGCTACTAAGCCGTGATATGCAACTAGTAGCACATTCATATTAACTTTTCTAGCGATTTGGAAAAGTGCGTATGCTGATTTATTTATTTTCTTACTTAGGTCATTGTTGACTACAGCAGCAGGAGATGGTGTTTTAGAGAAAAAACTCCGAATTTCAATAAACAGTATATTACTTTAAGAAACAGGGGGTACATTGATCAAATAAGGAGCGCAAGAGACGTGCGGCGGTCGCTAGCTAGCTCGGCACTAAGTCCGTATATATGTAGGTACTCCGTGGTCCGCGCGGTGAAGCCGCGGCCCCGCGCACCCCGCACCTCTCTCACCTCTTAACAAAATTACGTCGCGAACAGTCATCTATGTGGGTCTTCCAGTTAAGTTGGTTATCGAGGAATAAACCTAAGAATTTTGCTACTTTAACTTCTTCAATGTCACAGTTACTATGTCTGATATTGACTTTTGGTACTTCAGTTCTTTGGTGAAAGTGCATTAGTTTGGTTTTCTTTAAGTTTATAACTAAATTATTTTTAGTAAGCCAATTAATAATGTCCGATAGTGTATTATTTATGTCATCTTGATAAATAAAGCGATCAATACATTTCACTATGGCAGTACTGTCGTCTGCAAACATCACCATTTGATGTTGAGTCACCTTCGGCAGATCATTTATATAGATTAAGAAAAGAGGTGGCCCAAGGACGCTACCCTGTGGGACACCAAACTTTATCAATCTAGAATGAGATAAAAAACTCTTTTCAAATTTTGTCTTTTCACATACTCTTGCAATCTATGTACATTGCATTCTGTTGGAGAGATAGGATTCGAGTAGTTGTAAAATATTGCCTCTGATACCGTAGCTACGCAGTTTGTCTAATAAGACGTCGTGCTTTACGTAATCGAAGGCTTTAGTCATATCTGCATAAATAGCACAAATAGGAGTTTTTACGTCTACTGCTAACATAACGCTACGTAAAAAATCAAAAATAGCCATGTTGATCGTGGTATTCTTTCTAAAGCCATATTGCTCCTTGCATAGTAAGTTAAATTTATTGAGATAACAATACAGAGACTTATAAATATTTTTTTCGAAAATTTTGGAAAATACAGAGATTTTAGCGATTGACCTATAGTTCTTCATATCGGTTTTGTTATCTTTTTTATGAAGTGGTTTAATAATAATTTTCTTCAAGTCCTCAGGATAAACTCCGTCAACAATGCCAAGGTTCATAATATGGGCTAATACGGGTGCTATAAGTTCATTTACAAATTTTATCACCTTTGTTGACATACCGTCAAATCCTACAGTACTTGTATTTTTAAGTGATCTTATAGCCGAAACCATGTCGGTTGTTAGAACAGGCTGCATAAACATGGATTGTCTTGTCAAATTGTCTAATTTATTGTCGAATTCCATATCAGATGTAATATTATTCTCAATTTCATCTATAAAATAATTCGCTATTTTAATTAACTTCGCTATTCAACGTTTATTAGTAAGTAGGCGAGATTAAGATTTGCAAGCAAATCCTCAATATAATATGGCTTACACACCGTGTGTGTACGTACGTGTTTTACAAAACAGTAACGCTTTTGTGCGAGACTGTTTCAAAAAACGAAATCTGTACTACCAATTTAAGAAGGTTGGCACAATGTACTGTGCGGCCGCTTTTTTGCAGTCATTCGAATTGGTTCGGTTATTCGTGCGATTTCTTTTCCTATTGAATTTTTCTTATATCTGAGTAGTTAGAAGGATTTTTCAGCTGAAACTTTCAAGGATAAGTACTAATTATTAGTTGAATCATGATTACCGTCACTTAATAATAACTCATGTAAACGACTGCTTTTTCTCGACGACCGATTTTTAACCGACGTATTTTGTATATCAATATTAGCAATTTTTGGTGGGACGTTGGCGTTCCATTCTTACTGATTTTTTTTACGGTTTTCGGCGTTCTCCCTTATATCACGTCGACAGCGCACTGTATTCATAGAACCTCTACTAATTCCCATTCTGCGCTCATAAAAATATTATTGAACAGTCTAATATAATGATTGTGCTTCTTTTTGTGAAACTCACATTATATAAAGGTGTCTCAGTAAGAGTGCACTTTTTAAAATTGGAATATTTTTTTTTCATGCAAGTGGCAACTCTGAAATTTGACAGCTGTCACCTCTGTTTATTCCCTAGATATTTACCTATGTAATGATGTAATAGTCTATGGTTTATTCCGATTATTAAAAATGGAGCGCTTTTCGAAAGAACAACGCGTTATAATTGTGAAAACTCATTACAACGGTGAACGGCATTCGTTACAGGAATATGATAACGGACTTCTTGTGGCCTCAACTGGACGGCATGAATCTGGACAACATGTGGTTTCAGCAGGACGGCGCAACCTGCCACACCGCGCATGAAACAATCGACTTATTGCAGCAACGATTTCCAGAACACATTATCTCACGAAATTCTGATGTCAACTGGCCACCAAGATCGTGCGATTTAACGCCGTGCGATTTTTTTCTTTGGGGTTTTTTTTTATTTGAGATAGGTTTGCTCTTGACTCTAGTCTAGGTCAGAGATGAGACACAGTCGACGATGGAGCGAGCTTACCCAGAAGAAGCCTGTTCACTCTCACTTTGCAGAGATTGGGGTTGTATGCGTTCGGAAACACAGACGCAGGCAGAGAGTTCCACTCCTTTGCTGTGCGCATCACAAAAGACATTTGGAAACGCTTAGTGCGAATTGGTGGGATAGCAACTAGGTAAGGATGGTAACTTGCAGTGCGTCTAGATGTCCGCTGATAGAAGGGGGCCGGCGGAATGAGGTCGTGGAGTTCTTGAGCACACTACCCGAAGTACAATCTGTAGAAGACCGACAAGCAGGCAACCTTGCGGCGATGAGCCAAGCTCTGATGTGGGTTTTGTGAAATCTTGGGCTTATGCGAATAAACCCGAAACAATTCCTGAGCTCAAATCGGAAATCCAACGCGTCATCGGTGAGATACAGCCACATCTCTGTGCAAAAGTCATGGAAAATTTAATGAAAAGAGTAATGGCCTGTCATCGGAGCCGTGGGGGTCATTTGCCGGATATTTTATTCCATATTTAATCGGAACATGTCTTCTTTACAATACAATAAAATATCACAACTCTGTCATAAAATATTTGTTTTTATTTTAAAATGAAAAAGTATACTCTTACTGAGACACCTTTAGTAGCCAGATTTTAATTCAAATGGAATAACTCTCTAAGGAGTTGGAATAGAAACATCTAATTTCACATGATGCTTTAAGTTCATAAAAGGTACAAACCACCATTACTGGTAAGTTTATAGGGTTTCTCATTGAAGCGCAAGGATCGATTTTAGGGCTTTTGAAAAAACATATCTAATTTTCCAACGATATCGATTATAGAAAAAATAAAATTGCACAAATTAAGACCTACCGGCGTAAAAAAAAATCCTAGTCATGCCGTTTAATAGATACAGCAATTTGCTAAACGTTACCCCAGCGGCATCTTGAATAACTCTGAAACCTCAAGACGCACAAATTTCAAGTTTTGAGCACAATTATGCACAAATTATATCTATCTAAGTAGCTAGTTTGTATTTAGCTACGACCACCGGTTAAAAAACATGCCGCTGGGGTAACGTTACTCCAGCGGAATCTGTTTTTCGTTAATATCTTTGGATCGGCTGGACGCACAAATTATAAACGGGCACAATTACACGAGATGAGGTACTAATTATCTGTCAAGCCGAAATCCTGAAAAGCGACATCGTTCAGCTGGCGTAACGCACACATAATAATGAGCTTTGCATTGTAGGGAAATTAAATAAAAATCTTGAATATTTCTTTATTTAAGTTCAAGGATAACAATGCTACTAATAAGGCATTTTAAGTCCGCTAATAAAAATAAGATGCAATATAGGATAGGACGTCCGTCCCCACTAACCAGTAGAACAAAAAAAAATACCCATAATTATCTAACACACTCACTAACCTATAGGTAATGTAGTGTCACTGGAATAATCTTTTCATGGCAATCAGCCTCAAGTTGTTGTGGAAAAAGCTGTAAGTAGTAAATACTAAAAGCAACATTACTCATCCACATATCTATACATATATAATGTACTTGACCCGACTGATTCATAAACGCAGAGCCTAAACTGCTGGGACTACAAACTTGAAATTTTGCCAGTTAATGCCTGTTGTGAGCATCCACTAAGGAAGGATTTTTGGAAATTCGAAAATCGGTGGTGAAAAGGGGGCATTTTGTTTGTATGAAAAATCTTATTTCTTGAGTTGATAAACTTGAAAATTGGCACGAATACTTATCTAAGTAAATTATGAAGTTTGTATTTTTTGTTTTTCTAAACTATCCCGTAAAGGGGGATTGGGGGTGTCAAAGTTTGTATGGAAGAATTTTAAAGCGCGATCTGATTAACGCGAAACTCAGTATTTATACCAATCGAAAATAAAGAATAACGTGTATCAGGGTTTTTTGAAAATCTAACCCTAACGGGGTACCAAAGTACGAAATCCCCGCGGACGAAGTCGCGCGGGAAGTGCTAGTTCCACATACAAGTGCTTTTAAATAAACACTATGTTAACTAGAAGACAGATGAATCTCGTTGTGATCGTGGGAATTCGAACATTCAATATTAATTTCCGAAATGAGTCTCATAGTGAGATAATGATCTCAAAGTCATACATACTTTCTTAGTATTTCTTGCCTCCATATGTATATGTCTTTGAACCATGATTTATGAGGACTAACTATATTTAGAGAGGGAGTGATTAATCTGGAGTAAGGCTGTGCGAGCTTCGGTACGGACTAGCACCTGAAAAGAACCAAAAATATGTTACTAATATTATGGATGTATTGGAACCATGATTTATGAGGACTAACTATATTTAGAGAGGGAGTCATTAATCTGGAGTAAGGCTGTGCGAGCTTCGGTACGGACTAGCACCTGAAAAAATACAAAAATATATTACTAATATTATGGATGTATTGGAAGACGACACCAAGCGACAGAACACAATCCGACATTGCGTATTACTTTATATAGTGTATTATCTATGACTGCGTTAGCCGAGTTACACAGAAATCTGCATACCATACATGTGGGGATGATAGTAGTGTGTGAGCGTGAGCGAGTGTGCGAGAGAGAGAAAGAGGAAGTAGCAAAACAGCTGTGTGCACATTGCTGTATAAAGATGTAGTGGAATAGTTTAAGACATTTTAAATTTAAATAAAATGCAGGCTACATGGGATAACAACAACTATGTATAAACACAAGACAGATTACATCATCTATGGATTAGACAGTACCACCATGTAGGTACTACAGTCAAATCGGTTTCCTCTGCATCCATAAGCAGGCAGTTTCATTGGAGTGCCAAATTACCAATAAATAACTGTAGGGACCGTTGTGGAGCTTTGAACATGATGCTTCATTAAAACTTCTCATAGTTTTAGGGGTGGGTTGGATATTCTTTCATGCTCATTCCACACTGTGAATGGTATCTAATTAGTTTATTTAATTAAAAAATACTAACCTATCAATTTTAGAAAAAGTTTGTGTCACTGTACACTGTGTCAGCACATTTTATACTGTGGTATCAGTGCCATTCAATAGATGTACTTTATCTATATGTATACATATACAGGGTTACAGGGAAAGTCGTACTGAATATTAAAGGAGGTTATTATTCAGGTCATTTCTGATGATTTTGATTCTAAAATAAAATGTCCGAAACTTAACCGTTATGGAGATATTAAATTTTAAAGATTATTTTTAAAAATCCTTTATTTTTTGGCTTTTAGTCGTTTTCTTTGGGATTAGAGCTCCTAGAGTCGGTTTTTTTGATGTATCTAGTTAGAAGACATGTCCATTAATAAAAATGATCAATAGAAACTGAACCTACTACTAACAGCTTAAAAAACTGCTCGACAACGGTTAGCATTATGAATTTTCTAATAGAGTGTTCTTAACTTTGATGGGCTTTAAAAAAAAAAAATGTATGGAACTTATTCTGCGAATAACTTTACAAAGTTCTACGTCTCTTTAGCTATTCAAAAAGGTATATCATCTACTAGGTTTGTTCATAAAATCTTAAAATAATGTTATTAGAATAGGCCCATCTGGTAGTACAACATAACAGAATTTCGATACAAAAGAATCCGGCTTACTACCTGGCACTTTTAAACAATGAAAAAAGGTTTGGGTAGACATTGTTTGTGCCCGGGAGACGTGCGGTGACAGGTATTTATGTCATTTTAAATGTCTGAATTGTCAAATCGTGGATCGTGGTGTTTGTTTAGTCTGCTCATGCGATTCTTCCATGATAGATGTGTTATCCGTGCCCTCCGATTATTTTTTTGTAAAAACGCGACTTGGCTTGGATTTTTGGACTGTTTCATCTTCTAACTGTGTGACGTGGCTTGTAACTGGACTTTGATTTGTGTTGTGAACATGGCAACATTTACCAACGAGGAATATGCTGACATCCTAATGTGTTATGGATTTTGCGAAGGAGTGTCGTTGCGTGCACGCAATGAATACATGCTAAGGTATCCTACTCGCCGAGTACCAGATATTGGCGTATTTGACAGAGTTTATCGAAGACTACGAGAAACTGGTTCTGTGCTAGTACGTCGGACTGACATGGGACGACCTCGTGTTCTTGATGACGACGACGAAGATAATGAAATACGACGTCTCTTTGAAGCCGACCCAACCATGTCAACAAACGTTGTCGCTCGACGGCTTGGTATTTCCCAGTGGAAAGTCTGGTTTGTAATGCACAGTTCTGGGCAATACCCTTACCATTACACGCCAGTGCAAGTAATTGAAGAAGGGGATCTATTGAGATGACTAGACTTCTGCAGATTTATGCTCAATGCCGATAATGAAGATCCGGATTTTTTAAAGAAAATCATGTGGACAGATGAGTCGAAATTTGACAAAGACGGCATCACAAACTATCATAACACCCATTATTGGACTCCCAAAGCGCAAGGTAACCCCAAGAAAAAAAGACCAAAAGGGTCACAAAGGAGATTCAGTCTTAATGTGTGGATGGGTATAATATCAAATAACTTGATAGGGCCATACTTCCTGCTCGATAACTTGAATGGCGAGACATATGAAAACTTTTTGAGGGAGGAGTTGCCCTCTTTAATGCAAGACTTGCCTATTGCATTGAGACGAGACATGTTCTTTCAACATGATGGCTGCCCAGCGCACTACAGAAGAAGTGTTCGAGCATGGTTGGACGAGAATTATCCAAACTAATGGATTGGAAGAGGCGGACCCATAGCTTGGCCGCCGAGGAACCCCGATTTAACGCCGATGGATTTTTATGTGTGGGGTCATATGAAAAGCCTAATATACGACCAAATGACACCGATCGCAAATGTCGATATTCTAAGACAAAAAAATATTGATGCGGCTGAGGAAATGAGGCGGAACCTACGAACTTCTGTCGTAAAAAGTAATTTAAGAAAAATAATGAGACTTTGTGTAAGAAATAGCGGCGGCCATGTAGAACATGAATTATAAAAATATTGCAAACATTTTTGTCTTTTTTTTACGTATTTTAGCTACTTTTACCTCAAACTAAAAATGTACCCTCTCCTAACTTAACTGTTATTTGGGCAATGTTTTGCCTATTTAATAGCAAGTGTTATACCTTTTTGAATAGCTAAAGAGACGTAGAACTTTATAAAATTATTTGCAGAATAAGTTCCATACAATATTTTTTATTAAAAGCCTGTTAAAGTTAAGAACACTCTGTTAGAAAATTCATAATGCTAACCGTTGTCGAGCAGTTTTTTAAGCTGTTAGTAGTAGGTTCAGTTTCTGTTGATCATTTTTATTAATGGACATGTCCTCTAACTAGATACATCAAAAAAACCGACTCTAGGAGCTCTAATCCCAAAGAAAACGACTAAAAGCCAAAAAATAAAGGATTTATAAAAATAATCTTTAAAATTTAATATCTCCATAACGGTTAAGTTTCGGACATTTTATTTCAGAATGAAATTCATCGGAAATGACCTGAATAATAACATCCTTTAATATTCAGTACGACTTTCCCTGTAACCCTGTATATTTCTTGAGTTGATAAACTTTAAAATTGGCACGAATACTTATCTAAGTAAATTATGAAGTTTGTATTTTTTGTTTTTCTAAACTATCCCGTAAAGGGGATTGGGGGTGTTTGTTTACTTTTCTTTCCGCTACTTCAGGGTAGTTTAGAAAAACAAAAAATTACAAAATTCATAATTTACTTAGATAGGTAAGTCTTCGTGCCAAGTTTCAAGTTTATTAACTCAAGGAATTAGATTTTTCATACAAACGAAATCCCCCTTTTCACCCCGCCAAAGGTCGAATTTCCAAAAACCCCTTCTTAGTGCTCCCCTACATTATAAAAGAAGCCGTGTGCAAAATTTCACGTTCCTAGTCCCAGTAGTTTCGGCTTTGCGTTGATATGTCAGTCAGTCAGTCAAGCAGTCAACCAGTCAGTCAATTTCTCCTTTTATATATATGTAGATTAAAAAATAAATATTTTTCTGGTATTTTTTTACATAAAATTATTTGTGAATTCTTAAGCACATTCTTGTTTTTGATAGAAAAAAGGCTTATCAATGATTAGAGTAACTTTCACGAATAATTTGATGTAAAAAAAATACTAGAAAAGGAATATTTCAATACGAGATGCTTAAAAATCTGATTTAAGGTAGATGTTATTCGATATTTTGTAAATTGTAAATCCGTAACACTTTGCGGATTATATTGTATTGTTTTGGAAGGTATTTACGCAAGCTATGACCCCCTGCACTATGTTGTACTATTTACTGGAAACCCTGTATAATCCTGCAACTTCTGAGTGGAATCAATACAAAAGAACTTTATTTAAGAAACAAGACGTCATTTGAGCCGAGAAGAAATGATCACAGCCGTGGGAACGTGTGAAGCTGGTTCTCGGCAACTATCAAACCATTAGAAATCGCTTGCCTGAAGTGAATCTCCGTTCCCGAAGGCCTCTACACCTATTGAGCCCCGCAATCTCAGAGAGCCCGTTTACAATGGGCTTGTCAACACAGAAATTGGGCAGAAGCAGAGTGGCGTTTTGCGGGTTTTTCTGACGAATCTCGCTTTGGTATGAGGCCAGATACTAGACGTTCACGGCATTGGAGGACCCCTGGACGCCAAGAACGTTTAAAATCATGCCAGGAAGTCCATGCATATGTACAGTGGTGGAACAATCATGATATGGGCGGGTATTTGGATCGGTAGAAGAACCGAACTAATTTGTATCCGACAGATTTACGCTGAAACGATTGTTTCAGATGTTGTCATTCCTTGCGGATCCAATTTGGTGCTTCATTTCTGTTCACACACGATAATGCACATCCACCACTGCCAGAGTCGTTGCAAACGCACCGCAGCTAATATCAACGTCCTATCATGGCCTGCTCAATCGTCAGACTTAAATCCCATTGAGCACGCATGGGCCGCTTCAAAGAAGAGCTCTGCCAAATATGGATGCCGTACACACACTAGAAAATCTTTTTCGCCTGGTAATTGTGCCGTTAATCGTGCTGTTTTCTTTTGTCTTTAATATTTATAACTAAGGTACATACTAATTCCATGATACATACGAATTCCATGCGAAATGATGATTGACAACTTGTCACAATTGACATGACAATTGGTAAATTTGTACAGTAACGTATTCATACCGTAAATATTTTTTTAAAATAATAATTAAAAAAACATGAAATGCACCTCAAGAAACCTTAAACTTTTAAGAAGTTAATTACCAAGAGATTTCAAACACATTTTAAATTTAAGGTCATGACAGGTATGTGAAAATACCTATTACATTTACGAGATGCTCTAATCCCATAGCGTGCATGTTTAGATGATAAGGTATTTTAGGACAACGCTCCACGGAGGCGAAGATTCGTAGACCTTCAAAATACTTTCGCCGTACAGCTTGTGTAGCTTGGCGTACCTACCTCCTCAATTTTGTAAGCGTATTGCAAGCGTGCGGTTTCTACTACCTGAACAAATGCGGCCATTCCCGCCATTTAAAAAAAAAAAAAACACTTTTAACTCCACTCGATGTAGCCCGTATATCACGCGAGACTGCCAGTCGGCGGCGTCTTGAAGTCTGCATGCAGCGATGACCGCGCCGCCCACCGCCGCGCCGATCTGTCGTCGACCGAGTTGCATAGTTTTGGATGTTTGCAGCCAGCAGGCGCACGATATAGAGGGTGAAATTAAATTAGCTAGCGGAACTCTGCAGACATGATGGGTATCAATATCTAAACGATAAAATAAAAATTAAAAAGATGTGATGTTTTTTTTGGGGAACAACAACAGCTGGTAGTGTTGTTACTTAAGTATAAGTTAAAAAAATCTATTTTTTGTTTTGTCGTGTTTAGATATCGATAGGTACCCATCAGGTCTGTGAAGTTTACATTAAAAAAAAATTAAACTGCTATATCAAGTGACTACACTAACTGCGGTCGATGACCCCACAAGAACATCTAATTAATTTGTTTAGATATCGATACCCATCACGTCTGCGGAGTTTCGCTAGCTAATTTTATTTGACCCTGTACAAGCAAGTTAATGACGAATGTTATTATTGTATAGACTATAAAGCTCCGCTCCAAAGGCTACAAAGGACAAAAGGCTAGGGTTTCCTAAGACTGCGGCAAACGCAACATAGCGTCCGCAATTTACTGTCGAATGACGTCACTGAAACGTTATTATTGGAAGTAAGTTCGTGTTTCCCTAGACAGCATTTTTTGACACCGTAAAGTCGAACTCCGCTGAACCGCTGCCATCATTTTCATGACGACCGTCACTGCGGCCGTTATGTGGCGGCCAGCGCTGTCGTTGAAAACACAAGCTTTACGCGAGTAATACGCCTGAACATAACAAAGCGCTTCGAGTATCTACACACGCGCGTTGTTATGTGAGTGAAACACGAGTGCGTACATGTGTAGGTACAGAAAGTTTAGACAGCTAGTCATTGCGGCTATAACAATTCATTTCTAAAAAAAATGCCATTTAGAGACCTAGGGCCTACCACTACCTCTTATAGTAGTATTATTTTAATCTTACTTCAGTGTGGGAAAAAGATGGAGTTATACGTTCTGTACAGCTCCATCTCTTTTCCACACTAAAGTATGATTAGCCCAGTGAGGGCAGCAAGGTGAAGCCGCGAGTCGTTTACCCGCAAATATTCAAATACTTAGTGATACTTTGCTGGCGCGATTGCTGCTCTGGGTTCGATCGAGGTATTGTTCTAGGCTCTTCGCCATTAGTCTTCTACGTCGATAACGTTGCGTGCTTTTTCGAGATATTAAATTTGTTTCCTTTGTCCACTTTCACGAGATTCACGTCGCGCGATGGTAATTGAAACCGACTTCGAGAATCATTGCACGCCGCTCTGAACGATCTATCACCGCTATTTTCCCCCTTGACGATAATCTTGCGAAGGCCGACGAAGGGAAAAGATGGGCTAAATCTATTAGAAACACATCTTCGTACCGATTGTCGATACCGATATCGTTGGCTATTAAGCTAAGGCTGGCATCTATAGAACAAACTTAGACTTTACTCAAGCTAAGTATCGGAGCGTTTCATACGAATATGAACATTAAAATTGCAAGAAATTTCCGTATGAAATTTCTATGACTTCTGTAGCTTGAGTAAAGTATAAGGTCGCTCTATAGATCTCAGCCTAAGAGCCTCAACCAACTCCCTCTCTGGAAGCTCTAAATTGAGGGCTTGATACTGAAAGCAGTACCCCCCAAAGTGAGCAACTTACAGTTACCGAGTGGTGGACTAAGCCTGTCGCAGGCCCGGGGCGGCAAAACAAAATGAGGAAGAATTTTACTAACATTTTGCAGAAAATAAATAAACAAAAACATCGACAAAAAGTACATATATTACTTATTTTTAGTTATACATATAATAAGTACACAGTACTGTAAGACGTAGCGTTGGAAGGCCTCCCACAAGGTGGACCGATGTCCTAGTGAACGCCGTAGGAATATGCTGGATGCGAGAGGCACAGAACCGGTCGAAGTGGCGGTGCTTGGGGGAGGCCTATGTCTAGCACTGAATGTCTTTCGGCTGCAATGATGATGATGATATACCGTACAGCATAATTATGTTAGGCTCAAAGACCGAAAACGCTTATTTAGCGATAAAACCGGCCACAACGCTTTATGGCATTATCAAAACAGCCACGATAAGAAATTCTGAGGACACTAGCTAACCGAGGTATACCACTTCCTGAAGTTCAATCACCATCGAAAAGAAAAACTTGCTGACTAGGTTCGTGCCGACCTTGGTTTACCTAAGGAACCTAAAACTAAATCTATTAGAGACAAAGATGAACAAGCAGCTAAATCTGGTTTACAACTGGTAAGGCAAGACGCCTGCAGAGAAAGAAAAGTTATAAAAGGTCTACATGATTTGGGAGTTCCATTACCTGATGGAAGGACGCCATCAGAGAAAGCTCTTATAGCTTAAGTCAAGGCCGTAAAGCCGTAAAGCTGAATCACTGCCGAGCGTCATATCAGCTAAAAAACTTTTTTTGCTAAAAAAACAACAGACATAAAAAAATACTACTAAGTGAAAAATAACTTTAATTTCGGAAGTCGGTGTGTTTGGATCTGTATTTCAGGTTTTTGCCACCGACTTCCGAAATGAAAGTTATTTTTCGAATTTTTGTAGTGTTTTTTTTTTGGAAGTCGTTGTGACATATTTATTAAATAAAGCAAGCGAAAATAATTTGTAACGTTCATTCATTTGAAAGATTACCGCAGACTACAGAGTTTTTAGTGGCGTTACTATGGTAGTGATAAAACAGCAGTTATAGAAGAAAGGTCTTATATTTATAATTATAACAGGTTGGTTTTTTTTTGTAAATAAGTTTTTTATTTTTTATTTTTTTGTAGGCCGGTTTGTAATTTATCTAAGTTACAATAGCCTAATAACAACTGCTCGCCACCTTTTACCAAATTTTGGTTTTACCGATGCAGGGACGTTAATTGTTGAGGAGTTCTCCTGGTACTTCCCCATCAGCTCCACTTCACCTATGCACTGTGACGAGCTTATATTGCTTCGCCATCATTTTTAAGTAATCGAATCGCACCCCGTGAAAGACTTATTATTGAGTTGTTCCGGTGGCCACCTGCCACCGGAACCTGGATGCCTGTCTTCATTATCAGTTCCACTTCACCAAATGGAGAGAGTAAATAAAATGTTACTATAAAAATACCCAAATCGCTACAGGTGTGCCTATAATATTTGAAGATTTCCCTCGATTTTTCCAGGATCCCATCATCAGATCCTGACCTGATGACAATGGGACCACCTGGAAAGATACCTTTTCAAACAAAAAAGAATTTTTCAAATCGGCCCAGCCGTCTTCGAGTAATCGGGGAACACACATAAAAAAAGATTCCGACGAACTGAGAACCTCCTCCTTTTTTTGAAGTCGGTTAAAAATACGTAAAGCCAAAGCAGCTGGATTGTTCACACCTCTTGCTGGTAAAATTTGCAGGGTCTGGCTAAAATTGGACTAAATGTTTCGCCTATCTTACAAATGATTTTTCTTTCGTTCCGTTTATCACAGAACTCATCCTATAGGCAGTAATGCACTTAAACAAATAAATAAAATTGAGTTTCTGTTTGTAATGTCTGTTTATCAGCTTTTACTAAATGCAGAAAGTATATACGGTACTTATAACAAAAAAACATTTTAAAATTTTTGCCTGTCTGTTTGTTCCGGCTAATCTCGGAATCGGTTGGGTTGATTTTGACGGACCTTTCACTGGCGGATAGCTGATGTTACAAGGAGTAACTTGGCTACTTTTATTTTAGGCTAGCTCTCCGCGCCCGTGACTTCGGTCACGTGGAAGTCGTAAGATACACAGTATACTAAAATAACAGCCACATTTTAATAATACTCCCTCGTCCTCCCACCCGCCGCGTTGCATCGCCCGCCCGCGCTATTACTTCGTTTTCGCTTAGCGTTCTTACTGACTTTTTTCTATTTGTTCGGCTCCTAACGGTCGTAGTAGTCTCGACATCTCACAATATTAGCGACTTTAAGTATAAATGCTAATACAAATTTATGGAGAGCGAGGTCTTCCATCGCGGCTAATCTGCCCGGAAGTTCAGTCTTCCTTGAATTTGAAAGAGTAACTTCTGTAAGAAGTTTTTGCAAATATGTAGTTGCAACTCTCAAAGAAAATTGGCTAACGGGTTCTGGATTTTCTTGCCTACAGTCTTGCAAGTCAGTGAGCAGGTGAACATAGTGTTTACATTCACCAAACTGATTTTTAAAATTATTAAAGTGATTTTATTTATTTATAGTAACGTGTATCAAAATCTATAGGTACTAATATTATAAAGAGGAAGAGTTTGTTTATTTGTTTGTTTGTTTGGTTGAACGCTCTAATCTCAGGAACTGCTGGTTCGAATTGAGAAATTCTTTTAATGTTGGATAGCTCATTTATCGAGGAAAGCTATAGGCTATATAACATCACGCTACGGCCAATAAGAGCGGAGCATCAATGAAAAATGTTGCAAAAACGGGGAAAATTTATTCCTTTTGCGAACTTCCGTTGCGTGCGCTGCGTAAACGGTTAAAGATACCTAAAAATCATGTAAGATGGAATTGTTCCTCTTAAAAAGTTCTAAAAAAAAGTCCGTAATAGCATATGTCTATCTTTTAAGGTTGGCTCCCTATAACTTTTTTAATGGTAATCAAATTTGTTGTAAAATAATGCATTATTTGAGAAGGTGTTTTCATAAACATCGTATTAATCCTTATCCAAATAAATAGTTTCATAATCAAGGTTGATTAAGTACATGTACAGTCCTACCAACTTATCTGTGAACTGAAAGAGGACGGCACCATCGATTCAGTGTTGCCAATTAATATAAGGTGCCCAAAATTGAGTAAATTTTCAAGAAGGAAATTTCACATTAGACATAATCGTTTAATAAGAATTACAGTTTTTACAAATTAAAAACAATGATACCTATATAAAAATAATAAAATAAATAAAAAGAATTTGATAATTTACAGTTACGTAGGTACGCTAACAGTTTAGTCTCTCAGCAATAAACAATGGGTTTATCTAAAAAGTAATCCAATGAAGTGGAAATTCAGCAGATAAAATGTTCCACGGGGGGATACAACTTTCATTTAATGCGAAGTTAAGCAGGTACCTACCCTGCAAGAGGTACCTGGATGTCTAGCATTTAGTTATGACCGTACCTAACCCCTAACTCCAGATTTGACTAATTATAATTAGCAGTGGTACCTAGTGGTAGTGTAGTGTAATAAAAAAAAACAAATTGCTTTACAATGATTAATTGAAAACCAGGTTTACAGTAATTGTGATCTTTAGATGAACCTGCATACACAACTTCATCCTGGTTGTGAGGCCATACTCCGCTTGTTTCCGTACCACTATCATCATTATCACTATCGCTTTCGGTTTAAGTGTCACTTACCACTTCTATAATAAAAGGTTTATCTAAATACAAATCATGTTTTAAGTATTCTCCTTCTAACCTGCGAACGTGTTTACAATGCTGTGCCCACTCATGAACTGTAATAGCGTCAAAAGCTTCTCTAACTAGGCGGGGAATTTCAGCATTTTTGTGCTCAATATTTACATCAGCAACTTTTCTTTTCATTGTGCTCCATATGAGTTCAATGGGATTGAGATCACAGTGATAAGGTGGTAAATAGCATTTGTGTCTATAGTCTTCTAAAATTTTTTCAATCTCATATACAGGTTCAGGCTTGTTTCTCTTAATTATTTCTAAAAGCTGAGGTTTAGTCAAATTCTCTCCGTTGTCAATTTGATTTTGGATCAACCATAATTGCATATCTTTTTTTAAGGAATTCGTATTTGGGACTTTATTCACACAAATACGGTGATAAGGAGCATTATTCATCACTATTATGGATGGCTCTCGTAAATTAGGCACAAGTTTTTCAATAACCTACTTTTTAAAGTTGGTACTATTCATCTCGTCATGATAATTACCACTTTTTGTGTTTGATTTAAACACAAGTAGTGCATTTGTAACAAATCCAGTATCTCCTCCCGCATGAACAATAATATATCTTTGCCCTTTCGATACAGGCTCCAATACTTCGTCTTCACCCTCTCCTTGCCAACATTTACCCGATGTATGCGAAAAGTGAATATAGGTCTCATCTAAATAAATGATGGGCCGGGGCTGGGGAGATTTATTATTTTTATCCATTGCATGCAAGTACTTAGCTCTCCAAGCTGATATTTCATTACGCTCCATAAGAACCTTCCGATTGGATTGAGATTTTTTAAAACGGAATCCCACCTTGTGAAGCAGCTTTCGTAGACTCTCTCGCTGTCCTGAGATGTACGTTACCGTTACGCTAACCTGCAGCAAGAATAGAAACGAATATTTCGTGGACTTAAATAATTAGTTAAGTATCGGGTAATTTATAACAAGAAAGTTGACAACACTAACCTGTCGCTGCCGAAATTCGTTTCTATATTTGATTAAATGGAATAATCGGACACCTCGTCCGAGCTTCTTCTTCAAAAAAGGTTTTTACCTTTAGAATAATGTTTCGAGCATCACTTTTAATAGCTTTCGGCATATTTAACTTTATAAATTCAGCAATATCACGACAAAACAACCAGAGAACCCGAATGTAGTATACACTGACAATCGAATGACATTTCAACATGACGGCCGTAGTTCCAATTTTCGCCATTTCACAGATAAGTTGGTAGAAGTGTAAATTCCTTTTCAAATTATTCGAATCAGACGTTTCGTTTAGAAATTACGACGGGTATAAAATTGCTTAAAGTAAGAAAAATGCGCTTAGTCCTAGGTGAACGACAAACGCGGTGTCCTGCGTGAGCGACGAATACGAAGCGACGCGACGGTGTGAATGCGACGAACGACGCGATCAACTCAACGGCATACCCTACTTGCGGCCTATATGACAGTCTGCGGCGAGACGCGACGTAACGCGTACTTGTTTTGAGGGCGACCAAACGCGTCACCACGAACTACGAAATGGTCGAGAAAAATTGTACTGTACTTCTCCATGATTCGAGAAGTAATGACCAAAATCACGTAGGACATTTGTCGCATGTAGCATCGCGTCGCATTACGTCGTATCGTGTTGCGTCGCGTCGCGTCGTTTTCGTCGCTCACGCAGGACACCGCGTAATGCGGTGTCCTGCGTGAGCGACGAATATGAAGCGACGCGACGGTGGGAACGCGACGAACGACGCGATCAACTCAACGGCATACCCTGCTTGCGGCCTATATGACAGTCTGCGGCGAGATGCGACGTAACGCGTACTTGTTTTGAGGGCGACCAAACGCGTCACCACGAACTACGAAATGGTCGAGAAAAATTGTACTGTACTTCTCCATGATTCGAGAAGTAATGACCAAAATCACGTAGGACATTTGTCGCATGTAGCATCGCGTCGCATTACGTCGTATCGTATTGCGTCGTTTTCGTCGCTCACGCGGTGTCCTGCGTGAGCGACGAACGCGACGCGATGCGACGCGACGCGACGCTGCAAACGCGACGAACGCGACGAACGCGATCAACTCAACGGCATACCCTACTTGCGGCCTATATGATAGTCTGCGGCGAGACGCGACGTAACGCGGACTTGTTTTGAGGGCGACCAGATGCGACACCACAAACTACTACGTAATGGTTGATTCAGAAGCGTTGATCGCCGCAGTGCGTGAGCAAAGATTGTTGTGGGACAAAAAACATAAACATTACAGGAATCGTTTATTAGTACAAAGAAGTTGGAAGAATGTTGCCGAAGCAGTAGAATGCACAGGTAAGTTTTATTTACATTATTATTAAGTTTAGCAATTTACTCTTGCAATAATTTTAGGTGTTTCAATCGTTAGGTGGCTGGCCGTTCTTCTGGCCTGCCACTTCCACTAAGTGCCGAAACCTTCAATGTTCATTAAAATAATTCGCGAATGTCTCTCTTGTATGTATGGCTGCTTGACTTGAGGCATTATATCTTCTTGATCTTGGAAGATGAGGTGATGAAGTTGACGTCAAATTTTCGCAATTACTCTCAAGATCACGTATTATATTGTGAAGTAGAGTTATAGCTTTTATAGTGTTAATTGTATTTTCAATATCTGTCTCAATTGGCGTATTAAGTAATCCAAATCTTGGCGCTATTGAACCAAAAGAACACTCAACGACCATCCTCGCTCGAGACAATCTATAGTTGAACCGCTCTTTAATATCTCCTTCACTGACATTTTTTTGTGCATAAATAAGGCTTCAGAAGGTATGTTTTTAATGGGAATGCAGCATCACCCACAAATACAAAAGGCGCTTTAATGAGGGTATTTGGTGAAAAGTCGGGTTCCGGTATTTGTAATTTTTGATGTTCTATTGCTTGTCGTAAAGTACATGCGTCAAAAACTCCAGCGTCGTTATCTTTTCCATAGGCACCAATATCAACCATTATAAATTTATAGTTAGCATCAGTTAAGGCTAGTAATACAATAGAGAAAAATCCCTTATAATTGTAGTACATAGAACCAGATTTTTTTGGTTTCTTAATACGTATGTGTTTGCCATCAAGGCTACCAATGCAATTAGGAAATTTTTGCGATACTTTTCCACATTTCAGTTGTAGGTATAGGCATATGTTTTATTACTAAAGTCTTCCAAATTGCAGTACACACTTCTTTCACTATGTTTGAAATGGCAGTTTTTGATATACGAAAATTGAATGATAACTTTCTATATGGTGTTCCAGTAACCAAATATCTGTAAATAATAATATTGTTTTAATTTCAGCTGAGTAAAAAAGAAGTGGAAGAATTTAAGAGATTCCTATAACAGAGAGCTTAAAAAAGTAGAAAAGCCAAGATCGGGTTCGGATGCAGATCAAAATGGTCAATATCAAGGCGATTGGCCACATTTTGAATCAATGCAATTTTTAAAGACAATTTTGAAACCTCGTAAAACTACTAGTAATATTCAAAATAAAATATTAGATGAAAGCGACATTATCGATGATGACACAATGATGTCTATTCTTTCTGAGCAAACATCATACAATACACAAACCGATGAATCGCAGTTCAATACAGATGATACCAATTTGGCAACAATTGATGGCCCTACGACTGATGCTGCAACTGCTCAAAATGCTATTTCGGCACAGATACGATATGATACCTCGACACCTGGACTGTCGCATACCCCATCGCGAGCTTTTGGAACGTTGGCTAACCAAAAGGTACAAGAAAGTGCAGCAAAAAGTATTGAAGAAATCTTAATAACACTCGAACGAGAAAAAATAGACCTAATGAAGAAAGATTTAAATGAAGACGACGACGACTTGAACTGGTTCAAGTCTATAATGCCGTATATGAAAAAGCTACCATCTCTGAATAAATTATTATTTCGGACTCAGGTTCAGGAGATGCTCATCAACGAAATATCAAAACTGAATACCCCATTAAACACAGAATCTTCAATGATGGGTTACTTCACTTCTGGTGATTCATCTCAGTGATAATTTCATAATAATTAAAATATTTTCAATAATACAATATTATGTAGTTTCTATGTACTCACCGCAATGTCAAGAGTCATCTTTCTTCAATAGAAATAGGTTTTTGAAAATTTGTTGTTATTAATTGAAATTCAGACTTAATATCAGCAATAATGTAATCGAAAGTAGACGGTAACACTCTACAATATTGTTTAAAAATTTTAGAATCGTTTCTTAATTTTGGATATAAATGATGGAACTCGCCAAATGTGTTTCTTTGTAAAAATATTACATTTTTTTTCTTTCTGTGCTTTTTACGATATTGTTTTAAAAGTCTGTAGGTACTTTAAATATGAACTTTCAAGCAAAATTGTACTGTACTTCTCCATGATTCGAGAAGTAATGACCAAAATCACGTAGGACATTTGTCGCGTGTAGTATCGCGTCGCATTACGTCGCGTCGTGTTGCGTCGCGTTGCGTCGTATTCGTAGCTCACGCAGGACACCGCGTGACACGGTAATGCGACGCGACGCGACGCGAAAATATCAAATAGTCGTTGTACGTACTTGTGGTCTACCCTGTCGCCTTAATCAGTGTGCCACAGAGCATGTAATTTTAAGAGGCGGAACTCAGAACATTCAGTTTGTGGGAAATTGTTAACCTTCTTTAGCCTAGCATAAACAAAAACATAGCTACCAACATGAAAATTCTAAGTAGCACTGACAATGACAATCATGACCTTGACGGCAAGAACAGTCATAAATAGGGATGCGCAACGTATAGAAATAAATAGACATCGATATCGATAAAATGCATTCTATGCAGTTAATGATGCTCCAAAACTAATTTATTTTGAAAAATGGGTAAAATAAAACACTGATTTAATTTTATTTAATTTCAGCATTTATTAATGCATATAAATTACTAGCGACCTTTATTTATATCTATTTTAAATTGGGATAAGGGTATGATACTCCCTGGCCGCGTCAAAGTGGAAAATTAATTGAACATGTTTCTAGATAAATTGTACCATTAATGTACTATACGGTACGTGTAATGAAAAAAATGTACCACGACAAACACTGAAATATGATGAAGTTTTGGTGGCGCGGCTGGGGAGTAACTTCACGGTTTCTGTAAACTATTAGGCGCACCCGGACGTAGTAAACACCAAAACAATATGCGAAAATTGTTCTTTTTCGTGCCCTATAAAGAAATTCAATAATCTTATTATTTTAGAAATGATAGCTTTGTGTGGTGACCAAGAGTTATTAGGCGTACCCGGACATAGTATTCACTAAAGAATTGTACGCATTATGTACTGCCCAAAAAACGTGATAATGTTACAGAAAAATGTAATAAGAGAAAACATCAAATCGAGATTAAGCGGATCAGCAGACTTGCTGATCTGTGTACTTACTAGATGTGGCATTAAAATTAGAAGTACTGGATTTATCTCGGTGAGATGGTTGCATAGAAGTGCTAGAAATAAGCAACACAATAAACGAATCTATATGCATAGTAAGAATATTTGACCTTCAAAAAAATACAATTCTTTAGTGAATACTATGTCCGGGAACGCCTAATAGTTTACCGAAACCGTGGAGTTACTCCCCAGCCGCGCTACCAAAAGTTCATTATATTTCAGTATTCGTTGAGGTACAATTTTTTTCATTACACGTACCATACAGTACATTAATGGTTCAATTTATCTAGAAACATGTTTTATTAATTTTCCACTGTGCCGCGGCCAGGGAGTATCACACGGATAAGGGTAGTGATAATAATTACAATATTATGTTCTTAAACAAGAGCTTGCATCAATTTTTTATTTTTATTTTGATGGATGACATAAAATGGCTCTATTGTACTTATTTTATTATGTATAGAGAGAGTAGAGACCAATTATGGTATTTATATAATAAACCTTACCTTTTGACTCTGAATGCCGATACACATGTTGTGGAAATTCAAAATTGGGATTGCATGTCTTTTCAGACGATTACCCTTTTTGTTAAAATCCTTTTTTGCAAAGTGGTTAGCACATACTTTTCGCTGCTCATGCAGTTTTTCTATTGGTAGATGCACCAGTTCTTCATTACCAACTGCTTTTAGCCACTCGCGACAGCTGGAAGATACAAAATATAAAATGTTACTTCAAACTGATGAACTCATATGTTTGACTGTGAATTTATTTAGTGTGATTTGAAGTAAAAGAAAATACCCAATTTACACTATCAGCTCAACTAAATTGAATAGATTATTATACTTGGAATATGAAATTCTAGATTTATTTCATATTCCCAGTATTTACATAATGGTGTCACTGGTAGATAATAATTATGTATAATGTCCTAAGCTCTCTGACCCATGTATTCAGCAGTCAACATACCTAAATTATATTGTAGGCACAAATGTTTTAAAACATTTATTCATCAAAGTTTCAGCTAATCTTGTTTGATGTCCCGAGGGTCGTAATACAGAATAAAATTTGAACGATGCTATTAATTTACAATTAGGTAGTGCTATGTGCGCATTTGATCGCATTAGCAATAGGTATCGGTAGGTACTTACGGTTTGGATCCAATGGAAACTTGGAAAAAAACAACTTATTTCCAGTATGACAGGCCTCCTTCATACCGCAAACTTCACATCTTCTGTGACCCTTACCCATGATGGTTCACAAACTGAGTCACTGTCTCGTTATTAAATAATAAAAACAATAAAAGAGTCAATTATCTCCCACGAGTCACTTACACTATGAGTCAATATCTCGATAAAACTACGTGAGGGTAAAACGGAGGAGCAGATGCTCGACTCAACGTTATACACACAGTCACAGAAATTATACTGATAAGTTATATTCCGAAATCTTGCAGATAAAGGAAAAACCAACAGAAAAATCACAACACGAACATGAACGACGCGAAGGCAGACATGTTTGTGTTGTGTGGTCACGTGGTAGTCACTTCGTAGTGTAATGTTGGTCACTCTGAGATTCTGACGTGTGTTTCTGAATGTTGGCTAAAGAAGGTTACAAATTCCATATAAAAATAGTTTGTTCGGAGTTTCACAGGACTGCAGTGTGCGACGAAACGC
Organism: Fissipunctia ypsillon; assembly: GCA_947568875.1. Taxonomy (NCBI): domain Eukaryota; kingdom Metazoa; phylum Arthropoda; class Insecta; order Lepidoptera; family Noctuidae; genus Fissipunctia; species Fissipunctia ypsillon. The sequence goes on from OX387643.1 coordinate 27,412,611, forward strand.
GAAAAAGTGCGGACTTGTTTTTTGCGCGACGAGACGCGCGACGCAGTGTGAAGTGACAACTTGCAGACGTGAATATTTTTGCATTTGGATTTCGAAGCAAATAACCGTGTTTTAGTTACAAAAAGCTTGAAATTTTTTTGAATGAAATTGCTTTTGAATGAAATAGCAAAACTCGAGACACCACCACAATCATCAACAGTTCGGACCCCGTCAAGCACCAGTCCTAATTTCAATCCAAATTATGCATCGCAATAGTTTATTAATAATGAAATGTTTACTATTATAAGTACCAGTGTTTTTCTTACCTAAAAGTCAATAACAACCTATCCTCAATAGACATAGGTTTTTGATAATTGGTTGTTGATAGTTGGATTGGTTTAACAGCTGCAACAACATAATTGAAAGTGCTTGGTAACACAATACTCTTTAAGCAAACGTGGATTATTTCTTAGTTTCGGATCTAAATGATGAAACTATCCAAACTTATTTCTTTCTAAATATATGATATTTGTTGTCTTCCTTCTGTGTTTACGAAGTTTTGGTAGGGCTAAGTATTTAAAATATTAATTTTCGAGTAACAACGCAGTATACATACATACCCATGGGTAAAACAATAATGAACTGAGATTGCCGCGTTTGTCGCTCACGAATGACTACAAAACAAGACACACGTCGCGTGAAGTGTTGCTCGCATTACGTCGCGTCGCTACGTGTCGCGTCCCGTCGCTCACCTAGGACAACAGGTGAGTTACCGACACATTTTATTTTTTACTAGCTGTGCCCCGCGACTTGGTTCGCGTGGATGTCCGTAAGATACACAATATACTAAAATAACAGCCACATTTTAATAAAACTCCCTCGTCCCCCGACCCGTCACCAACCGTCGCGTTGAATCGCCCGCCCGCGCTATTAGTTCGTTTTCGCTTAGAGTCGTGTTCTATCTGACTTTTTCTTTTGCTCGGCTCCTAAGGGTCGTAGCGTGATGTTAAATAGCCTATAACTGTCATCGAGAATTGAATTACCGAATGCAAAAAGAATTTTTCAAATCCGACTTTTTGTTCAAAATTTCATGGGTTTTAGTTTTTTTTGCGCGGAACCCTAATTATTTTTCTGAAATGAAAGTAGCCTAAGTTACCCGCCGTTACATCAGCTATCTGACAGTGAAAGTCCCGTTATAATCAGTCCAGCCGTTTCGGAGATTAGCCGGAACAAACAGACAGACAAAAATATTAAAAATTGCTTTTTTGTTAAGAACCGTTTATAGTTTCCTATGCATTTAGTAGAAAGTTGTTATTTTGACATAACAAACAGACACTTCAATTTTATTTATTTGTATAGATATAGATTGACGGTTTGAACGCGCTAATCTCACTCACCACCAGTCGGATTTGAAAAATTCTTTTTGCATTATATAGCCCAATTCTTGAAGAAGGCTATAGGTATGTAACATTACGCTAGGACCCTTAGAAGCCGAGCAAAAAGAAAAAAAGTAAGAACGAGCGCTAAGCGAAAACGAAGTAACAGCACGGGCAGGCAAGGCGATGCGACGGGGTGGGTCGGGGAACAAGAAATTTTACGCGGACGAAGTCGCGGGTGGAAGCTATATCTTCATACAGAGGAAGCAGCATAAAAGCTTAGGTATTCACTCCGAGGTTTATTATATTATCTTATTAGTAAAGGTTCTTAAATAAATCCTTTTCAGTACCTATTTCTCAGATTGAGTTGAACCAGGTTGATCCATAAACACACACAAACACCTCACTCCCCCCCCCCCCCCCCCTCAACACGAAGAGAGGCCCGCCGTGGCGGGCTGTCACCAGCCGGGGGTTACGGAAGGATCGTAAGTTCCCGCGACCCTCGGTGTAAGTGTGAGAGGGAACACCGGGGTGGTTTTTAGTCAGTAAGAGTCTGACAGACCCCTCCGCCCACCCCAGAGCGGAGGATATCCATGAGGATTTTCCATCCCGAAACAAAATCTATACTAATATTATAAAGCTGAAGAGTTTGTTTGTTTGTTTGGTTGAACGCGCTAATCTCAGGAACAATTGGTTCGAATTGAAAAATTCTTTTAGTGTTGGATATATCATTTATCGAGGAAGGCTATAGGTTATATAATATCACGCTACGACCAATAGTAGCGGAGCATCAATGAAAAATGTTGCAAAAACGGGGATAAAAATATTCCTTTTGAGAGCTTCCGTTGCGTGCGCTGCGTAAACGGTTAAAAGATGTACAAAAATCATGTATGACGGAATTGTTCCTCTTAAAAAGTTCTAAAAAAAGTCCACGACAGCATAATGTCTATCTTTTAAGGTTGGCTTACTATAACTTTTTGAATGGTAATCAAATTTGTAATAAAATAATGCATTATTTGCGGAGGAGTTTTCATAAACGTGGTATAAATCCTTATCCAAATAAATAGTTTCATAATCAAGGTTGATTAAGTACATGTAAATTCCTTTTTAAATTATTCGAATCGACCCTTTCGTTTAGAAATTATGACGGGTATAAAAATGCTTAAAGTAAGAAAAATGCGCTTAATCTATTAGTTACCAACACATTTTATTTTTTATTGACTGTTTGATCGCGCTAATCTCTGTCACTAACAGTCGGATTTGAAAAATTCTTTTTGCATTTTATAGCTGAGTTCTTGAGGAAGGCTATAGGGTATGTAACATTACACTAGGGCCCTTAGAAGCTGAGCATAAAGAAAAATAGTAAGAACAAGCGCTAAGCGAACTCGAAGTAACAGCGCGGGCAGGCGAGGCGATGCGATGGGGTGGGTCGGGGAACAAGAAATTTTATGCGGACGAAGTCGCGGGCGGAAGCTAGTCTTTAATAAGCACGCTGTCTCTGCCTTGCTTCCTAGTTGACTTAATACATATTTAAAAACCGTCATCCTGTTGAGAATACGCCAAGGATATTGCGCTATCGCAGTTCCTTAGGAAAGCTGTTAAGGCGAGGTAGACCCTGCGAAGTAGGTATTTAACGCTACCAACCAACCCACAGAGCGAGCAAGCCATGCGCTTACGCCGCTAGCGTGAACTTACATGAACCCAAAATGTGTCACAGTATAGGTAAGCGTATCGTGTAGGCAGAAGGCCAACTCATTGGAACGAAGTTCTTTAACGCGGCTTGGCAAAAATCGTCACTAACGAAAAAGCGCGTTCATACTTTCTTCTTTGAAATTCACACTTTCACTCTCTCTCTCTCTCTCTATCAAGAGAGAAAATTTTCAATTTTTCCTTCATGGGTGTCGTTTTCAAGGTTTTCGAGGGTGCTAAAGCCGATAGTAAAGTCAAAATTAAAATTCAAGATGGCGGCTGTGAAAATTTTCAAGTTTTTCATCATGGGTGTCGTTTTCATGGTTTTCGAGGGTGCTACAGCCGATAGTAAAGTTAAAATGAAAATCCAAGACGGCGGCTGGGAAAATTTTCACATTTTTCGTTATGGGGATCTTTTTCAAGGTTTTTGAGGGTGCTGAAACCGATAGTAAAGTCAAAATGAAAATCCAAGATGGCGGCCGTGAAAATTTTCAAATTTTACATCATGGGTGTCGTCTTCTTGGTTTTCGAGGGTGCTAAAGCCGATAGTAGTCAAAATGAAAATCCAAGATGGTGGCTGCGAAAATTTTCAAAATTTTCGTCATGGGTATTGTTTTCAAGGGTGCTGAAACCGATAATAAAGAAAAATGAAAATCCGAGATGGCGGCCGTAAAAATTTTAAAATTTTTCATCATGGGTGTCGTTTTCATGGTTTTCGAGGGTGCTAAAGCCGATAGTATAGTCAAAATGAAAATCCAGATGGCGGCTGCGAAAATTTTCAAAATTTTCATCATGGGTGTCGTTTTCATGATTTTCGAGGGTGCTAAAGCCGATAGTAAAGTCAAAATAAAAATCTAAGATGGCGCCTGCGAAAATTTTCAAATTTTTCGTCATGGGTGTAGCTTTTATAGTTTTCGAGGATACTAAAGTCGACAGTGAGGTCAAAATGTAAAATGAAAGTTTTGTTTTTGTTTTAAATCAGACGTGAGAGGAACTTTATTACTGACGGTGTCTCTCGACTGCACATGTTTTTATTTATTTATTTAACAGTTTACGTACACACATGTAAACAGACCAGAAGAAAGGAACAGAAAAATACGTACAAAGGTGATGCTGATGGTGGTGTTTTATTTTAAAGTAGGTACCTTTACATCGTGTTTCTGGATGTACGACATTAAATGAAAACGAGCACAGTACTAATCCATTGAAACATTTTAAAACACGAAGATTAGTAGTTAATGGAAAATTAAAAATTGCAGTTTTCAAACAAAATAAATAGTAGAATCAACTGCATAAAAAGTTAACACGCTATATCTACGCAAAGTCCCTGACCAACGGTGCGGTGCGGGGTGCGGGGCGCGGCGGCGACAATGTTTATCTATTGTTACGGACTCAGATCTACATCGTGTTGAAAAATAAGAAAATGAAAAATAATTTCCTGTGGCTAAAGTATTCATTGAATTTGATTGATTTTTTGTATACGGGCAAAGAACATGATTCTCTTTACGTGGTTTTAAAGAATGTTAATCCTCCTGTTGTAACACGTGGTATACAAATAAATTTTTGATATTTATTATTTATTACGGATTATTTATTGACGAAACACACTGTTATATTGGGGCCATGCCTAATGGGTTGATTGCAAATGATACGATTGTCGAAATTAAGTGTCCCATAATAGCATCAAAACAAGGATTAGCGACAGCTATAGAAGAAAACAAAATTCAAACAGTAAAACCGAGTGCGTCGCGGGACCTCCGACAGGAACAAAGCTCCTTGTTACGTGATGAATCTCACATGATTTTAAATAAAAAATAGTTTTACAGCCGCCATCTTGGATTTTTATTTTGACTTTACTATCGGCTTCAGCACCCTCGAAAACCATGAAAACGACACCCCTGATGAAAAACTTGAAAATTGTCGCAGCCACCGTTTTAGCACCCTCGAAAACCATGAAAACGACACCCATGATGAAAAATTTCAAAATTTTTACAGCCGCCATCTTGGATTTTCATTTTGACTTTACTATCGGCTTCAGCACCCTCGAAAACCATGAAAACGACACCCATGATGAAAAATTTCAAAATTTTCACAGCCGCCATCTTGGATTTTCATATGATGAAAAGTTTGAAAAGTTTCGCAGCCGCCATCTTGGCTTTTCATTTTGACTTTATTATCGGCTTTAACACCCTCGAAAACCATGAAAATGACACCCATGACGAAAAATTTGAAAATTTTTGCAGCCGTTATCTTGGATTTTCATTTTGACTTTACTATCGGCTTTAGCATCCTCTAAAACCATGAAAACGACACCCATGGCGAAAAATTTGAAAATTTTCGCAGCCGTTATCTTGGATTTTCATTTTGACTTTACTATCGGCTTTAGCACCCTCGAAAACCACGAAAACGACACCCATGATGAAAAATTTGAAACATTTCACAGCCGCCATCTTGGATTTTCATTTTGACCAAATTTACACTTTGAAAGTCGAGTCGTGACGATTGCCTACCAGTTTACTCCTACCGCAAGCCGCGTTACAGAACTTCGTTCCTAAATAAGGGTTTCGTTTTTCATTCGGACATACGAAACCCAAAAGAAAACCTTCTGACTTATTTACACTATGTCCTACGAATGGATTGTTCGATAAATTAGCGGAACAGCCGTGCGCAAGCAAAACGGACATAGGTCTTACCTCGTTAAGGCTTGGCGGGCGACTGAAGCGCAGTACGCAAGCCGCTGTATTATTTATAATATTTTATTATTAAATGAATTAAAATATTTTACAAAATGTAACCACACATTATTCTTCTATTTGTTATTAACTTTTTACAGATATATTTTTTGGAACTATTGCTTTCATAAGCTTCAAGCACAATTAGAAAAACATCAAAAAAATCATCGATTAGACTCCTCTTTCGATTTTTTTTTGATCCAGCGAAGTTTTCGATATCATGTTTTGAACCACAAAAAGTCAAAGTGCATATATGTATATAGTAAACTACAATATATGTTTTTGTTGGCTATAAACAATTTATATTTGTTTGTTTCTTATTGAATCAAAGTGATGCAATATTGGGTATACGTCGTCTTAACTTGTCTCTATCGCCGTTAAATGGTTTAATAAATTTTAGCAGAATATTTAATGGGATTTCATCATCACCATTTGATTCTTTACTGTCTTTTTAGAATGGGTTTTTTATATATTTGTTTTGTAAATTAATAAGGCATACTAAAAACTACACGCCTCTGCTTAACCCTTCGGTAAGTACCGGCATGATGTTATGTCACTGGTATAGACTTATGAAACGTTATTTAGTTCTGAGAATTACGTGGGCTCCGGATATTTAAGTTGTGCGCAACCGTAGCGCTAGATTAGGCGACTTGTCGCCATTTAGGCTACTTGGAAGAGTGTCGAAGCGACCAATGTGTACTATCGGCGAATGGTCGCAAATTAGGCTTACTCAGAAAAAAAATTTGACCATTTTAGGCTACACAGATTTTCTGAGAAACGATGAAAATGTCCGATACTAAAATTGCATTTAACAGAACATTACTATTTTTAATGTCAATCAGCCGATCTATTCTGTAAACATCACACCGTGAACACTTAGGTGCACTTACAAAGTAACACTTAAAAAGTGCCTAAACACTGGGCACTGAGTGCATACGAATTGCCCCTTGATCTTTCTTCTCTCGTTTAACTTTTATTACTTAATTAGCATTTAATCATGCTCTTACACTTAACAATAATAAACAATCTTTGTGTTTTTTTCAGCATAGATACACCACTTATTCCAAGGAAGTACATTCAAAATTTGTCAAAATCATAGTAATGATCACCCGGTGACCGCCGCACAAAGTAAATGCCAAAACAAGTATAATGGCATACTGATGTAAAACGAGGAAATTTTAATATTTTTCTTTTGTAACGCTGTACAGTGTAAAAATCAGACTTTTTGTCAAGATTCATAAAAGTAAAACAAATCAATATGAGAGATTTGGACACCATCGATTCATATTATGAACGCTTGCTGCATGAATTTTCTCATCTTAATCAAGAAAATAGCCCATGTAATGGTATCAAAAACGTGAGCATAATTGTTAATAAGAAGAGATTGAAGAAACGCAAAAAGCTCAATGTATTCGAACATGCTCAACAGCCAACAATTGCTTTCCGTTTGTCAAGATTCAGCAAATGCAAGAAACAAGGTTCGTTTACCAAACCCTCAAGCATGCCTGAACTAAACAAATGTACAAGGCCAGTTCTACCACGAAACAGAAGTGGCCATGGAAAGAATACAAATCAAAACAAATACAAACAAAGCCCTTTTCAATCTAAGTTTATTGCCAATGTAGTTTCAGAACATCTGCATGGGTTCGACAATTGCTTCATGAACCTGTTTAACTATCCCAGCCAAACAAAATTGAAAATCTACAGGTGTCAACTAGGCGCTGTAGAGGACAGTTGTTGTTGTTCTTGTAACTCTGATGCTATGTTTGAAGTGATGAAGGGCTTGTACGACTGTTATAAAGCGCAAAATTGCGACAATTGTTGTTGTGTACTTTGCAGTTATAAACTACAAGAAGAGCGAAAGCTCGGCGAATTAAGAAAATCTATGGCCTCTATTGCAAGGGATAAAGTATTAGATGGTAAGACGGCAGCAGAAAAAGAAAAAATTTTGAACGAAATGGCTAAGTCAAGACAACCTTTACCTGCAGGGAAGACGGCATCAGAAAAAGCTTTGATAGACAAAACACGGAAAGAGCTTGGGTTACCACCATCGCCTAAAACTGCAGCTGAAAAGGCAACAATGAGAAAAGCTGAGGCTGCAGGTATTATCACTCCTTTAGAAGGTAAAACTCCGGCGCAGAAAGAAGAAATTTTAAGAGCGCAAGCTAACCTCGGTTTGCCGCTTCCAGAAGGAAGAACTGCTTCGGAGAAGGCTCTGATAGATAAAGTTCAAGCAAAAAAGAGAACCCGCTCTGTTGGAAAATCAGAATATAAGGAAAAGGGTCCAATTCTGGGAGCTAGAATGCGTAAAGCAAAAGCGGATGGATTTATGACACCGCTCAAAGATAAAACACCAGCAGACAGAGAGAAAATTCTAAGGGAACTAGCTAACCGAGGTATACCCCTCCCTGAGGGTCAATCACCATCAGAAAAAAAAATTATTGACAAGGTGCGCACCGAACTTGGTCTACCTATTGAACCTAAGACTAAAGCCATCAGAGATAAACATGATGAGGCAGCTATAAAAGGCATTCTTCTGCCATTGGAAGGCAAAACACCTACGGAGAAGGAAAGTATATTACAAGGCCAGCACAATATGGAAATTCCATTACCTATAGGAAGGACACCATCGGAGAAAGCTCTTATAGCCAGAATAATGGCAGGTCCTCGTGTACCTTCCCTAAAAACAGCGGGCTTACTTACGTCTATAACGGGAAAATCACCAGAACAAAAAGAAAAAATCATAAGAGGACGTGCTATGAAAGGTTTACCACTACCTGAAGCTAAATCAGCATCAGAAAAAAAACTTGTTGACAAGGTTCGCGCCGACCTTGGTTTACCTAAGGAACCTACAACTAAATCTATTAGAGATAAACATTTACAAGCAGCTAAAGCTGGTTTACTACAGCCATTGGAAGGCAAAACACCAACAGAGAAGGAAAAGACATTGAAAGGACTACATGATTTGGGAATTCCATTACCTGAAGGACGGACGCCATCAGAGAAAGCTCTTATAGCCAAAGTAGCGGCAGGTAGTCGTCATCCTTCAAGGGTGACTCCACTATTCCCGGCGCCTTCGGAGCAAATGCGTAGAGCGAAAGCGGAAGGACTACTTACACCACTGAAAGACAAAACACCAGAACAAAAAGAAAAAATCATAAGAGGGCGTGCTATGAAAGGTTTACCACTACCTGAAGCTAAAACAGCATCAGAAAAAAAACTTGTTGACAAGGTTCGCGCCGACCTTGGGTTACCTAAGGAACCTACAACTAAATCTATTAGAGACAAACATGAACAAGCAGCTAAAGCTGGTTTACTACAGCCATTGGAAGGCAAAACACCAGCAGAGAAGGAAAAGACATTGAAAGGACTACATGATTTGGGAATTCCATTACCTGAAGGACGGACGCCATCAGAGAAAGCTCTTATAGCCAAAGTAGAGGCAGGTAGTCGTCATCCTTCAAGAGTGACTCCACTATTCCCGGCGCCTTCGGAGCAAATGCGTAGAGCGAAAGCGGAAGGACTACTTACACCACTGAAAGGCAAAACACCAGAACAAAAAGCAAAAATTTTGGGGGCACTAGCTAACCTAGGTATACCCCTCCCTGAAGCTCAGTCACCATCAGAAAAAGCTTTGATAGACAAAACAAGGAAAGACCTTGGGCTACCACCATCGCCTAAAAATGCAGATGAAAAAGCAAAAATGCGAAAAGCTGAGGCTGCAGGTGTTATCATTCCTTTAGAAGGTAAAACTCCGGCGCAGAAAGAAGAAATTTTAAGAGCGCAAGCTAACCTCGGTTTGCCGCTTCCAGAAGGAAGAACTGCTTCGGAGAAGGCTCTGATAGATAAAATTCAAGCAAAAAAGAAAACCCGCTCTGTTGGGAAATCAGAATTTAAGGAAAAAGGCCCAATCCTGGGAGCTAGAATGCGTAAAGCAAAAGCGGATGGATTTATGACACCGCTCAAAGATAAAACACCAGCAGACAGAGAGACAGTTCTAAGGGAACTAGCTAACCGAGGCATACCCCTCCCTGAGGGTCAATCACCATCAGAAAAAAAAATTATTGACAAGGTGCGCACCGAACTTGGTCTACCTATTGAACCTAAGACTAAAGCCATCAGAGATAAACATGGTGAGGCAGCTATAAAAGGCGTTCTTCTGCCACTGGAAGGCAAAACACCTACGGAGAAGGAAAGTATATTACAAGGCCAGCACAATATGGAAATTCCATTACCTATAGGAAGGACACCATCGGAGAAAGCTCTTATAGCCAGAATAATGGCAGGTCCTCGTGTACCTTCCCTAAAAACAGCGGGCTTACTTACGTCTATAACGGGAAAATCACCAGAACAAAAAGAAAAAATCATCCGAGGGCTTGCTATGAAAGGTTTACCACTACCTGAAGGTAAATCAGCATCAGACAAAAAACTCGTTGACAAGGTTCGTGCCGACCTTGGTCTACCAACGGAACCTAAAACGAAATCAATCAGGGACAAACATGAACAAGCAGCTAAAGCTGGTTTACTACAACCATTGGAAGGCAAGAAACCTGCAGAGAAGGAGAAAATATTACAAGGTCTACATGATTTGGGAATTCCATTACCTGAAGGAAGGACGCCATCAGAGAAAGCACTTATAACCAAAGTGGCGGCAGGTAGTCGACATCCTACAAGGGTGACACCACCGTTCCTGGCGCCTTCGGAGCAAATGCGTAGAGCGAAAGCGGAAGGATTACTAACACCTCTGACAGGCAAAACACCAGAACAACAAGAAAAAATTCTGAGAGCACTAGCTAACCGAGGCATACCTCTCCCTGAAGCTCAGTCACCATCGGAAAAAAAACTTGTTGACAAGGTTCGGGCCGACCTTGGTTTACCTAAGGAACCTACAACTAAATCTATTAGAGATAAACATGTACAAGCAGCTAAAGCTGGCTTACTCCAGCCATTGGAAGGCAAAACAGCAGAAACAGCAGAAAAGGAAAAGACATTGAGAGGTCTACATGATTTGGGAATTCCGTTACCTGAAGGGCGAACGCCATCAGAGAAAGCTCTTATAGCTAATGTAGCGGCAGGTAGTCGACATCCTTCAAGGGTGACTCCACTATCCTTGGCACCTTTGGAGCAAATGCGTAGAGCGAAAGCGGAAGGACTACTTACACCACTGAAAGGTAAAGCACCAGAACAAAAAGAAAAAATTCTGAGGTCACTAGCTAAGCGAGGTATACCACTCCCTGAAGGGCAAACACCTTCAGAAAAAAAACTTGTTGACAAGGTTCGCGCCGACCTTGGTTTACCTAAGGAACCTAAAACTAAATCTATTAGAGACAAACATGAAAAAGCAGCTAAAGCTGGTTTACTACAACCATTGGAAGGCAAGACACCTGCAGAGAAGGAGAAAATTTTACAAGGTCTACATGAAATAGGAATTCCATTACCTGAAGGAAGGACGCCATCAGAGAAAGCTCTTATAGCTAAAGTCAAGGCTGGACCCCGTGCACTTTCAGCAGTCCTGGCACCTTCTGAGCAAATGCGTAGAGCGAAAACGGAAGGACTACTTACGCCACTGAAAGGTAAAACACCAGAACAACAGGAAAAAATTTTGAGAGCACTAGCTAAGCGAGGTATACCCCTCCCTGAAGCTCAATCACCATCAGAAAAAAAACTTGTGGGCAAGGTTCGTGCCGACCTTGGTCTACCTAGGGAACCTAAAACTAAATCTATTAGAGACAAACATGAACAAGCAGCTAAAGCTGGCTTACTACAGCCATTGGAAGGGAAAACACCTGCAGAGAAGGAAAAGACATTGAGAGGTCTACATGATTTGGGAATTCCTTTACCTGAAGGACGAACGCCATCAGAGAAAGCTCTTATAGCTAAAGTAGCGGCAGGTAGTCGGCATCCATCAAGGGTGGCTTCATCATTCTTGGTGCCTTCGGACCAAATGCGTAGAGCGAAAATGGAAGGACTACTTACACCACTGAAAGGTAAAACACCAGAACAAAAAGAAAAAATACTGAGGGCACTAGCTAAGCGAGGTATATCCCTCCCTGAAGCCCAGTCACCATCGGAAAAAAAACTTGTTGACAAGGTTCGGGCCGACCTTGGTTTACCTAAGGAACCTACAACTAAATCTATTAGAGATAAACATGTACAAGCAGCTAAAGCTGGCTTACTCCAGCCTTTGGAAGGCAAAACACCAGCAGAAAAGGAAAAGACATTGAGAGGTCTACATGATTTGGGAATTCCGTTACCTGAAGGGCGAACGCCATCAGAGAAAGCTCTTATAGCTAATGTAGCGGCAGGTAGTCGACATCCTTCAAGGGTGACTCCACTATCCTCGGCACCTTCGGAGCAAATGCGTAGAGCGAAAGCGGAAGGACTACTTACACCACTGAAAGGTAAAGCACCAGAACAAAAAGAAAAAATTCTGAGGTCACTAGCTAAGCGAGGTATACCACTCCCTGAAGGGCAAACACCTTCAGAAAAAAAACTTGTTGACAAGGTTCGCGCCGACCTTGGTTTACCTAAGGAACCTAAAACTAAATCTATTAGAGACAAACATGAAAAAGCAGCTAAAGCTGGGTTACTACAACCATTGGAAGGCAAGACACCTGCAGAGAAGGAGAAAATTTTACAAGGTCTACATGAAATAGGAATTCCATTACCTGAAGGAAGGACGCTATCAGAGAAAGCTCTTATAGCTAAAGTCAAGGCTGGACCCCGTGCACTTTCAGCAGTCCTGGCACCTTCTGAGCAAATGCGTAGAGCGAAAACGGAAGGACTACTAACGCCACTCAAAGGCAAAACACCAGAACATAAAGAGAAAATTCTGAGGGCACTAGCTAACCGAGGTATACCACTTCCTGAAGGTCAATCACCTTCAGAAAAAAAACTTGTTGATAAGGTTCGTGCCGACCTTGGTCTGCCTAGGGAACCTAAAACGAAATCAATCAGAGACAAACATGAACAAGCAGCTAAAGCTGGCTTACTACAACCATTGGAAGGTAAGAAACCTGCAGAGAAGGCGAAAATATTGCAAGGTCTACATGAATTGGGAATTCCATTACCTGAAGGAAGAACGCCATCAGAGAAAGCTCTTATAGCTAAAGTCAAGGCTGGACCCCGTGCACTTTCAGCGGTCCTGGCACCTTCTGAGCAAATGCGTAGAGCGAAAGCGGAAGGACTACTTACACCACTGAAAGGCAAAACACCAGAACAAAAAGCAAAAATTCTGGGGGCACTAGCTAACCGAGGTATACCCCTTCCTGAAGCTCAATCACCATCAGAAAAAGCTTTGATAGACAAAACAAGGAAAGAGCTTGGGCTACCACCCTCGCCTAAAAATGCAGACGAAAAAGCAAAAATGCGAAAAGCTGAGGCTGCAGGTGTTATCATTCCTTTAGAAGGTAAAACTCCGGCGCAGAAAGAAGAAATTTTAAGAGCGCAAGCTAACCTCGGTTTGCCGCTTCCAGAAGGAAGAACTGCTTCGGAGAAGGCTCTGATAGATAAAGTTCAAGCAAAAAAGAGAACCCGCTCTGTTGGGAAATCAGAATTTAAGGAAAAAGGTCCAATCCTGGGAGCTAGAATGCGTAAAGCGAAAGCGGATGGATTTATGGCACCGCTCAAAGATAAAACACCAGCAGACAGAGAGACAATGCTAAGGGAACTAGCTAACCGAGGTATACCCCTCCCTGAGGGTCAATCACCATCAGAAAAAAAAATTATTGACAAGGTGCGCACCGAACTTGGTCTACCTATTGAACCTAAGACTAAAGCTATCAGAGATAAACATGATGAGGCAGCTATAAAAGGCATTCTTCTGCCATTGGAGGGCAAAACACCTACGGAGAAGGAAAGTATATTACAAGGCCAGCACAATATGGAAATTCCATTACCTATAGGAAGGACACCATCGGAGAAAGCTCTTATAGCCAGAATAATGGCAGGTCCTCGTGTACCTTCCCTAAAAACAGCGGGTTTACTTACGTCTATAACGGGAAAATCACCAGAACAAAAAGAAAAAATCATCCGAGGGCTTGCTATGAAAGGTTTACCACTACCTGAAGGTAAATCAGCATCAGACAAAAAACTTGTTGACAAGGTTCGTGCCGACCTTGGTCTACCAACGGAACCTAAAACGAAATCAATCAGAGACAAACATGAACAAGCAGCTAAAGCTGGCTTACTACAACCATTGGAAGGCAAAACACCTGCAGAGAAGGAAAAGACATTGAAAGGACTACATGATTTAGGAATTCCATTACCTGAAGGAAGGACGCCATCAGAGAAAGCTCTTATAGCCAAAGTAGCGGCAGGTAGTCGGCATCCTTCAAGGGTGACTCCCTCATTCCTGGCGCCTTCGGAGCAAATGCGTAGAGCGAAAGCGGAAGGATTACTAACACCTCTGACAGGCAAAACACCAGAACAACAAGAAAAAATTCTGAGAGCACTAGCTAACCGAGGCATACCTCTCCCTGAAGCTCAGTCACCATCGGAAAAAAAACTTGTTGACAAGGTTCGGGCCGACCTTGGTTTACCTAAGGAACCTACAACTAAATCTATTAGAGATAAACATGTACAAGCAGCTAAAGCTGGCTTACTCCAGCCATTGGAAGGAAAAACACCAGCAGAAAAGGAAAAAGTATTGAAAGGTCTACATGATTTGGAAATTCCATTACCTGAAGGAAGGACGCCATCAGAGAAAGCTCTTATAGCTAAAATCAAGGCTTCACCCCGTGCGCCTCCAACTGAAGCTGAATCACTGGCAACCGTCACATCGGATAAAATCCGAAAAGCCAAAGCAGCTGGACTGTTCACACCTCTTGTAGGTAAAACTCCTGTACAGAAAGAAAACATTTTGCAGGGTCTGGCTAAAATTGGCTTACCACTACCAGAAGGAAAATCTCCATCCGAAAAAGCATTAATTAATAAAATAAAAAAGGAATTCGGGATACCAGATAGAACGTCGTCAGAAAAATTGCAAAAGGCTAAAGCAGCTGGTCTGTTTACTCCTTTAGAAGGCAAATCTCCGGATCAAAAAGAAAAGATACTAAGGGGTAGAGCTGCTGCAGGTTTGCCGCTACCAATGTATAAAACCCCATCAGAAAAAGCTTTGATACAGAAGATTAAAGATGACACCGGTTACGTGACACCATCGCCATCAGAAAAATTAAGAAAAGCCAAAGCTGCTGGTTTGATAACTCCTTTGAAAGGGAAAACGCCATCAATGAAAGAAAAGATACTTAGGGGTATGAAAGCCGCAGGTGTGCCGATTTCAGAAGGTGAAACACCGTCAGAAAAGAAACTTATAAGCAAATTGATTTCTAGGCCACCATCTGTAACACAATCAGACAAACTAAGAGCAGTGAAAGCTGCTGGATTGCTAACACCGCTTGAAGGTAAAACACTTTCCGAAAAGCAAAAAGTCGTTGAAGGGTTAGCCAAGGCCGGTTTGCCACTGCCGGAAGGTAAAACAAAATCTGAAAAATCAATGATAGCTAAAGTTAAAGCTCGAACACCACCAGAAGGCAAAACTCCATCAGAGAAATCAATTATTGGCAAAGCAAAAGCAGCAGGGCTATTCACACCAATTACCGGAAAGGCACCTGCCGAGAAAGAAAGAATACTAAAAGGACTTGCTGAAGCTGGGTTACCATTGCCTGAAGGTAAAACAGCGTCTGAAAAAGACTTAGTGAAGAAAGTTAGAGCAGAGGCAGGATTGTCAATTGAAGCGACTCCTTCTGAAAAGAAGGGGAAAATTAGGAAGAAAGAGAAAAAGGTTGGTGTGTCAGCATCAAAGAGAGCAGCAGGAATAGATGCTGAAGAGTTTCAAGATATTATCAAAACAACAACATGCGACCGTGGCTGCGGTTGCGACAAAAAAAAAATCAAATTTAAACACAGTTACGTAAAAATCAGAGTGACGTCTCCAGATATATCTTCCCTCTGCGATTGTCCTGGTGAATGTATCTCAGGCGTTAAGAGCGGGGCCTTCATTGACAACGAGGGTATTAAAGTTACAGTTGGGAGCGTTGTTGGTATACCATCATATTCAATGGAGTGTATCAATCAAGTAACGCTTGACGAAATTGTATCAAACACCGACCTCAGTAAAACACGAACCAACTGTTGTAATAACCTTGATGAGTCTAAAAAAACAAAATACAAAGTTAGCAGTGAATTGGGTCTTAATAATAGTAATAAAATGAATTACATCCTCGACGCCAGCAGTTCTGATATGAGCTATAGTACTAGACCATATCGCATTCAAAGCGAAAACATACACGCACCGAGTAATATAGCACAATACCAAGGCAGAGTCACTAAATCTGACAGGATTGTGGAAAGTTCAAGAGGTCTTCAATCATCGGATGATGTTTACAAAGGGCCAACTTCAAAACCTAATTCTGCAAGCAGTTATGAAACCATTCTCATACTAAAAAATGAGATGTCATTAAGCACAAGTACAAGCAACAGCATGGACTCAATCAGTTTGATTTCTTTTATAGACAGCAGCATCTCATCTAGCTCCGCGCGTTACTCGGGTTACCAGTCTACTAACGATCTTCTGAGTATTAACTCACTGGACGGACCAACAACCAGGTAACTAACACACCCGGTATATGAATCAAAATGTCAAAATTTTTTGCTGATCTTTTTAACTTGTTGAAAACGTAAGAAATTATGAATTTCGCGGGCTACACTGAAGGAATCACCTTAAGAGGGTTGTCACATTTTGCACCTCTCTCGCTCACACGGGACCAAATTTTTAATAATGTTAAATGAAAAGATGCATTTTTGAAAAATGTAATCAATGGGCGGTCTACAAAATAATATTAATTTAATAGGTAATTATTAAAAACACATTTTTATTGTGGCATTTATTTACATCATCTCAAAAACAGATCATAACACTTAATTACATAAGTTTATTAGATAACACAATAGAAATGTGTTTTTGATAACTACCTATTAAATTAATATTATTTTGTAGACCGCCCATTGATTATATTTTTCAAAAAAGCATTTTTTCATTTAACATTCTTAAAAATTTGGTTTTGTGTGAGCGAGAGAGGTGCAAAATGTGACAACGCTCTTAAGGGGTGAAAGTAGTTTGACAAGTTCTCAACTTCTAAACCTTCAACTGCCATGATATGAGACAATTGTTAGAACATTATTGATTTCGTACCCAAAAAGAAAAAAAACCGTTTTCTATAAGGGAAATAACATAAACATTTTTAATATTACAACGAAAGTCTACAATTAACCCCCTGCCTGCTAATTGAGGTTGAAAATACCAGAAATCATATTTTACACAAACCGACTTTTAAATTGAAAATAACATTTTGATATTTTTTTTACTATTACAACATAGGTCCCAAATGACCCCCCGGCTGCTGTTTTACTTTGAAAGTACAAAAAATCATATTTTTGCCAACAATATTTTGGACATTTGTTTAAAGACGCAAATAGTTATTGATTCGCTGGATTTCAGTTCTACCCCACGGTAGAAATGGATATGAGCGTAGGTATACAAGATAATATGATGTAATAGATATTAAAAAATAACGACAAAAGATTTTGTTATTACACTTCGACAGTCCTTACAAAAACGCTTTCTAACCCTATAGCGGGTGGTCTTATTTAAACTTCATCTTGCATAACTCATATACTATACCAAACACATTGTATGCGAGCAGCAACAGACGGTTCGCTTGCCGATATTGCAAGTACAGTAATAATGTGCTATGGCTTCCCGACCACTTAAACTTCTATTTAATCCAATGTAAACATAGTATGTTCTGGCCCTGACATGGCAAGACTGAATTCTCCCTCTTATACCAGCTTTTTCCAGCGGCTTCGCCTGCGTGGAGGTCGGCAATTAACCCACGGAAACGTAGTACCGTTATAAACTATCTGTGTGCCTTTCATCCAAATCCTATTAGAAGCATAATACTAATCATTGAAATACTATCGTGAATTCATGCTAGCCTAGTAATTTTTGTTAGGTTTACTTCTCAGTTTGCACTAATGATTGAAATATGTATTATCTTGAATTCATGTAAGCCTAGTACGTTTTGTTCGGTTACTGCTCAGAAATTGTGCACTGCGTTTTATGAACAGAATTGTCTTGTATGCATGCAACGTATTACCGAGATAAAAAGTATCCTATGTAATCCTGTAATCCAGGTTATAAACTACCTGTGTGCCAAATTTCATCCAAATCCGTTCAGCCGTTTTTGCGTGATTGAGTAACAAACATCCAAAAATGCAAACTTTCACATTAATAATATTATTTTGCCAGCGGCTTCGCCCACGTGGAGGTCGGCAATTAACCCACGGAAAAGAATTACTGGGATAAAAAGTGTCCTATGTTACATAACATAAACATCACGCCTTGTTTCGCCGAAGGGTTGGGCTGAGGTGTACCTATAGTACACCCACATTTCGCCAGTTATATTTCAGTTCCATGTAATAGGGAGCGAGCCTATTGCCATCAACCGGGCACAAATCCAGACTCTTATGTATTCTATGTATTAATCCAGGTTATAAACTGTCTGTGTGTCTTTCATCCAAATCCTATTAAAGGGTCTTTCAACAAGGACGGGTCGATGTTAAAATTGAATAAAACAAGATGTGTGTGAGATATTAACGAATTTTTTTTTTATTTAAAAGGCCCATTTATGCCATTATGGATGGAATATGACATCGTTCAAATGTCCGCCGCGGCTTCGTATGGTGGCACGAATCCGAGAGGTCCAATTTTTAATGACTCTGCTGCATAGATCCGGCTGAATCCGAGCGATGGCCTGCGTTATGTTGGCTTTCAGGGCAACGGTCGAATGTGGTTTATTGGCATAGACCTGCGACTTCAGAAAACCCCACAAGAAAAAGTCTAGCGGAGTCAAATCACACGATCTTGGTGGCCAATTCACGTCACCTCTGCGAGAGATAACTCTACCCTCAAACCGTTCATGCAGAATGTCGATTGTGTCGTTCGCGACCCAGACCCAAGTCCCGACGCAAAATTCTCCAAGTTGAGGTCTGCGAAAGGCCGAGTTCTTGAGCACGGCGAGAAATCGACTGCCTCGGAGTCTCCTGAACACTCTCACGTACAGCGGCGATGTTCTCGGCCGATCTGGCGTTCCTTTGACGTAAAGGTGTTGGTTGGTTGTTTACCGAACCGGTCGTCTGAAATTTAGTCACCAATCGTTGGAGAGTGGACTTTGAAGGGCCACCGCGTCTGCCGTAAAATGGGCGCAATGCGCGCAACGTTTGCACTAACGAACACTCATTTTGATAATAAAGTTTTATCATTTGCACATGCTGCTCAACCGTGTAACTTGCCATGGTGATTTGGCATCACTGACTGCATAATATACAACAGATTTTACAGATCCCACCAAAATAGTATGGCTGCCACAGACTGTCAACATCGACCCGTCCCTATTGGAAAACCCTTTAGAAGCATAATACTAATGATTGAAATACTATCGGTGAATTCATGCAAGCCTAGTACTTTTTGTTGTGCCTCATCCAAATTCTATTATAATAATGATTGAAATACTTACTATCTTGAATTCAAGCAAGACCTTTTTTGTCAGGTTACTATTTATTGTACTCAGAAATTGTTCACGTGTCGTGAACAGAATACCATCTTGAATGCATGCAACGTAGGTACTACCGGGATAAAAAGTATCCTCCTATGTGTTAATCCAGGTTATAAACTATCTGTATGTTAAATTTCATCCAAATCCATTCAACTGTTTTTTCTTGATTGAGTAACAACCATACAAACTTTTACATTTATAATATTTAATAGGTTACACCCAGACTAAATAGCACCAATAGTCCGATCAACGGGGCTTATGTAACCCGCCAAATTCGCCCGGCTATGAAATTTGCCATGTGATGAAGTTAGATGATATATATAGATTACTGATGTACAATAATCCAACAAAGAGCATCGGGCAGAATAGGCCCAGTGTTGTAGCACTTTCTTACCTATCTTAAGGGGGAAGCGCTAAGGTAGCCCGCGAAATTCAAATTTTCTTACGTTTTTTGCAATTTGCTGGTCAGTGTTAAGTTGTACGTTGATGAAAATATGATTCGCGGTCGTAACAAATATGTATTTACAGAATTATAATCATTACAATCAGTAATAAAACTTGTTAAGTTAGTATAATCCCCAAATGTCAAGATTTCATGAAATAGTAATTCTTGGGGTTTACTTGGTCTTAGAGAGTTGTGTTGATGACTTTAATGATTATAATTCTGTAAATACATATTTGTTACGGCCGCGAATCATATTTTAATCAACCTATAACTTAATACTGACCAGCAAATTGCAAAAATCGTAAGAAAATTTGAATTTCGCGGGCTACCGTGGCGCTTCCCCCTTAAAATGAAGATCCGAATAATCTCTATATTTTATTTTATGACAGCATTACTCAAATGAATCAAATAAAAAAGATACAGCGATTCCAAAAGTCCAATAATTATCGTTACTAATCGTAATATTATGACATACATATTTTTTTAACCGACTTCAAACAAAGGAGGAGGTTCTCATTTCGTCTCGTAAAATAGTATATTTTTTTACTTTGCAATACAAAAACCATAAAGAGAAACATTTAATTTAACTTATTTGCCGAAGTGCTGATGGTGGAGTGTTAGCAATTGGGTCTGTCACCCTACATTATTGTACCAGTAACCTTTCTTGTCAGTCGGAACGGTGCCATTTTGCAGTGCGCGTGTTTGTTTCTCTGCCATTCTTGCTACCTATGACTAACTACTATGGACTTGATAACGGATTCGTGTTTGCCTAACGTTCGGATTAGTTGAATTGCTACCTCGTAGTATACGTATACTAATTTGGACTTGATAACGGATTCTTATGTTTGCCTAACGATTTGACAAGTTGAATAGTTTCAAGAAAATGGAACGACCTGAAAGATGTGTAACGTATTCTCGGTTGGTATTGCAAGACCGGAATCGACGTACTATAACTCAAGAATATATGGAAGTCCATCTAATGGCTATGTTTTGGAGCGGATCAACATAGACGAGCTTAGTAAAACATGTTCATTTAATAAGTAATTGTCATATTATTACCTTTGCTGTAAATATCAGCTTATTTATTCCCGAATCTGCATGTCTTTGTAAGTAATTGTATGTTTGTGAATGTATACATCGCAGCCGGATTGTATAATACTTACGATGGACTTTGTATTGACTTATTCAGGTTCAATATCAGCTTATTTTTATTTTTTCAGGCCGCCCTTTATGAAAATCAATACATGTGCTTTGGGTGGCAGCAAATTGCCAAGAAGCCAGAGACGTAGAACAAGAACGGAGACAAAACGAAGAACAGCAAGACGATCAAGTAAATGATGAGCAATCGCATCCTACTACAGTAACAACTTATAAACGATTAGCAACTACCTCCCGTCGATGCTTATTTCATGGATGTCTTAATGAAGATCGTCACAGAGTGCCTCATTTCATTAAAATATTCTTATTAACAGAACATAGCATATACTTACACTACCATCCAGAAGTTTGGAAGCACACATGTCTTTAAGCAAAACCTCTTGCAAGGTAGGTACCTACTTAATTTTGCATTAAATGAAAGTTGTATCCCCGCCGTGGAATATTTTATCTGCTGAATTTCCACTTCATTTTTTTAGATAAAGCCATTGTTTATTGCTGAGAGACTAAACTGTTAGCGTACCTACGTAACTGTAAATTATCAAATTCTTTTTATTTATTTTATTATTTTTATAAAGGTATCATTGTTTTTAATTTGTAAAAGCTGTAATTCTTATTAAACGATTATGTCTAATGTGAAATTTCCTTCTTAAAACTTACTCAATTTTGGGCACCTTATATTAATTAGCAACACTGAATCGACGGTGCCGTCCTCTTTCAGTTCACAGATAAGTTGGTAGGACTGTAAGCCGCTTTATTGATTTTGGCCGACTATCAATTATGAATAAACTATCTGTCTTCTTTGTAATGTTCTAAAATGTTAACAAACCTCTTAATAAAGCTAGTGTTTAAACGTCATCATGGTATTAGGGTTGTTGTAACATGCTTCCGAAACCGTCCTTACTATTGATACTGCGTCATGATTGACACTTCTATTTCTTGTTGTATTATTCGATGTCCACTTGAGACGTACCCATTCGCCTTTACTCCTTCATGTTACGATCCACATTACGCGAAACTTGCTTATATAACCGTTCCTTAATGCTTGTTTGGCACCTGGTACATGCTTTAATAATCACTATGATTTTATTATGATTCCCGAAATTCCCAGTATTATAAGCCCAAATTTGTCTAACTTGTCAGTCACTTCTGTGTGGTTCGTAATTATCTTTACCTGAGTCATGACAATTTGTTCGTAGGGGTTATTAGGACTCCGAGTGTTACCCATTTTTGCTCCTATTCTTTACTGTGTTCGCGTTTTTCCTTACTGCGAATGACCTGTGTACCTACATGTATCGCACAGGTTTTTTGCTGACCCAGCCAGTACGTGTAATGCGTGGTACCGGTGACACGCTACGGGTGATTTCATCATTATTACTACTAGTGCTTTCGTTTATTTCTTGATTTACTAAATACCGGCTTAAGTCTATCTATCGAAATGTTAGTCTATTTGGCAACTGTACCGTATATACTTCATCTTTTCTTTGTAAAACTCGAAACGGACCATCATAATTAGGCTGTAGCGGTTTCCTTACATTTCTAATAAATACAAACTCCGCTTTTGGTAGATCTGGGTGCACAAACAAACTTTTTGTGTTCTTATACCCTATCTGTACTGGTTTTAATTCGTTAATCGCCTGACGTATCCTGTTGACGCATTTGTAATCGGACGTATAACCACAAACACAAAGCAAACACAAAGCGAAACAGGAGTAGAGTTGGTGGTTCGTAGATGTATTCTATCTCTCTGGATGTAGAAGGAGCATCTACTTGTCCAATGTTAGTTTCTTCCACTTCTACGATGATATGAGTGGATTCGGAAATTGTTTGTCGTTGTTCTATGTCTGGAGATATCTTATCATCAGAGCTAACGACAGATTCTTTTAACAACACTCCGAGATCAAAGGTAGTCGAAAGCCAAATATTCTTTTTCTTTATAAAACCTGACTGCTTTCTCTGTGACAATCCTTGCACTTCTTTTCACATTTGCTTATGAATTTTGTCAGTGTATTTTGAACCTTTTTTAAGCTATTCCTGATAATATTAGGAATGCCTTTCTGGTAAATGGCGTTCATGACAAAGCATATTTTCATTAAGTTTTTACGGTGAGATTTTTATAGAATAGACTGGCTAGCTAAAAACAAAAGAAACCGCGTTTGCTATACGGATACGGGATCAGTCAGGGCATGGGGCGCGAGACGCGTTGCGTGGATTTGCAAACACGATACAAATAGCTGGTTACGATAGATCATTTTAGCCGAAAGACGTCCACTGCTAGACATAGGCCTCTCCCAAGCATCGCTACGTCGCTTGGCCAGTTCTGTGCTTCTCGCATCCAGCAGATTCCTGCGGCCTTCACCAGGTCAACGGTTCATCTTGCTGGGAGGCCATTCAACGCTACGTCTTACGGTACGCAGTCACCACTCCAGAACCTTTCGGCCCCATCGGCCATATCTGTTCTGCGAGCAATTTGGCCTGCCCACTGCCACTTAAGTTTGGAAATTCTTCGGGCTATGTCGGTTACTTTAGTTCTCCTACGCATCTTTTCATTTTTGATTCGATCACGTAGGGAAACTCCAAGCATACCTAGCCCGCTCCATTGACCTTTGGTTGACTTTCTAGCCTTCTAATGAGATCCATTGTGAGCGACCACGTTTCCACGTGACCATTGGCAACATGCACTAGTCACGATACATTGAAATGTATTTATAGAAAAATGTTTAGTCAAAATATGTTTTTTTTTGTATTTAAAACTTAAATAGAAGCGGAAGGGTTAATTGTATACTCTCGTTGTAATAGTATAAAATGTTGAGGGTGTTATTTTCCATAAGAAAACCGTACTTTTTCTCTGGCTACTTTAATGTTTGGGTACAAAATGTTCGACACCTGGGGGCCAACCACCACCTCAAAGCAGTATTATTTTAATGTTACTTCAAGTGTGAGAAAGAGATGGAGCTATACAGGACGTCTAGCTCCATCTCTTTTCCACACTGAGGTAACATTACAATAATACTGCTTTAAGAGGTGGTGGTCTAGCTCCTGAGTGCGGTCTTCACTATTGTTACCGACTTCTAGGAGGTCGGTCACAGCGGAAAGGTAACTAATATTTTCTAAATTAAACATTTTCTGATAATTAAGTCTTAAAAAAAGTAAGTGCAACCGAAGTCTACCAAATAATATATGCCGCCTGAGATTCCTGAGAATGACCGAAATATTATATGCGGAATGATATTTTCCCTTCGAATCAAAATGTCATAAAAGCAAATGGTGCTTATAGCAAAACGACTTAATAATCAAAACGACACTAGCAAAATGTCCTGTTAGCAAATCGCCCTACGAGCAGTTTGTCCTATTTGTAAAGTACAGTAATGCTGAAAAATCACTAACGGTCTTTATCGTCGGCTCACTATAGCATTTATTTGAAAGGTAACCATGAATAATAAAAAGGAATTAAAGCACTGGTCACTTTAGAAACATTATTTTGGCTCTCAATTTTATTGCTATGTAGTCCTTTCATAATAAACCATATTCCCACTTGAATCACTAGGTCAAGTGGGTTTTTTGCACTCAGTATCACCACTCAGTGGCAATGTTTTTGCAATCAGTATCACCACTCACGTGGCAATGTTTTTGCAATCAGTATCACCACTCACGTGGCAATGTTTTTGCAATCAGTATCACCCCTCACGTGGCAATGCTTTTGCAATCAGTATCACCACTCACGTAGCAGTGTTTTTGCAATCAGTATCACCACTCGCGTGGCAATGTTTTTGTAATCAGTATCACCACTCACGTGGAAATGTTTTTGCAATCAGTATCACCACTCACGTGGCAATGTTTTTGCAATCAGTATCACCACTCGCGTGGCAATGTTATTGCAATCAGTATCATCACTCACACGGCAATGTTTTTGCAATCAGTATCATCACTCACGCGGCAATGTTTTTGCAATCAGTATCACCGCTCACATGGCAATGTTTCTGCAATCAGTATCACCACTCACGTGGCAATGTTTCTGCAATCAGTATCACCTCTCACGTGGCAATGTTTGCAATCAGTATCATCACTCACGCGGCAATGTTTTTGCAATCAGTATCATCACTCACACGGCAATGTTTTTGCAATCAGTATCATCACACACGCGGCAATGTTTTTGCAATCAGTATCACCACTCGCGTGGCAATGTTTTTGCAATCAGTATCATCACTCACACGGCAATGTTTTTGCAATCAGTATCATCACTCACGCGGCAATGTTTTTGCAATCGGTATCACCCCTCACGTGGCAATGCTTTTGCAATCAGTATCACCACTCACGTAGCAGTGTTTTTGCAATCAGTATCACCACTCGCGTGGCAATGTTTTTGTAATCAGTATCACTACTCACGTGGAAATGTTTTTGCAATCAGTATTACCACTCACGTGGCAATGTTTTTGCAATCAGTATCACCACTCGCGTGGCAATGTTATTGCAATCAGTATCATCACTCACACGGCAATGTTTTTGCAATCAGTATCATCACTCACGCGGCAATGTTTTTGCAATCAGTATCACCGCTCACATGACAATGTTTCTGCAATCAGTATCACCACTCACGTGGCAATGTTTCTGCAATCAGTATCACCACTCCCGTGGCAATGTTTTTGCAATCAGTATCACCTCTCACGTGGCAATATTTTAGCAATCACTATCACCACTCATGTGGCAATGTTTTTGCAATCAGTATCACCACTCACGTCGCAATGTTTTTGCAATCAGTATCACCACTCACGCGGCAATGTTTTTGCAATCAGTATCACCACTCACGCGGCAATGTTTTTGCAATCAGTATCACCACTCACGCGGCAATGTTTTTGTAATCAGTATCACCACTCACGCGGCAATGTTTGCAATCAGTATCATCACTCACGCGGCAATGTTTTTGCAATCAGTATCACCACTCACGCGGCAATGTTTTTGCAATCAGTATCACCACTCACGCGGCAATGTTTTTGCAATCAGTATCACCACTCACGCGGCAATGTTTGCAATCAGTATCATCACTCACGCGGCAATGTTTTTGCAATCAGTATCACCACTCACGTGGCAATATTTTTGGATAAAAATTGAAGTAACTTAATTATTCATTCCTAAGTTGCTCTGGAAATTATATAGGCTTTATTTTATATTGTTACTAGCTTCTGCCCGCGACTTAGTCCGCATGTTTTTTCATTTTTTTTATGCCTATAAACTTCGCACAAGTTCTAGCAATTAGTTGACAAAGTTTTGTCCCAATCGGATTAACGGCACGCATAGAGGACAAACATAACATGCATTTTATTTATATATACTTAAAATAGATAGATAATAATTTATTACGTATTTTGTACACCTAAAATTCCAAACGCTTCCGTATGATACTAAAATATCACTACGCTTATATACGTTTTTATTTTCGGCAGTGACGATTCTATCGACCACCCCGCAATAATTGGACAACGTAACGTAATAAGAAATGTTAGAGCAGCGGTTCCTCAACACTATACTGTCTTGAGAATGTCTCAATTAAAAGCTGATTTTGTAAATCAAAAGATGAGGAAAAGTAAGGAGAACTCTGAAACTGAAGATCCCATCGTGCTCTTCAACCAGCTGCCAAGTAAACTCGATATATCGAAGATAATGTTCAAGATTATTTCAAAAAAACGTTTCGCGGCTGCTTCCTCGATATTCATAGTAGTACCAATGTCTGATGATGACGAGGAACAGGGCTCCTCCAATTGTGCTGATTCCACTACTAGTATTCCGCCGCGTGAACGTCGTTTCGCAGCGAGCATTACTAGTCCCATGGATCTGGGTACGTACTTGTGTCTCTCTGTTTTTTGGTTTAGCTTGTGGTTTAGCTCTAGGCTATACCAAAAGTCCATCTAATTTATCTAATAGCCCAAAAAAATCCAGTCGATCTCGAAGTGCAGCGACGTGCTGCAATGTACCAATGTGCAAGAGAGACCATGGTCACAGACTTTTTAACGGAACATGACCGTGCTAAGATCTCACAATGATTTAAGCCGTGGACTGGGAGGGGCTGCAACTGGTTAGACTGGAAGCTAGATTAAGGCTCTGCAAATGATGAGACTGGGAGGAACTTTTATCCGAATGGCAATGCAGGTGGGATAATTCAATTGAGGACCGACACCTCTACCGGTTCTTTCCATCTGTTCGTGGCGACTGGCTAGGTTAGGCCACGGCTGGAAGTGGTAGTGTGTCGCCCAATTTCTCACGAGTCATAGCAACTTTAAGAGTAAATTATTTCTACCTGGTTGCCTCGACATGGTATTAATGTTCTACATCTGACTGTGAATACGAACAATGTGCACATCATATTTTATGAGAGTATATTCTTTGGCAGAATGAACGCAATATTATGTTAGAGTGTACAGGTTACAGCCGTAGTAGTTTATTATGAGGACCTTATAGAAACTAGAACCAGTGTGCGCAAGCGTTTTTGCCATATCTATTGCAATCAAATGTAACAGCTCACAGTTTGGGACCCATCAATACATATTACATAATGTTAATTTTAATCCGTGGTGCTAGGCAACTGGGCTAATCCCAGTTGTAAACGTCCATTTGTGCTTCTCGGCCTAACTCTATTCTGTCTCCTGGCTCGGATGCAGGGAAGTGAAAATTATGTTTTTAGGGTTCCGTACCTCAAAAGGAAAAAACGGGACCCGAAAGCCGCAATCCCACTGGCGTTTACGAGTGTTGGCGCTTCTCCAACGTCTGCGCAACGTTGGAGAAGCGCCAACGCTCGTAAAACGCCAGTGGGATAGCGGCCTTATAAGCAGTGATCGGACAATCGGGCGCTTATATGTAAACCTAAACTTCTTCCCACGAAAGAATAATATGGACGTTCCTTTCTGAATAAATAAGTAATCGTGGAGTCCCGGGATTGAACAATTTTGTAAAAACAACTATAGCAAACTTTATGAAATTATAGCAGTGGTTATTTTGATTTAGTATCTTTATTTTATTCAAAACAAATGGAATATCAATAAAAATACCAACTAGTAGTAGTAGTTTCCTTATCTAATTGCTATTCCACCAATTCGCACTAAGCGTTTCCAAATGTCTTTTGTGATGCGCACAGCACAGGAGTGGAACTCTCTGCCTGCGTCTGTGTTTCCGAACGCATACAACCCCGATCTCTTCAAAGTGAGAGTGAACATGCTTCTTCTGGGTAAGCTCGCTCCATCGTGGACTTTGTCTCTGTCATCTCTGACCTAGACTAGAGACAAGAGCAAACCTATCTCGAATAAAAAAAATAAAAAATGATAATGTGCACAATGTGGTCCAGTAGTGAAAATTGATTTATCTATCTAACAGATTAGTGATCAAATCGACTAATTTATTATATTTTATACGAACAGAAGACTTTGTTTTTTTTACAAGGTAAGAAATGTTTACTTATCTTATTTTCTACGGTGCAATTGCAGTGTCGCCAAAATTGTAGAACAAAAGATATAATATACTTATTTAAATACAGAATATTACCATTCAGGTGTTTTTCAGTTAACCCGGTAGTTCGCTGATTTAACATTTGCGCTAAATAATAATATAGAATAATGCATAACTAAATGAAAACGAAATTGATTTTTCATTGTGAATTCCTTTTTCAACAAACCATCTTCGATCCTTTTTGTCAAATTAAAATATCAGATCCGATTCCAGTCGAAGACATTGCACAGTCATGGAAAAGGAATATTCCTGAGATAATTTACGACGCAGCAAGTAAAACTATATTTGGCAGTAAGTGAGAAACGACTATGAAGGCAAAGAAGACAATGTTGGTCGGCACATAAAGTTGCAGAAACATCGAAATCTTCAAACACCCTCAGATGATTTTTGTTTTGATTTGGTAGATTTTCTGATAATCTGCAACATACCTTGGTCACAGGTAGAAAATCCCACATTTCGAAATTTTCGTCAAAAATACATTTGTAACTGCAAACAAAATCGTACCATTCCTAGTAAATCTTTATTAAGAAAAACATATTTAAACCGTGTTTTCCAGGCTAAAATGAAAAGTATTCATGACGATGGGAATAATTGTAAATTATGGATTTCACTAAATGAAACTACAGATTTTCAGGATCAAAATGTGGTGCATTTTTTTAGTAAAATCTTTGATTGAGGATGAACCTGAGCAGACTTATATGTTGGCCTGTAAGTCTCTAGATG
The DNA here is from genome assembly GCA_947568875.1 of Fissipunctia ypsillon. Taxonomy (NCBI): domain Eukaryota; kingdom Metazoa; phylum Arthropoda; class Insecta; order Lepidoptera; family Noctuidae; genus Fissipunctia; species Fissipunctia ypsillon. The sequence goes on from OX387643.1 coordinate 27,441,817, forward strand.
GTGTGAATGGACAATCAATATCTCAATTTGTCATTGAATGCTCTAAGAATTTGTGTGGAGACTTATTTGAATTTAAAGTTCAAAACTTGCTTATGATTTGCACAAATAGTGTAGCGTACTTGCTGGCAAAATATTGAAGAAAACTTTCACTAACATGAAGCATTTTACTGGTTTAGCTCACGCATTGCATAGGTTAACAAAAAAAAAAAAACGTTTAGATTACGAAGACGTCGATACGCTTATATCAAATGTATAAAAAGTTTGTCTGAAATCTTCCAATAGAGTAAAAGTTTTAACGGATATGTATCCAGATTTACCGTTGCCTTCACAAGCCTTATTACCAGATGGGGTACTTAGTTGGAGGCGGCATTTTATTATACAAAATATTTGAATGAAATCTGTAACGTTGTGTCTTCGTTAAATAGCAATGAAGCTATTTCCATCAAAAATGTATTATTTAAAACAAACTTGTTACGCGATCTAAAATTTATAGATGAGCATTTTAAAATTATTCAGATTGCAAGAAAAAGTTGGAAAAACATGATTTGACGAGTTTGTTTGTTTGTTTGGTTGAACGCGCTAATCTCAGGAACTACTGATTGACTACTGATTGAATTGAAAAATTATTTTAGTGTTGGATAGCTTATTTATCGAGGAAGGCTGTAGGCTATATAACATCACGCTATGACCAATAGGAGCGGAGCATCAATGAAAAATGTTGCAAAATCGGGGAAAATTTATTCCTTTTGTGAGCTTCCGTTGCGTGCGCTGCGTAAACGGTCAAAGTTACGCAAAATTATGTATGACGGGATTGTTCCCCTTAAAAAGTTCTAAAAAAGTCCGTGATAGCATATGTCTATCTTTTAAGGTTGGCTCACTATAACATTTTTAATGGTAATCAAATTTGTTATAAAATAATACATTATTTGCGAAGGTGTTTTCATAAACATGGTATTAATCCTTATCCAAATAATAATAATAATAATAATAATTCCTTTTTGAATTATTCAATTCGGACCTTTCGTTTAGAAATTACGACGGGTATAAAAATGCTTAAAGTAAGAAAAATGCGCTTAGTCTATTAGTTACCTACACATTTTATTTTCTATTGACTGTTTGAACGCGCTAATCTCTGTCACTACCAGTCGGATTTGAAAAATTCTTTTTGAATTATAAAGTCCAATTCTTGAAAAAGGCTATGGGGTATGTAATATCTAGGGCCCCTAGAAGCCGAGCAAAAACAAAAAAAAGAAGAACGAGCGCTAAGCGATAACGAAGTAACAGCGGCAGCGCGGGCAGGCGATGCGATGCGACGGGGTGGGTCAGGGGAACAAGAAATTTTACGTGGACGAAGTCGCGGGCGGAAGCTAGTTGATGGCTAGATTAGAACAACTTATGAATAGCAATCCCGGTTTTGACGTAGTCAGGGAAATATCCCTAAACTTTACGGAAGTAAGTGACGCTAATCTTTACAAGTTCGCGCCACTTACTTCTGTGTGGTGGTGTGGTTTTTAAATGTTAAGAGAAATAAATAAATCTAGAGAAAATTATGATTATTTATTTTAACTCAATGAATGTTCTTAGTAAGAGACTTCAAAGCGAGTAGAATCTGACGATGACGACGTTAACGTTTCTGCCTCATGTTCACAACAGCCTGACACAGAAATGCTAACTTCGTGAAACGTACGATCAAATTAATTATAACAGGTGTAAGGAACAGCAGCTATCCTTAAAATGAATTCAGACCACCCTTCTGATTATCTCAGACAACAAGAATTTTATATCGGAACTCGTTAGGTAAAGACATATGCAGGTCTTTTAAACTTCTCCGCTAAGTGAAAAATCGCTGTCATTCTTTTTGTATCATTCTCAGCGGCTGGTAGAGCTCGTCTTGTTTGAAATGACGCCCCTCCCCAAGATTTTATATAGTGGGGCGCGGTATTTTAGTTTAGACAAGCTATGAAGTAATTTTTTAAACGTTGTTCTTATTTAACTATGTAGAGTGAAATACTGTTAAAATTTATAAATCCACTGATACGTGCGTATAAATAAAGTAGAGGGGCACGTCATTTCAAAGTAGACGAGCTCTAACAGTTTCTTTTGCATTTGTTTTAGCTCATTGTTGCCATAAGGGCCGCCTTAAAAAGCAAAAAGCTAATTTATATAACTTGACCTCCCCAAAAAAGCGAAAAATTTCAAAATTTTCCGAAATGAAATTCCACTTGTTCTGAATTCAGAATAGTGTTCTGAGTGCACTGGCGAAGTTAAAGGATAGCCGTCCCTTACACCCTGTGTAGTATTATTTCTTAAGTATTTTTTTTTATTTTCAATAAATTTTGTGAAAGATTTTATAAAAATAATTTGCTTTTGTACGAACATAAATGGTGCTACACATAAAATTATAATTGTTTCAATTCCGTAAGTAGTTAAGGCTGCTGGCCTGTTACTAAACCAGTTCTTATAAAAACTTTCATTGTAAATTAAAGATCCATTAGAATCGGCTTTATAAATCTAAAAAAATTACAATGAGAGTTTAACAAGGAACAGCCGTCTTGAAAGCACGAGTAAGTATGTAAGCATTATTCAATGAAAATTTATCATTTTCACAACGAGTTCTAATTATATTTTGTATGCAGGTTGGTTTTGGGTTTTTTTAGCAATCTCAGGAATTTCAAACGATTCCGGGATCCGGGATTCTGAAAGCCATGTCCATATTCTTCTTTCGTGGGAATAAACGTGAAGTTTAGGTATATTAGCGCCCGATTATCCGATCACTGCTTATAAGATCACTTTGTTGTCCGTCTGTCTGTCTGTCAGTCTTTTAAAACCCTTTTTCTCAGGAATGCATAGAGGTATCAACATGAAATTAATATCAAATACGTAAAGCTATGGTTCCTTGGAGCTCTAAAAAATCAAGCTTCTACGTCAATGCAATAAAAAATACGATCATGTATGCGACATATTTTGAGACTCGCAAATAAATCAAAACTACTCCCCGAAGACCTAGAATCATGAAATTTGGCAAGAAGCAAGGTCTCACAGCGCAAGTAAAGGAAAAAGTCCGAAAATTGTTAATTGTAGTTTTATCACAATTTTTTCTTTTTTGCGATTACAACCTTTAATTTGCAGTTGGAAAATTGACCGTGACGTATATCAATAAATGAGAAAACATGTTTTTCAACTATAATGTTAAGTTGGTTTTTGGGATAAATTCTTTTGAACTACGGAATCCTTCATAGTGCATTGTTCGACACGCACTTTGGCGGTTTTTTCTTACTCCTCTGCTGTTCTTTTCTAATAAATTTCGTCGATCTTCAGTGCTTTGGCGCTTTTCTGACCAGTGCTGATTCTGGCTGTCAGGAGTTAAGTTGGTGGGAATAGTGTGTCGAGCTTGTCGAAAAAAATTCAAGAAAATAAGACGCTGTCTGCGAAAAACTCCAAGTGAAGTCTTGTCACCTCCGAAAAATCCACCGTGAAATCGTGTGCGAAAAAAATTACGGGCAGAGGTTCAAAAATCGAAAAGTAGTTTATTCCGCATAAATAAGACGCACATAAAAAATAAACATAAAATAATCTAAGTAGCCTAAAGCCTCGATTTGACATTATGAAACATATCATAAAGCATAACGATTTCGCCCATAAGGTCACCACCGCCATCAAGTGAATTATTGTGCTGATAGTCGAAGCAGTAAATACACATAAAATTATATCTCTAACCAGCACACTTTTTAAGAAATCTTAAAAATCAAAATAATGATTTATGTTAACATAACTTTTGGAAAGAAAAATTATGCGTTGTATATTATTTCCTTCCATCGGTGTGCAAGTCCGACTGCACTTGACTGGTTTTACACAAGGTATAACTTAAACGGTGTCGGACCTGAAAAGGGGTCTTTGTTCTCATCATTATGAACAGGTTTTTCTATGAGACCAATATAAAAATCGCGAAAAAAAATCTGGTGCTCCTTACATTAAATATGTTCGCGTAACTCGACAAAATGCCTAAATTTGGTCAAATAGCTGATTTTTTTTCACGATATTTATTGTATATTTTTATAAACTATAATGTGTACTATTTTTAAAGTGTTTAAAAGTATGTAAAAATAAAATAAACAGAATGACCATTTAAGATCCGGCGCTGAGAACAACGTCATTTACCAAACTTGACGAACAGGTTTGTGGAAAAGGAAAAAAGTTTTACATGCAAGAAATATCATCTTCTAATGACACTGAAACGATGTTCCAAAATGAATCTCTAGAAGTTCTCCGACATATTGGGATGACAAAAGATGAATTTTGTCAAATCAGCACACCGAATGAAATAGCACAAAAAATGCAAGAAAAGGCGATCCCAGGCATTGAAACTGACACAACCACAGACAGAGCATGTAGCAGTTACAAGGATCATTATGCAGTGAACGTTATATCTAGGCAAATAACGCCAGTTTTCCGGAAAGGTACTCAAACGTTTATAGACTGTGATTTTACTAAAACTTCTTTGGTTTGCGCTACACATGGTTTTTTAGAACGTCACTTCACAAAGCTAGGCCTCGACCACAGCATCTGTATGATTAGCAATATAATAATTTTGGGGTTGTAATTGTTCCATGACCGCAATGACCGCATAATGCTGATAGTCACAGTGTTCATTGGCTACTGTAAGACTAAGCCCTCGAATCTCGAATATTATTATCAGTGTTTTCAACCGTCAATATTATGATGAGCCTCCTATTTTATATGCGATCTTTGCGTGCTTGATGGTTAATTCTAATTAATATCAAGTATTTTCACATTTCTATATTGTCATAACAATATGATGATAATGTATGAATTTCGTTTTAAATGTTACAGGTAACAGGTTCAGCTGGTTTCGTTTACCAAGCATGTTGTAAGTCTTCTGCAGAATCATTAGCGTGCGACACACCTCCGTGCTTTGACCCCAGTTTCAGTCTCGAGCCACCAAATCGCCCTCGCCAACACGGTCGTCGTCAGCAAAACCAAATTACAAAACCCCCGTCGCTTTGTAGCTGTCCACCAGACGATTGCAAAGAAGAGAGGAATCGATCAGCTAAAGTACAGAAGCCATCCATAGAGTCTCATGAGGGTGATGCTGCACGCAAAAAAGATGGCAAGTAAATTTTGTTTTATTGAGCATTCATGCATCATTTTGTGTTAAATTTGTTTCAAGCAACATTGATATTGTAAACGCCAAACCATTTGGAAAGTTTTGCGGTAAAGTGTTTTGGGACATACTCGTTTATTTACTAGCAGGGGGGCGGCGACGATGCACTTGAAGTGGTAACTTGGTAAATCTCGAATAAGTTGAACAAATAGATCTTTATTCTCTAAAACCTCGTCACTTCTTATAATATAAATATACGAATAACTAAAACTAACTCAGCACAATTTGTACAACAAGGATTAACTGATTGATTTGAGCGATCTTGGTGGTCTAAAGAGTCTTGATTTGCAAGCGTGTAACCGCCTCAATGTATAGGTATGTCGTCGTCGCTCTTTGTTAATCACGATTAGTAAAACAACTATCTTTTAATTAAATATTTCCCATTTTATGTGTATATTGTATGACTCGAGCCGCCATGACAGAATGCCCTTTATTGACAATCAAAGTTAAATTACGTAATAAAAATTTAAAATTAGTTTTGTAAATAATATTTGGCTTTAATATTCACATTATATTTTGAAGTATATAATAAGTCACAAGGAACATTACTATTTGGTTTCTCAAAAACTGTCAACTAGCCTAGTTTACAATTGCTCCAGCGCCTCTTCAAGAGGTAGTTTAACAATACCGTGTGATTTAGTCAGAGTCTGATAGACCTCTCCGCGTATCTAGGAAACCCACGTGGAAGTACAAAAGCAAAAAAAAAAATTGCGATGAAACTCGCGAAGTATCATTGCAATTTTTTTTTCAGTTTTATCAACGGTCATGAGGCTTCTATTTTGTACGTCATATTCATATATTCTTTATTGTGGATCATAGGTAAGTAACGTCCTACACATTACTGGTTGACAGTTTTTGAGAAACCAAATAGTAATGTTCCTTGTGGCTTATTATACAGGGTGTTTGGAAGGTGGGTGCAAAGCCTTAAAGGGGAGTTAATACAGACCATCTAGAACATTTTGAGCCATATTTGTCCTAACCAAAGTCTGATATTTATTTTTTTAGAGAACTTTTACGATTTTGGAACCAAAATCCCAAAATTTTCCAAGTAAGGCCTAATAACGCAAAGATTGAGTGAAAATTTCTATTTTTTTAAATTTACTTTATTGGCCTAATGTGTGTTTAATGGTATGAAATCATTTCGAAGCACCGTATTTACTAAAAAAATAACTTTCAGACTATTTAAAATAAAAAGAAAAAAAAAATTAAAGAAAAAAAATGGATTTTAATTGACATTTAAAAAATAAATAAAATAGCTACTGGTGTTCAAATAATTTTAAAAACATGCTGAGTTATTGCTCTTTTTTTTAAGGTATCATTTACTTAGATAGCTTTACAATTTTTGAAGTTAGGGTGCCTGGACCAATTAAGGGTAAGAAATTTCAAATTTCAATAAAATTAAAATCAACCTGATTTTTCCTCAAATAACTTTAAACTAAAGTCTAAAGTGGTTATTTTTTAGACGCACTTAAAAAAAGTCGGCCTTACAAAACGAAACAAAGGCTGCCGTGGTGGCCGGCGGACCGGGCGGCGTACGATAACAAAGGGCTCTTGATTCTTTTGTTATGATAAAGACAACTTTAGGTCTTATTGCCGAGGATGTAAAGATGCTTTTTGAGTTTATAAATTCGTTAGTACCTGAGATGGACCCGACCCGTCGCTTCGGTGATGTCATCTTTTCTCTCTCTTCCTTCACTGCTCTGCCCTTGCGCGTTGCGAGTAGACGTTTGATTCACCGTACTCAGTCGTAGCTTAATGCTCCTGCGCGTGTTGATTATTAATTTTGGAATTACTTGTATTGCGTTTGTGATTTACCGTGTTCAGTTGTAGCTTTACGCTCCTGCACGTGTTATTTCGGACTATTGAACTAATTGACATTTTAATTGAGTGTATGTACGATTGCCATGGCTGCATTTACATCTCAGGAACAAGCGGATATCGTTTTTATGTATGGCAGAGCTGATGGTAACGGAGCTTTGGCACGACGTTTGTACCAAGAACGTTACCCGAACCGCAGGTAAAGTAACTTCTAATACTAACATTATTACTTCAATTGCCATGTTGATTTGTAACTGACGTTACTAATAAACAATTTCATTTCAGGCTACCTAATGTTCGAGTTTTTTACAACACGTATCGCAGACTTTCGGAATCTGGCATCCATCATGCAGTACCCGGAGTGAATCCAGGAAGACATGACCCCGACGTTGAAGAACAAATACTTGCAGCCTTTGAAGCGGATCCTACAACCAGCGTCAGAACTGTGGCAAGAAACTTAAACCTTTCAATATGGAAAGTGTGGAGTACCATGCATCGGGAACATAAATATCCGTTTCACGGTAGAGGCGTGCAAGGCTTGGTAGAAACCGATCCTGGGAGAAGGATGCAGTTCTGCCGATTTATGCTCAATAGCGACATTGACGACAGATGGTTTCTAAAATCTATCCTCTGGACTGATGAGTCCAAATTTTCTAGAGAAGGAATCACGAATTTCCATAATTTACATGAATGGGCTGACAAGGACAACAATCCGCATTGGAAAAAACAGGTATACAAATTAATGTTTATTAATTTAAGTCCAGATGTTCAACACATCTTCAAAGAACACTTTAATTAGAATTAATTTTTGTTTCAGGTGTCTTTCCAAGCAAAATTCTCCGTTAATGTATGGGCTGGAGTAATTGGACGGACGTTGATTGGGCCCCACATTTTACCAGATAATTTAAACGGTGAAAATTATCTGAATTTTCTACAAAACGATCTCCCAACACTCCTGGATGATGCGGAAGTACCCATTTTAAATACGGACAGGCCAATAATTTTCCAACAAGATGGATGTCCATCTCATTGGACATTGATTGTCAGAGAACATCTTGATAACTGTTTTCCAGGCAGCTGGATAGGTAGAGATGGGCCCATTCCTTGGCCCGCGCGATCGCCCGACCTGACGCCGTTAGATTTTTTTGTCTGGGGACGGGCAAAGGAGCTCGTATACACAACTGAGATTTCAACAAGAGAAGAACTAATTCAAAGAATAGAAGCAGCTTTCAGAACAATGAAAGAAGAAATGCAGCTTAAAATCACCACGACAGAAGTTAGAAATCGCTGTCGTAAATGTATACGCTGTGGCGGAAGCCATTTTGAACATCAAAATTAAAAAATCAAATCAAAAACTGTCTTTTTTTTTTACTCCTTAAAATCGACTTTAACTGGTTCAGGCACCCTAACTTCAAAAATTGTAAAGCTATCTAAGTAAATGATACCTTAAAAAAAAGAGCAATAACTCAGCATGTTTTTAAAATTATTTGAACACCAGTAGCTATTTTATTTATTTTTTAAATGTCAATTAAAATCCATTTTTTTTCTTTAATTTTTTTTTCTTTTTATTTTAAATAGTCTGAAAGTTTTTTTTTTAGTAAATACGGTGCTTCGAAATGATTTCATACCATTAAACACACATTAGGCCAATAAAGTAAATTAAAAAAAATAGAAATTTTCACTCAATCTTTGCGTTATTAGGCCTTAATTGGAAAATTTTGGGATTTTGGTACCAAAATCGTAAAAGTTCTCTAAAAAAATAAATATCAGACTTTGGTTAGGACAAATATGGCTCAAAATGTTCTAGATGGTCTGTATTAACTCCCTTTTAAGGCTTTGCACCCACCTTCCAAACACCCTGTATACATCAAAATATAATATGAATATTACAGCGAAATATTAACACGCTTGCAAATCAAGACTCTTTAGACCACCAAGATCGCTCAAATCAATCAGTTAATCCTTGTTGTACAAATTGTGCTGAGTTAGTTTTAGTTATTCGTATATTTATATTATAAGAAGTGACGAGGTTTTAGAGAATAAAGATCTATTTATTCAACTTATTCGAGATTTACCAAGTTACCACTTCAAGTGCATCGTCGCCGCCCCCCTGCTAGTAAATAAACGAGTATGTCCCAAAACACTTTACCGCAAAACTTTCCAAATGGTTTGGCGTTTACAATATCAATGTTGCTTGAAACAAATTTAACACAAAATGATGCATGAATGCTCAATAAAACAAAATTTACTTGCCATCTTTTTTGCGTGCAGCATCACCCTCATGAGACTCTATGGATGGCTTCTGTACTTTAGCTGATCGATTCCTCTCTTCTTTGCAATCGTCTGGTGGACAGCTATAAAGCGACGGGGGTTTTGTAATTTGGTTTTGCTGACTACGACCGTGTTGGCGAGGGCGATTTGGTGGTTCGAGACTGAAACTTGGGTCAAAGCACGGAGGTGTGTCGCACGCTGATGATTCTGCAGAAGACTTACACATGCTTGGTAAACGGAACCAGCTGAACCTGTTACCTGTAACATTTCAAACGAAATTAATAAATCATCAATATTTGAATTTTCATATCCCTAACTTAATAAATGCTGGGTTTTCCATACAAACTTTCATCTCCTAAAATAATCCTAGAGGGGGTGATCCCCCTGTAGGATTATTTTTGAGACAAAAAGTAGCCTATGTCCTTCCCCAGGACTCCATCTATCGCCTTGCCAAATTTTATTGAAATCCGTTCAGTGGTTTAAGCATGAAACGGTAACAGACAGACAGAGCTACTTTCGAATATATAATATTTAGTATGGATGGATTATAATATTTGTTATTATAATAATATTCATAACCTATGGTTTTAAATGTTCCAGGTAAAAGTTTCAGCTGGTTCCGTCAATCATCAGCGTGCGAAACACCTCCGTGCTTTGACCCCAATTTCAGTCCCGAGCCTTCTAATCGCCCTCGCCAACAGGGTCATAGTCAGCAAAACCAAATTACAAAAACCCCGTCGCTTTGTAGTTGTCCATCGGACGATTTCAAAGATGAAAGGAATCGATCAGCTAAAGTACAGAAGCCATCCATAGAGTCAATGCATCACGAGGGTGATACTGCACGCAAAAAAGCTGGCAAGTAAATTTTGTTTTAACATAACATCACGCCTTTAGTCCCCGAAGGATTAGGCAGAGGTGTACACCCACATTTCGCCAGCCATGTTTTAGTCCCATGTGATAGGGGGCGAGTCTATTGCCATCAACCGGGCATTAATTCAGACTCCGGACTGCTACTCAACATTCCAGATGGTACCCTATAACACTTTGCCCGACACGGGAATCGAACCCAGGAACTAATGCTTAGCAGTAGCGCTCGTTACCACTGGACCAACGAGGCAGTCAGTAAATTTGTGCAAGCGTGAAACCTTAAAGCTAGAGTTTCCTAAGACAGTGGTGGCCGTCAAAAAGCGTCCGCAATTTACGGTCGAATGACGTCATTGAAACAGTGTTATAAAGGTACGTGGATGTTTCCGTAGAGAGCGTTTTTTGACACCGTAATGTCAAGCCCTGGTGCCATAATTTTCATGCAACGGCCGTCACTGCGGCCGTTATATGGCGGCCGTCACTCTTCTAGGAAATCGTAGCTTTTGCTATGATGTATTAATATTGTGTGAATTTTATTTTCACATTTCAATATTTTATGCTTTGAAATGTTTCAGGTAAAAGTTTCAGCTGGTCCCGTTTCTGCAAGCGTAAGTCAAATGTAGCGTGCGACATACCTCCTTGCTTTGACCCCAGTTCCAGTCCCGTGCCTTCTAACAGTCCTCGCCAACACGGTCGTAGTCAGCAAAACCAAACTCCAGCATCGCCCCCGCCTTGTGTCTGTCCACCAGATGATTACGAAGAAACGAGGAATCCATCAGCTAAAGTACAAAAGCCTTCCATAGAGTCAATACATCGCCGGGGAACTGCACCCAAAAAAGCTGGCAAGTTTGTTTTGGATTAATTAAAGTTTTTTTTCAAGCAACATACGTAACAGTTGTAAAAATGTCCGCCACGAAACCGAGAGTCACTTGTAAAAAATATTAAAAAAAATTGTACTGCACCATACCTGAGAACCTTCTGGTTACGACGATATTGAAAGTTCCGCCTTCTTTTGACGTCTTTTTACGAAAACAAGTTTTAAATGTTACAAGTTAAATTTCAATACTCCCGTGATCCCTGTACCATTGCATGCACACATAAGCACAATGTGTTGCGTGCGTTACGTTGCGCACTACCGTAAACAGCGAATTTTTGGACCAAAATCTTTTCCCCGCAATTATTTTTGCAAGAAGCTACTTCTTAGTTCTTTGTACAGAATGCGTAGAGCTTAGTGAGTGGTCTATTTTTACACTCTTATGTGCCAAATGATTCAGAAAGTTTTGATAATTTTTTTGAATAAATTAACCTAGAGTTTATCGAGGACGTCGGAAACCAGGCATTAGTATTAGATCTGCCCAATATGATCCAGTTAACAAACGTTTCCTATTCGATAAGAACTAATATCTATCATAATAAAGGCAAGCTGACTGACACATTATTGAAAGAAAGAAAGATTTGAAAGAAAAAGAAAGTGGAAATTCTATTTTGCTTCGAAATTCTATTTTTGTTTCACTTGTATGTAAAATCTTATTCCTTGAGTTTACAAACTTGAAACTTGGTACTTACACAGGGCGACTTGTAATTTGACGTATTCCTTCCAGGACGTGATAGTGTGACCCATTTGCAAATAATTAAGCACCCCGTAAAGCCTAGGTGAAAATTCATAGAATTCGAGAAAACCCAATTTTTATGTATTTATGAAAATTTTCCAAAATTCGTCACCTAATAATATTTTTCTCTAAACTCTCAAATTGAATGGCCTTCATTCCATTGGGTATTTAATACACACATCAAACGTGTCTGGGAATCAATCACGTTTTTGCTAGTTACTAAAAATCAGGTTTTTTAATTATATTTTTTGTTATTCCTGTGGATACTTTTGAGTAAATTTTGTCATTTGAAAAGGGAATAGTTTTTCAATTTCGGTCAAAAGATGAAAATCTACTGTTAAGTCATATTCCTATATAATTCTGCAACGTATTTGAGGCCAAATCAGTAAAATTTTTGCCATACTTCTGAGTGGAATCAATACAAAAACGTTATTATAGAGGGAAGACGTCATTTGAGTCGAGAAAAAATAATCAGAGCCGTGGGAATGTTAGAAGCTGGTTGTCGGCAACGTGTTGTGGCAATCGCTCTGGGCACTACGCAGTGTTATAAGTCGTCTTCGGACACGTTACCGCATTACTGGCAGCGTGGCTGAGCGACATAGAGGACGAGCTCGCATCATCACGCGCAGACAAGATCGTTGCATACAGATTACTGCTCGACGAAATCGTTACGTACAGTAACAGTCAGAAGTCGACTAGCAATCTCACAAAACTATGGCATAGCAATATTAGTTGTACTTATGACCTTCTTCTATAAGAACGTTTGACAACACTACACATTGTCAACTTGTTGTCCGCTTATGATTGTTATTACAAATTTCAATAAGTTTTGTAAGCGTTATGGTGGCCAAAGTGGTTAGCATTGCACCTCGCATGGCGAACGTTCGGGTTCGAGTCTCACATCAAACATGAAAAATATTTTTTAAGTATTACATGTGAAATAATAAGAATGCCGAGTTGCTAACAAATATGTTAAATATTCCACAACTAAACGAAGATTCTTTCGTTTTACAATTATTTTCAATCTTAGCGGCGTCGTTATTAAAATATAGATTTGAAACAAAGTGATAAGTTCACTTTGTTTCAAATCTACCCTCATATTTTAACTACTTTACTAGTTCACATAAATTATTCCACTATTCGCTGTTGTTGGTTGGTGAACATAGTTACGAGCGTTTGTGTTATCTTGTTGTTGCTATTTTAGTATTCTTCTTAATTCAATATGCAGGCTAATATTAGTATTGAAGCCAAGGCAAATATTGTGGCCCTATATTCAAATGGCCTTAATATATCTCAAATATCGAATGAAACCGGCTTATGCGTAAGTTTATTTTTTTAATGTTATGTGATGATACCTACAAAATATAACGGTAGATTAATCGCTTGTTGAAAGTGTGTAATATAGATTTTTTTTTTTAGAGAGAGATTGTTAGGCGTTGGGTGAAGAGATTTGAGGAAGAAGGTAGCTTGAAGAGTCGTGAGAGGAGCGGAAGACCACCTCTTATTAGCCAGCCTCAGCGACGTTATATGGTAGCTGAATATGAGACGAATGGTTTCATCCTAACAAGGCGTTTTACCGATGAGTTCGGCACATCAGTACGCATCGTTCACCGCATACTCCATGCCGAAGGTCTTCATCACCGAACGCCAGCTAAAAAACCGTTATTAACGCAACGGCATAAAGAGGAGAGGTTAAGTTTTGCCCGGGAATATTTGGACTTTGATTGGGAGACGACAATATTCACCGACGAAAAATCTTTCAAATCGTGCCAAAAAGGAAGGCTGCATTTGTGGCGTAAAAATAACACGCGTTGGTCTGAAGGCAATGTCAGACCAAATACGGAGTCAGGCAGAATCAGTGTGAATATGTGGGGGTGGATAAGTGCTCAAGGGCCCGGTGAATTAAGTTTTATATCGACGCGAGCCAACAGTGTCAACTATGTGGAAGTATTGAACGATATAATGTTGCCTACGGTGCGTAATATCTACCCCGCAGAAGATTTAATCGAGATAAGTTTAGTGCAAGACAATTGTCCCATTCACCGTGCCAGCATTGTTCGCGAATGGTTTAGCAATCATCCGGAAATTAAAGTTGTTCCTTGGCCAGCTCGGTCCCCTGACTTAAACCCCATAGAAAATATATGGGGTTTAATGGTGCAAAGATGGGAAGCTCGGGACGAGAGATGCCCTGAGCTACTCAAATCCCATTGCATGCAGTTATGGGATAGTTTGCGCGGCACAAATATCTGTGCAAATATTGTGGCGTCTATGCGTCGACGTCTCATTAGCTGTATCGAGGCTAACGGAGGTCATACGAAATATTAAAAATCATAAACAATCACATTAACGAGTGCAGCCTCGTTATCGATCTAGCTAATGTTCACCTATGTTCACTTGTCGAAATTTTGCATTAATATGAAAAAAATAATCAGACGGCGATAAAAAAACAAGTTATTGATATTGTCATCCTTGTCTAGTATTGACCACATCTGTAACTACTCTTAGCGATGCTATACGACATGTTAATTTGTTAGCGTTGGACCATCACTCACACGGATAAAAATGCGTGTGTGTGTGTAGGCGCCGCAGCCCGTATAGCGCAGGCGATAATGGTCATTGCGGTGGAAGTAGACTTCTGGACGTTGACTGTACAATCATAATATGGGTGGGTATTTGAATCGGCGAAAAAAACGAACATATTTGGATGAGAGGCTATCTCAATGCACAGGTTTGCGCTGATACGATTGTATCAGATGTTGTCATTCCTTTGCGGACTCAACTTGGTGCTTCATTATTGCTTATGCATGATAATGCACGTCCACAGACTGCCAGAGTCGTTGCAAACACACTTGCCACAGCTAATAGGTATCAGCGTCCTATCATGGCCAGCTCAATCGCCAGACTTGAATCCCATTGAGCACGCATGGCATAATTATGCTTCAAAGAAGAGCTCTGTCAATTATGGATGCCGTACACAGACCAGAAAATCCTTTTCGCCTGTTACAACGGACGTAGGCGGCCATTCCGCAATGTGATTTGGATGATCTCATATTGAGTATGCCGAATCACTGCGATCGTGTTATACGCGTTAACGGTGGAAATACAGACTACTAATTTGTATATGTTACGCAATAAAATCCTTTAAAAACTTTTGTTTTTATCTTTTTATCACATTTTAATGTCAGGATTAACTAAGGTGAAAATCCAGCATAAGCAAAGTCTTTATTAATGCAAAAGCAGAGAGTACTTCGTTCATCTACACATACGAATACATTTTATTTAATCAATCTATAACTTTATTACAAGCTTTATATTAGCTTGCTTAGTTCGTGTGTTCCGGTTACTCGCTTTGTCATCCATTTATTAAGCACTTCCTGGAATCCAATTGAGCTAAAACTTGGCAAGCTTATATAACTTTGGTGACAACGCTAAAATATGATACCATGGAGCTGGTCTGATGATGGAGCCGGAAGGTGGCCATAGGAACTCATCAACCAAATAAGATAGCACCATCGTGTTTGGAGTCATTGGATATATGTAACGACAAGTGCAACACTACGTGCTGTCCAGGGTCTAATAATGGAGCTGAAAGGTCGCCATAGGAACTCTCACTGGCAGTGGTGACAAACCCATCTTGGGATATTACTGCACTTATAAAGTTGGAGCAAGAACTCTTGGCACATGCGCTCATGCAATAGCATTCTTGTGGTATATGGTGTTCGCCCGTCACAATGAATACTAAGAATATATACTTGTTGTGGGCGGACGTATCTTACGCAAGTCGTAACATGTCGGAAGAAGATCGAAGTGGACACCGTGAACAATTGGAAAAGTTCATCCAAAGCTACAAAACCGAAACTTGCCTTTGGAAGAAAAAATCCAAATATTACCATGATCGTAATAAAAAAATGACACCTACAACAGATCGGTTGAAAAATATAATCTATTGATTGCGACCTGTAACTAAAAATCTGTTTTGCCGATAATCCCTCGTGAGGACTTATTGCATCTCTCATTGTAGTGTTATTTTTTTATATTAGCAAAGTGACTAAAGCTCGTAGATTTAATCGTAAGAACGAAAGAGATCGTAAGATCGAAGGAGTACAATTATATAATTCTTTAGCAAAAAAATATTAAAGAAGCTAAAACTAATTTATATTTAAAAAAAATGTTAAAGAAACACATCTTCGACAGCTCCAACATAAATAAAGTATTATATTACGTGGTCAACGAATTAAGAATGATATAGAACACGAATTCCGCTCAAAAATGGTTCCACGTAAACCCCAATCAAGCGGGCGGTACGAAAAAAAGTACGATCAACGCGTCAATCAGTCTGACGCGCGCTCAGTGACAGACGCCCGCATCGTTTCGACTAGTGAAAAGTCCAAGAAACAACTCGTTTTTCAAGGACAAAAATGACCTCCTGTATGGTAAATTTGTGTAAAAGACTGAAAGAAGGAAGTAAAAAACAAACTGGGATAACTTATCACTGATAAGTGAAATAATTTCGTGTTTAGTTCGCTTATAGACAACCTCGACAAAAAATATTCTTGTCTGTATTATGCAACAAGTAGCCAGCCAGTTTTTTATACGTAACTATTATATATTTTATATTAAGTACAGAGTTTTATAAATGGGATGGATTGGATTACTTGTTAGTGTTTCTTATCAATCATTTACTTTTAGTTTCTCCAAAAAAGAGATTCCACGATTACAGTGGATTGCAGCAGTCCGCTTAGAAAGAAGAGAGGATGACTGGTTACCAACTAATGCCAGTAGGGTATGCTCTATACATTTTGGGAATGAAGAAATATATTCGTCACGCGTAGGCAATCGTATGTTAAAAAAATCTGCTGTATCTATTTGTACGGTTAGTACTGTCATTATAAAAAGTAATTAAATATTATTTCATTAATTCATTGAAAATCTATAATTGTACTATTTTAAATTGATTGTTAAGAGCACGTTTGGTTTTTAATTGTTTTGTTTTTTGTTTGGATTATTAAATTTTATGGGTTATTTTGTTTTTATTATACCTACCTCAATATTCAGTTACATACTAAGATTGTTAATCTAGTTTGACAGCTTATAAGCCTAGCGGTCTTCTGATGGGGGCTTGTCAATAAATGCTTAGAACGATTCTTTAATTTTATTTGATTATTTTGGAACGATGACTACGAAACAAAACTAAGAATACTCGTACATCACGGGAATTGCATAATTAATTTTTTTTTTGAGTTGGAAATAAAAGATTTTTGTTTCTTTTTTAATTTATTTTATAATTATGCTACTTTAAAAAAATGATACGAAATTCGATAGATCCTATATTATTATGGAAATAATGATTTCCTATTTACATTTAAAATGGGTGTTTGGTTAGTAATAAAACAACTTTAGTTTCCAAATTTCTAGAGCTAAGTACTTATAGATATTTTGTAAATTAAAGGTAAAGAGGTGACATATTAATTCATAATAATTGAGTTCTTAATAAATGACTGACACCTACTGAATACTGCATTACACCATCCTCGCCGCTCAATGTCACATAATAATCCATCTCGTACGCTCTCGCTTGGTTCGATATTTCAGCTTCACTCTAACATTATCTTACTAAATAAAATTGCGCCCCAAATGAATGGGTGGGCGAATTCATGCACAGAAAATAAATTTAGCAATGTATTTTGTTTCGTCTGCGCGCGTGTTGCGTTAGTATTAGCAGTTTAGTGGTATGAGTTTGGAACCATGCTTTAGCGGGCTTCGTACGAGAGTTATGATTCTATATCATTCTTAATTCGTTGTACGTGGTATTGAATAGTGTGCACGGTGCTTTTATCCCTTTTTAAGGTAGCGGCAACTGCGTTGCCACCATGTATTTAATCGGTTTTCTAGCAACTTTTTAAATTTTAGTCGATTTTTTTTATCTGTATAGAACACTGTTAAATATATTTCAATGTCAAACTTGTTTTTACATTGTCAAACGTCATAACTGTCATTTGAAGTTGACGCGAGTTTGAAAGTTACCGATTTCTCAGAGATTTTTTCAAGTCTAGTTCAATCTCAAAATTGTGTCTCTGTTTCGGTAAGTTTTATTTATTATTTCAACGCATTGGGGCAATAACGATAAGATAAAGCTATATTTTTCAAGTTTGGGTTGACTGCTTGTAGAAAAATGGAATTTGCTTAGGTGGCAATATAATTGCCTCTGCCTTATGGTGTGTGGTGCATGGATTGGTGTTCAAGTTGTTGTTTTTTCTTTTGTAGGTAAAAATGCCGCGACTTCTGAACGATGAAGCTATCGAGGAAGAATTGCAGCATTTATTTGGTCTTCCTGACGATCCTGGCGTTTCCGAAGACGAATTTGAACCTGAGCCAGAGACTTTTACCGACTTAGATGTCAGTAATAATATACTGAGTGGTTTTGATATGGATACTGTGCTTTCTTGTTCCGGAGTTGAGGAGGTGCCGCAACAGGACCTTGTACAGTCAGCTTCATCAAATAGCTTACATACAGCCTTCAACAAGCTCTGTTGAAGTTCTACCTCAGCATCCGATCTTCATTTGGATAGGCGCCGCTTTCGTATCAGCGAATCTTCTTCTCCAGGAGTTCCTCCCCTTTGTCATCCCAGTGTTGTAGCTCCATCACCAACACCTTCAGTACCAAGTACAGCCATAATGTCTGATACAGATGAGTCAGATACTGAAGAAGATGGATGAAAGAAAGTTCTTTACCCACAGAATCCCGATATAGAAAACTTTGATAGCATACACTTAGAAAGCAAACAATTTATGCCAAGTAGCACCAGACCTACTGCTTATTTTGCGCATTTTTTTGACCACAACCTTATAGATCTCATTGTACAACAAACTAATATTTATGCGTAGCAAAAATGAAGCCGTAGCTGGACGCCTGTTGACACTGCTGAAATAAAGGCTTTTCTAGGCATTATTATTTTGATGGGACTCCACCCACTGCCAACTATAGATTTATATTGGTCAAGTGATCCATTTTTTCGTGTTGCTGAGATAGCATCAGTTATGACATGTAAACGACTCAAGAAGGTATTAGAAAATATACATTTGAACGACAATTCGAAGACGCCGCCGAGTTGCACCTGGTTATGATAAACTGTACAAAGTTCGCCCGCTTCTTGAGATGCTCAATAAAACTTTCAAAGTTCTGCAAAAACCACAACTTCCCAATCTATAGATGAGTCAATGATACAATTCAAAGGCATCTCATCATTAAAACAATACATGCCACTAAAACCTATAAAAAGAGGATATAAAGTGTGGACTAGAGCAGACAGCGAAACTGGCTATGTTTTTGAGTTTCAAGTTTACACAGGGAAACGTGATGACCAATCAACAGAATTCGAATTAGGAGCCAATGTTAACAAATCTCTTACACAGAAGCTAATAGATGAGGGGTTCCGTGGACATGTGACTTTCGATAACTTTTCGCATCCTATGAAATATTGCAATATTTATTCAATAATGGTATATACGCCACATCTACAGTCAACAGCAATAGATCAGACCTACCACTCATAATAAAAATGGCGAAAATCAAGAATTTAAACAAAAAAATATCTTTAGCAAGAGACGATTTTAGATGGCGCGCCAAAAATAATGTAGCATTTGTAATGTGGCAAGACACAAAACTTGTTACACTTCTGACCACTGCCTTTCATCCAAAAATAAATAAAACATTCTGTGATCGAACTCAGAAAGATGGTTCTAAAAAGGCTATTCAATGTCCACTAACCATACTACAGTATATAGAGCGCATGGGTGGAGTAGACCGATTTGATCAGAAGCGGAGCACTTACGAAGTTGGCAGGAGGAGCAAGGCTGGTGGTGGCTCCGAATTTTCTATTTTTGTGTAGACTTGGCCATCACAAATTCATTTTTGCTCTACTCTAGAAACAAGAGGGCACACAATACACTTTCACAACTGCATTTTAGGTTGTGTCTGGCCCGTGGTCTCATCAACAATTATTCGTCTAGGAAGAGAAGCCTGGAGAGCCAGCCCCAATACTCCATGAAACGGCCAAAACTCTCCACCAATCGACAAAAAATGGTGGGGGTGGCGGATGAGATACGCTTGGCAAACGTGGGTAGTCATCGACATGAGCAATTGGGCTCATGGCGATGTTGCCATGTGTGTAGCACAAAAGCACGGAATAAGAGATCGAAAATACAATGCTCTACATGTAAAGTGCCACTTTGTGTGGTTCCTTGTTTTGATATATTTCATAGTCAGCAGAACTAAATATAAAATATACCAAAACGGGGAACTACCAGATGGGTCTGCATTTACTTTTAACTTTTTTTTTTTGTAATAAAGAGTATAATTGAAAATTGCGTTTTATTGACAGGCTGTGGCAACTATATTGCCACCACATTTTCCAAAAAAATCCCATTGATTTTCCAAAAAAATAAAAACATTATTTTTATCACAAAAGTATTATTTTTCACTTTTTGTTTGTTATATATTGCTTTCATCTCTAGTTTCTTTGGCCTTATAAAGGGATAAAACAGTGCTGATAAGAATAGCGCGCTCGATGTTTACAACGACGCGCGCGTTCGAGTAATTTATTACGATGTAGGTACCCACTCATCAAATTTATGAAAATAACTAATTATGAACTACCTAACTGCTCGACGAGCGCTCTGGACTATTTTAAGAATTACCTGCATGTTATTATTAAAACTTTGTTTCTCATTAAGTGATTATGTAAATCTTTGAGAAATAAATTATATTTTAAACCGTAACATTATTTGCTAAACAAAATGGTATCTATGATGTTATTTCGTGCAAATATTATCTAAAACGATGTAATAACTACTTACAAATGAATATTCATCCACTTACCGTCGATTGGACACGAAAACATTTTATTTTCAATAAAAAAAAATACACGGAGATGTCACTCGCGCCAAATGTCACTGTCAAAACGTTATTTTTAACTTCATTTTTTTCAAGTTTCCAAACAAAATTTTAGGTTTAGAATCATTTAGTTGACGAGAATATCTACCGGACCACAAACTAAAACTGCCTCACAGGATACTAGCCCATAATTGCAAGTAGTAATAGAGATTTCATTTTAATTAATGAATTATTAATTAATTATTTATTTATAGACAAAATCCATTAAATTAAATTAAAAACATTAAATTGATATAATAAAATAATCCACAAACATTCAAATCAAATCAATTTTTTTTAAATACATACATATGTCATTCAAAATAATAAAATAAAACACAACACTAAAATATTACTTATACAATACGCATTCGTATCACCCCTTTCTATCCCCCACGCCGAAGAACCGTGTATGGAGCAAAATCCCCGCTGCCAAGAATGTGTAGGCTCATGAACGAGTGCAGTGATCTAGTAGATGTACATATGGACTCACTTAGTCGGTTCCGATCTAAACTTGTCGATCATTTGTCTCGCAGTCGCAGGTAATAACAATCTCAATGCGCTAATTTTTATTTTTTTTTTCCCTCTACTTTTTGTTAATTATTAAGATATGTTCTATAAGAATAATGTGTAACTACTCCACTTTAAGGTTGTTCACTTAGTAGGTAATAATAAGAAAATGCGGTATTTACCTATAATTGTTTGTTACATTTAGTTCTGTATTTTCTGTTTTTTCCTGTAATTTCTGTAATGTATACGAACGTTGGTAAATCTAAATAAATAAATAATACGAGGGGCGGCGCTACTATGAAGCTGCATCCACCTCTGCAACAGGGGCAGTTCCCACCGCTCGGACAATACCTTCAGGACGCTGTTCGAGCTGTTTCGTAGGCGACTTAGTAGCGAAGCGCTCCGTTTCCTTATGATCGCGAAAAAATCATCAGTCTGCGCCTCAGCAAACATAGTTGAGGCACTACAACATCGCGGAAACCCTAACAGTATCCTGAAAGCATTGTACATTGTACTGCACGCGCAGTGCGCTGTACGCTTTAAACCGCGTGGATCGGGTGGTTCACCGTTGAACCAGCGCAGCATGAAGGTTGGCGGCGAGTGGTACACCGATGTACCAGCGCACCTATATCGGTATAAGACGATATCTGAATGCGCTACTTGCACGTGAAATGTGATCCCATCCTGATTTTCTTTTAGCCTCGCTGCATTTTTACAGGTAGGAACGACACTAGACGGCATAATTTCATTATATTGGACACCAATAAAACACGTTACGTGATACGACGTTCTCACAGAGTAAAGACGGGCTGCGCGTCAAACTACTCTATTTAGGAGTAGTTTTTGACGCTTCAATATTAGGTGCGTTCACGGCTTCTGGTTCTTTTTGTATTCTGAGCAAATAACTTATGACCGAGTGGACCGATTTTAATGACATAAAGACTAAATGTTACCTCAAGATACGAACTATGAATACACTTCAAAACTCTTAAAAAAGAGGCAAATAGAATTTTAAAATCAACCCCTATTTTACCCCCTTAGCGGATGATTTTTCCAAAACGTTGAACCACATAATTCTTTATTTTCTACCAAAAGCATACATTTGAATTTTCATATCCCTAACTTAATAAACGCTGGGTTTCCCATACAAACTTTCATCCCCTAAAATGATCCTAGAGGGGTGGTCCCCCTGTAGGAGTATTTTTTAGACAAAAAGTAGCTTATGTCCTTCCCCAGGATTCCATCTATCGCCTTGCCAAATTTTATCGAAATCCGTTCAGTGGTTTAAGCATGAAACGGTAACAGACAGACAGAGTTACTTTCGAATATATAATATTTAGTATGGATGGATTATAAATATTTGTTATTATAATAATATTCATAACCTATAGTTTTAAATGTTTCAGGTAAAAGTTTCAGCTGGTTCCGTCAATCATCAGCGTGTGAAACACCTCCGTGCTTTGACCCCAGTTCCAGTCCCGTGCCTTCTAATAGTCCTCGCCAACACGGTCGTAGTCAGCAAAACCAAACTTCAGCATCGCCCCCGCCTTGTGTCTGTCCACCAGATGATTACGAAGAAACGAGGAATCCATCAGCTAAAGTACAAAATCCTTCCATAGAGTCAATACATCGCCGGGGAACTGCACCCAAAAAAGCTGGCAAGTTTGTTTTGGATTAATTAAAGTTTTTTCTCAAGCAACATACATAACAGTTGTAAAAATATTCTTAATGAAACCGAGTTCTTCCGTTATTATAAAAAACATTGTACTGCACCATACCTGAGAACCTTCTGGTTACGGAGATATTGAAAGTTCCGCCTTCTTTTGACGTCTTTTTACGAAAACAAGTTTTAAATGTTACAAGTTAACTTTCAATACTTCCACGACCCCTGTACCGTTGCATGCACACATAAGCACAATGTGTTGCGTGCGTTACGTTGCGCACTACCGTAAACAGCAAATTTTCGGACCAAAATCTTTTCCCCGCAATTATTTTTGCAAGAAGCTACTTCTTAGTTCTTTGTACAGAATGCGTAGAGCTTAGTGAGTGGTCTATTTTTACACTCTTATGTGCCAAATGATTCAGAAAGTTTTGATAATTTTTTTGAATAAATTAACCTAGAGTTTATCGAGGACGTCGGAAACCAGGCATTAGTATTAGATCTGCCCAATATGATCCAGTTAACAAACGTTTCCTATTCGATAAGAACTAATATTTATCATAATAAAGGCAAGTCGACTGATACATTATCGCCCGACCCCGTAGAAATTGAATTGAAAATTGGGACACTAGGTTCCTTTTGTGACGTAGACATCCAATACGAAAGGATTTGAACGAAAAAAAAGTGGAAATTCTATTTTACTTCGAAATTTCTATTTTTGTTTCGCTTCTATGAAAAATCTTATTACTTGAATTTAAAAACTTGAAACTTGGTACTTACACAGGGCGACTTGTAGTTTGACGTATTCCTTCCAAGACGTGATAGTGTGACCCATTTGCAAATAATTAAGCACCCCGTAAAGCCTCGGTGAAAATACATAGAATTCGAGAAAACCCAATTTTTATGTATTTATGAAAATTTCCCAGAATTCGTCACCTAATATCATTTTTCTCTAAACTCTCAAACTGAATGCCCTTCATTCCATTGGGTATCTAATACACACATCAAAAGTGTCTGGGCGTCAAGCACGTTTTTGCTAGTTACTAAAAATCAGGTTTTTTATTATATTTTTTGTATACTTTTGAGTTAATTTCGTCATTTGAAAAGGTAAAATTTTTGCCATACTTCTGAGTGGAATCAATACAAAAAATGTTATTATAGAGAGAAGACGTCATTTGAGTCGAGAAAAAATAATCAGAGCCATGGGAATGTTAGAATCTGGTTGTCGGCAACGTACTGTGGCAATCGCTCTGGGCACTACGCAGTGTTATAAGTCGTCTTCGGACACGTTACCGCATTACTGGCAGCGTGGCTGAGCGACATAGAGGACGAGCTTGCATCATCACGCGCAGACAAGATCGTTGCATACAGATTACTGCTCGACGAAATCGTTATGTACAATCATAATATGATATATATAATAATATACCCACCGGTATTTGAATCGGCGAAAAAAACGAACTTATTTGGATGAGAGGCTATCTCAATGCACAGGTTTGCGCTGAAACGATTGTATCAGATGTTGTCATTCCTTTGCGGACCCAATTTGGTGCTTCATTACTGCTTATGCATGATAATGCACGTCCATAGACTGCCAGAGTCGTTGCAAACACACGTGCCGCAGCTAATAGGTATCAACGTCCTATCATGGCCAGCTCAATCGCCAGACTTGAATCCCATTGAGCACGCATGGCATAATTATGCTTCAAAGAAGAGCTCTGTCAAATATGGATGCCGTACACAGACCAGAAAATCCTTTTTGCCTGTTACAACGGACGTAGGCGGCCATTCCGCAACGTGATTTGGATGAACTCATATTGAGTATCACTGCGATCGTGTTATACGCGTTAACGGCGGAAATACAGACTACTAATTTATTGTATATGTTACGCAATAAAATCCTTTAAAACTTTTGTTTTATCTTTTTATCACATTTTAATGTCAGGATTAACCAAGGTGAAAATCCAGCATAAGCAAAAGTCTTTATTAATGCAAAAGCAGAGAGTACTTCGTCAATCTACACAAAAAAAAAATTAATCAATCTAAATACATTTTTATTTAATTTCAATAAGGCAATAAAATATTTTTAAATAATACCCTTTTGATGTGTGTACTTGAAAAAACCTTTTGATATAACCAAATTTTCTAAAATATTAAACAGTTAAAAGTTTAAGGAAGTTTATTAACCATTTTTAACCAACTTCAAAAAAGGAGGACGTTTTCAATTCGGTTGTATTGTTTTTAAAATGTTTGTTACCACAGAACTCCGTCATTTATAAACCAATTTGAAAAAAATCTTTTTTTATTAAAGGTCCAGATTGGTCCCCATAAAAATTTCGGTTAAGTTCTGATGAGTGGTTTTGAGTTATCTTCAATAATACGTATTTTTTCCACTTAGCGTATTTTGACTAAAGTCTAAAGAAGACTAAAGTCATGACCAATGCCACTAAATACAAGATCGAGGTCGATGGGCAGGAACTACACTATGTATGTCGACGAATATATCTACCTGGGCCAGCTAGTTTCCTTTCACAACAGACAAGACAAAGAGATTGACGGTCGAGTCGAAAATGCCTGGAGGAGCTGCTGGTCCATGAAGGCGCTAATGAAGGGTGACCTTCCTATCTCACTAAAGCGCAAGCTCGTCGAAATGTGTATCCTGCCTATCCTAACCTATGGCGCTCAGGTTTGGTCTTTGACCGAGGCTCAGAAGTCCAAGCTCAAGGTTTGCCAAAGAGCGATGGAGCATCTTGAAAATTAAACTCACCGACCAAATTCGCAACACCATAATACGCTCCAAGACAGGTATCGCCGATGTTGGTGATAAGTCTGGGAGGTTGAAATGGGACTGGGCGGGTCACACTTAAAGGATGCATCCAGACAGATGGGCCAGAATCGTCACACAGTGGTTGCCTGAAGACGGGTGTCGTCACCGAGGTAGGCCTAAAAACGCTGGCATGCTGATTTGGACTCGTTCCTAACCGATTGGGCGGAAAAGGCATAGCATAAAGAAAATTGGAAAATTATGGGGGAGACCTTTGCCCACCATAGCTTGAACGAAAAAAAAATAAAGCGTATGTTGATGCTGTTAAGAATTTCCTATCACTGTTATTTACATTGCAAGTAGTGGTTGGTATACGACTTTGTGTGGGGTAGGTACCGCAACTACAAAGTGAAAAATTACTTTACAGAAGTCGGTGGCAATTAAGAAAAATACAGATGCAAAGACACCGACTCCCGAAATTTAAGTTATCTTTCAATCCGTAGTGTTTTTTTTGGAACTCGGTTGTTTTTTTTTTTTAATCCCTAACTTAATAAACGCTGGGTTTCCCATACAAACTTTCATTCTCTCAAATAATCCTAGAGGGGGTGATCCCCCTATAGGAGTATTTTTAGACAAAAAGTAGCAAATGTCCTTCCCCAGGGTTCCATCTATCGCCTTGCCAAGTTTTAGCGAAATCCGTTCAGTGGTTTAAGCATAAAACGGTAACGGACATACAATTACTTTCGAATATATAATATTTAGTATGGGTGGATTATAATATTTGTTATTAGATAATATTCATAACAAATTCATAAAAAATTTTCAATGTTTCAGGTAAAAGTTTCAGCTGGTCCCGTTTCTGCAAGCGTAAGTCAAATGTAGCGTGCGACATACCTCCTTGCTTTGAACCCAGTTTCAGTCCCGTGCCTTCTACTAGTCCTCGCCAACACGGTCGTAGTCAGCAAAACCAAACTCCAGCATCGCCCCCGCCTTGTGTCTGTCCACCAGATGATTACGAAGAAACGAGGAATCCATCAGCTAAAGTACAAAATCCTTCCATAGAGTCAATACGTCACCGGGGAACTGGACCCAAAAAAGCTGGCAAGTTTGTTTTTGGATTAATTAAAGTTTTTCTCATGCAACATACATAACAATTGTAAAAACATCCGCCACGAAACCTCGTTAACGAAACTGAGAGGCACTTGTTCTTCCGTTATTATAAAAAAAAACATTGTACTGCATAATACCTACCTGAGAACCTTCTGGTTACGGAAATATTGAAAGTTCCGACTTCTTTTCACGTCTTTTTACGAAAACAAGTTTTAAATGTTACAAGTTAACTTTCAATACTTCCACGACCCCTGTACCGTTGCAAGCACACATAAGCACAATGTGCGTGCGTTACATTGCGCAATACCGTAAACAGCGAATTTTTGGACCAAAATCTTTTCCCCGCAATTATTTTTGCAAGAAGCTACTTCTTAGTTCTTTGTACAGAATGCGTAGAGCTTAGTGAGTGGTCTATTTTTACACTCTTATGTGCCAAATGATTCAGAAAGTTTTGATATTTTTTTCGAATAAATTAACCTAGAGTTTATCGAGGACGTCGGAAACCAGAAATTAGTATTAGATCTGCCTAATATGATCCAGTTAACAAAAGTTTATAAGAACTAATATTTATCATAATAAATGCAAGTCGACCGACACAACTGACTGACTGACTGGCTGGGCGATAGCCCAACCCCGTAGAAATTGGAAATTTCTTCCACTTAGCGTATGTTGGTGAGTTATAATAATCTCCTATCACTGTTATTTACATTGCAAGTAGTGGTTGGTATACGACTTTGTGTGGGGTAGGTACCGCAACTACAAAGTGAAAAATTACTTTAAAGAAGTTGGTGGCAATTAAGTAAAATACAGATGCAAAGACACCGACTCCCGAAACTTAAGTTATCTTTCACTTTGTAGTGTTTATTTTTGGAAGTCAGTTGTTTTTTTACCCGACTACGGCGAAGCCAAAAGGAAGGGTTATGATTTTGGCAGTCTGTGTATGTTTCACCGTAGGGCCCAAACTACTGGCCCGATTTTAATGAATGAGGTGTCAATAGATTTGTAATAATGACCCGGGTATAGTTACTGGCACGAGTCGTGAGCACAAACTCTACTCTTAAACCTAACGAATCTTGTTTCCTATTACGGCGGGTTGCTCACGGGTGGGAGCAATAAAATCAATACATGATCAAGCATATTTATTTATGAAGATAGAAAACAGAATACAAGAGCACGCTGACGAGGGCAGTTAAAGTTAAGGTGGAATTTGTGCTCACGACTCGAGCCGGCAATTATAACATAGGCCATATCAATTTTATCAAAACTTTATATGACGGAATTTAAACCTAAGATTCTAACCTCAAAAAAATTAAACTGAAATAATCATCACGTTTTGGTATCAAAAGATAGCTCTTGGCGAGCACATTACAAATATGTATATAATATATCATATTGTTTAATATGTTTAAAATGCGGCACCAAACTTCGACACAATTTATCTTAAAATTTTACTATGGCATTAAGCGCACAAATTACGAGGAAGACATCTTCATTTAATCGGCTAATTAACAAGGAACAAATATAAAAAAAACATATATTTAGAGGTGCCCATGAAGCAGTTGATAAAGGTAGAATGTGCAAATGATTGAAGTATTTAGAATTGAGGGATTTTCAAATCAATTAACTGGTTTTCGTCATCCCACCACCTTCTTACCACCCTGCCTTCCTGCGTTAGGTTGCCAGGTCGATGCGTCCAGGTTGCTAGTTCAGACGCCGCGCCGCTTTTGAGTGGTTATCACTACTCGCAGTCGACGTGCTGATCGCTTAGTTCGCGTGTCTTTAAACTACTGCGCACGTACACATTCTTAATTCTTTCATATAAATAAAAAATCCCAGGTCGGGCAGTGTTATTGGGTTTTTCCATCTGAAATTTCTCAGTAGCAGCCCGGAGTCTGGATTTGTGCCCGGTAGATGGCAATAGGCTCGCCCCCTATTACATGGGACTTAAACATAACTGGCGAAATGTGGGTGTACCATAATAGGTACACCTCAGCCTAACCCTTTGGCGAAACAAGGCGTGATGTTATGTTATGTAAATCAAAAATTATAGGAAAAAGCCGTTCGGCGAATTTGGCTGAAATTTTAGTACAATATAGCCTAGGCAACATGACTTTTGAAAGTCTATATGGGCGCAAAAAAAATAATGACCAGCTTTAGAGATATAGCCGTTTTTAAGTTGAAGTCAGGAAGATGATTTTTATGTTTTTATAGTTTTATACTGCTAAAAAATAAACAAAAAGCAATCACATCAGTCACAACAGGTTCCAATTAATATTATCTATTTGTCTGCATGCTCTGAAAGGGTAGGCAGAGATGTATTTATACACATTTCGCATAGTAGACAAGTCGTCCGGCCATTTGCTGAAACTATTGGAAAATAATTATTATAGTCTGTAATTTTGTATTGAAAGCATATTTGAACACTAGGTTAAATAATTATCAATTTTCTGTGTTTATTTATAACTTTATTACAAGCTTTATATTAACTTGCTTAGTTCGTATGTGTTCCGGTTACTCACTTTGTCATCCATTTGTTAAGCAGTTCCTGAAATCCGATTGAGCTAAAACTTGGCACACGTAAATAACTTTGGTGACAACGCTATAATATGATACCATGGACTTGGTCTGATGATGGATCCCGAAGGTAGCTATGAGGCCAGAAGGTGGCCAAATGACCTCCTCAATCAACTTAGTACCATCGTGTTTGGAGCCGTTGGCTTTATCTTGACAAGTACTATAACCCAAAGCATTATCCAAGTCTGACGATGGAGCCGGGTGGTGGCTATGGGAACTCCTCAACCAAACAAGACAGCACCATCGTGTTTGGACTCATTGGATATGTAATGACAAGTGCTATTACACTACGTGCTGTCCAGAGTCTAATAATAGAGCTGGAAGGTCGCCATAGGAACTCTCACTGGCAGTGGTGGCGATCCCATCTTGGGACATTACTGCACAAGTAAAGCTGGAGCAAGAACTCTTGGCACATGCGCTCATGCAATAGCATTCTTGTGGTTTATGGGGTTCGCCTGTCACAATGAAAACGCTAAGTATCCGTTACTAAGAATATGTAATTGCTGTGGGCGGACGCGTCTTACGCAGGTCGTAACGTGTCGGAAGAAGATCGAAGTGGACACCGTGAACCGGGACAGAGTTCATCTAAAGCTACAAAAGCGAAGCGATTTTGTCTTCCAAAGGCTTGCCTTTCTTCTTTCACAAAATTTAAAAATTACCATGATCGTGATAAAAAATGACGCCTACAACAGATCGGTTGAAAAATATACTCTATTGATCCAAATGCCAACAGGGAGATAATGGTTAAGACGATTAATAATCTTTTTTCAGGAATGATTTGACTGAGAGCCCGAGGGATTCCTCGTGAGGACTTATTGCATTGTAGTTAGTGTTCTTTTTCAGTATTAGCAAAGTAACTAAGGCTAGTAGATTTAAGTACGTCTCTTCGTTCATACTTAAATAGTTATGCCAATCATTTGTCGCGAATATTAACTCATTCAATAAATTTATATGAGAGTAATATGTCCTCCGTTTTAGAAGCCAGTCCTTACACCAAACTCTACGTGCCCTTTTTTTCTTTAAGCACATTATCAAGCCCAAAAATGCAAGTGCATCTTAATCATCTTCCGTTATTCCCGAAGATATGTTTCACGCGCGAACTTCTGCGGAGAACTGACGATCGACATAGATATCGGTGGCGTGTGGAGAACATAGGGCCGTCTGATATAGCTATGCAAACTCAAATCGCTACGATATATCGTTGCCGTGTGTAGCTCCCAGTCTGTATGATTTTTTTCGACATCTTCAACAATCATCGTCATATTTTAGCCAATTTACATAAAACCTTAATGAACTATTCACTGAAATCTTCCTCATGAATCACTCTGTCCATGGGTAAAACCGTATGAAAATCCGTTAGGTAGTTTTTGAGGTTATCACGTTCAGACACACAAACCCAGCGGGGGGACTTAGTTTACTTAAAATTATGCCGGTTACGCCCTAGTAACAAATAACTTTTGACCAAGTGCACCGATTTTAATGATAAAAGACTAAATGTTACCTCAAGATACGAACTATGCCAACACTTCCAATCTCTTAAAACGAGGTACATAGAATTTCAAAATCAACTACTATTTTTTTTGTTTTTTTTTGGATGGGAAATCATCAAATAACTTCTCCCGCTCTGGGCGGAGCGGGAGGGCGTGTCAGACTTTTACTGACTAAAACCCACCCGTGTTCCTTCTGTTGCCTGTGCCGGGGCCACGGTAACTCTTTCGAACATCCCGCAACCTCGACTGGCATCGGTCCTAGCGGACCCTATCAATGCGGCATCAATGCGTGATGACATCTCTTTGAGGCGCGCGTGGAACACAACGCGCCATCGACTCGGGCCTGGTCCTTACTGGACGGCGAGCTACCCATTGCTCGCCGTCCGCAAGCCCGCGCCTACGGTGGCCGGGAATCGGCTGCCAATTCCCGACGCCCAGGGCGTCTCCTGCGGCGACTAGGGGCGTCTCCTGCGGCGTCTAGGGGCGTGAGGGCGCAAAGTTTGCCTCTCCCTCACGCGTCCCGCCTCCTCCTTCGCGAGCATTACTGCTTCGCAGAAGGAGGTAATGGCTTCCCATGTACTCTTGCTCCGTACCATGGCCTGGACCAGGGCCGGACGCGAGAGATCGCCGCCGCCGATCGCTTCCGCGAGGACATGGCGGTGCTCCGCCCAAGCCGGGCAGACCTCCACCGTATGCTCCACCGTGTCCTCCGGGCGATCCACACAGTGGTGACACCCGGGCGTTTCCTCCCGCCTTATCCGGAACAGGTACCTCCCGAAGCTCCCGTGTCCGGTGAGGACCTGCGTCAGGCGGAAGGTGAGAACGCCGTGGCGCCTCTCCAGCCACTCCTCAAAGAGGGGACTTATCGCCGCAATTGTGGCGTGCCCAGCGCTGGGTTGCGACAATCGCACTCTCCATGCCGCCATGAGATCCTGCCGAAGCTCTGTCCGCCGTGCCACGATTTCTCGCGGCAGCGGAGTTACGCCCCGGCGTTTTGCCTCCTTGCGCCACTCCCACATGTGCGCGAGGACTTTTGCCTCCAGAACCCATGGCGGTAATCCGGCAAGGAGGTTCGCCCCCTCCCCGGAGACCGTGCGGTATCCCCGGCCTAACCGGATGGCCATGACCCTCTGGAACGCGTTCAAACGCCGGACCGGTCGCCGTCTCACGGATATATTACCCCCTTACGGGATGTTTTTCCAAAACGTCGAACAACATAGTTATTTATTTCCTACCAAAAGCTTAAATTTGAATGTTCATATCCGTAACATAAATGCGGGGTTTCCCTTACAAACTTACATCCCCTAAAATAATCCTAGAGCGGGTGATCCCCCTGTAACGTAAACGCACCTAATAACGACCCGTTAAAATCCGCGCTCATTACCGCCCTATTCAGAAAACTATCATTTTTATGTCATGTATTAAAGCTACACAATTGGTTGCTTTAAAAAAATGTAGATGTATTTGTAATGCAAATGTTCATCTCTTGTAGTGCGTAACTCGACGATTTAAATAATAATTGCTCAGTTCGTCCGTGGACCTTAGTGCATTTTCCATAGTGTGGCATTCCCGATGGCGTAAGTACTCTTGTTTCTTTTTTAGCAGAAGATTATATCGTCAAGCATTTTAATGTAACTTCTAGTTCTTTTGATGCATTTTTGATACTTTCAGGAACACAAGTAATGATTCATTTTAATGAGATACTATTTTATTTTGCTTAAAATTCAATATTAAAAATAGGCGGTAATAGGAACAAAAATCACAATTTTATTCCTATTGTCGACCCATGTCGCTGATAAGTACTTGTGGTATCTTTTGTGTGCCATGATTTTTGTTAAAATGCATTAATTAATAGGCAGGAGGCTATACTAACTCAGTTCCTTTGTATGTTAACTTATATTTGAGCTATTAACGCCATATATTCAAGAGCTTTAGTAGCCGTATACACTAACTTTGTTCTTATGTAAATATTTTGATGAATAAAGGAGGTATAATTTTTAAATAGTGTATTTTTATAGTTGAAATATCATTATTATTAAATATTTTTAGCAACCGCACCACTTGTATGGTTCAGAGGTAGCTAGTTACTTACAGTTGAGTTGTTGGAGATGAGTTGACGAAAACCACAGAGTTCACGTTAATAAAATATATTCGTAAAAGTTACACTAAGTTAAGTTAGATGCTAATCCGCGGTAATAGCGCTACGGTAGCTATTGGTCAACTAAACTTATTATAATTGCAATTATAAAAGTAAACACAACGAGTAGTGAAAAGTAGGTCGCGGAGTTAGCGATTTGCCTGTACGTGAACCGTACATGCTCCCGAGGGAAAAGTGGGATGAGCATCCATTACAAAGCAAAAAAACATCTAATATAAAAAGTTGAAAGTAAATAGTAAACAATAGTAAATGTGTATAAGTATAAAAGTAAAAGTATAGTTGTCACTCAATTCACATCGTCAAAGTGAAATGCTTTCTTCGGCTGTCTTGCTTCGCTGTAAACGGGCTCCGCTGCTGTCGAATGTATTTCATGTAGCTCGATGTCCTCTTTCAAGTTACTTCTTCCTCTAGGTGTCACTCCTGTTGTGGCGCCTCTCTTTGTTTTGCACCATCGTTTCATAATAACATAGAGGGCAAGCACAGCGATTCCTCCCAACAACAAAGAAGTAACGGAGTAGAGATAGATGTCGTGACTTGACAAGTCAGACTCAAACCCCTTTGGTAATATTTCTCTGCTTTTTTGGAATTCCAACTGCTGGTCTATTTTTCCTATTTCTGCTGCAGTTGGCGCCCTTTGTTCCGTTATGTTTAGTTTTGCATTCTTCCAGCCGAAGTCAAAGATGTGGTTTATAGTTGAATTTATCGTTGGTATTTCTATGTCGGGTTCCATGTTAAATATACTTCCCAGCTGATTCTGTGTAAATATTGTGGCGTCCTTTTTCTGTAGTATGCACTTTGATTGCAAGGTAATGACTCCAGTCCCGTCAATGACCGCTGGCGTAACTTGATCGTTACATATGACGCGCAACAGCTGTTTTCTGCATAATGTAAATAGCCACATGTTCGGTTTGTGAAGCTTTGTCCAGGTTTCCTTGCATGTTACGTCATTGAGGACGCATGATAAAGACTCTTGTTGGTTGAAGACTTGGGCCTCGCATGGAGCGTTTTGATCGTGCATGTTGTACACAGGATTACGTGAGATACAGATAAATTCGTCTTCTCCGTATGAAGTACATTGGCGCATGTCTTGCTCTTCCATTGTAATATAAGAGTTCTTTCTGAAGTTGATTGCGATGAAACTTGAGGTTGGTTGCATGAGTTTTAAATGTCCGTATCTAAGGAACGGTATCGGAATGACTCGATATATCATATAGTCTTCATCGCTTAGTAAAGGGATGTGTATTTCAAATAACATATAATTGTTTGTTATTCGAGCCTTCACATGGATGAGGTCATAGATGTTTTTCAAATCCCTTTGAATGTCCTTTACAGGTAATGACAATCCCTGTGGTAACCTTCCGGATATGATGTTTAGCTGCTCGATTAGTTGGTTGGCCGGAAATAAATGGGTATCTAAATGTCCTCTGTAAATGTTGGCGAGGGCATTTATCAACATTTCCAATATTCGATTTAAATCACTTATAATCAAAGTTGACGTCACGGCAGCGGAATTTATGTCATTCATCGTAAAAAGCATGTGCGCCTTGTTCTCTATTTTTGTGATTTCGCTGCAAGTTTCGCTCATATAGCCACTCAATGTTTTGAATTGTTTCTCCATGAAGGCGGTGTTTCTTTTTATTATATTGTTTTCAGCTTCTACAATTAATGTTTGGTTCTTCATAAGTTGTAGTAGGTAGTCATCATTTGATTGTAGATTCTGTATGTCTCTTTCGTATTTTTCAGCAAAGTCTACGTCGAGAACTCCGAAAAGAGTTCTTGCTAACTTCCCAACTCCATCAAAGTATCCTCGTTTTGGTCTTGAATGTTGAGTGAGCAGCATCGAGTTGTAGTCGACTAAGTGACTCAGTTCATGACGTAGGTGGCCGACAATTGTTTCGCAAGGCTTGTACTCATGTGATATCCTTTGGCATAGTTTATCTATTTGGTTGACATAATCATTGATCTGATCAGTTGCTTGCCAGTATGATGTTAAGTTGTAGTAAACCAATAGAGTCCATTCGTCATGTATTAATTGTATTTTTCCTGCTTCATCGAAGTAAATCGGATGATTGCTCGGTATAGCCGTAACCTTCAAGCTGTTAGTCGTTGGCGCTGACTGAGCAAATCCCGTCATTGCTAATATGGATAAAAGAACAAGTGACAGCCAATTTTTTTTGTGTTTCGTAGTCCCTCCCCGTTTTTTAGTTTCCGGAGTAGGTGTCTTTTTCTCTTCCTCTTCATTTACTTTTTGTTCTTCGAGTTTCAGCGGTAACGGTGAAAGCTTCGTTATTGGTCGTTTAAGTGACCCTTTCCTGGTTTTCAAGGTAACAACCCGTACTTGACCATCGGCACCTGGATGAAGTTCTTGGACTCTTCCTATAGCCCAACGGCCAGGAGGTAAGTGTTCATCTTTTAGTAATACTAGGCTTCCTTGTTTCAGGTTTTCTTTTGGTTGCTGCCATTTCCTACGGATTTGTAGTTGGTGTAGATATTCATTCGACCAGCGCTTCCAGATGTGCACGTTCATTTGTTCAACTAGCCTCCATCTGTTTCTTGGATCGTGCTCTGCAAAATCTTGCTCTTCTTGTGGTAGTGATAACAGAGGGCCGCCAATGAGGAAGTGACCGGGAGTTAGGTATTCTAGGTCTTCGACATCTTCTGTTAGTGGACACAGCGGACGAGAGTTAAGACAGGCTTCAATTTGATTTAGTAATGTAGTGAATTGTTCGAACGTAAGCTTCTGTTCCCCCAGTACTCGATGTAGGTGATATTTCATGGCTTTGACGGCAGCCTCCCACAGGCCTCCCGCTGTTGGCCAAAGAGGGGCATTGAAATGCCACTCAATTTGTAAGTGGCTCATCTCATCGAAGAATTCGGAAGTCTTAAACGTACTGTGTTTCTCAAATTCCTGTTGTAGTAGTTTTGCTGCGCCCACAAAATTCGTTCCGTTGTCAGAGAATACGTGTCGGGGTGTACCCCTGCGGGCACACATCCTTTTGAATGCGGCAAGGAATGTTTGCGTGGTCAGGTCCGACACCAATTCCAAATGCACAGCTTTGGTCACCATGCAAATGAAAATTGCTATGTAAGCCTTGCAAGTTTTGACTCCTCTTCCTTTGTTGATTTTCACATCAACATGTCCCGTATAGTCGACGCCTGTGTTTGTGAACGGTCTTGATGGAGTTACACGCTCTTTTGGCAAGTCTGCCATCAGTTGAACGTTTCGGTTTGGTTTGAAACGATGACATCGGACGCATTGTCGAAGCTCCTTCTTGACTGTTCTGCTGCCTCCAATGACCCAAAATTTTTGACGTAACTGGGCCAAAGTGAGCCGGGCGCCTCCGTGGAGAGTGTCGCGATGTGCCTCTTGAATAATAAGCTCCGTTAGTCTTCCTGTTGCCGGAAGTATGATTGGATGTTTAGTTTCTGGAGATAAAGTTGAGTAGCCTAGTCGACCTTTCACGCGCAGCATTCCACTGTCGTCGAGAAATGGAGTTACCTTCAGCAAGCTGCTTTTTGTCGATATTGGTCGATCTTTCTTCAAACATTCAATTTCGTCGCCATAGTTTTGATTTTGGACGTTCTTGATAACCAATTCTGTTGCTCTCATAATGTCTAGTGGTGACAAACACGTAACCTCTTTTTTGTTACCGCAGTCGGCTAAGTTATTTACGGAGTTCAGTGTGCGTTTTTGCTTACGAATGCTGCTCAATCGTAGAATCCATCCAAGCACTCGTATTACACGTTTATAATTACTGTTTTTGTTCAGTAATGTATCAATTATTTTACAACTTTTGTTTGTGACTGCACAGCAGTTTTTTTCTTGCAACTCAGTGTTTGTTGTATAGGTCAGGCGATTATACTGATGGATTTCTGGCATGTTTGTTTTTAACCAATCTGGTCCATTCCACCAAAGGTTAAAATCTAAGAGTTGAGAAGGTGTGAGCCCTCGAGTTGCACAGTCAGCAGGGTTTTCTTCTGACTTCACATAGTTCCAGCAGTTTGCCGAGATAATGCTATTTATTTGTTTGACTCTGTTAGCCACATATTTCTCCCATCGGTTTATATCGCCCTGCAACCAGGCTAAAACGACTTTGGAGTCGCTCCAGCACCTTATATGTAGGTTTTTATTGCAGAGAGTGTTCTGAATCTTTTCAACCAGTTTGGCCAGTAAAAGGGCCCCGCAAAGTTCCATTCTTGGTACGGTTATCCTATTGCTAATTGGTGCAACCTTTGTTTTTGCTGTAATTAGTGTTATCTTGTATTCACCGGCTTGATTTTTCACTCGGCTATAAATCACACACGCGTAAGCCCTTTCACTTGCGTCGCAAAACCCGTGTATCTCTAGGTTGTTTTCTTGACTTTGTAACCATCGTGGTATGGAAAGTTTGTTAAGCAACTGGATATCTTTTCTGATAGTTTCCCATTCTGTAGCAAGGTCGTTGGGTAAGCGTTCATCCCAGTTGATTTTGCTGATCCAGATTTTTTGAAATAGAATTTTTGTTTTTATCGTAAGTGGCGATAGTAGTCCAAGTGGGTCGTATAGCTTGCTTATTTCGCTCAGTAGTACGCGTTTTGTCAGATTTTTCTTTATTGGTAAGTCCCATTGGTATGTGAAGCTATCGTCGTCTTGATTCCATCTCATGCCCAACATTTTTGAGTTTGTTTTCTGTTCTGGGCTAAAGTCGAATTTCGTACTGCGGCTTTTTTGGTCATCTTGCAAGTCTTCCAGGATAATTGGTTCGTTTGATTTCCACTTTCTCAAATTGAATCCTCCTTTTCTCAGCAACTCGATTAGCTGTGTGACCAGTTTTTTCGATGCGTCGATAGTGTCCTGCCCGTAAACCAAGTCATCCATGTAGAAATAGTTTTTCAGGACGTTTCCAGCTTCCGGATAGGGACCTTTTTCATCTTCTGCGAGTTTATGTAGAGTACGCATTGCTAGATAAGGTGCACTTTTCGTTCCGTAAGTTACTGTGCCCAACTGCCAATTTTGTAGAGGTTCGTTAGGAGAAGATCTCCAGATGATCGTTTGTAGATGTTGTTGATTTTCGTTCAGCCAGATAAACCGATATAGTTTCTCCACATCTGCTGTAAACACGTATCTGTACGTTCTCCAATTGATTAGTAGTGTCAGTATATCCTTTTGTAAGTTCGGTCCGCAGTACATGTGATCGTTGAGGCTGCTGTCTCCTTTTGTCTTGTACGACGCGTTGAACACTACTCTTAGTTTTGTTGTAGTGGACTCGGCTCTCAAAACGCCATGGTGAGGTAGGTAGACTTGGCCCCTACTTTCTCCTGTGACAGGTCTCATGTGTCCCATAGCGATGTATTCGTTCATAAAACGCTTGTACTCGTAACTGAGTTCTTTGTTTTTTAACATTTTCCTTTCCAGTTGAAGGAATTGTGCTAAAGCTTGTGACCTTGCATTTTTTAAGTTTGCTTCGAAGTTAGGCTTCATTGGCATTTGTACCACATATTGTCCGTTTGCCAATCTTTTGGTAGTTGCGTTGTAGTATTCCTCACAGTGTTGTTCTTCACTAGTTGATGATGAGGAGCTTTCTGGAATTTCCTCAGTCTCCCAAAATCTTGTCATGTTTTCGAAGTCGTTGAGTGTCACGAAGCAGTTTAATGTCTTTACATTCCCGCATAGAATCCAGCCTACTTTGGTTTGTTGAGCTACTGGGTATCTATTATCGCTCCTGATGACGCCGTTTAGTATAAGTTCTGAATAGATGTCCGCGCCCAAGAGCAGATCAATCGGGCCTGACAGGTTGAACTGTGGGTCTGCTAGTTTTAAGTTTTCCAGATAGTCCCAGTTGCTGATTGAAAAGGATGCGGTAGGTAAGTTGGTTATGAGTTTTTTCATAATTAGTGCTTCAAAGTTGAATTTATAGTCTGAATGTATTGACTGACATTCTAAGTTCATTGCCCCTTTGCAGTTACCGCTAAGGGTTCCTACACCCGATACAACAGCGCTCACTTTACGTCGTTGTAATCGGAGGCGCTGTGCCGCGTTTTCCGTTATCAGGCTCACTTGGGAGCCTTGATCAAGTAGACCTCTCAAGTTGATGAAGTTTCCATCAATTGTTTTGACTTTCAGAAGTACAGTTGTCAGCAACACTTCCTTTTCATCGTTCGTTACGTTGTTGACCCCATAGGAAGTCGATGACGTCGATGACGGGTTTTCCTCCCTTTTCGCTTGTTTGCTGCTAGATTGTTCAGTTTCTGCTTCATGCATAAGTGTGTGGTGTGCCTTATGACACAATTTACACGTCTTCCGTGATTTGCATTGTTTTTCTCCGTGGCTGAATAAGCAGTTTTTGCAAATATGCAGGTTGCGAATTACGTCAATACGCTTGTTTGTGTTCATAGCCAAGAATTGTTCGCAATTCATCAGAACGTGGTTAGTTTTGCATATTGGGCATGTTTTCGCTGTGGTGAAGAAGGTTTTTGGCGAGTTTTGTGACTTGTTAAAGTACGATGACCCTGGTGTTTTATTTTTGTAGTTGTTATTTCGGTTTTCCGATCCCTTATGTGTTTGCTTTTCTGATTTCCATGATTTGTTTGATGGCGTTACCTTTTGACTATTTCCCTGTATAGCTTCTAGTGACATAAATTTGGATTCTAAGAACCCGGTGAACTCTTCCAGGTCGGGAAACTCCCTTGGATGTTTGATCTCCTTTATATATTCGTTGTACGTAACACTATCTAGTTTTTGAATCAATAGGTGAACGATGATTGGGTCCCAGTTGGTGGTATCTAGTCCGATGTTTTTGAGCCCGTTCAAGCACTCCATCATGACGTCGTGAAGGGTCCGTATGTTTGCAGCGGTTGGTTGCTGGATACTAGGTTGATTCAGGAGCGTATTCATGTATGACGTGAATAACAGCCGTTTATTGTCGTAGCGGTGGGTTAGCATCTCCCAGCAAGACGCGTAGTTCTCAGCGCTGATGCCAAGATGCTGAACCAGTTTCTCCGCCTCACCCTTCAGCTTTGTTTTCAAGTGTTGCATTTTTTGTGCTTTCGAAAGTGTCGGATTGTTGTGTACGCTTTCGAGGTAGAGATCTCTAAAAGTCAACCACTGGTTATAGTTTCCATGAAAATCCGGTATTTGAATTTTTGGCGTAGATTTTTCATAATGAGCATTGTTCCAGATGTTGTGTTGTAGTTTCCTTTTCAGGTCATCATAAATGTTTTCTGCTGTATTGTATTTCTGTTGATAAACTGAGTCCTCTTCTTGTAGCACGTAGTCAAGTTCCCAATTTACCTTTTCGATTTGCTCCCATTTAGTCTTTAGGGTGCCCAAGTTGTCTTCTAATTCCCATTTTTCCATTGGTACCGCCAATGCTATGCTTATCTTCTCCACAGTGCGTTCAAACGCCCTAAAGTTGCAATATTGTTGACGCAAAAGATCTTGTTGCTTTTCCGTCGACTCGCTTGTTTCCCGAGGAGGTACGTGGAATTTGATATCGTCGAAAGTAAATTTCGATTGCTCCATACCTTGCTTAGGCGCCGCAGGTGGTTGTTCCATCTTACTAGCAGATGCAGACGGCAATTCGGCTTTACGTTTCAACATGTCTTGCAGCACATCTTCATACATCTTCTTCGTACTGTTGAAAATGTCGTCGTTGAAGTATTGAAGGTCCGTTGCTCCAGACTCTTCGAGTAGTTGATGGTTGTGAACAAACTTCTCCCAGTTGTTGTTAAGCTTAGAAAGACGCTCCTCCAGGTACGCCAAGTTCTTCCTGGTGGGACTATCCTTCTTATAGTTGGTACAAATAAGCTTCAAGTCCCTGAAGATGGTTTCTTGACGGCTTATAAGTTCTGTTACGCTCTGAACCATTGTTGTTAGTTATTGGTTTGACCGTTGGTAAAGTAGAGATGTATCACCGCAGGTACTAGTTCACCAAAGTTGCGAAGTTTCCGCAAGTTTTGGATATTGAGTGCGTCGTCACCCTACTAACGCGATCCGCTCTTCTATGACACCAGCTAGACCGATTCGCTAATGTTAATAGAGACAATACGCACCTGTTATCCGGCTCGAAGGACCACTTTTATGTATGGTTCAGAGGTAGCTAGTTACTTACAGTTGAGTTGTTGGAGATGAGTTGACGAAAACCACAGAGTTCACGTTAATAAAATATATTCGTAAAAGTTACACTAAGTTAAGTTAGATGCTAATCCGCGGTAATAGCGCTACGGTAGCTATTGGTCAACTAAACTTATTATAATTGCAATTATAAAAGTAAACACAACGAGTAGTGAAAAGTAGGTCGCGGAGTTAGCGATTTGCCTGTACGTGAACCGTACACCACTTAAAATCATATACATGTACAAAAATCACATGTATTTGCACAATTCATACACATTCCCTTGGGTCGGTAATAGGTTATACGATTTCCTTTAAGAAAACCTGTTACCGATCTACTTGTACATTTACGACGGACCCCATACTACATGTTTTTTTATTTGGTATTTATTTTCAAGTAAACATAAAGTTATTTAATAGACATTAGTATTCCATAATAAACATACAGATTTAAAATAACATAAGCTTTATTATATTGTAGTAATACTTAGCTAACATTTATATGTGGAAGTCATATGGTAATTTTAATTACTATTTGCTATCCGTTTATAGTATGTCCTAGACTTAGTAAATTTTTGTTTCAGAAACATGGATTGACTAAAACATAAACAATATACAGTTAATCAACTTGACGCTGCACTGATGGCTATCACTAATGGAGCAAGTATCTATGAAACCTCGAAGAAGTTTGGGATTCCCAGAACAACTCTTCGTGACAAGAGAGATAACAAGTACGCTAATGAAAACTGTGGTGTTCAGACCGTTTTCACCAAGGACGAAGAACGTCAGTTAATAGACTGGATTCACTATTTGGGAAGATTAGGTTTTCCTGTAACAAAAGACCAGCTACTGGAAACGGTCTCAAAATTAGTGGAAAATTAGACGGTAAACCGCCTCATAAATATTATTGTAATTTTATACGACTATGTTACATTTTTACTAAGATTCTATAATGCCATTTACTCTTGTATGCCCCCATTGGTTATATATTATAGTAGTTATAATCAATGCTGGCCTTTGGTAATTTTTTATACATAATTCGTATAAATATGATATTTTTTATTGATTTAACGCAATTATTGATTGATTTTTAATGAATATACTATTATAAGAATACATATAATTGTTAAGTGTTGATAGCATTCTGTACTGTTTTGGAGCATTTATATAAACAGTTCAATATACACGAGCATTTTTATTTAACTTTAACGATTCCATTTATTTAGTGGTCGGTATTAGGTGTCACATAAACGGTATTAGGCACACACCCGATATTTTGAGTCGGTAATAGGGACATGACCCTTTTTCCTTTTATTTAATTTTTAATTTTTTAAGTAATTCTTTGATTATCTGTTCTTATACATAACTAAAAAAATCGATAATTTCAGTACTTGAAAAATTATTTTTATTGAAGCCACATATTAAGAATGTGCTTATTTTTTGGATATCAATCTGAATTCCGCTTAAACTGGCGGTAATGGGTGCGTTTACGTTAGGAGTATTTTTTAGACAAAATGTAGCTTATGTCCTTCCCCAGGATTCCATCTATCGCCTTGCCAAATTTTATTGAAATCCGTTCAGTGGTTTAAGCATGAAACGGTAACAGAAAGACAGAGCTACTTTCGAATATACATATAATATTTAGTATGGATGGATTATAATATTTGTTATTATAATAATATTCATAACCTATGGTTTTAAATGTTTCAGGTAAAAGTTTCAGCTGGTTCCGTCAATCATCAGCGTGCGAAACACCTCCGTGCTTTGACCCCAATTTCAGTCCCGAGCCTTCTAATCGCCCTCGCCAACAGGGTCATAGTCAGCAAAACCAAATTACAAAAACCCCGTCGCTTTGTAGTTGTCCATCGGACGATTTCAAAGATGAGAGGAATCGATCAGCTAAAGTACAGAAGCCATCCATAGAGTCAATGCATCACGAGGGTGATACTGCACGCAAAAAAGCTGGCAAGTAAATTTTGTTTTAACATAACATCACGCCTTTAGTCCCCGAAGGATTAGGCAGAGGTGTACACCCACATTTCGCCAGCCATGTTTTAGTCCCATGTGATAGGGGGCGAGTCTATTGCCATCAACCGGGCACTAATTCAGACTCCGGACTGCTACTCAACATTCCAGATAGTACCCTATAACACTTTGCCCGACACGGGAATCGAACCCAGGAACTAATGCTTAGCAGTAGCGCTTGTTACCACTGGACCAACTAGGCAGTCAGTAAATTTGCGCAAGCGTGAAACCTTAAAGCTAGGGTTTCCTAAGACTGTGGTGGCCGTCAAGAAGCGTCCGCAATTTACGGTCGAATGACGTCATTGAAACAGTGTTATAAAGGTACGTAGATGTTTCCGTAGAGAGCGTTTTTTGTCACCGTAATGTCAAGCCCTGGTGCCATAATTTTCATGCAACGGCCGTCACTGCGGCCGTTATATGGCGGCCGTCACTCTTCTAGGAAATCGTAGCTTTTGCTATGATGTATTAATATTGTGTGAATTTTATTTTCACATTTCAATATTTTATGCTTTGAAATGTTTCAGGTAAAAGTTTCAGCTGGTCCCGTTTCTGCAAGCGTAAATCATATGTAGCGTGCGACATATCTCCTTGCTTTGACCCCAGTTTCGGTCCTCGCCAACACGGTCGTAGTCAGCAAAACCAAACTCCAGCATCGCCCCCGTCTTGTGTCTGTCCACCAGATGATTACGAAGAAACGAGGAACCCATCAGCTAAAGTACAAAAGCCTTCCATAGAGTCAATACGTCACCGGGGAACTGCATCCAAAAAAGCTGGCAAGTTTGTTTTTTATTTTTTATTTGAGATAGGTTTGCTCTTGACTCTAGTCTAGGTCAGAGATGACAGAGACAAAGTCGACGATGAAGCGAGCTTACACAGAAGAAGCCTGTTCACTCTCACTTTGAAGAGATCGGGGTTGTATGCGTTCGGAAACACAAACGCAGGCAGAGAGTTCCACTCCTTTGCTGTGCGCATCACAAAAGACATTTGGAAACGCTTAATGCGAATTGGTGCGATAGCAACTAGGTAAGGATGGTAACTTGCAGTGCGTCTAGATGTCCGCTGATAGAAGGGGGCCGGCGGAATTGTTTTGGATCAATTAAAGTTTTTCTCAAGCAACATACATAACAGTTGTAAAAATATTCTTAATGAAACCGAGAGTCACTTGTCCTACCGTTATTATAAGAAAAAATTGTACTGCATAATACCTGAGAACCTTCTGGTTACGGAGATATTGAAAGTTCCGACTTCTTTTGACGT
This sequence comes from Fissipunctia ypsillon, assembly GCA_947568875.1. Classification (NCBI taxonomy): domain Eukaryota; kingdom Metazoa; phylum Arthropoda; class Insecta; order Lepidoptera; family Noctuidae; genus Fissipunctia; species Fissipunctia ypsillon. Next base: position 27,486,134 of record OX387643.1, read on the forward strand.
CTTTTTACGAAAACAAGTTTTAAATGTTACAAGTTAACTTTCAATACTCCCACGACCCCTGTACCGTTGCGTGCACACATAAGCACAATGTTTTGCGTGCGTTACATTGCGCAATACCGTAAACAGCGAATTTGCGGATATAAATCTTTTCCCCGCAATTATTTTTGCACGAAGTTACTTAGTTCTGTGTACAGAATGCGGAGATGACGGCTTCGTGATTGGTCTATTTTTACAACCTGTATTTTACTCTTACGTATGTGCCAAATGATTCAGAATGTTTTGATAATTTTTTCGAAGAAATTAACCTAGAGTTTATCGAGGACGTCGGAAACCAGGCATTAGTATTAGATCTGCCCAATATGATCCAGTTAACAAACGTTTCCTATTCGATAAGAACTAATATCTATCACATCTATAAAGGCAATTCGACTGACACATTATCGCCCAACAGCGTAGAAATTGGAAATTTGGACACTAGTTTCCTTTTGTGACGTAGGCATCCAGTAAGAAAGGATTTGTGGAAATTCTATCCCCACGCGGGTGAAAAGGGGGTTTCGCTTTCGCTTGTACGAAAAATCTTATTCCTTGAGTTTACAAACTTGAAACTTGGTACTTACACAGGGCGACTTGTAATTTGACGTATTCCTTCCAGGACGTGATAGTGTGACCCATTTGAAAATAATTAAGCACCCCGTAAAGCCTCGGTGAAATTTCATAGAATTCGAGAAAACCCAATATTTATGTATTTTTGAAAATTTCCCAAAATTCGTCACCTAATATCATTTTTCTCTAAACTCTCAAACTGAATGGCCTTCATTCACTCCAGAAAATCCTTTTCACCTGTTACAACGGACGTGGGTGGCTATTCCGAAACGTAATTTGGATGAACTCATAATGAGTATTGCTACGATCGTGTTATACATGTTAACGGCGGAAATTCAGACTACTAATTGTATATGTTACGCAATAAAAACCTTTCAAAACATTCGTTTTTATCTTTTTATCACATTTTACTGTTAGGATGAACTAAGGTGAAAAATCCAGCATAAGCAAAAATCGCGAAATCTTTATTAATGCAAAAATAGAGAGTACTTCGTCGATCTAAATAGACAGTTTTATTTAATTTCAATAGGGCAATAAAATACTTTAAAATAATACCTTGATTCCCAGACACTTTTGATGTGTGTACTTGAACAAACTTTTGATATAAACAAATTTTCTAAAACACAGTTAAAGTTAAAGGAAGTTTATTAACCATTAAATCATCCACATACATGAACTTTGACACCAGTTATCTCAAAAATTTACTACTGCTTTAAGCGTACAAATTACAGAGAAGACATCTTCATTTGATCAGCTCATTAATGACGAAGAAATATTGAAAAAATATTTAGAGGTGCCCATGAAGCAGTCGATAATGGCGGCAAAGGTAGAAAGTGCAAATGACTGAAATATTTAAAATTTCAAATTAATTAACTGGTTTACATGATCCCACCACCTTCTGACCAACCAGCCTTCGTGAGTTAGGTTAGGTTAGGTTTGAACTTGAACACTATAGTTTTGCTATGATTTGTATCTATATTGTATGAATTTTGTATTCACATTTCAATATTAAAATGCTTTGAAATGTTTCAGGTAAAAGTTTCAGCTGGTCCCGTTTAGCAAGCAAGAATAAGGCATGCAACACAAGTCCATGCTTTGAATCCAGTTTCAGTTCCGTGCCTTCTTATCGTCCTCACCAACGCGGTCGTAGTCAGCAAAACCAAACTCCAGCATCGCACACGTCTTGTGTCTGTCCACCAGATGATTACGAAGAAACCAAGAATCCATCAGGTAAAGTGCAGAAGTCAATGCGGGCTGCTGCCAAAAAAGCTGGCAAGTAAATTTTGTTTCGGATTATGGATTATTGAAGCATTTATCCACTTTGTCTTAAGGCGAATGCGCTAATATGCGCTAGTCCTAGATGGAGTCCAGGGTCTGATGTTAGAGCCGGAATGTGGGCTTCGGAGCTCCTCAACTAAATAAGATATACTTGATGTGTTTGGGCTCGTTTGTCTTGACAAGTACCTAACAGGTGAAGGTATTATTATGACGGATAATTAAGCCAATAATGATCCTCACAAGTATCAAATCTTTACTTAAAATAATAAAGCTGAAGAGTTTGTTTGTCTGAACGCACTAATCTCAGGAACTACTTGTTGGATTAGAAAAAATATTTTTGCATTTTGATATCCCAATTCTTGAGGAAGGTTACACGCTATGACCCTTAGGAGCCGAGCAAAAAGAAGAAAAAAAGTCAGAAATAACGCTAAGGGAACACGAAGTACGAAGTTACTTCAAATTCTTTATGTTAAAAAGAGAAACTTAACGTGGACAAAGTCCCGCGCAGGCGCTAGTTTATAATAAACCTAAAAAGTCTTTTTAATCAACTACAAAAAACCAATGGTTATCAATTCGACACGTAAGGATGTATGTAATATTACTGAAACTGCACTAAATTGACACAAGATAATCTATTATGGCTTCCAATTAAATATATCAAGATATGGACTAATACGTGTAAGTGTGACGGCCTTTTTTTTCGCGTGGAACACAACATGCCGTCGACTCGGGTCTGGTCCTAACCGGATGGCGAGCTACCCATTGCTCGCCGTCCGCAAGCCCGCGCCTACGGTGGCCTGGAAACGGCTGCCAATTCCCGACGCCCAGGGCGTCTACTGCGGCGACTAGGGGGGTGAGGGCGCAAAGCTTGCCTCACCCTCACGCGTTCCGCCTCCTCCTTCGCGAGCATTACTGCTTTGCAGAAGGAGGTGATGGCTTCCCATGTACTCTCGCTCCGTACCATGGCCTGGACCAGGGCCGGACGCGAGAGATCACCGCCGCCGATCGCTTCCACTAGGACACGTCGGTTCTCCGCCCAAGCCGGGCAGATCTCTACCGTATGTTCCACCGTGTCCTCCGGGCGATCTACACAATGGTGACACCCGGGCGTTTCCTCCCGCCTTATCCGAAACAGGCACGTCCCGAAGCACCCGTGTCCGGTGAGGACCTGCGTCAGGCGGAAGGTGAAGACGCCGTGACGATTTCTCGCGGCAGTGGAGTTAAGCCCCGGCGTTTTGCCTCCTTGCGCCATTCACACATGTGCGCAAGGACTTTTGCCTCCAGATCCCATGACGGCAATCCGGCAAGGAGGTTCGCCGGCTCACCAGAGACCATGCGGTATCCCCGGGCTAGCCGGATGGCTATGACCCTCTGGGACGCATTCAACCGGCGGGCCGGTCGCCGCCTCACGGAACGCGCCCACACCAGAGCCCCGCAAAGGGCCATGGACCGCACCGTAGAGCCTCCGGCAGGAAGCGTTTGAAGTGTGACGGCCTGGCTTATTGATACGTGCTACGGGTATGGTGTCAAAGGGAAAAGATCTCAAAACCTTGGTCAAATTCTGTTGCAATATTTACAACAAAAGTATTAACTACTTATTACAAACAAATATCTCAGGTTTTACTTAAAACTAAAAATTACGAAATAAAAAAAGTAATAAAAAAAAATTAAATCGACTTAAAAAAATTACTCTTACATACCGAGACTCCTCCCCGTGCATGGTAAAGTACATTAAGCCGTTGGTCCTGGTTGTCATTTGTAGATCTTTGACAGTCGTTACGGGTAGTCAGAAGCCCGGAAGTCTGACAAGTACTCTTACCAAGAGGGATCGTGTTACCTAGTAACTAGGTGATGGAGGTTAGAACGGCAATCGCTCCATGTAAAATACTGGTATTCAACTGCATCCAATTAGACTGGAAGCTTGCATAGTTGGCAGATAATGAATGAATGAATACATAATATCACACCTTTCTTTAAATAAGTCGTAAAAGATCGTAGATAAGATGATTGGCCATTACGAATTAAAGAGGTAAAAGTTTTTTTTACGATTTTTGACTTTTCTAGTAGGTACTCTAACCTCGTTTGGTCCAAAAGAGTCTTCGAAACCAACAAAACAATAAAACGTGATAATTAACGTTTTTATAGCTGACTGTACTATTTTTCCCAAATCTTTGAATGCAGTTAGCAATTACTCAAGAAATTAAGTGCAGGCTCCTAAGAACGTTTTTCTGGAGCTACAACGGTTTAGGCAGGTAGCTGCCCTTGCAGCCCCGTCTCATGCATCCACCCTGTATTACTCCGATTGGACAAGGAATCAAGACAAGGGCCATTAAAATTATTTTTCTAAATATTAATAATACCTTTCGAATGATTTATGTATATAATTTATTCCTATTGGAGCGGGTGCTATATTCCATTCATTTACCGGCGGCATCACCTTTCTATTTGCACAAGCAACCGTGTAACTTTGATGCAGGCCATACATGATAAAGTTTACTGTCAAGTTTGCAGTGGATTTAAACGGGCGTCCAGTTTGTAGTGCATCCATGTAGACTACTCACGATCAATTTTACCGTCCAGTTTGCATGATCAGAAATTATTTATTTTGCAATGAATGTGAGTACAAAAATATGATGTAAGAAACATTGTATGAGCAGTTCCAACACACTCTACCTTACGGCATGCAAAAGTAAAACATATTTAAATCTACACAGTTACATATACCTACAGCTAAAAAAAAAGTACAGTAAAGACAACCTTTCTAAATAAACTAAACATCAAAAACAACAATTTTAATTCTATATTTTACAGCTAATTTATTATACTTATTATTTTACTTGCATTGCAAAAAAAAAACATTATAAAATGAGATTTCAATAAAAATAATATAACAAAAACAACAAAATTAATATAACAGTATAAACTTTTATCATTCTAAAAATCTTGTATAGAATAGTAGCATTTATCTATTAGTAAGGATGTTAGCCTCTTTTTAAATATACTTAAAGATTCTTCTTTAAAAGCATGAGGTATTTTATTATAGATTGCGGGCCCCATGACTAGTAAGCTTTTTCTCAATAATGCTGTTTTGTGCCTGTAAACATTAGATTTTTATATTGCGATCTAATCTATATGCTGTGGATAACGGTGTGAGTTTCACATTTATATAATATCTTTGTTTATATTATTTGCGCAGGTATAATGTGTTACTGTTTGTTTGTCCCAAATAAATAAATAACAGGTCCCGGACGTGTTCTAATATCGTCCATTAGGGTAAATAGGTGTATGTTTGTTCTAACAAATATTGCAACTTCAAGTATATACATGATGCCGCAGCACTTGAAACCATGGCGTCATCAGTGACGGACGACGACGCGTTAGCCATCCTAGGCTTGCTTGCTCTAATGTCACGCATACTTGACCACTCGCACACACGTTCAAGTTTACATGACGTGACGCTACAAGCTTGATAAAGTCGGCAAAATCGAAATTCGATTTTTGCTTCAAGTGGACTTGTCATGGACTTATACCGTCAAGTTTTCTGGACGACGCTTCAAGTCCGCTGCAAACTTGAAAGTAAATTTGATCGTGTATGGCCTGCATAAGACGACAAAACGGTATACCGCCTAAAATTATGCTATGATGTCTAAATATTGAGTACATTTTGTTTTCACTTTCCAGTATATAAATTTTTCAAATGTTTCAGGTAAAAGTTTTAGCTGGTCCCGTTTAGCAAGCAAGAATAAGGCATGCGATACAATTCCGTGCTTTGACCCCAGTTTCAGTCCTGTGCCTTCTAATCGTCCTCGCCAACCCGGTCGTAGTCAGAAAAACCAAACCCCAGCATCGCCTCCGTCTTGTGTCTGTGCACCAGATGATTACGAAGAAACGAGGAATCCATCAGCTAAAGTAAAGAAGCCATCATCCATTGAGCAAAAGCTGGCTGCTGTCAAAAATGCTGGCAAGTGTATTTACTAACCACTTTGTCAGCGAATGCGCCAGGGTAGGCGTGAAATTCAGAGCTTTACTTTTTTCAATTTCAATTTGCAGCGCAGTTTTAGGCTGCATGTTGATCAAAAGTGTGTCGCGCAACAGTTATATAAACACTGTATAAAAATATCATTATCATCTTACCGAGTTACCCCGGTCACTCACATGCGCGCAAATATTCGTACGTTGTACGAATGTTTGCACGCACGTGAAGGGCTGTCAGACATTCATTCGCAAATTTAACGGACATGCAAATGGGTTCGCATACTCAATATGCGAGCATAAGCCTGCCTCGTTGGTCTAGTGATTGCTAGCGATACTGCTGAGCATGAGATCCCGGGTTCGATTCCCAGGTCGGGCAAGTCGCTTCCTCCTGCACTTGTTTACGAATGTCTCAGTCTTGCTTGCGATTTTGTGAATCAAGGACAGACATTTCTCTTCTTTTTAATTCGTCAATGAAACACTAAAGAGAATATTCGTTTTTAAAAAGAAACCCCATAAAATAATGGGATTTCTTTTTAGGATCCCATACAGTAGGTTCATTCTGCAAGAGTTTAATGAAGTCCAACAAGTTGGTGTTGTTACAATCCAAGATCAATAATAGTAATTATAAGTACGCTACACAGTAGACGCCACGAACTCTTAAAATGGCGAAACTTCCGTTACCTTCGCAATCATGTGCGCAGCTGGTCACAGCTTGGAAAACCGCGAATGCAGCGAAAACTTTACATAATCATTTGCAAATGTCGTCCTACACTTATGGGTTCGCGTATCCGTGCGAATGTGAGTGACCAGCATTATATTTGGTCCTTATACACTTCTCATCAAAAAAAATCGAAATGCTACCAAGATTTTTTTTCTGGCGACAAATATCCAAAAAAGAGGATTAATTCTTAAAAATATATATATTTTATTAGCTGGCAGTTTGGCCTAAGTAAGAGAGTTCCAAATTTGAATTTAAAATTTTTAATTTTTATCCTATAAATGAAATGGGACATTCCGATTAAGGGGGAAGCGCTAAGGTAGCCCGCGAAATTCAAATCTCACGATTTTTGCAATTTGCAGCTCAATGTCTGGGTGTATGTTGATCAAAGTATGATACGCGACCGTAAAAATATGTATTTACATAATTATAAAATTAGAATCAGTAATTCAATTCCTTGAGTTAGTATAATCCTGAAATGTTAAGATTTCATGAAATAGTCATTCAATAGAATTATTTGGTCTTAGAGTGTTGTATTGATTAATGATTATAATTCTGTAAATACATATTTGTTACGGCCGCGAATCATATTTTAATCAACATACAACTTAATACTGACCTGCAAATTGCAAAAATCGTAAGAAAATTTGAATTTCGCAAGCTACCTTGGCGCGTTCACCTATAGAGGGAATATTACGCAAAGCTGAGACAGCAGATGATGCTACTTTGACGCGAGGCAAAACAAAGCAAACTGTCAAAGGCGCGCGGCGACATTATTCGGCGTTTTTCAATATTATTTCAGCTTTATTTCATCCTTGTTACTATATTGGTTAAAATAATACCAAAAACACAAATTATAGGTTAAAATAATACCAAAACATGTGTGTCAAACATATTTGTTTTTGTGTTATGGAACTACTTTACAATAAACTTTTAACGTTACATTCAAGTAAATAGCACAAATATTGTTTTTACATTAGGTTAGTACTTTGACCTAATTCTTATAGTATGTTTATAGTAGAAATATCCTTAATTCTTATAGTCTTCAGCTCTAAAATGATCAGAACACAACCTTTAATGTTTTGTGATGTTTTGTTAAATGCTTGCAACGTAGCAATTTACCACTGCTTGCGAAGTTATCCGTTTTTAGTGAATTAATGAACACCTTCGTTCCTGCGTATACTACCTAATGGCACAACACTAATTCACTGACTGATGCATTATTACTATCTATTACAGAATATTTCTGACGAATGGATATCACTAAAATAATACATATATCAGTAGATTGTAAACACACCGGATTTCTCAGTTACAATCATCTAACCATAGATAATTTTTTGTTATAACCATAGATGAAAGAGGTGGCCTAAACTTCATGTTTTTCTGTTTACGGTATTTATTTAATTATTTATTCCCCATATAACTATCATTACAGGTTGCATTACCTAATGAGATAGTACGGTCTCATAAACTACATTTATTATTAAAATTATTTACAATTTAAAATTATTAAGAACTTTAACCTTTTTATTATAACCTTTTTGTTAGCTAGTCATATCACAGATGGACGCCATGTTGTTCTGTTTACCAAGCGATGCAGGTGCGCCCTCTAGCGGGGTAAATTGTCAGTAAGGTTCCCTATTGGTGTGTAATACACACAAAATAACGATTTACTTTAAACTTGCTGTTTGTAATTTTATTATCTAAGGTCTGTGACATAAAGTAAAAAGTTTTTTTATTTTGGAACAACAACAAATTTACATAATTACAATGGAAACGATGATAGCTACAAAAGCTAAAAACTGTGTCGCAGCTATCAACGCCCGTCTAAACATAAGAAAAACTTTGCTCCAGACTATTCAACTACGACATGGGTACAGTTTAGCTAACTTTGGAACTTATATAAAAATCGTAAACATGCAAAAATAAAATAATAAAATAAAAGATATGCAAAGTGTGTATGTTGGTAGGTGCGGTGCAGTGTGGAGTGGTAGTGTGAGTGCGGGTGTGAGTGAGAGTGTGTGAGTGAGGGGGTGCGTTGGTGAAGGTGTGTGTGAGTGGGATTGTGTTAGAGTGCTTGGACTAGGTAGTTAAGTTTCACGATTTTTTCAGTTGCATCGTATGATAGAGATTTCAACCAGTCGGTCAACTTCACTCTCGAGACATTACGAGGTAAGCGGTAAATGTCAATGCTCTTATTTACTTTATTGTAGATCTTGTAGCTGATAAACGTGGAATAATGGTAATGGTGATATAATATGTAATATGATAATGGTGCAACAAACTCCCCAACAACACGTCTCTGTCTGTAATATTAATTTTTAAGGCTAAGAAGACAAGAGGGTACGCAAAGTTATATATATAATTATATTATAGTATTATAAATGTTGTAACGCCATCGTCTCCCCTCTAGCATGTAGTCGTAACTCTCATCCGATCCATGAACCTTATGGAAGCTGTCATAAAGGCCCGGGGAGGGAAAGCAAATCCATCCATACTATATAATTATATACTATAATACTATACTTACTATACATTATATATTATATATATTAATATATTATATAATATTATTATATAATATTATAAATTCGAAAGTAACTCTGTCTGTCTGTCTGTATGTTACCTTTTCACGCCTAAACCACTGAACAGATTTGGATAAAATTAGGCAAGGAGATAGATGGCATCCTGGGGAAGGACATAGGCTACTTTTTGTCTTAAAAGTAATCCTACAGGGCGTGATACAGGGGATGAAAGTTTGTATGGGAAACCCAGCATTTCGTAAGTTATTTTAAGTTATATGAAAATTCAAATTTATGCTTTTGGTAGGAAATAAAGAACTGTATGGTTCAGCGTTTTTGAAAAATCATCCCATAAGGGGGTAAAATAGGCGTTGATTTTAAAAATCACAAATAGTATTAAAAATTTTGTGTACCTCTTTTAAAGAGATCTAAGGGATTGGAAATGTAGTCAAAGTTCGTATCTTGACTTCTTGAGGACACATTTTAGTCTTTATTTTTAACCGACTTCAAAAAAAGGAGCAGGTTCTCAATTCGATTGTACGTTTTTTTTTAATGTTTGTTACCTCAGTACTCCGTCATTAATAAACCGATTTGGAAAATTCTTTTTTTATTTGAAAGGACATATTTCCAGATCGGTCCCATTTTTATCAAAATCCAGTACTGATGGTAGGATTCATGAAGAATTGAGGGAACTCCTCAAATATTATAGGCATATACATAGCGATTTTGGTATTTTCATCAACAAGTCAGAGATTTGCATTCAGAAAGTCTCATTTGGTGAAGTGGAACTGATGAAGAAGACTACAGATGGCCACGGGAACTCCTCAATGATAAGTATTTAACGGGTGGCGATAAGATATCTCGATTAAGATAGTTAAGCGAAAAGTGACGAAGTAAGTTTAAACAAATGGTTCTGATGAAAATGGTACCATCGAACTGATCTGATGATGAAGCTGAAAGGTAGGCACCGGAACTCCGTAATAAAACACTGTATCCTAGCCGTGTCTGGGTTTAATGGAATTGTCATGAGATGCACTCTAGCTATAAATGATTTTAATTGTAATATGCTTAAAATTGCGCTACTTGAGTCGTATGTTGTATGGCTTTGATTGTCAGAAGACAAATTTCGTCAGCGATCTGTCTCGTGTGGTTGATTTAATAATATGTTGGCGACCGCGTCCAAACCTGATAAAAGTACGCTTTCCTTCTAACATGACTTAGCGTGACTTACATTTGCCTTTTTGCAAAGTTTTTATTTGAAAGGATATACCTACTCCTGAGGTGTCCGCATATAAATTTGGTCAAATTCTGATGAGTGGGATGTTGATGATGTTATAATAACTTCCTGTCACTGTTATTTACTTACCTCATTACTAATAAACGTATTATATCAGGTGACAAGTTACACACCGATTTCTCTCTTTCAGTCGTCAGTAATTTGACTTTCGAAAGAAGAAGATAAAGCGTTGTGTAACTATACATACGCTATACAACGTTTATTAGCAAGTAGTAGCAAGGGTTAGCAAGTAGTAGTATACGAATTTGGGTGCGGTGGGTACCACAACTAAAAAGTAGAAAATAAAAACTTATTTATAAAAAAAAAAACAACCGACACAAAAAAAAAAACTACAAAGTGAAAAATAACTTTAATTTTGAAAATCTGGCAAAAAAACGAAAATACTAAACCAAAGACACCGACTTCCGAAATTAAATTTATTTTTCACTTTGTAGTGCTTTTTTTGAAGTCGGTTGTTTTTTTATAAATAAAGTTTTATTAAAATCGGTCCACTCGGTCAAAAGTTATTTCTTATTTGTTATTACAGCGTGACCGGCGTAATTTTAACTGAACAAAGTCCTCCCTCCGCGTCTGTCTGTCTGAACACGATAAACTCAAAAACTTCCAAACGGATTTTGATCCGGTTTTCACCAATGGACGGAGTGATTCATAAGGATGGTTTAAGTGTATAATTCATTAGGATTTTGTATAAATTATCTTAAATATCATGATATGATGATGCAAGATGTCGGAAAAAGTCATGCCAACTGGGAGCTTTCTGGCGTGCGCCGCATAAACCAATAGAGTATCGTGTACAGAACATTGGGTACTTTTAATCCCGGTAGTACGTTCCCGTGGGATATTTTTCCACACCCACGCGGGCGAAGCCGTGGGCAAAAGCTAGTTATTGGATAAATTGTACTTAAACTTTTTTTTATTTAAGTAGGTACCTACGTGCTTTTTTATTGCGTTTTATAAAATCTCCATACAGGTTAGAAGTTGACTTGTTAAACAAAGCAAGAAGCATAAGAAAATTTAATTTACGTTTGGAACAATAACATATGGAATTTGAAAACTTGTAATAACTATTAGTAAAACCTTGTATTACCTATATTATACGATATTTTAATTTATCCGTTTATTACAATATTTTTCTAATAATCCATTAAAAACATACACTTGTTTCGATTTTTTTGATGAGTAGTGTATAACTGCCACCTCCCTGTCTCTCTGCAGAGTAGACGCACAGCGCGCCGGGCGCCGCCGAGATGTGTGAGTGGTGAGTTTGGTCTGCTGGCGACAGACTTGGGTAGTTTGTCTGCTGAACAGAGACAGGCCCACGACGGCAGGGCGCCGTGTTCCGCGCAAGACTTATTTTAATTTATGTTAATCATGGTTTTAACGTTTCCATATTTTGTTATCACAAAATGTATTCTGATGTATTTATTTATTTATTTATTTATATATACTTTACTGTTCACCAGATTATATATTACATAAAGATTTCTAGTATCAGTTTACCGGCTTTTATATCCTCGATCCACGGCACTGAGAATTTAATCAGGAAAATCCTAGCCTCGACACTGATTAATTTTGATGTGCCGTGCTTCACCGAGGCTATGGATGCCTGGAGACTCGCTTGCCCGAATTCAGATTCACCCGACAATCCATCTTCCCAGAGATGGTGGGATGAGCCGCTTTGTAGAGTAGTACAGAATAATTTACTAAACACGTCTGCTACTACTGCGGAGCGTGCGCGCCTGCTGGCTGTGGGTAAGTGGGAGTCGGGTCTGTGGCTTCATGCACTACCGTCGTCGAGCATAGGCACTTTGTTTGACGACACTACTTTCCGCCTCGCTGCTTCCCTGCGACTAGGAGCCCCTTGTTGCTCTCCTCATCGCTGTCACTGTGGCGAAGTTGTCAACAGCCTCGGACACCACGGCCTGTCTTGCAGCCGAAGTGCGGGTCGCATAGCGCGGCACGCGAACATTAATGACATCATTCGACGGGCTCTTGTCACCGTCGGCGTCCCAGCTGTATTAGAACCCAATGGCTTGGCACGCGACGATGGCAAGAGACCGGACGGCATGTCTTTATTTCCATGGAAGGTGGGTAGGCCTTTAGTGTGGGACGCAACTTATGTCGACACTCTTGCGCCATCCCATCTTCCCGGCTCGGCGTGCTGTGCTGGCGCTGCTGCTGCGGCTGCGGAAAACCTCAAGCGGCGAAAGTATAATAACCTTATCGGTAATTATATTTTCGAGCCGTTTGGGGTTGAAACCGTCGGGCCGAGGGGTCCGAGCGCTCATGGTTTGTTTAACGAAATCTCCAAACGGCTAGTTGACACTTCCCGTGACCCAAGGGCCGGCTTTTACCTTGGCCAGAGGCTAAGCATTGCCATACAACGTGGCAATGCCGCCAGTCTCTTGGGTACATTACCAGTCGACAGCGATGCGGAGGAATTTTTTGACGCCATATTTTAGTTTGTGAATAGTTTTAGTTAAGTTAGGATATAATTTTGTTGTTTTATTAATTAATTAGGTATAAGTTGTTATGTAAAATATTAATGTATTGAAAAATAAATGAGCATTTATTACCAAATGAAAAAAATAACTTTGTATAGATGTATAGAATTACATAAAGATACATTTTAAATTACAAAATAAACAACTGGCGGCCTTATCGCATACTGCGATCTCTTCCAGGCAACCTTGGAATGGACAGTGATTTTCTGGACATGAAATGGGGTTGTTCTTAGTGCAAATAAAAATTATATAAGTACAATAATAATAATATGATGTAATATAGTTTGTAACCTAGGCTATTATTTCAGGTTCTTGCTGGCGCCGTTTACCGTCCTTGCGAAAGGTATCTGCTGCGTGCGACACACGTCCGTGCTTTGACCCCAGTCTCAGTCCCTTGGCGCCTAATCGCCCCCGCCATCACGGTCGTAGTCAACATCAAACTCCAGAACCCTATTGTGTCTGTCCACCAGATGATTACGAAGAAACGAGGTATCCATCAGCTAAAGTACAGAAGCCTTCTATAGAGTCAATACGTCATGAGGGTGACCAAAAACCTGGCAAGTTTGTTTCTATACTACTACTTAATTGTAATATTCATTATTTTCTATGTAAAATTGATACTGACAACTCTTAAACGTGAATTAGATGTGCTGATCGCGTTCAGTTTCAATGGTGAATTTCACACTTAGTCTTTAATTTTAAACCATTCACCCCCTTATTCATAAACGTTGATTAAAGTTAAATGATGTTTAAACGTCAAAATATCTATGGAAAACCAGTCGCTAAACATTAGGTACTAAATTTTAAGCAACATTTATAAATAAGGGATTAGTATAAACCATTTTGAAAGTTTTGCGATAATAAAGTGTATTTTGACACAAGCACAGCTTCGTTATACACTCTAAGGTTCATTTACCAGCATACCCGCCTCAAATATTAAGTGTATGGTATGCCATACATTTAATATTTGATAGAAAGCGGGTCAATAATTTTCAAAAGAAAGAAAAGAAAGAAAAATGCGTTTAATGGTATTACAGCAAAAAAACTATAAAAACAGTGATTATAATGCCAAAAAGGCCTCAGCTCAGCAATTTGTCAGATAACAAAACATGCTCTGCCACCTGACGCTGATTGTCAGCTGAACCCACGAGTGCCATACGTTAGAATAATAAATACATAGGGAAATGTGTATCCGTTTTAATAAATTATGAGATAAAAAATATTTAAAAAATTATTGAAAGGTGTACAAAATCTAATAAAATGTTGTGATATACATGTGTGTGTGTTGTGTTGTGATTAACAAAAATCTAAGATAAATACCCAATATCTGTGTATTACCTACATTAAAATAATAAATCTATAAATAGAAAGTACCTTCACGGCAAAATCGTGTGACTGCGATGTTTTTCTAAACTACGAAACGGATTTTGTTGAGCTTTTCATTATCATTTTGAGTATAAGACAATAATAATTGAGTAATAAAAATAATATTGATATAATAAAATTGAAAAAAAAATAAAACTGATAAAATTGATAAAAAAATATAAAATAAATTGTGTTACAAGGCAGATATTTCCAGTTAACGTTGCCAGCAGTTTTGTTATTTTTAAATAAAATTATTGACGTTTGAAGTTAGCAACGACGAATTTCGAATAAACATACATACATAAACTCATGCCTTCTTCCCTGGGGGTAGGCAGAAACTACAGAACGCCACCTGCTACGATCCTTACATACTATATATTAATAATAAAACCCAGTGCAATGAGCATAACCCAGTGCAATGAGCAATTGAGGAGTGCTTTGGAGGGTGCGATTCGAGAATATCGGTTCATATCGCCCGAACTTAGACCACGCTTACCTCGTTTGCCCATGCATAACAAAAATAGGGCGCTGGTGGCCGTCCTGGATTCGCAGTTGTCAAACTATTTTGATGACTGCGAAGACCTCACCGATACTCATTCGATTTTGTACTGTGCGGCTGTAGCGGCATGTCGTGTAGCTCACGTCAAATTTGCTAATGACTCTAGAGCTACACGACCAAAACCAGCCGTACCAGCTTGGCAGTGCAGAATTGAGCGCCGTATTGGTGAGGCCAGATCGCTCATCGGCAAACTAATCTGCTTCAGGGAGGGCAATACTCGCCCTAGAGTGATGCGCTTTGTGAGGCGGGCGTTCTCAGGGACCGATATTAGCCCTCAGGACTATATATCGCGTGTCACAGAGCGCATCGACTACCTGAAGCAGAAAGTGTATGCATGGGCGAACCGTATTCGTAGGTATAAGAGGCGAGTAGAGCGATACACTCAGAATCGCACCTTTCAGAGCGATGAAAGGTGGGTTTATAGGACTTGGGAGCGACCGGACCAAGGTGTGACTGATACGCGCCTGCCGGATGATGATACCATGTGCTCTTTCTGGCGCAGTATCTGGTCGGTGCCTGTCAGCCACACCGAAGGTGACTGGGCTCGGGAAGTCGAGCGAGCGGGCCTGTGATCCAATACCAGAAATGGGGGCTATTACCATCTGCCCCCAAGACGTAGCTCGTGCAGTCCGTCCGTTACCTAACTGGAAGTCTCCAGGGCCGGACGGGCTGCACAACTTCTGGATCAAATGGTTTGCAAGATCGCACGCTCGCTTGGCAGCTCAGTACCAGGCTGCTTTGGAGTCTGGTTCGCTACCCCAGTTCCTAACAACAGGAATTACCCACCTGCTCTATAAATCAGGTAACACCGCGGAACCCAGAAATTATAGGCCGATCACGTGTTTACCGACGGTCTATAATGTTCTTACATCCATTTTGAGAGCTAAAATCAACAAACATATAGACACAAACTTCATCATGTCTGCCTCTCAAAATGGATGTAAGAATGGGTCCCGCGGTACTAAGGAGCTACTCCTCATTGATATGGCCATTAGCCAACAGGTTCGTCGTTCCCGAAAGGATCTGTCGACATGTTGGATAGATTATAAGAAGGCCTATGACTCGGTGCCACATACATGGCTCATGAGGGTGCTAGAGTTGTATAAAGTAGATGCAACTCTGCGCACCTTCCTGATATCGTGTATGGGGCAATGGAGGACGGTCCTTCGCTATCCAGGATGTCGAAATATCCAGAAGAATAGCGAGCCGATAAGGATTGAGCGAGGCATATTTCAGGGTGATAGTTTGAGTCCGCTTTGGTTCTGCTTAGCCTTGAATCCCCTAAGCACACTGCTGGAGGGTTCTGGTCTAGGCTATCGGCTGAGGAGAGGTGGTCAGGTTATATCTCACCTCCTCTACATGGATGACCTAAAACTCTTTGCCCCCAACAATTTGCAACTGATGGAGCTACTGAAAGTAACTGAAACTTTTAGTAACGCCATCAGGATGGAATTTGGTGTGGACAAATGTGCGATCATGCATGTAAAGCGAGGAGAGATTGTGGAGTCCGAGGGAACCCAACTCTCGGATTCCATAAATCTTAGAGCCCTCTCCGCAACCGAAACCTATAAGTATTTGGGTATGTCGGAAGCGTTGGGCATTAATGCTGCTGACATGAAGCAATCGTTGAAGGAGCGCTTCTTTGGCCGCCTGAAGAAAGTATTTAATAGTCTTCTATCAGGCGGAAACAAGGTGCGCGCCTTCAACGGTTGGGTCATGCCGGTTTTGATGTACTCTTTCGGCATACTCAAATGGACTCAGACCGAACTAGACGCCCTGGATAGGAGGGCCCGTACGCTGCTGACTGCATATCGAATGCATCACCCGCGATCATCGGTAATGAGACTGTATATCCCGCGAAAGTGTGGAGGTCGAGGCTTTTTAAATGTCAAGACCCTCCAAAATCGCGAGATATGCAGTCTCAGGGAATATTTCCTTGAAGCCGACGTGGGGATGCATCGAGATGTGGTCGCAGTGGACAAGGGCCTCACCCCGCTCTCCTTGGCTAAAGAGAACTGGCGCAAGCCTGTAGTGCTTGACACTAACGATCGCCTGGAGGTATGGCAGAGTAAGGAGCTTCACGGACGCTTTTTCCGGGCCCTACATGAACCCGATGTAGATTTCCCAGCGTCCGTAGCCTGGCTGCGTTTTGGTGACCTCTTTGGGGAAACCGAAGGTTTTGTCTGTGCAATTATGGACGAAGTTATCATGACGAACAATTACCGGAGATTCATTATGAAGGACGGCACGGTTGACATCTGTCGGGCATGCCACCGTCCGGGAGAATCAATCCGACACATCATCTCCGGGTGTTCTCGTCTAGCTAACGAAGAGTACTTGCATAGACACAACCTTGTAGCCAGGATTATCCATCAGCAACTTGCTCTGAAATACAGTCTCGTGGAATCGGAAGTGCCGTACTACAGGTATGTGCCCGACCCAGTTCTCGAAAATGGACATATCACATTGTACTGGGATCGATCCATCATCACTGACAGGACTATTGTTGCCAATAAGCCTGATATAGTGGTGGTGGATCGAATAGAGCGGCGCGCAATGATTATTGACGTAACTGTCCCGCATGACGGGGACCTCGTGAAAGCCGAGAAAGATAAACAAATCAAGTATCTTGACTTGGCCCGCGAGGTTGTCGACATGTGGGATGTGGACTCAGCGATCATTGTGCCGATAGTCGTTACAGCCAATGGCTTAATTGCCAAGAGCCTCGACCAACACCTAAGGAGGCTCTCGTTGGGCAGCTGGATTAAGGGCTTGATTCAGAAAGCGGTACTTCTGGACACGGCTCGCATTGTTAGGAGGTTCCTCTCTCTAGAGCCCTGACCGCCGGTAGCTTGGACCCTGTTCCCGATACCGGTGGGCTACTATTTTTTATATTTTTAAATGTTTTTTTATAATCTTTATATTCTAATATTTAAAAATATAATTTATGTGTATTTATTTTAATAAAGGAAATAATACTAATAATTATGTCACTCTCGGTATTTCTTATTTTTCTGTGTACTTCGTAATTGGCGGAATGTTTGGAATAATAATAATGTATACGTCTTACTGTCAGCTGTGAATCTACCTTATATGAAATAAATAAATAAATACTCCTTTTGCCTCGTTTACGTTCATACATCTGGTCATACACGCACGCCGGTTGCGAGTACTATGCACCTGACCTTTCTGAAGAACATCACCAATAAGATCACTATATGTCTTCCTAGGGCGTCCCCTCTTGGCGTATCCACTGACATCTGCCGTGTAATTACCTTTTCGAATAAAATTTAAAAAAGTCACTTAAAAAATCCGTGTGGCCTGGATATTATTATTGGGCCTAAACACGTGGCAGACGGCCCTATGGATCCACCATTTTCCTATGTTCAACCGTCTGCCTAACACCCTGTAAATATAATACCTATCTGTAATATAATTACGAGATTTTTGCTTCTGCCCAACCCTTCGGGGAAATAAGGCGTGATGTTATGTTCTGTACATAATATTGTTTTTGAAAATGTAATTATTACTATGCGGTATGATGACATTTAATTGTCATCTATGTATATCTATACATATATTATTACTTGTCCCGACTGATTCATCAACGCAGAGCCTAAACCGTGGGGGCTACAAACTTGAAATTTTGGCAGTTGATGTCTTTTACGTTGTAAACATTCACAAAGGAAGGTTTATTAGAAATTCGACCTTTAAGGGGTGAAAAGGGGGTTTTTGTTTGTATGAAAAATCTTATTCCTTGAGTTAATAAACTTGAAACTTGGCACAAATACTTATCTTATTATAAAGTTTGTAATGTATTGTTTTTTCTAAACTAACTTGTCAAAGATTGTATGGAAGAATGTTAACGCACGGTCCGATTAACTCAAAACTCAGTATTTATACTTAAGGCCGAAAATAAAGAATAACGTGTATGGGTTTTTTGAAAATACTCCTGACGGGGTACTAAAGTACGAAATCCACGTAGACGAAGTCGCGCGGGAAGCTTAAAACAGGAGCAAGTAGGCTTACATCAACAATACCTGGATGTTGTCGAGGAACGGGACAAGCTGCGGCTGGTTACGGATGGTTTCAAGAACTGCAGTAACTTATATGAGGAGGCTTTGTCTAAAGTTAGGGACCTAGAAGAAGAATTAATTCATGCAAATCTACGAATTACTAAGTTACAGCAAAGAAATGAATGTACTCAAGCTAAGGAAACTAATAACCTATATAATGAATTATTTAAAACAAATTGCAACCCTCATCCCTTAATAACAATATACCTTACTGAAGATTCAATAGTGAAACATAAAAATTGTATTATTATAAAGTAAGTCAAAATAAAATTAAAAAATATGCAAAACTAAATAGAATCATTAATAGATGCAATAAATTTAGGAATCAACAAAAACACAGTTCCAATAATATTAAACTAAGGAAAGAACGTATTTTTCTAATAAATAAATTAAAAAACTATGAGATGAAATTAGAAGACAGTAAAAACATTTATCAAAATGACACTCAACAATTACAGTCTGAAATTGATGTACTTGAAGAGTCACTACATTCACTTTATATTAAGTATGTGAGCTCTCAAAATCAGATAAAGGAACAATTTCTTGCTGCAAACGAGTTAGTGGAAATGTGTAATGATGAGACGGACAGAGTTGACCTACTGACTGTGAGCACCACTCAATGTTCATGTCAAAGGGAATCAAATCTTGGGGCTCTCCAACCTGAGGCAACGGACCCGTCCCAGGCTGGAAAAGCTCAGGACAGTATCCCAGATCAAGATACACCACATGTTGCACATGGTTCATCTCAGGGAGAGACTTGTTCTCTCCCTTGTTCTAGTAAAGATTGTTATTGTTCCATTGTGTTTTCAGATAGTTTAGGGAGAGGGTTAGGTAAATTATTAAGTAACAACCTAAGTCATTCTGCTGTTAATCATTGTATGCCTGGGAAATCTTTCAAATAGATAATGTCAACAGTAACTAGGAATGAATATGATTCGAATGCCACTATTTCTATATTTGTAGGTAATAGTACTAATGTAAAAAAAGATGACATCACTGACAGTGTCGCTGAAATCTTGAAGATTAATTGTCAGAAAATACTTGTAATATTGTGTGCTTTTCCTTACTTTCAGCACTTATCAAGTAGGCAAAATCATAATATACATATGCTAAATAACCATATGAATTTATTAGTGAATCACTATAGTGACAGGCTTATGTTTTTTGACATCAACACTTTTGTTGAGAAATTGGGATCGACTAGGGATACAGCGTATCTGCCTATTAGTTTTAGATGTCAAATAGCATGGCTATTAGCTTTAAATATAAACTCAGACATAAGTAGTATGTCGAAGTCTACTGTAATTAGCACTACTAAAATGAGTAATAATACTAATATTTTAAACTAGGCAGTAAGACAACAGAAGGTACCAGTAACAATGTTGTTAATCTCTCCATCAACAAGGTATCGTCTAGCACTCAATTAGTTCATTGTAAAAAAGGGACTAAGCAGAATTCCTTGAAATTGTTTCATCAAAATATTCAAGGTTTTTCTTCCAAGCAATTAGAAATTGAATTGTTTTTAGAAAAAACAAAGTTTGATATTATTTGTATAACTGAACACTGGCTGAAAGATTACGAAATGTTAATAAATTATGAGAACTATAGTGTGGGCAGTTGTTTTAACCGAAAATCCATGCTGCGTGGAGGTTCACTAATCTTAATTAAAAACTGTATAAAATTTAAGACTCGTAAAGACTATCGGTTGAACATAGCATTGAATTGTCCTTTGTTGAGCTTGATAAGCATTTTATAGTGTGCGCATACAGACCCCCAAATTATCTAAACTACTCTATATTTGAGTCAGTAATGGAAGACGTTTTGGCTAAACTTGCAACTGGTAATAAATCAGTAATTATTTGTGGTGACTTTAATATTAATATTTTGGAAAGTAATTCAATTAGTAGTAGATTATTAAGCCTGTTGAAATCATTTAATCTGTCAAATGTGTTTGTGGAACCAACGCGAATAACTACGGCTACTGCTACATGTATTGATAATGTTTTTTGCTGCTGTGACTATTTAGATAAAGCCATTGTTAATTATCTCCCTTCTGATCACACCGGTCAAACAGTTACTTTTGAGTCCAACGCACCATTACAAAAAGTGCAGATACAAACTAGACCAATAACATCGGGTAATCTGAATAAATTTAATAGCACTTTAATTAGCAAGTTAAGTGCTCAGGGCCTAAATATGAACAATGGCAATATTTTGTATAAAGAATTCTTTTCATTAGTGCAAACTGAGTTTAATAATTCATTTAAAAAGAAAACTAAAACTATTTGCCCAAAGTTTTTATTCAGTGACTGGGCATGTAAAGGCATCAGGAAAAGTAGGGAAAGATCATTTGAACTGTATGGCCTTAAGCCGTAGATACATAAACTCGGAAACTTTTAATAAGTATGTTGCTACTTATTCTAAAACTTTTAAAAAAATTTGCAAAGCGGCTAAGCTTCATACATTAGCAGCACCAAGGTTAAGTCAGCTGACAATAAAATAAAGACAGTTTGGAAAATTATTAACAATGAAACGAACAGGAACAACAGACATAATACTGATTACACACTGGAAACTTCCGGCGGTCTCATTAGCGGTAACATCGATGTTGCCCAGGAATTTGCAACTTTCTTTACAAATATTCCAATTAAAACTACAGAAACTTTAAAATCCTCGCCCTCACTTGCTATTGATTTATTAAGAGCAAATGTTTCAGCCTGCCCTGAGGAATTCAAATTTAAACATATAAACCCTGTGGTCGTTGTAAAGGCTTTTAAGCAACTTAAGATCAAAATTACCGAAGATCTGTGGGGCATGTCTACAAAAGTATGTCAATCCATTATTGAGACAATTGCACCCTATTTAGCTTTACTATTTAATTTGTGTGTTGATCAAGGGGTATTTCCAGATTTAATGAAGTACAGTAAAGTTATTCCACGTTTCAAATCCGGGGACAGCAAAGGCACTAATAATTATAGACCCGTATCGGTTTTGCCGGTTTTCAGCAAGGTGTTTGAAAAAGTAATGTTAAATCAAATGCTCAATCATTTTAATCGTAATAACATCCTGCACGATCAACAGTATGGTTTCACCAAAGGACGTTGTACAGCTGACGCCGGTGTCACCTTATTAAAACACATCTTTATCGCTTGGGAAGAGGCACATGATGCAATAGGCATCTTTTGCGACCTATCCAAGGCATTTGATTGCGTGAATCATGAAACACTGCTCTTGAAACTTGAGCATTACGGACTGGGTAAACTTGCACTTAGCTTAGTAAAATCAAATTTGAATAATAGACTGCAGCAAGTTCAAATAAATGGTGTGAATTCATTGGGATTAAAAGTCAAAATGGGTGTACCGCAGGGCTCTATATTAGGTCCGTTCCTCTTTTTAGTATATATAAATGATTTACCTCATTTATATATACTAAAAAGAGGGGCTTGTGGCTAAGAAATAACAGCCGCACGGGTCGATCGGTCAGGTTAAGCTACGCTTGCCGCGGTTGGTCCGTGGATGGGTGACCATCTTTACATATCAAGACCCCTCCGTGCCTCGGAAAGTACGTTAAGCCGTTGGTCCCGGCTATCATTCGTGTATCTTTGACAGTCGTTACGGGTCGTCAGAAGCCCGAAAGTCTGACAACCAGTCTTACCAAGGGGTATCGTATTACCCAGTAACTGGGTTGTGGAGGTCAGATAGGCAGTCGCTCCATGTAAAATACTGGTATTCAGCTGCATCCGGTTAGACTGGAAGCCGACCCCAACATAGTTGGGAAAAGGCTAGGCAGATGATGATGAAATGATTTACCTCATTTATTGAAAAACCGACCGCAAATGGTGTTATTTGCTGATGACTTATCACTAATTTTTAAAGTTAACAGACATGCACAAGAGCTCGACGACGTAAATAACGCTATGCTTAAGGTCCATAATTGGTTCACTGTAAATAATTTAGTATTAAATGAGAAGAAAACTAAATGCATAAGATTCACGTTACCAAATGTTAGAAGTAGTGAATGTCACGTAGTATTGAATAAGGAAATACTACAATTCGTCGAACAGACTGTTTTCCTGGGAATTACGCTGGACTCAAAGCTGCAGTGGAGTCCTCATTTAACATCACTAGCAGGGCGGCTAAGCTCGGCTGCTTACGTTGTTTGGAAAATCCGCCAATTGACAGACGTCGATACCGCGAGACTGGTCTATTTTAGTTACTTTATTCTGCAAAAGAGGGCTGTCAGAGCCATCTACAACCTTCGCAGTCGCGAATCTCTAAGGGAACTGTTTAAAAAAATTAACATCATGACGGTACCTTGCCAATATATATATGAAAATATTATGTATGTTAGAAAAAATCTACATCTTTTTAGTAAGATAAGTGATCGGCATAATTTTAACACTAGAAATAGGAACAAATTAGATCAACCACGTTTCAGATTATCTAAGGTACACACTTCTTTTATGGGGTACTGTGTAAAATGTTATAATAAATTACCTCTCGATATTCTTCAACTAAATGAGAAGCAATTTAAAACATACATTAAACGCACACTATGTAGACAAGCATATTATAGGTTGAATGATTATATCATAGATAAAAATGCTTGGCTAAATGCTGGTCCTGCTCCACAGCCAATTGGGCTTTGTTAATAAATTTTTTTTTTGTTTTTTTTTGTTTGGAAGAAATGCGTCCCTTTTTTTTCTGACATTATGTTATTACTATAGACTTATTGACTGTATATAGACTATACATTTATTGTTTACTAATCTTTTAATACAATCATTGCAAACTATAGTTTTGTATAAATTAGAAGCATCTTTTCAATTTTGTAAATGTGAGTACCATGGAGCGGTTTTATGTTATGATATAGGTATGTTGACTTGAAAGAGTATGGCAGTTGAGAGTATGTCATGCTCACTTAAATGTCTCGCTGATGGTGGCGCGTGTGTTGGATCATTCGGTTCCCTACAAAATGGTTGAGCTGGATGGTGCTGATCCACGCGTCATGTTCGTGAACGGGCGCCGTCAGTGGAGACTGGTCATCTCTTAGCTGTCAGGGCTTATTTTTAATCTTATATTTTGAATCGTTTTAATTATCTATTTTTTACATTGTTCTCACATATATAGGGTGACTGGTAATTAGTGACCGATACTTAAACACATGAGTTACATGATAACAAGCAACTTTTACTATGGCACCAATCCTGAAATCGCGAAAAAAAAATCAGCTCTTTCTTACATTTATGTTAGCATAACTCGTCAAAATGTAGGGACCAGCTGATTTTTTTTCGCGATTTCGGGATTGGTGCCATAGTAAAAGTTCTGTAAAACATACTGATAACACAATGTTCTGGAACGAAGTTCTGTAACGCGGCTTGCGGTAGGAGTTAACTGGTAGAAATCGTCACGACTCGACTTTCAAAGTGTAAATTTGGTCAAAATAAAAATCCAAGATGGCGGCCGTGAAAATTTCCAAATTTTCCTTCATGGGTGCCGTTTTCAAGGTTTTCGAGGGTGCTAAAGCCGATAGTAAAGTCAAAATGAAAATTTAAGATGGCGGCTGTGAACATTTTCAAGTTTTTCATAATGGGTGTCGTTTTCATGGTTTTCGCGGGTGCTAAAGCCGATAGTAAAGTCAAAATGAAAATCCAAGATGGCGGCCGTAAAAATTTTCAACATTTCCTTCATGGGTGTCGTATTCAAGGTTTTCAAGAGTGCTGAAAGCGATAGTAGTCAAAATGTAAATCCAAGATGGCGGCTGTGAAAATTTTGAAATTTTTCATCATGGGTGTCGTTTTCATGGTTTTCGAGGGTGCTAAAACGGCGGCTGCGACAATTTTCAAGTTTTTCATCATGGGTGTCGTTTTCATGGTTTTCGAGGGTGCTAAAACGGCGGCTGCGACAATTTTCAAATTTTTCATCATAGGGGTCGTTTTCATGGTTTTTGAGGGTGCTGAAACCGATAGTAAAGTCAAAATGAAAATCGAAGATGGCGGCCGTGAAAATTTTCCTTCATGGGTGTCGTTTTCAAGGTTTTTGAGGGTGCTGAAACCGATAGTAGTCAAAATGAAAATCCAAGATGGCGGCTGTGAACATTTTGAAGTTTTTCATCATGGGTGTCGTTTTCATGGTTTTCGCGGGTGCTAAAGCCGATAGTAAAGTCAAAATGAAAATCCAAGATGGCGGCTGAGAAAATATTCAAGTTTTCCATCATGGGTGTCGTTTTCATGGTTTTCGAGGGTGCTGAAGCCGATAGTGAAGTCTGAATGAAAATCCAAGATGGCGGCTGTAAAACTTTTGTTTTTATTTAAAATCATGTAAGAGTCATCACGTAACAAGGATCTTTGGTCCTGTCGGAAGTCCCCCGACGCACTCGGTTCTATAATGTTTTACTATTTGAATTTAGTTTTTTTTTTTTTATTTAAGATAGGTTTGCTCTTGACTCTAGTCTAGGTCTGTTTTCTTCTATAGCTTTCGCCAATCCTTGTTTTGATGCTATTATGGGACACTTAATTTCGACAATCGTACGATTTCCAGTCAACTGATTAGGCATGGCCCCAACACAACACTGGGTTTCGTCAATAAATAATCCGTAATAAATAATAAGTATCCAAAACTAATTTGTATATAGGTACCTACTTTAAAATAAAACCCCACCATCAGCATCACCTTTGTACGTATTTTTCTGTTCCTTTCTTCTGGTCTGTTTACATGTGTGTACGTAAACTGTTAAATAAATAAATAAAAAACATGTGCAGTCGGGAGACACCGTCAGTAACAAAGTTCATCTAACATATGATTTAATACAAAAACAAAATTTTCATTTACATTTTGCCTCACTGTCGACTATAGTATCCTCGAAAACTAGAAAAACTACACCCATGACGAAGAATTTGAAAATTTCCGCAGCCGCCATCTGGATTTTCATTTTGACTTTACTATCGGTTTCAGCACCCTCGAAAACCATGAAAACGACACCCATGATGAAAAATTGGAAACTATTTACAGCCGCCATCTTGGATTTTTATTTTGACTTTACTATCGGTTTCAGCACCCTCAAAAACCTTGAAAACGACACCCATGAAGGAAAATTTGAAAATTTTCACGGCCGCCATCTTGGATTTTCATTTTGACTTTACTATCGGTTTCAGCACCCTCGAAAACCATGAAAACGACACCCATGATGAAAAGTTTGAAAATTTTCACGGCCGCCATCTTGGATTTTCATTATGACTTTACTATTGGTTTCAGCACCCTCGAAAACCTTGAAACCGACACCCATGAAGGAAAATTTGAAAATTTTCACGGCCGCCATCTTGGATTTTTATTTTGACTTTACTATCGGTTTCAGCACCCTCAAAAACCTTGAAAACGACACCCATGAAGGAAAATTTGAAAATTTTCATGGCCGCCATCTTGGATTTTCATTTTGACTTTACTATCGGTTTCAACACCCTCGAAAACCATGAAAACGACACCCATGATGAAAAGTTAGAAAATTTTCACGGCCGCCATCTTGGATTTTCATTATGACTTTACTTTTGGTTTCAGCACCCTCGAAAACCTTGAAAACGACACCCATGAAGGAAAATTTGAAAATTTTCACGGCCGCCATCTTGAATTTTCATTTTGACTTTACTATCGGTTTCAGCACCCTCGAAAGCCATGAAAACGACACCCATGATGAAAAACTTGAAAATTTTCACAGCCGCTATCTTGAATTTTCATTTTGACTTTACTGTCGGCTTTAGCACCCGCGAAAACCATGAAAACGACCCCCATGATGAAAAACTTGAAATTTTTCACAGCCGCCATTTTGAATTTTCATTTTGATTTTACTATCGGCTTTAGCACCACTGAAAACAATGAAAATGACACCCATGGTGAAAAACTTGAAATTTTTCACAGCCGCCATCTTGTATTTTCATTTTGACTTTACTATCGGTTTTGGCACCCTCGAAAACCTTGAAAACGACACCCATGAAGGAAAATTTGAAAATTTTCTCTCTTGATAGAGAAAGAGAGGGAGAGAGAGTGAAAGTGTGAATTTCAGAGAAGAAAGTATTAACGCGCTTTTTCTTTAGTGACGATTTCGGCCAAGCCGCGTCAAAGAACTTCGTTCCAATGAGTTGACCTACTGCCTACATGACACACTTACCTATACTGTGACACATTTTGGGTTCATGAAAGTTCACGCTGGCGACGTAAGCGCACGGCTCGCTCCGTGGGTAGGTTGGTAGCATTAAATACCTACTTCGCAGGGTCTACCTCGCCTTAATCAAATTCATCCATGTTACTATATTCACTCTCCAACGAACCGTCTTCGATTCTTTCATTCCTACATTAATAACAACATAACAGTGTGTCAGGTTGTTGTAGTGTTTTTTTTTTAATTTTATTTATTTACTAGCTTTTCCCCGCGGATTCGCCCGCGTGGATGTCGGAAAATATCCCACGGGAATGTACATACTACTGGGATTAAAAATACCCTTTGTGTTAATCCAGGTAAAGGTGTCTTCTCGCACTGCTTATATAGTATCCAAGGAGCGGCGCACGGATTGATATATGATTGCTGGACGATAAAAAACGTGTGCGGTAGGGGGAACGTCAGGAACGAAGTTTCTTCTCATATATTATGATTTAAACCAAAAACAAAATTATCGCTGCCGCCATCTTGATTTTAGATTTTGACCTCACTATCGACTTTAGCACCCTCGAAAACTATGAAAACGACACCCACGACGAAAAATTTGAAAATTTTCACAGCCGCCATCTTGAATTTTCATTTTGACCTCACTATCGGTTTTAGCACGCACGAAAGCTATGATAACGACACACATGAGGAAAATTTGAAAATATTCGCAACCGCCATCATCATCATCATACAAGTATGAACGCTTTTTCGTTTGTGAAGATTTCTGCCAGTTTACTCCTACCGCAAGTCGCGTAAAAGAACTTCCTAAAACCTAACAATAGTAACGCAATATATAATGGAACGGAAAATTACCTTCTTGCATGCCAAACTTGAAGGCAACTTTAAAACGAAAATATAAATCCTCTTTAATTCATATCCCGTTGGAATTTCGAAAAAAAAATAGTCACCTAATAAATATTTACAGTTACGGAACTTAGTAAAGTTATTTTTCTCTGAATTACCTACTTAAGTATCTTTGGCGATGGCGAAAGTCGGGCTGACCGATGATGAGTTAGTAATGATTTTTAACCCCCTAGGTGATGATTTTTAAAAATGCTAAAACACATCATTCGTAATTTCTAAACAAAAAGCTTAATACCAATTTCTTCCTTACAAACTTTCATCCCATTATTTCCCCCCCTTAGGGGATGATTTTCCAAAAACGTTGAAACACGTGGTTTTTAATTTTTAACCAGAAACGTAAATAACAATTTTCATGGTTTAAACTACAAAAATGATGATTTTCCATTTAATTTATTCCCAAAAATTTCAGCTATCTAGGTCTAAAGGTTTAGGCTGGGCATTGATGAGTCAGTCAGTCAGTCAGGACTTTTATTTCTATAGATAGATAGACTAAGGCACCAAGTCTCAATATAAAAACACCTAAAATTCATTCAATTCATTACATCATTAAAATAAAATACATTAAAATTCATGGAAAGTCATAGAGGGATTTTCGATGCTACAAGCTGTATTTAAAAAAATATAATTAACTTTGTAGGTATCTATTTTGTTCTTTCAAGTCGATAGCATTAGTAATTCCTGAAATGAGCAGCTGGGGGTTTCTTTTTTACAATTTTTGATAGGAACACTTAATTGGTGTGACTCAAATATTATGATCATCAGTTTTGGCAACGGTCATTATGAAGAAGTTTTTAAAGCCTAGAAACTTGATGGGTTTCGTACTTTCTATATTCAATAATTTTGACATTTTAATTTTTTTTTAAATAATTTAATGATACAATTCAAAACCTATGCTTTTAAAATGTTTCAGGTTCCAGCTGGTTCCGTTTACCATGCATGCGAAAGAGATCTGCTGCAGAGTGCGACATACCTCAATGCTTTGACCGTAGTTCCAGTCCGTTGCCGCCTCTTTATCCTCGCCATCATGGTCGTAGTCAGCAAACCCAAACTCCAGCATCGCTTGGTGGTTCTCCAACAGGTGATTTAAAAGAAACAAGGAATCCATCAGTTAAAGTACAGAAGCCATCCATAGAGTCAATACGTCACGAGGGTAGAACTGCACCCAAAAAAAGTGGCAAGTAAATGTTGCTTTGAACTATTTTATTGAAGCATTAATCTTTCGTTTGTCCCGCACAGCTTGGTTATAAATTTCAAGGTTTGTTCCTTTACTAGCAGGGGGTTACCATACACTTAACATTTGACAGAAAGCAGGTTTATAATTATCAAAAGTGAAGTGACATGTGAAGTGTCAAGCGAATTTGAACTACATCGGGCACAACTCATGCTGTCACCTTAATCTGCACTACCCAGCCCTTCATGAGGGAGTGGCTGAAGTGACGGCATAGCACCTTAACTGTCCTGGTACTCTCTGGGCATGGGTGCTTCGAGAAGTCCCTGATCCGTATAGGCCAGAAGCCAACGCCACCATGAGGCCCGTTGTACACGGCACGGATTGTTTACGGTACGGCACGCTAGCTGCATCGCAGAATAATCGTGTGAGCTTGTATATGACACGGCAAATCACCGGTTGTAGGGTACCTATAAGGCGACGGCGTAGTGCTGTAGTGCCGTCGTGTCGGTCAACAAACTTCCATAGTGATCCACACTGACGACCGTGACTATTGTAGCGAAAAAAAAATAAAAGGAAAAACAGTTTTTCGCCGCAACACGTTTAATTTTGTTATTTAAAAAAAATAGAAAAAACATTGCAATTCAGTATAAAAAGTAAAAAAAATGAATATTTAAAGTATAAAAAAGGTTGCTGGTTGATTTATGAAAAGAAAAAGAAGATAAATAGCAGAGAACTTTGGTCCGATAGGGTAAAGTACGCGAATATCGAAAGAAAAAAGACGTCCTAACAGGTCGATTGCAATCGCTATTAGGTAA
Source organism: Fissipunctia ypsillon (assembly GCA_947568875.1). NCBI lineage: Eukaryota > Metazoa > Arthropoda > Insecta > Lepidoptera > Noctuidae > Fissipunctia > Fissipunctia ypsillon. The sequence continues at coordinate 27,516,081 of OX387643.1, forward strand.
CGCTCCCAAAATAAACCGTAAAGGGAAAAGAGGAACCAAGGTATCTCGCATTTTACAGGTTTGAAAATTTAAAATAAAATAGTGAACGAATTAAAAATTTGCAGAGAGTTACTAACTACGTTACTTAGCTAGTGTGTAAAAATATCGTAAAAAATCGTTGTCTAACGTAATTACGTCCGGCGAGGTGTCGTAGACTGCAGGAGTTGGCTCTCTGGCTCAGGAGTTGGCGCTGGCTGGGTGGTCCACTTGGTTGTGTGGCCTTCGCGGCAGGATGCGGCCAATTACTCCGCGTTGACCAACGATGTCAAGCGTTTATTTGGGCCAGAACCTGGAGGCTGAAAGACGGCCTGTTCTAAACTGATTAATCCTAAGACAAAATCAATTAGGGTTAGACCAGAGTGATCAGACTGAACTTACGATTGAGGAATACGATTAAAAGATACGTACCAGGAAAATTAAGATGAAACTTCCTGGCTCAAACCATGGAGTATGGGATTCGTACTTGAAAGAAACGTTCCGAAAGTAACAGACAAGCGACGTCGAAAGCAATTTTGCTTTTATTATACAACAAACAATACGATTTCACAAATTATACGTAAATTTTCAACTAACTGGGTCAGTATAAACAGATCAACTTTTTGCAACTGACGCCCCATACTGAAAAAAATGAGGACCCATCTGTCAGAAAAAAATAATTTGAATCACGAAATAAAATGGTAAAAAAAATATCGACAAGAATCAATGACAAACGGAAAAAAGGTTGACAATAAAGAACCAAAAAGTTTTGACATGCAGAGTTATGCTGCACTATACACGGCGAATCAACCACAGATTTACAGTTAAAAAACGTGTATGTACAACGGATCTCGTGGTATCTGCCTCGTCAACACTTCGCAGCGCACATTAGATGAAAACCCTGCCTGGGCAGGACAGCGCTATGACCTGGTCACGACGGTGGCGGTCGATGCTGTGGATAACGCTTCCGGTCGCTGATCAGTCCATGACGCCGCAGGAGGTTTAACAACTTCCCTGTCCAATGAGTCATATATGACTCACGAGAGAAGTTTTCGCCCTACGTCCATGAGTCACAATGAGTCATAAAATAACCAAAATAGGATAAATCTACATGTAATTATGAAAATTATATTTTATGGTATATAAGAATGTTATATATAACTCATCAGAAGAAAAAACTGTGAAAAATGCGTTGTATGGGACAGGGAAGTTGTTAATCATCTCCGGCCATCAAAGACCGTAGCCTGCGGGTGATAAACTCGGGGGGTCAGTCGTCTGAATCTACATAGGCCCGTGACGACGGTGCACCGTATACGACGCGTGCCTCTTATGAGAAAATTCGCCCGCAAAGGGTGACTGTTTGCCTGTTTATCAGCTGGCCAATTCCTGCTGGGGAGCGAAACGAATTGCGCCAGTATTTCAGAGCCCTGACTAGAGGTAGTTGAAGGAAACCGTGTGGCTTTTGACAGCGCTGCTGGGGAGTTTTTTGCGCCACTTCTTCTTCCCAGCTAAAGCACTAAGAAGTAGTGAAGGACGGCCGTTTTAGGGGACTGTCTTATGTAATTTTGACGTTCGAAAAGTGCTGATTCTCAGCCTAGTTTGAATATACGACTTTTTGATTTTGATTTTAAATAAACGTCTGACGGTCCAGATTTCAATTGGAATATCTACACGCCATATAAAAAGCGATGTAATAAGTAGACTTGTTGTGTAATAAGTAGACGTACTTGTTAGGTTTCTACATAATATCACGCCGTGTTTCCCCAAAGGGTTGGGCAGAGCTGTACCTATAGTACACCTTCATTTCGCCAGTTATGTTTATGTCCCATGAAATAGGGGGCAAGACTATTGTGACATCAACCGGGCACAAATCCAGACTCCAGGTTGCTACTGAGAAATTCCAAATAGAAAAACCCAATAACCTGGGAATCAACTCTAGGTCCTCATGCTCAGCAGTAGCGCTTCCGACCACTAGACGAACGAGGCAGTCAAAGTTAGGTTTCTATACACACTACCGTCCAAAAGTTTGGAATCACACCTGTCTTCAAACAAAACAAATGAATACCGACTATTATATAGGCGGCAAAAATTAGCAATAAACTATCGTTTTACAAGCTGTTACGATTATTTACATAAAAATAAAAGGCTGTTATTCATGAAGTTTTAACTAACTCCATAGTTTTGACGAAACACGTGTTTTATGTCTTAATCCGTCGGGTACTTTATTGTTGCAATGGTGTGGTTTTATTGATAATTTTTGGTGGTTTTAACTATTTAAGACCCTGTTTAGTCCAACTGAAGCATTGGCGCGTGAAAGTTGTGATGTTAACATTGTCCGTGTTCGAAAGATATCGACGACTCCTTTGACCTTATTTTTTTTCTGAAAATGACAAAACGCAAGCAAATTACGCTCAAACAGAGAAGCGCTATTTGTATTCTACGTGAGGAAGGATACAGTGAACATCAAATCGCAGAAAGGCTCGGAATCTCTCGTAAAGGTGTCTACTATACCCTTGTTAGAAAACGAGAAACTGGGAAAAATGAAGATAGAATGAGATCTGATAGGCCCAAATCCACCACAACAAGGCAAGAAGATAACATCATCAGGATTTTCTCTAAACGGAATGGACGCTTAAGTGCACTACAAATCACCGCAGCTCTGAATGAAACGCGAGAAACACCCGTTTCAAAAACAACTGTTAAAAGACGTTTATTGTCTGCGGGACTAAGAGGATGTGTTGCAGCTAAAAAAACAAAACTAACAGTTCGACATAAGAAAAATAGACTAGAATGGGCAAAAGTGCACCAAAACTGGAAAATAGAGCAATGGGAAAATGTCCTTTGGGTGTGACGAATCAGTTTCTGATTAACGGATCCAATAGACGTAGGTTTGTATGCCGGTCAAAAGAAGAGAGGGCTTCAGAGGCATGTACTGTGCCTACTATCAAACATGGTGGAGGTAATGTCATAGTTTGGGGGTATTTTGGCAACAATAAACCCGGAACTCTTGTCAGGAAAACCGGAAAACTAAACAAGGAAGGTTACTTGAAAATTCTCCAAAATTCCGCCGTACCCAGTGGACTAAATCTAATTGGTCCTGGATTCATTTTCCAACAGGATAATGATCCTAAGTATTCTGTTCAACTGTGCCAGACCTTTTTGAACAAGAAAAAAGATCAAAAAGTCTTAAACATCATGCAATGGCCATCTCACTGATCTTTCTCCCATTGAACTTGTGGGATGAACTCGGTAGAAGGGTGAAAAATCGTTCTCCTTCGAGTTCAAAACATTTGTGAAAGCTATTAGAGAGCGAATGGAACAAATTAGATGAAGATTATTTTAATTAATTAATTAATTAATAGAATGCCTAGAATATGCGAGAAGCTAAAAAAAGAAAAAGGAGGACACTTTGATGAAGCTAAAATTTATATTAATTTTATATTGTATGTAAAATTTTTGTTCTTTTTAAATTAGTTTTGTTTATATTTTAATTTTTCATCAATACATTGACATTGAAATGAGTTTGTTTTGATTTAATCTTGCAGCTTCCAAACTTTTGAACGGTATTGTACGTACTAATTATTATTAATCGGTTTCACATGTTCGTTTTAACATTGTCATAATAAAAATATTTGATATAATTTCATACATAACCTGTTAAATGTTTCAGGTGTAGGTTCCAGCTGGTTGCGTTTACCGTGCATGCGTAAGGCACCTGCAAAGGATCCCAAAATACCTAAAGACATAAGGACCCCTAAAACTAGCAAACTGAAAGAGAGCAAAATCTTATGCGGGTGTAAAGAGAACAAACCAATGAGCCCTAAAGAGTTAGAGAGCCGTAAAGACCTAAAGAGCCCTGAAACTAACAAACTGAAGGAAGGAATACTTTTATGCGGGTGTCAAGATGACAAACCAATGAGCTCTAAAGAGCCAAATAGCCCTAAAGACACAAAGAGCCCTGAAACTAGCAAACTGAAGGAAGGAAAAATGTTATGCGGCTGTAAAGATGACAAACCAATGAGCTCTAAAGAACCAAATAGCCCTAAAGACACAAAGAGCCCTGAAACTAGCAAACTGAAGGAAGGAAAAATGTTATGCGGGTGTAAAGATGACAAACCAATGAGTCCCAATGAGCTAGAAATTCCTAAAGACCCAATGAGTCCAGAAACTAGCAAACTGAAGGAAGGAAAAATGTTATGCAGGTGTAAAGATGACAAACCAATGAGCCCTAAAGAGTTAGAGAGCCCTAAAGACCTAAAGAGCCCTGAAACTTACAAACTGAAGGAAGGGATAAACTTAAGCGGGGGTCAAAAGGACAAACCAATGACCTCTAAAGAGATAGATAGCCTTAAAGGCCCAAAGAGCCCTGAAACTAGCAAACTGAAGGAGGGAAAAATGTTAAGCGGGTGTCAAGATGACAAACCAATGAGCCCTAAAGAGTCAGAGAGCCCTAAAGACCTAAAGAGCCCTGAAACTTACAAACTGAAGGAAGGAATAATCTTGAGCGGGGGTCAAGACGATAAACCAATGAGCCCTAAAGAGTTAGAGAGCCCTAAAGACCTAAAGAGCCCTGAAAGTGACAAACTGAAGGAAGGAATAATCTTATGCGGGTGTAAAGACAACAAACCAATGAGTCGTAAAGAGGTAGAGATCCCTAAAGACCCAGAGAGCCCTGAAACTAGCAAACTGAAGGAAGGAAAAATGTTATGCGGGTGTAAAGATGATAAACTAACGAGCCCTAAAGAGTTACAGAGTCTTAAAGACCTAAAGAGCCCTGAAACTTACAAACTGAAGGAAGGAATAATCTTAAGCGGTGGTCAAGACGATAAACCAATGAACCCTAAAGAGTTAGAGAGCCCTAAAGACTCAAAGAGCCCTGAAATTAGCAAACTGAAGGAAGGAAAAATGTTATGCGGGTGTAAAGATGACAAACCATTGAGTCCTAAAGAGTTAGAGAGCCTTAAAGACCTAAAGGGCCCTGAAACTTACAAACTGAAGGAAGGAATAATCTTAAACGGGGGTCAAGACGATAAACCAATGAGCCCTCAAGAGTTAGAGAGCCCTAAAGACCTAAAGAGCCCTGAAACTTATAAACTGAAGGAAGGAACAATCTTAAGCGGGGGTCAAGACGATAAACCAATGAGCCCTAAAGAGTTAGAGAGCCCTAAAGACCTAAAGAGCCTTGAAACTTACAAACTGAAGGAAGGAATAATCTTAAACGGGGGTCAAGACGATAAACCAATGAGCCCTAAAGAGTCAGAGAGCCCTAAAGACCTAAAGAGCCCTAAAACTTATAAACTGAAGGAAGGAATAATCTTGAGCGGGGGTCCAGACGATAAACCAATGAGCCCTAAAGACCTAAAGAGCCCTGAAAGTGACAAAGTGAAGGAAGGAATAATCTTATGCGAGTGTAAAGACGACAAACCAATGAGTCCTAAAGAGTTAGAAATCCCTCAAGACCCAGAGAGCCCTGAAACTAGCAAACTGAAGGATGGAAAAATGTTATGCGGGTGTCAAGATGACAAACCAATGAGCCCTAAAGATTTAGAGAGCCTTAAAGACCTAAAGAGCCCTGAAACTTACAAACCGAAGGAAGGAGTAGTCTTAAGCGGGGGTCAAGACAATAAACCAATGAGTCCTAAAGAGAGAGAAATCCCTCAAGACCCAGAGAGCCCTGAAACTAGCAAACTGAAGGAAGGAAAAATGTTATGCGGGTGTCAAGATGACAAACCAATGAGCCCTAAAGATTTAGAGAGCCTTAAAGACCTAAAGAGCCCTGAAACTTACAAACCGAAGGAAGGAGTAGTCTTAAGCGGGGGTCAAGACAATAAACCAATGAGCCCTAAAGAGTTAGAGAGCCCTAAAGACCTAAAGAGCCCTGAAACTTATAAACTGAAGGAAGGAACAATCTTAAGCGGGGGTCAAGACGATAAACCAATGAGCCCTAAAGAGTTAGAGAGCCCTAAAGACCTAAAGAGCCCTGAAACTTATAAACTGAAGGAAGGAACAATCTTAAGCGGGGGTCAAGACGATAAACCAATGAGCCCTAAAGACCTAAAGAGCCTTGAAACTTACAAACTGAAGGAAGGAATAATCTTAAACGGGGGTCAAGACGATAAACCAATGAGCCCTAAAGAGGTAGAAATCGCTAAAGACCCAAAGAGCCCTGAAACTAGCAAACTGAAGGAAGGAAAAATGTTATGCGGGTGTAAAGATGACAAACCAATGAGTCCCAATGAGCTAGAAATTCCTAAAGACCCAAAGAGTCCAGAAACTAGCAAACTGAAGGAAGGAAAAATGTTATGCAGGTGTAAAGATGACAAACCAATGAGCCCTAAAGAGTTAAAGAACTCTAAAGACCTAAAGGGCCCTGAAACTTACAAACAGAAGGAAGGAATAATCTTAAGCGGGGGTCATGACGATAAACAAGTGAGCCCTAAAGACCTAAAGAGCATTGAAACTTACAAACTGAAGGAAGGAATAATCTTAAAACAATCAACAAACAAGGGTCAAGACGATAAACCAATGAGCCCTAAAGAGGTAGAAATCGCTAAAGACCCAAAGAGCCCTGAAACTAGCAAACTGAAGGAAGGAAAAATGTTATGCGGGTGTAAAGATGACAAACCAACGAGTCCCAATGAGCTAGAAATTCCTAAAGACACAAAGAGTCCAGAAACTAGCAAACTGAAGGAAGGAACAATCTTAAGCGGGGGTCAAGACGATAAACCAATGAGCCCTAAAGAGTCAAAGAGCCCTAAAGACCTAAAGAGCCCTGAAACTTTTAAACTGAAGGAAGGAACAATCTTAAGCGGGGTTCAAGACGATAAACCAATGAGCCCTAAAGACCTAAAGAGCCCTGAAACTTACAAACTGAAGGAAGGAGTAATCTTAAGCGGGGATCAAGACGATAAACCAATGAGCTCTAAAGAGTTAGAGAGCCCTAAAGACCTAAAGAGCCTTGAAACTAAAAAACTGAAGGAAGGAATAATCTTATGTGGGTGTCAAGACGACAAACCAATGAGTCCTAAAGGGGTAGAAATCCCTAAAGACGCAAAGAGCCGAGAAACTATGGAGGAAGGAATAATCTTATGTGGCTGTCAAGAGGACAAACCAATGACCTCTAAAGAGCTAGGTAGCCCTAAAGACCCAAGGAGCCCTGAAAGTAGCAATCTGAAGGAGGGAAAAATGTTATGCGGGTGTCAAGATGACAAACCAATGAACCCCAAAGAGTTAGAGAGCCCTAAAGGCCTAGTCGGCCAGTCAAAATTGTTTACTAGTATTAAAAAGTCTATATCTAAAATTAATGAAGCCCTAAAGAGCCAGATGGGTCAGCAGACACGAAGTAAACCGAAAGATCCCAGTAGCCCTAAAGACTTAAAGAGCCCTAAGGGCATAGAAAGCCTAACAAGAAGCAAAATAAATTCGAAATTATTTACTAAAAATAAAAAAACCATTTCTAAAATTAATGAAACCCTAAAGAGCCAGGTGGGCCAGCAGGGTCTAAGTGAACCTAAGGAACTCAGTAGCCCTAAAGGCATTGAAAGCCAAACAACAAGCAACATAAATTCGAAATTATTTACTAATTATAAAAAGTCCATTTCTAAAATAAATGAAGCCCTAAAGAGCCAGGTGGGCCAGCAGGCACCAAGTAAACTAAAAGATCCTAGTAGACCTAAACACTTAAAGAGCCCTAAAGGCCTAGATAGCCCAACAACAAGCAACATAAATTCGAAATTATATACTAAAAATAATAAAACCATTTCTAAAATTAATGAAACCCTAAAGAGCCAGGTGGGCCAGCAGGCACCAAGTAAACCAAAGGATCCCAGCAGACTTAAAGACTTAAAGAGCCCTAAGGGCCTAGAAAGCCCAACAATAAGCAAAATAAATTCTAAATTATTTACTAAAAATAAAAAAACCATTTCTAAAATTAATGAAACCCTAAAGAGCCAGGTGGGCCAGCAAGGTCTAAGTGAACCTAAGGAACTCAGTAGCCCTAAAGATTTAAAGAGCCCTAAAGGCCTAGAAAGCCAAACAACGAGCAACATAAATTCGAAATTACTTACTAATTACAAAAAGTCCATTTCTAAAAATAATGAAGCCATAAAGAGCCAGGTGGTCCAGCAGGCACCAAGCAAACTAAAGGATCCCAGTAGCCCTAAATACTTAAAGAGCCCTAATGGCCTAGAAAGCCCAACAACAAGCAACATAAATTTGAAATTACGTACTAAAAATAAAAAAACCATTTCTAAAATTAATGAAACCCTAAAGAGCCAGGTGGGCCAGCAGGTTCCAAGCCCAGCTATGGATCCCAGTAGCCCCAAAGACCTCAAGAGCCCTAAAAATAGCAAACAGAAGGGAGAATCAGTATGCGCGTGTAAAGAGGACACACCAAAGAACCCTAAAGAGTTACAGAGCCCTAAAGACCTAAAGAGCAAACAGAAGAGGGGGGAAATGTTATGCGAGTGTGAAGAGGAAAAACCAAAAAAAATTACAGAATCTAAACCTGGTGGTCAACCGATACCTCGACAGAAGCGATGCCCCCCCCAGCTGCCTCCAGTTATATTAGGGCTGCCGCCTGTAGAAACACCTGAAGGATACCTTTATGAAGGCATTGGACCTAGTTGTAAGTGGTTAGATACAGGGGAGATCAAGAAACTAAGATCAGAGTTGACACAGTCAACTTCAGGATTCAAAGCATGTAAGAGGATAAAACTAGAAAAGTTCAAAGTCCATGCGGGAAAAATGCAAGTTGCGCTACCAGAAGATAATACTGAACTAGACTTCGGAGAGGCCATTAGGTACTTTGCAACTATGAATCCAGAACGTTTCCGGCAGTTGATGCTGGAGGAATTAGAGAACCAGCGCGATGCTGAAGAGACTAAAGTTGAAGAAGCCAAAATACTTAAAAAAATAATGGAAAAAGAAAAACGAAAAATGGAAAAGGCTAAAAAAAAAGCAGAAAAAGAAGCGAAGAAAGGCATAATAAACAAAACAACAACAACAAATGAAGGGAACACGCCAATTTCTTACGAGATAACGGAGTTTTCTGACGAAACAGAAAGTAACTTTCCGCAAAGATTTAAATTTAGTATAGCTGCCAAAGATGGTCCTACTGGTCTCGCTGGCGTGGATTGCACAGAAATTACTCGAGAATTATTCATGGCGAAACGTCATAAGTAAATGCACCTATTATTTTTAAATTAGTTAGAATTAAAATGTTTTTATATTTCAGAGTGTATGAGTATCTACTTTCTGTTCAGGATAGCACAGGCGATGTCCAATTATCCATAGAACGTAATATCGTTCGTGGAAATTTTACATGACGTAATTACGTGACCAATTATTATTTGATATTTATTCTGAAAGTTCTCTACTTACTTAAGTTTTATTACTTACTACAGTGTTTTTTTTTTTAAAATATTGTAATAGTATTTTATTAAAGTCTTTGCAACTTTACATGCAGTGGTCCCAAAACGTAAATACATATAAAATATAACAATTATTTTTATGATCGGCGTTATGGCTATTGGATAAATCATGCTGTGTTTTTTTCCTGCGATCTGTTTTTTCGTGAACAAAGGGCCGGTTAATAACAATGTACGACTGTCGTGCTTGTTGTTCTTTGTGTATGTTTTCATGAAAATCGTGTAACTTTGATTTTAATTGATAACCTTATTGTATAATTAAATGTATATTATATCAATTATTTAACCATTTATTTATTAACTTGCGGCCCGCCCCAGCTTCGCTTGGCTAATCGAAGGGAATAGGGAATTAAAGTATTTTTAAGGTTCTGTACGTCCGAATGAAAAAACGGAACCCTTATAGGAACACTCGTGTGTCTGGCTGTCTGTCCGTCTGTCACAGTCAATTTGCTCTGAATTCAATGGACCGATTAAGTTGAAATTTAGTACACGGACGTCTAACGTAAATAAATGAATTTTGAATATGGAGGTCAATTAAAATATGTAATAAGAAATAAATAACAAAAAAAAGGGAAAGTTTTGCTAACTATATCGTGTGACATACCAAATAAAAGGGCGTACTGAGAGAATTAAATTTATTTTTTTAATTATTTTAAAAGTAATAAAGGGTCTTTCAACAAGGACGGGTCGATGTTAAAATTGAATAAAACAAGACGTGTGTGAGATATTAACGAAATTTATTTTTTATTTAAAAGGCCCATTTATGCCATTATGGATGGAATATGACATCGTTCAAATGTCCGCCGCGGCTTCGTATGGTGGCACGAATCCGAGAGGTCCAATTTTTAATGACTCTGCTGCATAGATCCGGCTGAACCCGAGCGATGGCCTGCGTTATGTTGGCTTTCAGGGCAACGGTCGAATGTGGTTTATTGGCATAGACCTGCGACTTCAGAAAACCCCACAAGAAAAAGTCTAGCGGAGTCAAATCACACGATCTTGGTGGCCAATTCACGTCACCTCTGCGAGAGATAACTCTACCCTCAAACCGTTCATGCAGAATGTCGATTGTGTCGTTCGCTGTGTGGCAAGTAGCGCCATCTTGCTGGAACCACATGTCTTCACGTCCATATTGTTCAATTCAAGCCAAAAGAAATTGTTTATCATTGATCTGTAGCGCGTACAGCGGCGATGTTCTCGGCCGATCTGGCGTTCCTTTGACGTAAAGGTGTTGGTTGGTTGTTTACCGAACCGGTCGTCTCAAATTTAGTCACCAATCGTTGGAGAGTGGACTTTGAAGGGCCACCGCGTCTGCCGTAAAATGGGCGCAATGCGCGCAACGTTTGCACTAACGAACACTCATTTTGATAATAAAGTTTTATCATTTGCACATGCTGCTCAACCGTGTAACTTGCCATGGTGATTTGGCATCACTGACTGCATAATATACAACAGATTTTACAGATCCCACCAAAATAGTATGGCTGCCACAGACTGTCAACATCGACCCGTCCCTATTGGAAAACCCTTTAGTTTTCGAATTATTTAAGAAAATAATTAAACGTATTTATGTTCGGAAGAAAACTGACCTTTATTTCCGAGAATTCTGAGCCTAAAATTTTGAAACAAAAATTCTGAAAATAGTTCTATACTTATAGATGACAGGAACATCTATAAGAAGTCTATGGTCTTAAAATAACATGGTACATTTCTAAATATTGTGCGTAAAAACTCACATTTGCAGTTGGAATGTATGGCAGAACATGTTTTTCAACTACAATGAAAAATCCTCGCGGATTCTCGAGCACTTTTTAAATTTCACTTATTAAGTAACTGTATCAATATTGACTTTAAGATAAAATTCGACGCAGACATGTTTGTTCTTGGGAGAAATTCATCCCAACTACGGAACCCTTCGTTGTGCGTGGTTCGGCACGCATTTGACTGGATTTTTATGTTAATTTATTCCTAATCTATAAGCCACAGTGCTAAAACAAAACAGAACCTCGGGACTCGAAATAACATGCTATGGATATGGATCCTTATTCAGGCGGGTATCACACCTCCGCAGCCAAACCACGAAACCGCATGATGTTCCGCTTCTCGAATCGCGAATCGAGTAGCGAACATCATGCGAGTCAGTTGAACTACTGCGTTTTCGCTGCTATGGTTTCGTGGCGAAAGTGTGAAGCCAGCATTAACGTTCCAACCTAAAAAGGAAAAGCGGTAGCTTTTCACTTTTTTGTCTGTCCGGAAAGTACGTTCGTTTTTTTAATGCGCTTAGTAATAATGATCAATAATTGATCATTATTACTAAGCACATTAATTATTAGCTGAATAGTATAGTGCAGATAGAGAATAGCTATAGATTAGCTATGTGTTTCTATCTAGCAGCCCACCCCGAGCCACAGCAATGAAATCAATGTAGACTGTTCTTAGCTTATAGAATGTACTCGTAGTTGTAGTCCGGACGAATATATTCAATGTACCTCTGCCACTGAGACAGTAATGGCATTTAATTTCGGTTTCTATCCAGCAGGGCCCTTCGTTATGTTATTGCTTAGACACTTGAAAAAGGACATGGATAAAGTTTGGCCCAGCAGTTCTGGGCAAACAGCACAGGCAAAGAGATAGTTGTAATAAAAAAATAATTGATAATATTTGAAATCCCACCACAGCTTTCGTTTTTTGGCAAAACACTGCAGGAACTGTTTCATTTTAAAAGATTATTATTTTGATTCATGTATTCGGGGAGATATTTATGTTGCCAGTTTTAGAAATATGATGAAATATGTCCGACTAGCTTTAGCCCGCGGCTTCGCCTGCGTGAATTTCGGAAAATATTCCACGGGAACGTACTACATGGATTAAAAGGAAGCGTTGCGATTGGAAATAACAATGAAATTTTTATCAAATTCTGAAAGATAAAAATGTTTACTGTGGGTCTTCCTTAGAAGATAGACTTATATATGGTATTGCGGATTTTTTGTTATTTTTTTTAAATGTACAATCCTTTAGAATATTAATAAATTTAATGTATCTCTTACGGTTTACGCGGCGCATGCCAGTAAAGCTCCCCAGTCGGCATATTTTTTTCCGACATCTTCTACAATAATCGTCATATTTCAGCCAATTTACACGTAACTTTAATGAATTAAACCTTGAAAACCTTCACTTAAACCTTCCTCATGAATCACTCCGTCCATTGGTGAAAACCGTTTGGAAATCCGTTTGGTAATTTTTGAGTTTATCGCATTCACACAGACAGACAGACGCGGCGGGGGACTTTGTTTATAATACGTGAGGAATTATTGATTAATTTATAGACTTAGGTATTGTTTAATTTATTGATCAAAGGAAAAATTAAATTTTCATTTCAACTGTTCCTCCCTTTTCACCCCGAAAGAGGTTGATTTAAAAAACATCTTCAATCATGTTTTTCGTCATTTAATGTTTACATTACTTCTGACTTAATCTAGATACGCAGTGAAATCCTCCTCGAAAAATAAACTACCGCCTTTTGCTGGTCGATTTTCGAAAAACCCAAAAACTATGTCTATATTTATTGTCAAAAGTATTAATTTATTCAAGGTAACCGGACAGCGCGTTAAAATTCTTCCATACAAACTTTAGCACCCCCTAAATAAAATCCCTTTAACGGGTGGGTAATTTTGAAAAACCAAATAATGACAAATTTTATTATTCATTTAAGAATGTCTTCGTGCTAAGTTTCAAGTTTGATAAGATTTTTCATACAAAAAAAAACCCTCTTTTTCATCCCTTTAAGGTCGAATTTCCAAAAACCCCTTCATAAAGCTCACCTACATTATAAAAGGAACCCTTGTGCAAAAAATCTGATATGTCAGTCATTCAGCACTTCGCCCGTTATTTGGTTAGCGGGATTTTATTAGTTTCCCTTACACATTTCACAACCCCCTCCACCCGCTGTAAATGGTAGTATTATAGATTAAGATCATTGTTATTTATTTATACATTAGTATAAATCAGTACATTATTTATACATTAATATAAGTCAGGAGAATGATGATGAAGTATTCGAGCCAAATTTGAAGTTAAAAGATCAACGAAATAAGATTTTTTTCGCCCCCAATTTCCATTATTTGACTTATAGGTTATTTATACCAATTTTTGAATGAATCAAGCCACCAAGTAAAATCCTACCCTGTAAAATTGACTACCCCTTTTCACCCCGTTAGGAGCAGTTTTCGAAAAACCCTGATACACTTTATTTTTGGTATTAAGTATAAATACCGAGTTTCAAGTTAATCAGACGGTGCGTTAAAATTCTTCCGTACAAACTTTAAAACCCTTAAACTCCCCTTCGAGGGGTAGTTTTGAAAAACTAATAAAGGGTCTTTCAACAAGGACGGGTCGAAAACAAGATGTGTGTGAGATATTAACGAAATTTATTTTTTATTTAAAAGGCCCATTTATGCCATTATGGATGGAATATGACATCGTTCAAATGTCCGCCGCGGCTTCGTATGGTGGCACGAATTCGAGAGGTCCAATTTTTAATGACTCTGCTGCATAGATCCGGCTGAATCCGAGCGATGGCCTGCGTTATGTTGGCTTTCAGGGCAACGGTCGAATGTGGTTTATTGGCATAGACCTGCGACTTCAGAAAACCCTACAAGAAAAAGTCTAGCGGAGTCAAATCACACGATGTTGGTGGCCAATTCACGTCACCTCTGCGAGAGATAACTCTACCCTCAAACCGTTCATGCAGAATGTCGATTGTGTCGTTCGCTGTGTGGCAAGTAGCGCCATCTTGCTGGAACCACATGTCTTCACGTCCATATTGTTCAATTCAAGCCAAAAGAAATTGTTTATCATTGATCTGTAGCGCGTACAGCGGCGATGTTCTCGGCCGATCTGGCGTTCCTTTGACGTAAAGGTGTTGGTTGGTTGTTTACCGAACCGGTCGTCTCAAATTTAGTCACCAATCGTTGGAGAGTGGACTTTGAAGGGCCACCGCGTCTGCCGTAAAATGGGCGCAATGCGCGCAACGTTTGCACTAACGAACACTCATTTTGATAATAAAGTTTTATCATTTGCACATGCTGCTCAACCGTGTAACTTGCCATGGTGATTTGGCATCACTGACTGCATAATATACAACAGATTTTACAGATCCCACCAAAATAGTATGGCTGCCACAGACTGTCAACATCGACCCATCCCTATTGGAAAACCCTTTAGATAGAAACTTTATCGCTTATTCAGGCAAATGTTCCTGCCAAATTTCAAGTTTATTAACAAAATGAATAAGATTTTTCATATAAACTGTATCCCCTCTTTTCACCCCCACAGAGGTGGAATTTAAAAAAATGTTTAGGATACTTCCAAAACTCGACTCAAACATTGTTTATACGAGTTTTCGGGTTAATCAAGCCACGCAGTAAAATCCTCCCCTGTAAAATTGACTACCCCATTTCATCCCATCAGGGGTAGATTTCGAAAAACCCTGATACAGGTTATTCTTTATTTTTGGTCTTAAGTATAAATACTGAGTTTCGAATTAATCGGACTGTGCGTTGAAATTCATCCATACAAACTTTGACACCCCCCAAACCTACTCTTGGGGGTAGTTTAAAAATTACAAAGTATTTACTTAGATAAGTATTCGTGCCAACTTTTAAGTTTATTAATACAAGGAATAAGATTTTTCATACAAACGAAATCACCCCTTTTCACCCCCTTAAAGGTCGAATTTCCAAAAACCCCTTCTTAGTGCTCCCCTACGTTATAAAAGGAAGCCGTGTGCAAAATTTCACGTTCCTAGTCCCAGTAGTTTCGGCTGTGCGTTGATATGTCAGTCAGTCAGTTTCTCCTTTTATATTATATATATATAGATCAACGGGGCTTGTGTAACCCGAAAAATCCCCCCGCCTCTGAAATTTGGCATGAGATGAAGTTGGGTGATACAGATTACAGATGTACAATAATCCAACAAATATTTTTACGAGAAATTGGGGATTTTCACGTAAACGTAAAAATCGCTTATAGATCTCTGTGAATATTTCCTCAGACTAAAATACTTTCTGTATACGTACGTACAGGTCTCCCAAAGTAATAATGCGCATAGAAATTTTCGTCACTGTTCGGCAACGGTCGTATTCCCCGAGCGTCGGAAGACGATATGTATATAGAGTGGTTAAGTGCATTTTCTTCATGCATAATTTAGTAGAATTATGTATTTTGTGAACTGTGTTTCCGGGAATACGACAATTAGCGAAGATCTGCATGCGCATTATTAATTTGGGAATACGACTTACTATTATATTATTATTACTATACTACGTTCTAGTTAGAATATTAGGAATCCAACATTTTTTCGATTTCAGAGAGACCCCAAAATTAACTTTTAACATTTTGTACTATAATTTCTACAGAAAAATTGCTCTGCTAATTTTTATTTTTAATATGTTTTTATATCCTTAAATACATACCTTTGTTCACTTATCCAAAAGATTTTCCTAATTAAACATATTTTTTTGGTTTTTGTTTTACTAAGTAATGTGAAAAATAACTCCGTTCATTTTATACCTTTATTAGACATATGATTTTATATTAAAACAGATTTATCAATTATCCAACAAATCGAACGTTCATCATTTTTTTAGGATATGTTCGCTGATTTATGCTAGAGCGTAAGGGTATATTTATTTATTTATTAAAATCTCCCTTACAACTATTATTACAGGTTGTAGCGAAAAAAAAAAAATAAAAAGACGGAAGATTCACTTTTCTGCTACGACACGTTTAATTTTGTTTTTAAAATAAAAATAGAAAATAACATTAAAAGGTAAAAAAAATGAATATTATTGTATCAAAAAGTTGCAGGTTGACTTGTGTGAAGGGAATAAAATAGAGAACTTTGGTCCGATAGGTACGCGAATAACGAACGAGAAATAAAACGTACTAACTAGTCGATTGCAATCACTAATAAGTAACGCTACCAAAACATATCGTTATGAAAAAAAGATCAGAGAACCAAGGTATCTCGCATTTTACATATTTGAAAATAAAATTAAGTAGTTAATGAATTAAAAAAATCTGCAGAGGGTTACTATCTACACTATTAAATTAGAACGTAAAATATCATAAAAAAAACCGTGGCATAAGTAATTGCGTCCGGCGAGGTGACGTAGACTGTAGGTTGTCGCAGTTCTTTGTTCAGGAACTGGCGTTGTTTGCGAGACCTTCAGCGGTCAAAATGCGGTCCAACTCTGGACGTTGGCCAAGGACGTCCAGCGTAATTTTAGGCCAAAACCTGGAGGCCGAAAGGCGGCCTGTTCAAAGCTGTTCAATCCAGAAAAAATAAAGATGAATGGTTAGACTCGTACTTAATATACCATACTTAAAATTGCTTTGCCCTATGGTATTCGGCAGGGATATAGTGTGCGAACACTTTTACGATAAATATTTTCCACTAATTGTAATTTTTGGGACGTAAAAATTCGTTTTTCTTCAATAAAATCACAAACGACAGCCTGTTGTCAATCAAGCGTTCCCATCGAATGACAGTTTGAAATTCGAATCACGAAATAAAAAGATAAAAATCGACCAGGCTCAAATACAAACGGAAAAAAGGTTGATTATAAAGAACCAAAAAGTTTTGACATGCAGAGTTATGCTGCAAGGTGTACGTACTCAATGCGACAGTGCGGTCGTTCACAAATATTATTATATACTAACTACTTTAGGTACAATTTAAATATAACACAACTTGTAACACGTTAGGAAATATAACACAATACAACACAATAACACTCTAACTACATTAATCTATATTAATTTACAACATAAAATAAATAACAGTGTCCTTGCGAGTTCACTCAAATGACACTTGAACACATCAATTTTGCCATGAAGTTCGTTGATGATACGAACTCCCCGGGTCACAGGTGTTATGGCGCGTAGGTTGGTCTTGGCTATCGGCACGGCCTGCAAGTGGCGGGCGCGCGCCGCCTCCACACATAGCGGTCTGGTACGCAAAATCTCAAGCGCTGCAGCACTCCTGGATTATGCTCGATGCCACGAAGTAATTTGACCAGATACGCGACAAATGTAAACTACCATCGCACCCTCAATTCATTGTACCCGATCATGAGTGGGGTGCATTTACGGGTAAAACAGATATTCCCCATAAAGCTTCCTGTACAAGTGGCGCATAAACTTGTTCTGAACGCGCTCCAACATTACAGAGTATTTGGCCTAATGTGGAGCCCATAATATATGACAGCACTATGTTCCAGATGACTCCTAACTAGTGCGTCATACAGGACCCTGACTGTTGCAATATTATTATTCACATATTAAATTTCGTATGTAATTAATGTGCACAATAACCGTGCTGTATTATGCAATTACATTGACATTTTTACACAAAAAATAAACGAATTTTTGTTTACGCCATTTTGTTACCCATAAGCCATAAGCGACGCCATTTTGTTTTATAGCGTCTTTTTATCTGTTAGCCGTCAGTGTCAGTCAGTCATCGTTCGTTGCCCTCGTAGACAGTAATTTACCTCTAGATCGATCCGCCGCATGGCCGCTCATGAGACAACACTATACAATTTCAGTGTTGCTATTACGTAAAATTTTCCCAAAATACGACCAAAATGATACCCTATACAGCGTGGAGCTTAATGGCGACATTAATTTCACACACATATACGGTTTCGCGTTTTCGTTTTATTAAGATATTTTAATTTCATCAAATGTTATTATTTATTGATTTATTTACAATTTTCTAAAATAGCATTTTGGAGCAACCTGTACTTAAAGAACTGTAGGCGCAGAGGTCATTTGCCGGGGTAACATCGCATCAATGGAAAAGTACGAAAAGGTAGGCGAATTACTGCGACTTGAAGGAAAGAGAGAGCGTCGGCGCAGGCGACGCGCGCCCCTTCCACCCGCCCCTTCTAAGGATCGAAGTTCTTTTGTTTGGTTTTTGTAGTGCTAGCCGGGCTCTTGTCCTTGACACACTTTTTAACACTCGTGCGTGCGCGTAAATATTACGTCGTGTATTGTTTTTGTGTATGTTCCCTAGTGCTTGTTTAAAAACGTGATCGTGATGTCAAATACACATCCAAACTACACGGCAGCCGAATATGCGGACATGGTCCTAATTTACGGAGGTTGTCTTCAAATCCGCCGTTGCGATAAGGACGTATCGCGAGAGATATGGCAATTCGAGGCAATGCCCTACTAATCCTCGAACTATTGTCGGAGCTCTTCAGCGCATCCGCGAAAACCAGCCTGTGGATACGCCTCTAGCCCTTTGTATCCGCCAACGCGGTGGTCACATTGAAAACTGTTAAGTTTAAAATAGTGATTAATAGTAAAGTAGTGATTTTATAGTGGTAATAACTAATAAGTGAGGATGATAAGCGATTGATTACACTGATTACGCATCTCCGTAATCAGTGTAATTTGCCGTCAAAGGATCGGACGAATCGTACAAAGCGCATTGCGTGGTTGCCGGCGCGTGTAGCGAGGCCTTACCGTTCCGAGTCGAACGTAAGTCAGCTGGTAAGTAGCTTCATGAATGAATCTTTTGCACAGAGTGATACCATTTTGGTTATTATTTAGTTTGTTTGAAAATTTCAATTTTTCAATTTATGTATTATTTTATCTTATTATAATGTATATGATTACTGGCCACTAGCCCTACCCGTGTGTTAAATTAATGTCGCCATTGTAGCGGCACGTTGTATGTGGGACTACAAATGAAGTAGTTACTACTATAAAATATAAGTTATTCAGGTTACGTATTGATATGAATGCAAAAGTATCTACGTGTAAGTAAATATGATTCCACGGGATTTTTTGGACAATAATTTAATACATTCAAATGCTTCTGCAGTAAACCCTGGTTCACAGTCTATACAGAATACCATCTGTACAAAGTTTTCGGGTGCGGTAGACATGTGTTAAATTGGTTTCTAACAAAACTGTAGGCTTTGGGACTAATAAAATGCAAACATAGTGCAAATTTACGCAATGAGCTAGAATATTTTCTTGGGCAATTACTTTTTTCCACAATCCTTTTTAAAAAATCTGCATTTGTATTGTCTACATTAGCTAACATATCTAAATCTTCACTATTCACTTTCATCTTGCACTTCAGTTCTTGTAATATAGTTTTAAGATGCGCATTTTTTTTATTTAATCGACGATTGGCCTCTTGGACTACTCGTAATTTACGCAATCTTTTTGCAGATAGCTACTTAGTTTTTTGCAATTTCAGTTTTAATAACTTTTCTTTACGAGGAGTTGTTGCCACAGTCTGAAATTAAATCGCTTGTTTTCGTTTTCTGCTTGGTGTCGTTACAAATTCATTTATACATGGCTGATTCTGATCTCTTACACATTCTTGGCTGGTGGAAGCTACTGCTAACGACATGGATGGATTCACACTAATCATGTCAGGCTGCTCTAATGAAACCACAGGAGTCTGTAATAACAATTATAACATTATTAGCAAATTTTAATTTAGAAATTACCATTAATCTACCTACAGTACTAAAATGTTTATTACTAATATTAAACAATGAGCTTTTGAGAGAATGTTTTTGTTTTTTTGTTTGTAATACAGTGTTACTATAAGCTATGTTTTACATTATGAAGAAGTAAAAATAACTACAGTTACCAACATTTATTAACTTACATGAATATGTTTTACTGGAATTGCTTCAGGTTTTATTCTTCTGAATTTGTTTACAGTGCTGATTTCATCATTATCAAAATGAATGGAACGAATTTTTGATGATCTGTTTGGCTGCCAATTCTGTCGGCCAGTAGCATTAATGCAAACGTTTTTTATATCGATATCCTTAGGAAACCTGCAATGACATTTTGGCATAGTTTTCATATCTACTGGTATGATATGAAATGTGTTCAAAAGAAACCTCAAAGGCATCTCAAAAGGTTTGAAGCTATTGTTTCCAATTATTTCAAGTAATAATATTATTTTCTAGTTTTTATTATCTTTTATCACAAATACATTAACTTTAGTTAGACATCAACTTGATAAGAGCACACAAAATCGGCACCGATAGTTATACAGCTACAGTGCAGTACTAGCTACAGTGTTTCACTCGTTTCTGACACCATATTCTGTAAACTATGTGTATTCTAGCCACCACTGATTTATTTGATTTGATTCGATTTGAACATCTATTTATATTGGGTCCAGAGATAGGGGAAAAGGTGTCAAACGTATAGCAACACAGCAAGTAACTATTTTTAGGTTATGTGGTATGAGAATTGAAGTTTAACACAAGAAATCTTACATATTTTGGACTGGAACCCATGTTAACCTAAACGCACAAATGTATAAATTCAATAAATATACTATAACACTAATAGTATTATTTACTTACGAGTGAAAAGTGACTTCGTTATTTGCCTTTTCTATGCGGCTTTTACAGCCTAATATACTGCATCCTCCCATTGTAGAGCAAACAATATACATTAAACACTTAACTTATGGAGTCTATTTCTCATTAAAACACTAAAACTAACACAACAATTGCTAAAACTGTCTGAAAAAGGTAAATTATTCGACGCAAGATAAATTTTGTGACAATGACAGCAATTTGTTTGGCTAACATTTGAAAGTTCGCCAAGCAAAACTATTGCACGCCGTAGGAGACAGAAGATACGATGCTTTGTCTCAATTTTCCTACTAATATCGCGTATATGCTTCTCACTTCCACACTTCACATTGTAATCATGGCTAGGTCTAGATGTAATATAGTCTATGTTCGTTGCCCTTACGGTTGAGATCGTTATTGACTACCATTGGTCTTGTCTGTCCTACCACTAGAGTATATATAAAAAACCGGAGGCGCGGAGGGAGAGCAGCCCTCGCCTGCTGTGACGAAGCGCGGGGACCGTGCGAGGTGGAGCGGCTGAGGCTGAACACTTATTCTTTGACAGTTTCTTTTCTTCTATTCCACTCTTCCACGAATTGAGTAACAGAGGGCTCAAAGCCACTGGAACAATTCGCGAACCCGTACAAAAAAGGGTCCTTTGCCGTCTAATAAAGAATTCAAGAAGACAGAAAGAGGCACATTCAAGTACAAGTCTAGCCAACCAGAGCATATTTTGGTTTGCAAGTGGAATGATAATAGCGTGGTGTCAGTATCATCCAGTTCAGAAAACATCGAACCCGTTCATAAAGCTATACGGTTCTCGCAGCAGCAGAAAAAATATGATCGATGTGATCAGCCTGCAATTATAAAAAAGCTATAATGAAAACATGGGGGAGTCGGTAGGTCCGACCAAAACAGTGGTCTTTATCGTACATCTATCCGTGGCAAGAAATGGTATTTCTCATTGTTTTGTCACTGCTGGGACATGGCGAGTCACAATGCGTGGTAACTTTACAAGAATAATGGAGGAGAGTACGATCATCTCACATTCCGGAGAACTATCGCCAGAGGTATCTTGGAAACACAAAAAAAATGAGAAACGCTGTCCTTGTCCTACTCCTAGAGCTTACAGGGAATCTTCACGCTGCGATAGAGTTGATCATCTATTAGAGACCGTAGAGTACAATGACTCTCAGCTTCAATGTTCGCTTTGCAAAAAAAATACAAACTTCACTCGTCAAAAATGTAAAATCCATTTGCACTCTAAAGCATGTTTTGTTACTTACCATACTCCTACATAGACTTGTTTGTTAATTAACGTTTTTCCTTTAGATAATACAGCCTTTTTCATAGTAATAACTGTGTTTTTTTTTGTATTTAAAATAGGATACAATCGATAAAGTGGTAGTTACCTATATGAGCGTTAACTTATCTGCCTATGGCTACTGATCGTTAAAACGATCCGCATTTTCCGAGGTTTCCTGAAAACTCAGATTTTTCTTGGTATTTTTCTATGTTTACTATATGCATCAAGGTAACAATAGTACAAAATTACTGTGATACGAGGTAAAAAAAAAATTCACTAACAACTGGGTTAAGAGGTGGTGGTCTAGCTCCTGGTATGTATATTGTCTCAAAAATTTGACTCAGATACATACGAGGATTATCTAGAAGTCTTAAAATCCCCAAGAGAGTTGCCCGTCTTCGAAGATTTCCTTAATTTTTTGGAAACTAAGTGGATGCTGGAAACTTCACGTAAGAAGTTTGAAAATTCCACACAGAAATCATCCTAATCTCAATCCAACAACAATAACAAACATAATTTTCAAAAGGTTCCAATTATAAACTAAATTATAACAATCCTAAAACGAATTACTCAACAAACCAAGTTTCGCAATCGTCAAAGTCCAAACGCAAAATTAACTATCGCAAGCAATACCCTATTTGCAACTCCAATGATCATCGAATTCATACATGTCAAATATTATTGGAATTGCAACCTAATGAACGTAAAAATGCTACTGCTAACTTGAACCTTTGTTGTATGAATTGTTTACATTATCACGAAGGCAAAAAATGCCTGTCCGAAATAAGATGCAAAGAATGTAATAAATAACACAATACCAATTTGCATGAATCATTTACGTCACATCGATCTGGGCCAAATGCAGTCTCGATTACAAAATCGCCATCCCAGCAGCAAGAGAGTAACACAGTTGCATCGCTTCTTAAAGAACCCTCCGAAATATTGCTTGCCACAGCAATAATTAACGTACATGTAGCGGACAGATCTTACCAAAAAATGAGAGTTCTTTTAAATCAAGGGTCACAGACTTAAAACAGAAATAACATATTTTCCTTTATAAAACATTTTGGCAAATGTAATAAATCACTTAAGGCATGCTATAGTTTAGATCTTACAGAAAACGATTGGATAATATGTACTATGTATTGGTCAAAATGACCAAAACCCGAATCAAATTCAGTTTGAATTGCTGAATGTGTTAAACTATAATATTTACATAGGCATAATGTACTGATAATTTACATAGGTACTGAGTGTTAATAAACATTAAGTACTTAAATGGAACAGAACTAAATACTCTTTTAAAAGGACAATGTCAAGAATCGCCCTGTGCGATAAAAGCATCGGACATACACGATAATTAATTGTCTATTTTATTAAATTTTTGCAAATACTTTTATAACACGGATTAGCTACATGCCGAATTGAACATTACAAAGTATTTTACGCGACTAATATCCTTAATCGCCGCCATCTTCGCCAAACGTCATGTCGTGTCGAAGAAGATCAGGGATGCCCAATCAATTGTAATCGACGTTTTGGATTTTTTCTGAACTGTTGTATATATTTTAATTTGAATCACATTTTGAATTTATTTCGATTATAGTGCAAATAGAAGCAAGATACAATAAAAACATTCAATCAGCATTCCATTATTTTTATTCACTAAAAGTGTAATTTAAAAACCTACTATACCTAATGAATGAGGCCACACTCTATTTTAAATTGGTAGTAAATGAGAAGTAGAGAAGTATGGTGTTATTATAAGTAGGACATTGTCATACTTGTAATAGTATTAATATTATCGTATGACAAAAGTTGATGTAATACTGTTTGTAACGTATGGCCATAGTAAATCTTAGGAAATATCGTTTTTTAACCTATCGTATTTGGCATCGTATTTTAGTATCGTATTTTTGAGACGTCACTAAATGATCACTTTATCAACAAAAAATATTAGCCATAATTTTATGTTTAGTGAATGGGCAACTAGTGGTATTGGGATAAGTAGGGAAAGACTGTTCGAGCTGTATGGCCTTAAGCCACACATTAAAACTGAAACTTTCAACAAGTATGTTGCTACATATTCTAAAATTTTTAGAAATGCCTGCAACCTAAAGCCCCGCGGTCACCGGGGAGAGTGAAACCGGTGAGAGATGTCGTGCGGTGTCCCGCAGGGATCGGTTCTGGGACTGCATCTGTGGGACATCGGGTAGGTACGACTGGGTGCTGCGCGCCGACCTCCCTGGTGGCGTCAGCGTAGTTTGCTACGCTGACGACACGCTGGTCCTGGCGCAGGCGAGGTCGCACCAGGCGGCGGCCGAATTAGCGATACGTGGGGTTGCGACAATCGTAGCGAGGATCCGGCAATTGAGACTCGAGGTGGCCTTGCACAAGTCAGAGGCCATGTGTTTTCATGGTCCTCGGAACGCGCCACCATCAGGTTCCCAAATAATGGTAGGAGGGGTTTCCATCGGTGTCGAGTCGACGATGAAGTACCTGGGACTCGTCCTCGACAGCCGGTGGAATTTCGTGGAGCATTTCCGACGTTTGGCTCCCAGATTGGAGCGGGCCGGAGCTGCCTTGAGGCGGCTCCTGCCCAATCTGGGGGGTCCAAACGCCTCCTGCCGGAGGATCTCATAGCGGCATGGAGAGTGCGATTGTTGCAACCCAGCGCTGGGCACGCCACAATTGCGGCGATAAGTCCCCTCTTTGAGGAGTGGCTGGAGAGGCGCCACGGCGTCCTTACCTTCCGCCTGACGCAGGTCCTCACCGAACACGGGTGCTTCGGGAGGTACCTGTTCCGAATAAGGCGGGAGGAAACGCCCGGGTGTCACCACTGTGTGGATCGCCCGGAGGACACGGTGGAGCATACGGTGGAGGTCTGCCCGGCTTGGGCGGAGCACCGCCGTGTCCTCGCGGAAGCGATAGGCGGCGGCGATCTCTCGCGTCCGGCCCTGGTCCAGGCCATGGTACGGAGCGAGAGTACATGGGAAGCCATTACCTCCTTCTGCGAAGCAGTAATGTCCGCGAAGGAGGAGGCGAGACGAGTGAGGGAGAGGCAAACTTTGCGCCCTCACGCCCCTAGTCGCCGCAGGAGACGCCCTGGGCGTCGGGAATTGGCAGCCGATTCCCGGCCACCGTAGGCGCGGGCTTGCGGACGGCGAGCAATGGGTAGCTCGCCGTCCGGTAAGGACCAGGCCCGAGTCAACAGCGCGTTGTGTTCCACGCGCGCCTCAAAGAGGTGTCAGCAGCATTGAAGGGCTCCGCTAGGACCGATGCCAGCCGGGGTTGCGGGATGTTCGAAAGAGTTACCGTGGCCCCGGCACAGGCAACAGAAGGAACACGGGTGGGTTTTAGTCAGTAAAAGTCTGACACGCCCTCCCGCTCCGCCCAGAGCGGGAGAAGTCATTTGATGATTTCCCATCCACAAAAAAAAAATAAAAAGATACCTAAAGCCCTGTACATTAGCAACAAGATCAAATCAGCAGAAAATAAAATAAAAACAGTTTGGAAAGTTATAAATAATGATAGTTAAAATACCAAACTCTGATTTCACATTGGAGACTTCACGTGGTGCCATAAGCTCTAATTTAGAAGTAGCTCAAGAATTTGTACATTTCTTTACTAATATACCATCTAAAACGATAGAAGCTTTAAATTTCTTACCCGATATTTCAATTGATTTATTAAGAGCGAACGTTCCAGGCTGCCCGATTGAATTTCAATTTAAACACATAAACTCTATGATAGTTATAAAAGCTTTTCGGCAAATCAAAATCAAATTGACCGAAGATCTATGGGGAATGTCTATCAAAGTAGTAGTATCGTAGTATTAAATGGGAAAAAAAACTAAATGCAGAAGATTTGCCGAATGTTAAAAGTAGTGACTGTGACATAGTATTGGGTAAGGAGAGACTAGAATTCGTCGATAAAACTGTTTTCCTGGGGATCACACTCGACTCAAGGCTGCAGTAGGGTCCTCATTTATATATCTCTTGCAGGACAACTAAGTTCAGCAGCATATGCCGTGAGAAAAATCCGC
Source organism: Fissipunctia ypsillon (assembly GCA_947568875.1). Lineage (NCBI taxonomy): Eukaryota > Metazoa > Arthropoda > Insecta > Lepidoptera > Noctuidae > Fissipunctia > Fissipunctia ypsillon. The sequence continues at coordinate 27,542,283 of OX387643.1, forward strand.
CAATTTACTAATGTAGATACCGCTAGGCTAGCTTATTTCAGTTACTTTCCTAGTATCACGTCTTACGATATTTTTCTTTTTTCTTTTTGTCTATTTTTATTCTGCTGAAAAGAGCCATCAGTACAATACATGGCCTCCGCAGGCGCGATTCTCTAAGGAAACTGTTAGATATTAACATCATGACGGAACCTTGTCAATATATCTATGAAGACATCATGTACGTATCTTTTCGGTAAAAAAGGTGAACGACACAATTATAGGACTAGAAATGGGAACCAATTAGTTCAACCAGGTTGCAGACTGTCTAAAGTAGACTCATCCTTCATGGGGTACTGTTTAAAGTGTTACAATAATAAACTAAATTTAAATCTTCTATTAAACGCACACTATGCAGCCAAGCATATTATAAGTTGGGGGATTACATCGCAGACAAAAATGCTTGGCTCAATGCTGGTCCTGCTCCACAAGGGCGCAGAAACTAATTGATTAGCATTCGAAAATATTGTTGGAGCTGCTGAAGATTGTAAAAACTATCTTTGCATTATATACTTATAGATTCAATCTCTTAGTATTGTATAATTACCAGAGGTCAGAGTAGGTAGATTGATTTAAGGTCGTTGACGTCAAACGTAGAGGATAATATGGATATGCCTCCAAAATACCGGAACTTCATATTTATTGTGATATTTGTTCCGGAATTTTGAAATTAGCACGAATTTGTGTTTAAGGTGAAAAACGTATTAATAATATCAATCTACGCTGCCAGTGTTAGCTAATGGTGAAAGAAATCAGTATTTTATTTTATACCAAAATACCTTGGAATAGTTACACCGTATTTTGTCCCTTACTGTTGAATTAGAAATGACGCTTGACAGTATGAGACAAAACTTAGACAGGGCCTTTTGTTTCTTTATGTCATGTTCATCTATGTTCACAACACATTGACCGCACGCAACGACCAATCAGAAGCAAGTATCCTGTATGACTCATTGGGTGTTTGTTAGAACAATGCGCGCGCGCTGTGTTCCAGGTATCTCACTCGCTTACCTCGGTTCGTAGAGTGCGCTCCTAATTTGTGAAATTCCTGTGTTGTGTAAATAATAATCTCACCCTGGCTTGTTTACTGATTTCTGGTACCTTCTTAAAACGACGAATTTGGCTTGTATCTACGGACATCGATTTGTTTTTAAATTGTATCTCTACTTCAAGTTATTTCGCTTCAGGTAAGCTTTAATAATTTTCTTATATAAGTATGTTTTAGGCCTTTTTTAAAAGAATAATGTTAACATTTTTAGTCTCATATCCGATTGATAATCTTCCTATTCACACGATAAATCATAATTTGTTTTTAATACATATTGTAGCTAATTGTAATATGTAAAAGTTGATTTACTAGACGTTTATGTATCGTTCTCTCGGAACCCGGTTTATGCATACGCATAATTGTTCTTCTAAATAAAATTATAAACTGAAAACTGTTCAGGTTAGTTAACTGCTAGTTTCAACAAATATCACTTTAGCAACATTTTAATTGTTTTAGGAGAATCTTTCACTCAAACATGGCTGGCGCAAACGTCAAGGCTGAAACAGTACAAAAGTGGATAATCGGTCATCCCGAGCTAATTTACAATCACGCTAGCCGATCTCTATATTGCTCGAAGTGTGAGAGCCACTTGAAAACTATAAATAAAGGCAATATCACAAGATACATCGAAGGCGCAGTACATCAAGGAAAATATAAGCTTCCGAATGAGGAGTTTTACTTCGACCTTATTAAGTTCCTGATCCTGTGCAACATTCCCTGGATGCAAATGAAAAACCCAGCGTTCAAGGAGTTTTTTCAAAAATATATGTGCAGTACTTGTTGTTGTGTTTGTAGTGATAGAAAAGTGCCCGATGAATCACAGTTACGTAAAGTTTATTTAGATAAGTTTTATAAGAACAAAATTAATACTATTTATGAAAATAATAAAAATGAGAAACTATGGATATCGTTGGATGAGACCACAGATTTTTTAGGTAGATATATAGTCCATTTCTTAATAAAGCCACTGCATCCTAATAATAATTCAAGCCGGCCTTATTTGATTGCTTGTAAAATGTTAACGGTAGTAAATGGTCAAACAATCGCGCAATTTGTATTGCAATGTCTAGAAAATTCAAGACTCTTTTGAATCAAAAGTTTACAATGTCTTATTGCTCTGCACTGACATTGTAGCGTACATGCTGTCTGCAGGGCGAAATTTAAAAGTATATTTACCTGAAATGAAACATGTAACATGTTTGGCGCATGCTCTTCATCGTATATCAGAGAAGATAAGATCAGAATATAACGATGTCGATATTTTAGTAGCAAATGTTAAAAAAATATTTCTAAAAGCCCCGAACATAGTAAAGAGTTTAAAAGAAAAATAGCCTGACCTACAACTGCCTCCGCAACCAGTAATTACAAGATGGGGTACTTGGTTGGAAGCAGCATTTTACTACGCTCAACACTTCGAAAAAATAAAAGATGTTCTAAACAACTTCAACAGTACTGGTTCAATAGCTATTCGCAATGCAAAAAATATTTTAGAAAAACCAAATTTACAGGAAGATTTAAAATATATCGAAGAAAATTACCGTATTATTCAAGTAGTTCTAAAAGAGTTACAAAATCAAAAATTATCCATAGTTGATTCACTTTTAATGTTTGACCAAGTGAGAGCTACCATTAACGAGTGCAACATTGACAATATTAAAAATAAATTAGAATATGTCATGGAACGAAATCCGGATTTAGACATAATTAGAGAATACAGCGAAAGTATTGAAAAAAACGTAGCAAATAATCTGATAACTTATTTTAAATTTGCTCTATTGACGTCTACAGATGTTGAACGATCATTTTCCACATATAAATGGATATTAGACGTCAAAAAGAATACTTTAAAATTAGAAAATATTGAAAAAATTATGATTATTTATTTTAATTCTATTAACGTTGAAAGCCAAAATATGGAAATTGTGTCCGATGAGGATTAAAAATAATTTATTTATGTTTTTGTTTAATTAAAAATAATTGTTCATTGAATTCAATCAATCATTCATATAATAAACGATTTTGTTTAGCCTATCTGTATGTTTTTTATTTTATTTTATTCCATAATTCCAATGCCGGAACTTTTTCCGGTACTTCCCGCACATTATGGATAAAATGGCATGTCCATATTATAATATCTTGACGCAAGTATATAAAATCAATCTACCTACTCCGACCTCTGATAATTACATAGCACATTTGTGAGCACTATGTACCTACCTACTATAAAGCTACCATTAACTGGTTACGTCTTTTAGTGACTTGAATTTGCCGTGGCGACTGAGAGTATGTCATGCTCACTCAAATGTCTCGCTGGTGGTGGCGTGTGTGTTGGATCATTAAGTTCCCTTCAAAATGGTTGAGCTGAATGGTGCTGATTTATGCGTAGAGTTCGTGAACGGGCGTGGTCAGTAGGGACTGGTCATCTCTTAGCTGCCACGGCTTATTTTAATGTATGAATCTTTTTGTTGCAGACGCTTAACGTGCACGTCTTTCTACATAGTTCTCACATACTCTATTTCAACATGAATGATATAACCAACATTTTGTAACAATATTTTGATTTCAAAGAGTGTCCGTAGAGTGTCTTGCCCGTTCTTCTCCATAGAGATCTACGCTTTGGAATGGGCAACTAGCTTCAACTTTCTGACTAACTGACCGACACTTTGACAGTTCAAAAGTGCCTGTAATTGGTTTATTTGAAATAAATGCTTGAGTTGAGTTTGCCTGACCTCCAAACAAAACACACGTTTTCGTCTCATCAATACAGATTTCGTATCTTATTGAAATTAAATACTTATTTAGTAGTGAGTTTAAAAATTTTAAAGGATCGATCCTTAATTTGTAGTTAATTACTTCAAAAGTTATATAAACATAAAGGTGGCACCTCAAACTAAATGTTTGGATGGAGTAAACTAGGAACATCATGGATGAATATTTACCATAATTTGGTATGATTAAGTAGTATTTGAGAGTAGTTAGTAGACAAAATCTATCTGAGCTCGGTAGTATTAAAATTTAAAAAAAAATACCATACATTATAATGTGGCTCTCATACACATACGCCTCATCATTTTTCAAAGAAGCAGTAGTTCAATTAATACGCAATTTCTTCATCATTTAGTAGTAAGTATAATAGATTTATAGGATAAGAGTCAGTAATAAAAAATGAGTGAATTGAGAGATATAGCCAACAAATTAAGAATGATATAGAATCATAACTCTCGTACGAAGCCCGCTAAAACATGGTTCCAAACTCATACCACTAAACTGCTAATACTAACGCAACACGCGCACAGACGAAACAAAATACATTGCTAAATTTATTTTCTGTACATGAATTCGCCCACCCATTCATTTGGGGCGCAATTTTATTTAGTAAGATAATGTTAGAGTGAAACTGAAATATCGAACCAAGCGAGTGCGTACGAGATGGATTATTATGTGACATTGAGCGACGAGGATGGTGTAATGCAGTATTCAGTAGGTGTCAGTCATTTATTAAGAACTCAATTATTATGAATTAATATGTCACCTCTTTACCTTTAATTTACAAAATATCTATAAGTACCTCTAGAAATTTGGAAACTAAAGTTGTTTTATTACTAACCAAATACCTATTTTAAATGTAAATAGGAAATCATTATTTCCATAATAGTATAGGATCTATCGAATTTCGTATAATTTTTTTAAAGTAGCATAAAATTATAAAATAAATTTAAAAAAAAAATCTTTTATTTCCAGCTCAAAAAAAAAAAATTAATTATAGAATTTCCGTGATGTACGAGTATTCTTAGTTTCGTTTCGTAGTCATCGTTCCAAAATAATCAAATAAAATTAAAGAATCGTTCTAAGCATTTATTGACAAGCTCCCATCAGAAGACCGCTAGGCTTATAAGCTGTCAAACTAGATTAACAATCTTGGTATGTAAATATATTTAGGTATAATAAAATTAAAATAACCCATATTTAATAATCCAAAAAAAAAACAAAACAATTAAAAACCAAACGTGCTCTTAACAATAAATTTAAAATAGTACAATTATAGATTTTCAATGAATTAATGAAATAATATTTCATCACTTTTTACAATAAATAACAGTACTAATCGTACAAATAGGTACAGCAGATTTTTTTAACATACGATTGCCTATGCGTGACGAATTTCTTCATTCCCAAAATGTATAGAGCATACCCTACTGGCATTAGTTGGTAACCAGTCATCCTGTCTTCTTTCTAAGCGGACTGCTGCAATCCACTGTAATCGTCGAATCTCTTTTTTGGAGAAACGTAAAGTAAATGATTGATAAGAAACACTAACAAGAAATCCAATTTATAAAACTCTGTACTTAATATAAAATATATAATAGTTACGTATAAAAACTGGCTTGCTACTTATTGCATACTACAGACAAGAATATTTCTTGTCGAGGTTGTCTATAAGCGAACAAAACACGAAATTATTTCACTTATCAGTGATAAGTTATCCCAGTTTGTTTTTTACTTCCTTCTTTCCGTCTTTTTTTTTGACAACAGTACCGCCACCGCTATAACTGTAAACAACTAGCTCCGTATTTAAAATTATTTAAAAGTAGTAATTCACCGTAAAAGTGCTTAAAATTGTGACTAACTTATGCACAAACGACCAATAGTTGCTAGATAACGTTTGTAACAACTCTGAGCGTGAATTCTGTGAAAAACTTAATCTGTGACTATATAAACAAAGAGTGAAAAAGTTTAGTGTAAACAACAAAAACTGAGTGATATAATCATTGCGGTGTATTGTGAACTATATTTTCGCCACAGTTTGTACCTTCCTCTTGGCAATTAAAATCTAATGGAACTCCAATTCAAGTGCATATAGAAAGTTGAAAATTTTCAAACTGTCACTTTTAAAATCAAAACTGCAAGTCATACGATTGAAGATACAAAAATTGAAAACACCGCCATCTATCGCCGAGTAGCAGTATCACGTCGAACTGCTATCACCTACATTTGATGATCTACTGCTATCAATCAATAGTAACACCATCTAGTTATACTTCATTGAGCCAGGTTGTATACACAATACGCACTGAGAGATAACATGTCATCCCAATCTACCTCCTCAAATACTTCAAACAAAGGCCACAAGATGCCAGCACTTGTAGTATGTTACAAATGTAAGAAAACTGTTGACATAAACTTTTCGATTGTGTTTTGTTTTCGTTAAAATAAAAGCTAGTTATTATTTCCCGATTTCATGCGTTTTCGTTTTCGTCAAAAAAACTGCGTTGTGCTCAGTTTGTAACAACAGATTTGAACCCGACTGCGATGGCTATCCGGAACACACGTACCGATTAATGAATCAAGAATCTAAAAACAAATGGCGCTGCAAGATGTGTATTAAGAAAAAGGCTACCAATTCTACAGAGCCATCCAATGTAACAATTAGAAAACCACCGACGTATCCTACTACAAAAACGCCTTTGCAAACTCCCACAAAGAAAAAGCAGTCGACCCCTGACCGGGATTCTCATGTACTGACCGATTATGATACATCTTACGAAATTGACACCACACCGAACAGACTCTCAAAAAGTGTAGACGGTACTACTACTAATATTATGTTCAATGTCTGAGATGCAAGATACAATAACCCAGCTGACTATGAAACTAGAAAGCACGGAGTCTGAGTTGGAAAATACGATATTAGAAAACAACGATTTTAAAAGACAAGTGAACAAGCTGACTCAAGAAATTAATGTCCTTAAGTCATTATGTCATTTTTCGACGAGCAAAGAAAGCAGCCCTCTATGCAATGACAAAAAGAAAAGATACTCTCGTTTCAGTGAAATCGTGTCTTCCACTCCCTCCTCGCCGAGACTTACTACAAATGCTGAACGTAATAATAACTTTATATATTTACATCTGCAACAAAATATCTCAGCCTTACAAAAGGAACTACAAATCGCAGAAAATGAGATGAAATGTCTAAATATACAAATACAGGATTTGAAGCAATCTCTTAGGACTACACCAAAACCAGAACATATTTTTACAGCCAGTAACAGTACAACAAACCCAATTGCCTCAGATCTAGAAAAACACATATTCGGAAAAACAATATGGATTTTTGGTGCGCAACAGTGCGTCGGTCTGGCAGCTGCCCTTATAAATTCAAGAAAAGCTACACAGTATGAAAAATATGAAGTCCTCGCCCACACGATGCCAAATGCACACAGCGACACAATAACAAAAACCTGTACCAACATAAACCTACAACCAGGTGACAAAATTGTAATATCTTTAGGTGAAAATGACTATAACATGGGAAATGTATTATATCAGTTAAAAATTATATTACAGACATTTTCTAAAAACAGTATAATAATATTAAACGTTTTAAAAAGTAGCCATTTAGATGTCGACAAATTGAATTATCGCATCAAGAATATTTGTAAACATTACAAAAATTGTAATTTCATGAATTCCATACACCACAACGTATCTGACATTTGCAAATCAATAAATTACATAGTAGACTATGAATATTATACTCAAAAATATTTAAATCCAGCCGAGCTCAGGAAACGCCTCGCGAGTAGCAAATCAAGGCTAAGTTCTTTGCCAAAAAGGGAGACAAATTTGCCCAAAAAGGGAACTATTCCCTTTTATTTTAGGAAAAGGAATACTAGTGGAGCTGAACAAAACGTAAATTATCATCTTCCTTCTGAAGAGCACAGAAAAGGTACTATACCATATTATTTTCCCACACTTAAAAAGAACGATAAATTTTTTCGTACCTAAGAGCACAACACCTACATCACACAACTTTAGGATACTCCACCAAAACATTGCAAGTGTTTTATCTAAACAGGAACTACTGGAGTTAACGTTACAGGAAATGCGAGACCTACATAATGAACCCCATGTGATTTGCCTCTCCGAAACATTTATTAAAAAAGGTCATGAGAACTATCTCAAGTTATCCGATTTTGAAATGGCAAGTAGTTTTTGCAGAGAAAAACACAGAGGTGGTACTTGCATTCTAGTAAAAAAGGGTCTGCACTACAAAGAATTACAGTTTATAAAAACATATGCGTCGGTAAATACGTTCGAGGCGTGTGGCATAGAATTAGAAAATAAGAAATTAGTGATTATTTTCTTATACCGAACACCTCAATCCGATCCTAACGAATTTTTAATTAAGTTAGATAGTATCTTACATGATTTATACCAGAAATATAAATCTAGAACGCGCATAGTTTTAACCGGTGACTTTATTTATTTATTTATTTATTTATTAAAACTTTATGCACAAGTAAAAAGAATACCGTACAAAGGCGGACTTAATGCCTGAGGCATTTTCTACCAGTCAACCTTAGGGTGATGCAGAGACAAAACATGGCAGGTGCAACATAAGGGATAGATAACACGAAAATAACTATAAAATACTGGAGTAAATACATAGATATATATAGATATATAGTTATATACATAAATACTTATAAACGGAATAAACTTCGTCAGGAGAAATAACGAACGGTAGAGGAGAAATAACGATCAAAAGAGGAGAAAACGAATCCACCAAATCAGCGCTGGGATTTTTCTGCCAACTTCTTACGTATATGCTCACGTGCCTTGACTTTAAATGACAACCGATTTCTTACCGTCCTGATGTTCAGAGGGAGCGAATTCCAAAGAAAGACTGCTTGGACAAAGAAAGAAGAGTGAATGAAACCAGAGCGGTGAGAAGGACATCGTAGAAGACGATTGTTAGTGGAACGAAGATTTTTACTGTGGGCAGAGCATAAATACTGAATATGGGAAGTCAGGTAAGAAGGAGAAGTAGGTTTGTTGAGAATAGAAAATAACATAGACAGAGCCCTCGCCTCTCTGCGCTGACGAATGGGTAACCATTTTAAACGCAATCGGTGCGCAGATACATGGTCATACTTACGAAGATTGAAAACGAATCGAATGCAATTATTGAGAAGGCGGTCAAGTTTATTAAGGAGATCTGCATTCAGGTCATAGTAACACACATCACCATAGTCAATTATGGGAAATATTAGGGACTGTACAAGCATAGCCTTTATGTGTGATGGGAGAAGATTTTTCAACCGATAGAGCGACCGCAACGTTCCGGTGACTTTTTTACTAACAGTCGTGACCTGCTTTCGCCAGTCAAGACAAGTGTCGACATGCAGACCAAGATCCTTAACATCGGAGCTAAATGGAATGATGGAGTTATCAAAAATTACAGGTGGCACAGTTAAGCCATTTAGCTTTCGTATGCTATAGGGGCTCCCTATTACGATAGCCTGACACTTGTTAGGGTTAACCGCCACCCCAAATCGATCAGACCAGTCCTTGACCACACCCAAATCCCGGTTTAGCTCCACAATCGCATCGGAAATGTTATCAGCACTTGCCTGGCTGTAAAGCTGCAAATCGTCGGCATAAAGATGATACGAAGTCCGAAGCATGGTGGTAATGAGATTAATAAAAATGGAAAACAAAAGAGGAGATAGTATACCGCCTTGAGGGACGCCAGCTGCAAGATCACACCAACTCGACGAAGAGTCTCCAGCATGGACAGACTGCTGACGCCCCCGAAGATAAGAGGAAAACCATTCCAATACCTCCGGAGAGACCATAAGATAGGAAAGGATAGATAAAAGGACTTCGTGACTAACGGTATTAAAAGCATTGGAGAAGTCAATTAACACTAGAACTGTAACTTTAGTGTCTTCCATTCCCCGCCTAATATCGTCAGTCACTTTAAGGAGAGCTGAAACAGTACTGTGCCCGGGCCTGAAACCGGATTGAAAAGGACTGATGAGGGAGTTGTGGTGAATAAAGTGTGAGAATTGTTTATGAACACTGGCTTCGAGTACTTTAGATAGAAAGGGAAGGATGGAAATTGGACGAAAGTGACTAGGAAGAGAGGAGTTGGGTATCTTAGGGAGGGGCCGTACAATGGCTTTACGCCACAGGGAAGGGAAAACACCGGTGTAAAGGGAGAAGTTTATAATGTGGGAGATTGCAGGAAGGAGTTGATCAAGAGCCGCTACTATCATATGGCGGCTGATATTATCGCAGCCAACGGCTTTGGACTTGATGGAAAGAATAATCTTTCTGATCTCTGCTGGGTCGACTGGGGTGAAGACAAAGGGGTTGATATTGGGACGCGTCAGACCAGCAAGGTAGTCGAGGGTTTGACATTTGGTTAGACTATCTAGAGTGGGAACAGTGGAGAAATGGCGATTTAGATCGTCCAAGCCAATTGTGTTAGGAAGGTCTGAATGTCGCGATTTGCCGATACCTAAAGTTCCAAGGAACTTCCAGATATCGGCAGAAGAAGAAGAAGTGATATTATTTAAGATGTGGCGGCGTTTAGCGTTGCGTATCATCTGATTACACCGATTAGGAATCGGTGTAATCAGATGATACGCAGCCTTAAAGAATGTCCAATTTTCCTCCGAGCGATCCCTTTTAAATCTCCGAAACGCGCGGTCCCTCCGTCGCATTGCCATCTGAACTCCCCTGTTCATCCAAGGCGCAGGCGGATGCTTCAACTTGATTTTCTTGATAGGAGCATGGGTGTCATAAAGCCTGACCACAACCTTGTTGAAGAAACTAACTTTTTCGTCAACTGATGCAGCAGCTTCCAGGGGTGACCAGTCAATATTGGATGCATCTTGTTGAAGCCTCTCGCTATTCATACGTGCAAAGGCACGCCTGTATTGGAACTTGGGTATGGGTTTAGGGGGCTTGAGGATATAGGAAAGGAAAATAAGGTCGTGATGGGAAAAGCCTGGAGCAGTATGTTGACCATGTGAGGAAACTAGGGAAGGGTTAGAGGTGAGGATCAGGTCAAGCCAAGTATCATCACCGACTGTATTGTGATGAGTGGGTTGGAGAGGCAAAACATGCAGACTGGCTGACTCGATCAGATGCAAGAGTTTACGGGACCGAGGGGAGTTATGGGCAAGAAGGTTGGTGTTAAAATCCCCCATAACAATGTGATGTGAATACTCCGAACCCAAAGATTCAAGTACCGATTCGAATTCAGTGAAATAATCAATGGAAGGAGGGCAATAGACGACACCAAGGACTGTTTTAGCTCCTTTGACACAAACCTCGAGGAAAAGAAACTCTGCGGATTCGTTGGAAGAGGAAGAAGCTAGAATTTTAAAAGGAAAATCGTCGCGAAGGTATATGGCTACACCACCCCCCCTCTTACCGATCCGGTCATTCCGAAGAAGTACGAAACCGGGGAGCGAGTAAGTGGTTGAAAGCAGGTTAGGTTTGAGCCAAGTCTCGGAAATCAGGACGGCGTGAACATTGTTGTCAGTAAACGTGACGTACAGTTCGTTAAAGTGACTGGGAATGCTCTGAGCATTGAGATGGCATACGTTAAATAGTCGGCCAGTATTTTGACTGAAGTCTTGGCGTAAAAGATCACCTAAAGTGTCTGTAATAGAAATAAAACTTTCGCCGGAACAGGCACTAGATTCGTTGGCAGAAAAAAAAGATTCGTTATCAGATGTCATAAATACTATTACAATATCAGTAAATAAAATAGATATATATAAATATAATAGTTATAAATAATGCGAAAAAAGACTACACGAATAACTGGTACGACGTTTGCATCTCTGCACCACCCGCCAGCCCACAACATCATCTAAATTAAACTAATTGTGTGATTAAAAGCACTTTTTAAAACCAAACAGAATGGCTATCATGCGGAATAAAATAGTAACAATATCACATCACAATAAAATGGCAACAATGAAAAAAAAAACCATGTGTACACAATTAAAATATACGGTAGAAGCGTTAATAATTTTAAATATGTCGAGAACGTATCCGATTATGAATACTCGTATTACGCTTCGAACATTCCATAATAATCATAAATAATCTGTGGAGTTTGTGGACATAATTGAAATTTGCGCTTACGCAGACGCACACAAGAAATAAAAAGTGAAAAGTTTTACCAAAAAACTTGTTAAGGGCAAATTATTCTATAGAGCTTACTAACTTAAATTCACAAGGGATTATAAGACAATTGCATAACTAGTAATAGAAGGACTACTCAGAACAAAAAAAAAGTAAATACAACGGTAAGTAATTCCATAATATTTCAATTGCATGCAAACTAGTATATATAAACAACATGATACCATTATTGACCTACTCTGTTTTGCAGACTATCTCCTGTGCCTTGAGCCCTTGGATCTTGGACCTTTGGAAACTTCACGAGCAGTGGACTGAGCTCGTCCATTGAGGATACTTTATGCCTACTTCCGTCAAAGGCCTTCAGAACAATAACACCGTCCTGCGTCCAACAAGACCGCATTCCAAAGTGAAGACGTGCCTTCCCAAAGATGGATTGCCGGACCCTGGTCAGGAACTCCTTGACTGAGATGGATGTTCCCTTCAAGCGTGTCTTAGCTTTCCAGACCAAAGATTTATCATCATACCCGGAAAACCTCACCAGTATGGGCCTGTGATGTTCTTTGTTGGCTGCACCAAATCTGTGACACACCTTTATGGAGGATGCAGAGAAGTTCTTGAGAGCCAGCTTATTGGTGATAATATCCAGGATGACTGCGATACTGTCTTCACTATCAGCTTCAGCAACACCTTGAAAAATCAGTGCTTTCCGCCTGTGTCTGTTCTCCAATGCGTCAATCTGCTTGGCACACTCACTAATCTGAGTCCGGAGCAAGCCAAGCATGCTGAACATAAGCTCCCTGAAGGTCCGGAACTCCTCAGCCACTCTTGCCACAGTATCTTTGGCAGGTCCAGCGCACTGAATTTGAGCTTCCAGCGCTTCCATCTTCTTTGTGAAGTTCTCCTCTAGGCTCTTCTGTGCAGCCAGTATATCGATAAGCTGAGACATCGTGATCCACAAGAGTCAAAGTTCAAGTGAAGTGACTATAAAGATGATGAGCTGGCAGGTGGCACAATTTTAATATTTGAGTCACATAAGTGTGCCACAAACGTGAGTACCCGTGTACTGGAGGTTATACACAGATTTTTATAACTTTTTGGTAATTAATTGTATAATGCAATTTTAAATATAAATACAAAACCAAAGATACGTCTGTCTGTTTTTTACACCTACCCACGAAAAAAGAACTTTAATATTAATACCTTGAAAAGAAGCAAAATCACTCAAGACTTTCAAGATTTAGCAAACAATTACAATTTGAAAATTCATATTGAGGTGGCTACTCGGAAGATATCTTGTATAGACCATATATTGAGTAATATACCTGACGCAATCCCAGCAGTGCTACCACTCCATCTCTCTGATCACGACACAGCACAAATGTTAAGCTTCCCTTTAAGACTTCAGACAACAAAAGCCGCAATATACCATATTTACAAAAGAGACTACAGTCTAGATAATATTCATAAATTCCGTGAATGCTTACAAAATCTATCCTGGACAGATATTTACATGGACAACGATGCAAATACAGCATTCAGCGCTTTCCATGAATTGATATGCTTATTTTACAATCTCTGTTTTCCAAAAGTTAGGGTTAAGGTAAATTTAAACAATAAAATAAAGCGAACGTGGATAAGTAAGGGACTAAAACAGAGCTCTAAAACGAAGCGTTTCCTACGATATAAATATTACAAGACTAAAAATATAATAAACAAGAGTATATATACCTCATATTCAAAACTATTACAGAGGTGTATCTACAATGCTAAACGCAATGCTAGCATAAAGTTTATGAACAATAATGACAACAAATGTAAAGCCGCATGGACAGTCATTAGAAGCGAAATACATACGGACCCCAAAGACAACATTGACCACATTAAAACTGACAACACCATACTTACCAAACCAGCGGAAATAGCCTCTGCCTTCAATAGTCATTTCACAAATTATATTCCTACTCAAAATTGTACAAATAGTTTCCGCAGTGATACCGTGACTGCTAACTCGATGTTCCTCACACCTATATCCGAAAATGAAGTGACGAAACAGATTTTATCGTTAAAAAATACCAACTCCGTAGGCTATGATGAACTTAACACCAGAATTATTAAAACATATGTTAATGAAATAAGTGGGGTGATGACTTATCTCATTAACCTGTCCTTTGCACAAGGAGTCTTTCCTAGCGCTTTAAAAATATCTGTTGTCAAACCGATATTCAAAAAGGGTCAAAAATGTGACATGAATAATTATCGCCCCATAACACTGATATCCATCATGTCGAAAATCTATGAGAAATGCATGTATCAAAGAATAGTTAGCTACTGTGAGAAATTTAATATTATAAAGAAAGAGCAATTCGGCTTTCAAAAACATAAATCCACATCCTTAGCCATCTTTTCACTTTTGAAAGAAATATTGACCAATATTAACAACAAACAGCTAACGACAGGGCTATTCTTTGATCTGAAAAAGGCATTTGACTTGGTTTCACATGAAATATTATTACAAAAGCTGGAGACTATCGGTATTAGAGGACTGCCACTTCAGTGGATATTTGTCGTATTTAACTAACAGACAACAGAGAGTCACTGTCACTAAACTTGATGAAAATTGGGACATGATAGAATATTCATCTGATTATATAAGTATTAAGCGCGGCGTCCCCCAGGGTAGCATATTGGGCCCTATCTTATTTCTACTCTACATAAACGACATTGTTAATGTAACCAATCACAAATGCTTTCTTTTTGCCGATGACATTTCGATAATTGTGAATACCGATAAAAAATATAAATCAATTACGGATCATGAAGCGGACATAAATAAAACAATAGACAATCTAATTAACTGGCTAAATAATAATAATTTATCTATTAATCTTAACAAATCAATATATATACAATTTAATCAATCTTATAATAATACATTTAATTTTAAAATGGACATTCCGAAAATTACACAAGTGGCTCGAGCCAAGTTTTTAGGAGTAGTAATTGACGAACATTTAAATTGGAAAGCACAGGTTGATGCTGTATGTAATAAAATAAATAAATTTGTCTATGCTTTGAGACAAATCAAAAAAGTTACTAATATAAAAACGGCTGTGATGTCATATCGCGCATATGTTGAGTCCTCACTACGGTATGGACTAATGATGTAGGGAAATAGTACTGATCACAATAGAGCATTTGTCGCCCAAAAGAAATGTTTACGAGCTATATACGAGATTCCATCTGACGAATCATGTCAACCTATATTTAAAGAGCTTGGTTTGCTACCGTTACCTTCGTTATATGTATATGAAGCATGCATGTTCGTTCAAAACACAAAGAACTATTTAAAACAGCAGAGGAAGTAACCTCTCGAAGTCGGCGTGACCAACACAGACTTGTGTTGGATGTGCTGCCTCGATCAGCAAAATATAATAAAAACTCTCTGGCTATGTGTGTACGTCTCTATAATAAATTACCAAAAATGTTTAAAACATTAAATTGTAAATTATTTAAAATCCAATTATATAAATGGCTCAATAATAATAATTTCTATAGCATTAATGATTTTTTCCGCTAGGAGTATTAGTGTTCTGTGGTCGAAACGATGCGGGCGTCTGTCACTGAGCGCGCGTCAGACTGATTGACACGTTGATTGTACTTTTTTTCGTACCGCCCACTTGATTGGGGTTTACGTGGAACCATTTTTGAGCGGAATTCGTGTTCTATATCTCGTGTATGTGTCGTTCTATATTCGTGTTCTTAATTCGTTGGATATAGCACATTTAATGTGGCTCCTCAATTAAGATGCATCGGTAAATAGATTTGTCTCAAATCTACGAAATTTGGAACAAAATATACAATCCTACACAGGATCCTACTACGGGATTATACAATCCTGCCACAAAAAAGTACATATCTACGAAGTTATTAGCTATTCTTTAATTTCCTATGAAATAGTTGTGAAGGGTGACCATGAATACAGACTTAAAAAGAAAATCTTCGTTTCGTGGCTTATAGAAACACAATTCTATTTTATTTTATTTTTTATTAAGTATTATTTTTTTGGTTTTAAAATTATTATATTGTTAGAGGAATAGTGAAGAAACGTCAACATGGAGGGGTGACAGGTGGCAAGCCTATATAAGTTCGTGCGCGCCTCACTCTGGCGAGTTTTGCGGTACTGTCAACTGGGCTAAGGGGAACCTCTGCTCGTTTGGAAAGTCAACCTGCCTAATTTTGTAATTTAGTAGATTGTTTGGTGTTATTTCTTTTAAATAAGTTAGCTCCGTTTTTTTTCTTTGTGATTTGATTTTGTTTTGTTAAAAAGAAATATAAAGTGTCGTAGTCTGTGGTTATTGTTTTTTTTTATTAAATCTCACCTCTGGTTTCCTAAAATCAGAAGTGGGTTACGGTTTTCCACGTGACCTAATCCGCTTTAAATTCCTGAGATACGGCAGTTTGGCTATTCAAATCAGTTAAGTAACGGTTTTTCTTGCCGCGTTACAAAAGTGAGGTTATTTCGTTTTTGTTGCTGAATTAGGTACGGTACGTAAGTAGTGTGCAGTGTGCGCGATTGTGTGGTAAGGTATACGACCGAAAATTTTGGTGAGTACGTTCCAATTTTCGTTTACTACCTGGTGATTTTGAATATACCTGTGCGTGATCACAAATGGATTTGTGAATTCAAATTTAAAACCTCTTGTGATTCATTTTGCTTTTTAGCTACATAAGCCTACTTACCCGCCTAACTAAAGCATTTTTATTTTTGTGCTTAGCCCATTCTTATTTTTCCTTTATTCGCCGTTATTAACAGTAAAGAAAATGCCTAATCAAAAACGTAAAAGTGGAGATCGCTCTAGAAACCGCAGCTCACGTCGTGGAGACGGTGCTGCACACTCAAATGAGATTGATTCTGGTTCAAGGCGCCAAAAGTCGCGTTTCAGACGTACTTCAAAACGATATGATTCCCCTAATAATGTGTTAACCAAACAAATGCAACAAATTATAGATCGTTTGACCAGTCTCGAAGAACAGCGCCGCTCCTCGCCGCCGCGGTCACGCGAGTCCAGTGCCGGTGCGCCTACGCTGACGCCACCACGGCCGCGATCAGTGACCGCGACTGTAGCTGAGCGTCGGAGGTCGGTGACAAAAGGTCGAGGCTCTGCTGTGCTATCTTCGCCGGGGCGTCCCGTGAGTGCTGTTACAGAGCGCGACGCCAGCGCTACCGATCGTATCGTCGATGCGATACGTTCAATCAACACAACGGTGAGATCTAACCAATCTTATTACATATCGAATTTCGATTCAAGCATCAACGATATAGACACCTGGTGTGAGGAAGTTAAGCGTGCTAAGAGTTCAAACTATTGGAATGATAACGAGTGTCTGTCTCGCATCGGCAACTGTCTAAAAGGTGATGCTAGGACTTGGCTCGATGAATGGGTCACCAGTGATCGTAGTTGGAGCAATTTTAAGGAGTTTAAACCGTTGTGCCCCAGGAAACCAGATATTGCAAATATTTTGTACGACGTCATGAGTACCAACTCTGATAAATATCCGACGTACGCCGATTATGCCCGCCGGTCTCTGTTAAGGCTACGCATAGTTAAGGGGTTGAGTGATGAGCTTATTTCAGCAATAGTCATACGGGGCATTACGGATCCGCAAATCCGTGCTTCGGCTACTAATGCAAAGTTAATACCGAATCAGTTGGTAGAATTTTTCTCAATTTATGTCAAATCAAATTCATCAACTTTTAATAAGAAATTCAGTGATATCACGCGTAATGACCGTTCCTCTAAATCGAATCATGATGCCATTACTCGCAAACGTAGGTTTGAGGAAGGCAAATGTTTCATATGTGGCCAACACGGTCATATTCAGTCTCATTGTTCCAAGAAGCCTAAAACTGTTATTAATAAAAGCAACAATGAAGAAAATAAGAAGGATAGTTCTGCTCAGGATTCGAATAAATCTGAACCATGTGCTTTCTGTAAAAAACCTGGTCATAGAGTTGAAACTTGCTTTGCAAAAATTAAGTCTGATTCTCGTAACGCAAACAATATTAATTTCTGCCAGGAAAATGATTTTAATAAGAACAAAGATATTGTAGTGGCAGTCATACAGGGAATTCCCGTCGATATTCTTATAGATAGCGGTTCAAGTATTCCCTTAATTTCTTCATCGTTGCTGAAACATTTTAAATGTGCGCGTAAGCCAGCTTACAGAGTTTTAAGAGGTATAGGTGGTAATGAAATTGAGTCAACTTACTTTGTCACTTTACCGATAGAGTTCAATGAGATTACTTTAGAGGTAGACTTGCATGCCGTGTCCCCAGAACTCATGAATACTCCCATTATTGTTGGTACCGACGTGTTGAACCGCGAGGATGTTACTTATATCCGTACCCGCGACCAGCAATACCTTACTTGCAAGCCCCGTTTTACACATGACGTTATGTGTACGATGTCGACTACGCAGATTCCAATTAAGACTCCCCTAATTGGTGAAAATTTAAGTAAGTTGTTAGATTTAATTACAGAGTTCTCGAATTTATTTATCTCTAGGACTGCGACGTCCACAGTTAACACCGGTAGTATATCAATTAAATTAAACAGCGCCACACCGGTTAACTACAGGCCC
Organism: Fissipunctia ypsillon; assembly: GCA_947568875.1. NCBI lineage: Eukaryota > Metazoa > Arthropoda > Insecta > Lepidoptera > Noctuidae > Fissipunctia > Fissipunctia ypsillon. The sequence goes on from OX387643.1 coordinate 27,560,959, forward strand.
TACAGGCTTTCTTATCCAGAAATTTTAAAGGTTTGCGAGATTATTAACGATCTTCTTGAAAAGAATATCATTCGAGAATCTGAATCAGAATATGCAAGCCCTATTCTACTAGTCAAAAAGAAAGATGGGTCCGACCGCATGTGCGTCGATTATCGTAAGCTCAACGAAATTACAGTTAAAGACCGTTTCCCTTTACCGCTGATCGACGACTATATTTATCGATTAGGCAAACATAAGTTCTTCACTAGTCTCGATATGGCTACCGGATTTTACCAGATTCCTGTGGATAGTGCCTCAATACCACTCAAAGGGTTCGTTACACCTGAGGGGCACTTTGAATATTTGAAGATGCCCTTTGGTTTAGCGAACGCACCAGTCGTTTACCAGCGGATAATGTCGAAAACTCTTCGCCCACACTTGGATTCTGGTAAGGTCCTGGTCTATATCGATGACGTGCTGATACTAAGCAATACAATCAATGAGGGTCTGCTGACCCTTCGCAAGGTGCTTCGGACTTTGGCTGATTCCGGTTTTTCTATTAATCTAAAGAAATGCCTCTTTTTGTCCACCAAAATAGAATACTTAGGACGAACAATCAGTCGGGGTCAGGTGCAGCCGAGCAAAAAAAAAGTCCAAGCTTTAGTTGAGGCACCCATCCCAAAGACTGTTAAGCAAATCCGCCAATTTTTGGGTCTAGCGAGCTACTTCCGCCGCTACATAGCTGGATTTGCCACTAAGACTGCTCCTATTACCAAGCTTACCAAAAAAGGCGTCCCTTTTGTGTGGGGCAGTGAACAAGAAGAAGCACGGCAAGATATTATCTCGGGACTTACAAGCGAACCTGTCTTAGCCATCTACGATCCCGTTTTGCCTATCGAGGTCCACACGGACGCAAGCTCCATCGGTTATGGTGCAGTGCTTCTTCAGGTTCATGAAAAGGGGTATAAACGAGCAGTTGCCTACTTTAGTAAACGAACTCAAGGTGCCGAGCCAAGGTACCATTCTTATGAGCTCGAAACCTTGGCCGTTGTTAAAGCTCTGCAAAATTATACACTATCTGGTTGGCGTTCATTTCACTGTCGTAACTGACTGCAACGCATTGAAAGCCACGCAACAAAAAAAGGATCTGTTGCCACGTGTAGCCAGATGGTGGATATATTTGCAGGACTTTAACTTTACCCTAGTATATCGCAAGGGTACCTCTATGTCGCATGCTGACTATTTGAGCCGCAATCCGGTTAATGTTTGCGAAGCACGCAGACAGCAAAACTGGGCTCAAATCGCACAGGCTGCTGATGAAGAGACTCGGCAGTTACTTCAAAAATTAGCAGATGGGCAACTAGATTCTAGACATTACGTTCGAAAGAATGACCTTCTCTTTTATAAGTATACTCCAGTAGGAGAAGACCCCAGATTTTTATGTTTCGTGCCCAAGGGTCATAGACTAAGCCTGCTCAGAATCTTTCACGATGAGCACGACCACCTAGGAGTTGATAAAACATTGGAACTTATCAGAAAACACTTTTGGTTTCCTTCCCTTAAATCATTTGTCAGAAAATATGTGAGTCACTGCCTAATTTGCATAACGCATAAAAAGATCCCTAGAGCTCCCCATCAGCTTATACATTCATGGGAAAAACCTGATGTTCCATTTGAGGTTATACATGTAGACACACTAGGACCTTTACCCCAGTCTAACGGTTATAGGCATGTGTTAATTGTAATTGATGCGTTTTCTAAATATTGCCTGTTGTATCCTATGTTTGGTCAAGATGCTGTAGAGTTAAAAAGACTTTTTACAAATGTTATTTCTTTATTTGGTACACCAAAATTAATTGTAGCAGACCGTGGTCGTATGTTTTTAAGCTCAGAATTTACAAAACTTGTAACAGAATTAGGCGTTGACATGCATCTAATCACCCCTGAAATGCATCACTCCAATGGGCAAGTTGAACGTTACTGCCGGACCTTACTTAACATGGTTCGCGTAGAGTGCAATCACCAACAGAATGAGTGGTCCGATGTTATGTGGTGACTGCAGTTGGTTTTAAATATAACGAAGCAGAAAACTACCGGATTCTCACCCTTGAACTTACTAGTGGGCATCGAAGCGGCTACGCCACTTATTCGTCATCTCGTTCGGGACATTGCCTTGGAGAACTCTCATCCCAATCGTGAAGCACTGAGAGAGATGCATAGACAAAGGGCGTCTAAACGGCTAGAGACGAATCAGCATCAACAAGATTCAACCGTAAGTGCTGACCGTAAACCTCCTCGATCATTTGAAATTAATTCATTTGTTTTTGTAATCAAACAGGCACAAGCGACTGGCAAGCTCGACTCGGGTATGCGCGGGCCATATCGTGTGGTCAAGCCGCTTCCCCACGGTCGCTACGAGCTACAACTGGTGGCAGGCTCGTATGGAAAAGCGACCCAGGCCGCGGCAGAATTTATGGTGCCGTGGCGAGAGGAGTGGACTCCCGATACGTGTGCTGCCTTCTTTGAGGTTGAGCTTGTGTTGTACTTGTGTGGCAAGCTAACGTCGTGCTTCTGCCACACAGTGATAAGAGCCGCATGGTACGCTAACGTCGTGCCTCTGCCATGTGGTTGAGCCGCATGGTACGCTAACGTCGTGCCTCTGCCATGTGGTTGAGCCGAATGGTACACTAACGTCGTGTCACTGCCATGTAGGCGGACTCAGCGTGCCTATGTCATGTTGTGAGTTGTAAGAAATAAGCTAACGTCGTGCCTCTATTTCTTACGGTCGGAGATAGCTAACGTCGTGCTTCCTCTCCGGTGTTTGTAATTTTGGTTAACTATGTCGATGTGTCTTCAGTAATAATCTGCGTCCCGATCCAAAATGTTTTCTTTTTGTTTTGTGATGTTCTCAGGTGCAGACGATGATGAAAATGTGGAGTCCACACCTGAGCAAGCTGCCAGAAGCGACGAAGATGTGCCTCACGAACCTACTACGGAACCTGTGCCATCCCGTTCGGTGGATGTCCAGCAGCATGAGACACAGGAGCACGAGGACGTCCTCCAGTCAGGAGAGGCCGTGTTAGAGGAATAGTGAAGAAACGTCAACATGGAGGGGTGACAGGTGGCAAGCCTATATAAGTTCGTGCGCGCCTCACTCTGGCGAGTTTTGCGGTACCGTCAACTGGGCTAAGGGGAACCTCTGCTCGTTTGGAAAGTCAACCTGCCTAATTTTGTAATTTAGTAGATTGTTTGGTGTTATTTCTTTTAAATAAGTTAGCTCCGTTTTTTTTCCTTGTGATTTGATTTTGTTTTGTTAAAAAGAAATATAAAGTGTCGTAGTCTGTGGTTATTGTTTTTTTTATTAAATCTCACCTCTGGTTTCCTAAAAATATATATATTATTTACAAGTATATAAAGAAAAGAAAAATAAAAGAGAGCTCATTATGCATCATTTAATCGGTTCAGTAGATTCGAATCAAATTGGCCGAGATATACACACGACACGAGTGATCCTATACGGGTTCCGTTTTTCATTCGCACGCACGGAATCCTAAAAAGTTACATCCCTATCCACACTGTGCGTGTATGTACCTACTTATCATAAATAAAATAATTCATGGAAAATATACCGAAGAGTTTTTATTCAGTTTCTACTACTTTTTTTCAAGCTCGATTTTATAGCGAATATCGATTATGCTGAATGCAACTTTTGAATCGAAATTAGAAAATTGGGTACACGGTCAGCACTAAGAAGTGTCACGTCGCAACACAATTTTCTGTAATTTTTAACACGTTTGATCGTATTTTTTATGTAGTTTATCTAAAAATGGTAAAAGTAAGAATGCAGAGAGAATGATAATATCTTTATTTTATCGTTTTGCATATTTTCAGCAAGAGAGTAGGTTGTTTTTGTACATATTTTCAGCGAATTTAAGTTGCCTACTTTTTGGATAGGTGTAGTAATACCTATTTTATATAACTTCTGCAGTAGACTGACGCGGTTTGACCGACCTCAACACATAAACAAAGATATTAGCCATAAACTTATTGTATAAAATAGGCGCGGTTTTCTTAATAAATTCGAATGCTGAAAATTCATATAAATTTCTGAATTTCATGACTTAATTCGCAACACCCCGTCGAGTCAACTGTTGTGTCACTTGTCAAAATCCTGTCGAGCAGAGAGGTTAACGAAGTTGGACTTACATAGTTTGACCATTTGTCCCAGGTACACACGCAACATGGTAATCCTTAATAGCAAATTCTTAATGAATATTCGATGATTTGTACATATGTATTTAGTATCTACATTTATACTAAATGTTAGTGTCTCTGGTTTTTGATTCCGTTGTGATATCAGGTAGATACAATCAATTATTTACTATCCAGAACGTCAGGACTGAGGAGCGTTTATTTACTAAATTCACTCAGTTTTTCTACTTTCTCTATATGCTACAAATTTGAACACACTTATACTACTAAATGACCAATTACTTTCATGGAAATTCACGCTCTTATGTGTAGATTGAAGAGCCACATTAAAAGTATTGTATATTCTTGAATATCAACAGTACTGGACTCAGATTTTTAGTAGGCACTATAAACAGTTACTACTAAATGATACAAAATTTTCAAAAATATTCATTAAATACTTTTCGTGTTCCAGGTGGCTCCTCAATTCAGACGTTTGGATTGAGCATCCACTTTTACATTGATATAACTTTGGATATATTTTACTACAAATTTCAGAATTTAGCCTACAAAATTATCTACTTTCCTACTAAATAAAGGGCTGAGTTTCCTTTTAAAATCGTGAAGTGGCTCCTCAATCCAAACGGACATAATTTTTCTACATATTTTGGACGACATGCAAGGGAGAGCACTGTTTTGTGAAAATGGCACTAAAATGTCTTCAAATAGTAAATATTCAAATATAAACGTGACATTACAGGCACAGTCAACATTAATAAATTTACCACCGTCTTGCTCTTTACTGCTGAAATGTTCAAGTGCCATGCGAGACCGCATTTCTAGAACGTCTTGTTGTGTAGGTACATCAGACAAACATTTGATGTAAAATCTAAAATCAAAATGATTTTGATCTAAAATGTTCACATCTTTAAAGTGGTCCAAGTCTCTTTAATGTTGTTGTTAATCTTATATCCAACTGCCAATAAGTACATTGCTGAGTCTAAACCACAAGTGTTAGTTAACAAAATACTGTTACCATCGTTGTCCGAGAGAGAGCTACAAAGGTTGTCGTTTTTTATGAATTTGATACATAATTTCCGTGGATTTGGCTTAACTTCTTTGATGACTCCACCCCAATTTTCACAAAAAGATGGTATGTCAGAAAATATATAATCTACTTGAACTCGTTGATCATTTTTACTTTTGGATAATTTTGCTCGCATTTTCTTTTTGTTTCGTAATTTTTTAGAAATTTTACGTTTTCTTGAACGTTTATCAATTTCGTTATTTACACCTTGACATAAATCACTTAACGCGATTTTAACTTCTCCATCGAAATTTTCTAAATGAACTTTTAAAAACTGGTTGACCCTGTCTTTCGAAATGTTTGTTTCAATTATTAATGTTTTTAAAGTTACTTTCAGCAGCTGAAGATGATGGAGATTTATTTTCAGATTGATGAATCCAACCAATAAATAAACGTTAAAAATAAGAATTTATGAGGGTAGTTGATCAAAAGAGTCTCACAAAATAAAAAAATCACATCTACCCTACTCAGTCTTTACCTTTAGGAATAAACGAACCATGATATTTCTTAAAATATGTCCCTTATAAAAACATAAGATATATCAAGTTATAGTAAAAAGCAATTAACAATTTTGGACACACTCTCAGTCTGCCTTCGAAGTATACAGGATAATTTTAAAAGGAGTGCGAATATTTCAGGAGGTAATCAGGTGCATACAACTGGACAACTTTCCCCAAGGAACATAGGTCGAAATCTTAAAATTGAAAATCGACTTTTCATACAAAGTGACTGGTCACGTGACTTATGTTTGTATGAGAAGTTGAATTTTATTTTTTAGATTTCGACCTATGTTCCTTGGGGAAAGTTGTTCAGTTTTATGTACCTGATTACCTCCTAAAATATCCGCACTCCTTTTAAACTTATCCTGTATATAAGTAGATAGAGGTCGAAGTATGGAACACTCAGACGGCATATTGGAGGAAAAAATAAAGGCTTATTTCTTCCTTCAGCTTATAAGTTTTGTCACACTCATTCTTTAACAAATTCACTCTTAAGTTTAGTCATGTTACACAACAAAAATAATACAGTATACAGGCCGTCCCACGGATATGCCACATGGAGGGAAAGTACCTTGAATATTGTAGATGGAACATTTTACTGAAAGAAGACATTATTTGAATTTTAAAAACAATTTAAACTGCATTTATAGATATTTAAATAATTACATGGTTGAACCGGGAATCGAACCCGTTACATGAGAAAAATAATCACCCTGTAGCTTTATGATACCGATCGAAAGGCTTCATCATAAGGATTATTTTTTGCTAAATAACATAGTATCACAAATAAAAGGAAGACCATGAACTTTAACATTTGATGTGAAATTTTGTTCAATGAATAATTAAAAGAGTGCGACTTTGTATTCAACAGGAAGGCTCATTTTGAGCATTTGATAAATTGATTAATTTTGTATTAAAATGTTAAAATTCATGGTCTTCCTTTTATTTGTGACACTGTTATTTAGCAAAAAATAATCCTATGATGAAGCCTTTCGATCGGTGTGATAAAGCTGCAGGCTGATTATTTTTCTCGTGTAACGGGTTCGATTCCCGGACCCCGGTTCAACCATGTAATAATTAAAATATCTATGAATGCAGTTTAAATTGTTTTTTAAATTCAAATAAGGTCTTCTTTCAGTAAAATGTTCCATCTACAATATTCAAGGTACTTTCCCTCCATGTGGCATATCCGTGGGACGCCCTGTATAGTAATGATTTTTAAGAGCACTCATACGGCCGTTGTGCGGATGAGTGATCCACATTAATCGTAATAAATTTGGAACAAGACGGGCAAGTGAATGCTGAAATTGTTAATAGTTTTTAACTATTTTTAATTTTTTTTTCAATATTGAAATAAGCATCGATATACATATATGTACTACGCACTAGATTTGGCGATCCGAACACTCGCTTTGTTCGACTGAACTGTACTGCAATCCATACACCTTACTTTAGTGCAACTTTGACATTCATGGAGCGTGGGCGTGTACGGAGCGGCACTAATAATAGGTTATAGTACGATAATTTGAATAAAAGTGTGAATCTGGACGTAAATAACAATTGAGAAGGCAAGTAATTAAAATAATTTCTTGATCTAGTGAATAAATAGGTAGTAATATCGTAATACCACGAGAGAAAAGATAAATTTTCATCGCCATCTACAATCATAGACTAAAACATGCAGATGTCCCATTACAAAACCGGTTGTAGGTAAAAATATACGTCTGAACAACAAAAAGACAGAAACTAACAAAACTTATCCTATTTGAGGGAAACTAAGATATTCATTAATTACTAGCTTTTTTTCAACCGCAAAGTTTGTTATTTAAGTATGGAAGCCTCACTGAGGTGAGGCTTCCATAGAGACTTCGAATGAAGAATATTATCTAATAGGTTTCGGAGATTCATCCTAGTAGCAGATTTAAATGAGCTTTCTAGGTCTTCGTCCGTCTACTTCTCACCGGCGTTTCAAAATTATTTAATTCTTCTACGTCGTTCTGTAATCCCGTAAAAGATTGTCGAAATCCATATTTACTAAGGCACAACTCGATACTAGGAACAAAATTACCTCGAAGCACACAATAATGATTGTAATAAAATCTGCCATCTTACCTCTTAGCATCCTCTTACCAAGCTTTAAACGGTGCACCGGTGATGTTTACAGCTACTAATCGATTCCTTAGCATCCTCTTAGCGCTAAGTAGATAAGATTAAGAAAAAGAATAAATAAGAATTATGCTAATCAGTTGCTTAGCAATTGATTAAAATTTAAGATACGTTTATAAATAAGACTGAATACTTATTGAGCTGAGTTTATTCGCCAATTAATTAAATTTTTCAAAAATGCATATTTTCATTCAACATCTTAAAAAATCGGTCCCGTGTGAGCAAGAGAGGTGACGAAATGCGACAGCCCTCTTAACAAGATGGCAGCGTTAGTTCAGACGCGTGGGCATGCGCCAAGAGATCCTTGTAGCGTTGTACGTAAGATGATGATCTCTCATCATCTTTCATTATAAATCTCTCTACACAGGACCGGCTCAACCCGACCCGCGCTGCCGTTATAATGAGTGATGGCCTCTAAAAATAACGATAGTGGCTCAAGTCAATTAAATAATATTTATTATTACAAATAACGTTATCAAAACACTTCACTTAATTTTCATAAAAAAATACACAAAAATGGTAGCCTACTTAACATAAACTTTGAAATATGAACGTAAGAAAAGGTGCATTTAGGGATGTTTAACTATGCAACCGCGCCGGTGCGACCGACTGATGTCTCGGCTACACCGGCGCGACCTGACGTGCTGGATACAGCAGGCTTCACCGATGAGAGACCTCTGCCGCCAAGGCAAAGTTTCATTCCTTTAGGATACCGTTTTGCTAGCTCTTCAGAAACCTCCGGTGAAAGTGTAATAGTTTCGTAAGATATTTCCGGGGGTGGGGGTTCATAAGGACATTCACATAATTCTTCTGGTAATCCAATTTTTTCATCTGAATCCTCTGAACTGTCTTTTGCCTTTCTTTTAGCTTTTTTCTGTGCCTTTTCTTTCTCTTTTTTTGCTTTTGCCCTTTTCTTTTTGAGCAGTTTTTGACCTTTTTTGCCTTGATAGTTCTCTTGGTCTGATTCAAGTGACGGCAGTAAATCCCGAAATAATTCTAGGTTCTTACCAACATAGTATTTGATAGCATCTTCAAAATCTAATTCAATTTCAGTTTCCGGTTTCTCAAAAATGACATCGTTCGTTCTTTGTTGTTGTTTTTTCTTCTTACATGCTTTGAATCCTGATGTTGACTCTGTCAACTCTGACCTCAATCTCATGAGTTTCACATTATCTATCCATCCACAATTATGCTCGTAAGGATATCCATCATAGATTACTTCAAGCGCAGCACCAGGAGGAATCTGTTCAGGCTGGGATTCAGTAAGTTCAAGCATGGTTTGGACAGTATGATGAGATTTCGGCTTCACAGATTTTTTTTCGGCCTTTTGGCTTGTTAGCTTGTACTCAGAACACTCACAGAAGACCTTTTCCTCCTTACACTCACAGAAGACCTTTTCATTCTTACAATCGCATAAGACTTTTTCCCCAATACACCTGCATAAGATTTTTACCTTCTTACACTGGCATATGCCTTCTTCCTTCTTCATTTCACTAGTTTTGGGTTTCGGGGCAATTACTGTTGACTTTTTTTTGCCACTTCTGTGGCTCTCTAATTCTTTAAAGCTCACTGGTTTATCCTCGTTACACTTGCATACATTTTTTTCCACCTCCTTTTTGCTAGTTTTAGAGCTCTCTACGACTTTAGGGGTTTCATCAATTTTATGAGAGATTGATTTTCTGATACTAGAAATTATTTTTGTTATTTTACTCTTTTTTGTGTATGCTGGATCTTGCATTACTGCTATTATCTCTTCTGCCATTTGTGTCGGCTGGTGCTGGATCTGGTCTGGAGGGTCACATAAACTGTTTTTTGCTTCTCTTTCTTGACTTACGCCAAATTCGTAACTAGCGAAGTCTTTTGGCTTTTGGTGACACTCACAATTCTCTTTACCAGCAAAATCTTTTAGCATTTTAGACTTTATGGTTGCCTGAAAGCACGGGTCCTGGCTTCCTATTTCGTCTGTTACGATGACTGGGCCCTCTATGCCTTTACTTTCAAAATCCTTTTTAACAGTGGAAAATATTAGCTTTTTAGATTTCCTGCTCGCCTGATGGCGCGGCTGCTGGCTTGATCGAAGTCGTGGCTGCTGACTTGTTATTTCATCTGTTATGGTGTCTGAGTTATCTATGTTTTCATAAACGTAATCCTGTTTACTAGCGGAGTCTTTTGGCTTGTTAGACTGCCGGCTCGCCTGACGGCGCGGCTGCTGGCTTGACCGAAGTCGTGGCTGCTGACTTTTTATTTGATCTGTTATGGTGCCTTCACAAATGTAATCCTGTTCACTAGCGAAATCTACTGGCATGTTAGACTGCTGACTCACCTGATGGCGCGGCTGCTGGCTTGACCGAAGTCGTGGCTGCCGACTTGTTATTTCATCTGTTATGGTGTCTGAGTTATCTATGTTTTCATAAATGTAATCCTGTTTACTAGCGGAGTCTTTTGGTATGTTAAACTGCCGGCTTGCCTGATGGCGCGGCTGCTGGTTTGACCGAAGTCGTGTCTGCTGACTTCTTATTTCATCTATTATGGTGTCTTCACAAATGTAATCCTGTTCACTAGCGGAAACTACTGGCATGTCAGACTGCTGACTCGCCTGATATCGCGGCTGCTGACTTGCCTGATGGCGCGGCTGCTGGCTCGGCTGGTGGCGCGGCTGCTGGCTTGTTATTTCATCTGTTATGGTACCTGCACCCTCTATGTCTTCACATAATATGCAACTGTCTTCACTAGCGGAGTCTTTTGGTAAATCAGACTGCTGGTTTGACCGAAGTCGCAGCTGCTGACCTGTTATTTTATCTGTTATGGTGGCTGCGTCATCTATGTCTTCACAAATGCAATTCTTTTCACTAGCGGAGTCTTGTGGCATGTTAGACTGCCGGCTTGCCTGATGGCGCGGCTGCTGGCTTGACCGAAGTCGTGTCTGCTGACTTTTTATTTCATCTGTTATGGTGTCTTCACAAATGTAATCCTGTTCACTAGCGGAACCTCCTGGCATGTTAGACAGCTGACTTGCCTGATGGCGCGGCTGCTGACTTGTTATTTCATCTATTATGGTGTCTGCGTTATCTATGTCTTCACAAATGCAATTATGTTCACTAGCGGAGTCTTCTGGTATGTTAGATTGCCACCGGCATGCCTGATGGCGCGGCAATTGGCTTGACCGAAGTCGTGTCTGGGGACTTCTTATTTCATCTGATAAGGTATCTGCGTCATCTATGTCTTCACAAATGTAATCCTGTTCACCAGCGGAATCTATTGGTATGTTAAACTGCTGACTCGCCTGATGGCGTGTCTGCTGGCTCGCCTGATGACGCAGCTGCTGGCTCACCTGATGGCGCGGCTGCTGGATTGCCTCATGGCGCTGCTGCTGGCTCACCTGATGGCGCTGCTGCTGGCTCACCTGATGGCGCGACTGCTGGCACGCCTGATAACGCGGCTCCTGGCTTGTTATTTCATCTGTTATGGTGTCTACGTCATCTATGTCTTTACAAATGCAATCATGTTTACTAGCGGAGTCTTTTCGCATGTTAGACTGCCGGCTTGCTTGATGGCGCGACTGCTGGCTTGACCGAAATCGTGTCTGCTGACTTCTTATTTCATCTGATAAGGTATCTGCGTCATCTATGTCTTCACAAATGTAATCCTGTTCACCAGCGGAATCTATTGGCATGTTAAACTGCTGACTCGCCTCATGGCGTGGCTGCTGGCTCACCTGATGACGCGGCTGCTGGCTCGCCTGATGACGCGGCTGCTGGCTCACCTGATGGCGCGGCTGCTGGATTGCCTCATGGCGCTGCTGCTGGCTCACCTGATGGCGCGACTGCTGGCACGCCTGATAACGCGGCTCCTGGCTTGTTATTTCATCTGTTATGGTGTCTACGTCATCTATGTCTTTACAAATGCAATCATGTTTACTAGCGGAGTCTTTTCGCATGTTAGACTGCCGGCTTGCTTGATGGCGCGACTGCTGGCTTGACCAAAATCGTGTCTGCTGACTTCTTATTTCATCTGTTATGGTGTTTACGTCATCTATGTCTTCACAAATGTAATCCTGTTCACTAGCGGAATCTATTGGTATGATAGACTGTTGGCTCGCCTGATGGTGCGGCTGCTGGTTCAGCTGATGGCGCGGCTGCTGGCTTGTTATTTCATCTGTTATGGTGTCTACATCATCTATGTCTTCACAAATGCAATTCTTTTCACTAGCGGAGTCTTGTGGCATGTTAGACTGCCGGCTTACCTGATGGCGCGGCTGCTGGCTTGGCCGAAATCGTGTCTGACTTCTTATTTCATCTGTTATGGTGTTTACGTCATCTATGTCTTCACAAATGTAATCCTGTTCACTAGCGGAATCTATTGGTATGATAGACTGCTGGCTCGCCTGATGGTGCGGCTGCTGGTTCAGCTGATGGCGCGGCTGCTGGCTTATTATTTCATCTGTTATGGTGTCTACATTATCTATGTCTTCACAAATGCAATTCTTTTCACTAGCGGAGTCTTGTGGCATGTTAGACTGCCGGCTTGCCTGATGGCGCGGCTGCTGGCTTGACCGAAATCGTGTCTGCTGACTTCTTATTTCATCTGTTATGGTGTTTACGTCATCTATGTCTTCACAAGTGTTATCCTGTTCACTAGCGGAATCTACTGGTATCATAGACTGCTGGCTCGCCTCATGGCGCGGCTGCTGGCTCGCCTCATGGTGCGGCTGCTGGCTCGCCTCATGGCGGGGCTGCTGGCTCGCCTCATGGCGCGGCTGCTGGCTCGGCTCATGGCGCGGCTGCTGGCTCGCCTCATGGCGAGGCTGCTGGCTCGGCTGATGGCGCGGCTGCTGGCTCGCCTCATGGCGCGGCTGCTGGCTCGGCTGATGGCGCGGCTGCTGGCTCGGCTGATGGCTCGGCTGCTGGCTCGGCTGATGGCGCGGCTGTTGGCTTAATGTTTCATCTGTTATTGTACCTGCCCCCTTTATGTCTTCACTTAATATGCAATTCTCTTCACTAGAGGAGTCTTTTGGCATTTTAGATTGTCGGCTTGATATTTCGTTTGTTATAGTGCCCACGCCTTCCTCTATACGTGTACATACGCAATTCTCTTCAGTACTGGAGACTTTTGGCATGGAAGACTGCTGGATTGCCCGACGTTGACTTGGGCCCGTGTGGTTTAAATTTTCAAGCATGGAGGTTTCTTTCTTCGAGTAATCTGAAATAGCCAGATCGACTTTTAGCACAACAGCACAGCGATGCGATATTTAAAAAAAAAACCGTAGACTTGGTATTCTGATACCACTGATGTAACGGGCAGCTACGGAAACAATTCGTAAGGAATAAAATAATTATAAGATAATAATGCTCCCTCGAAGTGAGACAAACTACACTAATAATGCATGAAATTCACAGGCCCCCTCCAACCTAAAAACACATCATAAAAAGAAAAATTCACTAACAAGATCTCCCAGTACGGCTGGTCCCCACGGGAGTGATCGACTAAAACCCTCCTTGCAATTAATGCATGGAGGAGGCCTTTGCCCAACATTGGGTACCCCAAAACTAAAAATCTAATCCTTATTTTCATTATTAGAATTAAATTAAAATTAAACTGTTATTTATCGTACTTATATTATTTAATCGATTGTTATTAATTATTTTTTATTATTTATTTATTATAATTTGATAAATAATGATCATATTATTTTAATAATATCAATTGTAATAATTAATTAATTTAAAATAATGAATCGGTTGAATTTAAGTAATTTGAAATAATTTATCAGATAATGAATAATAGTATTAAATAATAAAATCTAAAATTATGAATAATACTAAATGAAATAGAAATGAATCAGGAATTCTAACGGCAGATAATTAGATATTTAAATATTCAACGTCAGGAATGCGACATGCAAGACTTAATTGAGTAACTATATTATGAAATTTTGTTATTATTGTACAAAAATTAGGAATTATTGATGAAAAAGGAAAATTTTTGTTGCATGTGATTTTCTTACTGCATGGAATAGATATTTAAGGAATGTTATAAAAGTGTAATCTGTTATATTTTGGGAATAAATGGCTTTATTATTATTATTTCCTTTATTACATTAAATACATATAAATAATATTTTAAAATATCATCATCATCTGCCGAGCCTTTTCCCAACTATGTTGGGGTCGGCTTCCAGTCTAACCGGACAATAATATTTAATATATATATATATATTTATTTTAATATTTTAAAATATAAAAAATAAAAACATGTAAAGATATAAAAAAATTGTAGCCCACCGGTATCGGGAACAGGGTCCAAGCTACCGGTGGTCAGGGCTCCTGAGAGAGGAACCTCCTAACGATACGCGCCGTGTCCAGAAGTATCGCTTTCCGGATCAAGCCCTTGATCCAGCTCCCTAACGAGAGCCTCCTCAGGTGATGGTCGCGGCTCTTGGCTATTATGCCATTGGCCGTCACGACTATCGGCACAAGGATTGCTGTATCCACACCCGACATGTCGACAACCTCGCGAGCCAGGTTAATATACATAATCTGCTTATCTCTTTCAGCTTTCACGAGGTTCTCGTCATGCGGGACTGCTATATCAATAATCATTGTGCGACGTTCTAATCGATCTATCACCACTATGTCTGGCTTATTGGCAATAATAGATCTGTCAGTGATGATAGATTGATCCCAATACAACGTGATATTGCCATTTTCGAGAACTAGGTCGGGCACGTATCTATAGTACAGTACTTCCGATTCCACAAGACTATATTTCAGAGCAAGTTGCTGGTGGATAATCCTAGCTAAAAGGTTGTGCCTATGCAAGTAGTCTCCTTTAGCCAGCCGAGAACAGCCAGAAATAATGTGTCGGATTGATTCTCCCGGACGGTGGCATGCCCGACAGATGTCAACCGTGCCGTCCTTCACAATATATTTCCGGTAGTTGTTCGTAATCTTAACTTCGTTCATAATCGCAAAGACAAAGCCTTAGGTTCCCCAAAAAGATCACCGAATCACAACCAGGATACGGACGCTAACAGGTCTACATCGGGTCCATGTAGGGGTAGAAGCGCCCGTGAAGCTTTTGCTCTGCCATACCGTCCTGCGGTCATTAGTATCTAATACTATAGATTTGCGCCAGTTATCGTTAGCCAAGGAGAGCGGAGAGTGAAGCCCTTGTCCACTGAGACCACATCTCGGTGCATCTCCACGTCGGCTTCCAGGAAGTATTCCCTGAGACTGCATACCTCACGGTTGTGCAGGTTCTTAGCATTTAAGAAGCTTCGACCTCCACACTTTCGCAGGATATACAGTCTCATCACCGATGACCGTGGGTGATGCATCCGATTTGCGGTCAGCAGTGTGCGGACCCTCCTATCCAGGGCGTCAAATTCCGTCTGAGTCTATTTGAGTATGCCGAAAGAGTACATCAAAACTGGCATGACCCAACCGTTGAAAGCGCGCACCTTATTTCCGCCTGACAAAAGACTATTTAATATTTTATTCAGGCAGCCAAAGAAGCGCTTCCTCAGCGATTGTTTCATGTCAGCAGCGTTGATGCCTAACGCTTCCGACATACCCAAATACTTATAGCTTTCGGATGAGGAGAGGGATCTTAGGTGTATGGAATCCGAGAGTTGGGTTCCCACGGATTCCACAATCCCCCCTCGCTTTATATACATGACCGCACATTTGTCCACACCAAATTCCATTCTGATGGCGCTACTGAAAGTTTCAGTTACCTTCAGTAGCTCCATCAGTTGCAAATTGTTGGGGGCAAAAAGTTTCAGGTCAGGTGGTGCTGGAAGAGTGGGCAATCATGACGGGTTTTGCCATCCTAAATCGGGCGGGATTACACGTGCGTGCGGTAGCGGGGCGGGTCCATAGAAGACGTCTCTTTCGCTGGCCCCGTGGTTGCGCGACGTGTCCGGGACTGGCATGACGCGGTGGAGGTGGAGACGTTATCGGACCACCGATATATTCGTTTCGACGTCTCCACTTGGACCGCGGGCGGCCGCGGTTCACCGGCCCCACGAAGGGACGGTTCACGCTGGGCACTCAAGCGCACTGACAGGGAGGCTCTCGAAGAGGCTGCTATTGTCCAGGCCTGGAACAGGGAGTCGACGACGGACGGACTCGTTGACGTCGAAGCGGAGGCTCTGTGGTTCCGTGGGGCGATGAAGCTAATCTGCGATGCGTCCATGCCCCGGGTCCGCAAACAGTCCGCAAGGCGCCAAATGTACTGGTGATCTGCCGAGATCGCGCAGCTGCGCATCACGTGCGTAGTGGTTAGGCACCGGTACACTCGCTACCAAAGGAGACGTCGACTGGATCCTGAAGAGGAAGCAACGCGGTATGAGGTGTACCGCGCGGCTAGGATGTCTCTGCAGCTGGCCATCGGCGAAGCCAAGACGTGAAGCAGGGAAGAGTTGCTGGAGACCTTGGACGGGGATCCCTGGGGGCGTCCTTACCATAGAGGAAAACTTTATCCCTGCCCCCCCCCCCCCCTCCCCACTTACGGAGGGTCTCCAACCTCAGCTGCTAGAGGAGATAGTTGCGGCACTCTTCCCTGCAAGAGCGGAACACGTGCCACCGTCGATGGCTCCGCCTGCAACTGCGGAGTCAAAAGCAGACGTCGACGCGGGCGTCCCTGAGGTGACAGAAGCGGAGATGAGGGCGGCCGTGATGCGGCTCCGGGCGAAAAACACTGCCCCGGGGACCGACGAAGTACCCAGCCGCACCTTAGTTTTCGCTCTAAAGGCCCGACTAAGAGGACTCTATTCAGCGTACCTCGAGCAGGGCCAGTTTCCCATTCAGTGGAAGACAGGTTCGTTGGTCCTGCTCAGGAAGGCGGGGCGCGCTGCGGACTTCCCGTCTGCGTATCAGCCCATGGTGCTGCTTGACGAGGTGGGCAAGTTGTTCGAGTGGATTATCGCGAACCGCCTCGTCAGCCAATTGTGCAGAGATGGGCCGGACCTGGACGACAACCAGTTCGGTTTTCAGCATGGGCGCTCCACCATAGACGCAATTATGCGGGTGAGAGTCCTGGCGGAAGAAGCGGTGTCTCGGGGCGGGGTGATGCTGGCGGTGTCCTTGGACATATCCAACGCTTTCAACACCCTGCCCTGGAGTTGTATTAGGGAGGCGCTGCGTTATCATCGGGTGCCTCCCTACCTCTGCCACGTGGTCGGGGCCTATTTGGCAGTAAGGTGTGTCACCTACAGGAGACGCAATGGCAGAGGCCAGCGCGAGATGTTGTGCGGTGTTCCACAGGGTTCGGTTCTAGGACCACTCCTGTGGGACATCGGGTACGACTGGGTTCTGAGGGGCGAGCTCCAGCCGGGGGTAAACCTGACGTGCTACGCGGACGACACGCTGGTCACAGCTCGGGGGAGTTCACACAGGGAAGCAGCGTTGCTGGCTACGGCTGCGGTCTCGCAGGTGGTGAACCACATCCGGCGCCTGGGCCTGGAGGTGGCCCTCACTTTCCATGGCCCCTGACGAGCGCCGCCGCCTGGATCACATGTTGGAACTTCGGGCCCCACTTTCGGCGGCTGGCGCCCAAGTTGATGGGTGCGCTGTCAACGCTGCTTCCCAATTTGAGGGGCCCGAGCACCGCCCCCTAAATGGCCGCTCTAAATGGGTCCAGGAGCGGCAGACTCGGGGACGTCCGCCGCCCCCAACTCCACAGGACCTGAGGTGGTGGCGCGTAGTGTTCCACGCGCGCCCCTCTTAGACGTCACGGGGCGAGTCAAACACCTCACTCCCCTCGCTTGACAAGACGGAGCCCGCAGATGCGGGCTGCCACCAGTCGGGGGCTGCGTTGAAGAGTCCTTGAGTGCCCCCGTAGCCCCCGGTGCAAGTGTGCGAGGAAACACCGGTGTGGTTTTAGTCAGTATAAGGCTGACAGACTCCTCTGCCCACCCCAGGGTGGAGGACATCCATGAGGATTTCCAACCCGTTACCAAAAAAAAAAAGGTTCTGGCAACTGCGAGGCGGAGCTGAGCGATGAACCCGAAGATGTTGGGTATGTGTTTGGTACCAATCGTCGTGCCCGACTTCTCGTCAGCATTGCACTATTCTCTGTTCATTTTCTTCTTACATCCTGGAATAGTATTTTTTGTTTTTGTGCCAAGTTTGGCTTGTAAGGAATGGTGTATAGACACATAATACAACATTTATTTATTGATATGACACTTCAACAACTTACTCACTAGAACATACACAAACAAAAATCACAAACAGTTACAGATAATGTGAGTACGTCACTTACAGAAGTGCACAACACTAGCAAAAATCTTGATGATTAAGGGACGTGGTAGGTACCGATAGTTTAGTTACTTAAATAGATTACAATAATAATGAAAAAAAAAATACGAAAATGTGCTATGTTCACAAATACAATGGGTAGTATATAACAAAAAAGGCTGAGGATGTAGAAAATCGAAGTGCAAACAATTTTTATTAATTAACGGCTCGTATCGCACAGAGGTCTTGAGACTCCGAGCTGGATAAAAGCCTCGTACGGAATTGACAGAAAGAGTTAGAGAAGATGTCGATGCTGTTGGTGCGTGTAGCGATTTTATTATAGTTTCCCATTAGCCGATTCATGGGTGCGTTGCTACCATGGTTAGTACGACTTGCAGTTGTGGCGAAGGTAACGGTCTCGCGAACAGATCTTAGAGCTTTATGTCGCGGTACAGCTATACTTACTTCCGTCAAAAGGTCGGGAGCATTTAGCAAGCCGTTAAAATTTTTGTAAAGAAGTACCTGGTCTATCATGGCTCTTCGGTGCTCATGTGAGCACATTTTAAAATGATTAAACCTTTGGTCATAAGAAGAATCCCGTGGACAGCCAGGGCTTCTAAGACGGAGATATCTAGTGAAGCTTCTTTGGATACGTTCAATCCTGTTTACGTGAACACGGTGAGTAGGGTTCCAAACTGGAGATGCATAATCCAGTAGACTTCTCACAAGAGTATTGAAGAGTACCTTTAGGGTAGAGATGGATTTGAACTCACGGCAAATTCTCTTTATAAAACCAACATTTTTGCAGCTTTGGCAGTGATATTGTCAATGTGGTGTATGAATGTGAGTTTAGAGTCGAGGTGGACTCCCAGGTCACGGATCGTGTCCACTTTACGTAATGCTACCCCATTAATTGAGTAAGACGTAGGTATGGGTTTCTGTTTTTTGGTAAATGAGATGTGGTAACACTTAGTCACATTGAGGGTCATGCGGTTTTTCAAACACCAGTCGTGCACTGCGTTAAGGTCAGCCTGTAGTAGATGAGCGTCGACGGATGAGTTTATCTCTTTATAAATTTTGAGATCATCAGCCAATATCGAGCAATTACTATATTTTACTGAGAGAACAATGTCATTGACAAACATTAGAAAAAGGATTGGGCCCAGGTGCGAACCTTGGGGGACTCCTGATGTAGAGAAATATATTGGTGACTCATACCCCTTTAGAACCACTCTTTGTTTTCTCTTTGTGAGATACGATTTAAACCAATGAAGTAACTGACCAAATATGCTGAAACTTTCAAGCTTCATTATGAGGATTTTATGGTCCACCTTGTCAAACGCACTGCTGAAATCGGTGTAGATTGAGTCGACCTGGGTGCGGGAGTCCATCAATTTACTTATTTCATTAACGTAGTGAACCAAATTTGTAGTCGTCGACTTACGAACACAGAAACCATGTTGCTGGGGAACTAACTGAGGATTAATGAGTGATGTAAGTAAAGGACACAGCAGAGATTCAAAAATTTTAGCGAAAACTGAAAGGAGTGAAATTGGACGGTAGTTTTGCACGTCATTGGAATCACCTTTCCTAAAAATCGGTACGACATTTGCCATTTTCCATTCTGTCGGAAACGTGATGTTGCAATCGAGTGGTTGAATATTATTTTAAGCGGTAGCGTCAGACCAGTAGCACACTTCCTCACAAATACCGGCGGCAAACCATCTGGCCCTGGACCCTTGCAGATGTTGAGTTTCTTTATTGTTTTCAGGACATCTTGTTCCGTAAACAATACTTTCCCTAGAGCATGTTGGTGATACTTGGATCCTGTTTGAGCTAAAACAGGTGAACCAATCGAAGGAGTGAAACTGGAGGAAAAATGCTTGGCAAAAACGTTGCAGACTTCGTCACCAGTAGATGCTGTTTCATTTCCTAGACACATTTCTGAGGGAATGTCGTTAGATTTGGACTTTTTGGCTTTTACGAAGGACCAAAAGAGTTTTGGATTATGTCTCTTTTCAGTGAAGCACATATAGTTTTTGTTACATTGCTGTATAATATTAATTAAAAATCCAAAAAAATATTTCACGGAGAAAATCTTATTCGACCGTCACCTTAATGCCACACCATGCCACGCCATGTTGACAGTCGGGCCACAATAATGCTCCCTCGAAGTGGGACACTTGTATTAATCGTGGCAAAACTCACTCGCCGCTGTGACATGGCCTCCTCATTGTGCGCCCATAGGAAGGCTGCCTGGCTACTGTTATTTCGTTAAAAGCCAGTTAGGCTATGCGTTTCTGACATGGTGACTGAATTGAAAACAGACAAAGGTGTTTTATAAAGCTGCTTCCAACAAAAAATTCCGTATCCTTCCATTTCGTCAGTTTGCAGTCTATTTATATTTATTAAATTCCTAAACAGCTAATGATATCGATGTCTGACGCCTGTCCATACGTTCAGGCTGCAGGCTAGCCGGTGTCGGTTACCCGGAGGTAAATGTGTATCATTTTCCAAAACAAATACTTCGCAACTTCCCCGATAAAAATGCCAAAGCCAGACAACCTGCACATGAGAAATGGAAGACTCGGAATTCTTTAGGTATCACTCGGCCGATTGCTCTGTCTTGGCACTGTCTCGCTATTGTACTCGGTACGTGTAATCAAACCAATACCTACCTTCTTTAATACAGTCTCAGACAGCATCATAATGCTAATAATTTTACCACGAAATGATTTATCTTTAGATACTTAATGCCCGTTTTCACTAACACTGGACGACACCTGGACGTAATTCGTAATCATTAATCAGTTACTTAACGCAAAACAAAATATTTCAGCAATGAGTAGGCGTTGAGTCATCGCTTAGTGGTTGCTGAATGACTGAAGTTACTAATGTTGCGCAATGTTATGCATCTCATACGTATTGCCTAGCCATAGATTTCTAGCAATATTGACAGTCATTGGGGACTTGCATACGCTACGCGCCAAAAGAACATTGTAGCATTGTAAAGTACCTAGCTAGGCGTCGCTTAACTTGACGTATGTAAAAACGGGCATAAAGATCATGCCGATAGGAGAGGTTCAAGATAATAATGACTTGCCTGTTGCTGTGGGTGAAGTTCGATCTTCTTTTCGCATTGACTTTATCCGTTGCTTACGTGCTTTAGATGGATTACCATCACAACAAGGCGTGTGGGTCTCTTTATATCGGCTATACTGACGCTCATGTTTTGAGGGACCGGCAGGCTCAGGATACTTATGCATATTGTGTCGAAGACGACCAGAATGTTGCCGAGAATCAGGCAATGGCACGTGACTATCAGAACTCGTAGGTATATCGCACAGATGTTCTATCAATTCAGTAGATCGCTTTCGCAAGGGCGGTGAATGGCAACAGCTGTAAGTTTCACCTAAAAAAATTAAAAGCACACGTTATGAATAAAATTATACCTGTACACAAAATATACCTATACACAAAATTATATCTATGTATACACAATTATAAATCTATGCACATAATACTAACGTATAATGCCACTAAGATCTTTTGGCGCTTGAATAACATTGGCAAAGAGGCGCTGTTCGTAAACATTTGTGCAATTGCGTTGCTAAATGTTTAAAAAAAAATTGTATGCACCATTCGAGTCCGCACCGCTTGTTTTCATGTTTAAACGTTTGGTCACAGTTGTAACCTGACCTAACCTAATGAGAGGAGTTCCCTAAACAATCCTTAGTCGGTGCACTTTGCCAGCCATTATCACGCCTAGCTTGCTCTATCCCAACTAATGAGGGGTGGTCACATTCACGTCAAGCTCAGCCAACTTAACGATGAGATTGCCTAACTCAACCTAGTGTAGCGAGTAGTTTCGTAACGAGCGAGCGAAGCGAGCCCACAGACGACACGATTGGGCAGAGCGTACTACAGCAATAAGCGAGCGTAGCGAGCTCCCTACAAGACAAGAGAGTGCAATAACCAAGCATATTCTTAAACCGAGCAAGGGAAGCGAGCCTACGCCACGAGTGAGCGGAGCCCGAATACTAACGAGCGGAGTTACTCGGCTTATGAGCGTAGTAGATGGCACTCACTAGTGTCGGAAGAGTGCTCGCTTCGTTCGCTCGTCGTTAAAGTAGGCTCACTAAACTCACTTTCTTGTAAGTAGGGCTCGTTTTGCTCAGCCTTCACATGTGAAAACGGACTAGTCATAGTGGGTTTGCTCCACATGCTGGTCTTGTGGAGCTTCGCTTGCTCATTGCTTGAATAAGCGTGCTCTGCTCAGTCGTAGCATCATTGAACTCGCTTCGCTCACTCTTTTCATGTGTAAACGCGGTCACTACGCTCGCTTTGCCCGCTCATTGCTTGAGTAAACGTGATCTGCTATGTCGTTGCGTCATTGGGTTCGATCTACTTGCTCGGCAAAAAACTGTTTACATTTTTTAGTTTTTTAGAAAAGTGGATATCCACTTTCTTGAGAGAGAGAGAGAGAGCTTCGCTCGCTAATAATAATAATAATCATCGACGTCGTGATGGGGCTTGCGCGCTCCGAACTCTAGGTCTGTGCCGGTAGAGGTTACTTTGCCAGAACAGGTCTAGGATGAGGAGCCAGACCAAGAGAGATACAGAAACCCGCAGGGCAGCATGTGGCGAGCTGCTGGGCAGTAGTGACCCCACGTACCCTATCTCCCGGGAGAAGTCATGTTCCTCATCTCTGGCTTGCCTTTATTGGCCGGTTGGAGTGAACACTGACGAGAACTGACCTCCCACCTCATTCTTGCCTTTATTGGCTGGCTTGAGTAGAGATTCGTAAGAGAAATCGTGCTCGGAGGAAGGAAGTAGTCCAGTAAGATGCTGGTAGGGATCTTGACCGTACTTCTGGGATTGTCCTGATAGCCGTGGAATACCTCTCCACTCCTCTTAAGCACCTCAAGACATGTTGCCCCCTTTCGCTACGACACTATGTGCTAGCGACTGTTTCCGGGGGCCCATTGTTGAGTGTGCAAGTCACCCCCTGCCATTTTATCCATGTATTGTATTTATCAAACATTGGTCAGGCAGGGGCCATAGTCCTTCCATAGTTTTAGATAACCAGTCCACTTTAGCCATCCAAACCCATAGCCCAATATTTTTTTTGTCTCCATATCCTGCAATAGTCCTACACCAACCGGGGGTTGTTCTTGGGTGCACTTGCATAGTACGCACAAGGACAATCGTCGGTTGGTGCCTCATTTCCATTGAAAGCGTCTAACGGGCCTCTGCGAGTTGGCTTCGGCCCGTCATATGCCTTTCAAAGGTCCGGGACCCTAGGGTCCCGAGAAATATCAAAAAAATTATAATCAAAACCAGCCGTACCAGCCTGGCAGTTCAGGATCGAACGTCGTATCGATGGGACCAGGGTACTCATCGGCAAACTATACTGCGTCAGGGAGGGCAATACACTACCGCGAATGATGCACTTTGGAAGGCGGACATACTCGGGGACTGGAATTAGCCCTCTAGAATACATATCCCGTGTCACAGAGCGCATCGATTCCCTGAAGCAGAAAGTTTGTGCATGGGCGAGTCGTATTCGGTAGTATAAGCGGCGGGTTGATCGATACACGCAGAATCGCATGTTCCAGAGCGATGAGAGGTAGGTACAAAGAGCTTGGGAGTGACCTGAACAAAATGTGACAGACGTGTGCCGCCCGGATGATGCCACCACGAATGTATTCTGGCGCAGCATCTGGTCGGTGCCCGTCTGTCACACTGAAGCTGGCTGGATGCAGGACGTCGAGCGAGTGTGTGGTACTATACCAAAAATGGAATTACGCCAGTCCTAATTACGCCATTTGACGTAGCCAGAGCAGTCCGCCCGTTACCGAACTGGAAATCTCCAGGACCGGACGGACTGCACATTTTTTGGTTGAAATGGCTAATTAGTTCAAACACTTGCCTGGCATCTCAATTCCAGTCATCCTTAGAGTCTGGATCGCTACCACAGTTTCTAACAACAGGCGTTACCCACCTGCTCCATAAGTCAGATAATCCCGCTGAACCCAAGAATGATAGACCGATCACGTGTTTGTCGCCAGTCTATAAACTTCTTACATCCATTTTGAGAGCGAAAATTAATACGCACATTGACAGTAACTTGATTATGTCTGTCTTTCAAAATGGATTTAGGAACAGGTCCCGCGGTACTAAGGAGCTACTCCTCATCGACATGGCCATTAGCCAACAGGTTCGTCGATCCCGAAAGGATCTGTCGACATGCTGGATAGATTATAAGAAGGCCTACGACTCAGTGCCACATACATGGCTCATGAGAGTGCTGGAGTTGTACAAGATTGATGCAACTCTACGCACCTTCCTTGAGTCGTGAATGGCGCAATAGAGGTCCGTATTCTGGTTACGTTTTGGTGACCTTATCGGGGAAACTGAAGGTTTCGTCGACGAAGCTATCTTGCCGAGTAACTATCGGACACATATGATGAAGGACGGAACGGTTGACATGTGTCGGGCATGCCACCGTCCGGGTGAGTCTATCAGACATATCATCTTTGGTTATTCTCGTCTGGCTAACGGCGAGTACTTGCTCAGATATAACTAAGTGGCCAGGATTATTCACCAGCAACTTGCTTTGAAATACAAACTTGTGGACTCTGAGGTGCCGTATTACAAGTATGTGCCCGACCCAGTTTTCGAAAATGACCATGTCACGTTGTACTGGGATCGGTCTATCATTACTGACAGGACTATTGTCGCCAATAAGCCTGTAATTAATTCATTCTCACTCGCTACTCACAGCGTGTTGAACGAGTTGAACGTGCGGAGTACACATATCAGCGGCGCCTCCCTTAAAAGGTATAGTAAAGTAACATGAGGTACAGAGCGGTCATAAGTGGAGTAGCAATCTCACAAAGCAATAGATTGATGCTTCAGTTTAACTTACGACCTTCTTATAATAAGTTATTTCTATATTATACACACACACACACACTCACATTTGTTTGCAACTGATTGTATTTCATAAATTTAACCATTAGTATATATGGCATGGTAGCTTAGCGGTTATCGTATTTGGGTAAGCGAGGTAATGCGTCCCGAGTCGTGGGTTCGAATCTCGAATGTCACGCGATGTTCCAGTTTTTAATACGCTTTTTTCTAATGTTTGAATAATTACTCGAATAATCACGCTATTGACTATAGTTTCTTGTTATGTTCGTTTTGTTCACTTAACTCGTAAAACTTTATCAAAAAATCAAAATCAAATCATTTTTATTTCAGGCATTGTTTATATCCATACTAATACATTTTACCCATAGTAACTACATGTCATAAATAAGTAAACATTAAGTATTATTATTAGTTCCTTTATTACAATAAATATATATAAATTATAATTTTAAATATGAAAATATAAAGATTATAAAAAAAACATTTAAAAATATTAAAAAAATAAATAGTACCCCACCGGTATCGGGAACAGGGTCCAAGCTACCGGCGGTCAGGGCTCCAGAGAGAGGAACCTCCTAACAATGCGAGCCGTGTCCAGAAGTACCGCTTTCTGAATCAAGCCCTTAATCCAGCTGCCTAACGAGAACCTCCTTAGGTGTTGGTCGAGGCTCTTGGCAATTAAGCCATTGGCTGATACAACTATCGGCACAATGATCGCTGAGTCCACATCCCACATGTCGACAACCTCGCGGGCCAAGTCAAGATACTTGATTTGTTTATCTTTCTCGGCTTTCACGAGGTTCCCGTCATGCGGGACAGTGACGTCAATAATCATTGCGCGCCGCTCTATTCGATCTACCACCACTATATCAGGCTTATTGGCAACAATAGTCCTGTCAGTGATGATGGATCGATCCCAGTACAATGTGATATGTCCATTTTCGAGAACTGGGTTGGGCACATACCTGTAGTACGGCACTTCCGATTCCACAAGACTGTATTTCAGAGCAAGTTGCTGATGGATAATCCTAGCTACAAGATTGTGTCTATGCAAGTACTCTTCGTTAGCTAGATGAGAACACCCGGAGATGATGTGTCGGATTGATTCTCCCGGACGGTGGCATGCCCGACAGATTGTATTATTATACCCACAGAAACCTAAAGAAATAAATAAATTATAAAGAAGATAGATGCAGTTAACTTACGACTCATTCACCGCGATTAAATAGAACGCAAGCAACGTAGGATGCGCCCTGCGGACTCTCCGTCCGCTTACCGGCCCATCGTGCTGCTCGACGAGGTGGGCAAGATCTTTGAAAGAGTCATTGCAGACTGCCTCGTCGGGCGGCTGGTGAGGGTGGGGCCGGATTTGGCGGACAGCCAGTTTGGTTTCCGCAAGGGGCGCTCTACGGTGGACGCCATCATGCGCGTTCGAGCCCTCACGACGGGGGATGCTGTGGCCCGGGGTGGGGTCGTCTTGGCGGTGTCTCTAGACATCGCCAATGCCTTCAACACCCTGCCCTGGAGTTGCATCAGGGAGGCACTCCGGTATCACCGAGTGCCGACCTACCTCTGTCGCGTGGTCGAGGCCTATCTGACGGACAGGGCCGTCATCTACCCCGGTCACCGGGGAGAGTGGAACCGGCGAGAGATGTCGTGCGGTGTCCCGCAGGGATCGGTTCTGGGACCGCATCTGTGGGACATCGGGTACGACTGGGTGCTGCGCGCTGACCTCCCTGGTGGTGTCAGCGTAGTTTGCTACGCTGACGACACGCTGGTCCTGGCGCAGGGGAGGTCGCACCAGGCGGCGGCCGAATTAGCGGCTCGCGGGGTTGCGACAATCGTAGAGAGGATCCGGCAATTGGGACTCGAGGTGGCCTTGCACAAGTCCGAGGCCATGTGTTTTCATGGTCATCGGAACGCGCCACCATCGGGTTCCCAAATAACGGTAGGAGGGGTTCCCATCGGTGTCGAGTCGACGATGAAGTACCTGGGACTCGTCCTCGACAGCCGGTGGAATTTCGTGGAGCATTTCCGACGTTTGGCTCCCAGACTGGAGCGGGCCGGGGCTGCCTTGGGGCGGCTCCTGCCCAATCTGGGGGGTCCAAACGCCTCCTGCCGGAGGCTCTACGCGGGGGTCGTGCGGTCCATGGCCCTTTACGGAGCTCCGGTGTGGGCGCGTTCCGTGAGGCGGCGACCGGTCCGTCGGTTGAACGCGTCCCAGAGGGTCATGGCCATCCGGTTAGCCCGGGGATACCGCACGGTCTCCGGGGAGGCGGCGAACCTCCTTGCCGGATTACCGCCATGGGATCTGGAGGCAAAAGTCCTCGCGCACATGTGGGAGTGGCGCGAGGAGGCAGGACGCCGGGGAGTAACTCCGTTGCCGCGAGAAATCGCGGCACGGCGGACAGAGCTCCGGCAGGATCTCATGGCGGCATGGAGAGTGCGATTGTCGCAACCCAGCGCTGGGCACGCCACAATTGCGGCGATAAGTCCCCTCTTTGAGGAGTGGCTAGAGAGGCGCCACGGCGTCCTCACCTTCCGCCTGACGCAGGTCCTCACCGGACACGGGTGCTTCGGGAGGTACCTGTTCCGGATAAGGCGGGAGGAAACGCCCGGGTGTCACCACTGTGTGGATCGCCCGGAGGACACGGTGGAGCATACGGTGGAGGTCTGCCCGGCTTGGGCGGAGCACCGCCGTGTCCTCGCGGAAGCGATCGGCGGCGGCGATCTCTCGCGTCCGGCCCTGGTCCAGGCCATGGTACGGAGCGAGAGTGCATGGGAAGCCATTACCTCCTTCTGCGAAGCAGTAATGCTCGTGAAGGAGGAGGCGGGACGCGTGAGGGAGAGGCAAGCTTTGCGCCCTCACGCCCCTAGTCGCCGCAGGAGACGCCCTGGGCGTCGGGAATTGGCAGCCGATTCCCGGCCACCGTAGGCGCGGGCTTGCGGATGGCGAGCAATGGGTAGCTCGCCGTCCGGTAAGGTCCAAGCCCGAGTCGACGGCGCGTCGTGTTCCACGCGCGCCTCAAAGAGATGTCAGCACTATTGACGGGGTCCGCTAGGGCCGATGCCAGCTAGGGTTGCGGGATGTTCGAAAGAGTTACCGTGGCCCCGGCACAGGCAACAGAAGGAACACGGGTGGGTTTTAGTCAGTAAAAGTCTGACACGCCCTCCCGCTCCGCCCAGAGCGGGAGAAGTCATTTGATGATTTCCCATCCACAAAAAAAAAAAAAAAAAAAAAGCAACGTAGGATAGATTGCGTAGATTGGCTAGTTGTGGTTTGTTAGAGTACCCAAACCCAACACAATATTAATTACTAAGACGATATTTTAAGCCCGATTGTCATAGTTCACTGATTCTTTACTTCAACGTTCCTACTTTACTTCAATAAATTGTTCTAAGAAAATAAATTGTTTTGACTAGCAGTTTCACTTAGTAAACATTTTTTTAACCCCGTATTTCATTTCAATAACAATATTGTTATATATGTGGCCTCTTTGATTCGAAATGGATTCCAATTACATTTATTTCTTTATGTCTTGTCATCCTGTTTGTCACTGTCACATGAAATAAAATATTGAAAACTATATAATGAATTTAGTTATAATAATAGAAGATATATAACAAACATAATAATAAAAATAATTATTGCATTTTTTTCGTTTATTAATTTATCGAATAATAAAAGAACAGAATGAAGATTATTGTTGAAAAGAAAAATAAAAGACTCATTTCGAGATAGGAACCCAGACTTATGTGATTCATAAATCTATTACGGTACGCTACGAGCTATCGAAACTTGATATGAGGATGTGAATTTTATCAATCGTATGAACCGACCAAGGTCATACTTACTCTCCATGTGAGAAAAAGCGATACCGTCGCTTTTTGTTTCGTTCGACGCCCGCCAGTGTGTGTTCTGAGGTGTGCGTTCTGTGTTGATACATCACTTAAACACACATATGCAGGTACGGCCTGTACCGCGAGTTCACAGCAATACAATCCTTAGCGTGCTACTGCACTTATGACCTCTTACTGTACATGGATATATGTGGCTGACTTTATTCTTCAGTATGTTGTTGTATGAAGGAACGATTCTTTAAGAATGGTGCAATAGTTCGCTAGTGCCCATCTTCAAGAATAAAGGTGATGTACAGGACTGCAAGCAACCACTATCGAGGAATAAAGCTCATGTCACGTAGAAGAGTAAGATTATCCCAAATCAGTTTGGGTTTATGCCAGGACGAGGAACAGTGGACGCCACTTTTGCACGCCGTCAATTGTGCCAGAAGTAAAGACGTGCACAGAAGAATTGCACATGGCGTTCATTGATCTGGAGAAAGCGTGTGATAGGGTACCACGGGATGTCTTGTGGTCGGCCTTGAAAGAGAAAGGTTTGCCCGGGAAGTATGTAGAGTTAATTTGTGATATGTATAGTCATCTCGTACCCACGTCCGGTTGGCTGCTGGCAACTCCGACAAGTTTAGCGTGGCTGTGTGCTTGCACCAGGGGTTTAAGTTCTTACCTCTTCCTGTTGTTTATGGACGCTTTGACGTCGGACATACAGGAAGAGATACCCTGGTGCGTGCTGTTTGCAGACGACATTGTTCTTGTCGGTGAAGATGGACCTGAGATCCAGATTTGCTCTGGTGAAATGGTTACAGAATCTGGGAAATGTTGACATGAAAATCAGCAGAACCAAAACTGAATAAATGTTTTGTGATTTCAGTGGTCTCTCCAGTTCTGGGGCTATATCGCTTGATGGCGCGCATCTCCCGGTCTGCTCCGACTTTCGGTATTTTGGTTCGGTCGTGCGAAGCGATGGCGAAGTAGATCGGACTGTTATGCACCGAATTAACACTGAATGGATGAAATGGCGGCAGGTCACGGGTACAATCTGCGAGTCCCGCATTCCTCTTAAGCTTAAGGGGAAGATTTATAAAACAATGGTTAGCCCTGCTGTCTTGTATGGATCGGAATGTTAGGCCACAAAAGAATGAATGTATGCAGTTGAGATGAGAATGCTAAGATGGGTGTGTGGTGTTACGCGGATGGATAGAGTAAGAAATGAATATACAGGGTTACAGGGAAAGTCGGACTGAATATTAAAGGAGGTTATTATTCAGGTCATTTCTGATGATTTTGATTCTGAAATAAAATGTCCGAAACTTAACCGTTATGGAGATATTAAATTTTAAAGATTATTTTTAAAAATCCTTTATTTTTTGGCTTTTAGTCGTTTTCTTTGGGATTAGAGCTCCTAGAGTCGGTTTTTTTGATGTATCTAGTTAGAAGACATGTCCATTAATAAAAATGATCAATAGAAACTGAACCTACTACTAACCGCTTAAAAAACTGCTCGACAACGGTTAGCATTATGAATTTTCTAATAGAGTGTTCTTAACTTTGATGGGCTTTAAAAAAAAAAATGTATGGAACTTATTCTGCGAATAACTTTACAAAGTTCTACGTCTCTTTAGCTATTCAAAAAGGTATATCATCTACTAGGTTTGTTCATAAAATCTTAAAATAATGTTATTAGAATAGGCCCATCTGGTAGTACAACATAACAGAATTTCGATACAAAAGAATCCGGCTTACTACCTGGCACTTTTAAACAATGAAAAAAGGTTTGGGTAGACATTGTTTGTGCCCGGGAGACGTGCGGTGACAGGTATTTATGTCATTTTAAATGTCTGAATTGTCAAATCGTGGATCGTGGTGTTTGTTTAGTCTGCTCATGCGATTCTTCCATGGTAGATGTGTTATCCGTGCCCTCCAATTTTTTTTTGTAAAAACGCGACTTGGCTTGGATTTTTGGACTGTTTCATCTTCTAACTGTGTGACGTGGCTTGTAACTGGACTTTGATTTGTGTTGTGAACATGGCAACATTTACCAACGAGGAATATGCTGACATCCTAATGTGTTATGAATTTTGCGAAGGAGTGTCGTTGCGTGCACGCAGTGAATACATGCTAAGGTATCCTACTCGCCGAGTACCTGATATTGGCGTATTTGACAGAGTTTATCGAAGACTACGAGAAACTGGTTCTGTGCTAGTACGTCGGACTGACATGGGACGACCTCGTGTTCTTGATGACGACGACGAAGATAATGAAATACGACGTCTCTTTGAAGCCGACCCAACCACGTCAACAAACGTTGTCGCTCGACGGCTTGGTATTTCCCAGTGGAAAGTCTGGTTCGTAATGCACAGTTCTGGGCAATACCCTTACCATTACACGCCAGTGCCAGTAATTGAAGAAGGGGATCCATTGAGACGACTAGACTTCTGCAGATTTATGCTCAATGCCGATAATGAAGATCCGGATTTTTTAAAGAAAATCATGTGGACAGATGAGTCGAAATTTGACAAAGACCGCATCACAAACTATCATAACACCCATTATTGGGTTCCCAAAGCGCAAGGTAACCCCAAGAAAAAAAGACCAAAAGGGTCACAAAGGAGATTCAGTCTTAATGTGTGGATGGGTATAATATCAAATAACTTGATAGGGCCATACTTCCTGCCCGATAACTTGAATGGCGAGACATATGAAAACTTTTTGAGGGAGGAGTTACCCTCTTTAATGCAAGACTTGCCTATTGCATTGAGACGAGACATGTTCTTTCAACATGATGGCTGCCCAGCGCACTACAGAAGAAGTGTTCGAGCATGGTTGGACGAGAATTACCCAAACCAATGGATTGGAAGAGGCGGATCCATAGCATGGCCGGCGAGGAGCCCCGATTTAACGCCGAGGGATTTTTATGTGTTGGGTCATATGAAAAGCCTAGTATACGGCCAAATGACACCGATCGCAAATGTCGATATTTCTAAGACAAAAAATTATTGATGCGGCTGAGGAAATGAGGCGGAACCTACGAACTTCTGTCGTGAAAAGTAATTAAAGAAAAAGAATGAGACTTTGTGTAAGAAATAGCGGCGGCCATGTAGAACATGAATCATAAAAATATTGCTAAAATTTTTGTCTTTTTTTTACGTATTTTAGCTACTTTTACCTCAAACTAAAAATGTACCCTCTCCTAACTTAACTGTTATTTGGGCAATGTTTTGCCTATTTAATAGCAAGTGTTATACCTTTTTGAATAGCTAAAGAGACGTAGAACTTTATAAAATTATTTGCAGAATAAGTTCCATACAATATTTTTTATTAAAAGCCTGTTAAAGTTAAGAACAGTCTATTAGAAAATTCATAATGCTAACCGTTGTCGAGCAGTTTTTTAAGCTGTTAGTAGTAGGTTCAGTTTCTGTTGATCATTTTTATTAATGGACATGTCCTGTAACTAGATACATCAAAAAAACCGACTCTAGGAGCTCTAATCCCAAAGAAAACGACTAAAAGCCAAAAAATAAAGGATTTTTAAAAATAATCTTTAAAATTTAATATCTCCATAACGGTTAAGTTTCGGACATTTTATTTCAGAATCAAAATCATCAGAAATGACCTGAATAATAACCTCCTTTAATATTCAGTCCGACTTTCCCTGTAACCCTGTATAAAAAGAAGTTTGAAAGTGACACCGGTGGTTGAAAAGTTGTGTGGAAATCGGTTGTCATGATATGGGAATGTGATGCGGAGGAATGAGAAAAATGTCGTGAGGAGTTTTGATTATGAATGTGGATCTGGATGACTATACGAATAGGGGGAGACCAAAGAAACGATGGACGGACTGTGTGAAAGATGATATGGCTAGGAAGTGAGTGACTACCGAGGTGACGACTAATAGAGAAGTATCGAAGAAAAATTGGGATAAGGGCAAGAGAATGAAGATAATCAAAGGTTCTGTCATCCACCTTCATTATAATCATCTTTGGAAAAGACGACAAAAACATGACATTTGGCCGATCTACCAATAGAAATCCATTTATGTACATTTCCGCCGAAATTGTAATAAGTTGACGCACTGATTCTATCACTCCGTTATTGGATCAGTCCTATTTTACTTGGCAAACGGTTTTTCCGAAGATAACCCATGGAACCTTTGACCGCAGTTGTACCTTAATTTTAGTTTCTTTTTCCTATAAAATTAGTTCAGTTAACTGGGGTTCTTAGTTAAGTAACAGTAGCTCGGGTAGATCGATGTTAAGCTACCCTTGCCGCGGTCGGACCGCAGATTGGTGACCATCAATTTTATAACGAGTCCCCTCTGGGCCCCGGAAAGCACGTTAAGTCTTTGATCCCGACTGTCATTCGAAGATCTTTGGCAGTCGGTACGGGTAATCAGTAACCCGAAAATCTGACCACCAGCCTTACGTAAAGATATCGTATTACAAAGTTACGGGTTTGCAGAGTTCAGATCAGTCGCTCTATGTAAAATACTATAGTTCAGCTTCATCTGGTTAGACTGGATGCCAACCCGAACATAGATGGGAAAAAGGCATTTAAACCCTAAACAAGGCTATGTATACTTTACTTGGGAAGAGACCGGAACAGTCGACACCGCAAGGACTAGATACTTTGCGTTGTGATACTGATGATATTGTTGATGGAGTACGCATGTCCGGAAAATGGCAACAACCGGATGTTTTATCTAAAACATAAAAAAAAACACAGGTTATGAATAACATCATCAGTAGTTTTAGTTATTTTAAGTAAGTTTTATTTCTTGTTATCGTTCAGCTAAGAAAATAAATAATAAATCTCATGCAAACAAAGTAATATATTCACTAAGGATATTATGTTTACTTATATCGTAGCGACACATCTGCACAAAAAATAACGCGGCGTAAATTTAGCATGACGTAATGAACCTCATTCTTAATTCGTTGATATCCCCCCCCGTCACATATTACCCCTCGAACCTTACCCCCCTCTGAGACCTGAGTAAGGGTCCACTCCGTCTAACCCCTTACCTCTTGGACCCCCTCGACCCCCTCAACAGACCCCCTTCCTTGACCCCCCCCCCCCCCAAAAACTTTTTGACAATAACAACCGAATCGGTGACAATACAAGAAAAAAAGAACAAAAAAAAAACCGAAGACCAAAAAAAATCACGTCCCATGACCCAGAAATCACGGAGAAATCAGTGTACCTACACAATTGTTTTTCTCTTTTTAATCTGCGATCGGTTATTACAACCATATTCAGAATCACCCCACATGTATCCACCGGTTCAGAATCTCTGTCGGAGTAGTATATGAAATCGCTTGAGGCGTTTGATGTCTCCCCCCAAGTAACACATCAAAGCAGTATAACGGCCGACTTGCAGCATTTCTGTATATTTAGTTCTGTAGTAGCATTACAAACGTTTATACGGCTACTCTAATGCTTATTTGGGCACAAATTATACGGCTTTGGATCCTAAATATGTTCACAATAGTTGTTTAATTGCATTACAGATGCATTATATTAGCATTATTGTGGTCAAAAAGATATCAGTCGCATTTAAGAAGCATTATTATGGTCAATGAAGTTGCCAATCGCATTACAGGAGCATTATACTAGCGATATTATTGATAATGAATAATATGTTAATTGCATTAGAAAAGCATTAGACTAGCATTAGAATGTAGTAAAAGAATGATTGGAGCTATTTAAGTGTTCACAGTTAGAACTTAAATAAACCTTCCATCATTGCAAAAACATCTCTAATACCACGGTACAAATGTTAGAATACAATTAACGTTGTAATTTAACTACTTGGTCTCGCAATATAATATGGGCGAAGACGGTCAAAACTGAGTGAGTGACACCATATTTGTTTTCTTCAAAACAAAGTTTATAATACTGGGTAAGTTTTTGACTCTTTTGTTACTTCATGCCTTCAAATATTACTGCGCATTGTAGTTTACTGTAAATGTCGATATAAGTTTCATTGAAAATTTTCGCGCGCCTTCGATATTTTGTGATTTTGATATAAAATGTTATATAAAGATATGTGTGAAAAAACCAAAACAATTGTATATTCCTAGTATAGAAAGAATTTTGCATATTTAACATAATAATATTGGTTAGGAAGTATTCAATTAAGTTATATCATCATTATATATTTAGGTCTATTGCTTTTATAAATAGGTCCGAATGATAATATTTTTTGGTTATAAAATATTTACAAAATGGCGTCGGTCTATAGCAGCCCGGTGAGCCTTTAAAAAGGCAAATTAATGCCGCTAGCAGTACCTATAAATATCACACGTGAACAGTTATTAAGCCAGAGGCCAGAGAGAAGACTTTTGATGAACCTTTGTAGTGCCATTGTCTGCAAAGTATAATAAGTATAGTATAAGTATAGTAGTATAGTCTATAAGGGTTAATCGGTATACCAATAGACTTGATGTAGACTGAAATAGTGCCATTACTTGAACGCAATTTCGGGGATCCTTGAGCAAAACAATAAAACCCATTTCAGAATTTTTGTACAACTTGAATCCGTTTGCCAAGAGTTGATAAAAAGGCTTTCTGAACGCATTATCTACATAACTATTCCTGTGCATGGCGTATTCAAATGATTATGGTGCTCATGCTATCAACAAAAGTAGATAGTTTCATTCGAGTACTTGAATATCACTCAGTTAACAAGGCCATAATATATTACTATGATTACATAGAACTTATTTCAATGCCGCCACACCGAGGACCTTACACTGATGCTGTTGCGGGTGCGGGACTGCGGGAAAGTTTACCTAGTGAGAGTGAGATAGCGCTATGCATGTTTATAGCGATGTCCTGCGTACGCTCTGCACACCGCAGCGGAAACCGATTTTTGTGAGAGACTTACATGGCGGTTCTTTATACGTCATTAAGATATTTTTTCGCAATCAGTTTATAAAAAGGACCGTTATTTACTTCATTCTCTGTGTAGTGTAGTCAGATACAGTATGCCCTCAAATATATAATATCTGTATACTTTAGAATGGTCAAAAACTTCAGAAAACGCACTAATATCTTTTTTATGGGTGATGCTTTTTTATAATAATGTTTTCTTATTTACAGTAATTTTTGTACTAACCATACAATGCTGTACAAAATAGGACAAACGATAGAGAGAGGGAAAACAATACTAGTTATTGTTTGTGAGAGGAAAATGGTAACTTGTGGTGGCTGCCTAAAAAGACACAGTACAAATTAATGAAAGATGAGCAATCCAAGCCCGATAAAAAGAATGGAGATTAATGGACTGCAGATTAAAAGGAACAATATTCGAACATATCAGCTTACCGAAGCTGAATTATCAATAATGGAAGAAAATTCAGACACAAACGTAAAATGACACAGGCGTGGTTGCACCCCGGACAAAAATTCAAAATCAAGAAGTAATGAAATTTGAACTTATGGAACTAAGAAGTAATGAAATATGAACTTATTGTTTTTGAGAATGTTTTTTAGAATTTAGATAAAAATTATGTT
Organism: Fissipunctia ypsillon; assembly: GCA_947568875.1. Lineage (NCBI taxonomy): Eukaryota > Metazoa > Arthropoda > Insecta > Lepidoptera > Noctuidae > Fissipunctia > Fissipunctia ypsillon. The sequence goes on from OX387643.1 coordinate 27,597,432, forward strand.
CCAACATGCAGGGTGATTTTGTTGTCTGATTATACCCAGAGAGGTGAATGTATGTAGGTACTGAACGACTTACCATCAGACCAACCACGGAAACGCAAAAAAAAAAAACGGTTGTTTCATACATTTCGGCACAAACATTTTTTTTGCGTTTTCGGGGTTAGTCCCACAGTAAAAGATGTAGTATGACCTACTTAAGCACCCCTCAGAGTATGGTCAGACATAACAAAATCATCGTGTACATGTCTTCGCTAAATAAGTCTGATTTGAATTTGTATAATGAATCTATTTTTAATAAGGCAATGATAAGAAAACAAGTATATTGAGTTAATTTTCATAAAACAATTCAAACTTGCAAGTGTCATTGTTTATTAAAGTTAAAATTTACACAATGATTAAAACACTAGCATGTTTGGATTTGTTTATCCAGTCTAATAACTAAAATCCTAATCAAAAGAACCTAGAGTAAAATTAAATTTGTCATTTTTCTCATCTCAGGTTTGTCTAGGCAAGTATGATTGACAAACGATTGATTTAAATCTTATCATTTTGGAATGATGGCTCAGTCATACTTCTTTACGAAAAACTAAATAGCGGTGCATCACGATAATAAAATCGTGAAAACCAATTTATTTTTATATTTTGATTAATTAAGTTTAATTTTCTTTAAGTTTAATTTTCATTAAAACAAATTATAACATGCAAAAGAAATTGTTAATTACCCTTTTTTTTTGTGGATGGGAAATCCCCACCCGTGTTCCTTCTGTTGCCTGTGCCGGGGCCACGGTAACTCTTTAATCTACATAAATAAAAAACTTAAGTACTTAAGATAACGTTTTTTATTGGTACGTATGCAATAGTGGGGTCAAATATAAGTATTCATGATGATGTAAACATACTAATTTACGTTGTAGGTCTCTAAGATCAAGGACAATATCACAATTGCTACCATCATATTTTTTTACTTTGTAAATATGAAGATTTTATGGGATACGTAAACACATCTTAATTTCAACCATGTTGTTGACAGTCGTCAATACATATCTGTCAGAGATTTACAATACATATCTGACAGAGTATTGGTCAAAATTCTTTCTTTGAGCTTTTAAAAATTGGTAAACCGTCAAATATGAAATTTAAGATATAATTTCTGGAACATCTGTCCAGTTTTCCAATAGCAAAGTTAATTTATTAGTAATTCCGTTGTACCAATATTCGTCCTCTTCAATTTTTTTTTATATTGTCAAATCTAGGTGTTTTTAAAATGGTCGATCCATAGGTAATATTTCCGGAATTATTCCATTCTTAATTTTCGCGAGATCTTTTAACGCTACTTGACTAATATTCCTTTCAATAGCCCATCTTCTTATATTTTCATGAAATTCGATTCGACGAATAATACCAAAGAAAGGACATTTGAGTAGGCCGCATAATTTACTCAAACTGGCAAACTATGATTAAAGCTGAGAGAAAAAAAAACAAGGACCCACACAGGATAATATTATGAAATATATAATATCTTCAACACACCACACACTGAAGATATTATATATTTCATATTAGAGTATTTTAAAATACTGGCCGATTTGCGAAAGTTATATTAATAGTTGAGATATTTGGCGATTTTATCTTAAGATAAACAACAGGATGTTCTAATATTCACGTAAAAAATAAACACCGACTTTTGGGTAACATATTTATTATAAAGCGTTAAATATTTTATTATGTGGAGGTACTTAGTTAGTGAAATACAAAATATTGCTAACTAATATTTCTTATAGTAATGTGTTGGTAAAAAATCAGTGAAGACCTTTTTATAGTAAAGCATTATGATAATAACCTAAAATAAATTGCATGGCGCCTTAGCTGCGCTGACAGAACATCAGCTTTAATAGTCTGAAAAACGCTAAGCGAAAACGAAGTTATAGCGTGGACGGGGATGCGATGAGACGCGCTGAGTCGGGGGCCGAGACCGGCCGCGCGACGTGAATGTTGTCTGGTTATTATGTGGTCTTCCTTCTACCCTATTTACGATTTTTAAAGGTCGGTGCCACTTGAATATTGAATCCACTGTCCCAATCTTCGTCAGCTGAGCTGTCAAGTTTGTCTAGAAATATTAGGTTTTGTGTGCGCTTCATTACAAAAACTGAACAGCTTGTACAAGGGACAAAACACGCTCTCGCGATATATTATAGTGTCTTAGGTGTGTGTGTGGACGGTTAAGATAATATATCTTTACATTAAGCGCTATAATATATAAATAATATTGTGTGTGACGCTCTTTATGAGCCGAGCAAAAATAAACAAATTAATAGCGCGAGCGGGCGATACAACGCGGCGGGTCGGGGGACGAGGGAGTTTTGCTATGTTGTGTATCTTTATGACCACGCGAACGAAGTCGCGGGTCACAGCTAGTGCATGTATAAACCAGCAGCTTATTGTTTAATGACTAAGGTGATTGCTTATCCAGTAGCCAGTTTAGGCGTTTGTTTTTCAGATTGAGTTCAGAGGGGCAATTCCCGTAATTTTAAGAACGTTTACAGTCTGATCTCAGTCTCATTATGTCAAAAACACCTTTAATTTTCCTACATTTTTGACAAGTTTTTGACATTTGATTGTAGCTGAGATGAGATTGCGACTAGATTTTGAAAGTTTTTAGTTACGGGATTGGGCTTCAGGTCTCTTTGTCTTGACAGGTCTTGCTATGGTTAGCCCATGGCAGTAACTTGTATATATGTAGACCAATATATTTTACGCAGGTACTACTTGGTTCTCCACCCATTCTCACTGCAGGGAAATCACCCTTTTCAACGATTGGATGGAATGATTTGAATGGATTTGATTTTACTGGATTTGAATCTCCATATAAGAAGCCATTCATCTATTTCGTCTAACAGCTTTTGGAGCATTTCTGAAGCTATATTGGGGTTTTTATTACTGGCTAAGCAAGCAGTGTCGTCGGCAAATGTATGTAGTTGTCATGACTTCATCAGTACAAGGTAGGTCGGGGCTGTAAATTGAGTACCTACAGTAAAGGGCCAAGCACTGAGCCTTGAGGTGCCGATGCTTCAATATCGTAGAGTTCAGAGACTACATCAGCAAATTAAACTTGGAATTTTTGTCCCTCCAGGTATGATTTTAACAACATGTAAAATGAGTTTGGAAGGCAGGTTTTCCGCTTAATAAAGTGTACGGACATGAAAATTAAACTTACGTGGGAAGTGACTGGACCCCACGCTGGGTCGCGTAGGACACGGGATTACTAATGATATTGAAGATGGTGTACGCATGTCCGGAATACGGAAACAGCTGGGTGTTTCATCTAAAACACACAAAAACACTGGTTTTATAACATCAGTCATTGAAATTTTAGTTCTGTTTTCTTCTTTTATTATTTAGTTCAGCGAAGAAAATAAATGATAAATCTCAAGCATCACAACATCACTGACGGGGTCCGCTAGGGCCGATGCCAGCTAGGGTTGCGGGATGTTCGAAGGAGTTACCGTGGCCCCGGCACAGGCAACAGAAAAAACACGGGTGGATTTTAGTCAGTAAAAGTCTGACACGCCCTCCCGCTCCGCCCAGAGCGGGAGAAGTCATTTGATGATATCCCATCCACAAAAAAAAAGCATCACAACATAAGTATATTTAAACGCTATGAATATGTTTGCTTTAAAGTAGCAAGGTAGCTACTCTAACAACACACGTGCCTAATATTACGGACGGCAAACCAGCACGTGGGCATTGCAACTATCATGACTTAGCGTACGTCCTTTTCGGCAGATATGCTATGCTTACGTGGGAAGTGACTGGACCCCACGCTGTGACACGAAGGTACGTCGCGCGGCAGATCTGAGGACTCCATAGATGGCGTGCGCATGTCCCGTGAACGGCAACAGGTAGTAAATTTATCTGGAACTGTTAAAGGCACAGGGGCCGTATTATGAAGTATTAATGCCATCGTGTTTCCAGTCCGAAAAAGGGATGGTGTTAACAGTCATGTATAGCTAGGTCTCTCTCGCGCACTGGAATCATAATGGCATTAGAATGCCATAATATGGCACCAGGTTTTGAATTGCATTATTAACTTACAATTGTACATAATTATAACTTAAGTCAGCTAATTACTTAAAATCAAAAAGTAGTCATTTCTGCTCGCTTGGACTCGGGGTCCTTTGCGCTTTTTGCATGTAAATTTCGGATTACCGGTCCTTAAACACCTCCAATTTCCGTCGCGTCATTTTCGGCAGATTATGTCACTACGCTTACGTGGGAAGTGACTGGACTCCGCGCTGTGACACGTAGGTATGTCGCGCGGCAGATCTGACGATACTGTAGATGGCGTACGTATGTCCGGTAAGCGGCGAGAGTCGGATAATTTACCTAAAACGTTTAAGAGCACAGTTTTTGAATTTCAGTATTAACATAACATAGACAATAATATATTTATGTTATGTTATTGCTGCAGTATTTATTACACATAAACCTTCCGGAATAAATTCTCTAAATGATGGATAAACCCGTATCATATCATCCATTGGGTACTTTAGAAGAACAACGCGGTCAGATAGACGCGAAAAGCGACTTTAATTTATAATATGTATACATATACAACTCACCTTCAATCTCGAGGGTGCAGTCTTTCATCGGCCAACAAAGACGTTCAGCACTCCCACCTTAACAATATAAGATTGTTATTTCTAAAAACAATATACAAAAATACCTTATTGGACTTGACCATAAACTAGGCAAGCCACACCAAGTACCAAGTCCAGTCAAAATAAACAGTAAGTACATGTACACATAAAGCTGATTTATCAAAACACACGCCTCTAATATACTTTTACAAAAAAGGGAAAGTCCCCACCGATCCCAATTTCTTTGTTTTGATTCAAGGTCAAAATAATTATTCAAAAGGCTTATTTATTTTTGTTTAACGTTGAGACAAGTACCTACTATACTAAAAGTATGTCATCAAAATGTGACGGTGATACAAGCTTCACAAACTGTAAAACACTATAGATATTTTTTGACCATGAAAATTACTTTTGACCTTTCACCTTAAATACAGCAAATGCAGATGGGTGGTGGTCGTCGTTTTGATATTTAATCTATTTTAATAACTGTACTTTTCTTATATTGTGAATATTGCGAGGTTAAATGTAAATTTTGACTAAACCTAAAATTAAAGCCTACTACTGAATGGGATGCGACGTGAAAATGAAATGTGTAGAGTAAGCCAAAGAGTAGTAAACTTAGTCAAAAAATATTGGGTACCTTGCAGTAAACGTTGCGTTTTTTCCCTAGGTATAACATTCGCTGCATAACGATCATTGGAGTTGCAGTTTTGAATAACAAAAGGAGTAGAATATTGTCTGTAAGATGGCCTATCTGCAGTTGAGTCACTTCCAATGCCTTGGACTGCCTTTTCTAGCATTTGTGCTATTTCATTTTGGGTGCTGATTTGACGAAATTCATTTTTCGTCATCCCAATACGTCGGAGAACTTCTAGAGATTCATTTCGGAACATCGTTTCAGTGTCATTAGAAGATGTTATTTCTTGCATGTAAAACTTTTTTCCTTTTCCACAAATCTGTTCATCGCGTTGGGTAAACGAAGATGTTCGCAGCGCCGAATCTTAAATTGTTTTTCTATTTTATTGTTACTAGGTACTTCTAAGTAAAATACGCTACTTTAATGATATGTTCCAATAGTATGCGATGAAAATCTAAACGTGGACGCAAATTCATAGGGCCGCTTACAAAATGATATGCTTTGATTTGATTATTTGAATAATTAAACTCGGAATTCTAATTTTAAATCACCAGATATTTTTCATTTGACAATTGAGGTTACTTTTATAATCTCTATTTTCATCGATGCTTTTTTAATTTAATATTGTAATTAAAAAAATAATTGTTAGAAAAAGTGGTGATTATACATATAGATGAAACATTTTAATTGGAATGTGGTACTAGACTTTGGCTCGTAAAAGTTGATCCTGAAAAAGCGCGGCAAATTAAAAAAAACTGCATGTGGTATCACTGAGTATAGTAGGGATAAATAATTTTGATACTGTGCAAAAAATAATATAATTTATGTTAATGGATATTTTTTAAGTGTCAGATTAATTTTATTTGAACAATAAATAGGGTGGTTTGACATATTTTCTCTTCAAAAGCTACCAAACTACCACATTAACGCCTCTGAAGTTCTTTGACGATTGAAAAATCGGGCGGTAGTAAAATATATATGTACTTAAATAAGTTTGAACTATACGTAGATTAATTAAATTGTGAAATAAACTCCAGTTTTTATTATACTTCAGAATCAATGTTAAAACTTGTGATAAATGAATATGCAGGCGAGAAGAGGTTCTAGCTAGACATTAAGCTATTAACTTAATGTTTTTATTTTAACGCAATCACGCACTATTAACTATATCATTCTAAGCACACATAAATTACAAGGCAGTACAAATAGGTAAAATAGTTTACACAACATTTATCGTTTTTTTTTCTTCAGATAACACGGAAAACAAGCTCATATCATCGCGACACGATATCTAAAGTCGCGGAGGATGATTTTCGGAAATGCGTCCTTTTCTGTCTGTGTTCGGTTTTCGACTCTATTCACTCGACCCTTCTTAACTCGACACTTCTTAATTCTTTACTGCTAAAAAAAAAACAATAAAAAATAAACTAGGTACCAACTATACGAGTAGGTACATTAATTACAGCGTGCCGCTTTATTGGCTACATTAATTTAATATACGTATATGATTTCGCGGTTTCATTATATGAATATATTTTATTTTAAAACATTATTATTTATTGATTTATTTACAATTTTCTAAAATAGCATCTTGGAGCAACCTGTACGTAAATAACTGTAGCGTAGAAGTTATTCGTAACAATGATCAGTCAATCGTATCAATGGTAAACTCCATATTCACAATGAGCAGCACAAGGTAGGTTAGATGTAAAAACGTGCGCACATCCGTCGCCGTCAACACACGTCTATGAAATGACGTGGTCCAGTGTATCGGACCGATCGCCGTCGCGCCGAGAGGCGACGTGCGCGTATCCGTTGAGTTTCGTTGCAACGGGTATGTGCCCGTCGCGTTAACAAACACCCACGCTAACCTATTGAACACTGCGCGTCGGCCCGTCGCTCGTTATAAAAATTGGGCCGTTGTTCGTTGTCTTTAACAAGAGGTCTTACCATAACCAGTGAGGTAATGCCCGTAATTTTAAGAAAGGTCACAGTCAGAAGCCCAATTCCCGTAACTAAAAACTTTCAAAATCTAGTTGCAATCTCATCTCAGCGACAATCAAATGTCAAAAATGTAGGGAAATATAGGTATTTTTGACATATCGCGCAATGGATTTTCAACGTTCTCCTTAGCGTCGAGAGTTGAAAATCCAATGTGTTTTTTCGATGCGCTAGAATACACTCTAAGTTGATTCTCAACGCTAAGCTCAACACCGGGAGTTTAAAAACCAGTGCGCGATAAAATCCCGCCGCGATATTTTTACATCCGTGCGAACATCGTCGGCCTATAGTACACTGCTATAAGCATCTTTTGGTGCTCGAATGGCGTTGACACGAGGGTGCTGTTGGTAAACATTTATTGCAATAAACCTTACTGCCAATCGCTTCCGCCAGAGGGCACCATTACACTAGATAAAGGTTAAAGGTTAAAGTTCTTAATTATTTTAAATGGGGAAGGCAACTGTCAAAATGGTGCTGTCGTAGCTAGTTCCCAACACAAGCCAATAATACAAGGTGTGAGACGCTTTTATTTTATTTTTGCGAAAATGATGCGTTGTTGTGTTATTAAATACTCTGAAATTGGAGTCCACCATTTCCCGAGAGACCCTCAAATTAAAAGATGGATGCTTAAAGCTGTTCGTAGAAATGTTTTATAAATTAAACAGAGTTGAAGCATTTTGAAGTAAGTGACTTTGAGGATATATGTATGGTTTTAAATTCTGATACTTTCCATTTCAAATACTTGATTTAAAATATTAAAATCACTTAAAATAACGAAATAGCGAAATAAAAGCAAACTCACGAATGGACGAAATGTCAAATTTATTGTAGGCCGTGGGACCCAGCTATGACCACGCCATCTACAATTAGCTTTGCCCGACCTTCCCTATTGTTAATATTAAATGCATTTTATGTGACCGTATTCAGTCATTAATCCTGTAATGATAGAACGCGGATAAATAAATAACGTAAATAGAAAAACATAAAGTATAGGTCTCTTCTGTCATCTGTGGTTATAAAAAAACATATCTATGGTTAGGTGACTGTTAATGAGAAATCCGATATTTTTACAATATACTGATATATTATTTTAGTGTTAGCTGTTCGTCAGGAATAATCTGTAATAATGCATCTGTCCGTGATCAGTGTTGAGCCATTTGTTAGTATATGCAGGAACGAATGTGTTAATTAATCCACTAAAAACGAATAACTTCGCAAGCAATGGTAAATTCCAACGTTGTAAACACTTTACAGTCACAAAACATTAATAATAATATAATAAATAATAATATTCCACAACTTTCACACAACGCCATCTAGTCTCAAACTAAGCAGAGCTTGTGATATGAGTACTAGACAACTGATAAACATACTTATATATTTCTAAATACATACATATTATAGATAATAACACCCAGACACAGAAACAAATGATCGTGCTCATCACACAAACATTTGTCCTGGGTGGGAATCGAACCCACGACCTCCGGCCTAGTAGTCAGGGTCACTAACCACTAGACCAACAGGCCAGTCATTAAATGTTGTGTTCTGATCATTTTAGAGCTGAAGACTACAAAAAGGAACAAAACACAATATTTTAAGTGCTATTTACTTGAATGTAACGTTAAAGGTATATTGTAACGTAGTTCAATATAAAGAAAAAAAAAAACGTTTGAAATTCTTATTTATATAGTATGTTAGTTTAAACGAGGGACGTATTCAAAACCCACAATAGTTCACGCTTACATTGTATGATACTAATAAAAATATGAACAAAAAGACACACTGATAAATAACAGACAGAACCGTACCAAAAATTTCGCAAAGTCTCGCAACGTGTATGCAACTTTGTGTTAGACAAGAACCAGGGGCAAAAATTCACGCGTGGTTCGTGGTCGTTGACCCCGAATGGCTGCTTGTAGGTGCACGGGCTTCCTTCCTCGTCCTTGGACATGCGTTGGTACGCTGAATTGTTCGAATGTTCGCAATCGTTGGTTGACGCCTAACATAAGATTGTACGACGGAATCTGGCGGTTGGGAAACATCTCTCGGTACAAATTAATGGCCCCTCGCTCACTATCATTAGATAACGCGCAGGCAGGAACCATATCCCAATATTCTTCATTACAATATTGATAAGACGTCATTTTTATTTATTCAACAACACGTTTACAGGATACCTTTATCGCGAAGTAAGCGGGGTGGTTTAAGCGATACGCGGAAGCGCAATTAGACATGCGGAAATAGCGGCGCACTCGCATAGAGTGCGGTCAGCGCGGGAGTGTCCTGTCGGTGCATCGGAGGCCACACAAAGGAAAGAGGCGGGATTTGCGCACGGGTTTGATTCCCTTTCGGCAGTATCGGCACGTGTTTTACGTGTGTATCACCGCGTGATTACTTTACTGTTTACAAGTTCACTTTTTGCGCGCTCAGTGTTCATGAATTATGTATTTTATTGGACAATTACGTCACAAATTAAGGTCATAGGTTTATTAAATATTTGGGACGAGAATCGAATACTGAATACCCTCCCTCAATAAGTCCCCCTTTTAACCTAACATAATGTATGCATGTTTTTAACCATTAGGTATTATTTTAACCTTTAATTATAGTAACAAGGATGAAATAAAGCAGAAATAATATTGAAAAACGCCGAAAAATGTTGCCGCGCGCCTTTGACAGTTTGCTTTGACAGTCTGTGTGGTTCTTTTCTCAAAAGACCATTTCAGACACCAACCTACATGGTCTTCACATGATCTGACCAAGATTATGTCTGGACTTTAAAAGAGACTGTGACCTCTGAGTTTGTTTCGGCCTTTCTTCTCAGAGTAGTCAGATAGCAAACGCCGGCCTCATCTAGTTTAAAAAAAAAATGTTTGACATGTAAAAGTGTTTGTATAAACTTACTTACAGAAATAAAATCATTTATCATTTGTTTACCTCGTGTCAAAGTGGCGCCATCTGCTGTGTCAGTTTTGCGTAATATTGATTTTCACATTAAAAAAACAAGATGGAGGTGTTAGGTCCGATGCCACGTGTCAAAACATCCTTGAACAGCTATACTTACTATTTTCATGTTAATATAGCACTTGGAAATTTAAAAAAAGGTCAATTTTGTAGGGCGCAAACAGAACAGCAAAATGCTTGATTATGTATTGTTTATTGTTATGTGTTGTTTTGTTGAGTATGTTTTTTGTAATCAAGTGTTAGTTGATAGTTTACACGAGCATGCGCAAACATACGTCGCATCTTTTGCAGCTATTTTGAACTCTGTTTTAGTTGTTACATATTTCATCAATTTATAAACGAAAATTTTGTCGAGGATTTTGAAGCTCTGTCTGCGCTGACCCTTAACAGTCGTTTACCTACTGTTATAGCTGATGGAACCATACACGGGACACAGACCATATAAAGATCTCTCCGTCGATTCCGAAGCGCGCATCACATTATTCATTGGACCTGTCAAATGAACGACTACTCACTCTGATCCTCTTGACTGATATCGTTCATTATGACACCTGTTTCCGTCGAATGAACACTAGTAATGGAATAAATACAGTTGGAGAAGCCCTGTTCCTCGTCATTATCAGACATTGGTACTACTATGAATATAGCAGAGGCATCCATGAAACGTTTTTTGGACATAATTTTGTCCATTATCTTCGATACATCGAGTTTACTCGGCATGTGGTTAAAGAGCACAATGGGTTCTTCAGTTTCAGAGTTCAGTTTATTTGTCCTCATGTTGTAATTTCCAAAGTTAAGTTTTGTTTGAGACATTGTCAAGATTGTATATTCGCGGTGTGGAATTGCTCCTCCAATATTTTTTAATATCTTGCGTTCCCCAATTGTTTCGTGGTGGTCGATCAAATCATCACTGTCGGTAAATTGATATTTTAGTGTCATATGTACAAAGGAGTTTAGTAGGTACTTACCTCAGATCTTAAAACGAACATTACTATGAAATTCCTGTTTATTACTACAAAAAATCGCTGTTTCTATTTCTAGTAGAAAGGTACACATAATTACGCCTTAGACGGAATACGTTGAATTTTAAGTAACCTCTCGGTCAGTGCAGTTAGTTTCTTGCTAGGCGTTTAGGCTATTACATGGGACTTAAGCATAACTGCCGAAATGTGGGTGAACTATAGGTGCACCTCTGCCTAACCCTTCGGGGAATACAACCGTTATGTTATATTTTATTACCTACTTAATTTTGATCCTTAGGAGAAAAACCTCGAGATAAAAAAAATATTAGTAAAACAAAAGTCAATGGGAAAAAATATTATGTACATGCGCAACTTCCATGGTCAAACTAAAAGTTCGAAGAGGTGTTTTGAGCCATTCACGATTGTACAGGTGCAATGTTTCGTAAATGCGAACGCATTAAAATACTTGCGTTTCGCAACTTATTTTTCTAGGCTGTGTAGTTTTAACGTACAGCATAAAAGTCTTAGTTACCTTGTTGTTGGTTCGCCTAGTGAGCTATTACTCATAGGGTCATCAGTAGACTGGTAGCCCGAGTAATGAGTGGAGCTAAATGTGATGCTGCTATCCATATTCGACATCAAACTGACTGTATCCACGCTGTTGTTTGTGCTTGTGCTGAATAAAGACATCTCACTTTTTATTACGAGAACTGAATCAAGCCTATTTACAGTAGGTTTAGTTTTTGAGTTGAGGCCTTTGTAATTATCATATAATGGTTGGTGGCGCCTTGAACTTTCCACAGTCTTGTCAGATTTACTTGTTCTGACTTCGTTGGGTCGTGTACTACTCTGCAGGTAGATCTTCTCGCTTTCAGTGCTACATGGTCTCGTACTAGAGCTTTCAACAGAGCTGGAGCTGTTAAGACAGTAATTCACTCCATTATAAGAAGGACAAGATTCAAACCTAGAAACTTTATATTTACAATATATTGAGTCTTTAAGACCTTTATGACCGGTATGAGTGTTACCGTTATCAATTTTTGATAAAACCTCTCTTGTAAATGATGGTACACCAACAGCTCTTACAACTGTAACTTTAATACCCTCGTCGTCAATGAAAGCCCCGCTCTTAACGCCTGGGATACATTCACCAGGACAATCGCAAAAGGAAGATATGTCTGGAGACGTGACTTTGATTTTTACGTAACTGTGTTTAAATCTGATTTTCTTTTTGTCGCAACCGCAGCCACGGTCGCATGTTGTTGTTTTGAGAATATCTTGATACTCAGTTGCTATTCCTGCTTCTTTTCCTGTTGCTAGTCTCTTTGACGCTGATACACCGACTGATTTTCGTTTAAGACCTGCCATTATTTTGGCTATCAGAGATTTCTCTGAAGCCGACCGTCCTACAGGTAATGGTATACCCATATCATGCAGATCTTGCAATATATTTTCCTTCTCTGCAGGTGTCTTGCCTTCTAATGGCAGTAGTTTGCCAACTATAGCTGCTTGTTCATGTTTATTTCGAATAGCTTTAGTTTTAGGTTCAATAGGTAGACCGAGGTCAGCGCGAACCTTGTCGATAAGTTTTTTTTCTGAAGGTGATTGACCTTCAGGGAGGGGTATACCTCGCATAGCTAGTGCCCTTAGAATATTTTCTCTTTCTTCTGGTGTTTTGTCTTTAAGTGGTGTAAGTAATCCTTCCGCTTTAGCTCTACGCATTTTCTCAGAAGGCGCCAGGACCGCTGAAGCCACCTTTGAAGGATGACGACTAGCTGCCGCTATCTTGGCTATAAGAGATTTCTCTGATGGCGTCCGTCCCACAGGTAATGGGATACCCATGTTATGTTGACCGCGTAGTAATTTTTCCTTCTGTGCAGGTGTTTTGCCTTCCAATGGCTGTAGAAAGCCAGCTTTAGCTGCTTGTTCATGTTTGTCTCGAAGAGATTTAGTTTTGGGTTCCTTAGGAAGACCAAGGTCGGCGCGCACCTTATTAATAAGTTTTTTTTCTGAAGGTGATTGACCTTCAGGGAGGGGTATACCTCGCATAGCTAAAGTCCTCAGAATTTTTTCTCTTTCCTCTGGTGTTTTGTCTTTGAGTGGTGTAAGTAATCCTTCCGCTTTAGCTCTCCGTATTTTCTCAGAAGGCGCCAGGACCGCTGACACCACCTTTGAAGGATGACGACTAGCTGCCGCTATCTTGGCTATAAGAGATTTCTCTGATGGCGTTCGTCCCACAGGTAATGGGATACCCATGTTATGTTGACCACGTAGTAATTTTTCCTTCTGTTCAGGTGTTTTGTCTTCCAAAGGAAAAAGTAAGCCAGCTAAAGCTGCTTTTTCATGTTTATCTCTAATAGCTTTCGTTTTGGGTTCAATAGGTAGACCAAGGTCGGCACGCACCTTATTAATAAGTTTTTTTTCTGAAGGTGATTGACCTTCAGGGAGGGGTATACCTCGCATAGCTAGTGCCCTTAGAATATTTTCTCTTTCTTCTGGTGTTTTGTCTTTAAGTGGTGTAAGTAATCCTTCCGCTTTAGCTCTCCGTATTTTCTCAGAAGGCGCCAGGACCGCTGACGCCACCTTTGAAGGATGACGACTAGCTGCCGCTATCTTGGCTATAAGAGATTTCTCTGATGGCGTTCGTCCCACAGGTAATGGGATACCCATGTTATGTTGACCACGTAGTAATTTTTCCTTCTGTGCAGGTGTTTTGTCTTCCAAAGGAAAAAGTAAGCCAGCTAAAGCTGCTTTTTCATGTTTATCTCTAATAGCTTTCGTTTTGGGTTCAATAGGTAGACCAAGGTCGGCACGCACCTTATTAATAAGTTTTTTTTCTGAAGGTGATTGACCTTCAGGGAGGGGTATACCTCGCATAGCTAGTGCCCTTAGAATATTTTCTCTTTCTTCTGGTGTTTTGTCTTTAAGTGGTGTAAGTAATCCTTCCGCTTTAGCTCTACGCATTTTCTCAGAAGGCGCCAGGACCGCTGAAGCCACCTTTGAAGGATGACGACTAGCTGCCGCTATCTTGGCTATAAGAGATTTCTCTGATGGCGTCCGTCCCACAGGTAATGGGATACCCATGTTATGTTGACCGCGTAGTAATTTTTCCTTCTGTGCAGGTGTTTTGCCTTCCAATGGCTGTAGAAAGCCAGCTTTAGCTGCTTGTTCATGTTTGTCTCGAAGAGATTTAGTTTTGGGTTCCTTAGGAAGACCAAGGTCGGCGCGAACCTTATCAATAAGTTTTTTTTCTGATGGTGATTGACCTTCGGGGAGAGGTATATCTTTCATAGCCAGTGATTTCAGAATTTTTTCTCTTTGTTCTGGTGTTTTATCTTTGAGTGGTGTAAGCAATCCTTCCGCTTTCACTCTACGCAATTTTTCCGAAGGCGCCAGGATCGCTGAAACCACCTTTGAAGGAGGACGACTACCTGCCGCTATCTTGGCTATAAGAGATTTCTCCGATGGCGTCCGTCCAACAGGTAATGGGATACCCATACTATGTTGACCTCGTAATAACTTTTCCTTCTGTGCAGGGGTCTTACCTTCTAATGGCAGTAGTAAGCCAGCTAAAGCTGCTTGTTCGTGTTTATCTCTAATAGCTTTCGTTTTGGGTTCAATAGGTAGACCAAGGTCGGCACGCACCTTATTAATAAGTTTTTTTTCTGAAGGTGATTGACCTTCAGGGAGGGGTATACCTCGCATAGCTAGTGCCCTTAGAATATTTTCTCTTTCTTCTGGTGTTTTGTCTTTAAGTGGTGTAAGTAAACCTTCCGCTTTAGCTCTACGCATTTTCTCAGAAGGCGCCTGGACCGCTGAAGGCACCTTTGAAGGATGACGACTACCTGCCGCTATCTTTGCTATAAGAGATTTCTCCGATGGCGTCCGTCCCACAGGCAATGGGATACCCATATTATGTTGACCACGTAATAACTTTTCCTTTTGCGCAGGTGTCTTGCCTTCCAATGGCTGTAGGAAGCCAGCTTTAGCTGCTTGTTCATGTTTGTCTCGAAGAGATTTAGTTTTGGGTTCCTTAGGAAGACCAAGGTCGGCGCGAACCTTATCAATAAGTTTTTTTTCTGATGGTGATTGACCTTCGGGGAGAGGTATATCTTTCATAGCCAGTGATTTCAGAATTTTTTCTCTTTGCTCTGGTGTTTTATCTTTGAGTGGTGTAAGCAATCCTTCCGCTTTCGCTCTACGCATTTTTTCCGAAGGCGCCAGGATCGCTGAAGCCACCTTTGAAGGATGACGACTACCTGCCGCTATCTTGGCTATAAGAGATTTCTCCGATGGCGTCCGTCCCACAGGTAATGGGATACCCATATTATGTTGACCTCGTAATAACTTTTCCTTCTGTGCAGGTGTCTTACCTTCTAATGGCAGTAGTAAACCAGCTAAAGCTGCTTGTTCGTGTTTATCTCTAATAGCTTTATTTTTAGGTTCAATAGGTAGACCAAGGTCGGCACGCACCTTATTAATAAGTTTTTTTTCTGAAGGTGATTGCCCTTCAGGGAGGGGTATACCTCGGTTAGCTAGGGCCCTAAGAATTTTTTCTCTTTGTTCCGGTGTTTTTTCTTTGAGCGTAGTTAATAATCCTTCAGCTTTTGCTCTACGCATTTGTTCAGAAGGTGCCAGGACCGCAGAAGCGGCACGTGATGAAGCCTTGATTTTAGCGATAAGAGCTTTCTCTGATGGCGTTCGTCCCACAGGCAATGGGATCCCCATATTATGTTGACCTCGTAGTAAATTTTCCTTCTCTGCAGGTGTTTTGCCTTCCAATGGAAACAGTAAGCCAGCTAAAGCTGCATTTTCATGTTTATCTCTAATAGCTTTCGTTTTTGGTTCAATAGGTAGACCAAGGTCAGCGCGAACCTTTTCAGTCAGTTTTTTTTCTGAAGGTGATTGACCTTCAGGAAGGGGTATACCTCGCATAGCTAGTGCCCTTAGAATATTTTCTCTTTCTTCTGGTGTTTTGTCTTTAAGTGGTGTAAGTAAGCCTTGCGCTTTTGCTCTACGCATTTGCTCCGAAGGCACCAGGAATGCTGAAGCTACCTTTGAAGGATGACGGCTACTTGCCGCAATGTTGGCTATTAGAGATTTCTCCGATGGCGTCCGTCCTTTAGGTAATGGAATACCCATATCATGTAGACCTTTTAATAACTTTTTTTTGTCTGAAAGATTCTTGCCTTCCAATGGCTGTAGCAAGCCAGCTTTAGCTGCTTGTACATGTCTATCTCTTATAGATTTAGTTTTAGGTTCAATAGGCAGACCAAGATCGTGACGAACCTTGTCAATAAGTTTTTTCTCCGATGGTGATTGGCCTTCAGGGAGAGGTAAACCTGTCACAGCTAGAGCCTTAAGTATTTTTTCTTTTTGTTCAGGAGTTTTGCCTTTGAGTGGCGTAAGTAGTCCTTCCGCTTTCGCTTTACGAATTTTCCCTGAGGGCACCATGAGCGCTGAAGTCACCTTTGAAGGATGACGACTACCTGCCACTATCTTGGCTATGAGAGATTTCTCCGATGGCGTTCGTCCCACAGGTAATGGGATACCCATATTGTGTTGACCTCGTAATAACTTTTCCTTCTGTGTAGGTGTTTTGCCTTCCAATGGAAAGAGTAAGCCAACTGAAGCTGCTTTTTCATGTTTTTCTCTAACAGCTTTAGTTTTAGGTTCAATAGGTAGACCAAGGTCAGCGCGAACCTTGTCAATAAGTTTTTTTTCAGAAGGTGATTGACCTTCAGGGAGGGGTATCCCTCGCATAGCTAGCGCCTTTAGAATTTTTTCTTTTTGTTCCGGTGGTTTGCCTTTGAGTGGCGTGAGTAATCCTTCCGCTTTTGCCCTACGCATGTGTTCCGAGGGCGCCAGGATCGCTGAAATCGCCTTGGATGGTATTTTGCTCATTGAAGCTGGACGAGGACCTGCCATTACTTTGGCTATAAGAGATTTCTCTGATGGTGTCCGTCCCACAGGTAATGGAATACCCATTTTATGTTGACCACGTAATAGTTTTTCCTTCTGTGCAGGTGTTTTGCCTTCCAAAGGCAAAAGTAAGCCAGCTAAAGCTGCTTTTTCATGTTTATCTCTAATAGCTTTCGTTTTGGGTTCAATAGGTAGACCAAGGTCGGCACGCACCTTATTAATAAGTTTTTTTTCTGAAGGTGATTGACCTTCAGGGAGGGGTATACCTCGCATAGCTAGTGCCCTTAGAATATTTTCTCTTTCTTCTGGTGTTTTATCTTTAAGGGGTGTAAGTAATCCTTCAGATTTCGCTCTACGCATTTTTTCCGAATGCGCCAGGATTGCTGAAGTCACCTTTGAAGGATGACGACTAGCTGCCGCTATTTTGGCTATGAGAGATTTCTCCGATGGCGTCCGTCCCACAGGCAATGGGATACCCATATTATGTTGACCACGTAATAACTTTTCCTTCTGGGCAGGTGTCTTGCCTTCCAATGGCTGAAGGAAGCCAGCTTTAGCTGCCTGTTCATGTTTATCTCTAATAGCTTTATTTTTAGGTTCCTTAGGAAGACCAAGGTCAGCGCGAACCTTGTCAATAAGTTTTTTTTCTGATGGTGATTGACCTTCGGGGAGAGGTAAACCTTTCATAGCCAATGCCTTCAGAATTTTCCCTTTTTTTTCTGGTGTTTTACCTTTGAGTGGCGTTAGTAATCCTTCCGCTTTCGCTCTACGCATTTGCTCCGAAGGCGCCAGGACTGCTGACGCTAACTTTGAAGGATGACGACTGCCTGCCGCTATCTTGGCTATAAGAGATTTCTCTGATGGCGTCCGTCCCACAGGTAATGGGATACCCATGTCATGTTGACCACGTAGTAATTTTTCCTTCTGTGCAGGTGTTTTGCCTTCCAACGGAAAAAGTAAGCCAGCTAAAGCTGCTTTTTCATGTTTATCTCTAATAGCTTTCGTTTTGGGTTCAATAGGTAGACCAAGGTTGGCGCGAACCTTTTCAGTCAGTTTTTTTTCTGAAGGTGATTGACCTTCAGGGAGGGGTATACCTCGCATAGCTAGTGCCCTTAGAATATTTTCTCTTTCTTCTGGTGTTTTGTCTTTAAGTGGTGTAAGTAATCCTTCCGCTTTAGCTCTACGCATTTTCTCAGAAGGCGTCAGGACCGCTGAAGTCACCTTTGAAGGATGACGACTAGCTGCCGCTATCTTGGCTATAAGAGATTTCTCCGATGGCGTCCGTCCCACAGGTAATGGGATACCCATGTTATGTTGACCGCGTAGTAATTTTTCCTTTTGTGCAGGTGTTTTGCCTTCCAATGGCTGTAGTAAACCCGCTTTAGCAGCTTGTTCATGTTTGTCTTTAATAGACTTAGTTTTAGGTTCCACAGGTAGGCCGAGGTCAGAACGAACCTTGTCGATAAGTTTTATTTCTGAAGGTGACTGACCTTCAGGAAGAGGTAAACCTTTCATTGCTAGTGCCTTCAGAATTTTTTCTTTTTTTTCTGGTGATTTGCCTTTGAGGGGCGTTAGTAATCCTTCTGCTTTTGCTCTACGCATTTGCTCCAAAGGCTCCAGTATCGCTGAAGCCAACATTGAAGGATGACGACTGCCTGCCGCTATTTTGGCTATTAGAGATTTCTCCGATGGCGTGCGTCCTTCAGGTAATGGAATACCCATATTATTTAGACCTTTCAATATTTTTTCCTTCTCTGCAGGTGTTTTGCCTTCCAATGGCTGTAGTAAGCCAGCTTTAGCTGCTTCTTCATGTTTATCTCTAATAGCTTTATTTTTAGGTTCAATAGGAAGACCTAGATCGGCGCGAACCTTGTTAATAAGTTTTTTTTCTGAAGGTGATTGCCCTTCAGGGAGGGGTAGACCTTGGTTAGCTAGTCCTTTTAAAATTTTTTCTCTTTGTTCTGGTGTTTTGTCTTTGAGCGTAGTTAGTAGTCCTTCTGCTTTCGCTCTACGGAGTTTCTCTGATGGCGCCGGGACCGCTAAAGCTACCTTTGAAGGATGACGACTACCTGCCACTATCTTGGCTATAAGAGATTTCTCCGATGGCGTCCGTCCCACAGGTAATGGGATACCCATATTGTGTTGACCTCGTAATAACTTTTCCTTCTGTGCAGGTGTTTTGCCTTCCAATGGAAAAAGTAAGCCAACTGAAGCTGCTTTTTCATGTTTATCTCTAATAGCTTTATTTTTAGGTTCAATAGGTAGACCAAGGTCGGCACGCACCTTATTAATAAGTTTTTTTTCTGAAGGTGATTGACCTTCAGGTAGGGGTATACCTCGGTTAGCTAGGGCCCTAAGAACTTTTTCTCTTTGTTCCGGTGTTTTGTCTTTGAGCGTAGTTAATAATCCTTCAGCTTTTGCTCTACGCATTTGTTCAGAAGGTGCCAGGACTGCAGAAGCGGCACGCGGTGAAGCCTTGATTTTAGCGATAAGAGATTTCTCTGATGGCGTCCGTCCCACAGGTAATGGGATCCCCATATTATGTTGACCTCGTAGTAACTTTTCCTTCTCTGCAGGTGTTTTGCCTTCCAGTGGCTGTAGTAAGTCAGCTTTAGCTGCTTGTTCATGTTTTTCTCGAATAGATTTAGTTCTGGGTTCCTTAGGAAGACCAAGGTCGGCGCGAACCTTATCGATAAGCTTTTTTTCTGATGGTGATTGACCTTCTGGGAGAGGTAAACCTTTCATAGCTAGTGCCTTCAGAATTTTTTCTTTTTTTTCTGGTGATTTGCCTTGGAGGGGTGTAAGTAGTCCTTCCGCTTTTGCTCTACGCATTTGCTCCGAAGGCGCAAGTACTGCTGAAGTCAACTTTGAAGGATGACGACTACTTGCCGCTATTTTGGCTATAAGAGATTTCTCCGACGGCGTCCGTCCTTTTGGTAATGGAATACCCATATCATGTTGACCTTGTAATATCTTTTCCTTCTCTGCTGGTGTCTTGCCTTCCAATGGCTGTAAAAAGCCAGCTTTTGCTGCTTTTGCATGTTTATCTCTGATAGTTTTAGTTTTAGGTTCAATTGGTAGACCAAGGTCAGCACGTACCTTGTCGATAAGTTTTTTTTCTGAAGGTGTTTGACCTTCAGGAAGAGGTAAACCTTTCTTTGCTAGTGCCTTCAGAATTTTTTCTTTTTTTTCTGGTGATTTGCCTTGGAGGGGTGTAAGTAATCCTTCCGCTTTTGCTTTACGCATTTCATCCGAAGGTGCCACGACCGCTGAAGCCAACTTTGAAGGATGTCGACTGCCTGCCGCTATTTTGGCTATAAGAGATTTCTCTGACGGTGTCCGTCCTTTTGGTAATGGGATACCCATGTCATGTTGACCACGTAGTATTTTTTCCTTCTCTGCAGGTGTCTTACCTTCCAATGGCTGTAGTAAGCCAGCTTTAGCTGCTTTTTCATGTTTATCTCTAATAGCTTTAGTTTTAGGTTCAATAGGTAGACCAAGGTCGGCGCGAACTTTGTTAATAAGTTTTTTTTCTGAAGGTGATTGACCTTCAGGGAGGGTCATACCTCGGTTAGCTAGTGCCCTTAGTATTTTTTCTCTTTGTTCTGGTGTTTTGTCTTGGAGCGTTGTTAGTAATCCTTCCGCTTTCGCTCTTCGCATTTGCTCCGAAGGTGCCAGGGTCGGTGTTTTGCCCATTATTTTGGCTATTAAAGCTTTCTCTGATGGCGTTCGTCCTACAGGTAATGGAATACCCATATTATGTAAATCTTGTAATATCTTTTCCTTCTCTGCAGGTGTTTTGCCTTCCAATGGCAATAGTTTGCCATCTTGAGCTGCTTTTTCATGTTTATCTCTAATAGCTTTAGTTTTAGGTTCAACAGGTACACCAAGGTCAGTGCGAACCTTGTTAATTAATTTTTTTTCTGATGCCGTTTTTCCTTCAGGGAGAGGCAAACCTTTCATAGCTTGTGCTCTTAGAAGTTTTTCTTTTTCTGATAAGCTAGCTAAAGATTTCTTTTTCTCACCAAGCATCCGCTCTTCTCGTTGTAAATGACCACAAAGTATACAATCACAATTTTCGCAATTTTTCTTTTTATAACAGTCGTATAAGCTCTTCATTACTTCAAACATAGCATCAGAGTTACAAGAGCAGCAACAAGAGTCCTCTGCAGCACCTAGTTGACACCTGTAGATTTTAAATTTTGTCTGTCTGGTATAGTTAAATGGATTTATAGATTCGTCAAACCGATGTTCAGAAACTACATTGACAATATAATTTGATTGAAAAGGGTTTTGTTTGTATTTGTTTTGCTTTGTATCCTTTCCATGGCCACTTCTGTTTCGTGGCGGGACTGGTCTTGTACATTTGTTTAGTTCAGGCATGCTTGAGGGTTTGGTGACCGAACTTTGCTTCTGGGATTTGCTGAATCTTGCTAAACTAGATGCAACTCTAGGTTGTTGAGCCTGTATGAATACATTGTGGTTTTTACGGTTTTTCAATCTTTTTTTATTAACAATTATTATGCTCACATTTTCGGATCCATGACTGGTGCGGTTTTCTTGATTAAAATAAGATAATTCATTTTCTGAACCCTTATATGAAGTGATGTTGCCCAAATCTCTCATCGTGCTTTTTTACCCTTTTCGAATCTCGTGACTGACAAAGAATTTTGAGTTTAAAACTTTTTCAAAATAAATATAATTAAAATTTCATTCTTTTACATCAGTATGCCATAATTCATGCTATGGCATTTTGTTTGTAAAGAGTTCATCGGGTTATCATTACTATTTTGTGCACAAATTTTGGATCGTATGATCTTTGATGAAATTAAATTTAAATTTGGGCTGTAAAAAAAACGAAAAATAGGTTAATATTTATGAAATTACTAAGTATTTTGCCTCAGCTTTGTACGGCTGAAAACTAGAATTAAATACTTTGAAAAGTTTTTAAAGTTAACGTTTTCAATCGAACAGGCGTTGGACTGAATTTCGAAAATTAAACTTTTATCAATCGAACATCTTATAACATAATTATGGAGTCGTAAAAATATCTGCGTGTCCCTTATATGGCGGGCTCTATACAATTATCAAAACGTTTGGCGGGAAACCTGGCAACATGTGGGCGATGGTTTGTTGATTGCAAGTTGATAACTGTGTTGATGCCGACATTGGCCGACTGTTTTGTTAGTGACAGTCCTAGCAGGTGAACGGGGACGTCGGGAAAAAAAATGACGCGCACCTGACCGCACAATGTATTGCGTTGTCAAAGATGAGTCTGCAGATTTCTCCATGAAATATTTCGTGTTTTATTTCCGCTGAACGAATGGACATGTCTGGTGGACAAATGGACGATTGTCTAGGTACAGTACCCGGCGATAAATATTGCACATAGACCTTTGGAATGAGACAATCGGCTAATTTCGGCTTCGTAGAGCGTTATCTCTGTCGCACACTACCTATGTGACGTTTTAGCAGTCGTTGTTCAAGTGCGATTAGGGGTGAATCGTATTTATCGTAACAGATAGAAATAACAGATATTTAAAAATAACAAATAACAATTGTTCCTACCAACACAACTTATCTGTTACTTAAATTAACAGACCCTCAAAGACTGATACCGCGGCTGTTTGTTACTTCATTTTAACAGTCCATATATCCCCACCCCACACAGACTGTTACCTGTTACCCGGCTGGTCGGCTGTTACAGTGTTACTTTCATACACTCTCACTCACACAAAGGAAGAAATAAAGCAAGGTTATCAATTTCTCTCTCGTACTCATTAAAGAATGACCCTTGCTAAAAAGAGAAAGACCTATTATTTTATTTACTTCGTAATATGTTTACTTCTCACTCTTACACAGCAGTTAAACTACGCTAAAAAGAGAAGCACTTTGTATTTATTATCTCTAAAATACACTTCGTGGTCTTACAAGAACAAACATTTTAGAGAAAGTGACTCCTAAGTTTGGTCGTGTTACATGTAACCTGTTACTGACCAGTGACCATCACAAAAAAAACTTAAAATTTTATTCTTAAAATTCCATAATTATGTGTGTGGCCGGCCTTATGGCCGGCCACACACATAATTATGGAATTCCGATTCGTAATTCTGTTTCGAAAGCAGCAAATCCATTCATAAATCTAGTAAAGTCTTGTAGTAATTTAGTAGTAGTAAGTAGTGATTATTAATGGATTTGCTTCTTTCGAAACGGGATTCCGAATGTTTATGGCCGGCCTTACATGCACGCTTTAGAAAACCTGGATAACGAACCCCTGAATACAATAAAGAATGTTTTGTTTTTGCATAATAATTAGTATTTTTTAGGCACTAAACAAAAACTGAAAATGTTTGACGTTTGTCATGAGAGTTATAAGTGTTACGAGCATCAACAGCCGGCGATGGCACCAGTGGAAGTCAATCTCGCTCAGTCAACGCCGCGCCGTGCCGTTGCCGGTGTCGGTAAGTCGAAAAACATGCCTTAAATTTAATATATTTTTGCTTCCCCGGCTGCTGCCGGGTCGGTGCCGGTGCCAGTGTCGTGCCGGCGAGTAAATACAAACATTATGTTTGAATTTTTCTCCCAGAAGTACCTAAAAAACTACAATCCACAAAAGTTGGTTTTTTTATAACGATAAAATTGATCGTCACACTTTGTTATAATTAGTAAAAAAAGTTGTCTAAGATAACTATCTTATTATCTTATCTTAATTGCAAAGATATAATAAATATTCCTTTTATATTTATATAAATAATGTCTACGCGATATTATTATGTTTTAACTTAACATGACTTCTGGACGAATGCAATATGCAAGTAAGACGACGCCATGTTCAATAGAATAAGATAATAATTTGAAAAACTATTATTATTTTGTACCGAAATTCAGATGAATATTAAGGAAAGAATATATTTCCTCAATTCGTGGCATTCTTTTCTCTTTTTACATTACCGTACACTTTATGGCTGAAAATGAAACATCTCCTTTGTTATGCAACAAAAAAAAAAATAGTGATCGCATCCGAATCTCTTTATTATCTATGGTTTGAAGGAATTAATCGCAAAATGTTCCGGGTATTTACGATTTTTTTGATAAACCATTATATATGTTATTGAATTTAATTGAGATTAATTTCCCTGTTTGTTTTTTTTTCTATATTATTTTCTCTATAGAAATTTGTGATGCTACCAAAAAAATACAGTGATCGTGTCGGGAGACCTTTATTGTCTTTGGTTTGACGTTTCACGGCATTGGTCGCAAAGTATTACATGCATGTACGACTAACTTTATATTAATATGAATAAAGATGACATTCAGTTGAAAGTAATTTGGCTGGTTTGTTTCTTGATATTTTTAACATTTTGAATTTTTTAAATTTGATTGATCTCACTTTAAGTGTCAATCAAATTTCAGTACATTTGTTTAGTCATCCGGTTAGACTAGAGTCTAACCGAGTGACAAAAAGAAAATGTATTACACATGATTCCATAATTTCACATTACCCCCCTTCAAGATTACCTAAGAAATACTTCAAATACGATTTTCAACTTTAACTGAAAAGAAATAAAGAAGATATTCAATTGAGATTTAAATACGTATTTGTTTGCCGGAACAAACATAACAGGCTGTTATTTTATAACAGATATTTGGATCTGTTATTTTTGTGTAACAGTAACAGCGATAACAGATATTGTGTTTAACCTGTTACAACCCATCCCTAAGTGCGATAGAGTGCGGTCGCGTCCAGTTCAAAATATATATTTAGAGTTGTTAACACCCCCAAATTTAAATAATTTAAAGTTCTACTATAGCATCTTTAGGAAAAAGAGGGAAACCTTTACGAGTGCAGTCACGCGAAATTATCTACAATGTTTATAAATATTTTGTAACCGAAGCTGACAGATTTAAAAAAAATGAAGATAAAAATGTAAGTTGTTATTTTAAGAAGGTTCAAGAGCGAGTTTCAAATGCCACTGGAATTTCAAGAAGAACTTTTAACAATATATTAAACGAAGTTAGTACTGAAACACATTCTACTGAAATTAAGTTCAGCACTCCAAAAAAAGGGAGACCAAAAAAGCAATTTCGTTTGGATATGGACGATTTTGATTATGATGTTGTTCGAAGAATGGTGTATGATTTTCACTTACGATTTAATGAACTGCCAACAATAAAATCATTAAAAGCTAAATTATCTGAAGCTATTCATTACAATGGGTCTGAAAAGACGTTGAGAAAAATACTTCACGAGATGGGATTTCGGTTCACTAAAATGGAAGATAATCGAAAAGTTCTAATGGAAAAGCACGATGTAAGTCTCAAACGAATGGAATACCTTGATAAAATACACAATTTCGCGAATCAGGAAAAAATATCGTCTACATGGATGAGTCTTACATACGAGTACACACATCCCACACTAAAGGGAAATCTTGGAGTGATGATAAGAAAAAAGGAGTAAAAAAGCCAATTTCAAAAGGTCAACGTTTAATAATAGTTCATGCGGGAAATGAAAAAGGCTTTGTATCCGGTGCCTTTTTAACGTATAAATCCACGGACACTACAGATGACTATCACAATGAAATGAATAACGATAACTACGAAAAATGGCTGGTTAATCAATTAATCCCAAATATACCCAGTGATTCTGTTCTAGTTATCGACAACGCACCCTATCACAACAAATATGTTGATAATGAATCCCAGGGCTTTGGATGCTTTTTTGGGGATATGATTGATATGACATTAAAAGGTAAGCTTACTGTTCAGAAGAATACCAAGATCTCTGCGGACATGCGCTCGAGATAAAGGCAGATTTGCGATTGAGTAGTTAAATATAACTGATAGATTCTTCCGGGTGAAGGTAAGCATTTAGATATGTTAAGGTCTAATTTATTTATCCTACAATAGCTAACTAATCTACATATGTCTGCCTGCAAAAGTCTAGCATCATTTAAACTTTTGCAAGGTTGTGAGATGTTCATGTCATCTGCAAACAATAGGTATTTAGAATGTTTGAAACACTCGCCGATATCGTTACTAAAAAGTACAAATATTAACAGCCCCAGTAGAGAACCCTGCGGCACACCAGAAGAAATGGTAGAGACCAAGAAGATATAAAGCCATTGAGAACCACTGCTTGTGTCCTATTTTTCACATAAGACGAGAACCATCTGTACAGGTCTCCCATAATGCCCCAGTCGAAAAGCTTCCTCAGTAGAATGTCATGATCGATCCTATCGAACGCCTTGCTATAATCAGTATAAATTGCATCGACCTGGGATCCATTATCCATTTGCTCAGTAATATAATCTGTGAACAGAACCAAGTTAGAAACTGTAGACCTTCCTTTCAGAAACCCGTGCTGTTGAGGACTCAAGCACACCACACTGCTATACAACTGATTGTAAACTACGCGTTCCAATACTTTATCTAGCAGACAAAGTTTGTAAATTGGCCTATAATTTTCAATAATATCTTTAGCGCCCTTTTTATAGATGGGTGATATAAAAGCAGATTTTCATAAAGAAGGTACTATACCTTCAGATATTGACCTTTTAAATAAAAGTGATACAGGTAAAGCTAGTTCCTCAGTACACTTAACTATGAACACAGCGGGTAGGGTATCGGAAGCGGCAGATTTGGTTAAGTCAAGGGATTTTAAATGTCCATGAACAATTGCTATGTCTATCTCGACTGTACTTAAATCACAGACACATACAGACGAACCACAGTTGTGACTTGCAGGGGAAGCATCAAGAAAGGTTGTGAGAAAGTAATTATCAAAAAAATCCCAAATTCCTTCCCCCGAGTCACTTCTATTAACACCGTATGAAATACTCGATGGGTAATTACTGTTCATGCGTTTGCTTTTTACGTACGACCAGAATAGTTTTGGGCTATTACATGTGGACTACTAAATTTAAGTCATGAAAGCCTTATAAGAAAGCTGTTCTATATCATAGGCTCTGTCGCAAAGTAATTGATATGATAAGCGATCAGAAATATTACCGTAGACTTTAAATTTCCTGTAATATTTGAATTTTTCTTTAAGTATCTTTACGAGTATAAGCGCCGAATCATACCAAGGTGGATATTTAAAGAGTTTACACAGACGCTGAGGGACGTGTTTTTTTTCTGATCGCAAATAACGTTGAATAAAAATTCCTGACAGCTTCATCCACAGTGCCTTTCGATATTATGTCGTCCCAGTTGGTGTCTCGCAGGTCAGATCGAATTCGTTCGAAAGTTACCTTTGTTATACTAATAAGCCATACGTGCACTGGCTTAAAGTGACTGAGGTTCCACAATAACAAACTGTATTAACAACGCAGGGTGATATGAGTCCTCGATAGTTAAGGGTTCTAAACATGCCATGACGGTGACGGGCGTATTTGCGAGGAATAGATCAAAAATTTTGCCATGCCTGTTATTAATGAGATTAAACTGCTGTAAATTACAAAAATCAATGGTGTCAACAAAATGAATAAATACTTATCTCCATACTCAATACTCAACGCTCGAAAAAAAGCACTTGAAACCAATAGAAAAACAGCCCTGCATCCATCAAAACCCATTTACTAGCAAGCCAATGAATATAACTAAAAGAACAATAAATTGCACATTTCGGTACAAAAGAAATCATTTACACAGCAAGTACAGCTTAGCGGACTTTGACTGAGATAAGCGAGTAGGCGCATTCCTTGTATGCTCAAACTGCCAATTTTTTCTTGCTTAAAAACTTTCATTATTCGTTTTAGTTTTAGCGTATTATTTTTATGACGTTTTTATTTTATTTTTTTATTTGAGATAGGTTTGCTCTTGACTCTAGTCTAGGTCAGAGATGACAGAGACAAAGTCGACGATGGAGCGAGCTTACCTAGAAGAAGCCTGTTCACTCTCACTTTGAAGAAATCGGGGTTGTATGCGTTCGGAAACACAGACGCAGGCAGAGAGTTCCACTCCTTTGCTGTTCGCATCACAAAAGACATTTGGAAACGCTTATTGCGAATTGGTGGAATAGCAACTAGGTAAGGATGGTAACCTGCAGTGCGTCTAGATGTCCGCTGATAGAAGGGTGCCGGCGGAATGAGGTCGTGGAGTTCTTGAGCACACTCCCCGAAGTATAATCTGTAGAAGACCGTCAAGCAGGCAACCTTGCGGCGATGAGCCAAGCTGTGAAGCTTGGCATCCACCAGTCTTACGTCGCCAATGAGCCTCTTAGCTCTGCGTTCCACCGAGTCAAGCGCGGCAAGTTGGTATTTGGCCGAGCCATCCCAAAGGTGGCTGCAATACTCCATGCAGGATTGGACTTGCGCTTTGTAGAGAATTAAAAGCTGTCCAGGCGTAAAGTATCGCTTCACCCTATTCAGGATGCCCAGCTTCTTGGCCGCAGTTTGAGCTTTGTACTCGATGGTGGCACCGAAGTTGAGACATGATGTCAACTCCATGCCAAGGAGCTCGAGCCGATCAGTTACAGGAATAGATATACCCCGAAAAGTAGGAGTTTGATCGAAACGACTCCTTTTAGCGGTAAAAAGACACGCCTGTGTTTTGGTGGCATTAAAAGAGAAACCAGATTATTATCACCCCACTGGGAGACAAGGCTTAAGGTCAAATCTGTCCGCTCTACCATGGCCTGTCTCAAGGAACGAACTTCGGCCCCGCTGGTTTTTGCGCTGGACAAGTATCTCTCTGAAACTGTACTGTCATCTGCGTACCCAACAATACCAGACTGAAGCAGGTCATTGATGTGTAGCAGGAAAAGAGTTGCAGAGAGAACAGACCCCTGAGGAACTCCGGCATCAATAGCCATAAGGTCGGAAGAGCAGCCGTCAACGACTACTCTGATAGACCGTTCACTAAGGAAGTCTGATATCCAGCTGCAAAAATCAGCAGGGATGCCATAAGCAGGAAGCTTGCTGAGTAGACCAGCGTGCCAGACCCTGTCAAAGGCCTTCAAGACATCAAGCGATACAACAAGTGCTTCGCCGTGCTTCTCGATAGCCTCGCCCCAGCAGTGCGTGACATACACAAGAAGATCGCCAGTTGACCGTCCCCGGCGAAAGCCATACTAACGGTCACTGAGGAGATGACATAGCAAAAATGAGATGAATTTTGATTTAAAAATTAAACAAACAATGTTGAGATTAGGCGTTAAATAATAATAGATTAATGTATTTTTTGCAAGTTCCGTTCCGTTGCAACGATGTAACTCTTGGAGGTAGCATCCCGTCTCACAAAAATCTTCATATGCTTCACCCACACAAATTGGAAATTATGTTCCTTGGCAAGGAATTTAGTTTGCGAGAGTAACATTTTGTTCCTGATAGTAAGAAGATCGTTTACAAAATAATATCCTTCCCGAACCAGAGATTCCAATGTGATCAGGAAGTAAGGGATCCTTGAAGGAACGAGCAGCCGCGATTGTTAGCGTTCTCCCTATTAATATTATCTGCAATAAGTACTGAACGGTGGACTTCCAGTTGTCAGAGAGACACCTTTGGCAGGAATAGCCGTAGGAGCGGACCAGCTTCTGAGGTTGATGTGATGGTGATGATTGTTGTTGTGTACCTGCGTGTGCAGGAGGAAGTTTACTATTAAATGGAGTGTTAGCAGAAGTGAGTTGCGTTTTTTATTTGTAGTCTGCAAGTATACTTCTGGAGGGAATGGGGATACATGCGTTTCTTTAATATTAATCTTTGCCTATTGAGTAATAATGTGCAAATAAACTATACCTATTTGTTTCGTTCCAGAAAAAAACTGTTTACTGTTTGTTGGCTTCGGCGGTGGCAACAGAGCGGGACCCTCGCAGCCCACCACAGCGTATTTTGTTCGAGAGCCGCAGACGACAGGGCAGACGATGCGGCTTTGGTCGCTGCACACTCTGCCGATCCGTTTTTGAGCACAAGAGTAACCTCAACTTCGTTACATTGTATACCTTATTATCACACTTATCACCCTAACTTATTCATAATTTTTTTTTGTGATAGTTGACGCGCACCGCGCGGCCTTGTTCTTACGATAAGTACCTAATAATTGCGGCAGCTCGATGTTTTGGACTCGCTGAATGTTATTTCTATCAGTATTAGATACATCTTCAGTTCTTTGCCACCTACCTCAACAAAGGTGGAAGTTCTCAATTCGACAGATTGTTTATTTGTGTGTTTATATTTTGAAGAATAATTTTTAACCGTCTCATACTCAATAAGTTGGCCCGTACAATTTGTCATATTCAAGAATCTTATGTTAGTACTAGTTTCCACACGCGACTTCGTCCGCGTGAGGTTTCTTGTTCCTCCGACTCACCCCGTCACATCGCATCGCCTGCCCGCACTGTTACTTCGTTTTCGCTTAGCGCTCTCTCTTACTTTTTTTCTTTTTGCTTGGCTTCTAAAGGTCCTAGTGTAATTTTACCATACCTACTCTATAGCCTTCCTCAAGAATTGGGCTATAAAATGCAAAAAGAATTTTTCAAATCCAACTGGTAGTGACAGAGATTAGCGAGTTCAACAAACAGTTAATAAAAAATAAAATAAATAGATAACTGATAACTGATGATAGATAACTGATGTGTAGATAACTATGCGCATAAGCGGTAGGCTAAGCGCATTTTTGTTACTTTAAGGGGGAAGCGCCAGGTAGCCCGCGAAATCCAAACTTTCTTATGTTTTTTTGCGCAAAACCTGCGCATTTTGATATAAGGATGCTTTAAGAAATTCTTTATAGTTTCGTTTCAATAATGAATAATTAAAATTTCCCTAGATTGTGTTGATGTGTGTATTATAAAGCTGAAGAGTTTGTTTGTTTGTTTGGTTGAACGCGCTAATCTCAGGAACTATTGGTTCGAGTTCAAAAATTATTTTGGTGTTGGATAGCCCATTTATCGAGGAAGGTTTGCTTTATAAAATTACGCTAAGACCGATAGGAGAAAAGCATCAATGAAATATTTTGCAAAAACGGGGAAAACTTATTCCTTTTGAGAGCTTCCGTTGCGTGCGCTGCGTAAACGGTTAAAGTTACGCAAAAATCAAGTATGACGGAATTGTTTCTCTTAAAAAGTTCTAATAAAAAGTCTACGATAGCATATGTCAATCTTTTAAGGTTGTTATTATTTGTTAAGGTGTTTTCATAAACATGGTATAAATCCTTATCCAAATAAATAGTTGTATAATCAAGGCTGATTAAGCACATGTAAATTCCTTTTTAAATTATTCGAATCGGACCTTTCGTTTAGAAATCATGACGGGTATAAAATTTCTTAAAGCGAAAGCGCCAGGTAGCCCGGGAAATTCAAATTTTTTGATGTTTTTTGCAATTTGCAAGTCAGTTTTTTTTATTAAAAATTGATTCTGATACGTGTATT
The DNA here is from genome assembly GCA_947568875.1 of Fissipunctia ypsillon. Lineage (NCBI taxonomy): Eukaryota > Metazoa > Arthropoda > Insecta > Lepidoptera > Noctuidae > Fissipunctia > Fissipunctia ypsillon. Next base: position 27,628,920 of record OX387643.1, read on the forward strand.
CTAACATCCTATAGATCTCCATCGATATATTATATTAACCACTTGCCTAAATTCCCTAGAAAACATTTTAAGCAAACAAAAAGCAAACAACATCATTTTAACAGAAGATATTAATATTAACATAAAACCTGGCAATACCGACAGAAATAGTTCGTCTTATCTTAATTTGACTACCGAAATGGGCCTTCTACCGGGACACACACATCCTACAAGACCACAAAACTGCCTCGATCACGCAATGATTAATAAATCTACTTGTGCAACTGTCATAGTAATAGATTCCACAGTCAGCGAGCATGCCTCAGTAATGATATGCTTATGAAAGGGCGTTAAAAACAATAAACCGACGAGTAAATATGTAACAAAAGTAAATTATGAGGCCACTGTAAGCAGCATAAAATACAGATTTCTCATTTATAGCTGACAAATGCGATGCAAACGAAGCCGCAACTAGGTTTGTCGAATGTTTGATGTCCACAATATCTCAGCACTCCCAAGTCAAGAAAGTCCCTAACCGTAAAACAGTACTTAAGCCCTGGATTACACCTAGTCTATTACGGTGTATTTGACACAGGGATAATCTCCATAAAATATTTCTAGCAGACCCAAAAAACGGAATTATCAATCTGTCATATAAACGGTATCGGAATTTCTGCAATCTGTTACTTAGGAACATAAAACAAAATCATGACAGATCCACATTAGAATCTTCAAAAAACAACAAAGAAACATGGAATATTGTTAAAACTATTACTAACCAAGCTGGACAAAAATATCACTGGACAAACTGTTAGCTGCAACTGATACCCCCAATGCCATTGAGGAAATAAATCTAAAATTGGTAAGTAATTAGCTGACACTATTATTCAAAACCAAAATTCCCCAAGCGCCCCATATAAGGAACATCCTCTGCAAGGGAATCTATGGTTTTACTATCCCCGGGAGAGGCCGAAATTGAGACGGTACCGGTTGACCTGAGAAATGATTGTGCTACAGGATGGGACTCTATTCCGGCCAAACTGCTCAAACTGAGTAGAGATGTAATAGTACTCTACTACTAATAATACTCTTACAAAACTCATTGAGACATGTTTTGAGCAGGGAGTCTTCCCCAGAGTCTTCAAAAAGTCTCTAATAACGCCTGTTCACAAGGGAGAGAGTCAAGAGGAGGTCAAAAATTATAGACCTATCTCAGTACTTTCAGCACTGTCAAAGCCAACATCGAATATGGTGTACCACAAGGAAGCTGTCTATCCCCAAGCCTCTTCCTGGTCTATGTGAATGACCTGTGCCAACAGTCTCTTAATAAGGGTAAAACATTTAGTTATGCAGACGATACCGTATTAATATTTCACGGTGAGAGTTGGGAAGAAACGCAACAAGCGGCAGAGCTGGGTTTACGTAAAATAAGGCACCGCAGATTGTCGATAATTGATTATCAACACTATTCAAACTCATTTTCGTAAGCGCGGATGCTGAGCGTGGGATTCTAAGTTTGATTCCCGGGTAATGTTATTGGATATTTCCATTGGGAATTTCTTAGTAACAGCTCAGAGTTTTGAAGTTGACGGTGTGATACCACCGGGCCTCAGAAAGCACGTTAAGCCGTCGGCCCTGCACCTGATCTCTCTCCGGTCGTGTTGGATTGCCGTCCCATCGGACTTTGAGAGTGAGGAAAGAGAGAGTACACCTGTGACTGCGCCCACACTTATGTCCTATAATATCTCCCGCGCCGAAGGCTGGTTTCCGCTGAGTTTGATCGTCATGGCTGAATTTCGGTCTGAAGGACTATTTTTTTTTATAAACACTATTTTAGATTCAATCCCAGAGCCGCCGCTGCAGGGCCGTAGCTAGTCACGTCACCACAATGCCCGTGTGGCACTTAAAGTTGCGAAATCAAGCAGCGCGGCGCCTGAGAGCGATGCGATTGCAATGCATCGTGTGAGTTCGTGTGATCGTCACTCTTACCTAATCTGATTGGCAATCATTAGGATAATAACTCGAAGAATTCTATATTTTCACATACCTGTCATATCCTAAATCAAAATAACTGAACACACTGGAAATATATTGCCCAAAAAACTTAATACCAGCAGTAATAGTTCTTTGATTGCGTTACATGTGTTTTTTTTATTATAATTTTATTTAAAAAATAATAAATAGGTAAAATATTTCATGCTATTGTCATTGTGTTTATAGATTAACATAATTATAATATGTCCACAGACGTATTAAAATTAGGCAGAACTTGTGTAAACTAAGCTTAACATAAGCTCTACATTAACTCTGTGTGGTGACCACCAGGCTCATGCTTGCCATGTTTGGTATTCTGATATGGTCGCCGAAGAGGTTGCAGTGAGCAAACCATTGAAAGCATTATGGTTACTTAATTGTAACATGTACAAGACAGGATTCACACATACTTGTTGCCTTTCCATCAGAGATGTGCGAAGTAGTTAAGCGGTGAAGCTAAGCTACGAAACAACGCGCCTATTTTGACGAGCTAAGTGGTGCAGCGGAGCGAGTAAGATGTGCTATGTAGATGCGTGCAAAAATACGTAGCTTTGTTTGCTACCAGAGCTAAGCTAGGCCATGAAAATCAGCACAAACAAGCATATCTTTGGTGGAAAAGCAGCCTCATTCGATACAACATTTTATGCTTTGGAAGCTAAGAGCAATCTTGTCTCAGATCCGAAATAGGGGTAAATGTGCACGGGGCGGTAACCTAAATGGATAAAGACTGTCCGAGACCTAAAAAGCATCTATTCTTAAAAGGCTTAAATACCTACCTCATTTCATATTTGGTTGAGGAGTTCCTATGGCCACCTTCCGGCTGCATAATCAGATCAGCTCCATGGTACTATATCATTGCATTGTCATCAAAATTACATCACAAATTGTGATACTTTTGGTACATGCTACCAAGACTATGAAAATATTGTACTTTTCGGCTTACATTAATCCATTGCACCAAATAACGTCACAAAAAGAACTTATTATCTGTATTGTTCTAGAAACCTGAGGGGCCGTGGAAATATTTTATACTACATACTACTTTGGGGTCATGGCCACCCTTCTTTTTTTTTGTGACTTTAGTTGGAACTTTTGTCGAGCAAGAATAAAATTGTCCATTAGAAGCCACGGCCACATTTCTTAATTTCATAATTTCTTAGCGGTTTAACTTATATTTAAATTACTTATTAGCTGATAGGCTAGATTATAATGTGAATAAAGTATCACCGACTGTCGTACTTTATATATTATTTATTAAATTATTATTAAAAGCCTCTGATGTCCCACTGCAGGGCAAACATTCAAACTCAAAATATTTAATTTCACATAAGCCTACATGGGCACTTATGAAACATCAGAAGCTAGGTGCACGGTTCCAATTGGTCGTTTCCTATGGAGAAGAACCGGCAAGAAACTCCACGGTTACTCTTTTAAAAACAATTGGCATGGGAGGACAGTGTAGGCCTGTCAACAAGTACCAGGTACTTAACAAAATAGAAAATGGTTTACAAATCTACAAAGGCCTCCCTACTCTCTTTCCATTTCTTTCTGTTTAAAGTTGCTAACGACCAGTTTTTGTTGAAGAAGTTCAGCTCATCCCGCCATCTCCGTCGGGGCCTGCCGCGATGTCGCTTGCCATTAAGAGGGACCTATTGGGTCGTAAGTTTGGCCCATTGGTCGTCTGACATACGGCAGACGTGTCCAGCCCAATTCCATTTTAGCGTAGCAGCTTTCCAAGTGACATCAGTTATCTATGTATATTAAAAAAAAGAAGCCACGGTTATTTTCATCGATCGTAGACAATACTTGAAGGATTTATTGTTTTTTTTACATACGACTTAGAAAGAGAAAAACACTTTTTTACAATAAAAAAAAACAACCGACTTCAAAAAAAAAAACACTACAAAGTGAAAAATAACTTTAATTGCAGAAGTCGGTGTCTTTGGATCTGCATTCACAGTCTGATCTCAGTCTCAAAATGTCAATAATACCTATAATTTTCCTACATTTTTGACATTTCATTGTCGCTGAGATAAGACTGCGACTAGACTGAACGTTTTTAGTTACGGGAACTGGACGTCTTTATTTTAGGTTTTTGCCACCGACTTCTTAAATTAAAGTTATTTTTCACTTTGTAGTGTTTTTTTTGGAAGTCAATTTGTTTTTTTTCTTTTATAAAAAAGTTTTTTATTTTTCACTTTTTAGTGGTACGGTTTGTAATTTATTTGAGTTACAATAGCCTAATGTCAACTGCTCATCACCTTTTACAAAACATTGCTTTTCCCGACGCAGGAACGTTAATTGCTGAGGAGTTCTCCTGGTACTTCACCATACTATATGCATTGTGACGAGCTTATATTGCTTAGCAATCATTTTAAAGTAATTGAATCGCAACCCGTGAAATACTTAATATTGATAAGTTCCGGTGGCTATCTGTGGTCTTCATCATCAGTTTCCACTTCACTAAATAATGCTTTTCAAGAGCAAATGCACAAGTTACTATAAAAAATACCCAAATCGCTACAGGTGTGCCTATAATATTTGAAGAGTTCCCTCGATTTCTCCTCGATTCCATCACCAGATCCTGACCTGATGACAATAGAACCACCGAAAAAGTATACCCTTTTAAACAAAAAAGATTGCGACGAACTGAGAACCTCCTCCTTTTTTGAAGTCGGTTAAAAACTATTTATAGCCAGAGTGCATCTCATGACAATTCCAATAAGCCCAAACACGGATAGGATACATTGTTTTATTACGGAGTTCCGGTGCCTACCTTCCGGCTTCATCATCAAATCAGTTCAATGGTACCATTTTCATCAGAAGCATTTATTTAAATTTGCTTCATCATAGTCGCTCAACTATCTTATTCAAGATATCTTATTGCCACCCGTGAAATACTTATCATTGAGGAGTTCCCGTGGCCATCTGTGGTTTTTTCGTCAGTTCCACTTCACCAAATGATACTTTCTGAATGCTTGACTTGTTGATGAAAATAGATACCAAATTCGCTATGTGTTTGCTTATAATATTTGAGGAGTTCCCTCAATTCCTCATGGATCCTATCATCAGAACTGGACTTTGATAAAAATAGGACTAATCTGGAAGTATGTCCTTTTAAATAAAAAAATTATTTTCTACATCGGCTTATAAATGACCGAGTACTGAGGTAACTAACATTTAAAAAAACAACCGATTTGATACCTCCTCCTTTTTTTTAAGTCGGTTACAAACAAATATGCAGTGATGGGGACTACCGACAGAAGTGAAAACTTTAACGTGTACGTGCATAGCATGTCGCATGTCGGTGACGTGAACCCGTAAGATTTCCGCCTACTAACATAGCATGCATGATTGTGCATGTTCGTAATATTGTTAGTTTTAAGTTCTTTTTCTTTGTTTCCTTTCGAGATACTGTGTGCACTTGTGGTATGTGCCAATAAACGTTTTTTCTTTCTTTCTTTTCTTTTAAGATTTCCTAGCATGTCGCATGACGGTGACGCGAACCCGTAAGATTTCCCCCTACCAACATAGCACGTCGCATGACGGTGACGCGAACCCGCAAGATTTCCTCCTACCAACATAGCATGTTGCATGACGGTGACGCGAACCCGCAAGATTTCCTCCTACCAACATAGCATGTCGCATGACGGTGACGCGAACCCGCAAGATTTCCTCCTACCAACATAGCATGTCGCATGACGGTGACGCGAACCCGCAAGATTTCCTCCTACCAACATAGCATGTCGCATGATGGTCACGCGAACCCGCAAGATTTCCTCCTACCAACATAGCACGTCGCATGACGGTGACGCGAACCCGCAAGATTTCCCCCTACCAACATAGCATGTTGCATGACGGTGACGCGAACCCGTAAGATTTCCCCCTACCAACATAGCATGTCGCATGATGGTCACGCGAACCCGTAAGATTTCCCCCTACCAACATAGCATGTCGCATGATGGTCACGCGAACCCGTAAGATTTCCCCCTACCAAAAATCGCTCAAAGCGCCTAAAGAAGTTTTCACTTCAAAAAATTTAAAATGTGAAATCCGGTGAGAATTTCAAAATTTTATTTAAAAAACGCGAGAAGCCACCGAGAAGCCCTGGGTCGTCCATTCTTTTGGACGTCATTTCATGGGTCGCTCTGTATAAATTTGCACGTGCCCTTTGAAAACCCTTTCTAAAAAGAAATTAATAGTCAACTGGGTTAAACTATGTTAGGGTCGACTTTGGGTATTGAGAAATAAAAAGTTATAAGTGAGGTCCGAGGGTATGAGGCTTTGACCCCGGAAGTAATATGGCATTGCCATAGCCACCCAGCCAGACATAAACCAAACAAGATGTTCATTTATTTTTCAGATTTTCTTTATTACGAATAAAATTATCAAAATTGAAACAAAAACGTGTTGTTAATTAATTACAAAAACAATGACGATGAGAATACAGGGACTGAACTAGGAAAAAAATCGATTAGTAAACTTTGTTTAGTGTAAAATGCAAGTACTGTTTTACTCGTGAGAAGTATCACCATGTTGTGAAGGATTCTTGGAGCAAATCGAAGCAACAAATGCCACCTAGTCCCTGGGAAGCGGAACCTTTGCCACCTATTTTGAACTTCAACCCCCTAAATGGGCCTTCCTCATCTTGACTATCCGACGGTGATGCCTCTAGTTCTGAATGATCTGCAGGCGTCGAGTATGGTGTCTTTAATGTCCCGTCCGTTTTGGCCTGGTTAATTTTAATTTATATTAATAAAGCATTTATTAAGAACTACATTCTTACAATCAAGGGTTCACCGTAAGGGTGCACCTGACACGAACCTTGTAAAGGCACAGCAATATGTAAAATTACTAATTAATTTAATTATTATAATGACACACAGATTTATACTAAGAAAGGATAAATGTGAATATCTATCTTCTTTGTACATAAGAAAGAAGTTGAAAAGTTGAGAGGATGAATAAAAGTCGACTAACAAAAGGTATCTACACGGCAGATGTGAGTGGAAACGTCGGGAGGAGACGCCCGAGGAAGACTTATAGTGATCTTATTGGTGATGTTCTTCAGAAAGGTCAGGTGCGTAGTAATCGCTACCAGCGTGCGTGTATGACCAGATGTATGAACGTAAACGTGGCAAAAGGAGTATGTAAGGATCGTAGCAGGTGGCGTTCTGTAGTTTCTGCCTACCAACATAGGAAGAAGGCGAGTGTATATTTATACATAAGATGAAATGGGCAGGTGAGCACATCACTTGAGAACGGGGCGGCTGGACTGATAAAGTTAGTTTTTTGTTTTTTAAACTTTGTAATCGTTCGAATAGGGAACGTTTACGAGGGGATAGGTTTTTAGGGAAAGGAAAATTGGAAAAATTAACCGGAAAATTGGAAAATTCGGGAAAAACTGAAAGTACTTTTTTATATCGAATTTTTGTATGAATTATTGAAATTTGGACAGGACAACGTCTATCGGGTCAGCTAGTTTATAGGGCAAAACTCAAGCCTTATGGAAATACAAGAAATGGAGCGTAAGAAACATCTTCACGTTTGGCGCCTTCCTACGGAAACTACTGTCGAAAACTTAACCACTCATGTAAAACAGGTGTGTGAATCTGAAGTGAACGTCAAAATTAAAAAAAAAATAAGCATATGACAGAGAGAGACTACTCTTTTTTTATTGTTGGAAACTCTGAGGGATTATACCACAAATTATGTCAATCAGATGTATGGTCTTCAAAATTCTGCATTCAGATGCAGAATTTTCCGAATGGATTCGGTTTCGGAGACCAACAAATAAACCAAACGAGGGAAAATAGAAATATTTAATTTTTTTTATCAAAACTAAAGTGGTCAGCGTACAAAGTTGGGTGTTTTGCAATAATGTAGGACCTGGGAGAGCTAATTTAATTGCAATAACAGAAACTGGCTGCATTGAGTCAATAGATGCCGAAATTATACCGCAAGGGTAACAAATCTTACGATGCAAACGAATGGACGGACGAACACAAGGAGGCGCGTTTCTCGTGGCCACACATGGGTTCGAGCTACGTAAAGTGACTGTACCTGGTGACGTCAATGTAAATAGATGCGCGTTTGAACTGATTTGTACTACCGTAACATACCCGTAATAGATATTTGTTTTTGTGCTGTGTGGTTTAATATTCCTCCAAGCAGTTGCGGAAATGATTATATGATTTTGCTTAGAATTATTGAGCAGTTATGTGTTAAATCAAATCTCCTTTAACAACAACATCCCTAACGTTCTTGTTATAGGATATTTTATTTTACATTCTTGTAATATGTAATAATGTGATCAAAAGTTATGAATATTTTCTTTCGTTTTGTGAATTCATACAGACAAATCACGTAAGTACCTAATTGCAATAGCCGTCAGCTGGACTTAGTTTTGTATTGATTGGGTGTGGGTGAGGTGTAGGTGAGGTGCGCGTGAGTACGGCGGACGAAGCGCTGGTGCCAGTGGATCCCTACCACCCGCCGCTCGTAATAAGCGTGCCCAAAGGTTAGTGCGAGCGTTCGGACAGTAAATCCACTGATCACACGCCTGCAGACTATGCAGTGACAGTATCGAATGAATTGTGGCCACAGTGGAGTTTTGCCAAAGCGGATTATGATTCATTATACTCGTTGCTATACGATTGGGGTCCGATGTATGCATACATGACCCAGAAGCGGCGGTTCAATATTTTTATAACACCGTAAATAGCAATTGACAGTTGCGTTCCAAGGAAAAGGAAAATATGTGTAAATTCTAGGTATAGGTACCCGGAGTGGTCTACTGGTGAAATTATTCATTGTATTAGAAAAAAAAGGCGATATTGCATAAGAGGTTCAAAGAAAGTGGGATAAGCAGTGACTACGAAATGTTTGCTCGATGTAGGGTAGCGATAAAGATAACAATAGTGAGTGGCCATAACCAGCACTAGGAGTGGGTTGAACAACATTTTACAAAAGATCCTAGATCTTTTTGGGACTATGTGAGGTCTAAAAAAAGCAACAGGGAACCGTAAAAATATCTAGGACGGCACATTTTATATGATTCAGAGTGTGCTAAAGAGTTCGAGCAATATTAGTCTTCTGTCTACAACAGTCAGCAGCCACGTCCCGACGTAAATGCAGCGGTAGCTTCAAGCGGCGATATAGGCCAGTGACAATTCTGTCAGCTCCAGCAAAAGTTTTTGAGTCAACCATACAAAGGTGCATGTTAGACCAAGTGTCCAGTTTGTTATCGGACACCCAGCACGGTTTTCGACCGTCGTGTAGCATAACCAGCAATAAATTGAACTTTATGACGTGTTTTATTTGCTAATTTAAATATATGCCAAGATATTGTAATTGTAACACATTACACACATTGACAATTGGACATTGTAATTTAATTTTATCATTTTTATTACTGTTATTGGTAATAAAATAAAATTATTAGATAGATATTAGTGACATGTATTTAGTTTCTTGCTTTCTCTTTTTTTTTAGTTGACATATCATAGTTTTAAATTTTGAACTTTTATGAACGTAAATAATATTAATGTAGGTAGGTAATGAGATTGTGTTGCACTAATTTAATTTTGTTTTAACCTTTATTATTTTAATTATTATGTGCGGTATCTTTGTAAAACATTCAGACAATGTAAATTGTTATTGCATAAATGAAATTAATGAAATGTTGATACCAGAGTACAAGTCGACGTTGCCTACTTTGAGTTCAAAAAAGCTTTCGATTTGGTTAATTACATATTATCAGAAAAGCTGGCAGCAGTCGGATGAACTCCTGCATTGCTTCCGTTCTTTGCTAACTACATGAGGGGTCGACAGCAGTTCGTAGAATAGGCTGGTTGTAAATCTGAGCCTTATTACACAAGATCAGGAGTAAGCCCGGGCAGTAATATTATTAATAGGTCTTTACGTATGTAATTGGAGATGATTCAATAACCAGCATTTTAAGATTTAATTATCTGTGGATTGGCGCGCAGTTCGAAATTCAAATAAATTTTATTCGAAAGCCGTGTTAATTTAATTTCAAATTTAATCATTTGTTTTGAGATATTTTTTTGTTTTTATGAAATTGTGGTAGTTTTTGGCGCCATGGATAAACTGAAAATTCGTACAATTTTCGAATATGAGTACCTACGTGGAAATACCGCTGTGCAAACAACATGAAACATTAACGACGTGTACGGGCCTAACACTGCTTGCATAAACACGGTCCATTATTGGTTCAATCGTTTTAAATCTGGTAATTTTGAGTTTAAGAACGAACCTCGCGGTCGGCCGGTAACTAGTGTCGACGATGACAAATTGAAGGCGATAGTGGAAGCGGATACAACTCAATCTACAGCTGAGCTTGCTGCGGGCCTTGGAATTAGTGTCAAAACAACACTGAAGCACTTGCGCCAAATCGGAAAGATTAAAAAGCTAGATAAGTGGGAGCCACACTAACAAAGCGACCAACAGCGAGACTTACGCGTCGAAGCATGCATAGCACTACTGAATCGGCATAGAAACGAGGAAATTCTAAATCAGATTGTTACCTGCGATAAAAAGTGAATCCTGTACGACAACTGTAAGCGTTCGTCTCAGTGGATGGAGCCGGGTACAGCACCTAATGAGTGCGCTAAAAAAAAGATTACTCATAGGATGGTGACTGTCTGGTGGACAAGTGCCGGACTTGTACATCACAGCTTCTTACCGAATGGCACAACAGTGACAACAGATGTCTATTGCCAAGAATTGCAAACAAAGATGGAGAAGCTCGCAATTCAACAACCAATACTGGTCAATCGCTGTTCCCCATTGCTTCACCACGACAACGCATACCAAAGCTATAAGAGTTACAGCTGGAAACTCTCCGTCACCCACCGTACTCATAGGACCTTGCCCTAACAGATTTCTACTTTTTCAATATTTAGATAATTGTTTTAAGTGGGAAAAAATTCAACACCGAGAGGCAGTACAAAACGCTTTCGCTGACTTCATCGCCTCCCGTCCGGCAGACTTCTACAGTAAAGGGATAAACAAACAAATTGTATAGATAATTTGGGCCAGTACTTTGATTACCTACCTGAAATAAAAAAAAATACCAAAATTTTCATACAAATCTCGAATTTCATAGGTAAAGACCTGATGCTGGCTTGAAGCTATCAGGGTTGCCACTTGTTTATTATTTGCGAACGATCTTAAGTTGCTCATGGCTATTAAAGATAAGAGTAACTGTTCACTTTTGCAGCTAGATATAGACTATGTAGCTGAGTGGAGTATGAAAAATAAACCGCAGTTTAACGTAAAAAAATACTCAGTCTTAACTTTTAGCAGATTGAGAGAACCACATCTTCACGAGTACAAGATTGAGGTGAGGGCACATGAATTGAGCGGGTAGAAAATGTACGTGACCTGGGTGTGCGCCTAAACAGAGTTAAAATTTCGTGACCATATTGCAAATGTTTGTAAGAATTATACAGAAGTCTGGGTTTCGTTCTTCGACGGGCATCGGGTTATACAAATATAGAAGCAGTTGCAGCATTGTATATTGCGCATATAAGAATTCAGCTAGAGTGTAATGGTCGCAGGATGTTCGAAAGAGTTACCGTGGCCCCTGCCACAGGCAACGGGTGGGTTTTAGTCATTAAAGTCTGACACGCCCTCCCGCTCCGCCTAGAGCGGGAGAAGTCATTTGATGATTACCCACCCAAAAAAAAAGAAAAAAAAACTAGAGTATACTGCCGTCATATGGGCACCGCATGAGCTTGTTGGAGCGCATACAAAACAAATTCACCAGATTTTTGTACATGAAACTATACGGTGTCTATCCCTTCCATCCGTCGATGTACCCAACCTTATTCGTTATCGGTATGGTCGGGTACAACAAACTCGAGACGAGGGACTTAGCTATAACCAAATAAATGTATTCAAACTATTACGTGGCAAGACCTATAATTCCGGTGTTTTGAAGGAGATTTGTCTGAATGTGCCTGACAATTACGTATCGCGGCGCCGGAAGCCGCGAGTCCTAGCGGTGCTACATGCACGAACCTACTTGCTCAGCAGAGTGCCACTGACGCGCGTCGCTCACGCACTGAATGACACGGCTGACAGGATTGATTTGTCTTCATGCTCTCTGAATGAATTCACAAAAATAATATTGTATGTGTTATGTTATTTAAGATAGTTTATTTAAGGACCACGCTACCACATTAGGAATTTCCTGTAATGATAGCAGTGTTTGTGATAAATAAATAAATTCTATATATTTATATATTTAAATTTATACACGCATTCTAGTATTATGTTATTAACCTTTTAACCGCACGACTTCATATCAGTTGTCGTGCCCCCAGCGCCGGGCACAGTGAATTATTACGGTATGTGGTCATAAATATACGACCCTGGCGAAATTGATACGAAAATATTTGTCGGATTAATCCGGCGTAAAGGGTTAAATGAAAAGTTATGAGCACGCACCATACGCGCTCAGGCGTGGAACTATGTTCATCAGCCTGTAATATGTACCTACAATACACGAACTGTATTGTATTACGGGCTGGTGACCAAACTCGAATTTCAAATTTAGACCATACCAAAAACATACAGATTTTCGTTGGTTTGTACAATTGAGGTTCAATGTAAACTAGAGCAGACACCGCAAACAATTTTTTTGCGCAAAACTTTGTTGTCCGGGACAGCAAACGTCTCAGTCTACAACCTGAAATGCATACACCGCGGTAGTCATTATGTTTGACACGCTTACATTGAACCTTAATGCCCGGAACAACGTGTTGCGCAAAAATTTTGTTCGCGGTGTCTGCTTTAGTTTACATTGAACCTCAATGGATAAAACAATGAAAACTGTAGGTATGTTTTCGGTATAGTCTAAATTGCATGGTTTTTAGTTTTAGGGCTGATATTCCCAATGTCATGCAGGTATCAAGTCAACCCTTCATTAGTGGTTTTTGTGGAAGAGACACTAAAATCTTGCCAATATCACGCAGGTACTATGATAGACCATCAAACGCTAGAGATCGTTCAGTGTTATTTTTTTGACAGTGAAAAACGCCACATTTTTTTATTCGAGGAATAGAATTGACATCTGACAGTAAAGTTCAGAATATTCCTCGTTTATAGATATCTGACGTTGGAAAAATCAGTAGTAATGGTTGAGGTCATAGTGGTGCACTCTCTTCTAGCTAGGTTGTTTCTCGGATGCTCTCTATTTACCTGTTGTTCTGCCACGATGCTCTGAAACAGCTCCGGTTCCATCATTGCATAGTACCTGAGGGCATCCTCTACAGTGTATTCTGGTTGAAGCTCAGGTGGTAGTCTCTTTTTCTTATTAATTTTGAATCCTGAAACTCTTAACGTTTCAAGTGAATTTTTTTTCAAAGTATCTTCAAATGCATCTTTTTGATAATATGATTCTAGTATTATGTACGGTTCTAGGTCAGGCTTAGGCTCAGGCTCGGGCTCGCGCTGAGGACACTCGCATATGTTCTTTTTATTCGACTTATTTCCATTTTTGAACCATCGAAATAATTTGGGTTCAGTCGAGGTACCAGCGGTAGAACTGAATCGGGTTTCCTTAATACGAACTTGTTTCTGTTTTGTTTGTCCCATTTCTATGAGCATTCTTCCCGGAATAGGATCTAATAAGTTGGCAATACACAACTTGATTGTGTCAACCGCCCGTCAGTAACCAGATGGTTGCTGACGACTGCGATGATTCAGTCTCTGGCTCCGGAGCCTGCCAGATGGCCAGCTCCGGAGCTTGCTAGATGGCCCGCTCCGGAGCCTGCCAGATGGCCAGCTCCGGAGCTTGCCAGATGGCCTGCTTCGGAGCCTACCAGGTGGTCTGCTCCGGAGCGGGCCAGGTGGCCTGCTCCGGAGTCTGCCAGGTGGTTTGCTCCGGAGCGGGCCAGATGGCCTGCTCCGGAGTCTGCCAAGTGGCCAGCTCCGGAGCCTGTCAGGTGGACCTCCGGAGCCAGGGAATGAACACGGTAAATGAAATAGTTGTATCATGAGTGTTAATGGCTGGTCCTAACCACAGGGACACTCTGAATTGGTTAGTCTAGTTGGTGTAGATGTAGGTTCCATTTTGTACAATTCGGGGCACTCAGGCTCTTTACCTGTAAACAGATCAAATAGCAGTGATTACGTCAATCGGAAGTAAATAGAACTCATTATTTCTGAATGATTTATGCATGTTTCATTAAGCACATATCATACTGCGAGTAACTTTCTGAAGTGCTAGATTAATGCAACGTAAAAAAGTTATTAAGTACTTAGATCTATCTTAGAGCAACCCTCCTTACTTTTGTTAAGAAGAATAAGTTACAAACTATGTGAAAAGGGAATTACTTTGGGCAGCTGGCGGTGGCCCCAGAGCTTGCGGCTCAGGTGGTTGCGGACACTCTCCACACCCAGTCGACAGCATGTGCTGTATCTTGCCCTCTTTGACTGCTAGCTTTAACAGCTCTAGCATCGTTTCTGGACTACATTGACACGCTTTCATTTGTGACTCGAGGTTTGTACTTTTTTGAGCAGAGCATGCCTTGGCATGATGTTGAGCAGGGTTGTCATGAAGTTGAGCGGGATGGGCAGGATATTGAGCGGGGTTGTCAGGATAATGAGCGGGGTTTTCAAGATATTGAGCAGGGTTGGCAGGATATAGAGCGTGGTTGGCAGGATATTGAGCGGGGTTGGCAACATATTGAGTGTGACATGGCGATGATGCCGGTACGGTTATCGACATAACTGATTCTTGCTGTTTCACACCCCATTTAATATAAAATGGATCGCCAATCATACCTGCAAACATTACACAAATTAGTTTTTAATTAATCCGGATACTAACTTGGAAACTGCATTGCTTTCGTAATTTCTAACGTAGCGATGTTATTGTGGCGTCCGCGTCCTCGTCACAGCAACATGACGACATAGGGAAGTAAAATGTATGGAAATATATGAAGACGCTTTTAAAGGAGATTGTTCTGCATCCATACATCTTTTGCCCCAGACCCAACAGTGAAGTAACATTCTTTTGCTTGTTCTAATTTACAAGTATATGCCCATGAATGCAACGTTTAATAACGGACAATTTGCAGAAAGCATTTATTTAAAAATAAAACAAAGATTTTGAGGTTATATTTAGTAAGAAACAATCCTTTCAATACTTAGGGCGGAGTTCACCGACTTTTAAAACGGCTGTTTAGATATTTAGGGCCATGTGCACCGAAACAAACTTAAACATTGATTCTGTAACCGGGTAGTTAATATTTAATCAATTGTTAAACAAGAAGCGGTTTTTTCCTGTTCACCATCATCTTTCGGCGTTCGGTTGCAGAACCGAGACATAACCGAGCGTTTTTGAATGCAGTGCAACACTACCAAATAAAATGTAAAGTTACAGCACGAAATCTCATACACGCTTACAACTTTTAAATATGGCCGGATAATAGCTTATGCCATAAAATGTGAAAGTTGCTGTTCATTGTTTCTTTCGCTTTACGAGAAACATGTTGCGTTGGAAGGTTTATTAGCGCGCTCTTTCTGGTCTGTCAGTGTCATTCATTTTGATTCTCTCGTGAAGTTTCGTAGTTTTATATTTATGTTATAATTGTAAACAAAAGTAATAAAAACTCAATGTTAACAGTAACTGGTTTATGGGAGATAGTGAATTATTCCTGAAAACAAATCAAAGAAATTAATTTACCTTTCTGGTACTTATGTGAATAATAAAAAAGAGTCAGCGAGTAGTATTATAGGTACTTACTTATCAGTGTTAAATTCTAATTTATCTTAAATAAATCCCAGAATATAAAGAGCACTGCGCTTGGATAAACGAAACCTGGTCTTGAATGAAATTTCGTCGTATTCTTCATAAAAGTTATGACGATTTTGAAAGATCCTAGGTCTTCTCGTCAACGTTTCTAACTCATCCAAATAATCTAACATATTGATATTGTATTCACCATCCATTATAACATTAAAAGCCATTATTTTTCACAAATATATAAGTACTTCGTTAGGAAATCGAACAATATAACGTACAAAAGTTCTGTAAAACTATTGTAACCAACGTTTAAACAATTTCGTGATGCTCGGTTAAGATAATCATCCGGTTAACGTCAATAACCGATGTTTAGGTTGTGGTGAACAGGAAATATTGCTTAAACAACTGTTTTAATAGTTAAACAGACGGTTTAGTGTTGGTGAACACCAGCCTTAATCAGTTCTTTCTTTAGGAAGTTAAACATAAACCAACTGTTTAAATACCTAATTGGTGGTTTGAATGTTGCTGAAAACAGCCCTTAGACATTTATAATAATAAATTATGTCAATAACTTAATTTTAGTCACCCCCTAGCAGAGGTTCCCCTCACAGTTCCACGTAAAAGACCCCGCGCTGTCCGTCCTAACTAACACATTTTGTCCTCCATTCTGTCGTACCAATTTCGGTGCCCATGGTCTGCTAATAAGAACTATTAACCTAAACAATGTGCTAAAAAAAACTTAAATTCAAACCTGGACACATTTCATGGCTCCTTGGGTGGTATTCGAAAAAAGAAACTACAACAACAACAACAAGAACAACAACAATATCAACGACATCATTTAGGGCTCATTTTACAATCGTCCGGCCCTTAGGGCCGATTTTCAATTGTCAGATAATTTTTTTAAGGGTAATATGTTTGACGTTTTGACAGCTTTTGTATAGAAAATGTGTCAAACCGCCATATTTACTCATCACATAAAAGTTATCTGAGGATTGAAAAATCGGCCCTTAGTCACATAACTTCTGTTATAGTTGAAATACGTATTTGAATTATGATTATGTGTTATATTGTTTATGCCCTTCATTAATTTGTATTGTTTTGTATTTTATTTTATTGTAGTTATTTAACTTTGTTTAAATAAATTTTACATTTTGTTTATAAGCAGCTTCTGTCCAATGTCTTTTTTCTTTAAATGTTATGTACACCTATAATTTGGGACGATCGGGTGAGACGGGCCCCTTAAGGTTGATCAATAAAAACCATATATGTATATGTAAAGATATAATATTTATTGAACAAAAGAAACACTCTTGAACACAACCTCTTTGGCTATCATAATCAACATAATGAATGAAACAAATAATCAACATTTTTTAACATCAACTTTTTTTTTTTTTTCATTGCAAAAAACCCGTTTTGCATTGCGTTTTGTTGTTTTGTTTTGCGTTTTACAGGGTTGGTAAAACGGGTATCCTTGGAGGGCAAAAAGAGTACAATATCAAGCTTACATTCTAATCAAAACAGAGATCACAGAAGTAGGATCCATGCCCACTATAGGAAGAGCATGAGTCATGAGCCCACTCTTGACATTGTGAGCATTGAATCCAGTCCTCAGAGGGGACTTACGTATTTTTCCTTGCATATTATACAATAAAAGTCGCAATTTTCTTTATCCGTATTATCCGTTTCCTTCTTACGTTTTCTTTGCCCAGATAATGACGGCTTCGGATCGTTAACTTTCAGCTGTCCAGGTTTTATAGCTTCGGATTCGTGGTTTTAACTGTTTTTGTTTTTGTGATTATGCAAATTTATCTTTTTGTTGAGATTTTATTGGAGTGCTAGTCAGATTTTCAGATCTTAGTTTCTGTCTGCATCTGTTTATTTTTCTAACAGTTTTTGTGGCAATGGGTGAAATTTTTCTGGCTTACTAGCTTACTACAATCATTGGAAGGCAAGACACCTGCAGAAAAGGAAAAGATATTAAAAGGTCAACATGATATGGGTATTCCATTACCAAAGGGCGGACGCCATCGGAGAAATCTATAATAGATAAAATAGCGGCAACTAGTCGTCATCCTTCAAAGGTTACTTTAGCAATTCTGGCGCCTTCAGAGAAAATGCATAGAGCGAAAGCGGAAGGATTACTAACTGCATTCAAAGACAAAACACCAGAAAAAAGAGAAAAAATTCTAAAGGGACTAGCTAAGCGTGGTATTCCCCACCCTGAAGCTCAATCACCATCAGAAAAAAAACTGATTGACAAGGTTCGCGCCGATCCTGGTCTACCTATTGAACCCAAAATTAAAGCTATCTATCTACAGGGTTACTGGTAACTCGACGTATTCCTTGCAGGGCGTCATAGTCTGGTTAAAATGCAACAAATTAAGCCACCAAATGTTCTACCGAAATTCAGTAATTTTTGAGTTAGTTAGATTTTTTGTTTTTTTTTTAATGAAAAATCCCAGATTAAATCATTTGAAGCCAATTTAAAAATGAATTACGGCGCGACTGTACTGAAATTTAAGTTATTATCATAGTTGATGACGTAGCAGATCTTTATCAATAATTTAAAGTTCAAAAATGCCTAAAACCTTGGCAAATATCACTAATCAAACATTTAATTTTTTGTAATTTTTGCTATTACTTCATACAAAATGTTGTCTAGTACAAAAAAAAATTACTACGCCTGATATACAAATTAATAGTAAAATATCCTTGTCATATCAGCTATCCGAAAAGGTATGAAAGTTAATACAAAGTCATGGACTACAACATTGTGAAAATCGTTTTTAACACTCAGTCGACAATCGTACAGGAAGGCGTACGTCTCACAAAAAGGTGATTATTCGGAACATCAAATTAAACAATTTCGTGAACATTATTAACAGTTTTAATCAATATCTGTTTAGAAACTTTAATCACACACATTTCACACGTCTTGTTTGATGTACTGCCCTCGGTTTCGAATACCTACATGTTCTTATTCGCTTCCTCTTAACTAGGTCTTTCATATGACCCCAGACGTAAAAGTCTAGCGGCGTTAGATTAGGGCTTCGTGCAGGCCACGGAATCGGCCTACCGCGCCCTATCCATCGGTTTGGATAGTTTTCAGCAATTGTCGAATTGTGATTCGGAAGTGGACTGGACATCCGTCATGTTGATAAATCATTTTTGCTCTTCTTTCTTCCGGTACATCCGTGAGCAGTGCTGTTAAATTATCTCTTAGGAACTATTCTTAATGTTTACTAGCTAAGCTAACTAGTCGATCTGCTGACTTAACGTCACTGGAAGGGTTGAGGATAAAATAAAACCACATCAGTGTACTGACCTAATGTTCCGACTATTAAAAAAAAATCTGTTAAGTACTTAGTTTTGCTTGTAACGAAACCATAGCGCAATCTATTTTGATGCTAACGCCATCTATCGACCTTGAGCTGGGATGCGGTTGGTTTCAGTTTCTTAGGTTATGCTTCTGCCTTCGGTGTCTAGTAATGTGAGTTGTGGTAATTAGTGATACCATCACGGTCTATACATGACTTATCGGTCCACAGAAAGTTTTTTAAAAAGTTTTCGCCTCCGGCGTCGGCACTTAGCATAAAACGACAAAATTAAAGCCGTCTCGGCGGATCTCCCTCTTCTAATGACTGGACGGGTTGGTAGTGGTATGTCGGCCTGACAAGTGAACTACAGACCAGACTTTCCACTGTGACATACCAAGCTCACGCGCTACGATGTTTGTCGATATGTTGGGGTCGTCAATAAAACGTTGAAGAATCAAGCCGTGTATCTCCGGGAACGACCAGTGTCAATTTTCCTGCTTCTTTGGACACTGCCAGTTTCAGATAATCGACGATAAGTCGATCCGAAGACAGTAACGTGTGGGAGTCGGCGGTTGTGAAAGCGAAGTTGATATTCTCTCCGCGCCTCAGCACCGTTACCGTCACAAAATCCGTAACAGTACATTATGTCAGTGTATTTAGGATTAGAATATGCAGCCATAGTCAGCACTTATGAAGGCACAGCACAGCACAAGAGCAAAATACGCGGCAACAGTTTAGGAAATAGCCAGATAACAAAACACGAGCTTGCGCGACATAGAGTTTAAACTAACTAACGCTGGCGACCAGATTTTGCGAAGTTGCACCCTGTGTCATGCCAAGAGAATAACACAAAGCTTGCCGAGTGTTTGGAGTTCAAGCGCAGGTAAAAACTACGAATAATACGAATACGAAACAATAGGTTGACCGTCTCGCAATTTTACCTGCTCCCCATAAAACTCTTCTCTTCCCTGTCACACATGCAAAAGTATTGACAATCACACCTTTCTGAATAGCTGATAAGACAAGTAAATATATTATCCTAGTAATGTCTACATCAGGCGTAGTATTTTTTTTTGCACTAGACAATATTTTTTACGAAGTAATGGCAAAAATTACAAAAAAATAAATGTTTGATTAGTGATCTTCACCAAAGTTTTAGTCATTTTTGAATTTTTAATTATTGATAAAGATCTGCTACGGCATCATCTATAACTATGATAATAACCTAAATTTCAGTACAATCGCGCCGTAAATCATTTTTAAATCGCCTTCAAATGATTTAATCGGGGATTTTTTTTATAAAAAAAAAACTAAAAGTCTAACTAACTCAAAAACTACTGAACTTCGGTAGAACATTATTTTGTTGGCTTAATTTGTTGCATTTTAACCCGACTATGATGTCTTGCAAGGAATACGTCGTCCAGTAACTCTGTATTAAAAATTCAAAGTCCTGACTGACTGATATATCAACGCACAGGCCAAACCTCTGGTTCTAAGACATGTAATTTGGAGAGTGTGTACTTTGCAAAGAGTAGGTATCCACTAAGAAAAGGTTTTCAGATAGTCTACCCTTAATAAGATGGTGAAATGTGGGGTTGAATTTTCTGTGAAACTTTTTATTTTCTAGATCGATTAACTCGAAACTTGGTACACATACTCTTCAATTAAAATTATGAGACACGTGTATCACAGTTTGTCCAAAATTATCCCCCAACAGAGTCAAACAAGGCTTCGAAAATCCTACTACGTGATATATCAACACACAGCCCAAACTGCTGGACCTAGAGACTTGAAATTTTGCACATACTTATACAGTGTAGGAATTCACTGAGAAAGGATTTTTGAAAATTCCACAATGGTGGAATTTTCAAAAATCCTTTCTAAAAGGGGGTAAAAAGATTTCGTTTTTTAGAAAAATCTTATTTCTTAAGTTAGTAAACTTATGGCACAAATGCTTATCTAAATAAAAAAAAAGTCTGTCATTTTCAGTTTTTTTTCAGCTACCCTCTAAAGGGGGAATGGGATTATCAAAGTTTGTATGGAAAAATTTTAACACGCGGTTTAATTATCTTGAAACTCAGTATTTATACTTAAGATCGGAAATAAAGTAAAATGTATATCAGGGTTTTCCAAAAAAACTACCCCTAACGGTGTGGAAAGGGCTAATCAATTTATTTTTCAAAGGGAGTAGAGGAGGCGTTAATTTTTTAGGTGATAGTATGAAATCCGCGCGGATGATGTTGCGGGCAAAGTGCTAGTCTATCTATATATTTAAAAGGAGAAACTGACTGACTGAATGAATGACTGACTGACTGACTAACATATCAACGCACAGCCGAAACTACTGAGTCTAGGAACGTGAAATTTTGCACCCGGCTTTCTTTTATAATGTAGGGGAGCACTATTAAGGGGTTTTGGAAATTCGACCTTTAAGGGGGTGAAAATGGGGGATTTTGTTTGTATGAAAAATCTTATTCCTTGAGTTAATAGGTTTTAAACTTAGCACGAATACTTATCTACGTAAACTATAAAGTTTGTCATTTTTAGTTTTTCTAAACTACCCTCTAAAGGGGGACTGTGGGGAGTCAAAGTTTGTATGAAAAATAATTTTCGTGAGGTCCGATTAACTCGAAACTCAGTATTTGTTCTGAAAACCAAAATATAGAATAACGTGTATCAAGGTTTTTCAGAAATCATCCCCTAAAGGTGTGAAAAGGGGTAGTAAATTTTCACTGCGTGGTTCCATTAAGTCGAAAATTTGTAAAAATAACCTATAATACCTCAAAAAATGGAAATATCACAAAAGATTTTAAAAAATTAACCTCTTTGGAGGTTAAAAGGGGATACAGTTTGTGTGAAAAAGAAAAATCTTATTCCTTAAGTTAATCAATTTTAAACTTGGCCTGAATACTTATCTAAGTAAATTATAAACAACATGTCCAGTTTCTGCCCTCTGGTACCGACAAATGTTCATGATTTAAGGTTTTACAGTAAGATTTAAAAGGACATTGCTCTGCGTCCATACATGGTTCGCCCAGGAACCACGAGCATAGGAAAATTATGTGTTGTATTGTCGATCATTAGTAAATCCTATATGATGTTATTTTTAAAGCGGACTAGCTGCAGAATAAATAATATTTCAAAAAAAGTATCAGATTTTGTGGTTATAATATTCCTGACGAACGGATATCACTAAAATAATATCATTTTTTTATAACCCGAGATGAAAAAGGAGGCATAAACATGAAGTTTGTTTTTCTGTTTACGTTATTTATTTAATTATTTATTCTCCTTACAACTATCATTACAGGTTGCATTACCTAATACGATAGTACGATCTCATAAAATTCATTTATTATTAAAATTATTTACAATTTAAAATTATTAAGAAATTTAACCTTTTTACTATAACCTTTTTGTTAGCTAGTCTTACTATAGACGGAAGCCATAGTGAGATAAATTGTCAGTAAGGTTCCCTATTGACAGAGTGAGAAACTGACAAGTGACAAGTGATCATTTAGTGACGTCTCAAAAATAGGGGTGCCAAATACGATAGGTTAAAAAACGATATTTCCTGAGATTTACTATGGCCATACGTTACAAACAGTATTACAACAACTTTTGTCATACGATAATATTAATACTATTACAAGTATGACAATGTCCTACTTATAATAACACCATACTTCTCTACTTCTTATTTACTACCAATTTAAAATAGAGTATGGCCTCATTCATTACGTATAGTAGGTTTTTAAATTTTACTTTTAGTGAATAAAAATAATGGAATGGTGACTGAACGTTTTTATTGTATCTAGCTTCTATTTGCACTATGATCGTAATAAATTCAAAATGTGATTCAAATTAAAACAAATGCAACAGTTCAAAAAAAAAATTCAAAACATCGATAACAATCGATTGGTTATCTAATCTTCTTCGACACGACATGAAGTTTGGCGAAGATGGCGGCGATTAAGGATATTAGTCGCATAAAATACTTTTTAATTTTCATTTTGGCATGCAGCTAGTCCGTGTTATAAAAGTATTTGCAACAAATTTAATAAAATAGACTAATAATTATCGCTTATGTCCGATGCTTTTATTGCACATGGCGATTCTTGACATTGTCCTTTAGATTTAAATGACTGTGGATTTATTTCAGTATTACTTGCGTATCATAATTCTCAAAAAAAAAAAATATCAATCATAGCTTCCGTCTTGCAATTTTTAACGGGAAGTACTAAAATGTTTTTGACATTCCATTTTATCCATTAAGAGTGTAAACAATAAAATTACTTATAAGCTGCTTATTTTAGATCAAAAGAATAATTTATATTAAAGTAATTGCGTCTAAAATACGACAATATTACTAAAATATTTTTGTGTACACATCAAACATGTTTTTTTTTTAATAAGTACCCACTTCTGAATATGAAGATAAGTATGTATTATTTCTTCGACATGTCACTGACATATTATTTTGAATGGACCAGTCAATGGGACCAGATATTTGAACAGTTATTTTCTGTTTGCTTTGCTTGCAATGCATTTTTAAAAATGAACTCTGTGATTGGAGTTCCAAGTTGTGTTAGTAAGCGTTCCTTGTTTACGGTGCGATTATTTTGTGATATAGACATTTTCTTTTAACAGCCGTATTATACACGGACTGACATAATCTAGACACGATTAAATTGCTGTTCTGTTCAGGATTCTATTTTACTTTTCGATTTGGATATTTCATAATATCTAATACCTCATCATTGAGGTGCATCAATTGTGGCATCGCTGTACAGCGGATTCACAGACATATCGTGTCAAGGCTGGCGTTACCTCTGTAAGTGAGACTTACTCGATGGTTAGCAAATCAGGTACGCCTCTATACAACGGCAGCCGCGTAAACCATGCAGTAAAGGCGGTATATTGAGCAGTTTTGTTATAATTTGAAAAGTACAATATAGTTCCAGCTCCCATTAGATCAGGGGTTCCAAAACTTTGTAGTCGAGAGTCGAGAGCTCAGTCGGTGTCTAAGAGTCCTCCTAGATGCAATTACAAATCGCCCCCTAAGCCTCTACACAACGTCCCCATTTTTTTCTGGGTCTCTTACTGCCCCCCTTTTGGCCTGCAGCGCCCAAAAGGGGGCGTTATCGCCCACTTTGGGAAAGGCTGCATTAGATGGATACGCTTGTCACAACTATTATAATTTATTAACTACCGAAGCTGCTGACAATGAGAGCTTGCTAGGTCATACAATGGTTTGCCGTGGTTGTAGTATCTCAGTCGGACTCAGAAATCCAAGACGCCGACCTCTCTATACTGTTGCAGTGGACAGCCCTTTAGTACCCCTTATACATACATACATAAACTCAGAAACTACAGAACGCCACCTGCTACGATACTTACATACTCCTTTTGCCTCGTTTACATTCATACATCTGGTCATACACGCACGCCGGTTGCGAGTACTACGCACCTGACCTTTCTGAAGAACATCACCAATAAGATCACTATATGTCTTCATAGGGCGTCCCCTTCCGGCGTTTCCACTCACATCTGCCGTGTAAATACCTTTTGTTATTTGACTTTCATTCATCCTCTCAACATGACCAAACCATCTAAGCACACTCTTTTCAATTTTTGTCACTACATCTTCTTTTAAACCGCACCGTTGCCTTATCACATCATTCCTCAGTCTATCAATTATAGTCACAACACACATGCTTCGCAAGTAACGCATTTCCACAGCATTTATTCTACTTTCATGCTTCTTTTGCCACACCCAACATTCACTTCCATACATAAGCGTAGGCACCAGCACACCATTGTGAACAGCCAGTCGGGCCTTTTTGGACATTAACTGGTTGGCCACAACCGCACGTATAGCACCATTCACTTTATTTCCCGCATTTACTCTCCTTTCCACATCTTCATCTATCTTTCCATCCCTTGTAAACAGACTCCCCAAATATACAAACTCACTTACTTGCTCCACACTTTTATCATTTATTTTCACATCACACATCGATACGTCCTCTTCACTTTCAAACACCATGACCTTTGTCTTATTCACATTTATATTCATCCCTTTCAGCTTATATGCTTCATCCATGACAGTCTCCATGTCTTGCAACTGTTCTACTGATGATGGAAGTAGAACTTGATCATCTGCGTAGAGAAGGCATTTGACAAGCAAATCATTCAGACTCAATCCGCACTTCACCCTCTTTCAAATTTGTCAGACAACTATCCATGTACAAGTTGAACAGCCATGGTGACGCTACACAACCCTGTCTAACACCCCTCGAGATGCAGAACCAGTCCATGCATGCCCCATTTATCCTACCACAAGTACTGGAATTCTTGTATAAAGATTTTAGTGCCCGTACCAAGCGCCAGTCCACACCGTACACCGACAGTGTCGACCACAGTTCTTCCCTCCACACACTGTCAAGGTCTTCTCCAAGTCAACGAAAGCACAGTAGACTTTCTTGTGCTTTGCCAGATGTTTTTCGGCTATACACCTTAGGGAGAAGATCTGATCCGTACAGCCCATTCCCTCTCTAAATCCTACTTGCACATCCCATATTTTCTCCTCTGTCACTCTATTAATTAAAACCTTTGCATACAGTTTGCCAACAACACTCAAAAGACTAATGCCGCGGTAGTTTTTACACTCCTGTTGAGAGCCTTTTCCCTTATATAGTGGTACGATTACAGCCTTGCACCAATCATCCGGCACACGGCCATATCTCCAACACATATTAAAGATCCCCGTCACCGCCCGTCAGCATTTCAGCAGACACTCTGTCGTACCCCGCAGCTTTCCCAACTTTCATCCCTTTCAGAGCTCTTACAATCTCATCTATTTCTATTTCATTCTCTTCATCTACATCTGAGCTTGGGTCTTCAAAACTGGCGTCTGCCCAATTACCCACTCCTTGCACACTATCCTGACAGCTAAATAAACTTTCGAAGTATCCCTTCCATAGTTCCAAGACCTTACATTCTTCGCTTAGTAAACATCCATCTTCTGCTCTTATAACATTCATACTCGATGTTTTTGTTACTCCGCGAGCCAATCTTACCTGTTTCCAGAACAGCTAACATTGGTCCTGAAGTTTTCAGAGAACTTCCTGTAGTACTTTTCTTCCTTTTCATCCTTCTTCATTTTTACCATCTCTTTCACTTTCGTTTTCATTTCGGAGTATTTTTTCTTCACTCTTTCTAAGTCATCTGTCACATTCGTTACCTGATTCATCCTATTTTGGGCCTTATAGGCTAACAAATTGAGCCAGGCCTCTTTCTTCTTCCTCACTACCTCTTTTATTTCACCATCTACCCAAGAATCATTCGTTCTACTACCACATTTCCTCTGCGCCAAACCACATACTATTGTGGCCACTTGCACCATTCTATTTCTCGCTATATCCCATACTTCCTCCAGACTGTAATCGTTCGCATCATCAAATATTTTATCCGTCTTCACTTTTACTTCCCTCTTATATTCCTCTTTTACTTTCAAATCTTGCAGTTTTTCTACTTTTATTCTCTCTAGAGCAGTCACAGGAACTCGAACTCGGTGACGCCAATGTCTGAACAAACCATCCACCGGACACATAACCAGATAATGATCAGTCCCTACATGAACACCCCGATATGCTCTAGTATCTGTCACTTTACTCTTTAATCTTTCATCCACAATCACAACCATACTTCTACTGTTTTGCCTTTCCCACGTATACCTGTGAACCTTCCTATGATTAAACATAGTATTCACAACAGACAAATTCTTTTCTACACATATCTCTAGTAAATTCATCCCATTCTCATTCACCCTATCATCCCCAATTGCACCTAATACTTTTTCGTAGCCTTTTCTCTTCACACCAACCCAACCATTAAAGTCTCCAATCATAACAATCTTTTCGTTCGATCTACATCCATCTAATAAATCCCTGATACTGTCCCAAAATTCGTCCTTCTCCGAAGGTGAGCTTCCCATATCGGGTGCATAAACGCATAAAATAAATATAGAGTTCAGGCCCACCTTGGATCTTATCCATAGAATCCTGGGACTCACACAAACACAATCTTTCACACATTTCATCATCCGCTCGGAGAGGACAACCCCCACCCCCTGACAGGCCCTATGTGTCTCTTGAACACCGGGCTAAATAGCGGTCAGAGAACCGTGTTTGGATATGTCCACTCCCTTTCTTTTCGTCTCATTTACACATAACACATCTATCCTTTTATCCTTCACCATCTCACACACCTCATCCATCTTATCATTTATACCTCCCTGCACATTCAGCGTAGCTAAGTGACATTCCGCAGCTCGCTTTTCGCCCCGTGGAAACAACTGACGTGGTATATGGCGAGCATCACCGCCGCCTCCGAGTTGATTAGAATTTGAAAAACTCATTTAGTTCCCACATAAAGCAGAGGAAAAAAAATCTGTCAACACTGTACAGAGCCCCGCATGTAGAGGTAAGGCTTGTTAGTGCCAGTGATAATAAAATAACATGTGAATTATTTATTTTTATTATATGTAGGTAAAGGCTTTGAACGAAAATGGTAAAATGAATTGGACAGATCCGTCAAAACTGGAAAGACGACCGATGGAGTCGAAAATCACGAAAGATGGAAGGAGTGTTCATCATGTAAAAACATAAACATAACATCACGCCAGCGACCGGCAGTCAGCTGTTGCTGTCATGTAATGATGCTAGTATGGTATCTTGGTTGGGCAAGGCATCAAGAATAACGTGCTCGCACCAGCATCATTTTTGGACAATGTTTTGGTGTCTTTAGAAGAAAGTTATTTATTTGATAATTTTATTTAAGTACTAGCTCTTGCCCGCGGCTTCGCCCGCGTGGATGTCGGAAAATATCCCACGGGAATGTACCGGGATTAAAAGTACCCTATGTTCCGTAATACTGTATTGGTTTTCGTGGCGGACGCTAGAAAGTTCCCAGTCGGCATGATTTTTTTGGACATTTTCAACAATCATCATATCATCATATTTCAGCCAATTTATATAAAAACTTATGAATTCTACGGTTCTCTATTGTGTCACCTAACTTTTTTATCCATAATTTAAAGTGCCATAACTTTTTTTGTCCTAATCATCATTTGTCCGAATGATAACTTACCCGAACTTAATATCACATAATATCACATGCCATAAAATTGAAATCCCTAAATATAATATGTCCTAAATCAGTTTGTCATAAATATTACAATCAATAATATACAAAAGACATAAAATCGTTTCCAATAAAAGTTATAAGTCCTAAATTCAAATTACATAATGTTTATTTATAATAATGATATTCTTAGAACAAATTTGTTTAACAAAGCTTTTGCTATGAACTTCTCTCAGGCGTTACGTAGATACGAGCGGGCAATATTTTTTCTTCTACCGACTTGTTTTGAGATAGTTCACTTGTTATGTAGTTCTGTTTAGTAGCAGGATAAATACGTCTTAGCAAGCAAGCACGCAGCATGCAGCATGCAAGCAAACATGCAGCATGCAAGCAAGCAAACATGCAGCATGCAAGCAAGCAAACATGCAGCATGCAAGCAAGCATGCAAGCAAGCATGCAACATGCAGCAGGCATGGTTTCTGTCACGGCTCCGGCGCTGCGGGGCTCCGGCGGTCCCACGCGAGTTTATCGTAGCAGATGGGTTTAACGCTCACCACCGCAGCTTCGGCTTGCTGGCCGGCTTCGCCGGCCAGCCTCAGCCGCGGCGGCGAGTGTTAAATTACAACCACCTGCTCCTCAACTCGCGGGCCGCCTCGCCCCTCCGCGCCTACGCGATTTTAAATTACACTCTAGGGGTAAAGCAGACAAGACTGCGTGGAGTCGGATTTACAGCGATTCGTTTCTGCGAACTTAATTTTTAGCTAATGTTTTAGGACTAAAAAAAATATTATAAATGAACATTCGGAATAATACACATTATTTAACACAATACTTAGGGCATATGACTTTAGGTCATGTAAAATTAGGGGATTCAATTATGTACTTATAGTACTCGATATTATGACAGAATACTTTTAGAACTAAAGATAATTATGTTAAACAAAATTTCGGGATTTTGAACATTATGGTTACTGAAGTTTATAGCAAACGTGTTATGGATAATGATTTTCGGACAAACAATTTTAGGAGAAGAAAGGGAGTACCGAATTCTACACCTAAACATTCCTCATGAATCACTCCGTTCTTTGGTGAAAGCCGGATAAAAATCCATTCGGGTAGAGAGTCCATTAGAGTTTATCGCGTTTAGACAGACACGGCGGGAGGACTTTGCAAAAAAAAATTTGCAAATCTATTATGCCGCTCAATAACAAATATGAAATAACTTTTGACCGAGTGAACCGATTTTAACAAAAACTTGTTTATAAAAAAATAAAAAAACAACCGACTTCCAAAACAAACACTACAAAGCGAAAAATAACTTTAATTTTGTGAGTCGGTGTCTTTGGTTTAGTATAAATACTAAACCAAAGACACCGACTCACAAAACATTTTCGTTTTTTGCCACCGATTTCCGAAATAAAAGTAATTTTTTACTGTTTGTTTGGAAGTCGGTGGTTTTCTGTTTTTTCGGTGGAACCTCAGGACTATACCCTTTCAAATAAAAACTTTGCTAAAAAAGCAAATATATGTCGCGCTAAGTCGTGTCAGAAGTTTGGAAGGCGTAGTTTCATCAGGTTTGGACGCCGTCGCCAACAAATTATTAAGTCAACCACACGACGACAAATCGTTGACCAAATATGTCTTGTGACAATCAAGGCCACACATAACATACGACTCAAGTAGCGCAATTTGAAGCATATTACCATTAAAATAATTTATAGCCAGAGTACATCTCATGACAATTCCAGTAAGCCCAAACACGGCTAGGTCACATTATTTTATTACGGAGTTCCAGTGCCTACCTTCCGGTTGCATCATCAGATCAGTTCAATGCTACCATTTTCATCAGAACCATTTATTTAAATATACTTCGTCTTAGTCGCTTAACTATCTTAATCGAGATATCGCCACCCGTGAAATACTTATCATTGAGGAGTTCTCGTGGACATGTGTGGTCTTCTGCATCAGTTCCACTTCACCAAATGATACTTTCTGAGAATGCAAATGCTTGACTTGTTGATGAAAATATCAAAATCGCTATGTGTATACCTATAATATTTGAGGAGTTCCCTCAATTCCTCATGGATCCTATCATCAGAACTGGATTTTGATAAAAATGGGACCAATCTGGAAGTATGTCCTTTCAAAATAAAAAAGAATTTTCCAAATCCGTTTAAAAAAATACATACAACCGAATTGAGAACCTCCTCCTTTTTTGAAGTCGGTTAAAAATAAAGACTAAAATGTTACCTCAAGAAGTCAAGATACGAACTATACATTTTCAATCCCTTAGATCTTATTTTTTTTGTTTTTAATCAAAATAGGAACAGATACTGTGTCAAATGCTTTAGCTAAATCTAGGTAAATGGTTAAGGTCTTTTTAGATTCTAGTTTGTTGGACTATGTGATCTGTTAGTTCGTGGACGGCTTCAGCTGTTGACCTACCAGATCGAAAGCCAAACTGTGATGGAGATAAAAGAGAATTTTGTTCAAGGTATTTAGTAAGTCTGGTATTCATTAATCGTTCTAAGATTCTTGACAACGTTGGAAGTATGGATATTAGTCTATAGTTATAGACACAGTATCTGTCTCCAGACTTGAAAATGGGTACAATTTTGGATTTTTTAAAGGCACGCGGAAATATTCTAGCAAAGAATGAGAGATTGCATATGTACGTAAGTGGAGGAACCACAATATCAGCAAATCGTTTTAAAAATGATCCAGATATATTATCAAGGCCAATTGCACACTCGTTTTTTAAATTAATCTTTAAGGACCGTACTTCTTCTTCATCAGTTGGAAGAAGAACAAAGGAATTTTGAGAAGAATTAGTTGGCTGACTGTCGGGTTCTACATTAGGAAAATTCATATTTTGTATGAGTAATTTTTTTGACAATGTTTGCAAAAAATGAACTTACTCTATTAATTGATTCAGTAGGATTGTCTATTGCATATATACAGTAGGATTGTATATCCAGCCGGGGTTGCGGGATGTTCGAAAGAGTTACCGTGGCCCCGGCACAGGCAACAGAAGGAACACGGGTGGGTTTTAGTCAGTAAAAGTCTGACACGCCCTACCGCTCCGCCCAGAGCGGGAGAAGTAATCTGGTGATTTCCCATCCACAAAAAAAAAAAAGGATTGTCTATTGAAATGAGCTGTGTGGATTGTTGTTTAGCTTTATTAGTGTAAGTTATATTTTTAATTGCTTCCCAAAGTTTATTGTTGCTTTTCCCTGCTTTTTTTTATCAATATCTTGTTCGTAGCTTTGTCTTGCTTGCTTATTCGGTGCAAAAATTCCTGTATCTCTTGTAAGTGCAAACTACTACCTCATTATCTGGATTCATAATAGTTTTAATATGTAATTGATCACGATTTCGCATGCATCTTAGTAGGCCCGGTGTTATCTAAGGCTTCAAAATTATTTTACGTCTAGAAGTCGTGATTAGTTTTGTGTTATCATTTTATAGCTCGACTTAAAGAGTGTATAAAAAATTAGTTGCCTCATTAACATCTGTCATACTGTAAATCTTTTCAAAATATATGTTTTTAACATACGTTTCAAGTCCTGCGTCGTCTACTCGTTTAACAGTTTTGGTGCCATGGTTTTTGTTAAGTGTACGGTCTACGAATAGTATAACGCTATTGTGGTCTGTAACCGTTGTTTGAGCAACATAACAGAACGCTGATAATTTCGTCTTTAACATTATATGGTCTAAGCACGTGCGAATTGTATGAGCTGGAAGCATACCATAAGAAGCGATAAGGTTGATATATTATTATGCGTATGATCTATTATCTTGGGAGTTTTCAATAATGTCAATATATATATCGCCAACTAATATAATATTTTGAAAGGATGATAGATTGCTTAGACAATCGTTGAGGGATGTTAAAAAGTTATCCATATTTTTAAGACTAGGTGGTAGATAGACAGCAACGATTACAGTGTTTGTGTTTATTTTTAAAATAAGGCAATTTGAGTCGACAATTTCCGGTTCATCAATATACAGTACTTATGAATACTGTTCTATGTTTTTGCAGCAATTGACCACACCTTCATTTTGTGTTTGAGTATTGTGGGTAGTGAATGAAATATAACCATCGAATTAGGAACACTAGGATTTCGCTGCAACCAGCATTCGGTTAAAACAATAATATCCCAATCAACTTTTGACCTTGCGAGTAATGTTTGAAAGTTGGGAGTGTTGCAATTAATACTACGCATATTTTGAGTTAATATTTTTAGGGTTTTCGAAGATTTTTTTAACAAAGAGTGGCAGTCCTCAATGTCATAAGTGGCGGACTAAGCTACAGTAACAGAACCCAAATCACTATTTAGCACCACGTTAAAGTCATCCATTTTGCAAAATATAATATTTTAGGGGGAAATTTAAATTACCAATGTATTTTGTCAACCATCGATTGACACTTAATTCTCACGCATAAAATCTTTGCAGAAATAATTGAAACATTTAACCCAACAAAATAACAGTCTGTGTTTGTATATATTATGTGTTTGTTTGTGTATGTGAATGTGTATAATGAGGTGAGACATGCATAAAAATTTTCGAAAATTGTGAAGTGAACATAATGTAAGGCGTTTTGACGGAGTACTAATAATTTTTTTAAATGATTAAAATCAACATATTAAAGATTTCTAATGTATGAAAAATCTTATTACTTAATAAACTTGAAACAGCACGAATACATTCTTAAATGAGTAATAAAGTTTATCATTATTTAGTTTTACAGAACTACCCGTCAAAAGAGATTTTAGGGGGTATTAAATTTTGTATGGAATAATTTTAACGTGCTCTCCAGTAACCTAGAGTAAAGGTATTCATACTTTTAACATTAAATATAAGTAAGTTAAGTATAGGTAGGTAAGTTTAATATAAGTTTTTCGGTTTTTCCAAAATCTACCAGCAAAAGGACCCACTTTGGCGAAATAAGTGAAATTCCCCCCTCAAAAACTTAATTACTCAATTAAGTTTTTGGGGGTGAATTTCATTGCGTGTCTGGATTAAGTCAATAGTTATCTAAACATTAAATGACAAAACACATGATTGAAGATTTTTCATAAATTAACCTGGAGGAACAGTTTATTGAAAATTTTACTTTTCCTTTTATCAATAAATTAAATAATAAGTCTATTAATTAATCAATAAATTAGTAATAAGTTAAAGGATCTAAATCATTAATTTTTCAAAACTATCGGTTAAAAGGGGTGCAGGGTATGTTAAATTTTGTAGGCCAAAATACAAAATCCACGAGGACTAAGTCGCGGGCAAAGTGATAGTTAGAGATAAACATGAACAAGCAGCTTCAGCTGGCTTACTACTGCCATTTGAAGGATAGATACCTGCACAGAAGGAAAAGAAATCTGTGGCACGGACGCCAGCGGAGAAATCTCTTTTAGCCAAGATAGCGGAAGGTAGTCGTCATCCTTCAATGGTGGCTTCAGCGATCCTGGCGCCTTCGGGAAAAATGCGTAGAGTAAAAGCGGAAGGATTGCTTACACCACTCAAAGATAAAACACCAGTGCAAAGAAAACAAATTCTAAGGGCACCAGCTAACCGTTGTATACCCCTTCCTGAAGGTCAATCACCTTCAAAAAAAAAACTGATTGAAAAGGTTCGCGCCGACCTTGGTCTACTTATTGAACCCAAAACGAAAGCTATTAGAGATAAACCTAAAAAGCAGCTTAAGCTGGCTTACTTTTTCCGTTGGAAGGCAAAACACCTGCACGGAAGGAAAAGTTATTACGAGTTCAACTTACTATGGGTATTCCATTACCGGACGGACGGATGCCATCAGAGAAATCTCTAATAGCCAAGATAGCAGCAGGTAGTCGTCATGCTTCAAAGGTGGCTTCAGCGCTCATGGTGCCCTCGGAAAAAATTCGTAAAACGAAAACGGAAGGACTACTTACGTCACTCGAAAGGCAAAACTCCTGAACAAAAAGAAAAAATACTTAGGGCACTAGCTGTTACAGGTTTACCTCTCCCTGAAGGTCAATCACCATCAGAAAAAACTTATTGACAAGGTTCGTACCGATCTTGGTCTACCTATTGAACCAAAAACTAAATCTATTAGAGACAAACATGTACAAGCAACTAAAGCTGGCTGTGGATGGGAAATCATCAAATGACTTCTCCCGCTCTGGGCGGAGCGGGAGGGCGTGTCAGACTTTTACTGGCTAAAACCCACCCGTGTTCCTTCTGTTGCCTGTGCCGGGGCCACGGTAACTCTTTCGAACATCCCGCAACCCTAGCTGGCATCGGCCCTAGCGGACCCCGTCAATAGTGCTGACATCTCTTTGAGGCGCGCGTGGAACACGACGCGCCGTCGACTCGGGCTTGGTCCTTACCGGACGGCGAGCTTGCTGTAGCCATTGGAAGGCAAGACTCTTGGAGACAAAGAAAAGTAAGGTCTAATGATATGGGTATTCCATTACCTAAAGGACGGGCGCCATCTGATAAATCTCTTATAGCCAAGATAGCGGCAAGTAGCCGTTCTCCTTCAAAGCATCCAACATCTTCAAGCATCTTCAGCATTCCTGGTGCCTTCGGAGCAAATGCGTAGAGCAAAAGCAGAAGGATTACTTACACCACTTAAAATTAAGACACTAGAAGAAAGAGGAAATATTGCAAATGTCGCGGATGTTTGAACACCGAAGGTCGCGACGTGTCAATTTTCAAATTTTTAGGTTTAAGGCCCTCTTATCTGACGAACACGGCTGTGTGGACTCTCGTCTTTCCCTCATAAGTCCGAGAATCTCCGAGGAAAGTTTGGACACCTTACTTTTTCGCTGCGACGGGAAGTCTGCGGGACACGTCACGTAGTGCTTTGACCACCTCGTCAGCTTTCTCGTCAACAGCGCCTGTGGTTTCCAGCAGCGCGAATCGATTTTGAGTTATTACAATATTCGCATTTAGTGTAATAAAATATCTTTTTAATTATTAAGTACGTCACATGTTTGTTGATATAGTTGTTTTATCTCACGAAAGCGGGTGAGCCATACTTGTAGTTGTAATGCGTATAGACACGCGCTCTTGTGTGCGTAACTACAGGTAGCGTTAGCAAGCTCATCGCTAATGAACAAAATAATAAAGTTATTAGATTTTTGCTATGTATAGATAAGACATGGTACAATAAAATAGAAACTTATATTCAAGAAACATTTAATTTTAGCAATATTTTGAATACAATTTATATTTTATTTAAATTAGTATTTCAAGTAGAATCGTAATTAGACTCTTCTTCAGAGTCAGTTTCTTCTTCACTGTCATCTTGTAAATTTATTATTAATTCAGAATCAGTGTCAAAATATTTCATATATTCAGTTCCTTTTTTAATGACACTATTGCAAGTATTACGCCATGTCTCGCTTGTTATTTTCGTAATACTCTCTTAAATAAGTTGTGTTGTGTTGGTCATATTTTGCTCAACGTTTCTTAGAGCAATGTAGTTTTTAAGGACCCCCAGATGTTCTCTACGGCATTAAGCTCAGGGTGGTAAGGAGGGAGACGTAATACTTCAAATTCTTTACTTTTTATGTACTCATCGATTTTGTAAGTGATAAAATCATTTTTATGGTTTTTTATTATATCATATAACTCAACTTTGCGCAAATTTGTGTCGAAATGTATATATATACCCTTAGAAGTGACCCATTCTTGCATCTCAGATTTTGGTGAGGCTGTCGTCGGCAATTTCTCAGCACGTGTATTGTGGTACGATGCATTATAGTACTATTACGGAACGATCTGGCAAATTTAGCAGCAACTTTTCATTCAGTCATTTTACGTAGTTTTCAAAACTCATGTTGGAATGGTAGTCTCCAACGGTGGAATTAGCTTTGTAGATTAAGCAAGTGTTCTCAATAAATCCAGCACAGGTTCCAGCGTGTACTAAAACAAAACGAGTACCTTGACTAAGTTTTTTTAAAAATGGAGATGGTTTTGTCTTTTTGGGCCCAGGTGTTATCTCAAACATGTGTTGTCAATACGTAACTTTCGTCAGTATAGACAATAGCCGACCTTGAGAGCGGTATTCGTTTATATTTTTTAAGTATTTTATTCTCCACATCTGGATATCATGCCATTCAACTAATACTTTCCTGTTATTATCGGTTTTACGCCACTTGTAGCACAATTTATTTAATAACTTGCGTAGCATTGCGAGACATCCATCGAAACCAACTTTTTCATTTAAGACTGACCTTAGTTTTGCCAATGTTGGAATTAGTTTTTGTACGATATGAACATTTTGTATTGTGCTCCGTACAACGTCAGCAGTAAATCCATCAATGTCTACTTTATTTTCTCTCTTTCTTCGGTTTTTCATGGGTGACATAAAATTCAAAGATGTATGTATGTACTTGCGACATCTCTTCCTTCCTTTAATATTTTTGCACTGTTCTTTCACTTACCCCCGTCGCTGCTGCCGTGCGTTTTTTAATATTACACAAATGTGATAAATCACAATTTGGTTCTCGATGAAGTTCCGTGAATTCATATTCTTCTTTGAGAAAATTATAAATATTCGCAATCATTTGACGAGCCTAAAATAAACAATATATTATTAAAATCTCGTTTAACATGTTTTTATTAAACTAACTAATACATTAATTCATTACACACAACATAAATACACACCAAACATGAACATTAATTTGCCTTACCTCACTGCGAACAACTTTTCTCCGTTTCTTCGTACCTTCCATGCTGACGGTATTCGATAAACAATTGTGGCGCGAACCAAGAAGCACTACTGACTCGGCCGGCGACTCGGCCACGACTGCGCGCTCCCGAGCTTACGCACGCAAAGATAGTGTGCATGTACACTTATATACACAAGTATGTGTCACCCGCTTTCGTGAGATAAAACATCTGTACTAGGGCGATTTTGGACGATGTCCTTTCCATCTACCATAAGAATATCGTCACGTTAGAAATTATAAAAGCACATAACAGCTATACAGTAAACAAATAAGTAAAACATCTATGTACCTCCTTTACCCATGTATATAAAAGAATGAATGATTTGATTTATAAAGTGCCCGCTGCAAATAATTGAAAATAATATTGTGTAATACCTTGCTCGAGAACTGGCGTAACTAGCTTTGACATGACGTTAACTACGTGTCTGTCCTTTGGACAGTCGTTGGAGTTCTGAGTTGTCGTGGGATTACAGCAACACGGTCTGTCGGCAGTCGTGTCCATGCTTACTACGTTGCACCTGTGTTCTATTCTTTCCACTTTTCCATTAGGTGTACTGATTTGACACAGTTTGTTATGCGTTGCTTTTTTTCCGTTTTCTATTAGCATTGGGTTTCCATGCTTCAACAAGGTCTCTTTGTTGTGAAAAGATAATATTTGCATCGGTAAACCCTCCATATAAAACCTTTTTCCTTTTGCAGATATCTTCACTCCCTGATGTGCGGCGGCGGCATTTCTATGCTGCTTCGGGTCTGTAAATTGACAGAGTTTTATTAATTAACTTTATAAAGGGTTATTGTAAATGGGTTATTAGATATCGATACCCATCGCGTCTGTGAAATTTAGCTAGCCAATTTAAAATAACCCTGTATGAAGTTTGGCAGTGATGTTTCAGTAATATTTGAAACTGAACTATGGCGTAGAATTACAAGAAGAATGTAAATAAAGAAGCAAAAACAATTCTCACAGACAAGACCCAGTGCCCTAACCGAAAGCGTTATAAGCGCGATGATTGCATATTCGCGCGACAGTCGCTTAAGGTTAAGACACGGCCCGAGACAACATCAGTTTCAAAGCCATGTTTTTCCAGGGGTAACAAAGTAGCCATAGCAATAATTTATTTGTGTTCATCCATACTATTGTAATATTATAAAAGCGAATGTTTGTCGCTCGGTCTATTTATTACCTTTTCACGCCTTAACAGCTGAATGGATTAGGACGAAATTTGACACAGATGGACCATTGTCTGGGTTAGGACATAGGATACTTTTTCCCGGTAATACATGTCACGGTCATGGGATAAATTCTGACTTCCAATTGAGCGAAGCCGCGGGCAAAAATTTGTTAAGAAAAAAAGACTAATTAAAAATAACTATAGTACCGTGTTTTACTGGATTGACTTTTTTTTTCCATTTCGTAGGATTTGGGCACATTTGTAAGCAAATAGTAGAATTTTGGCCATCAGATGTGTTTCCTTCGTCATTGTCGACTGACGGTACTACCACAAAAATGGAGGAGTCATCAGAAAACTCGTTCTTTGTTAGGACTTGTTCGACCATGGTCAGTACGTCAAGTTCTCTGTAATTCAAATGGTTTATGACTACGATGGGTTCACCGTTTTTAGCTTTTTGTCGACTTTCCTCTTTCTCTTCATAATCTTTCCATTGTTTTGGATGAAGCTGCGTCTGCATCCATACTAATGCCTTTTCGTTAGGTTGTGTTTCATAAACTTTCCTGTCTTTTTGATTGGCTTGTTTTTTATGCTCTTCTCTTTCTTTTTGATAAGTTTGTGTTCGAGACATTCTGAAAACTTGGTATACGTTTCGTTTGCCGTATATTATAACAATATTCTTTTCCCTGTTCGCTTTGTGGATACTGCGGATTCCTGTATAAAACTGTCCCTGTAAGAGTAGTTTCGTTTTAAAACATAACAAGATTGATTAGAACGACCGCATTGAAAAGTATAGTTATGTATCGGATATTTATATGGTATTAAGTTTTAGACAGAGATACTCAACAAGGTCAGAGACCAGGGGTCAGTTCTACGAAGCAACTAGGTTTGATCTTACTTAGTTATGGTCCCATCGGCATCGTTGATAGTTCTTTTAGTAGAGAAGTGAGTCGTGAGTGGAGCTATGGCTCAAACGATCGTTGGATAGCTGGTAACCGAAATAATGCGTTGAATTTGATTGTTTTCATGGTTTGAGAATGTGACACTATATTTCAATATGACATCACACTAATTGTTTACATGCTCTCGCACAAAGTTAAAATATTAGTACTAAAGCTCAATCATATTTCACTTTACGATGGTGTTCAAAGGTGGTGGTCCTAAGATCGGCTTTGGTAGCTTAATTGTTACAGTAATAAATATCGCTTATGATACCTTTCATGACGTGATGGTTTATTAAAATTATTCCTTCGCGCGATATTATAATAATGGAATCATGTGAGAAGTTTAATATTTCGATTACAAAAATGTTAGTCTTTTCGTATTTTCCTTGAGGGCAGTGGTGAAGTGCGATTATAAGGCCATTGATTATACGTATAAGGCGACGTTACAAATGTCATGTGACAGATGGTCGGAGTTATTGGTTATGGTCAAGGAGCTTAGATAAATAAAAAAGAATAGTTAGACACAACAGTTATTACATAAACAACAATGGCGGTTTAAAGACGAACAAAAGTGCTGCCACCTATGATGAGCTTTCAGTTTTTAACCCCATCAGGCTAGTCATCGTAGACACAAAAATCTCGATAGGTCGCAAAAAAT
Organism: Fissipunctia ypsillon; assembly: GCA_947568875.1. Classification (NCBI taxonomy): domain Eukaryota; kingdom Metazoa; phylum Arthropoda; class Insecta; order Lepidoptera; family Noctuidae; genus Fissipunctia; species Fissipunctia ypsillon. Next base: position 27,668,680 of record OX387643.1, read on the forward strand.
TGCACTGGGGGCTTACTATGAGCTTTTAAAAGACCATTAAATTTCCAGTTAGTTCAAAAGCAGGCCTGCTTCTGAATGAGGATAAAAACTGCCACTTGCTCACTTCAGATATCGCCACCATTGTCCGTCTCAAAATTTGACAGCTAGCTGTCAATATCCATACATTTTTTGTAAACAATCAAGTTACTTTACTCATAAATAATTAATATGCTTCGTTGCGCAGCTGTTGACTGCAAAAATCCGGGGACTATGTATTTCCCAAAGATGATAAAGAAGAAAAATATGGGAGTGAGCTCTCCGAAGAAAAAAATGGCATCCCAATAATACGTCGAGGTTATGTGCTATCCATTTTAAACTTGAAGACTTTTACTTTTATCAAAGAAATTCGTACACAGGTGATGCTTTTTGTCATAAAACAGAGAACTAAGTCTGCGGGCACGAAACCAGCGGCGGTCGAGCGATAGCGACTGCAGAGCGGCGCGGTACGGGGCGATCTGGCAGCGGGCTTGAGATGGGCAGGAAACTGGCGGTCGATCAAGTAGGAAGTAGTGGCCGTCGAGCGGTGAAATCAAACAAGTTTGTTTCCGTCGTTGCTGCGTCGTGCATCGCTCAATCACCCCGCGCTGCTCTCGGTCGTTTCGTGCGCGTCTCTTCAGATTGCTATACTTTTGATTACGCCACCGCCACGCCGCGCCGCCCCACAATCACCATCGCTCGCCCGCCGCTAGTTTCGTGCCCGCAGGCTAAGTGTGTTTTCGTTATAAAAGGCACTTGTGGGTATTTATATAAATGAATTATTTAAAGGCGTGTGTGATAACTTGATAAGATTATCTTTGAATCGACCAAATATCTAAGTAGCATCTAAGTAGCATTCGCTATGTGGCATTGTATTTAATACCCTCATACCAAGTTTGGTATGAGGGTATTAAATACAATGCCAGTAGTCAAAGGCAGTAGGTCTAATATTAACCTACTGCCTAATATTAACACATATCCTACACTGAATCTCATAGTTATTTAGAATGTTTCGCACATAGATCTTTTTTGTCTGTTCTAGGTGATGAAAATGTCTACAAAAGACTGAGGAAGACTGCTGTACCCTTTATTTGTTCATTTACCAAAGTCAAACCAGTCAACCCGTCGGCTGAAGACAGATCAAATAGACTGTTACAGAGAAATGAGAAAAATGTTTGTTTTGATACATATAGTGATCAAATTGCTTTACCTAGCCATGTTCGAACCCTTGATAGTTGAGAAAAGCAATTTAAAGATGACGAATTTACAATACTTAATGAAATACAAATATTTCCTAGCACACCATTAGAGCCAGATGACGAGCCAGAGCAAAACCAACATACTGTATCAACAAAGAATACTCAAGTGAACTTTGTATACATTTATGGATCTAAACAGAAGTATAAAGACAACGACACTTTCATTGCTTTCTACACACGTTTTGAAACCTATCAAACGTTCTATTTTGTGTTTTCAACTGTAAGTATAATGGCTGCACCGAATAAAATATTATGGTAGTCATGTGGACAATATTAGTATTGAAGATCAGTTTTTCATGACAGTGTTCATCGCTCTCATTAAAAACTGATCCTTTAAGGACTGATACTATACGGTAAAATAAATGCAACTTTGAACTTGCACAATTTTTCGAAACTAGTCCAACAACAGTCCACAATATATTTATTACATGGATTAATGTTATGGAGCAAGTTTGGAGAAAATTGAATATTTGACCAGATAAAGACTTGGTGAATTATTATAGTTTCAAAAAATATGATAAGAATACAAGGTTCATAAATTGGTCATCTTTAATTTATTCTTATATTTAAATTTCTTTTATTTATTCTACTCTATTCTTATTCTAGGGTGATTATAGCTGGGACAGAGATTCAAAAACCTGGGAACCCCGTATCTCAACAAACATCATGGAGCAGTTACAAGCATAGCAACACATTAAAGGTGTTAGTTGGAGCTACACCTGGAGGTTTACTGTCATATTGCTCACCTGCATATGATGGCTCCGTTAGTGACAGACAAACTGTAGAAAGAAGCGACTTATTAAAAAAAATGCGAGTCTGGGAATAGTATTCTTGCCGACAGATGATACAATATTCAGGATATGTTTATTGGAAAAAATATATCTCTAAATATTCCTACATTTTTAAAAGGGAAGGGTCAAATCCGTGGCTTAAAATTTCTAACAGATAGGAAGTTAGCAAGTCAACACGTTCATACTGAACGTTTGATAGGTTTGACAAAAACTTATAAAATACTAAGGGCTGATATTTCAATCGTCAGATAACTTTTATCTAGGGAATATGTTTGACGTTTTGACAGCTTTTGTATAGAAAATATGTCAAACCGCCATATTTATTCCTCAGGTAAAAGTTATCTGACGATTGAAAAATCAGCCCTAAGAGAAGAATTACATCACAATTTTGTGCCCCTCGCATCAAAAATATTTTTTGTTTGTCTTATGTGCTGCAATTTTAGAGAATGTATTATATTATGTAATATGCATTGTGTTTATGGAAATAAATAAAACATTATATATGATTTTAATTTGGTTTTATTACAGTATCATAGTATTTATACAAGTATTTATCATAAATTGCTGGTTGGAGATTCTCATTATAAAATTATGTTAAATTTATAACCATCTCATTTATAAATGTCTCATCCGTTTCAAGATATAATTATCACTTTCATACCTTTGAAAGTGTAAACTACCAAGTTGCAATATTTACGATTAGTGCAAAATAACTGCCCCGAATTTGGGTGTAGTACTGATTTGTCTTTTTCAGATGTAATGTACCATTGCACTCAAAAAGATATGGTACAGTGTATGGTGTGATAGCACAGAACCAACTCGTAAATGGATACTTTATCTCAATCACTCTCTCATTTTGAAGTAATCCATCTGGTGATGCTGCAAGATATGGATGTGTGAGTGAGATGCACAAACCATTTCTGTCTACTTTTGCACTAAGAAATAATTCATTTGCTGTAGGGCTGCGGGTTCATGTACTTTTCCATGTGTAGTGGCTCGTGTATTAAATTTCTTTGGGAATAATTTATTATTAGTTAAAACTTTTCTTGTACTTCCTTTGCTGTGACAAACAGCATGAAAATTGCTAGCTGTAAGTCTAACCGATCTTAACATGTGCCAATTCTTGCTGTTATTTTGAGCTACAGTTAATTTCTGAACTTCATCCACTTGCTACTGGCTGACATTTTTTCCAGCAGTACATCTTTAGCAGTTTTATCCATATAATCATGGTCCATTTCAATGGCATATGGATTGGCAGGTTTGATTCCTTGTATATAAGGCATTTTACTGCCACTGGTACTAGCAAATCCTATTGCTATATTTTTTACATATTCTTCATAATTTTCTATTATGTCCGATTCATTCATTGGACAACGAAGAATACTTCTTTGTCTTTTATGCTTACTGGGTAAGTCATGGAACTGCCTAGAAGAATCATAAAATACTCTTCGGCTGTTTGAACATCATTAATTTTTCAGTGCATACTTTATGCATAATTATAGTCTTTGTACGTACTATATCCTCTATGTCACGGAGAACTGTAAAGATATGTTTACAGTGTGCTTGGAAGCCACTTCCAGCTTCTATATGTGTGTATGTGTGTGTGTGTATGTGTGTGTGTGTATGTCAGGTATGAAATGTGAAATTTGTTGGAAATTCACAATGATTTTCACATATCATACCACTTTTGTACATCTTGAGTAGGTATAACAATATACAATATTTTTTTCATTTGTGCCTTGCATGAAAATAAGCATGGTTACAATCACAGGCAAGTCATAGCGTTACCAAACTCCCACTTTCATAGACGATTTTCTCTTTAGGGGATATTGAAACCTGGAATAACATTAACATAATGTAAATAAAGTATATTTCATTATTAAAATCAACTCACATAGGAAAATAAACGCATCATCACTATGAAAACTTACTTTTCAGCAAACTCTTGAATGTCTGAAGATTTATAAATATTCGGTTGGTAAGAAAATAATTAAACAATTTTTTTTTTGTTTAAAATATTTTTTCTAGAGTAAATTACTTCTAGCACCTTATAGAATACTCTCGAAGGAATACGTAGAAGGACAAATAAGTGCGGCGCGCGCGCCAAGTAGAGCAATTTGACGACAGATCTGAGTCGCGCGTGCGTTGCGTAATATTATTGGAGATGGACGACAATTAGTGTCTTCGAGCACTCTACTTTTACGAGTTCAAACAAGGTCATTCGACGCGTAAAATAGCGGATAACATCAACCATGCGTTGGGCCCGGGGACTATTAGCCATGACACCGTGAGTCGCTGGTCTAAGCGCTTTGTCTCAGGAGATACAAGTTTAGAGGGCAGGGAGCACACCGGTCGGCCACCCGCTTTTAATGAGGGTGTGTAATATATGCCATAATAACAGATAATATATTATCACTTGAAATAACGTTCACATGATATAATTTTCATATGCTATAAAAACAAATAACCTAATTTCATGTGATCTAATATTACATTTCATATAAACTTCTTTTGCTCTAATAACATTTAGTATACCGTTCATCTCATATAATTTTCAATTAGTATATTGCTCTTTTTATATAACGTTCAGTTGACCTAATTTTCATATTTACTCATTTTCTGCCCAAATTCTGTAGTGAATAAGTAAATATCAGAAAACATCATACTGTTATAACCTCATCTAACCCAAATGATTCACCAACAATAGAAGGGATCTGGCGCTCGGCGGCCGCTACCACGGCACGCTCGCTTCGCTCGCTCGCCTTCGCGCGCTAATGGTCATGATTCTAACCTAACCTAACCCACATGATTCACCAACCATAGAGGGGATCTGACGCAGGTATATATGAGGTGAATATGAAAGAACAAAAAAACAAACAAACAAATAATTCGTAGTTATTTATTCATACAACAATGTTATAAGTGAAGACAAACTACTATGTTAAGGTTGACTAATCTTATTTCAGTTTTAAGTTAGAGGCCAGAGCTCGACGGAATTCAATTTCAGTGTATTCCTCTAAATTTTTTTTTCTTACTGTATGACAGTAAGAAAAATAAAAAATATTCATGTACCATCCTCCCGCATAAACGCAATTATAATAGCAAGCATTTATAATCAGCATTTATAGCATTATAAAGCATTATAAAGCATTTATAATCCAATCAGTTTTTGCAAAAATATACAAAACAAAGTAGACGTTTCAAAATTATATTAAACGTTACTAAGGAGCGAATTTCTAAGTCACTAAGATTGGAGAGTTTGGAGTCACAGTGGACATCATTTTCCGACACACATCGTAAGATATTAAGTGAAATAAAGGAAGCTGAATATAATAAATCACACTATTGTTCATCAGAAGTGTATGAGGTTACGGAAGAATTATATTTGGACTATAAAACGGATTTAAAAGAAATACTTACTAACTTATGTAAAAAAGAAGTAATTTGAATATTATACTAACTAAATATTATACTAACTGAATATTGGTTCAAATGTGCATTATAGAAAATGTTTATTAAACCATATAAAATTAGGTAAACTGAAATTATATCAATAATTCATTATATCATTTCATCGTTATACTAAAAAAAATTATATTAAATGAAATTAGGTCATGTGATCGTTAGAACTTTTGTTATTATGTCAAATGGTACGCACCCTTTTAATGACGACGTATTGCTAGAGAAGTTGCAGATAAACCCAGATGCAACCACTCGTTCTCTTGTAGCATTGGTCAATACACCGTGACAGAACTTTCCTGTAGTTGAGTGCGTGAAGAATGTTCTCAATCGTAACGTGAAAGCAGCCGATTTCTTCGGACAATTCCTTTATTCCCAGTAACTACTGCAACTCACTAGTTCCGTGTATGGAACTAGTGGGAGTATTTTTTTTGGTTGCAATAGTTCCATGGGGAACTAGCTACATGGAACCTCTCCGTCTTGAATTTGTATATAATGTATATATAATATAGGTATATATTATAGTAAATATGTATGTGTATTATAAGTTTATGACTTATTTATGTACAAATTGTTCCTGTCAAACAGAGCACCTGCCATCTAATCTCTTCACTACTCTTGGTTGACTGGTAGAGAATGCCGAAGGTACTAAGTCCGCCTTTGTACTTTTTTAAGTGTGAAAAGTTTAAATAAATAAATAAATATTTTTAATTCATAGATTCAGTTATTTGTACTGATGTTCAGCATTTAGTATATGATCAGTGTACTTCTTCCAGTCATCAGCAGTTATGGATAAGAAACATTCTTTTATTAAATTTTGCATTTCAGATCCTGGTAATCAGTGGTCTCGAACGTCATAGAGCGAGATCGGTAGAAAATCGGTACTTTTGTACCTAAAATCGGTATTTGACAAAAAAAAAAATACAATATTCAATCAAATTCGTTTATTTATTGAAAAAAAAAACTTACAGACTAATTTATCACGAGAGCCCATATCGGTAGAAATACCGAAAAATCGGTAGGTTCGAGACCACTGCTGGTAATCCTATATTTTTGCTTGCTACTTTTCTCTTCGCCTGACTCCATACAAGCTCAATTGCATTGAGGTCGCAATGATACGGTGGCAGCAACAAAATTTCGTGATTGTGGGTATGACTGTGTTTTTTTAGAAGTAATTGTGCTTCGTAAACAACTGCAGGTTTATTATCTTTCACCAAACACATTAATTCAGTTTTGGTATGATATTCTTCAAAATGAATATTATTCTCTTGAAGTCATATTCGGAGATTAGCTTTAGAATCAGAGATAGTAGGGGGTTTGTTTACTTGTTTCACATGGTAACTTGCATTGTCCATCACAAGTACACTAGGTTTAGTGAGATTTGGTATCAACATTTCCTCAAACCATTTCATAAAGTTGGTAGCGTTCATATCATCATGGTAGTCAGCTGATTTAGATTCTGTGCTGAATACCAATAATGCACCTGGCACAAACCGTTTCTCCGATCCTGCATGCACAATAATATGTCTTTTTCCTGACGATATATTACTAGTGACACCACTTGTTGAAGGTCCTTGCCACGATTTTTACCTTCATAGTTCTTATGCACATATGTCTCATCAAGGTAAACAATCTGTTTACCTTCTATCCTCTTCTGATTTATTGTCCTCAAAAATCTTGCCACAATATCATATTTTTCTCTAAATAAAGCCCGTAGTATATAGTATAAGTAGATGACAGAATTTTGGAAGTAGATTTTTTTATAAAAAACTTTTTTATTTTGTTACATCACACTGCCTCAGCCAATCACAGCGCGCCACTCAAGCCAGCCAATCCTAGCCAAGCCAAGCCACCGCCATAACTACCGGACGCTTCCGGTGAGGGAAAAGCTATATAATGCTCTGCGAGCTCATTTTTGCTCTCTTGTTGCTGCGATTAGAAATTAAGCTGAATCCCTGTTCGATTGTATTTCTGCATAATATTAAATCAGTGTGATTAAACAGTTCTGCTCTATTTATTTATGCTCTTCTGTTACATCATGTTCTGTTCTCAGAAGTGGGATAAATAGAAAAAGCTATGAAGCGTAATCACGCCGATGCGGCAGCGGTAGGCCGTAAAGCAGGTAGCCATGAATCCCAGTGTGAACAAGCATCCGAAACAAGCGGCAGTGAAGATGACGTCACATCACCAGACACACCTCCGGCCCGGAAAATTCTTAGAAGACTTTTAGAAACTCAGGTACAAAAAGCTATGCGTAAGTTAAACGAAGAGATACCCTCCATCACCACAATTAATGAACTGCGCGCGGCCTCGCTGATACCAGAATTTGACCCCGATAGTGAAGAATGCACTACTGCATCAGCATGGCTCAAAAAGATTGATCAACTCGGCGAGATTCATGGCTGGAGCGAAATTACGAAGTCATTTTACCTGCAAGACAGACTGAGAGGTCAAGCTAGAAGATGGTACAATCGGCTTGATGAATACGATTATTCCTGGGAAGATTGGAAGCAGATATTGATGCGTGCGTTTCCCAGACATCGCGATTTCGGGAACATGTTAGAAGAGATAATGAACAGGAAGAAACAAGCTACGGGATCGTTGACGAAATACTACCAGGACAAAGTGGGCATGTGTTTTCGGTGTAAGTTGTCCGACAACGCGACTGTTTCCTGCATCATTCGCGGTCTACCACCATCACTCCAAGCGAATGTAAGAGCTTACCAGTGCGAGCGACCTGAAGAATTATATGAAGGCTTCCTTTGTGCGCTGGACGACTACCAACCGCCATCAACGTCAACCGGAACACGTGCGCATCAACCAAACCAACCAGATAAACAAAGAACCAACAAAGATAGCAACAATCGACAAGGAAACGATGTGACAAGGAACGTGTCCGCGCTGTAAAAAAACTGGCCACATCCTACGTAACTGCCTATATCCAGATTCGCGAACATGTTTTAAATGTGGTAAGCAAGGCCACATTGCTACGCGCTGCGTAAACGCCCCGAAACCTGCAACACAAACCGATGATAAAATCAAAGAAATCAAGCTTCTACAAAACTACAACAAGATTTACGAAAAAACGGTAAAAATCAATGGCATATACAATGTGTCTGTACACAGTGTGACGAAAATTAAGGGTGAGGTACAGACCATCAAACTGAACAACTTTCTCCCGGGGACCAACATCGTAATCGCAAAAAAAATATCAGTCGTCTCATACATTTGTTCGAGTAGGTATTGAAGTTTTGTATGGGATGACTGATTTTTTTTTCACGATTACGATGTTGGTCCCCGGGAAAAAGTTGTTCAGTTTGATGGTCTTTACCTCCCCTTTAAGTTTTACTATTCCGAAACCAGACACCCTGTATATTAAAGCGTACATAGATACCGGCAGTCAAGTCAACGTGCGCTCTGCTCACGTGTCAAAACTGTTGGATCTCGAAATCGACCCGTCTAACACCGTCCTCAAAGGCTTCTTTGGAGAATGTTTACCCAGCCGCGGGGAAGTAGCTTTCCAGCTGGATAGCATTCTTATCTCTTGCAAGGCTCATTTATCAAACGTGGATATGGGGAACATAAATCTATTAGTTGGACAGCCGATTATCAACAGCGACGGTATGACTTTGGTGGTCAGCGAAGGAAGAGCCATCCTCAAACAAGACATCGACTTTACAAGACACATGGAAGCAATTGAAGAGCGCACTCGCTTCAAGGTCGTCACTGCAAAAAAAGAGTGTCTACTGCTCGGACCATCCATCATCAAAGTTAACGTGCTGGACAATGATGAAGACAACGATATCGTCACTACGCCACAACATTATGAACCTACTCAATTCCTGCCACCCTGCTACGAGGCCCCCGTCGTGTATATCAAGATCATCAACAATGGGGCTCAAAACATCATCTGGGAGCCTGGCGAAGTACTGACCAGAGCCGACAGCTGTATCACTTCGCCACTATCAGATGTTCAGGTTAGTCTACAAAATTACACTTTGCCATCGACTACCGTAGCCAAAGCCAATAACGACTATAGCCATCCTATTGTGGCTCCATTGCATACTAGCCTAGCCAGTGTAAGCACTATTGGGGGAGTAAATGTAGATGATATCAGGACGGGTAAATTAAATAAAAATGATCACGATAGTTTAATCACTTTATTGACAAATTACAGTAACTGTTTTGCGAATAAAACAAGACTGAGGATGTTCAGATTTATTACAAATGAGAATAACATTAACCAGTGAACAGCCTGTATACCGCCAACCTTACCGTTTATCTCATAGTGAGCAAAACATAGTTAGGTCCAAAGTCTCCCGAGTTATTAGACGCAGGTATAATCCGAGAGTCCGAGTCATGCTTTGCTTCTCCAGTTATCCTTGTAATGAAAAAGAACGGTGACAGCAGGCTCTGTGTCGACTTTCGGGCGCTTAACGCTATTACAGTCAAAGATAGGTATCCGTTGCCCAACATCGATGATCAGGTCTCAAAGTTAGCTGGCAAAAATTTCTTCACAGGTCTTGATTTAGCACAAAGTTACCATCAGGTTTAACGAAGAAAGATGCTGTGTGGAATTGGGGCAGTGAACAGTCAGTACAAAACCCATACTTGCTTTATATGACCCTGCACTGCCGACTGAGATTCACACGGATGCATGCAAATCAGATATCGCAGGCATTTTGTTACAAAAACAGACTGATAATTCTCTACGCCCCGTTATGTATTTTAGTAGGGTAACTAGTAAGGAAGAAAGTATGTATCACAGTTACGAGCTTGAAACGCTCGCTGTGGTCGAATCGTTGCGTAGATTTAGGGTGTACATTGTAGGTAAACACGTTAAGGTCGTGACTGACTGCACGGCTGTTCGTGCCACCCTAACCAAACGTGATATTATCCCGCGTATTGCCAGGTGGTGGTTGTCAATCCAAGATTTTGATATGAGTGTAGAGTATAGACCTGGAGAAAGAATGAAACGTGTAGACGCGTTAAGTAGGAACCCCGTCGATATTATGAATGTCAATCGCCTTGAAGTGTCAGACTGGTTCTATAATGTCCAGTACCAAGATTACAAATTAAAGCAAATCATTGACCAACTTAGGGATGGCTCAGCTGCTACTGAAATAACCAACAATTATGTGTTCTTAAATGATAGGTTATATAGAAATTCATTGCATGGTAATCGCCTCGTAATGCCAGCTTTAGCTCGATGGAGGTTGGTCCAAATACACCATGATGATATTGGGCATGTGGGTATCCGAAGATGTATGGATTTGATAAAAAAAGATTACTGATTTCCCAAAATGACTCGCTTTATTCAAAAGTATGTTAATGCATGTCTTCATTGTGCTTATGGTAAAGGTGATCAAGGAAAGAAAGGAAAATTGTTCCCTATTCCTAAACTCACAGAGCCTATGCTCATGATGCATGTCAACCATTTAGGCCCCTTTTGCAAAACAGTGAAAGGTTATCAGTATATGCTAGTTATGACAGATGCTTTTTCAAAATTTGTTATTGCTGAGCCCACTCGAACAGTCAATTCGGTAGAAACTATTAGAACACTTAAAAAAATATTTGGCTTATTTGGATATCCTGATAAACTCGTAAGTGATCATGGGAAGGCTTTCACCAGTCGATATTTTAAAAAGTTTTCAACTGACAGACAGTTTAGGCATATCTTGACCTCAGTTGCATGCTCGCGAGCCAATGATCAAGTGGAACGGACTAACCGGACCATATTGAATGCTTTGCGTGCCACAGACCCTAGTGAAGCTGCAAATAATTGGGCCAACAGCTTACCTGACGTTCTCTGGGGTATCAACAATACTGTAAATGAAAGTACAACCCTATGATTTGATGTTTGCCAAAAGTTATAGGCCACTTTGCGATATTGTTACTAAAGAAAGTATTAGTGATCCAGTGGGGGTCAGACGTAACAAAGCTAGTGCTCGGTTAAGGGTAGCAAGCGAAAGGATGAAACGTAACTTTGATAAAAAACGCAAAACAAGCCATTTTTACAAAAAGGGCGATTTAGTTCTTTGGCGGCAAGCACCGACAAGCAGTGCCAGAAAAGTTAACACTAAACTAGATGACATTTACTCAGGTCCATATATCATAACCAAGGTGGTGGGCAATGACAGATATAGGATCCGAAGTATAAAGGAACTCCGAGGTTACAAGGCTTTTACAGGCCTGGTTGCAGTGGATTCATCAGGCTTTATTGCAGTACAGTTCCTATATCTGACAGTGCCAGTAGTTCTGATGAACAACTTGAAACTGAAGATCTTATTGACCTACTTGAAAGTTAACCAACTTCTCCCATTGCGGGAGCAATCATTGTTTCAGGACGGCCGAATGTTACATCACACTGCCTCAGCCAATCACAACGCGCCACTCAAGCCAGCCAATCCTAGCCAAGCCGAGCCACCACCATAACTACCGAACGCTTCCGGTGAGGGAAAAGCTATATAATGCTCTGCGAGCTCATTTTTGCTCTCTTGTTGCTGCGATTAGAAATTAAGCTGAATCCCTGTTCGATTGTATTTTTGCATAATATTAAATCAGTGTGATTAAACAGTTCTGCCTTATTTATTTATGCCCTTCTGTTACAATTATAGTTTTTAGTATGGTAGGGTTGTCACACTGCGCTACCGTTTCCGGCGATTTTTGATTTGGTTGTATCTTCATCAAGTTCTTGTGTTCTTGTTTACTACCTTATCTAATAATACGAAATGGGACGTTGAAAAGACGTTAAAATTCATTCATACATTGCGAACATATAATTAGGAACAAATCGAAATCGAAACTTCCTAGCTGTGGACAAATACGGGTCAGGAACGGGTAAAATGACTTCACTTATTAAAGATATCGGAATTTATTTAATGAAATTAACAATACTATGCCTATGTAATAACATAGGCTTTACCACTGCTTACAAAACTAAACATTAATATTTTGTGGTATGAACTTTCTTATAAAACTGCTGAGCAGCGACGGGCATGGAATTTATAATTTTTTACGTTCATTCCCCATGACACCGCTGAAATCGATACCACTGGTGGTGTCGTGGGGAATGACAGAAATCACTTCCCACGACACCACCGAAGTGATGTCCCGCTCAACTGCTGTTGATGTATAACATAATTTGACGTATTCGAGAATACGAGGTATTTTCTTTCATTTGTAGGCTTTGAGTCAGTTTTTTTTAAAAATTTATTATTGCTGAATGGGCCTGCTCTTGTGCTTGCTGTGTATTTTAAATAAACACTGGTTAACCGACTGTTTTTGGAATGAAGTAGGAGTAAACTGGTAGAAATCGTCACGACTCGATGCGACCTTTTTTTTTGAAAGTGTGAATTTAGTCATTATGAAAATCCAAGATGGCGGATTTGGTGGATAGCCAAATTTTCATTTTTTTTATCATGGGTGTCATTTTCATGGTTTTCGAGGGTGCTGAAGCCGATAGTGAGGTCACAGTGTAAATCCAAGATGGCGGTTGTGAAAATTTTCAAATATTTCATCATGGGTGTCATTTTCATGGCTTTCGAGGGGTTTTAAATAATCTCAAAAACAGATCATAATACTTATTGAGCTAAGTTTATTAGATAACACAATAGAAATGTGTTTTAAAATAACTACCAATTACCAATTTACATTAATATTATTCAGTAGGTCGCCCACTGATTACATTTTTTAAAAAAGCATCTTGTCATTTAACATTCTTAAAAATTTGGTACCGTGTGAGCGAGAGAGGTAACAAAACATGACAGCCCTCTTAAAACGTGTGCGCTCGGGGGACCCCCGTCAGCAACGAAATTCCTTCTCACGTATGAATTAAAGCAAAAACAAAATTTTCACAACCGTCATCTTGGATTTACATTTTGACCTCACTATCGGCTCAGTACCCTCGAAAACCATGAACACGACGACACCCATGATGAAAAATTTGAAAATTTTTACAGCCGCTATCTTGGATTTAGATTTTGACCAAATTCACATTTTCTCTAAAAAAAAAAGTCGTAAGGAGGCATAACCCATTTTCTCTGCGTGATAATTTCTATTATTTTACTCCTACCGCAAGCCGCGTTACAGAACTTCGTTCCAAAAATTACCCGGTATAACATCATAAATCATGTTATGAATATAAATTAGCTGGACATCACTAACAGTCGGTGGTGTCGTGGGGAATAGTGATTTCTGTCATTCCCTACGACACCACAGTGGTGTCGATTTCAGTGGACTGATCTTTTACAGATTTCAACAGAAATAGTGCTCCAAGATTCGACAAAGGCATCATACCGTTCATTCAAATGACCTGCTTATTAGCAGCCACACTCTTCTTTACTTCTCCCCATAGATTTTCGACCGGATTAAGATCTGAGCTGTCTGCAGGCCAAACTAACACAGTGACTTGTTGATCACTAAGAAACTTTTTCACTAAATGAGCAGTGTGTTTGGGGTCGTTATCGTGTTGAAATGTCCAAACTACAGGCAACGTCTCCACAGCATAAGGAAGCATAGTCTCCTCCAATATTTGCCTGTATTGAAATTGGTCTAAAATGCCTTCAATCTTTTTAACTGGCCATGCTACCATGCCCTGTGAAACATCCCCAAACTTTCATGTTTTCACCTCCATGCTTTACTACTTTTTTCGTGAACTTGAAGATTCAATGCCTGCTTAGCCGGTCGACGCACATACTGTTTACCGTCAGAACCTAGTTTATCTTCGTTTTGTCAGAAAATAATATATTTTTCCACTGACTTGCTGTCCAGTCGCCATACTTTCCAGCGAAATCTAATCTTGCTTTTCGGTGCACGTTCTTGCGATCTCCCGGCGATCCTTCCAAATATCTTTGCATCCGTTAAGGGTCTTTGTACTGTACGCGCTGATTCCTCCATTGCCAAAAATTTCCCTTCGTATAATTTCAGAACCCTGAAATGGATCAGTATTCGCTGAGCGAATAATCAAAGCATCTTCACGCGGTGACATATTTCTAGATTTAGGTTTTCGAAGAACATGATTGGTAGTGATTAATGTCTTGACGTGATTTACAGCATTATAAACCTTAGTTTTGGAGTACTCCATATGATCAGCAATCTTTTTATACGACCGATCACGATCATACAGTGCCACAATCGTTTTCCGGGTTACGGAAATATTTAAGGTTCCAACTTTACTACTTACGTTTTTTTATGAAAGCTGTTTTATATGTTATAACTGTACTTTAAGTACTGGCACGACTCCTATACTGTTGTATGTAACAATAAGCACTACGTTTTGCGCGTGTTACATTGCGTGTTACCATAAAAAGTGATTTTTCCCACCAAAAAAGAAAGTCATTTCCCAGTAATAATTTTTGCCCTATGTTAGTTCGATGGGCAGTATGCGTAGTTAACGGGTATGTGATGTCTTTTTACACCCTCTATGTCCACAACTGTAAACAGCGTTACTGGTAGCTCGACGTAAAGTAGGGTTAAAATGTAACAAATTAAGCCACCAAATGTTCTACCGAAATTTAGTAGTTTTTGAGTTACTTAGATTTTAATTTTTTTATGAAAAATCGCAGATTAAATCATTTGAAGCCAATTTAAATGTGATAAAAACTACTAGAAAAATAACCTTGTCTTATCAGCTAGCTATTCAGAAAAGTATGATTGTCAATATTTTTGCATGTGTGACAGGGAAAAGAAGAGTTTTATGGGGAGCAGGTAAAATTGCGAGACGGTCAACCAATTGTTTCGTATTCATATTATTCGTAGTTTTTACCTGCGCTTGAACTCCAAACACTCGGCAAGCTTTGTTTGATTGGTCACTATTATTCTCTCGGCACGACACGGGGTGCGACTGCGCAAAATCTGGTCGACAGCTGCAGCGTTAGTTAGTTAGTTAGTTAATTAATTACAAGTGAAGCTAATTAATAAAAGCTTGTAAAAATACAATATTTGCATCACCTTTGGTAAAACCGTAATAGTATGACATGATCCATTCCATTATGGTTTTTGGCCCGGCTATAGGTGCGGTGGCGGGACTCAAGGTGATTGCCGAGGGTGCTTGCTCTGTTCGTCAATTTGTCACTCGGCACGACACGGGGTGCGACTGCGCAAAATCTGGTCGACAGCTGCAGCGTTAGTTAGTTAGTTAGTTAATTAATTACAAGTGAAGCTAATTAATAAAAGCTTGTAAAAATACAATATTTGCATCACCTTTGGTAAAACCGTAATGGTATGACATGATCCATTCCATTATGGTTTTTGGCCCGGCTATAGGTGCGGTGGCGGGACTCAAGGTGATTGCCGAGGGTGCTTGCTCTGTTCGTCAATTTGTCACTTTCGCATAGCTACTTACCTGAGGAGCTCATGCGTACACTGGTTGCTCCTATAATAAAAAACAAAACAGGTGATCCGTCGGACCTGTCGAACTACAGGCCTATCTCACTAGCCACCATAATTGCTAAGGTTTTGGACAGCCTGCTTGATAAACAGCTGGGAAAAAAATATACATTTACACGACGCACAGTTCGGCTTTAGACCAAACTTATCAACTGAAAGTGTTATTTACTGTCTCAAGCAGACTGTTCACTACTACACAGCAAGGAACACACCTGTGTATGCATGTTATTTAGATCTCTCCAAGGCATTTGACCTTGTAAATTATAATGTTTTATGGAGCAAACTTCACAATGTTGAGGGGCTCCCTTCTGAATTAATTTGGTTGCTTAAATATTGGTACAGTAACCAAGGGAATACTGTTCGATGGGCAGGCACTTTATCTGAAGTGTACAGGTTGCAGTGTGGGGTGAGGCAAGGGGGGTTGAGCTCACCACGCCTCTTCAACCTGTATATTGATGGTCTGATTGAGGAGCTCAGCGGCACCGGTTTCGGATGCTCGATAGACGGAACATGCATAAATAACATAAGTTACGCGGACGATATGGTGCTGTTGAGTCCCTCAGTCAGAGCTTTAAGGTGTCTTTTGAATATTTGTGAGGCTTATTCGGAGGCTCATGGGCTAAGATATAACGCCAAAAAAAGTGAATTTATGATATTTAAGGCGGGAAAAAAAACAATATCGTGCGCCCGTGATCACTCTTTGCGGCACACCACTTTCACAGGTGAGTAAGATTAAATATCTTGGTCACTAGGTCACCCATGACTCATCGGATGATATGGACATTGAGAGGGAACGAAGGGCGCTTTCCGTGCGGTGTAATATGCTCGCTCGTAGGTTCGCACGTTGTACAAGAGACGTAAAAATTACTTTATTCAAGTCGTACTGCCAGACACTGTACACGTGCGGGCTATGGGTGAATTATACGCATCGCGCGTACAGTGCCCTTCGCGTCCAATATAACAACACCTTCAGGGGAATGCTGGGGCAGCCGCGGTGGTGCAGCGCATCTGCCATGTTCGCAGAAGCGCGCACACAGGATTTCTTCGCTGTGATGAGCACGCGCTGCGCTTCATTGTTGAGTCGGATGCGGATCACCTCTAACGTTCTCCTGAAGACCTTGTCTGAACGGTGGGATTCACCAATGTTGCAGGCGTGGATGGGATGGCACTCTCTTTGCAACAGGAGATGAGTGGTTCTCCTTTCATGCCCGATTAGTTTAATATTTTTACGTACTAACATTATTTTTAAGACTGTAATACTAACAAAATGGAACCTGATTTCCGAAATAAACGGTTATTATTATTATTATTTATGGGAGTGTTCTTTTTCTCAGCTCTAGGCTGGTTTTAGCTACATTTACGGGCCAAAACCAAGTAAATGCAGCGTGTGGTGTGTATTTAAGACGAGGGTGTGTTTTCTTCATCTTACTGCATGAATTTCCTAACTATTCTGCAGGTGTTTAATATGGCAGCTTTCTGTAGGTTGATATAAACGAATTCTTCTAAATCTATTAATTTAAGTTTACGGAGAAGATGGTTGGGGATAACGCCTGTCGTGGAGAGAACTATAGGGACAACGTATACTTTATCTTGTCTCCAGATTCTTGCGACTTCTTCTTTAAGATCGGCATCTTTACTTATTTTTTCTGATATGGTTTTTTGTAGGTTATGGGTATTAGGAACTGCAATGTCTATAAGGTAGGTAATTTTTCTTATTTTATCCTGTAGGGTTATGTCTGGTCTATTATAGTGGATAGTCCTATCTGTAAGTATGGCGCGATCGTAGTACATTTTGTGCGTATCATTTTCTAGGATAGTTTGTGGTGTGTACTTGTAGTAAGGAGTGTTAGAGTTTTGTATGAGATTGTGTTTGAGTGCTAGTTTTTGGTGAATGATGTTTGCAACCTGGTTGTGTCTGTGAGTGTAGTCTGTCTGTGTGAGGGTTGTGCATGCTCCAGTTATGTGTTGTATGGTTTCTGATTGAATGTGGCATCTTCGGCATTTATCGTTTGTGGTGGTACGGTCTTTAATGATAAATTTCCTGTAGTTTTTGGTGTTGATGATTTGATCTTGTATAGCTATGATGAAGCCTTCTGTTTCAGGGAACAGATTGCCTATTTTAAGCCACTTATTAGACGCCACTATGTTAATATGGGATTGTTCTAAATCATGAGGGTGCCTACCGTGAAGGACTTTCTAATTATTATTATATTATTATTTATTATTTAAATCGAGTGTGAGTTATAACCGAACTAATAAACAGAGACACGTTGTTTTAAAAGGGTGTAAGGATTAATATGAACACAAAATTGTTTCCAAATCTTGTTTACTTACTAATAACTATTTCCCAGAAAACTTGACTGATTAAAAAATACACAAACGATGGGAAATTTTTACACTAAAGCGCAGGCCACACTAGAAACGAAGCTAAGTTCGTTTAGCTTCGCTCATGTAGCTACCGCGTGTATCACATTCAGCTCACATTGCGAACTATGTACCGAAGTATGAAAAGACTCGGTAGCTACATGAGCGAACCTAAAACGAACTAATCTTCGTTCCCAGTGTGGCCAGCGTGTAATACTGAAATGTATTGCCATGAATCCAAAATATTTATCAAGTTTCTTTAAACTTGTTTAACACAAGAGAGTACTACTTATTGGAATTATTTGGAATGTTTGGTACTTGAAATGTTCGTCTCTTGAATCATATCGAAGCAACAGACACCGCTAAGACCCTTAGATCCAGAACCTTTGCCTCCTATAGAAAACTTGAACCCTCCGGAGGGAGCCTCATCCTCAGGCGCCACAGGCGGCGGAGTAGGAACACGCTTGTGAGGAACTGGCGAGGGAGGAACAGGTGAGGGAGTTACATCCAAGGCAGGAGGAGGAACACCGTATATGGGCGGACCGGGTGGACATTCGCATTCTACATCATTATTTTTCATTTTCATTTTTGGGATATTGATATCGGCCCTACACGGACAGTCTTTGGGTTCCGGCGGCGGGGGGCAAAAGTCCTTTATAAGGTTTGGGTTCATAGATACGTAGTACCTGACTGCGTCTTCCACTGAAAATTCGGGCTCAGGTTGTACCGGCGGTTTCTTCTTTTTTAATATTCTGAATCCTGATTGAGTCTGCGTCATATCTGATTTCTGTCTCATAATTTGCTTCTCATCAACCCATTGGTAACTTTGGTAGAGGTAGGGTTCTAGGTCAGGTTCGGGTTCAGGTTCGGGTTCAGGTTCGGGTTCTGGCTTGAGTTCGGGTTCCGAGGGAGGACATTCACAAATTATATTCTTATTATTTTTACCACGCTTACCGCTTACACAGGCACAGTTCTTACCCGTTTTTTTTGGGTCAGTGGAAGGTCTTTGGCCTGCTTGACAGTAAGTGCCACCTAGGTCCATTTGGCACACTCCTCCGGCAGGACCTAGCACCTCTAGCTCCGGGCCACCTTTATTCTTGGAGTCACAGCAACAGCACTGGCAGCCCCTGGACCTGGTCCCCGCTTTTGGTCCAGCTGTTGTCTTTGACACTGGTGGTTGATGCTGTTCGCATGGGCATAAAGGTCGAATCTTAATAGTTTTGCTCTTACCACTACATGCACATTTCATTTTGTGTCCTTTTTTGTACTTATGATGTGAACACTTTCCACAATCTTCATCATCATCTGAAAATTATAAAGTTACCATTTAAGTCAGTTCACACCGTTTCGCGTAAATGACGCGACGTAACACGGTGAGCACTTTTTATGATAGCACGAAAACAAAAAGCGTCGAAGTACACCAACAAGCGTGGCGCCGATCGCATCGAGTATTAAAGTAACAGCGACGCGCGGCTTAAGGCTGCGCGCACGAAACCTGAGGCGAGGAGCGGTGCCCGAGCGGGGCTGTAGCTGAGCAGTGAAGCCTGAGGGGTGCGGTTGAATATTGAATGAAAATAAATTAAATGAATTATTAAGATTGTTAACCAATGTTTGTGACAGCCGGCAGCTATTGTACCAAACATAGGCAGCTTTTAATGTCATTCCAAAAACTGCGTCTCGTTCAAAGATATAATAAACACCAGTAATTTACTGTGTCCGTATGGACTGAGGAGCCAAGTCTCATATTTAAACGCGAAAATCTACCAATATTTAGTAGCAAAGCCGATTTTATAGGTCCTGTCTTGGAATTTGCAGTAAAACCCATAAAAAGTTACGGGACGTTTAATGTGGTTCCTCCATAGAATCGTCTGAATCGAGGCGCCACATTAGAACTCGACAGCAAGCCGATGGATATTTTTGAAAATCTAAGTACCTAGTTTTTATGCAACAAAAAATTGGGAATTTAAGATGGCTGTCCATAAAAAAAAATCAGCAAAAAATCCTTACATAACATTTTTAGTACTATTGACGTGACGGTCGTGGGATCGCGGAGGTGGGGCCTGCTAAACATGGCGGGCTGGTATCGGTCGGGGTCGCGGCGAATGTATGTGCAAGTCTCTCCCGGGCTTATGGTAGTAGAAGGAATAGAACAGTGGGGATTTACTTGGTAGGAGTCCGACATAAACTTCCATTTTCCCCAGACAGAGGGTAACCATGAGAATTAATTTCACCACAGAGAAAAAGTAACATTAAGTAGTAACTGCATTCTAATTTGTAGTACAAAACTAAACAATTTGGTAATACTAAACAGCACATTTTATCTGGTTCCTCAATCCAGACGTTCTATAGGAAATATCATAATATGTATCTAATAATGCACGTAATCGATTCGGATAACAATAGCACTGATATTTAGTACAAACATCTACTAATTATACGTGTAATCAGTATCAGAAGAAATCAGTTATTTAAGTTCGGTGTATAAATTTTGTGGCTAAATATCTGTAACTATAATATTTTCACGTAAATCATTCTACGAGTACGAGTCCCTACCTATATAATAAGCAGAGGGAACAAGTGACTCCTGGCTCAGGCAGAAGCTTTTTTTTTTAAAAAAATATAGGTAAATGCTATTTTATTATCTTCCAAAATCGAGGTCATGGTTCCTTTGACCACTAGGCGCTACTCCCCATAGTTTCGGATATTTAGCCCTGATGTGCCATCGTAAAAATTACCCTGTGTAGGCGATGCGCTCGCTTCGCCCCGTCAACGTTAGGTCGCGCAGTACCCGCCGCTACAAGGATAATTCACTCGCATCCCGTCGCCCGCGCTCGCTAGCGTGGACAGTCGGCCCCACGCTACGTATCTAGGTAAGCCGCGCGCACGCTATAGTACACACAGCGTCACTATGTGCTAACCCCTCAAGTTTTAAAATATTACACTGCTACAACATTGAATTCGCTATGAATAATCTAAAGAATACTTCAAAAAGAGTTCATTGTTTCGACTTGGATTCGAACCATTGCATCACCGAACGTCTTCATACTCATATCGACAGTTTAACGAACTAGCCACCGAGCCCATATGAATTGCGTTGAAATTGTTTTCTACTAGAGTCTGAGTCACTTTATCTTTAGGTCTCTGTCTAATCGATAGATGTTATATTTTGAGGGTATCCATAAATTTAACTTACTTAAGTTTTCTTTATAAAATTAATCCATACCCTCAACTATAACGTTTGATGTAACGTTCACTTAAAACGACGAAGAGTAAACAACGACTACGATTTATCCATCCAATTTTTTTAAAATGATTTCTAATTTTATGAATGGAATATCTCTGTCCACGGTTCGAAGACATTTACACGCAGCGAACATTCACAGTTATCGACCTGCAAAGAAAATATGTCTAACGGAAGAACTTCGAAGAGAACGAATGTGATTTGTCCAGAAATACATTAATTTTGATTGGGAAAACAATATCGTTATCTTCAGTGACGAAAAAACCTTCAGGTCAGACTGTGACGGTCGAAAAATATTGTGGAGGAAACCTAATGAACAATACCAACCTCAAAATGTTTTACCTAGCAGAGCCAATGGTAGAATAATATTGGGTAAGTTACCTTTCATTAAGTAAATTAATATGTATATTCCACCCCATTTAATTACCTAATATTGTATTTAACAAATATAACGCATCACTGCGTATATAACTATTTTAATACAGTAAGTATATTAAATTATTATTATATATTAATAATTCAGTCGTATTATATACTTATTATTAAGTTATTATATACGGTATTATATATTTTATTCTATTCTGAACGTCATGACAATTGTTTGGAGACAAATGTCTGAAGACAAAATTAAACCTTTGTTGTTATTTTCAGGATAATGGGGGTGTATGTCGTCCATGGAACCGGGAGAATTAGTAGAAGCAAGTGGGCGCATGAACGGCCAGACCTATCTGCAAATTTTGCAAGATGTTATGATGCCAACAGTGCGAGTTGCTTACCCAGAAGGACAGATCTATTTTGTGCAAGTAACTGTAACTGTTCGGTCCATCGTTCGCGTATAGTGATGGAATGACTCGCTACACAGACTGACATAACTGTCATCACCTGCCCATCGAAAAGTCCGGATTTAAATCCAATAAAATATGTGGGGTCAAATGGTTTTAATCTGGGATTCAAGCGAAGTGAAGTCCAAGATTAACTTGCACAATAAAGTTTTGAGGATTTGGGAGTTGATGCGAGGTAGTAATGCAGGTTGGACGATGTTTACTCAAATGAGTAGCAGACTCCAACAAATAATAGAAAGTGAAGGTCATCCTCTTCATTACTAAATTTAATATATTTCATCACTTCACACTTCGCAATCCCGGTTAAATATTATTATAATAGAACATTAAAATTGTATCTGTAGTGAAAGCATGTTGTTATCTAAATATAGTAATCTCACACTTTTATGCGGTTATGTTAATTATGTATGAGAAGAAAATCAACAACGAAGACATGACGACGAAGACAACTCATTTGATCCCACTATTTTACTTGGTATAGGGAAATATTCTAAGTAGATATCATGAGCTAATAAGAGACATTAATTGATTAACTATTGATAACATGTTTATTCATTTATTATGCTCATGATTGTAATCGTGCCAAACTTCTAGGTCCTAGACAAGTTGCAATGACAGATCACGTGACAATTCTTTAGCATAAATCAATCTAAAATATTTTTAGCGCTTCCTATTTTATCGTTTGCGTTATTAGGATATCACTTATCTAGGGACCCTAATAGTGTTAAATATATTATTATTATATATATTAAATATTATATTAAAACAGGCTTAAAAATAAATACTAACAAACTTATTTATTCACTAAAACAATACATTAATTATAATAAAATGTTTTTGCAAAATACAAAAACCAACTTGGGCCTATCACGGATTTGAACGCACAAGTCTTTCGGGGGGTAACCACTTAATGGAGCTATGTGTACCTACACCCACATTTCGCCAGTAATTATGCTCGCCAGTCCCATATATTAGGCGGGCTTATTGCCATCCACCGGGCACAAATCCAGACTCCGGGCTGCTATTGAGAAATTCCTAATGGAAAAACCCAATAACACTTTGTCCGACCTGAGAATCGACCCAGGACCATGGAGTAGCGCTTGCAACCACTAGACCAACGAGGCAGTCATTTATGATTTCTTGTAGAACAATATTTGGTTAGTAACGTTTTATTGCATTTTAATTTTTAAGTCTGATTAATGGGTGGCAAGAAATAAAAAGGCGACACTGTTCCATACACTTTGATAATTGGCTTTTATAATTTAACAGAAAAATTTATTAGATGGGACTGCAGAGCGATCAAATCGATAAATCATCGGTGGTCATAGAGGATGTTCGGAAACAGTCAATAAAAGAGGTTAAAAATTATATTTACCTGGATCACTACTGACGAGTTCAAGAGCTTGAGGCTTATTGCAGATAGTTGTTTGGTTGATTGCTGGTCCATCAACAGCAGCACCACACCCCGTTGACTTCAAATTAGATGCCTTTCCTGTAAGTACTTGTTGGAACATTTGTTTCAATTTTTCTGGACTGCATTGACATGGCTCTGATTGCTTCTGTTCCGAAACAGTTTTAAGCTCTGTAATTGACTCTGCGATCGGCTCTGTGATTTGTGATTGGGTCGGAATACAAACAGGTTTTGGCGTTTTAGGCATGGGTGTGCCACAAGGAACTTGGAAAGATTCTGATGGATGATGACTGCCAAGATGTCCGGAACACGGAGGTATTACACACGGACTCACTGACATTAGAGCTCTGCTGATGGACACAATAGATGCTTGCTGAGTCACGTTGATTTTGGACAAACGGCGATACCCGTCGCTGTTCAGGCCTAAAAATATTGTCTGTTATGTAAGAGATATTATTATAAAATTGTAAAATAATCAATGCAATGTAATAAGTAAAAAGTCAATCCTATTTCGGCTTAGCCTAGATTGTTTTTAGAGCACGTCAAGAGTGGAAGAGTGATTCTCTTCCTCAGGCGTGAAGGATAATTATATCTTCTAGACGCGACACGGTGAATGCGTTTGCATTATTAGGTCATTATCAGCTAGAATAACGTAAATTCTCAAGTTTTATGTTTATGATCCCAATCGATGCAGTTTCATATATGGATTAAAAGATGCTCTTGAACCAACCAACCAAGTACTAGAAAAGCCACAAAACGCAAAGAAATGTATGGGAAAAATATTATCTTGCTAATTGAACCATTTGTCCAAAATCTTAAGGACAGTCTCTTAAAACATTTTCCTGTAGCTACAACGGTGAAGAGCTGCGTTTCAAAAATCCGCCCTGACGAAGAATAGTCACGTGCACCTTACACTTAAGGTATTTATGCTCGTAACTTTGAGAAAATGCCTAGTTCATAATAGTATAGTTTCGTTTTCGAGAATGCCAACATTAACGTGGTATTCTCTTAGTCGTAACATTATAAAACTATCAATATACGTTTAGAAAGCCTTTTGGGATCGGAAGTACTGTACTACAGGTACATGTGTCCGACCCAGTTCTCGAAAACGGAAATATGTATTTCATTGTAATGGGATCGTTCCATCATCATTGATAGGACTGTTATAGCCAACCAGCCTGTTTATAGCGGTGGTGTATCGAATAGAGCGGCGCGCAATGATTGTTGACATCACGGTCCCGCATGACGGGAACCTCGTGGCCTTTAAGCAAATCAAGTATCTTCATTGGCCGTGAAGTTGTCGACGTGTGGGATGTGGGCTCGACAATCATTTTACCATCATCAAAAATTATATCATAACCAAGATTCCAAAAATATGACACAATAAAAGGTTGAAAAAAAAAACATCAAATCTAAGATTGAACTAAAATAACTGCCGCCAACTGCATCTGACAGCTTGAAAAGTGATCTTGTTTTGAACTAAATAATAGTAACATGATCAGTCAAGTGCAGCAAGATATTAACACGTTTTCCATTTGGTTCAAAACAAAGGCAATAACTTGGCTATTTACCACTAGTGCAGCTCACGAGTGCTGCAAAAACAGTATCACCAGCACAAGAATAATTTTTCTTTTCTTTTTTGTTTTCACCCTGTGTGCTATATCATATTTTTGGAATCGAATCTTCAAACCCTTTATTTTGATACTCTACATAGGGTAATCTATTTTTTTTCAAGACATATTGTGGTCTAAAATTCGCCATTTTGATTGTAGGAAATTAAAGTTATTTTTCACTTTGTAGTGTAGGTATCTGTTTTGGAAGTAGGTTGTTTTTTTTGCAAAAAAGATTTTTATTTTTCACTTTTTAGTGGATCGGTTTGTAATTTATCTAAGTTACAATAACCCAATGACAACTGCTCATCACATTTTACAATATATTGCTTTTCCCGATGCAAGGACGTTAATAAATTGTTGAGGAGTTCTCCTGGTACTTCACCATCAGCTCCACTTCACCATATGCGTTGTGACGAGCTTATATCCCTTAGCAATAATTTTGAAGTAATCGAATCGCAACCCGTGAAATACTTATTATTGAGTTATTCAGGTGACCATCTGTGGTCTTCATTATCAGTTTCACTTTGCCAAATGGTGCTTTCCGAAAGCAAATGCACAAGTTACTATATAAAATACCCAAATCGGTATAGGTATGCCTATAATATTTGAAGAGTTCCCTCGATTTCTCCAGAATCTCATCATCAGATCCTGACCTGATGGCAATGGAAGCACCTGGAAAGTATACCCTTTAAAACAAAAAAAAATGTTCCAATACGGTCAAGTCGTCTTCGAGTAATCGGGGAACACACAAATCAGTAATCATCAGTATGAAAAAAAAAACCCTTACCCTTAGAAAGGGTATATATTTTTAAGTACTTAGGCCACCTGGTTACTCCCGACTTGAAAGACGATGCAGACATTGAACGGGAGCGAAGGGCGCTGTCGGTCAGGGCGAATATGGTGATCCGTAGGTTTGCACGATGCTCAGCGGAAGTTAAAGTTACTCTCTTTAGAGCGTACTGCTCTACGTTGTACACGTGCAGTCTATGGACTAACTACACGCAAAGATCGTACAGCGCCCTTCGTGTCCAGATTAACAATGCGTTCAAAAAAATGAAAAAATGCAAATGAAATGCAAGAGAGGTACCTCGCTGGTTCGGCGAGTGCGGGGGAGCTCCAACGGCATGTTGGCCGCGTTAGCGGAAAGGGTCGATTGCGCCTACATCAATCACTGCTGTGGGTTGCACATTGAACGCAGGTAATTTAGCATCACTGCAAGCGTCTTATGTACCTATTTGTTGTATGTGTTGTTTTGTTTGAATTACAAATTAATTGTGTATGTATGTAATTGATAATGATAATTTAATGTGACTGAATATGTGTTTTATGAATATTATTTTAATGAGTCTATGAAACTTGAAATAAATGATTATAAATAAATAAATAAATTAAAAAACAAGATTGCGGCGAACTGAGAACCTCCTCCTTTTTTAAAGTCGGTTAAAAATAAAACCTAGCCTATAACCATCGCACGACCTAGGAAAGTCAATGGATATCCAGCTGTTGGGATGCTTCGAGGGCATAAAGAATCCCAAATACAAAGATACGTGTGAAAAAAATAAAACCCTAACTTTGCTGGCACGCAGTCGGTAAAAATTCCTTGGGCTAAGAGTAAGCTGTCAGTCAAACTCAAATCATTTATTTTAATTAAACGAGAAAAAAAAATCGACCCCCCCGTATAAAGGTACATACATACCCGATTGGACGACCATTTTCTATGAGAACATTGATTTTTTTTTTTTTAATTCTTAGTTGGTCCCATAGTAAAAGTTGTTCAGATTGACGGCCAGAACACCCTCTTAAAGGAGATGTTTCAAAATGTATGGAGCCCCGGCCATGTATTGGTACACCCTAGTAAAAAATGGGGAAACACAATTAAAACAGTTTCCAATCATCCAATTACTTATAATTGGCTTTGTTTGGTAGTAAAGTACAAGAATGTACAATTGAAATTGCAACACAACAAAAACCCATCATGGCGGTAAGTTGTCATGTTGATTGATTATTGACGTTTGACATGTTTACTTCTGTCATATTACATTGTCAAAGAGAATCATAATATTGTCGTACTTTTAGTCTTTTGCAATATTATTTTAGATCTAATTGTAAAGTCGAAAATCTATTAAAGAAATCTGACAGATTGTAGTAGCTTGATGTACTGGCGTCTGTACATAAAGTATAGTCCAGTTAAGCAAACGACAACCTCATAGGTTGACCTGCGATATGCCAAGATTTTTACTTATAGCATAAAAGTACAGAATACAAACATTCAATAGTTGAAATATTAACTCAGACAAAAACAATGTAGCGATAAACGAAAGCCAGTTTGTTAAAAATAACTCGAGAGAACAGAACATCAGAACACGATCGACAACGAAAGCGACTGAAGTGACAGTAGGTAGACAGTTCACGATCTATGATCAATGGTCGATCTATGGTTTACTGTCATTGGTTTTTAACCACAGAGTACCTAAATTGGCGAGACGCCATATTAAAAGTCGATAAAATAATTGATAAATATCAAATTATTACAAGAGAAATATGCATTTATGCAATTTATCAGTATTTTTCCCGAATTTCACGGATTTTTCTCGATTTTTTGAGGTATTGTACATATTCTGGGCCCATTTTGAAACATCTCCTTTGGTTGCATGTTTTCAAAGTCAGCCTGTAGTACCTTTTTCAAATAATGCGCGGAAATTCAACAATTAATTATAAATTCCAGAATCAGAGACGAATAAAAATAATTTTTCAAGCGCCCCTGTTCACTTGTAGTCCGAGATTTAAATAAAATCTTTGATGAAGTTACCTCCTTGGTTGCCATGTGTCGAAATAAAAAGTTCGTTCCATTTTTAAATTACACGACAGATTATGAGTTTTGATAGTAATTTATTCGGCCGCTAAACTCGACAGATATGGATTTTCATACTAATATTGCCGGCCGCTGCTCGCATATAAAATATTTGACCAGCACTGCATTTTCGATTTCATCTCAAAGAAGGTTGTCAAAATAACACTCGAATTTCTAAGAATGTTTATGAAAAAGTAAATTAATTTGCCATGGGTCCTGTCCTGCTTTTTTGTTTTCCAATATTTTAGTTTGCAAGTTTTGTTAGTATCTGAGATGCATGATCTGAAAGGACCAGATCTACAACTTCAGCTTATCTTTCTTCCTAATAGTTGTGCGCAAAATTGTCAAAAGTTTGTGGCAAATATCTTTAATTATTTGTTGAGGTCGGTCAAACCACGTCAGTCTACTGCGAAAGTTATATAAAATAGGTATTACTACACCTATCCAAAAGGTAGGCTACTTTAATTCGCTGAAAATATGTACTTACAACCTACTCTCTTGCTGAAAATATGCAAAACGATAATATAAAGATGTTATTATTACTCAAGAAAACGAAATTGACGAACGAAACTACATTTATTTACGTGAAATATGGCACGAAGTTATCTACTGTATCGTTCAGTGTATGGATGTTTGGATTCATCAATATCGAAAACAGAAATACATTTTTTACGTTACTCAGTCAGCAAGGTAAGCCTATAAGAATACCAATTATTTTAGTTTTTATTTATTTCTGTGTTATGTAGGTAGTTGATTATTTATTGAAGCGTAGCGAGCATAACGTCCTTGACGGGTACTTAATTTGATCGTGAATTATAATTTGATTTGAACTGCAATCAAATTATAATTCACGATCAAATTAATCACACTAGCTATTCACACACTGTAGGTACACGACATGACTTTACGGAACACGTGACAGTAACTAAAAGTGTTCACTGCTCGACAGCCACCGCGCGCCGCTTGGTGACGCTGGCGACCCAATTAGTCAAACGACGACTAGCGTATTTCCGACATATTCATTAGTCCTGCTATGACCTGATGTATAATATTAAGGTAGTTAAAGAAAAAACTGAGAAAATATTTATTGCGAATGCGAAGACAATTCATTTTGAATGTTATTTTGAGGATGGCAGTTAACTTCTGAGTGCATAGTATTTAGGTTACTTCAGCTAAAAATTAATTCTTGCAAATCTGTTCAACAACCTCCAAACCATAGTTATTTAAGTTTCCATAATGTTTGCTATACTTATCATATTTATAAGGTAGAGTAAGATTTGAGTCTAGTAAATACGCATCGTCACATGTATTTATATCCAAGCAATGTTATTTTACACAATATATGTTAAGTTCATAGTAACTAACGTTTGAAATCTGGTCGTGACACATGACACGCTCATCGCCCTTCTTGACGCGCGGACTGAAAACAAAACGTCTCAACAGCACAGTTTAAATAGAAGAAGTAGTATGTCTCGGCAGTGACCTTGAAATAATTACCTACGGTCGCTCGGTAGATAAACACGCATTAGGGTTGCCCACTGACTGTGTCTCTTGGGTGACGTAGGTATTTGATAATGCTATATTAAATTGGTACGATAAAAACTTTCTGTGACGGACCGAAATACACGCGGGTGAAGCCGCCTGCAGAAGCTAGTTTAAGTATATTTTGTTTTTTCACTCGTGCACCGATCGCATGGAAAAAGAAAGATACTCACCTACTAAGTACCTGTCAAGGACGTTATGCTCGCTACGCTTCAATAAATAATCAACTACCTACATAACACAGAAATAACTAAAATAATTGGTATTCTTATAGGCTTACCTTGCTGACTGAGTTGGTAACATAAAATATGTAAGTATTTCTGTTTTCGATATTGATGAATCCAAACATCCATACACTGAACGATACAGTAGATAACTTCGTGCCATATTTCACGTAAATAAATGTAGTTTCGTTCGTCAATTTCGTTTTCATGAGTAATAATAACATCTTTATATTATAACCACGCATATTTCATATTTATTATTTATTTTATTGCATATTTTCAGCAAGAGAGTAGGTTGTAAGTACATATTTTCAGCGAATTTAAGTAGCCTACCTTTTGGATAAATGTTGTTTTGTTTCTTTTCAAATAATCAATATTAAAATCTCCACACAAGACTGTTTTCTTACTTGAAGATATACGAACTTAGTTAAAATATATAGTTAAAATTATAATCCAATTTTTCATTAAATACAATGTAATTATGTTTAGGAATCCTATATATACAAATAATAATAATATTGTTATCTATTATCACTACAGCGCAGCATTCAATGATGCCTGAAACTGATTGTTTTGCTGTGTCCGATTTTTCTCTGCACTGTAGTCCTACTCTACTAACGAAGATACAACATGTTCCTCCTCTCTTTGTATTTCTAGAAAAGGAAACCAGCTGGACAAACATTTCGCTGTATAATAAATCCTCATAACCCGTTTGTATGATGTCTGTAACACAAATAACATCTACAATACTTCCTTTGTTGAATAATTCTACTAGTTTTACAGTCTAAATGTGAATGTATGTAAATTTATCTGATATAATTGACGGAAAAGGACCATCTCTCTAGTTATCGTCAGCCATATTTTAACTACTGTGGGCGTGCTATGGGTAGCACAATAGATGCAATTTGAAATGCGTCAATGGTGACAGTTTTCTTTATACAAGATGTTACGGTTAAAGATATTTATTTTCTCAAAAGAATTATAATTCACTTATAGAGAAAACATAACTAGGTCTAGAACAGTGTTATTTGCCAGTAAGCGAAGATAAAAACAAAACATATATGTATCTTAAAACTAACATTACAATTACTTTGACTAAAATACATTGTTTTAGCGTAACAAGCACAAAACAAAATAAACAAATGAGAAGAAGGTAGGTTACACACAAGAAACAACGCAATAGTTTTGAGCGATAAGGGTAGGGTGCAATTTAATAGTTGTTGCGTGTTTAATAAGGCCTACCACACAGTGCAGAACATGACCGATTTTTTTATGGTTAATATTTGTATGTATATAATTTTATGATTTTATATATTTATGTAGACTATCATTATTTATTTTTGATTAATCGAAAAGCAGGGAAGAATCTTTTAATATATAGATTTTTTAAATTTTCTTGTAAATGTATGACGATTTGGTTTCTTTTATATCTTTAGGTAGTTTGTTATAGAAGTTGGCCCCCTCATACATAATACTTCTCTTTCCATATTTAGTCCTAGGCTGGGTTAAGTAGGTGTCATTAGCTTGTCTTGTTAAAATTTTATAAGTTTGTGCCCTTTTTGCAAATATTATTTGTGAGTGTCTTAAGAGGTTGTGCGTTATTTATGTTACACCTTGTATACATGACATATTTATGCTAACTAAAAGAGTATTTGCAAAGAGTATTTACATAGTAGAAATTACGTAGTTCGCCATATATGCTTTTTTGTATAATGTCGATAACTAATATGTCACATCACATATTTAAATGACAAAAATAAATTTCGACAAGACAAAAAGAATGGCAGTCCCAAATTTTCGCTATTATTAGTATATTTAATAGTTTTATGGCGATCCACGGGCCGAAAAAGTGATTTTGTTAATAATTATGTGTATCTATTATGCTCGTTTTTAATCAATGGCGCGCAGATATCGTGTTCTATTCCCAGGCAAGTCCAATGTTATTGCTTTTGGTCCTTGGGCACTACGTTGAATATACCTGGGTGTGAAAGTAGTAAAGATGGTTGATAATAAATCGCGCATCAACGGATTTGAATAGCCAGACAAATAGAACACGTCCTGGATTTCCCCTAGGATGCATGTGAACCCGTGCGCTACAGCTAGTCGGCAAATATAATTTTTATTTCGAATTTACTATTCGGTGAATTTAATTTAAAACTTACCTTAACTTACCGTACGTACCTTGGTTTACAAGAAGAGGTGTGACCAGCTCAGAAACCGCATTTGGCACACATAGTTGATGTTCGGGTTTATCAATATGAATTCCATGTATTTTAGGAGCACAGCAACATGGCCGATCCGATGTAGTGTCAGTGCTGACGCCATGATACAATATCATATTTTGGTAAGGTGTAGAAATTTGACAAAGTTTATTTTTTGTTTTCTCTTTTTCTTCCAATCTGTGTGAACAGAAATTTGGTAGTCTTTGGTGGAACATGGTGTCTTTGTTATGTAAAGATGGTACGGTCTCTTGCATTCCTTCCATACAATACTGTTTGCCTTTGGCAGATATTTTCAAGCCACGTGTGCTAGATGAATTCCTTCTAGATGATATTTCTGTAATTGAAAATTTTCGTTATTTTGAGCTACAGATTCTTTTTTTACGACGACAGAATCATCATGATTCTCTTGCCTTTATCCAAATTTATTTGGAGTCGGCGCAACGTGTCTTTATTCAGAACTAACTGTGCCCCGCGACTTCGTTCACATAAAAGTCGTAAGATACACAATATACTAAAATAACAGCCACATTTTAATAAAACTTCCTCGTCCCCCGACCCTTTGCGTTGCACCGGGGCGCCCGCGCTGTTTCTCCTTTATTGCTTAGCGTTCTTACTGACTTTTTGTTTTTGCTCGGCTCCTAAGGGTGATGTAAAATAGCTTATAACCATCGTCAAGAATTGGGCTACCAAATTGCAAAAAGAATTTTTCAAATCCGACTTTTTGTTCACAATTTCATAGGTTTTAATTAAAATAAAATAGATGTAGCCTATGTAAGTTACTTCCCGTAACATCAGCTATCTGTCAGTGAAAGTCTCGTCAAAATCGGTCCAGCCGTTTCGGAAATTAGCCGGAACAGACAGACAGACAAAAATTTTAAAAATTGTTATTTTTAGTGATTATATACTTTCATATGTATTTAGTAAAAAAACTGTTATTTTGACATTACAAACAAACACTTCAATTTTATTTATTTGTATATAATTATAAATAATATTAAATTTACCCTAGACTTCTAGACACATTTATTTCAATATGCCACTTTTAACCTTTCGCATTATTACTGCTAAACTATTGTTGTAGATGACAGTGACATTTGACGTCTTTAAAAGTTATGAACTGTAGTATAATTATAATAATAAAATATCAAACACTGAAGAAAAGAAAAAGAAAACACTTAAAAGAATAATGAGAAAGTTCAAAAATTTCAGCGCCGATAGACAACGATACCTATTCCAAGTAATCTATACTATTAGGTTAAGAATGAGTTTCTGTACAGCTGTCATCTGAGACGTCACTCCAACGCCTATAAAAGCGGTTGTCAACCGAGCAGTGCCTCATTTTTCCGGTCAGCGCTCGCGCAGTGAGGTCGTTGGATTTCGTCTTGGATCACTCGTCTTGGTCATTTCTTTTTTATTTGCAAATATTGCCTTTGTTTATTGTGTTTTATTGAAGATGATTGTTTCCTATTAAATAGAGCGTGATTATTTGTGTTAATTATTTAGTTCGTCATTTAAATATAAGTTAGGCCGACTTGACATGACAGTTGTTTTTCTTTAATTTAAATACCAATTCTGGTCCCTAAGAATACATATATAATTACTTGTCCCGACTGATTCATCAAAACAAGAGCATAAACCGCTGGGGCTACATACTTGAAATTTTGGCAGTTGATGCCTTTATGTTGTAAATATAAGGGCCGTAAGATCAATTGAAGATTTGACTCAAAAGACTCAATTGAAGAGGAGCCCGTGGCTAAGTAATAACAGCCGCACGGGTCGATCCATCAGGTTAAACTACGCTTGCCGGGGTTGGTTCGTGGATGGGTGACCATCTTTACATACTGAGATTCCTCCGTGCCTCGGAAAGCACGTTAAGCCATTGGTCCCCCTCACCGGACACGGGTGCTTCGGGAGGTACCTGTTCCGGATAAGGCGGGAGGAAACGCCCGGGTGTCACCACTGTGTGGATCGCCCGGAGGACACGGTGGAGCATACGGTGGAAGTCTGCCCGGCTTGGGCGGGGCACCGCCGTGTCCTCGCGGAAGCGATCGGCGGCGGCGATCTCTCGCGTCCGGCCCTGGTCCAGGCCATGGTACGGAGCGAGAGTGCATGGGAAGCCATTACCTCCTTCTGCGAAGCAGTAATGCTCGTGAAGGAGGAGGCGGGACGCGTGAGGGAGAGGCAAGCTTTGCACCCTCACGCCCCTAGTCGCCGCAGGAGACGCCCTGGGCGTCGGGAATCGGCAGCCGATTCCCGGCCACCGTAGGCGCGGGCTTGCGGACGGCGAGCAATGGGTAGCTCGCCGTCCGGTAAGGACCAGGCCCGAGTCGACGGCGCGTCGTGTTCCACGCGCGCCTCAAAGAGATGTCAGCACTATTGACGGGGTCCGCTAGGGCCGATGCCAGCTAGGGTTGCGGGATGTTCGAAAGAGTTACCGTGGCCCCGGCACAGGCAACAGAAGGAACACGGGTGGGTTTTAGTCAGTAAAAGTCTGACACGCCCTCCCGCTCCGCCCAGAGCGGGAGAAGTCATTTGATGATTTCCCATCCACAAAAAAAAAAAAAAAAGCCATTGGTCCCGGCTGTCATTCGTGGATCTTTGACAGTCGTTACGGGTCGTCAGAAGCCCGAAAGTCTGACTTGGAGAAGGCCTATGACAATGTGTGGAGGTAGGAACTGTAGTCGACACTATTCATGTACGGTGTGGACTGGCGCTCGGTACGGGCAATGAAATCTTTGTACAAGGAGCTACCAGTGCTTGTGTTAGGATAAATGGGGCATACACGAATTGGTTCGGCATCTCGAGGGGTGTTAGACAGGGTTGTGTAGCGTCACCGTGGCTGTTCAACTTGTACATGGATAGTTGTCTGACAAATTTGAAAGAGGGTGAGTGCGGATTGAGGATGAATGAGTTGCTTATCAAATGCCTTCTCTACGCAGATGATCAAGTTCTACTTGCATCGTCAGCAGAACAGTTGCAAGACATGGATACTGTCATGAATAAGTAAGAATAATTTATTGTTTAAGAAGTTACTTTCGAGTGCGTTGATTCCTGGAACTCACACTAGGATTCTCTGTGTCGTGAGATCCAGGCTCCTTCGTTCCGGTTTATATTTATTGCTATACATGTAGTAGATATATATACGTTACAATAAATTTCTTAATTTCATATTATCTACTCGTAATCTACTAGAAGAGGAGTATAAAATAAAAATCTAATACTACCCAAAGAAAACAGTAGATAACCAAGTATGTATTTATGTATGTTGTGTGTGGTTGTGATGGTGTGTATATGTGTGATATGGTGTGTTTGTGTGGGTGTATGAATTTAAAAAATTGTGTTGCTGTTGAGACTGTGTCTGAGTATTATACCTGAGAATGTATAAAATTATGTGGATGTTTGTTATATAGAATAATAAATATGTAAATAGATAAATGTATCAGTACCTATCAAAGAGCTCCTTGTTTAGAATTATATTAGATGTTTACAGTCATAGAAGCCATTTTGTAACCGTAATTTTGTATTTAGATTGTGTAAGTTTAGAATTTTTGAGTCGGTTATTGAGTTTCGAATAAATGTGCGGTCCCATAAAACCGTACGACCTTCCACAGATTGTTTTACGGCATTGAACATTTTCCCAGTGTACCCTTATACTTGACAGGACCTGTCAAGTATATTATATAAGTGCACATGGAGGTTTTGTGAAATCTTAAAGTGACTGATAGGATGTAAAGCTGTCTGACTCTAAGAACTCCCACTTCGGTGTAGAGTGCATAAGTGGGGTACCGGAATGGTGTTCTATAGGCAACTTTAAGAAGAGCTCGTTGAGCTCTTTCAACCTTTATTAACAAGGTTTTACCAGCCGCGCCCCATGCTATTATACAATAGTTAATAAAGTATATCATCTTTTGAACTGAGTCATTTGCAATTTTACCCAGTTGCTTAAAGATACGGAGCATCTATCAAACCCTACCCCTTAAAGCACTCAGATATGTGGACCATGACCAACAGTTATCTACAAAAACTCCTAAGTATTTAATCAAATCTGTTTGTTTGATGTATGGGCAAGTACAATTTTCAGGGCTAAAACAGGAGTGCAGCTGTATACAAGTTACAGAGTTAGAGGCGGAACGTTTCGAGATGGCAAAGTTGATTGCCTTCGCCATTTGCCATCTATATTTAGCGTTAAAAGATTATGTTGCAGCCAGTTCGCAATAGTTTTAGCCCCGCTTTCAACCGAGAACTTAACGTCATCCCAGGTTTTCCCATAAAATACGATTGCGGTGTCGTCAGCATATGTAAAAATTTTAGCTTGAGGGATTTTCATGGCACGTAATCCATTTATATATATGATAAATAGGGTAGGTCCCAGCACGCTTCCCTGGTGCACACCAAATTGCACTGTATTTGGACCACTAGAATATTCCCCCAGTACTACCTTTTGCGTTCTATCGCTGAGATATGAGGTAAACCAGTCCAGAGCAGTGCCACGAACTCCCAGAAGCGACATTGTTTTAATCAAGATTTTCCGTGATATTGTGTCAAATGCCTTGGCGAGGTCCAGGAAGATGCCAGTACATGCCTGTCCTTGACCTAGATTGAGGGTTATAAAATCGGCTAAGTTGGTTACTGCATCCTCCGTGGACCTACCAACCCGAAAACCGTATTGATTGTCCGTATTGAGTGTATGCGAGTAGTCGTTTATTCACAACCTTCTCAAGGATTTTTGAGAGAGCTGTCAGCAGGGAAGTCGGGCGATAGTTTGAAGGGATTTTTGGATCTCCACTTTTAAATATCGGGCATATATTCGCAATCTTCATCCAATCAGGTACTTTACCTGTACTTATGCTTAAGTTGCACAGAAAGGCAATCGGTCTGACCAAAGCATGTGAACATTATTTTAAAAAGGAGTTATTAATGCCATCATAACCTGTCGCTGATGCAGTTTTAAGATGGGAGATAATTGAAAATATTTCTTTTTCATCAGTCGGAGTAAGAAAAAAAGACTTTGGGCTAGTGTTTACAGTACTGTATAGTACGTTGTTACCGGCCAAGTCAGTTTCAGTTAAGCCTAATTGGACGTATTTTAGCAAAAACGATCCATTCCACAACTGGTCAATATTGAATTATCTTTACATTTGTGATTATAAAGTTGCATTTTTTCTCATAGCAACACCAGTCCACAACTACTTGTTTTTTTTTAAGAAATGCTAGCTATACTCGTAGTATACCAACCCACATGTTAGACCCGCCTTATTATACATAGAAAACTCAATATTGAGACCAGGTTGTGGATTGGAACGTTTTTGCTAAAATACGTCCAATTGACCGAGTGTTTTTGCTGCAAGGTTTTTGCCAACATTTGAGAAGTAGTTCAAGTAGTCGTTCACTATTTAATGTGGGAGCAGGGTTGTCGCTGTCGGACACAGGCTCAGTTTTTGTCATGGTCTTGTTTTAAATTTGATAATATATTTTTACACTAGTTTCGATACTTCCTATATTCTTGTTGGATGACAAGATTGTCGCGATTTTCTTGTTTCTTTGCTTAAGTGTGCATTAAGTCACGTCGTCTTATACACTTTAGGAGGTTTCTAGCTATCCATAACTTGGTAATATCCTCTGCGCCACGGCAGACATGGTTAGTGATGTGTTTTTTAATTGCAACAGAAAGCGTCTCGACAAATTTTTGGAATGCAGTAGTAACATTAGTCTGTTCAAGAATCCAGTCTCAAGACTCATTTTCAATGTCTTTTTTTAATTTTATATGGTCAATTCGTGCGTGTCGTTTCATGGATGTAGCATAAAAGATGAAAGGGATGAATATAAATGTGAATAAGATGAAGGTAATGGTGTTTCAAAGAGAAGAAGACATATCGATGTGTGACGTGAAAATAAATGATTAAAGTGTGAAGCGAGTAAGTGAGTTTGTATATTTGGGAAGTTTGTTTACAAGGGATGGAAAGATTGATGAAAATGTGGAAAGGAGAGTAAATGCGGGAAATAAACTGAATGGTGCTATACGTGCGGTTGTGACCAACCAGTTAATGTCCAAAAAGGCCCGACTGGCTGTTCACAGTGGTGTGCTCGTTCCTACGCTTATGTATGGAAGTGAATGTTGGGTGTGGCTAAAGAAACATTAAAGAAGAATGTGGACATGCGTTCCTTGCGAAGCATGTGTGGTGCGACTAAGAATGATAGACTGCGGAATGATGTGATAAGGCAACGGTGCGCTTTAAAAGAAGATGTAGTGACAAAAATTGAAAAGAGTATGCTTGGAGTCTCTCAAAAATTTTTGAAAAAATTATGAAATCTCGGCTATTGGCTCATCTTCATTTAAATCAAGTTCTACATGATAGACAGTTCGGTTACCAGAAAGGAATTGGCACTGGAGATGCAATTTATAAACTTTAGATGATGTGATTAGCAAAATAAATCATAAGTTAAAGGTGGCAGGGATTTTTCTAGTATTTATCTTCCGCATTTAATACGATAGATCACAATCTACTTATTGCTAAACTAGATTATTATGGTATCAGAGGCAGAGCCCTGCAATTATTTACGTCGTATTTAAGAAACAGGAAAATGTATGTAGAAACCAGCACTATACAACAGAATGGACAAGGAAAACACACCAATCATCAATGATTAAAATTACCACTGGCGTACCGCAGGGTTCCATATTAGGTCCCATTCTGTTTATAATTTTCACTAAAAATTTGATAAATTATATTTAAAAAAACATTCCAGACAATAATCTCGTAGACTTTGCCGATGACAGTAACGCTGTAGTAGGGGTGAAAAGCATTAATGAAATGACAGATAAGGTCAATGCAACGTTGGCAGCTTTTCAGTTTTGGTTCAATACAAATAGATTAATAATAAATATTAAAAAAACGAATATCATGTTGTTTCGAACCACTGCAGGCAATAAAGATAATATGGATGGATATAACCCTTAACAATGAAAAGATAGAATTAGTGAGAGACGTCAAATTTCTAGGTATCCAGTTAGATGATTTGCTTAACTGGAAAAAAGAACTAGCACACATAGACTCTACTATATCATCTGCGTGTTATGCGTTGAGGACATTGAGAGACGAAATAAATACGGAACAGTTAAAGATGGTTTATTATGCTCTTGTCGAATCCAGACTTCGATACAGTGTGCAGTTCTGGGGGAGAAGCTATGGTTATACTCGTAATTGTCAGCGGGCATTCATACTCCAAAAAAGAGCAATACGAACAATTGTCAGAATTACACAAGGAGAAAGCTGTCGATCTCATTTTCAGCATGTAAATATAATATTCTAACATTGCCCAGCTTATATATACTTGTGTTGTTAGTTAATTTTATAAAATATATCCATGAATACGAGTCTGGGGAAGAAAGAATAGCCAGGGAAAACACTTGTAGAAAGGACTTTATTTTTAAAGTTGTACCTAATTTTAACATTGTCAAGCATAGCCCTCATTACCAAGCTGTACAAATATTTAATAGACTGCCAGCGGATTTAAAAATGTTGTTGAACACTAGCTCTTTTAAGGCTAAGCTCAAAGCATTTCTTTTAGATAAAAACTTTTACTCATTGGGCGAATAGTAATTTAATACTAATATTCCAATTTTCTATATAAAGGAAAAAAATGCTATTTATTGTTGTTGTTTTCAGTAATCATGACTTTTTTATATATATCATTGCTGCATGTTGACTTTTAGATTTTATATTATTAATAATAATGTATGTAAAATATGAAGAGAAAGAATGTAAAATACAATATAAATTGGACGTAGTTACACGAAAAGGATCCAATCCACACAAAGTCATGTGTGGATTGGATCCTTTTCGTGTAACTACGTCCAATTGTTCCTGATAAAAAAAAGGATGGTTTGGTCATGTTGAGAGGATGAATGAAAGTCAAATAACAAAAGGTAATTACACGGCAGATGGCAGTGGAAACGCCGGGAGGGGACGCCCTATAGTGATCTTATTGGAGATGTTCAGAAAGGTCAGGTGCGTGTAGTACTCGCAACCGGCGTGCGTGTATGACCAGATGTATGAACGTATACGTGGCAAAAGGATTATGTAAGGATGGAAGAAGGAGGAAGGTGGCGTTTTGTAGTTTCTGCCTACCCCCATGGGAAGAAGGCGTGAGTTTTTGTATGTAAGTATTCAGTTAAATGAATTTTATATTAATTACGCTTGGCACAATGATAAAAGAAACGCAGGAAAAATATTTTTTATAATTTCTTTATGCTTATTCTACGTCAAGGGTAAACGTATTACCATGTTTTAAACGCATTTCAAGTACCCTTTTTTAAGACGATCCATTTTACACACTGCTACTTGACTTTATTCCTTTTATTTTTGTCTCAGTTTCTGAGTTCTATACATTATTTTACGTTTTATTTAATCAGTAAGTATTTCTTTATAAGTTTTTAATAAATAAAAATAAAATAATAATTAAATAAATTAATCATGCAGTATGTGATTGAGTTCGCACGACTGAAACGGATTTTTTTTGACATTTGACAGTTCTGCGATTGGCATCGGCGCAGTCCCAAAGAGTAGTAACTACTTATAATACGCAGTCATTCGTTGTTGCGTTTGCGTCTCGTTGTGTACTGTGCCATTTTGTGTGTTTCAGAATTTCGACGACGTAGAACGTTATCAAGAGATTTAGATAAAAATGATGATACTTAATTAATAAACCATTCCATTTTAACATAGTATTTTATTTGTTTTTCCCGTTCGAGCGTTAATAATTAGTTCTAGCACATTTATTTATTTATTACCTATTTGGTAACGGCAAATCCTAACCTAAAAAGTAACATTAATATTTTTTAGACTTCGAAGCCTTTAAATCGTAAAAATGACTATATGACATTATTTTCTAAATTCACACGTAGTCTTTCTCCTATACCTTATAACTATACATAAACTTTCATTATCAGGTTTTTAAATGTATAGGAAGTGGGCATTGTTCTTTGAGCATAATATGTCATTCCGAGGTAAGATTCCAATTTGGTTGGAGTTGCCCAACGTTGGCAAAGGCCCATAAGGGCAGTAAAGTAAATGATTTGATTCGAGATAAGTGCTTACCCGGTGTTTCTTCCATGTTAGATTGCTTTTGATTCCGATTGGGATAATGTTTAGATAACTGGATGCATATAGTAGAACAGTCTGATGAGATATCTGAGTCATTGTCGTCTGACGTAGGTACTACCACAAATATTGAGGAAGCGTCAGAAAATTCATTCTTCGATAAAAGTTGGTCTACCATCGTTGCTATATCATGCTCACTGTCCAAACTGCTTATGACTACAACAGGCTCCTCATTGTTAGTTTTTCTTGTACTTCGTTGTTTCTTATTCTGCTCATTGTACAGTTTCGTCCCAGACAGTAAATATGTAAAGTAATCATTTCGTTTTCTCCTGATACATTCTGCTCCATAGTCTCTGTTCCCGGTTTCGCTAATAGAAAAGTGTGATTTTAAAACAAGCTTAATTTAAAATACATACAAAATCCCATTTTCACATTGACTATAATATACAGGGTTACAGGGATAGTCGTACTGAATATTAAAGGACGTTATTATTCAGGTCATTTCTGAAGGATTTGATTCTGGAATAAGGTGTCCAAAACTTAACCGTTATGGAGATATTGAATTTTAAAG
This sequence comes from Fissipunctia ypsillon, assembly GCA_947568875.1. NCBI lineage: Eukaryota > Metazoa > Arthropoda > Insecta > Lepidoptera > Noctuidae > Fissipunctia > Fissipunctia ypsillon. Next base: position 27,710,575 of record OX387643.1, read on the forward strand.
ATTATTTTTAAAAATCCGTAATTTTTTGGCTTTTAGTCGTTTTTTTGGGATTAGAGCTCCTAGAGTCGGTATTTTTGATGTATCTAGTTAGAAAACATGTTCATTAATAAACATTCTTTACGATTACGGTTTACAATGAAAGAGATTTTTCTAATAGTGTTCTTAACTTTGAAGAGCTTTTAAAAAAAATAATTGTATGGAACTTATTCTGTAAATAATTTTAAAAAGTTCCACGTCTCTTTAGCTATTCAAAAAGGTATTCATCTACTAGGTATGTTCATAAAATCTTAAAATAATGTTATTAGAATAGGCGCAGGTGGTAGTACCACATAACAGAACCGATACTAAAGAATCCGGCTTATTACCTGGCACCTTTAAACAATGAAAAAAAGGTCGGGTAGGCATTTCTTGTGCTTGGGAGACGTGCGCACGTGCGGTGTCAGGTATTTATGTCATTTTGAATGTTTGAATAGTCAAATCGTGGATCGTGGTGTTTGTTTAGTCAGGTTACTTACTCTGTGGTTTAGTCTGCTCATGCGATTCTTCCGTGGTAGATGTGTTATCCGTGCTCTCCGATAATTTACTGTAAAAACGTGACTTGGCTTGGATTTTTGGACTGTTTCATCTTCTGTGTAACGTGGATTGTAACTGGACTTCGATTTGTATTGTGAGCATGGCAACAATTACCAACGAGGAATATGCCAACATCCTAATGTGTTATGGATTTTGCGAAGGAGTGTCGTTGCGTGCACGCAATGAATACATGCTTAGGTATCCTAGTCGCCGAGAACCTGATATTGGCGTATTTTACAGAGTTTATCGAAGACTACGAGAAACTGGTTCTGTTCTAGTACGTCGGACCGACATGGGACGACCTCGTATTCTTGGTGACGACGACGAAGATAATGAAATACGACGTCTCTTTGAAGCCGACCCAACCACGTCAACAAACGTTGTCACAAAAACAAACAAACAAAAGTCTGGTTCATAATGCACAGTTCTGGGCAATACCCTTACCATTACACGCCAGTGCAAGTAATGAAGAAGGGGATCCATTGAGGCAACTAGACTTCTGCAGATTTATGCTCAATGCCGATATTGAAGATCCGGATTTTTTAAAGAAAATCATGTGGACAGATGAGTCGAAATTTGAAAAAGACGGCATCACAAATTATCATAACGCCCATTATTGGGCTCCTAAAGCACAAGGTAACCCCAAAAAAAGACCAAGAGGGTCACAAAGGAGATTCAGTCTTAATGTGTGGATGGGTATAATATCAAATAACTTGATAGGGCCGTACTTCCTGCCCGATTATTTGAATGGCGAGACATATGAAAACTTTTTGAGGGAGGAGTTACCCTCTTTGATGCAAGACTTGCCTATTGCATTGAGACGAGACATGTTCTTTCAACATGATGGCTGCCCAGCGCACTACAGAAGAAGTGTTTGAGCACGGTTGGACGAGAATTACCCAAACCAATGGATTGGAAGAGGCGGACCCATAGCATGGCCGGCGAGAAGCCCCGATTTAACGCCGATGGGTTTTTATGTGTGCGGTCATATGAAAAGCCTAGTATACGACCAAATGACACCGATCGCAAATGTCGAAATTTTAAGACAAAAAATTATTGATGCGGCTGAGGAAACGAGGCGGAACCTACGAACTTCTGTCGTGAAAAGTCATTTAGGAAAAAGAATGAGAATTTGTGTAAGAAATAGCGGTGGTCATGTCGAACATGAATTGCTATGTTTTTTTTTTTGTTTTATTTACGTATTTTAGCTACTTTTACCTCAAACTAAAAATGTACCCTCTGCTACCTTAACTGTTATTTGGTCAATGTTTTACCTATTTAATAGGAAGTGTTATACCTTTTTGAATAGCTAAAGAGACGTAGAACTTTTTAGAATTATTTGCAGAAATTATTTTTTTAGAAGCTCTTCAAAGTTAAGAACACTATTAAAAAATTATTTCATTCTTACCATTGTCGAGCAGATTTTTTGAGCTGTTCGTGATAAGTTCAGTTTCTGTAGATCATTTTTATTAATGGACATATTTTCTAACTAGATACATCAAAAATACCGACCCTAGGAGTTCTAATCCCAAAAAAAATAACTAAAAGCCAAAAAATAACGGATTTTTAAAAATAATCTTTAAAATTCAATATCTCCATAACGGTTAAGTTTCGGACACCTTATTCCAGAATCAAATCCTTCAGAAATGACCTGAATAATAACGTCCTTTAACAATTTCACTGCCAAGTCCATAGACTTCATGCAAATTCGCATGCCCAAAAATGTGTCTCGTATAAACATAACAACCCGTCAGTCGAGTCCATCGGAGTTACGTAACGGATCCCCTATGTTACTTGTTTGCCCTACCCCGGTGATTTTTTTTGAGCCGGAGGCACGTAGGGGACAAAAGGGGATTTTAATATTATGTTACCAACATTTTGACTTTTAGGGGTTTGTGGGTTTAGTAAAGGGGTCGAAATTTTCATTATTTTTGCGATAGGATGGACCGTTTTCGAGAGATCAGCAAAAGAAAAGAAAATACTGTTTTACAACAGAAGTCGAGGTGTTGGTGTGAATTTTAGTCATGCCAACTAATTTTATTCCACACCTTTTTAATCGCGATTAAAAATAGTCAGATATAATTAGAAAATCTAAATTTTAGGCGAAAAACGTCAAATTCACAATAGCAAAATTACCATTTTCACTAAATTAACATCATCTTAGTGCTGTCAAACTAAAATATAGTTAAGTTGTGTCACTTTAGTCAATTTCAGAATGCCAAATCGTCGTTTGACAGGAATAAACTAAATTTTGGTGATTTTTAGTCTAGTTTAGACGCATTTGTGACAAGAGAATCGGCACCTGTGTAGAAAGTTAACCTTTACGAAAATATAATTTTTATTATTGAGTATATCTGCGGCATAATTAAAGTAAATACACTTCTGGACACATCTATTGGCCCACCTTGTATTTTCAGTTTCGTTTGGTCCTAGCTAAAATTTTATATTAGGTCGAGCAAAAAGTTTTTATGCCGTTTTGAACCTGGCATATTCACAATTTCATTCAATAGTCTTTTTTTGAATTTCGAACACAGAATTTAAAGAAACAAAAGGAAATTTGGAGCCTGTTTGTTGATATCAAACAATCGAATACTAAGAAAACTTGGTTTTATTGGTTTACTTGGATTTAATTCTTGAAAAAGTGATTGATATCTTTGGTTTTGCAACAAACATTACTTATTCTTAACATTAAGGTGAGGTTCTATCAATAATCTATGGATACTTCACCTGAAGTCGCCGCCCAAGCTGTGGCACTTATTCAAGCCGGACACAGCCAAAGAAACGTGAGTGCTCAACTTAATTTAAGTCGATCTGCGGTCCGAAATGTTTATCGGAGGTACCTAGAGACTGGGGGCTTTGTTCGTCGCCAAGGAAGGCCACGATCTCGGGTCACAACTGAAAGGCAGGATCGATTCATCGTGACGACCAGCTTGAGAAATCGTCACCTTACCTCCATTGAGATACAAAACCAACTTCGCGACTTCCACGGAGTATCTGTGAGCGCTCGAACTGTTCGGAGAAGGTTAAAAGAACGCGATATGGTACCACACAAGCCAGCTAATGGGCCCAAACTAACGCGAGCCCACCGAACAGCGCGCCTTCATTTCGCACGCAGTCATTTAAATTGGACACAGCAAGATTGGAGCCGTGTACTCTTTTCTGATGAGTCTAAAATTGTGTTACATGGCAATGATGGAAGGAAGAAGGTCTACCGACGTAAGGGAGAGCGTTTCGCACAATGCTGCTTTGAAGAGAGGGTTGCTTATGGCGGTGGCTCATGGACTGTCTGGGGCGGTATATCCGCGAGCGGCAAAACTCAACTTGAGGTTGTTACAGGACCACGGCTGCCAACATTAAATGCTGAAAGGTACATTCGTGAGTGCTTAGAACCTCACGTGATACCATACTCGGACTATGTGGGCCCAAATTTCCTTTTTATGCATGATAATTCAAGAGCCCATGCGGCCGGCATCGTCAGGGAATATCTTCGGGATGTGAACATCACAGTTATGGACTGGCCAGCCAGAAGCCCAGACATGAACCCCATTGAGCACATGTGGGACGAGCTAAAAAGACGTGTTAGGGCTCGTCAGCCAGTTGCCCAGACGATGCAGGAGTTGAAAACTGCCATAGAAGAGGAATGGGAGATGATCCCTCAAAATTTCATAGAGCGGTTGATAAACTCTATGCCTAATCGTATGAGAGCTGTGGTAGATGCCCATGGAGGCAACACGCGTTATTAAATTAAACCTTTATTTGATAAAACATGTTTTTTATTCAAAAATCAATTGCCTTTAACAAGGCGCATATCCGACTTGTTAGGCGTAGCTCCGTGTCGTATGGTATTCTGAATTCAAATTTAAAACAATACGATCGAAAAAGATGGTAAAATGTATCAGGTTTAAAACTGCATCAACAGTTTTTGTTCAATCTAGCAATCATATTTCGGTAGGGGCCATCGAAACCTAAACTCTAAGGTGGGCCAATAGATGTGTCCAGAAGTGTAATTAATTGTTATAAGACTTACTCAAAAGTTCCAACTATTTAATCCTTCATTCACACCTAGTTTATTTTTGGCAGCCCTAGTAGCGTGTTTTGATTTGCACCCGGTAGGCGGGTGCTGGGCATGGTCACATGTCATCTATAGCTGACACGACTCGGGAGCCGAGTTGTGGGCACACGAACGAATTATCGTTCGACCCGGGAGCCAGGTGCTGGGCACTTAAAGTGTTAATATTCAGTACGACTTTCCCTGTAACCCTGTATGTACTTATATATTATTGCGTAAGGACTGGGTGGACCGCATGTTACAATGACGCCTCGAACTTAGTCCCAGAACAGTATTTCCTTAACCAAATCTGCGATCGGCTGTCTTCGAGAGCCGTCGTAAATTTTATACACAAAAATGCCAAAATGTGTCGTGAAGGGTTGTGTGAACTACGACAAAAAGCGTAATAAAAGTAGTTTATTAAACTGTTGCATAATGAGGGGTATTAAAACACGAGTATGTGTTTAAAAACCGAGCCATAGACGAGGTTTTTAATAGTATCGCACGAGTGTTTTAATACCTAGTTATGTGCAGTTCATACACTATTTATCTACTCTATTACATTGGGATTGAACCTATTAAATAAAATATTTTTTGCCTTTTTTTTGCATTTGCCATGCCATAAAGTCGTGATAGCATTTCTCAGATGTATAATTTTGTCGACTTTGCTGGATTATGAGTCGATTTCCGCAACCAAAATATTGGGCGGCGAATTTTCTTCACATTTACTGATATCAGACATTTTTAAGCAAGAATAAAAAAAATCCCACGAAATTAAGTACAACAAAATATATGAATGGTGCTCAAAACCCAAGTACATCACCGCGCATGCACTAAAGCGGCCCTGCGACAGAACAAGTTAAAATTGGAATCGAAACTTTTTGTAATGCTACAAAAATAGTGCGCCCACATATGCGTTCCATGGGGAAGATCGGGCAAAGTTAATTGTAGATGGCGTGATCATAGCTAGGTCTTCACGGCCTACAATAAATTTGACATTTCAATATTTTTAATCAAGTAAATGACATGGAAAGTGTCAGAATTTAAAACCATAAATATATCCTCAAAGTCTCTTCAAAATGTTTCTACTCTGTTTGTACTCTGTTCTATCTCTAAGAATACCTTTAAGCCACCATCTTTTAATTTTAAGGTCTCTCGGGAAATGGTGGACTCCAATTTCGGAGTATTTAGTAACACAACAACGCATCATTTTCGCAAAAATAAAATAAAAACCAAGTCACGCCTTGCATTATTGGCTTGTGTTGGGAACTAGCTGTGACAGCGCCATTTTGACAGTTGCCTTCCCCATTAGAAAAAAATAATTGATCGAAACTCCTTGGTGATATTAACTTCTTGGATTTGCCAGGACATATCCAAGAAGTTAATATCACCAAGGAGTAATTACTGCCTGTATCGTAATGATAAAAAAGTTATTTTATAACATTATTTTCAAACTTTAGAGAAAAAGTGCTAAAATATGATTCTATTTTTAAATTTCGGTATCGTGTTGTTTTGAAGTTTATAATTCGAATTTTACGATATGAGAGTACTTAGATAAAAAAAAAATTATAACCGGTAAATCAAAACTATGTAATTAAATCAATTTCTAAAATTATATAAAACAATTTTCTTTCCTACTTATCTTAATGTTTGGCAAAGACGACGCGAGGCCACGCCTACCGTACGGTCGTGCGATATAACTTTGCAGCGCACAGTGTGGCCAATCGAAAAAAGGTGAACGAAAGTCGAAAAAAAAATGTTACTAGGTAGGGATTTTAAGTCATTGTATTGGCTACAGAAGGCCCCAGATAGCTCAAAACCATTCATAGAAGGGCCTTATATTTTTCCTTTCACCTTTTTAATACCAGTGTAGAGTAGCCATCGCTCGAGCAGCACGAAAAGCAAAGCAAAAGGAAAAACAACGTGTAAATTTGAATACAAGCAAATCGGATAAAACGCAACCAATCACATTCGAATAAAATGGTATCAATTCCTCAAGGTAAGTGGAAAATAATGTTTCTGTATAAAGTGTTTCATTGCCAAATGAAAAATTATAAGAAAACAATAATTGTCCTTGTTTTTTATACTGTAAAACTAAAAAATAAAATCGTATTTTTGAGAAAAAAGTTGCCGTATAATCCCGCTATTAAACTTTTTGGAGGTTGTTCTTCAGGTCATAACTTACGTGTTTTTATTCATATTTTTGTATAAATAAATACGAACTATTTTGAACAAATTGATGTATTGCTGTTTAAAATATTGAAATCATGTTCTTAATGTCAATTGAGATGGAAAAGTACATCATAATATTTGTTAATTGAAAGAAAAATTATATAAACAAGTTTTTGTTTAAACAATTTCAAAAACTATAATTTTATCACAATTTTCACAAGCCATCAATCACCTCCTTCTGCGAAACAGTAATGCTCGCGAAGGAGTAGTCGGAATGCGCGAGCGAGAGGCAATCTATGCGCCCACACGACCCTAGTCACCGCAGGAGACGGAATTGATAGCCGATTCCCGGCCACCGTAGGCGCGGGTTTGCGGACGGCGAGCAATGGGTAGCTCGCCGTCCGTTAAGGACCAGGCCCGAGTCGACGGCGCGTTGTGTTCAGCACGAACTGATGGGGTCCGCTTGGGCCGATGCCTGCCAGGGTCGTGGGATGTTCGAAAGAGTTACCGTGGCCCCTGGCACATGCAATGGGCTGACCGATGATGAGGTTAGTAAGGATTTTTAACCCCTTTTCTTTTGTGGATGGGAAATCATCAAATGGCTCTGGGCGGAGCGGGAGGGCGTGTCAGACTTTTACTGACTAAAACCCACCCGTGTTCCTTCTGTTGCCTGTGCCGGGGCCACGGTAACTCTTTCGAACATCCCACAACCCCGGCTGGCATCGGCCCTAGCGGACCCCGTGCGTGCATGTAAATAAACAGAACCAAATTTCCTTTGAAATTTATAAAAACGTTATATACATTCACTATACCTACTAGAAATATGACCAGTGTAGTTTAGAGTAATAAGATATTGAACATAAGAATTATCTTATCAGTAAGTAGGTACATATTATGAAATGCAACTTCAAATGCTCACATTCTATTTGCAGAATCGTTTTTTTGCGCGATGCTTGATGTTATTATAAAATGTTTTAGCATTGTTTCATCCCTATGCCCATTCGTGCAGAGGCTAATATTTTACTCTTTAGTGTGCAGGCACGAAAATAGCGGCGGCCGAGCGACGGCGATTGCGGGGCGGCGCAGCGCGGCGGCGGCGTAATCAAAAGTATAGCATTCTGAAGAGACGCGCACGAAGCGGGCGAGAGCAGCTCGGGCGATCGAGCGATGCACGGGCGGTGGCGGCGCGGTGGCGACGCGCAAGCAACGGGAGCAAACTTGTTTGATTTCGCCGTCGACGCTACTTCCAACTGGACCGACCGCCAGTTTCGTGCCCACCCCAAGCCTGCTGCCGGATCACACCGCCCGCATCGCTCCGCAGTCGCCGTCGCTCGACCACCGCTAGTTTCGTGCCCGCAGACTTAGTAATGGACTTCCAGGCTTCCTACTTCTTTTGAATATAGTATGCCCCTTTTTTCGTTTTTCACTCTATTACACTTTGGTATCTGAAGCAACAATAATCACCAGTGATCGGAGTAGGTAGATTGATTTTTGGTACTTGTATCATAAATGCCCACAGAAAGAATAACATGGATAAACTATTTTCCCGGAAAGTAATTCCGGTATTTCCGGATCCAATTAAATATTATTAATGTTGGTAGTGATATTATTACTACTCAATTCAAAATTTAAAGGAAAGTATCAAAAATTAATTAATTTATTATTTATCTGTTGATTAATAAAAACAATCGAATTCCGATCGAAGCATTAATACATTTTTATTTTTAGTCTTTAATTATGTGCACAATTTTTTATAAATTGTTGCACTTGAATTTCAATATTTTCATAGTGGTCATGATCATTGACATTAAGGATAGAATAAATAACAATAAGGATACAAATCTGCACTTTTATTGTTAAATGTGTACATTTTACATCAAATTTTTATTAAAAAATAAAGTTCATATCTTCATCGATAACAACGTTAGCATCCTGGTAGTCTTGATCTTTACAATTAAAATAAATAACTTTGAGTTTCTATATTTTCTTTCTTCAACCTATTTCTTTTAACATCTAAAGTCCATTTATAGGTAGAAAAATACCGTTCTACATCTGACGATGTCAAAGGAGCAAATTAAAAAAAAAGATATTAAATTATGTGCTTCATTATTTTCAATAGCCTCACCATATTCCCTAAATGTGTCTAAATCTGGGTTTCGATCCATAACATCATTTTATTTTTTATATTTTCTGAATTGGACTCATTTATAGCAGCTCTGACTTGATCAAATGTTAAAAGTGAATCTGTCTGGGATAAATTATGCTTTTGCAATTCGTTTAAAGAAATTAGTATTATAAAATAATTGTCTTTGATGTAATTTAAATTTTCTTTTTTTATAATATTTTTTGCATCTCGGATAGATACCACATCAGCTTAAACAAGATAATACTTTTTTTACTTTTTCAAAGTATTGAACGTAGTAAAATGCTGCCTCTAACCAAGTGTCCCATCTGATAACAACTGGTTGGGGAGGTAGCGGCAAATCTGGATATTTTTCTTTTAAAATTTTGACTCTGCTTGGGGCTTTCAAAAATACCTTTTTAATATTTGCTATTAAAATGTTGACATCTTGATACCTAATTTGCTCAGTACCCGATGAAGATAGTACGCCAAACATGTTACGAACTTCATTTCAGGTAAGTATTTTTTTAAATTTCGTCCTGCAGCTAGCATGTATGCTACGTTATCAATGCAGAGGACAAGAATGTTACCTACTTTCGTTTCAAAAGAATCTTCCCATAACTTTTCCAAACATTCCAACACAAATTGCGTGATTGTTTATGCATTAACTACAGTTAGCATTTTACACGCTACCAAATAAGGTCTGGTATAGTTGCTAGGATGCAATGGTTTTATTAAAAAAATGGACTATATAGCGACCTGTCGCTTCATCTAATGATATCCATAGTTTCTCATTTTTACTATTTTGCCGAATTGAATTGATTTTATCCTTAAAAAAGTTGTCCAAGTAAACTTTCCGTAACCGTGATTCATCTGACAGTTTACGATAAGTACACGAACAACAACAGTAGCTCTACCATGAGTTTACACAGTCAAAACACGCTAGCGTCTCCGTAAATGATATCTATGAAATATTGTACAGCGCCCCTAGCGGTCACAATAAGAATTAAAGTTCGTACCATGAGCACTATAGATTTCGATAGGTAAGACACCTAACGTAATCTATTCGACAGTCACTGACGTTTTTCAGCTGTCACCATACAAAACGGCACCATGAGTCACTAATTCGACAGACGCTATCGAAAAATACGCTTGCGATAGTAGTTACGTAGCTCACTAGCGTTTTGAGGTGTGAAACATATGTTTACATTATAATTATATACGTTTTTCAGTCTATTAAAGTCAAAATAACGTCTGGAAGAACTTGTTTAGCATGGAATATGTTTGTGGCCGCTGAATTTGAAGACCAACTACGTAAATAACGTGAATTTCAAGCCAAAATGAGAATTAATGTTGGATACCAATTGGAAAATAGTTTATCAAATTTTACAGACTCGCTAAAGAAGCATTTGAAGATTTGTGCATATTATTGAATAATGTTGCATTTTATTACCTACGACACTTGAGCTTAGCTAATTTATTACACTTTTAAAGTTTCAAGTGGCTTGGCTTATCTAATGCGGGCCATAGAAGTTCAAGTAATTTGGCCAAACAGGCTGATTCAAACAGCTTTATCAAATTGGCATGATCTTTCAAGTGACTACACATCTTCATGCAGGCTTGAAGCGGCGTCAGTTCTGCATCGAAGCAGGCAAGAGTTGTTGTGTTTCTTAAGAGGGCTGTCACATTTTGTCACCTCTCTCGCTCACACGGGACCAAATTTTTAAGAATGTTAAATGAAAATATACTTTTTTTGAAAAATGTGATCAATGGGCTCCCTACTAAATAATATTAATTTAATAGGTAATTATTAAAAACACATTTTTATTGTAACATTTATGTAAATCGTCTCAAAAACAGATCATAATACTTATTGAGCTAAGTCTATTAGATAACACAATAGAAATGTGTTTTTAATAATTACCTATTAAATTAATATTATTTAGTAGGGAGCCCATTGATCACGTTTTTCAAAAAATCATCTTTTCATTTAACATTCTTAAAAAATTGATCCTGTGTGAGCGAGAGGGGTGATAAAATGTGACAACGCTCTTAACAATGTCTACAGATAACGCCTTAGCAGTAGACAGCTTAGTGTTTGTTTTGAAGGCCCAAAAAAGGACATAAAGTCGTACTATGTGGTATAAAAAGAGGCTCATGAAAAGAGACGAATATTCGCTAAATAAACTTGTTAAATACATTGAAATTTGTTCTTAAAGCCTGGCATAATTATTTGCGAATGAATGAGGAAACATATTTAATGCTTCTGTCGTTAGTCAGTCCATTAATTAAGAAGAAAGACACTATTAAGACACTACGCAGCAGCAACTGAGCGCTCGCAATACACATGCTCAAATTCTTTGATCAAACCGTTCGATCAAAATGTTTGATCGAATAGAAATACGAAAATTCATATTTCTTCATGCCATTTGACGACTCATTAAATTTGATCAAATTTTCCCACAAACATTCATGCCAATTTGATAAAACTGTTTGGACCAGCCTGTTTGATCAAATTACTTGAACGTGTAGGGCCTGCATAAAACAAAAACGCCGCGAACCACACAACGTAAACAAAATTACAAATTGAATAGACGACATGGGAGCCTCTCTTCTTATTACTGAGAAAGAAAGAAACAAAACATAAGGAGTGAAGTTAGCTAGACGACACGATCTATCGAGCTTACGCGAGCGCCTGCGTATGACTCCGTAAATCTCATGGTGCAAGCATTATCGAAATCTATTCGATCGACGTCAATACGCTAGCGACTTTAACGCTAGCGAGTAGGTTTTCATTAACAACTCATGGTAGACGTACTGGTCCTACACATATATTTTTGAAAGAAATCTTGAAAAGGGGTATTTTTCATCTGAGACCACGGAATATTGCACAAAATGAGAAATTTTATAAGCTCGAAAAAAAATCCTCTTCGGGCCGCTTAAACTTTCCCTGGTGTACTGCTCCTTCGATATGTCTTTTACCGTTTCCTTTATTTATAGTTTTCAAACGGCTTTCACATTTTGAACAGTATATTGTACTACTAGCGTGATCGTAAAGTAGTTCGGGATGACCGGATATCCATTTTTCTACAGTTTCAACCTTGACGTTTGCCATATCTGAACTCTGTTGAAGAGATAGAACCTCGTATATCACCTTAAACGAAGACATGAAACATTTACGTTTTATTTAGTGGTTGTTGTTTTTTTAATGTATCGTGACTCGATTGAAAATAAGGACAGATTTACTTTCTATGATTTACATTGTAAAATCTAAAATTAACACATTTTTGTATGGCTGAGCGTATCACGTGTTCCACTTTGACTTGAATACGTGATCCAAAATTGTAGTTCATAAACTGTAGGTTCAAACAATATGAGAAAGTTAATTTAATTTAAAAATAAAATAAATACGTCCTAAGAATAGAGCATTTAAGCACAACGGATAAAGTTTAGTAATAAAAATCTAACTATTCACTTACGATAAGAGCATGAATTTTTGTAGAGAAGTAGAGAAGGCCTATAGAATTTTTTTTTTACCAATATCTTGCAAGTAGGACACAGGACACTCAAAATATATACGGATTCCAGTAAAAAAATGTCGGTTAATAGTGGAGTTGGCTGAATTGCGACTACATTACTAGAATATCATAATTTTGTTTCGCACTAAGCTCACTGGTTCATACTCAGATTTTACAATCTTAAGACTCATGGTATGTTCAACAGCTTAAGCAAACAAATACAATACAAAAAAAATATTCTTACAGTGTTAATAGTGTCAAATCGCGACTGTGTGCCGTTAAAAAAAATATGAAGAATATAATATTGGTCATTTTAATACAATTCCTACCTAAGTTCCGGTTTTATAAATAATCAACCAATTCCGAAATTCCGGAGGAATGTCCATGTTAATATATACGTTTCGGATCAATGACCCCAATTCAATCTACCTACTCCGATCACTGATAATCACACTATTATCTAAATAACTATTGTGGTGAAACGAAAAATTATACGATATTATGGTAACCATTATACGTTATTATGTACTTACTTTTATTATTGAAAGCATATTTTCTTTCTCCTCTCTCTTTTTCTTATATTTTTCCTTTTAAATTGGTACAATAGGTAGTATAAGCAAAAATACTAACAGAATTCCCATAAAACTTGTGTTTATTTACTTTCAGTTTGACATTCACGATTCGGTTCATACAAACACGTCAAATATTAAATTGCTAAAATATGCACTAACATAAATTTGTTGAAATGAATACCGTTATTTAAGATTAACTTGTTTTTTTAAGTATGTTTTTAAATTTATAAGAACAAAATGATTTAATAATATAAGTTTTTTAAAAGTACCAGTTTTTTAATGTAAATTGGAACGTGTCAGCTTTGATCAGGAATACTTAAGTAAATGATCTGTTGATTATAATGATTTAACGTGATTCGATTTTAACTTGTGAAATGCAAAAAACTTAAGCGCATATTTATGTATTTGAGAATAATTAGTTGAGATTTGCTACTTTTCTCAAATCAGAAACCGGGTGTTAGCCTTTGCATTGCATCGAGTAGCGAGTGTTTTACCATGCGCTAATCTGTCTTACTATCCGACATTTAGACAGTTATCAAAATCATTGAAATGAAAAACGCGAGTCTATAATATAAGGCTAGCTAAAATGATATATTGTCAGTCAAAATTGACAAGTGACATAGCAACTATTTATTTCGGTTGCTTTGACAACTGACCGAGTGAATGATACATCCTAAAGCCAGGTTTCTTGATGTGGTGTTATTTTTTTCTGGTGGAACGTAAATACCATTTACATCGATGCTTATTCTAATGACTGATTTACTAATGTCCGATTATGATCAGGTTGGTGAAATTAGCTCTAAAGATTAAATATCTTCAGATAATTAAAGAAACTTTAAGATTAACAATGATTAACAACAACAACAAGAGATTGTTAATCGAAATGAAGACCGGCGTTTCGTTTATCCAAAGAGTTATTGTGCAAGTATATCAAAGTGAACAATATTATAACATTTACCTCATAATTGTGTCATCTGCACTGTCACCATTCTCACTGTAGTAATTTTCGGTCGGAACGCGCTCTGTTTCTTCAACTGTGCTGTTGCTGAAATTACCGTTGGATACCGGAAAGTACAAAAACTGAGTAGAACTCAATGCATAGTAGCTGCTATTTGATAATGTTATCTCGCTAGTTACATCCATACTATCACTTGAGACTGTGTTCAAGGATAGCGATGATTCGCTTTTTAGAATTTGAATCGAATCATAACTAACGGAACATTCCTGTGAAGTAAAAGACGATCTTCTACAAATGTCTCCCGATGGTTCTTTATTTCTAGAATAATCCACAAATCTGTCAGATTCATCGTTGTAGGTTTCATAGGTAGAACTTTCAAGTAAGTAATTACTTAAATCACATTTCATTTTACATATCTTGTCGTTAGTGTAACTGTCATAAGAGAAGCTGGTGAACGTACATGAAGTATCAAGATCAGTATGAAATTTATCGACATCAATAGGACACCTTAGGGGAGGATATGCATCGAATAAAGACTTTTTTAAATCACTTGTCTCAAACTTATTACCAAAGGGAGCATCTACTGTATCAATAGATGTATTACTACTGTAGCTACCTGTTAGTATTTTGTCATACAGAGTAATAATATTCTTGGGTGTTTCTAAGCTGTGGTTGCTGAACTGACTAGTGAACGAAGTAGCGCCATTCACTCTCCCAACAGTTACTTTTATACCCTCGTTGTCAATGAAGGCTCCAGCTTTAACGCCAGGAATACATTCGTCCGGACAATCGCACAGAGAAGAGATGTCCGGAGATGTAACTCTAATCTTGACATAGCTGTGTTTAAATTTGATTTTCTTCTTATCACAACCACAGCCACGATCGCAAGTTGTTGTTTTAATAATGTCTTCAAACTTTTCGCTAATTCCAGCGGCTATCGTTTTAACACGGCGTTTTGATGGAGATATGCCACTTTTTTTGGATTTGGTTTTTATCTCTCCTCTCTTTTCAGAAGGCGTTGGCTCCGGTGGCAACCCAGCTTCAGTTCTAATTTTTTTCACTAATTCTTTCTCAGAAGCAGTTTTGCCTTCAGGCACTGGTAACCCAGCTTCGGCCAGTCCTTTAAGTATCCTCTCCTTTTCTTTAGCCGACTTTCCAGCAATAGGTGTTAACAGCCCCTCTTCTTTAGCCTTGCGGACTACATCCTTTTCCGAGATTGTTTTTGCGGGTGGAGGCATACCTAATTCAGTCCGTACTTTCTGTATCAAAACTTTCTCCGACGGAGTTTTACCTTCGGGTAACGGTATTCCAGCCTCGGCTCGACTCTTAATAATTTTTTCCTTCTGAGATGGTGTTTTTCCTTCCAAGGGTGTGAGTAAACCAGCAGCTGCTTTCGCCGATAGTTTTTCTTCTGCTTTAACTTTTTTTATCAAAGATTTTTCAGAAGCAGTTCTTCCTTCTGGTAGTGGTAACCCAGCTGCGATCATGCCCCTCACAATACGTTCCTTCTGAGATGGTGTTTTGCCTTCAAGAGGCGTAACGATACCAGCAGCTTCAGCTTTACGCATCTTTGTTTTTTCTGATAATGTTTTAGGTTCAGGTGGAAGACCTATTTCTTTACGAACCTTTTCCGCTATCTTTTTCTCTGATGGTGTTTGAGATTCAGGAAGTGGTAAGCCTAGTTCTATTAATCCTTTCAATATTCTCTCTTTCTCTCTTGGAGATTTTCCTGACAAAGGTGTCAACAAACCGGCTTCTTTTGCTTTTCGTAATTTTTCAGGTGTGACTTTTGACGGTACTTTACTTTCCGCTTTTACTTTAGCTATAAGTTCTTTTTCTGAAGCTGTCTTTCCTTCGGGTAAGGGTTTTCCAGCTTTACGAAGACTCTTTAATATTTTTTCTTTTTCTGAAGGAGTTTTGGCTAGTCTTAACTTTTCTGAAGGCTGCAACACCGCAGGGGGCTCTCCAGCAGCAATTTTTCTTACAATTTCCTTTTCAGATGGTGTTTTACCTTCAGGAATCCCTATACCTGCGGCTATTCTATCTCGAAGAATCTTTTCTTTAGCTGAAGGTGTTTTACCTTCTAAAGGAGTTAATAGTCCTGCATCTTTTGCCCGTTTCATTCTCTCTGATCGTGTAGGCGATACATAACCTGTATCATCTTTAATTTTTTGTATTAAAGCTCTTTCGGATGGCGATCTACCTACTGGTAATGGCAAACCTGCCGCTACTCTACCTCTCAGTATTTTCTCTTTCTGAGAATGTGTTTTACCTTCTAAAGGTGTCAAAAGACCAGATTTTTTGGCTTTTCTCATTTTTTCCGATGGGGTTTTTTCAGGTACTCCTAACTCAGTCTTAATTTTTTTTATCAGTGCTTTTTCGGAAGCAGTTTTACCTGCTGGTAAAGGCAGACCAGTTTCAACGAGGCCCTTTAAAATTTTTTCTTTCTGTTCTGGAGTTTTTCCTTTGAGAGGTGTTAATAAGCCAGCTGCTTTGGCTTTTTTAAGTTTCTCTGTAGTAATTGATAAAGCTGCTTTTTTGGCAGATGGTAGTTTTTCAGATGGTTCCCCAATTGTTTTGCCTGCCTTCACTTTAGCTATAAGAGCTTTTTCAGATGCCGTTCGTCCTTCGGGCAATGGGATACCTTTATCATGCAAACCTTGTAAAATTTTTTCTTTATCTTGTGGTGATTTACCTTCAAGTGGCTGCAGTAAGCCAGCATCTGCAGCTTTAGCGTACTTCTCTTTCATGGATGCAGTTTTAGGTTCTGGAGGCAGGCCGAGGTCAGCACGTACCTTGTCAATAAGCTTTTTCTCAGAGGCAGTTTTCCCCTCAGGAAGCGGCAGTCCTTGCATTGCTAATCCTTTTACAATCTTTTCTTTTTGTGAGGGAGTTTTACCTTCTAAAGGCGTAAGTAGTCCTGCAGCTTTTGCTTTATGTAGTTTTTCAGATGGCGTAACAGATGGCGCAGGAACTCCCGCTTTTACTTTAGCGATAATAGCTTTCTCTGATGCCGTTCGGCCCTCAGGCAATGGGATACCTTTGTCATGCAATCCTTGTAAAATTCTTTTTTTTTCTGATGGTGATTTATCTTCAAGTGGCTGCAGTAAGCCAGCATCTGCAGCTTTAGCGTACTTTTCTTTCATGGATGCAGTTTTAGGTTCTGGAGGAAGGCCCAGGTCAGCGCGTACCTTTTCAATGAGCTTTTTCTCAGAGGCAGTTTTCCCCTCAGGAAGCGGCAGTCCTTGCATTGCTAATCCTTTTATAATCTTTTCTTTTTGTGATGGAGTTTTTCCTTCTAAGGGCGTAATTAGTCCTTCAGCTTTGGCTTTACGTAGTTTTGCGGATGGTGTTACAGACGGCGCACGTTCTCCGGCTTTCACTTTAGCTACAAGTGCTTTCTCTGATGGCGTTCGTCCTTCAGGTAATGGGATTCCTTTGTCTTGCAAACTTTTGAGAATTTTTTCTTTTTCTGATGGTGATTTACCTTCCAGGGGCTGCAATAAGCCAGCGTCTGCAGCTTTAGCGTACTTCTCTTTCATGGATGCAGTTTTAGGTTCTGGAGGCAGGCCAAGGTCAGCACGTACCTTGTCAATGATCTTTTTCTCAGAGTCAGTTTTCCCCTCAGGAAGCGGCAGTCCTTGCATTGCTAATCCTTTTATAATCTTTTCTTTTTGTGATGGAGTTTTTCCTTCTAAGGGCGTAATTAGTCCTTCAGCTTTGGCTTTACGTAGTTTTGCGGATGGTGTTACAGACGGCGCACGTTCTCCGGCTTTCACTTTAGCTACAAGTGCTTTCTCTGATGGCGTTCGTCCTTCAGGTAATGGGATTCCTTTGTCTTGCAAACTTTTGAGAATTTTTTCTTTTTCTGATGGTGATTTACCTTCCAGCGGCAGCAGTATGCCAGCATCTGCAGCTTTAGCGTACTTCTCTTTCATGGATGCAGTTTTAGGTTCTGGAGGCAGGCCAAGGTCAGCACGTACCTTGTCAATGAGCTTTTTCTCAGAGGCAGTTTTCCCCTCAGGAAGCGGCAGTCCTTGCATTGCTAATCCTTTTACAATCTTTTCTTTTTGTGAGGGAGTTTTTCCTGCTAAAGGCGTAAGTACTCCTTCAGCTTTGGCTTTACGTAGTTTAGCGGATGGTGTTACAGACGGCGCACGTTCTCCGGCCTTCACTTTAGCTACAAGTGCTTTCTCTGATGGCGTTCGTCCTTCAGGTAATGGGATTCCTTTGTCTTGCCAACTTTTTAGAATTTTTTCTTTTTCTGATGATGATTTACCTTCCAGGGGCTGCAGTAATCCGGCACTAGCTGCTTTTTCATACTTCTCTTTCATTGATGGTGTTTTAGGTTCCGGAGGTAGGCCAAGTTCAGCACGTACCTTTTCACTGAGTTTTTTGTCCGAAGCAGTTTTTGCTTCAGGGAGAGGCAGTCCTTCCTTTGCCAATGCTTTCATTATCTTTTCTTTTTGTGAGGAAGTTTTTCCTTCTAAAGGCGTAAGTAGTCCTTCAGCTTTGGCTTTACGTAGTTTTGCGGATGGCGTTATAGATGGCGCACGTTCTCCGGCCTTCACTTTAGCTACAAGTGCTTTCTCTGATGGCGTTCGTCCTTCAGGTAATGGGATTCCTTTGTCTTGCAAACTTTTGAGAATTTTTTCTTTTTCTGATGGTGATTTACCTTCCAGGGGCTGCAATAAGCCAGCGTCTGCAGCTTTAGCGTACTTCTCTTTCATGGATGCAGTTTTAGGTTCTGGAGGCAGGCCAAGGTCAGCACGTACCTTGTCAATGATCTTTTTCTCAGAGGCAGTTTTCCCCTCAGGAAGCGGCAGTCCTTGCATTGCTAATCCTTTTATAATCTTTTCTTTTTGTGATGGAGTTTTTCCTTCTAAGGGCGTAATTAGTCCTTCAGCTTTGGCTTTACGTAGTTTTGCGGATGGTGTTACAGACGGCGCACGTTCTCCGGCTTTCACTTTAGCTACAAGTGCTTTCTCTGATGGCGTTCGTCCTTCAGGTAATGGGATTCCTTTGTCTTGCAAACTTTTGAGAATTTTTTCTTTTTCTGATGGTGATTTACCTTCCAGGGGCTGCAATAAGCCAGCGTCTGCAGCTTTAGCGTACTTCTCTTTCATGGATGCAGTTTTAGGTTCTGGAGGCAGGCCAAGGTCAGCACGTACCTTGTCAATGATCTTTTTCTCAGAGTCAGTTTTCCCCTCAGGAAGCGGCAGTCCTTGCATTGCTAATCCTTTTATAATCTTTTCTTTTTGTGATGGAGTTTTTCCTTCTAAGGGCGTAATTAGTCCTTCAGCTTTGGCTTTACGTAGTTTTGCGGATGGTGTTACAGACGGCGCACGTTCTCCGGCTTTCACTTTAGCTACAAGTGCTTTCTCTGATGGCGTTCGTCCTTCAGGTAATGGGATTCCTTTGTCTTGCAAACTTTTGAGAATTTTTTCTTTTTCTGATGGTGATTTACCTTCCAGCGGCAGCAGTATGCCAGCATCTGCAGCTTTAGCGTACTTCTCTTTCATGGATGCAGTTTTAGGTTCTGGAGGCAGGCCAAGGTCAGCACGTACCTTGTCAATGAGCTTTTTCTCAGAGGCAGTTTTCCCCTCAGGAAGCGGCAGTCCTTGCATTGCTAATCCTTTTACAATCTTTTCTTTTTGTGAGGGAGTTTTTCCTGCTAAAGGCGTAAGTAGTCCTTCAGCTTTGGCTTTACGTAGTTTAGCGGATGGTGTTACAGACGGCGCACGTTCTCCGGCCTTCACTTTAGCTACAAGTGCTTTCTCTGATGGCGTTCGTCCTTCAGGTAATGGGATTCCTTTGTCTTGCCAACTTTTTAGAATTTTTTCTTTTTCTGATGGTGATTTACCTTCCAGGGGCTGCAGTAATCCGGCACTAGCTGCTTTTTCATACTTCTCTTTCATTGATGGTGTTTTAGGTTCCGGAGGTAGGCCAAGTTCAGCACGTACCTTTTCACTGAGTTTTTTGTCCGAAGCAGTTTTTGCTTCAGGGAGAGGCAGTCCTTCCTTTGCCAATGCTTTCATTATCTTTTCTTTTTGTGAGGGAGTTTTTCCTTCTAAAGGCGTAAGTAGTCCTTCAGCTTTGGCTTTACGTAGTTTTGCGGATGGCGTTATAGATGGCGCACGTTCTCCGGCCTTCACTTTAGCTACAAGTGCTTTCTCTGATGGCGTTCGTCCTTCAGGTAATGGGATTCCTTTGTCTTGCAAACTTTTTAGAATTTTTTCTTTTTCTGATGGTGATTTACCTTCCAGGGGCTGCAGTATGCCAGCATCTGCAGCTTTAGCGTACTTCTCTTTCATGGATGCAGTTTTAGGTTCTGGAGGCAGGCCAAGATCAGCACGTACCTTGTCAATGAGCTTTTTCTCAGAGGCAGTTTTCCCCTCAGGAAGCGGCAGTCCCTGCATTGCTAATCCTTTTACAATCTTTTCTTTTTGTGAGGGAGTTTTTCCTTCTAAGGGCGTAAGTAGTCCTTCAGCTTTAGCTTTACGTAGTTTTGCGGATGGTGTTATAGACGGCGCACGTTCTTCGGCCTTAACTTTAGCTACAAGTGCTTTCTCTGATGGCGTTCGTCCTTCAGGTAATGGGATTCCTTTGTCTTGCAAACTTTTGAGAATTTTTTCTTTTTCTGATGGTGATTTACCTTCCAGGGGCTGTAGTAATCCGGCACTAGCTGCTTCTTCATACTTCCTTTTCATGGACGGTGTTTTAGGTTCTGGAGGTAGGCCAAGTTCAGTACGTACCTTTTCACTGAGCTTTTTCTCCGAAGCAGTTTTCGCTTCAGGAAGAGGCAGTCCTTCCTTTGCCAATGCCTTCATTATCTTTTCTTTTTGTGAAGGAGATTTCCCTTCTAAAGGTGTAAGTAGACCTGCAGCTTTTGCTTTACGTAGTTTCTCAGTCAACGCAGAAATTCCTGCTTTCACTTTAGCAATAATAGCTTTCTCTGATGCTGTTCGTCCTTCAGGCAATGGGATCCCTTTGTCTTGCAAACTTTTAAGAATTTTTTCTTTTTCTGATGGTGATTTACCTTCCAAGGGCTGCAGTAAGCCAGCATCTGCAGCTTTAGCGTACTTTTCTTTCATGGATGCAGTTTTCGGTCCTGGAGGCAGCCCAAGGTCAGCACGTACCTTGTCAATGAGCTTTTTCTCAGAGGCAGTTTTCCCCTCAGGAAGCGGCAGTCCTTGCATTGCTAATCCTTTTACAATCTTTTCTTTTTGTGAGGGAGTTTTTCCTTCTAAGGGCGTAAGTAGTCCTTCGGCTTTGGCTCTACGTAGTTTTGCGGATGGCGTTATAGACGGCACACGTTCTTCCGCCTTAACCTTAGCTATAAGTGCTTTCTCTGATGGCGTTCGTCCTTCAGGCAATGGGATTCCTTTGTCTTGCAAACTTTTAAGAATTTTTTCTTTTTCTGATGGCGATTTACCTTCCAGGGGTTGCAGTAAGCCAGCATCTGCAGCTTTAGCGTACTTCTCTTTCATGGATGCAGTTTTCGGTTCTGGAGGCAGGCCAAGTTCAGCACGTACCTTTTCACTGAGTTTTTTCTCCGAAGCAGTTTTCGCTTCAGGAAGAGGCAATCCTTCCTTTGCCAATGCTTTCATTATCTTTTCTTTTTGTGAGGGAGTTTTACCTGCTAAAGGCGTAAGTAGTCCTTCAGCTTTGGCTTTACGTAGTTTTGCGGATGGCGTTATAGATGGCGCACGTTCTCCTGCCTTCACTTTAGCTACAAGTGCTTTCTCTGATGGCGTTCGTCCTTCAGGTAATGGGATTCCTTTGTCTTGCAAACTTTTTAGAATTTTTTCTTTTTCTGATGGTGATTTACCTTCCAGGGGCTGCATTAAGCCAGCATCTGCAGCTTTAGCGTACTTCTCTTTCATGGATGCAGTTTTAGGTTCTGGAGGCAGGCCAAGGTCAGCACGTACCTTGTCAATGAGCTTTTTGTCAGAGGCAGTTTTTCCCTCAGGAAGCGCCAGTCCTTGCATTGCTAATCCTTTTACAATCTTTTCTTTTTGTGATGGAGTTTTCCCTTCTAAGGGCGTAAGAAGTCCTTCGGCTTTAGCTTTACGTAGTTTTGCGGAAGGTGTTATAGACGGAGCATGTTCTTCCGCCTTTACTTTAGCTATAAGAGCTTTTTCTGTTGGCGTTCGTCCTTCAGGCAATGGGATCCCCTTGTCTTGCAATCTTTTGAGAATTTTTACTTTTTCTGATGGTGATTTACCTTCCAGGGGCTGTAGTATGCCAGCATCTGCAGCTTTAGCGTACTTCTCTTTCATGGATGCAGTTTTAGGTTCTGGAGGCAGGCCAAGGTCAGCACGTACCTTGTCAATGAGCTTTTTCTCAGAGGCAGTTTTCCCCTCAGGAAGCGGCAGTCCTTGCATTGCTAATCCTTTTACAATCTTTTCTTTTTGTGAGGGAGTTTTACCTTCTAAAGGCGTAAGTAGTCCTTCGGCTTTGGCTTTACGAAGTTTTGCGGATGGCGTAATAGACGGTTGACGCTCTACTGCCTTAACTTTAGCAATGAGAGCTTTCTCTGATGGCGTTCGTCCTTCGGGCAATGGGATTCCTTCATCTTGCAATTTTTTCAGAATTTTATCTTTTTCTGATGGTGATTTACCTTCCAGGGGCTGTAGTAATCCGGCACTAGCTGCTTCTTCATACTTCCTTTTCATGGACGGTGTTTTAGGTTCTGGAGGTAGGCCAAGTTCAGTACGTACCTTTTCACTGAGCTTTTTCTCCGAAGCAGTTTTCGCTTCAGGAAGAGGCAGTCCTTCCTTTGCCAATGCCTTCATTATCTTTTCTTTTTGTGAAGGAGATTTCCCTTCTAAAGGTGTAAGTAGACCTGCAGCTTTTGCTTTACGTAGTTTCTCAGTCAACGCAGAAATTCCTGCTTTCACTTTAGCAATAATAGCTTTCTCTGATGCCGTTCGTCCTTCAGGCAATGGTATACCTTTGTCATGCAACCCTTGTAAAATTCTTTCTTTTTCTGATGGTGATTTACCTTCAAGTGGCTGTAGTAATCCGGCATCAGCAGCTTTAGCGTACTTCTCTTTCATGGATGCAGTTTTAGGCTCAGGAGGAAGGCCCAGATCAGCGCGTACCTTTTCAATGAGCTTTTTCTCTGATGCAGTTTTTCCCTCAGGTAGTGCCAATCCTTGCATAGCTAATCCTTTAACGATCCTTTCTTTTTGTGAGGGAGTTTTTCCTTCTAAAGGTGTAAGTAGTCCTGCAGCTTTTGCTTTACGTAGTTTTTCAGACGGCGTAACAGACGGCGCAGGAGCACTTGCTTTCACTTTCGCAATAATAGCTTTCTCTGATGCCGTTCGTCCTTCAGGCAATGGTATACCTTTGTCATGCAACCCTTGTAAAATTCTTTCTTTTTCTGGTGGTGATTTACCTTCAAGTGGCTGTAGTAATCCGGCATCAGCAGCTTTAGCGTACTTCTCTTTCATGGATGCAGTTTTAGGCTCAGGAGGAAGACCCAGATCAGCGCGTACCTTTTCAATGAGCTTTTTCTCTGATGCAGTTTTTCCCTCAGGTAGTGCCAATCCTTGCATAGCTAATCCTTTAACGATCTTTTCTTTTTGTGAGGGAGTTTTTCCTTCTAAAGGTGTAAGTAGTCCTGCAGCTTTTGCTTTACGTAGTTTTTCAGACGGCGTAACAGAAGGCACAGGAACACTTGCTTTCACTTTAGCGATAATAGCTTTTTCGGATGCCGTTCGTCCTTCAGGCAATGGGATACCTTTGTCATGCAATCCTTGTAAAATTCTTTGTTTTTCTAATGGTGATTTACCTTCCAGGGGCTGTAGTAATCCAGCATCTGCAGCTTTAGCGTACTTCTCTTTCATGGATGCAGTTTTAGGTTCTGGAGGCAGGCCAAGGTCAGCACGTACCTTGTCAATAAGCTTTTTCTCAGATGCAGTTTTCCCCTCAGGAAGCGCCAGTCCTTGCATTGCTAATCCTTTAACAACCTTTTCTTTTTGTGAGGGAGTTTTTCCTTGTAAAGGCGTAAGTAGTCCTTCTGCTTTGGCTTTACGTAGTTTTGCGGATGGCGTTATAGACGGCGCACGTTCTCCGGCTTTCACTTTAGCTACAAGTGCTTTCTCTGATGGCGTTCGTCCTTCGGGCAATGGGATTCCTTTATCTTGCAATTTTTTCAGAATTTTTTCTTTTTCTGACGGTGATTTACCTTCTAAGGGCTGCAGCAATCCGGCACTAGCTGCTTCTTCATATTTCCTTTTCATGGACAGTGTTTTAGGTTCCGGAGGTAGACCAAGTTCAGCACGTACCTTTTCAGTGAGCTTTTTCTCCGAAGCAGTTTTCGCTTCAGGAAGAGGCAGTCCTTCCTTTGCCAATGCCTTCATTATCTTTTCTTTTTGTGAAGGAGTTTTACCTTCTAAAGGTGTAAGTAGTCCTGCAGCTTTTGCTTTACGTAGTTTTTCAGACGGCGCAGGAACTCCCGCTTTTACTTTAGCAATAATAGCTTTCTCTGATGCCGTTCGTCCTTCAGGCAATGGGATACCTTTGTCATGCAATCCTTGTACAATTCTTTCTTTTTCTGATGGTGATTTACCTTCAAGTGGCTGTAGTAATCCAGCATCAGCAGCTTTAGCATACTTCTCTTTCATGGATGCAGTTTTAGGTTCTGGAGGAAGGCCCAGGTCAGCGCGTACCTTTTCAATGAGCTTTTTCTCAGAGGCAGTTTTTCCCTCAGGAAGCGCCAGTCCTTTCATTGCTAATCCTTTGATAATCTTTTCTTTTTGTGAGGGAGTTTTTCCTTCTAAAGGCGTAAGTAGCCCTGCAGCTTTTGCTTTACGTAATTTTTCAGACGGCGTAACAGATGGCGCACGAACTCCCGCTTTTACTTTAGCGATAATAGCTTTCTCTGATGCCGTTCGTCCTTCAGGCAATGGGACACCTTTGTCATGCAATCCTTGTAAAATTCTTTGTTTTTCTGATGGTGATTTACCTTCAAGTGGCTGTAGTAATCCAGCATCAGCAGCTTTAGCATACTTCTCTTTCATGGATGCAGTTTTAGGCTCAGGAGGAAGGCCAAGTTCAGCACGTACCTTTTCACTGAGCTTTTTCTCCGAAGCAGTTTTCGCTTCAGGAAGTGGCAGTCCTTCCTTTGCCAAAGCCTTCATTATCTTCTCTTTTTGTGAGGGAGTTTTACCCTCTAAAGGCGTTAGAAGTCCTGCAGCTTTTGCTTTACGTAGTTTTTCAGACGGCGTAACAGACGGCGTAGGAACTCCTGCTTTCACTTTAGCAATAATAGCTTTCTCTGATGCCGTTCTTCCTTCAGGCAATGGGATACCTTTGTCGTGCAATCCTTGTATAATTTTTTCTTTTTCTAATGGCGATTTTCCTTCAAGTGGCTGTAGTAATCCGGCATCAGCGGCTTTAGCATACTTTTCTTTCATGGATGCAGTTTTAGGTTCTGGAGGAAGGCCCAGGTCAGCGCGTATCTTTTCAATGAGCTTTTTCTCAGAGGCAGTTTTCCCCTCAGGAAGAAGCAGTCCTTGCATTGCTAATTCTTTTACAATCTTTTCTTTTTGTGAGGGGGTTTTTCCTTCTAAAGGCGTAAGTAGTCCTGCAGCTTTTGCTTTACGTAATTTTTCAGACGGCGTAACAGATGGCGCACGAACTCCCGCTTTTACTTTAGCGATAATAGCTTTCTCTGATGCCGTTCGTCCTTCAGGCAATGGGACACCTTTGTCATGCAATCCTTGTAAAATTCTTTGTTTTTCTGATGGTGATTTACCTTCAAGTGGCTGTAGTAATCCAGCATCAGCAGCTTTAGCATACTTCTCTTTCATGGATGCAGTTTTAGGCTCAGGAGGAAGGCCAAGTTCAGCACGTACCTTTTCACTGAGCTTTTTCTCCGAAGCAGTTTTCGCTTCAGGAAGTGGCAGTCCTTCCTTTGCCAAAGCCTTCATTATCTTCTCTTTTTGTGAGGGAGTTTTACCTTCTAAAGGCGTTAGTAGTCCTGCGGCTTTTGCTTTACGTAGTTTTTCAGACGGCGTAACAGACGGCACAGGAACTCCTGCTTTCACTTTAGCAATAATAGCTTTCTCTGATGCCGTTCTTCCTTCAGGCAATGGGATACCTTTGTCATGCAATCCTTGTAAAATTTTTTCTTTTTCTAATGGCGATTTGCCTTCAAGTGGCTGTAGTAATCCGGCATCAGCAGCTTTAGCATACTTCTCTTTCATGGATGCAGTTTTAGGTTCTGGAGGAAGGCCCAGGTCAGCGCGTACCTTTTCAATGAGCTTTTTCTCAGAGGCAGTTTTTCCCTCAGGTAGCGCCAGTCCTTGCATTGCTAATCCTTTGATAATCTTTTCTTTTTGCGACGGAGTTTTTCCTTCTAAGGGCGTAATTAGTCCTTCAGCTTTGGCTTTACGTAGTTTTGCGGATGGTGTTACAGACGGCGCACGTTCTTCGGCCTTAACTTTAGCTACAAGTGCTTTCTCTGATGGCGTTCGTCCTTCAGGTAATGGGATTCCTTTGTCTTGCAAACTTTTTAGAATTTTTTCTTTTTCTGATGGTGATTTACCTTCCAGGGGCTGTAGTAATCCGGCACTAGCTGCTTTTTCATACTTCTCTTTCATTGATGGTGTTTTAGGTTCCGGAGGTAGGCCAAGTTCAGCACGTACCTTTTCACTGAGTTTTTTGTCCGAAGCAGTTTTTGCTTCAGGGAGAGGCAGTCCTTCCTTTGCCAATGCTTTCATTATCTTTTCTTTTTGTGAGGGAGTTTTTCCTTCTAAAGGCGTAAGTAGTCCTTCAGCTTTAGCTTTACGTAGTTTTGCGGATGGCGTTATGGACGGCGCACGTTCTCCTGTCTTCACTTTAGCTATAAGAGCTTTCTCTGATGGCGTTCGTCCTTCAGGCAATGGGATTCCCTTGTCTTGCAAACCTTTCAGAATTTTTTCTTTTTCTGATGGAGATTTACCTTCCAAGGGCTGCAGTAATCCGGCATCAGCAGCTTTGGCATATTTCTCTTTCATCGATGCAGTTTTAGGCTCAGGAGGCAGGCCAAGGTCAGCACGTACCTTGTCAATGAGCTTTTTCTCAGAGGCAGATTTCCCCTCAGGAAGTGGCAGTCCTTGCATTGCTAATCCTTTTACAATCTTTTCTTTTTGTGATGGAGTTTTTCCTTCTAAGGGCGTAAGTAGTCCTTCAGCTTTAGCTTTACGTAGTTTTGCGGATGGTGTTATAGACGGCGCACGTTCTTCGTCCTTCACTTTAGCTACAAGTGCTTTCTCTGATGGCGTTCGTCCTTCAGGTAATGGGATTCCTTTGTCTTGCAAACTTTTGAGAATTTTTTCTTTTTCTGATGGTGATTTACCTTCCAGGGGCTGCAGTAAGCCAGCGTCTGCAGCTTTAGCGTACTTCTCTTTCATGGATGCAGTTTTAGGTTCTGGAGGCAGGCCAAGGTCAGCACGTACCTTGTCAATGAGCTTTTTCTCAGAGGCAGTTTTCCCCTCAGGAAGCGGCAGTCCTTGCATTGCTAATCCTTTTACAATCTTTTCTTTTTGTGATGGAGTTTTTCCTTCTAATGGCGTCAGTAGACCTGCAGCTTTTGCTTTACGTAGTTTTGCAGATGGTGTTACACTCGGCACGCGTTCCCCTTCCTTCACTTTAGCTACAAGTGCTTTCTCTGATGGCGTTCGTCCTTCAGGTAATGGGATTCCTTTGTCTTGCAAACTTTTGAGAATTTTTTCTTTTTCTGATGGTGATTTACCTTCCAGGGGCTGCAGTAAGCCAGCGTCTGCAGCTTTAGCGTACTTCTCTTTCATGGATGCAGTTTTAGGTTCTGGAGGCAGGCCAAGGTCAGCACGTACCTTGTCAATGAGCTTTTTCTCAGAGGCAGATTTCCCCTCAGGAAGCGGCAGTCCTTGCATTGCTAATCCTTTTACAATCTTTTCTTTTTGTGATGGAGTTTTTCCTTCTAAGGGCGTAAGTAGTCCTTCGGTTTTAGCTTTACGTAGTTTTGCAGATGGCGTTATAGACGGAGCATGTTCTTCCGCCTTTACTTTAGCTATAAGAGCTTTCTCTGATGGCGTTCGTCCTTCAGGCAATGGGATTCCCTTGTCTTGCAAACCTTTCAGAATTTTTTCTTTTTCTGATGGTGATTTACCTTCCAGGGGCTGCAGTAAGCCAGCGTCTGCAGCTTTAGCGTACTTCTCTTTCATGGATGCAGTTTTAGGTTCTGGAGGCAGGCCAAGGTCAGCACGTACCTTGTCAATGAGCTTTTTCTCAGAGGCAGTTTTCCCCTCAGGAAGCGGCAGTCCTTGCATTGCTAATCCTTTTACAATCTTTTCTTTTTGTGATGGAGTTTTTCCTTCTAATGGCGTCAGTAGACCTGCAGCTTTTGCTTTACGTAGTTTTGCAGATGGTGTTACACTCGGAGCGCGTTCCCCTTCCTTCACTTTTGCTATAAGAGCTTTCTCTGATGGCGTCCGACCTTCAGGCAATGGGATTCCTTTGTCTTGCAAACTTTTCAGAATTTTTTCTTTTTCTGTCGGTGATTTACCTTCTAAAGGCACCAGTAATCCAGCACTTGCAGCTTTTTCGTACTTCTTTTTCATAGATGCAGTTTTAGGTTCTGGAGGTAGGCCAAGGTCAGCGCGAACCTTGTCCAAAATCTTTTTCTCTGAAGCAGTTTTTGCTTCAGGAAGAGGCACTCCTTCCTTTGCTAAGCCTTTTAATATCTTCTCTTTTTGTGAGGGAGTTTTCCCTTCTAATGGCGTCAGTAGACCTGCAGCTTTTGCTTTACGTAGTTTTGCAGATGGTGTTACACTCGGCACGCGTTCCCCTTCCTTCACTTTCGCTATAAGAGCTTTCTCAGATGGCGTTCGTCCTTCAGGCAATGGGATACCTTTGTCGTGCAAACCTTGTAAAATCCTTTCTTTTTCTTTTGGTGATTTTCCTTCCAGGGGCTGTAGTAATCCGGCATCTGCAGCTTTAGCGTACTTCTCTTTCATGGATGCAGTTTTAGGTTCTGGAGGAAGACCAAGTTCTGCGCGTACCTTTTCAATAACCTTTTTCTCAGAAGCAGTTTTTCCTTCAGGTAGAGGCAGTCCTTGCATCGCTAATCCTTTTAGTATCTTTTCTTGTTGTTCTAGAGGTTTTCCTTCTATTGGCGTTAGTAGTCCTGCAGCTTTTGCTTTTTGTATTTTCGCAGATGGTGTTATAGACGGTTCACGTGCTCCTGCCTTCACTTTAGCGATAATAGCTTTCTCTGTTGCGGTTCGTCCTTCAGGCAAAGGGATCCCTTTATCTTGCAAACCTTGTAAAATTCTTTCTTTCTCTTGTGGTGATTTACCTTCCAGGGGCTGCATTATTCCGGCACTTGCTGCTTTAGCATACTTCTCTTTCATGGATGCAGTTTTAGGTTCTGGAGGAAGACCGAGCTCAGCGCGAACCTTGTCAATGAGCTTTTTTTCTGAAGCAGTTTTCCCTTCAGGCAGAGGTAGTCCTTGCATTGCTAATCCTTTTATTATTTTTTCTTTTTGTGACGGAGATTTACCCTCTAAAGGCGTGATTAGTCCTGCAGCTTTTGCTTCACGTAGTTTTGCTGATGGTGTGATAGACGGTGCACGGGTTCCGGCCTGCACTTTAGCAATGAGAGCTTTCTCTGATGGTGTTCGTCCTTCAGGCAATGGGATTCCTTTGGCTTGCAAACTTTTTAGAATTTTTTCTTTTTCTGATGGTGATTTACCTTCTAATGGCTGGATTAATCCAGCACTTGCTGCTTTTTCGTACTTCTTTTTCATGGATGGCGTTTGAGGTTCAGGAGGAAGGCCAAGTTCAGCGCGAACTTTTTCCATAATCTTTTTCTCTGAAGCTGTTTTCGCTTCTGGAAGAGGCAGTCCTTCCTTTGCTAAACTTTTCAGTATCTTTTCTTTTTGTGCGGGAGTTTTTCCTTCTAAAGGTGTTATTAATCCTGCATCTTTAGCTTTTTTAAATTTTTCTGAGGGTGTCATCTTTTCGGGTTCTTTGGTTTTTTTCATTCTTTCTAACATTGTTGCAGTTTTCGACTCTGGCACTCCCAATTCGGCTTTTACTTTTTTGATCAAAGCCTTTTCAGACGCGGTTTTTCCTTTCGGCAAAGGTTGTCCTGTTTTAGCTAATTCTTTCAAAAACTCCTCTTTCTCTGCTGGAGTCTTCCCTTCTAACATTTTTTCAGCTTTCTTTACTAAAGACTTCTTTTCTTTTGTTCCTAGGGTAGCTAACGACTTCTTTACTTCACCAATGCGCCTTTCCTCTTGTAATAAATGACTGCAGAGTATGCAATCACAATTATCACAATTTTTCTTTTTATAGCAGTCGTAGAGGCTCTTCATTACTTCAAACATTGCATCTGAGTTGCACGAACAGCAGCAGCTGTCCTCCGGTGCACTTAATTGACAACGGTAAACTTTATATTTCTTCTGAGTAGGAAAATTAAACATATTCAAGTATTCGTTTAAATGGTATCCTGATACTCGGTTCACTACGAATTTTGAATTTAAAAATAATTTTTTCTTTATGGCTTCAGAGCTTCTTGTACTTCGATTGGATAGTTTGGTTCGTTTATTAATTTCGGTCATGCTGATGTGTTTAGTGAGGAGCTTTTGAGTTTTATTCCAAGCGGTGTGTGATAACCGGAAAGCGACTGCGGGCTGTTGGCCATTTTTTGCTTGATTGATCTTCTTGCAAATTTTCACTTTTTTCTTATGAACCATTATGCTTATATTATTTATCTCATTGCATTGTCTTTTTTTCTGATCATACTGATGCAAATCATATTGTAATCTTTTACTCGTTTTTTCGACGTCTTTCATTTTGATTTTATGAACAGGCAGCATTGGACCGAATTGCAAATTTAACTTTGTTTTATTACACTTCTATTTGATGAAAAGCCTTGTGTTAATAATGAGGTCACGGTTTTATCTTATCCCTAACTTTTTTCTTTATTTTCATGCCCTTTCTTGTGTTGCTTAATTGGCTGTGTTAGATGACCCTTCTTTTTCTCTAAGATTAGATTATGTATGGGACATTCTTAAAACTTGGTACAATTTGTGTTTAATTATAGTTCATTCCTCTCTGCGCATTGTTGATTCCTCAGTAAAACTGTTGCTGAAAGAGTAGTTTGATTTAAATGCTTATATGTTTTACACGGTCAAAGGTTATTTAAGTGAGATAATTGCGAAGCAGATACATTTGCGGCCATTGTCACAGCACATCGAGTTTCAGAAAGAGAAACTGTCACACAGGTCATGAGTATAGCCTGAAAAACACATGCTATCAGAAAAGCATACTTGTTTGCTATTAAGGTACAGACGTGCTCAAAAAAAGCGTGCTTTTATGCTTGCTAAAAGTTAGCATGCTCATGCAACTGTTCACATTTGCCAGCAATAAGCATGCTTGCTTGAAGCATACTCATAAATAAGCATGCTCAAAGCAAACGTACCGGACAGACGTGCTGCTATTTGGCACCAGGCTCTTGGACAAAATGGATGTACAAAGATATAGTGACAGTGCTATCCATACAGAACTCAATAAAATAATCATATTGCTTGCAACGGAATTGTATAAGAACATTTTGGTGAAAAAGAAAAAAACATAAAAAAGGAGAATTTGGGTTCGTAATTGGATAAACAGAAGAGAATCACTGAGAGCAAGTAATCGATTGTTGGTAGAGATGCGAAGTGAAGATCTCGACAGTTATAAAAATCATTTGCGCATACTCCCGCACAAATTTGATGAGCTACTTTCTAAAATTGAGAGTGTCATTCAAAAACGAAACACTTGTATGCGAGATGCTATTCTAGCTAAATTAAAACTGGAAATTACATATTGAGATATTTAGCTGTCGGAGATTCTTTATACACATTATCAGCACTTCACAGGGTTGGAAGACCTACAATATCTGAATTAATACCTGAAGTTTGTGCTGCAATATCCATGGCTTTAAAGGATTACATTCGGGTAAGTAAAACAATGTTGTATGAATATTTGAAAAGGTTTTATTTAGTTTTATAATGTAATCATATTTCGAATATAAATCAAAATGGCAGCAAATAATTTTTGTAACACGTTTTCATATTTAGAATATTGATCAAAATGGCAGCGAATATTTTTTTTATCATGTATTCATATTTAGAATAATAATCAAAATAGCAGCGAATAATTTACGAAAGTTTCCATGCCTCACTCAACAAATCTATTTGAGCATGACCTTGTTGCGATTTGGCATTGCGTGTATCTGCGTCATATTGTATGTTTAAGGGTGGAAGTGTAGAATAGTTCGAAGCACAAGTTGAATGTTTGAATATGAAAGCATGTGACTGTTCGAAGATTGAAGGATGTTCGTTTGCGTGTTCGAAGCTGGGAGTGTTGAAGTGATGGGTTGAATGTTTGAAGATTAAAGGATGTTCGTTTGCGTGTTCGAAGCTGGGAGTGTTAAAGTGATGGGTTGAATGTTTGAAGATTAAAGGATGTTCGTTTGCGTGTTCGAAGCTGAGAGTGTTAAAGTGATGGGTTGAATGTTTGAAGGTGAATAATTGTAGGTTTGTGTGTTCGAATTTGGAAGTACAGATAAATTAGGATACATATTTCGACGTCTAGCCGCAGTCAAAATTGCTTGTATTTCATTTTGTACGCCTAATGCTTCGTACAATGGAAGTTGCCGCAGTTGAGACGCTACGTTCAGTCCAAAAAAATGCAACTCATCTTCTGCGTTTCAGTTGTTTATCGCGGAAGATATATTTTGTAAGCGATTTAGAGCCTCAGCAACACCAACTGTTTCGCCTATTTTTTTCAAATTTTGTCGCCTTCCTGAATAATCGCCACCATATCATCCGGATTTTAATCCAATTGAAAATATATGATCTCAACTGAAAGGCTATGTAGCCTCTAGAAATGTGGGTATGAATTTAACTACAGCAAAAACATTATTGACTGAAAAAGTAAACATGATCGGGGCTGAAGAGTGGAAAAAGGTTTGCGATCATGCAATCAAATGTGAGAATGAATATAGAAGCATTCAACACGGTTTAGACAATTACACTGATAAATACGGCTGACAGTGACAGTGATATTGACCTCTTTGAGAGCACAGGTAGTGACATGGATGTAATTGAGAATTAGAATTATTATTATTTTTATTACAATGTCTCATTTAACAATAGGTATAATGGTGTTTATTATGTACACTACAGCTGTAATTTTCCAAAATCAAAGGAAATCAAATAATTTTTAGACCTACTAGGTTATTACCAGAAATTTATCCCCGATTTTGCTCGCATCACTAAACCTCTTACCCTATGCCTAAAGAAAGGTAGTAAAATTACTCTTAGTTGCTTGCCATAGTCTGGGCAACGAAGTGTTTTAGACCTTATCTTTTCGGTAGAAAATTTAAGGTACTTAAATGACCACAAATCCTCATAATGGAGGATGAACTTGAGAAAAGCTAACTCACGAATGACCAGATGGCGAAAGACTAAGCGAATATGACTTTATTGTGGTGTACAAGAAAGGAAAATTTAATACCAATATGCCGATGCTCTCTCACGTGTGGAAATTTATAATGAGGAAACCGATGAGATCAACTCATTGATCGAAAGTATTAAGGATCTCAGCTCAATTATTAACAACTCATCAGAGGCACCACCTATACCAACAAACTCCTCGACTGACACCGCACACACCAGTAATGAACATCCCATATTTAGATGTCCCCATTACAGACGAACCTCTCAATAAATTTCATCGACAGATTTACTTTACCGTATAGTTGGGTGACATAAAACGCCGACCGACAGTAACTAAACCCTTTGAAAATCATACGCGAATTGCAGTCCAAATTTCAGAGCAAAAGACATTATGAATGCTATCAAAGAATACGTAAACACGTTCAAGTTCCATCAGAATCGGGTTTTTAAATCTAAAAAAAATACAATGAGAGTTTAACAAGGAACAGCCGCACAGTGGTTCCACCGTAGGCCATAAGTATTAAATTTGGTCCTCAAGCTAGATACTTTTAACACTTACTAATTATTTAACTTGTTGCCGCACCACACAAATATATAAATAGTTAGACAATAATTAAATATTTTCATTACTTTTGAGACCTCGAAAGTGAACACATTGTACGCCGCGTTATCAGTAGTGTAATTAGTGTGTCATTAGTGAACTCAAAATTCTTGGAATTGTTTGTTTGCTACCTGTTCCATTGAGATGGACGTCGAAGACAAAGGTATGTTGTCTTTTTTAATTCTGATTTTAGAAATATTAAAATTTAATTAAATAAACATAAGCATTATCCTCTGCATTCACTGAGACTTTTAACTATGGCCCCTCAATCTCCCTCGTATAATTTATATATCAAAGTAAAGCTAAATTATTCTAGTATTCAATCTGATACTGATCACAGAGAAGTTAGCCCAAATGAAGTTCTGTCCCTTATCACTGAGGCAAAACTCACCAAGCATCAATACTTGTTGATAAGGGAGTTTATCAACTCACATAAGTCACCGATTTTGCCATCTTATCAAAAAGTCTTAGACGCCAAAAAATATTGTTACCCAGACACCGTGAAAATATCTGAAAAGGTGGCGGAAGTCGAACTGCAAAGTTTGCTGGACCACACAGCCACACGCATACTGAAGTCGCAAAATGAAATTTTAGCAAGTATGGATTATGCGACTATAGGTAGTTTAATTTTGATTGGAAAATGGGGTTTTGATGGAAGCACAGGGCACAGTGAGTATAAGCAGAACTTCTCCAATGATGATTCAGACTGACAGATGGAAGTCAGTTCGTGACGTCGTACGTGCCTTTGCGTCTTGTGTCTTTAGTGGAGACTACAGGTGAGGAGACTATTGTGTGGAAAAATCCTCGACCAATTATTTACAACGAGGTACTGTAGACCTGTTCGATTCCAGTTCGCTAAAGAAACAAAAGACCTGTCAAAACTGGAGGAAACGTACATCAAAGAATAAATTGATGCCTTGGTTCCCACGTCGTATAGACTAAATAACAGTAATGACGAAGTGGAAGTGAATCACATGTCCAGATGCTATTTATGTGGAGCTCGATCCCCCGAAATGAATTTTGTTGATTTATGCTTACAAAAAGAGATCGACGTAACGAAGATAGAGTTCGCCTTGTCTCCACTACACTCGTGGATTAGATTTCATATCGCCTAGATGTAAAAAAGTAGCAAGTCAGACTGCCTGAGGACCAGGAATCGGTAGCCCAGAGAAAACTACGAATCCAGAGAGAGCTAAGGCAGAAGTTAGGACTAATTGTCGACAAGCCACGCAGCGGAGGTAGTTGGAACCTCCAACGATGGAAATACGGCGCGCAAGTTTTTTGCAAACTCTGCCATCTCGGTCGAAGTAACCGGAGTCAATAAGGACGTCATTGACAGGTTTGCAACAATTTTGAATTGCCTTTCGTCTGGATATGCAATAAACTGCCAAAAATTCAAAGTGTATGCTTTAGACACAGCTCAACTGCTGATTCAACAATATCCATGGTTCAATATGCCACCTTCAGTGCACAAAATCCTGATTCATGGCTCTGAAGTGATGGAGCAGATGATGTTGTCTGTGGGAGAGCTATCTGAAGAAACAGCAGAGTCTAGCAATAAAAAATTAAAGGCATCCAGACTAAATAATACCCGGAAACATTCACGAGTTGTGACAAACACAGATTTATTAAATCGTTTGCTTTTACATTCGGATCCATTTATAACGGGCCTCAGAAAATTACCTAGGAAAAAAAAGACTGTCCTTTCTGAGCTTGTAATTAGTTTATTAGATTAGTTATCTAATTTGTAGATTATTAGTGTATTATTGTTTCATTTGTAGATCATCATTAGCTCAAATCATGTAATACTTAGCCTACTCTAAGTTCATAATAACTAATTAATGATATCTAATTGTGTTTAGTTAAGGTACATAAAGCTATAATTTAAGTTATTTTAAACTGTAATTAGTAAGATATTATGATACTGTAACTTTTTAATTTTGAGAATCGTTTTTGTATGATCATAGGATTGTGTGTATTTAAATTAATTATTTTTTTACGGTATTTTTGCAATAATAAATATTTTTACTGTAAAATATGGCCTTTGATTACTTGTTAATACCTTTTTTAGTCGATTTGGTTAAATATAATAATCAACAGTTCAAAGGAGGATGGGCATTTTGGTACCCATGTCCAATCAAAATGAATTTACCATCGTTGGATAGCTCTCTTCAAGAGCACAAAAAACTACTATGGCACCATCATCATCTTCCTGCCCTTGTCCCATGTTACTTGGGGTCGGCGCAACACGTTTTCTCTTTCCATTTTCCCCTGTCAAAAGTCACGCTATCATTCACTCCCTTCTCTTGCATATCATTCCTCACACAATCCATCCATCTTTTCTTTGGCCTTCCTCTCCCTCTCCATCCATCAACATTTATATTCATCACTCTTTTAGTCACATGCGTTTCTTCCCTCCTCTTCACATGTCCATACCAAGCCAAACGATTTCCTTTCAACTTTTCTGTCACTGGCGCCACTTTCAAACTTCCCCTTATATACTCATTTTTTACTTTATCCAATTTCGTCACTCCACACATCCATCTCAACATTCTCATCTCCGCTGCATGCAATCTTTTTTCATCCGTCTTCTTCACGGCCCAGCATTCCGATCCATACAGTACGACAGGCCTTATCACGGACTTATAAATTTTTCCCTTTAATTTGAGGGGCATCCGTGGGTCGCAAGTTGTTCCTGTGACCTGTCGCCATTTCATCCATCCTGAGTTGATCCGGTGTGCTACGTCTCGGTCTACTTCGCCATCCCCTTGGACAAACGACCCGAGGTACCGGAAGTCGGAGCAGCTCGGTACGGGCGTTCCGGCGAGAGATATGGGCACAGGACTGGAGAGACCGCCAAAATCACAAAACAAATATTCTGTTTTGGTCCGACTTAATCTCAGGCCAGCGGTCTCCAGTTTTGCCCACCACACCTCCAATCTGCTCTGGATCTCTAAGCCGCTCTCAGCAACCAGCACAATGTCATCAGCGAACAGCATACACCAGGGCGCCTCTTCGTGGATATCCGACGTAAGAGCGTCCATTATCATCACGAAGAGGTAAGGGCTGAGTGCTGACCCTTGGTGCAAGCCGACAGCCACATTGAAGCTGCTGGTAGTGCCCACTGTAGACCGGACTTGGGTACTGCATCGACTGTACATCGCTCGAATCAACTGCACATACTTCCCTGGCACACATTTCTCCTTAAGGGCCCACCACAGAACTTCACGAGGCACTCGGTCGTATGCCTTTTCGAGGTCAATGAATACCATGTGCAGGTTTTTATGCGCACCTCTGTATTTCTCGCACAGCTGGCGGATAGCAAAGATGGCATCTGTTGTTCCCCGACCAGGCATAAAACCGAATTGGTTTTGCGAAATTTCACTCTCTTCTCTCAGTCGCCTTTCAATAACTTTTTCCCAAACCTTCATACTATGTGATATTAGTTTTATTCCTCTATAGTTGTTGCACTCCAGCACATCACCTTTGTTTTTAAAGATGGGCACCAGTGAACTGTTACACCATTCGTCAGGTATGGCTTCTTCCAGCAACAATTTATTGAAGAATAAAGCTAACCACGTCCATCCATGTACCCGTAATAACTTCCATACTTCAACTGGTATTCCGTCCGGACCTACTGCTTTACCATTCTTCATTTCATTTACTGCTATTCTCACTTCATCCATACTAATCATTCTCACTAACCCCTCATTTACTTGTTTATTCTCAAGCACACCACTCCAGTCATTCTCCTCATTCATCAGTCTTTCAAAATATCCCTTCCACCTATCCTTAATTTTCTGATCATCCGAAAGCACTACTCCAATTTCATTCCTTATACATTTTATCTGACAAACATCCCTCGTCTTTCTCGCTCTAGCTCTAGCAAGCCGGTATAAGTTTTTTTGGCCTGCTGGACTATCCATTGTGTCATAAAGCTTGTCCTGGGCTTTTGCTCTCGCTACCGCCACAGCTTTTTTGACTTTTTTCTTTAGAGCATCATACTGACACTTTTTTTCTGTTTTCAAACTAACATTCTCATCTTCAACACTCTGCCATTCCTTGAACTTTCTCTTCTTATCCTGCAACACCTTCTGTATTTCTGTCGACCACCACCATGTATCCCTATCTATCGTACCC
Organism: Fissipunctia ypsillon; assembly: GCA_947568875.1. Lineage (NCBI taxonomy): Eukaryota > Metazoa > Arthropoda > Insecta > Lepidoptera > Noctuidae > Fissipunctia > Fissipunctia ypsillon. The sequence goes on from OX387643.1 coordinate 27,748,763, forward strand.
TTTCCTTTAGTCTCTCCCAAAATATCTTTCGCTTCACTCCTAATATACTCCGCCATTTCACTCCAACATTCATTTACACTTCGATCATTCATGTCCCCCATATCTATCATTTTATCCACTACTCGCTCTTTAAATTTCTTCGCACAATCATTCTTCTCCAGCATATGCCATTTTATTTTAGGGGGAGGTCGCTCTTTGTTTTGATTGAGCTTTATTTTTAAGACCATTTCCATAATTAGGAGTCTATGCTGTGAGACTAAATCTTCTCCCGGTAGTACTTTGCAGTCTTTGATGTACTTTAAGTTGTTGCGTCGTACTAGAAAATAATCAATTTGCGTCTTGTGATTGCCACTTTTGTACGTAATTAGGTGTCCGTCGTTCTTCTGAAACCAGGTGTTGGCTACTGCCAGGTCAAGTGCGGAAGCGGATTGCAGCAGTGTCTCTCCCTCATTATTTTGGTTACCAAATCCCCACCCTCCATGCACTCTTCCATAAACCCCTTTCATTCTTCCCACATGTCCATTAAAATCACCTCCAACTATCAATTCCTCATGCACCGGGATGTTCATCAAAACTGTGTCAAAGTCCTCCCAAAACTTCTCTTTCACGCTTTCATCACATCCTACCTGCGGTGCGTATACGCTAATTACATTTAGTATTACGTTTTCTAACATCACTTTTACAACTATCAATCTATCATTAATTCTTTTTACCTCCATCACGCCTCCTTTCAAATTACTATCTAATACTATTCCCACGCCATTTCTTTTCCCGTTACTTCCACAGTAGAAAAACTTGTATCCTTCACCAATTTCCCTCGCTTTCGTTCCTTTCCATTTTGTTTCTTGCAGACACGCCACATTTATTCGTCTTCTTTTTAATACATCCGATAATTCTCTGGCTCTTCCAGTCATCGTCCCAACATTCCAACTTGCATACCTCAGTCTCACTTCCCGGGCTCGCTTCTTACGTTGCCCCCGCCCGAGGTGGTGCAACAACCCTTGTCCACTTCCCGCAGGAGCCGGGTGCTGCGCCTGCGCGTCGCCTGTGGGGTACGCCCTAGTCCTATCGCGCATCATATCATTTCCACACATGTTGCTTAGGGTTTTGGCACAGTTTTACAGTCGGCCGCCAGCCTGACACCAACCCTCCTTGGGAATGCGATTGTTGATGGTTTACCCGCCATCGCGCGGGTGACCCAAAGTGCTTTATGGTATGCACTGGGTCTTGAGCTCCCTTAGTCGCCTCCTACGACACCCACGGGATGAGATGGGGTGGTCTATTCTTTCTCCGGGACCGACTATGGCACCAATCCCGTATAAATTGTCCGTTTTGAAATATAGTCTTTAGAAGATACTGGATATTTAGTTCGAAATAGAATTTTAAAAAATCATATCGCCGGTTTATCTTGACAGATTTTGATGATATTTGCACAGATTTTGAGCTAAGTAAAATTCAGTTAACGGATGAAAATCATAACAAAATCGGTTTGGTATTTTTTCAGTTAGGGGTGATCTATTTATTAAACACTAAACATACAAATACATCAATTGATATTGATGCATGACATTGGAGCAATATTTTTATTACTATTAACCCTGAGTATACGTAAGTAGATGACTAGTAAGTTGCAACTGGTATTGTTATCTCTCTCTCGCTCTCTTATCTTACGCAGCGCGGTAGTTAGCGCGTTCAGAGAGGGGGCGGGGGCGAGGGTGGGCATGCTGCGGCGCTTGTGCATGTTCCCTTGGTAGTCGTTTGCTGATAATTGTTGTGTAAGTTACTACATTGTCTCGTTCCTCATTGTTCACGTCGACTTTAGACCCTGGCATTAACTTGGACTCTGTTACCTGTTTTATTTTTGACTGCGGCTTTCTACTGGACTTGAGTGCTTGAGTTATTTTGATTGCAATGGAACGTTTTCGTACCTGTGTAATGTGCCGAAGAGGTCTATACCGAGGCAGATATCAAGTGCGCATTCTATCGGAAAACTTACCAAGAATGCGCGCATACCTAGCAGCTTTTATTCGAGAAAATGCTGCATTGGAGGTTAGTATTTATTGAACTTTTTAACTTTCCATTTGACAGTTTTATTGCATTTATTTTATTGTTAATAACCTGTATAGTATAGTGCTAATGTTCTTGCCTTTGAATCCATTGGTTCCGGGTTTGATCCCCAGTCAGAGCAACGAAAAAATCCTGGGTCTTAGATGTTAATCTATTTATTGTTATGTTGTTATCTTTATGAGCATTTATTGTATTACGTGTCTCGTTGACTCAGTACAGACAACAGCATAGAATACCACATAGAAATAAAAATCGATCATGTTACCTCGTTGTGCCCGCATGTGCGTTAGACTTTAGGTTAGCCTTTGGTCTCTTTGTTTATAGGGATGCCTTGTTTGTTATTTTTCGGCCGCTAAAGCTCACTTAATTTTTATCTATTTTACCCCTTAAATGCACACGATCGATGAGTCACAGACCGCGCGCACCGGTTGGCACGCAGATGTTTCACAAAAACCCTATTTATGACTCTGTTTCTGGGTATTTTGCTTCCGGTTAGTGTTTGTTCTATTGTCAACGAAATGACGAAATGAAATGTGTTGGTTTCGTTTGAATGTATGATTATCTTCATTTATAACATTGTTTTGAGAACATAAACAAAAACAAATCATTTTTTTAAACAAACATTCAAATAGTAACCTATATGTTTTAAGGTTCGAAATCCATGTTGTGTTTATTTTTAACGTAAAACATGAATAAAATCACATTTCACAGTACAATTTACATTATTTACAAGTAACGGAGAACCAAAACAAAGATTCACGGACGAGAAAGAAATATTTTTATTTCTGAAATGACAGATCGTAGGGTTGTCATATGTTAAAATGTAGTTTATTTGGTAAGGAATTTTACGGTACCATAGAGAAATACAAACTAGTTAATTGATAATAGAACGTCACCCAATGTGCACTTAGAGGCAAAAACGTTTTCTCTCTTTTGGTACTCTAGATCCCATGCGCATTTTAGCGGCTAAGCGTATTGTTTATAATACCCCAGGTACGCTTTCTAGGTATGTTGTATTTATTTATTTTCCTTACATTATTATTACCGATTTTCAGGTCGTGTTTGATGGTACTCGGAGAGTATGTTACCGATGCTGGCAAAGAGCAGAAAATGCGACTAGAGCCCAACCTCAACCACAACCTCAACCCGAGCCAGAGCCGCAAGAACAAGTAGAACCGCAAGAAGAAGCAGAACCTCAACTAGAAGTGATACACGTGCCCGAATATATGAGAGCACCAAATACCCCGAGGCATTGTCTTTTTCGTGGCTGCCCTAATACAACCCGCCATCGAATCCCAAACGTTGTTAAAATCCATGTATTTACTCAACACAAAATCTACATTCCTGATGCTGCCAGAGTATGCCGCGATCACCTAAATGGAAATGACTGGGATGAACTACCTCAGGCATGCAACATTTCCCATAACTTTACGGCCGCCCACTTCAGTGACCTTTGTGACCTACTGAGAAATGCCTTAAACGGACCCAGATTGCGTTTTAGCGAGCTAAGAGGATTAACTGAAGAAGAAATGCACTTTTGGACTGGACGTACTATAGAACAATTTAACGCTATCTTAGAGCAAACCACTTCATTAAGAGATGCAAGTGCAGATCCCAGAACCACTTTGGGTATTTTACTGACAAAACAACGCACAGGAGAATCCAACGTAAGACTTGCGACGTTGTTTAATATATCAAGAAGAAAACTCGAACGCCAGTTGGCCATTGCACGAGAGTGTCTTAGTACTGACTATGTTGTGCTTCACTTGGGACTGGATCACATAAGTAGAGACAATATACTAGAGAGAAACCTGAGGATTCCAAAAGCACTGTATGGAAATGAAGAAAACTAAAGCCATTATTGTTTGCGATGGCACGTATATTTATATTCACAAAAGCACAAACTTTTTGTTTCAGAGGCAATCCTACAACTTGCACAAGTTCCAAAACTTGTTAAAGCCATTTTTAATTGTAACCACTGACGGATACATTATAGACGTAAAAGGACCATACGCTGCAACTAAAACTGATGCCCAGATAATGAGCGATTTAATGAATGACGAGGAAAACCCCTTGCACATATTGTTTCATCCCAATGATGTATTTATTTTAGACCGTGGGTTTAGAGACAGTTTGGGCAATATTGAAGCACGTGGCTACGAATACCAAGTTCTTCCGACGAAGAACCCAGACCAGTCACAGCTCACTACTTCCCAAGCGAATGATTCCCGACTAGTTACAATATGCCGATGGGCAGTGGAAGTGGTTAACGGGCGGATTAAAAGAGATTTTAAGCTGTTGCGGCAAAGATATTTTAATATTACAATGCCTAATATGTTTGTGGATGTTAAAATTGCAGCAGCAATAACAAATCACTTCCACACGCCAATTGCAGATAGCCAATACGCAGAAGCTTTTCTACAAAAAATATCTGAAAAAATGCAAACCCCAAACGTGTTGTACTATTATGTAGAAGAAAAACGATTAAATAACAGAAGAGCCGATTTCCAGAGATTGGAAGCCAATGATGTGCCCGATTTCCCACGATTGAGTGAACAGGACGTGATATTGCTGTCATTGGGGACACACCAATTAAAACTCGCAAAATCTTACTGCAGCGAACACCTAAACAACGGCATATATCTCATCGAAACATATAGAGAAGCCGCTTTGGAAGACATTATTGAATACGGAATTGACGAAGATGCGTGGCTTTTGCGTGCACGTATACAGTCCCGACATGTGAGAGCAAAACAATACTTTTGTTACATATTGCTAAATAGAAATGAAAACATAATATTACATCATTATTGTACATGTTTGACGGGACGCCGCACGGTAGGTTCCTGTGCGCATATAGTATCCATTGTCTGGTATTTAGGATATGCTAGACACGAGGGCTTTAATGAGCCAGCATTATTTTTAAATAGCATCGTTATAGACAGTGAATGATGTATAGTATATATTATACATCATATTATTCATTATCTTTTTATGTTATTGTCGATCTATAGACACATTTATATACTTATATACAATAAATGATAAAACTTACTTCGAACTTGTTTTATTTACCTAAACAATGAAAAATATTAATAATAATTATGAAAATACCATGCCAAATGGAGAAAACAGTGAATAAAAGTATGTGTACTTAATAGGACGTAACAAAAATAAATAACTTTCAAGTAGGATTACTCCGATCGGACAGTGAATAGGGACAAGCGCCATGGTTATTCTTAATTTACACAAAAATACCTTTCCAACGGTGTATCATTCATACCAATTGGTGCCGGTACCAGTTTCCATACATTGATGCCCATCCTCCTTTATACTTTTGGCCGCTTTACTTAAAGCGCGGGACCACTGTGAGCCGTCTTGAAAGTACGAGTAAGTATGTAAGCATTATTCAATGAAAACTTTTCACAACGAGTTCTAACTATAGTGTGGCCATTAGTGCTGTGCACTCCCTGAGGTATGCGCGGCGAGGTGGAAGGCGAAGAAAAAAGTGCATGAGTTCACATGAGATCGATACATGTCGAAAAGATCTTACGATATCAGTTTGCATTTCTAAGGCAAGACTTGTGGCGGGACGATGGTCGGAGGCTATCTATCTGTAAAATATTATACATACTTACTTAGTTGATTAAAATGTAACCCAAATATACTCATATTTTATTAAAAATATGCAGGTGATAAATAAGAACTAAACTTATAATTCAAAGCAGCCGATCTATTCTGTAAACATCACACCGTGAGCACTTAGGTGAAGTGAGTTTGAAGTGAGCTATCAATCCCTAGTAGAGTAAGGTAGGATGATAGTTCACATCACGCTCACTTCACCTAAATTTTCACGATGGGATCTTTACAGAATAGCACCACTGGACTTGTTTTATTGAACATTTTTTATATTTACAAACAAGTATATATTCTAACGAAAGTTATTCTTACATAGATTCTGTTTCAACTTCATCTTCCATTTCGTCATCATCTTCATCTTCCACTTCGCTACCGGAACTTGAATCAGTCTTGCAAATTTATTATGAATGAATCGATAACATTATCGAACCTACACCTACTATCGCGACTCTAGTAATCATTTTCATTTTTCTGGACATGATCGTCGCATCTCTGCCATTTTTCCGCCGTGAATTCCGAAAACAATTTATCCAATAAGTAAGATTATCTTTTCGTCTAGAGAAGAATTAATATAGTTTTGGGCTATGTTGTTTTTAATATCAGCCCAGACCAACTCCAACCAATTGTATTGTACCAATTGTATTTAAATCTGGGTGGTACCGAGGTAAACGCAGAACAGTGTGTCCACTGGCTTTCAGGAGTTCGTCAATTTTATACACGGGTTCTTTTTGTGTATTTTTGATAAGAAGTAGCAGTTGAGCCTTTGTCATGGTTCCTGAAAATTCTACATTATGGCGTAGCAACCAGTTCTGCATTTCACTTTTGAGGCTTGATATAGTTGGTTTCTTCTCAACCTGAACGCTGTGGTAAGACGCGTTGTCCATTACAATCACAGAATTCGGCAGCAACTTATCTGTTAACTTTTCATCTACCCACTTATAAAAAGTAGGTCCGCTCATATCTCCATGATAGTCACCAGTTCTAGCATCTGATTTGAATATAGTCAATGCATCATCCACTAAGTCATTTCGACACCCTGCGTGGAGAATTACCAATCGCGTTCCTTTCCCAATATAAGCATGAATTCCGGGTTCTGACGATGATTGCCAACATTTGCTGGCATGGTGACTGGCGTTGATGTATATTTCATCAACAAAATATATGTTGCGGTTTTGTGTCCTGTAATTTCTGATTTGTGTAAGATATTTTTTCCGCCACACTGTAATATTAGGCTGCTCTATAAGGAGATGCTCTTTGATTTGCATTTTTTGAAACGGTAGCCCATTTTGTGTAAAAGCTGTCTTAAATATTCCCGTCCACAATTCAATATGCCATCCTGTCTCAAACTTGATAGTAACTTACGGACACTTGGTATTCTTTTTTCAACTTCGTAAAACTGATGAATTTTTCTTCTGATAACTCCAAGCTCAAAATCATCCACAACGTGTTTTTGCTTTAGAACTTTTGGTTTTTTTGGCGATTGAAATTTTAATTTGCTTGAATTTTCAATTGATAAATAACCCGCAGAATTATGCACGGTTCTTTTGCTGTACCCCGTAGCCTCCGCAACGATTTTGGCAATATTCACATCATTTTTAAATTCAAAGCTTTCTTTGTCTGCTTTTCTTTTCTTAAAATATTCAGCCACCTTAAAAATGACAGTCTTCATATCACGAGATAACGCACGACCCATCTTTGAATATTTATCTCATGTGCGTCTGACATAGACAGTCCGATACAGATAACACTACATGCCGCCACGAGCGTTGACGGCGCACTGACAGAGCGCAGCAGCCGATTCTCCCCCCCCCCCCCGTCTCGCCGCGCGCATACCTCAGGGAGTGCACAGCACTAATGGCCACACTATATATGTTGTATGCAGGTAACAGTTTTAGGAATCTCAGAAATTTCAAACGATTCCGGGATCCGGGATTCTGAAAGGCATGTCCGTATTATTCTTTCGTGGGAATAAACGTGAAGTTTAGATATATTAGCGCCCGATTATCCGATCACTGTATGCAGTAAGCCTTAATAAAGAATGGATGTCCCAACATAGTACTATCTTAGACCAATTAACAAAAAATCAGGAAAAAATTAATGCAACATTATAGCTACTTCTAGAGAAAACTGCTTATACAGATGTCGAATTGTTAGTTTTGGTTTTTTAGCTGCAACACATCCTCTTAGTACCGCAGACAATAAACGTCGTGGAGAAACGGGTGTTTCTCGCGTTTCATTCAGGTCTGCGGTGATTTCTAGTGCAGTTAAGCATCGATCCCGTTTAAAGAGAATCCTGATAAGTTGTCTTCTTGCCTTGTTGTGGTGGATTTGGGCCTATCAGATCTCATTCTATCTTCATTTTTCCCAGTTTCTCGTTTTCTAACTAGGGTATAGTGGACACCTTTACGAGAGATTCCTAACCTTTCTGCGATTTGACGTTCACTGTATCCTTCCCGTTCCCTTGTTGTAACTTTGAAACACATGGGGGAATACCGACATCAACTTTCTGCTTATGTCTGTACATAGTGTAGTGTGTAGTGGAGTACTGTTACTCCATATATTTACTTTTCCCAAAGGAAGAACGCTGTCGTAGTTAGTGCCCATTGTACAGAGACTTATCTTATCAAGCCATCGAACAAACAAGACCTGGTTACAACGAACAAACAAGGACCGATTTGATTCGTCAAATCGGTAGTCAAATTCTGCTTTTCTAATCGTGCCTGAACATTGCTTTCAAGAGATCCAATAGGCTCATAAATAGGGTCACATTTACGCCAGCGGGGCTCTTCCATATTCGATCTCGGCTTCTGAGCCGGAGCAGCAATCAATGGCTCCTCATTACTACTATCCCCGTCGACATTGTCAACTCAACTTTCCGATATATCATGCGGGATGTCATTCACCTGTATATTATCATCATCACCTTCTTCTTCGTCGGTAAGGGTACTTGTTTATGGACGAAGTGCAATTAAATCTACCTCTATGTCAAATCTGTCTTCATTCGTCAAAGTTTCAACTGCTTCCTGGAGTCCTAGGAATTCGTTACAGCCTCGAAGTGCCTTCCCTTTTTTTTTTCTTTTTTTTGATAGGAAATCATCAAATGACTACATACAAAACACATACAAAGGTGATGCTGATGGTGGGGTTTTATTTTAAATTAGGTAGGTACCTATATAAAGGGTGTCTCAGTAAGAGTGCACTTTTTAAAATTGGAATTTTTTTTTCATGCAAGTGGCAACTCTGAAATTTAACAGCTGTCACCTCTGTTTACTCCGATTATTAAAAATGGAGCGCTTTTCGAAAGAACAACGCGTTATAATTGTGAAAACTTATTACAACGGTGAACGGCATTCGTTACAGGAATATGATAACGGACTTCTTGTGGCCTCAACTGGACGGCATGAATCTGGGCAACATGTGGTTTCAGCAGGACGGCGCAACCTGCCACACCGCGCATGAAACAATCGACTTATTGCAGCAACGATTTCGAGAACACATTATCTCACGAAATTCTGATGTCAACTGGCCACCAAGATCGTGCGATTTTTTTCTTTGGGGTTTTGTGAAATCTCGGGTTTGCGAATAGACCCGAAACAATTCCTGAGCTCAAATCGGAAATCCAACGCGTCATCGGTGAGATACAGCCACATCTCTGTGCAAAAGTCATGGAAAATTTCATGAAAAGAGTAATGGCCTGTCATCGGAGCCGTGGGGTCATTTGCCGGATATTTTATTCCATTCTTAATCGGAACATGTCTTCTTTACAATACAATAAAAATATCACAACTCTGTCATAAAATACTTGTTTTTATTTTAAAATGAAAAAGTGCACTCTTACTGAGACACCCTTTATGTTCTATGTTCTATGTTACGGGACTTGGTTTCCGCACTTAGTCCTACATGTGGACCATTGTGCGTGGGCCATGGCGGCCGTCGGCGGTTATTCCAACCAGCCCACCTCCCTCCAGAACTTGATTATGTTTTCTGGTCTGTCTAGGATGTCTTTGAAAGATCTGGGTGACCCGAGGGTTTCTGTTCTGATCTGGGCGACGCCTGTGCATTCAAAGAGCACATGCGCAACGGTTTCCTCAGCCTCCATGCATGCCCTGCACAGAGGACTGTCCGTTATGCCTATTGTGTGGAAGTATTTGTTTAGCGAGCAGTGTCCCGTGATGGTCCCCGCCACCAGGCGCAGGCCGTCCCTGTCTAGGCGTAATAAGCGGCCGGTCAGCCTGCCATCTAATGATGGCATAGCTTCCCTGGACTGCCTGCAGCCCGGTGCCGAGGCCTACCATTTCTCCGCTTGTGTGTGGGTGAACTCTTGTAGCCACCTGCGTAGTTGGTTGAACGGAATGGGTACAATAGGTTCGGGCCCACAGACTGACGTGCCGGATGCTCTCCTAGCTAATTCGTCAGCTGCGTCGTTGCCTAATGATCCACTGTGTCCTTTTATCCATTGCAGTGTCACTGTATTGCGATTTGAAACCGTTAGACGTTCCAGTGCATTGTGACAATCTAGTGTTAGTCTCGATGTAATATGTTTCTTCCCTAAGGACTGGAGAACTGAGGCGCTGTCAGAGAGTATGCGTATGTGGGCATCCGTGACTCTCCTGGCTTCTATGGCGTAGGCCGCTTGTATAATGCCCACACATTCCGCCTGGTAGACGGTGTTGAATATTCCCAGCGGACTGGATATATTTATGTTTAGGTCGTGTGAGAAAACTCCGACTCCGGTTCCAGAGTCGGTCTTTGATCCGTCAGTGTATACTCTCAACTCTTTCGGGCCTGAGTAGTCACACTGTTCTTCCGTGAGTATTATGTTGTAACTCTTTTGAAAGTAATGAATTTTCGGGGCTTTGTCGCAGGGTGATGCCATCATTGGCTGTCGTTTGATCGCATCTTCCTTTATGCGTATGTGCTTGACTCTGGAGTCTGTGCTTAGGATTCCTGACGTATGGAGCCTAAAGGCAGCAAGGGCCGCCTCCTCCCTTACGATGAGGTGTAGGGGTGGCAGTCCAAGCATTGCCTGTAGGGCAGCTGTGGGTGTGGTTCTCATACTGCTAGTGATTGCCACACAGGCAAACCGCTGCAGTTTACCGAGATCCCTTTGGGCTGTGCTGAGGTCTTTCCTGGGCCACCAGACTAGTGAGCCATAAGTGATAATTGGTCGGATAACTGTAGTGTATAGTCAGTAACTAACCTTGGGGCTGATTCCCCAGTTTCTTCCAAGCAGTCGTTTGCACTGCCATAGGGATATACTGGCTTTCGTAACGATGTGGTTGGTATGTTTTGCCCAGTTCAACTGTTTATCCAAAAAGATGCCCAGGTATTTGGTTTCAGTTGATAGGCTTAGGGTAGTATTAAAGAATCGTGATAGTTGTAGTGTCGTCACTTTCCTTTTTTTTGTGAAGAGGATCAGTTCGGTTTTTGTAGGGTTCACTGATAGTTGGTGTTTGATGCACCAGGCCTCTACTATTTTCAAGGCCTGGCGCATCAGGTTACATAAAGTGTTCTCGTGGGTGCCGTTTATTATTATGGTTATGTCATCAGCGTAGCCTACTGTGAAGTAACCATTATCGTTGAGTGTTTTGATGAGGCTGTCTACAACCAGGTTCCATAGGAGCGGCGAGAGAACGCCACCTTGCGGGCAGCTTTTTGCTACTATAGCCCTTGTAGTGTCATTCACTGTGACTTGTACAGCTCTCATTTTGAGCATGTTGTTGATCCATCCACTCAGGGTTGTGTCTATGCTGTGTCTGTCGAGGGCCATGTTAATACTGTTGAACATGGTTTTGTCGAAGGCGCCTTCGATGTCGATGAAGGCTGCCAGTGATGAGCATTTGTGATCCACTGCGCATTCAATCTTAGAAACCACGCTGTGCAGCGCGGATTCTGTTGATTTGCCCGTAGAGTACGCATGCTGTTGTTTATGAAGTGGTTTTGCCCGAAGGGGTCCGTCACGAATGTGTCTGTCACACAGTCTCTCGAGGGTTTTTAGTAGAAAGGATGACACCCTTTATTAGATCAAAGGAATATATTAAAGTAAACGCGTCTATAATACGACCATATTACTAAAATATTTTTGTGTACACATCAAACATTATTATATTTGCCATTTACCTACTTAATATTTTGAGGTTTTTTGAGTTAGTGACAAGTATGGTGGTAATCATCGGTCATGAGTTAGTCACGGAGTACTTACCCTGTACAGGTACACTCCTATATACTTAGTCTGTCCATAAATTACTGTTACAATTAAAAATTTAACAAAATATTACATTTGAATTTGGAATCTGTCATTTTTATATGATTGTTCATTGAGTTTTCTCATTTTGGCGCCAATACATTGTACAATATTTTGCGATATTAAAATGGAGTGGGGTGATAAAGAGAACCGAATCGCTGTGATTGCATTACACAAAGTAGGTATGGAGCCAAATGCAATTTTTAAAACTCTCCATACGCTTGGTATTAGTAAAATGTTTGTGTACCGGGCAACATAGGTACAAATAATATAGGTACAGTCAGCATCAAAAGTCGATGACCACATTCAGATTTTCAAAATCACTGTACATTATATCACCCATAAATCGCTCAACAAGATAGGGCGCCCGTATTGAATGAACATCATTAAAGTTCAAAATTAACTGAACACTACTCGTCAAAGGTCGTCAGGGTGAACACCATTTTGTCAAACATTGCTGATCGTTGTAATATCCGAAAACATCATAACATTTAGTTTTACAAAAAGTCACTGAACAATATAAAATGCTTGTTTTGGTTATCTAGTGTAATCACGGCAACGTCCAAAAATAACTTAATATCATAAATAACAAAAGTTACTGAACATTACTTTGTTTCGGATACGTAGCGTGTAAACTTATACTATCAAAAGTAGCTGAACTGCAAACTAAAAAAGTGCTCGTTACTACGAGTATCTTCAGAGTTATAAATCCAATCTTGTCCTATCCAAACTAAATCATGTAAAAAAAATGGATGTAAATTCCGAATTTAACTTTCCAAAATAATTTTGTTTATTTTTTTCATAGTATCAATGAGAAATATTAGAAGTGGGTGTTCAAGCGGCAAGCATATTTTTAAGCCTATTTTTCAAAATAAGCTCGCAAGCACGATTATAAAGATAAGCATATGCCGCTTAAAAATTATTCCGTCGACGTCATCTAAATCTAAGCTTTCTGTATTACGATTGAATAGTAACCTTATTCGTAAAGCAATAAGACTCATTTTCAAAAATCACGCAGATTCTGTTCAAATTCATACCGTCGACTTAGTTAATGATTTTTATAGTTACGATTGAATTAGATCCTGGGGCTTGTGGCTAAGAAATAACAGCCGCACGGGTCAATCGATCAGGTTAAGCTACGCTCGCCGCGGTTGGTACGTGGATGGGTGACCATCTTTACATATCAAGACCTCTCCGTGCCTCGGAAAGCACGTTAAGCCGTTGGTCCCGGCTGTCATTCGTGTATCCTTGACAGTTGTTACGGGTCGTCAGAAGCCCGAGTCTGACAACCAGTCTTACCAAGGGGTATCGTATATCGTATAACTGGGTTGTGGAGGTCAGATAGGCAGTCGCTCCATGTAAAATATTGGTATACAGCTGCATCTGGTTTGACTGGAAGCCGACCCCAATATAGTTGGGAAAAGGCTAGGCAGATGATGATGATTGAATTAGAACCTAATCAGTATACATATAAGACTCATATTCAAAATTCACACAAATTCCGTTTTAATTCAATTCTTTGGGAAACATAGTTATGGGTATTTGAAAAACTGTTTACCCTTGAATGTAAAAAGAATATTTCTACTTATTTATCACTTTCTATCGGATGGTAGACCATTGCGGTTGCAATTATTTATCATCTATAAATATTGTATTAGTTATCAATTGCGCTTTAGTGACAAATAAACATTATAATGCCATTTAATGTTCATATTACTGCACATGAACGTCGCAGAATAGTGATATTACGAGAAGAAGGACTTTCTGTTGCCGAAATAGCTAGAGAAGTGGGAGTTGCTCTAAGTTATTTTATTTTATGTATTTTGAGATTATACAGGATGTAACAATGAGAAGATGTTTTTAATATACGAGTACTATGAATAATATGAGATTATCACATACATCCAAATTGTTGTGTTCCAAATTTTATCCAAATGTATTCAGTAGTTTTATCGTGATGAATAACAAACGTCTATATACATTTATAATATTAGTAAGAAAGGATTAATACCAAGACTTATAACAAACACACGTATTGAAAGTTTAAATTTGTTGATTTTTAATAAAATAAAAACAAATAATAATTATTAACTGTATTGATTTATCGAACCATTTAATTTAATTTTGTTGATAATAAATAAAAGGGTGGTGATTTACATGTGCATGTGTCTACTTAATTTATATACCAAACACATATTAAACCCAAAACACATTTCATTTTGTTCAGGGGGACCTTAGAGATAAACGATGGTATGCTATTTTTGTCAAAAATTTGTTCAGAGACTTTAGAGACGAAGAATGTTATGCTTTTTTTACTATAACTTTGTTTAGCGACTTTTGAAAAGTGATGGTCACCTACTTATGCCCTTTTATGATAATCATTAATTTCTGGCGCTTGTCATGTTGAGCGATTTAGGTATAATACAGTGTACAGCAATTTTGAAAATCTAAATGTGGTCCTCAACTTTTGATGCTGACTGTACAATGAGACCTCCTCTGTTTGCGACAGAAAAAGATCTGGCCATCCACGTAGTGTTCGTACGAAAAAGGTGGTCAAAGCAGTAAGGGAAAGAATTCGAAGAAATCCTGTCCGAAAGCAAAAGATTTTATCTCGGGAGATGAAGATAGCACCTAGAACCATGTCGCGTATTTTAAAAGATGACTTAGGACTTGCAACCTTATAAGAGACGTACTGATCATATCTTAACTGATAATTTAAAAAAGAATAGGGTGGTTGGTAAAATCGAAACAACTACTGAAGCGGAACGCAAAGGGAGGTCACAGAAAAATTTTGTTTACGGATGAGAAAATTTTTACAACTGAGCAACATTTTAACAAACACATGAACGTATTTATGCTCAAAGCTCTAAGGAAGCTTCCCAATTAGTCGACAGAGTGCAACGTGGGCACTATCCGCACATCACTTCAGTGATGGTTTGGTGGGGTATTAGCTATGAAGGAGTGACTGAGCCATACTTTTGTGAAAAAGGAATCAAAACATCGGCACAAGTGTATCAAGGTACCATTCTTAAGAAGGCAGTGAAGCCCCTTAACAACACCATGTTCAATAACCAAGAATGGTCCTTCCAGCAAGACGGCGCCGGGTCATAAAGCTCGGTCTACGCAGTCTTGGTTGGAAACGAACGTTTCGGACTTCATCAGAGCTGAAGACTTGGCCGTCGTCTAGTCCCGAGCTTAATCCGCGGGATAATGATTTATGGTCAGTTTTAGAGAGTACGGCGTGCTCTAAACGCCATGATAATTTGGAGTCCCTAAAACAATCCGTACGATTGGCAGTGAAGAATTTTCCCATGGAAAGAGTGCGTGCTTCTATTGATAACTGGCCTCAACGTTTAAAGGACTGTATTGCAGCCAATGGAGACCACTTCGAATAAGCTTTTTATATTTTAAATTGTTTTATATTTATGTATTAAACTAACACACTGTAAAAGTAATAAATGTTATTTGCAATAGAAAATTTTTGTTTTCTTTGTTTCAGTATTTATGGCAAGACTAGGTAAAGTGTATAATCTATGGGTGTTATATCTTTGGGGATATACTGGTGTGAAATAAAGCCCAAGAATAGCAATTTTACAAACTTAGTTTAGGAGGACCGATTTTACAAAAGGTTTTTCTTCTGGTATTGGTGGGAAAATCTCCACAGATAAAACTATACACTTGTTATAACGTCACTATGACATTGACAGCTAACGCAATGTTGCCAAAATAGTTATTGGTATAAAATGTTAAAACACAAAATGTTGCCACTTTTGAAGGCCTGAACATATTCAGGGGCCTTGAAAGATCACTTTCAACAGCTAATAAGCTCCTCCGCCGTAGGTAGTTTGCAGAGCTGCACTAGAGAGCGTCGCACGCAGCCCGTATTGGTGAGAATGTCGGCCACTCGGGATATCCCATCAGGTCCAGTTATGAGGTGAAGAACACGGCCGAGCTTACAAGCCGGAGGGGGGGCGCCATCATCTGCTAAGAGCACCATGTCTCCAACTTCCAGCTTTGAAGTATTTGATCGCCATTTTGTTCGATGCTGCAACTCGGCCAGGTATTCTATCTGCCACCTTCTTCAAAACTGTCTTCGGATTGCTTCTAGACGTTCATAACCACTGGAACGTTCGGGCTACTACATTAGTCAAATAATTTTTCCGGTCGAGCATCCCAACTACTACGTTGGCTCAGCCGAATTATTCCCTTCAAAACATTTTTTGAGGTGGAATCTCTATTAAAGCTTCTAAAAAAAATACTAGATGGCTCTGTATTAAATTTATTTATTTATTTATTTAAACTTTTCACACTTAAAAAAAGTACAAAGGCGGACTTAATGCCTTAGGCATTCTCTACCAGTCAACCAAGGGTGGTGAAGAGATTAGATGGCAGGTGCTCTGTTAGAAATGGAACAATTTGTACATAAATAAGTCATAAACTTATAATGTAAATTCTGCCTCTGTTTCAAAAGCCCAGAGTCCCAAGCTTAAAGTAAATGAATGAGAATTTAAATGTTCAAAGTTAGCACTGTCATTTCAAGAAAATCTTCCATTTTACGACGCGCGCTCCGAAGGAAACATGCCAGTACAATTTATTTAAGTAAACTGGGTAAAAACCATGTTGCAAAATCACATTCGAACCACTCTGTTTACGTCAGAATTTTACAGCTAGCAACTAATGTGCTTAGACAGCAACAGAGCGATGGTTAGTAGGCCATCAAAGTAGATTGCTATTTTTGTGTCAGCAACAGGCGATCGACGCCGAAGTCTGGCCTTGAGTATGACGCTTTAGTTGCCCCTCGTAGTTGATGTAAGTATTCAGCTATTCTTTCTAGCAGAAGACTCAGTGTTCCCCGTTTTGTGGTTGTTGGGCTTTTTAAAGAGCAAGCAAGTTGCACATTTCGGTGTGTCCGCTTTTTTCGCGCAATCGGACATAATTGTACCTTCTTCATGAGCCTCAGGGCAGAACTACCTACAGACAAAACTCGTACGTGATAAGAGCTTGTCGTACTTTCAATATGGTGTGTCGGGATGTCGAGCTAGATTTATTTACTAGTAGCATTAAGGAAGTTAAGAAGGGTTTGAATAATTGGTTTTTCGATGCATAACCATTTATTATTTTTTATACGGCGAAACTGTGAACCCAGTATATAGTAGTCATATACTGGGTTCACAGTTTCGCCGTATTATAAAATACGTGGTTATCATACGATTTTTATTTTAAAAAAAGTAATGATTTTTTGACATACGAGGTATTCATTCTACAGCGACGATTTAACTTTTGAAGAAATTTCTACATTATTTGCACAAGTGGAAGCTATTCTCAATAGTCGTCCATTATACCCCTTTCCTCCAGACCTCACGACCTCCTTTCCCTTTCCCCTGGGCATTTCATCATTGGGAGGCCGTTCTGCCGACACCAGATCTGACAGACATCAAAGAAAGTCAGCTTCGGCGTTATCGCGTTATCCACTGGAACGTTCAAGTGGAGTTACCGGGTTAGCCTAGCACGTCCACGAGCCGCGCGCGCATTATCTCCGCGTAGGCGCCCCTGCCATTTTTAATTGGAATCGTATTATCTAGTAAACTGCTACAACTATACCAAATTAAAAAATACGTATGTACAGCTGAAACTACACAGAATCAACTTATGTGAAACCTAAATTACAACAACTAGCCCTAAGTACTTAAAAAAATGTTAAACTTGAGAATATGGTTGAATTTGAGTAAAATATTTGTTCTTACTAAGTTTTTATGCAATATTTTGTAGTTTGTGTCAATAAAACCGATTTTATGACTAAACTAGACAATATACCTAAGCTATTTTTGATGCCCATATGACATATGGGCAAGTTCTCAGTAGCACAATAAATTTAAACAAACAAACCGTCCACCCCCCTGCGCCCGCGCATTTCAGGTTCCGCGTAATTAATAACGTATAATGCTAACTATTTTCGTTGTATTTTAATATGCTATGTGTGTTTAAATACTAATAATGACCTATTATCCATATTACGAGCAATGTTTTGATAGATTATTTAACAGAAATACAAAAATTCATAAACAAAATAAAAATATTGCGCAATATGGCGCCATGGCCGTGTTTTTCATATCGACTTTATCGGCTTAAAACAACCTTGGAACCTATGATAGATGTAGATATTCGTAAAGCTTGAATCTTGAGGATTATTTTAATATACAACACTAATACATATAATTCTGCTGACAAGAATACTTTTCTATCATATTATGTGTGTAAGTATTAAGTGCAAGAAACTATTTTACTTATATAATTTAAGAAATTATCTTTATATGACCTACAAGATGTAATTTAAATAACTGACAATCTCTTAAAGGGTCATTGTATTATGCATTATGAACACCTTTTACTATGGGGCCAAACCTGAAATCGCGAAAAAATCTGATGTTCCCTACATTTGTATTCGCATAACTCGTCAAAATGTGGGGAACCGCTGATTTTTTTTCAGGCTTGGTTTCATATAAAAGTTTTTCATAATGATAAGTACAATGACCCCTTAAGAGGTTGTCAGTTACTTAAATTACACCTTGTATATTTCTTAGTTCTAATGTTAATTAGGTGTATAATAACAAATTAATATAATTATGTCACTAGTTTAAAATTTTAGTACCAATATTATTTATCATACTCGCAACCGGCGTGCGTGTATGACCAGCCAATCTATTCTGTAAACATCACACCGTGAGCACTTAGGTGATGTGAGATTGAAGTGAGCTCAATTCCTAGTAGAGTAAGGTGGGATGACAGTTCACATCACGCTCACTTCACCTAAATTTTCACGGTGGGATCTTTACAGAATAGCACCACAGATGTATGAACGTGAACGAGGCAAAAGGAGTATGTAAGGATCGTAGCAGGTGGCGTTCTGTAGTTTCTGCCTACCCACATGGGAAGAAGGCATGAGTTTATGTATGTATGCATGTACTATTTATCATAGATTCATATTGAATTGTACCAGAATTTATTATTATTCTTTATATACATGTTCAAAACGTCGTCTAAATCTCTTACTGCTACACCATCACGCTCCGATTCTGATATACAAAAACTATGCGAGGAAGAATCTTCCATAAATTAATATAATGAAGTGTTGGTGGCGTGGCTGGGGAGTATACTCCCTGGCCGCGCCACCACGGTTTATGTAAACTAATAGGCGTACCCGGACATAGTATACACTAAATTGTACGGAAATTGTTCTTTTCCGTATCTATAGAGATTCGAAACTTTAATTACTTTAGAAATCATAAGACTTGCGTTGGTGGCGCGGCCAGCAGTACCTATGCTCCTTGGCCGTACCACCAAGATTTATTAGGCGTACCCGGCCAGGGAGTATACTCCCAGCCACGCCACCAAAACTTCATTATAATTCATTATTCGTTGATGTACAATTTATACAGAAATCATCATCTTCCTGCCCTTATCCCATGTTACTTGGGGTCGGCGCAACACGTTTTCTCTTTCCATTTTCCCATGTCAAAAGTCACGCTATCATTCACTCCCTCTCTTTCATATCATTCCTCACACAATCCATCCATCTTTTCGTTGGCCTTCCTCTCCCTCTCCATCCATCAACATTTATATTCATCACTCTTTTAGTCACATGCGTTTCCTCCCTCCTCTTCACATGTCCATACCAAGCCAAACGATTTCCTTTCAACTTTTCTGTCACTGGCGCCACTTTCAAACTTCCCCTTATATACTCCTTTTTTACTTTATCCATTTTCGTCATTCCACACATCCATCTCAACATTCTCATCTCCGCTGCATGCAATCTTTTTTCATCCGTCTTCTTCACGGCCCAGCATTCCGATCCATACAGTACGACAGGCCTTATCACGGACTTATAAATTTTTCCCTTTAATTTGAGGGGCATCCGTGGGTCGCAAGTTGTTCCTGTGACCTGTCGCCATTTCATCCATCCTGAGTTGATCCGGTGCGCTACGTCTCGGTCTACTTTGCCATCCCCTTGGACAAACGACCCGAGGTACCGGAAGTCGGAGCAGCTCGGTACGGGCGTTCCGGCGAGAGATATGGGCACAGGACTGGAGAGACCGCCAAAATCACAAAACAAATATTCTGTTTTAGTCCGACTTAATCTCAGGCCAGCGGTCTCCAGTTTTGCCCACCACACCTCCAATCTGCTCTGGATCTCTAAGCCGCTCTCAGCAACCAGCACAATGTCATCAGCGAACAGCATACACCAGGGCGCCTCTTCGTGGATATCCGACGTAAGAGCGTCCATTATCATGACGAAGAGGTAAGGGCTGAGTGCTGACCCTTGGTGCAAGCCGACAGCCACATTGAAGCTGCTGGTAGTGCCCACTGTAGACCGGACTTGGGTACTGCATCGACTGTACATCGCTCGAATCAACTGCACATACTTCCCTGGCACACATTTCTCCTTAAGGGCCCACCACAGAACTTCACGAGGCACTCGGTCGTACGATTTATACAGAAATATGTTTTATTAAGTTTCCACTCTTGCGCGGCCAGGGAGCATCACACCCGATTTCTACACAACTTTTCAGTCACCGGTCTCACTGACAGACTTCCTTATATGTTTACTCATTTCTCATTCTTCTTAGAACTCCCATCTCAGCTGCATGCAATTGCCTTTCATTCATCCCTATTGTGCCCCGACATTCTGATCCATACAAGACAGCACGATGGTCGCACTATTGTTTCAAAATCCAATCTAATAAAGAGTTCAGATTGTTGGTAAGACCTCTTACAAACAACCAATTTCACTTTCAGAGATTATAATCTCTGAAATAGGTAGGTACTGACCCGATTACGAAAATTCTGTAATTGATAGAAAAATATATTTTGTCGAGTTCATAGGATATGTTTTATCGTTTAGGTAGTTGACTTTCATGTGGACGAAGTCTCCGGCTTAAGCTAGGCTTTTGTAAGCTATTATTTTGAATCAAACACAAGGGGGTAGAACCTGGATGACGCTGACACAGGAAAAGAGAGGCCTATGCCCAGCAGTTGGTAGAGCCGGGCTGTGAAGGATGATGATGATGATGAACTAGGTACATACTTAACTACCAAATACCAGCAGTGGGTGAAGTCGGGCTGTGGATGATGAACACATAATTGCTAAATCTATTTAAGAAAATCGGTTTCAATAACATAAAAGAGGAAGTGTAATATTTTTTTTTTACTTTACCTGACATGTTGTGATTTTATGAAAACATTACGCCTGTTTTCCCTGAAGCTGTGTGTGAAACAAATACTATTGAAAACTATGGACTCATGCTAAGAGTTAATTTTGGTAGGAATGGGTAGGCAAACGGTACAAATGTCAAGCGACCATATGACACATGACTAGTTTTGGACAGAGCCTTGATACTTGTCAGTGGTTTTGGCACATTGGCGCTGGTTTTGTGTTTTGGTTATGGCCAGTTATCCCAGTAATAGCTGTACAAAATCTGAATTAACGTCGCTATTTTATTATACAATACGTGTGAAATGTAAAATGTACCATTGAAAAAACAAGATGGCGGCGTTAATTCAGATAAGGCCAGACTAGGCCAGGCCAAACTAAACATTCACATTATAAGCAGACCTATCATTGTACGGATATCCTATACAATGCGAGATCAGCTTATACTGAAAAATATAGCTTAATATGTAGCCGTTTGTACATACCATCAACGTTTTAGGAAAAATGTTTAAGGGAATGGTTTATGATTAAAATCTAAATAATTACAGGATGTACCTAAAAAGACCCATCACCCATAAGCCCATAATACATTAATTGCCAGTATAAGCTGACCTCTCATTGTACGGAGATCCTATACAAGGCGAGATCAGCTTATACTGTAAATTTATAGCTTGATATGTGGGTAGCCGAGTATGCATCCCGTCGACATTTTAGGTTAAATGACCCATCACTTAGCCGTTATTTACGGATTCTGTACATTAATACATTGAGGGCGGATTCGACCAAACAGGAATAAATTTTATTCTCGGAATAAAATTATCGTCTAAACAGTTTTTGAAAGGAAAATCTGTCAAAAATTAAAAATTTATTCTCTGGATTAGACTTATACTAGGTATAAAAGTTTGATCGAATCCGCCCTTATTAAGATACTTATCAGTGCCTATGGCTCAGCGCCAGTGCTCAGCGCTGACTGACGAAGTGGCGGTAAAGAACAGTTTATAGGTTGCCAGTATGGAATTAGTATGTACTCTTGGTTGCAATGCACACTGAGCGACGCGCAGACCTGACCAAGCTGCCACGCCGCTGCGGCGCGCCCTCTATATGGCTCTTGGCGCCGCTGCGTCTATTTTCGTTACGTTACACGAATTACAGCCGTATGTCATAGTTAATGAAATCGACATTCAGTTGTTATGGAATTTGTCGCTTCACTGCCACTCCGTCGCTCTGTGCTCACCCTAAGCATTACAGTCCTTTCATTTTATTTTACAACGGTACAAGGATCTTTTGGCGACATCTTGTTTTTTCTCCTAAACAATTTCTATAAGGACCCTAAATAAATGTGGACTGCTTTTTGTCTTTTAAATTGCAAATAAGAATAAATTTCAAGAGTTGGACATAAAGTATCTTTTGCATAACCAATGGACGTATTGAAAGATCGGTTTTGACAAGGAGAACACCGAATATTGATCTGTAGTGTGTCCCTTTCGCACAATGTGGCACTATTCTATTAACGACTGCTGGCAACACCAATTAGGCATACGCAGGCAGGTAGGACGTATCGTGCAGTGATTGTTATGATCACATTAGAATTCATATTAAGAATTAATGCTCTTTAATTGTTTCGATTATTTTACATTTATGTTTAAATAGTTAATTCTAATAATTACTTGATTGTATTTTGACTAAAATTGTAAATGTATAAATAGGGTAGAACATAATTCTGTCAGTCTTGGAAAATGCTAAGAATGTGACTGTTCAAAAATATACCGTTGTGTTGAAAGTATTAAAGAATTATATGCGTGCAAACTCCTGCTTCGTTACATTTCAGAAGTGGGATAGTATTTAAAATGTTAGGACTATTTATTATATTGACAGTTTAATGGAAACGCAGACGTAAATATAGTGAATCAATGAGCTCTGATGAAGTAAATAGTGGATATTTTTTTCAAGCTGACCGTCACAAAACTAAAACTCACAAAAGCTGTCATGTTGCTCCGAGTGACTCTGAAGTGATACCAAAATTTCGACTTGAAGACTACAGCAGTAGAGTTGGCTCCATGAAATTGACCAATTGAGTTATGTTTACGGCCGGGACGATAGTACGACACAGACAGACCTTTATTATGCAACTATGGTTACGTGGTTCTTCAAAATAATGGTACGACGGTCTCGACAACTACAATCTGAAGTGGTACAAATGGAAGTAAGTCCACGTGGAGGAGAGGTGCAACTGCCAACACATCAAACGGGACACCAACTCAACAGCTCCAGCCCAAGATATGCTACACGTGTCGTCGGCCAGGACACGAGGCGAAGGACTGCAGGCAACAGCAGCGCTGTGAAACTTGTCATTCACCCAGTTCAAAACGTCAGAGTTGCCGCAATTATTAGGTATGGTTAGAACGCGGCCGCGCGGCGCCCGTAAAACTATGAAAAAATGATGAATAAGTTAGGGTGATAAGTGTGATAAAAAGGTATACATGGACTCATGCTGTACGAAGTTGAGGTTACTCCTGTGCTGAAAAACGAATCGGCAATGTGCAGCAACCATAGCCGCATCGTCTGCCGCCGTCGTGGGCTTCGAGGGTAAATAGTTTTTTTTCTAGAACAAAACAAATGGCTATAGTTTATTTGCACATTATTACTGAATAAGCAAATATACTTATATGATTCCCTACACTAATATTCCTTACTTATATGATTCCCTACACTAATATTCCCTACAATAATTGCTAGTTTATTATTATTAAATTATTTATTTACACACAAACATCACCAAAAAGGTCTTATCCCTGCAATGTTTCAATAGACAAAAAGAAAGTGCATAATTGCGTGTTCACTTTAAAATCCTATAACTGCCCAATTAGTCCGGTCAACGAGGCTTGAGTAACCCGAAAAATTCCTCCGCCTCTGAAATTTGGCATGTGATGAAGTTAGGTGATACAGATTACAGATGTACAATAATCCAACATTTTTTTTTACGAGAAGTTGGGCATTTTCCCCTAAACATGAAAATCGCTTATAACTTTCTGTGAATATTTCCTCAGCCTGAAATACTTTCTGTATACGTACGTATGTACTAGTTAGAATAAGTATGTAAAAGAATCCAACATTTTTTCGATTTCAGAGATACCCCAAAATGAACTTTTAACATTATGTACTATAACTTCTACAGAAAAATTGCTCTGCGAATTTTTATTTTTTAATATGTTTTTATATCCTTAAATACATAGCTTTGTTTAGTTATCCAAAAGATTTTCCTTTTTAAACATATTTTTTTAAATTTTTGCTTAACTACGTAATGTGAAAAATTGCTCTGTCCATTTTTATATCTTTATTAGTTATATGACTTTATATTATAACAGATTTATTAATTATCCAACAAATTTTCAAACGTTCAAATATTTTTTAGGATATGTCCGCTGATTTATGCTAGAGCGTAAGGGTATATTTATTTATTTATTTATTTAAATCTACAACTATAAGTACTCAATACGACAGTGCGGTCATTCACAAACCACAATTTAACAATTTAAATTTACAATTTAAATATAATACAACTTGTAACACGACAGGAATTATAACACAATACAACACAATAACATTCTACCTACATTAATCTATATTAATTAATAACTTAAAATAAATAACAGTGTCCTTGCGAATTCACTCAAATGACACGTGAAAACATAAATTTTGCTATAAAGTTCGTTGATGATACGAACTCCCTGGGTCACAGGTGTTTTGGCGAGTAGGTTGGTCCTGGCTGTCGGCACGGCCTGCAGTGGCGGGCGCTGCCTCCACACAAAGCGGTCTGGTACGCAAAAACTCAAGCGCTGAAGCACTCCTGGATTATGCTCGATGCCACGAAGTAATTTGACCAGATACGAGACAAGTGTAAACTCCCGTCGTACCCTCAATTCATGGTACCCGATCATATCCAGCATAAATAGAGTGGGGTAAAACGGATCAACGGGTAAAACGGATATACCCCATAAAGCTGCCTGTACAAGTGGCTTATAAACTTCTTCTGAACGCGCTCCAACATTACAGAGTATATGTATGTCCTCATGTGGAGCCCTGGTAGACGTGGTGGACTCCTGACTAGTGCGTCATACAGGACCCTGACTGTTGGTGAAGTCTCGTGTCTGTCGTCTCAGTACGAATCCCAAGTTTCTGAATACCCTTTTGCAGGTCTTAGTTATATGATCGCGAAACGATAATTCAGGATATAACCCTAAATCACGTACTTGTGTGACTCGTTGCATAGGCACTGCGTCCACCACATCGACCTTCACTAAGCTGCTCGGAGCTGCTTTGCCACGCACTTTTGGAGTAGTGTAGGCGAGTTTGCTGTCCACCGTTTATAAAAATATATTTTTTTTATCTTAATATGCACAACGTACAACGGCGTTCAGAAATTCGCTTTATATTTAAAAGGAATATTTAATATATGCATTTAAAATAAACGTTTGATACTTCCTTAAGGACTAAGGAATAAGTATAATAAATTAATAATGCTTAGAAAGACACCTACTGAGGAGACACCGAGTTAAGAAAAAAAAAGTTTCGTTCAAAGGTGTCTGAATCCAAACAATAAACAGGTTGGAATTTTTTGACCTCACTTAGAGGGAAAGTACTCTAAATACTGGAGATAGCAAATTTTACTCAAAAGAAACATCTTTATTTTTAAAAAGAAACAAATCTGC
This sequence comes from Fissipunctia ypsillon, assembly GCA_947568875.1. Taxonomy (NCBI): domain Eukaryota; kingdom Metazoa; phylum Arthropoda; class Insecta; order Lepidoptera; family Noctuidae; genus Fissipunctia; species Fissipunctia ypsillon. The sequence goes on from OX387643.1 coordinate 27,774,630, forward strand.
ATTCAAAGATTTTCGAAAATTCGCTTGCGACACTCGAGAATCGAACAGGATAAAATCTGGAAAAAATAACACCCTGTACTTTTATGGCAGTAGTCGATAGGGTTAATCTTAAGGATAAAACCTCTCTAACAAACATGATAAATTAAATGAAAGGAAAACCATAAAATCTTATTTTAATTGAACGAGAAAAATGGGTAAACTAACTAATTAGTTGCTTGAAATGAGCTCCATTTTGTTGGATACACAGGAGATAGGGTGATTCTGCCCTGAAGCCCAATAGCGATAAGACATATACCAATGGAAAGATCTCATCAAGGAGAATATTTCTTATTATGAAGACTTCTGTTGTTGTAGAATTGAAATTCTGGTATTTCGCCAATTAATTAACTTTAATTAATTATTTGCCTCGCAAACATCATCTTTCAAGCCTATAATGGATATTTTAAAACATTGGCTTCCTAGATGCCGTTTTAGGAACAAATTTTTTAAGAGTCGGTCAGCCGGTCAGAACGTTAAGCCTGCTGCATCCCCCAATAGCGTTAAGATACATGCCAATGGAAAGATCTCTTCAAGGGAAATATTTCGTGGTACGACAACGTCTCTCGATTTTAGTCAGTGAGAGCTACAGAGCTATAAATTTGAGTAATTAAGCATTATTAAAATTCAGGTATTTCGACAATTAATTAACTTTCACTATTTCTGTGCCTTGCAAACATCATCTTTTGAGATGAAAATCTGAAATCAAGTCAGGTTCAGTGATCAGTACATAAATAGTTACATAACAAAACAACCAGTAACTGCTTAAAATATGCTGCAACTGTGCAACCAAATATATGGATAAAAATTATGAAATAACCTAATAATTACTCCGCAGGCATCGCAGGTGCGTGCATAAACAATATCTCGATGTTTTGACATGTCGCCATATCAGTACTAGATTGTCCCGACAACACAATAGAAGCTGCTCATTTACTTGACATTAATTTTTCCTGATCCCCAAGTCTTGTCGGAAAGTCGTTTTTGTAACAAATGTTTCTCTTAAAAATCACTAATGGCTGTTGGGCACCAAGAACATTCCTTAACTTCGATATTCAAGTTCACCTATTTAGGTCATTATCGCCGAATTTACTAACCATTGGCAAAAGTCGTGTTAGTAGCAAAGGTGAAATCTCTTTCCATTGGTATATATCTTATGGCTATTGAGCTTCGCTTCGCTTTATGAGCTTCCATAGTTCGGTGCCCATTCTCCTTTATTCTTTTAAGGAATTCATTTCCAGTAACTTTAGATAGTGAGTTGTGATGATTATTGAAAATCGTAGTGTGAACCTCAGTTCTTAACTCGTTTACAGTTGCATAGGATTATTGGTAAATTTGATTTTTAACATACCCCATAAAAAGAATCTAAAGTGGTGAGGTCTGGTGATCTCGCAGGCCATCTGATTGTGCCGTTTGTACCAATCCAGGTATTGCAATGGTTATTATATTTAGATTTCATGATTTTCGTTTCATTTAATTTATCATGTTTGTTAGAGAGATTTGATTCTTATGATTGATTTTATCGATTGATGCTAGGAATGTTAGCAAGTTTATAACTAGCCTTAACCAAATAATGCCTACCACAGTAATTTTATTAATTTTTAGCTTAATATAGTTACTAAAATGATTACTTTAAACATTCAGAGCGATTATTTCAAACATCTATTCAACAAGATATAAGCAAGTTCATAAAATATGGATGTCACGTGATCTACTTTGTACGTATAATATCTTCAAAAATATCTTCGAAATATGACACTTTACGGGGTTTGGTCTTATTATGTTTTCTGTTTGCATTGATGTCAGCTATCGATTTATATAGATATCATGCACGGCCCCCATTTTGAAAAAAAAATCAAAATGGCAGTCAGTAGGTTTACCATGGACCTTCAAAGCCCTTTAATTTCACACGTTTGAGAGATTTTACCAAGAGGTATTTGATATTTATATTAGTGTTTTCTACAACATAATTAAACATTATTATTCCAATTGACATTTTTTTCGCATATAGTACAAAGTCCTTAAGGAAGTATCAAACGTTTATTTTAAATGCATATAACAAGTATTCCTTTTAAATATAAAGCGAATTTCTAAACGCCGCGCCATTGTACGTTGTGCATAGGAAGATAAAACATTATTTGTAATCACGGTGGCTAGCAAACTCGCCTACACTACTCCAAAACTGCGTGGCAAAGCAACTCCGAGCGGTGAAGTGAAGGTCAACCCCGGAAGAGTTTTTTGAACGACCGCACTTTCGTATTGAGTACTTATAGTAGTAGATTTACATAAATAAATAAATATACCCTTACGCTGTAGCATAAATCAGCGGACATATCCTAAAAAATATTTGAACGTTTGAAAATTTGTTGGATAATTAATAAATCTGTTATAATATAAAGTCATATAACTAATAAAGATATAAAAATGGACGGAGCAATTTTTCACATTACGTAGTTAAGCAAAAATAAAAAAGATATGTTAAAAAAGGAAAATCTTTTGGATTACTAAACCAATCTATGTATTTAAGGATATAAAAACATATTAAAAAATAAAAATTCGCAGAGCAATTTTTCTGTAGAAGTTATAGTACAAAATGTTAAAAGTTCATTTTGGGGTATCTCTGAAATCGAAAAAATGTTGGATTCCTTTACATGCTTATTCTAACTAGTGCATACGTACGTATACAGAAAGTATTTCAGGCTGAGGAAATATTCACAGAAAGTTATAAGCGATTTTCATGTTTGGGTGAAAATGCCCAACTTCTCGTAAAAAAAATGTTGGATTATTGTACATATGTAATCTGTATCACCTAACTTCATCACATGCCAAATTTCAGAGGCGGAGGAATTTTTCGGAAGTCTCCATACAACAATATCCTCGTTGATTGGACTAAATTAAAAAAATTAAAAAGATTAATGGCGTTTGATAAATGATAAATAATTTTATTTCTGTAAGTAGGTTTATACCATAGACTATTACATCTTGCCAGGCTTCGCCGAACGTGATCCTGGAGTGGCGAGTCTGATAATTACAGTAAAGCGATTGCCATCTGACTTTCATAACCACAAGGGGAATCAGACTCATTTTTCGGATCATGGTTACACATTCAGAAATCTGTATGTGCAAGTTTCCTCACGATTTTTTCCCTCACCGAAATCATCTTTCTCATTTAATAATAATTATATATGGGGATATCTGACATTTGAGAAACATACCTGCCTTTTTTACATGGAGCGAAAGGTTTATTAGGTTGTTGTCAAATTAACGTTAGGTCAGATGATACCTAAAAGGAGGAAAAAAGTACTTTCAACCCTTACCCACGTGTAGGGTTATGTAGATATACACACGTTTTGGTTCAAATTTTTACTTACAATAAATTAGGTAGGTGAAGTTATGCTAGTTAGGTAGTATTAATATATCAGAGGGGCAATTATTAGCTACTAATTTTAAGAACGTTCACAGTCTGATCTCAGTCTCAAACAAAAATACCATTCCCATACATTTTGACATTTGTTTGTCGCCGAGATGACACTGCGAATAGATTAGCTTTCAGACGGGCAATTCTACTAATTTTAAGAACGTTCGCAGTCTGATCTGTCTCAATCTGTCAAAATTACCTCTAATTTCCATACATTTTGACAAGTTTTTGACATTTGTTTGTCGCCGAGATAAGATTGCGATTAGATTTTGAACGTTTTAAATTAGTAGAATTGGCCTTCAGGATACTTACACAATCGTTTTTACAAGCATCTTGTCCCGTGTTCTGTTTGGTCATGGTCACCTCATTAGAAAGGGACATACTACCACGGGAGTTCTCTCACGCGGACCGGTTTTTGCGCCATAGTGCACAGTCTAGTTTAAGTATTAAGGTCTTTGTATTCTACTATTCGTTTGACGTATCAAAATGACAGCTTTTAAGTTTCAATTCGATCAACGTGCGGTTTCGGGTACGCACAACAAAGTTCCTCAATATTTACTTTTGTTGGCATCAAATTGTATTTTTTTGTGTTTAAAATTAAATATTCTATGCATGTTTAATTATTCTTCTTCCTCGTGTCGCTGGCACGACAGTTATTCATACTTTGATGGCCCAAAACTTTGCCAATTTCACGGCATTATCGGTGGCAGCGCAGAGGTCACTTTGGCTGAATGTTTTGGGGCACAGAGGGCAGGATAGGAGATGGTGCGTAGTTTGTGACGCAGCTCCACATCCACACCCTGCTGCCATTCCGACGAGGTCACCCCACTTTACGAAGTTCGACTTACACCTTCCCACTTGTGTTCGGAGACGGTTCAGGAACTTTCAAGTGGACCACGGAAGGTTAAACCCAACAGAAAGATGCTCGTTTGGTGATAGGTAGGTGGGTAGGGGAAAGTTATCCTGCCACAGTTTGCAACGGACGTCGACCGGGTTACCTGGTAGAGACGCCGTCGATTTTAAGAAACTGTGCCTACGTTTTAGTCGTTGCGTCGATAGTTGAGCGCCAAATAGAAGTGTCAGACTCCTGTTTGTGTTTCTTCAATGCGCTTGCAACTTCTCTTCGGACTTGTGGAGGTGCTACGCCAGCTGTGCGATATAGTGCGCTGACTGGGGTCGGTTTGGGGCAGCCTGTGATTGTTCGTTATGTTTCGTTCAGAGCAACATCTACTTCCTTGGCATGGGCGGAACGATGCCACACTGGGCACGCATATTCGTCCGCAGAGAAGCAGAGTGCTAGGCTAGTGTTCTGGAGTAGGTACCTGAGGTGAAGCACCTTAGGCGGTTGAATTTAGACGCCTGAGCAAGTTGTTACGGAAACCGACTTTTTAATTACTAAGACATGTTAACTACAAGCCATTTTAAATTAAATTCTAAATGTTTTTTTGGTTTGAGGGTTTTATCCCTCCTGCCGAAATAGATGACCGAGAACGTCGTCAAGCCCTAAAAAGACGAAGGGAACTGTGGATCCATTCCGTATTTCGGATTGGGAATTCCAGAAAACCTATCGTCTGAGCAAAAACTTGACTTGGCAATAGATTACAAAAATAGCATATTATTATAAGCTGCAGGTATCAGCCCGCAATACAGTAGAGAGATGCATTGTTGTCTTGAAAGCTCGATTCAGCTATGTATTTGAGTAAAATTACTTTTCTCCAAGTTTCCTATTCATAAATATACTCATTCTATGTATTATCTTTACCTCAAGAAGTCAAACCAAATTAATATATTGAGGCCCATATTTTTTATTACAGTTTCTAAGTGTGTTTATTAGCTGCACGCATGCTTCACTATGATCCTGTTTTTGCAGGCCAAATAGTGAATCTCTGTGCTGTCTTGCACAATATAGCGAACAAGGCAAGATTACCAGTGCCTCAACTGACACAAAGTGTGAGCAAGAAGAGAGAATGCGTGTACGGCGAGCATCTGAAGAGGATGTGCGCGCGGAAAGCTTGAGTATTCTTTCTCAAGGAAATATGCGGCCAAACAGAGACTTGTTGGAAGATCGGGCTGTCCAACAGGCTTTTATTAATCGCCTGTGTCTACATAGGAAATAAGGAGTCAGAATAAAGCTTAAATATTTACTTTTGTATTTATTTATAATGATGATAAAATTGTAATTATTTTTTAACATGCACATCTTTTCTTTACATTGTTCTCACGTTTGTAATAAGTATAGAATCCGCTTGTTTTATTCATCATCTGAAGAAGCCAGCCGCCTCCGCCGTCTTGCCAAAAAAGAAAATGACTGCAGTATAGTATCTATTAGGATTATAAACGAAATATACAACTACATATAATCAGTGTAAAGTTATGTGTGTCCAAAAACGAAAAAATTTGTTAATACGAAGGAATTATTTATATTTTCCAGTGCTTCTGCTATGTGGCACTTTGCATCAGCTGATTTGGTTGCTGCATCAGCCATTCTGTTCATGGCATTGGCCATCTTACTGTAGCCTTTCGACCTCTATTCTTGGCTTTTCTATATTGGCCAGCATATTTTGTGACTGTTCTAGCTCTGAGGATGGAGGAGGTGCTGCAAAAAATAAGATATTAAAAATGTACCTATAAAAATCAGTTAATAGATAAAAATTTTAAACCTATTAGCAGATTATTTTTTATTTTCCATTACATTATAGTGTATTATACTCGTATATATAATAATAAAATGACAATATGTAGGTACATTGTCTACGACGGCGACGTGGATTCTTGCTGCGACGACGCTGTCTGACTGCTGACTATTATGTGGTTTTCAGACTTATTTATATTCTAAATATGACAAGTTAATATAAATACCTTTCAGCAAAATGTGTGATGTTTTGTGTTGTTGCGGTTGTAACATCAACATCAATCTTTAATATCTTCAATTCTAAAAAAAAATATAACATGTATGAATATTAACTGGTTAGTAACTAAATAAATTATCAAGATTTTTAAGAATGTCACGCTTAGCTTCTTCTCCTATCGTGTTAGCATGACCTCTCGACACGAGAACTGCCTATGTCTAAAAGTTATTGCACAGCTAGAATTATAGGTACTAGACTTAAATTGAAACTTACATAATAATACTATCTTTAGGTAATGAGGAAAATGTAGGAAATGCAGATAATGTAGAATTAGGAAGTGGATAAAGAAGAAAAAAAAGTGGGTACGCCTGGCCCTCAACCCCGTTGATTATGCAAAATCTGCTTGATTCGGCTGAGTTATTTACCCAAGTGTAATGTACCAATACACACTGATACTCGTACAATATCGATAGAATCTAACAGACCTTGCTTCACTGTTTGGAAGTTCTTTGATCCCAGTCTGCCTCGGCATCTAATATGTTGGCGCACTCTGAACAAAGGCGTGATGTGAGGGCACTCCCCTCTAGATTTTAGTCAGCCACGGGCAAGGTGCCTGTGGCCCTCCAAATATTCAACCAGCAGTTCTATTTGCCGCACAGAATGCGTTTGCGTGAATTCATAGCTGTACTGAAGAATCAGGATGAAACTTATATGAAAGAAATTTAAACTACTACTTCTTCGTAAACTTCACTGTACCTACACCATACTTACTTACTGGTACTTACCATGAAACTTTAAGTATATCAAGCATAGACTATTACATCTAGATCTAGCCATGATTACAATGTGAAGTGTGGAAGTGAGAAGCATATACGCGATATTAGTAGGAAAATTGAGACAAAGCATCGTATCTTCTGTCTCCTACGGCGTGCAATAGTTTTGCTTGGCGAACTTTCAAATGTTAGCCAAACAAATTGCTGTCATTGTCACAAAATTTATCTAGCGTCGAATAATTTACCTTTTTCAGACAGTTTTAGCAATTGTTGTGTTAGTTTTAATGTTTTAATGAGAAATAGACTCCATAAGTTGAGTGTTTAATGTATATTGTTTGCTCTACAATGGGAGGATGCAGTATATTAGGCTGTAAAAGCCGCATAGAAAAGGCAAATAACGAAGTCACTTTTCACTCGTAAGTAAATAATACTATTAGTATTATAGTATATTTATTGAATTTATACATTTGTGCGTTTAGGTTAACATGGGTTCCAGTCCAAAATATGTAAGATTTCTTGTGTTAAACTTCAATTCTCATACCACATAACGTAAAAATAGTTACTTGCTGTTTTGCTATACGTTTGACACCTTTTCCCCTATCTCTGGACCCAATATAAATAGATGTTCAAATCGAATCAAATCAAATAAATCGGTGGTGGCTAGAATACACATAGTTTCCAGAATATGGTGTCAGAAACGAGTGAAACACTGTATAGCTAGTACTGCACTGTAGCTGTATAACTATCGGTGCCGATTTTGTGTGCTCTTATCAAGTTGATGTCTAACTAAAGTTTATGTATTTGTGATAAATGATAATAAAAACTAGAAAAATAATATTATTACTTGAAATAATTGGAAACAATAACTTCAAACCTTTTGAAATGCCTTTGAGGTTTCTTTTGAACACATTTCATATCATACCAGTAGATATGAAAACTATGCCAAAATGTGATTGCAGGTTTCCTAAGGATATCGATATAAAAACGTTTGGATTAATGCTACTGGCCGACAGAATTGGCAGCCAAACAGATCATCCAAAATTTGTTACATTCATTTTGATAATGATGAAATCAGCACTGTAAACAAATTCAGAAGAATAAAACCTGAAGCAATTCCAGTAAAACATATTCATGTAAGTTAATAAATGTTGGTAACTGTAGTTATTTTTACTTCTTCATAATGTAAAACATAGCTTATAGTAATACTGTATTACAAAAAAAAAAATCAGAAACATTCTCTCAAAAGCTCATTGTTTAATGTTAGTAATAAACATTTTAGTACTGTAGGTAGATTAATGGTAATTTCTAAATTAAAATTTGCTAATAATGTTATAATTTTTATTACAGACTCCTGTGATTTCATTAGAGCAGCCTGACATGATTAGTGTGAATCCATCCATCTCGTTAGCAGTAGCTTCCACCAGCCAAGAATGTGTAAGAGATCAGAATCAGCCATGTACAAATGAATTTGTAACGACACCAAGCAGAAAACGAAAACAAGTGATAACATCTCCAAAAAACACACAGAAGAGGTTGCGCATGGTATGTATTTTTAACCATGTTCATATAACTCATCAATAAGTAATATACATAAATAATGTACAGACGCCAGCAGGTCAAGCTATCCGAAACTGTCAAATTTTCCCAATCAACCTTGAACCTAATGCTTTAGCAATAAAGTTGAAAATCTATTAAAGAAATTTGACAGATTGTAGTAGCTTGATGTGCTGCCGTCCATACAAATTATGTTTTTTAAACCAACAATACCAGATTTATTCATTCATATTAAATTTAAGTTTTGTGACTGCCTCGTTGGTCTATTGGTCTAGTGGCTGAACGCGGGGCAGGACCCCGGTTCGATCCCCAGGTCGGGCAAAGCGTTACTGAGTTTTTCTATTAGTAAATTCTTAGCAGCAGCCCGGTTTCTGGATTTGTGCCCGGTTGATGGCAATAGGCTCGCCCTCTATTACATTGGAACTGATATATTAACTGGCGAAATGTGGATGTACTATACACCTCTACCTAACTGTTCGGTGAAAATAGGTGTGATGTTATATCTTTAATTTTATTGTGTACTTTTCTGCTTTGCTAACACGCATTTAATTTTACTGTTTAATTTCAGACTGTGGCAACAACTCCTCGTAAAGAAAAGTTATTAAAACTGAAATTGCAAAAAAACTAAGCAGCTATCTGCAAAAAGATTGCGTAAATTACGAGCAGTCCGAGAGGCCAATCGTCGATTAAATAAAAAAAATGCGCATTTTCAAACTATATTACAAGAACTGAAGTGCAAGATGAAAGTGAATAGTGAAGATTTAGATATGTTAGCTAATGTAGACAATACAAATGCAGATTTTTTAAAAAGGATTCTGGAGAAAAGTAATTGCCCAAGAAAATATTCTAGCTCATTGCGTAAATTTGCACTATGTTTGCATTTTATTAGTCCCAAAGCCTACAGTTTTGTTAGAAACCAATTTAACACATGTCTACCGCACCCGAAAACTTTGTACAGATGGTATTCTTGTATAGACTGTGAACCAGGGTTTACTGCAGAAGCATTTGAATGTATTAAATTATTGTCCAAAAAATCCACGCATACAATTATATGTGCAATTAGTTTAGATGAGATGGCAATTAGGCAGCATGTACAGTGGGATGGAAAAAAGTCAGTGGGCTATGTTAATATAGGCGACAATTTAGACACAGATAGGCCGTTAGCCAGAGATGCGTTAGTATTTATGGTGACGTCTATAAATGGTCAGTGGAAACTGCCTGTTGGCTATTTTTTCACAAATGGTGTAAATGGGGAACAAAGAAGTGCTCTTCTAAGAAATTGCGTTAGCCTTTTAAATGATAGCGGCATTGTGGTGTCTTCGGTGACATTTGATGGCTGCCCTGCAAATTTTGCTATAGCTAAATACTTAGGGGCAAAAATAGATAACATAAATAGTTTAGACCCTAAAATTACCGTGGAAGGTCAAAATTTTGTGATTTTCCCTGATCCTTGCCACATGGTTAAACTGGTGAGAAACAGTTTAGCAGAAAAAAATGAAATTTTAGACGGAAACGATATAATATCTTGGCAATATATAAGAAAATTGCATACTTTGCAAGAGTCTGAAGGTGTTCATTTAGGTAACAAATTGAGGAAAGCGCATATAGAATTTAAAGAACAAATCATGAAAGTACGATTAGCCACACAAACGTTTAGCAAGTCGGTTGCTGAATCTCTTTTCTTTTTAAAAAGCGTGCTGAATTTGGAAGAATTCAATGATGCCGGTGCTACGATTAATTTTATTACCCAGTTTAACAACATTTTTGATATTCTAAATAGTCGTAAATTGTATTCATACAAATTTAAAAAACCCATTTCTAAAGATAACTTTCCAATCATCAACTCTTATTTCCAAGAATTTGAAACATAATATATCTCAAGAAGTTGCACTTTGTTAACGGTGAGCTCGTCCTCAAATCAGGTCGCAAGACGGGTTTCCTTGGCCCGTTGATTTGTATTAAATCATTGCAGATTATTTATAAAGATTTAATAGAATCAGATGCTCTCAAATATTTGCCTACCTATAAACTAAGCCAAGATCACGTGGAACTTTTTTTTAAAGGTGCTCCCACACAGCAGTTATATAACGTTATACAACATTGTGTAACACGATAACATTTATAATAGCGTGTAACAATACTCTACAACATGTTAAGAAATGTTATATGTTATAAACGCTCTATAACATTATGTTCAATCAGTTTGGGTTGCAACCCCCCCGCGCCCTTCCGCTAACGTCCCGCTGAGGCTCTGATGATGTTATACAACAAAAGTTATATTTTGTTATATCATATTGTAATCAGTTGTAAAACATTTTGTTAAATGAAGTTGTATAACATCAATAACAATTTATTATAATTTGCAACAATTCACGGCGAGTTAAAAAATATAGCAACTGGAAATTGTGTACCGCTTGATTCAGTTGATATGCTCCATTGCAATAAAACTACTGTTCGCGACGTAATTTTGTTAAGAGGTGAGAGAGGTGCGGGGTGCGCGGGGCCGCGGTTTCACCGCGCGGACCACGGAGTACCAACATATATACGGACTTAGTGCCGAGCTAGCTAGCGACCGCCGCACGTCTCTTGCGCTCCTTATTTGATTAATGTACCCCCCGTTTCTTAAAGTAATATACTGTCTATTGAAATTCGGAGTTTTTTCTCTAAAACACCATCTCCTGCTGCTGTAGTCAACAAGCTGGTCATTCGAACCGGATCTAAGTGAATGTACCGGACTCCGCCACGCATGATGGTGAACACAAGAAAAAGTGCGAAGAGGCAAAAAGAAGCCGAGGCTGAACAGCATCAGCCCAAGCAGGAACTACCATTGCGTAATCTAGTTCAAGTCGAAGAATCGCCGCCGTTACCTGGAAAATCACATGAACACACAAAGAATATCTGTGACAAAACAGTAACTATGGAAGTGGGTAGTGTGTGCAAAAGTGAAAAACCTAAATCACTAAAGTCCAAGAAATCAACATCCTCGTCCGTCATGGCAAGAAAAAAGAAGCTAGAACTAGAAGCGGCAGAAGCTAAGGCCCGCATACAAATGGAATTAATTAATAAAAAATTAGCGGCGGATCTAGCACTAGTGGAAGAAGAATACAGTTCACAGTCAGAAGGAAGTGAAATACACACACACAAAGAAGTTGAGAAGTGGTTAGAACGCAGTCAACAAGAGCTGGATCCACAGTCTGTCCCGCAGGATGGTAACAACATGGACAGGCCGCACCCGCCGCCGCCACACCGCGACGGCACCGGGGACACAGTTCACCTGCTGGCGACTGCACTGAGGGACCTAACCGCTGTCTCCGCCGCTGGTGGTTCTGACGCCAGAATGCTGAGCCGATTATGCACACCGCGTGATTTACCTTCGTTCGCCGGTGACCCAATGGAGTGGCTCCAATTCAAACAGGCGTACGAGGAATCAACACAAGTGTGTAATTTCAACTCTAAAGAGAATCTGTGGAGGCTACGAAAATGTCTTCACGGATCAGCTAAAGAAGCAGTAACCGCTCTGCTGATCGGAGCGACCTCACCCGACATCGTGATGTCCACACTGGAGTTACAGTTTGGCAACCCGGACATTATCATTTCCAAGATAATACAAAGTATCAATAAGCTCGTGCTAATGTCTTTAGATTATCACAAAGATTTAGTGCCATTTGCTATAAAAGTAAAAAACTATGTGGCAGCAGTGTCAGCTATCGGCCATGATGAGTACCTGCGGGGGATGAATGTGGTTTCCATAATATTGTCCAAGCTACCTACTGTATTGATATCGAAATGGGTCGATTACAGTTACCCACTCATCAATGAAGGCACAGAATCAAGGCTTGTTGTGCTATCTATTTTTTTAAATGAAGAAGCTATCAAGATATCAAAAACTGCAGTATGTTTGACTAACGCCTACTGTGATAGTTCTACAAGACGTAAACAAAGTGACTTTCATCACCGTTCACAAACATTGTTAGTGCAAAATGAACTCAGTGAAGACAAGTGTAAGTTTTGCCGCGTAAACAAACATAGAATAACTGACTGTAAAAAGTTCAAAAAGTCATTACGAAAAGACCGATGGCAATATGTGAAGCGTTCTGGCTTATGTTTTAAGTGTTTAGTGTCGCGTCATAACAAAGACACGTGTCCGGCGGCTCCCTGCGATAAAGACAACTGTGGCCAGCCGCACCATCCTCTGTTGCACTATAACTGTACGAACACGAACTCTAATAATCAAGCGAGTGTAAAAATCACGGAAATAACAGACAATGAAGTGAGTGAACCACGTTCTGATGCCTCGAAGTCTGAAGTCTCGTCCCGTCCTGAAGTTGTTACGCATATAAACATGAACTACACTACAATATTGTTAAAAGTCGTGCAAGTAAACATTCACGGACCTAATGGCATAGTTAACGCGACAGCTCTGCTTGACGATGGATCGACTGTGTCATTGATAAGCGCGGGGCTGGCCGCGCGGGCCGGGGTGCGCGGACGACGGGAGTGCATGCGTGTGCGCGGTGCATGGGACAATACTGAGTTAGTGTGCGACACGCAGGTGGTTGATACAACCTTATCAAACCAAGATGGAACAATGTTTACGTTTAGCGCGCGCAGTGTAAAAGAACTAAATTTACCGAGGCAAAGTACGAACTTAGTTAATTGTGATAAGTTTACGCATCTACAAAGACTGAAAAGTGATTTAAGTTTTGGACAGTTTAAGCCTGAAATATTAATAGGGCAAGATAATCTGCATTTGATCTTACCATTGGAAGTGATAGTCGGCGGTCTGCATGAGCCCTGCGCCACTCGCACGCCGCTGGGCTGGTGTGTGCACGGCAGGGCGCCTACGAGCGTGACGTCACCGACGCGCTCGCCGCATGCAACTTTATTGATCACTACTTATGGAAACAACGATGACGTCACCGAGAACAAACGGTTGCTTAATGAATTACACGAAGAGGTTCGCCTTAACTTCTCCGTGGAATCTATGGGGATTTCTGCTAAACCGCGGCTGAACTGCGACGATGAACGCGCTCGTGAACTGCTGGAGCAGACTTCAACTCTTGTTGACGGCAAGTGGTACGTCGGGTTACCCTGGAAGGACGAAAAATGCATAATGCCAGACTCATTCCCTCATGCAATGTCACGTCTGAAAAACGTCGAACGAAAAATGAAGAACGACAACGGGTTCAAACAAAGATACGTGGAACGGGTTCAGCACCTACTGATTAATGACTATGCTCATGAATTGGCTGACAAGCAAGTTACTCCACGAACCTGGTACTTACCCCATTTTGGAGTGGACAACCCGAACAAAACAAAACTTCGTTTAGTATTCGATGCAGCCGCTAAGACGAACGATTTATCTTTGAATCATTATTTATTGGAAGGGCCCGATTTACTTACGTCCCTTTTTGGCATAATTTTACGATTTCGTGAGAATCGTGTGGCCGTCACGGGAGATATTAAGGATATGTACTTGCGAGTTAAAATTAGACCTGAAGATCAGGATGCACTTCGATTTTTATACAGAAGCGAACCAGAAGGGCCAGTGAAGACCTTTGCCATGTCGTCATTGATATTTGGCGCGAATTGTTCGCCGTTCATTGCGCAATTCGTGAAAAATAAAAACGCACAACGCTTCGAGTCAGTATATCCGTCAGCTACGCAAGCTATATATCATCAGCACTATATGGACGACTGGATCAACAGCCTGCCAGATGAAGACACCACTATCCAGCTAATCCACCAAGTGAAAACGATACATCAACAGGGAAACTTTGAAATACGAAATTTTACAAGCAATAGTAAACCGGTACTCGATACTCTGCCAAAAGAGACCCTCGGAGAGACAGCCGTAAGATTTAAAATCGGCGAGCAGTACCAAGGCGAGCGAACGCTCGGCCTATTATGGCGGCCCGATGAAGATACTTTAGGCTTCGATGTGTCATTTAACCCTCGGTATGCCTGGTAGGGTCTGTCAGACCCACCTCTGCACATAAACCGTTGTTTTTCATTCAAATTTGAATTTCGCGCCTAACCGCACTCAATAGCTGGCTGTTATGAATCGCTAGACGCCCCCCACCCGCTACATCAGTCCGGAGCACTCACTCATAGTAGTAGGATAGTAAGTGCGTATAGTTCCAAGAGTATGTTATAAGTCTAATATATGACGAGAAACGAAATCTAGTTTTTTGTCAAAAACCGGTACCTGAGTTTAATTAGAAAAATAATTAAATAGTTCTTGATTTGTAATATTTGTTTTTATTTTAATTTTTAATATATACCCCTAGCAAAATGATTAACACATTATAATAACTTATTTATCAAAACTTATTAGACAAATAACAAGTTAAAAATCCGGGTCTGACAGACCCACCAGGCATATTGTGTAACTTTTTGCCTCCAGGCATGCCGAGGGTTAAGAAAATACCTATTGATATAATTAACGGAAAACAAAGGCCTACGAAACGGGACATGCTTCGAGTGGTAATGTCAATTTTTGACGTTTATGGATTTCTTTCGCCATTCACTATAATTGGAAAAATTATTATTCAAAATACTTGGCGATTAAATCTTACCTGGGACGAACCGATACCCGATGACGTATATAGCGAGTGGTGTAAATGGATAGACCTGCTAAAAACATTGCATAGCGTGAAGCTACCGAGATACTACTGCGACGCCGCGGGAACGACTACGAACCGCGTCGGCGCGCGAGCCGACGCGCCCGCGCCGCTCATTAATGCTCGTTATACGAACCTACAACTACATACATTTTGTGATTCATCGTCTATAGCGATGTGCGCTGTAGCTTACTGGCGTTGGGAATGCAATGGAATATTTAACGTAACATATTAGCAAGCAAATGCAGAGTGACGCCTAATAAAAATATATCAATACCAAGATGTGAATTACAAGCTGCTGTTTTAGCAGCTCGACTGGCGGATGCAATTACCAAGGAACACAAAATAAAACCTGAGTGCAGAACGTTTTGGAGCGATTCTAGTACTACGTTGCACTGGATAAGAAACGCGGCGCGTACTTATAAACCGTACGTAGCACATCGCTTGGGCGAGATTGATGAGTTGACGCTTACAAATGCATGGAGGTACGTACCTACAAAATTAAACGTTGCTGATATCGGTACGCGGATAATGTATGATTGCAGTATTCTTAAAAATGAATGGCTTAAGGGACCTACCTTTTTGCGTGGAGAAGAACGTGACTGGCCGACCGATGTACTGAGACCTGTAAATAAAAACGATTTAGAATGGGTAAATATGATACAAAACGAAACAATAGACTTACCTGTACCAGAACCAACCAGGTTTTCCTCATGGTTGCGCTTACTTAGATCTACCTATATGATACTTACCTATAATAACCGATGTAGAAAACTTACTGAAGATAATGTCACTACCATGGAGCGCGCTGAAAATCTATTGCTGAAGTACTCGCAAGCTTAGTCGTTTCTACAAGAAGTGAATGACCTGAAAAACGGGAAACATGTACAGAAAAATAGCAAAATACTTACCTTGTCCCCGTTCCTTGACGAACACGGAGTCCTGCGCGCTGGTGGTCGCATAGAAAAGGCCACTGAAATTTCACCTGAAACTAAGAGACCTGCGATTATGGAGGGTCGAAATTATATCACACGGCTAATTGTTAAACATTACCACATAAGTGCCGCACACGGTTATCAAGAAACAGTTGTGAATAATTTAAAACAAAAATACTGGATTACCCGGATAAGACCTACTGTGAAAAATGTTTCATCTAAATGTATGATATGTCGGATTAAAAAGTGCAAACCTGAAGTACCTAGAATGGGAGACTTACCTTATGCTAGGGTGGCCCATCATCAGCGTGCATTCTCATTTTGTGGCGTTGATTTATTCGGCCCTATGGAGGTCGCTGTTGGCAGACGTAGAGAGAAGAGGTATGGCGTACTGTTTACTTGCATGACCGTGAGAGCTATACATCTGGAGACAGTCGCATCGCTCACGTTAGACTCCTTCATCATGGCTCTCCGTCGCATGGCTGCGAGACGAGGCTGGCCGCAGCAGATATTTTCTGATAATGGTACGAATCTGCGGGGCGCCGATGCAGAACTCACGAGATCGTTACAAGAATTTGATGAAGAAGCGCTAAAGAATGCGGCCATGAATCAGGGTACCAGGTGGTCTTTTATTCCCCCTGCTAGCCCACACTGGGGTGGGGCATGGGAAAGGCTAATCCGTAGCGTCAAAACTTCACTATAAATCGTACTGAAAGAACGAGCACCGAGGGAAGAGACTTTGAATACTCTGCTAGCCGAAGTTGAAAATATAGTTAACAGCAGGCCATTGACCCATGTTTCAGTCTAGCCAAACAGTCAGGAAACACTAACACCAAACCATTTCCTTGTGGGGTCGTCATCCAACTTGCCTCCGATGGGTATTTTCGACGCATCAGAGTTATATTTAAGGAAACAGTGGCGCATCGCCCAGCTGCTTGCCGACCAGTATTGGAAACGCTGGGTGAAAGAGGTTCTGCCCGACCTAGTACTAAGGAAGAAGTGGCATGCTGAGCAGAGACCTTTACGGTTGGGTGATCTTGTGCTAGTAGTAGAGCCTGACGGGCCCCGGAATGTGTGGCCATGGGGCTTAATACAAGAAGTCATGCCTGGAAAAGATGGCAGGGTCAGAATGGTTAAGATAAAAACCAAAACTGGACTACTTACACGATCTGCCACGCGCGTCGCTCGTCTACCGATTGGGGATGAGTGCTGCTAGGGCAGCACTGGGGTGGGGCATGTTCGCGACGTAATTTTGTTAAGAGGTGAGAGAGGTGCGGGGTGCGCGGGGCCGCGGCTTCACCGCGCGGACCACGGAGTACCAACATATATACGGACTTAGTGCCGAGCTAGCTAGCGACCGCCGCACGTCTCTTGCGCTCCTTATTTGATTAATGTACCCCCTGTTTCTTAAAGTAATATACTGTCTATTGAAATTCGGAGTTTTTTCTCTAAAACACCATCTCCTGCTGCTGTAGTCAACAACTACAATAAATAGAAATATTAATAGCACCAGGAACCGTTTACTATCGATTGACATTAATGATGAGGTAGATTTGTGTGTTAATGATGATTCGCCTCTTTGCTTCAATAATGTGTTATCTTGAAAATTGAAATTTTAGAGGAGAGCGTTTTTCAACTTTCAAAAAATAATTGTGTCGAAACGAACATTTTTTTACTGTAAATCTACGATGTATTGTAAATTATAACAAATAAACTATGTGAAAACTTATCAAATTACTGATAATTTAGAAGTTTAGCAAGAAATTGGCTTTATTTGCGAAAAAGGGGAAAACATGTCACATTGTTCTTGCAAATATAGAGTAAGATAAGTGTTACAAACTAAATTGTCACGATTTTGATGATATTTCTTTGGTTATGACACTGAGTTATTTAGTGAGTAAACATTGTTGAAATAAAAGCTTTTAGATTTCAGAAGCAATCTTTATTGAAAATACTGCAATTGCAAAATATACTGTCTTATTATAATTTCTATAACAAAATATTAAAAAAAAACAGACTGACATTGTGAATAAGTAATCTCAATTTTTATTAAGTATTCATTACTTAATGAGAATCACATTTTACTGGAGAAATTAAAGTATTAGCTTAAGATTAAATAAAAGAATATCCTTATGAACAATCTGATAATTGAGTAATAGGTATACCTAATTATAACTTATTAGGTAGATCTTGACTATTCAGTAGCGCTTAAAATCTCTGACAGATGAATAAGAAACTCTTATTTAAGAGTTCGCTTTAATGCAAAGAAAATACAAATAAAAGAATTAAACATTTAATATCTAACTTGTCTTAGACAAAACAAGAATATAACATACTCAAATAAAAATAAATCGACTATAAATTAAATTATAATATAATTAATGGCACTTGGAGTATTAACTCAGTACCTACAGCTAACTTAACCAACATAAAATCACAATTTTACATAAAATTATAGTCTCTTACAATGATCACTTTATCTTAAATTATGTAACATTCTTAGTTTTGTTTTGATGTAAGTATTAAAATCAGCCTTCTAAATCGGCATGTATTTAAAAAACCCGCTATTCTCAAAAGTTACAAACATTCATAAAATGGCCTAAGGTATGGTATCTGGGGATAAGATTTTTGCTAACCAAACCGATTAGGTCTGCTTTTTTTATCAGATATCCCAGGTTTTTGGTTGTATGCTTTTTTAAATTCCAAATTTGAAATGACGTTCCTTTTCTTTTTAATAACAATAGCTTTTTAAATTGTTTATCAGCATATGAATCTTTAAAAAATAAAGCTTCAAATCGTTTTTTAGAACTCGAATCACCATAGTTTGACAGAATCATTATCTTTTAGCAACGAAAAGTTCATTTGATTAGTTAAGCTTTTCCAATCATAGAAATCTACGAAGCACATTTCATTCACATGGGAGGGCTAACTATTCTTCCGGGCAGCCTTTATAGCACCAATAAATGCATCAGGTGTATACATGGGTCTAGATCGTAATTGCCGCTTAATTTCTCTCTCAATTTGAGAGTTAGCGGAATCGCCCTCATTCTGGGTATGTCCTTTTATCAAATATTTATGAGTGACTGAATTAAGATCAGGTATGATCTTTACTGAGTATGCGACATGCAGATCATAAATTTATTTTTTTTGTTGGCCCCCACAATTATCCGAATAGAATACAACATCTAGATTTTCGACTGTTTCTGAAATATTGACGAGATATGTATTTGTAAACGCTACTTGCGTTACCGCTATTTCTGTCTCTTCGCTATATTTTTCTTCCAGCTTCCTTCAAGTCTTCGTCTTTTTTTTTCCTTTTTTGTTCGGACTACAATATGGACTTTGTGAGTTTTGTTCAGTGGGGCTAACATTTTCAACAGCTGACGGTTCATTTAGGTATAATCGGGAGCGCATCGGCTCCTTGTACAAAGCTGTTAAGAATCATTTCGTGGTCTTCTGTAGGTGTACGAATAACAATTTATTGTAAAACACCATCTTAGTGTCTTTTGTTAACATTAGCAACTTCTCCGTCAGAATCTGAAAAATTTTGATTAAGACGTTGAGGCTCCACAACTTCATAGTTTGGGTCGTTAACTGAATCGTCGCTATCTATATACAGAATTAATTACGGTTGGAATATAAATAAGATTTGGTAAATTACTAAAAAAATTGAAAACACCACTGAAACACCTTCATTAAAAGATGTACTTGATGAGCTGTTTAATGATGATCATAATTAGTCACTCAAAGAACTACCGCTGCTGCTGGTCGAATCACAACGATGGCGATTGGATATTGATAAGTCAGCTTTTTTTTGCTGCATCATCCACATTGAACGTAGCTTCCTCTATGTTTGACCTTGCATCCCCTGGGCTTAACATTGCGTCCTTATGTAAAAAAAAAGTTTAAATATTTAATTTTACCACGCGCATGGAATAGTTAATAGTATAAGTACCTACCACACGTTAGAGTAGACAGGTATTTAACTCAGCCGCGCGGCGGCGGCGGAGATTCCCTATCCGTCCCCTAGTTCCTAGTAGTAGTAGTAGTAGTAGTAGTTAGTAGTAGTATCTTTCCCTAGTTTAATGGTTCAATATACAAATAGGTGCCTGCACTTGTCCCTGCAACAGGAATATTCGATTTTTCTGTTGCCACTGCAAGATTAACAAGTCTTTTACATCGCGATTCCATCTGAAAAAATAAGTACAATTAGTTATTTGTTTTAGCATTAACAAAGTAATATTTAGGAATGTTACTGTTCAAATTTATTTTATTTTGTTCAATAATGGAACATCAGCAGATAACTATAACTTGGTTTTTGTATTAGAAAAAGTTTCATCATCTACAATGTTGTATCATAAGATAACACGAAGCAAAATTCTCATTCTTTCGGCAACAGTGTGACATGAGAATTTATAACAATTAACATATCACACATTTTTTTCAACAACACTGTGTTAACCCACAATATCACATTATAGAATAAAAAATAATAATTGAACTAAATCATACCTTTGCAACCAAAGAGTGGTATCGTCGTGATGTCACGTTTGCGCTGAAATTTGAGAGCATCTTCTTCTGCACGTGCGTAGTGACAACTGATTTGTTTCGTTGTCGAAACAAATCTCCGCGCAGAAAGAGACAACGTGATATCGCGATGTGACACAGTTGCGCTGTCTCTTTCACTCATAGATTCGCTATTTTACGCACAAAAGATACCACGTTTTTTAGAAAAATAAAATCGGTCACGGCGGTTTCAATTCTCAAATAATAAAAAAATTGAATTGTCGGACTTATCACGTTATTGAAGCAAAGAGGCGATTATTATTGACGTACCAGACACTCACGACTACATAGGTACCAACAGTTTATCGGAATTCACAATTGAAGTCACCAAATATATAGCTGGTTTCATTGTATCCAAAATGTTTAAAGTAATAAAATGTGAAGAATGCCTTGCCTCATTAATATCACATGAAAAATATAGCGGACTTATTTCGCACAAAGATGTTGGAGGGCTGCGTTATCCATCTGAAGACGTGGTCAAGATCTGTATTTATACAGAAAAGATTTTGAGGTCATTCTTGGCTGAATACAGCTCATCGTTTTTAAGCAACGATAAATTGTTACCAAAAATGGTTTTGGTAGTAGTTAAAAAAATTGTGGGCGAATCTTTATTTTCCAGTTTAAGTGAACATGTGTATGAACAGAGCCCTTTTGACAATCATTTAATTTTACTTTTGAAGGCATTTATTTACAGATATTTTGAAGTAAGAATACATTTTTTAAATAAATGCATAAGCAATAACAAAGAAAAAATCATAAATTTTCATAACAAATTGGTTTTGTTTAAAGGACAATAGTTATTTTAATTTATCCTTACTGCAGCATAACTCTGCATGTCGAAACTTTTTGGTTCTTTAATGTCAACCTTTTTTCCGTTTATCATTGATTCTGGTCGATATTTTTTTACCATTTTATTTCGTGATTCGAATTATTTTTTTCTGACAGATGGGTTCTCTTTTTTTTCAGTATGGTGCGTCAGTTGCAAAAAGTTGATCTGTTGATACTGACCCAGTAAGTTGAAAATTTACGTGTCTATATATTTAATACGATTTCTTGTGTTGTATAAGAATACTTTCTGTGCTAATATCCGCTATTTATTGTCATAGGAACGTTTTTTTCAAGTTCGAATCCCATACTTCCATGGTTTGAGTCGGGAAGTTTCGTCTTAATTAACCTGGTTCGTATCTTTAATCGTTTTCCTCAATCGTAAATTCAGTCTGATCACTCTGGTCTAACCCTGATTCATGTTGTCTTAGGATTAATCAGTTTAGAACAGGCCGTCTTTCGGCCTCCAGGTTCTGGCCCAAATAAACGCTTGACATCGACGGTCAACGCGGAGTAATTGGCCGCATCCAGGCGCGAAGGACACACAACCACATGGACCACTCTGCCAGCGGCTCCTGCTGTCTGCGACACCTCGCCGGACGTAATTACGTTGGTCAACAATTTTTTACGATATTTTTTTATATACTAGCTCAGTAACGTAGTTAGTTTAACTCTCTGTAAACTTTTAATTCGTTGACAAGCGGCCAAGAAACTGCGCATCCTAAATAGGGTGAAGCGATACTTTACGCCTGGACAGCTTTTAATTCTCTACAAAACGCAAGTCCGATCCTGCATGGAGTATTGCAGCCACCTTTGGGATGGCTCAGCCAAATACCAACTTGCCGCGCTTGACTCGGTGGAACGCAGAGCAGAGGGAACCCCAAGCCACATTCTTGGCATTGAAGTCCCCAAGGACGAGCACAGGGAGGGAACGGAACCCGACGACGACGACTCTCAACTCTGCAAGGGAGTTGTGGAACTCGGCGAGAGTTCGGTTCGGGGAGAAGTATACCCCTACCACAACAATCTCCCCGAACCGTGCTGCCACGCAACCCCGTCCCCTCTTGACCGCCTCGAGGGACGGGGTACCGGCGGCGTCCGACGAAATTAGAGTCACTGAGCCGCTCAGGTCCTCCACCCAGTCATCCCTGGGCAGGACAAAGTACGGCTCAGCGACCACGGCGATGTTAATCGACCACTGCGCCATGCTCTGGAGCAACAGATCCTGAACGGAGGACAAGTGGTTGATGTTCGCCTGGAGGAGGCGTAATGGGGCCATTATTGGCACTCCATATCAGCCTCCTCCTGAGCCCCCTGTGAGGGCCCTGCCGCAGTGGTTGCGACGGTGGCGACCGTGGAGGCAACAGCGGCGGTGGCAGTGGCGGCGGCTGTGGCGGTGACGATGGTGGTGGAGGGCTTGTCCCTGCCCCTGGGTTTGGCAGGTGGAGCGCAGGCCTTGCTTCTAGCCCGCTGATTAGCCGGCTTGCCAGCTGCCGCACACGCGAAGCAGTGCGGCGCGGCTTTGCACGAGCCGGCCTTGTGACCGGGCTGACTACAGCAGAAGCAGTGGCTGCTACGATCCACCTCCGAGGTGCATTTAGCTCCCCCGGGGTTTCCCACGTGGCAGCGGAAGCACCTCAGAGGTCTGGGTCCCAACAGTTTCACCTGCGTGGAAACCCAGCCGACCTTGAGCCTTTGGCCCTCCCCGGTTATTTTTCGGGCCACCGCCACGGGGCAGCTCACCGTAACGGTTCGCATCCCCGTGAAGTCAGGACGGATGGTGCCTACCCTAACCTGCTCGGCTGAGCACCCTCCAGTCCTAACGACGGCGGCCACCACCTCTCCCTCCGTCGCTGAGTCGTCCAAACCCAGTATGCGCATATCAGCGCACTTGGTGGGTCGGAACACTCGGGCCTCGTCCGCATTTAGGGACGCCCTAAGCCTTTCGGCCAGAGCGTCAGCTGTCGGGCCGCTGGCCGCACCGGGGACCTCCAGCATCCCCCCAGCCGCAGTGACCTTTACTCGGATGCCATCTGCGATACCGAGCTCGTCGAGGTGCACCACCACCCTCGCCTTACAAGCACGTCGCGGTAGGACACGCCCTTCTTCTCCGCTTCCGGCTGTAGTGTAATCACTACAGCTGCGGACTTCGGGGCACGGAGCCTAGCCGCGATGCTTCACTCCTTGCGCCGCTGCCGCCTCTCCTTCTTTTTGGCCGCCCTTGCTGCCTTACCCCCTTCCTCTTCTCCCCGGCTACTTGCTATTCGGCGTCAGCCGGAGGGGATTTAGGAGGCGAGGGCGGTCGTTTCGCCGCCGGGGCTGGGGGCCTCGCAGGTTCCGGCACGGCCTCGCCTTTCACCTGCCCCGATGACCCCGGCTTGGCCGTGGCAGCCGCGGCGGCGGCATACAATGCCGCCTTCCGCTGGTTCGAGGCCGCCTGGCTCGCCGCCAGCGGGGGGCGTAAGACTATGGCCTCCAGGGCGGAAAACCGGCTCCGGAAGGCAGCCAGTTCCCGCCGGACCAGGGCCAGCACCCAGTCCTCAGCAGGCACGGGCCCGACTTGCCCATGCCGCGCCTCCCCCTGTGGCACCTCCCGGGGGCCGGCTTCCCGAAGCCTAGCCAGGTCCGCTCGGAGCTCCGCGTTCTCCTTTCGGAGAAGCTCCATGGCGGCTGTCAAACGGGCGACTCCCGCCCGCATTCCACACATTGCGTCCGACGGGGGCCCGAGGTGACTGGCCTCCACTGCCGCCATAATGGAGGCCGTGGCTGCGGATATGGCCTTGTCTTTAGAGGACTGAGTCCTCTTCAAGGCCACATTTTTGATAGCGGCTGCCACGACCTCTGCGAACCTGACCGTTCGCTCCGAATTCGAGCCGCCAGTGGCGTCCGGCTCACCACCTGAAGACTCCGACCCGGCCGAGACTGGCCCTAACTGCGACTCTGGCTCGGCCGGGCCGGCTCGGCTCGGCTTACTGGCCTCCTTCGTGGTGAGCCCTCTGCCCGCACCACTTTCATGGGCCCCACCCCGCCGGCTAATCTTCTTACGGGCCGAGCTCACCCATCCGTCCGAGGAAGACTCCTGGCCATCCCCCGGTTTGGGGCGCTTCTTCAAGAACTCTAGGTTCTTCTTAGCCGCCCCCACCACTTCGCGCTCTTGGCTCTTATATGAGCCCTTCGCGCCAGATACGGCGTCGGACTGCGACCGCGCATCACTGTCCTCTTCGCTACGGTTTTTGTTTTTATTTATTGGATCCATATTTTTTCCCACGAGTGAGTGACGTCTTAAGGTAAAATTTAGATGCACTTTATTGTGGGGCATCCAAATCACACCCATGTATGTTCCGCGATTATGAGTAGTTTAGGCGATATTTTTTTTTATTTATTTTGTTCATAATTTTCAGTTGACATCGGTTTTGATTTCTTTTTCTCTTTCTATTGGATGTTCGTGAATGTTTTTTTTTGTGATGATTCCTCACCATACTTTCAAGTACCACCTTAAAAATTGTGGTTTACCTGGGCCTTATGGAACATGACTGAAATTAAGTAGACTTTAAAATTACAGCTCAATAGCTTCATCATAATTTAAAGGTAAATTAATGCGATATTTTTTTCAATTTTTTCTTATAAAGTCACTCGTTTTTACTTTGTAACTTTTCTGTAACTTGCCTTAAGTTATTTCTAGAAAAGAAATCCCGATAGAGGTCTGGTTTTATAAATGTTTTTGTTATTGAAGGTCCATAGCAGTTTTTAGAAAAAAATTTGTAGCCATGACACCACCGTTTTTTTACCGAGTTCAAAAAAAGGAGGAGGTTCTTAATTCGTCGGAATATTTTTTTTTTATGTGTTTCGCCGATTACTCAATGACGGCAAGACCGATTTAGAACCTATACGGAGCTCCGGTGTGGGCGCGTTCCGTGAGGCGGCGACCGGTCCGTCGGTTGAACGCGTCCCAGAGGGTCGTGGCCATCCGGTTAGCCCGGGGATACCGCACGGTCTCCGGGGAGGCGGCGAACCTCCTTGCCGGATTACCGCCATGGGATCTGGAGGCAAGTCCTCGCGCACATGTGGGAGTGGCGCGAGGAGGCAGGACGCCGGGGCGTAACTCCGTTGCCGCGAGAAATCGCGGCACGGCGGACAGAGCTCCGGCAGGATCTCATGGCGGCATGGAGAGTGCGATTGTCGCAACCCAGCGCTGGGCACGCCACAATTGTGGCGATAAGTCCCCTCTTTGAGAAGTGGCTGGAGAGGCGCCACGGCGTCCTCACCTTCCGCCTGACGCAGGTCCTCACCGGACACGGGTGCTTCGGGAGGTACCTGTTCCGGATAAGGCGGGAGGAAACGCCCGGGTGTCACCACTGTGTGGATCGCCCGGAGGACACGGTGGAGCATACGGTGGAGGTCTGCCCGGCTTGGGCGGAGCACCGCCGTGTCCTCGCGGAAGCGATCGGCGGCGGCGATCTCTCGCGTCCGGCCCTGGTCCAGGCCATGGTACGGAGCGAGAGTGCATGGGAAGCCATTACCTCCTTCTGCGAAGCAGTAATACTCGTGAAGGAGGAGGCGGGACGCGTGAGGGAGAGGCAAGCTTTGCGCCCTCACGCCCCTAGTCGCCGCAGGAGACGCCCTGGGCGTCGGGAATTGGCAGCCGATTCCCGGCCACCGTAGGCGCGGGCTTGCGGACGGCGAGCAATGGGTAGCTCGCCGTCCGGTAAGGACCAAGCCCGAGTCGACGGCGCGTCGTGTTCCACGCGCGCCTCAAAGAGATGTCAGCACTATTGACGGGGTTCGCTAGGGCCGATGCCAGCTAGGGTTGCGGGATGTTCGAAAGAGTTACCGTGGCCCCGGCACAGGCAACAGAAGGAACACGGGTGGGTTTTAGTCAGTAAAAGTCTGACACGCCTTCCCGCTCCGCCCAGAGCGGGAGAAGTCATCTGATGATTTCCCATCCACAAAAAAAAAAAAGACCTATTTAGAAAATTCTTTGTTTGTTAGAAAGGGTATATTTTCCAGGTGGTCCCATTGTCATCAGGTCAGGATCTGATGATAGGATCCTGGAGAAATTGAGGGAACTCTTCAAATATCAGGCATATTTGTGATGTCCCAAATGTCTTTTGTGATGCGCACAGCAAAGGAGTGGAACTCTCTGCCTGCGTCTGTGTTTCCGAACGTATACAACCCCGATCTCTTCAAAGTGAGAGTTAACAGGCATCTTCTAGGTAAGTTCGCTCCATCGTCGACTTTGTCTCTGTCATCCCTGACCTAGACTAGAGGTAGTAGTAGTAGTAGTAGAGAGCTAACCTATCTTAAATAAAAATAAAAAATATATATTATAGGTACACTTATAGCGATTTTGGTATTTTTTTATAGTAACTTATGCATTTGCTTTCGGAAAGCACCAAGCAGTGAAATTGATGATGATGACCACAGATAGCCACCGGAACTACTCAATAATAAGTATTTCACGGGTTGCGATTCGATTACTTTAAAATGATTGCTAAGGAATATAAGCTCATCAAAATGCTTATGCAAGTAGAGCTGATGGTGAAGCACCAGGAAAACTCCTAACAATTAACGTCCTTGCATCGGGAAAAGCAATATTTTGTAAAAGGTGATGAGCAATTATCATAAGGCTTAACTGAGAGAAATTACAAACTGACCCACTAAAAAGTGAAAAAATAAAAAAACTGTTTTGCAAAAATAAAACAACCGACTTCCAAAAAAAAAACACTACAAAGTGAAAAATAACTTTAATTTCGGAAGTCAGTGGCAAAAACCAAAAATACAGATCCAATGACACCGACTTCCGAAATTAAAGTTATTTTTCACTTTGTAGTGTTTTTTTTTGGAAGTCAGTTTTTTTTTACTAAATAGTATTTTTATTATTTTCTTATCATGAATTTTGAACTCTGTACTTAATTTCTGTCATGTTCCATACGGTCCAGGTAAACCAAAATTTTCATAATGGTACTTGACATTATAGTGATGAATTATCACAAAAAAAACATACACAAACATCCAATAGAAAGAGCGAAAAATCAAAACTGATGTTAGGTGAAAATTATGCAAAAAATAATTTAAAAATCTATCTCCTAACACTACTAATAAACGCGGAACATACATGGGGTTGATTCGGATGCCCCGCAATAACAGGCATCTAAATATTACCTTTAGAGTCACTTTTTCGGCTTACCTGTATATAACAAAGTTAAAAGAAAGACTATCACAGCTAAGTAAACTTTACAAGTTAACGAGTAATAGTCGACCAACTTACATTTGCAGTTGGAATGTATGGGTGAACATGTTTTTCAACTACAATGCTGAGTTTGTTCTTGGGATAAATTCATCCTAATTACCGAACCCTTCATTGTCAGTGGTTCGACACGCACTTGGCCGGTTTTTTTTTTAATTTTCTCAAATAGTTTCCTGGGTACGTGCGACGGTACTGGTGTCTGAAAATTGTGTTTTTGGTATCGTGTAAGATTGCTATGAAACATTTCGGTATTTTTTTTTTGACATATGTATTTGAAAAGGCGGTCAGTTCTGAAATTAGGTTTTTTGGATTCAGAATAACCAAATCTATCGTTTTTATACGGTTGTCTGCACCGTAGTGTTATGGTTATTACAGAGAGACGTTGTTTTAAAAGGGTGTAAGGATCTGAAGCCCTATTCCCGTAACTAAAAACGTTCAAAATCTAATCGCAATCTCATCTCAGCGACAATCAAATGTCAAAAATGTAGGGAAATTATAGGTATTTTTGACATATTGAGACTGAGATCAGACTGAATGTTTTTAAAATTACGAGAATTGCCCCTCAGGATAAAGACAAAGTTGTTTCCAAATCTTGTTTACTTACTAATAATTAAATCTCAGAAAACTTGACTGTTTAAAAAATACACAAAACGGTATTTTTTTTTACACTAACACCGAACTGTACTGTCATGAATACAAAATATTTACCAAACACAAAATGGTGCTACTAATTGAAATTATTTGGAATGTTTAGTATTTGAAATGTTTGTCTCTTGAATCACATCGAAGTAACAGCTAAGACCCTTAGATCCAGAATATTTGCATCTTATAGAAAACTTGAATCCTCCGGAGGGAGCCTCATCCTCAGGCTCCATAGCCTCAAGAATAGGAACACGCGTGGGAGGAATACGCGAGGGAGTTATACCCGAGGGAGGAACATCGTATGTGGGTGGACCGTGTGGCCTTTCGCAGTCTACGTTCTTCTTTACTGGTATATTGTTACCGTCTTTACACGGACAGTGTTTGGGTTCCGGTAGCGGGGGGCAAAAATCCTTATAAGATTTGGGTTCATAGATACGTAGTACCTGACTGCGTCTTCCACAGTGAACTCGGGCTCAGGTTGTACCGGCAGTAATTTATTTTAAAATACTCTGAATCCTGAATCTATCATATTTGATTTCTGTCTCATAACTTGCTTCTCATCACGCCATTGGTAACTATGGCACAGGTAGTGGGGTTCCAGGTAGTGGTGGTTTCTTTTTGTGTTTGTGTTCTTTTTTTTGCGTCATGTTTACCGCAAATAAACGTATTTTCTTTCTTTTTTTTTTCTTTAGTACTAGTTTGGGTTCAGGTTCGGATTCCGAAGAAGGACATAAACAAATTATATTCTTATATTCTTTTTACCACGCATACCTTTGACACAGGCACAGTCCTTACAAGGTTTTTTTGGGTCAGTGGAAGTAGGTGCCAAAACATGGCCTGCTTGACAGTAAGTTCCTCTTGGTTCCATATTGCACACTCTTCCGGCGGGAACTAGCACTTCAAGCTCCGGGCCACATATGATCGTGGCTGTTGCCTTTGACACTGGGGGTTGATGCTGTTCGCATGGGTATAAAGGACGAATCTTACTGGTTCTGCTCTTACCACTACAAGCACATTTCATTTTGTATCCTTTCATATACTTATGATGTGAACAGTTTCCACAATCTTCATCGTCATCTGAAATTGTTAACGTTACATTTAAAATTCAATTCACACCAAAACGACCGCGATGTGACATGGTGCGTATGTGTGTTTCCCGATTACTCGAAGACGGCTGGACCCATTTGGAAAATTATTTTTTGTTTGAAAGAGTATTCTTTCCAGGTGGTCCCATTGTCATCAGGTCAGGCTCTGATAATGGGATCCTGGAGAAATCGAGAGAACTCTTTAAATATTATAGGCATACCGATTTGGGTATTTTTATAGTCATATTTTTTATTTTTTGCATTTGCTCTCGGAAAGCACCATTAATTGGTGAAGTGGAACTAATGATGAAGACCACAGATGGCCACCGGAACAACTCAATAATAAGTATTTCACGGGTTGCGAGTCGATTACTTTAAAATGATTTCATATGGTGAAGTGGAGCTGATGGTGAAGTACCAGGAGAACTCCTCAACAATTTATTAACGTCCCTGCATCGGGAAAAGCAATATTTTGTAAAAAGTTGTTGAGCAGTTGGCATTAGGCTATTGTAACTTAGATAAATTAAAAACCGACCCACTAAAAAGTGAAAAATAAAAACTGTTTTGCAAAAAAAAAAACCGACTTATAAACAAAACACTACAAAAAGGAATTTCGGAAGTCGGTGGCAAAAACCTAAAATACAGATCCAAAGACACCGACTTCCGAAGTAATTTTCACTTTGTAGGGTTTTTTTGGAAGTCGATTGTCTTTTTTTGCAAAAAAAAGTTTTTTTTCTGATAATACGAAAACAAAAAGCGTCGAAGTACACCAACACGCGTGGCGCCGATCGCTTCGAGTATGTAGTAATAGCGACGTGCGCGCAGTCTGAGCGGTGCCACTGCATCCTCTTACCTACACATAAATTGCAAACACATGCCATACAGCGCGTTGCGAAGCCGAAACGTGACCGCAGATTGTCGTTTAGACTATCTAATACTAGATTAAAGCCAGGCGCCACCACTGCGACACTATACCAAAGCTGAGACGCCGCAGCGCCCGTGTGACACCCAATAAGGCGAATAAATTGCAATGCGGTGCCAAAACACATTGTGTGGCAGGCCACACGACGCTGCTCCAGTCAGATCGCTAGAGCCTGGGCTTTAGCGATCTGACTGGAGCAGCGTCGTGTCGAGTCACATTTCCGTAACGTAAATAGATTAAATTTCATATTTTAAGGTGCTTGTATATAGAAGCCGGTTCCCAGTAAAGACAAGTCGGTACCGATCGGTGCTTCTGAAATAGTCCCATGTTTACATGTTACGAATTTCTTATCGATGATCAACTTGAAGCGATCTGTACCGGGAGCCGGGCCCGAAAACCCGTGTATGCACTGCTGACTGGGCCACACACATCTTGGAAGCTAGCTTGAAATGATAATTTCACGGATAGCCAAATATAATAGTTTATTGGATAGTTTTAACTACCACGTAGTACCTAATGCTATATGAATGTAGTGTGAATGAGTACAGCTGACTATGAACGCTGATTATATAGAATAGAATAGAATATACATTTATTTTGCAAATATGGGTAATACATAATAGATGTTATGATACATAAAGCACAGCCATTGTTCAGAACGAGTAGTACCAGCATGTCATAACAAAAACGTGACTCCATTGTAATAAATACTCAGAATTTTAGAATTTCTAAGAAAGCATTGGGGGTGTGTCCTGTCCGCGCAGGTGACTCGTGATTGGTTAACACATCGCGATGCGAAATTCCAAAAACGCTACCATATTTGGCAATGCGCGGGCGCTACGCACCTACATTGGCCGATATTCTGGACCAGGGGCCCTACCATCAACATTTAAAATACTTGCCAAGTACATGACAGGTCAACTTAGCAGGTTAACCTGACAGGTTTTCTATTTGTACCATGAGCATTTCCGTCTGACCTGCAATGTATCAACTTCAGACCTGCTACGTTATCGCTGGCCGGTACGCCATATTATAAACAAACGTTCCGAAATACTTTTACGCAATATTACCGGTTTTACGGTTTTAAAGAACTAGATAAAATTAATTTAATAACGACTTATAATGATCAAGAGAATTCTAAAAAACTATGTTTTGTAGCATGGAGACCCTTTTAGATACTTAAGAAAGGTAGGTAAGTACCTACTTGAGAAACTTTCCAAAGTTATTGCTATTTTCGAACGACTCTAGGCTATTAAGTATAAATTTATTGTCACAACCACAAACATAATATTATGAGTTCATTTTGTATTTTGGAACTTCAAGTGGGTTCCTTTTTTGTGTTTCTGGAAATAAATTAGAAATTCACACATTTGTATCGTGTCCGTTGTTGTGAGTGGTAAGAAAGTGCAGTTATTTGGTGATCATGACTTCAAGGAGAGTTTCATATGAACAATTGGAAACACTGTGGGTTTTTTTTTAATAATCACAAGGACATTGCAATGGGCTTCAATAAAAGTGCTCAAGCTCGAGAAATGTCCCGCAGATTGTGGACAGAGCAGAGGTGGCCAAAAATTTTAATTCTGTGTTGGTGGTGCTATCAAAGATTTTAAAGGCTGGGCAGCTGTAAGTTAGTTTTATATTACTATGTATCTTGTCTTGTCTTTGCCTAAACTTCTATCAAACATTAATGCATTGGTTTTTATTTCTATGTATTGTGTTCTTGATTTGTATTTCTTTCTAGATCATACAAGTTTGTTTACTTTTCTATGAAATTAAATAATACATATTATCACGCCTATAATCCCCAAAGGGGTAGGCAGAGGTGTTCCCCTGTTATAGAAGTTTATACACCCACGTCTCGCCGTTGGTAATAAGTCCCATGTTATAGGTGTGCAAGCCTAGTGCCATTCATCGGGCACATACGGGGTTCATTGGTTCTCACGAGTCGCTTTCCTGGCGACGAAGGAGGATTATATTCTTGACCCGTCCACAAACATGCCATCCTGCAAGTCAAAAGGTTTTATCGTGCTTCTCATAACTTTCCTTTGTAATTTAGCGATTTGTTTCACACTGTTTTTATCACCATCTTTCTCAAGAAACTCAAAAATTTCATCTTCGTTACACATCTAAAATAAACTGCAAAGAGATTGTTTTTTTGTTTTCTCTAATTTTAAATAAACGCCATAATAGTATTATATTCACAAATTAACATATATTTACGTATTTTATTTTAAATTAAAGAAAACAGTTCAATAAAAGTTACTTTTTCACGCCTGCTTAATATGACTGCAGGGCAGTTCAGTTTTCAAGTGTTTACTTGTCAAAAAGGACTTGATGGTACAGTTTATCGCAGGTCAGACCAGTGAAATGTTGTCACGTGACCGCTGACCGGCTTTAGTCACGTGATCGCTGGCTCGCCTGTTATTTGACGTGTTCATGGTACAAAATAGCCCGACAGTTCACTTTCCGTCTAAAATTGACCTGCTATAAGAGTGCATGGTAGGCCCCCAGAGGTCTAGCGACGGGGAAAGGGCCCTACACCCGCTCCCCCACCTCACACGCGCTATACTGTATAAATAGTTCTGCTCGTCAGAAAAACGACAGTAAGCGTGGCTGGAGGCCTTAATTTATTGAGGTATCCACAGGAAAGCCCGGTTAAGCAGTCGACAACCTCCTATAGGTTGAACTGCGAGATGCCATTCCCCAAAAACAACAAAACGAAAAACGACAGTTTGTTCCCGTTTCCGCTCTCATGTACATAAACTATTGTGTGTCCTCCTTAATAAAAGTGTGATGTAATGAACAGATTAGTATTTCTGTGATAGGGTACCTAATGTGGTAAACTGGTAACTAATAAATCGTGTAACCGTATAATTAACCTGTGATTCTACTCTATTATAAATACTAAATTATTATCACAAATTTCTCATTTCTCACTCAAAACTAGCGCACAAATGTACCTCCTGATACTCGGGACTCGTACAGGCATATTTCACCATTTGGCATGCAAACATTTATATGAGTATTAACAAGATTAATCAACGATATAATCTTTATTTCTCATAGCTATTTACATAATTTAAAAACTAACAGTCTTAAAATAATAATATATACAAGTATATAAAAAAGGAGGGGAAATAATCAGAGGGTATCAAAAAATTCATCCGCATCGCTGTCAACAGGAAAAGTGCCCAAAAGGCTGGCAGCATTGCCACGTTGTATGACAATGCTGATTCTTTGGCCACAAAATAGGCCAGCCCTCTGGTCGCGTGTGGAGTCGACCAACCGCCTGGCGATGTCTCGAAAAACTAAGTGGGCACTCGGACCCCATGGCCCTAGTGTTTCAACCCCAAACGGCACGAATATATAAGTCCCAATAAGATTGGATTATTTGCGCCGTTTGAGGTTTTCCGCACCCGCAGCAGCCGCCCCAGCACAGCCCGCCGTGCTAGGAAGATGGGATGCCGCAAGGGTGTCGACACACGTTGCATCCCACACCAAAGGCCTACCTACATTCCAGGGCATTATGGTAATTCCGTCTGGTCTCTTCCCATCGTCGCGTGCCAAGACATTGGGTTCTCAGAATAGATGAGCAAACAAAAGAAAAAAAAAAATTCCGATCAGCGTCCGGCGCAACTATCTCGATTGCTTTGCGCAACCAAGCAATTAAACCAAATGTTTAACGTATTTTCAGGGAATTTTAGCTTAATGCT
The DNA here is from genome assembly GCA_947568875.1 of Fissipunctia ypsillon. NCBI lineage: Eukaryota > Metazoa > Arthropoda > Insecta > Lepidoptera > Noctuidae > Fissipunctia > Fissipunctia ypsillon. The sequence continues at coordinate 27,808,818 of OX387643.1, forward strand.
AAACTTATTAACATTTAATACTAGGTTAGAAGGCTATTCAAGACAAGAAATATTCTGAGAAAACAACTTCTGTACGAAATCCAAGTCGAAAACGTTCTTTTTGTTAGAATATTCAAGAACCCTTGTTTAGCCTGCCTTACCATAGGTATTTAATATGAACACACCATCCCAAAACAATGGATCACAGTGAATGTCGAATGATCACGTGAACCGAGCTTCGAAAGTTCACCAGTCCCTTGAAAACAGTGACCTTTTTTTTGTTTTTTGTTTTTAGGTGACGGGGTGGAAATCCTCATGGATGTCCTCTGCCCTGGGGTGGGCAGAGGGGTCTGTCAGACTCTTACTGACTAAGACCACCCCGGTGTTCCCTCGCACACTTGCACAGGGCACTTAAGCACTCTTCAACGCAGCCCTCGACTGGTGCCAGCCCGCATCTGCGGGCTCTACCAACCATAGAACGAATCACAGCCGGCAGCGACAGGTCGTTTCCCACTACCGAAACGAGGGCACGGCGCGGCTCCTCCCAAGCTGCACACTCTGCAAGCGTATATGCCACGCCGTGTCCTCCAGACAATGGACGCAGTGATGACACCGAGCGTCCGGCTCCCTGCCTATGCGTACTTCCCGAAGCAGCCGTGCCCCAAGAGCACCTGCGTCGCCCTAAATGACAGTGAGCCGTGCGGAGGCACGGCTTGGCTCGGGAGGAGTCCCGAGCCAATCGTCGAGCACTGGCCGGACCGCCTCGATGGTTGCGAGGCCAGCGGTAGGGCGCAAAAGCCTGTCCCGCCATTCCGCCACCAAGACCTGGCGGAGTTTGGACCGGAGCAGCGTGATCTGCCGCTGCACCAGTACTACACCCCGCGTCCGCGCCTCCTCATGCCACCGATGCAGTGACGCGAGGGCTCTCGCTTCCAGGTCCCACGGCGGGGTTCCGGCCAGTGCGCAAGCCGCTTCGTAGGAGATCGTGCAATACCCTCTGATGACTCTGATGGCCATCGTCCTCTGCTGTACTCGCAACACTGCGATACTGCGGGCCGTCAGGTCAGCCGCCCACACCGGGGCCCCACGTACAACCGCCTGCAGGCGGTACTCGGCCCCCCCAAATTGAGAAGCAGCGTTGACAGCGCACCCGCCGCGCCCATCAACTTGAGCGCCAGCCGCCGAAAGTGGGGGCCGAAGTCCCAACGGCTGTCGAGCACCAATCTCAGGTACTTCATGGTTGACTCGACAGCAATTTGGGTCCCCCCGACAACGACATGTGATCCCGGCGGCGGCGCTCGTCGGGGGTCATGGAAAATGATAGCCTCCGACTTGTTGAGGGCCACCTCCAGGCCCAGGCGCCGGATGCGGTTCACCACCTGCGAGACCGCAGCCGTAGCCAGCAACGCTGCCTCCCTATGTAAGGTATAATCCAATGGAAAGAAAAGATATCACCAGGTTAGTTTGCGCCGGGTATCAGGATCCTTTGGCAGGCTGTTAATTCCTCTTGACAGGAGCGCGCGTAGGTTTAGTCCACCCCACCTTCGCAAATACTTTGCACCACAAAGTATTATTTCGCTACTCAAAACTCATCAAAGAAACACAGCACAATTTCGATTGCCAAAGGCGCAACCCGCCACATGTGGGGCGCACGTTACAAGAAATGCACCCACTTATCCCGACACGACTGCTTGCTACAGCGTCCAGATGCAAACTCTTATATAGTATTGTCTTTTATATTCTTTTATATTTTGTGAATTTAAGAACGTTATAGGCTTAATAGGCTGTAGATTTGTAGACCATTTTCTATTTGGTAATTTGTTGACAGTTCAGTCTTCCTTCACCGTTTTGAGAACAGTGGTGATTAAATAATTTACAGAAAGTAAAGCGCCTGTCGGGGTTCGAACCTACGACCGCGAACTCGTAAGTCGCGGCCATTACCACTGGGCCACCACTGCTCCTTTGGTTGCTAGCTTGAAATGATATGTCATGGATAGATAAGGTTGATGGTTTACTGAATAGTTTTAACTACCACGTAACAAATGATATATGAATGTTGTGTGAATCAGTACAGCTGATTACTGATAGCTGATTCTGTCGCATTACACAAAAATTTGTGCAAATTGATGAAAAAGTACTGATCTAAGCAATGCGCGCGTGCCATGTAAACATGCCTACTGGACGTTGTAATGTTTTACGACGCCAGGCTCGTAAAATGGTCTACGATGTTTATAAATTTATGAAGAAAGAAGCTGAAGAAGGCCTTAAATACGATTTGAAGGCAGTACATAAACGGACTGCAGCCGCTACAGGAGTATCAGAAAGAATTGTACGACGTATTATATCGGTTGCTAATGAATCAAGTTCCGATTTATTAGCAGTTTTTCGTACACCCGGAAAGAAGAGGCAAGGGGTAAAAAAGGTAACCGGAATCGACAATTTTGACCAAGGTGTCATCAAAAGATGTATCCACAATTTTCATGTAACACAGAAAGAGTTGCCGACAATTGCTCAACTTTTAAAAAAATTAAAAGAAGATATAAATTTTGAAGGATCCGCAACGAGTTTGAGGAGAATTATAAATGAAATAGGATTTAAATGGAAAAAAACTGAAGACAATCGCAAATTATTAATTGAAAATACAAATATTCGCTGTAAGCGAATTGAATATTTGCGTGTAATAACGAAATATCGCGCAGAAGGAAGACCGATAGTTTACACTGACGAATCGTATGTCGATTCATCGCATACCACTTCGAAGGCATAGTTTACACTGACGAATCGTATGTCGATTCATCGCATACCACTTCGAAGGCATGGAGTGATAGTAGCACTAAAGGTTTAAAAAAGGAGATATCAAAAGGTCAACGTGTCGTCATTGTACATGCTGGATCCAAATCAGGATTTGTACCCAACGGCCTTTTAATGTTTAAGGCAGGTACGAAAACCGGAGATTACCATGATAATATGAATTATAATAATTATGAAAAATGGATACGCACACAACTTTTGCCGAATCTCCCACCGAGATCGGTTATGGTGATAGATAATGCACCCTAACATAACAAATTAGAGGATGCAGCGCCGACGTCAAATATCAAAAAGGCAGAAATGGTGGCATGGCTTACGGCAAAAAATATCCCTTGCAGTTCTGACATGCTGAAACCAGAACTGTATAAATTAATTTCTATACACAAAGAAAAAATTAAAAAATTTAATATTCATAAAATTTTAGAAGAACACAATCACACAATATTACGGCTTCCACCTTACCATCCCGACTTGAACCCCATAGAAATGGCTTGGGCATCCATAAAAGGTTACGTGGCGAAAAAAAATGTCACAAATAATATAATTGATATTATGAAACTAGTGGAAGAAAAAGTAAATAGCATGGGTGAACAGGAGTGGACTGCACTATGCGACAAAGTTATAAATATTGAAGAAGAATATAAGAAAAGTGATGTCATCATAGATGACCTAACTGAAAAAATAATAATTCACGTGAGTGATAATGAATCAGATGAAGATGATTCGGATATTTTTTGTGAAGAGAGTGGTTCGGATGCGGAACCATCCACTAGTAAGGGAGATGTTTTTATGGAAGGTGTGGCCCCATTGTGAATATAGTTTTTATTTATATTAATGTTTTTTATTTACATTTATCCTATTATTACCTAACCTATATGTTTTACAAATAACACATACATTATATATTAAATTAAATAAAATAACCTATGAAATAAACACGAACTTTATAATCACCAAATAAAAATAAATTGACATAATAAAATAAGTATTAAAAATGTTAGAAAACGAAAATTGTTTGGTTGATTACGTATTGTCCACTCGACTGTACCATGCGCAAGTTCGGACTCGCGACTATATTCAAGGCGGTCACAAAGTTTGGCGAGGGCTGTACGACACATGATTCGTACAACCCACTTCTTTATGCAAGCACCCGTACGTAGTATCTGAGAATGATTGATGATATTCATTTGGCTAGACATAAAGCTTATTATTTTCATAGCAACCATCGCAAACACAATGAAATGAGCATGATAAATTATTTTGTTCAAATACAAATCTGTCAAAGTCAGGACTAGTGATGGGCGACTCGGAAAGTTTCCATCATTCCACCCGGAATATTCCCAAAACGGGTATTTACCCGGGTACGTTCCCAAATCGTGGGTAAATTATTTTCTATGACGATTGAATTAGTAAGTACTGAATAAAAACAAAAACACCAACTCCAAAATCATTTAATCAACAACAGGATGGTTCAAATATGAAAATTATTGTTTAAATATCAGGTTATGGGTGACAAAAATCACTTCAAGTTTAATACTCTTATAAGTAGGTAAAATAGGTAGGTAGTAGGTAAGTAGGTAAAATGTTATTGAGATTCATTTAATCACTGTCTAAATCACTGTCATCGGAGAATGTTTTTGTTATATCGCAAAACTCTATTTCTCTTGTATTTCTTCCAGAAGTTGATGGTTGAGGTTCAATATTGTTTATGGTCAATGGGCTAACCATAAAAAGGACTTGAAGTGGGTTCCTCATCTTCTTCAACTACTTCTTCGTCTTTTTGAATGTGTAACAAATTCCAGTTATATGATATGTAGGCCAGCTTTGCAGCTCTTTCTGTTGCTAACCTGTTCCGTTTAAGGCTGTGGATATTTCCATGAACGCTGAAGGTACGCTCTGTTGCAGCCGAGGTGCAGGGAGCAGTTAAAAGACAAGCTGCAACTTTGCTCAGAGGTTTGTTTTTGCAAATTCCTTTCCACCAAGTTAAGGGATTCATTTTCTGGAGGCTGGTCCAAACAAAAGATTTTCCCCACAAACCTTCTCTTGCTCTATAATTAGCGAAATCTGTCATTATTTCCAAGTGTAACTGCCTTCCTTTCTCATGAATGAAATCCATGGCAATAATTTATTCATCTTCGTTGAGTTCGATGCCTTGAGATTTTGGATCTAGCATATAGGCTGCTAGATGAATAGGCTTTATGCAGTTCCCTCTGCGTTTATCAACTGCATTTAAAATCCTCTCCCTGAAATTATTGTCAACCAAAGAAGAAAAACCAGGAAGCAGAAAGACCAGACGTGATTTTATATCTTTGAATGACATGTACACGTCATTTATGTACGCCTCGTTTCCTTCTAGTTTAAATATGTAATCTGTTATTGGCTCTAAAATTGCAGTAGATTCATCGATCATTTTCCAAAATTCTTCGTCTAGTGCTTTAATATCAACTGGGATCATTATTGCATCTTCATGTACTGCCAAACATTGCAGAGCCGCCATGCTATTTTGCAAACTACGCACAGCATGAAGGTAACTGCCCCAACGCATCTTGCTGGGCAATTTTAGTTGCTCGCCAGAACCTTTTTCTACAATTATCTGCTTGAATAACGCGCTCAGAATTTGACTTTTTCTAACAGATTTGATTACGTCGACGGCAACTGAAATGAAGGCTTGTATAGCATCTTCTTTCATTATGTCATCACAAAGTAAATTCAATGTGTGCGCCACGCAATTAAGTGTGATTACGTTCGGATGTTGCAGTTTTACTAAATCAAAAAAGGGGGCAACATGTCTTGAGGTGCTTAAGAGGAGTGGAGAGGTATTCCACGGCTATCAGGACAATCCCAGAAGTACGGTCAAGATCCCTACCAGCATCTTACTGGACTACATCCTTCCTCCGAGCACGTTTGCTGTTGCGAATCTCTACTCAAGCCGGCCAATAAAGGCAAGAATGAGGTGGGAGGTCAGTTCTCGTCAGTGTTCACTCCAGCTGGCCAATAAAGGCAAGCCAGAGATGAGGAACATGACTTCTCCCGGGAGATAGAGTACGTGGGGTCGCTACTGCCCAGCAGCTCGCCACATGCTGCCCTGCGGGTTTCTGTATCTCTCTTGGTCTGGCTCCTCATCCTAGACCTGTTCCGGCAAAGTAACCTCTACCGGCACAGACCTAGAGTTCGTAGCGCGCAAGCCCCATCACGACGTCAACGTAGAGATACGGCGATGGGGTGATTAACTTTATTGTTATAGATATCATCATGCCGAAACAGAAAAAACAAAAAGTTTGGAGACATTAACATTAGCTTACCTGACAAATCAGTCAAATGCACATTTTGTTCAAAAATGTACCGAGTACCTAATGTAACCAAAATGGGTAATCACTTGATGACGTGTCCTAAATGTCCACTGGTTATAAGAAATGAGTTAACGGAAAGCTGTGAAGAAACATCGTTAATAGCATCAAATACATCGAACTCATCAACTACAGAAGGAGAAATAATTGAAAACTCAACACCCAGTGACGCTATTCCTTTTCTCGAATTTACAGAGGAAAAAAAACTACGACTTACAAAATTGCTTTCAAAGGCAATTTATGTTACTGGCTCGCCTCTGTCTTGGTGGAACATCCTCTGTGGAGACAGTTTTTTAAAGAACTACAGCCTCTGTTCGAACTACCAACACGAAAAGCTGTTTCCACAACACATTTAGAAACAATTGACAATCAAATGGAACGAGAAATAACTGATGAATTGAAGTCGACTGACAATTTACATCTTCAGTGCGATGGATGGAGTAACCGACGGAACGAGGGTATTATTAATTTTGTTATAGCAAAACCTGAACCCGTTTTTGTGAAAAGTTTAGCTACAACTAGCCATCGTCAAACTGCCGATTACCTAAGTGAAGAAATTCAAATAGTAATGAGAACCTACGGAACGTATAAATTTATGACTATAATAGGAGATAACGCAAAAAACCTACAAAAAGTTTTTGATTTAGTAAAACTGCAACATCCGAACGTAATCACACTTAATTGCGTGGCGCACACATTGAATTTACTTTGTGATGACATAATGAAAGAAGATGCTATACAAGCCTTCATTTCAGTTGCCGTCGACGTAATCAAATCTATTAGAAAAAGTCAAATTCTGAGCGCGTTATTCAAGCAGATAATTGTAGAAAAAGGTTCTGGCGAGCAACTAAAATTGCCCAGCAAGATGCGTTGGGGCAGTTACCTTCATGCTGTGCGTAGTTTGCAAAATAGCATGGCGGCTCTGCAATGTTTGGCAGTACATGAAGATGCATTAATGATCCCAGTTGATATTAAAGCACTAGACGAAGAATTTTGGAAAATGATCGATGAATCTACTGCAATTTTAGAGCCAATAACAGATTACATATTTAAACTAGAAGGAAACGAAGCGTACATAAATGACGTGTACATGTCATTCAAAGATATAAAATCACGTCTGGTCTTTCTGCTTCCTGGTTTTTCTTCTTTGGTTGACAATAATTTCAGGGAGAGGATTTTAAATGCAGTTGATAAACGCAGAGGGAACTGCATAAAGCCTATTCATCTAGCAGCCTATATGCTAGATCCAAAATCTCAAGGCATCGAACTCAACGAAGATGAATAAATTATTGCCATGGATTTCATTCATGAGAAAGGAAGGCAGTTACACTTGGAAATAATGACAGATTTCGCTAATTATAGAGCAAGAGAAGGTTTGTGGGGAAAATCTTTTGTTTGGACCAGCCTCCAGAAAATGAATCCCTTAACTTGGTGGAAAGGAATTTGCAAAAACAAACCTCTGAGCAAAGTTGCAGCTTGTCTTTTAACTGCTCCCTGCACCTCGGCTGCAACAGAGCGTACCTTCAGCGTTCATGGAAATATCCACAGCCTTAAACGGAACAGGTTAGCAACAGAAAGAGCTGCAAAGCTGGCCTACATATCATATAACTGGAATTTGTTACACATTCAAAAAGACGAAGAAGTAGTTGAAGAAGATGAGGAACCCACTTCAAGTCCTTTTTATGGTTAGCCCATTGACCATAAACAATATTGAACCTCAACCATCAACTTCTGGAAGAAATACAAGAGAAATAGAGTTTTGCGATATAACAAAAACATTCTCCGATGACAGTGATTTAGACAGTGATTAAATGAATCTCAATAACATTTTACCTACTTACCTACTACCTACCTATTTTACCTACTTATAAGAGTATTAAACTTGAAGTGATTTTTGTCACCCATAACCTGATATTTAAACAATAATTTTCATATTTGAACCATCCTGTTGTTGATTAAATGATTTTGGAGTTGGTGTTTTTGTTTTTATTCAGTACTTACTAATTCAATCGTCATAGAAAATAATTTACCCACGATTTGGGAACGTACCCGGGTAAATACCCGTTTTGGGAATATTCCGGGTGGAATGATGGAAACTTTCCGAGTCGCCCATCACTAGTCCTGACTTTGACAGATTTGTATTTGAACAAAATAATTTATCATGCTCATTTCATTGTGTTTGCGATGGTTGCTATGAAAATAATAAGCTTTATGTCTAGCCAAATGAATATCATCAATCATTCTCAGATACTACGTACGGGTGCTTGCATAAAGAAGTGGGTTGTACGAATCATGTGTCGTACAGCCCTCGCCAAACTTTGTGACCGCCTTGAATATAGTCGCGAGTCCGAACTTGCGCATGGTACAGTCGAGTGGACAATACGTAATCAACCAAACAATTTTCGTTTTCTAACATTTTTAATACTTATTTTATGATGTCAATTTATTTTTATTTGGTGATTATAAAGTTCGTGTTTATTTCATAGGTTATTTAATTTAATTTAATATATAATGTATGTGTTATTTGTAAAACATATAGGTTAGGTAATAATAGGATAAATGTAAATAAAAAACATTAATATAAATAAAAACTATATTCACAATGGGGCCACACCTTCCATAAAAACATCTCCCTTACTAGTGGATGGTTCCGCATCCGAATCACTCTCTTCACAAAAAATATCCGAATCATCTTCATCTGATTCATTATCGCTCACGTGAATTATTATTTTTTCAGTTAGGTCATCTATGATGACATCACTTTTCTTATATTCTTCTTCAATATTTATAATTTTGTCGCATAGTGCAGTCCACTCCTGTTCACCCATGCTATTTACTTTTTCTTCCACTAGTTTCATAATATCAATTATATTATTTGTGACATTTTTTTTCGCCACGTAACCTTTTATGGATGCCCAAGCCATTTCTATGGGGTTCAAGTCGGGATGGTAAGGTGGAAGCCGTAATATTGTGTGATTGTGTTCTTCTAAAATTTTATGAATATTAATTTTTTTAATTTTTTCTTTGTGTATAGAAATTAATTTATACAGTTCTGGTTTCAGCATGTCAGAACTGCAAGGGATATTTTTTGCCGTAAGCCATGCCACCATTTCTGCCTTTTTGATATTTGACGTCGGCGCTGCATCCTCTAATTTGTTATGTTAGGGTGCATTATCTATCACCATAACCGATCTCGGTGGGAGATTCGGCAAAAGTTGTGTGCGTATCCATTTTTCATAATTATTACGCACATACGTGTTCCAGTGATTCAGTACATGATTCTGGACCCCGTAGCGTTGGAATTTTTCGTCGGCTTTTTCTAAATTTTGAAAAAAAAAAAATTTTTTTTCCACTTTAAACTGTATAAAGTCGTTATACCTATCTACCCCAAAGACATTTTAAATGAAAAAATAATTAATTCAATTTTTTCACAAAAAAACGCAATGTAAATAAAACATAAAAAAGCTCCTCGCTCAGCTGATTTTCTGAGTTCACCGGAGGTCATTGCGATAGTACACACATACACCGACAAAGTACTCCGCCACGAAACTACTTGGTTCGACGCTACTCAATTAGGGATGGGACACGTCGATAAACTAGATCGGAATCGATATTTTCAAAGTACAGTACGACAAGAATTAAGCAAGGAAGACGATGAACAGAAGGATGAAGACTTAAAAGAAATTGATCTTCATCTGTCCGATTTTAGCAAGGAAACTAACTTAACTGCCCCCCTAGCCATATTACTTTTCTATTATCGTTTCTGCTAACGCTTAGTACAAAATGTATGGCGATGCGATGACATTACCTACCTGCAATAAGTCACGTGACACATCTACGCGGGTAATGTCTAGTGGTTAGCGTAAACGATAATAGAAAAGTAATATGGCTAGGGGAGGCTGGTTACGTAACAAGAAAGCTAATTTAAAAAATAAGTGGGTAATTTGAGTTGGTGCTTTAGTAACAGAAAAAAATCAATCATTACATAGACATCAGAAGATGTCATTAAGATATGCCAGACGTCCCGTCTGAAGTATTTTTAAAAGACTGTCACATAAAGATATTGTCATTGCTAAAATAATGCACTAATTCTAGATCATGTAATAATAGCCTTAAGAATTCCCTGCCGCAGTGTAATATATATTTTTTTTAATTGTGTAAAACTGAGAGACTTTTCTTCTTACCACTCCTTTTGTGAAATCGTCTACTTCTACTCTTTTTCTGCGAATCTGTTTTGGTTTTCTCGGTGAGTTAAATCTTTCGTTGTCTTTCAATACTTTTCCTTATTGTACAATTCAAGATACAGACTTTTCCGATAGTCCGGTAACTTCTGCTACGGTTTTGTTTAAAGGTATATCTTGTCGATATTCCGCAGAATTTGGGTCCAGTTTTTTTTTCTAAAATATTCGTATACGTTAAAAGCCATTTGCTTGCACTGACTATTAATTTTATGTCCGAAGATTTTTCGACTCATTTTGAGAATGTAATCTCATGTATAACTTTCACAAAGCATCCGCAACCGTCAACACGTGCGATCCTTAACCGCGTAGCGAGCGGAACGAGTTATGGCAAAAATGCGCCTGTCGCCCTCGCCGCCCTCGGTCCCCTTTGTCGTCGGAACCCCGCACCCCTGTACCCCGCGGGCACGGGGGCGCGGGATTAACACGTTCGCGTGAGCAACCGTACAAATTGTCCTTCGACCCAACGCTTCTTCCGCTTCCTTAGCAGTCATGTGTACAATAACACTAACAAAATTTTAAACATTGTGTAAATCCAAATGTAAAGCAAAAATAATAAATTGGCTTCTTGATTTAGATTATTCTGAGACAGAAAATATTTCAGCTGTTTTAAAATAAATTAGATAGTAAATTTGTAGACCACATTTTAATACACACACCTACACTCACTCTAACAAATATACTGTCACACACACACACACAACACGCAACACACACTCAACACGCACCATACACTACACACCCATAGACACACCATCTTTAGTTTTTACATTTTCCTATTTTAGTTTTTAAATATTCCTCTCTGTACGTGAAGGCTTTGATGTTTACAAATTACCTAGTGCTTAATAGTATTGTTTTAAGAGGGTGAGAGCCTGGAGATCTGTCATACAGGTCCCGAACCCGCTACAGACTCCAGCTCTCACAAAGGTTACAAATTTGAAATAATATGTCACGAACCAATGTCTGTACCTCATTTCTGAATGTTGGTCATGCGGCAGTTTTGGCTTGGAAAATCGAACGTGTTGCGGCGCTAAGTAGATGCGCCATAGGAATTTGCTTTAAAATGGATGTCCAAAGACGTTCCGTCAAAATAAATATGACAACCTAGAGGACGTCGTATGACGTTGCGCCATTTCAAAATTATATCAACACGACGTTGTAAGACGTTGCTCACGCGAACGTGTTAAAGCGGTCGGTCTATAGTGAAATGGCTGCCAATACTAAAGACTACAAAAATACTGTCAAAAGAGTTTTATTGGAAAGTAAACGTCTTTTGGAAGACGGAAGCAAATTTAAATCTTCTAAAAAGACCAGATGCAAAAAAATATCAATATCATTGACGATTTTGATAAAGCGGTAATCAAAAGAACTATTCACAACTTTCACATTACTGATAAAAAGGTGCCAACTATGAAGCGAATACATAAAAAGTTCATGAAGGTTTCATACCAAGTGCGCTGCTGATGTTCAAAGCAAATCAAAAAAGTGGTGATTACCATAACAATACACGAAATTGCTACGAACGCAATTAATTCCATATTTAAAGCCCAATAGCGTTGTGGTGGTAGACAATGCATCTTACCACAATTCATTAGAAAATCCCGCTCCCAATTCAAATAGTCGTAAACAAGATATGGTTGACTGGCTCAAGTATCGCAATATCGATCACTCTACATCGATGCTTAAACCACAACTCTATCAGTTGATACTGCAAAAGAAACAAAGATTTATTGAATATAAAATTGACACTTTACATAGAGAACATGGTCACAGAGTCCTTTGTCTACCACCCTACCACCCGGATTTCAACCCAATTGAAAATGTATGGGCAATGATAAAAGGATACGTGGCGAAAAGAACGTGTCAATGAATATGGATACAATAATGAGGTGAGCGAAAGTTGACACTATCAATGTATAAGTATGGAAAAATGTATGTGATCACGCAATAAAAGAAGACATAAGTTTCATGGTCACAACGCCGTTCTTGATGATAGAACGGAACGATTCATTATTACCAAACGATGACAGACGAGACGTCGGTCGTCACACGCGAGTGAAAATGAAGACGAGAGTGATAATGAAAATGATAAAGATGCAATGGCCGGTGTAGAAGAATTGTTATAATTTTTTTTTACATTTGAATTTTACTTATTGATCACTAACTTCTCAGTCACACTTACTTAATGTACATATACTCATCAGTCATACATATCATAGCTGGCCTTTATTTTAACAATTTTTGCTTATTTAGTTTTATTTTATTTTTAATACTTCTCCCACTTATGTTATGTAACTACCTAGAATTAAAAAAAAAAAATTTAAACGTTTTTGGTCCGACTCTACTTTCGGTTATCACTCACGCGAATGTAAAGCTCAGCTTACGCCTCGCGGACTGTACTTATACAAAAAAAAACTTTTTTTATTTGCGATTGCGGCCGAAAAAAAACTTGTTTCCATCTGTCTTTAGTTGGGGTCGGCTTCCAGTCTAACCAGATGCAGCTGAATACTAGTAATTTAAATGGAGCAACTGCATATCTGATCTCCACAGCCCAGTTAATCAGTAAAACGATACCCCTTGATAGGACTGATTGTTAGATATTCAGGCTTCTGACTGGGTAGTCAGAAGCCCTAAAGTCTGACAGTCGTTACGGGTGAAACGACTGTCAAAGATCTACGACCGACAGCCGGGACCAACGGCTTTACATGATTTTCGAGGCACGGAGGGTTATCCGTATGTAATTGATGGTATGTATGAAAAGAAAGATATGTGTATTTGAGCTTATTATTCCTCATTCCGAGGTTAGATTCCTATTTAACTGGGCAAATATTATGCAAGGGCAGTGGGGTAAGGGCAGTGAATTAAAATTAGTTGATACGAAATAAATGCTTACCCGGTTCTTCGATATTACATTGCTTTTGATTCCAATTGGGATAATGTTTAGATATCTGTATGCATATAGTAGAGCAGTCTGACGAGAGATCTGAGTAATTTTCGTCTGACGTGGGCACCACCAGAAATATTGAGGAAGCGTCAGAAAATTCATTATTCGATAGAAGTTGGTCCACCACCGTTGTTATATCATGCTCACTGTCCAAATTGCTTATGACTATGACAGGTTCCCCATTGTTCATTTTTCTTGTCCTTATCTTTTGTGTATCGTGTTCATTGAGTAATTTTGTTTCAGATAATGTATCATTTCGTTTCCTCTTGATACAATCTACTCCGTAGTTTGTATTCCCTGAGTGTGCTCTGTTAAAGTGCGCCACACTCACTTGGTTGTCGCTTTCGCTAATGGAAAAGCGTGATTTTAATATACACGCGTGATTTAATATATACAAATGTCGATTTTCACCAAATATTAAGTATTTTGACGGATAGCTCTTAAGAGGGCTGTCGCATTTTGTCACCTCTCTCGCTCACAAGGGACCAAATTTTTAAAAATGTTAAATGAAAAGATGTTCTTTCGGGTTCCGTACGCAAAGGGTGCCAAACGGAAATTTAAAGGGATTCCCATACAATAAACTTTTTGTTAGTTTTATATCAAAATAAGATACTAGTAACGCCATATGTTGTTTGTTTGTAACACTATATATTTTGAATGTAAAGTAGATGTGTTCTTAAGAAATATTCATTTGTTCAGTCTCGAAAAAACTAGTTTGATTTATAGCCCAGCGCTCTCAGTTTCTTTTTACAAAATATAAAAGTAGTTTCGTGGATGCAATAAAAATTTGCAAGAATGCCTTCGAACCAGTGGCGAGGCTTGACATTTCGTAGGAGGGAAGCCGAAGAAGAAATTGTTCAGTTACAAATAGTCATCCAAATACGATTTCCACGTTGTGGCGTAGAACAATTTGTGTTGTTGTTGCAATATATATTATTTGGCAGTCGTAGACATTACTGAATGTGCTATTTTTCTATGGTGGTAGGTGAAGTTACTCTTCCGATCCTCCAAAGAGAAGCCGGTAGGAATGGAGTTGTTAGCGCACTTCGCCTCTGCTTCGAACTATTTACTAAATGTTCCGAAGCTGAAGGGGCGTGAAGACTACAGTGAGTGGATCTTCGCTGCGGAGAATTTTCTAGTCCTAGAGGATATGCTTCGCTGTATCAAGCCAGATACTGGGAGGAAACTAGAACCCGCAGATGACGTGAAAACCAAGGTGAAACTTATTATGGCTATACAGGGCGTCCCACGGATATGCCACATGGAGGGAACGTACCTTGAATATTGTAGATGGAACATTTTACTGTAAGGAAGACATTATTTGAATTTAAAAAACAATTTAACCTGCATTCATAGATATTTAAATACCGGAAATCGAAAACGTTATACGACAAAAATAATCAGCCTGTAGCTTTATCATACCGATCGAAAGGCTTCATCATAAGGATTATTTTTTGCTAAATAACATAGTGTCAATAATAAAAGGAAGACCATGAATTTTAAGTAGTGGCGAATTTGACTGTAGCAGGCGAAACTTGGCATCGTAGATTGGGTCATGTCAATAGCAAATACCTGAATAAAATGACTAGTGCTGGTGAAGGAATGAATCTCAAAGAAGGAGTTCATCTTGACAAATCAACATGTACAGTTTGCTGTGAGGGAAGACAGTGTCGTCTTCCATTCACACATGAGGGTTCCAGAAACAAGGAATTACTTCATTTAGTTCACACCGACATTTGTGGACCAATGGAGCATGAGTCACATGCCGGTTCTAGATACTTCATACTATTCATAGATGATTATAGTCGTATGATATCTCTGTATGTATGGTGTCTATTAACATCAAATATAAAAGTGAAGCCTTTAGATGTTTTGCAGAATTTAAAGCAAAAGTTGAGAAACAAACAAATACGAAGATAAAGATATTGACAAGTGATAATGGTTGTGAGTACTGCAACAGAGAATTTGATTCATATCTCAAGAAGGAAGGTATTGTTCATCAAAGAAGTAACCCATAGACCCCAGAACAAAATGGGACATCAGAACGGAATAATCGAACTATTCTAGAGAAGGCTAGATGTTTATTGTTTGATGCGAATATGGGCAAAGAGTTTTGGGCGGAAACAATCAATACCGCAGTTTATTTACAAAATCGTACTGTACTTCCTGCATTAAATGAAAAAAAACTCCATATGGAATCTGGACTGGGAGTAAACCTGACATTAGTCACTTACGGATATTTGGGAGCAGAGTGATGGTCCTTGTGGCTAAAGAAAAACGCCAGAAATGGGAGAGAAAATCTGAGAAGCAGATACTTGTGGGATATCCAGATGACATTAAAGGCGTACCGAATATACAGGGTGTTTGGTAGATGGGTGCAAAGCCTGAAGGGGGTGATATCTTAGTCCATTTAGAACTTATTAAGTTAAACTTGTCTTAGACGAAGTCTGTTCCTTGTATTTTTTTTGAAACTAAGGTTTTTAAAAATAATACCCATTTTTTTCAATTAACTGTTAATAGTGTCCAGTAAAAGCTGTTATGTTATTATTTTTTATTTATGTAATATGTGATTATTCAAACAAAATAATTCACAAGCATCTGTGTCAACAGAGAAACATTCTACGCCATATTCAAGTTTAAGAAACTTTTAAAAATCAAGAAAATGTTTTGTTTACGGCATAATAATAATACGTATAAACCCCGATATCTTCAAAGTGAGAGTTAACAGGCTTCTTCTGGGTAAGCTCGCTCCATCGTCGACTTTGTCTCTGTCATATCTGACCTAGACTAGAGTCAAGAGCAAACCTATCTCAAATAAAAAAGTAAATAAAAGAATAATAATACTTGCGGCAACACTAACGTCAACACGTCACGAAATTTATTCTCAATAATTTTCATAGTTTATTCATTTTAGACGAAGTTTTGTATTATATCAGAAATTCAAAAGAAACCCAAAGGCAACCTAAACCCTTTTATATAAATTTTTAATCTACAAAAGAAGAAAATGAACCCTATAATAAAAATACCGAATCGGAGGTGACATCTGTCATGTCACCTCTGATAAAACCACAAATAATCAATGAATAAATAATAATGTTGACGAGATCAGCTGCACGAGCACGCCCACCACCTCCCGACTCTTCGCTCAGCTCCACCTCGCCGCCGCCGGTATCCAGCCCCACCGTGAGCGCTGTGATGATACGAGCTGCGGTAGTTGCGTCGAGCTCGAGCGACGAGTATTTTTCCCCGCCGACGTCGGCAACACCTGTACGTCGACAGGGGAGAGGCGGGCCACCGAGGAGCTTGGGACTTAGGGGCCAACCGGCCCCGAGCCGGGTCCCCGCTGCCGGTGGTTGTGTGCAGCGCATGAGATGGACTCAGTCTATGAACGAGAACGTCATGCGCGCATATTACGGGTCTACAGAGGGGGGAACTAACCTCACTGCGTACCGTGTTAGAATGCTGTCTCTGTTTCAGGAACTAGAGCCAACCGTCAGCGTCTCGGCCCAACGACTATCGGATCAGGTGCGGGTCATCCAACGCAATCATAGGTTGGGCGATGCCGCACTTGATAGGCTGCGCTCAGAAGTATTGAGCAACCATATCGTCTCAACTCCGGCACAAACCGTGGTACAAATTTCAACTATTGATTCAATCCCGCCGCGGTCTAATCATGCTGCTGTAGAGGAGGATGATAGGGTTGCCACAGTAAGTAGCCAGTGCAACGCCCGATTGAGGAGCGCACTGAAGGATGCGTTTCTCGAGTATAGGTCTACTCCGACCGAACTTAGGCCCCGATTACCACACTTGCCTATGCACAAGAAAAATAGGGCGCTGGTGTGTGCTTTGGACTCGCAGCTTTTCAAGAGCAGCGAGGATCTCATTGATACGCATTCGATCCTGTATTGCGCGGCTGTTGCGGCATGTCGTTTGGCTAACGTCAAGTTTCCAAACTGTGACGGAGCTACTCGACCAAAACCAGCCGTACCAGCCTGGCAGTGCAGGATCGAACGTCGTAACGATGAGACCAGGGTACTCATCGGCAAACTATACTGCTTCAGGGAGATACACGACCACGAGAGCAGCGCTTTTTAAGGCGGGCATTCTCGGGGACTGGAAACAGCCCTCGAAAATACATGTCCCGTGTCACAGAGCGCATCGACTTCCTGAAGCAGAAAGTTTGTGCATGGGCGAGCCGTATTCGGCGGTATAAGCGGCGGGTCGATCGATACACGCAGAATCGCATGTTCCAGAGCGATGAGAGGCGGGTATATAGAGCTTGGGAGCGACCTGAAAAAAATGTGGCGGACGTGCGCCGCCCAGATGATGCCACCACGAGTAGATTCTGGCGCAGCATCTGGTCGGTGCCCGTCTGTCACGCTGAGGCTGGCTGGATGCAGGATGTCGAGCGAGTGTGTGGAACTATTACCAGAAATGGAAAAGGTCTTAATAACGCCATTAGACGTAGCCAAAGCAGTCCGCCCGTTGCCAAATTGGAAATCACCGGGACCGGACGGACTGCACAACTTTTGGCTAAAATGGCTAAGTAGTTCACACATTCGCCTGGCATCTCAGTTCCAGTCATCCTTAGAGTCTGGGTCGCTACCGCAGTTTCTAACAACAGGCGTTACCCACCTGCTCCAAAAGTCAGGTAGTCCCGCGGAACCCAAGAATTATAGACCGATCACGTGTTTGTCGACGATCTATAAACTTCTAACATCCATTTTGAGAGTGAAAATTAATACGCACATTGAGAGTAACTCGATTATGTCTTCCTCTCAAAATGGATGTAGGAACGGGTCCCGCGGTACTAAGTAGCTACTCCTCATCGACATGGCCATAAGCCAACAGGTTCGTCGATCCCGCAAAGATCTGTCGACATGCTGGATAGATTATAAGAAGGCCTACGACTCTGTGCCACATACATGGCTCATGAGAGTGCTGGAGTTGTACAAGATTGATGCACCTCTACGCACCTTCCTTGAGTCTTGTATGGGGCAATGGAGGACGGTCCTTAGCTATCCAGGGTGTGGACAGATTCAGAGGAATGATGAACCTGTATGGATTAAACGGGGAATATTTCAGGGCGACAGTTTGAGTCCACTTTGGTTCTGCTTAGCCCTGAATCCTCTAAGCACACTGCTGGAGGATTCAGGCCTAGGCTATCGGTTGAAGAGAGGTGGTCAGGTCATATCTCACCTCCTCTACATGGACGACTTGAAACTCTTTGCCCCCAACAAATTGCGACTGGTGGAACTACTGAAGGTAACTGAAACTTTCAGTAACGCCATCAGGATGGAATTTGGTGTGGACAAATGTGCAGCCATGCATGTAAAGCGAGGCGAGATTATGGAATCCGAGGGGATTCAACTTTCGGATTCCATACAGCTTAGATCCCTCTCCTCAGCCGAAAGCTATAAGTATTTGGGTATGTCGGAAGCGCTAGGCATCAATGTTGCTGACATGAAGCAATTGTTGAAGGAGCGCTTCTTTGGTCGCCTGAAGAAGGTATTAACTAGTCTTCTTTCAGGCGGAAACAAGGTGCGCGCTTTCAACGGTTGGGTCATGCCGGTTTTGATGTACTCTTTCGGCATACTCAAATGGACCCAGACCGAACTCGATGCCCTAGACAGAAGGGTCCGTACACTGCTGACCGCAAACCGGATGCATCACCCACGCGCATCGGTGATGAGACTGTATATCCCGCGGAAGTGCGGGGGTCGAGGCTTTTTAAATGCGAAGACCCTCCACAACCGGGAGAAGTGCAGTGTCAGGGAATATTTTTTAAAAGCCGACGTGGGTATGCACCGTGATGTGGTCGCAGTGGACAAGGGGCTCACCCCGCTCTCCATGGCTAAAGAGAACTGGCGCAAACCTGTAGTACTTACTACAGATGACCGCAAGGCGGTATGGCAAAGCAAGGAGCTTCACGGGCGCTTCTATCGGGCTCTTCATGAGCCCAGTGTAGATTTCCTAGCGTCCGTATCCTGGCTACGTTTTGGTGACCTTTTCGGGGAAACCGAGGGTTTTGTCTGTGCAATTATGGACGAAGTTATTTTGACGAATAACTACCGGAGACATATTATGAAGGACGAGACGGTTGACGTGTGTCGGGCATGCCACCGTCCGGGTGAGTCTATCAGACATATCATCTCTGGTTGTTCTCGTCTGGCTAACGGCGAGTACTTGCACAGACAAAACCAAGTGGCCAAGCTTATTCACCAGCAACTTGCTTTGAAATACAAACTTGTGGACTCTGAGGTACCGTATTACAAGTATGTGCCCGACCCAGTTCTCGAAAATGACTATGTCACGTTGTACTGGGATCGGTCTATCATTACTGACAGGACTATTGTCGCCAATAAGCCTGATATAGTGGTGATAGATCGATTAGCGCGCCGCGCAATGATAATCGATGTTACCATCCCACATGACGAGAACCTCGTGAAAGCTGAAAAAGAGAAACAAATAAAATATCTCGACTTAGCGCACGAGGTTGTTGACATGTGGAATGTGAGCTCGGCTGTCCTTGTGCCGATTGTCGTAACGGCCAACGGCCTGATAGCCGAAAGCCTCGACCAACATCTCTCGAGGCTCTCGTTAGGCGGTTGGATCAAGAGCCTGATTCAGAAGGCAGTACTCCTCGATACGGCTCAAACCTTTTTAAAAACATGCTTAGTGTTTGCCCTTTCTTTTGAGGTAGTCTTTATGCAGATGTCTCATCAACTCTTGGAATTAGGATGTACAAAGCAAATTGAGGTCGAATATTTAATTTTTAAACAGATCAAAATAATGCAACATTTTTGCTAATGCACTATTGTTTTTTTGTTAGGAATCAGTTATCAGTAACTGATTCCTTCTTAGAATGATGGTGCACGCGCACTAATCAAATTCTGGGAACTCGCATAACAAAAGCCGCCGCGCGACGATAGCAAACTTGCCCTCTTTTCGACTCTCAGGTAGCGTCTAGTCAGGCAGCCGATTCCCGGCCACCGTAGGCGCGGGCTTGCGGACGGCGAGCAATGGGTAGCTCGCCGTCCGGTAAGGACCAAGCCAGAGTCGACGGCGCGTCGTGTTCCACGCGCGCCTCAAAGAGATGTCAGCACTATTGACGGGGTCCGCTAGGGCCGATGCCAGCTAGGGTTGCGGGATGTTCGAAAGAGTTACCGTGGCCCCGGCACAGGCAACAGAAGGAACACGGGTGGGTTTTAGTCAGTAAAAGTCTGACACGCCCTCCCGCTCCGCCCAGAGCGGGAGAAGTCATTTGATGATTTCCCATCCACAAAAAAAAAAAAAAAAGAAAGGTAGCGTCTAGTGAATTGTTATTCAATAGAAAAATCAGCTTAGTTGCTGAGGATATAAAGTCATTATTTATTTACACTAGTACTAGTACCCGAGTAGTCGGGTGGACTCGTCACATCTTCGGACCCTCAGTTAGTCAAGTAACGACTGCCCTTGTGACAAGACGTTTTAATTGCAAATTCGCGTTTACACAATTCACCGCATGAGATTGTGCGTCCCTTCACGTGTTGATTTTTGAGGTTTTTAAGGTGTTGAGCCTAGCCCTAGGTGTGAGCGCCTTCACTGATTTTGGACTTTTATTTGTGTGATCAATCGACTATGGCTACTTTTTCGAATGAAGAATATGCTGATATCGTCTTCATGTATGGCCGAGCTGACGGTAATGGATCTTTGGCGCGACAGATGTACCAAGAGAGATATCCGAATCGCAAATTACCTAATGTCAGAGTGTTTTACAACACATTTCGTCGGCTTTCTGAAGTTGGAATCCATCACGCGGAATCTGGAATCAACCCGGGAAGACATCACCCAAGTATCGAGGAAGACATTATTGCAGCTTTTGATGCAGATCCTACTACGAACGTCAGAGTAGTAGCTCGAAACCGCAACATTTCGGTATGGAAAGTGTGGAATACGATGCACCGAGAAAACAAATATCCTTTCCACGGCACGGGTGTACAAGGTTTGGAAAATGAAGATCCCCCACGAAGGATTCAGTTCTGTCGCTTTTTGTTAAATAGTGACATTGAAGATGCATGGTTTTTAAAATCCATCGTGTGGACCGATGAGTCAAAATTTTCGAAAGAAGGAATTACCAATTTTCATAATCTTCATCGATGGACCGACAAGGAGAATAAATAATCCACACTGGAAAAAGCAAGTGTCGTTCTAAAGGAAATTTTCAGTTAACGTGTGGGCAGGAGTAATTGCCCGAAAGTTGATTGGCCCCCACTTCCTACCAATAATAACCATCAATAATACCATAATTTAAATGGAGAAAATTACCTGAAATTCCTCCAAAACTATCTCCCAGAGCTTCTGGACGAGACCGAAATACCAATATTGGCAATGAGAAAACCAATGATTTTTCAACAAGATGGTTGTCCAGCACACTGAACCCTAACTGTGAGAGAACATTTAAATAATTGTTTCCCAGAGAGCTGGATTGGCAGAGACGGGCCCATCCCTTGGCCACCTCGATCACCCGATTTAACTCTTGTGGATTTTTTCGTTTGGCGACGGGCCAAGGAACTCGTCCACACGCACATTGAAATTTCAACTAGAGAAGAATTAATAGAAAGAATCCAAACGGCTTTTCAAATCATGAAGCAGGAGATGAAATTAAAAATCTCGACTACAAAAGTGAGAAGACGGGCACGCGCTTGTATAAAAAACCGCGGTCAACATTTTGAACATGAACAATAAATTATTTTAACAAAAATGTTGTTTTATTGATCTGTTCAAAAATAAAAATTTTCATACTCAATTTGCTTTTCCACATCCTAATTCCAAGTGCTAATGAGATATCTGCGTAAATAGTACCTCAAAAGAAAGGCCAATAACCAAGCATGTTTTTAAAAAGGTTTGAACAACTGAGGCTATTTTTTTATTATGCCGTAAACAAAACATTTTCTTGTTTTTTAAAAGTTTCTTAAACATAAATATGGCGTATAATGTTTCTCTGATGACACAGATGCTTGGGAATTATTTTGTTTGAATAATCACACATTACATAAATAAAAAATAATAACATAACAGCTTTTTTACTGGACACTATTAACAATTAATTGACAAAAATGGGTATTATTGTTAAAAACCTTGAGTTTCAAAAAAAGAATACAAGGAACAGACTTCGTCTATGACAAGTTTAGCTTAATAAGTTCTAAATGGTCTAAGATACCACCCTCTTCAGGCTTTGCATCCATCTACTAAACACACTGTATAACCCATGAACAGGACGAGTGACGATGAGAATAACACAGAAGCCAGTATACCAATTTCTGAAGAAAATGGAGAAAACTCATGTTCAGTGGGGGTCCTATCTGACAAGGGTTCACCAAAACCAGAAGCTGGAGATGAGAATACACTAATTGGGAAAACATCAGATGGGTCAGATGACTCCTATATTCCTAGTGAATATGAAGATGCTCATGATTCACCTATTGTTAGAAGCAGCAGCAGAATCAGAAAGAAGCCGGAACGATATGGGATGTTAAATGTGTGTGTTCCAGAGGAAGTATTTGATGATGCTAGTGGAATATCTCTAAAAGAAGCATTAAAGGGACCAGAGAAAAACCAGTGGTTATCAGCAGTGAAAGAAGAACTTCAGTGTTTTAAAGACAACAATGCATTGGAGCTAGTGGATACGCTAACAGATGACAAGACTATAGACTATAGCACGACGGATAATGTCATTAATGCTGGCGTGCTGTGCTATCCGGCCTGCGCTCTTACTACAAGACAGGCCATGATATCCGAGGCACTCGACGGCTTCACCGCACTGGCAGCGATGTGGAGCCCCGCAAGGAGCGCCCAGACGAGGCGCCAGAGGAGGTGGAGTCACCCAGCAGTGCCTATGTTGGGTGACGGTAGTGTTTGAAGCCAGAGGCCCGACTCCCATTCACCCACAGCCAGCAGGCGGGCACGCTCAGCAGTATTGGTGGACGTATTGATAAGATTATTCCGTACCAACCTGCAGAGCGGCTCATCGCACTGTCTCTGGGAAGATGGGTTCACGGGCCGATCTGTATCCGGGTAAGCCGCTATCCAGGCGTTCACCGCATCACTCAAGCACGGCAATTCAGAGTCAACCAGGGATGGAGCTAAAATTTTCCCGGTCAACTTTTCAGTGCTGTGGACAGAGGACAGGAGCTAATACTGGTAATTTTGCGGATGCCGAGGCCGTCAAAACGGATGGGTAGTGTGGCTTGAAGCCACGATCGGTCGTCCAAGGCCACATTTAAAATAGATGTTAGCGTGCTGCGAATAATTTGGTCAATTTTGTCCAACAAATGTCGCTGCTTCCATAAAGGGGAAGAACGTAGAAAATATATAAAATTTGGGCCAAAACAACAGTATCTAATCAGGGTGAATGCCGAATGTAAATTAATTTTGGAGAGTCTGTCCGAAATGTCGTAGAAGTTTTTGATTTTTTCGTCGATAAAAGGAGAAAAGCTGTCTTCTAAAATTGGGGAACCTAGAAGGTGCAGTGAACTTTTTTCTAAAATTTTAATTTGCGGGGCTATTGCATTAAATTTATCTAGGATCAATTGTCTGTCAGTAATGTCAGGAAGATAGATTTCACATTTTGAGGGGTTAAGGTCCAAGCCAATAAATTTAAATTCCTGTTTGAGAAGTTGTAGGTCTTTCAAAACGGTGTCTGCATCACCTCCTAGAGTTCCATCGTCTAAATACCACACGTTAAATTTTGAATTTAGTTTCTGGATAATTGGATGAATAGCCAAGCTGAAAATGACTGGCCCGAGAGGGTCACCTTGTTGGCATCCTACTGCAGATTCCAAAACATTGTCCTTGTATAATAATTTGTAAGGGTACCTGTAACATTGCCACATAAAACCATAAATTTCGGGTAGTTCCTTTTTGACTTCAGCCAACAAAGTGTCCCTAATTACAGAGTTAAAGGCGTTTATTTTATTATTTTTACATAGGTATCATTGTTTTTAATTTGTACAAACTGTTATTCTTATAAAACGATTATGTCTAATGTGAAATTTCCTTCTTGAAAACTTACTCAATTTTGGGCACCTTATATTAATTAGCAACACTGAATCGACGGTGCCGTCCTCTTTCAGTTCACAGATAAGTTGGTCAGACTGTAACTATATTATGCAAAAATTACAGGATAAAATGTAGATAATGTCTATATTTTTGTAACTTAATATCAAAAATTGTATATTGTTAGTTTCTAAATACTTACTGATTTTTATTAACATGTAAATGTTTGATCGGAATGCGCCTGCCATTAATTTCTTAGCAAATAACAAGATTAATAGATACATACATATATATATATATATATTTCTTAACGATAAATAAGTTAATAAATTGTATATCAAGATAACAACATCTACACTTAATTTATAATTATTGATTAATTTTTAATTTCGTTTATCTCTATACTTGCACACACGACTGCTACCCATCAAAAGACGCAGAATTTAATACACTGCCGTCTCGTATTTTCCTTAGAAAGCTTTTTTATTTGTTCCCTGGACGTTTCACTGGTGGTGTAGTAAGTAGGTATGTTACGTTTATACGTACTTCTCTATATCTGTTGGAACAACTATTATTTTCCTGTAATGAGTAATTCATAATTATGTAATAATTCACGTTCACGTTCAAATCTGATTCACGCTTTACATTATTACTTATTTATTTTTTTGATGATCTAAAGAGGGTAGGTAAGTGTTAATAAAGAATACATTTACCTAATTTTTTTTTTTACATTATGAGAAAATAAACACATAGACCGGTTGATTTGTTGTATGTGATCTGCAAAACCTTAACATGAAGCGTGGAAAGAGACTATCTGTGAGTTTGGAAGAACAAAAAAGTTTTTATTTTATTTATTACAGACTTACATACAGCTATCATTACAGTAACCCAATGCGATAGTGTAGGAAAAAATAATAACGATACGTATAAATACATTTCAATTCACAGATTCTACAGTGTTTTCATACAGTATCAGGAACATTTTAAATGTGAATCTGAGCTACCGTCCTCGTGCAGTGTGGTTTACAAGGACTTAAGTAAAAACGTTGTGTTCGCGAATGTCTGCACATGCTCTGTATTTCTCGGCTAAAAGGAATTTCAAATTATTTTTCGGCGCTGGAACTGTAAATGAAGAAAGAAACCTGAATAAACAGATGAGTGTTCAAGACAATTCCAGTCAAAGCAGTAGTAGGGACCATTCTAATGTTCATGATAGAATTAGTGACAATAGTACTTGTAGTAATGACAACGACAAAGACTTTGTTTCTTTTGAAATAAGTTTAGAAGAATGGGAACATATTAAACCACAGTCTTATTGTTATGCTAGAAACAATTAAAAGAAATCTAACGTTAATATCGTAATATGAAACGAATGCCGATAAATAAATGGACGAGTTGTATGAGAGAATATATTTGGAAGTATACGTCATATCGATGCACATGGATTTTTAAAAATAATACGGCGAGTGGTAACCGGTATACCGTCAAATTCACAGGATATTGCAAACAATGCGAAGGAAAACTTACAGTTGGTACTGAAAGAAAAGACTCCATTGTTATCGCTCATTGCTCAATAATTAATGTAAATCCTCGATTGCTACACGTCCCTATAAAAGTTCAAATAACAAAGGCCAATGCGTAAAATTGGTGCCTTTTATTTTTTTGGCGGCAGTCGATCGGATATGAAAAAAGTGATGCAGAATAATATAACAAATGAAATATTGTATGGGGTCTTATATCATAAACTCAGTCCGAACTGAGTTATGGGTGTTTAAAGAAAAAATAATACAATTGTAAATAATTCAACAATCACCACTTGAAGTTTGTTTTATCGTTGTGCGTTTATAGCCAGATCATAATTCTGACTTCAAAATGATGCGCTGCTGTCCTTCCCGTGCGCTTTCACTGACGCCAACACCGGGCGGCACTGCTAATTGGCTAGAACGCTAGCCAATCATAGTCAAAGAATTTTTTACCTGCGCACGAGCCTGTTTAAGGTATTTTATATTTATTACACATTGGCAAACAAAGCACTCACTGTTCTACCTTCGTGGCTTACGTGTTTTTTTAGAGTTTCTCGTGGTGATTTTATAGACGACTTGGCTTAATAATCTGGACTTGAAAAACGTTTCTTTAATTGGATAACCTGTGCTTGACATACTCGGGACTGTGATTGTGTTTTACGTGTTGGATTTTGTTGTTGTGACAATATGGCAGACTTGGGACTTTGTTTGTTGTGCCAACGCACTTTAAATCGGAGTAATAATCGCCGGAGACCGTCAATGCCATTAACTGCTGAATTAATGCAAGCACATCCTTCCTTGATGCAGTATCTCATCAATATTAGAAATATAACAGAGGTAAATTGTTTACGAGAATATAATTAATGCAATCGAAAAACTGTAAAAATGTCTCCGTTCAACTTATTGTTTGTTGTTGTTCCTTTACGCCGCAACGGATCGATATATTTATACGGATATTTTAGGTAGTAGGAGAAGTAGAAAGTAAAATAGACTATACATCCCGGCAAAATAAAATATTATTCCCATGTGAAGTGTGATATATACTTCATGTGACTAACCTAAAGCCGCTGAAGCGCACATATTTATTATCTATTTTACACCTTAAGCGCACACGACCGATGGGTCACCGGCCGCGCGCATCGTGTGGCACGCAGGTGTTCCACAAAAACCCTATTTACGACTTTGTTTCTGGGTATTTTGCTTCCGGTTCATATTTTTTCTATTGTCAACGAGCAGGGCTTTCAAAATGTGTTGGTTTCCTTTGAATATATGATTGAATTCATTTATAAAATTGTTAAAAAATAAATAAAAATAGAAAATATTTTATGAAACAAAAATACAAGTGGTAACCTATATGTTTTTAGGTTTAAAATCCATGGAATGTTTATTTTTAATGTAAAACGTGAATAAAATCACATTGCACAGTACAATTTACATTACATATTTACAAGTAATGAAGAACCAAAACAAAGAACCACAGACGGAAAAGAACTATTTTTTTTTCATTTTTGAAATGAGAGCTCGTAGGTTTGTCATAAATATATGTTGTTATTTAGTAAGAAATTACACGGTACTGTTACCATAAAGAAATACACACTAGTTAAGGCATAATATAACGTCAGTCCCGCTTTGGGGACTGCAGATCCCATGTGCACCTTGAGGCAAAAAACTTTTGGGTACTCTAGATACCATGTGTGCTTTAGCGGTGCCGCGGCGGGTGGAGCCCCGTGTGTTATAGGACTTGTACACAAAACTGCGAATCGGTGCGATGCGAATTCGTGCGACAAGGTGTCTCCCTTCCACGAATAGGATGACGCAGGAATGCGCAATGCGAATCAATTTGCAAGTTCTTGCGATGCGTCGTGTGAGCTCGCAGATTTTTGCGGATGCGACGACGCAACGCAGTTTTGTGAACGATCCCTAAGACAGCTGATTATTATTATGAAAGAATATCTTAAATATTTAAGACTAAACTCACCTTGCTTTTGCTATTTTTCTTCTATTTCTAGCACTGTTCAGACTTTATACTAACTGAATAAAAAACGGTTTCTTAGTCTTAATGACGATTTTCATTTCACTAATGGTAGTTCATTTTGTTTCTAATTTGGTGTCGGGGACCGGATTTGCAGACCATGCTTACAACGCGCTGACCGTTACGTGTCAGCGGAACCAAGCGTATTGGAGCAACCAGCGGAGCAAAACGTTTTGCAACAACCAGCGGAACCAAATGTTCTGGAACATCCAGCGGATCCACACATCTTGGAACCAGCAGCGCAACCAAACGTTGTAGAACAGCCAGCTGGAAGTGTTCAAGGACAACGCCATTTTCATTTCCCCGGTTATCATCGAGCACCTTTGAATACCAGAGTTTGCATTTTTGCAATGTGTGAAAATCGACACTTACAACGGATTGACAGGTCTTTAAGAGCTACTATTCGTAAAGAGAAGAAATTCTTTATACCTTTTGGCTCTCGTGTATGTGAAGAACATAGAAATGATAGTGCTTGGCAAGACATCGGACGGAGTACACGTCACGTGTACAATATGTTTTCTCCAAGACAATTAATGGACATGATGAGACTATTGTAGTCGTATTGTTCACATTTAAACTTCGAACGGCTATCTTCAATCAGTGACAGTATTTTCCACTATTATATTGGGTTTTCAAAGACTCAATTCCAAGAAATGCTGCAAAGCATACCTTCAGTTGCTGAAAATAACACGAGAAGGCCAGCTACAGCCTTGGCAACGGTGCTGATGAAACTGCACACTGGTGATTCTAACCAAAGACTGTGCAGTCTTTTAAGAATGTCCCGCTCTACATTTGAGAGGACGATGACGATTGTAAGAGAATGCTTGAAGCGAGATTTTATTCCAAGACATCTTGGATACGATCATGTATCTCGTGATGAAATTATTTCAAGGTATTTGGCGATACCCAATGCTTTATTTGGAAACAATTATGAACGAGCTGTTACAATACATGATGCGACATACATGTACCTCCAAAGAAGTACCAATTATTATTTCCAGAGAAAGTCATATAGCCTGCATAAGTGGCGTAACGTTTACAAGCCATATTTAATAGTATGCCCTGATGGACACATAGTGGATGTATATGGGCCCTATGATGCAACGACGTCTGACTCAGTTATACTGAATAGAATATTAGAAAGCCGAGAAGATCCATTTCATTGGGTTTTTAGACCTAATGATGTTTTGATTTTGACAGTCGCTCCATGTAAAATACTGGTATTCAGCTGCATCCGGTTAGACTGGAAGCCGACCCCAATATAGTTGGGAAAAGGCTAGGCAGATGATGATGTTTTGATTTTGAATCGAGGGTTCAGAGATTCGATTGAACCGTTACAATCATATGAATATTGTCCTAAAATGCCCATTACAAAAAGCAGTACTGACCTCACAGCTAACGACCCGAGAAGCAAACAAATCCCGGAAAGTAACGATGTGTCGCTGGGTCGTTGAAACAATAAATGGCAGGCTGAAGAACCAGTTTAAGCAATTGAGGCACACGAACAATAACCGAGCAATGACACACCTCTTTGATGAAATTAAGATTGCGTGTGCTATACTCAATGCGTTTGGTCAACCTCTGACTGATCACAGGTTAGTGACTAATATATTGAGTGAAATACACCAAAGATCCGATATGGAGAACCATTTAAGCCGTTATGTAATTGCAAATAATCTAAATGCTCGCAGAGCTATATTCCGTGAAATAACCGTAGAAAACCCGGAACTAAATAGTTTTCCAACACTAACCACAGATGACCTTATTTTATATGCTCTTGGTACTTACCAGATAAAACAAGCTCGAATCTATTATGGCGAGCATATAAAGAATAATGGTCAATATCACATAGAAGTATGCCGAGAAGTTAACACGCAAAATATAACACAATACGGAATAGTATCTGCCAATTCTGTGTTACTTAGGGGAAGAATTCAGTCCAGACATCGGCAGGCTCGGATATATTATGTATATATACTGTATGAAGAAAATGCGCATGGAAGAGAAGCCATAATAGGCCACTACTGTAGCTGTATTGTAGGAAAAAGAACCCTCGGCTGCTGTTCTCACGCGATGGCTATTGTCTGGTACTTAGGATGGGGCAGACATCAACCTAATCTTAGTCCCCCAGCACTATTTTTAGACAGTTTAATTGTAAGACACGACGTCGAAAATGAGGCTAATGATGAACCTAGCGACGATGACGTCCAAATGTAATATGTTGTTTTTAAAATAAAAAGTTCTCCTTAAGACCAGTTTTATTGTTTTTAACCAATACATAATAAATGTAAACATGTATTTGAAGATATGACTAGTAACTAAATAGTAAATGTCGCTTGGGAAGGACTAAAATATGCTTTGTAACAAGAATGATTCCATAATGTATGAAAATATTAGTTAGTCTTTAAACTGATATAACTCAGTCCAGACTGAGTTTTCGATATAAGACCCCATACAATAATTCATTCATAATATTATTCTGCACAGTTTTTTTCATATTTGATCGACTGCCGCCAAAAAAACAAAACGCACCAGTCTTCATACTAATTTGGTCATTGTCTTTTCAATAAACAAAAATTTGCATCTGAACTAGAAAATCAATATCATGTTGTTGTCAGAAATAAACTGGTAAATAGTAAACTTACAGATGAGGATACAATAGAACCTCCATTTGTTTCCAGTCTCAAAACTTTCCAAAATATAAGAAATAGGACTAACACTTTCAAATATTTTCACAAAATTGTGGTTCTTGCTTTGTGGGTTATGAGTTGTACCCCTCCCTTCAACACACCTTCTTTGTCTATTACTGGACTGAATTGCAACGGAATTTTTATCAAAAGTTTTCAAAAGCACATTACACAGCTATAAGTATTGACGCCACCGGATCCTTGTTCAAGAAAATATATCCACCTACAAAATCTAACCAACAATATCATTCTAAACACCTATTTTTGTATGTCGCAGTTTTGAAACTAAAAAACACATCAATACCATTGATTCAGATGATATCTGCGACTCAAAAAATGAGTAATATTTATATGTAAAAAATGATTTTGATGTTTTCAACAACAAGTCGAGCATTTGCATTCAGAAAGAATCATTTGGTGAAGTCGAACTTATGGAGAAGACCACAGATGGCTACGGGAACTCCTCAGTGATAAGTATTTCACGGGTGGCGAAAAGATATCTCGATTAAGATAGTTAAGCGACAATGACGAAGCCAATTTAAATAAATAGTGCTGATTAAAATGATACCATCGAACTGATCTGATGATGAAGCCGGAACGTAGGCACCTGAACTCCGTAATAAAACAATGTATCCTAGCCGTGTTTGGCCTTATTGGAATTGTCATGAGATGCACTCTGGCTATAAGTTATTTTTAACAGACTTCGAAAAAGGAGGAGGTTCTCACTCAGTTCGTCGAAATATTTTTTTAAGTGTGTTCCCCGATTACTCGCAGACGGCTGGACTAATTTGAAAAATAATTTATTGTTTGAAAGGGTGCCCTCCAGGTGGCCCCATAGTTATCAGGTCAGGATCTGATGATGGGAACCTGGAGAAAACGAGGGAACTTTGCAAATATTATAGGCACACCTACAGCGATCCGGGTATTTTTTATAGTAACTTGTGCATTTGCCCTCGGAAAGCACCATTTGGTGAAATGGAACTGATGACGAAGACCACAGATGGTAAGATGGCCACCGGAACAACTCAATTATAAGTATTTCACGAGTTGCGGTTCGATTACTTTAAAATTATTCCTAAGC
Organism: Fissipunctia ypsillon; assembly: GCA_947568875.1. Classification (NCBI taxonomy): domain Eukaryota; kingdom Metazoa; phylum Arthropoda; class Insecta; order Lepidoptera; family Noctuidae; genus Fissipunctia; species Fissipunctia ypsillon. The sequence continues at coordinate 27,840,497 of OX387643.1, forward strand.
AATATAAGCTCGTCACAATTTATATGGTGAAGTGGAGCTGATGGTGAAGTACCAGGAGAAGTCCTTAACAATTAACGTCCCTGCATCGGGAAAAGCAATGTTTTGTAAAAGGTGATGAGCAGTTGTCATTAGGCTATTGTAACTTAGATAAATTAAAAACCAACCCACTAAAAAGTGAAAAATAAAAAACTTTTTTACAAAAAAAAAAACAACCGACCTCCAAAAAAAACACTACAAAGTGAAAAATAACTTTAATTTCGGAAGTCGGTGGCAAAAACCTAAAATACAGATCCAAAGACACCGACTTCCGAAATTAAAGTTATTTTTCACTTTGTAGTGTTTTTTTTAGGGGTCGGTTGTTTTTTTTTTTTTTTTTTTTTTGTAAAAAAGTTTTTTATATAATAACATTATATGGACTGGAATGTTTTAAATTTGTAGATCTGCGCGTAAAAAAGTTTTATGTCATGATTTTGTTACATTTAAAAAGTTGCACAAATTATGTAGAAGTTAAAGAGATATTAAGAAATTTAATTATAGTGGCTGTAAACAGATATGATCGATATACGAAAAATGGCGAAAATACTAAATGTGAAGAGGCTAAAGAAAAATTATTAGGTATGAGGCACATTTCAAAAATAATGGACGATGAAATAAACCTTACCGAACCATGCAGAATCAGTTATTGAAGATGATGACGTGACATGTTGCAACGATGATGCGCCGTACTGGTTTAATACTCTGATACAAAATAAAAAGTTATATTGCTGACCTTAGCGAAGAGACAATATACGAAAATATTTATTATTTCCCGAGTTTTGTTGGCAGCTTGCAAAAACTATTTTACAGACTTCCTCTTTGGACCAATTTAATGTCACCTTTCTACAAGGAAACAAATGATGCAGCCAGCAGTAGTAATGTAGAAAGTTATACTTTAAGAATATAAAACAGTTTTTATTCTGTACAAAGAGTGGTTTATTACTTGTAGATGAATTTATTATGAAACACACTGAATACTTATCTGGTGAAATAAAGTCAGCTCAGTGTGCTTACTTTGATAATGACATAACAAGTCACAAACAGAAACAAGAGAAGAGGTTTGAAGATATTGAGAAGTGTATGACTAAAATAAAAAAGACAGCATTATTCATCCCGAAGACACACATAGCTTTAGGAGATAATCAGTATTTCAAAATACTACTCCAATTTAAATAACAATTATTAACAAAGAAATAAATGAGATAAAGTATCTGAATCAATAATCTAAAGCAATCATTAATTTAAACTTAATACTTGGCGCGCCGGAAGCTGACAACCTGAAGGCGCCATAATGGATATTCAACAATTCTGACTATTTTAAACACCAAGAATAAATCAAACATATAACTAAACAACAACTACCAATTAAATACTAAAATATTGACGTTAAAATGATTATTTAAATTACCAAGCCGAGCTGGTATATGCAGGACCGGAAGTCAATAACACAATATAAGCAAAGTAACCAAAACTAAATTAAAATTAAATATAAAATCACATATCATAATATACGCGAAAAAATTATTAAATGCATTATTTTTTATGTACTTAAAAATAAAACAAATTATATTTACATTTTTGTCTATTTTCGCTTAATCTTTATAGCTTATGAATCCATTTTCTTGATATATCGTTTATTAATTTATTTATCGTAAAGAAATATATATGTCGGAGGAAGTAAACGAAGAGTTGATTGTTGATTGCATAGATTAATTGATGAGATTGAATGTTAATTAAAAATAACTTGTAAAATCCTAACTTAATTTGATTTGAATTATTACATTTTAATATTGTGTAAAAGCTAACTAATTTATTTAAAAGTCACTGCAATGTATAACGTCCAGTCAGAGCAGAGGATAAACCGAGAGTGGGGTCATAGTAAAAAGAGAGGAAGTAGGTTATCTCCGGCACAATCCGCGATATAATTGCCTACTGTCTCAGGGTTGTCACTTTTAGTTAAATTTTAATTCAGTGCCAATAAATTGGCAAGGGTCGGGAAGTTGTATTTTTTACTTGTATTGTCTGGGTACCTAAACGATGATGAAACCTTTCACGACGAAAGAAAGAGCGACAGGCCAGCAGACGGGCGGTGCGGGGCGGTGATGAGCACGAGTAAACGGTAGGTGATTCGAACTTTGCTCTATTTATCTGATTCACAATTAGTCAATTACTTATTTTTTAAGTACGATTTTATAACTGTAAGTAGGTACTTAGTTACTATACCTACAATAGGTACTGAGAAATCGGCATGACTAAACATAAACAAAGCAATAGCGGCAAATCAATTAACAGATCAAAAGTACCTAGTACATTCTAGTGGGAAAGTAGGCCTACCTACTTCCTCTGTCTGATAGAAAACTAATACAACAAAAAATAAGTAAGTAGGTATCTCATCATCAAGTAAAAATGATACGAGTATGCTAGAAAAAGTGACTTTCTTACTTTTCCTGTTCAATGGGTAATTTGAACAGAGACAATTCTGGAATTGATGAATTATTAAGACACCCAAAAACACAGCAATACGTTCTCCTGCGATTATCACACATTTTTAATTCATTTAGCGGTGCCGAAAAGCCGTGACGCGCGAACCTCGTGCGATGTTATAGCCCCGACTGCCGCGCTGCGAAACGGGCCGAGATTTGTTTAAGTGTGCGTGCGGCGACGCATAGATACTTTGGCGCACACATACAAGCCGCGCGCGGTGGGTTTGTATGAAGATAACGTACTTTCTCTCTTTTTACTATGGTGGGGTCGAGGCGCCATCTTAATTTTGGCGGGAAGGAGCGAGGAGCCTTTTTTTGGGAGAACGGTGGTTGATCGAGGTGGATCGCCAGTGATAAAGTTAAATTGGTGTCGCGAACCTGCTGCTAGAATATAATTGTCTTAGCAAATTAGTTATTGTGAGATATTGATTCCTTCAGTGATTCTCAACGTTGTAAAAATTGCCATTAAATTGTATGAAACAGTGAATACTTTGTTTTGTGCTCGCATTTCACCCGAATGACGCCCACTAAACTCGTGACCACTAATGACGATGTCGAGGGGAATGCTGTTTCTCCGACATACATATATATGTGTGTATCTATTAATTTTGTTATTTGCTAAGAAATTCATGGCAGGCGCATTCCGATAAAACATTTACATGTTACTAAAAATCAGTAAGAATTTATCTAAAATTGTAGATGTTATCTTGATATACAATAAATATACATTTGTTTATATTATGACCTGTGCACAATCAGCGTTAAACAACCGTTATTTTAAAGTGGTTCTGATGGAGAGTATGCTCTGTAGCATGACCACTTTGAATTGATATTTTCCACGAAACTAACAATATACACTTTTTGATATTAAGCTACAAAAATATAGACATTATCTACATTTTATCCTGTAATTTTTACATAATATAGCCAAAGTGGTTCTGCTGAGGAGCACGACATGTTTGATTTATACTTTTGATTTTGAAAAGCCATTTTTTCTTACACTGGCATGTGGGGTGTCATTGTCTAGAACTCATCGAGTGGAGTACAAATATTATTTTTATTTCTTTTTATATTCAAAAATTAAGAAATTCAGGGCCGCAAAAGTTGTCAGTTTTAGACCATTTTTGGACGAGCTCTATCGCAACAACTAAACAAGTTAGGAATTTGAAACTTCTGTATATCATGTACCTACTATTACCACAAGACTAATTAAAGGAACAGACAGAAAGCTTCCTAAGAGAGTTCAAAATTCTTACCTACTTTCATAGGGCTGTCACTCTGTTATTGAAAATAAAAAACCGGACAAGTGCGAGTCGGGATTCGGCAATGAGCAAGGAGGATGGATGGACAGACGGACGGACGAACAGGTGGACAGGCACTGTGTGTGACTGAGGTGGTGATCCCATAAGTTTTCCGTTTTCCAATTTTGGTACGGAACATAAAAATAATAGTGTAAGTAGCTTTGAAAGACGAAATTGATAAATTTTATTTTAACAGTTTGTTTAAAACATGCTTTATATACCGTTAAAATTTTATAACGTTACCCATTTCACAGCGGTTACCCTTAATTTTAAAATAACGGCAATAGATTTAACGTCACGTTTCGTTAACGTCGTTACATTTTATCGTTAATCTTTATTAACGTTAATTTTAACGTAATTTTTAAAATAAAAAGAAACATGATTCCATAAAATTTTCTTAACAGAAACAATTTACAAAGTTATTTCCAAAACAACCAAATAAACCGCTAAGCAAGCGCATTAAATGTAAACCTACGGAACAGCAAAGTAGCCAAATTAACGGTAAAATTAACGTTACTTATCAATGTAACCATATTTTAAGTTATGTTTACTGGTATGTAATGTTATCAAGTAGGTAACGTCAAATTTTGGTTACGTTAGTAAGGTTGACATTTTGATTTTTTTTTTAATGAAAACTAAACACACGCGCCGCGTGGCACACCTTAACTTTGGTCCCGACTGAGCAGGCTCAAACCGGTTTTTACTCGAGCGGCGGCGGGTGCACGCTCCCCGCGCCTTGTCGGTGACGGCTCACGCACACATAGCTGTTTATGTAGTAGTGTTCCCGCGCAGGGCGTTAGTATGAAGCTTTCCGTCTGTTCTTTTTTAGTCTTGTGCTATTACTGTATTGAATCAACAAATAGGTACTAAAAACGCCGATTCATAAGGTATTTTGTTCAAATATGGGCGATTTTCTGCATCTACATACAAAAATAACTTCGTAATTCACAATATCATTATGAAATATAAAGTTATTTTAGCGATTGTTTAAATTAAAGACGAAAAATATTCTTCATTTTATTTAACTCATCTCAAAAACAGATTATAATACTTATTGAGCTGAGTTTATGCGAGAACACCATAGAAAAGTGTTTTAATAATTACCTATGAAATTAAAATTACTTATCAGTTCGTTAATTGATTACATGTTTCAAAAAGGATATTTTCATTTAACATTCTTAAAAATTTGTTCCCGTTTGAGCGAGAAAGGTGACAAAATGCGACAGCCCTCTTAATAGTAAAACAATGCATCCAACGCTTAGCTGGAAATTTAATGAATAACAGATTTTGGTGATTTGTGTGTCTAAGATATAAGATAATTACTATGACTAGTCAGCTGCATGGAAATGGGAAGAATTGTCAGACGTGTAAAAAAACATAAAATTGTTGCTATGGCACATCATGGCTAAATTCAAAACTATGGGTAGTAGGGCAAAATAGTCAAAGGAACCATGAACTCAATTTTGAAGACAAATAAAACTGCCGTTTTTGCTTTCTGCAAAAGCTTCTGCTTAAACCAGGAATCGAACCTGATCCCTCTTATATAAACTCATCCTGTATTTTTATACTGAGCATTAGTTTAGCTAACAAGGATCAAATACGGCACGGGAATATTTAGTGTAAAATCAAAGGGCCAGTTTTTGCAATTTTTATGTATCACTAGCACTTTGCCCCCGACTTCGTCCATATGGATTTCGTATTTTCTCGTACAAAATTTAACACCCCCTCCACTCCTTTTAGCCGGTAGTGTTGAAAAATTAATGATTAAGATCTTTTTTCTTATTACTAATTTATTGATTAATTTAAATACATTCAAAGGAAAAGTAAAATGATCCTTATAAACTGTGCCTCCCTTTTTACCCAGAAAGAGGTTGATTTATGAATAATCTTCAATCATGTGTTTTGTCGTTTAAAGTTTAGATTACTTATGATTTAATCCAGACACGCAGTGAAATTGTCCCCCATAAAAGTTAATTACCCCCTTTTGCTCGTAGATTTACGAAAAACCCAAAAACTCATGTCTATATTTTTTGTTAAAAGTATTAGTAAGTTAGTTAAAATTCTTCCTTACAAACTTTAGCACCCCCTAAACTCCTTTTGACGGGCAGTTTTAAAAAACTAAATAATGACAAACTTCATAATTCATTTAAGAATGTATTCGCGCTGTTTGTGTGCGTTCACGTTTATTAACTTAATTAGAAATCCCCCTTTAAAAGTCGAATTTCCAAAAACCCCTTCTTAGAGCTCGCCTACATTATAAAAGGAACCCTTGCGCAAAATTTCTGATACGTCAGTTATTCAGTACTTCACCCGCGATTTCGTTAGCGTGGATTTCGTTCTTTCCCCTACGAATTTCACGACCCTCTCCATCCCGTTTAAATGATATGTAGGTAGACATGTTGCGCCGACCTTAAATAAATTGCGATAAGGGCAGGAGAATGATGATGAAGTATTCGGGCCATGTTTCAAGTTTATAGATCAACGAAATAAGTTTTTTTTTCATACAAACTGTATTCCCCCTTTTCTCCCCCAAATGGGTTAATTTTTGAAAAGTCTGGTGTGGTGTCCATTATTTGACTTGCAGGTTATTTATACCAATTTTCGAGTTAATCAAGCCTCGCAGTAAAATTCTCCCCTGTAAAATTGACTGGCCCCTTCTCAACTCATTAGGGGTTAAGTTTTATGAAACCGTGATACACGTTATTCCTTATTTTCGGTCTTAATTATAAATACGGATTATCGAGTCAATCGGACTGTACGTTAAAATTCTTCCATACAAACTTTGACACCCCTTAATCCTCCTTTAGGGGGTAGTATAGAAAAACAAAACCTGACAAACTTCGTCGAATTTCCAAAAACGCCTTCTTAGTGCTCCTCTACATTATAAAAGGAAGCTGTGTGCGAAATTTCACGTTCCTAGACGCAGTAGTTTCGGCTGCGCGTTAATATGTCAGCCAGTCAGTCATTCAGATAGTCAGTTTCTCCTTTTATATGTATACATATACTGCTCAAAACAAAATAAGGGCCACTTATTCTTTTTACATTTCAGTGTAGTTTTAAGAACATTAACTAATTGCTAAGTAGCAAAATATTGATGTTACGATCTGTTCGATATCTAACCTCCTTGATGTTACGCTTGAGATCAAATGCTGGCCAAAATTTAAAAAAAAAAACTACATTTTCTTGTAATCTTGTTTCGATTTTTCTTTAAGATGTGCTGATATTAGCGGCTTGGTATTCTGAAAGATATCATAATTTTGTTAAGTTATCTTGTTAAAACAACATCTAGCGTTAATATGCCACAAATACGAAAACATATGGACACAATTACTGCAACCAGAGTCGTTACAATGATCCAAGAAGGAAATTCGTAGCGGTCTGTGGGTTTGGCAACTAGGCTTTACTCGAAGATCTATCCAAAATACTTGGAATCGCTTAAAAGTGGCCGGCAGTGTTGCACAAGAAGACCAGGTTCGGGTAGAGTTCGCATTACAACTGTTCACGTGGATCGGTACACCCGGCTAAGTGCCCGCCGAGGACGCACAGTGACGGCTCTTAAGTTACAAAATCGGGTACGGATGACAACGGGTACTCGTATCAGTGACCAAACTATCTGGAATCGGCTGCACGAAGACCAGCAAAATTCAAAATGACAAGTTGTTCGAAATCCTTTGTCCAGGGCTCAAAGTGCCCGCCGTGTCCTCGCGGAAGCGATCGGCGGCGGCGATCTCTCGCGTCCGGCCCTGGTCCAGGCCATGGTACGGAGCGAGAGTGCATGGGAAGCCATTACCTCCTTCTGCGAAGCAGTAATGCTCGTGAAGGAGGAGGCGGGACGCGTGAGGGAGAGGCAAGCTTTGCACCCTCACGCCCCTAGTCGCCGCAGGAGACGCCCTGGGCGTCGGGAATCGGCAGCCGATTCCCGGCCACCGTAGGCGCGGGCTTGCGGACGGCGAGCAATGGGTAGCTCGCCGTCCGGTAAGGACCAGGCCCGAGTCGACGGCGCGTCGTGTTCCACGCGCGCCTCAAAGAGATGTCAGCACTATTGACGGGGTCCGCTAGGGCCGATGCCAGCTAGGGTTGCGGGATGTTCGAAAGAGTTACCGTGGCCCCGGCACAGGCAACAGAAGGAACACGGGTGGGTTTTAGTCAGTAAAAGTCTGACACGCCCTCCCGCTCCGCCCAGAGCGGGAGAAGTCATTTGATGATTTCCCATCCACAAAAAAAAAAAAAAAAAAAAGGGCTCAAAGTGCAATCTTTTAAGTTTCTCCCATCAATACTTGGACTGGGGTATAAATAAGTGGGGCTTGCTTTTGCCCAACGAGTGCAAGTAGTTTTTTAATGACGATCGGCGTATTATTCATTCATTTGTTGTTTGTAACAGGTGAAAAGAGAGTTCTTACAATTCGCATTATTGTATCACTGTAACATACACATGAGGCGTACAATATTTATGTATGTCAATACTATTGGCTATGTTAAAAATAATGAACAATAATGAAAAAAATTACACTCTTAATTTATTGGTGGATTTTATCCATTGGACTGGTAGTTTTAGTCAACCTCATTTTACATTCATAATTTTATTATACAGTTATTACTGTTATACAATTTACGTTTAATATAGGTCCTTACATATGAAATTAGCGTTTTGTCGTACTGACCACTTTGATCTGAAATATCTCCTCTTTGGTTAAGAATTCCAAACTTCATTTAGCTGGTACATTTGAGTTTTGAAAACAGTAATTCATTTGTTTTTTCCTCATTATTTTTTCTTTGGCGTCGCTTATTACCGCACAATGGAAAACATGAAATATCGGCATATTTACGAGTATGAGTTCTACCGTGGCACCAGTGCTGCAGAAACAGCTCGAAGGATTAATGATGTGTACGGCGCTGGTGTCGCAAAAGAAAGCACGGTAGGTTTTTGGTTTCAACATTTTCGTTCTGGAAATTTCGACCTTCAGAACCAACCCCGTGGACGGCTGGAGACCAAAGTGGAAAATGAAGAATTAAAGGCTATTGTGGAAGCGGATCCATCACAAAGCACTTCAGAGATAGCTGCACGCTTCGGGGTAAGTGATAAAACTGTATTAATCCACTTGAAGCAAATCGGTAAAGTAAAAAAAATTGAACGATGGGTACCTCATGAATTGAGTGAATCGAACTTGCAAAGACGCGTCGACTGCTGTGTTACTTTGCTCAACCGACACAATAATAAAGGGATTTTAAATCGAATCATTACATGTGACGAAAAGTGGATACTGTACAATAATCGGAAGCGCTCGTCGCAATGGCTGAACCCTGGAGACCCAGCCAAATCCTGCCCTAAACGAAAATTGACTCAGAAAAAGTTACTTGTGAGTGTTTGGTGGACTAGCGCCGGTGTCGTTCACTACAGCTTTCTAAAATCTGGCCCAACGATTACAGCAGATATCTATTGTCAGCAACTGCAAACCATGAAGGAAGAACTAGCTGCTAAACAACCGAGATTGGTCAATCGCTCTAGGCCACAGCTGCTTCACGACAACGCAAGACCACACACTGCACAACAAACAACCACTAAGTTAGGTGAGCTACAATTGGAGTCTCTGCGACATCCACCGTACTCCCCGGACCTTGCTCCAACAGATTACCATTTTTTCCGGAATTTGGACCACTTCTTACAAGGAAAAAAATTCAACTCTGATGCGGCAATCCAAACCGCCTTCAAAGAGTTTATTGATTCTCGCCCCCATGATTTTTTTACTAAAGAGATCAATAAACTACCTATGAGATGGCAAAAGTGCATAGATAACAACGGTGCATACTTTGATTAATTAAATACATTTTACAAAAAAAAAAAAACTTTATATTCCTCCCGTTCAAAACGCCAATCTCATATGTAAGGACCTAATAATTCAAAAACTATTTTAGTCAATAACTGGTCATTATCAAATTCATTAATTGATAATACGTTTTACATAAAAAATAAAAATAAGTTTAACATATCAATTTTTAGTCGACCTCATCTTACATTCATTAATAGACATAATTATAACGGTCATGCAATTTACATTAATTCTGTCAAAAAAATAAGTTTAACATGTCAAGTTTTAGTCAACCTCATACGACTTTCGTTATTAGATATAATTATATAATAATTTATAATAGTTAATAAGTCAAAAACAATTTTAGTCAATAAGTCGGTCACTAAGAAATTCATTAATTGAATAATACGTTTAACATATGAGAAATTTTTTTAGTTTTAATTAAAAAATATTTAATGATGAGATATTCTTAATACAGGTTGGGAGTTTGTTTCATTTTAACTTCAATACCAAATACACTCGATTTAAATTTTACTGTTCTACATTTAATGCCTTTACGTTCAGGTTTGTGTCTCGCACTTCTCAACGTTTCATACTTATTTATATCGTGTTTTATCATTAGTGCCGCTTGAAATATGTATAATGAAGGTACATGAATCAATTTGTGTAAGTCCGCATATGTTTCTAATGCACTTTTTTGTGCTTTTAGAGAACACTCTCTGTTCGTTGAATTACCCCACAATAATTTTAGTATGGAGCCTACATATGCATGGTAAACAGTAAAGTACTCTCATTTGTAGTAACTTTTCTTATCATGTACAGGGCATATGAAAACTGATTTAGTTTTTTTGCTAACATGGTCAACCTGTATTTTCCAGTTTAGTCCAGAGTCAATATGTACGCCACGTTTGGTGGTCTTTACTTCTTTTTTATTATTATTATTTATTTACTTCAGATACAGTGATCCATATTTTTGTTAGTATACTTACGAATTATGTTAGTAGCAAGATTCAATACACACCACAATCATACTATCATACTATTATAACTAAAATTAAAAACATTGCATTGGGTACTCACATAAATAAAATTACAATTATCTTTAAATTCATTAAAATGCTTAAAATCATCAATATTATTTAAAATCAAGAAATCAACTAAACTCTTTAAATTAATTAAAAATCATATAACAACAAAACAAATAAATAAATAAAATCATTTCATCAGTCGCTGTTTAAAATTACAATTATCTTTAAATTCATTAAAATGCTTAAAATCATCAATATTATTTAAAATCAAGAAATCAACTAAACTCTTTAAATTAATTAAAAATCATACAACAACAAAACAAATAAATAAATAAAATCATTTCATCAGTTGCTGTTTAAAATTACAATTATCTTTAAATTCATTAAAATGTTTAAAATCATCAATATTATTTAAAGTCAAGAAATCAACTAAAATCTTTAAATTAACTATTATCATACAACAACAAAACAAATACATAAATAAAGTCAAAATCATTTCATCAGTTGCTGTTCTTCTTAACATGCAACTGTACACAATGCCACAATATTGGGCAGTCAATTCTACCAGCCACAACAGTTTCACCTTTGTATTTTATGTTTAGGTTCTTTGGATTTTTATTTATATTTGCAAAAGAAATATAGCATGTTTTTTGTAAGTTAATTTTAAGATTGTTGACATTTAACCAACTTATGATGCATTCTAAGGAATTATTTACATATATTTCGTATATATCTTGATCCTCGTTAGTGAAAATAGCTGTACTGTCATCTGCAAATAATAGGTATCATGTCATGGTTTATGGCTTTTGGGAGGTCATTAATATATATTATGAACAAAGGTGGACCAAGAATACTTCCTTGAGGCACCCCGTACTTAACCATTTTAGGCTTAGACTGAAACGTTTGTTCATATTTTGTTTCATTTGATATTCTTGTTATTTGAGTTATTTGAACCCTATTTTTGAGGTATGATTAATTATAAGATTTAATGCATTCCAAGTCCATATTGTTCTAGTTTATTTAAGAGGATATTATGGTCTACGTAATGAAATGCTTTTGACATGTCCATAAACATTGCTGTTGTATGTTGTTTATTGTCCAGTCCTGTCATTACTTTCTTAAAAAAATTAAAAAGTGCTCGCTCGTTGACTTGCCTTTACGAAACCCAAATTGCTCATGTGTGAATATATTATTGGATTCAATATAGTTATATAATTTTTATAAATTATTCTTTCATTTTTTTTGCAATAATTGGTATTAAAGCTATTGGTCTATAAAATTTCATTTCTTCTCTATCTTTCTTTTTAAATAATGGGTTTAGAGACGACGAATTAGGGTGCGGCGAGCGATTTTCGGAAGCTTGCATACATGAAGTTGACCGTTTCGGTAGTCCCAACGTAATGATTTGGGGTGGGATTAGCTTACACGGCAAAACTGAGCTCCCTATTTTAAATCAAGGTTACGTAAATGACCTAACGTAATCTATTCGATAGAACGTTTTTCAGCTGTCACCATACAAAACGGCACCATGAGTCACTAATTCGACCGAAGCTATCGAAAAATACGCTTGCAATAGTAGTTACGTAGCTCACTAGAGTTTTGAGGTGTGAAACATATGTTCACATAATAATTATATACATTTTTCAGTTTATTAAAGTCAAAATAAAGCCTGGAAGAACTTGTTTAGCATGGAATATGTTAATGGCCGCTGAATTTAGAGACCAATAACGTAAATAACGTGTATTCCAAGTCAAAATGAGAATTAATGTTGGATACCAATTGGAAAATATACCTCAGTGAAATTATTAAACTTTACACTCTCTAAAGAAGCATTTGAAGATTTGTGCATATTATTGAATAATGTTGCATTTTATTACCTACGACACTTGAGCTTAGCTAATTTATAATATTACACTTTTAAAGTTTCAAGTGGCTTGGCTTATGTAAAACAAAAACGCCGCGAACCACACAACGTAAACAAAATTACAAATTGAATAGACGACATGGGAGTCTCTCTTCTTATTACTGAGAAAGAAAGAAACAAAACATAAGGAGTGAAGTTAGCTAGACGACACGATCTATCGAGCTTACCTTAGCGCCAGCGTATGACTCCGTAAATCTCATGGTGCAAGCATTATCGAAATCTATTCGATTCACCTTAATACGCTTGCGACTTTAACACAAGCGAGTAGGTTTTCGATAACAACTCACGGTAGACGTACCAGTCTGTGCTGGAAGACTCTCACATTCAAGTTTTACGTGGCCAGCAAACACTCCGGACTTGAATCTAATCGAGCACATGAGGGACCAATTGAAACGAAGGGTTATGAGAGTGAGCAAGAGGTCTGCAACCCGCAGCAACTGATTGACGCTTTGAAAATTGCCTTGGAAGAGACTCCAGCTGAAAACATGAGGCATTTGAACGTGAGCATGCATTCCAGGCTTCAGGAGTGCATAGCTAAAAGAGGAGGCCATACGCGTTATTGAGAAACGGAAAAAGAAATTAAAAGTGAAGATTTTTTTAGTTTTTAGTGACCTTTTGTTGTTTCCGTTTTTTATCTTAAATTGTCACTTTTATTTAAAATTGAATAAACATGTTTATTGATAATTTATTTAAAAAGTTACTAACCTAAACGGTAAAACAATAACATTTTTTATTTACTAAAATCAAACAATTAATTAATTTAATAATTTTCATGGTACATGTTTGGGAGAATATCCGAACGGAATTCGGTCGCGTCTCATCGTAAGCCAATCATAGCGCAGCTAAATGACGTGATAGTTTGTTGTAATTAGCTCGTTTGTTCCCATCCCTTTTTCTACGATCGCTATATACTTAAAAATGAATTACATTCGCTAAAGACCATTTTATAAAGACAACTTGTTTTTTTTTTTTCATTTCAAAAACACCCATGCAAAGGGCCACAAAGTAGTAGTTAAACAAGGAGTTTGATCACACTAGAACACATCTAAACATATTTGGACCTTCAGAGCCATATTTCGAGGATTTGAAGCATCAAAACTAAATCTTCGAGTCAAGCGACCTTTGGACTGTTACGCTGCTACGACCACGCAGGCACATAAAGACGAGCAAATTACACTTAGAAGCGCAAATTCAGCAGCATATTCATGCAAGGGCCTTCAATCTTACTGATGTGAAAGGACAATCGAAAATTTGGAATAACAAGCGGAAAAACGGTGCGTTTATCCAGTTCCAGTTTTCAAGACCTGCTGAGTTTACAAGTGTGATACAGTTTTGTGAGCTAATTCCGGTGAGGGTGTTGGTGAAGGTTGCCCATTGCGCAGAGCGACAAACCGGCTGATCGTGTCACTACTACACAGTATTGTTTTTGCCTCAAAAAACGGACATCCCTTTTTATTAGCTTATTCGATAAAACATGTCATTTTAAAAGCAAGACACCCGTGTGACAATTTTGTTCCAATCTGAATGAATGAATGAATGAAATGCACCGACCCCAGCGTGGTTTAACCAGACTCGATACTCGAGTGAACCCAAAGATTCACACTAGCCCCTGTAGCCTCATGTTTCATGGGGCTACATAGGCCATTGCATATCAAGGAGTAGACCGGGGGGCGCGGTAATGGTTGGGAAGACGTGCCCTTAGGATATTGAAGGATTATTTAGAGTCTACCGAGTATGCACCCTAGAGTAAACATTGGAATATTGGAGAGACGGGTAATATTTATCAATGGATGGGCATCTTTTAACGACGTAGCCGCCAAGTTGTTTCAAGTCCGGCTTCACCAGTGAATCTTTTGGCGGGGTTACTGCTATGCTGTATTGCGTGTTGCTGATTCCCAAGTCTTCGTCTGAGGTCTCGCTGCTATCCGTTTCAGGTTTCTTGTAGATCTCGCTAGCAGCCTTCTTAATCTTGTCTCGTTCATCAGCCGTGTCCATCCAAAAATTTATGTCCTTATTGAAGTAAGTCATGTCCTGTTTTAGGTTGTCATTCCATGTGTAAATAGGTCGGCCGACTTTTTTGGATTTGGCCTTATACTGCATTGCTGTGCGGTTCGCGGCGCCTGTGAACATGTACGAGATAGCACATCCTGTGGTTCTTGATGCTTTTAGTTACGGTTTTTCCGTCGTAATATTTCATGCATTTTCTTTTGTATTGGTTTATTTCTAGCGTGGTTAATCAAGTCTCTCATGATAACTCTCTGATATTTTCTCAGTCATGACCGGTTAGCTTTAGTGAGTGCCGATACTTTCAAACCGTGTATCATACAAGGCACAATCACCATTCGGTACATAAGTCTGGCTAATTTCCAGTCCATCTTTGAGTTTATTATGAATGGTAATAGTGACTTCGCGTTTCTAGTGGCTTGTTGACAACGTTTTTTAATTGTGCTTTTCCTGCTTTATTATTAATTTCGTCTATTTATTTTTTTAATAAGTAAGAAGCGTAAATTCTAAATCCTGTATTGCAAATCGATATGCGGCGATAGTCGTTCGTATCTTTAGGGTTATTATTTTTGGGAACCTACCTGCACTGTCTCTAACCATGCGTCGGGTGCTTCGTTCTGTGTCCAGGCTTTGTTCATATTAGGTTGGGGAAAAAGTCTTTTCGCATTATAGTATGTATGAACTTGTAATAAAATCTCTTTGGCTATACTATTTGTATCTGGCTGGTTTTGGTATCATTGAAAGTTTAAATTGTAAAGAACATAATTCCAAATTCAAATTAGGAAAATGTGTGATTTTCATTTGTTTTTCGTACTGTCAAGATGAGTGAATCTAATGAAGAAATTCGATACATTTTAAAATTTTACTACAAAAAAGGTAAAAATGCAACGCAAGCCGCGAAAAAAATTTGCGATGTTTATGGACCTGGTGCAGTGTCTGTGAGAGTAGCACAAATTTGGTTTAAGCGTTTTCAATCCGGAAATTTTGATGTCAAAGATGCACGTCACTCTGGTCGCCCTATTACGGATAAAATGGATGCCATTTTTGAAAAAGTGGAGCAAGATCTGCATATCAGTAGTTACGAAGTAGCTGAAGAACTGGGAATTGACCACAAAACAGTTTTGGCGCATTTGAAAAAAACTGGGTACACAAAAAAGCTCGATATTTGGGTATCTCACGAGCTCACTGAAAGAAACCTAATGAACCGTGTACTCATTTGTGATTCTTTATTACGACGTAATGAAACCAAACCATTTTTAAAGAAGCTGATAACTGGTGATGAAAAGTGGATCACGTAAGACAAGAACGTGCGAAAAAGGTCGTGGTCAAAGGCCGGTCAGGCTTCACAGACTGTGGCGAAACCCGGGTTAACTCGCAACAAGGTGATGCTGTGTGTGTGGTGGGATTGGAAGGGCATTATTCATTATGAGCTGTTACCACCAGGCAGGACCATCGATTCTGAACTCTACTGCGAGCAACTGATGAGATTAAAGCAAGAAGTAGAGAGAAAGCGGCCAGAATTAATCAACAGAAGGGGTGTGGTTTTTCATCATGGTAACGCTAGACCTCACACATCTTTAGCCACTCAGCAAAAATGAAGAGAGTTTGGCTGGGAGGTGTTAATGCATCCGCCGTATAGTCCTAACCTTGCACCTTCAGATTTCCACCTGTTTCGGTCTCTTCAGAATTCTTTAGGCAGTGTCAGGTTAACATCACGAGAGGACTGCCAAAACCACTTGTCGCGGTATTTTGATCAGAAGTCCCAAAATTTCTATAGCAATGGGATCATGTCCCTACTAGGGATTGCAATTGCTGGATCCAGCATACAGCAATCCAGCTGGATCCAGCGCTTTTTTAAACATGCTGGATCCAGTATACAGTGCTGGATCCAGCGATGCGGATCCGCAAACGTATCAATTTCTATTGTTTAGTTTCAAATTGCCGCCATTTTCAAAACGGCGCGGCGACGTTGCCGTTCTGTCACCATAGCACGTGCCACATGTGCGAACGAACGGCAACGCCGCCCCCTCTCCCTTTTACCACCTGTACCGCTTATGTTTGTTTATTTTATAAATCAAAGACAGTTGATTTTAACTACTCTCGCTCGATAGAAAGTGTTTTTGTGTCACAAAAGTGCATATGGAGTGCGTGTTGGTTATTGTTTGCGAGACTGAATGGTAAGTAAAATGTATATTTAAAAAAAATTAGGATTAATGTTGATTTGATTCATGTCTCTTATTTGCTCGAAGAAGGAAGACACGTTTGGTGACTTTCGTCAACCAACACATCGCGCGAAATCTTTTGGTTTTTGTTTTTAATATTTAAACCGATCTTATTTTATTACTTTTAATTGCAGGAAAATATATCCAACAGTGGACTATTTAGTTATTTAGGAGTTTGTATGTGTGTGTGTATTGTTGCTATTTAACAAGGTTGTTAAAATGCGCAATTTCGAGCGGAAAAAGCTGTGTCATGTGTATACAGATTGGTTTTTATAAGTTTTTCGAGTTTAAAATCGCGTTCAAACTTATTAGTCCTCCCGTGACCACGGCGCGGCGCTTGCAATAGCGCCAAAATATCGGAAATAAACAAAAGTAAGTTGATTTTAAACTCGAAAAACCTACAAAATGTGTAATAGTAATCGCGATAGTTGTATCTTTAGGCATTATGTTCTATTAAAATAATATTCAAATGCATCTTATACTTCACCGATGTTTTCTTCATTACAGATTTAACGCTGTTTTTCGGCCAGTTTAAAATGTCGACCAAGAATTCTTGCGACGGTGAAAAAAGTTTGTGGGACTTTTTCGTAAAGTTGGATAGTCGAAGTGCTAAGTGCTCGCTATGTTTAAAAACATTGCTTATTAGCAACCGCTCCACTACAGGGTTAAAAGGGCATTTACAAAAAGTACACTGTATCAGTGTCATAAGTAATATCAGTGGTAACAAAGCTAGTTCATCCAACAAAGATTTGCATAATGCAGATTCACAAGCTCCCACTGCTGCTATAGCAACCACTTCAAAAAATGAAGATTATCAAGAAGTAGTTCCGAGCAAGAAGACCAAGAAGACTATTGATTCCTACTTTGAAAAAGAAAATTCTATGGAGGGTTTGGTCACTAGGATGGTGTGTAAAGATGGCTTTAGTCTAAGTATATTTTGTACATCATTCGACTTGAGATTATTATTCGCAAAATCAGGATTTCAATTGCCAACTTCTCCAAATACCATCAGAGCGATCATTTACAGGTATGCAGAGAATGTTCAAGCGGATTTCATTAAGGAATTCACTAATTTAAAACAAAGAGGACAAAGATTCTCATTGAGTTTTGACGAGTGGACCTCCCAAAAAAATCACAGATACATAAATCTCAACTTGCACCATGATGATAAACATTTCAATTTAGGGTTGATAAGAATTCACGGCTCCTGCACTGCCGAACATTGCATTGAATTAGTGTCAGAAAGGTTGAATATTTTCGGCTTAGTGATGGAAACCGATACCATTGGTATCACTACCGATGGCGCGTCCGTAATGGTAAAAGTTGGAAAACTTTTGCCTTGTTATCAACAATTGTGCTACGCTCATGGTATCCAGTTGGCTGTGGTGGACGTGCTATACAAGAAGAAACCTCATAAGGAAGTAGAACAAGCAGCAACAGATGAAAGTGACGAATGCGAAGACGATGAAGACTTAGAGACAGAGATGAACGATAGATTGGCAGTTACAGTTGAACCAATATTAATGGACTCTGTTGAATTAATCCCACGATACAGCGTACTGCTCATGAAAGTACGCAAAGTTGTAAAACTTTTCAAAAAATCACCCACCAAAGATGATTTATTTTTGCATAAATATGTTAAAGAAGAGAAAGGTAAAGAACTAACTCTGATTCTTGATTGCCGCACGAGATGGAACAGTTTGCTCGGTATGCTGGAACGTTTCTACGACCTCAAAGTTTGCATCGATAAAGCATTGATAGACGTCGGTTCCGAAATAAAATTTTCGGGCGATGAATGGTCAATAATCAATGAGTTGATCGTCAGTCTTCAACCGTTGAAACTGGCTGTAGAAGCTCTTTGCAGAAGAGAGTCCACATTGATAACTGCCGACACAACCCTGAAATTTGTCTTAGACAAGCTATATAGCCAGGGCACTACCCTAAGCGCCGAGCTAGCTGAAGCACTACGCAACAGAATCGCAGAACGGCGCCTCTCCGAAGTTACTGGTACGTTAGTGTACTTGAAAAATCCAAAAAAGTATGAAGAAGCAGTAAAAAAATCTGGCTATTTTCCTTTGCCAAAAAAGAATGCGATGCGGCAGGAGATGAAAACTTTGTTAAAACGAGTAAATAAACAAAATATTGTAGAGCCGGTGCAAGAAGATGAAGATATCATGGAGTTAGAAGAAAATGGTCTAGATGATGACGCAGAACCCATGAAAATGACTTTAGAGCAAGAGCTTGAGATGGAACTTAAAAGAGAGAAGGAAAACTTTAATAAACAAAAGCCAAAGCCAAGTGGTCAATTAGATTACGAAAAGGTCCTGAAAAAAGAAATGAGCGTTTATGAGACCGAAGGAGTGCGAGGTGAACACTTATCTATGGTTTATGACTATTTAATGACCCTAAAACCGACCAGTGTAGAGGCTGAAAGGGCATTCTCAGCAGCCGGCTACATATGCAGTTCTGTGCGAAGCAGGTTGGGAGATAAGACTATAGATAAAATTTGTTTTCTAAGGTCTTACTTCCAGAGGATTCAAAAAAAGAAATAGTCAGTCTCTTGTCGTCAGATTTTAAACTGCCTAATTATCTGCTTTCGACTTTCATAAAATCATAACATAGATTAACGAGTGCGGAGAAGATTATTTCTGATTCGGAACTTCTTTTGATACAAAAAGTAGATTACAGATTAAAATAGTATTATAATAGTCCTTTTTGTAGTTAATTTTAAAAGAATTTGTAAGACTGATTGCTACTGATTAGCCGTCCTATCATTAAACATAAACGTAATAAGATATTGCTTACTTAGAAACATTATCTTAAATGTTATATTATGAGGTTATATGTTATTTAATTTAAAGTTGATTCTTTTGATCTCAAATGGTTAAGAAACCAAAGCAAATTGATATAATGTATCACCAAATGAGTGAAAGATTTCATAGATTATCGTAAGAAGTACAAATTAATAAAAAAAGTCTTAAAAATGTCGTCTTTTCATTTTCGTTCCACATTTTGCTGGATCCGCGCTGGATCCAGCTGGATTCAGGTCAATCCAGCAAGAATCCAGCTGGATTAAAAACGCCGCTGGATTGCAATCCCTAGTCCCTACCTACAAGATGGCAAAAAGTTATCGAACAAAATGGTACCTACATACTTTAGTTAAATGTGAATAAACTATATTAAAAAATGCGAAGAAACTTTTTCCCCTACCTATTTTATGTTTGGTGACAGGTTCCTGTAATATTTGGGGCATCGCTTTGTAAAGCTCGATTACCACTTGGTTTGTTCCTGGAGCTGTCCCATTTCTCATGTTGTTAATGATTCCCGTTACGTCATTTACAGTGGGTCCTACATTTTGCACGTCGATTATCGGCTTTGTTATGTTAACCGTTGGTATGGGTGGGCCCTTGGATTTTTTTAGGATTATCTCCCATTTGGACATCGGTATATATACGTTTCTTTTACGGCGTTTTCGTTTTGTTTGTTGTTTGTTATTCCTGTAGAATAAGTACAATACCTGCATGCATTTAGAAGGATGTTTTTTCCCTAGTTCGTTGAAAAAGGCCCTGCATGCTTTTTGTTCTTCTTGGTATTTAACTTTCTGAAGTGTTACTTGACGTTCTTTCACGGGATTATGTCTATTATGGTTAAATGGCTGCGTTCTTTGTAAGAATATAGCCTTTTAGAGGCCAGCAAGAGCCATTCAGCGATCCCTGGAGTGAATCGGCTGAAAAATCAGGGTTTGCTGGGCAGCCGCTTTTAATAGTCCAGTTATTGTGCTCCATGGTATTTCCATGTTTATATCCGTTGAATTGATTCCAATATTTCCTAGTTTTTTGGTTATGCAATCTGGGTATTTTGTTTTGGTGGGTTTGCTATTGAGAGCGGCGAAATAACAATGTTTATGGTTGAAATATTAAGCCTCGATTGTTGTCTCCTTCGCACCTTGCAATTAACTTTGTGCCTTATATTTGCCGCTTTTGTTTTTGGTTACAATTTGACTTATTTTTATCTGCCCCCCCGATTACATATTTTATAGTCGGAGGTGCCGCTAATGGCCCATTCAACTTTGATAAAGTGAAAGAGTTTTTTGTTGTATGCGGCGTAATGATGTGATCCAATGGGGATTTCTGAATGAGCTTT
This sequence comes from Fissipunctia ypsillon, assembly GCA_947568875.1. Taxonomy (NCBI): domain Eukaryota; kingdom Metazoa; phylum Arthropoda; class Insecta; order Lepidoptera; family Noctuidae; genus Fissipunctia; species Fissipunctia ypsillon. The sequence continues at coordinate 27,861,445 of OX387643.1, forward strand.
GACCATGTTATCCTGCATGATGATCTCGCTTTTGTCCTTTCTACAAAGTTGATACGACAGAGGGGCTTTCCTTTAAACTGCCTATACTAGGTGCCATTTTCGAGGTCTGTACCAAAAATCAATTAAATAGGAGCAGTAGTTTAGTCGCAAATGATTTTTTAAGTTTTCGCCCCGTTTGAACACGATATATCTTTCCTAACAGCTTATTATGTCTATACGCATAGGTCATGCACCTTAAAACGACAAATCTGAGTATAACCTACAATGCGTTGTTGCCGCTCTGACGCAAGTCACAAGTACAACCAAATGTTTTCGCTAAAAAGATGGCAATGCAAACAAGGAAGCAATAAATACACACAAACTTGCACTTTCATTACGAGAGTGACAATCATAGCAAAACATCCCGCGCGTAACCGAAATAGAAATAGGTCAGTGTGTTGCTACTGCATCCTAGATCCTTGCGATCGGTAAGTAGGGCCTCAGTGCGCCGACGCTATCTTTTGGGAACGTATGTTATGTAACACGGAAGCTCCTGCGCCGCTTTTGTTTTGTCGAACTCGCGCGTTGACAATGGGGAAGGTCGGGCAAAGCTAATTGTAGATGGCGTGATCATAGCTAGGTCCCCACGGCCTACAATAAGTTTAACATTTCGTTTAGTCACGAGTTTACTTTTATTTCGCTATTTCGTTATTTTCGGTGATTTCAATATTTTAAATCAAGTAAATGATATGGAAAGTGTCAGAATTTAAAACCATAAATATATCCTCTAAGTCACTTTCTTCAAAATGTTTCTACTCTGCTTAATTTATAAAACATCTCTACAAATAGCTTTAAGCCATCATCTTTTAATTTTAGTGTTTCTCGGGAAATGGTGGACTCGCTCGCTCGATTTTCCCAAAAAATAAAATAAAACCACCTTACGCCTTGTATTATTGGCTTGTGTTGGGAACTAGCTACGACAGCGCCATTTTGACAGTTGCCTTCCCCATTGTGATTTTGTTTTGTTATTGTGATAGGACACTAAATAAGTTGAAGACAGTATTTCTTTTTTTTTATTGTGACAAGACACGTAACTTGGGATTATTATTATTTAGTGTTAGTTTTTTTTTTGTGATTGACTGTTTTTTATTGTGATAGGACACGTAATTAAACTTTGGTTGTGTGTGTGTGTAATTAAAGTAATTAAAGGATTTCTTTGTGTGAAGGTACATTAAGGGTGAAGTGTATGCCTCAGCGGTAAATACAATTTTTGAACTAAAAATAGGATTATTTTAGCATTTCACAAATTAAAGTGCTTAGCGATGGACAGTGATTTAATTAGAAGAATAAATAACAATATTCTCCGTCAGTATAACTTGTGAATGGAGGACACATCGAGAATTTAAAATTTTTGTGTTTTTGTTGTTGTGCGCGTACTTCGAAACCTTACCTAACATAAAAGCCAGCGCGAGCGGAGGTCTAAGCCGCCGGCCGCCCGCCTTGACACGAGATAACACACGCCGCGCTCGGCGCGCGCGCGACGTTGCCGCTTTGTTACCTAGGTATCTGAGGTCAGTTAAATTTATTTACAAAGGGTGGTTGCGTTTTACTCTGATTTGTAAGCTATTTAGTTTGTTTGAAAATAAAACATACTCATTTTTGGTGCTTTTTATTTTTATACCGTTTCGAATTAATACTAAACACGTATAGTATACGTAGTGTAATTTAATGTCCCTCTGTCATATCAACTCTGTATTTGAAGTTTTTCCCTGTTGGTTATATGAGACGGGCAAGTACAGCTCATAAAATACCGATTTCAAAAGAACAGCCCCAACTACCTAGCCCGTTAACACCGTGTGAACAATTAGCGTTACTACTGGGTACACCTATATCAGGTGAAGTCGTGCATACAACTGCTTATATAATATCTACTTAGAAATCCGCCTTCTGTTGAAATTGCCCAGACTTGCGTGTTGCACTTGGAATGTCCGCGGGGCCTCAATACCGGCCAAAAATTAAAAAAAATTGACGCTGAACTTTGCCCTAGGAGGATCCACATAGCCTGCCTACAGGAAACAGGTATGAACGTAGGAATGTACAACTCGAAGCGTTATGAATGGCACCTATCTGCAACCGCAGGTAAAGCCCACCGGGGACTTTAATCAGAAAGGATGCCCAAATTGAAACAAACAACAAGAAAAGGATCCCGATGCGATGTCTATTACTCAGAGTCGGTATGGGAAGTGACAATCCTGTCCCTCTTTATTTAATCAACTCTCACATCAACAGTTGTACCGATCAAGCAACCAGATTTTTCACAGGGTTATTAAACTTGATTAGACAAAAACCAAGGAAATGTACGCTAGTTATCCTAGGCGACTTTAACGGCCATATTGGTCGACAAGATACGCAAAATTTCCAACGCAAAAAAAAAATCTCCTTGAATATATATTCCAATTACAATGGGGTACTTGTAATGTTATAGGTCCGCTCAAGCGTCCGGGGGACACAGTAACCATCCTAAAAAATGATCGCCCTCGCGCCCGCGCAGTTCGCAAAAAAATTGCGCGCCATTTCCCACTGGAATGTTATTATCTAGCAAACTACAAACAAGATTACAATCGTAAAAATTCGTGTATATATCTGAAACCATGGAGAATCAACTAATCCGAAACGTGAATTACAGCAACTAGTCCCAAGTACTTTAAAAAAGCTAAACCCGAGAACATGGGTTGAATTCGAGTAAAATATTTGCTACACCTAAGCTTTCACAAAGCATTTTGTAGTTGTCAACAATACCTACTTCATAACTAAACTAGACTATATAAGCTATTTTTGCTGCCCATATGTCCCCACTTGGCATGTTCTGAGTAGCACAATAAACCCAAACAAACAAACCATCCCCCCCGCGTTTGCGCATTTTGCAAAAAAAAATAAGAAATTTTTTCGCGTGCCATTTCCAACTGGAACGTTATTATCCAGTAAACTACTAACTAACTATACAGCCCATATGCAAGGACTTCATCACAACCCAGCTATCATAGTGCTGTTCATTGTAGAAGATGTGTATGTTGCCGGGCACCGCCTCGCCGGTAGGTGAATAATACCAGTGAGTTCTCATTTTTCATGTGAATATACACGTTTACGAGGTAGAAATCAGACGCGGCGATTAGGATGTCGTCTCCTCCCCAGAACTTCTCGTTAAACTGCGCGGTTATATATTTTGTTATTATTTCTTCCTGAGATAAATTGTTGTTAGGAAGAAAGTCCTGAATATTATTCAAAAGTGCTAAGTATATTCTGTCATCGTCTCTATCCATTGACACATGTGTAAGGTCGCGACTCACCGTTAAGTGGTCGAAGGTCAGCCCCATTAACCGATTCATGGCCAATGACACAACAGTTGAGTCATTAAAAAACCTTCAGGGAGGCCGATGACTCAAATGGTGAACCACCGACCAATGAATGGGACGGTAACATTTCAGCCAGGCCCCATTCATTGGTCGGTGGCTCACCATTTGAGTCATCGGCCTCCCTGAAGGTTTTTTAATGACTCAACTGTTGTGTCATTGGCCATGAATCGGTTAAATTATTTATTTGGTGGGTTAACGATCTAAAACAACAACTTCCGACCCTTCTCATAGGTACCAATGAAGCCACTACTGAAGAGTTTTTTTGATAAGATTCACAAATCGGGTTGTGACTTTGTGAGTGACGGCCGGCCAACATGTGCACCATTGTGCTTAAAGACAAAGGCATTAGCTTCGACGGGGGTGAGATTTATGACTGAACCGTTTCCGCTGTTGTCTGTAGATATGTATCCCATTATGAAGCTTTACAATTCGGGGCAAAGTTTTTCTTGCGTCGCAAATGAAATTTGTTTAACATTCAAACAAAAAAGAGGCAAACAATTTTTTTCTATTTGTTTCAGGCGCCCGGCGCAATAATCTCGATTGCCCTGCACAGCCAAGCAATCAAACCAAATGTTTAACGTATTTCCTGCGAATTTTAGCTTAATGCTACAATTAATGTACATGTAATAATAGGTTAGAAGGCTATTCAAGGCAAGAAGCATTTTGGAAAAAACCACTTCTGTACGATAAATCGAAAACGTTATTTTTGTTAGAATATTCAAGAATCTTTGTTTATCCCGCCTTATTTTATTACAAATATTTGATGTGAACACACCATCCTAAAACAATAGATCAGAGTGAATGTCGAACGATCACGTGATTTGAGCTTCGAAAGTTCACCAGTCTTGGCGACCGAAGACATCTTCAACTTCACGTTAACAACGTTGTCACATGATCTATCAAGGCCTAAGGATGGCCATGGTGTAATAACAATGTATAGCCTAATAGAAAAAAAAGGATACCACCAGGTCAGCTTGCTCGGGGTATCAGGATCCTTTGGCAGGCTGTAGTCCCTCTTAAAGAACAGAAGCGCACGCAAGTTTAGTCCACCCAACTTTGCAGACACTACACGTACACCCACCACAGAGTTTTACTTCGCGACATAACACATCAAAGAAACACTGCAAAACGATGCCGATGGCCGATGCCAAAAGCGCAATTTGTAATGCCAAAAGTCAAACATGTGTCGTGCAAGAGATGCACCCACTTATCCCGACACGACTGCTCGCTACAGCGTCCAATGAACGTATCCCCGTGTGACAATTTTGTTCCAATCTGAAACCATAGAAGTCGCAATTAACTTTAGATCCAATCCATATTTGTTATATCTTTGATTGCTATTACTAGATGCTTTATAATAAGTATACGTAAATTATCAAGGAAACGCTCATTTTTTATCGTTAACCGGTAGTAAGTAACATCGAATTTTACATATTTGCGATTTTATTTTTTATGGGATTATTTCATGGAATTTGGATTCAATATCGAGACAAGCTGTTGCTTTGGCACTAAGAAGTACTGATTTAAAATATCATATCCAAATCTTATAGTATCTAGAATTTACAGGATTCTGAAATTTAGGCGCTAGGGTTGGCACAAGTCGTATTTTTTATAATGTTTTTTATTACAAAAGTAATAATATAATAATAGGACGCTGTTCCCGATACCGGTAGGCTACTATTTTTTATATTTTTAAATGTTTTTTATATATTTATTTTTAAGAAATATTTAAAATGTAAAATAATATGTGTAAAAATAAATAAAGTATCTGAAAGAAGTTACAATATTATTGATTTTCACATTATTAAAGATAAATCCAACTATTTTCAAGTAAATTGAATTAAAATGAATAAACGGATTATATTGCTAGTAATCCTACTAGTTTTTTAAATGAACATTTTTTCAGCCGTTTAGATATTTGTTTGGATATTTCGTTTATCCAATGAAGGGCAATTTGTGGTACCAGGAAGGGATCCGCGCTCGTTGGGCTTAAGTCAAAACCCTATACATATACATACTGCCTAGAGGAATGGGGGTGAGGCACCATGGAGCCGCAAAAGACCCATGGCGCCACTTTGCCTCAACAGGACTTGTTCCGACCTGTTAAGGAATGTCTGTCCGGGCTTCGACCTGCTGACTTATTGCGAGGAGGGCGTGAGGGCGTCAACCCTCATGTTGGTCCACGAGTGGCAGTTTATGAAGCTGAGGATAACGCCACTGCCGGTGCTTTTCAGCCACCGGGAGTATCCGCAAATACACAAGAAGAATTCACCAGATTGGAAGCAATTAATTTACTGACGAAACTAGCCAAGGATGAAAGTAATAAATTCCGCCCTATTGACGTAGATTTTACCAAAAGAACTGTTGCTATTTTAAGAGCGCTGTATATGCCACTTTCATATAAAGACAATAAACAAATCAAAATGGTGATTGGTGGTGAAAAACTGTACAAAACTGTAAACATTCTATGAAATCGTTCACCAAAAAACACCATAAATGGTGGAAGGAAAACTTTAAAAGCGATTTTCCCAAAAATATCGAATCAGAAATTAAACAGGCCGATCCAGGTACTCTTCAAAATGTACCTGTACTTTTTTCTGAACATAGTTTAGCTCCCGATTCTGACTCCAGCATTGAAACTTCTCAAGATTACACTACGATCTCCATTTCAGAGAGTATTCGTGCACCCGAATCTATTCTGGAACAAAAGCTAACTAACCCGAAGCTCATTCCCGAACCTGACCTTGTTTTTGAATCTGAGTTTATTCCCGAAACTAAGCCTATTTCCAAGCCTGAAACTATTCTCAAACCTGACCTTGTTTCTGAATTTGAGGCTTTTCCCGAAACTGAGCCTTATTTTGAACCTGAGTATATTCCTGGGCATAATCCCTTAGTACCGAATCTGAGCCTATTCCCGAACTTGAGCCTATTTGCGAACCTAACCCTCCACTTCCACTCCCTTCCCCCTCTCCCTTCTCCCTTCTCCTGCACTTGACCTTATTTCAATATCTGAGCCTATTACCGAACTTGAAACTATTTGTGAACCTAGGTTTATTACAGAGCCAGAAGATATTATCGAATCTGAACTTATATCTATATCTGAGCCTGGTCCCAGTTCAAAGTACAATACTCTGTGTGAAAGACAAAAGCGTAGATTGCGAAGTTCTCTTCAAGACTCCCTTGATTTAGAGCCACAACCAAAACTAGTCAAAGTTTTTTCAAGTATAGTAGAAGTATGTGGGCATAAATTGCAGACTACTGCATCAAAAAACTTTCAATTTATGATTAAAACTTGTCTAAAAAGCCCAACAAAGTCGACCAAGATAGCCACTCAAATACGAAACCATAAGCCTCAGCCATATACCCCCATCAAGTCCTTGTTGATCCTTCTCAACGTAACTTGCAACTTATTATGTGGCATGATGATCCGGCAAGACAGCTCGAGTTCTATCAACTGACCACCGTAACATAGCGGCACAGCGTCGGCGCCCTTTTCCAGTGTTTTGACCAGACCAGAGTGTGACCTTTTGACCTCGTATGACGACAAGGTCAAACTATTTGACATATCGAGCCTTTTCAGGAAGAACATCGTAAGCGACAATTTGCACTTTTTACAGGAAAGGGGTTTTTTTCTTTCCTAATTAACGATGTTTTTCTCTTACGATGATAATTTCTTACAATAATAAAGTCGAGTGAATTTAAAATAAAATTTGAGAGTAATCGCGACAAGATGTAAAACTGTCTAATTAAGAGGTTACGAAGAAAAAATAGTTTTGTGATTTTTGGCGCTTACGATGTTTTTCCTGAAAAGGGTCGATATACAAACGTACATCAGACATTCTTAAGTCCGGCTGCTTTACACTCCGCAAATGGAACTTTGAACTCGAAAATGCATCAGCTCCAACGACGTCACAGTCGGATCACAGTATGTTTCGTGACTTTGGTGATAATTGTCAATGTAGAACATTAGGTATAGGTTGGCGTAGCATCGCAGACGAGTTTATTTCCATACGCAATTTCAAAACGGCAACAATCCTGTTACTAAACGCATAATTCTGTCAACTGTTTCTCAGATATATGACCCACTGGGATTGTTAAGCCCTTCTGTTATCATCGGCAAGGTATACTTTGGCTATTAAAATTAGATTGGGATGATCCGCTTCCCAATGATGTCGTGTGAACATGGATCCGGTTTGTTGACAATCTTTCTTATCAAAGTTCCACGACACATCTTTCAATGTGATTCTACTCGGACTGAGTTACACATTTTTACAGACGCTTAACAAACTGCATATGGCGCGTGCGCTTATGTAAGTAGTTTAGGTGGTTTAGGTAGGGTGACAGTGAAATTGCTTATTTCTAAGGGTAAAGTAGCTCCATTGAAACCCATTAGTATACCGCGTTTAGAACTGTGCGGTGCTTTGCTGGGTGCTAGGCTGTTTGACAGGATTAACAGTTCCTTTACTCGTAACTTTCATGATGTCACACTTAGGACAGACTCTTAAAATTACTCTTAATTTGCTTAAAATTTTTGTGCAAAACAGAGTCGCTGAAATACACGAACTTACGAGTAGGTTTTCTAGGCGACATGTGAGTGGAAGTGGAAAAGAAAACCCTGCTGACCTGGTTACGAGTGGTGTGAGTCTTGAGGACTTGTCTTAATCGACATTATGGTGGGAAGGCCCTAACTTTATACACGGCCTTGACTTTGTTAGCAATTTAATTAATTCCGAATGTTAATGACATCTTGCCTAAAGAGTTACCTGAACGCAAAGCAAATGTTATAAACTCATTATTAACAAAAAATACTACACTTGAAACATTTTTCCATTCAATAGGTTTTCGCATTTTAATCGCATGAGTCATGTTGCTGCATATGTACTACGCTTTAGAAACAAAGCAGCTCACAGGTACGATCACTGTTATTAAGACATGCCACTTGCGCGATTATCACAAATGCAATCAGTTCCAGTAAAATATTCTATAGTTTACTAAAACATGGAAAAGTGTCAAGTCAAGCGTTAGCCTTACAAGTTTAAATATGTTTCTGGATAGTGAAGGTATATTTAGAGTGGGAGGTAGGATAAAGAATTCGCCTGACTTTAATTATAGTAAAAACACCCGATTCTTTTGTCTTCTGAACACCACTTTACACTTTTATTGTTTAGGCACGAACTGCGGACTTTAAGCGTTACTAATACCGTTTGCGCGAGAATTGATGGCCACTGTCAGGTAGAAACATAGCTAAGAAGGTGAAACAACAATGTGTGATCTGTAAGCGCATTCGAGGTAAAACAGTAACCCAAATCATGGGCAATTTACCTAAAGAACGGGTACCTAACCGCTATTTTCCTTTCATTCGCACAGGTGACGCTACGCAGAGCCCGTGTTCATACAAAACAGAAAAGGCAGAGGTGCGAATCTAATCAAATCATACATTTGTCTGTTTATCTGTTTCACGAAGCGCGTAGTACACTTGAAATTAATAAGTGAGCTCTCTTCTGATGCATACTTATTTGCGCTTAAGCGTTTCATTTCAAGGCGCGGGAACCCGTCAGAAATATTTTCGGACAAAGGACGCAATTTTGTAGGCTTATGTATAAACTGAGCAAAATCAACTCAGTTTTTTATTAAAATGTAGAAAAGATATTATGATATTATTGGTTACGCGAAGGGTCAACAAATTAAATTTTCTTTTATTACCCCATATTCCCCGCATTTCGGTGGCTTGTGGGAAGCTTGGGTCAAATCATGCAAGTACCATCTCCGCCGAGTAGTGGGCAACGCTCACTTAGCCTTCGAGGAACTCACTACAGTGTTATGTCAAATCGAAGCGATGTTTAATTGTCGACCAATGACTCCCTTGTCTTCGGATCCTCGCGACTATCTTCCCCTTAGCCCTGAACACTTTTTGATCAGACGACCACTCACCGTACCAGTCTGTGAAGATGACCTGCGAGACTTACCTGTTCATCGACTGACTCGCTACCAGAGAGTGGAACAGATCCGGCAGCAGTTCTGGTCGCGCTGGGCCAAGGTATACATCTCTGAGCTACAAACTAGAACCAAATGGAGTCAAAATATGGCAGACCTGAAACCTGACATGCTTGTCATTATCAAGGAAATCAGCCTTCCGCCGTCGAAATAGCAATTGATCATGAAAACGATACCTGGTAACGATGGTATCTCACGAGTAGCAGACATTCAGACCTCATCAGGCATCGTGAAACGGCCATTCACGAAGATCTGCCCTCTGGTCGAAAATGAGTAAATGGAAAGTTCAATTGTAAGCTGAAGCTTTTAAGGCCGCGAGCATGTTTGAGCGAATATGCAAATGGAATTCGGTCGCTTCATCGTAAGCCAATCATAGCACAGCTAAATGACGTGATAGCTTGTTGTGATTGGCCCGTTTGTTCCCGTCCCTTTTCCCTCGATCGCTGGATACTTAAAAAATAATTACATTAGCTAACGACCATTTATAACGACAACTTGTTTTTTTTTTTCATTTTAAAATCATTCATTCAAAAGGTTACGTAGTAGCTAAACAAGCAGTTTGAGCACACTAGAACACATCTAAACAGTACACCTTAAATTACCTAGTGGCCCTTATTTTGTTTTGACTTGTATATATAGATACAAAATTATCAATTTCCTTTGATTTGTCACATTATATTTGTTCACAGCATTTCATCTAACCAGCACCTTCGATCAATAATAGCGCCAGCTATACTATCCGTTAGCGCAATAAGGTGGTGTACAGGGTGTGTTTTAGTAAAGGGTTCGATTCCTGGCTCAGGATGAAGCTTTTTCAAAAATCAATAATACAGTTTTTTAGCGTTCCGTACGTTCGAAAGTTAAAACGGAACCCTTATAGGATCACTCGTGTGACTGGGTCCATTAGATTCGAAGCAAATCGGCTGTGACCGACGGACAGACAGAAAAACGAGTGACCCTATAAGTGTTCCATATTTTTCCTTTTGAGGTACGGAACCCTAACAAACACTACATATCTCGCATTGCCAAGATATTTAGATGTAAAGATCTCATTTGGCGATCTTTGCGTATGAACATCTCGGCAACTTTAAAGCACCATAATCTCCGACATTTTTTTAATCTTCCAGTGCCTTTTACCCATACTTTTTACCCAGTTCCACCATGCGCCGTAGCTTAAATCTATGCGACGCACAACGATACAGGTATATTATGAGGCCAGTTTCATCACGCATCGCAACTTTGAAGGAAAATCTGAATGGTGATCAAAGTCATAGTTAAATCATTTATATCAAATAGGCACATAAAAGGCGCGCAAAAAATTGAATTGATTCTAATCGCCTCTTCAAAAAGGTAGTTTCGTGTGGAAAAGAATGGACAATAAAGCCCACCGTTACTCTTTTAAAATGATTTACAATAAGTTGTATATGTACAGTGGCCAGCACATCAAGCTACTACACTTAGACCTTGAACGCACTATGAGCAACTACAGCGAGAATCGTGCGAAAGAGATAAATTGCTTTTTGTCAGTTCTTACTTGTAATGTGTTGTGCTGCAGTCACAGATTGATTACTTACGCGTGCTAACTACCTACCGGCCGGCCGCCGTGTCGCACGCACACAGCCAGTGGGTTGCCGATAGCCGCGAGGCGCGTACGTAAGCTTATATTTCGGTCGACCTAACTGACGTATTCAAATTCTTATGATATGGCTGGTTCTGATGTATTATGTGCAGTTGATGGATGTAGATTCAGCAAGAGAAGAGATAAAAACTTCTTTGTGCAGTTGACCTGCTGATACAGTTTTATTATCGTTTTTTAAATAGGTAAACTGTTTAAACTTGCATGTTTCGTGTTTTTTATTTTATTGGTAGGTACGCAATTACTTCTACTATGCGTCTGAGATAAGAATAGAAAGGTCAATGACGTCCATTTGTCAAATATAGCAAAAATCTACTTGTGCAAATTAATTTTCAAGTTATAGTGAGCCAACATTAAAAGATGACATTATGCTATCGCGGACTTTTTTTTAGAACTTTTTAAGAGTAACAATTCTGTTATACATGATTTTTGCGTACTTAACTTTAGGGGCGGGTTATTCAACTAGTTGTTTGACGTGTCGTTGTGACTAGAGATTAGGGTAATTTAGGTTAACGTGTGATAAAGTTTTTTATTATTAGTTTAATACTCGATACTCAATTCTTTATTGCATTACATATGTATTACAAAGATGGTATAAAAAAGTAAAAGATCAATATGGACCCTGTCGGGCACAGCAAAATTAGGAGAGAGGAAGAGGGCTAAGCAGCGATTCAAGCAATTCAATATTATTATAAATTATTAGATGTCTTTAATTGGGTGTATAATTATGTATGTATATATATAACTAGCTGTGCCCTGCGACTTGGTTCGCGTGGATGTCGTAAGATACAAAGTATACTAAAATAATAGCCACATTTTAATAAAACTCCCTCGGCCCCCGACCCGTCGCGTTGAATCGCCCAGCGACCGCCCGCGCTATTGCTTCGTTTTCGCTTAGTGTTCTTTCTGATTTTTTCTTTTTGCTCGGCGTCTAAGAGTCGTAGCGTGATATTAAATAGCCTTTAGGTATCCTCAAGAATTGGGCTACCAAACGCAAAAAGATTTTTTCAAATCTGACTTTTTGTTAATAATTTCATGATTTTTTTTTTATTGTTCTAATATAAAAGTAGCATAAGTTACCCGCCGTAACGTAAGCTATCTGCGAGTGAAAGTTCCGTCAAAATCGGTCCAGCTGTTTCGGAGATTAGCCAGAAAAAACAGACAGACAGACAAAAATTTTAAAAATTGCTTATTTGTTATAAGTACCGCAATGATATTCTAATAAACAGATATGTTATACACGTACAAAACAACAGAAAAAAGTGTTCCGCACCGAGCGGCAGCACACATGCACACATTTCATTCATTTTACATTTCACTACAAGTAAAAAGAATAGAAAAAGGATAGCTTGATCAAACCAATAAGAAAAAAAGTGACAGCTAGATGTTGTCAATTGCGCGTAAATGTAAACAAACATTATTCGAGCCACCAATCACCGCACGTTGGCATCATAGACTACTAGGCAGAAGGTACAAACCGCGTGCACAGAATGTGTAGCCGGGATTTGTGCCTATGCAACGAATAAACACTATTGATAGGTAGGTAGGTGAAAAATAAAACACGTTTTAAAAAGAAAGGAATATATATATCGTAAAAACAATCGTACACAGGGTTGGCATGATTAAAACAAGTTGTTTTAAAATAGTCAATCACACGTTTTAACTACTTTTCATGGCGAATGGATATAAAATAAAAATAAATCAATATTCTGTAATCTAAATAGACCACACATATCTGACATAAAACCATTTGAGTCTATGCCATTGCTATGTCATATTTTTTATTATTTTTGGCATTGTAATGAAATAATACTTATGAACATTAGTAGGTACCTACATTATTAGAACATTATTAGGTACATGTTTTTTTCTATTGATATTTTTTTGTAATTGTTTCATTACAAACGGCGAAATTGAAAAAATGTAGTCTACAAATGAAACATAATTATTTTATTTCCTCGTACAAGTTTAGACATCGACCTATAGGTCGAATTAATTTGAAATAAAGCCAGAAACTAAAAAAAAAACAAAAACACTTCTTTAAAACAATTTGAACTGATTGTTTAGCAAATTAACAAAAGAATTAACAAAAAATCTGCTTTTTTTCCACCCCGATCAAACACCTTCGAAAAGATTCAATTTGTTTCTTTTTTGTCGCTTAGAGAGCTTTTTTATTTCGGGATTATTTTTATGAGCGGAATGGAGACGAACTGTTGTGTACTTATCAATTATAGTTTTAATTAAATGTATGCGATGATTAAAAGCAGGTGCTTGGTCTTTGGAATGTTCCAAAATTGAGTCAAAAACGTTCGAATTTAAAAAAGTTTTTAAAATATTACATTTTAGTCTTTCAATATCCTGATCATTAACAAAATGGGTACCGTTTTCATTTAAATGAGATTTTATAACCGTTTCAGATTTAAAACATACTGAAAACAAGTCTTCTGATGCATAGCATAAACCTCCCATGTCCCTGATTGTCACTAACTTGTGGAACCACAATTTTTCATTTGTATATAATGTATCAACACATATTTCACACTTAATCATTTTCGTTAATTTTCGTGCAATCCAACCAGAAATGTAACCTGTTATTTGTTTAACTGACTCTGAACAAGTTTCACTATTCAACATTTCAGAAAGAATATTAACATTATTTTCACAATTTTTGTCACTAGATGTAGGGTTATCTAAAATATTTTCAGTTTCATCTAAATCTAAAGCACGAAGTCCTGATGATGAGTTAATATTTTCGATACCTGACGATGAGCAAGTAAGTATGGGGATATGTTCCATAGGAATGCAATTTCCACTAAAGGCGCTTCGTAATTCTAGGTGGTTGAAATTTTTTTTATATAATCCTTTAAATTGTACTGTGTTAGGATTATTATTATAGCCTCCTTTTCGTCTGATAACACCAAAAAAAATTTCTATGTGGTCTTGAGATAATCGGTAGGTTGCTATGTACTCCAATGTTGGTGTGCGTCCTGTTGTTGTGGCTGTCGTTACATAGGTAGTAAAAAGATGTTTTAAACTTTGAATGCAAATCAAAAATCCTAAAAAGCCAGTTTTAGATTTGCATTCAAGTATGGATTTTTTGGATATGTTTATTATGATTCTTTGCCTTATTACACGTTTTGTTTTATTGTAAATTCGTAATGATAAAATATATGCCCTGGCCTTTTCTAAAAAACTTAAAATTTGCGCAGAATTATTGAAATTAATGGGTTTTTTTAAATCATATTTTCCTGATGACCTGGAATTAAAAATGTCAAATAAATCATTGAAGATTGAGATAAACTCTACGGTTGGTTCTGTATTCTTAATTTTGGATGATACTATTAATTGATCACAAAGTTCTAAAGCACGGGCTATACTTCTGCTTAATAGCTGTGTGGCTAACTTCACTTTCATTATTTCGTTTCGAAAATGTATGTCTTTGTGAGAGTTTATTGGCAAAATTTAATCCTTGACTCTTTTGAAGTTGATTTAAAGCAACTATTAAGTTCCATCTTATTTCTTCATTATTATTTCCAAATATAACTTTTTTGCTTCAAAGGTATTCCGTACTAATTTGATCATATGGCATGGATCCAAAAATACAGCAACTTCAATGCCACAATCAGGGTGTAAAAAAGTAGTTTTTAAATTTTTTGGCGTTTTGAAATCACAACCTAAAAGTTCAGCCGCAGCCAAGTTACTTGGGCAACCATCAAACGTGACTGCCACAACATCAGCACCTCCATCGTAACACTTGCTTATACAAGTGTTTATTAAATTTGCTCGCGTTTCTGCCGATAGATTTTTAATAAAAAAGTAACCTACTGGCAACTTCCAGCTTTCGTTAAGAGCTACTAAAATAAAGACGTACACTTGTGTAGCAATGTCATTGCTGGGGCTAAAACCGATTCCAAAATCAACAAGACCGTCAGTTTTTTTACCAGTCCAAATTGTTTGATGCCTAAGCGCCATTTCATCTGCTACAAGGGTACATAGTATTCGTTTACCTGTTAAAGCACTTCTCTTTTCCAAAATATCAAAGGCTTGTTGCGTGAACCCCGGCGAACAAGAAGTGTTTTCATACCACTTCGCTAATACACGTGGATGTGGCAAAGCAGTATCAAATATACTTCTTACATATTTGTAAGCGGCAGAAGAATAAAAATTAAGAGTTAGTGCGAATTTTCGGAGTGCGGGGGATACTTAACGCGATATGACTTTTTTGATTTTTTCTTCAAATGGATTCTATTGATTAAATTTAGGACCTCGGTCTTTAAATTAAGTTGTGAAAACTGTTCTTTTGAGATGTAATCTTTTCTCTTTAAATCTTTTAATATCACGGCTATGGTGGCAACACGTTTCTTCAGTCTTTTATTTTGTTGAATTAGTATTTTGTTTTTTTTCTGTAACAGTTTTTTCTTACATGTTAATTCACGTACGCGTTTTTTAAGTGCCGCTTTTCTGGCTGTTTCAAAAATATTTTCCATATCCGGTATGCTGACATTGTCGAGACTTGTCGGGGAGTTTTGAATATTTATATTAATGTGTTCCTGGGAAATAAAACAAAATAAGTTAAATACATCTCGTCACCATCGAGGTAGACTAAAAAAGTTAATACAAACGACGTTATAAGAAAAGGGGAACTAGTAGCGAATTGAGATTGAAAGTTGAATAATGATTATGGTTTTATTTAAAATGCCACAACGAATGCTAGAGTACATCGTAGGGTAGACTGCGAAATACTAATTTTTACTCTTTTAATTACCTCTATAAAGGGAACAGCGTTCTTTTTGAGCAGTGTTCGACCTTTGTTTGAAATATATTTATCAGTAGCATTGAAATGATTGCTACAAATCTTACTGCTTTTTGAAGGTGTCCAACTGGATTCACTTCTTTGTTTACGGACAATTGCGATCCACTCTTGAAGCCGGATCTCATTTGTTGGAAACCTACGAAGAAAAGACGGTAAATATTCAAACTCGCTGTTGTCACACAGTAAATTAATATTAACGATTCATTTCTTTCCTTACGAACAATTGCAATCCATTCTTGAAGCCTGATCTGTGACATATTATGGTAACGATAAGCTATTTATATTTTCTTTTCCTACATATGACATGTTTAATTTATAATTAAGTATATCAAACAAAATGATAAAGAAAAGTTACTAATAGGGAAACTAGAACTCTGGACTAAAGATGACTTTACTGCCTACTATTCCCATCTGTATTTTTATTCTATGTCCGGAGTGCACGCATCCTTGTCGTTCGTATGACAAAAAATGCATCTTCCATTTCTTTCTTTTTTCTAACCTCCAAATATCAGAATATTAGGAAAATAATTAAAATATATTAATAAATCGAAGTATATTGCGTACTTACGCGTGGTATGTGATCCCGTGTGTTTTATTAACTTTCGTATCGTAATTCGTACACTTTCTAAACACACACGATGGCATTTTGGATGGTAGTTACGTAGCAGCGCGCACCGTGTCACTCGTAAGCGTGTGTGGCTCAGACTAAAAGCAATATTTCCCAATTGGGTACTTTTCTAGTCTTCACGTTTTGCGCGCTCATAACATATCTGTTTACTAAAACATCATTGAAGTACCGTATATACGTTCATATGCATTTAGTAAAAAGTTGATATTTTGACATTACAGACACTTCTGTTTTATTTATTTGTATAGATTAGATTTGTGTATAGGTATAGTTTAATTGTTATTTTTATTTTATGTATTGCAAAAGAATAGTGTAGGTAATTATTATGAAATACTTGGAAGTATTTTCATTATTATTAAATTATATTCTCGTCAACTATATCATTCCAAACCAAAAATATCCATATGGCAATTTTTGTGCATGCAGTCAATAACATACCGCGCCGTCGGAGAATTCTGACAGCGGGGCCCCGGGGGAATCCCCGGGGCTCGAGCGTCGTTGACGTCATTGCGTAGTAGGCTCGTCCGGTTATATCTATCTATACAAATAAATATAATCTTTTATTTAAATCAGTAATTTCAATTAAACCAATACATAATATTTACATAATATATAAACTAACAGACTTAAAATAATAATTATAATATGTACAAATGTAAAATATATATATATATATAATCATAGGGCAATAAATATAATTGAAGTGTCTGTTTGTAATTTCAAAATAACAACTTTTTACTAAATGCATAAGAAAGTAAAGGGTGTCTCAGTAAGAGTGCACTTTTTCATTTTAAAATAAAAACAAGAATTTTATGACAGTTGTGACATTTTTATTGTATTGTAAAGAAGACATGTTCCGATTAAGTATGGAATAAAATATCCGGCAAATGACCCCCACGGCTCCGATGACAGGCCATTACTCTTTTCATGAAATTTTCCATGACTTTTGCACAGAGATGTGGCTGTATCTCACCGATGACGCGTTGGATTTCCGATTTGAGCTCAGGAATTGTTTCGGGTTTATTCGCATAAACCCGAGATTTCACAAAACCCCAGAGAAAAAAATCGCACGGCGTTAAATCGCACGATCTTGGTGGCCAGTTGACATCAGAATTTCGTGAGATAATGTGTTCTCGAAATCGTTGCTGCAATAAGTTGATTGTTTCATGCGCGGTGTGGCAGGTTGCGCCGTCCTGCTGAAACCACATGTTGTCCAGATTCATGCCGTCCAGTTGAGGCCACAAGAAGTCCGTTATCATATTCCTGTAACGAATGCCGTTCACCGTTGTAATGAGTTTTCTCAATTATAACGCGTTGTTCTTTCGAAAAGCGCTCCATTTTTAATAATCGGAGTAAACAGAGGTGACAGCTGTCAAATTTCAGAGTTGCCACTTGCATGAAAAAAAAAATATTCCAATTTTAAAAAGTGCACTCTTACTGAGACAGCCTTTATATACGGTACTTATAACAAAAAAGCAATTTTTAAAATTTTTGTCTGTCTGTTTGTTCCGGCTAATCTCCGAAATGGCTGGATCGATTTTGACAGGACTTTCACTGGCCGATAGCTGATGTTACGGCAGGTAGCTTAGGCTACTTTTATTTTTGAAATATAATTAGGGTTCCGCGCAAAAAAAATAAAACCCATGAAATTATGAACAGTCGGATATGAAAAATTCTTTTTGCATTTGGTAGCCCAATTCTCGAGGATAGTTATCGGCTATTTGACATCACGCTACGACCCTTAGGAGCCGAGTAAAAAGTAAAAAGTCAGAAAGAACACTAAGCGAAAACGAAGCAATAGCGCGGGCGGTCGCGGGGCGATTCAACGCGACGGGTCGGGGGACGAGGGAGTTTTATTAAAATGTGGCTGTTATTTTAGTATACTGTGTATCTTTAGACATCCACGCGAACGAAGTCGCGGGGCACAGCTAGTATATTTTATAATGTTTGATGTTAATGAGAGGGAATAATTTTATTTTGCAATCGATTTGTCATTTATAAACTCCTTTACTGAGTAGTATAGCTTGGATTCCAGAAATTGTTTCAATTTATAAATAAATATTTGTTTTGTTTACTTCTCTAATGTCTAATGTCCAGTGTGCTCCTAATCATGGCAAGCAAGGCGTTTAAAAAATACATTGACCAAGAAGTTTTGATAAATTGTGTTCAAAGTAGACCAGTTCGGTCGGCATAATCGGTCCTGTAAATGCTGTGTGAATACTAACCTCTAGTAGCGACGGATCCGTTAATAAAGATCCTGTAAAACGGACGTTCTATGTGTAGGTACGCGCCCTAATCTGTGCTGCAGTGCGTACCTACGTGAGGGTGTTTGCGTATGCACGTCGTGATATAGATACTATGCGAAAATACATAGCGTAGCAGGTTGAATACTTGAATCGAATCGAAATGGCATGTTAATAAAAACAGGCGACCCGAGCAATGCCTAAAATGGATATGAAAGCTTATAATCAATTTAATTTATCAGAAAAGGACATAGGATAAGTTCCTACGGGAACGCGTGTGAAACCGAGGGAAAAATATCAATATAAAATTCGGAATAACAATCTTAATCTTTTTATTTTTTAACATTAGTATTAATAAAATTGAAAACTTAAAAACAAATACCTACTCTAAATTATAATATACTTACAACAGAATTTGTAAAACTAAACTATACATTAGATTAAAAACAAGTAGATTATATTTATTTTTTACGAGCTTTTATTTTTGTTGATATTTGTAACATATTAATTATACAGTCACATCTACCAGTGGCTGTCAAGCAGAAGTAAATGCTGTCGCCAAATAAAAGTAAGCTTTCACCTAGATGAGTATAATTGTCAAATTACAATGCGATGCAACACAAGCATATAAAACAACCCAGTCATGGGTTGTTTTATATGCTTGTGTTGCATCGCGTATCACGCCTGTTTACCTTTAAGGTATTTAGGTATTTCCAACCTCTGTTTCTCAAACGCTTAATCTTCCATTGCTCGATTTGGGTTAAACCCCAGACATGTCGTTCGTTGATGTTGTGGCATAATAAACTGGCTTCCACCATGTCCTTCCCCAGGCTTCAAACTATCTCCATATTTTTCATCACAATTGCTCAGCAGTAGAAGTAATAAAGTTACTTTCACATTTGTTAGTAGGTATAGATTTCTTCGAAACCGGTGACGCACAGTGGGCTGAAATTCGCATTTCATAGACATTCAATTCTTTTTAAGTAATTTTTTTTTTGCTTGGGAACGATTGAGAATACCTATTATATGCCTTATTTAATAAACTTTCAGGTTTATAATCGTAAACAGCGCAGTCGGAATTTTTTTTGAGAAAATTTGTATGTATTATCGCACAATTGCGCCTAATATCCTATTAGGTATTAATAATAGGTAGGGGAAAAAGTTTCTTCGCATTTTTTAAGAAAATTCAAAACATTTTTTAATATAGTTTATTCACATTTAACTAAAGTATGTAGGTACCATTTTGTTTGATAACTTTTTGCCATCTTGTAGGTAGGGACATGATCCCATTGCTATAGAAATTTTGGGACTTCTGATCAAAATACCGCGACAAGTGGTTTTGGCAGTCCTCTCGTGATGTTAACCTGACACTGCCTAAAGAATTCTGAAGAGACCGAAACAGGTGGAAATCTGAAGGTGCAAGGTCAGGACTATACGGCGGATGCATTAACACCTCCCAGCCAAACTCTCTTCATTTTTGCTGAGTGGCTAAAGATGTGTGAGGTCTAGCGTTATGTAAAACCACACCCCTTCTGTTGATTAATTCCGGCCGCTTTCTCTCAACTTCTGGCTTTAATCTCACCAGTTATTCGCAGTAGAGTTCAGAATCGATGGTCCTGCCTGGTGGTAACAGCTCATAATGAATAATGCCCCTCCAATCCCACCACACACACAGCATCACCTTGTTGCGAGTTAACCCGGGTTTCGCCACAGTCTGTGAAGCCTGACCGGCCTTTGACCACGACCTTTTTCGCACGTTCTTGTCGTACGTGATCCACTTTTCATCACCAGTTATCAGCTTCTTTAAAAATGATTCGGTTTCATTACGTCGTAATAAAGAATCACAAATGAGTACACGGTTCATTAGGTTTCTTTCAGTGAGCTCGTGAGGTACCCAAATATCGAGCTTTTTTGTGTACCCAGTTTTTTTCAAATGCGCCACAACTGTTTTGTGGTCAATTCCCAGTTCTTCGGCTACGTCGTAACTACTGATATGCCGAACTTGCTCCACTTTTTCAAAAATGACATCCATTTTATCCGTAATAGGGCGACCAGAGCGACGTGCATCTTTGACATCAAAATTTCCGAATTGAAAACGCTTAAACCAAATTTGTGCTACTCTCACAGACACTGCACCAGGTCCATAAACATCGCAAATTTTTTTCGCGGCTTGCGTTGCATTTTTACCTTTTTTGTAGTAAAATTTTAAAATGTATCGAATTTCTTCATTAGATTCACTCATCTTGACAGTACGAAAAACAAATGAAAATCACACATTTTCCTAATTTGAATTTGGAATTATGTTCTTTAAAATTTAAACTTTCAATGATACCAAAACCAGCCAGATACAAATAGTATAGCCAAAGAGATTTTATTATAAGTTCATACATACTATAATGCGAAAAGACTTTTTCCCCAAACTAATATATGAGTTATTTTGGATTTTCTGATATACTCCATACTAATATCAAACGTGCACCTTTATTTTAAAAAAAAACATTTTTTTTTGTTTACACATACATAAACTCACGCTTTCTTCCCATGGGGGTAGGCAGAAACTACAGAACGCCACCTGCTACTACGATCCTTACATACTCCTTTTGCCTCGTTTACGTTTTATACATCTGGTCATACAGGCACACCGGTTGCGAGTACTACGCACTTAGACCTTTCTGAAGAACATCACCAATAAGATCACTATATGTCTTCCTAAGGCGTCCCCTTCCGGCGTTTCCACTGACATCTGCCGTGTAAATACCTTTTGTTAGTCGACTTTCATTCATCCTCTCAACATGACTATACCATCTAAGCATACTCTTTTCAATTTTTGTCACTACATCTTTTAAACCGCACCGTTGCCTTATCACATCATTCCTCAGCCTATCACTCATAGTCACACCACACATGCTTCGCAAGGAACGCATTACCACAGCATTTATTCTACTTTTACGCTTCTTTTGCAACACCCAACATTCATTTCCATACATAAGCGTAGGCACATTAACTGGTTGGTCAGAACCGCATGTATGTGCCATAAATGTGGTTGTGACCAACCAATTAGAGTGACCATTCATTTTATTTCCCGCATTTTTTATTTTTCCGTTTTTAACTAATATTAGGCATAACATGGATGTACCTATACAACGTGGATCTGGATGTACGACATTAAATGAAAACGAGCACAGTACTAATCCATCGAAACATTTTAAAACACCAAGATGTAGTTAATGGAAAATTTAAAAATTGCAGTTTTCAAACAAAATAAATAGCAAAATCAACTGCGTAAAAAGTAAACACGAAAAGTCACTGACCATCGGTGCGATGCGGGGCGTGGCGGCAGAGGTGCGGGGTGCAGGTAGGTAGGCGCAGGCACTTTATTCGGAGAACAATACAAACGCAGAGAGTAGAATCATATGTTTTGCACAGGTTCTTGACCTTACGATGTTTCCTATTATTATTACGGACTCAGATCGACATCATGTTGAAAAATAAGAAAATGAGAAATAATTCCCTGACTCAAGTATTCATTGGATTTGATTGTTTTCTTGTATACGTAAAGAGCATGATTCTCTTTACGTGGTTTAAGTGGATCCCAATCGTCCTGTTCCACCTTGTATAGACTACACATTTACGTAAATCAGTTTATAAACCATATTGGAAAGTAAAATTTGCTTAAAACCTCATTATCTAAAATAGTATTCATCTAATGATCCTCAAAATCCCCAATAAAATTAAGAAAATTATTGTTTGTTTAGGGGAGAAACGCTAAGTTAGTCCGCGAAATTCAAATTTTCTTAAGATATTTGCAATTTGCAGCTCAGTGTTTGGGTGTATGTTGATTATAGTATGATTCGCGACCGTATCAAATATGTCTTTACAAAATTATACTTATTAGTATCAGTAACATAATTCCTTAAGTTAATATAGTCCTGAAATGTTAAGGTTTCTTGAAATAGTCATTCAATAGAATTACTTGGTCTGATGAGAGTTGTATTGATGACTTTAATGATTATAATTCTATAAAATTATATTTGTTAGGGTCGCGAATCATATTTTAATCAACATAAAACCTAATACTGACCCGTTAATTGCAAAAACGTAAGAAAATTTGTATTTCGCGGGTTACCCTGGCGCTTTCGCTTTAATTAATTGAGGATTTTGAGTCGTTAGATAATTATTTTGTCAGCTCACCATGTTTACTATTTAGTTGTTCATTGAATGTAATTCGTCATGTGTTAATGTATCTATGATATAAATATAAGGATAAAGAATAAAGATATTAAGCAATTTTTTATGGTTTTTTAATGAATTTCACTTTCCAATATTGCACACAATTAATGTGCATAAATGTCTAGTCTATAATACCCTCATGTTAAGCTTGATATTAGCTAAAAACGAAAAAATAAACAAAAAAAAATTGTATTTTTTTTAAGATTAAAAAAAGCTGCACGTTTGATGTTAGCATGGAGTACCTATGTCAAAAAATCCAAAATTATTCATATATTAATAACCTAATAGGATATTAGGCGCAATTGTGCGGTGATGGAGAGATCATCATTTATTATGCCGACTACATACAAATTTTCTCAAAAAAAATTCCGACTGCGCTGTTTACGATTATAAACCTGAAAGTTTATTAAATAAGGCATATAATAGGTATTCTCAATCGTTTTCAAGCAAAAAAGGGTCACTTAAAATAAATTGAATGTCTATGAAATGCGAATTTCAGCCCACTGTGCGTCACCGGTTTCGAAGAAATCTATACCTACTAACAAATGCGAAAGTAACTTTGTTACTTCTACCGCTGAGCAATTGTGATGAAAATATGGAGATAGTTTGAAGCCTGGGGAAGGACATAGTGGAAGCCAGTTTATTATGCCACAAAATCAACGAACGACATGTCTGGAGTTTTACCCAAATCGAGCAATGGAAGATTAAGCGTTTGAGAAACAGAGGTTGGAATTACCTAAATACCTTAAAGGTAAACAGGCGTGATACGCGATGCAACACAAAGGCACCGCGTGTCACGCGACGAGCGGTGCCTTTGTGTCTCGCCTGTTTGCAGGAGCCTTTATTTTGATAAATAAAATAATAGCAATGTTAAAATACTAATTATGAATTGTAAAACTGTGCTAATATTTAATGTGAAAGTTTCTGAGAATGGATAGATGTTTGTTACTTGTGACGCCTTAAGGCTTCCTTAAGGCGTAACAAGCTACCTACCTACCTTAGCGCTTCCCACGCTAAGGTAGCCCAGGAAATTCCTTAAGATTTTTGCAATTTGCAGCTCAGTGTCTGGGTGTATGTTGATTAAAGTTTGATTCGCGACCGTAACAAATATGTATGACTTCGCAGGAACTCTCGGATATTGTGTCTGCTATTTAACGTCCTTCACAATCCTAAAATGCCATCCTACCTGCGGGAACGCTTTTCCTACGCTCGTCCTTCTGATGCTCCTTGCAGGTCACATCTTAGAAATCTCCTTAAATCCCCTCCTCACTAAACCGACTTCTACTCCTACTCCTTCACTGTGCATGCGGTTCGGTTATGGAATTGACTTCCGCCTGATATTAGGGACTGCCAAACTGCTGCAGTGTTTAAAAGAAGAGTGGAAGAACACTATCTTTCCACTTCGTCATAGCTATTAGTATTATTATGTTATGTTTCATTATTATCGTATATTTTTTAGTGATATTTATTTTGGTAGTATAATGTATGTATTTGTATGTACTCATATTTTATGTTTATATATATATTTGTTTATATTCATATTAGTGTATCGTTCGTGATTTTATGTATTTTGTTTTCTCTTTTACTCTTACACACGTTGTCTACATCTCTTTATCTACTTTCCTATCGCAGGTATGCTGGAAGAGATTTCTTTAGAAATAAGCATCACCTTTGTACGTATTTTTCTGTTCCTTTCTTCTTGTTTGTTTATATGTGTGTACATAAACTGTTAAATAAATAAAATAATATATTTACAGAATTATAATCATTAGAATCAGTAACACAATTCCTTAAGTTAGTATAATCCTGAAATGTTAAGCTTTCATGAAATAAGTAGTAATTCAATAGAATTACTTGGTCTTAGAGAGTTGTATTGATGACTTTAATGATTATAATTCTGTAAATAAATATTTGTTTCGGTCGCTAATCATATTTTAATCAACATACAACCTAATACTGGCATGCAAAGTGCAAAAAAACGTAAGAAAATTTGAATTTCGCGGGTTACCCTGGCGCTTTCGCCTTTACGGCTCAATGGATTTTAGTGAAACTTTCAAAAGTGTCTTCTTGGCAGGGCGGCAGCAATTCTTTCCGGCGTCCTTTAGGCGCCTTCTAATAGTGTCCATTGAAATCTAAAACAAAGAAAAAAATTTTCAATTTCAATCTACACTAATATTATAAAGCTGAAGAGTTTGTTTGTTTGTTTGTTTGGTTGAATGCGCTAATCTCAGGAACTAGTAATAGTAGTAGTAGTTAGTTCGAATTCAAAAATTCTTTCAGTGTTGGATAGCCCATTTATCGAGGAAGGCTATAAGCTTTATGCACGTATAAATTCCTTTTTAAATTATTCGAAAAGGACCTTTCGTTTAGAAATGATGACGAGTATAAAAATGCTTAAGGCGAAAGCGCCAGGTTGCCCGGGAAATTCAAATTTTCTTACGTTTTTCTAGATAGTAGATTCTATGTTGATCAAAATATGATTTACTACCGTAAAAAGTATGTGTTTACAGAATTATAATAATTAAAGTCATCAATACAATTCTTTAAGAACAGGTAATTTTATAGAATGACTATTTCATGAAATCTTGACAATTAGGATTATACAAACTAATCGAGTTATACAGTGTGAGTCTTTATAATCTGCACATATCGAAATGAGGGAATCTATGCTTAATTTTATCGACGGAAAAAATGTTAAAAAAAATCTAAATATTTATTAATATTTTTTATGGATTTTTAAAAAAAATTGTTTGCTTTTGTGACCCCAGTGTATACAAAACTGTGTAACTTTTAAACTACACGATTTATCACGATGAAACAAACTCCATAATGTTTGGAAGTAATTAGGTGTCGTCATAAAATAAAAATTATGGAAAAAAAATAGCCATAATCAAATATAAACATTTTTTTTTGGCAAAAATCTGATTTTTTTTCATTAATTTTTACAAAAATTGTAAAATTTCTCAATAACATGCCCCATCACCTTCTTTTTTTATAACTTTAAGTTATTCTTCATTGTATTAGGAACCTAACGGTAAAAATTGCATGTTTTTAACTCAACCCCAACATTTTTTATCAAATGTCAAAGAAAGGCCCAACGCATAGCTACGCACATTGTTTAGCAGGTAGATAAACTTTTTTTTGTTAACTTTGTTGTGAATGCGCGCGGGTCGTTTCAAAGATGGCACTCCGAACGCGGAATCGTATTGTTCTCATAAGGGTGGTTTGTTTGGGATGATAATTAATGCAAAAGAGTTCAATTGAAACCCATTTATTATTAAATACAAAATTTAATGCATCAGGTTCTCAAAATGTCCACCTCGTTGTTGTAAACACAAAGCCGCGCGAATTAGAATTTGGTGTGTCGCTCTCCTTATCATTTCGGGATCATTGCGAATATCATTCGCACAGTTTATTATGCGGTCACGCAAATCGGCCTCACTGTTGATGGGGGTACTGTAGACGCGTTGCTTCATGGTCCCCCATAGGAAATAATCAAGGGGCGTCAAATCGGGTGAACGCGCAGGCCACCCTACAGGTCCTTGCCGGCCGATCCATTTGTCATGATAATTTTCGTTTAAAAATCTTCTTACATTTGTAGCGTAATGGGCAGGACATCCGTCCATCTGAAGAAACATCCTTTGACGCACAGCCAGTGGGACATCTTCCAATAACTGAGGCATATCATCTCTCAATAGACTTAAAAATCTTTCACCAGTCAACGTTCTCGGCAATATGACTGGTCCAATCAACATGTTATCGATAAGACCAGCCCAAACATTTATCGAAAATCTTACTTGGAAAGTAGATGACCGTTTCAGTTTCGGGTTTTCACCTGCGCGGCACCATCTGTGTAAATTTCGACAGTTAGTAATACCGTCTCTAGTGAATGTCGCTTCGTCCATCCATAGTATTTTTCTTGGAAAGTTTGGGTTTGCTCTGGTTTTTCTTTGAATCCATGTGGACATCACACACCTTGGACGCCAGTCTACGTCTTCATGTAGATGTTGCACCCTTTGATAGTGATAAGGATGCAATCCTTCTTTCTTTAAAATACGCCACACTGATTTTTGGGATATTCCGTGACGAAGAGCCAGTCGTCTAGTACTTATGGATGGATCAGCAAACAAATCACTTAATACTGCTTGTTCAGTAGCCGCATCAATAATTACTTGAGGTGGCTCGCGACGATCTCTACTTGAT
The DNA here is from genome assembly GCA_947568875.1 of Fissipunctia ypsillon. Taxonomy (NCBI): domain Eukaryota; kingdom Metazoa; phylum Arthropoda; class Insecta; order Lepidoptera; family Noctuidae; genus Fissipunctia; species Fissipunctia ypsillon. The sequence continues at coordinate 27,888,584 of OX387643.1, forward strand.
CCAAGTCCAGTGATCGACAACCTTCTGTGAACTTCCTGGAAGTTTCGGGCAGATGGCACTGGTTGCCTGTTAGGATACGCAGCTATGTAAGCCGCGCGCGCAGCTCTGGCACTTCCTTGTCCCACTCCATAATAAAAATGTATGTCGGCGATGTGTGCCGGGGAAAATTCACTTAAACGCGGCATCATGTAGCAGCGAACGAAAGTTATGAAAGTCCAGCGAACGAAAGTACCGAAACACATGTAGCAGCGGCGAATAATTCGGAGCGACTGCCAGTCTGACATCTGTCATAATTCAAGTTCCTTTGGCTGGCCCTACCTCCCCGACCTGCGCACATTCAAAAGAAAGTTTATCTACCTGCTAAACAATAGCTATGCGTTGGGCCTTTCTTTGACAGTTGATAAAAAATGTTGGGGTTGAGTTAAAAACATGCAATTTTTACCGTTAGGTTCCTAATACAATGAAGAATAACTTAAAGTTATAAAAAAAGAAGGTGATGGGGGCATGTTATTGAGAAATTTTACAATTTTTGTAAAAATTAATGAAAAAAAATCAGATTTTTGCCAAACACAAATGTTTATTTTTAAATGTGGCTATTTTTTTTCCATAATTTTTATTTTATGACGACACCTAATTACTTCCAAACATTATAGAGTTTGTTTCATCGTGATAAATCGTTTAGTTTAAAAGTTACACAGTTTTGTATACACTGGGGTCACAAAAGCAAACAATTTTTTTTAAAAATCCATAAAAAATATAAATAAATATTTAGATTTTTTTTAACATTTTTTCCCTCGATAAAATTAAGCATAGATTCCCTCATTTCGATATGTGCACATTATAAAGACTCACACTGTATTGCTGATTTTAATTATTATAATTCTGTAAATGCATATTTGTTATGGTCGCGAATGATACTATAACCCATATACAACTTAATACTGAGTTGCAAATAGCAAAAAACATAAGAAAGTTTGAATTTCGCGGGCTACCTGGCGCTTCCCCCTTAAACTAAGGAAAATGCGTTTAGTCTACCGCTTATGCACTTAGTTACCTACACATTTTATTTTTTACTAGCTGTGCCCCGCGACTTCGTTCGCGTGGAAGTCGTAAGATACACAATATACTAAAACTAATTTACAAAAAACAACCCATTTAAAAGAAATACGAAGTGAAAAATAACGAATTAATTACTAAGTTTTTATTTTCCACTTTTTAGTTGAGGTACCTACCCCACCCGAATTTGTAAAGTAAATAACTAAGTAAATAAGTAAATAACAGTGACAGGAAATTATTATAACATCATCAACATACACTAAATGGAACAAAATACTTATTATTGAAGCTAACTCAAAAACCACTCATCAGAATTTGACCAAATATGCGACCCTTTCAAATAAAAACTTTGCAAAAAGGCAAATATGTTTAAGTCGCGCTAAGTCGTGTCAGAAGTTTGGAAGGCGTAGTTTTATCGGGTTTGGACGCCGTCGCCAACAAATTATTAAATCAACCACACGACGACAGATCGTTGACGATATCTGTCTTCTGAAAATCAAGGCCACACATAACATACAACTCAAGTAGCGCGATTTGAAGTATATTACCATTTAAATCACGTATAGCCAGAGTGCATCTCATGACAATTCCAATAAGCCCAAACACGGGTAGGATACATTGTTTTATTACGGAGTTCCGGTGCCTACCTTCCGGCTTCATTAGCAGATCAGGTCGTTGGTACCAGTTTCATCAGAACCATTTATTTAAATTAGCTTCGTCATATTCGCATAACTATCTTAATCGAGATATCTTATCGCTACCCGTGAAATACACTGAGGAGTTCCCGTGGCCATATGTGGTCTTCTTCGTCAGTTCATCAGAACCATTTATTTAAATTTGCTTCGGCATATTCGCATAACTATCTTAATCGAGATATCTTATCGCTACCCGTGAAATACACTGAGGAGTTCCCGTGGCCATATGTGGTCTTCTTCGTCAGTTCATCAGAACCATTTATTTAAATTTGCTTCATCATATTCGCATAACTATTAAATTTGCTTCATCATATTCGCATAACTATCTTAATCGAGATATCTTATCGCTACCCGTGAAATACACTGAGGAGTTCCCGTGGCCATATGTGGTCTTCTTCGTCAGTTCCACTTCACCAAGTGATACTTTCAGAATGCAAATGCTTGACTTGTTGATGAAAATATCAAAATCGCTATGTGTATACCTATAATGTTTGAGGAGTTCCCTCAATTCCTCATGGATCCTATCATCAGAACTGGATCTTGATAAAAATGGGACCAATCTGTATGCCCTTTGAAATAAAAAAAGAAATTTCCAAATCGGTTTATAAATGACGGAGTACTGAGGTAACAAACATTAAAAAAATACAACCGAATTGAGAACCTCCTCCTTTTTTGAAGTCGGTTAAAAATAACAGCTACATTTTATTAAAACTGCTCCCCCGTCCGCCCGACCCGCTGCGATGCACCGCCCGCCTGCGCTATAACTTCGTTTTCGCTTAGTGTTATCTTTTCATTTTGCTTGGCTCCTAAGGGTCGTAGCGTGATGTTAAATAGCCTACAACTATCCTCGAGAATTGGGCTATTAAAAGAAAAAAAAATCAAATCCGACTTTTGTTCACAATTTCATGGGTATTAATTCTTGAGGAAGGCTATAGGTATGTTACATTACGCTCGCTAGCTCACACGGGCGACTCAGGCTCACGACACATAGATGAAATTGCACTTAAATATATGATGACAATATGAGGGGCCATTTTAGTTTGACTAATTATTGGATCTCTGCACACGCGGTTATTCTGATACCTATTCAAACATTTCTGCATAAATAAAAACAATTCCTAATAAATTAAATGGTGTGGGAAATCGTCTAAAACATCCAGCTATAAATATGAATTTTTCATCGGTAAGTAAAACATATTTATAACTAGCACTCTGCCCGTGACTTCATCCGCGAGGATTTCGTATCTTCTTCTATAAAATTTAACACCCCCTCTAGCCCTTTTAACCGGTAGTTTTGGTAAATTATTGATAAAGATCCTTTTACCTATTATTACATACTCTCGCCTTCTTCCCATAGGGGTAGGCAGAAACTACAGAACGCCACCTTAACTTATTATTAATTTATTGATGAAAGGAAAAATACAATTTTCATATAAACTGTTCACCCCGAAAGGGATTAATTTTTGATAAATCTTCAACCATGTGTTTCGTCGTTTAATGTTTAGGTTCATCATCATCAGCATCCACAGCCCGTTTTCACCCACTGCTGAGCATAGGCCTCTCTTTTCATGTGCCAATCCCCACGCTCCTGTGCCAACCTCATCCAGGTTCTACCCGCGATGGTACCTAGCAATGTCGTCTGCCCATCTCGCCGCCGGACGGCCGACGCTTCGTCTTCCAGTCCTTGGATGCTACTCAATGTTTAGGTTACTTTGACTTAATCCAGACACGCAGTGAGATCCTCCCCCAAAAACTTAATTAACCCCTTTTGCTTGTTGATTTTCGAAAAACCCAAAAACTCGTCTATATTTTTTGTCAAAAGTATTAATACCGTTATTAGAGGTAACCGTTAGGAACGCTTTAAAATTCTTCCATACAAACTTTAGCACCCGCTAAAATCCCTTTGACGGGTAGTTTTGAAAAACTAAATAATGATACAATTTATCATTCACTAGCTGTGCCCCGTGACTTCGATCGCGTGGATGTCGTAAGATAAACAATATATCAAAATAACAGCCACATTTTAATACAACTCCTTCGTCCCCCGACCCGTCGCTAACCGTCGCGTTAAATTGCCCGCCCGCGCTACTACTTTGTTTTCGCTTAGTATTCTTTCTGATTTATTTCTTTTTTCTCGGCTCCTAAGGGTCGTAGCGTGATGTTAAATAGCCTATAACTATCCTCGGCAATTGGGCTAGCAAATACAAAAAGAATTTTACAAATCCGACTTTTGTTCATAATTTCATGGGTTTTAATTTTTTTCCGTGGAATCCTAATTATTTTGCTAAAATAAAAGTAGCCTAAGTTACCCGCCATAACATCATTTATCTGCTAGTGAAAGTCCCGTCAAAATAGGTGCAGCTGTTTTGGAGATTAACCGGAACAAACACCCAGGCAGACAGACAGACAAAAATGTTTAAAATTGCTTTTCTGTTATAAGTACCGTATATGTATACGTTCATATGCATTTAGTAAAAAGTTGTTATTTTGACATTACAAACAGACACTTAAATTTTATGTATTTGTATAGATTTAATAATATTATGAATAATTTCGTAAACAACCAGTTTAGCAGGGCTCGAGCTAAACTGGTTGTTTACGTAAAATGGCACAAAAAAGTATAACGCGTTGATGTCTTTTTGAAAAGTCCCTTTCTCTCACTAGGGTATTGTCAATACGTCTGTCTCATTATATCTGTACTAATGCTGTAGTATTGTGACAACTCCAAAACAAAGTCGAAATTGATGATAAAAAAAAATTATCGATGTTTCCTAGTGGTAAAAAAGTAATATTACATTCTAGATTTTCAAATATTCCGGAACTGAAAGAATTTGAATTTCATTTATGAGAATTTATTGTTCTTTCCGACAGGGGCTGACATTGCTATTATTTTTATTAGACATATACTTTAAATTAGGTTATTTTTGCTCATTGATTTAATTGAATTAAACCTACAGAAGTGTTACGTCAGTGTTTTACTTGCACCCAGTTAACACCCTATCAGTATAATTTTAAAAAAAATATAAAATTAATAGACGTCGATTTTATCGATATCAATATTATTGTTGCAAAACTGATTTGCGAATCACTATTTTTGCAACATTCGTCCAGATATTGTTGCATCGGCCAATCACGACCGCTGTATTTTTTTCGTCCCCCGGCTCGCAGTGGTGAGTCGTGTGCCCAGACGAAATCGGTCTATCACCTCTCAAGTGGTTTAATTATCTTTGCTTAGAAGCCAAGCAAAAAGAAAAAAAGTAAGAAAGAGCGCTAAACAAAAACGAAGTAACAGCGCGGGCAGGCGATGCGATACGACGGGGTGGGTCGGGGGAACAAGAAATCTCACGCGGACCAAGTCGCGGGCGGAAACTAGTACTAACATAAGATTCTTGATTATGACAAATTGTACGGGCCTACTTAAGGGGGAAGCGCTAAAGTAGCCGAGAAATACAAATTTTCTTACGATTTATGCAATTTGCAGCTCAGTGTCTGGGTGTATGTTGATTAAAGTATGATACGCGACCGTAACAAATGTGTATTTACAGAATTATAATCATTAGAATCAGTAATACAATTATTTAAGTTAGTATAATCCTGAAATGTTATGGTTTCATGAAATAGTCATTCAATAGAATTACTTGGTCTTAGAGAGTTGTATTTACGACTTTAATGATTATAATTCTGTAAATACATATTTGCTACGGTCGCGAATCATATTTTAATCAATATACAACCTAATACAGACCTGCAAATTTCAAAAAACGTTAAAAAATTTGAATTTCGCGGGCTACCCTGGCGTATTCACCTTAATGAGTATGAGACGGTTAAAAATTATTTTTCAAAATATGAACATACACAAATAAACAATCCGTCTAATTGAGAATTTGACCTTTGTTGAGGTAGGTGGCAAAGAACAAGATTTATCTAATACTGATAGTAATAACATTCACCCAGTTCAAAACGTCAGAGCTGCCGCAATTATTAGGTATGGTTAGAAAGACGAGGCCGCGCGGCGCGCGTATAACTATAAAAAAATGATGAATAAGTTAGGGTGATAAGTGTGATAAAAAGATGTACATGGACTCACGCTGTTGAGGTTGAGGTTACTCCTGTGCTGAAAATCGCATCGGCAAAGTGCAGCGACCATAGCCGCATCGTCTGCCGCCGTCCGCGTCGTGGGCTTCGAGGGTAAACAGTTTTTTTCTGGAACGAAACAAATAGTTATAGTTTATTTGCATATTATTACCAGTGTTCGGAATAGGTAGTGCTGATTTGCCTAAGCTTCGAGGAAGAAAGTAACATAGAGTGGATATTACCACCTCTAAAATCCCGGAATAATTTTAATGACGTTAAAGTCCCGGGATTTAAAAAGCATGAATTATTTATTGGACTTTATTTGTAGTTACAAATTATTGATTTGAAAAATCATAACATTTTTTAGGGTTACACACACACTCACATTTATATCTGTAATTTTTATGGTGAACATAGTAAAGAATATTCTATCTATCTATAAATAAAGTCCGATAAATAATTCGTGGTTTTTAAATCTCGGGATTTAAACGTCATTAAAATTATTTCGGGATTTTAGAGGAGGTATTATCCACTCTATGTTACTTCCTTCCTCGAAATTTATGCAAATTAGCACTACCTATTCCCATCACTGATTATTACTCAATAAGCAAAGATTATTAATACTTGTTTGATTCCCTACAATTATTATTAAAGCTAGCTTATTAAATTATTTATTTACACACAAATATCACCGAAAAGGCCTTACTTATCCCTGCAATGTTTCAACAGACAAAAAGAAAGTGCGTAATTGCGTGTATACTTTAAAATCCAATCACTGCCCAGTTAATAAAATTAAAAAGATTAATGGCGTTTGGAACAGCACGCAGCGCTATAAACTTACATTGTAGGGAACTCATTCATTATGAAAGAACACAAGGAATATACCTACTTACCTATCCCTTCTGTTAACTATTTAGAAAATTCTATGGAAAAATACCATTGACACATTTTTTCAATATTCGCCTTTTATTTATTTTAATTTAAAAATTATAATTACAAAGAATATTTATTACTCACCGTTATGCCCGTCTGCCGACAAAGATCTATCATCCGGCATCCACTCAATCGAAGCGCTTATGATGCACTCACTCTCTATTTGCGTCAACTGAGACGCCATTATAATTAGGTAATTTTAAAAACACGGTCGACACACACGTTCACTCCACAGATGTTTGACGATTGACGCGTTCGTTTACTTTCGTTACGGTTCGGGAAAGCTCGGGTCCTCAGGTGCGGTGGCGGACGCGCAGGGGCGCGGAGATGTGGCCTATTCCTAGTGAGACATGATTTTATTGGTTCCTAATTATTAGTGTGTGCCACCATTGGGCAATTTTGGAACCGGTGAAAACTCCACCAATCATGCCAAGGATACTTTCTTTCTAACACTCCATACCGCGTCGTAGTTATAGATATGTATTAAGTTTAGCTTGACGTGCTGCCTTCTGTACATTAATTATATAATTATAACTGTGCACCTAGAATAAAATTACTATACCACAATAGGTAAAATAATTGAACATGAAGCAATCATAGATAAATTAATTATGTGATAGATATATGGTGCTCACATATTTACAAACATTGTAAAAGTATACGATTTTCCTAAAATTTTAAAAAGTAATCATGATGATGGGGTGACTATTATGACTAACGGCCGAACCCAATAACCTATCTATCACCAGTTCTGGCATACTGGAGATAGAAAAACTATGGTTTTAACGGCCCAATAATCTATAAGAGATTAAGGAATATTACCGGCCTGACATAAGGACAGATAGAATTATACTGTCTAGTCTACCATCAATACCGATCTGTCTTTTGCTGAAAATTGGTTATTGGGTTCGGCCGTAAGCCACTAGGCACTTGTTTTGTTCTATCCAAAAAGTTATCGTGCATTACGTATATCAATGTGAACAAAAACATTTACCTCATCATTGTATCATCGGCACTGGCATCTTTGTCACTGTAGTCTATTCTGTTCGGAAATAGCTCTGTTTCTTCAACTGTACTGTCACTGTATAAATTCTGAGTAGAACTCAATGCATAGTAACTGCTATTTGATAATGATACCACGCTAGTTACATCCATACAATCACTTGCGACTGTGTTCAAGGATAGCGATGATTCGTTTTTTAGAACAAGAATCGAATCATAACTGACGGAAAATTTATGTAAAGAGTACGATAAGCTTCTACAAATGTCTCCCGAAAGTTTAATATTTCTAGAACTATCCACAAATCTACCAAATTTGTCGTTATTATTTTCATAGGTACAACTTTCAAAGAAGTAATTACTTTTATCACTTTCTATTTTGTTTTTCTTGTCGTTAGTATAAGTTTCGTAAGAGCCGCTGGTGTACGTACATGAAGTATCATGCTCAGTATTTAATGTATCAACACGAATAGGATGCCTTAAGAGAGGACATGCTTCGAATAAAGATTTTTTTAAATCACTTGTCTCAAACTTAATATCAAAGGGAGCATCGATTGTGTCAATAAATGTATTACTACTGTAACTATCTGTTAGTATTTTGTCATACAGAGTAATAATATTGTTAGGTGTTTCCAGGCTGTGGTTGCTGAACTGACTAGTGAACGAAGTAGCGCCACTCACTCTCCCAACAGTTACTTTTATACCCTCGTTGTCAATGAAGGCTCCAGATTTAACGCCAGGAAGACACTCATCCGGACAATCGCACAGAGAAGAGATATCCGGAGATGTCACTCTAATCTTGACGTAGCTATGTTTAAATCTAATTTTCTTTTTATCACAACCGCAGCCGCGATCGCAAGTTGTTGTTTTAATAATGTCTTCAAACTTTTCGCTAATACCAGCTACCATCGTTTTAACACGTCGCTTTGATGGTGATATGCCGCTTTTTTTCGTTTTAGTTTTAATTTCTCTTCTCTTTTCCGAGGGCGTTGGCTCCGCTGGCAACCCAGTTTCAGCTCTAACTTTTTTTACTAATTCTTTTTCAGAAGCAGTTTTTCCTTCAGGCAATGGTAACCCAGCTTTGGCCAGTCCTTTAAGTATCCTCTCCTTTTCTCTTGCCGATTTTCCGGCAATTGGCGTAAACAGACCCTCTGCTTTAGCCTTGCGGACTACTTCTTTTTCCGAGATTGTTTTTGCTGGTGGAGGCATACCTAATTCAGTCCGAATTTTCTGTATTAAAACTTTCTCCGACTGAGTTTTACCTTCAGGTATTGGTATTCCAGCCTCGGCCCGACCCCTAATAATTTTTTCTTTCTGAGATGGTGTTTTTCCTTCCAAGGGTGTAAGTAAACCGGCAGCTGCTTCCGGCGATAGTTTTCCTTCTTCTGTTTGAATTTTTTTTATCATAGCTTTTTCAGATGCAGTTCTTCCTTCTGGCAGTGGTATTCTAGCCGCAACCATGCCCCTCACAATACGTTCCTTCTGAGATGGTGTTTTACCTTCAAGAGGTGTTACAATACCAGCAGCTTCAGCTCTGTGCATCTTTGTTTTTTCTGATAATGTTTTAGGTTCAGGTGGAAGGCCAAGTTCTTTGCGAACTTTTTCCGCTATCTCTTTCTCTGATTCTGTTTGAGATTCAGGAAGTGGTAAGCCTTGTTTTATTAAGCCTTTTAATATTCTCTCTTTCTCTTTTGGAGATTTTCCAGTAAGTGGTGTCAACAAACCGGCTTCTTTTGCTTTTTTTAATTTTTCAGAGGTGACTTTTGAAGGTCTTTCCGCTTTTACTTTAGCTATAAGTTCTTTTTCCGAAGCTGTTCTTCCTTCGGGTAAGGGTTTTCCAGCTTTACGAAGACTTGTCAATACTTTTTCTTTTTCCGAAGCAGTTTTGGCTTCTCTTAACTTTTGTGATGGCCTTTTCTCCGCAGGGGGCTCTCCAGCAATGATTTTTCTTAAAATTTCCTTTTCAGATGGTGTTCTACCTTCTAGTAATGGTACACCCGCGGCCAGTCTTTCTCGAAGAATTTTTTCTTTAGCTGAACGTGTTTTACCTTCTAAAGGGGTTAGCAGTCCTGCATCCTTTGCCCTTTGCATTCTCTCTGATGTTGAAGGCGATACGTAACCTGTGTCTGCCTTAATTTTTTGTATAAAAGCTCTTTCGGATGGAGTTCTACCTACTGGTAATGGCAAACCTGCCGCTACTCTACCTCTTAGTATTTTCTCTTTCTGTGAATGTGTTTTACCTTCTAGAGGCGTCAAAAGACCAGTTTTTTTAGCTTTTCTTATTTTTTCCGATGGGGTCCTTTCAGGTACTCCAAACTCGGTCTTAATCTTTTTTATCATTGCTTTTTCAGAAACAGTTTTACCTTGTGGCAATGGCAAACCAGACTCGGCAAGGCCTTTTAGTATTTTTTCTTTTTGTTCAGGAGTTTTTCCTTCGAGAGGTGTTAATAAGCCAGCTGCTTTAGCCTTTTTTAACTTCTCTGTGGTAATTGATAAAGTTGCAGCTTTTGCTTTACGAAGTTTCTCAGATGGTGCATGTCGTGCCTTTACTCTAGCTATAAGAGCATCCTCCGATCGCGTTCGTCCTTCAGGCAATGGGATTCCTCTGTCAAGCAAACCTTGTAAAATTAGTTCTTTTTCTTGCGGTGATTTACCTTCAAGTGGTTGCAGTAATCCAGAATCTGCAGCTTCGGCGTACTTCTCTCTCATGGATGCAGTTTTAGGTTCCGGAGGAAGGCCAAGGTCAGCGCGTACCTTTTCCATAATCTTTTTCTCTGAAGCAGATTTTGCTTCGGGTAGAGGCAGTCCTTCCATTGCTAATCCTCTCAGTATCTTTTCTTTTTGTAAGGAAGTTTTTCCTTCTAGAGGCGTTAGTAGCCCTGCAGCTTTTGCTATACGCAATTTTTCAGATGGTGCACGTACTCCTGCTTTCACTCTAGCTATAAGAGCTTCCTCTGATGCCGTGCGTCCTTCGGGTAATGGGATTCCTCTACCATGCAAACCTTGTAAAATAATTTCTTTTTCTTTCGGTGATTTACCTTCAAGTGGCAGCAGTAATCCAGCATCTGCAGCTTCGGCGTACTTCTCTCTCATGGATGCAGTTTTAGGTTCCGGAGGAAGACCAAGGTCAGCGCGTACCTTTTCCATAATCTTTTTCTCTGAAGCAGTTTCCGCTTCAGGAAGAGGCAGTCCTTCCATTGCTAATCCTTTCAGTATTTTTTTCTTTTGAGAAGGAGTTTTTCCTTCTAAAGGCGTTAGTAGACCGGCAGCTTTTGCTTTACGTAGTTTCTCAGATGGTGCTCGTACTCCTGCCTTCACTCTAGCTATAAGGGCTTTCTCTGATGCCGTTCGTCCTTCGGGCAATGGGATTCCTTTGTCATGCAAACCTTGTAAAATTCTTTCTTTTTCTTTCGGTGATTTACCTTCAAGTGGTTGCAGTAATCCGGTATCAGCAGCTTTATCGTACTTGTGTCTCATGGAAGAAGATTTAGGTTCCGGAGGAAGGCCAAGGTCAGCGCGTACCTTTTCAATAATTTTTTTCTCTGAAGCTGTTTCCGGTTCAGGAAGAGGCAGTCCTTCCATTGCTAATCCTCTCAGTATCTTTTCCTTTTGTGCGGGAGTTTTTCCTTCTAAAGGCGTTAGTAGCCCTGCGGCTTTTGCTTTACGTAATATCTCAGATGGTGCACGTACTCCTGCCTTCACTCTAGCAATAAGATCTTTCTCTGATGGCGTTCGTGCTTCAGGCAAAGGGATTCCTCTGTCATGCAAACCTTGTAAAATTCGTTCTTTTTCTTTCGGTGATTTACCTTCAAGTGGCTGCATTAATCCGGCATCTGCAGCTTCGGCGTACTTCTCTCTCATGGATGCAGTTTTAGGTTCCGGAGGAAGACCAAGGTCAGCGCGTACCTTTTCCATAATTTTTTTCTCTGAAGCAGTTTCCGCTTCAGGAAGAGGCAGTCCTTCCATTGCTAATCCTTTCAGTATTTTTTTCTTTTGAGAAGGAGTTTTTCCTTCTAAAGGCGTTAGTAGCCCAGCAGCTTTAGCTTTACGTAGTTTCTCAGATGGTGCACGTACACCTGCTTTCACTCTAGCAATAAGAGCTTCCTCTGATGGCGTTCGTGCTTCAGGCAATGGGATTCCTCTGTCATGCAAACCTTGTAAAATTCGTTCTTTTTCTTTCGGTGATTTACCTTCAAGTGGCTGCATTAATCCGGCATCTGCAGCTTCGGCGTACTTCTCTCTCATGGATGCAGTTTTAGGTTCCGGAGGAAGACCAAGGTCAGCGCGTACCTTTTCCATAATTTTTTTCTCTGAAGCAGTTTCCGCTTCAGGAAGAGGCAGTCCTTCCATTGCTAATCCTCTCAGTATCTTTTCCTTTTGTGCGGGAGTTTTTCCTTCTAAAGGCGTTAGTAGCCCTGCAGCTTTAGCTTTACGTAGTTTTTCAGATGGTGCACGTACACCTGCTTTCACTCTAGCAATAAGAGCTTCCTCTGATGGCGTTCGTGCTTCAGGCAATGGGATTCCTCTGTCATGCAAACCTTGTAAAATTCGTTCTTTTTCTTTCGGTGATTTACCTTCAAGTGGTTGCAGAAACCCGGCATCTGCAGCTTCGGCGTACTTCTCTCTCATGGATGCAGTTTTAGGTTCCGGAGGAATACCAAGGTCAGCGCGTACCTTTGCCATAATTTTTTTCTCTGAAGCAGTTTCCGCTTCAGGAAGAGGCAGTCCTTCCATTGCTAATCCTCTCAGTATCTTTTCCTTTTGTGCGGGAGTTTTTCCTTCTAAAGGCGTAAGAAGCCCTGCAGCTTTAGCTTTACGTAGTTTTTCAGATGGTGCACGTACACCTGCTTTCACTCTAGCAATAAGATCTTTCTCTGATGGTGTTCGTGCTTCAGGCAATGGGATTCCTCTGTCATGCAAACCTTGTAAAATTCGTTCTTTTTCTTTCGGTGATTTACCTTCAAGTGGTTGCAATAATCCGGCATCAGCAGCTTTATCGTACTTGTGTCTCATAGAAGAAGTTTTAGGTTCCGGAGGTAGGCCAAGGTCAGCGCGTACCTTTTCCATAATCCTTTTCTCTGAAGCAGTTTTCGCTTCAGGGAGAGGCAATCCTTCCATTGCTAATCCTTTCACTATCCTTTCTTTTTGTGAGAGAGTTTTTCCTTCTAAAGGCGTAAGAAGCCCTGCAGCTTTAGCTTTACGTAGTTTCTCAGATGGTGCACGTACTCCTGCTTTCACTCTAGCTATAAGAGCTTCCTCTGATCGCGTTCGTGCTTCAGGTAATGGGATCCCTCTCTCATGCAAACCTTGTAAAATTCTTTCTTTTTCTTTCGGTGTTTTACCTTCAAGTGGTTGTAGTAATCCGACATCAGCAGCTTTATCGTACTTGTGTCTCATAGAAGAAGTTTTAGGTTCCGGAGGAAGACCAAGGTCAGCGCGTACTTTTTCGATAATCCTTTTCTCTGAAGCAGTTTTCGCTTCAGGTAGAGGCAATCCTTCCATTGCTAATCCTTTCATTATCCTTTCTTTTTGTGAGGGTGTTTTTCCTTCTAAAGGCGTGAGTAGCCCTGCAGCTTTTGCTTTACGTAGTTTCTCAGATGGTGCACGTACTCCTGCCTTCACTCTAGCAATAAGATCTTCCTCTGATCGCGTTCGTGCTTCAGGTAATGGGATCCCTCTTTCATGCAAACCTTGTAAAATTCTTTCTTTTTCTTTCGGTGATTTACCTTCAAGAGGTTGTAGTAAACCAGCATCAGCAGCTTTATCGTACTTGTGTCGCATGGAAGAAGTTTTAGGTTCCGGAGGAAGACCAAGGTCAGCGCGTACCTTTTCCATAATCCTTTTCTCTGAAGCAGTTTTCGCTACAGGGAGAGGCAATCCTTCTATTGCTAATCCTTTCATTATCTTTACTTTTTGGGAGAGAGTTTTTCCTTCCAAAGGCGTTAGTAGCCCTGCGGCTTTAGCTTTACGTAGTTTCTCAGATGGTGCACTTACTCCTGCCTTCAATCTAGCTATAAGATCTTTCTCTGATGGCGTTCGTGGTTCGGGCAACGGGATTCCTCTCTCATGTAAACCCTGTAGAATTCTCTCTTTTTCTTTCGGTGATTTACCTTCAAGTGGTTGCAGAAATCCGGCATCAGCAGCTTTATCGTATTTGTGTCTCATGGAAGAAGTTTTAGGTTCCGGAGGTAGGCCAAGGTCAGCGCGTACATTTTCCATAATCCTTTTCTCTGAAGCAGTTTTCGCTTCAGGGAGAGGCAATCCTTCCATTGCTAATCCTTTCATTATCCTTTCTTTTTGTGAGGGTGTTTTTCCTTCTAAAGGCGTTAGTAGCCCTGCAGCTTTTGCTTTACGTAGTTTCTCAGATGGTGAACGTACTCCTGCCTTCACTCTAGCTATAAGAGCTTCCTCTGATGCCGTTCGTCCTTCGGGCAACGGGATTCCTCTCTCATGCAAACCCTGTAGAATTCTCTCTTTTTCTTTCGGTGATTTACCTTGAAGTGGTTGCAGAAATCCGGCATCAGCAGCTTTATCGTATTTGTGTCTCATGGAAGAAGTTTTAGGTTCCGGAGGTAGGCCAAGGTCAGCGCGTACCTTTTCCATAATCCTTTTCTCTGAAGCAGTTTTCGCTTCAGGAAGAGGCAGTCCTTCCATTGCTAATCCTTTCATTATCCTTTCTTTTTGTGAGGGAGGTTTTCCTTCTAAAGGCGTTAGTAGCCCAGCAGCTTTAGCTTTACGTAGTTTCTCAGATGGTGCACGTACTCCTGCTTTCACTCTAGCTATAAGAGCTTCCTCTGATGCCGTTCGTCCTTCGGGCAACGGGATTCCTCTCTCATGCAAACCCTGTAGAATTCTCTCTTTTTCTTTCGGTGATTTACCTTCAAGTGGTTGCAGAAATCCGGCATCAGCAGCTTTATCGTATTTGTGTCTCATGGAAGAAGATTTAGGTTCCGGAGGAAGGCCAAGGTCAGCGCGTACCTTTTCCATAATCCTTTTCTCTGAAGCAGTTTTCGCTTCAGGAAGAGGCAGTCCTTCCATTGCTAATCCTTTCATTATCCTTTCTTTTTGTGAGGGAGTTTTTCCTTCTAAAGGCGTTAGTAGCCCAGCAGCTTTAGCTTTACGTAGTTTCTCAGATGGTGCACGTACTCCTGCTTTCACTCTAGCTATAAGAGCTTCCTCTGATCGCGTTCGTCCTTCAGGCAAAGGGATTCCTCTGTCATGCAAACCTTGTAAAATTCTTTCTTTTTCTTTCGGTGATTTACCTTCAAGAGGTTGTAGTAAACCAGCATCAGCAGCTTTATCGTACTTGTGTCGCATGGAAGAAGTTTTAGGTTCCGGAGGAAGACCAAGGTCAGCGCGTACCTTTTCCATAATCCTTTTCTCTGAAGCAGTTTTCGCTTCAGGAAGAAGCAGTCCTTCCATTGCTAATCCTTTCAGTATCTTTTCCTTTTGTGCGGAAGTTTTTCCTTCTAAAGGCGTTAGTAGCCCTGCAGCTTTTGCTTTACGTAGTTTCTCAGATGGTGCACGTACTCCTGCCTTCACTCTAGCAATAAGAGCTTCCTCTGATCGTGTTCGTCCTTCAGGCAATGGGATTCCTCTGTCATGCAAACCCTGTAGAATTCTCTCTTTTTCTTTCGGTGATTTACCTTCAAGTGGCTGCAGAAATCCGTCATCAGCAGCTTTATCGTATTTGTGTCTCATTGAATAAGTTTTAGGTTCCGGAGGTAGGCCAAGGTCAGCGCGTACATTTTCCATAATCCTTTTCTCTGAAGCAGTTTTCGCTTCAGGGAGAGGCAATCCTTCCATTGCTAATCCTTTCATTATCCTTTCTTTTTGTGAGGGAGTTTTTCCTTCTAAAGGCGTTAGTAGCCCAGCAGCTTTAGCTTTACGTAGTTTCTCAGATGGTGCACGTACTCCTGCTTTCACTCTAGCTATAAGAGCTTCCTCTGATGCCGTTCGTCCTTCGGGCAACGGGATTCCTCTCTCATGTAAACCCTGTAGAATTCTCTCTTTTTCTTTCGGTGATTTACCTTCAAGTGGTTGCAGAAATCCGGCATCAGCAGCTTTATCGTATTTGTGTCTCATGGAAGAAGTTTTAGGTTCCGGAGGTAGGCCAAGGTCAGCGCGTACATTTTCCATAATGTTTTTCTCTGAAGCAGTTTTCGCTTCAGGGAGAGGCAATCCTTCCATTGCTAATCCTTTCATTATCCTTTCTTTTTGTGAGGGAGTTTTTCCTTCTAAAGGCGTTAGTAGCCCAGCAGCTTTAGCTTTACGTAGTTTCTCAGATGGTGCACGTACCCCTGCTTTCACTCTAGCTATAAGAGCTTCCTCTGATCGCGTTCGTCCTTCAGGCAAGGGGATTCCTCTGTCATGCAAACCCTGTAAAATTCGTTCTTTTTCTTTCGGTGATTTCCCTTCAAGTGGTTGCAGAAATCCGGCATCAGCAGCGTTATCGTATTTGTGTCTCATTGAAGAAGTTTTAGGTTCCGGAGGTAGGCCAACGTCAGCGCGTACCTTTTCCATAATCCTTTTCTCTGAAGCAGTTTTCGCTTCAGGAAGAGGCAGTCCTTCCATTGCTAATCCTTTCAGTATCTTTTCCTTTTGTGCGGAAGTTTTTCCTTCTAAAGGCGTTAGTAGCCCAGCAGCTTTAGCTTTACGTAGTTTCTCAGATGGTGCACGTACCCCTGCTTTCACTCTAGCTATAAGAGCTTCCTCTGATCGCGTTCGTCCTTCAGGCAAAGGGATTCCTCTGTCATGCAAACCTTGTAAAATTCGTTCTTTTTCTTTCGGTGATTTACCTTCAAGTGGTTGCAGAAATCCGGCATCAGCAGCTTTATCGTATTTGTGTCTCATTGAAGAAGTTTTAGGTTCCGGAGGTAGGCCAAGGTCAGCGCGAACCTTTTCCATAATCCTTTTCTCTGAAGCAGTTTTCGCTTCAGGAAGAGGCAGTCCTTCCATTGCTAATCCTTTCAGTATCTTTTCCTTTTGTGCGGAAGTTTTTCCTTCTAAAGGCGTTAGTAGCCCAGCAGCTTTAGCTTTACGTAGTTTCTCAGATGGTGCACGTAATCCTGCCTTCACTCTAGCAATAAGAGCTTCCTCTGATCGCGTTCGTCCTTCAGGCAATGGGATTCCTCTGTCATGCAAACCCTGTAGAATTCTCTCTTTTTCTTTCGGTGATTTACCTTCAAGTGGCTGCAGAAATCCGTCATCAGCAGCTTTATCGTATTTGTGTCTCATTGAATAAGTTTTAGGTTCCGGAGGTAGGCCAAGGTCAGCGCGTACCTTTTCCATAATCCTTTCCTCTGAAGCAGTTTTCGCTTCAGGGAGAGGCAATCCTTCCATTGCTAATCCTTTCATTATCCTTTCTTTTTGTGAGGGAGTTTTTCCTTCTAAAGGCGTTAGTAGCCCAGCAGCTTTAGCTTTACGTAGTTTCTCAGATGGTGCACGTACTCCTGCTTTCACTCTAGCTATAAGAGCTTCCTCTGATGCCGTTCG
The DNA here is from genome assembly GCA_947568875.1 of Fissipunctia ypsillon. Classification (NCBI taxonomy): domain Eukaryota; kingdom Metazoa; phylum Arthropoda; class Insecta; order Lepidoptera; family Noctuidae; genus Fissipunctia; species Fissipunctia ypsillon. The sequence goes on from OX387643.1 coordinate 27,905,836, forward strand.
TCCTTCGGGCAACGGGATTCCTCTCTCATGCAAACCCTGTAGAATTCTCTCTTTTTCTTTCGGTGATTTACCTTCAAGTGGCTGCAGAAATCCGTCATCAGCAGCTTTATCGTATTTGTGTCTCATGGAAGAAGTTTTAGGTTGCGGAGGTAGGCCAAGGTCAGCGCGCACCTTTTCCATAATCCTTTTCTCTGAAGCAGTTTTCGCTACAGGAAGAGGCAGTCCTTCCATTGCTAATCCTCTCAGTATCTTTTCCTTTTGTACGGGAGTTTTTCCTTCTAAAGGAGTTAGTAGCCCTGCAGCTTTTGCTTTACGTAGTTTCTCAGATGGTACACGTGCGGCTGCCTTCACTCTAGCAATAAGAGCTTCCTCTGATCGCGTTCGTCCTTCAGGCAATGGGATTCCTCTTTCATGCAAACCCTGTAGAATTCTCTCTTTTTCTTTCGGTGATTTACCTTCAAGTGGCTGCAGAAATCCGTCATCAGCAGCTTTATCGTATTTGTGTCTCATTGAATAAGTTTTAGGTTCCGGAGGTAGGCCAAGGTCAGCGCGTACCTTTTCCATAATCCTTTCCTCTGAAGCAGTTTTCGCTTCAGGGAGAGGCAATCCTTCCATTGCTAATCCTTTCATGATCCTTTCTTTTTGTGAGGGAGTTTTTCCTTCTAAAGGCGTTAGTAGCCCTGCAGCTTTAGCTTTACGTAGTTTCTCAGACGGTGCACGTACTCCTGCTTTCACTCTAGCAATGAGAACTTCCTCTGATTGTGTTCGTGCTTCAGGCAATGGGATCCCTCTGTCGTGTAAACCTTGTAAAATTCTTTCTTTTTCTTTCGGTGATTTACCCTCAAGTGGCTGCAGTAATCCAGCATTTGCAGCTTCGGCGTACTTCTCTCTCATGGATGCAGTTTTAGGTTCCGGAGGAAGACCAAGGTCAGCGCGTACCTTTTCCATAATCTTTTTCTCTGAAGCAGTTTCCGCTTCAGGAAGAGGCAGTCCTTCCATTGCTAATCCTCTCAGTATCTTTTCCTTTTGTGCGGGAGTTTTTCCTTCTAAAGGCGTTAGTAGCCCTGCAGCTTTTGCTTTACGTAGTTTCTCAGATGGTAGACGTGCTCCTGCCTTCACTCTAGCAATAAGAGCTTCCTCTGATCGCGTTCGTCCTTCAGGCAATGGAATTCCTCTGTCATGCAAACCCTGTAGAATTCTCTCTTTTTCTATCGGTGATTTACCTTCAAGTGGCTGCAGTAATCCAGCATCTGCAGCTTTGGCATACTTTTCTTTCATGGATGCAGTTTTAGGTTCCGGTGGAAGTGCAAGTTCCTTGCGTACCTTTTCAATAAGCTTTTTATCAGAGGCAGTTTTCCCTTCCGGAAGATCCAGTCCTTGCATTGCTAATCCTCTCAGTAGCTTTTCTTGTTGTTCGGGAGGTTTTCCTTCTATTGGCGTTAGTAGTCCGGCAGCTTTTGCCTTACGAAGTCTTTCAGATGGTGTAACAGACGGCGCACGTACTCCTGCTTTCACTTTAGCTATAAGAGCTTTCTCAGATTTTGAGCGTCCCTCAGGCAGTGGGATACCTTTGTCATGTAAACCTTGTAAAATTCTTTCTTTTTCTTTCGGTGATTTGCCTTCAAGTGGCTGCATTAATCCGGCATCTGCAGCTTTAGCATACTTCTCTTTCATAGATGCAGTTTTAGGTTCCGGTGGAAGGGCAAGTTCTTTGCGTACCTTTTCAATTAGCTTTTTCTCAGAGGCAGTTTTCCCTTCAGGAAGAGGCATTCCTTGCATTGCTAATCCTCTCAATATCATTTCTTGTTGTTCGGGAGGTTTTCCTTCTATTGGCGTTAGTAGTCCGGCAGCTTTTGCCTTACGAAGTCTTTCAGATGGCGTAACAGACGGCGCACGTACTCCTGCTTTTACTTTAGCTATAAGAGCTTTCTCAGATATTGAGCGTCCCTCAGGCAGTGGGATACCTTCAACATGCAAACCTCGTAAAATTCTTTCTTTTTCTTTCGGTGATTTACCTTCAAGTGGCTGCATTAATCCGGCATCTGCAGCTTTAGCATACTTCTCTTTCATGGATGCAGTTTTAGGTTCCGGTGGAAGGGCAAGTTCTTTGCGTACCTTTTCAATAAGCTTTTTCTCAGAGGCAGTTTTCCCTTCAGGAAGAGGCAGTCCTTGCATTGCTAATCCTCTCAATATCATTTCTTGTTGTTCGGGAGGTTTTCCTTCTATTGGCGTTAGTAGTCCGGCAGCTTTTGCCTTACGAAGTCTTTCAGATGGCGTAACAGACGGCGCACGTACTCCTGCTTTTACTTTAGCTATAAGAGCTTTCTCAGATATTGAGCGTCCCTCAGGCAGTGGGATACCTTCAACATGCAAACCTCGTAAAATTCTTTCTTTTTCTTTCGATGATTTACCTTCAAGTGGCTGCATTAATCCGGCATCTGCAGCTTTAGCATACTTCTCTTTCATGGATGCAGTTTTAGGTTCCGGTGGAAGGGCAAGTTCTTTGCGTACCTTTTCAATAAGCTTTTTCTCAGAGGCAGTTTTCCCTTCAGGAAGAGGCAGTCCTTGCATTGCTAATCCTCTCAGTATCTTTTCTTGTTGTTCGGGAGGTTTTCCTTCTATTGGCGTTAGTAGTCCAGCAGCTTTTGCCTTATGAAGTCTTTCAGATGGCGTAACAGACGGCACACGTACGCCTGCTTTCACTTTAGCTATAAGAGCTTTCTCAGATTTTGAGCGTCCCTCAGGCAGTGGGATACCTTTGTCATGTAAACCTTGTAAAATTCTTTCTTTTTCTTTCGGTGATTTACCTTCAAGTGGCTGCATTAATCCGGCATCTGCAGCTTTAGCATACTTCTCTTTCATAGATGCAGTTTTAGGTTCCGGTGGAAGGGCAAGTTCTTTGCGTACCTTTTCAATAAGCTTTTTCTCAGATGCAGTTTTCCCTTCAGGAAGAGGCATTCCTTGCATTGCTAATCCTCTCAATATCATTTCTTGTTGTTCGGGAGGTTTTCCTTCTATTGGCGTTAGTAGTCCGGCAGCTTTTGCCTTACGAAGTCTTTCAGATGGCGTAACAGACGGCGCACGTACTCCTGCTTTTACTTTAGCTATAAGAGCTTTCTCAGATATTGAGCGTCCCTCAGGCAGTGGGATACCTTCAACATGCAAACCTCGTAAAATTCTTTCTTTTTCTTTCGGTGATTTACCTTCAAGTGGCTGCATTAATCCGGCATCTGCAGCTTTAGCATACTTCTCTTTCATGGATGCAGTTTTAGGTTCCGGTGGAAGGGCAAGTTCTTTGCGTACCTTTTCAATAAGCTTTTTCTCAGAGGCAGTTTTCCCTTCAGGAAGAGGCAGTCCTTGCATTGCTAATCCTCTCAGTATCTTTTCTTGTTGTTCGGGAGGTTTTCCTTCTATTGGCGTTAGTAGTCCGGCAGCCTTTGCCTTACGAAGTCTTTCAGATGGCGTAACAGACGGCGCACGTACTCCTTCTTTCACTTTAGCTATAAGAGCTTTCTCAGATGTTGTGCGTCCCTCAGGCAATGGGATACCTTTGTCATGCAAACCTTGTAAAATTCTTTGTTTTTCTTTCGGTGATTTACCTTCAAGTGGCTGCATTAATCCGGAATCTGCAGCTTTAGCATACTTCTCTTTCATGGATGCAGTTTTAGGTTCCGGTGGAAGGGCAAGTTCTTTGCGTACCTTTTCAATAAGCTTTTTCTCAGATGCAGTTTTCCCTTCAGGAAGAGGCAGTCCTTGCATTGCTAATCCTCTCAGTATCTTTTCTTGTTGTTCGGGAGGTTTTCCTTCTATTGGCGTTAGTAGTCCGGCAGCTTTTGCCTTACGAAGTCTTTCAGATGGCGTAACAGACGGCACACGTACTCCTGCTTTCACTTTAGCTATAAGAGCTTTCTCAGATTTTGAGCGTCCCTCAGGCAGTGGGATACCTTCAACATGCAAACCTCGTAAAATTCTTTCTTTTTCTTTCGGTGATTTACCTGCAAGTGGCTGCATTAATCCGGCATCTGCAGCTTTAGCATACTTCTTTTTCATGGAAGCAGTTTTAGGTTCCGGTGGAAGGGCAAGTTCTTTGCGTACCTTTTCAATAATCTTTTTCTCAGAGGCAGTTTTTCCTTCAGGAAGAGGCAGTCCTTGCATTGCTATTTCTCTCAGTATCTTTTCTTGTTGTTCGGAAGGTTTACCTTCTAAAGGTGTTATTAATCCTGCAGCTTTAGCTTTTTTTATTCTTTCGGATGGTGTTGTCACTTCGTATGTTTTGGCTTTTTTAATTCTTTCCAGCATCGTTGTCGTTTTCGACTCTGGCACTCCCAATTCTGCTTTTAATTTCTTGATCAAAGCTTTTTCAGACGCTGTTTTACCCTTTGGTAGAGGTTGTCCTGTTTTGACTAATTCCTTCAAAATGTCTTCTTTTTCTGCTGGAGTTTTCCCTTCTAACATTTTTTCAGCTCTCTTCTTCTTTTCTTTGGCACCTAGGGATGCTAACGACTTCCGTTCTTCCCCGAGGCGCCTTTCTTCCCGTAATAAATGACTGCATAGTATGCAATCACAATTATCACAATTTTTCTTTTTGTAGCAGTCGTAGAGGCTCTTCATTACTTCAAACATTGCATCTGAGTTGCAGGAACAGCAGCAGCTGTCCTCTGGCCTGCTTAATTGACAACGGTAAACTTTCCATTTCTTATGAGTTGAAAAATTAAACGGACTCAAGTAGTTGTTTAAATGGTTTTCTGAGACTCGGTTTACTACGAATTTTGAACAGAAATGGGATTTTTTATTTGTGGCTTCAGAGCTTCTAGTACTTTGCTTGGATAGGATTGTCCGTTTATTAATTTCGGTCATGCTGATGTGTTTAGTGAGTAACTTTTGGGTTTTATTCCTACCGGAGCGTGATAACCGGAAAGCGACTGCTGGCTGCTGGCCATATTTTACTACATCGATTTTTTTGCGATTCTTTACTTTTTTCTTATGAACCATTGTACTGACGTTATTTATCCTATTGCATGGACTATCTTCCTTATTGTATTGCAATTCAAATTGCAGTCGCTTAAACTTGTTTTCCACGTCTTTCATATTGATTTTATGAACAGCGTCAGATTTGCAAATCATACCTTGATTTTCTTATTACACCTCCATTCGAGATAAATAGTTCTCCTTGCTGTTATGGCATTTTCCTATAACAGTATTTAGCGGTTCATTTTACTATTATCTTCATTCATTTATTTTGGATTCATTTATGCTGTAAATATTCAGGGAATAATCATTAGACTAGGCACCTACACAATTAATATTATCTCGATAAAGCTATGATTTGCTCAGTTTAACAATGAAATAGCCACATTCAACTTATATCGATGACTACAATAAAGAAAAAAATTGGAGACCATGTGCAATTACATCTATTACTATCTAAGGGTAAAATATACTAATGGCAAGGTTTTTATCCCAAAATAACGTGAGGCCCGGACTCCACCAAAGCGGAGATGAGCGGAGATGGCCGAAGCTGAGAAGAGATGTTTTTCAGCTAGGGTGTTTCCACCGAAGCTGTGCGGAGGGAGATGCGTACTGGCTAGACTGGAGCGGACATGTGTGCTGCCTAGAGCGGAGTTGTGTGCTGGGTAGAGCGGAGATGTGTGCTGGCTAGAGCAGCTGGCAGGTTGTGCGACGCGAGGGGAACTAGCGGCGCCGCTCACTGCACGCCGCTAACATATCTTCTCGTCTCCGCTGCGCGCCGTCGCCAGCTTGCGACGCACAACTCAAATATCCGCTTTGACCCGCTGCACAGCTTAATCTCGGCGAGACAAGGCTCACATCTCCGCTTCGGTCGCGTCATACAAATATGATACATTTGCGCTCAGTGGTGTCATCTAAAGCTGAGTGGAGACAAGATGTGTGAATAACGAAATTCTATTGGTTGTTTAGAACACATTTCCTCTCCTCTCGTCTCGTCTCCGCTTTGGTGCAGTACGGGATGACTCGAGAGCAGTGCTGGCACACTGGCAGCGGCCCCGACTTACGAGTTTAAGGGTGCGTTTCCACTGAAGCAGAGACGAGCGGAGCTGTGTGGAGACGTGCCGGAATCGTCCAATCGCAGACGAGACAAGAGACTCGATGAGGATTTCAACTATTGTGATTGGTCGATTCCCGCACGTCTCCGCTCAGCTCCGCTCGTCTCCGCTTCAGTGGAAACGCACCCTTAAGTTGTGAGTTCGCACTCAGGCAGGAACTTAACTGTAATTCTTTTTATCACCACTGCCCTCAGGCGGTTAAGTAAAATATGGTGAGGAAACCGGCATGACCTAAATTTAAAAAATCGGAGACCGGTAACATTCACCAACCCACACTGGGCCTGTGTGGTGGATTACGGCCCGTTCCCTCTAATAAATAGTGACTGCAGTGGGAACGATACAGGCAGGTTATGCTTATCACTTAGTACTTAATATGGTTGTATCTTTTTGGTTTACAATACTCATAATAACTGAAAATAAAGTACCATTTAATTCTCGGCTACTTTTCACAGATTGTTACGTTTCTTTGTTAGTAACGTCATTATTATGGACTATTGTGTGATGAACAACATAAGTTTTTATTAATTTAGGTTTTTATTTGATTTTTTTGTTGGTTTAATACATGATGTAAAAATGTAAAGCCATATTTTTCTTATTATTTATGTCACAAAAATGGCATTGACAGATTTTTTTTTTAAACGGTTTTGGGTTTTTACTCACGGAATTAGTATGTACCTACCTATAATTATACAATGGAGTTAGTAAGTCCTATACACGCAGCTTTTTTATTGGCTAGGGAGTTGCCACGATAGTATTGTACTTATACATATCTTGGGACCCTGGAGTCCCAGACCTTTGGAAGGCGTACGAGGGGCCGAAACCAACTCGCAAAGGCCCCTTATACAATTTTAAATTATGAGGAGGCACCAACCGACGATTATCCCTGTATGCACTTTGCAAGTGCACCCAAGCACAACCCCCGGTTGGTGCAGAACTATTGCAGAAGATGGAAACCAAATATATTGGGCTATGGGTTTGGGTGGCTGTGGACTGGTTACCTAGAACTATGGAACGACTATGACCCTGCCTGACCAATGTTTTATATACAATATACACAGACGAAATGGCGGGAGGTGACTTGCACATTCAATAATGGGCCCCCGAAAACGGTCGCTAACACATAGTGTCGTAGCGACAAAGGGGCAACTTGTTCTGAGGTGTATATGAGGAGAGGAGAGGTATTCCACGGCTATCAGGACAATCCCGGAAGTACGGTCAAGATGCCTACCAGCATCTTACTGGATTACTTACTTCCTCCGAGCACGTTTGCTCTTGCGAATCTCCACTCAAGCTGGCCAATAAAGGCAAGAATGAGGTGGGAGCTCTATTCCTCGTTAGTGTTCACTCTGGCCGGTCAATAAAGGCAAGCCAGAGATGAGAAACAAGACTTCTCCTGGGAGATAGGGTCCGTGGGGTCGCTACTGCCCAACAGCTCACCACATGCTGCCCAGCGGGTTGTATTGTATTGTACTCATTATTATGAACAACTTTTACTATGGGACCAAACCTGAAATCGCGAGAAAAAAATCAGGTGTTTCGTACATTCATGTTTGCATAACTCGTCAAAATGTAGGGAACAACTGATTCTTTTTCGCGATTTCCCATAGTAAAAGTTGTTCATAATGATGAGTACAACACTATCGTGGCAGCTCCCTAGCCAATGGAAAAGCAGCGTGTATGGTACATTTATTGTAAGCTTAGTGGCTTTTTTCTTCCGTGTTTTAATCTGCGATCGGCTATTACAACCATAATGAGTGATGGTAAGTTATTATAGTATATACAGTATGGAGCCCACATATATGCAATAAATGAAACCGTAAGTAATACTAGTCCACAGAAGTATAGCAAAATTAAATATTAAATTAAAAACCGTAAATTAAAAAAGTTACATTTTCAAACAAAATAAATATTAAAATAAATTCAGTAAAAGTAAACACTGTTTAGACAACCGAGCCGGCCACCTGCGGTGCACCACAGCGTCCAATCCATTGTTCGCCGAACATGTTTATTTTTTTTTGCGCACATGTCCAAGGATTCAAGTTCATTGAATCATTGACTTAGTGATCCAATTCTACAGTGTTCAAATTTGCTCAAAATTAAAACTATACTTTTTGACCTAATTACTGGACCAATTTCGTAATTTTTTTTAATATCGTCAGAAAAGGCGATAACAAGTATGTCCTATAATTTATTGCACATATGTGGTCCCCATACTGTATATTATACAAGCTTGCACATTTCATTAGGTGATTCTCCATTCAGAATCATCCCACATGTATACCGGTTCAGAATCTCTACCCGAGTTCAATATGCCATCTCTTGCGTTTGACGTCTCTAACACTGTTCATTACACTGACCTCTAATATACACGTACGCTGGACTTCATATTAACGATGTCAAAATTTTTGCCATTTTGGCTCTGATAGCAACGTGAGTGTCCATGGAACTAATATTAGAAATGGGACACGGCCTTCGACAAAATAATAGTTCTATGGACTTTATCGATTGTGAGAGTAGTTTATTATATTACGTGAGAAAAAAATATTTACTCCCAGTTATTTTTATTATGCTACGGTGAGTTGCACATTAGTTTAATAGAGACTTTAAATTGATGCTGTCACTTTCTTTTTGATACAAAATGTAAGGGATGACATGAATTTAAAGCCTCCATTAAACTAATGTTGGTTTTGTACAACTCAACGTGAATTTTTAAGTCAGTAATAGAATACCTAATTGCTGTAAAAGTTTACTCAAAAATATTTTCATAGTCAAAGTCAAATCGTTTATTTCAAATAGGCACTTTTGAACGTCAAAGATTAACAAGGAAATAAAATTGATTTTAGTTGCCCATTGCATTAGATATGGGGATAAGCTAACAATGTATCCTTAAAACTAGTATATTTGAGCAAGTATCTCCTCGCTCAACTACACTAGTTTTAAGAGCTGAGCTGGAATCTCAATAGTTCGCAATGTGAACCGAAAACTAATGAGCTATTAGATTGCAATTTGGCTCTAACCTGAAGTAAAAATAAAACACAATGACACAATAAAATTATATTTTGAATCATTGGCAAGTCCAAATAATTTGACGTGATAAAAATTCCGTACTTTATCACCAGTTATATAAAGGGAGTAATTTTTGGTAGCAGCGTACAGTCTAATATCTATGTATTTAGTGATAATTTGTTTTACATGAATATTAAAATGGCTTGTAAAATTATCCGACAGCGTTTCTTTAAAATGGTCCTCTAAATCTGGAAAGGAGTTGCTGGTAGTATTTACAATGTCTCGTATTACTTTTGTAATTAATACTTCTGCAAAATTTTGCTCGATTGGAGGTTTATCTTTTTTTTTTACAAGCTTGGCGGAATAATGACTCTACCAATAAATAGTAGGGACACTGCCATTTTTTAAAGAGGTACGTTTAGCGTGTTTAATGAAACAGTCCTCAGTGAAATGTTTACTACAAAGATGATCAAATACTTAGGGACTCCAATTTTCCATTTTCAAGTTTTTCAGCCATAACTGCTTAGTTGAGTCGGTCGGAAACCTGAAATTAAGTATTTTATTTAAGTAAAAATTACCAAAGTATACATTGTAGATGGTAAGTTTTATTTCGATGTTAGTTATTTTCTTCGGAAACAAGTAGAAATTACATAAGTATAAATTTCATCTTTTTAAATTAGAAACTCGTATTTCCTCAATTGATTTAGCTAATCAAATTGGAAACAGTTAATTTGTATTTGAAAGACGTCAATGTAAAATGACTCACTTTCGGAAGAAAAATATCGAGACATTATCGATAGGGAACATTCACAACCATATTCTAATGATTGTATTAAATATAATAGTAAAAACTGAGCGTAATTAGACTATGTGGTGAGATGTGAGTAAAAATGTTTATTCTAAACATAAAATATTAATAAAAAGGCTCACCCAAGCAAACGAAACATTTATAGTAATGAAATTCACTTACTTGTGGAATGTTATTCCGCTGCCTTTAAGATAGCGAATTTTACAAAATGCGCATACTCTCATGATAACAATGTTCACCTAGTACACACAAAATTCACAAAACAAATCTTATTTCACGATTTAGACCTAAAACATCAGAGACGTACCAAAACAACTCGTCGGCCATTTGCAACAATGTGTCAATTTTAGTTCCTGAGACGCTCGAGCGGGGCGCTTTGAATCGACACAAAAACCAACTGTCATTTCTTATAGTATATTTAGTCCAGCGTACTTGTAATAATAGAGGTCAGTGGTTCATTAATTCACACGCAAACTCTGAACAAAAAATTTCGACAGTACACTCTATGTTTGGAAGAAAAGAACAAGACAGGTCTTCTCGCCCCCCACCCATCATTCTTCACCCCTCTTACGCCCGGTGCCAAAACCATAGACAATTTACAAATGTCACTGTCAAAGGAGAAACCCGTTTCTGGGGGTCTACTCCCTAAGCACGAAGTCCGTTGTTTCGGCCTTCGTTACGGGCGTTTCCTACTCCGTATCACCAACGGACATTTGTTTCGTTCGGGGCCCAGACGAAGAATGAATGACGACACGATTTGACAGTTGTCCCTACTCCCGATGTGTTTTTGCCCGTCCGAAAAATTTTACTTGACACTTGTCACGACGGATATTTATGTCAGTAGATACTAGATCAAAATAATTATCGTGCTGTCGATGAAAGTTACAAGTTTAAGAGGAATTCGAAACTATGGCTGCTTTTTTAAATGCTCGAAGACGCTATACTGGAAGAGCGGAAGCGACACCGATGATATTTACGCCAAAACTTTCGGTTGGCGAGTATTCCCGACGTTGAGTTCATACATAGGGAACTCTAGGCACCCACGGGAATTATTCGAGGGCTTTTGTGAGGATATAATACCTCTTTTGCCTGCTGCGTTTTACACAATATGTGTAATCGGGTGGGCTAAGAAGCACCTCTCCTCAGCGAGGAAGACTTATAAGAGAGATGTCAGCAGCATTGAAGGGGTCCGCTAGGACCGATGCCAGCCGGGGTTGCGGGATGTTCGAAAGAGTTACCGTGGCCCCGGCACAGGCAACAGAAGGAACACGGGTGGGTTTTAGTCAGTAAAAGTCTGACACGCCCCCCGCTCCGCCTAGAGCGGGAGAAGTCATTTAATGATTTCCCATCCACAAAAAAAGCCTCGATAACAATGGGCAAGTACAGAAAATAAGTAGATTTCTATCTTTTGTTTTAAACAACCTTTGTAAACCGTTACAACACTTATTAATTATGCGTTAGTAACTTTACAAATGCTAGCATTATATCAATAGAGCGTACCAAACTCTAACTCAAAGCATTTATTTCAATTAAACCAATTACAGGCACTTTTGAATTGTTAAAGACTCATGCCCGTTTTCACCGACATCCCCTAAGTTTAAGAGATCCCATAAGAACGGTTAGGGGGCTGTTAAAAGGTGGTTTCTTTTTCACCAACAGTAAGGGGTCAGTTATACGTTAAAAGGTCCCCTAAATTTAGGTGGGCGAAATGTGGGCTCATAAACCGGCACATACGTAAGTGACATGTCAAGCAAAGAAGGTGGATAGCGATTTGTCGTGTTTGTTTGAGTTGTATATGAATTTGTTGTAAATTTAGAAACTGTTTCTACTATATTCGACGTAAATACCTAACAACCGTAGATCAAAAATATATCGAAAATGACCAAACTACGTATGTACTTCGAAAGTTTTGATGAAACTGACTTTTTTCGGAGATATACATAGGTTAAGTAAATCTTCAATGTTGTATTTATTGGAAAATATTGAAGACGCCTTAGAATTTCTTGGTACGAAGTGAGTACTTAACACAAAGATTTTCTAAGTACTTAGCCCATAAAATAACATTAAAAAAATACCAAAAAAAAATTACCTATAAACGTGGTTTTTTATGTTTAGTCGACGATACTGTGACGATACGTTGTATTCTCATAATTATTATTATGTAAGTAAAGGCTGTAATTGTACCACTATGTAAGGGAAAAGGCTCTCAGCAGGAGTGTTAAAACTACCGCGGCATTAGTCTTTTGAGTGTTATTGGCAAACTGTATGCAAAGGTTTTAATAAATAGAGTAATAAGAGTGACAGAGGAGAAAATATGGGATGTGCACACTACACCAATTTCACTAGCTTGTCTTTCTCATCCATTGTGAAATTTTGGCTACGCTTCCTCTTTTCTGCCATTATAATACACCGTAACGATAGTACAAATAGCAAAGGAATAATTATTTAAATTCTAGATCTATTTATTCAAAAATGCCACGAAATAATTGGTAAAATAACACGCAGCGCACTGTTACAACAAAATCAAATTTTACGTCAGTACGTCACAAAAGAAAGAGGTGTCAAATATAAGTAAGACCACAGATAACACCCGAGGTTTTGTAATATAAACACGAAGTAAATACGTCAATAAATATGAAATAGTAAAAAATATGAATAAAATAATATTTATTATTACTATAAAAACATTATTTCTTAATAATTGATCCATGTAAATGTATATTTTAGATAGTTTCAGTAAAAAACTATCTTATTTCAAAGTATCGATAAGTTCAAAGACGAATCAGTCACTACTATCGAAAACAAAATGTCACTTAGTTATGTGTCCTCTAGTTAAGTGGTAAAAATGATGGTGAAACGAAATTTAATTTAGGGGCTAGTTTGGGGGAGCTTTTAAGCTAAAGGTCCCATACGTAGGTGGTAGAATAGGGGATGTCGGTGAAAACGGGCATCAGTCAGTTAGTCAGAAAATTGAAGCTAGTCGCCCATTCCAAAACGTAGATCTCTATGGAGAAGAATGGGCAAGAAACTCCATGGACACTCTTTTAAATCAAAATTATTACAAAATCCTGGGTACATTGTTCTTGTTGCTTCTATATGTGAGAACAATATAAAAAATAAATCACTATAAACAATTCAAAATATAAGATTAAAAATAAGCCCTGGCAGTTAAGAGATGACCAGTCTCCACTGACGGCGCCCGTGCACGAACATGACGCGTGGATCAGCACCATCCAGCTCAACCATTTTGTAGGGAACCGAATGATCCAACACACGCGCCACCATCAGCGAGACATTTAAGTGAGCATGACATACTCTCAACTGCCATACTCTTTCAAGTCAACATACCTACATCATAACATAAAACAGCTCCATGGTACTCACATTTACAAAATTGAAAAAATGCTTCTAATTTATACAAAACTATAGTTTGCAATGATTGTATTTAAAAGAATAATAAAATCTTACTACTAAAAGGAAAGAAAATCCTACTGTGGTATACCAACTCTTTAGTGATTTGATCATACGGCATCGGCATCTTTGTATTGTAATGTCACTCATGTCATAACTTATTTTATCAAATTGCGTATCTTCTATTTTGTTGAATAAAACAGTTATTCTAAAGGTTTATCTTATTATAATTTAATCAACAAAATGTTTTAAAAGTTTTACCACCATGGAAAAATACTTAAAACCTGAACGTCTGGATATTGATCCTGTTGATAGTTCCGCGTCAAAGAAATGGGAACATTGGAAGAAAACATTTGAAAGCTTTCTTAAGGCTTCGGAAGGCGTCTTGACAGGAGAGAAGGTACAAACCTTAGCAACTTCCTGGAAACTAGATCTTCTCATAAACCACGTTTCATCAGACGTTTTCATGTATATCAGCGAGTGTACTACTTTTCCATCGGCAATCAACACTTTGGGAAAATTATTCACAAAGCCTAAAAATATCATTTATGCACTCGCATCTAGGAAACAACTGGGCGACGAAACAATAGACATCTACTTAGAAGCATTAAAACAGTTGGGCAAAGACTGCGATTTCAAAACTGTAGATGCGGAAACTAATAAGAACGACAATATACGCGACGCATTTATCTCTGGAATAAAATCCAGTACGATAAGACAAAGGTTACTAGAAAATCTGACGTTAACACTAGAAGAAACACACAATCAAGCATTGTCACTAGAAATGGCTGAAGTTAATGCAACAAACTATAACTCTTCAAATGCAAATACTGCTGTTGCCGTCGCCACCACTTTCAAACAAAAGGAATCTGGAAAATCTGTTGTACTTAAACAATCACAGGAACCTAATAGTACAATAGCAGTGACGCCAACTTACCAGAGACGCAAATGCTTCTTTTGCGGTGGGTATGTCCATCCTCGTAAAAACTGTCCCGCTGTATACTCTATCTGTCAATTTTGTAACAAGAAGGGTCACTATGCTGTTGTATGTCGAAGCAAGAGCCATATCAATGCCGCTATTCTCGAAGGAGATGATAGTCTTTGTGGTTGTATGGTAGCTGCATCGCCCACTTCCTTGAAGAAGGCTACACTTCCAGCTTACATAAAAGGGATAAAAGGTGAAGTCTTAATCGATACTGGTAGCTCTATAAGCTTCATCAATGAGCAATTTTTTCAACTGTGTCAATTAAAGAAAAGACCCTGCAAGTAAACTATATCAATGGCTTCAACCAGTCATACGTCACAAGTCGAAGGTCAAACATGTGTGTCAGCTCGTATCGGAGACCAAGATTATAGAAACGTGAATTTACTAATTGTGAAAAATCTCTGTGCTGACTTGATAATCGGTCACGACATATTAGACGAGCACTCCCTTCTCGAATTTTCATTCGGTGGAACTAAAGAACCACTAAAAGTATGTAGCGTTGCAGAAGCGTCTGTCCCTGCTGTTCCACTTTTTACGAATATCAGTCCAAATTGCAAGCCTATTGCAATTAAATCTCGCCGCCACAGTGAAGACGATAAAAAGTTTATTGAAGGAGAGATCACAAAACTCCTAGCTGATGGCATTATCGAAGAAAGCACGTCCCCCTGGCGAGCTCAAGTACTAATTACAAAGAACGCTAATCACAAGAAGCGCCTTGTAATTGATTATTCACTTACGATAAACAGGTTTACACAGCTCGACGCTTATCCACTTCCCAGTATGGAGGACCAAGTTTCAAATATTTCGAAGTATTCTATCTTCAGCACGATCGATTTACAGAGTGCTTATCATCAAGTACCAATCATACAAGAAGAAAAACCATATACTGCTTTCGAAGCTGCTGGAAATCTGTACCAGTTTCGTCACATGCCATTTGGCGTAACAAACGGAGTGTCTAGTTTTCAAAGAACCATTGACTGGGTTATTCGAAAGGAAAAGTTAGAAGGTACTTTCGCAGATGACATAGCCATTTGTGGGCGATCACAATCTGAACACGACGCAAATTTGCAGAATTTTTTAACTGCCGCACAAAAATATGGTCTTACTCTCAATAAAGAGAAAAGAAAATTCTCGCAGAATAGCATCGATATCTTAGGCTTAGGCTATACCATCAAAGACCATGTCATAAAGCCAGATGCTGAACGGCTGCGCCCACTTCTCAATCTTCCACCGCCAAATGACACACAGTCATTACGAAGAGTGGTAGGAATGTTTGCACATTATAGCAAATGGATTCCAAACTTCTCGAAAAGAATCCACGCTTTAGCAAGTACAAGAATATTCCCACTAAATAAACAACTTGCCGAAAGTTTCAAAGCATTGAAAGCCGATATAGTAAAATCTTCTGTTCACGCTATCAATAACGACATACCTTTTCTCGTTGAAACGGATGCATCTGAACATTCAATCGCTGCAACCTTATCGCAAGCCAATCGACACGTAGCATTTTTCTCTCAAACCCTGAATCGAAGTGAACATAACCACTCCGCTGTTGAGAAAGAAGCGTACGCCATAGTCGAATCGTTAAAGAAATGGCGACACTTTCTTATCGGAAAACAATTTCGTCTAATTACAGACCAAAGATCGGTAGCCTTTATGTTCAATAACAAGCTCAATAGCAAAATCAAAAACGAGAAAATACAAAGATGGCATTTAGAAACTAGCACCGTTTAAATACGATATCGTTTACCGTCCAGGAAAAGAGAATAATGTTGCTGACACATTGTCGCGTGTATGCGCTGCTATCGAATCTCGTTCAACAAAACTTGTTGCCCTGTATGAAATCCTTTGTCACCCCGGCGTAACAAGAATGGTACACTGGACGAGATCTAAGAATCTACCCTGTTCTATTGAAGAAATCAGAAATATGACAAACTCTTGTCGTATTTGCTCGGAATTGAGGCCTTAATCAACCGAGCCAGGCCCAAATCTAATAAAGGCGACATCTGCATTCGAAAGATTAAGTGTCGACTTTAAAGGTCCTATACCTAGTAACACAAAGAATAAATATATCCTGACAGTGATCGACGAATACTCTCGCTTTCCCTTTGCATTTCCATGCTCAGACATGAGCTCGACAACGGTCATCAAGAATTTCAATGAATTGTTTATGCTATTTGGAATGCCTGCATTCCTACATTCTGACCGTGGGACATCATTCTTATCATCTGAAGTCAAACAGTTTCTACACTTTCGCGGTATTGCAACAAGCCGAACAACGCCGTATAATCCCCAAGGGAACGGACAAGTAGAGCGCCTTAACTCCACTCTTTGGAAAACTATCCAATTGGCCTTACGGTCCAGAAAACTGCCTATAGAGGATTGGGAAAGGGCTTTGAACCAGGCTCTACACTCCATTCGCTCCCTACTCTGCACAGCCACTAACTGTACGCCGCACGAGAGGATGTTTACACACACGAGGAGGTCACCTGATGGTGACTCTATACCTACTTGGTTAACAAACTCAGACCAAGTACTGATGCGGAGATTCGATCGCACTAATAAATATCAACCAATAGTAGAAGAAGTTGATCTGATTCAAGTTAATTCGGATTATTCATACGTACGTTTACCGAATGGTCGTGAAACGACCGTATCAAATCGTTATTTAGCACCATTAGGTCAAGATGGAGAAATAATCGAAAGCGAAACAGCTGATGGCGAATTAACTGATTCCATTCCACAAAATGAGCTTCCTGTCCAAGATATTGAGGTGCCACCCATAACTGTAGTGCCATCCCAAAGACAAGATAATTCGCAAGATAATACGCCACACTCAGAGCTCCGGCGTTCAACAAGAGAACGCAGACCGCCTGTTCGTTTTAGAGATTACGCTGTTTCTTAAGAAGGTCGGAAGAATGTGGTATACCAACTCTTTAGTGATTTGATCATACGGCATCTTTGTATTGTAATGTCACTCATGTCATAACTTATTTTATCAAATTGCGTATCTTCTATTTTGTTGATTAAAACCGTTATTCTAAAGGTTTATCTTATTACACCTACCTATTGAATAACTTATTTAACATCTAAAACTTGATGAAATAAAAATTAAAAGTAAACAATAAGGTCATAATGTCAGAAAAAAAAGGACGCATTTCTTAAAAAAAAAAAAAAAAATTAACAAAGCCCAAGTGGCTGTGGAGCAGGACCAGCATTGAGCGAAGCATTTTTATCTATGATATAATCATTCAACCTATAATATGCTTGTCTACATAGTGTGCGTTTAATGCATGTTTTAAATTGCTTCTCATTTAGTTGAAGAATATCGAGAGGTATTTATTATAACATTTTACTCAGTACCCCATAAAAGAAGTGTGTACTATATTACTATACTCTATGGCGTACCCTAAAAATATGGTGGATTTAGTGGAACTGTTACAGATAATTAAATAATACTCCATTGTTTAAGTATAATTGTTTTTTTAGGAATTAAAATCAGTATAAAATAAAAAATCCGTGGGGTCCGAGTGCTCATCGAGTATTTCGGGATATCGCTAAGCGGTTGGTCGACATTGATCAAAGAATCAGCATTGCCATTCAGCGTGGCAATGCTGCCAGCCTTTTGGGCACTTTTCCGATTGACAGCGATGCGGACGAATTTTTTGATGCCCAATGAGCTCTTCCCCCTTTTTATTTTTTATTAATTTTTTATTGTATACTTGTACATAATATATATATATTAGTGTTATCTTGTACCTACAAAAATCTGAAATCTTATTGATTTTTATCATAAGCACCATTAAAAAATCATTAAAAGAAATAAAGAAATAAATAACCGAAGAAATCGATTGCACCACGGATTGCACTAGTAAACGGCAAATATCAATGTCATCGTCTGTGAATTGTCATGTCATGTATTTTTGCGCAAGTGTATGTGTTTTTCCGTATTTCTCGGGATTTATTATTTTATAATAATACTGGACTCCAAAATTGATTGCCTCCTGACTGACCCTCGCATGAACATTGGTCACCGTACCCTGCCACCCCTGCCGTCCTTTGCTGAAAAATCGAATCTGTATAATGCTCTTTTGACGACTGGTTAATAACGACAGCTTGTGCATTAATTGCGGAACAGCAACGGATCGCTGCAAATACAATAGGAAGGCGAAGATTGGAAGATGAAATGATTCTTTCAATTGTATAGGAATGGGTCGCGCCGTTCATAAATCTGAAGTCACCCCCTAAGCATCATCGTGATAGGCATCATGGTGCTGCAGCACAGCGCACGTGCGTTCCAGATTTATGTAGGAAACAAAGCCTCAAAAATATCATTTTTTATTTATACAAGGTGGAACAGGACGATTGACATTCCTTTAAACCACGTAAAGAGAATCATGTTCTTTACCAGTATACACAAAATCAATCAAATCCAATGAATACTTTAGCCACAGGAAATTATTTTTCATTTTCTTATTTTTCAACATGATGTAGATCTGAGTCCGTAATAATAGGTAAACGTAGCCACCGCCGCGCCCCGCACCATCGATCTTTGACTTTTCGTAGATAAAGCGTGTTTACTTTTTATGCAGTTGATTCTGCTATTTATTTTGTTTGAAAACTGCACTTTTCAAATTTTCCATTAACTACTAATCTTCGTGTTTTAAAATGTTTCGATGGATTAGTACTGTGCTCGTTTTCATTTAATGTCGTACATCCAGAACCACGTTGTATAATAACAACTAATTAGTCTTGTGTTCGTGTTGCCGCGCAAGCCGCGCGCTCTATACCACAAGACTAATTAAAGGAACAGACAGAAAGCTTCCTAAGAGAGTTCAAAATTCTTACCTACTTTCATAGGGCTGTCACTCGGTTATTGAAAATAAAAAACCGGGCAAGTACGAGTCGGGATTCGGCAGTGAGCAAGGAGGATGGATGGACAGACGGACGGACGAACAGGTGGACAGGCACTGTTTGTGACTGAGGTGGTGATCCCATAAGCTTTCCGTTTTCCAATTTTGGTACGGAACATAAAAATAATAGTGTAAGTAGTTTTGAAAGACGAAATTGATAAATTTTATTTTAACAGTTTGTTCAAAACATGCTTTATATACCGTTAAAATTTTATAACGTTACCCATTTCACAGCAGTTACCCTTAATTTTAAAATTACGGCAATAGATTTAACGGTATTGATGCTACATTTTATCGTTAATCTTTATTAACGTTAATTTTAACGTAATTTTTAAAATAAAATAAAAACATGATTCCATAAAATTTTCTTAACAGAAACAATTTACAAAATTATTTCCAAAACAACCAAATATTATAATCTATGTAATTAATTAATCATACTGTGAAATAGTTATACATCTATTTGAAAAAGTCAAACGGAATCTTGCTAAGACGGCCTACAAACAGTATTTAGTAATACATACACTACAAACCTACTAAAACAAAACAGGAACCTACGAAACAAAAAGGAGACGAAAAATAATACGCTAATATTGACGGTAATTCGGTACCTGAACTATAAAAATAATAAATACTTAATAATTGTTATGGGAAAACCTTAGCGCCATATTAGTTATTTTGGATTAGGTACCTGCCTCGTAACTAAATACTTCTGTAATACTCATAAGCATTAGAAATGTGTAGGTATAGGTAAATAATATAGATAATTACCTGACAAGATCTTTTGGATACACAGAATATGAGATCTCTTTAGTTTTCTTAGCGTGGTTTGTGCACACTGAACAACTGTTGATTTTTTTTTAAATGAAAACTAAACACACGCGTCGCGTGGCACACCTTAACTTTGGACCCGACTGAGCAGGCTCAAACCGGTTTTGACCCGAGCGGCGGCGGGTGCACTCTCCCCGCGCCTTGTCGGTGACGGCTCACGCACACATAGCTGTGTATGTAGTAGTATTCCCGCGCAGGGCGTTAGTATGAAGCTTTCCGTCTGTTCTTTTTCTAGTCTTGTGCTTGTAGCTTCATACCTATTATACCTAAAATGCGGTACGCTTGGCCTGGTTAAACGTAAAATCATATTATTTATAGTCAGGACAAACATGACCATAACAATATAACCCCGGGACAGAATCCAATAGGCTTTTGCCTAAATCATAAGACATAATGTACTTTCCATTTCCTGCAAGTCTCATCTGGAGTGGAGGCTCTTGGACCAAGTTCTAAACATTTTTGCTCATTTTCATTTCAAACGTTCTTCACGTCCAGAGATTCTCCAGACTCGAGTACGTCTTGTATTTGGCCTCATATCGAATGGAATTCATCGGAAAAGCAAACAACGCCAGTCTTCTTCCTCCCAATTTCTGAGTTCGCGAGCCCATTGTAAACGGGCCCTACGATTGCGGGGTGCTATAGGTGGAACTCTCAGCGACCTTCGGGAACGCAGACCCACTTCACGTAACGATTTCGGAAGCTGTGGAGGAACATCATGGCTGTCATGGTACGATTCCGTCGAGCAGTATTTTGGATGTACCGGTCCTGTCTGCGATTGGTGATGCAAGATTGTTCTCCATGTCGCTCAGCCACGCTGCCCGTGATACGATAGCGTGTCCACAGGCGGCGTATGACGCTCTATGTAGTGCCAAGAGCGACAGTCACACTACGTTGCCTGAAACCAGCTTTCAACATTCCGACGGCTCTCATCATCTCGTCTCGTGTTAAATGAAGTCGTCGCTCCATACCTATTGATGCAATTTTTTTCAGTTCCGATGCAGAAAAGGTAATGGTTTTGTAAAAACGCTATTACACACTTTTATAGTAACCCTGGTTGACAATTGATTTTCTATTTTTAATGAAAATTTAAAGAAAATTCTTTAAGTATTGAAATAGGTAGTGAAATTCACCAAAAAGAATCAATAACGATCCAAAAAAGTTAAAATAATAATGCTCAATTGCGGCGATACTCTAAAACGTACTTGATCCCTAGACCCTATTGATGTGTGTATAGAATATCAAAACAAACAAACAAACAATAACACTTAACAAAAAAAACATTTTTTTTTTGTATTTATGTCTGTCTGTATGTTTGTTCCAGCTTATCTCCGAAACGGCTTGACCGAATTTGACGGGACTCACTCGCAGATAGCTGTACGTCTACCATGAGTAGCTCTACCATGAGTTTACACAGTCAAAACACGCTAGCGTCTCCGTAAATGATATCTATGAAATATTGTACAGCGCCCCCCCCTAGCGGTCACAAAAAGAATTAAAGTTCGTACCATGAGCACTATAGATTTCGATAGGTAAGAAACCTAACGTAATCTATTCGATAGTCACTGACGTTTTTCAGCTGTCACCATACAAAACGGCACCATGAGTCACTAATTTGACAGAAGCTATCGAAAAATACGCTTGCGATAGTAGTAACGTAGCTCACTAGCATTTTGAGGTGTGAAACATATGTTTACATTATAATTTTATACGTTTTTGAGTATATTGAAGTCAAAATAATGTCTGGAAGAGCTTATTTAGCATGGAATATGTTAGTGGCCGCTGAAATTGAAGATCAACGACGTGAACAACGTGAATTTCAAGCCAAAATGAGAATTCATGTTGGATACCAATTGGCAAATATAAGTGAAAGAAAGTTTATTAAACTATACAGGCTCTCTAAAGAAGCATTTGAAGATTTGTGCACATTATTGAATAATGTTACGGATTTAAAGTCAACACAAAGAGTTTCATTAGAACTAAAGGTAAGTTGGTATGTTATGCAGCTATCTCTAGACACAATAATTTTCACTTCTTTAAACTTACTTACACTATTGTGTGAATTTTCTCACTCAGGTTTTATGTGCTTTGTTATTTTTTGCCAATGGTGACTATCAACGAGTTGTTGGAGAAGCAAATCATTTATCTCAAGAAGCAATTAGTGTATACATAGAAGAAGTCACTACAGCACTGAATCATCCTACAGTTTTGAAAAAATATATAAAGTTTCCAACAACAGTTCAAGAAAGGAATATTATAAAGCAAAGGTAATATTTAAGTACCTACCTTTATTACTTACTGGTAATAATTAATGAATTATAAGTAGTTACTACAACTTACTTTTTTTTCAGATTTTACAGTAAATTCAAAATCCCTGGGATAATAGGATGTTTAGATGGTAGCCACTTTAAAGTATTTGCTCCAATCAAAGAGGAAGAACACCTATATTTCTGCAGAAAACATTATCACTCATTGAATGTTCAAATGGTAAATATATTATAATGACTATTTGTTTTAATAACAACTGTAAATAAGTTACTTACTTATAAAATCTTTATTATTGTAGGTATGCGACTCCGATTGTGGAATTTTGTCCTTAAATCCAAAATTTGGAGGTGCAACTCATGATGCATTTATTTGGCAAAACAGCAATGTTAATAACTTCATGCAGTATTTACATAGAAATAATGAAATTGTGTGGCTTTTGGGTAAGTTGATATGATACCTACATAAGTAATAAATATAATTATATTATGATAATGGGTAATATTTTGATTTTTTTATTTTAAGGTGATTCCGGTTATCCTCAGAGGCCCTGGTTGATGACACCATACTCAGATCCAGTGCCCAATTCTGTAGAGGATAATTTCAATAAGGCTCATATATCAGCCAGGGTTGTCATTGAGAATACTTTTGGCAGGCTAAAAAATCGTTGGCGTTGTTTAAGTAAAGACAGGACATTGCATTATAGGCCTGACAAATGTGCAAAAATTATTACAGCATGTTGTGTCTTGCATAACATTGCTTTAAAATATAATGTTCCTGACCCAGATGGGGTTTCCCTACCGACTGGAGGTAATTTCTAATATAAGTATATCTAAATATCTTGCAAGTTTTCAATGAATTAATTTATTGTACATAATAAGTTGTTTATATATTGTACAATGAAACTTTGCTCCTATAACTAATTCAGGATAATTTTCTTTACAGGACATGAGCAAATGGAAGTTGTATTACAGGAAAATGAAACTTCTAGTGATTTACTAATGGGCAGGGCATTACGTGATCAGCTAGCTAGGAGGCTTTCTGTGATGAATTGAACTTAAATTCTAATTAAAGATGTTTTATGTACTTAGAAAACCATTTTATTTATTTTATTAATATATGGAAAACTTACAGGTAAAATTTAAAAGTTTTAACAAATAATTTTAACAAAATGGCCTCAAACAGACTACATGTTACTTATAACTAAACAGTCAGCATTTTAAATTTAATAAGTAACTAAAAAAATAAAAAACCACACTACTATAGAATATTAGATTCATAACTATACAAATAAATAAAATTGATACGAGGATAGTTATAGGTATTTAACATCACGCTAAGACCATTAGGAGCCGAGCAAAAAGAAAAAAAGTCAGAAAAAACACCAAGCGAAAACGAAGTAATAGCGCGGGCGGGCGATTCAACGCGACGAGTTGGGGGATGAGGGAGTTTTATTAAAATGTGGCTATTTTTTATGTATCAGGTTGGCACAAAAGTAATGAGACACTTGGCTTTATATACCCCCACATCACAAGTACCTAGGATGTTCTACAACATTCTAGAATATTATCGAAAACAATTAACTTGAAAAAGGAAATGTATAGAGTTTTGTTGAGTGTCTCATTACTCCTGTGCCAACCTGATATATTGTGTATCTTACGACATCTATGCGAACGAAGTCGCGGGGCACAGCTAGTCAAAAATAATTTGACGACACAATTAAGTTTCGTCAAACTATTTTTGATATGTATCTACTATTCTATTTCCTAAAACTATAAATTGAGCAAATAGATCCAACCACCGCTCTTGTTGTTGCAGTTCTCTCTCCCTTAATCGTAAACGTTCCTCCTCACATTTCTGTTGAAAAACCCGCCACTCATTGTCAGAATTAACAAACGCCTGTCTTGCCAATTCTGACTGAGTCTGAGTGCGAGTTCTCCTACGGCTCGGTGAGGATGTGGCTTGTAACAAACGGCGCGTCCGCCGTGGAGTTGCAGGCAGAGGCGTCGGTAATTGAGGTGCTTCTGCGATGGGCGGCGTATCTTCGACAATGGGCACCTCAATATCTACATTTGCACTTGAACGGACTGCAAGCTTCTGTTACTACTGGCCATAGGTGGTGGTGGCTCTATCTCATCCTGAGGCAGCGGGGCCGGTTGAGCACTAGCACTAGTGCCTGGTCGACTCCACATAGCAAAAGCTGAAATGAAACAGAATACTATTGCAATTGTATTTCCAATAACAAAAAATGAAGATATATGACTGCATCATTGGACTGCCTTAGTGGTCGCAAATCTGACTGTTAGTCATGAGATCTCGGGTTCAATTCCCAAGTTGGGCAGTGTTGTTACGATTTTTTGAAATTCTCATTTGCATCTCAGATTTTGAAACTTGACCAGTAGATAGCAATATGGCACCCAATAACATGTCGATATGTGGGTGGAACATATCTTTGCTTAGCCCTTCATGGAAATATAGTAGTTATATTAATATCCCTGGATTTATACATTCAGTAAATATTTTTTAAATGTTATGTGAGAGAAATTCTTGAAACTTACTATTTTCTGTAGCTTCTGGAATTTCAGAGTGCATCTCTGATGCTGAAATTGGCTGCATGTCTTCCTGTAATTTATATTATAAGTTTTAAAAAAAAAATATTAACAATGATTTTATTCATGTGAGTAGCTGGACCTACAAATGATGATGAAGATGTAAATACACATACATAATTATTATTAGTTTATTCAGGTTTAAAAAACCTCAAAAATAATTTATAAATAAATGTATAGTTTAATAATACTAAAACTATAATGCTGATCAAGAATAAATTAACATAAACATTGAAAAAGGAAAATAGATTACCTGATATAAGCCAACTTCACCAATTTCATTCATTCCAGTAGCTGCTTGAGGGCCTACAATATTTAAGACTCTTAGCTCCAAATCAGTTAATTTAAGTTTGCTAGCAGGACCACCACCAGTTCCAATAGCATCTCTGTGTATGCGAGCAGCTTTCTTTTTTGTGTTATTTTTCATATCACTCCACACCTTCACATCAAGCATAGACCATCACCAAAGTTGCACACACCAATTGAATTGCATGAAATTTAAAATGAAATACATCAATCATCAGTACATAAATCTAAACACTACAACACAAAAATAAAATTATGATGAGAAAGATTATAAAGCCTCATTATTAAATTGATAATCATGTGTGTATCATTCATTATACACACCTTTCTCCATTTTTCAGCTGATTTTGTATCGCCAGTTGAATCAGCATTCAACATATCCGTTAATTGGGCCCAAAGTTGCATGTTACATATTCTTCCTTGCGGACCTTCGGTGGGTTTGCTAAGATCACCATACCTGAAAAATATGCAGTTTGTTACCTACTGATATGTTAATGATATTTTACCTGGACCATATTATATATAACCAATATGTACCTATCATTTTAACTATTAGCCTAAGTGCTTACATAGCAAGCTGTGCCTTTAAATATTAAATGTAGTCAAATCAAAACCGTGTTTTTGTTACTTTGTAGCATTCCTTTGCCCGCAAACAAGTAAGAATAAGGAAATTTAGTACTTTTAGGCACTTGAGCTTAGCCAACCACTTTTAAAGTTTCAAGTGGCTTGGCTTATCTACCTGCGTTAGGCGCAACTATTTGGGAATTTCGTAACTTTAAGTTTTAAAATACCTAATTTAACACTATGTAGTCGGGCATTTTCCCGCCAAATCGCGGCGTAGCGCGGATGCTTTTTTAAATTTTCGCGCTAAAATTAGACTTTCCGTAAAATATTCATATCTTACGATATATTTCATATTTTTCAATGCAACTTTCAGTGTTTTACTTTAAAAAGACGTCTCCATAAACTCGTCTCCCGCGTTTTATTATAAAAAGGGGTATGACGAGTTTACTCGTTTCCCGAAAAGAATATGTTAATAGAAAGTAGCAACATACCTTTCCATGAACTCCACCAACAGTTGAAATTGTAATCCACTGGTCCTCATTGTGTTATTTTGATCTTATTTTTGTAAACTTATTTCACTTTCAAAAACCCCGCGCAACACACAATGACAATGAAACAAATTGAATGTAGGTATACGTCAATGACATATTATAAGGAACAAAAATTAAACAACCATTAAATACCTTAAGTAGTCCACTAACCGCCAACCTTTCTATTTAGTCGGATTATTTCGTGATATTGACTGTCTCAACATTTTTAGCATAACGACACCACTACATTTTGAACATAAGAGCCGTTCTCTCTTCTTATTACTAAGAAAGAAAGAAATAGAATATAAGGAGTGAAGTTAGCTACACTCTGTTTAAGACGACAGGATCTATCGAGCTTACCGTAGCGCCTGCGTAAGACTTCGTAAAACTCATGGTGCAAGCATTGTCGAATACTATTCGATCCACGTTAATACGCTAGCGAGTTTAACGCTAGCGAGGAAGTTTTCGATAACAACTCATGGTAGAGCTACTAGAGATTTACGGAGTCATACGCAGGCGCTCGCGTAAGCTCGATAGATCGTGTCGTCTAGCTAACTTCACTCCTTATGTTTTGTTTCTTTCTTTCTCAGTAATAAGAAGAGAGGCTCCCATGTCGTCTATTCAATTTGTAATTTTGTTTACGTTGTGTGGTTCGCGGCGTTTTTGTTTTATGTAGGCATTATGCCCTACACGTTCAAGTAATTTGATCAAACAGGCTGGTCCAAACAGTTTTATCAAATTGGCATAAATGTTTGTGGGAAAATTTGATCAAATTTAATGAGTCGTCAAATGGCATGAAGAAATATGAATTTTCGTATTTCTATTCGATCAAACATTTTGATCGAACGGTTTGATCAAACAAGTTGAGCATGTGTGTTGCGAGCGCTCAGTTGCTGCTGCGTAGTGTCTTAATAGTCTGCGTAGTAGTGTCGTAGTAGTGTGTAGTGTAGTAGTGTCTTTCTTCTTAATTAATGGACTGACTAACGACAGAAGCATTAAATATGTTTCCTCATTCATTCACAAATAATTATGCCAGTCTTTAAGAACAAATTTCAATGTATTTAACAAGTTTATTTAGCGAATATTCGTCTCTTTTCATGAGCCTCTTTTTATACCACATAGTACGACTTTATGTCCTTTTTTGGGCCTTCAAAACAAACACTAAGCTGTCTATTGCTAAGGCGTTATCTGTAGACATTGTTAAGAGCGTTGTCACATTTTATCACCCCTCTCGCTCACACAGGATCAATTTTTTAAGAATGTTAAATGAAAAGATGATTTTTTGAAAAATGTGATCAATGGGCTCCCTACTAAATAATATTAATTTAATAGGTAATTTTTAAATACACATTTCTATTGTGTTATCTAATAAACTTAGCTCAATAAGTATTATGATCTGTTTTTGAGACGATTTAAATAAATGTTACAATAAAAATGTGTTTTTAATAATTACCTATTAAATTAATATTACATATTTAGTAGGGAGCCCATTGATCACATTTTTCAAAAAAGTATATTTTCATTTTTTTTTTTTCAAGCCTGCATGAAGATGTGTAGTCACTTGAAAGATCATGCCAATTTGATAAAGCTGTTTGAATCAGCCTGTTTGACCAAATTACTTGAACTTCTATGGCCCGCATTAGATAAGCCAAGCCACTTGAAACTTTAAAAGTGTAATAAATTAGCTAAGCTCAAGTGTCGTAGGTAATAAAATGCAACATTATTCAATAATATGCACAAATCTTCAAATGCTTCTTTAGCGAGTCTGTATAATTTGATAAACTATTTTCCAATTGGTATCCAACATTAATTCTCATTTTGGCTTGAAATTCACGTTATTTAGGTAGTTGGTCTTCAAATTCAGCGGCCACTAACATATTCCATGCTAAACAAGTTCTTCCAGGCTTTATTTTGACTTTAATAGACTGAAAAACGTATATAATTATAATGTAAACATATGTTTCACACCTCAAAACGCTAGTGAGCTACGTTACTACTATCGCAAGCGTATTTTTCGATAGCGTCTGTCGAATTAGTGACTCATGGTGCCGTTTTGTATGGTGACCGCTGAAAAACGTCAGTGACTATCGAATAGATTACGTTATGTGTCTTACCTATCGAAATCTATAGTGCTCATGGTACGAACTTTAATTCTTTTTGTGACCGCTAGGGGCGCTGTACAATATTTCATAGATATCATTTACGGAGACGCTAGCGTGTTTTGACTGTGTAAACTCATGGTAGAGCTACGATGTTATAAAGAGTAACTTACGGAACTATTATATTGGAAAAAGAATTAGGGTTCTGCGCAAAAAAATTAAAACCCATGAAATTGTGAACAAATAGCGCGGGCGGGCGATGCAACGCGGCAGGTCGGGGGGTGACGGAGTTTTATTAAAATGTGGATGTTATTTTAGTATATTGTGTATCTTACGACTTCCATATGAACTAAGTCGCGGGATACAGTTAGTATAATCCCCGAAGAGTTAGGCAGAGATGCACCTATAGCACTCCCACATTGTGTGTAAAAATAATAATCTTCACATTTTATAGTGTGATTTATTTTAGCAACTGATTTAATTCTCTTATTAAACAATCGTATCGGCAAGCATAGTGTGGGATGCCACTCCCCACGGCTAAGTGGAACGACGACCTTAAAAAGACGGCTGGGACAGACTGAATGCGGATGACGGAAGACATCGTGTTGTGGAGCAGCCTAGGAGAGGCCTATGTCCAGCAGTGGACTGCAATAGGCTGAGTTGATTGATTGATTGATTGATTAATTAAATCATTTCAAACCACTGAATATCTCCATACAACTTACTACCTATGTCAAATGTTCAATATTATTAATATGACTAAAACCTCAAAAGACAAAGTACAAAATATTAAGACATCAAAATTAGTTTAGGTCAATAATTAATCTTCCAGCTATACACGGTGACTTCTATGTGACAAACAATCCAAAAGGTGGCCCTAATCTATAAAGGAATCAATACTTATGCACAGATCTGTTTTAATGGTTGTAACTATACCCCCACAAAGGCAGGATTATCAAGCTTATGATAAATAAGAATTATAATCACAACATAACATTGTGCCTGTTTTCCCCAAAGAGTTAGTCAGAGATGATAGTATAGTAAATTTACATTCTGCCGGCCCCATGCCACAGGATGCGAGCCCACTGCCATCAACCACTCAGAAATCGAGGCTCTGGGTTGCTACTGAGAAATTTCTGATGGAAAAATAACTAATAACACTTGGTACCACCTGGGATTTAAACCCAGAACTCCAGACCCAGCAGAAGCGCTCGCAACCTCTACACCAATGAGTTGTAATAATTAGTTACTAATAACATTATATATTAATCATAACAGTTACACACTCTTGCAGAAACATTTTATTGCGAAAGTGATTTATAAGAGGACATCTACACATTACAAAATTGTGAAGCTTCGGACGCGCGGGCGTTAATGTACAGTGGAGCCAGTAATTATGTAGGTATTTATGATTTTATTTGAATTGGTAGGCAATCTTTGCTATCTAAGTCCATTACAGTAAATTATAAGTACATATGCATTGTGTTCACATTATTTTACATGGCACCTGTAACTCCCTTCCCCTCCTCTTCCCTTTGTAACTACACAAGAAACTATACTCAAATACAAAAAAGGTACTTCTTCCTAGGCCCCTTTATGTGAGATGCCTACTCTAACATTAATTTGCTATCAACTGTAACTGCAATGACTTTTGGTCAGAGGATATGAAATGGGGCACTATGAAAAAAAGGACTTGGAAAAATTTCACCAAAAACCATCACCTAATCAAGCCTTCGGGACCCGGTGGGATTTGGAAGTAGTAGCATGAGAGAACACCACGGAACACCTCAAAAGCAATTGACCCTGAAGTCATGATCCGCGATCCATCACTGACGTTGACCTCAGGGCTAGTGCATTCAATTCAATATGAGCATTACTTCACTTTTAAATTCTAAAACTTCATTGAAACTGCACATAACACAATCCATATCACTGCTTGTATGTACATATATGTATGTATAGTTTCTTGAACCCTTGTATACCCATACTGTTTTAGGTAAATATTTCAGTATTCTTATTATATGAATAGTTACCACACTTAGGTAATCATAAATCCCACAGTCAGATTTAAAGAAGTCATTACTGTTAAAGCATTGCCCTTTGATTTCTTAAAATCACTTAATAATAATTATAGCTAGAATGATGCCATACCTCAACCAGCTGATAACAGTGAAATGAAACAATAATTAAAATATTATAGGTACTTATTTAATTAGATGTATGAATGAAATACAATGTTTATCAATTTCTTGCCATTATCCAGTGGTTAGAAAGGTGAAGACTGCAGTTTATGCTGCAGGTAGATAGGTATAATAACTTTCAAATACATAACTCATACAACCATCTCTTTCAATATATATAGGTACATTTTCCCATACGTTCAGTAATAGTTACAATAAAACAATGACAGTATTTCCTGCTGCTTGAAATACTTTATACCAACAGGTACAGAACATAACAAATTAACTGATATGTATGCATGCTTACGCAGTTATCACGTTAGTTTTTTTTATAATTTTACCTTAGTCAACTCCTGTAAACACTGAAACATAAAAATATTTTTATTGTTTCTGACCTATACCCTCGTCGCCGCTTGTAGAATCCTGGTGATCCCGTATTTATTTAAGCTGATTTATCACTACACTAGTACACTGGTTCATCACCACACCAAGTGACACCAAGCCTCCTCGTGCAAGCACTGCTCTACTACACTTTTACATTCGCCTAATCACTTTCAACAACTATATCCACTTTTCAACAGTTTCAACCTTTTCCCGCCATTAATTACTGGTACAGTCCTACCAACTTATCTGTGAACTGAAAGAGGACGGCACCGTCGATTTAGTGTTGCTAATTAATATAAGGTGCCCAAAATTGAGTAAGTTTTCAAGAACGAAATTTCACATTAGACATAATCGTTTAATAAGAAGTACAGTTTTTACAAATTAAAAACAATGATACCTATATAAAAAGAATAAAATAAATAAAAATAATTTGATAATTTACAGTTACGTAGGTACGCTAACAGTTAAGTCTCTCAGCAATAAACAATGGCTTTATCTAAAAAGTAATCCAATGAAGTGGAAATTCAGCAGATAAAATGTTCCACGGGGAGGATACAACTTTCATTTAATGCGAAGTTAAGTAGGTACCTACCTTGCAAGAGGTACCTGGATGTCTAGCATTTAGTTATGACCGTACCTAACCCCTAACACCAGATTTGACTAATTATAATTAGCAGTGGTACCTAATGGTGGTGTAGTGTAATAAAAAAAAACCAAATTGCTTTACAATTATTTATTGAAAACTAGGTTTAGAGTAATTGTGATCTTTAGATGAACCTGCACACACAACTTCATCCTGGTTGTGAGGCCATACTCCGCTTATTTCCGTACCACTATCATCATTATCACTATCGCTAAATAAAAGGCTATAATAAAAGGTTTATCTAAATACAAATGGGAAATTATATGTGCGGCAACAAAAGTTTTCTTTAGCACCTGCAACCTAGCGTCTTTTTTTATATGTGGGCGACGAGTTAATAGAACAGCTTCAATTATATTAATTCATCATCTTTACTATTCCAACAGAATATCAAAAAACCAGCGTCAATTTACGAGCGTAAATTAATATGACTCCGAGCTACCGATAAATATATTTACTTCTGATTTGATAACTCAGCGACTAATGTTGTAAGTGAGCTACTTTATATATTTTAGAGATTCAACATCTGTCTGCTAATAAAATCAAATTCCAGCCTCAAAATTAGCAATTAAAGTTTTTCATTCAACAACTAAATTAATAAATCATATTCTTTTTTCGTGAAAGTTTGCAACACAAGCGCGGGAGTGTACCTGACGCTCGTTGGGAATCAGAGGGGCGCGACCGGCCATTTGCACCAATGAGCGAGCTCTATTCGGTGCGTGCAGCAACGAGTTCACGTGTATTTGTTTACATTAAATGACACGATTAAGGAGTGCTCGTATTCGGTGAGGTTAGGTTAGGTTAGGTTAACGCTGCCCCCTCGACACGAGGAGAGGCCTGCCGTGGCGGGCCGGCACCAGCCGGGGGTTGCGGAAGGATTGTAAGTTCCCGCGACCCTCGGCGTAGGTGTGAGATGGAACACCGGGGTGGTTTTTAGTCAGTAAGAGTCTGACAGACCCCTCCGCCCGCCCCAGGGCGGAGGACATCCATGAGGATTTTCCACCCCGAAACAAAAAAAAAAAAAAAAAAAAGGTTAACGCTGCTTCCCAATCTGGGGGGCCCGAGCGCCGCCTGTAGGCGACTCTACGTGGGGATCGTGCGATCGATGGTCCTGTACGGGGCCCCGATCTGGGCGGCTGACCTGACGGCCGGTAGCATTGCTGTTCTGCGGAGGCCGCAGAGAGCGATGGCCGTCAGAGTCATCAGGGGGTATCGCACGATCTCCTACGAGGCGGCTTGTGCACTGGCCGGATCCCCGCCCTGGGACCTGGAGGCGAAATTACTCGCGTCATTGTATCGGTGGCGCGAGGAAATGCAGGCGCGAGGTGAGCGACCGATGCAGCGACTAATGGAGCAGCGTCGGTTGCTGCTTCGCGAGGTCCTGGTGGCGGAATGGCGGGACAGGCTCTCACGCCCTACGGCACCATCGAGGCGGTCCGGCCGGTGCTCGACCTTTGGCTCGGGAGGAGGCACGGCTCCTTGTCGTTTCGGGTGACGCAGGTGCTCTCGGGGCATGGTTGCTTCGGGAAGTACCTGTGTCGCATAACCAGGGAGCCAGACGCCCGGTGTCACCACTGCGTCGACTGTCGGGAGGACACGGCGCGGCATACGCTGGCAGAGTGTGCCGCTTGGGAGGAGCCGCGCCGTGCCCTCATCTCTAGAGTAGGCAGTGACCTATCGCTGCCGGCTGTCGTTAATTCGATGGTCGGCAGCGAGGAGTCCTGGGACGCGGTGGTTTCCTTCTGCGAGACAGTCATCTCGCAGAAGGAGACTGCGGAAAGGGAGAGGGAGATCACATCCTCTCACCCAGCCCGCAGCAGGCGCACTGGGCGTCGGCGGAGGGCGGACAACGCCCTCTTCCAGCCCCCCTAAATGGGTCCAGGGGCGACGGACTCGGGGACGTCCGTCGCCCCCCCATACATCGGACCCGAGGTGGCGGCGCGTAGTGTTCCACGCGCGCCCCTCTTAGACGTCGCGGGGGGAGTCAAACACCTCACTCCCCCCCTCGACACGAGGAGAGGCCTGCCGTGGCGGGCCGGCACCAGCCGGGGGTTGCGGAAGGATCGTAAGTTCCCGCGACCCTCGGCGTAGGTGTGAGATGGAACACCGGGGTGGTTTTTAGTCAGTAAGAGTCTGACAGACCCCTCCGCCCGCCCCAGGGCGGAGGACATCAATGAGGATTTTCCACCCCGAAACAAAAAAAAAAAAAAGGTTAGGTTAGGTTAGGTTTTAATTTTCCCTAAGGTGTGTCCAAACACAAACAAACACAGAGTTGCAGATGTTTGTTTATGATAACAATATTTTTTGTATGTTCATTTGGGTAGGTATAATAGTCAATTACTTATGGTAACATTATAAATAGATAGGCCAATACATGAAATTATAGCTTTCATTGACCATTATTTGATGACAATAATAAGGAAATTTTATGTTCAAATATAGTAGATTCACTCATCAATTACTTATGCTAAAGTATAAAAATAAAGGTGACTCTATGAAATTAGAGTACGTTGATATTATTTTATAGATGAAGTTGATACACTTATTAGAAGCTGGCAATGAGTAGACATATTACAAATTTAGTTGCTTAAGAATTATCACCATGTTGCGTCATATTAACAGTAGCTTGTTTTACAATATATGGTCGCTTATAAACCATTTATTAGACGCTAAAAGTTCGTCGCTGACCTATTAATTCATTAGACAACTAAATATATTTGCAGACGAGAATGACATTTTAAAGAAGCTGCCTTAATTAGCACCCAATACAAATCATGTTTTAAGTATTCTCCTTCTAACCTGCGAACGTGTTTACAATGCTATGCCCACTCATGAACTGTAATGGCGTCAAAAGCTTCTCTAACTACTTAGGCGGGGAATTTCAGCATTTTTGTGCTCAATATTTACATCAGCAACTTTTCTTTTCATTGTGCTCCATATGAGTTCAAATTCTCTCCGTAGTCAATTTTATTTTGGGTCAACCTTAATTGCATATCTTTTTTTAACAAATTCGTATTTGGGACTTTATTCACACAAATACGGTGATAAGGAGCTTTATCCATCACTATTATGGATGGCTCTCGTAAATTAGGCACAAGTTTTTCAATAACCCACTTTTTAAAGTTGGTACTATTCATCTCGTCATGATAATCACCACTTTTTGTGTTTGATTTAAACACAAGTAGTGCATTTGTAACAAATCCAGTATCTCCTCCCGCATGAACAATAATATATCTTTGCCCTTTCGATACAGGCTCCAATACTCCGTCTTCACCCTCTCCTTGCCAACATTTACCCGATATATGCGAAGAGTGAATATAGGTCTCATCTAAATAACTTATGGGCCGGGGCTGGGGAGATTCATTATTTTTATCCACTGCATGCAAGTACTTAGCTCTCCAAGCTGATATTTCATTACGCTCCATAAGAACCTTCCGATTGGATTGAGATTTTTTAAAACGAATTCCTACCTTGTGAAGCAGCTTTCGCACTCTTGCTGTCCTGTGTAATTTATTTTTGTCTTTAAGACCTCTAGAAGATTTTTAACAGTCGGGACCTCTTTTTTAACAAAATAAAATTAATGTACTTTCCTCCGTAGTTATACGGATGGCCGTAGTTCCAATTTTCGCCATTTCACACATAAGTTGGTAGGAGTGTATGTATGACTGTGTGGCATGGGCGCCGGCAGGGGTTGCCAGGGGGTGCACTTGCACCCCTTGGGAATCTCCGGATCAACAGGAATTATTGAAATAAAAAGCCGTCTGTTGGAAATCATTTTTTTATTCACAATAATTAGTAGGCAGTAATTACACAATTCTCATTTAAAAAGCGATTAATTTCGATCGTCGTGAACAAATAGGTGTGAGCCGTGACGACTGGGTACCTATAAAATAAATTCATAATGAATAGTCAGAAATTTGTAAATGTCTCGAACATTCAGACTAAAATTTCATCTTTTTATTAACAATCATATACGGCAAAGATTGTAAGAAAACTAAAATCTGCACCACCTGGAAATTATTTCTGCCAGCGCCCATGACTGTCTGACTGACAGTAGACATAATTTTGTGATTATGGGGAAGGTCGGGCAAAGCTAATTGTAGATGGCGTGATTATAGCTAGGTCCCTCCGGCCTTCACTCCTACCAACTTATGTGAATTGGCGAAAATTGGAACTACGGCCGTCATGTTGAAATGTCATTCGATTGTCAGTGTATACTACATTCGGGTTCTCTGGTTGTTTTGTCGTGATATTGCTGAATTTATAAAGTTAAATATGCCGAAAGCTATTAAAAGTGATGCTCGAAACATTATTCTAAAGGTTAAAACCTTTTTTGAAAAAGAAGCTCGGGCGGGGTCTCCGATTATTCCATTTAATCAAATATACAAACGAATTTCGGCAGCGACAGGTTAGTGTTGTCAACTTTCTTGTTATAATTTGTCCGATACTTAACTAATTACTTAAGTCCACGAAATATTCGTTTCTATTCTTGCTGCAGGTTAGCGTAACGGTAACGTACATCTAATAGGTAACCTGCTAAGTGAGTGAGCAAACTAACCTGCCGGATTTCAAATTTCTACTAACATTTATTTTATTATCTTATATTTCAGGTGTGAGTCAAGGACTAATTTCAAAAATAGTTAAGGAAGGGCACGCAGCAGAAGAAACTGGTACAAAAATTCGGACACCAGGCAAGGAGAGAAAACGTAAAAGTGGATTTGTACATGTTGATGATTTTGACATGGGAGTTATACGGAGGAAAGTACATGAATTTTATTCTGCTAAAAAAGAGGTCCCTACTGTTAAAAAGCTTCTAGAGATCTTAAAGACAGAAATAAATTACATAGGACAGCGAGAGAGTCTGCGAAAGCTGCTTCACAAGGTGGAATTTCGTTTAAAAAATCTCAATCCAATCGGAAGGTTCTTATGGAGCGTAATGAAATATCAGCTTGGAGAGCTAAGTACTTGCATGCAGTGGATAAAAATAATAAATTTCCCCAGCCCCGGCCCATAATTTATTTAGATGAGACCTATATTCACTCTTCACATACATCGGGTAAATGTTGGCAAGGAGAGGGTGAAGACGGAGTATTGGAGCCTGTATCGAAAGGGCAAAGATATATTATTGTTCATGCGGGAGGAGATACTGGATTTGTTACAAATACACTACTTGTGTTTAAATTAAACACAAAAAGTGGTGATTATCATAACGAGATGAATAGTTCCAACTTTAAAAAGTGGGTTATTGAAAAACTTGTGCCTAATTTACGAGTATCATATATAGTAATCATTGTTAAGCAATTTGTTTTTTTTTATTACACTACACTACCACTAGGTACCATTGCTAATTATAATTAGTCAAATCTGGTGTTAGGGGTTAGGTACGGTCATAACTAAAAGCTAGACATCCAGGTACCTCTTGTAAGGTAGGTACCTATTTAACTTCGCATTAAATGAAAGTTGTATCCCCCCCGTGGAACATTTTATCTGTTGAATTTCCACTTCGTTGGATTACTTTTTAGATAAAGCCATTGTTTAATGCTGAGAGACTAAACTGTTAGCGTACCTACGTAACTGTAAATTATCAAATTCTTTTTATTTATTTTTTTATTTTTATATAAGTATCATTGTTTTTAATTTGTAAAAACTGTTATTCTTATAAACGATTATGTCTAATGTGAAATTTCCTTCTTGAAAACTTACTCAATTTTGGGCACCTTATATTAATTAGCAACACTGAATCGACGGTGCCGTCCTCTTTCAGTTCACAGATGAGTTGGTAGGACCTCCGCTAGGAGAGTCATAGATAATACACATGAAGGAGAGTACTACTTAGTCTGTGGCTAGGAGTATTAGTGTTCTGTGTACTGTACTCTATGGGGGAGGGCGAAAGTTGAAAAAAAAAAAAAAGTTGAAATTCAAGACTGTACAATTTACAAAACTTGTTATTTAAACTTTGATGGTAAGTAGGTATGTATTGTGTTATATATTATAATAAAATGATATTTAAGGATATAGGTACAGTGAAATTTACGAAGAAGTACCTAGCACTTTAAATTCCTTTCATGTAAGTTCCATCCTGATTCTTCAGTAGGTATGACTTCACGCAAACTGCTGGTCGAATATTTGGAGGGCCACAGGGACCTTGCCCGTGGCAGACTAAAATCTAGAGAGGGGAGTGCCCTCACATCATGCCTTTGGTCAGAGTGCAGCAATATATTAAATGCCGAGGCATACGGGGATCAAAGAACTCCCAAACAGTGGAGCAAGGTGTGTTAGATTCTATCGATATTGTACCTATGTGTATCGGTACATTATTCTTGGGTAAATAACTAGATTTGTACTTAATATTTTTAGTGGTTTATCGACTATTAGTGCCGCTTGCTTAACTGAATCAAGCAGATTCGGCATAATCTACGGGGTACAGATGGAGGGCCAGGCGTACCCACTTCTATATCCCCTTTAGAAGAAAGAATCGCTGCTGTGCTTGATACAGGCAGTGATGTTGTGGGGAAGAGTGGCACGCCCCAAAATGAGGTGCAAATAAATCCCTTGTCGGTAAGTTATTGAATACTTTTTTTTATCTTTATTTAAGCTCGGTCATAGTGCCAGTGGTATATTTATTTTTGCTTTGCTAGCCTGCACCCCATGCAGTTTCTCCGTTGCCTGCACTTCCCACATTAGCTTCAAATAAACATGCACCTGCACCAAACAACAGTTTTAATATGTAAGTTTCAATTTGAGTCAAGTGACCTATCATTATAGCTGTGCAATAACTATTAGAAATAGGCAGTTCTCATGTGAGTGGTCATGCCAATATGATAGGAAAAGAAGCTATATTTAACATTCTATTTTAATTTTGATACTTAATTTATTTAGTTACAAACCAGTTAATAATATTCCAAAAAAAAAAAAAAAATATTTATTTTTTCAGAAATGAAGATATTATTATTGAAATTGATGTTACACCTGCAACAACACATTATAACATGACACATTTTACTGAAAAATATTAACTTGTCATATTTAGGAAATAAATAACAGTCTGAAAACCATAACATATTTTTATTTTGTTTCAGTGAACAAGAGGCTACTGCAGCCAGACAGCGTCGCAGCAACAATCCACGTCGCCATCGTAGACAATGTACTTACTGTCATATTATTATTATACACTTCTGGACACATCTATTGGCCCACCTTAGAGTTTAGGTTTCGATGGCCCCTACCGAAATATGATTGCTAGATTGAACAAAAACTGTTGATGCAGTTTTAAACCTGATACATTTTACCATCTTTTTCGATCGTATTGTTTTAAATTTGAATTCAGAATACCATACGACATGGAGCTACGCCTAACAAGTCGGATATGCGCCTTGTTAAAGGCAATTGATTTTTGAATAAAAAACATGTTTTTATCAAATAAAGGTTTAATTTAATAACGCGTGTTGCCTCCATGGGCATCTACCACAGCTCTCATACGATTAGGCGTAGAGTTTATCAACCGCTCTATGAAATTTTGAGGGATCATCTCCCATTCCTCTTCTATGGCAGTTTTCAACTCCTGCATCGTCTGGGCAACTGGCTGACGAGCCCTAACACGTCTTTTTAGCTCGTCCCACATGTGCTCAATGGGGTTCATGTCTGGGCTTCTGGCTGGCCAGTCCATAACTGTGATGTTCACATCCCGAAGATATTCCCTGACGATGCCGGCCGCATGGGCTCTTGCATTATCATGCATAAAAAGGAAATTTGGGCCCACATAGTCCGCGTATGGTATCACGTGAGGTTTTAAGCACTCACGAATGTACCTTTCAGCATTTAATGTTGGCAGCCGTGGTCCTGTAACAACCTCAAGTTGAGTTTTGCCGCTCGCGGATATACCGCCCCAGACAGTCCATGAGCCACCGCCATAAGCAACCCTCTCTTCAAAGCAGCATTGTGCGAAACGCTCTCCCTTACGTCGGTAGACCTTCTTCCTTCCATCATTGCCATGTAACACAATTTTAGACTCATCAGAAAAGAGTACACGGCTCCAATCTTGCTGTGTCCAATTTAAATGACTGCGTGCGAAATGAAGGCGCGCTGTTCGGTGGGCTCGCGTTAGTTTGGGCCCATTAGCTGGCTTGTGTGGTACCATATCGCGTTCTATTAACCTTCTCCGAACAGTTCGAGCGCTCACAGATACTCCGTGGAAGTCGCGAAGTTGGTTTTGTATCTCAATGGAGGTAAGGTGACGATTTCTCAAGCTGGTCGTCACGATGAATCGATCCTGCCTTTCAGTTGTGACCCGAGATCGTGGCCTTCCTTGGCGACGAACAAAGCCGCCAGTCTCTAGGTACCTCCGATAAACATTTCGGACCGCAGATCGACTTAAATTAAGTTGAGCACTCACGTTTCTTTGGCTGTGTCCGGCCTGAATAAGTGCCACAGCTTGGGCGGCGACTTCAGGTGAAGTATCCATAGATTATTGATAGAACCTCACCTTAATGTTAAGAATAAGTAATGTTTGTTGCAACCAACCAACCAAAGATATCAATCACTTTTTCAAGAATTAAATCCAAGTTAACCAATAAAACCAAGTTTTCTTAGTATTCGATTGTTTGATATCAACAAACAGGCTCCAAATTGTCTTTTGTTTCTTTAAATTCTGTGTTCGAAATTCAAAAAAAGACTATTGAATGAAATTGTGAATGTGCCAGGTTCAAAACTGCATAAAAACTTTTTGCTCGACCTAATATAAAATTTTAGCTAGGACCAAACGAAACTGAAAATACAAGGTGGGCCAATAGATGTGTCCAGAAGTGTATATTCATAATCTAATGTAATGGAAAATAAATCTGTTATTAGGTTAAAATTTTTTACCTATTAACTGATTTTTATAGGTAGGTATGTACATTTTCAATATCTTATTTTTTGCAGTTCGTCTTCCATACACAGAGCTGGAGCAGGCTCAAAATACGCTGGCCAATATTGAAACATCCAGAATAGAGTTCGAAAAACTTGTGGCTGAAGGCTACAGTAAAATGGCCGATGCCATGAACAAAATGGCTGATGCAGCAACCAGGTTAGCTGATGCACAGCGCCACATAACAGAAGCACTGGAAAATATAAATAAATCCATGGTAATAACAAAATTTCTCTTTTTTGCACACACACAACTTTATACTGATATAGTTGTATATTTTGTTTATACATACATACATAAACTCACGCCTTCTTCCCATGGGAGTAGGCAGAAACTACAGAACGCCACCTGCTACGATCCTTACGTATTCCTTTTGCCAGCCGTTATTTTGTTTATAATCCTATGGAAACTATACTGCAGTCATTTCCTTTTTAGGAAAGACGGCGGAGGCGGCCAGCTTCATCAGGTGATGAATAAAACAATCGGATTATACAAGGTGTAACATAATTAACGCACAACCTCTTAAGGGGTAATTGTACTCATCATTATGAACAACTTTTACTATGGGACCAAACCTGAAATCGCAAAAAAAATCTGCTGCTCCCTACATTTATGTTCGCATAATTCGTCAAACTGTAGAGAACAGCTGATTTTTTTTCGCGATTACAGGTTTGGTCCCATAGTAAAAGTTGTTCATAATGATGAGTACAATGATCCCTTAAGAGGTTGTGCGTCATTTATGTTACATCTTGTATATTACATAAGTGATAACAACGAAAAAAATGGTGTGCGTGTTAAATAATAATTATAATATTATCATCAATAAAAATACAAAAATAAATAATTAAGCTTTCTGACTCCTTATTCACTATGTAGCCACAGGCGATTAATAAGAGCCTGTTGGTCAGCCTGACTTTCCAAAAAGTCTCTGTTTGGCCGCCTATTGCCTTGAGAAAGAATACTCTGGCTCTCCGTACGCACATCCTCCTCAGATACGCCGTACACGCATACTCTCTACTTGCTCACGCTCTTGATGTGTCAGTTGGTGCACTGGTAATCGTGCCTTGTTTGCTATATTGTGCAATACAGCATAGCCATTTACTATTTGGCCTGCAAAAACAGGATCATAGTGAAGCATGCGTGCAGCTAATAAACACCTGAAACAAAAACATTTTGAAACTATATTAAACAACAATAAAATAAAAAAAAGATGGGTCTCAATGTATTCACTTGGTTTGACTTCTTGAGGTAAAGATAATAAAAAGAGTAGGTATAATTACGAAGAGGAAACTCAAAGAAAACTAGTTTTACTCAAATACATACCTGAATCGAGCTTTCAAGACACCAATGCATCTCTCTACTGTATTGCGAGCTGAGACCTGCAACTGATAATAATGCTCCTCGGGGGAACTTGGTATTGCGTTCAACACTGGGGTCATCATTGTTTTCCTCAATGAATAACCACTGTCACTTGGAAGAATAATATTAAAATAATTATTCATAATTTAATATACTTTTATGTTAACTAGCTGTCCCCCGCGACTTCGTTCGCGTGGAAGTCGTAAGATACACAATATACTAAAATAACAGCCACATTTTAATAAAACTCCCTCGTCCCCCGACCCGTCGCATTGCATCGCCTGCCCGCGCTATTACTTCGTTACAGTCGCTCCATGTAAAATACTGGTATTCCGCTGCATCCGGTTTGACTGCAAGCCGACCCCAACATAGTTGGGAAAAGGCTAGGTAGATGATGACCCACTTCATGGAGTGCACCCAATTACCATCCTGTAGGTATTGTAAATGGAACGCTACCATCAAGGCAGCCCAATGTTTATTTTAAATTACCTAAAACACCATTTCGGTATCCTTACGTTTGTTTGCGAGTTCGTACGAGCATAATTCGCGCGAACTTGTGGTAATCGCATAAGGTGTCGTCCTAATACAACGCGATCATCGCAAGTTCGCGCGAATTTTAGTCGCCCGAATACCCGATCAAATATACTGATGTCGATTAAGTATCCTATTTGAAATTCGCGTGATAATCACGTTGGGTCGTCGGGGAGCGAGGTGAGGAGCAGGGCAGGACTCCTCGCGGCCACTCATCATTAATTAGGGCGATGATCGCGTATTCGCGTTCTATTAGAACTCCCAGTTTTTGTTATCGCGCGACCACGCGATGGTCGCATCTCTTACTCGCGCCATGATCGCGTAGTCGCGTTGTATTAGGACGACGACTAAAACTTAGTAATTTTACCCTGTATTATATTATTAACAAAATATACAGGGTTACAGGGAAAGTCGTACTGAATATTAAAGGAGGTTATTATTCAGGTCATTTCTGATGATTTTGATTCTGAAATAAAATGTCCGAAACTTAACCGTTATGGAGATATTAAATTTTAAAGATTATTTTTAAAAATCCTTTATTTTTTGGCTTTTAGTCGTTTTCTTTGGGATTAGAGCTCCTAGAGTCGGTTTTTTTGATGTATCTAGTTGGAAGACATGTCCATTAATAAAAATGATCAATAGAAACTGAACCTACTACTAACAGCTTAAAAAACTGCTCGACAACGGTTAGCATTATGAATTTTCTAATAGTGTTTTTAACTTCGATGGGCTTTAAAAAAATAATGTATGGAACTTATTCTGCGAATAACTTTACAAAGTTCTACGTCTCTTTAGCTATTCAAAAAGGTATATCATCTACTAGGTTTGTTCATAAAATCTTAAAATAATGTTATTAGAATAGGCCCATCTGGTAGTACAACATAACAGAATTTCGATACAAAAGAATCCGGCTTACTACCTGGCACTTTTAAACAATGAAAAAAGGTTTGGGTAGACATTGTTTGTGCCCGGGAGACGTGCGGTGACAGGTATTTATGTCATTTTAAATGTCTGAATTGTCAAATCATGGATCGTGGTGTTTGTTTAGTCTGCTCATGCGATTCTTCCATGGTAGATGT
Organism: Fissipunctia ypsillon; assembly: GCA_947568875.1. Taxonomy (NCBI): domain Eukaryota; kingdom Metazoa; phylum Arthropoda; class Insecta; order Lepidoptera; family Noctuidae; genus Fissipunctia; species Fissipunctia ypsillon. Next base: position 27,949,321 of record OX387643.1, read on the forward strand.
GTTATCCGTGCCCTCCGATTTTTTTTTGTAAAAACGCGACTTGGCTTGGATTTTTGGACTGTTTCATCTTCTAACTGTGTGACGTGGCTTGTAACTGGACTTTGATTTGTGTTGTGAACATGGCAACATTTACCAACGAGGAATATGCTGACATCCTAATGTGTTATGGATTTTGCGAAGGAGTGTCGTTGCGTGCACGCAATGAATACATGCTTAGGTATCCTACTCGCCGAGTACCTGATATTGGCGTATTTGACAGAGTTTATCGAAGACTACGAGAAACTGGTTCTGTGCTAGTACGTCGGACTGACATGGGACGACCTCGTGTTCTTGATGACGACGACGAAGATAATGAAATACGACGTCTCTTTGAAGCCGACCCAACCACGTCAACAAACGTTGTCGCTCGACGGCTTGGTATTTCCCAGTGGAAAGTCTGGTTCGTAATGCACAGTTCTGGGCAATACCCTTACCATTACACGCCAGTGCAAGTAATTGAAGAAGGGGATCCATTGAGACGACTAGACTTCTGCAGATTTATGCTCAGTGCCGATAATGAAGATCCGGATTTTTTAAAGAAAATCATGTGGACAGATGAGTCGAAATTTGACAAAGACGGCATCACAAACTATCATAACACCCATTATTGGGCTCCCAAAGCGCAAGGTAACCCCAAGAAAAAAAGACCAAAAGGGTCACAAAGAAGATTCAGTCTTAATGTGTGGATGGGTATAATATCAAATAACTTGATAGGGCCATACTTCCTGCCCGATAACTTGAATGGCGAGACATATGAAAACTTTTTGAGGGAGGAGTTACCCTCTTTAATGCAAGACTTGCCTATTGCATTGAGACGAGACATGTTCTTTCAACATGATGGCTGCCCAGCGCACTACAGAAGAAGTGTTCGAGCATGGTTGGACGAGAATTACCCAAACCAATGGATTGGAAGAGGCGGACCCATAGCATGGCCGGCGAGGAGCCCCGATTTAACGCCGATGGATTTTTATGTGTGGGGTCATATGAAAACCCTAGTATACGACCAAATGACACCGATCGCAAATGTCGATATTCTAAGACAAAAAAATATTGATGCGGCTGAGGAAATGAGGCGGAACCTACGAACTTCTGTCGTGAAAAGTAATTTAAGAAAAAGAATGAGACTTTGTGTAAGAAATACCGGCGGCCATGTAGAACATGAATTATAAAAATATTGCTAAAATTTTTGGCTTTTTTTTACGTATTTTAGCTACTTTTACCTCAAACTAAAAATGTACCCTCTCCTAACTTAACTGTTATTTGGGCAATGTTTTGCCTATTTAATAGCAAGTGTTATACCTTTTTGAATAGCTAAAAAGACGTAGAACTTTATAAAATTATTTGCAGAATAAGTTCCATACAATATTTTTTATTAAAAGCCTGTTAAAGTTAAGAACACTCTATTAGAAAATTCATAATGCTAACCGTTGTCGAGCAGTTTTTTAAGCTGTTAGTAGTAGGTTCAGTTTCTGTTGATCATTTTTATTAATGGACATGTCCTCTAACTAGATACATCAAAAAAACCGACTCTAAGAGCTCTAATCCCAAAGAAAACGACTAAAAGCCAAAAATAAAGGATTTTTAAAAATGATCTTTAAAATTTAATATCTCCATAACGTTTAAGTTTCGGACATTTTATTTCAGAATGAAATTCATCGGAAATGACCTGAATAATAACATCCTTTAATATTCAGTACGACTTTCCCTGTAACCCTGTATAAAAATATTTTGCTACGCTAGCTTAAAAAAATAGCTTCGTCTTGAGCAACCTTTTTAGTGCCATATGGCCATGACAGTAAAGTTGCGAAGTAAGTACCTATAAAGACTTCTTCAACGATTTTATTATGTTTTTTCTGTTCTGTGGACAACCTCATGATCTCATAATACTTGTCAATGGTTCAAAGCACAGAGTACTTTTATTTATTGGTTCGAAGCAATAGTCTATAATGCAGGTATCATCTAAAATTATCATCACCTAAAGAAGAGACGAGGGATTTGTATATGCAAAGGCATTAAGAAATCCGATAACAAATTTAAAATCATCATCTTGCTGCCCTTACCCCAAAATATTCCAACTTCTTTGGGGTAAGGATGCAGCACGTCTTTCCCTCCTATACCGCCGCCTCAGATTTATAACGAATTCAGCATAACCTGCATTTTAGAGAAAGTGAAAATTAAAGATTAACTTTTTAGTTACAAGCATGAAAGACGCAGTCTAAGAAAATAACACGACATGGCACGATTACCGCGTAGATATAAAGGGTATAATTCGTACAGGTGCATGTGTCAGGGTCCTCGAATGAGGTACGGGTCCTATGGGACAGGTGGTGTTATGTTGACGACCCAGAGCAGCAGCCTTCGACGCTTATTGGACCTTAGGGACGAATCCATGGGCTGTGAAGAATCGTCTACAAATTTATTTGTGAGAACTCTCGAAGCCTTTTATCAAACATGTGCTGCGTACAATTTGAGGTGACTTTGTTTAGTAATTTTTCTGTTTTTCCTTCGAGGGAATTATTTTCACGGACTTGAAAGTGAAAAAAACGCCGAGGGGACCCCTAATTATGTGAATTAAGTCAATGCGAAATGCTACTTAAACTCAGGTGAGTGGCGGATTTACCAGCAGGCTGAGTAGGTTGGAGCCTAGGGCGGCAGAATTTACGAGGCGGCAAATTTGTCCCAAATTTTTTTTGTCTTACAGAAATATAAAAAAAAACATTACACACCTAAATATTATTAGGTCTACTCACCCAATTCAAACAACTTGTAATATGTTTAACCACATGAAAAATAATTTGGAAAACATTTACTTATCCAACTTGGAGTTCGCATGGCTCTATGCACACCAGCGAAAAATTGTTGGGTGAGAGAAGCTTTTCTTGCTTAAGGCGACGCTAACCTGAGAGCCGTAGGCATTTAAGGCTTACCCCAGCCCCCGCAAGGAGTAGCGTACGTAATAAATAAGTTATGATGCGCGCGCCAAGCGCACCGCTCATGAGTTTACGAACTCCAGTAGATATATACTAAGTTGCATCACAGAATAGAGCAATGCAGTACTTAGATCAACTTGAATTGATAGTATAAGTTTATTTTGTTTTATTTTTCTAGTAAGTATTTAAGGTTATAGATAGGTTAGGTATGAACCTAAATACAGCCCTCGCCAAACTTTCTGACCGCCTTGAATATGGTCGCGAGTCAGAACTTGCGCATGGTACAGTCGAGTGGACAATACGTAATCAACCAAACAATTTTCGTTTTCTAACATTTTTAATACCTACTTATTTTATTATGTCAATTTATTTTTATTTGGTGATTATAAAGTTCGTGTTTATTTCATAGGTTATTTAATTTAATATATAATGTATGTGTTATTTGTAAAACATATAGGTTAGGTAATAATAGGATAAATGTAAATAAAAAACATTAATATAAATAAAAACTATATTCACAATGGGGCCACACCTTCCATAAAAACATCTCTCTTACTAGTGGATGGTTCCGCATCCGAATCACTCTCTTCACAAAAAATATCCGAATCATCTTCATCTGATTCATTATCGCTCACGTGAATTATTATTTTTTCAGTTAGGTCATCTATGATGACATCACTTTTCTTATATTCTTCTTCAATATTTATAACTTTGTCGCATAGTGCAGTCCACTCCTGTTCATCCATGCTATTTACTTTTTCTTCCACTAGTTTCATAATATCAGTTATATTATTTGTGACATTTTTTTTTCCGCCACATAACCTTTTATGGATGCCCAAGCCATTTCTATGGGGTTCAAGTCGGGATGGTAAGGTGGAAGCCGTAATATTGTGTGATTGTGTTCTTCTAAAATTTTATCAATATTAAATTTTTCTTTGTGTATAGAAATTAATTTATACAGTTCTGGTTTCAGCATGTCAGAACTGCAAGGGATATTTTTTGCCGTAAGCCATGCCACCATTTCTGCCTTTTTGCTATTTGACGTCGGAGCTGCATCCTCTAATTTGTTATGATAGGGTGCATTATCTATCACCATAACCGATCTCGGTGGGAGATTCGGCAAAAGTTGTGTGCGTATCCATTTTTCATAATTATTATAATTCATATTATCATGGTAATCTCCGGTTTTCGTACCTGCCTTAAACATTAAAAGGCCGTTGGGTACAAATCCTGATTTGGATCCAGCATGTACAATGACGACACGTTGACCTTTTGATATCTTTTTTTTTAAACCTTTAGTGCTACTATCACTCCATGCCTTCGAAGTGGTATGCGATGAATCGACATACGATTCGTCAGTGTAAACCAGTGGCTCTCAAACTTTTTTGGTGACGGAACCCTTTTGGGAAGCAAAATGAGATATTGTACCAGCTATTGTAACACATGTTTATACAAATACAAATAAATAAATAAATATACGATGTTCGACCAGAGAGAGGTGTTTTGATTTTTTTTCTAAATTCTTGAGGAACCCCTACAGAGATATCGCGGAACCCTAGGGTTCCGCGGAACACACTTACTTAACACACAGTATAGCTGGTGTAAACTATCGGTCTTCCTTCTGCGCGATATTTCGTTATTGCACGCAAATATTCAATTCGCTTACAGCGAATATTTGTATTTTCAATTAATAATTTGCGATTGTCTTCAGTTTTTTTCCATTTAAATCCTATTTCATTTATAATTCTCCTCAAACTCGTTGCGGATCCTTCAAAATTTATATCTTCTTTTAATTTTTTTAAAAGTTGAGCAATTGTCGGCAACTCTTTCTGTGTTACATGAAAATTGTGGATACATCTTTTGATGACACCTTGGTCAAAATTGTCGATTCCGGTTACCTTTTTTACCCCTTGCCTCTTCTTTCCGGGTGTACGAAAAACTGCTAATAAATCGGAACTTGGTTCATTAGCAACCGATATAATACGTCGTACAGTTCTTTCTGATACTCCTGTAGCGGCTGCAGTCCGTTTATGTACTGCCTTCAAATCGTATTTAAGGCCTTCTTCAGCTTTTTTCTTCATAAATTTATAAACATCGTAGACCATTTTACGAGCCTGGCGTCGTAAAACATTACAACGTCCAGTAGGCATGTTTATAAACAAATAACAACGAGTAACAATAACAACAAGTAACAATAACTAAAAACTATAACAACAAATTAACGAAACGATCGAACGAATTCTGAACGCGACAGTACTTTCGGAGCTCAACAAGTGCGTGATTCGTGTACGGACGTAGCACTCACACTAAGGCGTGGGTGCCAGCGCGCGTCGCGGGTGAGCGGTGCGGGCGCGCGGGGTGTGGCCCTGCCCCCAAGCTCTTGTGCGTCCCGCTAATACCCTGATTTTGTGTTCTGCGCAATGCAATGAGCCTAGTTTCGGGGCGGTCACAAAGTTTGGCGCGGGCTGTACTAGGTAATGAAAATAAGTTTACCTAATGGAACGAAGATCTTAAACGCGGCTTGAGGCAGGAGTTAACTAGTAGAAATCGTTACGTAACGAAAAAGCGTTCATACACGTTATGCCACCTCCATGCGACTTTCTTTCGAAAAAAACGGTCTCGGTTTTGGTTTTTTAATTTCTTTTGTGAATTTGGTCAAAATGAAAATCCAAGATGCGGCTGCGAATATTTTAAACTTTTTTCACCATGGGTGTCGTTTTCATAGTTTTCGAGGGTGTTAAAGCCGATAGTGAGGTCAAAATGTAAATCCAAAATGGCGCATAAAAAGATTTTTTTTTTTTATCATGGGTATCGTTTTCATAGTTTTCAAGGGTGCTAAAGCTGATAGTGCGGTTAAAATTTAAATCCAAGATGGCGGCTGCGAAAATTTCCAAATTTTTCATCATGGTTTTCCTGGTTTTCGAGGGTACTAAAGCCGATGATGAAGTCAAAATGGAAATCTAAGATAGCCGCTACGATCGCGGCCGCCATCTTGAATTTTTATTTGACCAAATTCAATTCGAAAGAAAAAAGTCGCATGGAGGAGACAAAACGTGTATGTGAGCTTTTCGTTGCGTGACTATCAATTCCTACCCTTCGTTCCAAAAACCTAAGTATAATAATACAACTTTTTAACTTCAGTGTGGGAAAGAGATGGAGCTAGACTTCCCGTATAGCTCCATCTCTTTCTCACACTGAAGTAAAAACAACTTAGGTATTATTTTTTACAAGCTATTTTTGGCTCAGCCGGTAACATAGCGGGGTGGCGGATTCGAAAAAATTGGCACGCCCTACCACGAACACGGTCCGCTCGGGGCCATGCTATGTAAACTAGAACCGGAAATTTCACTTTTATTATTGAGTACAGCGCCATCTATTCCATAGCTAGCGGAAAGAAAAATGCTGTGTTGCAGTATCAAAATATATGATGATGATGCTGGGAAATGGTGTTGAAATACAAACACAAATAAAATAATTATCGCAAAATATTGGACAATAAATGACACAAATAAAACCAAGTAGTACTTGAGCGTAAAACCAAGTTTATGGATAGGTATGTTACCTATATAGTTCTGGAACGTGAAATACGTATTTTTTCGTAGTTGACTTTTCATAATGGGAATTTGTTATAGTTGCAGTGGCAGCACTTTTATTGCAATGTCTGCCTGCCTGCGCTGGAGTGCCGGTTTTTCCGTTTCTCGTGTGGATTTTGCTTTTGCAATTAAATTCTGGTTGATTTGCAAGTGCATTTACTAACCACTAATAACCACGTTCAGTTGATACTCCTCCTCCGTGTCACCGTTTCGAAATAATTTTGTTAGTTTCTGTTCAGTGAACTACTGATCATACGCACTCTTTAGAGTTTAGACCCATAATAAAATATTATTATTGCGAATAGTGAACTGAACACTGAGTGAACTTCCATCATGTCACAAAAGTCTTGTTGTGTACCTGGATGTATATTGACTAAGAAAGATGGTATGTACTTTTTGTTTAGTACATATGTATAGCATAGCTACCGCTACCCTCAAAACTTCGAAAAATATAAAATGCTTAAAAGCTTTTCCCATCAAGGGAATTGATTGCCTACTAAAAACTTCCACTTCGATAATTTCTTATTTTGGAATCAAACTAGGATATAAATAATAATAATATGCTATGTTGTTTCTCAGGGATACCTTTGCACCTTTTTCTGAATCCAGATGTGTAAGAAGAGAAATTCAATACCTGGATTTCAAAAATTGGTGGTGAAATAGCTACAATGAATAATTTAGATGTTTTCAGCAACATACATGTCTGTCATAAATATTTTGAAGTAATTATTATAATAATAAAATGTTTATTTGTACACTTAGAAAGCACTTAAGAGCTAAAAGCAAAAAAGTTAAAATAATGTTTACTTCAGAGTCATAACATAAATTAAGCTTTAAGATAATCATTTACTTTACTGAATATTGAATGATTAGGTATTTTTCTTCATACCTAAGTAATGTAAATGTCTATGTCTTTTAGATCAACTGGTTACTATGCCTGCACTATGTAGCAACATCCGGTGTTCAAGATTCCATCAGATATTCAGATGAGAGGTTTGTATCTTATTTATGTATCGAGTTAAAACCAGACAGCTTAAAATTATATGACTTCAGAGTCATAACTTAAATTTTAGCTCATGTTATCGAGCACTGGTAATAAAAGAGTAGAATAAATAAGACTGGTAACCGGTTACACTGTGTTAGACAGATTAACCCAACAAATGTCTGCCTACTAGAAGCCACGCATGCAAGCATGTGAGTGCTTTATGGTTTTCATGATTATATTTATTTAGTTTTGAGAGTATTTTGCTTATGTACTTACGGGTGTTCATACAACATTTGAGAGGTTCTGACATTTGACTGTTCATGTACCTAAGCTTACTGACTGCTATGCTCGTTGCTTGACCGATTGGAACAAATATCATGATTGAAAGTTTTAAAATTTTGGGGTGTTGTAACTTATCTACCTCTGTTTAAACATAATATCTTTGACCTACTTATGTGAGTATTTTTGCCATGATTAATATTTAATTTACAGGACATCAACAACATAGTAAGCGGAAAGGACACAATAAGTGCCATAAAAATAGATCAACTACTTAAACCAAAAGGTAGAATATTTATAACCTTATTTATTATCTAATCTGAAATCTCCACAAAAAGAATTAGAATTACTGTAATTACAATTATTACAGTATAAAAATAATAGGGTTAGGATGGTAATGGGTCGTTTTCAAATTTGCGGCCAAAAAAGTAACGATTTCACGAATTTAAACTTTCTCAAATTTTCCAATTTTTTTTGTATTTAGGTATGTTCAGAATAAAAAATGCTTCATCACAATCAAGTAAATCATTCATTTATTCCATTAATACACAATATTCCACAATTTGAGTGTCACAAATGAGACATAATTTGCCTGATGATAATTTTCGATATACTGTTGAGATACTTGGTTACACTAATTATACTGTTATTTTGGTAAACAATAATGACAATTATTTAAAATAAATGTACTTAGTCGAAATGTTTATAAATTATTACAGATTTAACATAATTACCAGAGGTCGGAGTAGGTAGATTGATTTAAGGTCGTTGACGTCAAACGTAGAGGATAATATGGATAGGTATGCCTCCAAAATACCGGAACTTCATATTTATTGTGATATTTGTTCCGGAATTTTGAAATTAGCACGAATTTGTGTTTAAGGTGAAAAACGTATTAATAATATCAATCTACGCTGCCAGTGTTAGCTAATGGTGAAAGAAATCAGTATTTTATTTTATACAAAAATACCTTGGAATAGTTACACCGTATTTTATCCCTTACTGTTGAATTAGAAATTACGCTTGATAGTATGAGACAAAACTTAGACAGGGCCTTTAGTTTCTTTATCTCATGTTCATCTATGTTCACAACGCATTGACCGCACGCAACGACCAATCAGAAGCAAGTATCCTGTATGACTCATTGGGTGTTTGTTAGAACAATGCGCGCGCGCTGTGTTCCAGGTATCTCACTCGCTTACGTCGGTTCGTAGAGTGCGCTCCTAATTTGTGAAATTCCTGTGTTGTGTAAATAATAATCTCACCCTGGCTTGTTTACTGATTTCTGGTACCTCCTTAAAACGACGAATTTGGCTTGTATCTACGGACATCGATTTGTTTTTAAATTGTATCTCTACTTCAAGTTATTTCGCTTCAGGTAAGCTTTAATAATTTTCTAATATAAGTATGTTTTAGGCCTTTTTTTAAAGAATAATGTTAACATTTTTAGTCTCATATCCGATTGATAATCTTCCTATTCACACGATAAATCATAATTTGTTTTTAAAACATATTGTAGCTAATTGTAATATGTAAAAGTTGATTTACTAGACGTTTATGTATCGTTCTCTCGGAACCCGGGTTATGCATACGTCCATAGTCCTACACCAACCGGGGGTTGTCCTTGGGTGCACTTGCATAGTACGCACAGGGATAATCGTCGGTTGGTGCCTCATTTCTATTGAAAGCGTCTAACGGGCCTCTGCGAGTTGGCTTCGGCCCCTCATATGTCTTCCAAAGGTCCGAGACCCTAGGGTCCCGAGAAATATAAAAAAAAAGTCCATGAAAGTATTTGTTTTTCATTGCAGATATGGGAGTTCTTGAAAAATCCAGTAATGAGACAGCTGACCCCCTGATGTTTTTTGACGACCTTTTTGACAGTGTGAATGGTAGCTTCAGCGAAATTATACAAGGGAAAAAGTGTCGTGCTGCAGTTACCCCAACTTCACCGCATCACAATTTGTGGAATTATAGTATCCCAATAGGTACTCAAAACTATGAAAGTTGTAAAAGGTAACAAACAAGGAGTGTAGTGCCTTCTTTGTCCAGTCGAATTAAGATCATAGAAAGTTTTAAAAAGTTAGTATTTTTTTTAATTCGAAAGGAATCAATTTTATTCCTTATTGCTGCAAAACTTCAATCAGTATCCATTTTAGAACATTTTTGTAGCAATTCGAGCTTATGGCTATAGTAATATTATGCCCACGTCGTCTGCGTTAGAAGGTGCTTTTAAGACGTTGATTAACATCTTCACATTCAGTTGGATCAAACTGAAAAAGATGACAATTGTTTGTCTCAAGTCCCTAAAATCTTTTTCAGTGAATCCTGGAGACAACACAGCAACTGAATGTGTAGATGAAATAGAGTGTGTTCATATGTGTATCGACCGTTTAATTACAGATGCGATGTTAATAAGTAAAACTCCAATGGATACTGAAAAAAGCGCAGCAATTGGTTATTGCAGTCGCTGGATAGCACAAATTGCAAAAAAAAAATGTATACAAGAACTGTGTCACTTGTAGACATGATTTAGAAGCAAAAAATATATTAGATTTCATAAATATATAAAAATTAAACACCTAGGCATCTGTTTGATTTCTTTGCCCAAGTGAAACACATTTGTATAGAAATATTAAAAAAACACTGCAATAAAAATAATTTATGTACATACATTAAATTAACTGTAACAATTTATATAAATTTAAACTTTATATCCTGTGTTGTACATAAAAATGATTTATCAAATTTTTTAATAAATAAATCGACCAATAATTGGGGTGCATAGAGATCAACAGTAGGTAGGTATCCTTCCTGGCAAAATAACCTCTTGGGTAAAAAAATTACCATATGAAGGAAAAAGCTCACAGGCATTACTCTAAAAATAAAGGGAGGAAGAGGAAATAATGTCTAAGCTTTTAAGACATTCCGCAAAACAAAGTGAGAAGAATAAACTGTATTTTATATATAATTCCCAGTTTATTTACATTTACGTAGGTTTAAGCAGATAAAAATTAGGGAATTTTTGCATTGGCGTATAAATTATTGTTTACTTTTCTAATGATTACATAATACATTCGATTTACATAATTGTTAGAAAAGCATTAATAGAAAACAATAATTTTTGTACGCCAATGTAAATTATCACAAACAATGATACATACCTACTTATACACACGGTATGTAGATCTATAACTATAGGCAATAGTTTTGGTTATCTGGCTACTAGATGGCGCTTTGTGCTGTCAATTGAAGGAGAGGAGAGCTGCCTGTCTATACCTTTTTTTTTTTTTTTTTGTGGATGGGAAATCATCAAATGACTTCTCCCGCTCTGGGCGGAGCGGGAGGGCGTGTCAGACTTTTACTGACTAAAACCCACCCGTGTTCCTTCTGTAACCCTATATCTCTGTCTTTGCTCGGGACTAAAGGACACTGGACGAGCGCATGAAAGTATGAAAACATTTAATTTTGGATATGTAGTGGTATAGGTATTTTGATATTTCACTTTATGTCAGCCGGGTTATATCACATTTTTTACATCCTTTATTATGGTGTAAATTTAAGCCTAATATAACTCAAATGAAATAGGTAATACTTGGACCATAATTTAGACCTGTCTTTGCGATTTAATTGGATACAGTAAAGTGCAAGTAATCGTTTACCGCACGGCCGAAACATCTAGATCGAAGTGTGAAATATGTAATATGTATTTTTCAAAATTTAAATTGGTGTTATCTACGAATAATACACAGTACAAAACGACGTTTATTCGGTTACTGGCGGCAAATGTGTAAATCCGCCACTGACTCAGGTGGCTCCATCTTCCAGTTTAAACGTAAACTTAACTAAACCTATGTTTTAGGTACTGCCCCTTCACAGGATTCGTACAGCGCTCTGGCAACTACTTCAGTCACATAGTGAAAGATGTCGCTATTCTCATCTGTTTTTTTGTCACAAGTTTTGTAGTTTTCGTTACGATTATTACCAAGACTATTATGCATATGTTCTTCGTGCTGTTAATGGCTGTGCAGTGGATTTCAAGGTAAACAACAATTGAAGGGTTGAAAATCTAAAGGGTCTAAGTTCCAATTGTATTGTTTGTGGGTATAACAAAAAGAACTGGCTGTTTCGGAGCGCAAATACACTGGCACTTAACCTTTTGAACGCCATTGTCACATATACGTGACAAGCAAGCGCGTGCCCTGTACGCCAACGACACAAATATGTGACAAAAAATGCGGTGCACTTTATCACGCAATAAACAATTAAATCATTACTTTTGTGTTTTTATTTGTATACCTTAAATATTTAAGCTCTTGTCCATATTTAATTGCTTGAAACGAATTAAATTATACCATGGATATAGAGAAATTTGATGACAAAAAAAGAGAAATTAAACGCGGTGAAATTGTGGCCTGGCGTGGAGGGCACGCGCGTGCGCTTACGCTCTGGCGTTCAAAAGGTTAAACCGCATGCCTACTTTAATCCAGTGTGTGTAAAAAATCATATAAATAGGCACTTTGGTATTGTTAGGCTTGGCAATAAGACTTGTTTTTTTCGTAAAAATATAAAAATATTGATTTGTGATTTTTTGGCACATTATACCCTTTAGATTTTTAACCCTTCAATTAAGGCAGCCCGATCACCTACAATAAGTTTGCACAATATTGGAACGAAGTGGTAGAAATAGTCACGCAACGAAAAAGGTCTCAAGTTTCAAATGTTTTTGTTCAATACATATGTTATACAGCGAAAGGAGCTTCGCTCCAACCGGGCAACCGGGTGTCCCACGACATCTCACAACTTTTTTTTAATCCGCAGTATGATTGAATCGGCCTTTGCACTGAAATTATCAATTATTTTCAAGCTAAAACGTAGACGGCCCAAAAGCTTTTATGCAATGAAAATATGGTGCAATAAAATTAAAACTTGCTTAAACTTTTCATTCGGTACATCTGTACTACTATATAGGGCCTAATAAAAAACATTGCGCAATTCGTACTATTGCGCAACAGTAGGCGTAAGCCGCCAGTGTCAGCAGAATATTTTTATATTATTATTACATTTTGTAACGTGGTTTAATGATGGTTAAGTATTTTGAAAGCACGGTTTTATTATACACACATCAAAAGTGCCTAGGGATCAAGTACCTACATTTACTTGCATACGTGCAACATACTCGAATGAACTACATTTGAAACTAGCTAAACGTATGTCTTACTAATAATAACAAATATTGTGTCTGTTCTTTTTTGGAGTAGCGGGAGTAAGGCACCTGTTCCACCGCCGGCGGTAAGCGAGAAGCGAGTAGAGCTAGCAACTAAAAACGAGTTGTTTGTTTGACTGGGACATGGCACCTTCATCTAGATTCTAGGTCCCGTGTCAGTAAAAAAGATACATATATTAATAGTTTATCACTGACTGTTCACACCTCCGGCGAGAACTCTCTCTCCACTAATCGTTTGACGCAGCGACAAGAGCTATCACAGAAAATACTAGCTGAGCGACTCGCTTGGCGGGCAGAGACTCTTTTGGTGCATACGCATACGGCATACCACCAAGTGACTCGGCAGTCATACTACTGGTCGCACTCGCACACTCGCTCATAGCCCAAAACTATCCGACACTCACTGCTTGTCGCTCGCCAACTCGTTTCTAGTTGCTACTGTTGCTAAAGGCAGACCGCATAACTGAGACGTTGCCTGAGGTAGCAGCGCTGTGAGGGAGGGGTGATAGTTCACAAGTTGACGAATCACTGAGCTCTCGCATCACGTCACCACACCCACCCCTCTTTCACCGCGCTGCTACCTCAGGAAACGTCTCAGTTATGCGGTCGGCCTATAGCCCTACTCACTTCTCGCTAATCTTGTCGGCGGTGGGACAAGTACCTTACTTACACGAAAGTAAGCAAGTATAGCGAGTGCCATTGCGCCATAACAGCTGATTGATAACATGGATGCATCACAACGGCACGCAAGCTACTAGTTTATTTAAGAGCGTATTCGAATATTTTTCCTAATCATACCTACACTGTTTGTTTCCAGAACATTCTTTACGCATCGTGTTACGGTCGAAGAGAATTGTTGGTCTTCAAGTCCTGCACATCCGTATCAAAGTTACTATCCTCTTCGATTACCTGACAAGTATTCCGTGTCCTAGCCGAAAGCGACCGTCGCGCGAGTACGCGATGGACACCATCGTTTGTATGAATAACGACGCGACGTACAAACGCGACCTGTTTGATCTCGTGAGTACGTCATATTCAGATAAAAGATCACGACAATCACGTACTCGCGGGACGATCGCTTTCGGTTAGGCGTTAGGCCTCAAAATATCCACGTGAAAAATATATAAGTTATAAAACAGTCTCTTCTTTAACTTGCATTTAGTGAGTGTGTGTGTTTCCAAATGGTATATGTATGTGTAGTGTTTATTTATGTCGTATAAAAAAACCTTACACCAGATTTTATTGTATTCGTATTTTATTGTGCTGTAATACTAATTAGGCGTTAAAATATTATTTAGTTATTGTAAGACTTCCATTAGACCATTAAATAAAGTTGTTGTGCTAAAAAGCCATCTAATTATCACGCTCGCGCGCATACTCACAGCAATCTTGTGCGGGCCCTGGGGGATGTTTGGCCGCTACGATTGGTCTGCCTGCTTATTGAAATAGTTCACTGAGTATCATATGTCCAAATTAAGTCTCAGACTATTTTATATAAGTAAAATTACGTAATTTTTTTGCGACCTTTAAAGCCGTCTAGCCATAGGTGATTACCGCCGACGGGAAATGTCTGGCAGTACTTATTTATTATTAAATTATTAACAATATTCTATAAAACATACATAAAAATAGGCACTCAGACTCACTGAGATAAACGCTAGTAATAATAGTTCTATGCTCAGACTAAGAAAAGTGAGTAGTGTTTTTTATGTACCTTTAGTACCTACCATCTTAATACCTGTAAATCGGACGTAGGCCCAAGCTAGCTGGTGTATTTTAAAGTCTGTACATACAACTAACACTACTCTATCCCATACATTTTGTTACTCACAATATTGCTCTAAAGCCGCTTGTACACCCGTCACCGAGCCTACGCAAGAATTCCTGTCGTTTCTATACACGAACTGTGTACACTGCCACGGTGGGCATGGTGGTGAACAAGAAAAAAAATTGTCTGCGCTAGACACGACGCGCTCTATGTTACTGCGGTAAGTATAGGGAGGGGCGGGGTAGGTGACGTAATAAAGAGTAATGAACCCCCCTACATGTTTTTGTTATAGAATTGCATCATTGCATGTGATGAAACATGCATGGTCCGCTTTAATTATTACATCATAGATCAAAGAGGATGGTTCTTACTCTATACAAAGACAAGTTTTCATTCCTTCTCGTCTCAAAACGTCAACATGGTGAGAACACGTTCTTTCCCAATTATTGTGCTCCCAATTCTCATAAATTAAGTTTGATACTATGTACCTATTTAGAATACAGTATAATTTTTGGGCTCCACTGTACTTTATAACCGCACCTGCAGCATAACTCTGCATGTCAAAACTTTTTGGTTCTTTATTGTCAACCTTTTTTTCAGTTTGTCTTTGAGTCTGGTCGATTTTATCTTTTTATTTCGTGATTCGAATTATTTTTTTTCTGACAGATGGGTCCTCATTTTTTCTTCAGTTGCAAAAGTTGATCAATTGATACTGACCCAGTTTGTGGAAAATTAACGTGAATTTGATTCATTTTTTTGAAGCAAGTTGCTATCCGTGCCTTCCTATCTATTAAAGCAACAAAGATATTGTGTATTGAGTACCAGTCAGGTGATTTCATCTTTATTTTTCCTGGTACGTATCTTTTAACAGTTTTCCTCAATCGGAAGTTCAGTCTGATCACGCTGGTCTAACCCTAATTCCTAATTGAACAGCTTAGAACAGGCCGCCTTTCGGCCTCCAGGTTTTGGTCTAAAATAACACAGGACGTCCTTGGTCAACGTCGAGAGTTGGACCGCATCTTGACTACGAAAGGTCTCGCAACCAACGCCAGCTCCTGAGCAGAGAACTACTACTCCCTACTGTCTACGACACCTCGCCGAACGTAATTTCGTTATATCAACGGTTTTATGATATTTTTACGTACTAGTTTAATAGTGTAGTTAGTAACCCTCTGCGGATTTTTTAATTCATTGACTACTTAATTTTAATTTTCAAATCTGTAAAATGCGAGATACCTTGGTTCTCTGATCTTTTTTCCATAACGATATATTTTGAGAGCGTTACTTAATAGCGATTGCAATCGAATAGTTAGTACGTTTTATTTTTCTTTCGTTATTCGCGTACCTATCGGACCAAAGTTCTCTGCTAATTATTTTTTCTTCATACAAATCAACCTGCAACTCTTTTTATACATTTAATATTCTTTTTTTTTTTACTTTTTATACCAAATACCTGTTTTTTTATAATTCTTATATTAACTAAATTAAACGTGTTTTAGCGAAAAAGTGCCTCCTTTTTTTTTTTGCTACAAAATTTTGTAGCGAAAAACTGTTAAAAGATACGTACCAGGAAAAATAAAGGTGAAATCACCTGACTGGTTCTCAATACACAATATCTTTGTTGCTTTAACCGATTCGTTGCGATGTCTAATTTCGCTAACTTCTAACTGTGGCGTCGAACAAAAATAACGTGACACTGTTCAGTGCCCAACGCCATACGATTAGATGACACGCATCTGTGCCTTCAGCCATGCGGGAAAGAAAACAGTATTTTGACCATTTTTTACATGTTCAAAGCTTGAATACTTTTAGTTTACATTCGAAATCTAACGTGAACGGCCAGGCACATTGTTATAAGTGGTTAAAAGTGGCAAAATAAGTGTATTTCTGGAAATGGAGGGTAAGTGACTTTTTTATTACAGTTGTGCTAAACCTTTTCGCATTTTCTAATGATTTGATTGATTATTGAGGTCTAAAAATATTAGATTTAAGTCCCGTGAATATTTTTTTTCGTATTTCTGACAGCAAACCCTTTCATTTGATACCCATATCATGAAGGTGGATTTCAAACAGCCAGTCCGCCATCTTGGGGAAGCCGCCATATTGGATTTATAATGACGTTTCTTAGCTAGTCATGTATTGTCATCAGAACTCAGAGCGTGTGCAAAACATCCTAATCGAAGACCGGGAAGTGGGTCAACTTAAGATTCGAAGATTTTCTTACATACATAGTTAGTTACAAGTGAAGCTAATAAAAGCGTGTTAAAAACAAAAAAAAATCTTACAATATCTAGAAACGAGCTGAATATACGTGAAAAATTAAGATAATTTGGTTCTGGGTAAAAACCATAACTTAATCGAAGGAGTTCCTTACCATCGATTTAAAATGACACACATCCGTGCCTAACGCCACACGCAAAAGAAAGTGATGGCACTGAAACTTGCCATCTGCAACGAATCGACTTTCAACTTTCAAAAAGGTTGGTTACTCCTGTTTAAAAAAAAATCTTACAATATCCAGAAACGAAGGCTACGAGCTTAATATACGTGAAAAATGAAGATAGTTTGGTTCTGAGTAAAAACTTCCTTAACTTAATTGAAGGAGTTACCATCGATTTTAAAATGACACACATCCGTGCCTAACGCCTCACGCAAAAAAAAGTGATGGCACTGAAACGTGCCATCCGCAACGAATCGGTTAATAGATAGGAAGGCACGGATAGCAACTTGCTTAAAAAAAATGAATCAAATTAACGTTAATTTTCCACAAACTGGGTCAGTATCAATTGATCAACTTTTGCAACTGAAGAAAAAATGAGGACCCATCTGTCAGAAAAAAAATAATTCGAATCACGAAACAAAAAGATAAAAAATCGACCAGACTCAAAGACAAACGGAAAAAAGGTTGACAATAAAGAACCAAAAAGTTTTGACATGCAGAGTTATGCTGCAGTAGGTACGAAGCTTCACAATTTTATAGCGTCTATGTACTCGTAAATGTCTCCATGTATAGAACACTTTCAAAATGACAGCGCCAGCAAATGCTTAGTTTTCGAGAAAATAAATAGAAATGTTTCAAAAACTTACACATAATTACGAAATAAAATAGAACAATTTTTGACATTTTACCACAGAATGAATTTGGTTGTTCCATGTTACTTTCAGACAAAGTGACATCTCGACTTAGTAAAAGGCAATGAAAACTTAGGATGCAAGAGCGAGCGAAGCGAGCTCGGGACTTGAGACAACCCGACTCGGACAGGTTGGGTTAGAAGAGGATGGCGGGGTCCTTCAGACCGGTTATTTTTTTTAAACCATCCAGAAATAGGAGCCCCAAAAGCGGGGCTCCGTCGATCACGCCTTACTTCGGGACGTCTGTCATTGACATTGAAGTGCTCTTGACCTTAAAGCTTGTCACAAGGTATTATTTTAAGATTTAAGCATATTTTGGTTGGTTGACCTTGACTTTTGGGGTGTTGACCTTGACCTTGAAAATGTCATTAACCATATTATTGTTTGAAAACCAATTTAGATCCGCTAAGTGATTTTTTTTTCGGCTCCTATGGATTGGCTGGTTTTGGGGATTTCAAAATACATTAGAAAGGGACAACCTTTCTACCAAAAAAAATAGCTACTATAAAAAATCGGTGGGTTATAAAGTACAGGAGCTAGACCACTACCTCTTAAAGCAGTATTATTGTAATATTACTTCAGTGTGGGAAAGAGATGGAGCTAGACGTCCTGTATAGCTCCATCTCTTTCTCACACTGAAGTAGTGATGTGCCTGGTGGCAATATTGCCACTACCGGCAATATTCCCAATGTTACCACTGCCGGTAAAATACCAATATTGCCAGCAGCATTGGCAATGTTGCCTGTCAAATAATACCAATATATTTTATTATTACTGCAGGTGTAATCATCGTTTAGTTATATTTGTGTAGTGTGTCGGTCATAAAATATTTGAAATACGCACACGCGTGTCGTGCAAAAAGATAGGACACAATTATATGAATAAACATCAATGTATGTTCCATCTCTTTCTCGCTGCACATGCACGGCACGGGGTTGGGAGAACAGTTTCTGGCACAGAGTACTCTTTTTTAAATAGGTTTCTGGGCATCTCTCGGAGTATGAGCACGTCACTTCCGTCCGTTCCTAAGCGACAAAATGAGACCGCGGAGCAAGATTATGTCACACTATATTACCAGTACTGAAAATAATAAAGATGAATATACTTGTAAATATTGTGATACAGTGTATACAAATAAAAATGCAACAAAATTTGCACGGCATATAACTAAGTGCACTGGTCGAAATTAAGAATGACCTCGATAAAAAAAACAGTGGACAATGTACCTTGTACCTTCAGTGCTTCTTCCAGTGCGAGTGTAGTGACACCATTGCTATCGGTGACTGATAGTACCAGAACATTATTGGACAATACAGAGGTGCATCGTATTTTGTCACGAGCCATTTATTTTACTGGCCAACATCTGTCATTATTGGAACATACACTCTGGAAAGAAGCTTTGCAAGCACTGCGTCCTGACTATGAAGCTCACGTGCGTGTGAACTGAGGGACCACACTGGGAATTCGCGAAATGAAAATCCTAGGATTTAGTAGTAGACTTAAAACAATAAATTGTAGAATGAATCTGGGAATTTGTAAGAAAATATATTAAAAACTACGACCCATAAAGTGTGGTCCCTCAGTTCTCACAGACGATCAGCCAGATCTCGGAAAGTATCTTAAAAAAGAAGGTTTTGTGAATACAGACATTTAGTAAAGATATTTACTAAATAACAGACCATTAAGCATTAAAGATAAAAAAATATAACGACTGAACTGTGGTCCCTCAGTCCACATAACAAATATAAATATTTTAGTGAATATTAATAAATAAAATTAATAAAACCGTTCTTTTTCTACATAAAGTTTTAGTAAAAGTCTTAAAACATTTTGTAAAAAAGAAATGGAGCAAAAATATCGAAGCATTTTGAAGATAGCGATGATTACAACTGGTCCCTCAATCCTCTCCTCCACTGACACATGTGCGTGTGCTAGCTGCTAGACGAGAGGAATATCAGAAAGTCTAGTGTACTTAACTTTTAGTAATAAGTTTCTACTAAATAATAGGTATCTAAAATTGTGTATTTCTTACCTCTTAGCTGAGATAATATTATTTTTTTAATCCTATGATAATATATAGAGCAGTGTGACCACACAATAAAACAAAATGTAGACAGTACTATTATACTTTATTTAATATATCATTATTTAGACGAAACGAAAACAAGGTTGTATGGTTAATTTAATGGTATATTACATGGCTTATGTGTATTTAGTAAAAAGTAGATTACAAAATTAACTAATCACTTATTATAATACTTTTAAGTAAGTGACATTTGGATGTAACTTAACCTTTCGTATGCCGGACCCGCGCCGCGTCAAAAATGTCCCATCTGCCGCGTCATTTTAAGCGCGCGTGGCATTTGAGTACAGTTAATATCGCGCAGATCTACGTTCCGGCATACGAAAGGTTAATGAATGTAAGTATATTTGTTGGTCAGTACTTTCAATAAGTTGAAGATGTTGATCATCATAGCAAAAGAAACGCTCATTCATAAAACAGTGACATCGGTAATGGCCAAGACCGCCTGGAATTAATGCTGGAATGAATTCAGATGCGCCCATGATTTTGTAGGTTTTGTTCTTTACTGTTATGGTAACAGAAACATTAGTGAGAGAATTTTTATCAGTGCCATTCAAATCGAATGATATTATTTTTGAAAGCTCGTAATTGTAACTAAATTGATCATCACAAGTGGTACAGTTCCTGTTTCCTTCATCGATGTTAATTGCCTCTTCTAAAATACATGTGCCAAATATTTCAATAAAATTTATATTTAAGGGTAAAAACGCAATGTCTCTTTTGATTAAGTTTGATTGGCAGGATGTATTTAAACACTTTTTTATGAAAGTTGCACTGAAAAAATATTTTAGAAGAATATTTTCAAATATATATGTGATATTACACTGGCAATCATAGCTAATATGGTTTCCTTTGTCATTTAATGAGCTAAAATATTGTGCAGCAATTTTTGCTCTCATTAAATAAATGTCATCGTCTGTAGATTCCATGTCGCAGAGGTTCTTTATATATTGTGGAATTAAATCTTTGTCAAAAGTGGCCATAACGTCTCGAATATTCTCATTTTCGTTAAATCCTGCACTCAAAAAATACATTACAGAATCGAAACCACAAGTATTCTTAAGAGTGACATATTTATCATTTAGTAATACCGAACGACACAAGTTACCATTTTTTAATAATTTTACATTATGATTTGTTTTCTCTTTATTCATTTCAGCTTCTCCTCTCCAATTTTCAATAAAAGAGGGTTGATCAGAAAATATTGAATCCGCATTAAAATACCCAGTAGAAATATTAGATTTAACTTTTTTGGCGTGTTTTTTATCTCGACGTACATTTATACGTTTTCTCATTCTCGAGCGTTTTTTGTGTGGGATTACTTTATTCACTACATCTTCACATAGGTCAGCAAGTGCAGTTTTTATTATCCCACCTAAAAAAACGGAGTAATTTCTGATGAACTCGTCGATTCTATATTTTTGTACTTTTGTTTTAAAAACTAAGTGTTTTAAAGTTTTAAAGTAACTTTCTATACCTGACGATGATGGTGTTTTATTTTCGGAATCGAAATAAGAATATGATAAATTTGACCACAATGGAAGTCTTAATATTATTCTTCTTAACGTTGGAATAAATAGTGGAAAATAGTATAAATTTTCATTACATTTTAAGATCATGTTAGCTTGATTTTTTCTTTTTACAGTTTTAAGAATATCTTCGAACCAAAGTAAAAAAGTAAAATCCTCAGTAATATCATGTAATGTTTGTTCTCTATTGTCGTTATCAAGTGTAATCCCATCTATTTTCAGTTTCCTGTTTTATTAATCATCATAAACACTATGCGTACGTTAAAAACCGCTGAGCTGATACACATTAAACATAAACTTAAAAAATGAGGGTAATTTAATTTAATGTTACTTCAAGTTTGCGTTCGGAAACAGCTTGCTAATCATCAACTTAGTTATTTAAAGTTACGAGTAGCAAAAAAATAATTAAATGCTATAAAAAAAACTAGGACTACATAATCTTCCTTTATCTACCGATATCACTGTTTTCTGAACGAGCTTCTTTTGATCATTATTTCAAAATTATTGTAAGTACTGACAAAAGTATTATAATAAGTGATTAGTTAATTTTGTAATCTACTTTTTACTAAATACACATAAGCCATGTAATATACCATTAAATTAACCATACAACCTTGTTTTCGTTTAGTCTAAATAATGATATATTAAATAAAGTATAATAGTACTGTCTACATTTTGTTTTATTGTGTGGTCACACTGCTCTATCTATTATCATAGGATTAAAAAAATAATATTATCTCAGCTAAGAGGTAAGAAATACACAATTTTAGATACCTATTATTTAGTAGAAACTTATTACTAAAAGTTAAGTACACTAGACTTTCTGATATTCCTCTCGTCTAGCAGCTAAAACACGCACATGTGTCAGTGGAGGAGAGGATTGAGGATTCAGTTGTAATCATCGCTGTCTTCAAAATGCTTCGATATTTTTGCTCCATTTCTTTTTTACAAAATGTTTTAAGACTTTTACTAAAACTTTATGTAGAAAAAGAACGGTTTTATTAATTTTATTTATTAATATTCACTAAAATATTTATATTTGTTATGTGGACTGAGGGACCACAGTTCAGTCGTTATATTTTTTTTATCTTTAAGAGGGTTGTCACATTTTGCACCTCTCTCGCTCACACGGGACCAAATTTTTAATAATGTTAAATGAAAAGATGCATTTTTGAAAAATGTAATCAATGGGCCGTCTACAAAATAATATTATTTTAATAGGTAATTATTAAAAACACATTTTTATTGTGGCATTTATTTACATCATCTCAAAAACAGATCATAATACTTAATTACATTAGTTTATAAGATAACACAATAGAAATGTGTTTTTGATAACTACCTATTAAATTAATATTGTTTTGTAGACCGCCCATTGATTACATTTTTCAAAAAAGCATTTTTTCATTTAACGTTCTTAAAAATTTGGTTCTGTGTGAGCGAGAGAGGTGCAAAATGTGACAACGCTCTTAATGCTTAATGGTCTGTTATTTAGTAAATATCTTTACAAATTCTTTACTAAATGTCTGTATTCACAAAACCTTCTTTTTTAAGATACTTTCCGAGATCTGGCTGATCGTCTGTGAGAACTGAGGGACCACACTTTATGGGTCGTAGTTTTTAATATACAAATTCCCAGATTCATTCTACAATTGTTTTAAGTCTACTACTAAATCCTAGGATTTTCATTTCGCGAATTCCCAGTGTGGTCCCTCAGTTCACACGCACGTTGAAGCTCCATCGAGAAAAATGTTATCAACGTCACTCCTTAATGAAGAGTAAACAAAAGTCAAGAACGCAATAAATGAAAAAATACAGCAAGCTAATATATTAGACATTGGTGTTGATGGCTGATCTAATTTAAGAAACGACTCAATTATAAATACTGTTATATTCGCAACCAAACCCTATTTTTATAAAATTTTGGAAACTTAGAATAACATACTAATTACTGGTTTAGAAATATAAAGTATTAATAAGAGCTGTGATTTTAAAATGATTATAAAAACTACTAAGTAAGTTGTTACTCTAAACGATGATTTACTAATTATGTAAGGATTACCGAAACAAGTGCATTGAAATATTATGCCTTTTATTCAATATTCATGTGTTATGTGTGCTTATCTTAATATTTATGTGTTATTTCTTATATTCACTATCGTGTGCGGCAACATGGGCAATATTGCCAGTAAAATACCGGGAATATTGCCAAAAATGCTGGAATTATTGGCAATTTTACCCAAAACAATATTTTATTGTATATAATGTAGATTATGGCCTTTAAATGCTAAATTTAAGTATTGTATATAGTTTCCGTAGTTAATTTGACTTATAATTAAGCAATATTCCCAATTATTTCCATTCCCGGCAATATTGCCACCAATATTCCCACTTCGGGCAATATTGCCGGCAACGGCACATCACTACACTGAAGTAACATTAAAATAATACGGCTTTAAGAGGTGGTGGTTGGCCCCCAGTGCTTTCATAATTTCACCTATTCCGCCCGTACCTTCTCGGCACGACTACACCTTATATTAGCTTCGCTGACTAAATTGCTCTATTCAGATCATCGTCATAACAGGATATAGGCCCAGGAATGTTCTAAGGAGAAATAATAACGCGTGCAGATAACCTCAAAGCATTTGGATAGCCACGTGGCTGGTGGCTGTGTTGCGGTGGTGATTTTGCATAGGCGGTGTGCTTCAAAATGGCCTCGCCTAGTCATCAAGAAGCGAGCAATGGAAATGCTGCTTTGTAAGGTAACAATAGCTTGACATCGTATATTGAAAAGTTGGAAGGTGTATCAAACTATTTGAGTTGGAAAGGAGAAGGCTCAAAAATGCTCCACGTCAGCCAGCAAAGAGAAGTATCTTAAAAAATCGCTAAAAATTAGTAAAAAAAAAATTACATACTTCCGGTTTTAATCCTTACTGGCTAACATACGAAAAAATTGTTCTGAATATTAATTCAGGGGTAGTTTATAATTTAGTGAAATCTGGAGATTTTAGTTTTAGAACGACTAGAAATGCAATATGAAACACTTCCGGTTTTAATCCTTACTGGCTAACGTACATGCACTCAAAACCGATCAATATAATTAATTTAATGAAAAATACTTAAGATACATGTAGATCGGTTTCTCTCAGATATATTTTGATGGTGACATAATAAAAAAGATTCAGTATTGTTTGCTCTTTTAAGTAATTCACACTTAGTGGCCGGCGGTACTGAGACCATTACCGCTCACCATCCTTTAAGCGTTTGGTGACTCATCAAATTTAAAGCGTAAGTCGTCGTAAGAACGTATGCGCTTCATTAAAGAAATTAAAGAAGTTGTGATATCTGTAATGGCCGAGGTCACTGGCGCTAGGTCCGGGAGTAAATTCAACAGTAGCGAAATACCTCGAACGATCAAAGTCAAACAAAATTTTTACTAATTAATTGGGGCTATTGCATTTATTCTCGGACCTAGCGCCAGTGACCATTACAGATGTCACAACTTCTTTAATGAGAGCATACGTTCTTACGACGACTTATGCTTTAAAAATGAAAGTGCTCCAAACTAACAAATATTAATACTTACATACACTTTTTTTTTTCTCATCAGTAGTAAAGTTTGAATTAAAAAGTTCAAAGTTTCATTATCAGTGCAGGGTAAAGTGTTGTTAGTATTTTTATTTTTATTATCATAAGCCTTATTTTATTTCTGTGTTTTTTATTAGCTAAGTGATGTCGAATATTAATAAAAAATAATAACAAACAGTCACTCGTTTTTACTTACTTATGTATTCAAAAAAATTCTGCCGTGTGGTCACCTCTATCTTAGTATTTCTTCCCAGGAAATCGATTATTATTTGAAATAAAACGGTAATTTTTTTGATACTGTTTAGTAAAGTAATCGTTCGTAAAAAAATACTAAAGGATAGACTGTAGCATTCGTCTATTTAACTTCCGAATGCTACGTACTTAAATTGGTTTTTCTTATGATAAACGTTTCAATTGAGGGACCGCCTTAAATCGATTGTAACTTTTGAGTGGTTGAGTGAGGTTGAATTTACAGTCGTTCAATTTTTTATAATAACGCTAGACCCATATGTAATCCTCAGACAAGTTCAACCTTCCACAATGCTCTGAAACACCGGCTATTTACCTACTATAAGATTGCCAATTTCTCAAATGAATGTTAGCTGACGCTAAAATGGATGCAACTCGTTTATCAGTGCGTTCAGTGGTGTGTCGGTTCCGAGTGATAACCCGAGAGTGTGTGCGATACGTATTGATACGAGTGATCGGCCTTTCATTGTGATGAGTGTGTACATGCCTACGGATGCAGTGAGTAACTTGCCGGAATTCTCACATTGTTTAGGACTGGTAAGTGCGATCGTGGGCGGTAGTGATGTGGAGGCGGTTTATTGTCTTGGTGACTTTAACGCACATCCGTATGGGTTATTTTTTACGGACTTGTTGAACTACTGTAGTGATAATCACTTCTCATGCGTTGATGTAGATAGGCTGGGTTTGACGTCGAACACGTACACGTATATCAGTGACTGTAACGGGGCTAGGCGATGGCTTGATCATTGTCTCTGTACAGAATCGTCTCTGAAAACTGTTCGTAGTGTTAGCGTTAAGTATGATGTTATGTGGTCAGATCACTACCCATTGTTGATTGAATGCGATCTTAATATAATTAGGCCGAAAGTAAAGCGAAATATGTCCTACGACAATTTAGTTGTGTGGGGAGAAAAAAGCTCAGATGCTATCTACACCTACAGGCAGGAATGTAATCGGCGATTGCGAAATATTGACTTCCCTCGCGTATTGTCCAATTGTTGTGATCGCATATGTAGTGATTTGGGCCACAATTTAATAATTGATTGCCTGTATCGGGATGTGGTAGCCGCTCTAAGGGAGGCCGCCATTGTTAGCAGGGAAACACGAGTCACTGGTGGGAGGCCGAAGCGCGTGGTGGGTTGGAATAAGCACGTCAGCGGGGCTCACTCGTACGCTAGGCTTAAGTTTAATGATTGGCTTAATTGTGGCAAACCTAAGTCTGGCGTGATTTATGAGGAAATGTGTGACACTCGTAAGATCTTTAAATCCAAATTAAGGTGGTGCCAGAATCACCAAGACCAAATCCAGATGGACATCCTAGCCGAGTTGCACTCTAAAAAAGACTTTCGGGACTTCTGGAAGTCTACAAAAAAGCTCAACCTTAGGCCTGGTTTGCCGGTGAGCGTCGATGGCGTGTCTGATGAAAGAGATATTGCTAATGTTTTTAAATCCCAATTTTGTGTCGAGCCAAGCAGTATTCCACCCTCTGAGGTGGTCGATGCTGAGTCACAGTGTACTGTCCTGGAACCAAAAGTTAAGTTCTCAGCTGCGGACATAGCGAAGACCATAGGGTGTATGACCAAGGGTAAGTCTCCAGGACATGACGGTCTCAGCATCGAGCACCTACAGAATGCAGGCCCCACCTGCCACGTGTGCTGGCCATGCTGTTCACTTTCTGCCTTCGCCATTCGTACTTGCCGGACGAGCTGATGAAGACGGTCGTAGTACCAATTGTTAAAAATAAAACAGGTGATATATCAGATAAAACCAATTACAGACCGATCTCATTAGCGACAGTCATCGCGAAGGTATTTGACGGCATGCTTAATGCTCAGTTAAACAATACAATAACTTTGCACGATAACCAGTTTGGGTTTAGGCCCAAACTGTCCACAGAGACTGCCATACTGAGTTTAAAGCATGCTGTCAGATATTACACGGATCGGAGCACGCCTGTTTACGCCTGCTTCCTCGATCTGTCCAGAGCGTTTGACTTGGTTTCGTACAAAGTGTTGTGGAAAAAGTTGCTCGATAGGCAAGTTGAGCCTGAAGTTGTTAAAATCTTCCAGCACTGGTACGGGAACCAGGTCAATAATGTTAAATGGTCGGGAGCTCTGTCGGACTCGTACAGGTTGGAGTGCGGGGTGAGGCAGGGAGGATTGAGCTCACCTACGCTCTTCAATCTGTATATCGATGGACTTGTTGCCGAGCTCAGCAGCCGCCATATTGGATGCCATGTTGATGATGTTTGCTTTAACAACATCAGCTACGCTGATGATATGGTGCTGCTGAGCGCGTCAATAGGGGGACTCAGAGAGCTAATAGGCATTTGCGAAACGTACGCTCATACACATGGCCTAATATATAACGTTAAAAAGAGCGAGCTTATGGTTTTCAATTCGGGTTCTAAGTGTCCGGCGGAGGTTCCACCAGTTAGGCTATGTGGGGTGCCCTTGGAGCGGGTACATACTTTCAAATATCTGGGACATATTGTGACGTCCGACCTGAAGGACGACGCTGATATTGAGCGAGAAAGGAGGGCGCTGTCGGTGAGGGCGAATATGATTGCCCGCAGGTTTGCTCGTAGCTCCAAGGATGTGAAAATCACCTTGTTTCGAGCCTACTGCACATCTTTTTATACGAGTAGTCTGTGGGTGTCATATTTGCAGAAATCCTACAGCGCTCTCCGCGTTCAATATAACAACGCGCTGAGGGCGCTGCTGCGGCTGCCTCGCTTTTGCAGCGCATCGGGAATGTTCGCTAGCGTCCGCATTGACTGTTTTTATACCAGCATGCGCAAGAGGGCGACATCGATAGTGAGTGGGGTGCGGGGCAGTGGTAGCAGTCTTCTTACCATTGTTGCCAACAGGTTGGACGGCCCTTTTATGCAGCACTGGCAGGCCTTACACGCACCCGTATATCGGGCGTGGGGCAGGTAAAAGTAAATTAAAATAAAATTCCAATAATACGACAGTCATTTTTATAATTATTTGAAATTTTGTGCACCTACTGAGTTTATTTTGACATTATTTGTAATTTATTTATTTTTTTGACATTTTTAATAATTATTGTTTTTTATTTTTTATTATTGTTTTTATTGTGAATTGTTCAATATTTAAATTTAATTAATTTCAATTTTATTATTGGTGTTTATTTTTAATGTATTGTATGTGTTAATTATGGACAGGAATTATGTCTGAAACAAAATGAATAAAATAAAAAAAAAAAAAAAATTATCACTCTGGACCACCCCGGAAACCGAGTCGCCACCACTCAAATAATCGTCAACGTAAAAATCTCGTTCAATGGACGATTTTACAATGTCATT
Organism: Fissipunctia ypsillon; assembly: GCA_947568875.1. Lineage (NCBI taxonomy): Eukaryota > Metazoa > Arthropoda > Insecta > Lepidoptera > Noctuidae > Fissipunctia > Fissipunctia ypsillon. The sequence goes on from OX387643.1 coordinate 27,978,048, forward strand.
AGAGGCGATTGTTGCTAGACTGACTGAGCTCTTAGTAGCTAAATAAGGGGCGGAAGCTGTGATACCAAATCAGTAAAGTTTGGTTGATTTATAATGCAATTACAGATTGGCCTCATAGCCTAGTTCGATTTAATCGAATTGTAAGAATATACGGTCCTGCCTTCCATATGTGGTGCATCAGTTAAAGGTCAACAGACGTCAAAAGTCAGGAGCGTCAGTGCTCAGTTTCAAGTATAGCCGATGGCCTTCCCCGTTTCCCTATAACCAACTGCAACTGACTAATATCTGGTAAGGTACGGATTAGGAGATGGACACATGATACCAGAGAAAATAGCATTAATTATAAATTACTATACTAAGTAACAGTAATTACGCCATGCTGGAAATAAATGATCATTAATAGTTCGTCAGTGATATCACCTAACTGAACACACTATTATTAAAGATTAAAGTTATAATGTTGACACACACCAAATATCTCCTTAAAGAGAATATGATTACAACTCACAAAATACTGCATGAATCATCAGTTTCACGTCGGGGTACAGCTCCTCACCGTAATCTAGCTTAGACTTCGTCTACCGCTATTTAAAGTGGTCTTAAGCCCAGTACCAACTTTAACTTAATAAATCCTACTCGGCCCATTACGACTAGTCTCCTAACTTAGCATGCCTGGACTATGGACGTCTGTAGCCTATCACGGTCACAAACCAACTATCTTCCCTGTTTACTAGCTTGGAATATCACGACTGTACACTATAACCGTTCTAAACCAACTGTCCTGTCATTTCTCTTCTCCTAAAAATGACCACGCAAACTCAGCGACTCCGCGACCTTTGCCAGCCCCCTGTCACACAGACCCTCAACGCTTTTTGTGTATTCTTCAATTGTTTCAAGGGTTCGCCTGGGCACAATTTACGGTAACGAGATGTGGCTCCAGCGTTATACTTGAAATTAGAAATCGCATATTTTACTAGTATAGTAGTTTGCATATTATTGCATTCGACCCATCGGCCGCTAATTGTAGGACTTTGTCTAGAGAATTTATGTGTTTGCGACTAGGGGCGTGAGGGCGCAAAGCTTGCCTCTCCCTCACGCGTCCCGCCTCCTCCTTCACGAGCATTACTGCTTCGCAGAAGGAGGTAATGGCTTCCCATGTACTCTCGCTCCGTACCATGGCCTGAACCAGGGCCGTACGCGAGAGATCGCTGCCGCCGATCGCTTCCGCGAGGACACGGCGGTGCTCCGCCCAAGCCGGGCAGACCTCCACCGTGTCCTCCGGGCGATCCACACAGTGGTGACACCCGGGCGTTTCCTCCCGCCTTATTGGGAACAGGTACCTCCCGAAGCACCCGTGTCCGGTGAGGACCTGCGTCAGGCGGAAGGTGAGGACGCCGTGGCGCCTCTCCAGCCACTCCTCAAAAAGGGGACTTATCGCCGCAATTGTGGCGTGCGCGTTATTTTCTATAGGTATTAAGTGTGGTTTTGTTATTTTATAATGTCTCCAATAAATCAGCTTTTTACTAATAAAAGAACAAAATTGAGAACTGTGTAGTTGGTATGGTGTTACGATGAGCTTCCCATTCACTGCTGGTGATAGGATCTAGTTTAATTGCCATCATATAAATAATCAACGTATCCCAATTGTCCGTGGGCTCGTTCATTGTATTAAAGGGCTCTGATATTTTTATTAATTATATCAATTAAACGACGCAAAGAAGTGGATGATTCTTGTGTAATACAGTCTCTAAACAATGCCTTAACATGGGTATCAACTAAAAGCCTACTATTATCAAAGCGGTCGCATAGTAATTTCCACGCCATTTGATAATTGTCACCTTTAAAATCAATACTTTTTATTATTTTTCCAAAGCATTGCCTTTAAGCGACGCATGGAGGTAGTGGAACTTACTAATGGCATCTTTGCAACTACTATTATGAATTAGTAACAAATATGTATCTCTATATTCAAGCCAGTACTGATAACCACCATCAAAATTAGGCAAATCAATTTTAGGTAAACGTATAAAGTTACGTTGTGTCACCCTATGTGTAAAATTTCTACATTTATCTGTAATTTTTATGGTGTACATAATAAAGAGTATTCTATCTATCTACGAGTATCTACGTTGTTGGAACGATTCACCTGAGTGTTGGTTCACCGAGCCTGTTACAGACCCGCTATCATCACTCTCGTTACTGGCAAGCAGGCCCTGCGCCTGCGCTACGAGTGCGTGGTATCGGTCCTCGAACTTTGCTCTCTCTGCATATGCCTCGCCAGGATCATCCGAAAGCACTTTGATGTCCACCTGTAAATTGTCGAATTCGTCATATGTAGCCTCAAATTTTTTTAAACGGCTCTCCAAATCTTAAGCGTTGAACGTCGCAAATAATTTTGCAACTAAGAATAATTAGGATAGAATTAGGAAGTTAGAATTAGGATTCTAAATACATAGTATCAAACTTAAATTATGAGAATTATGCATAATAATTAGGAAAGAACGTATTCTCCACCTTGATGACGTTTAGACAAGAGGATTTTTTTTCCTAACTATGGCATATCGTAGTTGGCCTTAAAAGGCCGTGACTACTTAACCGGTCAATCCTGTGGCTGCCTTAAGCGAACCTAAAGCCTCCAGCCAGGGGCGTATTCCTTACATTACTGACTGCTCGCTAAGGGGTACGAACCTCGGCTTAGGGCGTCACTGGGGGAGGACAGCTGGTTGGGACAGGCTTGATCAAACTTCGGGGGAGTCCGGATCGCTGTCGAGTCAACCATGACCTAGGATTGGTGCTGGACAGCCGGTGGGACTTCGGAACCCCACTTCCGGCGGCTGGCACCCCAGTTGATGGGCGCAGCTGGTGGCTGTCAACACTGCTTCCTAATCTGGGGGGCCCGAGCGCCGCCTGTAGGCGACTCTACGTGGGGATCGTGCGATCGATGGCCCTGTATGGGGCCGCGATCTGGGCGGCTGACCTGACGGCCGGTAGCATCGTTGTTCTGCGGAGGCCACAGAGAACGATGGCCGTCAGAGTCATTAGGGGGTATCGCACGATCTCCTACGAGGCGGCTTGCGCACTGGCCGGATCCCCGCCCTGGGACCTGGAGGCGAAATTACTCGCGTCATTGTATCGGTAGTGCGCGGAAATGCGGGCGCGAGGTGAGCGACCGATGCAGCGACAAATGGAGCAGCGTCAGTCGCAGCTTCGCGAGGTCCTGGTGGCGTAATGGCGGGACAGGCTCTCACACCCTCCCGGCCTCGGCACCATCGAGGCGGTCCGGTCGGTGCTCGACCTTTGGCTCGGGAGGAGGCACGGCTCCCTGTCGTTTCGAGTGACGCAGGTGCTCTCGGGACATGGTTGCTTCGGCAAGTACCTGTGTCGCATAACCAGGGAGCCAGACGCCCGGTGTCACCACTGCGTCGACTGTCGGGAGGACACGGCGTGGCATAGGCTGGCAGAGTGTGCCGCTTGGGAGGAACCGCACCGTGCCCTCATCTCTAGAGTAGGCAGTGACCTGTCGCTGCCGGCTGTCGTTAATTCGATGGTCGACAGCAAGGAGTTCTGGGACGCGGTGGTTTCCTTCTGCGAGACAGTCATCTCGCAGAAGGAGGCTGCGGAAAGGGAGAGGGAGATCATATCCTCTCACCTGGCCCGCAGCAGGCGCACCGGGCGTTGGCGGAGAGCGGACAACGCCCTCCTCCAGCCCAGGGGCGACGGACTCGGGGACGTCTGTCGCCCCTCATACATCGGACCCGAGATGGCGGCGCGTAGTGTTCCACGCGCGCCCCTCTTAAACGTCGCGGGGGGAGTCAAGCACCTCACTGCCCCCTCTACACGAGGAGAGGCCCACCGTGGCGTGGTGGGGACCAGCCGGAGGTTGCAGAAGGATCGTACATTCCCGCGACCCCCAGCGTAGGTGTGAGATGGAACACCAGGGTGGTTTTTAGTCAGTAAGAGTCTGATAGACCCCTCCGCCCGCCCTAGGGCGGAGGACATCCATGAGGATTTTCCACCCAGGAACAAAAAAGAAAAAAAAGGCTGGATCAAACTTGGATAATTATTATTATTTGGGGAATTTAAAGCTACAGGCTCAGCTGAGGCGCGGGCTGGCACTTCATTGAGCAAGAAACGGGGGGAACCATTAATTCGGGGTTTTCGCGATGGACCTCGGCGGAGAGGTCGGAAAGTCGGGTGTTTGTAAACGTACTAGTGGCCCTAATGCTTTCTTGGAGGAGAGTAATTGGGTCATCTGGGTCTAAGAGAGTATGCCTCGTTTTATATTTTTGATTTGAATTATCGGTTCGATTAGTTGCTGATATTAATGATTTATGTTTGTTGTCTACTTGAATGTTATGATTGTTAGTTTTATTTTCTATTTTTTTGTGGATGGGAAATCATCAAATGACTTCTCCCACTCTGGGTGGAGCGGGAGGGCGTGTCAGATTTTTACTGACTAAAACCCACCCGTGTTCCTTCTGTTGCCTGTGCCGGGGCCACGGTAACTCTTTCGAACATCCCGCAACCCTGGCTGACATCGGCCCTAGCGGACCCCTTCAATGGTGCTGACATCTCTTTGAGGCACGCGTGGAACATAACGCGCCGTCGACTCGGGCCTGATCCTTACCGGAAGCGAGCTTCCCATTGCTCGCCGTCCGCAAGCCCGCGCCTACGGTGGCCGGAAATCGGCTGCCAATTCCCGTAGCCCAGGGCGTCTCCTGCGGCGACTAGGGGCGTGAGGGCGCAAAGCTTGCCTCTCCCTCACGCGCCCTGCCTCCTCCTTCGTGAGCATTACTGCTTCGCATAAGGAGGTGATGGCTTCCCATGTACTCTCGCTCCGTACCATGGCCTGAACCAGGGCCGGACGCGAGAGATCGCCGCCGCCGATCGCTTCCGCGAGGACACGGCGGTGCTCCGCCCAAGCCGGGCAGACCTCCACCGTGTCCTCCGGGCGATCCACACATTGGTGACACCCGGGCGTTTCCTCCCGCCTTATCCGGAACAGGTACCTCCCGAAGCACCCGTGTCCGGTGAGGACCTGCGTCAGGCGGAAGGTGAGGACGCCGTGGCGCCTCTCCAGCCACTCCTCAAAGAGGGGACTTATCGCCGCAATTGTGGCGTGCCCAGCGCTGGGTTGCGGCAATCGCACTCTCCATGCCGCCGTGAGATCCTGCCGGAGCTCTGTCCGCCGTGACGCTATGACCCTTAGGAGCCGAGCAAAAAGAAAAAAGTCAGAAAGAACACTAAGCGAAAACGAAGTAATAGCGCGGGCAGGCGATGCAACGCGACGGGTCGGGGGACGAGCATGGGCGCCGGCAGAAATAATTTCCAGGTGGTGCAGATTTTAGTTTTCTTACAATCTTTGCCGTATATGATTGTTAATAAAAAGATGAAATTTTAGTCTCAATGTTCGAGACATTTACAAATTTCTGACTATTCGTTATGAATTTATTATATAGGTACCCAGTCGTCACGGCTCACACCTATTTGTTCACAACGATCGAAATTAATCGCTTTTTAAATGAGAATTGTGTAATTACTGCCTACTAATTATTGTGAATAAAAAAATGATTTCCAACAGACGGCTTTTTATTTCAATAATTCCTGTTGATCCCGAGATTCCCAAGGGGTGCAAGTGCACCCCCTGGCACCCCCCTGCCGGCGCCCATGGGGACGAGAGAGTTTTATTAAAATGTGGCTGTTAATTTTAGTATATTGTGTATCACAAATAAAACAAAATAACTAAAATAGAGCTCAAAATAGGATGAAAGGGCTGATTCTCTGTGGCAGCAATTTCATATTTTCACTCAACCTTTTTGATGATGTCTTCGCTGACTTGTTAATATTCAAAAAATAAATGTACGTAATAAAGGTTTATGACCTGAGATGTTTAATTTTACGAGTATATTACTTTTATAATAGTTGTCCTCTCTCAATGGGTCCGTGGTTAAACCAGTAAGTTTCTTAGGTAAAACATTACATACAATTGCTAAGAAAACCTTCAACAACCGATGTCCCAGACTCCCAAAGCGAGAAGATAAAAATAGAATTGCACTTTCACTAATTTTATTTGCTTCACTCTGATTATTCCCTATAATTAACTGCATTCCTCACTCTACTGTCTGGGGAATTGTGTTCTAGCGGCTTCGTCCAGTGTCGCAAAATGAGCTTAGAAATGTCGGGGTTTGTGGCTCACTGCAGTGACAGTTTGAGCCCTAGGGAGCTAAGAAAGCTAGCAGATTTCCTTGCCGTTACATTGTTCATTTGGCTGATTCTTTGGCCAGCCAGTTGGTTGAATTCATTATTTACTATTCACTTGCTGGTGTTCGAACCTGCCCATAGGCAAACACTTAGCTTGAGCTTGAGCTGGATGGTGCTGATCTACGCGTCATGACCGTGAACGGGCGCCGTCAGTTGAGACTGGTCATCTCTTAACTGCCAGGCAACGAATTAAGAATGATATAGAACATGAATTCCGCTCAAAAATGGTTCCACGCAAACCCCAATCAAGTGGGCGGTACGAAAAAAAGTACAATCAACGCGTCAATCAGTCTGACGCGCGCTCAGTGACAGACGCCCGCATCGTTTCGACTAGTGAAAACTCCAAGAAACAACTCGTTTTTCAAGGACAAAAATGACCTGTGTGGTAAATTGGTGTAAAAGACAAAAAGAAGAAAGTAAAAACAAACTGGGATAACTTATCACTGGTAAGTGAAATAATTTCATGTTTTGTTCGCTTATAGACAACCTCGACAAAAAATATTCTTGTCTGTATTATGCAACAAGTAGCCAGCCAGTTTTTTTATACTTACACTGACAATCGAATGACATTTCAACATGACGGCCGTAGTTCCAATTTTCGCCAATTCACAGATAAGTTGGTAGGAGTGTAATTGGTTTAATTGAAATAAATGCTTTGAGTTTGAACTACACTTTTTCACGTTTAACTATTACTGAACTACGATCGTTGCTTTACTATTTAACCTTTTAACCGCCCGACTTCATATCTGTTGTCGTGCCCCCAGCGCCGGGCAACTTGAATCATTACGATATTTGGTCGTAAATATACGACCCTGGCGAAATGGACACGAAAATATTTGTCGGATTAATCCGTCGTAGGCGGTTAAAGGGTTAACTAGGTATTAATGCGGTGTACCTACACGCGGTTCCAGCGTGGCTCCGGTCCGGCGGTAGGGCGCATTAGCGATATACGTATTCTATTCGTAAACCATACACAAACATGCAGTCCGGCGCTGGTGCAGATCCAGTGATGTGTACAGGAAGCCTGAACGTAGATTTACCGAGGTTAATAACAAAGTACTTAGTATCTTTTTTCATTCATCATTATTTCAATTAACTTTAAAATGAGGTTGATCGCTGCTGAATGAAAACTATTTCCCTCGATTTGTCCAGAATATTAATGCCATCTAGTATCGGGTAGCTGATTAATAAGGTTGATAAAAACTCATTGTCTTAGAATTCAATACAGTGCCATCTAGTATCGAGTAACAACAACAACAATATGGGAAGGAATAATGAAATTGATTTAAAGTGTAAAAAAGCTCTTGAAACTTTAGATCATCTTTCAAAGAATTATATTAACTTACCTCCACAGCATGAATTTAACTCTTTTGCAGAATATTATATAAATTTTGAAACTTTTTGTGTGCATCTCTAACTCATAGATGGCGTTGGACGATCACTCAACGGCTTGCTCAGCCTTGATTCTCTATCAGGGTTTTCAGGCGTGACCGTTTATTACGTATAAACTTTACATAACAGTCGGCTCCACCCTACAGTTGAGATAGCGAGCTACAAAACGAGCGAGAGGACAATAGATGCAGCGGCGCAGCTTTACGAGCAGCCACGAGGTAGCATGCTGGCTCTTTCATATCGCTACGCGCATTTCTTTCTGCCTCGGGTAACCTCAGCTCGCTGCACGTGTCGTTATGAAGTTTCATGTTGGATAAAAGCGAGTGGATAAAATACTTTTCAACTTTTTCGTTGTTTTACGTAGGTAGGTATTCGGAGTTTTTAAGTGGGATTGTATGCGTATAAAACGGTTTTATATAGCGCCAAACCGGATAACTGTGTCCGTTATTTTATTAGCATAACCCCGAGTCCTAATAGAAACCGACTACGCGACCATCGCAAGTTCGCGTGAACGTTGTTCGTTCGAACTAGCGATCAAACGTACGGAGTCCTGGTGCCCTAGTTGACGTTCACGCGGTGTATTCGCGCAAATGAAATATTTGATTACTAATTCGCGCGAACGTCACAGAGGCACGCTATTGGTTTCTCTATCTAGCTCAGCAAGGTAATTTATATTGCCCGATGAAAAACAATAAAAGCTTGCGCGTTTCTAACGTCCATTTTGAAATGTGACAGGTATTGACCGTCCATCCTCGACGATGCACACACGATGCACACGATGTACACTGGCCTTCAAAACTTAGTACCACACTTTTAAAATTGCAATAACTTTTAAAGTACCTACACAAGATATAATTATTTTCGAAATAAAAAGGATTACAAAAATAATTAAATTTTTATATAAAAACTTTATAGTCGATGACCTTCCTAGAAGGAATGGCTGAAAAAACTTTATAAATAAAAACTCTCCTTTTCAAATTGCTGTTTTACTTTTGACTTTTTTGTTTCTGTTTTTGTTTTTTCACATTTATTTCTTGATCGATGAATTTTGATTCAAAGGCCAAGGTGTCTACCGCACGTAAATTTTACTTATCATGCCTCTTTCACTTGAATAATGTGCAAGAATCATGGCTTTTCTGGAACTAGCCATCAGTATGCGTTGTACTGCAAGAATTGTAGGTGTAACATTAAGAAACGTCCGGCAGGTGAAGCGAAGGTACGAAGAAACTGGAACTATCTGAGGAGACCTTGTAATGGCCAGACCCAGGTGCACTAGTACCCGAGAAGACCACTATATTGTCTCCATTGTGTTGAGAAATCACCATCTTAATGCAGTTGAAGTCCAGCAACAACTTGTTCAGACCCGAAGAGACTAATTTAGTGAGAGTACAGTAAGAAGAAGACTTGCTGAAGCAAACCTGAAGCCCCAAAGGCCAACAGGTGGCCCCAAACTAGAGAGAGGGCATCGAGTAGCAAGACTGCACTACGCGCGTGAACACATACAGTGGAGTGAAGAAGAATGGACAAGATTTTGTTCACTGATGAGTCTCAATTCTCACTATTCACTTCCGATGGAAGGCGAAGAGTCCTACAGGCGACCTAGTGAGCGATACATTCAAGCCTGCTTCACAGAAAGGGTCCAAAACGCTGGAGGCTCTGTACACGTATGGGCTGGTATCTCTTCAGAAGGTCGCATAGAGCTAGTGGCCGTAGAAACTGGCACCCTGACTGGGGAAAAATATGCTCGAGAGATCATTAATGAGTATTCACGGCCATATTCAGTAAATATGGGTGATGGATCGATACTGATGCAGGATAACTCCCAGCCACACACCGCTCGGGTCGTACCTTTGGGATGGCTTAGCTAAATACCAACTTGCCGCGCTTGACTCGGTGGAACGCAGAGCTAAGAGGCTCATTGGCGACGTAAGACTGGTGGATGCCAAGCTTCACAGCTTGGCTCATCGCCGCAAGGTTGCCTGCTTGTCGGTCTTCTACAGATTGTACTTCGGTGAGTGTGCTGGAAAACTCCACGACCTCATTCCGCCTGCCCCCTTCTACCATCGGACATCTAGACGCACTGCAGGTTACCATTCCTACCTAGTTGCTATTCCACCAATTCGCACTGAGCGTTTCCAAATGTCTTTTGTGATGCGCACAGCAAAAGAGTGGAACTCTCTGCCTGCGTCTGTGTTTCTGAACGCATACAACCCCGATCTCTTCAAAGTGAGAGTGAACAGACTTCTTCTGGGTAAGCTCGCTCCATCGTCCACTTTTTCGCTGTCATCTCTGACCTAGACTAGAGTCAAGAGCAAACCTATCTCAAATAATAAAAAAAAGAAATATTTTTTTGCCAGTTAATTACAAATGTCTATTTTTGGGTTGTTTAACTTTTTTAAGTTAAAAACGTTACTAATGTTTAATAAACACTAGTTTCAAAGAAAGTTTATGAAATTTGCTGTAAAAAGTTTTTATTTTAAAACGCTGACTTCTATAGTTTAGGAGAAATTGCAATTTTAAAAGTGTGGTGTTAAGTTTTGAAGTAGGACATAACATTTTGACATCGAGCGAATACGCGAACTCATTCGCGCGACGATCGCTTTAAATAGGACGCAGCCAAGCTACACCCGTGTTACGTCGGGAGTTTGTAAGAGACACAATTTCGGATTATCCTTCGATGAGTCGGGAATACCAGCTTGTTTTATTCTTAGAAAGGCATTTTGGATGGTACTTAAAAAAGTTTGCTTATTATTTCAGGACAGTTTTTCAAGGTTTATCTAATAAGGTGTTAAGTTGTTCGGTGAGTCACAGTGCTTTGTAAGTTATGAATTTGAGTTTTGTATAAGTCTTAGGGCTGATTTTTCAATCGCGAATATGTTTGACGTTTTGACAGCTTTTGTATAGTAAATGTGTCAAACCGCCATATTTATTCCTCAGGTAAAAGTTATCTGACGATTGAAAAATCAGCCCTTATGGGAATAAATTAATAGGTAAGCTTATTTTTTTTCTTGATAATGATATATTATTATTTTCTTTTTCAGAATAACTCATACTTTTATTGGAGCAGTTTTTTTTGTTGCTCTTTAATACAATACTAAAATTATTATAATTAGACTCTACAATGTCACTGCCTCCTCTGTTCTTTGCAGGTTCTGCGCTACGTCTTACCTATTCACAAAGAAGACATTCCTATATTCAATTCGTCACACCATCTCCTTCGTGGTCTATCGGGCTCCATCTTACTCAGTTTCAGGGCACCAATCCTGTGTACTACGGGGTAACAGCTCGTTCGGTGTGCGGTTAACTGGTCCATCTTAGTCCAACTTGAGATGGTTAGCGATTTGTTATGTTTTTGATATTTTAATTACACGACTGCCCCAAAAAAGGAATGTAATGTTTTCAGGGTTCATGTATATAAGGTGTATCTATTCATACACGAAATCTCTTAAGGGGTCATTGTACTCATCAATATGAACAACTACTATGGGACCAAACCTGAAATCGTGAAAAAAAATATCTGTTCCGTACATTTATGTTCGCATAATTCGTCAAAATGTAGGGACCAGCAGATTTTTATTTCGCGATTTCAGGATTGGTCCCATAGTAAAAGTTGCTCATATTGATGAGTACAATGACCTTTTAAGAGATTTCGTGTATGAATAGATACACCTTATATACTGGATATTTTTTTTTACCGTCTCGAAATTTTTACAGGGTGTTCTAACCATGAATATGAACAACTTTCACTATGGGACCAACTCTGAAATCACGAAAAAAAATCTGCTGATTCATACATTTTGGTCGAGTAGGTATTGAACTTTTGTATGAATCAGCTTTTTTTTTTTATTAGTTAATCTTTGTATACAAAGCGAAAGGTCACTCATTTACTCCCTGTAAATGAGTGACCTTTCGCTTTGCATTTGTTCTTTCTTTTCTTTAGCTTGTTTTTTACTTTTTACTTCATTTTTTGGCAGAGCAGTCGTGTTTTTAATTTTTAAATTATTTATTTTTAGGAGTTTCCTATCCTCTATATTCGACTCAATTTTTTTCTGATTTCCCTATTTATAAAAAATGGGATCTAGGTAGGTATATTAGGTTATAATAAAATACAGGTACTGTTTCAATAATTATTGTCTTTATTGTGTATAAATAAAAATAATAAATAAAAATGAAAATCCTTATTCAGTTCAGTCTAATTGCTCTGTGCTTTCAACTTATTCAGTTTGTTGAAAGAAAGTTGAGGTGAAAACTTGTTTATGTTCAATTGTGTGTACATGCATAAATACTATTTTTGGTGGAACAGCCCCCCAATTGAGCAACACACTTTCAATCGCAATTACTGTTATCGAACTGTTAAAATCAATGGCATTGGGATTGTGAGTGTATTACGCAATAACCCCGCTGTACCTACATAAAGACCATTTTTAGTTGAATAGGTCTTGTAGGTCTATTACCTGTTCATCCAAAAATGTTCTAGTCCTAGGAAGGTTGTTCTTTTCTAATTTGCCAATGACGGTTTTATGAAATGACGTTCATTAGGTGGCAGCACAGATACGTCAGGTCCGGGCGTCTGTCAAAGCGCCTATATTTTTTAGTCGTGACTGAATGATGAACGAATGAATGAAACGTCATCAAATATTTTTTATTCATTGTCGAAATGGAGGCCCTCTTGTCAAAGTGGCACCAACTGGTGACGTGAATTTTCGCGAAAACCCTCATTGGATAGTAGAGAATAAAACGTATGATATGATGACATCATAATAAGATGTATGGTTAGATACAAGGAAGACATGCTGTGCCGACCCCAAGTAATTTGAGTTCAGGGCAGGAGGACGATGACGATGATAGTATAGGTAGAGTCTAAGTAACCTTCAGTGATCTATGATAGACTATGTAGATTGATAGTGTGACTAGCAATAATTACGTCATCTTATAATGGTAGTTGCTTTAATTTTGACAATTCGACGATATCCATTGTGTTATGCAGACGATTTAAAAAAGTTAATAATAGCAGTATAAACTATTTAACTATAACAAGACACACATACTTCTGAGCTTTCCAACCCAATCATAGTGCAATGTAGGCAGTGTGATCGCTCACAGTAGACACACTCGTGCTGGCAGCCACAGCACAAGTTCACATCACAGTAGACACACTCGTGCTGGCAGCCACAGCACAAGTTCACATCACAGTAGGCGCACTGGGATTCAACACCACTACCACAGGTGCATTGCTTTATTCTGGTAGACAGCAATGGATTTTTTTGAAATATTAAAGTTAAAGTGTTTGTCATTCTGAGTGTGTTATGCAATACTTATGAGTGTAGCACTAAAAATTGCGTCATACTATGCTTCTATTGACAGTCGCTTTCATCTTGATCATTCATCGATATAGGTAGGTAATTATAGTCGATCTCATCATTGCCACCCTACGGGCGAATGTCACTTGCACGTCATAGAACGACGAGGTCTATTTTTTTGCTTTCAAGACCTTTGTGACAGTTAGATACAGGCCCGGTCAACTTCTTGGGCGTTGCGATTATACCTACTGGGGATTGTTCTGTGTTGCCAGCAAAAGTAATGGCTTTTATTTTTTGGCGACACTGATCGACGTATGTCATTTTGATTGTACAAATATGGCCGCCGTTTGTTGTTTACGACTGACGCGCTGTTTGTAGTTTTTACGATTTGCCATTTCTTTTTCTGCTTTTACGTCGAGTTGAGCACGTTCTCCTCCGTAACCGTGTTGAATCAAGTGGTGTTGTCGTTGCTATTTGTGTTATAGACACTTTGTGATAGAGACACTTTTGTTTTCCGGGTGTGGGTGAATTTCCAATCATGGGAGATAATCTGAGACGTAAATGTCTCAAATGTGGGAGCTCACCTTGTGTAGACCCCAACATTAAATTGTACCGATTCCCTAATCCTGGACCAACAAATGCACAACGGTAAGAGAACATAAATCAATCTTAACATAACCTTAAAATCTGTTTCAAATCAATCGATTTAACAAGTCTTTATTTATTTTCAGATGTGAATTGTGGGCCAAATTCTGTTTCCCTGAGGGACCATGGTCTTCTGTAGACTTTCAGCGGAAGTTGTATTCTGAACACAGAATGTTGTGTAACTTACACTTTCAAATATCATCGTTTACTGACTATGCTGATAAGAAGCTGAACAGACATGCCGTTCCTGACGCTGAACAGGAGAGAATTCCAACCAATATTACTACTTTTACCACATTACCCTATGTAAGTTATTGGGATTACAGAAAAAAGCTTTTTGCAACACTTTTATTGTGCGCACAGCTAAGAAGTGGAATTCCCTGCCAGTCTTTGTTTTCTTATAGCTACAAACTTGGGGTCTTCAAGTCAACATTGTATAAGTTACTTCTAGGCAAGCATGCTTCACTATCAACCATAAAAACTGACATTTTGAAACTACACTGCTGATAACAGTTTGAAAAAACAACACGCATGCAAAAAGGGTAGTATAAAATAAAATGAGTGGTTTCATTTGAAATATTGTTTAATAATTCTAAAATTACTTGTTCTGAAAGATTGTTTAATAATTATCAATCCTGCTGTGCGAAACTGTACCACTATTCAGATGTTTTGCAGAAAATAATACCTACATTTATAAAACAGTCGTTTTCTGTGCATTTACTATGTAAGTTTAAGTATATGTTAACGAAAATTTTGAAAACTTGCATATATTTTAAGTTGATGAGCAATTTTTCCTAATATTTAAAATGGATTTGTAAGCAGTAACATACGATTTGCTAATTTAATAAAACTATTAAAGAAATACCTGTTTCATTAAACTCTCCTCCCCTCTATCTTGAAAGATTGGGGACTAGGAACAATTCTGGCACTTCCAGATTACTCCAGAAAGGCGTCTAAATTTTAAAAGTACTCGGCGACCTTTCTGAAGTAATCTGGGAGTGCCAGAATTGTTTCTAGTCTTCAAATATATTATAAATCACGTGATCTGGTTCAAATTTTCCGCCTCGATTGTTGTACTTGGGAATCACAGAGATGGCGTTAGAGTCAAATAGTTTTTCTTTGTATGAAGTTAACATTCTTCCCGTTGGGTAATATGTGTTCTGTGGTTAGATAGTTCAGTTTCAGTTCACTGGGAGTTTTTAAAAAGTCGTAAAGCAATTACGAGGTTGACTATACTATACTATACTTTGTGTTGATCTTGTATACAAACAGACCGGTGGGATAATTGCGCAATACAAATGAAATGGCAATCGATGGCAATGCCTTTCATTTAGACAGTTCAGCCACGTTCATTGCGTTGCTGAGCAGAAGAATTTTTCAAACCTATAAAGCAATGAAATTTCCTTCAAAACCTTCGGATTGTGATTGAGTGTGTGCTACGCAAATAACTGTGCGCATTTTGCTGTGTTGTATGAATAAAAATGAGTGTCGTTAGGAGTGTGTTACGGGATGGTTTGAAGTTTGAAGCCTCGTATTCATGGCTGATAAAAGTGGTTGTAATGCAACATGGTTTTAAATAGCTGTAAAACATGTTATTTTGCAAAAAAAAAAAACAGTCTAACTTTAATTAACCACTAATACGGGGCTCAAAGGTAACAAGAAAGTAAACCACAGTTTTTTTTTTTGTATATTTTTACCTTTTTATAACAAGTAGTTCCAATAAAATTTTACAAGTTTATTTTGTACAAGTACGGAGTATCCTCCGTTTATTGAAACTCAAACGCATCAGATATTTAATAGTGGCATAATTTGCGGAGAGTGCTTTTTAGAAAGTAACAGGGCATATACTAGCGTTTATCGATCTGTACGTCCGTACGCCGATCGTCGCCACGAGACAAAACCACCTACCTTACATACACACATCAATGTGGTCGAGAGCCCATCACATTACAACCAATGCGGACAACATCTGTTTGTATGAGCGTTCGTCATTTTACTGCAGAAACATACAGAAAAAAGAAAAAAAAATAGGTTTAGGATGTCAATTTTGTTCAAAATAATGTTCGGCTATATTTAAACTGACTCAAGTAGGTATAATTCAAATGCAATATAATCTAATTTGTTGGATAATTTCAATACACTGCCTAATGTATAGTCTACATGAATTTAAAATGTCTGCAGTAATATAACAAACTTTTCACTCAGTAAAATTAGCAACACGACTTTTCTTATACATCTCCGTTTTCATCAAGGCAATCCAATACTATCAACCCTTAATAATATCTTGTGTAGATGATATAATATATAATATAACCAACTTTAAAAAATCAATTCCAAAATCTATCATATTATCCCTTTTTTGCTCTTTTCAGAATCATGTTGCTAATTCTTCCTTTTCATAGTACAAAATAAGGACGAAATCGTCAAAACTGCATACAATGATATTCCTTTATTGTTTGTATAGCAGTTCCGACGAAACTTATCTCATAAAATATGTTACAGACTCGAAAATGTATGGACCATTCGTACTTAGGACGCTGGGAACTTTGGGAGATTTTAAAATCTAATACATCGAAACGCTTCAGTTCAATTTGCAGGAAAATTACAGCCATATTGCAGTCTTTATCTCGTCGTATTGTAATGTTGATCCTAACTGGATCAGTTTTCTTGTAACTTTTATGAAATAAGTTAATGAACCAAGGTTGATGGTGCTATCTGAGGCTGTGTCCTAATACGACGTGGTTACGTGTAAACGCGAGCTCGCGTGAGCGTTCATACAAATGGTTTGATGAATGTTTGATTATGCGGACACATAGTGCACTCGACAATTGGGAATGGCATCCAATATCAAAATGTTAAATCGACAATTCGTATGACCGAAGCTCCCGTGCCCTCGCGATGATCGCATCGTCACGCTCTGCGTCAAGATAAAGCCTTTCACCATCTTGATAGCATAATTCTAAAATATTGATTGGTTACAATCGCAATGGGCTCTTAAGTTCAATCGATCCAATGCTTACCACTTCGAACTATCTACCTTACTCCTTGCAACATGATACAAACAATTAAAAGCTTGAAAATTTCAAACGTAACATTTCAGCAATAACATAATTTGACTATAAATTTTAATATCTTAAAACGATATTCAGATTAAGTCGTAACACAATAATTGATAGTAATATTTTATGTTCAACAATGCGTAACGCAACAAGGTATCACAACGCTGCATATTATAAAAAATGTAACGCAATAATTAGAAAATGTAACACAGAATTATTCAAAATGGTAAACTTCTTAACCGTCGCATTGGCTCGACTGAATTTTGTACAGATTTGTGCTTACATTAAATTTATTTACAAATTACTCGCTATCGCTTGCCCGAAGATAAACGGAAACATATTCAATGCTCACACGCCTCGATGGCTCGACGGAGTAAACTTACCTTATGATAGGGGCATTATTGTGTGCACATTCACAGAGATCACAGCCTTCAGAAATGTAACTAAAGTAGTGTGATGCGCACTGATCGGTAGCAATGTAACATTAACTTTATTTATTCGACGGTAATGTTACATTTACGAATAATTATTGAATTGTTTATTATTTACTGACTTTATTATTTCAATCATAAATTAAATTTACGTCCCTTTAACGTATGTACTTCTCAGTCTAATGTGACACGGCATTGTGGCGATGTTACATTTACCAAATGTAACCTGAATTAAAATTGTAAATTATAAAAAAGAATTACAAATCAGTACGCTCGTTATTTTTATATGCGTATGTAAACTGAAACCTAGATTGTGCGTTCTTTAGAACAAACTTGTGCTAATTTTGCGCGGACTTCGAATTCGAACAATCTTCGGGCTTTCGACCGTAAAACTATAATAACACCGAAATATCGGAACAACCAATAAACGTTGCTTTAGTCTAATTCATTTTATGCTATTTGATTTCGAGACACAGTCTCTATTGCTATCGTCAATAGCATCCGCTATGAGATCTAGCGATAATAATTCCGAGCCGTCCCTACCGCCCGGCGCCCGGGCGCACCGATCTCATCGAGTGCCACCCTACCACCCCACTAACATAATAATAACATTTATTCATAAAAATATAACTTACAAAAAATCTACTGTGACTTATTACAATACAAAAATGTCGAATGCTACACCAATTAAAAATTACATTCCCCTCTACTTATTGCTTACAAATAAAAAAATGACATTATTGTTGCAAATTGTACAATTATAAATTTTTATTATTATTACTTTATTTGGAAAGTATTTTAGTCTTATAGTTAATTTAGAATTAAGACGACCGCGGGATGTCTTATACGGTTGCGACTTGGGAACGCTTCAATTACGCGTTTCTGTCGCGCTGCGTCGCGTCTGTGTAAGACACCCTGAAGTCTATCGATTTATTTAATATCCCTCGACTGCGAGTTGCGTTAGTCGCGACCTGACGCGACACACTCGAGACCACACACACAAGATGACAAATCATTTGAGCCAATTATTGCGTTAAATGATAGCAGTCATCGTCAGCGACGTACAACACACATTTTTTAATATTAGGCCGTGCTTACTGCACCAATCACGACACGCTAGAGATCATCTTAGTCTTAATATATTGAATTGAGCAGTATACGGACGCACGGACGCACAAATTGACTATAACCCTGTAGTAACTACTGAAACCTAACTAATAAGTAATTAATTTTTTTCTCTTTCTAGGGGCGTATAAGTTAAAAGCATTACATTATTAAAGTCTCCACAAAATTGTATAACTTACTATAACGCTATTCATTTTATTCATCAATTAAAAAGATAATAAATTTCTCTTATTATCTCTTATGCTACAAAAGAATTTCAACATAATTATAAACCAACATAATATAGTGTATATCAGGTTATATTTTGCTATGTAACGTACAGATATACTTCTCACATTTATCGTAATCAATTCCGGAATGCAAACTATTGCAAACTGTTCACTGTTACTGTTTCATAATATTTATTTATTACAATCTGTCATAATAATATCGGTCATCTGGATATGACTTTATTTATCATCATTTGTATATAACAATAATTATGAGTAAAAAGTTAATAAAAACGTTTTTTAAAATAATGCAATAATATATATTTAGATAAATATAATAAAAATCAACAATACAATAAAGTCACAGCATGTATTTACATGTTTCTATACATGTTCGTGACGCCACGTGAAACGTCAGCACAAGTACAGTCATCGTACCCATTTTAAGTGTATTTTTCTACATAGGATTAGTTGACTTAGACCAGTGCGTACAGACAGCCAGAAAAAAGAGTTCCCCTCTCTCGATCCCTAACCGGTTTGCTCCTAAGTAGTCGATAAAAATCTACTATTTTATAATGAATCTCCCTCACCGTCGAAACGTACTTATTAGTAAATTTATAAATAGGTATCAGAAGCTATAATCTGTAGACCGTAATTACCGAACCCCAGACCCGACCGAAGTACTCAATAAAATTCATCATGAGAAGATCTAATTAAAATGGGTACAAGAAACGATGGCACTTTACAGGGTACCTATGCATTTTTTTTTCATAAATTATGTCATAAAATGACGACTAAAGAACTATGTATGTTTAATTTACGCCGTGACTTATTTCCTAATTTCGATTTATACCTAATCACATCGATTTAGAACATTTGTTGTGTGGTAGTAATGGTGGCACGGCCGCCGGCCTGACGTCTGAGCCCATGAAACAAGAAGCTGGCGGCGGCCTTGATCGGGGCGACTAGAGGCGCCCTCGCAGCGGTCTCCCATTGTCAGACATTGCCTGTGGCGGGGAACCTCGGCGGAGGCAGTGGCGGCGGCGGCCGCCCCGCTTCCCCCCCACCCGAAGACTGCTCCGATACTGAAATGCATAGCTCAGTTATCGCCACTACCATCCTGTCTCACATCCCGGTCCTATTCATCATCTCTAATAAACAGGGGTTCCTAAGTCTCTCTAAGAATTCTCAGTGTTGCAAGCTTGGTATTCGGGCAGTTCTGTACCATATCATATTAAGTGTATCTCATAGCCGAACCTTCCATCGTCTGAACCTCGACGTAGTTCAGACGATAGTTTCTAGTTCGGTTATTTATCCTAACTACAAACTAAAATATTTGAAGCTCTCAGAATGAAACATCCCTACAAGTGTGTTCACTCACGGTTATTCTACTTTGCATATAACTAGTCAGTCCAAGGTCAGATATAGGTGTCACATGGGATTAGTACACTTGTTGTATGCATCATCTCGTTTGCCAATTCTACGCAGATATAGATCGTCATGTTAGAGCATCCATCTTATTGCTTCGCTTGTTTTGTGCCTATTGACCATCAATGTTTTGTTAGGCTGTACGGGCAGTGATGCTAATAATCCTGATTATCCTAGTTATAAATAATTTAACCTATTTCTTATCTGCTTTCAGCGCTGTCCCTTTTCAGGGTGATTTTAAAATCACCATGGACTTCTGCGCTCCATTGCGAAGAGTCCTCACCACATGAACACTTCCCTATCGTAGAAATATGTGTTACATTATCCAGTTCATATAAACATACAGGGTTAATTTAAATTACCTGGCAAAACTTTGTAAGGTTTGTGTCGATGTGGAATTTCCCATCTACAGGATAGGTCCTTAGTCAGTCAACCGAGGAACAGCATTCATCATCTACTGTTGACGATTTCGGACTATTATACCGTTTTCTTGTTTTTTTTCTTTACCATAAAGCATTGGGATTTGAAGGTAACTTGAAAATGTAAAAACTTACTTTAGTTGCCGGGTTTTTAATGTGGTAGTGGCTATTTTATAATAAAACATGTTATCTTATATACACACACACCCTTTTAAGTAACGCCAAGTCATTTAAAACAAGCCCTTTTATAAATTTTAATAAAATAACACATCTAAACTGACAAATAACATAGCTTAGCCCACACCAAGAAGTCTAGAAAAATAAAATTTAGATAGAATTGAACCTATGAAGGATAAGTAGAAACATTTTAAATTACAAATTAGCAGTACAATTCCAGAAGAAAGGCAGTCTCTTTGTTAAATTATAGAGGTTTAAAATAAGGAGCGTTAGGGAAGTATTGCATGATAAAGCCAGATAAAAACATCCAGTACCATATCGGCGATCTGGAAAAGCATAAAAGCTGAGCGCGTTGCTCCACAAGGCAGTTTCCGTTATTCGCGATGAAGCTAAACATTTGGTGACAACTGAAGATCAATAATTGATTGATCACAATTATTGTGATCTTGGTTCAAAAAGTGAAACGGCCTCGCGGGTACCGGAGCTAACCTTCACACATGTTAAAGATACTTATAACAACACAACAGATCATGCTAACACGTATGTATGTATACGAACAGTAGTATAGTTCCACAGAAGCATATTGTAAGATGAAGTGTATAGAGTAATGTTAAAAGTGGAATAAAACGACTGATGCCTATAAATTCGAAAACATGAAAACAAAAGCAAGAGTCAATATTTTGAAAAAGGAATGGAGCATCTGTTGTTTGAGCCAATCATGATGTAAATATTTGATATCGTAATATTATTCACAGAGAAGTTAACAAATGAAGTGGCACTACGAACATTTCTTGTTAGATTAAGTGACCTGAAAGTTATAGAGATGAAGATCTGATTGCCGATTAAGCTATTCTGCAGCCATGGTTCACTCCATTTATAACCACTCCGTGAAGTAAAAAGTAAAGTGTATTTTACTTTATTTATCTGATTTTGTAAGCAAATATGGTATACCTACGGTATAAGGTCTCAATTTTAAGAATGGTTAATTTGAATCAAGTTTTGATGTAAGTCAAACCGCAACAAAGATCAAGACGTTCATAAAGTGTGATTGATGTGAAACCCCCTCGTATAGTGTTTGTTTACCAGATGAGACAACAACTAAAGAAGACACTGTAGGCACCATAGTGGCGTGAATGCGGTGACGTAAAGCGTGGTACTTACGGGAATCGTGTTTCTCGTCAACGGGGGCGGGGGGTGGCGGGGGTGGCAGCTGCTGTTCCAAGGCGTTCACGCAGTTCATCATACTCCCGTAGAGGCGGCTGTCGCGAAAACTGTCCCTGCACACAGTCTCCAATCATCCCCATTGACCGATTATGTAATAACCCCCATGTTTTCAAGATCATCACTACTATGCGCTTCTAGTAATTTCAATTTTTCACCGTTCAACGTACATATTATAGTGTCATAGTAGCTTACTATGCTCTTAGTTTCATGTACTTTGAAGTATCATTTCTGAATTGATTATTTACTGTGCTTTATGTTGTCTAATATAGTTAATCCCGCTTCAATATTATACCCTACATCACGCAAAATACGCGTATTGTCGTGGAGTTGCGGACACCAGCCCGTATTACCTATTACCTATTATACCCTAGTCACCCCACTTAAACAGACTTTATTTATAGACCTTCCACTAATTATCGGAATACATTATATAATTTCTTGCAAATTACTTATCTAAATGTTACTAGTGACTTGATTTTATTTTATTATGAGTTCTACTTTAACTCTCTTTGCAACAAAAGTTTAGATGCAAATTAAACAATTCTAATCTTTCGTTTTAATTTTTAACTCTTCGTTCATCGTTAATTCTAATTCTTCGTTTGTTATAAAAATATCATTTGCCACCTTTGTGTACCTATACATATAAATATTGTAGATAGAAACATGGTTGTATTGTTTGATAAAATTTAGATCTGAAACACGGTACATATTGGGTAGGAGCTATGTTCCAACAGCCCTCTCTATGAGACAGGGTAACATCGTTCGTTCCAGTGATATGTACACAATGCTTTACAAACATCACGTGCAACGCGTGCTCATGAATGACCAGCACCAGTCTGGTTTAGTGCTGTGTCGTGATTATAAGGAAAATCATGAATCGTGTGTCATGTAATGGTAGGACACAGTCAGTGCCAGTAAGTATTCAAAATATATCAAAGGAACAGTCGCCGTTTCTTACCTCCCGTTGGAATTCCGGAACAATGCCAAAATCTCTTCGAAGGTCTTGTTTTTTGTTTCAGGAACTTTTTTATACGTAAATATCCAAAAAATTGCAAGGAATACACTAAAAGGCAGGAATGTATAGTTTTCCAGTAGTGCCTGCAAAATAAACATAATTAGCATTGTACTGAAACATAAATAGAAAACGAAATAATTATTATTTGATGGTCATCCTTAACCAAAATTTAAGGAATACGTAATCTGTTTACCCGAGGCTTAGGTCTGACACTCAATTTCAGTATTACTTGATTGGAATCAATATTGACAGCAAATATGACTGACCGTAATTATAAGATCAGTGCGCCTGTACCAATATTAATTAACGGATGGCAATTGGACTCCTACACACATTGTTGGGCAAACACATATAGACACCTACCTTCATGCTAGGAAAGCCGATTCCGACAACGAAATTGGCCATCCAATTAACTAAAACGGCGATAGCCATCGCGCTAGGGCGGGGGCCCTGCGAGAACAGCTCGGCAGTGATGAGCCAGGGGATGGAGCCGGGGCCCACCGCGAAGAACACCACGAAACTCAGCGTCGACACCACCGACAAGTAGCTCATCCAGTCGATCATTTCCTGCACATAGCCGAAGAACTCCTATCAGGGGATAGCAATGGTGTCCTTTCCCGTCGCCGACCGGATGATGAAATAAACCACAAACATAAATGCACATCACACACTAGTCTGTCCGTGTGTCCGTCATGCTCCGCGCGATGCGAGGAGTTCCGACTCAGTTGTTGCGTAGTGTCGTCCATCTATCGTATGTACTGCGAATGCTGGTGATAAGTGCCATCCTGCTTTTGAGCAGTGTTTGTGTGATTATAAATTTCGCTTCATTTAAAAACGCGTGCGCTGAGCTCCCCGTGAAATTTTACCACAATTTAGTGGTCAACAAAAATAGTGTTAGTGCTATGTGAGTGATGTTCCTAACATTTATATTTGAGAATTTATTCTCATTATTTACAATGCTTTCCTACCGAGAGTCCGGTTTCGGAAACAGGAAAGTCGAAGAGGGGGGAGGGCTAGCGAAGCGACGGGTTTATGCGTCTCAGTGATTGTTAACAACTGTTATTCTAAACAAACCAAAATCAACAACGGACGTTGATGGCAATGATTTGTTGAAGGCAATAGCAGTCTTTAAGACCACTGGTGACACATACATCCGATGAAGCAAATGACAGTGTGTGAGAAATAAACCAGGGATTAAAGATGAGGTGCATGCACAGTGTTACAAGACTAAATAAATTATACGATGATATGATTTTTGATAATTTTAGAGATTAATTTAATAATTATTAGTTATAAAATACATTCGTTTAAATATGTATAAAAAATACCCTGTAATCACGAAGTGATGATTTGTAAGACACATCGAATGAAAGATTACGTATTTTTACTTTCTGACTGGGATATGGTGCTGATTCTCTTGTACACCGACCTAAACTAACTAAACTATCACTAAAATTCCTTTTGACACAACTAAATCGAATTTGACAATCGCGACTCCACATGGTAAGAACTTGTTTGCCCTACTCCGTAAAATTTTTTTGAGCCAGAGGCGCGCAGTGGGGCAAAAGGCAACTGAAGGAACACGGGTGGGTTTTAGTCAGTAAAAGTCTGACACGCCCTCCCGCTCCGCCCAGAGCGGGAAAAGTCATTTGATGATTTCCCATCAAAAAAAAGGGGGAGGGGGGCAGCCTCAACATGTTGTACATGGAATTTTTCACTTTTGTGTGTATATTAGGAAAAATGATTATGTTGAGTTTTAAGGGCTTACGCGTGTGATAAAGGGGGTCGAAATTTTTATTATTTTTGCGATAGGACACACCGTTTTCGAGATATAAGCAAAACAAAAGAAAAAAAAAGATACGGTTACTGTTTTTGCACCTGAAGTCGAGGTGTTGGAGTTCATGACAACTAATTTTATTCCACACCTTTTTAATCGCGATTAAAAATAGTCAGATTTAGTTAGAAAATCTAAATTTTAGGTGAAAAACGCCAAATTCAGAATAGCAAAATTACCATTTTCACTAATCTAATTACTCAGTGCCATCTTAGTGCTGTCAAACTAAAATATAGTTAAATTGTGTCACGTTAGTCAATTTCAGAATGGGAAATCGTCGTTTGACAGGAATAAACTAAATTTTACTGATTTTTAGTCTAGTTAAGACGCATTTGTGACAAGAGAATCGGCACCAATGTTCTACTACCGTATCAACAAATGAATATAGTTGAAGCGAGCAGTGACATAAAATTCATCAACGATCAAATCTCAACAAACCTCATTTTACGTTATATTGACACAGCTTCTTTACATCTATAAAACTGTACTATGTATATCTGTAAAAGAATCGAAAATAATTTTAATTCAATCACTAACTTTCGATTCACGTTATGACTCAGCTCTAAAATAATCAATGGCATTGTGATGTGTGATACAAATCATCTTCAAGTGAAAAGACACTAAAACGCAGTGGCGTGCATTTCATAGACACAGAAAGACACTGCCTACCCTACCTAACTCAGATTTATTATTAGATTTATTAGATTTATAATCTTATCCTGATATCTAATATTATTAACTACGAGCGTATTATCAATAAACAAAAAAAAAAAACATTAATCAGCTCCATCATTCGTGGTGAAATAGATATCTTTGCTGGTTCTGTAGCCTCAGTTAGGACTAAACTTAGAGTCGTAATTGTATAATTATTTTTGTAGTCAATTGTTCTTTCCCAAAACTTTTTCATTAGGTTTATATGAAAACAATTTGTAAGTTTTGCTTAATTTTATCTTTTTCTTTCTTAATACTAAGTGTTTAACATAAAATATGCATGTTAGATTCACATCTAGTAGATGTCAATCAGACCTATCGTGTTGTAACTATTTTATTGCATTTGTGATTGTACATCAGTTTTGTGAATTATAATAAAAAAAAAAAAAAAATCTGTCGTGCCTGCTTGCTCCTTCGTATTATTTGACGCAACTTCTCATTGCGCTGCACTACCGGACAATCGCGACTACCGTACCGTTTCCCGAGGCACTCAGCGGTGAGTGCCTCGGGAAAGTCACAAATTATCGCGTCTAAATGTTTATATGTGTGCTCTCGTGGTCATGCGGATTTAATGGGTGTACGTTCCTATAAATACGTGGCACACAATCTCACAAATAACACACACAACCGCACAGAGTAGGCAATGTCTTTATTACAACACGAATATTTTAAATAGTAACTTTGTTTCATTTATTTATCGGTACTTAAAGCCCCATAACTTTTTTGTCGTATTATTTTTTATATTGAGTCGCCATTGTTGGTTTGATAAATGATATGTTTTGGTTGTGAGCTATGAAAGCAGGTAGATATTTAAGATTTTAACGTTGATAATACTTAGTGTGAAAAAGGATAATATTCACTGTGAAAGTTGTTCAGGTGTTGTGTGTATAGAGAAAATGACAAAATATGAGTTTTCAAAACTATCTTTCGAAGAAAAAAAAAGAAGTGATCGTGTTGTGTTATTAACAGCCGCACGGGTCGATCGACCAGGTTAATCTACGCTTGCCGCGGTTGGCCCGTAGATGGGTGGCTATCTTTACATACCATCACCCCTCCGTTCCTCGGAAAGCACGTTAAGCCCGTAATTGGTCCCGGCTGTCATTCGTGGATCTTTGACAGTCGTTATGGGTCGTCAGAAGCCCGAGTCTGGCAACCAGTCTTACTAAGGGGTATCGTATTACCATGTAAAATACTGACATTTAGCTGTGTTCTTTAAGACTGGAAGCCGACCCCAACATAGATGGGAAAAGGCTGGCCTTTTCCCATCTATGTTGAGGTCGGCGGAAAATTTTAAAAGCTAATTTTATCATCATCATAACAGCTTTCAAAATTTTAAAAGCTATTATCATCATTATAATAAGCTTTTAAAATTTTCTGCCTACACGGTCTTAAAATTCTGTGCACGCCACTGTTATAACGTATAATCTAAAGGCCGTCTCCGTATTCTGACGTCCAAAAATATAAATAAACCAATGAAAGTAAATCTAATTTCGAAAATATTTATTTAATAAATTGATTTGGAAGAGATCGAGCAACCAATTGGGGTATGAGAGAAAGTATCAGTAATGAAGTATTGATAGTCAAGAACGGTAACAGATAGTAGGTGGAGAAAGCGATGAGAAAGCGTGCCAAAGCCATTTTTAAATGTAATCCTTGATCGAGACAACTTTTAAGTAAGATATAACGATTACAATAATGGTCTTCTGGATTTTTTCATAAGAAGTGTTTATATTATTGTAAGGAAGAGATGATATTCCGCGGTGTCTCTCAAGGAACACATTTAGGGCCAGTATAACAAACCAAAACACTGGCCCAACTTACTCTAAATTACACAACTAAATTCCAAACATGGTCAACACAAGTTCTAGGAAAATATTAATGTTTGTACTTTTAGAGTTATTTTGTGGTGGTTTTCATTGATTAGTTATTGTTTTGTGAGAACTCTCTCAAAACGATTTGTACGTTATTATGCAAATCTCCGACTATTCTCTTGTCTAAATTCTTATAACTTTCGAGTATATTCTTTATTCTTAACTTCACAACATTTAAAAATGATTGTTCATCAATATAATATATTTTTGTAACTTCACTGAAAGCAGTTTCAGCTTTATTTTACCTTCTAATTTCAAACATACCAGAGAAACCAACCACAATTTTATAAGACACACCTTTATTAGAAATGAAATGGTGATGAATATAGAGAAGATGAACATTCCCCCGAGGCCGTAGAGATGCAGCGTCCGTCTTCCAGTGCGATCCATGAGAGGCAAAGAGACCAGGGTCATGCCAACCATGATGGCCCCGATACCCATGGTCGCAAACTTCGCTGATTCGTCCGTAAGGCCCGAAGAAGTAAACAGCGAAGTGGAGTAGTAGAAAACCTGAGGGTACGATGGAGCAGATGGGGGTCTCACAGTAACTTCAGACTTTTATTTAATGTAACCGAGATGAAAAATTGAAAAAATACCTAAGATGATATTTTTAGCTTCAGTAAATCCAATCGCATTCACAATTTCAGTAGAAGTAAGTACTCAATTATTGGGTTGATCAAAAAACTATTACCGTTTTCATGTAAAAAATTCAAAGACCCGTTTTGTGTTGGTGTATTGAGCACAATTAAATATCGATGCTAATTCGCGCGTTGTTTGGCGGGGATTACTTTCCACTACCCATCGTGATTCCTCGTCGTCAATTTCCGTCGGCCGGCCCGGCCGGGACTCGCCTTCCAGGCTATAATTTCCAGATTGAAACTGAACAAACCACCACCTTCCTGTTCTTTCGTTCACAGCATCTTGACCAAACGCGGCGCATATACGATGACAAGATTCTACCGCCGACAAGCTCAATAAAAAATTATATAAGAGACACTGCCGCTTACCACCCTTGTTCAAGTTTATTTTGTCGCACATGTTTACACGTCTACGCCCTGAGAACTAATGCATCACAATCGAGAGCTCACTGCCTTTTATATGCCCTAATAAAAACCTTCTAGAAAGTTCCTGACTGTTCTTTCTAAAAATATATTAATAAACGGCAATAATTTTCCGATCAACTCAATATTTACTGTCTGTTGAATAAGTAGGAACATTGAGTCTTATACACATTTTATCCTTAGAATGTATAAAACTCTTTCATCTAAAGATTAAAGCTTTTACTACCATAAGTCTGAAGAAGCTAAAATCATAGGGTTACTTACTGCGTTGATGCCACTGAGCTGCTGGGACAACTGCATGACAACGCCGATGAGCAAGGGAGCCCGTAGCGTGGGAGAACATAGAAGTTCCCTCATTGAGATAGACGCCTCCGCCTGCTGGGCTCGTTCCTCAGCACGCATTTCTTCAATATCCTCTTCCACCTAAATAGGATATTGAGCAGTTGTACATGAAGATTTTACTGTTGATAATTTTCACAAAATGGTTTCGAAAGCGCTTAATGTTAGTTGCCGTACTCCTAACAAATATACAAAAACACAAGCATATCATCAAGGTGAATCTAATGTTACTTCTTACCTGATTGCTAGCCCGTAGTCGTCTGAGAGCACGTCGAGCCTCTTCTTCCCATTGGCGCGTGATAAGTAAGTACCGAGGCGATTCCGGACAGGCAGGCAGCAACAATAATTGCAGGATCGCCGGACAGATCGCCAGACCTAAACATATGTAGGTAGTCTGAATATCCAACTTAAACATATTTTTACTGTCGCCAAATTTTTGCTGATCACTCAGTGTATGGCAATATAGTGTGACGTAAACTCGATCCACACGATACCTTACACAAGGAAATTATCTCCAAAAACAGCACATAAAATCACCTACATGAAAATAATTTTATTTTTATCTGTTCACTTAACCTTCTAATTATTTATGTCGACAGTAATACCCACTTTGTCTTGAGTCCTCAAACTAACTAATTCGACTCTCAAAACAAGCACATCAACTGAAAAACTTCCATCCTCACCAGACATACATCAAAATTCCTATAACCGAGTCAAGATAAATAACAATATCTCCCAAACCCAACTTTAACTGCTCTTGAAGCTTCAACGTTGCGTCGTTTATGTCAACTACCAACTTGTAAGTTGTCCTTAACTTTTGAATACCGCACCTGCAGCGACCGTGTTTCTTCAACTTTGCACTCTCACTTTTCCTTTCATCTTTAATTACTGCAATCTGTTCTTTCATAGTTTCAAGGCCTCGGTGTGATAGGAAGTTCTGAATAAACTTTGAATTCGTCGTGTTCTGAATTTAATTCTTCATTTTGATGTCTTTTGGATTCATGATTCTGCTTTTTAAGTTTATGTTGTTTCAGATTATTTTGTGGAGAAGAAATATACTTAATACGTTTATAATTGTTATTACTTACTAAGATTGATGAATTTTATATATATAATGATATGAATATTTACTTTGTAGAATGTTATATTATTTTAATTACTGTGAATGTGAAGACTATGTGGGTCCTTGTTTTTTTTTTTCTCTCAGCTTTAATCATAGTCTGCCAGTTTGAGTAAATTATGCGGCCTACCCAAATGCCCTTTCTTTGGTATTGTTAGTCGAATCGTTGAGCTCTTTAACTTTTAAGTTGAGCTGTACGATTACTGACAGATGCTTGCACTGACTGGACTGGTCCATTCAATCTGTATGGTTCTTTCCTCAAAAGACCATTTCAGACACCAACCTACATGGTCTTCACATGATCTGACCAAGATTATGTCTGGACTTTAAAAGAGACTGTGACCTCTGAGTTTGTTTCGGCCTTTCTTCTCAGAGTAGTCAGATAGGAAACGCCGGCCTCATCTAGTTAAAAAAAAAAATGTTTGACGTGTAAAAGTGTTTGTATAAACCTACTTACAGAAATAAAATCATTTATCATTTAAGATTCATTCAATTAATGATTACAGTTCTAAAACTTAGTAATACATTTTTGGAACTGCTGTAAGCCTTGGATTACATTAAAACAAACATTAAAATATTTCACTGATTTGATCGATTTTAACCTTCTGCATTAATTTTACAGTGAACAGGAATTCTTTGATGCTATGTCTCATGCAGTTTTCGCTTATGTACATAATATTTACAGTACATGGGCTGTATAGTGAAGTAAATGGGGCGTTATTTGCCGGCGACACGCCCACGCCCCGTGATCAGCTGAATTCATATCTACGATACAATAGTATAATATAAATCTCGTTCATGTTTATATTGATGAATGCGTTTGTATGTTGTGTTTCATGATCTATTTTTTATACGTGGTTCCGGTATAGAAAAATCTTAGTTTTTTGCTTAAAGTATGGGTACACCTACTAGATCATAAGTATCTGTTTTTTTTTGGATCATAGCCACAGAAATTTATTGCAGCAGTTTGCTAGAAGGTTGAGCAGTCGATATTTATTAGTCCAATTTGACGATTTGCAAACAGGTCAAGAGAATTGGTAGAGACATATGGCCAATGTCAATTTAGTAACTTACTTCCAGTTAAATCTTGCAAGCTAAAGTGGAAAAAAGTCGTTTCTTTCATTCTGCCTTCTAATACTAACGCACAAACCTTTACATCTCAAAAGACAGCTTACCAAGCAAAATAGGCCATCCTTCATCAGTGCCGAGTATCTGCTCGATGCCCAGGACTTGCGAGAGGAGTAGCCCCACAGTGACAGCCAGCTGGTTGACCGTGCCCAGCCCACCGCGCAGATTTAGAGGCGCGATCTCCGATATGTACATTGGCACTAATGATGTGTTTAACCCTAGACAAACAAGAGAATAGAATAGAAGGTAGTTGTGTCAAAAAAAAAACATGAATTACGAACAATTGTCGAAGAAAGTTTGAAGTAATTTGTGTAATCGTGAAGACGAATAAGCCCTAATGGGTGTGATTATTATTTTCATTTTTATTAAATCAGTCGATGGAAATGCTTTGGTAGGTAAAATTACATAAAAACCGATTTTATAAGATATTGCGATCAGTGCACTAGCATCGGTTTCCATTGAAATGACGCTGCACAAAACACATCAACGAGTGACTGTGCACCTTCGGGACGAAATAAGGTTTGTAAAAAATATAACAGCCGGTCTATTCTGTAAAAACCTCAGCGTGAGAACGTAAGTGAAGTGAGCTTGAAGTGAGCTGTCAATCCATCTGATGCTGGGGATTGGCACTGTCGACGGCTCACTTCACAGTGAATTTTTTTCAAAATATACCGGCGGCATTTTGACGTATTGTATTCTTTAATGTATTGCCTGTTACATGCACACAACTATGCGAGTAACTTGCATGCCGTTGTACCATAACAACTTATGATTGATGAATGTCACAATGGCATGCATTCTTTATTTTGTGCAGGTTACAGGCATGATATGTGTGTTGCAATTGGCAATTTGGCAAATATTTTAAAACGACACCCACGTTAACATCAAAATGTTTGTGCTGGTACTGCTATAAATATTTTTTTCATTGGATTACTGACCACAGTTGACTCCGATGATGAACCTTCCAAATATGAGGAGCTCGTAACAGTGTGATATCTTTGTGAACCCCATGAGACTAGCGCCGCTGATGCCAAGGATGTTGTTTAACAGTAAGCCCCCTTTCCTGATAGAACAAAGATATTAAAAACGATCGTTGGTGGTAGGTGCTACGGTATTACCATAGAATAAACATTATGTAAGTATAGAACCGAAAGTTTGGCTCCGAACGGAATTTCCTGCAGTTTCGGGGCGTGACAGACACGTTTACAGTAGGATTTGAATAAAGGAAAGTACATAAGTTTCGCTTCTTTAGTCTCATGACTTTATTATTAATTAAATAGTGCAATTAATGAACAGTGTGTGACCATTAATATAGCACATTCAGTTTCAGAAATAAACTGTCACTTACTTGACAGAGACTATAAGCCAATTTTTTTTAAAAATCCGTGTGCTGATACATATTATCAACAATACTGCTAATGAGATGCTGTGTCCACA
This sequence comes from Fissipunctia ypsillon, assembly GCA_947568875.1. Taxonomy (NCBI): domain Eukaryota; kingdom Metazoa; phylum Arthropoda; class Insecta; order Lepidoptera; family Noctuidae; genus Fissipunctia; species Fissipunctia ypsillon. The sequence goes on from OX387643.1 coordinate 28,010,234, forward strand.
TCTGCACGATGTTTGCCGTTGTTCTCTTAGTTTAGCTATCACAGATATATATCGCGATTTTTCATCATGGCTCTAAATGTCATTGCTAATGGCTAAGTAAATTGATTTCCATATTATGTTACTGACTATCGAAGTCGTGTCGAGGTAAAATGAAGTTCTCCGAAAATTGTGGGCGTTTCAATCGTGAAATTGAAAATTTATTAACCCATATATTTTTTTTGGTTTATGACAGACTGAAATAGTAATATTTCTTCATAGCAAATCTGTAAATTTTTAATTTCTAGAGTGATTTCAAATTGAAATGGACAGATTGATTTGATGCTGTCAAATTCTAATTAGAAATATATCTTACCATTAATTAGATAAGTTCGATCTTTGACACTGGATATTTTAGTTCAAGAACAGATCAGACTATGTAGTCTTCGAATCTAAAAGTGCTTGATCGATGACTGAGCCTAAAACTGAGGTAAATGTTACTGCGGTTTTCTCCGAAACTACGATCTCTCTTCTGAGTGAGTTTTTAAACTTACTCAGAAGTGCGATATCTAAAACTCGACACAGGACAAACGATTAAAAATAGTTGTAAATTAACTGCCTGTACCTATGCTTATCTCATTTGCTGACTGTACAGTCACGAGCTTTAATAAACCTTACACTTAAACAAGAATCAAAAGCGAATAATATCTCCTAAAGTTTTGATAGAAATCTTATGGTACTACGAACATAGTATTTTTCAAACCATACTAAGTACTATTATTATCCTTGTTTTTTTTTTATATTTCTCGGGACTCTAGGGTCCCGGACCTTTGAAAGGCATGCGAGGGGCCGAAGCCAACTCGCAGAGGCCCGTTAGACGCTTTCAATGGAAATGAGGCACCAACCGACGATTATCCTTGTGCGTACTATGCAAGTGCACCCAAGGACAACCCCCGGTTGGTGTAGGACTATTGCAGGATATGGAGACAAAAAAAATATTGGGCTATGGGTTTGGATGGCTAAAGTGGACTGGTTATCTAAAACTATGGAAGGACTATGGCCCCTGCCTGACCAATGTTTGATAAATACAATACACGGATAAAATGGCAGGGGGTGACTTGCACACTCAACAATGGGCCCCCGGAAACGGTCGCTAGCACATAGTGTCGTAGCGACAAGGGGGCAACATGTCTTGAGGTGCTTAAGAGGAGTGGAGAGGTATTCCACGGCTATCAGGACAATCCCGGAAGTACGGTCAAGATCCCTACCAGCATCTTACTGGACTACTATTATTATTATTATTTATTTTCCAGATAAATACAATCCATTTTTGTTAGTAAATAAATAAACAACTTACAAACTAGTGTTAGTACATACATACTATAAAAGAGATCTTTTTCACAGGTGCAATGAAGATTTCACTATAAAATCTCTGTTTAATTTTGCGTAAGTGTGAGGTATTTATTCTCGTGACTATGCATTTGCCAACGCTAACTTATCTGTGATAGGTAAAGGGCTCATGACGTCCTTACCTCCCAAATCTATTCGCGATCATGCCACCAGAGAAGCCGCCGAGCATGCCACCAATAGCGAAGATGCTGACCGCTATGGAGTACAGTCTATTAACGGTGTCGTCTTGTAGATCCATTCCGTACCGGTTCTTGTATACATCCTTCATGAAGTTTGCGATATTCTGGCGGAGAAGGCAATTGTTACTTTTATAGATAGATAGAAACCTTTTATTATTTACACCCTATAAATTACAGATACTAAATATAGAAATTTTGCCATAGGGTAACACAATGGTATTAGGAAACTATAACAATGGATAATGATGGTGGTGGCTTTGTTATAAGAAAGCATCATATTAGTCATTAGTCAAGATGATACTCATATAATTATTGAAGTAGGTCTGTTCACGATAATTCAGCGGTTGATGTAGTTTATCTTTAGCTCCATATTTATATAATCAATATGTATAAAAATGGATGTTGGTATATATGAGATTGATAAACTCCAACACCATTTGACCGATTACCGTAAAATTTTATACATGTACGATTGCGCAGCAAGTGGCGCCACCTCGTTTTATTACGAAGTTACTGGAATCGCCAAATAGCCGACATATTTGGTTTTCCATAAGAGTAACACTGACTGGTGACAGTCACTCTAGCAGAGCGTCGCATCGATAGTTGCATGGCAGCTGTCTTCTGATAAGAGATGATTTCAGGGGTGCCGCTATCGTACCACGTCCACGACGAAGAGAAGTCTCTCTATCTGTCTGTCCGTGCGCTTATAGCTCGATAACCGTTTAACAGATTTACGTATTACTTTTTTAGATTCAAAGTATATCTACATATGTTATCCTACAGGTTTTCGAATAAGTAGTCCACTCAATCTGAGTCTTAACTATATTGACTTAGTAACTACATTTATAATACTGTACTTAATTTCCATTTCTAGACAGTATTGATCAAAATTGAATTGCGGGTAATGAAAACTAAAGCTAGGTAAGTAATGTTGGTTACATATTGATTCAATATCTAATGATAATTTAATGATATTGCCACAATCACGCTCAATAACCTGACCTAAAATGATGAATACATAATCGGCAGTTCTCTATTAGTAGGTATAATCCGTGAAAAGCTCACAACAGACCAATAAATACTTTTACTGAAAACCGGTGCGATATAACATGAATCAATCCAATAAAGCTTATTTAAATAAACTAGATGCGCTATTCAAACTAATATTATAAACAGGTAAAATTGTTTGTTTGTAAAAGGTAATCTCTGGATGTACAGGTCAGATTACAAAAATTGTTTTACTGATAGAAAGCGACACTATTGCCGTGTGCCATTGTATATGTATGTTATAAATGAGTTCCACATGGACGAAGCCGCGTTCAGAAGCTAGTATCAAATACTTTAATTTCTGTTTGTTTTTCCCCAATTGTATTTTGGATCGGTGCAACGTTCTTCTTCTATACATCTTTAGCAGCCTTGTTCTCAGTATTCATTCTCTTTCTGGCCGTCTTTCACGAATCTATAGTTTCCTTTCCATATCTTCAGTTGCAATTAATATTTCCTTTCACAGAACGTTTAATAATATTTGTTTCTGTAATCGAGACGGTTTCTCTAATTGATTCACTCGGGTCTTTAAGTAACTGAGTGATTTGATTTGCACCGTCAGCGGCGCTCCAGTGTTTACATGCATCTAGTTTACAAGTCGTTGGAGTGTCTATTGGAATGAACTTAGCATCGGCACATCGCTTGCACTAACTTGTTTGCTCACTCTGAATGACTATTTCTTACTATATTGACTTACTCGCTTCGTGTTTATCAAGTAGTTTCACAAGTTGCAGTGATGTTTGGGATTTCTCTAATGTTCTCTCAAATGTTGAACTGTACTCCAAATATGAATGTATTATAAAAAGTACAGTTTTCAGTATTGAGATGGCTCTCAATACAAGTCTAGTACTGGATAACAATGTTAGTTGCGGTAATTCAAGTGACATTCTCAGTTAGTTCCTCTTCCTACTGGCAGCGGCTCGGATCGGACGTGTTTTTAGTAGTGTGATTGTTTCTTGAATTTAAATTTTATTTAATTATTTCTATTAACCGAGCGACTCCACTTCTAAACTCGGGCCCTCCTTGTCTATCTTGCGGGAGCGTCCATTGAGTGCAGCGGCCATATTGGATTGTGTCGGAAATCTCTTTTTCACAATCTGCACTGCCGACGAGAGCGCCATCGAAGAGATTGCTAAGGCTGGATAAACCATCACTTCGAAGCTTTGAAAAGATTCACTGCCAACTGGTGAGATTTGAACCCGGGCCGCGGCGTGCATCGCATCAAGTTCGTAGTCACTGCGCCGAGTCAACGAGTGCGTCACCGCGCGAAATTAGTCTGCTGCCTACGAACAATTACTTATCTACGTCACGCACGCTGCTACGGTCCCATATTGAGTGCTGCGTCGCGGCTACAGTGCTACGACGCGCGACCAGACGGCCGATGCTTATCTGCTACGCACGCGTTACCACACACAGGGGCCTGGAGGGGATCGGCTACGCCGCTTACGCATTAAAATAATTCAATATTCTTGTAATCGCACGGACTTGTATTGCATTTTTGTTACACGAAATTAACAAGATGACCTCGCTGCTGAATAAATCTTCCTCAGAGACGGAGATTGACCAAATGGTAACGGTTGCAAATCGAACGCCACCTAATTTTGTGACCCAGAGATCTAAGAGGAGCCGGGAGGACTTATTCATTGGTGAACAGTTGGATAACTTTAAACAAGAAGTGAAGGAAATGTTGGCTTTTATGTTGACTCAGCAGACACAAGAAGTCACCTCAACTTTAAAGGAAATACAACAAACTAATCTAAACATAGAAAATACGATCACACACCTTGCGTCACAAAATCAAGACTTGGAAAACAAAATATCTTTATTGGAACAGCAGTCGAAAGAAGACAAGAAATATATTATGCTCTTGGAGAATAAAATAGAAGAAATGGAAACAGGAAGCCGTAAGGCTAACTTTGTTATAAAAAATGTGCCGAAATTACCCGGAGAAACTAAAGAAGAACTTATTGGCTTAGTTATGACCCTTTCCAAAGGTATAGACTGTTCCCTAACCAAATCAGATATAAAGGACATTTATAGAGTGCAGGGAAAAAATGACATCCAAAATACTCCCATTGTTGTAGAAACTCCACTCTTATAAAAAATGAGATACTAAAAAAGGGAAAGTCATTCAATAAAAAACATCAGTCTAAGCTATGTTGCAAACATCTTGGTTTTAAGTCCCAAGAAGACACCCCTATCTTTCTGTCTGAGCATCTAACGGCTAAGGGATCTCGTCTGTATTTTCTTGCCAGAGATCTAGTAAAAACTGGAGAGTATAAATACTGCTGGACTGCATATGGCAAAGTATATATAAAAAAGGATGATCAATCACAAAAAGTAACTATAAGAAGTGAAGAACAAATTCATAAACTTATAGTGAAAACATGACTATCTACAGTGTACTTTTGTAGTCATGCATCATTCATCAAGCGTTATCTCTTGTCAGTCTACCATAGCAGTATCTGCGTAGCAATAAGGTACTTATCTAATGTTCTTTCTATATTTTTAAAAACTTTTTGTAATCCTAACCTACACGAACAACTTAAGCTCATTCTACACATGCCTACATTCAGTCTATACGAACTAAACATACCTTTCAATAATACAAACTCACACAAACAAACAAAACATAAGTCATTTATCTACACCATAACACAAAAACAATTTATCAAGCGTGCACCTAATTTTCACATAACACATATGCATTTGGAAATATACATTCAAATATTGGACCAGTTTCATAAATATATCAATTATACAAAAGAACTTATAATAAAAAATACATATTCAAAATCATTCTTTCATAAAAAAAAATACACCTTTGGAAATATTAACATAATTAGCTCGTTACTTTCTCTCATGGTTTACCTTTATTATGAACAATATCAATGTGGTATTTACGACTGCCTTGTGATGACCTCAATAATATCTGGTATCATTTATGAGTAACACATTGCAAACAATCAATGACATAGACAACATTGAAATTTCGAGGGCAGTTGAATGTGATTCTTCAAATCTTTCTGATCATATAAATGTCAAAAAAAACGATTTCACTATTATATCTCAGAACATAAGAAGTATATACGGACCCATTTTTGCGAACAAGAACCAACCCACAGCAGGTTGGTTTCGAGAAAACGAGACTTTTGTAAACAGAGTGAGGTGGCCAAAGCAGGTTGGTTCCGCAAGTAACAGTGTTGTATCTCTGTTGTTCGTCGGTAAAAAGGAATCATTTTTTTTTGGAAGATAGAATGCGTGATTTTAGCGCCAACTATGTACTAAACTCATTTTCACTCAAACTGTGGGTTGGTTCTTATTTGCAAAAATGGGTCCAATTACTGCAACTTTGATGATTTCGTCGTTATGATGTCTACTTTTGGATTCGAAACAGATGTGATATTATTAACAGAATGTAGATTAAATAAGAACAAACATATACCTCAACTCGGCAATTATCAGTCTTTTGTATCAACACGGCAGACGAATCAAAATGATGGAGTAGTTGTATTCGTTAAAAAAACGTTAAAATCAAAAATTCAAGAAATTCGGCTAGACCAGGCGACCTGTCTCCAATTAGACATACTAGATAACACTCTTCTGTGTATATACCGGTCTCCATGCAACACCAACCTGGATAGTTTTATAGATTCACTCAGTCAGCACTTAGATACGTTACCTACACAAAGAAACATAATAACAGCGGGAGACATAAATATCAACATTAGAACGAAGGATTTAGAAATGTCTCATGATAAAAAAACCGACTGAACTATCTTAACATGTTGTCTACGTATGGTATTTTACCTGGTCATACATTACCGACCAGAGAACGGAACTGCTTAGACCACTTCATGTTGAGGATTCATAAAAAAAAGACATCAGCTTCAATTGCTGTCTTAAAAACTACAATTACCGATCACTGTACTACATTTCATCACTCTCCAAAATAAAAAGTAAGGAATCCGCTAGTAAAATCACCGCGACTATAAACTTTGAAAATGCACTAAAATATTTACAAGAAAAAAATCTTGCAGACCTGCTTTTCTGTGACGACCCGAATTTGCTAACAGACAACCTCATTCAAAAACTGATTGATTCTATTAAATACAACACTAATACAAAAGTTATCGCTAGCAGCAAACGAATAATTAAGCCGTGGATCACCCCAGGTTTATTAAAATGCATTAAAAATCGTAATAAATTACAAAAAAGCTATAGATCAGATCCGTATAATGACGTTTTAAAAATAACGTACACTCGGTACAGAAATTACTGTAATAATCTTATAAAAAAATTGAAACGAAAATTTGAGAGAGAATTACTTGCTAAATCGGTTACAAATACAAAATTATTATGGAAAAATATAAAATCAATCACCTACTCAAATAAACCTAAAAATCAAAGCACTGAATTATTAAATATCCTACCCTCTCTGACTGCATCAGTAAACTCTGTTAATAACTTCTTTGCTAATATTGGGAAGCAATTAGCACAGCAAATTCCGATTAATAATACTTCTGGCCGATCTAACACTCCACCAACACAAATTAATTCTTTTGGGTTCATGGACACTGGCCCCATAGAAGTAGAAAGTGTTCTGATGAGTTTGAAATCCGACAGTGCTCCAGGATGGGATAATATTCCCACTAAATTCCTAAAATATATTGGCAATGAAATTGTTCCTGTCATTACTCATCTGGTAAATCTCTGTTTTAGAAAAGGTATCTTTCCGACACTTCACTTCTTCTGAATTATTACACCGGTTCACAAGGGAGGGAGCAGCGATGATGTCAATAATTACAGACCTATTTCTGTCTTACCAGGCTTATCCAAGGTTTTAGAAAAAAATATTAATATAAGACTCTTAAAATATCTAGAAAAATTTAAAATATTATCACCTACACAATTTGGCTTTAGACGGGGAATATCAACTGAAGATGCAGTTACAGAGCTTAGCTCGCTGATAACTGATTATGTCGATTCAGGGAAAAAGTGTCTGACTGTATTCCTTGATCTAAAAAAAGCCTTTGATACCGTTGCTGTTCCAACCCTCTTGTCCAAGCTAGAAAGAATTGGAATAAGGGGAACCCCTCTTATGTTTTTTAAAGATTACCTATCAAACAGAAGACAGAGGGTTAAGATAGGGACATGCATCAGTGATGACGTGGAGGTATCATTCGGCGTGCCTCAAGGAAGCGTATTAGGACCTACACTTTTCTTAATGTACATAAATGACCTATGTAACTTAAAAGTAGATAACGCAAAAATCTTCTCTTACGCCGATGATACTTCCATTGTCTTTTTTGGGGATAACTGGTCCGAAGTAAAGCTCAAAACGGAAATAGGTATGGCTCAAATTGCTAATTGGCTTAATGAAAACCTCCTTACGTTAAACGCAACCAAAACCAACTATATGTGTTTTACAATTAGAAACCGCTCACAACCAGATCAAGATTTAAATATAAAAATACATTCTTGTAAACGAGCCATACCTTATGCCTGTACATGTCCTATAATTAATAAAGTAGCACAGACCAAATATCTAGGTGTCATAATTGACCAACATTTAAGATGGTACTCCCACCTTGAACATGTTGCTGATAGAATACGTAAATTGGGATGGATATTTAAATCATTAAGATACGTGACCCCTGCATGTATAGCCACAAAAGTGGGCGCCAAGAGAAATCTTCTAAATGAAATCTACACAGCCCTTGCACAATCTGTGATAGTCTACTGTATACCTGTATGGGGTGGGGCAGCGAAATCAAGATTTATAGACGTAGAACGAGCGCAAAGAGGTCTAATAAAAATAATGTACTTTAAGAAACGGAGATTCCCTACTGAAAGTCTATATGAGATTAGCGGCCTGCTATCTGTTAGGAAATTATATATCTGTGCCTCGATCTTAAAAAAAGCATAAGACACTTACCTATGATAAAAACATAATGTTAAAGAGAAGAAAGGATATTATTGCTCAAGTGCCACAATCTAAAACCAATTTTGCTGCTTCACAATATAATACTCAATCAGCACGGTTATATAATAAAATTAATAAAGACATATACATTTACACTGAACATCTTCATAAAGGTAAGAAAATGCTAATAGAATGGTTAAAACTACGCACCTATGCAGATATTGAACTATTGTTACAATAAGTGGAAATTAGTTAACTGGCACCACCACATCCACACGCACCACACACCTCTCACCCCACGCACACCTCAAACACATCACTACCACACACACTCGGCACACTAAACACACCCCCCACACATCACACACTCCGCACACCCAACACACCCACATTAATGTATAAATATAACTCGGGAAACTCAAAATAAAATAATTTTGTAATTTGTACAAACAGCCAAAGCTATGGAAGTGCGGAGTCTCCTAACACAGGCGTCATCATGCTTAAAAGGAGGCTCCAATCATAAACTAATGTAAACTAGTTGGTACAGAAAATAAACATTTTGTACAGTTATTTTGTAGTTCGGAATGGTTTCAAAAGCTAACGTGAAAATGGAAAGCTTCTAGCTTTAACTACTAAACCCACTTTGTACGGTTCGGCATTCTGTTTTATGTTGTTGTTGAATACAATTACTTCAGAATGTTTTACTGATATTGGTGTACTTTACACCATACATCATAATCATCGTTACTGTCACTATCGACTTCTATCTACCCACTTCAACTGCCAAATCTCCGAATACAGTTTTGTCCTTATTCGGCCATAAGTCGAAATAAATATTTTTATTCTACTTTAGAATGAATATACACACATATACACTGACGTACGACGAAGGAAAACCTCGTGAGGAAACCCGGATTTATTATGAGTATAAGCCACCAACAAACGCCGTGATCTATGCTTATCTATGATAATTTGTATGAGAAGAGGGATTTGTTCTGCCGAGGGACAGTAATAGGCTGTTATTATTACTTTAGAATAAAAGGATGTATGTCTGACCTTGCCAGGAGCGTTGATGACACCAGTGTTGTACCCGAACTGCAACATGCCCAGGACCGCCGCCAGTATTGCGTATGACAGGAAGAAGGTAAGGCCCTGAAACAATACCACTTGATAACACCCAGCAACGAACAAGAACACAACATAAACATTCGAAAAAAGTGCACTTTATTTAATAACAACACATATGTCATGACGTGATTTTCAGCGCTTTAAAATCTTGAGTTTATTTCTTAATTTATTGCGGTGACAAATCCACACGAGAACAACCACTGAAATAAATGTACAGTACAAACATAAAATTTAAAAATACTGACAACACATTTGACACAAAACCACAAAAAAGCAGCTCTTAAAAATCAAAAATAAGCTCCTAGTATTTATGCTCAAATTTTTAATTCTGGATTTCCCCGAATATTGTTGAAAACTGTCAAATATCTTAAGGAACATATTTTTTAAATGATTTCGCTTGACAAGACATAGTTATCAGTGCTCATAATATAGTTCTTCAGCGGAATGACAATGACTATTGAAATAACGTCACCAAGACGCTTTTGAAAGCTTCGGGAAAAAATGTAACTGTTGTCGGCCACAGCGCATAAACTAATCATATTCAACTGGGCCAGACTTACTCTATTTGCTATGGGAATGAATATTACAACGCTGTTCTGAGAAAAATAGGAGACGCGTTTTTATGCAATTTGTGCAAACTGACAGAGTTACGGCATTGTGTGGTCTCTGCGTTTTACTTTATTTAGTGCACGCTCCACGGCAAGTAACTCAATTTGTTTCTACAACGTTGTGAGCTAAGAGGGCTCTGCACTGTGTACTATCTATATTTTAGCAACATTTTTGATGCAGTTACTTTTTACCTTGTCAACTCGGAAAACATACGAGTAGAGTCAATTCTGGTAACTTTGGACCACTTTTGGGATAATTTATTTATTAAAACTTTATGCAGAAGTAAAAAAAATACTGTACAAAGGCGGACTTAATGCCTGAGGCATTTTCTACCAATCAACCTTAGGTGCAGAAAGAAAACGTGGCAGGTGCAACATAAGAGATATATAACTCGAAAAAGAACAAACACACAGATACATACATAGATAATTTCCGTTTTATCGTGGAGCTGTGGTAACCTTCAACGTGGACGACAGTTGCATGTGAAATCTTTATAATTTATTGCCATGGATCAAACGAAATATAAATTTGAAAATACAGAGAACGTGGCTAAAAGTCCCGCGTTGTGGGTGGCCAAAGTTACATTGATTTTTGCGTAACATTAAACCATTTCCCATGTCACTGAGGCAAATGGGGTTTTACATGAATTACAAAACACAGACTGTGCCACATTTATTTCAAAATATACTGTATCTGTTATATTGAAGCAAAAACACAGCGATGCCATCACTTTATAAACAGAAAGTCCGTGACGTGTCATGGACGTCAGGATCATGAACTTTAGTCAAAAATATAGCACCCAGAGGAGCAGTTTAAGATTACCGGCTTTTTTGTTAAATACTTTTGTTTGACAGATTGTCACTTGTCAACCCTGAAACTTACATAATATATAGCCTTGATTCTGTGTCATGGTCAGAAAGAGATGGCCCCAATGTTTTTGCTGTGGTGCAATGTTACCATGATGGTCCAAAGTTACTCGAGTTGACTGTTTGTTTGTTTTGTTGTTGAGTTGTGTTTTGTTCTGTCTCTGATATCAGAGTCTATCGAAGCCAATGTTTGAACATGTCTGTTGTTGGTTCTACAATATCGTGATACCAACCTGTATCGGAAAACAGCTTTTGGGAACGGTCTTCGCTTTTCGAACCTTGCGAACGTTAGTCGATGTCTTGTACTTACTATATGTGTAGTACGTCATGACATCACTTACTGCTGATGGGTCTACTTTCAGGCAACTAGTAGTGGCGTATTTTGCTGCTCTTCTGATGTCTTGAACCTGTTGGTATCCAATTCATCATAAGTTACCTACCTGTTCTAAGGCCCTGATCTTCTGCTTCTGTTTAAAGTCTTCGCCCTCCGAATATACCGAGTTCCATCCCAAATTTTGAGCCCGAATCCAATGCTGTCATTTTGATTCCTTCTTTCTTGGTATTAAGTATTTGTACCATTTATGATTAATTAATTTAAACAATCATGCACGACATCAAAGTAAAGAGAAAGCCATTGTACAGTTCTAAAATAATAAAAATAAAACATCTTTAATAATTAAAAAAGGAAAATTATTCCTATTTATAACTAAAAACATTCATTATCATAACTAATTGAGTACCTGATTCAGTTGTCTGACGCTTCACTCGTGCTCTTCTTTTGTATTCTATAAGTCATTGATAATTTGCCTTTTCAAAGCCTAGGACTGGTATTGTGCTTATTTTATTACGAAAACATATTCCAAAACCCTGGATATTTTGACTTCTTATACTAGGAATTTGTCAAATATTTAAGTTGCGTATCCTAGAGACCCTGCTCTACGACGGAACGGTCATATTATGTGGAACTCAAAGGAGCTCAGAGTCGTCTGTTTGGTAAGAAGTATCGTCACCACTAGGGCCTCGCGCAGCCTTAACTTGCCTCGTAAATACGCAGCTTACCGTCTTTTATCTATATCATCATCATCGCTGGTCTACGTACCTGTTCTAGCAGTCGGAGTTTCCGCCTCTGTGAGTGTTCCTCAAGCCGGTCCACGTATTCTCGCAGCTCTTCTATCTCTTCTTTTACTTGCTGCACTGTGTCTAACTCTTGCTTGATGGCGACCATGTCACGTTTCACCTGTGAATTAGCTCTAGTTTATATCAGCTGGAAAAACACGGAAGATTTCATGGTTAGAGCGCACTGTATTCATCTGAGAAATTACGGTCAGAACTAAATGTTGTTGTAATTCTGAACAATTACACAATGTAAATTTTCATGCAAATAGTACTATGTCTACTTCGAACTGTCATTTCTCAGAATTGCATGGGATGTAAACGTCATAAGTGAGCCAGTACACAGCGGCCAAGTTCAGATTACAGAGGCTAACACTTTAGTTAGTATAGCTTGTATAGATGTGTAACAGGTTCTAGTTTCATAATTAGGACTATTAGTGATTGAGTAATATTGTGTTACTAATAGCTAGGAAGCCAATTTTAGCTAACTAGCGACCTACCCCGGCTTCGGCCGGTTTTTACGAGTTGAAAAAACATCGAGATTTCTTTATTTCTAGTACGTTTAATATTAATGTTTTATACCTTCCGGAATAAATTTTCAAAATAATAGTGAAATGGTTTTCATCAAAATCAGTTGCATAGTTTAGAATAACAACGCGGTCACAGGGACAGACACGAAAAGCGGCTTTTATTTATCCACTAGCTTCCGCCCGCGACTTCGTCCCCGTGAAATTTCTTGTTCTCCGACCCAACCCGTCGCATCGCATCGCCTGCCCGCGCTGTTACTTCGTTTCCGCTTAGCGCTCGTTCTTATTTTTTTCTTTTTGATTGGCTTCTAAGGGTCTCAGTATAAGGTTACACACCAAATAGCCTTCCTCAAGAATTGGGCTATAAAATGCAAAAAGATAGATTAGCGCGTTAGGTAACTGATAGACTAAGCGCATTTTTCTTACTTTAGCATTTTATACTCGTCGTAATTTCTAAACGAAAAGTCACATACATATGCATACCAGCAAGGAGTAATCGCTCGTCACCATCGCGCACTTGCTGATCGTAAATCGCCGGCGGTGGGACAGGTGCACTGAGCTCTCGCGACACGTCAGCACAACCCTTTTGCGACACGTCAACGCAACCCTTTCGCGACACGTCAGCACAACCCTTTCGCGACACGTTAGCGTAACCCTTTCGCGACACGTCAGCACAACCCTTTCGCGACACGTCAACACAACCCTTTCGCGACACGTCAGCACAACCCTTTCGCGACACATTAGTGTAACCCTTTCGCGACACGTCAACACAACCCTTTCACGACACGTCAGCACAACCCTTACGCGACACGTCAACACAACTCTTTCGCGACACGTCAGCACAACCCTTTCGCGACACGTCAACACAACCCTTTCGCGACACGTCAGCACAACCCTTTCGCGATACGTCAGCGCAACCCTTTCGCGAAATGTCAACACAACCCTTTCGCGACATGTCAACACAACCCTTTCGCGACACGTCAGCACAACCCTTTCACAACACATCAACACAACCCTTTCGCGACACGTCAGCACAACACTTTCGCGACACGTCAGCACAACTCTTTCGCGACACGTCAGCACAACCCATTCGCGACACGTCAGCACAACCGTTTCGCGACACGTCAGCATAACCCTTCCGCACCGCGTAGGCACCGTCTCAGTTAAGCGGTAGGCCTGTAGTTACTCATCATTTTTTATATTGTACGAGTGTGTTCTAGCTGACATCACTGATACCGGTCAAGAATAGAGTCACAGGAAAAGATCGTGAGAAAACCTGGAGTTATCTATACAAATAAATAAAGTTGAAGTGTCTGTTTGTAATGTCAAAATAACCACTTTTTACTAAATGCTTATGAAAGAATAAACGGGTACTTAGTACAAAACAGCAATTTTTAAAATTTTTGTATGTCTGTTTGTTTCTTTGGCTGTCGGTTTGTACCGGCTAATCTCCGAAACGGCTGGACCGATTTTAAGGGGACTTTCACTGGCAGATAGCTAATGTTATGGGGAGTAACTTAGGCTACATTTATTTTAGAAATTAATTAGAGTTCCGCGTAAAACAAAATTAAAACCCATGAAATTGTAAACAAAAAGTCTGATTTGAAAAATTCTTCTTGCATTTGGCGGCCCAATTCTCGAGAATAGTTACAGGCTATTTAACATCTTTTTACGACCGTTAGGAGCCGAGCAAAAAGAAAAAAGTCAGAAAGAACACTAAGCGAAAACGAAGTAATAGCGCGGGCGGGTGATGCAACGTGGCGGGTTGTGGGACGAGGGAGTTTTATTAAAATGTGGCTGTTATTTTAGTTTATCGAGTATCTTACGACCTCTACGCGAACAAAGTCGCAGGGAGCTAGCAGTTAATATGTCTGAAACCCCCAACCCGTCTTGAGTTACCGTGGTGATCATTGCTCGTGCCTTCTCTATATGAGAAGAGGTATTTGCCCTGCAGTGGGAATAGGCTATGTCCTATCTCTCAAATTTCATTGTAGTTTCCACCTAAATGCTATCAATCAATTCATCAGCCATCAATCTACTACGAAATGGTGGACAATAATAGATACTCAATCCATCAGTATAAAGAAACAATATATGGTCCAAACTTCATTCATTAGATGAATGATTGATTAATAATCATTCTGTTACAACTGTATTTAATTTGTTGTTTGTTTTAAATGACGGCACAGTGTGTTTATAATAAAACATGTTGTGGTGTACATTCAAACACTTTATTTGACATCATTATGATTTAGTCTTCTTACAATTTAACCTCAGAGTTATTTCTAATTTATTTCTACCCTTATTCTGATGGAGCTAAATACTGCAGCCTTTATAGGGGTATGATCTCATTACGTTGGTTTCACCAATGCCATCGCACTATTCAATACAAAACTAAATTGCAAGCTCCAGGAACATTCAGCATTATGTAAGATCTTTTGTGGAATTAACAGCAGCAGCGAAACGTTGCTATTATACCATTAAATTCGTATTTCATAATAAATAATTGTGCAACAAACGTATGGAACATGATCACTGGTTGTTCATAGATGACAAATGTTAGGGGCGAAATAAAATTTTACTAAAATATGAGGTCTTTACACAAAACATTTTGTTCAAAACGTTAGTTTGTAAATAACTGAAGCAATGTGGGTTTAACATGCACCTCTGGCGACTACGGGGAATGGAGTGTTCTTATGAAGGTATGTGTAGGTAGGTACGTATATAAGAAAGTAAAAATCAATTTCCAATATATTTAATACTTAAAATAGTTGCAGTCAACCCTACACAGCCACAGCCGTACAGACTTAGTTGGAAATAAATCAGAATCCGTTACAGGTTATTGTGCCGAGGCAGCAAGACGAAGGTTTTCCAGCGAGGTGCACGGCCTTGCACGCTACACACACGATCCAATACCGCTGCGGTACGACCGCACAATCATCGAGCTATTTATGGCACGTACAAGGTACCCTGATAGGTTTAGGTGCCCTGAATGTGGGTAATCGTATGAGAATGAAGCTTTGACTCGAGGATTTTTCATTCTCGTAAATCTTTTAGAGCTAGTGGTGGTAGCAGCATTTAAGGTTATGAGTTTGAACCTAGGCTGCCGAGTATAGCATACCATCACGCCTGTAATCTCCGAAGGGTTGGGCAGAGGTGTGGTACATCCACATTACGCCAGTTGTGTTACGTTCTGCCGAACACATTGTCTAATTTGTTTCATTACCGCTGTTAGTAAGAGTGAATGAAAACATACTGTGGAAGTTAGAGTTTCCGCAAAGAAAAAAAAAATAAGACAGCGTCAAATAATCCTGTAAGGCCCCGGATCCTTGAATATCGCTTCGATGTTTCCTCTATCAGAACACTGTTCAAATGTGATGTTTATAACTACAAACCTAACTGGTCACTTAAATAAGTTTCTGATAGAGCACCATCTATCTATATACATATATAAAAGGAGAAACTGACTGACTGACTGACTGACTGACATATCAACGCACAGCCGAAACTACTGGGACTAGGAACGCGAAATTTTGCACACGGCTTTCTTTTATAATGTAGGGGAGCACTAAGAAGGGGTTTTTTGAAATTCGACCTTTAAGGGGGTAAAAAGGGGGTATTTCGTTTGTATGAAAAACCTTATTCCTTGAGTTAATAAACTTGAAACTTGGCCCAAATACTTATCTTAATAAATTATAAACTTTGTAATTTTTGGTTTTTCTAAACTACCCCCACGAGGGGGATTGGGGGGTCTCAAAAAATGTATGGAAGAATTTTTACACGCAGTCCGATTAACTCGAAACTCAGTATTTATACTTAAGTCCAAAAATAAAGAATAACCTGTATCAAGGTTTTTCGAAAATCTACCCCAGACGGGGTGAAAAGGGGCTGTCAATATTACAGGGGAGAATTTTACTGGGTAGCTTGATTAACTCGAAAATTGGTATGAATAATCCTTGAGTCAAGTTTTAGAAATATCCTAAACGATTTTATTAAATTCCACCCCTGTGGGGGTGAAAACCGGGGATATACTTTAGATGAAAAATCTTATTCATTTGGTTAATAAACTTGAAACTTGGCACAAATATTTGCCTAATTAAGCAATAAAGTTTCTTACTATTGGTTTTTCAAAACTACCCCTGACGGGGTGAGAACAGGTAATTAGATTTTTAAGAGGAGACTTTTATTGTGTGGCTTGACTAACTCAAAAATTGGTATAAGAAGTCTTTGATTTCAGTTATGGAAAAATCCGAAACGATTTTTCGAAATTCCACCCCTGTGGGGGTGAAAGTGGGGATACAGATTACATGAAAAATCTTATTCCTTTGGTTAATACACTTGAAGCATGGCAATATTTGCCTCAGGAAATAATAAAAATTGTCACTCTTAGTTTATTAAAACAAGTAAGGAACACTAGGACCGTAAGAACAGTAAGGAAAAATTTTAACGCGCTGTCATATTAACTCAAAACTCGGTACTAATACTTTTTCGGAAGTCGGTGTCTTTGGATCTGTATTTTAGGTTTTTGCCACTGACTTCCGAAATTAAAGTTATTTTTCACTTTGTAGTGTTTGTTTTGCAAGTCGGTTGTTTTTATTTTTCACTTTTTAGTGGGTCTGTTTGTAATTTATCTGAGTTACAATAGCCTAATGACAACTGCTCATCACCTTTTACAAAACATTGCTTTTCCCGATGCAGGGACGTTAATTGTTGAGGAGTTCTCTTGGTACTTCACCAACAGCTCCACTTCACCATATGCATTGTGACGAGCTTCTATTGCTTAGCAATAATTTTAAAGTAATGGAATCGCAACCCGTGAAATACTTATTATTGAGTTGTTCCAGTGGCCATCTTACCATCTGTGGACTCGTCATCAGTTCCACTTCACCAAATGTTGCTTTCCGAGAGCAAATGCACGGTTTACACGCTATAGGTGTGCCTATATTGAAGAGTTCCCTCGATTTCTTCAGGATCCCATCATCAGATCCTGACCTGATGACAATGAAACCACCTGGAAAGTATACCCTTTCAAACCAAAAAAAGGATTTTCCAAATCGGTCCAGCCGTCTTCGAGTAATCGGGGCACCATAAAAAAAAAGATTCTGAAGTACTGAGAACCTCCTCCTTTTTTGAAGTCGGTTAAAAATAATTCATAGCCAGAGTGCATCTCATGACATTTCCAATAAGCCCCAACACAGCTAGGATACATTGTTTTATTACTGATCTGAGTTCAATGGTACCATTTTCATCAGAAGCATTTATTTAAATTTGCTTCGTCATAGTCGTTTAACTATCTTAATCGAGATATCTTATCGCCACCCGTGAAATACTTATCATTGATGAGTTTCTGTGGCCATCTATGGTCTTTTTCGTCAGTTCCACTTCACCAAATCATACTTTCTGAATGCAAATGCTTGATTTGTTGACGAAAATACCAAAATCACTATATGTTTGCCAATAATATTTGAGGAGTTCCCTCAATTCCTCATGGATCCTATCATCCGAACTAGATTTTGATAAAAATGGAACCAATCTGAAAGTATTTCCTTTCAAATAAATGTAATTTTTCAAATCGGTTTATAAATTACGGAGTAACGGTAACACACATTAAAAAAAAACATACAACTGAATTGATAACCTCCTCCTTTTTTTGAAGTCGGTTAAAAATAGTAACGAACTCAGAACTGTGCATTGCGTGTATTTGAAAAGAAGTGATTGAACGAGTCTGTTTCGCACACTATAGTTTTTAGAATTTTTGTCCGTTTGTTGTTTGTCGGGATGTATGTTCCAGATTGGCACAAAAACGGTTGATTGAATTTAGAGGAAATTTGGCATACAGATGTTTTAGAACCTGGATTAACACGTAGGGTAGGTGGTAGGTATCAATTTGATATATTCCGACATACACGCGGGCGAAGCCGCGGGCAAAAGCTAGTGTTAAATAAATTGATAAGCAGTTGGTTCGAAACAAAACGATGCTTAAAAACTGTAGAAACTAATTTTATTCTTATCATATTTTTACTATTCTATCAAATTCTTCCGTCTTGTGAATTGTGTATTTTCAAAGCTATCAGAGTACGGAGCTCTTTATCCGATATGGCACAACTTTTCCGTTTTGCTATTGTAGGGACTACTGAAATGCAGTCGAACAAGGTATAGTCCATCAATATAGCGTCTGTGGGCGTGTCGGATGGGTGTAAACCTAACGAATATATGTGGAAATGCCTTAACATAGATATGCACTATTTGTAAATAGGACGTCCCTCCGAATCAAATTCTCGGAACGCTCTGCTCGCAAAGCCAGCGGCGGTATATAGATGTATCTGTATAATTATGAACATCGTTAGTTTAAAATCTATCGGTATTATTTCAGTTAGATTATAAACTGTTGAAAAATTGTGAACTGAAACAAACCATTTACAATTTAACACATTAATTTTCGATAGTTTATAATCTGTCCATGGAAAAGCGACAAATTGTTTATTGGTATCAAACTTGCTTGCGACGTAACGCACCTTCCGCTAATATTATACTCAATAGCTTGCCTAGCTGCGAGCAACTTGGGAGTAGCGCTCAACGGCTGCTGCCGCGGCACCGCATGCTTCGCTCGCTCGGCTCGGGCGCGGTTGTTCACAGTTCGAACCTAAACTAACCCACTTCATTCAGTTCATAATTTTTCGACAGTTTATAATGTAACGGAAATAATATCGATACATAGATTATAAACTAACGGTTCTCACAATCTTACAGTGACATCATATATCCATAGAGCTTTTATAGCGCAAAAAAAATGCTTGAGAGCAATAACTGAGGCGCCTCCATATGAGAGCTGTAGACTAATTTTCAAAAAGTTAAAGAACACTAACTTCTATTTGTATTTTAGTAATAGCCCTAGTTGTTAGAAAAAAATCACCCTTCTAGCCGAAAATAAAAGATTTAAAAAAAGAGTCCCCACCAAGTTAAAAAAACCAATTTTGTAAAACAGCACTCTCCACAACAGAAACAGCTACCTTTATCCATAAAAATTTACAACCATATGTACCAAAACTAATAAGAGAACTACCATTTAATTTTAACAAAAAAAAAAAAAAAAATCTGAAAACATGGCTTCTCCAAAACAATTTTTACACGGTAAAAGAATGTTTTGAGTATAAAGGTACTACTTAGTAGATTTATTTAGTTTTTCTATTAAAAATGTTGTTATTGTATTTTTTTATTTTATATAGAGTGTAAATGTATCTTTTTGTCTATGTTTAAGTGTTTTGTATTGTTTATCAGAGTTAATTATTTAATTAAGTAGTATATAAGTTAGGTTTTACGCCTCTACGTAATATCTATTGTAAATATTCGTACGCCGCTTTTAGCGGCGGATGTGTCCTAAACTTATCTGTACCTAATAATAACCAACTTTTTACCTACCATATCCGATGAATAACTGTCTTTGTCTTGGTCTTTGAATGTGAGTGTTTTCAAGATATTTTCGCGAAGTACGTATTACACACGTGCAGGTTTCTGTACTGTACTTATTGTTCGATATTTCGGTTCGTTTTCATTTATTATTTTTAACTTTGATCTTTATGTCTAAGGCGCCAATATCCAAGTCTGTGTAGTAATCAAAAACAACACTAAGCGGGCCAACCACCACCTCTTAAAGCAGTATTATTTTAATGTTACTTCAGTGTGAGAAAGAGATGGAGTTATACAGGACGTCTAGCTCCATCTCTTTCCCACACTGAAGCAAGATTACAATAATACTGCTTTAAGGGGGAAGCGCCAAGGTAGCCCGCGAAATTCAAATTTTCTTACGATTTTTGCAATTTGCTGGTCAGTATTAAGTTATAGGTTGATTAAAATATGATTCGCGGCCGTAACAAATATGTATTTACAGAATTATAATCATTAAAGTCATCAACACAACTCTCTAAGACCAAGTAAACCCCAAGAATTACTATTTCATGAAATCTTGACATTTGGGGATTATACTAACTTAACAAGTTTTATTACTGATTGTAATGATTATAATTCTGTAAATACATATTTGTTACGACCGCGAATCATATTTTCATCAACGTACAACTTAACACTGACCAGCAAATTGCAAAAAACGTAAGAAAATTTGAATTTCGCGGGCTACCTTAGCGCTTCCCCCTTAAGAGGTGGAGGTCTAGCTCCTGGTTATTTATATCTTATCATATTTTAAGTATTGCTCCTTATTAGTAATCGAACCGTAACTCAACATATTTTTGTCTTGGAACTCATAACTTTTCGATATGGTTTCGAAACGTTTCATGACAGAAACACAAAGTTGATTATTTTTACCAGAGGCCCTAGAGTGAACGCGTGAAGTAATGTTATCGAAAATACAACTATCCTATCGCATTATGGTTAAAATTTTTGCGGCAAACACAGTTAGTATCACCCATAGGTAGATATAAACAGTGTCTTAAAACTAAAAAAATATTAAGTGCGAAACGATCTCTTCTCAGCATGTCGATGGCAATCTAAATAGACTCGGCCCAGAATTCGGCTACGAGTTTGGCGCCATCACTAGCGTCCATCAGTTCCTGTAACGTGCAGGTGACAGGACACGCAGGACGTGATTTTTAGTGGTCCCATCGTTTGTGGAACAGCACCACATTTACACGAAACGATTATTTTCAATTTTAAAATCGTTCGTAAATTAGAACACTTTTAAAATTGAAAATAATCGTTTATCATGTACTCAGCGTGCTCATACTAGGCTCATTGTTAACCTCTTTTGCTGTCTGTACACAAGCTGTTCTCAAGCCCAGCATCTCTATTATTTGTTACTTTGACCTCCAGTCAAGTAGTCATCGGTCGCCAGTGTCTCTACTCGCCGGAACCTTGACCCGCCCGCAGCCCATCTAACTACGGACTACTTAAGCACTTACATGTAATTTGCCAAGTTAACGAGCGCTGCCCTACTTTGGTAGAAAGTATTACTTGACTAGTTATTGGTTATTTAGGTGTATTAATAAACTGGTTTTAGTTAGAGTTTTTATCATAAGTGTTATAGATTAAAATGTAACGTCTGGCTGTTATTGAAAATGTATGTTGGTACCTATGTATTGAGAATCACGTATCTGATATTCGTGAGTTTTTAATTGATATACAGTGTTTTTTTTTATTGGGACAGTATGAAGAAATTCAAATCCACAGAAAATACGGGGAAACTTTCGTAGGAAACATTATCTTTTTCATGAAAAAATTATGGCATACTTAAATTATTGGTCAATTGCAATTTTTCATAAAAATGAGTAATACTGACCATTTTTCATATTAATCTAAGCAGTTCCGCTTACGAATCATTGGGTAGCAGAATTTGGTCTTCAATAAAATATTTTTTCAAAGAATTTTTGTACTGGAGTAGAATGACCATTATTATCCATACTGATCCAGGTTAAAAAAAGCAACACGCTCTGTACGTATACATATAATTTTATCATTTTAGCTATTTTAATCGTTTAGCAATTTTTAACATTTTATTAATTTTTACATTTTATTCATTTTTGTGACTAAATCAATTGTATCGTTTTTAATATTTATTTTATTTTATTAGTTTTACGTAGTGTATATTATTCAATTATTAGTGTCTTAAGCTCTAAATGATGATGGAAACCGCATCAAAACCCTGTTTCGTAGTTTAGAAGAACAACACAGTCACACGGTTTTGTCTGATTTCTATTTATAAATTTATTATTTTAATGTAATGCACAGATTGTGGGTATTTATTTTAATTTTTCAATAATCACAACATAAATTACACACACATACACACACAATATTAATATGTACGTCACAACATTTCATTTGTTTTTGTATGAACTATTTTATATGTTTTCAACTGTAATTCATCCTTTTAAATTAAATACATGCCTGAATTCTTAGTAATCGATAATGAATAAATCGGTAAAATCTCAGGATAATTATGGATGAAAATCGAGTGACAAGTGCTTATCAATCGTTTCGTAGAATCGATTCATAGCGAATCGAGTTCCTTTATTTTTTCTTCAGTTGGCAACACTGGTCGCCGACTGACAGATGACAGGCAGAAAAAACTGGCATTCGTTGATTCGTTCGTTTTCTTTCCTTCTAAATGCGCACGTATTTTCCATGTTTTATTGTATAACCCCACGACCTCGGCTTTGCATACGAGTATTATAAAGGACTATTCGACGGATCTTGCTACTTTGAATTACCTGGCTCTCTATTTTGGACAACTGATTACGCCTCTCGATCGGATTTTGACGACATGGATCGCTGTGTGAATTGCTCCTATTGCGACTGGTCGCAGTAATTCTATTAGCAGAAGAGTCTTGGACAATGAGGCGATTTTATCAGTTATTCGTCAGTGGCGTGCATCTCAGTCTGTAAGTACCTATTCAAATCGAGCTTTTAGCCTATCAAGCAAACAAAACCAGACTTATGTAGGTATCTACTGTTTATGGTCTGAGCGTCATGTCTGTCGGCTGTCTTTTTAATTATTGAAGATGAATAATACATATTTTATTTTTATTTTACATATATTGGTGTTTTATTTTACTTCCTCTTCTCCCTTTTTTAAAAGGTAGGTTCTACTGCTTCTCAGTGCAGGATATTGGATGTAAAGACTTGTCTTCGACTGTAGCGACTGTCCAGGGCGTGCCAAACATTTCGGATCTTCGACACGTCACACATGGAGGCACTTACCTGTACTCAATGCATAAAACCATTACACAACCAAAGACATTCAAAAATATTTCGCAAATAACATCAAAATATGAAAATATGTTATAATGTAACCTCACTTTTACTATACTCCAAATAACTTCATTCCAGGATCGCCAAATTTCACCAAATTTTCAGTGAGGCCTTGTTATTATATCCTCTTCCAACTAAGACTAGTTTGATTGAGTTAACACCTGGGCCCAGGAGACTATGGAGTCTTTCCCTTCTCCTTTCTAACACAGTATACCAACTTAAAGCTCTGGTCAAACTTAAGTGAATCCCGCGCGGGAGGCGGGACTAATCCACTCGTGTTGTTGTGTAAACTTGTAATGGACGTGTTCAAACTGGCGCGAATAGTCGCGTGACGTCCTAATCATTATAACCATCGACAGGCGTAGTCACGTTCCGCGTCTCGCGTCCTGCACGGTGTTCGTTTCATTGTGTCCCTAGCTTAATAGGCCCAAGATTATGGTTTTTCAAAATTATCTTAGTAAGTACATTCACTATAAGATGCATTATATAACACAGCAATTATTAATTTATTGCTTTCCAAAGAATTAAAGTGTTATGATACCATGAAATTAAACTAAATGAGCTTGTAATAATAATTTAATGTTTCGCTCAATTTGACAGCAAACACGATTATTATCAATTGAACTGCATCCAAACATCATCTATCAATAGATATCATCGTGTTCAATGATCTCCGTTTTAACGTGTCATTATCTGCCGTCATACAAATTTAAATGCGCCATAATTAATACCGCTGTATCGACATGTATTCATAAAATATTGATATGTTTTGCTCATTTTAATGAGATGTCTGTTAAATCATAAATAATAATACATTGTGTTCGAAAAATAAGTATCTGGTGATGTATGATGTGAGTAAATGGGGATACTATAGGCAGGTACACCTCTGCCCATCCATTCAAAGGAACAAGGCGTGATGTTATGTTATGTTTATACGATAAACGGCTAAAACGGATAAAAGTTTTATTGGGTTTTCCATCACGAAGTTCTCAGTAGCAGCCCGGACTGGCGAATTGTGACTTAACTGGTGAAATGTGGGTGTACTACAGGTACACTTCTGCCTAACCCTGCGAGGAATCCGGGCGTGATGTTATGTGTATACGAAGCAGAAACTATCACCATCAATGAGTAGTCCATTGCAGGACATAGGCCTCTCAAATATCTTCTTTGGGACCCATTTCGCCTTAAGTTCTAGCCTGCGGGAACACTTATGTGTTTCGATTGGCTTACATCGGTAAAGTGTCTGTGGAATTTCTTGCCCGTTTTTCTCCATAGGAACCGACTACGCTTCGGAATGGGCAAATAGCTTCAGCTTTCTGATTGACCGACCTCTTGACAATGCAAAAATTTCTGTAACTGGTTTAATCGAAATAAATGCTTTGAGTTTGAGTTTGGTAATGATACTGTAGTACAGTGCAAATACACAGACTAAGTAACTTAAGCCGAAATCTATAAGCGTTACTTAGCACCTTCTTTCGTTAAGCGTTATTCATGTCACTGTCGCACGACTGTCAAACTACCTGTGCAAGATAAAGACGGAAATATGTCGAAGCCAAAGCAGGCGCTAAATAAGTAAGTAGTGCTTTGACAGCCGAGCCGTCCAAGGAGGAACTTGGATTCTAAGGCGAGCACAGTACCTATAGGTATTCCAGTTCTGATACTTTGCTAAGACTAATACGTGGAGCGTTCAAAAACATTTTCAATAGCCTTAATTTTGGTTGAATACTATGTATATGATTCTATTCAAGATGCCAAATCTATACAATTCGTGTCCGTTTATCTTGTGTGTTGATATGTGTATTACAGACTATTCATATGACCTGTATATGAGTACCAAGTTTGAATTGATCGTGTAAACGCACTGTAAAGCGCTTGAGGTCTGAACTTAGCCGGTGTCGTCACAGGAAGCTCGCGATATGGTTGCCTACACCCCAGAGGATGTCCTCAGTCACGTATACCAACATGTACACGTCGCAAAATTCAAAAACGGGTTTGCTTAAGAGAGGAGGATATAACATGTATATGTATAAGCCTTTATGTTTGAACAAATATGCTGTACTTTGAAGTAAAATAGCTTTTGATTTTTGTTCTAATTCACATCATTTTGACATTGCACACTTTTCCATTACGCGAGCAATCGTTAGTCTGTACTTAAATAAAACAATATATAGCTGTACAAGGATCTGTTGGCGCGCGGCCGAAATCGGAACTGACGCCTCCAGCTTGTTTTTTCAATAAATTTCACAAAACAATTGTATTATATGTTTACCAACAGCGCCACCTTGTCAACGTGATTCGAGCGCCAAAAGATCCTTCCAGCAGTGTACGGGAGCACTTACCTCGGAGACCTCACTCTGGCATGACTCCACGCTCTTGGTCAGTTCCTGGAGCTGCGTGCGGATCTCGCAGAGAGCGACCGTCGTCTCGAGCTGGCGGTCCCCACGTTGCAGGTCATCCAGTTTGGCGGATAGATTCATGCTCATTATGCTCACCTGTCTCTGTAGGCTACAGCCAAAGTCAATGTTAGTCACACCAGCAGCAGGCTTCGACCTTAGCCGGTGAACCTTCCTCGCTACACGACAACTAACAAGTGTGTATTGTTTCGACAGATTTGTCACGATTGACCAAACTAATAAACAGGCCTCAATATCCCGGTCACCCAAATTGACCGTCAAAAGTTCATTCCTGAATTAGAGACAATTCCAGGTGCGAGATGGTAGGCATAGCAGCTTGATCCTGCGGTCCGATTCAACTTAGTCTTGCGCTTCCAACTTCGATCAACAACTGTTGATCGAAGGCGTCGAAGTTATTTCTCACTTGTTATTTCTCTGAGACGAAGCGAAATAGTACATAACAATCTAACCGACCTAAATCAAATAATCAAAACATTGATAAAGTTTTTATACGAACCGTCTGTTGTCTGTGACAAGCGAGGAAGGCCCGACGACCTCACACTGATAATATATGTGGGTCATTTAAGCAAATGAGTTATGTTATTACATCAGCATTTATCAACATCACACTGCTTATTTACACAGAAAGTGCTTAGTTTTTACATTATTGCTTTATTAAGATCACAAATTATTTAGTTTCACTGAATAGATGAAAAAAAAAATGATAGGACTTTTGTCCTAACATTCTTTTAAATTCCATCTACAATTTCTCTTTTGTAGTTTTAGAGAATCTATAAAAATATAATTAGAAACTAAAGTGTTACTGATTTTACAGAATGGCATTTTAATAAGTTTTGAAACGAAAACTCTTTATGCATATTTAGTGTTACGTGTGAATTATAAATACCATTGTGCTAATCAATGTAATGTTCATTTATTTATATAATATTACCAAAACATTAAGGTGAAAGGTGAACAAAGACAAAAGGTGAATGCAGTGAGTTAAGTTCAATGTCATCTGTAACTAAAACTCTGTACATTGTTTTTCGAGAAACGAAAAAAAAAGAAACTTTTTTTAGGAAAGTCTATTGGCTTCTAATTTCTATGGAAAACACTTGATTACACTACATTGAAACGTTACAACCACACCCATGCAAGCATAACCCCGTCCTATCCCAAGGTTAAAATGTCAGAGGCAGGTGCTAAGCACGCATGTGTTCCGGGCAGCGAGAGACAAACAAGGTCGTGGCCATAGATGCTAACCACGGTGCCATGGTCCGATGTTATGATAGGAACTGTGAATGATTCAGCCACCGCGATTGGACTCGTCGAACGCATCGTCATATCGATATACGAGATAGGATGCTAAGCCAAGGTGAAACAAAATGTAGAAGACACATCGACACATAGAGAGATCCTTATGATCGTATGCAAATGAAGCCAGTATTAAAGGCGGAAAGCTATCCGGTATTGTCGCTATGGTCACGTACCTAAGTAGTAGCTCCCTGAGTGTGGTCTCGTCTTCCTCCGTCGTCGCATATCGTGTCAGCTTGCCTCCGGCCTCCCGGCCCACATGGTCTGGTACCACTGCGTCAAAACTACTTGTTTATTTTATTTTTTACATAACTAACCTCCCGATTCATTTCGTCATTATTTTCCCGTCTTCTGATTTTTTTTCGACGCAGAGTTTGTGGTGTGGAATTTGGATTACCGAAAGAGTGCGTGGCTCATAATTTTGTACGGTCGGTGCTACGAGTACCTACTCAGCATCGAACCTTTCACCGTTTGCCAATTAGCTTCGATGGCCACGACAGGGTCCCTAATCAATTTTGATGTTCAGCGATACCAACAAACTGGTATGGAAATAAAATTAACGTCGGAATTTTTACCGAAACAAAAGGGTTTTCAGTTTTGCAAAAAAAAAATGTTTTATCCAAAATAAAAATTTAGCACCCTGGTCAATTTAACGATGGGCACCTTTTTGTTTTCAAAATAGTGCCTGAATATGTTTTCAAAGTTACGCGATTTAAGTTAAATGTATTAATTAAACTCTTGTTTAAGCAGTGAAAAATACCTGTGGAATTTAGACATTTAATTTTAAACACGTTGAATTTTATCGTGCAATTTGCCGGCAATAATATTGCTGGAAAATGGCACGCTATTGTGAGAACAAATTCGAATGAATGAAAACATAGATGAATGTTTACAACAGAAATAAAATGAGTTCCGAAGTATGATTACATTCCGAAGAGGTGTGTTTGAGTCAGATGGTATACGATGTTGTAGACGTTCCATGCACGTGACAATACTAAAATAACATCGAAAAATGATTTGCATGATATGGTGCATTGATAAAAGACATGTTCAAAATTGTGTAGTAGTAGAAGAAGTATTTTTACGTTTGATATCTTTGGAGTACTCTGTTAAAAATGCGATAGCACTATATTTTTATCAAATGTATTTTTCCCTAGAACATTCTCTGTTTCGTTTCATTACTCTGTGATGCATTTCATGGAATTCGTTCATTGACGGGCATCGACGCGGACGATTTGCTCCGATTCTACGTACGAGTTTGTCTCTCGAGTGAATGGTTAAACCTGGATTTTTTGATACAAATACGGGTTTCATTCATGGATTTATCAAGTTCAACTAGGGTTTTGTACAAGCCATTTAAAAGCTTTAGATTGGCTGCACTTTTTGCGACTTAAGACTCTTTGTTTAGAGATTGTAAGGTCTTGAGTCATGCTTTGTTTGTTGATAAATAAAGAACCTGTGTTGTAAACGTAAAACAGTTGAGGCGTGATCTTTGCAACGTTATAGTGTTTATAAAGTCTTTTCTATTAAGTTCGAGTTTCGTTTAACATTTTAAAGATGGTGGTATCAAGAATATCCTTATAAAACTTAAATATGCCTTTAGTACTTTGGTACCTGAGTGGCCGCCTGCAGTCGGTTTTTTTTAATAGTTTGAAATTGCGGGAACACAACGGGTTGTACGTTCGTGACAGCTTAGGTGACGCTCTCTACTTATTCTAATGAATAACTATTACAGTAGAAAGCGGCTTGCAATTTGGACATCTAAGTTGTTTCTTGAGTTATGAAAATTCACGGACATTTTAATAATTAATAATTTTTACTCATAAATCAATCATTACTTTGTTTTGCACACACAACGATCTCTTGAAAAATAGAATATTAACCCTTGCCTGTGTGTTAAGATTAAGATCTAACAAACCTACGCTTTTCATTAAAAACACGACACACAATTCACGACGACGTCACGACTTTATTTTGACCTAAAACTGGTGTAAAATCGCAAGCATGAATCGAGCCTATTTGACTTCAGGGCGACTTCACTGCATACGTTTGGTTAGCACCTGTCGATCATGCCGCTGATCCCTGTCTTCGTAAACTGAGTTCGTATTGTAATGTAACAATACAAATAAAATCTGCAAACACAGGTTGCTTTATCAATAAAAGGGAGAGTATCGTAGTTCCGAGAAATGAAAGCGAGTCTGAAACCTGATTTCAGCTCGCGAACTACGCTTCGTAGTACTACGTATTAAGGTTGTTTACAAACACTGGTGTACGTTTCCGCAGCAAACTCACACAGTCTGTGTATTGCTCGTCTGATATTTTTGATGGCATTTATTTTCAAGTTTTGTTACGGATAGGAATGCTCGAAGTTTATTTACGGAATGACGGTTATTTAAATAAATGTTTTTGATATGTGTAGAGTAGTTGTTTTAGCTTTTATTATCGAGTCTGTTGGCTGTTGATAAATTAACATAAAACGTCAAATAGAAAGCAAAATCAATTGATTTTGAAGTTGAGTTAAGTATGCATTGTGTAATGTGTTTACCGCGGTCTGATACCTGTCGGAAGCACATGGAACGTTTGAGTGAATCCCGATTCAAAACTCATGGTAATTGGAGCCAAACTATATAATTCAGTAGGTAGGAGCCAGAAATATGAGGGCATGAGGCTATTAGATTCAGCCACGAGGTGAAAAAAGCAGATCTTGTCTGTCAAGAACCTACGACTGGACATATTGTGTCTTAGAGATAATCGAGATGCTATTAATCTAGGTTGAATTATTAGGTTAACTTTGACGTTGCAACTCGACAGGATGGGGGAAGCGAATATCCTGGCGCTGTCGTAATAAACACTTGGGAAAGGCCTGTGTCCAGCTCTGGATTACTTAGGATCACACGTTAGAGGCCGTGATGGCCCAGTGGTTAAAGCGCCCGCTTCTCATGCACGAGGCTGTGGGTTCGAAATCGGGCAAGTACCAATGTGACACTAGGACGGAAAAAGGCTGGTATTATTATTATTAGAGGAACTTATGAGCACTAACGCATGCCTATGATCATAGCTAAGTTATGGGCTGATATACTGTCTAAGAAGGATAGTTTTCCTTGTACCTCTCTATAAAAGCAGCTTGGGTCAATTGCGCCAACAGTCCTAGGAAATACTGGATGCGGATGGCGGTGAGCCGGTGAACTGGATGTTGCCATGTTGCACCACAACTTGGGATAAGCCTATGTGCAGAAGTGGGCTGCGATTCTGTGACTTCAAATTAAGTTTTTAATAATCTTCAAAAGTCTCCTGTATAACCTCATTCTGCTAGCCAATGAATGCTAATTAGCTTCACCAAATGCTTATTGAAGCGAATATTAGAAGAAAAACATTTTCTTTCAAGGAATTACTCTTAGTCGGCTTATAAAATAATGAGCGGAAGTATGAAAAATGATGATTAAGATTTTCTGGTTTTGGCGCGTAATGAAAGTTTTTAACGCGTATTTTAACTGTTGATACTTCGTTTATTGTTTATTTTTCAGTCGAAGTCAAAAATTTCCTTGCTATTAGGATGAAATTACGATACGATGACATAACAATTCCATACTGGTGCCTTTCTCTACAATTTATCAGTTATTTTTCCTCAGGAAAACTCATTAACCACTTTTTAGTTAAAAAGATTGATTAAAAAGATTGTTAAGAACATTGATGAATTGTGGTTAGTTAACCACAATTCATCAATGTTCAATTCTGTTTTTTCTTCATCGATACCGATTAATAAAGGTAAATTATCGTAAATAATCACTCGAGAACAGCATAATAGATAACGAATACCGACCAAGTTTCTCGATACCCCTCCGAATAATTGCACGCCTGAAGCGGCTTTTGTGTCTGGATAACTGCATGTAAGCCGGGTTCTACCGGTGGCGGTGCGCTAATCTCATAACCGGATAGGAAACGTAATTTTCCCTGAGTGCCTATAGGTACTAGGCATAAAGTAGTTACTGATGCCGCCGATCAAATAAGATTTTAACTGACGGTGGAAGGTGTAAATAATGCTGTACGTTTGAAAATCTACTCGTTATTTATAAGTTTGTTGAGTTATTGTTGTACGCTTTTATAATTTAATCTATAAATAAATGATCGTGGACGGCCACGTCACAGCATCACGATAGAGGGAAGTTAAATGTATGGAAATATATGAAGACGCTTTTAAATGTGTTTACAGACCGGTGGGACTCTCCTCTCTTACGAAGGTGGGTAAGTCTTCATACTCACTTATCCAAATAAGCGGTGTACCATTGAACGAACAGTTCAATGGTACACTACCTACTTGTTTATTATTGTAAAAATTTTATACTAACATTAGGCTAAGTTATACTAACAATATATGGATGTAATTCTGAAATAAAATATTTGAATTTTAATTTGAATAAATTTCCTTCCATACAATATAACGTTATAAAGTTCACATATTTCCATACAATTTATGAATAAGTTCACGTTAGAAATTATGGAAGCGCACACTGTCAGTCATTATTGAGAACTTTGTTTCGTTTTTTCTGCTCTATGTACAAAACGAAAACCTCGTGCTTTTACTTTTTCAAAGCGGAACCGTTTCTAACGCTCCTACGCAGTGACTATTAGCATTATTTTGAATGCATTCGCAGTGTTGAATCAGTCAAAATTTTACCCATTAATCATGATTGGCTTAAAACTATGCACAGACACTGTACGATAATAGCGCAGTTTTTAATCCCATTCGGAGAGAGGAGTTTTCTACCTATACGAAATATTAATTCTTTTCAATTTAATATCGCTCGATGGTCGTCCAGTGGTGAATATTGCACCTATTATTTACTGAACGCCGCCCGTGAAGCCAGATCTAGGCAGCAAGGGCGGTGCTTGAGCTTGCCCTTTTGTTTCAGACCGATCCTGCACAAAATGTTAGAAAAAAGCAGTTCGGCGAATTCGGTGAAATATAGCCTGTACCATGCTGACTGAATGTAATTAAGGGCGTAAAAAAAATTATAGTCAGTTTTAGAGATAATAGCCATTTTTATGTTGAAGCCAGAGAGATGATTTTGTATAAACATAAAGCAAAACAAAACAACTTTCAATTCATATTTTATGGTTTTAAAACATATAATTATCTACGTCTGTATACTCTGAAGGGATAGGCGGAGATATTTTACACACATTTTGCATAGTAGACTTGTCCGACCGATTTTGCTGAAACTTATGGGATCTTGTATTGGAAAGGAGTATTTTTCTTTAATAATTATTTATGTACAACAATAAATTACAAAATAAATGAGTAAGAAAAGTAATACATCATATAAATAAAACAAAGTCGTTTCTCGTGTCTGTCTGTGTGTGACAACGTTTTTCACCGTCATTTCATTGAATCTATTTGGTAAGGTTTATGTGCCTACCACTATAAATAATACTACTAATAGAATATATAACTTTGATACAGGATCACATAGCCGTTAGCTATCACATACCCATCACATAGCCGTTATCTATGCATTCTCTACATAAAACTAAGAAATATTAAGCAAAAATTATTGATTGGAAACGACTTTGGGTGTGACCCATCTCTCTTTATGGCAGCGCGCAATATTACTCCCGCAAAACATTGTGATTTTGGTGCATGCAACGGTACCGGGGGCTTATGTGAAGTTATAATAACATTTATAACTTGTTTCATTACGAAAAAAGTTGGAACTTAAGACTTTTAATATCTCTGTATCCAGAAGGTTCCCAGGTACCGTCCAGCTGCTTCGTCTTTTATATGTCTAAGTGAACCCTATTGTATATGACCGGGGGATATGCAAACCTGAGGTCTCAAAAGATAAATCTTTTCAAAGTCAATGTTTAAACGTGGAAATAGTGGTACTTTAGCTGCAGTTACATCTAACCTATCGTGCTCCGCGTTGCCGGAGATATTCAGCCTGTACTCTTGCAGACGTTAACTTCACCAATACGGTGAAGCAATGTAATTGATATAGCAGTAACTGAAAGTAAATACATCTGTATTTGGCATTGTAATAATTCCATATTATTTATTTGTTACTGACTGCCTCGTTGGTCTAGTGATCGCAAGTGCTACTGCTGAGCATGAGGTCCTGGGTTCGATTCCCGGGTCACGCACAGTGTTATTGGGTTTTTCCATCTGGAATTTCTCGAGTCTGAATTTGTGCCCGGTTGATGGCAATAGGCTCGCCCCTATTACATGGGACTTAAACATAACTGTCGAAATATGAGTGTACTATAAGTACCTACACCTCTGCCTAACCCTTTGGGAAATACAGGCGTGATGTTATGTTAAGTTATTTATTTATTATAGCTCCAGCGATATGACGAATGTCGCTTAAATTCGGAACATGAAACGTGGATATAGAATTATTAAAGAATTTGAAAATACTCTCTAGACAGCCATTTCGTGCTTCCACTATCCAACATGTTTTGGTTACAGTCCACTCATTAGCTTCTTCGTCAGTAAGTGCATAGGTGTATTGACATTGGCCACGTCTCTCGTTTTTTATACTAGGTATTAGAAAAGTAGCCATCGGAAGCATCTTACTATGAATATTTCAGCAAGTGTTTTGTTTTTTATGAACGCAGTACGACTGTATTTCTTGAAACAACTACTGTTCGATATCTAAATAAGTGGAATCGTTGTACACTATTACTTTTGGTTCCTGAGGCATTGGATTTTATTATATAAATGATTTCGTACCCTTATTGCAAAAACCGATTATGTGCATTTTTAACTGGTTTTACCTGTAGCTCGATTGGAAGAGTCGATTGTTATATTTAACTTAATTTAGGTAAAAAATGCAGATAATCGGTTTTATAACCGACAAAAAAAGAGGAGGTTCTCAAGTCGCGCCGTATATTTTTTTTCTATTTTTTTTATGTATGACCACGCATAACTTTTTACAGAGTGGTCTGATTTGAACGGTTGTTGTTTTATTCGGTGGCACAAAACGGTAATAAGAAACCAAAGACACCAACTTTCAAAATCAAAGTTATTTTCACTTTGTCGTGTTTTTTTTTGAAAGTCAGTTTTATTTTTTGTAAAAAAAGTCGTAAACCGTGCGAAGCAGAGGCAGGTCGCTAGTAGGTAATTGAATAAAACCCACAACATACAAAAGATAAAGTCGGCCAGACGACTTGTTATACGAAATGTGTGTGTAAATAGATAGATCTCTGCCTACCCCTTCAGGGTATACAGACAAGGAGTACAGACGAAGAGTTTTATGAATCGGAACTTGCTGTGGTTGATGTGATTGCTTTTTTATAACTTTTTAGCAGTAATTATAAAATAAAAATCCTCTTGCTGACTGCAACATAAAAATGACTATATCTCTAGAACTGGCCATTTTTTTTTGCGCTGATATAGACTTCCAATCAGCATGTTACAGGTGTTCTACCAAACAGCCAAATTGGCCGATCGGCATTTTCCTAACATTTTGTGCGGGGGTCCTATAAACTTTATCATCTCTGACATTAGAGCCCATTTTCATTAAACTACAGCATCGCTTGAATTGATGCTCATAATTACAATATGCCTAATTGAACACAAAAACATTTGAATTCAAACTAATTTCTAACGGCCATAAGCACGGTTCAACCAAATTAATCAAATAAATTCGATTTGGTTGATTCATCCAAAAGAAAGACATAACTGAAACGTGTATTGTTAAAAGTTAAAGCACAAACGGATATTAAGTACAATTCCTATCTGCCCTAAATGTTAAATACAGGGTGGTACAAATAGTGACGTCAACAAAAAAACAAAATAGATTTCTCATATTTAGGGGTATCCAAAAATCTCCCATGTATATTCCGCGATTTTTGATAATTTAGGAGATATGAATATTTTTTTAATTTTTGGGGAAATTCTTCGGGGACATTTTTAAAAACTTATAACTTATTTTCGACAAGTTCTTTTATGTTTTTTTTTAGCGATGGGACTACCATGAAATACGCTTTCATTTATAAAAAAATATCTTCCTGACATTAGTGCAAGATACAATTTATTTTATCGAAAGTGAGAAATTTACATTCTTACGATGAAAAGTTGATTTTCTTTTTCAATTTAAAAAATGTTAACAAAAGTTTTAGGTTCTACTAGTGATTTCAAAAACTGAGGAAGAATCTTAGCTTTAATAATAATAATTAAAAAAAATACTTCATTTGCGCATTTTGCAGATGTCGACCATTGAATGCGGTGAGGCGGAAATTACCTTAACAATAATTTGATCTTTAAAATTATTATGACCCATTTTTATCCCTCTTAAAGTGAACGTATCAATTGAAATAAAACATTTACTCACATAAAAAAAATTATTGAGTATGAATATCACCATAATATGTACACTCAATAATGGGCCCCCGGAAATGGTCGCTAGCACATAGTGTTGTAGCGACAAGGGGGCAACATGTCTTGAGGTGCTTAAGAGGAGTGGAGAGGTATTCCACGGCTATCAGGACAATCCCGGAAGTACGGTCAAGATCCCTACCAGCATCTTACTGGAATACTTCCTTCCTCTGAGCACGTTTGCTCTTGCGAATCTCCACTCAAGCCGGCCGATAAAGGCAAGACAGAGGTGGGAGTTCTGTTCCTCGTCAGTGTTCACTCCAGCCGGCCAATAAAAGCAAGCCAGAGGTGAGGAACAAGATTTCTCCCGGGAGATACTGCCCAACAGCTCGCCACATGCTGCCCTGTGGGTTTATGTATCTCTTGGTCTGGTTACTAGCCCTAGACTTGTTTCGGCAAAGTAAACTTTACCGGCACAGACCTACGTAGAGTTCAGGAGCGCGCAAGCTCCACCACAACGTCAACGTAGAGATACGGCGCTGGGGTTATTATCATTATGTCGTTTATTAATTTTCTTTTTTCTTCAGTTACATTTTTAAATAGACACTATTTCATAAAAAGATATAAAAAAACATTTAAAATTAAAAAAAATAGAGTTCCACCGGTATCGGGAGCAGGGTTCAAGCTACCGGTGGTTAGGGCTGCAGTGACAGGAACCTCCTTACAATTCGAGTCGTCTCAAGAAGTTACTGCCTTCTGAATCAGGCTCTTGATCCAACCGCCTAATGAGAGCCTCGAGAGATGTTGGTCGAGGCTTTCGGCCATCAGGCCATTGGCTGTTACGACAATCGGCACAATGACAGCCGAGCTCACATTCCTCATATCAACAACCTCGTGTGCTAAGTCGAGATATATTATTTGTTTCTCTTTCTCAGCTTTCATGAGGTTCTCGTTATGTGGAATTGTAACATCTATTATCATTGCGCGGCGCGCTAATCGATCTATCACCACTATATCAGGCTTATTGGCGACAATAGGTCATTTTCGAGAACTGGGTCGGGCATATACTTGTAATACGGCACCTCAGAGTCCACAAGTTTGTATTTCAAAGCAAGTTGCTGTTGAATAATCCTGGCCACTTGGTTATGTCTGTGCAAGTACTCGCCGTTAACCAGACAAAAACAACCAGAGATGATAATTATGTGTGATAGACTCACCCGGATGGTAGCATGCCTGACACACGTCAACCGTCCCGTCCTTCATGATATGTCTCCGATAGTTATTCATCAAGATAACTTCGTCCATAATTGCACAGACGAAACCTTCAGTTTCCCCGAAAAGGTCATCAAAACGTAGCCATGATACGGAAGCTAAGAAATCTACACCGGGCTCACGAAGAGCCTGATAGAAGCGCCCGCGAAGCTCCTTGTTTTGCCATACCGCCACGCGGTCATCTGTAGTAAGTACCATCGGTTTGCGCCAGTTCTCTTTAGCCATGGAGACTGGCGTGA
This sequence comes from Fissipunctia ypsillon, assembly GCA_947568875.1. NCBI lineage: Eukaryota > Metazoa > Arthropoda > Insecta > Lepidoptera > Noctuidae > Fissipunctia > Fissipunctia ypsillon. The sequence goes on from OX387643.1 coordinate 28,047,305, forward strand.
GGCCCTTGTCCTCTGCGACCACATCACGGTGCATACCAACATCGGCTTTTAAAAAATATTCCCTGAGGCTGCACGCCTCACGGTTGTGGAGGGTCTTTGCATTTAAAAAGCCTCGTTCCCCGCACTTCCGCAGGATGTACAGTCTCATCACCGATGATCGTGGGTGATACATTCGGTTTGCGGTCAGCAGTGTACGACCCTCCTATCCAGGGCGTCGAGTTCGGTCTTTTGAGTATGCCGAAAGAGTACATCAAAACCGACATTACCCAACCGTTGAAGGCGTGCACCTTGTTTCCGCCTGAAAGAAGACTAATTTAATACCTTCTTCAGGCGACCAAAGAAGCGCTCCTTCAACGAATGCTTCATGTCAGTAAGATTGATGTCTAACGCTTCCGCCATACCCAAATACTTATAGCTTTCGGATGAGGAGAGGGATCTAAGGTGTATGGAATCCGAAAGTTGAATTCCCTCGGATTCCATAATCACCCCTCGCTTTATATGAATGACTGCACATATGCCCACACCAAATTCCATCCTTATGGCGTTACTGAAAGTTTCAGTTACCTTCAATAGCTCCATCAGTCGCAATTTGTTGGGGGCAAAGAGTTTCAAGTCATCCATGTAGAGGAGGTGCGATATGACCTGACCACCCCTCTTCAACCGATAGCCTAGACCTGAATCCTCCAGCAGTGTGCTTAAATGCTTAATTCTAGCAGGATTCAGGGCTAAGCAGAACCAAAGTGGACTCAAACTGTAGCCCTAAAATATTCCCCGTTTAATCCACACAGGCTCATCATTCTCCTGGATCCGTCGACACCCTGGATAGCGAAGGACTGTCCTCCATTGTCACATACACGACTCAAAGAAGGTGCATATAGTTGCATCAATCTTGTACAACTCCAGCACCCTCATGAGCCATGTATGTGGTACTGAGTCGTAGGCCTTCTTATAATCTATCCAGCATGTCGACAGATCTTTGCGGGATCGACGAACCTGTTGGCTTATGGCCATGTCGATGAGGAGTAGCTCCTTAGTACCGCGGGATCCGTTCCTACATCCATTTTGAGAGGAAGACATAATCGAGTTACTCTCAATGTGCGTATTAATTTTCGCTCTCAAAATGGATGTAAGAAGTTTATAGACCGTCGACAAACACGTGATCGGTCTATCATTCTTGGGTTCCGCGGGACTACCTGATTTATGGAGCAGGTGGGTAACGCCTGTTGTTAGAAACTGCGCTAGCCACCCAAACTCTAAGGATGACTGGAACTGAGACGCCAGGCAAGTGTGTGAACTAATTAGCCATTTCAACCAAAAGTTGTGCAGTCCGTCCGGTCCTGGAGTTTTCCAATTCGGTAACGGACGGACTGCTCTGGCTACGTCAAATGGCGTAATTATGATTGCTTTCATTTCTGATATAGTTACACATACTCGCTCGATGTCCTGCATCCAGCCAGCCTCAGTGTGCCAGACGAGCACCAACTAGATGCTGCGCCAGAATACATTCGTGATGGCATCATCCGGGTGGCACACGTCTGTCACATTTTGTTCAAGTCGCTCGCAAGCTCTATATACCCACCTCTCATCGCTCTGGAACATGCGATTCTGCGTGTATCGATCAACCCGCCGCTTATACCGCTGAATACGACTCGCCCATGCACACACTTTCTGCTTCAGGAAGTCAATGCGCTCTGTGACACAGGACATGTATTCTCAAGGGCTGATTCCAATCCCTGAGAATGCCCGCTTTACAAAGTGCATCACTCGTGGTCGTGTATTTCCCTCCCTGAAGCAGTATAGTTTGCCGATGAGTACACTAGTCCCATCGATACGACGTTCGATCTTGCACTGCCAGGCTGGTATGGCTGGTTTTGGTCGAGTAGCTCCGTCATAGTTTGGAAACTTGACGTTAGCTAAACGACATGCCGCAACAGCCGCGCAATACAAGATCAAGTGTATATCAACAAGATCCTCGCTGCTCTCGAATAAATTCTTAAGTTGCAAATCCAAGGCACACACCAGCGCCTTATTTTTCTTGTGCATAGGTAAGCGTGGTAATCGGGGCCTAAGTTTGGTCGGAGTGGATCTATATTCGCGAAATGCATCCTCCGCGTTTCTCAATCAGACGTTGCACTGGCTACTTAATGTGGCAACCCTATCATCCTCCTCTACAACACCATGATTGGATCGTGGCGGGATTGCATCTGTGGGTGACGCTTGTACCACGGTTTGTGCCGGAGTCGAGACGATATGGTTGCTCAGTACCTCTGAGCGCAGCCTATCAAGTGCGGCATCGTCCAACCTGTGATTGCGTTGGATGACCCGCACCTGATCCGATAGTCGTTGGGCCGAGATGTTGACAGTTGGCTCTAGTTCCTGAAACAGAGACAGCATTCTAACACGGTACGCAGTGAGGTTAGTTCCCCTCTCTGTAGACCCGTAATATGCGCGCATGACGTTCTCGTTCATAGACTGAGTCCGTCTCAGGCGCTGCACACAGCAACCGGTAGCGGGGACCTGGCTCGGAGCTGGTTGGCCCCTGAATCCCAAGCTCCGCGGTGGCCGGACTCTCCCCTGCTAACGTACAGGTATTGGCGACGTCGGCAGAGAAAAATATTTGTCGCTCGAGCTCGACGCAACTGCCACGGCTGGTGTCACAGCATTTTCGATGTGGCTGGGTATCGGCGGCGGCGAGGCGGAGCTGAGCGACGAGTCCGGAGGTGGTAGGCGTGCACGGCGAGCTGCTGATCTCGTCAACATAGCATGATTTTCATAGCATCAATAATTCATATTCCAGCAGAATTTATTATTATTTATTATTAATATTAATACCTCCTCCTCCGAGTACGTTTGATCTTGCGAATCTCCACTCAAGCTGGCCAATCAAGGCAAGAAAGAGGGAGGAGCGCTGTAATTAAGTATTATTTTTAACCAACTTCTAAAGTAGGAGGTTTATGGTTTTGTATGTTTGTTACGCAATTTCTTAAAGACGGCTCGATCGATTTGGCAAATTATTTTTTTATAGGACCATGTAAAGCGGGCCTACTCGTGTGCCTTGGTTCAATGTTGACCAACTCAGAAGGAATCATGTTAAATTAATTTCAAGACTTCGCTCTGGACACTATCCATCAGCGAAATTTGCATTCCTTATGAAAAAAGCTGATTCGCCGGATTGCAGAGAATATAATCAGATTGAAGATGTGCAGCATTTACTGATGGATTGTGTCGGAACAGGCGTGAGAGAGAGTCACTTTTAAGGGAATTAGACTTAAATAAGCTTAATGTGGGATTAATTCAATCAATTTTATCTCAACCAACTTTAGAAGGTGCTAAAAGGTTATGTCATATAATAACAACCCTTCATTTGTGACTTCTATCTTTATCGATAAGTATGTTATACTGTTTAATTAACTGTTTAGGATGGTTTATGTGTGGATTGTAAATATTAATGTAATGTCTAATAGGCACGATGGGGTTGGCATAACTGTTTAGATAAAAACCCCAAAATAAATAAAGAGAAAAAAAAATTGAGAGGGTATACTTCCTAGGCGGTCCTATTGTTATCAGGTCAGGATCTGATCGAGAAACCGAGGGAACTCTTCAAATTTGCAATTTGGCACACTTATAGCGATATGGATATTTTTTATAGTAACTCGTGCATTTGGTCTTGGCAAATATCATTGGGTGAAGCGGACCTGATGATGAAGACCACAAATGACCACCGGAACTACTCAAAAATAAGTATTTCACGGGTTGCGATTCGTTCACTTTAATATGGTTGCTAAGCAATTTATGCTCGTCACAATGCATATGGTGAAGTGAAGCTGATGGTGAAGTACCAGGAGAACTCCTCAAAAATTTACGTCCCTGCATCGGGAAAAACAATATTTCGTAAAAGGTAATGAGTAGTTGACATTAAGTTAGTGTAACTTAGATAAATTACAAACCAACCCAATAAAAATTAAAAATAAAAAGCTTTTTTACAAAAAAAAAAACAACAAACTTCCAAAAAAAGAACACTCATCATCATCTGCCTAGCCTTTTCCCAACTATATTGGGGTCGGCTTCCAGTCAAACCGGATGCAGCTGAATACCAGTATTTTACATGGAGCGACTGCCTATCTGACCTCCACAACCCAATTACTGGGTAATACGATACCCCTTGGTAAGACTGGTTGTCAGACTTTCGGACTTCTGACGACCCGTAACGACTGTCAAAGATAAACGAATGACAGCCGGGACCAACGGCTTAACGTGCTTTCCGAGACACGGAAGGGTCTTGATATGTAAAGATGGTCACCCATCCACGGACCAACCGCGGCAAGCGTAGCTGAACCTGATCGATTGACCCGTGCGGCTGTTATTTCTTAGCCACAAGCCCCTCTGTAATTACTGTAATTTCGGAAGTCGGTGGCAAAAAACTAAAATACAGATCCAAAGACACCGACTTCCGAAATTAAAGTTATTTTTCACTTTCCAGTGGTTTTTTTGGAAGTCGGTTGTATTTTTGTAAAAAAAGCTTTTTATGTTAATGTTCTTTTGAGCCTTTTTATCGAAACTTTATTAAACGTACCTACTCATGATGAAAGTAAGTTTAATAAAGTTAAAGGATGATTAAAATCTATTCGACTTAATAAAAATCTTAAATTTACTGACAGACGACGCACAACTTAAACCGTTGGGTGTAGCAGCTTGAAATTTTGCACAAGAGTTCCTTACATAACGAAGGTGACATTAGAGAGCAAAATTACTTGCCAAAAGGGGTTAAATAGGGGATAAAAGTTCATAATTTTTACCGATGGGGAATTCATCAGGCACATGGTATGTTTTTGTAATAAATTATCTATATAAATAAATAAAATTGAAGTGTCTGTTTGTAATGTCAAAATTACAACTTTTTAATAAATGCATATGAAAGTATATTCGGTACTTACAACAAAAAAGCTATTTTTTATGTTTTTGTCTGTCTGTCTGTTTGTTCCGGCTAATCTCCGAAACAATTGGACCGATTTTGACAGGACTTTCACTGGCAGATAGTTGATATTACGGGGAGTAACTTAGGCTACTTGTATTTTAGAAAAATCATTATGGTTCCGCGAAAAAAAATTGTAAACATAAAGTCGGATTTGAAAAATTCTTTTTGCATTTGGTAGCCCAATTTTCGAGGACTGTTATAAGCTATTTAAAATCACGCTACGCACACTTAAGAGCCGAGCAAAAAGAAAAAAGTCAGAAAGAAAACGAAGTAATAGCACAGATTACCAGATAAATCACTCCATACAATATTTTCAATACCTGTATACTGCTATAATAGCGTACACCTTCGAGGCGCTGCGAACGAAAATGTACCTAACCTTACAAGCGTAAAGTGAGTTTTGCTTCGCAGCTGCGCGCCACCGCTTGGTTATTGTGAATTGCTAGGGCTGCCATTTTTTTTTCCGACGTTTGGCTCCCAGCCTGGAGCGAGCCGGGGTTGCCTTGAGGCGGCTCCTGCCCAAACGCCTCAAACGCCTCCTGCCAGAGGCTCTATACGGGAGTCGTATGGTCCATGGCCCTTTACGGGGCTCCAGTGTGGGCGCATTCCATGAGGCGCCGACCAGCCCGTCGGTTGAACGCGTCATGGCCATCCGGCTAGCCCGGGGATACTGCACGGTCACTAGTGAGGCGGCGAACCTCCTTGCCGGATTACCGCCATGGGATCTGGAGGCAATAGTCCTCGCGCACATGTGGGAGTGGCGCGAGGAGGCAAAACGCCGGGGCGTAACTCCACTGCCGCGAGAAATGGCGGCACGGCAAACAGAGCTCCGGCGGGATCTCATGGCGGCATGGAGAGTGCGATTGTCGCAATCCAGCGCTGGGCACGCCACAATTGTGGCGATAATTCCCCTCTTTGAGGAGTGGCTGGAGAGGCGCCACGGCATCCTCACCTTCCGCCTGATGCAGGTCCTCACCGGACACGGGTGTCCTGACCTGTTCCGGATAAGGCGGGAGAAAACTCCCGGGTGTCATCACTGTGTGGATCGCCCGGAGGACACGGTGGAGGTATACCCGGCTTGGGCGGAGCACCGCCGTGTCCTCGCTGAAGCGATCGGCGGCGGCGATCTCTCGCGTCCAGTCCTGGTCCAGGCAATTTTTCAACCAATATGGAGAACGATGAAGACCCTAATTTTATACACAATCACAATACTCTTCATTTTGAAGATAATCATAATTAAAAAAGCGTGCCAGAACGCTTTTAAATAAACAATAATCATTTCAATTTCATATGAAAATAACATTAACAAGATAATAACGATAATAAATATTATTGAAAATTAATTTGCACAAAGTAGATTTTTGTTAAACGTGATTTTCAAAAACAGTTGACAAATGGAGGTCATTGACCTTTATATTCTTATCTCAGACGCATAGTTGAAGTAATTAAGTAAGTAACCTACCAATAAAATACAAAACACGAAACATGCAAGTTTAAGCAATTTACCTATTTAAAAAACGATAATAAAACTGTATCAGCAGGTAAACTGAAAAAAGATAAGTTTTAAATCTCTTCTCTTGCTGGATCTACATCCATCAACTGCACATAATACACCAGAACTAACCATATCATATGAATTTGAAACTAAGTACGTCAGATCGACCGAAATAAATGCGTACGTACGCGCCTCGCGGCTGTCGGTCGGCAACCCACTGAGAAATAGGTCGCGTGCGACCCGGCGGCCGGTAGATAGTTAGCGCGCGTAAGTACATGGAGTAATTTATCTGGTAATCTGTGGTAATAGCGCGGGTGGGAGATGCAACGCGACGGGTCGGGGGACGAGAGAGTTTTATTAAAATGTGGCTGTTATTTTAGTATATTGTGTATCTTAGGCTGAAGTGCAATATTCATTTCGTTTAAAACGTAGGTGCGAATAATTTCTAACAAGATAACATAACAATGACGAGACTTACGTGATAGTAATCCATATATTATTGGCGCTGTCTTATCAGACCTTTCAGTGTGTCCTATCACTGCGTGGATGGTTTATAACTGACCAAACATCGCTGGACATGTCATAAAAGTCCCATCCATTAACCAATATGGAGAACGATGAAGACCCTAATTTTATACACAATCACAATACTCTTAATTTTGAAGATAATCATAATTAATTATTCTTTGCTTCATAAATGTTTAGCTGGACCATGTAAAAACCGCAATGAATATTGTTGAATTATTGTATAAATGAAAGGGATTGTGTGTTACGCTTTAGGCTACACACTATTACCAGCTCAGTCAGGTTAGAGAACAGACTTTGTGTTCAATGTCATCATACGAACCTATTGTATCTGACACGTAAAAAACTTTTTTTCTCTAGGATTTAAAATCGAAAACTCTCGAAGGCAAAGTGCTATGCTTGAATGCTTTCAATTTCAGTTTTTTATACAGTTTGCTGCATAACTCTGCATGTCAAAACTTTTTGGTTCTTTATTGTCAATCTTTTTTTCCGTTTGTCATTGAGTCTGGTTGATTTTTTTACTTCATGATTCGAATTATTTTTTTCTGAGAGATGGGTCCTCAGTTTTTTCAGGACGATTCGTCAGTTGCAAAAAGTTGAGCTGTTGATACTGACACAGTTTGTTGGAAATTTACGTGTAATTTGTGAATTCGCTTTTTCTAAGTTGTTTAATATAAGCAAAGTTGCTTTCGACGTCGCCCTTGTTTGTTACCTTCGGTATGTATTCCTGTTATGTTGTTGCCCTAGTATGTTTGTGTTTTTTTTACCTTCTGTGCTAATATCCGCTATTTACTGTCATAGGAAAGATTTTTTCAAGTACGATTTCAATACTCCATGGTTTGAGTCAGGAGATTTCATCATCATTTTCCTGGTACGTATCTTTTAACCGTTTTCCTCAATCGGAAGTTCAGTCTGATCACTCTGGTCTAACCCTAACTTATTTTGTCTTAGGATTAAACAGTTTAGAACAGGCCGCCTTTCGGCCTCCAGATCTGGCCCAAAATAACGCTGGACATCGTTGGTCAACACCGAGTATTTGACCGCATCTTGACTGCGAAAGGTCACGCAACTAACACCAACTCCTGAGCAGAGAGCCAGTTCTTGCAGTCTACGACACCTCGCCGGACGTAATTACGTTATGTCAACGATTTTATACGATATTTTTACGTACTAGTTAAGTAATGTAGTTAGTAACTCTCTGCTAATTTTTAATTCGTTCACTATTTAAATTTAAATTTTCAAATCTGTAAATGCGAGATACCTTGGTTCTCTGATCTTTTTTTCCATTACGGTTTATTTTGGGAGCGTTACCTAATAGCGATTGCAATCGACTGGTTAGGACGTTTGTTTTTCTTTCGTTATTCGCGTACTTCACCCTATCGGACCAAAGTTCTCTGCTATTTATCTTTTTCTTTACTTATATTAACCCGCAACCCTTTTTATACCATAAATATTCTTTTTTTTTACTTTTTAATGTTTTTTCTACTTTTCTTATAATATAACAAAATTAAACGTGTTTCGGCGAAAAAGTGCATTTCCTTTTTTATTTTTTTCGTCCTTTTTTATTTTTTTCGCTACAAGTTGCAAAGAAAGGACGACTGCAAAGCGGATTAATCTGAATGGTAAAAGGCGCTACTGTTAATTTTGATTTTAGTGATACAGAGAAAAAGGAAATTGATCGCGCGTAAGTCTGTTCTATATTTCCCTCTTTGAAGAAGTGCTGAAACTCGGCTTAACATAACTTGAAATTACGCCTTTATTCGTCGAAGAGGTGGGAAGATTTATTTATTTATTTCCCTCATACATCTATCATTACAGGGTAACCTAATGCGATAGTGTATTTATTAAACTCTTATCCTAACTTTGATATTTCTCGGGACCCCAGGGTCCCGGACCTTTGGAAGGCATATGAGGGGCTGAAGCCAACTCGCAGAGGCCCGTTAGACGCTTTCAATGGAAATGAGGCACCAACCGACGATTATCCCTATACGCACTATGCAAGTGCACCCAAGGACAACCCCCGGTTGGTGAATTACATTTTGTAACTTATTACAAACAACGCAAAATGGTAAATAATGGTATATAAACACCTTCATTTAGCATATTATGACATTAATCCCATGTGATATTTTGTGTCTTTTTCTCTACATTAACCGGGCAAAATTCCACTCCGAGAAAAAGTAAAAACGCAAAATACTTTTCCTGACTTCGAAAACAGAACTTCGACTATCTGCATTAATAAAATTCAATTAAGTGCTGTTTATTTGCCCGTGTAAAGTAACGTGAATGTTTCATAACTACTACAGGTTATCCGCTAGTTTGTTTTGTTCAAAAGCTTTCAACTTTATCAAAATAAACGATATTATACTTTATTCGTTATTGTATGAAGCCCTTTTTATCAAATATGAAGTGTTTAATTGGGAGGAGTGTTAAAACGCGATTAAATTAGGCATTTCAGTATAAATATTATAATTAATTGTATCGGGATTTGAGAAGAATGTTGTTGAAAATTAATGCACCGGTTAACGCATTAATTAATAAGTAAATATATTAGCCAGCCGTGTAATATTTTCAAACCGTAGTACAAACAGTTATTATTAGTATTCAAGCGAATTCCGAGTATATTTTGGAACGAAGTTCTTTAACACGGCTTGCGGTAGCAGTTGACTAAAAGCGCTCATACATAGTTTTAGCAAGCTACTCGTAAATATTTTTGATACTTGAAACTTGAGACCATACTAGATAGATGGCTCTGTATTTATACATAACATACAGCGAAAGGAACTTTGCTCTAAGTGGGTATCCCACGACTCCTCCCGACTTTTTTTGTCATTATAGTGGAGCTTTAAAACGAACATAGTGACTTTTACTTATACATGCATAGTTTATTGACAAGTGCACATTGGCCAGTTTCAGAAAAGTGGGCCGAAATGGTCAATAGGCACGTATCATTTTGGACAGACTGTCAAACCGTTTCTGTTCATTTAAGACTGACGCACATTTGGGCGGGTCATGCCACATCCCAAAAATCCTCCTACATCAGTTTCGTACATTTTATATGAACCATCGCACGCTATAGGCGGACCGCACACTACAGGCGGGTCGCACCGCTCTATTTTATATTGAAATGCTGCGCTGTGGCCCGACGCGGCTGTATTTTGGCGGTTGCTTTTTGATTATGTTTTTATGTACCTAAATATTAATTTCATACAATAGTTTGTGAGATTAGACAAAATGATGTAAATAGTGAAATGACAAAGCGTGCAATGTTGCTACTCGAATTTGATATCTAAACTGTAGTGCTGCTATCTTTGCGACATTGAGAATATTTTGATAGATTAATTGTCATTCTTTTAATTTATTTCGATAAGAGAAAAATGTATCGATATCGAAACGGTAGCAGCACTCGAGTTGACACATCGTGAGTTTCACTTAGTCTAACACAACATACGAAAATTAAATTAAATTCACATAATTATTAAATGAAATGACGACCGCGCTGATAATACAATAATTAAAAAAATATATTTACTTTTAATATAATGAATATTACAGTATACAACATATAAGTAAGGATTATGTAACAAGGGAAGCAGTAGGAAGGATTGGAAGCAAATGACGGATAACTAGGCGTAATGGCAAAATTTGGAAACCCCTAGGTATATCCAGCAGTGGACTGTGAAAAACTGCCTTCGCTAATTGGCTATTATTAAGAAGGTATCTGTAGAACGCAAAATTAAAATTATGCTTGTAGTATTGCAATAACAATAAACCGACCTACCATAGTTTCAAAACTTAAGTGTTAAGGTAAAGCTACACGTTTCTACTAAATTGGTTCACTTTGATGTGACTTTAAATTATTCACTTCTATTTTTACACGATTCAGTTTAGTCAGTTCATCTAAATTAGAATATTTATTGACATTTTATGTAACTAGAACACAACATACTTCATAAAATATTATCTACTGTTTAGCTGATTATAATCTATCTATGTATTCTATATAAATAAAAATGAAATGCTGTTCTTTGGTAAGCGCATCACTTGAGGACAATCTTGAGAAAATTAGCTGGACCGATTTGGCTATTTTTGTATTAAAATGTTCGTAATAATCTGAATTAGGTTTTTATGGACAGTTTAATTGGAAAAGTTTCCTGGGTTTTTTTTATTCGAAAAATAACTGAACGTTCTTTTTCATGTGATTTTTGTATGAATTATCGAAAATTGGACAGGACAACGTCTGTCGGGGCAGCTGACAGCTGACACCTGTTTATGTATATTTATGATGATTTGGAAAATACGCTAACCTTCCTACCTAATATCCGGAAACCGCGGAAATAGCAGATAATTGTGGGTTTGTCGCATTCACATTACATTCATAATAAAATCACGGAATAGTTTATTATTAATTGAAATATTCATATAACAGAGTGACTAAAGAATTACATTGTTGATAGGTACATTTGCAAAATAGATGACCACCAATATAATTTTGTCTAATGGCCACCCATAAAGTTATTCCACCTTTTCAGCTGACAAGGTGTAAAAAGAAGTATGTTATTAACTATTGGTGGCGAGCGATAAATGCATTATGAAAGTCAGTCTGTGATCCATTATTTCTATGCCACAACATACAAATACATCTTACATGCAATAATATTAAAAAGGCTTAATTCCTTACTTTTGTTGCCCTTTGCACCCTCCTCGAGATTTGTCTCTGCAGTGAGGATGAAGAAGTAATATTATAAGTTATTGTTACTGCATTATTTTCAGTGGCCTGTTTCATAAAAGCTATGGCGAAACAAAAAACAGTCGCGAGTTTCTTATGTAGATTTAAATCAATTTTCGCCAGTTTCACCACCACCGGTAAGCATCTGGTAATTACGTATTAATTTTGTTCTATTTTGAAATCGATCTATGCATAGGTTACATGTTTAAAGTCATTCAATTAATTATGTGAATTAATCGAGCGTCCAGACATGGATCTGTTTGCTATAAGATTAATAAATATTTAATTAAAACTGAATAAGTGAAGTGAACTGATTAATTGAACTGTGGTGCTATTCTGTAAAGATCCCACCGTGAAAATTTAGGTGAAGTGAGCGTGATGTGAACTGTCATCCCACCTTACTCTACTAAGAATTGAGCTCACTTCAAATTCACTTCACCTAAGTGCTCACAGTGTGATGTTTACAGAATAGATATCCTGATTTATTAGATTTAGTATCGAAATTATGTATTAATGTGATTAGTTATCCAGACGGAATAGCTTTAGTTTTTGTAGGTATTTTATGCAATTTCTAAAACCTTTGAGACGCCATCAAATACTTTTCTTTCATCTTTAGAGAACGCGGGAAGAAGTAAGAAGTATTTATATCCATTTTTCTTCATTTATAGTGGACAGAAATTGAAAGAGCGTAGGATGGTGCAATAATGAAGGTTATAAGCACTCGTCGAATTTTTAGTGGTTTTAGCTCTTAATAATAATGTTAAATAATCATTCCAAAACAATAAACATTACGATTTTCTACTTATCAATCATATAAGTCTCAAAAACCATTAAAAGTTCTACCAGCATAGTACCTACGTAAATCATAAAATTATAAATGTTTTATTCAATAAATAGTTCAAGGCTCAGTATTATCAGCGCGCTCGAAGTTATCAGCTAACTTGTGCTTAATTTCGTGGGTCAAAGTTTGGACAAGATGCGCCATAATCTCTTCGATGCAGGTAAGCCCCGTCAACTAGACCACGAGCCGTTAAACCGATAAGCCCATTTAAAAAATGTAGATCCATTTTAAAAATGATTTCCAATTGAGTTTCAAAAATGATACGCAAATTATTTTCAAGTAGAATGAAATATGAATCGTGTTTGAAGAATAATACTATTTTATTTGGAAGCGAACATATTTTTTTGTATTAAGAGAAATATTATTCGAAAATGGAAATAAAGTATCTTTAAAGATTATTTTAATATTCTATGTCTACTGGATGTGCGAAGGACTGCGAGGGTTTCAACATCTTTTATTACAATATAATTATTTATTATCACTGCAATGCATGTCTATTTTGCCAGTGAAATACATATATCTGTATAGAAACTGGTGATCGATTTATGCACCAATAATTGACCTTCAAATAGGGTCAATAATTGTGGTGTTCTTCGACAATAGGGGGAATCATGAAACCCGAAATTATGTAGACAAAAATGTCTTTTAGTCCATTCAAATGACAATTACTTTAATTAAGGTACTGCAAATAGTAAAATCAATAATCATTCAATAGTAAAACTAAACAAAACGTTTAATCGTATCTTTTCACATACGATTGTAAGTAGTACAATTGCCCTTGAGATATCAGACAGAAAAGTAAAAAAAAATTGAAAATAAACATTTATACCCGCCACGCTTCTTTAAGAGTCGGTACCAGGAAATGGTATTATGGGTTTTGGATAAGTTTATATAGAAAAATTAAAGTACTTACATAGTAGCCACGAAAAAAAATTCTGGCTAGTTCAAGAGTTTCACTAGCCAGTGAAAAAATCGGATTGAGGATATACCTTGTAGAAAGTAGGTGGTGGAAAAAACAGGACATTAGGTACCTTCTTTTTTACTCTAAAGTTATCAAAATACGCCAGTACTTTTTGCAAGTTTTTAGTGATGTTCAATTTTTTTTTAAATCATATATCTACAAGGTTTATCCTCAATCCGAATTTTGCACTGACTGATGAAACTTTTGAGCTATATCCAGACGGTTTTTTTTCGTGGCTACTATTTTAAGTTTTTTATAACCAACACCCATAACACAATTTCCTGGTACCGACCCTTCAGTTAGGCGCTAGATCTGAGCGTTGTTGTGGCTTCTCGGTACCGGCCGTGGCGTCAGTTAGTTTGGCCTAGTATTCTTGGCCAACTATTTATTAACCGCCGAGTTAGCTGATAACTTTGATCTCGATAGAGTTATCTAAACTTTGATGCTCCGGTTTTGGAGCAGCTGGTCCATAATTGAAAATGTAAGTTTCAGTTTCTGATTAATATGAAGTTCTTCTGTTGCAGGTTTTTATGGGAATTTTTGAACAAGTTGATTTACAGCAACAGATTATTTTCTGAAGCATCGCCTCTTAAGACCGTCCGTCGTAATTAATGGCAGTAATACTCACTTGTGACTCAACTTGGTTGAAGCAACCAATTTGAATTACAAACGTAAAAGTAAATTTGGTTGAATCGCGTATTACTGCCATTACAGTAACATTACTCTCCAAAACCTTAGCATTGTGAATAAAAATGGTACACCACGATTTTACCTGAAATTTGGTCTATGGGTGAGTACAGAGGGGGTTCCTCCCCTCCCGGGTGTTGATGTTCCAGCAGACGGTGACACGACTGTCTCATGAGCGCTCCCGACACTGACAGACAGACAAACAGATATACAGACAAACGAACAGGTGCAGGTTTCGTCGTTCAGTTGATGTTCATAAACGATATTGAAGTAAAATAATTAAAAGAATCGCAGTTAATAAAAAAAGAGTCGCAAAGCACGAATGATATAAGCAAGCGATGAATCGCAATCGCAGAAGCGTAAGTCGAGTATAGTGTACCCTCAATCTAATCTAGTAAACAAATAACTAGGAATTTATAAGGGGAATACAGTTTTAAAACAACGAAGGAATGGATGTGTAAGCAATGGACTTGAGATCAATGTAAGTAGATAGCTACGTTTAACTTATCAAGTATTTCAGTTTTACACAATCATTATAATTTGGCTTGCCTAGTTGTTGAATTCGAGTCCATATCCTCACAAAATATTTCTACAATAAGAAAAGTATTTACCTTTATTCTAGTTATTGTCATTTGACTACGACTGTTGTCAGTCTAACCGGCGACATTGTGTCTGTAACAATACAAGGACCACTATTAATTGAAATATTAAAACATATACTTTGTAGGAAGCCCGGGGGTCATGACTAAATGGTTTTCGAACTGAACGATCGATTTGCTCGAATTTCAATATACTTGGCGAATATTTGTCTTGACGACCAGACGGACGAAGACTGAGATCAAACGGGGCGAGGGAGGAGATCTTAAAGTATAAAGCGGCCAGTGCGCTTATCAATGACAGTAGCCAGTTTGTTGCCGGTAGCCGGCAGTCTGTAGGTCGAAACTTGGGCGCTTGCCCTGCCATTTGATAAAGGGATTCCTATTAACGTTGCGCTCAAGTCGAAAATAAAATCAGGGTTTAATTAGAATCGAGTTAAACTCGACCCGATCCCGTCATTCTAAGGGTGCAAGAAACTTCTATGACCTTTTGTATTAATCTAAAGTAGAAAACCAACTACGCATTTTATCTGTTGAACTATAAGCCCGTCGGTTTGGCTAATATATACGTAACCTGCAATGATCCGATTGGATAACGCGCCCGACTGAACACTTTGACTGCTCGAAAGTGCTCGTAAATATAAAACATCTTCGCTTAGTCACATTTTTTACATACTCACAAGTATGAGATACGAACTGTAAAATTTTATTTCAGTATACTATTTTAATAAAGTGATACTTTCATGTTTCAATTTAAGAGCTCCCATAAATTGTGCTGTTATAAGTTCAAAAAACTTCCATCAGATATTCTCGCGACAATCCATTGATAAACAATAAATGTTAGAAGTGGGACATACTTGGATCCGCAATCCCTGTGATCCGAGTAATAAACAAAGGGAAATACAGGTCGCTTATAAGAAATGTAGTGCGTTTGTACGTGAATATTACCTACAAAGCACGGATATATCCGTGGCAGGAATTAATGAACCCTAATCGCGTGCTCGATGGGTATGTAACGCGGCTGTTCGATATTGCAGACGCTTCATAACCCTGTTAACCGAGCCGTATTTCCCGCCGACGGCGACGACGGAACTTCGGTGTTAAAGCAAAGGGTATTACGGCAAGCTATCGGCTATACTCTACACAGGTGCTGATTAATTGGTTAAAGTGGGCTTTGATTTTCATAATAAAACGTTTGAAATTGCGTCTAAAGATACGATTTCTTTACATTATGCGTGTGATTTAACAAGGCGTAGGCAGACGTGTAGAGAACACCCACATTTCGCCTGTATCGATAAGACTCACATAATTGGGCGCGAGCCTATTATGACTAACCGGCAACAATAACAAACTTTAGGTTGAAATTGCGAATTTCTAAATGGAAACACACCATAATACATTGTTATGGTGTTTTTCCATTGTAATGGTTGTGCGCACAGTTATTGTGGTTCATACATACATACACGCGTCGAACGTGATGAAGCCGGCATCTGGTCCACACGAGACACAATCGAAATGTGATGTGATTGCGGCGTATTACAGGAAACCATATTAACCCCTTCATTACCTGTGTGATAGTTAATTATATCCAGTACATTGCTGCTGCAAGTCAGACTACGAATCAATTAGATATGGCTATGGATTGTCCCTATTGTCTCATAATTAAAATCAACGCATTACAATTTTTTATTCACCTTTGTGAATTTCGTCACGTGTCGAGGTCGTGACGACAGCCAGGTCAAATGCTAACTAATTAACATATGAGCCGATTGCGGAAGCGATTTGGTATTCATAGGTCCAGTGAGCACGGCGGTAAATGAATTTCCTGTTTCATTTTTAGTGAACTGGAAAATTTGATTTGTTCTTGCAACTAAACAGGGATATGTGTCCACGTGCCTAGTTTGCTTTTGGTCTGTTGTGCGTGTAGATCATTTAGTGAAGTCGGTGAAATCCGGTCGAAACATCAGGAAACTAAGGTAACTAAGGACATTATTAAGGGGGATGCTTTCGCTTTAATTAAATGATAAATGATTTTATCTCTGTAAGTATGTTCGTAAAAACACTTACACGTCAATAATATTTTAAAAACTAGATGAGGTCGACGTTCCCTATCCGAGTACTCTGAGAAGAAAGGCCAAAACAGACTCAAATTCACGTGCGTACCTGTTGTCTTGTAAGCTATAGACGGATTCCTAACAGCAAAAACGTTGATGACAGTATCCGAGTAATAAAAAACTTAACCTATACCTGATCCACAACATGTTCTCATATTTTGAGTTCATAAACAACTGTTCATTAAATGAAACCATTCCTTGAAAATCCTACACATTTCTTGTTAATATAAACTTTCATGTATCAGCAAGACGGTATTTTAAAAAAGATTAATCATGCCATTAAGCCATATATCCTAACCAGTGCCGCAGCTACAATGATCGTTAGAGGGAAGCCGAAGAAAAAATTGTTCAGTTCTCATAAACTCAGACAAAAACTGTAGATTTTTAATCTTATGATGGTAAAATGGTATTTATAAAAATAATTGTGTAATGTGATGTGATACACAGTTACACACACAGGTGTACCACATTACATGGCAATAGTAGACATTAAGAAGCGCGGTCGTTCCGGTGGGAAGCCGATGGAAATCGGGTTGTATGAAGGCTACGCCCCTGATGCTGACACAGTTTTCCGTTTTTCAAGGAAAAAATGTGAAAGAAAATATTAGTCGAACGTTTGATTTATTTTTACATCAAAGTTATTGCCGTTTAAACTTATAAAGTGATCACGAAACATTGAAGGCATTCCTGTCGCGTTAATTTATTTATTAAGTCAAGCTAAAGTCGCATCCTAACGATGCAATACTAAGTTTTCAGCCAAAAATAATAACAATTATTTCAGCCAACTAATCTGAGCAGCTAGCATGAGATTTGACAGCGTAAACAGAGTCAAGCTCACAATTCACAATGTACCCTGCTATGACGCATGGAGAGAGATCCCATTTCATAAAATTATGCAATTGTCGTCTTGCAAAAGATTTTTGTGAACTTTAAAAAGTTTTATTCACGAAACGATTTTCCCTCAACTAATGATGAGGTTCCCTATTCACTACCGAAAACAATCGTAAAGTGGGTTATTCTTTGCGGCGTTTTGTTTCACGTTTTTCTGTTGCGTGTCTGTATGGGATCCGAAAATTTAATTTCGAGAAGTCGTATTCGTATATAAGTTTCGTATCAGTGCGAATGAGCCGAGGGGATACCTGCTCGTGTTTGAGTAATACAAAGACTATTGTAGGTCGTTCCATGCATTTGTAGTTTGTAATAAATTCTGGCATCTTCTCTATTTTATTACAGACTGAAGTGCTCGCTTAGATACTTTTGTGTTAATGCTAATGTAAAAAAACATACGGACACCTATTGTGTACGCCTACAATATTATTCAAGTTAATGAAAACCTTTAGGCCGGCTTGCACTAGAAATGACTAAATGCGTTTAGCGCTAAACATATTTAAAACCTTAACACCACTCCTGGGTGTAGGGTCCCCCATCACACATTTCCGTGAATATTTTTTTTATTTTGACCATCATGCGATCGCGATTCCGTGTATTCTCAGGGCCAGAGAGCTTGAGAGTGGCGGGTTCGCATCGGGCTGTCAATAGGCTAAGGCATATAGTTCAGCAGGTGCGTGTTATTGCGGGACCTAGCTCCGCACGAGTGTAGTTACGTAAGTAAATTTTTTAAACTATCTTTTTATAATTGTGTTTTTGTAGATTTTTGGTGCTCTACATTCAGTAATATCTTTCCCCAACAGCTTGAAGATCTTATAAATGACGCAGAGTTGGATGATAGTGAAAATAAAGAGGTTTTATTGGAGTCGATATCCGACTAGAGGGACGCGGGAGGAGAGATTAACGACTACAAAACAGAAAGCGAGGCGGAGCATGAAAGTGACTTGGAAGATGAAGAAATAGAGAACGTAGAAGAACAGTGTAATGGCTTCACTGATTTTTATGGATAAAACCGGTATAAATTACAAAAATAAAAAAAATCTAATGTTCCTGCAAAGTTATTTGACATGTAAACAAAGATGTACGTTATCCCTGTGATTTTGTGTTTTAGAATTGTAGAATTTTATGATTGTTTTGTATTTTAGATGATAAGAGTATTGTGATAAAAATACTAAGTTTGTTTTTAATAAACATAACATAACATCACACCTGGTTTCCCCGAAGGGTTAGGCAGAGGTGTACCTATAGTACACCCACATTTCGCCGGTTACGTTTAAGCCCTATGTAATAGGGGGCGAGCTTATTGCCATCTACCGGGCACAAATCCAGATTCCGGGCTGCTACTGAGAAATTCCAGATAGAAAAACCCAATAACACTTTTCCCGACCTGGGAATCGAACCCAGGACCTCATGCTCAGCAGTAGCGCTAGCGACCACTAGACCAACGAGGCAGTCAGTATTTGTAATTACTAAGTTTATTTAGTATTTGACCTTTAAACTCTAGTTCAAAGGCCAACTGGCCACTGAAAGTGTGACTGAGTGTGTGAAAGATTTTTATTTAAATAAAACTTTTTTTGTAAATTTATAAAGGGCCTTTATTTCTTTTTTTCGAAAAGAAATCGTATTTTTTTTTAAATCAACCTCTTAATAGTCGGTATAGGCATGGGGGAGTCAGTTTCCCAGAAATAGCGTATGGTTCTAAGAGTTAACATAATTCTGTTCCTGTCATCTTCAAATGATTGTCAGAAACATAACGATGATTTAAATACGTTTAGAGTTAAACGTAGTGGTTTGTGGTGCAAGTTGGCCATAAAGAAAGATAGTCAATTAGACAATCTAAATTTAAAATTTAAAAAACCCCCACACACATCTATCTATAACCTATTCATTGAGACCATTCCAATGAGCCCTACCACGATACCTCTGCTGTAAGTTGGCGAGGTAGTTGGGTATCCTGCAAATTCCTGGTAAAGCTGCAGCATCAGTTCAAGGTTAGTATGTTATTCTAATATCGTTGAAGTAACAGAATACCAAGTATCGACTCGATCAGATCTGTGGAAGTTGCTCACATCCATTAATCAAGAAGAAAAGAGCTGATAATCTTCAAACGGCTGAATTGATTTTCTAGAATCTAGCTAAGAACACTCTGATAAAAGTACAAGTCTAAACAAAGTCATAATAACCGGTTCGCACACAATTGATTACTACAATTGCTTGCAATTACAAACTTACCCTCATATAAATAAGGCAACGTTTACTTTAATCACAGTGTACTTTATATTGTTACCATAATGTATTCTGTCACGCCTAGTCTCACTCTCTCAAACTAATCGGAAGTGCATCTATTGACGATCGCAAAATATCCACTTCCAGGCTCTGGCAAATTGCAGAGCTTTTTTTAAATAAAACTATCGATACATGAGGCGAGAGTGCCCCGTCGCGTCGAGTCAATTAAAATTTTCCGTTCCCACATTATTCATTTCTCTCTAATAATATTTTTCGAGGTTGAAGGATGTCTTTGGCTTAGAAAATGAAGAAAGAAAGGTAAAGTGCTGTTTTAAAAAAAATAACGGTTCAATATTACGATTTCCTCTCACCTGCAAGAAAATCCAGGTACGGTACAAGTATCCAGGTACAGTTCATGCAAGTAGGTGGTTGTATTAAGTCCGTCATTTTTATTTTTAATTAATAAACATAATGGCTGTATTTTCACAAGCGCCGAAATAACAATGCTGCTTGAAACAGGACGAACTATGTAGTCAAACAATCGAATAAAAATTTTAAAATTCCATTTAAAATAAAAACACCCTATAATTATTTCTCATAAATATTGCTCATTAAAACCAACCATTCAAAATGACAGCTCTACGAAAAATAAATGGAATCCGGCTGTATAATAAAGAGCATTCGAACATCGAACACATTGAAAGGTACGTACGGATTGTGGTTGGAATGCAATGAATTTCATTGATACGAGTATGATTCCAAGTTTTACAAGTGATTTTACGCGACAGTTAAACTGCATTTCACAGATAAATAAATAGTTTATTCAATAGAGTTCAAATATGTTTATGCAATATAGTACAGCCATATTGCACGCCCCTTTCCATAAGGAAAGTCTGCGACTTTTTGTTTTCCACTTTCACAAAGCTAGTGCCATCAAGTTACAGATTCTGGATCAGAAAAGTAAGATGTGGCGGGACGCCCATTTCAATGAGAACATCAAAAATTGATATACTAACTAGCAACCTATTTATTATTTTTTTTCAAATTATTCCTTTTTTACTTATATATTAAGTGTATTTTTTCCTTATTGAAAACATTTTGAAAAGTAAATTACTGAGGTTTAAAAAATAAAATAATCAAAATTAAAATAACAAAAAACTTTTCATATGTTTTCCGCAACACAGTACATAAATGACCAAACACAGGTAAGAAAACTGGTAACTAATTTTTAAATGGAATTCTTCTAGTACCCTCAGCGAGTTACTAGACGAAGCGCATTTTCAATCCCGTCAATTATTTGCACCAATCAATTTTAGATATTCTGATTACTCGACTTTCTAACTACTTTCAATACCTATCTGGATTAACAAAGTTTGTTATCAAATTAAAATTGAATGGACGCTAAATTTAAAATTTAAAATCTAGCAACTGTTTAACACTGCCCTGGGTGAACAGAACACTGCCAGGGGATAAAGCGAAGCAGGTTGTCTCCTAGAGATAAATTTTGTACCTTCGGATTATATAGACATAATTCCCGCCGGGCATCAATAATGCACTGCAAATTATCGTCCAATCATCATCATCATTTGCTCCGGTGTTCTAATGACTACTTCCGGCATGACACTGAACTGCCATTAGCTACGTGGATTTTAATTCTTCTCTGGATTAATAAAGTTTGGTATCGAAATACAGTTGAAAATAGGGATGCTCGTCCCCTGAATAAAGTAAAAACCTGCTATGGATCAAGTGATGCAGTCTGGTAATTTTTTTTAATGTATTATATATGTATGTTTATTATAAAAATGTTTAATAAAATAAATTAGCCTTTTCAATAGGAAACTCTTTAAAACCATAATTTTCTGTGTCAACCTAAAATCCGGGAAATAATTGTATTTTTTAATTGTTTTTCGTAACAAATTATCTATTGTACGATAAAGATGGTTATATTATATTTTACATTTTTTTTTAAGAAATACAATGTCGGTATAAATACTTATATTTCTATTGCTTATTATAATCATGAAACAACGAAGTTATTTAGAAAAAAAAAAACTATTTCACAAAATCTATTGAGAAATTAAAATTATCTAAGAAAACTACTAATACCTAATTATATAGGAAACAACAGAATAGCGGTAGCTTTCTGGATTCCGCCTCTTTGTAGGAAAACTAATATTTTGTCAGAAAGTCAGCATAATATCATTACAACAAGATACTATCTTCAGTCACCGATCACACATTATCCAAAAAAAGTATAATTGTTGTTTTCTTTTTATTGCACCGATAACACTCTCACAGATTTTACCAATTTTGAGAATGCCAATGCCAATGTTTTATGCTAATGTTTACTAAAGCATTGTAATTGGAAATTACTAATTAAAAACGGTCATTTTCACGCTAATTGAACAATCGACTGTTAAGGACATGTTTACCTAATAAACAGTAAAATTATACATAGTTAATTAAATTATCACAGAATCGGACAGATATTAATTCATGTTGATTAAACAATGAACAATTGATATTTGCAGTTTAATAAAAATTAAAATAATCAGAGCTGAAAAAGACACAGTAATGAAAACAATAACAAATATCAAAGAAGAGAAACTAAAAACAAATTGCTTTGAAAAAAACAAGTTAATAATTAAATTCTGAATTCAAATAATATTTTCACTATAAATTTTGGTTTTAATGCTCACGGTTCAAGAACGGAAGGTTGAAATGACCGCGCAGCTCAACGGGAAATCACAGATAAATTCGCGGTCTGAATGAACAGGTAGATAAATATCCGAGCGATACGACCGATCTAGCGAGCCGAGCGAAGCAGCGACCGCGAGCCCGAGATGCGATGCGAATGTGGAGCGCTCTACAATCGGAACCTCACTCCGGGCGCGCGCATGCGTGATCGGCGGTCCCGTGTTTCCCCATCACCCGCTTGCTAGCATATCTGATTTTAATACCTTTCGATTTACGCTTTGAGAGAGTTTTTATGTTAAGCTTGGATTCGGCGGCGGAGAAGTGCAACTCGGGTTTATTGAAAATTTGTAGGCAGGTAAACTAGGGTTGCATTTATTTTGTTAATGACAAAAATCACGAGTTTAGTTTTTTTGCACAGATTTTGTCGAGACAGTGGAGGAAAAGATGATCTATGTTGTTTATAAGAATTGTAGAAAAAATTATCATCGTAAAATATGTAATCTAGGTAAGATAAATAAATCTGTATCCTATTATAGCAGTACCGGTCTATTTACTGTACCAGTCCTCTGTCCGGTACAAATAGATAGGCGCCGCCACACAGTCTGACACCACACGGACCGTACTATCTATGTCCGGTCCAGTGTCAACTACCCGCTTTAATACATTTATTATTTTCTCGTGAGCATAGAAAAAAATACATACTGTAGTTAGAAAAAACATACGTCTGTCCACAGCCTAAATAACTTATGCAGATTGGAGTGCTCCTATAGGAACAAGTTCATGTTTGAAACCGCGGCCACACATCAGGCGGATAGTCTGGTCTGTGGTTAACTCTGTTGTAGTGTTGTAAGTAAATTATCTACAAAACGCATCACAACACTCTTGCTTCTCTAATTAATTTGGTAATGGTCGACTTGATGGGACTTTCTTTCTTACTTTAAGGGAAGTGCCTACATAAATTAGTCTCAACTTCCTAGAAAACTAAGCCCCAACTCTTCCTACAGATGTTAAAATTATTCTTAACGTGTCACATTACATTTTGTCAGAAACTTTACTACTTAGTGTCTAGAGTAGAAGTATAAATATCAAACACAACCTGAGCTAGTTGCGTCTCGAATGAGTTAGTAGAACGAAGTTCTGCTGCACGGCCGCGGACCAATTTCCGTACACACCGCTTATGCAAGAAAAACATGAGACATACATTAGTTGTCGCACTGCAAGTTCTGCAGACTGTGGCATTCGCGGTGCGCAAACAACTTTGTTACCTCGGCACAGTTCGGCTCGTTTGCCATTTGAATAATTTGAAAATGGAAAATGTATTTTATTTTCCCAATAGGAAATTGGATACTTGGTAGTTTTGTTAGGCCCACTTGCGTGTTCATGGGTTATCCTATATAACTCGGAGTTAAAGCTAACTCAGGGATCATCAAATAATTCTTCTTGCACCACCAAGAGTTAGAGGTAAACCTAGAGTTAAACTTTTAAATATTAAACCCACCGCGATGTGGGAAAGTTATGTCGCTAAACTCTGGGTTAGTGTACGTAATGTCAAAATAATTGGACGTTAATGAGGTCCCGCTGATAACTTATTTTGTAATTTATATTGTTCGACGTTATAGTAAGTTAAAATTCGGTACTATATCAGCAGGAAATATATTCATGAGCTCATATAAAAATAAATACAAATTGTAAAAAGCTTAAAACATATTTTTCCATATCTGAAGTTTTTGTCAATCAATAAACTAAGTATCCTTGGAAACCACATATAATCGATTAAAATGAAATGTCATGCTATAAAATTTAAAGACAAGAAAGTATTATGTATCGAAATGTAGTGTAAAAGAGATGGGAATGATGATGAATTTCCGTTCATCGTTCGTCAATTCATCTTTGGTCGGATCAGGCCATAGACACTGCAATCCTATTTAATGTTTCGTCGGTTGAACTGCAATGTTCCCAACTCAAAAATCATTATTGTCAGGTTATCTAACCCGGTGTTACTTTTTAGTGGCGCAACACGTAAGAAGAATCAAAATGTTAGTTACTTAACTCGGAGTTTGCAAACTCTACATTTATTCACTTAACCCGACTAAACATGCAAGTGGGCCTTACTGTGGCGGGTGCATCTTCCGTTTTTATCCGCATAAAGCGAAAACACAATCTAATTTAATGTTTTGTTGAACATTTTAGTCTTGCTCGGATGGCTAATGAGAGAATTTCAATACACAGCTCAACTTTACACATTATTATTTCTCTCATTAGTCCTGATCTTAATATTAATGGCATTCTTTTTAGGGTTCCGTACTTCCGTATGAAAAAACGGAACCCTTATAGGATTACTCGTATGTCTGTCCGTTTGTCACAGCCAATTTGCTCCGAACCTAATGGACCGATTAGGTTGAAATTCGGTACACATATCAGTTTCTGTAACCCAAATACGAACGTGTTACGTAAATAAATGAATTTTGAATATGGGATTCACGTTTGGGAAACAAATTAGAAAAATTAAAAAAAAAACACTGTACCGTGTCACATATCAAATGAAAGGGCTTACTGTGAGGGTCACAAGTATATATTTTTTATAATTTTAAAATAAGTTTTAAGAAAATATGAAAATTGACCACTTCCCCTCCTCTTATCTCCGAAACTACAGAGACAAAAATTTAAAAAAAAATACAGAAAATAATTCTATACTTGTAGATTACAGGAAAACCTACAAGAAGTATCATATATAATAGTCTTCAAATAACACGGTAAAACTCCCAATATTGTGCGTACAAACTTAGATTTGCAGTTGGAATGTATGGGAGAAAATGTTTTTCAACTACAATGTTAAGTTTGTGTTTGGGGTAATTTCATCCCAACTACGGAGCCCTTAATTGTACGTGCTACGACACGCACTTCGCCGGTTTTTTTTTACTTTTACCTCTGACTCAGTTGTCTATTTTATTTACATACTTTGTAGTTTGAAAACAATAAAATTGTATATAGCATCTGCCCGCGACTAGATCCGCGTGGAAGAAGTATATTTTATGGCACTCGGCAATAGTGTAGCTTTCTATCAGTGAAAGAATTTTTGTAATCGGATCAGTACGTTCAGAGATGAAATCTCGCAAACAAGCAATTTTACCTCTTTTTTAATATTAGTGTAGATAAATAATAGACCGCTGCACATGAAAAATGAACAAGATAGTGATGACGTTAGATCTAGGAGACGTAAATAATCTTTTAGCGTGATAGCTTACACCTGTTTATTAACCCACCTCCCGAGGACGGAGCTTCATCCGCCAACTCGATTTCTTGCCTCACTAGAGTTTTAGGCCACACACCGGCACAGTCGGTCAACTATTTCAGCTATTTTAGACGTAACCTTTTAGTTAGTCGATCTTGGCATCACGACTAGAACGTTTTAGGCGACATTTAGAGCATGTAGCTGTTACATATTTGTAAAATCCTCATTTATGATACGAACTTTATAAATCGTCAACGTGAACGTACAGGGCCCAACCGTAAATATTAGTTATAGAACATTAGAAAGCTCATTCTTAAAGTTTAAATCGAAGTTCTCGAAGAACAAGTTGTGGCAGGACGTGGCCCTTAATTTGGCACATTGAGCGTTATAAAAAATTCAGCTCTGCGTCGTCTCCGACATATATACTTGTGCGACAGTCTCGTTCTAAAACTTGATGTTTTTTATTAACTCCCAGGAAGTGTGAATTCTTCTTAGTAGGTCTAACTACATCTTACTGGCACAGAAACCAGACGATTATATTTCTAAAACTTGATGAGTAATTTACACCCAAGTGCTAAACATTGACAAGGACTGCCTCGTTGGTCTAGTGGTTGCAAGCCCTACTGCTGAGCATGAGGTCCTGGGTTCGATTCCTGGGTTGAACAAATTGTTATTGGGTTTTTCTATTTGGAATTTCTCAGTTAGCCCGGAGTCAGGATTTGTACCCGGTTCATGGCAATAGGCTCGCCCCCTATTACATGGCACTTAAACATAACTGGTGAAATGTGGGTGTACTATAGGTACACCTCTGCTTAATCTTTCAGGGAATGCAGGCGTGATGTTATGTTTGTACTAAACATAGTAAACCTGGAAACTTGGCCTTCTAGTCAATATAAGTCTGAAATCGTCAACCAGTCTTGAGCTAGCGTGGTGATCAATGTTCGTGCCTTCTCTGTATGAAAAGAGGCCTTTGGCCTGCGGTGAGACAATGTCACATGGATTATATAAGCTAACTGACGAAATGTACTACTCGTATGCACCTTTTCCTATTTGAAACAGATATTTTAATCGTAATTAATAAACAATTATCAAATGTCTTTGATAATAACCGACTCATAAAGCAACCTACATGTTTACAACTTTGGAAAGCAGTAGATGCTCATTTAAGGTCTCTTTTGACAAAATCTAAGTTCATAATGAAAAAAAAACAGTAATAGGTACTCAAGGAAGTATTTTTCAGTGATGTACTAATTTTCCGATAAAATATTTGAAACTGAATTCCCGACGAGACGGTCAACAAATCCGAATACCAAGAAGAAGCGCAATTTTCTCGTCAACAACACTGAGATTCTTTGGGAATTACCGCTGCAAGCGCTGTAACATTGTTGGAAGGCGCTGCAAGCAGCTTTATAAACCAATTATTTATTAACAGGATGAGTACTGCTAGAGCATCGGTGGAAAAATCTCCGTTCGTGTTAAGTCTTAACTTTGTGAGATGAAAAATGCAATGCTGGCGTTACATTTTAATCAATTTAGGTAGCTGCGTCGTAAAAAGGATGAATCCAAAAAACTTTATGCTTACCATAGCGTCTATGCCAAAATGAGTTCGTCTATCTGGTGTTAGATTTCAACGTATCAATAGCAAAACAAAACAATGGGAACGACAAAGGTAACAGAAGCTTGCGCAACGAATGCTTACAAAACAAATTCGCAACGCGAATGCTCGCAGTGAGTACCGTCCATAAGATTTATTTTTAAATACTTCACATTACATTATTTTTAGAACAGCATACTTTGTTGCTCGTTTCCATTTGTTTAATTCAGAAAACAAAGCGAATCGCTTCTCTTAGGTTGGCGTGGTTCCGTTTCATTAAACAAACTTGCGGCTTATATTCAAGCGATTAACCTAGGAAAATGTTGATTATAAAAACTTTTTTGCACCAACGTGAAAAATAAATTTAATTTCGGAAATCTGTGTCTTTGGATCTGTATTTTAGGATTTTGCTACCGACTTCCGAAGTTAAAGTTATTTTTCACTTAGTAGTATTTTTTTTGGAAGTCGGTTTCATTTTTAGTGGGTCGGTTTGTAATTTATCTAAGTTACATGACAACTGCTCATCACCTTTTACAAAATACTGCTTTTGCCGATGCAGGGACGTTAATTGTTGATGAGTTCTCCTGGTACTTCACCATCAGCTCCACTTCACCATATGCATTGTGACGAGCTTATATTTCTTGGCAATTATTTTAAAGTAATCAAATCGCAACCAGTGAAATACTTATTATTGAGTTGTTCCGGTGGCCATCTGTGGTCTTCATCATCAGTTCCACTTCACCCACCATAAAAAAATACCCAAATCGCTATAGGTGTGCCTATAATATTTGAAGAGTTCCCTCGATTTCTCCAGGATCCCATCATCAGATCCTGACTTGATCCAAATGGGACCACCTTAAAAGTATATACCCTTTCAGACAAAAAATTATGTTCAGAATCGGTTCACAATTGACGGAGAAATCGGTGGTCATACGTAAAAAAAACATACATACAGTCGAAAAATAGCTTAACACGTATTGATAATATGGAGAATATTTGCACCAGGCGAGGTAGTTGGTATTTCAATTAGTCCTGGCGTTCCTATAGAAGGCAGTGACTGACTGGCATGCATGCACCTCATGAGTTTACTTATACACTACTAATAACTTGCCTGCAAATATCTATTAAATTCTTTTGAATATAATGTACGATATTTCCCTGCCCAATTAATTCTACAGCATGTTTAACGTTTATAAATAATAATGTTACAATATTTTAAAGGGCTGCGTCGGTACTTAAAAGCGGCTAATTCTGAATTACAACAAAGAACAGAATCAATCAGATTTGTTCGATACTTCAGATTTTATCTCACGCATGGATTTAACTGGTAAAAATGCAGGATGTGCATTGTTTGTGTGCAATAAACAAACATTCATTGTTTTTGTGCAAAAATATATTTCGGAATTCCTTCATAATAGAAACTCTCGAGGAAGGTTTGTTTCTTTTAAAAATCAATAGGAATTGCAGGCATTGTTTAAATTCCTGCTAACAAGGAATGCCTCGTCGGAGAAAGTATCCGCTACTCTCACCTGGGAAATAAAAAAAAAACAACGCAACTCCTATCTACTTTATAGCTTGGGAATTTTATAAAAGCATTGTAGCTGGGGTTGCCTCGTATAATTTGGTACCTAACCTATTATTTCGAGATATTAATCACAAATTCAAACAAAATTGGAGATGGAACAAATGCTCGGTAAGACCGTTAAAAGTGTTAAAAGAACAAAAACACTGATTTTGGTCTTCAAGAATAACATAATATCATAAACCAACCAATATTTCAAAACTACTTTTCTATTATAGTACCTAATCTCCAATAACGTTAATAACAAAAGGAACATCTTGATAACGCCTTCGCAGAACTGTACTGCATGACATGTATCTCTAGGCATAATAAATTAGATAAAGAGAAGATACGCAGAAGATGCTCAAAGGATTCATGCTTCGGGAGACATTCATTCATCGCATTCATGTGCCAGCGCAATGGCCGGTATTCATGGAAATACATACATGACGTCACATTGTAACAGCACTAGTTGCAGATGTTCGAGGAAAAGTATAATTTGACGTCAAAACATCATTGAAACAACATTTGAAATGGAATCCTTTATACCCATAAGGGATTCCATTTCCAATGTATGGTTGAATTTGAAGTGAAGGTAATGTTCATATTCAGATATCCAATTTATTATTAAGAAGTTAATTCATGTTTTGGAGATTAACAGCATGTAAATGAAAGAGAACTGGATGAGGGTGGCACAGGAGCGTGGGGATTGGCACATGAAGAGAGAGGCCTATGCTCAGCAGTGGGTGAAAACGGGCTGTGGATGATGATGACGATGAAATGAAAGAGTGATATAGACTTTTTACGTCAAATTATACGGGGTACCCTGTAATTAATGGATAACCTTATATATGGTTTATACGTATAAAAATGAATGGCCTCTAAACGAAGGGTCGCTAGAATTATTATACCTAATAATTAAGAGTACAAAAAGTTTGATTTGATATTATATGGCTTCAATATTAAAGTTATGCTTTAACCAGAACTGGAATAACTATGACGTAATTGCTCTGACTGTGTTATAATACGGTACTGAAACTCCATATTTCATCCTAAAACAATATTTCTTTATAAATAGCATGGAAAAATAATGCAATAATTACTGCTCCTGCACACAACTAGGAGTATCACTTGCTACTTGCGTTCTCCGAAAATAATTAATAAGATATTATTAGTATAAGATAAATAAATTAAATAATTTCCGCGTACCGGAAGACGTAGCGTTGGAAGGCCTCCCACAAGGTGGAGCGATGACCTGATGAAAGTCGCAGGAATCCGCTGGATGCGGGAAGCACAGAACTAATCGAAGTGGCGATGCTTGGGGGAGGCCTAAGCCCAACAGCGGACGTCTTTCGGCTGAAATTATGATGATGATGGTGATGAAATCAATTAAGATTTTTTTATTGATACTGATGCCATGGTAAGTATTGTATCTCCTTACGTAAATAACTTTTTCCCGTGGGTGTTGGTAGACCTTAGAACACTATAACATAGGTACACCTTTTGCTTCACCCACGACAGTGATTTATACACATACATACAACCCGTCTCCACTGGTACTCCCTTTCTTCTCCTAAAATTGTTTGTCCGAAAATCATTATCCATAACACGTTTGCTATAAACTTCAGTAACCATAATGTTCAAAATCCCGAAATTTTGTTTAACATAATTATCTTTAGTTCTAAAAGTATTCTGTCATAATATCGAGTACTATAATAATTGAATCCCCTAATTTTACATGACCTAAAGTCATATGTCCTAAGTATTGTGTTAAATAATGTGTATTATTCCGAATGTTCATTTATAATATTTTTTTTAGTCCTAAAACATTAGCTAAAAATTAGGTTCGCAGAAACGAATCGCTGTAAATCCGACTCCACGCAGTCTTGTCTGCTCTACCCCTAGAGTGTAATTTAAAATCGCGTAGGCGCGGAGGGGCGAGGCGGCCCGCGAGTTGAGGAGCAGGTGGTTGTAACACTCGCCGCCGCGGCTGAGGCTGGCCGGCGAAGCCGGCCAGCAAGCCGAAGCTGCGGTGGTGAGCGTTAAACCCATCTGCGACGATAAACTCGCGTGGGGCCGCCGGAGCCCCGCAGCGCCGGAGCCGTGACAGAAACCATGCCTGCTGCATGTTGCATGCTTGCTTGCATGCTGCATGTTTGCTTGCATGCTGCATGTTTGCTTGCATGCTGCATGCTGCGAGCTTGCTTGCATGTCGCATGCTGCGTGCTTGCTTGCTTACAAAAACCACATGTTCACAATCAACTGCTTTATTGAGTACATGTATAATAATTATATTTATTTATGTATAATAAAAGAATTTAGGACTTATAACTTTTATTGGAAACGATTTTATGTCTTTTGTATATTATTGATTGTAATATTTAGGTATGACAAACTGATTTAGGACATATTATATTTAGGGATTTCAATTTTATGGCATGTGATATTATGTGATATTAAGTTCGGGTAAGTTATCATTCGGACAAATGATGATTAGGACAAAAAAAGTTATGGCACTTTAAATTATGGATAAAAAAGTTAGGTGACACAATAGAGAACCGTCTCCACTAGCATCCGCCTTATTATAAATTCCTTTCATTCGTTCTCTCAACTTAGTCGCCTTTTGCGACACCTACGAGATGAGGGGGTGAGGGGTGATGAGGGGGTGGTTTTCTCAGACCAGTGAGGAAATTGCGTAACACACTAACAATAGCAATAAAATAATAATAATAAAATGTTGCACTGACTTAAAAAGGTGTTACATTTTAATTTGAAGCCCTGCTGACGCCTGAGCTAGGTGGTACCTCTGTTACAGTGTCTTCACCCGGTTTTGGAACATTAACAATTTAAACAATAAAATTAAAATAACGTAAAATGTAAGGAATTTAGTGCATGCATGCTCTTGAGAGGTGTGTGTGTGTGTGTGTGTTTGTTGTTTTTTGTGTGTACGTGCGAGTGTGTTGTGTTTTGTGTGTTTGTGTGTGTGAGTCAGAGTCCAGCCACCAAGATTGTGCTTGGTGGCTGGACTTTGGTTTATGTCTGAGAGTTTGTTTGCCTACACTACTAATTAATTATCACGAGTATTATTCTTTAAGTAAGTTTTCTGTCTGTAATCCAGTGTATGAAGCCATGTACTTAGTTTCATCTTAGTTTTATTATTTGTTAGTGAGTGGATGTTGAGAATTTTGTTGACTTTATTATAAATATAAATAGCTAGGTATAGGCGCTGCCGTCGAGCGGATGCGGTCTTACATTAGATTGCGAGGCATACATTAGTGATAGTTGTATTATATTTGGTTGCGTGATTTACCGGTGTGATTTCATGCTATTTCATTATGTAGTAAGAGATCTTTGGGCTCTCTCGAGGTGTATTATATAGGTTTTACGAGCATCTCCGCATGCTATGATACAACTGATCTACAATTGACTGTGCTAGTGTTTGATACACCGCACGGAGAAGCTTAAATTCGGCCACTAACCGTAGTCTCTTAAATGCCCACATACGTTTCATAATACGGGAGGTAGTCTGTTCAATGTGGAGACGCCAACTAAGTCTACTTCAATGTCTTTCAGTGGCGAATCCTTCATACAACCCGATTCCTATCGGCTTCCCTTCGGAACCACCACTCTTCTTAATGTCTACTATTGCCAAATAATATGGTACACCTGTGTGTGTAACTGTGTATCACATCACATTATATATATTTAATACCAGTTTAATACAGTCATCATAGGATTAAAAACATTACAAAAATGCCTATAATTTCGTCTGAGTTTATGAAAAATAGAAATAAATAAAAAAAATAAAAAATAAGTTTATTGACACAAATACCTTTGTATACAATACCAATACATTTCAAATAGGATATTGGATTTTTGTGAAAAGGCTGCACGAATAGTGGAAAACCCTGCCACCTAAACTAGGGGAACCCTGTGACCTAGGAGTCAGTGGACAATTTTTTCTTCGGCTTCTCCCTAATGATAATTTTAGCTGCGCCACTGATGTCTTTTGTTGTGTAATTGGAAGGCATGAGCATGGATGACTGTTGTTGGGGTCATCACAAAAGTGTGCTTTAAGGCTTATTACTGTAGGTTTAGTTTTGGCGAAAGTAAATTGCAGAAATGAGGTTTCCGAAATATTAGGGGTTAGTAAATTAACTTCCAGCCAGTGGATTATTTTACGTAAGCTTATCTCTGCAGATTTCCGTGCCGCGTTCCAACTCTATCCAAGACATATTAGTACGGTGTGGTCTGCATAGCTGAATATTTTACCGTTAGTAAGAGACTGCTGGCATAGGTCATTCAAATAGAGCAGGAAAAGACTCGGGGATGGGCAGCTGCCCTGAGACACACCATAATCAACTCTGGCTTCATTGCTAATGACCTCATCAATCTTCACTTTGTCTGTCCGGTCATTGAGAAAGTCAGTTAATATGCTTAAAGCCCCTCCCCGGATTCCAGCATGTTCTAATTTGTTCACAATGGTTGGAATACAGACAGTGCCAAACACCTTGATTCGGTCCAGAAAATGCAATGTCTTTCATTTTGACGATTCGATAACATTCATTACGTTATTTCCGTTGTCGAGCAGACGATTTTTTCAAACATATGAAGCAATGGAGTGCAGTATTTACTGTTCGTTATTTAATCCGAAATTAGTAATTAAAATATCGGGCTGCGCAGCCAGTAATTGCTTTATTTCGCTGAAAGCTGGGTCCAGACGTGTGTAATGTGTGTAACGCAAATTCTGTGTGTGGACGGCACTACGAGCATTACATGTAACGCTCGCGCTGATGCATCGCCGGTTGGTTTTTAGCGCGAACACGAACAGACAGGAGTTTGTATGACGTCCACACTATTCGCATTACATTACACGATACATTACATTACATACGTCTGGACCCGGCTGAAGTGTTTGTCAGAAAAAATACAGTGTGACATGTGTAAAGCGAGCAGCTTTTATTATTTAAATTTCCGGCCCGTGCAGTCAAAGTCAAACCTGAGAAGGAAATCGCTCTCGAATTTTGTTTCAATTATATTGTCAAAAATATGTCAGGTTTGTGTTACCGTTATTGTTGTGTTGGGCATAAGCTGTACGTAGCAAAAATACCTTTGCCAAGTGAGGCGCCTGTTGCGCTGGCCGCCATATTGGAATAAGAATCTAACCGGCGTTTGAATTTGACGTATCCCGTTTCCCGTAGCTGGAACTCCTACCGTATGTGCAAATGAAGCTAAATTCGTTTCGATTCGTTCCGCGTCTTTTCATACTTCGTTTCACACCGCGTAGGTACTAAGCGAAAGGAAAAATGAAGTACGGAAAGTCGCAGAGGAAAGCTAAACGAACTTAGCTTCGTTTCGCTTCGTTCCCAGTGTGGACTGCGCGCTTTACATTTGTGGACGTTGCTGTTATTTCAGAAGAATTAAGAAATTGTTTGATTCATCTTTTGTATGTTTGGTGTAGTTGTCTGAACTAAAAGGTCTGACACCAACTTTTGTCATCTATGTCATGACAAGAACAAAACTGAGGCTAACAGGTGTCGGTGCAACCTATTCTAATGATATTTATAGTCCTCCAGGCTCAACAAGTTATCGTGTAGATCTAGGTACAGTTTATACAGGTTCAAACTTCAACGCTCGGGACGTTCAGACTTTTTATTGTAGTTAAAGTGTTTTATGGCACTGCTGACGGTAGAGAATAATTCAGCATGTCGATACTTTAAGTGTGCTTTTCTTTACTTGTCACATTTTGTTAATAAATAGGGCGTACGTACTGAGATGATTTTTTTCCGCGTTTGTTCATTAAATAAGAAATTTACTGCAACTGTTCTAATGTAGGTATGATGCCATCTCCCTGACACTTTTGTATACCAGGTGAACAAAACTGCTCTTAGCGAATCCTGTGCTGAAGATAAATTTTTCAAACAAAGAGTTTCGAAAACAAAAGGCGCCACTGACGCGTGCACTCCGCACTCTCAACCTCATAGCTAGTGACACGGACCTATAAATAATACTGTTGTATAATATATGTAATAATAAGTTAATATAAGAGTTAAATAAGTAGACTATTGCAATAGCTTGAGCTGTAATGATAGATGTAATAGGGAAAATATAAAAATATATAAAAAAGAAAGTGTTCTATTTACTTTAATAATTAGTCTATAACAAACTCATATTGGAAAAGTAAAGGCACCTGTAGACCATCCAAGTTCTGACAAACTTCTGATGCACCACCGCGCGTTTGAACGCAACGCTTGCGATCGTTTGCATAAAGTTTGCATAATCATTCCGCGCGTGTACCGCTTGCGTTCTTAATTTATTCAACTAGTGTTCTGCCAACATGTCGGGACCAATTACTGTGCAATGTGTATGCACGCGCTTTCAGAGTAGTTATTGGTAGAGTAATAGAGAATGACGTTTGTTTGCCGATGCTTGTTAAAAATCTAAAAGCATGCAAGTAATACCCCGACGTGGAGGCAGAGGTGTAACTTCATACCTAATACTGATATCAAGCTAAGCTTTGTTCCTGATTGTGTATTGGGAGTGCTCATACACTTCGGTATCCAGTGAAATTTTAGACACTTGCGACTTTTCAACCACGTGTTTTCCCACAAACGTGAAAATGAGAGCAAAAAAAGCAATAATTTCAACTATACGCGTGCCTACGCAACCAATCATTGTAGGACTTAATACTCAATACAGAATATATCGTTTGATTACGGGTAAAAAGTAATAAATGGTATTAGTATCAATTCGAGTAAATTACTTTGCAAAGTTTAAGTTTTAATTTGTTCTATTTCAAACTCATTAATTAAAAAACTGTTAAAGCAACACGAATTACCCTTCTGTTAAGATTGACTCATATATAATATTTGATATTAGTAAAAACTGTATAAAATAAAATTTAGATCGAAAGGGGATTGCATTTAATATGTTTGACGTGTACTTAACAAATGTGATA
Organism: Fissipunctia ypsillon; assembly: GCA_947568875.1. NCBI lineage: Eukaryota > Metazoa > Arthropoda > Insecta > Lepidoptera > Noctuidae > Fissipunctia > Fissipunctia ypsillon. Next base: position 28,083,384 of record OX387643.1, read on the forward strand.
TATCTTCTGAATTCCGTGATTTCAAAAGCTCTTTTCAGTTTTGTATAATGACTTATTTTAATTATGAACCGTATATTTTAAACACCATAAATCCATTTTACTAGTTAAATACTTCTTGGTTTTCTAATTTCTCTACAGCAAAGAAACGCATTTATGACGTTTTCTCAGAATAATTCTTACCATTTTACTATTTAAATTATAAAATGTAAAAAGCTTTAACTGTATTTGTTGTTTTTTAACTGTGTAAACTGTAACGGATTTAAGCCATAAGAATATTCATTATGTTATACTGGTATATCTTTTTCAAAATGTGAGTAGATATCTTTTACAAACTCATTCTCTCTGCAGCTATTAGATTATTCAGTTTTACATCTTAAATCGTAATCTGTCTTCTGACAATCAAAGCCACACCTAACAGACGATTTAAGTAGCGCAATTTAAAGCATATTACCATTAAAATCGTTTATAGCCAGAGTGCATCTCATGACAATTCCAATAAGCACAAAGATGGCTAGGATACATTATTTTATTACGGAGTTCCGGTGCCTACCTTCCAGCATCATCATCAGATTAGTTCGATGGTACCATTTTCATCACAACCGTTTATTTACATTTGCTTCATCATAGTCGCTGAACTACCTTAATCGAGATATCTTATCGCCACCCGTGAAATCAATACTTATCATTGAGGAGTTTCCGTGGCCATCTGTGGTCTTCTTCATCAGTTTCACTTCCCCAAATGATATTTGCTGAATGCAAATGCTTGAATTGTTGATGAAAATACCAAAATGACTGTGTATATGCCCATAATATTTTAGGAGTACCCTCAATTGCTCATGGATCCTATCATCAGAACTGGATTTTGATAAAATAGGACCAATCTGGAAGTCTGTCCTTTCAAATAAAAAAGAATTTTCTGAATCTGTTTTTAAATGACGGAGTACCGAGGTAATAAACAAAAAAAAGAACATACAACCGAATTGAGAACCCTCTCCTTTTTTGAAATCGGTTACAAATAAAGACTGAAATGTTAGCTCAAGAAGTCAAGATACGAACTATGACTACATAGAAGTACACAAATTTTTTTACAATATACTATTTGTAATTTTAAAAATCAAACCCTATTTAGGGGCCCTTAAGGGCTGATTTTTCAAAAACGCTGATTCATATAATTCTTTATTTCCTACCAAAAGCATAAATTTGAATTTTCATATGCCTAACTTAAGAAATGCTGGGTTTCCCATACAAATTTCATCCCCTATATCACCCCCTTTTTTTTGGATGGGAAATCATCAATTGACTTCTCCCGCTCTGGGCGGAGCGGGAGGGCGTGTCAGACTTTTACTGACTAAAACCCACCCGTGTTCCTTCAGTTGCCTGTGCCTGGGTCACGGTAACTCTTTCGAACATCCCGCAACCTGGCATCGGCCCTAGCGGACCCTGTCAATAGTGCTGACATCTCTTTGAGGCACGCGTGGAACACAACGCACCGTCGTCTCGGGCCTGGTCCTTACCGGACGTCGAGCTACCCATTGCTCGCCGTCTGCAAGCCCGCGCCTACGGTAGCCGTGAATCGGCTGCCAATTCCCGACGCCCAGGACGTCTCTTGCGGCGACTAGGAGCGTGAGGGCGCAAAGCTTGCCTCTCCCTCACGCGTTCCACCTCCTCGTTCGCGAGCATTACTGCCTCACAGAAGGAGGTGATGGCTTTCCATTTACTGTCGCTCCGAACCATGGCCTGGACCAGGGCCGAACGCGAGAGATCGCTGCCGCCGATCGCTTCCACAAGTACACGGCGGTGCTCCGCTCAAGCCGGGCAGACTTCCACCGTATGCTCCACCGTATCCTCCGGGCGATCCACACAGTGGTGACACCCGGGCGTTTCTTCCCGCCTTATCCGGAACAGGTGCCTCCGGCAGCACCTGTGTCCGGTGAGGACCGGCGTCAGGTGGAAGGTGAGGACGCCGTGGCACCTCTCCCGCCACTCGTCAAAGAGGGGACTTATCGCCGCAATTGTGGCGTGCCCCTATATCACCCACTATAGGATTATTTTTGAGGCTAAAAGTAGCCTATGTCCTTTCCCAGCATACCATCTATCTCCTTGCCAAATTTTATCCAAATCCGTTCAGTGGTTTAGGCGTGAAAAGGTAACATACAGACAGACAGGCAGAGTTACTTTCGAATTTATAATATTATATTTAGTAAGTATGGATGGTAAACTGACTCGACTGACTGGGTCTGATATCAACGCACAGCCCAAACCGCAGGACCTAGTGACTCGAAATTTTGTACATAGATACCTTATACAGTGTTGGCATCAACTAAGAAAGGATTTTTGGACTTATACGCGGGCGAAGCCGTGGGCAAAAGCTAGTTGATGTTATAATAGCATTTAGATAATAGAAATTACTTACTCACTTACTTTATTCAGTGTAAACGGAAGCCATCTTAACTTAGAAGACTTACCACGAAATTTGCAGTAATAACATCGGTTGGCCAGTACAGGGCTTACATGATTCTAGCTCCAAAGGGTATTAAGTGAGAAACTGTGCTTGCAGACTTGCAGACTTGCAGACTAAATTTAATAGGTTTACTGTGGCGAACATGCTTAAAAGTTTTAGTTACGAGTATGTTGTTACTAAGTCCCTGGGGAAGCCTGGACAGGTTTACAGTGTGAACCGAGGTAATTAAACAGTTAGTGGCTAACCTATCCCGTTAGGTACGAAAAGAAACTTTATTCTAAGTGAACTTAATCACGTTTAAGGCTCCGTGCACGAAAAATATCCCTCTTTTGTCAATTTCTTATCTAATTGTGAGAAAGCTTGAAAAAATTGAAACATTAAGTTTGTGTGACTTTAAAAGTACAGTTTTTGTGACGCTAAACCATTCGTCCAAGTTACAGCACCTGTTCATAGTTTCATTACTTTTGCGCTCTCAAAATATAGTTTATTTCGCCATTAATTTACTTAATAAAGATATTGTAGGCTATCATAAAATAAGATTTTGCTTCTGTTTCAAGGATAGCTGAAGACTCAAGTGTGATTTTTAAATTTCATGAAATGGTTTTCTAAATAATAGAAAAAAATACATTACTGGCTGGGTTTTTTTTTCGGAAAATAGGTTTTTTCAACATTATTTTTCTGCTATATTGTGTATCGAAGTTGACAAAAGTAATCCAGCCACGTGCAAGTAGACCACGATGATGATGAGATCATGATGTAGATGATATTTTTTTATGTTCAAAATTAAAAGTAGTTTCTTGTAAAAAAAAAAAATTCAAAAGACAGCCCCGCGTCATTTTTTGGAAAACTTGTTGTGAATTTTCAGTGATTTCCAATTATTACTTATTAGAAAAATCCCTTTCAGCCACATGCAAAACAAACAAAGAACTCGACATTTCAATTCACAAATAATTTTGTTTAAATTCTTCTTCCCTTTCTCACCAGCAATGAACAAAAAGTACAAATTGTCGCTTACGATGTTCTTCCCGAAAAGGCTCAGTATGTTTGCAAAACAAATTCGTGAACCAAATGCTCGCAGTGAGTACATATTGTAAGCGATATCTTGAAGGTTTCTATAATTGTGAGAAACAGCATTTCTTTACCATGCAACAAATAAATTCCAACTAAAACAAAACATCAAAATAAAAACAAAATAAATAACAGAAAATAAAATTATGTGTTACTTATAATAAATGTACTATATAATTTTATTTTCACTTCAGTAGCTCAAACATGTAGGTTTTGCTGCCTGAAATCAGAGAGCAAAATGCGATTTTGCTCACTGAGTGAGACCAAGTACCTTTTTAATTTTTTTTTTAGAAAGCCGCGAATGTCTTATTCAGCCTTGGGTTAATCATACAATTCGAAACATTCACACTCTATCTTTTTCCCGCCATTAGAAAGAGAGAGAGACAAAGACCAGCCCTTTCGAAGTTCCGATTTTGAATTCGACCTCAAAGACAAACACGTTCGGAATTTCGTACTAACTAAAGTTTTGCAAAAAGATAATTATGTCTTTTAATGTAATTTATTGAATTTTTAACTTATTATTGTATTTAAACGAAAATAAGTATTTACTGCAAATAAAACTGATATTTAACCTGTTAATATTTATTTCTAGTTTCAATAATGTTACGTAATATATTTTGAATAATAAAATATCATGGGTGCTATTTCCGAACACGCCTTAATTTAAATAAAAGAGCGGGAATCAAATTCGTGGCTGGCGTAAAGAGTTGAATGAGTTAAAAAATATTAAAATAATCGTAAAATATGAGTGAAACTAGCGACGAGAACAGTATTTTAACACCGGAAGAGTTAAAACAACAAGTTATTAATGCAGAATTAAGTTTCCTACCTGAGAAGTCTCGCGAGAAATATCTGAAAGCATACCATGTCTGCAATGAATGGAGACTTACAAAGGGCGCAAGCAGTTTTTCGGAGACGGTGTTGCTATCTTATTTTTTAGATTTATCACAGACGAGGCGATCATCTACAATGTGGAGTATTTACTCAATGTTGAAAGCTACTTTAAAAACAAAACATAACGTGCATATTGAAACATACGCAAAACTCGTATCTTTTAAGAATGTCAGTTGGGCATAAGGCTAAAAAGTCCAAAATTTTCACGGCACTTAACATAGAAAAATTTCTTAATGAAGCTCCGGACTGCAATTTTCTTGTCGCTAAAGTAAGTGGTACCTATGAATCTATGTTGTTAGTTATTAAAATTTGTGTGTAGACTGTTATGTAGGTACTTACTGCCTACTACTAATTTTTGGAGGCGCAATGAATCCTAGTCTGGCTTAGCAATACTGTTAAAATATTTATTACGATATGTAAAAGATGCTGTAAATGTTAAATTATGCATATTAATTATGTGATATTTTCATTACAGGTTGTACTGATCATAGGAATTAGTGGAGCGTGTCGCAATAACGAGCTATTACAGCTAACAGTTAATAATATCGAAAAGCATTCAGATAAATTACTGTTAGTAAAATTGAAAAATACGAAGACGAACCTTGACAGGTCTTTTGTCGTACGCGAAGAATATGTAACTATTGTAGAAAAATACCAAAATTTACGTCCATCCAATATAAAAACCGACCGATTTTTCATACAATACTATAATAATAAATGCTCAAGACAGCCTATGGGAGTAAATAAAATAGGTGCTATACCGCGAGAAATTGCCACTTTCTTAAAACTGGAAGAGCCTCAGCTATACACGAGTCACTGCTTTCGGAGAACTTCGGCAACGCTCTTGGCTGATTCCGGAGCCGATCTCACCACTTTAAAACGTCACGGCGGGTGGAAGTCCAATACGGTTGCAGAAGGCTATATTGAAGACTCAATAGAAAATAAGTCGAAAATCTGTAAGCGTATAGTGGTAACAATAAGTCTGAATTCGACCTCGGATCCTTGATCTCACCCACGCCCATCCCCTTCCAACGACGCACAGTGTACTTATACAGAAAGCCGATCAGAGTCACCAACGTTCACCGTTGTTCCTTTTCAATCCGCCACCGAAACAGAAACCTTAACCCCAGATAATCAAACTCAACTCAATGCAACTATAACGTTGCCAAATAAATCTTTTACTTTTAATTTGCAGAATTGCAGTAATTTTACTTTTAACTTATAAAATGTTCCATTTTATTGAATTGGTACCTCTACCTACAATGTTAATTATTTTGATTCACAATAAATAGTTATTTCAATCTATTCCTGTTTATTATTTTATCTCCTAAAGTGTTCTCGCTGCTGAAGTGAAAAGTTATGTGTGTTACACGAGAGCAAAGTTTTTTGCATCTCGTGCCTTTGAATCCCTCGCCACACTCAGGATTCAAAATCAGCGCTCGCAGCAAAAAACAATTTTACTCTCTTGTTGCACAAATAATTATTTCTACGATGTGATTAGTTGGTTAAGTACGGTGACTATAGGAATAGGGGAAGACTAAGGAAACGATGGAAGAAGACATGCTGTGCCGACAGCACGTTTTGGAGAATAATAGGAGGATGATGATGCCAACCCATGATGAGACCGCCCATTGTGTCACCCCTTGTAAAATTACTACTTTTACAATCTGTAATATTTATGGTTTACATAATAAAGAGTCTTCTATCTTTTATCTATCTATGATGATGATTGGCAATCATACTGACGACGGCGACCAACGCTCCTACTGATAAAAGTGGTTCCATCAGCCTAAATATTGTGGAAAACTATTAAAAATAATTGGTTAAAATAATGGAATTAAAAACAGAAACTGATTCTAGTACCTACACCACCTAACAAATATTACCTACTTTATAATTTTCAAATTGTATCAAATGATGTCTTCATCAAGTAAATTGCAAATGAAGAACTAACAACGAAGTAGCCTTTTTGCTATAAAATTACTTTGATGCACATAACTTCGATGGTATATTATAAAGTTTATTTTTTGCCATATGCCTTATTCATAAGTAATGATGGGAACTGACAAGTGTTAAGTCCCAAGCTCTTTGCCAACCTTTATTTATGCGTCACAGATTGTATAGTCGACAGAGACCAAGCTCTATACAATCTTGCTACCATAGATAGGTACGAGTATATTAGGATTCGGCTACGTGTGGAGAAACGTCCTTCGCGTTGACGCATTTACGTCAGCTCTGTGGGCCAACTATCCGGATCGAACACACAGCAGTAAAATTCCGAACAATTTTCAGAAGAAAAATGCTAGTGCTGATTCGCAGTATAACTAGAACAAACGATTTTTGTTTTTTCTGAGAACTACGTGACAAGCTTGCCCCCAAAACACCCTTCCTTTTCTACTCCCTAATTTTTAAACTGTCTACAAAAACATTGATATTATCATGTAGCACCAATCCCTTCGCGATTGTGACGTTTGATGGTGAAAGCAGTGAAATTACTGTTAAAAATTAATGCTCTACGATTGTTTCTTGTAGTTTATGAGAAATAAAAACTGTTCTGACATTTCTTGAAGGACATTAATTGAATAATGGGAACCTACAGATGAAAAGTTCTTTGCTTAACAATATAGTTTTGCGATTCATGGCGCAGTTTTTCAATGCCACCGAGTAGCATATCTTTTGCCAAGCCAAACTGGGTCATATCGAGTATTTCCACTTTTTACAACTGGGACGGTGAAAGAAATATTCAGAACACTATTTGTACACAAACTTTTTTGTACGTTTGTATCGACGACGTGCAGATATGTACATAGAATTTATTCAATGTTTTTTTTTCGAGTATGATGCCTTTTTATACTCGGCGGCCGGACCACAACTTATAATTTTGATACTTTGGTTACAAAACTAAATGGCTTAATTGAAATAAATGCTTTAAGTTTGAGTTTGAAATCCATATGACACGGTGTCAGAGAGATTCGCGGGAAGGTTACACGTCTCTATCTCTGGGTGTCCAAGACGATGCTTAAATCGTCTCATAAATAAGAGATAGAGTAGCACCACATTACGTTACTTACGTATATAATATATGATCTACAGGCAGTGCTCCGCGACTTCGTTCGCGTGGAAGTCGTAAGATACACAATATACTAAAATAACAGCCACATTTTAATAAAACTCTCTCGTCCACCGACCCGCCGCGTTGCTTATCTCGCCTGCGCTATTAGTTCGTTTTTGCTTAGCGATCTTCCTGACTTTTTTTTATTTTTGCTCGGCTCCTAAGGGTCATAGCGTGATGTTAAATTATCTAGCCTATAACCATTCTCATTTTTTTAATTTTTTTTTATTATATGTACTTTGAATTGTAATGATGATCATATTATTTTAATAATATCAAATGATATAATTAATCAATTTAAAATGATGAATCGGCTGAATTTAATTAATTTGAAATCATTTATCGGTAAATGAATGAATATTAAATAATACATTCTAAAATAATGAATAATACGAATGAAATAAAAATGAATCAGGAATTCTAACGGTTGATAATTAGGTATTTAAATATTCAACGTCAGGAATGCTACACGCAAGACTTAATTGAGTAACTCTATTATGAAATTTTGTTATTATTATTAAAATTTTAGTTATTTTTTTGTTGCATGTGATTTTCTTACCGCATGAAATAGATATTTAAGGATTGTTATAAAAGTGTAATTTGTTATATTTTGGGAATAAATGGCTTTATTATTATTATATTATTATTAGTATAACCATCCTCAAGAATTGGGCTAATAAACGCAAAAAAAAATTTTCAAATCCGACTGGTAGAGAATAACGCAAAATAGCTAAATTTCATGGGTTTTAATATTTTTGCGCGGAACCCTAATTATTTTTCTAAAATAAAAGCCTATCCTCCTTAAAACGTCAGTTATCTGCCAGTGAAAGTTCCGCCAAAATCGGTCAAGCCGTTTCGGATATTAGCCGGACCAAACAGTCAGACAAAAATTCTAAAAATTGTTTTTATGTTAATACTTTCATAATTATGCAAAAAGCTTTTATTTTGACATTATAAACAGACACTTCAATTATATTTATTTGTATAGATTACCGTTTACCGAGATTACTCCCAACCAAATCAATACAAACCGGTACTCTAAAACTTGTACATTTTCCGTTCTAATTGTGATTCAACCCGTTGCCGATAAGTGGGGCATTTATGTACACAAAATGGTTGTATCGAGCTGCTTAGTACGAAAATAGGTTAATGTAAGGTTAACCGTTCATTGTGGTATATGCAGGCGTAACCTCGGGTCGACCTCGGCAGTACGTTCGACGAGTGATGGATTTCGCTCTAAAAATGCATAGAAATGGAATTTCAGTGGAAGACCATTTAGTACGTCGTTGTGAAATTGATTGGCGATTTTTGAAGTGATTTGGCTGAGCTTGTGATTGGATCTAGGTAATCCTTCTACGACATTGTTGCCATCACGGGCAAAACCTGGACGAGGCTGGCACAGGAACGTGTGGATTGGCACAAGAAACGCGAGGCATATGCCCAGCAGTGGGGGAAACCGGGCTGTGAACCCTACTACGAATTGTTTACTCCATATTGTGAAAGCAAGTACAGTAAACTGGCATTTATAATTATATAGCACTTGGGGCTTTTGAAGGGGACTGTCACACAGGAAGTGACAGAGATGACCCTCTAAAAAACCCAATTTATTGTTAGTTGAGCAGACCCGAAAGACGCTGTCCTAAACAAACAAAAATCCCATAGAAAAAAAGGACTTTCAGTTTTTCCCATTTTTCCAATTTGTCGGGAAACTTTTTCAATTTTTATTTTTCTAAAAATCTTATTCGGACCATTTTAATTATTTTTACTAATCGTTACAGCGCCCAATCCATTGTTCGCCGAACATGTTTTTTTTTGTTTGCGCACATGTCCAAGGATTCAAGTTCATTGAATCATTGACTTAGTGATCCAATTCTACAGTGTTCAAATTTGCTCAAAATTAAAACTATACTTTTTGACCTAATTACTGGACCGATTTCGTATTTTTTTTGAGTATCGTCAGAAAAGGCGATAACAAGTATGTCCTATAATTTATTGCACATATGTGGTCCCCATACTGTATACCGTAATATAATTATGAAAGCAGTTCATAACTGTCGGAGTGCTCTAATTTTGTTACTGCTACCAATTTCGACGCAGCGCTCCCCGGCCGCTACCGCAGCACCGCTCGCTTCACTCGTTCGGCTTGCGCGTAGTTGGTCACAGTTCTAACCTAACCTAACATGTTTGGTCAGAGTGCCCTAATAACTATATTACTAGATCGTGCTCGTTTCATAGTTATATTCCTAGTAAGATAGTTATGAACAGCTTTCATATAACTACACACATCAAAAGTGTATAGGGATCAAGTACATTTTTAACTTTAAAAAAATACCCAATTAATATTTACCAAATCTAGTCTTCCAATCCGGCTTCTTACTTTAATTCCTATGTTTAAATTAACAACTTATCCCTATATTTTGTAAAAAATCAGAAAATTTACTATTTTTGCAAATTGTGGGAAATCAACCTAAGTTAATGTCGTCAATTAAATAGCAAAAAAGGCAAAAATGAGGATTTTAATTTTTTTTATTATAAAGATCTATATTAATAATCTGTGTTTCCACCATTGACACACACAATCACAGCGATTTGGCCTGCTTAAAATCAGTTCATCAAAATCACTTTGAGGAATGGCCGCCCATGTTCTTTCTAACAAGTCAAAAAGTTGGTATGCACGGCATCCATACTCGGCAGAGCTCTTCTTTGGAGCATATCCCATGCGTGCTCAATTCGGTTGAGGTGTGGCGATTGAGCTGGCCACGGCAGAAAGTTGATGCGAGCATCGGCAAGAGTGCGTGTTACGACTCTAGCCGTATGTGGACGTGCATTGTCGTGCATTAGTCGAAACAAATCACCCAACCGGCTTCGCAAAGGGATGATCACGTATGAAACAATCCTCTCCGCATAAATCTGAGCATTGAGGTTGCCCCTGATCCAAATGAGATCGGTTATTTCACCGATCCAAATACCGGCTCAAACCATTATTGCTCCCCGTCCATATGAATGTAGGTACTTCCTGACAAAATTTCAAACGTTCTTGACGTCTAGAGATCCTCCAAACTCGAGTACGTCTTATATCCGGCCTCATACCTAAACGAGATTCATTGGAAAAGCAAACACAACGCCCGTCTTCTTCGTCCCAATTTCTGTGTTTTAAAGCCCATTGTAAACGGGCCCTACGATTGCGGGGTGCTATATGTGGAACTCTCAGCGGCTTCGGGAACACAGACCCACTTCACGTAAACGATTTCGGATCGTTTGGTCGCTTATCAGCAAGCCTAAAGAGCTTTAGAGCCTCGTAGTCAACATCATGGCGGTCATGGTACGATTCCGTCGAGGAGTATTTTGGATGTACCGGTCTTGTCTGCGAGTGGTGATGCAAGATTGTCCTTCATGTCGCTCGGCCACGCTGCCCGTGATACGATAGCGTGTCCAGAGGCGGCTTATGATGCTCTGTAGTGCCAAGAACGACAGCCACAGTACGTTGTCTGAAACCAGCTTGCAACATTCCGACAGCTCTCATCATCTCTTCTCGTGTCAAATGATGTAGTCGCTCCATATCGATGCATTTTTTTCAGTTCCAATGCAGAAGTTGTAATGGTTTTGTAAAAAACGCTATTACACACTTTTATAGGAATCCTGATTGACAGTTGCTTTTCTATTTTAAACAAAATTTAAAGAAAATTATTTTTTCAAATAGTGAAATTCACTAAAAAGAATCAGTAACGATCCAAAAAAGTTAACATATTAATCCTCAATTGCGGCGATACTCTAAAACGTACTTAATCCCTAGACACTTTTGATGTGTGTATTTTGATATTAAGTTAAATAGCTATATCCCTAGAGATTATGACGGCTACAACGATCTTAGTGCGACATATAAATAGATAGATTGTAATATGAGTGGTTTAACATTTTGCTTTTTTGAATAATTATTCTATTACGTTTGTCTACTATCTTTAATTACCTTTTAATTTGCAAGACCGAAACGTTGAATGTAGTGTGACATAAAATCAATTCCCATCACCATGTAATAACTTATATTCTAGCACATAAAACGATCAATATCACCGAACTTATTCTAAAACTCTCTGTGCCACCTCGTTGTCATGTAACTTTTGAAAGCTCCGTGAGAGTGGGGTCACATTCACTGAGCTTACATGATGCAGGTTGAGTTATACATAATCGTCGGTATGTATATGCTAACAAGCATAGGTGCAGTCGAGGTCCGCTAACTAAGGTAATCCGCCTTGAAAAATACCAGCACTGATAGCTAGATACTTACACATAGGTCACCCTATATGTGTATGCAAAGGAGACAGAAACGATTACGTACAATCTTGGGCCTGAATGTAACGAGATGAAATTGATGTGAATTAATAGATTTAAACTTATCAGTCCCTTGCTGAAAATTCTGTTAGTTTTGACAATCTGAGAGCCGAGTTATTAGAGGTTTAGTAAAAGTCTATGTCACAATCTTTAACTAAAAACTTATTCCTGAAGTGCAAAAGATGTTCTTTAAACACTAATGTATATTATATTTCATCTAAGGGTCGTCGGCCTAGTGTATTGTAGTGACTAGTTACTATCTCTCAATTCACAAAGCGATCCATAGTTTCATCAGTATCCAATCCACAAGGCGGCGGTAAAATCCAAAATAACAATTCCAAGTCAAACGTGTGAGCGATCTTCTGTGTACAGTGTGAAAGCAAGGGTCGTACAAGGTAGGCAGGGTCAGAATCCGTGAAAAACAACGCAGTGGTCGTTAAAAATGAAATATTCTGAAAAGCAATCAAAACGCATTGGAAAACACGAAACGAGTGAACAAGCAAGAGCAGTCGGCAACTGTCTACTGTCAATGTTGAGCTGACTCACAGCTGTCATGCCAGAGACATAGACTAAAAATATGAGACTGATTTTAATCGATATGAAATCGATATTCATTATATTGGTTATTCAGTAATTAATTGTTATTTAATTTATTAATATGGCACGTAAGTAAATGCACTATATTGTATAAAAATATGATAACCCCCATGATTACGCTGCTTTCTCTTTATTAAGGGATCGACAAAAAAGGATGCAAGTGGAGTGCCATAAGAATTATTTACACAGATCACAAGAGAACATAAAAACTTCACCTAAATATTTTTGGGCGTACATTAAAACTAGAAAGGAGAATAAAAGTAGTTACCCTAAACACATGACGTATGGTGATAGTAAATTAACCGGTGAGGCTGAAATCTGTAACGCTTTTAATGATTTTTTCTATAAAAACTTTAGCAGCAGGCTCGGGACTTATGCTCCGTTCTCGACTGACTGTGAAACATACGGCGACACACTGCACAGCCTGACCATTGACAGTGCGAGTATCCTAAAACTCTTGGAGAATCTGGATATGTCAAAGGGACCAGGAAGTGACACTATACCCCCTCTTTTCTTCGTTAAATGTGCCAAATCGCTCTCCTTACCGATCGTTTATATTTTCAATAGATGTTTTCGTGAAGCATACTGTCCAACTATTTGGAAAACTGCGCACATTGTGCCCATTCTTAAAAAAGGCTGCAGAAACGCCATAGAAAATTATCGTCCAATATCAGTTCTGAATGTTATGGGGAAAGTAATGGAGAAAGTAGTACACAACTTTATCTATCCTACCATATCTAGATTAATTCCGCAACAACAACATGGGTTTATTAAGGGACGGTCTACAAATACCAATTTGGCGGTATTTCTCGAGTGTGGTTCGTGATATGGATGGTGGTGGGCAGGTTGACGTGATCTACACGGATTTCGAAAAAGCGTTCGACCGCGTGGATCACGACATCCTTCTGCGTAAGCTACAAGAGCTTGGAATTCGCGGTAACTTGCTCAGATGGTTCGAGTCATACCTTAGGAATCGGTCTCAAATTGTTACATTGGGGGGTGCAAGGTCGAACTGCGTAACCATACCATCTGGAGTGCCCCAGGGCTCAATTTTGGCACCTCTTTTATACTCTGCCTACCTTTACGATATAGGAGCGCATGTTCTTGACGCAAGGTTCCTGATGTACGCCGACGACACCAAGATTTTTATGACTATAAGAAACACGTCTGACTGTGAGAAGCTACAAAACGACTTAAATAGATTAACTAACTACTATATTATCAATAGAATCAATGTGAACGTTAGCAAATGTCGGACTATAACATTTACTAGGAAGCGAAATTTCATTAACTATAACTACAATCTTAGTGGTGGCAATGTTGTGCGTTGCGATGTTATTAGGGATCTTGGTGTCGTCCTTGACTCGAAACTTCTGTGTTCGGAGCATGTGTCCTGTATCGTCGGCAGGGCATACAAAATCCTTGGATTTATTATGCGTACATGTAAATTATTTACTGATATAAATTGCATCAAGGTACTTTATTTTGCGTACATACGCAGTATATTGGAACACTGCAGTAATATCTGGAATCCGCACTACTTGGTTTATATACAGGAGATAGAATCAATACAATCTAAATTTGTTAAATACATTAATTATCGTAGTGGTTTCAGATCTGCAGATTATCTGCTATCATGTAAACATCATAATATGCTGCCACTCGAGAACAGACGTATGGTTCTGGACATCCTATTTCTTTATAATATCTGTAGTGGGGATATTGACAGTACTGTTTTAAGTGATTCAGTTATACGATTGAGTGCTCCGTCTCGACGGACTAGGCACACACAGTTATTCGAAGTACCACACAGTGTTACAAACTACGCTCAAAACTCAGTCATTGGCAGGACGCTAAGTAATTATAACAAAAGATTCTCTCATCTAGATATATTTAATACTAAAAAAGGTACATTCAGGAAGCAATTAATAGTGTCAATATGTGACGAACTGACAAATACATCTAAACGAAATAAATAAATACATGGGGTGGTACAGAAGGTATAAGACAATCACCACACACACACACACACACACACCGCTATATCATACTCACACACCCACTTTAACTCCTCAGGCACGCACACTCTCACACGCCGTTTTCTTAGCTATGTAAGTATAGATTTAAATTGTAAATCCTTAATTGGCTGTAGGATCAGTTAAAATAGTTTAGGTTAAGATTGTAAAGAGCTGTGGATTTTGTAATAAATAAATAAAATAAAGTATATTTAGTGCATTTAATTACTGTAGTTAATTACCAAGTGCGAAGGTTTTCTTTTTGTAATTTTGTAATCGATTACATAGAACTATATTTCTCTTAATTCTCCGCTTCCAGATTGCGAATTGAGCTGATTTTTTATATTCTAAGATAAAAAAATATGACACATTTTTTAGATCATATCTCAACTTATTACATTTGGGCCCACCGTTTTCCGTCTAGTTTTAAATCATGTAAGGTGGGTAGTTCTATCTTCGCTAACTGTCACACAGGTCGGTGAAAAGGAAAGTGTTTTGTTTTTGCTGGCACAAAAGTTATAAATACATAAATGTTGTATGATGTAAATACTTATATGGTGTAAATATCTGTAGATAAATGGTAACAAAATAATAATGGTAACTTAACTTAATGTTTCGTGAAAACCACGAGATTTTCACAAAACATTAAATAAATAAAATTTTATTAAACATTAAATTTATTTTTACCAACCCACCAAGGGTCGTTAAAATTCTTCCGAAGTATCACATCCGACTATGTTATAAGATAAGCTAGCAGCAAATTCCAATCACCAATATGAAATACTCATATTTCTATTTTTTTTTTAATACAATTTTAATCGGACTAACTACGCAATTCAGAGTTCACTGCGCGCCGCGCCGTTGCAATTGATACCTACTTTTTGTGAAAATATTAAACTGAGGGCTTATAGGAATATAAAGTATGGAATCACAAAACAAGTAGTAATGGTATACACTATAGCTTTCCATGGAAATATTTGAAACGGTTTATTCGAAACGATTTTAATGGGTCATTGACTTGTGCATTTTCATCGATTCAACTGCTACACGACTTTTTTATACCCATGGCTTCATTGAGAGAAATAAAGTTTCTTTTCCTTTTTCAATGCTCAGGGCTATCTATATAATGTCGTGGTGAAAAGTTTAGCCATTCAGCAAGATTACTAGCGCGGCTGCTGCTCAGGGCACGACGGATGTACTCAAATATCACTGCTCATTTATTTCACTCTATTAAAACAACGTAAACTGAACCTTAACACAGCTGTAGAAGGTTTAATTTCCACTGCAACTATACCCAAATGCAGACAGTAATATACCAGACATCTAACCGTGTCACGTCGGAAATTTCATTTGACATGACAATATTCGGTCAATGATTTCTAATTTGTGGCGTAGATTCTACGGTGTGCCCGACAGGGTCCATAATTGTTTCTATAATTATTAATACTCACTACCTGTATAATTGAATCGAATTGAATTGAATGGTTTAACTCTATGAGCGCTCTTCTGAATGGTTGATAACATGATACCGCTCTATTCTCATGTTTCACTTCGATTGACTAATTAATGCTGATAGGTGCTACATAATAGTCGTTATTCCGTCATGTGAAATTACGTCCTATTATTAAACCGCGTGGCTAAATAATAAGAGCCGCACGAGTCGATCAATCAAGTTAAGCTACGCTTGCCGGTGTTGGCACGTGGCTGGGTGATCATGTTTACATACCGAGACTCCTCCGTGCCTCGGATAGCACGCACGTTATGCCGTTGGTCCCGGGCTGTCATTCTTGGATCTTCGACAGTCGTTACGGGTCGTCAGAAGCCCGAAACTACAGTTTTACCAAGGGGTATCGTATTACCCAGTTACTGAGTTGTGGAGGTCAGATAGTCGCTCCATGTAAAATACTGGTATTCAGATGCATCCGGTAAGACTGGAATCCGATCGCAACATAGTTGGGAAGAGGCTAGGCAGAACGATTGTTGAACGGGGGGGCGGGGGGTGGGGGTTATATTTCAGGCCAAAAATAGTATATGTATAATTGTTATATACGAACAATGCATAAGGTTGAAACTCACAGAAGTGCATCCTGAAACATTAATGATTTTCTTGAAAACAATATTTGTTAAGACAGATATCATTTTCCTTGGAGACTTTCCCTTTCTGTAGTTTAAAATGGAAATATAATTAAAACTTCTTGAGAAATAAATAAAGGAATGGATGGAGGACTTTCCGGTGAATACTGAATGAAACCGAAGTGGCTCGTAGCAGGCGAGACGGCGTTTATAGGTACTAAAAGTCCCGAGTGGGTCCTTCTACCGTATTTCATTAACGCGAAAAAGAAAATAAAAGATTGGTCCTTCGAGCCACAATAAGTTGGAGTTGACTGTAGTATTTTAACACGTTTCATTAAAAATAAATTCGTAATGGATATCTATCATCAAGGAAAAGTGTATTTTTACTCATGGGGTGCTGATATTATAAGAAAACATTACTTATATTACTATTACTTATTAATACTATATTAATTACATAACCAAATTATTATTGTTTTGATGATTTTTGATCTCGGGACCCTGGGGTCCCGGACCATCGGAAGACATACGACGGGCCGAAACCAACTCGCAGAAGCCCGTTAGACGTTTTTAATTATATGTGGCACCAACCGACGATTATCCCTGTATGCACTATGCAAGTTCACCCAAGAGCAACCTCCAGTTGGTTTAAGACTATTGCAGGATATGAAAATAAAGATATTGGACGATGGGTTTGTGTGGCAAAGTGGACTGGTTGGTTACCTAGAACTATGGAAGGACTATGGCCCCTGCCTGATCAATGTTTTATACGAGTATATACACGGATAAAATGGCAGGGGGTAACTTGCACACTCAATAATGGGCCCCAAAAACGGTCGCTAGCACATAGTGTCGTAGCGACAAGAGGGCAATATGTCCTGACGTGCTTATGAGGAGTGGAGAGATATTCCATGACTACCAGGATACTCCCGGAAGTACGGTCAAGATCCCTACCAGCATCTTACTGGAATACTTCCTTCCTCCGAGCACTCCGAATCTCCACTCAAGCTGGCCAACAAGCGTCCGTGGGGTCGCTACTACCCAACAGCTCTTGGTCTGGCTCCTCCCTCTAGATCCGTTTCGGCAAAGTTAACTCTACCGGTATAGACCTAGAGTTCAGGAGCACGCAAGCCCCACCACGACGTCAACGTACAGATACAGCGATGGGGTTATTAATATTACTTATTATTATTACTTAACCAAATGCATGAAAAATTACGTTTGCATTTTGACAGCAAAACATAGGATTCTGCTCCCAATCCATAAAGCAAGTGCTTTATTAATACATCCCTCAGTATGTAATTACCGATCGCGTGCCATGACGGCCCCACTGCATTATGGCGGCTTGTTCATAGAAAAGCTAACGAACTGACTGGCCGTTTGTTCTGTTGTAAAATTGTAGGGGTGTGGCGCTCAACTCTCATTAAATGACGGACGATGGGGCTTTGATACAGATAGTTCTAAATACGTACCCTGCATATGTGAATGTAAGTTTTGCTGGTTCAAAATCATCTTTTAATACTGGTCCTTAGATACCAACCGGTGGCGTGAAATGGTGCATTGAATAATTTGTGCTATCAACTAGGTACCGAAATATCAGATTGACAGCCGTAGTTGTTTGTCAAATGTTATAGGATGTTTTTTATTTGCGCTGCAATTTTTAAATTGTCTTGGTTTTCTATGCTTATAAAAAAATCCCAACGATTTTAATAGAAATATAGGTCTAATTTTAATTTTACATACAAACACAAACTCACGCCTTCTTCCCATGGGAGTACGCAGAAACTACAGAACGCCACCAGCTACGATCCTATTACGATCGATCACGCCTTGTTTCCCCGAAGGGTTGGGCAGAGGTGTATCTAAACAGTGCTCATGTGCCCGCTTGGTTGCATTAGGCTCGCCCCCTGATACATGGGACTTAAACAGAACTGACGTATTGTGGGTGTACTGTAGGTGCACCTCTGCCTAACCTTTTGGGAAATGCAGGCGTGATGTTATGTTATGTGTAGTAGTAGAACTATTGTGAGGAAGTTCATCCGGGGAAGTACTAGCACCATAACTATTTCTGGGCCTAGCAGCTTCGCCGTGTCGGTGGGACGGGTCCAAGTACAGGCATGAGTCATTTCAGCTTTTTCTCTTGATGGCGATTCGCGTGCACGTATGTTGCAGATTTCCATTTGCGTCTGTGATCTATTACTATCAAGTGAACCGTTTCCTGTTTTCCAAACAGTAATGTGAAACAAAACCGAATATTTTTGCATCTTAAAATATTATTTCAGTTGGTAAAAGCTAAAGACCAAACGCAAAATGCGAGATTTTTTATTTTATAGTCAATAAGTAATTGCTGTTCGTGTGTTCGAGTAGTAATCAATTTTGTTATAAAATAATGCATTATTTGCGAAGGTGTTTTCATAAACATGGTGTTAATCCTTATTCAAATAAATAGTTTCATAATCAAGGTTGATTAAGCACATGTTCAAATTACTCGAATCGGATCTTTCGTTTAGAAATTACGACGGGTATAAAATGCAAAATGTGCTTAGTCTATTAGTTACCTACACATTTTATTTTTTATTGATTGTTTGAACGCACTAATCTCTGACACTACCAGTTAAATTTGAAAAAATATTTTTGCATTTTATAGCCCAATTCTTGATGAAGGCTATAGGGTATTTAACATTAGACTAGGACCCCCAGAAGCCGAGAAAAAAGAAAAACATGTAAGAAAGAGCGATAAGCGAAAACGAAGTAACAGCGCAGGCAGGCGATGGGATGCGACGGGGTGGGTCGAGGGAACAAGAAATTTCACGCGGACGAAGTCGCGGGCAGAAGCTAGTATAATATACAATGAATATTGGTATGTCTTTGTCACTTTTCTCGTCTGTATTTGTATATAGACGAGAAAAGTGACTTTAATTTACCCACGTTGTTCTTTTAAACTACGCAACGAATTTTGATGTTGTTTTCCACATCATTAAGATAATTTACTCCGGAAGGTTAATGTGTATAATACATTAATATTTAATTTAAATAAAGAAAACTCGATGTTCTATCAAATCACAAACATCTTACGAAATGATAAAATTATATCAAAGCTAAACTGCTGCTGCACGTAGCCCTAAAAATATTTACCTTTCCCGAGACATGCTGTCGCCAAACACTTGGCTCAGAAATATGGAAAGTTATTAAAAATGTATATTAATTTTATTTGAAAACGAGTTTCAAAGGCTACGCCGCTCATTTGCGAGGGTAAAGAGCTCTGGCAGTCTGGCTACATAGTTTTCGTTTGCAGAAAAGGGTCGCCTCGGGTACTGACACTGCGAACCGTTCGTGAAATAATTTAAAATATTTCTGAGTGTGTGTTCTTCTTTTTCGGCTGAGTTAAGCGTTTCAAGAAATGGAAGGGCTATTTCTTAGATTGTGCTCGTAGCTCTTGAGGATTTAGTTAATACCCTTCCTTTTTTATAAAAGATTTGCTTAGAACCGAACGTAGAGAACAATAATTCTTGGTCTCGGGACTGAGTCTGTCTAGTAGACTATATTGACACAGTCTGAGCGCAGCCTTAGCCTCAGCCCTGTAACTAAATCACTTCGAAATAATAAGAATTTCTCTGTGTAAATCCGTAATGAAATTTTAAAGCGAATACACATGTATTCACTTTCGACCAAACATCACAGAATCGTCAAACTTGTGGTTTTAGAATATTACAAAAATATCCTGCCTTTTAGTAATAAACTTTTATCAAGGCGATGTTTACATCTCGAATAATTAAATTAATAAACAAAGCTGATCATCATCTGCCTAGCCTTTTCCCAACTATGTTGGGGTCGGTTTCCAGTCAAACCGGACGCAGCTGAATGCCAGTATTTTACATGGAGCGACTGCCTATCTGACCTCCACAACCCAGTTACTGGATAATACGATACCCCTTGGTAAGACTGGTTGTCAGACTTTCGGGCTTCTGGCGACCCGTAACGACTTACATAGATCCACGAATGACAGCCGGGACCAACGGCTTAACGTGCTTTCCGAGGCACGGAGGGGTTTTGATATGTAAAGATGGTCACCCATCCACGGACTAACCGCGGCAAGCGTAGCTTAACCTTCAAGCGGGCGCGCGGTCATTTGTAACGGCAGCGGTCGCGCGTAATCGAAAAGACCTATGGGATATATGAGAAAAATAAAGCATTAATTATCCAATAATCATTTATTTTTTGTACACAGATATATTATCATTGTATTTAAAGTGTAATTGGTAAAAAAAAGTAATTTAAATTAAGAAAAAGAAACAATTATTAAATTAAATAACATAACTCAAGTATTCTTTGGATCAAAAATGTATTGAGCACGGTCGATTCGACACCGCGCGCCCGCTTGAAGGTTAACCCGATCGATCGACCCGTGCGGCTGTTATTATTTAGCCATATTTAGGAAATCATAATCGATAAAATTGATTGCACCACAGACTGAACTAGTAAACGGCAAATGTCAAAGTCAACATCTGTCAGTTGTAATGGTTGTAATGTCATGTCAATAATGTCATTCGCTTTTCGTATTTTTGCGCAAGTGAATGTGTTATTCTGTGTTTTTCCGTATTTCTCGGGATTTATTCTTTCAAAAGACCTCTGCTCGAATACTGGACTCCGAAACTGATTGCCTTCTGATACTCGCTTGAACATTGGACACCGTACTCTGCCACCCCTACTGTCCTTTGCTGGAAAACCGGATCTGTTTTGTTCTTTTGACGACTGGTTAATAACGACATCATGAACCTGTGCATTAATTGCGGAATAGCACGGATTGCTGCAATACAATAGGAAGGCAAAGATTGGAAAATGAAGTGATTCTTTCAATTTAAGTACAGGAATGTCGCGCCGTTCCTAAATATATAGTCACCCACTAAGCGTCATCGTGATAGGCTGCAGGCGCTGCAGCACAGCGCACGTGCGTTCCAGATTTATGTAGGAAGCATAGCCTCAAAAATATTTCTTATTTAAATAACTCAAATAATAAAAATAACTTAAAATGTAAACATTGTCTGATTTTACCAATTTGGCCATTGCTGGGAGACGTAAAAATTGAGACCTTCGTAAATGCTCTAATTTATAGCCAAATTTCAGCCCTGTAACGCCAGGCCCAAGTTTCTATGGAGTTTGGATTTCTCCTTTTCTTACGTTTTTTGCAATTTGCAAGTCAGTATTAGGTTGTATGTTGATAAAAATATGATTCTCGACCGTAAAAAGTATATATTCACAGAATTATAATAATTAAAGTCATCAGTACAACTCTTTAAGAACAGTTAATTCTATTGAATAACTATTTCATGAAATCTTGACAATTAGTTTATTTATTTATTTATTTATTTATTTATTACACCCTGGAGGACTTACAGCTTAAACTAACTAAAAATAGAAGCCAACATAAACTACAGAAAGCCAATTACAAATCCTCACGTATAGTGACAGACTTAAAATTAAGAAGTGAGCATATCAAAATTTTCACAGTGATTACAGCTTATTAAAATTATACAGTTTATTAAACAAGGTAATTGCAAGGATCAACGAGTATTAACTAGAAACCTTTAGTTAACAAAAATAAGTACTAAGTGATAAAAATATTATAAACATTTCCGAAAACTAGGGATACAATTAAAATGCTACTTAAAAAACTTGAGGCTTATGCGTCCTCTGGCCGACGCCACGCTAGTCGTGAAGGGATCAAAGTCATACTGCTCACATATATTATTGAACTGTCTACCCGCTCGTATAATAAAACTATTCTGTCTGTAATTTGTTGATGCTAGAGGCACACGTAAGGGTGGGTTATTGCGGAATAATTTTTGCGGTACATTAAAGTGAAATTTAGATAGAAGTTCGGGGCTGTCAATATTGTTATTGAAGATTTTTAATACGTACAGAAAGTCGGCAATCTCACGTCGATCTTTGAGAGGTAATAAATGATATTTCTTACAGAGTCGAAGATAATCGACGGAGTGATAAGGAATTTTTTGATGAAAACAAAGATATTTAATGAAACGTCTTTGGATGTTTTCTATGCGGTCGATGTACTTGTGGTAACGTGGCTTCCATATCTGAGACGCATACTCAAGCTGACTTCTAACAAAGGTGCAATACAAAATTTTTAGTGTTTTAGCGTTATTAAAGCACTTAGAGAGACGCATAATAAACCCAAGCAATTTAGAGGCTTTTTTGATAATAGTGTCAATGTGGGTGTCAAAAACTAATTTGCTATCTTGATGAACACCTAAGTCACGAATGGTATCACACCTTGGCAAAGTCTGGCCCGATAAGATGTAGGTGGTGACTAGAGCGGCACGTTTCCTAGTGTAAGTAATTACTGAACACTTAGATGGATTCAGATCGAGTTTATTAGCCCTACAGTAGTCTTCAAGACGGTATAGATCAGCCTGAAGTGCTAATCCATCTTCAACCGATGATATTTTGGCAAAGATTTTCATGTCATCGGCGAAACACAGCAATTTGGATGATTGCAGGCACAGATCGATGTCGTTCACATAGATCACAAATAAAAAGGGCCCAAGTAACGAACCTTGAGGCACTCCGCTAGGCACTGAGACCCAACTGGATATGTAATTATTGATCACTACAGCCTGCGATCTATTATTAATATATGAGGAAAACCACCTCAAGAGGTCCCCACGAATACCTATAGAGCTTAGCTTCTTGATCAAAGTGTCGTGATCAATACGATCGAATGCTTTGCTATAGTCAGTATAAACCACATCGACCTGGCCACCATCATCCATAGCCTTTGTAATAAAATCATTAAACAAAATCAGATTAGAAGTTGTAGACCGTCCCCTCAAAAAACCATGCTGGAAGGAGCTAAGCGAAGACGCAAGAGCAGGGTATAACTGATTATAGATAATACGCTCAAATAATTTAGCTGTAATGCACAATTTTGAAATGGGCCTATAGTTAGTAACTTCAGTTTTAGACCCCTTCTTATGGATCGGTGTAATAAACGCAGATTTCCACACTCTGGGGACAACACCTTGAGATAAGGATTTGGAAAACAGAATAGAGATAGGTAATGCAATAGAAGTAGCACATTCAATAAAGGAAAAATAAAAATAAAAAATAAAGGAATAAATAATAAAATAAATAATAATAAT
This sequence comes from Fissipunctia ypsillon, assembly GCA_947568875.1. NCBI lineage: Eukaryota > Metazoa > Arthropoda > Insecta > Lepidoptera > Noctuidae > Fissipunctia > Fissipunctia ypsillon. The sequence continues at coordinate 28,107,093 of OX387643.1, forward strand.
AAATAATAATAAAGGAGCTCCTTTGGATGGGTCTAGACTGCGGAGTAGGTCGGTCACAACATCAATTTTGATTTCAATGTTAGAAATATCAGAGGGAGCCACAGTAGTGTTCGAAGAGGAAACAGGGGCTATGTTGGGACTATTTGTTGAGCTGGGCTCGAGAAAGGTGGAAAGGAAATAAGAGGAAAAAGCCTCACAAATGGAATCACCAGTGAGTAATAATTCATTATTGTATTTTAGTGTACTAGGCATAGCGTTAGAGTTGCAACGATTTTTAACAAATGTCCAAAAATATTTAGGGTTGTTTTTAATAGATGTTTCAGTTTGATTAAGGTAACAGTTATAGCATGAGGCTTCCATAGTCTTGACTCTTTCCCGTAAGTGTTTATAAGATAATTCATCGGATTTATTACCATAAGTCTTGAATTTTTTAAGATATTTGTATTTTTCCTTGATGGTTCTAATGAGCGATTTACTGAACCAGATGGGGTAAGTATTATTACGAACAAGCTTCTGCGGTACATACTTATTTAGTAAATCCTTTATAGGATTATACAAACTTATGGAGTTGTATAATATTGTATAATGTTGGATTTTGATTATTATAATTCTGTAAATGCATATTTGTTACGATCGCGAATGATACTTTAATCAACATACAACTTAATACTGACTTGCAAATTGCAAAAAACATAAGAAAGTTTGAATTTCGCGGCCAACCTGAAGCTTCCTCCTTAAACGATCACTCGTTGCAATCACGAATCTGAAAACCAGAAACGGTAAAAATTTAAGCTATGAGTAAATACACGTCTATTTACCACCTGGTGGTTTTCTTAGTGCTATTTTTAACACAAATTCAGTATTTATTTGCGAGGCTTGTGTCCGCGCGCAAGCGCTACTCACCGCCTGAGATGTGTGATCGGTGAGTCGGGGGAGAGCGGGTTTGACAAAATCGGCAGAGTTAGCTTGGGCTTTGTCTACCTCCCCCGTCTCAACGCTCACATACCTCAGGCGGTGACTAGCACTTGTGCGCGGACTCTTGTGCGGATACTTCGTTCAGCTTCTGCGAATCTTTTACATATTTTCCAAATAATTTGTGTTTTTGTGAAATAAATTGAAATGTTATTTTTGTGGAACCCATTACTTTGCACCATTTAATTTAAATAAATGGAATTAATTAAATTGTTAATAGTACAGTTAACGTGTGTATATCATCAGTTGGCATAATAAGTAAGTATGTATAATTTTTTACTTTACAGAATCAAATTCTCAGTACAAAGAGCAATTTGCATATTTGATGTAGTTACAAATGTAAATTGAAAAACCCAAACAGGTTCTCGGTATTTGAATCGATTTGCATGTCAGACATCACATTAAAAAGTCTCGATTAGAACCAATTTTTAAAGGGAAATTAAAAGGCCTGTCTGGATTAAAAATGTTGATTAGTTTTAAAGGTTAGTTGTCTGTTACACATAACACACAACTGTGAACACATTCAACTGGCCTGATGCACCAACACGCCACGCTAGGCTGGCACTCAAAGCGCGGTTTCGAGAACAAACCGATGTAGATACGTAAAACGTGAATTGTACTGAAATTAAATGTATTGGCAAACCTTGAGAAATGTGTGTATGTATACCGACCTGAAGATTTGAAACGCTTTAAAAGTTGCAAGTTTTATAACTGTTTTAGCTTCAATTAGACATTTTTTTTAACATTCGACAAAACGTTTCAAAACTTTCAAGAACACCCTAAACATTGTCGACTTAATATCTAAACTATGTTATATAACCCTTCTAAACAGATCTACTTTACAATTTTGACTATTATAACTCTTCTCCCCGAGCGGTACAGTGACAGGTATTGCATAATACCTACATATGTACCTACTTACATTTCTTTGCTTCAGGCGAATATGATAAAGGCCTTTTATCAAAAAAGCCTTATTCGTACATTCGAAAATATTAAGCAAATATTTTGTTAGAAAGACGATTAAGGCTAAAGCGAGTTGTAGGTAATAATTATTTTGAATCAAGCGTCGTCGATGCGTCGGGGGACGGCTAATGAAAACGCCAAAGAGTAGAGGTTTAATATCAGCAACTGTGTTCTGTAAAAATTGTTTGTAAAATATTTTAATGTAAATGTGCCCTGTTTTCTAAATAAACGATATATTATTATAATATACCTAGCAATTATGAATGTATGCTAGAAAGGACAGCTGTGGTGCTATTCTGGAAAGATCCCACCGTGAAAATTTAGGTGAAGTGAGCGTGATGTGAACTGTCATCCCACCTTACTCTACTAGGGATTGAGCTCACTTCACCTAAGTGCTCACGGTGTGATGTTTACAGAATAGATCGGCTGCTGTTAACTTCCTATTTTCATTCGCGGTCGTCCCCCGACGCGACGACGGTTGGATCAAAATAATACCTTACAACTTATATATCATTTATATATCAACTTATTTATCACCTTATTTCAACTATTTCGACGTGTTTTGTTTCACTGAGTAGGTACCTAGGTACTCGATAAAACGAAACTTAAGTAGCAGCGAACGAAAGTAACGAAACACACGTAGCAGCGGCAAATAATTCGGAGCGACTGCCTGTCTGACGTCTGTTATAATTCAAGGTCCCTTCAGCTGGCCCTACCTCCCCGCACCCCAACCCGCGCACATACACATCAAAATCCACAAAAAAATATGGTTAGCTACCTGCTAAACAATAGTGCGTAGCCATAGGCTAGGCCTTTCTTTGACAGTTGATAAGAAATGTTAGGATTGAGTTATAAACATGCAATTTTTACTATTGGGTAGCTAATACGATGAAGATAATTTTAAAGTAATAAACAAGGTAAGTAATGGGGCGTCTTATTGAGAAATTTTACGATTATTGTAAAAATTGCTGAAAAAAAAACCGGTTTTTGCTAAAAAAAACATGTTTATTTTCAATTGAGGGCAGTTTTTCCACAATTTTCATTTTATGAGGACGCCTAATTACTTCCAATCACTATGGAGTTTGTTTCATCGTGAAAGATCATTTAGTTTAAAAGTTACACCGTTTTGTTTACACTGGGGTCACAGTAGCGAACAAAATTTTTAAAAAACTATATAAAAAAAAATGATTTTTTTAAAAATATTTTTGCCGTCCATAAAATTAAGCACAGATTCCCTCATTTCAATATGTGCACATTATAAAGAATTACACTGTATGTTAAATTTTTCAATTTACTATTTAAAGGGGCCGTCACAAAAAAATGATAAAGCAGTAAAAATTGGTTTCAGTGTCGTCACTAAATCTTTATTGATTAACGGTTTCTCGGGGCTTCTTCGTTGTGGAGGAATCAATAATCACAAGACAATTATTTTATGTTCATTTATTTATTTTTTACTATAAACAGCTCTAATTGCTAATCCAAGCCAAATACAATCTTTGTTAAGTTACCTGCTATATTCTACTATTGACATAATTTAAAACCTAACAATCTTAAAATAATAATAATAATATGTACAAGTATATAAAAAAGGGAGGGAGTAAATAATCAGAGGGCATCACAAAATTCATCCGCATCGCTGTCTACAGGAAAAGTGCCCAGAAGGCTGGCAGCATTGCCACGTTGTATAGCAATGCTGATTCTTTGGCCAAAAAATAGGCCAGCCCTCTGGTCACGTGTGGAGTCGACCAACCGCCTGGCGATGTCTCGAAAAACTAAGTGGGCACTCGGACCCCATGGCCCAAGTGTTTCAACCCCAAACGGCTCGAACATATAAGTCCCAATAAGACTGGAGTATTTGCGCCGTTTGAGGTTTTCCGCACCCGCAGCAGCCGCTCCAGCACAGCCTGCCGTGCTAGGAAGATGGGATCACGTTGCATCCCACACCAAAGGCCTACCTACCTTCCAAGGCATTATGGTCATTCCGTCTGGTCTCTTTCCATCGTCGCGTGCTAAGCCATTGGGTTCTAAAACAGCTGGCACCCCGGCGGTGACAAGAGCACGACGGATGATGTCATTGATGCTGGCGTGCCGTGCTATCCGGCCTGCGCTCTTACTGCAGGATAGGCCATGTTGTCCGAGGCAGTCGACACTGACACCGCATTGGCAGCGATGCGGAGCCACGCAAGGAGCGCCCAGACGCAGACAAGTAGCGAGCCGGAAGGTGGTGTCACCCAGCATAGTGCCTATGTTGGGTGACGGTAGCGCCTGAAGCTAGAGGCCCGACTCCCACTCCCCCACAGCCAGCAGGCGGGCACGCTCAGCAGTATTGGTGGTCGTATTAATTAGATTATTCCGTACCAACCTGCAGAGCGGTTCATCCCACTGCCTCTGGGAAGATGGGTTCAAGGGCCGATCTGTATCCGGGCAAATCTCAAATCACAATGTTTTGAGATTCTATGTTTAATTTTCAAGTTACCATTTAATTGGGCCGTCACGAAAAAAACTAAAGCAAAAAATATCGTTTCAGTGTCGTCACTGAACTCATTAACGATTTCTCTCAGGATCTCAGTTATGGATATCACGTTGGCCGAACGACGTGATATTCTGGGAACTAAAATTCATTTTACTTTTAACCGATGGCATTACGAGTACAAGTAAAGCATTGGTTGTTTGTCACCAAAGCGTCACTAAATCTTTATTCAGTAACCGTTTCTCTAAGGTCCTCAGTTATGGAGATTCCGGTTGGCCGAACGTTCTGATATCAGGTCATTCGGTCATACATAAATGCTTCTAACTTTCGAACTCTTTTGTCACAAATTATTTGGCTGGCATCTTTATGCGTCACCTAATCGTCACTAAAAACTGAAGTAGCAGCCAGCTCCCTACCTTGACTGGCCGAACGTTCTGATGTACATTAATAAAAACAATAACGAACCAGTCGATGAACGAACAGAACAAAAACTAATCGAAATAAACGCCACGTTTCAGAAACTTATTTTCGGAGCTCAGTGAACTGGAAAAAGTTTGAATGTCGAATCAATATGTTAACAGTTAGCATTCTGTCGAATAGAAAACCTATTAATGTTTAACTAGTCCCGACGGCAAGCGGTGATCTTTTAATAGACGACGAACGGCTAACGAAGGCCGAGAACACGAAGACAGAACGAACAGGTTACGTCAATGTGAATGTATAACTCTGTAGACACCTGTATTTTTATTTCTAGCTGCAGTTTATATGTGAAATAAATATAAGTGATACCTACAATAAATTCATAAATGAAATTCTTTCCATTCTTTTTCGTTTTTGTCGACGTCGACGAAGTAAAAGCAATAACAGAGTTTCTTCTTCGGAATCAAAGAGAGCCGTCGATGGCTGATGATGTTGACATGTCGGTGGCGGTCGTCGACGCCTGCGGTCACCTCTGCCGTTGACGCGTGTCACTCGTGAAGAATACTTATTTATTATAACGTTAGGTAGAGAGAGAGAGTGAGGTAAAAGAATAGATAAAATGGCACAAAATCCATAAGAGGAGAAAATTATAGTTCTATTGCAGATAGCAATATCTGCGCAAGCATGAATGGGAAAAGAGGTATGTACATACATAAATCATTTCAACCGAAAGATGTCCACTGTTCAAAATAGGCAAGGTAATCAATGATGCCAATAATACATAATATGGGACCTAATGTAACATCTTAACATCATCTCATCGCGCATGAAGTCATGAAATACATTTTCAATGTACTCTGCAATATATCATGATTCTAACAAACCGATTCCTACCTACATTGTGCATCGTGTTCAACTAGTTGATCTAACGGTCATTCAATATGATTCCTACACTGGGTAAGGTGATCATTTAGTTGATCCACCGGTCACCTAACTAGTTGAGTATCCGAGGTCAGAAACTTATACCTGTTTGTAGGTATATTCAACCACTCTGTGCGGGAAACCGTTGGGTAACGGAAAATGTACAGTTTGTAATAAATTATTTACCTACACAAGCAGGTTCTTTTGCATTAATTTGTTACTTTAAGAGCAATTAACCTCTCCTGTGGTGAAGTTGTCAACAGCATCGGACACGACGGCCTGTCTTGCAGCCGAAGTGCGGGTCGCATAGCGCGGCACGCGAACATTAATGCCATCATCCGACGAGCCTTTGTCACCGTCGGCGTTCCAGCTGTATTAGAACCTAATGGCTTGGCTCGCAACAATTTATTTCCATGGAAGGTGGGTAGGCCTTTAGTGTGGGACGTAACTTGTGTCGATACTCTTGCGCCATCCCATCTTCCTGGCTCAGCGTGCTGTGCTGGCACTACTGCTGCGGCTGCGGAAAACCTAAAGCGGCGAATGTATTATATAATAACCTTATCGGTTATTATATTTTCGAGCCGCGGAGTTGAAACTCTCGGGCCGTTGGGTCCGAGCGCTCATGGTTTGTTCAACCAAATCTCCAAACTGCTGGTTGACACTTTTCGTGACACAAGGGCTAGCTTTTACCTTGGCCAGAGGCTAAGCATTGCCATACAACGTGGCAATGCCGCCATTCTCTTGGGTATATTACCAGTCGACAGCGTTGCGGAGGAATTTTTCGACGCCATATTTTAGTTTTTTAATAGTTTTAGTTAGGTTAGAGTATTATAATTTTATGTTAATAATCTGTTTTTAATATTATTAAATACCTCTCCTATATAAATATAATTATAACCATCGGCTTATAATTAGCCAAATGTAATGTTTTTGAAAGCTTTTATTTAATTTCACTTGTTGTTATGGTTGTTAACTTTGATTATGATACTGTTTTATTGAGAGGGTACGCGCCATCATTGCTTTGATAGTGAGGTAAGTCTATAGAATAAAGTCTCGACCTAATCTGTCAACAGCCTAAGAAAAGGACTCAATCCATTTTAGAAACGATGCTTAAAATGTAACAATAAAACAATTTAACTGCATTGCAGGTTGACTTCAGCTATTGAACCGCAGCAAATTTTGGTATAATAAAACTTAATTCAATGAGACATAGTTCAGTTTCCAGTGCACAAAATTGTTATAAGAGATTTCCAATAACTTTTCAAACTTTTCATCATGGGTGTCGTTTTTATTGTTTTCGTGGGTGTTAAAGCTGACCGTAACGTTAAAATGTAAATCCAAGACGGCGGGTGTGATTTTTTTTTTCATCGTGGGAGTGGTTTTCGTGGTTTTTGAGCTGATAGTGGCGTTAAAATGTAAATCCAAGACCGCGGCTGCGAAAATTTTCAAATTTTTCATCATGGGTATGGTTTTGATGGTTTTCGACGGTGCTAAAGCCGATAGTAAAGTCAAAATGTAAATCCAAGATGGCGACTGCGAATTTTTTTCGTGGTTTTTGAGCCGATAGTGACGTTAAAATGTAAATCCAAGATCGCGGCTGCGAAAATTTTCAAAATTTTCATCATGGGTATGATTTTCATTGTTTGCGACGGTGCTAAAGCCGACAGTAGTACAGCTTAGTTCAGGATCTTTCGACGCGTGGCCAAAATTGAAACTAACGCCGCCATCTTGTTACTTCAATACATTTCACAAAACAATTGCACTAACGGCCGAACCCAATAACATATTTTCAGTACAATACAGATCGCTATTGATGGTAGACAGTATAATTCTATCTGTCCTTTTGTCAGGCCGGTAAGATTCCATAATCTCTTATAAATTATTGGGACGTTACAACCATAGAATTTAAGTACTAACTAAATTTACTATAACATAATATATTGTGTATCTTACGACTTTCACGCGAACGAAGTCGCAGGACACAGCTAGTCAATAATAAATTCAAAAACACTCTTTATTCTGAGGTCGGTTAGTTGCGAAGAAAACGAGGACAACAGGTCGAAGGGCATCCCTGGATTAAAAAAGACTGCTCTTGGTAAAACGTACAATATTCATCCTAGCCAACCCGTGCTTTCATTTTGGATTCATTCACAACATGTTTGCGGTCCAACACCTTTCCAAAGTTTTTTAACAGTTAACGGACAGATCATGCCAACCTATCAAGCAACCTGTAAAGAACTCGGCATTGTTCAGGACGACGAACATTGGAAGCATACTCTGATACTGTACTTTCTGATTCGGCTCCGAAAGTGAGAAAATTGTTTGTGTGTTATTTTGTTACCCTTCAGATCCAATTGGTGTATGACAAACAAAAAGGATGTCTGTTAGTCAAGATCACGCTATTTAAAGTGTATTGTCAGGGTCTCGGGGTTGTGGGATGTTCGAAAGAGTTACCGTGGCCCCGGCACAGGCAACAGAAGGAACACGGGTGGGTTTTAGTCAGTAAAAGTCTGACACGCCCTCCCGCTCCGCCCAGAGCGGGAGAAGTCATTTGATGATTTCCCATCCACAAAAAAAAAGGGTCTATACACGGGTGGTCTATGGGTTAGTTATGCCAAAAAACCCTGGACACACTGCGCGTCCAATACAATAACATTTTCAGGATGATTTTGGAACTTCCTCGTTTCTGCAGTGCCTCTGAGATGTTCGCGCAGGCTCATACTGACGACTTTCATGCCGTCATTCGGAAAAAAGTCGTGTCACTTATGAGAAAGGTACGCGGGAGACACAACAGCATGCTGAAAACTATAGCTGAAGATGTACGTGCACCTGTGTTGAGGCATTTAGTTCGTCTGGTGATCTGTAGGGAGGTATCTCCCTATTGGTTATCTTGACGGGGCGGGGTGCATAGGGGCATTTTGTGTATAGAAATAGATGTTTGAGATGAGTGTTGTTCTTTGTAATTGTATTGAAGTACTAATAATAGTTTCTAAGTTTTTGTATCTTTTGGATCTAGTCGTCTCTAAGTAAATAAATTGAACTGATTTAGTATTTATTTATATATTTATTATGACTTATTGCACAGGGTGCGGCAGCAGAATAACGATGACGATATGCCATTCTCAGATGATATCATGAATCAATTATTAATCATAATGGAATTTCTCAGTAGCAGCCCGGAGTCCGAATTTGTGCCCGGTGATGACAATAGGATCGCCCCCTATTGCATGGGACTAAAACATAACTGGCGAAATGTGGGTGTACTATAGGTACACCTCTGCCCAACCCTTCGGGGAATACAGGCGTGAAGTTATGACGTTATGTTATCTTAAATCAAGGTCTAATTCTAATAGATAACAAAATTTACGACCTTCGAAATTTACGAATTCCTTCTGTACACGATATATCAAGTTACAATGTTTGCCGTATTTTAATTTCAAAAATGAAATGATGTTCGTTGGCAGGTGCATCATCACTTTAAAACAGTTGGACCGATTTGGTTGTTTTTCGTTTTGTAATGATCGTAATAAGGTTTTTAGGGAAAGAAAAATTGGAAAATTTTCAAACTCAGGATAAACTGTAAACGGTTTTTTCAATATCGTGTGTGTGTGTGTGTGTCTGTTCTGTGTTGGATTTATCGGTTTGTATAGATTTTGACAACCGAGGTTTTTACCGGTTGGTAACTATATGATGATCAACCAAAGGGTCTTTGGTGTAAAACCATTCCTTTATGTATACCAGAACAATAAGTAAAACATGATACATACATTATTTGAGATAGTAGTTTATTGAACGTCTCCACGTTCAGAGGAACTACAAAATCAAATATCTTCATCCCTCGACCCTTACCTCAATTTACTTGCGTTAGGTACCTACACACATCTCTATAAGCCTCAGTGGCCATTTTCTAGGGTGCGTCTCTAAGTTATTTGGTATAATTTCATTTCAATAACGTTCACAAGATATAATAAACGTGAATACCAACTGTTGATATAATTTCTTTAGATATAAAATTTATATACTCTAAAACTTATTTCGTATAACGTTATTGGATATAACGTTTATTTAATCGAAAATCATTAGGTATATCGCTTAAAATATATATTGATACCATCATTATGGTTAACACCCCGATTCAGAGCAATCTGACTCGGATAGGTTAGTTTAGAAGGCTAAGCCGGGAGCGGAGCGGAGCTCCGTTGTTTTTTTTTTTGGTGGTTTGTGGTTATTGGTTTTTTTTTCGGGTTAGGTTCGGAATAAAACGATTATTCCGAACCTGACCCGATAATCCTAACCATAGACGGTCGACGTCAGGGGCACCCCAAGGTTCGGTTTGATTAGGTTCCTTTAAACTCTGCAGACAGAAATAGGAACGTCGCGCAGCGGGGCTCCGTCGACCTGCTGTCAGTTTATGCTTGCATGCTGCATGTATGGTGTATGCTTGTTTGCATGCCTGCTGCATGCATGGTGTATGCTTGCTTGCATGTTTATCATATTAGATTAGATGGGTTTTATGTCTTTTGAGTGGTATATCAAACGATTTTATATTCAATGTATGTTGTGCTAAAATTATATTAATCGTTTAATATATTAACTGATCATTATATCAAATAAAATTATAGATTCAGTTGTTATATCTTGTAAATATTAGAGATTGTGTAATTATATCATATATTACTTACCCCATTTTCTAGGTAGGTATATCATTTATCATACGATTCGCCCAGCGTGTGTTTGGTCTTTCCCTGCTGTTATAGCTATCCACATTCATACATAACTACAAAAATATGAATCCTACTTAACACTCCATCACAAATTCGCAATCAGAAGTTCAGCCAAAAGCATTTTCCGATCCTCACAGTCGAGCATCGCAAAAATGTTTCTATTTTAAACTAAACATATTTATCTGTGCATTCTGTGCAGCAGAGTGTATTATTTCCGCTACTGACGTCCACCTTGTGGCCCACTTGCAAGTTTAAATAAATGCAAATAAAGTTTCACGTATAGTCTGGTAAATGAATAAATGTAGAGTTTGCAAACTCGGAGTTAAGTAATTAACATCTGACCCAGTTGCGCGTTCATGGGTTATCCTAAATAACTCGGAGTTAACAGCTAATTCAGGGATAATCAAATAATTCATCTTGCGCCACCAAGAGTTAGAGGTAAACCTAGAGTTAAACTTGTAAATATTTAACCCACTGATGCGGGAGTCTTAAATCGCCTAAGTCTGGGTTAGTGTTAGTAATTCTAAATAAATTGACGTTATTAGATACCGCTGATAACTTATTTTGTATTTTATATTGTTCGACGTTATAGTAAGTGATAATTCGGTACTATATTAGCAGGCAATATATTCAATTCATGAACTCATATAAAAATAAATACAAATTATAAAAATCTTAAAACATATTTTTCCTTATTGACGTTTTCGTCAATCAATAAACTAAATCTCCATGGAAAACATAAAATAATATTAACATGAAATGTCACGTTATAAAATTTAAAGATAAGAAAGTATTACGTATCACATTTCATTTCATTTTAATCGTATTGTATGTGGTTCCCATTGAGATTTAGTTTATTGACTGACGAAAACGTCAGATAAGGTACAATATGTTTTAAGTTTTTATAATTTGCGTTTATTTATATACGAGTTCTTGAATATATTGTCTGCTGATATAGTAGCGCATTTTCACTCACACCGCATTTTTTTTACATCGAACAATATAAAATACAAAATGAGTTACCAACGGTACCTCATAACGTCAATTTATTTTGACATTAGTTACACTAACCCAGACTTCGGCGATTTAACTCTCCCACATCAGTGGGTTAAACATTTAGAAGTTTAACTCTAGGTATACGTCTAGCTCTTGGTGACGCAAGATGATTTGATTAACCCTGAATTAGCTGCTAACTCCGAGTTATTTAGGATAACCCATAAAGGTGGGCCTTACTGTCTTTGGAACGTTCATAATAAAATAAATTGGTCAATAGGGATGATGACTAATATTGGACTATTCGAACAAAATAATGTAATTTCAAAGAAGTAAAATGAGATAATCGAAAAAATCTGTAAAATCAATGGAAATATGGAGAAGCTACACGCTTTTAATTTTTGGAAGGGATTATTCCCGTCCTTGTCACGCGGCACGGACAATGTATGACGCACTGGTATGAAGTTACAGAGTCGTGATGTCATTTCAGTGATAGTGCCGCCTTCGTCTAACAGTTTTTTAAAAACGTTTATAATTTAGAATTTTTTTTAAGTTTTTACATTTTTTATAATATTTGTTTGCACTATTTAGAAACAAATATTTTTGAGAGTTTAAAATAAAAAATATATATATTTATTATAGTCGTGGTTTTATAATACCGGGTGTATTACTTTGATGTATTGCTTTGATTTGTTTTATTCTTAATTTTCATGTGCTGATTACTGAAGAAATGTTTAATGGAATGACGACTAACTTTTTTGATGAGTACCGCCTATACGTTCTAAATAATGGTTAGTTCAATCTCTTGAGACGAAATCTGTAGGAAAACTATGCCATAACGTATTTGCTAACGGGTCATTAATATAAACAGTTTTTAACCGACTTCAAAAAAGGAGGAGGATCTCACTTCGTCGGAATCTTTTTTTTATGTGTGTTCCCTGATTACTCGAAGACGACTGGACCGATTTGGAAAATTCTTTTCTTGTTTGTCAGGTCAAGATCTGATGATGGGATCCTGGGGAAATCGAGGGACCTCTTCAAATATTATAGGCTAGAACGATTTGGGTATTTTTTATAGTAACTCGTGCATTTGCTCTCAGAAAGCACCATTTGGTGAAGTGGAACTGATGATGAAGACCACAAGGTTGCGATTCAATTACTTTAAAATGATTGCTAAGGAATATAATTTCGTCACAATGCACATGGTAAAGTGGAGCTGATGGTGAAGTACCAGGAGAACTCCTTAACAATTAACCATCCCTGCATCGGGAAAAGCAATGTTTTGTAAAATCTAATAAGCAGTTGTCATTAGGCTATTGTAACTTAGATAAATTACAAACCGACCCACTAAAAAATGAAAAATAAAAACTTTTTTGCAAAAAAAAAATCAACCGACTTCCAAAAAAAAACACTACAAAGTGAAAAATAACTTTAATTTCGAAAGTCGGTGGCAAAAACCTAAAATACAGATCCAAAGACACCGACTTCCGAAATTTAATTTATTTTTCACTTTGTAATGTTTTTGCAAAAAAGTTTTTTTTTTTCTTTACATGAAAGTAATCTAGCTGAATTTATTTCGTATTCACACCAAGCTTAAATATTGAAACTATTGACACCGAAGATGCTATCTAAGCTCTTTGTGTTCTCAAAAGCCGATGGACTTGACCACAAACAACTGCTTCGGTGGCAACGCGATTGAATTTGAATCCGACCATCCATGAACAAATAACATCATCTTACTATTCATTTACCAGCTGAGACTTTCTCACAGTGTTTGGAGACGACTTAAATGGAAATTGAACGCGATCTCGTCATCTTTGGGTGAGGCACGCGTCAAACCCATGCCCGGTGAAATCCCCAACGGAGCGAGAATTGTTCCCATCGATTTTCTATTAGAACGCTTCACCCCACGCTTTCGAATTGTAGATGGAGTTCAACTTACCAAGGTTTACTCTTAACAAAACATAATAAACCTTAACATAACGATTACAGAACTCAAATTTCAATGAAAGCTTGCTGTGATACTATTTTGTATTGGAATTTGAGTTCTTAGTTGCGTGCATGAAGGTTTATTGTGGTTTGTGGGCTCGGTTCGCACCCTATCACGTACCCTAGTAATACCAGCGCCCGCAAACTGTGTTAGTTAGTAGAAGGCACACATTCAGCTCACGCCCAACGGATCACGGGAGCCGCCGCGACGCTGATATAATATTTAACGTCGAGGAAAAATGCAACTAATGAATGAGTTTTACTGTGATAGAGAGTTTGTTATATTCCCAAGTATGTAGTTGGTGTCTGAGACTAATGCAAACTGTTGGGGTTTTAACATGAAAAAGTCGTAGTAAATAGACTCGATGGAAGTGAAACTTAGAGTATGTTAGTCCCGTAACCTCATTGCTTGAATAATGGGCTGATTACTAATGCAAACCTAAGTGAGTGTATCTCAGCATCCACCAAAAACAGGGCCCTGTTCAATAAAGTCCAGAGAGGAATAGGAACTATCTACATAATATAAATTAAAATCTTAAAATACCTCTGGCATATATCTCTAACCTATTCTTTGAGACCATTCCAATGATCCCAAACACGATACCTCTGTTATAAATTGGTGAGGAACTTGGGTATCCTGCAAATTTCAGGTAATGCTGCAGCATCAGTTCAAGGTTACTAAGTTATTCTAATATCATCGAAGTAACAGAATATCAAATTTCTTCTCGATCAGAACTTTAAAAGATGCTTACATCCATTCATCAACTAAAAAAGAGCTGATAATCTTCAAACGGCTGAATAGATTTTCTTGATTAATAGCTAAGAGCACTCTCGATCAAGTCACCTTTTAAACAACACATAAAAGTCTAAATCGGTTTAGTTGTTTCGGAGCTATGATGTCACGAACAGATACACAAATACACACGTTAAACTTATAACACCCCTCTGTTTCCGTCGGGGTTAAAAATACATAAAAATGGAACAGATTTTTCATGACACTATCTGCTACATAAATTGACCTTAACTCATTCAGAGGTGGTGAAACACTTCATTCTTAAATATCTTAGCATTAATATCTTAGCAGAATTTACTACACTCACTATAAAAAAAAAAATTAAAAAAAAATTGTTTATTGGGTCTCAGACAGTTACATTTGCAGATGTGATTGAGACAGCCCCAGTAAGTAATTAAAGTCAATATCAGATGCTTCTCTTTTCGTTAATTTTTGCCTTTCATTTGGCATCTTTCACTCGAATGGCTCGTGGCTAAGTAATAACATGCGCACGGGTCAATCGATCAAGTTAAGTTAGCTTGCCGCGGTAGGTCCGTGGATGCGTGACCATCTTTACATACCGAGACCCTTCCGTGCTTCGGAAAGCACGTTAAGCCGTTGATCCCTGTTGTCATTCTTGGATCTTTGACAGTCGTTACGGATCGTCAGAAGCCCGAAAGTCTGACAACCAGTCTTAACAAGGGGTATCGTGTTACGACACCTATCTGACTTCCACTATCCACTTACTGGGTAAGTGGGTAGTGGAAGTCAGGCGTCGCTCCATGTAAAATACTGGTATTCAGCTGCATCCGGTTGACAGGAAGCCGACCCCAACATATAATAGTTGGGAAAAGGCTACGCAGATTGATTTGGGATTTTTCACTGGAAGTGAAAGGTGAACATAGAATGAATCAAAAGTGAAAAATGAATTCATTAGTGAACCGATCCAACGATGTTGGGCCTACCAAAGGATCTAAAACTGAAATGAAAGAAGCAGATAAACGTTCATTCCTATATAATTATGTCGGTGTTGTGTGAACCTTCACTCGAGTGAACCATTGACTCGAGTGCGTCTGATATCAGCTTCAAGCAAAGTTTCAGTTTTTCGCAGTAAAACATCGATAACGAAGCACAAAAATATTCCAGCAAAAAATTCTCCCGGAATAAAACAACAAAAACGTGTTTCATTTTATTTTTAAACAGTCACATACAAAATTCTTCAGTAGAACCAACATTCCTCCCTACTGTATGGTTTACTCTACGGGATGGAATTTCGATAGTATCGACAGCTTACAGCTGCCGTTCATGGACAATGAATGTTTTTCTAAGCCCCACTGAAACGATTTGGACCTAAATTCGTTTGAAAATTTACGTTTAAATGACAAATGACAAATGATTTTATTTCTGTAAGTAGGTTTATACAAACACTTTTACACGTCAAACATTTTCTTTTTTTAAACTAAATGAGGCTGGCGTTTCCTATCTGACTACTCTGAGAAGAAAGGCCGAAACAAACTCAGAGGTCACAGTCTCTTTTAAAGTCCAGACATAATCTTGGTCAGAGCATGTGAAGACCATGTAGGTCGGTGTCTGAAATGGTCTTTTGAGGCAAGAACCACACAGATTGAGTGGACCTGTCCAGTCAGTGCAAGCATCTGTCAGTAATCGTACAGCTCAACTTAAAACTTAAGGAGCTCAACGATTCGACGAATAATACCAAAGAAAGGACATTTGGGTAGGCCGCATAATTTACTCAAACTGGCAGACTTTGATTAAAGCTGAGAGAAAAAGAAAAAAAAAACAAGGACTCACATAGTCTTCACATTCACAGTAATTCAAATAATATAACATTTTACAAAGTAAATATTCATGTCATTGTATATATAAAATTCATCAACGTCAATGTGTATATAAGAAGAAAAAAGAAAAAAAAGTTAGCAAAAAGAAAAGAACAAAAAAAATCAGTATATATATATTTTTTTTTTAAATTTGACACACGCCTTTTTGTCTTCAATGTAATCTTTTACAGTTTAATTTTGTGAATAATTTTAGATTAATTAGAATTGTGCAATTTTACTTAATGTTAAGTTAACATATATCAACAATAACATAAACTTAACATTGACATTACCATTTTGACACACATTCATAAATGATACAGTACTGTTTCAACGCCCCTACAAAAGAAAGTTTACTACGGTATAGTCTACAAACTAATATTAGTACGAGCTCTCATGTTTGTTCTGTTTTATTAACCAGATATAACTCTTGAGCTACTAGTAGAATAGTTTGCTTAGTCTCTGCACTTTCCACTCTCTGAAGTTGCCTGTAACTTATAACGCCAGCCAGTATGATTTAAATTGCTGGAATGCGCAACGTGCAACGAGCAACTTTTAACAACTGCGAATGCTATTTATTGGACCATGGATAAAGTTCTTCTCCGTCGAGGAGTGTCACTTGAAAACTGAGACAAAGAAAACGCTAAGTATCGATGTGCCTGGATATATTTATTTGTAACTATTTTATAAAGGTACATGGTTATTTTTAGGGGTTTCATTTTTTCCGTTTAAAAATCGGTTTAAATCGGTATTTTTAATGTGATGCCTGACATGCAAATGGGTTCACGATTAAAGTGTTATCTAATATTCATAGACTGCATTATGGTTTGTAAACTGCATGCATGTGGGTGTGATTGGTAATTACTAATAAGCTATTGGAAACGGTTAGATTTTAATATATTTCAATCTCATGAGTAACGCAGGCCTGCCATGACAAGTACAGTTGACCCATCAAACTTTAGAAGAAGACTGCAACACGGGTACGAGGGACAGAAATGAAGCTCTACAAAAGAGCACCAAGCGAGAGGACATTATGGCATATTCTTAACATGCAATTATTGAATCATAACACAATTAAACTTAAGATAGATAGAATACTCTTCATTAGGTACACCATAAAAATTAAATGTAGAAATACAAGAGGTGACACAATTGGCGGTCTTATCGCTAAAAGCGATCATTTAAAGACCTTTGGATGCATTAAGGGACAAAGAGACAATACTGCAGGTAGTCTGTGGTGTACCATTTACATATACAGTAAATAAATACATATGTACATACATAAAACATTACATATTATACTTATCTATACATCTATATATGAAATAATAATCATGAAACCAGTGCAAAGAACATAAAAATTATGTTTAAGGAGAAAAATTGAGTTTTTTTTATTATAAGTAATTTTAAATCAAAATCTCATACTTTAGGACAATACACCTGTAACCTCACTTGTTTCATGAAAGCTAATAAATGTAAAACTCAGACATAGATAGCGTATCGTGTAGTAAAAGTAGGTACATATTTATTATAAATCAATCTCTTCTCAGGGCAATACGTTGCTTCATCTTTTCCCGGTGAAGTAAGCTCGGTTGATCATACTCATTGATTTCTTTAGCTCGAGTCGAGAAGTCGTAGTCGTTGTAAATCTAATTTTAAGGTTTCAAATGTTGCTCAACATAATTTTGTCAGAAAACTTTTCTGTTTTATTTGTGACCTCGGTTAAATTAAGTACGTGATGTAAGGTGTCAATAAATGTAACTTTAATGGTTTTAACAAACGGAATGTGTACAAGAATACAGTCCTGAAAGCCACTGTAAAAACTGAAAGGAGACAAGGCTGCATTCAAAACAACACGATTTAATTTTAATGGATTCTCAAAAAGGACACACAGTTCGATACATGTAGACATAATTATCTCTACAGTAGCGAACGAAGTTGTAGATGAAAGCTAAAATAATATCATAACAATCCAGTATTTCTAAGGCTCACGAGAATATGCTAATTTCGTATTCTAAGTCTCTGGAATGGTCTGCAGACACACTGCAACGACAGACGGCGACTATAAATACCACGCTCGTAGTAAGCTCGGCAGATGAATCAACCTCCAGATATATAAACGAAACGTAAACTTGAACCATTCGTTTGTACAAGGATACGGACACGATTCAATTTTAAACCGACTACAAAAATAGGCGGTGGTTCTCCATTCGTCAGAATCTTTTTTTAGTTTATCTTTTTTTTATATTCTTTTTTTATAATCTTTTTTTTTATGTATGTTCAGCGTTAAACTGATTCTTTACCACGTTGACCGATTTCAATGATTCTTTCAGTGGCAAAAAGTGCAAATAAAACAGCCAAAGCCACCAACTTCCAAAACTAAAATTATTTTGCACTTTGTAGTGTTTTTTTTGGAAGTCGGTCGTTTTTTTTTTGTGGTCAGTACTTATCAAGGATTCGTTCCCAACTTCATACGATTTTTTATGGTGAATTTAAAGGCGTAGGAATACATCTTAATAAAGGACGTTGAATTCACTAACTCACATGAGATATACAGACTCATCAAAAACCGTAAACCGTATGTCCTAAGTCTTAGACCAAACTATTTCATAAATGTGATTACCGTTAACTAACGCAATAATTATAATTAATACTTATAACACTTCCCGGAACGCCCATTGATGAATGATTTACAATCAGATAACCTTGATTTCAATAACCACGTAAGAACCTTGCGTAGAACGACAGTTCAGTAAATCGTTTATCTCTCAATGTTAGGTTAGGTTAGAAGACCCCAATCCGTTCTCAATATAAAAACCAATTATGTACGACAAAATGCAATACGTCACTAATGAAAAAGAGCTTCTTTGGTGCTGCTCCCAAAATTTACAATAAAATACCCGATATCATAAGAAGCATGCCATTAAAAAAATTCAAAAAGTGTTTTCATAAATTATTAGTTGAGAAATGTTACTATGCCCTAGATGATTACTTAAATGATAAAACACTGTAAATATAGTACCTATTAATAATCTAATATATTGCATGCATGTATCTTCTTTTGTCTTGATATTTTTTTGTTTATTTTTTAAAGTGTTTTTCTTTTTTTGTTGTTGTCATTATTTTAAATAGTCATCACTAAAATTTGTATATCAGCAAGACAGAACATAGCGCAACATATTATAATTATTATATAAGACCTTGACCTGTAACCTATGTTTTACAAATAAATAATTCTGATTCTGATTCTAGGTTAGTAAGTTAGTTGGTTCGGAGGTGTTTAGAAGTCAAGTTCTCAAAGGGCGGCATGCCCCCGGTTAGCTTTGATATTCGTCACGAATAATGTAATAGAACGGTTCTCGATGCAAACCGAGAACCGTTCGGCAAGTACGGACATTGTGCGAAAACGGAAACAATGGAAGAGGATACTGATAACAGAGTGGTTTCTGAATTGAGAATTTAATGTTCAGAACACGTCAAAATCTACTTTAGTAATTCCATCATGGTAGCCCGTGAAATTAAAAAAAATAATGCTCAAGTAGAATTTGTCAAGTACTCAACTTCAAATTATCAATTCTATTTTTAAGAATACCATGTACCTATGTCTTGTGACACAAACTACAATTACAACTTATTACATGTACCTATTACAATCCAAGGCCAACTGAAATCCGAGCTTAAGCCTTCGAATTTTCGTATTTCGAACTTTATCCCGAGAGACGTAAAGTTCTTAATACAAAATTGTCAATTTAGTCCTGGTTTCAACGTCAGGTACCTATGTTGACGGAGTCCGCTAGGGCCGATGCCAGCTGATGGGGTCGCGGGATGTTCGAAAGAGTTACCGTGGCCCTGGCACAGGCAATTGAAGGAACACGGGTGAGTCTGACACGCCCTCCCGCTCCGCCCAGAGCGGGAGAAGTAAAAAAAGGTATGTCATTGTCTAAAAAAACTTTAATTTTATCGGAATAAAGATCGAAATACAAATAAGACAGACATGACCGGCAGCTTTTCGCGAATCTTATAACTAACCTTTTAGTATTGGCATAACATATCACACAAATAGTAAGACCATCTAACTGTACAGTATTTTTATCTCACGAAGCGACACGCGCGTTTTTGTAACTAAATGTACAAAAACGCTGTGAATGTGTGCGTGAAGACGAGTAGCGACAGCACACAAAACACACACTTACGACAGTACGACTTAGTCATTGTTTCGGACGGTACCGAGAGCTCCTGCACTTACACACACATTCACAGCTTGCTTGTATACTTAGTAACCACAAGTAAAGTGCGCGTCACTTCGTGAGAGAAAAATACTATATTTGATGTTTCAAGCCCAAAAGCGGCTTCGGAAGTGAAGCTTATATTTATTTAAAGCCTTGTTTGATTTAAAATAGCAATTGGAAATACAGCGCCGTGATTGAACTGTGGTGACTGTGGTTGACAGAAGTTTAAACAATGACATCATGGTCCAGTGAACCCTTTACATAGATTCAGAGTTCTCTACAATCGTTGGTTGCATTTTTATGAATGAAGAATTGCCCTGCAAGGTTTTTTTTATTTTCGTTGCCAATTTGCTTGAAGACGTAGCGTAGATTATTTCGAAGCCAAACTTCACCAATACTTTTTTTATTTAATAAGTTTCAATTTAATAAGTTTTGGAAGGTAACGAATAAATTAAAATATAGATCGGGGATACCGGTGAGCGTCGCGGGCGTGAGCGACCCCTCGGATATAGCTAATGCTTTTCAAAAACATTTTAATGTAAACTCGCGGTTGTGTGGCTATAGCGAACCGTCAAATAGCGGCGCGAGGGTGGCCGTGACCGGGGCTCCTCCAGTCAGGTTCTCCGCTAAAGAAGTCGCGAGAAGTATACAGAACATGGTGAGGGGAAAGTCCCCCGGTCACGACGGCCTTAGCGTCGAACATCTGAAATACGCCGGGATACACTTACCGCGGGTACTTGCTATGTTTTTTAACCTATGTCTAAGTCATAGTTACTTACCTGCAGAACTTAGCAATACGATCGTTGTGCCAGTAATAAAGAATAAAACTGGTGACGCCTCCGATATCTCCAACTATAGGCCGATATCGCTTGCCACTGTCTGTGCTAAGGTGTTGGATAGTCTGCTTGATAAAATCCTAGCTAAGCATATTGTTCTCGAGGATGGTCAGTTTGGTTTTAGACCGAACTTATCTACGGATAGTGCAATTTTATGCCTTAAGCAGACTGTCCAATATTATACAGACAGAAAGACTCCTGTAATGGCTTGTTTCCTGGATTTATCGAAGGCGTTCGACCTCGTCAACTATGACCTGCTCTGGCATAAGCTCACTCACGACACTACTGTCCCAGCTGATCTGATATCACTGTTTAGATATTGGTACAGTAGTCAAAAGAATGCAGTTAAGTGGGCTGGCTCGTATTCTGATATGTATGGGTTGGATTGTGGGGTGAGGCAGGGGGGTTTGAGCTCCCCCCGTCTTTTTAACCTATACATAAACAAACTGATAGGTAGGCTCAGTAGCACTAAAATCGGTTGTCACGTGGACGGTGTTTGCGTGAATAACATTAGCTATGCTGATGATATGGTGCTGCTGAGCCCATCTATCGGTGCAATGAGAAAGCTCCTTAAAATGTGTGAAAGTTATGCAGTGGCTCACGGGCTCAAATACAATACCGATAAGAGTGAATGGTTGGTTTTTAAATCAGGTAATTTAACCGTCACGGACACGTCTTTCTTCAGCTGATCCCATGCTACTTTTGAGCGAAAAGTCCAACTTGTAGAAAGGCAGAGACTCACATACAACATTAGTTCAAATATACCCGTCGAATCAAAAAAATAACAAATACTATTCAGCAAAAAAGCGTTTCAAAACTAAAAAAACGAACTAATACCAACAATTTTTACCACTACAGGTAACAGTGTATAAAACTAAAAGTTAAACGAACAAAACGCTGGAATAACGGATATCCCTGCAGCGAATTCAGCGCTGAATGCTGAATGACACAACAATCAGCGGAGAGCGAAGCCTAACATTTAGACTAAACACTGAACTAACATTTCATAGCAACCAGCTTTTGAAATATTCCCATTTTCCGTATTTCACGGACGTGAAATATGTTGAAAAAAAAACTTCTTTCAGTTTCAATACTCTTTCAGCCAATGCGTACTGAGATGAGATGCGGCTAAATTGCCAATGAAAATAGTCTGTCTCCAGAATGCTTGACTTTGTGAAAACCTTTCTTAAAAATAACTAAAACCGTGTTTTAGTTATCGTCTTATTTCATAAAGAGCAGTTCGACTGAGGAATAAATGTGACAGATTGACAGTTTTTGTACAGAAAATATTAGTTATATGAAAATGCCATATTTATTCCTAGGATAAAAGTTATATGATGACTGAAAAATCAGCCCTAAGATAGAACATAAAATGGAACTTTTTTCTAAGTGATCTTTACCATGTAGGTACGTACTATAAATATCAAAAAAATATACATATAACTGAAAATAAACCAAGAATGACCGAAACCGATGTTTTATTTTTTGTATAATCATGCTCAGTGGTGGGTTCCGAAGAAAAGAAACTGTGTTCGGTCACACCCTATTGACCGATAACGGTTTTTTTTTGGCCGAAAATGAAAACGAAGTTTGCCCTGATTTGCATTTTTGGCCGAAAACCGAAAAAGAAAAAGCTTTTTTTGGTTTTCGACTGTAAAAGTACGGGGGTCACACTGAAAGTTTTTAGAATAGGCCAGTAAGAAAAGCAGCCGATGAAAAATGTATTTAAATTTCGATTTAGGAACTCTTTGGAAATCTGTAAATGTGTAATGAATTCATATGTCATTTGTTTTTACAAATTGGCGGCGATTTAAAAAGTGTATGTCGTGCGTCGAAATAGATTTGACTAGAGAAAAAATTCACTCAATGATTTATTACGACTTTCGTTGCGGTCGTACCCAACAACAATTTTACGATAGACTTCGATTAGCATTTCATGACGAAACCCCATCCCGTGCTACTGTTTACAACCAGTTTAATGAGTTTAAACGTGGTCGAAGCAAACTCACTGGTGATTCGCTAGAAGGACGTCATTCTAAGGCGACTACTGAAGATAACGTGAATGCTGTGCGGCTAATGATAGAAGCTGATAGAAGGGTGAAATATCAACAAATTCAGGCACCTTTAGGCATTGGTATGACTCAAGTACAAAAGTCTTACATGAACATTTAGGCGTCAGAAAGCTTTGTACTAGATGGATACCTCAGAATTTGATGGAACATCAAAAACGCCGTCGTTTGGATTGGTGCCGCTCAATGCTTGAAAAGTATGATGGAGGTGATTCAAATGCTGTATATGACATCGTCACAAGTGATAAAAGCTGGATATATTGTTACAAACCCGAAACCCAAAGACAATCAAAATACGTATTAATAAAGCTAACTCAAAAACCACTCATGAGAATTTGACCAAATTTATATGCGACCATAGGAATATACCCTTTCAAATAAAAACTTGCAAAAAGGCAAATATATGTCGCGCTAAGTCGTGTCAGAAGTTTGGAAGGCGTAGTTTTACCAGGTTTGGACGCCGTCGCCAACATTTATTAAATCAGCCACATGACGACAGATCGTTGATGAAATCTGTCTGTATCGTGTGTCTTCTGATAATCAAGGCCACACCTAACATACAACTAAAGTAGCGCAATTTTAAACATATTACCATTAAAATAATTTATAGCCAGAGTGCATCCCATGAGAATTCATAAAAGCCCAAACACTGCTAGGATACATTGTTTTATTACGGAGTTCCGTCGACTACCTTCCGGCTTCATCATCAAATCAGTTCGATGGCACCATTTTCATAAGAACCATTTATTTAAATTTGCTTTGGCATAGTCGCTTTACTATCTTAATCGAGATCTCTTTTCGCCACCCGTGAATTACATTGAGGAGTTCCTGTGGCCACCTGTGGTCTGCTTCGTCAGTTCCATTTCACCAATTGATACTTTTTGAAAGCAAATGCTTGACTTGTTGATGAAAATACCAAAATCGCTATGTGATTGCCTATAATACTTGAGGAGTTCCCTCAATTCCTTATAGATCCTATCATCAAAACTTGATTTGACAAAAATTGGACCAATCTAGAAGTATGTTCTTTCAAATAAAAAAAGAATTTTCCAAATCGGTTTATATAAATGACGGAGTAAGTACTGAGGTAACAAACATTAAAAAAAACATAACCTTCTCCTCTTTTTGAAGTCGGTTAAAAATAACAGCCACATTTTATTAGGTTGGGGAAAAAGTCTTTTCGCATTATAGTATATATGAACTTGTAATAAAATCTCTTTGGCTATACTATTTGTATCTGGCTGGTTTTGGTATCATTGAAAGTTTAAATTTTAAAGAACATAATTCCAAATTCAAATTAGGAAAATGTGTGATTTTCATTTGTTGTTCGTACTGTCAAGATGAGTGAATCTAATGAAGAAATTCGATACATTTTAAAATTTTACTACAAAAAAGGTAAAAATGCAACGCAAGCCGCGAAAAAAATTTGCGATGTTTATGGACCTGGTGCAGTGTCTGTGAGAGTGGCACAAATTTGTTTTAAGTGTTTTCAATCCGGAAATTTTGATGTCAAAGATACACGTCGCTCTAGTCGCCCTATTACGGATAAAATGGATTCCATTTTTGAAAAAGTGGAGCAAGATCGGCATATCAGTAGTTACGACGTAGCTGAAGAACTGGGAATTGACCACAAAACAGTTTTGGCGCATTTGAAAAAAACTGGGTACACAAAAAGGCTCGATATTTGGGTACCTCACGAGCTCACTGAAAGAAACCTAATGAACCGTGTACTCATTTGTGATTCTTAATTACGACGAATGAAACCGAACCATTTTTAAAGGAGCTGATAACTGGTGATGAAAAGTGGATCACGTACGACAAGAACGTGCGAAGAAGGTCGTGGTCAAAGGCCGGTCAGGCTTCACAGACTGGCGAAACCCGGGTTAACTCGCAACAAGGTGATGCTATGTGTGTGGTGGGATTGGAAGGGCATTATTCATTATTAGCTGTTACCACCAGGCAGGACCATCGATTCTGAACTCTACTGCGAACAACTGATGAGATTAAAGCAAGAAGTTGAGAGAAAGCGGCCGGAATTAATCAACAGAAGGGGTGTGGTTTTTCATCATGATAACGCTAGACCTCACACATCTTTAGCCAATCAGCAAAAATTAAGAGAGTTTGGCTGGGAGGTGTTAATGCATCCGCCGTATAGTCCTGACCTTGCACCTTCAGATTTCCACCTGTTTCGGTCTCTTCAGAATTCTTTAGGCAGTGTCAGGTTAACATCACGAGAGGACTGCCAAAATCACTTGTCGCGGTATTTTGATCAGAAGTCCAAAAATTTCTATAGCAATGGGATCATGTCCCTACCTACAAGATGGCAAAAAGTTATCGAACAAAATGGTACCTACATACTTTAGTTAAATGTGAATAAACTATATTAAAAAATGTTTTGAATTTTCTTAAAAAATGCGAAGAAACTTTTTCCCCTACCTATTAATAAAACTCCTTCGTCCCCTGACTGTTCGCGTTGCATCGCCCTCCCGCGCTATTACTTCGTTTTCAGTTAATGTTCTTACTGACTTTTTTCTTTTTGCTCAGCTCCTAAAGCTCATAGCGTAATGTTAAATAGCCAATAGCTATCCTCGAGAATCGGGCTACCAAATGCAAAACGAATTTTTCAAATCAGATTTTTGTTCATAATTTCAGGATTTTATTTTTTTTGTGGGGAACCCTAATTATTTTTCTAAAATAAAAGTACCCTAAGTTACTCCCCGTAACATCAGCTATCTGCCAGTGAAAGTCCCGTCAAAATCAATCCAGCTGTTTCGGAGATTAGTCGGAACAAACAGACAAACTTATATAAATTGTTTTATAGTTACAAGTACCGTATATACTTTCTTAAGCATTTAGAAAAAGTTGTTATTTTGACATTACAAACAGACGCTTCAATTATATTTATTTGTATAGAAGATGTAATACATAGATTTGTATAGATAAAATCTCTTTGAGACTTTTAATGAACCGTAAACATAAACTATCATGAAAAACGGACCAGCTCCCTAATTGCGTAACACATTATCAATCACAATCTGAATCATTTTGAAGCAAATTGCTAATCCATTGCTTCATAATATGTTCGAATTTGTCTGCTCAACAACGTGAACAACGCAATGAATGTTGTTGAACTGTCAAAATGAAACTGATTCCTACTTTATGTGTGTTACGCAATTACCCCGCTGATTAGACAATACATAAAACATAGACCAATATGGTTTACCAACAAAACATTTTTCCATTTCATAATTAATTGTTTACATGAGCATGCACTCTCAATTGCACCCCTTTTTTCTCCAAAACTACCCAAAAAATTGAATACCTTCCCTTTCCCTCGAAACGAAAAAATAAAATAAATAAACTAGTAAAATAGCAGACTGACATCTGACATAACAAAGCGTTGACGTTTTATCGATATCGAGTCCGGCTATAAAATTGTTCGAATTAAAAGACTTTGACACAAGGCCTTCGTGACTGCGCTTTGACAGCAGTGGTGTAAAGTCTGCGGTTTTATTTATCAATCGCTTTCACGCTGTTTCCATTGTACGCTGATGACAGATCGGACTAAAGTGAACAAATTCGGCGGCAGTTAAATAAAATTTGAGCGAAGCTTGTTTTTTTCAATGAGCCGCGAGCATATTGCAGCGTAATGTCAAAACTTTTTGTTTCTCTTATGCCAACCTTTTTTCTTTTCATCCTGATTCTGGTTGATTTTTTTTTACCTTTTTATTTCGTGATTTAAATTATTTTTCTGACAGATAAGTCCTTGATTTTTTCTGTGTGCAGCGTCAGTTGCGAAAAGTTGATGTCTTGATATGGATCAAATAATGTGAAAAATTTACGTATTTATATATTTAACACCAGAATTGGATTTCTTAAAAGTTGTCGTTCAATTTAATATTAAAAGCAAGGTTGCTTTCCACATCGCATCTCGTCTACTTACGGTACGTAATCTTTTTAGTAGTTGCCGTAGGAAAATTATGGTCTTTTTTCCTGTTCTAATGTCCGTTATAGTTTGTCATAGGCTTGTTTTGCAAGCTTGAATCTCATACTTCCATGGTTTAGGACGGGAAGTTTTTGATTTAATTAACCTGGTACGTATCTTTTAATCTTTTTTCTCTATCGAAAGTTCAGTCTGATCTCTCTGGTCTAACCCTAATTGATTTGTCTTATCTTTCGGCCTCCAGGTTTGGGTCCAAAAAAATAAGCTTATGGTTGACGGTTAACTCGGACTGTTTGGCCGCAACCAGCCGCGAAGGCCGCACCACCGCGTGCACCTCACTACCTGCTGCGCCAGCGGCTGCGTCACCTCTGCAGACGTAATTTCGACGGCGGACTTCAACTTGCGAGTTTTTCAAGGATTTATTCTTTTCTGTACTCTAGATAAGTGACGTAGTTAGTTATACCTTCACTGCAAACTTATTATTCAAAGACAATTTTATGTTGAATTTACAACCTTGTTAAACTCGAGCTAGCTTGGATCTAATTTCGATTTTCCTATACCGTAAATCACGTGAGCGAACCCTAAATAAGCGATTGCAATCGATTAGATAGGACGTTAACGATATTCACGTACTTTACCCAGACAGACCGAGTTTTCTCGTTTTTTTCCTAGTATTACAAAAAAACAACTTACAACTTTTTACACTCAGATTGTACTTTTTATAATAAATTCATGTGTATTTTTCTATTTTTATTTTAAACCAAAATTATACGTGATCTTAAGTGGTGAAAAGTGTGTTTTCTTTTTTATTTTCGCTAGAATATGTACGATCGAATGTACAGTCGAGGAATGAAAAGATTAAGCAACTTTCGGTCAATTATTAAGGCATTTTTATTTATTTGAGTTGTTTTTTTTACATAACATACATAATCTTACATAATCAACCTATGATGTTCCCACTGCTGGGACACAGACCTCCAATCACTTAAACCTCTTAAAAAGAGGGAATTACATAAAAAAATCAATATTAGGTAGGTTATTGTGAATTTTTTAAATTCCCCAAAATTTTCCTGTTTTAACTCCTTGGGGATGATTATACAAAAACGCTGAAACACGTAATTCTTTATATCTTTGATGCATAAATTTTCATTCATTTCAAGACCATTACCGAATTTTCCATACAAACTTTCATCCCCTATATCCTCCCTTCAGAATTATTTTTGACTCAAAAATAACCTTCAGTAGTTTTAAGGGGAATATTAGCAAAAAAGTTTTGGAATTCCTGAGCTAATTCTACATTTGAATTCATGGGGACATTTACACTCTCTAAATTAAATTCAGTATTTCGCTGTTTTTCCTACCTGTTTCATTGTTTATTATTTGCCACCTAGTTTTTATTTTATCATCAGCTGATTTTATTGTATTGCTAATATATAGAGCTTTAGCTATTTTGCACAAACTTTTAAAAGTTTTGGAATATTTTGCAACCTATTGATGAAAGCTTGTATTATTCATATGTTGCTTTAGGCCACAAAGCTCAAAGTTTCCCTCTGCTTTTACGAATACCGAGTCGCCCAATCAATAAATAAGAACTTTGTGTAAATACTTTTAGTCTTAAGTGGGAAAGTGTCTTTATATTGCGTTTTTAATAGTGAAAAGAACTCGGCATAGCACTCATTTGGGTCACATATATTATTAAAACTCTGAACACATAATTTACTGTTCTCATAAATACTTGCAGCAAAAGCAATGTAAGTTTTCTCGGTATCCACTACCTCACCCCATGAGATTTTGTTCATTATTATTGATAGTTTTTCATATAATGCCTTTAACAACATGCCACTTTATATTATAAAACTAGTGACCCACCCCTGCTTTGCACGGTTTTTATGACTTGAAAATACACCGAGATTTCTTTATTATATGTTGGTTTAATATGAATGTATTATACACAAAAACCTTTCGGAATAAATCTTCTAAATTATGGTGAAAACCGCATCAAAATTCTTTGCGTGGTTTATAAGAACAACGCGGTCACTCAGACAGACACTAAAAGCAAATTTAATTAATAATTTGCATAGATAATATAATATATGTACAAATATAGATAACAAAACACCAATTAGATGTGAAAGTCAAACCATGTCCTAATTGGCAGGCCAACCGCATTCGAAAGCTGTGTCCCAGTGCAAGAATGGAAATGTGACCCAAAATCGAATGGGGTCAATCTTTAACTGGCATCATCTATTGGCTTTGTGGGCCCTACTGGCCTGAATTAAACAGTTATTTTAAAGTAACTAGACTTAGGAGACTCATTGGCCTCGATTCTATTAGCGACTAGACACTGGCTACATTTTTAATTGGCAACACTGAGCTGGTGAATTCTATTATGGAAAGGTTTTTGGGAAGGTAGCGGATAGGTTAGGTAGGATGCAACATTTTTAATCAATTTCCGTACAAGTTGAATACATTAGGATAGTGAGGAAAGAGTCAACATTACGGGGTTTACTATACACTCTTTTAGCAGTTCATTATGAGACGAAAACTAACGACTAACAACGTAAATGTCGTGAGGAAAGTTTTGAGTATGAATGTGGACGGCTATAAGAGTAAGTGAAGACCAAAGAAACTATGGATGGACTGTGTGAAAGATGATACAGCTACAAAGGAGGTGACAACCGAGATGACGACTTGTCGAGTAGTATGGAAGAAAAAGACACGTAAAAACAAACAAACACATGCAAATTAGGATAAGGGAGGAGACTAATGATGATATGAGACGAAAACTGATAAGTCATGTGAAGTCTTAGAGTTTGGTCAGCGAGTCGTGGCAAAAGGAAATGGCAGCAAATGTAAAAAATCTTCAGATGGCAACATCAAATATGGTCTGAAAACAAAACGATTTGATACTTTTGTATTTTTACCTTAAATAGCTTGTTGATAAGAGTTAGAATGGAGGAATCAATCAAAGGCACAATCAATTTCTTTACACTTTTATTTCAATTTATATTGTAAAATACTAGCTTTCATAGTGAAAAGTTTCGTCAAATATTCTGATTCCAAGTTGATGTTATTTATTTCATTGTTTTTGAGCATTTTTACTAAGTTTTTAATTATAGAGAACAATTAATACTTTCGTCATCAAGTAAGCATAATGTAAGACAGAATAACAATAATTCAATTAACTAATTAGGTATGTAAGTATAGTGTTTTTGGAAGATATTATTACGTATTTAAACATAAAATTTAGAGGCGTACCTCTGTATTTACGATGTCTAGACGATAAAACTACCTACTACTACTACTACGATGAACTACTATTATGTAAAGTGAAATTAAAACATACTTTATGTAGGTACTGAAAAGTCCCTCTAACTGACTACGAAAAAATAAGTATCAACCTGTTTTGGGCTGTCTTACCCGATGCCGAAAAATTTTTTTGACAGATAAAAGTGTTGTCATATGAAGGATTTGTATAAATAACTTGTGACACGACTCGCAGACCAAACTCTATGCATTTTGTATCACGTGATTAAGCACACCAAACAAAAACTGTCACATTGACCTGCCATGCGTTAGAACGGTACAACTCAAGATGTATTACTAAAATAAGGCGACCAGGTTTCCCCTATTCATTCAGATCTTGTGCTGAACATGGTTGGCAAACACTAATACGGAATGCACTGCATGGAGGACTTATTGACAGCAAGCTCTAAAGTTCGATTTTTAATCCCAGATAGTAATTTGACAGATGCAAATGTCAAACTATGAAATTAAAAAATGTTAAATGGAAGATTTGAAATGTCAAATTACTATCTGGGATTAAAAAACGAACAGTACACGTTGCAGAGTAAAAGCCCCTTTTGTGTCCAAATCGTTTTCAAGACGTATGCCAATGTATGTATGGTAGTACAATATCGTTGATTAAACCCTGCATCTTCAATCCTGTGAATAGCAAATAACTACCTATGCAGTATGCATGTAGGCAGTAACAATGTATTATTAGTCATCAAAGGCACCGTCTTCAGAACTTGTCTACTAAAGGAAGCACGATGTGACCTACATGTACATAATAACCTGTACGTACGTATAGAACAAATTAAGGCAGTAATTGGTTCCCAACTGTCTCAATTTCTCGTGTTCGTCGTCAGCTCTCGGAGAAACAGCAGTCTCACGGTATTCAAATTTTAATCTAATAGAAACACTCACATGACAGCTGTTTATTCAGAAGTTACTTTGTTACCTGCAGGAAAAAATAAAATTGAAGTTATTACTTTATAAAAAAAAAATATAATAGGTATACAGGATAATTTTTTCAAATAGAAATATATTCCAGCTCGGACTGAGCCGAATTTTTTACCTATAAAAAGTGGTGTATGGAGTGCAACGCCCGATGTGTCCCTAATTAAAATTGTGCGGGCAACACGGACACCACGTATCGTGCCAGCATACTGCTTATTATTTGTAAGTGTTGTATTGACGGTAGCAAAATGTTTGTTTTGTACATAATGTAATGTGTGTGTGTGTGTGTGTGTGTGTATGTGTGTGTGTGTATGTGTGTGTGTCTTTTTTCTAAAAAATTACAAATAACTATTTGTTTGATCTAATGAAATAACTGTCCCTAAAAAAATCTTAGTGTAATTTCGCCTTTGTTAACGTAGATACCTACTTACTTGTTTGCAGCTCATGTCAGGTCATGTTGTTATAGATCATTCTATTCTAGTTCCAAAAATCTCCACACAAGAAAGTTGAATCTATACTCAAAGACAACAAGAATGGGAAATAAAATCTTAAAGAATTAAAATACTGCAAAAAAGCAAAAACTCAACCAAATTCATCGTGTAAAAATAATAAATATTATTTCACTCACAATAATGTCAGTGAACAATTGAAATATTTATCAATAGAGCGTATTTCCGAACTACGGCCTCAGAAACAAAACAAAAATGGATTAATTTTATTCGAGCATCAATAAATTCGTACTGGCTGCTGAATGGAATGCGAATTTAATGGTTCGAAAACCTTGGTTGGTGAAAAGCGCATCGGTTTATATTCGTACGATTTTCAGATGTAAGATTACTGGGAAATCTGAACGCGGGTTGATTTTCTTTTATTCTAAAATGTCCGACATTTTTGTATTCGTCATAATCATGTCTTGTACAGTTTGAAATGGAATAAATATTCCTCGGCTGTAAACGTTCTGGTGAAAGTGGCCGCATACTTGACATCTTGCAAGTTTACTTAGACACCAGGTTGCTGGATGATATTTAGTAGAGCTTTAATTAATGCAATTCTGTGCTCTATTCTTGAAGATTCATGCATAAATCGTTGGCAGAAAGTTTAAGATGATTGTACGTACAAACCAGAGCTTTATAACCGTTTTGTTTTCATCAATCTTTTTTTTTTAATAACTACAGAAGCAGCGTCAAATGCAATCGATAACAGTATGTTTGCATCTACTTAATAGGGATGATGCCTGGGTAAAAAAAAGAAATTCTATTTAGTCCGTCAGCCAGATAATAAAGATATATTAGACACGTATGTTTTGGTTTATCATATTACTAGAAAATAACTTTGATAAAACGCATTAAAGTTGGGGAGTGGGAGCTCGCTACGTCACAATTCAGTATAAACTCTTGCAAGGCGTGACGTCATGCCACATTTTAAATCAATGTAGATTACGTAAAAAAAGAAAATTACGTGTCCAATATTTTTAATAATCTACCTGAGGGCCTCAAAATATTTTTATTTATCATCCATAATGTAAAAAACACGTTAAAATAAGGTAACATTACTTACAGATTTTTCTTTTAAAACTACCTTCAACCTCTGACTTATAACCAGTGATCGGAATAGGTAGAGCTATTTAGGTTCATTGACCGCAAACATTGATGTTAATATGGATATTCCACGGGATTCCGACTGATACTACGGGATTTTATTGAATTTCATTATTTTTGTCAATATGTATAAAAATGGTTTATGTAAGCCAGTAAGCGCATGAGCGATGTTGTAAATTTTACGTCAACAGCACGCTATAAAACTTTTTGCCAAGCGCGCGACGTTGCCGCTTTGTTGAGACACGTAATGTCGCCGCATTATGGAAACAAAAGAAAACAATAGCGGGGTGTTTCCGTCGCTAGAGTGATGCACCTGTTTTTTTTCTCTTTCTGCGCCACTAGAATTCAATTCTTTACCAACAGTAACTTGTTGTCTCACTCGATTACTTCGGTTCTTAGAGCGCGCTTGTTTGCTTTCTGTTGTGTTTTATTGTTTTTTTTTTATTTGAGATAGGTTTGCTCTTGACTCTAGTCTAGGTCAGAGATGACAGAGACAAAGTCGACGATGGAGCGAGCTTACCCAGAAGAAGCCTGTTCACTCTCACTTTGAAGAGATCGGTGTTGTGTGGTGAACATCTTCTGACTCTGGCTTATTTACTGAATTCTGGAACCTTCTTGCTACTACAACTTTGGCTAGCATTTACGGACTCTGATTTGACCTTATTGGATTGGACGTTTAGAGTAATTTTATTGGATACTGATTTGGTAAGTTCTATTTTTTAAGTCAAATGTTGAATAAAACTAATGTATTAATCTTATTCTACCTTGACATATTAGAAAAATTTATTGTTTGGGCTTAGCGAAAAGCTTGTCCTAAGTCGAACCAATAAAAAACATTTTAAATACAAAAAGTAAAGTACAGTGTTATTCGCACAAAACGCAAAACCTTTTCTTGTTATCTAAACTTTATTAATACTAATGTATTCCAATCCAGTATTTTCTTGACTTTAAAGTATGTCACGCACGTGTCAAAATTAACTTAGAAACTTATGAATAGAATGTATTAATTAGCTATACGTTAAAGTGCAGGAGTCATAGACTAACATGTTTGCAGTTCGTGTACATATGAACTATCATCGAACTGTACTGAGTGTACTACTTGTGTGCGATTAACCGTACCCTCTCTTAGCGTAAATTAAAAACTTTTGTTTGACTTTGCATTTTCAAACTCGCACTGGGAATATATATTTTACTATTTTTGTTTTTCGAACACTAAGTGTCGATGTGACTCTACTCAGCATTTCTAATTTAACGACATTTTGATTCAAGTGAAGTACTTCAACATGGCGTCAAGTTCTGTCAAGCCTGAAACAGTTCAGAAGTGGATACGTGACTATCCTGAGCCGATTTTTGACGCTGCCAGCTGTACTATTTACTGCACCAAGTATGAAAGCCATTTATCAGTAAAAAAATCTAATGTTAATCGACATATTGAACATCGAGGAACATACAAACAGCCTCAAGTCGAATTTTATTTTGACCTTATTCAGATTTTAATTCTTTATGACATCCCCTGGTCGCAAATAAAAAATAATGTCTTCAAAGTTTTTTTTCAAAAATACATGTGTGGTGTTTGTTGTTGTAATTGCAATAACAAAAAAGAGCCTGAAAAGTCGCTATTACGAAAGGTGTATTTGGACAAATTTTATAAAGAATTAAATTGCCTCCATCTATGAAAACGTTAAAGATGAGAAACTTTGGATATCGTTAGATGAGACAACTGACTTTTTAGGTCGTTATATTGTGTATTTCTTAGTAAAGCCATTAAATGAAAACTTTTCTGGTCGACCTTATTTAATTGCCTGTAAAATGCTCGAGGTGGTTAGTGGCCAAACTATTTCAAATTTTGTAATGGAGTGTTTAGAAAGTATTTGGGAAGACAACTTTGAAAGAAAAGTTGATAATGTGTTAATATTATGTACTGATACATGCATACATGCATGTTGCATACATGTTGTATGCGGGCCGAAATTTTTTTTTTTTTTTACCTCAATTAAAACATGTCACCTGTTTGGCACACGCTCTTCATAGCGTATCAGAACAGATACGGTTGGAGTACCATGATGTAGATATGCTAATATCCAATGTGAAAAAAATATTTTTAAAAGCCCCTCGCAGAATAAAAGTATTGAAAGATACGTATCCTAACTTACCTCTTCCCCCACAACCAGTGATAACTAGATGGGGCACTTGGCTCGAAGCTGCATCGTATTATGCAAAATATTATGAAGAAATAATAAATGTTATTTCTAGATTAAACAGCTCTGATTCAATGGCAATACGTAATGCGAAAAATATTCTGGAAAAGGAAAATCTACGGAATCAATAATTAGTATATATAGAAAATCATTATACGATTATTTTATTTTCGTTAAAAGAGTTGCAGAAACAAAATTTAGCATTAAGTGACTCGTTTTTGGCTTTTGATCAAGTCAGAGCTGCTTTAGATGAATGCCATTCTGATAGAATAAAAAACAAAATAGAAAAAGTTATGGATAGGAATCCTGACATTGACATCCTCAGAGAATATGAAGGAAATTATCGAAAAATGATGTGAATGACGAAATTTTGTCACATAAATTCGCTTCACTAACATCAACAGATGTCGAACGCTCGTTTTCCACATATAAATGGGTGTTAGATGTAAAAAGAAATAGATTAAAATTAGATAATTTAGAAAAAATAATGGTGATTTATTTTAACTCTGGTCATACTCAGTCTTCTAGTGAAGCTGAAGACGAACCAGACCAATGATATTTTTTGTTTAACACGTTCGCGTGAGCAACCTCATTTCTGAATGTTGGTCATGCGGCGGTTTCGGCTTGGAAAATCGAACGTGTTGCGGCGCTAAGTAGATGCGCCATAGGAATTTGCTCTTAAAATGGACGTCCACAGACGTTCCGTCAAAATAAATAATTATGACAATCTAGAGGACGTCGTATGACGTTGCGCCATTTCAAAATTATATCAACACGACGTTGTAAGACATTGCTCACACGAACGTGTTAAATAAGTGAATTATTGTTGAAGCGTAATGATTATTTTAATTTAGATTTTATTGTAAATACAAATTGTTCTATTTGATAATGTTTTGATTTTCTGAGGAACAAATAATTTGTATGGTAATATGTTTTTGTACAACTTCAGAATAAAAATGTTTAAATGATTGTTGATTCTTGAATAAGAAATTGTTACGTAAAAAAATACATATGGTTTAATGAATCAAGTTTATCTATTTATTATACTATTCTTAAACACGTCCTTCTTATATTTACCCGTCAGAAAGGAAGTGTAATCTTTCATTAGTCCCGAAGGCGAGAATAGTTTTTTTTATGATTTTACTACTTAAAAACCAAATCCCGGGAATCGGGGAATATCCATATTATTCTAACCTATGGCAAGTACATAAAACAGCCCTACCTATTCCGATCTGTACTAATAACCGAGGAAAAGGTCATTGACTCCTGTCCTAGCGCTGCGCCGCCGTCAACCATAATTATTTTGTTACGTGTAATTTTAAATCCGTGATATCTTTTAAACTTAAAGTATTCTTTTAAATGATATGATGCCAATCTAAATTGAATGCCCAATTCAAATAACATATTTTATTGGATAAGGATTAATACAATACCGGTCAAAATACCTCCGGATATAACTATTAAATTGTTGTCTAATTCTGAAAGATAAAAATGGTTATTGTGGGTCATCCTTAGAAGATTGACATATATGCTATTGCGGATTTTTTGTTTGCTCTTTTTAAGATGTACAATTCTTTAGAACATTAATTTAATGTTTCTCTTACGGTTGACGCGATGCACGCCAGTAAAGCTCCCAGTTGGCATGATTTTTCCAACCTCTTCTATACTAATTGCCATATTTCAGCCAAGTTAAATAAAACTTTAGACCTCGCCTACATTATAAAAGGAACCCTTGTGCAAAATTTCTCATATAATGTCAGTCAATCAGCACTTCACCCGCGATTTCATTCGCGTGAATTTCGCTACAAACTAGTTTTCCCTACAAACGCAACCCCCTTCACCCGCTTTAAATGGTAGTATTAGAGGTCTTATTATATTTTACTTATTGATACTTTCTGGATCTTTACTATATTTTATACATAAGTACAAATATAAATGTTGCGCTAACCCCAAATAAATTGGTGTTAGGACTCTAGTCCTCTATTCTCTAGAATGATGATGAAGTATTCGGGCCAAGTTGCAAGTTTATAGGTCAACGAAATAATATTTACAACTGTATCCCTCCTTTTCACCCCTAATTTCCATTATTTGTAATTTGGTTATGTATACCAAATTTCGAGTTAATCAAACCAAGCAGTGAAATCCTCCCCTGCATAATTGACTACCCCTTTTCACCCCATCAGGGGTAGATTTTCGAAAAACCCTGATACACATTATTCTTGGTTTTAAGTATAAATACTGAGTTTTAAGTTAATTTGACCACACGTTAAAATTCTTCCATATAAACTTTAACACCCTTAACTCTCCTTTGAGAGGTAGTTTTGAAAAACTAATAGTGAGAAACTTTATTGCTTACTTAGGCAAACATTCGTGCCAAGTTTATTAGCCAAATGAATAAGATTATTTTCATATAAACTTTATCGCCCCTTTCCACCAAAGGAGTAAATTATTGAAACATCGCTTGTGACGTTTGCATTTTTTGACTTATAGGTATACAATATAAACCAATTTTCGAGTTAATCAAACCACGCAATAAAACCATCCCCTCTAAAATTGATTACCCCGGCCCGTGAGGGGTACATTTTTTTTAAAACCTTGATATATGTTTTACTTTGTTTCAGATCTTAGGTAAAAATACCTAGTTTCAAGTTAATCGTACCGCGCGTTAAAATTTTGCCATATAAACTTTGTTGCCCCCCAATCACCTTTTAAGGGGTAGTTGACAAAAACTGAAAATCATAAACGTCGTTGTCGTTCTTTACTTAGATAGCATTCGTGCCAAGTTTTATTACATAGGCTACTTACTACATAGGATTATTTTCGAGGATATAGGGGGGATGAAAGCTTGTATGGAAAATCCGGTAATGGTCTTACGTTAAGAATATGAAAACTCATGCTTATAAGAAATAAAGAATTACGTGTTTCAGCGTTTTGTTTTGTGGCGGCATATCTACATCGCCACAATGGAACGCGTCACACTGACGTCACGCAAAATCCTGCATCGCGCTATCAGAGTTTACCGCGCGACTAGCATATATACAACATCCCGACATCAACCGTCGGGCAGTAGCCCACCAGACACAACACCCGTCTGTTCGGAGGATCCTCCCTTTTCTACGGATAAGTGAACTTTACTCCCTGTTCCTCACGCCTCTATACTGGTGACCCCGAACATGAACGTCAGTGCAGCCTTTGTGCAACCACTACAGCGTGACATCATCAGCATCACTTCCTTGAGCTTTCGAGCAGCGAGTCACACAGCCAGCCAGTACCCACGGCTTCAACGGGTATCCTGACCACCAGCATGCAGCGACCGCGCATTCCTGGTCATCACCCTCAGCCTCATCAGCAACCATGACACAGCACACTGCACTCTCGGCTGGTCAAACAAGCAGAGTCCTTCAAACCTCTCCTGGTCGACGCCAGCAGTCAGCCTCAACCCGGCGCTGTACCACATCCGACGCACTGGAGCATAACGCAGCGCCACCCCGACTCACTGGGGGCATCTCCGCAGACAGTTTCGACTCACCGCGAAAAATGCGGCACCCGGTTCTGACTCACTGGAACCTTAACTGGCCCTGGCAAGCATCGCAAGATACACGACTCTGCCCACTATCGACCTCCGGTCTCCGGAGGGGAGTGATGTGGCGGCATATTTACATCGCCGCAATGGAACGCGTCACACTGACGTTACGCAAAATCCTGCATCGCGCAATCAGAGTTTACCGCGCAACTAGCATATTATACAACATCCCGACGTCAACCGTCGGGTAGGAGCCCACCAGACACAACACCCGTCTGGACCTGAGTTAGGATATAGGATATTTTTTATCCCGGTAGTTCGTTCCCGAGGGACGATTTCCGACCTCCACGTGGGCGCAGCCGCGGGCAAAAGCTAGTGTATATACCATATAATTTGGATCGTAAAATAACTTTATAAAATGAATATCTTAGAAAATTTTCCTTGCTTCCGAAATCCCATTAAGTAGAAGACGACACTAAGAACCTTACGAACCTCTTAATAAGAACTGAACTTAAATGTTTAAAATTAACCTAAATTTAATATTCTTTGTGAAAACTGCAAACTACGAGTAACTTAAGAGTTGCGCTATACCGAGTCTATAAATATTTTATACTCTTTTAATTTTTTTTTCATTCATATGACACTTTCAAAAATACCTTTTTACAGAATCCCAAAGTGAGTTCTTCAACAATTTACCTATGCACAACTTGCAATATTTTATGTTAAAATAAGTTCTTTGATATAAGTACTTAAAATGTAAAGGAGAGGAGAGAAGATGGTTAAGGTTAGGGATAAATGGATTTCGTAAACTCATTGGGTTTGAATACACCTAAATGATTAGGAATCAGTTTATAAGAAACAACAAGATTTGTTCCATCTCTTTTGTACTTATGCAACGGTAAGTCGAGATCTGGCTTTTAAGTTGAAATATGATCATAATGCTGATGCAACAATTGCCCAACGGTTATAGTGAGGACTGGAGAACAAATAGTAAAGCACTATTAGTATTTGTAGACTTCACATTTAAAGCTATTCTATTATGTTACAATCATCGCCTTTCTATTGTTTTATGATTAGATAACAGCTCATACCCTAATTAAAAGAACAGCCACTCAGCAAGAAGGTGTAGTGAAGATATATACCACCCATAATCGGTGGTGCCCGCGCTACTCTAAGGCCGTTTGTCCACCGCCACGTCAACGGAACATCAACGAGAACGAGATGACGGCGCTGAAGTAGCGATACATACATTTACTATGGCCGCGTGTCCACCGCACGGCGTCACGTTCGGTTCGAATAATCTCGTTTCTCATTGACGTCCCGGTGACGTTATGCGGTGGACAAACAGTGTTAGTCCTTCGAAAAGAGGGTGTGTGGTTACCAGCCGATAGAAATGAAATATGATTTTCTTATTTTAAACTGATGACGACTGGAACTGAGTATATGCGATTCAGCGTCACCGACCGACTGGAACCGAGGATATCCGATTCAGCGTCACCGACCCGAGTGTGACGGTTCAGTTTCGTTCGCTGTTTGGAAAGTGCGCCTAAAGAACTAATCACTTCAAAAGTGGTATACATAACCAGCCTACAATGTTCCCACTGCTGGGACACCGGCCTCCTCTCTTCGAGAGGAAGCTGGCTGTAGTCTACCACGCGGGCCCAGTGCGGGATGGTAGATGTCACACGTCTTCAAAAAGTTGTATACCTACAACCAATATTATTAAATTAAAGTGCTCTCAATAAACTCTCAGTAAGTTAATGTGCAAACAGAATTTTTCTTCAAACTACAAAACGGTATATACGGGTATATAATGGAAAATGCTCGGTAAATTATTATGACATTAAAGGGTGATGAAGAATTCCCTCTGCACGTACAGTGTGAATGCTTCCGCCAATCCAGGATTCTGGTCCGGGAAAATGGGACATTGGCATAATATTACAACAACCGTATGGAATGTGTAGACAGTGCAGAGTTCGAACAAGACAAAGAATTATAAAAACCGGTTTGTATTAAGCCATACCATACAGTCGGCTTTGCTGCTCGCAGCCTCTGTGGATAGAAAAAATGTTCAATGAATTCAAGTCTTTGGGTTTTTTACTGAAATAACTGTTTGACTCTGCTTTTTTCGTAAACATTGGATTTCACAAAATGTGATTAGGACTTTTTTGACGTTATTTTTTACTGAAAGATGATAGTATGGATTCTTCTTTCGCGTGCCTAAGTGTAAAATGTGGCTGAACCTATAAATGTATTCGTCATCAAGTACTGTACCCATATTTGCGAAATAAATTATCTTATCTTATCTTATCTTGTATGGTATGGTTCTTATATGGTTTTTGGTATGTAAGGATCGTAGCAGGTGTGTTCTGCAATTCCTGCCTACCCCCATAGGTAGACGGCGTGAGTTTATAAATATGTGTACATTATATTAATCTAATTAGCACTTTCCGCGCGACTTCGTCCGCGTGGATTTCGTACTTTAGTACCCCGTCAGGGGTAGATTTTAAAAACCCTGATACAAGTTATTCTTTATTTTCGGTCTTAAGCATAAATACTGAGTTTCGAGTTGATCGGACCACGCGTTAAAATTCTTCAATACAAACTTTGATACCCCCCCCCCCCCCCGCCCAATCTCCGTTTAGGGAGTAGTTTAGGAAAACAAAAAATTACAAACTTCATAATTTACGTAGATTGGTATTCGTGCCAAGTTTGAGTTTTCATACAAACGGAATCCCCCATTTTAACCCCCTTAAAAGTCTAATTTCCAAAAATCTTCCTTAGTGGATGCTTACAACATAAAAGGCATAAACGGGCAAAATTTCAAGTTTATGGCCCCAGCGGTTTAAGCTCTGCGTTGATGAATCAGTCGGGACAAGTAATTATTATAATATATCGTACATATACTCGTATATAGATAGATTTACAAAACTGTCTTATTTCTAAATTCAGTTTCAATTTAAACTTACAAATTATACCACTTAACCTGCGGTGGCCCATCGTTTTGACCCGTGCCCGCCTAGGCTAAGAGATTACGTTTCTATAAGTCCTATTGAGTTCCCTAGAGGGATTTCCGCTGCACCGTATTCGCAACACTAATTGCGGTGATAAGATTAAAGGGAGGGTTCTATATGTCTATGTACATATGAACTTTTAACACTTTACAGAACTTAGAACTTTTTTATTTATTTTATTTTATTTATTTATAAAGGTACACCAACAGCTTCTGTATATAAAGGAGAGGTGCATTAGATCAATATGCAGTCTCAAATCAACGGAAAGTTGCAAACCGCATTTCAAAAAACTTAAAATACTAACATTACCGTGTATTTACATTTACGAGACAGCATTGTTTGTCAAGAAAAATAGCGAACTGTTGAAGAAAGCTTCAGAGCAACGATATAGATCGACAAGACAAGAATATCGTCATGAATTACGTCTAAGACCCTCAAAGACCGCCCTTATGCACAAAAGCATCCTCTGTATGGCCCCGAAGATCTTCAACAAAATACCAAATGATATTAAAGATCTTAACTTGACACAATTTAAACGGAGATTAAATAACTTATTGACTGAAAAATGCTATTATACCATTGACGAATTCCTTTTTGACAAAATGTAATAAGTAAACTAAATGTTAATTATGTATTTATGCTTGACAATTCAAAA
Source organism: Fissipunctia ypsillon (assembly GCA_947568875.1). Lineage (NCBI taxonomy): Eukaryota > Metazoa > Arthropoda > Insecta > Lepidoptera > Noctuidae > Fissipunctia > Fissipunctia ypsillon. Next base: position 28,149,462 of record OX387643.1, read on the forward strand.
ACCTGACTTATTAATTGTATTCAAAATGGTTATTATAAAAACAGACTGTATTCGAAGTACCTATTGAAATTTATGTTAATTTGTATGTAATATTGATTTTATATTCTTAAATAGCTAAATAGTGTATGCCCTAATGGGTAGTTTTTTGAGTTACCATATCCTAATTATAAGACCTATTGTATCACCAAAAAACACACTAATAAATACTTTGACTTTGACTTTGACTTTAAAATATAAAACAGTAATAGATGACAGAGTGTAGGTCGATGGTTGATGTGAACAGATAGAGGATTTTGAATCCGAATGTAAAACTTATCTTAGCCTAAACCAGCTGTGTGAAGATTATTATCTGGTGATTGTATAAACAGATATTCTTCGGCTGTTGCTTGTATACTGTGCCGTGATACAAATACACAACTAATACAACTGGACATTGTTTCATTCGAATAAACAGAGCGCCGTAACGTGCCTAAATTGGAACTGATCCCAAACAACTTTGAAGTGATTTTACTTTTTATACTACAAACTAGTAACCCGCCCTTGTTTGGAAAGGGTTTACGACTTGACAAAACATCGAGATTTTTTAATATAATATACAGTTAGTTTTATAATAATATCTTAACGAGAACTGGCGCAAACCTATAGTATGAGATAGTAATGACCGCAGGGAGGTATGGCAGAGCAAAGAGCTTCACGAGCGCTTTTACCCGGTCCTACATGGGCCCGATGTAGACCTGTTAGCATCTTTATCCTGACTGCGATTCGGAGATGACGCGATTCCTGGATGATCTCTTTGGGGAAACCAAAGGCCTTACTTTGTCTTTGCGATTATGGATGAAGTTATTGATGACGAAAAACTACCGGAAATACATTGTGATGGACGACACGGTTGACATCTAATTACGATCCTAATGTAGAGGATCCGACATATATAAAAGAAATAAAGAAGAAACCCAAGAATATATTATACACTTATCGACCTTCCAGAATCAATTTTATAAATGATGTGAGAACCGCATCAAAATCCGTTGCGTAGTTTAGAAGAACAACGCGGTCACACAGACAGACATGAAAAGCGACTTCAATTTCTAGTCGCAATTGGTTTAGATGTCTCATATAAACCAACTGCGGCTAGAAATGGAAGTCGCTTGAGCTGCGATGATGGCGTATCACGCCTATATCTGTTCCATTATTCGATATGGTATCATTGTTTGGGGAAATTCTTCGGAAATCTCTAGAATACCATTAGCACAAAAAAAAATGCATTCGTGCAATCCTGAACATGGACTGGCTGGACTGCATCATGTAGACCAGTGTTTAAATCACACAAGCTTCTTACCGTTCCTTTTATTTACATTTATGAAATCGCAACATTTGTTAAAATCATCTCTTAACTCTTTGAGGCTAAAAACAATTTTAACAAATGAAGAGTCACACAGTATTTATTGAAAATACCTATACCTAGGATAGAACTATTTAGACGCAGTTATTTTTTTTTTTACATTTGTACATATTATAATTATTATTTTAAGTCTGTTAGCTTATATATTATGTAAATATTATGTTCCGAAATAAAAATAAGCTTTGAATGCGGCGCAGTTGCGTGTATATGACGCCACTTATATATAACTCATTACCTAACTGGATAGCAGAACTACCTTACAGAAATTTCTGCGTCGTTTTGAAAAAATGGTTCATATCGCATAGTTTTTTTCAAGCGGCTAATTTCTCAACAAAAAATCATGTCAGTCCAACCACTTCAGAAATGCTTCGTACTTTTAGTTATTTAGGATACTTTGATAAGTTAGATAGTTACATTGGTTCTAGCTACTTACCTTACTATTGATTAAATATGTATATAATGTGTGTTAAAAAAAATTGGTATTGACTTGAATAAATTGTTCTTTTCGTTCATAGAATTTTAAGGCTAAAACTCGAATTTAATACCTAAAATTGTTGTTAATCTATTAATATTGTAGGAATGTAACATCCCTTAAATATTTCCATGCCATTACAGCATGGCGGAATGTGTCTGCGCTGAATTTTATATTAGAATCTTTTGTACCCACCACATTTTATGCAAATAAACAATTTTGATTTGATTCTAATGTGTATGTAGATAATAATTATATGTATAACATGTCGAATTTATTTCCTTCTTTTTTTCTTGAAAAAAAAAAACTTCTTAGAAGCGTACATTTACATCTTCCAGTTGAATTGATTTTGAATTGATTCTTTGTGTGATGAGCATATTGTTTGTTCTGTGTCTGGGTGTAATTTATCTATAATATGTATGCATTTATAAATTATATAAGTATGTATATCAGTTGTCTGGTTACCATAACACAAGCTCTGCTTAACTTGGGATCAGATGGCCGTGTTTGAGTTGTCCCAAGATATTTATTTATTTATCATTTGTCGGCACAAATTCTGTATAACGTGACCGGACAGCATGCTCGCGGTAAATAAACTTGAATTAAAGAATCCGTACGACGGACGTTTCGACGCGTCGGAAAGTACTAGTTGCATAAGGGGCTTGGCACCGCACATCGACAACTTATGGCGCACAAACTTTACTGCCGCACTCATAGACGCTCACTAACGTTGATAACCCATTAACTAAAGTTTGTTGGTGGCTATTTTATTGTAGAAGTTAAGATACGAGTTTATTACTAAATACGTTCCGTTCACTATAATTGTCTCGCATATATTGTTAATGTAAGGTCGTATTTCAGATTATGACTTGTGTACTTGTATAAATCCTAAGTTAGTGGCTTATTAACGCTAACTGACGTCTCTAAGTGCAACGGTAAGTGTGTTTGCTGTTATGTTCTGAGAGAGTAACCACATGAAATATCGCACGTTGATATTATATTGCAACGTTCTGAAGTTCGGGAAGCGAGCACTAAGTAGGCGACCGGCACAGAAGCGGTTGTCATTATTGTATTTCTGAATGAGAGTTGTAAGTAAATCCGTGCTATGGGTGACGAGATTTTTAAGTAAAACGTCTTATTTAGCATCAAAAATTGCGGTTTTTTTTTTAAGTGAAAACTTGCGAATTGAGCGATTTTTGGTAGGAGAAAATCGTATGGGTTCACGTCATGAAGCTATGAGTTTATATGAGTATGACGTGTTGTACTTGGCCAGCAGTGAAAGCGTTATATTATATATTTGTAAACGTTTTATTATAGTAGTTTATGAAACTGTTGCATAGTGATGGGTATTAAAACAGGAGTGTGTGTTTAAAAACCGAGCTGAAGGTGAGGTTTTTAATATTATCACACGAGTGTTTTAATACCTAGTTATGTGCAGTTTCATACACTATCTACTCTCATACATTGGGACTGAATCGATTACACTACTCAACATTAAAAAAGTATCTGAATTAGTTCATATCATTTCATATTGAGGTTGACTAATAATTAAATATCTACAGGCATTTTATTTTGATTTCACGTCTAGAAGCGGAGAAATACAACTTTTAACCTTTTGACGTATGTGTGATTTTCGAATTGCGGGTAGTTCGTAAATACGATTGTATTGCTATCAAAACATAATTTATGAGTTAGTATAATTGTTAATCTGCAAAATGTCACGCGTGTGTGTTAACAGACCTAATAAGTAAAAAATATCCTTGTTAAAAAAAAATCCGCTGACTATTGCGAAAGAATAAAACAGATGTTGGATTGCTACCATAAAATGGGATGCATTATGTCATTAAAATTGCTATATCATATCCTTCATTCACATTTCGACTTTTTCCCCGAAAATATGGGTTCAGTTAGCGATAAACATGGGGAACGCTTTCATCATGATGTAGCTGCAATCAAAAAACGTTTCCAAGGAAGATGGGAGCCTGCTATGCTCGCAGATTCAGAGATTATGCTCGCAGAGCCTTGTCAGAGACTCTTGGATCTTATTATGCGTTTCATACGAAGATCAAGCCTAACTTATATTGATGAGAAAACTCGTGATTTTAGTACAGTCAGCCTCAAAAAGATATATCGCAGCGACACATTGTCAAGAATTCATTCAATCTTTGTTCCATAATATTGTATCTATGTGTAGCCACTGGGTACTTAATTGTAACTACACATTGATACAATATTATGGACAACAAATTGTAGATAGTTAAATTAATTATTTTTAAGGCTGACTATATCGTGATTGTAACAAAATAACACAAATAAGGCGCTGTTTCCATAATTGTTATTGTTAATCGGAACACACATCGAATGACCCAGATTCATTAACAGGAACCTTTGACAGGTGCCCTTGACAGTGAACTAGTCAGTTGCAGGTATTCGCCTCTATTCAATGATAACCTCTAACATCTGTTTCGTGGGAGCACATTTCGGCGAAATCAAAAAACGAGAAATTGTATTGGAGTAACTATCAATGGCAATATGTCCGCAGTTGTAAGAGCTAAAAATGGTTTGCAAAGTTTTTACAAGATGACGTGACTATTTTTGCCGTGTAAACGTCTTTGTTGTACCATAATGATTGGCTGTGCTTTTACTGTCTAGAATTCTAGATAGATAGCAAAACAAAGTAGGAACTTTGCCGCTTTAATGTTGTAGATATCATTGAAGTTGGAAATAAAACAGTATAATTTTACGTTTTTAAGTTAGATTTTCTTTTTGTATTTTTCATTTTAGTGTTTGTTGCATCATCTTACTTATAAAATGTTTATTTCGACTAAACATTGTGTCGTACTTTTATTGAGGTACCCCCGTAAGTTACAATAGAACTTGTATCGGAGCTGCGTCACGCTTCCCTTAAATGATAGCTTAACAATGATGAGACTAATAAGTAAAGGGGGGTAGTCTGGGGGGTTTAAAGAAAAAAATAATAAAATAAAACATTAATTTAGCAGCTCTCGCTATGTAAGGTGCGTACCTGTGCGTAAGTGTGTGAATGTGTATGTGATGGGGTTTATGTGTGTGTGTGGGTGTTCCGAATTATTTTGTATCTTTTTCCTGGTCCGAATATTTTCTGTTTCTTTATAATGTTAGGAATCTCAACAATTCAGTTATTTTTTTTTATAATTCTATAAAAACAGGGGATATAAGTGAATTGTGTAACATATTGACGTCTGGCAAATAGTTCGAATCCCTAGGGAGTGGGCCACTATATTCCCGCGCCTTCTGCTCTGAGTTTCTAAGTCAAAAGGAAGACACTTATGCAGGGTTAAGGACACATATAGAACAAAAAGTGTTCTAATTGACAGCAAGTTGCTAGCTTTATAGAGATCTGTTGTAGGAAACCTAAATGAACCTAAGTGGAATGGAAACCTAAATGGTTTAAAGTACATCACCTTGATAAGTGATCGCTGAGCTCTTTCCAGATCGAGAAATTTAATTTTGGTAGCGCCACACCAAATCGGAATGCAGTAAGTTATCGGAGTGCAGATTGCGCCAGAGCTATATAGACCTGTTTATAAGTTGCGCGGACATAACATGTCGCAAAGTTTTAAAGACCCAAATGAGCTTCCTGATCCTTTTCATAAGGATCTCAATGTGAGGGTACCATGACAGTCTTTGATCAACAGTTATGCCAAAATATGTTGTGGAGCTGACTTGTTGAATGGTTTGACAGTCACAACTACGGTTATATAGGTAGAGGGCATTTAGGCAAACATATATCGTAATGCCAAAGTCAGGTCCAGGCTGTGACCTTTGGTTTGGATAAAACAAATTAAATTAGTCTTAGTGGTATTAAGGGTTTGCTTCAAGCCAGCCTGCTATCTCAGTCCGACCCTCTTCAGCGACAGTTTTTACATATTTCCATGATGTTCCTGAGAAAACAAACGCAGTGTCATCTGCGTATGAGAAAATGTGCATAGGCTGTTAATTTATAAATTAAAAAGAGTGGCGGACCCAAAACGCTCCCCTATAAGATTCCGAAGTAGACCTCCTCTTTGACATTAAATAAGTTTTTGATCTTAACCATTTGCAGTCTATCTTTAAAATAACTTTCAAATAGGGAGAGAGCTGTAGTACCTCTTTTCTGCAAAATTCCGAGGGTAAGTCTTCTTCCTCAGCCTTTTATAGCATTGGGAATCATAGTTTGGAGAGATAACATCGGTGCCCATTTCACATAATTATGTTTCTGTCAGAAATAGATTTGTTAATTTGGTACTACACAGTTCTAAGTTACCAGCAGGACTAACACGACACACGCGACAACTACTCACTCTCGCGTGAGTAATTATTGTACATTTCTGTCACTTCTCGCTTTCTGACAGCGCTGCCATAATCGTCTCGTTGTGTCAAACTTGATGTTTTCTCGACAAACCCTAACATGGCACCTAAGTTATCTCGAATTTTGACAATTCAACACGCGATAAAGTCCGATTCTTCTCTTATTTACTCGTCCTCGATTTTGACGACGAGAGAGAAATATAGACAGCATAACATAACATCACGCTTTGTTTTCCCGAAGGGTTAGGCAGAGACGTACCTATAGTACACCCACATTTCGCCAGTTTTGATGAGTGATGTTTGTAAAAAATAGACAAAAATATGATTTAAAAAAAACTCTAAATTAATATGGCAGTTTCATAATTGTACTTATCTTAGTCATCATTTTATTTTACAATAAATGAATAATGAAAATGCTTAGTTTTAACTATTTAACAACGCGTTATATTGGAACGAAGTTCCTTTCGGTGGGCGCGAGAGAAACTGTGACGGAGGGGAGCATTATTACGTAGACGAGCACCACTTTCGGTAATAACCAGTCACTTCGCCATTTATGATGTTTAACGAAATCTAGGTAGCTATGGCTGTATGGCAATATCAAACCTTTGCAACATAATTACTAAAATCGCCAGTTCATTTCCCAAGGGTGATGAATGTGATGATTAACAACGTTACGTGTTTTATGGTTATATAATAGCGAAAACAACCTCAACTGCATATTTATCTGAACACCAGTCCTTTAGTAAGTGTGGTGATTGACAGAAATATCATGGGTTTTATGGTGATTGTTAAAATATCAACCTTCGCTTTATCGAATTCTGATAGTCGCCCATTTGTCATTTGTGGTGATTATCTACTGAGTATATTATGTGCCGCTAATTTTCATTTCCATCATTTTGTAATTTCGGCATGCCAAATGTACATTTAATTTTAATAAAAAAGGCGGTTACACAAAAAACTAAACACATTAAAAGAGGTGGACGTAAATCATTATAGTACATGCTAATTCCATGCGTAAATTCGTCGATGTTGCTACGATAAAAATTATTTGTTTTTAATAACTTGCTCCATCGATTTTTCGTCGCGAGATAAAGAAGTGTCAAAGTGCCTTTTTCGAGTTTACTCGAGCCTAACGGTCATGTTAGGCATTACGATGACGTCATAATCATAGACAAACGACAAACCGCGAAAGAGAGCGTTCTCGCGCTTGTTATGTTAGCCCTGCAGGATACGATGAGTGTCGAAGATTATTGAGCTAAAGATGCGCCGAGGCAGGAAGGAGGGATATGTGACCTAGTTTGTTCAACTGCAAGGAAGTGGGCGTAGATCTAGGATAACTCAAGGGCGCGGCCTCTGATCAGCTGACAAATAGCGCAGGTGGTGTCGCGCATGTGACAGGGACGTCTTCGTAGTGATGACGCTACGGTGAGCGCATGCGCATGCGCTGATTAGTTGAGAGCCGTCGTCAGTTACCAGATCAGCACGTTAATTAGAAGTGAGTTTACGTCGCCGGTATTTTCATGGCAGAGATAATTACTATGGATGTGTGAATGTACTCACGTAACTTCTTGCGTACAAACACCTCCGTGCATATGATGTCCTATTTAAATCCAAAGGAGTTTTATAATAGCTGGGGATCGTTACTATTACTTACAAGACTGGAATACTTGAGAGGTAGACAGGGGTCTCTAGACTGTATTATCATCATTGCGTTTGATCAAACCTTAACACAAATTCAGTATCAAAATCAATCAGATAAAAAGTCATCCATACAGACGTATTTATTTTGCAGTACAGGCAGTGTAAATAAAATCTCGACCGCGAATCCAACTAGTTCAAAACAAAACAGAAAAGTAAAAACAAATTCTGCGAAAACCAACGGGTTTTCAGTTTATCAATGGAACAGGGAAAGATGTTTTGTTTATCTCAAATTTCACGGTCGTTCGCGAACAAAGCTTCTGTGAAAATGAATACAATACTAAAAAAGAGTTTAAAAAACTACGTTGTATACGAGCAGTAGTAATCACAGCTTGGAACTGTGAGCCGTCGAACAAAATAAACGTTCTCTTGCTTCCGTTTCTATTAATAATGACCCAATATTTCGTCAGTCATGTGTTCCGAGTGCGGCGCATTAAATTTTCTCGAGCCATTCGAATATCAATCGTTTAATAATTTAATGAATGGACCGCCACACATCGACTCTCGGTTTCACGAGAAATACGCTGATGTTTGTAAACAATAATTAAACTGTAGTGGAGTAACGGCATGTCCACTATGTGAGAGCTGAGTGCAATATGTAAACAAACATGTCTTATCGGTGTTTCTTTTTTTAAATATCAGGTATTTTTCTCGCATAGTTTTAAATTAAATGCAGTACTTTTGAGGTGAAGTACATCCTTTTTCTATAACGTTTGAGAGTATATAATATAATATTAAATTGTGAAATTGGTTGGTGTCTGAAGTTAAGTTGAATTAAAAGCTTTAATAGTTTAGTTTAAAGTTTACTGTAGGAATTAATTTTTGAAAGTTTTTGATAGCGAAGTGATTCGAGTGATTTTCTATTAAGGTAAGATGGTTTGTTTGGTTTTAAAAATAAACTTTTAGAAACTGTGACATGAAGCCTCTGCTTTCCAATTTAAAAGTCTGATAGTATTTAGGGTTAGAATAGAATTTGGATGGAAAACTAAATGCAAGTAGTATTTAAAAATGTCTAACAAGTTTAAAGTGTTTGCCCTGCATGCTACGCCACTTCGTAAGGGTCTACGAAAGTGCTACGCCGTAGCACGTACTTTTGTAGCAAGTCCTGAACGTAATTTATGTAGTTAGTTAGTGTAGTTTATTCATATTACAAAGATTGTTGGTTTGTTTACAATTGTTTTAAATGTAGATTCTGAAGTTATTTCATGTGATGTAGTTATGTTTTTATGTAAGTTGGTATGATAGACTTTAAGAATAATAATAATTGTTTGACATAGACACTCTTAAGTCATAGGTAAATATTATGTTTAATATTACATTTAATCGATTACCCATTTATATAAAGTAAATAATAAGTTCATTAATTTATCTTTTATTTATGGTTAAGTAGTTGTTAATATAATTATAGTAACTGTTATCAAAATTGATAACATTTTTTTCGTTTTCTAGGTGTTTTAGCAGAATTTTCTTTTTGAAATAAACTGAAGGGTTGTGTCTAAATTTCTCTGTTCCTTTCAAATTAAAGAAGTGTTTGTACATAATCTATTGATAAATAAGTGTAAAAGGATGCAAAGAAGTGGTTACTTGTCAATCGGTACACTTCTCAGTCTTTTGAGACAATACAGAATAATGTTTGTTCTCAATATTTCGTTTATTTATTTATTTTTTAGAGCGTTATTGCTTTTGATAATTGAGAGTGTTAGTTGAATCAATTAACATCCTTGATGTTTTCAGCTTATTCTACGCATTGTTTCGACTTAACTGGGGTCTCTGCTCACACAAACAATGATGGCGCGCGTTATAATAGAAAATTTTATCGTTACAGAACATTATTAATGTTTCGAGTCGCGGAACGTATTCCACCGATGATTATTATTTGATTTGCTATTTCACTTTAGTTCACTACACTGCAGCAGTGATATTGGTTAATCAACGATTGTGGTACATATGGAAGATATTCCTTTGATGTAAGTAGTATTTTAATCACATTCGTTACTCGCCAGCGAGGATATAGGACTTGAGTGGTTAACTGTATGGTTTCAAAGTCTTAACGTCGATAAGGCCTAATGGCAGGTTGCATTCACTCAGGTAAACTTTTGCGAATTTCTGTTTTTCACTCGGACGCTTAGTTTCTCTTTGAAAAAACTTCATCGCGCTGAGACGTCATCATTTGAATGCACTTCGTTCGTAATGTTTTCGATATAAGTAAGGTTCGGTGTGTCCCCCACAGCCAGCATCCTGGAGTCATTCGCATTGCAATACATTGCTGTGCTGTGGGGTGTGTGACACTTGTCGGACACTCGGACGTGAGCCCACTCGGACGTGAGCCCACTCGGACGTGAGCCCGCTCAGACGTGTGCCCAGTCGGACGTGAGCCCGCTCGGACGTGTGCCCACTCCTGACGACTCGCTCCTATTGACCATTTATGATTCACACGACGTCTCTGACTGTATTGCGGTCATAAAACATGCATTAGCAATCGCTCGCTGTACACCATGACACGCTTAGCTTAAATCGCAACAGAGCAACGCAAAGCCTTAATTCTAAGTTATTGGGAATTGGGTACAGGGTGCCAGGGTGAAGGGGTGGGATTTTAGAGATCACACCTATGACCGCCTAATTCACAAGTACCGAAATTTTTGTTTTACGTAAATTTTGAGAAAACTAAAGATTTTTAACAACTGTTTTTTTAGGGATCAGCCATCTCCCCTCTCCCCCTTCCGTGCTTGGATATCGACGAACGCACTTACATAAACGAAACTGTGTCACTGATTAATCTTCCGCGTCATTACTGCATGGCGGTGCGTGCACGCTACTCCGGCCTCCTGCGTTAATGATGGCACGTACCTGGTCGTGGGCTGTATGCAGGGGGTCGGTGTGCAGCCGGTGTACGCGGGCAGCAACGTCGCGATTAACTGCAGAGCATTTCCAACCGGGCTGTCGGGGTCAATGGGACAGGGGGTGGGATACACATGGGGTGCGACTGTGCGAGCGAGTCCGGACGGCGCGCCGCTGGGCGTCAGTGAGCGAGTGGATCGCGAGCCTGCCGAGCGCGGCCGCGGCACTCGCGCGTTTAATCCCACTCGGTTCTTGTCGGTCGATGCGGTACCGAAGAGGACTCGCGCATGACTAGATCGGCGTGCGGACGGCCCGGCGGTTGCCGAACATTGCGCGGCGCGGAACAAACGCGCAACAATCGATAGTGCGCGGCGTGCGCTGCGGCGCGCATGGATCCGACCCCCGCGGACATACGACACCCTTTATTTATATGATGACGTTCGAAATCGACGTCATAATGAAAATTGAGCGAGCGTTTTTGGGAGGAACGCGCGAGAAAAGCGCAAGAAAACGGGTGAGCGCGCGCAGCTCGCGGCCGCCGGAGCAACGTGCGCGCAGCCTTAGCGCGCCGCCACGCAGACGTGCCGCAGAAGGTCAACTGCAGCGTGCCAACTGTGATTCATGAAACGCATGCTCGTTTATTAAGCCATTGCTGATTAGAATTAAGTTAGGATAACCCAGTTACCTTTATTAGCTCAATTTTAGACACTATAAGCTTGTATTTCTTTTTATTCAAAAATTCTAATTAGAAAAATGATTGCAATTAATACTGTTAATTAGTTTTCAAAATAATTATGCCTATATTTTTAAAATTTTACAGTTTTTAAGTTATAACGTGATTAGGTTGAGTAAAGTTTGGCCGCTTGAGATTAAACCGGCATAAGTTACACGTATCAGGTATTCTAAGTTATATCTCGCTGGTTAAATCGGGACGCATTTACGTGTAAGTGGAATTAGAATGTTGTAATATTGAGAGGACCGTGGTCTGAGTAATGGCAGGCGCGGGTGGATCCACCTCGCTGAACTATGCCTGTCTCACTCACCGCGCGGCTCCCGCAACGCGCAGACGCCAACGCGCTCCTCCTTACCCACACTTGTTTTTCAACTATAGGTAAACCACCGTAAACTTGGCCCTCCCAATGGTTTGCGGGGGAGGGGTGCGCTCAACCAATCGGTTAGTGTGTCGCTGTCGGTGATAAATCTCGCGAGGTATACTAAACTTTTAAAAGTTGCTTTAAAACTTTTCCGGTGTGCAATCTATGCTGTAACTACTTATAAATGACTTAAATATTTTTTTAAAACTAAAACCTTTTGTTTAAATCAAGTTTGTTCGAACATATGTGAAAACTTTGTTTTTAGCGTCGAAAACTTCTACAAACTATCTTTGGAGCTAAAATTTAACGTTGAGTCATTCATTAGCGTACTAACAGAGGCAAGACTAGCATTAACCGACGTTTTTTTAGTAGTTTTAAGTCTTACAAAACTTTTTATTAAACTTTTTCCGCAATTTTTTTGTTCTCTTTTTTCATAACTAAATCATAACTGTTTCATATTAAACAAGTCGCATAAAACAATATTTGTGTTTGCAAACGACACGTGGATCTTGCAATAAAAAGTTGCCGAATCAAACAAGTGACGGAACCTAAACTGAATGCCATTCGAATTTATTGAAACAACTTTTCTGCGTGCAAAACCAATTAATTGCAGTTTTCACTCCCGTCACACAGAGCTTGTTAAAAGTTTGCAGTTTCATTGCTGTTGTTACTACACTTTTGTCTTTTATTTGAAGGGCAGTTTTCTACACAGGATATTTTGATTTACTTTTTCATTTGAGCGAATCGCATTTGATCAACATTCAAGCTATACAGAGCTGTGATTAGCAAAAAACGGAAGACAATTCTTTCGCGCTATCTTTGAACATCTGACTTCATCTAAATGAAATATCATTTTAATAGGTACTTTTCAGCTAGTGTTATGAAATTTCCAGATAGCAGGTATCTATTAGTATTAGGATTGTATTAAAATTATGTACCTGAAAGTTAAAAATAAATTTAGAAATCGTTAAGCCCCCTTTTAATGCTTCAAAGCGCGACTTGAAGATTTAAAAGGGGGCTTAACTTAATAAAACACGGTCGGCTACTAAAATGTGCAGCTAACTAAATCAACAAGTCCACTAACGTAGTCACGGAGTTCGTGACCCCACGGAAATAGCATCGAACATCATCTAAATAGTTTCAGAGAGCAGAAATAGTGGGCCGAGTAAAATTAGAATGTTTCGCTCGAGAATAGTGGGACTGATCACTTATAGACAGCAGCTGGCATTGACTGTCCATCTTTGTTTGTAAACAAGACGATCTATGTTACTAGATTTTGTTTTTTCTCGCCTCGTGCAATCCCAACAGCCCAACAGCTGAGATTTGGCATATAACTTTACAATGTGTACCTTTAACTGCATTTAAGAGCTGCCTTCCCTTGGTTGCAGTAAGTCTTGATCCCCAGCGCGTATGCTTGGCACTGAAATCACTGCCCAGGATGAATCTCTGGCCTACAAGTTCAATGAATTGTAAATATCACTCTTTTCTTATCATATGTTTTGAAGAACAGTATACGGCTGCTACGGAAACGTGACATTTTTTTTTTAAACAGATACTGCCACGGCTTCTTCAAATTTACTCTGCTCGTAATGATTGATGTTTTCTTTGATTATAACCGCGCTACCTCCTCTGACGGAGTTGTCGAATGGAGCGAATTATATACCTTGTATCCTCTAAATTTGATGAAAGATTGGTTAGTGAACTGCGTTTCGGAGATCAAACACACATCTATATTTTCTGTCTCTAGGACTGCTTGACTCATTCTGATGTTTGATGAATCCATTGGAGTTCCACGCCATTATTTTTAGTGTGTTACTCATTTTTGACTATTAAAAACAGATGTTTTGGTGCTGGATTCTAGCTTCTCTAATCTTTTAGCAAATGTAGTGATACACTTCAAGATCTGAAGAGTACTTTTTTATATTATTTATCAGACCCTAAGAAAGAATTGTGTAAAAGTGTAAATTAACACAGTTATAACATAATTTATCACGTAAAATAATAAGTTAGCGTTAAATTGCTTATTAGTCTATTAAGCTAGATCGTTACAAATTATTAAGAACTTGTTCTTATTATTGTAATAAAGGAAAAACAAATAAAAAATTGTGTACTTTTCGCTCGGTCCTAGATTCAACCTTAGGACAGCAAAACTACCATGGAATGTTCTACATACAGGTATAACCCTTGGTATGAGTAACGTATACGCGGTTAAGCAGGAATTTCTCATGAGATAGGTAGGGCTGACTTTTACGCCATGGACTGATACGGTGGTCGTCTTGTCAGCTGTGTGGTACATTCCAAAACTTAAGAAAATAGAAAAGAATAGCGAACCTTACTGACAATTTATCCCGCTAGAGGGCGCACCTGCAACGCTTGGTAAACAGAACAACATAGCGTCCATCTGTGGTAAGACTAGCTAACAAAAAGGTTATACTAAAAAGGTTAAGTTCTTAATAATTTTAAATTGTAAATAATTTTAATAATAAATTCATTTTATGAGACCATACTACGGTATTAGGTAATGCAACCTGTAATGATAGTTATAAGCGAATAAATAATTGAATAAATTATGTAAACAGAAAAACATACTTCGTGTTTAGGTCTCCTTTTTCATCTATGGTTATAAAAAAAATCCATGGTTAGATGACTGTTAATGAGAAATCCGGTGTGTTTACAGTCTACTGATATATTATTTTAGTGATATCCGTTCGTCAGGAATATTCTATAGATAGTAATAATGCATCAGCCAGTGAATCAGTGTTGTGCCATTAGGTAGTATATGCAGAAACGAAGGTGTTCATTAATTTACTAAAAACGGATAACTTCGCAAGCAGTGGAAAATTGCTACGGTGTTGCAAGTATTTTACAGGATCATTTTAGAGCTGAATACTATAAGAATTAAGGATACTTTGCAGATCAAAGTATTAACCTTAATGTAAAAACACAATATTTTTACTGTTATTTACTTGAATGTAACGTTAAAAGTTTATTGTAAAGTAATTCAATATCACAAAAACAAATATGTTTGAAATTCTTATAAACAGGTTTTTAACCTTTTGGTATTATTTTAACCAACAATTATAGTAACAAAGATGAAATAAAGCTGAAATAATATTGAGAAACGACGAAAAATGTTGCCGCTCGCCTTTGACAGTTTGCTTTGTTTACTTCATGTCCATGTAGCACCATCTGCTGTATCAGCTTTGCGCAAAATATGCGTTAGATTACATCGATAATACATATTATAAAGAAAACCTATAGGTCTAATATACAGCTTTGTTAAGAATTTAGAAGTCAAATAAAACATCGAAAACTTAACTCCGCAGGATCAGATAAACAATCTTATAAATTCAATTTAAAATCGTTGCCGACAAGTTTTAAACAACAGAGGCGGCCACACTTTGTATTGAATTACAAAATAATTTTAAAAAAGTCGTTATTTAATTTTATAAAACATGAAAAGTTTAATTTCGTTTTAGGTAACCTTATTTTGTGCTACGTAGGTTACGGTACACATATTGTTAATTATTTTGATTAAATGAACAATTGAATGAAGGATTGTGATACTTTAGTCACTAATGCATCAAAAAATGCTTAGTTATTATTTATAAAAGAAATATAAATATATTACAATAGTAAAAATCGTTCAAAAGTTCAAAATCGTACATGCTG
Organism: Fissipunctia ypsillon; assembly: GCA_947568875.1. Lineage (NCBI taxonomy): Eukaryota > Metazoa > Arthropoda > Insecta > Lepidoptera > Noctuidae > Fissipunctia > Fissipunctia ypsillon. Next base: position 28,164,967 of record OX387643.1, read on the forward strand.
CTTAGACTTTTTTGATGTGTGTCTTTGTTTACAACATTTAACACAACTAACTATTTACACTAGGTACCTACTAAATTAAATGACTAACTAACTATACAAATAAACAAAAGTACACTTAGGCGTTGAAGTATTCGTCCGCATCGCAAAATGCGTTGAATGGCAATGCTAATTCTTTGGCCAAAGAACGAGCCAGCCCTCTGGTCACGTGAAGTCTCGACCAGTTGGCGCGAAATTTCCTTAAAAAGGAGACGCACACTTCATTGTTTGAGTTGAAATTGAAAATAAATCAACAGTTCTCAGTGAACTTTAATCGAGTTATGTCGCAGTGGTAATATATTTATCATTTTTGAATAGATGCTCTTTCAGCTCCGACGGAAATAATTCAATAATATCAATTTGCGCAACTACGCCGTAGCTTAGGGGTGCCGACGTCTGCTTCCTGTGACGAAAGTTTATTTATTTAGAAAGGTTGTTATTTATATTTTCCTAATTATGTCGTAATCTAGCATTGCGTTTTTTCCATCTTCAGTAACTTTGAACGCGCCGAACTCAACCGAACAAGGTATGTACATAAATGTGGGTGCAATAAACCCTGTATTTCTATTATACCCTTTAACCTGCCTATCACATAGCCAGTTTAATAACTAGCCATTTGAAAACACTCGCAACGCACACTAAGTGGCATCGGGACACTTGAAATTGCTCTTGAAGAATAAATGTCTTCGAGACAGTTGCAATAGGAACCGTAACTTCGCGGCTATCAGAACCTCTTGAACTTTTAACTTCGAACTTCCTCTGCACGTTGCATTAGCTACCAAAAGTTATGAAAGTAAAATAAACTAAATATTCAACGAACGTTGGCCAATCAGTATTCTAATATTCCGTTATCCATTCACTGAGTTCTCACTCGGTCATTGGAGAATAATGTGTAAATCAAATCACATTTCCTGGAAAGAGACTCCCGCTACGTCTGTAATGTAGATGTATGTATTTGCAGCAACACGTTATTGGTTTGTTTGTAAGTGTGTACGTATTACACTGTTTGTCCACGGGAAGTCAACGAGAAACGAAATTATTCGAACCGAACGTGATGTCTCGGTGACGGCGTGCGGTGGACACGCAGCCATAGTAAATGAATGTATCGCTGCTTCGGCGCCGTCTCGTTCTCGTTGACGTCGGCGTCGCGTGGACGTCCCGTTGACGTGGCGGTGAACAAACGGCCTTATAGTATTATACATACGTTGTGAAAAGAAAAGGTAGAACCTTGTTATGAACGGTTTACATAATCACCTCATGTAGCACACGGATTTTTTGCTATTTGCTTACAGGAGGATGATTAAACTCATACTCCCTAATACCTTAGCATAATCAGCCTATGATATTCCCACTGCTGGGAAACAGCTCTCTTTTCTGAGAGTGGGCGAGTACACGACGCGGGTCCAGTGCAGATTGGTGGATGTTACATGTCTTCGAATTTTTAGTTCTAGGACGTGCCGATTACGTAACGATGTTATCCTTCACCATTTCAAGAGCAGTAGTGATGAAATAATTTACACAAAGTGCCCGCTTGAGTCCAAACCTACAACCTATTATAACTCGTGAGTCACGGCCGTTTATACTGGGCCACAGACGGCTCACTCCTGGGTAGTGTAGTCCCGTCTAATGTGCCAAAAACTGGGAAAGAATTGTTAAATTTTAATGTTTTTTTGTTCCCAATCATTTTCTACACGTTTTTGATATATGAGCAAGAGGTGGGCGCATGATTAACGCGAATTAAAAGAGAGTAACGCTGCGAAAACAAACCAACAAACCTCACGCCGGTAATTATTATCAAGAAAATTGCTTTCTCAGTTACTGAGGTGAGTATAATGTGTTCGTGGCAGCCCTGCCCACCTACCTTCGATGCAACTGCCAGGAACTTCGCGGCACAGCGCAACGTCGCTGACAAAATTGAATAAAGGCATCCACGGTTTACACCAAAAGAGACGGAATGGCTCCGAAATATTATGTTACCTCGCTTCCTTACTACGACCTGACAGTACAGATAAAGAAAATGTTGTTTTTTGTACACCTATCACAATGATGTCCTTTTAAACCAAGGGTTGACTGGTAGAGAATGCCTGGTTAAGTCCGCGTGTGTACCACTACTGTACTTACATACGTGAAGTGTAAGTAAATAATCTAGCTAAAATTACGTGCCCCTTCATCTTCATTGCTTTGCATGTGCAGACATTGGAAGTATAATTGTACTAGCAGTGCCCCACGGTTTCACCCGCATAAGTCTCGATTTCGTAGGGATATCGGGATAAAAAGTATTCTATATGTTAATCCAGGTTATAAACTATCTGAGTACCAAATTTCATCCAAATCCGTTCAGGAGTTTTTGCGTGAAAGAGTAACAAGCATCCATCCATCCATCTGCACAAACTGTCGCGTTTATAAAATCTATACATAAAGAATGAAAGAAAGAAAATACGTTTATTTGCGGTAAACATGACGCAAAAAAAAGAACACAAACACAATAAGAAACAAGAACACAAACAGACACACATACAAGACACACACAAAAACACACAAACAAACATCTACACAAATAAATAAAATTGAAGTGTCTGGAGGCCAATTCTCGCGTTCACACTCGTACACTCCTACCAACTTATCTGTGAAATGGCGAAAATTGGAACTACGGCCGTCATGTTGAAATGTCATTCGATTGTCAGTGTATACTACATTCGGTTTCTCTGGTTGTTTTGTCGTGATATTGCTGAATTTATAAAGTTAAATATGCCGAAAGCTATTAAAAGTGATGCTCGAAACATTATTCTAAAGGTTAAAACCTTTTTGAAGAAGAAGCTCGGGCGGGGTCTCCGATTATTCCATTTAATCAAATATACAAACGAATTTCGGCAGCGACAGGTTAGTGTTGTCAACTTTCTTGTTATAAATTACCCGATACTTTTAAGTCCACGAAATATTAGTTTCTATTCTTGCTGCAGGTTAGCGTAACGGTAACGTACATCTAATAGGTAACCTGCTAAGTGAGTGAGCAAACTAACCTGCCAGATTTCAAATTTCTACTAACATTTATTTTATTATCTTATATTTCAGGTGTGAATCAAGGACTAATTTCAAAAATAGTTAAGGAAGGGCACGCAGCAGAAGAAACTGGTACAAAAATTCGGACACCAGGCAAGGAGAGAAAACGTAAAAGTGGATTTGTGCATGTTGATGATTTTGACATGGGAGTTATACGGAGGAAAGTACATGAAGAGGTCCCTACTGTTAAAAAACTTCTAGAGGTCTTAAAGACAGAAATAAATTACACAGGACAGCGAGAGAGTCTGCGAAAGCTGCTTCACAAGGTGGGATTTCGTTTTAAAAAATCTCAATCCAATCAGAAGGTTCTTATGGAGCGAAATGAAATATCAGCTTGGAGAGCTAAGTACTTGCATGCAGTGGATAAAAATAATAGATCTCCCCAGCCCCGGCCGATAATTTATTTAGATGAGACCTATATTCACTCTTCGCATACATCGGGTAAATGTTGGCATGGAGAGGGTGAAGACGGAGTATTGGAGCCTGCATCGAAAGGGCAAAGATATATTATTGTTCATGCGGGAGGAGATACTGAATTTGTTACAAATGCATTACTTGTGTTTAAATCAAACAAAAAAGTGGTGATTATCATGACGAGATGAATAGTACCAACTTTAAAAATTGGTTTATTGAAAAACTTGTGCCTAATTTACGAGAGCCATCCATAATAGTGATGGATAATGCTCCTTATCACCGTATTTGTGTGATTAGAGTCCCAAATACGAATTCCTTAAAAAAAGATATGCAATTATGGTTGACCCAAAATAAAATTGACTACGGAGAGAATTTGACTAAACCTCAGCTTTTAGAAATAATTAAGAGAAACAAGCCTGAACCTGTATATGAGATTGAAAAAAATTTAGAAGACAATAGACACAAATGCTTATATTTATCACTGTGATCTCAATCCCATTGAACTCATATGGAGTACAATGAAAAGAAAAGTTGCTGATGTAAATATTGAGCACAAAAATGCTGAAATTCAATTATATTATAATATTTATCAAGTACTAGATACTCGTAAGTACTTAATGAAACAAAACACGTCTAAAATGTTTATCAATCTGTACTAATACTAAAGCTGAAATTGAGTTTTGAGCTGAGTTTGTTTTTTGGTTGTTTGAACGCGCGAGTCTCTGGAACTACCCTTTTTGCGTTTGATAGCCCAGTTCTTGAGGAAGGCTATAGGTTATTGAATGGGGCTGTCACAAAAAAAAATAAAGCAATAAAAATTCGTTTCAGTGTCGTCACTAATTCTTTGTTCATGAGCGGTTTCTCTCAAGTCCTCAGTTATGGACATCACGTTGGCCAAACGGCCTGATGTTCCGGGAACTAAAATTCATTTTACTTTTAACCGGTGGCATTACGAGTAAAAGCAAAGCAGTGGTTGTTTGTCACAAATGCGTCACTAATTTTCTATTCAGTAACAATTTCTCTAAGGTCCTCAGTTATGGAGATTCAGGTTGGCCGAACGTTCTGATATCAGGCCGTTCGGCCATACATAAATGCTTGTAACTTTCGAACTGTTCTGTCACAAATTATGTGTCTGGCATCTTTATGCGTCACAAAATCGTCACTAAAAACTGGAGTAGCAACCAGCTCCCTACCTCAATTGGCCGAACGTTCTGATGTACATGGTACTTCTGGACACGGCTCGCATTGTTAGGAGGTTCCTCTCTCTGGAGCCCTGACCGCCGGTAGCTTGGACCCTGTTCCCGATACCGGTGGGCTACTATTTTTTATATTTTTAAATGTTTTTTTATAATCTTTATATTCTAATATTTAAAAATATAATGTATATGTATTTATGGTAATAAAGGAGATAATAATATTAATAATAAACTTTTATTTATATTCTTATAAGGTTTTTGGTAACGAAACGTCATCGAATGTAAAAGGCGCGAACATTTAACAATTTTCACTAATTGTACGTACTTACAGTCGAGATCGTTTATCGTACTCCTGTTTCAAACTACAATTAATTGACACCATGGCGTCTCCGAAGTCCCCGTCTTCGTGTTCCGCTGCATCATCTCCCGATCCCGAAGTGCAAATGTTAAGCTCTCATGAGCCGCTTGTGCACACTTCATCGGAGCTCCTGGCTTCGTGTGCCGCCGCTGCTGCTGCTTCATCTGTGTTAAGTGTCGTGCAAGTGATAGACTCAAGTGAGCCGCTTGTGCGTGCTGCGTCGCGGAATGAGGCAACCTGCGTCATGCAAGCTTTGGACTCTGATGAGCCGCTTATGCCCACATGTTCCAAGTCTCCCGTTCCCGGATGTTCCAGTGCTGTGGACGTTCCACTGGCCGGACCCTCTGGATCCTCGAAGAGGCAATATCACATGACTAACAATAAGATTCGTGCTCTATGGAACTACAAAAGATTATATGCAAAATTAGGCACCCATGAATCGTGCATAGAGTTTGCCGAACAAAGAGGCATGATACTCACAACAAAGATGTGTACGCACCACCATCGTCCCATGGCAATTAGATCGGCCAATGGACAACTGGGGACATTCCGCTGTCGTAAAAGCAACTGCAGAACAAAAGATCACAGCAGAGCTGTGGGTACATGGTTTGAAAATGTGCGTTTACCGTTACCAATTGTGTTTGAGTTGATGTATGCATTCAGCCACAATGAAACATATGAAGGAGCCCAAAGAAATACAAAAGATGACGTGAGACCAACGGTTTTGTCTCACAAAACTATTGCCGATTGGTATAATTATTGCCGTGAGACAGTAGTAGTCTTTGAATTAGAGAACCAAAATGAAAGGCCATTAATTGGAGGGCCTGGAAGAATAGTTCAAATTGACGAGTCCAAATTTGGTAAAAGGAAATATAACAGAGGACGTCAAGTCATTGGGTGTTAGGAATGGTGGAAAATGGCTGTGATGATCTGCGTGTGGAATTGTGTCCTGACAATGTAAGATCAGCTGATTTATTGGTGCCACTTATAAAACAACATGTTCGGGAGGGCTCTATTATACACACAGACTATTGGAGAGCTTGATTGCCTTTCCGAACATGGGTATATCCATAAAAAAGTGAATCACAGTGAAAAAGAAAATAGATTTGTGGCACCAGACGGGACACACACACAGCGGATAGAGAGTTACTGGCGTGTGATAAAGAGGGCCTTCCACAAGGAAAACTATAAAGAAAATTTTGCTGACTGGCTAACAGAATTTTCATGGAGGCGTCGCTTAGCCATTGATCATTTAGATCCTTTTGAGGAGTTACTAAAATGTATCTTATATGTGTATAAAATTGTATATAATTGTATCTGTCATTGTTTCATTTTTCATTGTTTTTACCACACCAACATAATGTACAACAATAACATCTCGACTTAGTAAAAGGCAATGAAAACTTAGGATGCAAGAGCGAGCGAAGCGAGCTCGGGACTTGGGGCACCCCGACTCGGACAGGTTAGGTTCGTGGTTATTTTTTTTTAAACCACCCAGAAATAGGAGCCCCGCGGGGCGGGGCTCCGTCGACCACGCCTTACTTCGAGACATCTGTCATCATTATTGTTTGGAAACCAAACTTAGACCCACTACATGAAGTTTTTTTTTTCTCGGCCCCTACGAATTTGCTGGTTTTAGGAATGTCAAAAATACACAAAAAAGGGTATATTTTACCAAAATAAAAATAGCTACTATAAAAAATCGGTGGGTTATAATGTACAGTGCTTCCTTCCCTCCATGCCGCAATATCATATTTTTCTGTAAGTAAAAAGCCCGTTCATTTTTATTGTTTTGAAACTCAAACCCGTTCTTGTGTAAAATTTTTCTAAGGGTTTCACGGCATCCCGTAAATTCAGTTGTTTCCTTCAGCTCATTGTGCAGGCTTCTCAGTGTTGAGATTTGTTTTTTCACTCCATAAAATTCGTTTATTTTGTTTCTTATAGTCGAAATATCAAAATTATCGAAACTGACAATTTTGACAGTCCTAAAATATTACCATACTAAAACTTTTGAAATTGATCCGTGGTCAGCTTTCGTTGGCCAAACTCTATTTGTCCCACGTCAGGTAATTTATTGATTATGTACCCCAATACGAGGGTTGCATTATTACACATATTATGTTCAATATAATAAATAGGGATACACACAAAAAATCTAATAAAATGGTTCTAAATACATAGTTTCTCCCTACCGTGGTGACAAAATACGTGAAAGTTTACCACTGCTTTGAAACTATTATTGTTTCCTGTAACTTTATTTTGATGGAGTGTTTTCACAACATTTTATACAAACCTTCACTCCCTGTTAGCTTCAACGTTTAAACATTTAGCCGAGATTTTTAATCAACCAGCAAGCTCCCAAAGCTGCTAGCGCCATCTAGTATAGAGTAGCCGAATTTAATGTAGCGTGGAGTAGTGGAAATAACTTGAAATAATAAAATTTGTGGCGATTGAAGAGGTTTCTTGTTTTATATTTTATAGCAATTATTAATGACAATATTTTTTAGTGCTGTACTTTTTTTGTTAGTTCTTATAATAAAATTTAATATTGACAAAAATGGTCTAACCACGGAACAGAAAAAACAGTGGAAGTGCTAAGTAGGCGTGGCACGCGTGCCATAATTAAGCGTTGTTACGCTTAACCGATCCCAGTCGCGTTCTGACATCGCGTCGAGTTGCTAGTCTCGCGACAAATTCATATTTCCCTAGCTATGCCGTATTGTTCCGTTTTAGAGTGCAAAAATGATAGTAGGAGAAAAAATCTTAAAAATGGAGGTATTTCGTATCATCGGTAAGTACGATTTTCATTGTTTTCTAATAAAAATATTATTTTGTTTCAATTTACTAATATTTAATAGAACAGTTAGTCAAAATCAACCTTATACAATTAAGAGAAAGTTTATTTTGGATTGATGTTTTTGATTTTTTCCAATAGAACATTCTCGAAAGCACTTCGCTACTCAAGTAGTGATGTGGTCAAGTCGAATATTGAATTTGTCGATTGATATCGATACAAGGAATACCTAAACAATTTTGTTTATTTAAATTCATTATTTATTTAGTTTTACATTACAATACAAGTATAAGATCGCCTTCATTCATACACGAAATTTATTTTAAGTAAATTTTGTGTCGCAATTTATGGTCGCATAAATGCTATAAAGCAAAAATATAAACAATGTTGTAAATAGTAACAAACAAGTTCAAATTGGCGAATTTCCTGCGTCCAATCACGTTACCGATTTGACGAAGGCAATAGTTGAAAAATATATAAATGTTCGCATACACCATTTATTAAAATTAAAAATAAGATTTTCCGAACGCCAGTTTCGTAACAAATGTGTTTTATTTCAAGGGCAATAAATAAATTTTACTATTTTCATTACGTTGCAGTCTTTATATAAAATTTGAATATACTAGTATTCATGCATACATACCAGCACTTTTATTTAATTTTAAATTTACCTGTCTGTCTGTCTGTGTGTCTATTAATTAATGGTTTAAAATGAACAGCGGTTTGTGTACCAAATAAATAAATGTACTCCCAACAAGTCTTATTTATGCTAATTGATCAAAATATCGGGTATCTATCGATATCGATAAAGAATTTCAATGTGCTACGTGGTGCGGCCTTGGCCGAGTAGCAGCAGAATTCGACCGATCACGCAAATGTTAACCGTATGTCTAACGCAATTAAGTTGATAATTGCGACTCTTGAGTATAGCGCCATCTATGGCCAAGTAGCGGAATTGACTCGCCAATCGAATTTAGTGTGACTATAGACCGTAAATACGTTTTGCCGCTAAAGCAAAATAAATCTTATTTGTAGAACCTCAGGGTTTATTTCCGAATCTGTGATGTAGGCTAATTTTGACTAAACTTAAAACTACAAATCAAACGAATTGTTTCTTTGTAGTGCAATATATGATTATCGGGTTATTTGTGAGTTTGGCGACAGTGGTTCCTATAGTAATTTTGGTGCATTGCACTTCCACCTGTTTTTCTGTTCCGTGGGTCTAACCATGTCAATAGACTGCGCTTTTTTAAATCCAATATACACCAGTTATGTGTATCACAATGAGGAGATTTTTTTTAAATAAATGTAGAATGAACTTTGTGCCTACGACAAGTATCAGTATCAGCCTATTAAATTAACTGCTCGGTAAGTCATCTAACCTAGCACATGATTTTACAAAACAGTTACATTCGTGGAAGAGTAATAATAATAAAAATACCAATCGATTATTTGTCTCACTGCAAGGCCTAGCTCTTCTCATACAGTTAAGGCATGAGCATTGACCGCCATACTTGCACAAATCGGATTGGCGATTTCTGACTTATATTGACTATAAGTCCAGTGGGGCACTTGCGTAACACATCAATCGGAATCGGTTTCATTTTGACAGTTCAGCAACTTCATTGCGTTATTTACGTTTTGAGCAGACAAATTTTTCGAACTTATGAAGTAATGGATTAGCAATTTGCTTCAAAATGATTCAGACTCCGATTGATAGTGTGTTACGCAATCAGGTTGCAAGTTTCCTCAGAAATTAAAGTCCAAGATGAACTTAAAAAGTACATTTAATTTGAAAGAGTCACATTGGTTCCGAACCCACAACCTCATGTATGAGAGGCAGGCACTTTAACCACTGGGCTATGACCTCCTTACGGACCTCCTAATTTCATCACGGAAACTATTTTCTAAAAAATTGTGTCGATTTTTAACGTCAGATGTCACATAACATGACGTTTCTATTCCCCGAAGGGATTGGCAGAGGCTTAGATAATATACCTCAGAGGTGTGCGTTTTACACCTGCATTTTTCCAGATAAGTTTAAGTCCCATGTAATAGGGGGCGAGGCCATTGTCATCAACGTTAGATGTCAACGTTAGATGTCGACGTCAGAATTTCCACTACAATTCGTAAATATCACTGACATGCATTGTCAGTGATAAATGTAGAACCCTAACATTTGCAGCATATTTTCCCATGTGGACCATTGAACATGTGTGTACACAGTGGGAACGTACTACCGAGATAAAAAGTATGTCGTAGCCTAGGTCATGGTCCATTTGTGTGCCCATCTCAAACCGTTCAGTCGCTAAGGCGTGAAAAGTTAACAGATAGAGTTACCTTCTTTCGCATTTATTGGTCTTTACCTATGTACGATAATTGGAGATTCTATAACCAGCATTTTCAGATTTAATTATCTGTGGAACGAACACTAAGCGAAAACGAAGTAATAGCGCGGGCGGGCGATTCAACGCGACGCTTGGCGATTGGCGACGGGTCGGGGGACTGGGGAACTACGGGGGGTTATTTTAGTATATTGTGTATCTTACGACATCCACGCGAACGAAGTCGCGGGGCACAGCTAGTGTGTCAATATTTTTCTTCCGATAGTGAGTCATTTTAAATTGACGTCTTTAAAATACAAATTAACTAGCCAGGTATGCAATTTGACTAACTATAATAAATTAGCAAATACAAGATTATAATTTAAAAAGATAAAATTTATATGTAATTTTTACTTGTTTTCGAAGAAAAGAATTAACATCGAGATAAAACTTACCATCTACAATGTATTGTGTACTTTCGTAATTTTTACTTTAATAAAATACTTAGTTTCAGATTTCCCACCGACTCAACTAAGCAGTCTGCCTCGTTGGTCTAGTAGTCGCAAGCGCTACTGCTGAGCATGAGGTCCTGGGTTCGATTCCCAGGTCGGGCAAAGTGTTATTGGGTTTTTCTATCTGGAATTTCTCTCTCTCTCTCTCTCTAAACTTGCAATCTGACCGTGCCCCAATGAAAATATTTTTCAGTTAACCTTTACATCATTTATTCAATTACTTACTTAAAAATGAAGCATAATAAAAATAACTTGGAGTATTTTTTTTTCTCTTATGTAATAAATTACTCTCACGATCGATAAAGTCCATAAAAGAATTTTATATCGAAAGCTGTGTCCCATCTCTAATATTAGTTCCATGGACGCTCACGTTGCTATCAGCGCCAAAATGGCGAAAATCAAATGTCTTCGTTTTGACATCGATATTATGAAGTCCAGCGTACTTGTATAAGGCCGGGCGCATACATACTGATTCCGGATCAGGTTTCCGTATCAGGGTTTCAGATTCGGAAACCTGAATGGTCCGCGTGCATACAAAATGTTCGACAAGGCGCACACCGTTCTTACTTTTTCCGGACAGAAAAAAACCTGACGTTCGGTTCGGAATTTCTCCGTGCGTTCGTTTTGGAAGAACGGAAAAAAACCTGATGACGTCATCCCGAACGCAGCATTCGCATACATTTTGGCTCGATCGCCGCACACGTACGGAAATTTTCATTCAGAATCGCGTTGGCGCTGTGCCGAGTAGACGTACGACGTGTAACGCTCTCCGTCCGCTGTCAAAAAAAATGTCAAAAAAATGTGCGAAGCCGAGAATTTGATAATGAGTGTTGAAAAACACCAATGCATAGGGGATATAAATCACGCGGATTATCATAACCGTGATATGAAAGATTTGGCCTGGGAACAGATATGTAAAGATCTTATTCAGGATTGGGAAACGTGCACAGATAAAGTAAACAAATGTAAGTATTTTAATATTCCTTTATTGTTGAATCAATTTGGATTAATAATATTTTCATTGTATTGGTATGACAGTTCTCCTTCCGGCGAGACGAAATACTCGGCGAAATTATCTCGTATAGTTCTGCCTCGGTTTGTAGATTGTCGTGCAGAACGGAATGGAAAATCCTCGAAGTAATGTGCCAATGTATCTTTAAAATTATAACCATCTCGTCTGCGTACAAAATTATGCAATACGCATGCTGTCTTCGTTATTAGAACGGCAAAATCTAGTGGAATTATCATACTTGTATGAAAAATCCTTCACTTGTTTGAAAGAATGCCGAAAGCACATTCAACTATTCGTCGAGCTCGACTCAATCGATAGTTAAAGATTCGACGTTGATTATTGAGGTTCTGCCTTGGATAAGGTTTCAAAAAATTATTGTTCAGTGGAAAGGCCTCATCACCTAAAAACACAAATGGTAGAGGTGGGCCATTACTTCCTGGCAGAGGTTTGGCTTCAGGCAAATTAAGGCGATTTTCTTGTAACATTTTCCCAAAAGCCCAATTTTTAAAGATATTACTGTCACTGTCTCTGCCAAAAGCACCCACGTCAATAGCTATGAACCGTAGGTCTGCGTCTACTACTGCCATCAAAACAATAGAGAAATAGTTTTTATAGTTATAAAAAGCAGACCCACTGCGCTGGGGAGAAATCAAACGAATATGTTTCCCATCGACTGCCCCTATACAATTTGGGAAGTTGGCATTTCTATAATAACTGTCCGCAATTTCAATCCAACGTTCTTTTGATGACGGTGGCCTCATTTCTAAACGTTGGTGCACCTCCCAAATAGCTTCACAGGTTTCATTAACTAGTGCAGACACAGTTCGGCTTCCCACCAGAAAATCTGTTTTCATTTCTTCAAAATTGCAACCAGTTGCCAGAAATCTGAAACAAAAAGCATTATAGTTTTATTTTTAACTTATTTCAGGTGCCGAATTGAAGAAGAAATGGAACAACATTAGAGACTATTATCGCAAAGAAATTCAGAAAACCAAAAATCTTCCTACTGGCAGTGCTGCTAAAAAGCCCAAAACTTATGTTTATAGTTCCTTGCTTTACTTCCTTACACCAGTGTTTGCTACTAGAAAATCAGAAGGCAACTATCCGACCGAAATTGCAGAATCTACTCAACCACAACAACAATCAGAAACTGAAGAACAAAATATTGAACCGGAAGATATCAATCGTGTCGTGGAGTCACCCGTACCTACTTTACCTATAGTCAGTCAGAAAAAAAAAAAAGATGTCCCCAATCAAATACTAAGTATGTTGCAACAAAAACAGAAAAAACCTTCTGCTAATATTGACGAAGATGACGACACGAAATATCTTCTTAGTTTCAGAAGCTATATGAAAACAATGAATGCTCATCAAAAAAATAATTTTAAAGTCGGTATGCTTCAATTGGTAAAAAAGATTACCATGGGAAACGAACCATCGCCATCAACGTCCCGGTACACTAACTATTACCAACAAAGTGACGATTCTTCAGGGTCGTTTCCAATGGCTGGAAATAACTTATCTCCATCACCGACTTACGTTCCATCTTATCAAAATATACACGTGCCCAAAGTATCACCAATATATTTGCAGAGTCCATCTCCATCACCACCAATTTTTTTACCATCTTCGCAGCAGCAAAATGTGCCCCGTAAGAATACCAGGAAGCCTATATTTATCCACTCAATTTCTAGTGTGACACCTCCACAATCAACTACCCAACAAAGCGCCAAGCAAGATTATCCTGTTGAGATATCTATACCAAATACTAGTGTTGAAGACAATGAGGATGAGGCTACACAGTTTATAGTTCTCCAGCCTCAAGATTCACAGGAGGGAACAATGCAAGAATTCTTAAACTTTAAGTAAATATTACACTATCTTAATTTTTATTACAATAAATACATACATACCTTAATGTTATGGTCAATTTTTCTTCTGTATCCAAACACAATCTCATGTGCGTATTTTGCTTTTTTATTTTATCTCGTATGCTATTATGAAGCTCACCAAAGGATTTCATTGACATCCTGTAATATTTGAAGAATTCTTCTGGGTATGCCCGTAACTTTGCTCTTTTGACATAGAATTGACTCTCAGTTAATCTTTGGGTATTCAGTGGATGCACCCAATAACGACGTTTTATGCCCTTTTTGTCTAGCGCCAATAAAAGAGCAATGAGCATCAATTCGTCTTCGTCGTCCATAATCGTTTAGATTCCGAATGCAAAAAACAGAATGTGTGCACTCTCCACACGGAATTCTTGATTAGGAAACCTGATCAGGATTTCTGATCAGGAATCAGTATGTATGCGCCCGGCCTAACAGAGGTCAGTGTACTGGATCTAATAAAGTGTGCCTGTCTCATTGCAAGCTTATTTAGTCAACTGTCTTTTTACGATATAGTACTTACTAATTCCATGGTGTCACCAAATTTTAGCTGGCATCTGTCATAATAAAAAAGTTTATTTAGTTATGGTGTGTCCAAACATAGGGCGGCATTTGAGCGCGGCTGCCGCGCGCGGCCTGCCGCGCTGTGATTGGACGACTGCCGCGCGCGAACGCTTCTGTCAACCTGCCGCGCACAAACATTTGCAGTGAACATTCGTCAGTAGTTGTGTTTGGACGTATATCTGATGCGTATAAAAATGGACAACGAAACATCGATTCGTTTGATTGAAATGTATGGATCTTTTAATGTGTTATAGATCCTCGACAAAAAGAATACCATAATAAAAACAAACGTGAAGACATATGGGATGAAATAGCCAACAATTTAGATCTTCCTAAGAAGGAATTAAAATCTAAAATGAAAAGTCTTCTAAGCTCATACAGACACGAAAGAAATAGGGAAAAACAACCAATACGACTGGATCAGGTAAGTTTTTGCTCGACCTTATAGTAAATATAAATTCGGTACTACGAGCTTATATCAGCTGGCAATATATTATTGAAATCATATAAAAGTTTTTAACATATCTGAAACATCTTTTTTCTTATTTGACGTTTTGACAATCAGAGGCTAGACTATGAGTCTCCTGTTGCCAAACACCTCAAAGTTGTTGTTGTGTGCCAATCTCTCTTTGTTGTGATTGCTTTACGCCAGTGCGTATCTTCTTTTTGAATATGCGGTTCAACCAAGCTATATGTAAATGTTCAAACTCCTCCAAGGACAATCTTAAAAACTGTGGTGTTCGGTAATTAATTTCGTAATTTATTGATTCAAAATTCTGTAACCTCCGCTGATAAAGTGGTTTCATCCAGCATTTTCTTATTTTAATAGGTTTTTTCTTATTCCTTCTTCGCAATTTTCGAATAATAAGCAGAGCTACGACACACGCAACTGCTTTCATTTTAGTTCTGATGCCAACTGAAGTGCGCGGCGTGTCTCGGATGTGCCGCGCAGTACTGCCGCGCAAACATTCGTCGGTTTAGTCCCAACTAGAGCGCGGCAGAAATGTGTCCTGCGAACGCCGCGTGTTGCTGCCGCGCTCTTGCCGCTCAATGTTTGGACACACCTTTAGATAACCTGACAATAGTGATTTTTGAGTTACGAACATTGCAGTTCAATCGATGAAAAATAAAATAGGATTGCAGTGTTTATGGCATGATAAGTAATCAGACCAAAGATGAATTTTAATAACGAAAAATGGTAGCAGAGCGTGGTTGGGCGTAGTTCAAAGTTGCGCAGAGATTTGTTTCTTTTCTGTAGGAAAGAATAAGTAAAAAAAAAGTATAAATTATTCTAGCAGAAAGTGTACCTAGAAAAATCCATCGAAAATGGATAAGGCTATAGCTGAAGCCTCAAAGGTACAAATAGTGCACCTAAACGGAAAAAATGACAAGCACTGGAGATATAGGATCGAAACAGTGTGCAGAGCAGGAGCCAGGAGTATTAGTGTTCAGTGAACTAGAACGCCTATACAGTGGAAGTAGCGAAGACAAAAGTTATGATCTCCGAAATTCTTTGATTATAAAAAAGATCCTGAACATGACATAAGGAAACACATATCTGCGTTGAAGAATATTTGGCACGAGCTAAATAGCCAAATCGAAGCAAATCTGCCTGAGAAATTACTGATTTATAAGATACTTGGAACTTTGCCACAAGATTATTTTGCTTTCAAGTCAAATTGGCTTTTAATAACAAAAAAGGATCGGACAGTGGAGAATCTGACGTCACAACTGAGCGCTTATGAAAAAGCATTGACTACTAAAGAAGAAACAGAGAATACCGAGGAAGTATTAGCCGTGAAGACACATAAGAAGAAGAACACAGTTTTCAAATGTAATTATTGTGCAGAAGCTGGGCATGTTGTGAGAAAATGCCAGAAATGGATAAAAGATGGTAGACCGCCGAAGCCGACAAACTCTAGACAAAACCCAAATATGACTGTAAACATGACTGTGTTAGCTATAGAGGATGGATTACCAATGGATAAATTTAACTGGTACGTTGATAACGGATCGACTAGCCATGTTACTAACAGAGGTGACTTCTTCGAGAGCTTTGTGCACTTCAAAGGAACACATACGGTGACTGCGGCGAACGGAGAAACCATTGAAGCCATTGGTATAGGCAACATTAGAGCTGAAGCCATCGTTAATGGAAAAGTTGAGCAAATACTTTTGACAAGCAAAGACGTTTGGTATGTCCCAAAGATTAAAAGAAACTTATTCTCAGTGCTGTCTGTGCATGATAACGTGATCACAAGTACGTTCGAGTCTACACCTAAGCAATGTGTACTCAAAGTAAATGGAGAAGCAAAAGTAATTGGACATAGAACGATTAAAGGGGGACTATTCAAGCTGGAGTTGAAATGTGTCGCGCCTAAAAATCAGGAAGTCAATCAACTACTGACAAACTCTTTACAAGTATACCATGAAGGATTCGTACATCAGAACAAAAGAAATGTTCGTCAGGTGATCGAAAAAGAGCTAGGATTAAAATGGAGAACAACCAATCCGACATTTGTGAAGGCTGTGTGTATGGAAAGGCGCACAGGCATTCATTTGAAACAAGAGCAACTAAATCTGGACAACTAATACATACAGATTTATGCGGACCATATCCATATTCGATTTCGAAGTTCCGATATTACATTATGTTCAAGGACGACTTCACACGATATCGTCACATCTACTTTCTTCGACAAAAGTCTGAAGCAGCTTCAAAGCTAAAGATCGTCTTAAATGAAGCTAGAGCAGCAGGACATGTCATTAAAGAAATGTTAAATGACAACGGAGGAGAATTTGTTAGCGCGGAATTCAAAAATATCCTAACTGAAAACGGAATTATGCAAAGATTCACAATGCCACACACCCCAGAGCAAGCAGGCTGCGTAGAGCGTGAAAATCGGACGGCAGTAGAAGCCGCACGCGCCATCATGCATGCACATGATAAAATTCCTGATGACTTGTGGGCAGAGATAGTAAATGCGACAGTCTGTGTTAAATCGCACAGGGCCAGCGAACGTGCGAAGCAAGTCTCCACATGAGCTGTGGTACGGACAGAAGCCAGTAATCAAACATCTTAGGATACTTGGATGCACCCATGTTCCTAAAGCTAAGTGCAAGAAGCTGCAAAAGAAAGCTAAAAAAGGGATACTTATTGGTTATGAAGGAGATGAAGGCTGGGAAGGGGGGGATGGGGGGAGGATCTGGGACAAAGAAGCATTCAAATTAATAAGATCCAGAGTTGTAACTTTTGAAGAGGTACCGTTACTGGAAAAATCAAAAGAGGATGTACCTAAACCGAAAGAGCGGACTCCTGTTCTTCAGAGGAACTGCAATCATAATTTCCAAGTTTCGAGAGTGAACATGAAATGAATGTCAATATAGAGATTGGAGGACGACATGCTTCAGAGGATGAAATCGAAATCATTTCAAGACCTTGTTCATCAAGGGCACATATCGAAACCAATGAAGAAATGGTAGATGATATGAATGAATCAGATTTCGAGTCCTTGCCTTCTGAAGAAGAAAACGAAAACCTAGCTGAAGGAAACGAAAGTGGCAATTTTGATGAGAACGCAGAAAAAGAAGTAAATCGCATGGTTCTCAGAGATAGAGCAAACCTAAAGCCTCCTGTTAGGTTTAATGATCAAATCATGACTCTGGAAGCCAACAATTTATACGAGCCCCAAACCTATAAGCAGGCAATATCATGTAAAGACAAAGAAAAGTGGACAAAGGCTATTAAGAGCGAAATAAACTCGTTAAGAGATAACGAAACATGGGAACTAGTCGAACTTCCAAAAGGTCGAAAAGCCATCCCATGCAAATGGATTTTCAAAATAAAGACCAATCCGGTTGGCTCTGTTGATAAATACAAGGCTCGGCTAGTAATAAAAGGATATTCTCAAAAGAAATTGATTTCCATGAAACTTTTAGTCCAGCTAGGAGTAGGACGATAAGAGCCGTCTTGAGCGTAGCTGCAAGGGAAAAACTGAAGCTATCACAATTCGATGTGTCTATAGCCTTCCTTTATGGCACGTTAGACGAGGAAATTTACATGAAACCGCCTGAAGGTTATGCTGATGAGAGTTATGTCTTCAAATTAAAGAAGAGCTTATATGGACTAAAGCAAGCCCCACTTTGTTGGAACAGATGTATCACAGACTACATTGTAAAAGCAGAATTCAAGCAGAGTAATTCTGACCCCTGTTTGTTTGTAAGAAGACAAGGAAAGGAGAAAATTATTCTGGCCTTGTATCTTGACGATGGTCTATTAGCATATACCAGCGAGAAAATGGCTAACTGTTTCCTGAATGAATTGAAAGCACATTTTAAGATAACAGTAAAACCCGCAAGCTACTTTCTAGGAATGGAGATAAAAAGGTACTCTGATGGTTCCATTTTGCTGCATCAGAAAGCATACGGCACTCGCTTGTTGGAGAGATTTGGCATTGACGAATGCAAGCCAGTGACAACACCAATTTTTAAGGCTTACAATGCTCAGGTTGAGCAAGCAACTACGAAGACATTCCCCTACCGTGAAGCTGTTGGTGCCTTGTCCTATTTGATGACAAGCACAAGGCCTGATATTGCCTATGCAGTAAGCGTGGCGTCGCGAGAAACCAACAAAAGAGAAAATCCTGAACGTAAAAAGAATTATGCGATATCTAAAAGGAATTATGAACGAAGGTATACGTTACAGGACAGATAATGTTCATAGCTTAGAACGCTATAGCGATGCAGACCATGGTGGTGATATGGAAACTGCGCGATCTACATCAGGTATTCTCTTTAGCTGGAGGTGCTGTTTCCTGCTATAGCAAAAGGCAGAGCACCGTTGCAATATCCTCGACAGAGGCGGAAATTTTAGCAGCTAGTGAAACTGCCAGAGAGATTATATGGCTACAGAAGACATTAAAAGATCTTACTGGTGCTAACTGCCCTGCAACCTTAGGTGTTGACAATGAATGTGCAATAAAGTTGGCGAAGAAACCTACAGAATTTTACCACAAGACAAAACACATCAGGATAAGATCTTTTTTCGTCACAGAATGCATACAAGATGGAAGCATGACAATCTGCTATGTGCCAGCAACCAGACAGATAGCTGACATGTTAACAAAACCGTTATATGGACCCAGACTTGAAATGCTAAAGAAGATGGCTGGCATTATCATCAATAGGGGAGGATGTTGAGGAATGCATACTCTATGGTGGTGCTGCCTAGCAATACTTTCTGTTGATGAATAACTTTTGTATTATTCTTCTGATAAATAAAAAACCGAATATTCTTCTAATATATACTGATACCGTTTCTCTTATTAACTGTTTTTCTATATCCTGACCACCTAACTTTAACACAATGAACGGAAATGGGAATAAACCAATCTTTTTTACACTACATTACGATACGTAATACTTTCTTGTCTTTAAATTTTAAAACATGACATTTCATTTTAATCGATTGTACATATGTGGTTTCCATGGAGACTTAGTTTATTGATTGACAAAAACGTCAGATATGGAAAAATATGTTTTAAGTTTTTTACAATTTGTATTTATTTTATATGAGTTCATGAATATATTGCCTGCTGATATAGTACCGTATTTTCTCTTACTATAACGTCGAATAATATAAAATACAAAATACGTTATCAGCGGGATCTTATAACGTCAATTTATTATGACATTACTTTCACTAACGCCCACTTGCACGTTCAAATAACTCGGAGTTAACACCTAACTCAGGGTTAATCTCATTACATTAACCCTGAGTTAGCTGTAACTCCGAGTTTTTTAAGATAACCCATGAACGTGCAAGTGAGCCTAACCCAGAGTTTATAGACCGACCGCTTTAATGAGTCTTCGCCCGCGGGGTACAGGGGTGCGGGGTTACGACTACAAAGGGGACCGAGGGACGCGAGGGCGGCAGGCGCATTTTTGTCATAACTCATTCCGCTCTGTGTTCCGCTCGCTACGCGGTTAGCGATCGCAAGTGTTGACAGTTCCGGACGCTTTGTGAAAGTTATACATGAGATTACATCCTCAAAATGAGTCGAAAAATCTTAGGACATAAAATTAATAGTCAGTGCAAGCAAATGGCTTTTAACGTATTTAGAAAAAAAAACTAGACCGAAATTCTGCGGAATATCAACAAGATATACCTTTAAACAAAACCGTAGCAGAAGTTACCGGACTATCGGAAAAGTCTGTATCTAGAATAGTACAACAAGGAAAAGTATTGAAAGACAACGAAAGATTTAACTCACCGAGAAAACCAAAACAGGTTCGCAGAAAAAGAATAGAAGTAGCCGATTTCACAAAAGGAGTGGTAAGAAGAAAAGTCTCTCAGTTTTACACAATTTAAAAAAAATACCAACTCTGAAAACTTTGAATGATGTACTTAGAGAAGAGAATATATTACACTGCATTATATTTAAGGCTATTATTACATGATTTAGGTTTTAAATATAAGAAATGCGGATCTAAAAGGAAACTTCTTATCGAACAAGCAAATATAACATCATGGATGTGGAAATACATAAATACGAGTACTATTAAAAAATATTGTAGAGAAGGAAGACATATTTTATATCTTGACGAAACTTATGTTAATGCGTCTCATAACGTTTCAAAATGTTGGCAATCAAAGGATGAACGCGGCGTGCTGTCTCATATCGGTAAAGGAGACCGTTTGATCATTGTATATTGTGGAGGTCAAACTGGATTTGTAGACGGAGCACTTGTCATATTTAATCCAAATGTAAAATAGGTGATTATCTCGATTCCATGAATTACGTGAATTTTAATAAATGGATAAACGAAAAGCTCATGCCTAATATACCACCAAATTCTGTCATAGTAATGGATAACGCAGCTTATCATTCGGTTCGAGAAGAGAAAAAGCCGACTATGACTTCTACCATGCCAGCTATGCCAGCATGGCTATGACGACATGACGTGCCTTTTGATGATACACTTAGAAAAGATGACTTATTAAAATTAATTAAAAGACATTTCACAGAAGATATTTACAAAATTGATGAGTTATTGAAAAGAAACGGACATGACGTGTTGCTTTTGCCTCCATACCACCCAGACCTGAACCCAATTGAGTTGGTCTGGGGTGATATCAAAGGACAATTAGCACAAAAAAGTATCGACTCTAATTTGGACCAAAAAAAAATACGTTAGAGGGATTATTTGCTGAATACTCCGTAGAGAAGTGGAAGCATTGTGTTAACCACGTAATTCAAATCGTGAACGAATACTGCAAACATGACAGAGGTCTAGATGATGATGTTGACTTTATTATTAATGTGCAGGACGATTCTGATGATGGCTGCTTCGAAAGTGAAGAATCAAGTTCCAGTGATATTGATATGGACATAAGTGATTGATTTATAATTTTTGATAAATCTTGATAAAAAAATAGTACAAAAGTTTATTATCTAATATTTTATTTTGTTACCTACATAGTTTATAGTTGATCCATTCAAATTTTGTATCGTCATCAATTAATTTTCTAATAAATAACCCTCCTTTTTTGGCTTCGCCGCAGTCGGGTAAAAATCACCACCTGTTCACCGTTAACCTGTATGAAGTCACATACTTAAGAACTGTCCAGTGTGCATTTCGCCTCTTGTATAATAAGCTACCCTTGTCGTCATACCCCCGCACCCCTGTACCCCGCGGGCGAAGACTCATTAAAGCGGTCGGTCTATAGCGACGTAAAACTCTGCCACATCGGTGGGCTTAATATTTAAAAGTTTAACTCTAGGTTTACCTCTAACTCTTGGTGGTGCAAGAAGAATTATTTGATTATCCCTGAGTTAGCTTTAACTCCGAGTTATATAGGATAACCCATGAACACGCAAGTGGGCCTTACGCGGTGTCCTGCGTGAGCGACGAAAACGACGCGACGCGACGCAACACGATACGACTTAATGCGACGCGATGCTACACGCGACAAATGTCCTACGTGATTTTGGTCATTACTTCTCGAATCATGGAGAAGTACAGTACAATTTTTCTCGACCATTTCGTAGTTCGTGGTGACGCGTTTGGTCGCCCTCAAAACAAATACGCGTTACATCTCGTCTCGCCGCAGACTATCATATAGGCCGCAAGCAGGGTATGCCGTTGAGTTGATCGCGTTCGTCGCGTTCGCATCGTCGCGTCGCTTCGTATTCGTATTCGTAAAGAACAATAACTTTATTATATTCCGTACCTGTAATTGTGGGCGGCCAAGCAAAAAGGGTTCAGTTCTCGGCATTTAGTTTCCGAGATTTACGCAGTTTTGTAAAGTTGGGTGAAAAAATTTCATTTCTCGATTTTAAATGATTATTAATTAATGCTCAATTATCTATAAGTTCATACAATAAATGACTTTATATATGATGTTTCTAAGTACCAGAAAATGTACTATGTTGTACCAAAAATCAAGGAAAATGCTTTTTCTCAAATCAAGATTTTCCAGTTTCAAATGTCTGATTAAAAAAAAATGTGCCAGTTTTTGAATATGTTTTTATTCCTTATTATCAATTGACTATTCTAGATACCGAATCTGGTCTTAACTCAATACCCCACTACTGGACCCTTTTTGCTTGGACGCACACAATTATTTAGGTAACTTTTTTTTCGCAACTCCCACGGGCTAGGGAGATATTTTCGCTTTAAAGTAGCCTTCAAATTTGGCATGCAAGTAGGTAATTTTCCGTTCCGTCATATATTCCGTTACTACCTATTGTTAGGTTTTAGGATTTTTTATCCTCCAGCAATGATATCAATCCGCGCGCCGCTCCTCGGATACTGTATAAGCAGTGCGAGAAGACATTGTTTGCCTGGATTAACACGTAGAGTACTTATAATCTCGTTATTACGTTCCCGTAGGATGTTTTCCGACATCCACGAGGGCGAAGCCGCGGGCAAAAGCTAGTTATTTATTATTATTCCATAAATTTATATCTTCTTTCGCGTTTTACATGAGTTAAAAACTTTTTGTTCTTGATAGACCACGAAGAAATCATATTTAAAAAAAGCAAAGTTTAAACTTGGACCGTGGAACAGAGCGGCATTCGTTTTTTGTATAGTTCAAACTTTGAATTGATCCAGGAGGTGCAGCAATTTAAGCTTCGAAGTGAAATAAAAAAAATCTATTTTTTAAGTAACTTTATACAGTTTTAAAGTTAAAACATGCGTGAATGTATATCTATACACGGCGGCCAGGCTGGCGTACAAATCGGTAACGCCTGCTGGGAGTTGTACTGTTTGGAGCATGGGATCCAACCGGACGGGCAGATGCCCTCGGACAAAACCGTCGGCGGAGGTGACGACTCATTCAACACATTCTTCAGCGAGACTGGCGCTGGCAAGCACGTGCCCAGAGCAGTGTTTATCGACCTGGAGCCCACCGTGGTGGATGAAGTGCGGACGGGTACCTACCGCCAGCTGTTCCACCCCGAGCAACTCATCACGGGCAAGGAAGATGCCGCCAACAACTACGCGCGAGGGCACTATACCATCGGCAAGGAAATTGTAGACTTGGTACTTGACAGGGTACGAAAACTAGCCGACCAGTGCACCGGCCTCCAGGGATTCCTGATTTTTCACTCTTTTGGAGGCGGCACCGGGTCAGGCTTTGCGTCCCTGTTGATGGAGCGACTTTCTGTTGACTATGGCAAGAAATCTAAACTAGAATTTGCGATCTACCCCGCTCCACAGATCTCGACAGCTGTCGTAGAACCGTACAACTCTATTCTCACCACGCACACGACACTAGAACATTCTGACGCGGCGTTCATGGTGGACAACGAAGCTATCTACGACATATGCAGGAGGAACTTGGACATTGAAAGACCCACATACACTAATCTAAACCGCCTGATTGGTCAAATCGTGTCGTCTATCACCGCGTCCCTGAGGTTTGACGGCGCCCTGAACGTAGACTTGACTGAATTCCAGACAAACTTGGTACCATATCCTCGTATTCACTTTCCCCTAGTGACATACGCTCCTGTCATCTCCGCTGAGAAAGCGTACCACGAACAACTGTCAGTGGCGGAGATCACAAACGCATGCTTCGAGCCCGCCAACCAGATGGTGAAATGTGACCCAAGGCACGGCAAGTACATGGCGTGCTGCATGCTGTACCGCGGTGATGTCGTGCCGAAGGATGTGAATGCTGCTATCGGAACTATCAAGACGAAGAGGACTATTCAGTTTGTTGATTGGTGCCCGACTGGGTTCAAGGTGGGCATTAACTACCAGCCGCCGACTGTGGTGCCGGGTGGTGACTTGGCGAAGGTACAGCGTGCTGTTTGTATGTTGTCAAACACGACTGCTATTGCGGAAGCATGGTCGCGGCTCAATCACAAGTTTGATCTAATGTATGCCAAGCGTGCCTTCGTTCACTGGTACGTCGGTGAGGGTATGGAGGAGGGGGAGTTCTCGGAGGCTCGCGAGGATCTGGCCGCGCTGGAAAAGGACTACGAGGAGGTAGGCATGGACTCGGGCGAAGGTGAAGGAGAAGGCGGCGAGGAGTATTAATTCTAGCTCATTTTTAACGATTTATATTTAGGTCATTTTCTTTTTGTTAGGTCTAACATTTCTCTTTATAACGTTTGGATTTTTTAAGGAAAAATAAACAAGTGTACTGCATTTCGTTTTTTAATTTACCTGTCCCACGGCGCGTGTCTGCGAGATAAAGCCGCAGGACTTCGCACGACATCTTGCGCACGTGCACGAACGTGCGGTTTTCGTGCTAGTTGTAAATTCACGACGTGCGGCATATTCTTAGTTTCGCAGTGTTCGGAAACTCACCCATACTATGACTGAAACAATTCACACGAAAGCCCGCGCAAAACATTAAGCTAGACTCACACATCCGGAATGCCTCTTGAGAATTTTATTCATAATCTGAACTCATATTAATTCAAATGGGGAAGGTCGGGCAAGAGCTAATTGTAGATGGCGTGGCGTGGCTATACCGTATTCAGGGAGCCATGAGATAAAAGGTAAACAAACTATAAAAAGGTCCCCAATTTTTGACGAATCCTTTCCAACGTTTGTTGAGGAAAAAATTCAAAATTTTCATGACGTCTCGGAAAGACTATTCAAAATTAACATCCATTCGGCCTTCACACTAATTCGATACTGCTGCTTTGGACCAAAATTTACGTATAGCCTTCGCTCCTCCCATCTATGGAAGCATCCACAACTTTTAGAAAAAGTAGACCAAATTATTAGAAACACACTAACTTCTATTCTAAATGTGGCCCTGGACGACCGAGCGTGGCAGCAAGCTACACTTCCCATTCGCCTGGGTGGTCTCGGCGTCCGCAAAATTTCAAGTATAAGTTTACCGGCCTTCCTCTCTTCGGTCCACGGTACCGACAAATTAACCAGGAACATTTTATCTTCCTCACTGGTCGATTTTGAGGTACCGTGTTTGACCGATGCGTTGAACGCGTGGAAGATGGCTTGTCCCAATACGGATTTACCTGACAACCCAGCCTCCCAGAAACGGTGGGACGTGCCGCTCTGCAGTATTATACGGAATACCCTAGTAAATACGTCATTTAATACTGCTGAGCGTGCCCGTCTGCTGGCTGTGGGAGAATGGGAGTCAGGCTTGTGGCTTCAAGCGCTTCCGTCATCCACCATAGGCACTATGATGGATGACTCTTCGTTTCGGCTTGCTACGTGTCTCCGCTTAGGCGCACCTTGTGTTGCTCCGCATCGGTGTCACTGCGGTGAAGCTGTCGACAACCTCGGACACCATGGCCTGTCCTGCTGCAGGAGTGCAGGCCGCATAGCACGACACGCCAGCATTAACGATATTATTCGTCGAGCTCTTGTCACCGCCGGCGTACCAGCGATATTAGAACCAAGCGGCTTGGTACGTGACGATGGGAAGAGACCAGACGGCATGACGTTGTTGCCTTGGAAGGTGGGTAGACCTCTGGTGTGGGACGCAACCTGTGTCGACACCCTTGCGCCATCTCATGTTCCAAGCACGGCGAGCTGTGCTGGCGCCGCTGCTGCGGCTGCTGAGACCCTTAAGCGGCGCAAATACTGTAACCTTATCGGTAACTACAGTTTTGAGCCGTTTGGGGTCGAAACGCTCGGGTCATGGGGCCCGAGTGCGCGTCTCCTTTTTAAGGAAATTTCTCGCCGACTGGTCGACACTTCACGTGACCAGAGGGCTGGCTCGTTCTTTGGCCAAAGAATTAGCATTGCCATTCAACGTGGCAATGCTGCCAGTCTTCTGGGCACGTTTCCGGATGACAGCGATGCGGACGAGTACTTCGACGCCTAAGTTTCCTTTTGTTTTGTATATTTATTTGTATAGTTAGTTAGTTCGTTAGTTAGTAGAAAAAGATATTTTAAGTTTTTTTTAACATATAATTATTATAATAACTTCCTAAAATTAAAATAACAAAATAAATGCTTTAAAAATATAAAAAGGGTACTTTAAAATTCACGATTAATGAAGTGAATATATTTTATAAAAATAACTACGGAAGTAATACGCTGACAACACTTAGCCCGAATTCCTCTGTCGCTGATGTCGGTCGCGCGTACGAATATACGTTGTGTTCTATGAAGTACCACACTGTGACGCTGACATCAGCAGCGCGCGAGTTGCTACGCGCCGCTGATGACGCGCGTCGGTCTCGCTCGTCAGCGCCGCGTTCGTCGGTCGACTGACGCGCTATAGAACGCTATGAGCGTCCTCACTCTGTTCCCGACCGTCGGCACGCGCGCGTACAGTCGCCCGCC
This sequence comes from Fissipunctia ypsillon, assembly GCA_947568875.1. Classification (NCBI taxonomy): domain Eukaryota; kingdom Metazoa; phylum Arthropoda; class Insecta; order Lepidoptera; family Noctuidae; genus Fissipunctia; species Fissipunctia ypsillon. The sequence continues at coordinate 28,191,912 of OX387643.1, forward strand.
ACCATGAACATTGATACCGAACGTGTGATTGCCGAGGTGCGCCTACGTCCTGCATTGTGGGATTTATCGAATGAACTTTACAAAGATCGCGATGCCAGAGCAAAATTTTGGTTACAAGTTTATGAAGCACTTTTTCCCGAATTCAATAATGAGGGCGATGATAAAAAAAAGGAGATCGGTAAGTAAAAGATAATTGTGTTTATAATAATTTTAAAATAATCTATCTGTTATTATAATCTATATGTTTAAAATAATCTAGTATAATGGAATAACATGCTGTCAATTTCAGAACAAAGCATGGCATATTATAAACCTAACTGCATCGGATTTCCAGGAAATTGGTCCCGCTGTTTTGATATCAAAATGACGGGACCACTATTCAGTTACCATAAAGTATATGCTATTCTATTCTAAGATTAAGAACTGTATTACCTATGATGCACTTCAACTCGAATGTACTTTCGTGGAGCAACGCGGGGATCTTGCGGGGGGTTGGGCGACGCGATAGATAATTACGAGAGCAACTTGAAAATGTGATTTTTTGTTTGTTGAGATATCTTAACGATTTTGGTGTCAAATGAAAGGTCTAGGTCTAAAACCATTGTATCCGTTTGAATCATGTAAATTGGTTCACGCGTTTAGGAGATAATAATATTAGTACCTACCTAGGTATTAGTAAAAATATAAACAACCAGAATGTTTGATGATTTAGTTCTACGAAGTTTTTAATTAATGCTAAATAACATTAAACAAAGAGGTAGATTGTTGTTCTCATTATATGGTCAGGATGATGATGAGATGATGAGTGTTGCACATAGTTTATGTTTATTAATTATTGGATGGTGATGAAAAATACACACAAACACTAATTGTACCTACACGTTTAATAATGTCCATACATAAAAGTTTTATGTAGAAACGACAATTTAAAACAAGAGACCACACGAATTACAATAAAATCAGTCGTTGTCCGTTCCACGTCGTTGGCGGGAATGCGCAATTAGCGTGGGATGTGTAGATGCTATTTCTTAGTAAATATACTCGTTTTGCCATGGCAAAGAACCTTCCGGTGAAATAAAGTAGTTAGCGAATAAGTCTCTTAAAGTATCGCCTGTCCGATTCATAATGTTATAGCTGTTTAGAGGAACATTTTCTAAACCAACAATTGACATAGTATCAATAACATCATATCCATCACGAACTCTTATAAAGTTATGTAATACACAACATGCTTTGACTATTTTGATGCTGTTAATCAATGAAGTCCTCATAGGCCTGTGAAATACTTCAAATTTATTAGACATAATACCAAAAGTAGATTCTATGTAGCGTCTTGCCCTACTAAGACGGTAGTTGAATATTTTTTTCTTGTGAGTCATATTACTACGAGCGTATGGTCTTAAAATATGACGTGATATTCCAAACGCTGCATCCCCTACAATCATGTAAGGAAACGGTGTCCGGCTGTTATCTACTTGTCTTGGTTCTGGTAGGTTTATTTCGCCGCTTTGTAATTTTGCATACAAGTTACTGTCCCTAAATATTATTGAGTCAGAATCTGTTCCACAAGCACCCACATTAATATACTAAAACAGTAATTAGCGTCACACATAGCCAACAGAACGATTGAATAATATTTTTTATAATTACTGAATAAACTTCCACTGAATGCAGGGCAAATAATACGGACGTGCTTGCCATCTATCGCTCCAACACAATTCGGAAAATTTGCTCGTGATTCGAAACCCTCAGCGATTCTCAGCCAATCTTCATGTGACGAAGGCAGTCTTAAAGTTTCGTCGTGCAGAACATCCCAAATTTTTGTACACACTTCTGTAACGATTTTGCCAATAGTTGATTCTCCAAGCCGATAGTGGTAATGTAGATCTATGTAGGTATTGCCGGTCGCAAGGAATCTGTAAAGTGTAATAATATGTATTAAATTTACTCTTTTTTCTTATTTTTTATTGTTTCAGAAAAAAATGTGCAGCAACGATGGAAGACTGCAAGAGATGCATATATGCGTTGCAAAAATGTCTTAAAAAATACTCCCTCCGGATCAGGAGGAAGTAAAAAAAAGGTGTACATATATTTTGAAGATATGAAATTTCTTGATAAAAAACACCAAGCTGAAGTTGAGGACTCCATCGAAAGTAATCAGGCTACACCGAGCGCAATTAGTCAGGATATCCCAAGCATATCTAATCAAGACGTGCCAAGTACGTCCAGTCAGGACGTACCAAGGAGCACAGGACTTGAAGTACATACAGAATTACAGAAAAGTGTTGCTCAAGAAAATTCTACAGACTCTAATTTTCGTAATAAACATTCTAATAAAAATCAGCGAAAAAGAAAACAGACGGACACTGATGAATTCGATAAAGAGATGCTAAAGATGTTCAAAGATAATGCAAAACTTTAAAAAAATGATGACATGAATTTTTTCATGTCTCTCCTGCCAATAACAGAAAAGTTTACAACGCATCAAAAACTGATTTTCCGTACAGAAATGCTCAAAAAAGCAATGGAAATTAGTAATATGCACAATCCATATGAAATAACCAGTAGACCGAATTCTTCAGATTCTTATTTTTGTCAACAGTCTGAATCGATTTTACGCAGTCAAGATCCGATCAACGTACATGAATATGAAACTTTCCCTGATATGTCAAATACCGTTTCACAAGAATGTGTGATGTACGAAGTACGTCCCACTACTTCTTATACATTAAACTCCGGATCCCAAATTATTTCTCAAGGATACCAAACCATCCATGGCATTACTAGGAAAGCCAACGAGGACAAGTAAAATGTGTCCTTCAACTAAATAAATAACAATTTTATTCTTTTTTGCAAAAAATAATAAAAAACTAATACAAAAATGTATTGTTTTCTTTCTTATTATTATGTTCCAATAATAGATTGATATTATGTAACTCACCTCAATGTAACAGCAAGTCGTTCCACTGGAGGTATAATTTCTCGATACATGGAGCAGTGTTTCAGGTGATTTTCTAACTTTGATAACAGTTCATCAAAAGTTTTTACTTTCATTCTAAAACAATTAAAAAACTTTTCCTCGTCCTGACGTAGCTTTTCAAATAAAGTAGAAAATTCACCATTCGTCACCCTATCAGCAACAATTGGGTGAATGTGATATCTTTTTTTTCTATATTGACTCCGTCTCCGCTTGCGTAAGTATGCTGCAGCAACTAAACAATTTATAAACGGGTTCATAATAATATCCCAAATTCAAACTCCGCTTCACAAATCCACAACAAATCCACTTGGAGACGCCTGTACCGTGGAGCGGTCAGTATCGCACTACGGATGTTTTCATTGGCGCTGATGGTCAGCGCGCTACGCGACTGACGGTACGCGACCGACGTCAGCGACAGAGGAATCCGGGCCTTAAGCTGGTTGCAGACCAAAAGCTAAGCTGTTAGAGCGGGGGCACACGATGCGTTGCGGCGGCGGTGCGGCGCCGGAACGGTGTCGCTGCGTCGTCTTACGTAGAAATATCTGTGGCATGTCACACGATGTGCTCCGGCGCCGCACCGGACTTGCAACCACCGAGACGAGGCGGGGAGGGGTGAATGCGTTGCGACGTCGGAGTGGCACCGCTCAGTTGTTTACAATCCATTTTTATTAACAGACTGTCCAACAGTGCTGGGGTGCCGGCGGCGCCGCTGCGACATAACAACGTTGCGGCGCCGCACCGCTCGTGTGCCCGCCGATACGGCGAAATCTTTGCGGTGCGGCGCCGCAACGCATCGTGTGCTCCCGCTCTTAGAGTTTAGCTTAGCTCACAAAGCTTGCGTAGTTTTCCATACTTGTGTGCGAATCGCAAACTATGACACAAGTATGAAAAATCCTTTCTTGCCCGTGTTACTACCAATGATACTACCAGTAGTAATACTGTTAATTTGATCTCCGTTCTTACTAGGTACTGCAGTAGTAAGTTCTTAGAAAGGTAATTAGAATTTGCCCTTGTTACTACCAATGGTACTACCAGTCGTAATACCATAGTATAGAGAGGAAGTAGGCTATCTCCGGCACAAACCGCGATATAATTGCCTACTGTCTCAGGGTTGTCACTTTTAGTTAAATTTTAATTCAGTGCCAATAAATTGGCAAGGGTCGGGAAGTTATATTTTTTACTTGTATTGTCTGGGTACCTAAACGATGATTGACAGATCAAAAGTACCTAGTACATTCTAGTGGGAAAGTAGGCCTACCTACTTCCTCTGTCTGATAGAAAACTAATACAACAAAAAATAAGTAAGTAGGTATCTCATCATCAAGTAAAAATGATATGCTAGAAAAAGTGACTTCTTTCCTGTTCAATAGGTAATTTGAACAGAGATAATTCTGGAATCGATGAATTACACACAGCAATACGCTCTCTTGCGATTATCACACATTTTTCATTCATTTAGCGGTGCCGAAAAGCCGTGACGCGCGAACCTCGTGCGATGTTAGCCCCGACTGGCGCGCTGCGAAACGGGCCGAGATTTGTTTAAGTGTGCGTGCGGCGACGCATAGATACTTTGGCGCACACATACAAGCCGCACGCGGTGCGTTTGTATGAAGATAACGTACTTCCTCTCTTTATACTATGGTAATACTGTCAATTTGATCTCCTTTCTTACTACTGCAGTAGTAAGTTGTTAATAACTACAATTTGCCCTTGTTACTACCCCTATTGTAATTTAAATTTCTTTGTTAATTATTGCCCTTGTTAGTACCTCTAACAAAAGGAAAAGAAAAAGGAAATATCTATAATAGCGATTTTGAATGTTAGGCCTTTGATATCTACTAAAAGTTAAAAATTAATCGAATTATTTTTTTAAACAATTTTAAGTTATTTTTGACTGTGATGGAAGGGTAAAGGAAAACTTGGGCGAACAATTATTTTTATTTACGTAATTGTGTACTTGCAGCGTTAAACTTCCAGAGCATTTATGTTTGGTGAAATATGAAGCGCATCTCCATATAATGGACCCGTTCTTGTACAGTTTTAATTTGTAGTACTGATGTCCATCACAAATGAATATGGTTTCTCCTTTTCTTTGTATGAATTTAATATCGGAATCGCTTACTTCACTCATTATAATAATACAATATTAGGTCCTTACATATGAAATTGGCGTTTTGTACGGGAGGAATATAAAGTCATTTTTTTTTTGTAAAATATATTTAATTAATCAAAGTATGATGCACCGTTGTTTTCTATGCACTTTTGTCATCTCATAGGTACCTAGTTCATGGATCCCTTTACTTAATAAACCATGGGGGCGAGATCAATAAACTCTTTGCAGGCGGTTTGGACTGCCGCATCGGAGTTGAATTTTTTTCCTTGTAAGAAGTAATGCAAATTCCGGAAAAAATGGTAATCTGTTGGAGCAAGGTCCGGGGAGTACGGTGGATGTCGCAGACATTCCAATTGTAGCTCATCTAACTTGTTGTGCAGTGTGTGGTCTTGCGTTGTCGTGAAGCAGCAGTGGCCTAGAGCGATTGACCAATCTCGGTTGTTTAGCAGCTAGTTCTTCCTTCATGGTTTGCAGTTGCTGACAATAGATATCTGCTGTAATCTTTGAGCCAGATTTTAGAAAGCTGTAGTGAACGACACCGGCGCTAGTCCACCAAACACTCACAAGTAACTTTTTCTGAGTCAATTTTCGTTTAGGGCAGGATTTGGCTGGGTCTCCAGGGTTCAGCTATTGCGACGAGCGCTTCCGATTATCGTACAGTATCCACTTTTCATCACAAGTAATGATTCGATTTAAAATCCCTTCATTATTGTGTCGGTTGAGCAAAGTAACATAGCAATCACCGCGTGTTTGCAAGTTCGATTCACTCAATTCATGAGGTACCCATCGTTCAAGTTTTTTTACTTTCCCGATTTACTTCAAGTGGATTAATACAGTTTTATCGCTTACCCCGAAGCCTGCAGCAATCTCTGAAGTGCTTTGTGATGGATCCGCTTCCACAATAGCCTTTAATTCTTCATTTTCCACTTTGGTCTCCGGCCGTCCACGGGGTTGGTTCTGAAGGTCGAAATTTCCAGAACGAAAACGTTGAAACCAAAAACGTACCGTGCTTTCTTTTGCGACACCAGCGCCGTACACATCATTAATCATTCGAGCTTTTTCTGCAGCACTGGTGCCACGGTAGAACTCGTACTCGTAAATATACCGATATTTCATGTTTTCCATTGTGCGGTAATAAGCGACGCCAAGGAAAAAAATAATGAGGAAAAAAATGACTGTTTTCAAAACTCAAATGTACCAGCTAAATGAATTTATACATTTGAATTTGGAATTCTTAACCAAAGAGGAGATATTTCAGATCAAAGTGGTCAGTACGACAAAACGCTAATTTCATAAGGACCTAATATTATTATTTATAATGATCAGCCGATCAAAGAGGACAATAAACTAATGTATGTTTCAAACAGATCTATGGCATGTGTACGTCTTTTTCCTCGTCTTGATGGCGCAAACCAAGAAAAATGAATCATATTTGACAAAGAGATTTAAATTACAATTGGGGTAGTAACAAGGGCAAATTGTAGTTACCCTTTTAACAACTTACTACTGCAGTAGTAAGAAAGGAGATCAAATTGACAGTATTACTACTGGTAGTACCATTGGTAGTAACAAGGGCAAATTCTAATTACCCTTCTAACAACTTACTACTGCAGTAGTAAGAACGGAGATCAGATTAACAGAATTACTACTGGTAGTATCATTAGTAGTAACACGGGCATGAAAGGGCATATTTCAGTCTTATCCTAAATATTGTATTTCTTTAATTTATATTTAACAATATTTAACATGGGTGCAGAGCGTGTACGAAATAATATGTTTTATAATATGTACCTACCCGAGATGTCGAGCACTAAAATTGACCCTCTAACTAGAGAGAACTTGGGTGATACAGGCTGAAGCTGTTCTCGTACGACACAAATTATGGAAATACATCGAGACTGATGCTTCAGTGGTTGATGAAGAAGGCGATAGACAGGCGAGATCTGAACTCATACTTATAATCGCTCCTTCTGAGCTTAAACAAATAAAACATTGCACTACTGCTAAAGCGTTATGGGAAAAATTAAAAGACACGTACGCCAGTAAGGGACCTGCGCGAAAGGCATCCCTATTAACAGTTTCAACCCCAGCCTACAAACGTGTTACCAAGCGCAGTGCCGGGCGCGTACTAATTCATAGAAACCGAGCGGCGCTACTCCGCATATTAGCGGGGCCGGCACCCCGCGCTCACCCCGCACCCCGCTAATTTGCGGAGCTGGCAGCGAAGTTGTTAAAGCAACTGATCCTAACAAAATTAAAAGGACACGATGTAAGATCTCATCTTAACAAATTCATGGATATACTTGACAAATTGGCAGACTTGGACGTAGCTATTAATGAGGACTTGTTAACAATCATGATGTTGTAGTCTCTCAAATGAATTTGAGAAGTTCAGAGTCGCTATAGAATCGCGAGACACTCTTCCGAAGCCAGGCGAGCTTCAAACTAAAATGATAGTAGAATGTGAAGCACGCCATAGCCAAAACATGACTAATAACGACGAACCTGAATCCTCTTTTCAAGAAGAAGCCCTATACACGTCCTGTAAAATTTGCAAACGCTGTGGTATATCTTTAAACGCAACACTCACAAAATTTGTACCAATTAGAACAATTTTGCGATGCAGTGCCTCCTTAGACAAAAGGAAAGAACTGAAAACTGCATTTTGGTTTTGGATCGCGGTTGTACGTCTCACATGACTTATCAACGAGACCTATTTAAGACTATAGAGCGAACAACCGGGAAACTGAACTTTGCAACTAACGAACAAACTGCAGATATTAAAGGAAAAGGTACAGTATCCTTTGTAACAAAAAATGGTAATGGCATAGTTCTTACACAGCTACAAGACACTCTATACATACCTAGTCTGTGCACCAACTTGTTGTCCCTCAGTAAGATGACAGAGGCTGGCTGTTCTGTCCTCTTCACAAAGACTAAAGCGACAGTCAACAATCCAAAAGATGGAATAACTCTCACCGCATTTAAACAAGGAGATAGTCTTTATTACATCAAACCAAATAAACATGAGCGCAACAATTTGCTACCTATCGTTAATAATTGCTACCTATTTTTTTTAAATAAACCACTTTTGAGGTGACCAGCCAACCTGTCGTCAGGTTAACCGGTCACCTACGTGGTTAATACAAACTACAGGGAAATAAACAAGTGTTTTTTGATCAATAATTGCTACCTACCTGTCTATCAATCTGGATCCCGTAACTTGGCCTTCTGATCTCGTTTTGTTAAGAGAATATCGAGCGCGCAGTGGCGCCCTCATCATGTTTGGGTTTTTCTTTTATTTTAGAATGAAAATGTAGAAAATAAGAGCACGTTATGTTGTGCTCCACAAGATATATTTATTACAAACGGTAGTTTTACATTGTTGTTTTATTACAATCCTTAAAACAGAAAATCGTGGCAACTAAGCTCCGTTTTAAAGGTTGTAATAAAACTTAACAATGTAAAACTACTGTTTGTAATAATAATAACGTATAATCTTGTGGAGCACAACATTACATGCTTATTATTTTATGCATTTTCATTCTAAAAGAAATAACCAAACAAACGATGAGGGCGCCCCTGCGCGCGCGATATCCTCTTACAGCCAAACCCAATAACCTATTTTCAGTAAAACACAAATCACTTTGATGGTAGACAGTATAATTCTATCTGTCCTTATGTCACGCCGGTAAGATTCCATAATATCCCACTGTAATACAGTATCAACTATAGGCCGACCGCATATCAGAGACGTAGCCTGAGGTAGCAGCGCGGTGAGGGAGGGGTGTGGTAACGTCGAGCTCAGTGATTCGTCAACTTGTGACAACTATCACCCCTCCCTCACCGCGCTGCTACCTCAGGCAACGTCTCAGTTATGCGGTCGGCCTATAGTACGGGTGGGTATTGTGACTGTTACTGGCGGTTTTATATTATACTAGCTTCCGCCCGCGACTTCGTCCGCGTGAATTTTTTTTTCCCCCAACCCACCCCGTCGTATCGCATCGCCCGTGCTGTTACTTCGTTTTCGCTTAGCGCTCGATCTTACTTTTTTTCTTTTTGCTCGGCTTCTGAGGGTTCTAGCGTAATGTTACATACTCAAAGCCTTCGTCAAGAATTGGACCATAAAATGCAAAAAGAATTTTTCAAATCAGACTGGTAGTGACAGAGAATAGCCCGATCAAACAGTCAATAAAAAATAAAATGTGTCGGTAACTAATAGCCTAAGCGCATTTTTCTTCCCGTCGTAATTTCTAAACCAAAGGTCCAAATTTAATAATTCAAAAAGGAATTTACATGTAATTAATCAACCTTGATGACGAAACTATTTATTTGGATAAGAATTAATACCATGTTTATGAAAACACCTTCGCAAGTAATGCATTGTTTTATAACAAATTTGATTACCATTAAAAATGTTATAATGAGCCAACCTTAAAAGATAGACATATGCTATCGCGGACTTTTTTTAGAACTTTTTAAGAGGAACAATCCCGTCATACATGATTTTTACATAACTTTAACCGTTTACGCAGCGCACGCTACGGAAGCTCGCAAAAGGGATAAATTTTCCCCGTTTTTGTAACATTTTTCATTGATGCTCCGCTCCTATTGGTCGTAGCGTAGCCTATAGCCTTCCTCGATAAATGGGCTATCCAACACTAAAAGAATTTTTTAATTCGAACCAGTAGTTCCTGAGATTAGCGCGTTCAACCAAACAAACAAACTCTTCCTCTTTATATATTAGTATAGATTATAATGTCAACAGTATACTTATGGTAATAAATTATGCACAAGTAAATAAATAAAATAATCTCATATTATATATATATTATTAGGACGTTAAAACCATAGATAGACAGGTTATTGGGTTCGACCGTTAAAGGATTAGGTTAAGATACAAGAAAAATCAACTGCTAGTGTTTCAATAAAAAGCAAGTTTCAATAATATTTTATGCTTTTTTTTTTGGTTCTTGCACATGAAACTAACAAAAAAAAATAATTATATAATTAAGCTGCAACTCCATCACCGTCATCATCTGAAACAAAAGAAAGAGTAATATAAAAATATAAGATACACTCGACAAATTATCATTAAAGTGGATGGAAGTTTCCTTAAACAGTGGGTTTTTAAAAACTAATCAGTCTTAAGCTGTTCTGATAATCATATACAAGGTGTAACATAATTAACGCACAACCCCTTAAGGGGTCATTGTACTCATCATTATGAACAACTTTTACTATGGGACCAAACCTGAAATCGTGAAAAAAAAAATCAGCTGCTCCCTACATTTATGTTCGCGTAACTCATCAAAATGTAGGGAATATAATTGGATAATGTAATTTTACATTGAAATAAAGGAATAGTAACTGAAAATACTATAAAAAATATGATATTTTTCCTGAGAATATTTCCGGTGGAATATTTTTTTATTTTTTTTTTTATTTAAGATAGGTTTGCTCTTGACTCTAGTCTAGGTCAGAGATGACAGAGACAAAGTCGACGATAGAGCGAGCTTACCCAGAAGAAGCCTGTTAACTCTCACTTTGAAGAGATCGGGGTTGTATGCGTTCGGAAACACAGACGCAGGCAGAGTTCCACTCCTTTGCTGTGCGCATCACAAAAAACATTTGGAATCGCTTAGTGCGAATTGGTGGAATAGCAACTAGGTAGGGATGGTAACCTGCAGTGCATCTAGATGTCCGATGGTAGAAGGGGGCAGGCGGAATGAGGTCGTGGAGTTCTCGAGTACACTCACCGAAGTACAATCTGTAGAAGACCGACAAGCAGGCAACCTTGCGGCGATGAGCCAAGCTGTGAATCTTGGCATCCACCAGTCTTACGTCGCCAATGAGCCTCTTAGCTCTGCGTTCCACCGAGTATACTCTTTAATCTTTCATCCACAATCACAAAGTCGATCATACTTCTACTGTTTTGCCTTTCTCACGTATACCTGTGAACCTTCTTATGATTAAACATAGTGTTCATAATAGACAAATTCTTCTCTACACATATCTCTAGTAAATTCATCCCATTCTCATTCACTCTATCATCCCCAAATGCACCTAATACTTTTTCGTAGCCTTTTCTCTTCACACCAACTCAACCATTAAAGTCTCCAATCATAACAATCTTCTCGTTTGACCTACATCCATTTAATAAATTCCTTATACTGTCCCAAAATTCGTCCTTCTCCGAAGGTGAGCTTCCCATATCGGGTGCATAAACGCATAAAATAAAGATAGAGTTCAGGCCCACCTTAGATCTTATCCATAGAATCCTGGGACTCACACAAACATAATCTTTCACACGTTTCATCAAAAAAATTGAATCGCTTGACAGCGCGGACGTATCTGGCTTAGCTTATTATGATACTATTAATTAATTACAAATAAAATTGTTAGAATCATTTGCGTCGTCAGTGATATAAGTGTGTCGCGAGTGATTATTACGAGGTTACCGACTTTGTGTAAGAATGAGCTAAAGTATTTTTAAAGACAAATAGTGTTTCTGTGTTAGATATGTCTAACACAGGATCTAGCCCGTTTGGCCGTAGCCATCTAGTACAGCGAAGTCCTCCGCCGACACCAACTCAAGATTTCCAGCCTATAGCCCCAAATCCACCACCTCCCTTGGAAAATGAGCTTCCATCTGAAGTTATTTCTACGCCGGAGATACAGAAATGGATGGGATCCATAGAAAAAATCCTAAATGAAGTATGCAGTTTAGTCGCTGAGGGAAAAATGATCTCGGACCAAAAGGTTCGTGTAGCCAATCTTTGCCGTAGCGTCTCAAATGGCGCATCACAGATGGCTGTTTTATATCAAGCCTTAAAACAAAAAACCATTCAAGCCCATAGTACCATTCAGCACTTGCAGCAACAACAGAACATCTCGAACTCTCTCCTACAGTTCAAAGAAATAGTTGAAGGCATTTCTAACCCTCCAGAACCTTTTTCGTACGCTAATGTCGTCAAAAAAGGCTCGGATAACTTTGTGCGCCCAGCAAATTTAAGCTCAGTTGCCATATATCCCAGTGACAAGACCAAATCCAGTGACGATACCAAGTCTCTCGTACAGAAAATTATTTCGCCCGGGGAACTTAAACTACATGTTCGTGGCCTTAGGAAAGTAAAAAATGGAGGTGTTCTCATCAGTACCGACTCCAAAGAGGACATTCAAAAGCTCAAATGCTTAGAAAAACTCGCTTCTTCTGGCCTTAAGGTTGAAGAACCATCAAAACGGCGCCCAAGAATCACTGTTATTGGAGTCCCGGTAGCCCTAACTGATAAGGAGGTTTTTGACTGCATCTATGAGCAAAATCTCTCAGGTAAGATGATTACTCGTGAGTCGTTTGAAGAACAAATTAAATTGAGCCATAAATCTGGAAAAAAAGACCTCCCTAATTGCAATTACATACTAGAAGTGCCAGCTAGCATCAGGAAGATTCTAGTGAATCAAGGACGAATATTTATCAATTGGACGTCATGCCCAGTACGAGATTTCACGATCGTTACTCGGTGCTTTAACTGCCAGCAGTTCGGTCACGCGGCCAAGTTCTGCCGTGAAACTAGCCCGACGTGCAATCACTGCGGAGAGACTGGCCACTCTTTTAAGGAATGTAGCACAAAAACCAGTCCACCCAACTGTGCGACATGCAAACGTTTTAAGAGAAAAACGGATCATAAAACTGGTGATGTAATTTGTCCAGCACGAAAATATGCCGAGGACAACTATATCCATTCCATAGATTATGAAGGCGCCTAAGAGCGCTACCTATTAACCTATTTAGTAAGCACACTAGTAGTAGTTTTTGTTTGTTTGTATTTGTTAGTTGTTAACTTAACATGACTGATCAATTACTTAGTGATCTAGATCAATTTTCTGTGTCTGAAGCTATAAATTGTAATGTTGATGACTGTAAACACCTCTTTCCATTGGGAGAGAAATCGCTGATCCTACTCACACAAAACATTCGTAGCATAAATCGGAATATAAATGGTTTTGAAATATTGCTACAGAACCTGGGTATAAGTTGCGACATTATAGTCCTAACAGAATGTTGGTTGTCAAACCAAACAGCTGTTATACCATTATTAGACGGATATGTTTCGCATAAAACCAACAGAAACATCAACCAAAATGATGGCTTAGTTGTATATGTTAACAATAATTTAAGTACAACTGTAGAAGAACCATTGCTACAAAATAGTAATTGCTTACTCATTAAAATTAATTCAGATACGGTAGTTATGGCTATATACAGACCTCCTTCTCAAAATGTCGCAAATTTCTTAGATTCACTAAACGTGCAGTTACAAAGTCTTACAACTTTTAAGCACATAATACTAACGGGAGACATCAATATCAACATTGCTTCCGGGAAAATGGATATACATGCACATAACTATCTTAATATCTGCTCATTCCACGGACTCTTGCCAGCTCATTACCACCCCACGCATCAAAGCGGTTCTTGCTTAGATCATTTCATTATAAAAACAAATAACCCAACCAAAACATTTGTTACGAACTCTTCGCTTACTGATCACCAAGCAGTTTTACTAACATTGCAAGTTTCTTTACCCAGAAAAAATTGTTTACGTAGCTATACTAAAGTCAACATGACACACCTCGAAAAAGACATACGTAATATTAATTTTGACCCAGTTTATAATTCTACCGATGCAAACATTTCTATTAATTATTTTATTAATTCACTTCACTCGGCAATAATAAAACATACAGTTGCTAAAATAACGCCAAGGAAGTATAGGTGCATTAAACCTTGGATTACATCTGGACTTGTTCGATGTATTAGGCATAGAGACAAACTTCACATAAAGTCCAAACTTGAGCCTGAAAATGAAATTCTTTCCATTACGTATAAAAGATATAGAAACTTCTGCAACAACCTTCTGAGAAAAATAAAAAATGAATATGATAGAAAAGAACTACAGAAAGCAGGCAAAAATAGTAAACTTATTTGGAAATTTATAAAAACAAATACATTTAGAACAAAACAACCTGAACCTCCACTTGACTTATTGACAATAGAGAACAACCCAATTGAATCAACAAATAAAGTTAATTTCTATTTTTCTAACGTAGGCAAAACTTTAGCAGAAAAGACCATACAATCTAGAAGTTCTTTCCCTCAAAGCCAACCTAAAACTTTCACCACACTCAAATCATTTGTCTTACTAGATACGGATGTCGATGAAGTACTAACAATTATTTCTGGATTAAAGGACGTTTGCGCGGTTGGGTGGGACAACATATCAAACAACATACTTAAACATTTCAAATACCTACTTGCTCCGCCACTAACTCATATTTTTCAGTTATGCTTAACTAATGGTATATTCCCTAAGTTACTTAAAAAAGCAGTGGTTACTCCTATATATAAATCTGGTGACAAAAAATGTGTTAACAACTACAGACCCATTTCAGTTTTAACAGGGCTCTCCAAAATCCTAGAGAAGATCATTAATATTAGATTAATGAAATACCTAGAAGATAACAAATTGCTTTCAGATAGACAATTTGGCTTTAGGCCCAATAAATCAACTAATCAGGCAGTTCATCAAATGACGGATTATATAACAACTAATTTGGATAAGGGCTTGCACTCCATTGGGATCTTCCTAGACCTCGCCAAAGCATTTGACACAATTTCCTGCCCTTTATTATTGGACAAGCTTGAAACACTCGGAATAAGAGGAATAACGCTCTCACTACTTTCTGATTATCTTAGTGACCGCAAACAATGTGTCAAAATTGGTCAGTACGTTAGTTCTGAGCTTCCAAATAGTAAATACGGAATACCACAAGGTAGTATTTTGGGTCCTCCTTTATTCCTAGTATATATAAATGACCTGTGCAGCTTAACACTCCACAATGGTGTCATAATGTCTTATGCAGATGACACAGCTCTATTGTTTTCAGACAAATCTCGAGATGAGGTGTATAAACAAGCCCAGAACGGTTTTAATATAGTGTCTAATTGGCTATATGAAAATCTCCTAACACTAAATGCAGAGAAAACCAAACACATTTTATTTACTATGAAAAATACTAACCTGCCAACTACTAACATAAACATTTATGCGCATAAGTGCGGCACGTATGCTGACGTTGCTTGTAATTGTCCTACTTTAGCAAAAGCCGATCATATGAAATATCTTGGTGTAACGATTGACACAAATTTGAATTTCCGTAAACACATTGATTTGTTATGCACTCGAATGCGTAAATTGATATACATTTTTAAGAATTTACGATATATATCGGACTACAAATTGATTAAACAGGTCTATTTAGCTTTGTGTCAATCCATTCTCACTTATTGTATAACTTCATGGGGTGGGGCTGCTAAATCAATTCTACTGCCATTAGAACGTGCGCAGAGAGCTATCCTTAAGGTAGCCACCTTTCGCCCATTTAGATTTCCCACACACGAGCTTTACACGGCATGTAAGGTTTTAACCGTGCGACAACTATTTATATTGAATATAGTACTGCACCAGCATAGCAGACTTCCTTATGTCCCAATACCTATAGATAAGAGAAGAAAAGACTTAGTTTGCATAAAGCCTCAAACTAGACATACTTTTACAAATAAGTTTTATGTATTTTTAGGTCCGTTCTTGTATAATAAAATCAATAAGTCTCTAAGTATATATAGTGTAAATTGTAAAAAATGTAGTGAAATGTTGAGTGAATACTTAGCGAAATTTAATTACTCAGACACTGAAAAATTGCTAGAAGTAATGCAATAAGTTTATTAATGTTAAGTCAATTTTTATTTAAAAATATAATTATTATGTATCAATGCTAGCTCTATGTTCAGTAACATAATGGTCCACTAAAGTACTCAGCGTTGTTAAGTGATGGCCTGAAACACAGGTTTGAATAAACCTACATCAGGCAGGTCGCTATTGAACTCAGTAGGCCTTTAACCAATATACTTATATATAAGTTATACACTAGATTTATTTTAGGCATAGTTTAATATTTTCTTCATAATATTAATATTTAACTTTGTAATGATATAACTTCTATGTAATTTATACTTATGTCAACTTATGTGTGAACTTATGAATAAAATTATTCTTATTCTTATTCTTATTCTTATCATCCGCTCGGAGAGAACAACCCCCACCCCCTGACAGGCCCTATGTGTCTCTTGAACACCGGACCAAATAGCGGTCAGAGCACCGTGTTTGGATATGTCCATTCCCTTTCTTTTCGTCTCATTCACACATAACACATCTACCCTTTTATCCTTCACCATCTCATACACCTCCTCCATCTTATCTTTTATACCTCCCTGCACATTCAGCGTAGCTAAGCGACATTTCGCAGCTCGCTTTTCACCCGGTGGAAACAACTGACGTGGTATGTGGCGAGCATCACCGCCGCCTCCGAGTTGATCATAATTTGAAAAACTCATTTAGTTCCCACGAAAAGCAGAGAAAAAAATCTGTCAACACTCTACAGAGCCCCGCATGTAGAGGTAAGGCTTATTAGTGCCTGAGGGCGCCTGATCCCAAACAACAGGTACGCCCGTGACTAGGCTCTCCCCTAGCCATGCAGCTCTCGGCACTGCAACCTTAGCTTGGGTGTGTACTGTTCATACCACACAGAGGAGACCAAAAGAATCCCCCACCTGTTCCCTTCGTCGCCTTTTACGACGCCCACTGGATGAAATCGGTTGGTTCTATTCTACTACCCGGCAACAAAAAAACAACCGACTTCCAAAAAAAACACTACAAAGTGAAAAATAACTTTAATTTCGGAAGTCGGTGTCTTTGGTTTGTATTTTCGTTTTTTGCCACCGACTTCCGAAATTAAAGTTATTTTTCACTATGTAGTTTTTTTTCGGAAGTCGGTTGTTTTTTTTTATAAATAAGTTTTTATTTTCTACTTTTTAGTTGCGGTACCTACCCCACCCAAGTTCGTATACTACTACTTGCTAAGTAAATAACAGTGACAGGAGGTTATTATAACATCATCAACATACACGAAATGGAAAAAATACGGTCGTATTATTGAAGCTAACTCAAAAATCACTCATCAGAATATGACCAAATTAATATGCGACCACCTCAGGAGTATACCCTTTCAAATAAAAAACTTTGCAAAAAGGCAAATATAATTATGTCGCGGTAAGTCGTGTCAGAAGTTTGGAAGGCGTAGTTTTATCAGGTTTAGACGCCGTCGGTAACAAATTATTAAATCAACCACATGACGACAGATCGTTGACGAAATTTGTCTTCTGACAATCAAGGCCACACATAACATACGACTCCAGTAGAGCAATTTGAAGCATATTAAAAAACCATAGAATGTTAGTACAATAAAACTTATGAAGCTAGAGTTAGTATTTAAAAACAATAAAAAGACTTATTTTATAATGTGGGTATTAACCCAGTGCTGGACGTAACGCGTGTCCAGCCTATCCGCAATAACAGCCAGGATGCTGTTGGTGCTGGCGCGCAACCTGCCGAGCGCCGCGGCGCATCGCTTACGGAGCACGGCGTAGAAGCTGTCAACATGTGCGTCCGCGAACATGCCCGACGCACTGCACCAGCGCGTATATTACCATTAAAATTATTCATATCTAGAGTGCATCTCATGACAATTCCAATAAGCCCAAACAATGCTAGGATACATTGTTTTATTATGGCGTTCCGGTGCCTACCTTCCGGCTTCATCATCAAATCAGTTCGGTGGTGCCACTTTCATCAGAACCATTAATTTATTTTACTTCATCATAGTCGCTTAACTATCTTAATCGAAATATCTTATCGCGACCCGTGAAATACTTATCATTGAGGAGTTCCCGTGGCCATCTGTGGTCTTCTTCATCCGTTCCACTTCACCAAATGATACTTACTGAATGCAAATCCCTGACTTGTTGATGAAAATACCAAAATCGCTTCGTATATGCCTATAATATTTGAGTAGTTCTCTCAATTCCTCATGGATTCGACTGGATTTTGATCAAAATGGGACCAATCTGGAAGTATGTCCTTTCAAACAAAAAAAGAATTTTCCAAATCGATTAATCGGTTTATAAATGAAGGAGTACTGAGGTAACAAAATATATATTTTTTTAAATACAAAAAACATACAACCGAATTGAAAACCTCCTCCTTTTTTGAAGTCGGTTAAAAATAAAGACTAAAATTATGTCGGTCACGCTGACCGGCATAATTTTAACTAAAGAAAGTCCTCCCACCGCATCTGTCCGTCTGAACGCGATAAACTAAGAACTACCGAACGGATTTTCATCCGGTTTTCACCAATGGACGGAGTGATTTATAAGGAAGGTTTAGGTGTAAAATGTATTAATGTTTTTTTTATAAATTGGCTGAAATATGATGATATGATGATTGTTGAAGATGTCGGAAAAAATCACGCCGACTGGGAACTTCCTGGCGTGCGCCGCGTAAACTAATCGAGTATTACGGAAGATAGGGTACTTTTAATCCCGGTAGTACGTTCCCGTGCGATATTTTCTGACATCCACGCGGGCGAAGCCGCGGGCAAAAGCTAGTCGGTTTATAAATGGCGGAGTACTGAGGTAACAAACATATAAAAAAAAATATAAAAAACCTACCGAATTGAGAACCTTTTTTGAACTCGGTTAAAAATAAAAACTAAAATGTTATCTCAAGATGTCAAGATACGAACTATGACTACATTTCTAATCCCTTAAATCTCTTAAAGAGGTGCACAACATTTTTAATATTATTTGTAAAATCTACCCCTAACCTTAGGGGATGATTTTTCAAAAACGCTGAACCATGTAATTCTTTATTTTCTACCAAAAGCATACATTTGAATTTTCGTATCCCTAAATAAGAAATGCAGGGTTTCCCATACAAACTTTCATCCCCTATATCATCCCCTGTAGGATTATTTTTGAGACAAAAAGTAGTCTATGTCCTTCCCCAGGATGCCAACTATCTTCTTGTCAAAATTTATAGACATCCGTTCAGTGGTTTAGGCCTGAAAAGGTCTGTATCAGACAGACGAGTTACTCTCGAATTTATAATATTAGTATGGATAACAAACAAATATACCTTTATCGTCAGTATCCATAGGTTCTGGTGTCTCCAGATAAGCCGGGGCCAGTGGTGATACCACCACGCCGTCCCACACGGTTATCTCAGTTGAGATATCCTTGCCACCTTCAAAGGCCTGTAAGCCCAGCACGTATCGGTGACCACCCCGAGCTACAACCCGGAGTAAACTGTGGAGAAGACAAGTGGTTTATGACAAGCATTCACGAAGTAAGCCCAGGTAACACAGGCGATTTTTTAACGCGTTGGTTTTTTTGTTTTGCGCACTAGATTTTCAACTCTCGGTGTTGAGCCGAACATTGAGAATCCAACAGAGTATATCCCAGCGCATCAAAATAATTCACTGTTGGATTTCCAACACTTGTCACTCACCAGTGCGTTAAAAAGTCGCCCATGGGTACGAGGGCTAAATGCTCACGGAACAAATCTGTAAAACGAAACGAATGTCAGTCTTGAAAAAAGGTAATTTTTTCGAAGATCACTTTCGTCTTTTTAAATAGTTTTAAGAGTGGGGTAACGTAACAATTACGATTTTTAACCGACTTCAAAGAACGAGGTTCTAAGATTAGTGTAGCATGCGTAGCATGACCTCCATAGAAACGGACAGAATAGGCAAAATGACACATCGCCATGCTTTGACGTTAGAAATCTTTCTACTGCCTATCATTTTGTCTCTTCTTTCGTCGACAAAACCCGTTTCTATGGTGGTCATGCTACGCGTGCAGAAGCAGCAAAATGCTCGAGCAGTTCTTCATTGTTAAATTGGGAAATAATTAAATCACAACTTAAATAGAGAGCAAAAGACGCTTTCGAGTATGCTAGCGCATACTCAAAACTTGACAGCAAAATAAATGCCGTAGCGTGGACCGAGGAGCATTCGTTTTTTTATGTACACTGAAATGCTCGGCTTGACGAATTGAATGATATAATGCTCAGACTCGTTCTCGTTACCTATGCTCCGGGTGTGTACTTTGTTTGTAACAACACGAAATTATACTGTTTCTTTCAAGTTTGCGTTAGTCGATTTTATAGCGCGCCGGGCATGTTTGCTGACGCAAGGGATAACTTTTCCCGGGTGTCACCACTGTGTGGATCGCCGGAGGACACGGTGGAGCATACGGTGGAGGTTTGCCCGGCTTGGGCGGAGCACCGCCGTGTCCTCGCGGAAGCGCTAGGCGGCGGCGATCTCTCGCGTCCGGCCCTGGTCCAGGCCATGGTACGGAACGAGAGTACATGGGAAGCCATTACCTCCTTCTGCAAAGCAGTAATGCTCGTGAAGGAGGAGGCGGGACGCGTGAGGGAGAGGCAAGCTTTGCGCCCTCACGCCCCTAGTCGCCGCAGGAGACGCCCTGGGCGTCGGGAATTGGCAGCCGATTCCCGGCCACCGTAGGCGCGGGCTTGCGGACGGCGAGCAATGGTTAGCTCGCCGTCCGGTAAGGACCAGGCCCGAGTCGACGGCGCGTTGTGTTCCACGCGCGCCTCAAAGAGATGTCAGCACTATTGACGGGGTCCGCTACGGCCGATGCCAGCTAGGGTTGCGGGATGTTCGAAAGAGTTATCGTGGCCGGCACAGGCAACAGAAGGAACACGGGTGGGTTTTAGTCAGTAAAAGTCTGGCACACCCTCCCGCTCCGCCCAGAGCGGGAGAAGTCATTTGATGATTTCTCATCCACAAAAAAAAAAAAGGATAACTTTTGGAGCTCTGCCTCATTAAGACGCCATGGCGAAATCGCCGGCTATGTATCCAAGCAGTTAATATTGAAATGCATGGTACCTAACTCACTTGGCGACGGTTTGGCAACGTCGTCAAGTTGGAAGCGTGGCCACGAGCTACAGCTCCCTACGTGGCTTCTGGATACTCTGGCGGCCTGGCGACGTTGCCACTATAATGTACACGTGTAAGCTGCACCTCGCTCACTCAGTCGCGAATCAGCCGCCATTTTGGACGCTCGCTCGGAATATAGTAGTTGATGTTGTAAATAATTAGTTTCGATACTGAAAAATTTATAATAGAAATTTAAATTTTTTTAACTATATTAAATAAAATAAAAATTCAGGATATTTTCGTAAATCTCCATACAGTTTAAAAAAAATACCACTTCGGCTTCGATCTGATATAAAAGGATGAACCCATAGTTTCATTTTTTTCTTTTCTTTTTCCATTTTTCTGCGACGTAGATAACAAAGAAGTGCGATTTCTTCTACATCCGTTCCTGACGACGTTACTGTCGAGACGCCATGGCCACTCGACTTGGCGACCTTCGGATGCCAGAAGTAGCCAGGCCTGCGCCGCTAGCGATGTCGCCATGGCGTCTTAATGAGGCAGAGCTCTTAGAGCCATACCGTACTGGGTTGTCATTAGTGTTGCCCAAATGCAAGAACAAGACGAGACTTAGCCAGTCTTGGTCTTGGTCTTGCGCCAATACACCTGGTCTTGGTCTTGGTCTTGGTCTTGCGCTCCCAGTCTTGGTCTTGGTCTTGGTCTTGCAGCAAGAGTCTTGCAAGTCTTGCAATTACCTATTAGTCTATTACTATTTATTAAAGTTTACTTTAAATCTTAGAAAAACGTATTAGAATTGGAACATTGTGAGCTTGAATTAACATAGCCATAGTAAAGATCAAGCAGATTAATAAATAACTGAAGATTTGATAAGAAATTCGAAAAATCAACTGACCTATATGTCGTTTTCCATGGAAGTAACTGTTTCTTAATAAACATTTATGATTTATAAGCTTACATTTGCTAAAACATGTAAAAAAACAAATTAATTACAATAACTTGACTGTATTTTAAAGAACAATACTTATCTGTCTAGAAAGAGATTGAACAGTAATTGATCAGTATAATGTATTCATTTTCATTCTAAGCACTCTGAAACTTATTTATTCTTTGGAACACCTGTAGGTACTCTTAAAAAAATTCGAAATTATTTTGCATGAGTATACCTACGCCCTATGGCGGCAATCAAATAGTGTCACAAATGTTATGATTTCGGCGTGGCGGCAACGATTGTTTTAGATTTCAAAAGAAGCCGCCGGCGCGTGTATCATAACCATGTACTTCCGAAAAGCGGCAAATTTCTTTGAGAAGTAAGTACAAAACCTTTGATGCCGCATTATCAAAGTGCCGATGGTTAAAACATAACTATGCATGCACTCAGTTTGATTTTAATAGATATTTTTTTATTCGCTATGTTTATGGTATTAGTCGTAATGCGCATAGGTCCAGTTTTTCATATTCTTTGATACAGTTTTTTGCGTCTCATAGAATTCCTAAGCGTACCTACCTATACACCGAACTGTTACACCTAACTACTCAGTGAAATAGCGCTAAGTCCTAGCTGCAAGACGCAAGAGTCTTGCAGGCTATGTCTTGTTCTTGCTCAAGTCTTGCACGGTCAGTCTTGGTCTTGGTCTTGCTAAAAATACGCGGTCTTGTTCTTGGTCTTGGTCTTGCAAAAACGCAAGAACAAGACCAAGACTGCAAGACCAAGACTGAATTTGGGCAACACTAGTTGTCATGGCGGCGCAGCCAGGTCGCGTCGCCAACAAAATGTATGGTTGGCTGCGTAACTAAACGGACGCCAGATGAGCCACCCACTATATAACTGCGACTACTGCGCGTACTGGCGACGTTGCCATGGCGTCTTGGTGAGGTATGCCTCTTATGGAACAGCTTCTCTGATGTGCCGGATTTGGGGAAGCGCCAGCGAAATCATAAGGATGATTTCTGAGAGGCCAGAGTCCGCCGTGCTAGCAAGATTCATCCAGCTTCATGTGACAAATATTGAGTCTGAAATAAATGTATTTTTTACTCACGTCTGTGCGGTGGCAGCGGCGAGGTCTTGCGCGGCGAGGTCGAGAGCGGTGTGCGCGCGGGCGTGCGCGGCCTCGCACGGGTCGGCCAAGCCGGCACAACCCGGCAGGAACAGACCGCCGGCCAGCAATGACAGTGCGCGTCTGACGAACATTAATAAATACAAATAAAATACATACAAACATTTTAACTAGCTGACCCGACAGACGCTGTCGTTGCCAGTTCGTGGGTGTCACTACATTGTTGAAGACACAAGTTGGTGGAGTCGTTGATGCTTTACATTATGATGTATGATTGTATGTTATGTAGTTCAGCAACCATTTGTGTTCTTGTCAACATGTAGCTTGATGACAAAAATAATAAAGGGCGTTCTTCTCATACAGAGAAGGCACGAGCATTGATCACCACGCTTGCTCAAGACTGATTGGCGATTTCTGACTTATATTAACTATAAGTCCAGGTTTCCTAAGGATGTTTCCTTTCACCGATGTCAGTAATGCCCAAAATAAACTAAAGTACATATGAATTGAAAAAGTACCGCTTCATGACATTAGTAAATGTTACCTGAAAGCCACATTGATGGGCAGAGCCTGTCGCGCCGGGTTGTTCATGATACAGTGGTGAGCTAGCAGGTCGATCATCCAGGGGGTCAGGGGTTCGAGTCCTGCGTGACGCGCACACATGTCTCGGAGTATACGGATCAGTACCTGCGGATATAACAAATATAAAAGTTATATTCTCTCCACGCAGGGACGGGTTGCAAGATACGCCATGTCAAATGATTGCACGATATGTGCGAAATCATATATTAATATTTTAACAACATATTGCTGTATGTAGGAAAATTAAAAAAAAAACACAAACCACATGTCAGATATAACACAGTTTTATCTAACATGTCGCAATAATACAAATCGAAATATACAATGTGCAACTGAATTAATAATGCACATCATGAAAGTAGTTTGTTCAGAATCGTTTACTGCATCGATTTCTGTCATTTTAAATACTTAACTACGTAATGTTTTATCCCACAATAAGTATTAAAACTACGTAAATTACAGTGTGACTGTAATATACGTAGTTTTAATTTTCTTTTTCCACTGTACAGTCCAAACAAACTAAAATGGACCAAGTACCTACTACGCCAACCCTTTACGTGTGGGACTGTGTGTGCGTAGATTTGTAATGTGACCACAATTTTCTCCTATAATCAGTATAAAAAAATATAACTGAACACATTTCACCTTATTAAGGTTCCATACAAACCTTCATCCCATATTTTACACGTTTTAGGGTACAATTTACAAAAATCGTGAAACACGAGTTTAATTTTTTTTTTATCGAAACCTTAATACGGATTTCCATGGATTTTACATACAAAATGACGAATCTTTCGTACAAACTCTAATCCCTGATGAAACCCCATTAGGAGTGGAATTTCAAGTCTCCTCCTAAGTGCTCGACTGCTCGCCTGCATTTCACGGAAGGAAAGGAAGCCTTGCGCAAAATTTCACGTTCCTAATCGCAGAAGTACAATTTTAGACCCTTTTTTTGTGGATGGGAAATCATCAAATGACTTCTCCCATACTGCGCGGAGCGGGAGAGCGTATCAGAATTTACTGACTAAAACCCACCCGTGTTCCTTCTGTTGCCTGTGCCGGGGCCACGGTAACTCTTTCGAACATCCCGCAACCCTGGCTGACATCGGCCCTAGCGGACCCCTTCAATGGTGCTGACATCTCTTTGAGGCACGCGTGGAACATAACGCGCCGTCGACTCGGGCCTGATCCTTACCGGAAGCGAGCTACCCATTGCTCGCCGTCCGCAAGCCCGCGCCTACGGTGGCCGGAAATCGGCTGCCAATTCCCGTAGCCCAGGGCGTCTCCTGCGGCGACTAGGGGCGTGAGGGCGCAAAGCTTGCCTCTCCCTCACGCGTCCTGCCTCCTCCTTCGTGAGCATTACTGCTTCGCATAAGGAGGTGATGGCTTCCCATGTACTCTCGCTCTGTACCATGGCCTGGACCAGGGCCGGACGCGAGAGATCGCCGCCGCCGACCGCCGACCGACCTCCATCGTATGCTCCACCGTGTCCTCCGAGCGATCCACACAGTGGTGACACCCGGGCGTTTCCTCCCGCCTTTCGGAACAGGTACCTCCCGAAGCACCCGTGTCCGGTGAGGACCTGCGTCAGGCGGGAGGTGAGGACGCCGTGGCGCCCCTCCAGCCACTTCTCAAAGAGGGGACTTATCGCCGCAATTGTGGCGTGCCCAGCGCTGGGTTGCGACAATCGCACGCTCCATGCCGCCATGAGATCCTGCCAGAGCTCTGTCCGTCATACCGTGATTTCTAGCGGCAGCACAATTTTACACCTTAATACAGGATAATTTTTTTATCAATACCCAAATTTCCACAGGGTGTTCTACCCATGAATATGAACAACTTTCACTGTGGGACCAACTGAAATCACGAAAAAAAAAATCTGCTGTTTAATACATTTTGGTCGAGTAGGTATTAAAGTTTTGTATGAAATAGCTGATTTTTTTTTCAAGATTTAAGAGTTGGTCCCATAGTGAAAGTTGTTCATATTCATTGGTAGAGCACTCTGTGAAAATTTAGGTATTGATAAAAAAATTGTCCCGTATAATAAGGTGTAATTTAAATAACCGCCAACCTTTTGAGGGGTCATTGTACTCATCATTATGAACAACTTTTCATATGAGGCTGGCATACCTTTGTAAGGGAAAAGCCTCTAAATAAATAAAGAATAAAAAAATTAAAAAAAACTTTTAATATGGGACCAAACATGAATCGCGAAAAAAAATCATCTCTTCCCTACATTTTGACGAGTTATGCGAACATTAATGTAGAGACCAGCTGATTTTTTTTTTCGAGATTTCAGGTTTGGTCCCATAGTAAAAGTTGTTCATAATGATGATTACAATGACCCCTCAAGAGGTTGGCAGTTATTTAAATTACACCTTATATAATATATCATCATCTGCCTAGCCTTTTCTCAACTATGCTGGGGTCGGCTTCCAGTCAAACCGGATGCAGCTCAATACCAGTATTTTACATGGAGCGAAGTGCCTATCTGACCTACACATTGGTAATACGATAATCCATGGTAAGACTGGTTGTCAACCTTTCGGGCATCTGACGACCCGTAACGACTGTCAAAGATGCAAGAAAGACAGCCGAAACTAACAGAATAACGTGCTTTCTGAGGCCCGGGGGTTTTCGGTATGTAAAGATGGTCACCCACCCACGCACCAACTGCGGCAAGCGTAGTTTAACCTGATCGAGCGACCCGTGTAACTGCTATTACTTAGCCACGGTCCCCAATACTATACCTATACAAATAAATAAAATTGAAGTGTCTGTTTGGAATGTCAGAATAACTACTTCTTACTAAATGCATATCTATACTATCTCTATACTAATATTATAAAGCTGAAGAGTTTGTTTGTTTGTTTGGTTGAACGCGCTAATCACAGAAACTACTGGTTCGAATTAAAAAAATCTTTTAGTGTTGGATAACCCATTTATCGAGGAAGGCTTATAGGCTATATGTCATTACGCTACGACCAACAGAAGTGGAGCATCAATGAAAAATGTTGCAAAAACGGGGAAAATTTATTCCTTTTGAGAGCTTCCGTTGCGTGCGCTGCGTAAACGGTTGAACTTACACAAAAATCATGTATGACAGAATTGTTCCTCTTAAAAAGTTCTAAAAAAAAGTCCGAGATAGCATATGTCTATCTTTTAAGGTTGGCTCACTATAACTGTTTTAATGGTAATCAAATTTGTAATAAAATTCTCATAAACATGGTATTAATCCTCATCCAAATAAATACTCGTAGTTGCAAAATCAAGGTTGATTAAGTACATATAAATTCCTTTTTAAATTGTTCAAATCGGACCTTTCGTTTAGAAATTACGACGGGTATAAAAATGCTTAAAGTAAAAAAAATGCGCTTAGTCTATTAGTTACCGACACATTTTATTTTTTATTGACTGTTTGAATGCGCTAATCTCCTAAAAAATTATTTTTACATTTTATAGTCTAATTCTTGAGGAAGGCTATAGGGTATGTAACATTACGCTAGGATCTTTAGAACGGGTACGCTTAACGGTTCACGCAGCGCACGCAACGGAAGCTCAAAAGGAATAAATTTTACCCGTTTTTGCAACATTTTTTATTGATGCTCCGCTCCTATTGGTCGTAGCGTGATGTTATATAGCCAGCCTTCCTCGATAAATCGGCTATCCAACAATAAAAGAATTTTTCAATTCGAACCAGTAGTTCCTGAGATTAGCGCGTTTAACCAAACAACCAAACTCTTCAGTTTTATAATATTAGTATAGATTGACTGTTTGAACGCGCTAATCTCTGTCAGTTCCAGTCGGATTTGAAAAATTCTTTTTGCATTATAAAGCCCAATTCTTGAGGAAGGCTATGTGACATTACGCTTTGTGTGTGGGTATGTAACATTACGCTAGGATCCTTAGAAGCCGAAAAATAAAAAAAGGAAGAACGAGCGCTAAGCGAAAACGAAGTAACAGCGCGGGCAGGCGATGCGATGCGACGGGGTGGGTCGGGGGAACAAGAAATTTCACGCGGACGAAGTCGCGGGTGGAAGCTAGTGAAAGTATATACGGTACTTATAACAAAAAAGCAATTTTTAACATTTTTGTCAGTCTGTCTGTTTGTTCCGGCTAATCTCCGAAACGGCATGACCGATTTTGACGGGACTTTCAATGGCAGATAGCTGATGTTACAGGAAGTAATTTAGGCTATTTTTATTTTAGAAAAATTATGAGGGTTCCGCGCAAAAAAATTAAAACCCATGAAATTGTGAACAAAAAGTCAGAATTGAAAAATTCTTTTTGCATTTGGTAACCCAATTCTCGAGGATAGTTATAGGCTGTTTAACATCACGCTACGACCCTTAGGATCCGAGCAAAAACAACACAAGCGAAATCGAAGTAACGCGGCGGATTGGGGGGACGAGGGAGTTTTATTAAAATGTGGCTGTTATTTTAGTATATTGTGTATCTTACGACTTCCACGCGAACGAAGTCGCGGGGCACAGCTAGTATAAAATAAAGCTGCATATAGCCTTTTTACGATCTAGTAAAATATATACAAATAAATAAAATTGAAATGTCTGTTTGTAATGTCAAAATAACAACCTTTTACTAAATGCACATGAACGTATATATATACCGTACTTACAACAGAATAGCAATTTTTAAAAATTTTATCTGTCTGTTTGTTTGTTCCGGCTAATCTCCGAAACGGCTGGACCGATTTTGACGGGAGTTTCACTGGCAGACAGCTGATGTTACGGCGAGTAACTTAGGCTACATTTATTTTAGATAAATACTAAGGTTCCGCGCAAAAAAATTAAAACCCATGAAATTGTGAACAAAAAGTCAATTAGAAATTTTTTTTTGCATTCGGTAGCTCAATTCTCGAGGATAGTTATAGGCTATTTAACATCACGCTACGACCTTCAGGAGCCGAGCAAAAATAAAAAAGTCAGAAAGAACAGTAAGTGAAAACGATGTAATAGCGCGGGCGGGCGGTGCAACGCGGCGGGTCGGGGGGGACGAGGGAGTAGTTTTATTAAAATGTGGCTATTATTTTTAACCGACTTCAAAAAAAGGAGGAGATTCTCAATTCGGTTGTATTTTTTTTAAATGTTTGTTACCTCAGTACTCCGTTATTTATAAACCGATTTGGAAATTTCTTTTTCTTATTTGAAAGGGCATACAGATTGGTCCCATTTTTATCGAAATCTAGTTCTGATGATAGGATACATGAGGAATTGAGGGAACTCCTCAAATATTATAGGCATACACATAGCAATTTTAATATTTTCATCAACAAGTGAAGCATTTGCATTCAGAAAGTGTCATAGTGAAGTGGAACTGACGAAGAAGACCACAGATGGCTACGGGAACTCCTCAATGTATTTCACGGGTAGCGATAAGATATCTCGATAGTTAAGCGACTACGAAAAAGCAAATTAAAGTAAATGGTCCTGATGAAACTGGTACCAACGACCTGATCTGATAATGAAGCCGGAATGTAGGCACCGGGACTCCGTAATAAAACAATGTATCCTAGGCGTGTTTGGGCTTATTGGAATCGTCATCAAAAGCACTCTGGCTATACTTACATGATTTTAATGGTACCTAATATGCTTCAAATCGCGCTACTTGAGTTGTGCGTTATGTGTGGCCTTGATTGTCAGAAGACAGATTTCGTCACCGATCTGTCATCGTGTGTTTAATAATTTGTTGCCGACGGCGTCCAAACCTGATAAAACTACGCCTTCCAAACTTCTGACACGACTTAGCACGACATATTATACATATTTGCCTTTTTGCAAAGTTTTTATTTGAAAGGGTATCCTGTGGTCGCATATAAAGGTCAAATTCTGATAAGTGGTTTTTGAGTTAGCTACAATAATAAGTATTTTGTCCCATTTAGTGTATGTAGATGATGTTATAATAATTTCCGGTCACTGTTATTTACTTAGCAAGTAGTGGGGTACCACAACTAAAAAGTAGAAAATAAAAACGTAAGTATTAATTAATTCAAGCTATTTTTCACTTTGTAGTGTTTTTTTTTGGAAGTCAGTCGTTTTTTTTTATATATATATAACATAAACATAACATCACGCCTTGTTTCCCCGAAGGGTTAGGGGGTTTTATAAATATAAGTTTAGTATATTGTGTATCTTACGACTTCCACGCGAATGAAGTCGCGGGTACAGCTAGTTAATAATAAGTGAACTGACCTTGACGGAGGAATGATGAGCGTTCTCCTCGAACCAGCGGCTGTGGCGGATAGCCGCCAAGTGGCTGCTAATGACCTTGTACTCGAGGTGCACCTGTTGACAAACATAATTATCATTGTATAAAACTGCTTATTTCATCATCTTTTGTAATCATAGAGTGACCATGACCACGATCCTATGGTTACAAAAGATGATGGAATAAGCGGTTAAAGAACTTTCTTTTAACTGATTCCTCAATTATTTTCACTTTTGTACTTATACCGATTTCGCAGTAATTTCTAGGCCCTTTTTTGTTAGTTTTTATCGTTTGATAGAGATAGCCCGCGCGGGTGATCCCATAGGTATAACTTTTATTAACTTTGGTTGATTATTGTTTAACCAGTTTTTCTTTAATAGTTATTTACCTTTGTTAAGCTGTCCATATTTACAAATAGCAAGTAACATAAGCATCCCCAAAGCTGAGCCACGGAGGAGTCTCGATATGTAATGGATGGTCAGTATGGTCACGCATCCAAACCAACCGTGGAAAGCGTAGCTTAACCTTCGATTGACCCAGGCGGCTATTATCATTTCGCCACACAGTAATCAGTCAATTGAACCCATGCGAAGCATGGGCACATCGCTAGTAATCTAATATTTCGAGCAGTGCACATTACCTCGGGCTCCAGTTTCCTCAGATTCTGATGCAGCGTGGTTACGAGGACGCGGACGGCTGCGGTGGAGCCCGTCACGGTGAATCCGCGCTCGTGGCACGCGCTTGTCACCGACGTGCCCGGGCTCTCGGCCCGTATCAACTTGTTCAGCTCTTCACACACCTGGGAACAGGGATATTAAAAATGTTCAAACAAATAATGTATTCTCAAAGAAGACATAGGAAATATTGTAAACTAACGGCCGAACCCAATAACCTATCTCCAGTAAAAGACAGATCGCTATTGATGGTAGACAGCATGATTCTATCTGTCCTTATGTCAGACCGGTAAGATTCCATACTCTCTTATAGATCATTGGGACGTTAAAATCATAGATAGATAGGTTTTTCTATCTCCAGTATGCCAAAACAGCGGGGCAATTGCGTAACACAGTTACAGTAGGAATCGGTTTCATTTTGACAGCTCAATAACATTCATTGCGTTCTTTACGTTGTTGAGTAGAAAAAATTTTCGAGCATAAGAAGCAATGGATTAGCAATTTGCTTCAAAATTATTCAGATTGTGATTGCTAGTGTGTTACGCAATTAGGGTGCTGGTGACAGATAGGTTATTGGGTTCGGCCGTAAAAATAAATGACTGCCTCGTTGGTGTAGGTGGTCGCAAGCGCTACTGCTGAGCATGAGTTCCTGGCGTTGATTCCCGGGTTGGGCAGTGTTATTGTGCTTTTTTCATCTGAAATTCCTCAGTAGCAGCCCGGAGTCTGGATTTGTACCCGGTTGACGGCGACCTCTGTTACTTAAACTTATCAGGCAAAATGTGGGTGTACTACAGGTACCTACCTACACATCTGCCTAAGGCGCTTTGTACACGGCACGGTTTATTTTCGGTACGGTGTATAACCGCGCCGTAGAAATAAACGTGTCTATCAATAAGTTTCCATAGTGATCCATACAACACTGACGACCGTGCACGGCGTATTAATAAAATAAATAAAAACTTTTGCCGTGAAAAACTACGGTTAATTCACCGTCACTGGCACGATGTTGGTGTGCTTAAACCACACCAACATCGAGGAAGCCTGTTCCCACTAACCAGGCATAAATCCAAATTTAGGCTGATACTGGGAAATTACTTATGGAACAACTCAACATCATTTAAAGCTATCCTAGAGATCGAACTTAGGACCCGAGCAGTCATGTATGCGACTACGACACCAACAGGCAGTCGAAAATATTTTAAAAGCATATAACCAATTAAAGGTGAATAATATCATACCTTAATGGACAAGCCCTCCACAGCCTCCTTAGTAGGAAGGGTCTTCATAATGACCACAATGTCGGCCACATTCTTACCAGCCATCATTGTTCCTTTCTTGTAGGAACCCACTTGACGGACCTCTTCGAGTTGCTGTCAACAATATTTTGAAAACATTCTTAGGTTATATTATAAACATTACTCAAGACTGTAAGTTTGGCTTGATGCCTCGACTACTGAAGTGGGTTTTGGTAGAGAGCTTGAACACAGCCTGTAGAACGTTATGATACTTTATGTATTTCTAACTGTTGCCCACGACTTTGTCTACATTTATCATTTTTAATAAAGGGTCTTTCAACAAGGACGGGTCGATGTTAAAATTGAATAAAACAAGATGTGTGTGAGATATTAACGAAATTTATTTTTTATTTAAAAGGCCCATTTATGCCATTATGGATGGAATATGACATCGTTCAAATGTCCGCCGCGGCTTCGTATGGTGGCACGAATCCGAGAGGTCCAAATTATTTTTAATGACTCTGCTGCATAGATCCGGCTGAATCCGAGCGATGGCCTGCGTTATGTTGGCTTTCAGGGCAACGGTCGAATGTGGTTTATTGGCATAGACCTGCGACTTCAGAAAACCCCACAAGAAAAAGTCTAGCGGAGTCAAATCACACGATCTTGGTGGCCAATTCACGTCACCTCTGCGAGAGATAACTCTACCCTCAAACCGTTCATGCAGAATGTCGATGGTGTCGTTCGCTGTGTGGCAAGTAGCGCCATCTTGCTGGAACCACATGTCGTTCACGTCCATATTGTTCAATTCAAGCCAAAAGAAATTGTTTATCTGTAGCGCTCGCCGTTGACGGTGATGGCCTCGCCAACGTCGTTTTCGAAGAAGTACGGACCAATGACGCCGCCACACCAAAATCCGCACCAAACAGTAACTTTTTGTGGATGCATTGCCACCTGGTGAACCTCATGTGGGTTGTGGTCATCCCATATACGGCAATTTTGCTTATTAACAAAACCATTCATCCAAAAATGTGCCTCGTCGCTAAAGATTATTTTTCGGCCAAAAACGGGGTCCTCTTCCAAGCGTTCCGATGCCCATTCAGCGAACACACGGCGTTGTCTATGGTCATTAACTTTGAGCTCTTGGGTCAGTTGGATCTTGTACGGATGCAGACCTAAGTCCCGACGCAAAATTCTCCAAGTTGAGGTCTGCGAAAGGCCGAGTTCTTGAGCACGGCGAGAAATCGACTGCCTCGGAGTCTCCTGAACACTCTCACGTACAGCGGCGATGTTCTCGGCCGATCTGGCGTTCCTTTGACGTAAAGGTGTTGGTTGGTTGTTTACCGAACCGGTCGTCTCAAATTTAGTCACCAATCGTTGGAGAGTGGACTTTGAAGGGCCACCGCGTCTGCCGTAAAATGGGCGCATTGCGCGCAACGTTTGCTCTAACGAACACTCATTTTGATAATAAAGTTTTATCATTTGCACATGCTGCTCAACCGTGTAACTTGCCATGGTGATTTGGCATCATTGACTGCATAATATACAACAGATTTTACAGATCCCACCAAAATAGTATGGCTGCCACAGACTGTCAACATCGACCCGTCCTTATTGGAAAACCCTTTACAATTAATATCCTGTATGAAAAGTAACCTGTGTCCATCTCCAGGTCCCAGGTTACATATCTGTCAAACATCCCGATCGGTTCGGTGGCATAGGAGTGAAAAGGTAACCAACAAACAGTTACCATCACTTTTCTGTGGGTAAGCTTCGCTTTAGGGCATTGTTGCGGCTTTTGACCAGTGGCGGTTCCTTCATAGAAGCCAAAAAGCCGGGCTTGCCCTAATAAAATCATAATTTAGAACAACAAACGTAAGCCTATCAATAAAAAAAAAAATATTCCAAAAAACACCAAGTCAATGAATTCAAACTCAAACATTCATGTCTTAATAATAAAATTTCTAATTCCACGTAATTTGCCGCGCGCACTAGCACTCATTGGAACTCGATCATTCATAGGTAATCATAACTCTGTTGCCAAACCTACGCGTTCGCCCCGACTGCCTGCCTGTGACCATGCATTCAAATGCGCCTTCTCGCTCACACTCGTCTCGGCTTGGCATCGGGCTTTTTATACCTGTCTTTGTCTCGCAGTTTTCGCCTACCAATTGCTATAGAAACGATTACATTTGTTGACATATTGGTAAGTACCATGTAAGTACTTATACGCAGATTTCTATGAAATCAAAAGCCAGCTTGAGAGGCATTAAGTTCGCGCAAATGCACTATCCGCGTTGACCCGCGTAAAGTGAGTAACGAGAGGGATTCCACGCGGAGACAGTTTGATACACTGAGTTTGTTATTTGTTTTGATGGGTATTTTACGAATTGTATTTTTCAGGTGCTGAGGTTATGAATTAGTTTTATTACTTAAAATGATGTGATAGTGCGGTGCTGTGATTTTGTGATTATATATTTAGTATTTTTATCAAAATGTGAGTTCGGAAACTGTCGTCGAAAAGGTATGTAAATACATTAGGTTTTCTGATAATAAGTAACTCTTTACTTCACCGTAACCAACCTCTAATTACTGACTGTATTTCTCCGAAATAAAAACAATTATTTTTGTTACTCGAAGAACAGATTAAAATAGGTACCTACCTACTCATTCTATTGTTTAATATGCATGAATATGTTGCACATGAAATGACATGAATGGTGTTTTTATGGCATTTGTAGTTTTTGTATACCACTGAAAAACTAAATTCTTATCGAGACAAAACACATTAATTTTCGTACCGATGAGGTTCTTCATAGGTGTTTTGAAATGAAGATTAGAGTTGGCATGATCATTATGATTAAGTATAAATGTTTTAGGGTAACATTTTCAATTGACATTAAATTGAATTCATGAAATAATGCATACGGAAATAGAACAACAAATCGATAATTTGGAGGCCATCTAGTGGCATTTGATTGAAAAATTTTGCACGTGACAAGCGAATTGTGAATTAAGGTGAAAAGGTGCGGCTAAGCAATGTAGTTATGCGTATCCAATAATATAGATGGCGCTTATGTTAATTATGTACCAATTAACATAAGCGCCAGCTGATGCTTGAAATATACGTAGTACTCTTCGTATTGTAAAGGTTATCTAACCGACATTTTAATAATGGTTTTAGTATGAACAACGTAAGAAAATCCGATTTTTTTTTTAATCGTCGCGTTGCCCTAATTTTCACCCCATTTTCAATTTGCGTTGTTAACTTGCAACTATCGTAAAAAAAGACATTTTGTTAATAAGATTTAGTTGTAAATATTTTTTACATAAGGTCCGTGCAAAATAGGTCAGGGGTCCGGATACAGACCGCGGTCTGCCATTTGGTGACTCCTGGATTAGGTGATCAAGCCACGTAAATTCAATAAACAATAACACTTAAACTATTGGCCAATTAAAAGGCTCTAGTATATAGGTAGTTTGCCCTTAAAGATAGTACAAGGGTGCAAATCTGGCACAGCAAGGTTTACAAAGATATTGCCACACTAGTCCGAATTACTAAGAAGACGCTATACGAAGACCAACAATCTCCACAGAAAATACTTTGTTCCTGTTTCATTTTTTAATACAAACGTTGTGGGGTGATTTTTCCACTGTTTGACATCATTGTCTTTTATGCATGATATTTATCTGTCTTGTAGTTATCGATGCCTGTATGTAAACAGTTTAATTATCCAAGAGTTCAAATAAATTTATTTTTGTGTTAGTACGCTGTCATGGCATACGCCTTTGTACGGTCCAACTGACAAACTAAGTCCAATGGCACGCACCGTACCACGGCACAGTTCGCGCCGTACCACGACACGGTTCGCGCCGTACCACGGCACGGCTATTCTATTGCTATTATCTTTTAAAAGAAGCGCCCTATCTCTTTGGTTGTTATGTCAAAATGACCGGGAAAGACAGAGCTAACAATAAAATATACCATACTAAACATCATGCTAAACATAATAACGAAAAAATGGCACTGGAAAATCCGTTACGGAATTTGCAAAAAAAAAATGGCGGATATATTATTACTCAAATTAGTCAGTAAATCAGTAAAAACAGTCCTGCTTGTAATAAAAAGGTAATCTATTGTAGTTTTTATTAAAATTAATAGACAATGACGAAGAAAAGGGAGCCTTTGTCAAAAAAAAATGGTCGATATGGGCCGTCGTCGCCCGTCAAGTGGTTTTGTATTTCTCAGCGTGTCGTATTTGTTAACTTGTTGAACGTTTAAAAGCTTGCATTGTATTCGTAGACGGTTAAGCTTGCAATATAACACTTAAAAATAACAACTGTGACATGTTTACGATAATTAAAGCGGGTTGATGACTCATAGTGACACCGCGAAATTCTATGACGTGTTGCAATTCGTTATTTGGACATATTTGCGAATGGTTTTCAGTTATATTTTTGTTTTATCTTATTGATAGGTTAATAAACTTCGTAGGAAAATGATTTTAAAATGTAAAAATATACAGAATTTTGACATCTAAAGGCTTGAATGAAAAAAAAATTGGTGAAAATTAACACTTGATTTTAGTTTGAATTATGTTCGTTTTATTGTGAACCAAATTACATGAAAGTCATACCACGAATAGGAAATATTGTACAGATTACGAATCAGTTACAGTTTTATAAAGGTTTCATAGTAAAATAGCGAGAAATCAGGGTTTAAACGCAAGTAGTACGAAAGGGGCGGGGCCTCGCCAAGGTCGCCGCCATTAGATCGTATAATTTAACCCTTAATTGGGCACCGTGAATCGGTTTGAAAGAGGGGTTGGAAAAGTGTTGTGTACTAATTATAATATATTCAGAAATTGATTAAAATATTTTTTTATTTTTTACTCTTGGTTTTTTTAATTTAAATTTATGTGGGAGCTATTCTACCATTGCCCAATTAGAAAAAACTAATTTAGATAAACTAAAATTCACAAATAGAGCAAATCTCTCTATTTTTCATAAATAGGCTAGTATAATCCAGGTACAATATATAACAGTATGTTTAATTCGTTCGAGAATACTCCATGACAAGATGTGGGATTATTGCAGTCACGGCCTGGTTAAAAAATTAAAATGTATGTGGGAGCTATACTCTCACGGTTTTATTAAGGGTTAATTCCCGAAATGCCAGTTGAAGGGTTTTCACAATGAACCCATACCCAAAGGTCTGTATATAATGTGTTTCGGTATATGGTATAAATCATCGTGTTTGCTTACTCATACAACTTTGGTAAAGACAGTGCATGCATTAAAGTTAAATGGCACTAATGCGTGAGCCGTTGAGTAGCACAGAACCACAGAAAGAAGTAATACTCACACATGCTGCAAAGTCACCAGGAGCCACAACAAGGTTGTCCAGCACTGTCTGTAGCTTTGTGACGAGACTCAGCACTGCCGACTGTTCAGCATTTGTTGGGCATAACTCCCCATGCCGTTTAAGTAGTGCCTGTAAATTGATATTGTTAAGAAGAGTAGAATGAAACCTATGATTACTAACACCTCTTTATTTTTTCCATTTAGTGTACCTACTATGTTGATGATGTTATAATAACTTCCTGTCACTGTTATCTGCTTAGCAAGTAGTGATTGAATTTGGGTGGGGTAGGTACCACAACTTAACCACAACCTAAGTTTGCTTGTCCAGTCACTTATTATTTAATTATTTTTCAATTTGTCAACCGGTTACAGGTCAGTGAGTAAACACCATAGCAGGGTTCAACAAAACCTACTGTTTCAATAATCTATGACAGCCTAAACCAACGTAATAGGATTTTTGATTGTTTTATTTTTTTATTTTCATATTATTTAATACTTCATGCACAGAAATGTACAGAGGCGGATATTAATATATTTTATAGCTACATATTGTTTAATTTTATTATAATATTTTCAGGACCCCAAAAAATTTTTGTACAATAATAAATGGATGATTCGATGACTTTCCGATTTAGTCAATCACTAGCGGTACATGGGAAGCCATCACCTCCTTCTGCAAAGTAGTAAAGCTCACGAAGGGGCGGCAGAACGCGTGAGGGAGAGGCAAGCTTTGCGCCCCTAGTCGCCGCAGAAGACGACCTGGGCGTCGTGAATTGATAACCGATTCCTGGCCACCGCTGGCGCGGGCTTGCCGACGCACATACGGGTATTTGAACCTTAAAGCTGGCCAAAAATCATTTTCGCGAAATCTTTGATATTAAAAAATACAATGGGGCGCTTAAATAGTTAAAGGTATTACGCATCACATAGCATATTGTATTTGACTCGACTCCCGCGCCGCTGCCCGCTGGTATCAGTCGGAAGTTACCGTTCGCTTGAAGTGTGCGCGTGATTGTTCAATACCCTGTGTCATCTCACAATAATTGTTATTATTTTGTCTTTTGAAACTGCATATAAAAAAATTGTGATGGATCCGTCAAAACCAGGTATGTAGTTACATTTTAAACTATTTCTAGATAAATCTACTTGGGGTTTTAATATTTATTGTAAAGAACAAAAGGTCATAGAAAATATGTGAATTTAGACGTTTTGAATATAATCTTTAAGAGTTTTACTTAACTTCTAAGCTTTTCTATGCAATGAAACATACATATAAGTAGTTGAAGAAGACCGATTCAGTAATACGCTCAATGCAAAATTTGCCGTGGAATACCGCGGATGTATTTTCATGTATTTTTCTTTAGTAGAAGGGTAAGTAGAGAAAAAATTGAAATAATATATTTCTTTTTTCTTTATTTTCTTTCAGGGCCGTCTGGTGTTAAATTCTTATCCCGGAAAGACATTTATAACATGGTGAAAAGTTCACAGGAACCAAATTTTGATAAAAAGTTAAGTTACATGGAAGAAACTGTGATCAGTGAGTCCTGTAAAGATGAAGATCAACGGAAAGATTGAAACAAAAATTATCATTAATAAAGCATCAGTTTAAATCCAGATGGCATGCAGCGCGTAAAAAGAGAGATGTATTCGAAAAAAACAACAGTGATTGGCTTGATGGAATGACTTCATTACAATTGCCATTGACAGGTATGTGTTACTGTGGTTTTGTGGATATTTTTTCTATCCTTTTTTGTTAATAAAAAGAATACCTCAATATCCTTTCTAGGAATAAGTTCTGGTCGTCCTGAAAAAATATTTACACAATCCAGTGAGAGAAGCAAACGCCGAAAAACTGAAGATCTTCGGTTACATGATGTTGAAATGCTGAATTATGCGACTCAAATGAAATTAAGAGCTTCAGGTAATGTAGACGCATCGAATGTTGTCAACGATTTAACAAAGAGTCCAACACGAGTCCGAAAATATAAATTAGTTTTTAGAAAGAGTAATGAAGAAAGGAGTGGTCAATTATCCAGTTTAGAGGCTTTATCTATGTATGTGGAAGCTGGTCTAACAAGAACACAATATGAAATAGTCAGATTAAGCAATAAAAAGTTTTATCCTTGTTAGGTATACCATTCATCAGCGAAGTAAAAACGAGTGCTATCCTATTAAAGAATCCTACAGAGTTACTGCTACATATGCGGAAATAAACTTACAAGACTTACTGAATCATACTGCTTCAAGATTAATTATGCATTTAAATGATGTTGTGGCTACATTAAGTAAAGAAGAAAAACAACAAATGGAATTGATATGTAAATGGGGGTGCGATGGTTCGCAGCAAGCTCAATATAAGCAGAAGTTTCAAAATGAGATGGATTCAGACGCTAACATTTTTCAGAGCTCTATGGTACCATTACAGTTAGTTTGCGGTAAAAAGAAACACGTCGTTGTTTGGCAAAATCCAACGCCCTCATCACCGCGGTACTGTAGACCTATTAGAATAAGATTCCTACACGAGTTTGTTGATATCACAAACGAAGAGATTCAGTATGTGAAATCACAAATTGATGCTCTCGAGCCAACAGAATTACAAGGTACGAAAATAGTCCATACTATGCTTTTTACTATGGTGGGTGGCCAAATATGTAACGCAGCAACACATACAACATCGACCATGAGGTGTAACATATGTGGTGCCACCTCTAAGGAGTTCAATGATTTATCGAAAAGAAAGGATGTCAAAGAGGAGTCATTACAATTTGGCCTTTCCATACTACATGCTCACATAAGATTTTTCGAAAACATTTTGCATTTATCATACAAACTACCTCTCAAAAAGTGGCAACTTAGAACACAGTCTGATAAAGATGTAGTCAAACAAAGAAAAAAAGAAATACAGGATAGGTTCAGAAGTGAGATGGGGCTTATTGTGGATGTTCCTAAAGCCAATTTTGGTAACTCGAATGATGACAATACTAGCAGGCGATTTTTTGCTGACCATGAACTAGCTGCTTCAATAACTGGCATAGATGTGAATTTAATGCTTAGGTTTAAAATTATTTTGGAAGGCTTATCTAGTGGACATAAAATCAATATAGAAATATTTGAAAAGTATGCAAGAGAAACTGAAGAACTGTATGTTCAGTTATACCAATGGCATCCCATGTCCCCAACCATACACAAAATTCTGTGACACGGAGCAGAAGTAATTTCGTCAGCTCTGCTCCCAATCGGTCAGCTCTCGGAGGAGGTTGCAGAAGCTCATAACAAACATTTTAGAGATTATAGGCTAAATTATTCAAGAAAATTTTCTCGTGAAGCTTGTAACCTGGATGTTATAAACAGACTCCTTCTGACGTCAGACCCCCTCATAACTGGTATGAGAAAAATAAATTCAAATTCAAATTCAAAATATTTTATTGTGGATCATAGGTAGGTACAGTTCTCAAATAGTTGGAAATTATGATCAGCTATGTCCCGCCCGTAGGGCATACAATAATCACATATAAATTAGCTTTTCAATATAATTAACATTATTACTAATTATTATTACTTTCCTTCTAGCGCAATAAATAAAAAATAAGAAAAACCAAAAGGGCTCACATTAAGAGAAATGTCAAATTCAATTTTTATAGAAAATAAAATTAATTACATATAACATTCAAAGATAAAAAGATAAAGTCAAACATAACAAATTGAGATAGGTAGGAACATGTCAAATTATAGGTACACATCAAATTCACAAAAATAAAATTATTTATAACAAATTAAAATGTCAAATTGTAAAAATCATACATAAAATTAAAAAATAGATTATACTGAAAAGAACAAAATTAATTAAAGTCTGTAGGTCGTCGAACGCATCATGACTGGGTGGGACTATTAAGCAAAGACTTGTCAGACAGAAATTCTTTTACAGAGTAGTAACTTTTGTTTACTAACAGATCATGGAGAGTCCTTTTAAAATTTTCCTTTTCCATAATTGTTCTAATAGGTGCCGGAATATTATTAAAGATGCGAGAAGCTGAACAAAAGATGCTCTCATGCATAAGATGAGTTTTACTGGCTGCTGTACGTAATTTGTCCTTACGCCGTATACGCGTGTAGTAGCTAAACATGTGGATATTGTTTTTAACAAATACTGCTGCCTCAAGTATATAGATACATGGTAGTGTTAATAAATTATTATTTTTAAAAAATGGCTTACAGGAGTCAGTTCCGCATAAATTAAATATAGCCCTGATGCAACGTTTTTGAGCAATGAAAGCGCGCTCTTTTTCCGTACTGTTGCCCCAAAATATTACACCGTATCTGAGAATAGAGCCAACGTAACCATGGTAAGCTGTCAGCAAAGTACTCAGATTCGCTATTTTGCCTAATCTATATAGTGCATATGAAAATTGTCCCAGCTTTTTGCAAACATGCTCAATATGAAATTTCCAATTAAGTTTGTGGTCAATATGTAACCCTAGAAATTTCGTTACTTCCGTTTCTTCAATGTCACTATCTAGGTAATGAATTTTTAAAGCACCGGTACGTCGAGTTCTTATTAAAATCCATTATTTTAGTTTTATCAATATTAATCATTAAATTATTAATTTTAAGCCAATCTATAATCAATAGTATTGTTTGGTTAATGTCAGATTCTAAATCAATTGAATTATCATTAGCAAATAAAACGGTGCTATCATCAGCAAACAGTGTAATGTCATGAATAGTTTCATGTAAATCTCTTCCTTAACTGTACCGTTTAGAAAGGCGGTTGAAACCTCGAACTGATTTAGTTTTAGATTTTCTCGAGCAGATATAGCAAGCAATGCTCATACGGTGCTTAGACGAACCACTGGACTGAATGTTTAATCATAAATAGGCTTATCAACTTCAGGCTGCTGGGAGTAACCCGTAATAACCATTCCGGGTTTATACCTATCAACGGTACCATCAAGATTAATTTTTACTTTAAGCACCCATTTGCAAGGAAGGGCTTTTCGTCCTTTGGGTAAATCAACCAGATCTCAGGTTTGATGGTGATGCAGTGAAATTATTACATTTTGCATGGCATCTT
This sequence comes from Fissipunctia ypsillon, assembly GCA_947568875.1. Lineage (NCBI taxonomy): Eukaryota > Metazoa > Arthropoda > Insecta > Lepidoptera > Noctuidae > Fissipunctia > Fissipunctia ypsillon. Next base: position 28,234,086 of record OX387643.1, read on the forward strand.
GCCATTTTGCTTTGTATGGAGATTCCATCGCTTCTTTGAAGGTTTCAGGGTCTTTAGGCGTGTTGTTTCTTTAGCTGCTGCCAAAATAAAATCACTGTAGCGCTTAGGAGCTATGATTTCTGACCTGTCTCTCAAGAACCTTGTTTGAAGAATGGTCACATTTTCTTCAGCATCAGCATCATGTTCATCATCATTGGCAACAGTAAAAGATCCGGAAAGAGATTTGTATTCACTTTCATTATTTGCTGGTTCCACTTGTCGAACATCTTCAGTGCTATCGACCAAACTTTATTGCAGCATTTCATCTTGATCATCTGCGTCACTCTCAGGCCGGGACTCCACCAAAGCGGAGATGTGTGCGGTGTGCTGTGTGCTGTGCGAGAAGAGATGTTTTTCAGCTCGGGGGACTCCACCAAAGCGGAAATGTGTGCGGTGTGCACACACCGCACAAATTATTCACGATAGAAGCGTGTGCTCGGGTGCACGGTACTAGCAAGATGGCCGGCCGGTGCGCGCGCGGGACTCTGCGGGTTGCTGGCGGGCGAGAGGGGGGAGGGTGACATCGCTCACTGCACGCCGCTCACATCTCTCGTCTCCACTGCGCGTCGTCCGCGCACAGCTCACATCTCCGCTTCCATCGCGCCATACAAATATTACACATCTCCGCACAGTGATCTCCACTGAAGCTGAGCGGAGAGGAGATGTGTCAATAACACAATTCTATTGGTTGTTTAAAAAACATCTCCTCTCCGCTCGTCTCCTCTCCGCTTTGGTGGAGTCCCAGCCTCACTATCATGTTGCTGATCATCTCCTTCAAGATTGCCAAGCTATATACTAGCAGCCATACTATTGTACCATAGATATATTAGGTGGTCTGTCACAAATACTTCACATATCCACTGAAGAGGAGTGGAGACAAGATGTGTGAATAACAAAATACTATCAGTTGTTTAAAACACATCTCCTCTCCTCTCCTCTCCGCTTTGGAGGAATCCAGGGCTAAGGCTGTGAAACCATACTACATAATATTATATTCAACTTCGACATCATCCCTCATCATCCATCATCACCCCTCATCATTCATCATCATCCCTCATCATCCATCATCATCCACAGGCCGTTTTCACCCACTGCTGAGCATAGGCCTCTCTTATAATATGCCAATCCCCACGTGCCTGTGCCAACCTTATCCAGGTTCTACCCCCATTGGTAACAATGCCATCTGCCCATCTCGCCGCCGGACAATATGGGCAGATTATATATACAACTTAACTATTCAAAATTGCTATGCTAAACTATGTAGGCTGTCAAGATAAGAAAAATAATAGATTTTCTATCAGAAGTTGCAACATATGGCCAATACAAATGTATGAGAGCATTCAAGTAGGGCAGGCAAGTGTTCATGAAAATCATGTGAATCGTGTGAACGACCGCGGCAGCCCGTGCCTTCGCTCTTTGATCGAGACCTAATAAGGTTTGATGCCAAATTCTATTTCCTAACAAACTTTCATAGGTCCTTCTCTGTAGTCAGAAAGCTGCCCCTACAACTACCGTCTGACCTAGACATAAAAGACGCTAGCCATAACTCAAATGTACCTGTGTCAGAGCAGATTCATCAGGGGCAGGCTTGCATCGAGGAAACGCCGGTTCAGCAAGTATCAGGTCGAATGGGGGCCTTAGCATCAAGACGCGCGACCTGTTGAAAGGGGGCCGTCCCATACCGCCGCGTACGCTCATACCTCGGGCCCCGCGGCCACCCCCACGCACCATAATTCACTTTTACAACAGAAAACCTGACAATTACTACTTAAAGGAAACCCAGAGTTACACCCACTTTCAAATTTATATCATACGCTATGGCAGCGTAATACCGCGTTACTAATTATTTTGTCACGTATTTAATGTATTAAAATTGTATTTCAATGATATTTTTTTTGAAAACGTAGCGACACAATAAGTTTTCATCACAGAACACTGTCGTATATACAGACTAAGTGTCGTATGGTGTCACAATACGTAGTATCTCTTCTATATATTGTAGTCGTGACACTGACAGTCACAGAGTCACAGACTAAGTAGTCACTAAGAATCAGACACAGAGATATGACCACAGATTACTAATATGTGGCATGGACATGACAATCTCCTTGGATATGACAGACAGATAGAAAAGCCAAGACTACCTACAGGCTACCTATAGATCACCCTAGATCCTCCCTAGAGTATATTATGTTCTGTGCACTGAAGAAAAGCAAACAGAACATCAGTGTCAGACAGATTAGTCTGTGGACAGATCGATCAATGTAGTGTAGCCAATTAAAAAAAAATTTGTGACTGACGTCTGTCGATGTCCTACGCTAGATCCACACAACACCGAATTATTTTTTCATTGTTTTTTTTTTTTTTTTTTTTTTTTTTTTTTTTTTTTTTTTTTTTTTTTTTTTTTCGTGGTAGTGGTGAAGGCTAAACACGTGTTTTTGTCAGTGCTACGAATTTTTTCGATTTCTGGTAAATCCTTGTGTGAAACTTGGTCGAGATTATTCTTAGTGTTTGTGTTCTTTGTGTAAGGTTAGTTTTATTTGTGATTGTCTTGTTTTTAATAATTATTCGTCATCAAAATGAACTCCAAAAAGCCCCCTGATCCCGACCCCCCTGATGAGCTTTTTGATCTTTCCCCTGGCTTGACCATCACCCTCCCCCATGACACCCAAATACTCACGCAAGCCCCCAATATGGCTACAGAGAATACAAATCGGAAAAGAGCCGCTGTGTCCCCCACGACTACTCCAAATGTTCCACCCAAGATACCGAAAACCATAGTCGGCAGACTTACTTATACAGCCAGAGATAATCCACCGTATATTGTCAATGTTTCCCTTAAGGATGGTCAGACTTCAGGCACTGTGCTACAACCTGTCAAGTTTGGCATGTTTTTGACGATAAATAACATCAATAACATACGCCTCGATGGGGTCAAACGTATAGGAAGAAATCGTGTGTCGGTTGAATTCAACTCGCATCAGGACGCAAACAGTTTTTTAGTTAATATTTTGTTAATTCAACATAATTATACTGCCTCCATCCCACAATTTAATATTACACGGATGGGTATTGTTAGGGATATCCCTATTGAATGGTCTGAGGGCGAAATCATAGAAAACATCAAGGTTCCTGAAGGATGTGGTGCTGTTGTGAAGGCCAGGAGAATGAACCGTAAGGTGACCTCGTCTGGTGTAGCCGAGTGGAAGCCTACGCAGACAGTTGTTGTTACGTTTGACGGACAGGTTTTGCCTAAGCGGGTATATTGTTTCTACTCGGCTCTTCCAGTCGAGAGGTACACATACCCAACAATCCAGTGTTTCCATTGTTGTCGATTTGGCCATACCCGTACGCTTTGTAGGTCAAAACCACGTTGCTTCAAATGTGGTGAAGATCATCCAGGTGATGGATGTGAAATCACCCCTGAGTTAGGATTTTGTGTCTCATGTTCTGGGAACCATTTCGCAAATGACAGTGGTTGTCCTGAATTGGGCCGGCAGAAGAGCATCAAAGCTCTGATGGCGGAAAAATCGATTTCATATGCAGAGGCAAGTCGGGTTTTCCCTCCTGTTTCTAGATCTTATGCCGATGTCTCAAAATCTGCCCCTCGTAACAAGGTTATAATAAATAAAATCCAATCCCCGTCCTCAAGCCCAACGCCTGCTACCCAAAGATCATACCGTAAAACGGTCTTCCTTAAACCTAAACCCCGTGCCCCCCTTTCTCCTGGCTATAATAAGCAAGCTCATCAAACACTTACCCAAAATTACTCATTTTCCCCCTCCAAAAATGGCTGCGCCTTCCCAACGGAAGCCGCTGAGCCAATGATCTGCAGACAGGAGGACAATTCGAAAAATATTTTGGAATTAATTACAAACCTGTTAATGGCTGTTCTTACAAATCCTACTCCATCAATACCTGACCACGTTGCTTTAAAATTGACCTCAATATTAAATTATATTCACAATGTTCCATCCCCTGACATTCCTTCAATGGAACGTGAGGAGTATTACTCCCAGGAAGCCTGATCTTTCATTCTTAATTAATAGGTATAAACCATCGGTCTGCGGTATTTCCGAGACGTGGCTTCTACCTGAAAGTAATTTCAGGTTGCCGGGTTTCGGCGGTGTACGTAATGACAGGCCTGATGGATATGGGGGATGTGCTTTGCTCATCAATAGCAAAGTATCATTTTCCCCGATTCCTCTACCCTTTGTTGGCGATAACATAAATGTTGCAGCTGTTAAGGCTGAGGATATAAATATTTTTTCTTTTTATATTGCGCACCCACAACTCGAATATCTTTCAGTCATTAGAAATTTGTTATGCAATGTTAGCGGTCCAATACTTGTTATGGGTGATTTTAATTGTCACCATTATCGTTGGGGATCAGATACTTGCGATAACTTTGGCATTGGTTTGCTGGATGTATTGGATGATCTTGATCTCTGTGTCATCAACGACGGTAGTGTCACACGCAGATCTGCACCAGGGCAGAGTAATAGTTGTGTTGACTTGACATTCTGTTCGTCCAATATATCTAGCCTTCTCATCTGGCGTCGCTTGGATATGACTTATGGAAGTGACCACTACCCCATCATGATCGAATTCCCGTCTAAAAATGTTCCCACTAAAGTCTCCCCTCCCCTTTTAAAACACCGACTAAACTCAGCAGATTGGGATTTATACTCAAAAATTTTAGATTTAAGAGTATCTTCCCTTGCAAAAATTAACGAGAATAATGCCCAGGAATGTTTTTCGTCCTTTTCTTCTACCATCTCTTCTACAGCAGATGACTGTTTCCCTTCCAAAAAACCCCAATCTGGTAAAATTCCTTCTCCGCCATGGTGGGATAGAGAATGCACTGACATGATCAGGGCCAGGAATGAGGCTGAAGAGACCGTTAACTGTGAATTGAACCTGGATAACCTCATCGCCTTCAAGCGAATATTGGCTAAGTCCAGGAAAGTACTCAAAAAGAAGAAACGAGAAGGATGGTCCAAGTATTGCAGTTCGTTGAGTCCATCCACTCCAGTTTCGGTGGTATGGCGGAAAGTAAAACGTTTCAGGAGTAGTTTCGCACCTGCCTCCTCGAACAACCTCTCAGAAGAACTGGGGTGCCAGTTTTTCTCAAAAATCGCTCCAGCCTATGTTCCAGGTGTAGAGGACAGTTGTGTTGGCATTGATGATGTAGACAACACTAACGATCCAATGAACATGCCATTCAGCTTGGAAGAATTAAAAACTGTGCTATCCCGTGTCAGGGACTCCGCACCAGGAGTGGATGGATTCCCTTACTCTTTTATTGCCAAAGCTGGTCCAAAAACCCACCAATACTATCTGGACTTGGCTAATTTTTGCTTCACTTCCGGACATATTCCCACAGACTGGAAGGTTCAAGTTGTCATTCCGATATTAAAACATGGCAAAGATCCTAACGATCATTGCTCATATAGACCTATTGCTCTATCGTCCATACTAATTAAACTCTTAGAACATTTAATCAAGAATCGTTTAGAGTGGTTGGTGGAGAGCAGGAGACTGCTTCCAACGACTCAGTTCGGCTTCAGGAAAGGTCTGGGCACAGCTGATAGTGTAGGTATCCTCACGTCAGCGGTCCGGCTAGCCCTCGGCAGGAATGAGTCTGTGGTGGCCGTTTTCCTGGACATATCAGCAGCCTATGATTCGGTCCTCCTCCCAATTCTCAGGCAAAAGCTGCATGAGCTGAGAATCCCGGCTAGGATTTGTCGTATCATTGGTAACATCTTTACCAACCGTGTCATTCAACTAAGAATCCCTGGAGCTGAATCTGAACAAAGAACAGTATGGAGAGGGCTACCTCAAGGATCTGTTCTTAGTCCCCCATTATACAATATATACACAGCGAATTTGTCCTCATCTTTAAATTTTGACTGCAAAATCCTTCAGTATGCTGACGATATTGCGTTACTGGTCACTGGCAGTTCCATTCAGGATGCCGCTCTATCGATGAATGTCTCTCTGTCTTCGTTAAACCAATGGTTCCTTGATCACGGGTTATCTTTAAGTGCGCCAAAGAGTACAGCGGTTATTTTTACCCGTAAGCGTTCTGTTCCCCAAGTAGATATAAATATCGACGGACAAATCATTCCAGTCAAGGATAAGGCTAGGTTTCTGGGAGTAACGTTGGACTCGAGATTGTCTGGGGTTGACCATATTAACAACACGGTCAAAAAATGTGAACGCTCCGTATCGGTCCTTAAGGCTTTGGCAGGGGTGTGGTGGGGAGCTCACCCCTACACCCTCAAACTGGTCTATAACGCGTTGACCAGGAGCGCTTTGGACTACTGTTGCTTCCTTATTGAGCCTTGCAACAAAGAAGCGCTCAAGAAATTAGATAGCATCCAGGCCAAATGCCTGAGAATTATTATTGGAGCCATGAAATCCTCTCCCATAAATGCGCTTCAAGTTGAATGTGTAGAACCACCCTTATGCCTAAGAAGACAATATTTGGCTGATCGTTTCTTGTCTAAAATATTCTCCCTTTCATCCCATCCTTTACTCACAATTTTAGAGCAAATCGACCTCTCCTTCAATAATTCTCCTTATTGGAACAATAAGGCTGTTCCTCTGTTGATAAATAGGTACAGAGAGCTTAAACACCTCTCCTCACCTGTTTGTCAATATCCAATTCTCCCCGTCTTTTCCTCTGCATATGGGGCGATCCTCTTCAAACCAAAAGCCGTTTTGGGACTAGGTATATCAAAGAATTCCCAAAACGCAAGACGCGACTTCGAGTTAGCCGTCAAACGTTACTGGGAAGGATGGAATTTTTTCTTTACTGATGCATCAAAATTATCACAAACAGAATGTACAGGAGTAGCAGTATATTTTCAAAATTCCAAAATTGCCTTACTCTTTCAATGTCCACCAGAAGCATCAGTTTTTACAGGAGAGTGTATTGGCATTTTAGAAGCCATACATTATATCAAGTCTCATCAAATAAGAAAAGCAGTCATTTTTTCAGATTCCCGTAGTAGTATTCAGGCCTTAGAACAAAATCAACTCCATAGTAAAATCCAAAGTAAGATCGTCGTAGAAATTAAGAGCCTGTTATTTGAATGTTCCCAAAACGGCTTGAACATCGAGATAGCCTGGATCCCTGGTCATTCGGGTATTGCTGGCAATGAGTGCGCTGATTCGTTAGCAAAGTACGCCACATCAAATCCGGCTGATCGAAAACACTACGTAGCTCATAACTACGATTTGCGAAATGGTGCCAAGCTTAAACTGTTCGACTCGTGGACAAAAATGTGGAATGAGACCTCAAAAACCAAGGGGGTCTACTATGCAGCTATACAGCACGACATCCAAAGGAAACCTTGGTTTTTTAAATATCCGAAATTGTCCAAAAGAACTGTATCGTCACTTTGTAGACTTAGACTCGGACACTGTTGTAGCCCAGTGTTTCTGAATAAGATCCATGTTAGGGACAGTTCCCTGTGTGAATGCGGTCTTGCGGAGGGTACTTTGGACCATATATTTTTCTCCTGTTCCTTGAACACCAAATCCTTTGACCTCTATCGAAAAATTTCGAAATGTAACATTCCCCTCCCAACTAACTTCCATTCCCTTTTAACCCACTTCTCTCCCAAAATTATTAATATTTTAACAACTTTTTTAAACGAAAATAACATTAAATTTTAACTGGTGCGTAATAATTTATATGTATTGTATATATATATATATATTTTTTTTTTTTGTGCTGTTTCATCACCCTGTTGCATTGATTGTTTAGAATATTTCTGTAGTACTAACCCTTGTCCTCGTCTTTTCAGCAACTAACACCTAGATCTACCACAAAGTGCAAAGTCGACGGTCTGCCTCTGTGCTGCCGTCTAAACATGACGCTGGCAGAATAGTCGACATCGGCTCAATTGCCATAAGAGAAAAAAAAAAAAAAAAAAAAAAATTTTTCATTTCAATATCATCAATATCAATATTTCATTTCCTACCCATCTCCCACAGCAGGTAATTTTTGTACCATTATATAAATTAGATTAAGGCATGACTAAGGTGGCATTCGATAAATTCAAACTCGTTGATTAATCACCCAGGTGCTTAGTATGACTTGAAGCAACCAGTCTACCAAGTTTCGCCGAACTGTTCGTAATCAGACAATAGTAAATCAGCCATTAAAATAAACATCGATATTGATGGTATTTACGTTCCACCATAAAAATATAACAAACCTAGCGTTAGGATGTATCATTCACTATTATATGGATCAGTTGTAACAACCCTCTCGTCAGAGAGTAGGTAGTATATTCTTTGTAACAACCAAAAGTCGCAATGTCACATGTCAATGTTCACTGCCAATGCATATGTTTTTTTTTGTTTTTGGGGAATGGCATCTCGCAGTTCAACCTATAGGAGGTTGTCGACTGCTTAACCGGGCTTTCCTGTGGATGCCTCAATAAATTAAGGCCTCCAGCCAGGCATAAAACTAAAACTAAGAGTACTCGCTAAGGGCACCCCCTGTGGGGTACGGACCTCGGCTCAGGGCGTCGCTGGGAGAGGACAGCAATGGGACATGCTGGATCGGATTAAACTGCCAATCCATAGCTGCAAGCTAGCCGTATAGTATATACACGCGATTTTTAACCGACTTCGATAAAAGGAGGAGGTTCTCAGTTCCTCGGAAACTTTTTTTATTTTTTATGTATGTTCCCCGATATAGCTGGACCGATTTGGAAAATTCTTTTCTTGTTTGAAAGGGTATACTTCCCAGTTGGTCCCATTGTCATCAGGTCAGGATCTGATGACAGGATCCTGAAGAAATCAAGGGAAATCTTCAAATATTATAGGCACACCTATAGCCATTTGGGAATGGTTAAGTGGAGTTGATGGTAAAGTACCAGGAGAACTTCTAAGTCCCTGCATCGCTGCATCGGGAAAAGCAATATTTTGTAAAATGTGATGAGCAATTGACATTAGGCTATTGTAACTTAGCTAAATTACAAACCGACTCACTAAAAAGTGAAAAATAAAAACCTTTTTTTTTAAAAAAAAAAAACAACCAACTTCCAAAAAAAACACTACAAAATGAAAATTAACTTTAATTTTGGAAGTCGGTATCAAAAATCTAAAATACAGATCCAAAGACACCAACTTCCGAAATTAAAGTAATTTTTCACTTTGTATTTTTTTTTGTAAAAATGTTTTTTATTTCGATGATTTTAACAACTGACTAACAGTCGGTTAGTACGTTGTAAGTTAACGGACCTCTAGGGCAGCAATTATAGCCAGATTAGCGCTTGGTGAAACACTTGCTACTCTTAATGTCCACTTTTAAAATTCTGGTAAAAAACACTTCCTCTCTCCTTAAATCTCATCATTGCATAAAGTTCCCTGCCCCTATTTCATGTTTATTATTGTATATATGTATATGTGTATATATATATACGTATGGTATGTATGTATTTATTGTATTATATTATTTATCTGGTGCACCACTGACTACCTACAGTAATGTCTCTCTTTCTCCCTTTAATCCATCCAAAGGTAAAGGTTGTCTGTAAAAGATCGCTTTTAGCGATAAGACCGCCCATTGTGTCACCATAAGTGTAAAATTTCTACATTTATACCTGTAATATTTATAGTGTACAATAAAGAGTATTATATCTATCTATCTATCTAATGTCCCGTTAACATTTTAACAGAAGATTAAATAACCTAACATGTTTTGGTGAAACTAGGTCTTAGACCATTTAACCTATGGACGCGCCTCGTATGTTTATACCACAGTATAACTTTAATGTAGAAGTTGCGTGACAATGCGAACGCGAGTCAATACATTGACAGAAAACTAAGATTTCAACATGTTTGCGAATGTTTCGCCAGTGTAAGTAAACGCACAGTTAAGGTGCTCCGTGAAACATGTCAACCCGTGCCTTTTACACATGCAAGAAAATGTAAAGCACCCTTTTTCTAAAATATGGTTATATGGAGTATCATTCCTCAATTCTTATGTAAGTATTTTCGGCGAAATGAACGCCATCTTTTTTTTAAATTTAAAATAATATAAAAAATAATATACAAGGTGTAACATAATTAACGCACAAACTTTTAAGGGGTCATTGTACTCATCATTATGAACAACTTTTACTATGGGACCAAACCTGAAATAGCAAAAAAATCAGCTGCTCTCTACATTTATGTTCGCTTAACTCGTCAAAATGTAGGGAACAGCTGATTTTTTTTTCGCGATTTCAGGTTTGTTTCCATAGTAGAAGTTGTTCATAATAATGAGTACAATAATCCCTTAAGAGGTTGTGCGTTACTTATGTTACATTTTGTCAGTGGCGAGGCTTGACATTTCTTAGGAGGGCAGCCGAAGAAGTAATTTTTCAATTGTTTATATAGTCATACTGTACAATTACGTCAAAACTAATTTATTTACGCAGAAATAAAAATCATTCATTCACACAAAAAAGAAACTATATTTCCTAATAATTTTTATATTATTATTGGAATATAAAGAATCAAATAAAATGCAATAGAACAAGTGAAAATAAGATAAAATGCGTAATATTCCTCTGTCTTGTTCGAACCGACGCATGTTTCTTATACCTGTCTCGGTCATAACCCGATAGATAGCGAGTTATTACTGTCGTCCATACTAAGTCATGGCCTTAATGACCCTAATCGTCATTTCGAGATCGCTATTGTATGAATTTTTAGTTCGCTATTATCCCGTCGTGGCGCCGGCTTATTTAGAACAATAAAATTTGTGTTGTTGTTAAAATTCAAAGCTAAGAATAGACGTTTTTGTTGTTTGATTATTATGGTGTATTAAATACCCTTAGTATATCTATACCATTTGGCAATCGTAGACACTATTCAATGTGCTATTTTTCAATAGTGGTAAGTGAAGTTGCTCTTCCGATCATCCGAAAGGAAGCCAGTATGAATGGAGTTGTTAGCACGCTACGCCACTGCATCTTGTATTCATAAAGTCGAGGTCAGTAGGTAGGAAATACACTATGTTGATGAACATATCTACCTAGGCCAGCTAGTTTCCTTCCAAAACAGGCAGAACAAAGAAATCGACCGTCGCCTCGAAAATTCCTGGAGAAGCAGTAGCTCCTCCAGGAATTTGGAGTCACCCTTCATTAGCCCTTTCATAGACCAGTAGGTCTATGAAAGGGCTAATGAAGGGTGACTTTCCAATATCATTAAAGTGTAAGCTAGACGACATGTGTATCCTGCCTATCCTAACATAGGCCGCTCAGATTTGGTCTTTGACCGAGGCTCAGAAGTCCAAACTTAAAGGTTTGCCAAATAGCGATGGAGCGCAGCATTTTGAAAATAAAAATAACCGATCGAATTAGTAACACAACTATACGCTCGAAAACAGGCATCACTGATGTTGGTGTTAAGACCGCGAGGCTGAAATGGGACTGGCTGGGCCACACATGTGTATAGGATGCATATGCACAGATGGGCTAGTGTTGTCACGCAGTGGGTGCCTGAAAACAGGCGTCGTCACCAAGGCTGGCCCATGAAACGCTGGTGCGACGATCTAGACTCGTTCTTGACTGATTAGCCAGAAGAGGCAGCAGACAAAGATGAATGGAAAAGTAGGGCGAGACCTTTGCCCAGCCGTATGACAGTACAGGTTAAAAAAAATATGTTACAGTCCTTTACCTTTTTAGTATTTTATCTTTGATTTTGCATCAGAGTGTATTTACAATAGCTATGAGGTAGCTGACAGACGTAAAATAACTGTGGAAGTGAATGTTTTCATACGCGACGTGAGGTCTATGGGGCTGGGAGTGCCGGAGGCGCTAAAGTGCATTTAACCCCAACGCTGGTACCAACGTTGATTGGTTACTTTGTTAAGGTATCCACACTGGGAGTTATACTAGTTTAGTCCCGTCAGAGCCAACGCGAGGATGTCTGATATCGAAATCGCTCCATGTGCTTTTACAGTGGTTACATGTCAATAATAATAATGTTTACTAAAATGTTAATACTTTTATAATATCCATTATATTTAATTATTGAAAAGAAAAAATAGTTTTCCACGCATCAAATGCAACATTTTTAAACTTATGGCTTTTCCGGCTTGCATGCCATATTACCCGATGTGCTTGGTAAAGTTCTATCAATTCTAACACCTTTTCATTCGTCCATATGGATGGCGCCGGCGTGGACGAGTACATCTTACTTAACTATTGGGTTGGCAACTAAATACTGACTCACTTTCGAATGAAACAACGATATAATCGACGATATAATCGCCGTGTAAATCTATAATTTGTTTCCATCTATCTGGCAAAGATTGAATGTCTTACTCCCAGAAATCAACGGGCTGCTGTTTAAAAAAGTTATCCAGTGTATTCTCCACTGCGGTAAAATTATTAAAGCACTGTCCACGCAGAAAGTTTCAAGGAGAACGAAACATATGATAATCGGAGGGCGCTAAATCTGGAAAATACGGTGGATGCGGAACTGTAGTCCAGACGAACTCCTGCAATTGCTGATGTGTGGCAGAAGCAACGTGAGGTCGCGCATTATCGTGTAGCAAGTGGATGTTGACTTTTCTTCGCCTTTTTTTTCACAGCAGCCGCGAACTGACGAAGCTGATTAACATAGACGTTGCCATTGACAGTTTGTCCTTCGGGGAGTAATTCATAATAAATCATACCGCCTGCATCCCACCAACAACAAAGCAAAACCTTCCGTTTATGAGTTTGTTCTTTGACTTGGATTAGCAGTTCTTCTCCTCGTGGTAATTAGTAGGCTTTACGCTTGTCATTCTTATATAGTAGGTATCCAGCTCTATCTCCTGTTACTAAATCACTTAGAAACTCCTTTTGTTTGGGCTAGAGGAGCAACGATCGACAAATCGATATTCGGGCAGCTCGGCTTGCTATACTCAACTGATGCGGAATCCATTTTGCCAGCACTCGCCGATATCACAGTGCATGCAGTCGCTTTTCGATAGCCGTGTGACTGCAGCCAAGTGCCTGCGCTAACTCGCGAGTAGTAGCATCCGGGTTTTGATTTAATTCTGCCAGCAGCATGTCGACATCCAATTTGACTGGTCGACCTGAACGGGCTTGATCCTCTAGTGTTGTATCGCTGGATCGAAAGCGACGAAACCATCGACTTACAGTTGACTGTGTGACTGTGCCCTCTCCAAATGCGTTGTTGATATTCGCATTTGTCTGCCTCGTACTGGAGCTACGTTTAAACTCGTAAAATATTACAGCTCGAATAGCGTGCTGGTCCATGTTATGGATTAAACTGCCAAAGACGCGCTCTACCCGCCTTTTATTTATTCAATAATAAAGCTTCTGGAATGTTCTAGATTTATCTTAAAAAAGAACTTTCTAGTTCAATTCGACAAGAAAAAAGATTTTTTTTTAATAAAGTGAGTCAATACTTTGTTGCCAACCCAATAGATACAGACCCGCACTCGACGCGCGTCACAACCAGACTGAACAAGCAGCCAACGTATAGACGAATCACAAGTATTGACGTAGATTCCTTTTATGAAACCGATACGCACCAGCGAACTACCATCGCTCGTACCAACGTCGCTGGGGCCAATACAATTTTCTAGATCCATACGTACAATGAGCGGCATTGGGGCCAAAGGTGGGGCCAACGTGTGTAGCCGGCTTCACGAAAGAATTCCCTTCGGCTGTAATGTTGGTAACACGGAAATCAGTCATCATCTGCCTAGCCTTTTCCCAACTATGTTGGGGTCAGCTTCCAGCCTAACCGGACGCAGCTGAATACCAGTATTTTACATGGAGCGACTGCCTATCTGACCTCCACAACCCAGTAACTGGGTAATACGATACCCCTTGGTAAGACTGGTTGTCAGACTTTCGGGCTTCTGACGACCCGTAACGACTATCAAAGATCCACGAATGACAGCCGGGACCAACGGCTTAACGTGCTTTCCGAGGCACGGAGGAGTCTCGGTATGTAAAGATGGTCACCCATCCACGAACCAACCCTGGCAAGCGTAGCTTAACCTGATGGATCGACCCGTGCGGCGGTTATTACTTAGCCACGAGCTCCTCAACACGGAAATCAGTGTTGCTGAATATTTATTTAGGCCGGCCACACACAGTTTGAATTCCATTTCGGAATCTCGTTTCAAAATATCGATTCGGAATGTCCGAACGCAGTTAATTCATACAATATGAAAACGAACTGAAAAACTACTTACGTTTTTCCATTCGAAAATTCCGAACGGAGAAATACTGTACAGACGCCAGCAGGTCAAGCTACCCGAAACCTTCAAATTTTCTCAATCAATCTTGAACCTAATGCTATAGCAATAAAGTTGAAAATCTATTAAAGTTGACAGATTGTATAAGCTTGATGTGCTGCCGTCCATACATACGTGTCCTCCTTGTGTGTCACCCTTGATTTTTCATAAAGCTGCGTTCGGACATTCCGAATTGATATTTCAAAATGGGATTCTGAAACGAAAATCCGACTGTGTGTGGCCAGCCTAAGCGCCTGTTTCACGGTCGCCAACCGCGTTCCCGATAGAGGTGACCTTGGTCGACGTCCGGCAGAGCTGTTTTAATGTTTGGTCGTAAACCACCATCTACACATGGGTCGCCAAACTTTTTAGCCCAAGGGCCAGACTAACCTCTACTAAAGCCCCCAAGGGCCAGGACCTTGCTAGCTCATCATAGGAACATACTGTAGTTTTGAATTACGCGCAAATTTTCGGGGATTTTTTTTAATATTGACGGCGCGGGCCGGACCTGGCCCGCGGGCCGGACTTGGCCCGCGGGCTGTAGTTTGGGGACCCCTAATATACATGCACAGGCTAGATAGTTCTGCACGGTTGTAAACCACCAAGGTCACCTCTGTCGGGACGCGGGCGCGGTTGGCCACCGTGTAGCAGTCTCATATCTCTGATTTCCGTACTAGCAACATTACGGCGAAGGGAATTATTTCTTGAACCTTGAAACGCTACTTTCTATAGCAAAGACAAAGATTAAACATGGGGATCTATAGTCTGTGGCCAATTTACCAACTGTCAAGTTGTTAGTTTGTTTATGTGTTGACATATCGTCATCCAAAAAAAATAAGAAAAGCGCGGGAATGGATTAGCTCTAGCGTGCTGCTATCTAGCGTGATGCACAGAGTACATTTGGTGTGATGTGATCTGTCTGCCTGTAGTATAAGACGTGTTCTGTGGATGAGATCATGTGAGTTCTGTGGGATTAGATAAAAGAAATTGGCGGAGTGGACGAGACGACCATATAATATACTAATGACACGAATGGACGCATCCGTTGTGAATAAAATGTTAGTGTAGGGAATTTATGAGATTAGAAGTCGGTAGTTGTAGTCGAATCCGATCATCCGGGGCTTTTGTCCCTCGGCACTCGGCAGCATCCCGGCAGGCTGTTTTGTAACAAGATATTAGTGTTACTTAGAAATCAATCCGGTATGGATATGAGCACACAATAGATTGACATCGGTTCGTTTTTTAAAAAAGAAGCCTAGCATGGCCTGCGTCGGTCATGGTCGGACAAAATTTGAGTAGGTAGGTGTCTAATCGATACGAAAAGAAAAAAGAAGCATTGTAAAAAGCGTCGTCGAATTCCTACATCACAATCCCAGTCATTGGGTTGTGTAGTGTTGTGGTTGCACTGATTTCAAACTCAGAATTTAATCATACTCAATTATATAGTTCCCTGCATAATACCAACTAGTTCCTTTCTTCAAGTTGCTCCCTCCCGCAAGTCCCTTCGGAAGAAGGATCTTTGATAAGATAGAAAGTTTGCCTATTATTGTTTAAATACCTACAACAAAAACTTATCACCCAATTATGCAACTTCGAAGCATCCTAATGCTTTTGGTAAATTCCATAAACACAAGATATACAAATGGTCCTGCGAAATGGTCCTTACAGGAAGTTATTGGAAATACAATAGTGCCTATTTCTTGGAGTCCTATTTAAAGTGTGTTGATTTCAAAACTTCACAATCAATAATTTTTATCAAAAATGGATAGAATTTAATTAAACCAGTGGTAAGTAGGGCTTACCAGATGGTTGGGAAATCTAGGAATGTCCCAGAATTTTGCATCTTATCCCGTGTCCATTAATAAGACTACAGTCCCGGATTCTGAATACCTAATGCTTTTTCTCCTTTTGCAAAAGAATATTTAGCTTGCTGAATAGTTTATGGACTAAAGAGTGAAACAGAATGTCCATGGATTTGATTGATCAAGTCTGAACTGTAGACTTGTATCATTATTGATTGTTCTTCTTCACAAATTTTATCAATTTTGTAAAGCCCTGATGGATAAAAACTAATAAAAATTGTTAAATCCAGTGATAAATATTAAAAATCGGCTAAGTGCCAGTCGGACCATGCACAATGAGGGGTTCTGTAGGTAGTTAAAAAGAATTTGTCCCAAAAACAAACTTAACATTGCAGTTGAAAAACATGTTCTCCCATACATTGGGTATATGTTACGGTCAATACTCCAACTGCAAATTTAAGTTTGTAGTCACACAAAAAAAATTGTTTATGTGACAAAACTACAAATAACGATTTTCGGACTTTTTCCTTTACTTGGGCTATCAAATTGTTGTGTTATCAAGAAAGAGAACTACAGTTTTTTCTGTGCTTTACATACATTCACTGGATGATTTTACTCTTTTGTTTTTCTTTAGGCTTGTTTTTTGTTTGAACTTTTATAAAATTTATATTTTTAGCTTCACATTCGGAAATATTTAAAAATGCCCTGAATGGCTTCGATAAAAAATGGTACAGTCGACTACAAAGAGATGTATACCCCCTAAAGTTACAAATACATGTACCCATTGAAAGAAGTGTACATGCTTCGTTACAAATAATTATACACATGATATATGACGATTATATGTGTTCACTCAATGTGCCAAATTTATGTATACAGCAAGAAGGACACTGTAATGTGTACGCTCTGAAACTAATTAATGTGTTCGTCTTTGGTTACAATGATATGTATACAAGCGAACATTATAATTTTAAATTTCAGAAATTCTGTCAAAACTAATGAAAACTCTTTGGATGCAGTATAATAGGTTTTAACTTTTTGTGTTCTTTGATGACACTTATAAATGTCAAAATATAAATACTGCTTATTAGTATTAATAGTTCCTCTTATCCATCATCTTTACGAGAATAAATAACATTTATTCATTATTTACAAAATGTATCGTATTGATGAGCACACCAAACACCGCATTGTCTCATTACGGGAAAGTGGCGTTTCTATTTCAGACATATCTGAAGAATTAGGGATTACGGTAAGATTTTATACTTTGACAAATCTTTTAGTTTCTTATATTATCTAAGAAATTGAACAAACCATCCGTATATAAAAGAACCGTATATCCGTCCGTGTATCCGTCGTGTATCCGTGTATATTTGTATGCATAAATATGAAGGTCACACATATATTTTTATTTGTTTTGCAGCGAAGAACCGTATATTTGTGGTGGAAACGTTGGTGCGATGAAGGATCATTGACGTGTCACGTATCTAGCGGCCGCCATAAGAAAACTACTGCAGCCAGCGACAGAATGTTAATTGAAAACGTGATGGTTAATCGTTTTGTAAGTGTTCCCACATATGCAGCTGAATTGAATGTTAGTTCTAATACTATTCGAAGACGGCTACGTAGCGTGGGCCTACGTCACAGGATCCCCGCCAGGAAGCCACTATTGACTGATCGGCACAAATTTTTAAGATTGCAATTTGCCAATAATTACTTAAATTATGACTTTAACAAAGTTATATTTGTCGATGAAAAGACATTCACGACTAATGCAGATGGACGCGTTTCCCTCTATCGTATGGATAACACTCGCTATGAGGAGAGAAATGTATTGTCTAACAGACGGAGTGGCCGATTATCTTTAGGTTTTTGGGGATGGGTCTCTGCTTCAGGCCCAGGGGAATTAGTTGAAATTTCAACTCGTTTGAATGCTAATAATTACATTGAAATCTTAAGGGATGTTTTAATCCCTACATTTAGAAACGTATTTGGAGATGAAACAATTTTTTTACTTCAAGACAATTCTTCCATTCATAACTCTAGGTTAGTTCAAGGATGGATTAACGAACAACACAATATTGAGCTAATAAGGTTGAGTCCCAAGTCTCCTGACCTTAATATTATTGAGAACGTGTGGGGTATTATGGTCCAAAATTGGGAGCCATCTCAAGTAAGAACGATTGACAATCTAACACAACATGTCCATGAATTGTGGGATTATTATCGTGGCTCGAACTTTTGTGAGAATGCAGCGAATTCCATGCGAACTCGTTTGCAAGACGTAATCGATGCTAATGGAGGGTATACAAAATATTGAACAAGTTTTATAATTTATTGCCAAAATGTGAAGTAGATCTACTATTGTTATAAGTAAAAGAATATTATAGATAGTTATGTTATTAACAGCAAGATGACAATTTAAGTTTAAATAAATGAGTTTTATGATTCGATAGTTTCTTTTTACGAGAAGGTTGTAAATAATGGAAATATGTGGTGAAAATAATTTTTAGTCAATGGGGAAGGCAACTGTCAAAATGGCGCTGTCGTAGCTAGTTCCCAATACAAGCCAATAATACAAAACGTGAGATGGTTTTATTTTATTTTTGCGAAAATGATGCGTTATTGTGTTACTTAATACTCCGAACCTGGAGTCTACCATTTCCCGAGAGACCCTAAAATTAAAAGATGGTGGCTTAAAGCAGTTCGTAGAGATGTTTTATAAATTAAACAGAGTACTTAGAAACATTTTGAAGAAAGTGACTTTGAGGATATATTTATGGTTTTAAATTCTGACACTTTCCATGTCAAATACTTGATTTAAAATATTAAAATCACCGAAAATAACGAAATAGCGAAATAAAAGCAAACTCACGAATGAACGAAATGTCAAATTTATTGTAGGCCGTGGGGACCTAGCTATGACCACGCCATCTACAATTAGCTTTGCCCGACCTTCCACATTTTAATAAACAAACGACAAGCCAATAACGTCACGCATACGTGTCGTGGCCAGATTTTAGAATTGATCATTTCATGAAATGGTCAGCTAAAATTGACTATATTGTTTAAACGTCAACATTTAATGATATGTCAGTCGCCCCCTATTACATGGTACTTAAACATAACTGGCGAAATGTGGGTGTACTATAGGTACATCTCTGCCCAACCCTTCGGGGAAACAAGGCGTGACGTTATGTTATGTTCATGAAATTATCAATTCTAAGATCTGGAAAACAAGTATTTCCGTACTGTTCTAAAATTTGAAAATATAATGTCAGACCTGTATACATATCATTGTAACCAAAGACAAACACATTAATTCGTTTCAAAGCGTACACATTACAGTGTTTTTCTTGCTGTATACATACATTTGGCACATTTAATTGAAACATACATCTGTCATACATCGTGTCTACAAGTATTTGTAACAAACAATGAAAACATCATCAAAGGATATATATTTTTGTAACTTTCAAAGGTATACATCTCTTTGTAGTCGACTGTACAGCTGTGCCTTTGTTTGTTTTTGCTTGACTAGGCGAGGCACTACCATACCCCCAGATTTATCCTCCCGCTATACAGCAATTACACTAACGGTGTAAAAAAATTTTATTTATTTGGCACATACTGAAAGGTAGGTACAAATGTATAAACACAAAACCAACAAAAGTATAAATCAGTATTTTTATCTTTTCTTGATTATTGTTTGTTTAGAGACAACTGGTAGGATCTGGGTTTTCAGTTCTTTAAGTGATTGTGAATTATTTGGCTTTTTCTCCCACTGTTCCTGATAAGAGATTCTGATATAATGTAGATTGCTTCTCACTAAATGCTATAAGATCACCAAGTTTTCTTTTAACCCTTAACCACCTACCACTTATTATTGTCACACAACCACCTGCTGCTGCTGCTGTCTGTGGGACCTGGGAGTAAAATGATTACGCTAACGCTTAGTACAAAATGTATGGCAATGACATTACCCGCGTAGATGTGTCACGTGACTTATTGCAGGTAGGTAATGTCATCGCATTGCCATACATTTTGTACTAAGCGTTTAGCATAAACGATGATAGAAAAGTAATATGGCTAGGGGGGCAGTTAAGTTAGTTTCCTTGCTAAAATCGGACAGATGAAGATCAATTTCTTTTAAGTCTTCATCCTTCTGTTCATCGTCTTCCTTGCTTAAGTCTTGTCGTACTGTACTTTGAAAATATCGATTCCGATCTAGTTTATCGACGTTTCCCATCCCTAATTGAGTAGCGTCGAACCAAGTAGTTTCGTGGCGGAGTACTTTGTCGGTGTCTGTGTGTACTATCGCAATGACCTCCGGTGAACTCAGAAAATCAGCTGAGCGAGGAGCTTCTTTATGTTTTATTTACATTGCGTTTTTTTGTGAAAAAATTGAATTAATTATTTTTTCATTTAAAATGTCTTTGGGGTAGATAGGTATAACGACTTTATACAGTTTAAAGTGGAAAAACATTTTTTTTTTTCAAAATTTGGAAAAAGCCGACGAAAAATTCCAACGCTACGGGGTCCAGAATCATGTACTGAATCACTGGAACACGTATGTGCGTTCATGTACCTTACACCCTGTATAGCGGCATGGCATATGAGCTCTATGAAAAGTAGGTGGACTCGAATGTGTTATCGCTCGGCTGTCGAGCGACCATTGAATAGTTCCCGTGTCGTATCTGTTTACCAACCATTCTTTAAAGTTCAAAAAAAGTTTCTTCGGGTGGCCTCTCTTTACTAGACTACATGGAAGAAACTTTGGTTTAGGATGTTTTTAGGGGACCTAAAAAAAAAACAATAGGCATAAAAAGTTATAAAGTTTAATGAAAATAAAAGGTAAATGTAATTTATGGTAAAAAAAAACAAACAAAGAAAAAACAACTATGAATTTTAAAAAAAAATCGGCAATGTTCCGGATGGTGGTCACTCCGTCCCGGACGGCGTCCGCCATTGCGCGGTTGCCGTCTCCCAAACACCTTATCGCAGCTGCCATGTCTCTCTGCGCCTGAGCAGCGATGAGATTACTCTCAGCTTGCTTCTCCTCTAGCGCCAGCCGCCTCTCCACGATCCTCAAAAATCTCCGAGAGGGAGGTCATTTGAGACCTCCTCTGAGATGGCGGCTGACGACTAGGTCCGCGTATTGAATCTGAAAAGAAATAAAAGTAGGTAAATCAAAATACCTATAAGTACTTACCTCTAATAAAATTAAGACGTCATTGTACTCGTAAGAACGTTATTAAATAAAGAGGAAGTAGTATATACAGGTACTTACTGGCAGAGATATGGGGACTAGATTCTCGTGTGGGAGACGGAGCCAATTCTGGTCCGGGTTGGTGGGGAGACTGTGAATTCTAAAGAAAAAAACGTTATGTTATTACATACGAGGAGGGATAAAAAAGTAGTGAGAATGAGAAAGAATATAATGACTATTGATAACATAATAATTTATTTTTCTACATAGTCTCCGAGTCTCTCTACACACCGAGTCCAGCGCTTTTCCAAGGCTTCAATCCCTTTCAAAAAAAAAGTTTTGTCTTGGTCCTGCAACAAGCTCTGCACGGCATCCATCACCTGGTTATCTTCTTCGTACCTGTTTCCCCTTAAGTATTCTTTCAATTTGGGGAACAGATAAAAATCGCTAGGCGCCAGATCTGGTGAATAAGGGGGGTGGTCAACCAATTCGAAGCCAGCTTGCTGAATGGCAGCCATCGCAACTGCCGACCTGTGCGCGGGTGCGTTGTCGTGATGAAACAGCACGCCCCTTCGAAGTTTCCCTCTCCTTTGCTCTTTGATGGCATTCCTCAACTTGGGAATTGAAGCTGCATAATATTGGCCTGTAATAGTGGTTCCACGCTCCAGGTGATCAATCAACAATATCCCTTCTGAGTCCCAAAGTATTGAGGCCATAACCTTGCCAGCCAATGCCACGGCACGAAACTTCTTCGGGGTCGGTGATGATGGCCGTTTCCATTGCGAAGATTGCTGTTTTGTCTCGGGATCAAAATGATGGACCCATGTTTCGTCCATTGTTACGAAACGAGACAAAAAGTTTTCAGAATCTTCTTGAAACATGTCCAACAATATCTTCGAAATGTCAAGTCGATTTTGTTTCCGACTGTCGGTTAACATTCTCGGCACCCATCTTGCGGAGACTTTTCTCATATTCAAAGATTGTTTCAATATGGATTGAATACTTCCATATGAAATGCCCGTTTCTTGAATTAAGTATCTCTTCGATCGCTCAATACAATTTTCTCGACTTTCGCAACATTTTCTTGGGTGACTGACGTCGATGGACGGCCGCAACGATGTTCGTCTTCCGTGCTCGTTCTCCCTACTCGAAATTGAGAAGCCCACCTTGCGACAGTGGAATACGGCGGAGCAGACTCTCCTAATGTTGCCTCCAAATCGCAATGAATCTCTTGCGTCGTTAACTTTTTTAAACAGAGGTATTTAATAACGGCTCGCACTTCGTTTTTCTCCATTTTCGAGAACACGTTCCGACACGAAGCAAACAAATGACTACATTCAGAAAAAAACAAAAGAGAATCGAAGATTTTTTCTTTATTAATATTACAAATATGTACCTGAGCTATGCCTGCCAGTATTTATTTTTTTTCTTACCAAGGAGTATGCCGTTCTCACTACTTTTTGATCCCTCCTCGTACAACATTTCACTAGGCCGTAGATTGTAATTTTAATACGAAACATACTTGTATTGTTGTAACCCCGATATTTTCGGCAGTGACTACGAGAGGATAGGATTCGGGACTAACAGCAGGTTCCTTATAAATAAATGATTAAATTGAGTTTTACCGAAATCAATTAGAGATATGTATATACAATAAAGTAAAAAAATATTTAGGTATCTACCTAAAGCTATTATTATCTTTAGAATATTAGAATAGCGACTTTGATAAATTAAGAATACGTGTAGATACATACAAAACCATAATAGGACATGTTCTGCATGTCGGAATCTTGTGCAGCCTGCAATTAAATTATATGACATTTTAATTAAAGTTTCTATAAAGTAAAAGCAATATGACATATTGAAAAAATAATAACAGAACCTACATTAATAGTATGAGTGATGATGGATGGACTGGTGGGCGACGCGAAGGTGACCGTTGCTTCAGAAGAGTGCTGTAAAAATAAAATCATCTTCCAAATATCTTGTAGGTAAGTAGGTACTTTATTTTTTGGGTACTTAAAAAAATTAAGACAACGAAGGCAGGTGATTTCTATAGTACCTACATACTTATTACTACAAAAAATGCATTACAAAACTTACTTGGACTACTTCATATTGCAGGTGACGGTCACCAACGGCATAACCCTCGCCTCCTAAAATTCGCGCTCTTCTGTTTCCGTTAGGTCCTGAATACTATCGACGCCCCCACCAGTCCTTCGCCGGGCAGCGGCGCGTTCCGCAGCTCTTTTTTTAGCGTCAGTTTCTGGTCAGTCCAGTGCTATTTGCATTACAAAGTAAAAACAGTCAGTGTGTGCCATGATGTTTAGTATTTTGTGAATAAGAAATAACATAACCATACATTATTATTGCAGCACTCACTTTCCTAATAAAATCACTACTTATGGCCTCTGTCGACGGTAAGCATCGTCACGCTCAGCGGCTCAGCGTCGCTGAGAGCCCGTCGACAGAATTCTAGTAGTCTACATTATGTTAGTACAAGGAAGCAAGTAATATGCTTTAGAACTTACTTTCATCCATTGCTTTTTGGTTTTGGTGCCCCCCCGCCCCCCCCCCCAAGCTAATAAGCCTGGGAACCACCCCTTCCCAGAATTGGTTTATTTTTTTGGCATTTGCCGTTTTTAAGTGGCCACGTGCCACTTCGGGGTCCAACTCTATGAAGTCTGTTAAGGCCATGAATTGGGCCTCGGAGGCCTGTCGAGAGCGGGATGATGCTACAAATAACAAATATTGGAGTAACGCCGCTGTAATTACTTCTAAAATAATTTATGTTTACGTCTTAGTGCTTACATACCAATTTAAAATGTTTGACATCTTATTTATAATAGCATTGTAAAATCTGCCCTTCTTTACCTCATTTTTGCAGAACTAAGTAAAAAAATTCACTAACAAAGTTACGAGCGGAGCGAAGCTTTTGCGGTCTGCGAGAGTAAGAGAGATTTTTTAATTTACAAGAGAGCGCGAATTCGCGCGTCTTGTCTACGATTGATGAACATTTTTTTAAAGAAAATTTGAATTTCGCGCGCTGGTTTTTTGCATTCCTACATTGACAATCCATGTTCGCACTGACAAAGTTCTAGTCGATTCTATTATTTTAATAAATATACCTATATTTTATCAGTTAGATATACTATACGTCGATGGTTCCACACTTAGTAATTATTTTCAATTTAGACATCTCTAAAGATTACTAAACTTCATCACCTGTGGTGGAAACGTGTGTGTCTAATGCATAATTCAATAGTCTATTACATAAAAAAAAGCTAGGTACTTTCCAAACAAATGTTTAATACATACCTACTTTGAATTAGTTTGTCAGGACGCCGCCCGGTGGGGCATTTATTCAAATTAGGCGGTCAAAATTATTTTCTTTGTTTTATGTATTCTAAATAGTTTATTATTATGTTATTTCTATTATAAAAGCTTTTGGTGAACATATATTCAAGTAAAACACAATGGTTCATAACAAAATACGGTTTATTGTAAAAAAAAATTACATAACTTTTTATTTTATTACGAGGAGTCCCACGTCTCTTCACCAGAGCTGAATCCTTGCATTTCATTGTCAGATTCTTCTGTGGTAGTTTCCTCATCCGAGGAATTCTCTTTAATCGTTTGGGCCTCAGCAGACATAAGCATTTGTATTGCTGCTTCACTATGTGGCGTAAACCTCTTTTTAGGTTTGGTCTTATGCTAGATATCAAGAGGTCTGAGCTGAGCAATAATCTGTTCATTACATCTAAATTTCATTGCTCTCTAGAAAATTTTCTAGCGTAATCCTGTCGGTACAGTCGAATATGCTTGTTACGCGCCTCTGCTGCTTCTTCCGATAGTAAACCTATAGGCAAAAGTACATTTTCCATGACAGTTGCGCCATGAATTAATATTTTATGCATTGTGGGAGTCATGGGATGCCAGGGATATAAATTAATGTACATCTTCGCAGTCTCATACCCATATAGAGCAAACTTTTTTAAATCGACTTTATGAGAACTGGATATGACTTCTAAAATCACTTTCAGGCGTTTTATTAGATTTAAATCCACACCAGTGATTTCAGCAGCAACTTCTGGATTGGCAAAAAATCTTCTACTAGTATTTCCATCGTTGGTATTGCCAAAACCAGCTTTCGGCACATCTACTAGTAGGCCCATTTGCTCTCTAAATTTTGTTTGTATTTCTGCCTTTTTCTGTTTGACAATGTCTTTGTCATTTTCCGACCTTAACTGCCATTTTTGTACAGGAATCTTGTATGCCAAATGTAGCATGCTTTCGAAAAAGCGAATCCTAGCATGCAACACAGATATGCCAAACTGTATTGCGTCGATATCGACAGTTTTCTTTATGTTGAGGTTATTAAATTCTTTTGATGTAGCACCGCAGATGTAGCACCTCATGGTTGTAGTCGTCGACGTTGCAGCGTTAAACACTTTTGCATCGACCATAGTTAGAGTCATGACGTGCTTTGTACTTAATAACATTTCGCTCAGTACGAATTCGGTGGGTTGCAAAGCATTTATAGCCTCGTCGACATTTGCGATTTCAGACTTAGTGATATCCACCGTTTCTGTGGTAAATTGGATCCTTATTGGTCGACAGAATCGTGGCGAAGAAGGAGTTGGACTTTGCCAAACAACTTTTTTGTTTGACCCACATGCTAACTGTAGCGGAACAAAGCAACTTTGGAAAATGTTGCTTGTCACTCGCGTTTCTATCTTGCATTTTTTGTTTGAATTGTGATTGTTGTGATCCATCACATCCCCATTTTGCAATTAGGGTCAACGATTGACGCTCTTCTGGACTTAATTGTTTTAATACATCCTCTAAATATGTTGCCAAACGTTTAGCGGTATGTTCCAATAAATCCTGCAGGTTAATTTCAGCACGTTTCAGTTATTCGATACGCATCTTTCGCCGGATAACATGTCTTTTTTGCTTGCTGAAACAATTTGTAGCTCGGATAAAACTTCTTATTGCTATTTCTTATTATTTCATATTGTCGCCTTGAAAGATCAGCTTCCACAAAAACTTTGAAAGGGCGGTTGTTGGATCTAGTTGTGATTGTTTTTCACTCTGCTTGGTTATTTTGTATGCTTTTTGATATGCTTGAGCTGTCTGCGGAAAGTTGGTAATGTCTTTTAGAATATTGGATGCTATTCTCTCTCCAGAACATTGAAGGGAAACCTGAGCAGCATGTATTAACAATTCTTTTTCAACAGCACTGCGTACTTCCCGTGCTTTTCTGCGTTTACTCCTTTCACTCGATTCTAAAAATGACTTTGTTGGTCGACCAGAAGAAGGACGTTTAGCCCTCGGTATTTCCAATGTTGCTTGTAACCACTTATCATTCTTTTGAAGGAAAAGTTGTGATTTTTTATGAGCTTTGTTCCACTTTTTCTTAAATTGAGACTTCAAATAGGACAATTTATGCTTCACTTCCTTCTTTTGTTCTTCACAATACTCATCTTGCGATAAAACATATCTCTTGAGATAATTTAACATTCGTCAAAACTTTTCAAGTTTTGTTCCTGCATCTTGTCAAAAAGGTAGGTGCCTATCTATGCGTTACTACTCTCATCCCTGAGGTACCCCAGCTTCTGGAACGAAACGAGAACTCGTTTAAAAACAAAAATAATTTATTAGCAAATTCGATGAATTTGTACTATAACATTCATTGACATTGAATACCTTGATTTCACGGATGTTCACGGCCAATTTCAGGGTTTTCAATAAGCTTTAATATTCTATTTTATACTACAACTGACAAAACCAATGGGACGAACCCTGAAGTACAACAAAAACCATTTTAAATAGAAAAAAATAGACTTTAATACAACAATCACGACCATGTTTTTAATCTACCAGTACTCAATATTCTTTTTTACCATTTGCATAAAAAATATTAATATTTATGTTCTCTTACCTGTTATACTTGAATCCATCAAAATTTTCTTCACAGCACACTCCAAAATAAAAATATTCACTTTTAAAATAACAGTTTTGCACAAAATGTCTAAAAGCAATACGAAAAGCTACTCCAAACTAGCCCCTAAATCAAATTTGGTTTCACCAGCATTTTTATCACCTATCTAGGGGACACATAATTAAGTGACGTTTTGTTTTTGATAGTAGTGACTGATTCGTCTTTGGACTTGTCGATACTTTGAACAAGATAGTTTTTTTACGAAATTCTCTAAAGTATACACTTACATGGATAGTGGTTAATAAATCATGTTTTATAGTAGTAATAAACATTATTTCATTCATATTTTTTAACTTTTTCATGTTTATTGGCTTATTTACTTTGTGTTTATATTACGAAACCTCGTGTGTTATCTGTGGTCTTACTTGTATTTGACACTTAGTTCTTTTACGTGAGATTTGATTTTTGTAACGATGCATTGCGTATTATTTTACCAATTATTTCGTGATATTTTTGAACAAAAAGATCTAGACCAGCCTTTCCTAAAGTGGGCGATGACGTCCCCTTGTGGGCGCTGCAGGCCTGGGGGGGGGGGGTTGCGGCAGTAAGAGACCCAGAAAAAAAATGGGGGCGTTGTGTAGAAGCTTAGGAGGCGATTTGTAATTTCATCTAGGTAGTGGTTTTTAACTAGGTGAAAAAATGGGGGCACTAAAAAATTATTTATTCTCATTTTAATGTTACTTCAGTGTGAGAAAGAGATGGAGCTATACACGACGTCTAGCTCCATCTCTTTCCCACAATGAAGTAAGATTACAATAATTCTGCTTTAAGAAGTGGTGGTCTCGCTCCTGGTTGTGGGCGATCACCACACGGAAAGTCTTGATACATTAGAATAAAAACGGCGGCAGGCAAGGGATAGTTAAAATAGCCTGTTTCGCTGGTGTTAGCACGTGCGGATTAGTTCTGGGTAATTGATACGGCTGGTAATAACACATTAATTTTGCTTTTGTTTTTCAATTTAGTGCTTATCCAGATGTAATGGCAAATGTTCTTAACTTTAGACCCTAATATATTAAACTTAGATTTTTTTCTATTCATTAGAAATTATCTACGGTGAAAGAAAACATAGTGAGGGAACTTGTATATTTTAGAACCAAAAATTCGAAAACGTGACTACCAATACGCGCTGGGCCCACGAGATTGGATTACAGCCAGCAGTGGGAACATTATAGGCTGATTATTGTACCACACAAAGTAATTCTCACGTCCATGTTGCGGGCTCGACTGGAGATACTGACGACCGATGATGATGATTTTTATCAGGGAGCACCGCATAAGAGGTACAATGTGTACTAACTTTTAGAATCGAAAATAAATCCAGGTGGAGAGTAATTTGATAAAACGGGTATCTGCACATTTAAAAGTAACATCTGCAACAAAACGTGCACGGTGAGAGCCTCGTAAAATTTTCCTTGATACTGTTGATGGATACACCAATATTTTGTCATAAGGTTTTTATTGCATAAAATAAACAAAAGTAGTCTGTATTTCCGCAGTTAACGCGTATAACACAATCGCAGCTAATCGCGTCCCCAATATGAGTTCATCCAAATCACGTAGCGGAATGGCCGCCCACGTCCGTTGTAACAGACGAAAAAGATTTTCTGGTGTGTGCGGCATCCATATTTGGCAGAGCTCTTCTTTGAAGGATATCCCATTCGTGTTCAATGGGATTCAAGTCTGGCGATTGAGCAGGCCATGGTAGGACGTTGATATTAGCATGCGGCAAATGTGTTTGTATCGATTCTGGTAATGTGTGGACGTGCATTATCATGCACAAGCTGCAATGAAGCACCAAATTGGGTCCGCAAAGGAATGACAACACCGATCATTTCAGCGTAAATCTGTGCATTGACATTGCCTCTGATCCAAATCAATTCGGTTCCTCCGCCAATCCAAATACCCACCCATATCATGATTGTTCCACCACTGTATGCATGGACTACCTGGCATGTTTTTAACGTTCTTAGCGTCCAGGGGTCCTCCAATCAGCTAGGGTTGCGGGATGTTCGAAAGAGTTACCGTGGCCCCGGCACAGGCAACTGAAGGAACACGGGTGGGTTTTAGTTAGTAAAAGTCTGACACGGCCTCCCGCTACGCCCAGAGCAGGAGAAGTCATTTGATGATTTCCCACCCAAAAAAAAAAGTGTCCTCCAATACCGTGTACGTACTTCTATAATCACCACAAGGTCTCATCTCTCCGTTCTTTTTCGGAATGACATGCAATACCCATGAGCTCTTACTAGGTCTACATATTCCCGTTTCCTGCATTCGCTTGAACTCTTCTTTGACTTTAGCATACCGATCACGGGCTAAGGGTCTGGCCCATGCAAAGACTGGTCAACCGGTGGTCTCAATGTAATTCAAAACCGAGTGTTTGGAAGAGGCATTGAACTATGCGGGCCTGGTAATCTCAGGATAAGCCGCGATAACATTATATAATACGGATGGTAACTATGTAAAGTTTTGATTGATGGCTGTAAACTACTGACAACTGAAGTGATGGAAAGCTGAAAACCCAAAAAAAACTGTTACCCTCACACTCATACACACTCCTACACACACGTGTACACCTCACACACCGAGGGCTATTAAATGAGTGTTATATTCTTTTTAAACCCTCTATTTACGTATTAGTCTCATAATTGTAAAGTTACCAGCTAGTGGAAGGGTGAGAAAGTTCCAACACAAGTACATAGTAACTTCTAGAGCTCCCTCAATTTATGTACGAAACAATGTTTAACTTGAAATAAATATATTTGTATTTGTATTACAACAATGTCCGCAAATCAAATCTCATGAGACATATTTTGATTTTTCTTGGTTTTACGTAACTTATTGTGTTACAAAATAAAGCTTGTCGTATATTAGACTACAAAGTTGCGAGCAAGAGTGGTTGTATACTTATTGGTTACTACTTCTGTTTTTGTTAGATCTGGAATCTGGACTTCAGAGGTCAAGCGGCATGTTAAATTCTACAGTCTAAAAGTAAAACAGTTTTATTCATCTCCCTGACAACACTGACAACCATTTAATGTCAAGAGAATAACACTTTATTTTTCCCCTTTTAGGGTTTCGTACCCAAAGGGTGAAAAGTTGACAATGGGATCCTATTAGGTACTAACCCTAGGTACGTCGTCTATCTGTCCGACGGTCTATGTAACACAGAGCTGTACTCTTTTAACCGTAGTAGGTAGACAGTTGAACTGTGTTATCTCCATCCTCTATCAAGGCAAATAATAAGATTATTAGTTTTTGTAGTACGGAACACTTAGTGCGCGAATTCTAATCGCACTTGGCCAGTATTTTCATTTGGAACAAGGATTCAAGTAGGAGCGACGCATTGAGTGATCTGGTCGTGAATGATTTTACTAATTCCAATTTGAGTGTCCTTGGTGTTACTTTGCATTCCAAGGTTTTCTTCTTCGATCAAGGGTTTTTTTGAATTACGGTGTTTACCTTTTTAAAGGAACTTTGAATTATAACAGACTGCATCCTTGCGTCGTCCGAATAGAGTCGAAAAAAATTTCGTGAAGAGGGTAAAATTTGGTACCTAAACAATACAAAATTTTACGCTGTTCAGGATATTTTTTCGACTGTGTTTGAGTACCTTACCATAAAAATCATCTGAAACGGATTAGTTGGGACCTGGTAAAGGTTCCCAGATAAAATGCCGGTAAGCACCCGGCGCATTTTATTATTTAAAGTTACTGTCATAGTAGGTAGTAAAGGGTGTCTCAGTAAGAGTGCACTTTTTAAAATTGGAATATTTTTTTTTTCATGCAAGTGGCAACTCTGAAATTTAACAGCTGTCACCTTTGTTTATTCCGGTTATTAAAAATGGAGCGCTTTTCGAAAGAACAACGCGTTATAATTGTGAAAACGTATTACAACGGTGAACGGCATTCGTTACAGGAATATGATAACGGACTTCTTGTGGCCTCAACTGGACGGCATGAATCTGGACAACATGTGGTTTCAGCAGGACGGCGCAACCTGCCACACCGCGCATGAAACAATCGACTTATTGCAGCAACGATTTCCAGAACACATTATCTCACGAAATTCTGATGTCAACTGGCCACCAAGATCGTGCGATTTAACGCCGTGTGATTTTTTTCTTTGGGGTTTTGTGAAATCTCGGGTTTATGCGAATAAACCCGAAACAATTCCTGAGCTCAAATCGGAAATCCAACGCGTCATCGGTGAGATACAGCCACATCTCTGTGCAAGTCATGGAAAATTTCATGAAAAGAGTAATGGCCTGTCATCGGAGCCGTGGGGGTCATTTGCCGGATATTTTATTCCATACTTATTCGGAACATGTCTTCTTTACAATACAATAAAAATATCACAACTCTGTCATAAAATACTTGTTTTTATGTAAAAATGAAAAAGTGCACTCTTACTGAGACAC
Organism: Fissipunctia ypsillon; assembly: GCA_947568875.1. Taxonomy (NCBI): domain Eukaryota; kingdom Metazoa; phylum Arthropoda; class Insecta; order Lepidoptera; family Noctuidae; genus Fissipunctia; species Fissipunctia ypsillon. Next base: position 28,265,829 of record OX387643.1, read on the forward strand.
CCTTTATATGCAAGTGCATACCCTACCTATTATGACAGCAACTTTGATCGTGTCTGGCAACGTTTGACCCATCGGAGTGTACTGACTGCTAACATAAGGTCTTGAAATACACACATCAAGTATCTAGGGTCAAAGTATTAAAAAAATATTGCCCTATTGAAATTAAATAAAAATGTCTGTTTAGATTGATTATATAAAATGTTTTCGTATGTGCAGATCGACGAAGTCTGCTTTTGCATTAATAAAGACTACGCGATTTTTGATTATGCTGGATTTTTCACCTGAATTAATTCTGACATTATAATGTGATAAAAAGATAAAAATAAAAGTTTTTAAAGGTTTTTATTGCGTAACATATACAATTAACAGTCCGTATTTCCTCCGTTAACGCGTATAACATAATCGCAGCGATTCATACTCAATATGAGTTCATCCAAATCACGTTGCGGAATGGCCGCCCACGTCCGTTGTAACAGGCGAAAAGGATTTTCTGGTGTATGTGCGACGTTGATATTTGACAGACCTCTTCTTTGAAGCATATCCCATGCGTGCTCAATGGGATTCAAGTCTGGCGATTGAGCAGGCCATGGTAGGACGTTGATATTAGCTGCGGCAAGTGTGTTTGCAATGACTCTGGTAGTGTGTGGACGTGTCTTTAAAGGAAAAGGGGCCCAGCATATTATAACGAACGTACTGGCTGCCATGAATAGTTAGGCAGGACGTTCGTTATAATACGTTCTTAACTATACATTTATTACACTACTAGCTGTTGCCCGCGACTACGTTTCTGGTACCTTCGCGGTTGTGCACACGACAACTTATCAAAGTTTCATCGTAATCGCATGAATGGTTTAGGAACGCATATGGGACAAACAAACAATCCTTAATTTTAAACACACATAAAAAGTGTCTAGGGATCAAACACGTTTTTGCTAGTAACTTTAAATCGGGTTTTTAATTATATTTTTTTAACAAAACATAACATAACATCACGCCTTGTTTCCCCGAAGGGTTAGGCAGAGGTGTATATATTTTTTAAGTTCTATGAATACTGTCTTTTTAGTAAATTTCGTCATTTGAAAAGGGAATGGGTTTTGAATTTCGGTCAAAAGATGAAAATCTTCTGTCAAGTCGTATTCCTATACTAAGTGTACAGCCTTCCGCTACATTCAGCTCCTTATTTTGAATCACATTCCACCGGAAAATTTCTTGAATTTCGCCAGACTTGAATCCCATTGAGTACGCATGGGGCACTTCAAAGAAGAAATACCAAATATGGATGCCGTCCACCTGGTGTGAAAATAGGTTACAACGGACATGAGCGGCCATTCCGCAACGTGATTTGGATGAACTCATATTGAGCCGAATCCCAAATCCCTACGTAGCCGAATCGCTACGATTGTGTTATACGCATTAACGACAGAAATACAGACTACTAACTGTTTAGTTTACGGAATAAAAACCTTTAAAACTTTTATTTTCATTTTTTTTATCACATTTTAAAGTCAGGATTAACTAGGGTGAAAAATCGTGCATAAGCAAAAATCGCGAAGTCTTTATTAATGCAAAAGCAGTGAGTACTTTGTCGATCTACACATACGAAAACATTATTTTTATTTAATTTCAATAGGGCAATAAAATATTTTTTTTAAACATCCCTAGACACATTGTGTATGTACGATGTATAAATAATTTAAAAACGTCTGATTTGCTAAAATGAGTAAGCACTCTAGTATCTCACAAATAAGGCGATTGTGTGTTTCAGCAACTAACGAGCAACCGAAAGTTATTTCACAGCAACTTTGAGGCTTTGAGCGTCAAGCTTTAACGTTTCTGTCCATCATGGCGCATGCGCCATTTCATCGACCTCCTGACAGACCGCGATTCTCCCAGCAGCGGCTGCAGCCTAGCACAGTTCTCAAGAGTTGTGATAAGTGATCGGTCGCTTGATTGACAACCAATTAATAATCCTCTCAGAGCTTCTTCAAACAAGTAAGTGTTTTTTTATTGTCTTGGGAGTGATATACAAATGTGAATGGAAGAGTTTTATGAGAATTATGAGTGGATGTTAGTAGTAGCATATTAAGTTCATATAGAAGATATTTTCCTCTTTTCGTGTTCGACTTTAATTTATTGAGATCCGATTGACGATTAGTAAAACTTATTGTCAAACGAAGTTTTGCAAGGTCTCGTGTAAAATATTTTAATTGTGAGCCGTTATACCCATATAAAACGTTTTTGATACCACCCTTTGTTTGACCAACGAATGTTCTCCGCTGAATTAACACCCACAGAGGGATAAGCTTTTGTAATTGGTATCCTGATACTAATCCGAAGACATTTTACGGTATGTTTTATATTACATATCGTTCGTTAACATAGACAACGGCTACATTGCATTATTGGCATTTGAAGGCGTGGTCAGTGTTAAATGTAATATGGACGCCGATGACCGCGCATTGCAATACGCGCGTGCAGTTTTACCGGACATTCAACTTAGCAGTGATTGGCTCTCGATAGCAGATCGATTTCGATAGACGATTTTATGAAAGACAAAGACTGAAAATAGTGCAACAATCTTAGTTTTGACATTGGACCTAAATTATTGAACTGTTAGATACGGTGTTTGGAGGAGAATGATTTAAATATGGGTTGGTGATGCTGTATTTTTTTAATATGGACACTTTTTATAGGAAGTGTCATTCAATATGAGTCTATTTAATAAAAAATCTTAAAGGAGATGGATAACGGTCCCATACAAGTTTGGCCTAGAAATGAACACACATAAACAAAATGTATTACGAAGCTATAATAGTGTTTCATAGCCCTGTATATTTATGTTCGTCGTAAAACTTTGTGAAGGGACATAAGAACTCTTTCCAAATCTGATTACTTCAAGTAATAATATTCAAACCTATCGATCGCGGAGTAATTCACTGTCTTCCAACAGAATGAATTTAACTCGCATCTAACGACTGTATCCCAAATGATTCATTTGCTATGCCCCAGTTTATAGAACGTTGGATCTCCGTTGGAAACCAAGCAAAATCAGAGTGGTCCGAGATGTGAGTTATAGTTATTCTTATTGTAGCCCAGGTGAACTGTAATGCGAAGATCCATATGTTAGTCCAAAACTCCAAAATAGGCGTAGTAACTCAGAAATGCAAAAAAGATAACCAGAAACACAACCAATGATATTTTTGAACAAATCTCTACAAAACATTCATGATGCTGTCACACGCAGCACCTAAGAGTTATAAATAAAACAGAAATCGTCAGACACCCGACTGACAAGAAGTTGACGCATGTATTTGTATGGTACATGGTTATGCCGTAAGTATGTAGATTATTTTTTATTCTCTCGCATTTTAATCATTTACATGTCGTTTAGTTTGTGGTGACCGCCCAGGCTAACGCACTTCACTTTAATCGCAATCCGACGGATTTTTAGGGAAATTCCTAATCGAATAAGTGGAAGCTGACGTTACACAAAAATCAACATGGCAGACTTTAGAATCCAATAAGTAAAGTCGTGAAAAAGTTTTCAGTACGTAAAAATAAAGGGCTCGAGAAGTCGATTCCAGAAATATGACTTAAAAACCTCGGGTCACCGGGGTCATTCATTTATTTTTATTGGTTCACCAACAACTGTTTACACTGGTTTTATGCTTAAAGGTAACATGCATAAGTGTGATGCACCAGTGCAACAATCACTTTAGGAATCGTCGTGTCTATGTCACAAAATAAGTAATGGAATAATTATATAAGTACTAAAGCTCCTCCTAACACACAGGATGTTTCGTAAAAATTGCGTAGCATTGTATATCTTTTAATGCCTCTGTCTATGTTACTTTAAGGTCTGTGCAAAGCATAAAATATGACATAAGAGAAATGCATGACAATGACGGGCAGTGACAGTGATTATGAAAGATAAAGGTGCTGCCACTTTTAAGACTGGACAAATCTATTGAATAAATATCATGTTCATTACAGTCTAGTTATTATTCAATATGATCTAAATCCAGTTATACGAGGAGGGATCAAAAAGTAGTGAGAATGAGAAAGAATATAATGACTATTGATAACATAATAATTTATTTTTCTACATAGTCTCCGAGTCTCTCTACACACCGAGCCCAGCGCTTTTCCAAGGCTTCAATCCCTTTCAAAAAAAAAGTTTTGTCTTGGTCCTGCAAAAAGCTCTCCACGGCATCCATCACCTCGTTATCGTCTTCGTACCTGTTTCGCCTTAAGTATTCTTTCAATTTGCGGAACAGATAAAAATCGCTAGGCGCCAGATCTGGTGAATAGGGGGGGTGGTCAACCAATTCGAAGCCAGCTTGCTGAATGGCAGCCATCGCAACTGCCGTTCTGTGCGCGGGTGCGTTGTCGTGATGTAATAGCACACCACTTCGAAGTTTCCCTCTCCTTTTCTCTTTGAAGGCATTCCTCAACTTGGGAATGAAAGCTGCATAATATTGGCCTGTAATAGTGGTTCCACGCTCCAGGTAATCAATCAACAATATCTCTTCTGAGTCCCAAAATATTGAGGCCATAACCTTGCCAGCCGATGCCACGGCACGAAACTTCTTCGGGGTCGGTGATGATGGCCGTTTCCATTGCGAAGATTGCTGTTTTGTCTCGGGATCAAAATGATGAACCCATGTTTCGTCCATTGTTACGAAACGAGACAAAAAGTTTTCAAAATCTTGAAACTTGTCCAACAATATCTTCGAAATGTCAAGTCGATTTTGTTTCTGACTGTCGGTTAACATTCTCGGCACCTATCTTGCGGAGGCTTTTCTCATATTCAAAGATTGTTTCAATATGGATTGAATACTTCCATCTGAAATGCCCGTTTCTTGAATTAAGTATCCGATGGTAACTCTTCAATCGCTCAATACAATTTTCGCGACTTTCGCAATATTTTCTTGGGTGACTGACGTCGATGGACGGCCGCAACGATGTTCGTCTTCCGTGCTCGTTCTCCCTACTCGAAATTGAGAAGCCCACCTTGCGACAGTGGAATACGGCGGAGCAGACTCTCCTAATGTTGCCTCCAAATCGCAATGAATCTCTTGCGTCGTTAACTTTTTTAAACAGAGGTATTTAATAACGGCTCGCACTTCGTTTTTCTCCATTTTCGAGAACACGTTCCGACACGAAGCAAACAAATGACTACATTCAGAAAAAAACAAAAGAGAATCGAAGATTTTTTCTTTATTATTATACCAAATATGTATCTGAGCTATGCCTGTCAGTATTAATTTTTTTTCTTACCAAGGAGTATGTCGTTCTCACTACTTTTTGATCCCTCCTCGTAATAATTTATACTAGCTTCCGCCCGCGACTTCGTCCGCGTGAAATTTCATGTTCCCCCGACCCACCCCGTTGCATCGCATCGCCTGCCCGCGCTGTTACTTCGTTTTCGCTTAGCGCTCGTTAGTACTTTATTTCTTTTTGCACGGCTTGTAAGGGTCCTAGCGTAATGTTACAAAGCCTTCCTCAAGAATTGGGCTATAAAATGCACAAGAATTTTTCAAATCCGACTGAAAGTGGCAGAGATTAGCGCGTTCAAACAGTCAATAAAAATAAAATGTGTCAGTAACTAATAGACTAAGCGTATTTTTCTTACTTTCAAGCATTTTTATACCCGTCGTAATTTGGAAACGAAAGGTCCGATTCAAATAATTTAAAAAGTGTAGGGTGAATCAAATGAAATACAGTTTTGGCGGCATAAAAAAAACACAATATAATCACATTCACAGAATTCACACAATACAAAATAGAAACAGACTTAAAAGTGCAAGGAAATCGAATATGACACTCAGACAGTGCAAAATAATATCGTGCCGTTTGCGAGCGTAGTGCGGGCCGGACTACCAGGCGCGGAGCGGGGTGCGAGCTAGCGACCGCGCAATGCGGGGCGCGGGAGGCGCGGGCGCGAGAATGCGCGTGTTCATGTTACATGCCTATTGCTACAAAAGGAATTTACATGTACTTAATCAATCTTGATTATGAAGCTATTTATTTGGATAAGGATTAATACCATGTTTACGAAAACGCCTTGGAAAATAATGCATCATTTTATAAGAAATATGATTACCATTAAAAAAGTTATAGTGAGCCAACCTTAAAAGATAGACATATGCTATCGCGGACTTTTTTTTAAAACTTTTTAAGAGGAACTATTCCGTCATATATGATTTTTGCGTAATTTTAACCGTTTAAGCTCTCAAAAGGAATACATTTTTCCCGTTTTTGTAACATTTTTCATTGATGCTCCGCTCCTATTGGTCGTAGCCTTCATCGGTAAATGGGCTATCTAACACTAAAATAATTTTTCAATTCGAACCAGTAGTTCCTGAGATTAGCGCGTTCAACCAAACAAACAAACAAACTCTTCAGCTTTATAATATTAGTATAGATTCTAAAAATACTCGTGAAATCACATCAATTCCACAATAAGCATGTTCTATTACCATCATATTTCCTAAACTGGCAACATAAATATCTCCCCGAATACTTGAATCAAAATAATAATCTTTTAAATTAAATATTTCCTGCAATGTTTTGCCAAATAACGAAAGCTGTGTTGGGATTTCTAATGTTATAATCAGTTATTTTTTAAGTATAATAATTATCTCTTTGTCTGTGCTTGTTTGCCCAGCACTGCTGGGCCAAACTTTATCCATGTCCTTTACTCACAGACAGATAACGCACAGCTTCAGCCTCTGGAAGCATGAAATTATGCACAAGAGTTCCTTATACGACGAATGTTAGCACTAAAGAAGTATTTTTGAAAAATCATCCCCCAACTAATAATAATAATAAACATAACATCACGCTTTGTTTCCTCCAAGGTTTGGCCAGAGGTGTGCCCGTAGTACACCCACATTTCGCCAGTTTGTTTAAGCCCCATGTAATAGGGGGCGAGCCTATTGTCATCAACCGGGCACAAATCCAGACTCCGAGCTGCTACTGAGAAATTCCAGATAAAAAAACCCAATAACACTTGGCCATGCACATTATTATAATAAACTGTTATAATAATAACATATTTTTTATGTTTTCAGATTCACACTCCTTTCTTAAAACCGGTGAAGATGGTTAACTTCGATTTTGAGACTGCCAATGCCACTGTAAGTAGTTATTTCAATCATTCATATTTTTTTAACTTTTTTATTATTAAGTATACTCTTTATTAAGTAGTTCCGCTGGGAAAGCGATTTCTGCTCTTATGCTTTTGAGTTATTGGCCGTAAGCTAGCGCCACTTGCCTGTCTGCGATGTAATGGAAACATTATTGTGAAGAAGAATGCAAAGGGAGATTAACCTATTTCCGGAGTAAAAATTTAAGGCGACCGACATTATGAAAAGTTCTAATTCAAAGTATTTTATTTCACATAAGCCTACATGGGCCCTTATGAAACGTCAGAAGCTAGGTGCACGGTTCTAATTGGTCGTTTCCTATGGATAATGTTACCGTAGTTAAGCATAACTAGCACTTCGCCCGCGACTTGTTCTGTGCGGATTTCGTACTTTCCTTTCCACCACGTTTAAAAGGTAGTTTTGGAAAATTAATCATTATGATCTTTATTATTTACTTAAGGAAGTATTTGTGTCAAGTTTCAAATTTCTACGCTCAATGAATGTTTCTTAATATGGGTCTTTTTTCGCAAAATCCGTACACGCCTTCGTTTTAAACTACAACTACTGTCCAAAATTCAAATTTCTATTTTTAGCAGTTTGGGCTGTGCGAGAGTCTCACGAACATACCCTGTTCTTTTATTATAAAGAAGATACAAATTTTCATTTCTTCTTTAAGGCGGAGACTGCCTTGCAACATTTTTTATAATGTATCTAGTTTTTGTAACGCGTTACGGTAGTCTTGCAGCGAGCCGAGCCGCTCGATGCGAGCGCTGGATTGTCCACTCGACCGTCGGCTTTTTCGTGAATTCCTTTCAAATGCGTTAAAGTAGTCAGTGCAGCGAGCCGAGCCGCTCGACCCGAGCATTGCGAGCGCATATTTACAAACAAGTCAGTGCAGGTTAACGCGTCGTCGCAAGCACAACGTATCTTTCCAAAGTAAAAATGCAATGTGATAATGAAAAAAACACTTTTATTTATTGACAAATACAAAGAAAGGCCCATTTTATGGGTCAAGTGCTCGAAGCGAGCGTTCGCCACGTTTACTGTATCGCCGTTTTGTAACAAGAAATGGAGCGCGCTTGAGCCATGTGCTCGAAGCGAGCGTTCGCCGCGTCTTGTGTATCCCCGTTTTGTAACCAAGCTCGCCTCGAATGATACATTACAAACAAACGTTGCCAGTCAGTCTCCGCCTTTAGGGGATGAATTTTCAAAAATCCTTTCTAAGAGCTCACTTTTGTCAAAAAAGAAGCTCTTGTGCAAGATATCATGCATCTAGACCCAGCGGTTTAGGCTGTGCATTGTCGTCTGTCAGTTGAGAAAGAATTTAAGATTTATACAAAGTGGATATCATCATTTGCGAATCAGTCGAAAACGTACTCACTGCGAGCATTTGCTTTACTAATTTGTTGCGCGAACTTTTGTTACGCAACGAACTTCATTCGATAATGATTGCAAAACACATCCCCGAAGTGAATGCTCGTGGTGAGTACGGTCCTTACGGAAAATCTTTACTTCATTGTTTAGGAAAATAAATGGTAATATTAGTTGTAATCAGTTTGTAATTTATTGTATTAGCTGTTGTTGCTCGATCGTTACGTTTTCTAAAGCCGCTTAGGAGTCAACAAAAATATTTCTAAGGAACATCTATAGCGTAACCCACTTAAGATATTAAAAAAAAAAAACTTAGCAGAAAATATAGATGTTTACGTTGGGTAGGAGGAAAGATACTTGCTCGAAAGGACACTCGCGGGAAAGTAATTTTTACAAATGACCCTTGCGCAAATCCAGTTGGGCGAAAAACACTTGCACGAACTCAGTTGTGCGAAAAAACATGTTCGTGAATCCGCTTGCGCGAAAACGACCAGACAGATCAGACAGATCTCTGTCTGATCGTTAATAAACTCTAAAACTTAGATTTGATTAAAACTAAGTGTCGACTTCGTTCTATAATAATTATTATATATGTTAAAATGATAGACGATAGATAATAAATAATTTGTATGTTTTGAAATGTATCAATGTTTTTTTTTTCCTTTTTCAGCAACTGATGAACGAGATTATTCGTATCACGCTCACCGAATATAATGCTTTGGGTTAGTATTCAAATTAATTTTTTACATATTGTGACCTTAATACGCAAAACTCGTATCTCCATTTTGGCCAACTTTACAGGAGCAATAAAACTGATTTAAAAAAATAATGTTAGTAGTTTAGTTTTAATTATGAATTTAATTTTCAACTGTACTCTACAGATACTATAAAGTACTATAAAGTATAAGATACTTTAAAGTATGTAAATAACCAATATTTAAAAAAAAATATCTACATTAATGCCACTTTTTCTTTGAAAAAAGGAGTTAAAAATAAAATTGTAGTTACGAGGTTATGTTAAAAAAAAAAATAATTGTTTTACAAAAAGGCACATAGACAGTTATCCCTTAAAATGATCAGTCATACATAACATAACATTTTTCTTTTAAATTACATTATTTTAAATGTTTATTTAATGGCTTTTCACATACGTAAAAGTTGTAATAACATTATATTACAACAGCCCATGAATAACACAAAACAATAAATTAAACTAAAATAAAAGTAGCTTCAGAGTACAATTAAAACTTTTTCATTTTTAATCAAATAGGACCAAAGAGAAGATTAAAGTTTTTGATTGTTGTTTCACAATGAAAAACTTTAATTTTCATAGGGAATATTATCATAGTATTGATGATAATCCTTCGGAAAAGAGCTTTTTAGGCTTTGTGAGTCATCATATAATCCTTTTTATTTTATTTTAATTAAGCCTTTTTTTGTAAAGTGCTGGCAAGGCACTCGGCTGTTTTGGAACAACTATTCTATTTTTGCGTTGTGGCAAACTGGTCTAAGGATCTGAAAATTTTAGCTTGTAAAAGATTTGTCCAACAGTCATATATTTGAAATTTGCCTTAACATCTGTGATTTCTGGGTCTCCGGGCTTTCTTCCAGGTTGAATGGATTTGTAAAAGAGGATGTCACTGTAAGAGTTAAAATATTCGTGGGTCAAGTACTGCACATGATAGGGATTTGGATTCACTCTAGCTTCTTTGCATACTCCAGGATACTCTGCAGGAGCGCTTATCACTTCACTTTTTAATTTCCTTTCAATGCAAGCATGTACACTGACTACTTCCATTTGTGTGTGCCCCTTTTCTAAATATTTTTGCGCAATGACTACATGTTTTGATATTCGTTGAGATTATTCGCGTCGATCGCGTGATAAATTCACGACTAAAATACTGAATGGGAAGTGTGTTAAAATAAATGTAGTGAACGAAGACATATAGGTCTATTAGAAAGTTATTGACTGAAAATAACTTTCTCTGGCACTCCTACGAAAAGAAGCAGGAAAGGCCAATAAGAGTTATGGTGAAAAACCTTCATTTCACATGCAAGCCTGAAAGAATTATTGAGGACTTGCAAAATAAAGGTTTCCAGATTGAAGACGCAGCAAACAAATTGAGGTGGAAAGTTAAGGAGCCTCTGAACATTTTTATGCTGACTTTCAAAAATGAGGAAGACATATTATATTATAAATAAAATCTATAGGATTAAGTCAATATTAGGATGTAAAGTAGAAGTACATCCTCCATACGTAGAGGATGTACTTTGAAGTATTTGAAGGCTAGTGCCTCAATTATTATTATTCATTTGTTCATTCAAGTTACATTACTCATACACAATATTTAATACATTACACGCACAACATACAATACATTAACATTACAATACAATATATATAATTTTCATTCTCGGCAGTAGAATGATAGTCAGCCACTCGCTGACCAACATGAGGATTGGCGCCTTCATGCCCTCCTAGCATTAATTCCCCCGGTCGAGAATGGATCAGGTCCTGCGGAGGCAATACAGCGCCATCGGTCTTTAACGGATCCATGACGCCTCACCCCCGCTTCTCCAGACATCATGTAAAGATACTGGGTTTAAGCAATGCGCTTGACGAAGGCCGACCCCTTCCCAATATCTCATGATATCCTTCATCGAAGAAAGAACACAAAACATGATTAAAACATAGATGATAATGTGCAACGTATAATTAAAAAGAATATGTAGAAAACCCATTAATAGATTTTTCCTATTCTACTTTTCAACTCTTACGTGACAGAAGTCCAACTAAAAAAAGGTACTTAATTTTACACCAAAGAAAACCATATTTCATTTGACATCAAGAAAGAGAGTAAATTGGCAGTCAGTTATCCAAGAATAGTTACCTACAGTAAACTACACCTACAGCCCTAACCTCAAAAATAAAAATTCACTAACTCACTATTCATGTTAAAAAGAAATGCGGATGATACAAAGAGTCTAACCAATTTTTTTTCCACTGAACTAGTAGATACAAAATCTAAAACTAGTAGATCAAAAAGTAGTGAGAATGAGATAGAATATAATGACTATTGATAACATAATAATTTATTTTTCACTTCAGTAGCTCAAACATGCAGGTTTAGCTGCCTGAAATCAGAGAGCAAAATCGCATTTTGCTCACTGAGTGAGACCAAGTAACTTTTTAATTTTTTTTTCAGAAAGCCGCGAATATCTTATTCAGCCTTGGGTTAATCATACAATTCGAAACATTCACACTCTATCTCTTTCCCGCCATTAAAAGAGAGAGAGACAAAGACCAGCCCTTTCGAAGTTCCGATTTTGAATTCGACGTCAAAGACAAACTCGTTCGGAATTTCGTACTAACTAAAGAAATTTTGCAAAAATAGATAATTATGTCTTTTAATGTAATTTATTGAATTTTTAACTTATTGTTGTATTTAAACGAAAATAAGTATTTACTGCAAATAAAACTGATATTTAACCTCTAAATATTTATTTCTAGTTTCAATAATGTTACGTAATATATTTTGAATAATAAAATATCATGGGTGCTATTTCCGAACACGCCTTAATATAAATAAAAGAGCGGGAATCAAATTCGTGGCTGGCGTAAAGAGTTGAATAAGTTAAAAAATATTAAAAATAATCGTAAAATATGAGTGAAACTAGCGACGAGAACAGTATTTTAATACCGGAAGAGTTAAAACAACAAGTTATTAATGCAGAATTAAGTTTCCTACCTGAGAAGTCTCGCGAGAAATATCTGAAAGCATACCATGTCTTCAATGAATGGAGACTTACAAAGGGCGCAAGCAGTTTTTCGGAGACGGTGTTGCTATCTTATTTTTTAGATTTATCACAGACGAGGCGATCATCTACAATGTGGAGTATTTACTCAACGTTGAAAGCTACTTTAAAAACAAAACATAACGTGCATATTGAAACATACGCAAAACTTGTATCTTTTCTAAAAATAATGTCAGTTGGGCATAAGGCTAAAAAGTCCAAAATTTTCACGGCCCTTAACATAGAAAAAATTCTTAATGAAGCTCCGGACTGCAATTTTCTTGCCGCTAAAGTAAGTGGTACCTATGAATCCATGTTGTTAATTATTAAAATTTGTGTGTAGACTGTTATATATAAAGTACTTACTGCCGACTACTAATTTTTGGAGGCGCAATGAATCCTAGTCTGGCTTAGCAATACTGTTAAAATATTTATTACGATATGTAAAAGATGCTGTAAATGTTAAATTATGCATATTAATTATGTAATATTTTCATTACAGGTTGTACTGATCATAGGAATTAGTGGAGCGTGTCGCAATAACGAGCTATTTCAGCTAACAGTTAATAATATCGAAAAGCATTCAGATAAATTACTGTTAGTAAAATTGAAAAATACGAACCTTGACAGGTATTTTGTCGTACGTGAAGAATATGTAACTATTGTAGAAAAATACTAAAATTTACGTCCAGCCAATATAAAAACCGACCGATTTTTCATACAATACCATAATAATAAATGCTCAAGACAGCCTATGGGAGTAAATAAAATAAGTGTTATACCGCGAGAAATTGCCACTTTCTTAAAACTGGAAGAGTCTCAGCTCTACACGGGTCACTGCTTTCGGAGAACTTCGGCAACGCTCTTGGCTGATTCCGGAGCCGATCTCGCCACTTTAAAACGTCACGGCGGGTGGAAGTTCAATACGGTTGCAGAAGGCTATATTGAAGACTCAATAGTAAATAAGTCGAAAACGTGTAAGCGTGTAGTGGAAACAATAACTCTGAATTCGACCTCGGATCCTTGGTCTCACCCACGCCCATCCACTTCCAACGACGCACAGTGTATTTATACAGAAAGCCGATCAGAGTCCCCAACGTTCACCGTTGTTCCTTTTCAATCCGCCACCGAAACAGAAACCTTAACCCCAGATAATCAAACTCAACTCAATGCAACTATAACGTTGCCAAATAAATCTGTTACTTTTAATTTGCAGAATTGCAGTAATTTTACTTTTAACTTATAAAATGTTCCATTTTATTGAATTGGTACCTCTACCTACAATGTTAATTATTTTGATTCACAATAAATAGTTATTTCAATCTATTCCTGTTTATTATTTTATCTCCTAAAGTGTTCTCGCTGCTGAAGTGAAAAGTTATGTGTGTTACACGAGAGCAAAGTTTTTTGCATCTCGTGCCTTTGAATCCCTCGCCACACTCAGGATTCAAAATCAGTGCTCGCAGCAAAAAACGACTTTGCTCTCTTGTTGCACAAATAACTATTTCTACACAGTCTCCGAGTATCTCTACACACCGAGTCCAGCGCTTTTCCAAGGCTTCAATCCCTTTCAAAAAAAAAGTTTTGTCTTGGTCCTGCAAAAAGCTCTCCACGGCATCTATCACCTCGTTATCGTCTTCGTACCTGTTTCCCCTTAAGTATTCTTTCTATTTGGGGAACAGATAAAAATCGCTAGGCGCCAGATCTGGTGAATAAGGGGGGTGGTCAACCAATTCGAAGCCAGCTTGCTGAATGACAGCCATCGCAACTGCCGACCTGTGCGCGGGTGCGTTGTCGTGATGAAACAGCACGCCCCTTCGAAGTTTCCCTCTCCTTTTCCCTTTGATGGCATTCCTCAACTTGGGAATTAAAGCTGCATAATATTGGCCAGTAATAGTGGTTCCACGCTCCAGGTAATCAATCAACAATATCCCTTCTGAGTCCCAAAATATTGAGGCCATAACCTTGCCAGCCGATGCCACGGCACGAAACTTCTTCGGGGTCGGTGATGATGGTCGTTTCCATTGCGAAGATTGCTGTTTTGTCTCGGGATCAAAATGATGAACCCATGTTTCGTCCATTGTTACGAAACGAGACAAAAAGTTTTCAAAATCTTGAAACTTGTCCAACAATATCTTCGAAATGTCAAGTCGATTGTGTTTCTGACTGTCGGTTAATATTCTCGGCACCCATCTTACGGAGACTTTTCTCATATTCAAAGATTGTTGCAATATGGATTGAATACTTCCATATGAAATGCCCGTTTCTTGAATTAAGTATCTCTTCGATCGCTCAATACAATTTTCTCGACTTTCGCAACATTTTCTTGGGTGACTGACGTCGATGGACGGCCGCAACGATGTTCGTCTTCCGTGCTCGTTCTCCCTACTCGAAATTGAGAAGTCCACCTTGCGACAGTGGAATACGGCGGAGCAGACTCTCCTAATGTTGCCTCCAAATCGCAATGAATCTCTTGCGTCGTTAACTTTTTTAAACAGAGGTATTTAATAACGGCTCGCACTTCGTTTTTCTCCATTTTCGAGAACACGTTCCGACACGAAGCAAACAAATGACTACATTCAGAAAAAAACAAAAGAGAATCGAAGATTTTTTTCTTTATTAATATTACAAATATGTATCTGAGCTATGCCTGCCAGTATTTTTTTTTCTTACCAAGGAGTATGTCGTTCTCACTACTTTTTGATTCCTCCTCGTATAACAGTCCTTTTTAAGACCTCATCTATATCAATTTGCAAAATCATATATTTGAGACAAAATAATGCATTTCTATGGTTTTATGGCGTTTTCTCGAGTTTTAAAATAACTTCAAAATTAAACAAAAAAATCGTGGCTCCTTCCCAGAAGTTTTAGTTCTTCGCTGGATCTATACGATGAAGGGATAAGATATAGGTGACCGCAATTGAAGCAAAATTCCACAGTGTGCTATGTATCTTGCTTATGCGTATGAAGTTTCATTAAAATCGGTTAATTTATTTCGAAAAACAAGGACTCGAAAGTTTGTATGAAACGCCGTACACGTCGTAAACGATCTTAAATCGATCCAAAGGTTGTCTTTAAAAGATCGGTCTTAGCTATAAAACCACCCATTGTGTCATCCTATGTAAATTTTTTACATTTATATCTGTAATTCGCATAGTGCGAGGGGCTCTTGGCTAAATAATAACAGCGGCACGGGTCGATAGAAGGTTAAACTACGTTTGCCGCGGTCGGTTCGTGGGTGGGTGATCATTCATTACATATCGAGACCCGAGTGCCTCGGAATGCACGTTAAGCCGTGGATTCCGGCCGTCATGCGTAGGTAGATCTTTGATAGTCGTTACGGGTAGTCATTGTTGTATAAATAATATAGCTGTTAAAATATGGTTGGAAGAAATTTATTATATGCATACATGATAGAAAAAATTCAATGACAGCGTCACACATGACATAATCAAATATATCGAATATATTTCTATTTTTTCATAGTCAGTCTGTAGCCAGTACGATTATTTGATACTAAACATTAACATCCTGCCCTTAATCAGAAATGGCTACAAATTATGCTACACGACTGTACATAGACAGGTACATATATATTTCAACCTGCCTGTACTTTCAAAGACAGTGACATAAAATTTATAAAAAAAACATGAGCACACAACTGTGACGACCGAACGATGTTTATTAGGTTAGTATAAACAGTGTCGGGTCCTGTGACCTGAATAAACAGTTTGTCGCTAACCACCGCCTTTTATTCATGTCTCATTGGCGACGAGTACGGGATCTGTGATTTTTTTTTAATTAAAAATATTGTGTGTGAACTTTAAGAAAATGCTGATCGGAAAAATTGAACAGTTTAATTTAAATTCCAACCAGTTGCCAGCTTACGTTCGTCGCGTTAATCAGTACATTAAGTTAAATGACATTGACGAAGATTTAAAAGTGTCTATGCTGATAACCGTGGTCGGTGAAGAAACGTATGCGTTAATGTGTGATTTGTGTGCACCCAGTTTTCCAGAGAGTAAAACTTATGATGAACTGGTGAAACTTGTGATGAAACACTTGGAGCCGCAACGCTCAGAGATCGCGGAGCGCCATGTGTTCAGGTTACGAAGGCAACGGGCCGGCGAGTCTCTGACGGAGTATTTGCAAGCATTAAAACATCTCGCGACGACGTGCAATTTCGGCAAATGCAATTCATGTTCAAACCTAGAAGAAAACTTGCGGGACTACTTCGTGTCAGGTTTATCAAATGACGTGATGCGGTCTAGGATCTTTGCGGAAAAGAAAATCCAATAAAAAGAGGCGGTGGAGCTTGCCATGCTCTAGAAGCAGCAGAAAAAAATGCTGAGGTGAGCGACAGCACCACTGTGGCGGTGACAGCGGCGGACTCAACAGCAATGGCGGGTGGCGCGGCAAGCGAAGGCCTGCACTATGCACGCGGCGGCGGTGGACGAGCCGGCCAGCGCGGGCGCCAGCCACGCGCCGCGGATGGCAGTGCAGATGGTAGGACCAGGCAGTGGAGGTGCGGAGCCGGCGAGCTCGCGCACGCCATTTTTCTGGCGTTGCGGCAAGGCGCACATGGCAGATAGATGCCGATTCAGAAACTATAATTGTGATGAGTGCAGTAAAAAAGGTCACTTAAAGGTGATGTGTAAACAAGCACGGGGCAAAGGTGATCGGCAGAATTACGTAAGCAAAGAGGAGTCGAATGACGGTATGTTTAACATTCAAATCGCAGCTCGAGGTAACAAACCATATTTTATTAGATTAACGATCGACAACATTAACTTTAAATGTGAAATGGACACGGGTAGCCGTATCTCGGCTACAAGTGAAGAAATGCACAAACAGATGTTTTCGCATAAAAAAACAATAATTGTCGTGGACAACTTATTGTTACGTTGTTACTCGGGCTCGCGGATTGAGTCTTTAGGTTATAATGAAGTAGATGTCTATTTAGGGCAAATTAAAGGGAAATCATTGCGTCTTTTCGTTATAAAACATGGCACACGACCCCTATTGGGTCGAGAGTGGATGCGCGCTTTAAAATTAACTCAAATTACGTTCAATAAAATAATAGATGACGACTTGGTGGCGCAATTACGTAATGAATTCCCTGAAGTATTTTGCGATAAGTTAGGGACTTGTAAACAGCCCATCCGTCTACAGCTGATAGATAACGAACCGGTTTACGTGCGAGCGAGACCTATGCCACTAGCACTCCGCGCACGAGTTGAAAGAGAATTGGAACGTTTAGAGATGGCACCATCTGCCGCGTAGATTACTCTGATTATGGGACTCCAGTCGTACCTGTCGTCAAAGCAAATGGGGATATACGTATTTGTAGTGACTACACGGTGGGTACAAGGTCACAATCAATCCCAAATTAAAACGGGAGTATTATCCCTTACGAATTGAAGAATTATTTGCAAACCTTAGCGATGAGGAGCAATTTACAAAAATTGATCTACGACATGCGTATGAACAATGTTTTTTATCCGATGATTCCCAACCGTATACGGCAATTACAACGCACATGGGTACATATGTTTATAAGCGCACACCGTACGGTTTATCTTGTATCCCTGAGAAATTTCAAAAGATCATGGTGCCTGGATGCGTCGTGTTTTTAGATGATATACGAGTTAGGTACTTAAGTAATCAAATCGCAACTTATGTGTGACAGGCTCAAATAAAGACTCTGCAAGCTGTACTCACGTAATATGGGGCGTACGGTCAAGCTAAATAAATGCCGATTTTACAGGATATTGTAAAATATTTGGGCTTCATTATTAAAAAAGATGGTTTGTGGCCTGATCCTGAGAAAGTAGAGGCCATTTCCAACGCACCGAGACCTGACAACGTATCTCAACTTAAAAGTTTTCTTGGAATGCTCAATTATTATGGGCGATTCATTCGAGCCTGAGTACTTTACTACAACCGATGCATAATTTGTTAAAAAAGGAGGTTCGATGGAATTAGGACTCCAAAGTGTGAAAAGGCTTTTTTGGAAGCAAAGCGAACCCTCTTGAGTGAACGCATACTGGCACACTATGAGGAGGGGCGCGAACTCGTGTTATCAGTGGACAGTAGTGCGTACGGACTGGGCGCAGTGCTGGCTCACCGGTACGAGAACGGAAGCGAGCGGCCTGTCAGCTGCGTCTCGCGAACACTTAATACGCCCGAGCGCGACTACAGTCAATTAGACAAAGAGGCACTTGCTATTTTGTTCGGGGTCACAAAACACCATCAATACCTATTTGGTAGACGATTTATACTGCGCACTGATCAGCCGCTGACATATATTTTTGGTGAAAAGGGAGGAATTCCGCAAACGGCTGCCATTCGTTTGCAAAGGTGGGCGGCGCGTCTGGCCGCATATGATTTCCGTATAGAGTTCGTGCGATCGGCGGACAATGGTCCGGCTGATGCTTTGTCACGATTACCGTTACCTCAGGAGGGTCACTCTACGGATACAGGAACCGTGGATTATTTAAATCTAGTTGAGGCAGCACTGCCTATTTGCAAAAGAAACAGAACGCGATGCGTTACTAAGTAAGATTATAGGTTATGTACTTTTTGGCTGGCCGTTGGCCCCGAGCTGCGATGCGGAAAAGGCTTATTTTTCTTCTAGACAACAAGATTTCGTAGTAGATCAAGGGTGTGTCATTTTCAAATACATAATTGTCGTGCCTTATGCCTTAAATCTTGGAAGAAGTGCACGAAGGTCACTTAGGTATAAATAAAATGAAAAGTTTATCACGAAACTACATATATTGGGCGAATTTAGATAAAGATATAGAGGAATTATGTAAATCATGCGCCGCGTGCCGTATAGTTCGTGACGCGCCGCCGCCATGCGCAGTTAAACCCTTGGGAATTTCCGCTGTACCCGTGGCAGCGCGTACATGCCGACTTCGCAGATTGTGGAGGCTTTCGATATTTAGTTGTGGTAGACGCACACTCAAAGTGGATTGAGGTGTTACCAATGAAAAGTACAAATACACCTTCAACAATTAAAGTTTTGAGAAGTGTTTTCGCGCGTTTTGGTTTACCGTCGCAGCTCGTGACCGATAACGGACCACCATTTGCTTCTCAAGAATTTAAAGTTTACTGTGATAATAACTATATTAAATATACAACGTTGGCTCCTTATAGGCCGCAGGGATATGGCGCGGCGGTAAACGCTGTTAAAACAGTAAAAAAAGCGATCAAAAGAGAGTTGTACGAAAATGAGGACGTAAACGCGGCTCTCTGTAAATTATTGCTCCAATATCGCAACTGGGGTATCACCCTCAGTGGCGCTACAAGGGCGGCGATTGCGGAGCCGACTGGACGCGCTGCGGCCAGACGTAGCGGCCACTGTGCGCGTCAAGCAGGAGCGCCAAGCTGCGCGCTTTTCAGGTACAGATAGAAATTTTGACGTGGGGGACTCGGTGTTAGCTCGCGACTATACAGCAAGGGGGGACAAATGGACCAAAGCTACGGTGGTTAAAAGGACTGGCCTCGTATCATACAAAGTCAAGATGGGGGACGAAGTAGAATGACGGCGTCATGCCGACCAAATTATTCTAATATTTAGTAATAAAAATAGGTACTCTCTATCTCGAATGAGCGGGGTAGGGGCAGCCATAGACGAGGACAGTCAGACTCTTAATTTGGGACGCTCGGTCGATAAGGAAGCCGACGATGACTTGTTTGAGGATACATCGGGCGGTGACAATGAGGTTGCGAATGCGCCGTCAGCTACACTATCGACACCAAAGGCTGAGTCAGAAAAGCGGTCGCCTATGCCAGAACCGACACCGCCTGGTGTATCTGCTCGAGCACTGCGTGCCTACAATCGAGCTAAGCGTTTTAATAATTCAGATAAGAGTACATTAGATACGTTTATGTAAGGTTAATTATTTAGCTTATGTTAGTTTAGTTTACATTTAACATAACAATACTTATACTGTGTATCATTAGATTAAAATAACTGTCTTGTAAGCTTAGTGAGGAGAGATGTGACGACAGAACGATCGATGTTTATTAGGTTAGTATAAACAGTGTTGGATCCTGTGACCTGAATAAACAGTTTGTCGCTAACCACCGCCTTTCATTGACGTCTCAATCTCAATAACAAGTCAAACAATAAAATAGTAGCAAAAAATAAATCATATTAAACCTATATCAGACACACAACGTTGGTGTTTGCATCGACTTAAACCTTAGGTCAGAACATCCGCCAACATCTTTTCCGTAGGCAAATACGGTAGCAAATAATGCTTCTTGCTGCTTCTTTATTCATCATTCTTTCTTCACCATTCTTTTATTCGAGGCAAGAACCAATTCCTTTGACTCACGCTTTGCGCTTTCGTTAAGCAATTTCTGTGTAACTAACTCGGAAGTTACCTGAGCTCTCTAGAGACATAACTAAGGGGTCAAATGCTGATAGTAGCCCTCCAAGTAAAATTGCTCGTATAGACATATCGTCAATTACTCACCCTATATCTGCTAAATCCTGAGCAGTGCTCATCATGGCATTGAAATAATCTTCAATTGAGCCATAACCAAGTAACTGGTATCTAGACAGCTTCCGTTCTAACACCAACTTTCTACCCATACCTTATCTTCATACGCGTTTGCTAACGCATCCCATACCTCCTTTGCGGTTTGGCAGAACCGTACAAGGGTGATCGCGCTACCATCCAAGGTACGACACATCTTTGTGTAATCCTTCAGATCTTTGTTCTTCTTCACGGCCAAAGGTGTACTGTCTTGCTGTTCGTACCCTGTAACTGCAGACCATAGGTCTTCGTGCAGCAGGAATATGCGCATCTTAAAGGAGAATGGGCAAAAATGTATGGAACGTGGTACCCGCTCCAATAGTCATCATTAATATATTATTGAAAAGACATTTTGATGCAGAAAAACGTCTACCATGGCGCCTGTCCCTATTCACGTTTGGGAAGCAGTAATCTCACTAAGTTTTATAAATGAGAATTTACTACAAACTACTTATATTAGTAAAATAAAGCTGGAATAAGATAGACTTAGACGATGATATAACACACTTAGGATTCTATTATTAAAAGAAGTAAGAAAACAAGCGTTCTTCTAATAAAAATCATATATTTTAGCAATAAGTGAGTAGATTTAAAACATTACATATCGGTATCAACTAAAACAGCATTGAGGAAAGATGTAAATCCCGTATGCCTCGCAAAGCCTAGGTACCATACGATGGACACTATATGTGCACAACTGCCCATCGTACGTCGCCCGGTTAAACATGTGCAATACTGTTGGACAATATTATTTGCACTGTTGATCAATATATAACAAAAATATGTTTTTATACGGACATGTCGCGACTGGATTCGTCCACGCAAAAGCCAGGCATCTTCGTGTATGCCATAGTCTGGCAGATCTTCAAGTGCTCCCTCTCTGTACGTTTCAATTATATACAGACCATTTGATAAATGCTCGGCACAGTAAGATCTTGTCAGCTTGAGCTGGTACGTACCTAGCGCTAGTAGAATTATATCCTCCTCCGTCATTGAAGAGAAGTTTTCTATCTGGCTCGCTTCCATCCTCTGAAAATCTACTCTTCTGTGATTAAGCCGTTTTCTCTCTACATACATATACAGAAGATTTGGGGTATCTATTTTCTGCCTTATGCTATTGACGAATTCGTCTGCGTGTACGCTATCCACGATGGGTTGGTGGAAGTGATTCGTGATAGCTGCGGCAATCTTAAAATCAGTGAACATATTGGGCAGTGACTTATTAAAATATATATTTTTGCCGCAAGAGCTTAAAATCACGTTTAAACCGGCCGTTTACCACTTCCACAACCCACCGGCATAGCGTTACCGATCGAGCTTCGTTGGATTGTTCAGTGGTCAGCTGTGTCTCTTGGCGGTTCTTTGTTGGTGGGACTTAGGATTCATACCCACATTCATCAATGTCCCTGAAACCTCGATCTAATATAAAAGCATCGTTTGTTCGGAGTAAGCAATGTAGTGGATATTGTCCATCGTTCATAATGTCGCCCATTATTTGCGCATCTGTTTTTGTTGCAGCGTATGGACCCATTACATTTAATATGTATCTGATGGATACATACAAGTAGGAAAGGTTTCAGTAGATTCTGAAACTTGTGTAAACTGTAGGACAATCTTTGGAACAAGATGTTCGAGCTTTTATTGATGTAAATGTAAGTACCATCGCCAATCAATAATAACTTTTCATTATTTTCATTTCCAAATAATTCTTTTGGTATAGTGAGATTTTTTACCAATAATTGTGGTCTGCCAATGTGATCCACTCCCAAATGCAGCCCGACATAATTGTCATTGAGACACTCCCTCACAATAACCAACAAACGTTCAAGCTTTCGTCGTAACATGTTAAATAATGTCGCAAATCTTTCATCTGGCTCCCCGGTACGCAGTTTTGTAAGATAAATACCTAATGCAGTTCTCGGCTCTCTACATCTTTCATTTAGTGTAGGTGTTTGTACCAACATAGCATCAAACTCTTCGCACTTGCGTCCTGTCCAAAAGTGCATCTCCTCATTGGTTAAAGTGCCTCTCGTGTTGAAGTCTAGCCGAGGTCCACGTTGTAAGGCCATTCTTAACATGTCACAAATGTCAGTAAACTGGTCTGTATTAAAATCATGAGTGACATTACATGTTTGAGGTAGCTCATCCCAAACATTGTTCTCTAAGCGCTGTGTACACACTCTTGCACCATTTGGAATATAAAGCTTATATTCACAAAAGATGTGTTTTTATTGTTATTTGAATTCGATGGCGAGTTGCGGTTGGACAGTCGTTAAATATACAATGCCGTGGTGTGTTTGGAGCACGTGTATACTCCGAAACTTGAAATTCCTGAATATTTTGCAATGCTTCCGGCACTGCTTCCGGCATTGCTTCCGGCATTGCTTCCGGCACTGCATCTGGCATTGCTTCAGACACTACTGCCGGCATTGCTCCGGGCACGGCAGGGTTCGCATGTATTCTCACTGCATTATCAGCAGCCTGCCAACATCGGTGACACACACGTCGTGTGCCATCGAATACCACCTGAAAGTAGTAAAAATATGATTTAATGTTTTTTTTTTGTATAAGTACTTTATATTTTTGGAACTAGGATAAAAAAACTGACTGAGAAAACAATATCACGTAAATACAAAATATTAAAGTGTCGATCGTAACCTAACAACATTTTTGTTATAGTAAGCGCAGATTCAACAAAGTCGTCGGGCCATAAATCATTTCTCTATGTCCATCTTGCTTGCACTTACAGAGCTTATGGAACGCTAATACAAAATAATAGCGCATTAGAATAATAAAAGTGACTTTCGAAGGTCCGATGAATCCATACGTGCGCACAGTGTCCAGGTAGCTAAGATCGAGTTAGAAAGGATAGGCCCTTTTGTTTGTACTGCTAACCTTTATCTATTGTTATTGGTAATGACCGTCTTAAGTGGCATCACCTGTGCTTATTTAAAATGAAGAACAAAATCTACTTAGATTAAGAGAATAAACGGCACGGACGAAGGAATGGTGAAATAAAACTACACTTAGATTATAATAATGGAAGTGCTTACCTCCACAACGGCATGTTCATGAATAAACGCAGCGAACTCAGGGCGCGTTCTTGACAGATTAGCTATCAAAACATGTTGTTGGTATCTTCTGGTATATAAAGCTCGCCGACACATTACACAGTTGAGACGTTCCATTGCGATATTCCAGTTCGAAAAGCAAATCAGTATAGTCCACAACACTAGCACAGGTCAACGTTAATAGCGGGTAACAAGTCCAGTAGGAGCGCAGTGGTCATTAGTTAATAAAACCGAGTTATGAAAGCACAAAAGAAACTCGAACAGCAGCTAAACGTCGTCACGAGCGCAAAACGAACGAGCGACTGACGCATATATTACTTTACTCTATGGACTGACGTGGACACCGAGGCCTCCCCCACTGCTCCTGCGCACACCCCGCGCTCGGGAGCAGCGGGGCTCGAGTTAAAAAGAGGGGTGCATGGCAGTCTTACGTAAAAGCGTTATTAATAGAAAACATGAACGGAAATGCAGAAAATATTACCTTGGTACTCATTTTCTTACATAGATAAGTGGTACCTAATATACTCGTATATGTATGGTTATCGCCGGGGCCACGGGACTGTCTAAACAGGTTACCGTGGCCCTGGAACGCAAAGGGCAACCGAAGGAAAAGGGTTTTTATTAGTTAGTAAGACTGTCGTTTATCTCCAAACGCAATCAGATTTGAGACTGGCGGCTATAGTAAATATTGTTCCTCTTGGTAAGACCTTTTAAACGACACTACAATCATATCAATTGGAGCCGGGTGCCATTTTGCTCATTCTCCTTTCCATTGTGGGTACCTATCCATACTTACCAGTTAACTGTCTGATGGATGTCATCGAAGCCCCAGAACCCGAAGGCATGACATTATTATCGTCTCCCACTGATATTACGCAGAAAGTATTTTTTGTCTATTTAAAAATATTTACGCACCAATGACACCACAATAAAAACAACTATATGCTGTGGATAACGGTGTGAGTTTCACATTTATATAATATCTTTGTTTATATTATTTGCGCAGATATAATGTGTTACTGTTTGTTTGTCCCAAATAAATAAATAAACTATACACAAAACCATTTGCTGTATAAATAATATAGTTGTTAACACGTTAACTGTGCAGCTATGATAACAGAAACTTCCCCTTAAGTGCAAATGCAAATTGTAGATAATATGTTGCGTTAGGTATAAAAATATTATAATATAGCATTGTTTTTAATTTTTTGCTCCCCCTTCTTATAAAAAAATATAATTTGTCCACTGACCCACCCGTGGGTCATGCACGTATGATCTCGTAACTTCATGCCCCAGCCGTGTGTTATGCACGTATGACGGCTTTTGCATACTCTTGGCTCTATATTATACAGTATTATCTATGGTTTCCATAACCAAAACACTTTACAGGAAGTGGAATTTGTTTATGTGTCAATGTGACAGTGTCAATTTTCGGATTATATCAATTAGTGACATCTAGAGGTTAGAAAAGAATTTTGCAAAGCAATAAAACAGTATTTTCGTTTTCGTATTATAATGAATCGATCCAGACCGATATCTAAACTTACGGATGAGGGATTATGGAGATTTCTAGAAGAGAGTGATGAAGAAGAAAATATCGTGGAGACTTTGGAAGATTCAGATTGTGGTGAGTTCCCTGAAAATGTTGAAACGGTAGAGGAGATAACAGAATTCATAAATGATAATAATGATGCGCAATTGCCTATTTTATCCTCTGCACCTACCTCTACTGCTGTACTTGAACAGTCTTTGCCTGAGCAAGTAATCCCGCCATTGTTTGACAATGAGCTATCTGTGTTGCCATTACCGATGCTTGAGGAAGCTACTAATAATCAGCCTTGCATGCACGAAAGAGCTTCCACACTTGGGCTGTCAAATGATTTGAGACAATCATCTCAAATCAGTCATTCTCAGTTATAGCCAACAGCATGGTCTTTGGAAAGGGAAATTTTCACAGGATATGACAATGGCAAGCGCCAAAATCAATTTTTTGGAGAACATACAGACTTGTGGACTATATTTCGCTCACTTGTAGATGACGATATGATACAGTTGATGGTTACTCAGATAAATATTTATGCCGCGCAATTACAGCTTCTACATTGAAACCCAACTCGCGCATAAAACGTTGGAAAGACGTTACTCCAGAAGAAATGTTAAAGTTTATCGGAATTTATTTGTTTACTGGACTTGTTGATTTCCCTACAACAGAATGTTATTGGAAGAAGGATAAATTGTACATCCATCCACTTTTTCACGAAATTTCAATGTCTTACGACCGATTTTGCCTCATCCTAAGATGTTGGCATTTTGCAGACAACAGCGCTGAGCCAACTGGAAGACTGTACAAAATACAACCTCTTATAGATAAAACTATAGAAAATTCGCGTAAAATATTTACTCCAGGCGATACCGTTGCTGTTGACGAATCGATGGTCGGATTTAGAGGAAAACTGAGTATTCAAACTTATAATCCTCAAAAGAGCAGTAAATATGGCATGAACATTTTTAAACTGTGTACGGATACAGGGTATACATGGAGCTATAAAGTTTATTCAGGAGAAGATGTAGCCGTCGAAGGTCTTGATAAACGAGGCTCGGTTGTCGCTGCACTGGCGGCAGATCTTTTGAATGAGGGCAGGTTGCTGGTGAAAGACAATTATTACTCCAGCGTTCCATTGGCCCGATATCTAAAAGAACGCAGAACAGACTTTTGCGGAACCGTGCGTAAGAATAGACGAAATCTTCTCCTAGACGTGGTCAATGGGAACCTAAAGAAGGGTGAAATAGCTGCCAAGCAAAACAGTTTCCTCACTGGTATGAAATGTAAGGATCAACGCGATGTACTGGTGATATCAACTTGCCACAATCATCAAATGCAGATGTCAACTGGATTCAGACCAATTTTGAAGCCAAAAATAGTATTAGAGTACAATCGTGGCAAAAAAGGAATAGATGTGGCAGACCAGCTCGCCAGCTATAATTCACCTGTTCGCAAAACTTGTTTTTGGTATAAAAAAATTGCTGGAGATCTGATGTCGATTTGTGTGATTAATGCCGTCTTGATATATAAAGACTTGAACTCACATAATAAAATGAGTGTGCTAAAGGACCATGAAATAATCATTAAACGACTACTGAGCATCCAAACTCCTACGCCTTCTATAAATCTGCCTACACCACGTTCTTCTAGGTCCAGCCTGTCAACTGAGCGGGCTCAAACTTCTAGATCCAGCCATTCCCTCACCAAATTACCGAGACGTGACCCAAAAAGAATATTTAGAAAACGTTGCACTGGTTGCTACGAAATTTTAGTTGATCAAGGCCGTTCACCAGCAGAAGTAGCCCGCAAAACCAAAAAGAAGGATATGGAGTGTCTAGCGTGCCAAAAAGGTTTTTGCCTTAACTGTTTTAATTTTTCACATTAACATATTTTTCTTCTTCTCTTTTGTTTTTTTTTTATCACCCAAAATTAACTCATTTTTGATAATGGCGTACTGGCAACTCTATTAAAAAACTTCGTCCGGTTTCCGCGTAATATTTATTCTTAGTTCTTTGATCACACGTGGGAAGCGATAAAAGTAGCTAAACTCACACGTGTTTGAGGTTATGAGCCTTTAAATTTGGGAACAACTCATGCCCCCCATCCGTGGGTCATGCACGTACGATGAGCAAATCGATATGCCCCATTGATGGGGCATACACAGTCAACGTGGTAATATGGTTGGAAGAAATTTTTTATATAAAAGTTAGTTGCTTTTTGCCAATCCTCTATCCAACCTTCGAACTTTACCAACACTGCCAAGTGCTAACAGTCCGGCAGTTGTTCATTCTCATGACAGTACTAAAAAAACACACTGAACTTCCCTTAGAACTCAATTTACCAACACAAAATAGACGATCAACAAATGTTTGTTCAATCATCCGTTATAACACTAGTTTCTCCCAAAAGTTTTTCTGTTTTCTTGGCACTTTTCTTTATAATTCAATTAATAACAAAATACCTATTTACACTCATACAAAAGCTATTTGTAAAAGAAAATTACGCATTTGGCTATTAAATCTGGACTACGTTGCCACTGAAGGCTTATTAAAACCAGTGTCTTAATAATACCCACACATTTACAATCACACACCGAGACTTACATACATTCATACACACAACATTCTTCATTTCCCCATTTCCATTCTTCATTTTTTGTTATGCTCATTATTATTTTATTTTGTTAGTTAGATACCTAAGTATGTATCAAAGAATAATAATATACATAATTTGTATATTTCTTTGAACTTTATGTTGACTTGCTTTTCTTTGATTTTGTTTTTAATTATTATTTTTTGTTTTCATTCTGCACTCAATTGCATTATCAGACTTTATAATACCTATTAAGTATATCTTAACTTTAACTGTTTTGTAAATTAACGTGTCCTTTAAAAGAGAGCCGGGCGATCTGTAACTCAGGACCCTCCTACCTCAGACACCTTTCTCTATTTAAGATTGTGCATTTTATTAACTAGTGCCTGTAATATTATGTTGAGATAAATAAAGATTTATGATTATGATTATGATTATATGTACACATGATAGAAAAAAATCAATGACAGAGTCACACATGTCATAATCAAATATATCGAATATATCACTATTTTTTCATAGTCAGTCCGTAGCCAGTCCGATTATTTGATACTAAACTTTAAACTGTCAGAACCCTAAAAGTCCGACAACCAGTCTTGCTAAGAGGTATCGTATTACCCGGTAACTTTATTTATTTTCTCCAGTTTAAGTAACTGGATTGTGGAGGTCAGACAGGTAGTCGCTCCATGTAAAATACTGGTATTCAGCTGCATCCGGTTAGACTGGAAGCCGACTCCAACGTAGTTGGGAAAAGGCTTAAGCAGATTGATTGACATAATAAAGACTATCCTATTTAATATTTTTATATCATTTTGGTTTCAGGCGAAAAGATTGCTCAGCCCTGCCCTGAAGACGAACAAGAGATGGTAGATGAAATGATGGAGAAGTACTTGGACAATGAACGTATCCTGGATACGTACTTTGAAAAACTGAAGGATTTACTGAAGAAATCGCCGCCAGGCCGAAAGGAATTGGAGATTAAACAACGTCAGATTGAGAACCTCATCAAGAAGAACGGTCTGGAATAAGGACTGTAGCAAGATTTGCAAGAAGCGATGACGGATCACCACTGGGCAGTATTTTACTTCAACAAACGTATCCTTGCTAGTTTTATTCATCATCTCATTTAATTTAGTAAATCTTCGGCTTTGTCTCTGTCATCTCTGACCTAGACTAGAGTCAAGAGCAAACCTATTTCAAATAAAATAAAATAAATTCTTTGTCATAGTTTCTAATTGTTTTCGCCTTTTGTTTTTGTTTTATTTATCTTATTTACTGATCAAACACATTGAATTTCATTGGTGTGTTTAGATAATTCTTTATCTCTCGTGTCGTTGTTATGTTACAACAAAATATGAATAAAACTAGTACAGGTAACACGTTTGTTTTTGTAAAAGTGGGGTTATAAAACACCTCTATTTAGATTTAAGAGGCGGCAAAGTCAACGCAGCTTCCTTTAGGAATATAAGAAACATCAGAAAAATTAACTACGCGCATTCAACAAAAATAGCAATGATTAGTTTTAAAATGACTAATGAGTTCGCTCATATGTTTAGAAAGTAGCAAGGATTTAAGTTAGCCAGGGTTAGACCCTGATTAGGATTAGCGAGGACTTGGATACTTCTTTAAATATGTATTTTCAGTAATTGTATCCACATCAAATACTTTTGAATTTAATTTATTTAGATTATTGACTTTGGTAGGCGCACGTAGCTCTAAGAAGCGCATTTCTATTAGGTGTCTCATCTTAGTGTCTGTAATCTAATGGTATTCTCAAGGCCTTGTGTCTCATATTGCTTGAATCAATTAGCCAATCAATATTCATCCATGTAGAATTAAACTGTCATTTTATATCAATGTTCAGCTCATCACAATTAAAGGACTTTTAGGTCATATATTGATAATAGAATTCATTGAATAATTAATCTGATTGAATAAATTTTTAACCAGTTATATCAATTACTTTCCATACCAATATTTAATAATTTAGGACTTACGTAATTTTTCGCTAAAATGTAATGTTATAGCAGATGGAAAGTCAAACGATCAAGTCGTGCATGGAACCCCTGATTCTAATCTGGTTGTTATTACTTCTGTTTTCCATCTGAAGACAAGAATACAGTCAGTCTTTGGTGATTGTCTTTGAACTTTCAACACAAAAAAAAACCTATATTATAGTGTTAGGTTAAGCGCCCGTCCCTTAAAAGGGACTTAGCAGGGTCTATGACTGACGTCCTTCGAAAAGGACGAACTCTATTTTATAATTAATTAATAAAATCTCTAAATACTTCTACGGAAAAAAATATTGAAGTAGATTCTAATTTAGATTTTTAGTGTTATTATTCCAAACCGTTTTAAATATCTGAATTAAACTAAAAATCATCAATCTACTAACTATGGAATTTCTCAATTTTCGCCATAAATCTGAAATATGTCATTTTCATTCAGAAACTCAAACTATTTTACCAACTATAACAGTGGGTGCACAAAATCACATAAAAAATATTTTAATTTATTTATTTACATTATGTGTCATAATATTAAAAATATAGTGAGGTAAACTTTAGTCATACAACCTTATTGTCTAAGAATGTATTGGATATAATAATCGAATATTATGATATTACGGACTATTTGTAATTTTTAACTTAAATAAATTGGTGTAGTAAATACCTTACTTTTTTAAACCTCGTCATATCATCCTTTTTCAATTTTGTTTAGGGTCGGAGCAGCACGTCTTCTTATTCCATACATACTTTTACAATTCATCTGTCTATCCTTGTCCATGTTTTCTACTTGGGGTCTGCGCAAAGTGGTTTCCTTTTCCATTGTACACTGTCACATTATCATTCACGTTCTTTTTCTTATAATAATATCATACCTCCCACAGTCTATACACTGCAGCATACTCGTAACTCTGCATGTCAAAACTTTTGGTTCTTATTTGTCAACCTTTTGTTTTGTTTGTCATTGAGTCTGGTCGATTTTTTACCTTTTTATTTCGTGATTCGAATTTTTTTTTTTCTGACAGATGGGTCCTCATTTTTTCTTCAGTTGCAAAAGTTGATCAATTGATACTGACCCAGTTTGTGGAAAATTAACGTGTAATTTGTGAAATTGAGTTATTTTAATTATAGCAAGATGCTATCCGTGCCTTCCTATCTATTAATACACATTATGGTAAAGCAATAAAGATATTGAGTATTGAGTACCAGTCAGGAGATTTCACCTTTATTTTTCCTGGTACGTATCTTTTACCAGTTTTCCTCAATCGGAAGTTCAGTCTGATCACTCTGGTCTAACCCTAATTCATTTTGTCTTAGGATTGAACAGCTTAGAACAGGCCGCCTTTTGGCCTCCAGGTTTTGGCCTAAAATAACGCTGGACGTCCTTGGTCAACGCCGAGTGTTGGACCGCATCTTGACTGCGAAAGTTCACGCAACCAACGCCAGCTCCTGAGCAGAGAACCGCTTCCTACAGTCTACGACACCTCGCCGGACGTAATTACGTTATGTCCACGGTTTTATACGATATTTTTACGTACTAGTTTAATAATGTAGTTAGTAACTCTCTGGGGATTTTTAATTCATTGACTATTTAATTTTAAATTTTCAAATCTGTAAAATGCGAGATACCTTGGTTCTCTGATCTTTTTTTCCATTACAGTTTATTTTGGGAGCGTTACCTACTAGCGATTGCAATCGACTAGTTAGTACGTTTTATTTTTCTTTCGTTATTCGCGTATTTCACCCTATCGGACCAAAGTTCTCTGCAAATTTTTTTTTTCTCTACATAAATCAACCTGCAACTCTTTTTATACCATAAATATTATTATTTTTTTTACCTTTTAATGTTTTTTCTACTTCTTTTATTTTAACAAAATTTAACGTGTTTCGGCGAAAAAAAGTGCATTTTCTTTTTTATTTTTTTCGCTACATCTTTTCTTTGGTATCCCTCTCACCATCAATAAATATTTATACACATCAGTCTCATTGTCACTTGCGTTTCTCCCTCCTCAACACATTCCCGTATCGAGAGAAAAATTAAATGGAACCGTTTGGTTCCATTTAATTTTTTCCTGTTTGTTAGTGACGCTTGTTTCCTCTTATATACCACTCACAAGAATGGATAAAGTTGCACTTTATGTCCGCACATGTCAACATTCAACATCCTTATTCCCACTAGATGCAATGTAGGCTTTCGGTCGCGCGTGAAAAGCTTAATTTTTTTTACGTATAGATGTCTTCATGTAAAACACTTGTAAAATGATACGGTCAGCAAATGCATAGTTTTCGAGAAAATAAATAGTAAAGTTTAATAAAACTTAAACATAATTACGAAATAAAATTGACATTTTACCACAGATAATGAACGGATTTCACTCCTTGGTTACGTTCAGACAAAGTGACAACGGATTTTAATGGTTTTTAGTATAAATATTTAACTTTAATTCATTTTTAAATAGCTGCTACCGTAATGAACTCAATTATGAAACTTAATTAAAAAATTAAGTTTTAAATAATAAAGTTTAATTTGTACTTTTATAAGATTGTTGATAACGAAACGTAATCGAACGTAAGTGGCGCCAACGTTTGACAGTTGTCACTCATCGTATGTACAGACGCCAGCAGGTCAAGCTACCTGAAACTGTCAAATTTTCCCAATCAAATGGGGTAGTCTTAGATATCTGAGCCGTTGAGGAAAAATTGGATGGGATAAATCTCATGGGATGGTCATTTATGCCTTTGCGGTAGAACTCTGGGGACAATGTGAAAATTCGAAGAGAGCACGTCGACCTCAATAAAATCACCAGTTTAAAAACTAGGTAAAACTACCAAATGACTGGACTAATCACAGATAGTCAAGTCGATAGTCGTTTTTGGTTCGTCCTTCCCAATTCGTTATTGCGTGATATATCACGCAATAACGAATTGGGTAAGCTCAGTGTTTGTCTGCGTAGATACACTTGACGTTGTAAGTGTTCAGATATTTTTGGTTAGTTGTTTGTATAGAAATTATTGACAAGCATCTGCTAAGATATTAATGAAGTAATGAATTTTAACTTGTAGTGTATGGAACTTATTGACATTTCAAATTGTTCAGAAGTATTTGGTCACCTTGTCTGCTACAATATATCTGACGGCGAATGTACCACTGCTAATTATAATTAGTCAAATCTGGTGTTAGGGGTTAGGTACGGTCATAACTAAATGCTAGACATCCAGGTACATCTTGCAAGGTAGGTACTTACTTAACTTCGCATTAAATGAAAGTTGTATCCCCCCCGTGGAACATTTTATCTGCTGAATTTCCACTTCATTTGATTACTTTTTAGATAAAGCCATTGTTTATTGCTGAGAGACTAAACTGTTAGCGTACCTACAGTTTGTCAATAAAGTCGTGACATGGATGTTCGAGGAACTAACATTTAATCATGTGTCTAGCAACACTAAACATAAGTACTAGTACTAACAAAACAACTTAAACATAAGTGTAAGTACTAGTACTACTAAACATAATTGCTACAACATGACAGCAGCGCCATCATTTAATGTCACGACTTTATAGACAAACTGTACGTAACTGTAAATTATCAAATTCTTTTTATTTATTTTATTATTTTTATATAGGTATCATTGTTTTTAATTTGTAAAAACTGTAATTCTTATTAAACGATTATGTCTAATGTGAAATTTCCTTCTTGAAAACTTACTCAATTTTGGGCACCTTATATTAATTAGCAACACTGAATCGACGGTGCCGTCCTCTTTCAGTTCACAGATAAGTTGGTAGGACTGTACTCACAGTCGAGAGCGTTTATCGTACTGCTGTTTGAGTACTACCTAGTCTGTGGCTGTTTGCAACTACGATTGATTGACACCATGGCGTCCCCGAAGTCCCCGTCTTCGTATTCGGCTGCGTCATCTCCCAATCCCGAAGTGCCAGTGAAGTGAAGTGTGTCGTGCAAGTGTTGAATAATTAAGGTGAAATTTAAATAAAAATTTAATTAATGTCATTAATTATTTTTGTGTTCTTTTTGTGTTAACCTATTATACACACCAACATAATGTACAAAAAATAAAGTAAAAAAAAACTATAACCCGAATACGTCAAAAATGGGTCTAAAAAGGACGAAACAAGAGAATAATCCAAATAGAAATCCAGAAACGCATAGGTACAAAAATGGTCAAGGTCGAGCCGTGGACGCACTTAGTATATAAGTACCTACTATGATAATGTGGGTGCCAGGAACACCTCCATTAAACAGACATGGTATGTATAGTATACAGTGGGTACGACCACGGCTCTACCTTGACCATTTTTGTACCTATGCATTTCTGGATTTCTATTTGAATTATTTTCTTGTTTCGTCCTTTTTAGACCCCTTTTTTACGTAGTCGAGTTAT
This sequence comes from Fissipunctia ypsillon, assembly GCA_947568875.1. Classification (NCBI taxonomy): domain Eukaryota; kingdom Metazoa; phylum Arthropoda; class Insecta; order Lepidoptera; family Noctuidae; genus Fissipunctia; species Fissipunctia ypsillon. The sequence continues at coordinate 28,300,311 of OX387643.1, forward strand.
AGTTTTATGAACTTTATTTTTTATTTAATACTTTTCCGTTTCCCGATATACACTAGCAGACACCTAAACCTTTCAAATTCCTGAAAATGAATTCATCCGTGCAATAAAATGTAGCCTCATGTGACTACACATCAAAACATAGGTAATGATAGCGCGATTCAGAAATATATGATCCGTACAGCGCCATCTCCCAGGTAGCAATTTTACGTCATGAAGACGTCCATTCACGGTCATTTTTGGCGTAAATGACGTCGTAAAAGATGTCCCACCGACGTACAAAATGACGGCCTAATGTCAGGTTCTAGCGACGTCTCTGAAGACGTTTAGAGGACGTCTTAATATGATGTTTATTAAAGTCAATGAAGACGCGTGATATTAACGTCCCCAGATAACGTCATATTAACGTCTTCAGAAAACGTTACTATCATGTATTCTGTAGCTCTACCATGAGTACAACTTACTTTTTTTCAGATTTTACAGTAAATACTAAATCCCTGGGATAATAGGATGTTTAGATGGTAGCCACTTTAAAGTATTTACTCCAATCAAAGAGGAAGAACACCTATATTTCTGCAGAAAACATTATCACTCATTGAATGTTCAAATGGTAAATATATTATAATGACTATTTGTTTTAATAACAATTGTAAATAAGTTACTTACTTATAAAATCTTTATTATTGTAGGTATGCGACTCTGATTGTGGAATTTTATCCTTAAATCCAAAATTTGGAGGTGCAACTCATGATGCATTTATTTGGCAAAACAGCAATGTTAATAACTTCATGCAGTCTTTACATAGAAATAATGAAATTGTGTGGCTTTTGGGTAAGTTGATATGATACCTACATAAGTAATAAATATAATTATATTGTGATAATAGGTAATATTTTGATTTTTCTATTTTAAGGTGATTCCGGTTATCCTCAGAGGCCCTGGTTGATGACACCATACTCAGATCCAGTGCCCAATTCTGTAGAGGATAATTTCAATAAGGCTCATATATCAGCCAGGGTTGTCATTGAGAATACTTTTGGCAGGCTAAAAAATCGTTGGCGTTGTTTAAGTAAAGACAGGACATTGCATTATAGGCCTGACAAATGTGCAAAAATTATTACAGCATGTTGTGTCTTGCATAACATTGCTTTATAATATAATGTTCCTGACCCAGATGGGGTTTCCCTACAGACTGGAGGTAATTTCTAATATATATCTAAATATCTTGCAAGTTTTCAATGAATTAATTTATTGTACCTATTAAGTTGTTTAAATATTGTACAATGAAACTTTGCTCCTATAACTAATTCAGAATAATTTTCTTTACAGGACATGAGCAACTGGAAGTTGTATTACAGGAAAATGAAACTTCTAGTGATTTACTAGTGGGCAGGGCATTACGTGATCAGCTAGCTAGGAGGCTTTCTGTGATGAATGTAAACTTAAATTCTAATTAAAGATATTTGATGTACTCTTACAGGTAAAATTTAAAAGTTTTAACAAATAGTTTTAACAAAATGGCCTCAAACTATATGTTGCTTATAACTAAACAGTCAGCATTTTAAATTTAATAAGTAACTAAAAAATAAAAAACCACACTACTATAGAATATTAGATTCATAACTATATAAATAAATAAAATTGAAGTGTTAGTTTGTAATGTCAAAATAACAACTTTTTACTAAATGCATATGAAAGCAATTTTTATAATTTTTGTCTGTCTGTTTGTTCCGGCTAATCTCGCAAACGGCTGGACTGATTTTAACGGGACTTTCGCTGGTAGATAGTTGATATTACGGCGGGTAACTTAGGCTACTTTTATTTAAGAAAAATAATTAGGGTTCCGCGCAAACAATTAAAACCCATGAAATTATGAACAAAAAGTAGGATTGGGAAAAACCTTATATTATCGAAAACAATTAACTTGAAAAAGGAAAATGCATAGAGTTTTGTTGAGTGTCTCATTACTCCTGTGCCAACATGATATATTGTTTATCTTACAACATCCATGCGAACGAAGTCGCGGGGCACAGCTAGTCAAAAATAATTTGACGACACAATTAAGTTTCGTCAAATTATTTTTTGTATGTATATCTACTATTATATTTCTTAAAACTATAAATTGAGCAAATAGCTCCAACCACCGCTCTTGTTATTGCAGTTCTCTCTCCCTTACTCGTTAACGTTCCTCCTCACATTTTTGTTGATAAACTCGCCACTCATTGTCAGAATTAACAAACGCCTGTCTTGCCAATTCTGACTGAGTCGGAGTGCGAGTTCTCCTACGGCTCGGCGAGGATGTGGCTTGTAACAAACGGCGCGTCCGCCGTGGAGTTGCAGGCAGAGGCGTCGGTAATTGAGGTGCTTCTGCGATGGGCGGCGTATCTTCGACAATGGGCACCTCAATATCAACCATTTGCACTTGAACGGACTGCAAGCTTCTGTTACTACTGGCCATAGGTGGTGGTGGCTCTATCTCATCCTGAGGCAGCGGGGCCGGTTGAGCACTAGCACTAGTGCCTGGTCGACTCCACATAGCAAAAGCTGAAATGAAACAGAATACTATTGCAATTGTATTTCCAATAACAAAAAATGAAGATATATGACTGCATCATTGGACTGCCTTAGTGGTCGCAAATCTGACTGTTAGTCATAAGATCTCGGGTTCAATTCCCAAGTTGGGCAGTGTTGTTACGGTTTTTTGACATTCTCATTTGCATCTCAGATTTTGAAACTTGCCCAGTAGATATCAATATGGCACCCAATAACATGTCGATTTGTGGGTGGAATATATCTTTGCTTAATTTGATCTTATTTTTGTAAACTTATTTCACTTTCAAAAACCCCGCGCAACACACAATGTCAATGAAACAAATTGAATGTCAATACGTCAGTGACATATTATAAGGAACAAAAATTAAACAACCATTAAATACCTTAAGTATTTAATGGTTGACTAACCGCCAACCTTTCCATTTAATCGGATTATTTCGTGGTATTGACTGTCTCAACATTTTTAGCATAACAACACCAGTACATTTTGAACATAAGAGCCGTTCTCTCTTCTTATTACTAAGAAAGAAAGAAATAGAATATAAGGAGTGAAGTTAGCTACACTCTGTTTAAGACGACAGGATCTATCGAGCTTACCGTAGCGCCTGCGTAAGACTTCGTAAAACTCATGGTGCAAGCATTGTCGAAATCTATTCGATCCACGTTAATACGCTAGCGAGTAGGTTTTCGATAACAACTCATGGTAGACGTAGTGAGCTACGTTACTTTACTACTATCGTAAGCGTATTTTTCGATAGCTTCTGTCAAATTAGTGACTCATGGTGCCGTTTTGTATGGTGACAGCTGAAAAACGTCAGTGACTATCGAATAGATTACGTTAGGTTTCTTACCTATCGAAATCTATAGTGCTCATGGTACGGACTTTAATTCTTTTTGTGACCGCTAGGGGCGCTGTACAATATTTCATAGATATCATTTAATGGAGACGCTAGCGTGTTTTGGCTGTGTAAACTTATGGTAGAACCACAGGAAGCAAACAAGCGCACTCTAAGAACCGAAGTAATCGAGTGAGACAACAAGTTACTGTTGGTAAAGAATTGAATTCTAGTGGCGCAGAAAGAGAAAAAAACAGGTGCGTCACTCTAGCGACAGAAACACCCCGCTATTGTTTTCTTTTGTTTCTATAATGCGGCGACATTACGCGTCTCAACAAAGCGGCAACGTCGCGCGCTTGGCAAAAAGTTTTATAGCGTGCTGTTGATGTAAAATTTACAACGTCGCTCATTCGTTTATTGGTTTACATAAACCACTTTTATACATATTGACAAAAATAATGAAATTCAATAAAATCCCGTAGTGTCAGTCGGAATCCCGTGGAATATCCATATTAACATCAATGTTTGCGGTTAATGAACCTAAATAGCTCTACCTATTCCGATCACTGGTCATAATAGATCTAAGCATATAGATGTACGTTGTCATTATTAGAGATGCTGTAAAGTACAAATATGTTAAAATCAATAATATATATATAATATCCCTAGTGAGGAAATGTCTGCTGATATACTAACTAAAGGTCTATGTAACTTAAAACATTACAAGTTTATGAATTTGCTTGGCATTGTTTCTATGTATTAATCTTTGTATTTGGTTTATTTTGATAAGTGGGGGTGTCAGTACGTGTATCAAAACGTCGATATAGTGACTAGTGACGCCATCTATGATACTACGGAATGTAAAATTCTTTTTTGGAATAAAAACTGTAGTCTGTTGCGAACGTTTACGTGTTTTAATAAGTACTATATGTCCCGTGTCACAGAGCGCATCGACTTCTTGAAACAGAAAGTGTATGCATGGGCGAACCGTATTCGTAGGTATAAGAGGCAAGTAAAGCGATACACTCAGAATCGCACCTTCCAGAGCGATGAAAGGTGGGTTTATAAGGCTTGGGAGCGACTGAACCAAGATGTGACTGACACGCGCTTGCCGGATGATGATACCATGTGCTCTTTCTGGCGCAGTATCTGGTCGGTGCCTGTCAGTCACACCGAAGGTGACTGGGCTTGGGAAGTCGAGCGAGCTTGCGATCCAATACCAGAAACGGGGGCTATTACCATTTGCCCCCAAGATGTAGCTCGTGCAGTCCGTCCGTTACCTAACTGGAAGTCTCCAGGGCCGAACGGGCTGCACAACTTCAAGGTTTGCAAGATCGCACGCTCGCTTGGCAGCTCAGTACCAGGCTGCTTTGGAGTCTGGTTCGCTACCCCAGTTCCTAACAACAGGAATTACCCACCTGATCTATAAATCAGGTAGCACCGCGGAACCCAAAAATTATAGGCCGATCACGTGTTTACCGACGGTCTGTAAAGTTCTTACATCCATTTTGAGAACCAAAATTAACAAACATAAAGACACAAACTTCATCATGTCTTCCTCTCAAAATGGATGTAGGAATCGGTCCTGCGGTACTAAGGAGCTACTCCTCATTGATATGTTTATTAGCCAATAGGTTCGTCGTTCCCGAAAGGATCTGTCGACATGTTGGATAGATTATAAGAAGGCCTATGACTCGGTGCCACATATATGGCTCATGGCTAGAGTTGTATAAAGTAGATGCAACTCTGCGCACCTTCCTGATGTCGTGTATGGGGCAATATAGGACGGTCCTTCGCTATCCAGGATGTCGAAATATCCAGAGAAATATCGAGCCGATAAAGATCGAGCGAGGCATATTTCAGGGCAATAAGCTTGAGTCCGCTTTGATTCTGCTTAGCCTTGAATCCTCTAAGCACACTGCTGGAGGATTCAGGTCTAGGCTATCGGCTGAGAAAAGGTGGTCAGGTTATATCTTTGCGTATGTCGAAAGTATTGGGCATTAATGTTGCTGGCATGAAGCAATCGTTGAAGGAGCGCTTCTTTGGCCGCCTGAAGAAAGTATTTAATAGTCTACTATCAGGCGGAAACAATGTGCATGTCTTCAACGGTTGGGTCATGCCGGTTTTGTTGTAATCTTTCGGCATACTCAAATGGACTCAGGCTGAACTCGACGCCCTGGATATGAGCGTCCGTACGCTGCTAACTGCATATTGAATGCATCACCCACGATTATCGGTAATGAGACCCCAACAAACATTATGGCTGCAAATAGAGCTTTCTTTAGAACCTAAAGTGTTATGAAGGTAGAGTAGTAGCTGCCATTATAGTTTGTGACGACAAAAGAGTGTTTGTAATAAAATATAACGCTTATAGTGACAAAGCAAGTTTATAAGAGCAATGTATGGAGGTTAAACGCGTAGAGCAGCGATTATTATCCCTACAATACAGACCAAATCTTCTGAGTTATAGCTTTGAGCGAATCTTACGACTATCAGATCCATATAAGAAATTAACATTTACTATTAACTTCTAAAGTTCTAAGCAAGCTACCACAAACTCTTTCGGAGCACTAATAGTTGCACAAAAGGAGCAATTAACGCTACTAGTTCTACAGTGGTGTTCATTAAATCTTTGACAACACCAAACTTCTAAAGGGATACAAAACTCCCTTGTATAATTTAGGGCTGAATAGTAGGGATATTTCTCCCTATTAATAGAACTTATAGTGTCAAGTTTGTCTTCCATATTATTTAAGGTTGAATTATTGGGTTTGTTACCACTTTAGTACCCCTAAAAAAACAAGCACGTGCAAGCAAGTGTTAAGCATAAAATGGCGCCGCAACATAGCTCCTCTAAAAAGCGTTTTAAAACTTGGAAAGTTAAAAGTAGAACCGGTGGAAATAGACGGAAAATCTTGAAAGATTATCGTAATATTATAAACTACAACGTTGAAGATGCAAACTTATCACAAGATAACCTGAATGAGAATGGAAGCATCACTAGACGCGGTCAAGTGAGAGTCTTGCTTGAAGATGAGGGTTCCGTATGTAATGAAAGTAATATCGCAACTGCAAGTTTTGATATTTCCGAAGAGGACCGACGTTATTACTCATTGAGTAGTGATGATAAGGAAAATCCGAGTGAATATATTAAGAATCTTCATTTTAGTGAAAAATTGACGGCATGGGCGATTGAGAAAAATATTACACAAACTGCTATGAAAGATTTGCTGTTGATCTTAAATGACAGATTTGGCATCATTCTACCAAAAGATCCTCGAACTCTTTTACAAACACCAAACAATCCATATCCATACTATCCATACTTTAATATTATAAATTCGAAAGTAACTCTGTCTGTCTGTCTGTATGTTACCTTTTCACGCTTAAACCACTGAACGGATTTCGATAAAATTTGGCAAGGAGATAGATGGCATCCTGGGGAAGGACATAGGCTACTTTTTGTCTTAAAAATAACCCTACAGGGGATGATATAGGGGATGAAAGTTTGTATGGGAAACCCTGCATTTTTTAAGTTAGGGATATGAAAATTAAAATTTATGCATTTGGTAGGAAATAAAGAATTATATGGTTCAGCGTTTTTGAAAAATCACAATTACCGGTCAACGCGATGAGATCATCAACTTGACTAATGTCAAGTTGATGATCACGCAGAAAGGTGGCGAGCATAATTGCTCATTCAAGAGACCTTCCTGAAGCCCCATCAGCGTGACCCGAAAATTGCCAACTATGACATAGTTCGCAATGACAGGTCCCGTTGCCACAAGGGTGGCACCCTTATATACTACACAAGGTCTCTTTACTGTAGTCCTATGGACCCTCCCCCACTAATCTCTCATCTTGAGGTCTCAATCTGTCGGCTCGGCATGATTGGTCAACAACCAATCACCATTATCTCTGCCTACTTCCCACCTGCCAATGGTGCGGAGGATCCCACCGCGATCACCAAGGACTTAACTGTCCTCTTTGGTCTGAGTGACTCCGTCATTTTGGCGGGGCATCTCAATGCCAAACATCCCGCCTGAAACAGCAACACGATCTCCACCAGAGGTAGGATACTGTTCAACCTAGGTGCCTCCCTTAACTTCGATGCCATCGCTCCGATGAATTCAACCCACTACCCTGGCGTTCCCAGCCAGCTTCCAGACGTACTCGATGTTGCGCTACTCAAGAATGTAAACCTTCGTTTGCACTCTATTGAGACGCACCACGAACTCAACTCTGATCATCGCCCAATTACCATGCTTTTTGCCCCTTATTTGGGCCTTCTCGATCCTAACCAGCCCCCTCGAACCAAAGTGATAACCGACTGGAGGAAAGTAAGCGAACAGCTGAAATCCACCACGTCGCCTCACTTGGATACAATCCCCGACCACATAGTGTCAGTCGAAGACACGACGGGTGCGATCGACTCGTTTACAGAACACGTTCAATCCGTTTTGACGGATTGTTCACGGGAAGTTCCGGCGATGGGTGATGATCGCTGGAAGTTACCGATTGACGTACGTGAACTGATAACCGAGAAGAACGCGGCCATTCGTGCCTACGACTCTTTTCCCTGTGACGCAAACAAAGCCCACATGCGTCATTTACAGCGTGCTGTAAAGAAACGCATAACGGAGTGGCGTTCTGAGGGCTGGGACAAGATGCTCAGCGAGCTCGAGCCCAATCATCTGGCCTTCTGGCAACTACAACGCAAATTGCGTACCTCCACTGGGGAGGCTTCGATGCCTCCCCTCATTCGCCCTGACAAGAGCATCGCTTTTGACAACCCCGAAAAGGCAGAATGCCTAGCCGACAGCTTAGAGTCTCAATGTTCTCCTAGCTCCCAACCAGCTGACCAAGCGCACCTTGCCAAGGGCGACGCCGAAGTCGAACGCAGGGCTGCTCTTCCCCCTGTGGAAGACCCTGATGATCCGTTGCCTCCCGTCACTGCAGACGAGGTGCACGACATCATTAAAGGGCTACAGGATCGGAAGGCCCCTGGTTCGGACGGTATCACAAATAAGGTTTTCAAACTCCTCCCCGCCCCTCTGATAATGCTAATGACTGCCATCTTCAATGGTGCTCTAAGCAACAACATCTTTCCGCAGACGTGGAAAGAGGCCACCGTCATCGGTATCCCCAAGCCAGGCAAGCCCAAGTGTGAGCCCACTAGTTGCCGCCCCATTAGTCTCCTCAATGTCCTCGGCAAAATCTATGAGGGGTTATTTATAAGCGACTCAAAGATTTTGTCGAGGCTAAGAGCCTTACCCCTAGTGAACAGTTTGGGTTCCCCAGCCTTATCCCCTGATTGCGGCGGCCGCCCGCTATACCCCGTCGCGTATAAGTCGCATCCGCCGACCTAGGCACTCACTGACCGTCCCGGATGACGCTATAACCTTCCTCCAGGAGAGTAATCCCGCTACTAGCACGATCCGGAAACTCAAATCGAGACCGCCGTGCTTCCGCCCTCGCCGCCGAGGGCCACCGCGACGTCCCTGTCCATCCCCACCCCGACCCTAGCTCGAGCCAGCCCGCGCAGCTGAGCCCGTAGTTTTGAACTCACCCCCAATTAATCCGATCCAGCATGTCCCTTTGCTGTCCTCTCCCAGCGACGCCCTAAGCCGAGGTCCGTACCCCACAGGGGGTGCCCTTAGCGAGTAGTCGCTTAGTTTTAGTTTTTATGCCTGGCTGAAGGCCTTAATTTATTAAGGCATCCACTGGCAAGCCCGATTAAGCAGTCGACAACCTCCTATAGGTTGAATTTCGAGATGCCATTCCCAAAAACGAACACAGCGTTAGTTGAATAGCTGCGCGCAGAGCGCGCAAACGTTTATGCCAGCTGCTACAGGACCAACTAAGAAATAGCAAACAAACTACATGTTTTATACATTTTCATCGGGTAAATATTGCATTTTTGTATGCAGACAAATGCGAATATCAACAACGCATTTGGAGAGGGCACAGTCACACAGTCAACTGTAAGTCGATGGTTTCGTCGCTTTCGATCCAGCGATACAACACTAGAAGATCGAGCCCGTTCAGGTCGACCAGTCAAATTCGATGTCGACATGCTGCTGGCAGAATTACATCAAAACCCGGATGCTACTACTCGCGAGTTACTGCAGGCACTTGGTTGCAGTCACACGGCTATCGAAAAGCGACTGCATACACTGGGATATCGGCGAGTGCTGGCAAAATGGATTCCGCATCAGTTGAGTATGGCAAACCGAGCTGCCCAAATATCGATTTGTCAATCGTTGCTCCTCCAGCCCAAACAAAAGGAGTTTCTAAGTGATTTAGTAACAGATGAGAGCTGCATACTGTATAAGAATGACAAGCGTAAAACCTACTGGTTACCACGAGGTGAAGAACCGCCAATCCAAGTCAAAGAACAAACTCATAAACGGAAGATTTTGCTTTGTTGTTAGTGGGATGCAGGCGGTATGATTTATTATGAATTACTCCCCGAAGGACAAACTGTCAATGGCAACGTCTATGTTAATCAGCTTCGTTAGTTCGCGGCTGCTGTGAAAAAAAAAGGCGAAGAAAAGTCAACATCCACTTGCTACACGATAATGCGCGACCTCACGTTGCTTCCGCCACACATAAGCAATTGTAGGAGTTAGGCTGGACTACAGTTCCGCATCCACCGCATTCTCCAGACTTAGCGCCCTCTGGTTATCATCTGTTTCGCTCTCTTAAAAACTTTCTGCGTGGACAGCGCTTTAATGATTTTAGCGCAGTGAAAAATACACTGGATAACTTTTTTAAACAGCAGCCCGTTGATTTCTGGGAGCATGTCATTCAATCTTTGCCAGATAGACGGAAACAAATTATTGATTTACACGGCGATTCTATTGTCGAATAATAATTTGTTGTTGCCGTTGTACGTTGTGCATAATATGCAGAGATCGGAATAGGTAGCGCTGTTTTATGTACAGTCACGGACTTTAATTGATGAGCCACTATTCACACTTTCCAATTTTGAAGTTTTCTACATTCACGAGATTACACGACACGAACTCAAACCGCATGCTCGTAAACAAGATGACAAATCGGAAATAGTCATATCCATAGACGTTGAAGGTTGACTAACAAGTTGTCAATAATAAATTAAATATTACAATGTTGCATACGTTTATCCAATCTATTTGATACTGACCTCTGTTGAATTACAGCTCATTAAAGACTCGTTATTTCTGAAAACCTATCCGAAGACAGTGACAGTTGAAATGTCGATGTCAGAGATGATAATATAAACTACGACACGGAAATCTTTACATATAAAATAAAATTGAAGTGTCTGTTTGTAATGTCAAAATAACAGCTTTTTACTTAATGTATAATAATACGAAAGTATAAACGGTACTTATAACAAAAACACAATTTTTAAAATTTTTGTCTGTCTGTCTGTCGGTCTCTTCTCCGTCTGTCTGTCTGTTTGTTCCGGCTAATCTCCAAAACGGCTGGACCGATTTTGACAAGACTTTCACTGGCAGATAGCTGATGTTATAAGCAATAACGTATGTTACTTTTATTTTAGTAAACAATTAGGGTTCCGTGCAAAAAAAAATAAAACCCATGAAATTGTGAACAAAATCCGATTCGAATAGGGAAGGATTGACATCCACGCGGGCGAAGCCGCGGGCAACAGCTAGTAGAAATAAAATTCATAATCAATTCTACCAAGATGGCGGCAGTTATATGTTATTTATGTTTAAGTGCAACAGTTATCATAACGTCATCTTGGACGCTACGCGTTCGGATAAAATCGTGGGTCCGAGTTTTTCAAAAGTCGAAATGACCGATCATAATTTCTCCGTAAGCTAACGTTACTATCGCTACGCTAAAACAATTGTTGCTAGGTTACGGTTGCTAGACCTGCAACGTATGACTTTCCGTTTCTGAATGCACGAGTCTATCCGACTAAACCCGATTTGCATTACACGGCTAAAATACGAACAGTGGCAAGTGGCTCATCAATTAAAGTCCGTGACTGTACTTGCCATAGGTTAGAATAATATGGATATTCCCCGAGTCCCGGGATTTGGTTTTTAAGTAGTAAAATCATAAAAAAAAAACTATTCTCGCCTTCGGGACTAATGAAAGATTACACTTCCTTTCTGACGGGTAAATATAAGAAGGACGGGATTAAGGATAGTATAATAAATAGTTAAACTTGATTCATTAAACCACATATATTTTATTACGTAACAATTTCTTATTCAAGAATTACTTAACAATCATTTAAACATTTTTATTCTGAAGTTGTACAAAAACATATTACCACACAAATTATTTGTTCCTCAGAAAATTAACACATTATCAAATAGAACAATTTGTATTTACTATAAAATAATAAAATTAAATTAAAATAATCAATACGCTTCAACACTTCTTCACTAGAAGACTGAGTATGACCAGAGTTAAAATAAATCACCATTATTATTTCTAAATTATCTAATTTTAATCTATTTCTTTTTACATCTAACACCCATTTATATGTGGAAAACGAGCGTTCGACATCTGTTGATGTTAGTGAAGCGAATTTATATGACAAAATTTCATCATTCACATCATTTTTCGATAATTTTCCTTCATATTCTCTGAGGATGTCAATGTCAGGATTCCTATCCATAACTTTTTCAATTTTGTTTTTTATTCTATCATAATTACATTCATCTAAAGCAGCTCTGACTTGATCAAAAGCCAAAAACGAGTCACTTAATGCAAAATTTTGTTTCTGCAACTCTTTTAATGAAAATAAAATAATTGTATAATGATTTTCTATATATACTAATTGATTTCGTAGATTTTCCTTTTCCAGAATATTTTTCGCATTATGTATTGCCATTGAATCAGAGCTGTTTAATCTAGAAATAACATTTATTATTTCTTCATAATATTTTGCATAATATAATACGATGCAGCTTCGAGCCAAGTGCCCCATCTAGTTATCACTGGTTGTGGGGGAAGAGATAAGTTAGGATACGTATCTTTCAATACTTTTATTCTGCGAGGAGCTTTTAAAAATATATTTTTTTCACATTGGATATTAGCATATCTACATCATGGTACTCTACCCGTATCTGTTCTGATACGTAATGAAGAGCGTGTGCCAAACAGGTGACATGTTTTAAATGAGTTAAAAAAAAAAAAATTTTTCGGCCCGCAGACAACTTGTATGCAACACTATCAGTACATAATACTAACACATTATCAACTTTTCTTTCAAAGTTGTCTTGCCAAATATTTTCCAAGCACTCTATTACAAAATTTGAAATAGTTTGGCCATTAACCACCTCGAGCATTTTACAGGCAATTAAATAAGGTCGACCAGAAAAGTTTTCATTTAATGGCTTTACTAAGAAATGCACAATATAACGACCTAAAGAGTCAGTTGTCTCATCTAACGATATCTAAAGTTTCTCATCTTTAACGTTTTCATAGATGGAGGCAATTTTATTTTTATAAAATTTGTCCAAATACACCTAACGTAATAGCGACTCGTCAGGCACTTTTTTTGTTATTGCAATTACAACAAACACCACACATGTCTTTTTGAAAAAAATCTTTGAAGACATTATTTTTTATTGGCGACCAAATGTTACAAAGAATTAAAAACTGAATAAGGTCAAAAAAAAATTCTTCTTGAGGTTGTTTGTATGTTTCTCGATGTTAAGCACCTTCAATATGTCGATTAACATTAGATTTTTTTTTACTAATAAATGGCTTTCACACTTGGTGCAGTAAATAGTACAGCTGGCAGCGTCAAAATTCAGCTCAGGATAGACACGTATCCACTTCTGAACTGTTTCAGGCTTGACAGAACTTGACGCCATGTAGAAGTACTTCACCTGAATCAAAATGTCGGTAAATTAGAAATGCTGAGTAGAGTCACATCGACACTTAGTGTTCGAAAAACAAAAATAGTGAAATATGTATATTCCCAGTGCAAGTTTGAAAATGCAAAGTCAATCAAAAGTTTTTAATTTACGCTAAGAGAGGGTACGGTTAATCGCACACAAGTAGTACACTCAGTACAGTTCAATGATAGTTCATATGTGCACGAACTGCAAACATGTTAGTCTATGACTCCTGCACTTTACCGTATATCTAATTAATACATTCTATTCATAAGTTTCTAAGTTAATTTTGACACATGCGTGACATACTTTAAAGTCAAGAAAATACTGGATTGGAATACATTAGTAACAAGAAAAGGTTTTGCGTCTTGTGCGAATAACACTCTACTTTACTTCGGTTTAAAGACATTTATTTCTCAAAGAACAAATTACAGTTCACTTAAAGAGAAACTTAACTAAATTAACAATAAGTTGTAGTTTACATTACGACGTTCAAGCCATCCAAGAAACTGAACACCATAGTTTCATTCATAGAAAATATGAAAAAATATAGCACATATGTCTAGGGGTCTGATTCCCCCAACGCCAGATAATTTCATCGGAGGAACAATTTTGAATTTTTGACAGTTCTTCCATACAAAAACTGTCAGACATCAATTTTAGTCCACAAATAAAAACCATCTAGATTGAAAAACCAGCCCTAAATAAAATACAAAACAGTTCAAGCTAAACTTATGTGTCTAATATAAAAAAGCTAAACGTATGTGTCTAATATAAAAAAAAGCTAAACTTATGTATCTAATACCTTAGGCCTTTTTTAAATGTTGGTATGCTTGTACACTCTGACTTTTTTCGGTAATTTATTGTAAAGCCGAACCCCTTCATACTGTATTGTTTTCCTGCCGTGCATGGTTCTCACTCTTAGTAGTTCTAGGTCGTCTTGATTACGGGTATTATATCTACGAGTCTTTTAAATGAATGAAATATTTGTGTGTATGTTGGTCTTAAGGATCTTCCGGATGCATGCTATGCATGATACTTTTGTATTTAAAATGTTTTTTATTGGTTCGACTTAGGACAAGCTTTTCGCTAAGCCCAAACAATTAATTTTTCTAATATGTCAAGGTAGAATAAGATGAATACATTAGTTTTATTCAATATTTTACTTAAAAATAGAACTTACCAAATCAGTATCCAATAAAATAACTCCAAACGTCCAATCCAATAAGGTCAAATCAGAGTTCGTAAATGCTAGCCAAAGTCGTAGTACTTAGCAAGAAGGTTCCAGAATCCAGTAAATAAGTCAGGGTCAGAAGATCTTCACCACATAACAAAACACAACAGGAAGCAAACAAGCGCACTCTAAGAACCGAAGTAATCGAGTGAGACAACAAGTTACTGTTGGTAAAGAATTGAATTCTAGTGGCGCAGAAAGAGAAAAAAAACAGGTGCGTCACTCTAGCGACGGAAACACTCCGTTATTGTTATCTTTTGTTTCCATAATGCGGCGACATTACGCGTCTCAACAAAGCGGCAACGTCACGCGCTTGGCAAAAAGTTTTATAGCGTGCTGTTGACGTAAAATTTACAACGTCGCTCATGCGCTTATTGGCTTACATAAACCATTTTTATACATATTGACAAAAAGAATGAAATTCAATAAAATCCCGTAGTGTCAGTCGGAATCCCGTGGAATATCCATATTAACATCAATGTTTGCGGTCAATGAACCTAAATAGCTCCACCTATTCCGATCACTGATAATAAGATTTAAAAAATCATTTGTAACAACGGTGGCCAGCAAACTCGCCTACACTACTCCAAAAGTGCGTGGCAAAGCAGCTCCGACTAGCTTAGTGAAGGTCGACGTGGTGGACGCAGTGCCTATGCAACGAGTCACACAAGTACGTGATTTAGGGCTTTCTGTTACTCCTGAATTGTCATTTCGCGATCATATAACTAAGATCTGCAAAAGGGCATCCAGAAACTTGGGATTCGTACTGAGACGACAGACACGAGACTTCACCAATATTGCAACAGTCAGGGTCCTGTATGACGCACTAGTCAGGAGTTATCTGGAACATAGTGCTGTCATATGGGCTCCACATGAGGACATACTCTGTAATGTTGGAGCGCGTTCAGAAGAATTTTTATACGCCACTTGTACAGGAAGCTTTATTGGGTATATCCGTTTTACCCGCTGATGCACGACTCAATTTTCACTGGATACGGTCGGGTACAATAAATTGAGGGTACGACGGGAGTTTAAACTTGTCTCGTATCTGGTCAAATTACTCCGTGGCATCGAGCATATTCCAGGAGTGCTGCACCGCATGAGTTTTTGCGTACCAGACCGCTATGTGTGGAGGCAGCGCCCGCCACTGTAGGCCGTGCCCACAGCCAGGACCGACCTACTCGCCAAAACACCTGTGACCCGGGGAGTTCGTATCAACGAACTTCAAGGCAAAATTGATATGTTCACGTGTCATTTGAGTGAATTCGCAAGGACACTGTTATTTATTTTATGTTATAAATTAATATGGATTAATGTGGGTAGAATGTTACTGTGTTGTAATGTGTTATAGTCCCTAACGTGTTACAAGTTGTATCATATTTAAATTGTACCTAAATAAGTTAGTATATATTTGTGAATGACCGCACTGTCGTATTGAGTACTTTCAGTAGTAGATTTTAATAAATAAATAAAATATATACCCTTACATTCTGGCATAAATCAGCGAACAGATCCTAAAAAATATATGAACGTTCGAAAATTTGTTGTATAATTGATTTTGTTATAATATAAAATTATATGACTAATAAAGGTATAAAAATAGACGGAGCTATTTTTCATATTACGTAGTAAAGCAAAAAAAAAATGTTTAATAAAGAAAATCTTTTAGATAACAAAACAAAGCTATGTATTTAAGGATATAAAAACATTAAAAAATAAAAATTAGCAGAGCAATTTTTCAGTAGAAGTTATAGTACAAAATGTTAAAGTTAATTTTGGGGTATCTCTGAAATCGAAAAAATGTTGTATTCCTTTACATACTAATCTTACTAGTACATACGTACGAATACAGAAAGTATTTCAGTCTGCAGAAATATTCACAGAGAGTTATAAGCGATTTTCATGTTTAGATGAATGCCCAACTTCTCATTAAAAAAAATGTTGGATTATTGTGATCTGTAATCTGTATCACCTAACTTCATCACATGCCAAATTTCAGCGGCGGGGGAATTTTTCGGGTTACTCAAGCCCCGTTGATCGGACTAGCTAGGATTATCCATCAGCAACTTGCTCTGAAATACAGCCTTATGGAATCGGGAGTACCGTTCTACAGGTATGTGCCCGACCCAGTTCTTGTAAATGCAAATATCACATTGTACTGGGATCGATCCATCATCACTGACAGGACTAATGGTGCCAGTAAGCCTGATAAAGTGGTGGTGGAGCGAATAGAGCGGCGCGCAATGTTTGGTGACATAAAGGTCCCGCATGACGGGAACTTCGTGAAAGCCGAGAAAGATAAACAAATCAAGTATGACTTGGGTCGCGAGGTTGTAAAGTCAACAACCCCGCGAGACAAGTCAAGATACTTGATTTGTTTATCTTTCTCGACTCAGCGATCATTGTACTGATAGTCGTGATAGCCAAAGGCTTAATAAACAAGAGTCTTGATCAACCCCTGAGGAGGGTCTCGTTGGGCAAATGGATCAAGGAGTTGATGCAGAAAGCGTTACTTCTGGACACGACTCGCATTGTTAAGAGGTTCCACTCTTTGGAGCCCTGACTGCCGGGTAGCTTGGACCCTATTCCCGATACCGGTCGGATTCTATTTTTTATATTTTAAAATGTTTTTTGTATTTTTTTAAATAAAAATATTTAAAATTGTAATTTATAAGTATTTAAATTAAATAAAGTAGATAATAATACAGTTTTGCTTTTACACATTTCTTAGTTCATTATTTCAGTCTCTCTGCAAAAATAGAATCAGCGAAAATGCAAATTGCCACATTACATCAAATTGCCATTTCATACAACTTGACAGTTGTATGAAATGGCATGAATGACAGTTGTGATTTGAATATACGGATAAAATTGCAGTTAATTTGCTTAACAATTAATTTCTCTACATCATTTCTCAGGATCGTGTTGAGTACAAAAAGGAAAGAGAGGCCTTTGCCCTGCAGTAGGACAACACAGGCTGATTTATTTATTTATTATTTTACCTACTCCTCAAACAACTACTACACACAACGACCGGAAAAATATGCCAGCAAGCAACAGAAAAATTTAATCAGAAACCATAAGTCAAAACAGGAAATGTGTTTTAACACATATTAGGCATGTTTTTAATCATGTTATACGTCAACGGTCGACAGTACTTAGACATGGTTTTATAATGCGACAACATGGTAAGCATGTAGGTATTAGTTAAGGAATTTTGTTGGATTACGTTATGAGATTGTTCTTCTAAACACTCTCATTATGGATGATTCCTTGAAGGTAACGCATTGGTAAACGAAAGTCATTCAATGTCTCCACTGTCCTCCCATACTTTATCAACTGTAATTTGAAAACATTGTAAAAGCCAATTATTTTTGAAAGAGTAACTGTGGAGTTTCTTGCCGGTTCTTTTCCAAAGAAAACGACCAATTGGAACCGTGCACTTAGCTTCTGACGTTTCATAAGTGCCCATGTAGGTTTATGTGAAATAAAATATTTTGATTTTGAATGTAGTCTGACCAACGAAAGCTATCCAAGAAAAAAGGCGAAATTTAAAAAAAAAAATCAAGAGCTGTCAACCCTGGCTATACACTGCTTAAACGGGGTTGATACTATTTCTGCAATATTTAGATTAGTATTTCATATTTAGGTATATACTTAGACCCTAATAACCTTAATACCCTTGATATTTACTTGGAACTGTTAAACCACCATTATGTATTCGCGCAATGGTGGATAAGCAAGTTAGCGTTACAATATTGAGCCGTGAGGATGATCATTATCAGTATCAAAGTTAAAGCTCGAAACGAAAATCGCTTGGCATTTTTTAGCTTCTGCACATTGAAGTTCACAGCTCAACTTTCCTGGAGCAGCCTTATACAGAAAAGGTTGAATTAAACAAAAAGTTATTACTATACATTTTTTAATGGAATAGAGACCACTGATGTGATGAGGATGACACAATAAAATCAAAACAAAACATAGGGGTAAGTCATAGTTGAAATCGGATTCCAAAAACTCTACACCTGATAATATTGAATCAGCTTTATTGCTTTCTTCGCTGCGACTGCAATTGTCGCCAACATGTATTATGAATCGTTCAAGCTCGTTTTCAACAATACGGTCCCTTAATTTGTACTGATATTCAACATTTAGTACAAGATCAGTGTACTTCTTCCAGTCATTAGCAGTTATGAATAGAAAACATTATTTTATTAAATTTTGCATTTCAGACCCTAGTATTCCTATATTTTTGCTTGCTACTGTTCTCTTCGCCTGATTCCATGCAAGCTCAATTGCATCGAGGTCGCAATGATAAGGTAGCAGCAAAAAAATTACGTGACGGTGGGTATGACTGTGTTTTTTTAGAAGTACTTCTGCTTCGTAAACAACTGCAGGTTTATTATCTTTCACGAGACACATTAATTCAGCTTTGGTATGATATTCTTCAAAATGAATATTATTCTGTAGAAGCCATACCTATTCGGAGATTAGCTTTGGAATCAGACATAGTAGGGGGTTATTTACTTGTTTCACATGGTAACTTGCATTGTCCATCACAAGTACACTAGGTTTAGTGAAATTTGGTATCAACATCAAGGTTGCCTAGAAGAGATCGCAGTATGCGATAAGGCCGCCAATTGTATATGTTGTAGTTTAAAATGTATCTTTATGTAATATATAATCTGGTGTACAATAAAGTATATATAAATAAACATTTCCTCAAACCATTTCATAAAGTTGATAGCATACATATCATTATGGTAGTCAGCTAATTTGGATTTTGTGCTGAATACCCATAATGCACCTGGCACAAACCCTTCCTCCGATCCTGCATGCACAATAATATGTCTTTTTCCTTACGATATATTAGTAGTGACACCACTTGTTGAAGGTCCTTGCCACGATTTTTTAACTTTATAGTTTTGATGTACATGAATGTCTCGTCAAGGTAAACAATCTGTTTACCTTCTAGCCTCCTCTGATTTATTGTCCTCAAGAACCTGTGTCTCCATGTCGCAATATCATATTTTTCTGTAATGTTTTTTGCCCGCTCATTTTTATTGTTTTGAAACTCCAACCCGTTCTTGTGCTAAATTTTTCTAAGGGTTTTATGGCATCCCGTAAATTCAATTGCTTCCTTCAGCTCATTGTGCAGGCTTCTCAGTGTTGGGTTTTTTCACTCCATAAAATTCGTTTATTTTGTTTCTTAATGCCGAAATATCAAAATTATCCAAATTGGAAACTGACAATTTTGACAGTCCTAAAATATTGCCATACTAAAACTTTTGAAAATAATTTGTGGTTAGTTTTCGTTGGCCAAACTCTACGAGGCCTTACGAAGCTGCAGATTCGAACCAAACTTTTATAATAGCTCGCGTCACAAAGTATTCATAATCTTATTATCTATCTATCTTCTTATTATTTATCTATCTTATTTATCTTTCTTATTCTTTCTACAAACAAACACGTACACATAAGTAATTAAATTCATTCTAGAAATGATTCGTTTTACTCATAATGCGATTTTTACCTCCAGACAAAATTTCAAACTTTCTTGACGTACAGAGGTCCTCCAAACTCGAGTACGTCTTGTATTCGGCTTCATACAGAAACGAGATTCATCGGAAAAGCAAACACAACGCCAGTCTTCTTCCTCCCAATTTCTGTGTTCGCGAGCCCATTCTAAACGGGCCCTACGATTGCGGGGTGCTATATGTGGAACTCTCAGCGGCCTTCGGGAACGCAGACCCCTTCACGTAAACGATTTCGGATGGTTTGGTCGCTTATCAGCAAGCCTGAAGAGCTGTGGAGCCTCGTAGCCAACATCATGGCGGTCATGGTACGAATCCGTCGAGCAGTATTTTGGATGTACCGGTCCTGTCTATGAATGGTGATGCGAGATCGTTCTCCATATCGCTCGGCCACGCTGTCCGTGATACGATAGCATGTTCAGAGGCGGCTTATGACGCTCTGTGTAGTGCCAAGAGCGACAGCCACAGTACATTGTCTGAAACAGCTTGCAATATTCCGACGGCTCTCATCGTCTCTTCTCGTGTCAAATGATGTCGTCAATGCAGAAATTGTAATGGTTTTGTAAAAAACGCTATTACACACTTTTATCTTGATTTACAGTTGATTTTCTATTTTTAACTGAAATTTAAAGAAAATTCTTTATTCAAATAGTGGAGTTTACTAAAAAAGAATTAATAACGATCCAAAAAAGTTAAAATAATTATCCTCAATTGCGGCGATATTCTAAAACGCACTTGATTCCTATATACTTTACCTTATTCCTATATACATTTGATGTGCGTACTTTAACAAATCGACATTATGAAAAGGTGAAGTAAAGTTCTTTTCAGTCAATTTTGACTTGTACCAAGCGGGAAAGGAATGTATTTTGCAAATTGTTTAAACTGCCTGTTCCGCGCACGGATATCTATGGTTCCGCGAGTGTACATGGTATACATGCTCGGACCCCGTGTCCACCCTATTTATAGATAGTAAGATTAGCTTTCCTATTGACAAATTATGTTTTAACTAGCTCTAGCCCGCAGTTTGGGAATTTCGAACTAATTGATCAAATCTTGTACTTGAACTTGAGTTTCTCTAGGCACCATGATTAATGAATAGCTAACGTTAACGTAGACAAACGATGCGGAAGTCTCCCTGGCTAAGATTTAGAGATCAGTCTAAGCATGAACTAATGCTTCTTTGCAGCTTCTTTTGCCGATATGGTGAAAAGAGGATCAAATGATTTCATTCGATCCAATAACCTAAACTCTGTTGCCATTTATCCCAATGACAAATTTAAATCAAGTGACGAAACGAAAGAACTCGTGCAGAAAAGCATATGTCACGATCAAATGAAGCTGCACGTCTGTGGTATCCGGTAAACAAAAAATGGAGGCGCAATTATCAATACCGAGACGAAACATGACGATGATAAACTAAAGCACGCAGTCCAGCTCTCTACATCTGGACTTACCGCCGACGAAGCCAGCAAGCGCAAACCCCGGATCGTGGTTGTAGCAGTGCCGACTTCCTTGGATGAAAATGAGGGGTTCAGGTACAATTTCGAACAAAATGTAGGCGACAAGTTACCAGCAATGTCCTTTGAATCCTTCTTGACCTTGATAAAATTAAGCCACAAATCTGGGATGAGAGATGCTTCGACCTGTAACTACGTTGTTGAAGTTTCAGCCGATATACATACGTAAAGCCCTAATCCCTCAATCAAGGCTTTTTATAAATTGGACGTCCTGTCCTTTCAGGGACTTTGTCCTTTCAGGGACACATTAGTAACAAGGTGTTACAAATGCCAACAATATGGCCATATAGCAAAAACTTGCCTGGAGATCGTTTCTACGTGTGGCCACTGTCGTGACGCAGGTGTCAGAAAGAGGATGAGAACTATATGTGTAGGTAATGTTATCCACTTAATTATCAAGCTTTGATTATCAGAGTGGTTACCAGTTATTTACTGTGTATGAAAGTACCTAAGATTATGTTGTGCAGGGAAAGGATTTTATGAAGAAAAGCCCAGAAAGACAAGACTAGGCATTTATTTCAATTAGGCTTGTCAGTTAAATACGTTAATGCGAAAACTAGTTGCCCGTTCCAAAACTAGGTCATCATGGAGATGAAGGACAAAGAAACTCCATGGCAGCTGGTTTTAAAATATTATCAACACATTTTTACATTATCATTAATTATTGTTTCTCTTGGATCATTTCTCAAACTTATATCAACTTAACAACGTACAGAAATAGAACCTGAATATTCCTTAGTTAGATTTCACACATGAGACTTAATAAAACACCTAAGTACAGAAAACATAGTTATCAGCAACCATCAAGAAATATGATCAATTAACTTACGTGAACATTACATTACATTGTATTGTTGTGTATTACATTACACCACGTGTAACAGGAGGATTGACATTCCTTTAAACCACGTAAAGAGAATCATGTTCTTTACCCGTATACAAAAATTCAATCAAATCCAATGAATACTTTAGCCACAGGAATTGTTTTTCTTTTTCTTATTTTTCAACATGATGTACTCGTACATAGCAATATGACAAAACTTGAACCAAAGTATCGACACGTTCGTGTCGGCAGTACTCGACAAAATCCCAGCCATGCTTACTATTTGCCCCATAACAATAAACGCATCCGAGTTTGTAAAGTTTTCTTCATGAACATAAGTACACTCGCAATTTCTGATAAAGCGATTAGAACTGTTGTAAAAAAAACACTAATCTAACGGGTATTCAGCTGAAACACAACAGAGGAAAACACGACAACCACCACAAGTTGGCATCTGACTTCAAGGATGGTCTTAGGGCGCATATTTATTACGGCCTCAGATCCACGAGGAGGGATCCTCGTAGATCTGAGTCCGTAATAAAAGGGTAGTAATAAAAGCTCCGACAAAAAAAGAAGAATTGTCCTTACTCAAAATATTAAATCTACTGCCTAAAATACTAACTTTCCGACTACTTTTGTCCGAATAAAAATGATGAAACGACCGAATAAGATACTGAAATCTTCGAAAAATAAACATGACTGTTTATTGCTATAATACTTTTCTACCAGCATAAATTACGTTCTACTGAAAACTATGCTTTGTAATTTTTATCTTTACTTGCCTACTATTAATTCATAAATTACCTTTCATATTTCATAGACAAATTATTATTTTAAATTCTTCCATGCGAGGTAACATAATTACCTTTTCTAAATCAATTGCAAATATTATGGTGTCAGTACTTTTTTGCTTCGTTTGGCTTTCAACATCCTCTTCATATTTTTTTCTCGCTGAAATGTACCTAGTGTGATGATCTTCATATTCTTTGCATTCTTCGCAATTTCTGTGCCTTATTGCTGCGTTAGGGTAGTGAATAGAAAATTTTTCGCACAATTCACATTCCTCGTGTCCAAGCTTTGTGAAGGATATTTTAAGCTCATTTACGACATTCCTATAAAATCCATAGGACACATTTATTTCAGGCTCTTTCTCACAGTAATTGTCGTACATCATGCGTATATTGATATCCGAGGGCAAATATTTCCGGTTTGGTGCATGAACTCTCCTATAATGCGACACAACTGGACGAAAAGACATAATATGTTCTTTTATCTTTGTACTGTCTATTTGTGATGGGTTCGGGTTATGACCTCGGCCGTCAGCAATAGGCTCTGCGTATTGTGTTTTATAGTATGTGTCAATAATGTTCCTCACAGCCTTACAAACTTTTCTTGTAACCCAAAGTTGTGAGAAAAAACGTTTTACATACCGTAACTTTCTCACCGTTTTCATCACATAAGAAATACGAAACACTCTTAGTTCGATCATAGTGTTTACCATGCTCATCATCATGACTTTTTTTCTTTGGTCTTGCAGCCTTTTGCTGGATAGTATTAGCTAAAAAAAAGTGTTTTTGTTCCGAACAAGACATTTTCCAGAAATTACGATTAATAATTTTGCGATAATCCTCTGAGAATTTTGTTGAACATTTTTTTTACACATGTTCTCTTTGCATCCGGGTTTCACAAAATATGTGGTATATATTTTTTCTTCTCTTTTAATTTTCTTTCGTTCTTTAAGACTAACACTAGACTAGACTTTTGCGCTTTCTTACTGTCCCTTTTTTTGTAAGCTCATCTTTTGTAGATTCATCTGAAGATTCTGGAATCGTTTTTTCCAAACACGGTTGAGAACATGGAATGAAGTCTGATTCGGAGGCAGAATCATCCAATAAAATATCGGCTTCACATCGTTCATAGTTTTCATTATGACCCCTCATATTTAAGTTTTTAACCACTGATTGTTTTGAGCATTGAGCGACAATAATGTATGTTTTGTGGTTTTTTGGTGGCTCATAATCTTTATCGGCTACTGAATCGTCCGAATCAAAATCTGATTCTGATGCTAGAATTTGTGGCGACCAGTTTTGTAGACCACTAGTGGACGGAATCTGTTCGTCAATATCAGATCTAGGCTTTAGATTTTGTAAAGCGGCGCTTACTAATCTTTTTCCACGTGACTGCATTTTTAAAATTATCTGAAATAAGGGAAAAACAAGTGAAATTAATGATAATATATGTTTATCATGTTCCTACTTAATTAATTAAATATTATGACATGTCACATAGGTGTTAAGCTAAGGCACGGTAATATTATCTATACAGTATTCCAACTTCATACAAACGGATGAGCGCGAGCTATGCCCACGAGCCTCGACCTCCGGGTGCAGACAATAGTCTGTTAGATAATAATAATATTATCGTGGCTTTGTTTGGCACATCTGTCTAGAAACCGACAGGTAACTGTTGAGATTACCTAGGTGTACGACCTAACTTACAAAATTATGTACCTACCTACTTGAATTAGAAACAACATGTAAACATGGATAAAAACGTAAATAAACTTACCTAGCGCGGGCAGGCTGCTGACAAGCGTGGATTCACTTCGACGTCACAGGCACAACTGGCGCGTTTCAATCAAACCCTGCCCTCCTTTCCTCACCCCTAATCGTAAATAATTTAAAGAAAAGGCACAACTGGTTATTTGTGCCTTTTATACGTAAATTAGTTGAGACATGCATGGATCATTAATTAAGTAGACAGGGCACATCTGGCATTTGAGCCTTTACTTTATGTTATGTTCTAGGTGTGCCTTTTCAAAGTAGTTTTTAGTAAAAATCTGTATGAAGTAATAGTCACATCTACGTATTTGTGCCTTTTCAATATAATGGTAAATAAATGTGCCTTTCATTCTATAAAACATGAATATTAGTCTCATTTCTACTCAAGGTCATGACTTTTAAACATTTCCGGTATGGTACCACAAAATTGTATAAAGACTGTAAAGTTATGACTGTTAGACAGCTTTTTGTGCTCAATACCATCTTGCGCAGGCACGGTTCTCTGAAATACAGTACTGGTCGTCTGGCAAATATGAGATCAAAATATGTCTGTCCTATAGAACGTTACAAAGCTAAATTGGCCGAAAGACACTTTCGAGTAGTAGGTAGTAGAATTTATAATACAGTTAACAAGCAATGCAATATTTATGGCTTAAATAAATTCGAATGTAAAAAGAAAGTGAGTCAATGGCTCACAACTCTTACCTATGAGGAGACTGAAAAGTTACTTGGAAAGCTTTTTTAAAAAGTTTCTGCTTTTTCAAACAACTCTACTATACTACAAACGCATACATCATACACACACACGGCACATTTCCATAAATCATACACACGACACACACACATGACACAGTCATACACTTACACTTTACACCACAAATCTCAGCTAATTCACACTAGAGAGAGGCTATACATTTTTATTTATCTTTTATATTTTATCTTTTCTATCGTTTGTTTCTTTGTCTCATAACTTTGTTTTTTTGTACTCAATCCATAGCTACTTACACAATGTAACTCCGCACTAGTTTTGTATAAATTGAGAAATGTATTAACAGAGAGAGTCCTGGCACCCATAACACAAGTTTAATCTTATCTTGAGTGCCAGTGGAGTAATCAGTGATTTATGCAAGTATAATCTCATAGAATTAACTTATTGCCGCAAATTGTAAAATTGGAAATAAAGTTATTTATTTATTTATTATTATTTGTGCCCTTTGAGCCTACTGTATCTCCGAATTCCTAGAAGATAAAATTCTACAAAAAATTGAGCAGATGTGCGTTTTTTTCTGATTCTAAATATGTATATAACTCAATTTAAAAAGAAATGTTAGTTGTGCCCTTTTTTCTTACGACGGCAGTAATAGTAATTGTAAGAACTCATGCCGCCTGTGATACAGGTATATCCTAGTACAGGCATCATACTTTGTAATACCTACATTATTTCTAAGATTTAAACTGTATTTTACCAATTTTTATTTTTGAATTTTTATTATTGTTTTAGGTAGGTTAGAAATAGCCCAGTTAACGTTAAGCAGCACACGAAACGCGCGAGGTTTGGTTCAAATTACTCTTGTGTGCGTTTTGTTAATATGTACATTGGAACGGACAAAATTTATGTAAGGTAAGGGGACCCGCGACCGCACATTGGAAATATCGACTCTAGAAACTTAATCATTCATGTCGTTAAAATAAGTGTTATTTGCTGAAAGTGTTTTTATGAAATTGCACTTTTCAACATGAATTTCGTTTATGAGAATTAAGTACACCCATGTTTTTGGATAACCGTTTCTAATCTCCCAGTAACTTTTTCATTACAATACACAATTTAGGAAATCAATGTTTAATTTTCTGTATTACTGGAAAGAAAAATAGTGAAAAATATTGAAAATGTTATAAATACTTGGAAGACTGTCGGGAACTACTCCAAACGCATATACCGAGACTATTAAGTGAGCTGACATGAACCACAAGTCTAATTAAAATTGTGTCAGGATTAATAGCAATTAACAATGGGGTAAAGTTTAATAACGTAGGATTTAGAGTAATGTATTTCGATATCGAAGACCGCATTGTTTCATGTACAGACGGTGCAGACGCCGCACACTTGGCAGAGAATTAATAAAATGTATCTTAAACTATTGTTGATCGGCAGTTTAACTGCGGCCCTCGGAGATCGGGATCGGAGTTTATGGGGTTTACTGGAAAATATAATGGATATTACACATGAGACATTCGTTCCTGTGGACGCACGACTAAACATCAAACAACTGGCGCGAAAATATGGATATCATCTAGAAGAACACACGGTGACGACAGAGGACGGATACATATTGAATTTTCATAGAATACCAAATCGCCAAAAAAGAACAAGGCCGGTCGTGTTTCTAATGCATGGTATCTTAGAAAGTTCAGACACTTGGGTGTTAATGGGACCCGACAAAGCGCTCGGGTATGTGCTCGCGGACCAAGGATTCGATGTTTGGATGGGAAACTCTAGAGGTAACAAACATGCTCAAATGCACACGACTCTGAATTCCAGCATGACAGAATACTGGGAGTTTACGTGGGAAGAGATTGCGCTGTATGACCTGCCCGCCATGATCGACTACATCCTGGAACAGACAGAAAACGATGGTGTATACTACATAGGACATTCACAAGGCACTACAGTCGGCTACGTCATGTGCTCGATGAAGCCTGAATACAATTACAAAATCAAAATTATGTTTTCGCTAGCGCCGGAGGCCTGGATGGGTCACGTTAAAAGTCCGATAGTCAGAATATTTTCACCCGCTCACGATATACTGGGACTCATACTGAAGGACTTTAACGCGTATTCAGCAGGAATCGATTTCTTTAATAAAATTTCTGCATTTATATGTAGTGTTATGTCAGGAAAATGTGATAATATTTTGTTCTCATTAACAGGATATGAAACTAAAATAAATGACACTTTTTTATCTGTTATATTAGGACACTCGCCCACTGGTTCGTCTACGTTGCAGTTCGTTCATTACGGACAGTTAGTCCAGTCACATCGGTTCTGTCGGTACGACTATGGTGAAGAAGAGAATAACATCATTTATGGAGATATAACGCCGCCTGATTATGATTTAAGGTATGTGACAGTACCAGTGGTGTTATTTTATAGTTCTAAAGACTGGTTGTCGGACACCAAGGATGTAGAAATACTAAAGCGGAATCTTCCAAATGTGAATGAATCAATATTCTTAGATGACTTTACTCATCTAGATTATGTTTACGCCTCAGAAGCAGTTGATGTAATTTATGGTAGAATTGTCAATAAAATTAATGACTTTGAAGACCATTACCACCATTTAGATATTAAACAAAGTTATTTGCCACCAATGTCTAGACAAGTACTCCCGACAAGAAATTAGATAGGATATCAGATACGTGGTATTAGTGTTACAAACTGTGATTTGTTTTATAAACGATTCAGACATTTTAAAGGTTGTATTCGACTCTACCGATATTATCGGGGATCCTTTATGCCAATTTATTTGGGGTCGGCGCAACATGGTATTTTTCTTCCATACTTTTTTCTCTATTTGTCGTAAATTCGGTAGTCACCCCAAGTAACTAACTACATTACTCTTTTAAAATGTTTTACCATAATTTGTATACATTCATTATATTTACATCAGTGGTGGTCATATAATTAGAAACACACAGTCACTTGGTAGTGTTATTTATTTATTTTACTATTTATGTGCACACAATAAAACATTATACAGTTAGGACATTATGAGCATTGAGTACAAAGGTATTGCTTATTTCTTAAGAAATTTTTTCCAGCAGACCTGCGAAAGGAGAAATTAAAAAAGAAATGTAGACAATAGTGTGTGAGAACAAGAAGAGAAGAATATGATTTGTGACGTCTTAAACTAAAATATATATACCTACACATATACTATAAAGCAAAAATTAACACATATTTAAATAAATAAATATGCTATAAACCTATGTATATATATAAATATATATATATTATCACAGTTGGGAGGAGAGGTAATGCTCCTTTCCTCGATGTTTGAATTGCGAAATCGATTTTAAATCTCGAATGCCAGGCGGAAGTAAGTTCCACAATCTTACAGCATGGCCAGAAAAGGAATAAGAATAGTAGCTTGTTTTATGAGGATGGGATCTAAGGTGTAATCTACACGGTGCGTCGCTAGGGCGAGCGTAAGAAAATCGCTCACGCAGATAGGAAGGATAAGACGGGTTGTGTAAGATGTTACAGAAGAGACATAAAATTCGAGTATTCCTGCGAAGGCGGATTGGGAGCCACTTGAGTTCCTTGCGAAGGTGAGAAACAAGGTCATACTTTTGCAGGCCGAAAACAAAGCGAATGCACAAGTTTTGCAACCGCTCAAGCTTGTTTAATAGCTCCTCAGTAGCATCCAGGTAGCAGGCGTCGGCATAATTTGTAATCGGCTGAATAAGTGTTTGGGCCAAAGAAATTTTAGTCTTCAAGGACAGGAGACTTTGAAGGCATTTCAGCGAATGAAAAGAGAAATGAACCTTTCTACTGACCTCATTGACCTGAGCACGCCACGAAAGATTGGAGTCAATAATAACACCTAAATCTTTGGCGGTTTCGGTATAGTCAATGGGAACACCATCGAGATATAAAGGCATCAGAAATGCAATATCAGCCGCATTGCGAACGAATCTGCTGCCTATGATCATGGCCTGGGATTTAGTTGGGTTAACTTTCAAACCAGAAGACTGAGCCCAAGCGCTGATACAAGCCAGGTCACGATTCAAAGCAGCAATTGCAGAACCCGCGTCGGCTACAGTAAAATGTCGGTAAAGCTGCAAGTCATCTGCGTAGAGATGGAAACTAGAGGAGATTACTCTGGTAACAAAGTTTATGAAAATTGAAAAGAGAAGAGGAGAGAGAACGCTACTCTGAGGAATGCCCTCAGTGAGGCTACACCAATCAGAAAAAGACTCCTCAAAGCGCACACTGAGAGCGGCCCCGAAGATAAGAACTGAACCAGGCTAGAGCGGAAGAAGAGAAATTGACAGATTTGAGAATACCTAGTAAAATGTCGAAAACCACTGAGTTAAAGGCGCTACTAAAGTCAAGTAATACAAGAACAGTAAGGGACTTATTCTCCATTGCCCAGCGGATGTCGTAAGTTACTTTCAAAAACGCGGATACAGTACTGTGACCTGGGCGGAAACCGGATTGAAAAGGGGATATTATCAAGTTCGACATCAAGAAAAATGATAATTGTCTATGAACTATGTGCTCAAAAACTTTAGAGAGGAATGGGAGAATAGAAATAGGTCTACAGTGGGTTAATAGAGAAGGATCGTTAGTTTTAGGTAAAGGTATAATGTGAGCCTGTTTCCAAACTGACGGAAACGAGCAAGAGGAAAACGAGTGGTTAAAGTTGTGGGTGAGGACAGGAAGTAATGAGGGAAGGATAAGAGTTATTATTCTTGAACACAACTTATCATTACCGACCGCTGAAGAAGTAATCGCAAGTACAGATTTCCTAACGTCATCCTCAGTAACATCGCTAAGCTTAAAGTGAGAACATTGTGGTAACGGCAAACTAGCTAGACTATCTAGTGTCGCAGTTTTGACAGACGGGTCAAGAGAAAAAGGAAGGGTAGAGAAATACATATTGAGGTCATTGAGGTTCAAATCCTTTCACTGTTTGGTAGGTGATTTGCCTATACCTACAGATTTAAGAAATTTCCATACATTGGAAGAATTGCGGTTACTAAGCCGATCGTGGAAATAGCGTCTCTTAGCATCTTGACACAGGTGACTGCAGCAATTACGTACAGATTTGTAGTAAGAGAGATTAAGCTCTGATGGTCTGCGCTTATATCTGCTCTTAGCTTTATCCCTGCGAGCCATAAGCTCTTTAATTTGTGGCGTTATCCATGGAGCAGAGTTATGTCTTACTTTGACACGTCGGATAGAGGCATGCTGATCATACAAGTCGAGAACAGTAGCGTTAAAGCAATCCACCTTACCGTCGATGTCATCGTTCTCGGCCAGAGGGGTCCAGTCGAGATGCCAGCCTCACACTGCAAAGCCTCCAGATTTATGCCTTTTTAGTTACGGAGATATAAGAGCTGGGGCTTACGCTTGGGAACACGGATACGATACGAAAGATAAATGAGATCGTGGTAAGAAAAGTTAGCCGTAAATTGACCATGGTAAAAAACATTATTAGGAGAGGAAACAATCATAAGATCTAGAAAAGAGGGTGAGCAATTAGGAAATTAGTGAGTTGCAGAGAGAGGCAAAACTTCAAGATTGAAAGGAGATTAAGGGAGCGAGAGTAATTTTTAAACAAGCAAGTATTAAAGTCACCCATTAAAATAACGTGCTCATAAATGGGACAAAGATCACTGAGAGCGGAGTCAAGGGGCTTGAAGTAGTCAATGTGAAGATTAGGACTGTAAAACTTGTCAAGCAAAACTTTTGTGTGATGCACAGCAATCTCGAGAAACAAGTATTCAACCGACTCAGAATACCGTGAAGGAGATGAACTGACCACCCTGTAGGGTAAATCAGCACGCAGGTACATGGCAACACCTCCTCCACCCTTGCCAATCCTATCGTTGCGGATCAAGACGAAGCCGGGGAGGGAGTATTGAGTAGAGAGGAGAGACGGCTTCAAAATGGACTCCGATATCAATAGATCATCTAGATGAGCACTGCTTAAGGATGCCAAAAGGTCAGAATAATGACCAGGAACACTTTGAGCATTTATGTGTGCTATATGCAGATTCTTGGGGTCATTGGAGAAAAGAGAAGAGATTTTATCATGTAAAGTGAGTGGTGTGGAAGAATCACTATCCGCACTAACAAAACTAGCAGATGAATAGCAGGAGAAGAAGCTTTCGTTAAGATCAGCTACATCGTCCATGAATATAACATAAAAATATAATATAAATATCTAAAATACAAGTGAAAAAATAATTGTTAAATAAGTACCGTATACAGGGCATTTTTTTAATCACTATCCAAATTTTCGCAGGGTGTTCTACCCATGAATACGAACAACTTTCACTATGGGACTAACTCTGAAATCACGAAAAAAAATCAGCTGTTTGTTCGTATTCGTTTGTTTGTTTCGATCTTTCTGCGGGATTTGTCTGGGCAAATAACAACAATCCTGCCTTCCATGGACCAGCAATTCGGCATACCGAAATGCTTACGAGCAGCTGCAAACACACGATGCCGAACTTGTGTCAGGAACTCAGAGATGGTGATCCCGGTACCTTTGAGAGCTTTCTTGCTATCCCATACAAGTTGCCGGTGTTCTATTTTGAAGAATCGTACCAGTATGGGTCGGCCCTTTTGCTGTGAGAATCCGAGTCTATGGCAAACATGGATCATATTCATATTCTTGTCCTTGGATAGCTCTTGATAATTTAATTTGGTTCATTAAGACATTGTGGACCACATCAATCAACTTTTCGTTATCCTTCTCTGGAACACCATGGAACAGCAGGACCTTTCTTCGCATGATGATTTCATGCCTTTCAAACCCAGCAGCAAGCAGCTCAAATTGAGTTTTTAACTTAGAGAGTGCCTGACAGACAAACAACTTAAACTCGGAGAACTCACGCGCGACGGATGCAATGTCAGGTGAAGCTGATGCGGTATCAGTGATAGCCTGCTGGAATTTCGCTTCATAATCTCTCATTCGGGAGCCAAACAACTGCTCGAGGTCTTCCAGGCTGGCAGCAAGTTTAGAGTCCATGTTCAGTGTAGTGAAGGTGAACCAGGTACAAGTGCCACAGACTTGATAACAATATATAGCGTGTGTGTGTGTGTGGGGGGGGGGGGGGTCTAATATAAAATGGGCTGATTTATATCATTAATAAATATAAATAACTATTTAAAAAAATATATTTTATCAAGAGCACACAAATATTTATGTTAGCGCTATGTCTACCCACAAAGGAAAAAGTGTTAATTATTTTTTATGTTATTATTGTAATTAATTGAAGGTAAAAGATTCATTTACAACATTAAAATGTACACTCCTAACTCTAGTTTAAAAACGATCATTAACATTCAGTGATTAACTAAAAAAAATTAAAAAAAAAAACATTGAAAAAAAGTATCAATATACTATTTAGTATTGGCAGTCGGACAACTAATTAGAGACACAAGAAATCAACACTAAAAACTTAACAAAACTCCAATCATTTGGATAAATATTGAAATGGATACTATCGAATACCTGATTCAAAACCGATTAGTACTTGGCTGGCTAGCCTCTGTTGTCGATTATAGCTTTACAACGACGTGGCATTGATTCTATCTATTTTTCACACCTTTCCTATGGAATACCTCTCCAAACTTCAATAAATGCGTCGCAAAGTCTGTTGACGTTAGTGATATGTTTATCCGACAGTGCTTTCTTCACGATGTGCCACAAATTCTTTATCGGATTTAAATCCGGACTATTAGCAGGCCACTCCAACATTGTCACCGATTGTTCCCTGAGAAACACTTTTACGCTGTTTGCTGTACATGCTTTAGGTCATTATCGTATTGAAATATCCAAGTCATTGGCAAATTTTCATCGGAATATGGGATCATTGTTTCCTATAAGATGCCTCTGTACTGATACTGATCCAATAGTCCTTCAATCTTTCTCACGGGACCAACCCCGTATCCCGAAAAATATCCCCACTCTTTAACATTTCCACCGCCGCCGCCGTGCTCGTCTTTTTGGTGAACTTCAAAGCCTCATTAATTGGTTGTCGTTTTCCGTCGGAATTTTTCTAATGTATCTATTTTAGTTTCAAACGAAAATAAAACATTTTTACATTGATGAACCATTTTCTAACGAAGCACACGAAGTACTTTCTTAGCAAGTCTTCCAAAAAAATTCCCTTCAACCAACCTCCTACGGACTAGTCTTACGGATACGTTTCTAGGGTCGTCCTGTGAAAATACTTCTTTTCGAATAACATTAGAACCTTTGAAGGGGTCCGTCTTAGCCAAAAGAATTGTTGAAAAGGCTTGTCTTATTTAATTAAAGGCCTATGATTCTTTTGGCTATTGGCTATTTAGACCACAATTGTGGTCTTCCTTGGCCGAACTTTTCTAGGCACATTATCCGTTGTTTTATGCTGTTTGTAATGTGCAATTGCCTAAAATACCATCTGTACGGAACACTAAGTGAGCGGCTAATTTTCTGAAAGCCCATTTTCGTTCGAAATGAACATTCACAATGATTATTCTTGTCTCTTGATTGATTGAATGAATGATTTTTCTTGTCTCTTCTTCATTACAGCTCTTGTTTTTACCAATTTTTAATAATTAAAACACTCATAATGTAACCTAACTAAATGAACAAGAAAAAGCGGCAAACTGGCTAATGTGATCACATTATGAAAGATGTATTGTAGTTTCGAAATTAAATTTTAGAACATAAGTTACACTTTCTTTCTTATTAGTTGTCTGACTGCCAATACTAAATATATTGATATTTTTTTTCAAGTTGTATTTTTATTTCATTTAATTTTCTGAACATATTATTTACATTATTAAATATTTTTATAAAAACAAAAAAAAAAAACATTTAAAAGTATAAAAAATAGTGACCCATCGGCATCAGGAACAGGGTCCAAGGTGCCGGTGGTCAGGGCTCTAGAGAGAAGAACCTCCTCACTATGCGTGCCGTGTCCAGGAGTACTGTTTTCTGGATCAAGACCCAGCCGCGCAATTAGAGCCTCCTGAGGTGTTGGTCGAAGCTCTCCGCTATTAGGCCATTAACAGCAACGATTATCGGTACAATGATTGCAGAGCCCACGTCCCACATGTCGACAACCTCGTGTGCTAAGTCAAGATACTTGATTTTTTTATCTTTCCCAGTTTTCACGAGATTCTCGTCATGAGGATGAACAATCATTGCACGGCGCTCTCGTCGATCTATCACCACAATATCAGGCTTATTGGCTACAATAGTTCTGTCAGTGATGATAGATCGATCCCAGTACAATGTGGTATGACCAATCTCGAGAACTGGGTCGGGCACATACCTGTAGTATGGTACTTCGGACTCCACAAGGTTGTACTGCAAGGCAAGTTGCTGGACGATAATCCTAGCCACTAGATTGTGTCAGCGCAAGTACTCGCCGTTAGCACGAAGAGAACAACCAGAAACAATATGTCGGATTGATTCATCGGAGCGGTGGCATGCCCGACAGATGTCAACCGTACCGTCCTTGACAATATATTTCCACAGACAAAACCTTCGGTTTCCCCGAAGACGTCGCCGAAACGCAGCCAGGATACAGACGCCAAAAAGTCTACATCAGGCCCATGGACGGCCCGGAAAAAGCGTCCGTGAAGCTCTTTGCCTTGCCATACTTCCTTACTATCTTTTTATCAAGTACTGCAGGTTTGCGCCAGTTCTCTTTCGCCAAGGAGAGCAGAGTGAGGCCCTTGTCCACCGCGACCACATCTCGATGCATCCCCACGTCGGCTTCTAGGAAATAGGAATTCCCTGAGACTGCGTATCTCGCGGTTGTGGAGGGTCTTAGCGTGCGAAAACCTCGACCACCACACTTTCGCGGGATATACAGTCTTATCACCGATGACCGTAGGTGGTGCATTCGATATGCAGTCAGCAGCGTACAGACCCTCTTATCCAGGGCGTCGAATTCGGTCTGAGTCCATTTGAGTATGCCGAAAGAGGACATCAAAACTGGCATGACCCAACCGTTGAAGGCACGCACCTTGTTTCCGCCTGATAGAAGACTATTAAATACTTTGTTCAGGCGGCCAAAGAAGCGCTCTTTCAACGATTGCATTAGTCAGTAATATTGATGCCCAACGCTTCCGACATACCTAAATACTTGTAGGTTTCGGTTGAGGGGGATCTAAGGTGTATGGGATCCGAGAGTTGGGTACCCACGGATTCCATAATCCCCCCTCGCTTTACATGCATGACTGCACATTTGTCCACACCAAATTCTATTCTGATGGCGCTACTGAAGGTTTCTGTTATCTTCAGTAGCTCGCATCAGTCGCAAATTGTTAGGGGCAAACAGTTTCAAGTCATCCATATAAAGGAGGTGAGAAATTTCTCAGGTGATAACTTGACCAGCTCTTCTCAACCTATAGCCTACACCTGAATCCTCCAGCAGTGTGCTTAGAGGATTCTTGGTTAAGCAAAACCAAAACGGACTCAAACTATCGCCCTGAAATATTCCCCGCTCAATCCTGATCGGTTCATTGATCCCCCGGATCTGTCGACATCCTGGATAGAGAAGGACCGTCCTCCACTGCCCTATACATAACATCAAGAAGGTGCGTAGAGTTGCGCCTATTTTGTACATCTCCAGCCAAATGGGCCATGTATGTGGCACCGAGTCATAGGCAGAATTAAATTTGAATTTGACATATGCGGATGTGGCACTGGTGGGTGTTGGGACTCGTGGAAGCTTGTGATATAAAAAAAAGATTTCTACAATAATTAAAGCATAGTTTTTATTAAGAAAATGTTTTTTTTTTAGTTTAGCACCAATTCAATCTGAATAAATTTAACAATCAACAACACACTATATCAATCGATACATAGATTTTCTTTTATCTATTGTAGTCTTAAATTATTGATAATTCAGCTCCTTGCGGAGTCGGCAGCGAGGTGTCGCCACGAGTGTGTGCGACGAGGGTTTAATGCTGTAAACAAAAGAAATCATCATTTTTTGTCAGTTTTAAGTAATTTTCTGATACATGATTTACGCAATCTCTTTTCTACCGAACTTTCTACTAAAATACTTCGCTGATTTTGCATTGGCAACTCAAGCTCCAGTGCCTTAGTGGACGTTGAGGGTTACTCAACCTACTCTGGGTTGGCAGGTGTAGCAGCAGATCTATAGGTGGGCGAGATGGCTGCTGGGTCTTATCTTACAAATATATAATTGTGTATCTGTAATTTATTATTATTTAATATAAAAAAGCCACAGCAAAGACTCCATGCAACATAATTATTACCAGTACACTTACGAGTGTCATCCTCCAAATACTTATCTGTAGGAGCACTTACGAGTCCTCCTACGGATAAGTATTTGGAGGATGACTGATTTTATCATTGATGCACTTTACTGATGACAAGACATTCAAATCATATTAATATTGACGAGTAATGTATATATATAATGAGATAATGTATTAAACGCACCCTTTGCCGTTGGTCCACGGACTTTGTGCAACTTTCCATTGAATTAAGAGAGTTGTACAGGCTTTTCCACAGCCGTTTTCATCGTATTCTCCTGACGGCCATTTAGGTAATATGTACTACGTACAGTACATATTACCTCAATGCTGTCGGCACCCTTCAATAGCCCGCGAGTCAACTCTTGTTTCTCGCTCATGAAATCGAGGAGGGCCTCTATTTGCAAGTGAGTTGCTGCAGGTGCGGTTGGGGCCATTTTACAAAATTAATCTAATAATTTAAACTTCCCGGCTAGTCTCAATCACGTCTCAATAACTTCATTTGAAAACTGCCGTCAAAACAGAAAAAAGGCTGTATCAACAACATAAAACCGCTATCCGAACAAAAATGACAAAAATAATTCGATTCTATATTTAAAGACATAATAAAACCTATATTGTTAAAAAGTGGTCATTTTCTAATGATAACAATATTAACTTTTGTTTAATAAGTTTCAAAACCACAAAATAAGCCACAAAATAAACCGCTAATCGACCGATAAAATAGCGCAACTCTGTCGTTATGTGTCTTTCGTTCACGAATAATGTCTATGATTCCGTTCGAAACTGATGAATCCGAAGTCATTAGGGAGTAGGCTTTGCTCCGACGTTTCGGACTACTATCGGACGAGCCCATTACTTCGTTGACGGACTTAGGGTGTAGATCCCCAGCTACTGAAAAATGTATTCAATAGTGTCTATTATTGCCAAAAAATATAGTTACACTACGGGTATTTAATTCACCATAACATTCAAACAACAAAAGCGCCTATAGCTTTGAATTACAACAACAACAAAAAATTCTGAAGTGACCCGGCACCAAAACGGGAACCGGGAACTAAAAATTCATACAAT
Source organism: Fissipunctia ypsillon (assembly GCA_947568875.1). Taxonomy (NCBI): domain Eukaryota; kingdom Metazoa; phylum Arthropoda; class Insecta; order Lepidoptera; family Noctuidae; genus Fissipunctia; species Fissipunctia ypsillon. The sequence continues at coordinate 28,338,334 of OX387643.1, forward strand.
GGCAATCCCGTCTAATGTCACTTTAGGTCACGTGGCACCGCTTGGTAATGGACGAGAGCAAGCCGTTGTACAACGGTTTACTATACAGAAAGATCTAGAAAAAATGCGACAGCGAGAACGAGATGGAGGAATACTGCACATTTTATTTAGTTTTCACCTGTTCAACTGTATTGTATTCGATTCTTTATATTCATCATTCATTTTAGAATGATAGTCTAGTACCTAATTTAGTTTAGTTTATTTCTCTATAACATTTTAAGTTTTGTTGGTGTAGTGATGGCGTCTTTTAGGCTCGGCTATTAGACAATAGATGGTGTTAAATTCAGTAGAGTTATTTTTAAGTTAATAATTTTTACTTTATTAATAAAGTAGTTAAAACCGGCTTCGCATCGGCTTCTCTCTTACAAAAAATTACACCTCGCCGCTGCAACACCACTCATTCAAAGCACTCGATAACCAAAATATATATTATAATGCTTAAGTGGCTTCTATTTAGAATTAGGTACGGAATCATTTTCTGGGGCAACTCCACTGACAGAGACATTGCTTTTAAAGCTCAGAAGAATTGCTTGCGATCGTTTACCAAATTACAGTCGATTGATAGTTGTAAACCATTGTTTAAGGAACTTAATTTGCTCACTCTACCGTCTATGTTACATATATGAAATGGGAGTATTTGTTCGCTGTAATTTGCATTTATTTGAAACACTGCGCTTTCGCCGTTATCCGAATGCCATTCATGTTACCTGTCATAAAACCGCATTTTGCGGCAAGTGTGCTAGGTATGGCCTCTAAAATATATAATAGTACACCAGCAGCTATTAGAAATAGTGTCTGGGATCCTTTAAGAGGTCTTTGTTTAAAATCCTTTTGGATATGTTACTACTCCATCACTTGAGTTTACTCCTGACAAACAGAGGTATGACAATTCCGACTGGTTAATTAAACACTTATGATTTTATTTATTGATTATGTATGAATGTGTTTATTTATCTAAAATTATCATGACCTGTTTACCTGACATATTTTGAATTGAATGATTATTATTATTTAATGTAATCTATTGACATGCCACCTTAATTGTAATTGCTTATGTTGATTTTGTACGCCAAATATTGGCAAAGCATAGTGCGTATATTTTAAACAATATACTATCTGTAACCATACCTATGTTTTTCAAAATAAATGATTGATTGATATAGAAACCACCTAATATAAATATCCTATAGAACATCTACCACAATAGTATAGCCGCTATCAAAACCTCCACCACTGGACCAATCATCCGTATCAAAAGAAGAATCAAATAGTCGTCGGCAAAAGGTTGACCAGCCTGCGTTTCGCCGACGATATTGTTCAGAAGCTAGACCACCATCTCTTAAAACAGTATTATTGTAATCTTACTTCAGTGTGGGAAAGAGATGGAGCTAGACGTCCTGTATAGCTCCATCTCGTTCTCACACTGAAGTAACATTAAAATAATACTGCTTTAAGAGGTGGTGGTTGGCCCCCTGTTTTCATCTTCGGCAGCTTAATTAGGCAAAATGCTTAATGAATTGAACAAGGCAAGTCTTGAAATTGGTCTTCGAATGAACATGTAAAAGACCAAACTCATGACCAATAATTTCAAACAAAAACAGTATGTGGAGGGTGTGGAGGCTGTATATGCCCCAGAATACATTTACCACGGCCAAATAGTGTCCTTCCAGGTGAGGCAAGAAATTTAAGTTGCTCGCCGCACTGAAAAGTCTGAAAGAGCTATTGGTCGATGAAAACCCTTATGAAAGGAGATCTTCCAATATGCGATAAACGCAAATTAATGGACATGTGCACTATCCCTAACCTTACATACGGCGCTCAAACCTGGTCTTTGACAGTTCAGCAGAAGACCAAGCTCGAGATTTGCCAGCGAGCGATGGAGCGCAGTAGGTATCCTCGGAGTTCGACTTACCGACCGGATACGTAACACTAAAACTACGCTCGTAAGACACAAATTGCAGATGTCACCCAAAAAGCAGCAAAGATCAAATGGGACTAGGCCAGACACGTTTGCTGCATGTCGGATGCATTGTGGGCTAAAACCACCACAACATGGGTTCCTGAAAACGTCCAACGGCATCGCCGAAGACCCAGGCGTAGATGGCGGGACGAACTTGATGCTTATAGGAGGGATTGATCCATATTGGCTCAGGATCGAGGTGAATGGATAAAGGAAAGGGAGGCCGGTCCTTGCCCTGAAGTGGGACAGTAAAGGCTGATTATTATTATTATACTAATTTTATAATCTAAGCTTGTGCCTGGGTAGTTTTTGTTTGATTATGCGCACATGTATGTATTTGGTGATTATTTTGATTTGACCACTTGTGCGTGCTAGCATACAGGGTGACTTATAATTTGACGCATTCCTTCCAGGGCGTGATAGTTGACCCATTTGCAACAATTAAGCACCCTAAAGCCGTGGCGAAAATTCGTGGGATTCGAGAAAACCCAATTGTTATATATTGACTTTTTTATGAAAATGGCTAATAAACTCCTTCCTTTAACTTTTAACTGTTTGATGTTTTAGAAAAGTTTGGTGACATCGAGAGGTTTGTTAAAGTGTTAGGTACCCAATGAAATAGCAATGAAGGACATTCCATTTCAGAGTTTATGGAAAGTGATATTTAGTGACGTATTCTGAGAAATTTAAAAAAAATACATGAAAATTGGGTCTTCTCGAAATTAATGAACTATCGCCTAGGCTTTATGGGAAGCTTAATTGTTGCAAATGGAATGGGTCACACTATCATGTCCTGGAAGGACTACGTCAAATTACAGGTCACCCAGTATAATAAAGATTTGTGCACGTGTATGCATATTTAAATGAGTGATGATGTTACGTTTGTCAGAGAGCAAAAGGAGTTAAATAAAAAATAATAAAAAACGTTTTTTTACACCAATATAGTTTATTTCATAAATAGATAATTTTCAATACACAGTATTTATTCCAAGACAGAGTAGCATACATATAAAGTTTACCCCTTTTAAGGGAATTTAATTATTACGCAGTCCATAGACATCCTCAGAAAGGAAGGGCTTACAACTAACATACAAAAGTATTTTTTTAACATAATTTTCAGAGATTGTTCACATTTTTAATATGAAACTTTTCCAAGACATTATACCTAGTCTGTTCAAAAATCACATCTGGAGAGCAAGAAACACTTTTTTGAGGACTCAGATTATAACTGTAATCATTCGGAGCCTTTTGAAATTGTTTTTTCTTTTAAGTTGATGACATCTCACATGAAAAATATTGATCAGACTTCAGTATTAATTTTTGACTTTACTTCTTTTAAAAGATGTTGATTAAATTTTTAACGCCTAAACTCGGTAACAATGTTTTACATTATTTTTTTCCCAAAATAGAGGTTGTTCACATTATTAACATTTCACCTCTTGAAGTTTCTTTTTTTTTTAACACACTTTTTCAGACAAGATTAATAATTGTATGATTTTAATTTTTTTTTCAAAGAGCGAGATTTTTGTCTGTAAGATTTCACAACGCCAAAAGATTTTTTGTAGGCATTCGCAATCTAAAGATGTCACATCAAGTTTTGTGCACACTCATTATGTGATATACTTTCATTATGTAGTTAAATACACATACTGTTCATATTGTAAATATAGGGAGATGAGCATGTCACCTCTACGAGTTTTTTTTTTTGAAGAAGAAGAAGAAGTCACACAGATATTACTTTGATTACCTACTTAAAACTCTGCTACAATGAGTTATTACGAGATGTTACGTTTATCCAGTGAAAGTGAAGTTATACACATCAATACAACACGTAAGTACTTAAAACCTCTATAAGATACATTTTTAAATCACTTAGAACATCAAGATGTTTTGCAATTACAATAAAGTTGTAATGAAGTATCTCTTCTATCGTGTTACTTATTTCCAAATATTGTATGGTTTTACTACTGTGATTATATCATATACGTCAATATTATCAAAAAAGTTAGGAAAACCCTTGCTTTATATGCTTGATAACCAGACACCAATTTCGAATCATATGATGTATAATTCGCCCATGAGTACCCAAATATCTATTATACGATATATTTACTAGGAGAAAATCGCATCTCCAAATATATAAATATGAAATACCTTATATGCTTATTACACGATACATTCATGAGAAAAACATGGTATCCACGAAGATATAATTTATAAGTATGCTTTATATACGATACATTTACTAGAAAAAGATCGCAACACCGAATATATAAATATGAAATGCCTCATATACTTATTACACGATACATTCATGAGAAAAACATGGCACCCATGAAGATATAATATATAAGTTTGCCTTATATACTTATTATACGATACATTTACTAGAAGAACATCGCCACTCCGAATTTATAAATATTAAATGCCTTATACACTTATTACATGAAACAGTCATGAGAAAAACATAGCATCTCCTAAGATATAAATTACATATTATAGCTTTTATGCGATACTTTTCGAATAGAATTTCGCATCTCCGAAGATTATTTTCCGATATACCTTAAAGGAGAACATCGTATCTCCGAATATATAAATAGGTAGGTACTTAAGGCTTGATAGATATACTTATTATTCGATATAATAGTTTCGAGGAGAATATCCGCGTCGCCTAATATATAAATATTTAATGCGCGATATACTTAAAATATAATACAATATTTTCGTGGAGAATATCCGCGTCTCCGAATACATAACTATTTAATGCCTGATATACTTATAATCCGTTATATTTTCGAGGAAAACATCCGCGTTTCTGAATATAATTATGAATATTTAATGCCCGATATACTTATAATCCGATATATTTTCGAGGAAAACATCAGCGTTTCCGAATATATAAATATTGATATACTCTTCAGGATATACCTGTTCATGAGAAGAACATAGCACCTCCCAAGCGATTTATATATATATATATAGACGGCTATTATATTCCGAAGTATGTACTTACTCTACAGCTTATTGAAGCTTTTTTCCTAACTAGTAACCAAACGATGGCCTATCTGCGCATAATATACAACTTCCCTACAGCTAATATATTATTATTACATACATTGAAATGAAACTAGATGATCATAATTGAAATACGTAATAAAACTGTAATTTAATTAATTAAATAAGCATTAGATAAAAATTAATTCGTTGTTCTACCGATGATTTGACTGATTTTGGATTTAGGTTTCATGTACCTAATACGTTTTTTGATGTTATTATAAAATGTTAATTTATTCATTTGATTTGCTAATTTCACTTCAATATATATTTTTCAATATAGCAATTTTTTTTCCAATTTACTATTATTTTAATCTTTATGTAAGACTATCTTATTACCTATTATATTATAAAGACGTTATTTTCGCTTTCGTAATTCTCGTGGTCACAAATGTACAACTTACAAGTTAGAAACATATTATATTGAATATATAAATAGTTAATAAGAAAAAACAGTTTTTAAAATTATGAAAAATACTTTTACCGAATATTGCTAACGGACAGTTTTGCACACGAAATGGTATTGTACCTACATTGAATCTCATTATTTCATCCACCGATGAGCGATTTTGAGTTAAGAACAATGCTCCAGTAACAAAACAAACATATAGCATTTTTTTAAAGTATTTGTCAAAATCGTATAACTATAACACTATGTTATCAAACGTTAAAAAACCTAATCAGAATGAATAACTAAATTCTTAATCTTTATGTAAGACTATCTGTTATTACCTATTATATTATAAAGACTATTTTCGCTTCCATATTCCTCGTGATTAAAATGTAACTTACAAGTTAGCTTATAAATATATTATATTGAATATTATATAAACAGTTAAAAATAAAACAGTTTTTAAAATAATGGAAAATACTTTTACCGAATATTGCTAACTGACAATTTTGAAAAAGAATCTATATTTTACCTACATTAAATCTTTCTTTCGTCCACCGAAGAGCGATGTCGAGTAATGAACAATTCTCATAAATACAATAACAAAAAAAAATTGCATTTTTTAAAAGGTATTTATCAAAATCTTTTAACTATAACACAACGTTATCAGGGGGCCAACCACCACCTCTTAAAGCAGTATTATTTTAATGTTACTTCAGTGTGAGAAAGAGATGGAGCTATACAGGACGTCTAGCTCCATCTCATTCCCACACTGAAGTAACACTACAATAATACTGCTTTAAGAGGTGGTGGTCTAGCTCCAGACTGTTAAAAAGAACCTATTCAGAATGAATAGGTAACTAAATTCTTGAAACATTCGAACGAACATAATTTGCCTGGCACCAGACTACTTACGATAACTATTCTTATAGGTTTTCTCGGTTGCCCCAATTTTCATTGTAAATGAACAAGATCATACTTATTTCCAATAATTATCTATCTACCTTACAAACTAATCAAGTATTTAACTCTTTTATGTCTATACTTACCTACCAATTTATAAAAATATAGTTCTTTTTTCCTAATTTATTACCTAAAGAAGATGAAACTAACAGACAACAAAGAACGGTCTCAATCTGGGGAAATTTTGACAGAAGGTTTATTATCAATAAAAGTCAACTAATGAAGAATTTTTGGAAAGTAAACCTCTAAACAAAGTAAGCCTAAGAGGAGGGATATTATAAAATTATGCAAATCCGCGTTTTAAGTAGAATCCGTTAAAAATGGCATTTGCCTTTTCGGTTCAAAATTATTACAGACATTGTGTCAAGAGAGGATGAATTTTTATTTATAACAAATTGTACTTATTTTGAAGACACGACAATAACAATTAATTGTAAAAAAAAAACGTAGCGTTTTTAAAAATGAACCATTAACGGGCAGAAATAGGAGCTGGAAATTTCTAATGCGAAGTCGCGGGCAAGACCTTGAGTTAAATATCAGTAATTACACCGGCACTAACACCCTTCGAACCGGAACCCAGCAACGCTGCTTGGCGGCAGAAATAGGTATGGTGGTATGGTGGTAGTACTTCCCCGGACGAGCTCCTTCACAGAGCTCTACTACTCTTCTTCAAATGCGCATAATTATACGAATTTCCATTTTTTTATTTTTAATAGTTTTATACCTACGATTTTTTTAACTGCTATTTGCCACTTTGTAAAAATCATCCTACATTCTTCATTACGACGGCATACTTGAATATCAATAAAAATAAATGTTCGATATTAACTTCTTCGTTTTGTTAAACGAAGAAGTTAATAACGAACACTTATTTCTTAAGCTGGCTTTCCACGCTGCGTTATATTGCGGACGGACGCAGACCAGCCCGCACCGACGCATCATGGGAAGAGTATCGTCCGTGGTAACGCAGGCACGTCCGTCGCGGTGCGTCCGATCCGCGGTGAGTCGGTAACGTCCAAGGTGCGATGCAAGCTTCTCTTTCACTTGGCATTTTGAAATGACAAAATAGCTTCGAATCTCAAGACCCACACAGCGTTACTAACACGCACCGCTGGAAGAGCCATTGTGTGCGGTACGTGGCTGTTTGTCGTCGTCAGCCGTGGGAAACAGCTTTAGATCGTACCCAAACGTCTTTTTTATCAAAAACACTGCCGACTTCCACATGAGAATAAAATAGAAAAGCCTTAAAAACCGTAACTGAAAACCTTAGCGGTACTACTACCTAGTACATGTAAACCAACAACTAAGGAGGATATTGCAAACGGAGTAATATCGACTTATTTAGAGCATACTGTTACTAGTAAGCTAAGAACCTACTTCTATCTTCGTGACCTAATTTATCGATACCTAATTACTAATTAATTAAAAATATATTTCTTTCTTACAAGCAAGGTTACTTATGTCATATCTACGACCTATACCCACTTCTTTTCATCCCTCTAGGGATGAATGAGCGCTTTTGGTATACCTATAGACTAGCTATCAATATAGAAATCTATTCGTTCCATAATATTATTTTAAAAACATTTACTTACACTATAAACACTTACTGAGAGTAAAATAAACAGAAACCACCCGCCACCAAAGTGCAATACAATGCGAATACAATGCATTAAGAGGACTATGTTAAGTTTCTGTGTGATCCCATAAGAGATGAAGTGATCCGCAAAGTGAATCCTTTAATTGGAGTGAAGAAAGGCCATCGACATAGCCCAAACAATTGCCAAACGGGCAGTGAGCAGACAGGGTACTTAATTGTTCGCAGAACAGATGGCCGATGAGGCCGAAAGGTTCTGGAGTGGCAACCGCGTAACCGTGCGAAGCATGGACGGGTCGCTAGTATTATTGTGAACTTAAATAACATTAAGTTTAAACCCAAACCAACTGTGGAAAATGTTTTAAATAAACGTAAACAATCGATCTTTTATAAACGTAAACGAATGATTTGATACAAACGTAAACGAAGGCCAAATAACATAACACCGAAACTTAACAAATGGAAAATAACAACCTGTTTTAACGATTTGGATACAAACGTAAATGAAACTCTCAGTTACCTACGGACCTACATAAGTTAATAATGAAGCAGTATGTACCTATTTATTAGACATATATACGCATAAACTCACGCCTTCTTCCACAACTACACAACGCCACATGCTACCATCCTTACATACTCTTTTTGCCTCGTTTATATATGAGAGTCATGCCGAAAATGTTTTTACGTATTCGGCCGAATACGAAAACAAAATTCGTCCTTTTGCACTTGGACCAAAGGCCGAAGTCGAAAAAACAATTATTTAGTTTATTAATTATAAGTTTTTGTTAGTAAAAGTAAAATAATGACAGGGTCAATCAATCTTTTAATAATTGATTTAGGGCGGAGTCGACCAAACAGGAATAAATTTTACTCTCGGAATAAATCGCTACTTACTCAAGAGTAAATCAATTTCACGTTTAACCAACTACAATTCGAGGAATAGCGAGTCTATTCGAGAATAGTCACTACACCACCGAACGGCATGGATTACGGAGCTATTCCCAGAATAACAAAATAGCGTTCTGTTGTTTTGTGCTGTCATTTCAACTTAACAACAAGGAATTATTGTTTCAAAAACAAAATGCAAAGTTTATACGATTTAATTGCAGATAGTGACAGTAATGAGGAAGTTATACCTAGACGCCCAAGGTGGCTAAAAGAGAAAATAGATTTATTACCAATACTATGATGATCGTGATTGGTGGTGCAAAGTGTCTGCGAAGGTGGGGTGGACTAAACCTACGTGCGCTCCTGTCAAGAGGAACTAACAGCCTGCCAAAGGATCCTGATACCCGGCGCAAACTAACCTGGTGATATCTTTTCTTTCTATTGGATTATACCTTTTCTAGATATATGGATCTTGTGACAACGTTGTCGGCGTGAAGTTAAGTTAGGTCACTGTTGTCAAGGGACTGGTGAACTTTCGAAGCTCGGATCACGTGATCATTCGACATTAACTCTGATCCATTGTTTTGGGATGGTGTGTTCATATTAAATACCTATGGTAAGGCAGGCTAAACAAGGGTTCTTGAATATTCTAACTAAAAGAACGTTTTCGACTTGGATTTCGTACAGAAGTTGTTTTCTCAGAATATTTCTTGTCTTGAATAGCCTTCTAACCTAGTATCAAATGTTAATAAGTGTAGCATTAAGCTACAATTCCCTGAAAATATGTTAAACATTTGGTTTAATTGCTTGGTTGCGCAAAGCAATCGAGATTGTTGCGCCGGGCGCCGGATACAATCGGAGAAAAAAATAATTTTTTTTTTTGCTCATCTATACTGAGAGTGTTAAACTAAATTTCATTAGCGAGGCAACAAAAACTTTACCCTGAATTGTAAAGTTTTATAATAAGATACATTTCTGCAGACAGTAGCAAAAACGGCTCATAAATTTCACCCCGTTTTGACGGGGGTAGCCAATATCTTTGTCTTTAAGCACAATGGTGCAAAACTCGTCAATGGCTTCATTGGTACCAATGAAAAGAGACGGAAATTGTTTGTTTAGATCCCTAGCTCACCAAATAATAACTTAATGGGGCTGACTTTCGACCACTTGTCGGTTCGTCGCGACCTTGCAAAATTTGTGTCAATGAATAGAGACGATAACAGAATATATTAAGCACTTTTGAATAATATTAAGGACTTTATTTCTAACAACAATTTATCTGGGGAACAATTAATAACAAAATATATAACCGCGCAGTTTAATGAGACGTTCTGGGATGGAGAAGACATCCTAATCGCCGCGTCTGAATTCTACCTAGTAAACGTGTATGTTCACATGAAAAACGAGAACCCTCTAGTATATTCACCTACCGGCGAGGCAGTGCCCGGTAATATACATATCTTCTACAATGAACAGCATTATGATAGCTGGGTCATGGTTGACGACCAACGGTATAATAGTAACCAGCAAATTCTAACACAGGAATTAACCAACGCCAAAACACCACAACATACACTAGATTTAAGTAACCTCTACAACATACGAGACGGGCAAGTTCAGCTCACCAAACCCCGGTCCCAAAGGAATAGCCCCCAACTACCTAGCCCGCTAACACCGTGTGAACAATTAGCGTCACCATTGGGTAGGGTGAACTCATCTAATTCTGTGACTCGCCTAATTCGGTGATATTTGGTTTGAGCGCTATCATAGGGCTATACGAGTGAAATCAATGGTTTGAAATACAACCTTAAGCCTCTGTGATAAAGTTCAAATTCGTCTGTAAAGTTTGGGGATGCTCGAGTGAGCGAGATAGAAACAGCTAACGGTTTTGTCAGTTCGCGCGCGAATCTCGCCGGTTTCGGCAGTGTTTGTGAATTGGTGGCGAACTTTGCTGTATTTATGTAAGTATTTAACCGATTTTTTAGCTTCTTTCTAATAAAATGAATTGTAATTGATATTCCCTTGATGTGGCAGTAAAAAAATCGTCATAGTTCTGCGTCTTTTTCGTGTTAGAGCTTATTTTGTTCGTCAAAAATATTAGCGTTTTAGCGGTTGAGTGGTTTCTGTGCTATCACAGAATTATAGTAGTTATGTACAAATATTTGTGGTTTTAACTGAAATTATTGACTTATTTTGAGTGTAGTAGACAAGATTGATGTCAATTTATTACTTTTATCTGGTCTTAATTAAAATGACTACTTTGAGCCAATATTATATTTTGCTATCACGGAATTGGGTGACATTTTTTTTGGACTTGTCACGTAATTGCGGCGGTAATTTACCAAATTTCGCAGCTTTTTTTTTATTAATATGAGCTCAAATTTGGGCAGACGCTAAAATCTAAGCAGGTAGGTACGTATTTATTATTTTAATTTGCTTGTTTACTTTCAGATATATCATGGATGACCCCAACAAGAAGAACAGAAAATACTCGGAGACAGATCTCAAAACCGCTGTTGAAAATGTTTTGAGTTCAATAATGACAGTTTACAGAGCTTCGAAGGAGTTTAAGATTCCATGGTCGACATTAAAAGAGAATGTGACGAAGTACAAAACTCTACGAGAGGGTAATCAAGATGCACAGATCGTAATGTCCAAGATAGGAAGGCCGTTTGCGTTACCTGTTGAAATAGAACAAAAGTTACTGGCCTATATTATTGAGATGCAAGAACGTGGTTTTGGTCTTATAGTTACCAAAATAAAGCAAATAGCATTATCTTTAGCAAAAGCTGCGAACATTTGCTGCACATTCAATGACAAAAAGGGATCTGCAGGTTGGAATTGGTGGGTGAAGTATAAAGAACGCTACGGGTTGTCTTTGCGAACACCGGAAAATTTTTCAGCAGGTAGAGCAATTTGTTCAAACCCGGTTATTTTAGAAGATTTTTATGAAAAATTAGAAAAACAGTTAAATGAACATGACATTCCACCCGAAAGAATATGGAACTGCGATGAAACTGGTCTGATGTTTGTCAACAAACCCAACAAAATTGTGACAAGCATTGGAAAAAAATATGTTTACAACAGAACATACGCAGAAAAGGGTACGACAACCACATTATTGGCGTGCATAGATGCGACAGGATGTTACATCCCCCCATTTATTATATTCAAAGGTGTAAGAATCATACCACACCTGACAAAAGGATTTATGCCAAACACCCAAGTACGATTTTCTCGAAAGGGATGGATCACGGGTGAACTATTCCTAGATTGGTTAAAATTCTTTGTTCGATGTATCCCTCCAGCAAGACCCGTTCTATTGATAATGGACTCACACGCCAGTCACGTTACGCCACCTGTACTGGATTACGCTCGATCACAACAAATAATATTGTTTACAATACCTTCTCACACGAGTGCGATTCTTCAACCACTTGATATCAGTGTTCATCGACCTCTGAAAGTAGCCTGGAGGACAATAATCGAAACCCACAAAATGGAAAATCCTTGCCACGTCCCAAACCGCTATGATTTTCATAAATTTTTTACCCCTGCATTTGAAAAAAGCTTCACGCCATCAAACATACGAGCTGGGTTCAAAAAAGCGGGTATCTATCCGTTAAACAGAACAGCTGTGAATCCACTGGCACTTGCTCCATCAAAGTTGACAGACAAACCAATTCCAGAATCGGCAGAAGAGGTCACACTTCATAAAGATGAACAAACTCAAATTTTAGAGGAAATCGTATATTGCAACATTGACCAAGAAAATGGGTCCCTGGAGACAGATTACCTTGTAGATAACAGCGTTGCGTTGTTCATTCAGCGTGTTCTCCATTAGAATGTGAAGAAAATGGATGTCTAAGAACAGGTGACTCTCTATGTGATCCTCTTCATTCAGCGGGTTTTCAATTTGAATGTGAAGAAAATGGGTCTTTGAAGATAGATGATCCTGTGTGTTATCCTCCTCATCCAGCGGATTCTCAATTTGAATGTGCCAAGCTACCTGTCCAGCTTGAAGAAGACGTAATTATGGATGATGTTCCGGGTCAGAATTCGCCTATCATTTATCAACAAAAAATTAAAATAACTGATAGTACAGATATATTTGAGAACGACAATTCTGCAGAAAAAGAATCCAGCAGGCTCAGAAAAGTGAGAATTCCCTCAAAACGTCCTCATTGTAATGACACGATCTCAACTGCAACTGACTTGGGAATTTCAGACTCTTCCGAACACTGTCCTCAAATTACCCTCATTCAAGAAGTTTCATTTGAAAAAGTTGAACCACTTAAACTAAATAAAACATTTAAAATTCGAATTTTAAATGAAGTTATAATTCCAGCTCCGGTACCTAAACAAAACTTCACAGTTCATTTAGATAAGATTTTAAAAGTGCCCAAGTTAGAGCAGAATCAAAATAAAAAAAGAGAAGGACCGTCCCTCATGCACGATGTTTAACTCCTATGGCTGACAAGGACCTAAACGACGCTGCTGTTCCTAGCACGTCAAAATCTGAATCAAAAGTGAAACGAAGTAAGAGAGCAAATAAAAATAATACTGCACCTGCGAAGAAGAAAAATAGAACTGAAGACGACGATTGGCTATGTGAAATATGTAAGAGATGGTACTCAGAAGATGCAGCTTCTAAAAATGGAGCAGACTGGATTTCTTGTTCCTTCTGCTCTAAAACGTACCACGTACATTGCCAAAGTCAAGAATTTGAGGCTATTGAGACGATTTTTAAGTGTGATATGTGTTGCGCCGAAGAATAATTGTAGAAGATGTTACTAAAATGTTTATCTTGTTTTTTTATGTTTATGTTAATTTTATTATAATATTAATATTGTACTACTTAAATAAAGTTAACTTGCCTAATTCCGTTATATCAGAATTAAAGTATTAGCTATCACGGACTTAAAGAGGTCACCACGGAATTAGGCAAGTTGACTTGGTTTAGTAAATTTGGTATAACTCTTAGGTTTCTAGAAAAAAATCTGATTATTTGTGCTAATATTCCTCATAAAAGACTGATTAAAACTCATGCTGAGACTGAATTAAATTAATTAATCATTTATTGGTATTTTATTACTCAAATGCCTTTGTCACGAAGTTAGATGAGTTCACCCTACACCGATTTCAGGTGAAGTCGTGCATACAACTGGTTATACAATACTTAGAAATCCGCCCTCTGCTGCAGTTAAGTACACTTGCCCAGACTTGCATGTTGCAACCTGGAACGTCCGCGGGGCCTCAAACCCGGCCAAAAAAAAAAAAATTGATGATGAACTTTCACATAGGAGCATCCACATAGCCTGCCTACAGGAAACAGGTATGAACGTAGGAATGTACAACTCGAAGCATTATGAATGGCACCTATCTGCAACCGCAGGTAAAGCCCACCGGGGACTTGCAATTTTAATCAGAAAGGATGCCCAAATTGAAACAAACAGCAAGAAAAAGGATACCGACGCGATGTCAATTACTCTTAGAGTCGGTACGGGAAGTGACAATCCTATCCTTCTGTATATAATCAACTCTCACATCAACAGTTGTTCCGGTCAAGCAACTAGATCTTTCACAGGGGTATTAAACTTGATTAGACAAAAACCAAGGAAATGTACGCTAGTCATCTTAGGTGACTTTAACGCCCATATTGGTCGACAAGATACGCAAAATTTCCAACGCAAAGGGCTCATTCACCAAAACCTCCATCATGAATATTCCAATTACAATGGGGAAATGTTATTGGATATAGCCAACAGGGAAAATCTTCAAATAGAAATGACAAAAGCGAGATCATCATGCAGGATAACATGGTCAAAGGGCACTCACAAATCCCAATTGGATCATATTATTACGCCACTTACAACAAAAAAACTCTTTCACTTCATCAAAGGTGAATGGGCCGTTAACGGCACCTCCGATCATAAAATAATCTGGGGGCAGATAAAAATAAGTCAAATTCTAACCAAAAACAAAACCGGCAAATATAAGGCACAAAGTCAATCGCAAGGTGTGAAGGAGACAACAATCGAGGCTAAATATTTCAACCATAAACATTGTTATTATGCCGCTCTCAATAGCAAACCCAACAAAACAAAATACCAAGATTGCATAATCAAAAAACTAGGAAATATAGGAATCAATTCAACGGATATAAATATCGAAATACCATGGAGCACTATAACTGAACTATTAAAAGTGGCTGCCCAGGAAACCCTGATTTAGCAGCCGATTCACTCCATGGATCACCGACTGGCCCTTGCGGGCCTCCAAAAGGCTAAGTTCTTACAGAGAACGCAGTCATTTACCCAAATGGACATAATCGCGTAAAACAATGTCAAGTAATACTTCAGAAAGTTAAATACCAAAAAGAACAAAAAGCATGTAGGGCCTTCTTCAACGGACTAGGGAAAAAACATCCTTCTAAACGCGTGCAAGTATTGTACTTATTCTACAGGAATCATAAACAACAAACAAAACGCCGTAAAAGAAACGCATATATACCGATGTCCAAATGGGAGGAAATCTTAAAAAATTCCGAGGGCTCACCCATACCAACGGTTAACATAACAAAGCCGATAACCGACGCACAAAACGTAGGACTCACTGTGGATAACGTAATGGAAATCATTAATAACATGAGAAATGGGACAGCTCCAGGAACAGGCCAAGTGGTAATCGAGCTTTACAAAGCGATGTCCCAAATATTACAGGAAGCTGTCACCAAACATCTGCCACAACAGCTGTCACAAAGCCTGGACACAGAATGAAGCACCCGACACATGGTTAGATACAGTGCAGGTACCAATTCCCAAAAATAATAACCCTAAAGATACGAACGACTATCGCTGCATATCGATTTGCTATACAGGGTATAGAATTTACGCCTCTTAATTACTAAAAAAATTAGACGAAATAATAAACCAACTCGACAATTATCAAGCTGCCTTTTTAAACAATCGGTCAACAGATGATCACATCTTTACACTCAAAAGGGTCTTGGACGAAGAATGGCGTGCTGGTAGAAAAATTTTTGTTCTCGCTCTCGACATAGAAAAAGCTTTTGATAATGTAGACCTAAACGCACTGCGCGATATCTTAATATCTTTACCTTTATCTTTACAAACAAATCATTAGCTAACAGGATAATCAAGGTGTGCATGAACGAACGAACATACATCAAATGGTGTGGCCAGCAGAGCAACTGGATTATCAAAGGGAAGGGTGTGAAACAAGGTTGCCCTTTATCCCCTCGTCTTTTTACACTGGTCATAGATGATGTCCTTAGGACTCTTGAGGACGAAACGCAATTAATCAAACTAGACCAAGATAATGAAATCTCTCTCCCCCTGGTACTATAATTTGCAGACGACCTTATCTTCATTACAGATGACCTAAAAGGGCTAGAAGGTATCGTATTCCATATTAAACCCCTACTAGCTAGTGTCGGCCTTCAAATAAAGGAAACAAAAACAAAAATACTAATTAGGGACCCCATAGCTTCACAGAAAACGACCTACATGACCATTAATGGAATAAATCTACCCACAGTTGAGGAAATTAAATATCTAGGCATATACATAACATCTGCATTAAGCAGGAAAAGCACAATTAAAAAACGTTGTCAACAAGCCACTAGAAACGCAAAGTTACTATTACCATTCATAATAAACTCAAAGATGGACTGGAAATTAGCCAGACTTATGTACCGAATGGTAATCGTACCTTGTATGATACACGGTTTGAAAGTATCGGCACTCACTAAAGCTAACAGGTCAAGACTGATAAAATATGAGAGAGTTATCATGAGAGACTTGATTAACCACGCTAGAAATAAACAATGCAAAAAAAATGCATGACATTTTAGACGGAAAAACCGTAACTAAAAGTATCAAGAACAACAGGATATGCTATCTCGCACATGTTCACAGGTGCCGCGAACCGCACTTGTTACATGCAGCAATGCAGTACAAGGCCAAATCCAAAAAAGTCGGCCCCACATGGAATGACAACCTAAAACAGGACATGACTTACTTCAATAAGGACATCAATTTTTGGATGGACACGGCTGATGAACGAGACAAGATTAAGAAGGCTGCTAGCGAGATCTACAAGAAACCTGAAACGGATAGCAGCGAGACCTCAGACGAAGACTTTGGAAACAGCAACACGTAATACAGCATAGCAGTAACTCCGCCAAAAGACTCACCGGTGAAGCCGGACTTGAAACGACTTGGCGGCGACAACGTTAAAAGATGCCCATCCATAGATAAATATTACCCGTCTCTCCAATATTTACTCTAGGGTGCATACTCGGTAGACTCTAATAATCCTTCCATATCCTAAGGGCACGTCTTCCCTACCATTACCGCGCCCCCCGGTCTACTCCTTGATATGCAATGGCCTATGTAGCCCCATGAAACATGAGGCTACAGGGGCTAGTGTAATCTTTGGGTTCATTCGAGTAATCGAGTCTGGTTTAACCACGCTGGGGTCGGTGCATTTCATTCATTCAATACTGTGATGATCGTGATTTCACGATAAGGTTCCGTCTGAGCAAAGAAGCAACTTTGTTTTTGTTGACGAGAATTGAACATAAATTGGAATACATTTCTGACCAGTAAGTGTGTATTAGTACCTCCTACAATATCTACTAAATTAACTTACGTGTATAAGTTATTTACTGTACGTACAAAATCCGAAAATAAACACAACATGAACCAAACCGAATCAACAAGCAAAACTTCAAACAGCAACTACCTACGTTGACAGCTATTTTCCCATGCTATACGACAAATGAGAGTTGAGAAGTAGCTTCTGCACCGTCCCGTTTGTAGAACAACGTTTTTTGCCGGGTATTACATTCGTTCATATTCACCCTGCTATTCGCGCATAGCTAATCCAAGTATAGCTATACGTTAGATTGCATGGAAAAACTATTGTTGATTTACTCGAGAAAAAAATCGTGGAATAGATTATAATTATTCCTGGTAGTTACTCGTGTATAAATTCAGATTTGGTCGAATCCGCCCTTAACCATTTAAACTTAAATCACACGAAAAATAATTTTATCCAAGTTAATAATTGTTAATAAACGATCCGATATCATATGCGAGAAAAAAAATGGTCAGTTGCAAGTCGGACTCGCACACGAAGGGTTCCCGTACCACCGTACAATATTGAACACTACATATTAAAAAAAAAACACGTTTCTCTTTAATTTTTAACTTTATTTTATTTTTATTATTTGTTGATAGAGCGGCAATAGAAATACACAATCTGTGACAATTTCAACTGTCAACCAATTACGGTTCATGAGATACATCCCGCTGACACACGGAAGGACGGACAGCGGAGGCTTAGTAAATAGGATTCCGTTTGAAACAATGTAACTGCCAATTCTCAGTTATTGTGCTATTACTTGTTGTACGAATGAATTTTTCTGAAAAAAAAAATGATTTGTTATTATTGACTTAATAATATGTAATAAAAAATCGACCACCGAAAACGAAAATGGCTGAAACTGGATATTTTTTCCGAAAACTGAAAACTAAATTCGGTAAGACTCAAAATAGATCAGATAAATGTAAATATAGATGATTATTCTAAAAACGGCTGCTGCCGGATTCCGACTCTTGGTCGGAATACACTACACTACACTACTTTTATATCGCACAATGTAAACTTCTTCTGTTATATTTACATCTTACTTGTACTAGACTATTAAATTCCTACACTAAAACACTACTCTTATATCGCACAATTAAGCCATCCGTTTTATGTAATATATTTATATATATATACCTTACCAGTAGGCCGCTCGGTACCTCAGGGGGTCTACCGTTAAGCCTACCTACTAATGCACTATTTTTCGCAGGATTAGCCAGCATCTGTCCATCAGGGATGAATGAGCATGGCAAGACTATGTCTACTTAATTATAAATAGAAAAATATATTTCCGTTATATTATTTTAAATATTAAGATTTAGAATTATTTTATTGAAATACTACGTGAAATAAGTTGAATAAGATAAAAAAGAAAGGACACCCCCCCCCCCCCCCCCATTCTTAACCGACTTCTTGTTCTTCGTTGTTTTACTTTGCTCGCCAAAAATAATTTACAGTAGTTTGAAATAGAGAAATCAAGGTACGTTTTAAGGTTTTAATTGAATTAAAATATACAAATTGCTGGTGATGGTACCATACAAACGAAGTTGTTTCTTTAATGACTTTAAACGTAACAATTCGTCATACTTAACTCAAATAAAAAGTTTATTTTTATTTTGTTATTTTCAGAAATATACGAAATTATTTAGATTTCACCAACGTTACAAACG
The DNA here is from genome assembly GCA_947568875.1 of Fissipunctia ypsillon. NCBI lineage: Eukaryota > Metazoa > Arthropoda > Insecta > Lepidoptera > Noctuidae > Fissipunctia > Fissipunctia ypsillon. Next base: position 28,357,575 of record OX387643.1, read on the forward strand.
TAACAATACTGGATATTAGTAACTCTTTAAGTTCTTTGATATTTTGTTATAGATGAGTCCTTACATATGATAACAGTTCTCTTTATACAGAGAGTTCCTTGGCGCCGTAGACAAAACTATTATATCTTATACTTTTCAAGGGCAACGGTTCTCTGCCTCTAATAGAGGTTGTCTATTATAATTAATGTCAAGTTTTCTCATTTACGATCATAGGTCTTAATTTTAACGATTTTTGTTTAATTTATATTTACCTGCAAATTATTAAATCTTAACCAAAAAATTGTTGATTCAATTGTATTATTAATGTCCGTTCTGTAATTACTGGTGTGCATTAATTGGTGATGTCATAAAAGTCGAAATGTCAAATAATGTGCATATATTGGGTGTGTGTACAGGAAGATCATTAATATACATATAATAAGAATAAAGGGGGACCCAAAACGCTGCTTTGTGTGCATATTTGAAGTTTCATCATCAACCAGGAATTTATATGAACTGACAAGTTGTCAACCAAAACAAACAGTTCGGTTAATGTATGTTTTAACGTATTATATAAAAATTGATAAGAATGCAAATTAACGATACATTACAAAAGAAAAATAAGGACCCTTTTGATATCAAAGTAAAAAAAAAACAAACTATCAGTTGTAAGTATACATACGGAAATACATCATTCATGAATAAATCTCGTTTTTTTCTAACTACCTGTTTACTAAGATATTTGTGTAACTGTTTGTTTTCCCGAATTAAATAAATAAATATACCTATCTTATTTATTTTACTGTAATACTAAACCACAAATAAGTTGCTTACTCTTATCGATTCCGATTTGCCGTCGGTAGACCGTTTATTCTACAAACACTACATTATTATCGCGCGTGACATCTTCTTTATTGAAAAATTTACATTGTTCTTACCAGCAGGCTACCCTTCAGCCTACCCTCTAATGCACTATATACCGATAGAACAGACAGAATCTACATATTCACCTCGTCGCGGAAGAACTAGCAAGGCAAATAAAGATAAACGTATTATCTCTTGATAGAAAAATATATTTCCGTTATATTTTTACGAACTACATAGTACACACAATGCAAGCACATTTAAGAGATGTACAATTACAGTTAATTTACCTACCTAATCTATTGAAGCATAAATAAATACATGGAATATTAATGGATTAAATATCACAATAAAAAGACTAACATTTGCTTTATGCTGTCTATTAGTTTTTCCGAAAATTTAATGTAAAATATTAAATAGAATCGAATCCGCAAGCTGGTTTCATAAAACAAAGTGTTTCCTAAACACATAACCATAATAAGTATTGGTACAGTGTTGGATTTAAGTCAGTAATTAAGTTCCTAATACATAACAATACACACACACATTTGACAAGCAAAATATTAAAATGTATTTAATGCTAAAATATTTGTCCAATGGCAAACTTTAAATGCTAGTTTATATTATTCATTAATTTTGCAATACATTCAATATTAATTATAGTCAAAATAAATTAAAACAGATTATTTAACATTATTTATAAATTAATTTGTAGAATAAAGTCGTTATTCCAGCAGTTAAAGTTCTATGTTATTTTGTTATAGATAAGTCCACACATATAGTAACAGTTCTTTTTAAACAAAGAGGTCCTTGGCGCCCTAGACAGAACTGTTCTATCTTAAATAGGTCAAAGTGCTGTCGGACAAATTTAGCACATTCTAAAATATATATTATGTTCATACTGGGTAATGTAAAGAGTTTTAATTTTAGAAACAATGGTTTAAAAGATTTCCATGGTGGAATGCTACAATGGCTCGAATGCATTTTTTTTTTGTACCCTAAAGGCCTTCTCTGGGTCTGAGCGTAGCCTTGTTAGGGTGTCTGGTCAAACCACGCTGGGTTCGCGGTGCATATCATTCATTTATGTCCCGTGATGGGAGTGGCGGTTAGAAATTTCGTGTTTTTGTCATTTAGAATATGTGATCATCTTGACACACTTAAGCGTTATGAAAGCATTTTGAAATAATGTTACTCGTAGTTTAGTTTTAAGCAGCCGCTATGAGGTTTTCGGACATAAACATACTTAATTTCATGGCTCTTAATAAAAATAAGGAGATGAAAATCGAAGTTGCAGCCAAAATTTGCAGTTATCTACTGAAAAATGCTACCTACTAGTATTAGCCATACATATCTATACCTAAACTAATAAAACGAGTTTGGGTGACGTAATGACGTAGTTTAAATACACGCTCTTATTACCCCGGAGGGTGTGCTTTACTTACAAGGACTATAGACACTCTACAATAATATGCCCCTTTAGCTATACTCCAAAATCTCGCCAGTTTAATAAAATCTATCCAGCTAAGATACATGCCTACTTAACAAAATGACAACTACTTAAAATTATAATATACGTAACAAGAAATACAATAAGAGTGAGCGGTGGGAATCCAATCTAAACTCCATCCGACAGGTTAATAATGGAAAAAAATGGTCAGAGGATGGTAGAGGAATGGACAATTTGAGGAATGTCTCCGCGATTGATGCGTACGCAAGTTTTATTTCCAAACGACCACGTGGGTCTCAAAAAATATTAAACGCATTTTGCCACGCATCTAACATTACACGCTGTCTTCTTCTTTTAAAAGAATGAACATAACATTGCTCTTTTAGAAAATGTTTTGTAGGTACTTTTAAATCATGCACCGTGGGAAGGCGGTAGTATAGAAAACAGGTATTCCACTTTCCACACATAAGCAGCGCTTCGGTAAAAGGATTTCATATGAAAAAGGGTCGTTCAGCGGACAACGTTTGATTAGTAATTGGATAGGGTGCTTCACCAGAAGTACGGATTTTTGCGAGGGGAGCGGAATGGGCTTTCGGTAGCAACACAATGTCGCCACGTCACGCCGGTCTGTCTGTGAGAGCATGTTACTTCCTGGTTCGAGCCAGCCCAGCGACGAGCTGCGGCCCCGTGCTGGCCACAGCTAGGTTCTACCACAAGGTCTACCAACGAACAATAACCTAGATAAACAACGCTGTTCAAGGTCAAAGGAGAGCTTGAGTGTAATGTTTGACGAATTTCCCGAGTAGCAAAGATTTTAATGACGACTGACGTGCTTAGAGAAGCTATATTCAGCTTAATGCATTTTTAAATGTAAATTTTTAAAAGGTGCAAACATCGTTTTGAATCATAAAATACCAGAAAAAGAACGATACTAAAAATAATGAAGCCTCCCACCGCTACGTATCAACAACTTAAACTATTGCCACCACTATATGACGTAATCACGTATTACAACTAATTACTACTAATTGCAGCGAAAATGGTTTCTCATCGAGCTCTTGCACCTCGGTGCTAAGAGCGAAACTGTAAACTTACTAAATAATGTAGGAAGAACGACAGATACTTTTTTTATTATTCTTATTTTACCATTACCAATTGTGTACTTTATCTAAATTGTACTATCGCTGTATTTATTTATTGTGTACTGAACTATTTTTTTTCGAAAAAACCTAGCAATATTTAAAACAGACGTTTTACAACTAACAGGATACAATAACACTACAATATCGGTGAAATGTTACGGAATTTCATAACGTTTTTTAAAGAGTTGAGACCGTAGATATACGGTTGTGATGATATTTTTGTATTCATTTATGAATCAATATTGAAAACTTGATGATATTGGTTTAAAGTGAATTAGACTGTGCTTGTATACGTTCTTATATTGAAGTTAATAATTTATTACCCGAAACTTATTATCTTGAGTTACCTATATACCTACTAGACGCCGTTATTATTCTCTGTTACGTTCTACTACGCTTTTAAATCTATTTTTCTTTAATTATAAAAATGGTTCAAAACAGACCATTTCTTATATCATCTTACATAATTAGGTATATTTCGATATAAATCGAATATATTGCCCTAATTATATCTAATAAAAGTTATTATTTGTTCGGTTTCTTTATATTTACACATTGTTTCCCTTAAACTCTTAGGCCGACTTACACCACAAATCACTTAATACGTTTAGCGCTAAACGAATTTGTTTAGATATTTGTGGTAAAAGCGGGCCTTATTATCCTATTCAAATACCTACAGTAATTTTAATATATGTACGCGCTTATGCGTTTTTCCTTAAACTAGCTGATCTGACAGACGTTCACCAGTAGAAACTTCTTTCCTATATTAATTTTAATATAAGTGCATATGGTTTTCCTATATATTTTTAAATAACTAGCTGATCCGACAGACTAACGTTTGTCCCACCAATAAGTAATCATTTATTTAGCAAAAAACTTAGTCTAGGTAACCTCAGTGTTGCTTCAATAAGGGATGGGTATGGCAGTATGGCTATTACAAATAAGTAAGACCCCTTTTTTTGGATGGGAAATCATCAAATGACTTCTCCCGCTCTGGGCGGAGCGGGAGGGCGTGTCAGACTTTTACTGACTAAAACGCACCCGTGTTCCTTCAGTTACCTGTGCCGGGGCCACGGTAACTCTTTCGAACATCCCGCGACCCTACCTAGCCCTTCAAACTTAGAAAATCCAGTGTCTTGAAGAACAGTGTTCTTTTGTGGAATGGACACGTTTTACAAAATATTTATAATTGCGTAATAATTCTAATCTTAACATATTTATTAAGAGGGTTTAATGGTTAATTGTGAAGAGTATTTGTGTGTGTTGCTGTGGGGTTAAACTTGTCTGTTGGGTTGAGTAGGTATATACTAAGTAAAAAGCAATCTGTCAAGGAAGGGAAAAATTTGGTATTTTAGTCGTTTAGATTTTTAAGAGCAGATGTAACCATTTTATTTTTAATTCGAAACGGTTTAGATTATTTATTGGTAATTTATTTTGAAGTTGTTGTATATTCTAGAACTTAGGATCAAATATTGGTGGGTAGCAAATGTAAATAAATTAAATATCAAACTTTACTGCGATAACTTGTTTTGTTTACACAATGGCGGAGTAGCGCTCTCTAGAATTTGTTTTGCGTAATATTCCCTATTCTCCCAATTCTCTTTCCTAATAACTTTTCCATGACCATAAACAATACAAAAATGAATTACGAATATCCATCGTTTGAATATGGTGTTGAGTTCAAACAAAAATCCCATGAAAAAAGGACGTTCGGTTTTCTCGAATTTGAACATTGTCCGGGATCCTTTACCAATTTATTGTTCTTTCTATAAAAACCTAATTCGGATTATTACGAACATTTTAAAACAAAAAGTAGCCAAAATCGGTCCTGCCATTCTCGAGTGATGCGCTTCTTACCAACGAACAGCATTTCATTTTTATAAAAAATGTTGTTTTTCGCAGAGAAGTAATTTAATTTAATATATGATGATTTTTTAAACATTTTTTATTATTGTTTAACAACTATGGAAAACGCGGATGTATTCGAAATATAGAGACCAAGGGGGATCGTTTTTAACTATTAAGTTTATTTGCGCCAAACTATTACAATCCTCTACAATACGTTTGATTAACGTTTCAAATACATATAAGTCGTCAATATCGTTCAATCCTTTAAAATACAGTACAGATGGTAATAATTACAATATAGTACGCGGTTTACCTATATCGGTAAATCGTAACCGGAAACACGAAACGTCATAGCCCATAGTTTTATTTACCTTTAAATACTTTTGGTGTTTTAGTTATCAAGCACATTAATACAATAATTATTGAAAAAGTAACAGTTCTGTAAATCCTTAATAATGCTGCACATAGTAACATCAGCTTAACATTCAATGGTTACACAATAAAATTGATACCCGTGGCTAAAATACCGTTAAGATTAGGACGAGCAACATGAGAAGTAAGGCCCCAAGAAAGCAATCCCATTTATGTGGATACTAACTGGGATAAATACAGAAAAGAACCAAAAAAAACTACTTTATACAAGGTGTAATTTTAATCACTGTTAACCTCTTACGGGGTCATTGTACTCATCATTATGAACAACTTTTACTGTGGGACCAAAAACGAAATCGCGAAAAAAAAAAATTCAGGTGTTCCCAACATTTTGACGAGTTATGCGAGCATAAATGTAGGGAAAAGCTGATTATTTTTTCGCAATTTCAGGTTTGGTCCCATAGTAAAAGTTGTTCATAATGATGAGTACAATGACCTAAGAGATTAACAGTGATTAAAATTTCACCTTGTATATTTCCGCAGAGCCAAACACGTGGCCGAATTCTGGGCCAAGTCCATTTAGATTGCAATCGACACGCTAAGATTTCCGCAGAGAATATGAACTCGTGTAAATGTAATATCCGAGAATCAAAGATCATGTGCTTTTCTGAATTTGCGAGTGTACAAGGCCCCACAACATGCGACGTCTTTAAGATCGCGGCTTCCGAAGCTGCGTGCCGCTGTCGAGATGTTGAACAGTCCTAACCTACGTCTGCGTCATTACAAGTATTGAAAATGTACAAAACTATTACTAATATCAAGAGGTACTCAAAAGACGAGGAATGCAACTCTTTGAAATTTTCCCACGCATAGTCTGGGTCTTACCCTCTCTTCTAACTTTTCAATCGTAGAGCCTTGTCTTCTGTTGCTGTTATTCAATAGACACATAATATATTAATGAGAGTGCTAAGTTCTCCACTAATCTACTTTTAGTTCAAAACCATCAAGGTCAAATTCTGAACGCAGTCCAATAAATTAAATTCAATTTTCGAAATTATCTTTTGGAAAGAGCTTCCAATATTGACGATACTTTAGTACGTACATCCAGTAGAGTAGGTAGCTCTGATGCCAGGGAAGTGTGAAGTCTTTAAACCACGATCTTTTTGTCGTGGCGTAAAGACTTTGCTCTTGCATAAACTCATGTCGACACGAGATAAGGAAATTAATTTTTGAATATTTAGAGAATTTGGTACTAAAGTTTACCTTTCCGATGGTAATAATTCTTGCAATCCAAATAGTAAAGCCCTCAGGCGCGCACTGAGAGCAGGCGCCTGAGACAGAAAGTCATCTACATAGTAACATTATATCGAACTCTTCAACTACCGTTTCAAAATTCATTAATTAGAGCTGGGTTCAGAATTTGGTACATTTTAAGCTTCAACTTACGGTACCATTTACTTGTTGTCGTACATGTCCTTTACGCGAGTCTTCAGCTGCTTAGTGTAGCTATCCAGACGATAAGCGTTCTCCTCAAGTTTAGCCACCATCACGTCTATGTCGTCTACTTGCGCAAGTAGCGGCCTGATGGTGCTGCCATCTGTTTGAGTAAATAAAAAATATAGGTATTCAATGTTGCTATTGAAGATGGTTAGATGGCAGCACATTTTATTGCATCCACGTGAATCTGTGTGCGTACACTCGCGGAAAGAAAACTAATATTTGCAGTATAGTGATAAAAAAGTGTGCAAAATTTAAAACGAACTAATACTTACATATATCATTGTATTCCGTCAGCGTCCTGTTCAAGTTAACGGCTAGATTACGCAAGTCAGTGTACTTGGTAATAGCCGTACGATTTATCTCTTCCAACAAAATGTAATGGTCCTAAGGACAAAGAAAAATAGGAATTATAACATATATTTAAGATTTAGATTTTCGGAGTGTTAATGTTTTGGGAAGACTTGTCACAAGGTTTTATGAGAACAAGGCAGTAAGTAGATATCTAGGGGCACCTATAACAGTGTCAATATTACTGTACTCATTCGATATACATATTTAAAAGTATGTTTTGCACGTAGAATAGGCTAGTTGACAGTAAGAAAAATATACTCGTACCTTATGAATTTTGTATTGTAGAATGGATGAAGCTAAAAATATTACCAAGCAACTTAATTTGTATATGATTTTAGATTAATTAATATTTTTGAGAAATAATTGCGTAAAAATAAAGCCATTGGTCACGTGACATTAACGCGAATCAGAGTTCGGTGAGACACACTTTCAAACGACAGTTTAAAATTCGCACTAAGCGTTTCCAAATGTCTTTTGTGATGCGCACAGCAAGGGAATGGAACTCTCTGCCTGCGTCTGTTTCCGAACGCATACAACCCCAATCTCTTCAAAGTGAGAGTGAACAGGCTTCTTCTGGGTAAGCTCGCTCCATCGTCGATTTTGTCTCTGTCATCTCTGACCTAGACTAGAGTCAAGAGCAAACCTATCTCAAATAAAAAAAATTAAAAAAATTGTAAAACAAGAATCAAACTTTATACACCAGACAAAAAGTTTCTTTTGCATATTTTTAAAATATTTAAAAACGTTAATCGGTTGAAGGACACTGAACGAGACACAATAGAAGTTTTATGGTTATGGCGTCTGGTGAAGTTTAGTGTCCAAATTAAGATTACCGAATATTATAACATTCCGAAAGAAGCATTAAATAAAGTTTGTGTGTGAGCAACACTGTTGAAAAAAAATCTCGCAGATTTGACAGAATGGAAAGTATTGAAGTTACTCGAGCCGCCATGACAGAATCTTTTGACAATCAAAATTAAATTACATTATAAAATTGAAAAATTAAATTACGTTATAAAGTTCTGTTAAGGTTAATATTTCGCTGAAATATTCACATTGTAAGGTAAATAAACCACAAGGAACATTACTAATTAGTTTTTCAAAAACCGTCAACTAGCCTATTCGTTAGTTCTTCTAGATAGAAGAGAAAGAAAAATTGTTTATTCTGCACTAACAAAACACAGCTAACAAAAAAAAATACATAAAATACACACAAACACATAGTCATAGCCAAAAGCTTCGTATTTAAGCAGTATAAAGTTGACAATTTTGTCCATTGCTTGTTGTCACGGCCTGTTGCCAGGGACCAAAGACAATTTACATTGCCTCTGTGTTGCGACACTGGCAAATGACAACAAACAATAAAACAAAAAGCCAAATTACAGAGTGGAAAAATAAATCCTTTTGTAACAAACAAACGACAATAACAATTAACACATTAACTGCCTGGGTCACCGGTGACCGGCACCATACTATTCCGTTATGGCCGTGGGGGTCACCGGTGACAGACAAGAAAGGCCAGTATTTGAATGTTTGCTAAGCTCCGCCGATCACTCGTAAATGGTGTTTTTACGTTTAGGGTTAATCGCGCGGCGCCCAGGAACATTTCTTAGCGCTTGGTTTCCAAAGTTTTCTATTCACAAGATAATTAGTTACGCACTCGTAATAAAACAAACAACACGCATCAATAGCGTAAACTAAACAAATGAAGATCACGCCATTACACAAGCCTCTCCGTCCCGCCAATCACAGTGAGGGGTGCGAAAAAGATAGGTGACCGCCGCAGTGACCCGCGCGGCGCTGTGAAGAAAAATTCAATCTGTGCGCCGCCGCGACGTCCACCGGTGACCGCAACGAAAAACACCGTTATAATTTTTAAACCACCTGCTACATAAAAAACATATTTTACATACATATCCACTAAAACATATACTATTAACATATATTATATTGCAAATGACCCAAATGCAACATACAAGGCAAATCAGTGTGCCAGTTAAAGTGTAAAGCCGTGCGTCGCATCTGTGCAAGAATAGGTCGTTGCTCAGCAAAATGCTGTGACTTTGGACGAACCTATCATCAACAGCGCTGATTTTCAGCAACTACCACTCGAATGACGTAATGACGTCCCCCCTGTGTGACCTAATAAATCGGACAAGTAAAATTTTCCACAGAAATACCTACGTGTGAATCTAGCTGAACATAGCATGTACTTATAAATATCAGGTTGGCACAAAAGTAATGAGACACTACAAAACTCTATACATTTCCTTTTTCAAGTTAATTGTTTTCGATAATATTCTAGAATGTTTTAGAACGTTCTAGGTACTTATGATTTGGAGGTATATAAAACCGCCCTCGCGATCGGTTTAGTCAGTTTGAAGAAAAATGGACGAGCGACAAATCCGAACACTATACTTATACGAGTAGTTGTTAGGCCACAGTGCGCGAGCTGCGGCTGACAATATCAACACTGCATTGGGCGCTGGAAGTACAAGCCATGCGACGGTGTCCCGATGGTTTGACCGTTTTAAATCAGGAGACAGGAGCCTTGAAAGTCAGCCACGCTCAAAACGACCACCCGCATTGAATGATAACGATTTACGCCGCGAACTGCAGTCGAGTCCGGATGCTACCACTCGTGAATTAGCGGAAGCACTTAACTGCAGTTACCACGCCGTGGAATACCATCTGCATGAGCTTGGGTATCGAAAAATTTTGGCTCGGTGGGTACCGCACATCCTTACAGACGCCAGTCGTGCAGTACGTGTCGCTATCTGTGAATCGCTTTTGCTGCGACCCCGACGTAAAGAGTTTTTGTCTGATCTGATTAATGGAGATAAATCACGGATTTATTGCGAGAACGATACACGTCGTGCTTACTGGCTGTTTCGAGAAGAAACGCCACCAACTCAACCGAAGCTGAGTCAAAAGAACCGCTTAAAAGTTCTGCTTTGCTGTTTCTGGGACGCGCAAAGCATGCTGTTTTATGAACTATACACAATGAAATTATAAACGCTGACAAATATTCAACCCAGCTCACCAAACTATCTGCTGATATCAAGGAAAAACGACGAAGACGAGTCAATGTAGTTTTACGACACGATAATGCTCGACCTCACGTCGCATCTGCCGGTCGCCAACAGTTGGAGAACTTGGGCTGGGAGACAATACCCACCTTATTCCCCAGACCTCGCTCTATCAGACTATCATTTGTTTAGAGCCCTAAAACAACATTTGCGGGGTAAACAATTTAATGATTTCTCGGATGTAGAGGCGAAGTTGAACAATTTTTTCGAGGCACAGTCATCAGTGTTCTGGGCGAAAGGCATCCAAACTGCCGGATCGTTGGCAAGAAGCCTTAGATGCTAATGGTGATTACATCATTGACTAAGCTTTTTGTATAGTAGTAATAATAAAAAATATCTCTACGTTGACGTCGTAGTGGGGCTTGCGCGCTCCGAACTCTAGGTCTGTGCCGGTAGAGGTTACTTTGCCGGAACAGGTCTAGAGTGAGGAGCCAGACCAAGAGAGATACAGAAACCCGCAGGGCAGCATGTGGCGAGCTGCTGGGCAGTAGCGACTCCACGTACCCTATCTCCCGGGAGAAGTCATGTTCCTCATCTCTGGCTTGCCTTTATTGGCCGGCTGGAGTGAACACTGACGCGAGCTGACCTCCCACCTCATTCTTGCCTTTATTGGCTGGCTTGAGTAGAGATTCGCAAGAGCAAACGTGCTCGGAAGAAGGAAGTAGTCCAGTAAGATGCTGATAGGGATCTTGACCGTACTTCCGGGATTGTCCTGATAGCCGTGGAATACCTGTCCACTCCTCTTAAGCACCTCAAGACATGTTGCCCCCTTGTCGCTACGACACTATGTGCGCTAGCACACGGCATAGCAAACGGTCGCTAGACCGTTTCCGGGGGCCCATTGTTGAGTGTGCAAGTCACCCCCTGCCATTTTATCCGTGTATTGTATTTATCACACATTGGTCAGGCACGGGCCATAGTCCTTCCATAGTTTTAGATAACCAGTCCACTTTAGCCATCCAAACCCATAGCCCAATTTTTTTTTGTCACCATTCCCTGCAATAGTCCTACACCAACCGGGAATTGTCCTTGGGTGCACTTGCATAGTACGCACAGGGATAATCGTCGGTTGGTGCCTCATTTCCATTGAAAGCGTCTAACGGGCCTCTGCGAGTTGGCTTCGGCCCCTCATATGTCTTCCAAAGGTCCGGGACCCTAGGGTCCCGAGAAATATCAAAAAAAAAAAAAAACCTAAACCAAGTGTTTCATTACTTTTGTGCCAGCCTGATAAAAAATATAATGTCTATATTTATGTGTAACTTGTTAAACTAAGACCATAATACAATGAAAATAAAAAGTACACATAACATACATAGACTCACGCGTTCTTCCCAGGGGGGTAGGCAGAAACTACAGAACGCCACCTGCTACGATCTTTACATACTCCTTTTACCTCGTTTACGTTCATACTCTGGTAATCTGGTCATACATGCATGGTTGCGAGCACTATAAACCTGACGTTCCTGAAGAACATCACCAGTAAGGTTACTATATGTCTTCCTAGGACGTCTCCCCCCGGCGTTTTTAAGATAGGTTTGCTCTTGACTCTAGTCTAGGTCAGAGATGACAGAGACAAAGTCGACGATGGAGCGAGCTTACCCAGAAGAAGCCTGTTAACTCTCACTTTGAAGAGATCGGGGTTGTATACGTTGTATACGTTCGGAAACACAGACGCAGGCAGAGAGTTCCACTCCTTTGCTGTGCGCATCACAAAAGACTTATTTTTTACTCACATCTGCCGTGTAAATACCTTTTTTTAGTCATCTTTCATTCATCCTCTCAACATGACTAAACCTTCTAAGCATACTCTTTTCAATTTTTGTCACTACATCTTCTTTTAAGCCGCACCGTTGCCTTATCACATCATTCCTCAGCCTATCATTCATAGTCGCACAACACGTGCTTCGCAAGGAACGCATTTCCACAGCATTTATTCTACTTTCATGCTTATTTTGTTATACCCAACATTCACTTCCATACATAAGCGTAAGCACCAGTACACCATTGTGAACAGCCAGACGAGCCTTTTGGATATCAACTGGTTGGTCACAATCGCATGTATAGCACCATTCACTGTCGCACAATCGCATGTATAGCACCAGTGGATAGGACGAGGAGGGCCAATCACCTGGCCTCCTCGCTCGCCGGATTTGACCCCATTACACTTTTTTTTATGGGTCGTGTAAAGGACCTTGTGTACGGCCAAACCGGACATGACATAAGAAGTGCAGAAGAACTAAAAAGACGCATCAAGCGCGCTTTTCGGCAAGTAAAAAGTGAAACGGAAACATTAAATAAAGTGTAGAGACATGTACGAAAGCGTGCCTACATTATTTGTGTTCAACACGAGGGCGGACTTGTGCAACAGTTTTGTAGATAAGTGGGTAGTGTTTTGTAAATAACTGTAAATACGGTGAAATTGGCGTAAATAAGGTGATTAACTTTTAAACACGCCAGGTTACTGTAATTTATCGTTATTTGATATTGATCTAAGTCCTATTTGTTTAAAAATAATAATAAGAAAAAAATTGCAATTCTTACAGTAACTTGACAGTCCAAAGCCTGTTTTAAGTGTGATGGAGAGTTTACCATCTTATTTACGTCAGTTTTTTTGGAGAAATACGGTAACTGGTAAGTGCACTTTTAAAACACTTGTTTGTCTGCGTATTATTGTGTATCTACCTAGTAGATTAGATAGTTACGAACTGCGGGGTAATTGCGTAACACACTATCAGTAGCAATGGGTTTCATTTTAACAGTTCAACAACATTCATTGCGTTAGTTACCTACGTTGTTGTGCAGTCACATTTTTCGAATGGAGCAATGGATTAACAATAGGCTTGAAAATGATTCAAACTGAGAGTATTAACCCGTGCGCAATAATTTGGGACCTTCTAGGAATGCTACTCCCCCGCCCGCTTCCCGCGCACTTCCCCGATGGCGCCCGTATTGTAACCGTTAGCATCGCACACGCCACTGTGACGTCACCCGCTCAGGTCAGATGCTGTGCTGATGTGTTCATTCAAGAATAGTTAGAAAGAGATAGCAATTGTTTTCATTGTCGAAGCGACACATCGCGCGTAGTTTGTGAACCACGTTATGCAGAATAAATGTTTATTTAATTACTTTATTTTCTCAAATTGATTTAACTTTTCCGGGGTACAAAATTTCTTCACTACTGTAATCTCTAGACAAAATACTGTCTCCCATTGAAGCCGTGGCAGATATTTTTATAGCACCTTATATATGAAAATTGAACATACCCCTGACCTCCGAAACTACTGAGCTAAAAATTTTGAAAAATAAATACAGAAAAGTCCTATACATATAGATAACAGGAAAACCTACAAGAAGTAATTAACACGGTAAATCTCGTCGGATTTGAAAAATTCTTTTTGCATTTTATAGCCCAACTAGCTTCCGCCCGCGACTTTGTCCTCGTGAAATTTCATGTTCCTCCGACCCACCCCGTCGTACCGTATCGCCTGCCCGCGCTGTTACTTCGTTTTTGCTTAGCGCTCTTTCCTTTTTGAGGAGCTCGTGGCTAAGTAATAATAGCCGCATGGGTCGATCCATCAGGTTAAGCTACGCTTGCCGGGGTTGGTCCGTGGATGGGTGACCATCTTTACATACCGAGACTCCTCCGTGCCTCGGAAAGCACGTTAAGCCGTTGGTCCCGGCTGTCATTCGTGGATCTTTGACAGTCGTTACGGGTCGTCAGAAGCCCGAAAGTCTGACAACTAGTCTTACCAAGGGGTATCGTATTACCCAGTAACTGGGTTGTGGAGGTCAGATAGACAGTCGCTCCATGTAAAATACTGGTATTCAGCTGCATCCGGTTAGACTGGAAGCCGACCCCAATATAGTTGGGAAAAGGCTAGGCAGATGATGCTCTTTCTTTTTGCTCGGCTTCTAAGGGACCTAGCGTTATCCTGTCCCCCATACATATGGGACAGTTGATACAATTCTTCCCTCTCCTTTTTGTGATCTAATCACACAACCTACAGACTATTTGAAATAGATCCTCCCAGAAGTTAATAATTCCGCACGTATATATTAAATAAATTATTAATTATTTACCGAGCGTGAAAAATGTTCAAGTACCGAGGGCCGCGTCACAAAATGAAAGCATGGTTAACATTCTGATGTAATATCTACTAGATGATTTAAGGATAATGTGGCATCAGCAGTAAAACAAGAGCTTATAATTTTTTTATATAATTTATAAAAACTTACCCCGCCACAAGCGATTTCGCCTTGCAAGTACTCATTAGTACGCTTGAAGAGAAGCGTAGCAAGACGACTCAGAGTGGGATCATGGGGATCCAAGACCTCGAAGCTTGAGTGCGTTGGCGATCCGTACATATCTGTTAACAATACAACACTATGATTATCTTATACAACATCGAAATCGACAAGTTCAGTGTAAACAATTTCTTCAGAAACGTTGTCAGTTGTTACTGCGACAAAATTTCTCGTGATTTCAACGTAAGGGAAATTTTGGCGAAAATGAGTTATATACAGGGCGTCCCACGGATATGCCACATGGAGGGAAAGTACCGTGAATATTGTAGATGGAACATTTTACTGAAAGAAAACATTTGAATTTAAAAAACAATTTAAACAGCATTCATAGATATTTAAATTATTATATGATTGAACCGGGAATCCAACCCGTTCCACGAGAAAAATAATCACCCTGCAGCTTTATCATACCGATCGAAAGGCTTTATCACAAGGATTATTTTTTGCTAATTAACATAGTGTCAAAAATAAAAGGAAGACTATGAATTTTAACATTTTTAATACAAAATTAATCAATTTATCAAATGCTCAAAATGAGTCCCTTCCTGTTGAATACAAAGTCGCACTCTTTTGATTATTTCGCTCCCTGTCGATTTTTGATCTTGTTGTGGTGGATATTTAGAATAATACGTCTAAGTTCTGCTTGTGGCTCGTGAACACTTTCATACTGGTTCTTGTAAACTAAATTTTTTACATAACCCGATAAAAAAAAATCTAACGGGGTTGGATCTCGGCGGCCATCTTATTTGTCCATTTGTCCCGATCCAGGGATGAAAGTGTTCATTGAGATAGTCCCTTGTTCTGCGACTGTTATGAGCCGGAGCCGCATCTTGCTGAAAAGTGAAGTTTTGTCGTGGGTACATTTATTAGTAATAGGTACTTATGATAATGTCAGTTGCATGTACTTACGGCAATGTCAGCTTTTCATTTTTCTGAACAAAATTTCACATCAAATGTTAAAATTCATGGTCTTCCTTTTATTTGTGATACTATGTTATGTAGCAAAAAATAATCCTTATGATGAAGCCTTTCGATCGGTATGATAAAGCTACAGGATGATTATTTTTCTTATGTAACGGGTTCGATTCCCGGTTCAACCATGTAATTATTTAAATATCTATGAATGCAGTTTAAATTGTTTTTTAAAATTCAAATAATGTCGTCTTTCAGTAAAATGTTCCATCTACAATATTCAAGGTATTTTCCCTCCATGTGGTATATCCGTGGGACGCCCTGTATATTGAAATCTACATTTAATTGTCAGACTAGGTATAGCTGCATTAAGAAATTCAGATCGAACACTGACGCATGCGCGGTTTAAACACTGCTCTGTGGACAGGCGTTGTGCAGCAGCATCGGCGGCTATCTTGAACTATCCCCACCTCCTACGCTTGGTTGAGGCTCAGAATGTCAACTTCCCAAAATGTCTCCTGGTACCAAAATGTCAACTTCCCATAATGTCCCTTTCCCAAAATGTCCCTTTCCCAAAATGTCTCTTTCCCAAAATGTCTTTTTCCCAAAATGTCCCTTTCCCAAAATGCCGCTTTCCCAAAATGTCCCCCATTCTTAGAATTAAGCGTTATAACCCAACTAAAAAATAAGGATGCAAGAGCGAGTAAAGCGAGTTTGGGACTTGGGGCACCCCGACTCGGACAGGTTAGGTTAGAAGAGGATGGCGGGGTCTTTCAGACCCCGCCATCTCCTTCGTGGTTATTTTTTTTCAAACCTCTCAGAAGTAGGAGCCCCGCGAAGCGGGGCTCCGTCGACCACGCCTTACTTCGAGAAATATATTATTGACCTTGATGCCCTTGACCTCAGAGTTTGTCAAAAGGTAATATTCCAAGATTTGACCTTTGAATTTGATGGACTTACCTCTCACTGACGGACAATTGGCAGAATTTCCACAACATGTGTATCGGCATTCAGAGTCAAAAGGTAAGGTTTATTATATAAATATTGGGAAAGGGACTATTGGGAAAGGGACATTTTGGGAAAAAGACATTTTGGGAAAGAGACATTTTGGGAAAGGGACATTATGGGAAGTTGACATTTTGATACCAGGAGACATTTTGGGAAGTTGACATTCTGAGCCTCAACGCTACGCTTCACCCCGCGGTCGCCATTTTCACAAATATGTCACATTTACATCACGCGCACATCGGCCGCCATCTTGAACTCCGGCTATTTGGTTGCAATTTATGACGCTGCCGCGGTGTGCTTTTTTGACGCGTGTTGTGACAGCATCGAAGCGGCGGCCATAAAAACTTACTCCCACCCTACAAACACTATACTTTGTTGTTTTGAACCTATTTTTCACCAATTATACAATACAGTTCCCAAGATTCTTCTATAAAATACTAACAACGTGCGTCGTAACAAATGTGCTGCCCTGCAGCCATTTTAACGCGATTAATTCATGACACATGAGCGTTCTAATATGATGATTCTATAATTTTTTTTGCACAAAGAACCATCATAGACGAAACATGTTTTCACAACAAAAACAATACACTAGATTCAATGTCACAGATTAAATCATTTCACACTTCCACAGTAATCTAATTGGGAAAATTGTTTTTATTTATTTTCTCCATTGTAACGTAGGTAGATAAAGATTATGAACTACCGAACGACCGATCACTACTTGGACCCGAAAAGGACACTAGATTCAATGTCACAGATAAATCATTTCACACTTCCACAGTAATCTAATTGGGAAAATTGCTTGTATTTATTTTCTCCGTTGTAACGTAGGTAGATAAGGATTATGAACTACCGAACGACCGATCACTACTTTGACCCGAAAAGGACACTAGATTCAATGTCACAGATAAATCATTTCACACTTCCACAGTAATCTAATTGAGAAAATTGCTTTTATTTATTTTCTCCATTGTAACGTAGGTAGATAAGGATTATGAACTACCGAACGACCGATCACTACTTTGACCCGAAAAGGACTGAGGGAGAGGTGGGCGATTGCAAATGGCCGCTGTAAAATTTTGAAGGGATCGATATCACGTATGCATGATGCAACTGCGACGCGCGCACTTCTACCGCCATCTTGAACTACCGGACTTGGGAGTTCTAAGGTCATAAGATATTTTGTCCAATTTTACCATATTTTAAAATTATCTTGTTGTCTCACTGATTATGCAAATTATAATAGTTGCCAAATCCTAATTAATTAAACTGTTTCAGTAAATAGGATATCGGAATTACTTTTACACGTTATACTAAAAAAAAATAGATGGAGGCGACATAAAGAAGTTTTAATCGCATACTGACGCATGCGTGGCCCATGCACTTTTGAAAGGCGTGTTGCCATGCCACGGCATTGGCAGTCATCATAAATGACCCTACTCCCGATCCTTTGTTTTTTTTTTCTTGATACCGATCCCACAATCCAGAATGCATTATTATTCTATAAATACTTACAATGTGAGTTGTTAAAGAAAGATCTGCACTGCGGCCACTTGAACACGACTGATAAAAGACGCATGAGCGTTCTATTATCATGATTCTGCTACCTACATAGGTACAGAAACTAATGTTTTCACAACAAAATTAAAAAATACACTTTAAATTCAATATCACACACAAATGATTCCGCACCTCCAAATTAATCTAATTAGGAATTGCCTTTGTTTATTTCTTCCCAAAGGTAGACACGGATCATGAACTGCCGAATTACCGATCACTACTACGAACCGGAAACGACTGGACGAGAGGTGGGCCATAGCAAATGGCCGCTCACGCCTGCGTGATGCAGCTGCGTCAGTGCGGCACGCGCACATCGGCTGCCATCTTGAACTCCCGGTATTTGGTCTCCATTTATGACAAATCATCGGCGGAAAAAAGGATCCTACCTCCCGACACTGTCCTTAGTAGCCAGGATTATCCACCAGCAACTTGCTCTGAAATACAGCCTTGCGGAATCGGAAGTACCGTACTATAGGTATGTGCCCGACCCAGTTCTCGAAAATGACCATGTCACGTTGTACTGGGATCGGTCTATCATCACTGACAGGACTATTGTCGCCAATAAGCCTGATATAGTGGTGATAGATCGATTAGCGCGCCGCGCAATGATAATCGATGTTACCATCCCACATGTCGAGAACCTCGTGAAAGCTGAGAAAGAGAAACAAATAAAATATCTCGACTTAGCGCGCGAGGTTGTTGACATGTGGAATGTGAGCTCGGCTGTCACTGTGCCGATTGTCGTAACGGCCAATGGCCTGATGGCTGACAGCCTTGACCAACATCTCTCGAGGTTCTCGTTAGGCGGTTGGATCAAGGGCCTGATTCAGAAGGCAGTTCTTCTTGATACGGCTCGTATTGTGAGGAGGTTCCTGTCTTTGCAGCCCTAACCACCGGTAGCTTGGACCCTGCTCCCGACACCGGTGGAACTCTATTTTTTATATTTTTAAATGTTTTTTTATATTTTTTATGTTAAGAAATATTTTTTAAAAATGTAATAACATAAGAAACAAAAATTAATAAACGAAATAATAATTTCGTTTATTTATAAAAATGGTGCAGATTTACAATAACATAAACTTAAAGATTATAGAGGATACAAGTCACTAGGAGGTGAACTGTACATGCATGACAGTTACACTAATATTATAAAAACAACAAAAAATAAAAATAGAATTCTAAAAAAACAACAATTAATCCAAGAGTGTCTCATATAAAAGTCTGCGAAACCTTTTCAAAGAGCATATAAATAAGTCTAAGAGTTCGAATGCTTCTTTGTAGGTTGATGCCATTCGCCAAAATGGTGAACGTAGACCAGTGTTAGATCGGCAGGTACCTACTGCAGAGTTTGCCTGCACGCACCTGCCGTCTATGGGCAGTTCTGGGAACTGCATAGCACAATACACTATTTAAATATGTACAGTAATACCATCAACAATGTTGTACAATGTCATTGCTTCCAATTGTTTACATCTAGAGCTGCATGAGCGTCAAAATCCTGTATTTACTGAGCAACTGATCATACTGTAGATAAGTTTTGTAACATCTATAGTGCACGAAGAAATCTACGTTGGACGTTTTCTATCATGTGATACGGCATATTCGAGCTGGGAGGGGACTAGGGTTTTATACAGGCAAAGGTACGAAGACGTCCGCTTAAAGTCATGAGTGGATCTCATTATAAATCCGTACATCTTATATGCTTTATTTACAATTTGTTCGATGTGCAAATCCAAGCAGAGTTTTGAGTCAAGCAATATGCCAGGATCACGAACCGAGTTTATTCAATAAAACATTACATAATGAGTAAGAAAACTTTATGATGTTTTTATTTGTGGTAAAATTTAGGTATTTGCACTTGGGAATGCTCAGATGGAGCTTATTAGTATAATAATAGTCCGTTAGTCGATCCAAGTCCTCTTAGAGAAGATAGCAATCCTGAATGTTACGAATAGGTCTGTATACTTTGAGATCATCAGCATATAACAGAAATTTGGAATGATGAAAACAGTTACCAATATAGTTTACTAAGATAATGAATATTATACTGGGTGTAAGGGACAGCCCTCCGCTGACTGATTCTGAATTCAGTATATCATTCTAAGATGACCGGTACATGAAATTATTCCAGGAACGTTATGGGAATCCAATAAACCTGATTTGTTTTATTACCTCACACGCAATGTATCGTTACCGGAGCATAACGCGCGTAGCGAACGGCAGCGCAGCGAGTCTTCGGCCGCCGAGTATTTCAACATCCATTGCTGATTTTTTTATTTTAGCTGTTTTATTTACATAAATGGAGTACTGCGTACAGAGAATGTAATTTTACAAAAAATGAGTAAAATCATAGCTTAGGATAGTTACAATTTAGAAGAACAAATTCGCAACCCACGAATCGTTTACATTCACAGAAATTATCAAAAAAAACTTTGATGATGAAATTTCTCATACTTCTCGAAATGCAAAATCAAATTAATATAATACGTATTCTGAAAATATTCACTAATTAATTGTAGATCGCGCGAATGAAACTATTCCTGACTCATCATAACAACAAAAACTACCCCTTTACTAATAAAAACAGCCTTGACCGCCCCGCGCCCGTAGTTTGGACCCTGTTCCCAAAACACATTAGAGTACAGCAATAATGGGATACATTTTTTTTATATTTCGTCAAAATATGATATTTCAAAATGTTGAATAGTCTCTAGTTGAATAAAAGGGATAAAAACACTAATTAAGAAAATAGAGAGAGGGAGTGAGTGAAATAATTAAATTTTGGCCTTTGACCTTGGCCTACAATAAAATCGTCTAATTTCGACGCATGGATTGAGTAACCATTAAAGTTGACGACTGTTTCTTTTTAAGTGACGTCCCCGATTGCGGCAGAAAGTTGCATAAAAAGATATCACAAATCACTGCGTAGTACATAGAATACCGGCATTATGCCACCGGAGCGGGCGGGGTAACTCAACTAGGCGCTGCAAAAGTTGCATGCGATCGATATCATGCACGCAAGCGCGCTGCAGTAGCATCGACGCGGCGACGCCATCTTAACCTATTTTGTGCCCGCCATCTTTCCGTGCGGTCGCCATTTTGTTTATTCAACCTATTGCACTTTCTTAGCACTCCACGCAAAGTATTTAGGCAATTTCATCATCATCATAATGAAAAAGATCTGTCCGTTATGGAACTGGCCAGTCTAAAAATAACTCCGCCATTTACCTAACGATATTAATGAAGCTTACGAGTGGAAGTGGCTGTCGTCATCGCCATTTTAATAAACTAGATGTGACAAAGAACCCGGCTACGCATCCGCTTTCCGAAATAACGATCAACAAGCTACTACTGAATGACTATCATGGTGGAACCGCCGCCATCCTAAGTTCCTTCCTGAATATGGCTGCCGGTACCTACAATTGCATACATCATATCTGATGCCACCACATACACAAAGAACTAGCAATCTTACCTTCTTCTTCGTTACAGCCCTCGTAATAGTTGTTGTAATAGAGATCTCGACAGTAATCGACCGGATCTTGATTCTTTGCTTCTGCTTTTTCCAGCATACGTTCGTAGTTACGAAGAGCCACACACATCTTACAATCGGGGAAAAATATCTCTGGAGTATACATTATTAGGCGCTGTGGTTCAGCGGTTCAATTAAAATCGAAGTGGAAATTATTATACCACAGTATCCACGCGGACTACCGAACAGTTGGCGGGACGGGCGGAAACTGGGCGAGATGGGGCTCAAGTTAGACGCAGTAAAATTTCTAAGGGGTCGATACGAATTACGCATGCGCTTTAGGACGAAAGACGCGGTCGCGAGGGCGCAGTCCCGGAACGGCGGTGAAGCGACTTTAGTTAACATAAGTTTCAAATTGGTGTAGCGAAATAAAATCACAAAAATATTTGAAATCCCAGCGTGCTAACTTTCAGCCGTATTAAGTCACTAAAGTTGAATTCTAAATGTTTTCAAGTTAGGCGGTTAGTCTCGAATTTGTAAGGTATGCATTAAGTCGAGGTACACCCTGCGAAGTAGGTATTTAACGCAACCAACCTACCCACGGAGCGAGCCGTGCGCTTACGTCGCCAGCGTGAACTTACATGAACCCAAAATGTGTCACAGTATAGTTAAGCGTGTCGTGTCGGCAGTAGGTCAACTCATTGGAACGAAGTTCTTTGACGGGGCTTGGCAGAAATCGTCACTAACGAAAAAGCGCGTTCATACTTTCTTCTTTGAAATTCACACTTTCATTCTCTCTCTCTCTCTATCAAGAGGGAAAATTTTCAAATTTTCCTTCATGGGTGTCGTTTTCATGGTTTTCGAGGGTGCTGAAACCGATAGTAAAGTCAAAATGAAAATCCAAGATAGCGGCTGTGAAAATTTTCAAATTTTCCTTCATGGGTGTCGTTTTCAAGGTTTTCGAGGGTGCTAATTTATTTAAAAAATGACCGGTTGTTATACCACCATGAATTAATTCTAATTGATATTTTAGAATTTGTACACCCCCGAATTGAATACCATTAAAACGACATTTTGGGGAGGCTGGAGAGAAATTAATAGCTCTCTGCTTTGATTCTGGATCGCCATGTACCATCAGATCCCCTGTGTCTGCACCAGGTACATTATTTACGTCGTCCCCTCGCAGACAGGGGAGCATTAATCTCGTTTCAAGCATAAAATTGCCTCGTGTAAGCAAAATAATATACCATCGTTTTTACCCCTGCCTCTCATGTCATTATTTTGGAATTATAACACTCAAGCATGAAAGGGATTTAATATTGTATGCATATCAAAAGTTTTGATCATGTTATTCGAATCCGGAATATCCCAATTAGGGTGTTCTCTTTTGTTTCAAATTCTTTATAGTTGTAATATTCGGGTACAGTACATTCGTCGTATTCAAATTAAAATTAAAAATATTTTATTTCACATAAGCCTACAAAGTGCAGCATAACTCTGCATGTCAAAACTTTTTGGTTCTTTATAATCAACCTTTTTTTCGTTTGTATTTGAGCCTGGTCGATTTTTATCTTTTTATTTCGTGATTCGAATTTCAAACTGTCATTCGATGGGAACGCTTGATTGACAATTTGCTGTCGTTTGTGATTTTATTGAAGAAAAACGAATTTTTACGTCCCAAAAATTACAATTAGTGGAAAATATTTATCGTAAGTGTTCGCACACTATATCGAATTAAAAATGTCCTCTGTGGTTAAATGTGCAAATTGCAATGTAGTGATTAACGAAGTTTTGGCCTTTGTCCATAATAAAATATCTGTGATGGACGATGAAAGTATAAGCAGGATCTGTGTGAGTGCTTTCTCCGAAAGTGAAATTGTAACGGCGAAGAAGTTGTTGTTCGAATCCTTGCCGACAACAAAACGTAAGATAACGCGGAGGAAGGCGGGGAAAACTGGTCGAGACATTGACGACATCATCTGTCTGATCCGCGATACCGACTCCGAGGATATCCCAGTCTTCGTGGCCCGCGACCTTGAGAAGTTACCCCCTGTTCTGTTCGATCATGTCGACGTGACGAGGCTTTTGAAGGACATTGTAAAGCTTCGGCAAGATCTCGACATGATGAAAGAGGACTATGCTACAGTTAAGCAGATGGACCAGTTGAGAAGTGAGGTGCAGCATCTTTCATCAGGATGGTGCAATGTAAACCCCAGAAGAGGTGCATATATCGCAAGACTCGCAAGCTATGAGTGCGATAGTGGTCCCAAGGGATTGCCGCTAGAGTGCAATGAAGGCATTAGTGAATGCTATCAACAACAAACCACATTAGAATCTACGTTAAAATCCAGTATTCACAATATTTTTGAGCATCAGAATTCGGAGGGTAGTAGTGAATCAACGCCGCAAACTAAGCAATACGATCCTACCGTCGAACGACGAGATGCGGCTACGATGACGCATGTCACAGGCCAGCTGATCGAGCCGCTCGCGTCCCCACCCGCGCAGTCCGCGGTCGATCCCCCGCCGGTGCACGGTGCGGCCGACGGGGCATCGCTGCCGCCCCCCTCGCCGCCGCCGTCCCCCGCGGCGGCCGGTGGCTGCGGTTCCCTGCCCCCCACCCTGCTGCCGCTGCGATCTAATCCGGCCACCTGTACTGCGCTGATACCACCACCACTCGACTCGGCCATGGGACACACGGTCGACAAATATGGATCTGGCCCTATCGTACCTAAGCAGAAATCGCTGGCGGAGATTGTTCGAGAAGGGAAATGGAAAACACAGACCCCGAATGACCAGTGGGTTCGTGTCCAAAACAAAAGGTTACGGAACCGTTTCGTTGGAAAGCGAGGAAAAGCAATTCCTGAGCCTGGAAGTAATTTTATGGCAGCGGAAACTAAGGTTCCCATGTACATATATAATGTGGCGAAGGGCGTGTCCGTGTGTGACATCCGTACCTACATTATGAAGAAGATTAACATTGATGTTAAAATTGAAAAAATGGAAATGAAGTTAGCGAAGGATTACGAATCATACAAAATATTCGTACCTAAACGTTCGTTAATAATTTTACTGAGTGATGACTTCTGGCCAAAGGGTGTGGCCTATCGTCGATTTATAAACATCATCAGACGAGATAAGGAAAATGTCCGTGTGACTGGCGAGAATATTGGCAGTTCTAATTTATGAATAACATCAATTTACTAAGTTTTAACTGCAGAAACGTGATGAGATCAGTGGATTGTGTGCGGAAGCTTTGTCGCTCGGCTGATGTTGTGGCGCTGCAGGAGACGTGGCTACTGCCGCACGACCTCGGGTACCTGGCCGCGATAGACGACGACTTCGCCTGTACGGGTACGTCTGCAGTGGATATTGCGGCAGGGGTCTTACGCGGTAGGCCCTACGGCGGAGTTGCCCTACTGTGGCGAAAGGTTGCGTTTCCGACGGTAGCCGTAGTGAAGTGCAATAGTGTGCGTCTCGCCGCGATAAAAATCGAGCTCAGTGATCGTTCCATATTGATATTTTCCGTATATATGCCTACCCAGTCCAATGAAAACTTAGTGGAATTCACAGAGTGTCTCAGTGAAATGACTGCCATAATTGACAGTCACAATGTGGAGTCGGTGTTTATGTTAGGGGACTACAATGCGCACCCCGGTGAGTCATTTGCTACTGAACTCTTAACTTTTTGTGCGGATCAATCGTGGTCCTGTGTAGACTTGGAACTGATGCCGCCGGACAGTCATACGTTTGTCAGTGATGCGCACGGCTGTCGGCGCTGGCTCGACCACTGTCTTGTGACTAGTGCCGCTCGGCACACTGTGTCCGCGGCCTCTGTGTTATATGATACCTACTGGTCTGATCATTACCCTGTGTCTATACTATGTAATTTAAATTTAGTTAAGCCTAAGATTTGTATACCTACTGTTTGTATAAATAGAATAGTCTGGGGTGAACGTGACTCGACTCAGATAGCGAAATTTAAAAATGTATGTCACTCTAGACTTCGTGAAATTGATTTTCCTTCAGAACTAAGAAACTGCTCAGATAATATGTGTTGTAACAAAAGTCATAAAACCCTGTTAGATAATATGTATGACGAGATTATTTGTATACTTTCTGAGGCCGCTATATATAGTTATAATGTCACCGAAAAGCGTAGAGGTAAATACATAACCGGGTGGAACAGGCACGTCCGTGATGCTCATAGGAGGGCCCGGCTATGTTTTCAGGCTTGGTTATATGGAGGTAAGCCCGGGGCGGGCCGTCTTTTTAATGACATGTGTGAAACCAGACGCGCTTTTAAATCAAAATTAAAGTGGTGTCAGAATAACCAAAACCAGATAAAAATGGATATTATAGCTGAACTTCACTCAAGCAAGAAATTCGGTCAGTTCTGGAAAAACACCAATAAAATGAATCATAAGCAGGGCCGTCCTGTCAGCGTGGCGGGAGTGCACGAGCCTAGCGAGATCGCCACTATGTTCTCCCACCATTTCAGGGTGGACTCCGCTCTGGGGCTGGCGCGGCAGGTGCTCGATGCTGAGGAAGGTAGTGAGCGGAGTGTTCATTTTACTACGAAGGAAGTGTGTGCGGTGATCAAGGGCATGTCGAGGGGTAAATCCCCGGGTCATGACAGCCTTAGCATCGAGCACCTGCAGCACGCAGGTTTACACCTACCCAGAGTGCTCTCTATGTTTTTTACCCTGTGCTTAGGCCACTCCCATCTGCCCGGTGATCTAATGCGTACTATAGTTGTACCAATCATCAAAAATAAAACTGGTGATGCATCAGATGTAAACAACTATAGACCGATCTCTCTAGCCACAGTGGTCGCAAAAGTGCTGGACAGTCTGCTTGGTCAGCACCTGGATAAACACGTCTCGCTAAACGACGCGCAGTTCGGCTTCAGGCCCGGGCTTTCCACCGAGAGTGCTATCCTGTGCCTCAAGCGGACTGTACAGTATTACACGAGTAGAAAGACCCCAGTGTATGCATGCTACCTGGATTTATCGAAAGCGTTCGATCTTGTATCGTACGATATTTTATGGGGTAAATTAAGGGATGAAACCTGTCTACCTGGGGAAATTGTGTTATTATTTAAGCATTGGTATAAAAATCAAAAGAATTTTGTGAGATGGACAGGCGCTCTCTCAGAGGAGTACGGGCTGGAGTGCGGGGTGAGGCAGGGGGGGCTGACCTCTCCCACGCTCTTCAACGTGTACGTCAACCGACTGATCGATGAGCTCAGCAGCACCGGCATCGGGTGTCATATAGATGGTGTGTGTGTGAATAACATCAGCTACGCAGACGATATGGTGCTGCTGAGCCCATCGATTGGTGCCTTACGAAAGCTCCTGAAAATTTGTGAGTCCTACGCGGTGATTCATGGGCTCAAATACAACACGAAAAAGAGTGAAATAATGATTTTCAGGCCGGACAACAAGCGATACACATTCGTTCCGAATTTCACTTTATGTGGTACAGCTCTAAACAAAGTCGAGCAATTTAAATATTTGGGCCACTGGGTCACTGAGGATCTCAAGGACAGTGTAGATGTTGAGAGGGAGCGCAGAGCGCTGTCTGTCCGATGCAACATGTTAGCCCGCAGGTTTTCACGATGCACGTGGACTGTCAAAGTTGCGCTTTTTAAAGCGTACTGTCAGTCCTTTTACGCCTGCAGCCTGTGGGTTAGCTATACGCAGCGGACATACAGCGATCTGCGCGTTCAATACAATAACGCGTTCCGGGTGCTGATGGGGCTGCCGCGCCACTGCAGTGCCTCCGCGATGTTCGCGGCGGCTGGCACAGACGGCTTTGCGGCCATCATGCGCAAACGATGCGCTTCTATCATGCGCCGCACGCGCGACAGTCCCAACACCATCCTGCGCGTGCTGGCGGACCGGTGGGACTCTCCGATGCTGACTCGCTGGATACGGCTGCATGCAGTCGTGTAATGATTTGTCACCATCATTGGGGAGTCCACCCGGACCTGCCACTTAATCAATTATTAATTATATTATTACTAACACTAGTTTGTAAGCTTGCAATTTATTGTACTAACAAATATGGATGTAATCGTAAGATGAATCTGAAATAAATGATTATATTATATATATATTATATATATCCCTGCCGAATACCATAGGGCAAAGCAATTTTAAGTATGGTATATTAAGTACGAGTCTAACGGCCTCCAGGTTTTGGCCTAAAATTACGCTGGACGTCCTTGGCCAACGTCGAGAGTTGGACCGCATTTTGACCGCTGAAGGTCTCGCAAACAACGCCAGTTCCTGAACAAAGAACTGCGACAACCTACAGTCTACGTCACTTCGCCGGATGCAATTTCTTATGCCACGGTTTTTTTTATGATATTTTACGTTCTAATTTAATAGTGTAGATAGTAACCCTCTGCAGATTTTTTAATTCATTAACTACTTAATTTTATTTTCAAATATGTCAAATGCGAGATACCTTGGTTCTCTGATCTTTTTTTCATAACGATATGTTTTGGTAGCGTTACTTATTAGAGATTGCAATCGACTAGTTAGTACGTTTTATTTCTCGTTCGTTATTCGCGTACCTATCGGACCAAAGTTCTCTATTTTATTCCCTTCACACAAGTCAACCTGCATTTTTTATACCATAATGTTCATTTTTTTTACCTTTTAATGTTTATTTTCTATTTTTATTTTAAAAACAAAATTAAACGTGTCGTAGCAGAAAAGTGAATCTCCGTCTTTAATTTTTTTTTTCGCTACAAAATGGCGCCCGAACTAAAGTAAGTAATTTTGATGGTTACTTAATATATTTTTTTCTGTTATTTTGTGTGTGATGCTCTTCGAGCAAATATAATCCCTATTTTTTTCCTTTTGTCCTTTTTCCAGTGTCATGGATGGAGCAGAATATGCATTACAGGACAATGATACCATTAATGATCACCTTTTAATGTTGGATGTTGCGTATATAATATTTAATGTGCTGATTGTGCTTTAATTCCATAATAATACTAATTAATAACTCTTTCATTTCTTCCCAACAAATATATTTTAATCCCGAGTTTTATTTTAATGGCTGTATTTGTAGTTCCCTGTAGAGAATGCTTGGTGTGTGAATGTATAGGCGTCGTGTTTCAAAGGTAGGCTTTTTTATGCGGCTGTGTGCTTGGTTTTGTTTTTTTTTTGGTATTCTATTAGCCCAATGCGTCCTATTTCACGTTTTGTTTTTCTAATAGGTTCCTATCTTTCTTTGACTCCTAGCCCCACCGTTTAGCTTGCCGATTGCGTGTCTTTCTATTCATCCACCAGCCATATTACTCGCTAAATAACTCTTTCCAGCTACTGGTAAACATACTCGTGGATTGTTTTATTCAGTTTTCGTTTTTCTCATCTAACATGGCCGACGAAGGATGCTCTATTGGCGAGACACCTCGCCGCGGAAGTCCTATTATATCTAGACCCCCACCGATTCCACCTAGGCCTTTGCAGGCCTCTAGTTTGTCTAATATCCCTTCTCCGATTAAAACTGAAGACTGTCCTCGTTTTTTTCAGAAACCAATTTCACTTTTGAAATGGAAAGTAAATTAATCTGGTAACTCCTGCGTTCGCGAATTTTTTACTTGCATCGATGAACATAAAGACGCAGATGATTTACCCGATCACTACTTGATAAAGCGTTTCCATGAAGTGTTATCTGGTGCTGCTCTCAAATACTTTAGGTCTATACGCCATCCCGATTTATCCTACTCTGAACTCAAGCAGTTCTTTGTCAAGACATTTGGTCCTACTGATTTCGAGTTCAAGACTGAACAAGAAGTCAGAAATATAAAACAGAAACCGGATCAATCTGTCAGAGATTTCGTCATCCAAATATCATACTTAAATGATACTTTACTCAATCCGATTGGCAAATCTTCCCTGTTAGAAATTATTACTCATAACATGCATCCAAGATATTTCCCATGTCTGTCCATACACAAGTTTACTGATCTTGATGCGCTCATTGACACTGCAACACATTTTGAAAGCTTTTTACCTAAACCTAAATCAATTTCCTGTTTAACTAATGAAACCCAGTTATGTCCCAAGTGCAGAAAAAACGGACATTCATATCGCAACTGCCCAGATTTCCCTGGCATGCTCTGTTTCAAGTGTCGGTCTCCAGGTGTTATTACACGTGATTGCCCTAAGTGCAACCCAAAAAATGTGTAAGCCACCGGGGTCACGATAAATCACGTACAGTGTCGCCGGTGATAACTTCCGATTCATCTGACAACCGACCATTTATTGAAATTTTGTTGTGTGAACGTCTGATAAAGGCTCTACTTGACTCAGGCGCACAAATGTCCCTTATTAGTGATAGTTTAACGCATGAACTAGGTATCTCTTTGAATTCTAGCGATACATGTCCCCGTGCAATTTCTGCCAACAACTCGCCTATTGATATTTTAGGAACCGTTTATCTCCCCGGTTCAGTTTAATGGTACAACGTTTGTCCACGAGTTTTTAGTAGCGCGTTGTATGTCATCTTCTGTTATCTTAGGAATAGAGTTTTGGAATAAATTCGGTTTAACGTCTGTTTTTAGTAAGGCATTTAACAAAAATATCAAAGGTAATATGTACCTCCCTTCTGTCAGTCATTCCCCTCCTCAGATTTCTTGTGTTAGTGAGGTCCGTTACATACATCCCCGTAATGTTTTGTTACCCGACCAAGAGTTAAGCTTACAACAAGTCATTGACGAGTTTGAAGTCATTTCGTCTGAAAAGGTTGGTCTTGGAAAAACTTCTTGGCTTTCACATAAGATAAATACTACAGGACCACCAATTAGACAAAGGTTTTACCCTTTATCTCCCGTTAAGCTAAAGAATCTCAATGAAGAAATTGATAAGATGTTAGAGATGGGTGTCATTCGGCCCTCTCGTTCCCCTTGGGCAAGTCCCGTAGTTATGGTTACCAAAAAAGATGGTTCTGTTCGTTTCTGTGTTGACAGCAGAAAATTGAATAGCGTCACCATCAGAGATTCGTATCCCCTCCCGCGTATTCATGATATTCTTGATAATCTACGTGGTGCAAGGTACATAAGCTCTCTTGATTTTAGAAGTGCATTTTGGCAGATCCCTCTCGCAAATAAACGAGAGTTGTGAGAAAACCGCTTTTATAGTCCCTCAACGTGGTCTATTCGAGTTTATCAGAATGCCATTTGGACTTACAAATGCGGCTTCGGAAATGCAGCGCCTTACAGATTTGATCGTTAATTTTGAATTCACCTCGACCAGTGATGACTGCGTCTTTGGTTATGTTGACGATTTAATTTTAATTTCCAAAGACTTTCATATACATCTCGCGCTCCTTAGGAAGGTTCTCAACCGTCTCAAGGAAGCTGGTTTATCCATCAACCTAAAAAAGTGTGAATTCTGTAAAAGCGAACTAAAATATTTGGGTTATATTCTTAATGAAAAGGGTCTTCAAACTGATCCTAGCAAGCTTGATGCTATTAGAGATTATCCTACCCCTACCACCGCTAAATCATTGCGCGGTTTCATTGGAATGTGCTCCTATTATAGACGATTTGTCGACGGTTTTTCTTCTATAATAGCTCCTCTCACTGCCCTTATAGGTAAGAGGAAAGGCCGCGATCCGATTAGCTGGGATGACGCCGCCGAGCATGCATTCATTAAGTTAAAAGAAGCACTAATCAACACTCCTGTGATGGCTTGTCCTGATTTTTCTAAGCCATTCATTTTACAGTGTGATGCTTCAGCAGTCGGTCTCGGTTCTGTTCTTTCACAGAATATCGATAACGTCGAACATCCTGTTGCTTATTTTTCTCGCTTATTTTCCAAAGCTGAACGCAATTACAGTACTACTGAGCGTGAACTGTTATCCGTTCTTGATTCCATAAAGCATTTCCGCTGTTATTTAGATGGAATGAAGTTCACTGTTATAACAGACCATATGGCTTTGAAGTGGCTCCTTACGTTAAACAACCCATCTGGACGTTTAGCTCGATGGGCTACTATCATCTCTCAATATACCTTTGACATCGTTCATCGCAAGGGTTCACAACATGTCGTTCCAGACGCTTTATCTAGAATTTATGCAAGTCCGGTTACCTTTGATCAGGGTCCCGAGCACACTAATGACAGATGGTACAAAAAGGTTTATTTTGGTGTTCGCAATACACCTCAAATGTTCCCTGCATACGCGATTCAGAATGGTGTTCTCTTAAGACGCATGCCTGTTACTAGCCCTCTTAGCGCTGATCCATGGCGTGTGGTTTTACCCGCGGAGAAGGTTCCACTCGCGATTTGGGAAATTCACAATAACTTTCCTTCTATACATCCTGGTGTCACAAAATCCTACCTAAAGATCAAGGAGATTTTTTATTGACCAAACATGTTTCGTGATGTTTCTGAAACTTTGAGGCAATGTGAGGTTTGTAAGGCTCATAAAATTGCAAACACTCAACCACGAGGCCAAATGATTTGTCCGAAAGATGTTTCATTGCCCCTACAGGTAATTTCTATCGATGTCATTGGACCTTTGCCTGTTGCTTACTATGGTTTTAAGTATATTCTGTCCATGGTAGACGTTTTTTCGAAATATGTCTGGTTATTTCCCCTTAAGAAGGTTGACGCTGGTTCTGTTATTAGAGCTCTGGAATCTGAATTATTTTTCAATTTTGGTGTACCACGTGCTATTCTCTGTGCCAATGCTACTGTTTTTCGTAGTAATATATTTTTAAACTTCCTTAGTTCTTTTCACATCGATTCACCTACTTACACTCCTTACTATACTCCTCAAGCCAACACTGTTGAACGTTACAACCAGAGCGTGGTTACATGTTTAAGTATTTTAGTCGGAGAAAATCAAAGAAATTGGGCGAAAATGCTTCCAAAAGTCAAATTCTATCTCAACTCTTGTATCAATTTAGCTACAGGTTTTACTCCAAATTTTCTCATGTTCGGCAGAGAGGTCTTTATGAATTCTTCTCGTGCGAATAGTCAGACTCGAAGCACTAATTTAGCCGAAAGTCGGGCTCAGCACGCGTCGAATCTTTCCTCTCTTGTTGAGGTTTATGCGAAAGTAGCTGATAATCTTTCTATGGCTTTCCTCCGTAATTCTCGGGCTTATAATACGAACCGCTCGGCTGTTACTCTTAACGTTGGTGACACGGTATGGAGACGTAACTTTGCTACATCCTCTGGAGCAGATTATTTTTCGGGAAAGCTTGCTCCTCGCTTTATTAAGTGTCGTGTGACTAGAGTTATTTCTAGAACCACCTATATCCTTCAAGATTATGATTCTGCCCGTTCCGGAACATATCATATAAAAGATATCCTTAAATAATTTCTCACAACTTCAAAACGCGTTGTCCGATTTACACGAATTCAATTGGAATATTAGTTTTACATAAATTTCTTTCCTTTGTAACCAAGAATTACAAAATATTTACGTAAACAAAAAACTCATTTTTAAATTTCGTAAATATTTCGACAAACTACCATTTCTAAAACCATCCACAGCGACATCTAGTTGTCACAAGTGGAATTTTTTGATTACGTCTTATTTATAGCTTATTTCATGTGTTTAGTGATGTACCATTGTCGATAAATTTTTTCGATAAATCGCAAGTGGTTTAACAGTCTTTCTCGATCATCCTGGTTATTCAATGGAGCAATTAATCATAAAATTGTTAACGTTTCTATTTGATTAATGCAGTTGGTAACTCCAATGATTTAGCAGGGAAGTCCTTATAGATTCAACCTGTGCTTATGGTCAGACTCTAAGCATCCATTTAGCTGAAAGTCGGGCTCGACAGGCGTCGAATCTTTCTTCCTCTTTCTTCCTTTGTTGAGGTTAAGACGGGATTGTCAGACTCAAAGCGTTAATTTAGCTGAAAGTCGGACTCAACTCGCGTCTTACCTTTCATTCATTGTTGAGTTTTAGTGTTAACATCGCTATTAATCCTACTATTGCTTTACCCCTTATTTACCCGAGCGTATGAGCTCGCTTATTTTTTTGGCTGTGTTACTAGTAATATCACTAGGACCACTTAGTCCTACGGACTTTCTTCGACTTCTGTCGACATGTTTCGACTAAAGTCTCTTTCGACAGAAGTTTGTGTTGACTGACGTCGCCTTTTTTTGACTGATGTCGCCTTTTTTGACTGATGTCGCCTTTTTTTGACATGTCGCCCTTTTTGACTGATGTCGCCCTTTTTGACTGATGTCGCTTTTTTTTGACTGATGTCACTTTTGTTGATTGATGTCACTTTTGTTGACTGATGTCACTTTTGTTGACTGATGTCACTTTTGTCTTTTTTTGACTGATGTTACATCATCTTTGGCTGATGTCGTATCGTCTTTGACTGATTTTGCATCGTCTTTGACTGAGGATATTTTCTTTCACCAAGGTTGTTTCATGTATATTATTTTTTTCAGGGTTCCTTTCATATTTAGGTTAGTTAGGTACATATAGTTTTAATTAGTCTCTATAAGGTTTTTAGTCGTTGTCCTTAGAATTGTTAGTTTTTAGTCTTTTGCTTTTAAATCTCTAGGTTACTCAAATTTAGTGGACATATCTGGAGCTCGCGCTGATAACGTCTAAGTTGAAGGATCTTTCGATTTTATTCTGTATCTCCTGCACTCCGATGTCGTCTATTATATGTATTTTAATTATCTTCTAGGTTTTAGATTGCGTCATGTAGGTTAATTAATTTTCTCGTTCTATCGTTTATTTTATAGGGTTGTCACTTTGTTTTAGGGTTTCCACATTTCGGTTGTATATATTTTTTTTCTTTTTATTGTTGGAAAGGGGGTAATGCAGCATAACTCTGCATGTCAAAACTTTTTGGTTCTTTATAATCAACCTTTTTTTCGTTTGTATTTGAGCCTGGTCGATTTTTATCTTTTTATTTCGTGATTCGAATTTCAAACTGTCATTCGATGGGAACGCTTGATTGACAATTTGCTGTCGTTTGTGATTTTATTGAAGAAAAACGAATTTTTACGTCCCAAAAATTACAATTAGTGGAAAATATTTATCGTAAGTGTTCGCACACTATATCCCTGCCGAATACCATAGGGCAAAGCAATTTTAAGTATGGTATATTAAGTACGAGTCTAACGGCCTCCAGGTTTTGGCCTAAAATTACGCTGGACGTCCTTGGCCAACGTCGAGAGTTGGACCGCATTTTGACCGCTGAAGGTCTCGCAAACAACGCCAGTTCCTGAACAAAGAACTGCGACAACCTACAGTCTACGTCACCTCGCCGGATGCAATTTCTTATGCCACGGTTTTTTTTATGATATTTTACGTTCTAATTTAATAGTGTAGATAGTAACCCTCTGCAGATTTTTTAATTCATTAACTACTTAATTTTATTTTCAAATATGTCAAATGCGAGATACCTTGGTTCTCTGATCTTTTTTTCATAACGATATGTTTTGGTAGCGTTACTTATTAGAGATTGCAATCGACTAGTTAGTACGTTTTATTTCTCGTTCGTTATTCGCGTACCTATCGGACCAAAGTTCTCTATTTTATTCCCTTCACACAAGTCAACCTGCATTTTTTATACCATAATGTTCATTTTTTTTACCTTTTAATGTTTATTTTCTATTTTTATTTTAAAAACAAAATTAAACGTGTCGTAGCAGAAAAGTGAATCTCCGTCTTTTATTTTTTTTTTTTCGCTACAATAGGCACTTATGAAACGTCAGAAGCTAGGTGCACGGTTCCAATTGGTCGTTTCCTATGGAGAGGAACCGGCAAGAAACTCCACGGATACTCTTTTAAAAATAATTGGCTTTTACTATGTTTTCAAATTACAGTGTTATTAAGCATGGGAGGACCGTGTAGGCCTGTCAACAAGTACCAGGTACTTAACAAAATAGAAAATAGTCTACAAATCTACAGTCAATCCGCAATCTGCCCTCTTTTGTAAAATGAAAACTGAATCTACGTCAGCTGCCGATCCTCACAGCAGAACACCATAAGACATAATACTGTGGAAATAAGCAAAGTATAGTAACCTAGCTGTGGCTATATATATCAGTTAACTGCCTTTCCGATCTAGAAATAGGAAAGGGCCCGGAATTGAATCTTGAGGCACGCCCATCTTAACTAGAGATTTCGAGGAAGTCGCCCCGTTAACGTTTACTTTTTGCTGCCTGTTTGATAGATAGGAATGAACAAGATCAGCAGCTCGTCCACGAATTCCGTAGTAGTGTAATTTACAGATCATTGTATTGTGGTCAACGCAGTCAAACGCTTTAGAGAGATCACAGAAAATGCCAATTGCATCCTGGGACATCAGCTCATCATCATACACATCAGTGGCTCATCAGTCGTAGACCTACCTTTCGTGAAACCAAACTGGCGACTATGTAAAATCCCATTTGAATTAAAATGTGATAACATCTGGTCTAGCATGGTTTCATTAAATCAGGAAACGTACCGCTGTCTAAACATTGATTAAATATGTCTACACTTATTTCCGCCTTGGGCATTGGAGGCAGTTTAAGTCCAACAGACTGTTATGTCGATTCTGGAACCTCCTCGTAATATGTCATATGCGAGGAAGCTAAAGAATGGCTTACCAATTTTACGTCTTCGTCTGGGAGCAAGGACATAGCTCTAGCCAATAACCATCGCCAAAAGTTAGACGCTGAAGCAAAACAGTACATATTCGTTATTGCGACGATAACAAATCATATTGGTTTCGTGATCTCACCGAAATTTACGAAAAAGTATTGGGCGGGATATAGTATTTATAGAGGATTGTTTTTCTAAGAATAAGATAGGTTACGAATCAGAATTGTCTTAGTATTGTTCTCTCTTTTCATGATTCTCCTGCCCTTATCCCCATTTATTTGGGGTCGGTGCAACATGGGGTTTTATTTGGGGTGGGGCCTTTTTCTTCCATACGTTTCTATTAGTTATCTCGGTAATCAATTGTAGTTTCTCACCATAGTAGTTTCTCGCCATATCATCTTTCGCACAGTCGTTCTTCGTCGTTCGCACATCGTTTCTTTAATCTTCCTCTACTCGTATAGCCACCCTCATTCGTTCTTTCTTCTAATAACAATAATTTACAGGTGCAAAGCAGTTCAGTTGATTCTGTAGCGAGTACAAGCACTGCTGCTGGGGTACCACACTTATCTGTGGCCTATCCTTATCCTACAACTTCAGCAGTACCAGTTGAGGAAGAAGATATGCCTGTGGGACCCGTTAAGAGGTAAGTACAATGAGAGGGAAAGAAATCCTGTAAATCTCTGTCTGTTTGTTGTTCGGCGATGCGAAGTGATGAGTTGAATGATGAATCTTATTCTGATGCACTTTTACGTCCTGACAAGGACACGTGGATAGCTGCAATTGAGGACGAATTTAATTCCTTGATGACTAACGGTACCTGGACCTTTGTAGGAAACACAAGACAGAATATCGTACCATGTAGATGGGTTTTCCAAGTTATAACGTGATTTTGGAAAGTTAGTAAGTCGGTCCAAGGCACGTTTAAGGTAAAAGCACTAATGTTCGACAGTGAACTAAAGGATGACGCTTTGATGTAAGAGACTAGTGTCATCTATAATACGTGGCCAAAAACTTTCATTCAAATTTCAAAATGGCGTCAGTTGGCAGCAAACGATGAGAGCGAGTGAACATGTGCACTAATTTTTATTTAATTTATAAAAATCATAAGGCGACGATAACCGACTTTTAATAATTTTAAACTGAAAACGTCTAAACGAGTAGTGTTAACGATTTTGAAAAAATATATGTTAAATTAGAGCATTTTCTTAATAACTTAATATGTGAAAATTTTAGGTTATGTTTATTTTACATAGTTTAATTAATTTGTAAAGTTATGTCTAACGCGGATAAAAAACTGAGAATAACATAAAATCTATCAAGCGTATTTTTATGAAACCGTCACTATTTTAAGATAATTTAATTATTTATCTTATAATATACGTGTTTTAATAAAATACCTTTTATTTTATGTGTAATAAATGAATAATGCGTCTAACTTGGGACAGCGCTCCAACCTTTTACTGGGTGTGGGTGGACGTACGACACGTTGCGTGAGCTCAGCACAGAACACGCAACCTATGCACTCAATCAAGCCCGCTGGCACTTATCTGCGCCTTAAGACGCTGACATTTAACAGGTATGATTTTGTACTACATTTTTACGATTTTTCCTGCTTTTAGTTTGGTTTATAGAAATGTATAAGATTATTGACATACCACAGAGGTGTACTATAGGTACACCTCTGCCTAACCCTTCGGGGAAACAAGGCGTGATGTTATGTTATGTTATTGACATACCATGACCATTACCTTCATATTCCGGATAGATTTTCTAACAATAATGGTGGGTTGCATCAAGTGCTTGCTATGATATAGTGTCCGTCAAAGTTAATTTTAACAGTAACATTAACAATGACCATAGAATGTGACTACCTAATGTTGCACCATCATGGAAAACGTAAAAGTTAAAGTTATAAGGGTGACAAGTGACGAGACGTCTTATTTCCCCAAAATGTACGTGGTTAATTTTTTTGACAAGGCAACACTTCAAGCTTGCTGTCATCACGCTTTCAAAGTTGTTTTTTTGTGTATTATTATACGAGTGGTTTATAGATTACAAATTATTCCGCTGCATTTTTTTTTTTATGTAAACAAAGTTAGGTGAAAATATAATAGAAAGGAGATAGCTTTTTTGGCGATTAATAGACGTTACAATACAGGCACCCCTGTACTGTAACGCCTATTAACCGTATTATACCTAAAAAAACTTGTGGGGATACTATTTGTTAATGTTTAAATAAATGACCAAATTCATTGTTTTGTATTACTGATTTTTAATAAAAACTATTTAGGCACACACAAAAGACATCTTGCTATACAACACATACAAGAAAGTGACAAGAGTAAAAAATATGACATTACAATCAAAGACAATAATTTGTATAATTGAGTACGTTGCCTTTTTGCTTAAGATAATTTTAACACTATTTGCTACTGTAATAGTGCATAATAAGTGACTGATAATTATCTTCAGTTTGATTGCCTGTTTGCAATGTATTTAACATTATATTTGTATCGATTATTATTAGTTAACTTTATAAAGAATGGTATACATATATGTAAAGAAATAATAATTTCTTTAATTAATTTATATAGCGCACCACTGTCGGTAATGAGTGAACCAAGTACATAAGTACTTCAATAGATGCGCTGTTCGCAAGACAGTCAACTAGCCAGTGGAACGTCCAAGCTACTACAGTAACCCAATGATTTTCCACTCGAGCGTCCCGGCTACTATGTTTGCCCAGCCCTTCAAAACGTTTTTTTGAGGTTGAATCTCTACTAAAGCTTCTAAAAAATTTACATTTATTTAAATTTAAATTTGGCTCTGTATTAAATTCTGCCTCTGTCTCAAAAGCACAGAGTCCCAAGCTTAAAGTGAATGAATGAGATTTTAAATGTTCAAAGTCAGCGCTGTCATTTCAAGAAAATCTTCCATTTGACGACGCGCGCTTCGAAGGAAACATGTGAGTACAATTTATTTATTAACCTAATGTATAAGTGTCATATATTAAAATAATCCTCAAGATTCAAGCTTTACGAATATCTATAGATATCATAGTTCGAAGTTTGTTTTATTACGATAAAATCGACTTGAAAAATATGGCCGCTGAGCCATGCGGCGTCCCCGGCATTTTCGTAATATTTATGTGTGATGTACTAAATAATCTATTAAAATATTGCTCGCCCGTCTGGTCGGAGGGTCCTCCCTTTTCTATGGAGGATGAGTGAACTTTACACCCTGTTCCTCATGCCTCTATAACAGCATTACCTCTCCTCTCAACTGTGAGAATTTATATATATATATATTATGGAAAATAGGTCATTATGAGTATTTAAACACACATAGAACATTAAAATATAACGAAAATAGTTAGCATTATACGTTATTAATTACACGGAACCTGGGTAACCT
Organism: Fissipunctia ypsillon; assembly: GCA_947568875.1. Taxonomy (NCBI): domain Eukaryota; kingdom Metazoa; phylum Arthropoda; class Insecta; order Lepidoptera; family Noctuidae; genus Fissipunctia; species Fissipunctia ypsillon. The sequence goes on from OX387643.1 coordinate 28,397,439, forward strand.
GGCAAGTTTAACGTAAATTGATGGGGAACGGGTTGTTTTAATTTATTGTGCTACTCAGAACATTCCAAGTAAGGACATATGAACATAATTATTTTACTATATAAGGACATATTTTACTCCAATTCAACTATCTTCTCAAGGTTAACTTTTTTTTAAGTACTTAGGGCTAGTTGTTGTAATTTAGTTTTCACATGAGTTGATTCTGTGTAGTTTCAGCAGTACATACGTATTTTTTATTTTGATATAGTTGCAGTAGTTTACTAGATAATAAGATTCCAATTAGAAATGGCAGGGGCGCCAACGTGGAGACAATGCGCGCGCAGCGCGTGGACGTGCAAGGCTAACCCGGTAACTCCGCTTGGACGTTTCAGTGACTAGGTGAGTAAAGCAGGATGTATGTTGACAACTGTTTTCACCGTGACAGTGATATAATTAATAGACTTTTAATGTCGTTTCTTTGCTTATTAGTATATGTATTTGATTACTAAAATAAATATTTGTTTTTCAGAGCAACACGATTGTTGATTTGTACAATTCCTGTTAAGTTCAGAGATATTGTCTTATAAAACGACATTTCTGGTTAAAATCAAGAAAATGGACAAACTACGGTTTAAATTTGTAGTATTAGGCTCAGCGGATGGAAAAACAAATGTTACATGCATAACCTCAATTGAGACACCGGACGGATGTGTATTTGAGTGGAGGAGTTCAAGCCCGTGAATAAACACACTAACATACTGGCTTCAGACGTATATACGAAGATCAAAAATTCGTTAAAAAAAGACACCAAACAGGTTCAGTCTGGATTCCGCTAAACCCAGAGCTGAAGGAAATACATTTAGACGAAGGTGAAAATGTACAGTTTGGTGGTCAGTATTAAGAGGAGATAATAGAAAAGGCAATGCCTCCAAAAGATAACACTTGTGGCACAGCAGCAGAGAAAAAAAACAGAAAAACTGTGGACAATTTTTTGATGGAAATTTTTTCAAATAAAACAACATCTAACGCTGACCAATGAATTACTGAATTCGAGGAAGAATGTGAAAGATACGAAATTATACAGGATGAAGAGAAAATCGAGATTTTAAAACATCTTCTCGAAAAACAATGCATAGACTATAGATAGCAGCATGTTCATCAAATTAACGGTGAAATTCGCATGGTCAATATGGAAGAACAATTTTAGAGAAACATACAGAAATAAAGGTAGGTCCCAAATCAAATATGCATTTACATTTAAATATGCAGCTGGATCGTTGCTGGAATATGCAACCTCTCAAGTGTGGTGAATCTCTTCACCACCCTTGGTTGATTGGTAGAGAATGCCTAAGGCATTAAGTCCGCCTTTGTACTTTTTAAGTGTGAAAAGATTAAATAAATAAATAAATAAATATGCCACAAAAAAGAAAAACTGTTATTGGAAGTCAATAAGCCACATCGACAGCAAACAATGATTAATCTTATTGTAATGGGACTACCAGATTATGTAATGGATAAAATTGATAAAGAAACAGTAAAAACAACTACAAGCCTCTACAATGAAATAGGAAAACATGAGTATGTAGCGAGCAAAAAGAATTTCAGCAAGAATAAAAGCAAAGACTACTTATGATTATAAAGGCCAGCTAGATAAATAAAACCATGTTAAACATGTGAGAATTTAAATACAGGTATTCGATTCCATCCGGTGGAAAGATGCTGGTTCAAACAGTCGGAAGAACATAATCAAAAGAGAACCAATAATACAACTGTAAATAGTTCAGTAATTGATGTAGAACTAAATAATAATGAAAAAAAAAAAACGAGTAATAACACCATTAATTAAAGTCAAACTGCTATTAAATGAACAATTAGAAACATTTGGATTGTGTGATTCAGGCTCAAATGTACACTACCGGTCAAGAGTTTTTGCCCACCCTATAGTTTGCGTGATACACAACAAATAAAAATAATACGATCGATTTTGATATTTATATTTTAAAGAACATGTATAGATAAGAATATAGTAATAATAAAACTACAGTCTATAAATTCTATAATTGTTACATATTGAAATTTTTGATTCATCGATGTAAACCCCTTTTGCTTTTATTATTTCGGTGCACAATCTTTTGCATTCTCTGTAACAATTTCGACAAATAATCGTCGTCTATTTGGTTTCATTAGTTTTTCAGATATTGCAAAGATGTGAAATGGAAGTAGGACACTGCTTTCTAACTTCCCTGTCCAATTTGTCTCACAACAACTCAATCGGGTTGAGGTCGGGCGACTATAACGGCCAAATAATTACTTTCAGTACATTCTTCCTTTTCAATTCTTTCAAATACTCTTTGCACAGCTTCGAGGAATGCTTGAGATCGTTGTCATGCTGGAAGATAAATTTTCTGCCGATCAGGCGCTGGCCAGAATGTACTACATTTTCCTTTAATATTTTTTATAGCCCTCTTTCTTCAAAATCCTTTAAATTTTTACCAGGTCTCCAGTCGCCTGTCCTTCAAAACACCCCCAAACCATCACCGAGCCTCCGCCGTGTTTTACAGTCGGGATTACACATGGATCTAACATCCTTTCTTCCTTTGACCTGCGCACAAAGACTCTTAGACCCATAAAACTCAAACTTTGACTCATCACTCCATAAAACTCTCTCCCACTGTTCATGCGTCCAATTTTAATGTTCTTTAGCCCACTGCAACCTCTTAATTTTATTTTAACGTCTTAAAAGAGGTTTCTTCACTGCCACCCTTCCAAAAAGGCCAGCTTGTCTCAATCTCCTTTTCACTGTAGAAGTACTCAAAGGCAGATCCCTAGATTCATTGATATGAGCTGCTATCTCTGGGCCCGTGAGTCGTCGATCACGTTTACTGATCAATACAATACGTTTATGTTCAGCTGTTGTGATTTTTTGAGGCCGCCCTGAACGTTTTCTATCGCCAAAGCTCCTGGTGGATGCATATTTTTTCACGTTGTAGTCCACAGTACGTCGAGGTATTTTAAATTCGGCGGCAATGGTACGGTTACTTTTGCCTAGATTATGAATACTTGCGATTAATGCACGAGTTTCAACCAATAGTTCCTTGGTTTTATCCATTACTTTTGCCTAGATTATGAATACTTGCGATTAATGCACGAGTTTCAACCAATAGTTCCTTGGTTTTATCCATTTTAAAACTTACAAGTCTGAATTTGCGAGAACGAAAACAATTCGTCTACGAACTTCACAATAAGATGTCTTGGTACAAAAAGTATAAATCACAGCACGTTCCTGCGTCTCACAGGGCTAACTGGGACTAAACTACAATCATAAACACCGAAGAAATAATTCACAGTTATAAACAAATCAGCCGGTACTTGCTAGTTTTAACTTGGCGCACTCACCGACAAAATATAAACATGCGCTCGTATAAGGTAAACAAATAACGGACACTATTATTTTTGGTTTGTATAACATCGTTTCGACCTTCGCTTGACAATATGAAAGGGAAATTTGCTAAAGTGTATTATTTTAAAATTTAATGAATGGATTACGGGGTGGGCAAAACTTTTGACCGCTAGTGTATCTATAATTAATTCCAAATTAATAAGACTAAGAAAAAAGAAGAAAAAGATTCAAAAAGTGATAAGGTGCGCATCAGCCCTAGTTCCTCGCGTCACCACAGGCAGCGTTTGGCGGAAATCGCCGCTAAACAGAACTGTAACGCCACCCATCATTTGCTGGTTCCTGCGGATGTCCTGCAAAGTCCTGTTTATCGCCTCTACTGCTTTTCTGTTTGTCATAGTGCATTCATCCCACACGATTAAAGAGCAATCTTTAAGCACGCGCCCTTTGTCACTGTTGCGTGACACTCTACAAACAGGTGTTTCATTACTCTCTAAATCTATGGGAATCTTAAACATTGCGTGCGCTGTTTTGCCACCAGGAAGCAGTGTTGCGGCGATTCCTGACGATGCTACTACAATGGCAATCTTGCCCTGCCTCCTGATTTCTGCGAGAATGCCAGCGGTGACAAATGTTTTCCCTGTTCCACCAGGAGCATCCAAGAAAAACATTTTACCTTGGCCGAGCCCAACGCTTTCAAGAATGGTGTCGAAAATTTGCTTTTGCTCTGAAGTAAACTTAGAGACATGGTCATTGACGACGGTACTCATAGCTCTTGGATCATAATTTATTTCAGAGTTGTACTCTCTGTTTCCACGCTCTTGTACATCCAGATATTGTGGAGTCGGTAGCCCCAGATATTTCTACCACAAAAGAAGCGGATTTACAATACCGCAGAACACCAACATGACGGCAAACAGATGTCGCAAACGACTGGGACTGTCACTAATGCTGGCCTCCTCAAGTGCGTTGTCCCAGTGCTGATCACCGTCGAGAAGGTTGTGTGCTACGCAAGCAGCGTGGTATGTGGGATAGTCAATGTCATCGACTGTCCTTAGAAACGCAAATGATGTTGGGCCCCGCACTGTGTGCAGTAACATTCGCAAATAATAGCACTCGCCATTATTTGGGTGCACAGTGTAAACCCGTCCCAATGCGGTGTCCTTAAAAATTCCCGGAAACCCGTCCACGGCGTGTCCGCGTCGACGTCGATTAAATACACCTCTTTGCTTGTCGTACGTGTAGTACGACGGCACCTCATCATAGGTGAGTGATCCAGCAAAGTTGTCCCCTTCACAGAGTCTGAAAAAGGCCAACAGAGTGGTTTGGCGCGGATTTTCCAATCTCGCTGCAACGTTATCAGGCTCAAAATAAATGCGCTGGCCTTTCTCTAAATGGATATCTAAATGCATGACTGTTGGATGCCTGTCGTGTATAGAGAAGGCCAGTATCCGCCAAACCATCTCAGAAGTGCTGATGTAGCGACCAGACTGGTACTTGGTCACTTCATCCCTGTCAGTACTCTGTAAAGCGAACGTTACCTGGTCACTACCTTTGTTGACGTATTTACAGATGTATTTAATCGACTGTACGCTTGTGCACGACTCGACGTTAATGTGGGTACTGAACGACCTTGAAAGTACAGGTTATGGAAGTATCCACCTGTTGTCGATCTCGACTGCCTGGCTACGCATAGTTAACTCGGCACGACTGCCACCCTCAGCAGGAGATCGACGCCGATATGAAGGGTATCCATCGTCACCTGTAAGAGTTTCGCTGCTGAATCGCTTGGAGAACCTTTTTGAGCACCGTCCGTTCCTCATGCAAGGAGAATTTCGATTTAGGGCTCCGCAAGGACCATGCACTATGTGACCCTTTATAATTTGGTACAGAACGGGGTCAACGTCGGGATCTGGCAGCTCAGCACTTATGACATCATCGATCTCGTTGGGCCTGATTTTATCTTTCAACCACAAAAGCAAATGCGGGTGGGGCAAGCCGCGTTTTTGCCACTCTACCGAATACATGTGGCATCTGTAGCACCAAATAGTTTTTCTTTTGTGGGAAGATCCATCAGGCACTTTAATTTTAAATGAAACACCCGAGAAATCAAGTAGCGCCTTTCATGTGGCACCTGCCCTGCTAAGAGCTCGCGGGTTATTTCGGGCCACTTAGGGTTGGTAGTGAAGTGAGTGAAGAGGTCCGGTCGACCGTACTTCCGCACGTAGCAGAATGCGTCCTGTGTCCGCTCGTGCATGTACCGCGGACCTCCCGTATAGGTGGAAGGGAGTATCACCATCCGTCCAACATTTTTCGAGTTAGAGTCCTCTCGCATGGCGTCCCTTAGGTGCACGTAGTTTTCCGCCCTCAGTTTCCGTTGATTCGTTCTAATGAACACCAACCGCTCCGTTTCAATTTTAGCATACTCATCTACCAGAAATCGACTAAAGAGTGCACGGTAATAATGGAGATGAGAGTTGTCGTTGGAACGGAGCTGAATCACGTAACTGTAAAACTGGAGGGCGGAAGTCTTTTTGTTATAATTTGGGGCACCTGTCTGCGGGTCTACATTGTATACGGCAAAGTGGTAGCCATCCTCTCCGCGACAAAACATTAGGGGATACTGTAGGGTATCATAAGCGCGATGTCTCGCTGATACGCTGTAGGCGATCATCACGTGTGCGTAAAACAATGTCCCTTTTGTCGCATTCCTGGTCAACCAAGAGGATGGCTACCTCGTTTGACGTTGGTGCGTTATATCGTCCTGGATGGGCTGCGGTCGGTCTTTTGTCTGCGCTAATAACGAATTTAAAATGATCGCGCTCGTGTTCAGGCACCGATTCCAGCACCCTAATTGCGTAACACACTATCAGTCAGAATCTGAATGATTTTGAAGCAAATTGCTAATCCATTGCTTCATATGTTCGAAAAAATTGTCTGCTCCACAACGTAAATAACGCAATGAATGTTGTTGAACTGTCAAAATGAAACCGATTCCTACTGTAAGTGCGTTACGCAATTAGGGTGCAGAGCGGTTTTGAAATCGATAACGTATGGATAGACAGTGTGCAGAGTGTTTTGTAATCCCCTTATATGGCTCAAGTCTAAATTAGGAATGTGTCGGCATCGGACATTAGCCTGTTCAGCAAAATCTGCAATGAAATATATTTGCAAAAATTTCGGCATTTCGGTGGGAAGGAGGGTATCTATCCGATGGTAGACTTGCCCCTGAATTTTAAAAGTCGGCATGAATCCAGATTCAGTGACTTGATGAGCTCCAAATGAAGTCATCTGGAAAGCACTGTTGTAGGCTCGAATATTGCTTAAGAAATGGCTGGACTTGGGATGCTCGCCATTCAAAAGAACTCGTAAGATCTCCGGTGACTCTTGCATAGAGTTTAGTCATACCTTTCCAGACGCACAACACATTCCCTTGGTCTCTCCCTTCCACTTACGCGCGTGACAGTGTGCACACACCTCAAACATGGTGCCAATGTCTCCGTGTTCGATGTAATTATTAAATGGGTTATAGGAAAACGCGCTCCTTTCTTTATTAAACCACGGTTGTTAAATAATATTGTCGAGTGTTGAAATAATGTATGTAATATGAGATCTAAACGAGAATGTTTATGTTTTTGACATTTATATTATAATATGACACTTGACAGATTGTACAGCCCTCGCCAAACTTTGTGACCGCCTTGAATATAGTCGCGAGTCCGAACTTGCGCATGGTACAGTCGAGTGGACAATACGTAATCAACCAAACAATTTTCGTTTTCTAACATTTTTAATACTTATTTTATTATGTCAGTTTTATTTTTATTTGGTGATTATAAAGTTCGTGTTTATTTCATAGGTTATTTTATTTAATTTAAAATATAATGTATGTGTTATTTGTAAAACATATAGGTTAGGTAATAATAGGATAAATGTAAATAAAAAACATTAATATAAATAAAAACTATATTCACAATGGGGCCACACCTTCCATAAAAACATCTCCCTTACTAGTGGATGGTTCCGCATCCGAATCACTCTCTTCACAAAAAATATCCGAATCATCTTCATCTGATTCATTATTGCTCACGTGAATTATTATTTTTTCAGTTAGGTCATCTATGATGACATCACTTTCTTATATTCTTCTTCAATATTTATAACTTTGTCGCATAGTGCAGTCCACTCCTGTTCACCCATGCTATTTACTTTTTCTTCCACTAGTTTCATAATATCAGTTATATTATTTGTGACATTTTTTTTCGCCACGTAACCTTTTATGGATGCCCAAGCCATTTCTATGGGGTTCAAGTCGGGATGGTAAGGTGGATGCCGTAATATTGTGTGATTGTGTTCTTCTAAAATTTTATCAATATTATTTTTTTTTAATTTTTCTTTGTGTATAGAAATTAATTTATACAGTTCTGGTTTCAGCATGTCAGAACTGCAAGGGATTTTTTTTGCCGTAAGCCATGCCACCATTTCTGTCTTTTTGCTATTTGACGTCGGCGCTGCATCCTCTAATTTGTTATGATAGGGTGCATTATCTATCACCATAACCGATCTCGGTGGGAGATTCGGCAAAAGTTGTGTGCGTATCCATTTTTCATAATTATTATAATTCATATTATCATGGTAATCTCCGGTTTTCGTACCTGCCTTAAACATTAAAAGGCCGTTGGGTACAAATCCTGATTTGGATCCAGCATGTCCAATGACGACACGTTGACCTTTTGATATCTTTTTTTTTAAACCTTTAGTGCTACTATCACTCCATGCCTTCGAAGTGGTATGCGATGAATCGACATACGATTCGTCAGTGTAAACTATCGGTCTTCCTTCTGCCCGATATTTCGTTATTGCACGCAAATATTCAATTCGCTTACAGCGAATATTTGTATTTTCAATTAATAATTTGCGATTGTCTTCAGTTTTTTTCCATTTAAATCCTATTTCATTTATAATTCTCCTCAAACTCGTTGCGGATCCTTCAAAATTTATATCTTCTTTTAATTTTTTTTAAAGTTGAGCAATTGTCGGCAACTCTTTCTGTGTTACATGAAAAATGTGGATACATCTTTTGATGACACCTTGGTCAAAATTGTCGATTCCGGTTACCTTTTTTACCCCTTGCCTCTTCTTTCCGGGTGTACGAAAAACTGCTAATAAATCGGAACTTGGTTCATTAGCAACCGATATAATACGTCGTACAGTTCTTTCTGATACTCCTGTAGCGGCTGCAGTCCGTTTATGTACTGCCTTCAAATCGTATTTAAGGCCTTCTTCAGCTTCTTTCTTCATAAATTTATAAATATCGTAGACCATTTTACGAGCCTGGCGTCGTAAAACATTACAACGTCCAGTAGGCATGTTTATAAACAAATAACAACGAGTAACAATAACAACAAATAACAATAACTAAAAACTATAACAACAAATTAACGAAACGATCGAACGAATTCTGAACGCGACAGTACTCTCGGAGCTCAACAAGTGCGTGATTCGTGTACGGACGTAGCACTCACACTAAGGCGTGGGTGCCAGCGCGCGTCGCGGGTGAGCGGTGCGGGCGCGCGGGCTGTGGCCCTGCCCCCAAGCTCTTGTGCGTCCCGCTAATACCCTGATTTTGTGTTCTGCGCAATGCAATGAACAGTTTCGGGGCGGTCACAAAGTTTGGCGCGGGCTGTCGACAATACTTGTCTCTTACTTTTTATTTTCTGAGGTAGGTAACGATACAAAACTGTACGGCTAAGGCCTCTGCCTCGAATTTTGCGGGCAGCGGGGCGGCAGCGGCGGCGGCGCGGGAGCGGCAGGATTTTATGCGTAAAATTAAATGGACCGGACCTCGAAAACAGCGGCGCGGCAGCGGGGCGGGAGCGGGCGACGAGCGGTGCACTCCAGTCAAGCGGTGACCGCCGCGCGTCTGCATTGATAGTGCTGAGCAATTTATTTTTGTGACGTATCGAAATGTCCTCGGACGTGCAGGAACAAATTATTTCAGCTATTTTTGATAGGACACCGATATGGAACAGCAAAGATGTGAACCACAAAAATAGGAGGCTAATTAATCAGTTATGGGAAGAAATTAAAAACGAACTAAATATTGAAGGCAAATATAAAAATGTTTTATTATGTTAATAAAATAACTAGTAATTAATGGGGTTATCTACAAAATATTCTTGCTGTTCAGACATTTCGTTCGCGAACAAAAACAAATATAATCTCGACGACACAACACTATGCCGCTAGAGTGCCGCGCGATCTGCCCGCTGGTTTCGAGAACGGGTCTGCGCTGCCCGCGCCGCGCCCGCGCCGCCGCCGCCGCCGCCCCGCTGCCCGCAAAATTCGAGGCAGAGGCCTAAAGCTGACGCAATTTGAAGGGCAAAGAAGGTCAATCGTATTTTATCAAAAATATCAATAAAATATGAATATTTTTCATAAATAATTAGTCCGTAATGGTCAGTAACGCTATTCATCGAAATGGTTTTTCAATTACAACATTTAAAATAAACAGGAACAATAACTTACTTATCATACTAATTGCTCATTTATGAAATTATGGTATTGTTTTAGTTATTAAATACTTGATTGGAAGGCTAGGTACCTTTGATAGTTAATGGCAGGGGTTATTAAACCGAAGTATCACACGAATGACTGAACCACTCGAAGTGTGGGGGAAACGAATCTGGCTGGTTTCTTTTAGTATCTACGTTATTTTGATTATATTGATTTTCATATTTTAGGTTTCCTAATTGACCTGAAGTAAAAATAATGGATGGATGCAACTGTCAGAGGACGGCAGTGGTTTCTTTCCAATTACAATGTACTTTGCTCCACACATTTCCCGATTGATAATTTTCATACGCCGAAGAATTGTAGGATTCGTCGGTGGTTATTGGATTCCATGATATGGAACACCCCCTAGATAAATGTAAAGTAGGTTTTTCTTACGCATAAATCAGCGAACATATCCTAAAAAAATATAATATACTAGCTTCCGCCCGCGACTTCGTCCGCGTGAACTCGCTTGTTTCCCCGACCCACCCCGTCGAATCGCTTCGCCTGCCCGCGCTGTTACTTGAGGTCAATAATCGAGATAAAAACTACCCTATCTTTTAAGTTGGACCAAATTACACATAGTGACCAAATTTCATCAAGATCGGTTCAGTAGTTTCGAAGTTCATTCAGGACATACATCGTGACACGAGACTTTTATATATACAATAAGATGAACGTTCGAAGATTTGTTGGATAATGATAAATCTGTTTTAATATAAAATCATATGACTAATAAACAGTGATAGGAATAGGTAGTGCTAATTTGCCTAAACTTCGAAGAAGGAAGTAACATAGAGTGGATAATACCTCCTCTAAAATCCCGGAATAATTTTAATGACGTTTAAATCCCGGGATTTAAAAACCATGAATTTTTTATCGGACTTTATTTGTAGTTATAAATTATTGATTTGAAAAATCATAACATTTTTAGGGTTACACACACACACACACACACACATTAGGTAATATATGTAATTTTTATGGTGTACATAGTAAAGAGTATTCTATCTATCTATAAATAAAGTCCAATAAATAATTCGTGGATTTTAAATCACGGGATTTAAACGTCATTAAAATTATTCCGGGATTTTAGAGGAGGTATTATCTACTCCATGTTACTTCCTTCCTCGAAGTTTAGGCAAATTAGCACTACCTATTCCTATCACTGCTAATAAAGGTCGTAAATGGACGGAGTATTTTTCACATTACGTAGTTAAGCAAGAATAAAAATAAAAAAATTAATAAGAAAAATCCTTTGGATAACTAAACAAAGTTATGTATCTAAGGACACAAAAACATATTAAAAATAACATTTAGCAGAAATGTTGGATGCCTTTACATACTCATTCTAACTAGTACATACATACGTATACAGAAAGTATTTCAGTCTGAGGATTTCCGCAGACTGAAATAACCTCCCACCCCTCCTCCTTCCTGAAAATCGCTTATTACTCTCTGTGAATAAATATCCACAGAGAGTAATAAGCGATTTTCATGTTTAGGTAAAAATACCTACCTTCTCTTATCAAAATCTTTTGGATTATTTGACATCTGTATTACCTTACTTTATCACACTACCTACCCTCACTGGCAGGGGAATTTTTCGGGTAACATAAGCCCCGTTGATTGGACTATTACTAGTTTCTGTAATTATGGCATTCAACCGTTGAAAAGGGGGATATTTTTGAGAAATCGTATTGCTGAAGAGCTAGTTTAAAATAAAACAACCATCAAATATTGGCAAAGCCACATACAAAAAAACATCAACATAGCTGTTTGTTCGCATTGCAAAGAAAGTTTTTAAGAAGAGTTTTTAAACAAAACCGTTTAGCCAGTAAAAATTACAAAATTATCTAACATTTTCAAGAAAAAAAAAATCAAACCTATTAAACATAATAACCACTCTTCCTCTTTCTTACTAAACTGTGATTTGCTCAACAAGGTCCAAAATTGATCAATTTTATTTTATTTTCCTTTATTGGCCAACCAACAACTGTTTACACTGATAACATTTAAAGTAAGTATATAATATCCAAGGTTAGTGTAACAATTAATTACAGGTTAGCACCGCATGCCCCATAAACAAATAAGATGTGCCACAAGCACTGAACTATTATTAAACATTAATATTTGGGTACTTAACTAAAATAAAATTAATAGGTATAACAAGCATTACGTGATGAGATTTACAGTACGAAAAGCAAACATAAACACATCGAAACTGCACATAATAGCGAAATTGGCATCCGAATTAAAAATCTATTTAAAATCAAAATTACAATCAAAAATTAAAATCGAGATTAAAAGTCAAATTAAAATCACAATTAATATCAAAATCAAAATTAATTAAAATCCGAATCATAAGTCGATTAAAATCACAATTAATATTAAAATCTAAATTACAATCACAAATTAAAATCTAAATGAAAAGTAAAATTAATATCACAATCAATATTAAAATCAAAATTATAATCGATATCAAAAGTCAAGTTAAAATCACAATTAATATTAAAATCAAAATTAATTAAAATCCGAATCAAAAGTCAAATTATAATCACAATTAATATTAAAATCAAAATTAAAATTTAAGTTAACATTAAAATAAAAGTAAAAGTAAAAACAAGCAAAAACAAATCAAAATTAAATTAAAATTTATATAATTGCTTAAACAATTGATATAGTATAAATAAGTAGTATAGTATAAGTAGTAGCAATACCTCTACTGTATTACTTTATATAATGTTATGCAGTACGGATAGTATTGATGACATAGTAATCGTTTCCCCATTCTTTTTTCTCCTATCAACCAAGTTCCTTCTATACATATCGTAAATATTAAGGCCGCTTTATATGTATCAACCCCTTTCTTTCCCTTTTTTTTATGTATCTTCCTGCCCTCTCCTTCTTTCCTTCCATTATTTCCCCTGTTAACCGTCAGACTATCATTAACTCCTTTTTTTCATATCATTCCAACAACAATAACACATAGGTAATACATTAATACATTCAAATTAAACTTACATAAATTAAAGAAATCTCGATGTAATGTCAAGTCGTACAAACCGTGCGAAGCAGGGGCGTGTCGCTAGCTATTTTATAACGGGGTTTCTTGTTAGTTTTATTTTATAAAGGGATTTATGGTTAGATCGCCAAGTTAAAGAAATAATTCACATTTGAGATCATGATTTACTTATAATTTTATAGATATAAAAAACTTAATACAATACCCATAAATGAGAATTTACTAAGCCTAAGGCATCAGATACCATTGCTATAGGCAGTCAAAAGTGCTACAAGTCAAAGAAAAAAGATGCAGGCGAATTGAGGACCTTCGCATTATTTTGAAGGTGAAAAAGAAAAGTATAACCATACCTTTAATAAATTAACACAGGCCAGATTGTTGCTTTGGTCAATTAAAACTTTTATCCTATAGAACATTTAACATTTGAAGGGAATCGCATTTAAACAGAAACGCATTTAACAACACCAACCCCCGTTAAGAAAACACTTACCCGAGGGGGTAAAAGGTAAAAAAAGTAAAAGTAAATAAGGAATTAGTTAAGTTATGGTTAGCATCTGCTTAACCAAGAGGGTTAATGGCAATGACTGCATGTCTTTCATATCTTTTGCGATTTCTTTTATCTTTTTACCCGACTATGGCAAAGCCTAGTGTTACGATTTTTGTGACTATGACTCCAAACAAACTATACAATTTGTATATTATATATCAAAGTTGGCACATATCGCACATGACAACATGTACCGTCATAACTCAAAAAATGGCCGAATTGAGTTAAGATTACCTACGGATCGAGTAATTTTTAATCTACATACTGACAAGACACTCATACAAAAAAGTCAGTTTCTGTAAGAGTTATGAACATTTACATAACTGCAATAGTTTTGGTTCTATGAATTTTTGAACTTTCAAATCACTTTTACTTGAAATGTCTAATTTTGAGTTATGACTGTACATATTGTCATGTGCAATCTGTATTTTCGTATGGATAAGGTTTTTAAGGGGTTCTTTTTCGACCTCCAAGTGGGCGAAGCTTCAGGCTAAAGACAGCAACATACAAAAATAAAGCATAGATGTATTAAAATTCTGAAATAAAATTATTTATTCACTGATAGACAACGCACAGCCTAATCCGCTCAGTCTAGAAACATAAAATTTTGCATATGAGTTCAAACAAATAAGGTGAGCACTAAGGAAGAATTTTTGAAAATTCATCCTCTAAAGGGGTTGAATAGGGAATGAAAGTTTGCATGGGTTCATCATTTTTGAAGTTGTAAACATGTAAGCTTGGTACTTAGATTTCTTTATAAGTAAAAATTAGTTGTATCATTGTTTTTTGGAAACTCATCCCCTAAGGCTCCTGAGAATTTGCCAATAGGAAATCCTATCAGGCACACAGCTTGAATACTAATAACTCATAAGCCATATTAGGGCTAATGAGTTATTAATGGCACTAGCATAAGTCAGATCTCCAGCTCATTTTTTCATTCTTTTGTTTGAAATGATGCATCAGAAAATTAAAAATACTGAAATCTTCATGGATGATAAAGTACTACTCACAAAAACAGACCATTCCAGGATAAAAGCAATGCAAAACATACAAAACAAACAATGTCTTAACAAATGTGACCAAAGTTTAATTTGTTTTTCTTTTACAGAATATTGTAGCATGTCTAGAATATTGCAGTGTTTTGTAGAATATTGCGGAAGTCACAATATGCAATAAAATAGAATCCAGTAAACTGTCTTTATAGATCATCTTAGCGCTAAGGCTTACTTATCGCAATCATAGTTAATATGGGCAAAAGTGCAATTGAACACATCATCATCATTCTCTTGCCCTTGTAGCGATTTATTTGGATTAGGCACAGCATGTGGTTTTTTTCCATACATCTCTATTAACAGTTATCTCAAAAGTCACCTCCTTTTGAGCCTTATATTCTTTCATACAGTCCACCTATGGTTTCTGTGGTTTTTTGTATGATTCCTGCCTAAATTTATACAAATGCATTGGTGCTATGCTGGGCAGGAATAGCAGTAGTCACTAAATAATTGCTGGTTGCTCAAAAGAAACCTTTTTCTACAATTAACAGTGTTTAGTAGTCAATATTATTAGTGTTTACGCCTTCAGTACATACATTTCATTGTCTACCACTATAAAAATAATTCAGATAACCCATAATAATAAATAGGTACTTACTTTATATAGGTTGGTGACACTTACACAGACCAATAGTTTTGTGTAATTGAGACCCACCTATTCGCAAGAGTGACAAAGAATAGATACTTAATTACTTGTGGATCATTTGATAGGTTACTATTACCTATGCATTAGGAGTAAGATGAGCCTCTGACCGAGGTATTATATGTAGTCATATTGTTTTATGACAGGTTATATGGATTACTTTTTAAGCAGACGAATGCTAACACCACTGATAAAGTATTAGACACCCTCACCACATCAAAGGCAGACCACATCTGGCACTTGCGTGATTATTCTCTTTCGTTTGCCGTACTATGCAATGATCAAAGATTATTGATTTTCTTGCCACCAGAAATTGCCAACGGCGGAACCGCCACAGTTTACATACTATTTAATACATTTAATGTCTTTTGATTGGCTTTTTAGAAACAACGACCTACAAATGCTGATTTAGCAATACTTTTACAAAAACTACAGAAAGAGAGATCTTAAAAATTAGGTTCAAAACTTACCTTTGTTGCGGTTGTCTCGACTCCATCTCTCTTCATCTGACATTTTCAAAATGTACACGAAAACGTTTGTGGTTTGCAAAGTTCGTAAATCAAAGTTTTAACCACAATCACTGTTAACAGTTTGTACACAGTTTATCACGTTGAAGAACTGAAAACATACAATACTAACCACAGAACACTTGTGAGTTGTGAGATACAAACAGACTTCATTTGTACTTGAAGTTTCTGCATTGATTAATTTGACGTTATATAGTCTATGATTTTGACAGGAAAATAACGTTTACACAAGTCAGAACATTGTTTAGCAACTAGCGACATCTTTCGGTTTTATGAATAATTTAGTTTCTGAAGTTTCATCCTTTTTGCCCACAAAAAGCAGCAGTTGCCTAATAATTATTATTTTAACATTCCATGTAAAAAACCAATTCTAAGAGTTTCAGTTCATTGATTATTTTGACAGGAAAGCACAACAATTATTATCATTTATTTCTTATTTATTCATGTAACAATGACTCAATACCAGAAAAAGAACGAATGTTACAAATCAGAACACTTTTGGAGTTTACTCTTCATTTATAAGTTGTTTGTTTTATGAAATAAATATTTTTATTATTATTTTCGGGAGTGTTCTTTTCTCAGCTCTAGGCGGTTTTAGCTACATTTACGGGTCAAAGCCAAGTAAATGCAGCTTGTGGTGTGTATTTAAGATGAGGGTGTGTTTTCTTCATCTAACTGCATGAATTTCCTAACTATTCTGCAGGTGTTTAATATGGCAGCTTTCTGTAGGTTGATATAAACGAATTCTTCTAAATCTATTCATTTAAGGCTACGGAGAAGATGGATGGGGATAACGCCTGTCGTAGAGAGAACTATAGGGACAACGTATACTTTATCTTGTCTCCAGATTCTTGTGACTTCTTCTTTAAGATCGGCTAAATAGCCGATCTTAAAGAAAAAATAAGTAAATACTTATTTTTTCTGATATGGTTTTTTGTAGGTTATGGGTTTAGGAACTGCAATGTCTCTAAGGTAGGTAATTTTTCTTATTTTATCCTGTAGGGTTATGTCTGGTCTATTATAGTCCTATCTGTAAGTATGGCGCGATCGTAGTACATTTTGTGCGTATCATTTTCTAGAATAGGTAGTTTGTGGTGTGTAGTAAGGAGTGTTAGAGTTTTGTATGAGATTGTGTTTGAGTGCTAGTTTTTGGTGAATGATGTTTGCAACCTGGTTGTGTCTGTGTCTGTGAGTGTAGTCTGTCTGTGTGAGGGTTGTGCATGCTCTAGTTATGTGTTGTATGGTTTCTGATTGAATGTGGCATCTTCGGCATTTATCGTTTGTGGTGGTAGGGTCTTTAATGATAAATTTCCTGTAGTTTTTGGTGTTGATGATTTGATCTTGTATAGCTATGATGAAGCCTTCTGTTTCAGGGAACAGATTCAGATTGCCTATTTTAAGCCACTTATTAGACGCCACTATGTTAATATGGGATTGTTCTAAATCATGAGGGTGTCTACCGTGAAGGACTTTCTTCTTCCATTTTTAATTTTTTTGGTTCTGTGGGTCAGTGTTATCTGTGTCTTGTATATTTTGTTCATTTAAGTTAAGTGGGGTGTAGTTAAAATCATTTAGAGAGATATATTTGTGTATGTCACTAGTGCGAGATTTAGAATAAAAGAATGTTTTTAGCCTAGTGATTTGTTTCTGCCAAAGGTGATGGATATCGATTAGGCCTCTCCCTCCATTCTGTCTTTTGATGGTGAGTCGTTCGATCGCAGATTTAGGGTGCAGGTTGTTGTGTTTTGAGAGTATTGTGCGCGTGGTCCTCTCTAACTGTTCTATGTCAGTTTTTGACCACTTTATTACTCCAAATGAGTAGGTCAATATTGGTATGGCAAAAGTATTCAAGGCTTTAATAAGATGCTGTCCTGATAGTTGTGTTTTGCAAACTGCGTTAATTCTCCTTCGATATTCTGTATTTAGTGTCTGTTTAATTGCTGTGTGGTCGAGTCCCTTAAGTTGTTTGTATCCTAAATATTTGTATAGATCTGTTGGTTCCGTTGCTGCAATTGTGTCCGTGTCGTTAACTGTATAGGTGCCAGGTTTGATTTTACCTCTCATGATATGTAATGTTTTGCACTTATCCAACCCAAATTTCATATTTACATCTTGGCTAAATTCTGTCGTGACTTCTATAGGCTTTTTCATTTCTTTTTCGGTTTTTGCGTATAACTTAATGTCATCCATATATACAGCCTTGGCCAAAAGTATTGAGCACCCATGATATCTTTCAGTTTTATGCGGAGTATCAAATAGAAATAAAACAAAACGTTTTATATGGGTTTATTTTACTATTTATTAATAGAAAATTAATATTTTGTGGATCCACCCTTTGCCTTAATTACGGCAGAAATTCTTTTTGGTAAAGAGTTAACAAGTTTTTTACAGTCGTCAACAGTAATCGAGTTCCATTCTAGGCGCAGGCAGCGTTTTAAATCTTGTTTGTTGTTAATTGTGTGGCGCCTAACCCTGCGCTTTAATAAACCCCATAAATGTTCTATGGGGTTCAGATCTGGAGACTGAGCTGGCCAGTCAAGCAGTTCCGTGTTATTTTCCCGAAACCATCTCATAGTGCGTGCAGATTTGTGGCATGGCGCGTTATCCTGCTGGAATTTGACACCATCCATATTCGTGTCGCCAAAAAGTTTCGTGAATGAAGGCAGTAATGCAGTTTCTAGTACATTTATGTACTTAGTAGAGTCCATGCGACCCTCACACACGAACAATTCGCCAACTCCAGAATCGGTCATGCAACCCCAGACCATTATGCTGCCTCCACCGTGTTTAACGGTTGGGATCACACACTCTGGCTTAAATTCTTCGCCCACACGGCGACGCACAAAGGTCACACCAGGTGTACCAAAAATCTGCAATAAAGAGAAAAATATTGAGTTCCGTAAAACTAAAATAAATTCAATTATGCGTTTGGTTTTTAAAACATTTTATAAAATTGTATCAGGGCATTAAATTGACTTACTCTCACCTCAAAGTTTGATTCGTCTGACCAAACAACATTTGACCAATCTTCAGCGGTGAAAGTTCGGTGTTTTAAAGCCCATTTCAATCGAGCTTTTTTGTTGTTATCGGAGAGCCATGGCTTCTTCCTAGCTTTACAGCCTTTCAGACCAGCTTCTTGAAGTCTTCTGCAAGTAGTTCGAGCAGAAATTGGCTTCTTAATTTGTTCCGACAACTCAGCAGCGAGCTCTGAAGATGTTTTTTTCCTATTTCTTAACGACTCTCTCAGTAACTGACGATCTTGACGGTCTGTGGTGATGCGTTTGCGCCCGGTTCTCGGTCTATTTTCATGTGATCCGGTAGTAGAGAATCGCTGAATAGCATATTGCACGGATCAGCGCGAACATTTCACAGTTTTAGAAATCTCTACTTGTGATTTCCCTTGCTCATACAGAAGCTGTATCTGCACACGTTTTTCTAAAGAAAGTTCGTTTTGTTTTGGCATATTGCAACGATAACACTTAAAACTTCTGAAATAAAATACAAAAGGCGCACTAGATCACTGGATGTGTTCACAACGAGCGATGGTAGCGAACTAATAAATAAATACAAAAATTGTAAAAAACACATTTTATTGCACCCAGGTGTTTTATTGCTAGCTGTGCGGCGTGGGTCATTGTTTAAACCTTTGTAGATGGCCGACAAAAGAATTCTTCAACAATAGATTTGGTTTACTCCCATACTTTCCGTGAACGAGCGAAATTTGTAAGGTGCTCAATACTTTTGGCCAAGGCTGTATAAGGTGAGAGATAACTGTTTCTTCAGTATTATGTTTAAGGTTGTACCCGGCCTGACTGTGGCGCAACAAGTGAGATAAGGGGTTATGGGCGAGTCAAAACCACAGAGGGCTCAGGGAATCTCCCTGATACATACCCTTTCTAATAGATATCTGTCGTGTTATAAGAGAGATGTGGCGGTTGTTTAGCTGTAGTGTCGTTTTACAATGTGGCATTATGAAACGCAAAAAATCTATTATTTTTGAATTGATTTTGTAAATCTCTAAAATTTTTATCAACCAGGAGTGTGGTATACTATCAAAAGCTTTTTGGTAATCTATGTAGGTACAATGAAGGTTTCGATTTTTTGTGGTGGCATGTTTATGAATAGTGGAGTCGATAACCAACTGTTCTTTACATCTCATGTGGCCCCGTCTGCAACCCTTCTGTTCCTCAGCTATTATATTGTGATGTTCGATGTGTGCGTTGATTTTTGTTGTGATTGCTGATGTTAATATTTTGTAAATAGTAGGTAGGTAGGCATGTGATTGGTCTATATTGGGAAGGTTGTGTTGTGTGTGTAGTTTCAGGTAGCATGTATGTTATTCCCGTAGCAATGAATTCGGGTATGTTCTGTTGTCCTAATATAATAGCTGTCAAATTTTTTGCTATAGACTTGTGTAGTGTCGTTAGTTTTTTGTACCAAAAATTTTGTATTTTGTCTATACGTGACTTCCAGTTATGTAATCTAGCTGTCATATTTGTAATATCAGTTTCTGTTACCTCTTTAAATTCCATTTCAACTATTGATCGCCATTTTGTTTCTTCTTCTGTAATTCAGATTGCTTTATCATTGTGTTGCACTTGTTCTTCCCATATACTGGACCAGAATGTTTCTAGATGTTCTTTCGATGATGCGTCTGTGTTGTTTTCTATTGTTGTGTCGGTGTGAGATTTCTGTATGTTTCTGTAAAATACTTTTTCATCTCGGGGGAGTCTGGATCGCGCCAACGCTGATGTATACGTACATCTGTGGTGGGGAGACTCAGACTGCCAGGCACTTCTTCTCTTGCAACCGAGCGGGTGGGCAGGTTGCAGATAGCCCAACTCCGGGTGCGGGACCAACTGTTGAGGTTGATCCCGTGCCCGGAGCATCTCGAGAGAGATCCCGGACAAGAGAAGTTCCCGATGGTCAAATCCCAGGCTTAGGGTAACCTATGAACCTTTTCCTATGTACCTATCACCTAATCAAGCCATCCTTCCTTATCCACTCATTCCGTCGATCCCAAATCCCTAGGCCAAATCCCAGGCCTAGGGTGAACCCCAAAGAACCCATACCCTCATCCAACGAATGCCTTCCCTCCTATCCCTACTTTCCATCGGTCCCAGAGGACGGGTAACCTCGATTCCAAAAAAGCCCACCCCCCCAACATGCAGCAGAAAGGTAAATCTACTACCCAGGTGGGTCCCGGTCAAGCCGGGGAATCTCACACCGCTTCGACGGTCAGCCCCCATCGTATTCTGGGGGGGGGCACCCAACTGCTCTTTGGCGCCGCGCTCTCCAGCGCGGCAGGCTGCTGAACTAGCGCCTACTAGACAGGCTGCGACTTACGCACTCCTTTACACGACCCCGGCTGCGACTAACGCGCCCATTAACACGACCCTGGCTGCGACTAACGCGCCCATTAACATGACCCCGGCTGCGACTAACGCGCCAATTAACACCATTCCGGCTGCGACTCACGCGCCAACACCCAATACTCAGGGTATGCCTCCCATGAGCATCTGGCAACAGAATATCGTGCGGAGCAGCATAACATACCCAGACAATGACCAAGACCGGCACAGACAAAGAGGGACGGGGAAAAATGGCGGGCCTGGAAGCTCTACCACTCTCCCGGTTGATGTGGATTCAGTACGCCTGCTGGAAAAGTGCGGAAAAATCTTAGCCCGGGAGAGTATAGTAGGCGACTGAAAGCGCACAATCCGCGAAGGCACTAGCCAGCGCGAAGCGCGATCGGACGCCGAAGAGATGGCACGCGACCGGCCGCAAGTTTGCGAAGGGACAATTCAGCGCGAAAAGCGGTCGGACGCGGAACCACGTGGGCGGGGACAAGTATGCGAAGGGGTAACCCAGCGCGTAAAGCCTCCGCACGTGACAGAGTCCTCCGGGGCCGCCAGTCGACCCCAAGACACAGACAGGACACACGACGGACCTCGACCTCGACGGACCAGGGGTAAGCGGGGTGGATCCGGACACCAGGTGTTGCCGGTAAAGAACACCCAGTCAGGCACCTCCAAGCCGCAGCCTGGACCGAGTGGTACAGGGCCGGCGAAGAAGGAGCGCCCTGATGACACGGCTTCGCCGAGCACGCTTCAGGGGGACGCCAAACGTGTAAGGATCCACTCCGCTCAGGGGGAGCAGAGAACCTACGCGCGGGCCTCGAAGGATATTCCTGCGCGGCTGGCCGTAGCAATCTGCTTCCCTCCTCCCTCCAGGGTCCTGACTAAGGAAGTTGCGGAACACGTCAAGACGAGCCTTGAGGACCTATTGTTGGATACAGACTCTTCGACACCACTCCCAGCGCTCCGCGGATACCCACGGGTAGCGGAAGGCACTGTGCAGATGTGGTGTGAGGACGACAATGCCATGACCTGGTTGACCCAGAACGTGCCCAAAATCATACTCCCAGACACCGACCTGACACTAACAGTACTGAGACAGTCCGACGTGCCCATCCGTGTCCGAGCCTTGCTCTTCTTCCCTCGTTACAGAGGTGACGTAGCCCGACGCCATAGTATTCTGATACGTCAGAATACCTGGTACGACATAGCGAGGTGGTCCCTGTACAGGGCAACTACCGTCGGTAGTGACAACTACGGGACTTATTTGACCCTGGGTGTGCCACCGGAGGAAGTTGAAAAGGTCCTGGGCCGGGAGCGACGGGTATCGTACCTACTTGGGTCGATATACGTACGCTTTTGGCCCACGACCCTACCCTCTGAAACCCAGACTGACTGCACGGACGGAACGACAACAAAACCGACGTTGATACAGACAAACGACATGGACTTTGCCCAACTCGAGGAAGTCATGGCTCGAGCGGCAATGGCTGACGACGACAACACCAAACCGCCTTCATCGCCTGGAATTTTTTGATGTCCAATGAGCTCTTCTCCCTTTTTATTTTTTATTGTATACTTGTACATAATATATATATATTAGTGTTATCAATTAAATAGTGTGTTAGGGTTTATTACTTGTGATATTAAAGTGTAATTTTGTGAAATCAGTCCTTTAGAATAAAGGTAAGTAAATAAACCACAAAATAGATAGAGGCTCCCTTAAGAAGTTTATAATGTGCAAGTTGCTAAAGTTTTAGATCATTTTCTAAGTGTAGAGTATATATGATGTAGAATACCTATCTATTTTTAAGATGCCTGCACGAATAAGAGTTTCCATAAGGCAAATGGAAATACTTGTGGAGTTTGCGGAGTCCCATCGCGATATAGCATTGGGTCGCTTACCGGGAGGGCCACAATGTGTTCGAGCCACCCGAGATGCGTGGGAGTCCGTATCGCTTCAACTCAACTCTATAGCAGACGGAACCACTAAAACACCAGACCAATGGCGAAGAGTAAGTTTATATCTTAATAAATATCCTCTAGAAACACACTACCTAACAAGTTAAATATTACTTACCTAATAAATAAATATAGATTTCCATCCACAACGTAATTATAAATCATCATTACTTAAGATCAAATAATAATTACAAATAGATAGTAAGGTATGACTGACTACCTAGGCTGTTTCATCTTAATGTTGCATTCGCATACATTTTATTACTAGTGATAGCCACTCAATGTGATACGCAATACCAATGTTATGAAATTCTCAGTTGTCATCAAAGTTCGGTGTACAACTGAAGCCAGTTAGTCACTGGCAATGAAAAAGATAGCCAATCGCCCTTTCATTATGAACACAATGGGTCACCAATATCATCACAAAAACGCAAATATATAAAAATAAACACGAGAATCAGTCACCGATTACAAGAAATGACAGAATGTATACTTTACTCGACGAGGCAGAGCGAGTGTTGCCAATGATTAAATATTTTAATTCCATTTCAGGACTTTCCAAACTGTAGGTCTCCCTTCAAGATGGCATGGCCCGTGCGTGTTGTCTTGTTCATGGCGGGCTCAGCGGGCTGTGAGTAGGTAAAAATTGCAGTTTCCAGATCAGATAAGATTTGGAAACCCACAATTTTCACTCGTTCAGTTTTATTTTATTCACTATTTATATAATCAGATTAGATCTTTAGAGAATAGGTCCTAAAACCCACAGTTTTCACCATTCATTCATTCAATCTTAAGTAATAATTTACTAAATCTCAAATAGGTATTTCGGGTAACAATCCAGCAATAAATTCATCAACCGATCCAGCATCCGATTTTTTATGAGCAGTCTGTATCTCGATAACTCGAACAAACATCCAAGCAAGCATCATGAGTACGTACTCTTGAATATAAGATAATGAGTGTTTTCTCGTAATTAATTTAAGATAATCAGTAAAGCGTACCAGTATAATAATAATAATTCAATTATTTATTCAAGTAACATAACTCATAGTATTAGTAACAATTTGACTTATAACCAGGGATCGGAACAGGTAGTGCCATTTTGGGTCATTGAACCTGAATAATGATATTAATATGGACATGCCCCGGGATTCCCGAGAATATTTTTCTGAATGTCGATGTATAATACTGCTAGATATAAGCAAATAATATTAATAAATAAATAATATTAATATGTATATCTAGCAGTATTATGACTCGGCCCTATTCTTGAAATAATGCCACGCGGTATGTAAACACGTGATGGGGCTGCCCGCCTACAGTATTTTAATTTCATCTACTTACTTGAGTTTCTTTCTAATTTTATGATTATATATGATTGTAAATATTATATTTTTATTTAAAAAAATGAAATTTGTTGTGAATGAAATAGGAAGCGTTCAATAAAAATACATGTTGTGTTTTTTGATAAGTACTTAAATTTTTTTTTTTTTTAAACCACCCTTATCAATTTAAGACCACTGAAAAATATTTGCGCCTCGACTGAGACGTACGAAAAGCTTTATTGTTAAATTTAATAGTAAAAAATAATTTAATAATAAAGATAAAAACAAAATAAATATTCAAAACATAGCAATATTTATTGACTGATACTGAAAATCAACAACTGTACATAGAAACCAAATCTAAAGTGGACTTGCAGAATAGTTAACTCTCGGGTTAACTTAGCTCCACGATTTGATAGCTCAAATATATGGAAAACCGTAATTCAGCGGGGTAATTGTGGAACACATTATCAATCGGAATCGGTTTCATTTTGACAATTCAACAACATTCATTGCGTTATTTACGTGTTGAGCCGACAAATTTTTCGAACTTATGAAGCATTGGATTAGCAATTTGCTTCAAAATGATTCAGATTCCGATTGATAGTGTGTTACGTAATTAGGGTGCTGAAAGCATATCCATGTTGTGATAACGGTCACTAAATCCCGCGAATGGCACTACCTATTCCGATCATTACCTACTTATAACTATGTTAGCAACCTAAATTTAGGCGAAAGCGCCAGGTACCCCGGGAAATTCAAATTTTCTTACGTTTTTTGCAATTTGCAAGTCAGTATTAGGTTGTATGATGATCAAAATGTGATTCGCGACCTTAAAAAGTATGTATTAACAGAATTATAATAATTCAAGTCATCAATACAACTCTTTCAGACCATGATTATAATTCTGTAAATGCATATTTGTTACGGTCGCGAATAATACTTTAATCAACATACAACTTAATACTGACTTGCAAATTGCAAAAAACATAAGAAAGTTTGAATTTCGCGGGCTACCTGGCGCTTCCCCCTTAAATACAAATAATGAAATGCTAAATCACGCTTTAAGTCCAGCAGAAATTTTGCAGATCGCGCAATCCAATCGGTCGGAGACATCTCCATGCAAGTTTTCAATTTGTGTATTTGATAGTTCACGATCCATCCGTGCAGCACATTAGAATTCTGATGGTTGAATGCGCTCACACATTCTCCATGTCGTCTTATATCGGATTTCTGATATACGTCACTGCATCGCTATCAATTGATTATACTTACTTCAGCCGAATTTGAAGTAAAAGACAGATCGCTATTGATGGTAGACAATAATAATTCTATCTGTCCTTATCTCAGGCCGGTAACATTCCATAATCTTTTATAGTTTATTGGGACGTTAACACCATAAATAGATAGGTTTTTCTATCTCCAGTATGCCAAAACTGGAGATAGGTAGGGTAATGGCCGTTAGGTATGTTGGTTTACTTATTTATTTCATCCTCAAAGAACCTATACATAATATACAAATCTCTATGTTTAAGCGCCTCTAACTGTTACTGTTACCCGGGAGGTCCTGTTTGATTCGTCTATTGGACAAATTGTAACTATGATTTTCTGTTGCGAAAAAACAAACACAGGTACAGGTCGGGTACCTACCTATATAAAAATGATAACAGGCTCGCTTTCCATCGTAGGGGGGGCCTAATAAGTGTATAAGTTACTGCACGCTACTACCCCTTTAGGAATTACAGGCGTGAAGATAATGTTGATCTGGGTTATGTAGATGAAGTATTAATATTAGTATTAGAGAGTGCATACCTACATCAACTATTTTATACATGTGTTATAAAATGTAGGTAAACTTCTTTTATGATTTTCTGTTGCGAAAAAACAAACACAGGTACAGGTCGGGTACCTACCTATATAAAAATGATAACAGGCTCGCTTTCCATCGTAGGGGGCCTAATAAGTGTATAAGTTACTGCACGCTACTACCCCTTTAGGAATTACAGGCGTGAAGATAATGTTGATCTGGGTTATGTAGATGAAGTATTAATATTAGTATTAGAGAGTGCATACCTACATCAACTATTTTATACATGTTATAAAATGTAGGTAAACTTCTTTTATCTCACGATGCGACGTGAATTATTCGACTTTCAACCTTACTCTCATAGACTTAACAGTCACATGACGTCGCTTCGTGGCGGAAAAGAACTATTAGGACGTGTGGGTGCTTAAGTAAAAGGTTAAATAAAAATACTTTATCATTTAATAAGGATTATGATTTAGGTACTTACGACATATTATTTGATATTTTTACAGAAATTTCTTTAACCGATTTATAAATATCTTCCATGAATATGTTTTTAACTAAGTAGACGCTGCACGCACAATTCGGCATCACAATTACACAGCAAACTTATGGTATCAGAAAAATGTTCCACATCATAAACTTCGATCCTGATCACTTTAGCACCACACGTAAGTTTTTTTTACAAATGTGAATGCAGCTGTTGAACATCTCTTGAGCTGTTAGCTGCTGGGCGCTCCAGATTCAGTTGTTTTTCGTTTTTCTGTCCTACCACAGTATTCATAAGAACGAAGTTGACGAGGTCGTTTTCGGAGTCCTGAAAATAAAAATACAGAATGCAATTAGTTGTGTATAAAACATACGTTTGTTTCGAAAACTCTAATGTCAAGGACCTATTTATTATGTATGTTTGAGCCACTACAATAATCAAACAATTAATACGTTTTCCATGTAGATAAAAATAATGTAATATTATAAATGGTAGATAAAATACTGTAAAAGAAAATATTAACACTTACAGACATTACGCAATGATACCGTTTGCCTGTCAGGACTCAGGACTCAGCAGTGGAGCAGAAATTGAAATGATCGATTTTATATATTTTTTTCAATTTATTCATAATTTAATTTTATTCTATTGAGTTCCAAGTCTTTTTTGTTAGATGTTGATATCCCGGACAAAAATGGTATGGTGAAATTGAAACCTCAAGACATCACGGCGCCAAACATGTTATTGTTTACATTATATTATATTGATAAAATAAACACTACTGTATGTTTGTTCACTGTAATTTTTTCATACATTTTATTGAGAAGACTCGGCAAGCAAAACCATCGCATGTAAGTATACAGGGTTACTGGAAACTCGACCACTTCCTTGCAGGAGGTGATAGAGGGGCTAAAATGTGACAAATTTAACCCGCCATATGTATGGCCGAAAATTAATACTTTTAAAGATATTTGAATTTTAGGTCTTTTTTAAATTACTTCGAATTTTCACACTAAACTTTTAATTAAAAAAAAAAAAAAAACATGTTGGTTGGGTTCATTTTTATTTTTATTTATAGCTAACATTCTAACAAAGCTAATACAGCAGTAAAATATCTAAAAATATCAAATTATTTCAAATTACAACAGATTATTTTAAAAAATCAAGTTTTTGTATTACATTTTTAAACAAAAAAACGTACCCTAGCTAAAAAAAATAATGCAACGACTCTTACAAATAATTACAAAAACTTCTTCATTTAATCACCTATCTAAAAAGGTATTGTTTATACAACTCCATTAATTACATAGTGAAAAATATTTTATAACTTAATTCAGGCGGGGTTCTTGTTATTGTTTTTCGTTGGACGGTTTTTTACCTGCTTCGCTCCTTACATTCTTTGCAAAGCTTTCTGATTGGTCGCTTGGTTGTTTGTATTGTTTTGATCCCCGTGAGCGGTCCATAGTGTTTGTTTTTAAGGAGTCGTCTCAGTCGTCAGTTAGTTCCGACTCTACGTTGTGAAGGCACGTGTGTTGTATCTGGCTATCATACAAAATAAAACGTTTTATTTTGTGTTGTATCTGGCTATCATACAAAATAAAACGTTTTATTTTTATTGTGCTGTGCATTTCTCATTATTGCAATAATGGCTGCATTCACTAATCGTGAATACGCCGACATCATTTATTGCTATGGACTTTGCGACGGTAACTCCGCGGAGGCTCGGAGAGAGTACCAACGACGTTATCCTAATCGCCGCCTTCCGTATGTAAGTGTCTTCAGATCGACCTTTCGACGATTGGGTGAAACTGGACGTGTTCAAAGAAACCAAATTGATACTGGCAGGCCACGGAGTTATGCGGCTCATGATGAAGAAAAATCATCGAGCGTTTTATTGCTGATCCCAACACTTCTACGAACATCGTAGCGCGCCAGCTTGGCATGTCACAATGGAAAGTGTGGTCAGTAGTACATTTATCAGGCCGACATCCGTACCAATATCAGCCGGTACACACACTGGAAGAGGGAGACCCAGCGCGACGGCTCGAATTTTGCCGATTTATGCTTAATGCCGATGCCGAAGATTCAAATTTTTTAAGAAATATTTTATGGACGGACGAATCTAGATTCGACAAAGATGGAATAACGAACTACCAGAATTTACATTACTGGGCTCCTAAAGAAGGTAGGAACCCAAAAATGTTAAAAGAAAAAGCATCACAGCGTAGATTCTCTTTAAATGTATGGATGGGTGCCATAAATAATAAATTGATTGGCCCATATTTCTTGCCTCAAAATTTGAATGGAGAAAATTACGAAGACTTTCTAAGAAACCATTTAGGAAATTTACTGACAGCGGCCGATGTTCCAGAAGAAGTTGTAAACAATATTACATTCCAGCACGATGGTTGTCCAGCACACTACCGTATCACCGTTCGACAATATTAGGACAACACGTATCCAAACAGATGGATAGAGAGAGGTGGACCAATTCCATGGCCTGCACGTAGTCCAGACCTGACGCCCCTAGACTTTTATGCCTAGGGCCATATGAAAGAACTAGTTTATGAGACTCCAGTCAATTCTGTTGACGAATTACGACAAAAAGCTACCAATGCAGCTGAGCAGATGAAACAAACATTTTCACCAAGAGTGACAAGAACTGAAGTGAGAAAGCGGATTCGAACATGCATTCGAAATCAAGAGCAACACATTGAACAAGATGTTTAAAAAAAAATGATAAGAGATTTGACATTTTTGTTAATCTAGTTGTGTGCATTCTTTTAATACCTACGTCAAAAATTATTTTCACCATGTAGTTAAATACCTCTTTGTACTAACATAATACTTTTTAGATAGTTGACTGAAGAGTTTTTGTAATTATTTGTACGAGTCACTGCATAATTTTTTTTAGCTAGGGTACGTTTTTTACCTAGAAATGTAAAAAAAAGTTTGATTTTTTTAAATAATTGGTTTTAATTTGAAATTATTTGATATTTTTAGATATTTTACTGCTGTATTAGCTTTGTTAGAATGTTAGCTATAAATAAAAATGAACCCAACCAACATGATTTGTTTTTTTAAATTAAAAGTTTAGTGTAAAAATTCGGAGTAATTTATAAAATACCTAAAATTCAAATATCTCTAAAAGTATTAATTTTCGGTCATACATATGGGAGGTTAAATTTGTCACATTTTAGCCCCCCATCACCTCCTGCAAGGAAGTGGTCGAGTTTCCAGTAACCCTGTATAGTATGTATATTTTGCAATGTAAGTTCTAATTTCATTTAAGGAGATAGATCAAAACAAAATAGCAATATCGACATAGGTACTATTGTTACGCCTAGTTTTACCTGATATGGTACCTGGTATTATCTTATTCTTCAAACTTATAATTTTTAAATCACCAAAAGAAGGGTAATGTTCACCGGTAATGTCACCGTCTTTTGCTTGACACAGTCGGGTAATTCTCATACTGTGTTATATTAGTATTTAATAAATTAATAATAATGTAATGTTGTAATAAAATAAATGTTGTATAAACGAAGTCACGATATTTAACTAATTAATTAAGACTTGGACTGTAATTACTATAATAAATATTAATGTACACTTTATATACCGCACGCGTAGCATGACCACTATAGAAACGGGTTTTGTCGACGGAAGAATATACAAAATGACAGACTGTAGTAATATTTCTATCGTCATAAGCATGGCGATGTTAAAACTGAAGAGAAGAAATGTTTCTATTCTTCAGTCGACAAAAGTCTACAATGTCAAGCATGACGACTAATTTTTCTCTACTTTTGACACTCGGGGGTAGAAACATTTCTTGTCAACAAGTGTCAAATAGTCATCACGTTCAATTGATTAAGGAAACTCAATTTAATAATTTCACCGTCCCTTCTCACTGAACAATCTCCTTTGTTTGATTGATGGTTTATCTTTATACGTTCGTGATATTGGCAAAATTGTGGCGTTTCTTCCACAAAAGCCAATAATCAAGAGTTGCAAGTTGTTTCATAGGATTAAAAAAAAATATTATCTCAGATAAACGTAAATTTCGCATTTTGAGTGATTGAGGTCAAGGCCGATAGATTGGAACTGCTGCTTTAGGAATTGGAGATCTTTTAGAACCGTGTCTACGTCACCTCCTAGAGTTCCATCATCTAAATACCACACATCAAGTTTTGAATTCAGTTGTTGTATTATAGGGTGGATAGCCAAACTGAAAATGACTGGGCCCGAGAGGATCACCTTGTTGGCATCTGACTGCAGATTCCAAAACGTTGTCTCTATACAGGCTGAAATTTTTGTGGTTGTTTTCCCGGGGCAGAACGATTTACCCTCAGTAGTACTATCGATTCGTAGAGTTAAACTTAAAAAATAAAAATGTTATTGTTTTCAAATAATTGAAAAAATATGCAATAAACTCGAAAGCGTGAGAGACAATAGTAGTTCACTAAACATAACGGCGACCGCCCCCCACGCACTCCCGCCCCTCGCCGTCCGACTCTCTCAGTTGTCCTGTGACCATCGTACGCGCAATGCGTTATCGTGATTTGCAAAAATGGATCGACATTACAGTTATTCCAATTTGGAGTACGTCGCTATGGTGCAACTGTACGCTAGGACTGATTATAACTCCCACGCTGCCCAGCTACTTTACGCGCAGCCGCAACACTTGGGGTCGCTCCGTCTTCGCGGCATTCTGAACCCCCAAGTCCCACAAGCCCGGACGATCCTAGCGGCGACACAGCGGCTACTCGATCATGGGCAGTTCGAGACACCAGCGCATGCACAGGCCAGAGGTCGATCGGCGGTTCATTCGCCAGAGCTCGAAGAGGAGATCATCGAGTACTTCGAACGGGATCCTCGACGAAGTACGCGCATGGCTGCGGCTAGGTTTCACGTAAGCCAATATTACGTCTGGAAAGTGCTCAACTGTGAAGGACTGCATCCTTATCATTTTCGTAGAGTTCATGCCCTTCATGCAAACGACGCGCCGGCCAGAATTGCTTTTTGTCAGTGGTTCATTGAAAATCAGAATCTAAACATTTTGTGGACGGACGAAGCAACGTTTACGCGAGTTGGGACTGTTCAACCAGCGCAATGAACATTTTTGAGCTTTTAATAACCCACGTGTGATTCGCGAGTGTGCACATCAAGTGCGTTTTAGTGTTAACGTGTGGGCCGGCGTAATTAATGGCCAACTCATCGGACCGCATTTCGTGACGGGACACTTGACAGGTGCAACTTACTTAGAAATGCTACGTAACGTCATCCCGGACTTTTTAGTCGACGTTGCGCCAGCGGTGCCCGTGGATAATCTGCACTACCAGCATGACGGGTGCCCCGCTCATTATCAGCGCGCCGTGCGAGAGCACCTGGACTCGGGTGTTTCCTCAGCGCTGGATCGGACGCGGCGGGCCAGTCCCTTGCCCAGCTAGAAGCCTGGACCTAACTCCGATGGACTTTTACTTATGGTCTGAGCTCAAGCGCCTGGTGTTTCGGGGTGCCCCGCTCATTATCAGCGCGCCGTGCGAGAGCACCTGGACTCGGGTGCTTCCTCAGCGCTGGATCGGACGCGGCGGGCCAGTCCCTTGCCCAGCTAGAAGCCTGGACCTA
The DNA here is from genome assembly GCA_947568875.1 of Fissipunctia ypsillon. Taxonomy (NCBI): domain Eukaryota; kingdom Metazoa; phylum Arthropoda; class Insecta; order Lepidoptera; family Noctuidae; genus Fissipunctia; species Fissipunctia ypsillon. The sequence goes on from OX387643.1 coordinate 28,429,736, forward strand.
ACTCCGATGGACTTTTACTTATGGTCTGAGCTCAAGCGCCTGGTGTTTCGTAAAGAACACGAAACTCGTGACGCGTTAATAACTGCGATAGTGGACGCTTTTAATACCGTAAGACGTGACAGAGACACTTTAATAAAATTGAAAGACAATCAAATAAAACGAGCTCGATTGTGTATTGAACGCAGCGGCTTGCACTTCGAACAACTTCGTTACCGGGAAATGTAGTAAACAATACGTGTCCCAAGGTCCCCTAACATCTGGCAGTGGCAACTTTCTAAAATGGTTAATAGTGGTATTTTCCTAAAAACAACACGTGCTCTTCAGCTTATGCGCCCTGCTGTACAAATAGGAAGTAGGTTAGATAATTAATATCGTTGTAAATAAGTTGATTCCTATTTTTGAAATATGCCGTAAATACTGCATTATCTAATAAAAAAAATATTTATGTAAGTTATTAAACGTGTTTTTCAGTTTCGTGTACAGTAAGTTGTAGGTAAAAAAGTATTTATGGGGTCCTTTTTTTTTTTTTTGTTTCGGGGTGGAAAATCCTCATGGATGTCCTCCGCCCTGGGGCGGGCAGAGGGGTCTGTCAGACTCTTACTGACTAAAAACCACCCCGGTGTTCCATCTCACACCTACGCCGAGGGTCGCGGGAACTTACGATCCTTCCGCTACCCCCGGCTGGTGCCGGCCCGCCACGGCAGGCCTCTCCTCGTGTCGAGGGGGGGAGTGAGGTGTTTGACTCCCCCCGCGACGTCTAAGAGGGGCGCGCGTGGAACACTACGCGCCGCCACCTCGGGTCCGATGTATGGGGGGCGACGGACGTCCCCGAGTCCGTCGCCCCTGGACCCATTTAGGGGGGCTGGAAGAGGGCGTTGTCCGCCCTCCGCCGACGCCCAGTGCGCCTGCTGCGGGCTGGGTGAGAGGATGTGATCTCCCTCTCCCTTTCCGCAGTCTCCTTCTGCGAGATGACTGTCTCGCAGAAGGAAACCACCGCGTCCCAGAACTCCTTGCTGCCGACCATCGAATTAACGACAGCCGGCAGCGACAGGTCACTGCCTACTCTAGAGATGAGGGCACGGCGCGGCTCCTCCCAAGCGGCACACTCTGCCAGCGTATGCCGCGCCGTGTCCTCCCGACAGTCGACGCAGTGGTGACACCGGGCGTCTGGCTCCCTGGTTATGCGACACAGGTACTTCCCGAAGCAACCATGCCCCGAGAGCACCTGCGTCACCCGAAACGACAAGGAGCCGTGCCTCCTCCCGAGCCAAAGGTCGAGCACCGGCCGGACCGCCTCGATGGTGCCGAGGCCGGCGGTAGGGCGTGAGAGCCTGTCCCGCCATTCCGCCACCAGGACCTCGCGAAGCAGCAACCGACGCTGCTCCATTAGTCGCTGCATCGGTCGCTCACCTCGCGCCTGCATTTCCTCGCGCCACCGATACAATGACGCGAGTAATTTCGCCTCCAGGTCCCAGGGCGGGGATCCGGCCAGTAAACAAGCCGCCTCGTAGGAGATCGTGCGATACCCCCTGATGACTCAGACGGCCATCGCTCTCTGCGGCCTCCGCAGAACAGCAATGCTACCGGCCGTCAGGTCAGCCAACACGTGCTCTTCAGCTTATGCGCCCTGCTGTACAAATAGGAAGTAGGTTAGATAATTAATATCGTTGTAAATAAGTTGATTCCTATTTTTGAAATATGCCGTAAATACTGCATTATCTAATAAAAAAAATATTTATGTAAGTTATTAAACGTGTTTTTCAGTTTCGTGTACAGTAAGTTGTAGGTAAAAAAGTATTTATGGGGTCCTAAGCCAAGCAACCAAACCAAAAACTAAGAAAGCTAAGTGATGACAGGAAAATTGGAATAACTTTTAGGTAAGTATTGCGTTTCGTTAACTCAGGAGTAGGTAGCTATCAGCTGTAGCGCGAGGGTCAACGACCGCCCGCCGTGCGCAGTCGGCCGTTCGAGCTGTACCACTATTGGTTCGAGGTCGCTTTTGAGTTTTGTTTTGCAGAATAAATTATAAATCTGCCATTTTTTTTACATTTTGTTTTTATTTTTTTATAAATCGATTGTACTACCAAGACAAAATCATTTCGCTGCGGGGAAAACAACCATTAAAATTTCAGCGTGTATAGTAATTTTGAAGGGTGCCTGTAGCACTGCCAGAAAAAACCATAAATTTCCGGTAATTCCTTTTTTGCTTCAGCCAACAAAGTGTCTCTCGTTAACTGAGTTCAAGGCGTTCTTTAACGTCAACCTTGAGGATGACCTCACCTTTACCGGAATTAAAAAAACTGGAAACGGTACGGTACGGCAGCCTCGCAGCCCCCATTGGATCCAAAGCCAAGCTGTGAGCGTTGGAACTTGTTCGTTAGAGTTTCGTCGTACAATTTGCAGCATATTTTGGCTGCCGTACGCCTGTAGGTACACCCAACGGCAATGGGAGGGATGCCGCCGTCTCTCTTGCGCAGGGCACAAAAGTTGGCCCCGTACAAGACATCGACGATGACATCATTCACAGCGCCGTTGAGCATTAGGTTAATTGGAGCTGCAAGCTCCTTCAAAAGTGGCTCACCAGCTTCCCCAGCGTCTGAACTCATTAAGTCTTTTAAATGCTGAGGAGTCAGGCCGTCGAGGCCGCCGGCGGTACCACCTCGAAAAGAGATCACGGCTATAATCAGCTGAGGGGACAGTAACGTTATAAGTTGTCGAATCCGAATCAAGAGGAGGGGGGGGGGAGGTGAGACCATCCTCAGGCGCTGGATGATTACTCTCCAGGGCTGAAAGAGTTTCTGGAAAGTAGGGCGCCACCACATCGCTACTGAATAGTAGCCTGGCCGCTCCCCTGATATCACCTTCACATAGTTTGGATTCTACATGAGAACATAACCCCCTTCGTGGAAGGTTATTGAAAACAGGTAATTTTGGATCTAAAATAAGGGTCGAATTATTACAGTTATCTTTAATTTGGTTTCTCAATGTCTTTTTAGTTACCCTTACTTGTTGACACAGAGAAACTTTTTGGGTTACTGTGCGATGACTCTGGCTTTGGTTTTAAACTCTTAGCCACATCAAGCGTCTCTAAAAGATTGCAGCAGTTAGAAATAAATTTAGTGAATATGTCTAAGGATGGATACTCAGCTGAGTGTTTCTATGCTCTTCCAACTGTCTGCTCGGGTCCAACTTTGATGCCATTAAATGTAAAATTATTTCACCCCAATGCTGTACGAACAGCCCTAGCGTTGCCAGTGACCGTAGGTTCTTGCTAGTTACAACAACAATCTGGCTCAAACCCTTTGAAGTGGTTCCACATTGAACAAAGCTTGAATGTGATAATAAATTAATAGTTGCTTGTTATCGTACCTCTTAAAATCTTGTAATACAATCCACTGTTATCAAGTTACCGTATTTTAGTCCTCGTACCATCTAGAGGAAATTACACATTCCTGTTTACCTAGCTACCTTCAAGTATTTTTTCGATTAGTAGTTAACAAAATACTTTTATAAATGATGAATATAAATGTGAATAAGACGAAGGTCATGGTGTTTGAAAGAGAAGAGGACGTATCGATGTGTGATGTAAAAATAAATGATAAAAGTTTGGAGCAAGTAAGTGAGTTCGTATATTTGTGGAGACTGTTTACAAGGGATGGAAAGATAGATGAAGATGTGGAAAGGAGAGTATATACGGGAAATAAAGTGAATGGTGCTATACGTGCGGTTGTGACCAACCAGTTAATGTCCAAAAAGGCCCGACTGGCTGTTCACAATGGTGTGCTGGTGCCTACGCTTATGTATGGAAGTGAATGTTGGGTGTGGCAAAAGAAGCATGAAAGTAGAATAAATGCTGTGGAAATGCGTTCCTTGCGAAGCATGTGTGGTGTGACTATAAATGATAGACTGAGGAATGATGTGATAAGGCAACGGTGCGGTTTAAAAGAAGATGTAGTGACACAAATTGAAAAGAGTATGCTTAGATAGTTTGGTCATGTTGAGAGGATGAATGAAAGTCGACTAACAAAAGGTATTTACACGGCAGATGTGAGTGGAAACGCCGGAAGGGGACGCCCTAGGAAGATATATAGTGATCTTATTGGTGATGTTCTTCAGAAAGGTCAGGTGCGTAGTACTCGCAACCGGCGTGCGTGTATGACCAGATGTATGAATGTAAACGAGGCAAAAGGAGTATGTAAGGATCGTAGCAGGTGGAGTTCTGTAGTTTCTGCCTACGCCCATGGGAAGAAGGCGTGAGTTTATGTACATATGTGTATGTAAAATAATTTTATTTTTTAAATGCGTGGTGCATTTAAAAAATGCAGTTTTTTTTTTCAATTGGCCGCGCTTTTTCAGGATCAATTTTTATGAGCCAGTCTAGATACTTTCAAAGATCTTTTAGCGTGTGGCCAAAATCGGCGTTCTAGCGCTACCATATTATTATTGTTTTCCCAATACTATACCCATCACAAAAACCGACGGTTGTCAAGGATGCAAATTGCACTCTATTTGCAGATGATCTGAAACTTTATCTTGCTGTTAGGAATAGAGAGGATTGCCAAAAGTTACAACAAGATATAGATAGGGTGGTAAACTGGAGCGAACATAATAATTTGCAATTTAATATCTCGAAGTGCATGACTATGACTTTCAGCCGGGCGCACTCTTCAGTTACGTACCAGTACCAAATTAACGGGGTACCAATAGCGAAAGTGTCAAAAGTCAGAGATTTAGGTGTTAACTTCTCCTCAAAACTTGAATTTCGGGATTACGTAACCAAAATCTGTAAGAAAGCCTACAGAAATTTAGGATTCGTGCTGCGGGTAGCTAGGAGCTTTACAAATATCAAGGCGATTATTGCATTGTATAACTCTTTAGTGAGGAGTCAATTAGAGTTTAACGCAGTCATCTGGTCTCCACATGAAACTAAATATAGTATCATGTTAGAGAGAGTGCAGAATAAATTCATTCGATATTTATATAAGAAATTTTACGGAGTATACCCATTCTACCCAAATAAGTATCCTACCTTATTCATATTAGGTATGGTAGGATACAATGAGTTAAAAGTTAGAAGGTGTTTAGCGCTAGTCTCATATATCTTTAAGGTGATGAGGGGAAAGGTTCACAATCCAGACGTCTTGCGACAAGTGTGCATGTGTGTTCCGGACAGATACGTGTGGCGGCGGCGGCGGCCGCGGCTGCTCGCGGTGCCGCGCGGCCGCACTCAGCTGGTGAATGAGGCGCCGTTTACGCGCGCACTCCGTATTCTCAATAGTATAGCAGAAGACATAGACCTATTTTGTTGTACTCTGGGTGGGTTCATAGTGAGAGCTCTCTTTGAGATATGTTACGGTCCTGCCGTTACATAATAATTGTATTAGCAATAAGTACCAAGACGGAGAGTTGTTAGTTTTAAATTGTTTAGTTTTAATAAAAATTGTTGACTACACTATCGCATTAGGTGGTAAAACCTGTAAAGATAATTGTATGGTGGAAAATAAATAAATAAATAAATTTCACAAAATGTTTACCAACCTTACCTCCCGTGTTATTTCATTCAGGGGCCAAATAGTAGATTATTTGCTTAGGGAGCAAACAGCTATTTTAAAGGGGAGAGTGTTTCTTTGAATCCAGAGCGCAGTGAGGGATTCAAATTACCTCACTCGATCAAGAATAGTGTTGCTCCTGAGGTGGACACCACTTTTTATCACCCTCTATGAGAAAATAAGTGAGCGCATACAATGTTCTCTGGAGTTAATATACTTAATACTTTTATTCTCACTCATTGGTCTCACTACTTGAGGAAATCACACTAATTTTTTATAAAACTAAGTAAAATCCGAATTTGAGTAAAACATTACGAACGAAGGCGGAATGTACAATATTTGGCGCCTCTCTTATTTTTTCACAAACTTTTTTTTTATTTAGCTTGCGCGTGGTTTCCTTTATCATAGAGTCTATACTTATTCTATACTTGTTCATACAATGTTCGTGATTGATCACTTTAGTGATTAGAAAATATCCACATTCCAAATTTAAATCACTTTTAGTCCCTAGACATTAAGAGCTATTTTAGTCCATGTTTACGAAGAATAGCTCTTTTTGAATAGATATGATAAAAGATCCTTGTAGCACTCTAGCACTGTTTCCTTTGTTTCCCTACGAGTTTACTTTGGCGCGTTGCCAAAAACGGAACTAACGCCACCATCTTGCTTTTTGATTAATGTCATGTGACATTCCACAAAACAATTTTACAAATGTTTGAAGACAGCGCTTCCCTATCAATGTCATTCAAGCGCCAAAAGATCCTTAGAGAACTGTATGTGGAACACTGTGTCTCTATGGACATATGTCTCCCCACTCAATTCAGCGACAGTTGACTCAACTCGGACGCTCTGCGAGATGAGACCAGATCATTATCATTAGTTTTGTATCTGTTCTTCATCTGCATCTTCATGTCTAAAAATAGCTTTGTATGATTCCTCATAAGGTTTCTAAAACGCTGCTTTTCTAGTATCAGGATCTAGAACAGAAAATTCGTCTTTGTAAAAGCATAATGTAGAATACATTGAGGTTCAATCTAAACTAAACTCTGATTTTTAATTTGCTAGACCAAAATGATAGCTGCGATCGACCTTTTTTGTCATTTTGACATTTAAGTTATGTCATTTTAATCTAGCAATTTAAAAATCACGAGTGCAGCGCGAACAAAATTTTTGCGCAGCATTTTGTCCTGGCATTGAGGTAATGTAAACAAGTCAAATGTGACAACCGCGGTGTATGCGTATTCAGGTAGATTAGACTAAAGACGTTTGCTGTCCTGGACGTTTACATTGAACCTCAATGGTAGAATACGATATAAAAGGAAGAGTCGAGCCATAACCACAGACGATGTCCCATCTCCCGTCCTACTCTTTGTGCAATTTAACCTGCACTTTGAGGGACTTGTCCAAAGCCACTGCTAACCCTGTCGGTGAGGCAATTAATACAATGGTACAGACGCCAGCAGGTCAAGCTACCAGAAACTGTCAAATTTTCCCAATCAATCTTGAACCTAATGCTATAGCAATAAATTTGAAAATCTATTAAAGAAATTTGACAGATTGTAGTAGCTTGATGTGCTGCCCTCCATACTTATGATAATGTCAGTTGTATGTCCTTACGGCAATGTCAGCTTTTCATTTTTCTGAACAAAATCTCACATCAAATATTCATGGTCTTTCTTTTATTTGTGACACTATGTTAGGCATTTCGATCGGTATGATAAAGCTACAGGATGATTATTTTTCTCGTGTAACGGGTTCGATTTCCGGTTCAACCATGTAATTATTTAAATATCTATGAATGCAGTTTAAATTGTTTTTTAAATTCAAATAATGTCTTCTTTCAGTAAAATGTTCCATCTACAATATTCAAGGTACTTTCCCTCCATGTGGCATATCCGTGGGACGCCCTGTATATAGACAAGTGATATAACAAAGTGTTTTTTTATATTTCTATCGTCGCGCGCATGATACAGCAATCGCGATGTGACGACCATTACTCTAGCATTAGCCCGTCAAACATGGACATGCCTATGACGGCGGGACTCCGCAACGGCTGAGAGGGGAGCTCGGGCGGCGCGGACGGCGCTCGCGCCATCTTCGATCACCAACGGCACTTCACTCCGACACGCGCGACGAAGACACCGCATAATATTATACTCGTTGCATTACACCAGATTTACCTACAGTCCACGTATTTTTATTTCACCGGCTCACGAAGCGAGAACCACGGACAGGCCGGCAACAGTACCCATGGGTGTTCATACGACGTTCGAGAGGTTAAAACTCGTAGTTTTTGTCGGGCGGAAACATTGAACTTACCACCAGTACACCGAAAAAAAGACGTTTCCACGTCAAAGTTATGCCAAAATCAGGTAAAATCACAAAAATTAAGTGGAACTAGTATACGACGCGTTGACCACGCGTTATTAATGTATTATCTACGCGTACACTACACTATCTACGGCCTGCATGCGCCACTAGATGGACATGAGTTGCCCACCCGGGCTACCAAGTGTTTAAGAATTGTACAAACTAAAAATAACCCATACAAATAGTTCAACTTACAGTGCAGGTAGTAATTGCCACCACAAATGACATGCAGAGTTCTTGATCGGTAACCAGAGATAATCCTCCGAAAAAATCACCATCGATCAGGTGACCCTGTTCCTTATGATTCTGGGAATATACTGCCAGGACACCGTTGTCAACAATCATTAGGCCTTCTGCTTGCACCTGCGCCTAGTTAGGGTTAGAGTTTCCTTTAGATCCCTTGTGATACTCTATTACTGAGAAGCTTACGCTAGCTGGTACAAAATATTTTCATGTCGTTAAGGCTAAGGACTGAGCACATTAGCAGTGGATTCTTTGTTTAGATATGAAAGCGTAGATTCGCTTATATTTGCTAAGGGTGAAGGATAATGGTAAAATACTCACTTCTGCCACGATTGCATTTCTCAAATATATTTCCACTCTCAGTAATAGGACGATCTCCTCTAAAATGGGCAGGGGCAGATCAGCGAAGTACGGGATCCGCATCACTACCTTCGAGAAGCAACTCAACTTGGCTTCCTTCTTCAAAACTTTTGGCAGCATCCTATACAACTCGTTATTCCGCTCCAAAATTTTATATCGTGACGGTCTGAAGTCAAAGTACTGTTTTACCTTCAAATTCATATCATCAGATATCTGACGGGCCGATATCATATTTTGAGCCTTCATCCTTAACTGCATGTACTTATCTTTAGGATATACATGTGGACTAATAAAAGCATAACACTCCAATAAAATCCAAACGAAAAATATTTTACAAATAATGTAACCAATCAATGCGGTCATCTTATCCAAATAGAAGATTCTCTGCCCAATGTCAAAGCTATGTAGCTGTAAAGATTTCAAAATCCTGTTCATATCTAAACCCAAGTACACGTGGTTAGCTAGTACACGCCCCTGATAACCGTATTTGAGGCCTGCTCTGACACCTAACATGGAATTGGAGACTACTACGCCTCTAGCCATGAATACAAGCAAAGTTATGGCGTCGCTTAGGTCGTAGAACTGGCTCATGGTAACGAAACCGATGGCCCCGATCCTTAAGAACTTTAATATGTGGTTTCTGCTAGATGAGCGTTTCTGAGTCCAATAGGCGGATGTTTCAAAAACCCTGAACAGACTAAAGACACTGATAATCTTCAAAGCACAGATAAACTTGTTAGCCTTACACAAGCCACATGCTATATTAAATCCGTATCTAATGAACATCATCCAATGTAGCGGTATGGCCGACGCAAAATGTATGAACAGTTTCTTGGTGCAGTAGTTTATAAGGGACTGTTCTGTGTCTAAAATAACTATTTTAGCCTCGTGTTTAATGTACCCAGTCTTCAGGTTGACATATAGATCTGCGATGATAATTAGTTCGAACAAAGCCCCTAAGTAAAAAAGAGATATTGGTAAGGCCTCGAATATGAAGGAGGACGTTAAGATGAATATAATCTTGTTCATGATGAAGACGTGCAGTATTAGGAAGTCCCAGAAGTTCCTGAAATGTGATAATCGCATTATTATAGTCCGTCCGTGAATGTTGTCTCATCTGCAAAATAATATGTTAGGCTTGCACTAACTTCCTCATAGAGAGGTAGACGGTGATGTATCGACATCAGCGTAACTTCTAAGTTGATGAAGATTTTACAATTATTTAGATATTTGAGAAAACAGTTGTGTTGGAAAGGAATGCGGGAAGACATCAGACATCCCCCTGCTTTTGTAAGCAGGGGAGGGTCTTCCCGCTATACAAGCAAGCCTGCTTTTGTAAGTGGGGGAGGGTCTTCCCGCTATACAAGCAAGCCTTTTTTTTTTGTGGATGGGAAATCATCAAATGACTTCTCCCGCTCTGGGCGGAGCGGGAGGGCGTGTCAGACTTTTACTGACTAAAACCCACCCGTGTTCCTTCTGTTGCCTGTGCCGGGGCCACGGTAACTCTTTCGAACATCCCGCAACCCTAGCTGGATACAAGCAAGCCTGCTTTTCATTAACATGGTATCTCATTCGCGGGTTTTACTGTTTACACGCTACCATCGCGTAATATTGGAAACATTGTAATTTATAACCCACCGATTTTTTATAGTAGCAATAGTTTTTGGTAGAATATACCCTTCTTAGTGTATTTTTTAAATCCCCAAAACCAGCAAATACATAAGAGTCGAGAAAAAAAATTGGTTTCCAAACAATAATATGGTTAATGACATTTCAAAGGACAAGGTCAACAACCCAAAAGTAAAATATTACCTTGTGACAAGTTTTGAGGTCAAGAGCATTTTCAGTGTCAATGACACGTCTCGAAGTAAGGCGTGATCGACGGATCCCCGCTTCGCGGGGCTCCTATTTCTGGATGGTTTAAAATAAAATAACCACGAAGGGGATGACGGGGTCTTTCAGACCCCGCCATGTCCTTCTAACCTAACCTATCCGAGTCGGGGTGCCCCAAGTCTCGAGCTCGCTTCGCTCTCTCTTGCATCCAAGTTTTCATTGCATTTTACTAAGTTGAGATGTCACTTTGTCTGAACGTAACATGGAACAACCAAGGAGTGAAATTCATTCAATGTCTGTGGTAAAATGTCAAAAAATTTCAGTTTTATTTCATAATTATGTGTAAGTTTTTGAAACTTTACTATTTATTTTCTCGAAAACTATGCATTTGCTGGCTCTGTCATTTTGCAAAAGTGTTCTACATAAAGACATCTACACGCTATAAAATTATGACGCTTCTGACGAGTGGGTTATAAAGTACAATGGAGCTGTAATATTTTCTACTATTACCTAAACTTGCTCATCGGATGTATGCGATGTCTGTACTTGCGGAACTGCCTGAATCTTTCAATCTTCATGGCATGGGAGCTATTGTAAAAACCTCTGGACCTCCCAGATGTGTATGACAGTAGAAACAAATCGTGCCACCATCGCATGATGCGGGCCACGCAGCCCGTGCCAACTATGTCGGTCTTCAAAACATCCTTCTCAGGAGCAACTACGCAAGTATGGTAATAATATGAATCGTGAAACTCATGATTTCGGTACATTTTTAAATAAATTACTTCATTTGTACCGTAATCTAAAATTATCTCTCACAATAATATGAACTGGAATTTTAAAGTTCCAAAACACAGATTATGTAGGTTCCAAAATGATAGCTCTATGTCAACTGTCATCCTTAAAGAAAAAATCATGGATTGTATCCATGTCGTGGCTCTTAGAATTGATCATTTTATGAAGTGTTCGACCATTTCATGAAATGGTTGTATTTCATGAAATAGAACATCAACCGGTGGTCACATCATGATTTGGTCTGGCCAGACCATTGAATACTCAACGTTTGACGATATGAACCAATGATGTTATATACTCCGCTAGGAGTATATGTGTTCTGTGGTTATGTAGGACTAGATCAGCAGTGTACGAACCACAGAACACTAATACTCCTAGCGGAGGCCAAAGCGTTACTACTACAGAGTACTCTTGTATATGGTTACTACGTCGGTTGAAATGAGACAAGACATTGTTTAGGAAAAACGGCCAGAGTTGCCAATGATCAACATAATTTTTCCAGAATAAATGAAGGTATTTATTGAATCAATTACTATGAAAGGTGTAATAGGGAACTTTCAACAGATTAAATATTTAAGAAAATTGACAAGGATTAGGTACATATAGGAAGAAAAAAAAAGCGTAATCGTAAATATTATATTTCAGAACTATTAAGATTGTGTCAAATAATTATTGTTTAAACATAACATAACATCACGCCTTGTTTCCCCGAAGGGTTAGGCAGAGGACGGTGTACCTATTATAGTAATACCCACATTTCGCCAGTTAAGTTTAAGTCCCATGTCTAAAATTGATGTCATGTGACATCTACCAACCCGCACTGGGCCCGCGTGGTTGATTACAGCTCACTCCCTCTCGAAGAGAGGAGGCCTGTATCCCAGCAGTGGGAACATTATAGGCTGATTATGCATGTATGTATGCATTCGAAAAAATTCACGGTAGTAGTACATACAACGAAATTATAAGGAAAACTACCACAGCTAAGTAGGCTTTACAAGTTTACGAGTAATAGTCAACCGACTTACATTTGCAGTTGGAATGTATGAGAGAACATGTTTTTCAGCTACAATGTTAACTTTGCTCTTGGGAAAAATTAATCCCAACTACGGAACCCTTCATTGTGCGTGGTCCGACACGCACTTGGCCGGTTTTTTTCTATTACGGCTGATTGACGTTTAGCCAAAATGTATTACGGCTAAATAAACGTACGCCGAGTACTACTTAGTCTGTGGTACGCCGCATTGTAATAGCGCATCGCGTCCTACAATGCGGCTGATCCAAAGAGTAGTAACTATTTATGGCTGATCAACGCTCCGCCATAATATCTACAATTTGGCGCGTCGCTTTGTAGTTTTTAGTTTCAAAATGCTACTGCTAGTAGCTCTGCACTACTATAACAACAACAATGGCGTCACGTATAGAATCTGTGTCACAGGAAAGTGCAAATAATAATGATTTAATGAGTGAAAAGTGCGGACAAAACATGTAGGTAAACAGTGAACAAAGACAAATTGAATGTGCGATAATATATATTTTTTTGTAGTAGGTTAAATATCCCGGTCAAGTTATTACACAAAAAGGTGTTTCCACCGACCCAGGGAAAGTGAGTGCTGAACTCGAGATGAAGGTACCAGGAAACCTAAAGCACCTGAGAACCTTTTTACAAACTTGTTCATGGTTCAGAAAATTCATACCCATCTTCTCAAAAGTTGCCGAACCATTGACACACCTGACTAGGTAAAGTCAATTATGCTCTTGGGGCTCAGAATAGACCCAAGCATTTAATGAGCTGAAGAGTTTACTGACCACAGCTCCAATACTGGTACAAGCTTGAGTCGTCTCTTCATTCTGCGTACTGACGCAAGTAACTACGCCATGGACGCAGTTTTATCGCAGGGCGACGGCAATCCGGAAAGGCCAATTGAATATGCCAACCGACTCCTCAACACAGCTGAACGCAATTGCTCCACCACGGAGCGTGAAGTACTCGCTGTAGTGTGGGCGGTGGAGCATTTTCGGCCTTACCTGGACAGTCCACCAGTCGTGATTGGCAGTGATCATCAGCCTCTACGCTGGTCGCTATCTCTTAAATCACCTGCAGGTAGATTAGTCCGTTGGGCTCTGAAGTTCCAGTCTTTTGATATCCAATTCGAATATACCCCCAGGGAAGGCGAATGTTGTGGCGGACACGCTGAGTAGACGGATTTATTCCAGCGACACAAGCGACAGTTGCGGTATTTGTACAGTCATCTGCGATCTTCCTACGAAGACACTTTGTCAGCTTTGCTTGGAACAGACTGTGGACCCTGAAGTGGAAAAGATTGTTAAAGAGCTAGGAGGACCTGATGATTTTGCATCTAAAAGATGTTTAGAAAGGGGTTACCTCATGGATCAAGGAGTCCTGTACCGATTTAATCCAGACTCGAACAACTCACCTCGACCTCAACTCGACTCGACTTGAATATCCTCAGTTAGTAATACCTGCCGGTCAAGTTGCAGCTATTTTGAGGGAGTTACATGACTACTTATAAACCGCTGGCCACCCATGTATCAATATAACCTACCAGAAGGTAGCACAGCTGTATTATTTCACAGGGATGTGGAGAATAATCACCGATTATGTCTTAGCCTGCATCCATTGTCAGTGATATAGGGCTAACAACGCCAAACCCCCAGGCCTACTCCAGACACCGGTCATGAGCCAGCGGAACGAGGTGTTGGCCATGGACCTGTTCGGCCTACTTCCAGAGGGTGACCAGGGGGAGCGGTGGGCCTTTCTCATTGAAGACACTGCTACCCGATGGACGGAGCTGTTTGCTCTAAAAGAAGCAACAGCAGAAGCCTGCGCTCATGTCCTCCTCGAGGAATATTTCATGCGGTTGGTCTTTCTCATTGAAGACACTGTTACCCGATGGACGGAGCTGTTTGCTCTAAACGAAGCAACAGCAGAAGCCTGCGCTCATGTCCTCATCGAGGAATATTTCATGCGGTTCGGTCTGCCTCGCAGGATTATTTCGGACAATGATGTCCAGTTCGTTTTCGTAATGATGCGACAGTGTATGTCAGCCCTCGACATCAAAAAAATTTTTGTCCCGCTGTATCATCCACAAGATACTCTTGCAGAGCGAAAAAACCGCGACCTTAAAGATATGCTGGCCCATCTCGACTGGTCGATGACCACACCTCGTGGCGGAAGAAGTTGCCAGTGATCCGCTTTGCCCTGAAAAGCGCGAAATTTTCAAAAATATCCGTCGGCTAGTTTTCGAGTTCTAAGGTGGCTCCTCAATTCAGAATGTCTAGATTGAGGAGCCACATTAAACGTCCTGTAACTTCTTAAGGGTTTTACTGCAAATTCGAGGATAGGGCCTACAAAATCGGATAATTTACTTCTAATTATTGGTAGTACCCGCGTTTAAATATGAGACATGGCTCCTCAATCCAAACGGACACTAAAAATTTGACACGAAATAGACCACCCTTGATAATAAGGCACTAGACACACGCGGGGCAATGACATCAACAATTCAACACAAACGTTATGGTATTATTACCAAAAAACACAAATTAAGGTTCCACGGTTGTTTCGGTCTAATTGGGTTTTTTGTACGACTTTTGATCAAAAGTTGTCTGAAAATAAAACACCATTTTTTATGACCTTTATTTATAAATCCATACTAATACTATAAATTCGAAAGTAACTCTGTCTGTCTTTCTGTATGTTACCTTTTCACGCCTAAACCACTGAATGGATTTCGATAAAGTTTGGCAAGGAGATGATGAGATGGCCTCCTGGCGAAGGACATAGACTGTCTCATAAATAATCCTACAGGGGGGGGTATAGGATCGGCGGCGGCGATCTCTCGCGTCCGGCCCTGGTCCAGGCCATGGTACGGAGCGAGAGTACATGGGAAGCCATTACCTCCTTCTGCGAAGCAGTAATGCTCGCGAAGGAGGGGGCGAGACGCGTGAGGGAGAGGCAAACTTTGCGCCCTCACGCCCCTAGTCGCCGCAGGAGACGCCCTGGGCGTCGGGAATTGGCAGCCGATTCCCGGCCACCGTAGGCGCGGGCTTGCGGACGGCGAGCAATGGGTAGCTCGCCGTCCGGTAAGGACCAGGCCCGAGTCGACGGCGCGTTGTGTTCCACGCGCGCCTCAAAGAGATGTCAGCAGCATTGAAGGGGTCCGCTAGGACCGATGCCAGCCGGGGTTGCGGGATGTTCGAAAGAGTTACCGTGGCCCTGGCACAGGCAACAGAAGGAACACGGGTGGGTTTTAGTCAGTAAAAGTCTGACACGCCCTCCCGCTCCGCCCAGAGCGGGAAGAAGTCATTTGATGATTTCCAATCCACAAAAAATAAAGGGGGGGTATAGGGGATAAAAGTTTGTATGGGAAACCCAGCATTTCTTAAGTTAGGTATATGAAAATTTAAATTTATGCTTTTGGTAGGAAACGAATTATATGGTTCAGCGTTTTTGAAAAATCAACCCCTAAAGGGGTAAAATAGGGGTTGATTTAAAAAATCACAAACTATATTAAAAATGTTGTGTACTTACCTCTTTTTAAGAGATTTATGGGATTGGAAATGTATTCATAGTATCTTGACTTCTTGAGGTAACATTTTAGTCTTTATTTTTAACCGACTGCAAAAAAAGACGAGGTTCTCAATTCGGTTGTGTTTTTTTTTAAATGTTTGTTTACCTCAGTACTCCGTCATTTAGAAACCGATTTGGAGAATTATTTATTTATTTGAAAGGACATACTTCCAGATTGGTCCCATTATTACCAAAATCAAGTTCTGATGATAGGATTCATGATGAATTGAGGGAACTCCTCAAATATTATAGGCATATATATAGCAATTTTGGTATTTTCATCAACAAGTCAAGCGTTTACAATCAGTAAGTGTCATTTGGTAAATTGGAACTGATGAAGAAGACGACAGATGGCCCCGGGAACTCCTCAATGATAAGTATTTCACGGGTGGCGATAAGATAGCTCGATTAAGATAGTTTTTTTTTTACTTGAGTTCGGTTAAGCGACTATGATAAATGAATTTAAATAAATGGTTCTGTTGAAAGTGGTACCATCGAACTGATCTGATGATGAAGCCGGAAGATAGGCACCGGAACTCCGTAATAAAACAATGTACCTATCCTAGCCGAGTTTGGGCTTATTGGAATTGTCATGAGATGAGATGCACTCTGGATATAAATGATTTTAATGTTAATACGCTTTAAATTGCGCTACTT
The DNA here is from genome assembly GCA_947568875.1 of Fissipunctia ypsillon. Classification (NCBI taxonomy): domain Eukaryota; kingdom Metazoa; phylum Arthropoda; class Insecta; order Lepidoptera; family Noctuidae; genus Fissipunctia; species Fissipunctia ypsillon. The sequence continues at coordinate 28,446,134 of OX387643.1, forward strand.
GAGCCTTTTATGTTTGGCCTTGATTGTCAGAAGACAGATTTCGTCAACGATCTGTCGTCGTGTGGTTGATACATTAATAATTTGTGGCGACGGCGTCCAAGCCTGATAAAACTACGCCATCAAAACTTCTGACACGACTTAGCGCGACATATATTTTCCTTTTTGCAAAGTTTTTATTTGAGGTGGTCGCATACTAAGGAGAATGCCCATTTTTCTACGGACCGCCGTTGCGCATCAAAAATCCTTGTATGATAGCACGAACTGGATATCAAAGAGGGGCGATGGCGTACTTTCAAAAGAAATAAAAAATATCCTTTTATCTTGTGGGGTTTTTGCTGTTCTTTGATTTTCTGTTCAGCTTTGAGGTTAGTTTTGTAACAAACCTTTCACCAAAAAAGCAGTCCTTTCAACAATATGATTTGAATCATAGAGTATAGTAATATTGATTTGAATTGACATAGGTTAAGAGGCAGCCATATTGTTGATCTACTAGCCAAGCCGGCCATATGAGATGGAATTCCTGTTAATTTTTCTCCTTACTTTACTAACTTTATACCAAATATCGAACGGGATTATTATTCGTTTTGGAAGGACTACTTCAATAAAAGATCACAAGAAAAAGGAGTCTTGTACAAAACGATCCAACCACATCCCTTGAACTCACCGTGGACAGATCATCAGCTGTTGAACAGATGTGATACTGTTATCGCACTGAGACTTCGTTCCAGACACATTCCATGTAATAAGTTCTTATACCTAATGGCAAAATCAACGACTAATTGTGATTTTTGTTTTAATTCCGTTGATGATGTTAATCACATATTAACCGAGTGTGTCCGCAACGAAGTCAAAATCAAAATCAAAGTCAAAGATTTATTTGCAGATAAATATGGTTACAAAAGTTCTTAAAATGGTAGGTAATATTAGTAGCTTAGCATATTTAATCATAACATAATGACATGCAAATTTTTGTTATAGGTGAACAATTACATTATTACTTAGATTTAAACTGAAAGAATTCTTTTATATTATAGAAGGGATTCTCAATTAACCACCTACGTAAAGCCCTTTTGAAGCGAACTATTGGAAGTTCTTTAATTTGGTTAGGAACCTTGTTATAAATTTGAATACACATAGGATAACAGCTTCGCCTATATAGTTCCGTTTTTATTCTCGTATTAATTAGTTTATTATATCTAGTTTTGAACACACATTTATCTCCCAATTTTTCAAACATCTTTGGATGAGATTTGGTAAATTTACATATGTACTTCCTCAATATAAAAACCAGTCAGTGTAAGTATTCTGAGTTTAGAAATAGCTAAGGTTGTAGGATTACAGAGATAGGTTACTGTAATAGTGTTCTAGCTGTGCCACTTTCTGATGCAACTAGAGTACTTTACAAACTAGCTATGCTAAGGTTATGTTAAATAGAAATCAGTATGAATTTGGTAAGCCAATCAGGGCGGCATAATCGCATGTGTGACAAAGCCTTTTGATAAAAAAAGACAAGAAAAAATGGTTCCAACAAATGAATGAATGATCCCAAATAAATGATATATTACCTACATAGGTAGGTCATGCTAAATATAGGAATGAAAGTTTTATTGGTCCATATTATCATCACATTCTTAAAATTCTAACCATTACATCCGTAGCCTCCTCGACTTGATGAAGAGGTAGAGGATGTACCAAAGAAAGGGAACATTTCACACAGCGTGACATTTTTAACGAAATCGTTGATGATTTACTGCACGGAGAACAGGGATTGTAGGCGTAAAAACGTTCTACACAATCCACACCACCAGCACAGTAACAGTAGACACAATGGTCTTCAAAAGAGTTCTTGATCGTACGAAGACTCAACTGAAGACTCAACTGGACAGCAATTCAACGCAATGATAAGTTATAGCACCACAAATGCAACAAATATCATGCATAAAACAACAAAAGTTCGTTGCCGAGTGCCGACACGATGGTTTGTTTGACAGTGACCCTTTTGATAGTTCACCTTTTCACTATGCCTGCGATAGTGTTACCAACAGTTAATCTAAATTACCCTGACCATAAGTGATTTGTCAACTACAGAAAGATTTTTAATTAGGCCCACTTGCGTGTTCATGGGTTATCCAAGATAACTCTGAGTTAACAGCTAACTCAGCGTTAATCAAATAATTCATCTTGCGCCACCAAGAGTTAGAGTTAAACTTTTAAATATTAACCCACCGATGTGGGAGAGTTAGGTCGCTTAACTCTGGGTCAGTGTAAGTAATGTCAAAATAAATTGACGTTATGAGGTACAGCTGATAACATATGTTGTATTTTATATTGTTCGACGTTATAGTAAGTGGAAATTCGGTACTTTATCAGCAGGAAATATATTCATGAACTCATATAAAAATAAATACAAATTATAAAAAAACTTTAAACATATTTTGCTTATTTGTCGTTTTCATCAATCAATAAACTAAATCTCCATGGAAACCACATACAATACGATTAAAATTAAATGTTATGTTATAAAATTCAAATACAAGAAAGTATTACGTATCGTAATGTAGAGTAAAAGAGATGGGTATACAATTTCCGTTGATTGTTCGTTCATTAATTTTTGGTCGGATTACATATCAGGGCACAGACATTTCAATTCTATTTTATGTTTCGTCGATCGAACTGCCATGTTCACAACTCAAAAAAATACTAATATCAGGTTATCTAACCCAGTGTTACTTTTTAGTGGCGCAACACGTAATAAGAGTTGAAATATTAATTACATAACTCCGAGTTTACAAACTCTATATTTATTTGACCCGAATAAACGTGCAAGTGGGCCTTAGTAAAGTAATATTCTCCCGTTAAGACCGATTATGGGGAGGTTCTTAAAATTGGCAATACTAAAATACGCCATTTAAAAAAGTATGCAGTTAAATCGAATAAATAACTAATTAAATACAAAATATTAATCCTACATACGATTTCGATCAAGTGAACTATGAAAAGTTAAACAAATATTTTATAATTTTTGAGTATATTTTTATAGCCATACTCGTTTACTACAAAGCGATTTTGATTTTGGTCAATGTCTTTTGGTCAAATTCTGATGAGTGGTTTTAGCTTCAATAATACGCATTTTTTTGCCATTTAGTGTAGGTATGTTGATGATGTTATAATAACTTCCTGTCACTGTTATTTACTTAGCAAGTAGGTAGTGGTATAGGAATTTAGGTGGGGTATACTTACCCCACCTAAATTCCTTTACTGAAAAGTAGAAAATGAAAACTTATTTATAAAAAAAAAACAACCCATTTCCAAAAAAAACACAACACTACTCAGTGAAAAACAACTTTAATTTCGGAAGTCGGTGGCAAAAAACGAAAAGACATCGACTTCCGAAATTAAACTTATTTTTCACTTTGTAGTGTTTTTTTTTAAATCTGTTGGTTTTTTTTATAAATAAGTTTTTATTAAAATCGGTTAAAAGTTATTTATTATTTGATATTAGAGCGTGACCGGCACAATTTTACTAAACAAAATCCTCCCGCCACGTCTGTCTGTCTGAGCGCGATAAAGTCAAAAACTACCAACCGGATTTTGATCCGGTTTTCACCAATGAACTCATGAGGTTTAGGCATATAAATCATTAAGGTTATGTATAAATTGGCTGAATTATGATGACTGGGAGCTTTCTGGCGTCCGCCGCATAAACCAATAGAGTATTACGGAACATAGGGTACTTTTCATCCCGGTAGTTCGTTCCCGTGGGATATTTTCCGACATCCACGTGGCGCAGCCGCGGGCAAAAGCTAGTTGTTTATAATCGTCTTATAAGCATGTAAAATCAACAAAGAAAATAACAATATAGTCAGAAATGATAGAAAAAAAAATTAATGGAGTTTCTCAAAGCACTCTTCATATGATAAAAAATTGCAAACAGAGCAAGTTTTGCTTGTTTCTTTCGCAAATTTGTCTTTTCCATCTACAGTTTTCCCTTTTCTACCGTAAATTTTACAACATTCTACGCAACGTCCTTTAATGCTGGATATATCCAGCAGTGGACTGCTATAGGCTGATGATGATGAATGATTTTACATTGCATCAAGGCTATTTTCCTATGCAACATTCTTTAGTCTACTGATAAAAAACTGAACTTTTTAAGAGGGGGTTCCCCTTTACATTCCACACATGCCTGTGGCGCTTGCTCGACGCTGGGCATGGTGTTGATGTTGATGGACCTTCTTGAACTGCTGCGTATTTGCGAATCATCCCTCTGATTACTTCCTCTCTGAACTCAGTTATTTTGAGCTTCTTTTTTGCGAGTATTTTCAAAATACAAGAAGTGAGCATTCACGATGCTCGTACCCCACAACACCCCAAAAAATGACTTCCGGTACTATTTTGTACAACACCACAAAGCGGAGCTGTATAACGCCATCTGGTCACTCAGAGCTATGCTGGACTTTCCGGTGTTATAGTCTACGATGCATTTTGGCTTCACGATCGTTCGATTTGTTCGAGTTTTTTGCGAAATCATTTTTAGTCTTGAATATTTAGTTGAGAGTCTGGATACAATCCTCTTATCTCTCCACTTCAATGCCATGATACCATCACTCGTTACCTGAGCCGCGATTTCTCCTCTTCCTAATTTGGCAACAACAACATCTGAGGGCAAGTGCTTTCTGTTCAATCGAAGAGTGCCTACTAAATGAGTTTTTCTTTCCTGCAACTGGTAAGCTAGGGGTATACTGGTATACCAATTGTCAGTGTACAGTATTCTTCCTTGATCTAGTAATCCGTCGATCAGTTCCATTACAAGTTTCAGCGACGCCAGTTGTAGGATTTTGAAGTTTGCCAGTGTATACCTTCATGTTCCAGGTATACCCTTTATCCGAACATAATATGAATACTTTCATCCCGTATGTATGACGTGTGTTAGGTATATATTGACGTAACAAAAGGCTACCTCTCCAGGGTATGAGGCTTTCATCAGTGCATATTCTTTGTACTGGACTAAATGCATGTTGAAAGTTGTGGATATAACAAGGCGTAGTTTGAATAAATGATCATCGTTTGGGGCTTCTGTATTATTAGAAAAATGTAAAAATTTGAGAAGATGCTCAAATCTGTTTCTAGGCATAATTTTTCTTGATAGAGGAAGTCCGTATAGTTCATCTTTCCGCCAGTAATCACGGATTGCAGGAAGCTTTACTAGACCCATCCATCCAATAAGCGCTAAGAATCTCATTATTTCTTTCTTATTTGTTGGGGTCCAGACATGCAGTCTAGAACCAGCTGAAATGTTATTCCCTCTTACGAATTCTAGTGTTGTGTATAAGTTTCATCAATTATGTCACCTGTCAGAAATAATTCAAAATAATCAAGAGGCTCTGCCTCTGCCAAAATCCCTTGGTATATGTCTTTCATGCCACTAGAATATTCTCCAGTAAACTCAAAATTAGGTAGGTCTTCAGACTTGCAATTTTGCCAGACAATATTTGAAAGCTTTTGCGTCTCCACATTATGTTGTGAAGTAGCTCCAGATGTGCTGGGTATATTGTATCGTTCTTCATTGTCTAATAAAGGGCTCCTAACTTTCAAACGATCCACAGTCACATGATATTCTGACGAATATGATGATATGGACCTATTATCTGGTGAATCGGATAAATCAGATTGAGATTCCGGATGAAAGTCTGGATCTGCTACAGAATCATCGCTTGAATAATCCATCTTGAATAAACTACGCAGAATATAGTTTTTTTTTCTTTTTGAAGCTTTTACACTGTATTATTATTGTCTTTTACACCGTACTCTAGTCTTATTTTATCTGCTTATACACTTCTTTTTTTACACTTTTATTCAGAAACAAACAGCAAAAAATCCAAACTAATATTATAAATGCGAAAGTAACTCTGTCTGTCTGTCTGTCTGTCTTTCTGTCTGTCTGTCTGTCTGTCTTTGCTTCACGCCTAAACTACTGAACCGAATTGTGTGAAATTTGGTACAGACATAGTTTGGAACTTGAGAAAGGACATAGGATAGTTTTTATTACAAAAAATAAAATAAAAAATAAAATTTATTCCGGGCATACAGCGCCATCTATTGGTCAAGAGTCGGCATCAATTCAGTATAGTACGCGTCATGTAAAAAGAACGCTGGAAGAAAGTGGAGGGGGGGTGTTTGCGCATGAGTACACTCGCGCACGAAACTACTAGGCCTATTGTTTTATTTTTGAACTAGCCCTTCACTCGCGGCTTCGAATATTGGTTATTCGTAGATACATTGAGAAATATATTGATGGAGTATTATTAAATAGAATTAAAAACATGTTTGATTCAGTGTAGAATGTTTTTCTAATTACAAAAAATTAAAGTAATATTGAAACTCCTTCCATTAAGTCGTCGTGGGTGACGTGAAAACCAGACGAGGACGCGGTGCTGGTGCTACAGGTGGCCGTTTCATCGTCGTCGCTGTCATCGCTTGAGCTTTCATCATCATTTGAGTCAGAATCATCATCCCCTACACGAATAATAAATGTTTCTGTCATCATGTCGACCACATGATCGCTTTTACAATAATCGGCCTCTATTTCCTTTACCTTGGTGCATAATTTCCCCCATTTTGTTGCTCCCATTAAATTTACTTTTTCATTAACCAGGTCAGTTATCCGTGTAAGGTTCCAACTTACATTTTTGCTGGCGACATATCCCTTTATTTGGGACCAGGCCATTTCAATAGGATTTAGGTCCAGGTGATATGGGGGCAAACGAAGTACAGAATGGCCTGCTTCGTTTAATATAGCGTCGATATTAAATTTCTTAAATAATTGCTCTTTGTATTTTTTTATTAAGTTGTATAACTCCGGCTTTAGCATGGATTCTTCAAATTCAATTCCTTTTTGACGGATCCAGATTTGCATGTCTGTTTTCTTTATATTGGACGTTGGTGCAGCATCGAGTTGTTTGTTGTGGTACGATGCATTGTCGACTACCACGACTGAATTAGGCGGTAAATTCGGCATCAGTTTAATACGGAGCCACCGCTCGTAATTTTCCGAATTCATGTTGTCGTGGTAGTCGCCACTTTTTGTACCGGCTTTGAACGTTAGCAAAGCATTCGGCACAAAACCTGCTTCACCACCCGCGTGCACGATGACCAAGCGGCTACCTTTAGATAGAAGTTTTTTAATGCCTTTGGTGGGACCATCTGTCCAAGAATGATGAGACGCGTGGGAACTATCGACGTATGATTCATCAGTGTAAATGATAGGTCCTCCTTCCTCTCTATATTTTTTTATCTTTCTCAGATATTCAATTCTTTTAAATCGAATTTGTGACTGCTCGATTAAAATTTTTCTGTTGGTTTCTGTTTTTTTCCACATAAAACCCAATTTTTTTAATATTCGCCTGAGACTGCTGCAGATCCATGGAAATGTAGGTCATCCTGTAACTTCCTTCGAAACTTGCCTATGGTAGGCAATTCTTTTTCAGTGACGTGGAAATTGTGGACCACTCTTTTAACAACACCCTGGTCAAAGCTATCAATGTCTGTTATTGGTTTTTTTTAAATTCTTTTATTCTTGCCGGGAGTTCCGAAGACAATAAGAAATTCCGAATCTTTTGAACCTCGTACAATTCGTCTCACTGTAGATTCGGAACATTTTGTTGCCTCTGCGGTCCGTTTCATGCATTGTTTTATATTATAAACTGCATTATTGTCTGCCTCTCTCTTCATAAAACAATATACGTCATAAATCATTTTTCGCAATTTTCTATGTAAAGCCATTTCGTAATTAAAAACTTTTGTACGCGATGGTATTTTTAGAACGAACGTAACGTGGCCACAGCGCGGAAAGCAAAGGTCGACTGACGAACCAATAGCGCACCGGCAAGCATGCGGCGCGTGACCCGCCCGCCCCGCACCGCACCTCATACCACCAAATAGACCGATAAATCGCCTATGCGCAGCTTGACCGCCAGCGTTCTTTTTACATGACGCGACCTGTACTGAAAATTCATCGGAAAAATGTAAATAAATAGTAAAAAGGTATGAAAATATAATATAATACAACTTTTAGTACAAAGAAAATGCTCTAACGGAGTATAGATAATTCTATTAGTACTATATGTCGAGTTGGTGATCGCGCAATGGTGTCGATCGTTACACGAGTTCGGTTCATGTTATTGTTTTAATTCATCGGAAAAAAGTAAATAAATAGTAAAAAGGTATGAAAAAAATAATATCAATAAATAATAAAACTTTTAGTACAAAGAAAATGCCCGAACAGAGTATAGATAAATAATCCGAGTTGTCACTATGCTCGATAGATGGCGTTGGGATCGAAATAGATCGCGCTATGGTTTCGTTACACGCATTTGGTTGGGTATCGGCCGAGCGCTTCGGTACTGTCGTGGAATTGTGGATTAATCGTTTCGTAAATTTAAAATTGGCTCCGTTGTATTAGTAGATTAAAAGGTTTATTTGTTGGGTTGTCTGGTGGTTGTTTTCAAAATTGGTTCCGTTGTATTTGTCGATTAAAAGGTTTATTTGTTGGGTCGTCTGGTTGTTGTATAATGTAAGTTTAGTTTGATCTCGATTATTAGTAGATACTAAAATTATTTGTCTAAATTCGTTTTAATTTTTAAATTAATTAGATCGTTCCTTTTAAATTATTTAGTTTTAAGCTTGGTTATTAAGAGAATAGGTTGTAATATAATTTCTTTTAAATTGTTATCAAGTTCGTAATTCGTATTTTTTTTAAATTCTTTTGGTTTCAGTTAGTTTTCAATTTAAGTTCCGAAAGATTGTAATATTTCTTTAGTTTAAGTTCTTTTTTAAACTACTTTTTTCAATGACGAGAAAACGCAAGTCCAATTTAGCACGTAGTTCCAGCGGAGCTCGAGCTAAAAGAGTTGCAAGAAGTCAAGTCTCAAGAACAGACTCAAGCCCGTTTAACTTTAGACGCCGAGCGTCACGCTGCTCAAAGAGCTGCTGAGACTGAAGAGGTGAGGCAGGAGCGACGGCTCTTAGACGCTGAGCGTCACGCTACTCAAAGAGCTGCTGAAACCGAAGAGATGGCTCGGGAGCGCCGGCTCTTAGACACCGAACGTCACGCTGCTCAAAGAGCTGCTGAGACAGAGGAGACGAGGCAGGAGCGACGGCTCTTAGATGCCGGCCGTCATGCAACTCAAAGAGCTGCTGAGACCGCTGACATGACTCGGGAGCGCCGGCTGTTAGACACCGAACGTCATGCTGCTCAAAGAGCTGCTGAGACTGAGGAGGTGAGGCAGGAGCGACGGCTCTTAGATGCTGGGCGTCATGCAACTCAAAGAGCTGCTGAGACAGAAGAGATGGCTCGGGAGCGACGGCTCTTAGATGCTGGGCGTCATGCAACTCAAAGAGCTGCTGAGACAGAAGAGATGGCTCGGGAGCGCCGGCTCTTAGACACCGAACGTCACGCTGCTCAAAGAGCTGCTGAGACTGAGGAGGTGAGGCAGGAGCGACGGCTCTTAGACGCCAGGCGTCATGCAACTCAAAGAGCTTCCGAAACTGTAGATCAAACTCGAGTACGTCGGCTTTTGGATGCTGAACGTCATGCGTCTCTGATTTCTGCAGAGTCACATGAAGAATCTCATAGACGACGTGTTCTATTAGCTGCACGGCAAGCACAAAGACGAAATATATTTACACGTAATACGTGGGAGGTATTTCATGATGCTGCTTTTGATTACGACCCTTTAATCGATTACATGAACCATCGATTAGTGCTCTTAGGACGGATGGCTAAAAAGTGCACATATTGTATGGCATTAAAATGGAAAGAGGAAACTCCGGGTATGTGCTGTTCTGGAGGTAAAGTTTCACTTCCATCACTCGGTATTCCAGAAGAACCCCTGAAAACATTCCTTTTATGCGATAGTAATGAGTCACGACTCTTTTTGAACAGTATAAGGAAATATAATAGCTGTTTCCAAATGACGTCATTTGGGGTAGATCATGAGGTTGTTATGCCTGGATTTTCCAGTACATTTAAAATACAAGGTCAAGTTTACCATAGGGTTGGGTCTTTACTGCCTACAAACGATCAGCCTAAATTTTTGCAAATTTATTTTATGGGAGACGAAAATAGTGAAGTTAACCGTAGATGCCAGAATATTAATGGAGTTGTAAGGGATACTGTCTTAAAAATCCAGAGAATGTTGCACGAGCATAACAATCTCATTAATACTTTCAAAACAGCATTATAAAGAATACCGGGAGAAGAATACAAGTTGATTATGCACCCTGACCGTACACCAACTGGGGAACATGAAAGACGGTACAATGCACCGCTTATTAATGAAGTAGCAGCTGTAGTCACAGGCGAACAGTTTGCTTCCCGTGACATTATTTTGCATGCCCGTAATGAAATTTTAAGTAGGGTACCAGATACACACAAATTTTACGACGCATTGCAATATCCGTTGATATTCAGCAAGGGGCAAGAGGGGTACCACTTTCAAATACCCCAAGTCAGTCCTGTAACAGGTTTGCCTGTAAACAACAAAAAAGTCTCATGCATGGATTTTTATGCCTACCATATCATGGTTCGAGAAAATGATTTTAATATAATATCACGATGTAGACAACTGGCCAATCAGTTTTATGTTGATATGTATGTAAAAGTTGAAAGCGAACGATTACGATACATATCATTAAACCAAAACAAATTGAGAGCGGAGAACTATGTCCATCTTCAAGATGCTGTGGCAAATGATGGTAATGTTAACCCTAACGATTTAGGTAAATTGGTAATTTTGCCATCATCTTTTGTAAATAGCCCCCGATATTTACACGCTTATACACAGGACGCATTCGCTTACGTACGTACATATGGTCGCCCCGATTTGTTCGTGACTTTTACATGCAACCCAAGCTGGCCTGAAATAGTTGAAGAGTTGCTGCCGGGACAGAGGGCAATCGATAGATATGATATTGTTGCAAGGGTTTTTCGATTAAAAGTTAAAAAGCTTATGGAAGTTGTCAATAAAGGAAATGTGTTCGGTGAAGTACTATGCTTTATGTACTCGATAGAGTGGCAAAAACGCGGGCTTCCTCACGTGCATATTTTAATCTGGCTGAAGGACAAGCTGAGACCCGATCGAATAGATAATGTTATTAGAGCGGAAATACCGGATCCAAGTAGTGACCAGGCACTTCATGAAATTATTATTAAAAATATGATTCATGGTCCTTGCGGTTCTGACAATCCTCAAAGCCCCTGCATGAAAAATGGAAAATGCTCTAAAAAATATCCTCGCGCGCTTATTAAAGAAACTGTCCATAATGACAATGGATATCCGCTGTATCGTAGAAGAGCACCAGGAGATGGGGGACAAACGGCGTCTGTAAAAGTTTGAAATGTTTATGTTACTATTGATAATAGTTGGGTAGTTCCTTTTTCGCCCGTATTGTCAAAAATGTTTAACGCCCATATTAACGTAGAGGCTTGCAGCTCAGTGCGCGCTATCAAATATATATGTAAATACATAAACAAAGGTAGCGACCAAGCTATCTTTAATTTTAAAAACACCGATGCTGCTAATCCCATAAATGAAGTCCAAACGTATCAGTCTGGTCGTTATATTAGCAGCAACGAAGCCGTGTGGCGGCTTTTAGCCTTCCCGTTACACGAAAGGCACCCGACAGTCACACACCTGACTGTACACTTGGAAAATGGTGAACGTGTCTATTTTACTGCTAACAATTTCCAAGAGAGATTAACCTCTGCTCCAAAAACAACACTCACCGCTTTTTTTGAGCTCTGCACAAGAGATGATTTTGCAAGGACGCTCCTCTATGTTGATTTACCAAGATATTACACTTGGAACGCAACAAGGAGGGAATGGAAACGACGAATCCAAGGAGTACCGGTTCAGAATTGGCCTGGTGTCAAATCTGGAGATGCCTTAGGCCGAGTTTACACGGTCCACGTTACTAATATGGAGTGTTTTTGTCTGAGAATACTGTTACACCACGTGCGGGGGCCAACTTCTTTTGCAGATCTCAAAAAGCTAAATAATCAAGAATTCTCGACATTTAGAGAGGCATGTGAGGCAAGAGGACTATTAGAGAACGATAATCATTGGGATCTAACTCTAGAAGAGGCCGCACAATGCAAATCTGCGCCACAGGTGAGAGAGCTTTTTGCTATATTAATAGCAACGTGTGGACTCTCAAACCCTGAATATCTGTGGGGAAAATATAAAAATGATATGGCGGACGACATTTTACGCAGATTTCAAGAAGAGGACCCAAATATTTCGTATAATGATGTAATTTACAACGACGCTCTGACCAAGGTTGAGGACCAAGTGATAACTATCACTGGTAAATATTTGTCCGATTTTGGTATGAGCAGACCACAAAGAATTGGGGAAGTCAGTAATGATTTAATGCGAGAGCTAAATTATGATCCAGTTTTGTTACAGCAACAAATAACAGAGGCCCTTCCACTTTTAAATCCAGAACAAAGATTAGTCTTTGAGACAATCATCAACAAAGTTGCCAGTGGTGAAGGTGGTTTGTTCTTTTTGGATGCTCCAGGAGGTACCGGCAAAACCTTTCTTCTAAACTTATTATTAGCTGAAATCCGGAAAGATAAAGGAGTCGCTGTGGCAATAGCTTCATCCGGAATAGCTGCTACGCTGCTTAACGGCCCACTCAGTTCTGAAATTGCTACTAAATTTAGCTCATGAGGAAATGCCAGTTTGTAACATAAGTAAAAGTAGTGAGCGTGGAAGAATGTTGCAACAATGTTAACTGCTGGTTTGCGATGAATGTACGATGTCCCATAAAAGAGCAATCGAAGCACTTCATCGCACGATGAAAGACATTAAAAACAATCAAGGTATTATGGGAGGAATGGTGGTTCTATTGGCCGGTGACTTCCGGCAGACCCTGCCGGTTATAGCAAGGGGCACACCGGCAGATGAAATCAATGCCTGTTTAAAAGCATCTGTGCTATGGACACATGTGAAAAAGGTTTCACTGTCGACGAATATGCGAGTATTACTCCATAATGATTGTCAAGCCGGGCAGTATGCTGCTGCTCTTCTGAAGATCGGCGAGGATCGTATGCCTACCGACTCCGAGAGTATGATCACGCTGAGCAGCGAATTATGCCAAATTGTGGATAGCACATACAATTTAAAAAATAGTGTCTATCCGGATTTACGCGCTAATATCGAAAATCGGGAATGGTTATGCGAAAGGGCGATATTGGCGCCAACAAATGAAATAGTAGGCCGGATAAATGACCAAATTATGTCTGACGTAGAGGGAGATGTCATCGAGTATCTATCAGTAGATAACGTCGTGGATACCGAGCAAGTGACATCTTACCCAACAGAGTTTCTCAACTCCTTAGAGTTATCAGGAGTGCCTTCTCACAAGTTGAAGCTGAAAGTTGGAGTTCCTGTGATGCTTATGAGAAACCTAGATCCACCAAGGCTATGTAACGGCACACGGTTACAAGTAACCTATTTAGGACGGAATGTCATTAAAGCCGTTATTATGACTGGAATGGCAAAAGGCGAAACTGTAATTATTCCCCGCATTCCCATCATTCCAACTGATTTGCCATTCCAATTCAAAAGAGTTCAGTTTCCGCTGAAAACTGCGTTTGCAATGACCATAAATAAAGCCCAAGGGCAAACGCTTAAAGTTGCGGGGGTACATATTGAAAAAGACTGTTTCTCCCATGGACAACTCTACGTTGCGTGCTCAAGAGTGTCAAAACCACAAGACCTATATATTTTTGCAAAGGATGGCAAAACTAAAAACGTGGTATACAGAAATGTCTTGGTGTAAGAAACTTTAATAATATTTAAAGCCTAAAATAATAGAAAATTTGTCAAGGGAGAAACAGTATTTTTTTATGAAATGGCAAATCAAAATAATATTTTGAAAATAAGGGAAAAATAACATTTTCGCCTTTTTCGATCGGCAATAACGGTTTTAATGCCCTAAGTGAGTATACATATCTTCAATTCAAACGCAGAGCTCATTATGTTGATTTTTGAAGAGTTCCCTAGAATATCTTCCACATTTCATTTTTGAAGAGATCCCGCGAGATCGGGAACTATGTGGGTAAAACCAAAAATCTGCCGGAAGTCACTATTCCACGCGAACGAAGTCGCGGGCAAAAGCTAGTAAATAAATAAAAAAGGGTCAAAAAAACATTTTTTTTTGTGGGTTATGACTCTTCTTTTGTTCTGTAGTTTTCTCTTCTTTATTCTTTTTGATCTGAAATAATACATAAAACAATAATGAAGAAAGTCACACAAAACAAAATACACGCGGCCCCAAAAAAAAAGATTTTTTTCAAAAACTTTTTTAGGGGCCCCGTGTATCTTTTAGGCACACATGAATATTAGTGGAAAATCTTGGAAAACCACGCATTTATTTCATACCTATGTTATTAAAATAGCATTAGAATACGAATTAGGTAAAAAATGCAGCGAACAAAAAAATCAAAACACGGTTTTTGGGCTTGGCGCTCAACATGAAACGAGAAAATACTAAAACGAAAAAAAAATCACACGGCTAGAATGTTAATAAATTGATATTAATTATTTTTATTGTGTATGTTTAAAATACGTGATGAATATTAGGTGGTATCAATTAATGTGATAACCTAATCGCCACACTGTAGACATGTTGGACGACCGGTGTATTGTTTCATTTTCTCATTTTAACTTCTGAACATCCATCAGAAGTTATAGAAGCAAGTATACAGACGCTCCTACCCGCAGACGTTGCCAAATAGGATCGCGAGTCATTCATGTGTTTATGATTTTAATTACAATATAACATCACGGCTGTTTTCCCCGAAGGGATAGGCAAAGGTGCACGGTCTATAGTACACACACATTACGCCAGTTATGTTTAAGTCCCATGTAACATCATCAGCATAATTTCATCAAGCGGGCACAAATCCAGACTCCGGGCTACTACCGAGAAATTCCAGATAGAAAACCTAATAACGCTTTGCCCGACTCGGGGATCAAACCCAGAACTACATGCTCAGCAGTAGCGGTTGCGACCACTAGACCAACGAAGCAGTTTAATAAATAAAAATTAATTAAGTACAATAATAAAAGCTGCTCGCATTTGTAACGCAACAAATATAGGTGAAAGTACAAAACGGGTTACCAACATTCTTTTCAATAAAATATTTAACAATAAAACAAGGTTTATGCTACAGAAAATCAGTTTAATTTGAACAGTAAATAGTCCAGAATATTTTAATACGGTTGATAGGGAAGGGAATCCAGAGACATCGAGTAGGTACTGTTACATCAATATTATACAAAGTAGGTATCACTACTACGTAGTGCGGTTTATTATGTTTATACATATATATTAACGTTTAAGGTCCAATATAATTTATGTACTAATAATGTGCAGTAAACAAGTAGAGTAGTGATGTAGTGCTATTCCGTAATATCACTTAAATGGGTGCATTGAAATGTGCTCACAGTAATACCATACCATTTGACTACGTCAAAGTCGCGAGCTGTGCTCACCGTTTGACGACGATTCCACCCATATTTTACCAGTCATGGGTTAATTGAACAAAACGGTATAGTAGGTATAGTATGAGACTGAGAGCATCGTTCCTGTATGACTGGTTACATCATCAGGACATAGTGATAGAAAGGTGAATCTGCGAAAAACTAGTCCGTAACAAGACTAGCTGAGTAGGTATGCTTTAAAATTGTTCATGAACACCTGAGAATCAAATCTAATTTTGTATATTACAGAATAGCATTACAGTTGTCGTTCAAACGCATGACCGCCTATATTGACATCAAATATTAATAATTAAAGTAAAGCATAAGACCATGTCATAATAACATATTTGCCATATTTAACATATTTGTCATAACGTAATATTTACAAATTCTCTGAATATACCACAGTATTCATACTAGGTAATTCTTCAAAAATGGACGTATCTACTTTCTACAGTAAATCTTTATCGTCTTAGTTCTTTTAAATGGTTCAATGAATAATATTTAACTGAGAAGAGGTTTTTGTCCATACAATACAAGAATGTATATCTACATTCATACAGTTCACTGCAATTCGATAGGGACATGATATGTGCCAATTATTAAGGTGGATAAATGATATTATAGTAAGTGATAGATAATTTAACCATATGTATTTATTTGAATGATATAATATCGATATTCTACACACATATTTTAAGTGTTTCAAAATTAACCCAACAAACTAAGAGGTGCTTTAGACCATCGAACTAAATAACTTTTACTATGGGACCAACTTTCTCGAAAAAAATCAGCTATCCCATAGTAAAAGTTATTCAGTTCGATGGTCTAAAGCACTCCTTAAGGTTTGTAAAGTTAATTTTGAAACATCTTATATCTATATCTCCAATTACATAACTATACTTGGATACTTTTTTGGGTTATAGGTACTACAGGACCTTAGTAAGAAAGAAAGAAAAGTAGGTTTATTTGTCACTGAAACACGTGCATACAAAACAATAAGAATAACCAGAAAAATAAAACGAAATAGATCCACATTATAATCACGAGCTCAAAACAGAAACAGTCGGCAGCAGCACGTCATGACTGTGACAAGGAGGCTTCCACACAGCATGATGCTGTGCTATGAGGGACCCACAGCACAGCGCTGATTTTCAGTGGTCACCCGAAAAAGACGTACGGAAATCAAGTAGTAGGTATTTATCGGGTGTGTTACAAAGCCGGTCTAGCATTAATGTCTGGGTGTATCTTCTACTATTATTATGTGCTAAAACAATTTTACGATTGCATTAGTTTTCAATAGCTAATTACAATTTGATCTCGCATCTCAGCTTAACACGTAGACATAGTACAGTCCGCGAGGCCCTAGCTGAGCTTTGCATTTGCGTGAGTGATTACCAAAAGTAGAGTCCGACGACGCGCACACACGCGCACAGACGCGTCGCGCTCTAGGCTGACGTCACACCTACACTATCTACGTGCACTCACACAAATGCAAAGCTCAGCTTATGTCTCGTGGATTGTACCAAGGTGTAACACTACAGTCAAAAATAAATACCTACGTATATTATCATACGCACAATTTTTTTTAAAACTTATCAATAGAATATGTTTGTCAGTTATGTAATTAGATTTTGAATTTAGAGATAATAAATAGGGCTTTATTAGTACTATAGTTAAGATATAAAATATATTGTAACGTCGTGGTTAGTAAACCAATGCTTGCCATAATATTGTTTAAGTAGCTTTAAAGATAATTCCTTATAAAAGTGTTAAAAAAATATTCACTGTAAATTTCTATAGTAAATGTGTAGAGAGGTTCTAAGAGACCAACGTGATATTATAATCATAAAATTATTCTGTAACATTATTCTAGTTTCGTCACAAAATTTCTGATAATTTTTTAAGCAATTCTTAATTCGGAGGTAACATATTATTGTGTAAATTCGTGAGTTGAAATGTACATTATGAACATTTACATGATGTCATTTCGATACCGACGGTTCTAACGTTGTTTGTGAATAATAATCATGAAAATATACTCAGAGCAACCTTCTCAAAAGTGCTTGGCCACAATGCCGAACTAGTCGAAAATCGATCAAGTACGCTACCTATTAGTAAAGTGTTTCCAAAAAGACAATCTAAATATTAATTGATACCTAATTATCTTTAAATGGTTACAGTATACTCGTTTATACAAAAGTATGCTACAAAAATTCTTGCAAATCTGTTCATCACATCGTAAGAGAGACCTATCACTTTCGTTATAGGACGTTTTGTCTGTTTCTAAAGATCAATTTAGTTAACAATCTAATTCGTTCTTATCAAAATCGATAACATTTAATACTTCCCAAAACTTCTTAACCTAAGCCGTTTTATAAGATCCCTTGACGTTCGAAATTTCCAACAATTCAAGGAAGCTGAATATTTTAGCGGCCTTAACTTAACATTTCACTTTCCTACAATACTTTACTTTACAACGAAAGGCAAGTGCTGCCACTAAATACCAACAATCTTAAATTTCCAACACTTTCAATCCAAAAATATTACATTAGGTACTTAAAGTTTCCCCTTAGATACTTGAAACAGTTATCAACCGTTTATTTAAAAGTGCATACATAAAATATATGATGTCATTTTCATAATAGACTAACGTCTCCTTTATATTAAATATCAATAAAATTACCACATTGACAACGTTCATTAAATACACGCTACATCGGATATGAGAATCGATACAATATAATATTTATAATATAGAAATTGTTCGCAGCAAACGTACAAATGGTTGATCTACGATACTATGCAAATGGACCGATATGTCACAAAATTGGTATATGTATACCTATGTATGACACGCACATATACTTATTACTAACATCGATGTACACTTACACTAATTTATTCAGGTCTACCGATAACAAAAGATAAATAAAAATGCATTAAAAGTCCCTCACATATTTACCTCGAGGATTTATATATTGTCATCTGTAAAACAAGAACACAACACAACAACACTTCTCTATTTTCATCGATATAGGAGAATAAATAAGTGTTCTAAACAACATGTTGACGAAACGGTTGAACCGTTATTTAAAATTTAAGTTAACAAATATTATTTACAAATGCTAAAATTCTTTTAAAATTAATACCTACATTTGCCAAAGAAATGGTGTGGTGTGATTGCAAAATACCTATGCCATAATCTTTCCACAGTCGAGTTATTTGAACAGAGTCGAAGTTCGCTCTAAAGATCTCAAACATAAAACGTACGATTTTAAAGGACATAACACTAAAATAAATGTTTTGTTCGTAATCTTAACGTGAATAACTGAGCAAACTACATATTATAATTATTATTTACAGGATGAGTTGGATCGACCTCACGACATCTTTGTCCAATTTCCTTAATTTCACTAAATGTCGGTATCCCTGAAGTTTTAACTGAGAAAACTCAGCCTTTATACGATGAAAGATCGAATTAAATACAACCTGTTTAATGTTAATGAATATAGGTATAGAATTCAGTGACGCAGCTACAATTATCATTAGAGGGAAGCCGAAGATAAAATTGTTCAGTTCTCATGAACTCAACCAAAAAACTGCAGGTTTTTAATCTTATGATGTAAACAAACATGATGTGTATTATAACATAACATAACATTATGTGTATTTATGTGTATTAAATATAATTATGTAATGTGATGTGATACACAGTTACACAATGTGAACAGACAGGTGTACCATTATTATTTGGCAATAGTGGACACTAAGAAGAGTGGTTGTTCCGAAGGGAAGCCGATAGGAATCGGGTTGTATGAAAGCTACACCCCTGGTATAGATAACTAACCTGAAAGATTTCTCACTATATAATACGTTCATACATATTTTATTATGTAAGTAATGATGTTTTTTAGACCGAAAGCAATCTCGACTAGACTTCTGAATGAAATTAATATTTAGTCGCTTATCCCACGAGAATAATAGTTAAATGACAGTGCCATAATCAATATCATACGTCATCATGAATGACAAGAAGTATACGCAGACTGGAAACGGAAGACTTACAATCATATTAATGTCACAATGGCATGCCAGCTACTGGCATGTGTATGTGTATTTTCGCCTTAACTTACACATTATTAGCTGGAAATACTCACTTTACGTTACATAAGTTTAAGTATGTCTAAAAGTTTATGATCCTAGAAAAAGTCGTGATGTGTCGTGGGACTGTGATGTGTTGTGGGCTTGGAACGAAGTTTCTTTCGCTGTATATTATGTATTAATTAACGAGCCACCTAGTATTGTCGCAAGTTTCAGTTTTTGATTTTTAATACAGAGCCATCTAGTATAGTTTTAGCGAACGCTTTTTCGACAGTGATGATTTCTATAGTCAACTCCTACCGCAAGCCGCGTTAAAGAACTTCGTTCCAATAGGTATCTACAATCAAATATATCTTTTTAATGTTATTAGACGCAAAAAAAAAGCCAACGGCGCATCTCGTGCAATACCGGTGACAGAATCCCAGAAGCAAAGCTGAAATATCTCAAGTGCTTTTTTAATACACCAGTGGCCATACCCTACAAACCGGAGCACAGCAACAGTGTGTGGCGGCAGAAATAGGCATGGAGTACTTTCCCAGAGGAGTTTCTACACAAAGACTATGGTCTACTAAAAGGCCTTGTAACATGAAGCCTTATAACAGATGAACAAGAAGATCAAACTTTGAGACTAACTCTCTCTGATGCCATTTATTGAAGTCACAAATATTTAAAATGTGAAGTTTCCTTACTAGAACTTTTCTTCCCACTGTTTAGTGTAAATATGTATAACCCAGGTTATTTTATTATGATATAAATGATTGTTAAATATGCCTAAATAGTATATTATAACTAGGATGTTCTCATAATAACGTTAATTCTACCATGTTCGAGATCCAGGATTAATAATAATAAGATAATATATCACCAACATGCACCTACTACGAATAAAATACACGCATATATATATTAGAAATATTTAAGAAATCTTATCATATTACCATATAAATAATATACCACTACAAGATAAGTCAACATGATTAAATGTCATATTTTCTTCATATGAAGAATCCAAAAAGATTTTAATTCCAAAGCTCAAACAGTAGTAGTACTAGTAAATTGTATCACAATAGAATGTCTAAAAGAGTGAGACCTGGATAAAATGATCTACTATAATGGCAATTTGAAGACTGTCTTACATAAATCGCTTTAACCTTGCGGCAAGCAGACAAACTTTAGTGAGCACTGCAAGTGTCCCACATTACATCCCGTGTTCAGGCGAGGTTCAGGCTGAACTTCCACCATTTCTTTGACAAACGCCTCGTGCCATTCTCGAGGAAGTAACTTCACCGAGCGTTAGCGTTATTGGAATCGCTTTCGGGTCCGTCGTGGTACTCGTGGAAGCAGGGCACGATGCAGAGGTTGGTGCGGCACTCGGGGCAGTGGTACTGCGTCTTGCGGCGGAGGATGCGGCCGCACTCGTCCACGGTGTTCCAGCAGAAGTTGCAGCTGAGCGGCGGACCGGAGCGTACGGCGGGCGTGTGGCTCGCGCGGGTCGCCTGCGATGCGTCGGACTCGAACGACGCCGACGCCGACGCCGACGTCAACGTCGCGCTTGTACTCGTCGAGGTCTGCCGCTCGGCGGTGCTCACAGCCCGGATCAGCAGCGAGCCCACTTCTTGTTCCAGGCGAGGCTTTCGGGTGACTATAGCCTGGAAATTGAAATCGTTAAATAGCTAAGCACTTTGACAAAAAGCAAAAGAAACATTACTTCTAGGTATAAATATAATGCCTTTTCACATGGAAATAGAGGCTGAAATTACTGAAAGATTCATGCTAGATTTTTACATAAAAAACTTTTGCTCCATTCACGTTCAAGTATCCAACAAACAAATCATTTTGCTTCTATTTCCATTCTTCCTCTAACATTTTACTGCACAGAAGCGATAATTTTTACTTGCTCGCTTTTGGTTTATTTACATCGTGATTGTGTCATACAATACAGGGTGGCCCGTGAAACGATATCCAAAGAAAAATTTCAAAATCCTCTCTCCAAGTGCTTCCTGAAATATCCCCGCCATGTATGTTCAGCGATTATTATAGTTTAGCAGCGGCCGATTTTTAATATTTGTTGGGAAATTCTCATTAGACTTCAGACTTTTTTATTTTTCACTTTCTGTTGTCTATTTTTTGAAAATGAGTGTTTTTGTTATAAAACCTTAAATTCTGGTCTACGATCGATTAAAAATACTATCTGTATAATCATCACCCAAACTGACTAAAACTTAATCAAAATTTCTTTATTCGGACAACAAAGATCCATAATGTTAGTAATACGAGTACTTTCTAGCTAGTGTTAGTAAATGATATTATTCTTTTATTTTTATATATCTCGGGACCCTGGGGTCCCGAACCTTTGGAAGGCGTACGAGGGGCCGAGGCCAACTCGCAAAGGCCCGTTACACGTTTTTAATTATATGAGGCACCAACCGACGATCATCCCTGTATGCACTATGCAGGTGCACCCAAGGACCACCCCGGTTAGTGCAGGACTATTGCAGGATATGGAAAACAAAGATATTGGACTATGGGTTTGACTGGCTAACGAGGACTGGTTACCTAGAACTATGGAAGGACTATGGCCGCGGCTACCAGATCAATGTTTTATAAATACATGAATAAAATGGCAGGGGGTGACTTGCACACTCAATAATGGGCTTCCGAAAACGGTCGCTAGCACATAGTGTCGTAGTGACAACAATTATGAACGCTAAACAACTAGAACTTTTCAAGCGGCAGGAGATCATTGCAGAGGGCGAGCATCAGGAAAATTAGTGTCAACGTCGGAAAGAATGGCCCTGAGCGCAAGAACGCAACGTACATCAGGGTTAGACTGGATAATCTTTAGGCGCACTGGAACGAGTTTGAAATGAACGATGGCGTGCTACATGGCGCTATAGATCTGACCGACGGCTGTTACACTACAAAGGCCACAGAGGCAAGGCTGAACAAACATACAACATAAGCTGCAAACTTGGCGTGCCTACACTGCTGAAACCACGAGTGAGGATTGCAAGGTGAGGTTTGCAATAATGCTTGAGTCCTTTCAAAGTCAGACGAGTTAAAAATTCAACGAGCAATCAACTCCAGAGCCTTTTCACGTTTCACCCGCAACTTGAGCACTGCTGAGATTATCGAGAAAAGGGACATTAGGACAAGCTTAAGACCCTCGAATCCCAAACGAAGTACACTGGCCGCTCGACAACATTCTCGTCGGCAGCGACATAAACTGCGAGCTTGAGTTCTCTAAGTATGCAGAAACGTACGAGTCCACAAAGCGAGATTTTAATCGCAAACTCAACGTCAATGGCCATCAACGCGACAGTGCTCCAAAAGATCTAAATACCAGTATTCTGGTAACTAAACAGTGGTCAACATTCCCTTTTTGATTAGTCGAGCTGGCAAGTTCGACTAATCAAAAAGGTCAGACTCGACCAACACGCAAATGGTCACCATATATTGCTGGTTAGACACCATGATGGTGCTTGGCTGGCTACAGGGTGACGTGAGTCGCTGGAAGAGTTTTGTAGCCAACGGAGTTACACAAATAACACCATCCAACTCCTTGAAACAAGTCAAGTCAAAATAGAATCCCACGGACTGCGCAAGCAGAGGAATTTCACCATCCGACTTAATAGGCCACGAACTGTTATATTTTCACAACCAACGAATAGCAAAGGAAACTAGATCAAACTTACGCAACACAAACAATAAACACGCCACTCATCCACATCTAGGGGCCTACCATGCACTCTTATAGCAGGTCAATTTTGGACGGAAAGTGAACTGTCGGGCTATTTTGTACCACGAAGACGTCAAATAACAAGCGAGCCAGCGATCATGACCTCCTTACGCAACCCCAGTCATAAGTTGGATCTTACGATTCATAATCAATTCACACTTATCTACGGAAGACATAGTGCTGACTCAAAACCTACTCATCAAAACGGTACAGAATAGCTTTGGCGATAATATAGCTCACCTACTCAATATTTTGGACTGTAACCCGTTCTGCACCACTCGTGATTTTATTTTCCTGAATTTCATTGATCTTGAGCGCAAGATCGACTGCTAAGCGGCGGGTCCTAGGTTCGATTCCCGGGTCAGCCAGTGTCATTGGGCTGCCTCGTTGGTCTGGTAGTGGTCGCTGGCGCGAATGGTGGCTTTGGTGGACAGGACATTAATTCAGATTTGTTACAGTTGTAATGGCAATCATGTAATTTGGTTTAAATATAAATAGGTTTATATTTTTAGACTGTAGATTTGTAGACCATTTTTTTATTTTGCTAAGTACCTGGTTCTTGTTGACAGGCCTACACTGTCTTCCCATACTTAATAACACTGTAATTTAAAAACGTCTATATATATATATATACCGTTGAGTTTCTTGCCGGCTCTTCTCCATAGGAAACGACCAATTGAAACCGTGCACCTAGCTTCGGACGTTTCATAAGTGCCCATGTAGCTTTATGTGAAATAAAATATTTTGATTTTGAATCCTGCGCGTGAGATCTTAGGTCGAATCCCAGGTCTGGCAAAATGTATATACAAATCATTTCCCCGTTTAAGGTCCCTCTTAATAGCAAGCGACATCGCGGCAGGCTCAGACGGAGATGGAGGGATGAGCTGATTCAGCTCATCCCTCCAATGAAGGAGTTCAGCTCAGCTGAACTCCTTCAACAAGAACTGGTCCTTAGCAGCTTTAAACAGAGAGAAGTGGAAATAGAGTAGGGAGGCCTTTGCCCAACAGTGGGACATCACAGGCTTTTAATAATGATGACCACGGTGGGCCCAGAACTCTTTTTTCATAGGTACTTATAGATCCAACATCTATTTATAATGTAAGTAACGACGGCTCTTAATTTTTCTCGTTTTTGTTTTATTGGAGAAAAAAATTGAGACATTAAGGTTAGTTTAAGCACAGAATCGGCAAAAGCAAATCGGTCTTTTGGATTTAGTATGGAAGAGCTTCCTCGTAGCGTGTGTTGGCAAAAATAACTAGTTAAAATTCAGCCGTGTGTTGTGCTAATAGTTACCTTAGTCGTGCTGTACTGCGGGTAGGACTCATGTTTCTGTAGCGTCGTCTTTGATACGGCAGGCGGCGGTGGAATGGGCTCGGAGGTCTGCTTGCGAATGTTTTGTTCATCGGGCACCCGCGACTGTCGTTTGAAATGTTTGGTTCGCCGGTGCCAGCCGTCTGAAGAGTTCGGGTTTGCTGGAGCTAAACAATTGATTGTGATATGTTATAATAGTAGAAAAAAAAAAGCCACTGTGTGGAATGCGGCCCACCTGCCAGCTTAGGGCGCCACCAGACCGCGGCCGTTGTCTCAAAATATGTAATCTCAAACATTTTATGTCACAAAATACAGATGACGTCGATCGAGCGCGCTCAGGTTGCACCCTTAGACTACGGGTCCCATTTTCATCATAGTTCCGTTCGAATCCGTCAGATTTTTGCGGATGACGTCATGAGCTGATGGCTGACTGTTGTCTAATTAACATGGTCTACTACAAGTAGTTGACCTACGTTGTCTTGCTCGATCTATCGAACGAATTAGTAGGTACCTCGTTCATTTTATAAATCTTTAATTTTCAGTATAGTATCCAGAAGCAAAAGCAATTAGGTACAACATTTTCAGTTTTTTTTTCTTTGAATACCTATGTGTAAAGATTATATTTTTTCTATGCTATTCGGTAACGGTGCTATTAAATGTTTGAGTATTTTAATACTCGTCAAATCGCCGTCCCCAGAGAATAAAATGACAATTACAAAAACGCAACTTCTCAGGAAAAACTATTGTAATATTTTGTAACTTCGTAATAACTGTATAAAAATTACGAAAAAAATGTTGCAGATGTATTAGCCCCACAGATCCCAAAATTTACATAACACTAAAACTAAGATAATGGCAGTTCATTTTATTCTCCGGCGTTATGTTAGGTTAAACAAGGGACTTATTAAGGGAGGGTATTCAGTATTCGATTCTCGTCCCAAATATGTAAAAAACCTATAACCTTAATTTGTGCGTAATCATGAACACTGAGCGCGTAAGAAGTGAACTTGTAAACAGTAATCACGCGGCAAAACACGTGCCGATCCTGCCAAAAGGGAATCCTGTACGCAAACCCCGCCCCTTTCCTTTATAATGTATTCGCAGATCGGTGGGATTCTGCTATGCTGCAGAGATGGAAGCGGCTCCACACCGAATTGTAATTTTTATGTTTTGTATATACCTACTAACACTATATATTAAGTATTATTGTTACTAACACTATGGACTCTGTCTGAAATAAAGTTATTTGATTTGATTTATGTTGTCTCCGATGCACCGACACAGGATACTCCCGCGCTGACCGCAGTACATGCTAGTGCGCCGCTATTTCCGCATGTCTAATTGCGCTTCCGCGTATCGCTTAAACAACCCCGCTTACTTCGCGATAAAGGTGTCCTGTAAACGTGTTGTTGAATAAACAAAAATGACGTCTTATCAATATTCCAATGAAGAATATTGGGATATGGTTCGTGCCTACGCGTTATCTAATGATAGTGTGTGAGGAGCCATTAATTTGTACCGAAAAATGTTTCCCAACTGCCAGATTCCATCGTACAATCTTAGGTGTCAACCAACGATTGCGAACATTTGGTCAATTCACCGTACCGACGCATGCCCAAGGATGAGGAAGGGAGCCATTACCCAGTGCACCTACAAGAAGCCATTTTTGAATACTACGAGCATCACCCACATGAGAGTACTCGAAATGCTGCAAGACGGGTCGGTATATCGCATTGGACTGTGTGGAAGCTGCTGCATGAAGAAGAAATGCTGGGTGCATACCATTTTAGCCCCGTTCAAGAACTCGAGGTCAACGACCACTAACCACGCGTGAAGTTTTCCGTTGGTTTTTGTCTAGCGCAAGGGTGCATACACCCCGGGTGTCACCACTGTGTGGATCGCCCGGAGGACACGGTGGAGCATACGGTGGAGGTCTGCCCGGCTTGGGCGGAGCACCGCCGTGTCCTCGCGGAAGCGATCGGCGGCGGCGATCTCTCGCGTCCGGCCCTGGTCCAGGCCATGGTACGGAGCGAGAGTGCATGGGAAGCCATTACCTCCTTCTGCGAAGCAGTAATGCTCGTGAAGGAGGAGGCGGGACGCGTGAGGGAGAGGCAAGCTTTGCACCCTCACGCCCCTAGTCGCCGCAGGAGACGCCCTGGGCGTCGGGAATCGGCAGCCGATTCCCGGCCACCGTAGGCGCGGGCTTGCGGACGGCGAGCAATGGGTAGCTCGCCGTCCGGTAAGGACCAGGCCCGAGTCGACGGCGCGTCGTGTTCCACGCGCGCCTCAAAGAGATGTCAGCACTATTGACGGGGTCCGCTAGGGCCGATGCCAGCTAGGGTTGCGGGATGTTCGAAAGAGTTACCGTGGCCCCGGCACAGGCAACAGAAGGAACACGGGTGGGTTTTAGTCAGTAAAAGTCTGACACGCCCTCCCGCTCCGCCCAGAGCGGGAGAAGTCATTTGATGATTTCCCATCCACAAAAAAAAAAAAAAAAAAAAAAAAAAAAAAGGGTGCATACACGTTGCAAGACCTTTTTGCCTTTTTGGTATGGTTCTGTCTGTTATTTATCTGTTTTTTTTATTCATATTTTTGTTAGTATCATGTAAGCATGAACTATTGTCGGTTTGTAGACGTCCCTCGTTTAAAGTAACATACTGTATAGTTATAGAAATAACTATACAGGGTGTAAGGGACAGCCCTCCGCAGACTGATGGGGTGAATTCAATATATCATACTAATTAGATTTGCTGCATAGAATGTTAAAAGTAGTGATTGTGACATAGTATTGAATGGGGAGAAACTAGAATTCGTCGATAAAACTGTTTTCCTGGGGATCACACTCGACTCAAGGCTGCAATGGGGTCCTTATTTAATATCTCTTGCAGGACGGCTAAGTTCAGCAGCATATGCCATGAGAAAAATCCGTCAATTTACTAATGTAGATATCGCAAGGCAATAGATATTTAGGATATTTCACTTACTTTCATAGTATCATGTCTTACGGTATTTTACTATGGGGACGGGTTGCAGATATCGAGTCTATTTTATTCTGCAGAAAAGAGCCATCAGAGCAATATATGGCCTCCCGCGATTCTCTAAGGGAACTGTTTAAAGATATTAACATCATGACGGTACCTAGTCAATATATCTATGAAAACATCATGTACGTAAGGAAAAATCTAAATCTTTTCGGTATACTCGTAAGAGGTGAAACGACACAATTATAGGACTAGAAATGGGGACCAATTAGTTCAACCAGTGGGGTACTGTTTAAAGTATTACAATAAAATACCTCCCCATATTCTCCAACTGGATGAAACGAAATTTAAATCTTCTATAAAACGCACAGTATGCAGCTAAGCATATTATAAGTTGGGGGATTACATCGCTGACAAAAATGCTTGGCTCGATGCTGGTCCTGCTCCACAAGGGCGCAGAATCTAATTGATTAGCATTCGAAAATATTGTTGAAGCTGCTGAAGATTGTAAAAGCTCTTTGTATTGTATAGCATATGTGTGAGCACTATGTACCTACCTACTATAAAGCTACCATTAACTGGGTAGGTCTTTCATTGACTTGAATTTGCCCTGGCGACTGAGAGTATGTCATGCTCACTCAAATGTCTCGCTAGTGGTGGCGTGTGTGTTGGATCATTAAGTTCCTTTCAAAATGGTTGAGCTGAATGGTGCTGATCCATGCATCATATTCGTGAACGGGACTGGTCATCTCTGAGCTGCCAAGGCTTATTTTAATTTTTGAGTCGTTTTTGGTTTTTATCTTTTTGTTGCGGACGCTTTTTTAACGTGCACTTCTTTCTACGTTGTTCTCACATACTTAGTTTCAACATGAATGATGTAACCAATATTTTGTAACAAGATTTAAAAGAGTGTCCGTGGAGTTTCTTGCCCGTTCTTCTCCATAGAGATTACGCTTTGAAATGGGCAACTAGTTTCAACTTTCTGACTAACTGACCGACTCTTGGACAATTCAAAAGTGCCTGTAATTGGTTTATTTGAAATAAATGCTTGTTTGAGTTTGATGACCGGTAGGTATATGAAATTATTTCAGGAACGTTATGGGAATCTGATAAACCTTATTTGTTTTATTACCTCACACGCAATGTATCGTTACCGTCGCCAAACGCGCGTAGCGAACGGCAGCGCAACGAGCCTTTGGCCAGCGAGTATTTCAACCCCGAGTTCGCCAAGTTTTTGATATTGTTACTTTAAATGTTCTTTTTGTTGTTGTATTTCCAGTGCGTGTCAAAAATAAAATATTTTTCTTTCTTTCTTTTCTTTCAACATCCATTGCTGATTTTTTTATTTCAGCTGTTTTATTTACCTAGGTACACAAATGGAGTGCTGCGTACAGATAATGTAATTTTACATTGAAATAAAGGAATAGTAACTGAAATACTATAAAAAATATGATATTTTTCCTGAGAATATTTCCGGTGGAATATTTTTTTAAATTTTTTTTATTTAAGATAGGTTTGCTCTTGACTCTAGTCTAGGTCAGAGATGAGACACAGTCGACGATGGAGCGAGCTTACCCAGAAGAAGCCTGTTCACTCTCACTTTGCAGAGATTGGGGTTGTATGCGTTCGGAAACACAGACGCAGGCAGAGAGTTCCACTCCTTTGCTGTGCGCATCACAAAAGACATTTGGAAACGCTTAGTGCGAATTCGTGGAATAGCAACTAGGTAGGGATGGTAATCTGCAGTGCGTCTAGATGTCCGATGGTAGAAGGGGGCAGGCGGAATGAGGTCGTGGAGTTCTTGAGCACACTCACCGAAGTACAATCTGTAGAAGACCGACAAGCAGGCAACCTTGCGGCGATGAGCCAAGCTGTGAAGCTTGGCATCCACCAGTCTTACGTCGCCAATGAGCCTCTTAGCAAAGCGTTCCACCGAATCAAGCGCGGCAAGTTGGTATTTAGCTGAGCCATCCCAAAGGTGGCTGCAATACTCCATGCAGGATCGGACTTGCGCTTTGTAGAGAGTCAAAAGCTGTCCAGGCGTAAAATATAATTCAAAATAAGGAGCTGAATGCACCCTGTTAGTTTGCGGAGGGCTGTCCTTTACGCCATGTATATCCGTATACGAGTGTTTAACAGCAGCACCTTGTTTATTCAGCCTCAAAAAGATGTATAAATCTACAAGAATTAATTTAATTGCCTACAATCTTTGTTCTATAATTTTGTATCAAAGCCACGAAACATATTACACATTGGGTACTGTGACGTTGTAAAAATGATTTATTTAGTGACTTGTGGCGACATCTCCCGTGGGAACCATGGAAGCTCATGAACTCACACAATGTTTTCACAATTACTGTAGATATGGCGCTGTTTCAAATTGGGGTATTGACCACTGTTTTTATGTTAATTAAGAAT
This sequence comes from Fissipunctia ypsillon, assembly GCA_947568875.1. Lineage (NCBI taxonomy): Eukaryota > Metazoa > Arthropoda > Insecta > Lepidoptera > Noctuidae > Fissipunctia > Fissipunctia ypsillon. The sequence continues at coordinate 28,476,242 of OX387643.1, forward strand.
TCGTAATTAAGTAACATGCAGATGTAATATCCCACATTATATCGTTATTCAATATCTTGAAACTTAAAATGTATTAGTATAGTTTCCTTTGGGAAGGGACTGGCACTCATGAATTCTATTTTGTCTGTGGATGGATCTTTCCCGTTAGTCGCGTTTGTTCGTGGGAACGCAGGTATATCCTGTGGTTCTGTGGAGCTTAGCTGACATCAAACTGAGACAATGCTGAGTTTAACTGTTATCAACTGAGATCTATAGTTTTATCTGTGACTATCTGATTGATAACCGAGTTTAAGTTGTAGTATAACCTATGACTCCTATGAGCGAGTGATACCGACACAACTGTATTTTCTACTCAAAGTTAACGAACTAGGTATTAGTACCAGTTGTTATAAAATATAGTGTGTGGCTGTGACTCGGGACACATAGTTAAATATTTCCTTTATGAGCACAGCCTAAATGTGTCGTTACTTTTACGATTTAGCTAAAGGTTATTAAGCGTTCATCACACGAACCCTCAAAAGCGACTCTGAGTCTTTATTGTGATTCAGTCTCATGCTGGTATCTTCCTTAGCATACTTGTAACAAAGGCGAGGTGTTAGAGAAGATACCTAGCTGTTCCAAGATTGGGAAAGTTCTATAAGTTTGGTGGCTCGCCACATTTGATGTTTGTGTACCCACAGTAATAGTTTTAATTCAATAAACTTTGTAATGTATCAGTGTGTACTTGTTTAATTTGATTCTTTCCCTAACAGCATATACCTAAAAAATTTACTTAGCACGGTTTACATAAGCTGGGTTACAGTCGGGCCCCACGTTGGGAACTGTAACCCGGCTGCTGTAAACCGTGCTAAATACACGGCTTAGTAAAACTACTCTCTCAGACCAAGTAATTCTATTCAATAACTATTTCATGAAATCTTAACATTTCAGGATTATCTAACTTAAGGAATTGTATTACTGATTCTAATGATTATAATTCTGCAAATACAGATTAGTTACGGTCGCGAATCAACTTTAATCAACATACACCCAGACACTGAGCTGCAAATCGCAAAAATCGTAAGAAAATTTGAATTTCGCGGGCTACCTTAGCGCTTTCCCCTTAAACAACGTGATATGAAACGTTAGATTGTAGATTTTAGTTCTAAATTTTGACGTTCATGGCTCTTTGTGTCATGATAATAATGATGGCGTCGGAAACAAATAAATAAAACGAGTAATATGTGAGTGAAAATGAGCCTAACTCGAGTAAAAACAGTGATTGGACAATTTGAATATAAAAGGAGACAATTTTTTTTGTTTGGGGAATAGGCCACAAAGGTTTATTCCTTATAATCTCTAGATTACAGTGGTAATATTAGCAAAACTTTATGTAACCCGAATACTGTGAAATACGACAGTCAAAACAAACTCAAATTCAAAATTCAAATATTTATTGGAACAAACATCGATTACAATTCTTTGTGTACGTTAATACTGCGTTAGTTTAATAACTGTGTCGCAGTTATTAGCGCCCACCCCAGGAGCGAAAACAACGGAGTTCCATAACAAACAATTTAGGTTATACAAGACTTATGAGTAGAAGCCAAACATAAACATTTATTAATAATAGTAGTAGCAATATAAGTGGGTGTGGGGGGGGGGTGAGGGGGTGTGTTTGTGTGTGTGGAAGTTCGTGCGTATGTAGGTATGTGGAGGAAGCGAAATTTATTTAAGTTTGTATTAGGCACTCTATTTCCTCATAGGTCAGGACTTGAAGCCACGGATATATATACAATTTCTCATTAATTTTGTTATAGAGAACAGGACATAAAAACTTATAATGTCTTCTTGCAATCACAAGATTAACTGCCTCAGTCTGACATATTCTCTTAGCTCTACGTTTTTTAGTATTCAGGTTAGGATCACATTTAATATCAATATGCTTACGCAATAAAGTGCTTCCCACAAAGGCTTGTCTTACGGTAGGAACTTCGCAAAGAGCATACAGTTCGTGCGTGGGGAAGCGAATAGGTTTATGTGCCATGACTTTTAGAACGGCGCTTTGTGCTCTTTCCAGACGAAGTAGAAGGCATTTCCCAGAGCATCAACAAACATGATTCATAATAACCTAAAATCTCACAAGAGCGATTGTCTAATGAGTGGATAGGTCTCATTGGTATTTTAAGTTAAAATAGTGCACTGTTCAATAATAAATAGTATAAAACAAAGTCACGTCTGTACTAAAAAAATAATAAAAATGGATTAATAATTATGGATTATTAATGGATTAGATGTATTCATTTCGAAATAGCGCGGCTTTTCCCGGCCACTGACTGTAGATCTAAAATAATAAGGTGATGTGTTAAAAGCTGGTTGTGTAAGGGAAAAAAAACAGTATAGGTACGTCACAATAAGTATTTATTACTGTTCAACATCATCATTTTCAAAGCCATCTCTTAAAAGCAGTATTTCATCTAAAATAAATATACCTCATTAAATTCTTCGCATTTTCAAAGGTAAAACCTCAGATTAGAGAGCATAAACACTCACCTCGCGAGAAATCCACATACACACAAGTTGGCCCACGTCTGCAGCTGTCTCGGATAGTAACTGTCGTCGCACATTCCGTTGGAATCTTACTGCACAATTGATACAACAGTTGTGTGGATTATACACTGGGAAGCTTCATCTTATAATGATCCCTTCGAACTTAACCTGTCCAAGCCGGGGTGTCCCAAATCCTAAGCTATCTATTAAAAAAGAATTAAAACCTACAATATTTATACTAAAACCATTAAAATGTCACTTTATCTGAACATAACACGGGACAACCAAGGAGTGAAATTCGTTCATTACCTGTACACTCCTACCAACTTATCTGTGAAATGGCGAAAATTGGAACTACGGCTGTCATGTTGAAATGTCATTCGATTGTCAGTGTATACTACGTTCGGGTTCTCTGGTTGTTTTGTCGTGATATTGCTGAATTTATAATGTTAAATATGCCGAAAGCTATTAAAAGTGATGCTCGAAACATTATTCTAAAGGTTAGAACCTTTTTTGAAGAAGAAGCTCGGGCGGGGTCTCCGATTAGTCCATTTAATCAAATATACAAACGAATTTCGGCAGCGACAGGTTAGTGTTGTCAACTTTCTTGTTATAAATTACCCGATACTTAACTAATTATTTAAGTCCGCGAAATATTCGTTTCTATTCTTGCTGCAGGTTAGCGTAACGGTAACGTACATCTAATAGGTAACCTGCTAAGTGAGTGAGCAAATTAACCTGCCACATTTCAAATTTCTACTAACATTTATTTTATTATCTTATATTTCAGGTGTGAATCAAGGACTAATTTAAAAAATAGTTAAGGAAGAGCACGCAGCAGAAAGAACTGGTACAAAAATTCGGACACCAGGCAAGGAGAGAAAACGTAAAAGTGGATTTGTGCATGTTGATGATTTTGACATGGGAGTTATACGGAGGAAAGTACATGAATTTTATTCTGGTAAAAAAGAGGTCCCTACTGTTAAAAAGCTTCTAAAGGTCTTAAAGACAGAAATAAATTACACAGGACAGCGAGAGAGTCTGCGAAAGCTGCTTCACAAGATGGGATTTCGTTTTAAAAAATCTCAATCCAATCGGAAGGTTCTTATGGAGCGTAATGAAATATCAGCTTGGAGAGCTAAGTACTTGCATGCAGTGGATAAAAATAATAAATCTCCCCAGCCCCGGCCCATAATTTATTTAGATGAGACCTATATTCACTCTTCGCATACATCGGGTAAATGTTGGCAAGGAGAGGGTGAAGACGGAGTATTGGAGCCTGTATCGAAAGGGCAAAGATATATTATTGTTCATGCGGGAGGAGATAGTGGATTTGTTACAAATGCACTACTTGTGTTTAAATCAAACACAAAAAGTGGTGATTATCATGACGAGATGAATAGTACCTACCAACTTTAAAAAGTGGGTTATTGAAAAACTTGTGCCTAATTTACGAGAGCCATCCATAATAGTGATGGATAATGCTCCTTATCACCGTATTTGTTTGAATAAAGTCCCAAATACGAATTCCTCAAAAAAAGATATGCAATTATGGTTGACCCAAAATAAAATTGACTACGGAGAGAATTTGATTAAACCTCTGCTTTTAGAAATAATTAAGAGAAACAAGCCTGAACCTGTATATGAGATTGAAAAAAATTTAGAAGACAATAGACACAAAAGCTTAATTTACCACCTTATCACTGTGATCTCAATCCCATTGAACTCATATGGAGCACAATGATAAGAAAAGTTGCTGATGTAAATATTGAGCACAAAAATACTGAAATTCCCCGCCTAGTTAGAGAAGCTTTTGACGCTATTACAGTTCATGAGTGGGCACAGCATTGTAAACACGTTAGCAGGTTAGAAGGAGAATACTTAAAGCATGATTTGTATTTAGATAAACCTTTTATTATAGAAGTGGTAAGTGACACTGAAACAGATAGCGATAGTGATAATGATGATAGTGGTACGGAAACAAGCGGAGTATGGCCTCACAACCAGGATGAAGTTGTGTATGCAGGTTCATCTAAAGATCACAATTACTGTAAACCTGGTTTTCAATAAATCATTGTAAAGCAATTTGTTTTTTTTTATTACACTACACTACCACTAGGTACCACTGCTAATTATACTTAGTCAAATCTGGTGTTAGGGGTTAGGTACGGTCATAACTAAACTGCTAGACATCCAGGTACCTCTTGCAAGGTAGGTACCTACTTCGCATTAAATGAAAGTTGTATCCCCCCCGTGGAACATTTTATCTGCTGAATTTCCACTTCATTGGATTACTTTTTAGATAAAGCCATTGTTTATTGCTGAGAGACTAAACTGTTAGCGTACCTACGTAACTGTAAATTAACAAATTCTTTTTATATTAGGGTAATTTAGGTTAACATGTGATAAAGTTTTTATTATTAGTTTAATAAGTATTTGTGTAACAAGTAGTAATAGTTTTATATTAAGATTTTATTGTACAAATTGTGATTTACTTTAATAAATTATTATGTAATTTGCTAAAAAAAAAAATATAAATAAAAGCATAATTTATTTCTCTTCATTTTATTATTTTTACATAGGTATCATTGTTTTTAATTTGTAAAAACTGTAATTCTTATTAAACGATTATGTCTAATTTCCTTCTTGAAAACTTACTCAATTTTGAGCACCTTATATTAATTAACAACGCTGAATCGACGGTGCCGTCCTCTTTCAGTTCACAGATAAGTTGGTAGGACTGTAAGTACATACGATGAGTGACAACTGTCAAACGTTGGCACCATTTACATTCGATTACGTTTCGTTATCAATAATTGACTATGAGTACAAATTAAACTTTATTATTTTAAACTTTATTTTTTTAACTAAGGTTCATAATTGAGTTCATTACGGTAGCAGCTATTTAAAAATGGATTAAAGTTAATGCTGACAATATTTATACTAAAAACCATTAAAATCCGCTGTCACTTTATCTGAACGGAACACGGAACAACCAAGAAATGAAATCGTTCATTATCTGTGTGTAAAATGTCAATTTTATTGCGTAATTTGTTGAATTTTCTGAAACTTAAGGATTTTTTCTCAAAAACTAAGCGTTTGCACAGTGTGAAATTTTGTAAAAGTGATTTACACCTAAACGCTATAAAATTGTGAAGCTTCGGACGCGCGGGTGTTAATGTACAGTGGAGCCATGCACTGTACCTACCGATGCCATTTTCATAAAATCATTGGAATAAAACAAAGACATTAAATTATACTAGCAATTATGCTATAATCAATTTAATCTCTTTGGAATAAAAATACGAAAAGAACAGAAGAAACACTTTCATGTAACTAGAAATCGGAAACAATAATGTTGTCTCTGTCTGTCAAGTGTTTGAACTGATAAACAAAAGACCACAGAGCATCTACATCGGGCTTATTAATTATGTTTCGTTCCATGGTGATTTTTAAAGTACGTTTCGCGACATTTGTGTTAACCGTTAATAACAACATTAAAAACAAGTTCACTGTACCAATGAACTATTATCTCTTTAAACGAATTTAAAGCCAATATTATTACTGCCGCGCACCGTAGTAACATATTTTTTACACGTTAAAATAAACCTAAAAACGCTCCTAAACAGGATTTTTTTGCCGTAACACTTTTGTACTAATCCGGCTAGTTTTCTATATAATTATTGGTCTGTTAATTATACTATGATGATCACTTTTTTATGTGTAATATGATTAATAAACGTACCCTTTAACAGTGGGCCCAAAAAAAATTGTCTCCTTTTCAGAGTTTTATGTAAATCAGTCCTAAAAATTCGAAATAGTCAAGTAACTGCGACCAACTTGGAAGTAACGCACGCCGGCCGCTCCTGCGGCACAGCTCGCACGTGCTTGGTCACAGTTCTAACATAAACTAAACCAATTGGTCAGAGTACTCTAGCTTAGTTATTGCGCATGAGAGCGCATAAAAGAGCAGCACATATAGGATCTCAACCACCTTGACAAGAAGTCATTGATTGAGTCATCATCATCATGCCGACTTCAATATTATTCTTTAGCCGATTACTTAATTGCTGAAGATGGTTAACCTTTTAACCGCCTACGTCGGATTAATCCGACAAATATTTTCGGGCCTATTTCGCCAGAGTCGTATATGTACGATCAAAATATAACTGCTCTCTTAATCAGCTTTTTTATTTAATTACGCTGTATTCTATCAAAAATATGTTTATATTAGGTAAATAGTTAACTAAGTAATCATTTACAGTTTAATACACTTTAGTCTCTTAATTAGAAGTCCTAAAAAAAAGGTCCAAAGTTAGATGACTTACTAACATTATTTTTAGAAAATTGTATTGATGTGCAACGCCCATGACGACAAAATTCGACATGAGGGACGGGACATATGCCAAGATTTACCGATACAAAAATAAACATAAATCAAAATATTTCTCGTTATACTGACTAATTATTAACTTTAAAACAAATACAGCAATTGTTAATAAAACATTTTTTTACAAATATTTGTATTTCATTTAATTTCTTTAAAATTAAGTAAATTTACTTGTGAAATGTCAGCGACTGAATTGATGATCATCCCATCCCTAGCCTACATGTTCCGAAACTTACTTTGTTAGTACGCCCTGCGCCACGGTCGTATAAAGACGACCGCTTCTTACGTCATAAACGAGTGCCGACTTCTGGAATTTTCCATTAGTGTTGTGCTTGTGCATGTAGTTTTACGTTCGTATGTCGATAAATGTACATGTCAGAAATTTATCATGGCGACTACTGAAGAGTTAATTAATACGAATTCTAGAAAGCGATGAAAATGAAGAATTTTTATCAGACGAAGAGTTTGACATTGATGTAGAGGTAATTATTTTTTTTATTACACACCTAGTTATATTTTAATTTATTGTGTAGTATGGTGGTGATGTCTGAATGAAAATTGTAAACTTAATTAGAGTGAGTGAGATGGCGAGAGCGCACCGTGCGATAACTTAAATAATAATAATAATAGTTTTTCTTCTCTGGACTGATTTTATTGTGAATAGCCTAAGTACTAATTAATAAATCGTTCAAATTTTTAAACACTTTTTGATTTTACTGGATTACGAAAAATGCCGAATAATTTCGTAAGGTAAGTAGTATTCAAGTAGGTACCTACATATATCTCCACCAAGCTAAGTTTGCACCTCACTGGAATGCGGCGTGTACCCGTGTACCTATGTATAATATAATGTTAAAAACAATAAATGCAAAGTAAAATCTAACAAACATTTGTTTACATTTTTAAAGTCATAGCGAATCCTTTTTTGCAGCCCGTACCTAAGCGTCAGTGTGACGTAATCGACGCGAGGTGCAAACTCAGCTTGGTCGAGTTGTAGTTGTTAGTTAACCACGCTTGCAAATTCAAATGTCGTTATTAAAACGAAATATCGACATCGAAAAGTTAAGTACTGCACATCCCTCTTTGTTGTAGGTATATATTTTTCGATTCACTGTGCCGGGCGAAGGGGGCACGCCAACTGATATGAAGTCAGGCGGTTAAAAGGTTAACAGATCCATGTCTTGTGTCGTGTGTGTGTGTGTCCAAAATGTCCAAGTACCTATTTAAAATACAGTATAGCTTTCACGATAAGCGATAAACAGTTGTGGACATTTATTTAGCAACGACTGATACCGAAGTCACTTTCCGATAAACAAGTTGCTGTTATTTTTGTATCAATTTACTGATAATAACTTTTAACAACATGGTTAAACAGCAATTTTAATAGGCTTTAATACTACATACAAGATACGCAAAATAGTTGAGACTTCTATTAATAATTTAACTATGGTCCATTTTAACTACATAATCGAAACTTCCTAGCCGTGGACAAATAATTAGGAATGGGATAAATGACTTCATTTATTAAACGATAACAGAATTTATTTTATTAAATTAATAATACTTATTAAATAGGCGTTACCATTGCTTACAAAACTAAGCATTAATATTTTGTAGGATGACCCTTGCCGATAATAACTGCTCTGCAGCGACGGGGCATGGAATTTATTAAAATACAGGTTTCAACAGAAATAGTGGTTCAAAATTCGACAAAGGCATCATACAGTTCATTCAAATTACCTGCCCTTTTAGCAGCCACACTCTACTTCTCCGCAAACATTTTCGATCGGATAAGATCTGGGCTGTCCTGCAGGTCAATCTAACACAGTAATTTGTTTATTTATTTGGGACAAAAAAACAGTTATACATCACAGCATTTACAGAAAGTAGTTAACCTTTTAACCGCCTACGTCGGATTAATCCGACAAATATTTTCGGGCCCATTTCGCCAGAGTCGTATATGTACGACCAAAATATCACTGCTCTCTTAATCAGCTTTTTTATTTAATTACGCTGTATTCTATCAAAAATATGTTTATATTAGGTAAATAGTTAACTAAGTAATCATTTACAGTTTAATACACTTTAGTCTCTTAATTAGAAGTCCTAAAAAAAAGGTCCAAAGTTAGATGACTTACTAACATTATTTTTAGAAAATTGTATTGATGTGCAACGCCCATGACGACAAAATCCGACATGAGGGACGGGACATATGCCAAGATTTACCGATACAAAAATAAACATAAATCAAAATATTTCTCGTTATACTGACTAATTATTAACTTTAAAACAAATACAGCAATTGTTAATAAAACATTTTTTTACAAATATTTGTGAGTATTTCATTTAATTTCTTTAAAATTAAATAAATTTACTTGTGAAATGTCAGCGACTGAATTGATGGTCATCCCATCCCTAGCCTACATGTTTCGAAACTTACTTTGTTAGTACGCCCTGCGCCACGGTCGTATAAAGACGACCGCTTCTTACGTCATAAACGAGTACCGACTTCTGGAATTTTCCATTAGTGTTGTGCTTGTGCATGTAGTTTTACGTTCATATGTCGATAAATGTACATGTCAGAAATTTACCATGACGACTACTGAAGAGTTAATTAATACGAATTCTAGAAAGCGATGAAAATGAAGAATTTTTATCAGACGAAGAGTTTGACATTGATGTAGAGGTAATTATTTTTTTTTATTACACACCTAGTTATATTTTAATTTATTGTGTAGTATGGTGGTGATGTCTGGATGAAAATTTTAAACTTAATTAGAGTGAGTGAGATGGCGAGAGCGCACCGTGCGATAACTTAAATAATAATAATAATAGTTTTTCTTCTCTGGACTGATTTTATTGTGAATAGCCTAAGTACTAATTAATAAATCGTTCAAATTTTTAAACACTTTTTGATTTTACTGGATTACGAAAAATGCCGAATAATTTCGTAAGGTAAGTGGTATTCAAGTAGGTACCTATATCTCCACCAAGCTAAGTTTGCACCTCGCTGGAATGCGGCGTGTACCCGTGTACCTATGTATAATATAATGTTAAAAACAATAAATGCAAAGTAAAATCTAACAAAGATTTGTTTACTTTTTTAAAGTCATAGCGAATCCTTTTTTGCAGCCCGTACCTAAGCGTCAGTGTGACGTAATCGACGCGAGGTGCAAACTCAGCTTGGTCGAGTTGTAGTTGTTAGTTAACCACGCTTGCAAATGCAAATGTCGTTATTAAAACGAAATATCGACATCGAAAAGTTAAGTACTGCACATCCCTCTTTGTTGTAGGTATATATTTTTCGATTCACTGTGCCAGGCGAAGGGGGCACGCCAACTGATATGAAGTCAGGCGGTTAAAAGGTTAAATTACAGTCGAAAAAACGTATAACCCACACTATTGTCCACGAAATGACATCGGAGTATGATAACGAACGCATGCTACTTAAATGAAAGAAAAAAAGTACATATTTAGAAGAAAAACACCATATACCGACGAATCGAAGGAAGCGGATAACAAGAGCATCCGTCTTATGGGCGGCTTGCAAGAGATTGTGAAACCATTCTTTTAAATTTAGATTGCGACAGTGCGAAAATATCAAACTCAATGAATTGTGAGTTATAGGTTTCTATGTCGGTGTAGAGGAGCTCGCACCCCAGCCTGTTGATCACTAAGAAACTTTTTCACTGAAAGAGCAGTGTGTTTGGGTTCGTTATCATGTTGAAATGTCCAAACTACAGGCAACGTCTTCTCAGCATAAGGAAACATAGTCTCCTTCAATATGTGCCTGTATTGAAATTGGCCTAAAATGCCTTCAATCTTTTTAACTGGCCATGCATACCATGCTACCATGCCCTAAGAAACATCTCCAAACTTTTATTTTTTCACCCCCATGCTTTACTACTTTTTTCGTGAACTTAGGATTCAACGCCTGCTTAGCCGGTCGACGCACACACTGTTTACCGCCAGAATCTCAACCTAGTCTATTTATCTTCGTTTCGTCAGAAAATAATATATTTTTCCATTGACTTGCTGTCCAGTCGGCATACTTTCTAGCGAAATCTAATCTTGCTTATCGGTGCACGTTCTTGAGAAGTGGTACTCTCCGGGCGATTCTTCCAAATAACTTTGTATCCGTTAAGGGTATTCGTACTGTACGCGCTGAAACTCCTCCATTGCCAAAAATTTTCTTTCTTATAATTTCAAAAACCTTAAATAGATCAGTCTTTGCTGAACGAACAATTCTTCACGCGGTCTCGTTTTTCTAGATTTAGGTTTTCGAAGAACCACTACCAATAATTGGTAGTGTTAATTTCTTGATGTGATGTACAGCATTATAAATCTTAGTTTTGGAGCACTCCATGCGATCAGCAATCTTTTCGTACAACCAATCACGATCATACAGTGCCATAATCGTTTTCCGGGTTGCTGGATCACAAATTCTTTTTTACCCATGATTTTGAAATAATTATGCAATTTTGACTGAAAAATCGTAGGAGACAGTAACTAAAGGATAGGCGGAAAATAAAAAAAATGTGCTATTTGATTTCGGAATTCAAAATTGTGAACATATTTTTTTGCGTTTTTAATTATTTGTCCAGCAGCCAGTACTTTTGAAAAACAACAAAATATTACATTGATTTTATAGGGAAGTGCAGTTATAGAACCTTGACAGGTATTTTGCCGTACGTGAAGAATATGTAACTATTGTAGAAAAATACCAAAATTTACGTCCCGCCAATATAAAAACCGACCGATTTTTTATACAATAGCATAATAATAAATGCTCAAGACAGCCTATGGGAGTAAATAAAATAGGTGCTATACCGCGAGAAATTGCCACTTTGTTAAAACTGGAAGAGCCTCAGCTATACACGGGTCACTGCTTTCGGAGAACTTCGGCAACGCTCTTGGCTGATTCCGGAGCCGATCTCACCACTTTAAGACGTCACGGCGGGTGGAAGTCCAATACGGTTGCAGAAGGCTATACTGAAAACTCAATAGAAACTAAGTCGAAAATCTGTAAGCGTATAGTGGAAACAATAAGTCTGAATTCGACCTCGGATCCTTGGTCTCACCCACGCCCATCCACTTCCAACGACGCACAGTGTATTTATACAGAAAGCCGATCAGAGTCACCAACGTTCACCGTTGTTCCTTTTCAATCCGCCACCGAAACAGAAACCTTAACCCCAGATAATCAAACTCAACTCAATGCAACTATAACGTTGCCAAATAAATCTGTTACTTTTAATTTGCAGAATTGCAGTAATTTTACTTTTAACTTATAAAATGTTCCATTTTATTGAATTGGTACCTCTACCTACAATGTTAATTATTTTGATTCACAATAAATAGTTATTTCAATCTATTCCTGTTTATTATTTTATCTCCTAAAGTGTTCTCGCTGCTGAAGTGAAAAGTTATGTGTGTTACACGAGAGCAAAGTTTTTTGCATCTCGTGCCTTTGAATCCCTCGCCACACTCAGGATTCAAAATCAGCACTCGCAGCAAAAAACGACTTTGCTCTCTTGTTGCACAAATAACTATTCCGTTCAGCTATATCATAATTTTATTTTCAGCTAGATACTATCTGTGGCAGAAAAATAAATATTATTTTTTATGGGATAGGATTAGGTTTAAGTAAAAGAGTTTGATTACAAAATAATCAAAATTATTTATTAAAAATTATTCAATATTATTATCTATTTTGGTTTTAAGTATTAATTATTTTTTAATGACCACGACTGTCGCTCCTTAGTTACAAACCCATGCAATATTATAATAAACATTTCATGATTAATACTATTTCGACAAACACTGCACTGGTACACATAAATCACTTTCTCGTGTGTGAGTATTGTAGATCACGATTAGCGACAGTAATATCTAGAAATGTTGGAGGTAGAGATACTTAGTTCAGTATTGTTCATCATTATAATATTGCCTAAGGCACAGTCTCGGCAACGTTCAGTGAAATGTATAAAAAAAAATACAAACAGACGAACATAGAACACCCCCTCCCCCTTTTTTTAAGTCGGTTAAAAACAACGTCAGCCCCCAAGTGACTGAGCGTCTGACGTTGCTTTTTCAGTCATTTTGAACTTGACGCTCAATAGGCGGCTGGCTACAACCTTTTTAACGTACCTAACATTACCCACACACGAGATTTAGTAACTAAATTATTTTTGTTATCTGGTAACATCGATATTTCACGGCCATTTACTTTATGACCAACATAATACTTTGAAATCACCTTGGATGGCACTTATTTAAGACAAGAGAAAGGGTTATAATAACATAATAAATGTGAAAACAGTTGTTTCCCTATAATCGGAGCACTAGTGGTTTAGTCATGCACTAGGCAAAACGTCGTATAAGACTACAATAAAGACAGCTTTACAACCTACTGGCAAGCGTAATGTTAAACAATATGCTCACTCGTTACTTCGAATACTGGTAAAATAGTTAAAGAAAGACAACATTTCAGATTATAGAGTTCAGCTGTACAAATATCAGAAAACATCCACTTCCCCATTGCTGAGCAGCCTTTCGAAATACTAAGGTTGAATTGTAACAAGATCTGTCTGTATCACCTAATTATGTTTAATTTATTTATTTCAAATTATTAATTTAAATTAAAATGTTTTGTTTTCTGTTCGAGCATGTACACCCGCGAACGTTCCCGGTCGCCCACTTTTTGCCCTTATTCTCTTAGTAATAAGATTGAAAAGTTGTCGATCGGGAACGTTAGTGGGCATTGTGTTTAATTTAATTAATTACCCCTGTTAGGTAAGTAAAGATTTGTGTGATGTACTATTGTTAAGTGATGATTTTTATTTGATTTTACCCCTATAAATAATACAACTCATGTTAAACTATCAACGTCTTTTGACATTTCAATATTATTGAAAGTTAATTTATTTTCGTTTTTTAAATTAAATTCCTTGTGTTTTGTTCAACTTTTTAATGTAAGTAATTTTTTTTTTAAATAACAAAATCGCAACGAAATAAATACTGTAACTGTTTTTTTCTTCTTATTTTATTTTGTGTGATCTAGGAACAATGTTGATGCCGAATATGGTCTTGATTACTAAATACCATATTCACACTCGATTTCATAACATTGCTAAATTCTTGATGATTTTTTCAAGGTAGGTAACGCAAAGGTACCTGCAGAAATGTTTTCTCTAAGTTAACTCGTTTTCCTCGTTTACCTCGTAGCATTTACATATTTCAATCAAAAAGCTGTAATAGAAGTAGGATAGACGAAACTTACAAAAGGACAGATCTATGTGGCACTCAGTCGTAGTTGTGCCTGTTCTCTAGTTACAATTTAACCTTTGTAAATCGATAATCGACACTTAAAATAAATCGAGGGAAAAATAGGTCGCTTCTATTCAATTACCTACCGTAGGTTGTATATACATAATTATTATATTTACAATTTGAGTGACCTCCAATCCGTAGCAGCTATGTTGCCAGCCTAAACGAGAGAAACCTTCTAAATTATTTTAAAAAATCAGTCAAAATTACAAAAAAGTTACAGAGATCGCAAACGACGAAACTGGTTATTATCGTTGTAAGTCTAGGCGAATAGAAAAATATAATACTCCTTAGTTTATTTAAAAAATAAAAGTAATACTTCTAAAATGACGGTAGTGACAAGATCACAAATTGTTCGCGCGGGCGGTTTGAGTTTCAATCACAGATTTCAATGTCAGGCTGGATTTAGTGCTACACGGATGGGCCGTACGGACGACTTTGCGGAGATACGTAATACAGATCGTCCGCACGGTCGATCATTTTGTGTTCCACGGACCATCATACGGCTCGGACGAGAATACTCGGGTAAAAGTACCTACGTCCGATCGGTTCTGCTCTTCTACGTCCGCACAGCACTAAACGCGTGGATTAGATGCCTAGCACGTCCTGATACGGACATACGGTGTACGGACGCGCTCGACGACTCGTCCTCGACCGGATGGATGGACGGTCCGCAAGGAGTGCACTACTAAACGCAATAGTTGATTTCTATACGATAACTCCGGACGACGCGCGACGGTCGTCCGTACGAACCATCCGTGTAGACTAAATCCAGCCTACGAATCGCGGCAGCTTAAACACGCTTACATCGTGAAACTTAAACTATCTCTAGTTGGTTTAAGCGTATAATTTCACATTAGGCTAGTTTCAAATTGACTTGTGTAAGAATATTATTTAGTTCCCACGAAAACCAAAGGAAAAGTCTGTCCACACTCTACAGAGCCCCGCATGCAGAGGTTGGGCTTGTTAGTGCCTGGGGGTGCCAGATCCCAGACAACAGGCACGCTCTCGACTAGGCACCCCCCTAGCCATGCAGCTCTCGGCGCGGCAACCTTAGCTTGGGTGTAAGTGGTTCGTACCACACAGAAGAAAACCAGCTCCTCCTCCCCCTATACGACCCCATCAACATCCTGAACGCGTAATTATACTGGACACGCAGGGCACTGTAAGTTCTGTAACTCTGCGTATGCTTCACCCATAGGCTACACGTATAAAAAGACAACACACTGTATCTAAAAAACAGACAGTTTTCAAAATAGCAATTTTTTTGGAAATTGGCGATGAACACTTTTTAATAATTAGTGTCAGATTTTATTGAATTTTAGATATGTTTACAATTGGATTAGTATCTAAACAGCCGTGGAGAAAAATAATCTAATATGAAGATAATTTTGATCAAAAATGGACTGGACGTGAAAACTGGATGAAATTCATTGTTAAAGTAGACAAAACACGATATCCAACATGCCTCAAACTGGCCTTGCCTGACTTTTGGGGATTGTTATGACAAAACATGGAGACGGGCTACTAAAACATGAGTCGTGTTTGACAAAACAGACCTTTGCTCTTTTGTGTATATTCCTATGAACTCATTTATACGTATTACGACAAACGACCTTAAGATGCAGTGTATTGTCATTGCACGGCAGAGGTGTCCCTTTCATCGCCTTTAACGACACCCACAGGGTGAGATGGGGTGATTCTATGTTCTACTACCCTGACACACGGGGCTAGAGCTTTACATTCAAGTTGTAAAACTTAGGTATTTTTACGATTTGTAGGTTTTAATTGATGTGTGGTTTACACCTACCTTTCTGCAGCAAATCTACAAGATTTGCGAGGCAAATTGAGAATTAAAGCATCCTGAGACTTGTTCGCCCTTTGACGATTAGAAGGTAATCTTCTAATTGTTTACCAAAAATCAAATAATCTAGTTTTTATTTTGATTGAATTTATTCGTTCTATTCAAAACAAGTCATATCAACATAATAAGACTCGTTACTTGCACACTATAATATTATGACTAATAAAAGAATATACCATTTGTTTAATTTAATAATAGTTTGTTTTGCATTTTACTTGACATAACTATTTCAATGATTATTTTAATCAAAATTTAAAACTAATTCAATCGATTATTTTAATTTTTTACACGGCTAAAACTAATTCAATCGTCTATCTTTAGGTAAACTAATTATGTTAGTTTTAAATCGTCAATCAAACTAAATTTTTGCCAACACTGGTTGTAATCGACACATCAATCAGAAATCGTTAATAAGGAAATTTTACAGCTTGAATTTTAAAACAAATCTTTTAACTTCCGTTACTTTCATGGGAAACTCACAAAATAGCTCTGACATTTTTTTTACACAAGTCACTGGCCTTATGTGAAATTATTCAAGGTGAATCCGCAAAGGTAGCTTGCGACATTTAAATTTTCTTGCGTTTTTTTTTCAAATTGCAGGTCAGTGTCAGGTTGTATTATTACGGAAATCGTGACATTTTAGAAATCTGAATCTGATCTTAGAGAGATGTAATTGTATTGATGATTGTTATGGTTATAATTATACAACATTAATTTTAGTATATGCGAAACCTGAATATAGTTTGTTCAGAATAAGTAACTGAATCGATTCTAATAATTTTTACATCATGTTATATTTTGTCCCAAAATTTTTTAAAAAGGTTACAAGTTGGACACCGAGCGATACTAAGCACTCTACCCGCAATCATACGCGCACAACACAGCTCACGGCAAGTCATAGGCGGCACTAGCCGCGTAGGCGCGGGCGCACAGGCAGCGGGGCGGGGGTACAGAAAGAAACCCCTTCAGTCGCCCGGATGCTACAGGTTGATGCGCACGTGTCACGCTCTGCCCGGGCGTGCGGTCGCCGTGGGCCTTTGTGTTTCGTTTGATCGTGAACCTATCGTATGTAAAAAGTATCCTGCAACCATGTCTTTGTCATACACAAACGTCCAGTACACAAAAATGATACGACATTGTAAGTAGAAATAAAGTCGGTTATTGTCAAATTTAACATTTTTAAACATGCCAAGATGGTTAATTGTAGAAAGTTATTATTTGTACCTAGAGCCTGTTGTGGTTATAATGTGATGTTTAACACTTTTCATTCACTTTGAACTTGGCATAAGGTGCAACAAATCGCATTGACTACATTTTATCTACTACACTACACTACACTTGACCATTACGACAGTCCACAGCCTGCAAGTGTGATGGAAAATGTTATCACCAGTTAATTACAATACAATCGCCGTACGGTGAGGTACCTACTGCCTAATTATTATCAATGAGCGTAAGACGACGCTAGAGGCGCGGGCGGCGCGGGGTTTCCGCGTGGTGAGCATGTTTTTGTACGGACAACGGGATAACATAACAAGCTTATAACTTTGTGATTTTTCATGATACAGTTTTTAAATTTTGTACATAGATTCATTACATAAAAATACCAGACACGTGTTTCGGGTTTCGCATAAACTAAAACTAATCTTGTATAAATACATATTTGTTATAGCCGTGAAACATATATTGACCAAGATACAACTTGACACTGACTTGCAAATTGCAAAAAAAAAATGCAAGAAAATCTGAATTTCGCGG
The DNA here is from genome assembly GCA_947568875.1 of Fissipunctia ypsillon. Taxonomy (NCBI): domain Eukaryota; kingdom Metazoa; phylum Arthropoda; class Insecta; order Lepidoptera; family Noctuidae; genus Fissipunctia; species Fissipunctia ypsillon. The sequence continues at coordinate 28,494,112 of OX387643.1, forward strand.
GCTACCTCTGCGGATCCACCTTAAACCAATGTCTAAAGAAGCTACTTGGCACCTATTCTCATAAAATCCCATAGGATAGGTTTAATCTGTTCACAAATTCACGTTTAGGGCTTGGTTTATATTTACTGTCGACGAGTGTACCTTGGACTTAGATAATAAAGAAAAAAAAAACGATACAATCACCCAGATAACATAAACGCGAGTGTTTGTGTTATTGCAGAGAGCCGCCCGCGAGACAAAGCTACGTCTGATACCGCCATGGGCACCGTTTATCCTTAACTTACACTATAAATGCAGAGACATAATTACATGCTTACCTAACTACTTTACACGATAGAGATCTCTGGTAGTATTGTTCCTGTGTAAGCTAATTGACGTGCTATCACGCCGCGAGCTACCAATGACGTATGTTCACGCCCAAAAAAAAGATATATGCGGTTTTAATCAGTCTAACGTAAATGCATGAGGACAATGAATACTTTAGTATTTTTTTTTTATAATTATCAGTACTGGCATTCTATTATCACTTCAAATTAATAGTATGTAGTATGAAAAACATACCATAGGTACTTTGATTTAGGTGACTACTAAACGAATCCGAACACTATAAACATTACACAGAATTCTTTTCTAAGTCCTGTCATAAACAATAAAATACTTATAAATAGAGGTAGTTACAAATAAAATGCTGTGAAACCAGTCACTCAGATATACAAGCTAAATATTTGCACACAGTTCCTTGTTTGGCCATTGCCCCCCGAACATGGTGATGTTCACAAATTCCCACTTACGTCACTATTTTGTGTACGCATAATACTTTAGCGACCAGCACCCCACGCGAAAAAACAAATAAATAACATCATTATTTGAATTAGTTGTCGAAACATCAGACGAGATATTATTTTTAAAATGTAACCATTAAAAAACTCGCTCTCTTTCTAATGTAAAAAATGGTGTTTCTATTCAGCACAAAACTTTTGAATAACACAAATATTATCTACGTGATTATGACTTTTTAGGCAGTTATAAAAGGTAATGAAATATTTGTAAAAATCAGCTTAATGGTCTTCCTGAAAAATCTGCTTATTTGACTAGAAAAATATATAACTAACTTTTATTATGCTTTGGTTGGGATGTAATGGGGGGCATACAACAATCGGACTCCCCAAATGTCAACCTCACCTGCACGCGGTACACCCTGATACTGACGAACGAGTCGCTGGCGACCGACCGATGGCGGTATAACCATCCAAAAAGCCAACCTAATTGTTCCAGAGCGATGACGGGCAGCGGCATCATCGTTACGAACGGATTGGCCCTGCGGTCACCAACCCGCATGCCCAGCGTGGTGACTATGGGCATTAAACCTCCCAATGAACAAAGTGCCAAAACAACGGCCCCTAGTTCCCGGTGGTCCCGCTATTCATGGTCAAGGTAGCAGTCACGGTAACGGCGGGACGGGGGGTGCGAAGAATCCCCGGGTTACGGCAGGCTACCAACGACGACTACATCTGGCTACGTATAATGGACGTACGATGAGGCTGGACCATCACCTTGCCGAACTTGAGGTACAGTTAGGTTGCATTAACTGGCATATACTGGTTATCTGAAGTCCGAAGGCAGGGGGAGGACACGATAACCCTGGAGTCAGGCCATCTATTCTACTTCTGCGAAGGTGATCAGGTCTTCCAAGGTGGTATCAGCTTTCTAGTCAACAAGGAACTCACTAGCAACTTGTGAAATCAGTAGTGACACGGGTAGCGTTCCTTGTACTGAAACTCACTGACAGGTACTACCTAAAAGTGATACAGGTATTTGTGCCGACTTCGACATGCTCCGACGAGACAGCCGAGGCCATGTACGAGGATATTGTCAAGGCAATGCACAGTACGACAAAGGCCCACTACAACGTTGTTATGGGTGACTTCAATGCCAAAGTGGGAGCACAAGAACGCAGTGAATCGAAAGTCGGACCATTCGGTTTGGGGGGGTAGGAATCATAGGGGGCAAATGCTGGTCAACTTTTTAGTCGCAGGGGCTCTTCTTGATGAATTCATTCTTCGAAAAGAAACCCCAAAGGCAGTGGATCTGGCAAAGCATGATAACGTGACAAAGCACGAGATAAACGTCATCATGACAGATTAGAAGCCCATATTTAGAGATGTCTCCGTGATTAGTTTAATACCGGAAGCGATCGCAGGCTTGTCCGAGGCACTCTAAATATCAATTTTCGAGCTGAAAGAATACGCATGATGAGGCCTACCCTCTAACCTACGCAGCTCCAAGCCCCTCTAGGATCCGAAAAGTTTCAACTGGAACTTCAAAATCGATTCGCCCTACTGGAAACCACAGGCATTGTTGACGAGAAAGATGACAAGGTGGTCAAAGCACTACGCGACGAGTCCCGCACACTATTCTTGTCGCAGCGAAAAAGTAAAGTGTCCAAACTTTCCTCGGAGACTCGGGCTTATGAGGAAAAGACGAGAGTTGCCATCCACACAGCCGTCTTCCTTAGATAAGAGGGCCTTAAGCCTGAAAATTAGGAAAATGACGCGACGCGACCTTTGGTGCTCAAACGTCCGCGACATTAAGGTCGCAATTGAGCAGAACCTCGGGTCGAAAGTGTTCACTCAGCAATCCCGTCCCGGTCCCGTCTGACGAAACTAAGAACTGCGGATGGTAGAATTGTGACTTCGAAATCCGAGAAACTCGAGGATTTTTACGGGCACCTATACTCAACGTGGACGGCGAAACCAGCCGGACATAGAAGACCATCGAGCCTAATTAACGCGCCACTACACGGAGGACATCCCGGATGTCGACCAGTGCGAGATTAGGGCGGGTCTCGAGCAGCTAAAGAACAACAAGGCATGACCGAATAACGACAGAGCTCCTTAAAGCGGGCGGAGCTCCAGTCCTGAAAGAGCTAGCGAGTCTCTTTAACTCCGTCATCCAAGAGGGTACAACGCCCTAGGCGTGGAGTTTCTGTTCGTCAAAAAAGGTGACAAATCCTTGCTGAAGAATTATAAACCCATCTCACTTCTGAGCCACGTATACAAGCTGTTCTCGAGGGTCGTCACGAACCGTCTCGCTAGGAAACTTGACGAGTTCCAGCCGCCAGAACAAGCCGGTTTTAGCAAAGGCTTTAGTACCATAGACAACATCCGTACTGTTCGGCAAATTGTACAAAAGACCGAGGAGTACAACGAGCCGCAGTGTATGGCATTTGTGGACTACGAGAAAGCCTTCGACTCCATCGAAATATGGGCATTTCTTACCTCTCTGCAACGATTTCGAATTGACTGGCGCTACATAGAAGTGTAGAGATGTTTGTATGACGCTGTCGCGATGACTGTCCAGACCCAGGATCAGAAAACCAGCCCCATCTAACTGCTCAGAGGCGTGAGACGGGGGATGTGACATCCCAAAACTGTTCACCATGCGTTGGAGGACGTTTTCAAGACGCTGGACTGGACTGAACAGAGTATCAACGTCAACGGCGAGTACATCTCACACCTTCGCTGTGCCGATGACAGCGTCATAATGGCAGAGACGCTGGAACAGTTAGACCACATGCTGCACAGCCTAAATGGAGGCTCTCGGCGGGTTGGACTCGGCATAAATTTGGACAAGACTAAAGTCAAGTACAATTCGCACGTCTTGCCGAGTCCAATCCACATCGAAGGGTCACTTCTCGAAGTTGTAAAGGAGTATGTCTACCTAGGGCAAGACATACAGCTCGGTAAACACAACTTTGAGAAAGAAGCCGACAGAAAGATCCAGTTGGGTTGGGCCGCGTTTGGGAAACTTCGTCAAGTCTTCTCATCACCTATCCTGCAATGTTTGAAGACTAAGGTATTCAACCAGTGCGTCCTGCCCGTCACGACATACGGTGCCGACACGTGGACACTGACAGTCGGGCTGGACCAAAATTAAAGGCCGCTCAGCGTGCTATGGAGCGGGCTATGCTCGGAGTCTCTTTGAAGGATAAAATCAGAAATGAAATTATCCGGAGAAGAACCGGAGTTACCGATATAGCTTACAGAAACTGAAGTGGCAGTGGGCTGGCCATGTTTGTTGAAGGACCGATGGCCGGTGGAGCAGACGAGTCTTGGAGTGGAGACTGCGTATCGGCAAGCGTAGTGTGGGACGCCTCCCAGCTAGATGGACCGACGACCTGAAGAAGGTGGCTGCGACAGACTGGATGCGAAGGCGGAAGATAGTGTTGTGGCACAACCTGGGAGAGGCTTATGTCCAGCAGTCAACTGCGATAGGCTGAGTTGATTGATTGATGCTTTGGTTTGGCCATGTTGATAGGATGAATGAAAGGTGATTAAAATATCTACAAGGCGTGAGTTTATGTGTGCGATATAGATATTGATACCTACGACGTCTGTGAATTTTCGCGAACAAATTCAAAATAACTTTGTACTTATATTATTGTAATTACTGCGAGGACAACGACAAACTTACAGAAACTGTGCCCCAGTGATGCAAATAATGCGGGAATTACACATAAACAATCCGCTATCACGACGACCTATAGCACTACGGTTGTGCACGACCCTATATGTAAAAAACACACGTGTACCGAACAGTTCATAACTTACGGTTCTATTGAGATCTACAAAATACGTTTTTGTTTTCATGGCAATACTACGGCTGTGGACGTCACCTAGTCAGGGTCGAAGAAACACTGAAGGAAGTTCATTCAATAAACATTACTTACTGATAATATTATTATACTATACCATGTTTACTACCATGTCATGGACACTGGGCAAGTTGTATATTTATGAATAAGTTGCTGCCGCAATCTCCATTTTATAAGATTAGAGTTATTAAATAATATTCTAAAAATTATTGCATTAGTCTTGACCAAATAGAAAGTGAGGACACTATTTCCAACGACCCGACAAGCTGTACTGCTGGTACATAATTTGTTCAAAATTAATCGCTATAAAAATGGAAAAAATTGCTTTTATTTATTGCCTATGAAATTACGACGGTACCCCAGTCACAGCGCAATACACTTACAAATGTGTTACACCATGTGAAGCCAGAGTTACGGTGCGTTTCCGCTGATGCGGAGCTGGGCGGAGTGGAGAGAAGCGGATCGTGAATTGACCAATCACAGTGCTCGAAATCTCCACTCCGCGTCAATGGAAACAGTGTAAATGGAGTGGAGCGGACTTTCAAATAAAATATAATGAACACACGGCCCCGAGCCGGACAGAACGGAGTCGAGCGAAGTGGTGTCTAGCGGAGGGCAGCGAAGCGGAGGGTAGTGGGGCGGTGCGGCGCGGGGGCTGAGGGTAGAATTGTCAAAAAAGGACTCGCGCGCTGCATTTTAGTTTACGATATTGTCATAAGCTTTTCACACGTTATCGACAAAATGGATGGATGTGATTCCACTCCGCTCCGCTTCAGTGGAAACACTTGCCACTTTTCACTGCTCTTCTCCGCTCCGCCCAGCTCCGCGTCAGTGGAAACGCACCCTTACAGATGATGTTGACCACTCGTATCAATATCCGCTCCCGAGACATGAGTTGTAAGTGTAGAGCAGGAGTCCACAGCCGATACCGATAATAAGTACATACGTTACGAGCTCCAAGTAATATTTACAACGCGACATGCATGTATATATGATCGTACCGCGGGGGTACGAGCGCGGCGTGCGGGGGCGAAGGCGCCATGTAGGGTTGCTGGCCGTAGTCGGCGCCTTGCCACTCCTGTCACAACGAGTAGGACTCGTCAGCCGACACGCCGCAGGCCGCATTCTATTGCATCGAGTTAAAGTTCACGCCGAGGAGGTTGAGGGGCGAGTTGTGGGCCACGCTCTGCAGCGGGAAGCCGTGCGCAGCACCGGGCTCGAGGAAGCCGGGCGGCATCTGGTGCTGCGGGCACAGCAGCGCCATCTGCTGCTCGGGCTGCGCCGCCTCGTCTTTATGCTCGGGCGGCGGCGTCGTGTGCTCGCGCTTGATCCTGCTCTTGATGCTTGGCCGGTTGTTGGGGTAGCCCTTCTTCTTATACTCCAGCCAGAGCGTGCGGTTGTTGACGCCGAACATGCGCGCCGCCTTGCAGAACCCGATGCCCCCGAAGCGCACGGCCTCGAGCGCACGCTGGAAGTTCTCTTCGGACTGCGGGTTGGTAGTGCGGCGCCGCTTGGGGGCCGGAGGCGGGTTGGGCTCGGCGGAGGCCTGCACGTCAACGCAGGAAGAACCAGGCGATGGGCCGGCCACGCCCAGGCCCTGCGTGTAGTTGAGATCGGCGTCCATTTGTGGGTTATTGATGACGTTGTTGATGTACATACCGGGATCCTGCTGTAGCGCACCGGCGCCTATGCACGCATTCGTATACCGTGGATACGAGTGCTCCATCATGGTCCACTGTCCTCCTGGGAAGAGAGATAAATGTACGTATTTTAATCAAATTCTCTAGGTACAGTATCATATTTTTGAGTTGAAAGTTTAAACAAACGGTTTCTCATTGATCTCCCTTCCCTGGAAAATAAAACGTCGTCCGGGTTTGTAATACGCGGGTATACTGTGATATGAGCTGATTTAATCATACTGTATTCTTTGAGATGCAATTGCTTTTACTTAATGGAGTATTGTAATAACACCAATATTTTAACATGAGTTTATTTCAAGACGGATTTAAAAAAAATGTAATCTGTACCCTTAGGTATTTTTTTTTTTGTTACGTTTATTGTATACAAGTTCCAGTGGGTACCCGTAGTGGAAAATAATACTACATATAGCACGGTACATGCACAGCATACATGAAGCATAAAGTAGAAGCAGATGATGGGATTGTTACGTTTTAAAGATGAATGAGAAACAGATGATGTTTAAATACTTTTGTGTTGTGATATTATTTTAGTTTTTCACGTCCTTGGAATTTTAAGTTAAGGACTAACCACATTTAAAAGGGTCGTTTTGTCATTTGACGAGTCTCCGATCTGCACCCTAAATATATAACGCAGAAGTTAACACATTCGTTTTTATTATGACAATTCGAAAATAGACATTATGTTGATCTAGTTGTCAAAAAAACTAATTTTTGACACAACTGTAGCACTGGAAAACTCGAAGCGACAGCCCCTACTAACTTAATATGCAATTAGATTCTGAAGCCTACGGCTCGTATTATAGAATGTAACTCAAAACTTAAGCATTACTTAAAACTACTTTAAAGCCATTTGATAAGTTGAAACTAGTTTTAAGTAACCCTTGAGTCTTGTCTTGAGTGAGGTTCTGTAATACGGGCCATAGATTTCGTGTAAATGCGTGTGTATGTGTGAGTGCGTCGATTCGGCCATTTCTGCCCACATACTAGACGTCAGGAATAAATATTGGATTAGGTATTTTTCGATTCGAGTCCGTACCTAATCCAAAGCGTAGAGGATTAGGTACGGCACAAAATATTCGAACACAGTCTACACAGAAGATATTCCGTACCTTAAAATGTGGGGGTTAAGTTTCAAGTTTAATTAGCACTGCCGCCAGCGCCATCTATGTAGAAAACCACTGGACTAGTTAGTGCTCTAGCGATGTATGTCGTAACGAATATACGTCGTCGTTAGGTGGCGTTATTTTAAGATGATACTCTCGAAGAAAAATAACAAAACATTCACGTCTTTTATTGAAAATAAATGAGTAAAAATCGGAAACTCATGGGTGAAATGCAAGTTAATATAATAATGCTCTGGTTCCTATACATAGTACACGAGTTTTAATTTTAAGCCATTTTTCGGTAAAAAAGGCAAAAAAAAATGTCATTTGAGTTGTTTTAAAAGAGTATTTCTACAATGAACTTTAACCTTGACCTAACTTTTGGTAGTGCATGTGCATCATGCGTACGTGACACATATTTTATCAGTACCTAGTAATAATAATTGCATAAATTACATTCCGTTGGTTTAGCTGGTTTTCGTATTTATAAGCTAGTTTAATTAATTTAAAGATTATCTTTAGTATGTAGGGTAATTTTGATAACTACACTTCTGGACACATCTATTGGCCCACCTTGTATTTTCAGTTTCGTTTGGTCCTAGCTAAAATTTTATATTAGGTCGAGCAAAAAGTTTTTATGCAGTTTTGAACCTGGCACATTCACAATTTCATTCAATAGTCTTTTTTTGAATTTCGAACACAGAATTTAAAGAAACAAAAGACAATTTGGAGCCTGTTTGTTGATATCAAACAATCGAATACTAAGAAAACTTGGTTTTATTGGTTTACTTGGATTTAATTCTTGAAAAAGTGATTGATATCTTTGGTTTTGCAACAAACATTACTTATTCTTAACATTAAGGTGAGGTTCTATCAATAATCTATGGATACTTCACCTGAAGTCGCCGCCCAAGCTGTGGCACTTATTCAGGCCGGACACAGCCAAAGAAACGTGAGTGCTCAACTTAATTTAAGTCGATCTGCGGTCCGAAATGTTTATCGGAGGTACCTAGAGACTGGCGGCTTTGTTCGTCGCCAAGGAAGGCCACGATCTCGGGTCACAACTGAAAGGCAGGATCGATTCATCGTGACGACCAGCTTGAGAAATCGTCACCTTACCTCCATTGAGATATAAAACCAACTTCGCGACTTCCACGGAGTATCTGTGAGCGCTCGAACTGTTCGGAGAAGGTTAAAAGAACGCGATATGGTACCACACAAGCCAGCTAATGGGCCCAAACTAACGCGAGCCCACCGAACAGCGCGCCTTCATTTCGCACGCAGTCATTTAAATTGGACACAGCAAGATTGGAGCTGTGTACTCTTTTCTGATGAGTCTAAAATTGTGTTACATGGCAATGATGGAAGGAAGAAGGTCTACCGACGTAAGGGAGAGCGTTTCGCACAATGCTGCTTTGAAGAGAGGGTTGCTTATGGCGGTGGCTCATGGACTGTCTGGGGCGGTATATCCGCGAGCGGCAAAACTCAACTTGAGGTTGTTACAGGACCACGGCTGCCAACATTAAATGCTGAAAGGTACATTCGTGAGTGCTTAGAACCTCACGTGATACCATACGCGGACTATGTGGGCCCAAATTTCCTTTTTATGCATGATAATGCAAGAGCCCATGCGGCCGGCATCGTCAGGGAATATCTTCGGGATGTGAACATCACAGTTATGGACTGGCCAGCCAGAAGCCCAGACATGAACCCCATTGAGCACATGTGGGACGAGCTAAAAAGACGTGTTAGGGCTCGTCAGCCAGTTGCCCAGACGATGCAGGAGTTGAAAACTGCCATAGAAGAGGAATGGGAGATGATCCCTCAAAATTTCATAGAGCGGTTGATAAACTCTATGCCTAATCGTATGAGAGCTGTGGTAGATGCCCATGGAGGCAACACGCGTTATTAAATTAAACCTTTATTTGATAAAACATGTTTTTTATTCAAAAATCAATTGCCTTTAACAAGGCGCATATCCGACTTGTTAGGCGTAGCTCCATGTCGTATGGTATTCTGAATTCAAATTTAAAACAATACGATCGAAAAAGATGGAAAAATGTATCAGGTTTAAAACTGCATCAACAGTTTTTGTTCAATCTAGCAATCATATTTCGGTAGGGGCCATCGAAACCTAAACTCTAAGGTGGGCCAATAGATGTGTCCAGAAGTGTATATTAGACGTTAAAAACAAAAGTATTCACGTTGACTTTAAGTACCGTTTACCCATAAATAACGAAATATAATCCACCGTTCCACAATATATCAGAAACAGAACGTCCATACTTCATGCCAAATTTTTATGTCCATCAGAACGTTCGGCCAATTGTGGTAGGGAGCTGGCTGCTACTCCAGTTTTTAGTGACGATTTTGTGACGCAAGACGCCAGACACATAATTTGTGACAGAGCAGTTCGAAAGTTACAAGCACTTATGTATGGCCGAACGGCCTGATATCAGAACGTTCAGCCAACCTGAATCTCCATAACTGAGGACCTTAGAGAAATTGTTACTGAATAGAAAATTAGTGACGCTTTTGTGACAAACAACCACTGCTTTGCTTTTACTCGTAATGCCACCGGTTAAAAGTAAAATTAATTTTAGTTCCCGGAACATCAGGCCGTTTGGCCAACGTGATGTCCATAACTGAGGACTTGAGAGAAACCGCTAATGAACAAAGAATTAGTGACGACACTGAAACGAATTTTTATTTCTTTATTTTTTTTTTGTGACAGCCCCATTAAATGGTAAATTAAAAATTAAACTTGTAACCTCAAAACATTGGGATTATGGATTCCTCCACAACTAAGAAGCCTAGAGAAACCGTTAATGAATAAAGATTTAGTGACGACACTGAAATGAATTTTTATTGCTTTATTTTTTTTTTTTCGTGACGGCTCCATTCAATAGTAAATTGAAAATGTATTATATAACCTCAAAACATTGGCATTAAGTAGGTATCGATTACTTCACAACGAAGAAGCCTAGAAGACTCGTAAGAACCCCTGATGTGTTGCAGTCGTCGAGAATAGGTAACTGCTCTGCAGGTTTCCAGTGCAATTGTGTCAGTATTTTTCTTGATTTGATTAAGTCTATGCCTCTATGGCACTAAGGCGGATGTCGTTTGAAATAGGGTGACCATGTATTGGAATACTCGATAAATATTAAATAGATACTTGTTCCATTGGAACAAAAAAAGTATTTATCAAGTACTAGATACTCGTAAGTACTTAATGAAACAAAACACGTCTAAAATGTTTATCAATCTGTACTAATACTAAAGCTGAAATTGAGTTTTGAGCTGAGTTTGTTTTTTGTTTGTTTGAACACGCGAGTCTCTGGAACCACCCTTTTTGCGTTTGATAGCCCAGTTCTTGAGGAAGGCTATAGGTTATTTAACATCACGCTATGACGTTTAGGAGCCGAGCAAAAATAAAAAAAGGAAGAACGCCAAGCGAAATCAAAGAAATAGCGCGGGCAGGCAATGCGATGCGATGGGGTGGGTCGAGGGAACACGAAACTTCACGCGGACGAAGTCGCGGCCAGAAGCTAGTATTATTATATTATGCCCAAGCAACGTTGAGCTGATACCTGCATATCAGTGTTCACTTGTGTTGTTTTTGTTATATTGGTCGATTCTATTTAGGTCTAAAAGGTGACTGACATTGGAGATTGGGAAAGTTGACTGCAAGTATAGGTACCTACGTAAATAAATAGATACACAACTGTAAAAAATGTTTTATTTCTTATCAATCGTCCACAAAAAGCGGTGGTACAGCCGCGCCGCATAATAATTTGTACATTTTAGAATCACAGTTGTTAAATTGGGCAACCACGACAGGGAATAAATCTCCGACTGGTGGTTCCGGAGACTCGCGCGTTCAAACAAACAAAAAACAAACAACTCAAAACTCAAATTCAGTTTTAAATAAATAAATAAAAAATTAAAAAAATAAAAATAGTTTATTTCAGACAAAAAAGTCCATATGCAAGGCAAGGTTGTTAGTAACAAGAATTTTGCTTATATCTAATGTTAGTAATTAAAAAGTAACACAAACTAAACACACCGTCTACCCCTGCTCAGTAGGCTCATCGGTCCCGCAACACATGGAGTTCAGTGAACCTACTGAGCAGAACAGTATCAGTTCTCTCGCCAATCATCCTGAGGACGCTATTTGGGCTCCCCAGTACTCGGCGCACCACCGACGCAACTTTTTTACGCATAATTGCGTAGAAGTCATCTACGCTGGCGTCAGCAAACATGCCGCCGGATGCACTACAATATCGAGGAAGCCGAAACAGAGCCCTGAACACATTATTGTACTTGACTCGCAAGGCATTGTAGGCTCTCTGTGTAAAGTTTGCCCACAGGCCGCTCGTGTAAAATGTCTGGCATGGCAATGGCCTTGAACATTGTTATTTTAACAGGAGCAGTACACCGAGCGAACCTGTGTGCCAACATATTACCACGCACCGACAATGCCCTGCGCTCCCTCTCAATATCCAGTTCATCACTCAAATTCTCAGTTATAATGTGACAAAGATATTTAAATTGTGCAACACGACTTAGAGGTACACCGTTAAGTAATATAGGTGGTACAAAGATATTAGTTTTATTTTTACATTTAAATAACATGAACTCACTTTTACTTTCGTTGTACCTCAAGCCATGTTCCACAGCGTAAACCTCACACACCTTTAACAGCTGTCTAAGACCACCAATTGAGGGGCTCAGCAGCACCATATCATCAGCATAACTCAAATTATTGACACATATGTCATCAATATGGCATCCAACATGCATGCTGCTGAGCTCCTCAATCAGATAGTTAACATAAATATTAAAGAGTCGTGGGGAAGTCAGCCCGCCCTGCCTGACGCCACACTCCAAAGAATATTCATTTGAGTATACATTTCCCCACCTGACTACATTAAGCTGCTCACTATACCAGTAGGCGAGGATATTCACCAGATCATTTGGGACACCTGCACTTCTTAATTTTGTCCAGAGCTTATCATATGACACCAAATCAAAAGCTTTGGACAAATCCAAGAAGCATGCATATACTGGTGTTTGCCTTTTTACATAGTAATCAACAGTGTGTTTCAGAGATAAAATTGCACTTTCAGTTGACAACCCCTCTCTGAAACCAAACTGTGTATCCCGCAATTTAACAAAATGATCCAATTTTCTATCCAATAACCCATCAAACACTTTTGCTATTATAGTAGCTAAAGAAATCGGCCTATAGTTACTTCTGTCAGAAATATCAGCAGTGCCATTTTTCACTATTGGCACAACCACTGTTCTCATAAGATTAGATGGTAGATATGAGTGCCTTATACAAAAAGTGTAAAACATGGCCAACACCCTATACAGGTGTACTCCCCCATGCTGCAGGTGCTCGACACTGAGTCCCTCATGACCCGGTGACTTCCCTCTTTTCATATTTTTAACAATGTCAGCCACGTCTTTACTTGAAAAACCAATAGGCTTTTCTACTGGGCCATGTTCAGTATCAGACACCAACAGCAAGGAAGATTTCACCTGAAAATGATCCTTGAATGAATTGGCAATCATTTTAGCATCACTGATGCCATCAACGCACACAGGCAGACTAGCCTTACCATTTAAACGCTTGGTTCCAGAACTTATTAAATTTCTTAGCAGAATGTTGTGAGGCAAGTATATCCATTTTTATCTGTTCCTGGTTGTTCTGACAGTACTTTAAGCGTGACTTGAAAACTCGGCGACTTTCACGCATTTTATCATACAAAGATCCACTCACTGGTTTACCACCTAAGACATACAATTGATGGTCCAGTCTAGCCTGCCTGTGGGCGTCTCTGACATGCTTGTTCCAACCATGCACACACTTAACATTAGTCGGCTTCCTAGGTAAGAGACTGCGACTTTGTGCCGAAGCCTGACTCAATATATTAACAATATTATTATATAAGTTGTCAATTATAGATTTGTGTTGTATGTTTTGACACATACTATCAGCACAATCATGAAGTTCATCAGGAAACATAATTTTTCTGAAGTTATTATTACAAGTTTCATGATATTTCTGAATTTCTTCTAATTCTCTTACCCCCCATACAATGTTATTACGTAAATAGCTGTGAACTTCTACTTTAGCTTTAATTACTCCTAATTTACAAGTCACCTGTAAAGGGAAATGATCTGACCAATATACATCATTGTGAACCATAATATTCACCATAGACTGCCATACTGGCTTGGTTACCACGCAGTGGTCCAGCCATCGCTTACACCCGTATACTTCACTTTGAAAAGTATAAGTTTCAGATGACATTCCTAATTTGACTAGATCGGCACATATCCAGTCATTTTCCTCACAAAAATCAAGAAGTTCACTACCAAACGGAGCATTAGGATGTGCATTGAAATCCCCTAACATAAATACTACTTCGATACTATTGTCTTGTATAATTGCATTCAACTCACCCAAACACTGAGTAAATTCCGGTAAGTTCACAGTTTGGTCAGTCGGCATATACACGCACATAACTAACATTTCACGACCCGCTCCAGTCATTATTTTAATCGCAACAATACGCTCACTTTTGCACTTCACCACCGTAACATTGCGAAAGGCACTTTTTCGTCACAGAAGCGCAACCTCTCCGTGAGGTCTGCCTCGTAGCACTCCAGCTGTCAAGTCCACCGCCGACTTCCCCGTGTAGCCGAAGTTGTCGTCAATATCACCCAGTACCTGAGTATCATACGGTAGTAGCCAGGTTTCTTGGAGGGCTATCGCATCTGCCGATTTACATAAAGTTCTCACACATTCCATACTTCTTTTAATATTTTTGCAGTTATAACTTATTAACGTACTATCCATTTAATTGTATGTCAACTTTATCGGAATCCCAAGGTCTAAATCGTATGAATCTCCTAAATGTTATCCCATCCGGCCACAAATTATCATTTAGAAAGGTATCAATTTTATTCATTGAAACGAATATTATAAAAGAGTTGTACTTAAACTTACTTACTTCTTTCTTCATGACCACTTTTTCAAGAGAGACTTTTTCCTGAGTCTTAGTATATATATATTCACATATGTCAGCCTCCATTGTATCTTTGTTTACATTGGAAATAAACAAAGGAATCTTTGTTTCCGCTGCTTTGAATTTTGTTTCTACACCAGTTATTGCCTTTCCCATTTTTCCAATAAACCGATTCTTATGTCGTCGACGCTGTATAACAGTCCACTCATCTATTGGCTTGTTTTGTTTCCATTCACCTGGAGACTTAACTATTTCCGCCATCGTTGGTTGCGACGTACACGGCGGCGCTTGTTTACATGCAGCAGTGTCTGAGGATGGAGACAAAACTTTGTTCGCGCGCTCTAGTGACAAAGACGTTTGCGACGCCTCCGCCGCCGCTACCGGCCGATCCACAGACGTTCTCGGTGCGAGGGGGATAGTCCTATTTACACATGCGCGATAGTGAGAGAGAGACGTCAGCGACGGCTCGAGCGCATTCCGTCCCGACGATTTTGTCATAATGCCGGTACTTGATAAGTCATGTGATAAACCTACCGGCCCACTATCCGAAAAATATGCACCTCTTTTTTCCGTGTTAATATTTGGGTAATTAACCAAGGAAGTTAGTTTCAAATTGTCTAGGTCTATACGTACTGTTTCTACCATGTCTACAGTTGCATAGTTTTCCTTAATTGCTTGTATTTCACTACGAAGTAGCAAAATGTCCTTCAGCAACTTCGTAACATCTATGTGATCAAACGATATTGGAGCCAATTTTTGTAAGTCCCGTGCAACGAAGATGGGGATCACATCCGGATCAATTACCTTAAAGAGACAGATAATATCCTCTATGTCTCTCTGCATTTTGCCATCTCGCCTTCTTGATTTTTTTCCTCTGAGAAGTCGTTACAGATTTAAAAAGCAAAGTTTTCGCCTCGTCGATATCTGGTTCCGAGAAGGCAGACAGGCACACGAATTATAGACTCGTTATCCATCACATCATGTTTATTTTGAATGAATGCTAGTACTTCACTTATAATAATATTCCAATTAGAACACTTCAACTTATTAACCGCCATTATTTACAAAGGCTTTAGTATTAGTACAGATTAATGAACATTTTAGACGTGTTTTGTTTAATTAAGTACTTACGAGTATCTAGTACTTGATAAATACTTTTTTTGTTCCAATGGAACAAGTATCTATTTAATATTTATCGAGTATTCCAATACATGGTCACCCTATTTCAAACGACATCCGCCATAGTGCCATAGAGGCATAGACTTAATCAAATCAATAAAAATACTGACACCATTGCACTGGAAACCTGCAGAGCAGTTACCTATTCTCGACGACTGCAACACATCAGGGGTTCTTACGAGTCTTCTAGGCTTCTTCGTTGTGAAGTAATCGATACCTACTTAATGCCAATGTTTTGAGGTTATATAATACATTTTCAATTTACTATTGAATGGGGCCATCACGAAAAAAAATAAAGCAATAAAAATTCATTTCAGTGTCTTCACTAAATCTTTATTCATTAACGGTTTCTCTAGGCTTCTTAGTTGTAGAGGAATCCATAATCCCAATGTTTTGAGGTTATAAGTTTAATTTTTAATTTACCATTTAATGGGGCTGTCACAAAAAAAAATAAAGAAATAAAAATTCGTTTCAGTGTCGTCACTAATTCTTTGTTCATTAGCGGTTTCTCTCAAGTCCTCAGTTATGGACATCACGTTGGCCAAACGGCCTGATGTTCCGGGAACTAAAATTCATTTTATTTTTAACCGGTGGCATTACGAGTAAAAGCAAAGCAGTGGTTGTTTGTCACAAATGCGTCACAAATTAGTATGTGTTTAAGTATCGGTCACTAATTACCAGTCACGCTATATATAAAATAAATCGCTTTTGCACAGCACAACGATAGCGACTGATGCTTTTGTGTGGGTAGGTTGTACGGTGCATGACAAATAAACGTTGTGTTTGGTGGCATAAGGTTTATAATTGATTGTGTAGTACGTTCTGATTTAAGAAATGCAGGTGTATGCGCGACTGTGTATCTATTGCTTTTACTGAACTGCATGTGCGATATATTTTCGTCTGAAGGGGCATATCTCCTAGTTTATTATACCTATGGTCAGAATGTATGAATGAATGAAATTCACCGAGCATTTCAACTCATTTTAATTCATTCTGACAATAGCAACCCAACAGCAAGCTTATTGCTGCGAAAATAAAGATCATTGGGGCATACTACACTATCAATATTATCGCGCGATCAATGAGTATCGCGATACGTATTGAAGCAATATTGATTCGTATCGCAGTATCGTGATAATATTGCATTATTTCTAGATATTTTGAAATCCGCGATACTAAGGGGCGTGCCTTCAATAATATTGACAGAGCAAAGGCATCGTGATATTATTGTCCGTCAGTACGCGCGCTCGACAGCCATACATAATCCATTAATTAATATTGACAGCTCTCGTTAGTTTTTCTTGAGCCATTGGAGCCATAGCGGAAGAATATGACGAGTTACGCTACGATTCTGAGTGTGCGGAACAAGACGAGTGGAAAAATGATTTAAAAGGGTTCCATTCATATGTACGAGACATGTACCTCTTTGTGGAACCCTAAAGACAATCATTATTTAAATACAGTTAAAATCGATTGACATTCCTTTAAACCACGTAAAGAGAATCATGTTCTTTACCCGTATACAAAAAATCAATCAAATCCAATGAATACTTTAGCCACAGGAAATTATTTTTCATTTTCTTATTTTTCAACATGATGTAGATCCGAGTCCGTAATAATAATAGGTAAACATTGAAAGGTCAAGAACCTGTGCAAAACATAGGATTCTCTTTTATGCGTCACAATATGCTTGAAAGAGAGAGAAAGGTATTATACGATTCTACTGTGGCGCGCCCCGCCCAGTCCCACAAAATCATACAGTTAGAAAGAAAAAGAAATATTACTTATGCAAATTATGCATTAGTGGTGCAAAGACAATTGAGAGTGTGTGTGTGAGCGGAATTTTTTCGGCAAAAAGTGTCAGACTCGATAATTAGGTCAATCAGTGCACCAGCGCCCTTTGAAGAGAGCACGCGCTATTTTTTTTTATCACGTGACGAGCCGCGCGCGCAGTGTCGTGATTTTATGAAGTTTCGTTGCGATTGGCCAGACAGCACTGGATTTCTTTTTGTGTGGGGCCATAAAAAAATGAGGTGTATGCACGAGAAATGAACACCGTGGACGATTTAAAAATTAAAATAATGAATGCCTTCGACAAACTAAAAATAATGGCAGATGGGGGACTTGTTACATTGCGAGTCCATGAAAATTTAATAAGACGACTTCGCTTGTGCATAATTAACAACGGACACTGAAAATTTAATGATGATGTAAATTCTGATTGTGATTTAATATTATGTGATTGTGTTTTTGTGTGTGTGTGTTTTATTTGTTTTTGTGTTATTGTGTTGTTTTATTAAATCAGTGATCTTTTAGTTAACAACGCGCAACTTTGAGTTTGTATTGTTCTGCGCCCCGCACCGCCGCCGCCACGCCCCGCACCGCACCGTAGGTCAGTGACTTTGCGTAGATAAAGCGTTTTTACTTTTTATGCAGTTGATTCTGCTATTTATTGTTTGAAAATTGCAATTATTAAATTTTCCATTAACTACTAATTTTCGTGTTTTAAAAGGTTTCGATGGATTAGTACTGTGCTCGTTTTTGAAACGGACATATTTCTACACACGTTGTATAGAAACATGAAGCCAAATGCGACGAGGGCTGACGTGAGGAAAAAAAATAATAGTCTTCGTGATTCTGACAGATAAGCAAAATCACGGGTAAAATAACTGTGAAACGGAAGTTAACTGTAGGTAAATACTAATATCTAGTGTGACAAGGGGAAGAAAGATATTTACAACATTAAAGCTCAGAATGACAACATTAAATTTTTTTTAAATAGGTACTACATTTTGAAATACGAGCAATGAAACCAAAAAAAGAAGATATTATATTTAAGACATCGAGTGTATATATAGCGCTAACTTTTGTGAAAAGGATATAACTTATTATCAGTGTTTTAATAATTGTGTGACGTCAAACGACACTTAACTTTAAGACGAAGTGATTGTCTACAATGCAGTTCAAAGTGGGAGGGACAGCGTGAGACTTCACGGCACTTTAAAATTGAGTTTCGTCCGTAAATTTATAATAATATAATCTATATTATACCTATCTCTAAATATAAAAATCAATTGCCGAGTTGTAGCGTTTCAAACTCGGAAACGGCTCGGACCGACTATGCTGAAACTATGGTACTTTGGTAAGTGGTTGTATGCGCGCCGGAGAAAGTTACTAACAAAAAAAAAATAAAAAAGCATTGCAACGCATGGCGCCGGACATTAAGGTAGTATACTATACTATCTAATATACAACATGTCCCGGAAATAACGCACAACCTCTTAAGGGGTAATTGCACTCATCATTATGCACAACTTTTACTATGGGACCAGACCTGAATTCGCGAAAAAAAAATCCGACATCAAAATGTCTACATTTATTTATGTTTGCATAACTCGTCAAAACGAGTTACGCAAACATAAATGTAGGGAACAGCAAATTTTTTTTTCGCGATTTCAGGTTTGGTCCCATAGTAAAAGTTTTTCATAGTGATAAGTACAATGACCCCTTAAGAGGTTGTGCGTTAATTCCGGAACATTTGTTGTATCAAGCTAAATTGTTTGTTTGTACGCGCTAATCTCTGGAACTACCATCGGATTAAAAAAAAATTTTTGCATTTGATAGCCCAATTCTCGAGGAAGCCAATTTAACATCACGCTACAACCCTTGGAAGCCGAGCAAAAAGAAAAAAGTAAAAAAGAACGCTAAGCGAAAACAGTAATAGCGCGGGCGATGCGATGCGACGCGGTGGGTCAAGCGAACATCAAATTTCAAGCGGACGAAATTGTTTTATCATTTTTGTCCCTTACTGGGTTTGACATGAGTTTTTAATAGCCATTTTCTCGGAGTAGTGTTACATGGAAATCAATAGGCAGTCGCTCCGTGTAAAATACTGGTAATTCAGCTGGATCCAGTTAGACAGGAAGTCGATGCCAACATGGTTGGGAAAAGGGTAGGCAGATGATGAAGAGATTTTGAATAGCCTCGGAACACCCTGGGCAGTCAACCCCGCTACTACCTGTTCACTGGGTAATATTTTGCCACTACAACCTACTCCCATAAATGTTACATACGAGATAAGAAGAGTATACCCTACGTTTGCGTAGTTAAGACGACGTATACCCAATATTGCATCACTTTGATTCAATAATAAACAAACAAATAGTGATGGTTTAAAGCCAAAAAAAAACATATATTGTAGTTTACTATATGTACTTTGACTTTTTGTGGTTCAAAACGTGATATCGGAAACTTCGCTCGATTAAAAAAAAAAACGGAAGAGGAGTCTAATCGATGATTTTTTTGATATTTTTCTAATTGTGCTTGAAGCTTATGAAAGCAATACTTCCAAAAAATATATCTGTACAAAGTTTATAACAAATAGAAGAATAATGTGTGGTTACATTTTGCAAAATAGTTTCGTCAATAAATAATCCGTAATAAATAATAAATATGCAAAACTAATTTGTACTGGGTTGGCAATAGTATTAACTCACTTTGAAAAAAAAAACAATTCCTTCTTCTTATCGAAATGAACTAGAAAGTTATTTTTTTAGATAAATCTAGAACATTCCAGAAGCTTTATCATTGAAAAAATAAAAGGCGGCTAAAGCGCGTCTTTGGCAGTTTAATCCATGACACGGACGAGCACGCTATTCGAGCTGTAATATTTTACGAGTTTAAACGTGGCTTCAGTACGAGACAGACAAATAATAATAATAACAAATAATAAAAACAAATAATAATAATAAAAAATAATTTATATATATTTTTTTTTTAATAATTTATATAATGACAAATAATAATGCGAATATCAACAACGCATTTGGAGAGGGCACAGTCACACAGTCAACTGTAAGTCGATGGTTTTGTCGCTTTCGATCCAGCGATACAACACTAGAGGATCGAGCCTGTTCAGGTCGACCAGTCAAATACGATGTCGACATGCTGCTGGCAGAATTAAATCAAAACCCGGATGCTACTACTCGCGAGTTAGCGCAGGCACTTGGCTTCTGTCACACGGCTATCGAAAAGCGACTGCATGCACTGGGATATCGTCGAGTGCTGGCAAAATGGATTCCGCATCACTAGAGTATGGCAAACCGAGCTGCCCGAATATCGATTTGTCAATCGTTGCTCCTTCAGCCCAAACAAAATGAGTTTTTAAGTGATTTAGTAACATGAGATGAGAGCTGGATACTGTATAAGGATGACAAGCGTAAAGCCTACTGGTTACCACGAGGAGAAGAACCGCCAATCCAAGTCAAAGAACAAACTCATAAACGGAAGGATTTGCTTTGTTGTTGGTGGGATGCAGGCGGTATGATTAATTATGAATTACTCCCCGAAGGACAAACTGTCAACGCCAACGTCTATGTTAATCAGCTTCGTAAGTTAGCGGCTGCTGTGAAAAAAAAAGCGAAGAAAAGTCAACATCAACTTGCTACACGATAATGCGCGACCTCACGTTGCTTCTGCCACACGTCAGCAATTGCAGGAGTTAGGCTGGACTACAGTTCTGCATCCACCGTATTCTCCGGACTTAGCGCCCTCCGATTATCATCTGTTTCGCTCTCTTAAAAACTTTCTGCGTGGACAGCCTTTTAATGATTTTAGCGCAGTGGAAAATACATTGATAAACTTTTTTAAACCGCAGCCTGTTGATTTCTGGGAGCAAGGCATTCAATCTTTGCCAGATAGATGGAAACAAATTATAGATTTACACGGCGATTATATTGTCGAATAATAGTTTTTAATAAAGAATACAAATATTAATATTTGATTCATTCGAAAGTGAGTCAGTATTTAGTTGCCAACCCAATATATTATAGGTACCTACTTTAAAATTAAACACCATCATCAGCATCACCTTTGTACGTATTTTTCTGTTCCTTTCTTCTGGTCTGTTTACATGTGTGTACGTAAACTGTTAAATAAATAAATAAAAAACATGTGCAGTCGAGAGACACTGTCAGTAACAAAGTTCCTCTCAAGTATAATTTAAAACAAAAAAAAAAATCATTGTACATTTTGACCTCACTGTCGACTTTAGTATCCTCGAAAATCATAAAAACGACACCCATGATGAAAAATTTGAAAATTTTCACGGCCGCCATCTTGGATTATCATTTTGATTTTACTATCGGTTTCAGTACCCTTGAAAACGACACCCATGATGAAAAATTTGAAAATTTTCACGGCCGCTATCTTGGATTGTCATTTTGACTTTACTATCGGTTTCAGTACCCTTGAAAACCTTGAAAACGACACCCATGTTGAAAATTTTTGAAAATTTTCGCAGCCGCCATCTGGATTTTCATTTTGACTTTACTATCGGCTTTAGCACCCTCGAAAATCATGAAAACGACACCATGATGAAAAAATTGAAAATTTTCACGGCCGCCATCTTGGACTTTCATTTTTCTTTATTATCGGTTTCAGCACCCTTTAAAACCTTTAAAACGACATCCATGACGAACATTTTGAAAATTTTCGCAGCCGCCATTTTGGATTTTCATATTGACTTTACTATCGGTTTCAGCACCCTCGAAAACCTTGAAAACGACAACCTTGTCTCTCTTGATAGAGAGAGAGAGAGAGAGAGAGAGAGGGAGTGAAAGTGTGAATTTCAAAGAAGAAAGTATGAACACGCTTTTGCGTTAGTGACGATTTCTGCCAAGCCGCGTTAAAGAACTTCGTTCCAATGAGTTGACCTACTGCCTACACGACACGCTTACTTATACTGTGACACATTTTGGGTTCATGTAAGTACACGCTGGCGACGTAAGCGCACGCCTCGCTCCGTGGGTAGGTTGGTAGCGTTAAATACCTACTTCACAGGGTCTACCTCGCCTTAAGGTGGATGCGTAAAGGTATCCCGCGAAATTCAAATTTTCTTGTGCAATTTGCAGGTCAGTGTCAGGTTGTATGTTGATTAAAATATGATTCGCAACCATAACAAATATGTATTTACATAATTATAACCACAAGAATCATCAATTCATCTTTCTATTTTTTCTAAAAGTCTTGATTTCCGAAATCATGACATAAAAGTCGCGAATCATATTTAGATCACCCGTCCTGCAAATTGCAAAAATCGTAAGAAAATTTGAATTTCGCGGGCTACCAACTTTAACACATGTCGTTCGAG
Organism: Fissipunctia ypsillon; assembly: GCA_947568875.1. NCBI lineage: Eukaryota > Metazoa > Arthropoda > Insecta > Lepidoptera > Noctuidae > Fissipunctia > Fissipunctia ypsillon. The sequence goes on from OX387643.1 coordinate 28,516,938, forward strand.
GCCATCACACAATTATTTAGAAAAGAAAAGTGGTTACCTGCGGGCAAGGCTACCGGGGTCGTATTATCAATTCCGATGGGCTCCACGTTCATATTTTCTGGTTCTGTGGTCTGGAATTATAAAAAAAATAATCTATAGTATAGTATGGCTAGTTTAACAAGGCACTATACTCAATAATACAATCACTCAGAATCAGTTGTGTGACGATAAAAAGTGCACGCACTTGGCCGGTTTCTTTTTATCGTCACACAACTGATTCTGAGTGAGGTAGTTGAGACCATGAGAGAAGAGAAATAATTATCTCAAGAACAAACTTAACATTGTAGTTGAAAAAAATGCTCTCCCAAACATTCAAACTGCAAATGTAAGTTTGTACGCATAATACTGAGAGATTTACCATGTTATTTTAAGACCATAGACTTATAGGTTTTTCTGTAATCTATAAGTCGTATAGAACTATTTTCAGTACTTTTTTTTTCAAAATTTTAGGCTCAGATGGGTGGGTATGCTCAATTCTCGTCTATTTTCTTAAATAACTGTAAACCTATTTATTTTAAAGTTATTAAAAAAAAATAGAGACACTCACAGTAAGAGCCCTTTCATTTGATATGTCCCACGGTATAGTTTGCAAAACTTTTTTTTAAATTCTCATATATGCCCCCCATATTCAAAATTATTTACGGTACACGTCCGTGTTTGGATCACAGAAATTAATATAGTTACAATGTACCAAATTTCAACTTAATCGGTCCATTAATTGGCTGTGACAGACGGACAAACAGACACACGAGTGATCTTATAAGGATTTCATTTTTTTTCTTTTAAGATACGGAACCCTAAAAATAACAAAAATAAGGGTAAAGCAAAGAAAACATGACATGGTATTATGTAAATAAAGATTTTTCATTGAACTCACTCACAATCACAATTTCCTTTATTTTGACAATACAACGAAACCCATTGCTTAATTGAAAAAATCGTATGTACGAAAACATAAATAGCACAATGAATATTGTTGATTTATCCAAAAGAAATGGGTTGTGAGTGTGTCACGAAATTAGGCTGCTAATAGAACCCATAATAGTGTATTAATATATCGAGGTATCGTTTTACCCAGACGTTGGGGTTGTAGAGGTCAGATAGGCATTCTCTCCATGTAAAATACTGGTATTCAGCTGCATCTGGTTAGACTGGAAGCTGACCCCAATATAGTTGGGAAAAGGCTAGGCTAGATGATGATCAGAGATCGGAATAGGTAGAGCTGTTTTATGTACTTGCCCTAGGTTAGAATAATATGGATATTCCCCGAGTCCCGGGATTTGGTTTTTAAGTAGTAAAATCCTAAACAAACTATTCTCGCCTTCGGGACTAATGAAAGATTACACTTCCTTTCTGACGGGTAAATATAAGAAGGACGGAATTAAGGATAGTATAATAAATAGATAAACTTGATTCATTGAACCTCATATATTTTTTACGTAACAATTTCTTATTCAAGAATCAACAATCATTTAAACATTTTTATTCTGAAGTTGTACAAAAACATATTACCAGACAAATTATGTGTACCTCAGAAAATCAAAACATTATCAAATAGAACAAGTTGTATTTCAAATAAAATCTTAATTAAAATAATCAATACGCTTCAACAATAATTCACTTATTTAAACAAAAAATGTCATTGGTCTGGTTCGTCTTCAGCTTCACTAGAGACTGAGTATGACCAGAGTTAAAATAATTCACCATTATTTTTTATAAATTATCTAATTTTAATCTATTTCTTTTTACATCTAACACCCATTTATATGTGGAAAACGAGCGTTCGACATCTGTTGATGTTAGTGAAGCGAATTTATGTGACAAAATTTCGTCATTCACATCATTTTTCGATAATTTTCGTTCATATTCTCTGAGGATGTCAATGTCAGGATTCCTATCCATAACTTTTTCAATTTTGTTTTTTATTCTATCAGAATTATGTTCATTTAAAGCAGCTCTGACTTGATCAAAAGCCAAAAACGAGTCACTTAATGCTAAATTTTGTTTCTGCAACTCTTTTAATGAAAATAAAATAATCGTATAATGATTTTCTATATATACTAATCGATTCCGTAGATTTTCCTTTTCCAGAATATTTTTCGCATTACTTATTGCCATTGTATCAGAGCTGTTTAATCTAGAAATAACATTTATTATTTCTTCATAATACGGTGCAGCTTCGAGCCAAGTGCCCCATCTAGTTATCACTGGTTGTGGGGGAAGAGGTAAGTTAGGATACGTATCTTTCAATACTTTTATTCTGCGAGGGGCTTTTAAAAATATTTTTTTCACATTGGATATTAGCATATCTACATCATGGTACTCTAACCGTATCTGTTCTGATACGCGATGAAGAGCGTGTGCCAAACAGGTGACATGTTTTAATTGAGGTAAAAAAAAAAAAAATTTTCGGCCCGCAGACAACATGCATGCAACACTATCAGTACATAATATTAACACATTATCAACTTTTCTTTCAAAGTTGTCTTGCCAAATATTTTCCAAACACTATTACAAAATTTGAAATAGTTTGGCCATTTACCACCTCGAGCATTTTACAGGCAATTAAATAAGGTCAACCAGAACAGTTTTCATTTAATGGCTTTACTAAGAAATGCACGATATAATGACCTAAAAAGTCAGTTGTCTCATCTAACTATATCCAAAGTTTCTCATCTTTAACGTTTTTATAGATGGAGGCAATTTTATTCTTATAAAATTTGTCCAAATACACCTTTCGTAATAGCGACTCGTCAGGCACTTTTTAGTTATAGCAATTACAACAATAAACACCACACATGTATTTTGGAAAAAAATCATTGAAGACATTATTTTTTATTTGCGACCAGGGGATGTTACAAAGAATTAAAAACTGAAAAAGGTCAAAATAAAATTCTTCTTGAGGCTGTTTGTATGTTCCTCGATGTTGAGCACCTTCAATATGTCGATTAACATTAGATTTTTTTACTAATAAATGGCTTTCACACTTGGTGCAGTAAATAGTACAGCTGGCAGCGTCAAAAATCAGCTCAGGATAGTCACGTAAACACTTCTGAACTGTTTCAGGCTTGACAGAACTTGACGCCATGTAGAAGTACTTCACCTGAATCAAAATATCGTTAAATTAGAAATGTTGAGTAGAGTCACATCGACACTTAGTGTTCGAAAAACAAAAATAGTAAAATATATATATTCCCAGTGCAAGTTTGAAAATGCAAAGTCAATCAAAAGTTTTTAATTTACGCTAAGAGAGGGTACGGTTAATCGCACACAAGTAGTACACTCAGTACAGTTCAATGATAGTTAATATGTGCACGAACTGCAAACATGTTAGTCTATGACTCCTGCACTTAACCGTAAAGCTAATTAATACATTATATTAATAAGTTGCTAAGTTAATTTTGACACGTGCGTGATATACTTTAAAGTCAAGAAAATACTGGATTGGAATACATTAGTATTAATAAAGTTTAGCTTACAAGAAAAGGTTTTGCGTTTTGTGCGAGTAACACTGTACTTTTTGTATTTAAAATGTTTTTTATTGGTTCGACTTAGGACAAGCTTTTCGCTAAGCACAAACAATTAATTTTTCTAATATGTCAAGGTAGAATAAGATTAATACATTAGTTTTATTCAATATTTTACTTAAAAAATAGAACTTACCAAATCAGTATCCAATAAAATAACTCCAAACGTCCAATCCAATAACGTCAAATCAGAGTCCGTAAATGCTAGCCAAAGTCGTAGTAGCAAGAAGGTTCCAGAATCCAGTAAATAAGCCAGGGTCAGAAGATATTCACCACACAACAAAACACAATAGGAAGCAAACAAGCGCACTCTAAGAACCGAAGTAATCGAGTGAGACAACAAGTTACTGTTGGTAAAGAATTGAATTCTAGTGGCGCAGAAAGAGACAAAAACAGGTGCATCACTCTAGCGACAGAAACACCCCGCTATTGTTTTCTTTTGTTTCCATAATGCGGCGACATTACGCGTCTCAACAAAGCGGCAACGTCGCGCGCTTGGCAAAAAGTTTTATAGCGTGCTGTTGACGTAAAATTTACAACGTCGTTTATGCGCTTATTGGCTTACATAAACCATTTTTATATATATTGACAAAATAATGAAATTCAATAAAATCCCGTAGTATCGGTCGGAATCCCGTGGAATATCCATATTAACATCAATGTTTGCGGTCAATGAACCTAAATAGCTCTACCTATTCCGATCACTGATGATGATGAATAGTGTATTAATATCAATAAATAGTATAAAACAAAGTCGTTCGCCTGTAAGAGTGTGTGTAGTTCTTCTAAACTGCACAATGGATAATGATTTTCACCATCATCGCTATTTATTCGAAGTTTTATTTGCATACGCTTGTGAACGAGAATCTATTTGTGTTATTTCAAATGCAGGATTGCTGTCCAGCTTTTATCCAGAGATGAGATTCTTTAGACTTGTCTCGGTAACTATTGGGCTTCTGTATGTTTTCATTCGATTCGATATTTTTTCTTCTATTTTCTGTTCTATTGCGCACTGGCACGCATAAGGTGCCAGTTGTCTTGGCCCATGGGAACCTTCAGCGTGCCGGTGTCAAAGAGCAGGTGTTTCTTCAAGCGTTGTAGTTGTTCGGTTTGTTCTATCTTTTCGACTGCCGGTACAGGTAAGTCTTCACCCCCACGGAGTAAGGGGACGCGGCGGCGGCGGTGCCTGCTAAGTCCCCTCGGTGGTGAACGGCGAACGTGGAGGTAACTGGTAACGGATGGCTGAAGCACTATGTTCGTTATCCAGCTCCACCATCCACGCTTCAGGTGCCTTGTCATGCGATCTTGTAACAGCATCTTGATTGTTGACTTTAGTTTCGGAAAGTCTTCAGTCTTCAAGAAAGTTCGCTGAATACTGCGAACATTCCTGAAGACTGAAGACTCGGCGAAAAACTTCGGCTCGGCAGGCTTTATCGTTGGATACGAAGTGTTGTCGACCTCTTCTATACACCCAGACGGCGCTGACGTCCTGCACCTGTCCGGCTCCAGGTACCTTCGTGACCAACCGTCGGCTATGTCCAACCGCTGCTAAAGGAGATGTTTCTTGACGTAGAAAACAATAGCTAACAAGTGAACAAGTCTTTGTACTGCTTCACGAAGCCCTTGCCCTTGCCGATGTCTACGAATTTATCAAAATGCTAGGAACGCTTCCTGTTTCCAATATTATTTATTTAATTGAGTTTTTTTAATGAGTAGATATTTTGACAACTATTACATCAAAACTTAAAAACTAAATGCTATTAAATAAACTAATATTATTACAAACAAAGAAAACGTATATTTGGCATAATACCGTAAGCGTGGAACACATTTGATTAAATTTAAAAAAATAATATAACATCAAATGCATAGGAAACCTTATTGAATTATCTAACTACAATAATTGCTGTATTAAAAGACACTGTAAACAGAACAAATTGTATGTTACTGAAAAATTATTTTGCAAACTGAATTTCTCTGAAAGTACTAGAGCGAAACCCTAGTTACAAATCGAAATGGATTGTGCATGCATCAAAATCTATTGCGTAATTTAAAAGAACAACGCGGTCCCACAGACATGCACGAAAAGTGACTTTTTTATTAATAATATTTACATGAACAATTGTACAGATATAAAGGAATTTTTTATGTTGTGCCGCGTGAAGCGAGGTCGGGTAGCTTAGAACAAAAAAGCAAACCAAAAACAAAAGTGTGTGTACTAACATCGTCTACCTGCTGTGAGTTGTCGATGGTCCGAATCTCGTGGTACTCGCGTACGCGTCGTTGTTGCGGCACGTTGCTCACGCTGCTCAGTGTGATTGCCTCCACGGTCTGAGCACTGACATCGGCGCGGCCATGTTCGTTCTCGACCACGTTCAATTGCGTCGAGCCCGCTGAACTTCTTCGGCGCCTGGAGAATTGTCATGATTTTGCAACATCTTACAAAAGACACAAGTCAGATGTGACTGGAAACGCTGGGAGGAGACGCACTTTTGATATGTACTATTTAGGAATTTCATGTTATGATTTTACAGTTAAAGACTATTTTATTTAAACTTGTATGTTATATTCAGATAAAGTTAAGATATTTTTGAAAAAAAAAAAGATTTAATTATGACTATCTTAAATCAGCGCTATTATCACGTTTTTTTTTTCAATCTTTGAACTGAGTACAGGGCTAAAAGTAGGTTCGAATATTTTTATTGTTGTTTTTTTCATGTTTCTTACTACCAAATGTTGATTCAGAAAAAAAAGTCTAAAAACAATTACGCTCCACCCTAACCTATAACGTTTGCGCTGCTGGGTCACAAGCCTGCTCTCTGTGAGTCCAGTTGGTGGATGTCACATGCCTTCGAATTTTTGGTTCTAGGAAAAACGTTTTGAGAGTTGAAGTGATGTTGAAATAAATTACACAAAGTAAAATATCTGGCAGTGTTCTGACTCCATAACCTACAACTCGTAAGTCGGGTCTAGCACCATTGGGGCACCAGCGCACCACAGCTCGGGCTAGTAATGGCTGGAGAATGAGTGTTACCTCCTGCGTCTACTTGAAGGCGACGTTGCCGGCGAGTCACGCGCCGAGTCGACTGAGTCCCCCTGGCTTTGAAACTCGGAGACAGCACCATGAGAACGTAACAGGGAGGTGGAGTCCGGCATCTCGTGCAGACCTTTGATCTTCAAGAGCTTGGCGGTGGCCAACACCTGAATACAGGGGGAAAAGGTTAGCACGGTGTTTTAACCGACTCATTGCCACCATCATTTTGATGCATACTTTAGCCAGGCCCCGAACATTGGACGATGACGCGCCAGGCGCGTCATGGGCCTACATTAAGGATGACGCATCTAGAGCGTCATTGGCCTCCTGTGATGTTTTATGCGTATTTCGCCGTTATCTTCCGTCGATCTGCTAAGAGAAAAAGTTCTTTGTGTGCTTCGATTCGTATTCGTTGGTAATCAAAGTAAATATGGCCTCACAAGGTAAGATTTATTTATTTTAGTATAATGTTACGGGGGTCGTCAACATTTTTGTAAATTTAATTTTATTAGGTCATTTGTTTGTGATAATAAACGTTTTATTTGTAGATAATCAGCAAGGAGACGAAAATTTCCTGAATGTAGTAAGGAATTATTCACTAATAAGCATGAACATTACCAACAAGATAACAATAAAGAAAATGATGTTTTTCCTGAATGTAGTCAATCGATTTTGCATATTTCAAAGAAGCGTAAATTCATAGGACCATGTGTCATGAATAATAGTCAAAATACAAATTATAATTCAGACACTAGCATTGAAGAAATTATGGATTCTGAAGAAGAGGAATGTGAGAAAAAGTTTTTTTTCTTAGTTTATCTATTACAAACAAAAATCAAAACTTTTCAAGAAAGAAAAATAGTTTATTTTGTACGGAATATACGCAAAATAAAGAAATAAAAGCGCAGGGTAGCCCGCAAATTAAAATTTTCTTGTTTTTTTTGCAATTTGCCGTTCAGTGTCAGGCTGTATGTTGAACAAAATATGATTTGCGACCGTAACATGTATGTATTAACAGAATTATAATCATTCAAATCATTAAGACAACCCTCTAAGTTCATATTTTAAGCCCATTGAATGACTTTCATGAAAAAGTAATTTAATGGGATTAAATTAAGTTAGAGGGTTGTATTGGTGATTTTAATTATTATAACTCAGATAAGCCATATTTGTTACGGTCGCGAATCATATTTTAATCAACATACAACCTGACACTGACCCGTAAATTGCAAAAAAACGTAAGAACATTTTAATTTCGTGGGCGTCAACCTTAAATAATATTACGCCATTAAACGGGGTGGTAACTGTTTTCGCGTCGGTGTCTCTTCCACCCCGTATAAGTTTGTAAACTGTTACCAAAGGTTTGCTATCCCTGACTTATAAAATATGTATTCAAAATTAATGGCCAAGGGTATTGTCAACTTCAATGTTTAATATAGGATAAAAAGTAGTAGTTCTCTTTATCTCAATTTTTTAAAATCTGTTTTTAAGTAAGTTCGATGTGACACGCCAGTCGACGTGCGTCAATGGCCTCCCGTGATATTTGCTTATGACGCGCCTGGGGCGTCATTGGCCATGAATTGGTTAACGCGGAATAAACTGACTTACTTACACTGTTTGTCCACCGCACAACGTCAACGAGAAACGAGATTATTCGAACCGCGGAGTAATAATACAGTAGGAATCGGTTTGATCTTGACAGTTCAACAATAATTTTTGCGTTATTTACGTTGTTGAGCAGACAATTTTAAATATTTAATCTATATACAGGGTGTTTGGTAGAACGTTGAACATACGAAAATGGTAGTTAGTTGGGGTCATCTGCTACCCACTTGGCCCAAATTATTTGACCTTGGCCCCACTGTTTTTTTTTTTTTACTTTTTCTTAATTTTACAGAAAATTACCAGTTTTTTAACTTTAAATTCGAATATCTTTACTTGCGATGGGTAAAACAGGCAGGATGTTGTTTTGTATTAATGTCTAATAATAGCAGACTCTCATAAAATTATTGTTTGGTACAGATGTTAGTAGGAAAAAAAGTTTAGAGTCTTTAAAGGTGCAAAAAGATGTAAAAAAATACTTAGAGCATAACTTTGACTTGCATTAAAAAAAACTATAAGCGATCGAGAACTTAGGATTACATCAAAATATCTCTGCTGTATGAGCTTTCTAACGGTATGTAATTTACATTTATTAAAACAAAAATTCAGGACTTATTTGACAATTTTATCAAGTAGGAGGTTTTTGACGAAACAGAAAATTAAAATGTTTTGCGAAATTTAAAACTGTAAAGTTGTCAAAAAATGTAGCAATCAATTTAAATGAGGGGATTACTTAAATTACCCATTCAAAGGGCCTTTTTCTGTTACCTAAATGTCAGTGGGTAATAAAACAATTAAATTACATTTAAATGAATTTATTCAATTAAGTAATTGCTCAAATTGACGCCCTCCATTTTCAATGCACGCGCGACATCTGCGTTTTATTTCAACGGTTGTCGTCCGCAGCAGCATCTCTCCCCTCATCACTTGGAATGCAGCATTAATTCTGTTGATTAATTCTTCACGCGTTTCTACTTCCGTGAAGTAGACAAGTTCTTTGGCTCTTCCCCACACGTAAAAGTCGAGCGGAGTGAGGTTGGGTGATCGCGGAGGCCATGGGGTTGGTCCGCCTCTGCCAATCCACGGATTGGGGAAACAATTGTTTAGTAGCTCGCGTACGCTCAGACTCCAGTGAGCTGGGCAGCCATCATGCTGGAACACGATAGGCCTGTCTTCATCAAATGCTTCTTGTAGCAATGGTGGTAGATCGTTGATCAAAAACTCTAAATAATTGCTCCCATTAAGATATTCGGGCAAAAACTGGGGCCCTATGAGTCTATTTCCAATCACTCCGGCCCAGACATTGACTGAAAATCTTCTTTGGAACCCTCTTCGTCTCTTCGTATGGGGGTTTTGATCTTTAGGGGCCCAATGATGCAAATTATGCAAGTTGGTAATCCCTTCTCTATCGAACTTAGATTCGTCCATCCACAGTATGCTCGCAAAAAGTTGACATCTTCTACATCAGTATGCAATTAGTGTTGGCGCGTCCATATGCTAACAACATGTCAGCGTATTCTTCACTGGTAAAGGTAGCCATTTTTCACCAAGAAAAACGTAATAGCGCACAGGAACAAGAAACTTAACAGTACAGTAACAAGAAACTTAACAGACAGATAACACAACAAGTAATTAACAAAACGACTCGGAACGAAAACAGAAGTGACGGGCACAAACGATCGCAGAGGCAGTTAAGTTTCGACTGATTCAAATTATTCAAAATCATCGTTTTGGCCTCTTCAGCGGGCCCAGCCGGGAGTGAAAGAGAAAAAAACATGCCTTATGACTGCGCACGAGTGAGACAAAATGTTTACCTGCTTAGTAACAAAATGTAAGTGGTTTAGTTTTCCTAGAAATTTCGCAACAAAGGAGTCTGTGCAGTGACTGGTAACAGAAAAGTCCCTTTGAATGGGTAATTTAAGTACTCCTCTCTTTAAATTGATTGCTACATTTTTTGACAACTTTACAGTTTTAAATTTCGCAAAACATTTTAATTTTCTGTTTCGTCAAAAACCTCCTACTTGATAAAATTGTCAAATAAGTCCTGACTTTTTGTTTTAGTAAATGTAAATTACATACCGTTAGAAAGCTCATACAGCAGAGATGTTTTGATGTAATCCTAAGTTCTCGATCGCTTTTAGTTTTTTTTTTAATGCAAGTCAAAGTTATGCTCTAAGTATTTTTTTACATCTTTTTGCACCTTTAAAGACTCTAAACTTTTTTTCCTACTAACATCTGTACCAAACAAATATTTAATGAGAGTCTGCTATTATTAGACATTAATACAAAACAACATCCTGCCTGTTTTACCCATCGTAAGAAAAGATATTTGAATTTAAAGTTAAAAAACTGGTAATTTTCTGTAAACTTAAGAAAAAGTAAAAAAAAAAAAACGGTGGGGCCAAGGTCAAATAATTTGGGCCAAGTGGGTAGCAGATGACCCCAACTAACCACCATTTTCGTATGTTCAACGTTCTACCAAACACCCTGTATATAAAAGGAGAAACTGACTGACTGACTGACTGACATATCAACGCACAGCCGAAACTACTGGGACTAGGAACGTGAAATTTTGCATACGGCTTCCTTTTATAATGTAGGGGAGCACTAAGAAGGGGTTTTCGGAAATTCAACCTTTAAGGGGGTGAAAAGGGGGTATTTCGTTTGTATGAAAAATCTTATTCCTTGAGTTAATAAACTTGAAACTTGGCCCAAATACTAACCTTAATAAATTATGAACTTTGTAATTTTTGGTTTTTCTAAACTACCCCCACGAGGGGGATTGGGGGGTGTCAAAATTTGTATGGAAGAATTTTAACATGCAGTCCGATTAACTCGAAACTCAGTATTTATACTTAAGACCAAAAATAAAGAATAACCTGTATCAAGGTTTTTCGAAAATCTACCCCGAACGAGGTGAAAAGGGGTTGTCAATTTTACAGGGGAGGATTTTACTGCGTGGCTTGATTAATTCGAAAATTGGTATAAATAATCTTTGAGTCAAGTTTTGGAAATATCCTAAACGAATTTTTAAAATTCCACCCCTGTGGGGGTGTAAAGCAGGGATATAGTTTAGGTGAAAAATCTTATTCATTTGGTTAATAAACTTGAAACTTGGCACGAATATTTGCCTACATAAGCAATAAAGTTTCTTACTATTGGTTTTTCAAAACTGCCCCGACGGGGTGAAAAGGGGTAATAAGATTTTTAAGAGGAGGATTTTACTGTGGCTTGATTAACTCAAAAATTGGTATAAGAAATCTTTGAGTCAAGTTTTGGAAATATCCTAAACGATTTTTAAAATTCCACCCCTGTGGGGGTGAAAAGCGGGGATATAGTTTAGATGAAAAATCTTATTCATTTGGTTAATAAACTTGAAAGTTGGCACGAATACTTATCTAAGTAAATTATGAACTTTGTAATTTTTTGTTTTTCTAAACTACCCCCAAGAGTGGGGTTGGGGGGTGTCAAAGTTTGTATGGAAGAATTTTAACGCGCAGTCCGATTAATTCGAAACTCGGTATTTATACGTAAGACTAAAACTTAAGAATAACCTGTATCAGGGTTTTTCGAAATCTACCCCTGATGGGGTGAAAAGGGGTAGTCAATTTTACAAGGGGGGGATTTTACTGCGTGGCTTGATTAACCCGAAAATTGGTATAAATAATCTTTGAGTCAAGTTTTGGAAGTATCGTAAACATTTTTTTTAAATTCCACCTCTCCTCACCGGTGAAAAGAGGGGATAAAGTTTATTTGAAAAATCTTATTCATTTTGTTAATAAACTTGAAACTTGGCAGGAATATTTGCCTAAATAAGCGATAAAGTTTCTTACTATTGGTTTTTCAAAACTACCGTGACGGGGTGAGAAGGGGTAATTAGATTTTTAAGAGTAGGATTTTACTGTGTGGCTTGATTAACTCAAAAATGCGTATAAGAAATCTTTGATTTCAGTTATGGAAAAATCCAAAACTATTTTTCGAAATTCATACATTCAATACAGATTATATGAAAAATCTTATTCTTTTGGTGAATACATTTGAAACTTGGCAATATTTGCCTCAGGAAATAATAAAAATGGTCACTTAGTTTTTTAACCGATTCGTTGCGATGCCTAATTTCACTAACTTCTAGCCGTGGCGTCGAACAAAAATAACGTGACACTGATCAGTGCCCAACGCCATACGATTAAATGACACTCATCTGTGTCTTAACTAGCCTAGTCTTAACTTAATTGAAGGAGTTACCACCGATTTTAAAATGACACACATCCGTGCCTAACGCCTCACGCAAAAGAAAGTGATGGCACTGAAACGTGCCATCCGCAACGAATCGGTTAAAACAAGTCAGGAACACTAGGACCCTAAGAACAGTAAGAAAAATTTTAACACGCTGTCATATTAACTCGAAACTCCGTTCTAATACTTTTTCGGAAGTCAGTGTCTTTGGATCTGTATTTTAGGTTTTTGCCACTGACTTCCGAAATTAAAGTTATTTTTCACTTTGTAGTGTTTGTTTTGGAAGTCGGTTGTTTTTATTGTTCACTTTTTAGTGGGTCTGTTTGTAATTTATCTGAGTTACAATAGCCTAATGACTACTGCTCATCAAGTTTTACAAAACAATGCTTTTCCCGATGCAGGGACGTTAATTGTTGAGGAGTTCTCCTGGTACATCACCATCAGCTCCACTTCACCATATGTATTGTGACTAGCTTTTATTGATTAGCAATAATTTTATAGTAATTGAATCGCAACCCGTGAAATACTTATTATTGAGTTGTTCCGGTAGCCATCTTACCATCTGTGGTCTTCGTCATCAGTTCCACTTCACCAAACGTTGCTTTCCGAGACCAAATGCACAAATTACTATAAAAAATATCAAAATCGCTATAGGTGTGCCTATATTGAAGAGTTCCCTCGATTTCTCTAGGATCCCATCATCAGATCGTGACCTGCTGACAATGGGACCAACTGGCAAGTATACCCTTTCAAACAAAAAAAGAATTTTCCAAATCGGTCCAGCCGTATTTGAGTAATCGGGAAACCGCTTCGTCATAGTCGTTTAACTATCTTAATCGAGATATCTTATCGCCACCCGTGAAATACTTATCATTGATGAGTTGCTGTGGCCATCTATGGTCTTCTTCGTCAGTTCCAGTTTACCAAATCATACTTTCTGAATGCAAATGTTTGATTTGTTGACGAAAATACCAAAATCACTGTTTGCCAATAATATTTGAGGAGTTCCCTCAATTCCTCATAGATCCTATCATCAGAACTGGATTTGGATAAAAATAGGACTAATCTGGAAGTCCAATTGTTTCAAATAAAAAAAATATTTTCCAAACCGGTTTATAAATGACGGAGTAACGGTAACAAACTTTAAAAAAACTATACAACCGAATTGATAACCTCCTCCTTTTTTTGAAGTCGGTTAAAAATAGTAACGAAGTCAGAACTGTGCATTGCATATTTGAAAAGAAGTGATTGAACGAGTCTGTTGCGCACAGTATAGTTTTTAGAATTTTTGTCCGTTTGTTGTTTGTCGGGATGTATGTTCCGGATTGGCGCAAAAACGGTTGATTGAATTTAGAGGAAATTTGTCATACAGATGTTTTAGAACCTGGATTAACACGTAGGGTAGGTACTAATTTGATATATTCCGACATATACGCGGGCGAAGCCGCGGGCAAAAGCTAGTTATCAATATGCTTCAAAATCTTAGTGTGTTACGCAATTAGGGTGCCGAACGTGTCATCCCGGTGACGGCGTGCGGTGGACACGCGGTCATAGTAAATCTATCTATCGCTACTTCGGCGCCGTCATCTCGTTCTCGTTGCCGTCCCGTTGACGTGGCGGTGGACAAACGGCCATACAGTATAAGCTTCAGGGTAACCAAAACATTTTTCTTGGGCATTACTTTACTCCCCGTGTATTAATAAGGATAAAGAAAAAAATATTTCTTATATTATATAGGGCGTCCCACGGATATGCCACATGGAGGGAAAGTACCTTGAATATTGTAGATGGAACATTTTACTGAAAGAAGACATTATTTGAATTTTAAAAAACAATTTAAACTGCATTCATAGATATTTAAATAATTACATGGTTGAACTGGGAATCGAACCCGTTACATGAGAAAATATTCACCCTGTAGCTTTATCATACCGATCGAAAGGCTTCATCATAAGGATTATTTTTTGCTAAATAACATAGTATCACAAATAAAAGGAAGACCATGAATTTTAACATTTGATGTGAAATTTTGTTCAGAAAAATGAAAGCTTTCATCCCTGGATCGGGACAAATTGACAAATAAGATGGCCGCCGAGATCCCCAGATACCTAACCTAACCTAACCCCGTTAGATTCTTTTTTATGGGGTTATGTAAAAAAAAATAGTTTACAAGAACCAGTATGAAAGTGTCCACGAGCTACAAGCAAAACTTAGACGTATTATTCTAAATATCCACCACAACAAGATCAAAAAATCGACAGCGAGCGAAATAATCAAAAGAGTGCGACTTTGTATTCAACAGGAAGGGACTCATTTTGAGCATTTGATAAATTGATTAATGTTGTATTAAAAATGTTAAAATTCATGGTCTTCCTTTTATTTTTGACACTATATTATTTAGCAAAAAATAATCCTTATGACGAAGCCTTTCGATCGGTATGATAAAGCTACAGGGTGATTATTTTTCTCGTGTAACGGGTTCGATTTCCGGTTCATCCATGTAATTATTTAAATATCTATGAATGCAGTTTAAATTGTTTTTTTTAATTTCAAATAATGTCATCTTTCAGTAAAATGCCCCATCTACAATATTCAAGGTACTTTTCCTCCGTGTGGCATATCCGTGGGACGCCCTCTATAGGTACTTAGTGTAATTTGAATAATTATGTTTATACTTTTCCATTAAATTAATGTACTACTTCACTAAGCGATCTAAATCCATCTATTTCAAACATACAAATTAAGGGCTTGTACACAAAACTGCGATGCGACGCCGCATCGTAAGAATCTGCGAGCTGCGCATTGAATCTTCTCAGTCAGTCAGTCAATCAGCTCGCAGATTCTTGCGATGCGACGTCGCATCGCAGCTTTGTGTACAAGCCCATAACAATATCATTATGAATTTAACCGACTCATTGCCACCATCATTTTGATGCATACTTTAGCCAGGCCCCGAACATTGGACGATGACGCGCCAGGCGCGTCATGGGCCTACATCAAGGATGACGCACCTAGGGCGTCATTGCATAGCCGGAGGTCGTGGGTTCGATTCCCACCCAGGACAAACTTTGTGTGATGAGCATATTGTTTGTTCTGTGTCTGGGTGTAATTTATCTATAATATGTATGTATTTATAAATTATATAAGTATGTATATCAGTTGTCTGGTTACCATAACACAAGCTCTGCTTAACTTGGGATCAGATGGCCGTGTGTGAGTTGTCCCAAGATATTTATTTATTTATTATTTATTTATTTACTGGCCCCCTGTGATGTTTTATGCGTATTTCGCCGTTATCTTGCGTCTTTATCTCAATTTTTTTAAATCTGTTTTTAAGTAAGTTCGATGTGACGCGCCAGGTACGTCAATGGCCTCCCGTGATATTTGCTTATGACGCGCCTGGGGCGTCATTGGCCATGACTCGGTTAAATATATGAAGGGTGGGCGCTTAGAGGGCTATCTGTAGAAAAGGAGTATGCCTCTTTTGGGCCTAAGCTTTACAGTCAACTGTTTTATAGCAAAATTATCGTAATTTTATCATAAAACTTAAACACGAAAAAAAATCCAGTTTCCAATTGCAAAACTGAGAAAAATGCATTTTATTGCATTTGTTAGATACGCAGGGTATGAAAATGAGACGCCAATGCAGGTTGAGTATGTAGTGAGTATATTTCCAAAAGTCGGTCCCTTATATACAAAACTGTTGCCAAAAATTAATACATAGTGGGTACATATAAAAATTAGTTTGAACGAAATAATTGGTAAATACCCTACGTGCTGTATTTATTATGTGAGGGGAATATTCCGCTATACATTTATTTACAAATCTCACTAGTTATTATAGATATGTGGCTAAAAGACATTGTGTCAGGTTTTAAAATACATGTCATCATTTGCCAGAGATGACCTCAAACTCAAACGTCAAATCATTCCCTTTGTAGAACTCGCGCCGGTGAATGTGTTCTGTTGCGATATTCGTATTTTCTGTGATTTTACCAACGACTTTGGCTTGTTTCTGGAATCTGACGAATCTTGCTCTCACGAACGAACTCGGCTCAAACACGGATTTTGTATCTGCTACTCTGACTGACTACGGCATGTTTCTAAGGACGGCGATATTATCAATCAGTATGGCCAACTGCATTAGTTGTGGTACATCTCGTTGCACAGACGGCCTTTGGACGAAGAAACTATCTTATCTATTGTACGTGCATGGGTTGCTCAGCGAACAGTAAGTACAGTACCCAAATAGAATAAAATTATGTACTCATTCCCTAAGAGATTATTTATCGGTACTTATATTTCAAAAATAAATTATTTTTAAGTTGGGCTAGGTATCAAGACAATATTTCACCTCCTGCACACTGTCTTGATAATATATTAATTATTTATGAGGATGAATGACAAAATAAATGAAATATATAAAAATGAGCCTTTTTATTTTCAGTCCCAGTAGGTACTTAGAATAGAATAGAGTAGAAATCATTTATTTGCTAATAATGTAGGTATACAGATATGGTGGTTATTTTTATGAGGGTCCCGATACATTTTGCCTTACGGCAAGCAAATTTATTTAATATAATACATTTACTAGACAAAAAAAACATAAACAAACATAAGAAAAAAAAATACTAATAACTTCAAATGTCAACAAATTAAATTTAAAAAATGGCAGAAAATTCAATTACAGATGGCAACAAATTAAATTGAAATGACAATAAATTAAATTATTTTATTTAAATCACAAAAAGAAAAAAAAGCGGCATACACACCATTAACAGAACGTTTTGTCATTAACAAAATCTTTAATTGCGTAGTAACACTTGTCCAGTAGCAGTTTTGTTAACTTTTTTTTTTTAATTTTGGCGGGTAATTCTTTTAAATATATCGGTAGTTTATTATATATAAGAGGACCTATGGTTAAAATATTTTTTTTTAAGTAAAGACGTTTGGTAACCACCTGTGTAAAGTAGATTTTTATATTGTGACCTTATTGGTCCTAAACGTTGTCTTTTATCCACTACTGACGTAAACAGAATAGGGCAACTTCTAGTATACAGCCTTGGCCAAAAGTATTGAGCACCTTACAAATTTCGCTCGTTCACGGAAAGTATGGGAGTAAACCAAATCTATTGTTGAAGAATTCTTTTGTCGGCCATCTACAAAGGTTTAAACAATGACCCACGCCGCACAGCTAGCAATAAAACACCTGGGTGCAATAAAATGTGTTTTTTACAATTTTTGTATTTATTTATCAGTTCGCTACCATCGCTCGTTGTGAACACATCCAGTGATCTAGTGCGCCTTTTGTATTTTATTTCAGAAGTTTTAAGTGTTATCGTTGCAATATGCCAAAACAAAACGAACTTTCTTTAGAAAAACGTGTGCAGATACAGCTTCTGTATGAGCAAGGGAAATCACAAGTAGAGATTTCTAAAACTGTGAAATGTTCGCGCCGATCCGTGCAATATGCTATTCAGCGATTCTCTACTACCGGATCACATGAAGATAGACCAAGAACCGTGCGCAAACGCATCACCACAGACCGTCAAGATCGTCAGTTACTGAGAGAGTCGTTAAGAAATAGGAAAAAAACATCTTCAAAGCTCGCTGCTGAGTTGTCGGAACAAATTAAGAAGCCAATTTCTGCTCGAACTACTCGCAGAAGACTTCAAGAAGCTGGTCTGAAAGGCTGTAAAGCTAGGAAGAAGCCATGGCTCTCCGATAACAACAAAAAAGCTCGATTGAAATGGGCTTTAAAACACCGAACTTTCACCGCTGAAGATTGGTCAAATGTTGTTTGGTCAGACGAATCAAACTTTGAGGTGAGTAAGTCAATTTAATGCCCTGATACAATTTTATAAAATGTTTTAAAAACCAAACGCATAATTGAATTTATTTTAGTTTTACGGAACTCAATATTTTTCTCTTTATTGCAGATTTTTGGTACACCTGGTGTGACCTTTGTGCGTCGCCGTGTGGGCGAAGAATTTAAGCCAGAGTGTGTGATCCCAACCGTTAAACACGGTGGAGGCAGCATAATGGTCTGGGGTTGCATGACCGATTCTGGAGTTGGCGAATTGTTCGTGTGTGAGGGTCGCATGGACTCTACTAAGTACATAAATGTACTAGAAACTGCATTACTGCCTTCATTCACGAAACTTTTTGGCGACACGAATATGGATGGTGTCAAATTCCAGCAGGATAACGCGCCATGCCACAAATCTGCACGCACTATGAGATGGTTTCGGGAAAATAACACGGAACTGCTTGACTGGCCAGCTCAGTCTCCAGATCTGAACCCCATAGAACATTTATGGGGTTTATTAAAGCGCAGGGATAGGCGCCACACAATTAACAACAAAGAAGATTTAAAACGCTGCCTGCGCCTAGAATGGAACTCGATTACTGTTGACGACTGTAAAAAACTTGTTAACTCTTTACCAAAAAGAATTTCTGCCGTAATTAAGGCAAAGGGTGGACCCACAAAATATTAATTTTCTATTAATAAATAGTAAAATAAACCCATATAAAACGTTTTGTTTTATTTCTATTTGATACTCCGCATAAAACTGAAAGATATCATGGGTGCTCAATACTTTTGGCCAAGGCTGTATACAACGATGGCAATGTAAGTATCTTTAGAGATTTAAATACCGGTTGACAGCTTTCTGTAGTCTTAAGACCTGTCATTACTTTATTTTTTACCTAGCTAAGTACTAGATATATACATTTACTGTACAGTATAGACTTATTAAACTCTTAGCCAGACTATTACAAACACAATGTCATAAACCTAATTACTAAAAATATGTTTACAGGCAATTAACATTTGACATTGTTGCACAGTCCCTGTTATATGTATTATTTATAGCATGATCTAGGTAGATACTACAAAAAATATGAGGTTTCGCTATAATCACACGTAAAACGAAATGCCTGTAACTAGTTTTTCATTACAAACCAGCTAAATAAGAATTATCTTTGATTTAATCATACTGTTCCTTGTCACTTAATGCATTTTCTAACCTAACTTAGGAATAAATTCAAATTCAAAAATCTCAGAAATGCAATTGCCAATTTAATTGAAATTAAGTGCGATTATAGCTGGTATATTTCTCTAAAAAATTACACTAATTTCATGACTGTAACGGGTAGGCCCAAAGATGTAGGGAAAATGGGCTTTGTCTTTTGACCTTCAAAAAGTACTGATTCTCAGCCTAATTTGATACTAATATAAACTACAAAATAAAAGAAGGCCTATAAAACGGTTGGTAGAAGGCTATCAGGCCTTTGGTCTGAGCTGTAATTCGTAGATCTTTAGCAGTTATTACGGGTAGTCATAGACCCAAAAGTGTGACAACCATGGGATACCAAGGGGAATCGTATTACCCAGTAACCGAGTTGTGGAGGTAAGATAGGATATAAAGGATAGATATAAAATTCCTAATATATTTGGGAAAAACCCAGACAGATGATGAAAAGGATATCAGATCAGATTACCTGCGGCAACTCCTCCTCAGTCACATTAATCTGGCCGCAGTACATGAAGTCAACCAGCGCGCGTAGATCAGGGTACGTAACATCCTTCAGGATCACAATAGGATGTGATGCCGGATGATCGACGAACAAGGTCTGAAATACAACAATATAAAGCTTTACAACATGGGGAAATGTTGAAATGTTTAAGATATTAAGTACATTAAGTTATCTAAAAGGCTGACGAATCGGCGGACTAATTGCCACAGACACGGGACAGGTGGTGCTTGGTATCACAGCTCAAGAGTCAGGTGACATACCTATTAAATCATAGCCGTAATACTTTAAAAAATTATTTGAGGACCTCCAACAAATAAACACATATATGGGGTATTCTCGGTAGGATGTAGAAATTAACTACGCACGGACTCGGTAAAACAGTTAATATTGGTAATAGCACAATAATACACTATCAGTCCTTATAGTATGTCGTCCGCCGCAAGATCGCAGCGTGCGCGGTCTATCTAGGTACGTAGTGTGGGTCCGACTATCTACTAGAGATGAATCCGATATCATGTCACATGTAAAAATTATCGATATTTTAAAATCATTTCATCATGCAATGTCAACGACAAAATCATCAATGCTTTTAAATCATTACTTGAATGAATGCGAACTTCGGTGATTCAGATCGGACGGGCTTGGGCCGTCTCGGGCGCTGCGGTGTGAATTGCGACGTTGCAAGTTTTTACAGGTATTCACTTGTAAGAACGCCAGATTGCCACGATATACTAAATAGTCATATCTTGCAGCAAATGTCACAAATGGAATCATATTGATGATTTCATGATTATTAATCAATGCCTACCCTGCCATGAATGTCACAAACTAAGAAAAATTTAATTAAGCGGGCTAAGTGACAAACTCGACCCATGCCTACATAAGTACATACCTACATAACTAATGATAATTTTACTGACCCGTTCCGCGATAATTTCAGTATCTACTCACAATTGAAGTGACGAGATCTAATACTCGAATAAAAATCATAGATGATTTTGTCATTGTTCCCGTCATCGATATTTTTTTGTCATTGTCATGCAGTCATCGATACAGAAAAATCATCACTTCATCACTCAGCCTATCTCTACTATCTACGCGAGTGAGCGCTCTGGCGGCGGGAAGCGAGTGAATTATCCTTGTAGCGGCGGGTACTGCGCGACCTAACTTTGACGCGACGACGCGGGCGCAACACCAGGCTCACGTCAGGCACACATCTTTCCAAAATATCAATGACTACGTGTCGGCGTTAGTGTTGTGCCATTAGGTAGTATATGCAGGAATAGAACGAAGGCATTCATTCACAAAAATCGAATAATTTCGCAAGCAATGGTAAATTTCAACGTTGTAATCACTTTAGGTTGTGTTCTGATCATTTTAGAGCTGAAGACTATAAGAATTTATTACAGGGATTTTTTACATGACAGAGTATAAATCTAATGTAAAAACACAACATTTTTAGTGCTATTTACTTGAATGTAACATTGAAAGTTTATTGTAAAGTAGTTCAATATCACAAAACCAAATATGTTTGAAATTCTTTTATCCATCAACCGGGCACAAATCCAGACTCCGGACAGCTACTGAGAAATTCCAGATAGAAAATGACCTGGGAATCGAACCCAGGACCTCATGTAGCAGTAGCGTTTGTGACCACTAGGCCAACGAGGTATTCCGTTCAATATTGCTGTTAAAGTGTAGTTCGTGAAATATTTGCAGATCATCAAGATCGACAGCTATTGTCTAATTATCATAATAGTGTTTAAAGGAATATATTTGGGAGCGCACGCAATGAAACACCAAGTCAACGAACCAACTGTTTATTTGCGGCCTACCCGCAACTTATAATTTATTAGACAGATACCACAATCATATTCGGCTTACTAGCCCACCAAGCAACTACCGATTTAATAGTAAGTTGTTATTGTAAGGTATTGATTAAATTAGCATGTTATTAAAAAAACTTTTTTTTTGTGATAATGTGTAACTTCCTCTGTGAAAATAATACAAAAGCTGTAATGCATTAATCTAGTAATGAAGTATTTACTATTGCGACAGTGTGCCATGTACCAAGTTATACTTGAAACCTGTCATAAAATCTCTGACGCTTAAACCTAGGTTTAAGTATACACACAGCAGCGCTGGTTCTGCTGCTCTCCAATTAAGCCTTAATGTCTTTACTTGTCTCTTTTTCTTAAATCTAATGGGAGAGAGAGACGGAATATTTTCTGTACTAAGTACACAACAAACAACATAGACAGTTACATTAACTCACTTGGAAATAGGTACTGCACGCGGACAGGACCACCTTGTGTGCCAGTAGCTGCACCCCGTCAGCAGACAGCGTGACATCGACCAGCGTCTGGGTGTTCAGGAGCGAGGTGAACTGCGAGATGAAGTTGGGCTGGTGGTTGTTCCAGCGCAGGCTGTACTGCTGCGCCATGGCGGGGGGATCCTGAAAAACATTGCCAATTTAATACATTTATTCACACATAACATCACGCCTGTGTTTCCCAAAGGGTTCCGCAGAAGTCCCATGTAATACCAATTGAGCCTATTGCATCAACCGGTCACAAATCCGCAGGCTTATTACGTATAAAATAGCAATCAGTAATTATCTCACAGACATCGCGCGTCTCTCGCTGTTTGTTAAATATGCACTTATCACTACGACACTAGCGCCAAAACAATGAAGTAGCAAACTTCGGAACTAACAGAAATTCAACTGTTAAACACATTTAACAAAATCTTTGTCATGAATAAAAACTTAAAACACTTAACCGACTTAAGTAAGTCCACTTGAAAATTACCAAAAATAGCTTGGCGTCGACTGCAAGATCTTAAGTGGATTAAATCAGTGTTTACTTTGTGACCGTCGGGCAGTAGCCCACCAGACACAACACCCGTCTGGTCGGAGGATCCTCCCTTTTCATAGAGTATGAGGGAACTTTACTCCCTGTTCCTCATACCTCTATAATACTACTACTATGATATAAAGCCCGCAAAAAAGCCCACTATTGAGTGAAAATATATATTTTTAAACTGGACTGACGAGAGAATTCCATTTCTACACAGAGTCACAGACAGATATTCCAGTCTTCAACAAGAGAAAAATAAGAACAAAATAAAAAAAACATTGAAGCCAATATAATCTTTCATTGTGTGCGTGTGCGTGGTCCGAGTTCCGACACGCACTTGACCGACAGTGACCGTATAGATGTGTTCGTAATGTCCTGAACAAAAAAATACATACATCCCATCACTGCAAACTCTATGCAGGTGCTGTTCGTGGACTGAAAATAATGTAAATAAACTGTTCCACCGAACCGCACTTATCAAAATTTTTTTCAGTGCGGCTAGCAGAACAGCTTAGGTGCCATTGGGTCAAGTGCCGTTGAAATCAGTGCTTCGAGTGGAATACCTCATTTTAACTATGTACTCGTATCTATTTCTAGAAAGAAACTGGAGATATTATTTTCGTATATAGTGAACGTTTCATGGAGTTAAAAACATTATAAACTCACGCCTTCTTCCCATGGGGATAGCCGGATAGGCAGGAACTACAGAACGCCACCAGCTACGATCCTTACATACTACTTTTGCTTCGTTTACGTTCATACATCTGGTCATATACGCATGCCGGTTGCGAGTACTATGTACCTGCACTTCTGAAGAACATCACCAATAAGGTCCTCCAGGTCCAGGCTCCAGGTCCTACAGGTCCTTCTAGGGCGTGAAGGGCTTGTCGCTAAGTAATAACAGCCGCACTGGTCGATCGATCAGGTTAAGCTAGGTTTGCTGCGGTTGGTACGTGGATGGGTGACCATCTTTACATACCAAGACCCATCCGTGCCTCGGAAAGCACATTAAGGGTGGATTTCAGCAATTACACAGAGTGGGCAGAGTCGTATCTTGCGATGCTTGCCAGAGCCAGTTGAGGTTCCAGTGAGTCGGAACCGGGTGCTGCATAGTTCACGGTGAGTCGGAACTGTCTGCGGAGATGCCCCCAGTGAGTAGGGGTGGCGCTGCGTTATGCTCCAGTGTGTCGGATGTGGTACAGCGCCGGGTTGAGGCTGACTGCTGGCGTCGATCAGGAGAGGTTTGAAGGGCTCTGCTTGTTGACCGGCCGAGAGTGCAGTGTGCTGTGCCAAGGTTGCTGATGAGGCTGAGGGTGATGACCAGGTATGCGCGGTCGCTGCATGCTGGTGGTCAGGATACCCGTTGAAGCCGTGGGTGCTAGCTGGCTGTGTGACTCGCTGCTCGAAAGCTCGAGGAAGTGATGCTGATGACGTCACGCTGTGGTAGTTGCACGAAGGCTGCGCTGACGTTCATGTTCGGGGTAACCAGTATAGAGGCATGAGGAACAAGGTGTAAAGTTCACTCATCCTCCATAGAAAAGGGAGGATCCTCGACCAGACGGGAGCTGTGTTTGGTGGGCTACTGCCCGACGGTTGATGTCGGGATGTTATGCTAGTCGCGCGGTAAACTGATTGCGCGATGCAGGATTTTGCGTGACGTCAGTGTGATGTGTTCCATAGTGGCGATGTAGATATGCCGCCACAGTATGATGTTGACATGATTGTGGCGTTTCTCCTACTAAAACCACAAATGAAGAGTTGATTTGATTCGATTCACGCTTAGCATTACAGCTGTGCCGTTCGGTCACGTGCCATTGAAATCAGTGGACTGGGTGGAATACCTCGTTAAAATGACTAAATACACGCAAATTTTGAATTCCCTTTATTTGAATAAGTTCTAGATGGGTTATGAAATAAGTTATATAATAGTTTGATGAAATTGTTCCTCTTATTGTTCCTGTTATTCTGGGGCCACACCATCTATCACCAAAGCTTTTTGCTCTAACACGATGGTAAAATGTTCCTACTCTGATCCTATATGGTTAACTAGCTTCCACCCGCGACTTCGTCCGCGTGAATTATTTTTTCCCCCAACCCACCCCGTCGCATCGCATCCCCTGCCCGTGCTGTTACTTCGTTTTCGCTTAGCGCTCGTTCTTACTTTTTTCTTTTTGCTCGGCTTCTAAGGGTCCTAGCGCAATGTTACATACCTTAAAGCCTTCCTCAAGCATTGGACCAGCCGGGGTTGCGGGATGTTCGAAAGAGTTACCGTGGCCCTGGCACAGGCAACAGAAGGATCACGGGTGGGTTTTAGTCAGTAAAAGTCTGACACGCCCTCCCGCTCCGCCCAGAGCGGGAGAAGTCATTTGACGATTTCCCATCCACAAAAAAAAAAATAAGCATTGGACCATAAAATGCAAAAAGAATTTTTCAAATCCGACTGGCAGTGACAGAGATTAGCGCGATCAAACAGTCAATAAAAAATAAAATGTGTCGGTAACTAATAGACTAAGCGCATTTTTCATACATTAAGCATTTTTATATCCGTCGTAATTTCTAAACTAAACGTCGGACTAAACGTCGGTCGTCGGATTTTAATTTAAAAAGGAATTTACATGTACTCAATCAACCTTGATTATGAAACTGTTTGGATAAGGATTAATACCATGTTTATGAAAACACCTTCGCAAATAATGAATTATTTTATAACAAATTTGATTACCATTAAAAAAGTTATAGTGAGCTAACTTTAAAAGAGAGACATAAATATGCTATCGCGAACTTTTTTAGAACTTTTTAAGAGGAACATTTCCGTCATACATGATTTTTGCGTAACTTAACGTAACTAACTTAACGTAGCTAACTTAACTAACTAACTTAACGTAACTAACTGTTTACGCAGCGCACACAACGGAAGCTATCAAAAGAAAAAAATTTTCCCCGTTTTTGCAACATTTTTCATTGATGTTCCGCTCCTATTGGTCGTAGCATGATTTTATAGCCCTTAGCCTTCCTCGATAAATAGGCTGGCTATCCAACACTAAAAGAATTTTTCAATTCGAACCAGTAGTTCCTGAGATTAGCGCGTTCAACCAAACAAACAAACTCTTCAGCTTTATAATATAAGTATATATTTCTTGTTCCCCTGACCCACCCCGTCGCATCGCATCGCCTGCCCGCGCTGTTACTTCGTTTTCGCTTAGCGCTCGTTCTTCCTTTTTATTTTTGTTTTTGCTCGGCTTCTGAGGGTCCTAGCGTAATGTTATATACCCCATATAGTCTTCCTCAAGAATTGGACTTTATAATGCAAAAAGAATTTTTCAAGTCGGACTGGTAGTGATAGAGATTAACGCGTTCAAACAGTCAATAAAAAACAAAATTTGTCGGTAACTAATAGACTAAGCGCATTTTTCTTACTTTAAGCATTTTTATACCCGTCGTAATTTCTAAACGAAAGGTCGAAATTGAATAATTCAAAAAAGAATTTACATGTACTTAATCAACCTTGATGATGAAACTATTTATTTGGATAAGGATTAATACAATGTTTATGAAAACACCTTCGAAAGTAATGCATTATTTTATAATAAATTTGATTACCATAAAAATGTTATAGTGAGCCAACCTTAAAAGATAGACATATGCTATCGCGACTTTTTTTTAGAACTTTTTAAGAGAAACATTTCCGTCATACATGATTTTTGCGTAACTTTAACCGTTTACGCAGCGCAGCGCACGCAACAGAAGCTCGCACAAGGAATAAATTTTCCCCGTTTTTGCAACATTTTTCATTGATGCTCCGCTCCTGTTGGTCGTAGCGTGATGTTATATAGCCTATAGCCTTCCTCGATAAATGAGCTATCCAACATTAAAAGAATTTTTCAATTCGAACCAGTAGTTCCTGAGATTAGCGCGTTCAACCAAACAAACAAACTCTTACTCTTTATAATATTAGTACAGATTATGCTCCAATTCTCTTAAATGTTGTATCGCTTATGTCCAAATCGGTGCAACGTTTCATTTAATTGTGAACGCATCCGAAAATGTTTACTAATAAGTGGCAACGCTGAACTGGCAAATTTTTCATCCGCCATTTTATTCTTATGTCAGGTGCAGCTGTAGTGCATGACGTTAAAAGTTTTTTTTTCTCTATCCGAAAAAAACCACTTCTATCTTGTAATCTGTATAGCCCATTAAGGTAATTGTGTTCTAATGTTATTAAGTAAGTAGGGAGGTCCGTAGCTACTACGTAAGCCGGTGCTGACAAGGAACCGGTCTAACTCCTTGTCATCAGATGTATTGAAGCGTAAGCAATCTATAATAATGTTATTAAGTATATAATATCGGCGTGCTGTGCTGGCGCCGTTGCTGCGGCTGCTGAGACCCTAAAGCGGCGCAAATACTGTAACCTTATCGGTAACTACAGTTTTGAGCCGTTTGGGGTCGAAACGTTAGGGTCATGGGGCCCGAGTGCGCATCTCCTCTTTAAGGAAATTTCTTGCCGACTGGTCGACACTTCACGTGACCAGATGGCTGGCTCGTTCTTTGGCCAAAGAATCAGCATTGCCATTCAACGTGGCAATGCTGCCAGTCTTCTGGGCACTTTTACGGATGACAGCGAGTACTTCGACGCCTAAGTATCCTTTTGTTTTGTATATTTATTTGTATAATTAGTTACATAGTTCGTTAGTTAGTGGAAAAATATGTTTTAAGTTTTTTAATATCTCACATCAAATTAAAATCGAGGTCATGTATATAATCCGGTAGACGAATACGTAAATATTTCATTGTATTGCTGAGTTGGTCATAATCTAAACTCACTTTTTTGGCATGCTCATATTTTCTTTGGTACGATGGGGTAACTTTGCGCCTGGAGCAAATTAAACCCAAACATAATCCATTCAAAAGTAAACATAGTTTATTAATACACTTTTTATCAAGGCAATTGTTATTTATTTTCAGAAAAGATGCCAAGAAATTATAAAAAACGTATAGGGACGAGAAATTATAAAAATTACAGCTCCGAAACTCTAAGACAATGTTTGGCTTCCATAGAAAATAAAGAAATAACGCAAAGAAAAGCCATTATCGCAAGTAATTATGTCAAGTTTAAAAATGTTCCATTTCATAAATATTTTTATCTCATTAGTTTATTTTTGACTGATTTTTGTCCAAAGACTAAACATTTGGAACCAAAGTTACTAGTTAAGATAGCAGTGCCTATTATAATTTAAGAATATAAAAAAACCAATGAAACAAAGTTATTTTGTAACTAAATTTAAGAATATAAAATTATTTCTTTAAAAAAACACGGTTTATTTTTACCCATTTTTCGACCATTGATACTATCAAAAAAGGTAAAGCGTAATATCACGGGAGCATAGTTTGAATAAGGAAAGTATAACTTTGCTCAAAAAGCTTCCACAATGGAGATTGCTTGTGAAATATACCCCCAGGCGCAAAGTTACCCATGGTCATGGGTAACTGCGCCTTATTCATAGTTTTATATATATTATGAAATACTTAATTACGCTGATTTAACTTTAAAAATATGTTAGATAGCATGTAATGCTTTAAATTAATACATCTGAGTATATTTCATAATTAATAGTTTAAACAATATTCATAATTCCCTTTTTTGGAGCAAAGTAGGACCATTCTACGGTACACGCAGATGTGATCAACCACTTTCGTAGCGGAAGTCAGGACTGCGTCCAGTTATATAACGGGACGTCAAAAATTACGAAGCTCTGCTAATGTCACCACCGGTCCATTAGCACGATAACTTTTTAGCGGACAAAATTGGAAACGTGGATGCAATGAAGAAGAAGCGATCAAAACATACGAAGCTTCTGCTCGTATTGCTTCGTGCCAATATGCGCTTTTATAATTTCTAACGTGATAATATTATCGTGGACGCTCACAGCATAACGATAACTCAGGGAAGTAAAATGTATGGAAATATATGAATACTTACGCTTTTAAATTTCCATCCACGATAATATCGTCACGTTAGATAATATAAAAGCGCACAATAGACGCAGGTGCATTGCCAGCATAAGTAACCGAGACCACATTGATCACATTGTTTGTTCCAAAGAGTTTTTGCTTTAGAGCTCCAAATATACATGCACGGCAGTTATATCTGAAACATGTCGTGCGTGTTGAAAGCGCTTCACTTTTACCTAACCTATAATTATTATACAAAAGTAAATAAGAAAATTTTCGCTTCATATTTATTCCATAACACAATGTTTTCGTTAAAATTTCTACAAGAGAATGTTTTCGAACTCATGATGACAATCATGTAGTGATTGCGTGGAAATTTCGTGCCGTCACCACTATTCCAACGGCGTCACAAATAGACGACAGTATGTTTAACTAAGCAGCGCGTTACATCACTTAACCAATCACAAATGCACATCACTTAACCAATCACAAATGCTAACACAAAACTTATATCTTGACCAGCGGGGTAGTTGCGTAACACACTAAGAGTAGCAATGACTATCATTTTGACAATTCAACAACATTCTTTGCGTTATTTACGTTGTTGAGCAGACACTTTTTTTTCGAACATATGAAGCAATGGATTAGCAATAATTATGCTTCAAAATAATTCAGATTGTGATTGAAAGTATGTTACGCAATCGGCTCAAAATCACCAAGATGGGAAACTTGCTTCACCAGCAAACAAATGACTCAAATCGTAATTTTATTGAACAATGACCATAAACATTCAAATTGATTGGTTTTAACTGTACTTCATACAATTCACTAGGAAAGTAAATTATATTTGATATTATTTGAAAATAAACATAGGGAAATTCATTTCAAGAACGAGTCCTGAAGTCT
The DNA here is from genome assembly GCA_947568875.1 of Fissipunctia ypsillon. NCBI lineage: Eukaryota > Metazoa > Arthropoda > Insecta > Lepidoptera > Noctuidae > Fissipunctia > Fissipunctia ypsillon. The sequence continues at coordinate 28,546,628 of OX387643.1, forward strand.
AATTTTTAAAATCAAATTAAAATAAACATACACTTCTGGACACATATATTGGCCCACCTTAGAGTTTAGGTTTCGATGGCCCCTACCGAAATATGATTGCTAGATTGAAAAAAAACTGTTGATGCAGTTTTAAACCTGATACATTTTACCATCATTTTCGATCGTATTGTTTTAAATTTGAATTCAGAATACCATACGACATGGAGCTACGCCTAACAAGTCGGATATGCGCCTTGTTAAAGGCAATTGATTTTTGAATAAAAAACATGTTTTATCAAATAAAGGTTTAATTTAATAACGCGTGTTGCCTCCATGGGCATCTACCACAGCTCTCATACGATTAGGCATAGAGTTTATTAACCGCTCTATGAAATTTTGAGGGATCATCTCCTATTCCTCTTCTATGGCAGTTTTCAACTCCTGCATCGTCTGGGCAACTGGCTGACGAGCCCTAACACGTCTTTTTAGCTCGTCCCACATGTGCTCAATGGGGTTCATGTCTGGGCTTCTGGCTGGCCAGTCCATAACTGTGATGTTCACATCCCGAAGATATTCCCTGACGATGCCGGTCGCATGGGCTCTTGCATTATCATGCATAAAAAGGAAATTTGGGCCCACCTAGTCCGCGTATGGTATCACGTGAGGTTCTAAGCACTCACGAATGTACCTTTCAGCATTTAATGTTGGCAGCCGTGGTCCTGTAACAACCTCAAGTTGAGTTTTGCCGCTCGCGGATATACCGCCCCAGACAGTCCATGAGCCACCGCCATAAGCAACCCTCTCTTCAAAGCAGCATTGTGCGAAACGCTCTCCCTTACGTCGGTAGACCTTCTTCCTTCCATCATTGCCATGTAACACAATTTTAGACTCATCAGAAAAGAGTACACAGCTCCAATCTTGCTGTGTCCAATTTAAATGACTGCGTGCGAAATGAAGGCGCGCTGTTCGGTGGGCTCGCGTTAGTTTGGGCCCATTAGCTGGCTTGTGTGGTACCATATCGCGTTCTTTTAACCTTCTCCGAACAGTTCGAGCGCTCACAGATACTCCGTGGAAGTCGCGAAGTTGGTTTTGTATCTCAATGGAGGTAAGGTGACGATTTCTCAAGCTGGTCGTCACGATGAATCGATCCTGCCTTTCAGTTGTGACCCGAGATCGTGGCCTTCCTTGGCGACGAACAAAGCCGCCAGTCTCTAGGTACCTCCGATAAACATTTCGGACCGCAGATCGACTTAAATTAAGTTGAGCACTCACGTTTCTTTGGCTGTGTCCGGCCTGAATAAGTGCCACAGCTTGGGCGGCGACTTCAGGTGAAGTATCCATAGATTATTGATAGAACCTCACCTTAATGTTAAGAATAAGTAATGTTTGTTGCAAAACCAAAGATATCAATCACTTTTTCAAGAATTAAATCCAAGTAAACCAATAAAACCAAGTTTTCTTAGTATTCGATTGTTTGATATCAACAAACAGGCTCCAAATTGTCTTTTGTTTCTTTAAATTCTGTGTTCGAAATTCAAAAAAAGACTATTGAATGAAATTGTGAATGTGCCAGGTTCAAAACTGCATAAAAACTTTTTGCTCGACCTAATATAAAATTTTAGCTAGGACCAAACGAAACTGAAAATACAAGGTGGGCCAATAGATGTGTCCAGAAGTGTATTTATTTACTCTCATATCGCAAAATTTGAATTACAAACTTCACAACGAGTTTATGACATACTTTATAAACACAAAACCGAAATTTAAAAATAGAATCGTATTATAACACTTTTTCTCTAACAAAATAATAATCAAACTTCTCATAGTGTAAAAGTACTAACTCAAGTGGACTCAAGCCCTCAAATGTATCTTAAAATGAGCATTACACATTCTTCTTCTAGAACCACCTAGAAAGAGATGCTCATTTTTGCGCATCTTGAACAAACTTTATCAATTTTAGTTCTAAGGTAGAATTTCATTAATTCATAATTTTTGTTTCTTTTTCCCAGGATCAAACTCTGAAGAGATTTATATTAGTAGAAGAACTCTTATTGAGTATTACAGAGAGTCTACTTCTAGAAAAGACTCAAAAAAAATGCAATTTCTTTAAAAAAAAGTGGAAAATGCTCTAAAACAGACTAAAATTTTAAGTGATACTGAAAGTGTTTTGCAAAAGTTAATAGTTCAGTATAAATCAAAACTTGAAAAATATCAAAGACATTTTGACAGATGTGTCAATGTGCATAAAGAATAGTTTGACCAATATGTTTGCTTTAACGTCTCGCAATCTCAGAAGAGACAAGTATCGGCTGGTCGACCTTCTAAGGATTTAGAAGAATTAATTGAGTGTAGTTACAAATTGAAACTCGGAAAGTGGCAAGCAAGAGGCAGTGGTAAAGAAATTATGGCCAGTGAAAAAAAAGAATACAAAAATAATTTTTGGAAAAGCTAGGTCTGCATGTAGACAAGCCGCGCCAAGGAGGAGAGACGACAACAGATGGAAACACTGCTCCTATGCTTTTTCAGAATGCAGACGAAACAGCACAGATAACAGGATAGATTCCACACTATTCTGAAAATTATATCAAGTGGATACAAAATTCATTTTGTGAAATTTCATTTATTTTGCCTACGTACTGCGTCAGCTTTTGTTTTTATTTACCCATGGTTTAAAATGCCAACTACTTTACATAAAATTTTAATGCATGGGCCCCTCATTGTAGACAATATTGCATTGCATTTTGAGTGAAAATGCTCAAGAAAGCAGAAATAAAGATTTTAGAAAATACAGACAAAACTATTCTAGAAAATTGTAGAGAAAAGTCGCCATGGAAGATACTTTTCAGAGATTAATGGTTACTTCAGACCCATAGATTACTGGACTACGGAAATTACCACCAAAAAAGCTTGTAACTTTAAGTCCTACTGAAATATCTTTAATCCATGACGATGAATAAATTATTTGATTTTCATTTTATTTCAATTAATAACCCTAATAGTATTAGTTTTAGTTTTTCTATATAATTTATTAATAAAGTACTATAAATCAGATCAAAAAACTGCAAAATAGATTTTTGCCAACTTTTTTTGATATTTCGTCAGTGTGTGTCGCGTCAAGCGCCATAGAAGTTGATGACACGTCTATTGTGCCATCAGCCATGCGTAAAAGAAAATGTCCTTTTTATGCTTTTTTGACTTGATTAAGTTTATTTAACATCAAACATCACTTGTAAACGGAAGGATACGTTGTTTTAAGTGCCTAACTACGTGTTTTCCTACGTCTTTTCCTTGAAATGGAGGAAACGTGACTTTTTTATGCAGGTGTTACAAACCTTTTGTACTATTTTTTTTATTTATTTAAATACTTATGTACTGAACAGCTAATCACCCTGAAAAACTTTGGTTATTACATTAAATTTTCGCCGAAGATTAACGTTTGTAAATATCGAAGAATCAAGAACCTTAAATTGGAAAAAATAAGGTTTATGATTCGTTGATATTTACAAATGTTATTATTCGGGGAGAATGACTATTCTACGATTCCTAAGTTACCGTGGAGACTTCTCAATATGGTTTAGCTATGCTGCATTTCTATGGGAAATGTACCAGTGTGAAATTATTATTATTACGAGTATATTGGGTGTAAAAAGACACTTAACGAAACCGAAAGTTAAATGTTCTTCCCATCATTGTGTTATTTTTTTATTCTGGACCATACCTGGGAACCTTCTGGTTACGGAAATATTGAAGGTCAGAGTTCCAGCTTTTCATAACTTACGTTTTGTTTATGAAAGCTGTTTTAAATGTTACTTTTACAATGTCTACTTTTCCAATGTTTTTAAATATGTGAGCACCATGTATCTATCACATAATTAATTTATCTGGCATGGTTTCATTTCTAATTATTTTTACCTATTGTTGTATAGTAATTTTATTCTATAGTCCGTTCGCGTTAAGAAAATAGTGAGTCATCAGTGCAACTGCAGGGTAAAGGTGTTTTCACAATGGAGTAATTGGTCGAGCGACGGGCGACGAATGACGACCTAATTGGTCGAAGGGCTGAGCTAGGCCGGTGGACAACGATGACTCACTATTTTCTTAACGCGAACGGACTATTGGTGCTGATGCACCTGTATTCCGTTCGCGTTAAGAAAATAGTTCACATATAATTAAAGAAGGAATCTTAATCACTGTTAACCTCTTAAGGGATATTCATTATTATGAACAACTTTTACTATGGGACCAAACCCGAAATCACGAAAAAAAGTCTGGTGTCCCCTACATTTTGACGAGTTTTGCGAACATAAATGTAGGGAAAAACTGATTTTGTTTTTTCGCGATTTCAGGTTTGGTCCCATAGTAAAAGTTGTTCATAATGATGAGTACAATGACCCCTTAAGAGATTACCACTGTTTAAAATTCCACCTTGTATAATGAATGTATACAAAATATTGTGAAACATTTTAAAAGAGTAAAGGTAGAGTTTCTTGCCCATTCTTTTCCATACGAAACCACTTTTTGGAAGGGGCGACTAGAATCAATTCTATTTTTTTTTTTGTAAATTTCTACGTTCCAAAGTGCCTATTTAAAATAAGTAAATGATTTGACTTTGACATAGAGTTACTTTCGAATTTATAATATTAGTATGGATTAAAAGTTATGGCAGTAATAAGTAGGTAATTTAAGTTACATACCTTTGTTCTGTTTAGTTTTCTAAACTTCCCAGCCGGAGGCCGATTACTGAAAAACACAAACATATAATTTTAGAATATATTTTACAACTTTGACTCCTTAAAATAAATACACCAATAATAATAAAACCTATCTACCTACATACTTAAGTATAAAAAAAAACAAAACACAAAAATAATTTTAAAAAAACAAGTAAGCTGTATATTTCTTAACATACATACAAGTAATATGCCTGTATTCCTTAGATATATGGATGGACACAGGTGCATTGTAAATAAGTTCGACACTCGACATAAATCAAGTTACAAAAATATCAAACAGTAGACCAATGAAAATAAAGAAAAGTAAACAAAACACAAAAGCGTGTCACAGAAACAAGAAAAGTTGTAGAGGTACTATATTTTATATAGGGGAAGAGAATGTATCTTGAACTCGCCTTGCATTTCACTTTTTAAATAGAATCGCGAATTTTAATCCTCAATTTAATTCCCATTTTTTTTTTACTTAGCATATACTGTCCCACTGCTGGGCCTGGGCCTCCCCCAATTCCTTCCAGGAACTTTTTTCAGGTACCCATTGTGTGGAGACTTTTGCCCAGCGGTCATCGTGCATGCGGCTGACGTGACCCGCCCAATCCCATTTTAGCCTGGCAGCCTTCTTGCGTACGTTCATTATACCCGTTTTGGAATGCAGCGTGGTATTCCGAATTCTATCCTGTCTTACGCCTAGGATGCTGCTTTCCATCGCTCTTTGGCAGACTCCAAGGCGGAACTTTTGCGACTCGGTGAGCGACCAGGTCTGAGCACCATAGGTTAGGACGGGCAGGATGCACATGTCGATGAGTTTGCGCTTCAGGGAGATCGGCAGATCACCCTTCATTAGCGTCTTCATGGACCAGTAGCTTTTCCAGGCGTTCTCGATTCGGCGGTCAGTTTCCCTTTCCTGCCTGTTTTCGAAAGAAACTAACTGGCCCAAGTAGATATACTCATCGACATAATGTATTTCCTGCCCATCTACCTCGACCCTACACTTAGTGCTGTTGGTCATTAGTTGGGTTTTAGACCGATTCATCGCAAGTCCCACTCTGAAGCTAGCCGTGCTCAACTCTTGGAGCATGGTCTGGAGTTCTAGAGCGGTGGGGGCAAAAAGGACTATATCGTCGGCAAATCGGAGGTTTCCCATATACGTGGATTGAATTTATTGTTACATTTAAACTATTTGAGATAACCAAGTTATTTTTAAACTAGCGCGCCGCGCAATAGCTTTTAGACAGACTAGTGCATAGATGTATTTAAGTACTAGTCTAGCACATAGCACAGCCACCCCCGGCATTGTCCGCTGCGTCACTAGTGCAGCCTATCCTGACCACCTACCTATAATTAACTTACCTATACGCAGGTACAGCGTTAAATTCTAGTGAAAATAATTTGAGGATTACATCTTCTTTGGTCTGACTCTGAATAGTTTTTGGAAATACAAATGAATTTGTAGGAAGCAATCAATTGCAATTTCCAGAAAATGTGCGGTTGGTTGGTTTTGATAAAATACCTGAACAATATTTTGGTGAACGCCTGTTTAGGTATTTCCGTAATTTTGACATCGTATACCTACTTTAAGTAGGTATATATTTTCTCATTCACATACACTTACATAACACCACGCCTGGTTTCCCCGAAGGGTTAGTCAAAGGATTTATTAAAATTTTCTGCAATAATGTAACATACATAATTTTAATCACTGCATTTCTTAAGCCCAATGAACAAGAATATTTATTTAAGCTACATCTCGCTTGATACAATTTGTTGCGTAAATATTCAAGAGTATCTAACTGCTTTGCCCGATCTTGCCACGTTTTGATTGAAGTTCAAGTATGGAAGTACAAAATTCGAATAAATAGCGCCGAGCAATATATCAAAATCACTGCGAAAACGATAGTTATTCGTATAATCTTTGCCTATCCTACAAATCTGCAGAGAAAACATTCGCTTTGCATACCTAATGATTCGCCAAGGATTCGTTTATTACGCCAGCACATTTATTTTTTTCTATTTTTCAAGCACTAATAGGACTTTTGGTTCATTGTATGTAAAATTCGCCCAAAGCCTTTCTATAAGCAGCCTATCGTTCCGTATTTGGCGTTTCTTGTCTAGGTCTTCAAGGCGATTTGTATCAAAGCATTCAGTTGCAAGTCATCAGAGAGCTCACGAAAGGAATGAAAATTTGTTTAGGTCGCTGTCGCCAGATAAGGTGATGAGAGCTATAGGACTTTCTATTCAACTAAATCAAAGGTCACATTATCAGGAAAAAATGATGTTAATTTTTCAATGAGGGTAAGCGGATTTAAACGGTCTCCATGTGTACTTTAATTGATTTATTTAACATTAAATGAAAATGGTCAATAGTACATTAGTTAAAGATGTAATGGAAAAGTTTAAATAAATAACACTATCAGCTATGCCTATCCCGCTTTTAATTATATTAGTTAGCATTCAGTTCATCTACTTTGTCTTCGAAATAAATACAAAAGATTATGCTACCATTAACATTGAAAAGAAAGAAGTCAGAAAAACGTGACGAATTATGCATTGAAAAAAAAACAATAATTAATTAATGAGAAACCTATGAAATGGTTAGATGCATCAAAATAGTATAATTAACTTACGCGAGAAGCAAGTTTACGTTTTGGGAAGCTAGAGGGCTACCCCGTAGCATAACATACATAAAATGACAATTGATCGCAATTCCTTTCAATTTGGCAGTTCAGCCACGTCCATTGCGTTATTTACGTTGTCGAGTAGACGAATTTTTCAAACCTATGAAGCAATGGATTAGGAGTTTCCTTCAGAACTCTCGAATTTTTTATTTAAACTGTGTTACGCAATTAGGGTGCCGCCGGTCTTTGCCATTGTACTGTAATTTAAATATTAAGCTGTCAGAATCGGAAGATATATTATGAATGTTGGAAAAATAATAAAAATTATTTCGTTTAAATAGTATTTCAAAACATAAGTAATGCTTGACACTACCTACCCTGTAAACTATTTTTCTATGATGTTTGATGAAGACTTGAATTATCAAGTGTTGCCAATGCCAATCCTTTCCAAATTTTTTTGCCCAAGAAAATATTACTATACCCCTATACTTCAATTCATTATCTCAGATAATTTACATTTCATCGCCTACTCAACTATCTACTTTAACGTTCTGTATTCTACGTGGATTTATTGTGACCATTTATAATAAAAAATTGCAATCGAATTTAAGCTTTATCATATACTAGCTGTTGCCCTCGACTTTATCTGCGATCCAGGATGAAAAGTAGCCTATGTCCGCGAAAAAAAAAACACCTTTTCCGTACATTTATGTTCGCATAACTCGTCAAAATGACACCTGACTTTTTTTCGCGATTTCGGATTTGGTCCCATAGTAAAAGTTGTTCATAATGATGAGTACAATGACCCCTTAAGAGGTTAACAGTGATTAAAATGTCACCTTGTATGTAATATATAAAATAATAATATAATACTAACTCCGACCTGCAGTTTCACCCGTAGAAGTCTCGAATCTCGATCCCGTGGGAATATTGGGATAAAAATTATTCTATGTCCTAACCCAGGTCACGGTCTACCCACGTGTGAAATTTCGTCTAAATCCGTTCAACCGTTTTAGCGTGAAAGCGTACAAACAAACAAACTTACTTTCGCATTTATAATAATAAGTTAGGATAAAGTTAGGATTTTATTTTTCCAAAACTTGATAATTTTCACAGGTTCGGAATTCAAATACAAAAATACTATAGATAACTTTTCCCCTTTAACCCTTAACTACCCAGTATACTTTTGTAACGTTATTGACTAGTAGTGTCCAATATATACTTATTAAATTAATATACTCGTACTTATAAAATCAAGGTAATTTAAAGGAATTCAGGCTTATGCATAAATCAAATGACATAAATGTAACGGCATTTTCATTGAAGTAATAAAAATTGTAATCGCCTTTATCACTTAACTAATAAACATGCTTTAAGATGTACTTGTTTATACAGTTGTTACAGCTCTTTTAAGTTGGTTTATATCAGTGGCCATCTCTAATAACAAAATTAATTTAGGTAAGCTGCTTTCTGAGCTGAGGCTCTTTGACAAAAATGCGAGTCTTAGACTACTTGGGCAACATAAATAACGTTCTGAGAACGTTCCTAATGTTACCTGTAATATGACTGAGTAATTATGAACATTCAGTCTCAACTTCAAACACATGTTAGGTAGGCACTGTTTGCAGTGAAAATTCAACGAACAATTTTAAACTTAACATCACGCCTTGTTTCCCCGAAGGGTTGGGCAAAGGTGTACCTATAGTACACCCACATTTCCCCAGTATGTTTAAGTCCCATGTAATAGGGGGCGAGCATATTGCCATCTACCGGGCACAAATCCGGGCAAATATTAAAATAAATAATATTATTTTTAAGTTAGACATTTAGAATCATAAAAACCCGATATTTTTTTCGTAATATTTTGCAAAAAATCATAAGTGGTGAAGGTGGTTTATTATTTTTTTTTTTTTTTTGGATGCCCTGGGACCTGATAAACTTTTCTTTTAAATCTGATTTTAACTAAAATCCGGAAAGATAAAGGAGTTGCTGTTGCAGTAGCTTCCTCTGGAATAGCCGCCACGTTGCGAAATGGTGACCGAAAGGGACATTCGGTGCTTGAACAGCCATTAAACTTAGCTCATGAGGAAATGCCAGTTTGTAACATTAGTGAAAACAGCGAACGGGGAGGAATGTGGCTGCAATGTATACTGTTGGTTTAGAATGAATGTACAATGTCCTACCAAAGTGTCATTGAAACACTTAAATATAACTATCAAAGAAATGAAAAGCAACCAAAGTATCATGGAAATAATGTGTATATGTCTCCTACAGTCTCTGTTCTGACCTCCATGTGGGCGAAGCCGTGAGCAAAAGCTAGTTTCTGTTTATTTGATTAGTTATAGCTTAAAATTGGCATTTTATCGTGCATATTTGGACCTTGTTTACAGCATATTTTGGTAGTACATATACAATGTTTATTTATATCACTCATCAGTATGTGAAGGAATTGGTTCCTCAATTCTTACACTTTATTATAATTATATATCTGGTGGGATTTTATCACACACACCTGTGTTATCAAGTTTTAATTCCACTCAATAGCACTACTTAAAGCTAATATGGCGTCTAATAATTCATAACTCATCATGATCATTATCATCAAAATCCATTCATTTAGTCCACCACTTTGGTGACAAAATAAATGCGATGCTACACTACTTACGAAGCAAGAACTAATCAAAGCTATAAATAAAGTAAAACCTAAAAAAGCCCCTGGCTACAATTTGATAACTAGCATGATTCTGCAACAACTTCCAGACTCTGGCCTAACTTTCCTGCTGTCTATTTACAATGCCATGTCAAGACTTTGCTTTTTTCCTCCCCAATGGAAAACAGCTAAAATCCTAATGATTCCTAAACCATGAAAACTTTTTAAAGACCCAAAGTCGTACCGGCCTATACAACTACTTCCAATGGCTTCAAAAGTTTATGAATCGCTCCTTCTATTACGTTTACTGCCTACAATTAAAGAAAAACATTTAGTACCCAACCATCAATTTGAGTTCCGACAGAAGCATGGCACAATAGATCAAGTTCACGGGCTCGTTAGTAAAATTCACAATACATTTGAAGGTAGGGAATATTGTGCTGCTGCATTCCCTGACATCTCTCAAGCGTTTGATAGAGTTTGGCATGAAGGTCTCTTCTATAAAATAAAAAACAGCTTCCCAAGCAACATCTTCCTAATCTTAATGTCGTACTTGAGGGATAGGCATTTCTTTGTAGAGAGTGGCGAAGCTTTATCAAAACTTTGCCCTATTACTGCTGGAGTTACTCAGGGCAGTGTGCTTGGACCGATTTTATATTTGATTCATACTTCTGACCTCCCAATATCAAATCTAGCTACTACAGGAACCTTCGCGGATGACACAGCTGTGCTGGTGTCCCACACTGATCATAAAGTAGCATCAGCTATGCTACAGACCTGTTTGGACTACATAGCCCTCTGACTCAAAAAGTGGAGGATAAAAGCCAACAAGACCAAATCGGTAAATGTCACATTCACTAGGAGGAAGGATACCTGCCCACCAGTGCAGTTAAATAGAATACAAGTGCCTCAAGCTGAGTATGTCAAATACCTTGGTTTATACCTCGACAGACGTCTTACTTGGAACAAAACACATTTTCACAAAACGGAAGCAACTTGGACTGACTCTAAGAAAATTCTACTGGATAATTGGTCGAAAGTCACAGTTACACCTGGGAAATAAAACTCTTTTATACAAAGCTATAATTAAGCCTATATGGACCTATGGCATTCAGCTATGGGGAACAGCATCGCACTTTAACATAGAGATCATACAGCGATTTCAGAACAAGCTTCTAAGAATAATCAAAAACGCCCCATGGTTTGTACCAAATGAAGCTCTACACTACACCATGATCTGAAATACCGACAGTCAAAGAGGAAATAAAAAGCTATATCAAAACGTATAAAGAAAGAATAACTCGCCACCCAAATATCCTGGAAAACCACCTAATGGATAAGAAAGGAATATGCAGACTAAAACACAAAATTCCACAGGATTTTATTGGACAAACTTAGCTTGTTGCTTCATAAGTACTAGAATGTGTCATAGGACGCATACCAAGCAGAACATCTATCACATCTTAAATATTACTAAATGTCCTCATACATAGTGACAGATTGTAAGAAAAGGAGAGAAAAAAAAAAACTCTATTTCCTCCACTTCCATTCGATTTTTTTCTGTAAGAAATATGTGTTTGTTTAACAAAGAACAAGGAGAATGTTTTCATCAAGTGTCACAGCAATAAAGAACCGTTCCAAGGTAGAACGCTAGAATACTACAGTTTGAGCCTTGTCAGACATACCCTTGCCTCATAAAACAAGGGAATTAGACCTGCTACTTTATCTCGAAACTGATGTGCTAAAATCTTTTATATATCATTTCTTGTCATGACAAGAAATAATAACTACAAAACAAAAAAAAAAAAATATGAAATCACCAGCCATAGTCTTAATCAAGTAGTAATAACAAAATGTGCTGCAGTCCAAGTTACTATGATCTGGTTAGCTACAAGACCAACACATTTTCAATCTAAACATACTTTACTTAAAACTACACAATAGTCTACCGACTATTGTGTAATTTCAAGTAAATGAGTAGCCTAAAAGTTGACATGCTCATTGAAAAATAAACACTTGTTCACCAGAAACTTTCCTTAAAAGTGTCATTTTTACATCTAGCACCTATGAAACTTCTCCAGGCAAAAAAAAAACTTTAAAATATTTCTACTATTATTACTCTGAAATCTGAGATAAGTACATTTCTTTTGCGCCGGGCCCAGGGTTTTTTTTTCGTATGGGTCTTGGCAGATCCACTTTCATCCAAATCCGTTCAACCGTTTTTGCACCAATCCAGGACATACATCCAGACAAACACAAAAATTCTTCAGCATCAGACTCGTTCCCACACCTCGAAGCAATAACATTTTTCAAAAATATTCAATGTTCAGTTTTGACTTCATTACTATTTTATTATATGTTATTTATTATTTATTTATACATACAGTCTTAACACAGGTTCATGTTTATATCATACCATTAAACCAGGTATAGAAGATATAGATAGACTATGTGCATTGACCCATCTGACAGCATTATTTTGATTTCTGTACCAATATTTGAGGAGATACCAGCTCCCTCGGAACAGTAGTCTCTTCAAGTAGTTTATGCCAAATAATATCATATGATACCAGGTCGACGGCCCTTGAAAGATCAAGAAAACACGCCTTTCTTTGATATTCCGTAACATGAACATCATTTCAAACTCACGAGCTTCACTTTATACAAGCTTTTATTCAACTTGCCATATTTGTTCGTTTTTAGTATTAAATATCATATCAAGATGTGCATTTGTTTCTTGAGAGTGGTTTTTGTTTTGTTGATAATTATCCAAATGTCAAAGATTTTTTTTTTTTTGTGAACTCAATGTAGATCCACTGAATATAAAGCAAAGCACTTACTTTAGCTTGCTTGTTTCATTCTCATTTAACTGTGTGCTTAGTAGCTCGTAAGCGAGTCATTAGCGATCACCTCACGGTGCATCCGTTTACAAGTGCAATCCGAACGAAACGAACTACATTGCTCTCTTACAATAACAATCACGATATTACAGTCAGTTTATTTGAACAATAGATATGTTAAACTTTAAATATTTAATAATTTTATTAACCATCGCTTCGCTTATATATGCACCTAATTTCTCACTATTTTACCCAAACACGTTTGAGCTCGCACAAAGTCAAAAGCGTAAAAAAATAAAGCTTCTCACCGCACCGATAGACCACCCCGAAGATGACATCAATCAATAACAAAAGAAATATCGCCAGCTGCAATTTAACGTTAGCAAATCATCAACTTACCCATACTGCGGTGTATATTTTTGTTGCGTCGTTATTATTGCACTTTTTGATGTAATTCAGTGTAAATAATTAAAACAATCTACCCACGCTAACAAATAATCATCGAAACCCACGCCGATCTGAGTTGCCTGTACAAAAAAAGCGACAAGATTTTTAGTGTGAACTACGAATGAATCGCTTTCGAGTTTAGAGTGACTTTCGTAAATAAACTTAATTATTTATAGTAATGTTGAGAAAATAATGAATGTTTCATATTTGTAGGGTGCGTGATAACAATAAATTTTCTGAAAGTTCTGTTGTTTTGAATAAATTATGTAATTTTAATAATAGTCAATGTAACAAGTGGCACCAACAGTGTTATTATAATTTACTTGCATTAGAATATTTATTTTTACTTGCATTACTATAATGTAAGTAAACATAATAATACTTGCATTAGTATAATGAAAGTAATTATAATATTTATATTTGCTTGCATTAGATCATTAGAAGACATTACGAATATTTTCCTGAATGCGAATCTGTTGTTAATTTATTGAGTTTTATCGTTTTCAAAACTCATAAAAAATCTTGGAGTATCTCTGCCTGGTGTTTCAAGCGATAAATAATTTTGACACGTTTCGTACTACGTAATATTACACACTTATAAACGCGTCGTAAAACCTGCAAAGTAATCACAACAAAGCATGCCGAGTACGCGTGGGGTTCATGATCGTAATTTTTTAGAAACGGAACGCAATGTAAAAACGTCAGTGACGTCATTCCTCTGTCTTCTTTTTGTCCTTGTAAATAAAAACTTGAATGAATTTTAAAATTGAAACACATGACTGAAAGCGACCGCTGAAACAAAATATACATAGTGTTCACTGGTCAACATATCAGGTAAGGATCATGCTGTCATGAATTTGAATGCTTAGTTTCATTGTTAATCTAGAATTTGAAATATTGACGTAAATTATATAAAACGCCTTATTTATGTAATTGCTCGCGCGGATTCTCAGCGATGCTCTAAAAATTGTCTGCCATGTCTTTTTAGTGTGTTAACCTGTCCGCATTGAGATTTTTTGTTTTTTCTTTGTGACCTTCACTATATGGGAAGGTCATAGTAATGTCTCTATAATTTCGCGATGTTTAGTCCGGTCACTCGACTGCGGAGTGATCGCGTTCATTGTCCTGCCCTTGTTTACTATTATATTCAAAACACCCGGTTGTCGTTATCAGGTCCTCCTCTCGCTCACTCACTATTTTTAGCGCCATAGAATTTCGAAGTGGACTTTAGTATTGATGTGGGCGCTCGTTGCTTTACAAATGTAATAAGTACCACATATTTTAAAACAGCACAGAGTGTGAAATAACAAACGAATAAATAGGCCAATCTTTGTGTCTTGTGTTTTAGTAAAGGTGAGTCCCTGCTCTTTGCTTTGTTGCTTTATTTTATGTTGACAATCACCTCTTGGAAAAACGCATAATTTTCTTTTGTTAAGGAAACAAAGGAATGTGTTTATTCAAAACAAACAAAAGATTACTTGTGCCTCTATCTATTTTAAGTATATAATTTAAAAAATATTTTTATCGTTAAGTAGTTTTTTTTGTAAGTAAGTACTTAATTATAACTTTATACCTTACATAATTTTTGCACTTACCTGATTAAATACTAAGTATTCGAATTTATGTTAGAAAAAAAAAATTGTTTGCCCCGTTCTATTTTGAAATTCATCTTAGTTTAATTTTAAAAAGACAACAAATATTTTTTATATATTAAAATGGGTAATCACCAAGAAAGCACTAATCGATCATCAAAATAAAATTGTAAATAGATAGCTCCAACATAAAACTACATATATTTCACTTCGCCCGCGACTTAGTGCGCGTGGATTTCGTACAATTTTGCCCTTGGAACTTCCACCGCCTTTAAATGTATTCGAAAATTAATGATAACGTTCTTTATTATTTCCCTATAAGTATTTGTACTCACCAAGTTTCAAGTTTCGTAAACGATCGATGGAATAAGATTTGAAAAATCTAATCTACAAACAAAATTCCCCCTTTTCATCCCCCTATGGATAGAATCCAAAAATCCCGCAGCCGGGGAAATTCAAATTTTCTTACGATTTTTGCAATTTGCAGCTCAGTGTCTGGGTATATGTTAATTAAAGTATGATTCGTGTCGATAACCAATATGTCGTTACAGAATTATAATCATCATAATTAGTAATACAACACCTTTATTTAGTATAATCCTCAAATGTCAAGATTTCATGAAATAGTCATTCAATAGGATTACTTGGTCTTAGAGTTGTATTGATGACTTTAATGATTATAATTCTGTAAATACGTATTTGTTACGGTCGCGAATCCTATTTTAATCAACATACAACCTAATGAGGACCTGCAAATTGCAAAAATTAAGAAAATTTGAATTTCGCGGGCTACCCTTGCGCTGTCGAAGTGTTACGGTAGCCCGTGAAATTCCAATTTTCTTACGTTATTTGCAACTTGCAGGTCAGTATTAGGTTCTATGCTAATTAAAATGTGATTCGCGACTGTAACAAATATACGGAGTTGTATTCTAATGATTACAATTCTGTAAACGTAGGCAAATTTGAATCCCGCGGGCTACCCTGGCGCTTTCGCCTTAATGGATCCCTCGCATCACTAAGGATGCGTTAAGGTAGCCCACGAAATTAAAATTTTCATACTTTTTTTGCAATTTGTCGGTCAGTGTCAGGTCTGTTGTATGTTGATCAAAATATGATTCGCGACCGTAACAAATATCTATTAATAGAAATATAATAATTATAATGGTCAATACAACTTTTGACTGTCTCGTTGGTCTAGTGGTCGCAAGCGCTACTGCAGAGTATGAGGTCCTGGGTTCCGATTCCCAGGTCGGGCAGTGTTATTGGGTTTTTCTATCTGGAATTTGTCAGTAGCAGCCCGGAGTCTGGATTTGTACCCGGTAGATGGCAATAGGCTCGCCCCCTATTATGTGGGACTTAAACATAACCGGCGAAATGTGGGTGTACTGTAATAGGTACACCTCTGCCTAACCCTTCGGGGAAACAAGGCGTGATGTTATCTCAATACAACTCTCTAAGGTAGAATTGGCCACAAATGTCATGAGTCATGAAATAGTCATTCAATTGTAGTGAGAGTTGTATTGATGATTTTAGTTCTTATAATGCTGTAAATACATACTTGGTACGGTCGCGAATCATACTTTGATAAACGTAATACTTAACACTGACCTGCAAATTGCAAAAAACGTAAGAAAATTTGTATTTTGCGGGATACCCTTGCGCTTTCGCCTTAAGACGCAGATATATATGCCAACGGCCTTGAGTGCATAGATTGCGTGTTCTGTGCTGAGCTCACGCAACGCGTCGTATATCCACCCATTTTTTTTTTTTGGATGGGAAATCATGAAATGACTTCTCCCGCTCTGGGCGGAGCGGGAGGGCGTGTCAGACTGTTACTGACTAAAACCCACCAGTGTTCCTTCAGTTGCCTGTGCCGGGGCCACGGTAACTCTTTCGAACATCCCGCAACCCCGGCTGGCATCGGTCCTAACGGACCCTTTCAATGCTGCTGCTTTGAGGCGCGCGTGGAACACAACGCGCCGTCGACTCGGGTCTGGTCCTTACCGGACTCGCCGTCCGCAAGCCCGCGCCTACGGTGGCCGGGAATTGGCTGCCAATTCCCGACGCCCAGGGCGTCTCCAGCGG
Organism: Fissipunctia ypsillon; assembly: GCA_947568875.1. Classification (NCBI taxonomy): domain Eukaryota; kingdom Metazoa; phylum Arthropoda; class Insecta; order Lepidoptera; family Noctuidae; genus Fissipunctia; species Fissipunctia ypsillon. The sequence goes on from OX387643.1 coordinate 28,563,566, forward strand.
CGACTAGGGGCGTGAGGGCACAAAGCTTGCCTCTTCCTCACGCGTCCCGCTTCCTCCTTCGCGAGCATTACGGCTTCGCAGAAGGAGGTAATAGCTTCCCATGTACTCTCGCTCCGTACCATGGCCTGGATCAGGGTCGGACGCGAGAGATCGCCGCCGCCGATCGCTTCCGCGAGGACACGGCGGTGCCCCGCCCAAGCCGGGCAGACCTCCACCGTATGCTCCACCGTGTCCACTCGGCAGCGGAGTTACGCCCCGGCGTTTTGCCTCCTCGCGCCACTCCCACATGTGCGCGAGGACTTTTGTCTCCAGATCTCATGGCGGTAATCCGGCAAGGAGGTTCGCCGCCTCACCGGAGACCGTGCGGTATCCCCGGGCTAACCGGATGGCCATGACCCTCTGGGACGCGTTCAACCGACCGCCACCGGTCGCCGCCTCACGGAACGCGCCCACACCGGAGCTCCGTAAAGGGCCATGGACCGCACGACCCCCGCGTAGAGCCTCCGGCAGGAGGCGTTTGGACCTCCCAGATTTGGCAGGAGCCGCCTCAAGGCAGCCCCGGCCCGCTCCAGTGTCGTATATCCACCCTGTGATAGGACTCGCCCATCAAGGAGCGCTGTCTCAAATTGGACGCATTATTAATATATCTATACATCTTCTATACAAATATTGAAGTGTCTGTTTGTAATGTTAAAATAACAGCTTTTTACTAAATGCCTATGAAAGTACATAATATACGGTACTTATAACAAAAAAACAATTTTTAAAATTTTTCTGTCTGTCGGTCTACCTGTCTGTCTGTTTGTTCCGACTAATCTCCGAAACGGCTGGACCGATTCTGACGGGACTTACACTGGAAGATAGCTGATGTTATAAGGACTAACTTAGGCTCCTTTTATTTTAGTAAAATGAATAGGGTTCCGCGCAAATTAAAACCCATGAAATTATGAAGAAATAGCGCGGGCGGGCGATACAACGCGGCGGGTCGGGGGAGTTTTATTAAAATGTGGTGTTATTTTAGCATATTGTCTTGTTATCTTACGACTTCCGAACGAACTCGCGGGGCACAGCTAGTCATACATAAAATAAAAGTTATTATATTAAAACTCTTATACTAAAAGATAAATTATCTTTAAAATGGTGAAGGTTTCAAATGTTACGCTTGATAGTTATTGTGTTGTTCTCAGTTTTTTATCCGCGTTAGACATAACTTAATATAAACATAATCTAAAATATTCACATAATAAGTTAAGTAGTAATAACAAAATGCTCTAATTTAACATATCTTTTTTCCAAATCATTAACACTACTCGTTTAGACGTTCTTTTCAGTTTAAAATCATTAAAAGTCGGTTATCTATCCAAATTTCGAATTTCTACCCTAAGCGACTTGGGCAGGGCGATGATGTGTCAGTCGGGACACTTGCCTTTTATACAGGGCATTTTTTTAATCACTATCCAAATTTTCGCAGGGTATTTTCTACCCATGAATACGAACAACTTTCACTATGGGACCAACTCTGAAATCACGAAAAAAAATCTGCTGTTTCATACATTTTGGTCGAGTAGGTATTGAACTTTTGTATGAATCAGCTGATTTTTTCTTCTGAATTTTTCTTCGTGATTTCAGAGTTGGTCCTATAGTAAAAGTTGTTCATATTCACAAGAACACCCTGCGAAAATTTGGATAGTGATTAAAAAAATGCCCTGTATGTATAGATTTATAATTTTGGCGGGAAAATCTTAATTCCCGTACCTTCGTTAAATGATTTTACTTTCTAAAAAGCTCCATGCAGCCATTTTCCGGAGCCTCAGGAAGTGTAGGTATTTATTAATTTGCAAGTTGCCCTATCTACATTTAAATCTTCTAGCTCTGCAAAGGATCTGTACAGACACAGACACTGAAAAGCACTGGTAATCTTGTACGGCGCTGAAGCAATCGACTAATGTTCTGTTCCTATAAACAAACGAATCGTTTTTGTTACCATTGGTAGCATTTTTTATTGCCAAACCGGGCAAAAAGATTCGTAAGCTAATTTTACCTGTAATAGCTACATACTTCCTTAAGGGAGGGTGTACTATGCAAAGCTATGAGGTATTTGCTACATTTTTGGTGAAGATACAAGAGTCTTAATTTTAGCCAATAACGGTCCATAAATTATAGGAATCGGCCATGTGATGGTAGAGATTACCCTTGCCACCGTCCTACTGCACCCCGAATTTGAAACGTTTCCGACCTAAAAGCATCCTGCTAGTTATCGTACTGGCAGGCAGGACGGACTACGGTTACGACCCCATCACCTGTGTTTCCAGATTGCATTTGTTTCGCGCTTATCGACGTTTCCTTCTGAACCATAGAACTGAAGGTTTCTTCGACGTCATTGCAATTAAAAATAAAGCTCAATAATAATATAATATGAGTGAACAGCTGAATATGCAAACAAACAAACATCAAATTATACATTATAGGTAAATACATACCCTGCTAAAATCATTACACTTTTTTTGGCAACTTCTATGACGCAGACAGCACAGTGGAAGTACCTGAGTAATGCCAGGATTGCCACTTTTGCCGGGTACAGACGACACGATTCGAATAGGGCATCATACGCGAAATAAAGTCTAGCCTACATAGATGACGCCACAAGCACGAACAATAAACATAACGTCAAATACTTACGCCTGAACCCAAAAACCTATCTATCACCAGTTTTGGCATACTGGAGATAGAAAAACCTATCTATCTACCTACCTATCTATCTGGTTTTAACGACCCAATAATCTACAGGAAATTATGGAATCTTACCGGCCTGATATATGGACAGATAGAATTATACTGTCTGCCATCAATAGCGTTCTGTCTTTTACTGAAAATAGGTTAGTAGGTTCGGCCGTTATTCCATCAATCTACTACTGGGCATAGGCCTTCAATAGTTAGCGGATTAAAAAGTTACTAAACATTTTTAGGGTTCTGTAGTCAAGTAGGAACCCTTATAGTTTCGCCATGTCCGTCCGTCCGTCCGCAGCTTAACTCAGAGGCTCTTAGTACTAGAAAGCTATAATTTGGCATGTATATACATAATAATCACGCCGATAAAGTGGTAAAATAAAATCATGAAAACACAATTTTATTAGGATACCTCCTGTACACGTAAAGTGGGGATGTTTTTTTTTTCTCGTCTGTCCCATGGTGTGGACTGTTGTTGGATAGGTGTTTTAAAAATATAGCAGGTTTGTGAAAACAATTTTTCGATTACGGGATCTGTTTCTGAAATATTAAGCTTTAAAGTGCTAATTTTTAAAAATTCACTACAACGAAATTAAAAGTTAAACTATCACAGCTAAGTAGGCTTTACAAGTTTACAAGTAATAGTCGACCAACTTACATTTGCATTATGGAATGTATGAGAGAACATGAGTTTCAACTACAAAGTTAAGTTTGTTCTTGGGATAAATTCATTCCAACTACGGAACCCTTCATTGTACGTGGTCCGACACGCACTTGGCCGGTTTATTTTTTATCTTTAACAGAATTACAAAACCTAACGTGGCCGTTTGCTACTTGTTCAATCACGAGGAAAGAGGAAAGGTAGGTAGGTAGGTATGCTTTATTTGAACATCCGAATACGCAACACTGATGTTTAAAACTCAAATCATTTAAAATCAGGTAAAATCTATATATTTATTTAGTTGACATGCTATGAGAAAACAACGTTTGTTTAGTGCTTGTGTTGCCACTATGCCAGGTCAATCTTCACTCTCCTAATGACAATTACCATACTAACTCCATCCAATTACCATACTCATCAACCACACGGGACATTAACGAGCACATGGAGAATATGATGTGTGTACGAAGCATAACCACAAGGTGAGCTAGTTTCACCTCTCCTTCGCTTTGCGTGAGCGCAGCATTTCGCAGCATAGCAGGATCACCAACCAACCACACCGCACCACACGATATGGTGCATGCCATGTATGTACCTATGTACTCCACTAGGAGTATATAATTCTGTGTATGTATGTACTTATATATTATGTACTGCGTAAGTTACAATACGATTCTGCTACGACTCTATCTTGAATCTTCTTGTCTCACTGTTTCGAGCAGGCTAAAACTTAATTTCTGTTGATTCTATCAATCTCGGAAAATTAAGTATGTTATGAGATGGCTCACTATACACTAGGATAAGTTAGACCCAAGTTTTACACCATTTTCGATCATACGTACAGGGTTTTATTATTGATTCTCTGGCAAATCACAGCGCCGATTTTCTACGTACGTCGGCATTCCTAAAAAATCACTAAAAAAGCAAAAAAAAACTGGCTGGCAGTTGCCCGATTTTTTTACAGGTATTTGAGTATTTAGTGTATATATAAGCTATATTCTTCTGAAAATCTTTCGACAGACTTATACAACTTACACACCAATTAGGTACTATTCGATGCTTTATGTTTTACACACCTCTGCAACGCACATTCAAATTTCGCTGTAATTTCAGTTCATAATACCTTGTTAGTTGTCTGTCAGGATCTACATACCATGCATACCATAGGTACCATGGAATTAGACAAAATATCTAATTAAATTATGTCGACGTACCTACCTTCTATCTAGTGCAAGGTATTGATAAAACAATTTGCCCTTGATATAAAAATAAAAGCACGTTATTATGGAGTCCAATCTATTCTCGTCTTCAGTCATATTCATATATCTTAACTATTCATTAATTAAAATGATTGTTTCATTAGAACTGGACGCAACATAGGTAAAATATACGGTACACACACGGTATTGCGTGATTTAGGGACGATTTTTCAATCGTCAGATAACTTTTATCTGGGGAATATGTTTGACGTTTTGATAGCTTTTGTATAGAAAATGTGTCAAACTGCCATATTTATTCTTCAGGTAAAAGTTATCTGACGATTGAAAAATCGGCCCTTAGTCGACAATACAATACGATAGAATTAAATAAAATTGAAGTGTTTTTTTCGTAATGTCAAAATAACAGTTTTTTACTAAATGCTTAAGAAAGTATATACGGTACTTATAACAAAAAATAAAAGCGTGTTAAAAAAAACAATTTATAAAATTTTTGTTCGTCTGTCTGTTTGTTCCGGCTATTCTCCGAAACGCCTGGAACGATTTTGACAGGACTTGCACTGGCAGTTTGCTGATATTTTAAGGAGTAACTTAGACTAAATTTATTTTAGAAAAAGCATTAGGGCTCCGCGAAAAACAATTAAAAGCCATGAAATTGTGAAAAAAGTCGGATTTGAAAATATCTTTTTGCATTTGATAGCCCAATTCTCGAGGATGGTTGTAGGCTATTTAACATGATGCTACGATCCTTAGGAGCCGAGCAAAAGATAAAGTCGATAAGAACGCTAAGCGAAAACGAAGTAATAGCGCGGGCGGGCGATGCAACGCGGCGCGTCGGGGGACGAGGGATTAATATTAAAATGTGGCTGTTATTTTACTATAGAGCACCTTACGACCTCCACGCGAACAAAGTCGCGAGGCACAGCTAGTTGGTTATAAGATTATCAAGTAATGTCAATTAATTATTACCCATTAGGGTCTGAAATAGTAATGGCCGTCCTCAAGGTTCAATATTGAAAATGAAACAATACGCACACTGTACAGTGACAAAAGAAGGACTGATTTATATTCAAGCTCGAGCTTTGAAATGAAATAAAACAACTTGAGAAATAAGACAAGTGTAGTACACATTCCTACCACTGGATGGCGACACATATAAATATTTTGATAAACACAACAAAATAAGTAAATAACAGACAACTTAGCAGTTTCAGCCTTCTTGTCCAATTTAATACCTTCTACAGCTGATGTTATTTTGTTAAAATAATTGCTGTTTATGTGCCCCAATCTACGATGCCACATATCGCCGGACACTGCAGAAGCCGCCAATAAACATTCAGCATTATCAACGTAAACAATCCATTGCTTGCACAAGCCTCAGCCACCAAATCACCATTCTTATTGTATATGCTGCAGCCACTCTCAGTAAATGTAACTTTATTGCCGTTTCTCATCAGTTGGCTTACAGACAGCAGGTTTGTTGTCAAATCTGGAACGCTAAGTACTCCCTTTATTGGATCTTCAGACTCAGATTCTTATGTCATCGTGACAATGATTACATCACCGGTGCACAAAACTCGTAACTTATTATATACTATTTGCAACAACAATCTCATCACTCTGTTTATAACACGGGTTGTTAACCCAATTTTCATTCGCCGTCAAATGCGCGCTCGCGCCAGAATCAACATACCAGTCATCTTTGTTAAAATTTCCGCTTAAAAACACAACATTAATAATAATATAATAATAAAACGTTTGTTATCAGACCACAGAGATCTATATAGTGTTAGTAAAGAAAACCTAAAACTAATGTTAGTATCCTATTAAACGCATTAGGTTTTCTTGTAATATTGTTATCATTTGATTGATTCGAATCATCATTTTGACATTGATTCAGGTAATGACCTGGGGGTATTTCCCGTTTTTTTAAGAACGTTCGCATTCTAATTACAGTCTCAATCTGTCAAAAATACCTCTGATTTCCCTACATTTTTGTCAAGTTTTTGACATTGATTGTCGCTGAGATGAGATTGCGACTTGAATTTGAACGTTTTTTAAGTACGAAAATTGGCCTTCTTGTTCTTTACACTTGTAGCATTTGCCATGTAATTTGTTGAATGATCCCGATCTGCCCGATGAACCGCCATCGTATCGCCCAATTACAGTTTTCTAGTACTAAGAGCCTCTGAGCCAAGCCATGGACTAACAGTCACACAGACAGACGGACATGGCGAAACTATAAGGGTTCCTTTTTGACTACGCAACCGTAAAAAGCAATCGATTTCAAAAGTACCAGCCCTAGATCTTGCCACTAACTGCATATGGCGGGTTAGCCAGGACATCAACCCCGCCTATTATTTTATTTTATTTTACAGTTTTTGGAAAACTTACAGCTAAACACTTTTGCACGATTGAGAGTAACAAAAATAAGGCCAATTAAAAGTTTTCACAGATAGAAGAGAGTATATAAACAAAAAGTATTTGAGTAGGTAGACAGTATTTGAGTAAAAACAGTATCTTATGTAAAAAATGTGTTTCAAACAGCGCAAATTGTGATTAATTAATTTACGTGATCAAAAAAGAAATCACAAAGAATACTTTTTAATTTACTTATGCCAGTATTGAAAACATCGATATCGATGTCCCGGCAGACCGCATTGTACGTATGACTCGCTCTGATTAAGTATGAATTTCGTCTGTAATTCGTTCCTACGACAGGAGTATGCAATAGACAAGGATTGCGCAGAAAAGCAGAAGGAACCCGCAGTCCGATTTTGTTCAGCAATTCGGGAAGCTCGGTTGAACCGTTAGCAATTCTAAATAAAAACGCAAAGTCTGCAATTCTTCTACGTTCAGAAAGAGGACGTAGATGAAATCTTTTACAGCGTAGGAGAAAAGTGGGAGAGTAAGTTTTAGACCGGAATTGAATATACCTCAAAAATTTTGTTTGTATGCCTTCCAATCGATTGACGTATATGTTGTGATTGGGATTCCAAACTTGAGAGGCATACTAAAGATGACTGCGAACAAAAGTACAGTAGAGAATTTTAATGATTTTGATGCTCCTGAACTCAGACGAGACCTTCAAAATGAACCCCAGTGATTTTGATGCTTTGCCAATGATTTTATCTACGTGTTGATCAAATGATAGTTTTGAATCAAATACAACTCCCAAGTCTTTGACTGTGTTAACCCTAGCTAAGGATCTGTCTAAAAGTTTATAATCAAATGTGATAGGTACGGGCTTCCTAGTGAAGGAACACACGTAACACTTGGAGACGTTTAAATCAAGCTTATTAGTTAGTGCTGCAGTAGCACTGGAACCTATCCAGATCCTCCTGCAATAACAGAGCATCTGATAAAGGAGATATCTTTGACATAATTTTCATGTCATGAGCGTATGGAAGTATTTTAGAATGAAGGAAGCAGGAATCAATATCGTTGACGAATAAATTGAATAAAAGCGGCCCTAATAAAGATCCTTGAGGAACTCCAGATGGATACGCATTGATCTTGATGAATACCCATTCAGCACAACAGTCTGACACCTGTCCTCCACATACGACTTCAACCAGCCGAAAAGATTACCTCTAATGCCCATCGATAGAAGTTTACGCATGAGAACGACGTGATCAATTCTGTCGAAACATTTGGCATAGTCTGTATATATGACGTCGATTTGGGACCGATTGGACATAGCTTCTGATAGGAAGTCACTACAGAGAACGAGGTTTGTAGTTGTTGACCGACCACCCAAGAATCCATGCTGGTGATCGCTGAAACTGAGCCTGAGAGCAGAGTAAACTTGCCTGTACACAATTTTTTCTAATATAAACAACAAAGCAAACCCGCATAATTTGGACATCGGTTTGTAGTTTTCAACGCAGTTTCTCGGTCCCTTTTTGTGAAAAGGAGTTATGTAAGCCTACTTCCATATAGCAGGCATAACCCCGGTATTAAGAGATCGTCTGAATAAGATTGTAAGAGGAACCGAGAGGCTTGTAGCACAGTTTACTATGAAAACCGGTGGGAGCTTGTCTGGACCAGCAGATTTATTTAAGTCCAAATGCTTTAGCAGTTTCATAACCTCATCTTCACAAACCCCGATAGCAGCTACATCGTATGGACTGTAGTCAGTCTGCTCACTGGTACAATGATATTTTGCATTATTCTCAGAGCTGGTGGATTCACGAAAGTTTGACAGAAAATACTCGCCGAAGAAATTGCAAATTTCCTCACCATTACTAGAAGACCGGTTTCCAAACCGCAGCACAGAAGGATAGGAGTTGCTTTGTTTTTTTTTATGTAGCTCCAGAAGGCTCGAGGGTTGTTGCGAATAGCAGATTCTACGTTTGCCATGTAATCATCGAACATGCACTTCTCTAATTCCTTTGCACGTTGCCGTAATATAACAAAAGATTGGTAGTCCGAATCGTTCCCATATTTTTTAAAAGCGGAATTCGGATTTTTCTTTAATAATTTTTACTAACGGACTTTTATACCAGAGGGGGTATTTAGACTGGGAAACAACTGTTTTCGATGGGATATAAATTTCGTGTACTTTATATAAAATATCATAAAAGAATGCTACGGCATCGTCTAGTGACCTGTGGCACAACTCGTACGTAGTCAACGATGTTAAGTTCCTCTTTTATTGCTGTATAGTCAGCAGACCGGTACAAGTATTTAACATAGGGACTTGCTGGCAGGCTATGCAGTTGAACAAAGTCCGCCGTAATACACAGTGCGTTGTGGTGCGGATCTTCAGGAACTAGAGGATCAATGCTGCAGGAGACAGAAACTTCATTATTGGAAAATATCAAGTCCAGAATCTTATCTTTTTTGTTAGTTAATGTTGTCAAAAAAAATGGTTTGGACATGTCCGCTCAAGTTTGTAGGGTGAAGAGAATAACTATCATTTGCAGGGGTCCATGTTATGTTAGGTTGGTTAAAGTCACCTAGCATAATAAACTTTTCAACTGGGTGCTCCATTACAATATTGGTCAAGTTATCAGAATAGTTACCCAGCTGAGTTGTTAATGAGTTACCTAGGTTTTGTGAGCAAATATAAACAACGCATATATTCATTTTGTATGTTATTCTAGGTCTTTTTTGTTGCAGGGTTAATGTGACCCATAGGTCTTCTGCCGATAAGTGCCACTCGCCGCGCGCATGAACCACAATCTCACAATCTAGCGCCCAACAGCAATTACCCCCCCCCCCCCCCCCCCCTCCCATAGTCTAGGATAGGTAGTTCCTCAATCACAACCGCCTGCAGGACTGTCGACATCGGCTGGCTCTGCGAAACTAGACTAAGATGGGGGAAAGTTTTCCGACTGCGTTTAACTGTGGTTTTCATTTGTTTGCACTTAATTATTCAGAGTAGATTTTTATCTTAATAAGGGGGAAGAGCTAAGGTAGCCCGCGAAACTCAAATTTTCCTACGATTTTTGCAATTTGCAGCTCAATGTCGGGGTGCATGTTGATTAAAGTATGATTCGCAACCGTAACAAATATGTATAATTACAGAATTATAATCATTAGAATCAGTAAAACAAATTCATAAGGTTAGTATAATCCTCAAATGTCAAGATTTCACGAAATAGTCATTCAATGGGTCTTAGAGAGCTGTTTTATTACTTTAATGATTATAATTAAGTATGTTAATACATATTTATTACGGTCGCGAATCATATTTTAATTAACATACAACCTAATACTGACCTGCAAATTGCAAAAAACGTTAAAAAAAATTATTTCGCTGGCTACCCTAGCTGACACTTTCGCCTTAACATTCGAATTCGATAGCGAACGATTGTGAATAGCTGTGCTGAATAGGGTTAAACAAACCCTATTCAGCACAGCACTTTGTATCAGACACTTTTTAACAGAATATAGATATTTCATTATAATATTATCAACACAAGTCACTGTTTTTAAGCGTTTCCATCAGACCAGCCAAAGCAATAAGATCATTCGGATGATTATCAACTAATAATCGCTTTTCATTGCCAAATCTATCATCAATCAAAAACACTAGGTACCTATACTACCTATTTACTATCAGCATGACTACGAACATTTTCCTCTTTAGATAAACGTAATTAAATAATAAGTAAGTCAGCAATGATGAAACAGCTTCTCTAATCTATGCTTTTATTATAAAGAGGAAGAGTTTGTTTGTTTGGTTGAACGCGCTAATCTCAGGAACTACTGGTTCGAACTGAAATTTTTTTTTAGTGTTGGATAGTCCATTTATCGAGGAAGGCTATAGGCTATATAACATCACGCTACGACCGATATGAGCGGAGCATTAATGAAAAATGTTGCAAAAACGGGGAAAATTTATTCCTTTTGAGAGCTTCCGTTGCGTGCGCTGCGTAAATGGTTAAAGATACCCAAAAATTATGTATGACGGAAATGATCCTCTTAAAAAGATCTAAAAAAAAGTCCAGAATAGCATATGTCTATCTTTTAAGGTTGGCTCACTATAACCTTTTTAATTGTAATCAAATTTATTATAAAATAATGCATTATTTGCGAAGGTGTTTTCATAAACATGGCATTAATCCTTATCCAAATAAATAGTTTCATCATCAAGGTTGATTAATTACATGTAAATTCCTTTTTGAATTATTCAATTCGGGCCTTTCGTTTAGATATTACGACGGATATAAAATTGCTTAAAGTAAGAAAAATGCGCTTAGTCTATTAGTTACCTACAATAACGTAAAACGTACAATTTCTAAAATAACTATCAGTACAATTTTGTATGATACAGAACGAATTTGCAGCATAATTTAAGTAGCTACTGGTTGTTTTGTTTTGTTATGTAATTTATTATGTACCTACTGATCACTGAACCAGCTGATCGATTCTGTAAACATCACACCGTGAGCACTTAGGTGAAGTGAGTTTGAAGTGAGCTCAATCCCTAGTAGAGTAAGGTGGGATGACAGTTCACATCACGCTCACTTCACCTAAATTTTCACGGTGGGATCTTTACAGAATAGCACCACTGATTTGGTTTCCGTACGTCTTTTTCGGGTGACCACTGAAAATCAGCGCTGTGCTGTGGATCCCTTATAGCACAGTATCATGCTGAGTGGAAGCCTTCTTGTCACAATCATGACGTGCAGCTTCCGACTATTTCTGTTTTGAGCTCGTGATTATAATGTGGATCTATTTGGTTTTATTTTTCTGTTTATTCTGTTTCTTTTCCTTTTTTTATGCACGTGTTTCTGTGACAAATAAACCTATTTTTCTTTCTTTTCTTTTAATTTTCCTCGCACGGATCTCAATATAACTTACAGTCGTCTACTGAACTAATTTGACGGCGCATCGAGATTTTAAACAGAACGCCAATAATAATCAAGATGGCTGACAATTTTTTTTTTAATCGTGATGACGTGGAGCGTAGGAAAGATCCAAAGTTCTTCTACCGCAAGATGCACAGATTGATTGTGATAGGCAGCTACAATAATGCAATAGTAATAAATTGCACGCGACAATTGGCGTCAATAGTCGCCTTCCGTTTCGAATACGAGGCGCGAATTGTTACGAAAATTGCTGTGACTTTTACCTATGTACGAGTATAGTATACCTATACAGTTTTTATTATTTAATCTACAATGATATCATGACCTCTGCGTCTTCAGGACATGCTAAGAGTCGTTGTATTTAGGCGATTATCATACTACTACTATTTATGTATAAATATGTAGTTTAAAAAAAAAAACACGCTTATATCACGCACTAAAATTTATAAAATAATTCCATTGACTAGTACCTATTACTTAAGATACAAGTACCTATGCAGCTTGTCACTTCTTTTATATCCAATGATTAATTCAAAAAGCGTGGAGCGCGTGTTAGTTGTGTTTACTTTTAATTAATTTAAACAAAGGGCTCCACGTCAAGTAAAGTCTCAAGTCAATTTAATTATTTTATAAATTTTATGTTTAATATTAGCCACTAAAGAGTTCCACTATCTACCTCTTTGAGAGTATTTTTACGAATGTACGCTAAGTCTAAAGGCGACACCCAGATTACATGGAGTCCTGCCATTCTTATTTCTTATTGGGAAATTATATGTGCGGCAACAAAAGTTTTCTTTAGCACCTGCAACCTAGCGTCTTTTTTTATATGTGGGCGACGAGTTAATAGAACAGCTTCAATTATATTAATTCATCATCTTTACTATTCCAACAGAATATCAAAAAACCAGCGTCAATTTACGAGCGTAAATTAATATGACTCCGAGCTACCGATAAATATATTTACTTCTGATTTGATAACTCAGCGACTAATGTTGTAAGTGAGCTACTTTATATATTTTAGAGATTCAACATCTGTCTGCTAATAAAATCAAATTCCAGCCTCAAAATTAGCAATCAAAGTTTTTCATTCAACAACTAAATTAATAAATCATATTCTTTTTTCGTGAAAGTTTGCAACACAAGCGCGGGAGTGTACCTGACGCTCGTTGGGAATCAGAGGGGCGCGACCGGCCATTTGCACCAATGAGCGAGCTCTATTCGGTGCGTGCAGCAACGAGTTCACGTGTATTTGTTTACATTAAATGACACGATTAAGGAGTGCTCGTATTCGGTTAGGTTAGGTTAGGTTTTAATTTTCCCTAAGGTGTGTCCAAACACAAACAAACACAGAGTTGCAGATGTTTGTTTATGATAACAATATTTTTTGTATGTTCATTTGGGTAGGTATAATAGTCGATTACTTATGGTAACATTATAAATAGATAGGCGAATACATGAAATTATAGCTTTCATTGACCATTATTTGATGACAATAATAAGGAAATTTTATGTTCAAATATAGTAGATTCACTCATCAATTACTTATGCTAAAGTATAAAAATAAAGGTGACTCTATGAAATTAGAGTACGTTGATATTATTTTATAGATGAAGTTGATACACTTATTAGAAGCTGGCAATGAGTAGACATATCACAAATTTAGTTGCTTAAGAATTATCACCATGTTGCGTCATATTAACAGTAGCTTGTTTTACAATATATGGTCGCTTATAAACCATTTATTAGACGCTAAAAGTTCGTCGCTGACCTATTAATTCATTAGACAACTAAATATATTTGCAGACGAGAATGACATTTTAAAGAAGCTGCCTTAATTAGCACCCTTTCTTATTTGCCTCCCATAAGTGACCCCCATTTCAAAAATTCTTTTATTTACGTTACAAACAAGTGTTTGGGTCATAGAAATTCATAGTACGCGCTCTATCGCGCTCTATTTAGGAACTATTTTTGTGTGTAACTTCCGTTGCTTTTATATAAGCCGTTTTCAAGTACCTACGGCTATGTGTATGCCGCATTGATCGTTATGCCAGCGTACGCAGTAAAAATGGTCATTATTTCATAAACTAAAGACGTACTATTTTTTTATTGTTGCACTAATTAAGCTCTATTCACGTTGTATTTATTGGGCATAACAACAACCGTGAAATACATCATGTGTACGCTACCATAAATGGACACCAATATACGAGGATGAATCAAATAGTTCTTGGAATCAATATTAAAAAATGCAAAAAAATGAAACAACAATATTTTATTTTTCTACATAATCCAATGCAATGCATTTAGAATAACGCGTTTCTAACTTTCTTATTCCTAGCGAAATAAATATTTTTCTTGACTCTCGAAAAACTCCTCTACGGCAGTCATAACCGCGTCATCATTGTGAGTTCCACGAATTTCCTCTTTTAAATATGGGAATAAGTGAAAAGCACTTGGGGCTAAGTCCGGAGAATATGGTGGGTGGTCAAGGAGATTGAAGCCAGCACAGCGGATTGCGTAGAGCGCAACTTCCGATCGATGAGCAGGAGCGTTATCTTGAATAAACAACACGCCCAACGACAGTTTTCCCCGATGTTTTTCTTTAATCGCTCCACGCACTTTCGGAGTTAAATTTGCATAATAGGGTCCAGTAATCGTCTGGCCTTTTCACATGTATTCAATAAACAGGATTCCTTCACTATCCCGGAATATTGAGGCGATAACTTCGCCAGCGGTAGGAGCAACTCGAAATTTCTTAATGGATGGAGAAGATGGTCGTTTCCAAGACATGCTTTGTCTCTTAGTTTCAGGATGGAAATGGTGGACCCACGTTTCATCCATGGTGACAAAGCGACGGCAAAAATTATCCGAATCTCGTTGGAACATTTCGAGATTACGCTTAGAAATTTCCAAACGTTGCTTTTTGTTTTCGTCGGTTAAAATTCGTGGCACCCATCTTGCCGACACTTTTCTGAACCCCAGTGAATCAGTTAAAATAGATTGAATGCTACCAAATGATATCTTTAGGAACTCAGCTAAATGTTTTATAGTTATTCTTCTGTCTTCCAAAACCAGATTCTCAATCTTTTTGATCTTTTCTTCCGTATCGGAGGTTGAAGGCCGCCCAGAACGCGGGTCATCTTTACAGCTCGATCTACCTCTTTTATATTCAGCCACCCAGTACGCAACCGTAGAATAGGGTACCTATAGCATCATTCCCTAATATCTGCTGAATGTCTGAAAAATTTTCTTTCGTAGACATTTTTTTCAGGCTGAGATACTTTATCGCCGCACGTGACGTAACTCACAAAAAACCCATGAAATTGTGAACGAAAAGTCGGACTTGAACAATTATTTTTACATTTGGTAGCCCAATCCTCAAGGATAACTTTAGGCTATTTAACATCATGCTACGACCCTAAGGAGCCGAAGAAAAAGAAAAAAGTCAGAACGAACACTAAGCGAAAACGAAGTAATAGCGCGGGCGGGCGATGCAACACGATAGGTCGGGGGACGGGGAGTTTTATTAAAATGTGGCTGTTTGTGTTAAAATTAGTTCAGTAGACGTATATTGTGTATCTTACGACTTCCATGCGAATGAAGTCGCAGGGCACATCTAGCTTGTTATAAAATAATGCATTTTTTGCGAAGGTGTTTTCATAAACATGGTATCCTTATCCAAATAAATAGTTTCATAATCAAGCTTAAGTACATGTAAATTCCTTTTAAAACTATTCGTATCGAACCTTTCGTTCAGAAATTACGACGGGTATAGAAATGCTTAAAAAGATGCTTAAGAAAAATGCGCTTCGTCTAATTAGTTCCTACATATTTTATTTTTTATTGATTGTTTGAACGCGCTACTCTCTGACACTGCCAGTCGGATTTGAAAAATTCTTTTTGCGTTTTATAGCCTAATTCTTGATGAAGGCTGTAGGCTATATAACCCTTTTCCCGTCTCACAGACACAAGGTTGCATAACCAAACGTTTAGCAAGACATATCGAGTCGACGATCTAAGTAGGGTACAAATTGTGAAAAAAGACATGAATGAGAGGTTTATTCCCAGTCGTCCCCGCCCCGTCGTCCCCACTGGGCACAAGTGGAAAAAAAAGAGTTTATTCCCGGTCGTCCCCGCCCCGTCGTCCCCACTGGGCATGAGTGGAAAAAAAAAGTTCCCATCGTCATCACAGGGGAGGAACGAAACTTTTTTTTCTCACTCGTGCCCAGTGGGGACGACCGGGAATAAACCGAATGAGAATACCATGACCTGTAGTGAACTAAGCAAAAGATCATTGGCGGATAAGCAGATAGGCAGAACGTGTAAGCAAATAACCATCATCACCTGCTAGCCTTTTACCAAAAATTTTAGGATCGGCTTCTAGTCTAACCGGACGCAGCTGAGTACAAGTATTTGATATGGAGCGACTGCCTATCTGACCCCCACAACCCAGTTACTGGACAACACGACACCCCTTGGTAAGACTGGTTGTCAGACTTTTGGGCTTCTGTCAAAGATCCACGAATGGCAGCCGGTACCAACTCGAGAGGCCATCCGTCCATTGACCAACCGCGGCAAGCGTAGCTTAACCTGATCGATCGACCCGTGCGGTCGTTATTACTTAGCCACGAGCACCTATAACAACGTACTATAAAACAAATGTACGTACCTATGTATTGTACAATATATGTATACATAATATATTATGTACTATTTAGGTACTATTTCTATATTTAGTGCACCATGGAAAACAGTATACTGGAAAATGTCCTAAATCTTTTTATGTCTGTTGCTACTGTAGATTATACAATCTTTTCTACATTACATTGTTGTGCGAAATAACCCTTTTGTTAAGTATCTTCCTTATCAATTTGTGTATGTACTTCAGAATCGTATGCGGTCTCGGAACGAACTGACGCTGTGTTATAAGTTATAATAGTGGAATTCATTATATTTCTAGACATTGAAGCGCATATCGTGATCATATTATATTCATAGTGAGAAGTAAGGTAGGCAGTGAAACTTTTAGCGTCACAATCTCTCTGTTATCATTTTTAATTAACGTTGTTGTCTGGTATCCCTCATCCGGGGCCCATTGTAAAAACCTTGGCCCTGAAAATGATTAAACAAGTCTATACCTACCTATGTTAGAGATTTGGTTTCCGCACTTAGTCCTTCAAGTGGACCATTGTGCGTGAGCTATCGCGGCCGTCGGTGGCTATTCCAACCAGCCCACCTCCCTCCAGAAGTTGATTACATCTCCTGGTCTGTTCAGAACATCTGTAAACGATCTGGGTGCCCCCAGGGTTTCTGTTCTAATCTGGGTGACGCCTGTACATTCGAAGAGTACATGCGCAACGGTTTCCTCAGCCTTCATGCAAGCCCTACATAGAGGACTGTCCCTTATGCCTATTGTGTGGAGATGTTTGTTCAGTGAGCAGTGTCCTGTGATGGTTCCCGTCATCAAGCGCAGTCCATTTCCATCCAGTCGTAATAGACGTCTGGTTAGCCTACCATCCAGGGAAGGAATAGTCTCCCTGAACTGCCTGCAGCCTGGTGCCGAGGACCACCAACTCTCCGCTTGTGTGTGGGTTAACTCCTGTAGCCACCTGCGTAGCTGGTTGAAGTGGATGGGTACGACTGGTTCGGGTCCACAGACTAGCGTGCTGGATGCTCTCTTAGCTAGTTCGTCAGCTGCGGCATTACCTAGCGAACAACTGTGTCCTTTTATCCATTGCAGTGTCACTGTGTACGGTTAGATACCGTAACTCGCTCTAGTGCGTTGTGACATTCTAGTATTAATTTCGAGGTAAAAATTCCTTTCCTTAATGATTGGATAACTAAGGCCCTGTCAGAGAGTATGCTTATGTTGGTATCCGTTACTCTCTTGTTGGCTTCTATGGAATAAGCCGCTTGTATAATGCCCACACACTCTGCTTGGTAGATAGTGTTGACCATTCCCAGCGGGCTGGATATGTTTATGTTAAGGTCGTGTGAGAAGACTCCGACCCCGGTTCCGGACTTCCGGAGTCGGTTTTCGATCCGTCAGTGGATACTCTCACCTCCTTTGGGCTTGAGTAATCATACTGTTCTTCTGTGAGTAATATGTTGTAGTGCTTTTGGAAGCAGTGCAGTTTCGGGCTCTGTCACAGGGTGATGCCATCATCGGTTGTTGTTTGATCGCATCCTCCTTTATGCGTATGTGCTTGACCCTGGAGTCATTGCTCAGGGTTCCTGTTATAAGGAGCCTAAAGGCGGCCATGGCCGCTTCCTCTCGCACAGTGATGGGTAGAGGTGGCAGTCCAAGCATTACCTGTAGGGCAGCGGTGGGTGTAGTTCTCGTAGAGCTAGTGATGGCTACACATGCGAGCCGCTGCAGTTTTTCGAGATCTTTTTGAGCTGTGCTCAGGTCTGTCCTGGGCCACCAGACTAGTGAGCCATACGTGATGATTGGTCGGATGACTGTGGTGTATAGCTACTAAGTGATCTTGGAGCTGATTCCCCAATTCCTGCCGAGCAGTCGTTTGCACTGCCACAGGGATATGCTGGCTTTAGTAATGATGTAGTTGGTATGCTTTGACCAATTCAGCTGTTTGTCCAAAAGATGCCCAGGTTTCAGTCGATAGGCTTAGATTAGTTTCCGAAGAATCGTGGTAGTTGTAGTGTCGACAGTTTTCTCTTTTTCGTGAAGATAATCAGTTCAGTTTTAGTGGGGTTCACTGTTAGTTGGTGTTTGTTGCACCAGTCCTCTACTATCTTCAAGGCTTGGCGCATGAGGTTGCATAGGGTGTTTTCGTGAGTACCGTTTATTATTATGGTTATGCCGTCGGCGTCGCCTACGGTGAAATAACCTTAGGCATTGAGTGTTTCAATGAGGCTGTCTACTACCTAAACAAGTCTTTATACCTTATTCTAAACTTAAAAACCATCTTCAAAGTTTCTTTAACAGGTATTTTTTTGTTCACAGATTTCAAAATGAGTAAGCTGTGCAGACAAGTGTCCATCGAGTCCCCCGGACCGACCATGCGGGAGTGCGTGTTCAGTTTCGACGTACCCGTGCCCGACGTGCCCATGTACGGCGCCAGGATACGCGTGGTGTACGCAGGAGCTTGCTACAGAGCCAACAAAACTCGCTCAGCCTCCGTCTGTAGCACATCTTCCATATCCTCCATCGGCAGCCTCTCAGGGGAAATGGAGAACTTCGGGATCCACACCCACACCGCTCCTTCTCACATAGGTATCAGAGACGGTGCCTTGTTCCCAGGCTATGAAGTCGCTGGCGTTGTGGACGCCATCGGCAAAGCTGCGGAAAGACTTGACGGAATCAAAGAAGGATCCAGGATTGTTTTGTACCCCTACGAGGGTGTGCCCCATGGGTATGCGGAGTATATTGTCGTGCCAGATTTTAAGTGTCTGGTGCCTGTACCGGAGCAGCTGCCTCTGAGTGTGGCGGCGATGCTGCCGACAGGTGCTTTACTGGCAATGAATACTGTGGCTACGGCTGGAGAGTGTCTGAAGAGGGTGTTGGAAGGCCCGTCGAAGAAGGACAGCACAACGGTGCTGATCGTGGGCACCGGTGGTCTGGCGCTGTGGGCGCTACGCATCGCCACTCATTACTTCAAGCACGCATCCTACAACAATCGCATCAAGATCTGTGTGGCTACCCTCAAGGACGAAGGATTCATTCTAGCGAAGGAATGCGAAGAGTAAGTTGTATTCATTTTTTCTTTGTTCATTATGAACAACTTTTACTATGAAACAAAACCTGAAATCGCGAAAAAAACAGCTATTCCGTACATTTATGTTCGCATAACTCGTCAAAATGTAGGGAACGGCAGATATTTTTTCCGCGATTTCAGGTTTGGTCCCATAGTAAAAGTTGTTCATAATGATGAGTACAATCACCCTTTAAGAGGTTGTGCGTTAATTATGGTACACCTTGTATGTACGTTTTAGCTTCATTATACTTATAATGAAGCCAAAACGTAACGTAATGTCGTAACTTTCGATAGATCTTTCATTTCCTGTTTAGCTTATCAATTAATGCTGTCGTATTTCTAACACATGTATGTTGATTATCATCTGCCAACCAATATTATTTTGATTTTCGCCCAAGATTGTTGAAGTCGACGTATTTTTTTATTCCATTTGTTTGGATGGCACTGATACGTACAGGCTAAGTGGCAGAACTTGTGAACATCTGACAACCCCCGACGGCCCTGACTATCGCGAAGAATATTCGCACGATGACAAAAAGTATAAATAATATCTCGGCAGATAGGTATATGAATAGAATTGAAAGTCTTCTCAGTTGAAATTACAGTGTTAGTGCACAATAGACGGATCAGTTCAGTCAGATCGGTATTATTAGTCAATTAGTTTCGGGTTCAACTCAGTCGTAGTTGTGGACTCTGTGCTCAATACCAACACGGTCTAACTTGTGTTACTATTACTAACTGTCTAAAGAAAATACGTTTATTTGCGGTAAACATGATGTAAAGAAAGAACACAGACACGAAAAGATCAAGATAAAGATTGGGCTAATAGTAGGTCTTGTATACACAAAATTGGAATAAGGTAAGTATTGAAAGCACCTAGTTCATTGCTGTTAGGAGAAAATTTGGCTTAGCCATAATTAAGTAGGCTAAGGTCGCTATCGACTGTTAATTGACTCTCACTCAAGACTATAAAATAAGTTTAGTACATTTTTTTTTAATCTGCTCCTGTATCCTCTCAAAAGCGGAGAGAGACCTAGCTTGCTGACAATCACCTTGAAACCTTAAACCCATCACATACCCGGTGTTACGTTTAAATGACCCTATTTTAGGGTTCCGTACCTCAGAAGGAAACGGAACCCTTACAGGATCACTCGTGCTCTTGTGTTTGTCTGCCTGTTCGTCTGATACAGCCAATTTGCTCCGAATCTAATGGAACGATTAAGTTGAAATTTGGTACATGTATTAATTTCTGTGACCCAAACACGGAAGTGTATCGTAAATAAATTAGTTCTGAATATGGGGGGTCACTTTTGAGGGTAAATAAAAAAAAGAAATTTTCTAAAAAAAGTTTTGTGTGTTTTGTTAACGAATGTGTGATATATCAATAGAAAGGGCTTACTGTGACTGTGAGGGTATCAAATAGTTTTTTTTTTATAATTTTAAAATAAATGTTCATTTATTTAAGAAAATAGACGAAAATTGGCTCCTTTGTCCGAAACTACAGAGCCAAAAAATTTCCAGAAAAAAAAAACGAAAATAGTTCTATACTTTTAGATTACAGGATAACCTATAAGAAGTCTATGGTAATAAAATAACATGGTAAATCTCTCAACATTGTGCGTACAATAGGAATGTATGAGAGAACATATTTTTCAACTACTATGTTAAGATTGTTCTTGGTATATATAATTCTTTCGTGCGTGGTCCGAAACGCACTTGGCCGATTTTTTACGCTCTCTTAATCCTCGATTCTTAAATTATCCCTCGCTTTCGCTAATGTGTTACCCGTTATATCAGTTATAGCGTTTTGCCACTACTCCGATCGGATAGCTGATTACAGGGTGACTTGTAATTTGACGTCCACTTCCAGGACTACGATAGTGTGACTCATTTGCAACAATTAAGCACCCCATAAAGCCTGGGCGAAAATTCATGAGATTCGAGAAAATCCAAGTTTTATGTATTTTTTAAAATTTCCCGGATATCGTCACTATAAATAAGTTTTAAAAACATCAAACAGTTATAACTTAAAGGAAGTAGTTTATTAAACATTTTCAAAAATCATCGACGTAACCAGTTATCTCAAAAAACTATGGCATTAAACGTGAAAATTACGCGTAAGACATCTTCATTTAATCAGCTCTGTAACGAGGTACAAAAGTAAAAAAAATATTTAGAGGTGCCGAAGAAACAGGCGATAATGCTGCCAAAAGTCAAATTTGAAAATTGTTGAAAATCTTTTACACAATCCATCCATATTTTCTTTGGTCGCTTACGATATACCTATACAATGTCTAAATTGGCGATTGTTTTTTATTTAACGCAGGGTGAACGTGGTCCAGTGGAACGAGGATCTGTATGAGAAGCAGCTCATTGAGAGGACGACGGACGCGTGTGGAGGCCCCGTTAATGTGGTGCTGAACTTTGGCACCACCTCCCGATCACTACATCGTTCTATGCAATGCCTTGCCACTGTAAGTAGAAATATTCTTACCTCTTACATGCCATTTCCAATGATATACATAGTAGAAGAAATCTAAAGCTATTCGGGGGTGGAGTACCTACCTCCTCATCCGTTACGCAAGCTGATTCAGTTCGGTAACAATAGAACTTTAATTGCGTCTCATAACAAGATAGTTGAGCTCATAATAATACTAACACTCTTTAGATAGGTCTAGCTGCCCATACCATAAGACCGACGGCCGCCACTAGGTCGCCGGTCCACCTTGTTGGGGGGTCTATACCCTTTTTTTCTTTGCGGAAATCCTCATGGATACCCTCCGTCTGGGGAAAACGGAGGGTTATGTCAGACTCCTACTGACTAAAACCCCACTGTTCCTTCTACTATCATAAGGCCGGGAGATACTTGTATATTCGCCGCACCACCGACTGGTTGGGGTCTACCCTGGAACTTTTCGGCCCCAACAGGCATCCGTGTATCGTGTACTGAAAATCTATTCTCTCTCAGGGTGGAGTGGTCCTAGTGACAGAAGATGTCGGTGAGCACCTTCTACCCAAATTTGCCAAGAAAGCGGAAGATATGAACGTCAATATAGAAATTGTTCCTAACGGCTCCATAGAACAACTCAAAGCGCTGGTGGCCCTGGTGGCAAAGGGTGAAGTGAGTATACGCAATTCTGTATTACAGGACAGGTAAATCAAACATCAAGCTTTAAAAAATAGTTTGGCTTTGTAGAAGTCTCCTCGTCTCTATCCTATGTGACTGTTTCTTTCTAAAGTTCAATGTGTACTGTACTTGAAGGTGTAATACCAAAGTGATTTTTAAGTTGCATTTCCCAAATCAGCTAGAATACCTATTGCACACGAAACGTGTTGGTACTGAAAATTTCTTTATTCAATATCCGAGTTACCATTTCACGGACGGATCGAATGATCAATTTATCCACCCGTACGCGCAAAACACGCGCTTGGACGTGGAGTGACGGACACTAGCCCGGTACCATTTGACGGAGAATTGAACCTAGGGCCTGGCGGTCTTTAGGCAGGTTTCAATAATTGTCTCGAACTAGGATACATCATGTCACGTGTTTTCATATCTCGTTAATATTTGCAAATCTTCAATGGGCTCTGAGGATCGAATCCGTTGGTAGCGGTCAGTCAGACCCTACATCCAATACATAGTTAGTTCGTTTTGACACTTGAGTGTAAGATCAACAGTTTTTGATAGTCCATCGCCGGCAACCCCGCATCTACTGCTAACATCAGTGTACTCATACAACGCAACTGATAAACTCTCCGTTCCTCTTTAATCCCACCATAAGCATAGGAAACCATTGGGATTTGTAACTTTACCCCCAATTTGGGTAAACCAGAGTAAGGTCAGGAGATTAGGGGCACCGATATGTTCATGAAGACGTTAAAGAAGCACAAAGAGTGTATTCGTTGCCCCTAATTCCGCAGTCTGTGCGAGCAAACCGATGGTAACAAGTATATTGCAGGGTCGCAGGCGGTGGACTACAAACCTACCTCTGCTGCAACGGTATATATAGTGGCTTATACACTGCACTGATTGATTCACAAGGGGGCAATTCGCTCCCTCAATGCAAGGCCAATTTAGACCAAATTATTCAATTGCAGTGTTAACTTCCAATCACGTTACATATTTCATTCTCGACGGTGCATGTTACCAGTGCAATCGCTCCGGTGTTTCCATGCAGATAACAGTCCTTTAAGTGTCGCCTCCCAGCAGATCAGTGAAATCGTTCGCGTAAGTCAATTTATTTTATATAATGCAAGATTCTTGCTGAGATTTTGTGTTCTATTGAATTTTCTCGGTTGCTTTCATTTGATTTTATGTGAAGTTTCTTCTTCATATCTTTGCTGATCTGGGGGAGCAGAAACTAAACGCGTCATTGAATGATTCACATTTTTGTTTAGGTCAGGTTAGGTAAAAACAATAATCACGCTAAATATCGCATTTTGCGAAGACAGATTTCAATTACCTATCGCGTGCAATTATTTGGAGTAGTCCATGCGAGGTTTCGTTCGTTATCTATGCAAGGTCGTTCGATGCTCGCGCACATTTTACCGGTACCGATATTATGTGATAAATAACCCGTTTATCAGGCTCTTAAAACTAATGAAATAGTCAAGTGTAATGGCATTGAGATTAAATGTAAATAATTTCGGGATGATGAAGGGCCTTTTATGAATGATTTATTATGTTTTAGAATATTTAAATGTCTTTATGTTTTGCACAGTTACACCTTTTAAAACAGTAGGTACCTAGCACGATCTGATCCAACGAAATCTGTTTACAACCGCTATGCCATTTAATTAAATCAACCACAATCCCTCCCATCAATTTTGGCAGTAGATTTACTGATCGGAGAGGTAAGAGACAACCAGCTACCACACAGAATTTTCAATCTATTTTTAACCGACAAAAAAGAAGGAGATCTCACGACCTTCACACTTACCTACCTACATATAAGGAAAACAGAATTTTGCAGTATCCTGTTATGAACCGGTAGATGTAGTTAGATAACTGTCTGTTATAATTTATCAACGTTTATGACGCCCAGTTAGCCGGGACTCGTAGAGGGCAATTGAAAAAAAAATATGGTTCACTTTATAACACTTACGTCATTGTCCACTGCCGCGTCACTCGGTCAAGTTCAAAGTCAGGGTTTTGTGTGTCAAGCAAAAGGACCCATGTAAGAGACTGCCATTGTAGTTTACAGAGAAAAGGATCTTAAACAGATTCAACCTTCCAGTTCACTTCTTTAATTAAAATAAACTGGCCAAGTGCGTGTTGGACCGCGCACAATGAAGAGTTCCGTAGTTAGGATGAATTTATCCCAAACATAGTTGAAAAACATATTCTCTCATACATTCCAACTACAAATGTAAGTTGGTCGACTATTACTCTTAAACTTGTATAGCCTACTTAGCTGTGATAGTTTTCCTTTTAATCTCGTTGTTTTAAACTACTACCGTGAATTTTGTCACATATCCAAAACTAACCGTTTAGCTGGTAGGGTATACTTGACTCTAACAAAAATTAGCACTTTAAAGCATAATGTTTCGGAAACGGATCCCTTAATCGAAAAATTGTTTTCACAAACCCACAATATTTTTGAAACACCTATCCAACAACACCCACCACACCATGGGGTAGACGAGAAAAAAAAACCCCATCACAGACCAAATCATCCCCACTTTACGTGTACCTACCCTAAAAACTTTTCTTTTTCATTATTTTATTTTACCACTTTATCGATAAATGATAAATGATTTTATATCTGTAAGTAGATTTATACAAACACTTTTACACGTCAAACATTTTTTTTAAACTAGATGAGGCCGGCGTTTCCTATCTGACTACTCTGAGAAGAAACGCCGAAACAAACTCAGAGGTCACAGTCTCTTTTAAAGTCCAGACATAATCTTGGTCAGATCATGTGAAGACCATGTAGGTTGGTGTCTGAAATGGTCTTTTGAGGAAAGAACCACACAGATTGAGTGGACCTGTCCAATCAGAGCAAGCATCTGTCAGTAATCGTACAGCTCAACTTAAAAAGTTAAAGAGCTCAACGATTCGACGAACAATACCAAAGAAAGGACATTTGGGTAGGCCGCATAATTTACTCAAACTGTCAGACTATGATTAAAGCTGAGAGAAAAAAAAAACAAGGACCTACATGATCACACACACACACACACAGTAATTAAAATAATGTAACATTTTACAAAGTAAATATTCATGTATAATATATCGACGTGATGAATATTTATATCCATGCCAAATTATA
Source organism: Fissipunctia ypsillon (assembly GCA_947568875.1). Taxonomy (NCBI): domain Eukaryota; kingdom Metazoa; phylum Arthropoda; class Insecta; order Lepidoptera; family Noctuidae; genus Fissipunctia; species Fissipunctia ypsillon. The sequence continues at coordinate 28,589,486 of OX387643.1, forward strand.
GCTTTCTAGTACTAAGAGTCACTGAACTAAGCTGCGCACGGACGGACATGGCGAAATTATAAGGGTTCCTTGTTGACTACGGAACCCTAAAAAGGTGGATCTTCAGAGAAGTGATTTCTCTAAAGAGCATAGGAAAAACACTTATCGACACTAGTCGACAACCATTGAAAACTGGTTTCTGAAAGATCTAACTAATTTTGCAAGCAAATCCTACTTACCTAATAAATATTATTTTTTTCCAACAAACATTATGTCTTGTCTGGCTTCGCAACAGAAAGTTGTACGGCCGACTTATCTTGGCGAGTCTGAACATAGGCACTACGAACTTTCGCGCATGTTCTCTCACTCACACTCGCCTCATGTCACCATTTGGTTTCTAAAAAAATGTTACTGCGCCGCCTACTGCGCGAAGTTCTGACTCGCCAAGATAAATCGGCCGTACTTTCTGTATTTTTGCTTTGATTGTGTCTGTAAGCTGTAACAAAAATCATTATCTGCCAACAGATCGAACCTCCGCCTCACTCGGTGTTCCCCGCGGAGGAAGCGCAAGAGGTCGTGAGGAAGCTCTGCAACTCCGAGATCAAAGGGCGGGCGATCCTCAAATTCCACAACATCGACTAATTGACCACAGCCTGCCGGCATACTGTGACTAAACAATAAATCATTTGCTTAGATTAGACGGTACGTAGCACGTATAGTTTAGATCTGTGAACATTTGGAGATTTTGCTATGACTTAAGGGTTGAAATTACTCTCCTACCCTTTTAGAGGGTTCATCCTTGTGCCTGTTTAGGGCCACGCAAACATCTGGCAGAACCAGTCGTTTATGAATCGTGTGGAACGCGGATCGTCGGAAATCTTCACCTACCCGACAGTTTGTGACACGCGAAGCACGAAAAAGGGTACGGTGGGACATTATAGACACTGACTACGGAAATTATGTTTCACTAGAATATAAGTTGATGTTAAATTGATTACTTACTATCATAAGTTTCTTCTATAACAATAACCAATGTAAAAAAACAACATTTTGTATTATATCGAGCCATTTTTCGACAAAATTTCACTAAACGCGAATGTTCTAAAAATTCTGTACCGTGACTTGGATATCTTCATGGGTATCGGTGCCCAGTTAACTAATTCCAACGAAGAATGCAAGCTCACAAAGAGGTTCATTCTTAGCCTGATGCGAATTTTGTTCTTCCTTCTAATTGTATATGCAAAGCGAACAGTTTTCAAACCTCTACTATTTACTGCTGGCATTTACATCGGTATTCTGATGATTCTGTTCCACTGCTGAGCGGGTCACTCTTTACAAGACTTCAGATACTTGCTGATCGAGAGTATCGGTACTGTGAACCTTTTCTTTAGCTAAACATAATTACTTATGTCTTCTCCAAAAATATCTTTCAAAAACGTCTTGTCGAAATTTTGGCAAATTATCGTTAAGCGTTTTAATAAATAGAACTGATTTCATTATACCGGACAAGTCAATTCTGACTAATGGCTATTACTTGTAGATTTTGTTCGGCTATAGGATCGAGCATTAGTTGGTGGATATCGGTTTCAGTCGCTCAAAACCTGGTTTTGGGTACTGCCGAAACATTATCTTTCTTGGAAATCGTTATTATAATACCGAATGACATTGAGTCCATGATTGAAAATTGAGGCTAAAGAAAATAACTTTTATTTACAGTAGCCTAACGTAATTTTCTTTAGCATAGATCTCGTATAGAGTTGAAAGTAACCACTGTCCGGGGTGTATATCTAATGGAACCCCTTTTAGGTATTATGCATAAATTAGGAAATCTTGCGGCGCTAGGAAACGCACACTTAAAGTGTTAGTTCTGATCAGTAGTTCAACAGCTGTGGTATTGGCTTTTTAAGTTCAATCCTGCCGCTGAACTATTGGTTCCCCTTGAGAGTCTTTGTCTCTCAACAGGGGTGGAAAAGATCATAAGAATATTAGTAATGTGTGACCCACATTGCTAGTGTCCAAATAGAACGGTTTATGGTGAATACTGGTGCCATGTCGATCTGCGTTAACATTTCTATGACGTTATGTATGTGGTGGCTTGCGAACTTCATCTAAGCGGGGTAGATTTACATTCCATTCACAGTTATTTTACCTCTGACAGCAGCAACCTAATATCAACCTTAACGTAACTTAAAGTAGAGAGAGATCACTGTGATTTTGACGGACTTGTTAATGGCAGCAACCCAACAGCAACCTTATTATTGCTACGACAATAAAGGTCACTGTAAGTTTGACAGTGACGCATAATCAGAGGTAAAATACTTGTGAACGGTCTGCTGTTTTGATTCTTCCACGAGAAGTTCGCAAAGTTCAGGCCAAAAATATCTAAAAACTAACTATGGCACATAAGCTACCATAATGCGTTGCGTGTCTGTCAAAAAACCGTTTGTCAATGACATTCCAAGCTGTCAACGACTAAATTTTGCCCGATCCGAAACTGCAATGACAAAATTTAGGTTTTTAAAATGGAAAAGCTTTCAGCCTGTGTTGGTAATGAATTGATATTATATGAAATTGGTAATGAAGGCTCGTATTCGGATCAGGCGCAGTGCACCGTGTTCGATACAGATTACAGTACAGATACCTCGATCCCTATTTTCGCGGATTCGAATCAGGCGCAGGGCGCATGCGTCAATGCAGATCATATTACGGATACTTCGGGTGTTATTTCCTCGGGTTCAGATGACAGGGAGGGCACTTACGTCGGTTTTAACTGTGGTGCGGGTTCTGCGATCCGTTTTGAATCAAGGGCTGGTCCGGACCGCAGCGGTAAGGCAATAATTAGGCTGGCAACATGAGAATGGGGCTGGCTGGAAGTACTAACTATACCTATATGAGGAACCCAATGTTCTTGTTAAAGTGAAAACTGTCAATATAACGAAACGAGTCCTATTCTAATTTATATCGCGTACAATCATTATACAATGAGTCTGAATGTTGGATCTCAAATCGACTTTCAATATCTCTAAACCTCCGACTTTTCTGGTGATTATCGCTGTTCAGGGTATTAACATAATTTTAATCATTAGTAATATTTAGTAGTTTAAATAGAAGTTTCTTTGCTTTTCTTTACTTTTTATCCGGTGGATAAGTTTTTCTTAGATCATTTTTACTCTAGCACGCTTTGTAACCAATTTGTTTTTTACTTTCCACCTCATTTGCTCATTGGTTTTCTAATATACCATCTACCTTTATTTTAATTAATTTTTATCACTTCTTTCCTAACATTAGTTATCCAAATACGTATCAAAATTTTTAGGTTTTAATAAATTTATGTTATAATGGTAGAAGTACCAAATAGTTAATCACTTTTCCTTATAATTATTTCATTTTTAAATACATTTTTAAGTAGGTAAGTATTAGTCACGTTTTCGTGATTTTTAAATGACTCAAGATTCTAGTCGTTATATCGTTCCAAATGCCTACATCAGCACTTGACATCAATTTAAGAAATAACAAAGTAATTATCTACAATTGAACTGTTTTGAACATACATTGGACACAATAATAAAATAAAAAAAGCTTCGGTGGAAATTTCACTAAATAAATTAATATAGAAGACATTGGGTGTGTTGTGTGTATAATAAATATAATAATACCTAGAACTACTCTATATTAAATTAAAATGAAATAATAAAAAATGTGTATTAATATTGAATCATTATCTTTTATTTCATAAATGCACATATAAATTACAATTTTAAATATTATAATAGGTACTTATAAAAAATACAAAAATATTAAAAAATAGTAAATTAAATATATATTAATTATAATATTTAATTATTATACATAAAATTATTTTAGCTATCCATAAAGGACGATGGGCAACCTACTATGGATCCCGTCCTCACTTTTTTTTTTGATCCAACAGACTTCTTTTTTGTCTCATCATTTTCGAAAAGAATTACAAAATAACAAACCGTTTGTTTAAAGTCTAGTTTGTTTAGTTTTAGTATATATGGGGTTTCCTGAAAAAATCATCTTTCAGTTTCATTTATCTAACGAAAATATAGATGTTTGTTTTCTATTTTTCGTCACAATAAAAGAGATAATAATGATGATAATTGCTGACTTATACGGAACCTAAAACAACGTAAAATCACGCCTACATATATTCCACGAAGGAGTAGGCAGAAGTATGTGGATCATCTACATTTCGCAATTTTTGTTATATTTCGCCACACAGATGTGGATTTGAAGGAATGTAATCTATTCTGTTCATTTTACTTACATAACATCACACTTGTATTCCTTGGAAGGAGGGCAAGGCAGAGGTACACCACTATTAGGTTAGGTTACATAGATAGACCTACTGAATAACAATTTTCGTCAAAATGAAAGAGAAACACAATGTTAACCAACTAATATACCCCTAATATTAAACTTAAAATATAACAGATCTTAACGCCTGTAATTCTCTTAGGGATAGGCACTATATGCAGAGATATTTAAGACACCCAAATTTTTCGCAAGTTAGGTATTTAAATGATTCCCCCGCAAATACTTGGATACATCACCCACAATAACATCACACCAGTGAATACTGGAGGGGTAGGCAGAGGTAGATAAACCTCTATATGTATAGGTACCTACTCCATTGTACTTTTCGTCAAAGTGAAAGAAATCAAACACAATGATTGCTAACTAATATAACATTAAACTTACAACATAACAAATATCATTACGCCTGTAATCCTCTAAGGGATGGGCAGATATTATAAGACATCCAGACTTTGCAAGTTACACCAGTCACCTATTAATCATTCCCCACATAGATGTGGAATTCTGGTATGATGTTAATCATACCAGAATTTCCCGCAGGGGTAGGCAAAGGAACACTTCCACGCTTATGGGTTTACTTTCATGTCACAATGAAAGAGATCAAAGATATCCAAAAAATGTTAACTTTTATGTATGTATTAGTGATATTAAGCTTAAATCATAACATCACGCCTGTATTCCAATAAGGGGTAGACAGAAGAACAGCTCTATTTTATAGGAGAACAAGCAACAAACTTATTCTACTACTTAAAAAGAACATCCACATTTCAGCAGATAGGTGATACTTACAACACACATAACCGCACACATGTATCTACATATTATTATTATGTCGTTTATACGTTTTATTTCAAAACAAATTACATTCAATATAAAAATATTATTTAATATAAAAAGATATAAAAAACATTTAAAAATATAAAAAATAGAGGTCCGCCGGTGTTGGGAGCAGGGTCCAAGCTACCGGTGGTTAGGGCTGCAGAGACAGGAACTTCCTCACAATATGAGCCGTATCAAGGAGTACTGCCTTCTAAATCAGGCCTTTTATCCAACTGCCTTACGAGAGCCTCGAGAAATGTTGGTCGAGGCTTTCGGCCATCAGGCCATTGGTCGTTACCATAATCGGCACAATGATAGCCGAGCTTACATTCCACATGTCAACAACCTCGTGTGTTAAGTTAAGATACTTTATTTGTTATTATTATCCTCTATTTCATTTTCTATACATATTATTTACATTTCTAAATATTTTTATAAAAAAAAAAAACATTTGAAAATATAAAAAAATAGTAGGCCATCGGCATCGGGAACAGGGTCCAGGGTGCCGGTGGTCAGGGCTCTAGAGAACAAGAGAGAACCTCTCGGAGGGTTACTAGCAGAGCTACTCTGCATTTCCGAGCGCAGCCGATAAAGTGTAGCGTTATCCATTCTATGGTTGAGTTGAATGACACTCACCTGATCCGACAATCGTTGGGCCGAGACGTTGATGGCAGGTTCAAGCACCTGAAACAGAGAGAGCATCCGTCCTCGGTACGCTGTAAGGTTAATTCCTCTCTCTGTAGCCCCATAATATGCGCGCATCACATTTTCATTAATGCACTGGGACCATCGCATGCGCGACACATTTCCACCGGCAGCGGGGACCCGTCTGTTGCCTGTTGGCCTCGAGGTCCCAAGCCCGCTGGTGGCCATCCTCTTCCTCGCCGCCGTGGTGGTGTTGGTGATGACGGTGGGGAGAAAAACGCGTCACTCGAGCTCGACGCAACTGTAGCGACCGGTGACACGACGCTCACGGTTGAAGCGCGTACCGGTGGCTGTGAGGCGGAGCTGAGTGACAAGTTATTACATAGCAATTATAATATAACTGGCAAAATGCGGTAGGTGTACTGTGCATCTCTACTTACACTTGCTGGGAATACAAGCGTTATATCATTTTAAATATGGGTGTACTATAGGCTGGTACACCTCTGCCTAATCCTTCGAGGAAACAAGGCGTGATGTTATGTGTTATGTGTAATATGGAAGTATACTTATATGAAATAAAATCGATTTTCAGTATTTTTTTTTTCTCGTAATCAAACTTATTTCTACTACTTACGAAATATCATCACATTGCTTGCCGCCGTAGTAAAAAAATATCAAGAAGCCAAGACCTTTTAAATGAGATATCTCAAGTCTGCTGACTAAGTTTAGAAATCGGGTTGGTTGGTACACAATCTTTACCTACACCTACGGAATATACAGGCGTGAATATGTTATGTTAAGGAAAATTAAATTCAATATGAAAGTACCTAAAGTAAAAATCAATACGATTTTCACTTATTTTTCAAAAATCAAACTTATACTACAGTAGTACCATTACATTTCCTTCTTTTCCCAAAAAACCCCATACTTTTGACGGTTGCCGCCGTTGCGTAGTAAAAATGATCCAGTAAGCCAAGACCTTTTAAATATGTTTCAAGTCTGTTGACCAAGTTTCAATTTTGGGGACGCCAGCGCCCATCGTCCTGTACATTAAAATAAATTAGTATACACGCTGCTTTTTTATTGGCTGCCACGATAGTGTTGTGCACATCATTATTATTATAACATATATATGTTTGTAAATTAATAATTTGAGGTTATTACATGGATTTAATTTTATCTTCGTCGTTAGTTAAGTACGAATAGGTACTTAACTCAATATCATTTACGAAGTAAGATATTATTATAGAAAAATAATAATAATACACAACTAATCAATTGCTGACAGCCACTCAAAATGTAACGAAAAAACTTACACACTGAAGTCTGGTAACAATTGATAGACAAGTTCAAAAATATAACCTTTTATTAAAATACGTTGAAACAATTGATCGACAGTTGTCGTAACTCGTTTGTTTGCAAAATAATGTCCAGCATAAGTATCAGTAATAATCAGGATCAATCAACATCATTCAAACCTCTGCTGATTTTTGTCATCCACGCATTTATAAATGCGATAGTTTTTCTGTTTGTTTGTTGCATTACGTCACGGTTAGACAGCTGAACCGATGTTGATGTAAATTGGCACCGGGATAGCTTCAAAGGTGAGAAACGACATGAGTAGAATTGAAATGAAGTGTTGAAGTTTGTTTGCGAAAATACTTAGGTAAACCGAGCGGTACTTCAGTCTTAACTGAAGCTTAAGCACTACGTTTTGCTTCATGGGATGCCTTTGCCTTTTAGACTACCAAAACATTTGTCTTAAAATGTATGAACTATAATTGATCAAAATTCAGCCGATAATGTTACATTATTTTGTATTTATCTTACGTTATTAACAAAAAAACTTTAAATAAATCAATTTATATGCCTACCTGCTGCAATTGCCGACAGTTTGATGAAAAGATCAGATGAAAAGTATCTTATGTATTACTCCAGGATATAGTTTATCTGTGTGCCTAACTTCATCCATATCAGTTCAGCTGTTTATGCGTGATCGAATAACAAACCTACAAACTTCCACATTTATTTTATAAAATATTACTAACTTTTGCCAGTGGCTTCAAACTTCCCCTTATATACTCATTTTTTACTTTATCCATTTTCGTCACTCCACACATCCATCTCAACATTCTCATCACCGCTGCATGCAATCTTTTTTCATCCGTCTTCTTGACAGCCCAGCATTCCGATCCATACAGTACGACACTACCATCACGGACGGTATCACGGACTTGTAAATTTTCCCCTTTAACTTGAGGGGCATCCGTGGGTCGCAAGTTGTTCCTGTGACCTGTCGCCATTTCATTCATCCTGAGTTGATCCGGTGTGTTACGTCTCGGTCTACTTCGCCATCCCCTTGGACAACATTTACATGCACAATAAACACATACATAAAGCAAATACGTTATAAATACATACCTACAGGTTCAAATTAAATTAGCTAGTGAAACTCCGCAGACGCGATGGGTTTCGATATCTCAATATGAAAAAACAAAAAAGAAATTAATTTATTGATTTTTTTTTGGGGTCATCGACCACAGTTACGAGTAGTCACTTGAAATATCACTTTCAAAAAAACAGTTTTTTTTTAATGTGAAAACTTCATCCATCCTGTCTGCAGAGTTTCGCTAGCTAATTTAATTTGACCCTGTATGTATAATAATAATCATGAAACGGATTAATTACCCGATTTAGAGTAGTAGTAGTAGATTATCCTAATGACCGCTTTTTGGTCTATTGGGATACCCTCGGCAGTGGATGATAGAAGTCTATTATTGAGGAAAGTCCTTTCATGAAACGCGTCCATTGCATGAATATTAGTTAGTGTGTGGTCACAAATTTTGCACAAAATGACCTTGAAACATTCTTCGATTTCTGAAAACCACTAAGGTTTTCAGAATGGTTTTCAGAAATCGAAGAAGGCTCAAGGTTGTTTATGTAGCCTATTTTATTTATACCTACCGATATGGGGTGAGACATTTCAAATGATGTAGATATTCGATTTTATTTTATTATTGTTTTCTGTTGTAGTTATGTATATATATTTGTCATTTAGATAGTGTAGGTAAGCAAGCTTTCAACCCCATATCGAGCCTTTTCAGGTAAAACATCGTATGCGCCAAATATCACAAAACTATTTTTTCTTCGTAACCTCTTAATTAGACAGTTTTACATCTTGTCGCGATTACTCTTAAATTTTATTTTAAATTTACACGACTTTATTGTTGTAAGAAACTATCATCGTAAATGAAAACATCGTTAATTAGGAAAGAAAAAACCCTTTCCTGTAAAAAGTGCAAATTGTCGCTTACGTTGTTTTTCCTAATAATAAGGCTCGATATAATTATAATATTCACATTCTGTCTATGAGAGACCGCAAGTAGCCTTTCATATTACTCAATCTAAAAATATTATCTTCAATTGATCAGTTTTCGCCGACACCAATGATCTCCAATTAGTCATTTTTCATTCGAAACAAAAGCTTCAACTAGTTATTTCCTTTGTGTATAATATTTAATTAGAATATTATATTTAGTTAGAAATAAATTATTTTATTTTATTAATCATAGTCATATGCATCATATGCATTTTACTCCCGCTCACCTCATTAATGTAAGTAAGCTCTCATTCACGTAAGATAATCGATATCAGAAATCAGCATCAATAGTTTGCTGCAATGCGTCGGCTTGATACAAGATAACAAGACGTCAACAAAGTTGGTAATGATAACGTTTGCGACGGCACGCTAATCTTAGCGTCTTATCATATGTGAGATGTGCTGTTGTCGTACCTACAGAAAGCTACGCTATGGTTCGCGATATAGATGCTATGTTGGAAGAATATTAGAAAGGAATAATATCGGATGATAAGAGGAAGTAACAAGAAAGCAATAAATCACTGGTACCCGAACGTGTTGGAAGGACAACACCATTATTAGGTTCATTTTTGGCACGGCAATAATTTGTTTTGTAAGTTAGGTGAATATGGCGATGTTCCCATGCAAGATAGTCGTAGAGGTATAAAATATAGGTATTTTTTTATAAAGACCAAATTTTTTTAATAAAAGCAGTCATAAAAAAGCGGAAAATAGGTACCTAAGCTTGCAGTAGAAAGGAATTAATTAAATATTATAAGTATATCATTACTATTATATATAATACATTAAGTATATAATTTTATTTTTATCTTATCTAAACGTGCCTTTTAACAGCGATAGTTACCATTCCATCATCATACTCATCCCATGGCTGTCGTAAAAGGCGGCAACTAAGGGATCGTACCTACATTTCAAAATAATGAGCCTAAACCTGCTGTGTTTGAATAACGAAACTGGAACGAAACACTGCGGTCACCAAACCGCGAGCTTCACGATTGGTCTTTTTGTGATCCATATTTAGTAGACGACAGTTTTATAAATACCATAAAATAAATATTATTATATTATTAGTTTTCATAGAGCCACACTTCTAAAGACACGCGAGAAGAACAGAATACCTGTCGGATGCCAAACAAAAGTTAACTGGGACCAGCGATTTGCGCAGTGCCCACCACTTCATAAACCTAAAGACTAATCAGTAACTGTTAGCTAAGAGACTAAGCTAGAACTTTTGTGATAAAACATCGGAGACAAGCCATAAAATACTACCAAAATATTTTTTTTAATGACCGAAAAAAATCATCGCTTTCAAGTAGTTTAGCGTAGTTTCGACTGTGTGAATGTCTGATTAACGGTAGAGCATAGGTTACGTCTGTTTTGCTTGAGTTATTCACGTACCACTAGATGATAATGCTTGTGATGCAAACAACGATTCAATGTCACAACATCATATTATTGTAAATAGTTTTATACAACTCACGCAGACACTTAAGTACTCATATAATAGAAACTTTACGCATCGAATAGTTACCTACTAGCAGGAATGCTGAATGGTTTTCAAAACGGTTTATGTTATGATTATTCCAGTTATCAAGTGATGGATTTTTCTGGTCAGATTTCAATGTGTAAACATTATTTCGTAAATTATATGCTTTATGTGCTTTAGGGCGGATGCGCAAAGGTAGGCTGCGAAATTTAAATTTTCTTACGTTTTTTGCAATTTGCAGGACATTGTCAGGTTCTATACAAAAAAATCAGGTGTTCCATTCATTTTGACGAGTTATGCGAACATAAATGCCGAGAAAAGCAGATTTTTTTTTCGCGATTTCAGGTTTGGTCCCACAATAAAAGTTGTTCATAATGATAAATGAGTACAATGACTCCTCTCTGAAAACTCTGAAACTATGAAACTCTTAAGTTTAACACTGTTTAAAATTACTCCTTGTTTACAGAATATGTTTCTGGTACAGACGCCAGCACATCAAGCTATCCGAAACTGTCAAATTTTCCCACTCAACCTTGAACCTAATGCTTTTGTAATAAAGTCGAAAATCCATTAAAGAAAGTTGACAGATTGTAGTAGCTTGATGTGCTGGCGTCCATACTAGGTACCAGAAACATATTCTGTATACAAGGTACATTATTTATGCACGCACGCACGCAAATCATGACATTTGAGACCAATTATAACAAAGAGAGATGCATTAATGATTATAATTATAATAATTCTGTAAATATAATTTGTTACGGTCGCGAAACATATTTTGATCATCATACAACCTGACACTGACCTGCAAATTGCAAAAAAAAAACGCAAGAAGTTTTTAATTTTGCGAGATACCTTTGCGCATCCACCTTAAGATACCAGAACTTACTCCACAATTATTATGGAACTAGCTTCCGCCCGCGACTTCCTCCGCGTAATATTTCTTGTGCCCCTGACCCACCCCGTCGCATCGCATCACCTGCCCGCGCTGTTACATTACATCATTTTCGCTTAGCACTAGTTCTTCCTTTTTTTTTTTGTTTTTGCTCAGCTTCTAGGGTCCTAGCGTAATGTTACACACCCTACTTATAGCCTTTCTCAAGAATTGGACTTCATAATGCAATAAGAATTTTTTAAATTCGACTGGTAGTAACATAGATTAGCGCGTTCAAACAGTCAATAAAAAATAAAATGTGTCGGTAACTAATAGTCTAAACGCATTTTTCTTACTTTAAGCATTTTTATACTCGTCGTAATTTTTAAACAAAAGGTCCGAATTTAATCATTTAAAAAGGAATTTACATGTACTTAATCAACCTTGATGATGAAACTATTTATTTGGATAAGGATTAATACCATGTTTATGAAAATACCTTCGCATGTAATGCATTATTTTCTAACTTTGATTACCATTAATAATGTTATAGTGAGCCAACCTTAAAAGATAGACATATGCTATCGCGGACTTTTTTTAGAACTTTTTAAGAGGAACAATCCCGTCATACATGATTTTTACATAACTTTAATCGTATATGCAGCGCACGCAACGGAAGCTCGCAAAAGGAATAAATTTTCCCCGTTTTTGCAACATTTTTCATTAATGCTCAGCTCTTATTGGTCGTAGCGTGATAGTATATAGCCTATAGCCTTCTTCGATAAATGAGCTATCCAACACTAAAAGAATTTTTCATTTCGAACCAGGAGTTCCTGAGATTAGCGCGTTCAACCAAACAAACAAACTCTTCAGCTTTATAATATTAGTATAGTTAAACGAGTACATGAGGTAATTAACTGTCGGTATCTACACTAATTAAGCGCTAGTGTCCATTGGTTTGAAGAGTAAAAATATATTATGCGTGCTATGTCTTTATATTTTACTGTATCCATTTAAAAATAATATTGTTTATTCTTAGTTTTAATATTTGTAAATACTGTAAATACCTTGTCTCATGATAAGCACTGTGGCAGCATTTTTTTAAAGTAAAACTCAACTGTAGTGTAGAATTTTCTTTTTCGTAGCGTTGTCTTGGCGTAGTGCCATCGTCATCTTTCTAAAGACTTTTCTGTTTGGCTTGTTCTTGAGTTTTCTCCGGCATTTCTTGGCTCTCGCATCGTGGATAGCTATTACAACAGTTGCTACAGTAAAAATTTTACATGATTACAACGCCCTTCCACGGTATCCATAAAACGTGCTTTGTTAAAATGCCGCGCTTCATAAATTCGCGATCAATGATTGCTTGCCATCTGAAAGTATCCTAAGGTTCGATACTTCAATATCCCCACAATCCTTTTACTTTTACATTTACACTAACAGCAAGTATCAAAAGTCGGAAAGAGTGTCCTATTAAAAAAAAATCAATGTAGTGAGCTATCTACTTAAAAACAAATATTATTTCATCATTTAAATTAGAAACGCCAGCAATATTATAAATCAAAATATAGGTAACTTTGACGTATCATTAATGTGTATCCTACCTAGTTTAAAGGGCAAGGCAGGGGCATAGGTTGCGGTGATAGAGTTAACACCTACGTAGAACTGCTATCCATCTAACTTCGTGCCCTGAACCAGGAAGTGAAGAACGGAATAGTACTGGAGATAGCAATCTTGTTAGTGTGGACAAAGCCAGGGTGTGGCTGAAGTAACTTGGATAGTGAAAGGATTGTTTTGATAAAAAGCAATATAAATTTCGAAAGCCCCATTTACACAATGCAAGTGGCAAATGACTGTGTTTAGACATGGCTTGCAACTTTTATTGTTACTTCAAATTACAGTACACAGAAAATTAAATTGCACCGTGTAAATCAGGCTTTAGAAGGGAGGACATAGCAATGAAAACCAAAGATTGTACAAAAACTGTGAACGAAGATTTTGGATTAAAAAGGTGTAAAAGCGATTTGACCAAAGAATGCAGAGTGATCAACCTACACGGATTCAATCATAAATTGTATTGCCAAAGTTGTTTAGTCAGAAAATTAAATTTGATTAGGCCTATATGCAAGAAAAAAGGGCCTATTTACGCCCTGGTAGCTCATGCTAGCAAGCATAGTCTAACCATGCACCCTTCATACCTTTTCGCGAGCATGAAGGGTAGAACTAGAAAATGACATCTTTATCGACGTTTAGATTTAAAAGCGACAAATTACTTTGACGTGGAAGTTTCTTTAGAATGCATCTTCATCGTTAGCCAATCTTTGGGCCTGAGTGGTGGATTGTGGCGTACGTTACACCACCCTCTCACAAAGAGCAGGTCTGGGTCCCAGCAGTGGGAACGTTTTAGCTGGCTATTACGACAAATTTCACTACTTGGCGGAATTATCTCTGGTCCTTATTTACTCTCGCTTACCCTATTGCTACCTGTTCAGTTCTAACATTGGCCCGACGCGCGACGCTAAGACAGATCCATGGGTAAAGCCCCTGCCAAGTCATAGATCTTTTTTTGGGTATGGGAGCTTGCGTTAGTTTTTTTTTTTTCTATATTGTGCCGACAGACAACTTGGGGAGAAACTATCGACTTAATTCCGGGGGTGTAACGAACCAAGTAATTAATTAAAGAAACTGAGTAGGTCTGGAGTTATGAGGGACTTAGTGTATGAACAGAACTTGTGTAATTTTTTGATACTGCTCGCTAAAAGGCTAAAGTACCTAAACATTTGTATACCGAAACATACAGCTATATATATAAGAATCGAATTAAGATAATTTCAGGAATTGATAATCCCGCCAAAGTTCTTTACAACTTTGGCCCGTAATTTTGCCAATTTAAAAAACCATTAAAAAGTAATATATTTTTAAATCCACGATTTTAGAGACTTTTCTCAATGTTGTATCCATTTATGTAGATAATCTTTAAATCTCTTGATGTATTGATAATTTAGAATAACTCGTAATATAATACCTATACACATAATATATATAAGTAGAAATAGAATCAATACAATAAAAGATTAATATAATTTACGAGAATGCAATTAATCGTCATTTTTAAATATACTGTACAATATGTCGATATACATAATTATAACGTGACGTTTTGTCTCTACAAAGTATATTCGCATCAAATATGTAGCTTTATTTAGATAGTAAGTACCTATGTAACTGAGTTGATTTTTATATTAGTATCGCTTATCATACATACACTTCTGGACACATCTATTGGCCCACCTTAGAGTTTAGGTTTCGATGGCCCCTACCGAAATATGATTGCTAGATTGAACAAAAACTGTTGATGCAGTTTTAAACCTGATACATTTTACCATCTTTTTCGATCGTATTGTTTTAAATTTGAATTCAGAATACCATACGACATGGCGCTACGCCTAACAAGTCGGATATGCGCCTTGTTAAAGGCAATTGATTTTTGAATAAAAAACATGTTTTATCAAATAAAGGTGTTAATAAAGGTGTCAATAAAGTAATAACGCGTGTTGCCTCCATGGGCATCTACCACAGCTCTCATACGATTAGGCATAGAGTTTATCAACCGCTCTATGAAATTTTGAGGGATCATCTCCCATTCCTCTTCTATGGCAGTTTTCAACTCCTGCATCGTCTGGGCAACTGGCTGACGAGCCCTAACACGTCTTTTTAGCTCGTCCCACATGTGCTCAATGGGGTTCATGTCTGGGCTTGTGGCTGGCCAGTCCATAACTGTGATGTTCACATCCCGAAGATATTCCCTGACGATGCCGGTCGCATGGGCTCTTGCATTATCATGCATAAAAAGGAAATTTGGGCCCACATAGTCCGCGTATGGTATCACGTGAGGTTCTAAGCACTCACGAATGTACCTTTCAGCATTTAATGTTGGCAGCCGTGGTCCTGTAACAACCTCAAGTTGAGTTTTGCCGCTCGCGGATATACCGCCCCAGACAGTCCATGAGCCACCGCCATAAGCAACCCTCTCTTCAAAGCAGCATTGTGCGAAACGCTCTCCCTTACGTCGGTAGACCTTCTTCCTTCCATCATTGCCATGTAACACAATTTTAGACTCATCAGAAAAGAGTACACGGCTCCAATCTTGCTGTGTCCAATTTAAATGACTGCGTGCGAAATGAAGGTGCGCTGTTCGGTGGGCTCGCGTTAGTTTGGGCCCATTAGCTGGCTTGTGTGGTACCATATCGCGTTCTTTTGACCTTCTCCGAACAGTTCGAGCGCTCACAGATACTCCGTGGAAGTCGCGAAGTTGGTTTTGTATCTCAATGGAGGTAAGGTGCCGATTTCTCAAGCTGGTCGTCACGATGAATCGATCCTGCCTTTCAGTTGTGACCCGAGATCGTGGCCTTCCTTGGCGACGAACAAAGCCGCCAGTCTCTAGGTACCTCCGATAAACATTTCGGACCGCAGATCGACTTAAATTAAGTTGAGCACTCACGTTTCTTTGGCTGTGTCCGGCCTGAATAAGTGCCACAGCTTGGGCGGCGACTTCAGGTGAAGTATCCATAGATTATTGATAGAACCTCACCTTAATGTTAAGAATAAGTAATGTTTGTTGCAAAACCAAAGATATCAATCACTTTTTCAAGAATTAAATCCAAGTAAACCAATAAAACCAAGTTTTCTTAGTATTCGATTGTTTGATATCAACAAACAGGCTCCAAATTGTCTTTTGTTTCTTTAAATTCTGTGTTCGAAATTCAAAAAAAGACTATTGAATGAAATTGTGAATGTGCCAGGTTCAAAACTGCATAAAAACTTTTTGCTCGACCTAATATAAAAATTTAACTAGGACCAAAAGAAACTGAAAATACAAGGTGGGCCAATAGATGTGTCCAGAAGTGTATATAAACTACATTTTAATATAGAGCATCGAATGTCACAAATAGTTGACACAAATGTCATATTATATTATTATTAAAAATATACACTGCTTATTATGTAAATAAGATAAACTTTATATTAGTTGTAAATGACATTAACATCACATAATAAATTATAATCGCTGAGTTAATTGACACAAAGTAATTATATTAAGTACACAAATATGTATACCTATTGATATATTTTCACATTTATAATTGTTTATTCTTTTTATAGAAATTTAATTTATTGATGATTGATTAAAAATCACTGAAAATTTTGCTACCTCTAGTCAAAAATGAATTGATATCCAAATTGGTTAGTAGATATATACAAAGTATATATTACATACATATTATATATTATAGTTTGTTATTGTAACTCTGATATAAGTTTATTCGTAAGTTGACAAATGTATGTCTGTATTGTAAATGTAGGTATGCTTAATAAATAAAGTAATATTTAACGTTTGTTACATTTGTGTTTAAATTAAAACTCAATCTGCCATCCATTGATGGTCTCGGCTTCAGGTCCCTTTTTTATTATTTCGATGATACGAAATAAACAGCCTTCATGTGTCAGGTTTTTTCCTTCCTGATGTTAACTTATCAAGCACATGATTAAAAACGACTGCCTGAGTCAGGCAGTAACACTGGACTAAAAGTGTGCCTGATTAAGCCCTTGAGAAATAGTACATTATGACACAAGTGTGCTATGTTGGCCACTATACCCGAGGCGATATTATTCGCGCGAGCCGCAGGCGAGCGCGATAAGGGAGCCGAGTGTTTAATGATGATCAATGCACACGTGTTTCATATGATGTTTTTTAACCTACTTGCGAGGCAAAAAGGAAAGATTCATAAACTAATTACCTATGTTAAAAAATTATGAAATATGGTCCGCGGATTCCTTTTATCGCGGTGTCTTCGCAGGTTGAAGGAGAGGCAAAGGCACGAAGCCGTCTAACAGTCTAATACGAGTAGATATTAAAAGCATAAAAACTGAATATATTGTATGTTATTTTGATGTAGAACACGAAATATGTTATTTTTTTGACAAAACTAAATAATTTGATGAAATATTATGTTAATTTATCATATTTTATTTATGACAGTAGGCATAAGGTAAGGGGGGGGGGGGTGTGTAAGTATACTGTTACACTATGAGTCCTGTTGCTCGAAATAAATTATTATTATTTATTTATTTATAAAAAGGAATGAAGTCTCTTTGATGAGATTAAAAAAACGCACATCTCCGACTAGTAAATAGTTATCTGTGGCGCACATTACCGCACTAGTGCGGTAATATAAAGTAAAAAGCACGCGTGTTTAATACACTGCCTTTGAACCTAAAAGCGGTGCAATAAGAACCACTTTACGGGCAAATGTGTTGAAAAGAAAATTACAACATTTCGGAAATCCTTAGAATTACCCATAATACCTATACCAACCTCTACTAACCCAACGAATCACCCAATAAGTCATCGGTGGCTTCCAGTTTTGTGCATAGACCTTCACGCTGGAGATATTGTTCTCTTGTAGGCCTCCTTCCCAGACCTTGCTACTTACCCGTACGGATTGTGGCCACCATTGAAGTGCGTTTCAGATATAACTGTAGGTATTCAGCAAATGACACACACATCAGTGAATTAAACAATCATAAAGTGTATTTAATAGAAACAGTTGGTACATTCATATAAAAACTGATATACACACATCAAAAGTGTCTAGGGATCAAGTACGTTTTAGAGTATCGCCGCAAATGAGGATTATTATTTTAACTTTTTTCGATCGTTATTGATTTTTTTTTGTGAATTTCAATATTTAAATAAAGTATTTTCTTTAAATTTTTATTAAAAATAGAAAATCAACTGTCAATCAGGATTCCTATCAGTGTGTAATAGCGTTTTTACAAAACCATTACAATTTCTGCATCGGAACTAAAAAAAATTGCATCGATATGGAGCGACGACATCATTTGACATGAGAAGAGATGATGAGAGCAGTCAGAATGTTGCAAGCTGGTTCCAGGCAAAGCACTGTGGCTGTCGCTCTTGGAACTACACAGAGCGTCATAAGCGGTCTCTGGACACGCTATCGAATCACGGGCAGCGTGGCTGAGCGACATGAAGGACAATCTCGCATCACCACTCGCAGACAGGACCGGTACATCCAAAATACTGCTCGACGGGATCGTACCATGACCGCCATGATGTTGTAGCCAACACCATACAGCTCCACAGTTTTTCAGGCTTGCTGATAAGCGACCAAACCATCCGAAATCGTTTACGTGAAGGGGTCTGCGTTCCCGAAGGCCGCTGTGAGTTCCACTTATAGCACCCGTAATCGTAGGGCCCGTTAACAATGCCTGCTCTTCCGATGAATCTCGTTTCGGTATGAGGCCGGATACAAGACGTACTCAAGTTTGGAGAACCTCTGGATGTCAAGAATGTTTGAAATTTTGTCAGGAAGTTCATTCATATGGAGGGGGGACCAAATGGTTTCGGCCGGTATTTGGGTCTGTGGAAGAACCGATCTCATTTGAATCATCCCTTTGCGAAGCCGGTTGGGTGATTCGTTTCGACTAATGCACGACAATCCACGTACACGGCTAGAGTCGTAACCACGCACTCTCGACAATGCTCGCATCAACGTTCTGCCGTGGCCTGTTCAATTGCCAGACCTCAACCCAATTGAGCACACATGGGATATGCTCCAAAGAAGAGCTCTGCCGAGTATGGAAGCCGTGCATACTCCACAACAGCTTTTTGACTTGTTAGAAAGAACGTGGGCGGCCATTCCTCAAAGTGATTTTGATGAACTGATTTTAAGCATGCCAAATCGCTGTGATTGTATGATTCGTGTCAATGGTGGAAACACAGATATTATTTTTTTTTATCTTTACTAAAAAAATTTAAAAATCCTCATTTTTGCCTTTTTTGCCATTTAATTGACACATTAACTTAGGTTAATTTCCCACAATTTGCAAAAATTGCAATTTTTCTTAATTTTTACAAAATATATGGATAAATTGTTAACTTAAACATAGGAATTAAAGTAAGAAGCCAGTCTGGAAGACTAGATTTGGTAAATATTAATTGGATATTTTTTTATAGTTAACTATGTACTTGATCCCTAGACACTTTTGATGTGTGTACATTACTAATATTAAGTATAAATTAATAATGATTTTTATTTCGTCTATTGTGACTCACGGCTCGCATATTTTTGAATAAATTCAGTGACTTAATGTTTCTCGGATTGCCGGGGTTCGTGCGACGTCTGATGTCTGTCAAGTTGTTCAGGGTTTGCTCCGTTGCTAGGCTTTCCCCCGCCTTGCCCCAGATGTCGACCACAGACCTTATCTCTTGGTTGATGCGAGCGGTGAGGACTATCAGCACGTACGAGGAGCCCAGGCCTCCGGACCTGATCGATGCACTCGCTCCGCACGTCCTTACAGCCAAGTTGTCCACGTGAATATATTTTATCGTGAAATTAGGAAAATAATTCTCATACACGTACACCTGCCCTTCATTTATAGACATAGGCGGGTTCTCTACCACGGCGGAGTCCATATGTTTGAGGTCGTACTTCCATTCCCCCAGTTCCAACGGTGCTTTCGCCTTTTCACAGAACATTCTTGCGTTTGCGGTCACGGCGAGGAGTATTATTAACAACAGGTCCATTGAAGATCGTTACATTTGCGAGATTGATCCGAAATCGCTGATTTTTTTTCATCGACACCTGCAGATGATTACTTAGAACAATGGGCCGATAAGCGTGTTGCGAACAGTAGCCAACCACGCCGCTTTGTCGATACTTTTATTTGTATGAGACGCATGTGCAATGTGAATACAGATCTTGTTTGAAAAGTAAAATTTAAAAATCAAAAGGTTTTCGTCCGTCATTTCGTGCTCTCACTGTAAAAGGCCCAAGAGGACATTTCACATCGACATTTACCTAAGAATTATAAAAAAAAAAAAAATTAGATAAGTTTTATTTTCCATCTGTTTTAGAGCTGATTTTTCAATCGTTAGATAACTTTTACCTGGGGAATATGTTTGACGTTTTGACAGCTTTTGTATAAAAGATGTGTCAAACCGCCATATTTATTCCTCAGGTAAAAGTTATCTGACGATTGAAAAATCAGCCCTTAGAGTAATAATATCAACATAATTTTTCAATTCTATGAAACGAATCTGCTTCACAATCACACGAAATGCTTTCGATAAATAAGAGTACTTTCGTTAGTGTGCGTAATTACAGCTTCCTCATGGGTGATAGAATAATTCTACCTATGCCAATATTTAAGGCATAATAGCAGCAATCAAAGTTCCCAGTCTTAATTTAGCAGCCACAAAAACTTCGTGAATATGTGCCGTTGTGTCCTTCGGCCTCATTCGGGGTCATATAAACATAATTTGAGTCTAGCATCTTCCGTTTTCGTATCACATCTATGTAGGTATATGCAACTATCTTCTTCGTGACAACACGATGACGTATTTCCGCCCACGTTCATCAGGTGGCTGCAGCGCGCCAAATCGTCCATTGGCGTCCTCTTTTCGGATGGTTCACATCTGCACTTAAGAAAGTTAAAGTGTGTTAAATATTCTAACCTCAAACTGTGCCAAAACTGTGTTTAAGAAGTGAAAAACTCTCTAAAAATTCAAAGCAGCAAACAATAACACTGCATTATTATTATAGTGTTCATTATATAAGTAATAGCAAAGTGTTAATCACAAATAATAACAATAAAACAGAACTAACAAATTACAAGTGCGCGCGCATTAAAAATTTTGAATTTGAAAATAGATGCATCATAACGAACTTTTTTATTTGTGTATCAAACAGAAGACGTATTTCGAATAGTATTCAAATAACAAAATGGCTCTGTGCACATCACTTTATGGATTTCCAAGATTTGTGTACGAAGAATTTATTGCTTAATATTGATAAATTGCGGTTTCTTTTATGGCTTTTTTTAAATTTTACACTTCTTTTCATATTTTCTGAACATTTTCTGATAAAATTGGAAGGGATGAAGCTTGAAGTGAACACTTGTCACAATTTTACCACAAAAGTGTTGAATGTGTCAAGACGATAAGACGACACAGTTATAGTATAAATTACCTATTGGTCTCGAGTTCTAGGTCAATTTTTAATTTTGAACTAATTAACGTTATTATTAACATTGGCTAAGAACTATGAATTTCTTCGAAAATATGACGCTGCGAACTCGCAAAACCCGTTCACAGGCAAAAGCAGAAGCCGTAATCGATGTATGCAACTCCAATGAATCAACATTAAATGGCACCACTAATAGCCTACCAACAATATCGGATGACGAGAACGACGAGATCCTAGAACTTAAAAAACAAATCGATAAACTTAACTCAAATTTATTAGAGGCCCGTGAGGTGATAAGCCAGTTATCGTCCGAGAACACGGACTTAAAAAATACCATTTCTTCTTTGAATACGAATGAACACGAACAGGTCCCAAAATTATTGAGCGACATTGAGATTCTTCACCGAAATACTAAGCAGTCTATCCCTAACAGAAAATCGCATTCATCTAAGAAGAAACTGTATTTAGCCAACACTACAGCAAATAAACCTCCAATGTTGAATACATCCACCCAAATAGGACCAAATGACATCTCTTCACAGACTACCGAACATAGTTTAAACAAGGTAACTCATGAACAAAGAAAGAAAATATGCATTTTAAGCAGCGATAAGGTGAATAAAATATTGTCTGTAGCCGAAGAAACGTTCCCGAACTATCAACTATGTCACTACCTTACACCATATGGCGGAGTCAACTCATTAGTAACATCAACGTAAAACTTACTGACTTCACGATGAATGATTACTGTATTATTCTCATAGGCGAGGAAGACTTTCGTAGAACCGATAATTATTTCGATTTGATTATTAATATACGCGAGAAACTAATGCCTCTGGAAAACACTAATATAATACTATGTTTACCTATGTACTTTTAAATTCTGTTACCATTCTAGTATGATGTACAATGCAAGATTAGAATGTTTAATAATTTACTGTATCTGGACTTACAAACTCACAACTATGCATTACTGTTTGACTCCAATCTTGACCTGAAATACGATTATACCATGTTTTCAAAGCACACTGGTACGATAAATAATAATGGGATGAAAAATATGTTTAGAAACCTGCAATGCAAATTCTCGTGATATTCCTTTATATGTTGACATCGTGTCTAACCCCGATATCAGTAATTTGTCAGATATCCATAATATGTCTCCTAATAATGTTAATAATGTTACCCCTAATCTTCTAAATAACAGTATTTTTTTTCTTGTATAATCACATAAATGTATTAGGTCCTTACATATGAAATTAGCGTTTTGTCGTACTGACCACTTTGTTCTGAAATATCTCCTCTTTGGTTAAGAATTCCAAACTCAAATTTATAAATTCATTTAGCTGGTACATTTGAAAACAGTCATTCATTTGTTTTTTCCTCATTATTTTTTTCTTTGGCGTTGCTTATTACCGCACAATGGAAAACATGAAATATCGGTATATTTACGAGTACGAGTTCTACCGTGGCACCAGTGCTGTAGAAACAGCTCGAAGGATTAATTATGTGTACGGCGCTGGTGTGCAAAAGAAAGCACGGTACGTTTTTGGTTTCAACGTTTTTGTTCTGGAAATTTCGACCTTCAGAACCAACCCCATGGACGGCCGGAGACCAAAGTGGAAAATGAAGAATTAAAGACTATTGTGGAAGCGGATCCATCACAAAGCACTTCAGAGATAGCTACAGGCTTCGGGGTAAGTGACAAAACTGTATTAATCCACTTGAAGTAAATCGGGAAAGTAAAAAAACTTGAACGATGGGTACCTCATGAATTGAGTGAATAGAACTTGCAAACACGCGTGGACTGCTGTGTTACTTTGCTCAACCAACACAATAATGAAGGGATTTTAAATCGAATCATTACTTGTGATGAAAAGTGGTTACTGTACGATAATCGGAGACCCAGCCAAATCCTGCCCTAAACGAAAATTGACTCAGAAAAAGTTACTTGTGGGTGTTTGGTGGACTAGCGCCGATGTCGTTCACTACAGCTTTCTAACATCTGGCCAAACGATTACAGCAGATATCTATTGCCAGCAACTGCAAACCATGAAGGAAGAACTAGCTGCTAAACAACTGAGATTGGTCAATCGCTCTAGGCCACTGCTGCTTCACGACAACGCAAGACCACACACTGCACAGCAAACAACCACTAAGTTAGATGAGCTATAATTGGAATGTCTGCGACATCCACCGTAATCCCCGGACCTTGCTCCAACAGATTACCATTTTTTCCGGAATTTGGACAACTTCTTACAAGAAAAAAAATTCAACTCCGATGCGGCAGTCCAAACCGCCTTCAAAGAGTTTATTGATTCTCGCCCCCATGGTTTTTTTAGTAAAGGGACCAATGAACTACCTATGAGATGGCAAAAGTGCATAGATAACAACGGTGCATACTTTGATTAATTAAATATATTTTACAAAAAAAAAATGACTTTATATTCCTCCCATACAAAACGCCAATTTCATATGTAAGGACCTAATATTACATCAAAACACTAATGGCTTAATAAGTAAATGCACCCGCTCACCGTTGTTTTCTCCGTCTTTTGTATCGAAATCGGTTACTGTAAATGACCTGTTTGCCGTTTGGCCTGGCGACAGCGCCCAAAGTATTTGCATCATTGACCAACTGGACCGCCGAGATTTTCCGGAATCTAGGCATTCGAGTAGTGGTTTTTCTCGACGATTATCTCCTAGTAGCACAGGACAGAATAACACGTATAAAACACTTCGACATTGTTCTTTAAACTCTCAGCCTGGGTTGGCAGGTAAACAGGGAGAAATCGGTTCTTATCCCTCGGAAGATAATAGAGTATTTGGGTTTAATGTGGAATCAGTGGCAAAATCAAAAGCTTTTACCAGAAAACAAGATTCACAACATACAAATAGTTTTGTCAAAGTTGCTCCGGCGGCGGAATGCATCACTTCGAGAAATACAGAGTATCATAGGCGTTCTGAACTTTGCTCGTCTGGTAGTTCCAACAGGTCGTGAATTTTCGGCACCTACTGGCTTATTGCAACCAGGTCCTAAAAACACAATTTCAGTAGACTTATCCCTTGCCTGCGGAGGTGCTGGCAGAATTAAGTTGGTGGAAGGTTCAATGTGTAGAGAAATCCAGGCTTCATCCACCACGAATAAAAACATTTTTGACAACAGACGCAGCAGATACAGGCTGCGGGGGGGGGGGGGGAATTAAATGGTCTTCACCTATCGGGAAAGTGGGCAAAAGAAGAAGAGCGGCTTCATTCGAATCACAAAGAGATGTTAACTATTCTAAAATGTTTAATAGAGTTCGCTCCGTCTCTGAGCCACATATCTGTGCTGCTGTGCTCCTGCAGTGCGACAACAAGGCGGTTGTAGCATACTTACGGAAGGAGCGAGGAAACAAGGCGCGGATTTTAATGTAATTTTTCACATACATACTTCAAAAGTACGACATTCATGTTATCCCCTATCACATTTCAGGCAGATACAACGACGTCGCAGACGGTCTGTCGCGTCACTCGATGTTACAAGAATGGCATCTAGTCCCCGAATTTACCAGTATTGTCTTTGCAAAGTGGGGTGTTCCCCAAACATATCTTTTTGCCTCCAGCACAGCCCACGTAGTACCTTATTATGTAACTCTAGATCAACGAGATCGGCGAGCATGGAGACAACGCGTTCGCATTCAAATGAGATTTCCGTCTGGCTTGGGTCTTTCCTCCTCCGAGTTTGATACCCAGAGTCCTGAGGCATCTAAGTCAGGCTCGAGGTGTATTCCTGATAGTCGCACCGAGGTGGCCTCGAGCATTCTGGAGAGCAGACTTGAAGGCCAGAGAGATCGCGCCTCCGTTCAAGATTCACAGGTTGTCGAAAGTGCTAGTAGACACGAAGACCGGGCAGCCACCACCTCGAGTGAAGGAGCTGGTCTTAGAAGTATGGAGATGTGGGGGTGGTCAGAATGATTAAGTAATTGGTCTGAAGACCAAAAGTGTCTGCTGAAAGAAGGATGGAGATCGTCTACTTTAAATACATATAGGCCTGCATGGCAGAGATGGTTGAATTGGTGTTCCATGTTTTGTATAAATTTCTCAGACCCTTCAGGTAGTGAATTGGCTCGATATTTAGCGGATTTGCACCTAAAAGAAAAATTATCTTATCGTACTATTTTACTTCATAAATCGGTTGTGTCCACTTAATGTAATACAAAGAGTGAGGCCCGATTAAGTTCAAACATTATGGTTAAACAAATGATTAAAGCTATCGCGTTGAAACAGCCTAAAAAGTGTCCACCACCTGTTTGGAATCCTCAGCCTCTAGAAGGTTGGTTGGGCAGTAGATCTCTTCAAAATCACAGTCCATTCGAAATTTCAAGAATTTGTGCAATTTTACTGTTGCTATGTTCAGGGCGTAGGATACACGATTTAACATTACTTAGTGTCTTGCCAGACAGGTGTAAGTAGGTGATAATAGCATAATGTTTTGGCCGCATATTGGTTCGAAAACTGATTCTGAAACTCATGTACAGTCAGGGCGTAGGATACACGATTTAACATTACTTAGTGTCTTGCCAGACAGGTGTAAGTAGGTGATAATAGCATAATGTTTTGGCCGCATATTGGTTCGAAAACTGATTCTGAAACTCATGTACAGTCAGGTTGGAAGTTGTTAGGGAATCTTGAAAATGAGGCGCTTGGCGCTTGACTTTGGCTTAAAAAACTTATAGAAATTGGAAAACCGCGTCGTTTGCTTTGTTCTAGCAATAGATTATTTACCACTGTATGTGGAAAAGCTAAGCCAGCTACTAGAACTATTTTGGCAGCTTGGGTCAAGTCGGTTTTGAAGAAAGCAGGAATTGAGCCTACTTCAGGTAGTTTTCGTTCTGCAGTTGCTTCACGAAGTTGGTTGGATAACGGACCTCTCGAAGAGATAATGGCACGAGCTAATTGGAGATCTGGTAATACTTTCAAAAAACATTACAGGAAGGAAGTGAATCCAGCGCAGGGAAGCTCCTTGATTAATATTTTTTAGCCAATTAATTAATTGCCTCTCATTAAATAGAATAAATTATTTTGATGATCCTACAAGACGTTTGAATTATGAGAATAAGATGTTGTATCGATGAATAATAATAATTTTTGATGAATAATAGAATTCGAGGTACGCATAAATGTTCTGTTTATTCTGTAGGTAATGAATTGGTTATTTCCGTAGGTACTTATTATTTTAATTTTTTTTATAGTTTCTAGATCTAATTTAACTTTTGTCTTTTACAACACTTTGGCGTCCCGTTCACCAGGCGATAACAAACAAGGCCTCAAATTATGTTTATATGACCCCGAATTACCGTTTTACCTTCAAACAAAACGCTTGTTGTGTCCGTAGACTCATTCGGTGTCATAATTTTAAAAATTGCCTGGTTTATTTGTTTTCTCAAGTTTAGGTTTTTGAGGCCACAATGAACGATTTAGTGCGCTGCAGCCACCTGATGAACGTGGGCGGAAATACGTCATCGTGTTGTCAAGAAGGAGATAGTTGCATATACCTACATAGATGTGATACGAAAACGGAAGATGCTAGACTCAAATTATGTTTATATGACCCCGAATGAGTCTACGGACACAACAAGCGTTTTGTTTGAAGGTAAAACGCTGCTATTTACTGTGTGTTAGCTGGAGAGGTGTCACCCCAGCTGCCTCATGCAGTACAGGCAAACCAGTGAGGTTAGGGTTTTCAAATCAAATCAAATAACTTTATTTCAGACAGAGTCCATAGTGTTAGTAACAATAATACTTAATATATAGTGTTAGTAGGTACATAGAAAACATAAAAATTACAATTCGGTGTGGAGCCGCATCCATCTCTGCAGCATAGGAGAATCCCACCGATCTGCGAATACATTAAGAATAGTGTTAGTATTGCCGCGGACTCGTGTCATTAGGGAGCCACATCTTTTCCGGATGATGGCAGCAAAACCATTTATATTTACGTCCGGAAACATGCCGGACGCACTACAGCGTCACGGCAGCCCCATCAGTACTCTCAACGCATTATTATATTGGACCCGTAGGTCGCTGAAAGCACGCCGAGTATAGTTGACCCAAAGGCTACACGTGTAGAACGACTGACAGTAAGCTTTGAACAGTGTCTCTTTAACTGAATTCGTACAACGTGCAAACCTACGGGCCAACATGTTACAGCGGACTGCCAGCGACTTGCGTTCCCTCGCTATGTCACAATTATCTTTTAGGTCTTCAGTGATCCAGTGTCCCAAATATTTAAATTTACTCACCACATAATTAAATCCACATAATTTGACACTTGGAATCTCTGAATATGTCACATTCCCTGCCTTAAAGACCATTAACTCGCTTTTAGTAACATTATATTTGAGCCCATGCTTTACCGCATATGTTTCACATACAGAGATAAGCCGCCGCAGAGCACCAATCGATGGGCTCAGCAGCACCATATCATCAGCGTAACTAATATTGTTAATACACACGCCGTCCATGTGACATCCAATATTTGTGCTGCTGAGCTCAACCAGCAGCTTGTTCATGTACAGGTTGAAGAGCCGGGGGGAGCTCAGCCCCCCCTACCTTACCCCGCACTCCAGCCTGTACACGTCCGAGTGCGAGTCAGCCCACTTCACGCTATTACACTGACTGCTATACCAGTATTTAAATATGGATACTATCTCAGGTGGTAAAGTAGTATCACTTTGTAGCTTGTGCCACAAGACATCATAACATACGAGATCAAAAGCCTTTGACAAATCCAGAAAACAGGCAAAAATAGGCGTTTTCCTATGTGTGTAGTATTGAACAGTCTGCTTGAGGCACAAAATAGCACTCTCAGTAGATAGCCCAGGTCTAAAGCCGAACTGGGTGTCATGCAGCTCGAGGTGATTAGCTAATTGTTTATCAAGCAGACTGTCCAAGATCTTGGCTATGACAGTGGCCAGAGAAATGGGCCTGTAATTGGAAATGTCAGAGGCATCACCCGTTCTATTTTTCACAATAGGCACTACTGTTGTATACATAAGGTCATCCGGTAAGTAACAGTGACTAATACACATATTAAAAAACAGAGCCAGCAGTCGTGGTAAGTGTCCTCCTGCATGCTTCAGGTGCTCAATGCTGAGACCATTATGGCCCGGGAATTTACCCCTCCCCATTTTCTTTATAACGGCCTTCACTTCTTGTGCCGTGAAAATAACCGAGATACCCCTGCCAGTGGCCCCAGCATTGATCACCTGCTCAGGTCGAGTAGGTGATGCCGCAACTCTAAAATGATGCCGGAAAGCATTAGCTATATCTGCTGGCTCATGCACGCCCGCCACGCTCACAGGGGGACACAACCTTGGACTCAATTTATTCGTCGACTTCCAAAATGAACCGAATTTCTTTTCAGAGTGAAGTTTAGCTAATATGTCCATTTGTATCCGCTCTTGGTTATCTTGACAATATTTCAATTTATTTTTAAATAATTTCCTAGATTCACACATTTTATTGTAAACATAACCAAAGACTGGTTTACCACACAACAACCATGTTTGATAACACAGGCGAGCCTGTCTGTGAGCATACCTATTCCAACCAGTAATATATTTTTTGCGGTTGTGACTCATTTGTTTACCAAAGTAAGTGCGATCCGCACCTTCCTTTAAAATATTTACTAAGTTGTGATACATTTTATCTAATACTGCGATGTGATTAGCATTATTAGACCTATTATGCGCACACTCACAAAAAACATCTGGAAAATCTAACAATCTTAATTTAGAATTACAAAAGATCGAATATTCATTAATTTGAGCTATATTTCTTTCACCCCATAGTACCCTGTTACAAGTATAGGTTGTAGTTAACAATCTAGGTGTTATTAAATTTATATTGCATTCAATTAACAAAGGAATGTGATCAGACATATAACCCCATATAAAACAGACACATTCACGACCAAGTGTCGCGCTGCACTGCTTACCACGCAGTGGTCTAGCCAGCGCAGGGCACTGTTAGCGGTACTCTCAAATGTATAAGTATCCTTCGGCAGCAGCTCCATATCAACACAAGACCATGAGTGCTCCCGACATACAGTCAAAAGTTCATTAGCAAAGTGCTCACCTGGATGCGCATTGAAGTCTCCTAATATGAACACTGATTCCACACTACTATTCTCACATATTGCAATAATTTCGCTAAGGCACTGCGTAAATTCTAAAAGATTATCAGCTGAGTTGGTAGGCATGTACACTGAGAAAATTAGTAAGGGGCGTTCCGCATGTACTATCTTAATAGCCAGCAGCCGATCACTGTTACACTGTAACACTGATACCGTTGAAAACACAGACTTTCTCCATAGAAGCGCAACTCCACCATACGGTCTTCCTGAAAGTATTCCGGCAGACATGTCAACGGCGGACTTTCCTGTGTATGAGAAATCACTGTCTATGCTACCAAGGTATGGAACATCATGAGGCAGTAGCCAAGTTTCCTGCAATGCGACAACATCCGCGATACTGCACAATCTGCGGATACAGTCAGCTGATCGCTTAACATTTTTACAGTTAAATGTTGTTAAAGTTACTTTCATTTTGTTGCTATCCATTATGTACTATGCGTAGGATCATCATTGACAATATTCGTGTCTTTTGCTTTCTTAAAATAAAATCGTCTGAAAGTAATTCCCTCCGACCACAGGTTGTCATCCAAAAACGTACTTATTTTGTGTTTGGATACAAATAATTTGAATGCGTTGTATGACCTTTCTGACTTCATATTAATTTTCTCTATTTTAACAACTTCATTAGTTTTTTGTCGTATGTACGAGTATTCACATGTCTTCTTCAGTTGTCTCTTTATTCACATTAGAGATGAAAAGAGGTATTTTTCTCTCGGCGGCCTTGAATTTTCCTGACAAGTTTGAAACAGCTTTACCGGTCATACCCAAAAACGATTTCTCGTCTTCGCTCTTTGCACCAGAATCCACTGATCATCTTGTTTGTTTTCTTTCCATTCACCCCTGCTTACAATTTCCGCCATTGTTCGTTGTTTATGTACGTTATCACCAGCCACTAAGCCATTGTTGTCCAGCATGGTCGAGTTAACCAGTACAGGTGAAACGGGTTTACTCGCAGTCTCACCTCCTGTATGTGTGGGAACAAGAGAGCGATACATTGGTGCTGGCAGCGGCAGCGGTTCGCTTACACTACCGTGACTCATCCTTGTCATACTCGGCGCATGATCATCGTTTGCCGATCGGTGTGCTATGTGAGGTAGGCCAAGCGGGCCACAGTCCACCATGTACCCTCCTCTTTTCATATTTACATTCGAATTAATTAACGGAATTGATTTTTCTGTAATCATATTAATTTTCACTTCCTCTAATTGAGTATTTGTCACGTAATTTTGCTTGATATCTGCAACTTCTTGTCGTAATACTAATATGTCCTTTAATAGTTTCGTGACGTCGACGTGATCAAAACAGACTGGGGGTAGCTTGTGTAGGTCATACGCCACAAACACTGGTATTTGTTCCGGATCTATCGTTTTAAAGACAGTAATCATGTCTTCCTTGACACTAGTTTCTTGGTTGTTTTTGTTGAAATAAACAACAACTTCTTCGCTTCATCAATTTCCTCTTCAGAAAACGCAGTTTCACATATCCTTATCAAGCTTTCATTGTCGACTACATGATGCCGATCTCTTATAAACGCTAGGACTTCCGAAATAACTATATTACAATTCGTACACTTAAGCGTATTCACCGACATTCTGGTTATACAAAATCCGCGACCGCTCACTAGTACGCGCACGCAGAGTTTTGGACTATAGACAGAAGAATAGGGCATAATAGCTGCACAAGGAAGGACAGAACTGAACGATTATACTGTGTTAAAACGGTTACGGTTCAAAAGATATAACCCTGTGACAGATAGACGGACGACAGCTGAGCCTAGTAATAGGGTCCCGTTGAGTACGGGACCCTAAAAAC
This sequence comes from Fissipunctia ypsillon, assembly GCA_947568875.1. Taxonomy (NCBI): domain Eukaryota; kingdom Metazoa; phylum Arthropoda; class Insecta; order Lepidoptera; family Noctuidae; genus Fissipunctia; species Fissipunctia ypsillon. The sequence goes on from OX387643.1 coordinate 28,621,049, forward strand.
GATCGTCGGGAAATTGAATATTACACCATCCACACACACAACCGAGTTGACTGTCGGGTTGACTACATTATCATATGTCAATATAGTGCAGTTCCAATAATATTACATACATACGACTCGAATTGATAACCTCCTTCTTTTTTTGAAGTCGGTTAATAAGGCACAATAGCTGCCATTGGCATCAAAAATAATTAACAATAATAATTTCAAATCTCTGATCGAAATACTCTATGAGTTAAATAACGGTTTGAATTCATTTATTTCTAAAGATTACAAATCACTTGTACAGAAAAGAAAACTAAAAATTACGTGATTTATACATTTTTGTTGTCCGAGTAGCAAGAGCTTAAAACGTTAAGATTACGAATATAAGAAGGTAATTGTCAAAAGTTTTATATTGTCTACCGCCGTGGCACGTTGACGCGGTCGATGTGCGATGACTCGTTATCTTCGTTTTTATGTTTGAAATCTAAAGACTCGTTTACACTCTCTAGTGTAAACGAGTCTCCAAATGAACCTCAATGAGCCTCTGCAAATGAATTATTTTAGTTAAATTCGTTATTTTATTTTATGACCTTCTAAGATGTGGCATTTTAGTTGTTTTATATAGTAATAACGATTGTGTATTTTTTATATCTTTTGGTAGTGAGTTATAAAGTTTTGCTCCCTCGTGCATTATTGTGTTTGTTCCATAATTAGTTCTAGTACTAGGTATATGTAAGTCTTGTGCACGTCTCAGAATACGTTTTTGTACATACCTGTATGGTTTCGGTAAATGTGAGTGTGTTTAAGTCTTTGGAAAGAATTTTACGAACTAAAATAGGTACATGTGTAATATAAATATAATTATATTAGAAATTTTAAATAGCTTGGTTTCTTTGTAAATGTTGTGTGTGGAGGTTCAGATAGTGGCAGTAAAATAGGACTTTTATAATTCTGTTTTGCGCTCTTTGTAGCTTTTCTGGGTTGGTTTTAGCTGTCTTATAAACCGATAAATATGTGTAAGCTGGAGTGACGTGACCCCAGCTTACACATGTTGTATTAATGAAACTATCAAACTTAGAACCTCACAGGTTTGACTGCACCTACTGCTGGAGAGACATCACCCCAGCTTCCTCATGAAGCTGGGGTGACGTCTCTCCAGCTAACACACAGTAAACGACTCATATTAACGAAGTTTTTTGGCTGTTAAATTAAGACTGGGAACTTTGACTGCAGCTATTATGCCTTAAATATTGGCATAGGTAGAATTATTCTATCACCCACAAGCTGGAGTTACGCACAGCTTTTTTTAAAATCGAAAGAAGTTTAATCGATTTGAATTATAATCTAATTGGTTAAGTATCTCAGCGCCACTTCTGTTAAATAGGTATTTTGTCCAGCGACAAGTCCTGGCAATGTAAGTTATTTTAGAGAAGGTATGTACTTATGTACTAAATAATTGAATCTTTGTTCAAATTGGCTGTACCTACGCACGACAGTAGTAGTTCTATCAAATACCTACACATCTTCTGTATGTTCGGTAGAGCGGTAGTATTCTCACAGAAGTCTAATTTGCACAAAGGTAGTGTGTATAATAAAACATCAAATTCTTCCAACGGCAGGATTTATTGTAGACTTTTATAATGGTCCCTTAATGCAAAAGAAAACGTCGGAATGATAACTTAAAATTATAATTTACAATAGTTCCATGTTAACATTACACATCTAATCGATTGATGATTGAGCGACACTTTACAGAATCTTATCGAACGCGATTCAAATTCTTTGGTGTACAGATTTTACGAAAAAATGATTGTTATGTGTAAAAAAAATTAAAAAAAACATCCCAAAGTAGAGTAACATACGTTAATATATTTTACATAATAATATCACTATTTTTTAAAACTAATAACACCAAAACGACGTACAGCTTGAAATTTAGGTCGCAATGCACTTCGTACATGACGAGTTCCGTAAGGGATATTTTATTAATTATTAAAGACCACATTGCCTTACACTAAGGCCATTTAATGGCAATAAATGTTAGAATTTTTATAATAATATAAATGTGTAAAACTACAAAATTTAACCATACGCGTGGTGTCCGTTTTGTTTTACATTATAAAGATAAAAAATGATATTTATATTTTTACCCTTCACCCGACATTAAAGTGATTATTCAATACATATTATAATACTTTTGTATAAGATCATAAAAATCTCACATATTAAAGAACACATCAATTTAATATCAAATAAAATTTGACTAATCAATATTAAGGATTTAATATAAAATTAACCACTAAAAGCCAAATAACAAAAAATAAAATTAAGTAAATCGCCAATACCATGTTTTGAAACGTGTTTTTTGTTCAAAGTGTTCAAAGACAATTTAATATAAAAGTATATGTATATGTATTGAGAAAAAGGAATAATTAACAAAAATAAACAATTCGATTCGATTTTTCATTTCGAGATATGATAAACAATATGAGAATAATACAAAGAAATGAGATTTTTGGTACTTTATTCCCACTATTTAATCAAATATTATCCACTATAATTAAGACAAAACCAGAAAAACAAAAAAAATACAGTGCAGTTATAACATGGGTCTCCGTATTTGAGGCAATATGACCAGATCACGATTTTTAAATATATAAGAGTTTTCATAAAAATAGGAGAATAAGTACCATTATTATCCTCAGAAAATAAAATTATACTTCTAATAGAATATATACTGATAAAGTGGGTAAGAGATTCTTAAGTTTTGTACATTTATTCAGAGTCACCTCAACATCTGCAGGGCCCAAAGTAGTCTACTGGATATGTTGACACTTCTACGAAGGTGCTCGGAACAAAGCAAAGAATTATCAACAAGCTTTATTAATTATAAAAAATAGACATAAAAGCCGTTGGTATAGTATTGTATCTCTATCTTCGAAATTATCCAAGAATATTCATGGAAATCTAAGAAACAGAATAAAGCTTCGATCTTCTTTACAATTTAAATTACAACCAAACATCTCCAACTTATAATCTCAACCGTGAACAAAAGCGTATGGCCATTGACAGTGCAACTTATAAATATGAGTTGAAAATCCCAAAACTTCCAAAAGAAAACACAATTTTCTAAGAATTGACAATTAATTGCGATTGTGAGCGCATTAGGCTAATACGTACCGTTATCGTAATGACAACTGGTGCCTCAAATCATAGAACAACGTTGGCGTTGCCAAAGACGACGCAAAAATAACCTTGTCATCAAAATCTACGTACAATGCCCGGTAGCATTATGATGACACATCGAGCTTTGTGAAGATGCTATCACACAGGGATGAGTGAAAGAGACGACAATCTAAAAGCCAAACGTTTCCCAAGACTCGATGCGCTATACTTACGACCGGGTACTTTTGAACACTTGATAATGTTTCTATGATTTGCGGCAGGTACCTTCATATCACTATAAAAAACTAATAAAACTCAGGACGGATCCTACGATACTTACGGAACTCTTAAAAGGCACATGGAATCATATAAACGAACGTTTTATATGTGATGCGTTACAAATTAACTTATAGAACAAAGTAGACTTATAATTTTATTAACAATAGTAAAAGGATATTTTAATACCAAACATGATTTTTATAATATAATACAATATAATAATAATATAGTGTTTTAACATTGTACATGATTTATATAATTTATTGCCTAATCTTGTCCAAAAAGTAATAGTATTTACAAATAAAATGTATAAAATACTGTATAATTTCTTCTAAAATTTTGTACAAAATTCAAGGCGCTTAATTAACCCGACTGTCAAGAAGGGTTAAGTTTTTATTAATGAATTAATGATTGTTTGTTCTATAAGTTACTTTTGAAATGAACTTTTATACTGCGTAACGTGCTAACTAAATCAATTTATAATTTTGAAAATAAAGTCACTTCACAAATTCGAAATATACATTGTATAACATTTATTCGCCCAAATATGAACTAATATTATTTTTCAAAGCTGTCCAGTATTTTGCTTTTCTGTTGCAGGTTTCTGAAGCTGTTGTTACATTGTATAATATCTCATACATTCCGTTAGCTGCGTATTATCATAACACAGGACAAAATATTCTGCAAGACGTGACATGAAATTTAGGTACTATGAGGGGTGTTACAATACCAGTTGATCCATTAATATTATACGCGTGAGATGGATTACATTAAAGATACAATTTACTTGATATACTTGTACTAATATATATATTTTAGTGTTAGTTTGTATACTGTAATTAACATTTATAACGAGTAAATATATTTACTTCGTTATTGATTTGTAAATATTCAAATTGGACCGGTATATTGTAGTGATACTGTAGGACGTCATGATTAGCGTAATAACCTTAACATCTATTTAACCAACATGACCACGTTCATAATATATTTATAATTATATTCTTATTAAAAGACACCAATTATAAATTATACTTAATGCTTTTATTTGTCGTGTCTATGTATGCCGTGATATTTAATTATCACTGAATTCATTTACTATTTTCAAGAGGATATTTATATTTTTATGTAATCACATTACAATCTTATATGTCACGTTCACGTTAGAGATAATAGCTTAATAGACACAGTCAGAATATTAAAAATACATAACCATGAATTGTCCTGTTTCCAAAAATTAGTAATTATAGATCTACATTTATATAAATAAGTGTAGCAATGCCTTAATGTTATAAGAAGACAGCTCTACACTATATGTATGTATGTATCAGCTGAATATTTATTCGAAGCAAAATTACACGTTAGTACTACCCAAAATGACAATGTAAAACGACCCTGTGTAGCTACATACATCGAAAATGTGTCTAGGTACTAAAATTGTTTGAATCAATTTAATTTTAAGCAGCGTGACAGTTCACTCCCTGCCAAGACAAGTGAGTTTGTTTCACTATTTACTCGACTTTATTAGCAATAATAAACAAACATCGAACAAAAGAGAACCAGATTCTAGATTCCCCGCAGCATGATGGTTTGTAACAGGTTGATTATGAAGAAATAAAGTGGTTTTCATCACATTTACTTCGCTACTAGTATTTGTTAGTCACATTTATTTATTTAATTTACAATATTACAGATGCAGCTCATTTTTACTTTAGCTTTCAGTTTTTCAATTGTAATTTTCAACTTATGTCTTAATAACTGTCATTTTATAGTTTGACCTCGTGTCTAACTTCGGTATGAATTGAATTTTGTTGCCATCGCTTGGTAACGAATCTTTGCTTTATTCATTCCTTTTACAAAACTGGAGTCCACCCATCTATTTAATTTCTTTTTGTCTGATGTTTCTTATTACTTCGCTGTCATTCCAAAAAGTCGTATGTTTTTTTGATTTTAGTATTATAAGTTTGCTACGAAATTTGGTCAAAATGTGTAAGGACTTTGAAACAAGCGCATTTCTTATAAAATGAAATCGTTTATTTCCAGGGCAAAGCCTACCTGTCCAAGTTGGATGTACTACCTATATCTGGAAATAAACGATTCGCTTCCTAAAAACAAAAAATGTAACTTACGACTTTTTGAAATGACGGCGACGATTTAATACATTATGCATAGGCGTAGCTAGGATAATATTTACTGTATCTGTTTTAGTGAATATCTTGCTTTCTCAAATACCAGATTAACTACAATTGTTATTTACCAGTCACTATCAAGAAAGAGAGAAATCCAGTTAACTAATAAAACAGACTGGTTCTATTTATCAGATAATTATGTAGCTTCGCCCACTTGTCATAATTGTACGAGTATGACCAACAAACCTGTGACGTGTCAGTTAGCACGTTGCGCAGAGCAGCGCGTAACGGGTGCGGGTGTGTTTACATGTGGATAGTGGCGGCCGTGTAGCGCGCCTCGCCGCGGCGCCAGTTCCATTGCGACGGACGGTACTGGAAAAGTTAAAGGTCATTATTATTGTATGAAAAATAATGGTATTCAGCTGCATCCGGTTCGACTGAAAACCGACCCCATCGTAATGAAAAGGCTAGCAGATGATAATGTTTATTTTAAGAAAGAAAGAAAAAATGTTTTGGGACACGCACAGCGCAACATTTTAGAGAAAAAACTCCACCAAAAAAATTGTCAAAACACAAAAAAGAGACCGTCATATTTTGAAGACTGTAGATTAATTTTACGTCACAGTGCTGATTATGAAGAAAGTGGCTTTATCAATACTTTAAGAGTGATGATGATAAGATAATTTTAACAATACCATCGGACAGAATGCAAACAGTACACTTATAAGTACAACACAGTCATGTTGACTGTACTTTGGAGCTGCTGGCACAGTTCTTCAAGAAATCAGAAGAGTAAACTTCATGCAGAGCGTGATGATACAGAGTTCACCTTGAGTTAGTGTAACGTTAGATACCTAACCTATAGTATAATACCTGTTTAACCCCGGGACAACTTTCGGCTTCAGCGAATTCAGCAGGTCAAGGGCTCCCGCACAAAACTCCGAATTCGCGTTGCATCGCGGTTTTGTGTGAGAGCCCTAAGGGTTTAATATTGATAAAAATATTTGTTAGTGAAAGTTCCTAATCTATCATTACGAATGTTGTGATATTACTGAAAAAGCAATATTTTATGTTAGGTATAGGTATAATTAACCTAGTTATAAGTTAACTTACTGCGCCCTAACTCATGTACCCATTAGTTTAGCCTAGTCGAAGCCCGCGTCGTATGTCACTTTTTGTTCGGAAAGCCGGAGTGTCTTCTGTCGGCGCGACCACGCATTCCGGTTCATCGAACAAGAAGTTCGAACAATCGTGTATTCGCGCGACGATCGCTTTTAAATAAGACGCGGGGTTAGTCTTTAACTTTGTGTACATTGCGCAATTAACGAGTAAAAACTGAAGGTAATTCGGTATCATCCAGGTATTATGCAGGCAAGTGTCTTACTGCTGGTTTAGAACCTAAATTTCCAACCTGTACTAAACCCGCAGGGTTATTGCGTAACACACAGTAGCAATGGCTTTCATTTTGACAGTTCAACAACTTTCACTGCGTTATTAACGTTGTTGAGCGGAGAAATTTTTCGAACATTATGAAGTAATGGATTAGCAATATGCTTCAAAATCTTTCAGGTTGTGATTGATAGTGAGTGGTGTGATCGCTTATAAATGTTAGTTTCACAACGTAAATAAATACTTTAGATTACAATTCTATGCGAAGCTAGGATTACATTGTGGTGTCGTGTAGCGTAATGTCCATACATTTATCGTTACCCACACGAGAATAGTGTGAAACTGCCGGTATTCATAGATTTGGTACCTACGCAACAGTTGGCGTCGTGACGCACCACGACACCACGCGACAAAAATGTGAATCCAGCCTAAGGGCGGCCAACCCGCCATACTTTTCATACAAACGCTCGTACCGTATGTGATTATGGCGTTTTAACACATATTTGAATTTTTTTAACTAATAGCTATCTTGTGCACTGGTATCTAGGTTTCTATCAAAGCAAAAAATACAAATTTGTTAAAACAAAGTCAGTATAAACCTCCAAAAATCTGCTTTTTTGCCAAATTTTACCTGAACTTTGGCCGTTCATAATGTACCTACTCATAAATTATAAAAGTAAAGATAACATCGTGATAAAAACCCCGCACATGTAATGGAGATTCTAAATGACAAATATTTATTTCACAAACTTGTAAGGCTTACTCAAAAAGACGTATTTCCTGGATCAAGTTTTAAGAAATTTCCGCACACTATTTTTCAATGTTATCAAGTTCTCACTTGCTTGTTGTTGTTAGTCAACGGGCGGTATGAGGTGCGAGGTAGGCGGGTCGTGCGGGGTCGGACGGTGGGACGAGGGATTTAAATGAAGATCGCAGCCACGCCGCTGGCGCGGCCTCTCGTCTCTCGGATTCTCGGAATTATTATTGTTAGGCGCCCATTACACTGTAGGTTTTGCTGTCAGTTTTACCACAATCAAGGATTGTGACTGACCGTCTAATACAGTGACTGATGGTTGCATGATAGCGACTGACGAAAATCTGAATATTTTGATTTTTGCATCATGCAACCATCAATCAGGACTTTTGAGTGAACGTGTAATGGCATTTCGTCAATCACCCGTCACACCCGTCAGTCAGCGCGCGGACAGCGACGGAGTCGGACACGGATGACGCTGAAGAGACGCTTGCGCACTCGCGCAGCAAAACACCATGACTCCCGCCCGCGTAAGGTGCTATACAGCCAGAGAAAGATGTTATTTTGACATTTGAGACGCTCGTTCAGTTGTGGGATACCACGATTCCTCAATACAAAAGGTGTTTGATTTTTATAATTTGTCTATAGTTAGTTAGTTTATAGTTTTTTACCGACTTCAAAAAAAGGAGGAGGTTCTCAATTGTCGGAAAGTTTTTTTTATGTGTGTTCCCTGATTACTTGAAGACGGCTGGGCCGATTAGGAAAATTCTTCTTTTGTTTGAAAGGGTGATCCCATTGTCATTAGGTCAGGATCTGATGATGTTTATACTGGAGAAATCGAGGGAACTCTTCACAGGCACTCCTATAGCGATTTGGGTATTTTTTATAGTAACTTGTGCATTTGCTTTCGGAAAGCACCATTTGGTGAAGTGGAACTGATGATGAAGACCACAGATGGCCACCGGAACAACTCAATAATAAGTATTTCACCGGTTGTGTTTCGATTACTTTAAAATGATTACTAAGCAATATAAGCTCGTCACAATGCATATGGTGAAGTGGAGCTGATGGCGAAGTACCAGGAAACCTCGTTGAAACCAGGTGATGAGCAGTTGTCATTAGGCTATTGTAACTTAGATAAATTACAAACCGTCCAACTAAAACGTGAAAAATAACTTTAATTTCGGAAGTCGGAGGCAAAACATAAAATACAGATCCAAAGAGACCGACTTTCGAAATTAAAGTTATTTTTCACTTTGTATTGTGTTTTTTTTTTGGAAGTCAGTTTTTGTTTTTGCAAAAAAGTTTTCAATTTAAAATCAAAATTTTATTTCATTATAGGTACCTAATATTTTATTTTTGTCCTGTCACTCCTCTCAATAAGAATATTTTCAACATGAACTACGTAAGTATTATCCCTTCGATCCATAAAATACCTCTCGACAAAAATCGTGCTAGTTCCGAGCAGGTACTACTTAGTAGCATACAATTAGCACGTGTAGGTATAAGAAAAGAGTATGCTTATGAATAAGTACGCTGTTAATATAGGCTTTTCTTTTATGAATGTCCATTTATAATCTTGAGTGAACACGTGTATTCTCTGTAAAATCTTGGGTAGATCAGTTAGAATGAGCGTCTAATGTCGATTGAATTCCATCACTCACCATCATTCTTTCGTCATTCGTGACGTTTGGAATTGATCGACGCAAAACCTACCGTGTAATGGGCGCCTTAGTAGGTATTGAATTTATTGACTGCGCGTGTTACGTGAGTGTGCATCGTATTCCTATCTATGGCATTTGTTTAGTGAATTCTGTTTTACCTATTACAACACAACGATTATGCTTTTTTATATCGGACACTGATTTTGCTTTCGAAAGGTTTAGTGGTTTTATGTGAAACGAACTTGGCATTAGTGAATACGGACACCGATTTTACTACTGAGAAGAACTAAAAACTCGGTAAGTACTTATTGTAAAATGGGTAAGTAGATTTTATTACCTAAATAGAAGAGCTAGAGTAGGTAGGTAGCTAAGTGTAAATAATATCAAACTATTTTTTTTGACAAAATTTTGATGTTATATAGATAGGTAGGTAAGTACCTACCTGCCTACCTAACAAATAATAAATTGTTATCACGTATTTATGTAGGTAAGTATCTACAGGATCGCAGTAGGTAGTTGACGTAATTCAGCTGTGAATTACCGCCATTACCGGACACGAATGGATATAGTACGCGTCAAACTTTATGGCGGCTGTGCAGTGCGCTACTCTACAGGGTTACAGGGAAAGTCGTACTGAATAATAAAGGAGGTTATTATTCAGGTCATTTCTGATGATTTTGATTCTGAAATAAAATGTCCGAAACTTAACCGTTATGGAGATATTAAATTTTAAAGATTATTTTTAAAAATCCTTTATTTATTGGCTTTTAGTCGTTTTCTTTGGGATTAGAGCTCCTAGAGTCGGTTTTTTTGATGTATCTAGTTAGAAGACATGTCCATTAATAAAAATGATCAATAGAAACTGAACCTACTACTAACAGCTTAAAAAACTGCTCGACAACGGTTAGCATTATGAATTTTCTAATAGAGTGTTCTTAACTTTGATGGGCTTTAAAAAAAAAAAATGTATGGAACTTATTCTGCGAATAACTTTACAAAGTTCTACGTCTCTAGCTATTCAAAAAGGTATATCATCTACTAGGTTTGTTCATAAAATCTTAAAATAATGTTATTAGAATAGGCCCATCTGGTAGTACAACATAACAGAATTTCGATACAAAAGAATCCGGCTTACTACCTGGCACTTTTAAACAATGAAAAAAGGTTTGGGTAGACATTGTTTGTGCCCGGGAGACGTGCGGTGACAGGTATTTATGTCATTTTAAATGTCTGAATTGTCAAATCGTGGATCGTGGTGTTTGTTTAGTCTGCTCATGCGATTCTTCCATGGTAGATGTGTTATCCGTGCCCTCCGATTTTTTTTTTGTAAAAACGCGACTTGGCTTGGATTTTTGGACTGTTTCATCTTCTAACTGTGTGACGTGGCTTGTAACTGGACTTTGATTTGTGTTGTGAACATGGCAACATTTACCAACGAGGAATATGCTGACATCCTAATGTGTTATGGATTTTGCGAAGGAGTGTCGTTGCGTGCACGCAATGAATACATGCTAAGGTATCCTACTCGCCGAGTACCTGATATTGGCGTATTTGACAGAGTTTATCGAAGACTACGAGAAACTGGTTCTGTGCTAGTACGTCGGACTGACATGGGACGACCTCGTGTTCTTGATGACGACGACGAAGATAATGAAATACGACGTCTCTTTGAAGCCGACCCAACCACGTCAACAAACGTTGTCGCTCGATGGCTTGGTATTTCCCAGTGGAAAGTCTGGTTCGTAATGCACAGTTCTGGGCAATACCCTTACCATTACACGCCAGTGCAAGTAATTGAAGAAGGGGATCCATTGAGACGACTAGACTTCTGCAGATTTATGCTCAATGCCGATAATGAAGATCCGGATTTTTTAAAGAAAATCATGTGGACAGATGAGTCGAAATTTGACAAAGACGGCATCACAAACTATCATAACACCCATTATTGGGCTCCCAAAGCGCAAGGTAACCCCAAGAAGAAAAGACCAAAAGGGTCACAAAGGAGATTCAGTCTTAATGTGTGGATGGGTATAATATCAAATAACTTGATAGGGCCATACTTCCTGCCCGATAACTTGAATGGCGAGACATAAGAAAACTTTTTGAGGGAGGAGTTACCCTCTTTAATGCAAGACTTGCCTATTGCATTGAGACGAGACATGTTCTTTCAACATGATGGCTGCCCAGCGCACTACAGAAGAAGTGTTCGAGCATGGTTGGACGAGAATTACCCAAACCAATGGATTGGAAGAGGCGGACCCATAGCATGGCCGGCGAGGAGCCCCGATTTAACGCCGATGGATTTTTATGTGTGGGGTTATATGAAAAGCCTAGTATACGACCAAATGACACCGATCGCAAATGTCGATATTCTAAGACAAAAAATTATTGATGCGGCTGAGGAAATGAGGCGGAACCTACGAACTTCTGTCGTGAAAAGTAATTTAAGAAAAAGAATGAGACTTTGTGTAAGAAATAGCGGCGGCCATGTAGAACATGAATTATAAAAATATTGCTAAAATTTTTGCCTTTTTTTTACGTATTTTAGCTACTTTTACCTCAAACTAAAAATGTACCCTCTCCTAACTTAACTTTTATTTGGGCAATGTTTTGCCTATTTAATAGCAAGTGTTATACCTTTTTGAATAGCTAAAGAGACGTAGAACTTTATAAAATTATTTGCAGAATAAGTTCCATACAATATTTTTTATTAAAAGCCTGTTAAAGTTAAGAACACTCTATTAGAAAATTCATAATGCTAACCGTTGTCGAGCAGTTTTTTAAGCTGTTAGTAGTAGGTTCAGTTTCTGTTGATCATTTTTATTAATGGACATGTCCTCTAACTAGATACATCAAAAAAACCGACTCTAGGAGCTCTAATCCCAAAGAAAACGACTAAAAGCCAAAAAATAAAGGATTTTTAAAAATAATCTTTAAAATTTAATATCTCCATAACGGTTAAGTTTCGGACATTTTATTTCAGAATGAAATTCATCGGAAATGACCTGAATAATAACATCCTTTAATATTCAGTACGACTTTCCCTGTAACCCTGTATAAAGTAATATAACGGCGCTACTCGCTGCGCAGTAGCGCACTCCTCACCGGCTGACACGTGAATTTGTTACTGCGCAGCGACAGGGTATACAATATGGTCTGTGGCAGCGACTCGCAGACGTCATAAAGTTTAAATCGTGCTGTGCCAGTAGGTATAGCTAATGTTGGGAGAGACACATTTTTTCAAACAACAACAGAATTCAATTTATTATACTGAACTTTACAAATAACACTCAGCCAGATTACCGAAAATGTATCAAAAAAACCTTTGTCTTTCGGCTCGCAAGGTAAAAAAAGGAATGGGCCCACAAAACAAAAAAAAATTTCAAGCGTAAAAATTTATTACTTTTCTATTTTTGATTATTGCAAACGGGACGCAGGACTTATTATACCTATATTGGTTTTTGTTTACCATACCTACCTAAACAAAAAAGGGGTCATTGTACTTACTCATCATAATGAACTATTTTTAGTATGGGTAGGTATTAGACCAAACATGAAATACCAAAAAAAAATTCTTTACGCGGCCTGCGGTAGGCGTAAACTGGCAGAAATCGTCACTGACGAAACAGCGTTGTAACTATGCGATTTAGAGAGGCGGATACTTGGCTGGAAGAATGGATGTCAGCAGTCAATATCCACACAAAAAATCTGCTAACGGTTTACAACCGATTGCAAGATGAGTGTACGACTAAACGCCGACAGATACTACGCCGACGGACTGAACACCTATGTCGGCGTAGCTACGCCGACAGTCTGTCAGTGTCACATTTTTAATTCGGTTTGGTATGTAAAGAAAATGGCTGAATGTCATTCTGCGGTATTGACCTTCTGACGGAATAATATAATGCTGAGTCGGTAAAGCAAATTCTATCGTGCAATGAGCAGACAAAAATATCCCTTACAGCCTGGCCACAGGACATTCGCTCCAGCGAATATTCGCACCGTGCGAACGGCGAATCGTCTAGCGACTAAAACAAATGTATAGAAATGTATTAATCATGACACGCGTAGCGCCAAACGGCGAGACGATCGGCGAAATTTGCCGAGCGGATCACACGAGCGTCGGGCGATAGAAACAAATGTATGAAAGTCTGTATTTCTCGTACTTCTTGTGGGATTCTCTGTCTATACTCCAATTCTTATTCAAATTACGTTCTCCACTATCTCTTCCAAATATTATATCTTGAACCAAAAAACTACTACTTTCCAAGCAATATCGAGGTAACTTTGATAACGACATTTCGCTCTCGGTCTATATTGGTCGCGGCGTCAAACGCGATTGCCCGTGGCGTGCAAATTGTGCTGCATGGCTTGCCGCCTCGCCCGCCGCACCGCCGCCGCCGTTCCCGTGGCCAGGCCGTTAAACTAACAAATATATTTTAGATGGAACTGTACCTTAATAAGCAGTTGTCCACTGCGCGTGTGTGGGTTCTTGAACGCGTAGAAGATCCACGACGCGGCGGCGCAGATGAGAGTGACGGCTATGAAGGCGGCGACTGCACCCCCTAGCGGGGAGTGCGCTTCGCGTGGGGCCGGCGCGGCCACCGACTGGCCCATCTGGGCCCCGCTAGGTTTTGGGGAGTCCGGCTCTGTTGGTTGATATAATAATATTTGTGTTATAAATAATACACTATGTTGTGATGGCCCAGTGGTTAAGGCCCTACTTCATGCACGAGGTTGTGGGTTCAAATCTGAGCAGGTACCAATGTTAATTTTTCAATTCTTATGTACTTTATGAGTTTATCTTGGTCTTGGACATTACTGACATCGATGAAAGTAAAACAGCGTGAGGATTCCTGGACTTATAGTCAATATAAGTCTGAAATCGCTAACCCGTCTTAAGCGAACGTCGTCGTAATCACATGTCTTCTCCTTATGAGAAGAGTCCTTTGCCCTGCACTGGGATAATAAAAGGCCGCCGGTATTAATATAGACAATACTGGGTAGCCCTCGAATTGGCCTCAGATAGGTAGTAGTAGTAGTAGTATTGTGATTCTGCTATTAGTACGTACGTGTGTTGATGACGGTATCATGTCGCGCGCTCTGCTGGTCGGTGGTATAGGCAGTGTTGCCGGTCGCCGGCACCCCGCTGGTGTCTGTGGGAGCGTCCAGACGCGTCGCAGCACAGCCCGTAACGTTCACTATTGTTGTTTTCTCGCATTCTGTTAAATTAAAAGAAGATAACATTCAAATATCACATTCCATCCTATGTATAGGCTTACCGCTTTACTGAGACGGTGCCTATAATAAAACATATTTTTAACACACTTGCTCGAAAAGTGGCTCTAATTGTACCGTTTTTAGGTCCAAATGCAGTGTATTGAACTTTGAACACGCGTGCTTTTCATTTTGTATTCCCGCACTAGTGCAGCAAAGTGCGCTACAGATAACTATATACTAACAAAGAGCCTTATGAAGTTTTATGCCGAATTGTTGTGAAAATCTATACTAATATTATAAAGCTAAAGAGTTTGTTTGTTTGCTTGTTTGGTTGAACGCGCTAATCTCAGGAACTTCTGGTTCGAATTGAAACATTCTTTTAGTGTTGGATACCCCATTTATCGAGAAAGGCTTCCTTTTGAGAGCCTCCGTTGCGTGCGCTGCGTAAACGGTTAAAGTTACGTAAAAATGACGGAATTGTTCCTCTCAAAAATTCAAAAAAAAAGTCCGATAGCATATGTCTATCTTTTAAGGTTAGCTCACTATAACTTTTTAATGGTAATCAAATTTGTTACAAAATAATGCATTATTTGCGAAGATGTTTTCATAAACATGATATTAATCCTCATCCAAATATAATTAGTTTCATAATCAAGGTTGATTAAGTAGGTAGGTACCTACATGTAAATTCCTTTATAAATTATTCGAATCGGACCTTCCGTTTAGAAATTACGACGGGTAAAAAATGCTTAAAGTAAGAAAAATGCGCTTAGTCTATTATTTACCGACACATTTTATTTTTTATTGACTGTTTGAGCGCGCTCATCTCTGTCACTACCAGTCGGATTTGAAAAATTATTTTTGCATTTTATTGCGCAATGCTTGAGGAAGGCTAAAGCGTATGTAAAATTACGCTAGGACTCTTAGAAGCCGAGCAAAAAGAAAAGTAAGAACGAGCGCTAAGCGAAAACGAAGTAACAGTGCGGGCAGGCGATGCAATACGACAGGGTGGGTCGGAGGAACCAGAAATTTCACGCAGACGAAGTCGCGGGCGGAAGCTAGTAATAACATAAACTGTGTCGAACTGTAAATAAATAAAAATGACAAACTTAACATTTTATTTAATCTTTTGAGCGCCATCGTCGGATATAGCCGACAAATGAAAACGTGCGCTGTCGTCACGCCATCGTCGGATAAAGCTGACAAGAAAATGACATTTTTTAAGTACGAAATAAATAT
Source organism: Fissipunctia ypsillon (assembly GCA_947568875.1). Lineage (NCBI taxonomy): Eukaryota > Metazoa > Arthropoda > Insecta > Lepidoptera > Noctuidae > Fissipunctia > Fissipunctia ypsillon. The sequence continues at coordinate 28,636,873 of OX387643.1, forward strand.
ATTAAATTAGGTTTTCTGTTTCTTTTTCATATTATTTAAAACTACATTTGAAATATTGTAAAAAGGCACAAAGACATATTATGGCCATTAGTTACATTTCACTAGCAAAAACAATCATCAAAAAATGCAAATCGAAATCCATAAAGAGGTGTGCTTCCCCACGCCACAGTCGGCAAGACAGTGACTACTACAGTGTGACAGTGGCAACTTGTGATGGGTAAATAAGGAACTTAAATTATATTTCAAATGTATTTTATAGAAAGTAGCTTACTGCTACTTCGATAATTATTTTTTTAATAACGTTTAAATATAATATTAAATAGTGTGCAATGTGTGTGTGTGTGTGTGTGTGTGTGTGTGTGTGTGTGTGTAATGTGGGTGCACTATAGGTACACCTCTGCCCAACCCTTCGGGGAAACAAGGCGTGATGTTATGTATGTGTATGTGAAATAGTGTCAAATTAAATAAAGAACGATGTTACGAGTAATATTTTATTAAGAAATATGAGACGAAAAGCAATGATTTGGTTATAGATAGATGTTGGAATCCCTATTTTTTCTTTGTAGGTATTTGCGCTGAATTTGTGGCTTGGCGTGGGAGGGGATATCGATGCGTTTACGCTCGGGGATATCGATACGTTTACGCTCTGGCGTTCAAAAAGTTCAAATATTTTCAGTGCTGACTGACCCTGATGATAGTCTAACACTTGCCAATAAATGTTTCAACAAATCATGTTTACATGATTCCAGGGGGCCAACCACCACCTCTTAAAGCACTTATTAGATGTGTACCTAAAGTTATGGTTTTTACTCTTTACTCTATTCTTGTCACTCACCTTATTTTTCTATTTAAAAGCTGTTCGGTTCTAATAAATAAAATTCAATACTTCTAACATTATTCTTTTAACAAGATTATTCATTCAACACGAAAATTTAAAAAAACAAATCGCTTTTCTTTGCAAGTGTGTTAAGAAATGTCGCATGAAACGCGTGAGCTCGTTTTGCTTCGTCCACATGAGCAAACGTCAACGCGCGCTGGTCGTGGTTAACCTGTCATCACCAAAAATGTCAGTGTGTCCTTCTAGGGCTTACCCTCCCCGCGTTTCCACAGAAATTCGTCTTCGCAGTCCGCATTTTCTTTCGAAGCACATTATTGACATTTAAAACATGGATGTGCTTACAAGTTTGTTAATATTAACAAACAATAGAGAATATTACGCAAAGCTGAGACAGCAGATGGTGCCACATAAACACGAAGTAAACAAAGCAAACTGCCAAATGCAAGTACCAACATTTTTCGGCGTTTTTCAATAGAACTTCAGCTTTATCTCATCCTTATTACTACAATTATTGTAGGTTAAAATAATACGAAAAGGTTAAAAAAACATGATTATAAGAGTTTCAAATACATTTGTTTTTGTAATATTGAACTACTTTACAATAAACTTTTAATGTTACATTTGAATGTAACCTAACTAACTACTACTACTACTACTTGTATCTAACTTGAGTAAATAGCACTCAAAATATTGTGTTTTTACATTAGGTTAATACTCTGACCTGTAAAATATATTTCATTCTTATAGTTTTCAGCTCTAAAATGTTCAGAAAACCACTTTTAATGTTTTGTGACTGTAAAATGCTTGCAACGTAGTAATTTACCACTGCTTGCGAAGTTACCCGTTTTTAGTGAATTTAATGAACACCTTCGTTCCTGCATATACTACCTAATGGCACAACACTAATTCACTGACTGATGCATTGTTACTATCTAATAGGTAGGGGAAAAAGTTTCTTCGCATTTTTTAAGAAAATTCAAAACTTTTTTTAATATAGTTTATTCACATTTAACTAAAGTATGTAGGTACCATTTTGTTCGATAACTTTTTGCCATCTTGTAGGTAGGGACATGATCCCATTGCTATAGAAATTTTGGGACTTCTGATCAAAATACCGCGACAAGTGGTTTTGGCAGTCCTCTCGTGATGTTAATCTGACACTGCCTAAAGAATTCTGAAGAGACCGAAACAGGTGGAAATCTGAAGGTGCAAGGTCAGGACTATACGGCGGATGCATTAACACCTCCCAGCCAAACTCTCTTAATTTTTGCTGAGTGGCTAAAGATGTGTGAGGTCTAGCGTTATCATGATGAAAAACCACACCCCTTCTGTTGATTAATTCCGGCCGCTTTCTCTCAACTTCTTGCTTTAATCTCATCAGTTGTTCGCAGTAGAGTTCAGAATCGATGGTCCTGCCTGGTGGTAACAGCTCATAATGAATAATGCCCTTCCAATCCCACCACACACACAGCATCACCTTGTTGCGAGTTAACCCGGGTTTCGCCACAGTCTGTGAAGCCTGACCGGCCTTTGACCACGACCTTTTTCGCACGTTCTTGTCGTACGTGATCCACTTTTCATCACCAGTTATCAGCTTCTTTAAAAATGGTTCGGTTTCATTACGTCGTAATAAAGAATTACAAATGAGTACACGGTTCATTAGGTTTATTTCAGTGAGCTCGTGAGGTACCCAAATATCGAGCTTTTTTGTGTACCCAGTTTTTTTCAAACTGTTTTGTGGTCAATTCCCAGTTCTTCAGCTACGTCGTAACTACTGATATGCCGATCTTGCTCCACTTTTTCAAAAAAGGCATCCATTTTATCCGTAATAGGGCGACCAGAGCGACGTGCATCTTTGACATCAAAATTTCCGGATTGAAAACGCTTAAACCAAATTTGTGCTACTATCACAGACGCTGCACCAGGTCCATAAACATCGCAAATTTTTTTCGCGGCTTGCGTTGCATTTTTACTTTTTTTGTAGTAAAATTTTAAAATGTATCGAATTTCTTCATGTGATTCACTCATCTTGACAGTACGAAAAACAAATGAAAATCACACATTTTCCTAATTTGAATTTGGAATTATGTTCTTTAAAATTTAAACTTTCAATGATACCAAAACCAACCAGATACAAATAGTATAGCCAAAGATTTTTTATTACAAGTTCATACATACTATAATGCGAAAAGACTTTTTCCCCAACCTAATATTACAGAATATTCCTGACGAACGGATATCACTAAAATAATATATCAGTAGATTGTAAACACACTGGATTTCTAATTAACAGTCATCTAACCATAGATAATTTTTTTTATAACCATAGATGAAAAAGGAGGCATAAACATTAAGTTTATTTTTCTGTTTACGTTATTTATTTATTTATTCCCCTTATAACTATCATTACAGATAGCATTACCTAACGCAATTGTACGGTCTCATAAAATTAATTTATTATTAAAATTATGTACAATTTAAAATTATTAAGATTTTTAACCTTTTGACTACAACCTTTTTGCTAGCTAGTTTTACCATAGACGGACGCCATGTTGTTTAGTTTACTACACTTTTCGGGTGCGCCCTCTAGCGGGTTAAATTGTCAGTAAGGTTCCCTATTGTCAGTGTATCATTTTCTCACGAATATCCAAACGTGTACTACAATCACTCTTGCAGTTCAATAAATGCGATACGGTGCGTGAAGAGTTTTTGGTTTAGACTTCTCGAAGCGAGAATTCCCAGAAAATCTGGCCTAATCGATAAGGTACAGCCACGAACATCATCATATTAATATGGACAGTTCGGCAATATTATCTGATTTCATGATTCATTCATTAGTATCTGCTCTCAAGAAGACAGCAAATATATGAGATCATCTGTGGAAGGCACATAAATGTAGCGGCACGGTCGAGACACTAAAGTGCTGTCATTAACTACTTACTTCTTAACAACCAATCTTGCTTGTTCCTGTCGGTACCACTTGAACATTTCTGGATCTGCGGACACCATGTGCACTGGAATAGAAAGTCTTATTTAGAATACAATTACAATTAAAATCTAAAAAAAACCATAAGATACCATATTTTGAATTAACAGACTTCAAAAAGGAAGGATGTTATGCATTCGGAGTGTTCTTTTTCATGTATGTATACAAATTTCTCCGATACTTTTTTCATTTGGTTGTAGTAGCCCACGCGATGGCCCCATATAATTTATTAACTTAGCTTGGAGACATATTATTGAAGCTAAGTCATTCGAGTTAGCTTCAATCATATGTGTTAAATCCACGTCATCTATGTTGATGATGTTATAATATTCACATAGCAAGTTAGTTGTGGTACTCGAGTCTGTGTATGCCAAAACTAAAATGTGAAAAAATAAAAACTTTTTACAAAGAAATAACCGACTTCAAAAAAAAACCACTACGAAGTGAAAAATAATTTTATTTTCCGAATTCGGTGTCCTTGTTTTTTGTAAAAAGTTTATTTGTTAAGAGAAAGTTTTATTTAAAACTTTCCTTTTGTATGAAATCTAAAGTTCCTAAAATTAGGTATACACACAGATGTTGACTATCAAATGCGCTGATTCTCAGCATCGATCGCGTAGTGCCCGTATAGTGCTGGAGTAATGTAGTACTCACGTTGAAGCCGGTGTCGTGGTTGAGGCAGGCGTCGCACGTGTCGTACTGTAGACAGGTGGGTAAGGCGGTTATCTGGAGCACGGTGTTATTGCTGATAAAATGGTCCTTGAAAGAGACGCGGTGGTACTCGTAGATAGTCTTGCGACGTACGTCTGAAATTGTTTGAGGTTTATTATGAAGTACATGGCATAAAGTGAATTACATTAAATTTGATTATCATATTGATGCATCAGTACTGAGCACAGTGTCGGTCACTCGTGACCTAGGGATACATCCCTATCTTTCTGCGATCATATAGAAAATATAGTGACTAAGGCTAAAAGAATGCTCGGCTTTATTATCCGTAAGTCGAAACCTTTATGTAATTATAGTAGCATTATTTTACATTACAACGCAGTAGTAAGGAGCTCCTTGGAATATTGTTCCACTATTTGGTCCCCCTATTCTTCAAGTTATACTAACAATGTTGAATCTGTTCAGGCCCGTTTTGTTAGGTATTTACGTATGAAGAATGGGATCCGTAAGGCTATACCTGATTACAATGACAGGTTAAGGCACTTTAAAATGATCAGCTTGAAAGTAAGACGTAATCATTCTGACTTACTAATTTAATAATGAAAAATGTTGCAAAAAAATATTCCTTTTGCGAGCTTCCGTTGCGTGCGCTGCGTAAACGTTTAAAGTTACACAAAAATCATGTATGACGGGATTGTTCCTATTAAAAAGTTCTAAAAAAAACTCCGTGATAGCATATGTCTATCTTTTAGGGTTGGCTCACTATAACATTTTTAATGGTAATAAAATTTGCTACAAAATAATGCATTACTTGCGAAGGTGTTTTCATAAACATGGTATTAATCCATATCCAAATAAATAGTTTCATCATCAAGGTTGATTAAGTACATGTAAATTCTTTTTTGAATTATTCAATTCGGACCTTTCGTTTAGAAATTACGACGGGTATAAAAATGCTTAAAGTAAGAAAAAAGCGCTTAGTCTATTAGTTACCTACACATTTTATTTTTTATTGACTGTTTGAACGCGCTAATCTCTGTCACTACCAGTCGGATTTGAAAAATTCTTTTTGCATTATAAAGTCCAATTTGCTTCATACAGACGTTCCCTATTTAATCAGTGCGAAGAGTGCACGTCTATGTAGTTCAAATTGGTTTGTTTTGTAGTGTTCTAGATTAAGGTTTACCAGACACACTTTTTATTGTTCTCCTGTCTCTAATATTAGTATTATTTCAATGTCATGCATGCCTGTTATTTGCATGGTTACTGATATGCCAATTTTAGATGTTATTTAATTTGAATTCTAAGTGACTGTGCTGTTGGTGTGCTTATTATCTTATACAAGGTGTAATTTTAATCACCGTTAACCTCTTAAGGGGTCATTGTACTCATCATTATGAACAACTTTTACTATGGGACCAAACCAGAAAGCGCGAAAAAAACTGCTGCTCCCTACATTTATGTTCGCATAACTTGTAAAAATGTAGGGAACAGCAGATTTTTTTTTCGCGATTTCAGGTTTGGTGCCATACTAAAAGTAAGATAACTCCCGTAGTTTTAAGAACATTCGCATTCTAATCTTAGTCAATCTGTAAAAATACCTCTTATTGGAACGAAGGTCTTTAACGCGGGTTGTGGTAGGAATAAAACTGGCAGAAATTGTGACGTAACGAAAAAGCGTTATGCCAGTTTCAAGTGTCAAAAGTTTTTGTATTTGACTTTAAACTGACAGCGTAACGCTTTTTCTTACGTCACAATTTCTGTTTATACTTTTTATCAAGCTAAAAACTATGCCAGATGGCTCTGTATTAAAAAACAAAAACTATTGACACTTGAGACCATACTAGACGGCTCTACCAGTTGTTCCGGAATTAACGACAACCTTTTAAGGGAACATTCTACTCATCAGTATGAACAACTCCTACTTTAGGACCAAACCTGAAATTGCGAAAAAAATCTGCTGTTCCCTACATTTTGACGAGTTATATGCGAACATAAATGTACGGAACAGCTGTTTTTTTTTCGCGATTTCAGGTTTTGTCTCATAGTAAAAGTTGTTCATAATGATGAGTACAATGCCCCCTTAAGAGGTGGTGCGTTAATTCCGGGACATGTTGTATATTAAAACATATTATACATCGAAATGAATTTCGTTCCAAGCGGGTGTCCCACGACACCTCACGACTTTTTTTCCTACATTTTAGACGCATTTTAGAGATTGCGACAAGATTTGAACGTTTTTCACCACGGGAATTGGCCTCCTGGTATGATATGTTAACACAATTTTGTTAGCTGCATTGCATTGTAATAAAATTAAGTTTCTACTTACAGAACACAATCTTGTCAGTGAGGTAGGCGTCACTGATGCCGACTTTCACAGGGTGTTCCGTGTCGTTGATCTCCTGCACGTCAATCGGGATGTCCTTGTACGCGAATATGATGTCACCGTTCTTATACAGGGTGACCGCGAAAGTGAATTTCTTCGTCGTATCCTCTTGCAGAGTCACGTTCTCCCAGAATGCTGTGAACTTCTCGCCTGAAATATTCGGCAAGGAAGATTTAATTAACTGGACGGAAATGATTATCTGTGCAGGACTGTCATGCATACTTTAATATTATTCATGCGAAATGTCTGTGTCTACCATCTTTTCACGCTTTAACGACTGAATGGATTACGATGAAATTTGGCCCACAGTTGTGCTACGGCTACATTGTTGCAATATAGCGCGAAAACTTCGCACGCTCTCTGTTGTACCTACAGCGAGACGTCGAGCGGTGTGTACGGGAGCGCGCGAAGTGTATAGTTCACCCTTTGGCGCAGCCGTAGGGCACACAATACTATTTTAAGTTTTTTTATTTTTTTTTAATATTGTGTGCCTTAACCTGGGTCAAATATTTTTTTTCTTTTAGACTATACCTAGGATAGAACATAGGATACTTTTTATTCCGGTAGTACGTTCCCGTGGGATAATTTCAGACCTTCACGCGGGAGAAACCGCGGGCAAAAGCTTGTATTGCTATATTTTACTTCAAAAACAAAATAATATAAATTTAAATTTAAAAAAAAACCCCCGACACACATCTATCACAACTACAAAAAATCGCGGAACATACATGAGGTATTTTCGAATACCCATGGGTATGAGGAATTCAAATTTTCCTTTTGGATGTCACTATTTGGACCATCCTGTATGCATGGTCAGTTATATTTAATAGGGCCCTGGTCGTTGTGGCGACGCTTGAGGGAAGCCTATGTTCAGCAATGGCCGTCTTTCGGCTGAAATAATGAACGATGATAGATCTTAGTAACGTGAAACTCACCGTCATCATACAGCTTGATCTTGCTGTCGTTAGTAAGCGTAGTGTCGAAGTTGCCCATGAGCGGCGCGATGTACTGTGTGGCCGCGAGCCAGTTGTGCACATGCTCGCCAGTGTATATGAACCCACCGGTCGCCACCGTCACGTTTCGGATGTTGTGTCCGTAGAACGGGAAGTCGAAACTTAGCTGGATTGACTGGAATTATGATGGTTTTGTTAGAAGACGATAATAATAGTGGTTATTGGATTATTCCATTAATATAGACAATACTTATTTTGAATTCAAAGAGTGTGAGAGAGTGTTCTTCTACATAGGAATAGACTTTGGAAAGCGCAACTAGCTACATCATCCTTGACAATTCAACCGCTTGTAATTGGTTCAATTGAAATAAATGCTTTGAATTTGTGTTTAAGAATTTTGCAGTTTCGGAGTCTGATCTGTGCCCGGTTGATGACAATAGGTTTGCAAATTACATGAGCCCTCAAACTGGCGAAATGTAGTAGTACTACACGGCTTTGCGTACTCCTTAGGGGAGCTAAGGCGTCAAACCTACATAACATCACGCCTATATTCTAAGAAGGGTTAGGCCGAGGAGTACCGCGCCTTTTCATGATATTTGATGAGAGACGTCATGTATGATATTTACGTGTTAATATAATTGCTGTGTCGCCCGGACAGTAAAGTGGTTATATAAATAGAAAAGAAATGCTGTTCGTTGGTCAGCCGCATCACTTGAGAACGGCTGGATCGATTTGGCCATTATTTATTTTAAAATGTTCGGTAATAGACCGAATTAGTGCTTTTTCACGTTAACTCGCGGATGCGATGGCGGGCGCGGTAACAATATAAGTATCGCACTGTTCACGTACAAAACGCAGGTGCGGTTTAAGTAGCGGGCAAGCTCGCGACTGGCGCGTGCGGCGCGCTCGCGGCTATATCATACGTGTGAAGTTGCTTGTGCCTGTTCAGGTCGAACTAGCGGCTGCGCGCGCGATGCACGCACAGCGTCAGGTAACATCAACCAGTTTGAGCTTGCACACCCGCGCAACGCCTGGCGGCCAATGTGGACACGAACTCGCCAAGACCACCGCGCCCGCCACCACCCACGCAATTGCGTGAACGAGCATTTGGGAATTCATGGAAGGAATATTTTCAAATTCGGAAAAAAACTGGGATTGTTGTAAGAACTTAAGACGATCGCAAATCGATTAAATACGGGATGAAAGTTTGTGTGGAAGTTCGTCATTTTTGCCGATGTGACATCCCATTGGGCACAGGGCTTGTACGTAAATAAGTATCTGTAAAGTGGTGTATACTCACAGTGGCTCTCCGGTGAGAGTTGCTCAGCACTTGGTGTACCTCTGCCTTGTTGATGGTGATGTTCGCCCAGTAGTCCTTGAAGAACTCCTGGTTGCCGATGAAGGAGCTGTTGTAGAAGCTGTGGTTGTCCTGAAACGATGCAGATAATAATAACAATAAGCCTTTTATTTCTGAACATTTGCGTTGATATTTTGAGTAGTAGTTTACAGAATATTTTCTTAGTTCAGTGCCTTTTGGGAAAGGCCTCCTCTAACAACTTCCAGTTTCCTATCTCTCGCAACTCTTCTCCAATTTGGACCCGTTGTGCGCTTTAATTCCTCTTCCCATTTTTTGTAGTGTATTGCCCTGTTCCTTTTGCCGTCACTGGGCAACACTCTCTGTTTTAAGACAAGTGGAGTAAAGTTCTGACAGAATGGTACACCAGAGGTGGAAACGATGCAGATACTTTATCTTAATGGAGACGCAGTTCTATATGGATGGCTCTGTAACGGAAGACCATAGAAATGTTGCCTAAGAATTGTCTAAAAAATATATAAGGTGCTATAAAAATATCTGCCACGGCTTCAATGGGAGACAGTATTCTGTATATAGATTACAATAGTAAAGATACATTATTGATCTTTTGTCATAAATATTTTCATACAAAAAAAATGTGCGTATAAATTTGAATTGATTAAGTTGCATAAAACCGTCCCATAGTTCAATGCACTTTTGTCATTCTTAACAAACAAAGGCACCGGGGTAGGTAGCGCAGGCCACTCGCCCCCACCCCCGCACACTACCCCGTTCGTCGCACGCGCTTCGCTCGCCGCTCGAAGCTACTTGAACGAAACCAGTTCGCTATTATCAGTGGTCAAGGACTTGTGTATCGTGTGCGTTTTCTTTAAAAATGCCTCCCAGACGACGATATTCCAATCAAGAATATCTTGAAATGGTATTGTGTTACCGCGAGTGCAACAACATAACTGCGCATGCAGTAAGCTTATACCAGCAGAGGTTTGGTGTGCGAGTGAGTCATCATACCATTAGAGAACACAGCCGCTTGCCTGCGGTTGACGCAGGTAGGCCTCGATATACTGCCGAATTCGAAGATGAAGTGTTGGACTTCTTCCGGCGTCATCCTCATGCGAGCACCAGGGACGCTGCTAGTCTTCGACGTGAGCGACAATTACGTGTGGCGACTTCTAAATCAGGAAGGACTCCGTCCTTACCACTTTACAAGAGTTCAAGAATTGCATCCACATGACTACGCCGGCTCGCCTCGCGTTCTGTAATTGGATTCGAGAAGAACGCCGCAACATTCTGTGGACTGACGAGTCCACATTCACAAGGATTGGTATGTTCAACATACACAATGCGCATTATTGGACTGAGACAAATCCTCGTGTTGTGCGGCCTGACCACTTTCAGACTCGGTTTACTGTTAATGTGTGGGGATAAGTAGGTAGTGTTTAGTAAATAACTGGAAATACGGTGCAATTGCTGTAAATAAGGTGATTAACTTTTAAACACGCCAGGTTACTGTAATTTATCGTTTTTTGATATTGATCTAAGGGCTGATTTTTCAATCGTCAGATAACTTTTATCGTTTGACGTTTTGACAGCTTTTATATAGAAAATGTGTCAAACCGCCATATTTATTCGTCAGGTAAAAGTTAACTGACGATTGAAAAATCAGCCCTAAGTCCTATTTGTTTATAAATAATAATAAGAAAAAATTGCAATTCTTACAGTAACTTGACAGTCCAAAGCCTGATTTAAGTGTGATGGGGAGTTTACCATCTTATTTACGTCAGTTTTTTGAAGAAATGCGGTAACTGGTAAGTGCACTTTTAAAACACTTGTTTGTCTGCGTATTATTGTGTATCTACCTAGTAGATTAGATAGTTACGAACTGCGGGGTAATTGCGTAACACACTATCAGTAGCAATGGGTTTCATTTTAACAGTTCAACAACATTCATTGCGTTAGTTACGTTGTTGTGCAGACACATTTTTGAATGGAGCAATGGATTAACAATAGGCTTGAAAATGATTCAAACTGAGAGTATTAAACCCGTGATAATCGCAGGAGAACGTATTGCTGTGTTTGGGTGTCTTAATAATTCATCGATTCCAGAATTGTCTCTGTTCAAATTACCCATTGAACAGGAAAGAAGTCACTTTTTCTAGCATATCATTTTTACTTGATGATGAGATACCTACTTACTTATTTTTGTTGTATTAGTTTTCTATCAGACAGAGGAAGTAGGTAGGCCTACATTCCCACTAGAATGTACTAGGTACTTTTGATCTGTCAATTGATTTGCCGCTATTGCTTTGTTTATGTTTAGTCATGCCGATTTCTCAGTACCTATTGTAGGTATAGTAACTAAGTACCTAATTACAGTTATAAAATCGCACTTAAAAAATAAGTAATTGACTAATTGTGAATCAGATAAATAGAGCAAAGTTCGAATCACCTACCGTCTACTCGTGCTCATCACCGCCCCGCCCCGTCTGCTGGCCCGTCGCTCTTTCTTTCATCGTGAAAGGTTTCATCATCGTTTAGGTACCCAGACAATACAAGTAAAAAATACAACTTCCCGACCCTTGCCAATTTATTGGCACTGAATTAAAATTTAACTAAAAGTGACAACCCTGAGACAGTAGGCAATTATATCGCGGATTGTGCCGGAGATAACCTACTTCCTCTCTTTTTACTATGTTCTAGGAATGCTACTCCCCCGCCCGCTTCCCGCGCACTTCCCCGATGGCGCCCGTATTGTAACCGTTATCATCGCACACGCCACTCAGCTGATTTCGGTGTTCATTCAAGAATAGTTAGAAAGAGATAGCAATTGTTTTCATTGACGAAGCGACACATCGCGCGTAGTTTGTGAACCACGTTATGCAGAATAGAGTAAATGTTTATTTAATTACTTTATTTTCTCAAATTGATTTAACTATTCCGGGGTACAAAATTTCTTCACCACTGTAATCTCTAGACATAATACTGTCTCCCATTGAAGCCGTGGCAGATATTTTTATAGCATCTTATATGGCTAGAAAAGAGGTGCCTAAGGGTGCGTTTCCACTGAAGCGGAGACGAGCGGTGCTGAGCGGAGACGTGCGTGAATCAACCAATCACAATAGTGGAAATCCTCATCGCGTCTCTCGTCTCGTTTGTGATTGGACGATTCCTGCACGTCTCCGCTCAGCTCCGCTCATCTCTGCTTCAGTGGAAACGCACCCTAATGATGACAGCTAAACTCCTACATCTTTTAATAGCACAAAACAACGCCGCATTTCATGCCTGTTGATCCGCTTCGTTCTTCTGAACACAGTACACAATGGATTTTGATACGGGTTTCACCACAATTGAAAGAATTTATTTCGAAAGTTTTATTTGTATCAATCAATCAACTCAGCCTATCGCAGCCTACTGCTGGACATAGGCCTCTCCCAAGCTGCGCCACAACACCGTGTTTGTGTGTATGTGTATAATACATTAAAATTTAACTAAGATACAGCACAGGAATACCTTAGTTAATTATTGGGGTGTCGTATTACCTAGTAAATAAGTTGTGGAGGTCAAATAGGTAGTTGCTACATGTAAAATACTGGTATTCAGCTGCATCCGATTAGATTGGAAGCCAACCCCGTCATAGTTGGAAAGAGGTTAAGCAGATGATGATAGCACAGGAATCTCGATGTTTTGACAGGTCAGCACTTCAGTAGATTGCATCCGTGTGAAGCAAGGGCCAAGAAGGCTAACGAGGGAAGGGTGGCGATGTAAGAAAAAATATTTAAACTTATGTCTTACGTAGGTCAAATTCGCTAGGTTCTGCTCCGACAGGATCCTTTCGGGTGTTTCTTTGAATACATCAGTAAGATCTGAAAGTAAGAAAGACAATTAATTAATTATTTACTGCAGTTAGTTTGTCTAAAATAACATTAATTAATTCTAGGAGCGATGAACACAATACTTATTTGAAAAAATAGAGAGTGATACAGTTTTAGGGAAATTCGATGCACATTTTTACCTAAATATTGTACAATGAATCCCATGATCCCATCTGATGTTGAGTTTACATGTACGTATACGGGTTTCTCTGACTTTGGTATAATTCTGGACCTAGGCCAGCTATCCAGGCCATTTTTTGCTGAAACTTCACATTCCAGTGGGCAATTTGATAAACAATTTATTTTAACACATTGTTACATCTCTTCATTTTCATTTCCGCGCGTTGGCTGGGTGCCAGGAGCACTTTTGTTTACAATACGCATTATTAGTTCCTATTCTCATATCGATGATATTACGAGATCTAGCATATCTCAGAGTAATTCCTTCAGAGAATACAATATACTGTAATGTTTATAATTACATGTAATCCAGAGCAGTGGTGGCCCAGTGGGTACAGACAAGACATACGAGTTGTAGGTCGTAGGTTCGAACCCAGACAGGCGCTTTACTTTGTGTAAAATATTTCATCACTACTGTTTAGAAATACCGGTGAAGGAAAACATCGTGAGAAAACCAGCATGTCCTAGAACCAAAAAATTGGAAGACATGTGACATCTACAACCCTTGAACCCGCACTGGTCCCGCGTGGTGCCCACTCCGTGTTACAGAGAGAGGAGGCCCGTGTCCCAGGCTGGGAACATTATAGGCTGATTAAGATTACATAATACCGAATTGATGACCAAGGAGCTTTCTTGCATCTTTAATATATTTATTATTCAATGGCTGAATGATCAGCGGTGACCATAAATGAGTGACCATATTTATGCATTTGTACGTGTTAGATGTGTGTTTTTAAACAAAATCACGGTTCAGTCTCATAACGTTCAAGTTGCAAAATAACATATGGTAGCAAAAAGTTCAAATCTCATAAGACCCAAGTCTCGAAACCTCCAAGTTGCAAAATATCTACATCTCAAAACGTTCAAGTTGCAAAATAGTCAAGTCTTCAAACATCCATGTCTCATAATATACATTTTTTATTTAAGTAAGTGGATTCCTAAAGTCCCATGTCTTGTCCAGTCTGTTCCATTTTTTCACGTTTTCTTTTTTCAACTATCTTTTGCACTGCACTTAAATGGTCACAAACAGCCCGTTTCAAATTGTTTTTTTCTTTAATAATTTAATTTTTTTCGTGATTTTGTTCACAAGTATGTACACACTCCCTTAAAATGTTTTTTCCGCTTTCATCTAATTTTATAGATGCACTACACAAACGGTTATTTACACATCTCCAAAAAGTTGTTCCACTTTTATTAGTCACACTTTTGTTATATCTATATCCGTCGCGAATCAATGATAAATTCCCTTTTTGATTATTAAGAAACTCCAATTCCTGATCCATTTTCTAATAAATAGTCAATAACTACAATATGTTTACTCTATAGTACACACTTCTCGTCGAACAATGCAGAAAATAACGATATTGATGGTACAACAAAAAAAGCAAAAGAAAGTACCCTGGTTAAGATGTGTTTTTAATATAAATAATTAAAAGGTTTGTGTACCCTCAATTTCAAAAGTATTAAGATGCGTTTAGTTTTAGGTAATTTTAACAAAATTCATATCAAGAATATGTAAACACAGTTACAGACAAAGTAATGACTTAAGTATATATTTGATAATATATTTTCCTGCAATAAGCATTTGCTTATTATGTGCTAGTAAATTAAAAATAAATATAGAGTATATAATAATAACAACATTAAATAACATTGTTGTATTTTACCTACATTTACAAGCTCCAACTAATTGAATTTGATACCAACATGAATGTTTTATTTTGATTCTGATTTATTTACAGTGTCAGTGGCCAGAAGGCCACTAATAACTTCTTCTTGTGCTGACTTGCGGTGTTATAGTATAGCATTATAGTTTCCATATTTTTTTTTAAATTGGTGGATCAAGGTCGATGTCAAAAATATAATAAACACCACTTACAAATCCACTTAAATAAATAATGTATATTATGAGACATGGATGTTTGGAGACTTGACTGTTTTGCAACTTGAACGTTTTGAGATGTAGATATTTTGCAACTTGGAGGTTTCGAGACTTGGGTCTTATGAGATTTGAACTTTTTGCTACCATATGTTATTTTGCAACTTGAACGTTATGAGACTGAACCAAAATCACTTAGGGAATCCTAATTGGGAACTCTAAGACTTTTCCCTGCCGGTAGGTATATATTTGGCTTATCACATAATGACGTCATCTATACATAATTATTATAAATTAAAGTCGCTTTTCATGTCTGTTTATGTGGCCGCGTTGTTCTCCTAAATTTCGCAACGGATTTTGATATGGTTGTCACCATCAGAATTTTGAGAATTTATTCCGGAAGATCATGTGTATACAAGGTGTAACATAATTAACGCACAACCTCTTAAGGGGTCATTGAACTCATTATTATGAATAACTTTTACTAGGGGACCAAACCTGAAATCGTGAAAAAAGAATCAGCTGTTCCCTACATTTTGACGAGAGCGAACATAAATGTAGGAAGCAGCAATTTTTTTTTTGCGATTTCAGATTTGGTCCCATAGTACAAGTTATTCATAATGATGAGTACAATGACCCCTTAAGAGGTTGTGCGTTAATTATGTTACACCTTGTATATTAAACTTACTTTATTAAAGAAATTTCGATTTTTGTCCAGTCTTAAAAACCGTGTGAAATAGGGGCGGGACGCTAGTTTCACAAAAATACAAAGTTGACGGCACTTCCATTTGTGGAGTTTTACGGCTCGTGAAACTCCACAAATGGAAACTAAGGGCATGATGAGTAATGTAGACATTTCAAATGAATCTAAAGTAGTTAATAACGGATTGCTTTCCTAGTTAAATTGACTATGATTTATAGCCTCTAGTTACGCGTGTCGGATGCCCGTTTATAATTAATTTTGTTCGCTCATTATTATGTTAAACATCCGACTAGAAGTCATAGCTACCAATATACATACACAGGTAAGTGATACTGATGTTTGATTAATTGGTTGAATGCCGTAATTACAGAAACAATTAAGAAGCCATTACGTCTCGCGTAGATCTGTGTTTCTCGCAGTCGAGTGGTTAAAAGTACAATATTTATCTTCGATTAAATAAGGACCCATGAATGTATTCAACTTAATTGTTTACTACTCCTAAAACCGATAAAGTCTAATCACGGAGAGAAAAACTGAATACGCGTGCACTTACATGAAACGGAGACTGTTTAGTTTTTAACCGACTTCAAAGAAAAAGGAGGTTCTCAGTTCGTCGGAATCTTTTTTTAAATGTATTTTCCCCGATTACATACTCAAAGACGGCTGGACCGATATGGAAAATTCTTTTTTTGTTTGAAAGGGTATAACTTCTTAGGTAGTCACATTGTCATCAGGTCTTTCTTATAACTATACAAGCTGGGGTGCCCGGCTTCGCTCAGAGAGTTGTTCCAGAATATTCTACAACATTCGAGAGTGTTTTGGAATATTCCATAATGATTTGGGATGTTCCTGAAAATTCCACAACATTCCAGAATGTTTTGGAATGCTCTCGAATACTCTCGAATGTTCTGAACTGTTCATGAAATTTCTAGAGGGCGAAACTTCCAGCCCTTATATCTTCAAAAGCACGCCCTTCAGGTAAAAACTGGAATCTTCTTCATGAATGAGAGGGCTACCACAACATAACTCCCTTGATCGTACCGGGACTCATTTCTGAGTTTTAGCGGCACGCACATTGTAGGTACACTTTCGTTTATAATATATATTGATTACATTGATTGATTATATGACGGCTACAACCATCTTACTGCGACATGTGCACTGACTGAACAGGTCCACTCAATGTGTGGTTCTTTCCATTCATCATTATAAGGTCTTTAAAGGAGTCTCTGAAATCCGAATTTGTTCCAGTGTTTCTTTTCAGGGTAGTCGGATAGGGAACCCCAACTACAAAACATTAACAACACACAAAACATCAACACCAAGCTTAAACATATTATTTAGGGCTGATTTTTCAATCGTCAGATAACTTTTATCTGAGGAATAAATATGGCGGTTTGACATATTTTCTATACAAAAGCTGTCAAAACGTCAAACATACGCCCCAGATAAAAGTTATCTGACGATTGAAAAATCGGCCCTTAGTGTGTAAAAGTGTTACATTATATTATAACCAACTTACAAAATAAATACGAGTATCGTTTATCAAAAAGGTAAAATTGATAGATCATACGTATGTCATCACGCCTGTCATCCCCGAAGGGTTACGGAGAGGTGTACCTATAGTAGTACACTCACATTTCGCCATTTCCAAAAAAAAAAAGACAGAGGAAGGGGGTTGTAAAATTGATCATGTTTAGAAAAATACACAACAAGTCCTCGATAACATAATTCTAATCTGTCCATTACGGCTACCGTCACAAATTCGCCAATTTTCCACATCGCGTCGCGATAACCAAGCAGATTTCACTTTTTATCGTTTCTCTGATTCACCTTGAATTGGGAAAAAGTCATTAATTTCGTTGGATACTATGCTTTGTGTGCTACTTCGAACTTTAACACAATGAAACTTTCTGACACAGCTCTTTTTGAATAGTATTTGCATTAAATAACACATACATGGCTAAGCTTTAGAACTGAAAACATACTCAAACACTTTAGTCTACCTCTCACTACAATAATGTTAAAATTAAAGAGACAGCATCAACTTGAACGGTGACCTATGTTTGCCTTTTATGTCATCGTAAAGTTCTTACAATATGTTATTCAAGACAAACTTGATTAAATTGGGTTGATTTTTGTTTTATCTAATCAGCGGTTAGAATTCTTCGGCTAAGTATGGGGCTCAGTTATATTAAATAGTGTCCTAGCTGTAGCGGAATTGTATTTTCCTTTGCCAGTCTATATTACAGTAGAATGATCTATCATTTACCAATCTGTTCTTATCTTTTATTCTATCGTATGATAGCACTATAAAAATTTAGCTATTTACACAAAAAAAATCTATAATTTTTCATGTTAAATTACTCACCAATGAAAATGTTGTGAAACAACTAATCAATCAATTTACACGGTCAATCTTAGATTAACTATTAGTCGCTACGCTATTACGTTACATAGAAAAAGTAGGTTTTGTTTTATAGCAAAACGAAGGGTTTACATATGATTCTGACATCATTTGGCTGGGATAAGAAAGCGTGCTCTTTACAACAGTTAGGTATCGTGAAACAGTTTAAATTTCTCAGTGTATTATGTATTCAGAAGGCATAAATATATACTCGTGGTCTGATAGCCTAATAAAAGATCAAGGGAATGTATTATAACTTTAGAGTGCTCTTCCGAAGGCAAACGCAACCGGAACCCGCAAGCGGCAACGTCGCCCAATCGGCAATCGCAATGCCAGACCGCAGCGACTCGACATGCCACTGCGGTTTTAATAATTCTGAACGCGGCGCCACAACTTCGACGGCAGCGGAATTTCTCTTCTTCAGTTTCGCGATAGTTATTTCGACGGTCCCTACGTACATAAAGGCAATAATGGCATTTTTTTATTATTGCTTATTTGGCTCTAGATTTTCCATATGCACATACCTATATAAGTTTTTTTTAAATATTATGTATTTGACTTCATTTACAAATCGTATAAGAGAACAAATATTATAATTACAACGAATATGTGTCGTAGGTGCGGATATCTATACGTATCGTTTCGTACGGTTTTCGACATGTCTTTATGTACGTATGGACCGTCGATTTATCTAACAAAAAATATGTTTTGTAGCTCTGTTAGTGGCAGCCAGTGACAGCACAACTGGTTTGGGGTCTGCGGTCGAGGCTCGATCGCAGCGGCACGCGGCAACGTCGCCGTCTACGAGAGCATTTTCATAAAGTTACATAGAAGCGTATCGTGTTGCAGCGGTCTGTCATTGCGATTGGGCGACGACGTTGCCACTGCGTGTTGCGGTTGGAGTCACCTTCGGAAGAGGACCTAACATTACCTAAATTTTTTCCATTTTTATTTGGCGCCTTGGTGGCAAGTACAGGATCACCGGACCGGTCCTGGTCCTTGTATGTTACTCGCCATGATTCTTTATAATTTAATTTGAACAGTTTATATGACATACATATACTAACACATTGTTGAATTGCACTATACCTGCATGTGTGTGTTGACCACTTCATCATGATGGCCGGAGACATTCTGACACGAAAATGATAGTAACAATGACTATTACAAAAGCGTGGAATAACCCTGACCTTATGCTGTTTAATAAGGATGTCGTTTACCAAGCGTGCGTGGTTAAAGAAAAACCTGAGATTCACTGTATACCGGTAATTGTCCGCATAGAATGGAATAGGTCAACAATATGCTTAATAAAAATGTTAAATTTATTCATTCACTGAGAGACAACGCACAGCCGAAGCCGCTGGCTTTAGAAGCATGAAATTTTCCACAAGAGTTCCTGTGCTACCAGCCAAACCCGATTTCAGGCCAAACTAGTTTGTCCTAGGCCAAACCGGTTCACTAACTAAGCCGGGGCGCCGCGACCAAATAGGTTAGGTTAGGTTAGAACTGTGACCAGCCACGCTACTTCTAAAAGCTAGGCTGTTAACTAAGCGGCTAATTAAGCTTGCCCTAAGACAAACAACAGGATTTTCGAAAATTCACCCCCTAAAGGGTTTAACCTCTTTAGGGGATGAAAGTTTGTGTGTAAGGTCTTCATCTTTGCCGATGGGAAATTGTTATGGGTTCCTTTATAATTTGGTCGGCGTCGTGTGTACGTGGAATCAAACAAAAATCAACATTATATCGCCGACGGCGACGCTTCACTCGAGTGAAGCATCTGATATCGGCTATTATGTAAACAATTCATCCGACATGCGGCAAACGTGTCCGGCTTTCCGGCACAGTTCCACTTGAGCTTGGCTGCTGTTTGCGTGACATTGACGATTTGCGTCTTGGAGCGCAGTATCGTCTGTTGATCCGGTATAAGATATTAATTAATAAAATATAGGTTAATACGTACTGTCATCAGGCACGATGGGGTCGCTAACTTTGGGCATATTATCCGTCATGTTGACGGGTGGATTTCCCGTGAGGTTCACATGCAGGATCCCGGAACCGTTCACGCCCAGCAGCGGGATCTGAGTCACCGAAGTCGCTGTAGGTGCCGCTGCATCTGCAGAAATGGAGATAAAAAAGGATTATTTAAAAATAGCGGTATTCGCTATCGAATTTTTAATTCCACGGTGCGACTGGCAGACCCTGCAAGGTTCTGTTCACATAAGTAACATCACAATCGCGATTAAGTGTAGAAGCTTGCCAGAGCTACTTCTTTTTGGATGGGAATTATCAAACATGCTGTTAGGTCGACAATTCAAGTTTACTTCGTAAAACATCATTTGTAGAACAAGTTAAAAATAAGTGTATTTAACTGGTGCACTAGAAGACATGACCAATGGATCCTCGCCAAGTAGCAGAGCATGTCGCAGCATGTGCTAATGCAAGGTTGAGGTACTAATGAGTAAATAGCAAATGCGCAGAGGCAAGGCTCTTGGCTCATTTGTGAACATACCTACATTAACTTGAGTTGTGTTACTTTGTCTTTAATTAAATATGTTAATTTTGATTCCCCGGTCAGTTGGTTACTTGTTTAATTCTATGTTATTTACAAGTTCTCTTTTACTTCCAATAATAATAATTAAAGACAAATTCGCGCTCAGCGATAGTCAAAATATACGGGACAAGATAGAAACATTACCCACATAGTTAAAGCTTAAAAAAACAGTCGAACAGCAATTATTTCCATTTCCACCATAATGCAGTGAATAAAACTCCAGCTTTTCTGCAAAATAATTGACAGGTAGACATTCGTATATCTAGAACGATTTAATGATGGCACTTGACACCTCGTCTCTTTCTAACGCATAGATGTCACATAGCGCTGTCTCTTCCTGTCATTACGAACAAATTGCTTGCAGGTGCAATAGGTTAATTAATAATGCAACAATAGGCAAGCTGTATTAGGTTTCCAACATGATATCCGCTAGAAAACAATATCCGTTACAGTTAGCTTGGCTAGTGTTTATGTAGCTGATGTGTACTAGGAGAACATAAGTTGTAGATAACACATTAGTTACTCCTCCTCCTCCTCGCCAGGACAAAGAAGATAAGCATAATTATGGTTTATGTGATCACTAGCTTTTGCTCGCGGCTTCGCCCGCGTGCGTGGACGTCGGAAAATATCCCACGGGAACGTACTATCGGGATTAAAAGTACCCCATGTGTTAATCCAGGTAAACAATGTATTAATTCCGTAATACATTGTTTTCATAAAACTCTATTGGTTTACGCGGCACACGCCAGAAAGCTCCCAGTCGGCATGAATTTTCCGACATCTTCAGCAATCATCATATCATCACATTTCAGCCAATTTACACAAAACCTTTAATTAATTATACTCTTAAACTTTCCTCATGAATCACTCCGTCTATTGGTGAAAACCGCATGAAAATCCGTTCGGTAGTTTTTGAGTTTATCGCATTCAGACTGCCGCGGCGGGAGGACTTTGTTTAGACAAAATAATGCCAGTCACGCTCAAATAACAAATAACTTTTGACCGAGTGGACCGATTAATGAAATAAAGACTAAATGTTACCTCAAGATACAAACTATGACTAGATACATTTCCAATCCCTTAAATCTTTTAAAAAGAGGTACCTACACAATAATTTTAATATTATTTGTGAATTTTAAAATCAACCCCTATTTTACCTCCTTAGGGGATGATTTGTCAGAAACGCTGAAGAATAATATAATTCTTTATTTGTTACCAAAAGCATAAATTTGAATTGTCAAGAACTTAAGAAATGCTAGATTTCCCATACAAACTTTCATCCCCATATCACCCCATTATTTTCGAGCTACAAAGTAGCCTATGTAGCCCCAGGATGCAGGATGGTTTGGGGTCTGCGGTCGAGGCTCGATCGCAGCGCCAGGCGGCAACATCGCCATCTACGAGAGCCATCTATGGGCTTGCCAAATTTTATAGGAATTCGTTCAGTGGTTTAGGCGTGAAAAGTTAACAGACAGACCGAGTTACTTTCGAATTTATAATGTTAACATAGATGGTAAATAGCGCTAGCGTAGGTATGCGTATGATTATGATGTGACATGGTTGTCAGCCAAACACCCTAATTGCACAACGCATTCCTAATGACAATCGTTTATATTATGACAGTTCAACAACGTCCATTGCGTTGAGTAGGTTATCGGCACGATAGTACTTAATAATTCCATGATCATCGGCAAGATTTTAAAAAGTTACTTAAAGTTGTTGGTTCAAATCCGGGCAAGTACCAATGTGACTTCTTCAATTCATATGTCCTTTGTGAGTATTGGTTATTACTTACATCGGTGAAGAGAAAACACCGTGAGAAAACCTGAACTTACTCAAATTGGCGATTTCAAACTTATAATAACTCTATTATAAGTTTGAAATCGCCAACCTCTCTTGAGCAAGCGTGGTGATCAACGCTCGTGCCTTCTCTGTACGAGAAGAGCCTTTTTGTCTGCCAGCAGTGGGACACTAATAGGATGGTATTAATTAAAAAAAATATCTTGCCAACGAGAAAATGTTTGTAATCTGTTTATGATATGATTACAGCAGATTTACAAACCGTCAAGTTTTCTTCAAATTATGCAGGCTCCACTCCACACTAAATTGACGTTTGTCACACTAAGCCGAAACCAAATAATTTGAATAAAACAATAAAGAAAAATTACTTTACTTACGTTGTCATCTCATACAAACAAACGATATAATAATATTTACATTAAATGTTTTTCTTTTCATTGCGACAGTTCTTAGAACTGCTAACATACGTAATGAACTTATGATGCAAGATGTGACCCTGATGTCATCAAGGATTTATTCCAGAATAGTATATTTAACCGACTTAAAAAAAGAAGGAGGTTCTCAGTTCGTCGGAATCTTTTATTTAATGTGTTCTCCGATTACTCGAAGACGGCTAGGCCGATTTGGAAAATTCTTTTTTTGTTTGAAAGGGGTGGTCCCTTTGTCATCAGGTCAGGATCTGATGATGGGAGCCTGGAGAAATCGAGGGAACTTTTCAATTATTATAAGCACACCTATAGCGATTCAGGCATTTTTTTTATAGTAACTTGTACATTTGCTCTCGGAAAGCACCATTTGGTGAAGTGGAACTGATGATGAAGTCGACAGATGGTCACCGGAACCACTCAATAATAAGTATTTCACGGGTTGCGATTCGATTACTTTAAAATGATTGCTAAGCAATATAAGCTCGTCACAATGCATTATGTTGAAGTGGAGCTGATGGTGAAGTACCAGGAGAACTCCTCTTTAATTGACGTCCCTGCATCGAGAAAAGCAATATTTTGTAAAAAAAAAGGTGATGAGCAGTTGCCATTAGGTTATTGTGACTTAGATAAATTACAAACCGACCCACTAAAAAGTGAAAACTAAAAAACTTTTTTGCAAAAAAAAAATCACTACAAAGTGAAAAATATCTTTAATTTCGGAAGTCTGTGGTAAAAACCTAAAATACAGATCCAAAGACACTGGACCTAGTGATTTTTTTTGGAAATCAGTTGTTTTTTTTTATTGTCCTACACTTAGTTGTTCAAAGGCCTTTGTTACTGGAAGTCACAGTGAAGTGTGCATCGGCGACAAATAATACTAGCTAATAATAAATTATAAACGCAATCTAATGGCATTCAAGATAAAATGTCAATCAGCACCCTAGTTACATTGTACCATTTATTTTACCCGTTCAAAAGCTTTAAGACGGTGCATTCTAAAAGGTGTAAGTACTTAAAAAAAAATCATAATTGCCACAGACAGACACACAGATAACGTTAAACTTATAACACCCCTCCGTTTCCGTCGGCGGTTAAAAAAAAGCATTTAGAAAGTTTCCAAATGCTTTTTAACATCTAAATACTTAAATCAATATTTTTGTGGACTACAGAGCGATATTTCATAATTTTATTTAGTACCTATTATTAACAAACTAGCTGACCTGACAGACGTTGTCCTGTCCCAATAATTCATACAAAAATCCTATGGAAAAAAGGACGTTTAATTTTTCCAGAATTTTAAAATATTTCGGGAACCTTTTCCAATTTTCCTTTCCATAAAAAACTAATTTGGACTATTACGAACATTTTAAAACAAAATCTCAAGTGATGCGTTCACCAACGAATTACATTTCATTTTTAGGGTTCCGTACCTCAAAAGGAAAAAACGGTAGCCTTATAGGATCACTTCATTGTCTGACTGTCAGTTTGTCAAGACACTTTTTCTCAGAACCGCGTGGAGGTATCATGAAAATGTTTTTAACTACTTTTTAGACCTATGTATCCTGCTTATGCGTATGAAGTTTCATTAAAATCGGTTCATTCGGTTCGAAAAACAAGGACTTGAATGTTTGTATGAAATGTCGTACTCGAAAACCATGTTCCTCAACATACTAGTTGAATTTAAAATTAGTCATTCAGTGAGGCATTCACCAATATATTATTATCATGATAATCTACACATATTA
Organism: Fissipunctia ypsillon; assembly: GCA_947568875.1. Lineage (NCBI taxonomy): Eukaryota > Metazoa > Arthropoda > Insecta > Lepidoptera > Noctuidae > Fissipunctia > Fissipunctia ypsillon. The sequence continues at coordinate 28,661,582 of OX387643.1, forward strand.
TAAATTAAAGTCGCTTTTCGTGTCTGTCTGTGTGACCGCGTTTTTCTCCTAAACTCCGCAACGGATTTTGATACGGTTTTCACCATCAATTAGAGAATTTATTCCGGAAGGTTTATGTGTAAGTATAATACATTAATATTAAACTTACGTATTATAAAGAAATCTCGATGTTTGGTCATGTCGTAAAAACCGTGCGAAGCGGGGCCGGGTCGCTAGTAGAGAATAAACGAAAGTTATTCCATTGACACAACATAACCAGAACTCATTCTGTCCGTTGTAAACAATGGCGTCGCGCATGAGTTAACTGCCATGTCGGTGGACGGACGTGTCCCTAAATACAGTATGACTGGTGAAACGAGGGATAAAATCTATGCTCCCGAAGTCAGAAGCCCGAAAAACTGACAATCAGTCTTACCAAGGGGTATCGTGTTACCCAGTACCTGGGTTGTGGAGGTAGATAGGCAGTTGCTCCATGTAAAACACTGGTATTCAGCTGGTTCGCCGACTTCAGCATACCTGGCTGCGAAAAATGACTTCAAGTCAAGCGGCACTCTAGCGCACATTACAGCCGCAACTGGCCGCAGCGTAGCGCACATCGATACAAAAAATTGGCTGAGTAGGTACGAGTCGGACTCGCACAAGAAGGGTTCCGTACCACCGTACAATATTTAACACTAAATTTTTTACTTTATTTAAAAAAAAAACACCTTTCTTGTGGGGACTATTTAATTTGTATTATTTGTTGTTATAGCGGCAAAATGAATACTTACACAATCTGTGAAAACTCAACTATTACGGTTCATGAGGTACAGCCCGCTGACAGACAGACGGACGGACGGACAGCGGAGGCTTAGCGGGTTCCGTTTGGCACCCTTGGCGTACGGAACCCTAAAAAGAGCTATGCGGCCCGCCTGTATTGTGCGATGGCTTAAACAAACTGTACGAAAGAGATGTTGGAGGACTGGCGCGCCCAAATCAACGTCAGCCTGTAAGGTGCAACTAGATTGTGGTCGATCGACGTCGAGTCGTTATTGGTCACCCAAAACATAATCAAATGATGATATTATAATACAGTCATTTGGTGCTCAGTTTTTGGGACATACATTTAATATCCTTACAACAATTTATCTACATCGGAACAGTCTGGGAAATTGTCCAAGTTGAAAGTGCTCTTAAAAGAGAAGGGGCAATATTTTGTCTACGCCAAGAGAGTTTCATCCTATGCGGATTAAAAATCATGATGACAAAAGCCGCGTGCCCGATCGGGTTTCCCATCAGCTACTTTTTGCCTTAGTGATGAGTTTCCAAAAACAATGATAGGTACAAGTTACTTTTATTTATAAGCAAAAGTCTAAGTACCAACTCCCATGTCAACTTTCAAAAATTTCCGAATTTCCAGTTTTATCCCACGTATTACCCCTTTAGGGGGGGGAGGAATGTTCAAAAATCCTTCCGTACTGCTCACTTTCATTACAACAGGAACTCTTGTGCAACATTTCAAGCTTCTAAACTCAGCGGTCTAGGCTGTGCGTTGTCTGTCAATGAATTTAAGATATTTATTAAGTTGATGAACTAAAATGTACGTACAATACGTATCAAACTTTATGGCAGCTCTGAAGTGCGCTACTTGCTGCGCAGTACCGCACCCCTCACCCCCGCTGACACATGAATTTGTTACAGCGCAGCGACTCGCCCTAAGTTCCGAGCCGCCACAAAGTTTGTATCGGGCTGCACCTAAGTTCGTTCTTGGCTTATTTATACTAATGCCAAACGGTCGTGGTTTACTGTTACCGTGTAATCGCTGTAGAGCCGACATAAAATTTCCATAACAAGGAAAGAGTTATCAAATAACTTTCTCCCACGATACATCTCATGACTATTTACTTCGTAAATGTACATTTTAAAAGGCGAACAATGACAGAACTGGCTTCTTTGTACCTACTGCAATTTCAAGCATAAGCAAAGCTCCACTTAGTTACATATTCTTAATAAGATTATTATAAATTAAAGTCGCTATTTGTGTCTGTATGTGTGACCGCGCTGTTCTACTAAACTACACAACGGATTTTAATTCCGTTTTTACCATCAATCGGATAGTTCTTACCGGAAGGCTCGTCGGCTCGTCGGGGGGGTTCGTTTCGGAAGGTTTATGTGTACTGTACCACAGATAATACATGAATATTAGAGTTACATATAAGAAATCCCGATGTTTTGTCGAGTCGTAAAAACCATATGTAGCAGGGGTGGGTTGTTAGTCTCTGATAAAAGGCAAGGGGCAAGGGGTAAGCAGTTGCTACCAAATTGTCATAGTAGCATCCAGGTTTTTACAGAGATGGGAAGAAAGAAAGAAATACTATTCTGTTACCACACAGAGTAGCGAAAAGATACTCGCTGAATCCAGAAGTCGGTTAAAAAATGAGCTACACAGTAGAGCCAAAAATGAACCCTATCTCAGCACAAGTCGCAGGCAGCTCCGCATTCTGGTGCCACGAGTGCTACCGTCCCCTTTGCGGACAACTGGCGTGACGGATACTGTTTATTTATGGACAATTCCTATACCAATGAATCTATCGAGTTACGCTTCACGTGCACAATAGTGGATATTGTTGCAATTGAAAATCCATTGCATGCATTGTTTGGCATTTTTTCCTTTTTACGTCATCCAAGGCAGTGTTGACCTTCCTGCTTTGTAAACATTTACTTGACGTTTAGCACGTTGAGGCATGGCACGATAACAGAGTTTGAGTACCCAAATAATTTATGTTTTATCATAAGAAACACATCAGACACAAACATAAAAACCGTGATTATACCAATATTACACGGTTTGGCTGCCTCGTTGGTCTAGTGGTCGCAAGCGCTACTGCCGAGCATGAGGTCCTGGGATAGATTCTTGGGTCGGGCAAAGTGTTATTATGTTTTTCCATCTGGAATTTCTCAGTAGCAGCCTGGAGTCTGGATTTGTGCCCGATTGATTGCAATAGGCTCGCCCCTTGTAACATGGTGCTTAAACATAGCTGGCGAAATGTGGATGAGCTATAAGTACAGCCCTGCCTAACCCTTCGAGAATACCGGAGTGATGGTATGGTAGACGGTTCAAGTAAATTGATCGGGGTGCTTTAAAAAAACCTCTACGAGTGGCGTAGCACGGCTGGGCCCCTGGCCCTGGCCACTGTGCCGGTCAGCCTCGCTAGACATTGTTGACTAGCTTATATTTCTAGCAAAGAATGAGCTATTATAGTTCAAGGGAAAGGGTATTCGAGAGAAGAACATTCACTTTGAAAGGCTCACAAATGAAAGCATTAAATTATGTTTACACGATAGTACATTTATTGGAAGGTTAAGTGTTGCAGAAAACTATTTAGGTACCAGCTCTATTGAGGATTGAGGAAAATATTGTATGGCAAATGACTGCATTTTTAAAGGAATCACACCTATCTAGAAACCAATGAAAAGGTTTCAAATACGCTTTAAGGCGTAGACGCGCGCCGCGACAGTGCGACGCGATTCTAGTAGAACAATTTCCATGAAGTTTTCAAAGAAATTGCTCTACTAGAGTCGCGTCGCGCGTGCCAGCGGGAGCCTTTATTTTCAAATGGTGCCTTATTATCGGCGATGAGCTTATGACAGATGAATCATTAAATTATTTCAAAAAGATTAACTCTGTTATGAACCTATGATCACAAAGGATGATGCTCCTGTCCTGCTAACATAATCCTATATGGCGCAATTAGATCGCAATGTCTTGCAAATTCACCCAAACTCCTACGCCTATAGAATTATAGTAATTACTAGCCGTGTGCCCCATGGGATTACCTAGCGGCAACTTCTCAGGAGCCAACTTTTTAAGATATTCGTGGTATATGGATATCCATACATAGGTTAAAATGTAATGAGTTCTTTATACAAGATGGAGACGACAACACGACAATAACTTAAACTACGTATTCTAATGACGTTGGTAGTCTGCATACGAAAATTCTATAGTCACTATAGCTAGTCGGCTGATCGGCAAAATCAATAGTCGGCCCATGTGAGTGATTTTTTCAAACAAACTAAATAGAAGTGCTAAGTATTTAGTTTGTTTGAAAAAAAAAAAAACCTTTTTAATGTCATCCGTTAGGTTAGGTTAGGTTTATTTAATAGTTTCAAAATACTCCTATGCATTAGTATTGCCAGTGTTTTCATTTATTGTCGTCTCCACATTGTAAAAAGACGCGGTAAAAACCTGTATCTGTCTAAATAGACTTTAACCACTCGACTGCTGGAAATGGTGATCTATGGAAGACACAATGGCTTTTTAAAATTTTTAATGGCTTCTATAGATCAGTTTGGCTTGGACAAAGTTTAATCCGAAGAATGATCACATAAGGATTTCGGCCTCAAGAACATGTTCACTCATATTTCGGATAATCAGGCGTGTTCCATTGTACAATTCTTTCGTGTGTTTAAGTTATGCTGCAACATGACGATCGATCCTATCTTCAGTCTCTGTATGTGCGGCTTTCCTGAACGAGTCTGCGAGTTAATGAACTCTGTTGGATAAATTCTTATATTCCTCTGCATCATCACACTCAATATTGTCGATGCAGCTGTAACCTGTAGCTTCTGGATGGATCTTGAGGACAATCTTATCAGTTCATCTCAAGTGAATCTTCGTTTCTCGGTGTCAGAACCACTACATTTTAAAAAGACACAGAATGAAGGGTCAATAGCGCACATACTCCGTTTTGAGCGACGCGAGGCTCAGGAATCTGGAAGTTATAATCTCCAAAAACTTCTGCATTTGGGATATGGCTTCTACAAGTTTCAGAAGCCAGTCAGCCAATTCCATCTCGTTACGATTCGCTATCATATTTAGGGTGAGCTTAAATTCATTGAATGAGTAGAAGAGGTTGCATCGCTTGAGAGATTCCCCGATGATTTCTGCTTAAGCTCCACTCGGAATAACAGGTAAACATTACCTCAAGTTTTCCAAATGGAATTGCGACCAAGTGTAAAGAAATCCGTTTTCGGGCAAGTTCGTCCAGCATTGTCGTTCAATTCCATTACTACCCGAGTTTATCAAGACTGCCGGGCCTGAATTCGGGTTAAGACTTGAGGTACCCGAATGCGAGCTAACGACCAAGAGTAGATCCTATTCCTATCCCGTAAGTGTGGTTTATAACTCATAAGTTTTACCTTCCACACTGCCTAAGCTAATCAGGGACCATTTATAACATGTGTACGTGATAAGGATAATAAGTTGCCAATATCAATACAAATGGCCAGCTCCGCACATTAGTAGCCTTGAGAATCAATTACCACGATGTTCTCAAGATTAGGGTCACTCAGCTGTTAGAACAAAGGGTTTCTTGGAATTAATAATTACGATTAAGTAATTGAATCATACTTCTGCACGCGATATGTTAAATCTAACAATTAATGTGTACGCTTAAAGAGCATTATATTAGCCATGCGAGTATGGCCAAAACCTATGAACTTAAGTTACTTGAGATGATAATAATCAATCTGCCTTAACTTCTCCCAACTATGTTGGGGTCGGCTTCCAGTCTGAATGCAGTTGTATATCAGAATTATACATGGAGCGGCTGCCTGACTGTCTGACCTCCACAACTCATTTTCCACCACAAATGACGTTACGCAGTGATGCAATGACGTTACATATAGTGCGCAGTGACGCAGTTAGTCCTAGCGGGGTCAAGATTTCTTTTCGTGCTTTGATGCTTGTCAGCTTTTTTATTTGCGTAGAGTAATTACTGGTAAGTATGTACATTTTGTTCGCTATATTATTATTTAATTTACTTTTACGTCACAAGTTCACAAACCATTGAAACCCATTTGAGTGTCTTATAAAAATGGGACAATGCAGTTATTAACGTTGTCAAACGTTTAATTATGAACGATATTGAATTGATCCTATGAAGAACTGCCTTGTGTGTCGCTGTACCTATACAAAATTAGCAATTGCTATAATCGTGGACTATAATTATGTACTACGTACGAGCCCGCGGCTGGCTGTTGCCCGCGTGGATATCAATACTTCCCTATTTGAATCGGATGTTGTTCACAATTTCATGGGTTTTATTTTTTTTGCGCGGAACCCTAACTCTTTTCCTAAAGTAAAAGTTGCCTACGTTACTCCTTATAACATCAGCTATCAGCAGTGAAAGTCCCGCCAAAAGCGGTCTAGCCGTTTCGGAGATTTGCCGGAACAAACAGACAGACCGACAAAAATGTTGAAATAGATTTTTTGTTATAAGTACCGTATATAATTTCATATACATTTAGTAAAAAGCTGTTATTTTGACATTACAAACAGATACTTCAATTTTATTTATTTGTATACAAGGTGTAACTGAAATAACGCACAACCTCTTAAGGGGTCAATGTACTCGTCAATATGGGACCAAACTTGTAATCGCGAAAAAAATCAGCTCCTCCTTACATGTTGACAAGTTAATTATGCGAACATAACTCTAAGGAATAGCAATTTTTTTTCGCGATTTCAGTTTTGGCCCCAGAGTAAAGTTGTTCATAACGATGAGTACAATGACCCCTTAAGAGGTTATACGTTATTTATGTTACATCTTTTAGATGGATAGGTAATACGTATATAGGGTGACTGGTAATTAGTGACCGATAGTTAAACACATGATTTTACACATGATAACAAGCAACTTTGACTATGGCACCAATCCTGAAATCGCGAAAAAAAAAAATCAGCTGGTTCCTACATTTTGACGAGTTATGCGAACATATTAAGGAACAGCAATTTTTTTTTCGCGATTTCAGTTTTGGCCCCAGAGTAAAGTTGTTCATAACGATGAGTACAATGACCCCTTAAGAGGTTATACGTTATTTATGTTACATCTTTTAGATGGATAGGTATGTATACGTATATATGGTGACTGGTAATTAGTGACCGATACTTAAACACATGATTTTACACATGATAACAAGCAACTTTTACTATGGCACCAATCCTGAAATCGCGAAAAAAAAATCAGCTCTTCCTTACATTTATGTTCGCATAACTCGTCAAAATGTAGGGACCAGCTGATTTTTTTTTTCGCGATTTCAGGATTGGTGCCATAGTAAAAGTTGCTTGTTATCATGTGTAAAATCATGTGTTTAAGTATCGGTCACTAATTACCAGTCATCCTATATATCTTTCCATATTATAAAATGAAATATTCACATATATAATTCCTATAATTATGTAAGTACATATTTGTTATGGTCACGAATCATACTTTAATCAACACACACGCAGACACTGAGCTGCAAATTGCAAAAATTGTATGAAAATTTGAATTTCGCGGGCTACCTTAGCGCTTTCCCCTTAACAACGATATAAACCTAACAAAAAATCAAATGGAAAGAAAGTTATAGAAATTGGGAGAAAAAAGATAAATGATTTTTTTTTAATTTATGATGTATCAAACATGCGTGGAATTAGAATACAAATCTTTATAAATAGTATAGTACTACATCTATACATGTTTCTAGCCAGACACCTAGGTGTATATGATGATACACAGTGTAGTAGAAGAGCTGAATTGCTGTGGTATTTTCTGTAAGTTCAGTCTTTCATTTTTCTTGCAAGTAGGCTTTTACACTTTTTGTTGCGGCGAAAAAAAAAAACGCACCGCAAGTCACGCCGATAAATACAGATAATGGAATACGAATTGACACTGACAGTCCGCCTATATTGACAGCAAAACGTTCCGTTTTGAGTTATCACAAAATAATCGTAATTATATTTTTTACGGGCTGTTTTCATTTTATTTTAATGTTAGGTTTTATATGTTTTTGTGTTATATTTAACAAGATTTAAGTATAAAAAGCCTGTTAAAAATGAAAACCCTCAAGTAAAAACGTACATAAGTGTAAAAAGGTAAATCTGTTGTAATCACTACTGTAGATTGAAATGTAGTCTGAAACACCTTGCGTTTCGTAACTGCAGGATAACTTATTTTTTTAATAAATGAAAATCATTTCTAACTTTTAATTCCCAACCCCTAGTGACTCAATATTTTTTTATAAAACTCTTATATACTTGTTATTATAATCATTATAAACTTGCACGTGAACGGCGTTTCCATAATTTTCAAATTATGTGGTTCCAACCTCGCCATTCTCCTTGGTACACACATGAATTTCTGTGACCCTAAAACGAACGTGTAACGTAAATAAATGAATTTTGAATATGGGGGTCACTTTTGGGGGCAAATAAGAAAATTAAATATAAAGTTTTGCAAACTGTACTCTGTGACATATCAAATGAAAGGGCTTACTGTGAGGGATAATTATATATATATTTTTTTACAATTTTAAAATAGTTTTAAAGTTATTTAAGAATATTGATGAAAATTGACCATTATATCCGAAACTACAGAGCCTAAAATTTTGAAAAAAATCAGAAAATAGTTCTATACTTATACATAGATTACAGGAAAACATATAAGAAGTTGGTCTTAAAATAACATGATAAATCTCCCAATATTGTGCGTACAAACTTATATTTGCTGTTGGAATTTATGTGAGAACATGTTATTTAACTACAATCGCAAGTTTGTTCTTAGGATAAATTTATCCCAACTACGGAACCCTTCATTATGCATGGCCCTATACACACAAGGCCGGAGTTTAGCTCACGCGTGATGCAAAATAGCTCGTTATAAAACTTATCACAGCATTATTGAACAAATAGTTATATGCACTACTGAGTGTTATCTCACTTGTCACATTACTATCCGTTGTTTACCTGCCCACCTGTTTGTTTACTCTGACGCAATATTTGTTTATTAATTAGGAAACTTGTTTTGAAATGTAGGTATTGTATCTTCTTACGTGTATTATGTGCTATTTATTAATCTTGTTTAGACAAATGTATCGATCGGAAGCCCGGTTGTTTGTTACGAAAGGCGATGATGTGCCAAGGAAGGAAGTGTTTTACATCGGCACCGTCTCAACATGGTTAAGTATATCGTGACTGGGATTGATCTTTGCGTAATCTTTCATGACACCAGCGATAAATTCCCTAACACGTTTCTGTTATAAATACAGGATGTTTGGCGCATGGACCGACACAATTTTTTGGGGGATTGGGGGGTTATTTGCTAGATTTCACCCAAAGACCTCATGTTTGGGTGAAACCTAGCAAATGACCCCCCAACCCCCGAAAAAATTGTGTCGGTCCATGCGCTCAACACTCTGTATATCCCGTTACTTATAAGAATTAATTGAGGAAAATGGCCGAAGTACATTAATAGAGGCTTGAACCCGCAAGGTGTAACTGCACAACAGTGACCTTAAAGCGCTGAGGAGACGATGGACAATTGGACCGATTTAAGCAAAAATGATCCAACCCACCGTGGGTTAGATCATTTTTGCTTAAATCGGTCCAATTTGTCCGCGAACCATTTGAAATCTTATGGAAATCCTGGGAGTCTATTTGTCCTCAGTGTGCGTTATTACATAGATCACCAATACGTTCTATCGTTACGGACAAATGACCCATCATCTGCTCAGCCCCTTAGGCTCCACCAGACGGGCACGTCCACACCAAACTGCCCTATGGAAAATCCCAAAACGTAAAATGACCCCAAATACCAATAAACTGGCTTGCTAATTGTTTAGGACTGTAGGAGAAATTTTCCATATGAGACGGTCTTACAATCGCACAGTAGGTACCTATTTTACCTGTAGTTACGGGACAGGTTTCTAACTTTAAATCAAAACGAGCTGGGGTTATAAATGAAATAGTTTTAAAATCGATAAATATAAAGGGGTATGGAAGTTCGTGAATGGCGTCGCGGGAGGTGTCGCTTGAAGATATGGCTCCAGAGATGAGTTCATTCGCACGACACAATCGCAACCATCTGAACTGAGCCTTACACGATTGATTGGCGAGACACGTCACAAGACGTGTGGCTGTCCTGAGATCATCTGAATACTGACACAGCTGACACAGTGACACTCCTCATTGACATCACAGATGATAGGGATATGAGCAAGTGGTGTCACTTCAAACGAACACTGCTCTTAACGTTCACACTTTTGAATTATGTCTGTCAATCATATTTTAAGGATTAACGAAGCGTGTGACTTTTATAATATATACTAAATATAATACAATAACTTGTATAATATTTACAAAAGTAATTTAACTGTCTTTTGTTTGTTACCTTTCACTCTTTAACGGCTGAATGGATTTGGGTTGGAAATGTGGAAAATTGTGACATACCACAATGCAGTTGTTGATATGAGAGACAGAAGTCAATGTACCGATAGGCGTATGCCCAAGAGCCGCAAGGCTCTCGACGGGCGCCTGGATCAAGGGCCCGATAAAGAAAGTAATATATCGAGCCTTTTCAGAAAAAAATATCGTAAGCGCCAAAAATCACAAAACTATTTTTTCTTCGTAACATCTTATTTATACAGTTTGACATCTTGTCGCGATTACTCTTAAATTTTATTTTAAATTTACACGACTTTATTGTTGTAAGAAATTATCATCGTAAATGAAAAACATAGTTAATTAGGGAAAAAGAACCCTTTCCTGTAAAAAGTGCAAATTGTCGCTTACGATGTTCTTCCTGAAAAGGGTCGATATCTTGACAATTGACATGGTACGTTTCGTAAGAGATCTCTAATTACCAAGCATCCCCCTGATTCCTGAACTATCTAAATACATCTATACTTAATATTATAAGTGAGTTTGTATGTAGGGGGCGATCTTCGGAACTACTGATCCGATTCCGAAAATTCTTTTACTAAAGGGAAGCTACAGTATTGCCGAGTGTCATGGGAAATACTTTATATTAAAACAAGAAATTTCACGCGGACGAGGTTGCGGGCAGAAACTAGTACTAAATAATCAAACCAACTTCGAGACGCTTCTTTATGGGTCACCGAGACAAGTTACCTTACACATCGACCCTTTTCAGGAAAAACATCGTAAGCGGCAAAAATCACAAAACTACTTTTTCTTCGTAACCTCTTAATTAGACAGTTTCACATCTTCTCGCGATTACTCTTAAATTTTATTTTAAATTCACACGACTTTATTGTTGTAAGAAATTATCATCGTAAATGAAAAACATCATTAATTAGGAAAAGAAAACCCTTTCCTGTAAAAACTGCAAACTGTCGCTTACGATGTTCTTCCTGAAAAGGCTCGACAAAATAACATACTTAAGCATCGAGCTATGCGTGCACACAATATCTATCGTGCGTTTGCCAATTGAGTAAGTGCGATGCGTAGGCGCAGGTCAAGTTTGTAGTACGATCGAAAATATTGAACGCTATTCCTTGGTAATGTGATAGCGAGCTCATTGTTGATGATTGATTCGTCCGATGGCTCTTTCGTTGTTCAATCAAGGAAATAGGGCATGCTAAGATATAAAAGATCACAGAGTACAAAGTCTTGTGTTAGTTACTTCCTGAAAGGAATGCTTGCCCTTGAAATGATCTCTATGTAAATCATACTATGGCAGCGTTCAAGAACGTATGTATACTTCTTCTCTGTTTAGCACGAACCTTAATTATTATGAGAATTCATAGCTCATCAATCTTAAAAGCGCTCACAAAAATGACAAAAGATGTGGTCAATACTTCACTTCATTCTTGCAAAAAATCACGAACGTCGTACCTACTCGCGACTTAACCACATATAAGTAGATATTAATAAAAGAAAGACTGGTTTGTGAGGCGATGCGTTGACCGTGATCTCGTCTATCGAGGTCGTCAGATTACCAGCCACTTACATATTGATGGGGTTTCAGTACTTGTACCCACCCAATGGCTTGACAGGATATTTGCATTTTGTATAGTGTTATTTATTTATACTGTGAGGAAGTTAGCCAAGCTTAAATATATATATATATATGATAATGATAAATAACGGTCTCAATAAGTCCAGTTAAATGTAGATACGCTGTAAAGACGACATCTGTCTGTTACTAATTTCCCAATTAGAATGCATATAATAATAGATGGATTGGCACCGAGGAAAGACAAAACGTTATTGAGACGAAAAAACCTAATGAAAGTTACAACACTTTTCTAAGTTGTCTCAAAATCACCTTTGCCAGTGACATACCAGCCACAGGCTGTTTCTATAAACAAATTTATATAATATTTAAGTGCGTATTGCGTAACGATATGAGAGGTCATGTCAATGCAGCAAAATCTACAGGTTTTCTTAAAGGGAACGTTAACACAGCTTCCACGAGTTGTGTTACCTGAATGTATGAACCATCGTGTACATTTGCGGTGAACCACTTTTTGACCTTATTACTAAGGTAATAAGGTTGAAAAGTGGTTCACCGCAAATGTCCGCGATGGTACATCCGGCGCACCAGGGGCAGTCAGCCGTGTCACCTTCCTGACGGGCGAATGTTTTCGTCACGCTATGAGTATTTTTCGTATAGTTTGTGCTTAAGGAATACTAGCTTCCGTCCGCGACTTCGTCCGCGTGAAATTTCATGTACCGCGACCCACCCCGTCACATCGCATCGCATGCCCGTGCTATTACTTCGTTTTTGCTTAGCGTTCTTTCTGACTTTGTTTTATTTTTGCTCGGCTCCTAAGGGTCCTAGCGTAATGGCAAATAGCCTAAAGCCTACCTCAAAAATTGGGCTATCAAATGCAAAAAGAATTCTTCAAATCTGACTGGGAGTTCCAGAGATTAGCGCGTTCTAACATACAAACAAACTCTTCAACTTTATTATTAGTATTGATTAGCGACTTCATCCGGCCTTTATTCCCTATCCCTTGGAAATTTATCCTTATTCCTTGATTTCCTTCTTTACATGATAAAGACCCTCTGTGCAAAATTTCAGCTGTCCAGGGGTTTGGATTGAGCATTGATGAGTCAGTCAGTCAGTCAGTCAGTCAGTCAGTGAGTCAGAATTTTTCTATGTATTGCTGACTGGTCATCAGCAACGCTCGACGAAATCTTTCTTCAACAAAATAAAGATTCTTAAAGCATGATGTTTAATGCTAATTTCCCATACGAGACAAGGAAACCGCGCAGAGTACCTGCGTCACCTGGTTATATCATGCGCTTGCTATAATATCGATGCTAACGGGTTTTTACGATGCCTATGAACGACTTGCAATCTGTCATTATCGCTCCATACATAGGCATAATGCTATCATCGTTGCTTACGTGTATTATCATAGTTGCAAAGTGTCGGTTATGATGATCGAGAGTTTTCAAACTGTTCCTCAGGAGGGACCACCCAGCACCCTTATCAATTGTGCAGCTCTCATTACTTCTTTAGGGAGTTTATTTGCTAGGAGGAGACGTAACATTCATAACTTTTTAGCTACCTTTGTTTAAAACACTTTTTTTTTAAACGGTCACCATGTCACTCACAAGTAACGTGCTCCAACAATCTATTAAAGTAACGATGGGATTTGATGAGAACGAACAACGTCTTTCAACGTCACATAATTACAAGCACCAAGATCAAAGCATTTACTTTAATAAAGACCGGAGGACACGTTACGACAGCATAGCCTACAAACAGTTCAAAGTCTAGGACGAGAACTACATAGACTTTCAGTTGTTGAGAAGGTAGCAGATGGTTTATTTATTGCTCGTTTTGTGTATGCATTTTGGCTTTTTCGTGAAAGTTCTGAACACGGAGTGATCAATCGTTGATACTCACTCAAAATTCTGTGTTCTCCGGAAAGGAAGAACGAGTAAAAAAAATCTCTACGGCACTCTCTCTTTCAAGTTACGATCTCACATAGCACTTAGTATTCATATTTTTAGTGACTTCATTAGTATTCAGGGTTCCAAAAAGTTAAAACTGCCTTTTTAACTGACTTCAAAAAGAAGGAGGTATCAATTCGACACGTATATATGTAATATTATTGGAACTGCAATATATTGACATAATTATAATAATCTATTAGGGCTTCCAATCAAATATACAAAATTTTATAGGTTACGTATACGGAACCACTAGTTGCAAATAAAATCGGACAGGCTCTAAAAGTGGAGAGTTTTTATTATTAAATTACTCTTTAACCGTTAATAGTATCTGGTTATACTTTTAATATGATAACGTACATTGCTCATACATTGTTACGGTAGGCATTTCACATTCAGATAGTTGGTAATTTGTTCAGTCGACAGACGAGTCGAATGTAGTTTTACTACACGATAACACTCGACCTCACGTCGCATCTGCCGTTCGCCAACAGTTGGAGAACGTGGTCTGGGAGACGATACCCTACCCACCTTGTTCCCCAGACCTCGCCCCATCAGACTATCATTTGTTTAGAGCCCTGAAACAACATATGCGGGGTAAACAATTTAATGACTTCTCGGATGTAGAGGCGGAGTTGAACAACTTTTTCGAGGCACAGCCATCAGAGTTCTGGGCGAAAAGCATCCAAACTTTGCCGGATCGTTGGAAAGAAGTCTTAGATGCTAGTGGTGATTACATTATTGACTAAGCTTTTTGTATTGTAATAATAATGAAAAATATAAAACGTAAACCAAGTGTCTCATTACTTTTGTGTCAACCTGATATTTCATGTTATTTCATTACTTTTGTTTAATAAAATACAAAGTTGCGCAAATAATACGCCGCGAGTGAAATTTGAGACTTCTCAAGTTGCGAATCGAGATTGCAGTGATTGCATTCCCTATACGCGGAGTAAGTTGCAATTAGACACCTATATTATGAAAAGCATTTTATTCTCGTAATTTCATAACTTCATACATGCCTTTGTCCGTTATATTAATTATCAATTAATTGATTCTTTAACAACCGATGATTTCGGTAGGTACCTATAGAGTTGATAAGGAAAAAGCAGCTCCAGTGCGAATATAATTGGCTCCATATCGTTAGTGAAGTCCATTCATTCTGGGGAACCCAATGAGACACGCAAGAGAATAAAGATTTTATTATAAGACTAGCTTCTGCCCGCGACTTCGTTCGCGTGAAAGTCGTAAGACACCACAATATACTAAAATAACAGCTACATTCTTATAAAACTTCGCTATACGTTCGGCGTTCGCAGTTCTACGTTCGTAGTTTTGGTCTCAGCAACCCAAATATACAGAGAGGCAGCACCGCAATTGAGTAACACAGTTTCTTTCACAATTCGAAGGATTTTGAAAAATTCAAATTCATTGCTTCATTATGATTGACAATATTCGTCTGCTAGACAACGTAAATAACGCAATTAATGTTGTCAAAATGAAAAACATTGCAATCGTTAGTGTGTTACGCAATTACCCCGCAGGACTGGAGACGCGGGAGCAAGCGACGAACAGTTCAGCAGCACATCCTGAGGTTGACACCCACAGGCAGTTTTTTGTTTTTAGTTAATTAATGAGCGCCTGCGTTCCTGTGCATATACTACCTAATGGCACAACACTGACTGTTGCATTCTTACAGATTATTCTTGACGAACCACTAAAATAATATAACAGTAGATTGTAAACACACGGGATGCCTCATTAACAGTCACCTAACCATAGATATCAATTTTTATTATAACCATAGATTACAGAAGAGGCCTAAACTTAATGTTTTTCTGTATACGTTCTACGAACTATCACTATTATCACAAAATATAAAAAAGAAGCACAAAATATAACAGCTATTGGGAATCGAACTTAGGTTTGCAAGGCAGTCTCCGAACCGCTAGGCTATTTGCTTTGTGAAAGTTGACTAAAATAGCCGTTCTTATACCAAGGTGTAACATAAATAACGCACAACCTCTTAAGGGGGCATTGTACTCATCATTATGATCAACTTTTACTATGGGACCAAACCTGAAATCGCGAAAAAAAATTAACTGTTCCCTACATTTTGACGAGTTATGCGAACATAAATGTAGGGAGCAGCTGATTTTTTTCCCCGATTTATTTCCCCATCTCAAAAATCCACCTGTATACATATACAGGCTGGATTTTTGAGATGGGGACATGACGATGGAATCATGACATCATGATTGACTGTTTAGCTCCGTAAAGGTATAGCGTGATGATAATCATTTAAAAGGATAAATCGGTGCGTTTAGCTCGTCTTTTTACAATTTGCGGTAAACTATAGCAGAATACGAACATAAAACAATATTACTCATCAGTCATCACCCATCATAGCAAATAGCGTGATAATTTATAGCCTACAGACTGACCAGACTTATAGGAAATATCTATGCAAGGAACAGAATCTGTCAGGTAGTACTTATTTGCGTGATGCTGGAACGTATGGACGGCAGCACATCAAGCTACTACAATCTGTCAAATTTCTTTAATAGATTTCCAACTTTATCGGTAGAGCATTAGGTTCAAGGTTGATTGGGAAAATTTAACAGTTTCGGGTAGCTTGACCTGCTGGCGTCTGTACTTCAAAAATATTCAATGTATAGTTTTAACTTCGCTACGATTTTATTATTTTTTACAAGATGTTCAAATGCTTTCAGCGTTGTCCCATTTTGTGTGACTCACAAAAACTCACATTTACGTATAGCGAACGCTTCATTTAGATTTGTATTCGTCGTAATTGAATTGTTTTGCAAGTGACATAATTTTGTTCCGTTTATTCAGAACGTTCTACCATTTGAAATGGGCCTTGGTTGGTAGTTTTAGGATCAAGAAAAATAAACAGAATGACGACTTCAGCGTTTGTTTGGGAATGGTCGATTACACTGACAAAGGAGACGTTCAATAAATAAATGGGCCTTGGTACTAAAATAATTGAAATTTTAAACAGCCTTCTGAGCTATACAGGATGTAAGGGACAGCCCTCCGCAAACTAACAGGGTGCATTCAGCTCCTTATTTTGAATCATATTCCACCGGAAAATTTCTCAGGAAAATTTTCATTTTTTTAATCGTTTTTCAGTTACTATCCCTTAATTCAATGTAAAATTACATTCTCTGTATGCAGCACTCCATTTATGTAAATAATACAGCAAAAATAAATAAAAAATCAGCAATGGATGTTGAAATACTCGGCGGCCGAAGGCTCGCTCGCTGCGCTGCCGTTCGCTACGCGCGTTTTGTCACGGTAACGATACATTGCGTGTGAGGTAATAGAACAACAAATCAGGTTTATTGGATTCCCATAATGTTCCTGAAATAATTTCAAGTACCTGTTATCTTAGTATGATATATTGAATTCACTCCATCAGTCTGCGGGGGCTGTCCCTTACACCCTGTATAGGCTGAAAGAACGTTTTGATGTCTTTGCGCATTAAAAGAAGTGTTGAAAAATAAAATGCTTGCATCACTAACTACAAACATTACTTATATTTTAGGGTTTGCAATCCTGTGGCAAATGACGTGACAATGACAGTGTCATTTGTAATTGGATTTGGTGTTTTTTTTATTTCAACGTCATTCTTACTTTTATGGATTTGAACTTTTTTCGACACGTTTTGATATTGCATTGTCATGATAATGAATATCTTTTGTGTCAATGGGGAAGGCAACTGTCAAAATAGCGCTGTCGTAGCTAGTTCCCAACACAAGCCAATAATACAAGGCGTGAGGTGGTTTTATTTTATTTTTGCGAAAATGATGCGTTGCTGAGTTACTAAATACTCCAAAATTGGAGTCCACCATTTCCCGAGAGACCCTAAAATTAAAAGATGGTGGCTTAAAGCTATTCGTAGAGATGTTTTATAAATTAAACTGAGTAGAAACATTTTGAAGAAAGTGACTTTGAGGATATATTTATGGTTTTAAATTCTGACACTTTCCATGTCAAATACTTCATTTAAAATATTGAAATCTCCGAAAATAACGAAATAAAAGCAAACTCATGTAAGAACGAAATGTCAAATTTATTGTAGGCCGTGGGGACCTAGCTGTGATCACGCCATCTACAATTAGCTTTGCCCGACCTTCCTCATTTCATGGAGCTGCAGCTAAAATTATAATAAAATCTCAAAGTATTTAATAGAAACGGAAACTTTAGCCACATTAAAAATAGTTATATTGCATAGAAATGAATAAATACAGGCTATGTGTATTTTGTTTGTACTGAAACATTTTTCACTTTTTTACAAAAACAGGCGCCTGAAAAAGTCATATTTAACTATAATCGAGTAGCTTAATAAATAAGCTTTATAATAAGGTATATCACCAGTGATCGGAATAGGTAGTGCTAATTTTCCTAAACTTCAAGGAAGGAAGTAACATAGAGTGGATAATACCTCCTCTAAAATCCCGGAATAATTTTAATGACGTTTAGATCCCGGGATTTAAAAACCACGAATTATTTATTGGACTTTAGTTATAGATACATAGAATACTCTTTACTATGTACACCATAAAAATTACAGATATAAATGTGGGGGTGTGTGTGTGTGTGTGTTACACAAAAAATGTTATGATTTTTCAAATCAATAATTTGTAACTACAAATAAAGTAGTAGTAATTTTATCGATATAGATAGATAATCGACCCTTTGGTCCCCTTAACATGTATGAGAAATAAATTGCTTTTGCGCGTGTGTGTGTGTACCTCAAGCGCAATGTTTGCGTTAGTGTGAGAACCAATAGCAAATTCGCGATCTAAATGCGTGTGGTTTATTTGTGTGCGTAATGCGCGTACGTATTGGTCTCTTGCTTGTAGTGGAGTTAAAGAGTGGGAGACAAGCGGGACACGCGTTCTAATACAAATCTAGAACTATTTCCTTTCTAACCTTATTTATCTGTTCTGTGATGGTACCTATATTTGGATACACTATGGCATTCTTCTGTTTTTTTAAACACCTTTGCCTTTTCCAAATATACGAGTTGTCAGGCAGAAATCAGTCACGTGATTTGTCAATTCTCGCCACTGCATTGGCACCGCGAAATAAAATGATGTTTGTTTGCCACTCCGCTAATTTCTCAAACCTGTAGCACACGGATTGCAGCAGAATTGTAAAACCCAGCTTTTATCCTGGTGTTTTATGTCATCGTTAAAGTAGTAAGTAAAGACTTTTTTTTATATATAACAACTTTGTTTACTAAATATCACCTCACCACAAATATAACACAAAAATGGTTGGGATTATTCACTCATTTTCCAGACATTTTACTATAAAATGTATTTTTTTTTTTTACTTTTGACACTTTTATCTCTTTTTGATACAGAACAGAGTACTAAAACACAATATTTTTAACATTTTATGCACACTAACTAAGTATATCACCATTATCGAGTTTAATAGGGTAGAATCGTTTAATTCGGAAAAGATTAGGTGTCGCCAAAACTTAAACTAATAAATGACTGTCACTTATCAACTCACAACAAATAAATTATTATCTTATCTAACTCGTATTCAGCATTGGCGTAAGCAGAAATTAGTAGTAAAAGTAGTTAAAATTATTTGGAATACTTTTCCACTGTAGACCAGTGTTGTTATCAAATTAATATGCTAAAACATCAAGCTATTCTCCCATTTCGGACTGATACAGAGCGTAAATTAATAGCTACTGATATGCTAATAAACACTTTTGTTTTCTGACCGACTTGCAATGATCTTACACCAATGGATGATAGAAATGTAAATCCAGATTATTTATTAAAACGCCTTCATAACTCTACTATAGGCTTTGGCGTCCACTATATACGTACTGCTTATGGAATAGAATGCTTTATCCCCGTTTACACTAACGCCAAGATTAGCAAATCCTATTTTGGTAATGTCTAATATAAGCAGATCCCTAAGCTACCACTGTTTCACCATTTATTTCTCAGCAGGCAACTCGTAAGCTTCGAAATCAATATTTTTGACACTATAGTCCGTGGTTTTTAACACGTTTAATTCAACGTGCGATGCCTGTCCATTTTGTTAGTAATCGATGTAACTTAGTGATCGCCTAGTGGCTGGTGAAATCGTGTTTGCGCTAAGTAACTGCTTAATATCTGCGCATTACACAGTTGTCACCAAGTGTTAGTGCAAACGGGCATAAGGGTCAATTCACACTGAGACGTGAAGCGACGTGACACTGCACGCATTTTTTTAGATCGCTATACAAAATCGAACTTATTTACTACAAATAAGGTATGTCGCGCTGTGCAGTAAAGCGCATCTCAGCGTACTACGACACGCGTTCACGCTTGCGCTGAAATTGTACCTTTTTTGTGTAGTAAATAAGATCGATATTGTGTCGGTAACTTACAAATTAAGCGCAGCGTCACGTTGCGTCACGTCTCTGTGTGAACTGACCCTATGAATTTGACTAACAAATCGTCAATTCCCGACTTATGTGCATTGTTGTAATATTAAAATACAACATCCAGTGAGAAAGTGACGCACTATGAATACTATAATCTGCCGATGACGACTGTTATGTTATGAAAAAAAATATCTTACCGCAGAGGATGTGAGCGTTCGTATACTTATTGTTCTCCCATTGTTTGACAAACATCGCTGTCTTATTATATGAGAAGTGTCATTACTTTCACGTACTCTTTTAAAAGGAGATTGACCAAAAGCAGTCTTGAAAAGTTGCACGTATGAAAACCAAATTAATATACAAATTATTTTCTTTTTTTTACAAGCTTTTCACTTCAGGAATTTTGTTTTCGTATCCGGAATTATGATTTTAAGATAAACAGTAAATTAACGATTGCTAGGTACATTTCCGTATAGTCATGATGGACGTTTCGTTCTCTTTATTTGTACGAGTTACGTAAGTATGAGCCTTTACATAAAAACATCACAAAAATGGTATTAAACTCATAAATAGCTAAATAATTAGTAATATCATAATCATAACGTAGTAGGTACTGTATATGTATAAGCCGCCATTACTGTTTATGTGTCGAATGAGAATACTCAGCGCGATTAATCTCTCCACTTAAATAGTAATACTTCCGGAAATTCGTTGGTGTGTTTGTTTTAAACAACTTAGCGTGTTTCATGTAACTAACGACAGGACGTTTTCATATTTAATTGTGTTTTATTACGCCAGGACGTTTTTGTGTTGTGTTTCAGAACTCTTGAGATTCTAATCATGTCGATGCTTGATTCTGATCAACCGATGCCGGTGGTAATGAGAAGGCAATGTGTCAATTGTTCACTTTTGATACCCAGAAATCAGACTGACTGTGCGAATGCTCCCTCTGTGCGAAGCTACCCTACTTTCCCCTACCTTTTTTTTGTGGATGGGAAATCATCAAATGACTTCTCCCGCGCTCGGAGCGGGAGGGCGTGTCAGACTTTTACTGACTAAAACCCACCCGTGTTCCTTCTGTTGCCTGTGCCGGGGCCACGGTAACTCTTTCGAACATCCCGCAACCCTAGCTGGCATCGGCCCTAGCGGACCCCGTCAATAGTGCTGACATCTCTTTGAGGCGCGCGTGGAACACGACGCGCCGTCGATTCGGGCTTGGTCCTTACCGGACGGCGAGCTACCCATTGCTCGCCATCCGCAAGTCCGCGCCTACGGTGACCGGGAATCGGCTGCCAATTCCCGACGCCCAGGGCGTCTCCTGCGGCGACTAGGGGCGTGAGGGCGCAAAGCTTGCCTCTCCCTCACGCGTCCCGCCTCCTCCTTCACGAGCATTACTGCTTCGCAGAAGGAGGTAATGGCTTCCCATGCACTCTCGCTCCGTACCATGGCCTGGACCAGGGCCGGACGCGAGAGATCGCCGCCGCCGATCGCTTCCGCGAGGACACGGCGGTGCTCCGCCCAAGCCGGGCAGACCTCCACCGTATGCTCCACCGTGTCCTCCGGGCGATCCACACAGTGGTGACACCCGGGCGTTTCCTCCCGCCTTATCCGGAACAGGTACCTCCCGAAGCACCCGTGTCCGGTGAGGACCTGCGTCAGGCGGAAGGTGAGGACGCCGTGGCGCCTCTCTAGCCACTCCTCAAAGAGGGGACTTATCGCCGCAATTGTGGCGTGCCCAGTGCTGGGTTGCGACAATCGCACTCTCCATGCCGCCATGAGATCCTGCCGGAGCTCTGTCCGCCGTGCCGCGATTTCTCGCGGCAACGGAGTTACTCCCCGGCGTCCTGCCTCCTCGCGCCACTCCCACATGTGCGCGAGGACTTTTGCCTCCAGATCCCATGGCGGTAATCCGGCAAGGAGGTTCGCCGCCTCCCCGGAGACCGTGCGGTATCCCCGGGCTAACCGGATGGCCATGACCCTCTGGGACGCGTTCATGCGACACGGACGACACGGACGCGGACATGATTGATCTGTGGTCATTTTATAAGTTGCGAGTAGTTTAGACATAATTTTTAGGTTATCTCCGAATTTGTTTAATTACTTTAAAACTCGGATATTTGTGTGAAAATGAACACTTTTATTTAATAGTATCTATAGCGTAGTCTATAATAAATAAAGATTTATTGTGTTTCAACTTAATACGGATTTCCATACATCGTTGTTCATGATCCTTTGCTCTACTTTATGGCAAGTTGGTGCATTATAGCATCTATGTACGAGTGGTGATACTTAGCGCCTGCCCCCGCTAGCGGCACGGTAGGGGATCCTTCGGCATCACTAATGCAAGCGCAAACTGATGGCAACGATGCCCCGATATCCTTATGTATGCCGCGACGTCCTTAGGCATTATCATTAAAATTGCCGCCCTTGCCGTGCCGTGCCGCCAGTGGGCGCAGGAGCTTTAGGCGGCAGTCGCACCGGTGCGTGAATAACCACGAATGTATGGAGCTTCGTCCTAAACTAAAAGTCCATATGTCATGCATGACTCACGATCACGACCAACCCTTATATATTTAGTGACAAATAAAATCCTCTTTCTAAACATTTTGCCGGCGTAGCCCCGCTAGTTACGTTCTTTCGTCATTAACTTACTTCAACTTAAACATTACTTAATATTTTGAGGTTAAATTGGAGAAAATGAACCTGTGTACGGCAACTACGCGGAAATACACCCTGTTCAGTGGTGGTAAAAGTTTATCTAAGATAATATTAGGAGGATGAACAAAATATAAATACCAAGCAACTAACATAATTATGCAAAAACTCGTTTACCGAAAGGTTATGGACGTCATCGCTGCAAAGTAAATACATTGAATATTATGTATTAACGAATAGTAAAATTGATATTTCGTGGGTGGTATCTGGTACTTACAAAAAGTATGTATAAATATGATATGATGAAAATGAGCGATTTGTACTTACGTACATACAAAATAACCTATAACACTTAATAAACTAGAACATACAAACCTAAACAATTTACAATTAAATGTAACTTAATAATGCATGCTAGATGATGCATATTATAAAAGCCAATATATAAAAATATAAACCATTCATCACTATGTAGTAAGAACTAAATGAAAAGCAAAGCATTTGAGTTAAACGCACAGCAACATTGAGTATATAGTTCGCACAGCTTGTAAATAATGAAAGTTTATTAATACACTTTACGACTAACGGCTCATCTTCACAAAGAGAGTTCTAGACCAGTAATATGCCAGCGTCTGTGTAAATTGTAAATAAAAATCGTATTTCGAGTCTTCAAATCACAGTTCGAGAAAATCAACTAGTCTTAACATAATCGCAGGCGATTTTTTCTTTCTCGCTTTATTGTAAACACTTGAGTGCGACAATCACCTGGCGATTCTCGTCTACAGTTCTCAATGACAATCAATGATGGACAATCTCTGCTCTCTCAAGGGCGAGAAACTCTCATTGTGTAAATGAGCCTTCATGGGTAATGTTTCTTTTTCTTTTGCGTACAGCGCACTGTATCAAGAATGGCAATGATAACAAACAGCGTAATTCAGCGTCATATTAACGTCAATCATCATTTATCAAAGTAGTTCGGAATAAAAAGGAAAAAAAAAACGTGTGAAAGGACTGCGTTTGTACTCAGTCATGAAATTCCATTAAAACCTTTTACATTATAAAGTGGATGTTATAAAGCATTTCGCGGTTTTCACATAACCACTTAGCACTCACAGCTGATTTTTTTTAATATACTTAATTTGTTGTCGTTTTGCTTAAAAAGTATGGTGTTTTGTAAACGATGCGTTTGAAAAGTACTTGAAACGTTTTGTTTAGCAAACGCTTTGCCCGCGACTTCGTCTACGTAGATTCCGGATTTTCCCATAAGTTCAAACATTTAAAAGTTTGCAAACATCCGATCTCAGGTTTAATGCAACCTCTAAATGTTCATCAAAATCGGTTTAGGAGTTCCGAAGTTCAGCCGTGAAAATGTAACAGACAGTTACAATTCTTTCCCACTGAATAAATACGATCAAAACGAATGTTCTAGAAGTCATTCGTTTTATTCATTCTCTTTTCCTTATGATCAGCAGTGTCAATAGCAGGCTCCAACCAAATCTAATCGTTAAAGACGATAATTCTAAAATTATATATATATTTTTTTATTCTAATAAGGAAACTGCATCGAATAATCAATGTTTTTTATTGAAGTCGTGGAGCAGAATATTTTTGTTCTTGCTTATTTAATTCAGTGTACGTTTTTATTACTTACTTTTTGGTATATTATTCTAAGATCTCTTTGTGTTTGTCTCACACCATTGTGCATATTCTTTCATGCAGTATCGCAGCTAAGATGTTTTATGGCTTCTAGTCGCTAGTCTCAAAGGCTCTGCTTTCCAGAATCATAAAGACAGAAGCCTGGTTCTATCAGTTAATTAATAAAGTAATAATGTCGTTTAATTTTTAGAAATAGGTATTCAAATCTTTATTGCTACCGGCTACCGATCTCATAATACCTGATCCGAGAATCAAAAAATATCTACATGTAATGAGAACCGGAAATCCAATGCAAAATCTCCACGCCAGCGTGACCCAGCCATTTGCACGCACATATTAATACGGAAATTCGCTGTGCCGACGAAAACATGCCAAAAGCATATAAATAAAACAGCTGTGTATACAAGGATACGTAATATATTTTATTCCAAATGACAACTGCTATAATAGCCGTGACGTGATCCTATATGTATATGTATTTGTGAATTAATTAAAATGTGTGATGATTCATTGGATGTGCCTCGAAGGATTTCGTCGAACTCCTTCGAGGCACATCCAATGAATCAAACGAATCAATCAAATCAATCACTTATATATCTAATTCACAGATACATATACATATAACCGACAAACAACATAAAACCGACTTTCATTTTCTTCATCGTAAGATTGCACGGCATGTTCGAAAGAGTTACCGTGGCCCCGGCACAGGCAATTGAGGGAACACGGTTGGGTTTTAGTCAGTAAAGGTCTGACACGCCCTCCCGCTCCGCCCAAAGCGGGAGAAGTCATTTGATGATTTCCCATCCAAAAAAAAAGTGTCGACAGGCCACGTTACACGAAATCAGTCCGAGAGATGGGCAAAGATCGTTGTTACTCACTGGAAGCCTGAGGGCAGACATCGCCGTCGAGTAGACCGCGACGAAGGTGGTGTGTGACGATGGCCAGAAATCGCACAAAACAAAGAAGTTTGGAAGGGGAAAAGTGAGGCCTTTGCCCAGCGGTGGGACACAATGTAGCCAAATAAAAAAAGCAAAAATCCTGCTAAACAGCAAGCATTATTTGAAAATCTTGTTATCACCAACTGGCATGGAGTTAACATATACAAACGTCCTTATTTTTAAGAGAATAGTTCAACAATGAAAACCACGATACGTTTCCTTTCGAATTCAGCTGTCGAGAAGAAAGTGTGTGTGGGAACCATCGATGTGATGTAAGAAATTTTGACGTTTTAATAACGGTATTGGGAAACTACAAGAGTGAGTGAGACGGGGCTATACAAGTTGGGGATCGAAATTTGAAAGCATCGAGGGGTATCCCGGCCAATTAAAAGTTAATAATACACAGGACTGACGTCGATCGATAGTGTTCCAATGTATCGTCCATTAGATATAACGATGTACACTATGGTTTAAAGTGCTGTATACCACTGTGACTCGAACGAAGGTGCCTTAAAAAGGTAATGTCCCTTCCAGTATCTACTTTTGGACAAATTGCCTTATGGGGAATCCTCATAGATACCCGCCGTCTGGGGGTCGTCCATGTGGACTTCCACATGAGAAAAAAACAGGCCTTTAGCTGAATGATGGAAGGAAGTGCTGGCTAATAAAAATAATCTGATGTAAGGCATATTCTCGGAATCACATTAAGTTACTTTTAGGTCTTAGCTGGCAAGATGAATGACGAAAATGACGTCATCAAAATCAGAGCTACCTTCTGATACGAAACTCGCAGCGTAACTTCGCATTTCAATATTCATAAACAATTTTTAAGAAACATTCCATAAATCCTAGTTTTGTAATGACGTAGTGGATGTAAAACTTGTTTTGTAATCAGAGTCGCGCATTACATTGTTGATCTTTCTAATAAGTAAAAATATATGTCATCAAATTAAAATGCGAGTTCAATATTAGATCAGGTTTTTGCAAAGAATAATAATATGTTTTGTGCCAATACATGATAATGGCAATTTCCACTCCATTAATTAGTTACACTGAAGGATTATCATACAGCCAGACATGAGTTATGTCTATTCTATACTGAACTTCTAAAAATCGTGCTATAATTCGTTTGTATTGTAAATGTCAGCTAGACGACATGCAAGAGGGTGCTGTCGTTTCCAATAGGCATTACAACAGAACTGCGAACAGTACTGGATAGAACCTATTAAAAAGTAAGAGCGCACGTAAACCCTGCAAGAATCGAGAATTTTGAACACAAAAGTGCATTAACAATGCAAAAGTAGTGATGGAAACGACACGTTACTTACAGGAAGGGTAATTTGAAATGTACAAGACTACATATTTATTATGCAAGCACCTACTGTATTTAGAAAACATGCTATAACTGTCAGGGGAAAACATGATGATAACACTAAATAAATAACGAATGACACTATCTTTGAAGCTGAAATTAGATTAAACGTATGCAGCATAATTTACTCCTCTTGTTACAAATTAGGAAACAGTGCGAACGCTTTAAAACGAAAAGGCTGTATGGTTGAAGTTAAAATATGCTTTTAGTGTTGTATCTTTTACTTTCATGTTTATCTTGGACATTGCTGACACTGATGAAGAAAAACATTGTGAAGAAACCTAGACTTATAATGAATATATATTATTTTAAGTATGAAATCGCAAACCCGTCTTGAGCTAGCATGGTGATCAATACTCGTGTATTCTCTGTATGAGAAGAGGCCTTTGCCCTGCAGTGGCACAATAATAGGCTGGTATTATAGTATTTTATCAACTGTCAAATAATTCCACTTACTTTCAGTATTATTAGCAGTCTTGTTAGACCCCGGCGTGGCATTCGTCGAAGAAGTGTTATGCGATGTTGGTGCAGGGTCGAACGGTACGGGGGCTGCTGGTGTGAGCCCCGTGGCAGTCGACGGAGGGGCTGGCGAGGACAGCGGCGGCGCTGGCACATCCCTGCGCTGGCGGCTGTGGTCCAGTGTCACTATGTCGTAACGGAACGGACTCGAGCTACCGCTATCCAGAGCATATTCTAGGTTCCATGCTGAAAGTTAAAGAAAGATTTGTCAATTTTGTGATGGTTCTACCATTGATTAAACCTCAATGGGTTCTACAGCGTGGCGATTTAGGCACCTACATCCGTCAAGGTGGTGATTCCCATACTAATAAAAACAACTTTCGCTATGAAACTCATATCTTAGACATAAAAAAAAACTTTTCATACAAGCATAGAAATTGTCTACTGTACTACTTATACAAATCGCCACCATGTATTAAATTGTATTTGTTAGTAGGTTTGAAAATATAATTATTATGTTTTAGGTAAGCACAATTACCATGGTCACACGATGAGGGAAAGGAAACTTTAAACTAGCAATATAAAACTTATAAAAAACCTGTGCCTAATAATGAGAATGTTTAAATGATACTTTATTCACTCCGATTATATTGAAAATACTGAGAACAAATACGTTCAGATTTTAGGACTTAATAGCTCTTAAATTGGTCATCAAAATCATCACCTACATAAAGATTAAATCGTCCAGATGAACAACCCGTTTTACATGATATTTTGGGACAATAATTTGATTCACAGCACATGATTTACGAATAGAGAAGTATGGATAAAAGACACGTTGCGCTGACCCCAAATAAATTGGGATAAGGGCAGGAGAATGATGAATGTTTTACGAATAATAATTACAATAGCACTGACCATTCATGACATAAAAGCGTGCATCTAATAATATTCTTATTCTTTCTGCCACTATGGGATATTTAAATAGACTGTGTTGTGTGTAGTGTATCTTTTTAAAAGTTATGTAAACACTGTCTCATTCACACAAGTAGTAAGGTAGCTGCTGTCACTAATGTCATCTGTCAGTCACCAGGAATGGGGGAGAAGTTACATAGTGAGGCAGGCTTGCACGAGAGGCAGGGCAGACTGTAGCGGCTATAATTGTGGCTGCAAGTGTTGTATTAGTGGTACGTTGATGTGGCCTACGGGTGGTCAATAATAATCGTGGTTGTGGAAAATGTAGTGGGTAGTATATTTGTTAAGTCACATGTTTAAGACCCTTTGTATATTTTTAGTATACTACTGTTTGTTTTCCCTATATAAATAAATAAATAATAATCGTCTTAAAAAAGAATAGTGCAATGGACACTCATGCATCATTGGATGAACAACTGTGTACTTAATAACTAATATAATGTCAATTCTAAGGTGTCACTGACTCAAGCGTTCTATTAACGAGCCCGTATTATCTATAGTATCTTACCTCCTATTTCTGTTTCTTTGTGCTTACATAAAGAAACAGGTTTCCGGTACAGACAAATCCGTGCTGGTCGGTATCGAGCGGTGCAGGGTAAATAAGGTAGTCTGCACCGACAAGTTTATAAGTGAGCACATGGGAATATTATACCTGTACCGATCGACACCGACCCGCACAGACTCGCCTGCACCGGAAACCTGTTTCTTTATGTAAGCTCCCTGACACGATACTCTTGGTAATACTGGTTGTCAGATTAGGCTTCTGACTACCCGTAACGACTGTCAAAGATCTACGAATGACAGCCGGGACCACCAGCATGACTTGTTTTCTGAGGCACGGAGGGGGTCTTGATATGTAATGGATGGTAACCCATCAACAAACCGACCGCGGCAAGCGTAGCTTAACCTTCGATCGACTCGTGCGGCTTTTATTATTTAGCTACAAGCTTCTACATAACACACGGTTTCTTGGGGTAACACTTGATGAACATTTAACATGGAAAAATCATATTGAGATACTCGCCAAGAAAATCAACCAATTTGTATTTGCGCTAAGAAAAGTAAAAAATGTAACGTCAAGAGAAACCTCCATAATGGTGTATCATGCTTATGTCTGTTCGGTTATTAGCTACGGCATAGTTGTGTGGGGAAACTCCTCAGAAATAGATCGAATTTTCATTGCTGAAAAAAAAGTGTATTCGCGCAATTTTTAACATGGAGTGGTCTGATTCGTGTAGGCCAATATTTAAATCACATAACCTTTTAACAGTACACTGCATAAGTCTGGCCATAAATACTGTTACAATTAAAAATAAACAAAATATTACATTTAATTTGGAATCTGTCATTTTTATATGATTGTTCATAGAGTTTTCTCATTTTGGCGCCAATACATTGTGCAATATTTTGCGATATTAAAATGGAGTGGGTGATAAAGAGAACCGAATCGCTGTGATTGCATTACACAAAGTAGGTATGGAGCCAAATGCAATTTTTAAAACTCTCCATACGCTTGGTATTAGTAAAATGTTTGTGTACAATGAGACCTCCTCTGTTTGTGACAGAAAAAGATCTGACCGTCCACGTAGTGTTCGTAAGAAAAAGGTGGTCAAAGCATTAAGGGAAAGAATTCGAAGAAATCCTGTCCGAAAGCAAGATTTTATCTCGGGAGATGAAGATAGCACCTAGAACCATGTCGCGTATTTTAAAAGATGACTTAGGACTTGCAGCCTATAAGAGACGTACTGGTCATTTCTTAACTGATAATTTAAAAAAGAATAGAGTGGTAAAATCGAAACAACTACTGAAGCGGTACGCAACGGGAGGTCACAGAAAAATTTTGTTTACGGATGAGAAAATTTTTACAATTGAGCAACATTTTAACAAACAAAATGACCGTACTTATGCTCAAAGCTCTAAGGAAGCTTCCCAATTAGTCAACAGAGTGCAACGTGGGCACTATCCGACTTCAGTGATGGTTTGGTGGGGTATTAGCTATGAAGGAGTGACTGAGCCATACTTTTGTGAAAAAGGTATCAAAACATCGGTACAAGTGTATCAAGATACCATTCTTGAGAAGGTAGTGAAGCCCCTTAACAACACCATGTTCAATAACCAAGAATGGTCCTTCCAGCAAGACTCGGCGCCGGGTCATAAAGCTTGGTCTACGCAGTCTTGGTTGGAAACGAACGTTTCGGACTTCATCAGAGCTGAAGACTGGCCGTCGTCTAGTCCCGATCTTAATCCGCTGGATTATGATTTATGGTCAGTTTTAGAGAGTACGGCTTGCTCTAAACGTCATGATAATTTGGAGTCCCTAAAATAATCCGTACGATTGGCAGTGAAGAATTTTCCCATGGAAAGAGTGAGTGCTTCTATTGATAACTGGCCTCAACGTTTAAAGGACTGTATTGCAGCCAATGGAGACCACTTCGAAAAAGCTTTTTATATTTTAAATTGTTTTATATTTATGTATTAAACTAACACACTGTAAAAGTAATAAATGTTATTTGCAATAGAATTTTTTTTTCTTTGTTTCAGTATTTATGGCAAGACTAGGTATATCTTTGAAATTGCCAAGTTCCTAAGATCCAATCCTGAGTTATTTGAACGAAGGGATAATATTAATAAGAGGAAAGCTGCACATTTGGATTTTGAGATACCTGTTCCTAAGTTGCAATTCTTCCGAAAGAGCTGTATTTACACGGCTCCCTTAATCTACAATGCTTTGCTGAAGTCAATTACCCAACTACCCTTCAAAATTTTTGTTCGGCATTACGGAATTGGTTGTTGCAGGAAAGTTTTATTCAATTCACGAGTTTTTTGTAAAATGTCCCTGAAAATTCTATTCTCTTGATCTGGCATCCAAATATAGGCGTAACTAATTATTTCAGTTAATGGGATTGTATTATGTCGAATTTATTGTTTAATTTTATAATATGGTGAAAATAGAAGAGTGTGCAATATAATATAATAATTAAAATAATGTATAATTTAAAAATTAATGTAATGTAACTAATGTTGAAAAGAATGTAATATAAATAGTGTTAATTGTAATTTCATGTAATTATATTAATTTTGCATACCGTTAAAACGGTGAGACATGTAGCTCCATGCATTTTATGTAACACCTTTGTAACTTACCATGTTTCTGGCAAATAAATAAATAAATGGATCGTCTCAACAACAAATTAATGTTTTATTCGAATGAACTTATTCCCATCGCCTTTAGGTCGTTTATAAAGCAAGGTTTTATAATATAAAACATCTAAGCACACAGTGTTAATAATTATACTAATAAGTGACAGATGTTTTGAGCTAGTTGTATAATCTATATCTACAAGACTTCTTTCAAGAGATCTTGGGAGACAATTGTGAGATTACAATGAAAGGAAATTAATTGTATTTTAAAGGCCTTCTACACGATTGGAACCAACTACCAACAGAGGGCACCTTGGTTGTGTCAACCAAACTTTTATTTTGCTCTACACGATCATGTGGTCGACTCAACTATTGTCAGTGCATAGTTGCATACTGCGAACGCAACAGATTTATACGTCTTGGAATATGGCACCTTAGCTTTCAAAACATTAAAAAAATCGAAGTATTAGCATTAACTCTTTTATGCGCAAGTGACCAAGAAAAACAAAGAAAAGAAAATGAATGAAACAATGGCTAAACGAGAGAACAGTTAAGTCTCGTAAACATTTTAAAAATACTCGACTGACGTCTTTTGTAATTACCATAGGGTGATTGATTTCTATCTTTATATAATTCGGCAATAGGAAGACGGTGCGATCATCTTCCTATTGCTGAATGTCCCAGGAAAGATTGCATCGAACAGAAGGAGACAAAATAAATATACATATATATACAACATTATTTTTAGTATATGCGAAACCTGAATATAGTTTGTTTAGAATAAGTAACTGAATCGATTCCAATAATTTTTACAGCATGTTATATTTCATCCCAAAAATATTTTAAAAAGTTTACAAGTTAGACACCGAGCGGCACTAAGTACTTTATCCGCAATCATGTGCGCACAACACAAGTCACGCTAAAACAACCCTTTCATTTAGTCGCCCGGATGCTACAGGTTGATGCGCACGTGTCACGCTCCACGCGGGCGTGCGATCACCGTGGGCCTTTGTGTTTCGGTTAATCGTGTGAAAAAAGTATCGTGCAACCATGTCTTTCTGATACACAAACGTCCAGTACACAAAAATGGTACGACATTGTAAGTAACTAATGATCAAGTCCATTATTGCAAAATAGTGATGATTAACATTTTTAAACACACCACGCGTTTAATTGTAGAAAGTTATTATTTGTACCTACAGCCTGCTGTGGTTCAGCTAGGGTTGCGGGATGTTCGAAAGAGTTACCGTGGCCCCGGCACAGGCAACAGAAGGAACACGGGTGGGTTTTAGTCAGTAAAATTCTGACACGCCCTCCCGCTCCGCCCAGAGCGGGAGAAGTCATTTGATGATTTCCCATCCACAAAAAAAAAAAAAAAAAAAAAAAAAGCCTGCTGTGGTTAAGTAATGCGATATTTAACACTTTTCATCCACTTTGAACTTGGCATAAGGTGCAACAAATCGCATTGACTACAATTTATTACTAACCGCTACATTTTTAATTAAAGTGCATAAAAATTAGGTATTATTATGTACTCCACTCGACCATTACGACCGTGCAAAGCCTGCAAGTGTGATGGAAAACGTTATCACCAGTTAAATACAATACAATCGCCGTACGGTTAGGTACTGCCAAATTATTATCAATGAGCGCAAGACGACGCTGGGGCGCGAGCGGCGCGGGGTTTCCGCGTGGTTAGCATGTTTTTGTACGGACAACCAGATAACAAGCTTATAACTTTGTGATTTTTCATGATACAGTATTGAAATTTTGTACATAGATTCTTTACATAAAAATAACAGACACGTGTTTCGGGTTTCGCATAAACTAAAATGAATGTTGTATAATGTCACGCTCCCGGCGTTCCATCTTGCACGACATGCAGTGTCTAACAAACGGTGTAAAGCGGTCGAAGGCCAAGACCCAACTGACGCGTTCTCAACCGCCAACAAGGGTCCACACGGTCGAGATCCGACTCAACGTCCTCTGTTAGTCCTTGGTAGCGAGGGATGCGCTCGCGACCAAGGTCGTTGCCAGGTCGTTGGGTAACCAACCAAATATTGGTATCAACCGACGTCTACATGGTAATTTTTTATACAAACTCAACCAAGGTGCCCTCTGTTGGTGGTTGGTTCCAACCATGTAGAAGGCCTTTTAGTCTTCAACTCAATATTTACTATGCAGGCGTGTTTTTTTTTTTTTTGACTATGAATAAACGTCATGATTCATAATATTCGAGTTAGGCCCGCTAGAACTTGGATTTTCTAAGAGAGCGGTGCCATTATAAGATGCAGCTATTTTTAAGTATGGTTTTTAGAATGGAAGCGAGAGATGTCAATTAAAAACGAAATGGCTGGAGACTTTGTTGGAGTTTCAATGGCTTGCATTCCATTTAAATAAGTGTCATAAAAGAGGTCAAAGCTGTAGGAAGCGGAATCATAAAATTTCCGCTAGATACGTGACAAAGCAATGAGGTTTTAAACAAGCTCAGATTTATAAAGGTATTTTAACTTGCATTGACTAAGTAGGTTTATCAAGAACATCAGAAGTAATCATGTTATTAAAGCCTGATTACAATCAGTGTAACAGTGACAAGTTGAAATGGCTTCGCCTACAGACATTACGAGGGTTTATTCCGCTAAATTGACTCTCACATGCTGGTATGTTACTTTCAATGGACAATCCACTTTAATGTGTACAGAAGGGAGAATGAAAGGTTAAGCAATTTCCTTTATAGCACGCATACGTCACCTTTTTGAGCTCTCATTTACATTCATAATGTTGATAATTCCGCGACTGTACGTTATAAACAGGGGCGGGACCATAATCGTGCACATATCACTGTCATTCAATATTATTGTTGACGATAACTACTGTATAGACATCTGCAGCAACTGGCTAGTGAATCTTATCCCAAGCTAGCATTGTTCTTCTAGTAAAAAATACCCTTTTACTTAAAGATATCCACTGCAGAGCCATAAAAACTCCGTAGGAGCATATTGCATAGACAAGAAATTCTTTGAAGAATTGATTTAAAGCGAAGAGCAGTTTAAATAAGGAAACACTTCAGACACTACGGAATCTACGAAACACTAACACAAGGAAACAAAGAAGCTACATGACGATACAGAGAGTCACGATAAAATCTCCGCAGAAGAAAAAAAACAATTGAAGATGTTCATTCTTCCCATTTTAAACTATGAATCCCAGACTTGGTCTTTGAAAACATTCAAGTCTAAGCTCAAGGTTTACCAACGTGCGATGGAGCGCAGTATTCCAGGCGTCAAATTGACAGACCATATTCGCAACACCACACTGTGCTCCAAAACAGATAACTGACGTTGATCAAAAAGTCGTCAAGATGAAGTGGGACTGGGCTGGCCACGTCTGTCGCATGCCCAATGAGTCGTGGGCCAAAATAACCACTGTGTGGAGCCCTGAGACAGCTAAAAGGCGTCGCGGCAGACCCCGTAGAAGATGGCGGGACGAGCTGGATAATACAAACGACCAGTGGTCCACATTAGCACTAGATCGCAAGCATTGGAAGTCACGGCCCTTTGCCCAGCAGTGAAATGATACTGGCTAACAGTAACAGTTGAAGATAACAGTTCATATTCATAAGGGGTTAACTACACGTATTATTGCCTTTAGGTACTTACACTAGCTAACAATCGTTTGGATAACCCGCGGTTCACAGTCACACATGTCATTGGCCAGTGTTATGATTACAATTTGCATCCATAACACGTAGAAATTAGTACGACTGTGAGAACTAGCGCTATGGTTTATTTCACAATAGGTTATTTCCTGTCTTTTCAATTAAAAATGTTGTTGGTTGTAACTGTTTAATTTGTGGCTGTTGACCCGCTATGTTTATTTGTGATTAATAGTGTTGGCGTCAAGTGGTTCGTTACTACTATTACTTTCTCTGGGTTATTATTTTACTTAATTAATGTTTTGTTTTGGGTTTGTGTTGGTGGTTCTGAAAGAGGACTATTTTGATTAGCTATAATATGTTAAAATTCGTTTTATGTAGTTCTGGCGTGCTTTGCACCATTTTTTAACGCCCGACGGAAACAGAGGTGTGTTATAAGTTTAACGTGTGTATCTGTGTATCTGCTGGGGCAACGTAGCTTCCAAACGACTGAACCGATTTTAGATTTTTTTGCTTTGTTTAAAAGGTGATTTGATCGAGAGTGTTGTTAGCTATGATTCAAGCAAATCTGTTCAGCTGTTTGAAGATTATCAGCTCTTTTCTAGTTAATGAATGGATGTGAGCATCTTCCATAGGTCTGATCGAGTCAAAATTTGGTATTCTGTTACTTCAATGATATTAGAATAACTGCGGGACAATTGCGTAACACACTTGCAGTAGGAATCGGTGTCATTTTGACAGTTCAACAACATTCATTGCGTTATTTACGATGTACGAACAGACAAATTTTTCGAACGTATGAAGCAATGGATTAGCAATATGATTCAAAATCATTCAGATTGTGATTGATAGTGTGTTACGCAATTAGGGTACTGGTTAGCAGCTAATAATTACCTGAAATTTGCAGGATACGCAAGTCCCTCACCAACTTAGAGCAGAGGTAGTGTTTGGGCTCATTGGAATAGGTTATAGATAGATAGATGCGTGTCGGAGTTTTTTAAACTTTTAATTTATATTAGTCAATACTAGGTAACTTCTAGGCTGGTGCCCCCTAACATAATCATAAACTTGCCTAGGCCAACAGCACGATCTGTGCATAGTTTACACATGCGCACATACGTAAAAGTACAAAGAACTTGACAGATAAGAAATCATTAGTAATAGTATTTATTTAAAATTCTTCGGACAATGGATTTGCTTACTCACAGTACCTATATTGTTAATCAATTATATGCATCACGAGACACGGGTGAGCATGCCTCTTGCGTCTAACAAGCTGTCACACATTGCTCATTGTTAAAGCTCCTGCAAACAGGCGCGACACGCAACGCGACACAAAGGCACCGCGTGTCGCATGCCTTTGTGTCGCGCCTGTTTGCAGGAGCCTTTAAGAGATATCATAATTAAAAACACGCGTTCATCGACCTCCAAAATCATCATAACACATAATCATCATACACATAGCTGCCTGTGTTGTGATCTTGTGATGATTTTGAAAGTCTGAAGGTTTGGCCATGAATTTTCATTTTTGATTTAACTGTTTCTATTTGATTTATTTCCATTTTTTTGGTTGAAGAAAAGGAGATATTTTTTTAAGGTGAAGGACGTCACCACTCAGCTTGTACTAAACAAAGACTGAACTCTGAAAAAAATAGGTTTACAATGAAATGAGAAGACTTAAATGGATATAATATGTGGTTTTTAAACCAGAAGTAATGTAACGGTTCATTGGATCCTACTAAGTTCGACCGACTTCCTGAGATGATTTAGACGTATACACACGTTTTCTCCACAGAATATCCACCAAATATCGTCCAGCAACATTGCATGATTTTGGAGGCAACTGGAGTCTCGAGATTTTTGTCGCCTCGTTAATGTGAGGCTTTACGCCATACATCGCCGCATTTGTTCCCAAACCTTACCAAATTAAGTACTTAGTAACTTATCAATGGACGTATTCCTTGGCATTTAGCCACAGAGGGAGGGTTATGAACATTCGAATAAGTATGAATCACCGGACACGGAAAACCAGAGGTATTACCCATTTTTTTCCTTTGATTGTTTCCAAAGGTTATACTGGGTTGTGGATGATGATTGCTTGGGATTTCAGCAATTGTGAAATTGTAGTGAAGGAACAGCACGATGTCGGCCTTAGCCAAAAACGACAATGGTTACAAGATATCGAAAAGTTGACGTGGAATTTTGATATTTTGCTTCAAATACACCTCCAAATACGTCTGTTCATGTTGTTTACAAGAAGATCGTGTCAAATTACAAGATAATGAAGCAAAACAACATACTTTGTGGTGATGCGGTAATCACTCACTGTGGACAGTTAATTCATAACTAATACTAAATACCTTACCTAAAATAAAATTATAAGCAAAAACACTTAAATTATTACTACTGAGATGACGTGATCAAAAATACTTTGAAATTAAATTATAATACTGGTGAGATCATGCGAAGTTAATTTAAATAACTAAGGTATGACATATAATAAGTTCAGTTTACTCATGCACGTTAATTTTTCTGTAATTCTTACAGCAGGCTGACAAAGACGCAATGAAGATTAATTGCACATTTTAAAGATTTTCATGAAAATCTAGGAGACGCAAGTCTTTGTCTGTTTGCAAAGCTCTTCATGGACCTAATCTGCTGATACAAAGGAGTGATAATAATTCCCATGATGATACTGGTTTTCTAGTGACGGTAATCCCACACGAATAGGAAATATTTTGCTGATATATATAAATATATATAATAAAGATATACTGCGCTAGAGAAAAACCATTGTATTCTATAAATAATTAAATATTTTTATTTAATAAATAAAAATGAATGGAAGGCAAAGACATTTTATCTCACAGCGACTACAGACAAACAACTAACCTCTGCGCATTCTTGTTATGCTATCATCGCCAATGTTTTATTTTTTTATATTTCCATTGTTATGTTTATCTCTTGTTTATTGTAAAACGTACGTGTCACTTCATATTTATTAATATCTATTTCTTTTTTTAGTTAGAGTATATAATATGAACTTAGAGAGTTGTATTGATGATATAAATGGTTATAATTCTATACAGGGTGTCCGGTAATTAATGGATAACCTTGCGATAGCATATAATAGACCCTATGGCCGTTCTAAAAAAAATACAAAAATAATGTATATCCAAGTAGTAAGTACCTAGGATATAATTTTTTTAGAAAAAAATTCTGTGTAATTTCTAGTCACATTACTTATTGCCTCTCTGTCGGCGGCATAGTCAACGTACAATATTATAACAACAGATAACCAATGGAATTCATTCATTTGTGGTTGTGGTGATGAAAAATGTAAAAAAAGTTAGTATTCTTTTTCAAAAAAATCTTAGTTATTACTTGGGATATATTTTTTTTTGTATTTTTTTTAGAACAGCCATAAGGTCTGTTATATGCAATTTCAAGGTTATCCATTCTTTACCGGACACCCTGTATATATGTTACGGTCGCGAATCATATTCAGATCAATAGACAACCTGACACTGACCTGCAAATTGCAAAAAACGTAAGAAAATATGAATTCCGCGGGCGCTTTCACTTTAAGGTGCAACCTCCGATCTGTTCATGGCCATTTTCCCGCCAGATGGCGCTGTAGGCAACATTTTTAGTTTATTTTGTTGTATGTGTAATTGGAACATTAGTAAGTCGTAGGCGTAGTGTACGCTGTAATCGGAGATTACACTTTATTGAACTTAGTCATAACATTGCCTCAAAATCCACCCAATTCGACAAATAACTCCCATCTTAACATCTGTTATTGAATACATGCCGTTTACACACACAGACGTGAGCGAGTACTGCCCTACGTTTACAAAGATTAACCAATAGATGGCGTGTATTAAAAAAATGAACTGATTTATTTTATAGCAGAACTACAGAACGCCGACTGCTACGATATTTATATTATGATATGATGATAGGAAAATAAAAGTTATATTTACATAAAATCAAGTCTTTTATTCAACTAGGCTGAGAATCAGCACTTTTTGAGCGTCAAAATTACATAAGACAGTCCCCCAAAACGCCCGCCCTTCACCACTTCCTAGTGCTTTAGTTGGGAAGAAGTGGCGCAACAAACTTCCCAGCAGCCCAGCTGTCTGTTCAGTTGGAAAATCTTGATTCTACTGTTTATGAAGTTCACAGTTTATAAAGATAGTTTTATTTTACTACCTTACATACACTTTTAAATTAACTATCAAAACAAACGTATTTGAAGTGAAACATGATGACCATAACATGATTAAATTTATAGCAATAACTTATTATTACAATTACAGACACACGAACACTGAACACGTCTCAAGATGATTTCTGGCAGAATACAGTTTTTAAAAAAGTCTAATAGCTTCGGTATCATATTGCTGATAAATTCATCATCTTGACAAACTTCTATCACAGTCAAAGGTTCAGTGACTGAAATAAAACATATGAAGTAGCACTTATCCATTTTGCTAACACGCTTTTTCCTTGAACCTGAAATAGTAGATTTTTTTATGTAAGTAAGAAAAAACAAGATACTGAAATAAATGATAAAGTGGACATGCAGTAGAATTATCAATTTACTTGATAGTAATAATCCTGCTTTTTATTCATAACTAAAACATTATTATCCAATTTTAGAGCAAAGTTTTTCTTTTCTAGTGCAGCTGCTTCTAGGCTTTGATTTTTCCTCACCAATGATGGAAAGCACTTAATCTCAACAACAGCTCTCTCATTTTCAATTATACCTGTAACAAATTGACACAAACTATAAAATAACTATAATTATAATTTTCCACATTTGCCAAATACATAGATAAAATTGAAGCTTGATAAAGAAAAACTTACCATCCGCACTGCCAGCTAAACATCCAAATTCTTCATCAATATAAAGACCTGAAGGCCTGACCATTTTATTATATTGTTGCATGAACATACTTTTTGCCACATTCTCATTCTGCTGCCCATATAACATGTCTTTTGTACAAATATTCTTTTTATATAGAATATCCTTTACATGATTGTGACATGGAGTGGTAACACGGCGTTTGGAAATCTGTAAGCATACCTATATGAAAATTATACACATACAACTAACCATTCCAAATTGACTAGCAGTTAAACGGTCACTCCTATGAGTAGTATATAAATCATTTTCATGCTGCCCTACAGTAGACATTTCAATCAAAGCTATATCTTCCGGTGACTTTTGGAATTCTGCTAACCGTTCTTCACACTGTATTTTCAATTGTGCTTCGTCAATATCAATTGGATCACAAGCTTCAGGTCCGTAGTGCTTGTCCGGATTGGTTTTCTCTCTTGGAGTAAACAATCGTTTGCGTGTCGACCGTTTCTGTCGTATTCTGCTTTGTTCCTTCCGAATTATGTATTTTTTTAAATGTGTCCCAGGGCTCTGTGTGGTCTGCTTCTTCCATGCAGTTTCATGCCAATTGTGTCCAGTAGCAAGTGATAATCCTGAAAACAGAATATTTTTTACAAGAAAATATCAATAAAATATAAATAGATGATTATATGTGGTGGTGTCCATTTTTTTTTTATCAGACATTTGAAGTTGA
Organism: Fissipunctia ypsillon; assembly: GCA_947568875.1. NCBI lineage: Eukaryota > Metazoa > Arthropoda > Insecta > Lepidoptera > Noctuidae > Fissipunctia > Fissipunctia ypsillon. The sequence continues at coordinate 28,702,192 of OX387643.1, forward strand.
ATAGATGAACAGATGGACAGATGTATGAACGTGAACAAAGCAAAAGGAGTATGTAAGGATCGTAGCAGGTGGCGTTCTGTAGTTTCTGTCTACCCCCATGGGAAGAAGGCGTGAGTTTATGTATGTATGTATGTATGTTGAAGTTGAAACTCTGAAAAAACTTGATTTGAGAAAAAGCATTTTCAAAGATTGATTTTTGGTACAACTTAGTACATTTTCTGGTATTTAGACACATCATATAGTCATTTACTGTACGAACTTGTAGATAATTGAGCATTAATTAAAATCGAGGAATGCAATTTTCATCCAACTTTACAAAACAGCTTAAATCTCGGGAACTAAATGCCGATAACTGTGGTGCTATTCTGTAAAGATCCCACAGTGAAAATTTAGGTGAAGTGAGCGTGATGTGAACTGTCATCCCACCTTACTCTACTAGGGCTAGCTCACTTCTAACTCACTTCACATAAGTGCTCATGGTGTGATGTTTACAGAATAGATCGGCTGGACCCTTTTTGCTTGGACGCTCACATATATTATGAAACATACAAAGAAACATTACTGTGTTGGTGTATACATATAGATAATAAAGAGTATTCTATATATCTAACAGGTTACTGTTGGGGAATGAGTGCACTATATTGTACTCCATAGGACTAGTCACAATATTTGTGAATACATGAAGCGGGCCATTTCTCAAATCTGCTGCCATATCAGCATTCTCACTGCATTTTGACGAGTTATGCGAGCATAAATATACTGAACAGCTGATTTTTTTTTCACAATTTCAGGTTTGGTCCCATAGTAAAAGTTGTTCATAATAATGAGTACAATGACCCCTTAAGAGATGTTGTATGTTTAACGTTACATGTACAAATATAATATGTACTTTGATTTATTTATTTACCTTGTAGAGTGCACTGGTATAGTTTTTGATTACGTGATTCTTACATTCAATTTTCTTTATAATGTTCCCATATGACACTTTTTCTTTCAAGTTCGAAAACACAGAGGAGTCTCCGTCTCCAATAAAACTCAAATAGCGAAGTTGATGCATTTCTTCACTCTTTTTAAAGCCTTCCACAATAATTTGCGATTCCATTGCTGTAGACGGTCCAGTATAATTTTTGCAGCAATTATGTGCTTTCATATCCATGTTTCTTTTATCATAATATTGACATGTATAACAATATTTGTTCCGAACACCAAGAAATAGACATTTCTTAGTTTCTTTACCAATAATGCAGGCCTGGAAATGACAAGCAACACCTGTAAATATTGCACATAGTAAAAAGGTCATAAAGAACCAAATTTGTGTTTAGTAAAATATTAACTTACCATACCAGATGATGAATCAAAGTTATGGACGTATGACCTTTTCAACCATCCTCCATCTACATATACAGTAACAAATGGAACACCGTCAGAAGACATGTGTCTTCTGACGGTGTTCCATTTGTTACTGTATATGTAGTACTGTGTGTCTGTGTCTGTGTGTGTGTGTGTGTGTGTTGTGTGTCTGTGTATGTATGTACTGTATGTGTAAAAAGGTCATGTGACCTTTTTGAATAGCTATGGACCTTTCTTGTTCACTAGCAGTTTTAATTTCCTCTGTCAAATGTTCAAACCACACACTGCCTAATTTTTTTTCAACATGCCGAAATTTATTAGCCGACATTGTTGGAATATCCATGAGACTTGTTATGTGAGCTGCTTGTGTAGTAGCTACCAGAAGTTACAGTTGCCCACACAAATGCAGTATTTATTTTATCACTGCTCTCCGTACATTGCCTCCACACTTTATCACACATACTGCACTTAAAAATTAATTCACTTCGAAATCCATTGAGTCTCTCACTAACAAATTCAATTTGTGAAGATTCACACATATTTCGGTGCCTTTCCAAAAGGAATGCCCACTCAATTACATGCTTCAGGTCCACAATGCGATACCCAGTTATCGCAGATAAACATTTATTTGGAACACATTCCACAGTCAATTGAAATGAATCAGTTTCAGGATCAGGTTGCGGCCAATTAATCTCTAAAGGTTCAACCACAGTTTCAGCCGTCACTGTGCTAGTACTAGGAGTACTGTAGGTGGCCTCTAAGCGGATTTTTGGTTTTACACGCGCATATGTTCTTGGTTGTGTATTCTGGGTACTGAAAAAAACAAATCAAAAATGTAATGACCATAATTAGATATTCCCTACACCTACATGATAAACGACATGTACTGCCACTTTTACGAGCAGCAAGTACAATAAATCATGCTTATTTGATACATACACTATAGAATTATCTATGAGGATTTCTTCATTCACTGGCATCTTCTTGGTTTCTTCAGAACGCCAAGCTTTCAATCGGCTGTAATACGATTTACGAATGTTAACAGAAAACGTAGGTAGGTATTTTATGAAATCCTACATCCAAACTTGGCTGTTTTACGAAAAAGCCGGACGCAGAATTAGTATGCATGTATGTATTATTATGCATGTTTGCTGCCCGGAATATTCGTGTCGTATATACGACTTCTTGCTTGTTCGGACAGACATTCTAGACGTAATCTAAATCTGAAATAGAAAATAACAAATGAAAAACAAAAGAATATGTTACTTACACTCAGTATTTGAATAAATTGAATAGTATCGAATTTTACAACCATATGTAATAAGATCGCACTTCGCAGTATTTCGGAATCGGAAATAATACAGTAACAGATTTATTGCAGGGTTGCGTTCTGAAATAAACAAAAATAAATGTAACAGTAAAATTTTACTTACCTATCTTTGTATTCCTGGTAGAATATTGGTCGACGAATAAGAAAAAATAAATCAGATTAGAATAAGTTATTTATATTTAGACAATAAATCACCTCTATTAATTTTATGTAAGTAAAATTCAATCATTGGTTTCTTTCTGAACGCACCACGACACATGCGAAACGCGAGTACCTACATACGCAGTCACACAACAAACTAAAAATAATGTTTGTTTGTCTGAAAGTTTTTGCAAAATGCGTAAATGGTATTCTATTTTGTAAGTACTTTGATTTTGCAAATGTTCGCTGACTACTTCGGTGGGTTACCGAATTATAATAATTTAATTTATTGTTGACCAAAAAAATACGAACACATTACCACTACTTTAAACACTAACTTTGTATGTAATTGACACCTAGGTAAATAATTAGTATTGTGACGAGATTTTAGCGTCTAAAACCCAACTCACGGGCCAACTTACAGTTTCTAATACCGCCGAACGATAGGTAGCTACTTACTTTTATTTTAAAATAACATTACGTATTTTGAATACTTCTTACTATACCTACACTCCATTTGAAATTAGATTAGAAATTTAAATAAACCATTTTTACAGTCCGTTCAACCGATTTTGGCTTCTATTATGTAGGTATAAGACTGGCATTAAAAGCAAAAACGGGGTAACAATACCAACTGTTTACTGCAGCTGCCATTAATTGTCATGCCACCAACCTAGTAGAACTCAAAATTGGTTGAACGGACGGTAAAAAAGGTAAATTAAAATTTCTAATCTTATTTCAAATGGAGTAAGTATAGGTACAATAAATTGCAATTCAAATACATACTAGAAATATTGCAATTTGAATCAATGAAAATGCATAAACATACAAAATATAACACGCAAGAAATTCCGCGCGCAAATCCTATCGCATCAAAAACGAGAACTTGAAAATGTATTTTATTACAAGTCAAACGACGAGCGAAGTTTGGCAACCTTTTTTCTTCGGAATTCTTTCAATGTAGGTCAAGGTTAGGCAGGACGGCAACGTAGCATATTACTTACCTACGAATAATGATATTTATGTTGCCACACAACAATAATAAGTAATAAAAATGTTTACGTTGCCGTATATGGTCAGTTTTATGTTATTATAATGTTTTTTTTTTTAATGAAAAGCAGGAAAGGAAATAAATCAATTAGTGTACAAATATTATATTGATTTATCAGAATAACGCCTGCACGCCATCTAGCGTTAAAATTTCTAAACTATCGCAATCATGGCGTTATATTTTGCTTGTCAAAACACACGCACACCAGTGAGAGTGTCAAATTTTACCTGGATTTCACGATTGTTTTTCTCAGTAAATAATGTAAGTTATTTCCTAAAGAGGTTTAACGCAGCCACATATCATTGTAGAAAAGTGATAAAATGATTCGTTTTAAATAAAGAGTGTCTATGTTTAGCGTATAAGTGCATCGAAAAATGTATGGACGGCCCATTGAAGCTTCCACCTTAACATACTGTAAGGTAGGACATTCACGGTCGACGTAAGTCCATTATTAGTAAGTCATTGCAATTTCGTTACTCAAATGTGACTGTAAATATGCAGCATAAATGTTTTGATTCCACCTTGGGTGCCGCGACTGACTCACTTTGATGTTTATTGCATAAAAAACCACTAAGTGCTAGAAATTAACTTTATTAGTAAGTCATTGCAATTTCGTTATTCAAATTCCTTGGGTGCGGCGACTGACTCTCACTTTGATGATTATTGAATAATTAACTTTATTCGGTATAAAATTCATCGCAAAAATCGAGCAGTACCACCCGTTATTAGCAGATCCCCCTTCATCATCAACGTGTTTACCATGTCTATGTTGTGCAAAAACAACACTACCATGAACAATAATTGATGTAAAGCAAAATACATCCGGGGATACGTATTTCTGTCGATGACCTCAAATTGTTTTTAAGATAAAGAAAAAACAAAAAAAAAAACACGCCCAATCGTGCAGATTACCACCTACGACTAAATTGAGTGGACAATTTGAACCCATGTGGTAATGACGTGCAAATACCTATAGAGGCGTAACGGCGGAAAAATGACCCAAAATATATTGGATAAACCTTTTATTCATTTTGGTCCAAAAACACAATATTGATTATACACGACCCTCCACGGCCCCCCACTGAGCATAACGTGTAATCGTTGGACCTAAAAGTTAGTACCTACGCCGTCTCATCTTCTGAAGAAACTAGGTACCTACCTTCTTCTACAACAAACTGCCAAGCCATGTTAAAGAATAGCACCCTAATTGCGTAACTCACTATGAATCACAATCTGAATAATTTTGAAAATATAAACAAAAACTAATTATAGCAGAACAAAAATTTTACATACAATATTATAAAATTAAATTAAATTGTAGCTTCATCTAAGTGTCCTCCTTTTTTCCTTTATTAGCTTCTCGCATATTCTAGGCATTATATTAACTAATTTATTAAAATAATATTCATCTAATTTGTTCCATTCGCTCTCTAATAGCATCCACAAATGTTCTGAGCTCGTAGGAGAGCGAAATTTCATCCTTCTATCGAGTTCATCCCAAATAAGCTCAATGGGAGAAAGATCAGGTGATTGAGATGGCCATTGCATGATGTTTAAGATTTTTTCATCTTTTTTCTTGTTCAAAAAGGTCTGGCACAGTTTAGAAGCATGCTTAGGATCATTATCCTGTTGGAAAATGAATCCAGGACCAATTAGATTTAGTCCACTGGGTACAGCGGAATTTTGGAGAATTTTCAAGTAACCTTCTTTGTTTAGTTTTCCGGTTATTCTCACAAGATTTCCGGGTTTATTGTTGCCAAAACACCCCCAAACTATGACATTACCTCCACCATGTTTGATAGTAGGCACAGTACATGCCTCTGAAGCCTTCTCTTTTTTTGACCGGCGTACAAACACACGTCTATTGGATCCGAAAATCTGAAACTTTGATTCGTCACTCCAAAGGACATTTTCCCATTGCTCTATTGTCCAGTTTTCAATTCGACATAAGAAAAATAGACTAGAATGGGCAAAAGCGCACCAAAACTGGAATTAGTTTCTGCGTCCTTATGGAGCAGGACCAGCGTTGAGCCAAGCAGTTTTGTCAGCGATGCAATCCCCCAACTTATATGCTTCGCTGCATAGTGTGCGTTTTATAGAAGATTTAAATTTCGTTTCATCCAGTTGGAGAATATGGGGAGGTATTATATTGTAACACTTTAAACAGTACCCCATGAAGGATGAGTCTAATTTAGCCAGTCTGAAACCTGGTTGAACTAATTGGTCCCCATTTGTAGTCCTATAATTGTGTCGTTCACCTATTTTACCGAAAAGATTTAGATTTTTCCTTACGTACATGTTTTCATAGATATATTGACAAGGTACCGTCATGATGTTAATATCTCGGATCTGGCATTTCGTAATCACATCATCATCATCATCATCATCGTAAATGTTTGTAAAAAAGCCTATAGGAGCCTAGGTTTCGTCCTAAGAAGAGCAGAGGGTTTTACAAGCATCGCCGCGCTGACTTCTTTGTACAATGCATTGGTAAGAAGTCAGCTTGAATGTAATGCAATCATATGGGCTCCGCATGAAGCTAAATACAGTCTCATGCTGGAGCGTATACAAAATAAATTTATTAGATTTTTGTACCTAAGGTGGTATGGTGTATATCCATTTTATCCATTGATGTATCCAACTTTGTTTGTTATAGGCATGGTGGGATACAATAAATTGGAAACAAGGAGGGACATAGCTCTTGCTACCTACATTTTTAAATTATTGCGTGGCAAGACTTCAAACCCAGGTATATTAAACGAAATAAACTTGTGTGTGCCCGACAATTATGTATTGCGAAGGCGACAGCCACGGCGTCTATTGGCGGTGCCCAGTAGTAGGACCAATCTACTGAGTAAAGCCCCTATAACGCGTACCTTGCGTGTACTTAATGACGTATCAGACAGCATAGATCTTTTTACTTGTTCTCTGAGTGAGTTCACAAAAACCACAATGTACAGAATATGTTATCACCTTTTAAAACCCTTCATTTTGATAACCCACTCGATAGGTTTGGAAGAATTTTGTTTTTGTGAATATACTGGCACCAAAAATCCGCCATTTAGATTTTTTATAATTTTAATATACCCAGTGACACTGCAATAAAGACGAACCTAGCGACATATCATTCATCAAAATCGGTTCAGCCCTTTAGTAGTTACGAGGGAACATAGGGATGGATATACATACAATACATACAGGTACACATAACCCTCCTTTTTTGGCTTCGTCGCAGTCGGGTAATAACTAATAACCCACGTTTAAGGAAAGTAGTACTTTCTAATTGGGTTTACAGAAAACTGTCAGTCCATTCCTGGGAAACGACAGTCATACCATACCACAACAAGCAACTTGCGTAGGCTTCCCCAGATATTGACACTCATGGAATTCTAGTAGACAGTGACGCACTTCGATCTGACGACTATATTGAAAATGCTTGTTCTGCGAAAGCAAACAGAGTCCAAAGGTATGGATCCAGATTATCGCCTGAATGACTAACTACGTGTGCCACGTGTGCTAATACGTTCATAAGCTTAAAAATACTTTGCTTGAGAAGTTACAGCATTAGCCTTAAGGCTCTCGCTGACAGGCGCGGCGCGACGGTGCGACGTGATTCTGGTAGAACAATTTCCGTGAAATCTTCATAGAAGTTGTTCTACCAAACTCGCGTCGCACTGACGAGCCTTTAGTTAGCAGAAACTGTTTTTTAGCATTGTGAAGATGTACTGCCCCGCACAATTTAAGTAGGTACATAATCTCTTCGAAAAGTATCTCTTTAAAGTGCGGAAATGTATGCATATTTTGTAGAATACCACTTCTTAGACTTTTAGAATCGCAATATCTTAGGAATAGTGATTCGTAGGAAAAACTATAAGAACAACTTTTGTAGGTTTTGTAGGTAATTGCAAGATCTACAATTTTTATCTGACCTATTTTTATAATATGACTTACAGTTTTCGAGAAAAATGCAAAAAAGCCGATAGTTTTGATATTTGTCCTTGAATAATTTTTTTGCAGACGTCATGGGGATTTTTGACATTTCATTTATAATAGTGTACCTAAGATCTCTACCAATTTTCAGCTTTATGCGAATTATTGTTAATTGAAATGTCTATTTTGACCGGCCTAAATTAACCTCAATGGTCAAACGATAAACGTCTTTAGGGTGATTTAAAATTTTCGGGTATAAGTATTCACCTACAAATTGACATGCACAGGAACGTTTTATGATCCATTAGTTTATATTTTCATCAGATACCTAGTTTTGGAACAAACCATACATACATTCATAATATAATTGACAATTTCATTGTTTCAAAACTTTGAATGTCTGTTTTTGATTATTTGAAAGTATGACATCATAGCATCAGAAGTTCACTGTCTAGGTCCACGCATTAGAAAACATAGTAGGTACCATAGAAGTAACAGCTCTTTGGCAATCTCAAGAAACTACATCTCACATTGTGGCGCAAACTCAATCTGGTATGAAATGTAATTTCGGCACATAGGTATTTTGAGCAGACAGAATAACGCTGTTTCTACTGAGAACGTAACAAAAATCGGGCTTGAATAGAATTAAGGGGGAAGCTCCAGGTAGCCCGCGAAATTCAAACTTTCTTATGTTTTTTGCAATTTGCAAGTCAGTATTAAGCTGTATGTTGATTAAAGTATCAATCGCGACCGTAACAAATATCTATTTACAGAATTATAATCATTAAAGTCATCAATACAATTCTCTAAGACCAAGTCATTCTAAGAATGACTATTTCATGAAATCTTGACATTTGAGGATTATACTAACTTAATAAGTTGTATTACTGATTCTAATGACTATAATAATGTAAAAACATATTTATTACGGTCGCGAATCATACTTTAATCAACATACACCCAAACACTGAGCTGTAAATTGCAAAAATCGTAAGAAAATCTGAATTTCGCGGGCTACCCTTAGCGCTTCCTCCTTACGACCAGTGTCTTGAGTCTATTCAAACCAAAAATACATTAGGTACGATATTAAAAACACGAGGAAGACGTTGCAACCTTGAGTTTACGAGCTCCTTCCTACGTCACCACAACTTGTCGGCCGCGCCGCACTGACAAGAGGTCCTCATCTCAGTTCAACGACCTCAAGCAAGCAGAAAAACATCCACAAAAACAATATGACATAACATAACATCACGCATTGTTTCCCCGTAGGGTTACATAGAGGTGCCCGGTTGATGACAATAGGCCCACCCCCTATTACATGGGCCTTAAACATAACTGGCGTAAAGGCCAGGGTTGGAAAAAAAACGTTTTTTTTTTTACATTTTATAAAACAAACAGTTAAAAATGTTTTAAACAGGTGTTTTTTTGTTTTTTTCCTAAGTTAGTTATCATCCATTTTTAATTGATTAAGCCTGATATAATTCACTTTTATACTATTTTAAAAACTGCATGACAAAAATTGATCTTAATTCAATACATCCTGTATGTTCCGACGTTCATTTTTAGTAGGGAAATCACCTAAACTTCTCTTAAAATAAGGGGAATACCCAAAACATATATTAAATAATCACGTTCACGAATTACGGAAGTTCTGGGAATTCCCCGTGGGACTTTACCGATCAGGGTTGGCATGTTTAAAACATGTTTTAAACACTTTAAAACACATGTTTTTGAACAACTTGTTTTAAACATGCCAACCCTGGCTAAAGGCATATGGTGCTCTGAAAAATAGAACCATATTTTTATATAGTCTCTTATCTACCTTCACAGATTTCGGTGGCTATGAAAATAGATCGATTTAAGTAAATACTGTGCTAATTTCCCCCCGTGCCTCCGTTGTAGGGTCAGTAACTGGATTGTGGAGGTCATATAGGCAGCCGCTTCATGATACTGGTATTCATCTGGTTAAACTAGAAGCCGACCCCAACATACATAGTTGGGAAAAAGGCTAGGCAGATGAACTCAGTCAGTACTGTTCGTTTCATTCCAAGCTAGGTGTTGATGAAACCAGTTATTATTTTAATTACTGTCATTATTACAATCGTATTAAATGGGCACTGAGATTTTATAGCTGCAACGTAGGGTTAGTCAGGATGAGTGATGTTATAGTCTTATCCTGTTATCAGTCTTCTTCTACATCCCAGTTTAACACGACGAAACAACTCAACACGTTCATCTTAGTTCTCGTTCATAGTGGAGGCGTGTGCGGGTGCTTGCGTGGCTGCGTGTAGGTCAAATGTACGTAGACGCCACTAGCATTCACAGTGGTCGCGCGAGCGCGCGCCTGCATCGAGGCGGGCGCAGGCGCGGGCGGCGCGCATACCGCGCGGGGATTTCTTTCAATCAATCCGCTCGTACCGTTCACAGTGGTCTAGCGTCTGTTAGTGACATTGGCGTGTGGTTCCAAACTAATTTCGATTCACCGGTTTAGTCTCGTAAACCGTTCGGCACTGTGTATGTAAAGACGCCAAGTCCCGAGCACCCGCACCCGCTCTCGCACCCGATCGCTCTGGACGAGCACTTAAGGCGAGATAACAGGCTTTTAATTATTTTAAACTGAAGATCACGTCTAAAGGAGTAGTGTTAATGATTTGGAAAAACTATGTTAAATTAGAGCATTTTCTTAGTAACTTAATAAGTGAATATTTTAGATTATGTTTATACTTATTTGAATTTTGATTTTGACCCCAGTTTATCAGTGACCTCGAAAACCATGAAAACGACACACATGACGAAAAATTTGTGAATTTTCAGTGGCGCCATCTGGAATTTTAATTTTGACCCCATTTTCGTTATCAGCAACCTTGAAACCCATGAAAACGACACTCATGACGTAAAATTTGCAAATTTTCGGGGGCGCCATCTTGAATTTTGATTTTAACCCCAATATCGTAGTCAGCACCCTCAAAACCATGAAAACGGCACCCATGTCAAAAAAAAAACCTAAAAACAAAAATAAGGTACAATGAAAAAACTACGACAAATAGTTTTCCATCTCTGCCCACTGTTATCTTTACTTCCCATTTTTATTTTCACGGTACAAAAAATAAAATTTCACTGAGAATAGCGGGACAGGTCCAATAACGTTCCGAAGAACACTGGCGCTATGCGAGCGGCTAGTAAATAAGCAAGCGTATGTCGTACAAATGCAAATAAAATCGTATAAAATTAGATAAGTATTAACTATTTAATAATAAATAATCCATCACTGAACGCAGTTTGGCATTTGAAATACGGTATATTTTTTAATTAAATTATAATTGTTATTGAAGATAGTTAGCTAAGAGCTGATTTTTCAATCGTCAGATAACTTTTATTTGGGGAATATGTTTGACATTTTGACAGCTTTTGTATAGAAAATGTGTCAAACCGCCATATTTATTCCTCAGGTACAAGTTATCTGACAATTGAAAAATCAGCCCTAAGATAGATAAAACATTTTATTCAGTGCACACAAAAGACAGCACTACACACAAAAGCACTATTAATAAATGGTGATAGCAAATTACATGATTATACAATCACTATTAATATACTATAAATGACTACCTCGTTGGTCTAATGATCGCAAGCGCTACTGCTGAGCATGAGGTCCTGGGTTCGATTCCCAGGTCGGGCAAAGTTCGGTTTTTCTATCTGGAATTTCTCAATAGCAGCCTGGAGACTGGATTTGTGCCCGGTAGATGGCAATAGGCTAGCCCCCTATTACATGGGGACCTAAACATAACTGGCGAAATGTGGGTGTACTATAGGTACACCTCTGCCTAACCCTTCGGGGAAACAAGGCGTGATGTTATGATTATATACAAAAAAAGAAAAACATTAGTACTTAAAGAAATAGAGTGACATACTTCAAATCAAATATCAAAACAAGGTGCAGTGTTCCAGTGTGCGTCTCAAGGTTGCACCAAATGGGAGTCCAGCTCAGCAAGTGTCAGGCAAAAATATACCTGACGCTGATGTTCTGCTGAATCCCTTCAGTTGAAGGTCCCTTCATATGCCGTAATTACAGAAACAATTAAAAAGCCATTGTCTCTCGCGTAGATCCGCGTTTCCAGCAGCCCAGGGTTGGTAGGTAGTTGATGAAACGGGGGTGTTATTGTACCTTTGTCACATGATAATAAGGCTCTCACTTCAACAATACTTTTCTTATTTTTATTAAAGGCGCCAGGTAGCCCGGGAAGTTCAAATTTTCTTACGTTTTTTGCAACTTGTAAGTCAGTATTAGGTTGCATGTTGATCAATATATGATTCGCAACCGTGAAAAGTATGTATTTACAGAATAACCTAACCTAACCTAACACTGCTTGCAGTGGCCATTGCAGTCGACGACTTGCCTTGTGTATGTTGCCTGCACAAAAATACACATCATCATCTGCCTATACCAAAGCATTTTCCCAACTATGTTGGGGTCAGTTTCAGTCTAAAACACGGTCCATTATTGGTTCAATTGTTTTAATTCTGGAAATTTTGAGTTGAAGCACGAGCCTTGCGGTCGGCCGGTAACTATTGTCGACAACGACGGATTGAAGACGATAGTGGAAGCGGATCCAACTCAATCTACGGCTGAGCTTGCTGTGGGCCTTGGAGTTAGTGTCAAAACAACATTGAAGCACTTGCGTCAAATCGGAAAAATTAAAAAGCTCGATAAGTGGTTGCCACACGAACTAAGCGACCAACAGCGAGACTTACGCGTCGAAGCGTGCATAGCACTACTGAATCGGCATAGAAACGAGGGAATTCTAAATCGAATTGTTACCTGCGATGAAAAGTGGATCCTGAACGACAACCGTAAGCGTTCGTCTCAGTGGGTTGACCCGGGTACAGCACCTAATCAGTGCGCTAAAAAAAGATTACTCATAGGAAGATGATGGTGACTGTCTGGTGAACCAGTGCCGGACTTGTACGTCACAGCTTCTTACCGAATGGCACAACAGTGACGGCAGATGTCTATTGCCAAGAATTGCAAACAATGATGGAGAAGCTCGCAATTCAACAACCAATACTGGTCAATCGCTCTTCCCCATTGCTTCTCCACGACAACGCGCGAACTCACACTTCACGACAGACCATCGCAACGCGACGCTACAAGAATTACAGCTGGAAGTTCTCCGTCACCCACCGTACTCACCGGATCTTGCCCCAACAAATTTCTACTTTTTTCAAAATTTAGACAATTTTTTACGTGGGAAAAAATTCAACACCTGAGAGACTTTGCCCCCAAAACGCTTTCGCTGACTTTATCGCCTCCCGTCCGGCAGACTTCTATAGTAAGGGGATAAACAAACTGCCATCAAAATGGCAAAATTGTATAGATAATTTGGGCCAGTGCTTTGATTAGCTGAAATAAAAAAATTACCAAAATTTTTATATTTTAAAATGTTAATACAAATCTCCAATTTTATAGGTAAAGACCTAATATTAAGGAAGGCTAACCACACAATTTAAGTGGCTTGTCACACTCAAAAATCATATGTGCGAGGATGGTCATCCTAATTTGTGTCTCTAGATATTTGTAAACCCTCATAATCATTGGGAAATCAAGTTGTGTGATATTGTTTCAGCAATAATGTTTGTACCTAGAATATTTATCATAACAATAATTTTGGAGCAGTTTAATCAAAGTGATGGGAGATAACGATGTTAAAAGTCCCTAAGAGTTCTCATATTTAAGGTGCAATGAAAAATAATTTATATTCAAGAATTTTTGCCCATGATAGTAAATTGTTTATGAATGAGGTTCACAAATTAAATAAATACACTAATACTATACTACAAATGCTAATGTAAGTTTCTGTATGTATATTGCTTTTTGCCAGACTGTGCAACAGCAAACACAGGGTTGTGTTATTCATGCGTATCTAGGAACCTTTTTAGGATTCTTTATGCCGTCAAAGCATCCTTGCAGCTGGATGGATTTTAACATGTGAGGTGTCCATCGACTCATATACTCTAACAAGTTGCCAGAAAAAACCCAATGCTGATATGCTGGATTCGTATCCTCCTCTACTATCATTATTTCTCCTCTACCAATCGTTATTTCTCCTGACAAAGTTTATTTTGTTTATATGTATGTACACTACCGTCCAAATGTTTGGAAGCACACCTGTCTTCAAACAAAACAAATGAATACCGACTATAGGCGGCAAAAATTAGCAATAAACTATCGTTTTACAAGCTTTTACCGTTTACATAAAAATAAAAGGATTGTTATTCCACATTCATGAAGTTCTAACTAACTCCTTAGTTTTGACGAAACACGTGTTTTATGACTTAATCCGTCGGGTACTTTATTGCTGCAATGGTGTGGTTTTAACTTTTCAAGCCCCTGTTTAGTGCAACTGGAGCACGTGAAAGTTGTGATGTTAATATTGTCCGTATTCGAAAGATATCGACGACTCCTTTGACCTTATTTTTTCTTCTGAAAATGGCAAAACGCAGGCAAATCACGCTCGAACAGAGAAGCGCTATTTGTACTCTACGTGAGGAAGGATACAGTGAAAGTCAAATCGCAGAAAGGCTCAGAATCTCTCGTAAAGATGTCCACTATACCCTTGTTAGAAAACGAGAAACTGGGAAAAATGAAGATAGAAAGAGATCTGGTAGGCCCAAGTCCACAACAAAGTAAGAAGACAACTTCATCAGGATTCTCTCTAAACGGAATCGACACTTAACTGCACTACAAATCACCGCAGCTCTGAATGAAATGCGAGAAATACCCGTTTCAAAAACAACTGTTAAAAGACGTTTATTGTCTGCGGGACTAAGAGGATGTGTTGCAGCTAAAAAACCAAAACTAACAATTCGACATAAGAAAAATAGACTAGAATGGGCAAAAGCGCACCAAAATTGGACAATAGAGCAATGGGAATATGGCCTTTAGAGTGACGAATCAAAGTTTCAGATTTTCAGGTCCAATAGACGTGTGTTTATATGGTGGTCAAAAGAAGAGAGGGCTTCAGAGGCATGTACTGTGCCTACTATCAAACATGGTGGTGGTAATGTCATAGTTTGCGGGTGTTTTGGCAACAATAAACCCAAATAACAAGGAAGATTACTTGAAAATTCCCCATAAATACCGCCATACCCAGTGGACTAAATCTAATTGGTCCTGGATTCAATTTCCAACAGGATAATGATCCTAAGCATTCTTCTAAACTGTGCCAGACCTTTTTGAACAAGAAAAAAGATGAAAAAATCTTAAACATCATGTAACGGCCATCTCAATCACCTGATCTTTCTCCCATTGAGCTTGTTTGGGATGAACTCGATAGCAGGGTGAAAATTCGTTCTCCTACATGCTCAGAACATTTGTGGATGCTATTAAAGAGTGAATGGAACAAATTAGATGAAGATTATTTTAATAAATCAATTAATAGAATGCCTAGAATACGCGAGAAGCTAATAAAGGAAAAAGGAGGACACTTTAATGAAGCCAAACTTTAATTTAATTTTATATTGTATGTAAAATTTTTGTTCTGCTTAAATTTAGTTTATATTTTAATTTTTTATCAATACATTGAAATTGAAATGACTTTGTTTTGTTTTATTTGATTTTACCTTGCTGCTTCCAAACTTTTGGACAGTAGTGTATGTTTATATATCAATGTATTTATTCTTCTATTTTATAGTTATTTTAGTGTTATCTATCCCTTATGTTCCACCTGCAATGTTTTTTCTCTGCATCACCCTAAGGTTGACTGGTAGAAAATGCCTCACGCATTAAGTCTGCCTTTATATGGTTTGTTTTTTGCATAAGTGTATAAAGTTTTATTAAATAAATAAATAAATTTTAAATATTGCTACAATATTCCCTTCAGATTAGAGAGCTAACATTAAACATTGAAGTAATGAACAGCCGTTCCATAGAGCCCATCGGCCAATGTATTAGTTGCATCAAGGATTTGTTAGTCATTAACTAATGTTTTTAGTACACCAAATTACATTTGAATATTCAGTTTGCAGCTGCAAACTTAACCTACTTTACCATTATAAACAATTTGGTGTATAGGTACCTACAATGAAAGAATATTTTCTGGAAGTAGTTTTTGAGTCACCTTAAAACACAAGTAGTGATGACATTAACAGCACAGTTGTGTACAATTTACTTACATTTGTTATCAAACAGATTATTAACCCACTATTCAAAGAATTTAATTTCATTCTCATGTGAAACTCCACAATAATTTAACCTGTTGAATATGTCGGCGGAATAGAATGCAAAAAGGTTTCTTAGTAAGTTTGTAACAGGTGCAAACTATTGGCTGTGCAAAAGACATGCTTTCGAAAGCAACAAAAAGCAACAAGTTGTTTAAAATGACAGAAATTAACAATTAAAAATGTACTAATATCAGCGCGAATAATTTAATCACGTCAGATGACGTATTGAAACTTGCTAATAAAAAAACAGCCTAAAGGCTTTCAAGGTTTTCTTCGCTTCTTGCTTAATTTGAGACGAAAAGAATACCGTGACCTATAAACTATTTTCTGCTAAATAAAAGTTTCGTGAAACAATCCACTCGGCAAGATACAATCGCGTCATAGTTAAGAATACAAAAGTTTTAGATGGTACTGCATTCAAAGAGTCTAACTTAAATAAAACGCTGCATTGTTTTCATTACGTGGGCAGGAAAGTTGCGACATACCGTTCGTAGACTGGCCGACAGCAAAAACCAAAAGGAACACACTGGTCATATATTTAAAGTTCACACGCACTCGCAAGCGATCCATTTTCTCACAATTTATTAAAATGGACGTTTATTTTAGCATGCAATTTACAAACGTCAGTAACGTCACTGTGCACGAAACACTGTGCTCAACTGTGCTGAACGAACTGACACGGTCGTGACGGTCGTGATAGAGACGGACAGGGCTGCCAGTAGTGCCAACCTATATTATACCGGTAGGTCTTAGAAATTATACAAAATCAAGTCTTATTATACAAAAACAAACCGTTTATAATTTTTTTTTAAAATTTCGATTTTATCGAATCGATGAACAAAATTTTATTTCGTTGTTTTATTGTTACTAATGTTAGCACTACTAACGACTACTACTACCAGCGCCTCCCCGTCAGCATCATTCGCGCGCTAAAAGATCCTTGTAGCACTGTACCAACGTAACCAGCGCGATGAACACAATAGAAGTGATTTTTTTATAACAGAGGTATGATACTCGTTTACAAAAAAATCACAGGTGGCTCAAGCTTATATCAGTAAAACTCTTAATGATAGTACCTACCAAATATTTCCCAATCTAGCGTCATTTCAGAGTTTATATTGAATTTCTTTGTTACCATTAGCGACCTAACAATGTTAAAACGTGTTATACATATTATATTATTAGCGACATATAAATGTAAAAAATATGTAATAACGAGTGCAATGTAAAAACGAGAAGTTCACTTTACATTATAATTATTTTTCTTATGTTCGATTATACAAGGCTAACCTACAGGTGCGTAGGTTTCATTATCAATTCGAGAGTTTTGAAGGATATTCCTAATCCATTGCTTAGGTTTGAAAAATTCGTCTGCCCAACAACGTAAATAACGCAATAAACGTGGCTGAACTGTCAAAATGAAAGACATTGCGATCAAATATTCTCAATTTATGTGTTACGCAATTACCGCGCTGCTATACAAACAGAATACAGAAGGTGACCAACTAGATTTTGTGTCCAATTAAACAATCGGGCAGCCCTGCTGACGAACTAACCAACTCGCTCCATTACTTTACTCTATGCTCCACTCATTCGGAAATACGGTGCTACCAGTAATAAAATACGGTAGAAAACGGTGAACAGTGTCAAAAATAAGGAAACTACAGTTTAACAATTTTCTTATATTCACTTGTAAATAGTTATTAATAGACTGCCTCGTTGGTCTAGTGGTCGCACGTGCTACTGCTGAACATAAGGTCCTGGGTTCGATTCTCAGGTCGGGCAAAGTGTTATTGGGTTTTTCTATCAGGAATTTCTCAGTAGCAGCCCGGAGTCTGGATTTGTGCCCGGTAGATGGCAATAGGCTCGCCCCATAACTGGCGAAATGTGTACACCCACAGAACAGAAAAAACAGTACACCTCTGCCACACAGAGTACTTTTACTATATGGGCTCTCTGCCTAACCCTTCTGGGAGGCAGGGCGTGATGTTATGTGTAGTTATTAATGAATATTTTAGTGTTAGCTATTTATTGCTTTATACACAAATCTTAAATACAATATACAATTTAACACTAAAATATATAATAAGTACAAGTAGGTACGTAAACAAAGAATAAAAACGGAGAGCTCATTGGGCATCAAAAAGTTCGTCCGCATCGCTATCAGTGGGAAATGCCCAAATGGTTGGCAGCGTTGCCACGTTGTATAGCAATGCTGATTCTTTGACTTGAAAATTCGCCAGCCCTCTGGTTACGTGAAGAGTCGACCAACCGCTTGGCGATGTCCCGAAATGTAGTAAGCGTCAAACTTTATAGCGGCCGTGAAGTGCGCGATTCGCTGCGCAGTACCGCACCCCTCATCCTGCTGACACGTGAATTTGTTACTGCGCAGCGACTCGCCTCATGTTCTGAGCCGCCATAAAGTTTGCGTAGGGCTGCTCGATGTGCACTTGGACCCCTAGTATTTCAACCCCAAACGGCTCAATTATAAAGCTCCCAATAAGGTTGTTATATATTTTTGCGCCGTTTGAGGTTTTCTGCACTTGCAGCGACTGCCCCAGCACAGCCCACCGTTCTAGGAAGATGGGATGGCGCGAGGATGTTGACACATGTTACATCCCACACCAAAGTCCTACCCAACTTCCAAGGTTATTATGGTCATTCCGTCTGGCCTCTTGCCATCGTCGCGTGCCAAGCCATTGGGTTCTAAAATAACTGGCACTCCGGCGGCGGTGACAAGAGCCCGACGGATGAAGTTATTAATGCTGGCGTGCCGTGCTAATCGATCAGGGTTCTTGCTGCAGGAAAGGCCGTGGTGTCCGAAGCAGTCGACTGCTTCTCTGCACTGACAGCGATGAGGAGTCCCGCAAGGAGCGCCCGGACGCATACTTGTAGCGAGCCGGAGAGTGGTGTCACCCAGCATAGTGCGTACGATGGGTGACGGTAGCGCCTGAAGCCAGAGGCCCGACTCTTAGTATTAAGCTTGTATATTGTTTTAGTAATAAAGAAGAAAATTCCTGTCTTAGCACACTGAATTTATTTACTCCGCCTCAGTTACAATAGGTTACGTTTTATTTCGACCATTCATACAGTTATGTCTCCCGTGTGGTTACCGGGTAGTAGAATAGAACCAACCCATTTCATCCAATGGGCGTCGTAGAAGGCGACGAAGGGAACAGCTGGGGGATTCTTTTGGTCTCCTCTGTGTGGTATGAACAGCACACACCCAAGCTAAGGTTGCCGTGCCGAGAGCTGCATGGCTAGGGGGGAGCCTAGTCGCGAGCGTGCCTGTTGTCTGGGATCGGGCGCCCCAGGCACTAACAAGCCTCACCTCTACATGCGGGGCTCTGTAGACATTTTTTTTCCTTTGCTTTTCGTGGGAACTAAATGAGTTTTTCAAATTCTAATCAACTCGGAGGCGGCGGTGATGCTCGCCACATACCACGTCAGTTGTTTCCACGGGGCGAAAAGCGAGCTGCGGAATGTCGCTTAGCTACGCTGAATGTGCAGGGAGGTATAAATGATAAGATGGTGAAGGATAAAAGGATAGATGTGTTATGTGTGAATGAGACGAAAAGAAAGGGAGTGGACATATCCAAACACGGTTCTCTGACCGCTATTTGGTCCGGTGTTCAAGAGACACATAGGGCCTGTCAGGGGGTGGGGGTTGTCCTCTCCGAGCGGATGATGAAATGTGTGAAAGATTATGTTTGTGTGAGTCCCAGGATTCTATGGATAAGATCCAAGGTGGGCCTGAACTCTATATTTATTTTATGCGTTTATGCACCCGATATGGGAAGTTCACCTTCGGAGAAGGACGAATTTTGGGACAGTATCAGGGATTTATTAAATGGATGTAGGTCGAACGAGAAGATTGTTATGATTGGAGACTTTAATGGTTGGGTTGGTGTGAAGAGAAAAGGCTACGAAAAAGTATTAGGTGCATTTGGGGATGATAGGGTGAATGAGAATGGGATGAATTTACTAGAGATATGTGTAGAAAAGAATTTGTCTGTTATGAACACTATGTTTAATCATAGGAAGGTTCACAGGTATACGTGGGAAAGGCAAACAGTAGAAGTATGATCGACTTTGTGATTGTGGATGAAAGATTAAAGAGTAAAGTGACAGATACTAGAGCATATCGAGGTGTTAATGCAGGGACTGATCATTGTCTGGTTATGTGTCGGGTGGATGGTTTGTTCAGACATTGGCGTCACCGAGTTCGAGTTCCTGTGACTGCTCTAGAGAGAATAAAAGTAGAAAGACTGCAAGATTTGAAAGTAAAAGAGGAATATAAGAGGGAAGTAAAAGTGAAGACGGGTAAAATATTTGATGATGCGAACGATTACAGTCTGGAAGAAGTATGGGATATAGCGAGAAATAGTATGGTGCAAGTGGCCACAAAAGTATGTGGTTTGGCGCAGAAGAAATGTGGTAGTAGAACTAATGATTCTTGGGTAGATGGTGAAGTAAAAGAGGTAGTGAGGAAGAAGAAAGAGGCCTGGCTCAATTTGTTAGCCTATAAGGCCCAAAATAGGATGAATCAGGTAACGAATGTGACAGATGACTTAGAAAGAGTGAAGAAAAAATACTCCGAAATGAAAACGAAAGTGAAAGAGATGGTAAAAATGAAGAAGGATGAACAGGAAGAAAAGTACAACAGGAAGTTCTCTGAAAACTTCAGGACCAATGTTAAGCTGTTCTGGAAACAGGTAAGATTGGCTCGCGGAGTGACAAGAACATCGTATATGAATGTTATAAGAGCAGAAGATGGATGTTTACTAAGCGAAGAATGTAAGGTCTTGGAACGATGGAAGGGATACTTTGAAAGTTTATTTAGCTGTCAGGATAGTGTGCAAGGAGTGGGTAATTGGGCAGACGCCAGTTTTGAAGACCCAAGCTCAGATGTAGATGAAGAGAATGAAATAGAAATAGATGAGATTGTAAGAGCGCTGAAAGGGATGAAAGTTGGGAAAGCTGCGGGGTACGACAGAGTGTCTGCTGAAATGCTGAAGGGCGGTGACGGGGTGGTAGCAAGTCTGTTGTGACCAACCAGTTAATGTCCAAAAAGGCCCGACTGGCTGTTCACAATAATATGCTGGTGCCTACGCTATACTAGATAGACTGAGGAATATCTGACTATAAATGATAGACTGAGGAATGACACAATAAGGCAACGGTGCGGTTTAAAAGAAGATGTAGTGACAAAAATTGAAAAGAGTATGCTTAGATGGTTTGGTCATGTTGAGAGGATGAATGAAAGTCGACTAACAAAAGGTATTTACACGGCAGATGTGAGTGGAAACGCCGGAAGGGGACGCCCTAGGAAGACATATAGTGATCTTATTGGTGATGTTCTTCAGAAAGGTCAGGTGCGTAGTACTCGCAACCGGCGTGCGTGTATGACCAGATGTATGAATGTAAACGAGGCAAAAGGAGTATGCAAGGATCGTAGCAGGTGGCGTTCGGTAGTTTCTGCCTCCCCATGGGAAGAAGGCGTGAGTTTATGTATGTATGTCATATAGTTATATAATATCTTTGTCGAGTTATTTATAAAAGCATCAAAGTAAGAGAATTTCGGATGCAATGGCAATTAAGCGAAGCGAATTCGAAAATTTTAGCATCCCGGCTCGGACAGGTTTGATTTTCATTTTAGCATTCACACAGATGATATTGAAGTCACTATGTCGAGATATGATAAAAGCATCAGAACAACTAAGAGGTTTTAGGAATTAAGAGCGAGCAAAGCGAGCTTGAAAATTTTAGCTTCGTGGCGGCTGGCTAAGAGGTGCGGTAAGTGCTTGTTTAGAAAAAATCGAGGTGGCTGGGGACAAGATAAGTAGTATTTGTATCAAGAAAATAAGGCTAGGCTCGCAGTCGGCAGATCCAGGCCATGCAGTGGCGGACTAAGCCTCGGCAAAACTAAATGGTCCGGCCCAGATATGCAGAAAATTTTGAGAAGTAGTATACAGGGCGTCCCACGGATATGCCACATGGAGGGAAAGTACATTGAATATGGTAGATGGAACATTTTACTGAACGAAGACATTGTTTGAATTAAAAAAAAAACAATTTGAACTGTATTCACAGATATTTAAATAATTACATGGTTGAATCGGGAATCGAACCCGTTACATGAGAAAAATAATCACCCTGTAGCTTTATCATACTGATCGAAAGGCTTCATCATAAGGATTATTTTTTGCTACATAACATAGTATCACAAATAAAAGGAAGACCATGAATTTTAACATTTGATGTGAAATTTTGTTCAGAAAAATGAAAAGCTGACATTGCCGTAAGGACATACGGATCCCCAGATCTAACCCCAAAAGAATCTAATTTTTTAGATAACTAAAAGTAGTTATCTAAAAAATTTAGTTTACGAGAACCAGTATGAAAGTGTCCACGAGCAACAAGCAGATCTTAGACGTATTATTCTAAATATCCACCACAACAAGATCAAAAAATCGACAGGGAGCGAAATAATCAAAAGAGTGCGACTTTGTATTCAACAGGAAGGGGCTCATTTTGAGCATTTGATAAATTGATTAATTTTGTATTAAAAATGTTAAAATTCATGGACTTCCTTTTATTTTTGACACTATGTTATTTAGCAAAAAATAATCCTTATGATGAAGCCTTTCGATCGGTATGATAAAGTTACAGGCTGATTATTTTTCTCATGTAACAGGTTCGATTCCCGATTGAACCATGTAATTATTTAAATATCTACGAAAGCAGTTTAAATTGCTTTTTAAAATTCAAATAATGTCTTCTTTCAGTAAAATGTTCCATCTACAATATTCAAGGTACTTTCCCTCCATGTCACATATCCGTGGGACGTCCTGTATATAGGGTGACTGGTAATTAGTGACCGATACTTAAACACATGATTTTACACATGATAAGAAGCAACTTTTACTATGGCACCAATCCTGAAATCGCGAAAAAAAAATCAGCTCTTCCTTACATTTATGTTAGCATAACTCGTCAAAATGTAGGGACCAGCTGATTTTTTTTTCGCGATTTCAGGATTGGTGCCATAGTAAAAGTTGCTTGTTATCATGTGTAAAATCATGTGGTTAAGTATCGGTCACTAATTACCAGTCATCCTATATACAACATGTCCCGGAATTAACGAACAATCTCTTGGGCTAAATCAGCTATTCCTTACATTTACGTTCGCATAACTCGTCAAAATGTAGGGAACACCTGTTTTTTTTTCACGATTTCAGGTTCGGTCCCATAGTAAAAGTTGTTCATAATGACTAAATTTTATTTAACCACACTGCCTTCAAAAAGGTTAGGTTTTCTTTTGACTATTCGTACAGAAATAAGAAATACTTAGTCGACATATAGGGGAAGATGGGGTGGTTTCGTACAGTTTTTACTCCGAGCTTTGTAGAAAAAAAACTACATAATAGTAATTTCAAATAATCACGAAGCTCCTACATTACCTAGGTATCTCGCTACAATAATGGTGAACATCGATATTGATTCAATGCAAGACGTCTGAGCAAAGGCAGTTTTTCCAAAAGTTGGGAAATGTATGAATGCACCCCACTCGTGGGGTAGCTTCGTACATAGGGTAGGGTACATTCGTACATGGTAGGGAGCCTTCGTACGCAGTAATAAAAAAAGAGATTTATACAAAATTTATACCTTTATTAAAATATATATAGATGTATAATTAAATAACAACGTTATTACTTAAAAATACCTTTAAATGAGATCAAAATTAACAGTCTTATTGAATCAGC
Organism: Fissipunctia ypsillon; assembly: GCA_947568875.1. Taxonomy (NCBI): domain Eukaryota; kingdom Metazoa; phylum Arthropoda; class Insecta; order Lepidoptera; family Noctuidae; genus Fissipunctia; species Fissipunctia ypsillon. The sequence continues at coordinate 28,725,980 of OX387643.1, forward strand.
CTTAAAATCTACGTGTCTTTTATAATTATTAATCTTATTATTCTTTTATAGGAACATAATCAACATTTTATATCTTAAACATTAACATTATAATGTAATAATCTATTCCAATATTTGTGTTAATGAACATTATACACAGAAAGGTCTTTTTTGAAACTGAAGATGTTAGCAGTTCTTGCCATAGAAGCCGATTTAGGTTGCGGCAGTATTAAAACAATATCTGATAAATAAACAGTTCCTTCATCTTCGGTAATTGGAAAAACAAATTTCCAGACGCCTGGCTTCTTTCTTAAAAATGAAACTTTGTATTCAGTTGGGCTGTATTTCGTTACCACTTGTCCGACGTAATGTATAACAGAGTTTTTCTTCTCAAACTTCACCAAGACGAAGCTTTCTTCCACTACGTTTTCTGTCACAACTATATTTTCATTTTCATAATTAGACCCATCAGACATCTCTTCGATTGGAGAACAAGAACTTTCTCTTAAGCTTATATCAGTTTCATCTTCGCTGTCAGTCTCTATTGTTTTCTTCTGTCTTTTTGGTAAAGCTGTTTTATTTGTCTCCGACAACAAATTCAACGCCCGCTTCATCTCCTTAGCTCTATTTTTTCTTTCTTGCTCTTGTTTCTTTTTCTCTTTTGCTTTTTCTATTTCTTCTAACCTATTTTTTTCAGGAGTATCTGTGTAAATTCTTGATTTTCCTGGCAGTTTTCCTTTCCTTGACTTTTTGACCCCATTTTTATCCACTTTGGGATAGGGTCGGATCATTTCCGGTGTTATTAGTCCTAAAGCTGATGTCTATGGTGAATTAACAACGCAGTCTAACCATTCTAACGGTTGCGATAGCAGAGATGGTGATGCTGGCGGAGAACCCAATGGAGGATCTTGTTGAAATAAATTGATATCTTCGAGTAAGGTTTGATGCATGTTGTCATCTGGATCTACTATAGAAACTGTTATGTCTTCAGGCATGGTATCATTTATGTTTCTGTCAGGATTTGCTGTAGAATCTGATTGATAAACCTGAATGGGTGCGAAATCTTCGTTGCTGAAAGCGAGTTTGTTGAATGGCCAAATGCCAGTTTTTTCAAAAGCACTTGTAATGTTTTTGCTATTGAAAGATTCAAAATAGGCAATTTTGGATAACCTTGGAATATTATAGATGTTTAGTGTTTTCCCCGGGTTACTCACATGCCAATCATTAAATGCTATCTTCAGTTTTGCCTTAAAAGGTCCAAACACTCCCACATCCAAAGGTTGGAGACGGTGCGTTGTGTGGGGTGGGAATGACAGATAAATAATTCCATTATCACAAGCATAGTTAACCGCTTCTATGGTGACATGGCTTTCATGATTGTCGACCAAGAGCAAAATAGGGTTTTCTTTGGTGCTTGATGCTTTTTTCTGGATATGTTTCAACACCTCCAAAAATATACTAGAATTTATCCAGCCACTCCTAGTAGCAACTCCCAAGCTGCCTTCCGGAGCACCCGCCATAAAGTGGTCTTTAAAATGTACCCTAGGGAAAATATAGAGCGGCGGAATTGTATTTCCGCTAGCTGATATTATTCCACCAAATGTGACTAATTCTCCCCTTTCTGCAGAAACAAGTTGGCCAATTTGTTTTTGGGTTTTTTCAGCCAATACTTTTGGCGTGTTCAGCACAGTCGATATCCCCGACTCATCAAAATTATAAATCCGATCTGCACTGAATTCATATTTAATCAAAACCTTTTCTAGGTTTCCGAAGAAATCAGTTACGGCCGTCTTGTTGAATCCATAAGATCTAGCTGCACTGGTGTTTTCAGGTTTTCTCAAGCTTAAATTTGTATTCCGCCTGCGATAGCTTTCCAGCCAATCTTTTCCCGCCATTTTGTTGTTATCCCAGCTAGGTGGATAATGAAGTTGGTTTGCTTTTGCTAATTCGTATGCCAGTTTTCTCACCTGTACAATCGTTAATCCATAGTGCATTTTGGAACAGTCCGTGATGTACTTGTTTAAAACAGTTTCTTCTTTGACAGTAAACACTTGATTTGACGTGAATTTTGAACTGAAAACACGCGCTGGAATGTCATTTTCCCTTTCGGCAGCAGCTTTTTTACGGAAGTTTAATAAGCGACTTTCAGGAGTCGACGGTTTAACGCCGTATTTCGTTGCTGATTTCCTAACGGACAAAGTTTTATCTAAAACTTCCTTTACAGCAGCTTCCATTGCGTCTTCATTTATCTCCCCCGTCCTAGTACCTTTTTTCATATAAACTCGCGGCATGGTTCTGAAATAAAAATGTTTTTTGTTAACAGATTATCGAAACTCACAAGGGGTGCATTCGTACACTGTGCGAACTTACCCCACACACTGGAGTACGAAGGCACCCCAACCCAAACTAACAACAAATTTATTCAAAATAAAAAAAACAGTAAACGTCATCCCAGAATTAATTATTATACATAATCTAACACATATAATCATCAACTACAACAAATAACTAAATTTGAGCAAAATTTACGAGAGATAAAAATGTTTAAAGTTCAGTCTAAAAAATACTTACGCAGCGCGAAAACACGTTTCGACTTGTTTCCGCGAAGTGCCGACTGCCGCCGCGCCCCGCGGGTAGACGATGCGTATGTGTGGGAGTTACGTACACAAAGATAACCGCGCTAACGTATTGCATTAGGTAGATACAGTGACTGTGCGAATGCTCCCTCTGTGCGAAGCTACCCTACTTTCCCCTACCTTTTTTTTTTGTGGATGGGAAATCATCAAATGACTTCTCCTGCTCTGGGCGTAGCGGGAGGGCGTGTCAGACTTTTACTGACTAAAACCCACCCGTGTTCCTTCTGTTGCCTGTGCCGGGGCCACGGTAACTCTTTCGAACATCCCGCAACCCTGGCTGGCATCGGCCCTAGCGGACCCCTTCAATGGTGCTGACATCTCTTTGAGGCGCGCGTGGAACACAACGCGCCGTCGACTCGGGCCTTGTCCTTACCGGATGGCGAGCTACCCATTGCTCGCCGTCCGCAAGCCCGCGCCTACGGTGGCCGGGAATCGGCTGCCAATTCCCAACGCCCAGGGCATCTCTTACGGCGACTAGGGGCGTGAGGGCGCAAAGCTTGCCTCTCACTCAGGCGTCCCGCCTCCTCCTTCGCGAGCATTACAGCTTCGCAGAAGGAGGTAATGGCTTCCCATGTACTCTCGCTCCGTACCATGACCTGGACCAGGGCCGGACGCGAGAGATCGCCGCCGCCGATTGCTTCCGCGAGGACACGGCGGTGCTCCGCCCAAGCCGGGCAGACCTCCACCGTATGCTCCACCGTGTACTCCGGGCGATCCACATAGTGGTGACACCCGAGCGTTTCCTCCCGCCTTATCCGGAACAGGTACCTTCCGAAGCACCGTGTCCGGTGAGGACCTGCGTCAGGCGGAAGGTGAGGACGCCGTGGCACCTCTCCAGCCACTCCTCTCAGAGGGGACTTATCGCCGCAATTGTGGCGTGCCCAGTCGACATATACCTAGTGAAAAGTTAGAGCACTAGACGAATATAGGATGCTAGAGTGAGTGAAGAGAGCCCGAAAATTTTAGCACTCCGGATAGCTTAAATTTTTTTTTGAACATTTGTATAGAAATAGGAAACGACTTACGCCTAAAATCATTCGTTTTTTGCAAATAGTAGCTTTGCTTTTCGTTTTATGTTATTCAAAATACGATTTGCGACCGTAACGGTTACTCAATAATGTATTTATATTCAATATTCATCAAAATCGTAATATACTTTGATAATTGACATGATTTTATTGATTATTTCTAGTAAATATGTTATCATTACGGGCGAAAACAATATATAGAACAAAATACCTAATTATGACGTAAAACAGAGCTGCAATTAGCAAAAAGCGAAAAAAAAAAGAATTTTGCGGCTATAACGAATTTCCCCCAATTTGACAATATTATATAGGGTGTTTGGTAGATGGGTGCAAAGCCTGAAGGGGGTGATATCTTAGACCATTTAGAACTTATTAAGCTAAACTTGTCTTAGACGAAGTCTGTTCCTTGTATTTTTTTTTGAAAAGCTAAGGTTTTTAACAATAATACCCATTTCTTTTTTCAATTAATTGTTAATATTGTCCAGTAAAAGCTGTTATGTTATTATTTTTTATTTATGTAATGTGTGATTAGTGATTAGATTACTCTAACAAAATAATTCCCAAGCATCTGTGTCATCAAAGAAACATTCTACGCCATATTCAAGTTTAAGAAACTTTTAAAAATCAAGAAAATGTTTTGTTTACTGCATAATAAAAAAAATACCCTCAGTTATTCAAACCTTTTTAAAAACATGCTTGGTTATTGCCCTTTCTTTTGAAGTACTATTTACGCAGATGTCTCATCAACTCTTGGAATTAGGATGTACAAAGCAAATTGAGGTCGAATATTTAATTTTTAAACAGACCAAAATAATGCAACATTTTTGCTAATGCACTATTGTTTTTTGTTAGGATCAGTTATCAGTAACTGATTCCTTCTTAGAATTATGGTGCACGCGCACCAATCAAATTCTGGGAACTCGCATTACAAAAGCCGCCGCGCGACGATAGCAAACTTGCTCTTTTTTCGACTCTCAGGTAGCGTCTAGTGAATTGTTATTCAATAGAAAAATCAGCTTAGTTGTTGAGGATATAAAGTCGTTATTTATTTACACTAGTACTAGTACCCGAATAGTCGGGTGGACTCGTCACATCTTCGGAACCTCTCAGTTAGTCCAGTAATACTGCCCTTGTGATAAGACGTTTTAATTGCAAATTCGTGTTTACACAATTCACCGCATGAGGTTGTGCACTCCTTCACGTGTTGATTTTTGAGGTGTTTAAGGTGTTGAGCCTAGCCCTAGCTGTGAGCTCCTTCACTGATTTTGGACTTTTATTTGTGTGATCAATCGACTATGGCTACGTTTTCGAATGAAGAATATGCGGATATCGTCTTCATGTATGGCAGAGCTGACGGTAATGGATCTTTGGCGCGACAGATGTACCAAGAGAGATATCCGAATCGCAGATTACCTAATGTCAGAGTGTTTTACAACACATTTCGTTGGCTTTCTGAAGTTGGAATCCATCACGCGGAATCTGGACTCAACCCGGGAAGACATCACCCAAGTATCGAGGAAGACATTATTGCAGCTTTTGATGCAGATCCTACTACGAGCGTCAGTGTAGTAGCTCGAAACCTCAATATTTCGGTATGGAAGGTGTGGAATACGATGCACCGAGAAAACAAATATCCTTTCCACGGCACGGGTGTAAAAGGTTTGGAAAATGAAGATCCCCCACGAAGGATTCAGTTCTGTTGCTTTTTGTTAAATAGTCATTGAAGATGCATAGTTTTTAAAATCCATCTTGTGGACCGATGAGTCAAAATTTTCGAAAGAAGGAATTACCAATTTTCATAATCTTCATCGATGGACCGACAAGGAGAACAATCCACACTGGAAGAAGCAAGTGTCGTTCCAAAGGAAATTTCCAGTTAACGTGTGGGCAGGAGTAATCGGCCGAACGTTGATTGGCCCCCACTTCCTACCAGTTAATTTAAATGCAGAAAATTACCTGGAATTCCTCCAAAACTATTTCCCAGAGCTTCTGGACGAGACCGAAATACCAATATTGGTAATGAGAAGACCAATGATTTTTCAATAAGATGGTTGTCCAGCACACCGGACCCTAAACGTGAGAAAACATTTAAATAATTGTTTCCCAGAGTGCTGGATTGGCAGAGACGGGCCCATCCCTTAGCCACCTCGATCACCCGATTTAACTCCTGTGGATTTTTTCGTTTGGGGACGGGCCAAGGAGCTCGTCTATACGCGCGTTGAAATTTCAACTAGAGAAGAATTAATAGAAATAATCCAAACGGCTTTTCAAGTCATGAAGCAGGAGATGAAATTAAAAATCACGACTACAGAAGTGAGAAGACGGGCACGCGCTTGTATAAGAAACTGCGGTCAACATTTTGAACATGAACAATAAATTATTTTAACAAAAATGTTGTTCTATTGATCTGTTCAAAAATAACAATTTTCATACTCAATTTGCTTTGTCCACATCCTAATTCCAAGAGCTAATGAGATATCTGCGTAAATGGTACTTCAAAAGAAAGGGTAATAAGCAAACATGTTTTTAAAAAGGTTTTAACAACTGAGGGTATTTTTTTATTTTTTTTATTATGCAGTAAACAAAACATTTTCTTGATTTTTAAAAGTTACTTAAACTTGAATATGGCGTAGAATGTTTCTCTGATGACACAGATGCTTGGGAATTATTTTGTTTAAGTAATCACACATTACATAAATAAAAAATAATAACATAACAGCTTTTACTGAACACAATTAACAATTAATTGAAAAAAATGGGTATTATTGTTAAAAACCTTTGTTTCAAAAAAAAAAAATGCAAGGAACAGACTTCGTCTAAGATAAGTTTAACTTAATAAGTTCTAAATAGTCTAAGATATTACCCCCTTCAGGCTTTGCACCCATCTACCAAACAACCTGTATATGTCTTTAGGAAGTCCACACTATTCGTACCCCGTCCCCCCTCCCGAAATTAAAGCGAAAATCGCAAAACCTAAAGTATCAAAATTACAATAATTTTATCTACCTTTTGGTCCCCGTTATACCATGTAGGAGAAATAAATTGCTTTTGCACGTCAAGAGCAGTGTTTGCGTTAGTGTGAGAACGACTAGCAAACTCGCGATCTAATTGCGTGTGGTTTACTTGTGTGCGTAATGCGCGTACGTATTAGTTTCTTGCTTGTAGTGGAGTTAAAGGGTGGTAGTGAAGCAGCGACACGCGTTCTAATACAAATCAGGAACTATTTCCGTATACAACGTGTAACAGGACGATTGACATTCCTTTAAACCACGTAAAAAGAAGCGTGTTCTTTATCCGTACCTATACAAAAATTCAATCAAATCCAATGAATACTTTACCCTCAGGACATTATTTTTAATTTTCTTATTTTTCAACATGATGTAAATCTGAGTACGTAATAATAGGTATAATCATTGCCGCCGCCTCGCCCCGCACCCCGCACCGCACCGTTGGTCAGTGACTTTTCGTAGATAAAGCGTGTTTACTTTTTAAGCAGTTGATTCTGGTATTTATTTTGTTTGAAAACTGCAATTTTTTAATTTTCCATTATCTACTAATCTTCGTGTTTTAAAATGTTTTGATGGACTAGTACTGTGCTCGTTTTCATTTAACGTCGTACGTTCAGATACACGTTGTATACAAGGTGTAACATAATTCACGCACAACCTCTTAAGGGGTCATTGTACTCATCATTATGAACAACTTTTACTATGGGACCAAACCTGAAATCACGAAAAAAAATCTGTTAAAAACATAAATGTAGTATGTATGACATTTACCCAGTAACTGGGTTGTGGGGATCATATAGGCAGGCGCTCCATGTAAAACACTAGAATTCACCTACATCCGGTTAGACTGGAAGGGCAGCCGACCCCAACATAGTTGGGAAAAGATTAGGCAGATGATAATGATGAGTCGACATTTGAATGTTGGATTCGTATGACTAATTATCAAAATTATTGAAACATCTTGGGTTGGTTCGTTTTGGTAAAACTAAATCAAATTGTTCTTTGAGATATGTAGGACTTATTTGGGTCTAGATAAACTTTCACAGCATTGCCACCATGTCGTGGTGAAGGAAAATAATGTGTATCCTTGTCCGTGTATTAAATAAATAAAAAAGAAATATATTTAATCTAGTTTTATTATTTCAATAATTACATAAAATTAATTGCGGCGTAGTTTTCGAAACATATTCCCGTTCGGATAGTCAACTCCGATGAGCCATACAGAATGTAAAAGAACCTACTTAATAGTAGATAATCATCAGAGTCTTAAAAATAATAAAATATTTGTACATAAATGTAAATTTAAACTTATATAGTAGAAAATAATAAATTAAAGTTGGGCTAAAAATATAATTATAAAAATTAAAATCCGTACCTTACCAGATGGGATCTATAATTATTATAAATTCTTAGCCTTGTCCAGCTACCTTACAGTCGTTAGATATTTTTGTTAAACTATGAATCACTTTTTATTTGTTTTGTTAATACATACTTTGTTTGATCACCCAGGTCAGACCGGGCAAGGCTTTATCGAAGTCGATAGATAAATAGTCAATAAAGATATAAAATACTTTAGATAAAATTTTCCTAAATATTAAATAATATTTGAATATTTTTGTTAGTTAATGTTAAAAATCACAGGAGGACGGTAATGGGTAGGCAGAGTTAAAATAGTATAGATATTCAGGATTCATCTATCGACGTCGGGAAGCAACACAAAAAGGTAAGAGAAATACAACAGAAAATGTTAATAAAAAAATATTTTGAGAGATTACAATTTTATTTACTAAACATCAAAAAAATTATACAAAAAATATAATAATAATATATCTGAAAAGACATGATAGAATTGCAGTTGTAGTATTATGCGTAATAAAATTATAAACCTAAGGTACTTTTAAAATTGGCTATAAACTTATACAATAAAAAAATGGAATCTTCGTCTCTGGTCTTTGCTAAAAAGGGCTCAATTAAATGGCTTTTGTTTTTAGAAATCTGCTGAATGAAATGCAACCGATACTGGTATTGAAAGATGATTTGTGATGACATTTTAAAGCTTGATAAACTTGATATGTCTTACGTACCGGTCGCAGATTTCACAAACATAAATACAAGCTTTAATTACACATTTTAATGACATTTTAGTTCCTACAGTACTGGCTGAGCCGAGTACATCATAATCACTTTCCAATCACTCCATGTACGTGGTCTGCTCGTCTTTAATTAACGGAGACCGACGTGCGACCTTCTAACCGCTTCCTTAAATCTATATTTTATGCTAATAAATATAGGCCTATTGATAAACATACATAGGCCGGTATAGCTACTAGAGCGAGGCTCGTCCGAAAGGGCTAATAATCGCAATTTAGGGAAAGGGAAGAGAAAGGGTTATAGTTACAAAGTGTTATATTAGAGTTTTATATAAATACAAAGCCCACAATCATCGGACGAGTGGTACAGCTTTATTAATAGCGCACGAATCTAGTTTGCGCCTTTTTCAGCAACAGACATTTATATAATATTCAACAAAATACTTTAAAATAATGTGGCACCAAATATGGACAGAATGATAAAATTATTTTATATATAAATTTATACAATTTCCTAAATCGATTTTTATAATCTATTTAATATTATACATATAGGTTTTGTTCAACTATAATCCAAGAATTTGGTTTACATTGACGTTTTTGAGTTGGAACTTGGATGAAAGAGTAAGTTGTCAGTGCAATAAAGTGAATAAATATTCCAAATAGTAATTTTGATTGTGTCCGTATTCTGTATCTAATGCCTGAAGTTCTTCTTAACGAGGCATAGCCTGAACTAGCACCCTAATGGCTTTTCGAGATAGTTTATTTACACACGCCAACTGCAGTCATTAGAAAAATAATACTTCCACCGTTTCCTAATTATTAATAAACCGAGTACACTGACGCCTTACTATTCAAATCACTCAAGTAGTATGTAACAGAACCGTCAATGTATACCGAATTGTCAAAAACCCAACTAAAACAGTATATATTTCTCTCAGATTAGGTATTTTGAATTTAGCCAGGGTAAAGGGAGGAGATAATAGAACTAAATGGTATAGCTTGACCACCTTCGAAGGTTTCATCATTTATATTTGGAAAAACTGAAAGATATAACTGATACGGATATAACTGGTACAGTAAAGGAGTGTAATCAGTGCGCCACCCTATTATGATTAAGGCTGGAATATAAATTTTATTGAACTAATTTCGGTTACTCTGAAGATGAGCGATGGATACTTGGAACGTTGTCAAACTATAGAACGATGTTCGGCCGTCACTGCTGACTCTCCTTGTTCAGCTGATGGGGAGCAGAGCGAAACTCCTGGAAAAAGTTTAATAGTGATCGATGGGGAGTATGGAGTAAAGTCTTATTAGTACAAGGATTATATAATTAAAGGAAGAAAGGAAATACATTTATTTAGCACAGACTAATAGGCACACAACATAATCATGCAAATAAAAAGTGTAAGAAATTAGCAGGAATATGTGCCTCACGGCTGCGCGAAACAGGCCCAGTTCAGCAAAAATGCCAGACAACTAGTGCGTGACGCTGGTTTTCAACTGGACCTGAAGTGCAGGTGGGGTAAGATACTACAATGTTGTAGATGAGTTTGGGAACAGCCTGGTTTTAAATAAATATTTGTTTGAGACTTTTACTTCTTAAATGGTTCTATTAACGTACATAAGATTTCTTAGTTTTTCTTTGTCCATCCAAAGTCTGTTTGTAAAACACCGCTTTTAGGGATAAGACCGCCCATGTCATGGCAAGTCTCGAAACAAATCATAATTTATATGTTATTTAATAAAGAGTACTATTATAACTATAGTATTATTAATTTACCATACATATGAGAGAAAAGATTGGCAATTTTAGGTTTTTTTTTTAAATTGTAAGTCCAGGTTTACTCACGATGTTTTCCTTCACCGATGTTAGTAATGCCTAAGATACATTTAGAATGTAATATGAATTTAAAAAGTCACATTCAATGCTGAACCCTTCTCTGTATGAGAAGATGCATTTGCCATGCAGTGCATTATTCTCCAATAGGCTAGTTGACAGTAAGATAAAACCTTATGAATTTGTATTGTAGAATGGTCGTGAGCTAAAAATATCAAAATCAACTTAATTTTGTAAGTAAATGATTTTAGTTAATATTTTTGAGAAATAATTGCGTAAAAATAAAGCCTGTTAATGTTAACATTTCGTTGAAATACTCATATTTTGAGGTAAAAAAAGCGATAATAATTACAAGTGGCTTTCCCTAATAGGGTGCAACGTACACTCAAAGCACAAACCCTTTATCATGATGAGTATTTCATAATTAAGGTGCACAGTACACCCAAAGAACGAAAAGATTCTCTCCTGAATAATTTTGGCACAAATCTGGCGAGTTTATCAAAACTGTTGGTGTTTTGCCAGTTTATCTACGGGCGTGCAACAGAACGGGTTTCTGTTCCTGCCCGCATTTCTTATCTTTGTGGATTGTGGAAGTTCAGTTAGTAAGATGTATTGTGAATGTTTCTTTTATTGTTTGCTTATTAACTCTCGAATACTTTTGTGAAATAGTAGAGGAGACAGTATACAGTGCAGTTGCGCGTTTTTATAAGCTAGCATATTTTTGAGGAAGCATGGTGATCAATGTTCGTGCCTTCTCTGTTCGAGAAGAGGCCTTCGCCCTGCAGTGAGACAATAATAGTGAAGTATTTTAAGTTGAGAACAGATCTCGGCTATACCTGTGTAGTTTACTGGTTGAGCCAGTCCCAGTCCTCGTCGGCCTTCGCCGGGGCCTTGGGAGGGGGGCTGGGCACGCCCACCTGTGACAGATCGCGCCCGTCGACGTTGCGAGTGGTGACCGACTCCTTGTACGGTAGCTGCTCGTTCCTGAAAATGATGCGAGGGTTTTGGTTACATTAAGCTATCACAATTTTCAACTCTCGGTGTTGAGCCAAGCATTGAGAATCCAACAGAGTACACCCGTATCAATAAGTTATGCGAACCAATACTTCCCTTTATAAGTACTCAATTATAACCCGGTATCCGTCGTTACGTTTGCAAGCCGCATCGAAGCGAATGCCAAGAAGGTGAAACTATTAAACGCAACATTACAAACCTATCAGTTTTTAGTTTAGGTATCCCTCATAAACTGCAAACTGTACAGATAGGTTCGTAGACCGAGTGCAAGTTTGTGTTTCCAAGATATTATTGACTGCACTTTATCTAATGCAAGCCACACACGTTGCGCTAATCTTGCGCAAAATTGGACTTGCACTAGTATACATTAACGTATGTGGGATGAATTAGCACAAGTATCCGAGCCATTCGGTGTCACGCAGACTTGTGCAAGTATATCGTTACGTGTGTGACAGGCATATGTTCTCAATACAAAATTGACAACCTTTCAGTTCTAAAGTTAGTTTTTTTTTTAATATTAAGAACTTGACATTCGTCGGGATACAGTTCATAATACAATAACTGGCTCGAATGTTGGGGCTTGGGATAAAGTTATAATTCGTTTTGTAATGAGACGGATTATGTTTTAGTTTCTTTACATTGTTGGTTATGAATAAGAAGAGTCTGGAACCCTAGTCATAAGAATACATAACATCATAACATCACGCCTTGTTTCCCCGAAGGGTTAGGCAGAGGTGTACCCCCCCTATTACATGGGACTCAAACATAACTGGCGAAATGTGGGTTTGGGTGTCATAAGAATATTTATACTTATACCAACGTTTATTGGACAACAAGTTGCTGGTTATGCCTTATCATTCTTACTTAATAGGTACTGTGTTTGTGACTCGAACTCAAATGGCTGAAAAAATGCCTTCAATGTTTGGGATAAGCTACTTTTCATCCAGATTTGTGAAGAAGTGAAACCGCAGCCACCAGGTAGAAAAAGTTCGTGCAACAAAATATTTTCAATAATCATACATACCATTGGCTATACGGTTCGCTCGTCGAGCTCTTCATGGCGCCATAGCCCGAAGCCTGGCAGTTGGCACCGCTTGCATTGGAACTGCGGCGTTGTTCAGTGGTCCCGCTCAGGGTGCTCCAACCACCGCGGGTGTTAACCTGCGTTTAACTAGTAGTTTTCAATAGATCCAAGCAAGAAAATAAAAGAAAATAATTCTTTAAATTTTTCCAACTATACATGGGCATAGCTTAAGTCTTCAAAAGTTAACACCAGCTCTGAATGTAATAAGAAATAAATTATTGTTGGCGACACCTGAACTATCGAAGCCTGCCAAAATCGCCGAAAAAGTAGCGAGTTTTCAGTAACAATTCCTGTGTTGACCAAAGTTTAAAATAACATATAGCTAACATCTGAAACTCCGTTCTCCGTTCAAATCTTTTCGAGTGCTGGATAAAAACATTTCTTACATGTGACTTACATAAGTAAGTCTTGCAATCAAATTAAAAGTCACTTACAGAACATAAAAAAAAACCCACGGCTAGAATTATGAACTATGATGAGCTGGTGTTAACATCAGAGTTCCTAGTGATTAGAAAATACAAAAAGTTCTAGTCATGTAGAATCAGCGCCCAATTGCGTAACACACTTTCAATTACAATCTGATAGATTTTGAAGGAAATTGCTAATCCTTCATTTGTCAGAAAAATTCACCTGCTCGAAAACGGAAATAACGCAATGAATACTGTTGGGAGTGTCAAAATGCTTTTGCAAGTGGGTTACGCAATTGCCCCGCAGTTATATTGAAGCTAAAAGCAATGTAAAGTGTTACAAATAACAATTTAGTAGAACTAAGGTAAGAATTTCAACCTGAAGCCCAATTCCCGTAACTAAAAACAATCTCACAATCGCAATCTCATCTCAGCGACAATCAAATGTCAAAAATGTAGGGAAATTGTAGGTATTTTTGACGTAAAGAGACTGAGATCAGACTGTGAATGTTCTTAAAATTACGAGAATTGCTCCTCAAGGCTCGGATACCGGTATATTTTTCGAAACGGTTTCATCCTAAATAGGTACCTAAGAAACGATATGTTTCGGTTACTTTCGAATGGAACGTTGTAAAAAACGTTTTTAACCGTTTTTTCTTGCGTTTTTTTTTTGCAATTTGTAGGTCAGTGCCAGCTTGTATCTTGATCACAATATGATTCGATTCGCGACGATAACAAACATGTATTTACATAATTATAACCATAAGAATCATCAAAATATCTCTCTTAGTTAGATTTGTTCTGAAATGCCATGATCTCCGAAATCAAACTTAATGAGAACAAATCTAATTTAATAAACCGGCTTTTGAAAACGTTTTCGTTTCTTTTTCGGTCCGAACAAAATGTTGTATAAAGAACTGTTAGAAACATTTTAAAAACGTTATTTTAAATAACTTTTCCGAACTCTGATTTCAATATTCTGATTCTGTAACTTGAATCCTATTTAGGAGCTTTAAATTATAAATATGTCGGAAATACGTTAAGGGGGAAGCGCCAAGGTAGCCCGCGAAATTCAAATTTTCTTACGATTTTTGCAATTTGCTGGTCAGTATTAAGTTATAGGTTGATTAAAATATGATTCGCGGCCGTAACAAATATGTATTTACAGAATTATAATCATTAAAGTCATCAACACAACTCTCTAAGACCAAGTAAACCCCAAGAATTACTATTTCATGAAATCTTGACATTTGGGGATTATACTAACTTAACAAGTTTTATTACTGATTGTAATGATTATAATTCTGTAAATACATATTTGTTACGACCGCGAATCATATTTTCATCAACGGTCAACTTAACACTGACCAGCAAATTGCAAAAAACGTAAGAAAATTTGAATTTCGCGGGCTACCTTAGCGTTTCCCCCTTAATCGTTTGACTAATCGGGACGCCAGCGCCACCAAGCGGCACTCGACAGTCTACAACATAACGCTCGTCGACCGGAGTTAAGCAGAGTTTGTCGGTGGCTGTCGAGCAGTGAAGACGTTTAGAAACTGTCGCGCGTTCCGTATAGTTTACCTACAGTATGTGAATTGCTAGTGTGATTAATTTGAACATAAATTATAATTTGATTTGAACTGCAAACGGTTTTTTTATTGGACAATAACCAACACTACCCATAGCACGCCCACAGTAGTTAAAATATGGCTGACGATAACTAGAGAGATGTCACTTCTCCATCAAATATAAGGCAAACCTCTTAATCTACCGTAGGTAGATATATTCTTAAATAAATAATACTTATATAAGTGTATGTTCTCACCTTCTCAGTAACGGTGGATGCCATCTCAGACACCTTCTGCGTAGCGATTCCTCCGTAACGCACCGCGCTCTCAGTGGCGGTGCGGGCCGCCTTGCTCACCGACGAGGCGAACATAGACCAGCCCTGTATGGAGGCGGTATCATTAGGGCATAACGTGCTTAGAGTTCACATCAGAGTTCGCTCAGAGTATCACATGCTTTAGTCCCTGCGATTCACGAGCGCGCGCCATGTGAGTCGTACAGTTAACCCAGAAAAGCCATGCGTTTTGATAATCTTCGTGTTTCCGAATACGAACGTCGCGCCACAGAGTAACCTCCACCCTAAAGAGGTGTAGCTTCTAGCTTTTGTCCTGCTGCGCTTTGTTGTAGTGCATCTATCATTGGGCGTTTGTATGAAATTTCCTTTCTGTCAGGTTACCTACTTTGGTCGCTGACCGTTAAATGTCACTTTGAAAAGTTTATTGGAATTGCATAGAGTGATTAATCTATAATTGTGTACCCATGGTTTAAGAAAATAGATAAGTATTTCTATGGTGTAATAGCTCTTTAATAGATCTAATCAGCGCGCGTTCGTATTTCCGGAGATAGACGAAGATTTCCGAAGCGCATATTTTCCTTGGAGAGCTGTGTCATTGAGATAAGGTTTAAATTGCAATGATTGACACGCTCTCGAGAAATGTTACAATGATTGGCTGTTCCGCACATGCATCAAGTCGTAATTGGGTGGAAAGGCAATGTTGTATTTTACCTCATGTAAAATACGTGGGTAATTAATTATTCCTTCATATTGTTAGTACGATATGAATGACGAATGGTTCAAAGGTAGATGGAAGACGTTGACGTAGATGTAGTTGATCCAAATGCATCGTAAGTAGTAGAAAAAATTCGGCAGCTTATCCCCAATTCTAACCTCTGAAACATGGTATATTTTGACCTACTGCAGTTGAGATGACTGCATGCGTATGAAATGACTAGTGATCATTGTGAACTCATAAATCGAATTCATTCATTAAAAAAAAACCGGCCAAGTGCGTGTCAGACCACGCACAATGAAGGGTTCCGTAGTTGGGATGAATTTATCCCAAGAACAAACTTAACATTGTAGTTGAAAAATATGTTCTCTCATACATTCCAACTCCAAATGTCAGTTGGTCGACTATTACTCGTAAACTTGTGAAGCCTACTTAGCTGTGATAGTTTTCCTTTTAACTTCGTTGTATATACTAAAACCGTGAATTTTTTCACATATCCAAAACTAACCGTTTAGCTGGCTGGGGAGGGGACACTTGTCTCTAGCAAAAATTAGCACTTTAAAGCTTAATATTTCAGAAACGGATCCCTTAATCAAAAAATTGTTTTCGAAAACACGAAATATTTTTGAAACACCCATCCAACAACACCCCAAACCATGGGGTAGACGAGAAAAAAAAAACATCCCCACTTTACGTGTACAGGAGGTACCCTAAAAAAATGTTTATTTCATGATTTTATTTTACCACTTTATCGGCGTGATTGATATGTATATCCATGCCAAATTGTAGCTTTCTAGTACTAAGAGTCTCTGAGTTAAACTGCGAACGGATAGACGGACGGACATGGCGAAACTATAAGGGTTCCTTGTTGACTACGGAACCCTAAAAAGATGTAATTTGGCAGAATTAAGAGATTGATAGACCGCACTTTTCTGCCTGTGTCTTGTCTAAATTTTATAACATCAAATAGACCTGTAGAAAATTGTCATGAGACTACTAAGGACTGTTCAAACAGAGACAAATCCCGCGCGGGATGCGTAAGGCCTGGACTCCACTAGGCGGAGACGAGACGACAGGAGAGGAGATGTGTTGAAACCAACCAAAAGAATTTCGTTATTTACAAATATCGTCGCCAGTAAGCTTCAGTGGATACGGTTGAGCAGAGAGGAGAGATGTCTCATAAACAGAGATGTGAGCTGTGCCTCGCAAGCTGTCGACAGTGGGCACCTGAGACGAGAGGAGATGTAAGCGGCATGCGGTGAGAGGCATCGCTAGTTTCCCCGTGTCGCACAACCCGCCCGCCCGCACTAGCCAGTACACATTTCTCTCGGATCTAGCCAGTACGCACCTCCGCACAGCTTCGGTGGATACACCCAAGCTGTTAAGCATCTCCTCTCCGCTTTGGTGGAGTCCGGGCCTTATGCGATTGCGCGCGTAGATTGTTTTAATGATGAATAAATCACGCGACTATTCGCGCCATTTTGAACACCTCCTTACAAGTTAGTTGACACAATCGGCGCGAGCGAATTTCGTCCCTCATCACGCGCGGGATTCGCCTGTTTGGCCAGAGCTACCTTGCTATAAGCGTAGGGTGCTGTCTTGATGCAATCCCTTGGTTAGCAACAGGTGAAAACGTTGATGCTAACGCGTTCGTGATAAACTTGCAAATGCATGGATGATAATGAGAAGTCGCCAGACATAAAGGTAAGTTCAGAAGGTCGTGCGGACTCGTGAGTGCGATACCATGCGAAAGTTTTATAAAATGAATACATACGATCCGCAACGACCGGCCATATGATTTGGGTTTTCGCGGGACAAAGCGCTCTTTTTCTTCGTTATACCGACCGCGCGACCATCCGAACTTGCCCTTGATTAAAAAAGTTATAGGTTTTAGCCGCTTTACTTAGTGTGGTAAAACTTTTGTCAGACCATCTCTACACTATCAATAATTTCATTTGATAAATGTTGACGGAAAGAAAGTTGAAGAAAAGATTTCACTTTTCTAAAGGTCACGGGCAGCAATAGTGAGAGATCCATACTTATTAGTATAGTCCACATCGAAATTGCCTTATCACCCTAAGGTTGAATGTCACTTGCACATCTTAAATTATAATAAAATCCTGTTTGTCTATCTTCTTCTTCTTCATGTCGCTGGTACGACTGTATTTCAGATCTTGTCGGCCCGAAATTTGCCACTTCCACGCGGCGTCGTCGGTGGCAGCACAGAGATAACTTCAGCTGCATATTTTGGGACCCAGAGGACAGGATAGGTGTAGCAACGTTGCGACATAACTCCAAATCCACACCCTGCTGGCGTTCCGTCGAGGCAGCTACTTTACCAGGTTGGAGTTACATCTTCCCACTTGTGTCCGGAGACTTCCAAGGTTCAGGGACTTCAAAGTGGACCACGAAAGGTCCACAGGAAACGGTGAAAAGGTGGTCGAAAGGTGTATTTGTCTATGTGACAGTTAGATAGTTTCAGCCTTAGTGAAGTTTCAATTTACTGGGAATAGTTGTAAAGTGGTAGTACAATTAAGAGGTCGACTATACTTGAAATAAGTTTATTAAAAGAAAAATTCAACAGTGACGAAGTAGGACTGCGTTCAAAATCAAGTCAAAGTCAACACCGAATTCTTAAAACTTGGCAAAACAAGAACGTATAAAAAATCTATGTTTACATAAGAGTAGTGTCAACAAACGTCATTGACATTTAGGTATAAACATGCAAACTACAAGTTACCAAGCCGCTATGATTGGCCTGAACCAATGATAGAAATAATAGTACATCACAAATTCATGGCGCTCCATGATTTGCTAGTAAGAACTTGCATGATATGTGGTACGAAGAACTGCGTCAGTATTATGAAGTATTAATGCCATCATGATGCCAGTCCGAAAAAGGGATGGTGCTAGATTATATATAACTCCTCTCTCTTGCACTGCAATCATGATGACAAAACCACTTATCACCTGAAATCATTTCCGAAATAGCATTGGTATCGAAACCAAGGAAACCTTGGGAGAGATTATATTATCGTCTTAAGTTAAGCTAAAAGATTGTCCATTTTCCTAAAGTAACTGGATCTTAGGACGAGTCCTCTAAACGTTACTCAGCACGTACTTTGGCTAAGCGTTATTCCTGTGACCGCCGCACAACTGTCAAACTACAAGTGCAAGATAGAGACGGGAATATGTCCAAGTCATAGCACGTGTTAGTAACGTTTATAGATCTCGGCCTTAGAATCTGATGCAAGACCACCATAATGTCTAATGAAATATCTGACAATATTTATTGTAAATAAGTAAGTATGAGAGTAACATACTGCCTTTAAAATCGTTGGCTCTAACAATCGCCTGTAAATATGTCGTACAGTCGGCCACACGTCAGTGGTAACACTTTGACCTTAAGACGAGGGCCAGGTAAGCCCGCAAAATTCAAATTTTCTTACGTTTTTTGCAATTTCCAGGTTAATATTAGATTGTATGTTGATTAAAATAGGATTCGCGACCGTAACAAATATGTATGTACAGAATTAAAATCATTTAAGTCATCAATATAACTCTCTAAGACCAAGTAATCCTATTGAATGACTATTTCATGAATTCTTGACATTTGAGGATTATACTAACTTAAGGAGTTGTATTACTGATTCAAATTATTATAATTCTGTAAATCCAAATTACGGTCGCGAATCATACTTTAATCAACATACACCCAGGCTGAGCTGCAAATTGCAAAAATCATAAGAGTACCTTGAATTTCGCGGGCTACCTTAGCGATTCTCCCTTAGCTGACCTGGCGTACTAGGGAGTCTCAATAGAACAAAGAGGGCATCTAACACTAGTTTTGTTAACAATGATATGCGGCCTCACGTAATTAAACCTTTATGGAAAACCGGTAAACAATGCAAAAAAAACACTTTGTTATCTGAAAATGCTGGTTAACTTGCAATTGGCGATAGTTTAAGTCTGAGGCTAATATTAAACATATACTTAAGATACATTGTATACAGAAGCTGTTAGTAAACCTTTTACTTATCTATCTATACAAATAAATAAATAAGTCAGTACTCACGGTGGCTAACGACGCGATAGTATTATCGAAAGTTTCATTCCCGCTGTGCATCGGGGACATCGGAGTACTTTGCGATTGCTTCTGATTCCCAAATCCCGTGTAGCGGCCGGCACCGTACTGCCTCTCGTTACTGCTAATACAAGAAGATTATAAATCTACTCGCTTTTCAAGTCTGTCTGTGTGACCTTTTAGTTCTTCTAAGCTACACAATGGATGATGATGCGCTTATCACCATAATTTAGAGAATATATTTGAGGTATATGTGGATGTTTCTACATTTGTATCTGTAATTCGTATGGTGTACATCGTATTCTAATCTATTCATATCAAACTGAAATTTAATAAAGAAACGTTTTTCCGAACAATGAATGACATGATCGCGAGTCGCGCTTGTATTAGGACACGTCTAAAGTCCCAACAGGGGCGAGCCACCACTAGATCAACGAGGTAATTGGAAAATAGTATCGATAGAACTTGTTCTTGTTTACAAAACTACCGATATACAAACACCGTTCTAAGTGTTGAAACTTATAACAATCTTTGAATATTTTCTATAAAACTTTACAACTTGAACTGTTTGTTACCAACAAGCGGCTTACCGCACGCTTTGGTGTAAACTGTTAATGTAGCCGGCAAATAAACTAACGCTAGTTACTTGCACAGTTTTTACGACTTTGTAAGTTTAAAATTAATTTATTACACGCATAAACCTTCTGGAATAAATTCTCGAAATGATAGTGAAAACCGCATCAAAATACGTTGCTTAGTTTAGAAGAACAACGCGGTCACACGGACAGACACGAAAAGTGACTTTCATTTATAATATCTATAGATACTCGTCGATAAATATTGACAGGGTTCGTCATCGTTCCGCGCGGCACGCGGGACGCGATGCGTTCGTTGGTTGTTAGGCGATTATCACACGGCACCGCGCGCCGCCGCGGAGGGCGGTGGCGGTAAAGCGGATTTCGTAGCGGTACCCCGCGCGGTAAGGCGGTTTACGCGCCTGTCCGCGCGGTTGGATTTAACGCGGATTTGACCAGTTTGATCACAGACACTGGCAAGAATGCGGCGCCCCGTGTGTGATGCACCGCCCCTCCGCGCGGCCGGCCGCGCGGAGGGGCGGTGGCGGTGAGAGCACCGCTCGAACGCGCGGTCAGGCGGTGTACGTGTGTTAGGCATCGACGGATTTAATAGAGATCAATGCGACATGAGATCCGCTTCACCGCCAACCGCGGCGGTGCGCGGTGCCGTGTGTTAATCGCCTAGTATTCGCACCAAATTGAACACCTCCATGCAAGTTAGTTGACACAATCAGCGCGAGCGAATTTCGTCCCGCATCCCACGCGGGATTCGCCTCAGTTTGGCCACAGCTTAAAACTCAATTAATTACAGAAAGCTTGTAAACAAACAACAATCTAATTGATCAAGTGCACACTTAATTAACGACCTCTCTTGCGACATTTTCTTTTTAGAAAAATGAAGAATTAGTAGATAAATGGGATGCGAATATTAAATATTAATTTTATTTTCTCAAGGTTGCTAGCGCTTATCGTCGCCTTAAATAAGATGATATTAACAATGTAAAATAAAATGATGACTAAAATAAGTTACATTATGAAACTGCCAAGTTATTTCTAGTTTTTTTTTTTGTATCTTAATTATGTCTAAGTATCCTTCTCGTCGTCAAAATCGAGGACGACAAAATGACAGAAGAATTGGAGATTATCTCATGTTGAATTGTCAAAATTCGTGATACCGTAGGTGCCATGTTAGGGTTTGTAGAGAAAATATCAAGTTTGACAGAACGAGTCGAGTATTTTGTATGGCAACGTGTCAGGAAACGAGAAAAGTGACAGAAATAGACATATCTCTTCGACGCGAGAGTGAGTCATTATCGGGTGTCTCATGTTAACCCGTAGGCCAATTTTATGCAATATGAACCAATTTAAAAAAAATACTGTCATTGGTGCCGATTCTCTTGTCTCAAATGCCTCTACTTAAACTAGACTAAAATCACCAAAATATAGTCTATTCCTGTCAAACGACGCTTTTCCATTCTGAAATTGACTAAAGTGACACAACTTAACTATACATATATTAGTTTGATAGCACTAAGATGGCACTGAGTTATTAATTCTATTGGAAATGACAATTTTGCTATTCTAAATTTGACGTTTTTCACCTAAAATTTTGATTGTCTAACTAAATGTGACTATTTTTAATCGCAACTAAAAAGGTGTGGAATATAATTAGTTGTCATGAACTAAAATTCACACTAACACAAAAAAAAACTTCAGGTGCGAAAACAGTACTTACTGTATCTTTTTTTCTTTTCTTTTGCTTACTTATATCTCGAAAGTGGTGTCCTATAGCAAAAATAATGAAAATTTTGACTCCTTTTATAAAACTCATAAACCTCTAAAACTCAACATGTAGGTAATAATTTTTCATATTTTCCATACGATAAGTGAAAAACACGACGAGGCTGCCCCCTGCGCGCCTCCGGTCTAAAAAAATTCACGGGGTAGGGCCAATAAGTACCACGCGGAGTCGCGATTGTCAATAGTCGTGTCTAAATTATTTTCAAATTTAGAACTTTTTTGTAAAATAGCTTTAAGATTCGCATGGCCAAAAGTAAGGAATTTTAGTGATAGTTTAACCTTTTAACCGCCCGACTTCATATCAGTTGTCGTGCCCCCAGCGCCAGGCAACTTGAATCATTACGATATTTGGTCGTAAATATACGACCCTGGCGAAATGGACACGAAAATATTTGTCGGATTAATCCGTCGTAGGCGGTTAAAGGGTTAAAGTTAGTTTAGTTCGGTGTACAAGAGATTCGGCACCATCGAGACTTTATCTGTAATTAGTTACAAATTATTGATTTGAAAAATCATAACATTTTTTAGGGTTACACACACACACACACATTTATATCTGTAATTTTTATGGTTTACATAGTAAAGACTATTCTATCTATCTAGAAATAAAGCCCAACAAAAAATTCGTGGTTTTTAAATCCTGGGATTTAAACGTCATTAAAATTGTTCCGGGATTTTAGAGGAGTTATTAGCCACTCTATGTTACTTCCTTCCTCGAAGTTTAGGCAAATTAGCACTACCTATTCCGATCACTGCCAATAACACTGCGAACCGGGAATCGAGTCGCTAAAATGCGATACAGCATTGAAGTAGTCACTGCGTTGCGTGAACTTTCTATCGCGGCTGAACGCAGTGTCTCCAAAAGGCGATGCAACATTGATGAAATTGCAAAATTGGTGATCATCAATGCTAAAAGTATCGTCTCTGCTATAGCCCTTTTTATTTTTAACCGACTTCAAAAAAGGAGGAGGTTATATGTTGGTCTGTATGTATATTTTTTATGTATGTTCACCGATTTCTCCGTCAATTATGGAGCGATTTCAAACATTATTTTTTCCTGTATTAATAAGTACTAAAGGGTGACCGGTCAGTTCACCAAAAATTTATTCATAAATTTTTACTTGACAAGCAACGATTGACAAAAACATTATTTGTCATTTCATTATTTTATACAACAACCAGTTTACCAATTAATTCACTTAGCAAAATAATTATCCGATAAACTTTTATTTAATAACGTATTATTTGACAAATAATTAATTATTTTTAAATGGTATAATTTCACTTGGCATACTATGAAGATGGCAGAACTTAGGATGCAAGAGCGAGCGAAGCGAGCTCGGGACTTGGGGCACCCCGACTCGGACAGGTTAGGTTAGAAGGGGATGGCGATCTATGCCTTCGTGGTTATTTTTTTTAAACCATCCAGAAATAGGAGCCCCGCTAAGCGGGGCTTCGTCAATCACGCCTTCCTTCGCGACGTCTGTCATTGACCTTGAAAATGCTCTTGACTCCAAAGCTTGTCACAAGGTAATATTTTACGATTTGAGCATAATAATGTTTGGGTTTGTTGGCCTTGACTTTTGGGGTATGCGCTAGATGAGTCTTTCAATTATTATGGATTATTAAATGTATGCCAAAAAATGCATTAAATAAAATGAAACATTAAATGAACGATGCATTTAATAAAAGAAGTGTTTGCCAAATGAATGTTTATAAAACGAGTGTTTTTAAAATGAAACATTTGCAGAACAAGTTGTTTGCGAAATAAATAGTATACGAAACGTTGGTTGTAAAATGAAAATTTGTCAATGGAGTTTTGGTGAAACTTTAGTGAACCGTACTAAAGTTCTTATTAATTAATTACAGTCTAGCCTAATAGACGAATAAGCAATTTAACTCTTAACTTATTATTTTACGTAATAGATTATGTTATAAATAATATTAGTGTCAATTTGCACTTTCACACAATTCCATAGCACTTTCTTAGGGTCTGATAAATTGATAGAAATACTTTGTTCATGTGTTACGTGTATAGCGCATGGTCCTAAATGAGATAAAAAAAACTTACTGATAAGATATATTATTGTCACTGCCAGATGTGTGGAATGTACTGTCACCGGATGAATAGAAATCCCGGGACGCGGCCCAATCGGGCGATTTGTCGACCGTCTCGGGCTTGTAGTCAGACACCACCCAGGGCTTGCCTTCCGCCAGCGATGAGATCTGAAAAGAAAATGACGTTAATATTGATGATGAACACCAAAGCCATTTGTAGAGAATACAAGAATCTTTTGGCGCCTGAATCATATTGACAGGGGGCGTGGTTGGTAAACATTTGTGAAATTGTCACAGAAATTGTATTGATAAAAGATCTCTGCGCCGTCGTAGAAGTAGCATCGGCGTGCAGCATGAGGAAAGCTTATTAGCCACTGGTCAAATACCTTTGTCCAATGTGACTTTGACTAAAGAAATTGGATGACTTCATCAAAGTTAGGCTAACAGCGTTCAAAGTAAATATGTATAACTGACTCAATAATGGACGGAGATATTTGAATAGACCTATACCACCCTTGGTTACGGGGATAGTAGGTACACTATCATATTATTGTATATCTAGGAATAATGAACTCTTATCCTTTCCTTTATGAATAATACGAACATAACATAACATCACACCTGTATTCCCCGAAAGGTTAGGCAGAGGTGTACACCCACATTTCGCCAGTTATGTTTAAGTCCCTTGTAATAGGGGGCGAACCTATTGTCACCAACCGGGCACAAATCCAGACTCCGGGCTACTACTGAGAAATTCCAGGTGGAAAAACCCAATAACACTATTCCCGACCCGGGAATCGAACCCGGGACCTCATGCTCAGCAGTAGCGCTTGCAACTAACGAGGCAGTCATGAAAAAAAAATTAGAACAATAAAATATACAGGCTGTAAGGGACAGCCCTCACCGGAGAATTTCACAGGAAAAATTTCATTTTTTAAAATCTTTTTTTCAGTTACTATTCCTTTATTTCAATGTAAAATTACATTCTCTGTACGCAGCACTCCATTTATGTAAATAAAACAGCTAAAATCAAAAAATCTGCAATGGATGTTAAAAAACTCGGCGGCCAAGGCCTCGCTGCGCTGCCGTTTGCTACGCGCGTTTTGCCACGGTAACGATACATTGCGTCTGAGGTAATAAAACAAATCAGGTTTAATGGATTCCCATAATGTTCCTGAAATAATTTCATGTACCGGTCATCATAGTATGATATACTGAATTCACCCCATCAGTTTCCGGAGGGCTGTCCCTTACACCTTGTATAAATTATTCCGAAGCCCACAAAACATTCATGTCTATGTTACATTGTCATAATTATATCTAGCACCCAGTTTCTAGATCGATCATTCAACAAAAAAATTTGCTAAGAAACCTAACATCTCGAAAAAAAAATCAGCTGGTCGCTACATTTTGACGAGATATGACGTGAACATAAATGTAGTGAACAACAGATTTTTTTTTTCAAAGAGAAAATTCTAGCTCGACAAGATTCGTTCTAGATTTTCAGTAGGTAAAAAATAAAAAAGAAGGGCGGCAATGACCCCAAAGTAGTTTTAAAAACTTCCATGGAACCTCAGCTTTGCAAAACAATACAAAAAATTAGTACTTTTCGAAACATTATTTGGAAAAATTGGAGTTCGAACATAGTAAGTAAGACGAAAAACACAATTTTATCATAATATAATAAATCTACCTACTTGGTAGTACCAAAAAATTGTACAATGTACCGCTTGGAGTAATCCATTTTTCATGTACTTCCTTGCATCTGATTAAGCTGACATTTGGCACAAAGCTGGGCAAAAATTGGCATATAGCTACAAAATCGAATATTTTAAAACATAAGGAAACATATCAACTTAATTCCAGAAATAACAAACAATTTACATACAACATTAGCGTGGGATTACAGGACAACACAATGTAAACAGTTCAGACAGGAGTGCAGCAAAATTTGCCAGGCACGCGTTATAACATTCTGTCAAATAAATAAAAACAACAGTCTTAACTAACAACATCTTAACTTACGAATCAAAGCTAAAAAAAACAATATGTAGAAGTATGTACAATTGCCAGGGACACACATCAACATAAAAACAAGTACATTCTGAAATACGAAAAATCTTCAGCCGCGTCACAGTCTAAACACAACAGTATACAAACAGAAGCGAAGTCAGGATCTACACAGAGGATGCGATACACATATCGGCTGCAACTCGGTCAGACTGTATCCACTTTTAGCTCGCACGACGGTTAACTCCCAATAAATCGAATTCCAATTATTCTGAAGTTAGCAATAGAATGCTACAATCTGAATGATAACTACATGTACAGGTAACGACTGATATGATTCGACACTGAAAAAAGTCACAATTACTCGTTTTTAAATTTTAATAAACCTTAAAACGCAACTCATAATCATAAGACTAACCAATTTTGAACCGTATCATCCATTCGCGAAGCTTTAAATGTTTCCGACCGACTGTTGTATGCAGGCGCACGGACCTACCGTGCGCCTGCAAACATTAGTAAATAACACTTATATCATTTAACATCTAAACTTACGACGCAAACTTGATGCATGTTTGGTACACTGGTATACCGGCGAAGAGTAACCTGGTGCACGGCCGCACGGCGCGGGCCCTGCACCGCCGGCGCAGACACTGACCGACGGTGACGTCTCCCGTCTCTACTCATTATCTTCATATCACCATTAAAAATTCAAAGAAGTTCAATAAACATATCGCTTCTACGCATCTGAGCAGAAACAGTCGTGTCGTATGCGCCCTTACCTGTTCTACAGAAAGCATGATTTCTTTGCTGCCTTCTCTTTTGTGGCTGTAGCTGTGGGTGTTGATCTTGCTGATCAGGAAGTCACTGGATAGCAGCAACTTGGCGTACAAGCAAATTTTTTCGCCACCGACCTTAACGGACAACCGAGGCAATATAATATCATAATTCGACATTATCTCAATACAATCTTAGTAGTTAAATATCTTCCTATTATGTATTTAACTGTGCATATGTGTGGACAAGGCGGAATAATGCCATACGAAATTCTCTACCAGTGTGAACTCATAAATCAATATCATTTTCTGATCACATCGGAAACCGCTCAACGGATGCACTATAAAATATGTAGTTCTCTGATCAATTTCCATTATCATCAAAATAACTTTTCTACAAATTACAAGGGACAATTTCGTGTCCGTGATGGTAGCTTACACATGGTGCAATTCACGGTTGTTGCATGCCCTATAAATAGAGCTTAATTAGCTCAAAAATAAAACAAATAGTGCCTCTTTTTTTTTTGTGGATGTGAAATCATCAAATGACTTCTCCCGCTCTGGGCGGAGCGGGAGGGCGTGTCAGACTTTTACTGACTAAAACCCACCCGTGTTCCTTCTGTTGTCTGTGCCGGGGCCACGGTAACTCTTTCGAACATCCCGCGACCCTAGCTGGCATCTGGCTGGCTCTTAAGTTTAAGAAATAAAGACCATTTTTACTGTGTACGCTGGCATAAGAATCAAGCTAGCGTACACATGGCCGTACTTGAATACGGCTTATATTGAAGCAACGGAATTTATACACAAAAATAGTTCCCAAATAGAGCGCGCGCTATCCAAAATTCCATAATGATTGCTCATAAACGAACGGAGATATTGAACAAAACTTTTGAATAACATTCCGACTGCCGTTATGGCAGCGTACACAAATTAGTTCGTATAGAAAGCGAATTATTCTTTTTATAAATGCTATACGTTTTAATAGTGCGTGAAATTTGGCCCCTGTCAGTACGATCGATCTATCATCACTGACCTGACAGGACTATAATTGTTGCCAATAAACCAGACATAGTGGTGATAGATCGATTAGAACGTCGCACAATGATTATTTTAAATAACGGACTCGCATGGCGAGAACCTCGTGAAAGCTGAAAAAGACAAGCAGAAATACAAAGAACACTATTCATGTCATTTCATGTGCAACATATTCATGCTTATTAAACAATCGAATGAGTAGGTAGGTACCTATTTTAATCTGTTCTTCGAGTAACAAAAATACTTGTTTTTATTTCGGAGAAATACAGTCAGTAATTTGAGGTTGGTTACGGTGAAGTAAAGAGTTACTTATTATCAGAAAACCTAATGTATTTAGATACCTTTTCGACGACAGTTTCCGAATTCACATTTTGGTAAAAATAATAAATATGTAATCACAAAATCACAGCACCGCACTAAGTATCACATCATTTTAAATACAAAAATAAAGCTAATTCATAACCTCAGCACCTGAAAAATACTATTCGTAAAATACCTATCATAACAAATCGAATTCCGCGATAGTGACTGGTCACGTGACTTATGTTTGTATGAGAAGTTTAATTTTATTTTTTAGAGTTCGACCTATGTTCCTTGGGGAAATTTGTTCAGTTTTATGCACCTGATTACCTGCTAAAATATCCGCACTCCTTTTAAACTTATCCTGTATTAGCAAGAGCGTAAGAAAGCTTCTATTTACCTTTTTGCCGCCTATCCCGCACTTCGCGCCTAATTCCGAAACCTCGAGTTTCGTTTTCCGTCGGAAAAGTCGAGTCGAGATCTCGCGTCTGAAATCTAGAACCGACTAGCAACTTATAGGACGTCCGCCTTGCACGAAATTTCGCGACTTACTGCGGCGCGGCGCTGCTCACCAATACTCACCATGTACTCAAAAGCTACTCTAGGTAGGTAGGTAGGTACATGGCTATTATTTTCAGGGCCTACTTAATGGGTTCGCGCGCAAGTGTGTTGATAGCCTATTTAATAGTCTTGTAAATGAATTAATATTTCCAGGTCTTACAAGGTTTATTTGATTTATATTCTAACGTTTTACTTATTTATAAAATATACGTAAGTGGAACTGATTTTATTTTTAAAAATGCTGAAGCTTATAGTACCTACTAACCTCTTATTTCAATAATTCATGCAAACAAGGACTTTC
This sequence comes from Fissipunctia ypsillon, assembly GCA_947568875.1. Lineage (NCBI taxonomy): Eukaryota > Metazoa > Arthropoda > Insecta > Lepidoptera > Noctuidae > Fissipunctia > Fissipunctia ypsillon. Next base: position 28,755,139 of record OX387643.1, read on the forward strand.
CGTTTTTCCCGAATTTTCCAATTTTCCCGGTAACTTTTAAATTTTTTCATTCCATATGAACTTGATTAGGACTATTATGAACATTTTAAAACAAAAATTTGCCATATCGGTTCACCCGTTCTAAAGTGATGCGCTTACCAACTAACATCATTTCATTTTTATTACTATAATACTATTATACTGTATACCTACTGTAATTCTTATAGAAGAAGATATAGGTACACGTGATCAAATCAGAAATAAAGAGATCCGTCGGAGAACCAAAGTAACCGACATAGCCCGAAAAATTGCCAAACTTAAGTGGCAGTGGGCAGGACAGGGTGCTGGCAGTGGCAGAACAGATGGCCGATGGAGCCGAAAGGGTCTGGAGTGGCGACCGCGTACCGGAAGACATACTCGTAGCGTTGGAAGACCTCCCACAAGGTGAACCGAAAGAATCTGTACTTTTTTGTTTAACTACATATGTATGTTCTACAAAAATAGTATACTAGCTTTTACGAAAATATCCTTCGGGAACGTACTAAGTACCGGGATTAAAAGTAGGTACCTACCCTATGTGTTAATTCAGATAAACGATGTATTAATTCCGTAATAGGTACATTGTTTTCATATAACTCTATTGGTACACGCGGCGCACGCCATTAAAGCTGCCAGTTTGCATAGTTTTTTTTCGACATCTTCAACAATCATGGACATATTTCAGCCAATTTAAACAAACCTATAATGAATTATACACGCTAAACTTTGCACATGAATCCTCCGTCCATTGGTGAAAACAGTATGAAAATCTTAGGTTATTTCGTAGTTTTTAAGTTTATCGCGTTCAGACAGAAAGACAGACACTAAAATGTTACCTCAAAATACGAACTATGACTACATTTCAAATCCCATATATCTATTAAAAAGAGGTACACAAAATTGTTGACATTGTTTGTGAATTAATTTTAAATCAACCCCTATTTTACTCTTTAGGGGCTGATTTTTCCAACACACTGAACCACATAATTCTTTATTTCCTACCAAAAACATAAATTTGAATTTTCATATCACTAAGTAATGCTCGGTTTTCCATACATTGTAGGTTATGTCCTTCCCCAGGATGCCATCTATCGGATTGCCAAATTTGATCGAAATCCGTTCATTCAGTGGTTTAGGCGTGAAAAGGTAACTTACAGACAGAGTTACTTACGATTATATGTATAATATTAGTATGGATTACTAGCGGCCGACAACGGAGGCATTGTTGGACGAAGGTGACACATACGTGAGTCCATCAATGCCTGGTTGCGGCCAAGGCTTGTATACTACTTTTCTCAAATAAAGCGCGGAAATTCGACAGTTAATTATAAATTCCAGAATCAATAACTTTGGAGGAACTAAGTAATTTCGATTTTGTCAATCAAGTCGGCTTAGCCGGTTTTGTATATATGTATGTCTAAATATTGGTTATTAATTACTGGTCCAGAATTGCTTTGCTTGCCATTACCTGCGCTGTCATTGACAACTACACAATTAAACTTCTGTAGAATCCAAATTCATGGTGGATTTTTGAGACGTGGCAGTTAGGGAATAAACGTTGTAACTTACAGGAAAACGGTTTTGGGAGACTGTCCTTCTCTTTTTGAGACATTTTGATCTACATTCACAGATTTGAAAAAAATATATAGTCAGCAAAAAAATGGATATTTTCTTTTCACAAAAACTTTTTTTGGTGACGATTGATCCTGTTTCTTATAAGGATCAATTCAATCACTTTTGGTTCCTACGGATTAAAGAGCTATTTTGGTCACTGTTTACGAAGAATAAACTAGCTATTTTTGAATAGATATGATAAAAAGGTTTTTTTTTTTTTTATTTAAGATAGGTTTGCTCTTGACTCTAGTCTAGGTCAGAGATGACAGAGACAAAGTCGACGATGGAGCGAGCTTACCCAGAAGAAGCCTGTTCACTCTCACTTTGAAAAGATCGGGGTTGTATGCGTTCGGAAACACAGACGCAGGCAGAGAGTTCCAATCCTTTGCTGTGCGCATCACAAAAGACATTTGGAAACGCTTAGTGCGAATTGGTGGGATAGCAACTAGGTAAGGATGGTAACCTGCAGTGCGTCTAGATGTCCGCTGATAGAAGGGGGCCGCCGGAATGAGCTCGTGGAGTTCTTGAGCACACTCCGCGAAGTATAATCTGTAGAAGACCGACAAGCAGGCAACCTTGCGGCGATGAGCCAAGCTGTGAAGCTTGGCATCCACCAGTCTTACGTCGCCAATGAGCCTCTTAGCTCTGCGTTCCACCGAGTCAAGCGCGGCAAGTTGGTATTTGGCTGAGCTATCCCAAAGGTGGCTGCAATACTCCATGCAGGATCGGACTTGCGCTTTGTTTCTAGTTGGCTATAGTTGGCTTTGATGCTAGTTTAAAACACCACCACACAAAGGTATCTTTGAATCTACAACCTGAGGGGCAATTCTCGTAATTTTAAGAACATTCGCAGTCTGATCTCAGTCTCAATATGTCAAAAATACCTATAATTTCCCTACATTTTTGACATTTGATTGTCGCTGAGATGAGATTGCGACTAGATTTGGAACGTTTTTAGTTACGGGAATTGGGCTTCTGGAGTTTTAGTTCGATTACAACGACTAGCTAACTAGAGTAGTGAAAATTTCGGCGATGCATCCGTTACCGCAGAGAGATTGACCTATCCATAGTACTGTAGAGGTTTGATGCAGGTGGCAACCTCATGTGTCACAGGCCGTTAAGTATTTGCCTATAGACACGTTCGAACACCAACAAGTGTCGAACGCATTCGAATTTGATAGGATAAGCCAATTGATTTGTATTGAGTTAGTGGTAAAATAGCGGTGTCTTGTAAATGTGTTGTCTTTGAGCTTATAAAATATAACTATAAAATCATTATTAGTCTCCAAAGTCACTGTAGTGTTGATGCCCCCTACACTGCATAACATACATCAAACACTACATATGAGATAGGTTACGTAATAATCTGATGGGCCCCCATAGAACCCCTGGCAGATCATCACAGTACTTATATCGGCTGAATTTAACTGAACGTTGAACAGGCCACTTAGCTAGTAACCAATCAACCCAAAAAATAATTTTATGAAGGTCATCCTGACCGACAGTTACAAGCAATGACGAGCTTTTCGGTGTTTGCATAATAGAGGCGATTCGTTTCAAATGTATGTGCAAATTCAGTAGTGTTAATTACAATATTTGCTTTACAACATGACTTAATGTATCGGAGGAGTAAGAATTCGAAACATGTCAGAAAATAATGTTTATACCTATTCAATTTCCGTAGCGCAACTGTCGCGAGACCTTGCAAGTGAAAAGCACTCAATAACATCCTGCATACGAAAACTAGGAAGTAGAAATTCTTAACATCCTGGGAGGTTACAAGCTTTGACACTAACAAAGTACCGGGGAAGCCCGACAAGCAAAGGGACTTACGCCCTTATTCAATAATATTACTATGAAGTCCTATTCGTAAACAACATTTTGAATACATAACAATGAACGCACAGATAAAGAATCTACAGCTAGCTACTTTACGCTACTCATAGTGGTATCGGATTTAAACAATCTTGACATTTGTGTCCTAGTATTTTTGATACAGACGCCAGCACATCAAGCTACCACAATCTGTCGAATTTCTTTAATAGATTTTCATCTTTATCGCTAAAGCATTAGGTTCAAGGTTGATTGGGAAAATATGACAATTTCGGGTAGCTTAATGTGCTGGCGTCCATACAATTATTTAACGGAAGCAACAGTCAACGAGCCTAACACATTCGGTGAAGCCGGCACGGCCTAGTATATTTGGTACAATTACTTTCTTTCCAAGCATCACAGTCAGCACTACTTTTCAGGTTTTCCACGAATCAGTGCCCCCCACTCAACCAATGGCGTCTTCAACAAAGGCTAAGGCTGCTAAGGCCTAAAACTTTACATTAAACTGTTTACAAATGTCCTAAAAAACGGATAGTTTGTAATATCCAAATAGAGGTAAGCTAATTTAATCTTTGCTACGTGACTGATGCTTCGCGGGACAGGTTTTTCCGAGCTAATTAAAACAACAAATAGTCTGTTGCAGTCGACAAAACCTAGCCCCGAGACTGCGCGGATAATCTCTAATCTAACTAGCCTGTATTGTCGCACTGCTCAGCAAAAGCCTCATCTCTCCATACAATTCTGTCTTTTACGTGTATCGGCCAATCTTTTCGGTAGAAGTCAAGCTCGTCACGCCATCTACGTCTTGGTCTACCGCGATGTCGTCGTGCGTTTAGTGGGACCCAATCGGTGGTTCCCTTAGTCCATTTGTCATCTGACATGCGGCAGACATGTCCGGCCCAGTCACACTTAAGTTTAGCGGCTTTCTGGGTAACATCCGTGATCTTGGTTTTAGCGCGCAGTGTTGTGTTCTTTATACGGTCCGAAATTCGAACCCCCAGGATACTGCGCTTCGTGGCGGTCCATGATACTTAATCACTAATAAACAATTTCGGCGTTAAGCCAATATTGCCGGAAAATAGAAAGATCTTTAACTATATACCTGTGTTATCTAGAATTACACATTTAAAATTTATCATGGAAATCGTCATTTAAGTAGCGTTGTATAATCGCACAAGAGAGTTCACCTCGCAGCACCGCGTCGGATGTAAGTTTTCATAAGAAAGAGCCAAGTATTGTACCTTGTGGAACCAGCAACCAATCGATTGCAGACGTCGAGAAAAATGTCTCCGGGAATACAGGAAGGTGATGAAGACGGACTTACATTTTTGGGCTTGATAATATACTTAAAAGCTGTTCACAACTCCAAAACCAGATTTTTTTTTCAATTTAAAAGCAAATAAACGACCGCCATTATTCCGACGGTTACTTATTTTCTGGCGAGAGCAAGGCAAATTAGTACGTAATTGAAAATGTCTCATTTTCGATTCGACACCCTGTCAAGTGGTGATGAATAATAGCTATTCACCAGCACACATACACTTTGCTGGTCGGCCAGTGTTATTGGGTGTTACCATCAGGAATGTAGCAGCCCGGATTCTAGATTTGTGCCCGGTTGATGGCAATAGGCTCGCACCCTATTACATGGGACTTAAATATAACTGGCGAAATGTGGGTATATTGTAGAGATCTTAACTTATTTAGTTAATATACAACCTTTTCAGTTATTATAATAACTACGGTATAAAATTATAAGATAAACGATGATACAAATAAAGAATAGAAGAGAAGATTAGATAGCTCCAGCGGCAGAGGACAAACAACAAGCAAGCACAAGCAAGTACAAGCAGTTGTTAGAATAAAAATATGAAAATGTATCAATGAATTCTAAGAGCTGAATAAGTTTTCGAGTTCTGCCGCAATGAAGTGGTGTATTTGTCCTGGTGCCTTCAACACTCTGCCGAGCACTGACAGTACTATGGGTATATCTCTCTGCTTAAGGAAGGAAAACAAACAAATAAATGATATGATTTTTTATTTTGAAATCAATTCCTATAGATAAAACTTTAACAATAAAATATTAAACTTGATTTTCCGTGTCGAAGTTCTTATTCAATCAAACCATTTTTTGAAGTATTCCCGTTTGAGCACCTATTTTTTTGGGCACCAATGCATTGAGCACCGAAGGTATAATACCTTCGTTGCTCAACGCATTGGTGCTCAAACGGGAATACTTCCATTTTTTTTTGCAAAAAAATAATCTATATTCAAAAGCAGTGTATTCGATTTTAGATTCAGGTTTTGAGAAACTTTAATTACATCAACTGATCACTTAGTATAAAAAGGTGTCGTGGGATGCACGGTTGGCGCGAAGTTCCTTTCGCTGTACCTATATTATGTGCAACAGGCATAATTAAGAAAAAGTAACAACGTTTGAGAGAAACTAAACGAAAAAAAGTGCCGTAACGGTAAAACTTTTACTCCTTTTTCAGTTTAGCTCTTATTAGCCAAGTATACAGAGTATAAAGTGCGATAAGGAACTTCATTCGAAAAATCTTACCTTTACGATATTACTCGCGACAGTCTCGATCCGTGCAAACTATTGTTGAGTTGAAAGAGATAGCACGCTCGAATAAATAGGAACATCCTGTCGTAATTTGTTGAGAAGCGGACTAACGGATAATAGTGTCGCACTTGCATGTATTATTTACAATCACGTGTAAAAATAAGTATACCTACTACATTTGGCCAACTTCACGAGTGTTTTTCTCCATAATAACATAACATCACGCAAGTAATCCCCGAAGGGTATTAACCCTTTAGTACTTTTTACTAATTTTTTAATTAGTACTGATTACAGTACTTTTAGTTTTGCAGTCTCGGAACAGTTACTAGTTTAAGAGCCGCCAATTTGAACTTATATTAAAAAAAATACCTAAATGTTTTATTTAATGGTCCCCAGAATACAGGCTGCGCCTAGTTTGGGACCAACGCTTTCGTAATTTTATATTTAAATAAAGGATTTTTACACTAAAACACACAAAAATCTATTTTATGAAAACACATAGTTACTTGCCATATCTATTTACTACAATAAGAATTAGACACCCCCAGTGCTTGAGGTTTAATGTCTAAATATTATCACAGCACGTTCAACTTTGTTTAGGTATTACATTTATATCGGTGTCGTTTAGTGTTTTTGAAAACGGGCATGAGTGTCGTATGAAAGGTCAAACTCAAGCGCGGTTCCAAAGGAGGTTTTTGGGCCCCTGTGTTGTAACCAGTGTTGGCATTAATCAATTAATTTTTTAATCAATTAATTAATTTGATTAATTTTAATCAGATTAAATTAATCATGATTAGAATAATCATGATTAAAAAAATAATCTTAATCATGATTATTGACGTTAATCATTAATCATTAATTGATTAACTTGATTGTAAACTAATACATCCATCAATGTTATTAATTCTATATAAAAGAAATGATGGAAAATAATGACACATTTATTAAAATATTTTTATTAATTATACAAAGAACAAAAAAATAATTTATAACTTTCAAATACACTGAATTCTAATTTTGAAGAATATTTTCAATCAACTAATCTCCGATCTTTACATTTCTGATTTCTTGATGTTCAAGTTACATTTCATAACTACTTTTTTTTCAAATAAGTCGTCAGATAATTTGTGTGACCTAGGTTTATTTAGCATAGTTGCAAAAGAAAACATTCTTTCTACCGAGCCAGAGGACGGCATTGGTGTATTGTTCTTAAGGCGAGGTAGACCCTGCGAAGTAGGTATATAACGCTACCGACCTACCCACGGAGCGAGCCGTGCGCTTACCTCGCCAGCGTGAACTTGCATGAACCCAAAATGTGTCACAGTATAGGTAAGCGTGTCGTGTAGGCAGTAGGTCAACTCATTGGAACGAAGTTCTTTGACGCGGCTTGGCAGAAATCGTCACTAACGAAAATGCGCGTTCGTACTTTCTTCTTTGAAATTCACACTTTCACTCTCTCTCTCTCTCTCTCTATCAAGAGAGAAAAATTTCAAATTTTCCTTCATGGGTGTCGTTTTCAAGGTTTTCGAGGGTGCTGAAACCGATAGTTAAGTCAAAATGAAAATCCAAGATGGCGGCCGTGAAAATTTTCAAATTTTCCTTCATGGGTGTCGTTTTCAAGGTTTTCGAGGGTGCTAAAGCCGATAGTAAAGTCAAAATGAAAATTCAAGATGGCGACTGTGAAAATTTTCAAGTTTTTCATCATGGGTGTCGTTTTCATGGTTTTCGCGGGTGCTAAAGCCGATAGTAAAGTCAAAATGAAAATCCAAGATGGCGGCCGTGAAAATTTTCAAAATTTCATTCAAGGGTGTCGTTTTCAAGGTTTTCGAGGGTGCTAAAGCCGATAGTAAAGTCAAAATGAAAATCCAAGATGGCGGCCGTGAAAATTTTCAAATTTTCCTTCATGGGTGTCGTTTTCAAGGTTTTCGAGGGTGCTGAAACCGATAGTAAAGTCAAAATGAAAATCCAAGATGGCGGCTGTGAACATTTTCAAATTTTTCATCATGGGTGTCGTTTTCATGGTTTTCGCGGGTGCTAAAGCCGATAGTAAAGTCAAAATGAAAATCCAAGACGGCGGCCGTGAAAATTTTCAAATTTTTCTTCATGGGTGACGTTTTCATGGTTTTCGGAGGTGCTGAAGCTGATAGTAAAGTCAAAATGAAAATCCATGATGGCGGCCGTGAACATTTTCAAATTTTTCATTATCGGTGTCGTTTTCAAGGTTTTCGAGGGTGCTAAAGCCGATAGTAGTCATAATGAAAATTTAAGATGGCGGCTGTAAAAATTTTCAAGTTTTTCATCATGGGTGTCGTTTCCATGATTTTCGAGGGTGCTATAGCCGATAGTAAAGTCAAAATGAAAATCCAGAAGGCGGCTGCGGAAATTTTCAAGTTTTTCTTCATGGGTGTCGTTTTCATGGTTTTTGTGGGTGCTAAAGCCGATAGGAAAGTCAAAATGAAAATACAAGATGGCGGCCGTGAAAATTTTCAAGTTTTTCATCATGGGTGTCGTTTTCATGGTTTTCGCGGGTGCTAAAGCCGATAGTAAAGTCAAAGTGAAAATCCAAGATGGCGGCCGTGAACATTTTCAAATTTTTCATTATCGGTGTCGTTTTCAAGGTTTTCGAGGGTGCTAAAGCCGATAGTAGTCATAATGAAAATTTAAGATGGCGGCTGTAAAAATTTTCAAGTTTTTCATCATGGGTGTCGTTTCCATGATTTTCGAGGGTGCTATAGCCGATAGTAAAGTCAAAATGAAAATCCAGAAGGCGGCTGCGGAAATTTTCTAATTTTTCGTCATGGGTGTAGTTTTTCTAGTTTTCGAGGATACTAAAGTCGACAGTGAGGTCAAAATGTAAAATTAAAATTATGTTTTTGTATTAAATCATATGTGAGATGAACTTTGTTACTGACGATGTCTCCCGACTGCACATGATTTTTATTTATTTATTTAACAGTTTACGTACACACATGTAAATAGACCAGAAGAAAGGAACAGAAAAATACGTACAAAAGTGATGCTGATGGTGGGGTTTTATTTTAAATTAGGTACCTATATATTTACAAATTAGTTTTGGATATTTATTATTTATAACGGATTATTTATTGACGAAACCCAGTGTTATATTGGGGCCATGCCTAATAGGTTGATTGGAAATGATACGATTGTCGAAATTAAGTGTCCCATAATAGCATCAAAACAAGGATTGGCGAAAGCTATAGAAGAAAATAAAATTCAAATAGTAAAACATTATAAAACCGAGTGCCTCCGGGGACTTCCGAAAGGACCAAAGATTCTTGTTACGTGATGACTCTTACATGATTTTAAATAAAAACAAAAGTTTTACAGCCGCCATCTTGGATTTTCATTTTGACTGTACTATCGGTTTCAGCACCCTCGAAAACCTTGAAAACGACACCCATGAAGGAAAATTTGATAATTTTCGCGGCCGCCATCTTGGATTTTCATTTTGACTTTACTATCGGCTCTAGCACCCGCGAAAACCATGAAAACGACACCCATGATGAAAAACTTGAAAATTTTCGCAGCCGCCATCTTGGATTTTCATTTTGACTTTACTATCGGTTTCAGCACCCTCGATAACCAAGAAAACGACACCCATGATGAAAAATTTGAAAATTTTCACGGCCGCCATCTTGGATTTTCATTTTGACTTTACTGTCGGTTTCAGCACCCGCGAAAACCATGAAAACGACACCCATGATGAAAAACTTGAAAATTATCGCAGCCGCCATCTTGGATTTTCATTTTGACTTTACTATCGGTTTCAGCACCCTCGAAAACCTTGAAAACGACACCCATGATAATAAACTTGAAAATTTTCGCAGCCGCCATCTTGGATTTTCATTTTGACTTTACTATCGGTTTCAGCACCCTCGAAAACCTTGAAAACGACACCCATGATGAAAAACTTGAAAATTTTCGCAGCCGCCATCTTGGATTTTTATTTTGACTACTATCGGTTTCAGCACCCTCGAAAACCTTGAAAACGACACCCATGAAAGAAAATTTGAAAATTTTCGCAGCCGCCATCTTGGATTTTCATTTTGACTTTACTGTCGGTTTCAGCACCCGCGAAAACCATGAAAACGACACCCATGATGAAAAACTTGAAAATTTTCGCAGCCGCCATCTTGGATTTTCATTTTGACTTTACTATCGGTTTCAGCACCCTCGAAAACCTTGAAAACGACACCCATGATGAAAAACTTGAAAATTTTCACAGCCGCCATCTTGAACTTTCATTTTGACTACTATCGGTTTCAGCACCCTCGAAAACCTTGAAAACGACACCCATGAAAGAAAATTTGAAAATTTTCGCAGCCGCCATCTTGGATTTTCATTTTGACTTTACTATCGGTTTCAGCACCCTCGATAACCACGAAAACGACACCCATGATGAAAAATATGAAAATGTTCACGACCGCTATCTTGGATTTTCATTTTGACTTTACTATCAGCTTTAGCACCCTCGAAAACCTTGAAAACGACACCCATGAAGGAAAATTTGAAAATTTTCACGGCCGCCATCTTGGATTTTCATTTTGACTTTACTATCGGCTTTAGCACCCTCGAAAACCTTGGAAATGACACCCATGATGGAAAATTTGAAAATTTTCACGGCCGCCATCTTGGATTTTCATTTTGACTTTACTATCGGCTTTAGCACCCTCGAAAACCTTGGAAATGACACCCATGATGGAAAATTTGAAAATTTTCACGGCCGCCATCTTGGATTTTCATTTTGACTTTACTATTGGCTTTAGCACCCGCGAAAACCATGAAAACGACACCCATGAAGGAAAATTTGAAAATTTTCACGGCCGCCTGCTTGGATTTTCATTTTGACTTTACTATCGGTTTTAGCACCCTAGAAAACCTTGAAAACGACACTCATGAAGGAAAATTTGAAAATTTTCACGGCCGCCATCTTTTTTTTTTTTTTTTTTTGTGGATGGGAAATCATCAAATGACTTCTCCCGCTCTGGGCGGAGCGGGAGGGCGTGTCAGACTTTTACTGACTAAAACCCACCCGTGTTCCTTCTGTTGCCTGTGCCGGGGCCACGGTAACTCTTTCGAACATCCCGCAACCCTAGCTGGCATCGGCCCTAGCGGACCCCGTCAATAGTGCTGACATCTCTTTTATTAATTAATCATAATCAAATTTTTTGATTATGATTTTTAATCATTAATTTTTAATCGTTAATCAGATTAACTTTGGGCCTACACTGGTTGTAACGTATATTAACCGTACTATACCTACAAAACCTGCCAAGTGCGAGTCGGATACGCACACGAAGGGTTCCGTACCACCGTACAATATTTAACAATACATATTTAAAAAAAATACTAAACGAAGAATAGTTTTCATGTTAAAATTTGACAATGGCAAAGATAACTTTATATTTCATAATGATACTGTGAATCACAAAGTTATTTTTTGCAGTTGCAGAAAATCACGCATATTTTAAGAAAATATCTTAGGAATTGGCGTTTTTAGTATTTGTTGATTAAATACAGTATATTTCTCGTTGTCAAAGCAGGTCAAACCAAAAACTGCTATGTGCACTTTTTTGAGATTTCTACTTTTTCGACGTTTACGTATAGTTCACTGCTCTATCTACCATATAAAAAAAAAACTTCTAAGTGCCTATAAGCACTGTACGACGATCTACGACCATTTATACGTCATAACTCTAGGGTTATATTCTATAAAAAAATTATACAAAAAGTCCTAGAATAAATATGTGGTCCAAAAATGCATAGTTTCGAAGATATCATCAATCATAATTAAATTAGGTTCATTCTAAGTTTCATTGATAAATACGAGCAATTCATTTTCATTCATACCAATCATTCATAATTAAAGCTAAGAAAAAGCGACGAAAAAGCGTTCAGTTTTTTGTTTTGACTGTTTTATTTGATGTCATTTGCCAGTGTCGCCATACCACAGAACACTATACTCACAGACTATACTCATATCAGAGCGCAATATGCACACGGAGGCAACGTAAATTATCTTTGGTCCCTGGCTCGGACATCAAGCAATGGACAAAGAACTTGTCAACTTTAAGCGGATTGATTATGAGGCTTTTGGATACTTTGTAGGTATGTAACGAAAATAAAAATGAAAACACACTTTTCACCACTTTAGTTTACGTTTAATTTTTGTTTAAAATAAAAATAGAAAAATTCACATTAATTTAATATAAAAAGTAAAAAAAGAATAATCAGAGTATAAAAAGGTTGCGGATTGGTTTTTGGAATATTATGAATAAAAACGAGAAAACTATGGTCTGTAAGGGTCATCATCTGCCTAGCCTTTTCCCAACTATATTGGGGTCGGCTTCCAGTCTAACCGGATGCAGCTGAATACCAGTATTTTACATGGAGCGACTGCCTATCTGACCTCCACAACCCAGTTACTGGGTAACACGATACCCCTTGGTAAGACTGGTTGTCAGACTTTCGGGCTTCTGACGACCCGTAACGACTGTCAAAGATCCACGAATGACAGCCGGAACCAACGGCTTAACGTGCTTTCCGAGGCACGGAGGAGTCTCGGTATGTACAGATGGTCACCCATCCACGGACCAACCCCGGCAAGCGTAGCTTAACCTGATGGATCGACCCATGCGGCTGTTATTACTTAGCCACGAGCTCCTCTAAGGGTAAAGTACGCGAATATCGAAAAACTTATTAGGGTTCACTCACATGATTTACGGTAAAGGAATGAATCAAGAATGAAATGAAAATGAATGGATGAATGGAATGAGATCAAGAGAACCAAGGTAGCTCGCATTTAACACACTTGTAAATTTAAAATAAAATTGACTTTGAATAAAAAGTTTGCAGTGAAGGTATAACTAACTACGTCACTTAGCTAGAATATAAAAAGAATAAATCCTTGACAAAACTCGCAAGTCGTAGTCCGCCGCCGATACTACGTCTGCTGAGGTGACACAGCCGCTGGAGCAGCTGGCAGAAGTGCACGATGGCTGTGTGGCCTTCGCGGTTGGATGCGGCCAAATACTCCGTGTTGACCGTCAATCACAAGCGTTTTTTTTGGGGCCCAAAGCTGGAGGCCGAAAGACGGCCTGTTCTAACCTGGTTTATCCTAAGACAAATGAATTAGGGTTAGACCAGAGAAATCAGAATGAACTTTCGATAGTGGAAAAAGATTTAAAGATACGTACCTACCAGGTTAATTAAAATAAAAAAAACTTCCCGTCCAAAACCATGGAAGTATGGGAATCAAACTTGCAAAACGATCCTATGACAAACAATAATAGACATTAGAATAGGAAAAAAAGGCCATAATTCTCCTACGGCAACAACCTACAAGGAATACGTACCGAAAGTAGACGAGAGGCGATGTGGAAAGCAACCTTGCTTTTATTATTAAACTGCACAAAAAAAATTGTGTATTTTATGTCATTTTTCTTTGTAATGTGCGTTTTGTTTGTGCAGAATATTTTTTTTTTCATTTTTCTTTTTCTTTCTTTACTTTGTCATATTTCACATCAGGGTGTTTTAAATTAATAATCGTGACTTTGTCGAATTATGTTGTATGAAAAATTAAAACAAAAAAAAAAATGATAAATCAAAAATAATTCATATAATATGCCAGTTGATTCTTTGATATGGTCTCATTCATACCCTAAAGTTATGACATAAAAAAAACACCTTTTACTTACATAGTTCTTAAAACACACCTTCATATAGGATGACTGGTAATTAGTGACCGATACTTAAACACATGATTTTACACATGATAACAAGCAACTTTTACTATGGCACCAATCCTGAAATCGCGAAAAAAAAATCAGCTGGTCCCTACATTTTGACGAGTTATGCGAACATAAATGTAAGGAAGAGCAGATTTTTTTTTCGCGATTTCAGGATTGGTGCCATAGTAAAAGTTGCTTGTTATCATGTGTTTAAGTATCGGTCACTAATTACCAGTCACCATATATAAAATTTTACAGGAGAACTTTCTTTTTCAATAGTTCAAAAGTATAATTTTTGCACATAGGTAGCAGATTTTGGTTTGACAACGACAATGGTAGATAATATACAGAGGTTTGAAATTCCTAACTCGTTTAGTTGTTGCGATAGAGCTCGTACAAGAATGGTGTAAAACTTCTTAATTTTTGAAGATAAATATAATAAAAATCATAGTGTACTCTACTCAATGAGTTCTAGACAATGACACCCCACATACCAGGGAAAGAATTTTTTTTTTCAAAATCAAAAATTTATTGTATGGTTAAAAATAAAAGGACCCCTTTAATTTTCAACTTTATTTTATTTTTATTGTTTGTTGACAGCGGCTATAGAAATACACAAATGTCAAGCTGCATCACTATCTGACACTGACAGGTTTATTCGAAAGAATCTATAATCAAAAAAAGTTTGTTAACCAGAGAAAACTGGCAATGCGGAATCTCATCTCTACACTCATCTCTAAATGATACATTTACCCGATTAATGTACCTAAGTGGTCATTGTGCATATATAGATTAACTCACGCTTTCTTCCCATGGGGGTAGACAGAAACTACAGAACGCCATTTGCTACGATCCTTACATACTCCTTTTGCTTCGTTCACGTTCATACATCTGGTCATACCCGCACACCGCTGCACCGGTAGCGAGTACTACGCACCTGACCTTTCTATTGTATTATTTACTAGCTGACCCGACAGACGTTGTCCTGTCCAAATGTTCATATAAAATCCAATAGAAAAAAGACGTTAAGTTTTTCCGATTTTGAACAGTTTTCGGGAAACTCTTTCATTTTTTCTTTCCATAAAAACCTAATATTGAGTATTACGAACGTTAAAAAAAAAAAATTGCCAAATCTGTCCAGCCGTTCCCAAGCGATGCGCTTACTAACGAACAGAATTTCATTTTTATTTATCTGGACCTCTACTTCACAAGCTTTGCTATAAACAACCTTTTAGAGCAAATGCAATTACTTGCTCGGAAAATCATATCAACATCGATCGGTGTCGGTACTACAGTTCAACGAGCAACCGGTGTATCACGAATATGCAGGGTGTACCAGAAAAGTGTGGTCTTTAAGAGTGTGGTACAGACCATCAAACTGAACAGCTTTCTCCATGGGGCCAACATCGTAATTGCGAAAAAAATATCAATTGTCCCATACAAAACGTAAACAAAGAAAAAAAAGATAAAGATAGAAAGAAAAGAAAAAGAAGTGAAAGAAGAAGAGATTGTGAATGAAAGTGCGCAATTAAGGTGCTGGTTATACATACACGGTGGTTGCGAGTCTTACGCACCTGACCTTTCTGAAGAAAATCACAAATAAGGTATAGTGACCTTATTGGTCATTGGTAACGTCGAATAAGTTCTTAAAGTCCGAGTTTATTATGTGAAGAGCAGCAGAATGCAACGTGAAAGTTTTCAGTTCGTTCAGCCTACCTTCTTTGAATAAAAAGAAACTTTATCTTGCCTTTTACACGGCAGGTTATCAAAAAGATCGGATGTCTATAACAGCTGTCTATTCGGGTAACTACTTTTTACAAGCTTTTATTTTACTTGGTTTCACTTGTTGGTAGGTACGTTGAGATGGATCTTTGTAAGCAAACATGGCCACACACATTGAAACTGTATAGACGTCGCCGTCGCGGAGCCGGAGAGCAGTGGTGGTTCAGTGGAAACTTCCACGGTTCGAACCTAGGCGCTTTGCTTAGTGTATATTATTCCATCACCGCTCTCAAAACAGTGAAGGAAAACATTGTGGGCAAACCGGCATGTCCTAGAAACAAAAATTCGAACATATGTGTCATCCACCGACCCACACTAGGCCCGCTTAGTGGAGTACTGTCTCCCAGCATTAGGAACAATATAGGCTGATTATGCTATGCTAGATGCTTCATTCCTATGACGATACCTTCACTTATTTGGTAGAGACATCCCCATACTTTAGACAGGTCGTATCGGGCGGGAAAACCCCCTTGAACATAATTTAGCACAGCATTGAAATTTCAAAAAGAAAATAACGTAAATACCTCTTGACAGCCTTAGTGTAGAAATAGCTTTCACCTTGTCTTAATTGATTATACTTTCCATGAAGTTATGTAACTACTAACAAAGTTTGAGAGCGGAAGAGAACTACGCGCTACATCTCAATGAGCAATTTAGTGCACTTATTAACATAATATCGAGAAATTGAGAAGTACAGCTTCATACTTCAGAATAAGATTCCTTTTTTTAGGTACCTACTCTGAAATAATAATTTAATTTCCGCGAAACTAAAATCTAATAATTGCCGGAATATATCGGAATCTTTACATATGGAAAAAGTACTTGAACAGTAATAAGGTAAAACTGAATATTTTTACGATTTAATGATCTAGGTTGATTGGAACCTCCGTAAAAATCCTGAACCCGGACAAACCTTTCTCAATTTAAATGTAAAAAAGACTGCAGATCTGTGGGGTAATTCTGTAGAAGTTGCTTAGTCTATTATTGACATAGTAGCACCCACTTTAGCTCTTATCTTTAATAATGGTTTCGACTGTGGGGAGTTTCCTGACCTTATTTAAAATAGTAAAATAATACCTCTGTTTAAATCAAGTAGTACATCAGGCCCCACAAATTTTAGACCTATTTCAGTAGTACCTTTAGTAAAATTTTTGAGAAATTGATTTTAGACCAATTGCAAAGATTTTTTAATAAACATAAATATGTCCTAAATGGAAATATGAATGCGATGCCTTGGGCATCTTTTGTGATTTGTCCAAGGCAATCAATTGCGTTCGTCATGAAACTTTAATCAGGAAACTCCGCTACTACGGGATCCAGAACACCACTCTGGATCTTTTTACTTCATCCTTGAGTAATAGGATTAAGAGCGCTGACGTTGATGGAAAAACATCTCCCGGGTCTATAGTAACAATGAGAGTCCCACAGGGCTCAATTCCTGGTCCTTTCTTGTTTCTTATTTATATTAATGACTTGCCTTACCTCATAAAGGATAATCGTGATGTTGTGTTGTAAACGTCAGCAGCTGGTTACTGACAATGTAAATAGCGCGATCTCAAAAATAGTTAACTGATTCAATGTTAATAATTTACCTCACACTGAAAAATAACCAAATGCATTAAGTTTACGCTATCTCACGTTAGGCAAGTGAAAACTAACGTATTGATAAAGGGCGAAGAATTGAATCCAGAAAATAGCACAGTATTCTTGGGCTTAGCTTTGGATGCTAAGCTTCAGTGGGCCCCAAATATAGATAAATTGTCAAAAAAGCTAAGGTAAGCATACACTGTTAGAAAAAATCGTAATTTAACTGACAGAGACAATCCGTTTAGTGTACTTTTGCTATTTTCATAGTATAATCTCGTACGGTATTCTGTCCGATAAATTAATACATTAAGTCCGAGACACTCTCACAATCAGAGAAAAATTTAAGGAGATTAATGTAATGACTGTGCCTTCTCAGTATATTTTTTAAAATCTATTAAATGCCCATAAAAATATAAAATTGTTTAAAAATACAGTGATATCTATAATATAAATACCGGGAACAAATACAAGTTTGTTGTATCTACAACTAGGCTCAAGATAAAAATAGGTGGCTCGTTCAGACGTCGATGTACACGCTTTTATAAACAAAAATAAACTTTTATAATGACGCGCCACGGTTAAGATGAATAAATCATTCATTATACGTAAGTTGTGCCAGAAAGCGTTTTATACAATTAAAGATTATAATGAGGACAATAGGCTCGCCTCCTATTACATGGGACTTGCGCCAGTTATGTTTACATAACTGGCGAAATGTGGGTGTATTATAGGTACACCTCTATCTAACCCTTCGGGGAAATAAGGCGTGATGTTATGTTATGTTTATGTAATGAGGATAAAAAGGCTTGGGATTGATCTGCTCCAATTTTTTACATACTGAATGTTGTTTTTTTTTTGCATATTTTTTCTCTTTTGTATATGTCGCAGTAAGATGGTTCTATCCGTCATATAGTTATATCCCTAGGGATATAGTTATTTACCGTAATATGGTTATATGAAAGCGGTTCTTAGCTATATTACGAGGAATATAACTATGATACGAGCACGATCTAGTAATATAGCTATTAGGGCACTCCAACCAGAAATCCTCCATTTATTCAAAATCAACCTCAAATGGTGTTATTTGCTAGATGTGAATGTAGATAGACGTGCTACCAATTTTGACGACGTTAATAACGCCTGCAGGTCCAAAATTGGTTCACTGCTAACAATTTAGTATTTTAAGGAAAAAAAAAACAAGTGCATAAGATTTTCTTTACAAAATGTAAAAAATAGTGACTGTGAGATAGTATTGAGTTAAGAGAAACTAGAATTCGTCGTTAAAACTGTTTTCCTGGGGATCATGCTCGTCTCAAGGCTACAATGGGCCATTATTTAACATCTCTTGCAGGATGGGTAAGTTCAGCAGCATATGCTGTCAGAAAATTCCGTCAATTTGCTTATGTAGATACCGCGAGGCTAGTCTATATTAGTTACTTTCATAGTTTCATGTCTTACGGTATTTTACTTTGG
This sequence comes from Fissipunctia ypsillon, assembly GCA_947568875.1. Classification (NCBI taxonomy): domain Eukaryota; kingdom Metazoa; phylum Arthropoda; class Insecta; order Lepidoptera; family Noctuidae; genus Fissipunctia; species Fissipunctia ypsillon. The sequence goes on from OX387643.1 coordinate 28,773,763, forward strand.
GGACGCGGGACGGGCTGCAGACATCAAGTCTATTTTTATTCTGCAGAAAAGAGCCATCAGAGCCATATACAGGCTGACTCAGCAAGCTTTTAAAATTTGAATCATTAATAAATTTGCGGGCAGCGGGGCTAACGAGGGCGAGGTGCAGCATTTGAAAGCTGACCATTCGGGAATTTTTAGGCCGCGCCATGTCGTGGTCGGGAGCGCATCGTGCGTACGCCGTGGAAGCTTATTTTAGTAATGGACATTCGTACACACGAGAATGACGCATATTTTGCAGTTATTACAATATCCGGTTTTTGCGTGAAGCACCAAGTGTCCAGTTAATAAAGACGTGAGTGTAAAGATTTTGACTAACGGGCTCAGCAATAAACAAATCGAATTGCCGTTGAAACAGACATGTGCATTCGCCGGAAAACATTAACCGCATCGCCATTGCAGTCGAAGCCCAGCCACGACGTTCGATAAGAGAACATGCCGATACCGGAAATTCCAATTGTCGTAAAGGACAAAACACGACTTTACAGTAGAGCCAAAAAACAAACAAAGAAATTGTTTTTGCCTTATATCTTTTTCAAACAAAGTGCTATATTAATGATGTCAAAATAAACCCTAACTATTTTTTAATGTTCTATCCATATAAATTAACAAAATAATCGATAGAGCTCGCGACGCTAATTCCAAATATATATATAACTCATTTTCGGCAAAATGTCCTTTACGACAATTGAAATTTCCGGTGTCGATGCAATGTCCATTGAATATACACCGATCTAGTCATCAACGCATATTGGCACTAGACTTAAAGCTGCATCCATACAAAATCCAAATAATTTAAAAAATCGAGCCTGAAGATAACATTAAGCGTAAAACTTATGCTGAACGAATGTTGTAAACTTTCCTGGAGCAAAATGACTTCGAGGACGTTTATTTCAGTGATGAAGCTCACTTTCACCTGGAAGGTTATTAAAACCTTATGGGGATATCTTAAAAGCAAAGTTTTTACCGACCCACTTGCCACTCTTGAAGACTTGAAGGCAAAAATTACTGAAGAATTCAACTCTATCCCAAACGATTTATTGCAGCGTGTGATAGGGAATACACGCGTCCACCTAGAAAAGTGTGTACGGCGAAAAGGAAAGAATCTTGATGATGTTATTTTTCATAAATGAAATCCCAATTTATACACTTTCTTTTTAACTCCATTAAAATTACTATAAGTACAACTTCATTTTTTGAAGTTTAAAATCTGGAATGAGTCACCCTGTACAATCTCCGCAGGCGAGATTCTCTAAGGGAACTGTTTAAGGACATTAACATCATGACGGTACCTTGTCAATATATCTAGGAAAACATCATGTACGTAAGAAAAAAATACACATTTTTAGTAAAAGAAGTGAAAAACATAATTATAGTACTAGAAATAGGAACCTATTAGTTCAACCAGGTTTCAGACTGGCTAAAGTATGTAGATTCATCTTTTATGGTATACTGTTTAAAATGTTACAAAAAAATCCCTCCCCAAATACTTCCAACTGATTGAGAGGAAATTCAAATCATGTATAAAACGCACACTGTGCAGGCAGGCATATTATAAGTTGGGGGATTATATCGCTGAAAAAATTCTCGGCTCAATGCTGGTCTTCAGGCGCGTAGCCTTCTTACAACCCGATTTCCACCGGCTACCCTTCGGAACAACCAGTCTTCTTAGTGTCTACTATTGCCAAATAATATAGTACACCTGGTTTGTAACTGTTAACATTACATAATTATATTTAATACCAGTTTAATACATCATAAGATTAAATACCTACAGTATTTTTTTTTGAGTTTATGAGAACTGAACCAATTTTTTCTTCAGCTTCCCTCAAATGATATTTGTAGCTGCGTCACTGCTGGTCCTGCTCCACAACCACAACTGATTGATCAATATTTGTAAATATTGTTGGAGCAGCTAAAGATTGTAAGACTATCTTTGCATTGTATAAACGCAATCTCCTTTGTATTATATAACTGCATATCACATGTGTGAGTACTATGTACTATACACGCTGCTTTTTAATTGGCTAGGGAGCTGCCACGATAGTGTTGTGCTCATCATTATGAACAACTTTTACTATGGGACCAAACCTAAAATCGCGAAAAAAATCAGCTGTTCCCTACATTTTGACGAGTTATGCGAACATAAATCTAGGTAATAACAATTTTTTTTCGCGATTTCAGGTTTGGTCACATAGTAAAAGTTGTTCACAATTATGAGTGCAGCGTGTAGAGCTACCATTTAACCGGGCAATATGTCTTTCATTCACTTAAATGTGCCCTGGCGGCTGAAAGTGTCACGCTCACTCAAATAACTCGTTGATGGTGGCGCATGTGTAGGATCATTCGGCTCCCGTCAAAATGGTTGAGCTAAATGGTGCAGATCCATAGGTCATGTTCGTGAACGGGCGCCGTCAATAGGGACTGGTCATCTCTTAGCTGCCACAGCTTGTTTTAATTATTATTGATTTTTTTTTGTTTCTGTTTACTACTCTGGATACTTTTAACGTGTACTTACGTCTTTTTTACATCGTTCTCACATCCTACTAACATTATAAACGCAAAAGTTTGTGAGGAGCGATGGATGGATGGATGGATGTTTGTTACTCTTTCACGCAAAAACTACTGAATGGATTTGGATGTTTGGCACACATAGAGTTTATAACGTTTATACTTTTTATACCGATATCCCTACGGGATCGAGACTTATGCGGGTGAAACCGCGGGGCGCTGCTAGTTTAATTATAAATTCAACATAATAATGTAACTAATATTTTTGTAACAATATAATTTAAAAGAGTGTCCATGCAGTTTCTTACCCGTTCTTCTCCATAGATAGGTATCTACTACTCTTTGTATTGGGCAACTAGCTTCTTATTTCTGACTGACCGATTCCTTGTCAATTCAAAAGTGCCTGTACGAGGAGGGATCAAAAAGTAGTGAGAACGACATACTCCTTGGTAAGAAAAAAAATAAATACTGGCAGGCATAACTCAGATACATATTTGTAATATTAATAAAGAAAAAATCTTCGATTCTCTTTTGTTTTTTTTCTGAATTTAGTCATTTGTTTGCTTCGTGTCGGAACGTGTTCTCGAAAATGGAGAAAAACGAAGTGCGAGCCGTTATTAAATACCTGTTTAAAAAAGTTAACGACGCAAGAGATTCGTTGCGATTTGGAGGCAACATTAGAAGAGTCTGCTCCGCCGTATTCCACTGTCGCAAGGTGGGCTTCTCAATTTCTAGTAGGGAGAACGAGCACGGAAGACGAACATCGTTGCGGCCGTCCATCGACGTCAGTCACCCAAGAAAATGTTGCGAAAGTCGAGAAAATTGTATTGAGCGATCGAAGAGTTACCATCCGATACTTAATTCAAGAAACGGGCATTTCATATGGAAGTATTCAATCCATATTGAAACAATCTTTGAATATGAGAAAAATCTCCGCAAGATGGGTGCCGAGAATGTTAACCGACAGTCAGAAACAAAATCGACTTGACATTTCGAAGATATTGTTGGACAAGTTTCAAGAAGATTCTGAAAACTTTTTGTCTCGTTTCGTAACAATGGACGAAACATGGGTCCATCAATTTGATCCCGAGACAAAACAGCAATCTTCACAATGGAAACGGCCATCATCACCGACCCCGAAGAAGTTTCGTGCCGTGGCATCGGCTGGCAAGGTTATGGCCTCAATATTTTGGAACTGAGAAGGGATATTGTTGATTGATTACCTGGAGCGTGGAACCACTATTATAGGCCAATATTATGCAGCTTTAATTCCCAAGTTGAGGAATGCCATCAAATAGAAAAGGAGAGGGAACTTCGAAGGGGCGTGCTGTTTCATCACGACAACGCACCCGCGCACAGGTCGGCAGTTGCGATGGCTGCCATTCAGCAAGCTGGCTTCGAATTGGTTGACCACCCCCCTTATTCACCAGATCTGGCGCCTGGCGATTTTTATCTGTTCCCCAAATTGAAAGAATACTTAAGAGGAAACAGGTACGAAGACCATAACGAGGTGATGGATGCCGTGGAGAGCTTTTTGCAGGACCAAGACAAAACTTTTTTTTTTAAAGGGATGGAAGCCTTGGAAAAGCGCTGGACTCGGTGTGTAGAGAGACTCGGAGACTGTAGAAAAATAAATTATTATGTTATCAATAATCATTATATTCTATCTCATTCTCACTACTTTTTGATCCCTCCTCGTAAATGTTTTAATTGAAATAAATGCTTTGAGTTTAGGTTAGGTTAGAACTGTGACCAACTACGCGCGAGCCGAGCGAGCGCTACGTGGAAATTGGTCTGAGTAACTAAATTAACATAACTCATAACTCCAACAGTTATGAACCGCTTTCATTATTACGGTATATAGCTATAACCCTAGAGATATAACTATACGACGGCTACAACCATCTTACTGCGATATACAGGGTTACAGGGAAAGTCGTACTGAATATTAAAGGAGGTTATTATTCAGGTCATTTCTGATGATTTTGATTCTGAAATAAAATGTCCGAAACTTAACCGTTATGGAGATATTAAATTTTAAAGATTATTTTTAAAAATCCTTTATTTATTGGCTTTTAGTCGTTTTCTTTGGGATTAGAGCTCCTAGAGTCGGTTTTTTTGATGTATCTAGTTAGAAGACATGTCCATTAATAAAAATGATCAATAGAAACTGAACCTACTACTAACAGCTTAAAAAACTGCTCGACAACGGTTAGCATTATGAATTTTCTAATAGAGTGTTCTTAACTTTGATGGGCTTTAAAAAAAAAATGTATGGAACTTATTCTGCGAATAACTTTACAAAGTTCTACGTCTCTTTAGCTATTCAAAAAGGTATATCATCTACTAGGTTTGTTCATAAAATCTTAAAATAATGTTATTAGAATAGGCCCATCTGGTAGTACAACATAACAGAATTTCGATACAAAAGAATCCGGCTTACTACCTGGCACTTTTAAACAATGAAAAAAGGTTTGGGTAGACATTGTTTGTGCCCGGGAGACGTGCGGTGACAGGTATTTATGTCATTTTAAATGTCTGAATTGTCAAATCGTGGATCGTGGTGTTTGTTTAGTCTGCTCATGCGATTCTTCCATGGTAGATGTGTTATCCGTGCCCTCCGATTTTTTTTTGTAAAAACGCGACTTGGCTTGGATTTTTGGACTGTTTCATCTTCTAACTGTGTGACGTGGCTTGTAACTGGACTTTGATTTGTGTTGTGAACATGGCAACATTTACCAACGAGGAATATGCTGACATCCTAATGTGTTATGGATTTTGCGAAGGAGTGTCGTTGCGTGCACGCAATGAATACATGCTAAGGTATCCTACTCGCCGAGTACCTGATATTGGCGTATTTGACAGAGTTTATCGAAGACTACGAGAAACTGGTTCTGTGCTAGTACGTCGGACTGACATGGGACGACCTCGTGTTCTTGATGACGACGACGAAGATAATAAAATACGACGTCTCTTTGAAGCCGACCCAACCACGTCAACAAACGTTGTCGCTCGACGGCTTGGTATTTCCCAGTGGAAAGTCTGGTTCGTAATGCACAGTTCTGGGCAATACCCTTACCATTACACGCCAGTACAAGTAATTGAAGAAGGGGATCCATTGAGACGACTAGACTTCTGCAGATTTATGCTCAATGCCGATAATGAAGATCCGGATTTTTTAAAGAAAATCATGTGGACAGATGAGTCGAAATTTGACAAAGACGGCATCACAAACTATCATAACACCCATTATTGGGCTCCCAAAGCGCAAGGTAACCCCAAGAAAAAAAGACCAAAAGGGTCACAAAGGAGATTCAGTCTTAATGTGTGGATGGGTATAATATCAAATAACTTGATAGGGCCATACTTCCTGCCCGATAACTTGAATGGCGAGACATAAGAAAACTTTTTGAGGGAGGAGTTACCCTCTTTAATGCAAGACTTGCCTATTGCATTGAGACGAGACATGTTCTTTCAACATGATGGCTGCCCAGCGCACTACAGAAGAAGTGTTCGAGCATGGTTGGACGAGAATTACCCAAACCAATGGATTGGAAGAGGCGGACCCATAGCATGGCCGGCGAGGAGCCCCGATTTAACGCCGATGGATTTTTATGTGTGGGGTCATATGAAAAGCCTAGTATACGACCAAATGACACCGATCGCAAATGTCGATATTCTAAGACAAAAAATTATTGATGCGGCTGAGGAAATGAGGCGGAACCTACGAACTTCTGTCGTGAAAAGTAATTTAAGAAAAAGAATGAGACTTTGTGTAAGAAATAGCGGCGGCCATGTAGAACATGAATTATAAAAATATTGCTAAAATTTTTGCCTTTTTTTTACGTATTTTAGCTACTTTTACCTCAAACTAAAAATGTACCCTCTCCTAACTTAACTTTTATTTGGGCAATGTTTTGCCTATTTAATAGCAAGTGTTATACCTTTTTGCAGTGGCGTGCACTCCATACATGCAAATAAGCTCTGCATACCCTGCAGTCCTACACATAAATGCCCTTCTAAATGATAAATAACTATAATTCAAAAAAATCACGGTAATTTAGCTTACGCGCCATCTATTACTTTTTTTGGAACTAACTCGTTGGAGCGGCGAACATCCACCGCCGCGCGCACCGCGCAGTCAGCGCTCCCGTGGGCAAAAGCATTACTACGCCTTGCTTATTCTTCATACAACGCATCTCGTGTAGTACACAGCAAAAGTGTGACTGTGTGCGTGAAAATGTGTGCGCGTGTTGGAGTTTTAGAAGCATAGCTTACATTGCAACCCGTCCAAATTGAGAAGCCGTAAAAGCACCGCTTAGTTGTTCATTGCAGAGGGTCGACTTTTTTTAGTCGGATTGACCAAATGACCGACTACCGACTACCTAATTCATTCTTTCGTATTAGTTCGTAATGTAATAAATTGCAAAGTTTTTTCGCCATATTGTTTTTCTTGGCGCAAGTGATTGACTGTCGAGTAATTATTTAGCAAGTTTATTGTAAAATATGGAAAATTATACCTGTGAGACCTGTGCTGGCGAAGTGTGTATACATAAGTTAAAATCCGCCGCGTTTTCGTCGTTATCTTTTGAGGAAAAAGTTAGATTGATTGCAAAGGGAAGGTGTGTACCCGGGTTAGATTTAACTCAAAGAAAAGGTAATACTACTCGTTATTTTCATAAAAAGTTTTATGATAACTATTACTGGCTAACTGGTTGTGTACACACAAACACATTGTATTGTTTCCCTTGCATTTTGTTTACTAATCAAGATAAAAAGAATGTTTGGACCTATAGCGGGTACTCAGATTTAAATAATTTTCACAAAGCGGCTGCTAAGCATGATTCTTCTGAAAAACATCTAGAATCCTGCTTAAAGTTCCAAACTTTTGGTAAAGGAAGAATAGAGACTAGTTTGAATAGCCAGTTAAAGTTAGATATTGAAAGGCACGACGTGAAAGTTGAAAGAAATAGAAACATTTTCAAACGGTTGATTGATGTAGTTTGTTTTCTAGGTAAACAAGAATTAGCATTCCGTGGTCATGACGAATCCAGCTTGTCGTTTAATAAAGGCAATTTTCTGGAACTTGTAGATTTGTTGGCTAAATATGATGGGAATTTGGGAACCCACTTAGGGTAGGTACAACAAGTTGAAACTGGTAAGTTTTTTTTTTCTTGTGCATACCCTGTCTAAAATCTCTGTGCACGCCACTGCCTTTTTGAATAGCTAAAGAGACGTAGAACTTTATAAAATTATTTGCAGAATAAGTTCCATACAATATTTTTTATTAAAAGCCTGTTAAAGTTAAGAACACTCTATTAGAAAATTCATAATGCTAACCGTTGTCGAGCAGTTTTTTAAGCTGTTAGTAGTAGGTTCAGTTTCTGTTGATCATTTTTATTAATGGACATGTCCTCTAACTAGATACATCAAAAAAACCGACTCTAGGAGCTCTAATCCCAAAGAAAACGACTAAAAGCCAAAAAATAAAGGATTTTTAAAAATAATTTTTAAAATTTAATATCTCCATAACGGTTAAGTTTCGGACATTTTATTTCAGAATCAAAATCATCAGAAATGACCTGAATAATAACCTCCTTTAATATTCAGTACGACTTTCCCTGTAACCCTGTATACACATTGACACTGATGAATTTTATATACATATACAAGGTGTCCAGAACGGGTATCGGGTATTTGTTTTCGCGCCATATTCGAAACGGGGCGTCTAAAGGGTGCGGGGAGGGGTTCGTGGCATCCGCCATTTTGTGGAGTTTTAGTCACGATGGAACAGTACTCGGGGACGCATCGCGCATTTTGCGTACGAGCGTATTATCGTAATGGTGATTCAATAGTGACTGCTCAACGTCTCTATCGTGCGGAATATCGTACACGCCACGCGCCAAGTGACGATAGCATTAGGAAATGGATCAGGATGTTCGAGAATACAGGTGCGACAGTTAAAATTCAAAACTCTGGTCGTCCTCGTTCAGTTCGCGATGAAGAAACAATTGAAGAAGTTGAGGCGTCGGTTCGTCAAAATCCGTCTTTATCCATCCGAAAGCGAAGCCAAGCATTGAACATCAAAAAATCGTCTTTACATTCGATTTTAAAGAAAGACTTACATCTAAAAGCCTATAAAATTCAATTGGTTCAAGAATTGAAGGATACGGACTATGCTAATCGACTGAATTTTGCGAACGAAATGCTGCAGCGATTTAACAACTTTAACAACATACTGTTCAGTGACGAAGCAAATTTTCACCTGAATGGTCATGTTAATAAGCAGAATTGTCGGTACTGGGCAGTGGAGAATCCGAGACGAAAGCATGAACGACCCCTGCATAGCCCAAAGGTCGTTGTTTGGGCCGCTATGTCTGCTAAAGGCATAATTGGTCCTTATTTTCATGAAGATCAACGAGGCCGAGCAATTAATGTGAATAGTGACCGTTATTGCGATATGTTGCGAAATTTTTTGGTCCCAGAGTTGCAGGAGTTTGCAGGTTTCAACTCAAAAACGTGGTTCCAGCAAGATGGGGCCACTTGCCATACCTCAAATGACTCAATGGAAGTTGTTAACGAATTATTCCCTAATAAAGTCATTTCGCGAAGGGGTAAAATCAACTGGCCTCCCAGAAGCCCCGACCTTAGCCCGCTTGACTATTTTGCATGGGGATACCTTAAAAGTAAGGTTTATCAAAACAATCCGACGAATCTAACCCAGTTAAAGCAAAACATCAGGTCAGAAATGGCAGCAATATCGATAGCTATGTGTCAACGTGTTATCGCCAATCTTCGTGTCCGTTTAGAAGAGTGCCAGCAACGTAACGGTCATCATTTGGATAACATCATCTTTTCCAAATAATTCTCCAATTCATATGCTAATAATAAACAATAAACTTTTTTATTGCATACAAATAATTTTTGTTTCATTGAACTTACAAATACCCGATACCCTTTCTGGACACCTTGTACAATGACATGAATATTTACTTTGTAAAGTAGGTACTATATTATTGAATGTGAAGACTATGTGGGTCATTGTTTTTTCTCTCTCTCAGTTAGGTTTAATCACGGTTGGTTTGAGTAATTTATGCAGCCTGTCCAAATGTCTTTGGTATTGTTTGCCGCATCGTTGAGCTCCTTAAGTTCTGAGTTGAGCTGCACGGTTACTGACAAATTCGTGCACTGACTGGACAGGTCCATTCAATCTGTGTGCTCCTTTCCTCAAAAGACCATTTCAGACACCAATCTACATCTGACCAAGATGGACTTTAAAAGGGACTGTGACCTCTGAGTTTATTTCGGCCTTTCTTCTCAGAGTAGTCAGATAGGAAATGCCTACCTCATCTAGTTTTTAAAAATATGATTGACTTGTAAAAGTGTTTGTACAAACATACTTACAGAAATAAAATTATTTATTTACACCCGGACGTTTAGCAGCCAATTCCAGATAAAATCGTAACTACGATTCAACAGGTTGAATGGCCGACGCTTCAATCAGGAGTTTGTGAAGCCAACAAAAAATATCCGATATCGGCTACGTGATACTTCAGCAAAACTCAATATTCATCGTTTGAAACCTTTTTTGCTAACAAAAAATGCAAATCAACCCTAGACTATCCTGGGTTGTATTGCATTTTTATGCGCAATACGGCTATAGGTGGTATCTACGTATACTAATAAAAGGTGTTTTAGAGGTTTGGTTTTTAAACTGGCAATATTGTTTCTGCTGACTGTCAATTTGACAGTTGACAATTGATTAGTGTTTTGCCATTTCACCATGAATAGACTGGCGCCAGAACAACACTTGCAAGTTGTGCAAAGGGGAATGCCTAGTCTCTATAGTATCCTAGTCCCAAGATGGACATCAAATATTAATATAAAAATGGAGTGTTTTAAAATCTTAATAGATATATCGGATATCTAAAAAATATATTCAAATTGACGCCACTGTTATAGAAATATTTGAAAAAAAATAACGTTTTGAGGTTAATTTTCTATATAAAAAGTGTTGGACTGTGAAATAATTCAGGAACTTTTCTTTTTCAATGCTTGATTATTGATTATGACAGGAGGGGTATTTCTCATATATTTGTATACAATTGTAGTCATTATGGTATAAAAAAAACACATTTGCTATTTTAAATATCCAAACTACAATGCAGCCGTGATCCTCGATTCCAGAGCCAAAGTTGTCGTTGAAGGTGAGAACAAATTCCATAAAACAAAGCCAATTTCGTTGGTAAAAATCCGAATCAAGTCCATGTAACAAAGCCAGGTCGCAGTAAAAAAATCGAAGAAAAATCAAAACATCACATTGAGCGTATGCAACAAGCGATGTGTCAGATTCAATTCAGTGTTGTCACTATCACGAAAAAATAATAAAATGAAATCGATGTATCGATTACTTTTTTAAATAACCAATAATGATTTATTTTTCTTATTCTTTTTTTACGAGTACACATTAATTTTTATTTTCATGTTTTCTTTTAGTTGCTTTCTAATTACAATACCAGTAAAGTCCCGTGGGTATGCCGTTGGGTTATTGTATTTGTTTATAAATCGATTCAAATCGACTGATTAATGATAATACTTAAAATATGATTTTGACGCTGGCAAAATGTTGCCAGCGTCAAAATCAAAAATCTTATTGTTTTTCAATTACGTTACTTTTTTAAACTAATTGTTGTAGATTGTAGTGGCGCTCATTTGGAAGAAAGTAAATACATATTTTTTATGGCAAAATTAATGCTTAAAGTATTTTTTCTCTAATGTCCACTGAGGGCCTGAATGGGCATTTCCCTTTATTTAAAAAATCATGGTTCGATTCGCCAAACTTATCGTGCGCTACGTTCATTTTACAGTCGAGATAATCGTCCATCCCAGCAAGATATTCGGAACATCATGGACCGTTAACGCACCACGCACACTCCTAGTGGATAATACGCATCCACAAAGACGACAAACAGTGCGCACAGAAGAAGTTATTGTTGCTGTGGAGCGTAGTGTTCAGGAGAACCCTAATGAGTCGATTCGCCATCGTACACGGAGCTGTGCCCATCCACTTTTTGGAAGATTTTGAGGAAAGATCTTGGCTTAAAAGCTTACAAGATCCAGCTTGTGCAAGAGTTGAGACCGCGTGACGTTTATGTGCGTCCTAGGTTCGGTGAATGGACCGAAAAAAATAATCAGCTTGATCCTCTTTTTTCAACGCAAAATTGAACAAAATTTTGACCAATGAGGCTTATTTTTACACGACTGCCCAAAAAAAGGAGTGTAATTATTTCAGGGTACATGTATGTTTGTAAGTTTCTTTATTCCACCTTAACTGTTAAATGCCTGATCATATTTGGATATATGGGATATCATTAGAATCCTTACATCCTCCCGAGTGACACTGACTATATTTTTTTAAAACTCAATATGGCGGCAGTATGGCTCCATTTTCAAATGTGAAAAATATTTTTTTCCGCAAATAATTATAATATGGGTATCAAATTGAAAGCATTGATGAGCACATTAAAAAATAAATAAATAAATCACTGAAATGTATAGAATAAAAATCACTATATCACTACATAGTATAAAACAAAGTCACTTCCCGCTGTCTGTCTGTCCCTATGTATGCTTAGATCTTTAAAACTTCGCAACGGATTTTGATGCGGTTTTTTTTATTAGATAGAGTGATCCAAGAGGAAGGTTTATATGTATAATACATGCATAATATAGTAGAGAAACACTGACAACTTTAGAGGTTTCTAATGTGATGTCGTAAATAAACACATTTTTTGCGCTTACTTTGCAAACTTGGGCTGAACCCTACGAGATAGATCAAAATAATGTACTACAGTATTGTACACCTTAAAAAGGTCTACAAAAAAGTCCGCGATGGTATATGTCTATCTCTTAGGGATAACCCACAATAACCATTTTTTTATCCTTTACTTTTTACGAGAAATAATGGCTTAGTTAAGAAGCGATTTTAAACAATACAGCATAAATCCTTACCCATTTATGTACCTTAAATACATTGTGCATGTAATATAGATCAAGATGGCCCTTTACAGCATGTAATTTAAATGAATATTTTCGAAGATATTACAGATTTAAAAGGCAGGCGGGGGCCGGCGGCGCGTGCCTATAAATAGCGCGTCGAAGGTCGCGCTTCGCCCTTAATCCGATCCAGCATGTCCCTTTGCTGTCCTCTCCCAGCGACGCCCTAAGCCGAGGTCCGTACCCCACAGGGAGTGCCCTTAGCGAGTAGTCGCTTAGTTTTAGTTTTATGCCTGGCTGAAGGCCTTAATTTATTGAGGCATCCACAGGCAAGCCCGGTTAAGCAGTCGACAACCTCCTATAGGTTGAACTGCGAGATGCCATTCCCCAAAAACAAAAACAACGCGCTTCGCCCTGTAGCACTTTATGATTAGCAGCGATCGCACGCGTTTATCGGAGCTCTCTAGCGAGGAAAATAACAATTATTACTTAATAAAAACGTGCTTTTCAGTGCGACAGCGTAATCCGTACTTATAAGTACGTTACGATAAATTTAAAAAATATATATATTCAAAATTGTATGATAGTATTTAAATACTAAAATTCTTTTTTAAGACAAAACTTGCTTTTCAGCGCGACAATTTTTACGAAATTGTATGTTCGTACCTCAGAATACAGAAAGAACTTCTTTCTGTATTCTGAGGTTCGTACTTTAGTCGGTATTAAGGTTAATTTTTAAACCGCACTTATAGTAAGTACCTACATTAGGTTAGATAGGGTTAGAATAAAACCATAATTTATCAATTGTATTTCTTCTATTAAAATCTTGGTTTGAATTTAGAATTAAGGCAATTTAGTCTTAGGGCAAGTATTTTTAATTATCGAAAATCGTAGTTTAAAGTAAGGTATTTAAGTTCAAAACAGAACTGAATAGAAAAGGTATCTTTTGTTGTTGAGAATTTTTGATTATCTGTAGTATACAGGGTGTAAGGGACACCCCTCCGCAGACTGATGGGGTGACTTCAGTATATCATACTAAGGCGACCGGTATATGAAATTATTTCAGGAACGTTATGGGCATCCAATACACCTGATTTGTTTTATTACCTCACACGCAATGTATCGTTACCGTGGCCAAACGCGCGTAGCGAACGGCAGCGCAGCGAGCTTTCGGCCGCCGAGTATTTCAACATCCATTGCTGATTTTTTTATTTTAGTTGTTTTATTTACATAAATGGAGTGCTGCATACAGAGAATATAATTTTACATTGAAATAAAGGAATAGTAACTGAAAATACGATTAGAAAAATGACAATTTTCATGAGGAATTTCTGATGGAATATGATTCAAAATAAGAGTATTTAGTATCATTCTATATTTAGTATCAGCATTGCACCCGTGCGAAGCCGGGGCGGGTCGCTAGTAATTAATAAAAAAAATTTAATAAATACGACTGTTTTTAATTTTTTTTTGGTTAAATGGCTACGTCAATAAGTAGAATTGCCGAATTTGAAGTGGAGTAAACCCAGAAGCATTTGTCGAGACGCCCTTACATCTATTAAAAAGTCACTGTTTCGTGTGCTTTTTAGGTAGGTGGAATCATTAACCCATATTTCTGTAAAGACGATGCCGGCCGGAATGTTACCGTCAATGGAGAGCGCTACAGAACCATGATTGCTGACTTGATTTCAGGTTTAGTCCCTTAGTAAAAGTTGTTCATAATGATTAGTACAATGGCCCCTTAAGAGGTTGTGAGTTATTTAAATTACACCTTGTATAAGTTGCTAGTCAATTGACTTAAAAATGAATGTCCCTGACTTTATTATTAAGGAAACTCCTATGCGCGCACGTGAAGTAGGTTTGCACAGCTGTAAAACAAAAGCCTAAAAACCTGAAAATTCATGAAAAGCTTCGAAAAGAGGCTTAAAAAATAATCCTGCCGACAAAAGTTCTTATAATCTACCTTACCTTTCTGGGATTCGCCTGTTGAATTCACGTCTCAGGTCTCACCGGTCACAAAATTGCTAAGTTTCTAAATACAGCTGAAGCTTCGCTGTTTTGGCATCCTTTCTTTAGCCGAGACTCCAATCCAATTCGAAACAATTTGAATGAAAAAGCGTATTAGATACTATTTCGTGTCATAAATATAAGAAAAAGTAACAATGAAATGTATAAGTAGGTATTACATAATTTATAAGCTAACAGTCTTAAAACATTATTCGGTACCTATTTGCAAATAAAGAAATTGAATTTGGGTAAGTAGATAGCTACTGTACTCATTCGTAGACATTGTTATCGTAATGAATGTCGTAGTGCACAATTATTTCATTTAATCTTATTTTAAATCCTCACGAAAACTTTTTTAACATCTATTTTCTCTAAAATCATTGCAGTTTCTAACGCCGATCTCAATGGGTCAATCATGGTCATCTATTCAAGGATGTCCTGCGCAGCTAGAAATGATTCATTTGTTTTACTTTAGTCAATCTCGGTTCAGAAAGATAATGAGGCCTGGAAGACTGATCAAAATGCGCACGCAGAGGCACATAGCATTTAAACATGCTCGCAATTACGCAAATACAATCTCAATTTTGGAGTGGTTTAAAATACGCGGTCAAAATCTGAAAAAATACATACACGAAAACAAATATCGAAAACAACAATAAAGCCCTTGTCACACAGTCAGCGAGCCGAAGGCAAGGCGAGGCGAATAGTGATCGCGCCAGCACCACCTGTCAATTTTTGCCAACACGTTGCTTCGCTGTCTGAATGGCAATGCCATGTAGAGACCTTACCTTCTGCCGGTACATAGCTGCCGCTTTGGTGTTGTACTTTTGAGGTATAGTCAGCCCCGGCTTGAAATCAGAGGAGCTCTCGAAGAACTCTCGGGCTTTCCCGTTCCCCCCGACCTGTTTGACAAATGAAATAAGGCATTTAAAAGTTAGATACTACCACCATCGTAGCAGGTGGCGTACTGTAGTTTCTGCCTACCCGCATGGGAAGAAGGCGTGAGTTTATATATCATACTAGCTTCCGCCCGCGACTTCGTCTGCATGAAATTTCTCGGCTTCTAAGAGTCCTAGCTTAATGTTACATACCCTATAGCCTTCCTCAAGAATTGCAACATGAAATTCAAAAATAATTTTTCAAATCCGACTGGTATTGACAGAGATTAGCGCGTTCAAACAGTCATTAAAACTAAAATGTGTAGGTAACTAATAGACTAAGTGCATTTTTCTTACTTTAAGCATTTTTATACCCGTCGTCATTTCTAAACGACAGGACCGATTCGAATAATTTAAAATGGAATTTGCATGTACTTAATCAACCTTGATTATGAAACTATGTATTTGGATAAGGATTAATACAATTTTTATGAATACACCTTCGCATTTAATGCATTATTTTATAACAAATTTGATTACCATTAAAAAAGTTATAGTGAGCCAACCTTAAAAGATAGACATATGCTATCGCAGACTTTTTTTTAGAACCTTTTTAAGAGGAACAATTCTGTCATACATGATTTTTGCGTAACTTTAACCGTTTACGCAGCGTACGCAACGGAAGCTCTCAAAGGGAATAAATTTTCCCCATTTTTGCAACATTTTTCATTGATGCTCCGCTCCTGTTGATCGTAGCGTGAAGATATGTAGCCTATAGCCTTCCTCGATAAATGGGCTATCCAACACCAAAATAATTTTTTAATTTGGACCAGTAGTTTCTGAGATTAGCGCGTTCACCAAACAAGCAAACAAACAAACTCTTCAGCTTTATTTATTTATTTAAACTTTTCACACTCAAAAAAGTACAAAGGCGGACTTAATGCCTTAGGCATTCTTTATAATATTAGTATAGATGTAGGTATGTATGTATACCAACCACTAACCAATGGCTTTATATTTTTTTTGTACCGAACCTAGTAGGTTTATTCGGTAATCTCATTTAGTTTTTATTTGTGTAAGAAGAAACTGATCGTGTTTTTTAATAAGTTAACGACAAACTTCATCAGAGCGTTCGCCCTCTAAAGCTAAGCGCACATTACAGCCACATCAGGAAGCAGCGCATTGCATTTCAATAAAAAAGTACAGTGCAGCCCACCTGTTGCGTGCGATGGTTCATGCAAAATGTACGAAAGTGATTTAGAAGGATTTTTGCAATGCGTTGCGGCCCGCCTAAATCTGCGTCAGCCTTAAAGCTTCTTCTTTGATTCGATATCGTTGGAGAAACGGATCCCCGAGATGAAATAATAAATGAAGCTCCAGGGGCCGTATTATACAATAGTATTAATGCCATCATGATTCCAGTTCGAAAAAGGGATGGTGTTATCGGTCATGTACAGCTAGGTCTCTCTCGCGCACTGGAATCATGATGGCATTAAGACGTCATAATATGGCACCTGGCCCTTTGTACACACACGTTTTTCTTTCCATGAAAAACTACGGTTTATAATGTTGTATGGATCACTCACTATGGAAGCTTATTGACAGACACGTTTTTATTACGGCGCGATTTATACGCCGTACCGTAGAGAAACCGTGCCATGTACAAAGGGTCTAGTTAACAAGTCGGTGGTATTAATTTACTGACTAAAGGACCTAGTCATCTAAGAAATGCGATACCTGCGCTGCAGCCGCACTGGTGTTACACGGCTCATTGCAACTAATTTAAAAGCGCTTGAGAATGGTCCAATCGGATTGAAGTTTAGCTCAACTAAAACTTTGAACTTAGCCTCACCTTTGGAACCCAAAATCAGAGCTAACGCTTTAAGAGCCTGGTGAAAATGCCTAACAGACGACACAAAGCAACATTATTAAATAAAAAATAAACATAGCGGACATTGCAACTAAAAACAACAAACCCACAAACAATAAAGAAAACGCGGCAAAATTGAGTAAAAATACGAACTAGGTGAAAAGAATTCCAAAGTTAGCAACAAAACAGACCGCGCCAGCCCGCGATACGTACCATCTCGAATAGGAGCTCGACGGCGAAGGATGAATATACACTTGATAACAGAATCACAAATGATACAGCAGTAAACGTCAATGCCGCCCGAAGCCACGGTGAATAGTGGCGTATTGGCGTGTTGGACTAGGAGCGTTCGTTTATGAAGCTTCCAGAAACAGGAACTTGGTCATTATTGTATAGGGCTACCTGTCACCGGGTATGCACTATTGTAATCTTCGAATTAAACCGAAGAAGCATCGGAGTGGCCTGCATATCTACAGCAATTGATTTATTCCAATTGTTCGCTAACCGAGAAAGAGTCAGAAGGTCAATCTTGTTTAGGATCGTCGTTTGAATTCTGGGATGACTTGGACCGCACGGTGCAAGACGATGGATGGCGCTTGTTCTGGAGAAATCCTTAATGGAAGTGCGTAGGTTCTTCTATTATTTAAGACATATTTCTTCACTTCGAGTAGTTGCTCGAAATCAATAAATCGAAGTAAATCGAAGAAAATAAGTGAAGTGTAAGTGGGAAGTGAATCGATTTAAGTAAAATATGATACGAGTCGTGCTCGTGCTCGAGCTCGTGCTAGATATGTACCTGTACATTTTCTTAATAGTTTTCCGCGAACCTTTTTGATTTTATTTTCAAAAAACATAATAAGGCGTGGAAAGTAATGCCTATTTTCATTTTTCATGACAATCTTATTTGTCAGGCAAGTTTATCAATATTTACAGACAATGTTTTAAACAACACACACGCGCATTATGGCACCGACGCTAAACAGCTGTAATGACGACACACTAGTAAATGAGACCCGAACAATCTGCTCAACATTTATAGACATTGGTCAACAATTACCTAAATATCAATCAATCTCCCTAGCCTTTTACCCCAACTATGTTTGGGTCGGCTTCCACTCTAACCGGATGCAGTATTACCCAGTTACTGGGTAATACGATACCCCTTGGTATGACTGGTTTTTCAAACTTTCGGGCTTCTGGCGACCCGTAACGACTGTCAAAGATCCAAGAATGACAGCCGGGCCCAACGGCTGAACGTGCTTTCCAAGGCACAGAGATCTCGGTACGTAAAGATGGTCGCCTATCCACGGACCGACCGCGACAAGCGTAGCTTAAACTTATCGATCAACCCGTGCGGTTGATATTACTTAGCCACGAGCCCCTCCTACCTAAATACATTAAACATATTTAAATGCTGAACGAATGAACGTTAAGATCTTTGCTTCTAATATTGGATGTACGACATTAGATGAAAACGAACACAGTACTAATCCATCGAAACATTTTAAAACACGAAGATTAGTAGTTAATGGAAAATTTAAAAATTGCAGTTTTCAAACAAAATAAATAGCAGAATCAACTGCATAAAAAGTAAACACGCTTTATCTACGAAAAGTCATTGACCAACAGTGCGGTGCGGGGCGTGGCGGCGGCGGTGCGGGGCACAGGTAGGTAGGCGCGCAGGCACTTTAGTCGGAGACCAATACAAACGCAGAGAATAGAATCATATGTTTTGCACATGTTATTGACCTTATAATGTTTACCTATTATTATTACGGACTCAGATCTAACATCATGTTGAAAAATAAGAAAATGAAAAATAACTTCCTATGGTTGATTATTTATATACGGGTAAAGAACATGATTCTCTCTCTTTACGTCGTTTAAAAAAAATGTCAATCGTCCTGTTCCACCTTGTATAATTCATAATGGGAGATTATTATGACGTATCCCACCCACGATGACCAAATCATGACCCACTTACTTGCTAGATTGTCCCACGCGTTATACAGTGTGAGTCTTTATAATGTGCACATATCGAAATGAGGGAATCTATGCTTAATTTTATCGACGGAAAAAATGTTAAAAAAAATCTAAATATTTATTTATATTTTTTATGGATTTTTAAAAAAAATTGTTTGCTTTTGTGACCCCAGTGTATACAAAACTGTGTAACTTTTAAACTAAACGATTTATCACGATGAAACAAACTCTATAATGTTTGGAAGTAATTAGGTGTCGTCATAAAATAAAAATTATGGAAAAAAAATAGCCACATTTAAAAATAAACATTTTTGTTTGGCAAAAATCTGATTTTTTTTCATTAATTTTTACAAAAATTGTAAAATTTCTCAATAACATGCCCCCGTCACCTTCTTTTTTTATAACTTTAAGTTATTCTTCATTGTATTAGGAACCTAACGGTAAAAATTGCATGTTTTTAACTCAACCCCAACATTTTTTATCAAATGTCAAAGAAAGGCCCAACGCATAGCTACGCACATTGTTTAGCAGGTAGATAAACTTTTTTTTGTTAACTTTGTTGTGAATGCGCGCGGGTCGTTTCAAAGATGGCACTCCGAACGCGGAATCGTATTGTTCTCATAAGGGTGGTTTGTTTGGGATGATAATTAATGCAAAAGAGTTCAATTGAAACCCATTTATTATTAAATACAAAATTTAATGCATCAGGTTCTCAAAATGTCCACCTCGTTGTTGTAAACACAAAGCCGCGCGAATTAGAATTTGGTGTGTCGCTCTCCTTATCATTTCGGGATCATTGCGAATATCATTCGCACAGTTTATTATGCGGTCACGCAAATCGGCCTCACTGTTGATGGGGGTACTGTAGACGCGTTGCTTCATGGTCCCCCATAGGAAATAATCAAGGGGCGTCAAATCGGGTGAACGCGCAGGCCACCCTACAGGTCCTTGCCGGCCGATCCATTTGTCATGATAATTTTCGTTTAAAAATCTTCTTACATTTGTAGCGTAATGGGCAGGACATCCGTCCATCTGAAGAAACATCCTTTGACGCACAGCCAGTGGGACATCTTCCAATAACTGAGGCATATCATCTCTCAATAGACTTAAAAATCTTTCACCAGTCAACGTTCTCGGCAATATGACTGGTCCAATCAACATGTTATCGATAAGACCAGCCCAAACATTTATCGAAAATCTTACTTGGAAAGTAGATGACCGTTTCAGTTTCGGGTTTTCACCTGCGCGGCACCATCTGTGTAAATTTCGACAGTTAGTAATACCGTCTCTAGTGAATGTCGCTTCGTCCATCCATAGTATTTTTCTTGGAAAGTTTGGGTTTGCTCTGGTTTTTCTTTGAATCCATGTGGACATCACACACCTTGGAAGCCAGTCTACGTCTTCATGTAGATGTTGCACCCTTTGATAGTGATAAGGATGCAATCCTTCTTTCTTTAAAATACGCCACACTGATTTTTGGGATATTCCGTGACGAAGAGCCAGTCGTCTAGTACTTATGGATGGATCAGCAAACAAATCACTTAATACTGCTTGTTCAGTAGCCGCATCAATAATTACTTGAGGTGGCTCGCGACGATCTCTACTTGATCCAAGTCCAGTGATCGACAACCTTCTGTGAACTTCCTGGAAGTTTCGGGCAGATGGCACTGGTTGCCTGTTAGGATACGCAGCTATGTAAGCCGCGCGCGCAGCTCTGGCACTTCCTTGTCCCACTCCATAATAAAAATGTATGTCGGCGATGTGTGCCGGGGAAAATTCACTTAAACGCGGCATCATGTAGCAGCGAACGAAAGTTATGAAAGTCCAGCGAACGAAAGTACCGAAACACATGTAGCAGCGGCGAATAATTCGGAGCGACTGCCAGTCTGACATCTGTCATAATTCAAGTTCCTTTGGCTGGCCCTACCTCCCCGACCTGCGCACATTCAAAAGAAAGTTTATCTACCTGCTAAACAATAGCTATGCGTTGGGCCTTTCTTTGACAGTTGATAAAAAATGTTGGGGTTGAGTTAAAAACATGCAATTTTTACCGTTAGGTTCCTAATACAATGAAGAATAACTTAAAGTTATAAAAAAAGAAGGTGATGGGGGCATGTTATTGAGAAATTTTACAATTTTTGTAAAAATTAATGAAAAAAAATCAGATTTTTGCCAAACAAAAATGTTTATTTTTAAATGTGGCTATTTTTTTTCCATAATTTTTATTTTATGACGACACCTAATTACTTCCAAACATTATAGAGTTTGTTTCATCGTGATAAATCGTTTAGTTTAAAAGTTACACAGTTTTGTATACACTGGGGTCACAAAAGCAAACAATTTTTTTAAAAAATCCATAAAAAATATAAATAAATATTTAGATTTTTTTTTACATTTTTTCCGTCGATAAAATTAAGCATAGATTCCCTCATTTCGATATGTGCACATTATAAAGACTCACACTGTATATGCAGATTTTAGGATCTAATAAACGTTACTGATACTGCGATTAACGTGGTCACGTACTGGTGCCAAGTTATTTAAAAATATCACATCGGATCAAAAAGACTAAGGTATTTAGACAAAATAAAACTATACAACATTATTTTTAGTATATGCAAAACCTGAATATAGTTTGTTCAGAATAAGTAACTGAATCGATTCCAATAATTTTTACAAAATCTTATATTTTGTCCCAAAAATATTTAAAAAAGGTTACAAATTAGACACCGAGCCACACTAAGTACTCTATCCACAATCCTACGCGCACAACACAGGTCATGGCAAGTCAGAGGCGGCACTAGGCGTGTAGGCGCAGGCGCACAGGCAGCGGGGCGGGGGTAAAGAAACCCCTTAGTCGCCCGGATGCTACCGGTTGATGCGCACGTGTCACGCTCCGCGCGGGCGTGCGTGCGGTCGCCGTGGGCCTTTGTGTTTCGTTTGATCGTGAACCTATCGTATGTAAGAGGTATCGTGCAACCATGTCTTTCTCATACATAAAAATGGTACGACATTGTAAGTAGTGATCAATTATTGTAAAATAGTGATGATTAACATTTTTAAACACGCCAAGATGGTTAATTGTAGAAAGTTGTTATTTGTACCTAGAGCCTGTTGTGGTTAAGTAACGTGATGTTTAACACTTTTCATCCACTTTGAACTTGGCATAAGGTGCAACATGGCATTAACGATTAAAGTACATAATGATATTCACCTACACTTGACCATTACGACAGTCCAAAGCCTGCAAGTGTGATGGAAAATGTTATCACCAGTTATTACAATACAATCGCCGTACGGTTAGGTACCTACTGCGAAATTATTATCAATGAACGCAAGACGACACTGGAGGCGCGGGCGGCACGGGGTTGCCGCGTGGTGAGCATGTTTTTGTACGGACAACCAGATAACATAACAAGCTTA
Source organism: Fissipunctia ypsillon (assembly GCA_947568875.1). Classification (NCBI taxonomy): domain Eukaryota; kingdom Metazoa; phylum Arthropoda; class Insecta; order Lepidoptera; family Noctuidae; genus Fissipunctia; species Fissipunctia ypsillon. The sequence continues at coordinate 28,796,470 of OX387643.1, forward strand.
TAACTTTGTGATTTTTCATGACACAGTTTTGAAATTTTGTACATACGATTCTTTACATAAAAATACCAGACACATGTTTCGGGTTTCGCATAAAATAAAATTAATCTTGTATAACTATAACGCAGAAAACTTCGGTTATTTACGATAAATCTTCGCGAGCGAAGCCGCGGGCAGCAGCTAGTTTATCATAAACTGGCTGCTGTCCGCGGCTTCGCCCGCGTGGACCCTAATTCTTTTTCTGAAATAAAGGTAGCCTAAGTAACTGCTTATAACATCAGCTATCTACCAGTGAAAGTCCCGTCAAAATTGTTCCAGCCGTTTCGGCGATTAGTTGGAATGAACAGACAGACAGATATTTTTTTTTTTTTTATAAGTACCGTATAAACCTACATATTATGCATTTAGTAAAAAATTGTTATTTTGACATTACAAATAGACACTTCAATTTTATTTATTTGTATAGATAGATAAAGTCACTCCAAACTTGACCTACTGAATTAATCTCAGCTCCAGACTGCATGTTCAAATCATATAATTGAAGTCTTGGAACGGAAACGAGTAACACCCCCTGGGCGTAATATTCCATGTGCCATCAATTTAGCAATTGAAATACATTTGAACGAGCTAGCGCAACAAGTGTTAAGTAAGAGGACCTAAAGTGTTCTAGACGTTTCCAACAACTACTTATTGGTCTTTTTCACATGCATCTACTGTATGACCGTGGTGTGATTGGATTAAAGTGTAAGACACAATGTATGCTACATTTTTTGCCACGGTATTCTTTGATATTTGCACTTATTTATCGGTAGAAGAATCCTTATTACGTAAAACACCAAGTATGGCATGAGTAGGTAAGAACCGGCGTAAGGCAGATGTTCATCGCTTTCGTTTTCAGTGTTGTGGGTATAGGACCTTAGAAAATTTCCTTCTTAGCCCAGTATTGGTTCCACGTTTCACTCTGCGATCGATTTCTTTTGCAGTGCAGGATTTTATTGAAATCAGATGTCCAAGGTAGGTAAATCAAGTCTGCGACATATTCTATAGGTTTAGACTGTATGGATATAGGTATTTCTTCACGATTGGTCATAATTTTCCTTTTGTCCCAGTTCATTTGTAGCCCAACGGTCTCGCTGTGATGACTAAGAGACTCTATCTGTAGTTCAGTTAGTACGGGTCTTCCGACAGCAGTACTATATCATCCGCAAACCTGAGGTGTGAGAGGTACTTGCTATTGATTTTTATTCCTTTATTACTCCAATCGAGGTTTCGGAATATGGATTCTAGGACTGAATGAAAAGCTTTTGCGAAAGCGGATCGAAGCAAGCAATAAGAGACATCAATAATTAATTAACATTTAAAAAACGTTATTTTAATGTATACGGCATTTACATTTCACAGTAGGATGTAATATCTTATTAAGTGTGCACGCCATTGTGTGCACCAACACTAAGATACGCAAAAACCGTACCGTACCGCGTGCGATTATTTGACGAATTCATCCATTGTTCAAGTAAAATAAGTAGTGGTAATGAAGTTTTTTGATAATCAAAGTAGTAGTTTCGCGCCAATCGTGCGTTTACATTTTTACATACATACATACATACATAAACTCAGGCCTTCTTCCCATGGGGGTAGGCAGAAACTACAGAACGCCACCTGCTACAATCCTTACATACTTCTTTTGCCTCGTTTACATTCATACATCTGGTCATACACGCACGCCGGTTGCGAGTACTACGCACCTGACCTTTCTGAAGAACATCACCAATAAGATCATTATATGTCTTCCTAGGGCGTCCCCTTCCGGCGTTTCCACTCACATCTGCCGTGTAAATACCTTTTGTTAGTCGACTTTCATTCATCCTCTCAACATGACCAAACCATCTAAGCATACTCTTTTCAATTTTTGTCACTACATCTTCTTTTAAACCGCACCGTTGCCTTATCACATCATTTCTCAGTCTATCATTTATAGTCACACCGCACATGCTACGCAAGGAACGCATTTCCACAGCATTTATTCTACTTTCATGCTTCTTTTGCCATACCCAACATTCACTTCCATACATAAGCGTAGGCACCAGCACACCATTGTGAACAGCCAGTCGGGCCTTTTTGGACATTAACTGGTTGGTCACAACTGCATGTATAGCACCATTCACTTTATTTCCCGCATTTACTCTCCTTTCCACATCTTCACCTATCTTTCCATCCCTTGTAAACAGACTCCCCAAATATACAAACTCACTTGCTCCACACTTTTATCATTTATTTTCACATCACACATCGATACGTCCTCTTCTCTTTCAAACACCATGACCTTCGTCTTATTCACATTTATATTCATCCCTTTCATCTTGTATGCTTCATCCATGACAGTCACCATGTCTTGCAACTATTCTGCTGACGATGCAAGTAGAACTTGATCATCTGCGTAGAGAAGGCATTTGGCAAGCAAATCATTCATCCTCAATCCGCACTCACCCTCTTTCAAATCTGTCAGACAACTATCCATGTACAAGTTGAACAGCCGTGGTGACGCTACATAACCCTGTCTAACACCCCTCGAGATGCAGAACCAGTCCGTGTATGCCCCATTTATCCTAACACAAGCACTGGAATCCTTGTATATAGATTTCAGTGCCCGTACCAAGCGCCAGTCCACACCGTACACCGACAGTGTCGACCACAGTTCCTCCCTCCACACACTGTCATAGGCCTTCTCCAGGTCAACGAAAGCACAGTAGACTTTCTTGTGCTTTGCCAGATGTTTTTCGGCTATGCACCTTAGGGAGAAGATCTGATCCGTACAGCCCATTCCCTCTCTAAATCCTGCCTGCACATCCCATATTTTCTCCTCTGTCACTTTTATCACTCTATTTATTAAAACCTTTGCATACAGTTTGCCAACAACACTCAAAAGTCTAATGCCGCGGTAGTTTTTACACTCCTGCTGAGAGCCTTTTCCCTTATATAGTGGTACGATTACAGCCTTGCACCAATCATCCGGCACACGGCCATATCTCCAACACATATTAAAGATCCGGCACAACAGACTTGCTACCACCCCGTCACCGCCCTTCAGCATTTCAGCAGACACTCTGTCGTACCCCGCAGCTTTCCCAACTTTCATCCCTTTCAGCGCTCTTACAATCTCATCTATTTCTATTTCATTATCTTCATCTACATCTGAGCTTGGGTCTTCAAAACTGGCGTCTGCCCACTCCTTGCACACTATCCTGACAGCTAAATAAACTTTCAAAGTATCCCTTCCATCGTTCCAAGACCTTACATTCTTCGCTTAGTAAACATCCATCTTCTGCTCTTATAACATTCATACTCGATGTTCTTGTCACTCCGCGAGCCAATCTTACCTGTTTCCAGAACAGCTTAACATTGGTCCTGAAGTTTTCAGAGAACTTCCTGTTGTACTTTTCTTCCTGTTCATTACTTTTCACAAATATCACACACAACATGTAGATACTATTTATATTATGACAAATATTATTCAAAATATTATACTCAACAAGAAAATGCCCAGATCTTAACGTAATATACAAACACAGGTTCAATAACACGTAATATTCATTTCCACTACTCAAATTGTGTTCAAAATCGGCACCATTAATGTTTTTTTTATTGTAATGATATCAGAAAGCGATTATGCCAAACGATTTTATTTAAATTTTCGATCGACTCGAGTGACAAATGACAGAAATTGTTACTCGGAAAATGAAATAAAATTGTTCTAAGCATGAAATAAAATAAGCATTGTTTATTATAATGATTTATACTTTTCTAATGTAATTTTAATAGATTTTCGGACATTATATAGTTCAAACTGAGTCAATAGAGACAGGACCTATGACCATAGGCACCTACCTAATTTATTGAATTTCGCGCGGAATTGTTTCTATTTTTGAATTTAATTTCGGAATGCACTCGCTATTCAAAATTTTTAACATAATATTGGACAATTATTTATTGTGGATTTCATTTTTGATACTTTCTGATAGTTACTACAGAATGTATACACTTATTAGGTATAGTGTAATAGTATACATTTATTAGGAAGGCTTAGCAAAATTTTGTTTGGGAATGATGATAAAATTGGGTATTCCGCAAACAATTGTACTTGTCAATATTTTTTGTTAGTTGAATGAGCTTGGTAGTTTTTGTTTCTATATTTACTTGAGTGGTTATAGAAATTGTTTTTTTATTTTCTGATAGTTTCCCAACGAAATTTATAAATCTGGGCAAGTGTATGACAGGCCACGCACAGTGAAGGGTTCCGTAGTTGGGATGAATATTTACGCATGCACATTGCACATAATTCATTTTATCGCCTGCAAAAATAAGTTTGTATTTCATAGTATTTTTCGGAAAAAAAACTATGAAAAACAAAGTTAATTCTGCGGTTGTACCCGAAAATATGCCTTATCTCAAAAACTATTGACTTAAAAAGCAAAGTTACTAAGAAACATATTTATTATCAACCCGGGAAGACATCACCCAAGTATCGAGGAAGACATTATTGCAGCTTTTGATGCAGATCCTACTACGAGCGTCAGAGTAGTAGCTCGAAACCTCAATATTTCGGTATGGAAGGTGTGGAATACGATGCACCGAGAAAACAAATATCCTTTCCACGGCACGGGTGTAAAAGGTTTGGAAAATGAAGATCCCCCACGAAGGATTCAGTTCTGTTGCTTTTTGTTAAATAGTCATTGAAGATGCATAGTTTTTAAAATCCATCTTGTGGACCGATGAGTCAAAATTTTCGAAAGTAGGAATTACCAAGTTTCATAATCTTCATCGATGGACCGACAAGGAGAACAATCCACACTGGAAGAAGCAAGTGTCGTTCCAAAGGAAATTTTCAGTTAACGTATGGGCAGGAGTAATCGGCCGAACGTTGATTGGCCCCCACTTCCTACCAGATAATTTAAATGGAGAAAATTACCTGGAATTCCTCCAAAACTATCTCCCAGAGCTTCTGGACTAGACCGAAATACCAATATTGGCAATGAGAAGACCAATGATTTTTCAACCAGATAGTTGTCCAGCACACTGGACCCAAAACGTGAGAGAACATTTAAATAATTGTTTCCCAGAGAGCTGGATTGGCAGACACGGGCCCATCCCTTGGCCACCGCGATCACCCGATTTAACTCCTGTAGATTTTTTCGTTTGGGGACGGGCCAAGGAGCTCATCTACAGGCACGTTGAAATTTCAACTAGAGAAGAATTAATAGAAAGAATCCAAACGGCTTTTCAATTCAGAAGCAGGAGATGAAATTAAAAATCACGACTACAGAAGTGAGAAGACGGGCACGCGCTTGTATAAGAAACCGCCGCCAACGTTTTGAACATGAACAATAAATTATTTTAACAAAAATGTTGTTTTATTGATCTGTTCAAAAATAACAATTTTCATACTCAATTTGCTTTGTCCACATCCTAATTCCAAGAGCTAATGAGATATCTGCGTAAATAGTACCTCAAAAGAAAGGGCAATAACCAAGCATGTTTTTAACAAGGTTTGAACAACTGAGGCTATTTTTTTTTTATTATGCCGTAAACAAAACATTTTCTTGATTTTTAAAAGTTAACTTGAATAACCAAGCATGTTTTTAACAAGGTTTGAACAACTGAGGCTATTTTTTTTTTATTATGCCGTAAACAAAACATTTTCTTGATTTTTAAAAGTTAACTTGAATATGGCGTAGAATGTTTCTCTGATGACACAGATGCTTGGGGATTATTTTGTTTCAGTAATCACACATTACATAAATAAAAAATAATAACATAACAGCTTTTACTGGGCACTATTAACAATTAATTGATAAAAATGGGTATTTATTGTTAAAACCCTTAGAGTTTCAAAAAAAATACAAGGAACAGACTTCGTCTAAGACAAGTTTAGCTTAATAAGTTCTAAATGGTCTAAGATATCACCCCCTTCAGGCTTTGCACCCATCTACCAAACACCCTGTATAACTTTCGCAGTAGGCTGACGCGGTATGACCGACCTCGACATATAATTAAAGATATTTGCCACAAAGTTATTGTATGAAATGGGCGCGGTAACATATTTTTCTTAATAAATTCGAATGCTGAAAGTTCATATAAATTCCTGAATTTCATGACGTAATTCGCAACACCCCGTCGAGTCAACTGATGTGTAATTTGTCAAAATCCTGTCTAGCAGAAAGAAGAATCAATCTCGACACAAACTGAAACATTTTACGTAGTTTCCTTTTCAAATTTAATTTCATGAAACTAGAAAGCTGTAATTGGATCAGAGGATCTAAGCCGCGGACGGACAGACAGACATACGGACATGGCGAAACTATAAGGGTCTCTTGTTGACTACGGAACCATAAAAATTAAATGTTGTTCGTTGGTAAACGCATAACTTGAGAACGGCTGGACCAATCTGGCAATTTTTTTCTAAATTTAATATTTTCGTAATAGTCCGAATTATGTTTACGGAAAGAAAAATTGGAAAAGTTTCCCGTATTAATGTTCAAACTCGGAAACAACTGAACGTGTTTTTTCTATGGGATCTCTTTATGAATTATTGAAATTTTGACATGACGTCTGTCGGGTCAACTAGTATAATAGATACATATTATTTAATGTAATAAAAGTATCAGGAATATCATGAGACTTAAGTAAAGGTGCCTTAAAATTGAATATTCGTTACCCTTAAAGGCTGACGCACATTTGTCGGGCCACACCGCACGCAAAACAATTGTCCAACATCACTTTCGGAAATGTATGACACATCGCACACTAAAGGCAGGCCGCACCACGCTTTTATGTATTGAAAAGCGATGCGCTGCGACCGATGCGATGCGGCGGCAATGTGCGTTTGTCTTTAAAAAACAATATTTGGACTTTTCAGCTAGCCTAGTTTACGCGACTCCTTTGCGCAGCTGTTACAAAATATAACCTTCGCTTCGCATTGCATTGGTAACGCAAGACAATCCAACCACTTGAGCACATTGTGTTCCAACTATGTGTCAATGTTGACATTGAGTTAATCATGTTATTATAATAAATAAATAGTTTCTTAGTGATTTTTCCGTCTGTCAAAAGAATAAATAAAATGTAATATGGTGAAATGGAAGATAGGGATTGAGTGAAAGATTATACAACCCGGCTAGAAAGAGGGTGAATACTGAGATCACGGCTGATAGAGATGCAAAGGGTCCCCGAAACGTTCAATGGCGATTGATCAATTGCCGTCAATTTCTATTGTAGCAATATTGACAATCGCTTCAATTGCACTTGGTATACAGTCGATGTGCGCATCAATGTGTACAATAATCACGTAAAAAATTGTCAATTGTAAATGATCGTTTTGGGGACCCTACCCTTATGGAAGAAGACTGTTGCGTCGACCAAACATGTGATGGTGATGATGATTACTAAGTTATGTCTGTTTCAAAAGTATCTAATACAGTGTAAACGAACCCAGTTCAGGCACGTTCAGGTTAAATTCTTACGCAATCACACACTAAACGGAATTACTAACAGATATGTACTACATCTATAGTTAGAAGGTTTCCACTTTATATCTCTCCACTTTTTCCAACAATTATTGCTTGAATAACATTATTAAATAAATTGTAGGTGAAAAATCATCGACGAAAATTGAGGTTATAAAATTAGCCTCAATCGCCAAATGAAAAACATAAGTTGATGTAAAATTAGAATTTATTCAAAAATCAAATCAAAGCACTCAACTTGTAACTGGCACTACAAATTAGCTTCCACGGGTACGTTTTCTGATCAATTTGTTTATATTTTCAGCAGATACTATTGGAACAGATCATAAAAAGAAAGTTAACTTATTTTGCTAAGACGATAACAAAAATAAGTCAACTTTCTACATATGATCTGGACTTAGTATTGCCGGAGTGTCTTAATTAGTTGGTTGGATACATGGTCTAAGTTATATATTTACCAATATCCCGAGATACATAAACAAAACATAGATAACATTAAGATTGATACGGCATTGTACGGCACGTTTTTTTGCAGGATAAATGTTACCGAATAAGTAGTAGCGCATACATTGAGTATAGACCCGTTCACACATCGTTTGTACTGCAAAAAAAACCTTTAAAGCTAAATGCGTTTATCGAATACCCACCGGACTTGTCAAACAAACCGAAAGAACTTTTAACGTATTCGGTCTGTACCTATGTGGCTGTGGCTATGTGATATTACTGCGGCTAATCGTTTTTACATGGAGAAAAATGCATCGTGTGAACAGCCTGCTGTTAATACTGTTTAAATCGAATATTATATAAAACGTGCGGTGTGTTGCCGTGTGAGCCCAGCCTTACGCGAGCGTTTTATTTTCAGGGCCGGTTTATGTGCTATGCAGCATTTAGATTTTGTTATGAAGACTTTGATTCTCCAACTTAACAAAAATGTGTGGGTCTATCAAAATTCCTCTTGCATACATAAAATCATACATGTTTCCCCGAACGGTTAGACAGAGGTCCATTAGTACCTATTTAGTACACCCTTATTATGTCTAAACATCTAAATACTCCTTCTATTGATTATATTTCAAATCTTTGCGTTGCTTGTTACAATATATTCAGATATCTACTTCCTAATATTCTTCAGTTCGTATTTTGTTTATCAAATTCAATACTAATAGGCCACAATCTTATCACAATTGTCTGATTATGTCCGCATTAACTAGGACTACTGAATCACTACTATCTACCAAACTACGTCACGTATATATTAGCTTAGCTTTGTGATATTTAACTCAATTTTTTACAGCTTATGATTTAAATATTACTGTTCAAGTAACATAATTAGTCAGATGATTTATTGCGAATATTACAAACTGTAAATGCAGATTTAATTATTTTAAGGTTAGTAGATGATGGCATGCATAAGACCAGACGTTTTGAAAGATTGGTAGGTAAATCCGATTAGGTATCTTATATCTACTATTTAACTTGACTACGTAATGTTTTGACTTGAAAACGGTCAGTGAATTGCTAATCAGCTGTTAGTTTACTTATACATTTCTATGCTAAGAACATTACAATTGATTCAGTATTATTATAAAGTGATAAACTGGGGTTTAAGAATACCGCATGTTAAACATGAGGTTGTGGGTTCGAACCAAAAACGTAAAATGAATAATTAGATGACTTAGGTGACGTTTAGAAAACTAGACTAATAAGTTTGAAGATTCGCACAGACCAGGGAAGCATGGCACAAACGGGAGGAGGCCTATACCTACTCAGCAATGGGGCTACCAATGAATGAATGAAGTTTAACATTACCGAAACTTAGGTTATGGACAAGCACGGTGTTCAATGCTTAGTCCTTCTTGTGTTTCAAGAGGCTCTTGCCCAGCAGCAGGCCAATTACAGGCCGCTGTCAATAATATAGCACTTCCTTTCAACTCTTTAGAAAATAAAATCTTATTAACAACGATCAAACCGGATGGTAATCTTCATAATAAGCAATCTAATATGAATAACAAGATTGAACAAAATATTTATCGTTCCAGGGGTTGCATTTAGGATTATTTTATTACTCATGGAAACTATTAGTTTGGTACTAGTTTAGTATGTACTTTACCGTAGTAAAGAACATACTAAACTAGTACCACGTAGTTAGTGAGAAATACATCCGGAACTTTAATATCGTAATATATTTCTCACTCACATAAAATTGATCAACAATTTCACCACGTTTACATTCCCTGATCGCAAAACACAAGAATCGCAACACGTTGCTACTAAACAATCGCCAGGCGCTAGCGTTATTCGTATTGTAATTTTTAGTATTTTCCATTTCATCAGTTTTAATACAAATATCCAGAATGAGAAGAAGCCTACTGTCTTTTCCAGGTTCCATGCTACATATTTGTCAACTTTCATAACAATTGGTTTAGACAGACAGACAAAGTTACTTTCACATTTATAATCTAATGCATAAAAATCAATGTTTGTTCGTATTTTATGCGCTGCCATACCATTGATTTGATTGCGATAAAACTTTGTCAATTTATTGCTTGCACTTGCGTAAAGGTTATAGACATAGTCGAGATACCTACTTCACGCAGACAAAGTCACGGGCAGAAGCTAGTATTATTATATTATATATAGACTGCCTCATTGGTCTAGTGGTTGCAAGCGCTACTGCTGAGCATGAGGTCATGGGTTCAATTCCCAGGTCGGGCAAAGTGTTATTGGGTTTTTCTATCTGGAATTTCTCAGTAGCAGCCCGGAATCTGGATTTGTGCCCGGTAGATGGCAATAGGCTTGCCCCCCCCCCCCCCCCTATTACATGGGACTTAAACATAACTGGCGAAATATGGGTGTTGTTACTATAGGTACACCTTTGCCTAAACTATGTGCAAATTTTTGGAATAAGGGAGACTGAGTTTAATTTTGATTGTTGATTTTATGTAATAACTTCTAATCACAAGACCCAATTCTAAAAGTAATAATAATGGAGCAGTATATGAACTTTAGCAGATTTTTTCTCAATAGCTCAAGCCTTGCTGATATGGCCCCTTTCTATTTTGAATAAATAGTTTTAAAAGTTGTTACATTTTTTTGGAAACCCTAAACTGATTTTAAGCAGAATTTCTTTATAAGTATTAGTGTAGATTCCTGTTGGTAAATTGGTTCTAAAGATATTCCTGAAGCTTTTTTGACAAATAGTACTAAGTTATTCTGACCAATAGTTTCCTAAATAATTGTAAGATAAATAAATGCTACTGTAATGAGTCTGGTTCATGTAAGGAGGTCATGAGGTCCCCTCCAATCAAGTATCTCAGAAAAAAAAAATTATTAAGAACTGATTGTATAAATTAAACTAATATTAAACCAGACTGTCTGTGATTGCAGTTAAATATTCCTTTAACTGTCTACATTGACAAGGTGATACTAATTTTTAGTGCACATATTTGGAAACGGCTAGTAGGATACATAACACATAGTCAACAAAGTTCAATTGCAGAGGCAGAGTAAATTGATGCAGTTTTTTCACTTAATAGCTACCACTACAGTTTGTATACAAACTTTTTGCAATGTTTAGTCAGTACTTTGCTGCAGTCTCGCCTAGAAAAAAACTAAGAAAGAAGGAGTCTTACCATCATTTTTTCAAGTTCCACGTCCTTCCATTTATCCATGGTTACACTCCTTACAAATGAAAGGTGTACCCCCAGACTGCGGTGGACTCCTGAGCATTCTAAGCAAATCCAGATGCCATACGTAACAGACACCCATTGAGGATTCAAGGTTCCACACTCGAAACATTTCTATAAAAATTACGAAAATTTTCAATAGGATCACGAAATTATTCTTAGCATACGGTTATGATTTTCAACCCACAATGACTTACGTTGTTATCATCGATATTTCGTATGGAGTTGAGCTTCCTGCGGGTTCGTGGGGAAGCCATTTCTCAGCTGTTAGTTGCGAATTTAATGTGTTATTTTTAATGATGCAGAAACGCACAGCAGAGTACGTACACACACAAAACACAGCGAATTGCGAATTGTCAAAATTTTTCAGACGTCCACTCAGTGTTGCCAGACGTTTTGAATGAGCGATCGTACGATGGGTGAATAAAAAATCGTATTACCTAAGAAGGCTACTAAAAAAAAATAGTACGTTTTCAAAACTTTTGTTTTATTATATTAAAGCAAATAATCAATTTAAACACACACTTTTAAGTCTTTATTTATCCCCGTAAAGGGTTTTGCTGTTCATGTTATTTAACATTTCTCGCGTTGGAGAAAAATCCACACAACACCCATAGCGCTTAATATGTTGTTTGGCTAAAAGTGTGCCATTTAATGTTTCGTTGCTCAGCCTGTTTCGAATCTTTGTTTTTATTAGATTGACTGAACTGAAGCAGTGTTCACAATCTGCGTTAGAGTGAGGAAGGCATAATAAGTCCAGAGCAAATTTTGCTATATTGTTAAAATCTTCAAAAGCGCAAATTCCTGCCCAAAATTCGTCTGGTGGAAGAGTCATATCAACTTGGTTAATAAGCGTGGGCAATCTTCTCCATTCGTCATCCACATTTTGCATTATTTCACCGCTTACAATCCGAGGCACAATGTTCATTAGAGGCAACAAAGTACTTACTTTGTTTCTGTACGATTCTGACATAGCGTTGGTAGGATGGATAGCCTCCAATTTTGATAATACAGGATCATTCAAATTGTACCGTTTTTTTATTTCACGAGCACTTGTTATTAAAAACTGGCGGCAACGGTGGAAAAACTCTGTGCACTTTTGTGGGTGGCTAGTGAACTCCCCGATTGTTACATCGTTCATTACTTTAATACCCAAATACATTTGGCGGTCGGCAAGATATTTTTCTTGGTAATCTATATTAACAGAAGAAAGTTCAGTTCTGTTAATATATTCTCTCTCCATAAAACATAACAAAATGTCGCGGTACATGTCCCGAACTTTCTCATTAAGATTGATTATTACAGCACTATCTGACTGGAATAATTTATTAAATGCAGTGAACTTGGGCAAAATCCACGCCAGAAACTTGTAATATAATTTCATAAAATTGTCATTTAAGGTCTGAAAAATTATCTCCGTTGTAATTAATTTTTCTTGTAACCAAGTGCTTGTAAACAATAATTTCAGTGGTTCCCACTGTTCCAAGATGCGTTCAACAACGGCAATAAGGGACAACCATCTTGTTTGAGATGGATGTAGAATTTTGTGTGGTTCTACATCTAGAAACTTCTGAAATTCCTTATTTATTGGCATTGTCTCTTTGCACTAAGCTTGAAATGATTATAAATTTCTCGTGCCAAGTCTTCGCACCTACGAGGAAGTTCTTTGCATGCTTCAGATGCGCACAGGTGAGCCGAATGACATACACATTTTAATATGAAGATACCCGGTAAATTTTCCTTCAGCCTGCTGGCAACACTGTTATTTTCACCCATCATCACGTTACAGCCATCGGCGGCAACTCCAATCATATTATCTAGTGGGATGTTCTTATCTAAAAATGACTGAGTCATAACTCTGTACAAATTCTCACCTGTAGCACCTTGGTTGACCATATCAGGGTTTTCTGAGTCAAATACCTTGCACAGTTCCCACATTTTACTAACGATTTGCTTCTTGTCCTTATCAAAATATCGCACAACAATACACGAAGCTTTCTGAGTGCTAATATCTGTTGATTCATCGGATATGGCACTGAACTTTTGTGTAGTCAAAACACAAGTCAACATGGACTTTTCTGCTTTGCCGATGACTTCCGTGGTCACTGCAGTTGCCTTCGTTCTCTTCAGGGAAATTTTATGTTTGACATCAAAGTCATGCAATATATCATTGATAATATCAGTCAAATGATCGATAGAATTGTAAGAAATATTGTGTTCGGCGATATAAGCTGATAGCTTTAGTTCTATTTTAGATTCCAATTTATTTTTTCCAACAGAATTTTCTGTGACAAAATTTGTCATCAAATTACGTTGCTTGTTTGCAATTTTAGCATTAGACAGAGCTTTGAGGTGTTTCTGCCTAGTGGAATGGAGTTTTAATACACCATACTCTGATAATAACTCACAATCACATACAATACATTTTGCTTTGTATTCACTTTTGCCGGGTTTCAGCCAATGCTTGAAAACTTCAAGATTTTCCCAATCGGAGCGGTATTTCTGAGCTCTGTGTTTTTCTTTTTGATCCTTGGATAACTCATTCCGTTTCGCCAGAGTCTTTTTTGGAGTTCCAGGACAAGGGCGACTTGGGCCTGGATTAGATGTTGAATCTTCATCCTCCATGATTAAAAACTTTCACACTTTAACTTCAAATAACTAAATATTGAATGAAAAACTTCCGACTTCCGAGTAACGTAACGTATAACATTGGGATGTAAGGGAAATCCCCTAACCATAGACAAATCTAACTAACTAGTGATATGAAGGGTTGGTACTTAGTAAGTAAAATAATAAATAGTGACGTGCTATATTGGTATTAGTACTTTGGTTGTATGAAATCTAAAAAAGTCGTATGTTTACGTACGATTTCTGCCCCTTGATCGTACATGCAAAATAAATGTAAAAAATCGTATGAATACGATTTAAATCGTACATCTGGCAACACTGCGTCCACTTGGCATCCATTGACAAAAATTAAACTTTTTCTGTCAAGCTATTGAATGACCTCAAGATCTGAAACCAAGGTAATTAGCTGCATGACATAACAAAATAGCTGAAACATTGAATCAGATAATGTAGCAGTTTTACACAAAAATAAAACCGCTAATTTGCCGAGAGGGAAAACATACAGCATTGTTTATGAAGAAGCAGTGTATACTTAGCCTTATATGCGCGGTCAATCGTACGGATACTTTAGAATAAATGCTCATTCTATCTTGTTGGAACGAAATTCTATAACGCGGCTTGCGCTAGGAGTTGACTAGTAGAAATCGTCACGTAACGACAAAACGACGCCCCACAACTTTCAAGTGTCAAAAGTGTTTTTCTTTTGTGAGCAGGAACTTCGTCCCTGACGGAAATCTTTTTTTATAATAATTAGTAAACTCTCAAACGTTGCTTCGTTATTTCATTGTGAGGTATGTCTCTTATTTAATTCATATAAAACAGCAATTTCGTTCCAACCGGGTGTCCCACGACACCTCTCGGGTTTTGTTTTTGTATCTTTTCTCCAACTTCTTATAATTTTGAATGTTCTACCAAATGGTAGATTTCCATATAGCAGTAACAGACGGGTACCTTCTCCTGACTGCCCTTCTTGTCCCGTGCCCATATTACTTGGGATTAGCGCAAAAACGGACACCTTTCATTTTTTAATAAACAAATTAACTGTTAGTGAGGCGCAAAGCAACTTATAAGTGCATGCGCAAAACGAACTTAAAATTCATTCATAGCACAGTGAATGGGGAAGGCAACTGTCAAAATGGCGCTGTCGTAGCTAGTTCCCAACACAAGCCAATAATACAAGGCGTGAGGTGGTTTTATTTTTGCGAAAATGATGCGTTGTTGTGTTACTAAATACTCCGAAATTGGAGGCCACCATTTCCCGAGAGACCCTAAAATTAAAAGATGGTGGCTTATAGCTATTCATAGAGATGTTTTATAAATTAAACAGAGTAGAAACTTTTTTTTCCGATGGTCAGATTGAAATTATCATAATCTACATTAGGTATTAAAAAAAAAAAAGCTATTTTGGTAAATGAAAATTTGTAAATACTTTTTAAAATTTCAAACAAAAATTAACCTTAGAATTTTAAACCAAAACAAAAAGAAAACAATATTACAGTCTGCCCAACGAAAGCTGACCATGAATTATTTTCAAAAGTTTTAGTACATATGGCAATATTTTAGGACTATCAAAATTGTCACATTGACGTTTCGTACTTGAGTCCATAGACTACTATTATACCATTATAAATAGTTACTACTCTTTGTATTATATATTCCAAGTTTGATCCAGCCTGTCCCAACTTGCTGTCCCCCCAGTGACGCCCTAAGCCGAGGTTCGTACCCCACAGGGGGTGCCCTTAGCGCGCAGTCACTTAGTATTGTAAGTAACACGCCCCTGGCTGGAGGCTTTGAGTTAGCTTAAGGCAGCCACAGGATTGACCGGTTAAGTAGTCACGGCCACTCTTGGCCAACTACGAGATGCCATTGTTAGGAAAAAAAAAAAAAAGTATTATATATACTGCTTGAGTCATCTTGTGATTACGTGTAATATCTGTATGTGCGCTGGTTCTATTTAAAATAATGCAGTAAATAATCAAAAGTTCGAAGAGGAAACTTCTATTTAATAAGATTGAACAAAAATAAAGACGTAAAAACTGATTTGAAGAAATCTGCAGGGAAAATACAACGACTGAATTCAATCATTTCACTCTTAGGTTAGTTTTTTGAATTTCTAATAAAACTACTAGATACTTTTCGAGTATTTAAAAAAATCGCATTATTTTTCACGGTTTAATTACTATTTAGGAAGTATTAACAACGAGGTGACAACTTAAAATTGTGGAAACAGTAAAGAAATTGAAAACTCTCGGAAAAAATGAATGTCGACTTGTGAGTTATTTAGAAAAGATATCCTCAATGACAGGTATGGCTCCACTGTACTTTATAACCCAATCGTCAGACGCGTCATAATTTTATAGCGTGTAGATGTCTTCATGTAGAACACTTTTGCAAAATAACAGAGCCAGCAAATGCATAGTATTCGATAAAATAAATAGTAATGTTTCAAAACTTACACATAAATATGAAATAAAATTGAAATTTTTTGACATTATATCACAGAAATTGAATGAATTTCACTCCTTGGTTGTTCCATGTTACGTTCAGACAAAGTGACATCTCAACTTAGTAAAAGGCAATGAAAACTTGGATGCAAGAGCGAGCGAAGCGAGCTCGGGACTTGGTGCACCCCGACTCGGACAGGTTATGTTAGAAGGACATGGCGGTAATTTCGTGGTATTTTTTTTGTAAACCATCCAGAAATAGGAGCCCCGCTTCGCGGGGCTCCGTGGATCACGCCTTACTTCGAGACGTGTCATTGATATTGAAAATGCTCTTGACCTCAAAACTTGTCACAAGGTAATATTTTACTTTTGGGTTGTTGACCTTGTCCTTTGAAATGTCATATCCATATTATTGTTTGGAAACCAATTTAGACCAACTACGTGAAGTATTTTTTTTCCTCAATTCTTATGTATTTGCTGGTTTCGGGGATTTCAAAACTACGCTAAGAAGGGTATATTCTACCAAAAAAAGAAAATGCTACTATAAAAAATCGGTGGGTTATAAAGTAAAGTGTTTCCAAATAATATACTATCTTTGTATTTTAAGTGTGAAGACCCTAAGAAGAATTAAAATTGAAGGGTCTAAAATCAGGGACAGTGGAATACTCCGGGGAAAAATCGTCCACATTCAGCAACAGTTTCCAATTTGGATAATGTTGATATTTCGGCTATAAGAAACAAAATAAAAGAATTTTATGGAGTGAAAAAACAAGTCCCAACACTGAGAAGCCTGCACAATGAGCTGAAGGAAGCAATTGAATTTACGGGATGCTGTGAAACCCTTAGAAAAATTTTACACAAGAACGGGTTTGAGTTTCAAAACAATAAAAATGATTATTTATTTTTGATATTGCATGATATTGCGGCATGGAGACAGATTCTTAAGGACAATAAATCAGATGAGGCTAGAAGGTAAACATATTGTTTACCTTGATGAGACATAAATGTACATCAGTACTATAAAGTTAAAAAATCGTGGCAAGGACTTCAACAAGTGGGGTCACTACTAATATATCGTCAGGAAAAAGACATATTGTGCATGCAGGATCGGAGAAAGGGCTTGTGCCAGGTGCATTATTGGTATTCAGCACAAAATCCAAATCAGCTGACTACCATGATGATATGAATGCTACCAACTTTATGAAATGGTTTGAGGAAATGTTGATACCAAATCTCACTAAACCTAGTGTACTTGTGACGGACAATGCAAGTTACCATGTGAAACAAGTAAACAAACCCCCTACTATGTCTGATTCTAAAGCGTAATCTCCGAATATGGCTTCAAAATAATAATATTCATTTTGAAGAATATTATACCAAAGCTGAATTAATGTGTTTGGGGAAAGATAATAAACCTGCAGTTGTTTACGAAGCAGAAGTACTTCTAAAAAAACACAGCCATCCCACAATCACGAAATTTTGTTGCTGCCACCGTATCATTGCGACCTCAATGCCATTGAGCTTGTATGGAGTCAGGCGAAGAGAAAAGTAGCAAGCAAAAATATAAGAATACCGGGGTCTGAAATGCAAAATTTAATAAAACAGTGCTTTCTATCCATAACTGCTGATGACTGGAAGAAGTACACTGATCATGTACTAAATGTTGAATATCAATACAAATTAAGGGACCGTATTATTGAAAACGAACTTGAACGATTCATAATACATGTTGGGGACAGTAGCAGTAGCAGCGAAGAAAGAAATGAAGCTGATTCAATATTATCAGGTGTAGAGTTTTTGGAATCCGATTTCGACTATGACTCATAAACCCTAAGTTTTGTTTTGATCTTATTGTTTCATCCTCATCACATCAGTGGTCTCTATTTCTTTAAATACATAACATAACATTACGCCTTGTTTCCCCGAAGGGTTAGTTCAACCTTTTCTGTAGAAGGCTGTGCCAGGAAAGGTGAGCTGTGAACTTCAATGTGCAGAAGTTAAAAAATGCCAAGCTAGTTTTATTTAGAGCTTAACTTTGGTACTGATAATGATCATCCTCACGGCGAAATATTGTAACGCTAACTTGCTTATCCACCATTGCACGAATACATAATGGTGGTTTAACAGTTCCAAGTAAATATCGAGGTTAATAAGGTTATCATGGTCTAAGTATATGAAAAACTAATCTACTAAATATGAAATACTCATCTAAATATCGCATAATATGTCTTGTATAATAAATAGTATCAACTCCGTTTAAGCAGTGTATAGCTTGGGTTGACAGCTATTGATTATTTTTAATTCCCGCCTTTTTCTTGGACAGCTTTCGTTGGTCAGACTATGGTCTAAGTAGGTATATGAAAAACTAATCTACTAAATATGAAATACTCATCTAAATATCGCATAATATGTCTTGTATAATAAACAGTATCAACTCCGTTTAAGCAGCGTATAGCTTGGGTTGACAGCTATTGATATTTTTTAATTCCCGCCTTTTTTCTTGGACAGCTTTCGTTGGTCAGACTCGATCATCATAATATTTTAAAGACGCGTAAGGCTATAATTACTTTTGCATACAAAAAGGTAAAATTATAAAATACATTTAATTTTGTATAGTAGGTACAGTCTACTACAAAGAGATAGTCTTTGAAAGTTAGAAAAATATATGTGGGCGTCCAAGCAAAAAGAGACCAGTTCTCGGCATTTAGTTTCCGAGATGGGACAGTTTCGTAAAGTTGGGTGAAAATTTTCATTTCTCGATTTTAATTGATTATTAATTAATGCTCGATTATCTACAAGTCCATATAGTAAATGTATAAAAGTAATAGAAAATGTACTTGGAAACATCAGAAAATATATTACGTTGTACCAAAAATCAAACTTTGAAAATGTTTTTCTCAAATCAAAATTTTCAGAGTTTCAACTTCAAATGTCTGATAAAAAACACGTGCCAGTTTTTGAATATTTTATAAATCCTTATTAACAATTAACTATTCTAGATACCGAATCAGCATCCTAATTGCGTAACACACTATCAATCAGAATCTGAATGATTTTGAAGTAAATAACGCAATGAATGTTGTTCAACTGTCAAAATGAAGCCGATTCCTACTATAAGTATGTTACGTAATTACCCCGCTGGTCTTAACTCAATACCCCACTACTGGACCCTTTTTGCTTGGACGCCCACATAATATCCTTAGATGATTTTGTCATTGTTTGTTACAAATATAATATCATACTGGTAGACGCGATGTATGACAGATTTATGGTTCAATTAAATGTGGCAAATATTTGTATACAGCAAGAAGGACACTGTAATGTGTGCGCTCTGAAACGGTTTATTCCCGGTCGTCCCCGCCCCCCCGTCGTCCCCACTGGGCACGAGTGGAAAAAAATGTTTCGTTCCTCCCCAGTGGTGACGATTGGAACTTTTTTTTTTCCACTCGTGCCCAGTGGGGACGACCGGGAATAAACCCATCATGCAAGTTTGTTATGTCAACATTGTCTAAACCTTGCAAAAACAAACATCCTGCAAGCTTGTTGCTGGGAAACTAGAAAGTTTGATTTAAACTTGCCTTAAGTGTGTATACTTGCCATAGCAAACTTGGCGCAAACCTTCACTCTTGATACATCAAACTTATTGCAAGTCTGATTCAAGTTTATATTGCTATCTGGGAAATAATGCATTATTTTGTAACAAATTTAATTAACATTAAAAAAGTTATAGTGAGCCAACCTTATTAAAAGATAGACAGATGCTATCGCGGACTTTTTTTTTGAACTTTTTAAGAGGAACAATTCCATCATACATGATTTTTACGTAACTTTAACCGTTTACGCAGCGCACGCAACGGAAGCTCTCAAAAGGAATAAATTTTCCCCGTTTTTGCAACATTTTTCATTGATGCTCCGCTCCTGTTGGTAGTAGGTGATGTTATACAGCCTTTCTCGATAAATGGGCTATCCAACACAGAAGAAAGAATTTTTCAAACCAGTAGTTCCTGAGATTAGCGCGTTCAACCAAACAAACGAACTCTTCAGCTTTATAATGTTAGTATAGACTAGCTTTTGCCCGCGTGTATGTCGGAGTATATCAAATTAGTACCTACCCTACGTGCTAATCCAGGTTATAAGCCATCTGTATGCCAAATTTCCTCTTAATCCGATCAACCGTTTTTGCGCCAATCCGGAACATACATCCCGACAAACAACAAACTGAATGATATATCAATAATTAGTTGCTTAATTCAGTTTTATACTTGTAAAATTTCAGCGTAGCAAATACAATAATTAACGAGATAATAAAATAAAAGCCATTACGAAGTGCAAGACCGTTGTAACCTGACCATGTTTAGGAGGTTACAAAAAAGTAACCGCGTAGTATGGACGGCAGCACATCAAGCTACTACAATCTGTCAAATTTCTTTAATAGATTTTCAACTTTATTGCTATAGCATTAGGTTCAAGATTGATTGGGAAAATTTGACAGTTTCGTGTAGCTTGACCTGCTGGCGTGTGTACATTACTGCAGCGGCCGGCAACAGAGTACCTACCTACTGTACTGATCGACGAACGTGAAAATGTGAGTCCGCGTGAATAATGCCAGGAAATTCAGCAATTATAAATTCTAGAATCAATGACGACGTTTCATAAGCTACTATTTTGCCGACCCTACATGCAATGCACTTTCAGTAAGTAAGGTTATTTTTAAATTTGTTAGCTTAACATCAGCCAGTTGATGCCAACTTTAGGATACCAGGCTGGCCGGTGCATTAACTGATTCTCACAATTTCACGGAACTCACGCGTAGGTACCTACCGAAATTATTCTCCAATAAGTTTATTATTCAAAAATACAATTTTATACTTATCGCATCTAAAACAAGAATAACGCATTAATCCCTGTAGGTACTTACAGGGATTAATGCGTTTTTTGCACGCCAAATTAAAGCATTTTCAATGTACTTTTATTGAAAATGCTTTAATTTGGCGTGCGATTTTCACTTGCAAATAATAAGGATAATAAAAAACTTTTTTACAAAAAAAAACCGTCCGCCAAAAAAAAACACTACAATGTGAAAAATTACTTTACTTTGGGAAGTCGGTGTCTTTGGATCTGTATTTTAGGCTTTTGCCACCGACTTCCGAAATTAAAGTTATTTTTCACTTTGTAGTGTATTTTTTGGAGGTAGGTTTTTTTTTTGTAAAAAAGTTTTTTTTTTCACTTTTTAGTGGGTCGGTTATTAATTTATATAAGTTACAATAGCCTAATGACAACTGTTCATAACCTTTTACAAAACATTGCTTTTCCCGATGCAGGGGCGTTAATTGTTAAGGAGTTCTCCTGGTACTTCACCACCAGCTCCACTTCACCATATAAATTGTGACAAACTTATATTACTTAGTAATAATTTTAAAGTAAGCGAATCGCAACCCGTGAAATACTTATTATTGAGTTGTTCTGGTGGCTTCACCAAATGGTGCTTTCCGAGGGCAAATGCACAAGTTATTATAAAAAATACCCAAATCGCTATAGGTGTGCCTATAATATTTGCAGAGT
Source organism: Fissipunctia ypsillon (assembly GCA_947568875.1). Taxonomy (NCBI): domain Eukaryota; kingdom Metazoa; phylum Arthropoda; class Insecta; order Lepidoptera; family Noctuidae; genus Fissipunctia; species Fissipunctia ypsillon. The sequence continues at coordinate 28,818,307 of OX387643.1, forward strand.
TCCCTTTATTTCTCCAGGATCCCATTATCAGATCCTGATCTGATGACTATGGGGCCACCTGGAGAGTATACCCTTTCAAACAAAAACGATTTTTCAAATCGGTCCAGCCGTCTTCGAGTAATCGGGGAAAACACTTAAAAAAAAATACCGACGAACTGAGTGAGAACCTCGTCCTTTTTCGAAGTCGGTTAAAAATAATTTATAACCAGAGTGCATCTCATGACAATTCCAATAAGCCCAAACACGGCTAGGCTACATTGTTTTATTACGGAGTTCCGGTGCCTACCTTCCGGCTTCATCATCAGATCAGTTCGATGGTACCATTTTCATCAGCACTATTTATTTAAATTGGCTTCGTCATTGTCGCTTAACTATCTCAATGGAGATATCTTATCGCCACCCGTGAAATACTTATCATTGAGGATTTCCCGTGACCATCTGTGGTCTTCTCCATCAGTTCCACTTCACTAAATGATACTTTCTGAATGCAAATGCTTGACTTGTTGTTGAAAATATCAAAATCACTATGTGTTTTTGCCTATAATATTTGAGGAGTTCCCTCAATTCCTCATGGATCCTCTCATCAGAACTGGACTTTGATAAAAATGGGACCAATCTGGAAGTATGTCCTTTCAAATATAAAAAGAATTTTCCAAATTAGTTTAGGTATAAATAACGGAGTACTGAGTCCTTTTTTTGAAGTTGGTTAAAAAGGGCCCCGCTGAATAGAAAAAACTTACGAATGTAATTTCTGCAGTATTATGAAAGGTTTTTGAAAATAAATGAATAATTTGAAAGGAGTATCACAAGTAAAATTTTCAATTCTCTAAGCAAATGAATAACGAAGGGCCCCGCTAGATAGAAACCGAAATTAAATGCCATTTCTGTCTTAGTGGCGGAGGCACATTGAATATTTTTGTTCGATTAGACAAGCACATTCATTAAGCTAACAGTCTACATCCAATCTATATTACTATACTCTATGGTCTACATCTGTTTTGCTGCCGTGGCTCATGTGGGCGCTAGATAGAGTTAGATACACAGACTACTTTTTATATAGGTATGCTAGATACTTCGTCAACAATACCAACAGATAGAAACACATACGTAGGATGCCATACCATTGCCATAGATAAAAATAGAACAGAATAGAGACTCTTTTGGCCATTACGAGTCACGACGGTCATGGTCGTCAGCACAATGACTACCAAAAAATATACTACTCTCTGATGACTACATAGTACGTACTGAGATTGTGCTTTAAATTGATAAGCACGACCTCAGTAGGTACTAGGTAGTCAATTTGTTGGCGGTAAATATACAGGGTAGCCGGAACATTAACGTCCAAAAAAAATTTACGTCCCCCGTATCGTGGGGTATCCGAATCTGGGGTCTACTCCCTAAGTCCGTCGACGAAGTAACGGGCCCGTCCGATAGTAGTCCGAAACGTTGAAGCGAACCCTACTCCCTAATGATTTCGGATTCATCAGTTTCGGCTACCCCACGATACAAGGGGGATTTCAGTAGATTTTAGAAGCGCATGATATAATATGCGCGTTTATAATTTCTAATGTGACGATATTATCGTTGACGTCCACGTCCATTACGTGCACGGTATCGTTATCGTGGACGATTTCCTTACATTTTTCTTCCCTGTGTTATCGTGCTGTCCTGTGAAATCACAAAAACACACATGACTTCAAAACATACAGAAGACAAGTCTTTCCAAAGATTGTGTTGGTGCGATTTAACAAGTGGTTGAATAAAAAGCAAAAAGTTTCTGTATCGATTTGAAGTAAAACTGGACCGACACCTTGGTAAAATGAAACCAGGTTTAATTTATTCATTGGGATCGAAAAAGAAGGAACAGCCACTAAAAATAACTAAAACATAGGTAATACGGGCTGGTGTCCGCAACTCCACGTCAATGCGCGTATTTTGCGTGACTAAACGTGACTTTTTGCGCGACTAAATTTTGCGTGATAGCTAAAACATGCATCAGATGCAATTTTAATTATTAAATTAATTTAAAATTTTTACAGGCAGATAAATAAAAACTACCATGGTAGAATTTGAGTGAAGCAGAGATTTCGTAAACAAAACCTGACAACACTAAATCCGACAGCGGTGCGCTCATGCTGAAGGCCGCTATCCAAAACTAAATCATTCTGATTTCGTCGCTGGAACAGTTGTTACGGGTCGTAATAAGTTTTGCATACCACCTGCACCCGGCACATCATATATCTACAAAATATCATACACCTGTTTCAGTTGTTAGTAACTTCCAAACTTGTACTGTTTGCGGTATCCGATACCCAAACAATACTTCGTTATGAGTGAGCAAAAGAAGGAAACAACTTCAACAATGAGTCAAAACAACGTGTACACCAACAAAGTTGAGGAGGAGTATTTGGACGTCGTCTCCAAGAATGCTTGGGCCCTGGTCTATCAGGTATGTTGCGTAGGTGGAACGCGGTTGTCTGTGCCACGCGCTAAAAACTAATAACAATAAGTGAACTTACTTCGACTCTCGATTTCTTGAAACTTTTCTACATTTTCGGTCTTGTTAATTAAGAAAGTAATTGTTTTTGCTTGCGGATTTTAGCCGTGGCATAGATTAGTGCAAATGCAACTTCAGTTGTTGTTTTCGTTAACTTGTTTTAATTGTTTTTTTAGACATACTTTTTTTTGTTGTTATTTTTTGTAATAGCGTTTATTTATGTTTACTATAAACATCTAGGGCTGCTTTTGAAGACTTAGGCGTATTGCAACTATTATCACATACCTATACTGTACAGTGTTTTAGATACTCTTCAAATTCTGCTGAGCCTGAGCTGCATTCTTAATATATAAACATTTAAGTTCTGAAGATTTGTTTTGTGATTGTTTATTGGGATATTATAACACCAAAAGGTTAATGTATCTAATTAGCAATAATCTAATACACTGTATATTGCCTTAGCATACCCTAGGTAATGCATCGGGTTCAGGATATTAAACTGCAATAAAACTTTGCTATATGGAAAGGTACGGTCAGCAACAGAAGTCAATTAACACTTCAGTTTTTTAACACATTTTGTAAGAGTCCAAGCAAAAAGGGTTCAGTTCTCGGCATTTAGTTTCCAAGATATATGCAGTTTTGTAAAGATGGTTGAAAAAATTGCATTGCTCGATTTTAATTGATTATTATAATTAATAATCAATTAAAATCGAGCAATGCTATTTTCTTTTTTTTTTTGTTGATAATTCAGCATTAATATGCTGAATTATCTACAAGTTCATATAGTAAATGACTTTATATGATGTTTCTAAGTACCTACCAGAAAATGTACTTTTTTTTTAAATCAAGTTTTTTTCAGTTTCCAACTTCAAATGTCTGATAAAAAAGAAATGTGCCAGTTTTTGAATATTTTTTTTAATCCTTATCTATTGACTATTCTAGATACCGAATCTGGTCTTAACTCAATACCCTACCCTTTTTGCTTGGAAGCTCACATTTATGTTCAAAAGAATAAATAAAAAAAATGGATAGTTGTTAAATTCCGATGATAAAAAAACTTAGCTATTACATGAAATACTAAAAAGTAGTGTACTAATAACTTAGGGTCTATTGATGTCACATGTGAAAGTAACAGTGTTAATCTACTTCTGTTGTTAACCATACTATTGTTTCTACCTTATTTTAAAATAAATCTTGATTATTCTTCATCATTCTACTTCATTAAAACAATTTTTAAAAAAGCCATTTCTATTCTATTTAATTTTTTCCTCCAACCAAAACTTTTGAATCACTCACAAACTTTCAAACCAATGTATCACATAAAGAGAAAACACTCCCTTCAAGCAAACTTTTAGCTTGTTAACATTCACCCAGTAAGAATGCATATTGGGGATTAGGAACAAAATGTGGTCTACTTAAGCTTTCATGTTTCTCATAAAAAAACAACTTCATTATATTTTCTGCCACAGTAAACTTTCCTTCTTGGAAAAAAATAAAAAGCAAACTTTTTGAGCTTCAAAAATTCGACCATTATGAGTTAAAATCTTCATATCCTCCTTTTTGTGAAAATGACTAACAAGACAATACTTGCTCTCTCGATAAAATAGGAATGGAGGATGTCCCTTGATAATTGAAAAGTCCCTCTCATAATACATATGATTTCTCCAAAGTCCTGATTTTATTTTAAACTACTGGAATGCTCTAGAAAAAATCATAAACATGTGGGTACTTTAATTTTCGCTCTCTACGCCATTTTGTATCCCCTCTCTAAAGCCCGCGACTCGGGTTGTTTGAACCTGTATTTTTGAGTACATTTCCAAGAAGAAAAGGCTGCTTCCCCCTCATACCGCAATCACAGTGCGTCTATTCCCTCCCCTTGCCTCCATTTCCCTCGCCTTCTCTGCCCGGGCTCAGACTCACAGCTATAAAGCTATCTAAAAATCAATTAATGATTCCTGAAATAGTGAATACAGAATAACAATACGTGTAATTGTATGAATCGATATTCTGTACACAATTGTATAGGTCCCAGTTCTAATTATTATTTGCATGTATACTAAACTAGCTTCCGCCTGCGACTTCGTCCGAGTGAAATTTTTTTTTTCCCCCAACCTACCCCGTCGCATCGCATCGCCCGTGCTGTTACTTCGTTTTTGCTTAGCGGTCGTTCTTACTTTTTTTTCTTTTTGCTCGGCTTCTAAGGGTCTTAGCGTAATATTACATACTTAAAGCCTTCCTCAAGAATTGGACCATAAAATGCAAAAATAATTTTTCAAATCCGACTGGTAGTGACAGAGATTAGCGCGATCAAACAGTCAGTAAAAAATAAAATGCGTCGGTAACTAATAGACTAAGCGCATTTTTCTTACTTAAAGCATTTTTATACCCGTCGTAATTTTTAAACTGAACGTCGGTTTAGAATAATTTAAAAAGGAATTTACATATACTTAATCAACCTTGATTATGAAAACAAAACAAAGAGCGACCTCCCCCTAAAATAAAATGGCATATGCTGGAGAAGAATGATTGTGCGAAGAAATTTAAAGAGCGAGTAGTGGATAAAATGATAGATATGGGGGACATGAATGTTCGAAGTGTAAATGAATGTTGGAGTGAAATGGCGGAGTATATTAGGAGTGAAGTGAAAGATATTTTGGGAGAGACTAAAGGAAAGGGTACGATAGATAGGGATACATGGTGGTGGTCGACAGAAATACAGAATGTGTTGCAGGATAAGAAGAGAAAGTTCAAGGAATGGCAGAGTGTTGAAGATGAGAATGTTAGTTTGAAAACAGAAAAAAAGTGTCAGTATGATGCTCTAAAGAAAAAATCCAAAAAAGCTGTGGCGGTAGCGAGAGCAAAAGCCCAGGACAAGCTTTATGAAACACTGGATAGTCCAGCAGGCCAAAAAAACCTATACCGGCTTGCTAGAGCTAGAGCGAGAAAGATGAGAGATGTTTGTCAGATAAAATGTATAAGAAATGAAATTGGAGTAGTGCTTTCGGATGATCAGAAAATTAAGGATAGGTGGAATTTTGAAAGACTGATGAATGAGGAGAATGACTGGAGTGGTGTGCTTGAGAATAAACAAGTAAATGAGGGGTTAGTGAGAATGATTAGTATGGATGAAGTGAGAACAGCAGTAAATGAAATGAAGAATGGTAAAGCAGTAGGTCCGGACGGAATACCAGTTGAAGTATGGAAGTTATTACGGGTACATGGATGGACGTGGTTAGCTTTATTCTTCAATAAATTGTTGCTGGAAGAAGCCATACCTGACGAATGGTGTAACAGTTCACTGGTGCCCATCTTTAAAAACAAAGGTGATGTGCTGGAGTGCAACAACTATAGAGGAATAAAACTAATATCACATAGTATGAAGGTTTGGGAAAAAGTTATTGAAAGGCGACTGAGAGAAGAGAGTGAAATTTCGCAAAACCAATTCGGTTTTATGCCTGGTCGGGGAACAACAGATGCCATCTTTGCTATCCGCCAGCTGTGCGAGAAATACAGAGGTGCGCATAAAAACCTGCACATGGTATTCATTGACCTCGAAAAGGCATACGACCGAGTGCCTCGTGAAGTTTTGTGGTGGGCCCTTAAGGAGAAATGTGTGCCAGGGAAGTATGTGCAGTTGATTCGAGCGATGTACAGTCGATGCAGTACGCAAGTCCGGTCTACAGTGGGCACTACCAGCAGCTTCAATGTGGCTGTCGGCTTGCACCAAGGGTCAGCACTCAGCCCTTACCTCTTCGTGATGATAATGGACGCTCTTACGTCGGATATCCACGAAGAGGCGCCCTGGTGTATGCTGTTCGCTGATGACATTGTGCTGGTTGCTGAGAGCGGCTTAGAGATCCAGAGCAGATTGGAGGTGTGGTGGGCAAAACTGGAGACCGCTGGCCTGAGATTAAGTCGGACCAAAACAGAATATTTGTTTTGTGATTTTTGCGGGGTCTCCAGTCCTGTGCCCATATCTCTCGCCGGAACGCCCGTACCGAGCTGCTCCGACTTCCGGTACCTCGGGTCGTTTGTCCAAGGGGATGGCGAAGTAGACCGAGACGTAGCGCACCGGATCAACTCAGGATGGATGAAATGGCGACAGGTCACAGGAACAACTTGCGACCCACGGATGCCCCTCAAATTAAAGGGAAAAATTTATAAGTCCTTGATAAGGCCTGTCGTACTGTATGGATCGGAATGTTGGGCCGTGAAGAAGACGGATGAAAAAAGATTGCATGCAGCGGAGATGAGAATGTTGAGATGGATGTGTGGAATGACGAAAATGGATAAAGTAAAAAAGGAGTATATAAGGGGAAGTTTGAAAGTGGCGCCAGTGACAGAAAAGTTGAAAGGAAATCGTTTGGCTTGGTATGGACATGTGAAGAGGAGGGAGGAAACGCATGTGACTAAAAGAGTGATGAATATAAATGTTGATGGATGGAGAGGGAGAGGAAGGCCAACGAAAAGATGGATGGATTGTGTGAGGAATGATATGAAAGAGAAGGGAGTGAATGATAGCGTGACTTTTGACATGGGAAAATGGAAAGAGAAAACGTGTTGCGCCGACCCCAAGTAACATGGGACAAGGGCAGGAAGATGATGATGAATCAACCTTGATTATGAAACTATTTATTTGGATAAGGATTAATACCATGTTTATGAAAACACCTTCGCAAATAATGCATTATTTTATAACAAATTTGATTACCATTCAAAAAGTTATAGTGAGCTAACCTTAAAAGACACACATAAATATGCTATCGCGGACTTTTTTTTAGAACTTTTTAAGAGGAACATTTCCGTCATACATGATTTTTGCGTAACTTTAACCGTTTACGCAGCGTACGCAATGGAAGCTTTCAAAAGGAATAAATGTTCCCCGTTTTTGCAACATTTTTCATTTATGCTCCGCTACTGTTGGTCGTAGCGTGATGTTATATAGCCTATAGCCTTCCTCGATAAATGAGCTATCCAACACTAAAAGAAATTTTCAATTCGAACTAGTAGTTCCTGAGATTAGTGCGTTCAACCAAACAAACAAACAAATAAACTCTTCCTCTTTATAATATTAGTATAGATACATGCCTGGTATTACCTGTGCAAGCTGTGGTATATAAAATGGTATGGTAGGATAATCTACTGTTCTAATTAAATCGGATTTTAGTTTTATGTCATTATGGTCCCTACCAATGCAAATTCATCCATCCGTTTCAAACGGAAGATTTTAACAACATTCAAAATTAAACATTCTAAGAACCTCACAGCATTTTAGACTTACAGTTCAGTTAATTAAAGTAGGTAATATCAAAAGAAACCCCTACTCTCATTCAATAGAACATCATTTCCTTAGTTGCACTGCTTCACTTTTACTAATACCTTCAAACCTTGCCCAACAGAAGATCGGGATTGACTGCCAACGGTTCCGTCACAGCTGGAACGAAGCTAAGAAACCTCAGAACAAGCCTCTTAACCGCTACCGCGACGTTAACCCATTCGATCATACCCGGGTTGTCCTGAAGCGTTGTGAAAGGGACTACATCAATGCTAACTATGTAACGGTAAGTGCATTTCAGAACTCCCAGATTTATCTCTCCGTAAGGTGGAAGGCGTTCAACAATGGTTTGGGGCAGTGTTTCTTCAGTCAAGTATAATCCGCTTATTCATGTAAATAGATTGTCAACTACACACCAGAATTAACATTTCTACTTACTGCTGCGGTTAAAGGGTCTATTAGTCAAATTGTTACCACACCAGATGGTGACAGTACTACCTGTCCTTGTCATTTCATGTTCATGAAGTGAGAGGAACTGTAATTTCAAAATTATTAAGGAAAAAAGTTAATGTGACCTTTATGAGTAAGGGAGTTAATGTTGATAAAAAAAGAAAGGACAAGATAAAGAATTGATTACAACTAAGAGGGTGGAAGGAAACAATGAAAAAATGTCCCTTCAGAAGAAGTGTAAATAATTTTTTTTTTTTCTTTCAACCTATGTTGTCCCACTGCTGGGCAAAGGTCTCCCCCAAACTTTTCAAAGATAATAATCTTGAGAATATTGATAAGCATAAGCATAATTAGCCAATAATGTTCCGATTGCTGGGACACAGGCCTCCTCTCTGTGAGAGGGAGTGGTCCGTAATCCACCGCGCGGGCCTAGTGCGGGTTGGTAGATATCCCATCTCTTCGAATTTTTGGTTCTTGGACATGCTGGTTTCCTTACGTTGAGATGATACGTTATGAAGTAGAATAGAAGAGAGTAGAGAGCATCTAAGAGAAAAAAAAAATGTATCTTAGTGTCATTTTTGATTTAGCAATTTATCAGCTTAGAAAATGTTTACCTTACGTTGTCCTTTTTGCACTTTTATACGATAAACTCTGTTTCAAAACTATTTGATGAAAAATGAAAATGTAAACAATGGGTCAAAAAATTCTGTGGATGTCAATTTGTGATGCCACTTACAAATTGAGTGATTTAATTATTTGAATACCTATAACTGAAATTCTAATTTGAAAACACAATAATTATTTGAAAAACTGGTGAGATATGAGTTGTAAGCTTCCAAATACAGCACATAATATATATGTATACATAACCTGAAACACCTTTTCCCTAAAACAGTGAATAATTGAATCGCCTACTTTCGATATTTAGTATGCTCTAAATTTTATAAGGCCCAATGGGAATTTGAGCCATATTACAGGTGCCAGGTACGAAATCCAATTACCATATGCAAGCTTTCACTGCCTTCCAGCAAGTTTTACCCTAATTAAAATATGCATGAATAAAACTGAACATTAATATCAGATCCACTGTTAATTAGCACCAAACTGAGTACATTTAAGGTTCCTTTTTGATTGGTAAACAAACACTGAAAGTGAGCTTGGTAGAAAATGCCAAAATAAACTGATAGTATCGTGCATTGAAAAATGAACCCTGGTCTCATGGCTGTAGTGAGCATTTTAGACAAAAAAAAAATACAATAAAACGTATATGCACTGTTTAAGTTCATAAACTGTTTTTCGATGTGTTTTAAAAAACGAGCCAATATTTTAGCCTGAAAATGTATTTCCAAATCAACGGAAAATCCAATATGTGTAACTATGTAGTTCCGTACAAATTGCCTTTAATAACTGTAGGTGTTCTTAGTGTGCACTAGGCATTTAATTCCAGCACTGAATTATTTCGAACCCGGCCGTCTGCAGGTATCCCCATTCCCCTTTCGCAGGCATAGCATCGGTGGGCGACGGTACCTATGGTACAGTCAGACCCAGAAAGATGTATATACGGATAACGGAACCATTTTATTGTCTACAACCATTGTTCCATAACATTGTATCCACCGTCCAGGTTCAAAACATAGTATTCAATTCATTTTACTTAAACAAAAATTTGGTCCCAAAACATCTGTACACCCCATGACCAAAACAAGGTAATTTACATAAATCTCACAAATATGTATACAGTAATCGTTTAATAACGAGGTAAACAAATTTAAAAGTTCATTCAATTCAAAAGTTCAACTGCGAGAGGAGGTGTCAGAAATAAGTATTCAGTTGAAAATGCGATGTCATAAACAATTGCTATTTACTCAAACGCGTCAGACTAACATATTAATATTTGTCAGGAAAACGATCACATCTTAAGGTAGTCACTCCCCGGGAGCATTTGCGTGTAATGTAACAGTTAAGATTCGAGTATTTCATCAGTGAATTTGTCCATGCGAGCATTACAGTGTGTACCTGTAGTTATACAATTCGTAACATTACAGCATGAGTGCGGAAAACCGCGCATTATACCTGAATAAAATAAATGTTACATGTACGAATACTCACTAGTTCGAGTGGTTATTAAAGCGAATCTTCCTTAGTCAGTGCGTCGAGCTGGCGTAGTATTGTAACGTAATGCTAAGAAAAATATCAAATCATGGAATGTCAATTACACGCGAATACCGGCGAGTGACCACCTTAAAAAGCCTAAGCAACATTCGATAAGAAATTTATGATTTATTATTTGCATTTCAAATCTACATATAAAAATGACACGTCAGTGACATCATGCATGAAATGAATAGGATAAAATTAAAATGATCGTTCTTCTATTAAACCAAGTTAAAGACGTCTCATTCGATATGTCGTATGACGTGGTCAGTCTTGTTCTGGAATTATCACTGTGTACATTGTTTTGGTCCCAAGGTTTACTTTATTTTGGTAAAATAAATTGTATACTATGTTTTGTACCTATACGGTAGATACAATGTTATAAACAAAAGTTGTTGACAATAAAAAGGTTCCTTGTCCATGTATCAGGTTGGCACAAAAGAAATAAGACACTAATTGCTTTACGTTTTATATTTTTTATTATTATTACAATAAAAAGCTTAGTCAATGATGTAATCACTATTAGCATCTAAGACTTCTTGCCAACGATCCGGCAAAGTTTGGATGCCTTTCGCCCAGAACTCTGATGGCTGTGCCTCGAAAAAGTTGTTCAACTCCGCCTCTACATCCGAGAAATCATTAAATTGTTTATCCCGCAAATGTTGTTTCAGGGCTCTTAACAAATGATAGTCTGATGGGGCGAGGTCTGGGGAATAAGGTGGGTAGGGCATCGTCTCCCAGCCCAAGTTCTCCAACTGTTGGCGAACGGCAGATGCGACGTGAGGTCGAGCGTTATTGTGTAGTAAAACTACATTGACTCGTCTTCCTCGTTTTTTCTTGATAGCAGCAGATAGTTTGGTGAGCTGGGTTGAATATGTGTCGGCGTTTATGTTGTGTAATAGTTCATAAAACGGCATGCCTTGCGCGTCCCAGAAACAGCAAAGCAGAACTTTAAGCGGTTCTTTTGACTCAGCTTCGTTTGAGTTGGTGGCGTTTCTTCTCGAAACAGCCAAAAAGCACGACGTGTATCGTTCTCGTAATGAATCCATGCTTAATCTCCAGTAACCAGATAAAACAAAAACTCTTTACGTCGGGGTCGCAGCAAAAGTGTTTGACTAATAGCGACACGGACTGCACGACTGGCGTCTGTAAGGATGTGCGGTACCCACCGAGCCAAAACTTTTCGATACCCAAGCTCATGCAGATGGTATTCCACGGCGTGGTGACTGCAGTTAAGTGCTTCTGCTAATTTACGAGTGGTAGCATCCGGATTCGACTGCAGTTCGCGGCGTAAATCGTCATCATTCACTGCGGGTGGTCGTCCTGAGCGTGGCTGACTTTCAAGGCTCCTGTCTCCTGATTTAAAACGGTCAAACCATCGGGACACCGTCGTATGGCTGGTACTTCCAGCGCCCAATGCAGTGTTGATATTGTCAGCCGCAGCCCGCGCACTGTGGCCTAACAAGTACTCGTATAAGTACAGTGTTCGAACTTGTCGCTCGTCCATTTTTCTTCAAACTGACTAAACCGATTGCAAGGGCGGCTTTATAGTATACCCCCACATCGCAAGTACCTAGAATTTTCTACAACATTCTAGAATATTATAGAAAACAATTAACTTGAAAAAGGAAATTTATAGAGTTTTGTAGTGTCTCATTACTTTTGTGCCAACCTGATATAAAAAAGCTGCAGTTATACGACTCGAGAAAATTTCGCGTCAAATTTTGACCATGAGCTGGCCTAGCGTAGTAAAGGGTCTTTCAACAAGGACGGGTCGATGTTAAAATTGAATAAAACAAGATGTGTGTGAGATATTAACGAAATTTATTTTTTATTTAAAAGGCCCATTTATGCCATTATGGATGGAATATGACATCGTTCAAATGTCCGCCGCGGCTTCGTATGGTGGCACGAATCCGAGAGGTCCAATTTTTAATGACTCTGCTGCATAGATCCGGCTGAATCCGAGCGATGGCCTGCGTTATGTTGGCTTTAATGACTCTGCTGCATAGATCCGGCTGAATCCGAGCGATGGCCTGCGTTATGTTGGCTTTCAGGGCAACGGTCGAATGTGGTTTATTGGCATAGACCTGCGACTTCAGAAAACCCCACAAGAAAAAGTCTAGCGGAGTCAAATCACACGATCTTGGTGGCCAATTCACGTCACCTCTGCGAGAGATAACTCTACCCTCAAACCGTTCATGCAGAATGTCGATTGTGTCGTTGAGGTCTGCGAAAGGCCGAGTTCTTGAGCACGGCGAGAAATCGACTGCCTCGGAGTCTCCTGAACACTCTCACGTACAGCGGCGATGTTCTCGGCCGATCTGGCGTTCCTTTGACGTAAAGGTGTTGGTTGGTTGTTTTTACCGAACCGGTCGTCTCAAATTTAGTCACCAATTGTTGGAGAATGGACTTTGAAGGGCCACCGCGTCTGCCGTAAAATGGGCGCAATGCGCGCAACGTTTGCACTAACGAACACTCATTTTGATAATAAAGTTTTATCATTTGCACATGCTGCTCAACCGTGTAACTTGCCATGGTGATTTGGCATCACTGACTGCATAATATACAACAGATTTTACAGATCCCACCAAAATAGTATGGCTGCCACAGACTGTCAACATCGACCCGTCCCTATTGGAAAACCCTTTAGATCTCGTCTAAGCTGAAATGACGCAGGCATTTTCCGTAGGTAGTGTAGGTTTGTATAGGTAGTAATTTAAGTAGTGTAGTGCGTCATTTCAGCTTAGACGAGCCCTACGGAGTTTCAACGGAATAAGAGGCCAGCCCTGCACCCTAATTGCGTAACACACTATCAATCAGAAATCAGATATTATTACCGAGCTGTCCTTAGTAATATGTATATTTATGCTTGTGACTGTACTACTGTTACGTAACGGTCGAACAAAGAGGTTCTTCCAGCTAATACGCTACATATGTACAAAGAATATTGTACTTACAGCGAAAATCATCGGAAAAATGCATTGTGTATAAAACGGGCACAAGAATATTGGGGGTAATATCTGTCTTTGACTGACGTGTTAGTTTTTCACAAATCCCAAATAAGAAAACTTAATAGTTTAACTGAACTAAAAACTAAACCTACGGGTTTAAAAATCCTTTTTCTCACGAATAATTGCAATTGTTCAAGCACTCGCATTTAATCTAGTTTACATTATCGTATTTTGTTTAGAAAGCGGCGATATTCCTAGAATTTAATTAATTATATTGACTGCCTCGTTGGTCTAGTGGTCGCAAGCGCTACTGCTGAGCATGAGGTCCTGGGTTCGATTCCCAGGTCGGGCAAAGTGTTATTGCGTTTTTCGATCTGGAATTTCTCAGTAGCAGCCCGGAGTCTGGATTTGTGCCCGGTAGATTAAACATACTTAGTATATAGTAGACTTAAACATAACTGGCGAAATGTGGGTGTACTATAGGTACACCTCTGCCTAACCCTTCGGGGAAACAAGGCGTGATGTTATGTTATGTTATGTAATATTGCACTTATGAGCGCTGTATATGTATATGCGCTGCGCGGCGTGACAAAGCTGACCATAGAATGAGCTTAGAAGCCCATATTATAATGGAATTGGTCGGAATATTAATTATATAAACCTCATTGAATTATTGTAAAAATGTTATTTGTGTTAACATAGTTCATGGGATTTTGTAAATGAAAAAGCATTATAATATTATGATAAAAAAGTTTTTTTTTGTTCATTTCGTCGTTGCGCAGTCCGTAAACTAGTACAAAAAACTGAAGCCATTTGAATTGTAACGCCACGTTTTCCTTAATTATTATTTGGGAAGGTGTTTGCCAGTTTACCTTAACACTTTTGCTAGTACTTTCTTACTTGCGAGACGAATGAGAAGCCTGTCAAATCGCATGGAACTTGTTACAAAGGCTTTGCGACATAGCACTCGAAATATACGCATCCCCTTGAAACCAAAGCCCGAACTTTCTCGAAAAAAGAAAATATTTGGGCGGTGGGAACAGCTCTAGCGGCAAAGTCAAACCTTTATTTCAATTAAACCAATTACAGGTGCTTTTGAATTTTCAAGGAGTCGGTCAGTCAGAAAGATGAAGCGAGTTGCCCATTCCAAAGTATAGTAGGTTCCTATATCCAAAGGCGCATTTAACCGAACTTATATACCTCTTAAACGTTGTATAGCGTCTGTATCATTACACAACACTTTGTCTTCTTTCGAAAGTTAAATTACTGACGACTGAAAGAGAGAAATCGGTGTGTAACTATTCACCTGATACCTACACGACCGTCCAAAAGTTTGGAAGCAGCAAGGTAAAATCAAATAAAAACAAAACAAAGTCATTTCAATTTCAATGTAGGTATTGATAAAAAATTAAAATATAAACTAATTTAAGCAAAACAAAAATTTTAGATACAATATAAAATTAAATTAAATTTTAGCTTTATCAAAGGCTCAAGCACACACAAACACGCAAGCAAGCACACACAAACATTACCACACCACACACACACACACACCCCACACACACACTCACCCCACATTACCTCCACCATGTTTGATGCAGGCACAGTACATGCCTCTGAAGCCCTCTCTTCTTTTGACCGGCGTACAAACACACGTCTATTGGATCCGAAAATCTGAAACTTTGGTTCGTCACTCCAAAGGATATTTTCCCATTGCTCTATTGTCCAGTTTTCAATTCGACATAAGAAAAATAGACTAGAATGGGCAAAAGCGTACCAAAACTGGATATCGTATAAGTCTTATCCAGCCAATTTTCGAAAACGAAAAACTGCAATGTCAGACATTAATTTTATTCTACGGATAAAAAATATCGTGACTGGTAAAAACAGCCCTAAGCCAGATACCACATTAGGCTAGAATAATTTGTCCAATGCAATTACCGACGCCGACGGTCATTCGCTCTATCTACGTCCGTTTACGTATAACCCGTCTGGAAGGTCTGAGGTACGTCACTCACGGTGTTATTAATTTCCGTACACCTGCCCTCTTGCTGTATTAAGAAACTAACTTGCATGTATTGTACGAGTAGATAGACATGAACTACTGTCGAGCAGGTACGTACAATCATATCTGCCCATAGTTGTGACATTCTGATAGTAAGCTAAACTATACGGTGTACTCTCCCACTCAGTTGTTTTTTCAACAATTCAATCTGCTTAGCCTTTTCCCAACTATGTGGGGTCAGCTTCCAGTCTAACCTGATGCAGTTAAATACCAGTATTTTACATGGATCGACTGCCTATCAGCCTGAATTTTTCCAGCGATTAACGCAATTTTAATCAATCAGTACCCACAATCGTTTTAATAAAATTCCTTGTGATCACTCCGTTGCATTGTACTTTTCACATGATCAGAAATTACAACAATGTTTTAACATATTCTGCCGCGAATAGCGTTAATTAATTAAAGAAAATTGAATAATTATGTACAGACGTAAAACTTGTCGGGTGCACCAGAGGCTGCCCGTCAACTCTTTTAAAAATTCAAAATTTTTATCCTTGGAAATTCTTTAAAGTTTCGAACGATTTCTGCACCAACGAAAAAGCGATTGTTTTTGATTGGCATCGGGTTTTTAATATTTAGCTTTTAAATATGAAGCTACATTTTTTACCTGGAATTATCGATGTATTGGTCGTTTTTGAACTGCTAGACACTTATCATAGTTGACTACTGAAAAAGAAGAATTCTACGTGGCTTTTCAGTCTCATAAAATGAGCAGGCGCTCGTTATCGCAATCGCCTTTCGTACGTTCGCTACGAAACTACGATATTTTTTTATACGATATGTCCTAGAGAATTAAAAAGGAAAAATATATAGCAAACGTGGGAAAAGACGCTGAAGACGTGGACGCTACGGAATTATTGCAATGTCTATACGCAGGAAATAGACGTTTCTGACGTTCCTAATATTATGGTTTGAAAAGCAATCGGCTTGAAGAATTTTAAGTCTCTTCTGTGATGTACGTTGACCTAGTTTTTCTAAAACATTTTTGACGATACCGATTAGCGATAGACGACTAGATATTGAACGATTAGTTCGCTTTTTTTTCTGAGACCAAGAAAATTGCATAAGTGGGGCACTTATGTCTCATTTTATAATGTTTGTGTATGGCAGTCAAAAGTCTTGAATCGGGTCATTAATATTGCAAAATAAGTGCTAAACAAAACTGTTTTTCTGTGATAGTTTATTAAAATGAAATTAGTTGATTTTGTTCAGCCGATTGCGATAATTTAAATCAGTATCAGTATAAGTACCAGTGGCGCAACTACAATTATCATTAGAGGGAAGCCGAAGAAAAAATTGTTCAGTTCTCATAAATCCAGACAAAAAAACTGTAGGTTTATAATCTTATGATGTATCAAACTGGTATTAAATATAATTATTATGTTATGTGATGTGATACACAGTTACCTAGGTGTACCATATTATTTGGCAATAGTAGCCATTAAGAAGAGTGGTTGTTCCGAAGGGAAGCCGATAGGAATCGGGTTGTATGAAAACTACGCCCCTGATAGGTACGCAGTGCTTAATCGGAATTATTATAGCATTAAAATAATAAAACTACTGTGCTATATTCCTCATCGGGATATTTTACCGAAGCAAGTACCTAAAGGCCACCAAGTCTAGGTTTACCTTGTAACGGCAATTGTTTTGTGCGCCCATTTGGACGAGTCGATCGTCTTGTTAGACCGTTCCCACTAAATGACTCCACCCACGCTGCCAAGTTTGCACAAAATGGTCTTCATATTATATGCACCTCAAGTGGGAACGCCGTGACCTTTACCGACATTGACAATGTAGATCTAAAGTGCATCGGGACCACTTACATCAGCGCAGGAGTGTCGTACTAAGGTTACGTTTGTACCGTGAGTAACGACGTAACTGACCACTTTTCGTCAATTGACTTACAATATAAGTTAGTAACGATTACTTTAATCATTTTATTAGAAAAATGCATGTGTTTATTCGATCATGTGCGTTCAACGTGAGTGTTTTGCTGTGCAGTTACGGCGCGACAATTGCAAGGGGCCTGTATCCGTTTATTAGCACTGTGTACGCTGACGCTTCCCACCGCGATTCCGCTCCGGAACGCGATACTTTGTCAAACACTTGTTGTGCGTGTTTTGTTTCCGCGAACCAGTGTACAAAAGCCGTAAATATCTAATTCAATATAAATATAAGGCGTAGGTATTGGTAGACATCTTCAGAACTAGTCTGAAGATGTCTACGAGTACGACTTATACAACATGTCCCGAAATTAACAGACAACCTCTTAAGAATTTATTGTGCTCATCATTATGAGAAAATTTACTATGGAACCAAACTGAAATCGTGAAAAAAAAATCTGCTGGTCCCTACATTTTGACGGGTTATGTGAACATAAATGTAGGGAGCAGCAGATTTTTTTTTTCGCGATTTCAGGTTTGGTCCCATAGTAAAAGTTGTTCGTAATGATGAGTACAACGAGGTTGTGCGATATATCCGGGACATGTTGTATATTTCTGGGGTATTTTCTTGACAGTAATATTTCTATCGAATCTTTTAAGATTATCGGTACGTTTTTTTATTGCAAGAACCAATACCACGTTAGCAAATTGTGAAGTTTTCTATAGACTGCACTCTGATAAACATTTACAATCACAGCCGTCGTAGACTGCGAACAAATATCAGCAGCCCCACACGGTCGACTCTTGATACAGAATTTCTCGGTTCCCCATTTCAGATGTTATTTACAGGTAGCTCGAAATATCGCCGAAATCTAGGACCGAAAACCAATGCCTGAAATTTTTAGGTAGGTACCTACTTTTC
Source organism: Fissipunctia ypsillon (assembly GCA_947568875.1). Classification (NCBI taxonomy): domain Eukaryota; kingdom Metazoa; phylum Arthropoda; class Insecta; order Lepidoptera; family Noctuidae; genus Fissipunctia; species Fissipunctia ypsillon. The sequence continues at coordinate 28,836,510 of OX387643.1, forward strand.
TTGACGATAATTGAAATCAATTTGAAGTAATCTATGGTTTCGATTATAATTTGAAGGGGAATAAAAGTAGTTAAAAGTATCGGTTATCTACCTTCCTTGTTATCATGCAATTATAATCTTCATAATTGGTAGGAACATACAGAGTTTAAAAATAAATAATTTATCTTTGAAAAGTGCAGGTTCTTTTCATGATTAAAAAAAAACCTCACAAAGTTAGAATATTCGTGAAGATTATTCAAACTCAAATTCAAAGCATTTATTTCAATTAAACCAATTACAGGCACTTTTGAATTGTTAAAGAGTCAGTCAGTTAGTCAGAAAATTGAAGCTAGTCGCCCATTCCAAAACGTAGATCACTATGGAGAAGAATGGGCAAGAAACTCCATGGACACTCTTTTAAATCAAAATTGTTACAAAATCCTGGGTACATTGTTCTTGTTGCGTCTATATGTGAGAACAATGTAAAAAATAGATAATTAAAACAATTCAAAATATAAGATTAAAAATAAGCCCTGGCAGCTAAGAGATGACCAGTCTCCACTGACGGCGCCCGTTCACGAACATGACGCGTGGATCAGCACCATCCAGCTCAACCATTTTGTAGGGATATTTAAATTTATTTGAAGGGTATTTTAATTCAGAGCTGCTGAAATTATATTTATTGACAATAACCGCTGCGCTAATTGGCTACAATCAATACTAACAAACACTATTGTGTTAGCCTGAGGCTCAACCTGGGTACGTAGGGTAGGTATAGCAGGAATTACCGTACCATGTGACTATTGGGTACCATCGGTAAAACAGACGCCTTTACACCTTAAAGTTGCTTTTTGTATATACTGATTCATTGAAGAAACCCTGCCCCTAAGGTCCTTAGTTTTACTTTGTCATAAGTACAAAAAATCGCGCACATGTGAGGGCTCTCTTTTTCGTTACGTGACGAATACGATTTCTACCAGGCAACTCCTACCGCAAGCCGCGTTAAAGAACTTTGTTCCAAAAAAAACCAAATGCATTGATTTAAATTACTTAATGTTAGAAGTAGCGAATTTAAATTACCTAATGTTAGAAAAGTGAAGAATCATATTGAATGGAGCAAAACTGGAATTTATTAATCAAACGGTTTTCCTAGGAATCACGCTAGACGAGAAAATCAATGGGGACCTCTTATAACAACTCTTGCGGGGCGGCTAAGCTCGCCGCTTATGCTGTTCGAAAGGTAAGAAGAAGTCTATTTTAGGTACTTCCACAGCATTATGTCGTATGGCATTTTACTGTGGGGTCGAGCTGCAGTCATTGAATCCATTTTTATTTAGCAAAAGAGAGCTGTCAGAGCCATTTATAATCTACGTCGCGCGAATGTCCTAGGGAACTATTTAAAAATATTAATATTATGACGGTACCTTGCCAATTCATTTATGAAAACATTTTATGTACCAGCTGTTACCCGCAGCTTCGCCCGCGTGGAGGTCGGAAACTATCCCACAGGACCGTACTACCGGGATAAAAATTATCCTATGTCCTAACCTAGGTCATGGTCTACTCATGTGCCAAATTAATTACAAATCCGTTCAGCCGTTTTAACGTGAAAAGGTAACAAACAAACAAACTCACTTTTTTATCTATAATATTAGTAGCGGCCCGCCCCGGCTTCGCACGGGTAGCACTAATTATCTATAGCCAGATGACTCGTGATGGATGATTGAAATACTATCTCGAATTCATGCAAGTCCTAGTACTTTTTGTTAGTTTACTGTTCAGAAAAAATATGACACAAAATTACCAAAAAGCCATAAAAATCAACTGATCGGTTGATCCGATCGCTTACCATACTTCACAGGATGACCCGCTGGGCTAATCTGAAGATTGCCTGAAAATTTCATAAAAACTGCTCCAGCCATTTTGGAGTCCATAGGGAACATGCATACATACATACACACATCCATTATTATATAATGCCCTGTCACCTGCACGTCTGCGTCAGTAAACGGTCTTTGCGTTGCTGAATTTTGAGCCAAACAAATTTAAAAAACTATTATATGTATACTTTTCGTGTTATTTTTGCCTTCGAAACGCTAAGAAGGAGACCATGTACATATTTATCACATAATAAATTTATCTGTCATTGCTTTATTTTTGTTTTTACCTGTTGCGGTATAGAAATTTTATTCTAGGTACATCGTATTCACATATAAACTTACGATGCGCTCGACCTGTCACATAACCAAGCATACAACAAGCATCAGTCCGCACAAGGCATAAGTTACCAAGTTGACACTACGGTCGACGTACACTACCGCTCAAAAGTATTTGGCCACCTAGTAAAATACATTTTGTAAAAGTTTGATTCAATGAAACTGTTTATTGGCATTTTTAAACATAACAATAATACACTTTTTGAATTTTGGACTTATCTATGTGTCCACCTTTATTTTTAATGACAGCCTCACAAAGCTTCGGCAACCTAGCTACTAATTTTTCCAATGTTGTCTTGGTTATCTTCTGCCATTCGTCTTGCAGTTTTCTCCACTTGTCTTCCTGGGATGTAGGACAACGTTTCCGCACCTGTCTATCCAGCTGATCCTACAATAATTCTATCGGGTTTAGGTCTGGGGACTGTGGAGGCCATATCATGAGTTTCAACAGCTGTTGTTGTTCTTTTCCTTTTAAAAAGTCCTTGCATAGTCTTGCCGTGTGTTTCGGGTCATTATCCTGATGAAATATAAATCCCGGACCAATTAAATGGGTTCCAGAAGGCACTGCGTTATTCTCCAATATCTTTTTATAACCTTCTTTGTTTAAGATTCCTTGTATTCGCACAAGATCTCCAACGGCGAATCCACAAAAACAGCACCAAACCATCACAGTCCCTCCGCCGTGTTTAACTGAAGCTACAGTACAAGCGTCATTCACCCTTTCGTTTGCCTGCCGCCGTCGAAAACTCACTCACGACGAAAACTCTTCGTTTGGATCCAAAAATTTCAAATTTTGATTCGTCCGTCCAGAGGACCATTTCCCAATCTGCTATTGCCTAGTTCTTGTGTTATCTAGCCAAATTAAGTCTCTTCTTTTTGTTAATAGTTTTAAGAAGTGGTTTTAAAACCTGCGTCACTTTTTATCACGATCCACAATAAACTGTGCTGCTATTTCCGGTGCAGTTAGTCGTCTATTCCGTTTGCTTTTAATAACTATACTCATATCTTCACTCGAAGTTGTGGCTTTCGGTATGTCTGAACGACGTTTGTTGCAAATTGTTCCTTTAGTCGCAAATTTCTTAACGATGTAGTGAACAGTTTGCCTTGATATCTTCTGCAGTCTTGAAATCTCACTTCTCTCTTTTCTCTTCACTTTTACCGGATTTATGAAGGCCGATTATTATGCCTTTGATTTCTTGGGAATATTCCTTAGTTTTACCCATTTTCTTCAAAAAATTAAACTCAGAAGTGAAAAACAAGAAAATATTATTAGACTTTAAGTACTGAGCTACGGAGAGCGTGTTTTCTAGTCAAATGACATGAGATAACTAACGTAATAATATTTGTAATAGTTATACTACATTTTAGTTATGTTTATTTCTCAATAACTAAATCAAAACAACTGACAAACTGTGACTTCAAAGATTTTAAGAAGTTCGAAGTTATCGAAGAAATTCCGACAATATCACTATTTTGGTTTTATGACCAGGATATATAACAATAAGTTGTTTACGATTTTACTGTAGATAAGTATTTGGCGGTGATATACAAACAATGAAACCTATTTTTTTATGTATTGTTTGTAACTTAAACAAAATGCAGGTGGCCAAATACTTTTGAGCGGTAGTGTATCTTGGCGAGTCTGAACATAGGCGAACTTTCGCGCAAGTTCTCTCACTCACCCTCGCCACTCATGTCACCATTTGATTCCTAAAAATGTTATTGCGCAGCCTTCCTCGCAAAGTTCGGAGTCGCCAAGATACGTCGCGTCGGTCGTATTGTACGTTATGTTGGCACAGTCTACGGCGTAGCGCTACGCTCGTAGGCCTCGTAGCACAAATTAACACTGTTGGACGAGCTCGATACACTGAATACTTGGAACTCGTAATTTCCGTCTAGTTTGAACTAAACACGCAATGGGAGTTGAGGGTGGATGTTCAGCCGTGGAATTGTAAACCATGGGTGGACTGCCGTTGCTCTCTGGCTCTAAAAACGAAAGCTCCTAACGAACTTTTGGTTTTTGGAACTTCAATTAGGGCTTGTACACAAAACTGCGATGCGACGTCGCATCGCAAGAATCTGCGAGCTGCGCATTGATCTGTAGCTACAACTTAATGCGCAGCTCGCAGTTTTGCGATACGATGCGAATTCGCAGTTCTGTGTACAAGCCCTTACACTATGACCTTGTAAAACAAGAAGTCACAGTGTTTGCCTATGACGTATTGGTAATCTATTTATTTATTTAAATAAAAATGAGATGCTGTTCGTTGGTAAGCGCAACGCTTCAGAACGGCTGAACCGGTTTGAAAAAAATTTGTTTTAAAATGTTCGTAATAATTAGGTTTTTATCAGCATTGTTCCAAATTTGAATTCACGAATTTGAAAAAGAGAAGAAAATCGGATTTTAATTATCGGATGGAAAGAAGCAACAAGCTTTGATTAGAGCATCTGTAAGTCAATATTTATTTTTTTGTTTTGTTTTGAATAAAAAGAGTATCAAAATCGTTTTTCCTTATTTTTAAACCATTCTGACGTTCAAATTCTGGATACTGTATCTGAAGTAGCCGCGCAAGCTGTGGTACTTCTTTCATTCTGGGCTTAGTCAGCGAAACGTAAGTGCACAACTTCATGTAACTCGTTCTGCCGGTCAAAGAATTTACCATCGATACATGGAAACTGGCGGCTTCGTGCGCCGTCCAGGAGGACCACGAAACCGGGTCACTACAGCACGACAAGATAAGTTTATCTTTATCACCAGCCTGCGTAATCGTGATGTCAGTAAGAACTAGTTTGAGACTTTCATGGATTGACTGTTTGCGCTCGAACTGTTAGGAGACTCGAAAAACGTGGCCTAAAACCTCATAAGCCAGCCAATGGGCCCAAACTGACACGATCTCACAGAATGACTCGCCTACAGTTTGCACGCGAACATTTGCATAGGACTCAACGTCAATGGAGCCAGGTTCTTTTTACGGATGAAACCTTGATTATGCTGTAAGGCAATGATAGACGTAGGAAAGTCTACCGCAGACAGGGAGAGCGTTTTCAGCAATGTTGCATTGAAGAGAACCTTCTCTTCAATGCAACATTGAAGAGAAGGTATGGACAGTCTGGGGCGGAATTTCTACTGAAGGAAAACCTAGCCTTGAGATTGTGACGCACAGTATGATAAATGCCTCAAATACGGACATCGCTTTTTTATTCTTCTTATCGACTACTTACTTACTTACCTACTTATCGACACTGTTTTGAATGCTAGAGTAGAATTCCCAGAAACCAATTCAACTTAGAACCACAACTATATTTTTTTAATTATTTATTTATTCATAATTAATTACAACGGTTTGCGCCAATCACAGTAATTAATAGGTAAAACTAAACATAAAGCTAAACATATTACATAAACAAAAACAAATTACAAAAACCAATAACAAGCCAGAGATCAAACATGCTTAACAATAACTTAAATATTTTATTCTGATTATCCATAGAAAACAAAAGAATCGTTATAACTTATATATATGCAACGTTTTAATGTTTTTATTATAGCATGCGATAAAGTTAAATATCTGCTATTTTTAGAAACAAAAAGTAATTTTTAGATGTAATTTAAAGCAAGAAACGTAAGTTTTTTCTGTAATTTTGATATTATTTTTTTCACCCTGTATGTATACTGAATTATAATCATTAGAATCAGTAATACAACTCCTTACATATAATCCTCAAATGTCAAGATTTCATGAAATAGTCATTCAATAGGATTACTTGGTGCTAGAGAGTTGTATTGATGAATTTAATGATTATAATTTTGTAAATACATATTAGTTACGGTCGTGAATCATACTTTAACTGACCTGCAAATTGTACAAACGTAAGAAAAGTTGAATTTCGCGGGTTACCCCCGCTTTCGCCTTAAGCTTATTTTTTGTATTCCGATTTCTTTGGAACAATGATAAACGGAACTGATAGTGAGTGACTGGCTTCAAAACCACTTTTTTTTTTCTTTGTCCTATTTACAAAACAAACTTTTTTGTTTAAGTGAAAAATAACTTTGATTTCGGAAGTCGGTGGCAAAAAAACGAAAATACGAAACCAAAGACACTGTCTTCCGAAATCAAAGTTATTTTTCACTTAAACAAAAAGTTTTTTATTGTAAATAAGTTCAAACAGGTCGCCAGTTTGTTTCAAACACAGTAATTGAATTGAATATACAGCTCATTACATGGAGTAGGCGTTCCTCATGTTACTGCACAGTAGGCAAATAGTAACTTCGTCTTTGATCGATTTATAACAATCGATGACATGAAATAATTATTTCAATAGTTCAAGCTACGATAGCTTAAGTCGCGATGTATAAGCACTTTCTGGGAAGGGATTTTGAAGATTCCCTTTGAAAGAATTTATAAGAGTGCCTACCTGGGTAGGTACTTATATTAGGTCGGGGAAAAAGTTTTTTCGTATTTTATATATAAATTCAAGACATTTTTTTCATAGTTTATATACATTTGATTAGGTATAGGTAATATATATGTGCCTTTTGACAAATAGGTCGAAACTGTTATGTAACCAACCCCTAACTCTTCAGCTATTTCGTAACTGCTAACATCCATCCCATCATACTAATATCACCTTAGCATACTAATATCATCTTGCTCCACGTTTTCAAAAATGGCATCGACTTTATCCGTAACAGGGTGACCAAAGCGAGCTGCATCTTTGACATCAAAATTCCAGGACTGAAAACGTTTGAACCAACTTTGTGCTACTCTTAGGCCGGCCACTTAGCCGGAATTCCGTTTCGAAATATCGATTCAGAATTTCGAAGCCAGTAAATCCATACAAAATCACGCATAGAATACCATGCGGAATTTCGAATCGGAGAAAATTCCGAACGGAGAACTAGATTATGAATGGATTTGCTGCTTTCGGAAACGGAATTCCGACCGTATGTGGCCGGCCTTACTGACACTGCGTCCATAAACGTCACAAATAATTTTTGTCGCATTTTACCCTTTTTTGTAATATAACTTCAAAATGTATCGAATTTCTTCGTTAGACTCACTAATTTTAGCGGACAGAACAACAGTAGAAAAATAGCGGGAAAACATTTTTCTTTTTTAAAATGTCATTTACAGCCAGCCAGCCAGTTAAAAACAGTAGGTACAGCCAAAGAGATTTTACTACAACTTTATACTTATGAAATTAAATGAAATCTTTATTTTCCAGATGTAAATCCACATACAATAACAAAAAAATACACACATTGATAACGTAATAAATAAATAAAGATATATAATAAGTATCATAAATAAGACACATTCACATTTTCATTAATTCCTACAAAATACGAAAAAACTTTCCCCCCGACCTATTAAATTAAATCAAAAGGAACAAGTAACATGGAATAAATGTTTAGCATGGAATAAAACAAACAAATAACAAAAAAATAAAAAAAAACAAACAACAAAATAAAATAAAATATCAATTTTTATATAAGCCCTAGGTTTATAACAGATGGGGCAAAAGTAATGTCGTAATGTGGGTGCGGCATATTTTTTGCAAATGGCGTCATAACGTCATTGTGATTTGATACATAGTATGTTGTAGACAGATAGAGAATTAGTTAACAAATAGAGTGGATACTCACAGTCACAAAGCTCAGGCAACGATAGAGATTTTGAAACACCAATTTCCGGGCCGTGTGATCTCCCGTTACCTACGGCGATTTGAACTGGCCGCCCAGATCGCCAGACTTCTTTCTTTGGGGTTTTTTGAAATCTTGCGTTTACCATAACAAACTACAAACCTTGCAAGTCTTGAAAGTTAACATTGGAGAAGAAATCACTAATTTCTAGGAGGTTTTGCGAGCATTAATTCAAAATGCCGTAAAACGAGCACAAATGTGCATCCACTCAGGAGGTGTCATACTTTTAAATAAACTTTCCGTGAAAACAGAGCCCAATTTTTATCATTTCCAACAAAATGGCTGCCAATTCACATTATGACATTAATTTTGACTCACCTTGTACAAAAGCGGCTTGGGTACTCCTAGGCTTATACAAAAACTATTATTTTCTTTTTTACAGGTACCACTGTAAAAAGGGCACACAAGTACCTGTACTTGTGGTAATCTAAATATTTGTTTAGTAAGTACCAACGTTTCTTAAAGGCGCTTTCGCCGAATTGCCCTTGTTTCCGACATAAAAAGTCAATACCTATAACAGACTGGGAGTTTCAAAGATAGAAATACAATTTCAATCATGTGATTGTTGAAATTGTGTTTACTACGTACAGCTCATGTGCACAGTTGCTATTCCTGACAGCTGTTTTCATTTGCCGAACATTGTTACAGGCTGGCCTGGCTTTATGGATGGTTTCTTGTACTGATGGTGCTCATAAGATTTCGTATGACATTATTGATGATTGACATGACGTACCTTGCACAGGGTGCACTGCCTCTGATTAACGCTGAGTTAAATGTGCCTTTGGCCATCTGACTGTTTTGTTTTACTAACGTGTATGTAACGAAGGATGTTTATTTGTTTCCGACAATTCTTCTTGGCCTATGAAGTTGAGACTGCTCGTTCCGTTTCGATGACAATATATTTATTTGGTAGATATGACCTAATGCTGCGGGATTATCTCCCAAAGAACTCACGGTTCCTGAAATCATTTTAATTTGACTGCGATCAAAAACAATAATAATAATCTGATATTTTAAGCTTGTTTTATTAACTCATGACATGATATCAAATTGTTGTGCTGGGTTTACTAAAAGCGCATTTAACCGGATGCCGTGTTCTGCTTTCCGGTGTCTGCCCGTTGCAAACCTATACATGCTCCAACACGTCATCTATAATTTATACATATTATAAATTAAATTCGCTTTTCTTGTCCTGCCTCTGTGACCGCGTTGTTCTTCAAACTTCGCAACGGGTTTGATGCTATTTTTACCATAATTTAGAGAATTTATTCCAGACGCTTTATGTGTATAAACCAATAATATTAAACTTACACATATAATAAAGAAATGTCGATGTTTCGTCTAGTCATAAAAACCGTGTGAATCAGGTCCGGGTCGCTAGTTAATAATAAATAAACGCTTAGGTACTAGTTTTAATTAGGAAGCACTTCATTTACATATTACCGCCGTTTAGGAAACTAAAAGTAGTTTTTTTATTTCTTAGGTCTTCCTCTGCCAGCCAGGGTTGCGGGATGTTCGAAAAAGAGTTACCGTGGCCCCGGCACAGGCAGTTGCCTGAGCCGGGCCCACGTTAACTGTTTACAAACACGAACACAAAAACAACACACACAACACAGAAAACACACAAGGAAGGAACACGGGTGGATTTTAGTCAGAAAAAGTCTTAACACGCCCTCCTGCTCCGCCCAGAGCGGGAGAAGTCATTTGATAATTTCCATCCAAAAAAAAGGTCTTCCTCTGAGAATATTAATCGTCCAGTTTGAAATTCTTTTCATTCTTTGTTTCTTATAGTCCATTTTATATATGAGTATATTTGGGGGGGGTCGCATATTATAAACTTTTTTAAGAAACATGCTCATTTTCATCATTTTGTGTCATATATAAATATCAATCAATCAATCTGCCTAGCCTTTTCCCAACTATGTTGGGGTCGGCTTCCAGTCTAACCGGATGCAGCTGAATACCAGTATTTCACATGGAGCGGCGGCCTATCTGACCTCCACAACCCAGTAACTGGGTAATACGATACCCCTTGGTAAGACTGGTTGTCAGACTTTCGGTCTTCTGACGACCCGTAACGACTGTCAAAGATCTACGAATGACAGCCGGGACCAACGGCTTAACGTGCTTTCCGAGGCACGGAGGAGTCTCGGTATGTAAAGATGGTCACCGATCCACGGACAACCCCGCCAAGCTTAGCTTAACCTGATGGATCGACCCGTGCGGCTGTTATTACTTAGCCACGAGCTCCTCTTGTGTCATATATAAATCTTTAATTTAAATTAAATATATTACCTAGCTACTAAGTATAAAATATTTCCGATTGGAAAATTCACTTACTGTAACGTAATACGATACGTATACCGTATCGTACACCCGATAAAATTATTCATCCTAAGAGTACTGAGTTCACGGATAGATTCCAAATTCATAGTTGCATTTTGCAATTATACCAAACTTCGTACTGATGAAATCGAATGCGCCAGACTAGGCATTATTTAAGGAAAGGGCAGGGATATCCGATTTGAGATGTAATTAGGCAGTACTAATAAAATTTGTAGCACCTCTGAAGTGAGTGAGTGCACAACTTCTGTACGCCTTCAAAGCCGTCATTTGTGTCATACGTACTACGTAGTGCGAGTAAACGGAGACAACGCTTGGTTCGTATCGAAAGTGTTGACAATGCCGCCTCCAGCAGAGACCGCCGCCGGGGCGTCTCTGTGCTCTGAGGCCTGTCCGGTTAGGTCCCGGCAATTTAAGGAGCTAAGCGGATACTCGATAATTGATGTTCAGCAAGGCTAGTCAGTTATCGCTATTGGTGTTAGTTTTGGGCATAGAACATAACCATTGTTTAGGTACTGAACATTGCATGAAAATATTTTGAGGAAATTAAATTAAAGTCAGTATGACAATCGATAGTACAAAATTGCAAGGATTCATGGTAACAGATTTCGAAGCGTAACTACGAAAGCTGTAAGTTCATTTTAAAGTTTCTTAATTAAAACAATGTGGCTTGTCTCTTGTAATGTTGGTTTGTAGTAACTGTCATAACTATAGGCTGTAGGCTATTTACGCTGCCTATCAACTGAGACATATTGGACCTTCGCATTGTCTAAACGTCTGCATGTTACAAAGCTCCTCGACGGAGGGAGTTGGGGGGGGGGGGGTGATTGAACAAATTATTTCAGCTATTTTTGATAGGACACCGATATGGAACAGCAAAGATGTGAACCACAAAAATAGGAGGCTAATTAATCAGTTATGAGAAGAAATTAAAAACGAACTAAATATTGAAGGCAAATATAAAAATGTTTTATTATGTTAATAAAATAACTAGTAATTAATGGGATTATCTACAAAATATTCTTGTTGTTCAGACATTTCGTTCGCGAACAAAAACAAATATCTCGACGACACAACACTATGCCGCTATAGTGCCGCGCGATCTGCCCGCTGGTTTCGAGAACGGGTCTGCTTGCCCGCGCCGCCGCCGCTGCCGCCCCGCTGCCCGCAAAATTCGAGGCAGAGGCCGAAAAGGAAGATCAGGGCTATAAGGTGGGTGTGGTATCGTTGTCCAACCGAGCTTTTCTTGAAATTTACGAGTCACTTTCGCAATATGTGGTCTTGCATTATCATGAAGTACTTGTACTTCAAGACGTTTTGGCCGTTTTTCTCTAACAGCTTTCGCCACGTCTCCGGAGAGGCGGCGAACCTCCTTGCCGGATTACCGCCATGGGATCTGGAGGCAAAAGTCCTCGCGCACATGTGGGAGTGGCGCGAGGAGGCAAAACGCCGGGGCGTAACTCCGCTGCCGCGAGAAATCGCGGCACGGCGGACAGAGCTTCGGCAGGATCTCATGGCGGCATGGAGAGTGCGATTGTCGCAACCCAGCGCTGGGCACGCCACAATTGCGGCGATAAGTCCCCTTTTTGAGGAGTGGCTGGAGAGGCGCCACGGCGTCCTCACCTTCCGCCTGACGCAGGTCCTCACCGGACACGGGTGCTTCGGGAGGTACCTGTTCCGGATAGGGGGGGAGGAAACGCCCGGGTGTCACCACTGTGTGGATCGCCCGGAGGACACGGTGGAGCATACGGTGGAGGTCTACCCGGCTTGGGCGGAGCACCGCAATGTCCTCGCGGAAGCGATCGGCGGCGGCGATCTCTCGCGTCCGGCCCTGGTCCAGGCCATGGTACGGGGTGACAGTACATGGGAAGCCATTACCTCCTTCTGCGAAGCAGTAATGTTCGCGAAGGAGGAGGCGGGACGCGTGAGGGAGAGGCAAGCTTTGCGCCCTCACGCCCCTAGTCGCCGCAGGAGACGCCCTGGGCGTCGGGAAATGGCAGCCGATTCCCGGCCACCGTAGGCGCGGGCTTGCGGACGGCGAGCAATGGGTAGCTCGCCGTCCGGTAAGGACCAGGCCCGAATCGATGGTGCGTTATGTTCCACGCGCGCCTCATAGAGATGTCAGCAGCATTGAAGGGGTCCGCTAGGACCGATGCCAGCCGGGGTTGCAGGATGTTCGAAAGAGTTGAAAGAGTTACCGTGGCCCCGGCACAGGCAACAGAAGGAACACGGGTGGGTTTTAGTCAGTAAAAGTCTGACACGCCCTCCCGCTCCGCCCAGAGCAGCAGAAGTCATTTGATGACTTCCCATCCCAAAAAATAAGCCCATTGCCTGCAGATTGCGATCTATAGTACTGTATTTGTATTGATATTTTAGAGTTTTCTCTAAATCCCTGGTGCTGAAATCCCGGTGCAACTCAAGCTCGCGCCGCAACGCATCTTCGTCAAAAGGTCGACCAGTATGAGGAACATCTTTTAGACTAACCAATTTCGTACTGTGCGATCTGTAGTAATAGTATGGACCAAAAATGGTGTTGATCTTATTTGCCGTTTCCCTCGAACTAGTTCCCAATTTGTGTTCGTATAAGTAAATCGCTCGAAGATGTTGATCCATTTTGTCAATTTTAACTAAATTCCTGTAACGAGCTCGCGCTTATACAGGGTGTCCAGTAAATAGTACGACATAGTGAGGGGTAGCTTGGGTCAATACCTACCAAAAGAACACAATATATGTTCCGCAAAATGTTACGGATTTACAGGTATACAAAATTTTTCGAAATATCGAAAAATCTCTAAGTACCTTGAAACAGATTTTTAAGCATCTCGTAATTACAAATTCCTTTTCTAGTATTTTTTTACATCAGATTATTCGTGAATAATTTGATGTAAAAAAACCTTTTTTTACCATCACCTTATCATTCGAGGTGTCCTTTACACACCGAACGGCCTGTCGGCCGTAGATTAACTATTAGATATGTAATTCGAATTGTAGTACGATCGTACTACGATTCGAATTCAAAGTCACATTACTTACATTTAAAATAAAATGCCCCCATGAAGTAGGATAGCATTTTACGTATTTTTTTTATGAAAATGGACTAGTATTGTATCTTCCCAAAATCACCATTAAACAAGCTATTTTTTAAGTTTGTTGTACAAAACTGTCACATACATTTTTTTTTTTCACCACTAGGTTAAAATTAAGCGATAAGAAAATCGTTCTGTGATAATTTAAACAAAAAATAGTATTTCTTGAAAACATTCTTGTTTTTGATAGAGTGGAGTAACTATTCACGAATAATTTGATGTAATAAAAATACTAGAAAAGGAATTTTTAATTACGAGATGCCTAATAATCTGTTTCAAGGTAGAGATTTTGTGATATTTCGGAAAATTTTGTATACTTAACTGTAAATCCGTTACAATTTGCGGAACATATATTGTGTTCTTTTGGTAGGTATTGACCCAAACTATCACCCTCTGCACTATGTCGTACTATTTACTGGACACCCTGTATACCCTATGTGAAAGATACGAGAACATTCTACTACGTACTAGATTTATTCTAGAAAATTTCCGAGACAACTGGAAATATTAAGGAAATTTAGAAGTGGGAAAAAAATTATGCAACAACCCAATACTTTGAGGTTGTGGTGCAACAACAGTCCGGATGTGATTTTGTTTCATTGGATTTCTCTCTCCAAATAAACACGGCACATTTTCGTATCACAGAGTCAGTGAATGTATTGTCATGCAGTCTGCTGCAAGCTTAAATAAAACTTCACAAGTAGCATATACCATTTCTATTTTTTTTTTATTGAGATGGGTTTGCTCTTGACTCTAGTCTAGGTCAGACACAAAGAGAGAGACAAATTCTACAATGGAGCGAGCCTACCCAGAAGAAGCCTGTTCACTCTCACTTTGAAAAGATCAGGGTTGTATGCGTTCGGAAACACAGACGCAGGCATAGAGTTCCATTCCTTTGCTGTGCGCATCACAAAATACGTTTGGAAACGCTTAGTGCGAATTGGTGGAATAGCAACTAAGCAGGGATGGTAACTTGCAGTGCGTCTAGATGTCCGATGGTAAAAGGGGCCGGTGGAATGGTGGAATGAGGTCGTGGAGTTCTTGAGCGCACTCACCGAAGTACAATCAGTAGAACCGACAAGCAGGCAACCTTGCGGCGATGAGCCAAGCTGTGAAGCTTGGCATCCACCAGTTTTACGTCGCCAATGAGCCTCTTAGCTCCGGGTTCCACCGAGTCAAGCGCGGCAAGTTTGTATTTAGCTGAACCATCCCAAAGGTGGCTGCAGGATCGGACTTGCGCTTTGTTGTGTATTTCAAACTTATCAAAAGGCTTATCAGCAGTGATCGGGGAAGGTAGAGCTATTTTTTATACTTACGAAACGTCTTAATATGGACACTCCCGGAATCCCGGGATTTGAAATATATAATATTATTAAATAAGTTAGAAATTACTTTGTAAAAAGCTATTCACGTGTTAAGGGGGAAGCGCCGAGGTAGCCCGCGAAATTCAAATTTTCTTACGATTTTTGCAATTTGCAACTCGGTGTCTGGGTGTATGTTAATAAAAGTGTGATTTGCGACCGAAACAAATATGTATTTACAGAATTATAATCATTAGTATCAGTAATGCAATTCCTTAGTTAGTATAATCCTGAAATGTCAAGATTTCATGAAATAGTCATTCAATAGGATTACTTGGTCTTAGAGAGTTGTATTGATGACTTTAATGAATATAATTCTGTGAATACATATTTGTTACGGTCGCGAATCATATTTTAATCAACATGCAACCTAATACTGACCTGCAAATTGCAAAAAACGTAAGAAAATTTGAATTTCGCGGGCTACCCTGGAGCTTTCACCTTAAGGAATGATGAACGAACACATATCTCCACCCCTCCGACGAGTAAGTGTAACACGGACACGTTTCAGGTTAATGGCATTGAAATCTTTATTTTTGGAATAATATATTTTTTTTATTTTCTGTAATAATTTTGTTTGAAAATTACAAAAACAGGTGCGTTTCTCTAGCGGCGCAGCCCGCTATTAGTTTGAAAAGCTGACTTGTGCCAAGCGGGTAAGGAATGTATGTTGGTATTTTGCAAATTGTTTAAACTGTCTGTTCCGCGAGTGTACATGGTACGCACGCTCGGACCCCGTGTCCACCCTATTTGTAGATATTTTAGTAAGATTAGCTTTCCTGTTGACAAATTATGTTATAACTAGCTTCAGCCCGCAGTTTGGGAATTTCTAACTTGTACTTGAGCTTCTCTAGGTATCAAGATTAATGAATAGCTAACGTTAACGTTCGGTAGTCAAACGATGCGGAAGACTCCCTGGCTAAGATGTAGAGATCAGTGTAAGCATGAACTAATGCTTCCAACAGGCAAATCTTTCTACGCTCGAAATTTGTGTTAAGAGGTACTTTTGGAATTGTGCTTAGTTAAACTTATCCTAAACTAAACCGAGTATCAACTTAAGACTTTTATGAGAAATCACATTTTATTACTCCTGGACAAAATAACATGTAACATGTATATATGTCGTGGCCAGATCTTAGAATTGATCATTTTCATGAAGTGTTCGGTCATTTCATAAAATAGAATATCGACCGCTGGTCACATAATGACGTGCTCTGGCCAGATTATTGAATACTCAACGTTTGGCGATATGAACAGTTAAACGCACGACTACTTCATGATGTAGGCAAACCTTACTGATCATATCTTAAAATAGTTTTATCCACCGGTAGAGGCGTTGATGTTGCTTTTTTTATTGTGCATCTGTTCCTATTCGAATAATTCCTATCTAAGTGTCCTAAAAATACTAAAGAGCCAAGTAACTGCGACCAACTTGGATGTAGCGCTCGCCGGCCGCTGCCGCGGCACCTCTCACTTCACTCGCTCGGCTCGCGCGCGGTCGGTCACGGTTCTAACCTAACCCATTTGGTCGGGGAGCCACTAGCGGCGTGAAATGCAACTACTTTACGATATGCTCAGTGGTGAGCAGGTGAAATAGCCAGGCAGATAATGATACGGAATTTCTACGATCGGACTACGACCGATACCCTACGTTAATGATTTGGCCAAAAGTAAACTGACATATCATTAAACGTTGACGTTGTAACGATATGGCCAATTTTAGCTGGCCATTTCATGAAATGACCGAACACTTTATGAAATGATCAGTTCTAAGATCTGGCCACGACATATAGGTACATGTTATCGGCGTAGGTAGGACGTAATATAATGCGACAATATTACGTCGTACCTGCGCCAATGACGTCCACCAATCAATTTGCTTTACTATAGCCTGCAGCGGTATCAATAGGGCCATCCTGTGATTAAATAATTCGACTGCCGGAAACGCGGATCTACGCGAGACACAATGGGTTTTTAATGGTTTCTGTAATTACGGCATACGAAAGGTTAACTATTATTATCTAATCCATCTAAGTCCCTAGCAGAATTCTGAAATGGAACAAGCATGTTGGTAACAATACCCCACTGTGTAACCAAAATGCTTGTTCCATGTCAACGGTGCATAATATGCTCAGCTCAAATATTTATCTAATATGGATGCTAGTTTCAGTCAAGGAAAAAAATGTTAAGCACCTTAAGGTTTATTTTTACTTGCCCCTTATTATTTTCCTGAATACGCACTGCATTCTGAATGTTAATTACAGTTCGAAAAGATGACATGCGCCCACCATGTATGAAAGGAAAGGTTTTGAAAATTGCTTAATTTTTTTATTCCTTGACCGTACAGTGTTATCTGGGATGCTAAATCATTTTTCACCTTGGTTTTTACGCGCAGTGTCCCGTTCATCAGCTTATCTATACATATGTATACAAATAAATAAAATTGAAGTGTCTGTACAAACAAAAATTACAAAATGTCAAAATAACGCCTTAGTACTAAATAAATTTGAAAGTATAAATGGTATTTCTAACAAAAAATATTTTTTTAAATGTTTTTCTGTCTGTCTGACTTTCCCTGGAAGATAGCTGATATTATAGAGAGTAACTTAGGCTACTTTTATTTAAAAAAAAGAATTAGGGTTCCGCGCGAAAAAAATAAACACGGACCCATGAAATTGTAAACAAAATCCGATTCAAATAGGGAAGTATTGACATCCACGCGGGCGCAGCCGCGGGCAACAGCTAATAAAAATAAAATCCAGTGGAACGTTACCAAGGAGAACATTTCTCTATTATAAAGTAGCACATTAAAGCCTTCGCGTTAGGGCGCTATCATTCCTCATTTCTTAACCCACTTTCAAACGTTTTTACACTTGTTACGTCACTCCGGATGTTTTGACCGGGAATCAACAAGTAGCTAAGTTTTATACTGGATGATGTTTTTTACCGTCTCGAAATTTTTACAGGGTGTTCTACCCATGAACATGAACAACTTTCACTATGGGACCAGCTCTGAAATCACGAAAAAAAAATCAGCTGATTCATACATTTTGGTCGAGTAGGTATTGAACTTTTGTATGAATCAGCTGAATCTTTTTTCGTGATTTCAGAGTTGGTCCCATAGTGAAAGTTGTTCGTATTCATGGGTAGAACAGCCTGTAAAAATTTCGAGACTAAAAAAAATCATCCAGTATAAAACTGGGGTTAGCGATGAGCGCCAGTCTTGTTACATCTAACCTTGAATAAAGAAAATGTGAGAATGTATATTTTTCTGTCTTTTAAGCGGTTTAAGCTTCTATGACTTGAGAAAGCAGTAGGGTGACTCAGGGTATTCGTAAAAGCAGGGAAAAACTATTGGTCTAAAGCAGAGGTCCCCTGACTTTTTTTTTCATAGACCACATTCAAAGGAGATTGCCACGGAGCAGGTCCCTTTTGTGGTATCGTGTGCCTGATTGGAATAATAACCTAAAAATATATATTTTTTTTGTGTACAGGGTATTTATTTCACGCTGGAAATAAAGTTAAAGTTATTTAATAGTTAAACATTACGTCGACATCCGTTTGATTGGCATACAAAAAAAAAGTTGCCAGGTATCATAGAATTAAATAACTAATGAAAATGACGTCTATTAATTAACTGAGTAATCGATATCAAAATAAAACTATAATTAAACAATAAAAAAACAATTATTTTTAAATATACATAACCTATTGGCAGTTCTCAACTTTTAGATTTAGATCTCAACATTTGACAATTTCAACGCTACTGTGTTAGCGTTTTGTTGTACCTCATAAGGTAGAATAATGTTATCCCTGTCCTTTTCATACGTACGAGTAGGGATCAAAAAGTAGTGAGAACGACATACTCCTTGGTAAGAAAAATAAATAAATACTGGCAGGCATAGCTCAGATACATATTTGTAATATTAATAAAGAAAAAATCGTCGATTCTTTTTTATTTTTTTCTGAATGTAGTCATTTGTTTGCTTCGTGTTGGAACGTGTTCTCGAAAATGGAGAAAAACGAATTGCGAGCCGTTATTAAATACCTCCGTTTAAAAAATTTAACGACGTAATCGATTCATTGCGATTTGGAGGCAACATTAGGAGAGTCTGCTCCGCCGTATCCCACTGTCGCAAGGTGGGCGTCTCAATTTCGAGTAGGGAGAACGAGCACGGAAGACGAACATCATTGCGGCCGTCCATCGACGTCAGTCACCCAAGAAAATGTTGCGAAAGTCGAGAAAATTGTATTGAGCGATCGAAGAGTTACCATCCGATACATAATTCAAGAATCGGGCATTTCATATGGAAGTATTCAATCCATATTGAAACAATCTTTGAATATGAGAAAAGTCTCCGCAAGATGGGTGCCGAGAATGTTAACCGACAGTCAGAAACAAAATCGACTTGACATTTCGAAGATATTGTTGGACAAGTTTCAAGAAGATTCTGAAAACTTTTTGTCTCGTTTCGTAACAATGGACGAAACATGGGTCCATCATTTTGACCCCGAGACAAAACAGCAATCTTCGCAATGGAAACGGCCATCATCACCGACCCCGAAGAAGTTTCGTGCCGTGGCATCGGCTGGCAAGGTCATGGCCTCAATATTTTGGGACTCAGAACGGATATTGTTGATTGATTACCTGGAGCGTGGAACCACTATTACAGGCCAATATTATAAATGCAACTTTAATTTCCAAGTTGAGGAATGCCATCAAAGAGAAAAGGAGAGGGAAACTTCGAAGGGGCGTGCTGGTTCATCACGACAACGCACCCGCGCACAGGTCGGCAATTGCGATGGCTGCCATTCAGCAAGCTGGCTTCGAATTAGTTAACCATCCCCCTTATTCACCAGATCTGGCGCCTAGCGATTTTTATCTGTTCCCCAAATTGATAGAATACTTAAGGGGAAACAGGTACGAAGACGATAACGAGGTGATGGATGCCGTGGAGAGCTTTTTGCGGGACCAAAACAAAACTTTTTTTTGAAAGGGATTGAAGCCTTGGAAAAGCGCTGGACTCGGTGTGTAGAGAGACTCGGAGACTATGTCGAAAAATAAATTATTATGATATCAATAGTCATTATATTCTATCTCATTCTCACGACTTTTTGATCCCTCCTCGTATTATTGTACATCTGAAATGAACAAAGATAGGTGTAGGCCAAATATGAGTTTATGTAAGTATTTTTGATGACGAAAACTATTGGATATACACTGCTCATAGTCGATGCGAGTAAAAGTGATGGAACCTTGATCAGAATAGGTCGCATAAATTCATAATAGGCTAACATTAGTAAATACTAGATGTTCACAAAAGCAATAGACACAAACATAATAGCCATATGTATTTAGAAAACGTCTTATTAACAAAGTGGTTTTTATCGATTGATCGGAAAAAAAACTGAAGTCGATTTATTAATAGATTATAAAAATTGATCTGGCAACATTTATTTGCTCATGTCACAGACTGAGACTGCTCTGTGGTTCGTTACGTGCGTGATTGCTTTGTTTAAATCATAGACATAAATATTTAAATACGTTGAGTTTTGAATTCCGTATTTACTTAGTTATTATAATTTACGTGCTTTTCTGCTACTACCGATTTGAGCTAATAAGTTCCTCAAGTGAATTTTGTTTTGTGAGATATTTGACTCTTACTAGTCCTGTTCTTTGTGAGATATTTGAAATGTCAATGTCAGTTTCGAATTATAACCTAGATTTTTACAAAAGAAAAACAATGATATCTCTTGAACCAGGGAGAATAAATGAAAAATGGTTTATGATTATGAAAATACAATGTTTTTACTATTATGTAAAATAAAAATCTTCTGGGCACAACAATTTTCCACTGGGACCGAGCTTCCCTTACAAAACGGGCAATCTCCTTTAGCTGGTTTCGGCGGACCCTTTTTTTTGTATAGGAAATCATCAAATGACTTCTCCCGCTCTGGGCGGAGCGGGAGGGCGTGTCAGACTTTTACTGACTAAAACTCACCCGCGTTTCTTCTGTTGCCTGTGCCGGGGCCACAGTAACTCTTTAACATCCCGCAACCCTGGCTGGCATTGGCCCTAGCGGACCCCTTCAATGGTAGTGACATCTCTCTGAGGTGCGCGTGGAACACAACGCGTCGTCGACTCGGGCCAGGTCCTTACCGGACGGCGAGCTTCCGGTAGACCCCCAGCTACATTTCTAGCATATTCCCAAAACTCGACAAAAAATGTGAAGATTAGATCTAACTGAAATTTTGCGTTGCGGCTGAGTTCCAACCACGGATAAGTCTGGTTTTGTTTGCTTGATAGGCTAAAAGCTCGATTTGAATAGGTACTTACAAGCTGAGATATACGCCACTGACGAATAACTGATAAAATCGCCTCATCGTCCAAGACTCTTCTGCCGATAGAGTTATTGCGACCAGTTACAATGGTACAATTCACACAGCGATCCAAGTCGTCAAATCCGATCGATAGGCGTAATCAGTTGTCCAAAATAGAGAGCCAGGTAATTCAAAGTAGCAAGATCCGTCGAATAGTCCTTTATAATATGCAAAGCCGAGGTCGTAGGGTTATGCAATAAAACATGGAAAATACGTGCGCACTCAGAACGAAAGAAAACGATCGAATCAACGAATGCCGGTTTTTTCTGCCTGTCATCTGTCAGTCGATGATCAGTGTTGCTAATTGAAGAAAAATTAAAGGAACGCGATTCGCTATGAATCGATCCCAAGAAACGATTGATAAGCACTTGTCACTCGATTTTCATACATATTCTGAGATTTTACCGATTTATTCATTATCGATTTCTAAGAATTTAGGCATGTATTTAATTGATTATTTAGTTTCATAACTTAATTTAACTTTTCTCGCTTCGTAGATAAAAACATGGTACTGTATTTTGTGATTTCCCTTAGAAAAATGTAACGATTTTTTAATACACATTTCATCTATTTAACTGCTGGGCCCAAGATTTCCCATCTCTTTTATATGTCAAAGGGAAATTCGCGTAACTGTATCACAGGTGCACAAACCGCTTTGCCCATTTTAACGCGAAGCGAATATGTGACTTCCGTGTAATTTTAGTTTATTGCAAAACTTCCTCGACATTTATTTGGTATATTACGAATGCAGGTGGCTGAGTACAAAAGAGATGAGTTTGAGTTCGAGTTTCCATGTGCAATACTTGAGGTTTAAACATAGTTTTAATAAACATTTTTGTTTATTATAATAATTATACGTACGTTAGGTCGTACCTAGCATGTGTTGTGTGTTGCCGCAAGATAGTTCGATGTGCGATTTGTCTCTATTTTAGTACAATACACATATTTTGCTGTGCCAATCTGCCTAGCCTATTCCCAACAGTGTTGGGGTCGGCTTTCAGTCTAACCGGATGCAGCTGAATATCAGTATTTTACATGGAGGGACTGCCTATGTGACCTCCACAACCCAGTTACTGGGTAATACGATAGCCATTGGTAAGACTGATTGTAAGACTTTCGGGCTTCTGATGACCCGTAGGGACTGTCAAAGATCCACAAATGATAGCCGGGAGCAATGGCGTAACGTGCTTTCCGAGGCACGGAGGGGTCTTGGTATGTAAAGACGGTCAACCACCCACGGACCAACCGCGGCAAGCGTAAACCTAATCAATCGACCCGTGCGGCTGTTATTACTTAGCCGCAAGCCCCTTATATACCTTGCTTTGAATGATATCTATACACAGACCGTGTATGAAGCTAAATCTGTCTGAGTGGCTCAGTCTGATCCGGATTACAAATCTTGAGTGGGCAAATCTAAAGCGTTCCTCAGCCAATACAAAATTGTGCCTAATCGAAATATACTGTTTCTGATACACTAATTACGAAATCACTTAACCATATTATGTAGGTTTATTTATTTGGGCAAAAGAGTGTTTCCTCATAATTGAAAATACATGACGCAAAGAAACTATGGAATCCACAGAGTACGGAGAAGCCTCGACGGCCGCTGCTAGAGGCGGCATTGTCAACACTTTCCATACAAAACAAGCGTGTCTCCGTTTACTCGCACTACGATACAAATGCCGTATGGAAACTGACGGCTTTGAAGGCGGTTCCTGACAGAGGTTGTGCACTCAACGCACTATCAGTCCCTCGAATTTATTAGTAGTGCACTTTTCTAGACGCTGCCGTCGCAGCGGCTCCATGCTCTGTAAAGAATACACTGCGTAAAAGATTATATGGCAGAAAAAGACATGCTACGCTCAACGGTGAACAAGTCGTTGGAGTACCTATAAATAAATAAATAAAACATATTCGTAGAAAGCTAGGAGGAAGATAATAAAACAAAAGTTTGACTGGTAGTCAAATCAAATTAATTAAAACTGACATTTAATTCTAAAAGTGTTGACCAAATGTAAATTTTTAAATGCTATTAAATTTTCCCAGTTCGTAGGCATTAACAATCACCAATACGTCGAAATAATATGAATGAAAATATTTATCAGTCCAGCTGCATATTTCCCATACGCCGCAGTAGGTGCATAATTATCAATCAATCCATCTAATTTATTTGCATAATACATGTTAAAAAGGTGTTACAGGTATAAAAGGTACATTGTATTATAACCTAATGAGGTGTGCAAATTATATATATTAGGTACTAATAGCAACATTTACACAGATTTTTTTTTAAATAATTAAATGGGTAATTATATAAAACAGATTATTAACATAAAAACACAATATCCCAACCAACTAAAGCTATTAAAAAACTAATATATAATTTTTAATTGAATTAGGTACATTAAAAAAATAGAATGTCAAATTATTATTTATACATCAGATCAAATATCAGTAAACTTTTTATTTGTGGTGCTATGTTAGATAGAATCAGTCATCTTTCATTTAAATAATCTTTAATTGAATAGTAACATTTTGCAACTAGGAATTCGTGCAAATATAATTTAAATTGGTCCATTTTGTGTAGGTCTGTGATGCTTTTTGGCAACTTATTGTATATTTTGGGTGCCATGCCCAAAATGTTTTTATTAAATACTGCTTGTTTTGTGACGTCTTACACATATTTTATGTTTGTGTCGTGTGCTTCTTGGCTGGGTATAACGATGTAGATTCGCTTTGACAAAGATCGCCACTTCATATTTATATAAAGACACGGGAATGTTAGTAACTGTAACTATTGAAAATGTGGCTTACAGCTTTCTGTGCGGTGTATGCCACACATTGCCCTTATGCATTGTTTCTGGTCTTTGAACGCTATTTCTCTGTCTGGCGAGTTCCCCCAAAATATTTATAATATAATTGTGATAAGTACCTACTAACTTAACTTATTATAATAGAATAGATTTGTTTAATTAAAATGTATAATATTTTCAGCAGAACATGTACACATAAAATGCCAGCTGATACCCAGAACGGATATAAAGCAAAATTATTTAACTAAGAATTTCAGGAGTTATAATTTTTGATCAGTTGAATTAAAATAAGTAAAAATACGTATATTTATGTATAACTAAACACATGACTCAGTTAAACAAATTATATGTTAATTTCGTCTGTGGTGAGTTTAATCTAACAGGAAAATGAAAATTATACTTTTACGTGGAACTCGACAGCCCGTGCTTGCGTAGCTATTATTGGATATAAACCCAATAATAGTTATATATAACCTATAATAAATGTATAATTTCAACATGGATGATGTAACAAACATTTTGTAACAATATTTTAAAAGAGTGTCCATGGAGTTTCCTGCCTGTCTTCTCCATAGGACTATGCTTTGGAATGGGTAAGTCGCTTCATCTTTCTGACTGACCGACTCCTTGACAATTTTATTATAAAGTGCCTGCAAATGGTTTAATTGAAATAAATGCTTTGAGCTTGAACAACATGTAAGTTTATGACGTTATTGTTACATGCAGTCAAGAGAATTGAAGAAAAAATAAATCATAACGAGCCTGGACCAGTAGCGCCGCTTTCGCCACAAATCACTAAATATTTTTAGCGCTAAACGAATGTAAAACATCGTTCGGTTTCAGTTAATCGTTTGAAGATAACAAGATAAGATATTTTGGCGCAGCCGTGAGGCGCACACTATTGTTGTTTAAAACATTATTCCGACTTTTTTATTTCTTATTTGTATTTTGTGTTTCACGAACTGTTAACTGTATAATTATTCTTTTTTTTCTTTCTTTCTCTTTAGAATGATGTTTTAAGTTCCAAAGGTGACAACGTTATTTAGAAGAAATGCAATGAGGTTATACACTCAGTGGCACGGAATCTTGGCCAAGCGCTTACCTCGCAAATACTCGCAATAACAAAAACTTTGTTTCCAATGACTGTTTCTTATGAGGGTAGGTCAGAAAAATGTTTACTCTTAGTTCAAGAGGGTAATTCATTATGTTTCAGTGCACTGTGTGCAACTTTTAATTTTTAGTTGAATCGTGTCTCTTGAGCGACTAAGTTGCAAGTTTAAATTTGTGTGTTGTAAAAGTTTACGGTTAACTTATTGAATTATTGTGGTTTTGTGCTTTTTATTTATTAATTGAAGGTGCTTTAACACCAATAAAAATGCCATTAACACCAGCACAGGTTGCACAGGCTGTAGCATTAATCGACCAAGGATTGACACAGCGTGAAGTTGCTGTGGTGCTTAATGTACCACGTCCATCGATGCAGTATGCCCTAAAACGATACCAGGAGACAGGCCACTATTCTCGTAGACCAGGCAGTGGAGGCGTCAGATGCACATCGGCCCGGGACGACCGTTTTATTGTCCTGGAAATTTTAAGAAACCGCTACCTGCCCGCTGTTGAGATACGCCAGCGGCTCCAAATTGTAAGAGGCGTGAATGTTAGTGAGCGCACGGTGAGAAGACGAATGGATGAAGTGAATTTAAAAGCCCGTAGGCCAGCACGCGGTCCAGAACTCCTCAGACATCACCGAGTAGCTCGACTTCAATTCGCACGTGAACACGCCAGCTGGACCCACGAGCAATGGGCTCGAGTGCTGTTCACAGATGAGTGTCGAATAGCTTTGCGTGCCCCAGACGGTCGGGAGCGAGTGTGGCGAAGAAGAGAAGAGAGATTTCTACCCATTACCACCACACAAACTGTGAGTTTCCATGGAGGCTCTGTAATGGTTTGGGGAGGAATAAGTTCCGATGGTCGTACGGAGTTGGTTATCGTCGATAACCGGCTAACTGCAGCTCGATACATCGAGGAGGTCCTCCAGGAACATGTTTTGTTATATTCGGGAGACATTGGGTACGACCAATTGGTAGGAATTCCTACTAATGCACGATAATGCACGCCCACACGTTGCACACTGCGTTGAAGAATACCTTCAAGAAGTTGGTACTCAAAAATTGCAGTGGCCAGCTCGTAGTCCGGACTTAAACCCGATTGAGCATATCTGGGACATACTCAAAAGAAAGATAAAGTCTACCTCCGACCTGCCAGAAACTCTTAACCAACTTTGAAATGCAGCACTGACTGCTTGGGAAAGCATACCGCAAGTTGATATCAGGAACATCATTCAAAGCATGCCAGATCGAATGCAGGCCATAATTAGGGCTAGAGGAGGAAACACCTGATACTAAAACATAGAGACAATGAACCAAATTTAGGTTTTTTTTATTCTATAGTGTTTTGAAATTGATAGTGTATAATTCTTTGTAGTGTTGCCCAAATTCAGTCTTGGTCTTGCAGTTTTGGTCTTGTTCTTGCGTTTTTGCAAGACCAAGACCAAGAACAAGACCGCGTATTTTTAGCAAGACCAAGACCAAGACTGACCGTGCAAGACTTGAGCAAGAACAAGACATAGCCTGCAAGACTCTTGCGTCTTGCAGCTAGGACTTAGCGCTATTTCACTGAGTAGTTAGGTGTAACAGTTCGGTGTATAGGTAGGTACGCTTAGGAATTCTATGAGACGCAAAAAACTGTATCAAAGAATATGAAAAACTGGACCTATGCGCATTACGACTAATACCATAAACATAGCGAATAAAAAAATATCTATTAAAATCAAACTGAGTGCATGCATAGTTATGTTTTAACCATCGGCACTTTGATAATGCGGCATCAAAGGTTTTGTACTTACTTCTCAAAGAAATTTGCCGCTTTTCGGAAGTACATGGTTATGATACACGCGCCGGCGGCTTCTTTTGAAATCTAAAACAATCGTTGCCGCCACGCCGAAATCATAACATTTGTGACACTATTTGATTGCCGCCATAGGGCGTAGGTATACTCATGCAAAATAATTTCGAATTTTTTTAAGAGTACCTACAGGTGTTCCAAAGAATAAATAAGTTTCAGAGTGCTTAGAATGAAAATGAATACATTATACTGATCACGCAAGTAGTATTATGATTAGGATAAAATGGTAAGGATAGGTAGTAGATGTCATATTAATTCATTCTAGTAAGTATATATTATAATATTGATTACTTATATGGTTTTAAACTAATTACTTAGGTACTATTATTGTACATTTAGTCATTATATTTCTTAAGTTTTTACAAGAAAAAATAGCAAAAAAGTGTTCAAATATCACCCGTTTAATAAATATTGTAGCCACTTTTAAATATACTTGAAACGTGTAAAAAAATTCTACAAAACTAATAAAATAATATAAAAAGCGTAGGTACTTACCTACTAATAAAATAAAAAGCCTGCGATAAGAGTTTTGTATTACTTACCAGGCCGAATATCTCTGAGAGAGATGATGAGAGTAAGTATTTACTAGCTGTGCCCGCGACTTCGTCCACGAGGAATAGTAACTTTGGAGGTATAGTGACGTTCAGGACTTATTTATTTATTTTAAAACTTCTGTCATCAAACATACAAACGAACTCTTCAGCTTTATAATATTAGTATAGATGTACGCCAAAACATTCACTTATATGTAAAGAATAGTGATTGGCACTAATTCTATTTTATTCACGCGTCGCGTCTGTACAAGTAGGTAATATTTAGTGTGTGTTTGTACGCCGCACGCGGCATTGTTTGATTTGCGGCGGCATCCTTTTCATAGAGCCGGCACGTGGCGAGGCGGCGCGGTAGAAAGCAAGGAAACGTACTATAAATAAAGGAATTATTTTAATTCCAGTCATTTCCAATTGAGCTGTGCTTCGAGTCTAACTTAATAATTGTTTTTACTAATTCTCGTTGTTTTCTAAAAACGTATCACGTGTACAATTTAATATGAGTGACGAAGATTCAAATTATTCTAGTCCGAGTAACGAGAGTTTGAGTCACAGATCTAAAAGACCCAAAAGCAAATTTGAGGAGTTTTTCGAAATAATTCATGCATCCCAAACTGCCTTCTGTAAATTGTGCCAACATAAAAGGATTGAAATAAAAATGAAAAACAGAAACACTTCAGGCTTAAGGAAACATCTAATATCTTTCCACAAAAAGGAATCAGAAATATTTCTTCCTGTTAAACCAAAATTAAGTGGAGATATCACAAGCTTTTTAGTAACCGCTGGAAGAAGTGGACAGGTAAGAATATTTTTTTAACAGTTAAAAGAATTTTAACTCCGCGTAGCTATTCATGCGATACTTTCAAAAACGCCATTAACTTACGTAAGTATTTTTGAGTTAGTGGTGTTTTCATCTAGGGGTGCGACATATTAAGTATGTAATTATCGTCTTAAATATTTTTTATAAACACCCATATTTTCATTTAATCGGCCAGTAACAACTAAGTACTTTATTTTGGTAAATTACAGTACAGTGCAACCTTAATATAACAAATATCAATTTAACGATTTTCTCGATTTAACAACAACAAACCTCCTCCTCTTATACGCTCAAACCTAGTATGTTTTAAATAATAACACAAGATTTATTGTTTTGTTTCAGTCGGAAAACAGCAGTGACAACATCACGACAGCTACAGTTGATTGGGTGGTGAAAAAATATCTTCCCTTCTCATTTTTCGATGACGAAGCTACACAAGTATATTTTCGACGTATTTGCCCTAGTATGGTGTTTCCTAAAAGGTCTACACTTAGAAGGAAAGTCAAAGAGCGATTTGAAGAGCTCCAATTGAATCTCAAGGAACGACTTCAACAATTATCATCTAAAATGTCTTTTACCATTGATGGGTGGACGTCAATTGCTGGTAGGAGTTACTACGGGGTTACTATTCATTATATAGACAACGAATGGAAGTATCAATCTGTAGTTCTTGATTTTATACCATCACGCGGTCGACATACTGGGGAAGATATTGCAACGATTTTCCATGAATGTTTATTGGAATATGGCATAATTGATAAAATACAAGGTATCACGGTCGACAACGCAACTGCAAATACCAAATTTATGTATGAACTGGGCAAACAGCTGCCGCCACACTTTGATTCAGACAATCAACATTTCCGGTGCTTTGCTCACATTTTAAACCTTGGTGTACAAGATTTATTAAAGACCTTAGCATTACACTGTGAGTCTGACACTAACGCGCAAGATCAGCAGTACGAAGACTATGCAGACGAAACTGAGGATGAGGAAGATGAAGAATCTGCACCAAATATTGCTGACTCGCGTACATCTGTAACAAAGTTACGCAGTATTTCCAGTAAAATAAAAAGAAGTGAGATAGTGAAGAAGAAGTTTCAGTCTGCTTGTGAAGCAGCTGGCGTGCCATCAAATCTAAATGCCATTCTTGACTGTCCAACGAGATGGAATTCCACACATGATATGATTGGATTTGGTTTAAAAGTGAGAGCGGGCATTGACATATTGTGCAGTTCTGTCACCGAATTAAATGATTTTCAAATCACAGCTAATGAATGGCAGGTACTCGAAAAATTACATAAATTTCTAATAAACTTTAAACTTTTAAGTACAAAACTTGGTGGAGACAAATATGTTACATTACCGCTAGTCATTGTATCATTCAATCTCTTGCTAGATAAAATTGAATCCATGGTAAAACAGTTAGATGAGAAACCTAATCGATCTGAAGTGGATGAAAGGCTCATTCTAGCTTTCCAAGCAGCTCGAGACAAAATGCTTAAACATTACAAGAAGAGCAACTGGATTTATTGTACTTCTTTAATTTTAGACCCAAGGCATAAGGCTCAGACTTTTGACCTGACAATGTGGGGGAAGCAACTTAAAACAGAAAGTCTGCGCAAGTTCAATGAACTTTATGAAGAATATAAAAGTCTACACTCACTGAACAAATCTCTGGAATTACCAGAAAAAGAAAATAAAGTATGTGATGAAGATGAAGACGTAATAGACTTTGATAAACTCTATGAATGTCCCTCGACGTCATCTGGATCTTGTCTTCAAGGCTTAGTGATAGACGAGTTGGAGGAGTACCTGAGAAAACCAAGAACTGCCAGCTCGGAAGACATTTTAGATTGGTGGAGGACGCATGAGACAGAGTATCCGATTTTATCGAAAATGGCCCGTGATTTTCTCTCAATACCTGCAACTTCAGTACCTGCTGAGAGGTTATTTTCTAAAGCATCATTAGTAATTAGAAAACATAGAAATAGGTTAAGTGATGAGTCAGCCAGATGGTTACTTTGTATTAATTCTTGGTCAAAAAAATTGATATAAAGTATCATAACCTAATGATAAAGCTGTTGATTTGTGTTGTATTTTATTTTTTATTCAAATAAATGATAAATCGTAAAACTCTTTTATTAAATTTCTTATAAGTTGAGGGTTCAATCTCTTTCTAGACAGATAAGTATTGTTCTTTAAAATACAGTCAAGTTATTGTAATTAATTTGTTTTTTTACATGTTTTAGCAAATGTAAGCTTATAAATCATAAATGTTTATTAAGAAACAGTTACTTCCATGGAAAACGACATATAGGTCAGTTGATTTTTCGAATTTCTTATCAAATCTTCAGTTATTTATTAATCTGCTTGATCTTTACTATGGCTATGTTAATTCAAGCTCACAATGTTCCAATTCTAATACGTTTTTCTAAGATTTAAAGTAAACTTTAGTAAATAGTAATAGACTAATAGGTAATTGCAAGACTTGCAAGACTCTTGCTGCAAGACCAAGACCAAGACCAAGACTGGGAGCGCAAGACCAAGACCAAGACTGGCTAAGTCTCGTCTTGTTCTTGCATTTGGGCAACACTAATTCTTTGTTTATGCAAAAGTGCCCAATTTAATAAATAAACTTATTGGTGTTGTGACGTTTTCAATTTCAAGTTCTAAAAGCTTAAGAAACACTTACTGAGTGCATCTACCCTTATTTCAGTGTCAAAAATACATTTAAGTGCGAAATATCGTGAAATTTACATGTGGCCAAGTTTCCGTGCCGGTGAGTGTATAATACTAGAGGAGCAGCGTCCTACTAACAATTTAAAAAAAGCAGCCACTTACGAGTTCAAAGTTGTAGTTTTGAAACGGATACATAAATTATGTCAATCTGTCAAAATAATGTTTGGTCTCATTTCTTCTATCGTCAAACGTTGGAATGAGACAAGACATTGTTTAGGAAAACCGGCCAGAGTTGCAAATAATCAACATAATTTCCTCAGAATAAATTAAGGTATTTATTGAATCAATTACTATGAAAGGTTGTAATAGGGAACTTTCAACAAATTAATGATTTAAGGAAATTGACAAGGATTAGGTTAAAGGAAGACAAAAATGCGTAATCATAAATATTATATTTCAGAACTATTAACATTGTGTCAAATAACTATTGTATAACCTCACATTACTCCTAAGATTATTTATTGCTAATAAAATTAATTCTGGTGTAAGAAGTGATTAATGTCCTGCGCAGACTGGCGTACGGGACGGCAGAGGGTTTTAAATTTATTAATTGAATTTAATACTTATCCAATCGAAATAAGGTATAATATTTCAATGCTCGGTGATCGACTCGATGCTCCTGAGAAAACTGTGCTGCAATAGCGCAGTTTTCTCGGGAGCGTCGAAGAGTACGCTGGAGGATACCGCGGCGGGAGGCGGCGGTATGCGCTGAGCTTTCTATTATTATTGATACGTGTCTGTTCTTCTTGTCCCCCACAACACACTCTTTCAAAAGCAACTTTTCGACTGCGTAGTCGTTAGTGGAATGATCAAATGGGCGAGCGGTGGCTACTCGGCGGATGCCGCGGCATACGTGGATGCTCCAGTAACACGGACGCTCGCGGTATCGCAGAGGATTTTTCTTGTCAGCGTGCGCTGGTGGATAGAGGGGTCCTCCTCAATGCTCTCCCCTGCCGTCCGCCACTGTGTGCATGCCAATATTCAAGTCAAAACCTTCGACATACACGTGAATGTGTTTCTTTTCCATTTAGTGACTGTTTGGGTCTTGTACAGTGTGTTTAAACCAAACAGACTATAATAATAATGATGGATCGTTGGTGCATCATTTTCATTGAAAGCGTCTAACGGGCCTCTGCGAGTTAGCTTCGGCCCCTCGTACGCCTTCCAAAGGTCCGGGACCCCAGAGTCTCTACGTTGACGTCGTGGTGGGGCTTGCGCATTCCGGACTGTAGGTCTGTACCGGTAGAGTTTACTTTGCCGGAACAGGTCTAGGGTGAGGAGCCAGACCAAGTGAGATACAGGAACCCACAGGGCAGCATGTGGCGAGCAGTTGGGCAGTAGCGACCCCACGCAACCTATCTTCCGGGAGAAGTCATGTTCCTCATCTCTGGCTTGCCTTTATTGGCTGGCTGGACGGGGAACTGACCTCCCACCTCATTCTTGCCTTTATTGGCCGGCTTGAGTATAGATTCGCAAGAGCAAACATGCTCGGAAGAAGGAAGTATTCCAGTAAGATGCTGGTAGGGGTTTTGGCCGTACTTCCGGGATTGTCCTGATAGCCGTGGAATACCTCTCCACTCCTCTTAAGCACCTCAGGACATGTTGCCCCCTTGTCGCTAGGACACTATGTGCTAGCGACCGTTTCCGGGGGCCCATTGTTGAGTGTGCAAGTCACCCCCAGCCATTTTATCCGTGTATTTATAAAACATTGATCAGGCAGGGGCCATAATCCTTCCAAAGTTTTAGGTGACCAGTCCACTTTAGCCATTCAAACCCCTAGTCCAATATCTTTGTTTTCATGTCCTGCAATAGTCCTACACTAACCGGGGGTCATCCTTGGGTGCACCTGCATAGTGCATACAGGGATAATCGTCGGTTGGTGCCTCATTTTCATTGAAAGCGTCTAACGGGCCTCTGCGAGTTGGCTTCGGCCCCTCGTACGCCTTCCAAAGGTCCGGAACCCCAGGGTCCCGAGATATGTCAGAGACACAAAAATAATAATAATGACTTACAGGAACATACATTCGTCATTCACTAAACTCCCAACAGTTTGGCAAAATCAAAATCGTTTTTGCTGGTAACACTGCTGGCAAAAACAATGTTTGATAAATTTATTTCGTCTCGGTAATGTTTTTTTTGGATAATCTGAAAAAAATTGAACAAATATTCTTGTGAAAAGTAACAAAACTAGCTTTATTATCCTTTTCAGACCGTGACACAAATTTTAACCGCTCATTTCACCATTTTTATATTTTTAATAGCTAAGCAATCGCTTACTTGACGTCGAGCTGACAACTGAAGTCAGATATGCTTGCGGACATATACGACGTAGTAACACCTCGGCGGCGTACACTGCTGATCTAGTCCTATACCACGTGTAACAAGAGGATTGACATTCCTTTAAACCACGTAAAGAGAATCATGTTCTTTGCCCGTATACAAAAAATCAAATCAAATCCAATGAATACTTTAGCCACAGGAAATAATTTTTCATTTTCTTATTTTTCAACATGATGTAGATCTGAGTCCGTAAATAATAGGTAAACACGGTCAACCACCTGTGCAAAACATGATTCTATTATCTGCGTCTCAAATTCTCAATATGCTTGAAAGACAGAGAAAGATATACTACTCTGGCACGCCCCGCCCATTCCCACAAAATCTTACAATTGGAAAGAAAAATAAATATTACTTATGCAAGTTATGCGTTAGTGGTGCATAGACAATTGCAAGTGTGTGTGTGAGCGGATTTTTTTCGGCAAAGCGTGTCGGGACTCGACTAGGTCAGTCAGTGCACCGGCGCGCTTTGCAGAGAGCATGCATAATACCTGCGCCCCGCACCGCCGCCTGCGCCGCCGCCACGCCCCGCACCGCACCGTTGATCACTGACTTTGCGTAGATAAAGCGTGTTTACTTTTTATGTAGTTGATTCTGCTATTTATTTTGTTTGAAAACTGCAATTTTCAAATTTTCCATTAACTACTAATCTTCGTGTTTTAAAATGTTTCGATGGATTAGTACTGTGCTCGTTTTCATTTAATGTCGTACATCCAGATACACGTTATATAACATCATTGTAGAAATGTAGCAGAATTCCATAGCAAAAGTTTGTTCGGTGATGTTCAAACACACACAAACCAATTTATGTGGCCAAGCAGCATCATTAGGGAAGGGCACAATGAAATGACGTGGCAGAAATTACCGCTCAACATCTGGTGGGTCATCTGCAAATAACTTTACCTAATGTAAGAAAATTACAACAGACTGCGTCTTAATAAAAAACATGTCAAACATTAGGAACCGCGATCCTCAATTTATAATTCTCGATCCATTGTGTGAATCAACATTACTAGAACAGTACCGTCGCCGCGCCCCGGCGAATGTGGAAAGTTATGTTACAAGAAGTAACGGCTTATATCACACATTTCCGTTCACCGTCACGCAATATGCGTCTGAGAGCTAACCGAGTACTCCTTAACCCGTTAGTTTTGTTTAGTGCACTTGTTCCACGCCCCTATGATATGCGGACTAATATTGTAGTTGACATACTGGCTGTTTGTTCCGTCTTATATACTCTGTGGAGTCATTCCGTGAAGTTTTGCATGTTTATAGCCACAACTGGCCAGGCTGTGGTTGCAGTAGTCACATTGTCTCCTATTTACTCGAATACAGTTTGCTGGTTAAGAGAGCTTCACCAGTCCTGTTCAGTAGCTTGTTTATATCACACAATATTGTATGCACTTCCATTATTAATATAGTATAAATAATTAATCAATCCGGAACATATATACATCCAGACAAACGGACAAAAAATTATTCGTTACTCTTTTATATGTATATTATAATAAATGAGTTCACGTCTGCCAAATAAATGATTAAAGCACGCTTTCGATGAATCTACGTTCAAATCTAAAATCAATGGTTCGTTCGAACTTTTCGGAAAATTTACAGTGACTTGTAACCTTTCAGTAGTACATTACTTACATAAACCAAGAATTAATAACATTGAAAAAAAAAGTAGTTATGCGTTTCTGGTTTCAACAGAGCGCGGGGTTTTGAATGGCTCAATATTTTCCTTGTTAGTGAAAAAATTAAACAGTAAAGGAGATATGTTGGGTAAAACGGTAAGAACTGTTCACTCTTAAATTTCTTGCACCCTAGGTTTCAGAAAGACTAAACTATAATTACCTCCATTACTTTAGCTGTCAAGCCCGCTGATTGGAAATTGCATTTCTGAACGCCTGTTATCCAAGCAGAACAGCTAACATAAGTTTCACAGCCCATTTCCTGATCAGGGACTTGATGAACCACAGAACACAGAATCACCGGCCGGCAGCGTCTAGTGACACCTGCCGTGTCACTATGCCGTGACTATGGGAAAGTAGGGTAAAATCGCGACAAGTTTGAAAGAATATATTTCTACTTTATTAGGCTTTATGTACTCGTAGTTTATTTCATAAATTACATAATTTGCACTTGAAATCACATTTTTCTTGTTTTTAAATAACAAACAATAATCATCGCACAAAATTTATGTTTTTAATGTTTTGCCCCATGCCTTTTCAAAACCGGGTATACCCAAATCTCATACCATAACAGAAGTTACAATGGAAATCATCTAATTCTGCAGCCATTATGGCTGCAATTTTTACCTTTAAGCTATTGCACCCATGCATGTCTCCTTCACGTGTATTTCAAATAAAATAATAATAAATATTCTAGGTAGTACGTACCCGATATTACCCCGTACGTCTTTGACCCTAACGCACTTGAGATAAAGACAAAAATAAGCTAAAATCATAGCGCATTTAAAACTTTACTTTTGTTTATTTACACTTTTAAACATGCTTAATCTTAACTAGAAAACAATTTTCCTGACCTTGATATACGAGATAATGAAATATTTGTTTCAATCCCCAGAAAATAACATCAATATACTACAAAAACTTTTTCTTATTAATTTTCATCGAGCATGCACTGACGCCATTGTTTGTTGACAAACTTGCGCAAGTAAACGCGCGCGTAAATTTGAAACATGTAAGGTACTGAACTATCTTGTCCCGGTTTTTCCCCCATACCCAATTTTGGACTAATCTCCCCACTAATATAAACTTATTTATAAAAAAAAAACAACCGACGATCTCTTTTAGTTTTTTATTTAAATTGCAATCTGAAGTTGGCCTGTAACTTAATTTTTCCTTCTTGAAAAACCTTTATGAGTTAATAAAGATAAAAACTACATAGATGTTACTTGCAAGTTTTTATGTGTTCCCCGATTACTCGAGGACGGCTGGACCGATATGGACCTGATGATGGGATCCTGGTTATTTTTATAGTAACTTGTTCATTTGCTCTTGGAAAGCACCATTTGGTGAAGTGGAACTGATGATGACGACCACAGATTACCACCGGAACTACTCAGTAATAAGTATTTCACGGGTTGCGATTAGATTACTTTAAAATGGTTGCTAAGCATATTATGCTCGTCACAATGCATATGGGGAAGTGGAGCTGATGGTGAAGTACCTGGAGAAGTCCTCAACAATAAATGTCCCTGCATCGGGAAAAGCAATATTTTGTAAAAGGTGATGAGCAGTTGACATTAGGCTATTGTAACTTAGATAAATTATAAACCAATCCACTAAAAAGTGAAAAATAAAAAACTTTTTTGCAAAAAAAAACAACCAACTTAAAAAAAAAAAACAACAAAATGAAAAATATCTTTAATTTCGGAAGTCGGTATCTTTGGTTTAGTAATTTCGTTTCTTGCCACCGAATTGCGAAATTAAAGTGTGTTTTCACTTAGTAATGTTTTTTTGGAAGTCGGTTGTTTTTTTTATAAATAAGTTTTATTTTCCACTTTTTAGTTATGGTACCTAACCCACCCAAACTCATATACCACTACTTGCTAAGTAAATAACAGTGATAGGAAGTTATTGATAACAGACTCACAAAGACTCCGGTAAACCATTAGCGCTGTTTCAGGATCAGTAGTGTCTGAGCTCTTTAAAGATATAAATTAGCTTCCTGATCCGGGTGCATAGGGCTTCAATATGAGGTTGCCAGCTTAGCTTTTGATCAATGTGGATCCCTAGATATCAATACTAATCAAGGCCTCACATAACATAAGTACGCCTCAAGTAGCGCAATTTGAAGCATATTACCATGACAATTCCAATGAGCCCAAACACGGCTAACGATACATTTTTGGAACGAAGTTCTTTAACGCGACTTGCTGTAGGAGTTGACTGGTAGAAATCGTCACTAATGAAAAAGCGTACATACTACATTTGTTCTGAATTAATACAATATTATACAGCGAAAGGTACTTCGTTCCAAGCGGGTGTCCCACGATAGCTCCCGACTTTCTTTTCAATTGGTTCTAATCGAATCAAGTGTAATCGAGAAAAATCGATTGTCACTTTGTAATGCCGACACTATTTAAGTGCCGTTTCTTTCCAGATTTGGCCAATAATTACGAGAAATCAGATAAAGACAATCAAAGAAATCAACGTTTTGAGACGTATTGTGATACAAAAATAAATAATAATGTATACTGTTCATTTTCAGCTTACGCAAATATCTTTAAAAGTAGGTCCACATTTTCGTAGAATAGAACGTCATAATCTTATGTTCTCCTTGTCAAAAAAAAACATGAAAATGACTTTAATTATTTGATTAATTCACGAAAGTTCTAGGAGAATAATAAAACCGTAATAATTAATTAATGAATATTTAATGTTACGAGCTAGTGAGAAATTTCTATACATGCTAAGGGCAGTTGCTTAGCCATGTCCTTTTATTGTAATAACAATCAAATTCTTGAATAAAGGATAATCAAATTAGCACCAAGGTGGACATTTCACTTTAGTCACTATTGTTTTATTTGCTTTCAATAGTACAAAACTAGCAAAACAAGTTATTTTATTTTCATGGTAACATTGTTATGGTAGATCAGCCATTTATTTTTCCCCACCGGCAGTCGTGACGCCGTAATCGGTGACGAAAGGCGTACTCGCCACACGTCGCAATTAAGAAGTCCACTATAGTCACAGTTATAACGTGATACCGCTAAGTTCTTAAAACATTCTTTCATTTTTGCGAATTATACTACATTAAACTGCGTAATGTAATGAAATAATGATTCCCTCTAAAAGAACAAGGAATATTGTGTGTTGTCGTCATTATTGTTAGTAAAGCGGGTGTTCGTTACGTCCGTACAGAATCGTGACTTCTATTGGTTTTTTTTTAATAGTCCATTATGTCCCACTTAGTAACGATACAATTTTACACGGAATGGCTCAGTAACGAAAATGAGACACTGACTCCGGAGTCATGTCGTATACTATTATTTATTTTTTCGCAGTCAATGGTAAAAAGTAGAGTACACAACTCGTAAAAAAAAACCATCTCGGTCTTTGTATCCCTCGCTCCGCTCAGGATTCTAATCTAGAATCCTTCGCTGCTCTCTGAATCCAACTTAGTCCCTTGAATTAAATTCCCTTTTTTCACTTGTTGTATAATCTACAATCTACTAACTTCACTAATTTGTGTATCGGGACGCATTAGGCTGATATTTGGAATGGAGGATAAAAACTTAATTTGGCCACTCCAGTATAGACGTTCAGTCAGACTGATTGGATCAAATTCGCCTGAACAGTTTAATCTCTCCGTGTATGGTTACCTAAATATGTTGTTCGCTTAGAGACCATGGTTGCAGTCGTGGGTAACCATTCCATCCTTAATTTAAAAACATTTCCAACTTGTAAAGAAGGACTATCAATGAAATTAATGTAAACGTATGCATGCATCAGTAAATTTATTTCAGCAGGTTTGGTTTCAGTAAACCGAAACGTTAATAAAAGCTTGTTGCACTCGCAATGTGACGAACTGACGACTGATGTAGGTTTTGTGAGGCGTAGTGACACGTACAACGCTTTGACCGTCAATTGTTTGTCGGCCCACAACAGCGAGCATTAAATTACAACCAAACCAGACCACAGGCGCATAAGTAAATATGGATCCGTGTTACTTGCATGACGGGACAGCAAACTTGTATTCACTTAGTGGCGGCAACTATCGATTTGTCTGTCAACAGTGTAACACGCTCATTGTGCAGATGAGACGACAATCCACGTGTATTTTTTTATGTAAGTATTGAAGTTTAAGTATAGAGTTGAATGAATTTTCTTTTGTGTGGTTACATAGTAGGTATATCTATTAAATTCTAAACTGTGAACTGACAAGCCGTGTGCACGATGGGATTTTTCAATCGGCAAATATTTTTATTTTAACCCCAATTTAACCCCTTTAGGGCATAATTTCAAAAATCCTTCATTTGTTTATTGTTTCCCAAAAAAAAATACACAAGATACAGTAATCAGTATTTGCCAAACTGCAAAACAGTTTGTCGGCATTTTGTGCTCGCCTTCGTTACACAGGATGAAATTGAATTCATGGGCGTCCTCTTAGGTCATTGTACTCATCATTATGAACAATTTTTACTATGGGACCAAACCTGAAACCGCGAAAATAATCTACTGTTCACTATACTTTGACGAGTTATGCGAACATATGGGAACAGCAGATTTTTTTGACCCCTTAAGAGGATGCCTATAAATTCAATTTCATCCTGTATAAAAGTAACCCTTGAGCAAAACTTATATAAAAAATAATGCTCCGCTATAAAGCATAACAAGGAGCAATCGTGACTTTTAGATGTGCACATTGAGTAAAAGATATTGTGTTCCTCGCTCCAACACAAGCACTAACAAACGAAACAAATCAGAACAGCCACGCAAAACGAACTGAAAAGTACCCATGCAAATTCACATCATGGCTGAATTGAATATCCTGTCACGTGCAACGACTCGTGTAGAGAAATAACCAGCTGCATGTCATTTTTGTGCAATCACTTCAGTATTGTTCATATGAAAATATAACATGTGTGGGATTCAGTGGGATGCTATCTATTAAAACTTTGATTTTGAAAAGCAACGAATAGGTATCATGCATCATCCTTTATTATCTTACCCCCTTTTGATAATAATATGAACGTTGATTAAAGTTAAGTAATGATTAGCGTCTGCTTAAAGCTACGGTTTTCTAGAAGAGCGGTGGCCGTCATATTATAACGGCCGTCATGAAATAGTTATTTGCTATGCAAGGCTGCAAAGTTGTTTTTTGGCGCGAGTACTTGTACTGAAACCTGAGCGTAGCGAGGGTTTCAAAGGTACGAGACGCAGAATAACTTTGCTGCCGAGCGAAAGAAACAACTTTTCACCTCACTACAACCAGAAAAATGCTAGGTAGAAGAAAAACAGCTTAAATAATATATTAAACTAGCTACCGTCCGCGACTTCGTACGCGTGAAATTTCTTGTTCCATCGCATCACCTGCCCTTTTTTACTTCGTTTTCGCTTAGCGCTCTTTCTTACTTCTTCTTTTTGCTCGGCTTCTAAGGGTCCTAGCGTAATGTTACATACCATATAGCCTTCCTCAAGAATTGGACTATAAAATGCTAAAAGAATTTTCAAATCCGACTGGTGACAGAGATTAGCGCGTTCAATAAAAAATAAAATGTGTAGGTAACTAATATGTAGACTAAGCGCATTTTTCTTATTTTAAGCATTTTTATACCCGTCGTAATTTCTAAATGAAAGGGACGATTCGAATAATTTAAAAAGGAATTTACATGTACTTAATCAGCTTTGACTATGAAACTATTTATTTGGATAAGGATTAATACCATGTGTATGAAAACACCTTCGCAAAAATAATGCATTATTTTATAACAAATTTGATTACCATTAAAAAAGTTATAGTAAGCCAACCTTAAAAGATAGACATATGCTCACGGACTTTTTTTTAGAACTTTTTAAGAGGAACAATTCCGTCATACATGATTTTTGCGCAACTTTAACCGTTTATGCAGCGCAAGTGCAAGCTCTCAAAAGGAATAAATTTTCTCCGTTTTTGCAACATTTTTCATTGATGCTCCGCTCCTATTGGTAGTAGCTTGATGTTATATAGCCTATAGCCTTCCTCGATAAATGGGCTATCCAACACAATAAAAAATCAATTCGAACTAGCAGTTCCTGAGATTAGTGCGTTCAACCAAACAAACAAACAAACACTCTTCAGCTTTAATATTAAGTATAGATTAGTGTGGATCAGTTTATTTATTTAAAAAATTAAATGTTAAATTACTGCAATTGGTAATATTGAAAAATAATTTCATGCAGTCCTCATTCTAAACATGAGGTTGTCGCACTGACATGAAATAAGTACGAGTATTAATGCATTTTCAGTGGACTGGCGGTATCGAAATTTATTGAATGGAAAGGTTCGGATTTAGAAAACTCTTTCCACGCTAGCCGGTAAAATGCACTTTTACACTCAGATTTCGAATGATAAAGAGAATCGAGGTTGTGAGGTGAAAAAGGTTTTTAGGGCATTATCATTAGAAACTAGATAGACTGGAGATGATCTCTTTTAGTTTTTTATTTAAATTGCAATTTGAAGTTGACCTTTAACTTAATTTTTAATTCTTGAAAAACCTTTGTGAATAAAAAAAAACTATATGGATGTTACTTGCAAGTTTTATGTGTGTTCCTCGATTACTCGAGGACGGCTGGACCGATATGGACCTGATGATGGGATCCTGGAGAAATCGAGGGAACTCTTTAATTATTATAGTCACAAGTATAGCATTTGGTTATTTTTATAGTAACTTGTTTATTTGCTCTTGGAAAGCACCATTTGGTGAAGTGGAACTGATGATGACGACCACAGATTGCCACCAGAACTACTCAATAATAAGTATTTCACGGGTTGCGATTAGTTTATTTTAAAATGGTTGCTAATCATATTATGCTCGTCACAATGCACATGGGGAAGTGGAGCTGATTGTGAAGTACCAGGAGAAGTCCTCAACAATAAACGTCCCTGCATCGGGAAAAGCAATATTTTCTAAAAGGTGATGAGCAATTGTCATTAGACTATTTTAACGTAGATACATTACAAACCAATCCACTAAAAAGTGAAAAATAAAAAACTTTTTTGCGAAACGAAAACAACCGACTTCCAAAAAATATTTAAATTATTCAAGTTCAAAGGCTGACTTTTGGGCTTTTCAAAAATAATAATAAAAAACTTACATTAAAAAATCCTGTGGGGCCAAGAATTGGTTTAGGGTCTGAGGAGATAGCACATGACCCCTCCTATGCGCCATTTTCATTTGGCAAACGATGCACCTAACACCCTGCAGTTTTTTTTTGGCTTTCGGGCATAGTTTACGTTTTGTAAATTATTTGAATTTATTAAGTCTTAGTTCTTGAATGTGACTTGGAAATTTATAATAAAAGCGTATACATTGACATATAAACGAGCCACCTATTTTCTTGACCCTTGTGTAGGTACAAAAAAATTGTGTTTTAACAAAATAGTTGTTAACATTGTAAACTATTAAAATATCTATCCAAAATAAGCAATATTTCATCACTAAATCACGACTAACAGTTATTTCGTCTCTGAAATACTTGGACGTAGAATTTCGTAAAAGTAAGTAAAAAAACCTAATATTTTTAATTGTACGAGAAATTAATTTCTTGTACCTACAATTTAAAAAAAAATTAAGTTACACAAAGGAGTTTTCTTAGGATCGTTGGAAAGTTTTGAGTAACTACTTGTGAAGCCTATGAATTAACGAGTTTACACAAACGCTCTGCTAACCTAAGTTGCTCTACTTATGTAACAAAAACATTCAATCGACATTCTTCCAACTTTACTTTCCATTCAAAGAAATAAC
This sequence comes from Fissipunctia ypsillon, assembly GCA_947568875.1. Lineage (NCBI taxonomy): Eukaryota > Metazoa > Arthropoda > Insecta > Lepidoptera > Noctuidae > Fissipunctia > Fissipunctia ypsillon. The sequence continues at coordinate 28,879,276 of OX387643.1, forward strand.
GTTGAGAAAAACTTAGGCAAACAGGAAAACGGGTGTTTAACCTACCGAGATATTTTGTTTATCTACCTTGGTATTGCGAAAATGTTTGTATAACAACTTAAATATTCCAGCGATTCTGTTGACCTGAAATCCTACTGAGCACACGGGGTAAACAGCGGAGTGGCAAGCTGAACCGGCGAACTATGCTCTTAGTTTGTGCATATACGTTCAGCTGCAGTCACCCAGCCGCAGCTGCAGCTGCAGCCACTCTATCTTCTACTGAAATTAGATCTGCTTCAGCGCTGCTGCTGTATTCCGTGTAGGCTGATTTGAACCATGTTCCTTTTGCCCACAGATGGAACGTGCCAACCGTCGCTACATACTAACTCAAGGTCCCTTGGCATTCACCGTGGGCCATTTTTGGTTGATGATCTGGGAACAAAATACAAAAGCTATATTAATGTTAAACAAAGTGATAGAGAAAAACGAAATAAAATGTCATTGGTATTGGCCACAAGGAGTTGGCGAAACACACAGGATGACCTTCAACGATGTCAACTTAGCAGTCGTACTGGAAAAGGAAGAGGATTGCGGCTACTACTCTACTAGGCTATTCAAGTAAGTGCTTTTGTCATATTCTATTCTATACACCCAAAAGAAGAACTTGACTGGTTAACTGGCTTAAACTGCCTACATTTGCGCTGTTGGATTTTCAACGCTCGCGCTCGGCTCACCTCCGATAGTTGAACGCGCTTGAATTTAGGCATTAATTTAGGTATCACCTACTATTAGTTAAAACGGGCATTAATTCGCAGGCATCCAAATGCTTAGAATTTTTGATCAAAAATCCCCTATGGAGTAAAAGTTTGTATGGAAGTTCATCATTTTCCATAACCTAACCATAAAACGGTAGCAATGGTGGCAGATAGGAGCACTGGTGGTCCAGTGGTAACGGCTGCGACTTACGAGTTGTAGGTCGCGGGTTTGAACCCAAGCAGGCACTTTACTTTGTGTAAATTATTTCATCACCACTGCTCTCAAAACGGTGAACGAAAACATCGCGAGGAAACCGGCATGTCCTAGAATCAAAAATTCGAAGACATGTTACATCTACCAATCCGCACTGGGCCTGCGTGGTGGATTACGACCCACTCCCTCTCACCGAGAGGAGGCCTGTGTGAAGCAGTGCGAACATTACGGGTTGATTATGCTAACCATAAAACTAGAAAATATGAATGCCGACTTATTTCTTTCATAGAATTCATATTCATATTTCATAGAAATCGGTCCAGCCGTTCTGAAGCGATGCGCTTACCAACGAATAGCACTTCATTTTTATTATACAGGGTGGCAGGACATCGACGTGCAACCTGTTACCATAGATTCGGTACATGATTCTGAACTGACGAAAAGTTTCAACGTAGGGGGCGTTAAAACTTCGTCAGTTATTAAAAAAAAAATTGCTGTTCCATACATTTTGACCGCAGAGGTAAGGTGGTAACTGACGAAAAATGTCTACGATAGGAGGCTTAGAATCATGTGCTGAATTCATGGTTACAGTTTGCGCGTCGATGTCCCTGCTACCCTGTATAGATGAGCTCAAAGATGTTCCGATCGATTATTACCTTACCTATAGTTTTATTCGGTCCCGTAACACCAATTTATTGTTAACCAGACTCTACGATCTTGAAAGCGGCGACTGCCGCGATGTCATGCAGTTCCACTACACTACCTGGCCCGACTTCGGGGTCCCCAGTTCGCCCACCGCATTCCTTCAGTTCCTGAAGAGAGTACGCGAGTCAGGGGTGTTGGATCCCACTGACGGCCCACCAGTCATCCACTGCAGCGCGGGCATCGGAAGATCGGGCACTTTCTGTCTTGTGGACTGCTGCCTTGTCATCGTAAGTAATTCTTCTGAAGTAACAAGATAAGATGCTCTGATTCTAGGTTTGATTTCAACAGGTTTTGGTTAAACATGTTTTGTTTTCCTTCATGCATTGTTTTATGTAATTTACACTGAGAAATCTTATATTAAAAAAAATAATGATCAATGGTTCTCGTAACTACCATGTCATTGGCACTACTATGTCATTTCGTTGCTCGTGTTTCTGTAGTAACTGTAAGTTAAATTCAATTATCCTTTTTTATATTATTTTGAATTGATATCTGTGCCAAAATCGTATATTGTTTTAATTTTTATTACTGTTTTCTTTGATTAGCATGATATTACGTTTTTATTTTATTTTGCATGTCTTTTTATCAATGCACTAGCTTTTGCCCGCGTATATGTTGGAGTATATCAAATTAGTACCTACCCTACGTGTTAATCCAAGTTATAAACCATCTGTATGCCAAATTTCCTCTAAATCCGATCAACCGTTTTTGCGCCAATCCGGAACATACATCCCGACAAACAACAAACGGATTTTTTTTTAAAAAGTTTAGTGGCATCAGACTCGTTCCCACACCTCGTAGCAATTACTTCTTTTCAAAAATATTCAATTGACTTCGTTACTATTTTTAGCCGACTTCAAAAAAAGGAGGAGGTTATCAATTCGGTTGTATGTTTTCTTTTAATGTTTGTTACGTCAGTACTCCGTCATCATTTATAAACCGATTGGAAAATTATTTTTTTATTTAAAGGACATACTTCCAGATTGGTCCTATTTTGATTAAAATCCAATTCTAATGATAGGATCCATGACGAATTGAGGGAACTCTTCAAATATTATAGGCAAGCACATAGCGATTTTAGTATTTTCTTCAACAAATCAAGCATTTGCATTCAAAAAGTCTCATTTGGTGAAGTGGAACTGACGAAGAAGACCACAGATGGCTACGGGTACTCCTCAATGATAAGTATTTCAAGGGTGGCGATTAGATATTTCGATTAAGATAGTTAAACGACTATGACTAAGCAAATTTAAATAAATGGTTCTGATGAAAATGGTACCATTGGACTGATGATGATAAATCAATAAATCTTAGCCGTATTTGGGCTTATTAGAATTGTCATGAGATGCACTCTGGCTATAAATTATTTTTAACCGACGTCAAAAAAGGAGGAGGTTCTCAGTTCGCCGGAATATTTTTTTTATGTGTGTTCCCCGATTGCTCGAAGACGGCTGGACCGATTTGGAAAATTCTGTTTTGTTTGAAAGGATATACTTTCCAGGTGGTTCCATTGTCATCAGATCAGGATCTAATGATGCGATCCTGGAGAAATCGAGGGAACTCTTCAATATACGCACACCTATAGCGATTTGGGTATTTTTTTATAGTAACTTGTGCATTTGCTCTCGGAAAGCACCATTTGGTGAAGTGGAACTGATGACGAAGACCACAGATGGTAAGATGGCCGCCGGAACAACTCAACAATAAGTATTTCACGGGTTGCGCTTCGATTACTTTATAATCAGTGCTAAGCAATTTAAACTCATCATAATTCATATGGTGAATTGGAGCTGATGGTGAAGTACCAGGAGAACTCCTCAACAATTAACGTCCCTGTATCGGGAAACGCAATGTGTTGTAAGAGGTGATGATCAGTTGTCATTAGGTAACTTAGATAAATTACAAACCGACCCACTATAAAGTGGAAAATAAAACTTTTTTGACTTTTTGCAAAAAAAAAACAACCAACTTCCAAAAAAAAACACTACTAAGTGAAAAATAACTTTAATTTCAGAAGTCTGTAGCAAAAACCTAAAATTAAGATCTAAAGACATCGCAACCTCAAGAACATGCCGCGCCTCCCCCTGTGGCACCTCCCGGGGACCGGCTTCTCGGAGCCTGGCCAGGTCCTCTCGAAGCTACCTCAGGACACCCGTTCCTGAGGCAAATATTGCCAAGTTTCAAGTGTATTAACCAACGGAATAAGATTTTTCATATAATCTGTATCCCCACTTTTCACCCCCACAGGGATAAAATTTCGAAAGATCTTTTCGGATTTTTCCATAACTTGAAATCAAATTTTTGAGTTAATCAAGCCACACAGTAAAATCCTCCTCTTAAAATCTAATTACCCCTTTTCACCCCGTTAGGGGTCAATAAAAAAAAAACATTTTCTGTCAAAAGTATTAATACTGAGTTTCGAGCTAATCAGACTGCGCGTTAAAATTCATCCATACAAAATTTAACACCCCAAAACTCCCCTTTGAAGGGTAGTTTTCAAAACCCAATACATACATACATAAACTCACGCCTTCTTCCCATGGGGGTAGGCAGAAACTACAGAACACCACCTGCTACGATACTTACATACTCCTCAAAACCCAATATATCGAAACTTTACTGCTTTTTAGACAAATATTCATGCAAAGTTTCAAGGTTATCAACCAAATGTTTAAGATTTTTCATATAAACTATATCCCCATTTTTCACCCCCGCAGGGGTGAAATTTTAAAATCATTTAGGATATGTCCAAAACATGAGTCAAAGATTATTTGTACCAATTTTCGAGATATTCAAGTCACGCAGTAAAATCCTCCCCTGTAAAAGAGACAACCCCTTTTCACCCCGTCCGGGGTTGATTTTAGAAAAACCTTGATACACGTTATTCTTTATTTTTAGTCTTAGGTATAAATACTGAGTTTCGAGTTAATCGGACTGCGTGGTAAAATTCTTCCATACAAACTTTGCCACCCCCCAATCTCCCTCGTGGGGGTAGTTTAGGAAAACAAAATATTACAAAGTTAATAATTTACTTAGGGCCGATTTTTCAATCATCAGATAACTTTTATCTGGGGAATAAGTTTGACGTTTTGACAGCTTTTGTATAGAAAAGATGTCAAACCGCCATATTTATTCCTTAGGTAAAAGTTATCTGACGATTGAAAAATCAGCCCTTAGAGCCTTTTCCTGCCAACTTTCAAGTCTATTAACTCAAGGAATAAGATTTTTCATACAAATGAAATCCTACCTTATTCCTTGTCTACACTATAAAGGGAACATCTGTGCAAAATTTCAGCTTTCTAAGTCAAAGGGTTTGGGCTGGGTGTTGATGAGTCAGTCAATAAGTCAGTCAGTCAGGACTTTTCTTTTTATATAATTATATAGATTCCAGAGGCTTGCAGAAACCGAGGAACGGTGATGAGAAATTAGACCTGTAAAATTAATATTTTATTTACTTATATATATATAATGTAATTTTGCTGTAGATATTACATTTAATATCGCTAGTTTGTAATATCTTTGTGTAAAGCAAGCATTTTCCATCCATAAGATAGAAGCTATTCGATTTTCTGCATTCAAGAAATAAATCGTTCTTTTGTTAAAATTGGCGACTTCCTTCTGGAAGTTACTATAATTAGTTGGACGAGCGCCGCTTTGTAACATAGAAGTGTTATAAATATAAAGGGTGTCTCAGTAAGAGTGCACTTTTTCATTTTAAAATAAATACAAGTATTTTATGACAGAGTTGTGATTTATTTATTTATTTATTTATTACAAAATCCACAGCTCTTAAAACATTTGTTTACATAAGTACTTATAACTACTCTTACAGCCAATTACGGATTTACAATTTAAATACCTTATATAAAATTTGCAACAGAAAAAAAAAGACAATGAGTAAACAACTTTAAACAAAATTACATGCTAGCATTATCTATGCGTTGCTAATTATTCGTTTCGTGATATTTTTATTGTATTGTAAAGAAGACATGTTCCGATTAAGTATGGAATAAAATATCTGGCAAATGACCCCCACGGCTCCGATGACAGGCCATTACTCTTTTCATGAAATTTTCCATGACTTTTGCACAGAGATGTGTCTGTATCTCACCGATGACGCGTTGGATTTCCGATTTGAGCTCAGGAATTGTTTCGGGTTTATTCGCATAAACCCGAGATTTCACAAAACCCCAAAGAAAAAAATCGCACGGCGTTAAATCTCACGATCTTGGTGGCCAGTTGACATCAGAATTTCGTGAGATAATGTGTTCTGGAAATCGTTGCTGCAATAAGTCGATTGTTTCATGCGCGGTGGGGCAGGTTGCGCCGTCCTGCTGAAACCACATGTTGTCCAGATTCATGCCGTCCAGTTGAGGCCACAAGAAGTCCGTTATCATATTCCTGTAACGAATGCCGTTCACAGTCACTGCAGTTTCGGCCTCATTTTCAAAAAAGTAAGGTCCAATCACACCGCCTGACCAAAATCCGCACCAGACAGTTACTCGTTGTGGGTGCATTTGTTTCTCATGGATTGCATGAGGATTTTCCGAGTCCCAAATTCGACAATTTTGTGTATTCACGAAGCCATTCATATGGAAATGCGCTTCATCGGAGAAAATGACTTTTTTCGAAAAATTGACATCGACTTCACTTCGCTCCATTACCCATTAAACGAATTGCCGGCGTTTTCCGTGGTCTGCTGGTTTGAGCTCCTGAGTTAGCTGAATCTTGTACGCATGAAGGTGGAGGTCTTTAGTCAAAATTCGCTGCGTAGTGCTTCGTGAAATTTGAAGTTGTTGAGAACGATGCCGAATTATGTTTTCGGGTTTTCGGCGACACTCTCGTTTACAACAGCAATGTTTTCAAGAGACCGACCGGTCCGTTGACGCAAAGGATTCTTATTATCTATAATCGACCCAGTTTCTTCAAATTTTTTGACCACTCTTCGAATGGTTGACACATTAGGTGCACTTTCTCGGCTGAAAATTTGGCGAAGTTTGCGAGCGATTTTGTAATGAGTTTTCACAATTATAACGCGTTGTTCTTTCGAAAAGCGCTCCATTTTTAATAATCGGAATAAACAGAGGTGATAGCTGTCAAATTTCAGAGTTGCCACTTGCATGAAAAAAAAATATTCCAATTTTAAAAAGTGCACTCTTACTGAGACACCCTTTGTTATTACAATAGCGGGTGGACTACCTACGACATGAATATTTATTCTTGTGCTACATACAATGTACGTAGGGTGTTCTGAAAGTCTTGAGATTTAACTTTATTTTTCACAGTTTTTCAAAATAATTGCCACCACAATTAAGACACTTCTGCATCCTTTTAAACCAATTACTAAAAATGTCTTTCCATTTCTGTTCAGGAATTTCCGCACAAATATTGTCCCAGGCCGAAAGTAAAGCTTCTTCGTCCCAAAATCTTTGCCATTTCAATTTACTTTTCACGAAAGGAAACAGTTCAAAGTCACATGGTGCCAAGTCTGGGCTGTAAGGCGGATGTTCAAGAAGTTTCAAGCCGGCATCTCGTAACAATTGGCATGTAACGTCAGCACGATGTGCCGGAGCATTATCATGATGAAGATACCAGGTGCAGAGTTGTGACTTTGGACGAAGCTTCTTGAATTCCTGAATAAGTTAAGGAAGGCAGTGGTGTACCAAGCAGCGTTTACAGTCTTCTGCTCACGGAGAACTACTTGTTCAATAATTCCCCGAATATCGAAAACAACCACGATCATTTTCTTTTTTATCGACTTAGATTGTTTTACTTCAGTCGGAGTTTCTTTGTCTTGTATTACCCATATTTTATTTTGCTGCTTTATGGGCACGTCGTAATAATAACCTGGCCTGGCCTGGCTTACCTGTGAGCGTGGATGGGATCAGTGATCACGACGTGATCGCTGATCTCTTTAAAGACCATTTTAAAATAGCGCCACATTGTGATTCTGCGGAACAGAGGCGACCCTCGACTCTTGGGTGTAATGGTGCTGAGACTGGTACTCAGAAGCGAGTTGTGAGATTTACAGCAAAACAAGTGCAAAAAGTTATTCACAGTATGCAGCGAGGTAAGTCTCCAGGCTTTGACAGTCTCAGCATTGAGCATCTAAGAAATGCAGGAGTTCACCTGCCGCGCGTACTCTCCATGTTTTACAATCTCTGTTTGTGTCATGGTTATTTGCCGGATGAGCTTACCAGAACGATCGTTGTTCCGGTTGTAAAGTGCAAGACCGGGGATCTATCAGATAGGAGCAACTATCGGCCTATATCGCTGGCTACGGTATTGGCCAAGGTATTTGACAGCTTGCTTAATGACACCCTTAAAACTTATGTGGATTTACACGATGCCCAATTCGGCTTTAGAGGTGGACTTTCTACGGAAAGTGCTATCTTGTGTGTTAAGCAGGCTGTCGGGTATTACACTGACAGGAGTACGCCGGTATACGCGTGCTTTCTGGATTTATCCAGAGCCTTCGATACTGTTTTGTACGATAGACTGTGGATGAAGCTGGAGAGCGCTGGTGTGCCGGTAGAGGTTGTATCAGTGTTAAGGCATTGGTATCGGTACCAGCGAAACCAGGTACGATGGGCGGGGGTTCTTTCCCAGGAATATGGCATGGAGTGTGGCGTGAGGCAGGGGGGCATTACTTCTCCTCTGTTGTTCAACCTATATATTAATGACCTCATCTGTGAGCTCAGCAGTACTCATGTGGGTTGTTTCGTGGATGGTGTTAGCGTCAATAACATCAGTTATTCAGACGACATGGTACTGCTGGGCCCATCGGTGAGCGCAGTTCGTAAACTTGTGGCGATCTGTGAGGCATACGCGGCGGAACATGGACTGAAATATAACTGTAAAAAGAGTGAAGTTCTGGTTTTTAAGAGTGGAAAACGTGCTCCTCTCCATGTTCCGCCTATTATGCTTAATGGTGCAGTTCTAGCAGTGGTGAGCAGGTTCAGGTATTTGGGGCACGTTGTGATCTGTCACAACGTGCCCCAAATACCTGAACCTGCGTCTGCGTCTGCGTGAAATCGTCTGCGATTTGCAGGATGATGCTGACATTGAGAGGGAGCGCAGAGCATTGGCAGTCAGGGGGAACATGGTTGCGCGTAGGTTTGCTCGCTGCTCGAGGGAAGTAAAGATAACTCTTTTTAAGGCATATTGTCAATCCTTTTACTCGAGCAGTTTGTGGATAAATTACACTCATCGGGCTGCTAATGCTCTGCGTGTCCAATATAACAACATTTTCAGGATGCTGATGCGGTTGCCTCGCTATTGTAGTGCGTCTGGTATGTTTGCGGAGGCGCGAACGGACGGCTTCCATGCGATTGTGCGCAAAAGGGTAGCTTCCTTGTCACAGCGTGTGTGAGGCAGTAGCAACGGCATCCTGCAGATGATTGTATCGCGTGCGGATTGCCCTATCCAAAATAAATGGATGCGCATTGTTTTGGGCGCTCACTACTAACACATTGTTATTAAAAAAAAAAAAATATTTTGATTTAATTTGAGTTTGATTTAATTTTAATTTCATGTTAAATTAATTTTGTTTAATTTTGATTGGTCTCAACTGAATTTAATTTTGGTTTTATTTCTAATTTAATTTTTTATTATTATTTTATTTTTTTTTATTGTAATTTTGGTATTATTTATTATTATTATTATTATTTCATTTTTTTATTGTAATTATTATTTTGCAATTGATTTTAATTTTGTGATTTTGATTTTTTTAAATGTTGATATTGATTTTAATTTTGGATTTTGATTGTAATCTTGATTTTATTTTTTTTATTTTCATGCTACTTATTAACATAGTTTGGTACCTAAGTTCTAATACTAACACGATATGGATGTTTTCCGAAATAAATGATTGATGATGATGATAAAGCCACGTTGCCACGTTTCATCGCCCATGACGATTGAAATGATGTCTTTAGATTTTCCGTTTTCAAACTTTGGAATCATTTTTTACACCATTTAACTCGCTGTTCCTATTGTTCATCGGTAAGTTTATGTGGAATCCAATGAGTACAAATTTTTCTATAACCTAAATGACGGTGAATAGTTGAATGTAACGCTGCTGAGACAATCTGCAGTAAGGACTCTATTTGCTGGTAGGTTATTCGCCGGTCAGTTTCAGCCAAATTTTTAACTGCAAAAATATTTTCTACAGTGACTGCTTCCGCCGGTCGTCCTGAACGCGAGTCATCTTCTACGTTAAAACAGCCACGCTCAAACTGTTGTACCATCTGTTGACGGTTGCACGAGAGTGACAGCCAAGTATAGGCTAAACAGTTTTCTGGACTTAATCCACGTCAAAAGTTGTAACGCAAAATTGCGCGATATTCGATAGTCGTCCACGAAGCTATTATAGTGAACTTGTTCAAACACGATCTGCGGTAATACTGAATGCAATCAAATGACAACTGACACTATATCAAGACTTTCAGAACACCTTACGTACATCAATCGAATGCCTGTCGCCGTTGCACTTCCACGTAGGCAGCGGTCGGGTGCAGACGTGCTTTCTACCGAGAACTTGTTAGGCCTTTAAAATATTTTTGTCTTTCTTTAAAAAGAAAACCTACTACAACGATGAGACATTAAAAAGTAATTAATTAATTTAATAATAGCGGTACCATATACACTGTTACATTTTGATCGTTTTAATCCCGTAGATAGAGGATCGATCCCGTGCATGAAACACTATCAATTTGTAAAGATAAAATAAAAAAAATAAATTACTTTTTCTTTTAAACTCATTAGTGAAAAAATAATGCGAACCATTAGTAGGTACCATTCGAAACTTATTTCGTACCATAGGATGTGTCAGATGTGTGTGTGTAGTAGATAACATTCAAAGTGAACAACACTAATAAGAACCTTTTCGCTAATGACGCGTAAGCGCAGTCCACGTGGACTCACAAAAATTAGCAATGCTAGACCAAACACCGCCCCTAAACCCTATTTGATTGGCAATGCAAAAGGCGCCCGCCCCGCGCACCCCGCGCGCTAAGGGCAGCACATATAAACAATTCAGTTTCTCTAAGACGTCATTGGCGTATCGTTGTTTACGATCTGCCGACGTAATTGCCTCAATTCCGTGTTTGGAGATCACTAGATTGGACGGGGGGGTCCAGTTGCTTGGCCAGCAAGAAGCCCGGTCCTGTCCTGATCCCGCTAGATTTTTATTTGTGGAGTGAGGTGAAGCGATTGGAAACAGAAACGAGCATCAAACTCGTGAACAAATGAAAAGTGCGATAATGGACGCGTTCGGTATTTTAAAAAGTGATAGAGACACAATTTTAAATGAAAAGATAATTTAATTAAACGTGCATAGTTATGTATTGAAAGGAATGGTTTGCACTTTTAACACTTATCAGAGGTGATTTAGGTATGTAACAGAACTTTTTTTAAATCGTGTAATTAGTAACTAGAACATTTTTCTTTTCAAATCGTAAACAATTTTGATTCCACATTTTTAAATACGCCATAACTAGCAGGCCTCTAGGGATTTACTTTTACATTTACTTACCGCTTTTAGTATTATTCTTTAAATTTTATTATATCCCGAAACTTAGGCACTAAGCATTATGACGATCTTAAGCCCGTAAAAGTATGAAATTTGGAATCATTTAATTTGTTTACATGAACATCAGCTGAGCGAGTCATTAACCTAAGTTGATAAAGCCAATGGAGTGAAGGTAGGTAAATAGATAAGTAGGTGACTAACTCGTGGCGCTACTACTGGATTCATGCATCTTGCGAATATTACGTTATCACTTCCTATTTTTTTAATTGTAAGAGATACAATGCTGGGTAAGTTGTTGATAAATAGTATTTTGTAAGTTAAAGGGATTAAAACGATCAAAATGTAACGGTGTATAGTTACTCCCAAGACAATTGCAACTGCACCTTCGCGTGAAACTAAACAAACCAAACGTTACAAACAATTCAATTCAACAATTTGTTTCAAGTCTTAAACGTATCAAGAATGACTTCAAATGATTAAACTCGGATTATCGAAGCTTTAAAATAAAACATACTTAAAAGTGTGTCGTGTTTCAACTCAAGATCGACGGAAAATACTCCGTTATCCACTCTCGATTCTAATTGAGACTCCAACTGTTTCTTGATATGATTCTATGGCCGGTTCTTACCGGATGTCAAGCTTACCAGCACCCTAATTGCGTAACACACTATCAATCACAATCTGAATCATTTTGAAGCAAATTGCTAATTCATTGCTTCATAAGCTTGAAAAATTTGTCTACTCAACAACATAAAGAACGCAAATGATATTGTTGAACTGTCAAAATGAAACCGATTCCTACTGTAAGTAAGTTACGCAATTGCCCCGCAGGTCGAAAAGGAGGGAATGGAGAACTTGGACATTCAGGAGACGTTGCTGGAGATGCGCCGTCACCGCATGGGGCTGATCCAGACACCTGATCAGCTGCGCTTCTGCTACCAAGCTGTCATCGAAGGAGCCAAGCGACTGGATCCCAACCACGTAAGTATTTTCGTCTTCAACTTCAGCCCAATTTTCAGGAAACAATGTACTTTCTGTTACCAGGTGTAGCTTTTGCCAAGGTAGATCGTTGACTTCGTGAAGGTCGGTCGTTGTGGCCCTGCTTAGGGTATGCTTTATCAGCTGTAGACGTTTTTCGGCTGAGATGATGAGAACTACATTTTATTGTAAGTACTTACTTATTCCTAATTCCAGTTATAGCGCAATTTTAGAGAGACTGATCCAACAGTGGTCTGCAATTGGCAGTTAAGGACTGCGGTCTTATTGATTCAAGTATATTTCAGTGAAACCGATTCGCTTTTCTTCATTAGATTCTTCGGGTTTCGCGGAAAAATGAGAATCATACGGGTACTTACATCATTAGAAGGTCAATAAGTTTTTAGATGAGCAATTAAATATTTGCTAAAAACTTGGAGCTGCGCGAGGTATGCTGTGCGAGTCAGCACGTATTGCGTCAATGGTAAAAAATGCTAAGTGTGAGTGAAATAGACAGATGAGAGAGGGCGGGCTCGTGCTGAGGTGCTAATCAGCACGATTTTTTGGTTTCGTCGTTAAAATCTATATGGAGCGAATTAGCTAAATATAGCATGGCGTAATATTGATTACCGCACCCTTAGAACTTTATCTGGGACCCAACGGAACTAAAGCAATTGGGGTGCGTCTCATATCATACCAAGTTATTTGGCATATTTTCATTTCAATAACGTTCACAAGATATAATAAACGTGAGTTATACCAACTGTTGATATAATTTCTTTAGATATAACATTTTTAAACTCTAAAACTTATTGGATCTAACGTTTATTTAATCGAAAATCATTAGGTATATCGTTTAAAATATATATTGATACCATTATTATGGTTCCCCGATTCAGAGCAATCCGACTCGGATAGGTTAGTTTAGAAGGCTAAGGCGGGAGCGAAGCGGAGCTCCGTTGTTTTTTTTTAGTGGTTTGTGGTTAGGTATTGGTTTGGTTTTTCGGGTTAGGTTCGGAATAAAAGGATTATTCCGAACCTGACCCGAAAATCCTAACCATAGACGGTCGACGTCAGGGGAATCCCGAGGTTCGGTTTGGTTAGTTTCCTTTAAACCCTGCAGACAGAAATAAGAGCCCCGCGCAGCGGGGCTCCGTCGACCTGCTGTCAGTTTGTTTGCATGCTTATAATTAGACAATGTTATAATGTGTTTATCTGAAATTTTGCTTTGTGTTTTTTACTAGGCGTTTTATCATATTATACTAAATAGGTTTTATGTCTTTTGAGTGGTATATCAAACGATTTTATATTCAATGTATGTTATGCTTATAAAAATTATACTTTAAAATTATATCAATCGTTTATTATATTAATTGATCACTATATCAAAATTATAGATTCAGTTGTTATGTCTTGTAAATATCAGAGATTTTGTAATTATATCATATATTACTTACCCAAGCAATTGAAATGGATGCTTCTTCAGTGTTATTGTGAACTGCCGGGAATAGATTCCCCTCGGTATTTTACAATTCTCATTTCTTCAATTCTCCTTGCAGAAGGACGAAGACGAGCTAGAAGACGGCATTTACGTGATGGTGGGAGAGGAGGAGGCCCCCCCTCCACCACCTCCACGCGCGGAGAGCCTGACACGCGCCCCCGCGCGCCCCCTCCCCGCCATCCCCGCTAGCGAGTCCCTCGGTAAGTACTGGAAGCTTCTCCGAACGCGCTTCCGCACCCTCAAATGACCCAAATGCCTGGGTGTTTCGTTTCCAACGTTGATTTGCTTTATCACCCCGTTGATTTGCATCTGTCTTCCTCCTTCGACTCTCCTAAAGACAGACCGAAGATATCCTTCCCGTAAGGGAATTCGTGTATTTTTCTTGGTAGTAGCTGAAGTCTTTGCCAATTGCTGTGCTCTGATGCAGTGTGTAAGAAATATACTCATCAACTTAGTTAAGTACATATATTTATATATTTACATATACTATATACAGTTTACAAGCAACAACATTTTAGAAGAGTATTGACTTGTCATTCACTCGTTTCATTTGATTGAAGACATCAGAATAGAGAAAAGAAACCAGCGTGAGCAGTCGACGCAGCAGACGACCGCGGGTATACTAATATTTAGTTAACAGTCGAGTAGGTAGTATATGCTTGGTATCTCGAATCGAGATACCAAATATATACCAGGCACCTCATTGCATGCCATTCATCTATATACTATCTCTATATCTAGGTAATATCTGCGTTGCGAGACGGAACTCTTTTTAGAGCCTAGCTTTACAGCCTCGCGGTTTTTTACTTATGCACTACGCGTTTGAGCGTCTGCAGTAACAACTATTTTCATGTCAAAGTGCATTGTTCGTATTTTTTTTATTGATGTTTTACGTGTTTATCTCAGGCCATAGTAACTTATAGTTGATAATGTTATCGAGAGCGAATCTATTGTTGCTAGTTTTATACTTTTTTTTTTTTTGTGTGGATGGGAAATCATCAAATGACTTCTCCCGCTCTGGGCGGAGCGGGAGGGCGTGTCAGACTTTTACTGACTAAAACCCACCCGTGTTCCTTCTGTTGCCTGTGCCGGGGCCACGGTAACTCTTTCGAACATCCCGCAAGCTAGTTTTATACTTGTGGAGCTTTTGTATGAAATCGTATCTGTTTTATGATATCTCTAACACTGCTTGAAGATTTGTTTCTTTTGCTACTAGTGAATTTCTTCATTAATTTATTTTAGTATGATGTTAGTTGAAGCTGTCGATAATAACGATATTATTGTTGAAGTCTTGAGTTTTTCGTATCTGTAACATTTTACTAAGCGCCATTTATTTAGCGTTATGCGACCATCTCCCGGCTTCTGAAAGGCCAACTCTTGAAATTGTTTGTATCTAGCCTACGCTGTCTGTCCTACTCCTAGGTAAAAGGCCTCCCTCCACTCCTTCCATCTTTCGGGAGCCCGTGCGTCCTCCTACCAGTTTTGACGGAACCGATACAGTTCTACGTGGTCTGCCGCGACCTCAGCTCACTGTCTCAGGGCACTAGTTCTGTGCTGTTAGCGCCCACAGTATGCCCGGCATACAGCAGACATGTCCCGCCCAGTCCCATTTAAGTTGGGTAGCCTTTTGAACCACGTCAGCTATCTTTGTTTTGGAGCGCAGTATTGTGTTTCGAACACGATCTGTTAATTTAACGCCTTGTATACTGCGCTCCATTATTAGTTGGCAGACCTTGAGTTTGGCCTGCTGCACGTTAGTCAAAGACCAAGTCTGCGCACCTTAGGTTAAGACGGGAAGAATACACATACATATGTCCATGAGCCTGTGTTTCAGTGCCATAGGCAACTCGCCCTTGAATAGTTCCTTCATGGACCAGTAGCTTTTCCAGGCGTTTTCCGTTCGTCTTGTGATCTTGCCTCGCTTGGAAAGAGACAAGTTGGCCCAAGTAAAGATATTCCTAGACATGTTGCATTGTCTCCCCATCTACTTTTGAGCTTCCAGGTGTTTCATTACAGATAACTTTGGTCTTCGGCATATTTATCTTCAGCCCAACCTCAAGGCTTGCATTACTAAGTTCTTGGAGCATCCGTTCAAGTTCAAGCTGAAGATGAAAAGAGAACAATGTCGTCGGCGAAATAATAAAGAAAAAAAATGCATGAAAAGAAAACGAAAAAAACGGGGGACCCCCGTCAGGAACGAAGTTCCTTCTCACGTATGACTTAAAAACAAAATATTCGCAGCCGTCATCTTGGATTTACATTTTAACGTCACTATCGGCTTTGGCACCTTCGAAAACCTTGAAAACGACACCCATGACGAAACAATATTTGAAAATTTTCGCAGCTGCCATCTTGGATTTAGATTTTAACGTTACTATCGGCTTTAGCACCCTCGAAAACTATGAAAACGAAACCCATGACGAACAATTTGAAAATTATCATCGTAGCTGCCATCTTGGATTTTCATATTGACCAAATTCACACTTTCTATCGATTGAGAGAGAGAGAGAAAGTGTGGATTTGAAAGAAGAAAGTCGCATGGAGGAGGCATACAAGTATGAACGCTTTTTTGCGTGACGATTTCTGCCAGTTTACTCCTACCGGCAGCCGCGTAAAAGAACTTCGTTCCAATAATTATATGTTTATCTTAGCAGTTGAGATTGACTCGATGAAATAACAAGACCATTTCTCTGCCCCGTGATTACATTATAATCCATGGCGAATGTCTTACCATGCCTCTGCTTCGCGGTACGTCACACTGTTAAAAGGATTTCAGAAACCAGGCTTCGATCTCAATATATCTATTTTCTATAATCTAATTTTTATTTTTATTTATAAAAAGTGGGAAGCTAATATATTGAACGTGTATTTCCGCAGGCAACTTGAATCTGTCAACGCCGCAAGACTCTAGCTCTGACGAGAGTCCGCCGACGCCGGTTTCGCGAGACAATTCACTTTCGGCATCATCAGCTGACGACGAGGATGACGAGCCTACCGCGAACGTCGCTGAAAGGTTTGTCGTATACATGTTACGTTGGGCTGTGAGGTGCGCTTGTATACAGAATATGAGAAACCGCGGGCTGGACTGTGAGCCTTTCGATCATAATAATAATAATCAACAATACGATGAAGATGACTAGAGCTTTTAGAAGGCGTTTTGGTAGGGAGCTTCAAATAGTAGTGTTTTTAGATTTAGAGTGTGGGGTTTTAGCTTTAAAGTGTAGTGTTTTAGGGTTTTTAACTTAATGTAGGGTTTTTGGGGTTGTAGCTTTAAAGTACTACTAGGTAAATAGGCTCGACTATCGAGTCGATAGATAGATATAGTCGATAAATAGTAAGTACATAACATCTTGAGTGTCGCATGATACCGCATAGGTTCATAAGAGAAAGCGCTCGAAAGGTCAACCGAACCTCATAGGTTTGCAACTACTGTCCGCCCATGGTCGCCATTCGACGATAGTATTCTACGTTTATTTGCACTTGCAACACGATATCTGGCTGTAACATTCGACTAATCGATTCATACTTGACTGGTTTTAGTGTACCATTTTACATAAATAGATCTACAAGTTGCACCACGTAAATAGTTTTAGTCAATAAATAGGTTTCATAAATAAGTAGCTTCAGGAGGGGCTCGTGGCTAAGTGATAACAGCCGCACGGGCTCGGGCACGGGCACGGGTTGTCGATCGAAGAATGGAATCGTGGCTAGGTGACCATCCATTACATATCGAGACCCCTCCATGCCTCGGACAACACGTTAAGCCGTAATTTTACCCGACTGTCATACGTAAATTTTTGTCAGAAGCCCAAAAGTGACAACCAGTCTTACCAAGGTCGTATTACCCAATAACTGGGTTGTGGAGGTCAGATAGGTAGTCGTTCCATGTAAAATACTGGTACTCAGCTGCATCCGGTTAGACTGGAAAGCGACCCCAACATATTTGGGAAAAGGCTAGGCAGATAATGAAATAAGTATATTTTGATAGTCGACAAATAGTAGTCACGTCGGTAAACAGATCTCGTCGATTAACGGTTTAGTCTGTATTATGTATATAGTAATAAGCAAAACAGTTTTACATATATCCAGGTAACTTAGTTGCACCCATAAAACTTTGAAAGTTAAAGGTCGGGGAAAAAGTTTATTTTATCTTAAAGGTATAAAGTTCTAGTAAAATCTCTTTGGCTACGTACTGATTATATCTGGCTGGTTTTGATACTGTTACATAAATTATTTTTTTAAAAAGAAAAATAAAAAGTAAAAACGATTTCCCGCCATTTTTCAGTTGTTTTTCTGCCGCCAAAATGAGTGAATATACCGAAAAAATTCGATACATTTTAAAGTGTTATTACAAAAACAAAATGTGACATTTATGGACTTAACGCAATGTCAGTGAGAGTAGCACTAATTGGTTCAAGCGTTTTCAGTCCGGGAATTTTGATATCAAAAATGCAGCTCGCTCTGCGCTCTCAGCTTGCCTCTGGTCACCCTGTTACGGATAAAGTCGATGCTATTTTCGAAATTGTGGAGCAAGATGGGCATATTAGTAGTTACGACATAGTTGAAGAGTTAGGGGTTGACCACAAAACAGTTTTGACCCATTTGGCAAATGGCACATAAATAATATATATGTGCCAGTCAAATATATATAAACTATGGAAAAAAAATGTCGTGACTTTGTATATAAAATACGAAAAAACTTTTCCCCGACCTAGTCTAGGAATTAAGGGCTTAAATGTATTTACTAACTTAATGTTTTACAGAACTACCTAGTAAATGTAAGAATCATGAAATACTGTAAAAATTTAAGTAAGTAACTATAATAAATAGGAGCTCCCAATAGTTATTGTACTTACAATAGGATTGCGTTATCTAAAACGGATAGCAAAATAAATGCTATAAAAGTAACGTTATTTGTGTATTTCAGCCTTAATTGTATAGTGTTGTGAAATCCGGTAACATTGAACATACTATGGTCCACAGTAGTAATGTGTCCGTCTCACTCTTCTGTACGTCTCTGGTCTCTGTGATCAAGTGCACTGTCACTAACACCACTAACTAGTGTACTGAGTTCACATACTATAGAACACTATAGAATTTCATTACACAATATATGTTGGCACATTTTAGAAAAAATTAAAACCTGAAAAAAAAAACAGAAAAGATTATGTCGTAGGTCTCAACAGATTTAAAAGTTTGGAATAGAAAAGGTTCTGTATGGCGACGAAATAGGACTAAAAATCAAACAGTTGTAGTTTCCATTGCCCCTTAACTCATGAAATAGCATCCAGCCTTATGGCAGTCCGCAAAATATAGCTCTAGCTTAGTTTATTAATAAAAAAAAAACGAATACTTACGTCATCGTAATTGTAACATCACAATATAATAACAGTACATAAAATACATAGCCATTACTATCTCGTCCAATGAATATCACGCTAAATGTTCATTCTCTTTGCTAAATAGTAGGAGATGAGACTCATCGGCACTTCAAAGTTAAAGTCGAAGTCGATTTCAATGGGTCCAATAACTTGCCCTTTTGAAATGTGAAAAGTCTGAAAACTATCTACTAGTTACCAGTTCCAAAGAATAGATTATTATGGGGGAGGACGGGCAACAAACACTCTTAAAATAGGCCATTCACAAATCCAGAAAAAAAGTAGGAATAAAAAGCACACTTCAGTATATGTTTACACTATCATCACATTTCTGTTACTTTTCAATGAATTTACTATGAATGTTTGTTTGATATGTTGGAGTGTTTGTACTATGTGTGTGTTATGTTTTTCCAGCTCTGGCGTCGACGGCACGGAAACGCTGCGCAGGCGCCGCACCCGCGACCTGGCCGAGCGCGTGTCACACATGAAGCGGAAAGCGCGCGAGGCGGAGCGCTGGCACCAGCTGAAGAGGTCGCTGTACAAACCATTAACTATCACCTTCGGATTCATTTTAGCCGGCATCATTATATACTCATACGTCAAACATTAAACACTTCCATGCGCTTGACTTTCACGTTCTCTGTGAAAATAAATACTGGATCCTTGTTTTATTTTAAATGGATAAACATTATCTTGTCTTATGACAGTGTAAAGCTGAATCTGTTTGAGATTTTCGATCCATTTTTCATTGTAATTTTTTACTGCATTTTTCCCACTTTGAGGGAGACCTCTTCGAAAATATGACCAATAACAATCGCCATTTTTTTTTTCTATCGATTCCTTTTCGCAAACTCGTTCAAAATTGTATTATGTTCAGTTATCAAATTATAAAATTAATAAATACGAGGATCCGGTAATAGAAACGGTGTAGCCAAATCAAACTGGACATCAATGAAAGTCAGGCTTTTCGGAACTTGAGTAAGACTGCTTTTGTACCACTTAACGTGTAATCGTTAGGCGATTAGTTCTAACAACTAGAAGGAGTTCTTAGCTCAATACTTCATCACACTTTAAGTTATTTTACACATACCGACACACTGCGACCGAAATGATACTTCGAGACTGATTTGAACGCACTGACTGGACCTTTCATTTTACTCATCTCAAATGGGTTTGAATGTTCATTTCGAGCGCAAAGAACTGATTGATACGAACCTAAGAAGTTTACTCTCAATTCTGTCATTCCAATTGAACAAGAACTCCTCAACGATAATCATTGGTACTTACGAAGATTGTCTTCGTAATTTCGAGAAATATCGGATTACCCATTGTACCAAAAGCAGTTAATTATTTCATATAAGTATTGAACCAACTTCGACCAACAGTTTTCTTGAATAAATCGCGACGTTGGCTGTACTGGTCCTATTTCAGTGTTTAGACGTATAGCTCCACCATTCACAAACCGGTAGTCTGGGGTGTATTGCAAGTGCTGGGGTCAGTAACAACATTTTTAGGGAATAATTGAAATATAAACCATATGAATATCGTAATCAACCCCAAAAATATTGATAATCACCTTAGTAGTTGCCCTTTGTTAAGAAAAGTGGCGTTGAGTGCCGCCACTTTAAAGTGCACGAATCATTTATCTGACTGTACTTAACAACCCAATCATACGGTCAGTGTTTTGCACACTCGAACATAGATAAGTGTTAAAAAATAAGAAAAAAATCGCAAAAAAGAAACTGAAATCCTAAGTGTATTTTATTTGAAATGAAAGTCAATTTTTTAATATCACATGTTAGAACTTACGCACTTTTTTGTTAATATTTTCCCTTTTTTATTAAAAGATTACGATCCGTTTTTATCTTTACAAACGAATGAATGAGCTTATACTCGATTTAGAGATTTTCTAGGGATTATGAATTAGATCGCGTTAGCGATAGGGTATTTGTATTTTGTAAGTTGTCGCTCGAGGAAGTGAGCACGCAGCAGGAACGGCACAGGCGGGAGATCTACTGTAATATATTTTTAATAATTTTATTTTACCAATGCATTTTTTTATTATGTATTCGTTTTCGACATGAATTCTCAATGGTTTACCTGAGTAATATTTTGACTATTAGAAGAGTATTAGATAGAATTATGAATAATTTGTAACAAACTGGACGTAAATTATTTGAACTGAATGCCACGATCATTTTGATGTAAGGCTTGACGTTGAGCCATTGATAAGTGTCGTGGTGACGAATCACTACTATTGTCAGTATGTGAATTTACTAATAAATAAATATTTATATCAATCATGGGTGCACGTTTGGCTTTGGTAAGCAAGCACCTTAGCGGAAGACTACGTTATGCCTCTAAACCGTGATTTTTCAGTCTTCAGCCGTAAAACGTCACGTGAAGTTACTACAACTTCTGTTAGTCGTGCCTAGGACTGACCGCACTTGTCGCGGAACTTGGCGGTGAATAAGAAAAGGTGCTAAAAATATAAAAATTAAAATACACAGTTAAACAAGACCTCTGCTTAACCCTTCGGGGAAACAAGGCGTGATGTTGTGTATTTAAACAAAAGAAAGATGCATGCGCGTTGCGCCACAAATAAAATTAGTTTAAGGATTGGGGAGTGAAGGCAACATTTTGAACTTAATTGAATTCATACTTTCAGGACGAAATTGGACAACATTAAGAAAGAGCATTGTGAGGAGAAGGACGAGCTTAGGTAAAAAATGAAAACAAAACTTTTTAACATCCTTAAATTACATCTCGGGTTCGTGCGTCGCGGTGGTTATGATAGATATATGGGAAGTGGGAGGTGGAAAGCGATACGAGTATGATTGCTCTGGGGGTCTACTCTCTAAGCACGAAATGCGTAGTTTCGGCCAAAGTTACTGGCGTTTCCTACTCCGTATCACCAACGGACATCAGATTAGTTCGGCGCCCGAACTAAGAATGAATGACAACACGATTTAATAGTGTTGTCCTTACTCCAGATGTGCTTTTTCCAGTCCGAAAAAGTTTATTAATCGGGAGTAGGGTTCATTCCGAACTACTGTCGGTCGGGCCCGTATCTCCGTTGACGGACTTAGAGAGTAGGCCCCCTGTATTGAAGACGTTCGATTTCGTTTCAAAAGTTTACTCTCATTACGAAACTCCGTTAATAGCCGTCCGAATAAATGAATTATTTATTCGAAAGCTGACCTTTTTAGTCTTTTCATTTAGATGTATGTAATTATAAAAAATGTTATATTTTTTATATATATATATATATATATATATTTTTTTTTTAATTTAACAAGATCTTGTTTGGTTGGCATGAATTGTACAAAAGTATCGTACGCCGCGAGTATTTTTATTTCTGCATTTCTCAGCAGTTTTCTTTGTATAGTTTATATTATTTTTATATTATACCAAACCGAACCATGTGTTCTTAGTGCTCGTTAAGGCAGCTCACATTAGAACAAATCTTATTTAAAAAGGCTAGGGACGGTTTTATTTTATTGGACTGCTAGGTTCACTCTGAAGTAAAGTGCGCGGGCGTGAACTGTAAAGACGATCAGTGTATCTACTCGCTAGATCACCATCGATTTCTAACTAATCAATTGAAGAATCGACTAAAGGGCGAACATTTGGCATTTTAGTCGTCTCAATAAACATCATGTAACGCCCGCGCTAGAATTTAAAACTTTATTTTAAAAGTTATTCCATTTTAGTTTATTATTTCGAATATTCAAACTGTAAATACATCTATCTACACACTAGATAATAAGTTTACGAATATTTAAAATTAGTCTTATTAAAAGTACCTTTAGTTAATAATTGTACCTCTATTGGGGAAAAGTTATTTCGTAAACATTTATTGAGCAATTTATTTTTGTATAAGTTTTAGTTAAGGTATTAATGATAGAGAGCGTGTTCTTAACGCGTCTCGCATATTCAGTATTCCCCGTCCTCGTATCTGTCCGAGACATCG
Organism: Fissipunctia ypsillon; assembly: GCA_947568875.1. Lineage (NCBI taxonomy): Eukaryota > Metazoa > Arthropoda > Insecta > Lepidoptera > Noctuidae > Fissipunctia > Fissipunctia ypsillon. The sequence continues at coordinate 28,902,288 of OX387643.1, forward strand.
TCTTGCCACTATGTATATTTTATTCTATGTACCAACCCAAGTAAATAAATGATTGAATTATTTACTCTTCGACAACTAATCCTCGGTCCTATATCCCCAATGGAGGTAGAAACCATGCGGACTGCTTGTCTATACCTCCGTGATTGTAAGGCACGTTCACTAGCGCCACTTCAGGACAAGCCCACTGTCTGTGCTGTGACCGCCCTAGTGAATGCCGCCCACCCGACATACTTAATGACTTATTGTATCTAGGAACATGTGTAAGGCAGTATATGGTTTGTAAACAACTCTTATGTTGTCATTGATTAGTTTACAAAAAATGTAAACAGTAAAAATCTATTGCCAAAATTATATTTGTAACTACCCTGCATATAAATGTGACATCTAGTAGAGAATACATGAAAATGTTACTTGATAAGGATTCTAATGTAATAACTGACATATGTGGTTTTGACGAACGATTCCCGTGTATTTTTTGACTTGAGTAGTAAAACTAGATATTCTAAGTTCTTGTAATACTGACACTCACTGACAACATGACACAATTGACGCTACAATATACAAACTTACTTGTCTTGTATCTCTCGACTACCGACGTAGTCCATTCACATTGCACTTTCTCAGCAGTTATTCATACAAACAATCCGACGGATTTGTTACGGAAAACTGCTCAGTTTCAATACTAAAACCAATTAATATTGTGTCGTTTAAAACGGAGGTAAACGTATAATGTTAAGTGGATCTTGGGCAATGTCTTAAAGGTTGGTCGTTGTCTTGTCTGTTTTGTAGAGGATGGGTCGGTTCTTTGTCGTGGTGTCAGTCTCGTTGGAATAATATGATGTCATATTGGTCGTTCGTTTGGTCTCTCTGTTTGTTTCTGAGGTTCTCTGTGTCTTTTGATAGGCTACATTTACACACGTAAAGGTCAAAGATACCTCCAATAACGTATGACAAAACTTATAATGAACTTTCGGCGAGAATAATGTATTATATAATATATGTTATAATATATACACTACACTGGCCTTCAAAACTTAGTATCGCACTTTTAAAATTGCAATTTCTCCTGAACTATAGAAGTCAGCGTTTTGAAATATAAAAGGTTTTATAGAAAGTTTCATAAACTTTCTTTAAAATTATAGTTTATTATACATTAGTAACGTTTTTAACTTAAAAATAGATAAAAAACCTAAAAATAGGCATTTTTAATTTACTGGCAAAAAACTCAAACAACATTTAAAAACAACATTTTATTAGTATATTTTACGCGTTACATACATTTTAATAACTGGTATTGCCTCCTCGGACTCTGATTACAGCTTCGAGCTGGTTTGGCATACTGAAGACGAGGTTTCGGAGGCGATGTTGGCATATTCTCCCATTCTTCCATCAGGGCCTGTTTTAGGGCCCTGAGGGTGATAGGAGGTGGTCTGCGGCTTCCAACCAGCCTCCCGAGCTCATCCCAGGCGTGCTCGATCGGGTTGAGATCAGGACTTGCCATTAAGTTGATACCAACCTACATGTACTCTTGTACAACCCGAGCGGTGTGTGGCCGGGCGTTATCCTGCATCAGTATCGATGGATTACCCATATTTACTAAATATGGCCGTGAATACTCATTAATGATTACTTGAGCATATTTTACCCCAGTCAGGGTGCCATTTTCTATGGCCACTAGCTCTCTGCGACCTTCTGATGAGATGCCAGCCCGTACATGTACAGAGCCTCCACCGTTTTGGACTCTTTCTGTAAAGCAGGCTCGAATGTATCGCTCACCAGGTCGCCTGTACGCTCTTCGCCTTCCATCGGAAGTGAATAGTGAGAATCAAGACTCATGAGCGAACAAAACTTGCCCATTCTTATTCACTCACTTATGTGTTCATGGACGTAGCGCAGTCTTGCTACTCGATGCCCTCTCTTGAGTTTGGCGCCACTTGCTGGCCTTTGGGGTTTCAGGTTCGCTTCAGCAAGTCTTCTTCTCACTGTACTGTCACTAATGTAGTCTCTTCGGGTCTGGAGAAGCTGTTGCTGGACTTAACTGCATCGAGGTGGCGATTTCTCAACACAGTGGTGACAATATAGCGGCCTCTGGTACTAGTGCACCTGGGTTTGCCATTACAAGGTATCCTCAGATGGTTTCCAGTTTCTTCGTACCTTCGCTTCACCTGCCGGACTGTTCTTAAGAATGGTGGGTGTAACACCCACCATTCTTGCAGTACGACGCATACTGATGCCATGAAAAGTCATGATTTTTGCACATTCTTCAGGTGAAAGAGGTATGATAAGTAAAGTTTACGTGCTGTAGGCACCTTGGCTTTGAATCAAAAGTCATCGATCAAGAAATAAATGTGAAAACAAAAACGGAAACAAAAAAGTCGAAAGTAAAACAGCGATTTGTAAAGCAGTGTTTTTGTTAATAATTTTTTTTTCAGCCATTCCTTATAAGGTCATCGAGTTTTTATATAAAGAATTTAATTCTTTTCATAATCCTTTTTATTTCGAAAATATATCTTGTGTAGTTTAAAAGTTATTGCAATTTTAAAACTGTGGTACTAAGTTTTGAAAGCCAGTGTATATATGTATATAATAGATGTCGCTCAATGATCGATCGGCCAAAGATGACGGCGCGCCTCACTGAATCTCTGATCAATCAATAATCGAAAATGATATTTACTATATTGAACATTCTACATTTATTCAAAAAATCTATGAAAATGACTGACGGGAGCTTGTTCAAATCCCTGCAATTGACTTAATGCATTCATAGAGACATTTAGCAGCGATAACTTGACTAAATCTGGTTCTACCAACAAATTACTCCTGAGGACAATAATTGTATGAAGAATAACCTAAACATCGCTTTTTACTTTAAAAAATCGTAACAGATATTTAAAATAACTACCAACTATGTTATGTACGGTAGGCCGAGAGGTAACAAAACTAGTATAAACTGAGCCTCTTATTTTATTGAAACTACGTATTGCACTAGGCCAGCTCAAGGTCAAAGAAGTGTTGCCACCGACGCGACGTGCGGGCTACCGTATAATTCAGTAATTATAAAAGATTTGATGTTCTCTTCTAGCGATTTTGAAGTAAAAAATGTTATATATGTCAAGTAGCACTAATACCTATGTATAAGTTACATACGTACGTCTATAATCCTGCAAACATAATAAAATGTGTAAATTACATAATTGTTTTATTTTTCCTACAGCAACGTCCAATCAAAAAGAATAAATTGGGTGTACTGCTTGTTTTGAACAACGAACTTTTTTGTTACGCACATAATTTTTTAAAGCCACACTGAGTCAGCAGTAGAGCTCGTCTAAGCTGAAATGACGCGCCCCACTACTTAAATTTGTATACGTACACTAGGTACGGTAAATGCGGTAGTGGAGCGCGTCGTTTCAGCATTAACTCTGTACCTATAAACAAAAACGAATCGTTTTGTTTACCAATGGTAGCTTTTTTTATTAAACCCCGATGCAAAAAGAGTGGTGTTATAAGTTACTAAGACGTGTATGTCTGTGTATCTGTTTGTCTGACGCGTGACGTGCGTAGCTCCTAAACGAATGGACCGATTTTGATGCAGTTTTTTTTTTTTGAAAGCTGACGTGATCGAGATTGTTCTTAGCTATGATTGCAAGAAAATCGGTTCAGCCGTTTGAAGATTATCAGCTCTTTTCTAGTTGATGAATGGATGTGAGCATCTTCTACAGGTCTGATCGAGTCGAAATTTGGGATTCTGTTACTTCAATGATAATAAAATAACATAGTAAACTTGAACTTATGCTGCAGCATCACCTGGAATTTGCAGGATACCCAACTCCCTCACCAATTTACAGCAGAGGTATCGTGTTTGTCTCAATGAATAAGTTATAGATAGATGGTAATCAGGGTCTGATGATGGGGAAGCAAAAAGAAAGTTATTTATTTCACAACAAAAACACATTTGATAAGAATGTCATGTGTGTGTCATGACGGCCTCGGCTCAGAACATTTTAAATATGCTGGTATTGTCAGTGTTTTTTAATTTTTGTATGTCCCATTCGTACCTACCGGAGCCACTCATGCGTACTAATGTGGTACCTATTTTATAAAATAGGACGGGGATGTCATCTGACAGGGCTAACTACCGGCCCATTTCACTGGCCACCACTGCGGCCAAGGTACTTGACAGCAGGCGAACCTCGCGAAAGTAGTCGACCTGCATTATGCCCAGTTTGGGTTCAGAGCAGGGTTGTCTGCTGAGAGTGCCATTTTAAGTCTAAAGTATGCTGTCGGGTACGAAGCCAGGACGCTGGTATACACGTGCTTCCTAGACTTGTCAAAGGCGTTCGATCGTGTCACATACGACCTACTATGGGAGAAGCTAGGCAGCGCGAGTGTGCCGGTGGAGTGTATCTCTCTCCTGAGGTATTGGTATGCAAATCAGAAAAACCATGTGAGGTGGGCGGGGGCGCTGTCGGATGAGTACAAATTGGAATGTAGCGTTAGGCAGGCCAATGCAGGCAGGCAAGCAGGTTAATGCAGGCAAATGCAATAATAAATGTTAATGCAGGCATGGCAGGTTAATGTTTAAAATTTATGTTGATCAGCTTGTCGAGCAGCTCAGCAGCACACATGTCGGCTGCCACATTGATGGTTTTAACAATATTAGCTGTGCAGACGATATGGTGCTGCTGTCCCCTCCATAACCGGGCTAAGGAAACTTGTCTATTTGTGAGAAGTACGCGAAGGTGCATGGGTTACAGTATAACTCTAAAAAGAGTGAAATTTTAATATTTAAAACAAGAGCTTACCCATGTGCCTCCTGTATTTCTCAATGGAATAGCTCCATAGATATCCGGAGATATGCCTTCACTCTATATTTGTTAAAGTTCAAGTGTCGCCACCTTTTTCCCACTCTTGAAACTCACACAAAAACATAAGGAACATAAGGAAGAAACAGGAGGAGGAAGGAAGGAAAACATAAGGAGGAATAGATACGGCACACATGATGCGTTTTTCGCACTCACACAAGAAAAAATGCGTAACACTTTTGTGCCATCTTATTACACACATGCTCAAAAGGGGCGGGCACTAGAAAGTATAGATACAGTCACTAAATGCACACATGCATCTCTTGCTTCAACTAGGGAAGAAGGGTAGGTATAAATATTTGATCGATAAAAATATCGATGAAACCCGACTACAAAAAAGAGGTGTCTTTTGGGCGTACCTACATATTATTTTGTGTTGTTTTCTATAATATCGCTATACTAATCGAAGACTACCAATTTTGGTATATTGTCAAGAATTTGTGAAAGGAAGATAGTACAGGGAATTCTAATTTGGGACAAAGTACTCAACTCAGTTGGTATCTGATAGTCTGTAAACATTTTAATATAATAGGTAGGGGAAAAAGTTTCTTCGCATTTTTTAAGAAAATTTAAAACATTTTTTAATATAGTTTATTCACATTTAACTAAAGTATGTAGGTACCATTTTGTTCGATAACTTTTTGCCACCTTGTAGGTAGGGACATGATCCCATTGCTATAGAAATTTTGGGACTTCTGATCAAAATACCGCGACAAGTGGTTTTGGCAGTCCTCTCGTGATGTTAACCTGACACTGCCTAAAGAATTCTGAAGAGACCGAAACAGGTGGAAATCTGAAGGTGCAAGGTCAGGACTATACGGCAGATGCATTAACACCTCCCAGCCAAACTCTTAATTTTTGCTGAGTGGCTAAAGATGTGTGAGGTCTAGCGTTGTCATGATGAAAAACCACACCCCTTCTGTTGATTAATTTCGGCCGCTTTCTCTCAACTTCTTGCTTTAATCTCATCAGTTGTTCGCAGTAGAGTTCAGAATCGATGGTCCTGCCTGGTGGTAACAGCTCATAATGAATAATGCCCTTCCAATCCCACCACACACACAGCATCACCTTGTTGCGAGTTCTTGTCGTGCGTGATCCACTTTTCATCACCAGTTATCAGCTTTTCATTACGTCGTAATAAAGAATCACAAATGAGTACACGGTTCATTAGGTTTCTTTCAGTGAGCTCGTGAGGTACCCAAATATCGAGCTTTTCTGTGTACCCAGTTTTTTTCAAATGCACCAAAACTGTTTTGTGGTCAATTCTCAGTTCTTCAGCTACGTCGTAACTACTGATATGGCCGATCTTGCTCCACTTTTTCAAAAAGGGCATCCATTTTATCCGTAATAGGGCGCCCAGAGCGACGTGCATCTTTGACATCAAAATTTCCGGATTGAAAACGCTTAAACCAAATTTGTGCTACTCTCATAGACACTGCACCAGGTCCATAAACATCGCAAATTTTTTTCGCGGCTTGCGTTGCATTTTTACCTTTTTTGTAGTAAAATTTTAAAATGTATCGAATTTCTTCATTAGATTCACTCATCTTGACAGTACGAAAAACAAATGAAAATCACACATTTTCCTAATTTGAATTTGGAATTATGTTCTATAAAATTTAAACTTTCAATAATACCAAAACCAACCAGATACAAATATTATAGCCAAAGAGATTTTATTGCAAGTTCATACATACTATAATGCGAAAAGACTTTTTCCCCAACCTAACATTACTTATATGATTAAAAAAAATATGTAGATGTAGTAGACATATACATTTCTATTTACGATGGAAACACTTAATCTCGTATAATTGCCGGCACGAGTCGTGAGCACAAATTTCGTCTTAACTTTAACTGCCCTCATCACCGTGCTCTTGTATTCTGTTTTCTATCTGTATATAAATATGCTTGTTCATACATTGATTTCATTGCTCCCACCCGTGTGCAACCTGCCGTGATAGGAAATAAGATTCGCTAGGTTTAAGAGCTCACGACTAGTGCCGGCAACTATATAGGTACTAACACCATTTCAAGATTAATGCAACCATATTTACTTGAAATGTCTGGGTGCTCTATTTATATAAATAGAGATTCATGAACATGTTCTTTTTCTGCTTTTCGATGTAGTATATTATAAACAGCAATAAAACCAAACCAAGTAAAAACATAATATATATTTTTTGTAAATAAAATTGAAGTACCTAAATCAGTCAGTACACGCGCTTTTCTTGTGGTTACCAAGTGTACAAGCAAGCAGTGAATGAATGCGTGAAGACGAGTAGCGTCAGCACATAACACACATGCACACATACGAGTACACACCCACTCTTCCGACTTCGCCATTGTCTCAGACGGTACCGAGAGGCCCTGATGATACTGTTTCAAATATGTATCTTAATTTGAGTTTAGGTACTGCCCACTCAAAACAATCCTCTTGAAAGTGGGAAGAACAAATTACACTTTGGTTTGTGGGAAACCAATTATTTTCCCTGCCTGTTGCATCTATCCATATATGTTTAATTTCTAGATTTTTCGGGAAACTGAAATAAAATGTATTAATTCTTGTCAAACAGGTTCTCAAATATAATTTCTTGTTTCAACACTTTTATCGATAACCATGTCTCAGTGCTGCCTACCACTAAAGCATCATTTTGACATGCGTCAGTCATTAGAAAATATTTCTTACGGTGGTAGGACACGCCACTTGTCTTAAGGTTTGTTGTAATTGTCCTATTTTTCCAAATAAGCACGGAACAATTCGGCATTTTGTAAAAATACGTAATGACACTACATGTTCCGATGCAAATATACTACTAAACGATGCTCACCGCCGTCGCGCGTACTTAAGGTCGGTTTGACCGCATGAAGGCGACATGTGCCACGCCTCCAAGCCATATCCCTCGATATCCGTGAATAGCCCTAAAGCAGGTTCAAGCTTTTAAATATAATATCTGGGTCACATTGTGACAGGTGACCTCAGGAACGATGAGGATATTGAGTGGGAGCGCAGGGCTCTGGCGGTGAGAGCTAATTATACTCACACGCAGGTTCGCACGATGCACGAGAGAAGTGAAAGTGACGCTATTCAAAGCTTATTGCCAGTCCTTCTACTCAAGCGGCCTGTGGGTGAGATATACGCAGCGAGCCTACAGAGCCCTGGGCACTCAGTACAATATTGCGTTCAGGATGTTGTTGGATCTGCCGTGGCAGTGCAGTGCGTCTGGGATGTTTGCTGAGGCGCGCACTGATCGTTTCCAGGCCATCATGCGCAAAAAAGCAGCTTCCCTGCTAGCCCGTATACGGGGGAGCATTCTGAAGGCAATAGCTGTACGTTTCGACTGTCCCTTTCAGAACCAGTGGGTTATGTCTTGTGTATGTGTGGCGAGTCATGGCAAATAAATATGTTAAGGTTTCTATGGGTCTATGCTACCCGAAATAAAGTTTTATTATTATCTTTACGTATCTCGAGACCATGGAGTCCCGGTCCTTTGGAAGGCGTACGAGGAGCCGAAACCAACTCGCAGAGGCCCCTTAGACAATTTTAAATGGAATGAGGCACCAACAGACAATTATCCCTGTATGCAAGTGCACCCAAGGACAATCCCCGGTTAGGACTATTGCACGATATGGAAACAAAGATATTGGAATATGTGTTTGGATGGCTAAAGTGGATTGGTTACCTAGAACTATGAAATGACTATGGCCCTTGCATAATCAATGTTTATTTATACACGGAAAAAATGGTAGGGGGTGACTTGCACACTCAATAATGGGCCCCCAAAAAAGGTCGCTAGCACATAGTGTCGTAGTGATTAGGAGGAAACATGTCCTGAGATGCTTAAGAGGAGTGGAGAGGTATTCCACGACTATCAAGACAATCCCAGAACCCGGAAGATGGTCAAGATCCCTACCAGCACTTACTGAAATACTTCCTTCTTCCGAGCATGTTTGCTCTCGCGAATCTCCACTCAAGCCGGCAATAAAGGTAAGAATGAGGTGGGAGCTCTGTTCACTCCAGCAGCCGGCCAATAAAGGCAAGCCAGAGGTGACGAACAAGGCTTCTCCCGGGAAATAGGGTCCGTGGGGTCGCTACTGCCCAACAGCTCGCCACATGCTGCCCTGCGGGTTTCTGTATCTCTTTTGGTCTGGCTCCTCATTCTAGACCCGTTCCGGCAAAGTAAACTCTACCGGCACAGAACCTAGATAGTTCGGAGCACGCAAGCCCCACCACGACGTCAACGTTGAGATACGGCGGTGGGGTTATTATTATCTCCTTTATTTTATTTTTATACATATAAATTACATTTTGAAATATTTTTATAAAAACATTTAAAATATAAAAAATAGTAGCCTACCGGTATCGGGAATAGGGTCCATGATACCGGTCGTCAGGGCTCCTGAGAGAGCGTGCCGTGTCGAGAAGTACTGCTTTCTGGATCAAGCCCTTGATCCAGCTGCGTAACGAGAGCCTCCTCAGATGTTTGTCGAGACTCTTGGCTATTATGCCATTTGCCGTCACGACTGTTGGTACAATGACCGCTGTATCCACATCCCACATTTCGACAACCTCGCCAGTCAGGTCAAGATACGTAATCTGCTTATCTTCTTCAGCTTTCACGAGGTTCTCGTCATGCGGAACCGCTATATCAATCATCATTGTGCGACGCTCTATTCGATCTATCACCACTATATCTGGCTTATTGGCAACAATAGTCCTGATAGATCGATTCCAATACAACGTGATATTGCCATTTTCGAGAACTGGGTTGGGCACATACATACCTATAGTACGGTACTTCCGATTCCACGAGGCTGTATTACAGAGCAGGTGGATAATCCTGGCTACAAGGTTCTGCCTATGCAAGTAGTCTCCGTTAGCAAGACGAGAACAGCCAGAAATAATGTGTCGGATTGATTCCCCGGGACGGTGGCATGCCCGACAGATGTCAACCGTGCCGTCCTTCACAATACATTTCCAGTAGTTGTTCGTCATCATAACTTCGTCCATAATCGCAAAGACAAAATCTTCGGTTTCCCCAAAGATATCACTGAATCGCAACCAGGATAAGGACGCTAAGAGGCCTACATCAGGCCCATGTAGGACCCGGTAAAACCGCCCGTGAAGCTCTTTACTCTACCCCTCTGTGGTCATTAGTATCTGATACTATAGGTTGGCGCCAGTTCTCGTTAGCCAAGGAGAGTGGGGTGAAGCCCTTGTCTACTGAGACCACATCTCGGTGCATCCCCACGTCGGCTTCTAGGAAGACTCCTGAGACTGCATACCTCACAGTTGTGCAGGGCATTTAAGAAGCCTCGACCTCTGCACTTCCGCGGGATATACAGTCTCATCACCGATGACCGTGGGTGATACATCCGATTTGCGGTCAGCAGTGTGCGGACCCAGGGCGTCAAGTTCCGTCTGAGTCTATTTGAGTATGCCGAAGAGTACATCAAAACCGGCATGACCTAACCGTTGAAGGCGCGCACCTTATTTCCGTCTGATCAAAAACTATTTAATACTTTATTCAGGCGGCCAAAGAAGCGCTCCCTCAGCGATTGTTACATGTCAGTAGCGTTGATGCCTAACGCTTCCGACATACCCAAATACTTGTAAGTTTCGGTTGAGGACAGGGATCTTAGATATATGGAATCCGAGAGTTGCGTTCCCTCTGATTCCATAATCCCATCGCGCTTTACATGCATGACCGCACATTTTTCCCCACCAAATTCCATCCTGATGGCGCTACTAAAAGTTTCGGTTACCTTCAGTAGCTCCATCATTTGCAAATTGTTGGGGGCAAAAAGTTTCAAGTCAGTCATGTAAAAAAGGTGAGATATGACCTGACCACCTCTCTTCTATCGATAGTCTAGTAGTGGCGCAGCGTTCGTACAACCCGATTCCTATCGGCTTCCCTTCGGAACAATCACTCTTCTTAGTTATTAATGCCAAATAATAATTGTACACCTATGTGTGTAACTGTGTCCTTATCACATCACTTTACAGGTAGTTAATAGCAGTTTAATACATCATAAGACTAAACACATTACAAAAATGCCTAAAGTTTTTTGTCTAAACAAAGATTTCCGATAACATCAGAAAAAAAGTGGCTGAAATTGTATGTAACGTGTGTGTAAACAAACAATAGTTACTATAAAACGTTTGGGAAAATAACTGTGCATAATAACACTAAAAACAATCTGTTCTAACATTTTGATAACGTTTCATAACAATCTAACTTCTAATATTTCTCTGATCATAAGTACCAAACTTATTCTCAACTGTGAATAAAGTGCAAGGTGTCATAAAATAATACACGTTTCTATTTGTGCAAACTAGTGAAAAACATAATATTTTAAAATCCGAACTTTTTATCTGTTTGTTTTGAAATTTTGAATTTTGGCGTTCTAAAACCTCTGTTTCGCGAAATCAATATATCAAAAATACTGAAATACTGCCATCTAGTATCGGGTAAAGGTACTACGCTGACAACCTACTTTGATATCAAGCGAAACTCTGTTCCACGATTTTAATTCGTTTTTTAAATAAAAAATAATAACATTTTGTACCTTGTTATAAATGTAAAAACTACAGCATTATGTTCAATATGCAGTAATAGATACGAATTACATTGCGATGGATATCCAGAACACACATATACCGGTTAAAGGACCAAGAAGCAAAAAATAAATGGAGATGCAAGATGTGTAAAGAAATAAAAAAGTTGTTACTAGCGATATATCACATCACGGAACTGAAAACACCGCATTGAGAAAAAAACAGAATTCTCCTATTTTACTGGGTCCTCTTAATACAAAGAAACCCTTAAGCAAAGAAACACCACTCAATCAAAGCCCAATCATCTGGCCTTCTGGCAACTACAACGCAAATTGCGTACCTCCACTGGGGAGGCTTCGATGCCTCCCCTCATTTGCCCTGACAAGAGCATCGCTTTTGACAACCCCGAAAAGGCAGAATGCCAAGCCGACAGCTTAGAGTCTCAATGTTCTCCTAGCTCCCAACCAGCTGACCAAGCGCACCTTGCCAAGGTCGACGCCGAAGTCTAACGCAGGGCTGCTCTTCCCCCTGTGGAAGACCCTGATGATCCGTTGCCCCCGTTGCTCCCGTCACTCCAGACGAGGTGCACGACATCATTAAAAGGCTACAGGATCGGAAGGCCCCTGGTTCGGACGGTATCACCAATAAGGTTTTCAAACTCCTCCCCGCCCCCTGATAATGCTAATGACCGCCATCTTCAATGGTGCTCTAAGCAACAACATCTTTCCGCAGACGTGGAAAGAGGCCACCGTCATCGGTATCCCCAAGCCAGGCAAGCCCAAGTCTGAGCCCACTAGTTACCGCCCCATTAGTCTCCTCAATGTCCTCGGCAAAATATATGAGAGGCTTATTTATAAGCGTCTCAAATATTTTGTCGAGGCTAAGAGCCTTATCCCTAGTGAACAGTTTGGTTTCAGGACTCATCACTCTTGCATCCAGCAAGTTCACCGTATCGTTGAGCACCTAAGCGCAGGCTTCCAGCGCAAGGCAACGACGGGCATGTTGTTCTTCGACATAGCGAAGGCGTTCAACAAGGTCTGGCACAACGGCTTAATTTATAAGTTGTACCAACTCGGTGTGCCTGACCGTCCCGTGCTCATCTTACGAGACTTTTTGTCAAACAGCACCTTTCGCTATCGCATTGAGGATACACTCTCTTCCCCTCACCCCTTACGCGCCAGTATCCCTCAGGGCTCGGTAATTTCTCCCCTCATCTTCTCGCTTTTCACGAGCGACATTCTCAAATGTAGCAAGACTCATTTGGCGCTTTTCACCGATGATACAGCCATCTATTATACAGGGCAGTGCCAGAACTCTATCGCCAGAACTCTCCAAAACTCCGCAAACGCTTTAGGCGTTTGGTTCCGGAAGTGGAGGATTGAGGTCAATCCCGATAAGAGTCAGGCCGTCCTTTTCTTGCGACCGCGACTCCGCGCTCCCGCACTTCCTAGCCCGATCACCATGTATGGCAAGCCAATCCCTTGGGAGAAGCAAGCTAAATACTTAGGCGTGATCAACACCTGACCTTCAGAGAGCACATCAAGACGCCTCGTTCGCGTGCCGCTTGCGCTCTCGGTAGGCTTCATTTTATCCTGACCGCGCGTAGCAAATTATCTCTAAAGTGCAAGCTGCGCATCTACACCGCAGTCATCCGTCCCATCATGACGTATGCTTGTATTGTTTTTGCGCATGCTAAGCCACACTTTATCCATAGGATGCAGACCCAACAGAACCGCTTCCTTAGAAAGGTCAGGGGGGCACCCTATTATGTACGCAACGAGTCTCTTCACGTTGATCTCAAAATCCCCACCGTTCAGCAATTCATGAAACGCCTCGCCAAGCGTTTCTTTGAACTTGCCATTAAGCACCGCAATCCCCTGATTGTGGCGGCCGCCCATTATACCCCGTCGCGTATAAGTCGCACCCGCCGACCTACGCACTCACTAACCGTCCCAGATGACGCTATAACCCTCCTCCAGGAGAGTAATCCCGCCACTAGTACGATACGGAAGCTCAAATCGAGACCGCCGTGCTTCCGCCCTCGCCGCCGAGGGCCACCGCGACGTCCCCGTCCATCCCCACCCCGACCCTTGCTCGAGCCAGCCCGCGCAGCTGAGCCCGTAGTTTTAAATTCGCCCCCAATTAATCCGATCCAGCATGTCCCATTGCCGTCCTCTCCCAGCGACGCCCTAAGCCGAGGTCCGTACCCCACAGGGGGTGCCCTTAGCGAGTAGTCGCTTAGTTTTAGTTTTATGCCTGGCTGGAGGCCTTAATTTATTGAGGCATCCACAGGCAAGCCCGGTTAAGCAGTCGACAACCACCTATAGGTTGAACTGCGAGATGCCATTCCCCAAAAAAAAAAACAAAAAGGTACAAGCAGCGCCACCAAGCGTGGACAACTAGAAACGCTTACTTTGATTTACAAATATTATAAGTCCTACTTACATTTACTCTTATTTACTTTTAGCTTAAAATTATCAGTACTTTAAAATAAATAAAAATTACCTTCACCATAATCAACAACTAATTTAACATAGATTCATCATAATCAAAACTTAATCTGATTCATAATTAGAGTTTCGTCGCTAACACGCTTCTAATTTTGATAATTAAGAAAACTCGGAAATTTGCTGATCCGTTAGTTTATCTAAAGTTGAAATGTCCTCTTCATAACCTTTAAAAATTGTTAATCTACCCTTTATATAACTTCTCTTTTTTATTGGATCTGCAATTTTCTTAGAAGCTTGAGACATTGTTTATAATACGACAAATACTACGTTGTATTATATACGACTGAATAATACCAGGTTTCTGTCTTGCAACAGGATATCAGAAACTTTCCAATAATTTGCCAAATAATCTGCACACGGGACCAAGAAGTGGGTAGATAGGAAAAAATAGAACGGGATCACCTCGTGGCATTTAAATATTCCTTGTTAGTACTCTCTCTTCCCTGTATCCTTTTTATCCTTGTCCTTTAAATTGGTTCCTTTTTACTTTGCTCAATATTCAATATCCTGGTCACGGCACCAAAAAATGTCTAGGCTTAGATGTTATGGGATTTTAGGTTTTTGTTGGTGGGAGCTGAAAGAGAACTCGTAGACGTGATTTTATACATTTATTGTGATATACTTTTCACTTTACAATTTCCTTGATATGCTATATGTACGAGTTTTATATAATGCAATGGTAGTAGACGCGCACTGACCGCGGCGCGAGCGCTTCTATAACCGTGGTCGTCTGGATTAGGGAGATCGAGGTGCGTCCCGCACCGCACAGTCCTGCGCGTTAACAAATTCAAAAGGGTCAGATTTAAAAAAAAAACCTTATTGATCGCAGAAATATGTACTTTATTTTTATATAGGTACTTAGATACAAGGATAACAAACTGTTGTTTGAATTTGATTTCCGATTTTGAAAGAGAAGGAGGTTCTCAATTCGACTTTTCGTAAGTATGTACGTTACGCTATATCGTCGCCAATTTTAATTATTTTTAACCGACTTCAAAAAAAGATGAAGGTTATCAATTCGACACGCTATGTATGTAATATTATTGGAACTGCAATATATTGATATATTATAATCTATTAGGGCTTCCAATCAAATATACAAAATTTTATATGTATATGTATGTATGTTTGCCCACGCATTTCTCCGAAACTATTAATTGGATTGTGACATTTTTTTTATTGACTTAATTTACCTACTTCAACCTAAGGAACAATGCAAGTTTCATCTAAATCGGTTCAGTAGTTTTCAAGAGATGGACTAATACGTGTAGGTACCTAAGTGTGACGGCCTGGCTTATTGATACGAGCTACGGGCGTGGTGTCACCTTAAAACCTTGGTCAAATTCTAATGCAATATTTCCAACAAAACTGCTATCAACATATTACATACAAATATTCCAGTTTTTACTTAAAACTAAAAATTACGAAATAAAAAAGTACTTAAATTAAAAAAAATCAACTTCAGAAAGAAATAAGTATGAAATAACTTTAATTTCGGAAGTCGGTGGTAAAAAACTAAAATACAGATCCCAAGATACCAACTTTCAAAATGAAAGTTATTTTAAGTTAATTTATTTTTGAAGTCGATTTAATTTTGTTTAAATTACTTTTTTAACAATGTACCTAAGTCTTCAGTAATCTGTACATATTATTAAATAAACTCTCTTTTCGCGTCTGTCCGTGTGACCGCGTCGTTCTTCTAAACTACGCAACGGATTTAGATGCGGGTTTCAATATCATTTACTTACAGAATTTATTCAGGAAGGTTTGTGTATCAGGTTTCGCTGATATACAGGGTGTAAGGGACAGCCCTCCGCAAACTAACAGGGTGCATTCAGCTCCTAATTTTGAATCATATTGCACCGGAAATATTCTCAGGAAAATTATAATTTTTTGAATCGTTTTTTCAGTTACTATTCCTTTATTTCAATGTAAATTTACATTACCTGTACGCAGCACTCAATTTATGTAAATAAAACAGCTAAAATAAAAAAAATCAGCAATGGATGTTGTAATACTCGGCGGCCGAAGGCTCGCTGCGCTGCGCTGCCGTTCACTACGCGCGTTTTGCCACGGTAACGATACATTGCGTGTGAGGTAATAAAAAAAAATAGGTTTATTGAATACACATAACGTTCCTGAAATCATTTCATGTACCAGTAATCTTAGTATGATATACTGAATTCACCCCATCAGTCTGCGGAGGGCTGTCTCTTACACCCTGTAGGTATCAATTGATATTTATGTGGATACATTTAAAATATCAGTTCATATTTAGTGTCAAAACTAGAAATTTTGTAGATTCAAAGTTTACCCTAGCAACACTTGACAAAAAACTACATTTTGGATTACCTACCTTTCCCGAAGTGACAATAATATAATCCTAGGTTTCGAGGATTCACCAAATAACTTGCAAGTAGGAACGGTTAGCTTTTTAATTAAAATCAAACCTTAATCCTAACAGGGTTTGTTTTAGGTTACGTTAATCTAAGGTTCTCCTATAGTTCAATTTTATGAGAATCCCCTCACGCGAACCGTTCGAATGCTTTTACAATAATATTATTATTGTCGTTGTTGACTTCGTTAGAAAAACCCTAAGCCCAGGTTCGCATAGGCAACTTTTTGCCGCGAAGATTTTTTTCGCGCACTGCATTTTCAACGCTCTTCTTAGCGCCGAGGGTTGAAAATCTAACAATGTTTTTTTGACGCGCTGGGAAGCGCTCTATTGGATTCTCAACGCTCGGCTCTAACCCGAGTTGAAAATCCAGTGCACGAAAATACCCCGCCGCGAGATATTTTTACGTCTGTGCGAACGTGGGCTAAAACTGATTATTTAATTTTTTGTTACTTTTATAATAAAAATTTCAAATAATCACACACAAACTTTTATTCTACAACTACTTAAAACACATAATAAACCACTTACAGAATTAAAATCGCATCTTTTTTTATACACGATTTATGTATTAATGGATAAAAATGTGCCTACTTACCTATATCAAATATCGGATATTTTTATATTTATTATAAATATCGGATTTTTACGAAGCCTGATGTGTATACGTTAATATTAAACATAATATAATCATATATAATAAAGAAATCTCGATTTTTTGTGAAGTCGTAAAACCGTGCGAAGCAGGGGCGCGCGCGTCTCTAGTATAATACAATCATTGTATTCAAGAAATATACTCATAATAACAATAAAAGGTACACACACAGTCACATTATTTAACATCACATATAATGTGATACATAAAATTAAAATCAGTTTAAATTAGTCGTCATAAATTAAAATTACTTTTAAAGTTGTTGCTTCATACCATGCGTGCTACCTATTTCTTTTCTAGGCCCAGCCTGAAAAAACAATAAACCGACTTTTTTTTACATTATACAGCAACCCACACATGGGCTCGTGGTTAAGTCCGCCGCACGGGTTGATCGATTAGATTAACCTAAGCTTGCCACGGTCGGTCCGTGGATGGGTGACCATCTTTACATACCAAGAGTCTATGCCTCGGAATGCACGCTACGCCGTTGGTGCCGGCTGTCATTCTAGGATACCGTCAGAAGCACGAAAGTCTGACAACCAGTCTTATCAAGGGGTATTGTGTATCTGACCTCCACCCAGTTAGGTTTGTGGAGGTCAGATAGGCAGTCCATTCATGTAAAATACTGGTACCTATTCAGCTGCATTCAGTAAGACTGGAAACCAACTCCAACATAATTGGGAATGGCTAGGCAGATTGATTGATTGACAGCAGCCCGTGATTAGCTGCATAGCCCACACAATACTCATCAGCCTTCGGAGTCCACAGACCAAGATGCACCATATTCAATGGATAGCAGTAAATCACTCTCGATTGCTGTATTGGCATGTAATAGTAAATGATTAAAAAAAGTCTAATGTGTGAAACATTTCTGCGGGGCAATTGCGTAACACATTATACATCAGAATCGGTTTCATTTTGACAGTTCAACAACATTCATTTCATTATTTACGTTTTGAGCAGACAAATTTTTCGAACTTATGAAGCAATGGATTAGGAATTTGCTTCAAAATGATTCAGATTCCGATTGATAGTGTTACACAATTGGGGTGCAGGAAGTTGGTGGCAATTTTTATAAAATCAAAGGCAGAGGCACCTACCTACTTCCAAAACTGTGTCACACATAGGATTATTTTATTCTCTTTGAACTCAGTTTATTATCTGTATTTATTTTATTTTATGATATTGATACAAGTGCCATGGGTAATTTTTTTTTTCTTTTTCTGGCAATTGAGCCGGTGTCGATGGGTCTCTCTCTAAACTGCAGCTTATGGCAGATAAATTATGGAAGCTAGAAACATTCTATTTTAAATGTGTCTTACCTAATTAATAATTAATTTAATTAGGTATTCCAAGTAAGTTACATTTAAAATAGAATGTTTCTAGCTTCAATAATAAAATTTATCACCCCAAAATAAAAAATATTAGAATCATACTCGTTTTTTTCGTAAAGAAAACAACTAGGGAGTCCAAAACACGAAGTAACAATTGTCATGATACTGATAACACAAACCTGAACAAGTAACCTGATTTACATGACATAGGTATATTAATTAGGTAAGGATTAACATTCCCGGTCAATTACTTTTCAACCTTATTATTAAGGGGATAAGGGCAAAAAGTGGACGAGCGGGAATGTTCGCGGGTGTACATACACGGCACGCGCGACGTAAGGAAACAGAAATAAACTAATAATTACTTTTACACAATAGCAATAATACTACATTCACATAAAGTTCTAAACTAAGGCTCCAGTGAGTGTGCGTAGGGGTGAAATGTTTAAGTGAGATGCACATATTATTCCTGCCGAAAAGAGTGCACAAAAAATTTTAACAGCCCTTAGATAAAAAGGATACAAAAAAAAGTGGCCAAGTGCAAGTCGGACTTGCACGCAAAGGGTTTCGTACCACCATACAATATTTAACACAACATATTGTTTTCTAATCTAGAATACTAATCTTATTTTATCACTGCTTAATACTTATGATTGCATGGGCGATTTTATAAATCTCATCTTCCTGCCCTTGTCCCATGTTACTTGGGGTTGGCACAACACGTTTTCTTTTTGCATTTTCCCCTGTCAAGTCACACTCACTCCCTTCTTAAAAATAAATCGATTTGTTTTAAAACTTTTTCTGAAATTTAAGGATCTTTAAACAAAATAACAAGCAAGCTCGAGGTTTTACTACGATTACAAGACAAGTTTAGCTTTAAATTTAAGACTACGAAATTTGAATATTCAGTGTTACTGCATATTGTAGTGCAGGAATATATACTCGGGGTTGGTGATTTCCTGGGGCATGAGTGGGGAGATTGGGGCCAATAGCTGAAAGCCCATAAACATGAATGTGCGGAGCATGGTTGCACGGTCCGGACGGCTCTTTTGCACACAGATGATGCAGTTGCTACAACCAAGCCTCTCCTCAGCGAAGTCAAGTAGTAGCATGAAGCTCTCCTTGCTACCTGACTGGAGTACACCTGGCATGCGCAGGTATATAGTGCCTCCATGAACCACAGCTTCCCAGCGGTTCACGGTATTTTCGGTGAGAAAGATTTTTAAGTCCACCTTAACGGGCTGCCTGTCCTTGCGCTCGAGAATCTTGCTGATAGTCGCGTCTCTGCGTTGCTGGTTGATGGCTGGGTGAGCGTGCGTCGGTGATTGCGACACGGTGATGAGGCTCTCCGTGCTGCTTGCGAGTGAACTCGCACCAGCCCATAGCAGGGTACTCAACAAGTCACGGTTGTCGTCGTGGCAGGGTGTTGATGGGGTAGCGGGGCTCGCGGCCCCCTCCTTCACCTCTCCGGGCGGTGCCGAGCCATGAGCCGGAACATCAGGACCACCACAGAGGCCCGGCACCCAGGCACAGCGAGTAACACTCGGCGTCCGAAGCCAACAAAGCTGAGCTCTGCTGCTTGCTTCCGGCAGCGCTCAGTGATGCGCTATCGCCGCAGTTGTTCTTCTCCTCAACAGCGGGGGGTTCCAGTCCAGCGACATCGTAGTCAATATTGTAATTACTACTACTAAAATTTAACTGTTGTATTAAGTTCGTCATTTTGGTGAGTCGTAATTAAGCCTTGAAATAACTTGGGAAGAAAAACACTATCAGACCGTAAAGAACGCACAAACTGCGTTGGCGTAGGACAATGACAATCACTGCACAAATCAAAGTGTATATCGACGAATTTCAAGTGCGGGCGAAAGGTGTTAACGTATTTTTTAAGAAGTTTAATATTTACATAAACAACAGACGTAGTGGAAGGCGTCTCAATTTGGTCGCATAGCATGATTTTTCCAAAATGGCCTCTGCCTGGATGACAGAACTATTGTTGCCAATATGTAAAATAATTAAATAAAAATTGTTAGAATACTGCACAAACAAGACGCACAGTATTACAAAAAATAAGACAATACACATCACACCGTGCGAAGTACCCAAAAGCCTCGTATTCAACACATAGAAGTTAAAAGTTTGATAGTATTTTATATTTTTGATGTTGAGATTTAGACTGGGAATACACGTCAGATTTTGTTTCAGATTGTCCGATGGACCTGTGGATCAGACTATCGGATCGTATTTATTCGATACACGTCCGATTTTTACGTCAGGCTTTTTCTGAACTCCTATTGGCCTTTTTGGCCTATTTGACGGACAGGGCCGTCATCTACCCCGGTCACTGGAACCGGCGAGAGATGTCGTGCGGTGTCCCACAGGGATCGGTCCTGGGGCCGCATTTGTGGGACATCGGATACGACTGCGTGTTGCGCGCCGACCTCCCTAGTGGCGTAAATGGCGTCAGCGTGGTTTGCAACGCTGACGACACGCTGGTCCTGGCGCAGGGGAGGTCGCACCAGGCGGCGGCCGAATTAGTGACACGTGGGGCTGCGACAATTGTAAAATGTAAAAGGATTTTCAAATTAGATCAACCACTATTCAAATTGTGTAAAGTAGGATAGGCCGCATTATTTATTCAAACTGGCAAACTATGATTAAAGCTGAGAGAAAAAAAAACAAGGACCCACATAGTCTTCACATTCACAGAATCTTCGTTCTTCTAACAATCTTCTCCTACTCTGTCCTTCTCATACTTCTGACTTTGCTCATTCTTCCTTTCATATTCAGTCCATTCTTCTTTGGAATGCGCTACCTCTTGACATCAGGATGGTCTCCAGTCGGTATGCATTTAAGCGGAGATTGCGGAGTTATTTTCAAAATAAATAGCGTAGAGTCATCTCAAAACCCCTCTCTCTTGAATTTGTATATAATATACAAGGTGGAACAGGACGATTGACATTCCTTTAAACCACGTAAAGAGAATCATGTTCTTTACCCGTAAACAAAAAATCAATCAAATCCAATGAAAACTTTAGCCATAGGAAATTATTTTTCATTTTCTTATTTTTCAACATGATGTAGATCTGAGTCCGTAATAATAATAGGTAAACATTGTAAGGTCAAGGACCTGGGCAAAACATATGATTATATTCTCTGCGTTTGTTTTGTTGTCCGACTAAATTGCCTGCGCCTATCTACCTGCGCCCCGCACCGCCGCTGCCCCGCCCCTCACCACACCGTTCGGTGACTTTTCGTAGATAAAGCGTGTTTACTTTTAATGCAGTTGATTCTGCTATTTATTTTGTTTGAAAACTGAAATTTTTTAATTTTCCATTAACTACTAATCTTCGTGTTTTAAAAAGTTTAGATGGTGTAGTACTGAGCTTGTTTTCATTTAATGTCGTACATTCAGATACACGTTGTATATGTTACGGCTAAAACCCGAAGTGCGGCTACAACTAGTTTTAGCCGGCTTCAACTAGGTGTGGCCGGTAGCAGTTGGTTAAACTTAGGTGTGGGCTGAAAAGTAGGTTAGGTTAGGTTAGGTTAGTACTGTGACCTGACTACACAACGTACGAGCCGAACGAGCGGAGCGAGCGGTGCTACGGCAGCCGTTGTGTCGTCACAGTTCTAACCTAACCAACCTTTCAGCCTACATCTAAGTTTATCCAACTGCTACCGGCCACAACTAGTTGTATCCGGCTAAAACTAGGTGTAACCGCACTTCGGATTTTAGCCGTAACATATACAATGACATGAATATTTACTTTGTAAAATGTTATATTATTTTAATTATTTATTTATTTAAACTTTTCGCACTTAAAAAAGTACTAAGGCGGACTTAATGCCTTAGGCATTCTCTACCAGTCAACCAAGGGTGGTGAAGAGATTAGATGGCAGGTGCTCTGTTAGAAATTGAACAATTTGTACATAAATAAGTTATAAACTTATAATACACATACATACATATTTACTATAATATATGACCTATTTTATATATATGTTACGGCGGTTTATATATAGGTTACGGTGTTTTATATATATGTTTAAGTTTAAACAAAAGTGAAGTGTCATCCGCAAACAACACTATATCATGATCGTCTTTTACGAGGTAAGGCAGGTCGTTAATATAAATAAGAAACAAGAAAGGACCAAGAATTGAGCCCTGCGGGACCCCCATTTTTACTGTAGATCCGGGAGATCTTTTCCCATTAACCTCAACGCACTGAATCCTATTACTCAAGTATGAAGTAAGAAGATCCAGAGCGGTGTTTCGGATCCCGTAGTGGCGGAGTTTCCTGATTAACGTTTCATGAAGAACGCAATCGAATGCCTTGGACAAATCACAAAAGATGCCCAAGGCATCGCATTTATCTTCCCAAGCATTATAAATATGTCCTAATAGCTCAACACTAGCATCAGTAGTTGAACGACCCCTTGTAAAACCGAACTGTTTGTTATGTAATAATTTATGTTTATTAAAAAATCTTTGCAATTGTTCTAAAATTTATTTCTCAAAAACTTTACTAAAGGTAGGTAATACTGAAATGGGTCTATAATTTGTGGGGTCGGATGTAGGTACTACCTGATTTAAACAAAGGTATTATTTTACTATTTTTCATAAGGTCAGGAAACTCCCCACAGTCGATACAATTATTGAAGATAAGAGCTAAAGTAGGTGCTACAATGTCAATAATAGACTTGGCAACTTCTACAGAATTACCTCATAGATCTGCTGTCTTTTTTACATTTAAAGTGTGAAAGGTTTTAATTATTTCTCTACAGGTAATATGTTCAAAATGAAATTCCGTATCGCAAACATCAACATTTTCCTTAAGCAAAGACTCAGCAACAGAAGGTGTTGAGTTAAGGGGTTTAGTAGTTGAAACGGGAATATCTGCAAAGAAATTTTCAAAGGCCGTGGCGACTTGTCGGTTTGATTTTATTATGTTGTCATTAATAGACAGGTTATAGTCAGTATTTCGGTTACTAGACCTTCCCGTTTCACTATTAATAATATTCCAAGTCGTTTTTATTATATTCCTACTGTTTTTAATCTTAGATCTCAAATAACGCGACTTAGCCATACAACAAACTTTTTAAAATAATTTTGAATAATTTTTAACAAATAAATTAAATGCAGTAGTGTTTACGTAAGTCCTTTCATTGTACAGCTCATAAAGCCGTATTCTACTTTTATGAATACCAACGGTAGCCCAATCAGTGATAGATGCGTTACTACGAGTATTAACCGAGATAATCTTGGGAATAAACGTGGTATTAAATTGTTTACAGTATATATTTTAAAAAAATCATCATATTGATGATTAGGATCAGCATGATTATGCGAAACTGGTAATTTATTAATGAGTTTAACTTTAAAAGCCTCTAAGCGACTTGCAGTTTTGGGGTTAACAGTGATATCCTTTTTAGCCACTTTGTTGTTTTGGTTGTGGATAGTAATCCTTTGCCCGCAATGATCAGAGTCTAGTAAATTTATAATTTCTTTGTGGCTTGGTATAACATCTGTATAAATATTATCTAGGCATGTGGCACTAGTAGGGGTTATTCTTGTGGGCTCCAGAAATAAGTTTACAAGATTGTAGGGCTGATAAAAAAACTGGACTGAAAGGACTGAAAGTATGTCATGTTCACTTAAAGGTCTCGCTGATGGTGGCGCGTGTGTTGGATCATTCGGTTCCCTACAAAATGGTTGAGCTAATTGTGCTAATCCACGCGTCATGTTCGTGAACGGGCGCCGTCAGTTGTGACTCAGGGCTTATTTTTAATCTTATAATTTGAATTGTTTTTTTTTTTTTTTTTTACTTTGTTGCCACATATATGTGACAACAAAGTAAAAAAAAATGACTTCTATAGAAGCAACAAGAATAATGTACCCAGGATTTTGTAATAATCTTGATTTAAAAGAGTGTCCTTGAAGTTTCTTGCCCGTTCTTCTCCACAGAGATTTACGTTTTGGAATGGGCAACTAGCTTCAACTTTCTGACTAACTGACCGACTCTTTGACAATTGAAAAGTGCCTGTAATTGGTTTAATTGAATTAAATGCTCTGAGTTTGAGATTGAGGTATCCATATCCCACATGGCAACAACCTCGTGAACCAGGTCAAGATACTTGATCTGCTTATCTTTTTTAGCTTTCACGAGCTTTTCGTCATGCGGGACCGCTATACCAATAATTATTGTGCGACGTTCTAATGGATCTATCACCACTATTGTATATTGACAACAATAGTTTCGTCAGTGATGATAGATTGATCCCAATACAACCTGATGTTGCCATTTTCAAGAGCTAGGTTAGCCACATACTTGAAGTATGGTACTCCTGATTCCACAAGACTGTATTTCAGAGCAAGTTGCTGGTTGATAATCCTGGCTACAAAGTTGTATGTAAGTAGTCTCCGTTAGCCAGACGAGAACAGCTAGAAATAATGTATCAGATTGATTCCCCTGGACGGTGGCATACCCGATAGATGTCAACCGTGCCGTCCTTCATTATATATTTCCGGTAGTTGTTCGTCATCATAACTTGGTCCATAATCTTAAAGACAAAACCTTCGCTTTCCCCAAAGAGATCACCGAATCGCAACCAGGATACGGACGCTAACAGGTCTACTTCGGGCCTATGTAGGACCCGGTAAAAGTTCCCGTGAAGTTCTTTGCTCTGCCATACCACTCTGTGGTCATTAGTATCTGATACTATAGGTTTGCGCCAATTCTCGTTAGCTAAGGAGAGCGGGGTGAGGCCCTTGTCAACTTAGACCACATCTCGGTGCGTCCGCACGTCCGCTTCTAGGAAGTATTCCCTGAAACTGCATACCTCACGGTTGTGCAGGGTCTTAGCATTTAAGAAGTCTCGACTTCCACACTTCTGCGGGATATACAGTCTCATCACCGGTGACTATGGGTGATGCATGCGATTTGCGGTCAGCAGTGTGCGCACCCAACTCTCCAGGACGTCAAGTTCCGTCTGAGTCCATTTGAGTATGCCGAAAGAGTACACCAAAACCGGCATGGCTGTTGAAGGCGTGCACCTTGTGTTCCGACTGATAAAAGACTATTTAATACTTTATTCAGGCGGCCAAAGAAGCGCTTCCTCAGCGATTGTTTCATGTCAGCACCGTTGATGCCTAACGCCTCCGACATACCCAAATACTTGTAAGTTTCGATTGAGGAGAGGGAGTTTAGGTGTATGGAGGGATCTTACGAGTTGGGTTCCCACGGATCCCGCAAACCCCCTTGCTTCACATGCATGACCGCACATTTGCCCACGCCAAATTACGTCCTGATGGCGCTGCTGAAAGTTTTTAGTAACCTTCAGTAACTCCATCAGTGTCAAATTGATGGGGGCACTAAGTTTCAAGTCAGTCATGTAAAAAAGGTGAGATATAATTTGGCCACCTCTCCTCAATCGATAGCCTAGACCTGAATCCTGTAGCAGGGTGCTTAGAGGATTTAAAGCTAGGCAGAACCAAAGTGGATTTAAACTGTCGCCCTGAAATATACCTCGCTCGTTCCTTATCGGCTCGCTATTCCTCTGGATATATCGACATCCTGGATAGCGAACGACCATCCTCCATTGCCCCATATACGAAATCACGAAGGTGCGCAGTTTCATCTACCTTAGAGAACTCCAGCACCTCATAAGCCATGTATGTAGCACCGAGTCATAGGCCTTGTTATAATATAATCTATCCAACATGTCGACAGATCCCTTCGGGAACGACGAACCTGTTGGCTAATGGCCATATCAACGAGGAGCAGCTCCTTAGTACCGCGAGACCCGTTCCTACATCCATTTTGAGAGGTAGACATGATGGAATTGGTTTCTTTACGTTTGTTCATTTTTGCTCTCAAAATGGATGTAAGAACATTTTAGAACGTCGATAGACAAGTAATTGGTCTATATTTTTTGGGCTCCGCAGGGCTACCTGATTTATGGAGCAGGCCCACCTGCTCCATAATAATACAGGAATAACCCGTTATTCCTGTATTATTATGGTGGCAGGTGGTTGGATTTCGGATTTTTTTATTATTATATTAACCTATTATTATTATTCCTGTCATTAGGAACTGGAGCAGCGACCCTGACTCTAATAAGGCTGAATGGAACTGCGATGCCGAGCGGGCGTGCGACATTGGGAACCACATTATCCAAAAGTTGTGTAAGTTCCCCCATTTGTGGTATTTGGTCGCACGCTCGCTTGGTCTCCCTATGTCTCCAACATGCTGTTTGTGGTCCATCGAGCTGGATATGGACCAGCGATCTATGGATATCTCCCTCTTTGCACCCTTTCTTCGGTTCACTAGTTACCTATAATAGTATCGTCCTTTGATGATTTTAAAATACTAAAGCAATTGTTTTACATACAAGTTTTGTTAGTAGCAAAATTTGTCCTTCAAAAGCATTTCCATTGGTGTATAATTATCATTGCTCGGAACTTGGGTGCTGTTTGAGACGATATCACTAATATGGATATGACGATAATCCCGGGAATCTATTATACTTCTTTTTTTTATTATAAAAATATACTTTCAGTATTAAGGGCTTGTACCTACACAAAACTGCGATGCGACGTCGCATCGCAAGAATCTGCGAGCTGCGCATTCAACTGTAGCTACAACTCAATGCGCAGCTCGCAACGTTTTGCGATGCGATGCGAATTCGCAGTTCTGTGTTGATTGTTTCATTTAGGTAGGTACTTATTAAAAAAACAATTTCCCGATAATATAATTATGTATATTGAGTGAAATATTAATTTTATGTGTAGAGAAAAACGTTTTAAGTATATAAGTAGAATAATCATCGGTTCTAGTAATATTTTAATATCCGTAACCAAAGTACCGATTCCCGAGAATTTTTGGTCATAGTACCGAATCCCGGGATTTTTTAATCATATCCATACTTTTGATAGTAATAGCACCCAAGATTCCGTTTTATGATAATTATGTATACCTACCTATCATATGGCTACTGGGCGCCAAGAAAATGCCTAAACTTTGGTACACAAGTCTTTGGTCACCTATTTAGGTCATTCAAACTGACTAACTTTGTAAGTCGTGTTAGTAGCAAAAGTTCTCGTTGAAAAGCTCTTTCCATTAATATAGGTATATCTTATGGTTATGGGCAGATACCCGTAGTTCACTGACCATCCTCCTTTTGGTTTTGTTTTTTAACCGACTTCAAAAAAAGGAGGAGGTTTTCAGTTCGTCGGAATGTTTTTTTTTTGTCTGTTCCCCGATTACTCGAAGATGGCTGGACCGATTTGGAACATTCTTTTTTTATTTGAAAGGGTATTTCCCTCCTAAATAAGGGTATATACTTCCCAGGTGGTCCCATTGTCAAGAGGTCAGGATCTGATGATGGAATCCTGGATAAATCGAGGAAACTTCAAATATTATAGACCTTGCAAGATTTAGTACATAATTGCGTCTACTTGGTGAGAACCTAGCGTAATTCATGTCCATGAACAATACATTTTTATATTTCTTATAGATACATCGTAGTAAATAGTTAATTTTTGATTCCTTAAGAAACCTGTTACTGGGTACTTCACTTATAATGACATTTGTATTTGCAGTTGACGATAACCAACGATGGAAAGGGGTTTGGGTAATTTTGTATGAACCAGTCGCATGTTTTTTTTTTGAGCGGCCACTTAATTTATTGTTGCTAACGTATAGTGATATATATAATAATAATGACTCATAAAATAACTTTGCCCTAAGTAATATCGGAGCTGAAATATATGATATCGAAGTAGGAAGAATTTCAACATCATGTCGTCTAAATAAAGACGTAACCACGTATATGTATTGTGAAAAAATACAGCACGCATGGCACAATACATACATTCATAAACTTACGCGTGTTATTGGAGGAGTATGTACCTACGGCATTATTATACGACAATTAAATAAAAAACGTGATTACTATAAAATCACTATATTTTTACACAAACCTCAATTACTTAAATAGATATAAAACGACTTTTCGGGTGTTTTATGGTTCTTCTTCTATATCATGCCTGATTATTAGGTTGAGGAACTGCGCTGGAGGAGACAGATTTTCTTGATATCTCCCCCACCCTAAATACCATATGATTATATCAAGAGGGTTTTTATCGCAGCATCCACCCAATATAATTACGTAGTCGCTTTTTGTTAGCGCGCTTATTTCGGTCTTCGGGTACTCTAGGATCTTACTTAATGCCTGTTTTATATGAAGTCGTATAATTCTAACGCACTGACTTGCGGCCATAAAAATACCAAAAAATTAGGTACCTATAGTTAGTTTACTTTTTAATTGGTATGCTACCGAATCACTTTGCGGGACTCAAAAATGGTCGCAATCTATATTCGTAAACATTACGAAAATCGTAAGTTAGCGCAAAATTCGATAAAATACCGATCTCAATCGATAACTTTGAGTGTCGAGACTACCACAAATCGTTACATCCGGATCGTTAGGATTTTGCAACTGATTTTGGTCATAGAGCGCTCGATAAAAGCGAAAAAATATACTATATTTTATTTTTTTACATTTTATCTGGTATAATAATGATACTAGTCCAAATATTTTGGCCACGTGACCGTTTCATCTTAATGTTAAAAAAATAGGAATAACTGCCTGGGTCTCGTTTGAAAAGATGCGAATTTACTACATCGGCATCGTGAAACTAAAATAATTAATTAGGTATGCCATTTACGAAACTAATGAACATTTTATTAGTTTTGTGTTTCAAGACGGGGACTTGGTATATTGCAATTATATATATATAATTAGGTACCTACCTATGGATTTTTAGGAAATAGAACCGCGATGAGCATGTAGAAAGGTTCCATCGAGATATTTCAAAAATGGAAAAACGTTATCAGGCTAGGTGGAGCCCAACCAACAATGGTCAACCGGAAGCCAAAAAATCATAGATATTTATTTATTCTGGATTTTTTTATTTTTTCTATAAAAATAATTTCCTTCACCAAATAAAAATTAAAAAAAAAAAGCTTTTTATTAATGACACCCTACTTACATAAAAATAAGAACAAAAACAGTTCGAAGGGCCTACTATACATAACAAACCAAAAAACCCTACACTTTACAATAAAAAAACTCGATAATAATGAAAAATCAAATAAAAATACCTTTTTCTTGCAATAGAAAGAATCATCCATCATCGTAGAGGAATTATTTACAGAATAAATTAGAATATTAAATTAGAAATTAACCCCACGCCTACTTAATTAATTAATTATAATATAATAACTAAATGGGGATGGGGCGGCGAGCATATTGCCATTAACGGGGATACGCATGCGCTACCTTGACGCTTTCGCCGTAACTGGGCACAAGTCCAGACTCCAGTTTCCTACCAGTCTAGTTCATGGGTCTTAAATATGACAGGCAAACTGTGGGAGTACTATTTGCCTACCCTAACGAAAAATACAGGCAGGTAGAGGTCTATCTAACTGAAAATACTAGATAACAGTTAAATATACTATATATTAAAAAAAAAACAATATTTAATTCAGAAGACTGATCAGTAAAGTTTTCAAAGCTTCCTCTCTCATATTATTTTGCTGTGCCCGGAAGGGTCCTTACATAAAGAAACAGGTTTCCAGTACAGGCGAGCCTGTGCGGGTCAGTACCAATCTGTATCTATTGCTCGGTTCAGATAGTCGGCACCGACAAGTATAAACCTGTTTCTTTATAAGTGAGCGCATAAGATAACATGGGAATATTATACCTGCACCGATCGGTACCGACCCGCACAGACTCGCCGGTACCGGAAACCTGTTTCTTTATGTAAGCACCTTAGCTAATATTATAAATGCAAGTGAGTTTGTTCGTTTGTTACGCTTTCACACTAAAACGGCTAACAGATTTGGATGAAATTTGGCACATGGGTAGACCATGACAACCTGGGTTAGAACATAGGATACTTTTTATCCCAGTTGTACGTTCCCGTGGGATAATTTCCGACATCCACGCGGGCGAAGCCGCTGGCAAAAGCTAGTGATCTCATAAAATTTTAAGTTAGGTAGGTACCACCTAAGTACACATTATGGAATGCAATGAACGATTGATTATTAACTACATCCTTATGTTTCTTTCTAGTAGTCAGTCTCAAACTGATGTACTTATTTGTCGTGGTCCGATCGTAGAAATGGCCATATTGTGATCTGCCTGGCTATTTCACTATACGCCGCCACTTTACGATTTGACCCTCTAACATCCGCCATATCGTTCAACGCTCAACGTTCGACGATTTGCCCAGCGATGCTTGGGCACACATAACACATAATATTACTACTCCTTAGGTATATCGATACAGTCGGAATCTGAATCATTTCGAAGCAAATTGCTAATCCATTGCTTCATCGAAACCGATTCCGATTGGTAATGTGTTACGCAATTGCCCCGACGCGTTGAAACATAACCCTGTCTTTGCTGTCGCGCAATCGGGTAATAATTCCTATTCGACCTATTCCTACTCGAATAATTCATATTTTAGGGTCTTAAAACTACTAAATAGCCAAGTAACTGCGACCAACTTGGATGTAACGCTCTCCGGCCGCTGCCGCGGCACCGCTTGCTTCGCTAGCTCCGCTCGCACGCGGTTGGTCACAGTTCTAACCTAACCTAACGCATTTGGTTGGGCAACTATACTTTGCGGTATGCCCAGTGGTCAGCTGGGAATATCGATAAATAGGTTGTTTTCGTCGATCCGCCCAACTTTCGATTAGGCGCATAGTGGTATAACCGGCTAAACAATGAAATGGCGGCGTATCGTGAAATGGCCAAGCAGATCACAATATGGCCATTTCTACAATCAGACCACGACATACATCAACAAGAATTCAATTGTCTACAATTTATGTTCCATAATACCTACTGCATCAATGTGTAGCTACATTCAAGTACCTAATCTATGTATACATCTATACAAATAAATAAAATTGAAGTGTCTGTTTGTAATGTCAAAATAACAGCTTTTTACTAAATGCATATGAAAGTATATACGGTACTTAAAACAACAACACAATTTTTAAAATGTTTGTTTGTCTGTCTATCTGTTTGTTCCGGCTAATTTCCGAAACGACTGGGCCGATTTTGACGGCTGGCAGATAGCTGATGTTGTAAGGAGTAACATAAGCTACTTTTATTTTAGAAAAATAATTTAGGGTTCCGCGCAAAAAAAAAACCAATGAAATTGTTAAAAAAATCCGATTCAAATAGACATCCATACGGGCGAAGCCATGGATAACAGCTAGCGTTAATTTTGTTTTGTAACTAATAGCTGTAATTTTATAATATAATTTTGTATCAATGTGTAGTTACATTGATACAAAATTTTAGAAGAAATTAAAGATAGATTGTAAACAATTTAGTGAATTCTCGTCGATGTTTACATCATCTTGAGGCTGACTAGATGAGCTTAAGTGATAAGGATGTGTCATACATGTGTAAATATTAAGCGCAAATACTGGACAGGGACACTGATTTAAGGTTAAGTGTTAAACTAGTCTAGCCATACATGAGATGTGGCGTAATACATAAATGCAATACCGGCCGGAATTATGGAAAGATACTCGAGCATAGAACTTGCCTTGGATTGTCCTTGTTAGCCTTTTAATTGGTAGGATTGAGTTTTAAGATTCGTATTACAGAACCTCACTCAAGAATCAAGCATCACATAAGTCTAGTTTCAACCAATTGAATACAGTACACTACGGCAGCAGGGTGTGGATGTGGAGCTATGGAACAAACTATGGTTCTCCTCCTATCCTGCCCTCTGTGTCCCTAAAAATGCAGCCACAGCGACCTCTGCGCTGCCACCAGCGATGCCGTGGAAGTGGCGAAGTTCGGGACCAACAAAATTTAATAAGTAGGTACAGTTGTTTCACCAGTAAATGGTTTGAAACTTGTTTTAAGTAATGCTTGAGTCTTGAGTGAGATACACGGGACAAAATAGAGTTTAAAGTTTAAGCATCACTTTGTAAAACAGACCATACTTTGTGACAACATTACATTGCAAATAACGAATATACACTAATATCTGGTTATTGCAAACATACCCCAAAATACAGTACAAGCATAATTATTTTATTGAGCTATGTGTTATTATGTAAGTAGTAGTTACTGAGATAGGGAAGTGTAATAAAATATACGGTGATCAAAGCAAGAGTAGGTCTGACCTTCACTTGGAAGTGTCAGACACTTCATTTATCTTGACATTAATGTATAATCATCATCTGCCTAGCCTTTTCCCAGCTATGTTGGGGTCGGCTTCCAGTCTAACCAGATACAGCTGAATACCAGTATTTTACGTGGAGCGACTGCCATTTGACCTCCACAACCCAGTAACTGGGTAATACGATACCCCTTGGTAAGACTGGTTGTCAGACTTTCGGGCTTCTGACGACCCGTAACGACTGTCAAAGATCCACGAATGACAGCCGGGACCAACGGCTTAACGTGCTTTCCGAGGCACGGAGGAGTCTCGATGTATCAGATGCATTAATGCAACTCAGTTGAAGTGAGTTTTTATTCTAACTGTCGACTATAATATATTTTATACATAAATAACGCAAAACCTCTAAGAGGTAATTGTACTCATCATTATGTACAACTTTTACTGTGGGACCAAACCTGAAATCGCGAAAAAAAAACAGCTGTTCCCTACATTTTGACGAGTTAAGCGAACATAAATGTAAGGAGCAGGTGATTGTTTATACATTAATGAAAACTACCGTAAAATGTTCGTAATAAGTTACTAGACTTATATTACAAAAGATTTTGAACAAAAAACTCCCGTTGTTAATAAATATTGAGACTTTAGTATTTTTGGCGGGAATTTTGAATTTGAAACGTTAATTAACGTAAATGTTGCAGTTAATGCATAGAATCCGCGGATGACGAGGTCTCTTGTTGTCTCCCATTGTGATGGTTAAGTAAAGATCCAACACCAGTCAGACAGAACCAAGTTGTGAAGCAAAATCCGAGTCTAGTTAAGAAGAGTACAATGTCACCGCGCAAGGAAGATAATCACAGTCCAAAAGCACGCACGAGTCACACAGAGGAAGAATCGATCGAGAGTCCATAAAACAGTCCGGATCTAATAAAATTCGAAAAATATAAGCCAATCTAAACGTAACACACGAAACTCACTAGTACGATAACAAGCTGTTCGAGAGCATCTGTCATTGTCAGTGTCGCTAGCAATTTTTATCATTCTTTCGGACAAATAAAACAAAAAAAAAAGTTACATCTTTCAAACTACAACGTATTAAAAGTAAATAGGTGTTGTTTATGTCAATTTATTTATTTAACACACCACCACCACTACCCCATAGATATTTTTCAGACATAATAATATAACTGCGCTGTACGGCAAAAAAAGGGCTAGATCTGGCGCGAAAAGCATTCAGTTGGCAACATTGTTGTGACTACCCATAATAGTTGTTTTAACATTCATATTTACCGCTAAAAAACCAAAGAATGAAAATCTCAATATTTATTAACCACGGAGTTTTTTTAAAATATATACTATGTTTAGGAATTAGTAACAAACATTTTACATTTTTTTTAAATTTATGTAACAAGCTTATTTTTGTTCAAATAATTAGCCACCATTGTTCCTTGTAAACTTATAACGGAAAATGAATTGAACAAAGAATATGAATAAAGAACAAATAAACAAATAAATCTTACATAATTATGAGGCAGTTTAAAAAAAAAATCAAAAAGGTTAATTTTAACTTTAGTTCAGCAGCCATTTTACTGATGTTCGGAGGCAAATGATAGTGAAAATAGTCATGAACTAATGAAACATTCAAATTATAAACTTCTGCTAAAGTTTCTGGTTCAACATAGTATCAAAGACAATGTTGTGACACAACATTCCAAGGTCAACAACCATTAAATTGTATGTAACAGTTATAAAGTGTCATGAATACATAACATTATAATACCTTATTTAAACTACACCATCTAAAATATTTATTTGTAATGTCCAAATTATGATTTCCATATCCATTAATGTAACAAATTTCCTACGAAGCCCACATATAGAAGTAGATATCTTGCCAATGGCTCAAATACTGAATGATTGGTCCACAAATAAATGACATGGCAGGTACCTTGTTTGTCATAGATGTCAATGCATTCTCAATAACATTCTTTGAATAACCATTGTACATCGGACTCCTTAGTAAGTACAAAACTAGGCTTAACTTTCTACGGCTTATCTCTAGCCGTTGGTCATAAGACAAATCTTTCATGTATTTGCTGTACATTTTCATACTTGCTATATCTACACAAAGAGCCACCACCCACTGCTTCCAAGCCTTTGTCCCAAACACTCTCATAGATGCTAAATGTAATAAGGGTTTCAGAATGTGGAGTGACTCAGCGTAAACCAAATCTTTCACATTCACAGCTGCTCCAGGCCTGTCATCCTTTATCTTCACAGGCTCCCAATCACGGAATGCTACCGAGGGGGCACCGTCAACACGCCGAATGACGCGCCCAGATCTACGAAGAGTGAAGAATGAATTGGAGTTTTCATCTGTCTCTATACCTTCTGTGATCTTCTTTCTCTGCAATGCAGCTATTGGGGGATGTGCTATAGGTAGCTCTTTGAACCTGAAGAGCAGGATGAGCGCTGACGAGCACTTGAAAACCTGCAGTAGGGTCGCTATGGTCCACTTCCCTCGCGTGCCCCATTTGTTCTTCACCAGCAGCTCTACAAACACTTCACAGTAGTGGACGACTGTCAGCCACAGCTTAATCTGTTCCCGGAGCCCATAGTGAGGCTCGTCCGTACCGTAAGCCTCTCTTAGAAGCCTGTCGTTGAACAGTGACACGAGTTTGGACAGCGAGTAAACCATCTCTGATACTATGGGCGATTTATTTATTTTCCCCGCCACGAAGTAAGAAGACCACGTCGCTACTGTCTCGACGTCCGTCACTACACCAGGATTGCTAATCACCCATCGCTTATACATTGCGTATAGCTCTTGTAAAGATAATGATTTAGTCATTTTGCTAACAGGAACTTCACGTCAGCTCACAAAATAAATACAAGAATCGGATTTCGCGATTAACTGGTCATTAATATAGAGTTACCTTAGCGAACACTTAACAATAGATCTTTGTAAGAAGTAGGTAAGGCAATGTGAACGAAATTATCGAAAATTAAATTTCGGCTGGACACCGCACTCAAACGTGTTTGACTTTTGCCCTCAGCGGAACAGAACACTTGCGGCCAAGCGGAGCCCAGCAGTCGCCAGTCAAGCTACCTAAACACCTGCGTCACTGATCAAGTATTGTCAGTTTTGACACTGGCACTATACGTTCTAAAATATATTTCTTCCGCTGGTTTTATCGGTCTCTATGGTATTTTGTTTGTTTCAAGGTTTTTTTTTGTTTTACAAATAAAATTATGTTACAATGGGGAAGGTCGGGCAAAGCTAAATTGTAGATGGCGTGACCATAGATAGGTCCCCACGGCCTACAATAAGTTTGACATTTCGTTCAGTCATGAGTTTACCTATATTTCGCTATTTTGTTATTTTCGGTGATTTCAATATTTTAAATCAAGTAAATGATATGGAAAGTGTCAGAATTTAAAACCATAAATATATCCTCAAAGTCACTTTCTTCAAAATGTTTCTACTCTGTTTAATTTATAAAACATCTCTACGAATAGCTTTGCCACCATCTTTTAATTTTGGTGTCTCTCGGGAAATGGTGGACTCCAATTTCGGAGTATTTAGTAACACAACATCGCATCATTTCCGCAAAAATAAAATAAAACCACCTCACGCCTTGTATTATTGGCTTGTGTTGGGAACTAACTACGACAGCGCCATTTTGACAGTTGCCTTCCCCATTCATAGAAACAAGACACAGCCTACAAACCGATCCCAGATTGAAGAACAAACTTAACTTTGCAGTTGATAATTAGGTTTAATTTACCAATTTTCGTATTGTTCTCCTTTTCGGAGTCTTCAGGTTTAAAAATATATATTCCCGATGTCCACCACTTGTTTGGCCACCACTGGGGGACAGCAAAACAACTTTCAAAAATTATTCTCGTTGGCCACCACTGGTGGAGACTTCATGGTTTGAATAGGTCGAATCTGTTCACAAACCGAATCGGGGCACCCCCGACTTCACGTAGTCTTTTGGCTGCTATCCCTAGAGTGTATATAAAAACCGGAGTCGCGAAGGGAGAGCAACCCCCGCCCACTGTAACAATGCATAGGCACCCTCGCGAGCCGCGCGTGAGCATGGGTGCCTATCGTTTGTTACATAAGGGCGATGGGGTTGCACTTCCCGCAGCGCTGGAGACGATGCAGAAGCAACTTAAGTGTTTTGAGGTTAGGTTACAATAATTTGTGCCCCAGTGGTGGACAACGGGAATAATTTTTCAAAGTTGTTTCGCTGTCCTCCAGTGGTGGCCAACGAACATAATTTTTGAAAGCTGTTTCACTGTCCCCCAGTGGTGGCCAAACAAGTGGTGGACATCGGGAATAATCGGTTTAAAAAGGGCTGGCACATAGTCTCGACGAAATATTGGGTTTCCAATAGTTTCCGTCTTTTAAGATCTTTGGCAAATACATGGGTTCCCAAATTTTTGCAGTCAACAGCTGCGCAAAACGGCATATTAGTTATGCGTAAAATAAGCTAGCTGTCAAATTCATAGACACGCAGTAGTAGCGACATCTGAAGTGAGCAAGTGGCAGTTTTTATCCCCATTTAGAAAGTCAGTGGAGTAATTTATTTTTGTGCGGACTTCAAAAAAAAAAAAACTGTGAGTTTGTCTATGGTGCACGCCTCAAAAGTGAGTGGAAGTGGAATTCTTGTTTTGATTTATTAATTCGAAAAATCTATTCTAATACAAATGTATAAAATAAATACTTAATTCTTCGTGTGCAGATATAAGTTTGCTGCAATCAATCGACAAAATGGACGGGAGTCCTCCCGACGACCCTGATGCACCAGAGATTTTAGAGGGCAGACTTCAAGGATGTTTCCCAGCCTTGGAAGAACAGGAAGACAAAAAGAAATTATTATGGATGGGGGGCGTGATGGAGTGCTTCTCCACAGTCTTCTCTCTGTTCAGTCAAGCAGACCTCAAGCCTCAAGGTGAGATAATCAATCACATTTTGTTTGTTTGGGCCCTATGCATTTTGTTCTAAAAATAGATTCAGAGCTGAAGGCTGCTGTGCTGCGCGTCGATTTGGGGATGTTTGAGATTTATTGATGTTTAGGATGCGGTGTACGTGCACTAGGTGTATCGTGTGTGCATACGTGGGTGTGCGATCGAGCCTCGCTTGGGGGTGCATCATTCTAGCGAAAGCGACCGCGCGGGTCCGATTTGGCCAGTAATTCACCTGTAACTAGGTTACTTAGTTTGCTGTGCTTTTTCTTCTGAGAATGAGGTAAGAAGCCAAGATGTACTGGAAGCTTCATTCCACCATTTGTGAAGGAGTAAATACATTTTTCGAAAATTTTAAGGAAAAAGTGTTTTTTTTTTTTGTTTTTTCGTCAATTATTTCTTTTTCTAATATTTTATTCTATTATTGTCTTGTTATTGTTATAATATACTGGAATTACCTATAATGTATTTACCTAAGTACTTCACCCAGAATTCATTGAAGCCTCAAAAAATTTAAACTGAATTCAACAATTTTCTATGTAGCAAACAGTTCATACATGTTACAGAGTGCAGTCAACTTTATTGATTTGTTTGTTTTTTTTTGTGTTATAAATTAACAGGGAACCTTACTGCCAATTGCTCTCGCTTGAGTGCACCATTGCACTAGATAGCAAAAAGATTATAATCAATCAATCGTGTGTGGACACTCATAGGCACAGTACGCGCCACTCAAAAGAAATAGATCGCCAACCTTTTTACGTTTTAGTTCAGTTCAAACTATTGAATTTTGAAAATGAAATCGTGCGCAGTTTGTAATGTGCAGTTCAACGATGGCGTCCAGTGTGGCAGTTGCAAGAAACACCTGGATTATGGATGTGCAAACATCTCGGAAACCGGATGGAGAAAGCTGGGTACCAATAGGATGGCACAATGGAAATGCCCCACTTGCAGAACCTCATCACCAGTTGTGCCTGCCCCTGAACCTGCGTCGCTGGATACTATACTAAGCGAGATACGTGACATGAAACGGCAGCTACTCAACTTGCCGACCTTGGTAGATGACATCTGCCTGATCAAGAATGAGTTGGCTGAGCTTAAGTTGACATATGAGGGCACTGGTGGGAGACTTGATGATTTTGACGCAAGACTCGTGAAAGTTGAAGCAAAAGTGTACTGAATTTGAAAGGCTTCAGGAAACAGTGGAGTTGTTTACAGACTGACTTGGCGAGCACGATGTATCTACTCTCG
Source organism: Fissipunctia ypsillon (assembly GCA_947568875.1). Classification (NCBI taxonomy): domain Eukaryota; kingdom Metazoa; phylum Arthropoda; class Insecta; order Lepidoptera; family Noctuidae; genus Fissipunctia; species Fissipunctia ypsillon. The sequence goes on from OX387643.1 coordinate 28,941,040, forward strand.
AGTTACGAACAGAGATCCAGGCTAAACAACGTTGAAATTAAGGGCGTTCCTATAAAGAAGGATGGGAACTTGTACTCGATTATCGACGCTATCGGCCGTAAAGTTAATTACAGCTGTCCCAAAGTCCAGGTGAACTATATTTCAAGGGTCCCTATTTTGAGTTCCAATGAAAAGCTGATAATAGTGAGTTTTCTAAACCGGTATGTAAAGGAAGATTTCATTGCGGTGGCACATGCCAAGAAGGACCTATCCACTTGTGACATCGGGTTTCAAAGCTCATCTCAGCGTGTGTATGTAAACAACCACCTAAGCGTCGAGTACAAAAGGCTTTTAACCAAAGCTCAAATCATTGCCAAGGATAAACATTATGAGTATGTATGGGTTAAACATGGTAAAATTCATATACTTAAAAATAATCATTCAAAAGTTTTAATTATAAGGAAGGAGTCAGATTTAAACAAGATTGTCTAATGGGCCTCTTAATTTTTACATTTACTTTCCTATCTTCCTATTATATTTTGCTTCAATGGCTCCAAGTGTTTAATACCGTTTGTGTCTCTTTAACTCTGCAAAATGTTTAACACCTCTGCCATACTAATGAGTTCGACACCTGTCCTTTGTTTAACTACATGTATGCTTTGTGTTCGTTATCGCGCTGTTTACTTTAAAGCTTTACCGCACTACAATATGTTTTACTCTCTCGCACTTGCACGCACCACGCACTACTTCTTGCTTTTTCGCACAGCTGTTTACAACTTAACATCGTATGATTCCTGCGCTCGCGCATATCATATTGACTTTTACCTTCATTATACTTATTTTATTATATTATACCTTATTCTACAATATTATTTAATGAAATGCTTTGTTTTAATGGATTATACAGATTTATACACAATTATTAGTATTGGCTTTTAATGGCTCCTAAATTAAATATATTTTATCAAAACGTTCGCGGGCTTAGAACTAAAAGTGATACTTTCTATCGTCAAATGTTACTAAATTCGTATGATCTTATTGTTCTTACAGAGACGTGGTTATTGGATGGAGTTTTAAGTTCCGAATTCTTTGATGAACGGTACATTGTGTGGCGTCGTGATCGAGATTATGTTTTGACCGGGCAGTCGCGTGGTGGGGGTGTGCTTATTGCTACACGTAGGGAACTTTCAGTTATATGCCAACCTACCTTCCATTCTACAGCAGAAGATTTATGGCTCAGCATACGACTGAAAAATTCTAATACACGTAAATATAATTATTACCTTACATATTTGTGTTGTTTATTTATCTCAGCAAAACTTAGGCCTTTCATTTTCTTCACAACTTCGCAATTACCGCACCAAATTAAACCAAATAGTTATGAGTAACTCTTCTGATACCTTTCTCATCATTGGTGATTTTAATATGAGCGGTATTAACTGGGTCCTATCTGACAATTTATCGCTCGCCCCAATGAAATGGTCCGAATGGTCCTGATGAAGTTTTACTTTGTGACGAATTATGTACCCTAGATTTTGGTCAATACGATTCTGCAACCGTTCTCCGACAGTCGTTTCTCATTTGGACTGTTCACCGACAGGACGTTTCGTTTTTGAGAGATTCGTCGATAGAACGTTTCACCTATGGATGTTTCGCCGACAGAATGGTTCGCATTTGTTAGTTTCGACGACAGGACTTTTCAACTATGGAATATTCGCCGTCAGATCGTTTTGTCTACGATTGTTTCGACATGACTTTTTCACTATTAAACTACAAAGCCACCAAAAAGCTACTAGCTTGCTACAAAGAAATGAAGAAAGAAAATGTTTTAATGGAAGACCGCCTTTACTTTTAATGAATAATATTTATCTATTACCTATCCATATTCGTTTATTTTGTTATTGCAAACATTGGGGAAATAATAAAACAAAAGATTAATGAAACGTATTTATTTATATTATAAAGTGTGGATTACAATGTGATTAAAAAAATATCTTCAATTTACAGTTTTATTATAAGTAGGTAAGTAGTTAAGTATACCTAGGTTTAAATAATATACAATTATTTCATTAGGTGACAAATATGTGCCCATCCATTTAAATATGATTTTAAGTCCATCTGATTCTTTTCAGATAAATGTGTCTCAATCCTTTTCCTGTAATAATCTGTACCTCCACGCTTTCGCTTAGACATAGGTTCTGCGGATTTTATTCTTTCAATAATGTTCACTGTATTCTTTTGCTCCTTTTTAAACTCTGAGATAGTTTTAAATATGTTCCACTTCTGTCGATTTAGTAGTGTATTCCATCTATTATGCCACGATTCAAGGGCGTTCTGTGATAAAGGAACATATGATAATATACTATCATGTACTGACCACAGAGTAGGTGGAAATTGCGGTGGAAGTCGTTTCATTGTCATTATAGAGCTAACTGATTTTGTAATTCTCATTGATTCGTTAATATAATATTTTTCGAACCACGTTATCACATCAATTGCTTCGTCTGATATAATTTCGTCTTTTATTATAGCAAAGGCTTCAATAATTTCACTTGGCTCTAGAAATGCCAGTGCACCGATATGCCGCATCTTATGAGCGAAATCTGCATCATTATTGTATTTCGTAGCTAGACCAGCTTTCTGTATATGACGATATATACTCTGATTTAAGTGGAAAAAACACAGTTTATTTAAACAATTGGGCAATGTTTTTTTAATAGCTTTCATAGCGGAAAATTCAAAATCGGTGAGGATAATGTCCGGATCCAAATGGACATTCAATTTATTAAATCCCACGCATTTAACAATTTCTAAAAAAAATTGATAAGATTTTACTGACTTGTGAGAAAGCAAACCGTACACTAGGGGAACTATTTTATGCGTGGAGTGTGGTGCGCCAACCATTGCATGTATTGTATAGATCTGACGGAATGGACGCGGGCAACAAGCGAAGGACCCGTCCATCATCCAAAACTTCGCTTCGTTCAGCAATTTCAAATTTTCCTTTGTGGAAAATACTAATACGCACTCATTATCATCAATATAGTGCCCGATCTGAAATTGTTCACCACAGTCATTGCTCATTAATTCGTCGGGAATCACGACACTGTGAATATTCTTTGGAATCGGTGGAAGATTTTTATTTCTTTCTCTTTGAATAATTTTCCTCATAGCATCTTTATTGGGCATATGGGGAGCACTGGTACTCGGTACCATTTGGATGCACCGCTGTACAATTTGTGCAGGTGAATCCATCGATTGATTAGCTTTATCTTTCAAATTAGCCTTTAACTTCATTTCAATTCGTTTTTCAGGGTTGGGTAAGTGCGTATGATCACGATTTTGGGACAGCACAATGTGTTGATTGTTGGTTGTAAGCAAAGAAGTAATAGATACATTACACCGAGTACTATCTTTTTTCGTACATCTCCAGTAGTAGTTATTATCACGCCTCTTATTTAAATGATACGAATATCCTTCATAAATTAACACATCTTTGCCACGTTTCGACTTCACAATTTCACTTTCATTCATTTTAAATCCGTTAATTACAAGAAAAAACACAATCGTCAATGAGGATGCAGAGCATACTATAACCAATGAAGAGAAAAATAAAACAGATAATCATGACTACCCACATTTTTGTCGCATAATTTTTATTATACTAAGCTAAGTATCAAGCGCCTATTACTATATTACTAGCAATGTTACAAAAAGCAACTTATTTCGAGAAACTTTTTGTGTACTATAGATGTAGTAAAATTGGCTTAAAAATGTGTACCCAGTTGTAATTAAATAATTTTATAATCTTTTGTTTTATTATTTCCCCAATGTTTGCAATAACAAAATAAACGAATATGGATAGGTAATAGATAAATACCATTCATTAAAAGTAAAGGCGGTCTTCCATTAAAACATTTTCTTTCTTCACGTCTTTGTAGCAAGCTAGTAGCTTTTTGGTGGCTTTGTAGTTTAATAGTGAAAAAGCCATGTCGAAACAATCGCAGACAAAACGATCTGACGGCGAATATTCCATAGTTGAAAAGTCCTGTCGTCGAAACTAACAAATGCGAACCATTCTGTCGGCGAAACATCCATAGGTGAAACGTTCTATCGACGAATCTCTCAAAAACGAAACGTCCTGTCGGTGAACAGTCCAAAGGAGAAACGACTGTCGGAGAACGGTTGCAGAATCGCTCAATACAATGGTGTTCTTAATAGGAATGGTAAAATTTTAGATTTGGTACTATCTAACCAATCAGTTAATGTGGTTGAGTCCGCTGGTTTCCATTGACGCCTACCATCCAGCACTATTAATCAATATGGATTTCGTTGAAGTTCCTATATTAGAGTGCGCCCCACGGACGCAATATCTGTTCGACAAGGGTGACTATGAATCCATCAACAATGACATTTCCATGACTGACTGCGAATCCGAGTTTGCCACACGATCAATTGATGAATCATTAAACTTTTTCAATCAAGTTATTCTCAATTTACACACAAAATACATTCCACAAAATTTACATCGTAGCAAAATATATCCAACTTGGTACGATTCGGCATTAATTAAAACTATTAAAGCAAAATACAAATATTTCAAAAAATTTAAGAAGTACGGCAATATAGCTAATGAGTCAACATTTAAACTTCTTCGTGAAAGGGTAAAGGTATTAGAATCGCAATGTTATGAAAACTACTTGAATTTAACCGAAAAATCTATTAAAGAAAACCCTAAATATTTTTGGACCTTCGTTAAAAAACGACACAACTCAAATGCAGTTCCGAGCACTTTAAACTATAATAGTGAAACGTTGCATACCGGAGAAACAATATGCGAAGCGTTTTCTACGTACTTTCATTCCACATTTCTAGATACTAGCCCTAGTCATAGAAATTCTTCACCCCCTCTCTTTACTGAATCTTCCAGCCTATCTGATATACGTAGCATTGCAGTGAACGTTGAAGAGGTTTCCAACTTGCTTCGCAGGTTGGATACTTCTAAAGCGGCTGGCCCGGACAATATTTCATCCAAATTTCTTTTACGATGTTCGACTTCGATCGCCCAACCTATCTCGATTCTCTTCAGGAAATCCTTGGATACTTGTGTTGTACCTGAACTTTGGAAATCGGCTTTCATAACGCCTATTCACAAGAAAGGAGTCAAAACCGAAATCGTGAACTACAGGCCGATATCCAAGCTCTGTATTGTAGCAAAAATCTTTGAAAGGATCATCTATAACCAGGTGTATAATGCTCTTAAAATTCGTTTTGTTCCTTTCAACATGGTTTTTTGAAAAGAAGGTCTACCGTCACCAACTTAATTCTGCTCAATGATTATATTACTGACGCCATGGATAACAGTAAGCAGGTTGATGTCGTTTATACTGATTACAGTAAAGCGTTTGACCGGATTGACTATGAGATCTTACTATCAAAGTTATATGGTATGGGAATACGAGGTGATTTACGAGGAGGGATCAAAAAGTAGTGAGAACGAGATAGAATATAATGACTCAAATAACATAATAATTTATTTTTCTACATAGTCTCCGAGTCTCTCTACACACCTTTTCCAAGGCTTCAATCCCTTTCAAAAAAAAAGTTTTGTCTTGGTCCTGCAAAAAGGTTACCGCTCGGCTCTCGGACAGTACGGACGTGTGTCAAATTAATTTGCAAAAAACCGTTTACCCAATAACAAGTCATAAAGCTTGAAGTACAAGAACGAAAGTGGTGTCGAATAGTGATTTTAGTTACGACGATCTACCATCACCCAACAACGAGTAGCAGCGCATCAAGTCGGCGTGCACTCCCCCGCTCCACCTCGGGTAAAAGAGACGTTGCATTTTTTAACCTCTACCCACGCGTTCATAAAATCAGATAACTCATTATGAGTGTTCGACGCTCGCCACCATCCACGAACATAGCAGTAGGTCAAAGTGATTCACATTCAGATTTCCCTAAAACTAGTGGTGATGAAACAGATAGTCGTGCCACTCAGCGGAGAAAACAAAGAGAATGCTGCGACATAATAACTGCACTGAATAAATTTCGAGTGGAAATGATTTCTGCACTGGAGGCAAATTTAAAGCCCGTGCGCGATGATATCTCCTTGATGAAAGACCAGGTCAATGATATAAAAAGCTCAACTGCCAAGATGTTAGCTGAACATAACAACATGAAAGCTGAAATTTCAGAACTGAAAAAAAATAATTAGACTGCTGAACTGAAGATAACTAAGCTTGAAACCGAAATAAACGAACTCAAATCTACATCACCAAAATTTGATACACAACAAAACTGCGTTCTTGCCAATGAAAAAGTTATAAGTGAAATGCAGGAACGGGTGAACAGAAGCAAAAATATAATAATCGCTGGCCTACCCGAACCAACCCTAGCTGATAACACAGCACGGCAAGCTGAGGACTTGAATGCAGCTCTAAACATTCTGCAAAGTGCATTGATCGAACATGTCTAAATAGTCAAAACAATTCGACTTGGTAAATACACTTCAGAAAAGAAACGCCCACTGAAGATTTGCTTTGGATCACCAGGAGAGGCGAAACAAATATTACGGAACAAAACTACCTGATAAAATTAAAGTATACTCAGACCAAACCCCTACCCAAAAGGCAATAATGAAAGAGCTCAGCCTTGAACTAACCCGTCGTAAAGAAAATGGAGAAGAGGATCTAATTATTAAATATGTCATAGGCACTCCAAAGATCGTGCAAACTCAACCAAAAAACTAATGCCTGTTTACTCGCCGAACATCCTAAATAACTCAGATGATACAATTACTTACCAGCTCTGTCCTACTTACCAAGACCTGCCATCGTTCAAATCAACCCTAATTTTCTTCTACGCAAACGTAAGAAGCATAAAAAGACAAGGAAAATTCGACGAACTGCAATGCATAATAGAATCATTCAACTACACTACTCATGTCATAATATTAACCGAGACATGGTTCAAATCTTGTGAAAACGCCGATCATTTCCAACTACCCAATTATACCCACTACTATAATGTCAGAACAGATTCCAGGGGTGGTGGTGTTTCCATATATGTGCACAATACTTTGAATCACAGCAAAGTCGACGAAGTTTACGCCGGAGGCATCAACTACCTATGGATATACCTCGAGAGACACGCATTAAACATAGGAGCGGTCTACAATCCAAAACAATATCGCAATAGAGTTCCTTGAGGTATATTCATCACAGCTGATTAAAAAACCCCGATCTATTGTTTTCCGCGATTTCAACATCGACCTCCTGACTAAAAACAACAAGACTAAATGCTACCGAGATGCTGTGAAAGAGTCTGGATACAGCTTTATTAATAACATCCATGAAAACTACAGCACGCGTGAGACTGCTTCCACAAAAACCATTCTTGATCACGTATGCACCAACTTTAAGGACAAAAGCTTTCAAATGGTCATCATTGACTCGCCTATGTCTGACCATAAGCAAATTTATCTAAGCATAAAAAAATACAAAGCACCACCAAAGAAGCGTGTAAAATACGAAGCGATAGACTACGATAAACTACACAAAAGCATCGCACTAGCAGAATACCCGTCAACTAATAATACCTATGAGACTTTTGAGAAATATCTAAAATGTGGCATTCATGGTAGTACAACGGTCAAAACAAAAATTTTAAACCCACTACGCCAAGATTGGATATGTAGAGAAATAACAGACAAAATTAAGAAAAGGAATGAAATCTGGCATCGATTAAAGCAAGACCCAAGTAATGACGATCTGATTGAAAGTTTTAAAATTACACGAAAAACTACAGCTGAAACAATTAGGAACACTAAGAAGAAATACTACTATGAGGCCTTTATGAAACACACCGCAGACCCTAAAAAGATGTGGAACTTAATAAATACGTTGTCTAATAATAAGATCAAATCACAGTGCACTCCCCCTAAACTTGTAACTGAATCTGGACCTTTAACTGATGCCAACGAGGTTTGTGAAACATTTAACCGCTTCTTTTCTACGATTGGTTCCACGTCCACCCTAGCTAACCTCATTCCTACACAACAACACAAAACTGTAACAACGCCATATTCTCAACCATATATCAGAGAACTTACAAGGTTCACACCATGCCAAGTTAGCGAAGTTTCCAAGATAATCAAGAATCTTGATCCAAATTGTAGTGCAGGTATCGATGGTATAACCACCAAAGTCGTCAAGTGCGTAAGTGACTTAATCGTGGACAAACTGACCGATTGTATTAACACTCATCTTGCCAGTGGAACTTTTCCAGATCAATTAAAGGTAGCCAAAGTTACCCCAATCCACAAATCTGGTGTCAAAACGGATCCTAACAACTATAGACCTATCTCAGTTCTTCCGATTGTATTGTATCTAAAATATTTGAAAGGGTCCTTTATACACGCCTTGATGAACATCTCACCTCAATCAATTTTCTCTTTGAGAGACAATATGGATTTCGAGCACTCTAACACCCTATCAGCTACTGCAGATCTAATTACCAAGATACAAATGAACATTGATAAAAAAAAAATGGCGTTAGGCTTATTCATCGACCTTAAAAAGGCTTTTGAAGGCTTAGCCATCCCATACTACTACAAAAGCTAAAAGTCATAGGTGTATCAGGTGTGGCGTATAAAATGTTCGAATCTTATCTGAATAACAGGTGTTAGGTAGTTCCAATTGGAGAATACAAAAGTAAACCGCACAAAATCACGTTTGGGGTTCCCCAAGGATCGCTGCTAGGCCCACTATTCTTCTTAATATACATAAACTCAATCCATAACATTCCAATGCACGGCCATATTTCGCTATATGCGGACGATACCTGTCTTTTTTATTTTGGTGATTCTATAGCTGACATGATAGATCAAGCTCAACAAGACCTAAACTCACTGTCCATCTGGTTTCAACAAAATCTTCTAACAATCAATGCATCCAAGACAAGCTACGTTATATTTAAAGCCAAAAATAAGAAAATACCATCTCATCCACCTCTTACAATTGAAAACCAAATACTCGAACTAAAACAACGTGAGAAGTATCTTGGGTTAAGACTAGACTGCCATCTAAATTGGAAGGTTCAAATCGATTACATCAGATCCAAAATTACATCTTTATTGGGCTCACTACGTAACATCGTACACTGTCTGCCATATAGTATACGCCAGACAATATACAACTCTCTAGTAAAGCCACACTTACTGTACCTAATCGAAATCTGGGGCAACGTACCTAAAACAACCTTAAAAGACCTACAAATTGCACAAAACAAAATTATTAAAATGCTGTTTCACTATGACTACCTAACACCTACAACTAAAATATACAAAGATACGAAACTCATGAATATTAAACAGCTTCACGCATACTATACCTGCATACTTATTCAAAAAATACTTAATAAAACCATACATACACAAATCACATTCACCAAAACACATCAATTACATAACCGTAGCAGTCGTAGAAAGGATCACATCGTTCTTCCCCGAACGCGAACCACTCAAGGTAAAAAATCACTTGCTTATGGGAGAGTGAGACTTTTCAATAAATTGCCAAACGAGATTAGGGGGGCGATTTCGTTCAATATTTTTAAGACCAAACTAAAAAAATACGTTCTTCAAAATATTATTATTAACTAACCATAAAAGATTATTGCTTCTAATTTTACGTAAAATCAATAAGAACAATAATATAATAAATAAATATAAACTTAAAATAGCAGTTGTAAACAAAAGTTGTACTTCTGGCCAATTTATCTGCAGTATGACAACGGGATCGCACTCATTATCGTTGAGGGTACTTTCCCGTAGTGGCACAACTTGGATTTTGGGAGTACCCCACAAACCTTATTTATAAAATACAATGCAAGTTAATGATATGTATAGTAATATAAGTTAGATTTATTGTAAGTCCGAGTGTCGAAGGACAGTGATTAATTTTTATAATATAAATTTGTTCTCATGTAAGTGAAATGTATTTCTTTATGAGAATTAAACGTCTTTAACCAGAAAAGCTCTCCACGGCATCCATCACCTCGTTATCGTCTTCGTACCTGTTTCCCCTTAAGTATTCTTTCAATTTGGGGAACAGATAAAAATCGCTAGGCGCCAGATCTGGTGAATAAGGGGGGTGGTCAACCAATTAGAAGCCAGCTTGCTGAATGGCAGCCATCGCAACTGCCGACCTGTGCGCGGGTGCGTTGTCGTGATGAAACAGCACGCCCCTTCGAAGTTTCCCTCTCCTTTTCTCTTTGATGGCATTCCTCAACTTGCGAATTAAAGCTGCATAATATTGACCTGTAATAGTGGTTCCACGTTCCAGGTAATCAATCACCAATATCCCTTCTGAGTCCCAAAATATTGAGGCCATAACCTTGCCAGCCGATGCCACGGCACAAAACTTCTTCGGGGTCGGTGATGATGGCCGTTTCCATTGCGAAGATTGCTGTTTTGTCTCGGGATCAAAATGATGGACCCATGTTTCGTCCATTGTTACGAAACGAGACAAAAAGTTTTCAGAATCTTCTTGAAACTTGTCCAACAATATCTGACTGTCGGTTAACATTCTCGGCACCCATCTTGCGGAGACTTTTCTCATATTCAAAGATTGTTTCAATATGGATTGAATACTTCCATATGAAATGCCCGTTTCTTGAATTAAGTATCGGATGGTAACTCTTCGATCGCTCAATACAATTTTCTCGACTTTCGCAACATTTTCTTGGGTGATTGACGTCGATGGACGGCCGCAACGATGTTCGTCTCCCGTGCTCGATCTCCCTACTCGAAATTGAGAAGCCCACCTTGCGACAGTGGAATACGGCAGAGCAGACTCTCCTAATGTTGCCTCCAAATCGCAATGAATCTCTTGCGTCGTTAACTTTTTTAAACAGAGGTATTTAATAACGGCTCGCACTTCGTTTTTCTCCATTTTCGAGAACACGTTCCGACACGAAGCAAACAAATGACTACATTCAGAAAAAAACAAAAGAGAATCAAGATTTTTTTCTTTATTAATATTACAAATATGTATCTGAGCTATGCCTGCCAGTATTTATTTTTTTTCTTACCAAGGAGTATGTCGTTCTCACTACTTTTCGATCCCTTTTCGTACTATCACACTAGGTAATGAATCCGGTAATGATAGCTATAAGTGGGATAAATAAATAAATAAATAATGTAAACAGAAAACATGAAGTTTAGGCTCCCTTTGCCCTTAATGGTTATAAAAAGAAATATACATATATGGATCGGTGACTGTTAACCTATTGACCGCTTGATTGAGAAATCTGGTGTGTTACAATGTACCGATTAACTGATTTTAGTGATAGCCGTTTATCAGGAATAATCTGTAATAATGCATCAGTCAGTGAATCAGTGATGTGCCATTAGGAAGTATATGCAGGAACGAACGTGTTCACTAAAAATGAGTAACTTTGCTAGCGATGGTAACACTGCAAGCACTTTACAGTCACGAAACATGTTCTGATCATTTTAGAGCTGAAGACTATAAGAAATAAGGATTTTATCTACCTGTTTAGATGTATAATTTTTAGTGTTATTTATTTGAATTTAACGTTACAGGTTTATTGGAAAGTAGTTCATTATCACGCGAAAAAAAACCGGCCAAGCCCGTGTCGGACCACGCACAGTTAAGAGTTCCATAGTTGGCATGAATTTATCCCAAGAACAAACTTAAGGCGAGGTAGACCCTGCGAAGTAGGTATTTAACGCTACTAACCTACCCACGGAGCGAGCCGTGCGCTTACCTCGCCATCGCCAGCGTGAACTTGCATGAACCCAAAATGTGTCACAGTATAGGTAAGCGTGTCGTGTAGGCAGTAGGTCAACTCATTGGAACGAAGTTCTTTGACGCGGCTTGGCAGAAATCGTCATTAATGAAAATGCGCGTTCCTACTTTCTTCTTTGAAATTCACACTTTCACTCTCTCTCTCTATCAAGAGAGAAAAATTTCAAATTATCTTTCATGGTTTTCGAGGGTGCTGAAACCGATAGTTAAGTCGAAATGAAAATCCAAGATGGCGGCCGTGAAAATTTTCAAATTTTCATCATGGGTGTCGTTTTCAAGGTTTTCGAGGGTGCTGAAACCGATAGTAAAGTCAAAATGAAAATCCAAGATGGCGGCCGTGAAAATTTTCAAGTTTTTCATCATGGGTGTCGTTTTCATGGTTTTCGCGGGTGCTAAAGCTGATAGTAAAGTCAAAATGAAAATTCAAGATGGCGGCTGTGAAAATTTTCAAGTTTTTCATCATGGGTGTCGTTTTCAAGGTTTTCGAGGGTGCTAAAACCGATAGTAAAGTCAAAATGAAAATTCAAGATGGCGGCTGTGAAAATTTTCAAGTTTTTCATCATGGGTGTCGTTTTCAAGGTTTTCGAGGGTGCTGAAACCGATAGTAAAGTCAAAATGAAAATTCAAGATGGCGGCTGTGAAAATTTTCAAGTTTTTCATCATGGGTGTCGTTTTCAAGGTTTTCGAGGGTGCTGAAACCGATAGTAAAGTCAAAATGAAAATCCAAGATGGCGGCTGTGAAAATTTTCAAGTTTTTCATCATTGGTGTCGTTTTCATGGTTTTCGCGGGTGCTAAAGCCGATAGGAAAGTCAAAATGAAAATACAAGATGGCGGCCGTGAAAATTTTCAAATTTTCCTTCATGGGTGTCCTTTTCAAGGTTTTCGAGGGTGCTGAAACCGATAGTAAAGTCAAAATGAAAATCCAAGATGGCGGCTGTGAACATTTTCAAATTTTTCATCATGGGTGTCGTTTTCGTGGTTTTCGAGGGTGCTGAAACCGATAGTAAAGTCAAAATGAAAATCTAAGATGGCGGCTTTGAAATTTTGCAAGTTTTTCATCATGGGTGTCGTTTTCATGGTTTTCGCGGGTGCTAAAGCCGATAGTAAAGTCAAAATGAAAATCCAAGATGGCGGCCGTGAAAATTTTCAAATTTTCCTTCATGGGTGTCGTTTTCAAGGTTTTCGAGGGTGCTAAAGCCGATAGTACAGTCAAAATGAAAATTCAAATGAAAACGACACCCATGAAGGAAAATTTGAAAATTTTCATGGCCGTCATCTTGGATTTTCATTTTGACTTTACTATTGGCTTTAGCACCCGCGAAAACCATGAAAACGACACCCATGATGAAAAACTTGCAAAATTTCAAAGCCGCCATCTTGGATTTTCATTTTGACTTTACTATCGGTTTCAGCACCCTCGAAAACCACGAAAACGACACCCATGATGAAAAATTTTGAAAATGTTCCCAGCCGCCATCTTGGATTTTCATTTTGACTTTACTATCGGTTTCAGCACCCTCGAAAACCTTGAAAAGGACACCCATGAAGGAAAATTTGAAAATTTTCACGGCCGCCATCTTGGATTTTCATTTTGACTTTACTATCGGTTTTAGCACCCTCGAAAACCTTGAAAACGACACCAATGAAGGAAAATTTGGAAATTTTCACGGCCGCCATCTTGGATTTTCTTTTTGACCAAATTTACACTTTGAAAGTCGAGTCGTGACGATTTCTACCAGTTAACTCCTACCGCAAGCCGCGTTACAGAACTTCGTTCCTAAATAAGGGTTCCGTTATTCATTCGAACATACGAAACCCAAAAAAACATACTGACTTATTTACACTATGTCCTACGAATGAATTGTTCGATAAATTAGCGGAACAGCCGTGCGCTAGCAAAACGGACATAGGTCCGATCTCGTCAAGGCCCGGCGGGCGACTGAATCGCTGTGCGCAAGCCGCTGTATTATATAATATTTTATTATTAAATGAATTTAATTATTTTGCAAAATGTAACCACAAATTGTTCTTCTATTTGTTATGAACATATAGTAAACTATAATATATATATTTTTTGGCTTTAAACAATCACTATTTCTTTGTTTATTTTTGAATCAAAGTGATGCAATATTTGGTATAGGTCGCCTTAACATTGTAGTTGAAAAACATGTTCCCCTATACATTAATAATCCCCTATACAGTAAGTTTGTACACACGCCAAAAGAGTTAAGTAACCAGTCACGCACATTACAAAACTATATCGCCACTGTACGTACTGCTCACAATGACAGCCACGCACACATCGCGTTCGTAGAGTGAGTGCGATAACATCTTCTAAATGATAGTATAGCATAATTGTGCATCGAAAATTAAAGTGTTCGTAGCCCAACAAATAATCCATATACTTCTGAATAATCCATATAATCTATGTGAGTTCGAATCTCGTGAAGTGGAGGTTCTGTTTGTGATTTAAAATTTTAAGCTAACGCAAATAGAATAATAATTTTATTTCTTTAAAATAGCTTAAATAAATAAAACCATTTTTTATAATATCTTTATTTAAAAATAAAAGAACTTACAAATTAATATGTTTTATTATAAATGCAACAATATATTAACGGCCAAACCCAATAACCTATCTATCGCCAGTTTTGGAATACCTACTGGAGATAGAAAAACCTATCTATCACTGATTTTAACGTCCCAATAATCTATATGACATTATGGAATCTTACCGGCTCACGCTGTCTATCGATGGGAGGGTCTATTGCTTACTACGGATAGCCATATGTATGAAAAACTGAAAATAACTGTCCCAGTAACGTTTTGACAGCGATTTGTTTGACAGGGCTGTTACTAAAGATGACAGATTAGTCCATCGGCCGAATTGCAGCGATACACGTATTTAAAAGCATTGCCTACTTTAAAAAAAATACACTTTATAACAATTTATAACATGTCCGATTCAAATAGTGAAAGTGATTTTGAAATGCTAACGGAGTTATCTGACTGGGAAAGTGATTTTGAGGTCCAATCACAGAGAACTTATAAATGCCGCATCGACCACATGAGCAAATTATGTTGTAATGAATTTACGTATAGATTTCGCTTAAATAAAACAGCAGTGAGTAATTTACTCACCGAAATATATCCTCATTAAAAGTGACCTCAACAAGGTTAGTGAATTTTAATTCTCACACTAAAAACAAACTGTTTTAGGCCCGGACTCCACCAAAGCGGAGACTAGATGAGAGGAGAGGATATGTGTTTTAAACAACCAATAGAATTTAGTTGTTCACAGATGTCGTCTCCACTCAGCTTCAGTGGATACAACTGAGCGGAGATGGATCATATTTGTATGGCGCGATCGACGCGGAGATGTGAGCTGTGCCTCGCCGAGATTGAGGTGGGCGGCGCACAGTGGTCTGGAAATCGAGCTCCATACTCATAGAAACTTAAAGTAAAGAATTAAAAAAAAATTGTAAGGGCTCTGGTATACCTCCCTTTACATAATATTAACGTATGGATGGTGCAAGTCACACTACGCGTGAGAAAAAAAAGATTTATGTTTTTTTTGTATGGGAGAAAACACTAAAAGTACGTTTTTTCGAAACTTAATGGAACTGTTAGGCTGGTGCGCACACGAGCTATAGTCCCATACACGGCAATCAAGATTACATACAGTTCATGTACCTTTAGGCACCGCTTCGCACGTAGCAAATTTTTGAAGTTTTGAATTTTCGAAATGTGATTTTTCAAATCTTTGCCGTGGTTAAATGACGTTGCCGATCGATTTACTTATATTATGATTAGATTTAGCCTGCTAATGACCTTTATGATGATAATAATTAAAAAAGATATTGGTTGTATAGGTTTTTTTTAAATTTCATTCCAAGAACTAACTCATTTGTTAAATAACAAGATTAAGGTTGAAATATAATTAAAAACTAATAACATGCGCATTAATGTAATGCAACTTTGGGTATCGCTTTGCACGTAGTAATTTTTGAGGTTATGAATTTTAAGTACCTATGTGGTTTTTCCGATCGCTTTATAAACATTCATTTTAAAAGAAAAAAATGCGTAATATACTGATTTTCATTTTTGCAAAGAATATAAAGTTAAAAATCTCGAAAAAATAAACGATTTTGTGGAAATAAATAAATATTTTAAATTATAAAATTATACTTATATCAAGACATAACAACAAAATACAACTATAATATTATGATCCACTACAAATATATACACCAAGGACAACAAAAATAAATAACAAAGCCAGTATTAAAATTATAAAAATAGCTAAATAGCTCAAATAGTAGTAAAATAAGCGTTAATTCATTCATTACTATTTCAGCGGTCTTTTACCACTATTACATTTTGTATTACATTTTGTCATCTTGATTGCCGTGTATGGGACTATATCTCGTGTGAGCACCAGCCTAACAGTTCCATTAAGTTTCGAAAAAACGTACTTTTAGTGTTTTCTCCCATACAAAAAAAAAACACAAATCTTTTTTTTCTCACGCGTAGTGTGATTTGTACTATCCATACGTTAATAATATGTAAAGGGAGGTATACCAGAGCCATTACAATTTTTTTTTTTAATTCTTTACTATAAGTTTCTATGAGTATGGAGCTCGATTTCCAGACCACTGTGCGGCGGTACAAAGCGAAGATGTGAGCTGTGCCTCGCAATATGGCGACGGCGCGCAGCGGAGTTGAGTCGAGGTGTCAGCGGCGTGCGTCGAGCGGGACCGCTAGTTCCCCCTCGTCGCACAACCCGCCAGCCGATCTAGCCAGCACACATCTCCGTTCTAGCCAGCACACATCTCCACTCCAGTCTAGCCAGTACGCATCTCCGCACAGCTTCGGTGGATACAACCTAGCAAAAAACCTGCCAGCAGCATGCGAAAAGAGTTCCGACGTCGCTGCATTATTTTCGTTCTCTTTGGTTCTCTTGTTCTTTGCTCAATCCACAAAACTTTTTTGTGACAAACCAAAGACTAACCACTATTTCAAATTGTCAAATTACGTTTCATTCGTCCTCTCCAGAGCGTTATCAATTTTTTAAGCAAGATGCAGTAAAATGTTGTTTAATGTACTACTTACTTACTGACTTTAATGTAAATGACTGCCTCGTTGGCCTAGTGGTCGCAAGCGCCACTGCTGAGCATGAGGTCCTGGGTTCGATTCCCAGGTCGGGCAAAGTGTTATTGGGTTTTTCTATCTGGAATTTCTCAGTAGCAGCCCGGAGTCTGGATTTGTGCCCGGTAGATGGCAATAGGCTCGCCCCCTATTACATGGGACTTAAACATAACTGGCGAAATGTGGGTGTTACTATAATAGATTACATCTCTGCCTAACCCTTCGGGGAAACAAGGCGTGATGTTATGTTATGTTTAATATAAATTATATCGTAATCCAGTCATTTAAGAATTACTTAAAAATAAGGTTTTTATAGAAAAGATGAGATACACGTTGTATTTTAAAGTTATGTTGGTTGTAACGGAACGCATGGGAGGGAAAAGTATAGAACCATATCTATTGTTTTCGTTAGATAGATAGCCTATACCGATGATTGTGAGACGACATTCAAGGACAGATAAATGTGTACTGTCTACCATCAATAGCAATCTGTCTTTTACTGAAAATAGGTTATTGAGTTAGGCCGTTAGAATATACCTACCGTTACATCTTTTTATATAATTATTTAATAAACAATGGGCGGAGTGAATAAACATGTCACATAGATAAAAAATATAATCTGATCCAGTAACAATAACATCGCTCACACTCCAGTACCGCCGACTTATTTTATTATGGCTAATTATGCTGTGAAAGTTTTGAGGATGTATTGTTGTTTTGAATATTTCGTTTATTCAGTTCCGTACAGTTTGCATAGTGACGTTGTGTACTGCTGCTGTTATGCTAGTCTTAGCAAATAGATCTCGGGTGGCAACAATCTCACGGTGCCAAGGCGAAGCATTTGTGTAAGCCAATGGTGTCGGTCCAGGCAGGCGACGGTTTATGTCGCCTTTCTCAGCGTGACGATGCACGGTGCAGTCGAACGGGTTTTATCTACAAAAAAAAAAAAAATGAAAATATTAGAACTACGGTCACGGTGACGTAATAAATTAATACATTATTATTGAATTTAAAGATTTTAATTAATTTCTTGATTTGAAATAATATTGATGTTTTTAAACATTTTAATGAATTTAAAGATGATTGTAATTTTAATTTTATTTATGTGAGTGAACCGATCTCATTTGGATCAGGTGCAACCTTAATGCTCTGACTTATGCGAAGAGGATGGTTTCATACGTGATCATCTCTCTAAGAAGCCAGTTGGGTGATTTGTTTCGACTAACGTACGATAATGCACGTCCACACACGGCTAGAGACGTAATATGCACTCTTGCCGATGCTCGCATCAACGTTCTGCCGTGGCCTGCTCAATCGCCTGACCTCAACCTAATTGAGCACTCATGACATAAGCTCCAAAAAAGAGCTCTGCCGAGTATAGAAGCCGTGCGTACCTCACAACAACTTTTTGACTTGTTAGAAAGAACGTGGGCGACCATACCTCAGTAATTTTGATGAATTAATTTTAAGCATGCCAAATCACTGTGATTGTGTGATCCGTGTCAGTGGTGGAAACAGATTATTAATTTTTGTTTATCTTTACAATAAAAATTAAAAAAAATCTTCATTTTTGCTTTTTTTGCCATTCAGGTAATTGTCGACATTACTTGGGTTAATTTCCCACAATTTGCAAAAAATGCAATTTTTCTTAATTTTTACAAAATATAAGGATACGTTGTTAACTTAAACATATGAATTAAAGGAAGCCAGTCTGGAAGACTATTTGGTAAATATTAATTAGATAATTTTTTATAATTAAAAATGTACTTGATCCCTAGACACTTTTGATGTGTGTATTTCCGAAATCAGAATTAATGCCGCCGTCTTGTTTTTTTTTTTAAATTACATTTCAAGTGATATTTCACAAAACAATTGCACAAATGTTAACCAACAGCGCCCCCGTGTCGACGTCATTCGAGCGCCAATCCTGTATACTCGGAAGCTCAAATGAACGTAATATAATTAGAATGTAAGCGGCTCAGTGCAGATACACTAATGCATTTCATCGAAATAGGATTTCTGATGCCATCACGCGATTTACGCGTTGATATTCATTAAATCCGCTTTCTGAAATGAAGCTTCATGTCCGTAGCTTTGTATAGTTCTATGCCTAGGCCTGAAATGTACATGACAATTGTTTCTAAAAGCTACCATTTGTGGCCAGTCTGTTCTACCATCATATCCTATTGGTCTGACCGAAATTCATACGGTGTCCAAGATCGATCGCCTGCGACGCCGACTAATAATTAAAGGAAATCGCTAAAAGTAAACAGCCTCATCGTTTCGTGTGATGTATCCGGTTTATAGGATCTTACAATATTTTTATCTCACGAAGTGACGCCCGCTTTACTTGTAGTAACCAAGTGTACACGCTATGAATGTGTGCATGAAGACGAGTAGCGTCAGCACATAACACACATACGCACACTCATATATATTTCTGACTTCGCTATTGTCTCAGACGGTACAGAGAGCTCTTGCGCTTACACACACATTCACAGCGTGTTTGTACACTTGGTAACCACAAGCAAAGCGCGCGTCGCTTTGTGAGAGATAAATACTATAACAACGACTTAAAACAGAACATAACATCACGCCTGTTTACCCTGTTAAGTTAGGCAGAGGTGTACCTATATAACACCCACATTGCGGCAGTTATGTGTAAATCCCATGTAATAGGGGCGAGCCTTTTGCCATGAATCGGGCACAAATCCACACTCTTGGCTGCTACTGAGAATTTTCTGCTGGAAACACCCAATAACCCTCTGCCCGACCTGGGAATCAAACCCAGGACAAAACAACAACAACAAGGCAGAACAATAAACGACAACAAGACTTATAAGGAAAAAAATAACGTAACTTAAAATTCTCTTATTGTCAACAGAGGAAGAATGGGATATCCCATACGAAAAGCTGTCGAGCCTGGTGTATATGGGGGCAGGGGCCCAGGGCATCGTGTTCGGCGGCCACTACAGAGGCGAACTGGTCGCAGTCAAGCAGCTGCGGGACAGAAATGACGTGAACGTGAAGCACCTGCGCAAGCTGAATCACGAGAACATCGGTAAGTCTTTCTACAGCTTGTCGAGGGTGACGCCGTCTTCTTTGGTGAAGTTCGCTGTAACATCGCAGCTGGTGGTGAAAAGAAAAAATATCTTCAGGAGCTTTAGAGCAGTCATTGCTCCAGAAAGACAGGTTGCATCAATCAAATCAATGAATAAGGAATTATTAAAAATAGACTGAAAATTAAACTTTTCGAATGTGAAAAGTTACAAAAACCAGCCTAAAATACCACTTCCCTAGTGTTTTAGCTGGGAATGTACCTCACACAATTCAATTCAATTTATTCAGGAACAATTCACATTGTGTTTGAAATCATAAATAAATAAAAATTGAACAAACAATGCACCTTTATAATGAACTATTTTTGCCATGGGACGATGATGGTTTTAAAAATGGCCCAAAATTAGAGAAGACTAGGTGCGCTCGTAAACAAAATCTAGCAGTAAGTTTTTAAGCCTAGCTAACTGCTAGGCTATTCACCAGGGGCGTAGCCTTCATACAATCCGATTCCAATCGGCTTCCCTTCGGAACAACCACTCTTCGTCTTCTTTGTGTGTACTAAATTTCAACTTAATCGGTCCATTAGAGTCGGAGCAAATTGGCTGTGACAGACGGACAGGTAGACAGACACACTAGTGAACCTGTAAGGGTTCCGTTTTTTCTTTTTGAGATACGGAACCCTAAAAATTTCGAAGGAATTGGTGCGCTTAGCCCATTCAGTTTTTCTAGCATTCTATTTACTTCTGACTACAGCGGCCACTCGTCATGGAAATACAAAATATATGTAATTGAATAAATATATGTAGCGGATTAATAAAATGTTTTCCGAAAATCATGGTGTCTTCAGTATCAACAATGTTTTACAATTACGGAAACTGTAATTTTTAAAATTAATTAAAACAACGATTTTATCGGTAAGAAGTTTTAAAGACCGCCTCCTTGGTCTAGTGGTCGCAAGCGCTACTGCTGAGCACGAGGTCCTGGGTTCGATTCCCAGGTCGGGCAAAGTGTTATTGGGTTTTTCTATCTGGAATTTCTCAGTATCAGCCTTTTTTTTTGGATGGGAAATCATCACATGACTTCTCTCGCTTCTTGATGGCAATAGGCTCGCCCCCTATTACACGGGACTTAAACGTAACTGGCGAAATGTAGGTGTACTATAGGTACGCCTCTGCCTAACTCTTCGGGGAAACAAGGCGTGATGTTATGTTATGTTAAGTTTTAACGAATTTTCGTTCCACGTCGAAAATGGCATCGGTTTTAAACATAGCATAAAACAAAGTCACTTCCCGCTGTCTGTCTGTCCCTATGTATGCTTAGATCTTTAAAACTACGCAACGGACTTTGATGCGGTTTTTTTTAATAGATAGAGTAATCCCAGAGGAAGGTTTATATGTATAATACATGCATAATATAGTAGAGAAACACTGACAACTTTAGAGGTTTCTAATGTGATGTCGTAAATAAACACATTTTTTTGCGCTTACATTGTGCTGGCTGAACCCTACGAGATAGATCAAAATAATGTACTACAGTATTATACACCTTAAAAAGGTCTACAAAAAAGTCCGCGATGGTATATGTCTATCTCTTAGGGAGAACCCAAAATAACCATTTTTTATCCTTTACTTTTTACGAGAAATAATGGCTTAGTTAAGAAGCGATTTTAAACAATACAGCATAAATCCTTACCCATTTATGTACCTTAAATACATTGTGCATGTAATATAGATCAAGATGGCCCTTTACAGCATGTAATTTAAATGAATATTTTCGAAGATATTACAGATTTAAAAGGCAGGCGGGGGCCAGCGGCGCGTGCCTATAAATAGCGCGCCGAAGGTCGCGCTTCGCCCTTAATCCGATCCAGCATGTCCCTTTGCTGTCCTCTCCCAGCGACACCCTAAGCCGAGGTCCGTACCCCACAGGGGGTGCCCTTAGCGAGTAGTCGCTTAGTTTTAGTTTTATGCCTGGCTGGAGGCCTTAATTTATTGAGGCATCCACAGGCAAACCCGGTTAAGCAGTCGACAACCTCCTATAGGTTGAACTGCGAGATGCCATTCCCCAAAACAAAAAAAAACAAAAACAACGCGCTTCGCCCTGTAGCCATTTTATGATTAGCAGCGATCGCACGCGTTTATCGGAGCTCTATAGCCAGGAAAATAACAATTATTACTTAATAAAAACGTGCTTTTCAGTGCGACAGCGTAATCCGTACTTATAAGTACGTTACGATAAACTAAAAAAAATATATATTCGAAATTGTATGATAGTATTTAAATACTAAAGTGAATTCTTTTTTAAGACAAAACTTGCTTTTCAGCACGACAATTTTTACGAAATTGTATGTTCGTACTTTAGTCGGTATTAAGGTTAATTTTTAAACCGCACTTATAGTAAGTACATTACATTACATTAGATAGGGTTATAATAAAACCATAATTTATCATTATTGTATTTCTTCTATTAAAATCTTGGTTTGAATTTAGAATTAAGGCAATTTAGTATTAGGGCAAGTATTTTTAATTATCGAAAATCGTAGTTTAACGTAAGGTATTTAAGTTCAAAAAAGAACTGAATAGAATAGGTATCTTTTGTTGTTGAGAATTTTTGATTATCTGTAGTACACAGGGTGTAAGGGACAGCCCTCCGCAGACTGTTGGGGTGACTTCAGTATATCATACTAAGACGACCGGTATACCGGTCGTCTAAATAATTTCATATATGAAATTATTTCAGGAACGTTATGGGCATCCAATACACCTGATTTGTTTTATTACCTGACAAGCAATGTATCGTTGCTGATTTTTTTATTTAGTTGTTTTATTTGCATAAATGGAGTGCTGCATACAGAGAATATAATTTTACATTGAAATAAAGGAATAGTAACTGAAAATACGATTAGAAAAATGTCAATTTTCATGAGAATATTTCCGATGGAATATGATTCAAAATAAGAGCTGAATGCACCCTGTTAATTTGCGGAGGGCTGTCCCTTACACCCTGTATTTAGTATCAGCATTGCACCCGTGCGAAGCCGGGGCGGGTCGCTAGTTTTATTATAATTTAAAAAACTGTTTTAATGGAAGTTGGACGGTTCTCGGTAAACAGTTTCATTGAGAACTGCGTATTTGTTTTCAATATTTTCTTTATGGTGAATTGTTTTTATTTTTGTGTAAACATTATCAGTTACTTCAGTCTCACTATTTTTGATTGCTCTAGTGTCATCAGAATCGGATGATTTATTGTTGATTGGCCAAGTGTCTATCCTGTGAACTACCTAACCGTCGTAAGCTGAATGCTAAATTTATTGTCATCTTGAACTCTGCGTGTTAATGCTGAATGTTTTAGACATTTAGCGTAATTTTAACTTGAAGACACAACTTTTGTGGTGGGTGTCTTCAAAGTTGGAATGTATTGACACTGATTTGACTGCAATATTAGAAGTAGCCAGTCAGCAGGGTATTGCAATTGCAAGGCTGGCTGCCTGCCCAGTGTCCGCCGAGCTTACAAGTATCGCCACTCGTGGAGGCTATTGGAATCTTGGAACGTACCCTGACGGTGTGGTGGCTGAAGACTTGACGCTGTGCCATTTGCGCTGCTATTCGCAAATTGTGTAGTCGACCGTAATTAACAAAAACTCCCAAAAAATCGAGACTTCACTAAGGTTGAAATCAGAGAGTACATAATCGCCGCACTGGCAGCACCAAGAGACGGCAGTACCTATGTATAAAAGCGCACCGGGAGGCGCTGAAAGTTCGTGAGCGCACAACCTCTGTCACGGACCATTTTTCAAAGCCGTCAGTTTCCATACGTCCTTTGTGTCGTAGTGCGAGAAAACGGAGACACGCTTGGATTGTATCGAAATTGTTGACAATGCCACCTCTAGCAGCGGCCACTGAGGCGTCTCAGCTATGTGGTTGAAATGAAACTATGTAATTGTCACATTGGTCCTAAAGCAAAAATAGAGCTTGACGTTTTATGACGAGCAAGTGGCAGCAAGTGAGCAAGTGGTAGGGTGGTAAATCAATTACGAAGACGACTATGAAGATGGAGCCATCCATTTATATCTCTGGATGGAGCAGCACAATGAACAAATTAATTGTGATCTGATTTAGAAATAGCCTCCTTCTTAACCTGTTGAATCCAGCCCTAAGGGCTTAGGGCTCCCACACAAAACTGCGATGCAATGTGAATGCAATGTGAGATCGTCGGTCCATCTAGCTGGGGGGCGTCCCACACTACGCTTGCCGATACGCGGTCTCCACTCTAGGGGTCGTCTGCTCCACCGTCCATCGGTCCTTCGATAAACAAGGCCATCCTACTGCCACTTCAGTTTGCTTACTCCGCAAGCTATGTCGGTTACTACGGTTCTTTTCAGGATATTAACTTCATTCTTGATTTTATCCTTCAAAGAAACTCCGAGCATAGCCCGCTCCATAGCAGCGCGCTGAGCGACCTTGAATTTGTGGACCAGCTCGACTGTTAGTGTCCATGTTTCGGCACCGTCATAACGGGCAGGATGCACTGGTTGAACACCTTAGTCTTCAAACATTGCGGGATAAATGACGAGAAAACTTGACGAAGTTTTCTAAACGCTGCCCAGCCCAACTGGATCCTTCAGTCGGCTTCTTTCTCAAAGTTGTGTTTACCGAGCTGTATGTCTTGCCCTAGGTAGATATACTTCTTCACAACTACGTGAAGCGACCTTTCGATGTGGATTGGACTCGGCAAGACGGAAAGACGTGTGAATTGGTCATGACTTTCGTCTTGTCCAAATTCATGCCGAGGCCAACCTGCTGAGAGGCTCCATTTAGGCTGTGCAGCATTTGGTCTAACAATTCCAGCGACTGCCATTATGACGATGTCATCGGCAAAGTGAAGGTGTGTTGTTATTACATAAACAAGTAAAAATGTGACTTACGAACGTAACATGTTATTTTAGGCCATTTTTTTCCTGCAAATTATTGGCTATATGGCCAAACAGAACCGGCACCCGGATAGCTTATGCTGCAATACTCGTATAGGGTTTGTTTCTTTGAAGAACGACATTGGAATTTCTTCACCTACTCGTTTTACCAATAAACAAGCAATCTAACTAACAATTGTAAGCCTATGTTAAATGTCTAATTATGCTTTTTATTATATAAATAAATACATAAATAAACACCACTTGCCTACTACGCAGGACTACATCGGCGTTTTCCGTACATGATAAAGAGTATTCTATTCTACCTTGGTTGCCGCGCTACTAGGCCTACGAGTCTACTACGGCGTTCTACGCAGATTTACGTTAGATGACGTGCTACTGGATCTACAACGGCGTCCGCGCTACTCCTATCTACGTAAGTGTCACGCTAAGTGGGTCTACGACGTCCTTCGTGCTACGAGGGTCTACGACGTCCATCGTGCTACGCGGGTCTACGACGTCCTTCGTGCTACGCGGGTCTACGACGTCCTTCGTGCTACGCGAGTCTACGATGTCCTTCGTGTTACGCGGGTCTACGACGACGTCCTTCGTGCTACTCGAGTCTACGACGTCCTTCGTGCTACGCGGGTCTACGACGTCCTTCGTGCTACGCGGGTCTACGACGTCCTTCGTGCTACGCGAGTCTACGATGTCCTTCGTGTTACGCGGGTCTACGACGACGTCCTTCGTGCTACTCGAGTCTACGACGTCCTTCGTGCTACGCGGGTCTACGACGTCCTTCGTGCTACGCGGGTCTACGGCAGCCTTCGCGCTACGCAGGCTTACGAAAGTTGTAGCGCTACCCGTCCCTACATCGATGGTCGGCGTTACACTACATGAGTCTATGAGGCCCTACGCGCTACGCAGACCCCATAACGTTCGTCGCTCTACGCTGGTATACGTCGTCCGTACTTTGTAATCACAGCTTGTAGTCAACAATTGTTTCATACCAAACACAAACTACAATTTCTAATACAAATTAAAACCATAAATCATTATCATTTATTTTGCATAAAAATAGCCCAGGAAAATAGGACATTTTCTGCGAAAAAATCCTAGTAACGACTTCTTATCGCGATTATCTTTATTAAGTTATTAGAAATCCTGTATGAAAAGTGCTAAAAATATGGGTGTGTATCTTCAACGGCTTTTTTGAGCATAAAACATAATTTTATTGGAATAACACAATATTTAGATCAGTAGTTTGCGCTTTACTTGAGATGTTCTGAGCCCTATACATTATAGTACGAGAACCATTGAACCTACGAGAACCTTCTTACGGACTTTTTAATGCAGAATTAAGTAAAGAAGAAACTTGTTATTGCCAATATTTTTCGAAATATTTGCAACAAACTAGGAACTTTGACAGTCGACATATTTTTTTCGCAACTGGTATCTTAATGGACTTTTCACACAATATTTCTCATTCCTGAATAAATTAATTCCGGTGATAAATATTAACTAGGATTTATTTCATAGATTTGCCTTTAATTTAACTTATTTTCCTGGGCTAAGAATAGGTAATCTCAAGTTTGATTTCAAGTTAGTCATATTTTAACAACACTACAAATTAATTAGTAAGTAATTGTTGTGCGGACCTGAACTTGACACTGTACACATTACCGAACTGATATTAGTGGTGCACACAGCACAGCGCCCGGCAGTCTCGCTCCGGATATTGACCCGCTCGCTCCCATACTTGATTACAGATCGGATTGCCGGGAAAATACTGCTATCATCAAAAAGGGTAGTATAATAGTAATGTGGCACTAATCAAACCAGGGGGTGCCGGTTTATGTTCTGATTACTGGACTGTAGAACAAAATTCAAGATATATAAATAAAAAATTATACAGGATGGATTTTTGAGACGAGGCAGTATAAGTCCCAAGCCCGTATTACAGAACGTCATTCAATACTCAAGCATTACTTAAAACTAGATTCAAGCCATTTGATTGATTGAATCTAGTTTTAAGTAATGCTTGAGTATTGAGTGACTTTTAACGTTGTCGCTACAGGAACACGGCCATAGGAGACTGTCCTTAACCTTTGAGCACTTTGATCTGCATTCACAGATTTTGAAAAAAATGTAGTCAGAAGTAATGGGGAATTTTTACAAAAACGTTTTTTTGATGCCTATCGATCTTGTTTCTTATAAGGGTCAAAAACTCTATAGAACTAACTGAGGTTCGAGGACTAGAAAAGTCAGAAATCGCAAATAAACTTTTCCCATACATTTTGTAGGAAAGGAGACTCCCACTTCCTTTTTCTATGATGGATAACATTCGTTACAACGGCAGCTCATCATGCTTCTAGACCCAGCGCTTTCGGCTGTGCATTATATGTCAGAGAAATAAAACTTGTTTTCGTAAAAACTTTGACCTTCAATATCTCCGTAATAAGAAGGTTCCCAGGTATAGCCCAGTACAACAAAAATAGGAAGAACAAGCGACTCTCGGCTTCGTTAAGCGTCTATGTATACCCGTTATAGATCAATGAGTGTACCAAATTGGCAACTCAAGGCTCCATTAATTCGCGGGCTTGCGGACGGCGAGCAATGGGTAGCTCGCCGTCCGGTAAGGACCAGCACCCTAATTGCGTAACACACTATCAATCGGAATCTGAATCATTTTGAAGCAAATTGCTAATCCATTGCTTAATAAGTTCGAAAAATTTGTCTGCTCAAACGTAAATAACGCAATGAATGTTGTTGAACTGTCAAAATGAAACCGATTCCTACTGATAAAGTGTTACGCAATTGCCCCGCTGGCCCGAGTCGACGGCGCGTTGTGTTCCACGCGCGCCTCTAAGAGATGTCAGCAGCATTGAAGGGGTCCGCTAGGACCGATGCCAGCCGTGGTTGCGGGATGTTCGAAAGAGTTACGTGGCCCCGGCACAGCAACGGCAACAGAAGGAACACGGGTGGGTTTTAGTCAGTAAAAGTCTGACACGCCCTCCCGCTCCGCCCAGAGCGGGAGAAGTCATTTGATGATTTCCCATCCACAAAAAAAGGCTCCATTAATAATTACACGTCGCTCGTCATCATCATCATATCAGCTGAAGGACGTCCACTGCTGGACATAGTCCTCCCCAAAGCGTCGCCACATCGATCGGCCTTGTGATTCTCGCATCCAGCGAACCCTGTCTCGATATATGCTCAAAATCTCGGCTGCTTCGTGCTTTGAACGGAATGAAAAGAAAAGAAAAACATTTTATTTGGGACAAGCATAGAAAATACAAATAATAAAAAAGGACATTTAAAACTAACAAAATCATGACGCTAAGAAGACCTGTGCGAGCCCAAAAAGGCTCCTATCTCAGCATAATGCAAATGCAATGCAATGATCATTCAGGCAACACTTTCTTCGTTTTTTGTCGAACTCCGTATCCTATTCTACTTTCACAGAGACAATTCGAATTTTTGGACTAAAACGACTCTGTAAATTATACAGACTATCGTGAGTCTCCAGCAGTCCACTCGATTGCTGGAGACTCCCTAAAATCACGCCGTAAACGCACTAATCCATCCCAGTTAAAAATCAAAAACAATCCAGGCAAAAGAGTTGGCATAAAAAGTAGAAATATATCATAAGTGTTATTATTTCCTTTATTACACGTCAAACGTACAATTGACATTTTTAAATATTTTCATAAAATACCCATATACAAGATGTAACATAAATAACGCACAACCTCTTAAGGGGTCTTAACTCATTATTATGAACAACTTGTAGTATGGGACCAAACCTGAAATCGCGAAAAAAATCAGCTGTTCCCTACATTTTGACGAGTTATGCGAGCATAAATGTAGGGAGCAGCTGATATTTTTTCGCATCGGCATGGCATCGGCCCTAGCTTTGAGGCGCGTGTGGAACACAATGCGCCGTCGACCCTGGCCTGGTCCTTACCGGACGGCGAGCTACCCGTTACTTATTGTGGCCGATTCCCGACGCTTAGGGCGTCTCCTGCGGCAACTAGGGGTGTGAGGGCGCAGAGATTGCCTCTCCCACACGCGTTTCGCCTCATCCTACGTGATCATTACTGCTTCGCAGAAGGAGGTGATGGCTTCCCATGCAGCAGCCGCCAACTTGGATTTTTATTTTGACCAAATTCACACTTTGAGTGTGAATTCGAAAGAAGAAAGTCGAAACGTCTTTTTCGCGAGACGATTTCTGCCAGTTTACTCCTACCGCAAGCCGCGTAAAAGAAAGGACTTCGTTTCAAAAAATGGCCTCGCCATTAACAGTTAGTCTTTTGAGAAAACTCAAACGGAATATTTAATTTAGTGCCCAATAGACGAGGTTTATCTCATCATCTGCATAGCCTTTTCCCAGATATGTTGAGGTTGGCTAACCGGATGCAGCTAAATACCAGTAGTAGGTATTTTATATAGACTGCCTATCTGACCTCCACAACCCAGTTACAGGGTAATACGATACCCTCGATAAGACTGGTTGTCAGACTTTCGGGGCTTCTGACGACCCGTAACGGCTGTCAGATCTACGAATGACAGCAGGGACCAACGGCTTAACATTCTTGCCGAGGCACGGAGGTCGGAGAGGTCTCGGTATGTAAAGATGGTCACCCATCCATGGACCGACCGCGGCAAGTTTAGCTTAGTACGGTCGGTCCGTGAATGGGCCGTGATCGTCATTAATTAGGCATACAAAGTTTAATTAAGTGTCGTATTGACGTTCCTACCATGTATTTTACCAGCATACCACTTCCAACATTTACTTTACCTACTTATGTATGGTGTTTCAAAGTTATCTCGATAAACTTTATGGAGTGATTTAGACCATCGAACTAAATAATTTTTACTAACAGAGCAACTTTGAAATCGTGAAAAAAAATCAGCTGTCCCATAATACAGTTTAATACCTACTGTTCTAAACTGTATGGGACGGGATGTTTTTTTTTCGCGATTTCAAAGTTGGCCCCATAGTAAAAGTTATTCAGTTCGATGGTCTAAAGCACCTCTTAAAGTATGTTAGGTTAATTTTGAAACACCTTATATTTTCGCAATCGTTATTGATACAACTGTCCAGTATTGATTAAATTATGAAAAACCTACACTCATGAGGCAATTAAACAGAACCTACCCATAAACTCTAGTCCTAAACCTGTATCCGCACACGGTTTCATACTGGGGTTCAAGTTTCATGAAGTAACAATAAACAGCTACTAAAGTAGCCCTATAACTAACTTATATTTAACACTCATGAAACCTTTTCACTCTGAAACCTTATCAAGCCATTAGCTGAACTATCATTTACCTGCAAAAAGTGTTCTATGTATTAATCTAGGGGCCTATTTATTATAACTGACAATGCAACATATTTGCCAATAGATGTTCCACGAGTTTTCCCATATCAATTTTCTTTAATTTAAAGTTGTTTCTTGTTATGTTCATCGATGCATGAAGTCTCCGGGTCTGAAGTTGAAACCAAACAGTAGCAATACGGACGTACATATGTATGCATTGTTAGATACCTATACACCTGCCTTCCGTGTATTGAAGTAGGTCTTGCAGTTTTGAATAGACGTTCTAATTAACTACGTACTGCAGCATAACTCTGCATGTCAAAACTTTTTGGTTCTTTATAATCAACCTTTTTTTCGTTTGTATTTGAGCCTGGTCGATTTTTATCTTTTTATTTCGTGATTCGAATTTCAAACTGTGATTCGATGGGAACGCTTGATTGACAATTTGCTGTTTTTTGTGATTTTATTGAAGAAAAACATTTTTACGTCCCAAAAATTACAATTAGTGGAAAATATTTATCGTAAAAGTGTTCGCACACTATATCCCTGCCGAATACCATAGGGCAAAGCAATTTTAAGTATGGTATATTAAGTATGAGTCTAACCATTCATCTTTATTTTTCCTGGTACGTATCTTTTAACAGTTTTCCTCAAAATGAATTAGGGTTAGACCAGCGTGATCAGACTACATACCTACATAAGCTCACGCCTATTAACATTGGGGTAGGCAGTAACCACAGAACGCCATCTGCTTCGATCCTTACATACTCCGTTTGCTTCGTTTATATTTCGTTTGCTAATTAATTAGTATGTATAATTTCGTTAAAAGTCCGCACTTGGACCTGCCAACGAGCTATGAAACAAAGTATACTAGGTGTCAAACTCAAAGACTCTGTACTTTGTCCCAAATCACAAATAGCGGACGCTGGCCGCATAGCTGCTGGGCTAAAGTGGAACTGGGCTGGACACATCTGTCGCATGTCGGAGCAGCAATACGCAAGAACCAACACTCAATGGATCCCAAATAGCAGGAAACGACTACGCGGCAGGTCCAGAAAGAGATTAGAACGGGCACAGTTTAAAATTGGTAATTGATTAAGTATTAATTTTATTTCAACAGTAATCTTATACTTTTTGCTGTGCCCTATAGGGTCCGTAATTGTACCTTAGCTTTAAGCCCTTTGTAAGATCTTCACACATTGTGGAATGCAAATAAAGATCTGAATATGAATATAAGTGGAAAAAGGGAAGGGAGATCTTTGCCCTGCAGTGGAACAACACAGGCTTATCTACAAGATGTAATATAAATAACGCACAACCTCTTAGTCTTAAGGGATCATTGTACTCATCATTATGAACAACTTTTACCATGGGACCAAACTGAAATCGCGAAAAAAAATCAGTTGTACCTACATTTTAACGAGTTATGCGAACATAAATGTAGGGAGCAGCTGATTTTTTCTCAATGCTCTCCAACTCTGGTTTTTAAATACAAACAACGTGCGACTGCTTACTTTATTTCAGTGAAAGGTCAAAGGGAATCACATAAAGCTTTTACATGATTAATAAACAGACCTGCTGCACCAGTCGGGGCAACATCGACGTATCCAATTATAAGAAAAATACAAAAATGTTTCTTGTTTGATTAGCAGTTTGTTAGAAAATATGAAGGGCAGTGCCCACGAGCGGAAATAAGTAATTAGTTCATATTAACCAGCACCCTAATTGCATATCACACTATCATTCAGAATCTGAATGATTTTGAAGAATCCATTGCTTCATATGTTCGAAAAATTAGTCTGCTCAACGACGCAAATAACGTAATGATTGTCAAAATGAAACCGATTCCCACTGTAAGTATCTTACGCAATTACCCCGCAGGCATCCTTAATTAAAATGCCGACGTTTCGCTTAGATTATTAATCATACTCCGGTCCAGCTTGCAACGAATGCGGATTTTAAGCACTGCATTATAATCTGCAACAGATAGCCAATGAAATAATGAATCTCACTGGTCCCTTTGACGATAATAATTTTTCGATATAAAATGCAAATCGGAGAGTCCACAAATTACGACCGAAGAGATAGGGCAAAACTTGGGTAATCGGTGATAGTTTTGTTTTTTACTTGTAAAATTCGATTAATTGATCAGACTATTTTTTAAATTTACTGTGATATAGTAGACAAAATAAGTTTTGCTAACTTATATCTAAAAATGTGGCAAATACTATAATGATTGAAAAATGTACATTTATCAAGTCAGTAGTAACTTGGTAATAAAACACAATTATCTATCACCGAATAGCTGCATATCACGAATTAGCCAAGTTTTGCCCTACTGTATATGCAATTTTAGATTAAAGCTGGCTTACAACACTGTTTGTTTTATAAACTAGAGAGCCATCGTTTGAATTAAATTAAAAATGTAATTTAAAAAAATTAAATCGACTTCAAAAAGAAATTAACGCACAATCGGTGTCATGGAATCTGTATTTTAGTTTTTTGCCACCGACTTTCGAAATTAAAGCTATTTCATAATTTTGAGTTAATTTATTGTTTAAAGTCGATTTAATTTTTTTAAATTACTTTTTATATCGTAATTTTTAGTTGTAAGTAAAAACAGGAATTTTTCTTTGCAGTAGTCAACAGTTTTGTTGTAAATATTGCACTAGAATTTGACCTAGGTTTTGAGATGTTTCTCTTTGACACCACACACCTAGCTCGTATCAATCAAATATTTTGATGAAAGTTGCACTGTTCCCTAAGTTGAAGTAAACGTAAGCCAATAAAAAAATGGTCACAATGCCATTAATAGTTTTGGAGAAATTGCGTGGACAAACATACATACATACATACACCTATGAAATTTTGTATATTTCATTGGAACCCCTAATAGATTATATCTTAGGTCAATGTATTGCAGTTCCTATAATATTATATAAATATACGTGTCGAATTGATAACCTCCTTACTTTTTGACGTCGGTTAAAAAGGAGACTGGGCAAAGAACAATGCCCACTTCCCATACATTTAAAAACCTGATAATGATAGTGTATGTATAGTTATAAGGTATAGTAGAAAGGCTATCTGTAAGTTTACAAAATAACGTCATATAGTCATTTTTACGATTTAAACGCTACGAAGTCCAAAAATATATCAATGTTTTAGGTTAGGATTTGCCGATACCAAATAGCTAACAAAGAAATAAATGTGCTAGAACTAATTATTAACGCTCGAACGGGAAAAACAAATACCTAAAACACTATGTTAAAGTGGAATGGTTTATTAATTATCACAGTTTTCATCTAAATCTCATAGAACTACGACGTCATCCAAAAATTCTGACAATGAAAATGGCACTGTACACAACGAGACGCAAACGTAACAACGAAAGACTGCGCCGATGCCAATCGCAGAACTGTCAAATGTCAAAAAAATCCGTTTCAGTCGAGCGAACTCAATTACATACTGCATGATTAATTTATTTAATTATTATGTTATTTAATTGATTGATGTTTTAATTGATCTGTATTATAAAAAGACTAATAAAGAAATACTTACTGATTAGATAAAACGTAAAATAATGTATAAAACTCGGAAACAGAAAAAAAAATAAAGGAATACAGTCAAGTAGCAGTGTGTAAAATGGAACGCCGTAAAAAAAGGGTAGTTGAGATGCGTTCAAAACATGGTAATACGTTTACCCTTGACGTAGAATAAGTATAAATAAATAATAAAAAATATTGATTTCTGCGTTTCTTTTAAAATTGTGATAAGCGTAATTAATATACAATTCAATTAGCTGAATTTTCAGATTTATTTCATTTCTACACATAGTCAGGTGAAAAATGGGCATTCTTCTTTGTTTGAGAAGTGGTCTATATAGCGATACGGTTTTGAAATTTGCGCAGGGGATACTTCACCTATACCCATGTGCAAAGGGGCATCAAAATCTGACCCGGCAATTTCGAAAAAAATATACTTTTAGAATTTAAACGATTTTCAAGGGCGGATGATTTTCAACCTTAACCGTTTTAGCTACAGGAAAACGTTCTTAGAAGACTGTGTTTAACTTTTTGAGTAATTGAGTAAATGCATTCAGAGATTTGGTAAAAATGGGACAGTTAGCTAAAAAAAAATATCAATTCTTACGTTCTATTTTTATGGTGTCAACAAGTCTTTTAAGACTTCTAGATCTACTGCGGTTTAAGTACTAGAAAAGTACAAATGAAAAAAACGGTCCCCAAGTAGTTTGAATAGATACTTTTGATAGTTTCAATATACTGACCTGTATGACCACTTCATAGACGCAATCTATAACCCCTTGATTCTTCATTACTTCAAAAAAAAGTTGTTAGTAAAAAGATTTTAATTTTAATATTTGCAATAAGATGACTTTCTTTTTTAAAATGTAACTATACGTCATAAAAAATCTTGGATAATTTAATTGATCACTACGAATCGTTTTTAGGAAAAGTTTTTGCCATTTGTGACATTTCTAGTTCTCTACACTAGGTTGGTCCCGTTTAGTTTTTCGGTCTACAAGAGAAATATGATCGATTGGCATAAAAAAAAAATTATTTGTAAAGTGCACATTTTCTTGCTGAATGTACTTTTTTTTTTCAATATATGTCCTTCGAACGTTTTCCTGTATCTACCACGGTTAAGGTATCCGCTCTTGAAAATCATGTAAATTCTAAAAGTATACTTTTCTCGAAATTGATGGGTCAGATTTTGATGCCCCTTACAAAAGGGTAAAGATGAGGCATCTTTACATAAATATCACAACCATATCGCTATTGGTCCATAGACCACTTTCGCCCAGTCTCTTTTGCCGGTAAAATGAAATTTGTAGCCTTTTGTGGTAACATGTTGGGTTCAAAAATAGAATTTGCTTTGACAAGACGCCCGTCGGCCGGATGTTGTGGTCGGCGTCGATATGCTATCTGGATAAAAGCTGTTTTCTCTTAGTAGCGCTATCAACATCCACTGCAGATGCATTAGGGAATATACATGTACCTAATTCAAAACTCTTTCATAATTTAAATATTGTATATGACCTACATTGTATATGAGTCAAGAAACAAATTGCAATATTTTTTACATTTTTAACGCATTACTTATTTTACAATTCATTATTTTATGTTACGTTTTTTTGGTGGAACGGAACGCTAACTCGAAACGCGTCGTCTTCGAAAATGCAAGTGGAAGTGACCTCAAAAGCTATGTGAATAAATATCTTTTCTTTGCAGTGGCTAAAAATGAGATGTCAACAAAGCAATATCGTGAATTAATGAATTATTATTCGTTTATTTACTTTCTTTCTTATCTATTTACATTTTTAAATATTTCTAATAAAAATATATATACAAAAAAACATTTTAAAATATAAAAAAAATAGACGTCCGCCGGTATCGGGAGCAGGGTCTAAGCTACCGGTGGTTAGGGCTGCAGAGACAGGAACCTCCTCACAATACGAGCCGTATCGAGGAGTACTGCCTTCTGAATCAGGCTCTTGATCCAACCGCCTAACGACAGCCTCGAGAGATGTTGGTCGAGGCTTTCGGCCATCAGGCCATTGACCGTTACAACAATCGGCACAATGACAGCCGAGCTCACATTCCACATGTCAACAACCTCGTGTGCTAAGTCGAGATATTTTATTTGTTTCTCTTTCTCAGCTTTCACGAGGTTCTCGTCATGTGGAATGGTAACATTGATAATCATTGCGCGGCGCGCTAATCGATCTATCACCACTATATCAGGCTTATTGGCGACAATAGTCCTGTCAGTGATGATAGACCGATCCCAGTACAACGTGACATGGTCATTTTTAAGAACTGGGTCGGGCACATACTTGTAATACGGTACCTCAGAATCCACAAGTTTGTGTTTCAAAGCAAGTTGCTGGTGAATAATCCTGGCCACTTGGTTATGCCTGTGCAAGTACTCGCCGTTAGCCAGACGAGAACAACCAGAGATAATATGTCTGATGGACTCACCCGGACGGTGGCATGCCGCCACACGTCAACCGTCCCGTCCTTCATAATATGTCTCCGGTAGTTATTCGTCAAAATAACTTCGTCCATAATTACACAAACAAAACCTTCAGTTTCCCCAAAAGGTCACCGAAACGTAGCCAGGATACGCCGAATTATTATTATTATTAAATGTCACATTATGGTCGCTACAATAACGGACGTTTGAACTGTAGTAGAAAATTGTTGGAGTTTTATCATTTTTTTGAGCAAAACAGCAAACAGTAGTAACATTTGACTTTTTATACTATTCCTGGGTTTATATTACTGTGCTTTATTGATTAAGATATAATACAAATTCCATGCATATTCCCTATTAGGCAATTATACATCGTTATCGCCTAAGTGGAGAATGTTATCAGATCATAATTATTTAGGTGGAAGATCTCTTTGATCACGTTTCATCTTCCAAAATTTCGGGGGAGTATACTTATCGGGAAAGCTAGCCAATCTAGTTTGTAACTTAGTTTTAGGAGCAAGCATTGTATCCGGAACCATTTTCGAAAATTTACGCCGGGATTGCACCACGCAATGGATTACCGGGAATGTGAGATTTGAGGAAGTCCGATTACCGACGAATCAGGTAAAGTTAAAAGTTAAATTGATGCGGTTTCGGCTACTGCTTGTATAAGAAAAGCAAATAACAAATTATATAAAAAACTTTTTTTACAAAAAAAAAAAAAAAAAAAAACAACCGACTTCCAAAAAAACACTACAAAGTGAAAAATAACTTTAATTTCGGAAGTTGGTGTCGGTTTTGTATTTTTGTTTTTTGCCACCGACTTCCAAAATTAAAGTTATTTTTCACTTTGTAGTAAGTATTCTATTGATATCTATTAAATCGCACTTTGTTCACAATTTCATGGGTTTTAATGTTTTTAGTTTTTTTTTTAAATAAAAATCGGTATCCTAAGTTACTCCTTATATTTACATCAGCTATCTGCCAGTGTCAATCCCGTCAATATCAGTCCTGCCGTTTCGAATTTCAATGGTTTTAATTTTTTTGCGCGGGACCCTAATTATTTTTCTAAAATAAGAGTAGACTAAGTTACTCCTTGTAACATCAGCTATATGCCAGTGAAAGTCCCGTCAAAAATTGGTCGAGCTGTTTCGGAGATTAGCCGGAACAAACAGACAGGCACAAATTTTTAAAATTGCTTTTTCGATATAAGTATTACTTTCATATGCATTTAGTAAAAAGCTGTTATTTTGATATTACAAACAGAAACTTCAATTTTATTTATTTGTATAGACTAAAACAGACAAAAATTATCTGATAACCTTTATTAGCAACTTAATATTAGATTTCTTGAGAATTTTGAGAAAAAACAATTATTTTTCGACATCAAACTTTTCAAGTTTTTTTTTTTTTTACTAGCTCATATCCTCCACTCGGTCTTCTTAACTTTCACTACAGTCAGGACCTTGAAGAAACTGATGTTGAGGAGAAAAGAGTAACCCACTTGTTGCAGGTGTGAATTGTTTTCTGTGTCACTTGCTATTATATCTTTCAAAGTTATGCTACATCTAAGTCGTGTCGTACTGTCCTAACTTCTTCCAACCATCTCGAAATGTGTGCCATTATTTTAAGAAATATATAACTATATTTCTTAAAATGAGGTTACAAATAATAACAAACTAAGAAAAAAACTTATAATAACAATATTTATACGCAATATAAATACTCACATAAAATAAACACGGAAGGAACTTGTGGTAAAAATGTCACGCGAGTGCTCGCGTTCTCTAGTATTGTAGAATTTTTGTTTCGGCGCAAAATTTCATACACGTGCGGTCGCGCAGGTTGCAGCAAGGACCCTAATAATGATCACCTGTTAGTAATAGAGGAATACTATGAGTGTGTTGTATGCGTTAGATACCCACAGTACACGTTTAAATTCCATGAAATGCATTCGTGTTCTACAACAGTACAACGCGCGACTAATGAAGTGTTAAAATCATTTCCAACCAGTGTTCGTCATTTCCGATAACTAAAACATCATTTCCATACACATATCGTCATTTCAGGGGAAAATAAAAATTCAACAATTAATGACCTAAAATATCGATTGCATAACCGTGCCATTCACAATTAATACTAATGTTTGAACGCTGTTAGTCGTATACAGCCACAAAATAGTAATATTAAATACTTTTAGAAAAATAGTCAAATAAATTGCTGGAGAATCGAAATGAGTTGATTCACCCTACTATAGTTACGCATTTATTTCTGAACAACTTATTACAGATTTTTTGTTTCTTCATTATTCAACTAAATATTACGATTTTTAAATGTGTTATACAAGTGTTTTCAAGGGTATAAGTCTGAGACACACTTCTATTGCAGTGTGTTCGTCTTCCACGTTTTAATTTGTTCTTTTTTCCTTTTCTCCCTTTAGTGCAATTCAAAGGAGTCAGTACCAACGGCCCCAACTCGTGCATCATAATGGAGTTCTGCCAGTATGGCCCACTGTTCGAATACATACATAGTGGGTCCTGCTTTGTACCAGCACAGATCATCAAATGGGCCAAAGAGATCGCCCACGGGATGTCTTATTTACACGTAAATAAGATCATCCACAGAGATTTGAAATCTCCAAAGTAAGTTGGTTTTCTATTAATAATTCTAAAGTTACGAGCTTTTTTAAACAATACTAAGCATTGTTGTATTTAAAAATGTCTTCTGAAAGAAGGGACTTGTGAATGTCATTGTATTTTTTTTGTTTATCAGTCACTGCACAAGCTACGCACTTTTCAAATAATTCCTCTTTCATACAATTTTACGACGGCGACGTTCTAGAGATTGCATAATAGACATGAAAATATGTCTGTAATGTTTACAGAGGATGTTTTATACTCGGAAACTAAGACCTCATTCCCTTCTATTGTGCTAAGATTTCCACCTTATTGTGCTAGTAATACCTATTGCATTGTGGGGACTGCTAAACACAGGGTTCAAGCGACAACGTACTTCATCACAAAAAGCTTGTAATTTTGCTTTCCTTTGTTTAATTTGATGTAAAGAAAGACAATTGTAACAAATTTTCTATCTATGAAAGCTAGCCCGGACTTAGAACGAATTCAAAGAAAAAAAATGATTCAGTAGCAGTACGCATGACACAGTTATAACTTTATTAGGTATAAAAATAAAAATGTTTGAGCCATAAGTACTTAATTGACATTCGTTAAACTACTTTTTCTAACAAGTTACGTTACATACAATATATGTACATGTACATATGACAGTAACTACCGCTCTCATAAGCTTATTAGAACTTGCAATGAATGAACTTTGCACGAAGTATCAATTAATTCGATATTCTCTATTGGTCGCTGTAGCGTACCGAGAGACACACATTCATGAATGAACGCTCTTAAGCACATATCGATATTGAGTTGGGGGCCAATGATAATTAGCATGTGACTGAATGTCTTATCCCGCCAATGCTAAGCTTTGCAAACGTACATAGAGAATTGTATAGATTAGTTGTAAGCGTATACCATAAGAGATAGCGATAGTCTTTGACAGTCATTTGTAAACTGCTAGTGTAATGTAGTCCGGTAATACTTTACAAATAAATCATACCGTGATAGCCGTTTTGTGGGGCTCCCGGCTCCAGCTTTTAGCTAACAACTGGGGTCAGACAAAAAGTTAGCATACGCGTAGGTAACATAGAAAATATATTATATATATATATAATTAATAATAACATATATTTAATAATAACATTACTGGATCTAATAAATGTGTCCTTGTCAAATTATTATTTAGCGACATGTCTATTGCTAAACTCTGTCGACGTTCAAAAATGATGTGCTGTCTAATCTCATGGCAGTGTTGTTGAAACCGAAACTACGCAAAGCTTCTGATTCGGGAAATGGAAATGTTTGTATGCCCATGTACAACAAAAGGTTTAGGCTTCAAAATTCAGGGGGTAATCTAATAGCTGACACACTGGTCTGCCGCCCGTCAAGTTAGACAACATTGTTATAGTGTGCATTTGATTAGAAATTCCCACCATTCTAGCTAGTCTAGCTACCCGAAATTTCGTATTGTGCTGTATAAATGGCAATAAACTAAGCCTATAACAATAGCGTTGATTCTATTACGAAAGGGATCAAATATACCCTACCCTATTCCTTGCCTCCTATGGGGCATAGAACAT
This sequence comes from Fissipunctia ypsillon, assembly GCA_947568875.1. Classification (NCBI taxonomy): domain Eukaryota; kingdom Metazoa; phylum Arthropoda; class Insecta; order Lepidoptera; family Noctuidae; genus Fissipunctia; species Fissipunctia ypsillon. The sequence goes on from OX387643.1 coordinate 28,981,496, forward strand.
AAACATAACTGTCGAAATGTGGGTGTGCTCACACCTCCGCCTAACTCTTCGGGGAAAACAGGCACTAGTAGTACTTCTAAACTAGCCTGGCCGGGGGGTTTCCGGACGTACTCGAATGCGAAGAGGTTACACGGCCAATTTGATGAATCTCCAAGAAAAATATTATATTTTATATGCATCAAACTGGAAAATCCATTTATCAATCTACAAAAAAAAAAAACTAAAACTAAATACACTAAACACTCACAACTAAAAATAAAAAACAAAAAAAAAAACTAAATACTCTAAGGCCATAATCACGGGCAACGGCGAAGGTTCGCACTATCGCGATAAGTGAAATTCTATCCTATTTTAATTCGAGTAGAATTGAATTATTTAACTCTTCGCAATAGTGAAATCTTTGACCGAAGCTTCAGAATGTGTGTTATACGATCAGTTTATCGCCCATCTGACAAAAATAACGCTACCAAAATGAAAATGTAACCACCATTTTACAAAATCTTGGTATTCCAAAGTGTGTTACGTCATCCTCCACACCTCACAAGGCTGTAAGTCCATCCCTCCACTTTCTAGGTTAGTCCTGTGATTAAACTGCTCTGTCCCCACGGTACTACGAGTAGCACGCGCACGTGCCTTTTATTACAAACCTTTACGTTTAGACCTAAGACGTAAACGCTCACAATTTATGTCAGCCTGCCTTACGACAGGTTCATCGCTTCGGCGAATTTAAATTGAACTTACACGTCGTGTTGTTATGTGTTTTAAATTGGTGGTTTTTCATAATAAACAGTCCCTTTTTTGTAAAAAGTTCAAAATTGTTATATTTTAGCTCATCTTCGAAGCGTGTCAATGCTAATCTAAATTGTGTCAGCCCAGAACTTAGCTATGAGTAGAGCATCATTAGTAGCACGCAGACCACGATCTAAAGTATCCCATTGTATGTGGAACAGCACCATATTATTTGCACTTTAGATTGGATTCGTCTATAAATCTCCAATTCGTGTCCGTAGATCTTTTCACGGGCGCTTGAAATCGTGATTCGAGTATTGCTAGTTACCTGTATCTGCGGCGTCATAGCTGCTTCGAAGTTGACAAGTAGGCACCCATCTTAAGTACTTGTAGGGCTCGCAGAGGAGCCAAGGTTGATCGTTAGGCTGACTGCATTAAAATTCAGTCGCGTGTCGATTCTCCTTAAATACATTATTAAGAGCCCCCGTGCCCTAAAGTAGCCTGTTGGTCGCTCAGAAATGCATTAGATGTTCTGTGCAGTTACTCAGCAGAATTTACCGCATGTCGGAGTCTGTCCAACTTCGCCATGTCAACTTTGCCTCAGTATTATTTTACAACTGAATTCTTGGTAAAGTCCACAAGTTGTACTCGAGAGTTGTATTTTTCGTAAGAAGCTCCTGCAGTTTGAATAGCTCTCTATTTCATTTCAATCACTTTAATGGAAATGGTAATTAGCGCCTTTCAGAGCTAAGAAATGTTAGGAACTGTTATTCTAATATTTCGTCAAATAAAAATAATGCTCTTCATCTTAAAAATACTTAACTTGCAGATCAAGAATATCAAGTACATATGGTACATAACTTGCACGTTGTCATAACTCTGCTTACCCCGCTTCTAGGCCATCGTGTCTCATTTATTTACCTTCATATTTTCTGAACACGACTTAAAATACCAGATTTAAAAATAATTTATAAATTAATTTTGATGCATTTTTCACCATCATTTATAATAATTTATTTCGAAAGGTTTCTGTAAAATACAATAATATTAAGTTTAAATATAATAAATACGATTTATGATATGTCTGTCCTGGCGTTAAAACCATGCGAAGCAGTTCGTTAGTTAATAATATAATACATTTTATGCTCTAAGAATTTAATCAGGCAGTTTGAGAAGAGACGGTTTATAGTTTCGAAATATCTGATGTCCTTTACAGAAACTTGCTTGCTCAAAGAATGGCAATTTTAAAAGATGAACCTGACGTCTCAAATGATTATTGATTATTATATTGCGTTGGGTTCCTCGAATCAGACTTCTAAGTACTGTCTCGGACGGAACATCAAATATAAGCTAACATAATATACAAGCTTTAAATCTTGAATATATTTTGTACAATTTATTTAATGCTTCTTTCATAAAATAGTAATTAAAATGAACTTCTTAGTATAATATTGCGTACCTACTACTTGTAGAAATAGAAATAGCATAGAATTCTACTTGACTACATTTTAGGGCTCCCACACGAAACTGATGCGACGTCGCATCCCACAAATCTGCGGGCTGCGCATTCAATTCTTACTCAATACAATTCAATGCTCAGCTCGCAAATTTTTGCGATGCGATGCGAATTCGCAGTTTTATGTGGGAGCCGTTAATTGGTCACGCTTCATAATTACACTAAGATCTCAACGTATTATTGTTTTACTGCGTGGCTAGTAAGTAGATAGATAAGTACTGTATTTGCGTCCACGTTCGTGTTCATATTGAAAGGGTTTGCTTTGTGGTCGCTAGACTATAATAAGCTAGTTATGTGTAGCCTACTCAACCTTCACAAAATCCATAGTGCATTGAATCATTAATTAAATTTCGACGTGACAGTCAGTATCAATTCTCATTTCATTACGCAGTACGCTTTGCATGTTAACACTCTCACCGCCATGTGGTACGCCGGCCGCCCACGTAAATTCTAGTGCAGCAAGCAACTGTATATATGCGTGGCGGTGAGAGTGTTTAAGTATGTAAAAGACCTACGGAAAAAGCGCTAATACATATTCCTGGAGAAAGATACTATGGGATAGCAAACGTATACACGTTGCTCTCCGAATGATCTCACCAACATGTGTTGTAATAAATTCCTTTTTTTCAGCATACTGATTGCTGATAATCTTGTGGTAAAAGTGAGTGACTTTGGTACAAGTCGCGAATGGAATGACGTAAGTGCCGTAATGAGTTTTACGGGCACTGTAGCCTGGATGGCTCCAGAGGTTATAAGACACGAACCATGCTCTGAACGTGTCGACGTGTGGTCTTACGGCGTGGTTCTCTGGGAACTCCTCACACAAGAAGTCCCATACAAAAATCTCGAAACACATGCCATTATGTGGGGCGTGGGGACCGACACGATCGCGTTGCCAATACCTTCGACGCTTCCGAGTAGCATGCAGCTACTCATGAACCAATGTTGGAATAGGACGCCCAGGAATAGGTGAGTGTATGCCAATCTTAATAACCTAGATTTGCAACAAACTTGTTGCACGGGAACACGCTTACCGGAACGTAGTCTACTTTTGTAAATCGTACTAAGTAATTTTTGCTTCGCTATGTTTTATTTATGTGGACCCATTTCGACGTGCTTAATCTTTTACTTGGTAAAAGAAAGTGTCAGATAAAAGTTAGCTTTTTAAAATCGAATACGTTACTTGAACTGATTGTGCTCATATCCGCAGCAATTATAACAAGATAATTATAAACTGGCTTTATTATTCGTATTTTAGTCCATTTATAAAAACATTAAAAAAAACAAGTGAAAACTTTAATAATAAACGGCATTCAATTTACATATTCGCTAAATTATTCACACACTGGGCACTTACCTACAGCTGAATTTACATTACAACATTAATGGGATGCATGGTAAAATTAATTTTACGAAACTACTTTCCATAACAGTGCAACTTGTTTCGTAAAATACATAGTATCGTGAAATCTACAGTATCACCGAAATCATGGCGCCGTCAGCATCAAAGCTTTATTTTGCAATGTACAATATTATCATACAAATGTGCATTCGTGACACTAGTTTCACGTTTCATTTGACCGTGAAAATAGTTGCGCGACATTACTTTTATCTTAAAGCTAAGTTCACATGACCGCGCGGCACCGCGTGGTGATGCGCTCACATGACAGCAGACGAGCGTGCGGAAATCGATAGATACAATGTCATCTTCGCTACTCATTTTTCTTAAATCTATGCATCTCAGTCTCAAACCGCGCGGATCAACTGAACGGGTCGATACAGGTTTGTAGAACCGCGCTGTGCAAGATCTTACGTGCGGAACGCCGCCGCCGCGTGCGGCGCGGCAGCACGCGGTAACGTAGACGTTTAAACCTGTGTGGCGGCATCGCCACAATGGAACGCGTCACACTGACGTCACGCAAAATCCTGCATCGCGCAAACAGTTTACCGCGCGACTAGCATATATACAACATCCCGACATCAACCGTCGGGCAGTAGCCCACCAGACACAACACCCGTCTGGTCGGAGGATCCTCCCTTTTCTATGGAGGATGAGTGAACTTTACTCCCTGTTCCTCATGCCTCTATACCTGTTTAGTTTGATCTGGTCGCGCGGTCCTGTGAACTTAGCCTTAATCGCGATTGGCACGAAAGTATTTTGATTTAATGAAATTAATGCATGCATCTTAAAATTAGAAGTTTATACGTGATATTGTTAATGAAATCATGAAACAATTTTTTTTTGTCACTAATTTTGTAATGTAATTTTGGCTTAAGGTAGGTTTAGAACGATCACATCACAAACCTAAAATAAAAGTGAAGAGTAAAAACGGCTGCCACCCATCCCGCAGCCTGTCTGTTTCCAACGTCAAAGTTAATATTTTTACAATTTTTACTAACGATTTTCCGTCACTATATAATCTATTTTACGGATTTTCTGTCGCGGTTGCTTTACGAATTTTGACTCAAAATTCATTTGCTTTGCGAATTTTGGCTCAAAATTCATTTGCTTTGCGATTTTTCTCTCCTAAGTACACTAAACCTATTTTCAGTAAAAGATAGATCGCTATTGATGGTTGACAGTATAATTCTATCCGTCCTTATGTCAGGCCTGTAAGATTCCATAGTCTTCTAGAGATTATTGGGACGTTAAAACCATAGAGATAAACCTATTTCTCTCTCTCCAGTATGCCAAAACTGGTGGTAGATAAGATATTGGGTTCGGCCGTTAGTGAGTTCGTATTGGTACATATGAACAAACATAACCCAGCCAATCCAAGATTCCATACTTATTGCAAAGACGCTTGCGAGTTTGCAAAGAGAGTAACTCTTTGCAAACTAAAGAAATTTCTTTTAATACATCGTACAAATAAAAAATGAAAAGTATCTATCTGTCTTTATAAAGTTTTAAAACCATTCATAAAAGTCCGATATTTCATTTTACAAAATCATTGAAATAGGTTTGAAATCAGTTTTACGAAAAATACTGTTATTTTCATCCCGTAGTTACAAAATCAAGAGAAGTCTCGACGTATACGTACGACGTAACGTATCGAAACGAAAATGCAAAAATCATTACCTACTTGAAAATGAAAACTGGTAGATACGTTGTTATCCTTGTAAGCCGCATCGCGCACATGCGCAACACAAAAATCAGCTTCAGTCTGTCAGTTGGGACTGATGCATTGTTGCACCGGGCCCCAGCATCACAAACGCAACAGCTTGTGTGCCGGTCAGTACTGTCGTTCCCGCGATCACAGACGCACGGCCCGCTTGCATTCATAAACTGAAAAAGTTTTCGTGAATTGTATTCTGATAGTGCAATATTTTACTGTGATTGTGTTTACATTGAAATGTTTGTTTTATTAGGCCGCCGTTTAAAATAATCGCCGCTAATTTGGAAATAGCTGGCGACGAGTTAGCTACTTATCCTATGGATTGTTTTAAAAAGAGTCAAGCAGCTTGGCGCAAAGAAGTACAAGACAGCATGCAACGTTTCTATGCAAGGTAAGTTAGTGATTTTGTGCCGCGGATTTTATGCGACTTAGTTGATTTTGGTTAAGTTTGAGATTTTTCATAAATAAATTCAGCGAGGCTTTGTTTATTAATACTTTGTTACTGTTTTTATTTTAGGGATTAGGCAGGAAGTTGGTCGTGTTTTGTAATTTTTTTGTGAAGTTTCGATTTATTTTGGCCCGTCTTTAGTTATTTTTTGTAAATTGGTGTTTATACATTCGTAGTTGGATGTAATGCGTTTAAATCCGTTTTTTATTGCTATTCACGCCACAGTCTCTCTGCTATTCGTTGGTAGGCAGAATAGTAGCCTTTGAGAATTATTGATAGGAATTTAGCGAGTTTTGTTAAATTTTAGTGAAGTGAGGAATAACGTAAACTTATAGTTTTTAAGGCAGGCCGCTCGTGATCTAGTTTTTACTTAGAGCCTGTTTAATTATTTATGGCGTTGTGTTTTGAATTCTTCTGATGGATTTTTTTTTAACTCTTGAATTTTTTAACGTTAAAATAAGTGAAAATTACTTTATTTGATTTGCCGTACGCATATATAATTCTTATTTCAGTTTTATTTATTTTCGATATTGATAAAAAATTTGGTTTTGGAATATTGATAGAATTTAACGAGTTTTGTTGGGTTTTAGTGAAGTGTAGGAGTAAAATTAACTTAGTTGGTGGCGCAGTCCGTCGTAGATCTAGTTTTTATTTAGAGCCTGTATATTTATGTTAAATTACATTTTTGAAGGGGCTATAATCAATTCAATTTTTTTTTGTAAATTTTGACGTTCAAAAGTGCCTTTTATGTGTCTATTTGAAATAAATGATTTGTTGACTTTGACTTTGTTCAATGATTTAGTGTTTTGATGATTATTTTATTAAAGTACTATAAAATTCGTTGGTTAACAACAGTGATAATTTTGTTGAATAAAAACTTTAGCTTATCTTCCGTCCATATTTATTTATTTTAATTTTATTTTCGAAATTATAAAAAGATCTTAATGTTTTAGTTTAGGTGTTTTAGTTACGTCCAAAGCAACATTTTAGAAGCCAAGGTCTTGTCGAAACCATGTATGTTCAGCGATTGTTTATAATTTAGGAGCTTGACGGTTTTTAATATTTCTAGGGAAATTCTCACTTGACTTCAGAATTTATCATTTTTCTCTTTCTGTGTCGCATTTATGGATATTTTTTCATTTGCTTAAGTTATTCTCAACGATCGAAAAAAAACTCTGTCTAAACATCACTCAGTGACTAAAATTTAGCTCAAAGGGAAAAAGTTTGCTCGACAAGACCTGGGCTTCTTAAATTTTGCTTTGGGCCTCGTTTTACAGGCCATCCTGTATATCTGAGGAGATAAATATTACAGTTTGACAGCTTTTGTAGAAAATACCTTCAAACTGTCATACCTGTAAGTTAATGACAGTGATAGTTGTCGAATAATAACTTTAACTTGTCTTCCCTCAGTAAATATTTTTTTTTGAAAGATGGAAAAAAAACTATTTTTTACTCGAGAGGCTTGGCTGCCGTGATTTGTCATTGTGCGACTTTAATATTTGTCTTACATCTTAACTCGTGCTTTTAACTTTCTCCGCTAACTTTCTTTGTCATTCTTCTTTTATCAGGAAAATAGGCTCATAAGAATCTTGTCTTAGGCTTTCTTAAGAGTCCTTAATACCTCAGCTCAAACCAATTCTTTATTTCGCTCGCACACTAGGTACTGCTCGCGGACTGAGTGAGGTATTAGACAGCAGGGAGCGCCGATAGTTTTGGTAACTTAGTAGGTAAAAATAATGGTAATAAAAAAATAAAAAAAAAACATAGTATCTGCTTTATATTTAGTTCAGTTAATATAAAAGTTTCGTGGTCTGATTTGAAGTATTTTTTAATAGTAGTGGTTTATTGTTCTGTTTGGAGGTAATTTTGTAATTTTTTCATATAGAGAAAATTTTATGGAATCGTGTTTTCATCAAAAACAGTACTTAACAAGAATCCTGAACTTTACCATATTTTATATTTATTTCAAAATTAATGCTGAAGTGTTTTTGATATAATGGAGGATCATGCTAAGCAATCTGAGGTAGTATAGGCCCTTAACCGACTGCGCGACGCAAAGGCAGAGTTACCTTTTCACGCGTATGTACTTGTCTTTGTGTGTGGTATTCTTTGTACCCCCGAAGTAACCTAACGGCTGGATGGATTTTATTCATGAGGTGTCTATCGACTCATCTAGGTTGCGCGATGGTTATTATAGTTTTGTTTTTATAAAATCAAAATGGCAGATTTTAGCCGTCAATAAGTAACGTCTTGTACAAAAAATATAGTACCTACCATGACCATGTGGGGATTGTGGGCTATCAAAATATTACCTACATTCTAAAAAACTGACTAGTTGCAGTCGGGTTTTTATTTTTATTTTTCATCTAGGCCTATATTAACGATGTGATAACTTCCTAGAGTTACCAAAGCCGACGGCCAGGATGGCGCTAGCGGCGGTGATAGCAACCGTCGCGAAGATCTGAAGTCAGCGCGCAACATTCGCAAGATCTACGAAAACCAGCTCAGCCATGCCAACGAGCTGTTCTTGGAAGTCTGTGCCGTGCGACTGCAACTAGAGCAAAGGGAAAAGGAGGTTGAAGAGTAAGTGCATTTAACTTTCACCTAGGATTAGAATAAAGTCGCCTTTCTAACAAAGATGCGACTTCTGAATAAGCCGCCGCGCGTTGTATTCAGCGGTCAACTTCCAAGAAATACTTGTTTGATGCAACGTTGTGTTTTTTAACTGTTTAGGTACATGTGGGTATCAGTGGTAGGTACTCGATCCGTTTTCACGGCCAGCACCTACATAGTTGATGGCGATACACCGCGGTCGCTGTTTCATTCCGAACCGGCAATAACTCGGAAGCTACAGGTTGAGTACAACTGGTAGTTGCATTTTTCTGCGGTTTTTTAGGCTGTTAAGCGTTTTTCAGAGCTGCGCGTCGAGTCTTACAAACAAGAGTCACATAAGTTTATCCATACTAATATTATAAATGCTAAAGTAACTCTGTTTATCTGTTTGCCTGTTACTTTATCGGCTGAACGGATTTCGATGTAATTTGGCACACAGCTAACCTGACTTAGGTTAGGACACAGGATACTTTTTATCCCGGCGTAGTACGTTCCCCTGGGATAATTTCCGACCTAACCACGGATGAATCCGCGGGCAAAAGCTAGTAACCAATAGGACAAAGCTTTAACTTCATGGCCGTGTGACGTATTGCTGTAGCTATCGCGCAATTGTTCGAGCTTCTCTATTTGTTAACTACTTATATTTATTCCTGTTTAAAGAATATCTTTAAGGAGCATTGCAATCAATATATTCTACTGCGAACATTCTGGCTGGCGTTTTAGACTACATTGTCTCTTTGTCTATACAACATGTCCCGGAATTAACGCACAACCTCTTAACGGGTCATTGTACTCATCATTATGAACAACTTTGTACTATGGGATCAAACCTGAAATCGCGAAAAAAAATCAGCTGTTACCTACATTTTGACGAGTTATGCGAACATAAATGTAGAGAACAGCTGATTTTTTTCGCGATTTCAGGTTAATAATATGTAGGTATAATATGTGGGCGTCCAAGCAAAAAGGGTCCAGTACCGTACGAGGAGGGATCAAAAAGTAGTGAGAATGAGATAGAATATAATGACTATTGATAACATAATAATTTATTTTTCAACATAGTCTCAGAGTCTCTCTACACACCGAGTCCAGCGCTTTTCCAAGGCTTCAATCCCTTTAAAAAAAAGTTTTGTCTTGGTCCTGCAAAAAGCTCTCCACGGCATCCATCACCTCGTTATCGTCTTCGTACCTGTTTTCTTTCAATTTGGGGAACAGATAAAAATCGCTAGGCGCCAGATCTGGTGAATAAGGGGGTGGTCAACCTATTCGAAGCCAGCTTGCTGAATGGCAGCCATCGCAACTGCCGACCTGTGCGCGGGTGCGTTGTCGTGATGAAACAGCACGCCCCTTCGAAGTTTCCCTCTCCTTTTCTCTTTGATGGCATTCCTCAACTTGGGAATTAAAGCTGCATAATATTGGCCTGTAATAGCGGTTCCACGCTCCAGGTAATCAATCAACGATATCCCTTCTGAGTCCCAAAATATTGAGGCCATAACCTTGCCAGCCGATGCCACGGCACGAAACTTCTTCGGGGTCGGTGATGATGGCCGTTTCCATTGCGAAGATTGCTGTTTTGTCTCGGGATCAAAATGATGGACCCATGTTTCGTCCATTGTTACGAAACGAGACAAAAAGTTTTCAGAATCTTCTTGAAACTTGTCCAACAATATCTTCGAAATGTCAAGTCGATTTTGTTTCTGACTGTCGGTTTACATTCTCGGCATCCAACTTGCGGAGACTTTTCTCATATTCAAAGATTGTTTCAATATATGGATTGAATACTTCCATATAAAATGCCCGTTTCTTGAATTAAGTATCGGATGGTAACTCTTCGATCGCTCAATACAATTTTCTCGACTTTCGCAACATTTTCTTGGGTGACTGACGTCGATGGACGGCCGCAACGATGTTCGTCTTCCGTGCTCGTTCTCCCTACTCGAAATGGAGAAGCCCACCTTGTGACAGTGGAATACGGCGGAGCAGACTCTCCTAATGTTGCCTCCAAATCACATTGAATATCTTGCGTCGTTAGCTTTTTTAAACAGAGCTATTTAATAACGGCTCGCACTTCGTTTTTCTCCATTTTCGAGTACACGTTCCGACACAAAGCAAACAAATGACTACATTCAGAAAAAACAAAAGAGAATTGAAGATTTTTTTCTTTATTAATATTACAAATATGTATCTGAGCTATGCCTGCCAGTATTTATTTTTTTTCTTACCAAGGAGTATGTCGTTCTCACTACTTTTTGATCCCTCCTCGTAGTAGGGTATTGAGTTAAGACCAGATTCGGTATCTAGAATAGTCAATTGATAATAAATATTAAAAAAAATATTCAAAAACTGGCACATTTTTTTTTTATCTGACATTTGAAGTAGAAATTCTGAAAAAAATTGATTTGAGAAAAAGCGTTTTCAAAGTTTGATTTTTGGTACTTTGTACATTTCCTGATGTTTCTAAGTACATTTTCTGGTACTTAGAAACATCATACAAAGTCATTTACTATATGAACTTGTAGATAATTTGAGCAGTATTTAATAATCAATTAAAATCGAGAAATGCAGTTTTAACCCAACTTTACAAAACTGCGTGTATCTCGGAAACTAAATTCGTAGAACTGGACTCTTTTTGCTTGGAGGCTCACATATTATAAATTAAAGTCGCATTTCACGTCTGTCTGTGTGACGGCGTTGTTCTTCGGTTTTCAGTAACATTTTGAGAATTTGTTCCCGATGGTTTATGTGTATAATACGTTCATATTAAACTTAGATATAATAAAGAAATTTTCAGCATTTGTGAAGTCGTAAAATGCATGCGAAGCGGGAGCGGGTTGCTTGTGTAAATACATGTACATGTAATAGGCCTACAGTGTGAGCAATTAGACATTCAACACGTAGCTTTCCTTTGTTCCCAGTCAGCAAGGTTATTGATCGATGCAATACCTATTATAAAAGGATGGAGGTTGGTCTACAGTGGCCGTGATTTAAATATTTGAGTAAAAGTATTTAAATCTGTCACTATAATTAACTGTTTCGTCAAAGAGAAAAATATTTTGTATTACATAATTGTTAATGTTGCTTTAAAATGTTTAATGCCTTATTACAAAAAAAAAAAAAAACTAGCTAATACAAATGGTCTATTATTTCAAAAAGGTATCTATATAATACATTTTCGACTTTCGATTTCATTGGACTACCTTACCTTAGGTCTCAGAACGTTTCGGCCTATCGTTATTTTTCCGATTCCCGCGAACCAATGCTTTCAACTAGTAGGTAACGAGCTGTCTGTAACCCTTAGCCACCATCTACGTGCCGGCAGGGTTTCGGAAATGTACTTATCTGTTACTGCTTCGCGATTGTATCTTTAACTGTTAAATATATCGTTTAGGTATAAGTAGAACGTTGTGTTTGTAGCGGCTTCACCGGCTCGAGTCGCCCACTCGCTCTCCAGTGATATAAATGATGAATTTACAACGACCAAATATTTGGTTGAATAAATTCTACGAACATGCACATTAAAAACAATTTCCTGTTCTTAGAAGTGTCTGATACGCAAAAGCATCGATCTATTAGTCAACATGGATGTTCACACTTTTCAGAATTTCTCATTAGCTCAAGGTAAGGTTACGCTACTCTAATTGAGATGCAATGACCAGTTAAATACACCAGCAATCTATGATAATGTCAAAGTCAAATGTCGAACAGAGTTTACCGATCGACACGATTCGAATGAAAAATGAACATGCGTAGTAATTGCTTCGGGTCGGCTTTGTTGTTCCACAATAACTGCCAAATCGAATGTATTGCAGATTCAGTTTCCAATAGCTGATGGATAACAAAGACGAGATTTGTAACCCTACACATGCAACAGTCTATTGTTCCGCATAAATTGATCTGCGTAACGCTAAGAACGCTACAGAACGGTAACTATTAACAATTTAGTTCAGATCAGGTTTCCACCAGTAAATACGCTACTTTTCGCTTTCCTAATTCGCATATTATTTCACAATTATTCCGATTCTGAATGAAATAGTGAATTCTGCGCGTTTTGGTGAAATTCCGATAAAGTATCGAAATAAGTAGTGACAAATAATTAGTGACTAAAAATATAATAATTTATTGACACCAAAATATTAACATTATAATCACCATATTGCGTAAAAGAAAGTAGGCTATAATGAAAATAATATAACATGGGAGCACCTGCAGCCGAACCTGTATCTCGACATAGAGCGCCATACCTCTCTGATTATAGATTGAATTTTATTTGCCAACATTTTCAATTTTGTTAAATCTTAAAGTAAATTTATTAATACATATCATCACGCCTTGTTTCCCAGAGGTGTACCTATAGTACACCCACATTTTGCCAGTTATGTTAACGTCCTATGTAATAGGGGGCGCGCCTATTGCCGTCAATCGGGTACAAATACAGACTCCCGAGAATTTGGTTTTGTCAGTATTTAGAGTCAAAAGGTGAAGTCAAAGTCGGTTGTAAACAATGTTGAATCCAGTTTGTACAGCATTAAAAACCTCGTCCCATGAATCGGCGGAAAAGAGGAGAGCTATGTCGTCAGCATATGGTATTATATCGACTTTGCGAATGATGATACTTGTGAGATCAATAATATATAATTATGAGAAATAGGGTTGGGCCCAAAATTCTGCCCTGAGGAAAGCCGAAGGAAACCAAGAGATCAGCGTTTACATGACTACTTATTCGAACACTTTGTTTCCGCCCGGTGAAATAGCTTTGAAAAAGCTGTAGCCGAGTTCCTCCGACTCCAAGCTTCTCAAGTTTGGAAATTAAGATAGGGACAGAGATTGTATCGAACGTTTTTTTTGGATCTAGGAATATGAACAAACATTTGTGCCTTTTGTCTAGATTAGTAGCTAAAAAGTTGGTTAGTGTAGAAACTGCTTCGCTCGTAGATTTACCTACTCTGAAACCAAACTGATTATTAGCAAGTAGCTTCTTTTTTTTCCAAGTAGTTTGTAAGTCTAATAATATTTATTGTATTTTCTAACAATTTAGATATAGAGGGGAGAATTGAAATCGCCCGATAGTTAGAGATTTCATTTTTATCACCACCCTTATAAATTGGACGGACTTCGGAGCACTTTGGTTGGAATGGGAAAATACCTGTCTGCAGGCATATATTGAAAACGTGCGTAAGAGCCGGGACACGGAAGTCAATATGTTGTTTCAAGAGTTTATCCGATATTTTATCCATACCCACCGAGTATTTTTTAACCCCATCACAAGGCGAGAAATCTCATCGTCACTACTTCACTACACTAGTATCCTCCATCACAAATGAGTTCAATCTTTGACCGAAGCTATTTACAACGTGTTTCTGGATGTACGACATTAAATGAAAACGAGCACAGTACTAATCCATTGAAACATTTTAAAACACGAAGATTAGTAGTTAATGGAAAATTAAAAAATTGCAGTTTTCAAACAAAATAAATAGTAGAATCAACTGCATAAAAAGTAAACACGCTTTATCTACGCAAAGTCACTGACCAACGGTGCGGCGCGGGGTGCGGGGCGCGGCGGCGGTAATGTTTACCTATTATTACGGACTCAGATCTACATCATGTTGAAAAATAAGAAAATGAAAAATAATTTCGTGTGGCTAAAGTATTCATTGGATTTGATTGATTTTTTGTATACGGGTAAAGAACATGATTGTCTTTGCGTGGTTTAAAGGAATGTCAATCCTCCTGTTACAAGTGGTATATTCATCAGCTGAGCCAAGTCAGAACTGATTTTTTTTGCAAGTTTAAGCAAAGTCACCCACGTTTATGAAACAAAGATTAATTTGTTTAAGGATTTTTCGGGCGAGGAATTAATTTTGAGAAGCTCATTTGGGTGACTAGTTACTTTATCCCTGTTAGAGCTGTCACTAAATACCTTCAAGAGTCTTTTCGGATAATTTTTTGTATTGTCGACCTATGATTTCTCATAAGCACGTTTTACTTTCTTCAAAATAACATTACAGAAATTCCTGTAACGCGTGTACAACGTTCCGCTACAATAGCGACATTAACTTAATACACGGGTAGGGATAGTGGCCAGTAATCATAAAAATTAGAATAGGATAAAATAATTCGTAAATTGAAAAATTAAAATTTAAAAGCTCTCTCTTTCCTTCAATTTGCCTACTCTTTGCAGGTTATTCGTTTTAGATTGTTATGATCTGTGACCCCGGCAAATGACCTCGGCGCTACAGTTCTTTAAGTACAGGTTGCTCCAAGATGCTATTTTAGGAAATTGTAAATAAATCAATAACGTTTAATGAAATTAAAATATCTTCATAAAACGAAAACGCAAAACCGTAAGGCGGAGAGTGACTTGCAACGTTTGTTTGTAATGTAGCGAGTTTTTGTAACGCGTTACAGTAGTCAGTGCAGCGAGCCGAGCCGCTCGATGCACGCATTGCGAGCGCATGTTTAAAATAAGCCAGTGGACGTTAACGCGTCGTCGAAAGCACATCGTATCTCGTTTTTACTCTTTTTCAAAATAAAAATATACTTTTCCAAAGTAAAAATGCAATGCAATGGGATGATGAAAAAACACTTTTATTTATTGACAAATACAGAAAGAAAAAAGAAAGAAAGGCCAATTTTATGGGTCAAGTGCTCGAAGCGAGCGTTCGCCACGTCTTGTGTATCGTTGTTTTGTAACCAACTCGCCTCGAATGATACACTACAAACAAACGTTGCAAGTCAGTCTCCGCCTGTATACGTGTGTTAAATTAAAGTCGCCATTAAAGCGGCACATCATCATACAAGGAAGGCATTTTCAAAAGTTATTTTATAATTATTTGTCATGTCCTGCCACCATAAACGTCAGGAGTATAGGTACTGAGATGTTTTCTGGTCCCGGGACCACAACGTGTTGCGCAAAAATTTTGTTCGCGGTGTCTGCTCTAGTTTACATTGAACCTCAATGCATAGATGTTATAAAAAATATAATTTAAAAACCAAATTTTTAGTTTTAGTAATTAACACTTTTAATGTGGTATTATGTCACATAAAAATTTTAATCTAGATAGTTATAATTCAAGTCCCGGGAGATTGCAATTTATGCTACGAACGTTTTGCGTGAGTACAGTCAAACTTTTGCTAGGCGAAAATGAGATTAATTTATGAGTTTTACGGCCGAACCCAATAACCTATTTTCAGTAAAAGACAGATCGCTATTGATGGTAGACAGTATAATTCTATCTGTCCTTATGTCAGGCCGGTAAGATTCCATAATCTCTTCTAGATTATTGGGACGTTAAAACCATACCTAGATAGATAAGTTTTTCTATCTCCAGTTTGTCAAAACTAGTGATAAATAGGTTATTGGGTTCGGCCGTTATAGATCACAAATAGAGACTTTAGAGACAGGACAATTGTCGATTTCGTTTGATAAGTTATTTATGTCACTTAAAATGATTCATTGTAAGAATTGTCAAAGTGGCAGCCGATATAATTAAAGGTCAATTTATCAAAAATATGGTCCTACCTACAACAGCGGTACTAGTTAAATTTACTCATTGATACATTAGATTATCTTAAAATGAGTAATGGGTGTGTGTGTACAGTGTATTATGTTTAGTGTAGTAGAAATATACTAACAGTAATATAAAAGTAAAAAGTTTGAGGCATGCATGTCAAAGAGCTTACAACTAAACAATGATGATGAAATAACTTCCAAGACTTGCCCGGTACACTTTAGCTTCTCAATATCAGACCGAAGATATTCAAATTTGAGGCTCATTGTTACCTTTTTTCGAAGGTACACAATACCATATTATGCAGTCCAGCAGAATTGGTAGTCATGGCTCCGCTGAAAGGATCTGGCCTGGTAGGTACAGTTTTTGCGCTCTGTGTATAAGACACTCGGAGACATACCGGTTTTACTGGAGAAAGCATTTTAAGATGTGAAGTATTGAATGCAACGTAAATTAATGTCATGCATAGGTTTATGTGGTCGGAAAATCTAAATTAGACTTGACTTTTCAGCAGGTTTAATTAAAGTTCAGCTATATTGCTGTGGCTCGTTTGACGTAAAACCCTATTTTCGGACAATTCATCAACGTTCCCTATTGTTGATGAATACAGTACCCAATTTCCCAGAAATTTGCACTGGCCTCGAAATGATTGGAATACTATGTTTGAAACCATTTTGAAACTATCATGTTGCACCGTAATCAATTTTCGCTTTTTAATCCCAGTTACATTTTCAGTAACTGCGTGATAGGTAGATGGATAGGTTTCTCTCCTCTTCTTCTTTATTTTTTCTCTTTTTATAGGCTCCGGTCAATAGTGTGTTCATGACCGAAGGTGGTAACAGATTTTTTCTTTTTTATTAGCTACCGTCCTTCTTGTCTTTAATTCCCGTTGCATATCATAGAACGCATTGTCCACCTGGACGTAAGCACGCTTATCACTGACGGCTCGCGTACACCTAATCCGTCATCGGCCGAGCGATGCTCGTACGTCGTTTGCCGAATGAGAGTGCATATGTCGCGGATGGATTGTAGAATCCGCTGTTTTACAAACCCGCTAGTTGCTTTACATAACAGCGCCGTTATGCAAAACAGCTGAACAACGTTCAGCTGGATTGTCGTTGCGCTACGCTATACAATACTGCTACCCACGTTTAGACGTATTGCAGAATGGCTTTTTAGTAGTTACAATAAGCGTTTGGTGTGGCTTCTAATGCCGAATGGAATGAATCGGTCGCAATAACTAAGCTAGGGCACGCTGACCAACTGGTTTAGGTTAGGTGAGATCTGTGACCAACCACGCGCGAGCCGAGCGAGCGAAGTGAGTGGTGCCGCGGGAGCGGCCGGCGAGCGCTACTTCCAAGTTGGTCACATTTCTATTTAATATTTTTAGGATTGACTTTCATAAAACTCTATAAACTTTATTTTAAAATTGTCCAATCACTGTTTTTACTCAAATTAGGGTCATTTTCACTCATATTACTCGTTATATTTATTTCTGTTTCGGACGCCATTATTGTTGTCATGATACACAGCCACGAGCGTCAAATTTTTGAACTAAAATTTTACAATCCTTTCACGCTGTTTTACATAAGCTCTAATCGTTGACCCACTGCATTGATAAACGCAAAACGTTTAAACAATCCTGTGTGTTAAAAGTTCAGTAATTATGAAAAACCTCTAAACGTCTTTTAGTTGTCTTACATAACGCAACTGTTTTGTAAAACAGCGGATTCTACAATCCATCTGCGACACATACACTTAGTTATCGAACGTCATCGAACGATACCGGACGATGTACTGTACTAAGTCACCTTTTTTAAATGTCTGGATTGATCGGTCAAGTACGGCCGACGACGTAAGGCGCGTTTACGTTCTGTCAAGAATGTGCCGGGAATCGATCATTTAAAAAGCCCGTTTAAAGGGATAGTCGAAATTCTTTTTATCGCTAAGTCGGCTCAACTGTCCTTTATACTCACGCAGAGTATGAGCGTCACTTGTCACTGGGTTTCTTTAAAGTGCGCCATTTTGTCAGCTCACCTCAAGTGTGTTTTGCGATTTTTACAATGAATAAAAATATCTAACATAAAATCGGTTTAATTTTTGCATTGCAAATGGAATTTCTTGTGTCGAAGCGCTGAAAAAGCTATATAAGGGGTGAATAGACTTGATAAAAAACACGTGCGTATTCAATGAGTTATACAGTGCTTTTAAAAGCGGTCGACATTGTGGTGGAAGATTTGCCTCGCTCTAGTCTGCCATCGACGTTTTCAACTGAACTTAACATCGCTAAAGTAAAGGAAATGGTAACTGAAAATTCGTCGTTAAGTCTGAGAGAGATAGCCGCTGAAATTTTTGTGTCACACGAATTAATTCTTACCATGTTAAACGATTGTTTAGGCATGAAACACGTTGCCGCTCGACTGATGACGAAAACCCTGAATTTTCTGCAAAAACTCAATTGCGTAAAGGTCGCTGAAGACATGATAGAATAAGTCAATTCCACCCCCACATTCATAAAACGCTTTGTAACTGGTGATGAGACATGGGTTTACGAGTTTGAAATGCAAACTAGTCAACACGCTTCGGAATGGCGCCACCGAAAAAGCGAGAGTTCGCGGCGAGTACTGAAGTAGATTCCAAAAAATGCGCTTGAAAATGTTTTGATGATTGGATTATTCATTGGCGTAAGTGTATTATTTCGGAAGTGGCCTACTTTGAAGGCGATACAGGATGAGTTATACATATTTGATGTTTCATTGACCAATTCCCAGTACTTTCTTGACATAGTAGTATTACATTAGGTCGGTTAGGCCGTTTTCGGCTGCAACCGTATTTGGTCAACGACTATTATACTGTAAATAGGTATTCGGTTGGGTGTATTCGGTTTCAGCCCATGCTCTGTCACCGACTACTGTAAACAGGTATTCGGTCGCAGCCAAATACCTGTAGTCGCGCAGTATTAAAACCGGTAAAACCGAAAGCGGTCGCCGAATTCGGTGAACCAGCTAATGTAAACAACCGAATTTGGTTAACCGATCCGGTTCAACCGAAAGCGGTCGCCGTATACGGTGGCCGACCTAATGAAACGCGTCAGTAGTTCGGCCGATGACGGATTATGAGTACGGCTCGCGTGAGAATCACTTATCCGATTTACGTGATTGTTTGTATCTATAAGTAGCCATTGGGAAGTTCTCAATAGCAGCCTAGAGTCTGGATTACTGCCCTTTTGATGTATAGGCACGCCGTTTCGGCGGATACAGTCGTAATGTTTTCGTTATGTGACTTTTCAAAAATAAATAAGCAACGACGGGCCGGGCTTGTTATTATGTAAACCTTTATTTTGACTTAATTCTTGAATAAAAATGATTATATTCTATTTTAATTAAATATTTAATCATGCAGTGCAGTTTTAAAATTATTTCTGAAATGGAAGTGTGCATTCTTAACCTTTTGAACGCCAGATCATAAACGCACGCGCGTGCCCTCCACGCCAAGCCACACTTTTTAAACGTTTAATTTCTCTTTTTTTGTCATCAAATTTCTCTATATCCATGGTATAATTTAATTCGTTTCAAGCAATTAAATATGGACAAGAGCTTAAATATTTACGGTATACAAATAAAAACACACAAAAGTAATGATTTAATCACATATTTGTGTCGTTGACGTACAGGGCACGCGCTTGCTTGTCACGTATATGTGACAATGGCGTTCAAAAGGTTAATTCCTGATTATAGACTGACTGAGTAGCGTGGAAAGTCTGCAATATGTGCTAATAAGCACCCTACAATTTTATAGTTTTCCCTTACAGTTTCTGTAGGCAAATTACCCAAAAGAGTTTATTTGTAAAACTATAGTTTACTTAAACTCATAGGGACAGGGTTTGTAGGAGCTTTAATTGCGGTGTATTTAACCGCTCAATACAGAAACCGTTAGTGGTTTGTCTGATAGAACGAAATGCATGCTTCTCCTGCTCCGCCCAGAGCGGGAGAAGTCAATTGATGATTTCCCATACAAAGAAAAGGCACCTACTTATTCTGTCAGTTTCGTTTTTGGATATCTAAGCTCTAATTTTTATTTCATTCGTATTTTGCCAAATAGAATCTAAGCCTAGATTATTTCTATAAATTACGCACACGTGCTTAGTTCGTTCGTTCGTTCGTTAACTACTTTAATTAGAATGTATACAGCCATCCAAGTTTTATGAATTACAGAATAAAAAATAAAACCGTGTAGGTTTTGCAAACATTGTAAAGTTTTTAATTACGAAAACCTCGCTAGGAGAAATGTATCGACATTTAGTTCTAACGTAAATTGAGTATTCAATGGAGCATAATAACAATGTCGGGTTCAAGTCCTTGATGAATACAGGCTTTCATGAAGGCCTGTGACGCTTTGAAAACCTAAAGGCTTTAACAATGCTTAAGATAATTGATACTAATACCTGTCCAAAATAGCTGGTCCGAAAGCTTCAGTTTAACATCTCCCACTGCAGGGCAAAGGCCTCTTCTCATACAGAGAAGGCACGAGCATTGATCACCACGCTTGCTCAAGAAGATTATAAGTCCAGGTTTTCTCACGATGTTTGTCCTTCACCGATGTCAGTAATATTAAGTTTCTAAATAATATTTCCATAATTCTTGGTAGCCAATCCACAGTGGATTGGCTACCCAAACCCATAGCCCAATACACAACACCAACCGGGGCTTGTTCTTGGGTGTATTTGCATAGTGCAAATAGGGATAATCGTCGGTTGGTGCCTCATCATCATTTAAAATTGTCTAAGGGGCCTCTGCGAGTTGGCTTTGACCCCTTGTATCCAAAGGTCCGAGACCTCAGGGTCCCGAGATATACCAAAGACATTTTTAAAATAATAATAATGAAACAAGGACACACTTATTAGACTAGTCCAGTCATCACGCAAAATACGCGCATTGACGTGGAGTTGCGGACACCAGCCCGTGTTACCTATTACCTAGACTAGTCCAGTAGTAAGAGTAAACGCGACAGAAATATATTTTCTTTATCTCCTTCGCGTATAAAACTTTTTATCTGGCCCCAGTTGTTAGCCATAGACTGAAGACCAACTGTGGCGTAGTGTCTATTTATGAATTTACAAGTGACTGTCAAAGACTATCTAATAAAGTCATAAGGCATTCGCTAACAGTTTTACTCTATACAATACCTACTCTATTTACACTCAACATACACGACGAAACATGAAAGCTAGGCTTTTGATTATAGTAATACATAATGGACGACGCGTCGTCCAGTGCATCTAATACCGTCGCGACGGTATTAGATGCACTCTGACAGTGAGTCTTTCAGTGGGCGGATTCGGCCAATTTGTGATAGAATCGACCAGAGCTGTATAACATGGTTACTTTTAGCTTATTGATTGTTGCTTTTTAAGTTGGGAAGTGAAACTGGCGGTTTTAGGCCAGGCCTAACCGCCTGTAGCTTGAACTTTATCAGGAACAAGAAAAACCTTAAATACTACTTACTTAATTAGGAAATCATTTTACAATGCATATGCTCGCGAAAAGAGCGTTTTCCAAGCAGCCAAATCGTGCGGAAAGTGTCACTTTTCTAAACTTGTGCTTTTTACTTATCAGTTATTTTTTTAATTTTTAACTCCGTCGTCAGCCCGACGCGACGCCGAGTTTTTATTATTTAAGAAAAGTTTTACAAATTAGTCTAGTACAGATTTTATCATTCATATAAAAGCTACAATAAAACTAATACTTCATTTAACGCGTTATTAATTACTCTATTTTGATCAATACATTATTTTTAAATATTCATTACATATAAATTGGCTTGAACGTATATTTTGCTCGTGCCTTTTTGCTACACGACGTGGCAGCTATTTGTACATGCGCATATTTTTATTCGTATGTTTTATTTCCTCGCACAATGCATAGTAAAACGTTGTATGATACACGTGTGTAAGATGATTTCCGACTCGTGTCTATGTAATAAAAATGCCACTCGCCGGAAATCACCTACTTTCCGCACTTGTAGCATAAACAACTGTTGAGACTATTAGATATAGTAAAAGCTTGTGCCCTTTAAGTACTGTTATTTGTATTTTTGTAAATATTGCAAATAAAGTTCAATTTCGTTCGATAGTTGTGTAAATATAGAAAGTTTGCTGAAGCATCTTCAAAGTCTGCGAAAGTTCTCTCTATCAAATATAATTTATATTCTTTTCAATTCGATTGCTAATGCGATTAATGTGTCACGATTTGGAAGTACGTCTTACTTGCGATTCTTGCAAACATTTCTGAGCGAGTGTCCATTAGTACCTATGTGAAAGTTCTCAACCATTCATTCAATTAGGAACTATGGTCTGTTCCAAAAGTATCTGATCAAAATGTAAACAAATGGATCAGAAAATGCCAATTTGTAGGGCCACTTAAAAATTAAGTGCTTGATTTGATTATTTGTACTTACACCTGAAATTCTAATTCTAAATCACCTTTTAGATGTTTTTCATTTGACATTTAAAGTTAATATTATAACCTTAATTTTCGTCGGTGATTTTTAAAGTTCCGTAGTTAACAAGGAACCCTTATAGTTTCGCCATGTCCGCCTATCTGTCTGTCTGTCTACCCGCGGCTTAGCTCAGAGACTTAGTACTAGAAAGCTGTGCGTATCTGTTTGGCACGAGTATACTTAGTCTGGCCATAAATACTGTTACAATTAAAAATAAACAAAATATTACATTTGAATTTGGAATCTGTCATTTTTTTTAAATCAGCTGCTCCCTACATTTATGTTCGCATAACTCGTCAAAATGTAGGGAACAGCTGATTTTTTTCGCGATTTCAGGTTTGGTTTCATAGTAAAAGTTGTTCATAATGATGAGTACAATGATCCCTTAAGAGGTTGTGCGTTATTTATGTTACATATGTATATAACGAAGTTACAAGGAAAACTATCACAGCTGAATAGGCTTTACAAGTTTACTAGTAATAGTCGGCCAACTTACATTTGCAGTTGGAATGTATGAGAGAACAATGTTTTTCAATTAAAATGTGAAGTTTGTTCATGGGATAAAGTGATCCCAAGTACGGAACCCTCCATTGAGCGTGGTCCAACACCACTTGGGCGGTTTTTTCAAGTACAATTTAATAATATTATACAAACAATAATTGTTAGAAAAAGTGGTGAGATATAAAGTTGAAATCTTCTAAATACAGATGAATGGGATACTACTTATTATATTTAATTAGTGATTGCGTATGAAATTAACCAGAACAGAATGTGCTTAAACTTCTATCAGATTTGGAACAGACTGTAATTATAGTTATTGAAAAGTAACTTCGTGGTGTCTTTCGAGCTTGGCAATGCTTAATCACAGTTTATTTATAGAGAATATTACGCAAAGTTGAGACAACAGATGACGCCACTTTGACGCGAGGTAAACAAACTGTGCTATGACAATTTGCTTTGTTTGCCTCGTGGCAACATGTTTCGGCGTTTTTCAATATTAGTTCAGCTGTATTTCACCCTTGTTACTTACTATAATTATAATGCCAAAAGGTTAAAAACATGCATATAAGAATTTCAAACATATTTGTTATTGTGATATTGAACTACTTTACAATAAACTATCAGCGTTACATTCAAGTATATAGTACTAAAAATATTGTGTTTTTACATTAAGTAGGTTAATACTTTGACCTGTAAAATATCCTTCATTCTATAGCCTTCAGCTCTAAAATGATCAGAACACAACCTTTAATGATTTGTGTGTAAAATGCTTGCAACGTAGCAATTTACCACTGCTTGCGATGTTATCCGTTTTTAGTGAATTAATGAACACCTTCGTTCCTGCATATACTACCTAATGGCACAACACTGATTCACTGACTGATGCATTATTAATATCTATTGCAGGATATTCCTGACGAACGTATATCACTAATATAATATATCAGTAGATTGTAAACACCGGATTTCTCGTTAACAGTCATCTAACCATATCAGATTTTTTTTTTATAACCATAGGCTTAAACATGAAGTTTGTTTTTCTTTGATTATTTATTCTCCATAGAACTACCATTACAGGTTGCATTACCTAATGCGATAGTACGGTCTCATAAAATGCATTTATTATTATACAATTTAAAATTATTAAGAACTTTAACCTTTTTAATATAACTTTGTTGTTAGCTAGTCTTACCACAGACGGACGCCATGTTGTTCTGTTTACCAAGCGTTGCTGGTGCGCCCTCTAGCGGTATAAATTGTCAGTAAAGTTCCCTACTATTCAATATTACTGATATCTTGACGCATTGCGTTTCTGCGCACCCGGTTACGGTAGAACTTCCCTTAAGGCGACGATATCCGACTTTTAATGATTTTAAACTAAAAATCACGTCTAAACGAGCAATGTTAATGATTAGAGCATTTTCTTAATAACTTAATATGTGAATATTTTAGATTATTTTTATATTACATACTGTAATTAATTTGTAAAGTTATGTCTAACGCGGATAAAAACTGAGAATTACACAAAAACTATCGATCGTCTTTTTATGAAACCTTCATCGTTTTAAAGATAATTTAATTATTTATCTTTTAGTTTACTTATGTGTTTTAATATCATACCTTTTGTTTTATGTGTAATAAATTAATAATGCGTCTTACTTAGGACAACATTCCTTAATGGGCGAGTCCTATTACTGGGTGGACGTACGACGCGTTGCGTGAGCTATGCACTCAATGCCGTTGGCATTTATCTGCGTCTTAATTAAATAGATAACTAGGGTCTTGTCAATACCTATCGAGATTTATCTCGGGGTCCTCAAGCAAGTTAATTGATATAACCGTTGATTAATACAAAATGAATCAATTATATACGAAGATGTCTAGACACCGATTTTACTCTTTCATGTCCGAAGCGTGGACGATGGATCATTTTCCGAACACAATTTTTCTTTTGTTTTCCTTTAAATATGCTAGCGTGTCGAAACGCAACATCCTTTGCACTACAATTGATTGAATTTATTTACTTTTCGTCGGCGCGAATGAAATATACCTATTATCATTGACAGTCAAGTTCATTTACATTGATCTCGTGAATATCTACTGAAATAAACCGTAACTTTATGAAAATAAAAGTGTAACTGCGAAACATTTTAAATGCTACTGCTGAATAAAATAAGAATATTGCTATTTTCTTCGAACAGGCTAAGCGGGAAAGAGACGGCGACTGTTTGGTGCTGTCCAACTAATTTACGCGTTAAGCTTCAGTGTATTTATAGCCAGCAAATTATAAGCATATAATATGCGACATAATATGGAAGTATTAGTTTAATTTTATGCGACCGCTCTTATTTTCACCATCGCTTTTTTTTTGTAATGATAAGCGACATTAGGAAAAAGTGTTTAGTTATATAGCCAGAACACCGATTCCCGTAATTATAAATCTAGTTGCAATCTCATCTCACCCACAATCAATGTCAAAAACTTGTCAAAAAGTAGATATTTTTTTTGAAATTCGAGTTAGTTTTGGCAGATTGAGACCGAGATAAGAATGCGAACGTTCTTCCGATGTTAAGCTACGGTTTCCTATAGTCTCCGCAATTTACGGGTGAATGACGTCACTGAAACGTTATTTATAAAAGTAAGTTGGTGTGTTTGCCTAGAGAGCGTTCTTGACACCGTAAAGTCAAATCCCGCTGCCCGAAGAATAAATCACTAGATTTCTGCCCTAACCGTACCTAGTCACGCGAAAAAGTGTCCATACTGAAAAGAGTTCACATATTATTAAATAGCGTTTCCATGACAATTAAGTAAAGTCATTGCGTCATTGTGTGTCAGAGGTGTCAAAACGAAATAGAAACGCGATTATCTTTTGACGCGGTAGGGCGAATCTAACGATTTAAATGTTTGCCGCTGTCGTCATTTTAATGACAGCCGTTACTGCGGCGGTTAAGTGCAGCCACCGCTCTGCTAGGAAACCGTAGCTTTACTAATCCTCTTTTATAATCTCTAACTCCCGATCTCTAAGTTCGCTTCCCAGCCTAACCTAGTATTTCTTTACAGACGCGAAACCGCGCTGAAGGCCTGCCGTTGTGGTTTACGCAACAAGCTGAAGTACCACTACCAACCTTCGAGCTCTTCGTCTGATTACGCCGCAAACGACCCCCGTCGTCGCGTCGTGAAGAAGAAAGAACCAGCTCAGGTAGTAGTGAATTTTGACGAGAAGAAGCAGCGAAAAGCGATGTCTGTAGCCGTCCAGGAGAACGCCGTAAATACGGTGATGCAGGACGTTACTTGCGCCTGTGGTTCTAGTACCACCATTGAAAAGAACAACAACATGGCGGTCCCAAAGATGAAGGACACCGTTGTTGAGCAGAACGGCAACATTGACATCAAGCCGAAAGGAAGCCGTCGTCGCACTGATAACAACCACAAGATCCCCGACATCGCGCACGTGTAAAGCCCTCTTTACTTACTTTTAATTTACTACTTCTTTTCTTCTCATCCGCGTGGGCTACACATGCATGTACTCATCCTGATGATCTGTGTTTTCAGAGGCTCAATTAGTGAGTCCATTTGGTGTTTGCGAGGCAATGCCCGTTATTCGTAGTTAGTTGGGGGAAAGGATCTCTGAATGGGAATCTCGTCTGTCTCTGTCTTTCTGTGTATCAGAAATATGTGAAAAAAAAACAAAAAAAAATATGTTCGCGTTGTTAGGCTAGGACATGATATTGTTTGATTTACTAATGTTTTAGAACTTGCTTGTGATACAAGCAAGCATCGGAGATCCAAGTCTCTAAAGTCTCGCAATGTCATCTCTTTGTCTATATAAATGTCTATTCTATGCATAATCGTATATTAGGAGGTAGTTTTGCTCGTCAGTTGAATGAAATTTGGAACTGATGAGTCTAGTGGTCTTCCGGCCACTTTATTCGTCATTTACATATCTGAGTAACTGTCTCCTACACATAAACATAAATCAGTGTATTACTGTTTGTTAGTATACCTTTACATTCCATCAAACATTTAAATATGATCCTTTCCTGCTTCATGTAGCGGACTGAAAGTTTGGCCGCTTCTGATATGCACGGCAGAGGCCGGCCAAGCATGTATATATCTATTATTTAAAAAGCCCGCTTACCCCGGCCCTCTTATATCTTTGGCCATAAGGTCTCAATTGGGTTACTAAATCAGGGGCCTATAGCTTCAGTGATTTCGCATAAAGGAAATGCGAACTCGCGACCGATTTTTCAATCACTTTCAGTCTGCAAGTAGTATGTTTATTCTAGTGAGTAGATAAATGATATAGGTATATTATTATCATTTTTCATTTTCCGATCAGTTATTATAGTTTTTGTCTCTCTCTATCATCTTTCCTTAAAACAGGCATTCCGAATTGTATTTTGCGCTCATGTTGAAGTTCGAACTAATTAGTAATCAAAACGGCTCATGAATTGTATAAAAAATACCGATTTATTTTGGTATAATTGATTTTTCGGCAACGGCACGACGGTAACTCACGACGTTAAGGACGCGTTTGCAAAATTGACAGGCATAGAATCCAACTACTACATTGACACAAGTCACGCACACAAGTGTAGGCACTGTTAGCTGCGGTAATAATAGCCAAGTGAACTAATTTTGATACTTTGAAAGTTTGATTCTTTTTCTCAATTTCCTTTCATAACGTAGCTAGATACGTACAAAAACTATTTCCTATTGCTGTTTATATTTTTACTAAATAATACTTTGATACCTATTTTAGTGACTGCTAGGCACTGGAAGCCTTCGCAGTAGTGAGATGTAGGCTGGGGTCTTGGGGCTGGTTTTGTTAGTTATTATGGTCCTCCGGCATTGATATATAAAAAACCCTCCGGACGTGATGGAGTGACCTGAAGGTGTACTTCGGTGACTGCTACTGGAACTGCTCTACGAGTGGTAATAGGTATGCCGAGTTTGGGCTCGTTTTGTTAGTTATGATGAGACCTTACCTCTGGACTTGATGGAGTGACCTGAAGGTGTACTTTGGTGAATGCTACTGGAACTGCTCTACGAGCAGAACTAGGTATGCCGAGTTTGGGCTCGTTTTGTTAGTTATGATGACATCTTATCTTTGGACTTGATGAAGTGACCTGAAGGTGTACTTCGGTGATTGCTACTGGAACTGCTCTACGAGTGGAATTATGTGTGCTGAGTTTGGGTTCGTTTGGTAGTTATAATGAGACCTTACCTCTGGATTTTATAGATTGACCTGAGGGTGTACGTCGACGATTATTAAAATATCAAATTAGAGGTATTTCAATTCTTTGTTTTAAGAATATTTGTTTCAATATGTGAAGAATGTGCTCTTAGCTCCATATTTCTTGCCTGTCTTATGTTGGGTCAATCAATTCTGGTAGCAGACAATTTTTTGTAAAATCGAATTAGATTTATTTCCATTTTCGCCTTCCAAATTTGTGTATCTTTTTCTACGCACTGGTACTTTATTTTGCCAGGACCTGTCCAAATAGCAAACACACAAGTATCTTGCCTAGTAATTCCACTCGTAAAGCAGTTCCAGTAGCAGTCACAGAAGTACACCTTCAGGTCACTCCATCAAGTGCGGAGGTAAGATCTCATCATAACTAACAAAACGAGCCCAAACTCGGCATACCTAGTTCCACTTGTAAAGCAGTTCCAGCAGCAGTCACCGAAGTACACCTTCAGGTCACTCTATCAAGTCCAGAGGTAAGATCTCATCATAACTAACAAAACGAGCCCAAACGCAGCATACCTAGTTCCACTCGTAACGCAGTTCCAGTAGCAATCACCGAAGTACACCTCCAGGTCACTCCATCAAGTCTGGAGGTAAGGTCTCGACATAACTAACAAAACGAGCCCAAACTCGGCATACCTAGTTCCACTCGTAAAGCAGTTCCAGTAGCAGTCACCGAAGTACACCTTCAGGTCACTCTATCAAGTCCAGAGGTAAGATCTCATCATAACTAACAAAACGAGCCCAAACGCAGCATACCTAGTTCCACTCGTAACGCAGTTCCAGTAGCAGTCACCGAAGTACACCTCCAGGTCACTCCATCAAGTCCGGAGGTAAGGTCTCGTCATAACTAACAAAACGAGCCCAAACTCGGCACACCTAGTTCCACTCGTCAAGCAGTTCCAGTAGTAGTCACCAAAGTACACCTTCAGGTCACAGAGGTAAGATCTCATCATTACTAACAAAACGAGCCCAAACTCGGCACACCTAGTTCCACTCGTCAAGCAGTTCCAGTAGTAGTCACCAAAGTACACCTTCAGGTCACAGAGGTAAGATCTCATCATTACTAACAAAACGAGCCCAAACGCAGCGTACCTAGTTCCACTCGTAACGCAGTTCCAGTAGCAGTCACCGAAGTACACCTCCAGGCCACTCCATCAAGTCCGGAGGTAAGGTCTCGTCATAACTAACAAAACGAGCTCAAACTCGGCACACCTAGTTCCACTCGTCGAGTAGTTCCAGTAGTAGTCACCAACGTACACCTTCAGGTCACTCCATCAAGTCCAAAGGTAAGAAACACTAAATATACCAAAGGATCAAATACAACAGATTACTGTAGATGGTAATATAATAACTGACCCTACACAGATTGCAAACTATTTTAATAATTTCTTCATTGATAAACTAAAGCGTCCATACCAAACCATTCAAGATGCCAAATCCCGTTCAAACCCAACTCAATATTTATGCGTCCAACTATACCAGAAGATATATACAAAATAATTAGAGCCCTCAAGAACACAAATAGTACCGGATATGACAATATATCAACAAAAGTTTTAAAACACGTATCCATTAAGTTAT
Organism: Fissipunctia ypsillon; assembly: GCA_947568875.1. Taxonomy (NCBI): domain Eukaryota; kingdom Metazoa; phylum Arthropoda; class Insecta; order Lepidoptera; family Noctuidae; genus Fissipunctia; species Fissipunctia ypsillon. Next base: position 29,011,263 of record OX387643.1, read on the forward strand.
CATTTATACTTAGTCATAATAATAAATTTAAGTATAGCGAATGGGGTCTACCCAGAAAAGTTAAAATTAACTATAATTAAACCTTTATTTAAGAAAAATAATAAAAATGACATGAGCTGCTATCATCCAATAGCGCTTGTACCGGTCATATCGAAGATATTCGAGAAAGTGATCCATGATGGTATTTATAGTTACTTTGAAAGAAACAATTTACTTTGTAAAGATTGACTTTCGTAAAAATAAATCAATTAATATAGCAGTATATAATTTTCTCCACACCATATTAACCCACATGGATAGAGGTAAACAAACGTGTGCACTGCTTATGGACCTCACAAAGGCTTTCGATTATGTGGACCACGAAATACTTAAATAAATTATACGCTTATGGCGCCAGAGGAAACATTTATGACCTGATTAAATTTTACTTAAGTAATAGAACGCAAATAACAAGGATATGTCCCTATGCGAAAAAAATGATAACCTATTCATCCTCACGTAGACAGGTTACATCTGGCGTTCCACAAGGTAGTGTATTGGGTCCGCCTCTTTTTATTATATACATCAATGACCTTCCAAAAGCGACAAAATACAACACAGTCCTATTTGCTGATGATAGTACAGTACTGTTCACAGGAGATAATAAATCACACATGGAACCTGAGATAAATATGACTTTAGATAGCGTTATAAACTGGTTGACATCAAACAATTTACATATTAATCTCGACAAAACAAATTTCATGACATTCAGAAGTAGAGTAAGTAAAATAGCAAACATGAACATAAATTACAAAAATAATAAGATCCAAGAAGTTGACGTTACGAGGTTTCTGGGTATAAAGATAGATAATAATTTGAATTTTAAAGAACATATCCATACATTATGCACTAAATTGAATACCTTTTCTTATGCATTGTTTAAACTTAGACAAACGGTCAGTACTTCTACAGTCCTTACAGCCTACAACGGCTATGTTGCACCTATTCTAAAGTATTGTGTTATTTTTTTGGGGTAATTCTACTAATAAAGAAGAGGTATTTCAAGCCCAAACGAAATGTATACGAGCCATAACTAGTATAAAAGTAACTGATAGCTGCAGACCATCATTTTTAAAATTAAATATTCTTACCTTACCATGCTTATATATATTAGAGGTTATAATGTTTTTTAGGAAAAATACAAACTACTTTAATAAGTTAAATAGCAAAAGATACAAATTCAATATATGTTTACCAATCAATAAAACAGCGTTATTAAATAAAAGTATATTATGTATGGCTTCACGCATATATAACCATTTACCTTCTTCTGGAGATAAGTGATATAAATATATTTAAAAACAATATAAAAACACTGTTACTAAAAAAGCATATTACTCTGTCACTGAATATTTACAGTTAACGTCTTTTAATTGTTAAATTCTAGTTTCATAGATCTGTGTATTTGTAAATTTGCATGCCTTATGGTAGGATATGGCTAATGGACACTATTGTTTGTATAAGACCTTTCTTTTGTACCCATATTCGCAAATGAATAAATGATTATGATTATGATCTCATCATAACTAACAAAACGAGCCCAAACGCAGCATACCTAGTTCCACTCGTAACGCAGTTCCTGTAGCAGTCACCGAAGTACACCTCAAGGTCACTCCATCAAGTCCGGAGGTAAGGTCTCGTCATAACTAACAAAACGAGCCCAAACTCGGCACACCTAATTCCACTCGTCGAGCAGTTCCAGTAGTAGTCACCGAAGTACACCTTCAGGTCACTCCATCAAGTCATACGAATAGGCATTTACAAACCCTACTTACTTGTAGCGAAATAAATTATTATAATAAAAAAAATCTGTGATTGTAAAATAATCTTATCTTATCAAGTATCAAATTAGTTCTATCGAATATTTTGTATTTGTACAGCGATCTTTTCAAAACAAGCTGCTGCAAACAGGCGACACAGTGTCCACTCACGACGGCGGCCGAGCGCGGACTGAGGTTTCATTTGAAATGTTTTTGCAAGACGAGGATCAAAAATAAAATAACCCTTAACACAATAGATTACGATTCATCCGTAATAGCAAAATATGTGAAAAAATGAGTTCTGGTTTTTATTTTTTTCTGTGACTATTTGAGACATAGATTTTTTTAAATATATTTTGGAATTGAATATGTCTGGCTACTTACAGTATTTTTTGAATTCCTAAAAAGGTTGATAATAGGACAAAAATGTACCTAAACTCAACCCGGTATCGTAAACTATGTGGAAAAGGTTATCGGAAGATCGTTTTTACAATATAAAATCCTATAATTTTCAATAAAAATGTTACTATTATTTGAAGATGAAGAACCAATCTACATGTGTAAGTTACTGGTTTTATTTAATTTGGTTCAGTTTAGTCACAAAATGTACCGAAAAACAGCATAATTTTGTCCGAATTGCAAACGCGCCCCTGTCTAAAAATACGATTGTAAAATTGAACTACAATTTACTTTACTTGACCTTAACGGTCAAAAGTAGATATTTTTAGTAAAAAATTAACATTCCGAGATAAATTCATGAGCATTCTTCAAAGATCTATAGTTTAAATTTCATATTTCACCCCTTAAATTGAATCTAAACGCAGATTGTCAAATATTGATTATTATAAAAAAAAAACTTCAATTACTTTGGTAAGACTTTAGTTTTATTTTAGAATTAATCATTAAGTAAAAAAGTAGGAGTATATAATTATTTAATTTACTTATTTTTAACAGTTTTAGCTGGCCTAAAACTACTTATTGTGTGTTCCAAGGACTTGATTTAGTTATTTAGTCGATTGTTTGATTTCTTTTATTAGTAAACCGTTGTTTTTGAGGAGGGTGGGTGGATCAACTGTCAGCCTAAATAAACTAACGAATGTGTGTAGTACGAAAACTATAGCGTGGGCCGATGGTTGGTAAGTGTACCCTTCTCTTACCCCAATTTAGCTTTTCTACCCTATTTTTGTAAAACTTAATATTAACGAGTAGTGAGAAGTAATATTTTTATAACATATTTTTTGCTAAGCGTACCGCGTTCGCACCTACACGGCAGGAATACCGACATAGTACTTATTACCTGATATTTTTTTTTGAAAAATAATTTTTTTTTGCCTGTATGAATTTTAATCCTAGTTTCGATATTAAATGTAATTTTCTTTCGACCACTGATCATTGATATGCTTCGGTTTTGCAAGACATTATTTGAAAGCGAGTATTGTTAGTATTGATGGTACTGTTGATCTTTGTTAAGCAAGGGAAACAAGTTTTTGTAAACTCTGTCCTGTCCAGTAATTTTAGTACCTAATAATTTACATATAAATAAAATTTAGAAAACATATAACATACTGTGTCGTATTCTGCACGGTGCACTAACGCGGCAAGAAGGGTGGGATCGGGGGCTATAGGAAAAGAAAAAGTATTATTAAATTTTTAATATAAGGCCATGCTTTCGAGAAACCATGGCGAAAGCGTAATTAGCAAGTAACGGCTGTATTTTACAGCTTTGTCGCTCGTATTTTTAGGCTATTTGAAAGCGGTCGGTAGTCAAGTCGACGTTCAACGCTAACTCTATGAGATTAGCACACTCGTTGAATTTTCGGATGTCAATTTTAAATGATAGGACTTAAATACATTTTTATTTAATTTCTGACATCCTGGCGAAAGGAAATTGAAAATTAATAAACTGCTGTAAATATCTACGTTTGACGACGTATGTTTAATTGGATTTAAAAGTGTGTGCCTAACAAAAGATGGAGCCATTTTTTGCCATGGTTGAAAGGTTGACCTGTGATGGTCACCTCGGCCCGCGCGGTTGTACTCCGTTTATTGAACAACTAACCCAGAGCATGTGAACCGTGGCCTCCGTAACTTCGACTATTAGTGACACAGGCTTAAATCTCAGACTTAATAGTTATTTTAAAGTAAATAATATGGAATGTATGTATTCGACCGCTTTCAAAACAAAATTAGAATCGAATAAGGAGTGAATTGCTAACCTTTTGTAAATATATTGTCACGCGATGTAAAACTTGCCAGAAGCAAAAAATATGTTACCGTAAAATCATTATTGTTTTGTTTTTTATTTTTTTATTATTTTGTGCTATTCTTGGGTTCCGTACTTTGTGAGTAACTATTGTAAATAAGTGCTCAGTTTGTTTAAAATAATTTATAATTAAGTTTATTTAAGGAGTATTGTGAGGGTCCAAAATTAGAGATCTCGAAATGATTGCATTTATCTTTTATACTTTGAGATTTAACTTTGTTTGTGATTATGTGCGGAACCCTCGGCGCGAGTAAGACTTGCGCCATTTGGTGATTATAGTTATTTTTATTTTGTAAACATACCGAGTTCCTTGTATCAGAGTGGATGGAAATAAACTTGCTTGAGTTGGCCATATGTCATCATTCTGCCAAATTGACTGGAGCACCGTGTCAAGGCAAGTGCTATTAAAACCAAAGATCCTCAGTATTGTTCCATTCATCGCCTGGTATTACTTAACCTGTGTCCTCTCACCAGCTTCACAAGAAGGCTTTTGTACTTCACTTTACCACAAATGAATGTAAAGACTGCACTTAGTCTGAACATATTTTTAAACTTTACTGTAAACTTAACTTATAACCCCCTTTGACCTTTTGGCACTGCTCATAAATGCTCAACTTTGTCGAGTAAACGATTTTGAGCACATTTTGGTACGAGATGTTTTAAGAATTTTATAAATTACAATAACGAATTTTAAAAAGTTTTTTTTTTTTAAAAAGAAAATGGTAATATCTTCAAAACTCTGTTCCTGAAGTCACTATTTTAGCTAGGTACTTGTACACCTCGGCAGTGCCAATTTGTCAGTCTACAACTAGAACCTTTGGTACCTCGTATACTTAGCGTACGATAAGGTGAGGCATCTGTCGTAAATACTTTTCAGACATACAGCAAAATTAACAATCCTATCACAAAAATATTTAAAATTAAATAAATTCAAAACTGCTAGAAAATATAATACCTGCCTTCGTATTCCGTGAGTAAATATTTTAACAGATTAAAAAAAATATATATGTGGCCGTCACGAAACGCCCGGCAGATGTGAAACATGGCGGGAACGGGGCGTGACGGCATAAGAGAGCGTCATACCGTTTGCCGTCACGCCATACTGCTACGGCTATATTGTCGCGATAACGCGAACTACACTTCGCGCGCACTCTGTTGTACAGCGAGACGTCGAGCGGTGTGCGAAACAGCGCTCGAAGTGTAGTTCGCGTTATCGCAACAGTGTAGCCGTAGCATATGAATCGATCTTACCCCCAAGACGCGCCAATAGATGTTTCACATCAAAAAGTTGAGATTCAACGAATAACTTCACTAAATGGCAAAAATCCAAGTTTTATAAGTTTCTACGTATACGCCTGGAAACATCCAGATTTTTACGACAAGTTAAACATCCATAAAAAGTTTATCGTGTCGCTTTTGCCGGTTTAAAATTACACACCGTTCGGATTCTGGAGGAAAGGTATTTATAACAGATGCAATAGTTGGTTAAGAATGGTTTTAAGTCCCACTTCTTTTGAAGAGTAGGTACTAGATTTTCCTTATTTTGGGCTCACTATAGCCTGAATGAGGCTTTAGTTAAAACTTGAGACAACAGAGTTACCATGTTTGTCTCAAAATAAAATTTACGTACCTATGGTACTCTTCAAACTGATTTTCGAGTGCATTTTCTATTCCACCAGGGCCCTTTCATAATATACCAGCTGTATATCCCAAATATTAAGGCAGATTACGTTATGCCACTAAGTTTATAGTTTTGCAAAATAACGTTTGCTTCGTTGTAGTAAAACCAGGCCCTGGTTTAATTATTATACATAGATTAGCCTAATTGTGGTCTAGTCGAGTTAATTTTAAGTGTAGGTATTCGAATATGTATTTTACTTATGAGAAATAAATATATTAAGTATATCAATAATTTTGTTGTTTATTCCAACACCTTTTTAATCGACTTCAAAAAAAGGAGTAGGTTCTCTATTCGGTTGTTTTTTTTCTAATATGTTTATTACCGCAGTACTCCGTCATTTATTTATTTATTTATAAACCGATTTGGAAAGTTATTTTTTTATTTGAATTACTTCCAGATTGGTATCATTTTTTATCAAAATCCAGTTCTGATAATAGGTTCCATGAGCAATTGAGGGAACTCCTCAATACACAAAGCGATTTTGGTATTTTCATCAACAAGTCAAGCATTTGCATTCAGAAAGTATTTGGTGAAGTGGAACTGACGAAGAAGACCACAGATGGCCACGGAAACTCCTCAATGTATTTCACGGGTGGTGATAACATATCTTGATTAAGATAGTTAGAAGCGACTGACGAAACAAATTTAAATAAATGGTTCTGATGAAAATGGTACCATCGAACTGATCTGATGATGAAGCCAGAAGGTAGGCACCGGAACTCCGTAATAAAACAATTTATCCTATGTGTGTTTGGGCTTATTGGAATTGTTATGAGATGCACTTTGGCTATAAATGATTTTAATGGTAATATGGTTCAAATTGCGCTACTTGACTCTTAATGTTATTTTATGTGTGGCCTTTATTGTCAGAAGACAGATTTCGTCAACGGGCTGTCGTCGTGTGGTTGATTTTATAAATTGTTTGGCGACGGCGTCCAAACCTGATAAAACTACGCCTTCCAAACTTCTGACACAACGCGACAAATATTTGCCTTTTTGCAACCTTTTTATTTGAAAGGGTGCCTCCTGTGGTGGTTGCATATAAATTTGGTCAAATTCTGATGAGTGGTTTTTCAGTTAGCTTCATTTACGTATTTTTTTCACTTAGTGTATGTTGATGATGTTATTATAATAACTTCCTGTTGCTGTTATTTACTTAGCAAGTAGTGGTATACAAATTTGGATGGGGTAGACACCACAACTAAAAAGTGGAAATTCAAATCTTATTTATAAAAAAACCGACTTCTAAAAAAACACTACAAAGTGAAAAATAACTTTAATTTCGAAAGTCGGTGGCAAGAAACAAAAATACTAATGCAAATACAGCGACTTCCGAAATAAAAGTTATTTTTCACTTTGTAGTGTTATTTTTGGAAGTCGGTTGTTTTTTTTTATAAATATTTTTTTTCTTTAAATATAATCCCTACACCTACACGTAATAATATTACACATAAAAACTTTTTACAAAAAATAAAATCGACTTTGATTTCGGAAGTCAGTGCCTTTGGTTTCGTATTTTCGTTTTTGCCACCGACTTTTTTCCTTTTTACCCCACACAAATTCGAATACCACTACCTACTATGTAAATTACAGTGACAGGAAGTTTAATAACTTAGTACATCATCCACATAAACTAAGTGGGAAAAATACGTGTTATTGAAGCTAACTGAAAAACCACCCAAGCAAAGTACATGGGACCAACTTCGAGGTTATACCCTACCGAATAAAATTAATAAGAATCGTTCAAATCGGACTACCTAACTTAGTCTGAATAATATGTAGGGGTTTCTTAGTAGGTATAAAGGTTATACTCATAGAGTCTCTGTAGTCCGATTTGAAAGATTATTGTTTTATTCGGAAGGGTATACCTCGAAGTTGGTCTTTTTTTAATTTGAAACGCAACCAATAATTACAGAGTCTTAATAGCTAGAACAAGGACAGTTAATTTAACAAGTATATAGCCTGCTGTCTCCCAAACTAGGCAAAATCCTGTATCTTGGGAGCAGTATATTAGCAAGTATTCGTTCTTTGGTTATGAAGCCCGTGTAAGACGGTGTGAACTTAACCCTTGGGGCTCCCACACAAAATTTCGATGCAATGCGAATTCGCAGTTTTGTGTGGGAGCCCTTAACCTGCTAAATTCTGCTGAATTCTGCTGACGCCTCGTGGAGACACCGAGCTTAACAGAAAGAAAAAATAGTTAAAAATGTAATAATGAAAAGTAAACAAAATTGGAAAAAGTTTGTGTTTAAACTTTTTCCAATTTTGTTTACTTTTCATTATAAAATTTTTAAAGTTAGTTTTTTTTTAAGTAGATGAATGGCAATCTATATAATTAATAAAATAGATGGATTGCCATTCCTTTACTTGCATGGTATGTGTATGTTTGTGCGTGAGTGTGAGTGTGTATGTCTGTGGGGGTGTGTGTATGTGCGTTTGTGTGTGTGGGTGCGTGTGTACCGATGTGGAATTTTATATTAGAAGTGACTCTGTATCAGTATAATCCAAAGTGAATAACCAATCTTTCAAGTTACTTTTACATTCCTGTTTAATGTATGGGTGTTAAGAATTATATTTATTTTATTGTAAAGTCTGGTGCTGACAAAAGGATATTGTTTACGCGCAAAGGCGGCGGTGTCGTGAGGTTCTGAGCGAAATACTATATCAGCCCGTCGTTTCGTAGTGGTAACAAGAGGACTACGATGTTTCCTTAGTGTAGTCATCATCTGCCTAGCCTTTTCCCAACTATGTTGGGGTCGGCTTCGGCTTCCAGTCTAACCGGACGCAGCTGAATACCAGTATTTTACATGGAGCGACTGCCTATCTGACCTCCACAACCCAGTAACTGGGTAATACGATACCCCTTGGTAAGACTGGTTGTCAGACTTTCGGGCTTCTGACGACCCGTAACGACTGTCGAAGATCCACGAATGACAGCCGGGACCAACGGCTTAACGTGCTTTCCGAGGCACGGAGGAGTCTCGGTATGTAAAGATGGTCACCCATCCACGAACCAACCCCGGCAAGCGTAGCTTAACCTGATGAATCGACCCGTGCGGCTGTTATTACTTAGCCACGAGCTCCTCCATGTTTCCTTAGTGTAGTATGAAGCACAAATAATTTTCGGACAGTTAATACTTCACTATCAAAAGAGAGTGGAGTTGTTGGGTATCTATACGGCTTATGAAATATAACTTTCAGAACCGCTCTTTGCGCTCTTTCAAGCTTTAAAACTGAAGTTTTATCAGCACCCCCCAACAGACTATACGAGTACAGTAAGAAAGTAAAGACTGGCACAGAACGTAGTATACTAGCTGAGTAGCTACATCGGCAGATTGCCTCAAATTTCTAAAAATATAGATAAGCACCCTTTTTTTTTTTTTTTTTTGTGGATGGGAAATCATCAAATGACTTCTCCCGCTCTGGGCGGAGCGGGAGGGCGTGTCAGACTTTTACTGACTAAAACCCACCCGTGTTCCTTCTGTTGCCTGTGCCGGGGCCACGGTAACTCTTTCGAACATCCCGCAACCCTAGCTGGCATCGGCCCTAGCGGACCCCGTCAATAGTGCTGACATCTCTTTGAGGCGCGCGTGGAACACGACGCGCCGTCGACTCGGGCCTGGTCCTTACCAGACGGCGAGCTACCCATTGCTCGCCGTCCGCAAGCCCGCGCCTACGGTGGCCGGGAATCGGCTGCCAATTCCCGACGCCCAGGGCGTCTCCTGCGGCGACTAGGGGCGTGAGGGTGCAAAGCTTGCCTCTCCCTCACGCGTCCCGCCTCCTCCTTCACGAGCATTACTGCTTCGCAGAAGGAGGTAATGGCTTCCCATGCACTCTCGCTCCGTACCATGGCCTGGACCAGGGCCGGACGCGAGAGATCGCCGCCGCCGATCGCTTCCGCGAGGACACGGCGGTGCTCCGCCCAAGCCGGGCAGACCTCCACCGTATGCTCCACCGTGTCCTCCGGGCGATCCACACAGTGGTGACACCCGGGCGTTTCCTCCCGCCTTATCCGGAACAGGTACCTCCCGAAGCACCCGTGTCCGGTGAGGACCTGCGTCAGGCGGAAGGTGAGGACGCCGTGGCGCCTCTCCAGCCACTCCTCAAAGAGGGGACTTATCGCCGCAATTGTGGCGTGCCCAGCGCTGGGTTGCGACAATCGCACTCTCCATGCCGCCATGAGATCCTGCCGGAGCTCTGTCCGCCGTGCCACGATTTCTCGCGGCAACAGAGTTACGCCCCGGCGTCCTGCCTCCTCGCGCCACTCCCACATGTGCGCGAGGACTTTTGCCTCCAGATCCCATGGCGGTAATCCAGCAAGGAGGTTCGCCGCCTCCCCGGAGACCGTGCGGTATCCCCGGGCTAACCGGATGGCCATGACCCTCTGGGACGCGTTCAATCGACGTACCGGTCGTCGCCTCACGGAACGCGCCCACACCGGAGCTCCGTAAAGGGCCATGGACCGCACGACCCCCGCGTAGAGCCTCCGGCAGGAGGCGTTTGGACCCCCCAGATTGGGCAGGAGCCGCCCCAAGGCAGCCCCGGCCCGCTCCAGTCTGGGAGCCAAACGTCGGAAATGCTCCACGAAATTCCACCGGCTGTCGAGGACGAGTCCCAGGTACTTCATCGTCGACTCGACACCGATGAGAACCCCTCCTACCGTTATTTGGGAACCCGATGGTGGCGCGTTCCGAGGACCATGAAAACACATGGACTCGGACTTGTGCAAGGCCACCTCGAGTCCCAATTGCCGGATCCTCTCTACGATTGTCGCAACCCCGCGTGCCGCTAATTCGGCCGCCGCCTGGTGCGACCTCCCCTGCGCCAGAACCAGCGTGTCGTCAGCGTAGCAAACTACGCTGACGCCACCAGGGAGGTCGGCGCGCAGCACCCAGTCGTACCCGATGTCCCACAGATGCGGTCCCAGAACCGATCCCTGCGGGACACCGCACGACATCTCTCGCCGGTTCCACTCTCCCCGGTGACCGGGGTAGATGACGGCCCTGTCCGTCAGATAGGCCTCGACCACGCGACAGAGGTAGGTCGGCACTCGGTGATACCGGAGTGCCTCCCTGATGCAACTCCAGGGCAGGGTGTTGAAGGCATTGGCGATGTCTAGAGACACCGCCAAGACGACCCCACCCCGGGCCACAGCATCCCCCGTCGTGAGGGCTCGTACGCGCATGATGGCGTCCACCGTAGAGCGCCCCTTGCGGAAACCAAACTGGCTCTCCGCCAAATCCGGCCCCACCCTCACCAGCCGCCCGACAAGGCGGTCTGCAATGACTCTTTCAAAGAGCTTGCCCACCTCGTCGAGCAGCACGATGGGCCGGTAAGCGGACGGCGAGTCCGCAGGGCGCCCCGGTTTCTTAATGAGGACCAGTTTCCCTGTCCTCCATTGAAGCGGGAACTGGCCCACTCCAAGCATGCGCTTAGGAGCCCCCTTAGTCGAGGCCCGAGAGCCTCCAAGGCCAGGACCCAGGCTTTTCCAGGTAAGCCGTCGGGTCCTGGGGCGGTATTCTTGGCATTCAGCCTGCGCACCGCCACTCTCAGCTCTACCTCGGTCACCTCCGGAGCATCGTCGTCATCGTCGGCTGCGTGGTCCGCATCCGACACCGCAGGAGGCGGAGCCATGGGCGGGGGAGTATGTTCCCCTCGCGAAGGGAACAGAGCGCTCACCACGTCCTCCACGAGCTGGGGCCGGAGACTCTGCGTCAGCGGGGGAGCCCATGGGCGGAGCTTGTTCCGCACCATTTTATAGGGGCGTCCCCACGGGTCCCTGTTCAGAGTCTCCAGCGACTCCTCACGGGCCAGTCCCTTGGCCCGCAGGATCTCCGCTCGGAGGGCGGTAGATAAGCACCCTTAATCTTTTGACTAAATAATCGATTTGCGTATCGTCGTTGATACTGCAAAATGTCATATTTAAACAATATTGAAATTCGGTTTTTGACGCAAAAGTATCCAAAATCGTAATCTTAAGATTACGATTCGCATCAAAAACCGAATTTCAATATTTTTTTTAAATTTAATCTTAAGATTACGGTTTTGGATACTTTGGCATCAAAAACCGAATTTCAACATTTTTTGACATATGACATTTTGCAGTATCAACGACGATATGCCAGTTTAGAAAATGATCTATGTAGACACCCAGGTAACGGTTGCAGGTGGATACACTGAGAGGTGCACAGGAACAGTGGGAAGAAGGGTTTAAGCAAGAGTGAACTTTGAAATTAGTAGGTTCTCTGGGGTTGGGAAAATTGGGAAACTGAGAAGGGTATAATTTTGGATTTCTCTGCATTTAGTTAGGTTTTTTGAGAACCTATCATTAACTTAATTGAGATCTGTCTCAGCTAATTGTGAAACTTCATTCCAGGTATCTCCATGAATCAGCAAGACCGTGTCATCAGCATATGCAAAGACAGAGTAATTTTTAAGGGAAAGGAGCCAGAGGTCATTTATATATATGAGAAATAGTGTTGGGCCGAGAATGCTTCCTTGGGGCACTCCGTATTCTATTTTAGCCTCTTTACTAATGATATTGTCTATCTTTATACGCTGGGAACGATCTTGAAGATAGCTCTCAAAGAGTTTCAAAGCATGCTCACGAATCCCGATATTACACATCTTCGCCAAAAATGTAGGAGCAGAGACCGTGTCAAATGCCTTGCTCAAATCCAGGAATACACCAAGGCATTTCTTTTTACTATTGAGGTGCTTAGTCACAGCGTCGGAGAGAGCAGACACAGCATCCTCAGTGGAAACACCTGAGCGGAAACCATATTGATTATGCGCTACGATGTTATTTGCATTCAAGAATTTGCTTGAAGAATACGACGACGACGTATGGCGTCGGAAGTTCTTGCACTGTTTCTTTATCGGAATTTTGAGTTTCTTTGGCAGATCGTCAAAACGTGCTGTTTCTTTAAACAGAATTTGTCAAAACGTTCTATGATAAAGAGTTCTTTTGAGAACTGTTGGTTTCTTTAGCAGAACGTCAAAACGTGTTAAAGAGTTCTTTTCAGAACTGTTTGCTTCTGTATTTCTTAAACAGAGTGTCAAAACGTGCAGATTGTGCTGTGATTGAGAGGTGGCTCCAGTTGTATTGCTCTCATGCAATGTGACGAAATATATAATTTTTTTATTGATATTGTAATGATTTAAAAAAATATCGACTATTTGTTCACTTTTTAATATGAATGTTGTGCATGCCTTATATGTGATGTGTTAACATAGCATTGAAAACTCGTGATTATCTGATAATATCCTTGGTAATATGTCGTTGGTGTGCCTTGTTCAATAAATAAAATAAAAATATCATTCCTCACACAATCCATCCATCTTTTCTTTGGCCTCCCTCTCCCTCTCCATCCATTAACATTTATATTCATCACTCTTTTAGTCACATGCGTTTCCTCCCTCTTCATCACATGCCCATACCAAGCCAAACGATTTCCTTTCAACTTTTCTGTTACTGGCACCACTTTCGAACTTCCCCTTTACCCTTATATACTCATTTTTTACTTCATCATTTTTATCACTCTACACATCCATCTCAACATTCTCATCTCCGCCGCATGCAATCTTTTTTCATCCGTCTTCTTCACGGCTCAGCATTCGGATCCATACATTATGGCAGGCCTTATCGCGGTCTTGTAAATTTTCCCCTGTATCTTGAGGTGCATCCGTGGGTCGCAAGTTGTTCCTGTGACCTGTCGCCATTTCATCCATCCTGAATTGATCCGGTGCATTACGTCTCGGTCTACTTCACCATCCCCTTGGAAAAACGACCCAAGGTGCCGAAAATCGGAGCAGAACGGTAAGGGCGTTCCGGCGAGAGATATGGACACAGGACTAGAGAGACCGCAAAATCACAAAAGAAATATTCTGTTTTGGCCCGATTTAATCTCAGGCCAGCGGTCTCCAGTCTTGCCCACCACACCTCCAATCTGCTCTTTATCTCAAAGCTGCTCTCAGCAAGCAGCACAATGTTATCAGCGAACAGCATACACCAGGAAGCCTCTTCCTGGATATCCGACGTAAGAGCGTCCATTATCATCGCGAAGAGGTAAGGGCTGAGTGCCGACCGTTGGTGCAAGCCGACAGCCACATTGAAGCTGTCAGTAGTGCCCACTGTACACTGGACTTGGGTACTGCATCGACAGTACATCGCTCGAATCTACTGCACATACTTCCCTGGCACACATTTCACTTTAAGGGCCCACCACAAAACTTCACGACTCACGAGGCACTCGGTCGTTTGCCTTTTCGTGGTCAATGAATATCATGCACAAGTTTTTTGTGCACCTCTGTATTTCTCGCATAGCTAGCGGATAGCAAAGATGGCATCTGTTGTTCCCGAGCCAGGCATAAAACTGAATTGGTTTTGCGAAATTTCACTCTTCTCTCAGTCGCCTTTCAATAACTTTCTCCCAAACTTTCATACTATGTGATATTAGGTTTATTCCTCTATAGTCATTGCACTCCAGTGCATCACCTTTGTTTTTAAAGATGAGCACCAGCGAACTGTTACACCATTCGTCTGGTATGGCTTCTTCCAGCAACACTTATTGAAGAATAAAGCTAACCAACCACGTCCAGCCATCTACCCGTAATAACTTCCATACTTCGTCTGGTATTCCAACCGGACCTATTGCTTTACCATTCTTCATTCCATTTACTGCTATTCTCACTTCATTCATACTAAACATTCACACTAACGCACATTTACTGGTTTATTCTCAAGCACACTACTCCATTCATTCTCCTCATTCATCAGTCTTTCAAAATAGCCCTTCCACCTATCCTTAATTTTCTGATCATCCGAAAGCACTATTCCAGTTTCATTCCTTTTACATTTTATCTGACAAACATCCCTCGTCTTTCTCTCTCTAGCTCTAGCAAGCCGGTATAGATTTTTTTGGCCTGCTGGATTATCCAGTGTGTCATAAAGCCTGTTCTGGGCGTTTGCTGTCGCTATGGCCACAGATTTTTGGCTTTTTTCTTTAGGACATCATACTCGCTCTTTTTTCTGTTTTCGAACTAACATTCTCATCTTCAACACTCTGTCATTCCATGAACTTTCTCTTCTTATCCTGCAACACATTCTGTATTTCTGTCGACCACCACCATGTATCCTTATCTATCGTACCCTTTCCTTTCGTTTTTCCCAAAATATTGTTCGCTGCACTCCTAATATACCCCGCCATTTCACTACAATATTCATTTACACTTCAATCATTCATGTCCCCCATAACAAAGAAATTTAAAGGGCGAGTGGTGGATAAAATGATAGTTACTATCATTTTATCCACCACTCGCCCTTTAAATTTCTTCGCACAATCAATCTTCTCCAGCATATGCCATTTTATTTTAGTGAGAGGTCGCTCTTTGTTTTGAATTAGCTTTATTTTTAAGACCATTGCCATAATTAGGAGCCTGTGCTGGGAGACTAAATCATCTCCCGGTAGCACTTTACACTCTTTGATGTACTTTAAGTTGTTGCGTCGTACTAGGAAGTATAATAAATTTACGTTTTGTGATTGCCACTTTTGTACGTAATTAGGTGTCCATCGTTCTTCTGAAACCAGGTGTTGGCTACTACCAGGTCAAATGTGGCAGCGAATTACAGCAATGTCTCTCCCTCGTTGTTTAGGTTGCCAAATCCCCATCCTCCATGTACTCTTCAATAAACCCGTTTCATTCTTCCCACATGTTCATTAAAATCACCTCCAATTATCAATTCCTTATGCACTGGGATGTTCATCAAAACTGCGTCAAAGTCCTCCCAAAACTTCTCTTTCACCCTTTCATCACATCCTACCTGCGGTGCATACACACTAATTACATTCAGTATTACATATTCTAACATAACTTTTAAAATTATCAATCTATCATTAATTCTTTTTACCTCCATCACGCCTTCTTTCAAATTACTATCTAACACTATTCCCACGCCATTTCTTTTCCCGTCACTTCCACAGTAGAAAAACTTGTATCCTTCGCCAATTTCCCTCGCTTTCGTTCCTCTTCATTTTGTTTCCTGCAGACACGCCATATTTATTCGTCTTCTTTTGAATACATCCGCTAATTATCTGGCTCTTCCAGTCATCGTTCCAACATTTCAACTTGCATACCTCAATCTCACTTCCCGGGCTCGTTTTTACGTTGCCCCCGCACGAGGTGGAGCAACAACCCTTGTCCACTTCCCGCAGGAGCCGGTTGCTGCCCTTGCGCGTCGCCTGTGTGGTACGTCCGAGCCCTATCGCGCATTATATCGTTTTTACTCATCCTGCTGCTTAAGGTTTTGGCACAGTTTTACAGTCAGCCGCCAGCCTGACACCAACCCTCTTTGTGAATGCGATTGTTGATCGTTTACCCGCCATCGCGCGGGTGACCCAAAATGCTTTATGGTATGCAATGGGTCTTGAGCTCCCTTAGTCGCCTCCTACGACACCCACGAAACGAGATAGGGTGGTCTATTCTTTCTCCAGGACCGACACGGATGTCTTACGTGCCAGTTATTATTCCCGGCACCCAAACTCTTCAACTAGCATACAGCAAAGCTGCTTACCGGAAGAAATAGGTTTGGTGGTAGTACTTCCCCGGGCCGAGCTGTTCACAAAACTCTACTATTTTACTTAAACTGTAAAAAATACTATATGAGATAGAAATTGCCTACCTACAAACACTTGCCAGACATTAAAAAGTAGGTAGGTAGCTACGTAATAAGGATTCTAAAGGGCCAGACTTAAAGGACATTTTAATCCAACCTACGTTATTCAAGTGATCGCTTAACTCCTGCAGAATACCCACAAATTATTTTTTATCAAAAATTGCAGCCGTAGGTGAACGGTCTTTTGTCAAAAAGAGCGATGACTGTGAACTTATATTATAAAGGGTCCCCGAAACGATCAATTGCAATTGTCAATCGCTTCAATTGCATTTGGTAGACGATCAATTTGCGCATCAATGTGTATCAATCACGTCAAAATTAACATATACAATTGATCGTTTTGGGTACTCTTTAGGAACAGAGGCAGGCAAGGTGTGGGGAACTCGAAGAGTAGTCGTCCAGTCCAACAGGCGAGAAGACGTGCCGTAACTCGTACAGGTTTGTAAGATACCATTACTCGTTGAATAGCTAAAGTATCAATTGCGTTCAGTTAAGTATGAAGTTAGAATACTGAATCATTCTTAGAACTTGCTTAATGGATTAATCCTTTGATGAAAAATGATATGAAAAAAGTTGTATTTTAGCATCTATTTTCTGAGAAGTACCTATATCTTATGTAAGTACGTACGTTTATTACAATCATGTGAATCAAAACGTAAACTATTGAATGTGCGCTTTTATCATTTCTAACGTGATGATATTATCATAGATGTCTACGGCAACACGAGACCAGGGAAGTAAAGGAAGTAAAATGTATAGAAATATATGAAGTCGCTTTTAAATTTCCGTCCACGATAACGTTATAACGTGCACGTACTATGTCTATACATTTTATTGACGTGGACGTCCACGATAATATCGTCGCGTTGGAAAGTTTTATGAGCGTACAATAACTATTTAATTTCTTTGTTAGTGTAACATTTGGCGCCTGACGAATAAAGTCGAGCTATAAATAGTCCTTCTGGAACAGTCTGCATCCAAAACTATAGGCGAATGATTGATAAAATTGCAATTTTAAGTAGATAGGTTAGGTGGAGATTGCCTTTAATCATTAAGTATAGCGGTATTTTTTTTGTCTTTCTTAATAAGTTGATCGTATTATTTTCTTTGCATTTTAACTAAATGAAATAGGTATCCTCAATTCCATTATTCCAAACTCTTCGCAGATGTAGTCAAAACTTGTACATTATAGAATTATCCTGCAAAAAGTATTTCGATTTTAATTTGTTAAAAGTTAAATGTAAAAAAGGAGGTCTAAAATAAGAAACTACCCATTACTTTACTGCAGTAGTACTTTACTGCCGTAGCAAAATCCAGAAATAAATGAATATTTTCTAATACCTGGCTAAAGTATTAGGTCGGGGAAAAGTTTTTTCATATTTCATACCTAATACAAATTCAAGAATTTTTTTCATGGTTTAAGTATAAACATTTGTTTATAACATACATGTGCCCTTTGTCAAATGGGTCAAAACTGTTTTGTGGTCAACCCCTAATTCTTCAGCTACGTCATAACTACTAATATGCATCTTGTTCTACTTTTTAAAAAATGGCATCAAACAATGATTTTAATATAATATCATTGACATCGACTTTATCCGTTACAGGGCGACCAAAGCAAGCGGCATCTGACATCAAAACTCCCGGACTGAAAGTGCTTGAACCAACTTTGTGCTACTCTTAGGGATGATTTCACCAATGAAACTGAACGCGATCAGCACATAAACCACGTTTAAGGACTGTTAATGTCATTATTTTCTTTGGAATAATGACACTGACAGAAAAGCGCGGGAAACTTCGAACTTGGCGGACGCGTCCTATTCGAGATAAAATTTTAAATTAAAAAATCCTGTAATATACGATCAGTAGTCGTAGTTTTAGTGTTCTATTTTCTTTTACTTGTAATTTAATTTTAGTTTTTGTATATTTCCTTCGGTAGTGGTAAGTTCTTTTAGTTATATTATATTTATTGTGATGAATGAATGACTCGCCTGACCTGGGGACTTTGTTCCCCCGGCAGACACTTTTGTTACTGTATCCAACGAATCGGGCATAGATAGTCTTCGTCTTCGGCTCGACATTTGAAGAGAAGCCGTATGCGTATTTGCAAGCACTGCAATAAGCGCCGCCGTATCCGCAAAAATCACGGTTCCGTGTCTTCGGGTTGTGGTTGCACAGACTCTACTACACTAGTTACAGCATCAGAGCTAACTCCTAACTGTTCCGATTTAATCGTTTCAAACGAAATGCCCACCATCAGTACTCCTGATAATCCTGCTCCGTCCTTAGTTGTTCCCACACAGATAGGTCGAAAAACCTACGACAAAACAGACAGTGCGCCTACTGTCATTTATATACAAAAAAATATAACTTCGCCAGAAGATGGAACGACACTGCACCCAATCACATTTGGGAAGTTCTTGAAGCACAACGCCTTTCAAAACATAATTAACGGTAGCGTCAAAAAAATCGGGCGAAACAAAATTTCTTTATCTTCTTCCAATTTCCTGGACGCAAATTCCTTTATTACACATAATAGTCTCAAAACATATAATTATAAAGCTTTTATACTAACTTTTAATGTTACTAGAATGGGTTTAGTGCGTGGTGTTCCTGCGGAATTGTCTCCGGGGGAAGTTCTGGATAATATAACGGTACAAATTGGTTGCGGTCCAATTTTAAAAGTCAGACGCTTTAATTTTAAGACCATTGTTGATGGTACAACCATTTGGAAACCATCCCAATCCATAGTTGACATTTGATGGGCAGGTTCTTCCAAAAATAATTTTTATGTGCATAATGCATTACCTGTAGATTTATATATTTTCCCTACCGTAAAGAGTTTCAGTTGCTTTCGTTTTGATCATACTAAAATTCAATGCAGGTCCAAACCTCGTTGTTATAAATGTGGCCAAGGCCACACTGGGGACAGTTGTGAAAGACAACAAGAAAGTGCATCTTGCTGCCTTTGCTCTGGTTTTCACCATGCTACTAATAAGTCTTGCCCAGAATTTTCTAGACAAAAATTAATTTAAACATACATGGTACAAAGTTCAGTATCTTATGCTGAAGCAGCAAAAGTACATCTCCCAGTAACTAAATCATATGCTGATACACTTTTGTATTCTCCTTCCAAAAACTTTGCAAATACTCCATCAATCTCTTCAGCTAATAGAATGCCTGCTTCAAGTAGCTATAAAAAGACTGACTTCCTCAAACCACGCTCCGCTCCCCTCGCAATAAATGTACAAGGATAAAATATAGAGGCACATAAAGCCATTATTAGGGTATGCATAATAGGGTCCAGTAATCGTCTGGCCTTTTGACATGTAATCAAAAAACAGGATTCCTTCACTATCCCAGAACACTGAGGCCATAACTTTGCCAGCGGTAGGAGGAACTCGAAATTTCTTAATGGATGGAGAGGACGGTCGTTTCCAAGACATGTTTTGTCTCTTAGTTTCAGGATCGAAATGGTGGACCCACGTTTCATCCATGGTGACAAGGCAACGGCAAAATTATCAGGATCTCGTTGGAACATTTCGAGATTACGCTTAAAAATTTCCAAACGTCGCATTTTGTTTTCGTCGGTTAACATTCGTGGCACCCATCTTGCCGACATTTTTCTGAACCCCAATGTATCAATTAAAATGGATTGAATGCTACCTAATGATATCTTTAGGAACTCAGCTAAATGATTTATAGTTATTCTTCTGTCTTCCAATACCAGATTCTCAACCTTTTTGACATTTTCTTCCGTAACAGAGGTTGAAGGCCGCCCAGAACGCGGGTCATCTTTACAGCTTGATCTACCTCTTTTCAATTCAGCCACCCAGTACGCAACCATAGAATAGGGTGTAGCATCATCCCCTAATATCTGCTGAATGTCCGAAAAAATGTCCGAATCCATAATTTTGCGTTTTAGCAACTCGTTGTACAAAAAAAAAAATATTACGTGCGAACGAACTGATAAAAACAAGTGACAGTTTGCATAAATATTGTGTGATTGACACTCTAAGTAATAATATTAAGTTATAATTTTTCGTCATTGTAATTTGCTCATTATTCACTATGGTATCATCACATTCGTAAATAAATATACTGATCCTATATCGTCCTATTCTAAATTCCGTTTTAATTAATCTTTTTAATATTTTCGTTTCCCTACTTTTGTGTCTTCAACTAAACGTGACAATGGCTAAATGCACTAACCATGCGAAGCCAAGAAAAAGAAAAAAAATGACACTGACAGCTCTTGAACGTAGCTTAGATGTGCTGATCGCGTTCAGTTTCATTGGTGAAATACGCCCTTACTGACACTGCGTTAACTCCATAAACGTCACAAATCGTGACTTGTTTCGCATTTTTCAGTATTTTGTAATAAAACTTCAAAATATATTCAATTTCTTCGTTAGATTCACTCATTTTGGTGGACGGAAAAACAATTGAAAAATGGCGGGAAATTGTTTTTATTTTTTCTTTTTCTTTTTTAAAGTGTCAAACGTTTGTACGTAGCCAAAGAGATTTAACTGCAACTTTATTTCTAAAATTAGGAAAAAACTTTTCTCCGACCTATTTTATAGGTATTTGTAGGAAGATAAATTTGTAGGAGAGGAAATAACCAGGGCTTGCATTTGTAGGGAAGTAATATCCAAGTCTCAATTTCAGTTAATCTTAAGCAACACTATAACATAAAATTCAAACAAAACAGAGCAACTGAATATTTTCCTCCAACTTCGATAGTTAACTAAATCGATTTCTCAGAATTGTACCTGCAAAGCTTTTAGGTTCTAAAAAGAGTCTCACCTCCTGGGCTCATCAAAAAATCCGTATGCTCAGTCGATCAGCTGATCGCGTACAAAATTCGAACGTACCAGTGGTATTGGCAAAATATTCGCGTCGTACGAATTTCGTGGCGCGCGCGTTACATTTTTCCGTATTATTTTTAGATAGGCGGCGGGCGGGCGTCGTCGCGCGCACACGGCAAGTCGCGCGCGGCCCGAGAGGACTGGAGCCCTATGGAGCCTCCGGCGTTCCCTCCCAGTGGCCTTGCCACGGTGCGGGCGGCACCCGGGAGTGACGCGACCCTCGCCTTACCTCTACCCACCGGCACACCACCGTTCAACTATCAATGGTACGTTTTTCACAATTTTTTCAGTCCAGCTGAACAAATTTAGGTTATATTTTAGTCCTGTACTACGATCACAATAGATCGTGCAGTGTTCGATGCGAGAGCATGTAGGTTAGGTGAGACCGGAGCTGCGCCCGCGCCGCGCCGGCAAGCGTTGTTTGTTTTTCGTGTGTCGATTATAAATACAACACCAGGAAGCTAGCAAAGACACTTGACACTTCGGCGCTTACTGTTATAATAATTTGGGGCATTTCGTAATAGAAAAATGTGTATTACTGCATGAACGAGGTGTTATTAAAAATAAAAACGGGATGCAGAGCTTTCCGTTAGCTCGGTGCAAAGAAGAATGTTTTCACTTTAATATATTTTTAAAATTTTAATGTAGCCATTAAATTGTTTAACGGAGTTTAACTGCGATGTTTTTTCGGTTGTCAATGTCAGTTGCTATCGATCGAAAGATACATGTTTTATTCTGCTTTGGTATGTTTAAAAGCATAGCATATACTATGTATCTAACTACAGTGTGGTTATGAGTAATACCGTCGTTTGCCAAATGTTATTGAAGCTAAATACTTTCTCGCTTTCTCGCATATCGTCGTTCATCTTAATTTGTAGTCATCGCTAACATTTTAGCTTGGATTTAGATTAAATCTTGTAAGCCTCATTATTACTTCCATTTAAACAGATTATTCTACAGATGGTCAC
The DNA here is from genome assembly GCA_947568875.1 of Fissipunctia ypsillon. NCBI lineage: Eukaryota > Metazoa > Arthropoda > Insecta > Lepidoptera > Noctuidae > Fissipunctia > Fissipunctia ypsillon. Next base: position 29,033,520 of record OX387643.1, read on the forward strand.
CATGTAGGTAACGTGTTTATTACAACTGTTCCGAGTAACTTACTACTATGTTGCCTTTAGATAAATCACTTCCATATGCTCTGTGGTGATGAAAACCAAATGACCAGTGACAAGCAAATGAAACAACATAGTGAAAACCAATGCATTCTACCAAAATGTTTTCCCCTAAATAGAGTTGTTTAGAATAACTAGCTTTAAACGAAATGACAGTACAGTTTTGCCGGATGAGAGAACAGTTTTTTTTTTAGCTTTGAATTAATTGTGACGGTGCTGGTACAATCCCGCGCTACTAAATAATAAAAGGCAAAAAGACAAAAACAAAATGAAAAAAATTAACAAAACAAATTAAACTAAGTAAGTAACCATTATAGGCAATGATTTAATTCTCTATTAATAATGATTAGCAATGACAATCCAGTCTTCATTGACATTGATAAAGTTATTTCTGATATCGAAAGGAAACGGCATTCCTCATATTAGACAGATATGACAGTACCTAGTAGTATTATTAGTACCTAGTACGATATTACTGTAATTAGTGATGATCTGTTGACAGTATGTAGGTAGGTAAAGCCACTAACAGTTCCACGAAATGACGTTTACTGCATCATCATTGGCAGCCTGTTCCACCCACTGCACTGCTGACTATACTACTTAATTATGCCCCCTCCCTTTTGTGCCATGCTTCCCTGGTCTGTGCGAGTCTCATCCATGTCTTTCCCGCTGACTGCTATGATTTATCCTCTTTTGTCATCCCATTTCTATTTGTATTGGAATTAATTGAAACAATTTTTACAAAGAGTTAGTTAGTTCATTATTTGCAGGCTAATTGTAGTTTTAATCGACTTCAAAAAAATGAGGAGGTTCTCAGTTTGTCGGAATCTTTATTTTTTTTTTTTTTTACTAAGAAACGAATGTATAAAGTAGATACTAAGGTACTTTTGGAGAAACACCAAAATTATTAACAAGTTAAGAAGTTGCTTTATAAATGTTACATAATTACATTTATTTCGGTGTTTCTCCAAAAGGAAAATATTTTGAATAATTACTTTTGTTTTACAAACGGGTATCTTCCATTATAAGTACGGTAGGTATAGCTCACCTACAAATAAGTGTTTACAAATTGTACGTAAGTATCAGGTACATAATGTTAATGATAATGTTATGGTATGGTGGTTGAATAATGGTAGATGCATTTTGAAGGACACGGTACGTCAATCCGTTGTTAGTACCTACATATTGATGGATTTACTCCAAGCTACACACACAGCTACATACAGGGTGTAAAAAGACCCCGGCCCAACCAACCACACTTTCGGTTCTTACAGCCGAAAGTGTAAGCTAAGGTTAGGTTACCTTAGCTAATTTTATTGTAGCCAAGTATTAAATTTTAATATTTGCAGCGAACACCACAAAATCTGCCAAAGAATAGTTTCTAAGAGTTTTAATTTTTTAAATCAGTGATAGACACTTCCTAGAACCCTTCGCGAAGCTCAGTTAGTTTCATGTCAAAGAAACTTTCAGTCTAGAAAAAGTGCATTTTTTATTCCCCTTTATTACTTTACAACTTAACGTACCTGAATTCAAACGATTCTAAAATTGAAAATACTTGTATAGCATAATATTTACTTAGTTTTAAGTCTTTATATTTTATGTTATTGAGTTTTTCATCAAAAATTTCTCAGTAACAGCCCAGAGTCTGGTGTTGTGTCCTCCGGTTGATGGCAATAAGCTCGCCCACTAATTACCTAGGACTTAAGATAGCTGGCGAAGTGCGGGTGTAGGTACACTTTACTGTAGGTATACCTCTGCCTAACCCTTTGGGAATTACTGGCGCGATGTTTTATGTTTTAAGACTTTATTCATATCTAATTGTGCTTGTCGCGAAAAATTAAACAACATGCTAAACAACGATTTTTCAATCAACATCTATCCTATGATAGATGAATTTTTGATTGAAAAATCGTTCGAATTTACCTTTTGTTTTCGTCGCGCGTTCCTGCAAGGTCCTTCGAAGGGTAGGTAGTGAAATTTTACTCGTTTGTCAGTCGTCCCCGCATTACGGAGAAATACTCATAATAACGTGTAACAGTGTGCAAGTTGATTTTTTGGTCGTGTGAACATTTTATATATATGAAGCGCTATATTGAAATCGTTTTCCTAGAATTTAAATTTCTGTCGTCGGGTACAAAGTAGGTAATGTCATCATTCATGTTTAACTGTTTTATTTGACTGCTACAAACTGGATAAAGTCAGTTTGCAAACCTGACTTTATATTGCACAAAAACAAATAGGAAAAGCTTTACTATATTTTGCTCTGCTTTATTAAAAGCGAGTAGAGTACAAAAAAAAATGTGTAGGGCGTAATGGCGCAGCGGCGGCGCGGTGGCGCGGCGCGGTGTGACGTGCAATCTGTGGAGCCTGGTATACGGATAGTTGTAAGCCCTTGTTTAAAAAGTACAATATCCATGCCATTACCATGTATGTACATTAGAGAGTTATGCCTATTTGTACATACTGCAACATTCGGAATATTTTATTAAACGTAAATATGAAACCAAACGAAATGTAGCTCCTAGAAATAAAAATAAATTTAAACATGAGCTCTGTTTACAGCAACGCAGGCTCGGATTGTATAAAAGGAACTCGTACATAAATGCTGTAAAGGTATATACCAAATTACCAGATGCCTTTAAATATTTACATTTGACCTTGTTTAAAAAAAAGTCACGCAATGGTTATATAAAAAATCCTTTTTTAACACATCTATTCAAAAAGAGCTAGTTTATTCTTTGTAAACAGGGACTAAAATAGCTCTTTAGTCCCTAGGGACTAAAAGTGATTTGAATTTGGAATGTGGATATTGTTAGTAAAAGTTCCAATCACCAAAGAGATCAATCACGAACATTGTATGAACAAGTAACAGGCTGGTTGATAAAATAAATCGCGCGCGAGCCAAATAAAAAAAAACGTTTCTGAAAAAAAAATGCGAAAAATGTATTCCACCTTTTTTTGGGTGGGAAATCATCAAATGACTTCTCCCGCTCTGGGCGGGGCGGGACGGCGTGTCAGACTTTTACTGACTAAAATCCACCCGTGCTCCTTCATTTGCTTGTGCCAGGGGCCGCGGTAAATCTTTCGAACATCCCGCGACCCTGGTTGGTATCGGCCCTATCGGACCCCGTCAGTTAATGCTACATCTCTATGAGGCGCGCATGGAACACAACGCGCCGTCGACCCGGGCCTGGTCCTTGCCGGACGGCAAGCTACCCATTGCTCGCCACCCACAAGCCCGCGCCTACGGTAGCCGGAAATCGGCTCTCGATTCCCGCCGCCCAGAGCGTCTCCTGCGGCGACTAGGGGCGTGAGGGCGCAGAGATTGCCTCTCCCTCACGTGTTCCACCTCCTCCTTCGCGAGCATTACTGCTTCGCAGATGGCTTCCCATGCACTCTCGCTCCGTACCATGGACCTGCACTGGATCTGCCTGGACCAGGGCCGGATGCGAGAGATCGCTGCCACCGATGGCCTCCGCGAGGACACGGTGGTGCTCCGCCCAAGCCGGCCCGCCGCTGTGCCGCGATTTCCCGCGGCAGCGGAGTTACGCCCCGGTGTTTGGCCTCCTCGCGCCACTCCCATATGTGCACGAGGACTTTTGCCTCCAGATCCCATGGCGGCAATCCGGCAAGAAGGTTCGCCGCCTCACCGGAGACCGTGCGGTATCCCCGGACTAACCAAATGGCCATGACCCTTTGGGACGCGTTCAATCGGCGGGCTCGTCGCCGCGTCAAGGAACGCGCCCACACCGAAACCCTGTAAAGGGCCATGGACCTCACGACCCCCGCGTAGAGCCTCCGGCAGGAGGCGTTTGGACCACCAAATGCATTCCACCTTTGTTCGTAATAATTGTTTACTCAAATTCGGATTTTACTTAGTTTTATAAAAAAATGAGTGTGTCTTCCTCAAGTAGTGAGAATGAAAGTATTAACTCCAGAGAACATTGTATGCACTTGCTTATTTTCTCATAGAGGGTGATAAAAAGTAGAGTGTCCTCCTCGGGTACAACATTATTTTAAGCTCTAGTGACTTACTTTGAGCCCCTCGCTACGCTCTGGATTCAAAGAAACACTCTCGCCTTTAAAATAGTGGTTTGCTCTCTGGCCAAACAATCTACTATTACAATCTCAATTACTACATGTCAGATCGCGGAGAAGGAAACTGAAATCTTTAATATTGGTATACCTTATCATAATTAATTAATGTTCAAATTTTATTCAATCATCACTTTGACATTATAATAGTTATGACATTTTCAATTACAATTTGCAATACAATTATTATATATTCTTATTCTGACATTATAATAAACTTTATGTCTTGAACTGACATAGGCATAATTTTGACATCAATTAATTAATTTGTTCCATAAAAATCCTATGCATGAGCTCTTATTTTTTGCTGTTGTTTTTTTTAAATTTAATTATTTAATAGCATTGTGCAGGATAAAATTAAATATTTGCATACATAGTTTTAAGATCATACATTGTAAACCTAAATTCCAATGATGTTTATCACCTCATTGCTACATTCTGTCAAATAAATGAATTTGATTTGATTTTATTTAAATAGATTTAGATAGCTTAGTTAGTGGCTTACCGGATATATATTCTTACTAATAATAAATTGTATTCTTACTTTTTGATTAATAAACGTTATTACTTTGGTTTTTAATTTTCTCAGGTTAGTATTTTCATAATCTCACGGGTGTGAACCAAGGTGAGATTCTAGTTATTATTCTGAGAAGATAAATTGCTCTGTACTGCAGTGAAATTATTATCCAAGTCCACGTTATTATTATTATTAGATGTTCAAAACCTTACTGCGTTGACTCTAAGACGAAGGCAGGAGAATGTTATCATCCTTCTTGCATCAATATTGATGATGATGATGAAATAGATGTTTCGTTTATTACTATGTATGTGGGTGGACGTATACTGCTCACCGTGTGTTCGCCCCACTCGCCAAACATGCGTAAGGATTCAATTCTCAGCTAGCCGTTTCGGTACGTACCTAATATTTCCATCGCTTGGCATCGTAACGTGTTCAAGATTTATATACCTACCACCGGAATTCAAGCTCCATCGAAATTCTCTGGTGCATATAAACGCATCGCTGTAATGGAAATTTATTACGCGCTATTGCACCTACTTAATGGGTGGGCAGAAGTGGTTGGCTGGCACCACGGTTTGACGCATTTACGTGGAAACTGGGAATCGTTGTCATAATCCAAACTAATTTTACAAAGAGGTTAAATTGTTTGTTTGTTTATAAGAGGTAATCTCTGTAAGTACTGATCCGATTACAAAAAATATTTTACTGCTAAAAAGCTAAACTATTACCGAGTGCCTTAGGATACCTATATATCTTGCAAAGGCCTAGCGTGCTAAGAACTCCATTCTTACCGGCTTCCCTTCAAACGATCGGAAGAGCAACTTCACCTACCACCATTGAAAAATAGCACATTAAGTAGTATACCTACGAGTACCAAATAATAAAGATATACTACCTATAGGTATTTAATACATCCTAATATTCGAATAACAAACACGCCTATCTTAGCTTAGAATTCCAACAATAACACAAATTGTTCTAAATAAGCCGGCGCCACGACGTCATAATCGCGTACCTATTAAAAATTCATACAATAGTGATCCCATCATGACGTCACATAAGATCACGTGGCACGGCTTGATATGGACGATAGTAACTCACTATCTATCGGGTTATGACCGAGACAGACAGAGAAACATTTGTCGGCGAGAACGATAGAGGAATATTACGCATTGTATTTTATTTGAACCTATTCTATTGCATTTTATTCGATTCGTTATGTTGCAATAATAATTTTAAAATTATTTGTATACATAATTAGAAGTTGAGTTTATTTTTGTAAAGTTTTTTTTTGTGTATTGATAGCGTCTCGTTGGTTCTGCTACTTGACGACAAACGGTGTTAAGGGTATTACCTTGCTCGATGCCCTTAGAGATTTGACCACTGTACTAGTATTTGTTATTTTAGCGCCACCTACCGACCAACGACCATACTATAATAATATGAACTGAAGATTAAGCAAGGACACAGATGTGTCGCAGAGTTGTCATCGTTTTTGCCTATTTTATTCGCTCTCTGAGAGATCGTTCCTCTAGTTTTTGTAGTCTTGTACGAGTACCTACCTACATCATAATTTATATTTATTTTGAACTACACGATGCACTATGCCTGCTGACATAGATTTCATTATATTATTATTCAGTAAAGTGACGGAATGATTTTTAATTTTTACGTAATTATATGACTATTTATATAAATGAACAATGTATTTCTTCTTCGGCTTTCCTCCTATGAAATGTCAAGCCTCGCCACTGTACGCGCTCTTCAAATTAATATCGTTCCAGTAAACATAGATATACAGTCAGCAAACACAGCTGATGTACAGTCTGCAAAAGAGTTAAGTAACCAACGCACAGTACAAAACTATATTCCTGCTGTACGTACTGCTACCAATGACAGCCACGCACACATCGCATTCGTAGAGTGAGTGCGCTAAAATCTTCTAAATGATAGTATAACATAATTTCGCAACGAAAATTAAAGCAATCGTAGTCCAACGAATAAGCCGTATACTTCTGAATATTGCTATGTGAGTTCGAATATCTGAAACGGAGATTCTTTTGGTGATTTTAATTTTTAAGCTAAAGCTAATATAATAATTTTTGTTAAGAAAATATCTTTATTTAAAAAATAAAAGATTTTCACTAATTTAAATGCAACAATATATTTAGAATATACCTACCATTACATATTTTTAAACAATTATTTAATAAACAATGGGCGGAGTGAATAAACATGTCACATAGATAAAAATATAATCTGATCTAGTAACAATAACATCGCTCACACTCCAGTACAGCCGACTTATTTTATTATGGCTAATTATGCTGTGAAAGTTTTGAGGATGTATTGTTGTTTTGAATATTTCGTTTATATAATCAGTTCCGTACAGTTTGCATAGTGACGTTGTGTACTGCTGCTGTTATGCTGGTCTTAGCTAGGGGCCGTTCAAGTATTACGTAAGCACCAAGGGGGGGTGGGGGGGTCTCTGTTTTGCTTATTTTGGATGACATGGGGGGTGGGGGGGTCTAGATGATGATTACGTCATCGTTAGTTATTTAAGTTTTTTCGGGGATTCCCGCAAATAATACATATGCGTAGGCACTCGCTTTGAGAACTGATTAGGGGAATTACCGCGCATTAGGGAAATTACCGTGCGCTATTCACTTGTCTAATAATTCACTCTCGTGCCGGCCGGCTGCAAGTGCGCATCTATCAGTATTGTTTTGTTTGGATTCTAAACGTATTGTAAGCATTGAAAGTTATCATTTGTGTTTATGTTGATGCAATTAGCCAAAGTTTAACGTTTTAATTATTTAAATTTAAATATCTTATTAGAATGTCATATCATATAGACAAATTCAAGTTATACCAAAAACTGTTCGAAAGTTTTAAAAAATCTCATACTGGGACGAAAGTGCAAAATGTACAAAAGTTAGTTAACGAAGTTTGGTGAAATTATAAATTACAAGCAAAGTCAGATAAGGAACTAGATATTATTGTATCTAAGAGAATTGAAGAAGAATTGCAAGCGGCGACTAAAAATAAATCCAATCTGCTTCATTTTTTTTCCAAGGTGAGTAAATATAAGTACAAAGTTTCTCTTTACGTTCTGTAACAATTAAAACGATTTATGAGTAAAAAATATGATGGCCTATCTCAAAGTAAAAAGGTAAATGATTGATATTTTATTTCTTAAGATCGACTCCGGCAATTGGTCACAAAATACACGGTGTTTTCAATATCTGTATGTGAAGGGTTTCTGTGGGGAAAAGCTTTCAATAATATTTAAACGCTGGTTTTATTAAATACGGTGAATTTATGTAGCTTAATAAGAGAATATCCAGCAGAACTCTTAGAAATTTTTCATTTTTAGGCAACGTCTTCTACCAGTAAACCTGCAGAAAAAACACAAATTATACAGCCATTTTCTAACATTGAAAAACAGAAAGAAGATAAAATTAAAACCGGCAATGAATCACAAGAGCAATGCGAAAATAATAATAATGCAGATAAACAAAGAGCAAAACCTTCTCAAGAAGCTTTGAAAAATAAGATTACTCTACTCGAAAAAAATCTGAACGCTTTGTATTCTGCCAGAGATACTATGCCAAATTGCGCTGAAGTTGATAAACAGATCATTAAGTTGCGCGAGGAACTAAAAACAGCAAAAAATACTTTAAACAGGAAGATTCAAAACGCAGTTGCCCAGAAGAAACACAGGGATGGTATGAAAAGAAAGTTAGAAGATATTTGTCAGGATATAGAGGTATGAGGAACGGTGTAAAGTTCACTCATCCTCTATAGAAAAGGGAGGATCCTCCGACCAGACGGGTGTTGTGTCTGGTGGGCTACTGCCCGACGGTTGATGTCGGGATGTTGTATATATGCTAGTCGCGCGGTAAACTCTGTTTGCGCGATGCAGGATTTTGCGTGACGTCAGTGTGACGCGTTCCATTGTGGCGATGCCGCCACATCACTCCCCTCCGGAGACCGGAGGTCGATAGTGGGCTGAGTCGTGTATCTTGCGATGCTTGCCAGGGCCAGTTGAGGTTCCAATGAGTCGGAACCGGGTGCCGCATAGTTCACCGTGAGTCGGAACTGTCTGCGGAGATGCCCCCATTGAGTCGGGGTGGCGCTGCGTTATGCTCCAATGCGTCGGATGTGGTACAGCGCCGGGTTGAGGCTGACTGCTGGCGTCGACCAGGAGAGGTTTGAAGGGCTCTGCTTGTTGACCGGCCGAGAGTGCAGTGTGCTGTGCCAAGGTTGCTGATGAGGCTGAGGGTAATGACCAGGTATGCGCGGTCGCTGCATGCTGGTGGTCAGGATACCCGTTGTAGCCGTGGGTGCTGGCTGGCTGTGTGACTCGCTGCTCGAAAGCTCGAGGAAGTGATGCTGATGACGTCACGCTGTAGTAGTTGCACGAAGGCTGCGCTGACGTTCATGTTCGGGGTCACCAGTATAGAGGCATGAGGAACAGGGTGTAAAGTTCACTCATCCTCTATGAAAAGGGAGGATCCTCCGACCAGACGGGTGTTGTGTCTGGTGGGCTACTGCCCGACGGTTGATGTCGGGATGTTGTATATATGCTAGTCGCGCGGTAAACTCTGTTTGCGCGATGCAGGATTTTGCGTGACGTCAGTGTGACGCGTTCCATTGTGGCGATGCCGCCACAAGGAAAATCCTGAAATAAAAAGAAGACTATCTCTGAGGGATTCAGTAGGACATTCTAAACTTGAAAGCGATCAACCATTAATATTGAAAACAATTGCGGATATAGCTTTATTTGGGAGTGCATGTGATGACAGGAGACGAACGGAATCTATTCGCAGCGTAAAAACTCTTGACGAACTCACACAAGAACTGCGTAAACTAGGATTTGACATTAGTCGCAGTGCGACATATCTTCGTTTGATTCCCAGAAAATCGAATTCTACAGAGGGACGAAGACATGTATCGACAGTCCCTGTTAGGCTCATTCGTGCTCAAACTGATCACCACAAGAGCCACTTAGATAGCAAGTTCGCTGAAACATCAATCCATTATTTAGAGAACATAGCATCCATACTTGGACCAGATCAAGTATTTTTCTTATCTCAAGATGACAAAGCTCGAGTCCCTATTGGCGTCACTGCGGCAAATAAGCAAGCACCTCTTTTAATGCATATGGAATATAGAATCAAATTACCTGACCACGATTGGGTAATCGCTGAGCGTCATAAATTAATACCATCTGTTTATGCTGGTATCAAAGTTACTTCCAATATGCTAGGACAACCGCAAGCCGTCGGATATTCTGGGCCAACATTCATCGCTATTCGAAGTGGAAAGCATAGTTCATCTACTGCTAATACTCATGCTCAGGATTTCGAGACGCTTCTCGAACTTGAAGAGTTTCGACCAGTAGTAATTATGACGGTTGATGGAGGGCCAGATGAAAATCCGCGTTATCAAAAAGTCATAGGGTTTGCTATACAACATTTTAAACGACATGATCTCGATGCATTGTTTATAGCTACCAATGCTCCTGGAAGGAGTGCGTATAACAGAGTAGAGCGAAGAATGGCTCCTCTGAGTCGGGAACTGGCTGGTTTAATACTGCCTCATGACCATTTTGGGTCTCATTTGGATGAACGTGGCATTACAATTGATGAACAATTAGAAAGATATAATTTCGAATTTGCAGGAAATGTATTAGCTGAAGTATGGAGTTCGATGGAAATTGATGACTATAATGTTACTGCAAAATATGTTGAGGCTGATGAACAAGATGTTCCTGAATTTCCAGACATTAAATGGTACTCAGAACATGTGCGTGAAAGCCAATACTTGCTTCAAATTGTAAAATGTAAAAATACAGAATGCTGTCGTCCAAGAAGTGGCCTATTCAGATTACTAGACAACAGGTTTCTTCCACCACCTGCAAAAGTAAAACAAACAGTTGATGACTTGGTTTTGGATGAAGGAGGACAATTTCTTGATCTTCCAGTCAATTTAGCTCTACGCTTGAGTACTACCCTCAAAGATTTTTTGCAAATGCCCTACGATTATTTTTGTCCGACGGTAAAATTGAGGCTCTCAAGCCGAACATGCAAAACGTGTGGTCTTTATCATGCTTCCGTCAAATCATTAAATCGTCACATCGAGAAGATCCATAAAAAAGTAAACACGCCCACAGAGGGAAAAGTTAGACCTGTAAGAGTCGCTGCTCGTCGTGCTAATGAACTGATGTGCATTATTCAAAATTTAGAGCACCAAGATGTTGAATGGCTCGATGAGAGTGACGTAGACATTCCAAAATCGGATGAAAGTGAGCAGACTCACAACACTGAGCAGCAATCCAATGTCATCGATAACTTAGAATCATGGATTCAGGTTTCATGGACTGAAGACTGTTAATGTGTTCCGAAAATATTCTTTATGTTAGTTATGTTCTTTATTTCTGATTATATTTTTTTGTCATTTACTCTATGTGTATCAGTTAAACCTAATATTTTCATGAATTTTCCTATTTTAAAAATAACAATATAAAAAAACATTTATTACTAAAAATGTTTACGTAAGCATAGGGGGAGGGGGTAAGTGCTTTGCTTACTTTTGATGACAAGGGGGGCGGGGGGGTAAAAAATGGTAAGAAATCTGCTCACGTAATACTTGAACGGCCCCTAATGGATCTTGGGTGGCAACAATCTCACGGTGCCAAGGCAAAGCATTTTTGTAAGCCAATAGTGTCGGTCTAGGCAGGCGACGGTTTTAAATTATTTCGCCGGTTTTAGATTATTATGGTTATTATACAGGCTTATTTCGCCTTTCTCAGCGTGACGATGCACCCACAGTCGAACGGTTTTTCTCTACAAAAAAAAAAAGTGAAAAATATTAGAACTAAGGTCACGGTGACATAATAAATTAATACATTATTATTGAATTTAAATATTTTAATTTATTTCTTAATTTTAAATAATATTGATGTTTTTAAACATTTTAATGAATTTAAAGATGATTGTAATTTTAATTTTATTTATGTAAGTAATGCACTGTTGTTATTTAATTTAAGTTATAATAATATCAAAAAAATCAAAAATCTAATCATTTTTAATTCAGGCATTATATAAGTACATACAAATACATTTCACCCATAGAGACTACATGTCATAAATAAGTAAACATTATTATTATTAATTTATATGTATTACCAATTAAAATTAAATTAAATTAATACGTTCATACTAGTGTTGCCCAAATTCAGTCTTGGTCTTGCAGTCTTGGTCTTGTTCTTGCGTTTTTGCAAGACCAAGACCAAGAACAAGACCGCGTATTTTTAGCAAGACCAAGACCAAGACTGACCGTGCAAGACTTGAGCAAGAACAAGACATAGCCTGCAAGACTCTTGCGTCTTGCAGCTAGGACTTAGCGCTATTTCACTGAGTAGTTAGGTGTAACAGTTCGGTGTATAGGTAGGTACGCTTAGGAATTCTATGAGACGCAAAAAACTGTATCAAAGAATATGAAAAACTGGACCTATGCGCATTACGACTAATACCATAAACATAGCGAATAAAAAAATATCTATTAAAATCAAACTGAGTGCATGCATAGTTATGTTTTAACCATCGGCACTTTGATAATGCGGCATCAAAGGTTTTGTACTTACTTCTCAAAGAAATTTGCCGCTTTTCGGAAGTACATGGTTATGATACACGCGCCGGCGGCTTCTTTTGAAATCTAAAACAATCGTTGCCGCCACGCCGAAATCATAACATTTGTGACACTATTTGATTGCCGCCATAGGGCGTAGGTATACTCATGCAAAATAATTTCGAATTTTTTTAAGAGTACCTACAGGTGTTCCAAAGAATAAATAAGTTTCAGAGTGCTTAGAATGAAAATGAATACATTATACTGATCACGCAAGTAGTATTATGATTAGGATAAAATGGTAAGGATAGGTAGTAGATGTCATATTAATTCATTCTAGTAAGTATATATTATAATATTGATTACTTATATGGTTTTAAACTAATTACTTAATTAAAAAACTCTTTTATTAAATTTCTTATAAGTTGAGGGTTCAATCTCTTTCTAGACAGATAAGTATTGTTCTTTAAAATACAGTCAAGTTATTGTAATTAATTTGTTTTTTTACATGTTTTAGCAAATGTAAGCTTATAAATCATAAATGTTTATTAAGAAACAGTTACTTCCATGGAAAACGACATATAGGTCAGTTGATTTTTCGAATTTCTTATCAAATCTTCAGTTATTTATTAATCTGCTTGATCTTTACTATGGCTATGTTAATTCAAGCTCACAATGTTCCAATTCTAATACGTTTTTCTAAGATTTAAAGTAAACTTTAATAAATAGTAATAGACTAATAGGTAATTGCAAGACTTGCAAGACTCTTGCTGCAAGACCAAGACCAAGACCAAGACTGGGAGCGCAAGACCAAGACCAAGACCAAGACCAGGTGTATTGGCGCAAGACCAAGACCAAGACTGGCTAAGTCTCGTCTTGTTCTTGCATTTGGGCAACACTAGTTCATACATTATTATTATTACACATTATTATTATTATATACTTATATGATTGTGGTGTGTATTTGAATCTTGGTTACTAACATAATTTCGTAAGTATACCAACAAAAATATATATTACTGTATCTGAAGTAAATAACATAAATTAAATTAGTAATAATTTTACTCACCGATGTCATGAGGCGCCTTGCGATTTCACTAACAGAAATGTTTTGCTCATGCAAAACAGTAATCTGAGCTTTTTGGAATATTGTTAAATGATGCATGGTCTAAGACTTAGACTCTAAGTTAGTCAATTTACCACAATCACAAAGTTTGTAAAAGTGCAAAAGGAGGAGTATAGGTGTTGTTGCTAATGCAGATTGACTCTTATCATAAGTTCACAATTATTAAAGGCAATTTTTAAAGCGGGTAGTTAGCTTCTAAACTGGCAAATAATTATAAGTAGGCGAGAAACTTGTGGTAGTAGATTCTCAAATCGGTCAGAATATTCAGTTACTCGTAGTATAATAACTCGAAATTACAAAATCTCAAAAATAATATTTTAGTAAACTCGTGGCTCGAACTCAAATCGTTTGTCACTGTAGGTCGAATGCTTACCTGTTGCGCCGCGAGAGCACCTATTTAAGTGACGAAATTATGTTATTACGGGCACATAACGTCCGACAAAATATTCTCGGTTCGAATACACCTAAACCTGCGTTTTCACTTAGCGTTCAGAATAGTTCTGAGCGAGCAAGCGTTTGTTCGCGCGGTAAATGAAAACACGACTCGGCGAACCAATGCTCTCTTTGTTTTCGGTAACGTGGTGGAAATCCTCATGGATGTCCTCCGCCCTAGGGTGGGCAGAGGGGTCTGTCAGACTCTTACTGACTAAAACCACCCTGCTGTTCCCTCTCACACTTGCACGGCTACGGGGGCACTTAAGCACTCTTCAACGCAGTCCCTGACTGGTGCCAGCCCGCGTCTCTGGGCTCCGCCTGGTCAAGCGAGGGGAGTGAAGTGTTTGACTCTCCCCGCGACTTCTAAGAGGGTCGTGCGTGGAACACTACGCGCCACCACCTCAGGTCCTGTGGAGTGGGAGGTGGTGGACGTCCCTGAATCCGCCGCCCCTAGACCCATTTAGGGGGGCCAGAAGAGGGCATTATTTGCCCTCAGGTGACGCCCGGTGTGCCTGCTGCGGGCCGAGAGAGCACTCGAATTCTACCTCTCCCTTTCCGCTGCCTCCTTCTGCGACATGACATTTTCGCAGAAGGAGATCACCGTGACCCACGACGCTGCGCCGCGGACCATAGAACGAATCACAGCCGACAGCGACAGGTCGCTTCTCACTTTCGAAACGAGGGCACGGCGCGGCTCCTACCAAGCTGCACACTGCAAGCGTATGCCACGCCGTGTCCTCCAACGAACGCTCCCTCGCTTATTCTATCAATGTAAAACGACGTCACGGCGAGCGAGCATTCATTTGTTGTAGTGAAAACAGGTGTTTTCTGTTTTGAGCGAACGTCAGCAGAACAGACAACATATGCTCTGAACAACTGTTCGCTCGGCAAGGTAGTGAAAACGCGGCTTAATTCGTCATCGGCCGAACTATGCTCGTACATCATCGGCCGAACTCGGCTGATCGAGCCAAACATATGCAAAATAGTGGGTACATATACTTCAACTGACATCGTCTGATGATGTCTGACATGTGTCCGACGCCCTCATTTTAGTCACACAAGATACAAAATGATATAAAATCTATCTGTTGTAGTGTTCACCGACACAGTTCCCTAAGTTCTTTAAACAAGCTTTATAAAGTATACTTAACTCTTCTTACTTGAAAATACAATAACACAATAGTTAGTGCTCAAAAATATCCTTTTTTAAAAGTAAATCTTCGAGTCATTTTAAATTATACTGTATACTTAAAACTTAAAAGTTTAAAATCGCCTGGTAGTATCTGCTATTGTGTCACTGTGTAGTTGCTTGGTATCTGTAGATCGAAGCAAAATGTTGCTGAATGAAGTGGATTCCGCGCCGCATCGGATGATAATTCAATGAACGCTTTGAACGGGGGAACGTCGTGACCCCCGTCTCGTGGGTCTTTGTAAATTACACATAAACTAACTACTGAGAAAGAAGCTTATTTATCCTGAGCTAATAAAAAAAAAGAAATGCCAGCGCATTTCACAACTTTCTTCGACGAATCCTTTTCTGTCCCGGCCGCTCGTTTGTGGAATGCATTACCAGTTCAAATAAAACGCGCGCAAGAAGATACATTACTTGTTGTTGTGATCTTGTTCTCGTAGCTGTAATAATCTCTAGTCGTCATTTATTTTCGCTGCTTATGCAAATTGTATTCTTATATATGTTTATGTATCTATTTTTTAGCATATAATTATGTATTGTATCTATTGTATGATAGAATATCATATCTATATACTTATTATTTTGCATCAATTAATGATAACCCCATTTTTATGTCCACGCAGTCACTGTCCATTCCAGGGTTGCCTAGAAGAGATCGCAGAAAGCGAAAAGGCCGCAAATTGTATGTTTTGTAGTGTTTTTATTCTTACATACAATAAAGTGTATATAAATAAAATAAATATTATTCAAATAAAAGCTTTTGACAAAGTGAACTGGACATTTGTGCTCAAATGTCCAGTTCACTTTTTGATTACAGCTACCGGGAATTGTTAAATAACATGTACATAAATGAATAAAATTATTTAGTAAACTACAAACTGTTACTATCCGTATGTCTTTAGTTACAAACTAACAAAAATGTTTTCAACATTTCATTTTCCACGTACCTGTGTCATATTTTATTTAGTTTAATTCCAACGTCAGGGGATACTCAATGTGTATGGCGCCCAGAGGGGGAGAGGGGGAAAATATTTACAGAAAATGGCAAAAGTGGCAATGAGCGATAGGATAACAAAAATATTTTTGAACAAAGCTTTCCGTACAATAGTCGGATGGCCACAAAAATAGAAGGGTTACAGGTTAAAGAAACTTCCGTCTGTCATGCCCGTCACAAACAAATGCATGCAAAGGCCGAATAAATACATTTACAACGAAAATACCTAATGATTCAAACTGTACATTAATTTGTAGTACCATATTGTTTTTTTAAGTCTAAAATTCCGTTTCGATGGAACCTATGCCACACACCGCCTCCTATGCCGCTATACCTTAGGTGTACCTATTAATAACATTCTGTTAATTAATAGGTACACCTTTTGCTAGAGTATCAACCTGACTTCCTACAAGAACTAGCGAGGTAATAAGCTTATTAACTGCAGTTATTTAATATAGTCCCTCCCAGTCATTGGCCAGGCAACAAAGAGACTCTTCGCGTATTTTAATGATTTAAATTCAGTCTGGCATATTGCCCTCTTGCTATATCAACCGAGTAACCGTTTAAAGCCGTAACAGCGTAGCGCGTAGCGCGCTTGCGTAGCGGACCTTCTACGAAACAAGCAAGACTTACAATAGTCAGATTACTTTTATCTGAAGAATAAATAAGACAGTTTCTTTAGGCAAATGCTGTCAAACCGCAATATTATTCTTCAGGTATAAGTTATCTGACTATTGAGAAATCTGCCGTAAAACTATTAAAGGTAAAAAAAAAACGATCGACTGAGAAAAACGACCATGAGAACTTTTTCATGAATTTGAACAACTCTTACTAAGGAACTTCAAGAAGCGTCTCAGCGGTAATAGCAAAGAGTATTTAATAAATGGGTAATATTTATCAATACGTCGGTCAAGGGAAGTGTCATACGGGCCCTATTTCTAATATTTTAAATGGCCGTTAGTGGTGTTTTTCCCCTATAATGTGGCCAGCAGCTTGTGATAACATTGATAGCCTCAACTCTTACCATAGAGCATGGACTCGCCGCGAAAGCAGCGTATATGACGGCAGTACTAATAAAATTCGTGGTGCCAAAAGAGCGTTGAGCGCACAACTTCTGCCACGGCCCGCCTTCGAAGCCGTCAATTTCTATAACGCTGTCGTATATTTTTTGTAGTAGTAGTGTCGTAGTGCGAGTAAACGGAGATACGCCTGGTTTGTATGGAAACTGTTGACTAGGCCGCCTCTAGCGGCGGCCGCTGAGGCGTCTCAGCTCTGTGTCTCTTCAGTACAGGACACAGGTAATCCACCTGCTTGTATAATAATATCCTCCGTGGGTATAAACCTCGTACCCTTCCACTTTGCCTTAAACATTTTTATCGAATATTGTGGGACGTAGAGATAATTTAATCTATTCTCTACGTCGTGGGCAGGCTATCGGAATATCTCTGCGTTTTATTTAGTTTAGCCCTGTTTTGTTTTCGATAAATAATATATATTTTTATTGAATGTATTCTTGTCTTATCGATTTAGAATTATAATATTGTTTGTTTTTTTATTTTGAAAATTAATAGCTTTATTAAGAGACTAGCTTTTGCCCGCGGCTTCGCTCGCGTTAAGAAGTATAGTTTTTGCGGCTTTACTTTTGTTTAGCGTGTGTAAAAAATTAGGGCCTACAAAACTTCTTTGTACACAATATTCTTAACTAATCTGTCACTAGGCGGTAAAACTATTAAGCTATTGACTGAACTTACTCGTGAGCAAGCAACACAAAACTGTCCATGAGAGAAGCAATGTTGTCTCAAGTCAACACCCGCAAATTTGAGAGTTCAAACTAATACATTTAGTAGTAATTAAGGCCTACAAAACTTCTTTGTACACAATATTCTTAACTAATCTGTCATTAGGCGCTAAAACTATTAAGCTATTGGCTGAACTTACTCGTGAGCAAGCAACATAAAACTGTCCATGAGAGAAGCAATGTTCTCTCAAGTCAATACCCGCAAATTTGAGAGTTCAAACTAATACATTTACATCCTCCATCATCTCTTATTTTATCCCCATGGGGCTGGAATTTATCAAAATCCTTTCTTAGGGGATGCCTACGTCATAGTAGCTTTATGCATGCAAAGTCTCAGCTCGATCGGTTTAAAATTGACAAAGTTTCATACAAACTTTCATCCCCTATTTTATCCCCTTGGGGTAGAATTGATCAAAATATCCTTTCTTAGGGGATGCCTACGTAGCTTTATGCATGCAAAGTCTCAGCCCGATCGGTTTAAAATTGACAAAGTTTCATACAAAGTTTCATCCCCTATTTTATCCTCTTGGGGGTAGAATTGATCAAAATCTTTTCTTAGCGGATGCCTACTTTATAACATCTACCTGCATGCCAAATTTCAGCCCGATCCATCCAGTAGTTTGGGCTGTGCGTTGATAGATCACTATGCCAGTCAGTCAGTCACCTTTGAGTTATATATATTTATAAAATAAAATAAAAAAAAGAAGATAAGATTAGCATAGGTAAACTAATCAGCCTACAATATTCTCACTCCTGGGACACAGGCCTCCAGTATGAGACAGGAAGTGGCCCGTAATCCACCACGTGGGCCCAGTGCAGGTCGGTGGATATCACATGTCTTCGAATTTTTGGGTGGAAAAGATTAATAATCTTAATTATTAAGATAGTTAAAAAATCTACTGTTACCAATCTAATCATTTTTACAAACTATATCTTTGAAAATATGGATAAACAAAAGCAAACGGATGCTGTGTATACGGACTTCCAGAAAGCCTTTGACAGAGTCGATCATGAGATTCTGTTAAATAAAACTGCATTTAACGGAATACGAGGAAATTTGCTGCGCTGGTTTTGGTCGTATATTTCTAATTGAAACCAAACTGTGGTGTGTAACGGATATAGCTCAGATACATTTCATGCTACTTCAGGAGTCCCGCAGGGGTCAATTTTGGGTCACCTTTTGTTTATAATATATATTAACGACATTGCCAACTGTTTTCTTCACAGTGAATTCCTGTTATATGCCGACGACCTAAAAGTATTTAAAACTATAACTACCACTAATGACTGCTCTCTGCTTCAAGAAGACTTAAACAGGGTATCTGCATATTGTGTAAAAAAAACAAACTCAAGTTAAGTATTCCCAAATGTAAACTTATGAACTTCTCTAAAAACAAAAACATAGTCAAGTTTAATTATTTTCTTTGCAATGAGTTACTAATAAGGGAAACTTGTATTTGTGACCTCGGCGTTCTTTTAGACAACAAATTACATCTAAACCTACATATAGATAAAATAACGACCAAAGCGCGGCAAATGCACAGTCTTGTGATGAGAGCTTCATCTGATTTTAAACGCCCAGCTACATTTCTTCATCTTTTCAACTTTCTGGTCCGTCCTCAGGTTGAATATGCCAGCGTGATATGGGATCCACACACCCACACTATGATAAATACATTAAGGCCGTTGAAAAAGTTCAACGTAAATATCTAAGAGGTAGGCAATTTAAGTGCCACTTGCAACGTTCCTCTTATGTTGAATCACTTCAAAAGTTTAAGTTGCTTTCCTTACAATCAAGACGTCTACTCTTACAGGTTATGTTGCTTTATGGACTCATTCACCATACTATTAACTGCCCAGAACTGGTATCTAAAATATTTTACATAGTGCCAAGAACTGTAATTAGACGGGAGTCACGAGCGTATCTCTTTTAATGCAGGCCAGCGGGCGCCTCTGCACAGAATGGTCAAAAATTTTAATAAGTACTTTCTGAAAGTGGATATATTTGCCTCAACTCGTTCTGGTTTCTCAAGGGAATCTAGATCCATTTTGCAAACTAATGAGCCAATTTTTGCTCACAATTGGGTACAGCTGTTACGAGTGTATGTGTTATTTTGTTGATAAATATAATTTAGTATTAGCCATAAGGGAAAAAAATGTAATGTAAGTTTAAAGAATATTTAGCATCCATCCAACACATTTAATATGTGTCACTGTACATCGGTCAGTAATACGTGAAAACGCAGTTGACTGTACATTAATCTATTTGTTAAGTTTATATAATTAGGTTAAGATAAAATGTATAGTTGTTTGTTTTCCAAATAAATAAATAAATAGTTGCTACCTGCGACTAAACTTGCAAACAAACTTATTGAAGCGTTGGCTGTGCGAATTAAAAAAAATATTTTAGGGATATTTCCCTGAAATATATATTTCTTTTGAACCAACAGCGAAGGAAAATTACTTTGCGTTTTCTAAATGCCAAGTATAAGTCCATGAAGACAAAGTTTAATGACAGACAACTTGCAGAAGGCATTTATTTAAAAAGAAAACAAAGATTTTGAGGTTATATTTAGTAAGAAACAACCTTTCAACTCACAACTCTTAGAAATATGTACATGCTAATAAATAATACATGTCAATAACTTGACAGTTGAGTGATTGATATCAAGGATTAGGGATGCCCATACATTAGATCCGTATCGATATATTTTAAACAAAACCGATAACGTTCAGTACCCAGCGTGTTATTCTATTTAAAATATTACAATGCATCTCACTTATGTGTAGTAATTGTATAGAAAAAGATCATTCATTATTTAAGACGGATGGATTTGGATATGAAAATCAGTTTTCTTGTTGAATTCTTTTCGCATCTAAGGTGTATGGTACCAATAAAAACGTCGCTCAAGTCACTACAGAAGCGTCATACCCTTTTTTTTTTTTTTTTTTTTTTGTGGATGGGAAATCATCAAATGACTCCTCCCGCTCTGGGCGGAGCGGGAGGGCGTGTCAGACTTTTACTGACTAAAACCCACCCGTGTTCCTTCTGTTGCCTGTGCCGGGGCCACGGTAACTCTTTCGAACATCCCGCAACCCTAGCTGGCATCGGCCCTAGCGGACCCCGTCAATAGTGCTGACATCTCTTTGAGGCGCGCGTGGAACACGACGCGCCGTCGACTCGGGCCTGGTCCTTACCGGACGGCGAGCTACCCATTGCTCGCCGTCCGCAAGCCCGCGCCTACGGTGGCCGGGAATCGGCTGCCGATTCCCGACGCCCAGGGCGTCTCCTGCGGCGACTAGGGGCGTGAGGGTGCAAAGCTTGCCTCTCCCTCACGCGTCCCGCCTCCTCCTTCACGAGCATTACTGCTTCGCAGAAGGAGGTAATGGCTTCCCATGCACTCTCGCTCCGTACCATGGCCTGGACCAGGGCCGGACGCGAGAGATCGCCGCCGCCGATCGCTTCCGCGAGGACACGGCGGTGCTCCGCCCAAGCCGGGCAGACCTCCACCGTATGCTCCACCGTGTCCTCCGGGCGATCCACACAGTGGTGACACCCGGGCGTTTCCTCCCGCCTTATCCGGAACAGGTACCTCCCGAAGCACCCGTGTCCGGTGAGGACCTGCGTCAGGCGGAAGGTGAGGACGCCGTGGCGCCTCTCCAGCCACTCCTCAAAGAGGGGACTTATCGCCGCAATTGTGGCGTGCCCAGCGCTGGGTTGCGACAATCGCACTCTCCATGCCGCCATGAGATCCTGCCGGAGCTCTGTCCGCCGTGCCGCGATTTCTCGCGGCAACGGAGTTACGCCCCGGCGTCCTGCCTCCTCGCGCCACTCCCAGATGTGCGCGAGGACTTTTGCCTCCAGATCCCATGGCGGTAATCCGGCAAGGAGGTTCGCCGCCTCCCCGGAGACCGTGCGGTATCCCCGGGCTAACCGGATGGCCATGACCCTCTGGGACGCGTTCAACCGACGGACCGGTCGCCGCCTCACGGAACGCGCCCACACCGGAGCTCCGTAAAGGGCCATGGACCGCACGACCCCCGCGTAGAGCCTCCGGCAGGAGGCGTTTGGACCCCCCAGATTGGGCAGGAGCCGCCCCAAGGCAGCCCCGGCCCGCTCCAGTCTGGGAGCCAAACGTCGGAAATGCTCCACGAAATTCCACCGGCTGTCGAGGACGAGTCCCAGGTACTTCATCGTCGACTCGACACCGATGAGAACCCCTCCTACCGTTATTTGGGAACCCGATGGTGGCGCGTTCCGAGGACCATGAAAACACATGGCCTCGGACTTGTGCAAGGCCACCTCGAGTCCCAATTGCCGGATCCTCTCTACGATTGTCGCAACCCCGCGTGCCGCTAATTCGGCCGCCGCCTGGTGCGACCTCCCCTGCGCCAGGACCAGCGTGTCGTCAGCGTAGCAAACTACGCTGACGCCACCAGGGAGGTCGGCGCGCAGCACCCAGTCGTACCCGATGTCCCACAGATGCGGTCCCAGAACCGATCCCTGCGGGACACCGCACGACATCTCTCGCCGGTTCCACTCTCCCCGGTGACCGGGGTAGATGACGGCCCTGTCCGTCAGATAGGCCTCGACCACGCGACAGAGGTAGGTCGGCACTCGGTGATACCGGAGTGCCTCCCTGATGCAACTCCAGGGCAGGGTGTTGAAGGCATTGGCGATGTCTAGAGACACCGCCAAGACGACCCCACCCCGGGCCACAGCATCCCCCGTCGTGAGGGCTCGTACGCGCATGATGGCGTCCACCGTAGAGCGCCCCTTGCGGAAACCAAACTGGCTCTCCGCCAAATCCGGCCCCACCCTCACCAGCCGCCCGACAAGGCGGTCTGCAATGACTCTTTCAAAGAGCTTGCCCACCTCGTCGAAAGCGTCATACCCTAGAGTGAAAAAGGTTGAAAAGTTAATTTTCAAAGATTGCGTAATTTTTGATGTGATGTCGTTACTCGTTATAGCTCTTTTAAATTGTTCATTATGGAACGCAGAATGTCCGTTTCATACAGATACTCGCAATTAGTACCTATATTTATAATTATTATAAACGTCAGATGTTTGTTGGTCCTAGGGCGATTTACAACGATGTCCTTTCAACAAAAAACCCATAGGAAAATAGCACTTTCAGAATTTCCAATTTTCCGGGCAATTTTTACAATTATTTGTCTTTCCCTAAAGCCTTATTCGGACTATTCAACATTAAAGAATAAGTAACCAAATCAGTCCAGTCAGCAGTTACCAGAACAGAATTTCATTTTTATTTAAATAAACTTCAATCGGTGCTCAAAAGTTACATAGATACAAATATTTAGCATCAAAATAAAATCTGTTTTGAATGTTAGTTCCACGAAATGTTCGTATAGAAACTTCATCATAAAACTTTTACCAAAGGTTTCAGACTTGGAGAGGCATTAAAAAATCTTTTGATATGTACTTTACAAGTAGGTTAAATGTACGATTTAGTTGTGTTTGACTGAAGCAGTAAATAATTCCTGGTAGCAGAACGTGACCTTCCGATCACAATTCGAAATATTTAGAAGGAAATTGCAAATCTTTTGCTTCAAATGTTTGAAAAATTCATGATCTGCTCAACAATGTAATTAACGCAATAAATTTTGTTGAACTGTCAAAATGAAAGTGATTGCTACTGTAAGTGTGTTATGAAATTCCCCACGGGAGTGAATTAATCATAATACCCTATGTCGATGACGATGATGTGTACTACTAACTAACTAACTCTATGAATGATAGGCTGAGGAATGATGTGATAAGGCAAGTGTGCCGTTTAAAAGAAGATGTAGTGACAAAAATTTAAAAGAGTATACCTAGATGGTTTGGTTATGTTGAGAGGATGAATGAAAGGCGACAAAAAGGTATTTACAAGGCAGATGTGAGTGGAAACGCCGGGGGGAACGCCCTAGATAAGATTAAAAGGACATATTATAGTGACTCTATTGGTGACTTTATTCAGAAAGGTCAGGTGCGTAGTACTCATAACCGGAGTGCGCGTATGCGGTGTATGACCAGATGTATGAACGTGAACGAAGCAAAAGGAGTATGTAAGGATCGTAGCAAGTGGCATTCTGTAGTTTGAAGAAGGCGTGAGTTTATGATTTGATGACGAGTCCTAGGAAGGCCAATGTCCAGCAGTGTAAAGCTCTAGAATCAGTATATTTGTGTAACCAATGTATACTAGAATAGGTCACTGATTGTTTATGCGCGAATCGATCGATCGATTTATGTGAGTTGACGCCGTCAATTCCACATTGAAAATGTATGGAGGCCGTACGTCTGTATACAGTAGACTTTTTAAGATTTCAGTTTTTAACTTGTGATTTTTAAATAAAAGCTTTGGCTTTGAAGAAGTTCCTGTGAGCTTGTAGGGTTTGTAATATCAAAGTTCGGGAGGCCGGATGTCAGAGGTAGCAAAACCAATATAAGCTGACCTTGTACGTAGGGTGTTCTGAAAGTCTTGAGATTTAACTTTATTTTTCACAATTTTTCAAAACAACTGTCACCACAATTAATACACTTCTGCCTCCTTATAAACCAATCACTAAAAATGTCTATCCATTTTTGTTCAGGAATTTCCGCACATATATTCAATTCAATAATTCCCCGAATACCGAAAAAAGCACGATCATTTTCTTTTTTATCGACTTAAATTTTTTTACTTCAGTCGGAGTTTCTTCGTCTTCAATCACCCATATTTTATTTTGCTGCTTTGTGGGCACGTCATAATAATAAAGCCACGTTTCGTCGCCCGGGACGATTGAAATGATGTCTTTAGATTTTCCGTTTCCAAACTTTGCAATCATTTTTTTACACCATTTAACTCGCTGTTCCTTTTGTTCATCGGTAAGTTTATGTGGAATCCAAAGAGTACAAACTTTTCTATAACCTAAATGATGGTGAATAATTGAATTTAACGCTGCTGAGCCAATCTGTAGTAAGGACTCTATTTGTCGGTAGGTTATTCGCCGGTCAGTTTCAATAAAATTTTTAACTGCAGAAATATTTTCCGGCGTAACTGCTTCCGGCTGTTGTCCTGAACGCGTGTTGTCGTCTTCTAGGTTAAAATAGCCATGCTCAAACTGTTTGTATCATCTGTAGACGGTTGCACGAGAGGGACAGTCATCAATTGCGCGATATTCGATAGCCGTCCACGAAACCATTGTAGTGAACTTGTTTGAACACGATCTGCGGCAATACTGAATGCAATCAAATGACAACTGACACTAACGTATATCTATCATAACACAAACAATCAAACTACGTGTACTCGTCGGCCATTCGCCTCAGTATTATTAAGTTTAGCAAGACTTTCAGAACACCCTACGTATTTTACTGAACCTACGGACTTGGAGTTATGAAGTTTCTTGCCCATTCTTCTCCATTGGAAACTACCTTTTGGAAGGGGTCACTTTATCAAATTCTTTTTTTAAATGTTGACATTCAAAGTGCCTTTTAGTAATCTAATCGAAATAAATGATTCGACTTTCATTTTCATAAAGTAAAACGCCATTTGCAAATATGAGAGCAACTTCTGAATCGGTCATTACTTTTATCGTAAACCTTTTCCAAGAACCCAAATCTCAGTTTAACCCATAGTTAGTCTATGGTTTAACCCTAATATGTATTCAGTTCTGTTTTCCCAATAGCTGATCGGCACTCATTAAACATGAATTATCTTTGTCGATTGCATTTGCAACATATATTTATTGCTTCAATGAAAATAAACCAAGCTACTCATACGCCATCTTGCGCCCGTCGGCCACGTAAATAGACTTGAATCCGTTGCCTATCTGTGATATATCTGCGTGGTGCACGGTAGTGCATCAGTCAAGTTCGGTAAACGTGTTTAATTGTGGGCACCTACTGGGCCAAAGTAATCTAGTTGAAGTGACAATAAATTGTTTATTTTGTAAATAGCATATCGAAATCACATTAAAAACGTCATATAAAAAAATAAGCTAGATGGAATCGACATTTATTCCTATCTGACTAGAAATGGTGAAACAAACTCAGTTACCTAACTCACAGTGCCGCGGACTCGCATAGCTTGTATGTTTATTTTATTTCGTTGAAATAGAGGTGGTAAGTAATGAAAGTGTTTGTCTCACAGAGAGGAGGCCTGTGTCCCAGCAGTGGTAATGTTATAGCCTGATTATGCTGATGAAAGTGTTAACAAGACGAATGTTCTATTACCGCGTAGTTCTGAGTAGGTAACTGATAGGTACCTAATTTTAAAGATAAGTAGTATTTTTTTAGGAACCCTGTTTGGTTGATTTGTGTTGTAGGTACAAACATTTACAACTTGTCAAATAATTCCCGTCTGAACACAATCACCGCCTGTTTCATTAAATGTTTCTGTACCTACGCACTAAACAAAAAACAGAAAATTTCAGAAACTTTCTCTAATATGTCGCTAAACTATCTAGTTGAAATTACATAATTGAAAATAAGATAGGCTTATTAAAGTAAGGCTAATATACCTTTATTTTTTTTTTGGTGGGTAGTCATCAAATGACTTCTCCCACTCTGATCGGAGCGGGAGGTCGTGTCACTTTTACGACTTTTACTGACTAAAACCCACCCGCGTTCCTTCTGTTGTCTATGGAGGAAGACTAGATGCTACTATACCTACCGTTATGGAATTTAAAGGTGACAAACTGTGAATCGATCGACCTTTGCTTGACGTGAATATGAAATAATAAATGACTATATTATATTATTCTTACGTATAAGACTAAAATAAATGAAAGGATTGATAAAAATTATTTATATTTTAAAATAAAATGTAATAAAAACATACAATATTATATTATAGAATCTATAATTTAATAATTTGACTTAGAAAATTTGCAGTGCCCTTACAGGGTGTTGTATGTCTTAATAATGCGCCATGAAATTTTAATGCATACTTAGGTAAACAAAAAACGTGTGTAGTCGGGGGAACCCGTCAGGAAAGAAGTTCCTTCTCACAAAATTTTGGCAGCCGCCGTCTTGGATTTACAAATGTTGATCTCACTATCGGCTTTAGCAGACTCGAAAACTATGAAAACGACACCCATGACGAAAAATGTTAAAATTTTCGCAGCCGCCATCTTTGATTTTCTTTTTGATTTCATTATCGGCTTTTATACTAGGTTTTTTTTTTAGATAGGTTTGCTCTTGACTCTAGTCTAGGTCAGAGGTAACAGAGACAAAGTCGACGATGGAGCGAGCTTACCCAGAAGAACTAGGTTTCATAAAACCTTAAATCCGATGAGTAATTATGTTGAATATGAAGTAATATTATAAAGTCCTAATATCTTTAATTCCATAATTTTGATATTGCAAAAGTTGTTATTTTATTACCTCTCTAGTTATTTATTAACTAGTTGTTGCTTCGCACCCGTGTGAAATTTCCAAAAATCCTTCCATGATGGATGCGAACAACATAAAAGGCATCAACTGCTAAAGTTTCAAGCTTGTAGCCCCAGCGGTTTAGTCAGTCAGTCAGGACAAGTAATTATATAGGGTGTAAGGGACAGCCCTCCGCAGACTGATGGGGTGACTTCAGTATATCATACTAAGATGACTGGTACATGAAATTATTTCAGGAACGTTATGGGAACCCAATAAACCTGATTTCTTTTATTACCTCAAACGCAATGTATCGTTACCGTGGCAAAACGCGCGTAGCGAACGGCAGCGCAGCGATCCTTCGGCCGCCGAGTATTGAAATAAGCGGCGGCCGAAGGCTCGCTGCGCTAAAATAAAAAAATCAGCAATGAATGTTGAAACATCCATTGCTGATTTTTTTAGTTTAGCTGTTTTATTTACATAAATGGAGTGCTGCGTACAGATAATGTATTTTTACATTGAAATAAAGGAATAGTAGCTGAAAATACGATTAAAAAAATGAAAATTTTCCTGAGAATATTTCCGGTGGAATATAATTCAAAATAAGGAGCTGAATGCACCCTGTTAGTTTGCGGAGGGCTGTCCCTTTACACCCTGCATATGTACCTACCTATAAATAGATTGACAGTGTTATTTAATAAACCTCCAGTAATCACTGAAATGCCTGCCAATATGTTAGATTTTATGCAATAATCGTTAATATCAATTGCATTAACTGATATTAAACTACATCTGGTTAAAATAGACCAGACCTAGAAGCTAACATTTTCATTTAGGAAATGCGCAAGAAATCATATTTATCAGTTAAGTGCTAATAGATCACCAATAATCCGATTGATTACGATAATAATGTTCTACACTTAAGTAGCTAGTTGAAAGAGTACTGAAATAGTATTAGAAGTAATTGTTTGTTGAAATGCCGTATCGAATCCCGCGCATACCGAACCCGGTGTAAAATAGTCAGCTGGCGGTTCGCTCCCAAGCCAAAAATCTTATCTAATTTAAATAAGCGCCAAACATAGCTGTAGGTTACTGAACTTCCCTAATTTTTCCCGGGCTATCGGACTAATATAAAACGTTTAAATTAGAATGATGCCTGCCAACCTGTTTACCTTTTATAACCAAAAATAAATGCGAGCCTCTCAATCCGTGACGCTCGCAGCGCCATCTAGCTTGGTACGGTGCAAACACATTAGTACTGTGACCTAGTAAATGTTTGTTTGTTTAACTCCATCTGTTGGCGCGCGAATGAACTAGTTTCCTGGCAGTTATTTTTATAGTCCGATCATTGTTAGGCAATATAATTTTAGGAGGTTGATTTCTTCGAAATGCTTGTTGCTTTTAGTTTTGAAGCCATTGCCTTGCTCCATTTTTATAAAAGGAACAGGATTCCGCGCACTTGTGCATGCGCATGCTACCGTTAAATAACTAATTGGTTATGTACGTCAACATTTTTTAATTAATAATCAGTTGACTACTAGTAGAGTTCTTTGTGAAAGATCACGTCTGCAAAAGACCTATTTCTCTCGCAAACTGCATAGGGCCCATATCCCGTCCGATGCTCCCTGTACCGTTCCACCCATACATCCATGTCAGTGTATTGATTGACAAGCCCATGAGAGCTGCTTTGTCCCTGGGATGGTAACAAGTCCATAGACCGTCAGGCGGGTTAAAGCCTGGCTCATCGGCGAAAAGTTGCTTGCCTGTCGGTCTTCTACACACTGTACTTCGGAGAATTTGCGCAGGAGCTCCACGACCTGATCCCACCATCTCCCTTTCACTATCGGACTGCCAAACGTACTGCAGAGCTTGATTGACATTTCAACCAGTCGTACTCAGCGCAGAAGCGCTGAGGAGCTGTGGAGGAGAACCTCCACAGTTATTATGCGCACGGTCAAAGTATGGAACTCTCTGCCAGCGTCTGTGTCCCCTTCCTCATATAACCCGAGCCTTCAAAGCAAGAGTGAACAGGCCTCTTCTAGGCACGCTCGATCCATCGTAGACCTCACACATCGCTTTCCATCAGATGAGATCGACGTCAAGAGCAAGCCAATTACGCAATAAAAAAACTTTTTTACAAAAAAAAAAAACAACCAACTTCCAAAAAAAAAACTACAAAATGAAAAATAACTTTAATTTCTCAAGTCTTAACATAACATAACATGACGCCTTGTTTCCCCCCGAAGGGTAAGGCAGAGGTGTACCTGTAGTACACCTCAGCTGTATATCGATGTCTTTCGATCTGTATTTCAGTTTTTGGTCACCTACTTCCGAAATTAAAGTTATTTTCACTTTGTAGTATTTTTTGAAAATCGTTTGTTTTTTTTTTTGTAAAAAGTTTTTATTTTTCGCTTTTTAGTGGGTCAGTTTGTAATTTATCTAAGTTACAATAGCCTCTTGTCAACTGCTCAATACCTTTTTACAAAATATTGCTTTTCCTGATGCAGGGACGTTAATTGTTGAAAAGTTCTTCTGGTAAGAACTAGGAGAACTGGAGCTGATATCGCCATCAGCTCCATTTCACTATATGCACTGTGACGAGCATAAATTGCGTAGCAACCATCAAAGTAATCGAATCGAACAACACTTCACCAAATGGTGCTTTCCTAGAGAACATGCACGAGTTACTATAAAAAATACCGAAATCCATGGGATCCTCTCGTCAGATTCTGACTTGGTGACACAATGGGACCACCTCAAGAGCATATCCTTTCAAATAAAAAATAATTTTCAAAATCGGTCCACAATTGACGGAGAAGTCGGTGAACCTACATTTAAAAAAAAACATAAAGATACATAGAAACAGATAAAGAATATATATGTATTTGCTCAAACATGTGTACACATACAATAATAAAATGCATGCAGGATGACAAAAAAATAAAATATAGTCTGACTGCCTAACCCTTCGGGGATTACAGGCGTGATGTTGTGTATTTGTGTTATGTTTGCCACATACTCATCATCCTCTGCCCAGCCTTTTCCCAACTATTTTGGGGTCGGCTTCCAGTCTAACCGGACGCAGCTGAATACCAGTATTTTACATGGAGCGACTGCCTATCTGACCTCCACAACCCAGTAACTGGGTAATACGATACCCCTTGGAAAGACTGGTTGTCAGACTTTCGGGCTTCTGACAACCCGTAACAACTGTCAAAGATCCACAAATGACAGCCAAGACCAACGGCTTAACGTGCTTTCCGAGGCACGGAGGAGTCTCGGTATGTAAAGATGGTCACCCATCCACAAACCAACCCCGGTAAGCGTAGCTTAACCTAATGGATCGACCCGTGCGGCTGTTATTACTTATCCACGAGCTCCTCTCATGTTTGCCACATACTATGGGGTGGTAATAATTAATTTCAACACTATATTATTAATTTAACGTCAATTCTGCAAACAATAATAAATTAGGTATAATATAAATTTCAACAGCAAAGAATAAATAATAATAAATATATCCAAATACACATACATAACACTACAAAAAGCTGCTATATTAAACACTTGCCGCATAGTAAGAAAATTTTTACAACTAGACTTGGATAATAATTTCACTGCAGTACAGAGCAATTTATCTTCTCAGAATAATAACTAGAATCTCACCTTGGTTCACACCCGTGAGATTCTGAAAATACCAGGTACTAACCTGAGAAAATTAAATTAAAAACCAAAATAATAATAATGCATAAAAATAAAAATCTATGTCAAAATAAAAGATTCTGTCAAAGATTCATTAATAGTAGGTATAGTAATGTTGTTGTAAGTGCTTTGTTAGTTAGAAACGATTTTAGCTGTTTTTCAATTATACGTTATTGCTGCCTCCAACTTTGGGTTACTTATTATATTTATTGGGAGCCATGCAGAAAACACTTTTGCGCATAAGTGCAGTCCTACTCCTAGACAGACAAAGCTGACTTTGATCACGCGTGTTTCTGGAAAATTTGTACATACAATCGAACATATTATAACCTCCTCCTTTTTTGAAGTCGAAAATAAGACAGAGCATATTATTTTTCATTTCTCATCTCGGAAAGTAGTGTTTGTTTGATCCGAGTAGCGGGTGGAAGACGTTGCTCCCCCCCCTTTGGCCGGGAAAGACTCATAGTAATAGATTCCCTCTTTATGGCGGGAATGATTTTTAAAAATAGAACTAAATTTGGTAGGTAGTCGGCTACGAAAATTTTTACATAATGGGGTTAAAAACTGAAAGCTCGTCATAGGTGGCACTTTTGTCCGTCTTCAAACCGCCATTGTTGTTTAAGTATGTGTTCACTGTTGTGTCAATTACAAAATATACGAAAACGGGACAAAAATGTCTACGAATCTGTCTTCAGCTGACGGGTTGACTGGTTAGACTTTCGTAAATGAAAAAATAGAGGGTATAGCAGTCTTCCTCAGCCTTTTATAGATATTTTCATCACATAGAACAGACAAAACGGATATATCTATGTGCGAAATATTCTAAATAACTATGAGATTCATTGCAGGATATGTATTAATATTAGGCAGTAGGTAGTTTGGTATGAGGGTATTAAATACAATACAATGCAACATAGCGAATGCTGCTTAGATGCTACTTAGATATATTATTATTATATTTTGGTCGATTCAAAGATAATCTTATTACACACACCCTTAAATAATGCATTTATACTTATATAAATACCCACAAGTGCCTGTAACGAAAACACACTAACTTAGTTCTATGTTTTATGACAAAAACCATCATCACCTGTGTACGAATTTCTCTGATAAAAGTCTTCAGGTTTATAATGGATAGCACATAACCTCGACGTATTATTGAGATTCCAATTTTTTCTTCGGAGAGCTCTCTCCCACAGTTTTCTTCTTTTAACATCTTTGGGGAATACTAGTTATATTCCCCGAATTTTTGCAGTTAACAGCTGTGCAACGGGGCATATTAATGGGGAAGGTCGGGCAAAGCTAATTGTAGATGGCGTGATCATAGCTAGGTCCCCACGGCCTACAATAAGTTTGACATTTCGTTCAGTCATGAGTTTACTTTTATTTCGCTATTTCGTTATTTTCGGTGATTTCAATATTTTAAATCAAGTAAATGATATGGAAAGTGTCAGAATTTAAAACCATAAATATATCCTCAAAGTCACTTTCTCCAAAATGTTTCTACTTTGTTTAATTTATAAAACATCTCTACGAATAGCTTTAAGCCACCATCTTTTAATTTTAGGGTCTCTCGGGGAATGGTGGACTCCAATTTCGGAGTATTTAGTAACACAACAACGCATCATTTTCGCAAAAATAATATAAAACCACCTCACACCTTGTATTATTGGCTTGTGTTGGGAACTAGCTACGACAGCGCTATTTTGACAGTTGCCTTCCCCATTATTTATGAGTAAAAGAAGTTGATTGTTTACAAAAAAATGTATGAATATTGGCAGCTAGGGCAAAACTTGGCTAATCCGTGATATGTAGCTATTCGGTGATAGATAATATGTGTTTTATTACCAAGTTACTACTGACTTGATAAATGTATATTTTTCAATCATTATAGTATTTGCCACATTTTTAGATATAAGTTAGCAAAGCTTCTTTTGTCTACTGTATCACAGTAAATTTAAAAAATAATCTGATCAATGAATCGAATTTTACAATTAAAAAACAAAACTATCACCGATTACCCAAGTTTTGCCCTACCTGTCAAATTTTAAGACAGACAATGGTGGCGATATCTGAAGTGAGCAAGTGGCAGTTTTAATCCTCAATACCGTTAAAATTTAAAAAAAAAGCTGCGGTCCTGTGAGTGTATAAGCAGCCAGTGCAAATAAAAAAAGAAACCTATTATGCGGGACGGCCCGCGGCAGTGAAGCGGTGTGTTCCATATTTCAAATTTAAAGAAGACTATATAATTTGGCGCGATACTAAATCTGTAAGCTGTACTGAAATTCAAAATCTCGGTTTTATAGACTAATAAAATATTTGATTAAAAATGAGTGCAAACGATCCTGAAATGTTAACTTCAGATTCGGCAAATACAGTAATCGAAAATCTTTTGCCAGAAACAAAGGAAATATACTGAAATCCATACAATGATTTTATGACGTGGCGAGCAAACAAGAAAATAAAATCATTTTCGGAAAGCGTGTTTCTTAGATACATGGTACTTCAATGGACTATCTAGTAATATACAGCCTTCTATGCTATGGATCAGGTATTCAATGCTCAAGAGTAAACTAAGTATAAAACACAACGTAGATTAGAAAAAAATCCATAATTTAACATCGTTTTTGAAAAGACAGTCTTGTCGGGGTTGAAGAGCAAAAAATCCTAGGTTTTCACCTTTAATGAAGTGGAAATTTTTTTAAATGAAGTCACTGATGAGATATATTTTGCAGCGAAGGTAAGCTATAAACGTTTATCTAGGTAGGGAGAGGAACTCTAAAAATTAACGTTTTTCCAACGTCTTTACTCTGATATGTATTACATATAGGTTTGTATAAAAAGAGGCAATGACACTGACCAGATTGCGTATATTGAGACTAAAGACGTTGGAACGGCCTGCATTTTTAGAGTAAAAGATCTCTACCTGTTTATTTTACCTACATACCTAAAAGATAAATACTGACAAAATTATATGTTTTTCACAGATGGTATTGATACTCGGTATAAGCGGCGCCTGCAGAAGCAGTGAGCTCACAAATCTAACAAATAACGACGTTAAAATTCAAGGCCAATAACTCGTAAAGTTGACTAAAACGTAAACAAATAAGTAAGAGAAGAGTTTATACAGATAGTAAGTATACTAATGACATAAAAACGGATCGCTTTTTTCTCAACTACCAAAAGGGAAAATGCTATAAACAAGTGATCAGTAAAAATAAAATCTCAGGTATGCCGAAGCAGATAGCAACATAAATTTGAATTTACCAAACTGTGAGCAGTATACCGGGCATTGTTATAGAAGAACGTCAGCCATACTGTTAGCCGATTCTGGGGCGAACTTGACAATGTTAAAAAGTCATGGAGAATGGAAATCCAGCACAGTCGCGGAAGGCTACATTGAGAATCCTGTCCAAAATAAAACTAAAATTTGAAACAAATTAACTGAGACTATAAATTTACGCCCCAATTCGAATCAAACAAATACTTCAAGGGAGTCTCCGTCATGCATTCCACCGTCTAATCAAATACCTACTTTTACAGGCATTTATCACAGCCAAATTTGTCATAATAAGTATATCAAGCAGCGTAAAATAATCCTAACAAAACATTTAACGTTAAATTTCACAAATTGTTCTAACTTCTCAGTTAACTTTAAATAGACAGGTACTACTTAGGGTATTATTAACAATCAATATTTTAGAAAAACTACTATTTTTTTTTCCTTTTATTCGAAATGAAAAGTAGTGTGTCTAACACGGGTGAAAGTCACCAATTCCTTTCGACCCTTGTATAACAATCTATCATCAAGCCTGCAACTATTTCTGTGTTTGCTCTCATTTTGTAACAAATTAAAAAGAATAGCTAATAGGTAGAGAGTGGCGACATTAGCTAGGCGGTAGTGGCGCTGATAGCTCAGCGGGGTAATAGCGCAACACACTTACAGTATTCATTTTGACAGGTCAACGACACTCATTGCGTTATTTACGTTGTTAAGCAGACATATTTTTCGAACATATGAAGCAGTGGATTAGCAAAAAGCTTCAAAATGATTCAGTGTATTACGCAGTTAGGGTGCTGGGTCCACCGGACATTTATTTAAGTACCTACACAACCTAGGTACCATAGAAGAGGTACTTCATTTAATAAAATACTATATACTTTTAAAGCGTAATTATTGAAATCATCAAATCAGTATAGATTAATTTACATTTTATATAGTGAGATACATCTGTCAGCTCTTCAAGATGACTCCCTAATTGTTTTTCAAGTTTGTAAATTCATGCCTAAAAGTGTTTATCTCATAATCTTAGGCCATTTTCTTATAATTAGGTACCTACTCAAAAAGGTTGCATGGTTCAATCAAGCAGGTTAAGATCCGTACCTACTTAGTCATTATAGTATTGTAGAGCTCTATAGTTCTACAGTAGCTGGATAGCGAGGGGGACTCGAAAGGCTCGTTGATTTTTATCCATACAGGGTGACAGGAAAATTCAACCTATTCCTTGAAAGGGATACTAGAGGAGGATACTAGAGCTCATTAGCAACAAATTAAGTCCAGTAAGCTAGGGATCAAAACTGGATGTCTACCGAGCTGTGACAGTCCTTCGATTTTTTAGAAATTTTCTGAGTTTGTTACAAAAACTTGTCTGACTTGTTATTTTTAACAAGACGTGTTTACTTCAGCTCGACAAAAATAATTATGCGTCATATCAAACTAGGGAATGCAAACTCGATGTCGCAAGATTACGAATCTCGAGATCACGAACGAGATTTCGAGACTGAGCAAGCGCGACTTCGCACTATGCTTCTTGAAAAGCCATTTTCAAAATAATAATCAATGAATTTATAGTGTGTGTGAACGCATTACATTTAGATGGATGGCACTAAGTGTTAATCTAAAATATTTACGGACATAATATGATGTGCCCATTAAACTTTGTTTTCATTAGCAGAACATCTTTCTTGTTGCTTGTTTCTAGATTATCTTCCTTTACTTCAACTCCGTTAGATAACAGATTTTTTTCTGTCCACCCTTCACTTTCAGTATTTTACTTTGTGAAAAATAAAGGAATGTGAAGATTAAAAAATAATAGCTAAGTGGTGTTTTAATAAACTAGTACCTAGGTACATTTTCGTTCGCAGCGTCTAGCGACTCGATGGTGTAGGCTATTATAGCAGTAGATATTGAAAATTGTGTATAGAGTGATTTAGCTAGTAATCTGTGCTTATTAGTCTATTACTTCGTTTTCTTTCCGACTTTTTCTTTTTGCTCGGCTCCTAAGGGTCGTATGTTAAATAGCCTATAACTGTCCTCGAGAATTGGGCTACCAAATGCAAAAACTATCTACTTTATTTTATTGCAAACTAGCGAGCCGCCCTTGCTTAGCACGAGTGCAATGTTGACATCTCAATACATCGAGATAAACGTGATATATCCAAGTCAAATCTTAATGTTTTATACACATAAATGCTCTAAATCAGTGATTCCCAAAGTGGTCCAGGTGGACCCCCTGGGGTCAATGGGAGACTCGACGGGGGTCTACTTTGGCGTGACAAAAAGTGGGGGTTCACAATTCGTAAGCGCGGGGTCCACGAAAATTTATCTGCTTTCGATAGTGAAGAATTAAAATGTTGGCTTGACTTCACCTATCAATGTAGGCAGATAATATTTTAAGAAGCTCAGCGACTGTTACTTGTAAAAACTTGCATATTCCATATTCAGTACAACGTGTCGAGACTTGCGAAGCGCCGCCGTCTGCAACGCTTGTTCAGACGTGCAAAGAGACGAAATATGACTTGTGGTGTGTGTGCTTGCAATCTTGCATGAACTTGTTTGAATGGGGAGTTTTCTTAATAAAATACTCGTAAGTGAGAATTGATTGGTTCCTTGTGCTGTGAGTAGATGTCAAAAAAGTAAAGTTGGATGGAATCACTTTTTTCATTGGCCAATTTTACTTTTTTAACATCCACTCACAGCACAATCAAATTGACCAATCAATTCTAACTTTTTTTTTCGAAAACTATTAATTCGTGGTTGGAACTCAGCCGCAACGCAAATTAAAAAGGCTAATTAAAAGGCTAAGGAAAATTAAAATTTCCATAGTTAGATCTAATCCTCACATTTTTGTCGAGTTTTGCGAATATGGTAGAAATGTACATACCTGCAGGGGGTCCACCGGAACCAGTTAAATTTAGAACGTGGTCTATGAGAAAATAGTCTGGGAACCTCTGCTCTAAATGATCGCGTACCTAGTTTAGAAGAACAACACGACAACACAGACAGATTCGAGAAGCGACTTTGGGTCGATGATAATAATGCCTAGATGTGTATATGTCAGTAGGTGCCTCAGTTCTTGTTTATTATATCTATGGTTTGTACAGTGGTTGCGAACGAATGCTAAGCTGTGTCTTGGGTTCGAACCCGGGGCGGGCAAAGCGTTATTGAGTTTAGATACTAGACAATTTTCAGTAGCAACCCGAAGTCTTAATTTACTGGCGAAATGTGTGTCTATACTCTGTGTGGACCTCTATTCGCGAGCGGAGAGCTGTGATGGCCCAGTGGTAACGGCCGCGGCTTTTGTGTCGTCGTATGTTCGAACCCAGGCAGGCACAAGTTACTTTGTGTAATTTATATCAGAACCAATGCTCTCAAATCGGTGAAGAAAAACATCGCGAGGAAATCGGCTTAGTCAAAAATTCGAAGCCATGTGACATTCACCAACTCGCACTGGGCCCGCGTGGTGGATTTGGCCGACTCCCTGTCACTGAGGAAGGAAGCCTGTGTTCCAGCAGTGGGGATGTTATAGACTGATTATGCTGTGCTGTTTATTTGGAGAATGTGGGGGACGGCTAATAAAAACACCAAACAAACGAGACTTACCTATAACTAGCAATTATGAATTAAATTATGCTATTGTAGACAAGATAGCTGCTGTTAACTTCGTATTTTCATTAGCTGTGCCCCGAAGCGACCCTTGGATCAAAATATTACCTACAACTTATAATAAACTTAAAGGGCTAATACATTTAATTTTTTTATAGAATTTTGTTTGTGTTGGGGGTTTTTTACGTAACTAACTACTTCTTAGTTTTGTAGTCTATCATTTAGTGAGAGAATTCTTGAAACTATAACATAGCTTTCTGAAATAATAAGCCTTTGGGCCGGAGAAGAAGTGTATTTTTTATTTTATGGTGAGCTTAATAATTAAGTATTAAAATATTTTAACAATACCTATTCCTATTGTCTTCATGGTTTTCTTTATAAAGACGAATGTTATTGTAGTGTTGTTTCCCCCCTGGTATCTTCTCAGAAACTCACTCTGCATCTATTTTGATACTCTATCAATTGACTCGGTGATAATTTTCACAGAATCAATATTAAAAGTATCAAAATAAAGACAAGCTGCAGACTGAATCACTGTCGTAGAGACATTTACTATGTTATATCTCCAGCATTAGAGCAACAAGTGAGTTTAGACGTCCATCTCCTCAGCATAATCGCCTATAACGTTCCCACTGCTGGGACACAGGCCTCTGTGAGAGGGAACGGGCCGTAATCCGCCACGCGGGCCCATGTCCTCGCGTGTTGGATATTCATGCAATTTGTTTTCAATCTTAAACCTATTTTATTTACTAGCTCAGTGAACAATGGGTTTTCACAGAGAAACAGAGAACAGAGAAATTGCTGTAAGTTTGGTGGTTGGTGATTGCAGTGGTATTGAGCTATTTGATTGTATCTGAATAGTACTCACATGATGGGATTGTGTGAAAATTAGTAAGACGCATAAGTTTAAACCATCCCGTCAGATTTATTCAGAATTAAAATAATCAAACAAATTAAGTATACCTAATTAATTAATTGTGTATAGCTAACCAATATCCTAACTTAATCGCTGTCGACTGGTAAAGTACCCAAGAGACTGGCATGTATTAAAACTCCCCTAACGAAACTCCAACATCAATTCTGACAACAAACCCTCAAGACACGGAACTGCTAACAAACCAGACATTAAATTATTTAAAATCTCTTTGTAACAAACGAACATAAAATCGCGAAACAACAGAACTATAAACCCGAATCGTTCAGCGTGGCAACATTGTCTGTCGCGTCAGACGCTCGCGTGTGGCGAGCCTGCGCAGAACCGCGCGGCGCTAGAGTCGCTCCAACGAAAATAAGTCTGTGCTCGCGCAGTTATCGCCCGGCTCCGCGGGTATTCGAACGAAATGCGCCCTCATTATGGGCAGCAACTGTTGCAAAGGCGATGCCGGCGGTAGACCTATCAGGTCTAACTCCTCTATATACAGCAGGTATTTCTTGCTGGCTATAACCATTCTTCAGGAGTTCTTCGGCGTACCTTGGGTCCTCAGACCATTACGCCCGTACGTAGTGTAGTGATAGTGCCCCAGTGTAGTGTTGTGCTTGAGGTAGTATAGCTTTAGTTATGTAATTAAGGTCGGGGACCAGTGAAAATTAAGCATGGCTCGCTAAAATCGAACGGTAACATTTTTTAAGCTGAGTTCGAATTTCGTGTGATATGATTGGATTGACTGGCTTTTGGTTTTTCTGAGCGAATTTACTGGTCTCTATTGATTTTATTTGTGTCATGAAATCTGTTGATAACCCTCTGGATGCTACAGGTGTCTACTATCGTCTCCGCAATGCGTTGTTTTATTTGTGTCATATAATTTATGAGTTCATCTCTTATTTTTAAGAGTCGCGTTACTTTTATAGATAATTTGACGTCGTATATTTATCTAGTCTAGTCGATTTGTTACACTCCTGTCCGTGCGGATGATACGGCGGACAGTTTTGTTCGTCGTTGGAAATATTGCATAGCGATTTATATAAAAAGTTTATTATGTAATAAAATATGAATTATTAATCTAACAAAATGTTTCAGGAAAGCTCTTGACGTAGGTTTGTACTATGTGGATTTGTTTAGGTACATGTAAAAATTTCTTTCATATTTTCATGATTGAGATTACACGTAATAAAATAGTGAGTGAGATATAATTTAAACTGCGCTATTCACAGTAAATAATAATATATTTAACGAATTGTTTGGTACAGCCACAGTGCTTCATCAATATTAGGTACCTAATATTTACACAAAAGCTTAGTAAAAATTATTTTAAGCCGTTGTCATTAAATCTTTCTTAACACGAGTACCTATTATATTTGATTCATAGTTTTCGAGAGTAAAGGCAGGCGGGACACATGTTGTTTTATTTCACCGAAGCGAAGCATCATTGAATGCTGCTTTTTATAGCACAAACTTTTGTCGTAACACGTCAATACTACAATGTATTTTTCATTATTTAATTTTAAAACTTACATTACATCACGCCTTGTTGCCCCGAAGGATTGGGCAGAGGTGTACCTGCCTATAGTAGGTACCTACAGTCAACTTTTTTTGAATTTTAAAACTTTTGTGACATAAGTCGTCGTTACTGTTTTTACGTAGGTATTTCTTTTCGGTTTGTCCGACTAGTTTTGAACTCGATAGGAAGTGGTACCTAAGTAAAATCGAGAACAAATTGCAATATGTATTTAAAGAATTATAATAATTAGAATCAGTAATACAACTCCATAAGTTGACATTTGAGTATAATCCTCAAATGTCAAGATTTCATGAAATAGTCATTCAATAGGATTACTTGGTCTTAGAGAGTTGTATTGATGGCTTTAATAATTATAATTCTGTAAATACATATTTGCTACGGTCGCGAATCACATTTTAATCAACATACAACCTAATACTGACCTGCAAATTGCAAAAAAACGTAAGAAAATTTGAATTACGCGGGCTACCCTGGCGCTTTTGCCTCAACCGTCAATATCGTAAATTCAAGCCATGTATCGATGGGTTGAATTTCAGTTAATGTTGGTTACTAAATTACGACAGTGTCTCCATTCTAGTCAGTTTAACACTTAAACTGTCAATTTTATAGTAAATAGTTCAAAAATTGTATGTTTTATTATAATTGTTAAAATAAATGAACGCAAATTATGCATAAATAATAAATACTGTTTTATATCGTTATAATATTTTCAACGACGTAATGCGAAAACTGCCTCGAATGCCTCGTTGGTTTATTGGTCGCAAGACTCGCAAGCGCTACTTTTGAGCATGAGGTTGGGTTCGATTCCCAGGTCGGGCAAAGTATTATTGGCTTTTTCTATCTAGAATTTCTCAGTAGCAGCCCGAAGTCTTGATTTGTGCCCCGTTGATGGCAATAGACTCGCCCCCTCTTACACGGGACTTAAACATAACTGGTGAAATGTGGGTATACTATTTATAGGTACACATCTGCCCAACCCTTCGGGGAAACAAGGCGTAATGTAGGTAGTACGAAAAATGAGAGAACAGTTAGCTAGGTACAGTAAAGGGTTGACTTCTAGCAGTGTAGGTTTCTCAATGAAATAATATGTGTTTTTCTTTCGTTACTGGGGTAAATCATTTGCCTAAGGCGAAAGGTCCAGGTAGCCCGGGAAATTCAAATTTTCTTACGTTTTTTGCCATTTGCAAGTCAGTATTAAGTTGTATGTTGATCAAAATATGATTCGCGACCGTAAAAAGTATAATTAATTTAATAATTATAATAATTAAAGTCATCAATACAACTCTTTCAGGCCAGGTAATTCTATGGAATCACAATTTCATGAAATCTTGACAATTAGAATTATACAAACAGTAGTTGTATTACTGATTTTGATGATTATAATTCTGTAAATGCATATTTGTTACGGTCGCGAATGATACTTTAATCAACATACAACTTAATACTGACTTGCAGATTACAAAAAACCTAAGAAAGTTGGAATTTCGCGGGCTACCTGTCGCTTCTCCCTTAATAAGGCTTATGTTTGACACTATATCAATGGCAGTGCCCTTTCGGATTTGAACGTGGGAATTCCGTTAAAAGTCACACACATTACGGATATCTAGGTATATCTAAATAACTCGTATATAGTACTCGTACTCGCGTGTAGGTCTACTCCTCCCTCCATCCCTCATTTCATTCGCGGCGGTGTCCTTTGACACAGATTAGTAACAAATAATCTCAACTTTAATTTGCAA
Organism: Fissipunctia ypsillon; assembly: GCA_947568875.1. Lineage (NCBI taxonomy): Eukaryota > Metazoa > Arthropoda > Insecta > Lepidoptera > Noctuidae > Fissipunctia > Fissipunctia ypsillon. The sequence goes on from OX387643.1 coordinate 29,075,516, forward strand.
TGCACAAACGAATTTGCGAACGATATTAATTGCACCGCAATTTTTTTGAATAAAAAATATAACGAACCCTCTGGGATTTGAATTAATGGTATTTTTGTCCATAGAACTTTTTAGAACTTTTACTTATTTGTTCGATGTAATTTTCATACAAACACGAATTATTCAATGAGTTTTTTATTTGGAATATTTACGTTACATTTTAGTCCTGAATTGCGGTTATGTTGGTACCATATTTAACGTAGATTCGGTAGGTACAATTATTTAGGAAAAATGTATATGTTGAGGCCATTCAGGTGTATAACAAGTTAAGTACCTACCTAACTCATTTAAGGAACCTCACATCACTGTGTTCAAGAAAAAGTTGACAAGTTGGTTATTGGATAATTGCTTTTATGACATTGGTGAATGGAATATTGTAAAAATCCAAGATGACATGTACTTAATTTTGACATTGATATGAAAGTAACGATAACTTTATAACAATATTATTTCATATTCGACTTATTACAAATCACAAATTTTAAAATTAATTGTACTTACTTGTTATGAATGACATTTGAATATTTGCACACCATTATGTTATGGTACAATATTGTATAGAAGTTAAAAAATATTAACACCATACTATGTAAAACTACATTCTTACAAATAAATAAATTCTAAATCTAACGGGTAAAAGAAACAGCAACAAGCGAGGTATGAATTTATCGACCTCTTGACTTACCGTCCACCACCTTTACTGTTGATTTATTGATTAGAACATTATTTTGTTATTGATTTTCCCCATAATAATAAATTGAGTGAAATATTGACGTAACACATAACATCACGCCTGCATTCCCCGTAGGGTTAGGCAGAGGTGTACCTATACTTAGTACACCCACATTTCGCCAGTTATGTTCAAGTCCCATGTAAGAGGGGGCGAGTCTATTGCCATCAACTGGGCACAAATCCAGACTCCGGGCTACTGATATTGACCACCTTTCATAATTCCAATAAAATATTGACGCCACTATTCTGGGACGTCGGACGTTGTCCCGTCTTCTCACCTGCTGGAAATACCACCAACATCTATAATTAGCAATGCAAGCTCACAATAAAATTAAGCACTAACATGTCATCATGGCTTTTTATATCATCTCTCTGTAACCTTGTCTCTTGAATTTGGGTCACTATGTCGGATTCCTCCGTGTGTCCAACGAACAAGGTCTTTGTGAGTTTTCTTTTAAAAGAATATTATTTAGTTCGAGTGGAAGAATTTAACGTAGTTATAATTTATTTTTCTAACGCTGGGGCCATGACAACTATCGTCACGAAGTTTCGCGCCATGATACGGTACGCGCAGATGCGACCAACCATTATCGTATCGAAGCGTTGGATCGGACTGCATTCCAGTTATCACACGGGTGGGCCGGGCGGAGGTACGGTCAAGGAGCGATATGGTTAAGCAATTTTAAAACAAAAATAAATGTAATTTTCATTCAAAATGTTGGCAATGACATACTTGAAAAAGTAAAAAAGGCGCTTAACATATTTTATTCATTGGCTGTACATCAAAAACTGCGATGAAGCTTTGTGACTATCGCACTATCACGATAGCTTTTGAGCGAGTTGAACATACGAAGCTTCATCACCCTTTAAGCAAAGGGCAATGTGACAATAGACGCATGTGTGTGGCCCCAGCGTAAGAAATAAATAGGCAATTAACAAAAGTTCAAGTGTCTGTCTATCAAAGGTTTCCAACGTTACATAACTAATATGTTCGAACACATTCATACAGTAAACAGGTACTCTACACACTACACTTACTACACTACACTTGTATTATTAAACGCTTCTTCAAACAGGCGCGACATGCGACGAGAATCGCGCGCAACACAAAGGCACCGCTCGTCGCGCGTCACGCGTTTCCTTTGTGTCGCGTGCGATTCGCGTCGCGTGTCGCGCCTGTTTTCAGGAGACTTAATGCGAAAGTAACTTTGTCTGTCTGTTACATTTTCACGCCTAAACCACTAACCCGGTCGTTATGTTGGCCATAAAGTGTATGTCGCCTGTGAGCTTGAAAAGGGCAAAGGCTACGGCTACTTGTATTCCTGGATATTATTTTTATTAAAACATTGGCCAAGTGCGAGTCGGACTCGCACACGAAGGATACCGTACAATATTTAACACTACGTTTTTTACTTTAGTAAAAAAAAAAAACACGTTTCTTGTATGGCGGAGGCTTAGTAATAGGGTTCCGTTTGGCATCCTTCGTGTACGGAACCCTAGAAATGATGCAATTCAAAATACTACACTCAGCTGAAGTCGCGGGCTAGTCTGTATTACTATAACAAGCAAAAAATACTATAAGACCGCTCTATAAATCGCACAACCAATAGAACAGTGACGTTTATTTTACCAGAAATGCGAAATTGACATTTCGTTTTGAAAGCATTACCTGTAGAAATAACGACATGTTGTTCTTCGTTTTCGATAGAGGTCGTGAATGTCATTAGGGAATCAGCTTAATGTTTTGAAGAAAATAATATCGACAGAATTGACAATTATGTCCTGAATCAACAAAACTGCAATAGATTTCCACATTGTATGATATACAATCTGTGTATCTGGATGAAATGAATTAAATGAAAACGAGCGCAGTACTAATCCATCGAAACCTCTGATCGAAACCTTTTAGAACACTAAGATTAGCAGTTAATAGAAAATTTAAAAATTGCAGTTTTCAAACAAAATAAATAGCAGAATCAACTACATAAAAAGTAAACACGCTTTATCTACGAAAAGTCACTGACCAACGCACGGTGCGGTTTGGGGTGTGGGGCTCGGCGGTGGCAATGTTTACCAAATTATTACGGACTCATATCTACATCATGTTGAAAAATAAGAAGATGAAAAATAATTTCCTGTGGCTAAAGTATTCATTTAATTTGATTGATTTTTTGTATACGGGTAAAGAACATGATTCTCTTTACGTGGTTTAAAGGGATGCCAATCGTCCTGTTCCACCTTGTATATTGTTAAATACGTTCTTGTTCTGACAAATTCACTAGTGTTTAAAAACATTTGAACATTTATCTTCAAAAGAAACAGATTTCTTAAAAAAAATTTGCTAGGTTTTATCGGTGTTGTGAACGTATATCAGATATGTTTGGACTGAAACTACAAATTGATAATGGTTTAATTATATCACTTGAGTTAATTCAAGGCACGAGGGTGAATTAGAAAGTTCGTAATCCTATCATGAAAGCAAGGGAACACACTGGCTTACGAACTTTTATTTTTCTATTTATTCACCGCCAAGCATATGGAACAATACACTTGTGGAACCATTGAGGTTCAATGTAAACTAGAACAGGCACCGCGAACAAAATGTTTGCGCAACACGTTGTTGTCCACTACCTGAATACGCATACACCGCGGTTGTCACATTTGACATGTTTACATTGAATCTCAACGTGTAGAACAAGTGTATTGAGCTAAGTCAACGCAATAAAATAATACGGGCATTTATGCGGCCTAATCTGATACTCTCAAATAAATCAAACCTATAGGGTACTTAACTGTTTTTTTCCAAAGTGTATCTTCTTTATCGTGACACCTTGCTTAAAATTATGTTTTCTGGTAGGAAGTAGGTATAATTATTCACTCAGAAAATTCTAAAACACTTGTTGGCAACTTCTTGGGTAATGTCTTGTAACTTCAAAGTCAAACTCGAATCATTTATTTAAAATAGGCACAAAAAAGCCACTTTTGAACGTCAAAAGTGCCTTTTATTATTTTTAATTTTGAGATTTACTTGTGGGTAGTTGTTGCGAACCTTTATTTATAATATAAAAACTAAGGAGAAAGAAAAATAAACCTAGAAGTAGCGTTTGGAAAACCGAATGTTGTACTTACTGGCGTGAGTATTCCCGCATTAAAACTTTGACTTTTAATTCTAAGTCGGGCAACTAAATCTGTCGAAAGAAACGAGATGATTCACTAATAAAAAACGTGTGATGCATAATGCTAGAGAAATTCTGTAACAAGCTCTGTTTACATAATTTTAAAAAGGTCCAGTGTAAATATTTTTATATGACGTGAAAGAGTTTTTGAAGCACATAATCACTAAGACAAAATATTTATAGGCAATCGATGTTGAAAAGTTGGAGTAAGTTGAAGAGGGTTTTCAGGCAACTATAGGCGGAGTGGTAATTTGTAGGTCAAATTAGTACTTAAAAACTTTAAATATTTGAAGTGGTATAACTAAAGTGTTCACATTACTTTTAAACTCTTTATTTATTTATTTATTCAGACAACATTGGTTCAAATTAATTATATGTATTGTATTATAGTGCTTAAAAATATAGAAGTTTAATGCTTGAAGAACGGACAGTCGATCATACCTGTCCGCTACAGGCATGTAGGTATTTATATAACCCCGTGTTACGACGAGACATCAAACATGTATTCTACATGTTGTGTCTATTATTTTCGTTTATTGTTTACTCATAAAAAAAGTTGTTTAGACTACTTAGTTGTATACAATCATGTCAAAACAGTAAACAAAATAGGATCTTATAAAAGACTTTCAAGTCGGTATTTATCACAACTCGTAGGTACCACCGCGGACATTTGCGGTGAACCACTTTTCGACCTTATTGCTAAGATAATAAGGTTGAAAAGTGGTCCACCCCAAATGTCCGCGATGATACCTCTAAGTGTGTAAACACGTGGTTAAAATAGCTGCAACAGAAGCAGCACTACCAACATGACACAACAAACGTGATATTGTAAATAAATCTCTAAAAGTGAGGTAAAGTGAGGTATTTTCCCACAGCGTTACAAGAACTGACTAGTTGTTTTGTAAATATCATTTCATTATTAGCTGCTATGGTCAACATAATAGCCATTCACGTGGTTAGGAAGGGTACTTTAGTATGGCACCACGCTAAGGCACCTGTCCCACCGCCCCGACGAGAAAGCAACTAGCTATTGACGATTTTCTCGCTCAAGAAACGTACAAAAGGTTGTAGATCCCGTGGAAGTAAAAGAGATAAGTACATATATTAATAGTTGATCGCTGACTGTTCACACCGCCGGCAAGTACTCTTTTGTCGCAGCAAGAAGAGCTATCTAAGAGAGTACTCGCTCACGCTTGCTTGGCGGGCAGAACACTCGCTGCGATACTCACGCTTGGTACATTTGGACAATTGGATCATTATTGATTCTAATGATTATAATTCTGTAAATACTATTTGTTACGGTCGCAAATCATATTTTAATCAACATACACCCAGACACTGAGCTGCGAATTGCAAAAATCGTAAGAAAATTTGAATTTCGCGGGCTACCTAATGCTTCCCCCTTAAATAAAGTCAGGTTGACTGCCTATAAACTTAAATGGTCCGTATATTCAAATCCCAACTGTCTTCTTTGACACTTGTATGAAATGGCTACACTACATGGTAAATTGACTTAATGTGTCAAATTGATAAAAAACTAATTTCCCTGACTGTACAATTGATCTACTTTGACTATGAGACTGTTTTTTGCGAGTGTTTTCATAGAGCGACGCGATGGTCTGTCTAATAGAGACTTGACTGTTTATATCATCTTTCAGATGTATCGAACCTATGAGGGTCGGTGGATTGGTAATTTGAATACGTAGGTACCTAAAGTTGAAACAATACAAATACATAGCCTAAGTACCTATTGCTCAGCTCGTATCACCTTACGAAAACGGATCACCTTTGGACTTTGTCACATTAAACTTGTTTCTTGTCATTGAGCTGTCTTTATTATACATAGTGTCATTTCTGCTTCACCATGTCCATCCAATAATATGACAAAGTTCTCAGTTTGGTCAAGGTTTTTTCATAGGCCGACTGTAAACTGGGATAAATGATATTTTATTTCTGTGAATTGGTTCTATCAAACAAAATACGTCAAAAAAATAATATTTTGATGAGATAGATAGATTTAGATGAGTTCTGTTAAATTGCCTATCTGACTACTCTGAGAAGAACCACCGAAAAAATAAACTAAGAGGTCACAGTCTCTTTTAAAGTCCAGACCAGATTAATGTCAAAGGTGGTATTTTTAAAAAAGAACCACACAGCTTTGAGTGTACCTCTCTAGTCAGTGTAAGGATTTGTCAGTTATCGTGTAGCTCAACTTAGAACTAAGGGAGCTCAACGACTCGATGAGCAATTCCTACCAAAGAAGACATTTGGGTAGGCCGTATAAAGTACTTAACCTGCCAGACCATCATTAAAACTAACTGAAAGAATTACACCACATAGTCCTCACATTCCAATAATAATTTAATACTTTACCCAATAAATGTTAAGTCATAAGTGTAGGACTTAATACGAGTCTAGACTCTTGATCAATCAGATAACGGATTAGAGTAGGTAGTACATAACATAAACCATAACATCACGCCTTGTTTCCCCGAAGGGTTGGGCAGAGGTGTACCTATAGTACACCCACATTTCGTCTGTTAGGTAGTACTTATAATAAAAATAGATAATCTATATACCTACATAATATAAGTAAAGTCGCATTTCGTGTCTGTCTGTGTGAACGCGTTGCTCTTCTAAACTACGCAACGGATTTTGATGCGGTTTTCAGCATAATTTAGAGAATTTAATCCGGAAGTATTATGTGTGTAGAACAATAATATTTAACTTACATAAAGCACAGAAATCACGATGTTTTGACATGTCGCCATATCAGTTCATTGCACCCGTGCGAAGCAGGGGTGGGGTTACTAGTAATCCTGCTAATATTATAAACGTGAAAGTTTGTGAGGAGGGATGGATGGATGGGTGTATGTTTGTTACTCTTTCACGCAGAAACTACTGAACGGATTTGGATGAAATTTGGCACACAGATAGTTTATTACCTGGATTAACACATAGGATACTTTAATCTCAATATCGCCACGGTATTTATGCTTATGCGGGTGAAACCGCAGGGCGCTGATAGTAACTATACAGTTTGTTAGGTTAAACGAGGGACTTATTGAGGGAGGGTATTCAGTATTCGATTCTCGTCCCAAATATGTAAAAAACCTATAACCTTAATTTATGACGTAATTGTCCAATAAAATACATTACACATAAGAATTTTTGCCGCTGGTTTTTGTCTAGCGCAAGGATGCATACACGTTGCGAGACCTTTTTCGAAATTTTTGGTATGGTTCTGTCTGTTATTTATCAGTGTTTCTTTTATTCATATTTTTATTGGTATCATGTGAGCATGAACTATTTTGTGGGTTTGAACCCTCGTTTAAAATAACATAAATATAAATTATTGTTCAGGTTTTTCAATACAGATTACCTGGTTTATAATACGAGTAAGTGTTACCGTAAATGGTGTTGTGTTTATAGACTTCCATAGCACATATAGTTATACCGAATATCTGGTCTTACGCATTATGCGCGTATTGGCTCCATCCAAGTATCTCAGCAACGCGCGTGTCTGTACGCGCGTACCTATGTATATGTAAGCGCGTAGAACGCTTTATCAGTACCTACTAGAAGGCCTAGAAAACGTGATGTTCTATAATTGTGTTAACGATGATGGAAAATTCAAAAAGTATTGGATTGGCATATGCTACCGAAAAGCTTATATCCATTCTGTTCAAAGTCATTGCAGAAATACGAAACGAAGCGATTGACTTTTGCGACTACAAAGCCATTTTCTCATCGTCAACTTTTCTTTGTTTAAATAATATGTTATTTAAATCATCAGATAACTAAATAAAGTTAGCTGTATTGCAAGCTGTAGTAAATATTTTATTACATGTTTCGTAACGGTGCGTCCACTCGATGCCAAGTTGTGTAATGTCAAAAATACTGAATGACGTAAGTAACTACTGAAGAGTTTTATAATATGGGATGAGATATGTATACACTGATCGATTAATATTATATGTTTATTAGTGTATAAATTACAGTGGAACCTAATGAAAACTAGGATTGTTTCCTAATTTAAAGATGTGTCTGGTGCTCAAACATGCCAGCATAGATTCACAACCATTCGACAGGCTCCCGCGTCGAAAATGACAATTTAATAATGACAATCATGTACATTTTCGGTTACCTGAATTGCCTTGCAATAGCTGACGGGAGAATAGCTTTCGTCTATTTGATTTAAACGGTAAAAAAATGTCGGGTTTCGGATAATTGAACTATGCGTTTTGAGGACTCCCTCGTTAGCATTGATTGATGTTCAGTTCAGCACTGAAGCGTATCGATGGTTGTGAACAGCTATGCAGGCACAACACTGTAAGCCGTACGATCGTGCTGCCTAGTGCTGGTCACAATCGATCAACCATATCGACAAGTGGGTGTCACACATTTCTTTTTTTAGTGTAGTCTATGCAGGGTTTAAAAATACCCATCATATAGCCGTTATCTACGCATTTTGTCCATCAAACTAAGTAACATTGAGCTTAAATGTTTGCTGGTCACGACTTTTATTTTTGGTTCGAATTGTAACGCACGCAAAAAAATTGTGCTGGTGCTAGCAACGGTATAGGAGTTAACGTTAAAGTTAAATTATAACTTTTAAAACGTGTTTTCGTGAAAAAAAGTATAAAAGTTGGAACTTTGACTTTCAATATCTCCGTAACCAGATGGTTCCCAGGTATGGCCCAGTAAAAAAAATATCACAGTGAAGTCGCGGTATAAGTGACTCTCTTGCACCCGTTATAGTATCCATCAATAAAAATAAAGAAAGGTATGCACGCTAATTAAATAGATTGCTTGCTGCTTCTTCTAACGTCGTCGTGAAAATAAAAACATTTACTCCGTAATTTTCAAAGTAATTTATTGTCCTCCAGACAGGTAATTTTGTAGAAGGTAGGTCGAGATTTCTATTCATTCGTGTCTCTTTGTAATGTCAAAATAACAGCTTTTTACTAAATGCATATGAAATTATATACGGTACTTATAACAAATTAACAATTTTTTTTTAAATTTTTATTTGTTTCAGTCTGTCTGCCTGTCTGTATGTTTATTCCGGCTAATATCCGAAACGGCTAGACCAATTTTAACGGGACTTTCATTCCACTGGCAGGTAGCTGATGTTATAAGGAGTAACTTAGGCTACTATTATTTTAGAAACAGAATTAGGGATCCACACAAAAAAAATTAAACCCATGAAATTGTGAATAAAATCCAATTCAAATGGCTACTAATAATTCCTTTATTTTCTGGCAACTAAGGCCCATAGATAAAATAATCTTAGTACCTATGTATGTGTGTTATATTAGTGGTTGTTGCTGCCCAAATCTTGAAATAATAGCATTTTCAACACACTTGCTCGTAAAGTGGCTCTTATTGAACCGCTTTTAGGTTCATAATGCAGTGTATTAAACATACGTGCTTTTTAGGGATCCGTAGTCAACAAGGAACCCTTATAATTACGCATGTTCGTCCATCCGCAGCTCAGCTCAGACTCGAAAGCTACTGTACTAGAAAGCTATAATTTGGCATGGATATACATATTAATCACGCCGATAAAGTGGTAAAATAAAAACATGAAAAAAAATTGTTAAGGTACCTCCTGTACACGTAAAGTGGGGATATTTTTTGTCTCGTCTACCCAATGGTGTGGGGTGTTGTTGGATAGGTGTTTTAAAAATATTGCGGGTTTATTTTTCGATTAAGGGATCCGTTTCTGAAATATTAAGCTTTAAACTGCAAATTTTTGTTAGAGTCAAGTGTGTGTCCCCCCCTCGCCAGCTAAACGGTTAGTTTTGGATATGTGAAAGAATTCACGGTATTAGTATATACAACGAAATTAACATGTTTTGAGAACATGTTTTTCAACTACAAAGTTCGCGAGCACGTTCGTAAGAAGCTGGCAGTATCATCACAACGTTAACGTTTTCCCATTGTTTGTCCTATTCTTATTCGTGTATTTATGTATATATTAATTTGCGCTTATTTATATATAATTAGGTATATATTATTATATTTATAGTTTGTAATAGGTATATGTGTATCTTTATATTTAAATAAATATGTATTCCACAATTTATCATAATTGCACCTACCACTGTTTGTCTCTGCATCACCCAAAGGTTGACTGGTAAAAAATGCCTATGGTATTAAGTCCGCCTCTGTACATTTCTGTGCATGGAGTATTAAATAAATAAAAGAATGTTAAGTTTTTCTTGGGATAAATTTATCCCAACTACCTTCATTGTGCGTGGTCTGACACGCACTTGGCCGGTATGCGCTTTTTTAATGACATCAAAGAGACTTCATGCCTTTTTATGACTACTGTGTACATAAATAAAATATTATAAATATTAACATCATATTTCATCGACTTATTTATTTTTATCAAAAGAATAACATTCTTTCGTGTTCTACATCCAAATAGCATAAAAAATATTCAGTTTGTATGCTTTTAATACTTGTTAGACTGTTCGACGGCTTCGTGCCTTTGCTTCTCCTTGCACCTGCGAAGACACCGCGAAAATAAATGGAATCCGCGGGCCTTTCTTACATAGGTTTATGAAACTTTATTTAGTTTTTGCCTCGTAAGTGTGTTGAAAAACGTCGTATGAGACGCATGTGCATTGATCATTACACACTTGTATCATAATGTACTATTATGGCAATTCTTGATTATATATTACGCCCTTTAGGACTCTAGACGTAACTTTGATATTCGAACGATATTGTATCGAAGTGAGAATTTCAATAATTTAGGTATAGTAGACCTTGTAATTGCGTTACCACTTTTGACAACAATTCCCAGTAAATTGAAGCTTTAACCAGATTGACACTATGTAACTGACACATAGTCAAATAAACCTTGGCCCTTAGAGTATATAATCTGTAAGATACAACATTAGTTTTAGTTTATGCGAAACCCGAAACACGTGTCTGGTATTTTTATGTAAAGAATCTATGTAGAAAATTTCAAAATTGTATCATGAAAAATCACAAAGTTTGTTATCTGGTCGTCCATACAAAAACATGCTCACCACGCGGCGTCCTCGCGCCGCCTGCCCCTCCACCGTCGTCTTGCGCTCATTGATAATAATTTGGCAGTAGGTACCTAACCATACGGCAATTGTATTGTAATTAACTGGTGATAACATTTTCCATCACACTTGCAGACTTTGGACTGTCGTAATGGTCAAGTGTAGGTAGATATTATTATGTACTTTAATCGTTAATGCAGCCGTAAACGATAACCCTTCAGGGAAACAAGGCGTGATGTTATGTTATGTTATAACTTGACAATGTCGTACCATTTTTGTGTACTGGACGTTTGTGTATGAGAAAGACATGGTTACACGATACTTTTTACATACGACAGGTACACGATCAATCGAAACACGTAGCGTGACACGTGCGCATCAACCTGTAGCTTCCGGGCGACTGAAGGGGTTGTTTTACCCCCGCCCCGCTGCCTGTGCGCCCGCGCGTAGTGCCGCTGCGCTATAACTTGCCGTGACCTGTGTTGTGCGCGTATGATTGCGAAGAGAGTAATTTAGTACCTTAGTAAACCTGTGTTGTATTATCGCTCGGTGTCCAACTTGTAACCTTCTTTAAATATTTTTGGGACAAAATATAATATTATGTAAAAATTATTGGAATCGATTCAGTTACTTATTCTGAACAAACTATATTCAGGTTACGCATAAACTAAAAATAATGTTGTATACTCTAAGCCTTGGCCCTATACTACATAACTTTGCAACTACATTTACAAATTACAAATCTTTTATGTGTCTGTACCACAAAACTCTAAGCCTTATTAATATTTTTTTTTGACAAAATAAAAAACGATTCATTAGTATTTTTCTAAAAAATCAATAAAAATAACAAAATTATATCCTAAACTAACTAAAACATAAAAAATAATATCCTAAACTAACTAAAATTATTAAAAAACTAAAATAAGGCGTCGAAAAATTCCACCGCGTCGCTGTCGACTGGTAATGTACCCAAGAGACTGGCGGCATTGCCACGTTGTATGGCAATGCTTAGCCTCTAGCCAAGGTAAAAGCCAGCCTCTGGGTCACTGGAAGTGTCAACCAGCCATTTGGAGATTTCGTTGAATAAACCATGAGCACTCGGACCCCACGGTCATCGTACAACGTGCCTATGTTCAACGACGGTAGTGCATGAAGCCACAGACCCGACTCCCACTTACCCACAGTCAGCAGGCGCGCACGCTCTGCAGTAGTAGCAGACGTGTTTACTAAATTGTTCTGTACTACTCTACAAAGCGGCTCATCCCACCATCTCTGGGAAGATGGATTGTCGGGTGGATCTGGATTCGGGGAAGCGAGTCTCCAGGCATCCATAGCCTCGGTGAAGCACGGCACATCAAAACTGATCAGTGTGGAGGCTAGGATTTTCCAGATCAAATTCTCAGTGCCGTGGACCGAGGATATGAAAGCCGGTAAACTGATACTAGAAATTTTGCGGACGCCGAGGCCTCCCATATGAATGGGAGGAGTAGTTTGTGCCCAAGCTCGGTCGTCCATGGCCACATTTAGGCTGCAGTTAGACGCCGCGAAAAAATTCTTGCGGCCGCCGCGCGGCGACCGCGCGGTGGCCGCGTACTAACTGTTCAGTTATAGCAAATTTATGTTTTATTAACTAGGACGTAAAGTTGAAATTAATTTTGAGTAACTAACTGCGCGGTGACCGCGCGGCGTTCGCTCCTCGATCACACGGCGGCCGCGCGGCCGTCTCGCTCGAATCACTCGAATGTTATGCAATCATAATATACAATAATATGCAATCATAATTTTATTCTTCTTAGTCAAATAGCTCATAACGAACACGTGTGAATTTTAAGAAAGACCAAGATCAACTGGAAATGGTTCGGGTTCGCAGTGGCGTGGCCACCAGGCCTGACCGCGCGGTCACCGTACTTTCGCCGCGCGGCCGACACGCTGTAACATTCCGTGTCATATAAACGCGCCCTAAATGGGAAGCGCGGAGGAAATATGTTAATTTAGGGCTGAAACAGCAGTAACGAATTAAAGTTATGGCCGAATGCATGTTAATTTGGAACAATCTTTCCGAAACGTTATTAAAATTTTGTATTTTTTCCTCAATAAAAACGGGAAAGGAATTTTCAAAGAGTGGGGAACCAAGGAGGCTGAGAGAGCTTTGGAGAGAGAGCGGAGGGAAGTGTCAGATGTCTGTCAGTACTGTCTGCTAAGAATAGTTCACATTTCGAAAGGTTGAGATCAAGGCCAATGGAATGAAGTTCATTTTTTAAGAATTGAAGGTCATTTAAAACAGTTTCTACATCGCCTCCCAAGGTTCCATCATCAAGATACTAAAGCGCGGTTAATTAATTAATTAATAATTATCGTAACGGAAAATCCTTACAAATATGTAAATTGTAGTGACAAGTCTACAATTTACATAGTTATTTTTAATTTCTGTTACACAATATTTTCTACAATTTTGTAGAATTGTAGACTAGTAAAGTTCTGTGGTCCTGGTAGTTTTATGACCAGCCAGTTCGCTTTCGATTTGAAGTGAACTGAACAGACCTACGGTACCTACCTACTGATCTTCATCGAGAACCACAGGAGCCGATTAATCGTACGAAGGTGTTTGTTTATCATCGCACGGCATAGATATGCAGCGGCCTTTAGATCTGCACTATGTAGCGAGTTATTTATAAAACATGTCTGTCTGACTATTTTTAACTGCCACTAAAATCATTTTGGAACGTTATCGGGGCACTAGGTTTGGCTGGTTGATTCGCTGCGTCGATATATCCTCAGTTAGTTCTGTTAGAAGTAGGGATAAGTATTATCCCAGGGGACTACAGGACCTAAAGCGCGGTCACTGTCGGACTGCATAGAAAAGAAAGAGAAGCGCGACGACCCAACGCTGGTAATTTACTAAAAAATTAAAACACTATTACGTTAATATGTTGTTTGTAGAATAATCTGACAAAAAAAATCAGAATTATTGCATGTAGGTAATTAGTATGGTTTTTAATCTTTAAAAGAAATTTTTTGAGGTATCATTATAAATTGTTTTCTATCGTATCAAATTAGTTGTATCTATTATGTTTTCAACACACTATTCAACTAGCATATATATCCTGAAGAATATCTTAAATTTTTCTGACTTTGTTTACTGCAGTGGATCATAATTATACTTTTAGCGTTACAAAACTTGCGTTTAGGTCCTGTAGTCCCTTTAAATCTGATTCTTAGCACGACCAGGGGGAATTAAGGGTAGCTACTGTACCCCTCTTAACCTGGATGGCTTTCTCATCGAACCTCCATGATAAGTTCATGGCATATTTTAGAGATTAAACAATATTTCATATTTAGAAGAGAAAACAGTAGAGAGTCGGCCCCTTAGGCTGAGAGACGGTGCATTTGAATATAAAAGTATTTCTTCTTAAATAATGATAGAATAATAAATAATAAAAAGAATAATTACAAGTCTACGTTTTATTTTTTATAGCTAAAGGCCCGGTGCTACAAGAGTGCTCAGGTCTTGTAGAATCTACTCCTGAATCTTCGGGGTGTATGAATAGCAATAATTGCAGAGCAAACGTGCACGGAGGAAGGAAGTATTCCAGTAAGATGCTGTAAGGGATCAACACCGTAATTCCGGGATTATCCTGATAGCCGTGCAATACCTCTCCAATCCTCAAGCACCTCAGGACATGTTGCTCCCTTGTCGCTTCGTCACTATGTACCAGCGACTGTTTCCGGAGACCCTTTATTAAGTGTGCAAGTCTCTCTCTGCCATTTTATCCGTGTATATTATAGAATATTGGTATAGTTCTTCCATAGTTAGTAACCCACAGCCCAATATGTTTTGTTTCCATGTTCTGCAATAGCCCTGCACCAACCGGGGGTTGTTCTTGGGTGCACTTGCATAGTGCATACAGGGATAATCGTCGATTGGTGCCTCTTCATCATTTAAAATTGTCTAAGGGGCCTCTGCGAGTTGGCCTCGGCCCCTCGTATGCCTTCCAAAGGGATCCCAGAGTCCGGAGATATGTCAAAGACATTTTAAAACGATAATTCTTTATTTCAGGCATCGGCACCCTTAAAATAATAAACTATTATGTTAACTGTTCGAAGCGTACTGTCAGTCATTCTACACAAGTCAACATTGTTGAATGTTGTAGGCACTCTTCATGTACATCTATATCTATACAAATAAATTAAATTGAAGTTTCTGTAATGTCAAAATAACAGCTTTTTACTAAATGCATATGAAAGTATGTAATTATGGTACTTATAACAAAACAAAAAAAAAATTAAATGTTGGTCCGTCTGTCTGTCGGTCTGTCTGTCTATTTGTTTGTTCCGGCTAATCTCCGAAAGGGCTAAACTGATTTTGACGGGACTTTCACTCTCAGATAGCTGATGTTATAAGGAGTACCGTAGGCTACTTTTATTTTAGAAAAATAATTAGGGTTCTGTGCAAAAAAATTAAAGCCCATGAAATTGTAAACAAAATCCGATTCAAATAGGGAAGTATTGACATCCACGCGGGCGAAGCCGCGGGCAACAGCTATTTCTACAAAATATTGACGAATTTCGTATGCTTAACCTGCCTTAGTGGTGCAGTGCAATTGACGTGTTCGCTGAGAGCAGAGTTGTCGACTTCTTTACTCTCATGAGTAGACTCAGCGCGTCGTTCTTTATACGAGTGGCATCGAGTGGCAATGCTCTCCTAAATTACCGAGGGAGCCAAAATAAATGTACCTACCACGATGTGCATTTGTTTTGGCTCTCTTCATGTGAAAATAGGGGGGAGGGGTTATTATGAATAACATAACTTGAAAATATTCTTAACTCATCAGGAGTTATTGGCTAGTTTTGAAATAATTTATTACTAACTCTGGGTACTATACATTTTTGCTTGGAAAAACTTCAGAAATTGATTCTATCAGTCAGTTTCGGAACTAAATACTTTCGGGTTTATAGTTTAGGTATGTTCTAACAATTATGTTGTATACGCGTAAACGCGGTCACTATGCCGGTCGCGGTCTATAACACTTGGTCGTTACAACTAAACAAGTATGTGGTTTTTACGAAGGGCGTTATAGAGGGACAGGGTGAAAAGTTCACTCATCCTCTATAGAAAAGGGAGGATCCTTCGACCAGACGGGTGTTGTGTCTGGTGGGCTACTGCCCGACGGTTGATGTCAGGATGTTATATATGCCAGTCGCGCGGTAAACTTTGCTTGCGCGATGCAGGATTTGTGTGACGTCAGGTCTTTGATGCGTAGTTCGTATGTGGCGTTGTAGATCCGTCACAGCGTAAAATTCTTTGTGTAGGTAACCGGATAAGTTTCCTTTGTACAAATTCAAGACAATTGGGTCACGGGTGTGCTAATTTTCAAGCAAAAAAAACATCCCGTCATTACTTCAGCACTTGTTATTTGTTTATTATGTCTTTATAGATATTAACAAGTGAATTCCTCAGCAACTATTGATTGGGGCCTTCTTTAAGCAAAATAGAAATAAGGAGACTGTTCCGATAGGAAACTTTTCCGTATCTGAAATAAGTATTAAATATTTGCTTGTTTTATTTATTTATTTACCTACCTAATATAAATATAATTATGGAAATTGGAATGAGATTCTAAAAACATGGATTAGGTCTCTAGCTTGCTCATTCTGTTACCATCGAATATCAATAAATAATTAATGCAGTAGGTATTTCAGCCAACGTACCAATTAGAGATACTCACTTTGTAAGCAATCTTGCCTAGCTGCCCGCGCCCGCGCCGCCCGCACCCGCGCCCGCCTCGACGCAGGCGCGGGCTAGCGCGAGCGCTGTGCCGCCTACACTTGGAGTGTTCACGTACAAAATCCTCTATGTCTTTTCACCCCAATCTGTGAGAGTTCCGCATACCAACCCTGCCCTGCTGTTCGTTTGGCATAATGCAGTAGGCAATGGACAGCAGTGGGCGCAGCTACAATTATGATTAGAGGGAAGCCGAAGAAAAAATGTTTAGTTCTCAAAACTCAGACAAAAATCTGTAAGTTTTCAATCTTATGATAACTATTAAACTGGTATTAAATATAAAAATGTAATGTGATGTGATCTGGTATTTGAATATAATTATGTAATGAACAGTTACACAAACAGGTGTACCATATTATTTGACCAGAAGCAAAAAGAGTGGTTGGTTCGAAGGGAATATAGGAATCGGGTTGTAGGAAGGTTGTAGAAGGGTTGTGTGCCCCTGATGGACAGTACTATTCAAAGCTAGTTAATTATCAAAAGGCATTCCATATGATATTCATCTTTCATTACATTAGCATCACTGACAAAGCTATAGCATTTCCAAATATTACGAATTTTGAACTTGGATTCGGAGGCTAAAGACGAGACAGCTTTTGTCCCTTCGTTGGCTTATAATTTTTACTGGAAGCTGTTTGAATTGCTAGTATTGGGAATCTGAAAATTGCTGAAATTCGCTCCATCCAATTTCGAATGCAAAGTTCCGGTGTATTCCGGATATTTGTTACCTAAAAATATCCAACAATACACTGCTTGCAATGCAAACCAATCAAAGCTCGGAAAACTATGTCCGAATTGTGTACGCAGACGATTGTAGGTCGTATTTTTCATTTTTATTTTTTGTTTATGTGTGTACATAAACTGTTTAAGTAAATAAAATCTGTGCGATTGGCAATATGGTGTAGATCTGTTAATGAATGTGTGGCGCGCAATTGTGAATATCTATTAATGAACTCGTTGTTGAAAAGTTGTACCACTATGAAGTACGCACTTTTATGGTGGATGTGGAAAGTTGAAGTGGCAAACAGTTCCTCCATATTTAACAATTTCTAATTAAATTGGAAAGCCAGAACCTTAAGGCTCCTGCAAACAGGCGCGACATGCGACGCGAATCGCACGCTACACAAAGGCACCGCGTGTCACGCAACGAGCGGTTGAAGGAGCCAATCGTCATCTGTCGATCCCCTCAGCTCTTGATCGACCGGCTAGTGATTGGTAACAATAGAAATTTTATTGTGTTGTGTGACGGTTGAAGGTTTATGATAACGTTAGTTAATCGAGTTTTGGACGTGCTTACTTAGATCCTAGTGTGGCCTTAAATTTTATGCACGAATGTAAAGCGTCACTCACTTCTCGTTCACATTGATTCCATGCTAAGTAGGTAGTCTATGCTTCGGCCGTTGATAAGGCTACACTCTTTTGTTTTCTGCGTTCACAGCTAACGGGAGCGAGTTTATGCAATACGATCCAGTCTGCACATCTCTGCCTTATCCGAATGCTATTAAACCAACGATTAGTTTATATCGTGCGCATCTGTCAATCGTTTAGATTGCACGACGCTTGGACGTTATCCAGCGGTTGCGCGAATTTGCGCAACTGGTGGCACTCGCCAGACAGCGTCAGTACTTTACACTTTCATAAGACGATATGCGCCCAGTATTGGGAAGTTTTTCGACCGGCGCATTCTTGACTATCTTCATTCAGCCGCAAAAATCATAATCAAAAGTCATTTATTCAAATTATGCTGAGAATCAGCACTTTTTAAACGTCAAAACTACTAGTCTTAAGTAGTTATGACGTCTTTTTTATACGACGCGACGACGGGTTCCCGCAACGTTCACGCAATTCCAATATTTTTAAGAACGTTCGTTCGCATTTTAATCTCAGTTTCTACCTGTTAAACATAGAACCTCCTCCTATTTGGAAGTCGGTAAAAATAAATCTAATTTTTGACCAGTTGATTGTTCGTGAGCAATTACATATTGCGTCTTGACAAATTGGCCTTCTGGATGTTAGAGGGAAGAGGGACCTTTGGGGGGCCAACAAATGCTGCGATCTGCGAATACGCGGTCGCCACTTTGAAACTTTTCAGCCATATTATCGGCAAATCGTTCTGCCAACTTTTTGATTGTTGGCATGATATTTATCGCCGAATATTTCTTTTAGTCGAGCCCACTTTCTCTTTAATCCGGTTTCTGGAAGTGACAATGGTTAACGATAGACCGTTCAACAAAATATCCCAAAAGCATTAATGCAATGCACAGTTATTTTATGAAGTTTCCGGAAGCGGGTAGGAATTGATTTTTTATAAAAAATTGCTTGTTTTCTTTTTTGGTTGAGTAACTTCATACTGTGTTGCTTTTTGGCTAAAACTAATTGGTTTTCGTGGTATTTTTTTTTTGTTACGTTTTGGTTTTCAGGCTTTCAGTACTTAAGTGTTTTTCATGCAGTACCTACTTCCATGTTCAATTCATGTTTAATTTTCTTAATAATTCATTTTGACGGTGTGGCGGCCTCTAGGTACAGGATTAATTTGTTGTTTATTTCAATATCTCGTTTAATGCGCACAAAGAATGTTTCAGTGCCAGTGTTCACCTTATTTTATTTTGGATACTGAGGGTGAATTCGAATAAACTTGAAAAAAATAAAAGTTTTCCGACTTTGGTAATGTCGGCCCATAATGAAATAACCTATTTATGCGATCATGGGTACTTATATTTTTAAAAAAACTGTGACAGACGGACAGACAGACACACGAGTGATCCTATAAGGGTTCCGTTTTTTCATTCGGACGTACGGAACTCTAATTATGAGAATCTACGAGTATATCAAAGAACTATTGCATAATTCCATTTTACTTCAAAGAATTTGTATGTATCGCTGCACTCGACTACCAATTTGCTCATGTGCTCGGCAACCTTTTACCACGTCGCATAGGCACTCTTTACTGAGCCTTAGAAGGCTGTCTACCACACAATACGGAGAGACCGCGGGGCCTGCTGCTAGAGGCGGCATTCTCAACACTTTCCATACAAACCTAACGTGCCTCCGTTTACTCGCACTACGACACAAATGACGTATGGAAACTGACGGCTTTGAAGGCGGTCCGTGACAGAGGTTGAGCACTCAACGCACTATCAGTGCCTCGAATATTAGAAGGTACTGCTGCCACTGGACGCTGCCGGTGCGGTGATACCGTGCTCTGCGGTCTCTACACATTCTTACTATGTTCCCATATTTATTGGTCCTTTATTTAAAATAGACCGTGCATGGGTCCTCCCATGCACGGTCTATTTAATTTTATTTAACTGGAAGTTAATTTCCGTATATACCTCGCTGAAACGTGGAGATGCAGCCTTGTCAAAGCCACGTAGTTTCCTCGTTTTAAAAATGAACTAGAGACAATGTATTGTCGGTACACCGGTAAATGACGGTAAATACTTTAGCGAACTTCTGATTCATATTGGTAAATTTTTATCCGTATGCTAAACAATTTAGCCTTATCTGTTTCATGGGATCAAAATTACGGTTTCATTTTAAATAACCGGGGTATATAAAAGCCCTTATTATTTTTGCAACACTTCAAATTTTTGATATTGATAACCAAAACGTAAAGTACAGTTACCACCGCTGAAACAGAGACTTTCGAGATATTTATGCTTTTCATTGTGGATTCATCTTGGTTTAAAAGACACTTTAGATTACAGGCAGAATTGTAGCTTTTCAAAGAGATAAATTTTCAATCAATTTGATTTCGTTTTGTTGGAGAGTTAATTTATCAGGGTCCATTGTTATTTAACCACTGTAGTCATAATTCGAAAAAATGCATTAGATAATCTGACAGCACTTAAATACTTAAGTACTTACTTACCTATATTCATAGATTCATTGTTTCGTTTTGGGGCAATTTAGGGCAGATTCTTCAGATTAGTCAGATAACTTTTAAGTGAAGAAAAAAAATATGACAGTTATGTGGTATGATACAAAAGCTGTCTAATAGCAATATTTATTCCTCAAATGAAAGTTAGATCTGTGATAAATGAAAAATCTGTTCTTAATTAAATAAATGAAGTACCTACATAACAATGGTGCCTGGGTTATTCTATGGCGTAAGTGTGATTGCTGCGAATGGAGTTAGAATATTATAATCCCCGAGTCGGGAACTGTGTGGTTGAGTGTTACCATTAATAATGGAAATTCGCAGTAGCAGCTCGGAGTTTACATTTGTGCTCGGTTATTGGTAGTAGGCTGTCTTCTATGTAGGACTTATAGCTTAAACATACATACATAAACTCACTTTTTTTTCCCTTGGGGGTTGGAGGGGGGGGGGGATTGGTAGGCAGAAACTACAGAACGCCACCTTCTGCGACCCTTACATACTCCTTTTGCTTCGTAAATGTTCATATATCAGGTGACACACGCACGCCGGTTGCGAGTACTACGCACCTGACCTTCCTGAAGCACATCACCAATAAGGACACAATAGCTTAAAATACTGTCAAAATGCAGTTGTGCTTTTCTCCTCTATCTCACCATTCGGGAATTGATGTTAACAAGACCCGCGGCAACGGGTCAGATAAAAATAAAAGAAAAATACCAACAAAAAAAAAAGCAAAAGACCGACGCGCCGTACAGGAACCATCTCATGCGATGTTTACCCCACCCATATTTTGTTACTCAATTAAAATGTGCTTAAAGGCGGCGTTTTGCGTATTAAGCACGGAATCCACATGCCGGTCACTTGGACTTGTATTATTTTTGTGCAAGTTACAATGTTGGGACTTGGGGATAAGACCGAGGAGTGTGGGATTTGTACCTCACTAAAACCACCCCTGTGGTCACATGTGGGGGCCCCGTTACCTCAGAATAGACCGATTCGAATCCCCCTTTGTGCAACGCCTGTTAGGGCACATCCCTGGCTAGGCTGTAAAAGGGTCTCCCCGAAAACTAACCGTGCAAGAGTACAAGGCAGCACGTGACCACTGTGCGCCGTCTTCCCTTCGTGCCCGCAAATACCTGACCGATGATCACTACTTCTGTCAATCACGATAGGAATGAGCTTGTAGTCTGATATAGCGATAGGTATGAGTCAGTGACCAGTTTCATTCGTTAAATCGAAGTCATTGGCAGCCCTTCTACGCGGCGTGTCTTCATCAATCTTGCTGTTTATCGTACGCCAAATTTGTATGTTGTTAGTGCGTCGATGTACCTACTCGTATGTAGATCATTAAAGTGCGATTTTTCAATAGCCAGATGTCAACTTTTTACGGAGGATTAAATATGACATTTTGACATATCCAACATAAATTCATTCATTCGTTCACTGACAATCAACACACCCTAATCCCCTGGGTTTAGAACATTGAGGTTCAATGTAAACTAGAGCAGCTATGGAGAAAGCAACTGTCAAACTGGCGCTGTCGTAGCTAGTTCCCAAAACAAGCTAATAATGCAAGGTATGAGGTGGTTTTTATTTATTTTAGCGAAAATGACTCGTTATTGTGTTCATAAATGCTCAGAAATTGGAGTCCATCATTTTTCGGATGACCCTAAGCTTAGAAGATTGTGGCTTTAAGCTATTCGTAGGGAATTACGAGTACTTGAATTAAACTGAGTTCGAGGTTATGTCGGAAACACTTTGAGAAAGTGATTACGTGGAATTATGCATTATTTAAGGTTGTTAATTCTAACACTTTCCGTGTCGAACAAATATTGATTTAAAATACGGAAATCACATATAATAAAGAAATAGATGAATGAACATGAAATGGAATGAATGAACGAAATGTCAAATTTATTGTTGGAAATAGGCTACCTAGGGATGCCGTGACCTAGCTATGGTTACGCCATCTACAATTAGTTTTGACCGACCTTCTCCATTACAAACTAAAGATGTGTCCGGATGTCAAATGTGACAAGCGCGGTGTAAATATATTCAGCTACGTTCGCGGTGCGTATTCAGGTAGTAGACTGAGACGTTTGCTGTCCCGGACAACAACGTGTTGCGCAAAAATATTGTTCGCGGTGTCTGCTCTAGTTTACATTGAACCTGAATAGCCTAGAAGCATGAAATTTTGCAGAAGAGTTCCTTAGGTACAGCGAAAGTCGCCGCTAAAGAAGTATTTTTCAAATTCATCCCTAAAGGGGTTAAATAGAAGATGAAAGTTTGTGTGGAAGTTCGTCATGTTTGCCGATGGGAAATTCCTTTGGGAACATGACTTGTTTTTTAGGGTTCCGCACCCGAAAGATGCCAAATGGAACCCTATTACTAAGCCTCCGCAGTCCGTCCGTCCATCCGTGTCTTTCAGCGGGCTACATCTCATGAACCGTAATAGGTAGACAGTTAATATTTTCATAGATGGTGTATTTCTATTGTCGCCATAACAACAAACAATAAAAATAAAATAAAGTTACAAACTAAAGGGGCGTGTCCCAAACAAGAAACGAGTTTTTTTTTTTTACTAAAGTAAAATACGTGGTGTTAAATACTGTACGGTCGTACGTCAATTTTTTTAATAAAAAAGCTGTCAAATCGCAATATTTATTTCTCGGATAAAAGTGTTCAGGCGATAGAAAAATCAGCCCGCAATGTTTTTATAGTGAAAATGGGTAACAAAAAAATTGGTTTTACTAGTAAAAAAAACTGTTTTTATCGCTTAAGTCACCGATTTTAATTGCTAACGGCCAACTGTGTAGTTGTCTCTGTCACTTTAAGAGCGTATGTAGCGACAGAAATGCTGTTAAACAGGTTAAGTACCTAAGTGTTAAAGTTTTACCTACGTTTTAAATTATTCGGGGGTTAATAGCTTAAAAGATGGCACGTCGAGTATCTTCCTTTTGTGAAATGTTATAGTAGACAGAAGTACTAGAAATGTGAATGTGATAATAATGCCTACATTATTATGTTATCTATTATTAGAATAAACATATGAGTACACGCCCACATTGTATTTTCATAAAATCATAATAATAGTTTCAGAATCCACCTCAAAATAACTTTCATATAAAATAAACAATCAATTTACCAATCTGCAATTTGTATGGTGTATACTTAATACCTAAAGAGTATTCAATTCAAGTATTATGTCTAGTCTTTTCCCATGTGTGTTGGGGTCCACTTGCAGTCTGACCGGATGCAGCTGAATTTATTACATAACGCGACGGTCTATCTGGTCTCCATAACCCAGTTACTGGGTAACACGATACCCTATGGTAAGACTGGTTGTCAGACTTTCGGGCTTCTGACTATCCGTAACGACTGTAAAAGATCTACGAATGACAGCCGGGACAAACGGGTTAACGTGCTTTCCGAGGCACGGAGGGCTCTCGATATTTTATGAATGGTCACCCATCCACGGACCGACCTCGGCAAGCGTAGCTTAACCTCCGATTGACCCGTGCGGCTGTTATTATTTAGCTACAAGTCTTTCTTGTAAATAAACGCTGGACCCATAGGTACGTCCTAGGTAAGCCTACATCATTGCACCAAGTACCCTTGTAACTGTTTTGACTACCGGGACGTGATTGATTTGATTTCGTTACCGGTAAATATTCCTTGTTTGTTTACCATTGATATCGTTATTATATGAATCTTCGGTAAAATGTTAATGCTACTTTGGTGCCTTAAAATATAAATAAATAAAATATTCGTAAATGTATTATTTTTATTATTTGAAAGTATGAATCTTTAGATAGGTACCTATTAGGTTAGTATATGTACTGCCGAAGCAAGTAAATAAAAACCTATTAGGTTACATATATATAGGTATTAATTGTATGTGTTATGCTACTTAAGCTCTATACAGCTTAAGAACAATACAAATATGTAACTATCTATGTATGTAAATGTAAAAATATAACAAAAAAAAACTTGGTATGAAACTATAATTTCATACCAAGTTTTTTTTAAAATATTGTCTATGGTGTCAAAAGCATCGGCAACACTTTACGAGACAATTAATAGGTAGCGGTAACTACAACCGCGTGAGCAAAAAAAAAGTAACGTCAGTAAAAATAACACTATAACATTTGTTAACAATGGCGGCACTAATAGGCGGGGGGGAACCCGCGCGGCAAAAAAAAAGATACCCCCGTTCTTCTTAGTTTATTTAGGTGTTTCTAGTAACATTTTGCGAAAAATGACAAAAATATATACGTATAATTATGTATTTATACATACTCATTAACACCGTGAAGGGTCTCGCACCAGGCAGGTTATTTTTTTTCTTGGAAGTGCATTTTCATCTCGGCATTATGTTATACAAGGACGTAGTTGTTTTGAAACGGGGACAGGATCAACGAAAAACAAGATTATACTTAGGATGCAAGAGCGAGAACAACGAGCTCGAAAATTTTGGCACCCCTTGACCCTACCTTGGAGGTTTAGGGTCAGGTTAGGTTTTCTTCTGAACATTAGTACATAAATAGGAGTTACCTACATACTTTATCGCCTTAAGCAGAAAGTTAGAGAATAAAGAAAATATAGGATACAAGAGCGAGCTCGAAAATTTTAGCATACCGCCTTGGTAAATTTTTCTTCGACTATTCATACAGAAATAGGAGTTACTTCGTCAACTTATGAAGTCGCACAATTGACTTTTATTTCTGTATGAATAGTCAACACAAAACAAGAGCGAGTGAAGCGAGCTCAAAAATGTAAGCACCCTCCACCCCCCATTTTAAATATTTTTCATACGTACGGGGCCTCCGACTCCAAACTGCTTCTTACTGCACATATTTTGACCTTGCTTAGGGTTTGATTTAAAAGTAGTTATCAAGATTTGGGAGCCCGTGTCGGACAGCCCCTGCAGCCCCTTGGTCTACCAGTGATGAGTGTGATAGGAATGATTGCTTCTGACGTTTGCACGTTTTATGAATTTCCGTTAATATTGTCTGTTAAATGTGGAGAAACATGCCATACTACATACATTATTGTTCGGGCCGAAATAATGTAGAATTATAATTTATCGAATGGATAAGCTATATTCTTATAATTTGTAAGCTGCCACAGGCTCCATCGTAAAGTGCCATTGATTTAGTTACAAAGGTCACACTCTGACAGTTTATAGCTTGTCTAACTAGCCACCTCACCAACTCGAGTAGGTAGGTACAGTAAGCAGCCGTAAGTTTGGCACATGACATTTTTTTTAAAGTTCGGCTTTGTAGCCCTTTACACCCGACGGTTTTTGTTTGCCCCGCGTTTAGCGTGTTCACGATCGGTCGGTGCCAGTTGCGTTCTGCAAAAAGTAAACGGTTTGGCGCCAGATTTTTTTTTAAAGTGAGAAAGTCAAACTCACGCTCGTTTCAGCGCGGGTGCAAAGGGGTGAGCAAACCTGAACTTTGTGCTCGATTTTTTACGCTCGTCATTTTTTATCTTCTCTCTCACCACACAGGAGATTCTAGTATACCTCGTGTTACATGAGAGATGAACACCGCGACTAATCCCTACTAATTAGGATGCATTAGTGCGTAGTTGTAAAATTGAAACGCGAAATGAACCGTTAAATTAGTTTATTTGCAATTAACTGTTCGCCTAGATATTTGGCGCACCTATGAGATTTTGTAGTACTATAACGTTTTGAAAGTTAATAAACAAAGGAATTGAAAGGGGGAATAGTTTATTGATCTTCTAAAAACTTATCGATTTATCCTAATGATGTACGATTTAGTAAATGAGCAACTAAAAACTTTTTGATCTTCTGATGCTCTTTCGCTTTTTTAAATAAATCTTTTAAATAAATCTCTTTTTAACTTTCTGGGCTCGTCTCAAAGTTGGTCGTAGTAACTAAGCGAGGGCACCCCGACCACACGGCTTAGTATGTTACCCTTAGAGTAGTTACACGGCTTAGATCTACGTTTTGGAATGGGCAACTAGCTTCAACTTTCTGACTAACTGACCGACTCTTTGACAATTCAAAAGTGCCTGTAATTGGTTTATTTGAAATAAATGCTTTGAGTTTGAGTTTGACCCGACCAAAGGAGATGTATCAAAATGGGCCCAGAATATGTACAATACCTCGAAAAATCGAGAAAAATCCGTGGAATTTGGGAAAAATACTGATAAATTGCATAAATGCATATTTCTCTTGTAATCATTTCATATTTATCAATTATTTTATTGACTTTAAATATGGCGTCTCGCCAATTTAGTACTCTGTGGTTAAAAACCAATGACAGTAAACCATAGATCTACCATTGATCATAGATCGTGAACTGTCTACTGTCACTTCAGTCGCTTTCGTTGTCGATCGTGTTCTGATGTTCTGTTCTCTCGAGTTATTTTTAACAACCTGGCTTTCGTTTATCGCTACATTGTTTTTGTCTGAGTTAATATTTCGACTATTGAATGTTTGTATTCTGTACGTTTATGCTATAAGTAAAAATCTTGGCAAATCGCAGGTCAACCTATGAGGTTGTCGTCTGCTTAACTGGACCATACTTTATGTACAGACGCCAGTACATCAAGCTACTACAATCTGTCAGATTTCTTTAATAGATTTTCGACTTTACAATTAGATCTAAAATAATATTGCAAAAGACTAAAAGTACGACAATGTTATGATTCTCTTTGACAATGTAATATGATAGAAGTAAACATGTCAAACGTCAATAATCAATCAACATGACAACTTACCGCCATGATGGGTTTTTGTTGTGTGTTGCAATTTCAATTGTACATTCTTGTACTTTACTACCAAACAAAGCCAATTAAAAGTAATGGGATGATTGGAAACTGTTTTAATTGTGTTTCCCCATTTTTTAGTAGGGTGTACCAATACATGGCCGGGGCTCCATACATTTTGAAACATCTCCTTTAATGCATCCCATTTGAAAGAACCAAAGAAATGTTCCCTTTTTATTTCTTTCTTGTTTTTGCACTATTGCAGGATGTAACGTTTCGCAGTATCAATATTTTATCAAAGTACATCGTACACGCGCGGTGAAAACTTTGTTGTTTATTCTTTTGATAAAAATTTTACGAATATGAATAGATCGATACCGCTGCCGCTGATACCGAGAACGCGCTAACAATCAGTAGTTTTGTTTTTTTTTTGTTTTCATGTCGGCGGCGGTATCTAGTAGCTCGTGCTTAACGCTTTGGAGAACACAATACGGCTTTATTTATAAATAGTTATGTGTTTAAAAGAAGATGTAGTGACAAAAATTGAAAAGAGTATGCTTAGATGGTTTGGTCATGTTGAGGGGATGAATGAAAGTCGACTAACAAAAGGTGACACACGGCAGATGTGAGTGGAAACGCCGGGAGGGGACGCCCTAGGAAGACATATAGTGACCTTATTGGTGATGTTCTTCAGAAAGGTCAGGTGCGTAGTACTCGCAACCGGCGTGCGTGTTTGACTAGATCGAGGCAAAGGGCGTATGTAAGGATCATAGCAGGTGGTGTTCTTTAGTTTCTGCCTACCCCCATGGGAAGATGGCCTGAGTTTTGTATTTGTTTAAGTATGCATGTATGTATGGAAATAGTCATACATTTAAGATTATCACGTTGTGGCGCTGGCTTATTTAGAACAGTTTGTGTGGTTTTTGTTATTTAAATATTACCTACGGTGTATTAAATATACCTATCTGCATTATTTGGCAATCGTAGACATTACTGAATGTGCTATTTTTCAATGGTGGTAGGTGAAGTTATTCTTCCGATCCTCCGGAGAGAAGCCGATGGGAATGGAGTTGTTAGCGCGCTGTGCCTCTGATACCTTCAGTTAACAACCCATCAGCAACCTTATAACGAAGAGAATAAAGATTACTGTGATGCAAAATCAGAGGTAAAATAGCTGTGAAAGGAGTGTATCATAGAAATTTTAATCGAACTTTAGGAAAATATTGAGTGTTTATTCACGTACCTACAACACGCGGTGGTGTTGGCGAGTTCGTGTTCACGTTGGGCGCCAGGCGGGTTGTGCGGCTGCGCATGTTTGAATTGGTTGATGTTACCTGACGTTAGTTCGACCTGAACAAGCACAAGCAACTTCACACGTATGATATAGCCGCGAGCGCGCCGCACGCGCCAGTCGCGAGCTTGCCCGCTACTTACACCGCACCTGCGTTTTGTACGTGAACAGTTCGATACTTATATTGTTACCGCGCCCGCCATCGCATCCGCGAGTTAACGTGAACAAGCACTAGACACAGGCAGGTATGAGTGAAAAAGACGACTCCATAAAAAGCCAATCTTTTTCTGAAACTTGATGTGGTTTGTTAGTGGCGGGGCAGGCACTGTATAAACGAGAGTGTATTTCGTTTCATCTTTTCAAAAATAATGCTATGTAATTTTATCGAAATCAAGACATCTATTTAATAATCTTGGGTTCCTACATACCTATGTGATAATAAAAATAATTATGATAATTAAGTACCTAATTTATCTCTTTCTGGAGCTCTTTTCACGGTGGGGTACATTTTATGATTTTTGAATGGACATACCTACACGCTACGCGTGAAATATTATAAAACCATTTACTAATATGAATTCCAAATAACCACATTAATAAATCTTATTATGAGATATACCGTTACGCCTCAATTCGTAAGAAATGATTATCCCAGATAAAAACAGCCATGAAAATAAGGAAGCAACATAAAAACACTATCTCAAAGAAATGAGGTCGCAATCGCAACACAACTACACATCCGCTTCCTGGGTAAATTCCACGTAATGCACATTTCTCATTTTTACCATCACATTATTAGCTATCACTAAAAATAGCCAATGACGTCCTCGCGTTGTGTACATACATGTTGCACGCAATGTTACTAAATCTGACGTTGTGCTGATTTACCGGACACGCTCCGAGGCGGAAGCTCTATTTCTGAGTATTCGGGAATTTTAACTGTTTTCGTGCGTGTGCATGTTATGGAAAGCGATTTAGATTTTTCCCGAAACGAATTTATTCAGGAAATATTACTACTAGACTAATCTACTAGAAAAGACAACAGAAAAATTCAGTTTTCGTGAAAAAAACATCTAGTTTTCCTCGAATTTATTGTTAGGTTAAATATTCAGGTATATATAAAGAAGTATTTTATTAAGAGTTAAATAAAAAATAAGCAAAATCCAAAAAACGCAGTTGTGGCTAGTAAGCACCTACTTAATTTTAAATGTTTTCGTAATATTTTGTTCCTATCACAATACACAATAGTTTATTCCAACAATAATTATAAAGACTGTCGTTGTATGGGTTGCATTTAAGTCATTGTATTAGTATTCAAGAAAATGCTTGGCTAGATGTGGTGAGAGCAGATAGAGCAAAGCTGCTCTAGCTCGCTAGTTGCACAGAGACGGTAGAAAAAGTGTTGGCAGGCAACTAGCACATAACATAACATCACGCCTGTAATCCCCGAAGGGTTAGGCAGAGGTGTACCTGCAATAAAGAAAGATTAAAAAGAAAAAGAAAGTCCGGAATTGTCGTGGGACACCCGGTTGGGACGAAGTTCCTTTCGCTGTAATCAGTAATATGTAATAGGTAATAGGTAACACGGGCTGGTGTCCGCAACTCCACGTCAATGCGCGTATTTTGCGTGATGGGTGGGAAAATCGATTATTCGATCCACCCCAGCTCCTCAAGGAAGGCCAGCAACGCCTTGGTGTTACCGACAATCTCACGTAGGGTACCTGGGTCACCGAAGTACTTTGCCCTGTATGTGGCGAGCACTGGGCAGTTTAGTAGCACATGAGCTGCTGTCTCGTCGTCCTCCATGCAGGCCCTGCACAGCGGACTGTCTGTGACTCCTATGACAAAGAGGTGTTTATTAAATGACCCGTGGCCAGTTATGGCTGCTGTAATTATACGCAGCTGCTGTTTATTTAGCCGGAGAAGCCGCTTCGTGAGGCGGCCATCAATTGCAGGGACTGCTTCCTTGGCCTGCCTACACTCACCCTGCTCTGACCATTGCTTGTGGTGTTGCTCGCTGGTGCGTTTCCTTACCAGAGTGCGTATGTACCCGAAGGGGAGTGGCACAATGGGTTCAGGTCCCACTGGTGCCATGCTCGACCCCCTCCTGGCAAGTTCGTCGGCTGCGTCGTTTCCTAACGAGCCGCTGTGTCCCTTGATCCATTGAATGGTTATGTTATTATGGCTACCCACCTGGTTAAGGCGCTGGTGGCACTCGTATATTAGCCCAGAATCAACTGTGTGGCTGTTTAGCGCTTGCAGGACAGCCATGCTGTCTGAGAGTATACGGATCGAGTGGTCCTTAACTTCCCTGGCCATGATGGCTGCAGCCACCAAAGAAACACCCATGCATTCGGCCTGGAACACTGTGTTATGGACACCCAATGGTGTGGCTATGTGCATGTTGAAGTCCTCCGAGAAGATTCCAGCACCTGTACCACTAGCTGTTTTGGATCCATCCGTAAAGATGCGCAGCTCCGCGGGGCACAAACCCCAGTAATATGTAAACACAGAGCCATCTACGTCAACTCCTACCGCAAGCCGCGTTAAAGAACTTCCTTCCAAAACAAATATTCTGCTCAAATAAGATGCACTTTATAAAATAAACATAAAATACTCACACTAATACAAAGTGGTTAACAGCCTAGTATTCGACAAATCAAAACAATAAAAACAAAAAACGAATTTTAAAACTTATACCAGATACTTATTAGTAGGTGGAAGACAAACAAAAACCACGACTAAGTGCGTTTGTCCACTGCAGCCGTCACCGAGACGACTACGAGAACGATATGACGGCGCCGAAGTAGCGATACACACTATGGCCGCGTGTCCACCACACGTCCGCCACAAGAGTGCCGGCATCACGGCCGCCGAGGCTTCGGCGGCCTAGGCTCTCACTAACACACATTTGTGTAGTGCTATTCTGTAAAAACTCACCGTGAAAACGTAGGTGAAGTGAACCTGATGCTAGGGATTGGCACTATTGGCAGCTCACTTTAAGCTCACTTCACCTTAAATTTTGAACAATGGAACATTTGAACTGTGAAAGGATCGGTCAAAAATTTTTGCGCAACATTTTGTTCTCCCAAACCATAGATGTGTACCGCGGATGTCAAATGTGACAACCGCGGTGTGGACGTTTGCTGTCCCGGACAACAACGTGTTGCGCAAACATTTTGTTCGCGGTGTCTGCTCTGGTTTACATTGAACCTCAATGAGAAAAAGTAGGTAGAACGAAGTTTTAGTAGAAATGAAACGCCCTTGGGACTAGTTAGATATACTTATATAAGTTTACCTACATAAGTTTGAGGTTACAAAACGATGAAAACATAAAAGTTTGAAATATCACTAGACTAACGATCGTACCCTGCCTTTTTCGAAGTTCTAAGTAGGTATTAGACTCAGTTTTCAAAAACCTGATGAAATTCAGCACAATAAAATTAACATTTTAATTTTAATACTTATTTATGAAAAGTAAATAATATAAAAAAAAAGTTTCATTATTCCATAGAATTAATTAAATTCTGATTATTACTTTGATCAATTTAAAGGGCATTGTCTTACCAAGGGGTATCGTATTACCCAGTTACTGGGTTGTGGAGGTCAGATAGGCAGTCGTTTCATGTAAAATACTGGTATTCAGCTGCATCCGGTTAGACTGGAAGCCGACCCCAACATAGTTGGGAAAAGGCTAGGCAGATTGATTGATTGACTTTGATCAATTTCAGTTAGATTTTGATAAGACGATTTGTGAGGAAATGCAATACATTAGTCCCTAGGGGTTTAATCGGAAACTGTCCATGTTCATTACTCGCAATAACAGATACTAGATACCTACCCACGGCCCCACGTGCATAGGTTGTGATTGCATTGTCCTGCGACTATTACCGTCCATCTCGCAGATCGCCAGTTATGTATATGTCCCATGTAATAGAGGGAGAGCCCATTGCCATCAGCCGGGCACAAATCCTGACTCCGGGCAGCTACTGAGAAATACTAGAGGAAAATCCCAATAACACTTGCCCGACCCGGGAATCGAACCTCATGCTCAGCAGTAGCACTGGCGACCACTAAACTAACGAGGCAGTCCAGAATAAATATATGCAAGCAATAAGAGGTTCTTTTTGCCGAACCACGTCCCTACCTATGACAGTTTTACCATCCGTCTTTCAAAGAAACGGGTCCCTATTTGTATTGAAGTCTCAATTCATGTTCTCCATTGACCGATGAAGTTATTAAAAAGCTTGTGAAAAGGGATCAAACTTTTCAGTGCCCATTTTGTTTTTACTGTTTTTGGTGCAGGTGCAGTGTTATTAAGTAAGAACAAAGCATGGAATTAGTATGTACTATAGTAGAACAAAGTTATGGAAAAAGTTTCACTCATCCGGTAACTTTGTTTACATTGATCTATTTTCTAAAAATATGCATCGAGTTCTGTTAAAAGATTAAAGAATGTGACGCTAAATTAAGGATGTTCAACATTGATTAATTCCTGTATTTGTTGTTCAGAAAAGAGTATCGTTGACTTTTTATTTTGGTTTTCAAAAGACGTTTTAGCTACAAATCAGGAGCTGACAACCCTTTTTGTATGTCTACAAATGTTTCGACATTTATTGCTATTAGGTAATGTTAGCTGGAAACTGGTTATAAAAACCCATCAGTAACATTTTAACAGAAACCTTTCAAGTCAACGAGGGTTATTTTATATAACTATTAAATTTACTTTCGTCTAGAAATGGCGCACGTAACCAGAAAGTTATAAAAGATTTATTTTCGCCATAACTTTAGAAAATTAATATTATTAAGGTTTCCACCCACGTGCATCGATTTTCATAGAAAGGTAGTTTTTGCTTTCGATTTCGTCCCGAAATGTACTGTAACTGGATCAGTCGGTCGAATTGGTCCCGCTAAGTACTTGTTGCACTGTGTTATTGAAAATAGCATTATGACAGAATTCATCTGTTCCGTATTAGTGGTCGAAAGCGCTACTGTTGAGCATGAGGTTCTGGGTTCGATTGTCATTGGGCACATCAAGCAGAAAATAACAATTATTATTTTTGACAATTAACTTATTAAGACCTAGTTTCACCAAACTGTTCATACTCAGACATTAGTAAATCAGCCATTAAAATAAACATCGATGTTAAATGGTATTTAAAAAAGCCTCCAGAATGCTTGGGTTTGTTATAAGAAATGTTACCTGTTTTCGTCGCAGTAAGACTAAAGTTCTGCTTTATAATTGTTTGGTCTGTAGCTCGTTAGAATATTGCAGCACTGTATGGAGACCTCACTATGCCACCCACACACTGAGATTGGAAAGGGTACAAAAACGATTTCTGTGGCATTTAGCATGCTCTTCCGGGATATCTAAAAAGAAGCGATCGTATAAGGAGAGACTCCTGCATTTCAAGATGATATCCCCCTACAGAAGAGGAGAGATTTACTGGATACGTTATTTTTATTTAAAAATTTGAGAGGTAACATTGACTGTCCCCAATTGTTGAGCAGGATCAAAATCCATGTACCCATGAAAAGCCCACGAGCTCCTATAACCCCCTTATGTCCTCCTCTTCGCAGAACTGTCCTTGGTGCCAATTCTCCGATTCCCCGTCTATGTAAATTATTAAACGGCTGCAGTGATCATGTGGATGTGCACACTAGTGAGTGAGTCAGAACTCACTTGGTAGTTTCCGAAGTATTGTGTACAAAAACTTATTTAATCATTTTAGTTTAAATTGAATATAATTCTGATTTTAATTTCATTAGTGTTGATTTTGATTGTAATTTTAGTGTTGATCTTGATTTTAATTTAAATAATGATTTTGTTCTTAACTTTGATTACGATGTTAATTTTGATATTGATTTTAATTGTATTTTGATTTTGTTTGCATGTGATTTTTAATATTAATTACTTATGATTTTAATTTGGAATTTGGTTGAAAACATAATTATGTTCGGTGAGTATAAGAACTCATCTAATTTTAAGTAGGCGCTTTATCAACAAATATGTAATGCATGATGTGCTTACCTGTAAGAAATTGGTACACTAGTCTATAAGTCTATTGGATGTATCTCATATCTTTGTATTTACGTTCCACTAGAAAAAAATAACAAACCTGGCGTTAGGATGTGTGTGTGTGTATATCGGTCAGTTGTCAAAGCAACCAAAATAAAAAGTCGCAATGTCACATGTCAAGGTTCACTGACAATGCATAATTTTAGCAAGCCGTAGGTAGTACCTCGCATTTTTTATTTCGATGATTTTGACAACTGACTAAAATATTTAACCTGGTTAGTAAATTAACGGACCTCTAGGGCAGCAATTAAATTTAACGCCTGATTAAGACAGATTAGCGCTCGGTGAAACACTCGCTACTCTTAATGTCCCGTTAACAGTTTAACAGAAGATTAAACTAACTAACGTGGTATGGTGAAACTGAACAGTGTTACTGATATGATATCACCACACAATATTAATAATGAGAGTGGGCATAAAAATCCTCGGTACAATAAAGAACAGGGGGCCAACCACCACCTCTTAAAGCAGTATTATTTTAATGTTACTTCAGTGTGAGAAAGAGATGGAGTTATACAGGACGTCTAGCTCCGTCTCTTTCCCACACTGAAGTAAGATTACAATAATACTGCTTTAAGAGGTGGTGGTCTAGCTCCTGCTGTCATTTTAACCAAAGAGGCAGTCAGTCGAATGTTTTTAATCGGTGTTGTTTTTTCCTTAGACAGCGATGCGGACGAATTTTATAATGATGTGAGGAATCTAGATAGCATCAAAACAGCCCACGCAAGTAACGTCTACTCGAAAATAATCTTTAGCAGTCGCCATTCACACACGTAAAATATATATCAACATATCGATATCGTCACTTTATCATGACGATAGATTCGAAGATAACTCGCGGGCTTTAGTGCTACAAATAGGCATACTTGACGCCAATAAATTCTTATTCTCACCATCTTGTTTCTTTAGATCCATAAGGGGATCGATTTAGGCGGGTTCACTGACCTCTTAATACCATGTTCTATATTTACTTGATATTCCACCATAAATTATACTCTTACGGATATTTAAGTTTATAGTTTCTAAACTGTCGAAAATAGGAACACAGCTTTGAAATGCTTTTATGCTGGCTATGGCAGTTTAGCTAGAATTAGAATTAGTTTAGAGCTTATTAACTGTGTTTATGTAAGGATTTAATTAGGAGTTATTATTCTGATCTCATTTCGGCATGAAATATGTGACAGTTGTGTAATGATAGTACAAGGAAGCTCATAATATAGTGACCTTATTGGTAATGTTCTTCAGAAAAATCAGGGGCGTAGTACTCACAACCGGCGTGGATGTAGGTATGAATGTAAACGAAGTAAAAGGAGTATGTAAGGATCATAGCAGGTGGCGTTCTGTAGTTTCTACCTACCCCCATGGGAAGAAGGCGTGAGTTTATGTTTGTATGTATGGTAGTATATCCACCTATCCACCTCCCTGTTACTTTCTTAACTTTTCTGCCAACCATATTGATCAACAGATATCTTGTTTGTTTATTTCACCATCGGTTCATTTTAATGACGTACAAAGTTACAAACTCTGTTCCATTATTGGTTCAATCTCTTTTACCTGGTAGCTTGTAGGTAGGTACAGGAGGCCGCCTATCAGTCGTAACAAAACCAGTATAAGCTGGCCTTGAAGCTTTGCCGCACACGGGCCACTCGCTACAGCCACGGACCGCCGCCACCTGTAGCTGGAAGCGGCTACTAAGTGGCGGAAGTGCGCGACAGACACAGTCGGTGGGCGACACAAGTGGTCGGTGGGCGACACAAGTGGTCGGTGGGCGACACAAGTGGTCGGTGGGCGACACAAGTGGTCGGTGGGCGACACAAGTGGTCGGTGGGCGACACAAGTGGTCGGTGGGCGACACAAGTGGTCGGTCGCTACTTTTATTAACCCATTTGTGTTAGTGTTTAGTGGTCGATGGCGGCCACATGAAGCGAGATGCGGCTATCGTGGCGTGTAGCGACTACCGGCGTAATCCGTGTGCGGCGAGTTCATATAAAATGTACGAAAACTGTAGTCAGCACCTCGGTGGCGGCGTTTTACGTTTGTAGCGTGTGGCCTTATTCTATTAAAACTCCCAAAGACACTGTTAAAAAACATATTATTAAAAGAAGCGACGCTATATTGCTTTCAACAAAAAGCTAAGTTAAAACTACGACAATAATAACTGTTGGAAATTATTAGTGACACATCGCTTTCTGGCGACAGAATGTAATAATATGTATATGTTACCAGCCAAACACGATTTCAGGACAAACTAGTTTGTCCCAGGACAAGTCGGTTCGTCCTACACGTGATATGTCATAGGTTATCAGCCTAGACTTTGAAAGTAGCGCTCGCCGGCCGCTGCCGCGGCACCGCTCGCTTCGCTCACTCGGCCCGCGCGCGGTTGGTCATAGTTCTATCCTAACCTAACCCATTTGGTCGCGGAGCCCCGGCTTAGTTATATACCGGTTTGGCCTAGGACAAACTAGTTTGGCCTGAAATCGGGTTTGATACCTACCTTATCTACTAGACTCTATTCTATAAACGCAAATGTGTGGAATTCAAGACGGATAGAACGAATCTGGCTAGTACATCAACATAGACTGCGCAATCTTGAAATCGCCAATCTTAGTGTCTCAT
Source organism: Fissipunctia ypsillon (assembly GCA_947568875.1). Taxonomy (NCBI): domain Eukaryota; kingdom Metazoa; phylum Arthropoda; class Insecta; order Lepidoptera; family Noctuidae; genus Fissipunctia; species Fissipunctia ypsillon. The sequence continues at coordinate 29,112,901 of OX387643.1, forward strand.
TAAAAAGGTATTGAGGTCTGAAACCGTGATGAAACAAATAAGTTCCTTTTTGATGGTTATTTGAGCGAGGTTCAATATCTATAGTCTGTTTCAAAAGTACCAGATCAAAGTATAAGCATACCCTCTTCAGGGTAAATTCTTACGCAATCACTCACTGAAGGGAATAATTAACCGATTAATCTGTAATAAGAAGGTTTCAACTTTATACCTCAACACTATTCCAACATTTATTGTTTGAATAACATTATTAAGCAGTAATTGAAAAATCATTGGCAAAAATTTAGGTTACCGATAAAATTAACCACAATTGAAAAACATAGGTGATATAAAATTAGAATTTCGGGTTTTACTATTCAAATAATCAAATCAAAACACTCAATTTGTACGAGTAAGTGCCACTACAGCATCCATACGTACGTTTTCTGATCTATTTGTTTACATTTTTATCAGATATTTTGGAACAGACTATATTTTACAGTTTTATTATATTGCAGTTTACTGCTAGAAATAGGCAAACTGCCACATAAAATTGTACTTACTTATTGATGCCGTGAGATAGATATGTTTGTTTGAATTAAGCTTTAAAATCAACTATTCGAGATCAGCTTTATTCTCATAATTTCGGCCTGAAATAAGTATTTTCAGAATTTCGTTTAACAATTTATTAAGCTCGCAATTAAGCTTGCACAAATGAATCAGAAGTATTACAGCAGACAGACCATAAAAAAACTATTGTTGTAAAATCGAAATTTAATTATTGAATACAAGTCTATTACTGTCCCACTGCAGGGCAAAGGCCTCTTGTCAGACAGAGAAGGCAAGAGCAGGGATCACCACGCTTGCTCAAGACGGGTTGGCGATTACTGACTGGTCTACAGGGTCAAATTAAATTAGCTATTGAAACTCCGTGGTGGGTATCGACATCTAACATTATAAAACAAAAAAATAATTAATTTTATGTATTTTATTTTTGGGGTCATCGACCACACGTCACTTGAATTATCAGTTAAAAAAACAGTTTTTTTTTGTGTAAACTTCAAAGACGTGATGCGTGTCGATATTTAAACACGATAAAACAAAAAAAAAAACAAAAAACAGATATCCTCAACTTCCAGAAACAATAGATACCACCAGCGATAGTTGTCCCCAAAAAAACCTTAACAACTATTATAACAGGTTTAACCTAATGCGATAGTGTGGTATTTATATACTTAATTAACCTAATAAGGAACTTCTATAACATACTACCTAATCTAAATTATATAAATCACATACATAACAATAACACAGAACAACGACTTATTATATAACTTATTGACATTTCATACTACACATTTATATACAATACAAAACATATTTTGCCTAACCTATCACAACTTTATTGTAGCATAATATAAATAACAGTACCCTTGCGAGTTCAGTCCTAGTACATGTACATACGTCAATTAGTACGTGAATTTTATTATAGTGTGTATTGCTCGGGTTATAGGTGCTTTCGCCAGTAAGTTGGTCCTCGCTGGCGGTACCAGCAACAGTGGCGGGCGCCGCCGCCTCCACACCTAGCGGACCGGTACACAAATACTAAAGCGCTATAGTACTCCCGGATTATTTTGTATTCCGCGGAGTAGTTTAATTATGTACTCAACAAGAGCGAATTCCCGTCGTACACTCAGCTGATGGTACCCTACCATACCCAATACGAATAGTGTAGGGCACAACAGCGGGTAGAAAGGATATACTAACACATGGTACTTTTAATGCCGGTAGTACGTTCTCTTGGGATATTTTCCGACATCCACGCGGGCGAGGCCGCTGGTAAAAGTTAGTATTTACTATAAGTCCAGGTTTCCTGACGATGTTTTCTTTCACCGATGTTAGTAATGTCCAAGATGAACTCAGAAAGTACATACTTATGAATTGATAATCCCATTAGTACCTACTTGCCCGGATTTGAACCCACAATTAATTGAATGGTAGATATTGACAGCCAGAAAGTAATCAATCGTTTGTTAGATAACTAGGGCATCGGCTTCCGATCAGTATACACACAATAATTGGGCTACGATTTTGGCGACTAGTAGATAGGCACATCGCAATAATATTTATTTCGGGACGCTCTGAGGCCGGCTGTGTCGAAAGGGGCGTAAGGTCACGGGTTCGCTTCCAAGTTCTCGTACCGAAGGCCGGCTATTGGTCTTTTGAGAAACTGGTCCTTCTAAGAGCTGCACCCCAATCCCAGACATATCCCTGCATTGCTAAACTCACATAACTGGTAGCTTATTAATATAATGTTTGGACTTTAAAAGAGATCTCTGAGTTAGTTTCGACATTTCTTCTCAGGGATCAATCGGCTAGGAAACGCCGGCGCCATCAATTTATTAAACAATTACAAAAAAAAAAATTGACGTCTGTTTGCAACAATAAACCGACGGCGAAGTGCCAATACCTCCTAACTGACTCCTAACAAACATGCGAATAACGCCTTTAAATTCTAAACAATAAGGCGTTATTCGCATGTTTGTTAGGATTCAGTTAGGGTAGTTAGTCATTTCTTTTCATTTGCGTGACACATTTGCTACTACCTATAATCCAAAGGATTTTGATGGAAATTCCGAATCCATTGCTTCATATGTTTACGGCTATGAGATAACTTTCAACGTATAGAGTATGCGGAAGAATTATTAGACGCCGTATAGTTTGTTGTTAGGATATTTTATTGTTTTTTCTTTAATGTGTACAGATAGGTAGAAGATTTAATTTGGCATATAAATTGTACAATATAGTGTAACATTACAACATTACGTTAGCGTAGCCATGCCCAATAAATAAATTAAAGAATATTGTCAATGTCTGACAGTAATATAGCTAAAATTTAATCCGAAAGAGTTTATGTGTAAAAGTAGAACGTGCACTCTAAATTCCCAGAATATTTGCGTCCATTCGCTTTCAGTGTTGTTCGAGTCACTCGGCTGACAAATCTAAATATCACACAACCGTTGAGCGACTGAGCGTAACTAGAAATAAATTAGCTTTACCAGCCAACCGCTTCCATTCATCACTGCGTCAGCTCTATTTAGGAATAATTGCACAATCTTTGACTAGTCTAATACTTTTAAGCGTGTCGATGTCAATCGTAAATACAGTCCTTTCATAGTTATTTTTAGAATACCTACCTCACTCTAAAAATCAGTGATCCTTATTCTTTTACAATAAGGTTGCTGTTGGGTTATTTTCACTGAAAAGTCTGTTAAAATCACAGTGATCTTTATTTTCGTTATCATAAGGTTGCTGGTGGGTTGCAGCAGAGGTTAAATAACTGTGACAGAGCTGTAGGACACGCAAGACAAGGTCCGGTGTATTGTGCACTGTCTACGAATCTCCGCCTTAGCAGGTTCTTATTGCTGCGATCAACCTGAGTCCAGAGTCGGTTTTTTCAAGCCAGCGAAGGCAACTCTTGTCCCGGTGTGAGAATATTTTCAGAAGGTGGCATGAATGATATAATCTCGCAAAACTGTTCACTGGCCTACTGATTTAAGTCGACATACGAGTACTAATTATTTGTGAAGCTTTTAAACAGCACGTGGACTGGTGAGAATTGGACCTATGTGATTTGATAATTCATACGATCGTTTCGTTGACGCCATCGAAATGCTCTCGAGTGCTCTTTTTTCAGTGTTAAAAGTTGCATCGATGTCGCATTGAATAAACTTTAATGAGAAACTGAACATGAAAAACCGATTTGCAAAAATTAATCTGACACAAAATGAGTCAAGTGCTAGTCATTTGAATCTGTAAATGGTCCTCAGTGCGTCAGTGCCATTCCATCGATTTCATTTGTTATGCCAACATTAAAATGTATGTAAAGGAGTATCTACTATTGCTAAATTAATGACACTCCATTAGCTAATCTAGCTACAAAACATCACGGCATTAAAACCTGTCACCTATCTGTCTCTGTAACAACAATATGGATAGAGTCGTAGTTAGCCTGATTCGTTCATCTATCTTGAAATTCCTTTCACGTTTGTGTGACTGTCTAGGCTAGATATCAAGCCAGCGACCTCTTTGAAACCCTATCTGCTAGCCGTTTCTGCCCTATTGTCTTTCACACGGTTCCTTGGTTTTCTATGCCCCGTGCAAGCCCAGTCGACTTTAATTTAAGAGAGATTGTACACTGGATTGTATGCAGATATTTTTTTCGGATCGTTGGTGGATTTAGTAAGGAGTTATCGGCGACTTTCCCATGCTTTGTTACCGTTAAGCTACGGTTTCCTAGAAGAGCGGTGACCGCCACATAACGGCCGCAGTGACGGCCGTCATGAAAATGATGGCACCGGAGTTTGACTGACTAAATTGCGGACGCTAGGTATGTTGTGGCTACCGCAGTCTTGTAAAACCCTTGCTTTAGTTTGGTACTCATTTGACGGTGTTTCATTAGTTTTTTTTTGTTTCTATGGTTTTACGGTTATAGAATAGTAGTACGTCTGTCTCACTGGTTCTTTGTGTCATTAAATTAGAGTAAGTTTAGTGTCTGTGTCTTTCATGGGTCATTATTATAACAAGTACAAATACTTCATAAGTATCATGCCATATTAATTTCATCTTTATGTTAGTGTTTATCATGTGAAAATACATAGAATGCCATAGATTAGTCCCAAATTTAATAACACAAAAAAGGATGTATAAAAAGAGGAATGAAGTGTATTTTTTTAATTTTAAGATAAAGTTTTAAGTTTAAGACTTGGGGGAGACCTTTGCCCAGCAGTGGGACAGTCAAGGCTAAAAAAAATAACTAATTATTTTTTTACATAATAGGTATGTTGAGTAAAAATGCAGTACCTATTCATAGTAGACAATAGTAATCTTGTAATAATTTTCATTTAATTAGCAATGCCCTTCCTTACGAGCCTTTCTTTAATAATAAAATATTGTTGTGCAATGTACAGGAGTCGCGCTGGAGCGACGTTAGACGAACGGTTCACGGCGTCGGATGATGCGGGCGGCGTCCGGCTGACGGTGTCTGCGGCCCAGACCGGCGACACCAATGTGTACACCCTGCAAGTGAGTATGCTGCCTTATTTATTTATTTACTTATTACTTGTACAGACATTTTCTACCAGTCAACCGGGAGATGCAAAGACAAACGAGAAGGTTGAGAACGTTGTAGGCTTAATAGACTGTAGATTTGAAGACCATTTTCTGTTTTGTTAAGTACCTGGTACTTCTTGACAGGCCTACACGGTTGTCCCATACTTAATAACACTGTAATTTGAAAACATTGTAAAAGCCAATTATTTTTAAAAGAGTAACCGTGGAGTTTCTTGCCAGTTCTTCTCCATAGAAAACGACCAATTCTAACCGTGCACCTAGCTTCTGACGTTTCATAAGTGCCCATGTAGGCTTATGTGAAATAAAATATTTTGAATTGAATTTTAAACAGTGGCAGGTGCAATTACGAAAAATTGAGGAATCAATATTTATTGAAATATATAGACACTTATACCTATTACATACATAAATATAACAGGTTTATAAGTAAATCAAAATGTATATAAATTTAAGCACCAATAAATATGCATAAATATACGAATATACTAAAACAAGCAAGGCAAACTATGCGAGAACATTAACATTGTGATGATACTGCCAGCTGCTTTAGAGTGCTAAAAGCATGTTCAGTAGATACCCCAATGCGTAACACCCTTTCAATTAAAATCCAAAGGATTTTGAAGGAAATTGCTACTCCATCGCATCATATGTTTGAAAAGTTAGTCTGCTCGACAATGTAAATGACGCAATTAATGTTGTTGAATTATCAAAATGAGACATTGCCATTGTAAGTGTGTTACGGAAAGAAAGTTTTCTAAAATCATATTCACTAGGTGGCAGCACTGTGACGTCAGGTCCGGACACCTGTCAAAAGTGTCAAAGCGCCTATATTTTCTTTAGTCGTGACTAAATGATGAACGTTATCATATGTTTTTTATTCATTGTCGAAATGGAAGACCGAATTAAACTAAATTCCGACCGGCGTGAATTTTCATGAAAGCCCGTCATTACCCCGCCCGCGCCGGTTGGCACAATTCAGCAGAGCCGTGCAGCAAAATCGGATATTATTAGGTATATAGATGTATGATCGGGAAAAAGCCTTAACTCGAATTGTGCAGAGCCGACTCCAAAATAGTTTAAGCGAAAGTAGTTTGCCGATCGGCACGCTGAATGTAAGCCTAATCAATGTAGTAATTGCTTCAGAACAGTCAGCTGCGCTGCTGGGGAGTTTGTTGCGCCACTTCTTCTTCCCAGTTAAAGCACTAGAAAGTGGTGAAGAGCGGGCGTTTTGGGGGACTGTCTTATGTAATTATGACATTCAAAAAGAGCTGATTCTCATCCTAGTTTGAATAAATAACTTTTGATTTTGTTTTTCAACGAATTCTGCCGAATCGAATGTCACTCGAACATGTGTACCCCTTATTTGTAAAGTAAAATAATATCGTTACCCAGCCCTGTTCCAAACGTATGGTAGGTAGTTAGGGCATGTTTAGGGTGCCTCCTGTACACGTAAATTGGGATGATTTTTTTTCTCGTTTACCCCATGGTGTGAGGTGTTGTTGGATAGGTGTTTCAAAAATATTTCAGGTTTGTGAAAACAATTTTTCGATTAAGGGATCCGTTTCTGAAATATTAAGCTTTAAAGTACCAATTTTGTTAGAACAAATTCACGGTAGTAGTATATTCAACGAAATTAAATGGAAAACTATCACAGCTAAGTAGGCTTTACAAGTTTACGATTATTAGTCGACCAACTTACATTTGCAGTTTGATTGTATGAGAGAACATGTTTTTCAACTGCAATTTAGGTTTGTTCTTGGGATTAATTATTCATCCCAACTACGGAACTCTTCATTGTGCGTGATCCGACACGCACTTGAGTGTATTTTTATTGATAAAATATCATTCAGAAGTTTAGTATTATATTTTTCGAGTTCCATGACTTCATAGGATCACTTTACGTGTACATACATAAGTAATATTATATCATATTTACCTTTAAAGTTTCCTAAAAACGTACCTATAGTCAGTCTCAAAAATATGTATCGACATCGACAAAAAATCATTTGACTATCAACAATTTGTGTTCCATAATACAATTAAGCTGCAATTAAGTACCCAATGTGTAATACGTTTTGTGGCCACACATTTATACAATACTAGATTTTGCCCGCAGCTTCGCCTGCGTGGAGTTGGGAGATTATACCACGGGAACGTACTTAGTTACCAGGATATAAAGTACTCTATGTCCTAACCCAGGTCATGGTCTAAGCTGACTTTCGCACGGACGTAAAAATATAGCGGCGGGATTATATCATGCAATGGATTTTCGATTCTCGGTGTGGGATCGAGAATTGGGAATCCCAGCGCGTCAAAAAACACACTGTTGGATTTCAACTCTCGGCGCTAAGCAGAGCGTTGAAAATCCAGTGCGCGAAAAAAAATCGTCGCATTATTTTTACGTCCGTACGAACGTCGGCTAACTGTGTGCGAAATAAAAAGAAACAGATATTTCCAATTATCTTTCTTTAAATAAGACATTTTGAAAATGTTCTTAACTAACTTTTTAGACCTATGTATACTGCTTGTGCGTATGAAGTCTCATTAAAATCGGTTAATTCATTTCGAAAAACAAGGACTTGAAAGTTTGTATGAAATGCGTACATCGTAAACGCTCTTAATCAAAATTCAATGTCTAGTTTTTCAAAACAAATCCTTGATGGTATTCCGAATGCACCAATTATTGCTTATGTGCACCGTCCAGGAGTTCCATGAAGTCTCCTTTGTTATAGTTTCACGACCCGTCTTCGTATCACCGACCCGTTCGCAGATTATATGGGGTAGTTTAATTCCAGTGGCACCTGCTTGAGAAATCTGACACGAGTGTGTCAGTAGGTACCTGGAACCTGTTACGTCCTACACTATATTGCAAATGACGGTACACAAAGCACGAGATTTATAATATTAGATATATTTTTAATATTAGATGAATAGGTGTCAAGGCGACTTTGACATTATCTTAAAACTTCGAAGTGTTTCCAGTATTATTGTTAATTCTTTTGACTAAGACCAAAATCTATAAACGTTAGCTCGTACTCGGAATTTGAAGTAGACTTGTCAAACTTGTCAAAACTTTTCGAACCCTACTTTTGCATTACCGAAGGAGATTCCTTCAATGTAGCCCGCGAAATTCAAAATTTCTTTGCAGAAAACGCAAGAGTTAACACGTTAAACGCCAAACGTGACCGTCATATTTCTCCGGGTCACATCGGATAATGTTGGGTGACAGCAGCCTGTTCTGAACATGTCAGTCAATGTTGTCCGGCGGCGCGGCGGCGGTCGGACTTGTGTTTGAACGTCTATTTTAGCGAAATGGCTACCCTATACAATGTTACATTTTGACCGTTTTAATCCCGTGGAGAGTCGATTCGGTGCATGAAACACTGTCGATTTGTAAAGATAAAATTGAAAAATAAAATCACTTTTTGTTTTAAACTCAACTCAACTGTCGCATTAGTAAAAAATCAATGCGAAACATTAGAAGGTAGAGGTAGATGATTCGAAACTTATTTCGTACCATAGGATGTGTGTGTGTGTGGTAGATAAGATTATCATTCAAATTGAATAACAGGTAAACAACAGGCAACTAACTATAGATAGTTAGGTACGCACCGACGCGACGACGACGCGACCACGATAATATTATCTATACAGTATTCCAACTTCATACAAACGGACGAAGCGCGAGCTATGCCTACGCGCCTCGATCTCGGCATGCGCTCGGCATGCAGACAGTCGCGTCTGTGCCGCAGTGACGAACGGACGGTGTGTTGTTTTTTTTACAATAACCGCGCAATTTTTTCACTAAAAATAAGTTCAAGTACAAATTTACATATTTAATATGACGAGTAGGATATATTGTGCTGTTTTTGGTTGCATGAATTCGTCAATAACGCATCCAGAGATAACTTTTTTTAGATTATCTGGAAACTCTGAAAGGCAAGACTATAAAATAATTTTACTTACTAGTAGGTAGGTACATAATGTGTGTATTTTTAATGGATAAGTATTTCCTTTTATCTCCCGAAAAAAAAAGATGTCTTGATTAATAAATAAAGTGAATAGAGTAAAGGAAAGTGATTGACACGAGTGAAATAAGTAGTTATCGGCAGTTCATGAATCATGATACGGTAGGTACACACAAAGTAGGCAAATATAATTAAAATGCTGGAGGCGGGCAGCCCTATCGCATGTTTACGTACCGCGCGGCTGTAGGCATTTATTTCAAAGATACGGCCGAGTTACAATACTGTATAGATAATATTACCGTGACGCGACGTAGGTGATGTAGAGGCCTTAGTTGAGCCTGCCTTCTGCAAGAATCCTTTTTGGATTATGACATTGGCTGGTTAGACAAACGTTGGTTTCAATTGGAATTTAGAATAGGTGAAAAATGATGACATATAGTGATATTGTTCTGTATCGAGCGACTATAGTTTTAGCCCCAGTCTTTACCTGTTAATTATAAATATTTTGAATAATAGCTAAAAAAGCTAATAAACTAGTTCATTGAGTGTAACGGTCTTTAAATTTATAAGTATCTTCGAGAAAGTTCCCCCAACACACCTCGAAGACGAGACCTTGCTAAGTAGGTGACTAAAATGCTGTGAGAGTTATAGATGAATAGTACTTTGTAAGTTAAACCACCCGTCGAAGGGATAAAAACGATCAAAATGTAACAGTGTATAACTTGCACTCAAAAAATTTAATAACAATAGGGTGGCCAATTCAAATGTATACAACTTTTTTGGCCACCATTTTACATTTGGCGCTAAATTTTATGTTTCTTTGATATCCACTACTTAGCTAAAAATATGGGAAATTATGGAGTCCCCATACAAGAAACGTGTTATTTTTTACTAAAGTGAAAAACGTGTTAATTATTGTACGTTGGTACGGAATCCTTCGTGTGCGAGGCCAATTTTTATACATTTTTATTCTCTCACATCAATCAGTTAGACCTATAAAACACTAAACATAATCGATAACTTTAAAAGGAATGTTTCCGAAATAATGTATTCTAAAAAAAATTCACATTAATTGACCCCAAATTTACGAGATTCGACAGGTCGTGACTTTTTCTGTGGGGTTATCTAAAGGAACGTGTCGTGGTTAAATTTGAATACTAAAAACAGAACATTTGTGACTCTGATAGTGGAATACCTAATAAAATATGCGAAAATTTGGTGAAAAACACGACGAAAAGTGATTGTATTTTAAACCAGCAAAAAGGTGGAGATTTGACGGATGTCATTTTTAATACAAAATTTCCAAGCCTGTATTATAGAATTATGGGAGAATATCTGGTCATTTTAGTTTATAATAACAATAATTTTAATTAAAAGTTTTATACCTTTGAATTGGCCACCGTGTAGAAGATAACTTGTTTTGTGTATGCGTTGTATCAACGGCAGAGTCTCAATGACCAAAGACTGCCGTTCAAGAGATGTTTGGATGTATTAGTAGGTACCACACTGCTGACACGAATTCCCCTTTATCACAAACGACACACAACTAAAAAGAATCATCAAAATCAGTAAGCAATCGAAGGTATAAGGCGTACGTACAATAAAAAAACACTCAGTCGAATTGATAAATTCCTCCTTTTTAAGTCGGTTAAAAAGTAGCTTTTGCTAAAAAAAAACCCTATTGTATTTTTGTCCATAGCTTATAAATAAGTACAAAGCTTATACTTTTCGAACTAGTCTTCCACATACGCGAAAAATCAGTTATCTCCTTTAAAACCTAACACGTACCCTAATAATTTTGCAGACTGTACTCGAACGTCGCAGAGCAAAACATTTACGCAAACTGTGATGTAAATCCTCTAGTTACCTATGAAAGGTCTGCTGTCCGAGCCCGTACGAGACCTGCAGAAGGGATCCTGCACATTGTTACCCTACACGAGAATATTCGATATTTTGGTGCAGGTGCTACCAAACTTGCACCGTCTTTTGTTTGAGTGTAACAAAGCTGTGTTGAGTAACGAACTAGTTTGTGGCAAACCAAACATTGCAACAACAAACCAACAAGCAACAATAAAGCTTCTAAAAAGCGATGAAGTTTAGGTGAAATGGTTACGAGGTCTACTACTACTATACATCTCTTCCCACCCCCAAATCTTTCAGTTCAATCATCATTTTCTATAGCTTTATAAGCAATACTAGCCATAATGATATCGTCTTTTATACAATCCATATACAATTTCTTTGGTCTTCACCTATTTTTAAATCCTCCACATTCTTAGAAACACAACACTTTTCTCACGACATGTAACAAATAGCCTCAAATAGGTATTTTCTTAACATGTTAGACCAGAAGGCCAACTCTCGTATTAAAAAAACGTTGGAAAAAACTAGTCGCATCAATCAATGTCAACAGTATACTTAAGGTAATAAATTGTGCACAAATAAATAAATAAATTTCATCTCAGCGACAATCAATATCAATTTTTTTTTTTAAATTAAGGCCAATTAGGGGTATTTTTGGCAGATTCTTCTTTATTGATGATAATATTTTACTGAATCCTGTTTATAAGTAAAAAAAAATGTCCGTACTTCTTTTTTTACTCCTCCGTGGTAGTTGTGGTTTAGTATGTAAGTGGTTATAATTACAGGTGTGTGTTTATATTATCTTTGAATGGACCGAAAATAAGCAGCACCTAACCAGCATTCGACATGTGTCATTGTATTTAACTCCCGTCTATAAACTATTCTTGAAAATACGGGATTTGCCCCTTCAGATACTGACGCTTCTATTCAAAACAGATCAATCGCTTTGTCTGGCTGTCTTCCGCAATAACAATCAATGTAAGCATTGACACTTCGTCTGGCAGGTAAATTCGTGATTGCAGTCTGTAAATACAGTTACTATTGTGAACAAAATATTGATGTTTCATTTCAAGCTTTGCTTTGTTGAGGCGGGCGCTTCAAAGAGGAAGTGAAGAGGGAAGAGCGCTTCACGCTTCCTCAATCCGCAAATATGTATATTATTTTGCAAACGAAAGCTCCTGCGTTTCAGCTTCCTAAGCAAGTTCAAATTAAATTAGCTAGCGAAACTTTGCAAACGTGATCGATATATTCTAATGACGATTGAAGAAAAAAAAGATTAATAGTAGTTAGTTGAAATTATGAGGGGCTTGTGGCTAAGAAATAACAGCTGCACGGGTCGATCGATCAGGTTAAGCTACGCTTTCCGCGGTTGGTCCGTAGATGGGTGACCATCTTTACATAATTATTAAGACCCCTCCGTGCCTCGGAAAGCACGTTAAGCCGTTGGTCCCGGCTGTCATTCGTGTATCTTTGATAGTCGTTACGGGTCGTCAGAAGCCCGAAAATCTAACAACCAGTCTTACCAAGAGGTATCGTATTATACCCAGTAACTGGGTTGTGGAGTGGAGGTCAGATAGGCAGTCGCTCTATATAAAATACTGGTATTCAGCTGCATCCGGTTAGACTGAAGGCCGACCACAACATAATTGGGAAAAGCCTAGGCAGATAATGATGATGATACTTATATACCCATCACGTTTGCGAACTCTTGCAAGATAATTTAAATTGGCCCTGTATATTAAAAAAAAAAAAAACTACAGAAATACCTTGAAAATGGTGCATCTTGCTAGAGCTATGTTTACCCCTTATTAATAAACGCAGAGTAAAGTTGTGCTAGGCATAAACCTCGAAAAATGTTATTAGTTGTAACTTACCCCACGTTTATAAACCAGGGGGGACAAATCTAACATGATTACAAATCCAGCCTAATAAAGTACTCAAAGCCATTAATTAACTTCAAGCCTGAAGGCTTGAAGTTAATTAATGGCTTTGAGTACTTTACATTACATTTTACATTTACATTCTGAAGAATGTTCTATGAACTGCTACAAAGCTGCAATCACCCACATTTTGCCCACCCACAAGCGGAGAGTTGGTGGTCCTCGACACCGTGCTGCAGGCAGTCCAGGGAGGTTATGCCATACATAGATGGTAGGTTAACCAGATGTTTACTACGCCTGGACAGGAACGGCCTGCGCCTGGTGACGGGGACCATCACAGGACACTGTTCACTAAACAAACATCTCCACACAATAGGCATAACAGACAGTCCTCTGTGCAGGGCTTGCATGGAGGCTGAGGAAACCGTTGCGCATGTACGCTTTGAATACACAGGCGTCACCCAGATTAGAACAGAAACCCTCGGAGCGCCCAGATCTTTCATAGATGTGCTGAACAGACCTGGAGACGTGGTTAACTTCTGGAGGGAGGTGGGCCGGTTGGAATAACCACCGATGGCCAACATGCCCCACTCATAATGGTCCACCTGGAGGACTAAGTGCGGAAACCATGTAGACTCCAGACTCCAGACTGCTACTGAGATATTCCAGATGGAAAATCCCAATGACATTTTGCCCAACCCGGGAATCGAACCCTCAGATTCTTTAAAGACATTATGATTACTGACTTGACGAGTAAAGCGTTATCGATCGATTAGTAATTGCATAGGAAATTATATTAACATGAGCACGTTCCAGTAGCCTGGTTCACAAGGTCATTTTTAATTCTACCTAGGGAGTGGTTTCACACTTGTTCGGCCAGCATGATTCGGTGCAGTTAGGCTTCAAAATCGAATATAAGTAGGTACTTCCCAAGATACAGGCAAATACCTAGTTTGGGGGTCACCGTCTGTTTTATTATTGTACAAATTGTGATTAATAAATAAATAAATTTGAATTTGAAATTTGACTTAGATATCATCATCATCCTAGACTTTTCCTAAATTTGTTAGGATCGGCTTCCAGTCTAACCTGTATGTACTTACGGGAAAAGGCCGCTCCGACGAATTGTGCCAAGCCAACCCGAACATGATTCAGCGAGGGTAGTGAAACGATATCTATATATTTCATTAATTTTAAGAAAACTTACGGATGCGATAACATTATATAGAAGATAGCCAATTACAAGTTTCTACTTAATTAAAAACATATGCATGAAATGAAAAAATCAGCGGAAAAAGCGTAGCAGCGTATAATAAATGTAGTAGGTAATTACCGCGGATCGGTTTTGTTGACCAACAAATACTGATGAATCGAATGTGCCGATCCGAACAAATGTGTAGCGCGCCTAAGGCTGAAGAAAATGTGTTTATTTACTGTTCGGCTTTCGAGGTAGGTAATAGGCTTCTGAATAAGGCATAGCTTAAACGTAGCTGTGAAGCGATAGCGTGTTTGTGACGTAGTATCAGTAATTTATTTATTTATTTATTTAAACTTTTCACACTTAAAAAAGTACAAAGGCGGACTTAATGCCTTAGGCATTCTCTACCAGTCAACCAAGGGTGGTGATGAGATTAGATGGCAGGTGCTCTGTTAGAAATGGAACAATTTGTTCATAAATAAGTTATAAACTTATAATACACATACATACATATTTACTATAATATATACCTATATTATATACAGGGTGTGGCGTAAATAATGGATAATCCTGTATCTGGGAATGGAGGACCCCAAGCCCTATAATATAAAAAATTCTCAAACCCGAGAGTAATTTATTTGCAGAAATCAGATAGTGAAAATTCCTTCATTTGTGAATACGGTGGCCGAGGAAGTGACTAAAGGTGGCAATGAAAAATAAATTACTCTCGGGTTTGAGAATTTTTTATATTATAGGGCTTGGGGTCCTCCATTCCCAGATACAGGATTATCCATTATTTACGCCACACCCTGTATATATTATATACAAATTCAGTAGAGAGAGGTTTTGAGATGACTCTACGCTATTTATTTTGAAAATAACTCCGCAATCTCCGCTTAAATGCATACCGACTGGTGGCCATCCTGATGTCAAGAGGTAGCGCTTTCCAAAGAAGAATGGACTGAATATGAAAGGAAGAATGAACAAAGTCAGAAGTATGAGAAGGACAGAGTAGGAGAAGATTGTTAGAAGAACGAAGATTCTTAGCGTGTGAAGAACATAGATATTGGAAATGAGACACGAGATAAGAAGGAGGAGTGGGAGAGTTAAGAAGGGAGAAAAGCGTGGTCAAAGCACGCAAATTTCTTCTCTGGCGAATGGGCATCCATTTGAGCTCAGACCTGTAGCTCGACACATGGTCATATTTTCTGAGGTTGAATATGAACCGGATACAATTGTTAAGCAGTAATTTCATTGACGTTTTACATTTTATGACTCGGAGGTTAAGTGGCTCAGTTCTAAAAGACGAGGATGTGTTATTTTTTAGTGCCCCCATTTTTTCACCTACTTAAAAACCGCTACCTAGATGAAATTACAAATCGCCCCCTAAGCCTCTACACAACGCCCTCATTTTTTTTTCTGGGTCTCTTACTGTCCCCCTTTAGCCCTGCAGCGCCCACAAGGGGGCGTTGTCGCCCACTTAGGGAAAGGCTGCTATAGAGGAATACAAAATTATTGCAATATAGCTCATCCCCATAGTACGAGTAAATAGCGTACCTTCAGACTGACCAGACTTATAGGGAATATCTATGCAAATTTTTTAAAACTATATTTTCGTTCAGACCAACAATATTTTTTTTTTAAATATGTACAGTTTTGACTTCGCTACGATTTTATTATATGTATACCTAGATGTAAATGAATAAAATAATTGAACTAACCCGGGTGACTGAGAAAGTTTGTGACCGTTACACTGTATCCACGCGCGGGGGGCGGACATGTTAGTGGCTAGGAATCATACTATATGCTATATGGCAGCGGCGCAGCTACAATTATCACTAGCGGGAAGCCGAAGAAATAATTGTTCAGTTCTCATAAACTCAGACAAAAAACTGTAGGTTTTTAATCCTATGATAACTATTAAACTGGTATTAAATATAAAAATGTAATGTGATGTGATACACGGTTACACACACAGGTGTACCATATAATTTGCCAATAATAGACACTAAGAAGAGTGCCCGGTAGATGGCAATAGGCTCGCCCCTTATTACATGGGACTTAAACATAACTGGCGAAATGAGGGTGTACTATAGTACACCTCTGCCCAACCCTTCGGGGAAACAAGGCGTGATGTTATGTATGTATGTGTAAGAAGAGTGGTTGTTCTGAAGGGAAGCCGATAGGAATCGAGTTGTATGAAGGCTACGCCCCTGCTATATGGACTGTAAGGTTCCCACTGCTGGCATAAAGTCCTCCTCTCTGTGAGGGGCCGTAACACGTATGTCACATGTCTCGGAGAGTCTCTACGATAAACCCGCGATTACAAAAAGGTATAAAACATGTAGTCTACATGTTTTGTGTACTGTCTTCGTTAATCGTTTGTACAAGTTGTAGAGAATAGTATATAAAACTTGTCAAAAATATCAAAGAGGTGAATAAAATAGTCTGTTAACAACAATAAAATAGTCTGTTAAAAATAAAATAGTCTGCTAACAATAAAATTGTCTGTTAACAATAAAATAGTCTGTTAACAATAAATGACTGAAACAACGTCATTACATCATGTATGGTACATGTTTTTCCCATTTTTATATAAAACTTTTTGAAAGCAAGTATCGAAACTTGTATAGGGGTATAAACTGTCTTAACCCTACAATAAAAACAAGACCTACTCTTAGGAAAACATAACTAAATTGTTTGTGTTCTACCCAGGCAAGCAATGCAGCTGGCAGTGCCACAAGTCGGCTCCGTCTGGAAGTCTGCGCAGACGAGGCACCCACCGGCGAGGATCCCCCTACCTTCCTGCGACGTCTACAGGACCTCACCGTGAAGGTTGGCACCAGGACTCGGTTCCTCGTCGAGATAATCAGCTCCACTGAGTGTAAGGTGAGTCGAGTTAAAGACATTTGGCCACACTAATTGCGACTGTAAAACGTTTTATGAACGCAAAGCACGGTTTGTCGACAATTTATTGCCTAACGCCCCAATTATCTAACTATACACGTTTCAATATCCAGAGGATTTTGAAAGAAATTGCTAGTCCACTGCTTCATATGATTTTAACAATTGAAAAATTCGTCTGCTCAGCAACGTAAATGACGCAATGTATGTTGTTGAATGGTCAAAAGTATGTTACGCAATTACTCCGCGGGACTCATCCCAGTTGCGGTGATATTTATTTTTTGTTTTTAGGGTTCCGTACGTAAAAACGGAAGCCTTATTGGATCACTCATGTGTCTGTTTGTCTGTGTCTGTCCGTCTGTCACAGCCGATTTGCTCCGAATCTACTGCACCAATTAAGTTGAAATTTGGTACACATATGAATTTCTGTGACCCAAACACGAACGTGAACGTAAATGAATGAATTTTGAAAATGGGGTTCAATTTTGGGGTAAACATTAGAAAATTAAAATAAAAAGTTTTGCAAAGAGTACCGTATTGTACTGTACCATGTGACATATCAAATGAAAGGACTTGTTATGAGGATTTAAAATATATTTATTTTATAATGTTAAAATAAATTGTTAAAGTTATTAAAAAAAGTATGTGAAATATTGTCCATCCCCCCCCCCTTATCTCCGAAACTGCTGAGCCTAAAATTTTGAAAACATGTAAGTACTGAATAGTTCTATACATATAGATAACAGTAAATGGTCTTAGAATAACATGGTAAATCACTCAATATTGAGCGTACAAACTTACATTTGCAATTGGCATGTATGGGGGAACATGTTTTTCAACTACATTGTTAAGTTTGTTATTGGGATAAATTCAACCCAATTACGGAACCCTTCATTGTGCGTGGTCCGATACGCACTTGGCTGTTTTTTTTAAAAAGCTTCTGCTTGAACCGGCAATCGAACCCGATTTCCTCGTATAAAAAAAGCACGTTGTTTGTTTTAAACTGAGCGATAGTGTTACTGACAAGGGTCAAATACTGCAAAGGAATACTTTGTGTAAAATCATAGAAAGTGCCAGTTTTTGCAAATTTTATGTTACATAAATTATACCCAAAAAATGGAAAAATTGGCATTTCCTTTGTTATTTCACATTATATTTGTTCACAGTATTTCATCCATAGCAGCCATTGGTTAGTGCAATAAAACAGGGCGCTGTTTTTGTAAAAACAACAGGTTCGATTCCTGGCTCAGAAAAAAAAGTTTTGTTTTCCTTCAAAATTGAGATCATGGTTACTTTGACCACTATGCCCAAAAGGGCACCAAAATTCGAGACTGTGGGTAAAAACCCAGTCTCGAATTTAGCCTGATCGTAAAAATTATGTTCATTTACGCGGCTGAGATAATATTGCCCCCACTTCCACAGCTGACTAGTGTGGTCGGGTGTCATTTATGTAATAAGTTACAGCAAGCAATGTGCTTAGTTCCTGTCAAAGTCAAGACAATGACTACAAACTTGCCTAAAAGCAAAAGCGCCATAATGTAGTACGTACAACATGAATATGTGTTCGAACTGTATAGAGTAAAA
This sequence comes from Fissipunctia ypsillon, assembly GCA_947568875.1. NCBI lineage: Eukaryota > Metazoa > Arthropoda > Insecta > Lepidoptera > Noctuidae > Fissipunctia > Fissipunctia ypsillon. The sequence continues at coordinate 29,131,407 of OX387643.1, forward strand.
AAAATAGATACTATTTTCACTATGTGATCTCTCTTAAACCCAAATAATGTACATAACTGTATCTTCTAAAATAATTAAAGTTTCTTCATTTTATTCTGTTTTATTTCCATGTCGCATTTTTTACGAATGTTTAGTAACAACGTCACCTGCAGGACAATTTAGTAATCTAGTGTTATGCATGTATTTCATAATCATTTAAGCATAAAACACATTAATAACACGTTTATAGCGAAACATGCACCATTTGCGTATTATGTTAAATAATGTCGGAAATATTTTGGCTCAGTGCGTAACCTATGTACACGTCATTGGTGTGCCCGAAACGCGCACACCTAATTAGAGCTAATCAGGTGTTGAATTACCAATAATTAATTTGTTATATGGTTGCAATAAATTAAATACACTGACAATTAATTTCTCCTGTGTGGAGTGCTTCTGCATTTTTATAATGTAGTTTTTGGTAGCTTTATAAAGAGTACTTAGATGTTTTTTTACAAATAGTGTAAAAGCTTTGTCCTCACTGAGTCGTTGAGTGGCCGATGCGATGCCCTATCGGCTAAAATGATGAACTTCCATGCAAATTGTCATCCCCTGTTGAACTCGATTGGGGATGAATTTACACAAATCCTTCCATAATGCTCAGTTTCGTTACAGGTACCCCTGGAAACATGTCATGCTTCTAAACGGTTTAGACTGTGAGTTGTCTGTCAGTGAATGAAGGAATTTAACATTTTTATTGCGTAGAAGTTGCTCGATGGTGTGTCCGGGGGGAAGTGTAGTTAGTCTAAATTATTTTTCTATCATTACTGGTTAATTGTCTGCGCATGTAACTAAGCAGACTGGAAATTATTGCTTGTGAGTATGTTGCGCAATTTCTAGGTTACTTAGCAAAGTTTTGAGGGCTATTTTTTGTAACTATATCATGTTTAGATACCGATACCCATAATGACTGCGGAGTTTCGCTAGCTAATTTAATTTGACCCTGTATAGTTTTATGTTTTCATTTCTGTCGGCAGTCCTTAAAACTGCCTATGTTTCTTTTTAAACAGGACTAATTCCTACTTAAATACAGCTAGTAGGCACATATATAGTTGCCTGTGTTGAGTCAACATCCGTCATCAATGCCGATATTTTGACACGAGCTTTTAGCCCCTAATTACATACAACTAAGGGCTACATTCCATTAAACCGAGCGTACGCGTCGAAAATAGCGTCCACCTTAGCTTTGCGTTGCGGCAAAGAAATAAGTCAGTAGCAGCCTGGAGTCTGGATTTTGTGCCCGATAGATGGCAATAGGCTCGCCCCATATTACATGAGACGTAAACATAACTGGCGAAATGTGGGTGTACTATATAAGTACGCCTCTGCCTAACCCTTCGGGGAAACAAGGCGTGATGTTATGTATGTTATGTTAAGTAAATGAGCACTCCTTTTGATTAAAAACTGTCTTTGCAAAACTAGTATTTTTTGTCTTTGAACAAGTTACGTATTGGTAAATATGAGCATTAAATATGGAATTCATTTTTATTACACTGTAAAATAAGAAAGCATTTCTCGAAATCATATCTAAACCTAACCACGGGCATTTCAGTAAAATTAATTTGTACTTGGCAGAGCCTTTTTTATGTTTTTATACAGTTTTTTTTTTTTTTGTAAAAATCTTCAGCTCCACTGCACCATATGCATTGTGACGAGCTTATATTGCCTAGCAATAATTTTAAAGTAATTCTGTGAAATACTTATTATTGAGTTGTTCCGGTGGCCATCTGTGGTCTTCATCATCAGTTCCACTACACCAAATGGTGCTTTTCGAGAGCAAATGCACAAGTTACTATAAAAAATAACTAAATCGCTATAGGTGTGCCTATAATATTTGAAGAGCTTGATTTGTCCAGGGTTCCATCATCAGATCTTGACCTAATGACAATGGGACCACCTGAAAAGTATACCGTTTCAAACGAAAAAAAAATATTTCCAAATCGGTCCAGCCGTCTTCGAGTAATAGGGGAACACATAAAAAAATCATTCCGACGAATTGAGAACCTCCTCCTTTTTTGAAGCCGGTTAAAAATAAAGAATATACTCGAGATACAAAAATATCTAACAAGGTGCCCACGCATATCCTTACTTGTTTGAGAAAAAGTGTAATAAATTATTATGGAATCTGGACACATGAGCGAATATTATGCAGTAGAAAGATTAGGTAGTAACTACTTATCTATGTATGTACGAAGTTCGTACATGCAGCATTGGCCATTGAATTGTAGCCAACTCCGACTAATACGAGCAGAAGTTGGGAGGAGTTTTACAAACAAATCGTCGAGTTTTCTTTCGCGTCTCGTCGAGTAATACTACAACCCACGTTTACCCGTGTAACACATTTTCATTAACCCGACGTAAGAACCTTGAGAAACATCGGAATGTCCAACAACGCTGCTCGTGACATAATTCGTCTATTTCAAACCGCATCCGTTGTACGTATTTATAATCTGATTCTGTTCTCGCGCTTCTTCTGACAGCTCCCGGAAAAACAAAGATGGCGGCGAAAGCGTGCGAATATAGAAAAGTGTTTATTTTTAAAATGATTTGTGTGGATGCTTTTAATAAATTGTGCGTTTTATATTAAGCAATTTATAAAGTGCTTTTTATGTCAGGCAATTAAAACATATTTATATGGTTTCCGATTATATTGCAGCGCTTTCACAATAATTACAACACTTGACGGGTCTCTTTATCAGAAATGCAGGGGTTGATGATCAAGTGTACCAACATATTCACAACTGTGTGTTGTTTGCTTCACAATTATTTACCAAACCCATTAGTGTCTCTCTATGAAGCGTGTAAAAGCTCCTGCAAACAGGCGCGACACGCGACGCGACACAAAAACGCGTATCACGCGACGAGCGTTGCCTTTGTGTTGCGTGTGATTCGCGTCGTGTGTCGCGCCTGTCTGCAGGAGCCTTTATGCTTTGAGAGCCGGGGTGAACGTGAGCTCACATTACATTTATAAAAAAATATAATGTTGGTGTGTCAGAAGTAGCTACCCCGTGGTCATGGCCCACACGCTCACGCGACACGCGTTTTGCAACAGTGACCACGGAGAAAACAAATGAAAGAAGCTGTTTAGAGAATGCCACGAGTCAAAGCGACGCGACTTGCGGTGCAACTCTGCGTCCTAACCCAAAGCGATTACGCTATCGTTTCCCTGAATAATGACGTACATACGCAACTTGATATTTAGATAGATAGAAGATAGGTAAAATACTCTTTATTATAAAAATTACAGATATAAATATTATACTAATATTATAAAGCTGAAGAGTTTGTTTGTTTAGTTGAACGCGCTAATCTCAGGAACTTCTCGTTCGAATTGTAAAATTCTTTTATTGTTGGATAGCCCATTTAAGTTGAAGGCTATAGGCTATATAACATCACGCTATGACTAATAGGAGCAGAGCAGCAATGAAAAATGTTGCAAAAACGGGGAAAATTTATTCCTTTTGAGAGCTTCCGTTGCGTGCGCTGCGTAAACGGTTAAAGTTACGCAAAAATCATGTATGACGGAATTGTTTCTCTTAACAAGTTCTAAAAAAAGGCCACGATAGCTTACCTATGTCTATCTTTTAAGGTTGGCTCACTATAACTTTTTTAATGGTAATCAAATTTGTTATAAAATAATGCATTATTTGCGAAGGTGTTTTCATAAACATGATATTAATCCTTATCCAAATTAATAGTTTCATAATCAAGGTTGGTTAAGTACATGTAAATTCCTTTTTAAATTATTCGAATCGGATCTTTCGTTTAGAAATTACGACGATAATATTTTTTACTGACTGTTTGAACGAGCTAATCTCTGTCACATATAGTCGGATTTGAAAAATTATTTTTGCTTTTTATAGCCCAGTTCTTGAAGAAGGCTATAGGGTATGTAACATTACGCTAGGACCCTTAGGAGTCAAGCAAAAAGAAAAAAATTAAGAACGAGTGCGATGCAAAAACGAAGTAACAGCGCGGGCAGGCGATGCGATGCGACGGGGTGGGTCGGGGGAACAAGAAATTTCACGCGGACGAAGTCGCGGGTGGAAGCTGGTAATATATACACAGACAGATACATTACAGATACAGATATATTATGTAATATTCATAAAAACGACGATTGTCGATTGACTCGCGCGACAATCGCTTTCTGTTAGGACGCTGCCAGACGGTGCTCACGCGGAAGAAACCATAGACGCGCACGCATGTCGCTTGATTAAAGTCGCGTCGCAAGTCGCGCCGCTCGAGGCCGTGAACGGGGCCTTATTGATATTATCAAAGGGCACATATCACCAGTTGCATTCAATTAATTCGAGGTTAATGTAGGTGTAGTGTACATATATGTGATGTCCATCAATGCAATTAGTTGGGAGTCGCACAAAGCGACCCAAAATGGCGATAACATTACCCACTGAGTCGGAGACTTATTGACATGATTGGTGTAATATCTCGGCTGACATCTCCACATATATTGCAAATTAACATTGCGCTCAAATACCTACGTAAAGTTAGGGAAATTAATTGTAAGCAAATTGACTACCGGCTTAAATTGACGGTGTATGCAAATAACAACTATCATTCTTAGAGCGTTGTATGCAATAGCTTTAAAATGGAAAATTGACTTAGGGTGTCAATTTGCTTAACAATTAATTTCCCTGACTATACCCGCTTAATAACAAGAAATGCTACAGCGAATTTATCGACGAAACTGGAAATGCTGTACGCTTACCTTAGTGGAAATACCATTGTATTGAATTATTGAATAACTCTACTACTCGTCATTATGGACGAAATTGCATTTAAAATGTGCTCCAGAATATACTCTCTCATCAGTATTTCATCAAGATTTCAGTTTTGAATGCAATCAAATGTTAAATGCCATAGTATATTAGAGAGTTGAGATTGGTCTATGATTAAAGCGAATGAATTCATAGCTCTGGCGATTTATTTACCTGTGGCATACCATAAGTTGAAGCAACAATAAAACGTGCTAGGACGATGCAAGTAATTAAATTTGTTGTTTCAATTTTATTGTGTGCCAACTTGCCGGCTTTAATTTTACCATTCTGTGCACAAAAATGACTGACTGGCTTTTGTATTTCAAAATAGAGATAACATAAGAAATTGCGTCATATAGGGTGTAAGGGACAGCCCTCCGCAGACTGATGGGGTGAATTCAGTATATCATACTAAGATGACATGAAATTATTTCAGGAACCTTATGGGAATCCAATAAACCTGATTTGTTTTATTAGCTCACAAGCAATGTATCGTTACCGTGGCAAAACGCGCGTAGCGAACGGCAGCGCAGCAAGCCTTTGGCCGCGGAGTATTTTAACATCCATTGCCTTTCTCCTTCCACCCTTTCTTTCATCCTTTTTTTTATTTTAGCTGTGTGTGTGTATTTACATAAATGTAGTGCTGCGTAGAGAGAATATAATTCTACATTGAAATATAACTGAAAAAACGATAAAAAAATTAGAATTTTCCTGAGAATATTTTCGGTGGAATATGATTCAAAATAAGGAGCCGAATGTATCTTGTTAGTGTGCGGAGGGCTGTCCCTTACACCCTGTATACTAAAAAATTTGTTTATTCGAACAAAGTTACGCCCTTTATTCATGAAAATCCTTTTCACTATTTGTTTTATTTTAATCACGTGACATTGGTTACGTAAAAATCAGTAACATTGTTTAGCTTTAGGGGGACCTTTCGCTTGATGTGATGAAAAGTTTCCATAATCACCGAATCCCACTTGTTAATACCTAGCCCCACCACTCGGTCAAGTTAGGTAACCAAGTTGTGGAAAGACGTTAAGGCTCCCGCAGACAGGCGCGACGCGATGGTCTGATAGAACAATTTCCATGAAGTTTTCACCAGTTATGTTAAAGTCCCATGTAATAGGGGGCACACCTATTGCCATCAACCGTACAGCTATCTAGACTTCGGGCTGCTACTGAGAACATCGAGATGGCAAAACTCAATTGCATTTTGCCCGGCCCGGGAATCAAACCCAGGACGTCATGCTCAGTAATAGCACTAGCGTAGCGACCACTAGACAAAGAAGCAAGTCATTATTCTTTATTTTTATTTGCCCAGGTGACATGGTTCCGCAACGAGCGACGTCTTTTGGAAGCGGAGCGGGTAGCGTTAGCCCGGGATGGCAACTTCTGGTGTGCAGACGTGGCCGCCGTCAGCGTGGACGATGCTGGTCGATGGACCTGTACCGCGGAGAATGCAGGTGGTCGCGCCAGCTGTTCTGCGCATCTTAATGTACTTGGTGAGTTTTTGAAGGTTTCAGATACTTTAAGGTTACATTCAATAATCATACAGCTGAAAGTAACACGTTCGTTTCTTTTTATTTTTCTATGTTTGAATCGTCACAACGACCAGTCCTATGTTTTCCGTATCCAGTGGATGGGGTGCCTAAGCACGAGTAGTGATATTTATAAATAAATATGTGAGCGTCCAAGCAAAAAGGGTCCAGTTCTCGGAATTTAGTTTCCGAGATATACGCAGTTTTGTTGCATTTCTCGATTTTAATTGATTATTAATTAATGCTCAATTATCTATAAGTCTTCACTGAACCATCTTATCCACGTCATCGGCCCACAGAGCTAAACACGTGGCATATACAATATTCACACATAACGAACATTAGCATAAACATATAGTAAATGACTTTATATGATGTTTCTAAGTACCAGAAAATGTACTTAGAAACATCAGAAAATGTACTAAGTACCAAAAATCAAACTTTGAAAATGCTTTTTCTCAAATCAATATGTTCAGTCTTCAATGTCTGACAAAAAAATATGCCAGTTTTTTTAATATTTTTTTAATCCTTATTATCAATTGACTATTTAATTCTAGATACCGAATCTGGTCTTAACTCAATACCCCACTACTGGACCCTTTTTGCTTGGACGCCTACATATAAACGTCCGTAGCACAAAAGGCAGTACGCCTCACTACACACCTAGTTTTGCTTTCTGCAGAGAGAGGAAAAAACAAACGATAAAATTAGTGTGTGCAGTACCTAGTGTGAATACTTACATTATTTTACGGAATAAGGATAGATACTTACATAATTATGTCGCAGTAAGATGGTTATAGCCGTCATATGGTTATATCCCTAGGGATATATGTAGCTATATACCGTAATATAGTTATGTGAAATCAGTTCATAACTGTCGGAGTGCCCTAATTTTGTTACTGCTACCAATTTCGACGCAGCGCACGCCGGCCGCTGCCGCGGCACCGCTCGCTTCGCTCGCTCGGCTCGCGCGTAAATGGTCACAGTTCTAACCTAACCTATTTGGTCGGAGTGCCCTAATAGCTATATTACTAGATCGTGCTCGTATCATAGTTATATTCCTAGTAAGATAGTTAGGAACCTCTTTCATATAACTACCTATATTACGGTATATAGCTATATTCCTAGGAATATAACTATATGACGGCTACAACCATCTTACTGCGACATATTTATACAAGGTGTAACATAATTAACGCACAACCTCTTAAGGGGTCATTGTACTCATCATTATGAACAACTTTTACTATGGGACTAAACCTGAAATCGCAAAATAAAATCAGCTGCTCCCTACATTTATGTTCGCATAACTCGTCAAAATGTAGGGAACAGCTGATATTTTTTTCGCGATTTCAGGTTTAGTCCCATAGTAAAAGTTGTTCACAATGATGAGTACAATGGTCCCTTAAGAGGTTGTGCGTTATTTATCTTACATCTTGTATATTAAATTTATTTATTTTTTTAATTATAATCCGTATTTTCCGGTTTTCCGTAACAAATAAAAAGGTATTATGTTATGTGTGTTTATGAAAAGACAACTTATCTTAACCAATTCCTTTCACAGTACCGAAAGCGTACAAGCGCCCTGAATTTGTGGAAGAACTCCGCGCTCTCCTGACTGAACAGGGGACCGTTTCGCTTGAATGCAAGGTGGTCGGCGTGCCCACACCCGTGTTGCGATGGTTCAAGGTAAATGTTTTTGTACTGTGCATGTGATCCCCTGTGCAATAGGGGAGCATCTTGCAAGGTGGAAGATGGTCCGCATGCCCACCTGTGCTGTGATGGTTCATGGTAAAGCTTTTTTAACATACAAGCCGAGTGTCCGAAGAGATTTCCCATTGGCAAAAATGACGAACTTCCGTACAAACTTTCATCCTCTATCTAACGGGGTTAAGTAGGGGATGAATTAAAAAAAAAATGCTTCTTTTGCGGCGGCGCTTGCTGTACCTTTGGAACTCTTGTGCTTGTGTACGGTTGTAGACCCAGCGGTTTAGGCTTTTCGATATATTTGTGTTATGTAGATTCGTTGAGTTCCCTATAATAAGGTTGAGCTGCACTAAACTGACTATACGATGACTGCTAGCCGTCCATTGTTGCAATGATTCTTTTTTCAAAATACCATTCCAGACCAAAACTCCAAAACCAGTATCATGTCATATTATGACTGGACTATATATGAGACCATGACGTCAGAGCTTGTTACGGCAGATCTTTCTTCCCAGAAATCGACACAACAGAAAGCCGGAGTCGTCTAAACAGATCCACAAACATCGACGTGAAGAAGTGTTTCAAAGATCTACAATCATTGAAATCATGTTCATTCCTTCATGTTTGCACGAGTTTAATGGGCTTAATACGTAGCTCAGAGGTTCCGACCCTTAATTATAAAACCATCATAACAACTTCAAATCAATATAAATCGTTACAAATTATCCTTGAAGAAGTAGATGCTTGAAGCCTCCAGATAACTTTCTTTGATTAGCACTTGTTTTGTAGCGTATCTCTTTAAGACGTCCCTTTTCATAGAAATGCAATTAAATAGAGATTTCATTTCTTAGCTTGGGATAATTGAGATCTTTGTCAATACACTAACGTTAATCGAATATAACAACAGCATCGTGGCAGGTTGTAGTGGGAGATTCTTCCTGCGCTATTTTAAAGCAATTTGTGCTTAGACTAATACCCAAGATTGCTGTTTAATTGGTATTTCCAATGGTTTGTCTTTATTTTAAGTTACTAATTAAATGCAAACATTTTACTAACAGTTTAATGATCTCTTAGTCGTCCGAAATAAAATGATTTGATTTGGTAAGGGGTATAAATAGACGCTTCACAAAGCCGCTTACCTACCACCGAACCGTTAAGGAACCGTTTCCTTACTGGACCATAACTGGGAACCTTCTGGTTACGAAGGTATGGAAGGTTCCACCGATTTTTGACGTTTTTTTACGAAAGCAAGTTTTAAATGTTTTATCATAACTTTAAAAGTTTCAATACCCAGTTCAATAGACTGTTTACCGTTGCATGCACTTATAAACGGTATATTGCACGCTACTGTAAACAGTGATTTTTCACACCAAAAATAAAAGTCGTTTCCCAGCAATTATTTTTCTATAGAATCTACAATGTTTCATCAATTTGTACTCAATTTGTAATCAGTTTGTACAATGTTTTGTAACATCAAACTTAGTTTGATGTACAGAATGCGTAGATGGCTGCTTTGTGATGGGTCTTTTAACACCCTGTTTGTGAGTTAAAAGATCATAAAGCACACTTTAAGCTTTCAACACATATTAAGCTTTCCTATATTAGTACTTAAGAAAGTAATACAATTAATTAGTAGACGTGAAGTTGGTATCAAAATTTATGTTGTTTATGATTTTTTTTCTCTTTCTAGTTTAGAATTTTTAACCTAGGATAAATTTAATGATTTGGCTGAGATTTTTCAAAACAAATCTAATAAGCAATTATCCCAACAACCGTAACCAGTAATTTGTGGAATATGTTTTCGTTCGGCAAAAGATTTTGCGACCGGTAGTACACTAGCTTTTGCTCAGGGCTTCGCCCGCGTGGATGTCACAAAATATCCCATGGGGAACGTACTACAGGGATTAAAGTACCATGTGTGTTAATTAATCCGTAATACGTTGTTTTCATAATATACTTAACTGTATTGGTCAACGCGGCGCACGCCAGTAAAGCTCCCAGTCCGCATGATTTTTTCCGACATCTACAACATTCATCGTTTAATTTCATTTCATATTAGCTTCTGTCCGCGACTTCGTTCGCGTGGAAGTCGTAAGACACCACAATATACTAAAACAACAGACACATTTTTATAGAACTTCCCTGTATACTACGTTTTTAGTTTTGCTCTCAGCAGCCAAAATATACGGAGAGTCAGGATTGGTGGCGCGGGATCAAGTGACGTACACTGTTGTCTGTGTGAGAAGCACTCGTCCTGAGGTAGCAATTACCGCAGCCTCCAGTAGCAAATGTCATTACTTGCGAAGTTTTTAGTTGTGGCGTTGTGCTTTAGGGTAGGGAATTTGGGGTAGATTGGATACAAACAAGATCCCACTTAATAACACGTTTATTGGAAACAGAGCACGGGCACAGAATCTAGGAGGGTAGGTTCTTATAGTCCTTAAGGTCTTTCACTGGTACTGCCCTGGGCTTTGTCCGTTAGGTAGCAAGGAGGATGGCACACGCAGTCGCAAGTGCAGGGTCATAAAGTAGGCGGCGCACGGTATAGATGCAGCAGTGGCGTAGCAGCCAAGTGGCAGTGGCGGTAGCAGCCACGTGCTGCAGGGGTGCAGAACGGGGGCTGGAGCGCCGTTGTCTCCGCAACGCTCGCAATGGCTCTGCCAAGGCGAGCGGTGCGGGTGGACAAGCGGACGTGCCCCAGGAGCTGGTGCCTGCTGCGGTAGCGCGTTCGTCCGGACGCAAGGCGTCGGACCTTGAGGTAGCTCAGCAGTCGCAGTCGCCTGGAAGAACCCTGGAAATACGCAAGGGGCGCCCGTGAGTTCCAGGAATGATTCCTGTAATCCCCTGCGATGCGTGCAGCGTTTCCCAGCCAGGCAGAAAGTGCTATAAAGCCCAAGGCAAAGCGAGGAAGGTGGAAGGCGGAGGAACTCACACATCGTAGTGGTTTACAGTGATTCAGGATGAAGTGAGCACATGGTAAAGCCATGGCCGTAACCTTGAACCGTAAGGGTTCTCGCACAGGTGGCAAGGCAAATTAAGCAAACAGCTTGGTAGCAGCGTGGCGTGCATGCCAGCGTGATTTAATAATGAGGAAAATGTAGTAGTATACATGTGGTAAACATTAAATTATAAAACACATGGTTCTCGGTAGTGCGGTAGGTTACCGAGAACATTTACAATGCCGGCCGGCAGCCACGTCAAAAGGGTACAATTAAACAAGTTAGGACGTGGCTACCGGGACATAGATTTACCATAAGAACACAATAAAGTACTCACCCTATCTCAACGGGTTCGTTGTGTAGGGTTTGGCGACGTGCCGGGAAAGGAACGATTCTGTCTAAGGGCTATCTTAGATTCTTTTATTTATATGTAGGTACAAGATAATACTAATATATATATATATTATGTACAAGTATACAATAAAAAATAAAAAGGGGGAAGAGCTCATTGGGCATCAAATTCGTCCGCATCGCTGTCAATCGGAAAAGTGCCCAAAAGGCTGGCAGCATTGCCACGCTGAATGGCAATGCTGATTCTTTGGGCTAAGAATAGGCCAGTCCTCTGGTCCCGTAGAGAGTCGACCAACCGCTTAGCGATGTCCCGAAATACTCGATGAGCACTCGGACCCCACGGCCCTAGTGTTTCAACACCAAACGGCTCAAACATATAGCTCCCAATGAGGTTGTTATATTTGCGCCGTTTGAGGTTTTCTGCACCTGCAGCAGCCGCCCCAGCACAGCCCGCCGTGCTAGAAAGATGGGATGGCGCGAGGGTGTCGACACAGGTTGCATCCCACACCAAAGGCCTATCCAACTTCCAAGGCATTATGGTCATTCCGTCCGGCCTCTTCCCATCGTCTAAGGGCTTGTATACAAAACTGCATCTGCATACAAATCTGTGAGCTGCGCATTGAATCTTCTCAGTCAGTCAGTCAATCAGCTCGCAGATTCTTGCGATGCGACGTCGCATCGCAGTTCTGTGTACAAGCCCTAAGGGAGAAGGGAGCACCTTTTATAGCCGTTGAGAACGCTATGTAGGGAAGTAACAGCGTTTATTTCAAAGACAATTTGAGAATGGCATAGATAATTAGTAACTTTTAGGAAATCGACAAATTATGCTACATCGTTTTTAGTGAAATATTGAACGCCTGCGTTCCTGCATATACATACTACCTAATAGCACAACACTGATACTACTACTATCCATCATAAAAAAGTAAGTTGGATTCTCATTTCCTACGAAATGTACCTACGGGAAAAGTTTTTTGTGATTTCTGACTTTTCTAGTACTCAAACCGCAGTTGGTTCCTTGGCACTTTTTTGATTCTTATTAGAAACAGGATCGATTGGCATCAAATAAAGTTTTTTTGAAAATTGCCCATTTTCTTGCTGTCCGTGCTTGTTTTTCAAAATCTGTAATTGCAGATCAAAATGTTTCAAAAACTTAAGGAAAGTCTCCTAAGACCGTTTTCCTGTAGCTACAACCGGGCATAAATCCTGACTCCGGGCTGCTACTCCGGATGGAAAAACCCAATAACACTTTGTCCGACCCGGGATTCGAACCCAGGACCTCATGCTCAGCAGTAGCGCTTGCGACCACTAGACCAACGAGGCAGTCAAGTCTCTTAAAAACATTGAAGTTATTTCTATCTTCTATCAATCTATATAAATAAAAATGAGTGTTTCTTTGACTGTCGTTCATATTTTAATTCGATTGTGATGAAAGTTTGGTCACTAACCTAATTTTTAATGGTTGTGCACGCTCACGAAGGTTTCCGAGTTGGTAAAGCCACCTTCCACCCGAGCTAAGCTGAGAGCAAAAGCTAGTGCACTATACAAGTCGTTTTCTCATCTTAGAAAACGCAGCATTTTATAGACAATAAAACGGAAAATTATTTGAGAACTTCATTACAAAATCTACGATCTTATACCTCCGCTAAATTTATTACAGGACAGTCGCGAAATAAAAGCAGGCGATGTTTTCGCGCTCACAGCGAACGCCGAGGATCCCACGTCGCTCGGCACCTACACCTGCGAGGCTGTCAACTGCATGGGCAGGGCGTACTCCTCATCGAAAGTCCACGTCGTCGGCCGCGGTAGTAGGGAGGGATCTGCCAGGCCGAGCTCCAGGTAACTATATTAGAATTATTAAACTTGGGTATTATTAGACGAGCTCGTGGCTAAGTAATAACAGCCGCACGGGTCGATCCATCAGGTTAAGCTACGCTTGCCGGGGTTGGTTCATGGATGGGTGATCATCTTTACATACCGAGACTCCTCCGTGCCTCGGAAAGCACGTTAAGCCGTTGGTCCCAGCTGTCATTCGTGGATCTTTGACAGTCGTTACGGGTCGTCAGAAGCCCGAAAATCTGACAACCACACCTTGTACCTATATACAGTCCAAAGAAAATCGTATAACGACCCATGTTTATTGGGAAAAGTTGTTCAGTTTTATGAGTCGATAAACCTTTTCAGGAAGAACATCGTAAGCGACAATTTGCACTTTTTACAGGAAAGGGTTTGTTCTTTCCTAATGAACGATGTTTTTCATTTACGATGATGATTTCTTACAATAATAAAGTCGTGTGAATTTAAAATTAAATTTAAGAGTAATCGCGACAAGATGTAAAACTGTCTAATTAAGAGGTTACGAAGAAAAAATAGTTTTGTGATTTTTGGCGCTTACGATGTTTTTCCTGAAAAGGGTCGATATTTGCGCTTACTAAAATTTGACCTTATATGCTCAATTGACACCAGGAGACAAAGATTGGTGATGTGAGCGTGCGTCGGCGTCGTGTCCAAATGTTTTTAACTACTTAGAGTTAAACAGAGATAAATTATTATGCTGTAAAGTTTATTTCACACTTGAATTAAGTGGACACTCGCAAACGTTTGTTATGAGAGCCTTTTTCAAATAAATGATCGCGGATCTACATCTCGATAGTGATTTTTAATGACTCAAAGTATCCACTTCATACCTACATAATGACATAGGGGATCGTGACTAAGTAAAAACATCCGCACGGGTCGATCGATCGGGTTAAGCTACGGTTGCCGCGTTCAGTCCATGGATGGGTGACCATCTTTACATACCGAGATGGCTCAATGCCTCGGAAAGCATGTTAAGCTGTTGGTCACGGCTGCCATTCGTGGATCTTTGACAGTCGTTACTGGTCGTCAGAAGCCCGAAAGTCTGACAACCAGTCTTACCAAGGGGTATGGTATTACCGAGTAACTGTTGTGGGTTGTGGAGGTCAGATAGGCAGTCGCTCCATGTAAAATTCTGGTATTCAGCTACATCCAGTTTGACTGGAAGCCAACCCCAATATAGTTGGGAAGAGGCTAGGCAGATTAATTGATTGCAAGCTTGTAACATTATTCATCTAATAATACGCTACATAATCTATACTTATATTATAAAGAGGTAAAATTTGTTTGTAAGTTTGTAGGTAGGGGGTAATCTCCGAAACTATATGACCGTTAGTACGTACAGGGATAATCTTCAGTTGGTGCCTCATTTCCATTGAAAGCGTCTAACGGGCCTCTGCGAGTTGGCTTCGGCCCCTCATATGCCTTCCAAAGGTCCGGGTCCCTAGGGTCCCGAGAAATATCAAATAATAATATTTATTTGCTTAAAACACAGTATAAAAAGGTGAAGACTCGCCAAATTACATGTGATTGTTTAAGGGCTGATTTTTCAACCGTCAGATAACTTTTATATGTGGAATATGTTTGACGTTTTGACAGCTTTTGTATAGAAAATGTGTCAAACCGCCATATTTATTCCTCAGGTAAAAGTTATCTGACGATTTAAAAATCAGCCCTAAACTGAACGCGATCAGCACATAAACCACGTTTAAGGGCTGTCAGTGTCATTATTTTCTTTGGAATAATGACACTGACAGCTCTTGAAAGTAGTTTAGATGTGCTGATCGCGTTCAGTTTCAGTAGGTAAATGACCTACGACACGTAAGTCAGGGGTGTGTGTCGATATTTGTCACAAAATAAAAACTTTCTTTCTTGGTTTTCCAGTAGTGTGACTCCAGAGCCACCTCCGATCTTCACAAAAGAACTTGAGGACCAGTTTGTGAGGGTCTGCGAGCCGCTGACCCTCGGCTGCCACATCGTGGTACCTCCCTGGCCCCGCAGCGTCATCTGGTACAATAAGGAGGGAAAAATTGAGCCCAGCGAGAGGTAATTAGTCCTTTGCCTTTTCTTTGCTTTTTTGGACATGGATTTTTGGAAAATGTTTTGTAAATCAATCAGCAGATTGATTGATTTACAAAACATTTTTCGTTATTTAAGAACAATGCTCGAGTTTGTATCCCGATTTGCAATATTTGGGTAGAGGTAAGTACATAATCTGTTGACTTTGAATGTTCCCAGAGATTTAAGACAGAGAATTTAAGAATGTGAGCTAAAAGTATGCCCTGGGGCCGTATTATGAAGTATGCCATCATGATTCCAGTCTGAAAAAGGGATGGTGTTAACGATCATGTATAGCTAGGTCTCTCGCGATCATGATGGCATTAAAACGTCATAATATGGCACCTGTATGTAAACACACTTTTTGAAAGAAACCGCAGAGATTTTTATTGACAAACGCTACCTTACCAATACGAAAGGTCAAATCCAAGAAGTTAATATCACCAAGGAGTTCCCATCAATTATTTTTTTCTAATGGAGCGCATATGCGGGGCGCACCATTTTTATAGCATTACAACAATGTTTAGATTTCAGTTTTTACTTGTCTGTCGCAGCGCCGCTGTAGCGCATGCGCGGTGATGTGCTGGGTTTTAGCGCCATTCATACGTTTTGTTGTACTGAATTTCGTGGGATTTTTTTATTCTTGCTTCAAAATGTCTGATATCAGTGAATGTGAAGAATATATTATTATGACTCCGCCCGATATTTTAAATGCGGCGTCGGAAATGACTCATAATCACAAACCACCACCACCAAAGCACCAGCAAAGCGAAAAAATTATACGTAATGATAAATGCTATCACGACTTTATGGCATGGCAAATGCAAAAAAGGTTATCATCTTTTATTTAATAGGTTCAATCCCAATGTATGAGAGTAGATAAAATAGTGTATGAAACTGTTGTTTAATGTTGTGTTGATGCATGCAATAGTTATGAATCTAGTTGTACCTGCCTACAAATATGTTGCTGTGCCCTAGAAGGGTTTATGTTTGAAACATAAACCATGTAACATCTTGTAAACAACATGAATGCAATAAATAAACTGCACATAATTAGGTATTAAAACACTCGTGTGATACTATTAAAAACCTCGCCTACGGCTCGATTTTTAAACACACACTCGTGTTTTAATACCCTTCGTGATGCAACAGTTTCATAAACTTGGTACTATTCTTCCATACTTATTATCTGCATCACTGTATTTGCCTATATAGTGACTACTTTTTATAATGCTGAATAGGCACACAAACCATTTACCAAGGGGTATCGTGTTCCAGCCGGGGTTGCGGGATGTTCGAAAGAGTTACCGTGGCCCCGGCACAGGCAACAGAAGGAAAACGGCTGGGTTTTAGTCAGTAATAGTCTGACACGCCCTCCCGCTCCGCCCAGAGCGGGAGAAGTCATTTGATGATTTCCCTTTCCCGTCCAAAAAAAAAAGAAAAAAAGGGGTATCGTGTTATCTAGTAACTGGGCTTTGGACTTCAGATAGGCAGTCGCTCCATGCAAAATACCACCTGCATCCGTCACCTGCATCCGTTTCGACTGGACGCCAATCCCAACGGTATTCATTAATTGCACAATGTGCACAATAGGCTACACTAATGAGTACATGACCCTGTCAGGGCGCCACAAGTTAACTTTTATCCAGGTTACCATCAACACGGACTTTTGGGAAGTTTATTTCACTTTAGTTGGAAGGTTAGGCTGATGATGATGAAGTACGGATAACTACCTATATCCTGATCACCAGATCCTGTGGTTTTCATATTTGATGTAACTTTCCGTTATTACGGTGACATTATGGTTTGCAAAACTGTAGTGTTAATCAAGATCGACGCTGACCATACATAATCCGAGTCGGGCATGGCCACATTTTGACTATATTAACCGTCTTCACTCCGAAAGTTTTGTATCCAGTCCTACCAAGGGGTATTGTTACCTATAAACTGGGTCGTGGAGGTCAGATAGCCAGTCGCTCCATGTGGACCAGACTGGTTGCCGATACCAGCATAGTTGGGAAGGCTAGGCAGATGAGCTTTCAACATTTACGCAATATGGTTTTTGTATTGTTATTTTTTGTGTCAATATATCATTATTATTTTTTTGATCCTTTTATTTCCTCCGACTAGCCGGGAAGTCCTGATGGCACGGGCCAAAGGTGAGTTTTCATCAGTTGGGTTAAGAGTGGGAAATAGAAATATTTGAGTCTACGCGGTTGTGCGTAGACTGTATGGATAAGTTTGCGTGAGAGTATTGGTGCACGTTGTCGCACTCACACTGTATAAACTTTCGTACTAGCCTGCATGTGTTTAGAATCACTGCCTTCTGCAGTAGGTGGTAGGCGCTAGGTAGGTTGAGAGAACTAAAACCGATATCAGACGCTTCACTTTTTGTTCATTTCTGCTTTTCATCTTTCAGCCGAAGTGAAACGTCTGAATCAAAAGTGAAAAATAAATTAATTAGTAGACGTTGGATTTCGATCTTTCACTCGCCTACGGAGTGATCGAAATATGAAAGGAGGGTTTTTTGTAATTTTATCAGTGTCGTGTGAACGTGGAATAAAACAAAAATGATCAGTCACTCGAGTGGTTTACTCGAGTAGGACCGATGAAGTTGTTGATATTATTATGATCTTCTTGACATTATTCCAGGTATCATGTTCTCGAAGACGGTGCTGGTGGCTACCTGCTGGAGGTGGGCTGTGCCGAGTGGCCGGACGAGGGCGAGTGGAAGTGCGTCGCGACCAGCACGGGAGGCCGCATCGGCATCTCCACTTGCTATGTCACCATGGATGGTGAGATACCTACCTACAGTAGCCGGTTGTTAATAAGGGTCATTGAGCTTTAGAATGAGACTGTCACAGTGGTATGATTGACAAGAGACACCACAAAACTGAACTTTATCCAAACGCGAGGTGCCATGTTACCGCCATGAAGCTACGTACTGGCGGGCCTAGTATGAACGCGCGAAGTCACCTGGCAATTGTCACTTTTACGAACTGTAGGTAGGCCTAGCCAACGTAACGTAAATTCATTAATTCACACGATTTTAAGATGCAAAATTTACTTAGTTTAAAAGAAAATCATATCTATGGTGTTATTTATTCCGCTTGTCGCAAAAAATTAAACCAAAATGCTTTAGAATAGTTGCATTATCGATGTCGATTCAAACTTAGTTCGAATTTACGTTTACGTCGTGCGTTCGTGCTAGGGCCTCTGTTCTATGTTTTAGCAATCCGTAGGTACATTGTTTACGGTTGATAACGTAGCAGTGGCGAAGCGCTTTAACAACTCCATTCCTACCGGCTTCCCTTTGGAGGATCGGAAGAGCAACTTCACCTACCACTATTGCAAAATAGCACATTCAGTAATGTCTACGATTGCTAAGTAATATATATTCCAACAACAACACGAATTGTTCCAAATAAGCCGGCGCCACAACGTGATAACCGTATTTGTATGATTATTTATAACTAAACAATTTCTTCTTCGGCTTCTCTCCTACGAAATGTCAAGCCTCGCCACTGTAACGTAGGGTCCGTCAGTCTATGTGAAGGGTATTCCGCGGATATCAGTCGAAATTCAAACACTGTCGGATTAGGTACTTAGAGATCGACATGGGCGCCGGCAGGGGGGTGCCAGGGGGTTCACTTGCACCCCTTGGGAATCTTGGGATCAACAGGAATTATTGAAATAAAAAGCCGTCTGTTGGAAATCATTTTTTTATTCACAATAATTAGTATGCCGTAATTACACAATTCTCATTTAAAAAGCGATTAATTTCGATCGTCGTGAACAAATAGGTGTGAGCCGTGACGACTGGGTACCTATGTATATAATAAATTCATAATGAATAGTCAGAAATTTGTAAATGTCTCGAATATTCAGACTAAAATTTCATCTTTTTATTAACAATCATATACGGCAAGGATTGTAAGAAAACTAAAATCTGCACCACCTGGAAATTATTTCTGCCGGCGCCCATGGAGATCGATAACTCGAGTGAGGTTAATCCCGTTTTTATTACGCTCGGGTCAGCGCCATAAGTTGATTATTCAACAGCGCGTTTTTAAATGAGGTGTCACCTAGTGTTAGTGAACACGGGTATTAGTCTCAAGTATTCGCTCACTTGAGTGTGCTTTGAGTGATTTACAGAATAGCACTACAAAAGCTTTGGCCTTAATAATCTTTTCATATGTTTTTTTTTTATGTTCGCAGTATTCAATACAGCTGAGCAAGGATTAATATTTGTTGAAAACATATTGTAGTTTCCATTTTGTTCGAGTTTAAACTTTTACCCTTATTTCTACTTTAAATTAATATTCGTTTATACCAATCTAGGGGTCCGTTTTGATTACGTTGACGAATGTAGTTAGATAACATGGTTATTGTTTTTTATTTAATTTTAATAATTATGTACTTATTTAAATTATATTTTAATAATTTTTCTCACTTTCCACAGTGCCCAAAAACTACCGAAAGCCAAGATTCATGGA
The DNA here is from genome assembly GCA_947568875.1 of Fissipunctia ypsillon. NCBI lineage: Eukaryota > Metazoa > Arthropoda > Insecta > Lepidoptera > Noctuidae > Fissipunctia > Fissipunctia ypsillon. The sequence goes on from OX387643.1 coordinate 29,151,170, forward strand.
GAACCTGCAAGCTGTACTAACAGAAGAAGGGCTAGTCTCCTTTGAGTGCAAAGTCGTGGGCTTCCCCACTCCAGTCCTCAGTTGGTTCAAAGATGGCCAAGAACTAAAGCCAGGAGACGTATACCAGCTCACAGGAACTAACTCCTTAGGTTCCTACTGCTGCATAGCCAGGAACTGCATGGGCCAAGCCAGCAGTTCCGCTGAACTGACAGTTGAAGATATCCAGAACCAGCTGAATGAGGAAGAGAAACTCCAGCTGTTCTCCAAGAATCAGGCGCCGAAGTTCATTCAGGGATTGAAGAGCGTCGAAGCGAAGATTGATGAGCCATTCCGTTTTACAGTAAAAGGTTAGTTAGGTTTTTTAAATTCTTGTGTGTCTCTAAAAAATGGTAGGTATTTTTTTTTTCAAGATGAATATACCCATTAGTTTTTGAGAGCTTTTTACATGTATAAAGTTCATGCAAATTACTCTTACCGTAAACGTAACGCAAATTCGGACAATTTTTTAATCGAAAATACAACTATTTTAAAGCATTTTGGTTTAATACTTTTCGACAAGCACAATTAAGTTTTACCCATACTAATATTAAAACTAAGAAAAATGTGCGATACTAGTATTTTCAATTTTAAAATCGTTCGAAATTACGTATCGTTTGCTAGGCCTACAGTTTGAAAAAGCTACATTTGCCAGGGATCCGTAAAGATAATGTCAAAGTGCGGTCACTTGAGTACTTATACGAATCGCAGATTACTTTTTACAGAATAATCTTTTATCATAAATGTCCTCTTTTTGCTTAATCATAACACACCACCAATTTGTACTGTTTCAGTCGCCATTCCGCCTGAGCCGTCGGTACTGTGGTACCGCGACGACCAGCCGGTGGACGAGTCCTCGCGCTACCACCTCGGCCGGGAGGAACGCGGCGTGTGCTACCTTGACATACAGAGCCTGGAGTTCCTCGACCAGGCCGAGTGGAAGTGTGTCGCCATGAATGATTTCGGACACAGCGTCACTTCATGTTTCCTGAAACTAATCATACCTAGACACTACAAAAAACCCAGATTCTTAGAAAATCTTCAAGCCATACTATCCGACGAAGGAGCCGTGAACCTCGAGTGTAAGGTCATCGGTGTCCCGCAACCCATCCTCAAATGGTACAAAGATGGCGAGGAATTAAAACCTGGTGATATTCACAGAATCATATCCGGCCAAGACGGCACGTGCTGCCTTGGTACTTACACTTGTGAGGCGCAGAACTGTATGGGCATTGCCGCCAGTTCTGCTTCACTCCTCGGATTTGATGATTCAATGAAAGCAAAGAAGAAAAAAGCTGAAGAACAAGCTTTACAGAGGAATTTATCCCTTAGCACTATACATGAAGAAAGAACTTCACAGATGTACGACACACCAGTCGGTGACGTTACCACTCTTGACGATAAAGGAGAAATATCTTTCTCATTCGATGGCAAAGAAGTTTCTGTGTCTCTTTACGAAACTCCAGACTTGACCGAAGAAGAAGCTTTACAAATTGTGGAAATGTACGCCGATCAATTATCAGAAAATATTACAGAACACAACGTGGTGGAACTTCCTCCTTTAAGATTCGTTAAAGAAACATCAACATCTGGTAATTTGTTGATGGAGGCAGTTATAATTGACGTCTCACCAGAGTATTTCGTTTCTCCTGATGAAGATATGCGAACAGAAGCAGATCTCGAAGACTTATCGATTGCGGACGAGAACGGCCCGCCTCAGCTATCATTAGATCAAGACTTTGAGATTGGTGGAGAGGATTACTTGGAAAAAACTATGGCGTTGTTATCGGATGAAAGATCGGATCTAAAACTAGGTAGGAAGAAGTCAGATTCCCAGAGAAGCGCCGAAGACTTTTTCAGTTTATCACGTGATCAGTCACTTTCGGAAGAAAAGAGAGACGATGACACTCAAGTCATATCTGATCTGCAAAGCTTTGCGAGTGCACACAGTTCTGGAAAACCTAAATCGAAATCTTCGAAACCATCAGGGGAAGATGGTCAGGAGTCATCAGAGCCCACAAAAACTATTCTTTTTAAAGATGAAGGTTTGAAGCACTTAGACATCGAGCCAACTCCTGTTGTAAAACCTAAGAGAGAACGTCGTACTAGCCGTAGTTCTAGGCGATCCAGTTCAGGAAGCGAGAAGTCTGTTAACAAATCAAGAGAAGAAGCCCTTCGGAAAAAAGAGTCATTTGAAATGGAAGCGCCCAAAAAACCCAAAATCACAGATGAAGAATTCAAAAACAAAATGGGCAACATCAGTACTTCATTGTCTAAAGTTATAAACGACGTTCAAATTATTGAAAGAGATATTATTCTTAAGTCAGAACTGATGTCATCGGCAGCAACTGCTTCAAGAAGTTTGGAAATTATCAGTAGTTTGATATCTCCGCTTTCAGAAATACACAGTATTGCAGATGCTGCCAAAGAATCAGGTTCAGAAACTAAAGAGGTCAGCAGCACATTATTCAACAGTTTACCTCAACCATTGAAAGCTCTTCAACAGTCGCTGACTATCATTGAAAAATGTATTGACATGGAAAGTGACAGCAAAACACTTGTCAAGAAAACTTGCGTAGCATTCGTCGAAACATGTGGCAGTGAAGTGCAGAAATTGATTTCGGATATTAATTCCGTTACGTCTACAGATTATTTACTTACTGAAGATAGAGTTCTTACAGAAATCGAGTCGTTGAATAACGAGATGAGCACAGTGATCAAATTCTCTGTTGATACTATCAAAGCCAGAAATCTTCTAAGTGAAGCTAGCGAAATTAAAGTGGATGAGCCCTCTCTTGAAGTCAAACATCTGAGAGATACACAAAAAGCAGTGTTTGAATTAAAAAGTCCCCTTATTTCTTTACTCTGTATAGCTGAGTGTGCTGAAAGTGGGAAAATAATAGATGTCGCTAAAGTGCGCAACAGTGAAGTGATACTTAATGATATGTATGCTTCTATACAAGACCTGCAAACAGCTTTGGAACAAATTGAAACACTTTCAGTCAAGGAATCAAATACGCCTTTACAAAAATACAACACTGAGATTATTGAAACTGTAATGGACTCCGTTGTAAAACTTAGGAGTTCTTTTGAGCAATTATCCACAGAGTCTGACGGCGAAGATGAAGCCGTACTGAAACAGGCCGTAGCTTCAATTAAAGAAAACCTTTACAAAATATCAACACAAATAGAAGTCATTGAAAATAACGTGGGTACGTTTGATGTTTTACAGAGCGAAAATAAGCTGGATGCGCTACAAAAGATGGCCCAGATTCTTATAGCATTAGAAAATAATCTGCCGAGATTAGAACCGATTCCGGAAATTAAGAATCACATGACCGTGTTCCACAAAAACTTAACAAAAGTTTTAGAAAATGTAATAGAGAGTAACGAGTCTAAAAAATATTTTTCATTGATGGAAACTTGTGATGCCGTAAACAGAATCAATGCTTCGATCAAGAATCTAGATGTTGATAACGTTTTGTCCCTCGCTAGCCTTAATAACACCTTAAGAATTATTCAAGATCAGTTCATCACAAATGTTTTTGATTCGGAGCTAAATTGTTCGGTTCTTACCAATATCGCTGATACTTTGGTTGATATCCAAGAGGCTATCAACACAGCAGACGAAGTCAGCATTCATGTTGATTCCGAATACATACAACCCATATCCCCTCATGAGTATGATGAAACAAAGGCCAAGGTTGTAATGGAACATATTGACCAGGCGATAGCCGCAATCGAAAATGTGAAGGCAATAGAATCGACACAGGATTTCAAGACAAGCATTGTTCCTACATTGGAAAACATTTGTCCTGTTCTAGAGGAACTAAAACGAAGTGTAGCGTCGGTTAAAGCTAATGGTGTTGAAGAAGAACATATTTCAGATATATCAGAAGTCTCATCTTTTGCCCAAACTTATGCTACGCCCCTTTGTGAACTAAACCAGAATATAATAGTTCTAAATCAACAAATTGTCGAAAACATTGAAAGTTTGAAACAAAACAGTGAAGTTATGGCTACGATCGCAGAACCTATTCACGAGCTCCACACGACACTTGAAATATTACAGCAAGATGTTATTTCTCAATATGGTGAAAACCTGACTCCTTATAATGTCAGTGTCAATATAGCTAGCGCAGTACAAAATCTACAGAGTTGCATTTTAATGATACAAGAACAGGCAGGAGTAGAAGTAGCAGACGATATGTCTACTCTTGAAGATATATCGGCAATAAAGACTTTAGCAGACACTATCCCATCCGACCGTTTAGTACTACCGGCTGCCGAAGAAACTGCGGTAGAACAGGTGATCTCGCCATTTAATCAGGAACTGCAAACTACTGCAACTGCGCATGCACTACAAACATTGCATGAACACATTACTGTATTACAAAATCCTGAAATCATGGACGCGTTAGATACGTTATCTGAAGTCAGTGATTACTCTAGTTTAAAATCATTCGTTATAGGCTTAGGTGAATTGCATTCTGGAATCGAAGAGGTTCTACACCCTCTACTGATGGAGGGATCAAAAGAGATAACCAACTTAATCAATCCATCAAAACTTACAGCTATTGCTGAGCCGATGCAAGAACTGCAGCAAAGTTTGTCGGTGTTAGACACAAGTAACATTCCAATATATGAAAATTTATTAGAGATGCCGACGGAAAGAATACATTCCGTGATTCAGAGCGTATCTGAATTTAAAGAGCATTTAGATAAGTGTATGCTCACTGTGTTCCCTGCCATGCACACCGCTGACAATACCGTTGAAATAGCGAACAAAGTCGGTGCACTTAGAGAAGTGTGTGAGCATTTAAAAGACATTATTGAAACTACTAAGGCCGTAGAAAATATTCCTGTGCCAGAAGAGGTTAAAGCTTTAGAACGCTCTGTTGACAGTTTACTTAATGCTACTGATATTTCCAAAGGAATCAGGATTGAGCAAGTTAAAATGATTACAGAGGAGTTATATGAAAAAGTAGCTACCGTGCAAGAGGAGATGATTAGATTTACTCCACAAGCCCCGAAAAAATTGGCTCAAGAGGCAAAACTAATTCAAACCATTGATGAAGTGCAAAGCAATATTGCTGTGTTAGAGCAATATGATTTCGTTGACCTTTCTCGTGCTACAGACTTGACTTGCACATCACCACAAATTGCAGTTGAAATTGAATCGGACTCTCTTATGTTAATGGAAGATATCGTAGATAGTGCTGTTAACGTGGTGCAAGACTCCGCAAATGACATGCCAATAGCTGACCTTATGATAGTAGAAGACTTCTTTAAGACCTGCAAAAATGAATTTGCCATTCTGCGTTGTCTAATATCTAAAGCTACAACCCATAAGAAGATTATAAGATTATTACAAGAGTTTAGTTCTTTGCAAAGTACAATAAATGACTTCAAAACTAGAAGATTTGAATTAAAGTTGACTGATGACATTAACGGCTGCTTAGCTACTTTTCTAATTCATGCCGATGATTGCCTCCAAAATGTTCAAACTTCCCTTATAAAGATTGTTGATTCTCAAGCAGAACTTTTGATTGAGGCGCCTTTAGCGAAGTTTGAAAACTCGGCTAAAGAACTTACAGTGGCAAAAGAAATTAAACACGATGAACAAGTCTTTGAAATAGTTGACAAATTCGTGGAAATATTAGAAATAGCTAAACCTTCTCTGCAACATGTACAGGCAGATATTTTAGAGGAAATCAAAAGTGGTAAACCTAAGGTGCTTGAAGACAGTACTTTGGTTAATTTGATTGAAGAATTCGCAATATTTGTTGAGGAAGTCAAAATGCAGAAAATAGATGTAGTAACAAAAGATATGTTAGAAAAAGTTTCAACTGTAATTGAGAAACACCATGACTTCAAAGATGCGAGTGGTACAGGAAAGACTTTGATTTTATTAAAGTGTATGGCTGACTGCACGGATGTATTACAAGAGAGCCTTCTTGAAGTTAAAATTCCAAAACAAAAGTTGGAAGAAGGTCCTTTAAAAGCAGTTTTAACAGAGATGCTAGAACCTCTACAAGCATTACATAGTCAATTAACAAATGTTCAAGAACAAGTTCTTAGAGGTGTTGATGAAGATTCGATATCCGTCGATATAACAACTACAGAATCTCTTGTTCAAACGATGACTGAAAAACATAAAGAAATTATAGAAAGGATGGAAACGGAGGAAGCGATTGCCAACGAGGAGATTTCTCTAATCATAGAAGTCGATAAAGAGATACACTCGATACAAGACAGCTTACGATCTATAGAAAACGTCCAAGTTGCCCAGGTTGTCAAAGAAATTGCGAAGCCTGTGGAAGACATTGAGAAGTCCATGCAAGTTATTTTGTCTTCAGAGAAAGCCAACGTTTATAGTGAAAATAAACTTCCTAAAGGTGAGTTTTTATGTTATATTTATCTTTTCATACAAATAGTTCTAATACAAAAGATCTTGATGACCTCAGGACCAGAACCTAAGTTTAAATAATAAGTTCTCATATTAAACAAAAATGTGCTTCCTAATGAATTATATTACTTTTATGGACCTACGTCTAAATTCATTGAAGAGGTAATAGGCAAAAGGTTATGCATCCATATTTCACCGATATTATACCATGGAGGTCAACTTTAAATAAATAAATTCCTGGCCTTTTATTATCAAAAGAATAGATAATTAATTGGTTTTACCTACCGTGTGGAGGAAAAATGTCTAACAAAATTATTACTAAATATTTCTGTCGAAATTTTTTATAGATGTCAATTCGAATATCGATTCTTTGGAAAACGCAATAGACCGTTTCATAGGTATTGAAATGGATATATTAGTTGAATCAGGTACACTTAGCGACGCTGATTTGAACGAAAGCTTAACTATTGCAACTGAACTACAAGGACTATTGGCACTTAACCCTGAAGAGCTGGCCTCTTCCAAAATATCAGATTTAAAAAACAAAAAAATAAAGTCTCTAAAAGCTATCATGTCGAAATTTGATTGGCAAAGTACAGATGAGTACAATGGAAAGAATCAATTAGAAACTGAAAACATGAGGCTCGTATTCCTTGCAGCTTTTCAGCTATTGGTCGAGTTGGAAAAAGTTGATACATTGGGAAATATAGAAGTTAAAGAAGGTAAAGTAGGAGTGGATGTCAATAATCTGGCTTTGTCATTATTAATCAGAGCTTTGTACAAACGCCGCACCGTCGTGATAGTGTAATATTATGCTTTAATGTGTTTCGTCAATTTTTAATATGGTTGTCTATTTTTGTCTAGCTTAAAAATGAAAGCCGACAAACATGTTATACAAAATCATCATGAGCAACAGAATCAGATTTTTCGATTCCTCAAATTCGTGTTTTCAATAAATAAGAACCATCGATTTTGTACAAGTATTTCACCATTTTACAGTTTTTAAATGCTTTGTTCTTCACGTGTTTTTAACATTTTATAGCTAGCAATACAATTTCACTGAAAGAATTTTTTTATTTTCAGAAAAAGCTAAGCAAATCATTCAGCATATTGATCAATATATAGAATTAATCGAAATAGTGGAAGAAATATCTACTATCATAAAGATTGATGATATAAAAGAGACCATGGATATTGCAAAAGAGTTACGTGATAGTATTTGTGCCTCGGAAATAATCTCAGAAGGAGAGGATAGCCTTGAACGAGTGAAAGAAGTTCGCAAAGAACAAAATAGGTTGGCTTTAAAACTCCATACAGCATTATCTGCTTTGCAAGTTCAAGTTTTTGACAGCGTACAAGAGTTAGCTCCAACACTCAGTACAGAAGTGATTCAAAGAATTGCTCGAGTTACTGCACAGTTACAAGCGGATTTGGTCGCTGTTACTGGTATCAGAGTGGCACTACAAGCTCCTGCTGAACCTTTAACAGAAATTTTAAAGAAGGTTGAAGTTGTTGAGAGCCAAGCTGCCATCACTATTCCAGAATTGGTAACAGCAGATGTAGGATCGGAAGCAACTATTTTAGAACAAATTAGTTTAGTCGCGCAAGTATCATCATCTGAACAGTTAATTGCTACAACAGAAATATTGGAAGTATCAATCGCCGAAACTAAAGAAATTGTCACAGCGGAAGACACCAAGCTGTTACCATCAGAAATAAAAATCAAGTTGGGTGACCTTGACAATGAACAAGCTCTGGCAATAGAGGGCACTGAAGCTGTGGTTCTGGAACAAACTGAAACAGTATATACTGAAACAGTTCCCAAAGAAGATGTTGAGTTCAGTGTAGTTGAAGGAGATCAAGCCCAAGGAGTGGCATCTGTAGAGATATTGAAATTAGAATCAGAAAGTGCCGTTGTAATTGAAGACCTCGGACCAGTGCTGCATGAAGTTGTCTTTGACGAGCAGCAGATTGATGTTGGAATAAGTCAACAAGCCAAGCTACAAGAGGCTCCTAAAGCAACTATTGGTAATAAACTATTTCTTACTGTTGTTATATGTATTGATATTGTAGTATAGTATATACCTATAAAACTCTTGTTATCAATACATGCTAACGAAGTAACTTTTAATTTTTTTCAGAAATGTTAGTTCTGCATATAGATCAGTTTATAACTGATGATATAACAGAAGTGATCAACGAACTAGGCAACGTCATCAGTGTTGAAGAACTGAAGCAATCGATTAGTATTGCTAAAGAAATGCGAGAGAACATCGCTGCTTCTGAAGTCAAATTAAAAGCAGAAACTAGTGATGTTCTGAAAGAAGAAGTTATTCAACAGTATGTACAACTAGCGGAACAACTGCACACAGCTCTGGCGGCACTGGAAACTCTGCCATTAGATACTTTAGCAGATATCCCTTCAATCAACAAAGATACAATACAGCGCTTTGCTGCAATAACTGAAAATCTGCGCGCTGACCTCGAAGAAGTAAAAACAACCCCAAAATTGCTTGACGAACTGAAAGCTGTAAAGCTTAAAAATGTTTCATCTGATGCTGCACAATTGAAAGCTTCAGAGTCCAAAGTGGCTGAAGCAACTGTATCAGAAGTTGCTTCTGTAAAGCCTACTGTGTCTGAAGATAAAGAGAGTGTAGCTGAAGAAGTACAACAAGTAGAGGAAGACACTGAATTGCAAGAAATAAAACATGAAGCCGAAACAATAGATTTATTGGTTACTCAGCCATCTCTTCATAATCAGCCTATACTGCTGAGACACAGTCCATCTCTTAAATTAACAGAAACAGAATCAATCGAAGTCGGTACTAAACTGGGTGAATCATTAGCAGTTACTACCGAAACTGAACCAATTATTTTAGAAGATGTTACAGTAAGTGAAGGGTTGGCTATAGAACAGGCGATAAAGAAATCTGAGGAACCACTACAAAAAGCAATAACAGGTAATTTATGTAATTTAAATCACTAGCCAAAATTTATTATTAGGACAGATTGAGTAATAATATTGTCTTTAATCCAATATATCTAGAAGTAATTTACAGCAATTTATTTCATATTCTATCCTATCTATAATTTAAACAGAACTTCTATTTAAATGAATGATTTCTGTAAAATGTAGTTGCTAATTTTTGAATGTCTTTTAAAAAATACTTTTAGATTACAATCTAGATATAATTATGAAATAGTTTAACAAAAGTGCAAAAGAAATATGGAAATGGGATCTTACTCACTTTAGGAACTTAATATGTGTATCCATTCAACACCTAGACATACTTTTATTGTTATTACTCATATCACCTTCACCTTACATGTTATTTAGACTTACAATACATGATAGTTACATATTTTCAGAAACACTGTTACAAAACATCAATGAATTCTTATCAGACAATATTGTTCAAACAATCGATCAAATATCTGAAATCGTGAATGTTGCTGAACTTAAACAATCGGTAGCAGTTGCGTGTGACTTACGTGAGAGTATCGAGACAGCTACAGACAATATAGCAATGCGAATTAGTGTGGCAAACGCTGAACAACTTCAACAACTACAAAACGCTTTATCCAGGGTACAAACACTGGCATTGGACTCTACCAATGAACTGACACAAGTGATTGGAGAAGAAGCGCTGCAGGAACTTGCCAATACCAGCACTCATTTATCTTTGGAACTTTCTGCTGTAATATCACAAGTTCATATACAGCAAGAAACATTAGAAGGAAAAAGAGAAGTTAAAGAATTAACTATCGAATCTCCTCAGGTAGAAGCTGACACATCTGAAGTGCGAGAAATTCTTAAACAAGCTGAAGGTCTGTCAGAAAGTGTGGAACATATATGCGCTAAAGCTCAAATTATCGTAGAAGATAATGTGCAAACAGCTGAAACTATAGAATCACCTGCTACAAAAATAATTGAAGATATTATTAGTGCTGATGTAACCAAAACATTAGGCCAAGGAGCTATTGAGGTACGTCCAGAACAGATCACAAAGGATACTGTACAAAAAGTTATTGAATCTGGCAATGAAAAATCATTCAAAGATCAAATCGTTAAAGAGGAATTCATATTAGAACAACTCCCAACAGAAACAGTTGATACTACCGCAGTCATAGATATAGAAAGCATAAAATCCTCCGAACAAAGTGAAGCTCAAATAATGTTGAAAGCAATTGATGTTACCGAAACGATAACTGGAGAAGACACTCCACAGACATTAGAACAAGCTGATGCAACAACTAAACAATCTGTGCTTGTGGAAGAAGATAAAAGAACAGAAGAACCGATTACATCGGAAGTGGCTACTGCAAAGGATTTGAATATAGAAGTTTCTTTGCCAGAACCTGCTGAAATAACGGAACATTTTAGTGAAACTATTACAACCACTCAAGTTACACCTACTAAGCAGCTGACTGAAGATGCTTTCCAGACTCTTGTTGTTTCTGAACAAAACGTTCAAAGCGTGCCAAAAAGTATAGAAGAAGTTGTATATCAAGATATAATGAGTACAGATTTAGTAACTAATAAGCTTTCATTGAATGAAGTTGAAACGATTGCTGCGGCTGAAGTAATAAAGTCCCTTAAACAGGAAAAAACTACAGAGGAAGTTATTATCGATAAGCTTGCCATTGAGAGTATGGACACTGATGTAGTCTCTGAAGAAGGAATTATACTAAAGCTTGAAAAAGTACCTAAATTATCTACTGTAGAGCAAATTGTAGATAGTGACACTGCTATTACTACAATCACTGTAGTTGAAGACAGTGTACAGCAATTAAAGCAAGAAGTACCACCTGCTGCTACTGATATAACTGAATTTGCCTACGAAATTATCAATGCTGCTATTTCTATTGCTGAAAAAGAAATACAGCCTTTAATTTTAGAAAAAGAAGTTACAACTGATGTTACAAAAGTAGAACATGAATCTGTAGAAATATCGTCAGTGATTATTGAAGAGCAGCCCAAAGATATGGAACCATCGGTTACGGATAGTGAACATGTTGATGTAAAAGTAACTGAAGAAAGTTCTTTACATTTGGCATCGCAAAAAACTGTAGATCAGGCTGTCATAGGAAGCCTAGAAACTGATGCTTCTCTAGATAAAAGTAAATCACTGGATCAAGAAAAATCTGGGGATAATGCTCTTGGAAAAATTGTAGAAGAGATTATTGAGACTGGAACTTATATCACTGCTGAAAAAATGGCGCTGGTAGAGCCTTTAAAATCCAAAGCTATTACGGTTGAACAACCAGTTTCAGAAAACATTGAACCTATTGCTGCTACTACCACAGAAGAGACAAACCTTTTGAACCAAGACATAGTTGTTAGTGATACGGTCATAATAGAACAAACGGTAGCTTTTGGTAAAGAAACTACTGGATGTATTGACGTGGAGGAAACTAGACCATTAAATCAAGAAGAGACGGCAAGCAAACATGCCAATGTAGATAAATCTATTGAACAAGAATCGAAGATTATTGAAACTGAAACACAGTTGTATACGGAATGTGACGAAGCAACCGCGGCTACTGTGGTAGCAGAACCTCAACCCTTAGAACAAAAAATCGTTCTTAGTGATGCCATTATAATAGATCAACCTGTAGTTGCTAGTAAAGAAACTACTAGAAGTATTGAAGTGAAGGAAGTAAGGCTATTACAACAAGAAGTAACAAGAAGCGAACATGCTAATGTAGATAAATCTATTGAGAAAGAACCAAAGGTTACTGAAACTGAATCAAAGTTGAATACAGAATGTGTCGAAACAACCGCGGCTACTGATGCAGCAGAACTTCAACCTTTAGAACAAGCAATACCAGTTAGTGATGCCATCATAACAGAGCAACCTGTAGTTGCTGGTAAAGAAACTACTACAACTATTGAAATGGAGGAAATAAGACCATTACTTCAAGAAGAGACAGCAAGTGAACATGCTAATGTAGACAATTTTATTGAGCTAGAACCGAAGGTTATCAAAATTGAATCACAAGTTGTCAATAAAAGTGTTGAAATAAGTGCGGTTACCGACGTAGTAGAGCCACAACCTCTAGAACTATTTGATATAGTTACAACAAATGCAGAAACAATGATTACAAAAACCGTCGAATCGACAGTTCAAGTTGAACCCAAAGAATTGGAACCACAAAAGCATGACAAAGTACCCAATGGCACTGAAAATACAAAGGTATCAGCTATAAAGAGCATAAGAACTATTGCAGAAGCAGAAATAAAGCAGTCAGAACAAGAAAAACTAGTCAGTGAAGTTGTACAAGAAACACTTGAAGAAAAAATTGATGTAAAACCAGAAATAACTGGAGAGACTAAAGTTTCTGAACCAGTGCTTGAGGATAAACCAACTGAAGTTATAGAAGATACTCAAACGTGTGAGGCTTCTTCTGCTTTACTTCTGGCGGAGACGAGTGAAACTGTTTCAAAACTAACTTCAGAAGGCGGTCCTCAACCAACAGAAGCAAAAAATATTCTCGGTAATAATAATAAATGTTGTGACGCTATTAATAAAATAGTTTCTTTAATATCGTAGAACGGCTTTTGATATTCTAAAATGCTAAATAGCTACACAGTATGTACGACTTTCAAAAAGTAGACTTTTTCTATAATTGGTTTTCACCAAACGTATAACTTCTATTACAACGTACGTACTTTGATGACTTTCTAGTCGCGGTGATGAAAGTGCACGGATAAGTATGAAATCTTTCATAAGTACTGGCATTTCTCCCGGTTTTCTCACATATTGACTACCAGATGAAAAGGCCGTTCACCTATGATGGCCGACTTATTTATCAATCAAGTATTTCAATCAGATTTGTCTGTCAACTGGATTTTAGTGATTGTTACTCGTAAAATATATTTTCCATACTGTGGAGTTATAAGTACTGCGAAGCATAATGCACAAAATAATAATTAGCAATTGCACGCCTGGCTGAAGTCAAAATAAATATTTGGGCATCAGTGTAAATATTCAAATACTTTCTCCACTGCAGCAGTATCCGAAAGCACAGAGTTACGCTTTTATGAAATATTTAGATTTTAATATTTTATGTAAACATACATAAATATCGGAATTTTCTCTGTAATTCATTTATTTTCATGCTTAGAACAGTTATTTTTATCAATACGATCGACGCTATTCGCCTTGTATTTTGTAATATAATATTATGGTATGTAGTTGGGATTTTGCAATATCATGGTACCTGATTGATACGCAATCGTTCACCTGTGCGCGCTTATGTTTTATAGATAGCAGTGGTGCCTTCATTTGTTTGGTTTAGATGCAGCAATTAATAGTTCGCTACAGCTTGTAATCCATAAGTCAAGTATCATCCTACAGCAATCCACTGCTGGACATAAGCCTCTCCTATTGCATGCTATTCAACTCGATTTTTGACATCTCTTATCTCGCTGCTACCAGCCACCTTAGGAAGATCGTCCCTCCACCTAGCTTGAGGGCGTTCTACCTTACTTATTTGACTTCGGCATCGATAATTTATAATTTAAGTATTCATTGCATCACATTGTGACTCTAGCTCTTTCATTTTGCAACATATATACTTTTACACACACACTTAATACACATAATTATCATGGCTTCTTATTTAATGCCTTGGTAGAACTTAACAATACTTAGACAATACAATCTTTAATTTGATTAATTAATATAAAAAAGCTTCAACATATTAAATAAATCAAATGAAAAATAGACATAGTATTCTCTTTGATGAATAAAAAATACACGGGGTTGGTACAATAACGTATACTTTGGCAGTGTAGTAGTTATGGTATTAAGGCAAAACTTTAATTGACGGAGAACTCATTACTAACAAGATGAAGTCAATTAGTTGGTACTAATTGATTTCATCTTGTTAGTAATGAGTTACAATGGTTTGTAGATCTTAGTGGAATCAACCTTCAAAATAATGTCTTGGTAAAGTGAGAGTGACTTTAATGTGAATTCATATTTTTATATAACTCGTGAATAATGTTAAAATTTTGAGGATTACAGCAAAACAATGAATGTCCCTTAAATACTAGCATTATAATAAATACCTTCTACAAGTAAAACAGGCCTCTAAAACTGAAACATCAAATTAGCATATTATATTCCACTAATTATTATAATTATTTAAAAATAACAATACCATTAAAAATTACCTTTTGTCAAAGTCTCTATCTACTATCTCATTAAAATATAATCTATAATTTTTTACAGACACACTTTTACACACCATTGATCAGTACTTATCCGATGACATAATTGATATAGTCAATAAGTTAGCCGAGGCTTCAGACAATACTGAACTCTCTCAGTCAATAGTAGAAGCTCGACAGTTACGCAATATTATAGCTCTGCAAGAAACACTTAACGAAAATACCCAAATAAAAGAAGAACCAGTCCCGTTAGTACGAGATTTAAACAGTGCTTTATTAGCACTTCAATTAGTAGCCCTTGAAGCTTTAGAACAAAAAAAAACAGTAATGAGCAACGAAGCGTTGTTTAATTTTCTCGATATTGCTGAATCCTTTGCAACTGAACTTGATACCGTAATATCACTACGTTCAGAATCACTTTCGGATGATAAATTCAATGAAAAGTTAAATGGTACTGAAATAGAAGAAATTACACGTAAAATTGAGGATCAAAAGTTGAATGACGAAATAAAACACAAAGATCACACAACGCATAGACTAATTATTCAATCAGACATAGCAGAATTCGAAAAAGATGCTGCTAATAAAATCTCAAAATTCACTGAAAGTAGTGAAAATAATAGTTTAGTTTGTAAAGAAGAAATACTAGAAGACAAAAAAGTTGACGATATGTCTGCAGAATGTACCAAGGCAGACAATTCAGTAGCAATGCTTGCAGAGGTTGGAGGAATGATTGAACTAGTTAGTCATAGTGAAAAAATTACAGAGACTATTGGAGATAATCCAGAAGTTGTGATCATTGAAAAAACTGATGGACCAATTGATTTGGAATGCGACGGGACGACTCGAAGCGATGTTCTAGAATCATTGCTAATGGAAACCGCAAAAACTATCATAATTCCAGTAGTGGGTGCGTTACCAACTACTTTCGACTCAATAAATGCAGAAATTCCAGTGGAAAATCCAAATAATGAAACTATTACTACTGCTATTGAAATATGTCCTGTGGATTCTCTAGAAGTAGCTCTGAACGACAACGTTTTAAAAGAAATTGAAAATCAGGAGTTAGATAATAAAAAGGAAAACGAATGCTTGCAAGTTCTAGAACAGACATTGGATTCGCACAACTTTATTGGTAATTTGAACAACTAATGCAAAATAATCTGTAACTCTTATAATATATGTCATTTTTCTTATAATATTGTCATGTAAAAAACTAGGAACTTTTTAAACACTAACCGTATTATTCACAAAAAAAAAACTAAAACGTATTATAAACCCATTTTAGTTAAAGAGTGTTTTGTCTTCAAATCATAATTCGAAAGAAATTGACAAAACACTTTTTTAAATTAAATAGGTTTATTAAGCGTTTCGGTTTTTTATAAATAATACGGCTGGTTAAAGTTTTTCAGAATTCTAATGGTCGATTGCAGTAAAGGTCTGATCAATATGGTTGTAATGATGTCTAAATACACTAATGTACAAGTTCTGACGTTAATATAATATTTTCATACAAAACCAACTAATGAAAAAATCTTTTCTCTTTGCCAGTAGTTAGTTGATTTTTAACATTTGGAATGCAACTTTATTATTACTCGCTGTATTTATACAAAGCATTTTTCAACACAGACTTTGAAAGATCAAGATTTCTTTTTGATGAAAATAAAGGACCAGTCGATGAATTAAAATTGAAAGATAATAATATTAGTGGACAAATAGAACAGCCTCCAGGAACAATACCTATTTCACAAGATGAACCTTGTTCACTAGAAGTTCATGAAAGCAAAATTTTGGGTGAAATCAATGAAATTCATGACCTACTTGAGGAACTAAACCTTGGAAAATATAAAACTGCGGAAATAAGGGATGAATCCGAAGGAGAAAACAACATTACAGTACAAACAGCTACCGATGAACAGGATAATAAACAAGATGTTGATGTGAAGGGTGATGATATTATTATTCAAATTCCGAACGTTGTTACTGTAGAAACCAAAGACAAACAAAGTGAGCGAGTTTGCCGTGATTTAGAAATTATGCAAATGAAAGACGGTAAAAGATGAATAATTACTTTTATAACTCACTTATATGGCGTTGTAGTTATCATAATATTACATTTATTAAAATAATAACAGATAATTTTTCGTCACATCGGTAGACTAAAGTACGTTTGACACAAATACCATAATCCAAAATGATTCTTGATAGCGTAGTGAATAATATGTATTGTAACGCAAATAATATCAAAATGATTAACTGCTACATATTTAAAACATAAGTTCCGTCGTAGATGGAAATAAACTGGTATAAAAGTTTTATTAACAAGCTTATGAAAAAAAATATAGAACTGTTTAATAAAAAATACTTCTTATTTAATTATTCAAATTCAACTTAACTTTCTGAGATAATAACGCTTACAATTTCGCATGCACAATACACAAATATTCAAATACCCTTAATTACATATTTTCAGACACGCATTCTGAAAGCGTTGTGACGGGCCTAGAAGATCCATCTCTATTAGTTCATGAGACAACAAGTACAAACAATGAGATTAAAACTACACATGAACACACACAAAGTATTGATGTATTCAAGTCCAAAGAAAAGCCTGTTATGTTAGAATTTTCTACTATTAATGAAATCATTGATGCTCAAAATACCGAGACAGCGATACCAATAACAGAACATATTATATTAATAGAAAGTTTAAAACTGGAAAATAATAAACAAGACGAGGAGGTAGCTTTAAGTGAAACTTTTCAACCCATGGTTGTAGAACCTTTGACTCCTGTTGCAGAGCTAAGCCCTGGGATGGCTGTTCAATTGGAACCGATAATAGTTGAAAAGGTAGTCCCCGGTCAAGAAATCATACCAGTGTTATTTGAAAGTGTCATCGATGGAACTAATCAAAATATTGCTGACATGAAAGATGTAGGGTTTCATGAATCTATTAGTGAATCGTTCCAACCTTTCATTTTTGAACCAGTAACATCTATTGAATATAATACGGAAAAAACTTCTTTTCAAAAATTTACTGACAGTGAAACCATCAATGAGTGTTGTAATACTGTGACTGAAGAAAATAAAGTTGAATTTTATACGATTATAGCGGTAAGTCAAACTTGTCCACCTATAGTTCTAGGATCTGTTACACCTATAGATGAAATGAAGCCAATGTTTGCGAACCAATCAACTGAAGTCAAATCAGACAAAGTGGTACCAGTTCTTGAAAATGAACCAATCCTTTTGGAACAAGTAGTTTCTAATGAAACTGAAGCTACCGTTTTAATTGACAATTGCGGATCTAAACTGGAAGCCTTAAGTGAAAGTTCCAAACTGATACTGTTGGAACCTTTAACTCCTATGAAGGAATCTAGCCCTGTAATAGAAATAAGATTCCAAGCTGATATCACTGAAAAAATAACATTAGGTGTAAATAATGCGCCTTTGCTATTCGAAAGTGATGCTGATAGAAGTCTGCAAAACATTATTGAGGTAAAAGATGTTTATCTTAACGAAACATTAGCTATAGATGAGATTTTGCAACCCATCACTTTTGATTTTGTAATGCCAGAAATAGCAACCACACTTATTACTACAGATGAAATATTGGAGACCGAAGCGATAAGCCTAGAAGTGATGCCATCATCGCTGCTGAAAGAGAGCAACAATTCTATGATTGCTGCTGAAACAAATGAAGCGGCTAAAGAAGCATTAGCTATTCAGGAATCGACCGAAATCGTCATTTTAGACTCTGTGGCACCAATTGGAAAAGTGCAATTAAAATTGGCAATCACATCTGACGAACAATTTACTGATGGACACATTGCAATAAACGGCAACTTGTCTCCAATGTTGTTAGAGTCGCTAAAACCTGTTGAGGAAAAAAGTATCGAATATGCTCATCCAATTATTGAGGTAAATTTTTTAAAGGAAATGAATTTAAGTCAAACAGATGAAGTGATTTTATCAGAATCTGTAAATATTGACGAAGGTCCAACTGCGGCAACTGTAATCAAACGAGACCAAAATGTAGCAAATGCTTTCAGTGAAAACTTTCAACCTCTAGTTTTAGAGCCAGTGACACCTATTGGCACGTTCACGGAAATTGCGTATCAAACCGATGTTACTGAAGATTTATTAGGAAATGTTGCACCTGTCCATCAAGTCGAATCTTCTATGCTAATGCTTCTAGAAACTTTTGTTCCCATTGAAGATGTTCAACTGGTTGTCGCAACTTTACTGAAATCAGGTGATGATGAAATACCAAAGATTGCTCCAACTCAAGTTGAGCCAGTCATACTTGAGCAAATAGAAGAAAACGAAAGAATAGCGGTTAACAGCGTAGAAGAAACTTTAGAAACAATTGCTGTTAAAGAAGACATTCTACCAATTTTAGAACAAGTAGTACCTATAGAAGAAGCAAGTTTTTCTGGACAAACAACTAATGTCAGTTTTACTGGCGAAACACCCGAGCAAATCGATAAAAATTTGAACTTAAGTGAGAATCTACAACCTCTTATATTGGAATCTTTAACACCAGTAGAAGAAAAAGAGCTGGAATTTGTTGCAGCTCTAACTATAGAAAACATTGAAAAATCTGTTGTATGTCAGGAAACTGAACCAGTTTGCTTAGAAAGTGTTAGTTCTGATGAAACCGAAAGTTTTGCAACAGAACCTAAAATCATTTTTGATGAAAAAATAGTGGCAAGCGAAGGCTTACAGCCTGTCGTTTTAGAAATTTCTGTGCCATTAAAAGAAATACAATTAGTTGTAGCAACGGAACTGGAAACCGAAAATTGTGTAGCAGTAAAGGTAGTTCCAAGCCATGAAGCTGAATTTATGGTCTTTGAACAAATTGAAGACATTATCAAAGATGCCATCAAAACTGTTGAAAATGAGAAAAATGCTATAAATAAAGAAATTCCACCACTTATTTTTGAGCAAGTGCAACCTTCTGATATACTCCAACAATATGCTCAGAAAAAATTTACTCAACCAAAACTAATTGAACACTTACTGGAGTGTGCTCAATTATCCGACAATTTCGACATGAGCCAGAAAGTTCTACTATCTGAAAAAAATAATATTACTGAAAGTTGTCAGGAAATTATGAACTCCAAGCCTTTAATTCTTGGTGTGCAAACACATATCAAAGAAGTCACACTTTCAGAAGCTACAGAATCTACAGACAGAATATCTGATAAGGAATTACAAGTATTTGAAACATTTTTACTAGACAATGTTAATAAAAATGAAGAAGTTCAACCTGATGCTGCCATTTCTTTAGTATCAGCGCTTTCTGAAATATTTTCTGTAAATCAAAGAACTGCACCAATCAATTCAGAAACCATAAATCTAAATGAAGCTATGGTAACGAGTACTGTAACTGATGCAATCGATTCCACAACACCGAATGATGAAAAAGCATCGGAACTTATCACAACGAACCCAGAATTTGATTATGGATTCAGGAAAAAGTCATTACCAAATGCGGAACCAACATCAATGACGAGTACAGTAATTTTTTGTCCAGAAGTATCACTTTGCACAGAAAACTGTCATCCTTTAATGTTAGAACCATTGATACCCATTGCAGATAACTTAGCGATGACCACAATTCCAAGGATGACTGAAAACGCTACTTCAAATCAAGATGTACCAATTGTTTTGGAATGTGAGGGAGTGTCAGTAAATGTTCTCACGAAAACTGTGAAAGTAACTGCTTTAGATGAAACTGTTGAATCTTTATTATTAGAAACTATCACTCCAATAAATATAATATTAACTGAAAGTGCATTACAGCTGAATCCTACTGATACTCATTTAGAATTACTAACGCCAACACAAGAAATGAGCATAGTATTTGAAAAAGAAGCAATTTTAGTGACAACTGATGATTCCATGAAATTAAAACTCTCAGATAACATAGAAATAAATGAATGTGTAATGGAAGTGATAAAACCTCCAATATTAGAAAAAGCTTTGTTAGGAGACTCAAAACTAATAGTTGAAGACGTAAACAAAGATTGTAAATCTTCAGAGAAACTAGAACCCGTTTTAAACAAAACATTTAGTAATGAGTTTGTAGTTCCTAGTTCAAATAATTTATCAGAAATATCTGATACAAAAGTGGAAATAGGTTCAAAATTAAGAGAATGTGAAAAAGATGACACCATGATCCGTAGTTTGGTAGAAAGAGCCGGTAAACAAGATAATATATTTAGTAATGTGTTTGAAGTTTTACATCATAACTACTTACCTAATTCATGAAACATATGTATTTCATAAAACCTATCTTGCTCTAAGTTTTTTTTTAGGATTTAACATTTTTTTCTCCCTCTACTATCTTGCGTGGCCTATTAGGTAGATACGTTATAATATAATTTTAAATTAGTCCTAATCTTCTGGCTCGATCGGCAATTTAAACATAACTCACATTATCACGCACACATACAAAGACGCACACTTTTACACGCATTTAATAACTATATAGTGGCTGTAGGTCTCGCTTTCGGTGTGATCAACATTACTGGATCAAGGATAACTTTTTTTTCAGAACAAGGAAATCTCATTCAGCACATTGATGAGTTTATATCGGATGAAATATCACAACTAGTTGGTGTCATTTCGGAGCTAACCAACTCTCAAGAATTGAACGAGTCTATTGAACTGGCTAAAGTCTTGAAAGAAGGTATAGAGTTTGTTGAAATGGCTGAAAAACCTGGCTTATTGCAGGAGGCCCAAGTAGAACAGGCTAAATTAGCACAAAGGTTGCAAGATGCTTTATCAAATCTTCATACTAAAGCATTGGAGAATGTGGAGGAGATCGCGCATATGGCTAAACCTGACACTCTTCAAAGAGTGTCGGAAATCATAACGCATTTGCAGGAAGATTTGGAGAAAGCGGTCGTTTCAGGGATGCCTCTAGTTCTCAAGGCAGCGGAAATAGGTAAGTTATTCGTGACTGAAAAATCATGTTCATAGTAAACATGCCATGTAAAGGATCTTGGTGTCATCCCATTTTATCCTTATTGAATGTATAATAAATCCTTACAGAACATTATTCTCTTCTGTATGAATAATAATATTAACTTTTTTTAAATATTTTCAGCTGAAATAGAAGAAAGCTCAATTAAACAACTGGAAGTATTGCTTCAAGAGGTGTCGGATAAAATAAATCTGCCAACAGTGAGAGAAGTTGAAGACAATGAAGCTCTTAGAGATGCACTTGATGAAGTACAGACCGTCATTATTAAACTCAAAATGGATTATGACGGAGCTGCAAATGACACTCTCAATGAGACTATTGAAGATTTAGAGTGCAGCGTGAGAAGTGTGCAGCTTCAGATTAATGAGGAGAGTCCACCAGAGTTACTTCAGGAAGCCTGTGCTACATTACAACTACTAGTCAACAATATGAGTGAAACGCAAGAGGTTCAAGTTGCTGAAACCTTATCTGTGAATGTCAAAAATGAAAACATTCTAGAAAAATGTTCCAGTGAAACAGATGAAACAGTAAAACTTTTAGAGCAAGTCTCCAAAGTTAATATCAGAGAAGGTGATTTGGCTAGTATTGTGTTCAGTTTGAACAATCTTAAGGATACAATTAAAACACTAAAGCTAAGCTTTGCGGATAGCACTGATGTTTTGATAGAAAAAGGCGTTGATGTTGTACAAATTCTTGATCAATTAGAAGACAAAGTGTTTACGCTTGAGAAAAATTTGGCTGAAGTTAGTCTTAGAACAGAAGTACGGGATCAAATACTTACAGCCGTCCACTCTGTTTACGGGAGTATTTCTAACATGCGGGGGACTATTTCGAGCATACAAAAAATTTACATGTTTGAAAACTACGGTAAACCATCCGAAACTCTTTTACGTTCCATCAAGAATGTTTCAAGTATTTTAGAAATTAACAAAACAGATAAACAAAAGTGGAAGTCATTTAAAAAATCATTGCGCAAAGTTTTGAATCATTTTGAAGATATCAAGTTTTATATCAATCTAGATAAAACAGCTAGATTGCCAAGTGATGCAGCATTTACTAAGATTATACTTGAAGAACTGAAATCTAATCTCTGTGAAATACTGGTTCCACAAGCTTCAGTTTTAGGCTCAGAAGCAATTAAAAAAGTAAATGATATCCTTGAATGTGTTAACAGATGTCTTACGAACATTGAATCGAAGTCTACTTTAGAGGTCAAGGAGAAAATTCCTGTATTCAGAGAACTTTCTTTGCAAATATTTGATGTAACCGATTACATAAAAATGAAAATATGTGAACTGTCCAAAGAAACGAAGAAAGACGAACCGAAAGGAATAGAACAAAAGCCAGAAATATTAGAACAAAAAGTAATACCTGCTGTTGAACAAGAAACTTCCTTTGCAACTGTCTCATATCCTTCTACAGATGATGAGATTAAGGAAAAACTCGAAACAATTGACAAAGCGGGTGATATCAGTAAGGCTGCCCAAGGAACTGAACAAATTACAGAACTTAAGAAAGCAGAAGAAACAGCATTAGAGTCACCTAGTACAAGTCAAACGAAAAATGAAGGGAAAAAGCGAACAGCTCGTAAACAAGTGATGATTCAGGAAACGGACATTAAAACTGAAATAGAAAAAATTGCTTCTGAACTTGTAGATGAAATAGCAGCCCAAGCTATTGCTGCTGTGCAAAATTTGGAGGAGTTAGATATTTTTGCGAGTGAGGCAACATTACCTGAGGCCATAGCACATTCCATTGAAATGGAAGAACTACATGAGGCCGAAAATTACGAAGTACCTGAAGGAGCTGTAGAGGAAAGTATTCCTGTACGTGACGAACAAACTTTAGTTGCTGTTGAGGCAGGTGAAAACATAAAGATAGACGAAGCTAAAGACTCCCTGCCTATCGAAGATGATCAGATACCGAGTGTTTCTCCTAAAGTTGAAGAAACTATAGATTCCAAGGCAGATCAAGAACAAGAAAACAAAGCTGTAGAGGCAGAAGAAAAGGAATCTGCACAACCCATAGTATCTGCATTAGACAAACAGAAAGAGTTTGAAGAAGAAAAAGCAAAACAAGAGGAACTAGAAAGCGTAGAAAAAGAACAAAGTTCTGAAGTTACAGAAATTCAAGATATTGAAATCGTGCAATTAGTAACTGAAGAAGATAATAAAGAACCTAAACCTAAAGCTGATGCTTTAGAAGTCTCTGAAGACATATCAATTCAAGATGAAAAAGAAAAGAAAGAAAAAATATCCAAAAAGAAAAAAGACGAGCTGGTACAAGAAAACGAAAAACTTGAAGAAGAGATTTCAAAACTGGAAAAAATTGAGGAAAAACCTTCGAAAGGCGGAGTTTCAGGTCCTTCTACTTCTACTGGTAAAAATCAAGGCTCAGACGAAACAGCATCGCAAGGTTCACATAAAGAACAGGAAGACGCTGAAAAAGAGTCTGAAGCAGAAAATGAACAAACTAAGGAAATTGAGGAAGTGAAAGAAAAGTTACAAGAGATTCCTACAAAAGAAGAAGAATTATCCAAAAAAAAGGAAAAAGAAGAGCAAAAAACTAAAGTGGAGCGCCAAAAAGAAATAAAAGATGCTCATGAGGCGAAAGAAAAGGCAAAACAAGAAAAGCAGAAAGAAACACTGGTTGAAAAGCAGCAATCAGAAGAAAATCTCCTAAAAGAAGAAGTAGCAGTTCTTCAAAAAGCTGAAACCGAAAACTTAGAAAAAGTTTGGCAGGAAAAAGAACAACTTGAAAGGGAAAAAGAAGAAGCCTGCAGGCTTCTTGGATTGGAAGAAAAAACAAAAATTGAAACAGAAGAAAATAAATCTGAGAAAAAATCTCAAAAAGACAGCGCAAAATCTAAACAACCTGAAGAAGTTATATCCACGACAGAAGAACTTGGCTTAACAGTTATGCTGGAACAAGAAAAAGTCACAGATGAAGAACAGAAAAAGACTCAACAAAAAGATACAATAAGTAAACAAGAAGCAAAACTAGTAGAAGAATTAGAAAGAGAGAGAGAAGTTACAGATGACGAAACAAAACAAAAAGAAATTGAAAAGAAACTTACAGAAGAACAAAAAGAAGTAAATATACACAAAATACCTGATGAAACTCAAGCGATCCAAGAAACCAATCATCAGTTAAAGACAGAAACTGATGGTGCTGAAAAAGCTCCTAAAGAGGCAGAACCTAAAATGGCTAAGAAAAAAGCAGAGGCAAACGAGACAGAACAACAACACAAAGAAGATGAAATCAAACAAGCTGAACTGAAAGAACAAATGCCACAAAATGATGAACTAGAATTAAAACTGGAGGCTGAGCAGAAATGTGATGAAAAACTAATAGCCGGTGAAACTCAGGATAGCGAAAAAATTAAGAGAGACGCTGAAATTGAAAAAGTCAACCAAAACGAAGTTCAGTTACAATCACCAGCAGAAACTAAACAGAATGAGGCCAAAAGAAAACAAGAAGAATTTCTCGAAAAAGAAAGAGAAACATCTGAAAAACCAGAACTTGATAAAAAGAAAAATGAGGAATATGATAAAACTAAAGTCGAAACCGAAAGTAGACAAAAAGAGGAGGCTGAAAAGCGCGAACAACAACAGACTAAGGCTAAAGAGCTCGAGGAAGAACGAATTGAGGCTGAAACTAAGCGACAGCAAGAAGATGAAGATCCAAATAAGAAGGCCAAAGAACAATCTGAAAAGAAAAAGCTTTCTAAAAAGAAGAAAGAAGGGGATACGGCAAATTTAGTTGCCGAGAATAAACAAACAGAAGAGGCTGAAAATCTTGAGCAGGAGCGAATAGAGGCTGAAAAACTCGAAAAGGAGCGAATAGAAACTGAAAAACTCGAGAAAGAGCGGTCAGAAGCAGAGGCGATTGAAAAAGAGCGAATTGAGATAGAAAATATCGAGAGAGAACGGATAGAGGCTGAAAAACGCAAAAACGAGCAAGTTGATAAAGAAAAGAAACGACAAGAAGATGAAGAACGAGCAAAAGAGGAGAAAGAAGAGCCAGAAAAGAAAAAACTCGCGAAAAAGAAGAAAAAAGTGGAAGATGAAACCGAAAAATTGGAAGCCGAAAAGAAGCAAAAAGAAGAAGGTATAAAGCTCGAGAATGAGCGAGTTGAGGCTGAAATCCTCGAGAAGAAGCGAATTGAGTCAGAAAAGATTGAGAAAGAAAGAATAGAGGCTGAGAAACTCGAGACCGAGCGTATTGAAGCAGAAAAGAAACTTGAAGAAGAGGAAAAACGGGCGAAGGAGGAAGAAGAAAAGACAGAACAGAAAAAACTCGCCAAAAAGAAGAAAAAAGAAGAAGAAAAAAAGAAATTAGAAGCTGAAAATAAACAAAAACAAGAAGCTGAAAAGCATAAGAAGGAGCGAATTGAGGCTGAGAAGCTCGAGAAAGAACGAGTTGAGGCTGAAAAGTTCGAAAAGGAGCGAATTGAAGCGGAAATGCTTGAGAAAGAGCGAGTTGAGGCTGAAAATCTCGAAACAGAGAAAGTTGAGGCTGAAAAGCTCCAAAAGAAGCGAATTGAAGCGGAAAAGCTTGAGATAGAGCGAGTTGAAACTGAAAAACTCGAAAAGGAACGAGTTGAGGCTGAAAAGCTCAAAGCGGTACAAATTGAAGCGGAAAACCTCGAGAAAGAGCGAATTGAAGCTAAACATCTCGAAAAGGAGCAAGCTGAGGCTGAAAAGCTCAAAAAGAAGCGAATTGAAGCGGAAAAGCTTGAGATAGAGCGAGTTGAAACTGAAAAACTCGAAAAGGAACGAGTTGAGGCTGAAAAGCTCAAAGCGGTACAAATTGAAGCGGAAAACCTCGAGAAAGAGCGTATTGAAGCTAAAAATCTCGAAAAGGAGCAAGCTGAGGCTGAAAAGCTCAAAAAAAAGCGAATTGAAGCGGAAAAGCTTGAGATAGAGCGAGTTGAGACTGAAAAACTTGAAAAGAAACGAGTTGAGGCTGAACAGCTCAAAACGGAGCGAATTGAAGAGGAAAAGCTCGAGAAAGAGCGAGTTGTAGCTGAAAAGCTCGA
Source organism: Fissipunctia ypsillon (assembly GCA_947568875.1). Classification (NCBI taxonomy): domain Eukaryota; kingdom Metazoa; phylum Arthropoda; class Insecta; order Lepidoptera; family Noctuidae; genus Fissipunctia; species Fissipunctia ypsillon. Next base: position 29,177,829 of record OX387643.1, read on the forward strand.
GAAGGAGCGAATTGAAGCTGAAAAGCTTGAGAAGGAGCGAATTGAATCTGAAAAGCTCGAGAAGGAGCGAATTGAAGCTGAAAAGCTCGAGAAGGAGCGAATTGAATCCGAAAAGAAAGAAAAAGATAGATTAGAGGCTGAACATTTCCAGGCCGAACTTGTTGAAGCAAAAAAGCAGCAACAAGAACACGAAGAACAAGCTAAGAAGGAAAAAGAACAGACAGTAAAGAAAAAACTCATGAAAAAGAAGAAAAAGGAGGAAGAAAAGAAAGAGAAATTGGAACTGGAAACTGAAAAGAAACAACAACAAGAGGCAGAAAACCTCGAGAAGGAACGAGTTGAGGCTGAAAAAGTCGAGAAGGAAAGAGTTGAGGCTGAAAATCTCGAGCAGGAGCGAGTTAAGGCTGAAAAGCTCGAGAAAGAGGCTCAAAACCTTGAAAAAGAGAGGATAGAGATTGACAAGAAAGAAAAAGCACGGATAGAGGCTGAAAAACTCGAAAAACAACGGATAGAGGCAGAAAAGCTTGAAGAGCAAAAAGTTAAGAAAAAAGGCGAAGACAGGGCAAAATTAAAAGCCGAAAGAAAACAAAAGGACGAGGCTGAGAAGGCTGAGAAGGAGCGCATTAAAGCCGAAAAACTCGAAGAGGAACGTATTGCAGCTGAGGGACGAGATAAAGAAGAGAAGGAAAAGCAACAGGCAGAAAGCTTTTTAAGAAATACAATAGAGGAAGAAGAAAAAGCTAAAATAGAAGCTGAAGAAAAACAAAAGGACAAGTCTGAAAAGAAACGATTAGAAGCTGAAGAAAATACGAAAGAGGCTGAAAAGAAAAAACTCACTAAAAAGAAGAAGAAAGAGGAAGAAGAGAAAATGAACATGGAAGCCGAAAGCAAACTAAAGGAAGAACATCTCAAACAGGAAAAAGAGCTAATTGAAAAGTTACGTATGGAAGAAGAACAAAAGGTAAAACTATCTCAAATTGAAAAGGGAAAGGAAGACAACGAAAGAATAGAACATCTTGAAGCTAGTAAATTAGGCCAAGAGGAAAAATTAAAACTGGAACAACAACGTGCATCAAAAGAAAAAGAGGAATCAATTAAAGAAAAACAGGAAAGTGAAAAGAATCGTACTGAAGAAAAGTCACAACTAGAAAAGGATGAAGGCGATAAGTTAAAAAAAGAAAAAGCTAAAAACCTTAAAGAGGAAGAAGAAAGAGCTAGAAAAGAAGCTGAAATCAAACAAGCAGAAAATGCCAAATTAGAAAAAGCAAAAGCGGAGCTCGAAGCTAAAGCTCAAATAGAAAAGCAAGAAACTCTAACATGTGAGAAAGAACAAGAACTTGAAAAGAAGCGTCTACAGGAAAAACTGATACAGGATGAAAAGGTAAAACAAGATGAGCTTACCAAAAATCAAAAAGATGAAGCCGATGAGCTCAAAAAGGCAAAATCTAAGAATCGCAAGGAAGAAAAAGAAAAAGCCAAGAAAGAAACAGAAATGAAACAGGCAGAAAAAGCTAGATTAGAAAAAGAAAAAGCTAAATCAGAACAAGAAATAAAATATAGGCATGAGAAAACAGAATCAGAAAAACGCGAAAAAGAAAGGATCGAAGCTGAACGACTCAAAAAAAAGGAAGAAGCCAAAATAAAGGAACAAGAAAAGGAAAAACTAGAAGCCGAAAAGAAACGCGAAGAAGAAGAGAAGCTTAAAAAAGATAAAGAAGCAGAAAAACGGGAAAAAGATAAACAAGCAGCCGAAAAGAAACGCAAACAAGAAGAAAAGTTAAAATTAGAGCAGGAAGAAAAGGCTGTTAAAGAAAAGGAAGAAGCCGAAAGAAAACGCAAGGATGATGAAAGGTTAAAAGAAAAAGAAAAACAAGAAGCTAAAGAGAAAGAAGAAAATTTAAAGCAGGAAGAAAGCAAAAAACGAGAGTGGGAAAAAAAAAGAAGTGAGAGACTTGAAAAAGAAAAACAAGAAGAAAAAATACGTGAAGACGAAGAAAAGGCCAGGTTAGAAAAGAAACGGGTAACTAAAATGAAAAGAGAAGAAGAGGAAGCACGCTTGAAAACGGAAGCCGAAGAAGCGGAAAAAGCTAGAAAAGACGCTGTTAAAAGGAGAAAAGAAGAAGAAAAACTCCGTCTGATAAAAGAACAAGAACAATACGAAAAACGTGAACAGGAAATTATAGAAAAAGACAGAAGAATAAGAGAAGAGAGGCGACGAGAAATAGAGAAAGACTTAAATGAAACAACTCAGAAGCCTATATCAACCTCGGAAGTAGACACGTCAAAAGAATCTAAACCTAAAAGGAAACAAAATGGTGACGTCTCTGCAAACCGAGAAACGGATGCAGAAGATCACTATATAAGAGAGTATAATTATGAACCAAGAAGACAAAAGTCTAATGATCGAGCTAAATTCGTTGACCACAACCACAGAGATTACACTATGGAGTTTATGAGGCCTTCTGGCTACAGGGAGAAAACATTTGAACATGAAAAGTTCTCTGAAAGGGAATCATTAGGCAGAAGTGCTGCAATATACAAAGCTCAAACAATCATATTGGATTCGCAGCTGAGATCGTCTGCCCCACCTCAGCCTGATAGAAGCGAATCTGAAAGAAGAACAGAGAGGTATGACAGAAGTGATTCCGAGAGACGAGTTGATAGACACAGATCGAAAGCTCTAAGCGAAGCTAGAAGTCTGATATCTGAAAAACGTTCAGGGCTCTCTAGGGACCTAAAGAGGAAACCAGTATTTTCTACTTACCTCACGGACAGAACTGCCGTCGAAGGCTCCCGAGTCAAACTGACATGCAGCGTTCTGTCATCCTCAGATCCTAAGATCACGTGGTATAAGAATGGCGTGCTGTTGGACAATAAATTAAAATATAGAACTAAGTTTATGGATGGACTTATTACCCTGGAGGTTTTGAATGCAGTTGTGAGTGACTCGGCTGAGTACAGTTGCACTGCGGAGAATGAGAACGGTTCTGTCAACACGTCTGCCAACCTGAAGGTGTACCCGAGTTTCGAAGCCTCACCTATTCCGCCAACCTTTACGAGATCGATTCGCGGTAAGTACTTCCTTTATTATTTTTTTTATCCTTTGAGAATAATTGATTCAATACGTATTTCCATAACCTATTAGAGGCCAGTCTATCCATCATAAAAAATAATTAAAAAGCAAGTTGCAGTGGTCACCATCATTTAGTATTTATTCCGGAAGGGTTACGTGTACCATATACAGGGTGGCCAATTCGAAGCTATACAACTTTAAATATACGAAACGAAAATAACCAAATATTTTCCCATAATTATATTATAATACAGGCTTGGCAATTTTGCTTGAAAAATAACATATGTATATTGTTCACCTTTTTGCGGGTTTAGTAAATTAATGTCAACATTTTATGGTATGAATAGTTTCGGAAACATTCCTCTCAAAGTTTCGATTATGTTTCGTGCTGCATGGCTTCTGGCTCTATCTTATTCGAACCACGTATTTTCTAGGTGTTACTAACTGATTTCATGAAATTAAAAACTTAACACTATTGCGATTTCTAATCGCAGTAACGCAGCACCTGTTAGCATCTTCAAGGAAGAATGGTGCAATCCACTTAAACAGTCAGACAAAAAGAATTTAGGGGTGTCCTGCATGGGTCAGCTATGTTTGCTCTTTTCCACAATATTAATAATTTTGTTTATTTACAAATTCTCTGTGATCAAAATGGATAGTAGTAACTCGTACTGATTTGTTGAAACAAAATGGCGTCGTTTAACAAACCGTTTAGGACCTTTAGGATAAAATTACTGAAGTCAATGTGGTTAGTCTTGTAAATAGTATTGCTTTTACAATACCAGATTTTAATGAAATAGTGGATATCAAAGAATCGTAGAATTTGGCAACAAATAAAAATAGTGGTCAAAAAAGTTGTATACATTCGTTTTGGCCACCCTATACATTCATATTTAACTTATTCATGGTCAAGAAATCTCGATGTTTTGTCAAGTGGTAAAAATCGTGCAAAACAGGTGCGGCTCGCTAGTAAACTATAGTTTATCCGTGCCTAATGGCCAAAAGATGATAAGCAATATAATTCAAATGTGAAATGTTTAGTTTCATTACCAGCCGCCAAAAATAAACACCTATATTTCTACCATTAATAATTATTCAATAATATTAAATACTAGCTTCTGCCTACCACTTCATCTTCGTAAAACAACATATTTTATGAGATTCGGTAATAGAGTAGCTTTCTACTAGTGAAAGAATTTTTGAGTTGTTGGGTACGTAATCCCGAAGATTACCCCTACATACAAACTTAAAAAAAATACCTATATTTATTAGATTATATACATTTTATCTTAGAATCTTTCGCTAGAAAGTTATAACATGTGTAGGTACCTACTATACTACACCTCTGCCTACCCTTTCGGGGAATTAGGCATGTTGAAAGTTATTTCTATGTTTGAGATCTTTAGCGTCTCTACATTAATTATTGAAAAAATCTTCAGCATTTTCTATAACTTTCACCCAAAATATACCTACGTGTGTATCGTAGCGATGACTCACGCAAAATATACCCGAACTGATGCTAACATTTCCCAGTAGGCATCACCTGAAGGTCACGGCCCCCTATGACTCATCGAGGTTCTCCTTACGCAGTCACAAGCGCCATCTTTGTGACAGGAGAACTAACTAAAGTATAGCCTATTCAATTGTTTCCATTGACATCCTTCCTTTTAAACAATTTTATTCTAGTGTAGGTAATTATAATATTATTATGTTCATTTTAATGCCATTATAATGCTGAAGTTTTGAATAAACCTGTAATTAGGATAGTAATAAATTTTTACTATGCCACTTCAAAGCTATGCAATGTCAAATCTATTTTACAAAACAGAACTCGGGTAAGAGTCGCCCTCTGTTAGTAAAATGCTGAATGAACTACATTGTAAGTGTAGCGGCTAATTTGAAGCAATTCTTATAGGTGGCGTACCCTTTGTTTACATTAAAAAGTTGAGACTATTAACGAGAGAAAAAATCAAAAGTTAAGACTATAGGTAAACAAAAAAAAAATTTCTCGCTAATAGTTCGCAAATAGGTAGGTAGGATAGGTATAGGTAGGGATTTGTATGGGCTATACATATAAATAGGTACCTTTTTGCGAACTATTAGCGAAGAAAACGTATGTACTTATCTAGGTACATACCTTTTTTAGCACATGTGATTAGAAATTAAATATTAAAGTGGGTTGCTAGAAAAAGAGGGAAACTAAAGAGAAGATGGATGGATTTTGTAAATAAATATGACTAGGAAGGCAGTGATATTTGTAGATCTAGATAATAGAAATTTATGGAAGACAAACTGTGCTGATCCCAAAAAAGCACAGCAAAAATCCTTTACTTGTTTGTTAGGGTTTTTTGAGTCAATAAAAAAAAACTTAACTTTGAACCTTGAAACATATTGTTCCTATTGATTTAAAAAGTAGTAACATGTGAGCGTCCAAACAAAAAGGGTCCAGTTCTCGGCGTTTAGTTTCCGAGATAAACGCAGTTTTGTAAAGTTGGGTGAAGAAATTTCATTTCTCGATTTTCATTGATTATTAATTAATGCTCAATTTTTTACAAGTTCATAGTAAATGACTTTGTATGATGTTTCTAAGTACCAGAAAATGTACTTAGAAACATCAGAAAATGTACCTAAGTACCAAAAATCAAACTTTGAAAATGCTTTTTCTCAAATCAAGTTTATTCAGTTTCAACTTCAAATGTCTGATAAAAAAAAATGTGCTTGTTTTTGAATATTTTTTTAATCCTTATTATCAATTGACTATTCTAGATACCGTATCTGGTCTTAGCTCAATACCCCACTACAGGACCCTTTTTGCTTGGATGCCCACATATAGTTAATAATTTTTCCTCCTTTTCTCCAATTTTTTTTATTTATGGATAGTATCGCATTCTTAATGATTTTCCCGGTCTATAAGAACGCCCAAACCTATTATAATAACTTTACTAATCCTTGTATTTCCCACGCAGACACATACCACCTCGCCGAAAACGAGCTAGTACTCGAATGCCGAATCCGCGGCCAGCCTCTTCCAACGATCACGTGGCTAAAGGATGACAAGCCGGTATCTACCTACGAGAGGTACCAAGCCTACTACCTCGCAGACGGAGTATGCAGGCTGGCAATCAGCTCACCTACTCCCGAAGACAGTGGAAAATACACCTGCAAAGCTGAGAACTCCGTATGGACGGATCAAATCACCCATGTTGTTAGTTTTACCGGTGAGTTGCATACATTGTATACACGCCAATCAGCGCGTTCTAAAATCGCGTCATACTTCAAGTGTGGGGATGGGGACTGGGGAATGGTGATGCTGGCAGGCCCGGCCGGGCTGGCTGGGTCCCGCCGGCCAGTCTCGCGGAATCATGGCCGTAACCACACGCTACCCTTTTACCGCGCAGTTTTAAAAACATTTCGTATAAAATCATTCATTCCAAATTCAAAACTATACGTTTTGAACTTATTAGGTGTAGGTACACACATTTTTGTTTAATTACTGGCTCTATTTACGAGCTAAACGAACACCTTTTGATTGTCGAGTTGAATTTGATTTACTGTCTGAGCTTACCTAATGTATCGAAACAGTTACAGATAGGTTTTAACATACAATGAGTACCGTATTCAATGACACGACTCTGCAATCAATATTTTTAGTACTTTGTAAAAGTAAACTGTAGTTTAACAAGTTTGGTGCAACAATCTGACAGTTTGTAATTACTAATTAAAAGTTGGAGGCAGCTTAATAATGTACAATTTAAAAACAGCTAGTCATTTCTAACTCAGCGTACGACTAAACGCCGACAGACTGAACACCGACGACTTTACTTCGACGGGATTCTACGCCGACAGACACCCCGAGGGCACCCTGAGGTTCGGTTTGGTTAGGTTCCTTTAAACCCTGCACACAGAAATAGGAGTCGACCTGCTATCAGACATAAGGTGTTAATGTGCCTAGATTATGTATGTATATTATAATTATGCCCTGTCGTTTAGTCGTACAATATTTCTAACTAAAGGTACATTTACGCTAGTTCAACAATTAGTTGAAGCAACGGATTGTCGTCCGCAACAGTTTTCAACAATGTTGTATGGTCAACATTGACCAACATCTGTTGCAGCGATAGATTCAACGGTTTCATTTTACATTACGTTCTACAGTTGTCTACTGTCATGTCTACCGAATAAGTCGTTGCTGCTGCGACTTTCTTAATTTTGAATTAAACTATTCGATAGCTGTTCTGTTTTTTTTTTCTTCTTGATCATCTCTTCCGTACCAATTGGCCTGTTCGTCCGGCTGTCTGTCAGCGGGCTGTATCTCATGAACCTAATAGACAGACAGTTGAATTTATCACATTTGTGTATTTCTATTGCCGCTATAACAACAAATCATAAAGTTAACAATTAAAAGGGGGCATACAAGAAACTTTTTTTTTAAAACTGAAGTACATTGTTTAAATATTTAGTGTTAAATATTGTACAGTGAACTACAGTGGTAAGGAACCCTTCGTGTGCGAGTCTACTCGCACTTGACCGGTTTTTTTCTTTTTATTGTCTTTATATTCACTGAGTTAGGCCCGCTTGCATGTTTAGTCGGGTTAAATAAATAAATATAGAGTTTGTAAACTCGCAGTTATGTAATTTACATTTTAACTCTTATTACGCGTTGCACCACTAAAAAGTAACACCGAGTTAGATAACCTATTAGTATTTTTTGAGTTGGGAACATTGCATTCAATCGACGAAGCATAGAATTGCAATGTCTGTGCCCTGATACGTAATCCGACCAAAAACGAATGAACGAACAATAAACCGAAATTGTATACCACTACAATACGATACGAAATACTTTCTTGTCTTTGAATTTTATAACATGACATTTAATTTTAATCGTATATTATGTGGTTTCCGTGGGGATTTAGTTTATTGGTTGATGAAAACTGTAGATAAAGTTATTATGGTTTAAGTTTTTAATAATTTGTATTTATTTTTATAGGGCAAAACTTGGCTAATTCGTGATATGCAGCTATTCGGTGATAGATAATTGTGTTTTATTACCAAGTTACTACTGACTTGATAAATGTACATTTTTCAATCATTATAGTATTTGCCACATTTTTAGATATAAGTTAGCAAAACTTATTTTGTCGACTATATCACAGTAAATTTAAAAAATAGTCTGATCAATGAATCGAATTTTACAAGTAAAAAACAAAACTATCACCGATTACCCAAGTTTTGCCCTACTAGCTATGCCCCGTGACTTCGTTCGCGTGGATGTCGTAAGATACACAATACAGGCTGTAAGGTACAGCCCTCCGCAAACTAACAGGGTGCATTCAGCTCCTTATTCTGAATCATATTCCACCGAAAATATTCTCAGGAAAATTTTAATTGTTTTATCGTATTTTCAGTGACTATACCTTTATTTCAATGTAAAATTACATTCTCTGTACGCAGCACTCCATTTGTGTAAATAAAACAGCTAAAATAAAAAAATCAGCAATGGATGTTGCAATACTCGGCGGCCGAAGGCTCGCTGCCACAGATTACCAGTTAAATCACTCCATGTACTTACGCGCGCTAACTACCTACCGGCCGCCGGGCCGCACGCAGCCCATTTCTCAGTGGGTTGCCGACAGCTACGATGCGCGTACGTACGCATATCGTAGCGGTTGACCTGACGTACTTAGTTTCAAATTCTCATGATATGGCTGGTTCTGGTGTATTATGTGCAGTTGACGGATGTAGATCCAGTAAGATAAGAGATAAAACCTATTTTTTTTCAGTTTACCTGTTTATACAGTTTTACTATCGTTTTTTAAATAGGTATATTGTTTAAACTTGAATGTTTCTTGTTTTGTATTTTATTGGTTGGTACGTAATTACTTCTACTGTGCGTCTTCGATAAGAATAGAAAGGTCAATGACCTCTATCACATAGTGACAGTTGACGACTGTCATTTGAAAATTACGTTTAGCAAAAATTTTTGCAAATTAATTTTCAATAATACCTATTCATTATCTTATTTCTCTTTATTGTCTTGTTAATGTTATGTTCATATGATTATTGTTTATTTAAAAGCGTCTTACACGCTTTTAAATAAATTAGAAAAATAATTGTTAGAAACGCGTGCATGGCGTCACAATATGGCGCCAGCGCAGGTTTGTTCATAGTGTAGAAGCATAGTAGTTACTTAATACGCTAATTGTGTAAATGAACGAACAAATCAATTAATCGTGTTTTCAGTTTCCTCATTTCGTATTTCATTCGTATTCGTGGCCATGCGGATTGGTTACGTCACTGATTATTAAATAGTTAGGTACAACACGTTGCGTGCGATGTGCACTTGTCTTACAATTGCAGTCTCGGGGTGTCACAGAATACTAAATAGTTACCTAGCATAAAAAATATTCCTCGGTCTTTCTTATATATTTTTAACAATTAAACATGCTAAAACATTAAAAAGCATTTTATTTTATTTCATAAAGTGTGTACAAATACCTACTGACATCTTTATCGAAAGAAGCAGCCCTGGCAGTTTACGATAACCACGCGGCAGCATGCAGCTACAAAGCAAAACTCACTTTACGCTTGTTAGGTTAGGTACATTTTCGTTCGCAGCGTCTAGCGACTCGAACGTGTAGACTATTATAGCAGTAGGTATTGAAATTTTTGTATGGAGTGATTTATCTGGTAATCTGTGTCACTGCGCTTCCGTTCGCTACGCGCGTTTTGCCACGGTAACGATACATTGCATGTGAGGTAATAAAACAAATTAGATTTATTGGCTTTACATAACGTTCCTGAAATAATTTCATGTACCGGTCATCCTAGTATGATATACTGAATTCACCCCATCAGTCTGCCGAGGGCTGTCCCTTATACCCTGTATACTAAAATAACAGCCACATTCTTATAAAACTCCCTCGTCCCCCGACCCGTCGCGTTTCATCGCCCGCCCGCGCGTTTTCTTCGTTTTCGCTTACTGTTCTTTCTGACTTTTTTCTCGGCTCCTAAGGGTCGTAGCGTGATGTTAAATAGCATATAAGTATCCTCAAGAATTGGGCTACCAAATGCAAAACGAATTTTCAAATCCGACCTTTTGTTCATAATTTCATGGGGTTTTTTTTGCGCGGAACCCTAATTTTTTTTTTTAAATAAAAGTAGCTTAAGTTACCCGCCGTAACATCAGCTATCTGCCAGTGAAAGTCTCGTCAAAATAGGTCCAGCCGCTTCGGAGATTAGCCGGAACAAAGAGACAGACAGACAAAAATGTTAAAAATTGCTTTTTTGTTATAAGTACCGTATACACTTTCTCATGCATTTAGTAAAAAGTTGTAATTTTGAAATTATAAACAGACACTTCAATTTTATTTATTTGTATAGATGTCGAATCGAGAATCGCTAAAAAAAAATCTGCTGTTCTCAACAGTTTGACGAGTTATGCGAACAAAATGTATGGAACAGCAGATTTTTTTTTAGCGATTTCAGGTTTGGTCCCATAGTAAAAGTTGTTCATAATGATGAGTACAATGACCCCTTAAGAGCTTGTGCGTTATTTATGTTACATCTTGTATATGTAACCTGGGAATCGGAGAAGGACATAGGCTACTTTTCATCCAGGATATAATGCAAAATACACGCAGACGTAGTCGTGGGTAGGGCTAGTACTACATAATATTATGAAAACATTATAATCACTACATCACTATGTATTTTAACAATATCTAGTACTTACCGAATATAATGCTTAACTATTCCATTGCAGGTAAAGAAAGCCGCCTCAGCCCAAACATAGCCACAAGAGAACGCTCCCATTTCAACCGCCAAGCTTTGGAGTCCCGCCGTCCACACTTTACCAACGTCCTTTCCGACTACAAAGTCGTCAAAGGGGGCACGATAGGCCTCCAGGTGGAGATCAGAGGCTGCCCTACCAGGGTAGAGTGGCTGAGAGAAGGTCGCTCCGTCACCGAAGTGTACAGAAACGCAAGAATGTTTGTGGAGCAGGGTTTATATACTCTAGCACTTTCTGATGTCACCGAAAAAGAGTCGGGGATGTATACGTGCAGGGCTTGGAGTACTCACGGCAATGTGGACATGAATGCTGCGATCACTGTGGTGACCAATGAGCTGGAAGGAAAGCCTGCCATCATTGCTGGCAGACCGGAGAAAGATATTCTCATTTCTGTGGGCGAAGATGTTAATATTTCGTTTAGGGTTCAAGGAGAACCTAAGCCAAAAGGTGAGACTTTATTCTTATGTCAATTTTAAGTTTATCGTTTTTCTTTAGTACAATATAGCCTCGACATACGAGTTGTAGGTCGTGGACTCGAATCCAGGCAGGCGCTTTACTTTGTATAATTTATTTCATCACCACTGCTCTCAAAACGGTGAAGAAAAACATTGTGAGGAAACCGGCATGTCCTAAGACCAAAAAATTCGAAGACATGTGACATCCGCCAACCCGCACTGGGCCCGCGTGGTGGACTATGGCCCACTCCCTGTCACAGAGAGACCTTTGGGATGGCTCAGCTAAATACCAACTGGCCGCGCTTGATTCGGTGGAACGCAGAGCTAAGAGGCTCATTGGCGACGTAAGACTGGTGGATGCCAAGCTTCACAGCTTGGCTCATCGCTGCAAGGTTGCCTGCTTGTCGGTCTTCTACAGATTGTACTTCGGTGAGTGTGCTCGAGAACTCCACGACCTCATTCCACCTGCCCCTCCTACCATCGGACATCTAGACGCACTGCAGGTTACCATCCCTACCTAGTTGCTATTCCACCAATTCGCACTAAGCGTTTCCAAATGTCTTTTGTGATGCGCACAGCAAAGGAGCGGAACTCTCTGCCTGCGTCTGTGTTTCCGAACGTATACAACCCCGATCTCTTCAAAGTGAGAGTTAACAGGCTTCTTCTGGGTAAGCTCGCTCCATCGTCGACTTTGTCTCTGTCATCTCTGACCTAGACTAGAGTCAAGAGCAAACCTATCTCAAATTTTTAAAAAAGAGAGGAGGCCTGTGTCCCAGCAGTGGGAACGTTATAGGTTGATTATGCTTATGCTTCAGTAGAAGAGACCCAGCACGATGGCGCGACGTTAACATAACGTACATAAATTCGTACAACTATTCGCATTTTAGTTTAATCATCCTTATATAGCTGATATTTATTTTATTTTCTTTATTTAGGCAACCAATAGCGGTACATGGTACGTTACAGAGTATTGTATGGCTCATAATATGTTTAAATTCATAAGGTATAATTTAAACATAACATCACGCCTCATTTTCCCGAAGGGTTGCGCAGAGGTGTACCTATAGTACACCCACATTTCGCCAGGGAGCCAACTTTATCCATGTCCTTTTCGATAGATGTATATTAATTAACTAAATTAGTTATTTCTCCTTTTACGCTGTGAGGGCCAAATGATAGACTTACCTACCTACTTACTTTTCACTTTTCATAAAGCAAAAACGAAAGCAGCTATAAAAATGTCGGTTTGACAGATATTTAGACAAGAAAATTGTGGTTTTAGTGCCTATTTTTAGACTTTGTGACTTTTCTCTACGGGGACCTACACAATTTTTGGCGTAATTACTCGAGCTCCGCGTCGTCGTGTGCCGAGTGCGCCGTAGTTTAACAACTACTAACGTAGTACACTACTAACGTAGTGTTGAAAGTTACAGTTGCGACCAACTCTGCATAATTTAAGCGTTCATTGAAGTCATAAATCAAACACATATCCATAACTTTGCGCCTTTCATCGAGGGTTAGCAGACCATGTGTTCAACAACTATTTTCTTAAGAGGTTAACGGAGGCGATAGTTAAGGTGTATAATAAATTTTCTTTGAACCCGTTCTTGTTTAAAATAAAAAAAATAATATGAACCCAGGACCTCGACAGGTCAGCAGTAGCGCTTGCGACCACTACACCAACGAGGCAATATAATTAATGAAGACATGAAATAAGTAATGACAGCCGCACGATCGAATGTTTAGCTACGCTTGCCGACAACCAGTCTTACCAAGGGGTATCGTATTACGCAGTAAATGTGTTTTGGAGGTCAGATAGGCAGTCGTTCCATTTGAAATACTGGTGTTCAGCTGCATCTGGTTGGACTGGAAGCTGACCCCAACATAGTTGGTAATAGATTAGGCAGATGATGTTGTAATATAACCACCGCCGGGAGTTTCGATTCAATTTCCGATGTATATTTTGACAAAATCTAGACAAAATGAAACTGGTTGCTAATTTAATTGTATAATTTAGTATTTTTATGACGTTGATTTTACATTCTGTGATTAAATTTGATTATTATTTCCATCAGTGGTGTTCATGAAAGGCATCCGCGACATTACAACCAACCAACGAGTCTGCAAGATGACTTCAGATGACTACGTCAAGTTTACTCTCAAGAGATCCGTAGTTTCGGACGCGGGGACCTACTGCATTCTCGCTAGGAACGCGTATGGATGCGACCGAGCCTTTGTTACTGTTGTGGTAAGTATATACAAAGTGTAACATAATTAACGCACAACCTCTTAAGGGGTCATTGTACTCATCATTATGAGCAACTTTTACTGTGGCACCAAACCTGAAATCGCGAGAAAAAATCACCTGCCAGGGGGCAGCTCAAATGTAGGGACATTTAAGTTCACATAACTCGTCAAAATGTAGGGAACAGCTGATTTTTTTTCGCGATTTCAGGTTTGGCCCTATAGTAAAAGTTGTTCATGATGATGAGTACTATGACCCCTTGAGAGGTTGTGCGTTATTTATGTTACATCTTGTATACATAGGTAGTCCAGTGGTTAAGGCCTCGCCTCTGATGCATGAGGTTGTGGCTTCAAATCCGGGCAAGCAGCAATATGACTTTTTCAATTCATACGTACTTTCTGGAATTATCTTGGCCATCAGTGACATCGGTGAAGGAAAAATATCGTGAGGAAATCTGGCCTTAAATTAATATCAGTCTGAAATCGCCAACCCGTCTTGAGCAAGCGAGGTGATCAATGCTCGTGCCTTCTCTGTATGAGAAGAGGCTTTGCCCTGCAGTTGCACAATAATAGGCTGGTAGTATTATAGGTACCTACTTTTTGTTGACTGTGTATTTGCGCGATCATAAGAAGAAGTTCTTAATAATTTATTATGAAAACAGTGACCCCTATTTGAGAGAAGTGGTGAACCAGTGGTAACGGCCTGGATTTTCGTGTCGCACGTCGTGCGTTCGAACCCAGGCAGGCACTTTACTAATTAAATATCCTAGAACCAAAAAAAAAATCAAAGACAGTGACATGTACCAACCCGCACTAGGCCCGCGTGGTGTATTATGGCCGACTCCTTCTCACAGGGAGGAAGCCTGTGTCCTAGCAGTGGGAACGTTGTAGGCTGATTATAATTCCTTTTTAGGTTTTTAGGGTAAACAAGAACGAATGTTGTATAGGTACTTTAATATGTACTTACTTGTTTCGTTTCTCAGGTAAGACAACGAGCTTCTTCTGAAAATCTCATATCGGACTGGACTTATCCAATGGATGACTCATCCATGTCCATTGGTGAAAGGAAGTTTAAATGTAAGTACATCAATACCTTATTAATTTATACAGATTGGATTTTTGAGACGGCGCAGTAAGGGCATGTACCCTAACCGTTGTAGCTGCAGCAAAGCGTTCTTAGGAGACTGTCCTCAACTTTTTGAGTACCTAGTTGCTAACTGCATTCACAGATATTGGAAGAATGTACAGTGAGCTAAAAAACGTTAATTCTCACTTTTTATTTATATGATGTCTTTGATGCAAAGGAGATTGACCAAAAGCAGTCTTGAAAAGTTGCACGTATGAAAACCAAATTAATATACAAATTATTTTCTTATTTTTTACAAGCTTTTCACTTCAGGAATTTTGTTTTCGTATCCGGAATTATGATTTTAAGATAAACAGTAAATTAACCATTGCTAGGTACATTTCCGTATAGTCATGATGGACGTTTCGTTCCTGTCATTTGTACGAGTTATGTAAGTATGAGCCTTTACATAAAAACATCACAAAAATGATATTAAACTCATAAATAGCTAAATAATTAGTAATATCATAATCATAACGTAGGTACTGTATATGTATTTCATAGTTCCGTTGTGAAAATATTTATTTTTGTATTTCGTCTCACGCAGATGCAACTGTCAAGGCAGATGACAGACGTACCGGTAGGGATGACGATTATTCCTAAACAAGATCGATTTTTAAATCTATCCGAATCGCAGGAAAGAATCGATTCAGCAATAAATTGAGTTCTGATAGATCTGTTCCCGCCATTATTCTACATCGACTGCTTTACTATAGATAATCACTTATTCGTTTTGGTGTTGCCAGCATAATTAGTCAAATGTAATGAATAATCGATACCAAAACTTAAAAGTTGCAATCCGCAGGAAAAACATCGGAACTCGTTTTCAAGTTTCTAAAATCGATTAAAAAAATCTATAATTCATTGTCTATGATCGATGGAAAAACAAAAAACCATTTACTTGACCTATAAAATCGATTCTAGATCGCCATCCCTAAGCCGGCGCCTGCGGAAGCCGCCATTACTGTTTATGTGTCGAATGAGAACACTCACCGCGATTAATCTCTCCACTTAAATAGTAATACTTACGGAAATTCGTTTTGCGGGATGTTCGAAAGAGTTACCGTGGCCCCGGCACAGGCAACAGAAGGAAAACGGCTGGGTTTTAGTCAGTAATAGTCTGACACGCCCTCCCGCTCCGCCCAGAGCGGGAGAAGTCATTTGATGATTTCCCATCCACAAAAAAAAAAAAAAACGGAAATTCGTTGGTGTGTTTGTTTTAAACAACTTAGTGTGTTTCATGTAACTAACGACAGGACGTTTTCATATTTAATTGTGTTTTATTACGCCAGGACGTTTTTGTGTTGTGTTTCAGAACTCTTGAGATTCTAATCATGTCGATGCTTGTTTCTGATCAACCGATGCAGGTGGTAATGAGAAGGCGATGTGTTAATTGTTCACTTTTGATACCCAGAAATCAGAATGTTGTTTTGTACCTACATTATTGATATGTGGTCATTTTATAAGTTGCGAGTAGTTTAGACATAATTTTTAGGTTATCTCCGAATTTGTTTAATTACTTTAAAACTCGGATACTTGTGTGAGAATGAACACTTTTATTTAATAGTATATAAAGCGTAGTCTATAATAAATAAAGATTTATTGTGTTTCAACTTAAGACGGATTTCCATACATCGTTGGTCATGATCCTTTGTATTAGGATTAAAAGTCACTTTTGCAACAACTGAGCAGCTACTAGAAAAGCCACAAATCGCATAAATCCTTTCCCATAATTTACCGAAGAACGTTTTCGTTAGCTTCAACGAGACGGAACAATGGGCAGGTACCTTTACGTACCTGCCCCGTCCCAAAAATCCTCCCTTTATACGTCTACCTTTGTTGGTCTATACTGTAGGGGTCCCCAAACCACAGCCCGCGGGCCAGGCCCAGCCCGCGAGCACCAACAATCCGGCTCGAGCCGTCGATATCTTACTCGTCGACTAGTCCCAAAACGAAAATTTGCGCGTAATTCAAAACTACAGTATGTTGCTATGATGAGTTTAGTATATGGGTTAGTCTGGCCCTTGTGCTAAAAAGTTTGGCGACCCATGGTCTATAGTATTCGTAAAGGTGAATGCTGTGTGTGGTCATGGGTTCGATCCCCAGAGCAGGCTGTTTGTTATGCATAAGAAAATTCACGGTAGCGACGCGAAGTGTATAGCCCACTTGCACCACCATTCACAAATTTTTATTCGTTTATTGCTATTTATTCAGTGATTTTTAGTGCAAGTGGGCCTAGGATTTGTGCTCGTAAACTTACGACTTACGACCGAGGACTTATAAATGTGAGTGTACTACTGAACAAAGCCTTGCCATTGAGAGCTCACCGCTCTAATAGGGGTATCTGATCACTTCCAGCACCTTCTTAGTTTTCTGATCCATTAGTTCAAACATGCTTCTAGAAACTACGAGTATAAGTGCTAACGTTAAACCTTACCGTCGTTACCTTAATTAATACTGATGCGCCAGACCCGAAATCTGCCAGGAGACCAACTCATAGCATTATGTAATTGACTCTTGCTGACAGGAACCTTTTCACGCGTCGTCCATCAATCAGTCATCGTAACGATGACGGCAGTCTTGGGCACTCAGCAACAAATCATTAGGTCATACCCACTATTTATATTTAGCCTAACCTGCCAATTCTGGCTCGATCAATCTCAAATCAATACTATAAGTCATCTGGCAGTCTCGGCTGGCATCACGTCAAGTATTCTTTAAGGTCAGTGCCGCATCGGTTCTCGTTTTAGCCGTGCCGGATCGCATCCCGGGTGAGCCGAGCGTCGTGGACGGAGGCAACAACTGGGTCTCTCTCGCCTGGCCGAAAGCCGACCCTCGGGACACGGCACCGGTCCTCGCCTACAAAATAGAGAGCTGGCTTCTCGGCAAGGAAGGTGGTGCACGCTGGGTGGAACTTGGAATCACACCTCTAAACTCTTTCGACGCATTCAATTTGAAACAAGGAGAGGAATACCACTTCCGAGTGACTCCTCGGAACAGATACGGGTGGGGAGAATCAGTACCGACTTCCGCACCGGTTGGTATCGGCCTTGCAGGTGACAGGCCGGAGTTCGTGGACATCCTGCCGGGACAGTTAAAGGTGTTAGCTGGCGAGACAGCAAACCTCAGCTGCAGTGTGAAGGGCAAGCCCTTACCTGAAATAGTTTGGATGAAGAATGGGCACGAGATTGAGGAAGAGAGCCGGATGACGACTCTGTACAACAGTCAAGACTGTTCGTTGACTATCAAGGACATCAGCATCGAAGATGAGGCGCGGTATAGCTGCGAGGCGTCGAATGTTCACGGGAGGGCGTCTACGTACGCGCGGGTGGCCGTCGTGACGGATAGACTGATCTGGGAAGCTGATGCTAAGCTCAAGAGGTACGTCTTTAAACTGTTGTTGTAATATTTATTTTATTTTAAATGCGCTTGCGAACTTGTCGATAAAGGTTGTCTGCTTTGCACCGTTACTTACCTACAGTTTAATAATAACAAGCTGTAGTTATTATTATTATCTTTTTGGACTTTCGATACCTAGGTACGCTTAGTAGATACCTAAATAATAATTTAATTATTATATCTACTTAAATCTTTTCATATTACGAATGTTAGTTATGTGCATATGCTCGGAAATCGGGCCAATGTTTTGGTTTTGCTGTTTGTAAATAGGAAAGTTTTATCTCTGTCACGGTTCCAATAAATGAATGACGATCGTACTACACTGATTGATGAAAATTGCAGACAATTCAGAATAGGATAAATATACAGTTAGGAAGGGAAGTAGTTTGGTAGGTACAAGTTTTTAGAGTAAATAAATATAATTGTAGATCAAGTTTCAGTTCTGTTATGAAACTCACCAGTATTAGGCCATACTAACTATTCTGCGCGAGTTTCGAACAATTAACTTATTTTGCCGACTGAGATACCAAAAATCATAGATCCTTGGTTATTATGAGGTAGCTAAAATGTTTATTTAATTTAGGTAATATTATAGGTTAAACAAGTTGACGTGATGATTTAGTTAGGTACACGTTCTGAGAAGAGATCAATGGCCTTGGTTGGAAGGTATCCAACCCAATGTGCAGAGTTGATAAAGTACATATACATATTATAGCATAAACTATCTCTACGACTTGCATTGGATGTCTTAGGGAAAATCTTAACCAGAAGTCCTGTGCTAGGTATATAGTTAGGTAGGTACGCAAGAACAGATTAATGTTAGATTTTTTTTCTGACAGATTTTTGGCAATTTTTTTATAAACGGTCATTTGTTTAACTTACCTAATTTAAATTAAGCAGACGCCGTACCAGTGCCGTTTGCAACCCCAAAGCTCGGCGGCCATCTTGGATCTTGATGATTTACAGATTTAGGCCGGCCACATACAGTCGGAGTTCCGAGTATGTGGCCGATGCTGCAACTGCTATAAATATGGCGAATTCGAATGATAGTTTCATACCTACAAATCAGTTTCCAAGACATTCGTTTAAAAAAGTGAGACTAGTGAGGAGCAAAAGAAACACTGCTTGTTTCGATATATTCTAGCATGAAGTCTATCATAATTCATTGAATTATTGTGAACTTGATGCTTATTTGTTTCAATTCATATTCGATTTAATTCAGAACCTAAACATGCATTGGATCCTGCAGTTTATACGTACACACACACATAGTGCATCACACTTCGCGCAAGACACATGGACAGGAAAAAATTTACTACAGTAGTGCTAGAGAGCCGATTAGTCGGCCTTTTCCTACCTGTTGCAGAGTGCACCCACCATTTTTATACTAGGTACGTCATAAGCTATGTGGTCGAGGCTAACTACGTAGGACAGCTTGGCGGAAAGCAAGCAGCACAGCGCACATTTTCAGCTTTTATCTACATCATCAATGAACTTATTAATTCATGATACCATGAATTAATAAGTTCATTGAGAGCTTTTGAATTGTTTAAACGGTTGTATTTAATACTAGCTGTTGCCCGCGGCTTTGCCTGTGTGAATGTCAATCCCTATTTGAATCGGATTTTGTTCACAATTTCATGGGTTTTAATTTTTTTGCGCAGAACCCTAATTCTTTTTCTAAAATTAAAGTAGTCTAAGCTACTCCTTATAAAGTTAGCTATCTGCCAATGAAAGCTTCGTCAAAATCGATTCAGCCGTTTCAGAGATTAGCCGGAAAAAACAGACCGACAGACAGACAAAAATTTAAAAAAAATGTTTTTTTGTTATAAGTACCGTACTCTTAGTACTAGAAAGCTATAATTTGGCATGGATACATATTAATCACGCCGACTAAGTGGTAAAATAAAATCAAAAAAAATTTTTTTTTAGGGTAGGTACCTCCTGAGGTACACGTAAAATGGGGATGTTTTTTTTTCTCGTTTACCTTGCTCATTTTTGTTAGAGTCAAGGTGTGTCTCTCCCCCTGCCAAGTAAACGGTTAGTTTTGGGTATGTGACAAATTCACGGTAGTAGTATATACAACGAAGTTAAAAGGAAAGCTATCACAACTAAGTAGGATTTACAAGTTAACAAGTAATAGTCCACCAACTTACATTTGCAGTTGGAATGTATGAGAGAACATGTTTTTCAATTACCATGTTAAGTTTGTTCTTGGGTTAAACTCACCCCAACTACGGAACCCTTCATTGTGCGTGGTCCGACACGCACGTGCCCGGTTTTTTTTTATTTTGGTACAGCTGCAGTAGTTTATTATCTAATAAGATTCCAATTGGAAATGGCAGGGGCGCATGCGCGGAAAACTGCGCTCGCAGCTTGGACGTTCAACGCTCCCTACGGCCGCCCGATTCGGATGTTCAAGAGGAATTGAATGATAACACAAACCAAAATTGATATAAATTGATTTTCTTCCAATGTAATTATGAAATACTGCCGTATTTTTATATGCAGACTTGCAGAATTAGACGAACTATGCTATTGAATATTTCTTATTTTGAGCGAGACATTTGGATGTTGCTATAAAAAAAAAGTATCTATGAATAAAATACTACCTTGGTATAGATACAGGTCATATGACTGTATGCATGGTATTATTGCTCAAAGAAGTAGTTTCCCATTCTATCCATTAGATTTTCTAAAGGTCAAAGGATAAAGGAACTGATCGTGCTGACTAATCGGGGCACGAGTTCCTTTATGTAAAGCGGATACCGATCAGGGAAAGGCAATAACAAAGAAAATTATTCATTATACAGTCAATATTTTGCCGGGCTTATAATGTTATGGTATAGATAGACGGTGTAGGCAATTAGGTTGTATCTAGCTTTTTCTAAGGATCAGAAATCAAACAAAAAAATAAATTATGGCGAGTCGTTTATTTTTTTATTGGTCTATTTACATAAACATTTGATTCAGTTTACCAACCGTAGTTAGCGCCGTGACCGCTGTATGCGATGGCGGGGCCAGCGGAGTACGCCACAGACTTGAGCACGGGGGCGGCGGCGTAGGTCTTAGCGACCAGGGGAGCGGAGTGCGCGGCTACAGCGGGGGCAGAGTACGCGGCGTATGCAGCAGGAGCGTACGCGGCGTATTGACCACCATGAGCGGTCTGGGTGGAGTAGGAAGACACGGAAGAGACGGCGGGGGTGATGGTCTTGGTCACAACAGCGGGGGCAGAGTACGCAGCCACGGCGGGAGCGGCATACGCGGCGTAGGAAGCGGGAGCGGCATACGCACCATGAGCGTATGCAGCGGGAGCGGCGTAGGCGACGGCGGCCTTAGCCACAACGGGGGCAGCGGCGTAGGTGGCCACGGGAGAACCGTGAGCGGTGTGGGTAGAGTAGGAGGAGATGGAGCTCACAGCGGGGGAGATGGTCTTGGTCACGACGGCGGCGGGGGCGGCGGCATAGGTGGCAACGGGCGCTGCGTATGCGGCAACGGCAGGAGCGTAGGCCTTAGCGACGACGGGAGCTGCGGCGTAGGCGGGAGCGGCGTACGCGGCGTATTGACCACCGTGCGCGGTGTGGGTGGAGTAGGAAGACACGGAAGAGACAGCGGGGGTAATGGTCTTGGTCACTACGGCGGGGGCGGCGATGGCATGCGCGCTGTAGCCCAAGGATGCGGCTTCATACAGACCGCTGGCACGAGCCACACCCACGGCGCAAAGAGCGATGATCAACTGAAACGATACATTAGATTAATACACAGAACTTACTGCACAACTAGTAGATAATGATTTACTTCCTGGTTCAGTGCAAATGTCCTAATAATTAAATGAGCAAAACAGTGTAATTCGCAAGGGCTTTTAAATTTAAATGTTATTTTATCCTTTTTATTTAAAGCAAATAGTTTCCAATTATGTTTTGAATGTTCCTGAATCACTGTATCTTAGTCAACACAAGTTTAATGATAATTGTAGAGGTAATAAATAAATCCTTGTAGTACCTTGGCGTACATGTTTATTCTGTTAATGCTGGCAACTGAATAATTTTGACAGGAGGTGCTCCGGTTTTTATACGAATAGACCGCGTCTACATTGTCCATTTCACTTTCATTGTCAAGGTGATCTGGTGATCTGTACTTACCGCAGTAAGTAGCCTACCGTGAGTCAGAGATAGCCTTTCAATTTCATTTGTTGCGTGCTTAACAGAAACACAGGGCGGATACAGCCTTGAGTGGAACCTAATAATTCGTCCTCGTCTATGATATATCGCAACTAGTATTAACTGATCTATTTTTCAATATACATACATAAAGGTCAGTTGAGGGGCTTGTGGCTAAGAAATAACAGCCGCACGGGTCGATTGGTCAGGTTAAGCTACGCTTGCCGCGGTTGGTCCGTGGATGGGTGACCATCTTTACATATCAAGACCCCTCCGTGCCTCGGAAAGCACGTTAAGCCGTTGGTCCCGGCTGTCATTCGTGTATCTTTGACAGTCGTTACGGGTCGTCAGAAGCCCGAAAGTCTGACAACCAGTCTTACCAAGGGGTATCGTATTACCCAGTAACTGGGTTGTGGAGGTCAGATAGGCAGTCGCTCCATGTAAAATACTGGTATTCAGCTGCATCCGGTTAGACTGGAAGCCGACCCCAACATAGTTGGGAAAAAGCTAGGCAGATGATGATACATAAAGGTCAGTTAATGTAAGCCACTTGTTGTAATGTATTCTTAGAAAATTGTGTCCTCGTTCTTTTGACAAGTGTTTATTATTTAAAGTACATATATTTCGTTTCCTTGTAGATGAATTTTATGTGGCTGTATTAACTTGAGAAACCGGCCAAGTGCGTGTCGGACCACGCACAATGAAGGGTTCCGTAGTTGGGATGAAGAAAGAAGAGATAGAATATCCCAAGAACAAACTTAATATTGTAGTTGAAAAACATGTTAGCCCATACATTCCAACTGCAAATGTAAGTTTGTACGTACAATATTGAGAGATTTACCGTGTTATTTTAAGACCATAGACTTCTTATAGGTTTTCCTGTTATCTATAAGTATAGAACTATTTTCAGAATTTTTTTCAAAATTTTAGGCTCAGTAGTTTCAGAGATAAGCGCGGTACAGTCAATTTTCGTGTATTTTCTTAAATAACTTTAAAACTATATTTTTTTTTTTAAACTATTCGAGACCCCCAGAGTAAGCCCTTTCATTTGATATGTCACACGGTATAGTTTGCAATTTTTTTTTTTCATTTTCTTATTTGCCCCCAAAAGTGACCCTCATATTCAAAATTCATTTATTTACGTTACACGTCCGTGTTTGGGTCACAGAAAGTCATATGTGTACCTACCAAATTTCAACTTAATCGGTCCATTATATTCGGTGCAAACTGGCTGTGACAGACACAGACAGGCATACAGGCACACGAATGATCCTATAAAGGTTCCGTTTTTTCCTTTTGAGGTACGGAACCCTAAAAACGATAATGTATTTCTGAAAAACCGTTAAAGGTAAGTTCAAAGTAAAGCTTGCTTAAACCGTTTTGGCACAAAGGATTATGGCTCGCGGCTCGCTAATTAAATACATAACATAACATCACGCCTGTATTCCCCGAAGGGTTAGGCAGAGGCGTACCTATAGTACACCCACATTTCGCCAGTAATGTTTCTTGCTAATTAAGTATCGGTCCATTATTTTCATACAATATTTTTGATGTAAATAAGTAGGTATGGTTTATTGGTTTATAGACTTTATAGTATACCGTACTTAAAATTACCAACTGTACTCATAGCATCAAACCATGCACCGCTTGGTCGTTGCATTGTTTCGGCTCCGATTAACTAATAAGCACTGACTCAGAGATTTTTTTTGCTGACTGTCATGTTTTCTTACTGATATAAGATTAGAAGCAATACCTAAAAGTATTAGCATAATCTCCCCCCCCCCCCCCCCTCATAATATTAAGCGGTTGCCACCACTTGAGGCATTGGAGATGCATTGCCATCCTAGAGAGAAACAAACCTGATTAAGATGTCTCATATCTGCAATTATATCGGTAAGCTCACACTTAAGCTTTCCGGCTAAGCAGACACCATTAAAATCATATTTCGCCTAATTTTTTAGTGTAATTAAATCAAAGTGAATCGAATTTCTGCAACAACTGGAACTCGAATCCTCTACAGGTATCTCAATACTATAAAACCGCTTGAAACTAGAAACGTGAAAAAACAACAATGGCTTAGTCGCACATTCTCTAACTTGAATAATATTCATCGATAGCAAATATGTCTTTCGGTACCTATATAGACCTACCGGAAATGTACGCGACAATAAAATCGTGTAAATTGAAATTGGCGAAACACAATCATGTCGACATACCAAGGACATGTTCGGATCTTATTTCCTTAATCATGTAATGAATAAAATATGGACTGCATATTATGTATCAACGTGTAGGTTGATGTAAGAACCCGCTATTGATTGAGACTTTGAGACTCCATGAGTGACGATACCTACTGGGCAATCAGTCCCTACTAACAGGGGGCCAACCATCACCTCTTAAAGCAGTATTATTTTAATGTTACTTCAGTGTGAGAACGAGATGGAGCTATACAGGACGTCTAGCTCCATCTCTTTCCAACATTCACGTAAGATTAAAATAATACTGCTTTAAGAGGTGGTGGTCTAGGCTCTATCCAGCCAATCCGGCGAGAGCACACGTGCTCGACACCTGTCAGTTTCATCATCATCATCACCCACAGCCCGTTTTCACCCACTGCTGAGCATAGGCGTCTCTTTTCATGTGCCAATCTCCACGCTCCTATGCCAACCTCATCCAGGTTCTACCCGCGATGGTAACAATGTCGTCCGCCCATCTCGCTGCCTGACGACCGACGCTTCGTCTTCCGGTCCTTGGACGCCACTCGGTCACTGCCTTACTCCACCTCTCATCCCTGCACCTTATCAGATGTCCTGCACAACTCCATTTGAGTTCCATAACTCGTTTTCCGATATCAAGTACTTTCGTACGTCTTCGGATCTCGACGTTTGGAACTCGGTCTATCAATCTTATGCCGAGCATGGAACGCTCCATGGCTCTCTGTGCAACTCTCACCCTGTACACAGCCTCTTGCGTAAGCTTCCACGTCTCAGCACCGTACGTCATGGTGGGCAGAACACACTGGTTATAGAGACGGGACTTCAGACATCGTGGAATTTTGGCTGATTTCAGTATGTCATCCAATTTGCTAAATGCGGCCCACCCAAGCTGTATTCTTCTCGAAATCTCGGTTTGCTGATGTTCTTTGCCAAAGGAAAGAATATGGCCAAGATAGACATACTGGTCAACCATGAATATTATGTGTTTTGCAAACCGCTGTCGACTGGCCTCCTAGACGCAGTAACAATAGAAAAGTTGTGTCTCATAACATGACGGTTGACGGTTTATTACAACTAGAAATTTTCCAACTGACAGGTGTGTCAGGAACGCATTCTCTCGACAGCCGGACTGTACCAATAATGCTGACTCCAATCTTTATTTACAATGCTAGAAGGATCTTTCGGCGCTCGCATGACGTTGACAGGGGGCGCAGTTGGTAAACATCACAGAACACTAATACACCAGTTAAACATGACATGTGCCATTGTTTTGTGAAATGAATCGAAGAAGCAAGATGGTGACGTTAGTTACGATTTTGGTTCTTTTACATCTTATTTTTTATTATTCATTTTGAATTAGGGACTTTTATAACCGCAATGCGTATGATAGTCCCATCATACCCTAAATAAATAATAATAAAATACATGCTGCTATGGATTACCTACATTTGGGCGATGAACCTGAACAGACTTTTCGCACCATCACCATTTGGTTGAGATAGAATTCTAAAAAATGTACCTAAATCAAGTCGGTTTAACTTCAAGGCCCCAAACACATAATTTGTATCAGACTCATAACGAACACAGTCCATCAATATGTGATGTAAGTAAGTCTTCCACAACTCCACACTCCATCACAGCTTGCTGCTACACGATAGAAAAAAATTAAGTTTTTTAAGGGTTTCATAGTAAAATAGTGAGAACTCGGAGTTTAGACGAAAGTGGTCCGAAAAGGGCCCCGGAGCCGCGTTAAGGCCGTTGCCACTGCCAAACTTTGCCAATGTTGACGTTTCACAGCTTACCATTTGTAGGGATAACTTAACCTAGTACTTTCGACATAATATGAGAACTGAAAAAGTGCACATTTTCTATTCAAACATGGTCATATTTTTTTGAACGCATTCAAGTGCGTTCCATCGCAGTTAGCGGCCGTTCAGACAGCACTTTACTGTACCTACGATACTTGACGGCTAAATGTTGGGATCACACGTCAACATCTCCCGTTCATACCTACGGTTAAAAACTAACTCCAGCCCGTCTTACTACTACACATTCATAAATACGTAAACTCACGCCTTCTTCCCATGGGGGTAGGCAGAAACTACAGAACACCAACTGCTACGATCCTTACATACTCCTTTTACCCCGTCTACGTTCTAACATCGTCTTACTACTAGTACAGTTAAAAACAAATTCTGTATGAAACAGTCGTGTGATTCCAAAACTTATGCAATAAAATATCGCACTAATCAATCCCATGTGAACGAGGGCTTTATGTGTATGATGTCCACTGATTTCTTAAATAATTATGTAGACACAAAACTAGGAATTTGTTAATAGAGTTTATTTAATCTTCAGCTTTATTCAAGGTCAGCAACATTCTATCAGCGTTAACAATAAATAATAGAAAAGTCAAAAATGTATTGGATTGACGTAAGCTACCGAAAACATTATGTCAATCCTGTGGAAAGACTTTGAAGAAATACGAAAGGCTTTGAAACCGATTGTCACTTGTCTTGGCCCTCAGGACTTTCCGGTCTCTGGTCATCCTAGCTCAGTGTCTTATCAGAGAAGGCTTGCTGACTTAGTATGGGCATGTTTCACAGACAGACCCCGGACGGCCCAAATCTGGAAGTCCCAGACTCGGAACTGCTTATTGCTGTCCCACTGCAGGACAAAGGCCTCCTCTTATACATAGAAGGCATGAGCATTGATCACTTAGCTACTCAAGGCGTGTTGGCAGTTTCAGATTTACCCATACTAATATTTTAAATACGAATGCATCTCTGTCTGTATGTCTGTTACCTTTTCAGGCCATAACGGCTGAATATATTTCGATGAAATTTGGCACTCAGGTAGACCATAACATAGAAAACATTTTATTCCGGTAGTATGTAGGTACGTTCCCGTGGGATAATTTTTGACATCCATGCGGGCGAAAACGTTTCCTCACTATGTTTTCCTTCAACGATGTCAATGATTTCCACGATAAACGAGCTAGCTAGTTTTAAAATAAAATACTTCAAACCTCATTTCCAGAGAGCGTTCCCAAGACGCGGAAGGCGACTACCCGCCCCAGTTTACGATGCGGCTGCGAGACCGGCGGGTGCAGGCCACCTACCCGGTTCGATTGACCTGCCAGGTGGTCGGCAACCCGCCCCCGACGCTCAAGTGGTTCAAAGATGGCGACACACTGGTGTTTGATAGTAAGTAGATGTTGTTATATCACCGTATATTAATTAGACGGTCCATCCTTTTCAAGAGTGGAAAGGCTGACAGCTTAAAAAGTTTAGGACGAAGTGGGTACCAACTCCAATGCAGGTTTTGCCGGTCCCACCACATTTTGGACGCCGACGTCCTTTCGATATGGTTTTCGAGAGCGCTCGTTACGATAATGATGCCGAAATTAAAATACAAAATGACGGAAATTAAAAGTGGGACTAAATAAACTCACAACGAAAAAGCCCACTTAAATATCAGAGCGAGTCGAGTATTTTGTATGGCAGCGCTGGGGGAAAACGAGAAAAGTGACAGAAATAGACATTATAGGTATGTCATACATACAAATATGAGTAATTGTTCATTTTAGCCCTTTCATCCCAAATCAAACGAATCCAACCCAAACGAACTTTAAAATATTTGTTGTAAACATTGTTCATCATATATTTGATAAGAAACTGTGTACAAACACGCCAATATCGTAATTAAATCATTATTTCATACCAATTACATGTCACCAATCAACATTATGGTACTCATTTTTTTAATAATTTTCAAGGTCGCCGCAACACCTACCAGGACGAGCACTTCCACACGCTGGAGATCGCCCCCACGACTCTGGAAGATGGAGGGGTATACGAGGCGATGGCACGGAACAGCTCCGGCGCAGTCAGTTGTCGCTGCAGCCTGGTGGTGGACAAGGGCATCAGGGCGTATGTGGCCCCCGAGTTCTGCTGCGGATTGGAACCACTGTATAGACTTTGTGAAGGTAAATTGGTTTTTTCCCTGAGACTTTCACTGTCCCAGTGGTGACAATGAATAACATCAAAAAGCACCAGACTTACGCCTTTCCTGATTTGTCGGTGCGTCAGTAGTGCGGGATCAGCATACTCGGTATACCCGGTACCGAAAGCTCACCGAGCGCCTATATTTCAATGAGCGTTTCCCGATTGGCTCGGTATGCGCGGGAACGGGGCGGGATTGTTTCAGTTTATCGCGTCTTGGCCGAAACATCCAGCATCCGCTCGGTGTTCACAGAGAAACGTCACGCGTTTTCGAAGACGACATTTACACACGAGGATTAAGCGATAGGTACCTACTGCACAAATTATACCGAAAATATAACGTCAGGTCCGTGCAGTGCGGTATCGTTTGGGTATAGAGCATACTATACCGCAACGCTCCCTCACTGACAAATCAGGAGAGGGCCTTTAGTCTGCAGGAAAACATACCTAGATACCCACTGTTATTTCTAGCTAGAATCAATACCTACTATAGAAGGTAATACTGCTTTTGAAATAATATGGACTTCAAGCCCCTTCGTATCGTTCCGGAACGTAGATCTACGCGAGACATAATGGCTTTTTATTGTTTCCGTAATCACCGGTATACGAGTCGGTCGGTCGGCTGGGTCAAGTGGTGGTGGCCTTCTTCATAATCAGCCTACAACATTCCCACTGCTAATCCACCACGCGGGCCCAGTGTGGGTTGGTAGATGTCACATGTCTTCGAATTTTTGGTTCTAGGACATGCCGGTTTTGTTATAATTTGTTATAAATAATTCGTTACTTTAAAATTAATGTCAAAAATTACATGTCATCTTGAACTTTTCAATAGGTATGCCATAAATTCACCAAAGTCATAAAATTAATTAGTATCCAATAACCAACTAGTGCATTATTACGAGTATGTGCTCACCTCACTGTCATTTATAAACACCTACGATCCATTCACAATCTTTAACCAATTTTCCAGGTGAAGAGCTCCGAATATCAGCCGTCGTAGAAGCATACCCATCGGTAGGAGTCACATGGTACCGTGACGGCGTTCGTCTCCGCCCGAGTCGGCGCGCCATCATGACGTTAGACCGAGATGGTCAGATAGAACTGGCACTGGCCTTTGTGACGTATCGAGATGCTGGAGTCTATACTTGCACGGCTTCCAATGAAGTCGGCAGAGCCTCCACTTCAGGGAAAGTGATTGTGGTGGAAGGGACACAACCGAGAGAGAAGAGAACGCCGCCTGTTGTGATCAATGCTCCTGATGAACCGTGAGTTTTTGTTCATTTGTAGCA
Source organism: Fissipunctia ypsillon (assembly GCA_947568875.1). Lineage (NCBI taxonomy): Eukaryota > Metazoa > Arthropoda > Insecta > Lepidoptera > Noctuidae > Fissipunctia > Fissipunctia ypsillon. Next base: position 29,207,587 of record OX387643.1, read on the forward strand.
TAGTATAAAATCTCGTCTGTGTTTCTCGAACGGGTGAATAAAGGTGTATAGTACAGTGACTTAGTCCCATGTAAGAGATGGTCAGAACGAACTGGCTCAAGCCTTCGTAACTTATCGAGATGCTGGGGTACATGCACACCTTCCAATGAAGTCGGGAGAGCCTCCAAGTCAGGGAAAGTTATTGTGAATTTGGAGTATAGAATAAAATCACGTTTGTATTCTCCAAATGTGTAAGTAAGTTTAGAACGTAGGGAAGTTTATCTACATATCTATGATCTACAGACTTTGGGGGTTTCAGGGGTTAAGTTACGTTATGTTTTACATCAGTAGGATTGGCAGTAGATAGATAGGTAAATCGTTTAGCAGCAGCGTCGGCAGCAGCAACGTTGAATAATCTGCGCAGTAAAGCTGCGGTTTCCGCTTGTATCCTGACGCTCGTATAAGCGCTAGTCAAGGTTGAAATTCCTACCATGCTTATCATCTGTGGCCACCGTAACGATGTTGTCTAGTTTTCATGTAGGTAGTATGGCTAATTCATCATAATCAGCCTATACCCAACGTTCCCACTGCTGGGCACACGCATCCTCTCTGTGAGCGGGAGTGTCGGTTAGTAGATGTCACATGTCTTCGAATTTTTGGTTCTAGGACATGCCGGTCTCCTCACGATGTTTTCCTTCGCCGTTTTAAGAGCAGTGGTGATGAAATAATTTACACAAAGTACTGACAGGGTTCGAACCTGCGACCTACAACTCGTAAGTTGCGGTCGTTACCACTGGGCCACCACTACTCACGCTCACTGCTCATGCTATGGTTAATTGCCCAAGGTTAACTTTGTCATTCTAGTAAGAACTGCTATTCGTGAAATGCGTAGCATTGCCATGCATGGTATATTGTTAGTGTTATTGGATGATAAACCAGAGGCAGCGCAGATACGTTGTAACTCCAAAGACACAGCTGAAAAGTCTTTTGAACCTGTAACTACAAAGGCACTCATACCCTTCAAACCAAGTAACAGCTTGGTGGCAGAAATTTTTGCGGTGGTAGAAGTTCTCCGGAAGAACTCCTTCGCAAATAGCTCCACTACACTATACTACACCATACTACACTATAGTACCCTAGGAGATTTCCTAGGGTACTATAAGCGGTTCTTGAAGTCATTAAAACCAACACTTGAACATTGCAGATACTCAAAGGAGCCGATGTTCGTACGAAAGCCGCGCTCGAGTGAGGCCAGGGAGGGAGACACCGTCATCATCGCCTGCGAGGTCATCGGAGATCCAAAACCTGATGTGTATTGGCTCCGGGACTTCTTAAAGGTGGGAAAATAATTAATTTTACTCACTAAAGTTGGAAAAACATAGTTCCTACCCATATTATCGCAAAAGGAAGGAGGAAAGGAGGGAGGGATTTTCAGCACTAAAATTTTCATAAAGTAACATCTATTCACCAATCAGTCCAGCTGGGTAATTGTCAGGACAATCCCAGAGCCCGGAAGATGTTCAAGATCCATACCAGCACTACTGGAATACTTCCTTCCTCCGAGCACGTTTGCTCTTGCAAATCTCCATTCAAGCCGGCCAGTAAAGGCAAGAATGAGGAGGGAGCTCTCTTAACACACTAACAGTAGCAATGGTTTTCATTTTGACAGGTCAACAACATTCATTGCGTTATTTACGTTGTTGAGCAGACACATTTTTTGAACATATGAAACAATGGATTAGCAATATGCTTCAAAATTATTCAGATTGTGATTGATAGTGTGTTACGCAATTAGGGTGCCATTTCAAAGAAACATCACAGCTGGTTTACGTGTAGTGCTCGCAATTTCTGATCGATGGTGTTGCAATCGCCAGCGCTATAAAAACAGGGGTGGGGAAATTGTATACCGCATAAATTAAATCTAGTATTGCAACCATACCTGCCTGCCTTTTTCAGCTGGCAAGTGGCCTCATGTCCGGAGCCCATAACATTACTCCAACATTACTTGACAACCAACTTCACAGAAAGACATCTGTCTGTGAAGGTGCAACAGAACCCCAGCAACACATTGTGGGGGTCTGTTGCGCCACTTCTTCTTCTCAGCTAAAACATTAGGAAGTGGAGAAGTGCATTTTGGGAGACTTTCTTCATCATCATCTGTCTAGCCTTTTCCCAACGATGTTGGGGTCGGCTTCCAGTCTAACCGGATGCAGCTGAATGCCAGTATTTAACATCGAGCGACTGCCTTATGCAATTGAATAAATGATTGATTTTGATTATCTATCTAAATATATAAATATGAAATTCTGTTCGTTGGTAAGCGCAGCACTTGAGTAAGGCTGGACCGATTGGCTATTTTTTTATTTTAAAATGACCGTAATAGTCCGAATAAGGTTTTTTGGACATGCACATTTAAAATGTCGTACTGTATGGATCGGAATGCTGGGCCGTGAAGAAGACGGATGAAAAAAGATTGCATGCAGCGGAGATGAGAATGTTGAGATGGATGTGTGGAGTGACGAAATTGGATAAAGTAAAAAATGAGTATATAAGGGGAAGTTTGAAAGTGGCACCAGTGACAGAAAAGTTGAAAGGAAATCGTTTGGCTTGGTATGGACATGTGAAGAGGAGGGAAGAAACGCATGTGACTAAAAGAGTGATGAATATAAATGTTGATGGAGGGAGAGGAAGGCCAAAGAAAAGATGGATGGATTGTGTGAGTAATGATATGAAAGAGAAGGGAGTGAATGATAGCGTGACTTTTGACAGGGGAAAATGGAAAGAGAAAACGTGTTGCGCCGACCCCAAGTAACATGGGACAAGGGCAGGAAGATGATGATGGACATGAACATTTAAAAAAGGATCCCGGTAGTATTTCAAATTCGGGAAAACTGAACGACCTTTTGTATATGGGATTTTCGTATGAACTTTTGGACCGGGCAACGTTTGTCGGATCAGCTAGTAAATAATATAAAAATTAAATTCACACCTCCAGCCGGACTACTACCGGGACGCAACACACTTCAAACGCGTCGGCGACGGCCCGGAATACCGGTTTGAGATACCGCACGCCAAACTGGACTACACCGGCGCCTACTCCGTCGTCGCAAGGAACGTGCACGGAGAAGCTAAGGCGATTATATCACTGCAAATTAAGGCTAAAGGTGAGATATTAATTTACTTTTTCACGTCTGCTTGTCCTTCCACAATACCAATGACCCGGGGGCCTAGACAAACTGGCATTCTATCACTATCAGCGATAATGATGGCAGAAAAGTTTTAAAAAATAATGGACTGATATTAGCTACCAAAAAGCTTATGATAATCCTGTTGATTTTTTTTTCATTTAACCTATGTTCTCCCACTGAGATGTTGTCGCTGAGATGAGATTGGGACTATAACTCGGAATTTTAATTCGATTCCAGATTTAACATTAGCTACTGTCATTTTGTGAAATAATGATACCACATATAATAGTGTAGTGATGAACACAAAAATCGATAAACAATCAGTGTGTGTGCCATCAGTGTGCCAATTAAAGACTAAATTATTGATTTTTATTTAAATAAATACATAATTATTCATAATAATTATTTATTAATTAGTAATCGCTGCCCTATTTTATAAAAAGTTAATATTTTTGTTTTATATTAAAAACAAAACTTATAATAAAAGAGCCTAGATAGTTTTCAGTATTGGCAACCCGTGCGCGCTCGTGCAGCTATCGCCATTTTGTTTATCGTGTCATTCGGCTTCATTCTCCCAGTCTGACTGCACGAATATCTTAATTCATTGCGAATCGATATTTTGTTATTTTGTTGGGTTTTTGTTAGTGTTGTTACGTTGTGTTTGTTGTTACGTTTATAGTTTTTTGTGAACTTTGAGTGAATCAATTTGTTTTGGTTTTCCATCAAAATGGATCCTCAGCCAAGTACATCACAAAAAGACGTGGATGTTTTCTTGTCCCCAAGAAAAAAACGTCCACGAAAAGCTTTCACTGTTACTGAAAAAGTAATGATCCGCAACGCCTATAAATACGTGAAAAATGAAATTTCTGCGCAATTTGCCTTTGAAGTTGTGGAAGAAAATGAATGTATGAGAAAAGCTGCTGACATTTTGGGAATAACCTCACGCTCTGTTTGTAACGTTTTGAAGGAAGTAAATAAAGGTGCGCCGCCAACTCCTCCTAAAAAAACTGGACCAAAGCGAAGTTTCAAAGATAAAATTGATGAATTTACATTCTCTGCAATACGAAGAATTGTTCATCAGTTCTTTTACCGAAATGAACCTCCAACCATTGCAAAGGTTAGTCAATCAGTCAGACAGTATTATTTTATACCTACATCTTTTATATATAAGTAATGATTCCAAGCTATTATAAAATTTACTATTTTAGATTTTACAAGTGATGAACGATGATTCAGAAATGCCCAAGATTTCCAAAGACACCCTCAGAAAAATTTTGAAGCATCTTAATTTTAAATTTGTTGCACGGTCACGCAAGAGCACACTTATTGATCGAAATGATATAATAACATGGCGCCAGCGTTACTTGCGATCTATATGTCAGTTTCGACGAGAAGGGAGACATATATATTATCAAGATGAAACTTGGGTTAACGCAGGTAGGCTAACATTTATACACAAAATGAATTTATATACATTTTACATTAAATTTAATAGTAATATTGAATGTTCATGTACTATATTTATTTTAAGGTCATACTGTAAAAAAAACTTGGGTGGACAAGAAAGTCACATCATCTCGACAAGCGTTTTTGGAGGGACTGACCACTGAATTAAAAAATCCATCTGGAAAAGGCAAACGTCTTATAATTAGCCATATAGGTAGTGAAGAAGGCTTCCTGGAAGAGGGGCTCATGATTTTTGAAGCAAAGAAAAATTGTGAAGATTACCATGATGAGATGAATGCAGTTTGTTTTGAGGAGTGGTTCGCTGGAGTCTTACCAAAAGTAAGACCAAACTCAATTGTGGTGATGGATAATGCACCTTACCACTCCTGAAAATTGGAAACGGCACCAAAAATGAGCTGGAAAAAAGCTGCCATTCAAGATTGGCTTTTAAATAAAAATATTCATTACGAACCAGATATGGTTAAAGCTACGCTTTTAGAACTGATTCCACATAACGAGTCTTTTAATAAGTACGCTGTAAACGAAATGGCAGCACAACATGGCATCACGGTTTTAAGACTGCCCCCTTACCATTGCGAGCTAAAGCCTATCGAATTGATATGGGCGCAGGTAAAGGGGCATGTAGCTCAAAATAATAAAACCTTCAAATTGACAGACGTGAGAAATTTATTTCAGGAAGGCATTCAAAAAATTACGACTACCGAATGGTCTAAATGCGTATCCCATGTTGTCAAAGAAGAGGAAACAATGAGTAGGCTAGATATGTTAATTGATAATATCACAGACACATTTATAATAAATGTTACAGAAAGTGACAGCGATAGCGATAGCGATGACGGCGACAATTTATAAAATAAATTATTACCATAATACATCTATCTGTTTTATTTGTCATGTTCCTTCATGATCACATTTTTTTATTTATTTCACACACAATTATAAAAGAAAAGTCTCAGATCGTTAATTAATCGTCAAAACTAAATTATCGTTTCAGAAATATTTAATTTCCTGATATACTTAGTTTACGAGAGTAAAATTATAAACGAGAAGAATCGATCTGGAAATATTCCATTTCCATATCGAATAATTTCGCAACGTCACTATTTAGTACTTGTCATAACGTTGCAACACTGAAATTGTCAAATCTGGAATCGAATTAAAATTCCGAGTTTAGATTTTGAACGTTTTTAGTTGTGGGAATTGGGCTTCTGTTTGGTTTGGTTTGCTGATCTATCCAATGACATGGCACATAGAACGAGTATCCAAATATTTTGGAAAACGAAAATGTAACTAGTAATATGTAATAGTAACAATGCTGTGATATACAGGGTCAAATTAAAGTAGCTAGCGAAACTCCAGTGACGTGTTGGGTATCGGTGTCAAAGTTAAATTGCTCTATTAAGCTAGATTGTAATCAGTTACTAAAAACTTTCAATCAATCAACTCAGCCTATCGCAATCCACTGCTGGACATAGGCCGCTCCTAGGCTGCGCCACAACACCCTGTCCTCCGCCTTCCTCATCCAGTCTGCCCCAGCCACCTACTTAAGGTCGTCGGTCCATCTAGATGGGGGACGTCCCACAATACGCTTGCCGATACGCGGTCTTCACTCCAGGACTCGTCTGCTCCACCGGCCATCGGTTCTTCGACAAACGTGGCCAGCCCACTGCCACTTCAGTTTGCTTACTCTGCAGGCTATGTCGGTTACTCCGGTTCTTTTCCAGATAACTTCAGTCCTCATTTTTTATGGTTAAGCTAACTTTAGCTAAGTTTTTTTTCCCTGTAATAAAAAAAAATACTATGCGCTACGTATAGTGCTCGATACAATTATCAGTCACTTTAAGTAACGCATTTTTTTCTGTATTTTGCATAGGTAGAATACAATATAGGAACTCAGGAATTTAAGGCACCTACACCCGGCACAGGGTTAGGTTAGGTTAGGTTAGAGACGATTGATTTCCACCCCGTTACTAAAAAAAAAGGTTAGAGACGATTTGGGCTTTATTCACTTACTATGCTGACTCACTAACTCCCATTAACTATTCCTGTGACGAATAGTACCTACTGCGCCGGGAAACAATTTTTCACGTGTTTACAGTAAAAATCGCACTCGCCATCTTTATTCGCCATGACAATAAAATCAAAATCTTAAAATCATTCATTCACTAACAGAAAACGCGTCTCGAAGCATGTTTTGCTCAAGAGTTTCTAATATAATGAAGGTGAGCACTAAGGAAGGATTTTTAAAAACTTGAGGTTAACTAGGGGATGAGAATGACAGGCCGTCATTTTGGTCGATGGGAAATCCCATCGGACGCACGGCTTGTATAAATAAGCTCATTTATTTATTTATACTTTAAGCACACAATAGTACAGTACAGCGGCGGACTTAATGCCTTGGGCATTCTCTATCAGTAAACCTTTAGGTGATGAACAGACAACAAACCTTTGATTTTGCATCTCTGTCAAAATCACATTGATCTTTATTCTCATTACGATATGGATGATTTTAGGTTACTGCCATTGATAAGTCTGTCAAAATCACAGTGATCTTTATCATCGTTACAATAAAGTTGCTATTCGGTTGTTGCTATCAGGGGTAAAATATCTGTGAAAAGACTGTAAGTTCAAATCCGTTCCCTGCTATTGTTCTTGGAAAGTTAGTCTCCAGCCCTCAAAACACTTGACCTACCCACACCATCTCTTTGACAATTATATTTTAAATTTACACGACTTTATTGTTGTAAGAAATTATCATCGTTAATGAAAAACACCGTTAATTAGGAAAGAAAAACCCTTTCCTGTAAAAAGTGCAAATTGTTGCTTACGATGTTCGTCCTGAAAAGGTGTACTGCATTGTATTGGATGAACCGTTAGGAGTGAACCGATAGAAATCGTCACGTAACGAAAAATTGTTATGCCCCCTCCATGCGACTTTCTCTTTCCCTCTCTGTCTGTTAGAGAAAGTGCTGCAAAAATTTTAACATTTTTCATCATGGGTATCGTTTTCAGGGTGCTAAATTCGATAGTAAGGTCAAAATGTAAATCCAAGATGGCGGCTGTGAAAATTTTGTTTTTGTTATAAATCATACGTGAGGAGGAACTTCGTTCCTGACGGATGTCCCCCGACCGCACACGTTTTGTTTTTTTTATTTGTGGGCGAAACGGTTGATAATTCAAATTGAGGGTCTTGGTATTCAAGACCATTTTTTACTTGCGTAACGATGGTAGCTTTATTATTTGCCCTTAGGAACTTTCGATTGATTCTAAGTTAATTGTAGCATGTCGTAGTCATAAAGTAGTTGCGTAATGAGGTGCTATACTATAATAAACATTGTATGGACCACGCGCACTATTGGGCAAAGTAAGGACCACGTCAGGCTCAAATATTGCAAGCTAGGTACTAGAGCATCTGGACAAACCTACTGTCCGAGAGGTTAGCCCGCCATTTTTAGCAAGAATCCTGATATTCCAATACTCCAGATCGGGGATAGCAATTATAGTAATATTTTACCCTTTTCGATTTCAGATCCTTCATCAACGGACGATTCACACAACGTAAGATATGGGTAAGCACAAAACTTAGTGTTACTTTGTAATGATAAGAAAGAAACATACTTCCCAATGCTCATAGTACCTACTTAGCCGTGATTTCAGTGTTCGCTTCATTTGTAGCCATATTATTTTTAGACAAACACAGAGCATGGAGACTCTTCGGCGGCGGCTGCTGTGGCGGGATTGTCAACACTTTCTAGACAAACCAAGCGTGTCGTCGTTAACTACAACACTAGGTAATGACGTATAAGTTTATATACGTCATCAGTGTCGTAGTAAAAGTGTACGGTAAAGCCCACCGGCTTTACCGTACACTTTGAATGTAGAAGATGACAGAAGTTGTGTACTCAACGCACTTTCGGCGCCACTAATGTTATTAGTAGGTAGGGCAAAACTTGGGTAATCGGTGATAGTTTTGTTTTTTACTTGTAAAATTCGATTCATTGATCAGATTATTTTTTAAATTTACTGCAATATAGTAGACAAAAGAAGCTTTGCTAACTTACATCTAAAAATGTGGCAAATACTATAATGATTGAAAAATGTACATTTATCAAGTCAGTAGTAACTTGGTAATATAACACATATTATCTATCACCGAATAGCTGCATATCACCAATTAGCCAAGTTTTGCCCTACTGCTGTGTCTAGACGCTGCCGTTGCGGGGATTTCGTGCTCTGTGAGACGATCTATCCATCATTTCTTTGGTTTAACACTACCTACTCTAACAGTATTCCTTATAAAGTCTTTTTCTCCGTCCAGCCGCGTGGAAGTGATTCCTCGCTTCGACCGGGAGCTGACTGACTTGCTGTCGTACGACGGCGACGCGATCGAGTTCGAGTGCCACGTCACCGGCAACCCCGAGCCTGACATCCGGTGGTTCCATTACAATGAGGTATAAGCGAAGAATAAACTTTTTATGCCCGGTTTCACTAAAACTAAGCGACACGTAAAATAATCTACTGAATAAAAACCTTAAATTCATTCACTGACAGTCAACGCGCAGCCTAAACCTCTGGGTTTAAAACCATGAATTTTTTACAAGAGTTCCATAAACATACCCTATAATGAAAGTGAAAGAAGAATTCATTTAATTTATAAACTTTCATGCCTTTTAAGTTTATAGTAATTTTTGCCAAAACCCATCGGGCACACAGTTTGTGCCTAAATAAAAGCGCGCATTATTTAAAATCTGTATTCTCCCCGTTGGTTTTGTGGTCGCAAGCTCGACTGCCGAGTGGCGAAGTGTTATTTGATTATTCCATTAGACTACAACGGTCCAAAGTCCGGTTTTGTAACCCATAAATGTCAACTGTCTCGGCCGCTGTCACATGGGATTAGCTAATTTACTTAAATAATTATTGTCATACCTACATGCAATCAGTAAATTACTAGCTAAATAATTTTTGTAACTGTCATCATGTACCCATGATTATTGTTGTTAAAAGTAAAAAAATATCTCATAAAAGCTTTGAAAGGTGAATCGCTAGCATCATAAAGTGCTTAATTATAATGAGTTCATTGTTCCGATGATAAATATTTATTTGCAAATGAATGACTGACATGGGATGAACCAGCCCATTGGGTTTATTAATATACCTCTGAATAGTTACCCAGTTGCGACATACTGGCGTTATGTATGAATCGACAAACGTTCCTCAGGTAAGGTGGAGTGACAAGCTTCGCAAGGTAGCTGGCTACAGCTGGATGAGAGTAACTGAGGATTGAGTTAAATGGTCAGGCTTATATCCAGCAGTGGGCTGCTATAGATTCGTGATGACGCAGGATGCTACGTTACTCAATAACGGTTGTAAAAAGACATTTATGAAGCCGAAATTCACTTGGTCTTTCCGTCATTGTGATTTTTTTTTTTAATTGAAACCGTACCTAAGAACGGTTACGGAAAAATACCCCCACAACCCTGTACCGTTGCAAGCACCCGTTTAGAGCACAATGTTTTTCGTGCGTCATTTCCCAGCAATTATTATGTTACATTAATTGTTGCTTAGTTTGATGTAGGTACAGAATGCGTAGATGACACTTTGTGATGAGTCTTTTAACACCCTGTATAATATTTTATTATAATAATTTGTCAGCTAATACACGACTGCCCGGACTTCGAGTCCTCGTTCGATGATGGCGCCGCGCGGCTGAAGATCAAACAAGTGACGGCTGAGGATGAGGGCACGTACTCGTGCGAGGCCTCCAACACTCTCGGCAAGGCCAAATCTACTGCCTGCCTTGTGGTGTACCGTAAGTATCTACCATTTATATGAATGTTGTGTTACAACTTCCAACTATTGTTTTGAGCCTTTTGTAGAGGGGACACTACAGTTTTATTTCCAAACGGATTGCCAGCAAATTTTTTGGTACACAAACGCAGCTTCGAGATTCAAAACATGACATGTTGCATCGATTTTGCACGGTCCTGAGCACTTAATGTCACCTACTATTAGATTTATAAATTGACAAAATTTACGGCCCACTCCCTCTCACAGAGTGGAGGCCTGTGTCCCAGCAGAGGGAACGTTACCTAGGCTAATTACGATGCTTGCAATCAATGTTTTTTTGTTATTTTTGAAAAACATCTTCTGTTTCTTTGCTCTTCGGGTAGTTAAAGTGAAAACTTCTTTAGGCGCATTGAGCACTTTTTGGTAGGCGAAAATCTTATGGGTTTGCGACATGCGACATGCTCCAACGAGTTCAACGACACAACGCTAGAGGGCGCTGTAACCAAGTTACTCTATTTAATTCTCTAATGTCTTTGACATAGATGTCATATTCGCATGCAACTGTTAGTTTTAAGTTTTCACTTTTTTCGGCTGTCCCATTAATGCCTATTTTTTTAAGCCACAGTAACGGGCCCAAGCCGAGTCAATGTAGTGTGTGTGGTAAATTTCTATCGTGAAGAATGACTGTAAGAAGACATTTTCTTTTCCCCGATTTACTTAAACTTTCTCACTATTCCACAGGTAAGTATTTAAAATTGCGGGTTTTTGAAGTATTATGTAAATTGTGTCTTAAATGCCTATTAGTTTGAGGTTATGGTGGAGGTGATTATTATTATTATTTTCCTTGATATTAGAATATAAAAAAATATAAAAACATTTAAAATATAAAAATACTAGCCCATGGACTGGTATCGGGAACTGGGTCCAAGCTACCGGCGATTAGGACTCCAGAGAGAGGAACCTCCTAACAATGTAAGCCGTGACTTGAAGTACTGCTTTCAGAATCAAGCTCATGATCCAGTTGCCCAACGAGAGCCTCCTCAGGTGTTGGTCGAGGCTCTTAGCTATTAAGCCATTGGCTGTCACGACTATCGCCACAATGATCGCTGAGTCCACGTCCCACATGTCGACAATCTCGCGAGCCAAGTCAAGATACTTGATTTATTTATCTTTCTTTTTCTTTATTACTTATAAATAATTATTATGCTACTCTCCAGCACCTGGCGAGCCCAACACCCTGAGCCAGCGCCTGCGCCGTCCACCCGCATTACTGTCAGCCGCGTCCACGCCACGCTCCACACCTCGCAGCACGCCCGCCAGATCCGTATCTAGAACACCTGGTAAGTCTTGCATGCCATTTACGACTGGCGATACTTAAAGCTCTTGCCGTACTGAAGCGAAACCCGCGCATGATGCGGGACAAAATTCGCTCGCGTTGATTGTTTTAACTGACTTTAATGGTTCAAACTGACTTCATAATCATTAAATCAATCGACGCTCGCAATCGAGACCCACGGGATTCATCTCCGTGTGGCCAGAGCTTAGATGTAGGTACTACGTCTGGCGAAACATGTATTATTCTGAATCCACTTTGGTGACCGAATAATATTTTTAAGAGATGTGGTGGTCGTTTAACTACTTTTGTAGCTAACCTATCCTGAATGTAGTCGTTTAATAAGTTAATATGATGCGTGACTTAAAAGAGCTTTGCCGTGAGAGTACGTCATGTTCACTCAAATGAGTCAAAAATCAAAATTAAAAATAATTTAATCGAACCAGGCTGAGAATCAGCACTTTTTGAACGTCAAAGTGTGTTGGATCTATCAGTTCCCTTCAAAATGGTTGAGCTCAATGCTGCTGATCCACGCGTAATGTTCGTGAACGGGCTCCGTCACGAACAGTTGAGACTTTTCATCTCTTAGCTGCCAGGGCTTATCTTTAATATTATATTTTGAATTGTTTTATATTGTTTTTGGTACATTGTTCTCACATATAGAAGCAACAAGAATAATGTACCCAGGATTTTGTATTATGTATTTTGGTTTAAAAGAGTGTCCTTGGAGTTTCTTGCCGGTTCTTCTCCATAGATATCTACGTTTTGGAATGGGCAACACGCTTTAACTTTTTGACTACCTGGCCGACTCTTTGACAATTCAAAAATGCCTGTAAATGGTTTAATTGAAATAAATGCTTTGAGTTTGTGTGTTTGAGTTTGAGTTCTGCAATGTATGCCTGCTACATGCGAAGAAGGCTTGAGATTCGGTACCGATGATACGATTCACTTAATTGTTGATGTATACTGCTGTCGTTAATGAATACTTTTGAAATTAAGTAGATTAAATTTACTTTGTGGCTTCATGCAACAAGTAAAATATCCTCTAACATGAACTCATTTTAGACTGCAGGCCTTTTCACACACCATATAGTCCTGGCTGTTGCAAAATCGCAGATGGTTAAAGCCTTCTTTACGTTAATGACGTGCGGTTCAGGCTTAAGTAGGGCGTTGCACACACCAGGCATATGCCTAGGCAAGAAAAGCAGACAACATTTATTTTCAAGAACGCAGATAATGAAAACCTTCATTCCTCTAGTAACATTTTTCGTCTATTTATTACAGGCCCAGACACCCGCCGCCTCTGCAGTCCATCCCGACAGATGGCACCTTCCTTCTACACGTATCCCTTCAACAAAGTTGTGGAAGAAGGAGAGCACGTGACCTTCAAATGTGCCGTCAAAGGCCAGCCCGCACCCTGGGCCACGTGGGACAAGGACGGCATCATTATCACACCTTCTGCCAGATTCACCATCAGGGAAAAAGATGAGCTTCTTAGGATACTCGAAATTGAAGAGGTTGGTGAACTTAAGCACCGTATTGTACTAGAGACATGATTGTGTTGTTGGAAACATGTCTAAGGGTGCTTAGATAAAGAAACAGGTTTCCGGTACAGACAAACCCGTGCGGGTCTGTACCGATCAGTGCAAGTATAATAGGTATTCCTGTGTTATCTTATGTGCTCACTTATAAAGAAACACGTTTAAACTTGTCGGTGCCGACTAACTTATTAATCCTGCACCGATCGGTACCGACCCGCACGGGTTTGTCTGTACCGGAAACCTGTCTCTTTATGTAAGCACCCTTACACACATTCTACCTGCGCAAAGTTGCCTGCAACATGTTTTCTGCATCAGAAAAACTTGTTGTGCTACTTTTGATCATCACAAATACAACGTTTAGAATTGTATATAGAATCAAGTTTTTCTTACTGAGCAGACAGCTGTGCTGCTGGGGAGTTTGTTGCGCCACTTGTTCTTCCCAGCTAAAGCACTAGGAAGTGGTGAAGGGCGGGCGTTTTGGGGGACTATCTTATGTAATTTTGATTATCGAAAAGTGCTAATTCACAGCCTAGTTTGTATTTAAAATTACGTTAGATTTAATTTGTTTGAACGTTTTAATCCCCCACTGTTCTTTTCGGTTTCTTTTCGTTACGAGTTCCAAGACGGTTGAGTAATTTGTGAGGGTTGCTACTCACATAAACTAGCCAGCATGTCGATTCGGCAGTATAAAGTCGAATAACAAAGCCGCCCCGAAGCAATTACTGCACTTGTTCACATCTACATTAAATTCGATTTTACCGCTCAGTTGTGCCGTTTAATGCCGGCCCGCTTATGTGAATAGCTACCCTTAGGGGTCCGTTCACACAGACCGGCTCGGAGAGTAGAGCAGATTCTTATCACGTTGAAAACAGAGTTTTTAGTATTTGTAGTAAGGTTTATTTTTGCATGTGCACTGCTTTTGTCATTAAGAATGCTTGAACGCGCTTGGTGTGAAATAATAAGAGGAGCTGACCGGCTCCGATCGCGTACATTTTCTCGTTCGCGCAGCCGTTCGGCTCCGATTGCATGCTCTTTCTCGCTCGCGCAGCCGATCTGCTCCGATTGCGTGCTCTTTCTCGCTCGCGCAGCCGATCGGCTCCGATTGCGTGCTCTTTCTCGCTCGCGCAGCTGATCGGCTCCGATTGCGTGCTCTTTCTCGCTCGCGCAGCCAATCGGTTTTGTTCTGCTTTAAAAAATCTTGCTAACTAATATATTTCTTCATCGGAGCTATCTAAATCCATGTTCCGAAAAGCACATGTTAACACCGAAAACAAAACTTGGACTGCGTGGAATACTGGTACTGCCTTTGTAGTGTATCCACCCGGCTCCGAGCGCATCCGACCGGCTGTGAGTGCATCCGACCGGCTCCGATCGCATCCGCTTTCAGATAGCTTCCAGCCGGTCTATGTGAAATAGTTGGCGGCTCCGCTCCGACCAACTCCAAGCGTATACGATCCGGTCTGTGTGAAAAGAAAAATGCGCGCCGATGCTCTCCGAGCCGATCTGTGTGAACGGACCCTAGATGTTACAATATCATAATATAACTATTAGTCATAGATGATAACAATGTACTAATAATTATAGACTTGTGATTTATTTGTGACCTTCGGTATATATAATATACAATGTAATTTTATTATGTTAGTGTAATATCCCTTTATGGGACTTGTTGAACTTCTTTAGGAACTTATGTTAGGCACCATAATAGGTTATGACTCGATTTATATCCGGTTTATGGCATTAGGCTCGCCAACTACTCCATGAGAAATGCAGGTGTGGTATATACACCCACAAACAAACAGCAAACAGGTGTGATATTTAGAGTGTTGTTATCGTTTCCAGGTTACGATCGAAGACGTCGGTATCTACAGGATAACTGTCGAGAATGAGTTCGGGAGGGCTGAAGCTTCAGCCCGGTTGGAGGTGATCACTCAGAAGGGCAAGTTCTACGCAGGAGTGAGGGCATACAGCCCCTCTCCGAGGAAGTCGCTGACCTACCGGAGGTACCCCTCGGTTCCCAGACAAGACTAAACATCTGGATTAGTATGATTACGTAAGTTTTCAAATGGTTTGTAATAATCTTGAGATGGTGATTGATTTTGAAATCAATCAGCTTTTCGGGTAGTAGGAGCGACGCGAATTCGGGTACCCATTTTTCTATGTAAGCTTTGCGATTTTCAGCATTGCGAGTCTCGTTGGTACCGCAATATTATTTTCTCACAAATAATATTTATTTCAGGAAAGGAAACATCGCGCGTGAAGATAATAACAATAATTAATTTAATTTGTTTTTTTTTCTATTGTAATTTATTTTCAGTGCATTTTATTTATTACTTTTTTACTTGAATGACGTAACTTTTGTTTTTAACGGCGAAGTAAGAAATGTTAAGTTTTTTGTTTTTTTCTGTTAGTTATTTTAAAAGGTCGGTTTACATGTCACATCTAAAATAAAACTTTAGGAAAGTAGAATATTATATTGTTATAGATTTATTTCTAAGGTTTGCGTTTTTAATTGCATTGTAAAAGTTTTGATAGGGAAATAGTAACAAAAATATTATTAAGAACAAAATATGCACGAATTATTATAAATATTTCACAAGTTTTTTTCAACTGTTTTATGTCACGTATTTATTACTTATATTTAAAATTGTATGCATTGCCGTTGGTCCCGGCTGTCATTCGTAGATCTTTGACAGTCGTTACGGGTCGTCAGAAGCCCGAAAGTCTGACAACCAGTCTTACCAAGGGGTATCGTATTACCCAGTTACTGGGTTGTGGAGGTCAGATAGGCAGTCGCTCCATGTAAAATACTGGTATTCAGCTGCATCCGGTTAGACTGGAAGCTGACCCCAACATAGTTGGGAAAAGGCTAGGCAGATTGATTGATTTAAAATTGTTCTGCACAACAACAATTATTTACCAAATTATGGTAAAACGTAGGTACGTACCTAAGGAAGTACCTACCTATTTAAAAAGTGAGTTTAAATTATAAAACTTAAAATTTAAACACATTATTAACAACTATTGTTATTTTTTTTCCAAAAATATGATATAAACAAAACAAGATTAAACTATGTTATACGCAAAATATTTATTTAAATAAGGGTTTTTGAACATTATACATTAAGCATTTTGTTTTGTTTTTTGCCTGGGCTCTAAAATCTATGGGTTCAGAATGTTAGAGTGAGACCACTAATATGACAGCTACGCGTTAGAAAAAGAGCGAAATATGGAGCGACCTAGTCTCGAGTGAAATTTCTATCGACATGTAAATCGACCTAGTCGAGACCATAGTTCTTAGATACATTATAAAGTATTATTTGTAAAGATTTATTCAGCGTTGCCTAAGTTAGATAGTTGAAACTTCCAAAGGTAGCACCTCGGGGTATTGGGGATTTCAAATAAATTTTATGACGAGTTATCAAGTTGTGTGTTTATTTTTACTAATCACCCCCCTTTACCAACAGACACAATAATAACACCAGCCTATCACTGTCGCACTGCTGGACAAAGGCTTCTTCTTATACAGAGAAGGCATGAGCATATGATCACCTCGCTTGCTCAATCCAGGTTTCCCCACGATGTTTTTTCCTTCAACGATGTCAGTGATGCCTAAAATAAACATAAGGGTAGGCACAAACTACAAAACGCCTCCTGCTATGATCCTTTTGCTTCGTTTACGTTCATACATCTGGTCATAAAAGCACGCCGGCGAGTACCTGACCTTTCTGACGCACATCACCAATAAGGTAAGGTATATGCTGTTAGATTTTGTCACAAATAAAGTTTTTTTTTTTCTTACTGGGGCATTAGTTATTTAAGTGGGCTATTACAAGGTATTATACTAAACACAATCCTGGTATTAATGAGAAATAAACCGGTTGCAATTCACCTTTTTTCGACATAATAATTTATACATTTAAACTAAACGTAGGTAATGTCAAATAGATACTCGTAGACACTCGTAGCCGCGTAGGCATAGTGCGTAGCTGCGTAGGGTCTGTGTAGCTGCGTCGGCCGTAGATCGTAGCGCGGCGTAGCACTAAGCCGATATGTCTATTAGAAAATTGTAACACTATGATGTGTGATCGGATTTCTATAACTTTTCTAATGGATATTTTTCTTAAAAATGTAAAAAACAAAATCCTGTCCTGTTCCTAGCAGTTGTAATACAAATTCTAGGAGATTATAGGATCGTCATCATCATCATTTCAGCCGAAAGACGTCCACTACTGGACGTGGGCCTCCTCCATGCATCGCCACTTCGACCAGTTATGTGCTCTCGCATCCAGCGTATTCCTGCGGCCTTCACAAGTATTATTGGATACAATAAGTGAAAATCAAATCGTTTATTTCAAATTGGCACATAAAAGGAACTTTTGAACGTCAAAAATTAACAAGAAAATAGAATTGATTGTAGTTGCCGCTTCCAAAAGGTAGTTTAAATGTTTGTATACTTACATTAATTATATCATTGTCTGTGAATACGGTGCATCCAGAATAAATTTACTATACCGCAAAATAAGTAAAAAGAATGAAAAATGAAGCAATGGTAGTTAAATTAATTATATGATAGATACATATTGCTCACATAATATTATTTACAAAACTCACACACTGACTCATACGCGTTAAATTTATAGGAAAATCGTCTACTTTTATAATGTTTGTAAATTTATAGGAAAAGACATTAAAAAAAAATATTATAAGATTTTGTCTACTCTCTAAATTCTTATCTCGGATGTAATCCTCTAATTTGTAATATGCTTGTTTACAAAGTGTACTTTTTATATTATTTTATTTTATTTTATTGCAATAGGGCACAAGGTATTTTTTGTAACATTTAATACAGTGCCCCATATAAGATGTACGTACTTTAGATAATCTGAAAAATGGTTGATCTATTTTATCTTTATTTCTAGTATTAAAATAATTATGTATATGACTTATTGTACTAAAAAGATGTAGATATTTTCATAAATGAATTGGCAAGTTACCGTCTCCGTTTTAAGGATTATAATAAAACTTAACAATGTAAAACTACTATTTATAATAAATAGTAACGCATAATCTTGTGGAGCACAACATATCCGGCTTATTTTCTGCATTTTCATTCTAAAATAAAATAAATAACCAAACAAACATTGAGAGCGCCACTACGCGCGCGGTATCCTCTTAAATGGGTAGCACATTAAGACGCAGATGCGTCTTTCCATTCTGTACAAGGCCAGAACGCAAGTGTGTGAAACTAATCGCGTATAGATTGGAAATCATTTTTTTACTAAGGTCTTCCAATTTAAATAGGAGTAGTACGCAAATACTCGCGTATACTTCGTAGTGACCTAGTTATTTTATTTTATTTATTTATTTGGGACAAACAAACAGTAACACATTATATCTGCGCAAATAATATAAACAAAGATATTATATAAATGTGAAACTCACACCGTTATCCACAGCATATACAACTCATATAACTTTACTAATGAACAATCTATGCGAGTAAAACTACAAGACTGATCAAATAATATCGGAATCCTTAAGTTTTTTGAACAAAGCAGAACGAAATCTATTTGCTGACACTGAGAATAAATCTAATTCTAGTTAACTACCTTATTCCATAATATACAGTGCCAGTACCGGATATCTATGGCCAGTACGCATACGTACTATTCGTGTATGTGTCGCAGCCGAATTGTATATGTGGCTTATAATGCCGAATCGGTCGCAATAATTAAGGTAGGGCACTCTGAACAATTGGTTTATATAGGTTAGGTTAGAACCGTGACCGACCGCGCGCGAGCCGAGCGAGTGAAGTGAGAGGTGCCGCGGCAGCGGCCGGCGAGCGCTACATCCAAGTTGGTCGCAGTTACTTGGCTCTTTAGTATTTTTAGGATTGACTTTCATAAAAATGAAAACTTTACCTATATTAAAATTGTCCAATAACTGTGTTATCTTTAAAATGCTGAAAGTTTCATAAAAATAAGCTTGATGGTTCTTGTGTGATTCTCAGTTTGTTATCCGCGTTAGACATGAATTTATTACACCATGTAATATAAACATAATCTAATATCACATTCTTATAGTTATTAAAAAAATGGTCTAATTTAACATATATTTTTTCAAAATAATTAACGCTACACGTTTAGACGTGATATTCAGTTTAAAATCATTAAAAGTCGGTTGTCGATGCCCTAAATATTTACTTACATCGTCTTTCTCGGGTCCACTGGTACCCGCTACCGAGCCGGCGGAGGTTGTTGTGTTCGGGTCCTTTCAGGGCGCTCCCGAACTATACGGTTAATAGATCATTTTACCAGTCTACCAACATTGGTGGTAGGAAAAAAGGTTTCTCTTCGCGCCTGTTTCCTTAGAGGCACTGTTAGAATAAGTAATTGAATAATACAGGCTATAGAAAAGTACCAGAATAACACTACCTAATGGCCCACTTTAGACGACCCGACGTTCGCACGGACGTAAAAATATCGCGGCGGGATTTTACCGCGCACTGGATTTTCAACTCTCGGTGTTGAGCCGAGCATTGAGAATCTAACAGAGTGCATTCCAGCGCGTCGAAAAAATACACGTTGGATTTTCAACTCTCGGCGCTAAGCAGAGCATTGAAAATCCAGTGCGCGAAAAACAGTTGCTGCGACCTTTTTACGTCCGTCATCGGCTTAGCACATTTATTAATTAATTTTATGAACATTATCAAAATGTAATCAAAATACATTGAAAATACGTGATAGTGCTTTCCCGCCAAAAAGTAGGTACTCTCTCTGTCTCCAATAACGTTATAATATTCAAAATCATAGCTACAGGCAAGTCTCGAAACCATTCTGCCAATTGTACCACAATCAATATACAGAAATATTTAAAAAATCTTCGGACAGCTGTTGTAAAGCTTAGTTTACACAAGTTTTGTCAATTTTACTTTCTAGACTGCTAACAATACGAAAATAATAGCTTTGAATATTCATAAGTTATACTTCTAAAAATATTACTCTGCGACCATAGTCTCTTTGAGAAATGAGCAGTGGTGGCTGCGGATGACGAGCTGTAGGTCGTGGGTTCGATCCCAAGCATAGGCACTTGTGTAAATTATTTCATTACCTCTACTCTCAAAACGGTGAAGGAAAACATCGTAAGGAAACCGGCATGTCTTAGGACCAAAAATTCGAAGATATGTGACATCCGCCTACATGCACAGGGCCCGCGTGCTGGATTACAGCCCACTCACTTTCACAGAGATCCTGTGTCCCAGCAGTGGGAGTTTTATAGACTGATTATGTATAGTCTCCTTGTTTCAACTGTCTTCCATACTGGCTGAAAAAGCTTAAACCATGCGCATAAATTCTGTCACAAAACAATCGAATCAAATCTGACGTTTCAAGAATCCATGTAAAATTTAGCTCCTTTGATAAATAATTGCAACTGAAAAATTATAAGTACACTAAAATTTGGTAGAATAAAACAAAATGGAAACAATAAATCGGATCACAATCACATTCGAAAACGTAAGAACCAACTTAAAGAAAAACTCCTCTGAGCGCCTTCAAAACTTGAAGAAAGATATTCAAGTCCTCTCTAATGAATTGATAGTCCTGGGTAAGGAAAACCATGACCAATATATAAGGTCCCTAGCAATGGAAGGCTACCTGGCCCTTCTGTCCGCTAAAACTATGCCTTTATCCATAATCGAGAAAAGGAACATACTTCAAGTTTCATTTGAAAAATTAAAACAGTTTGCCCTGAGAGACGAGTGTCTCTTCATCTTATTAAGAATACAGAATCTTCTATGCTATTACATGATCCAACTAGACCAGACCACTGAAGCGCGCGAAATCCTCGAAAGCATGGAAGACTTGTATGACCAGATCAGCAAGTCTGAGCCCGACAAGTACCTAGACGCCGAAGACTTGTTCACGGTAGAGCCGATGAGCAATATCAAACGCGTGAATCCTGAAAAAGTAGACAAAGTTATCACCAACAACGTTCAGATGCAGGCATTTTTGTACAATAAAATGAACTTGCCTCAAAAATACACTTTATACAACCATACAGCTCTTCGGAGGCAATTGGAAATGAAGGAAGGCACGCCACAAGACTGGGCTTTGAGGACGGCGCGACTGGGAAACTATTTTACGTATCTTAATCAGATTGGAAATGCACGCCATCACCTGTGTGCTGCCTACCACGTATTGAGGACCTGCCACGACAACTGTAAACTCATGCCTGAAGAATTCGTATTACAGAAGGCAGATTTCGAAATCCACTTCTTAGAGTTGAGCCATCACTGGGTTAAATTCGGATTGACGCTTTTTAAAATGTCCAAAAAGAAGATTCTGGACAAATATTTCACGCAACCGTCGTCTGGAGCAGATCTGTGGAAGACTGTGGATTTGTTGGAAGACAGGCTGGACAGCTCAGAGAACTTGGATGATGAAAACTTGAAAGATCTAGGTGCGGAAAAGTCTGGAAAGGGAGATTGCACCCCAGAGAAATTGTTTACTTTTCCGTCTCTGGATTTGAAAGACATGGAGGTCAAAGTGCCTTTAGAAAACGTTTGCAGCGTTGAGGAGGCAAGGAAGCTTTTCGCATTTACATATAAATGGCTGATGAGGGCGAAACACTACTACGACTTCGAGCATCATTCGGCCCAGTACATATCCTGCTCGCTGCAGCTAGCAGAGCTATACGAGCACTTGGCCTTCTTCGAACGAAATATAGACAATCAGTATAGTATCCAAAAGAGACGTGCCAACGTTCTGGAGACGCTAAACTCCTTATTAAAGACCTGTGACAACGTGATGTCGGTGCAGATCGACGTGATCAGGGAGCTGTCTCAGGTCCAGTTGGAGTTGATGGCGCTCAACCTGCAGAAGCTGTGGCGCGAAGAGTCCCATACCAATATATTAAATATGGACACGGATGCAGACTCAATCATTAATTCTCTCGGATCAGAATCCAACAAGACCTTGACGGAGAAAACTCTGAACACTTCCAGTAAAAATATGTTTTTGAGGAAAATGGAAGCAGCGACTTCAATAAACGGCAAGCTGTTCCGGCTAAGCGGGCAGCTGGTTGCTCGGACCCCTTCGCAGCTAAGTTTCGGCGGAATACTCAAAAATTAAATTTGAAATCAAACTCGTCGGTCGCTTATAAATATGACTGCAAAATATATTGGTGACAAAGAAATGTTTATATACCTACGGGTGAAAACGACTACAAAATTAACCTAAAAATTATTGTGTATCGGAATAATAAAATGAAACAATTTTGTAGGTACGTTATTGGTTTTATTGTTCAGATTTAGGCTCTGTGACAAACAAAGGACTTAACTGGAATTGCCAGAAGCGTTTGGTCGGACATTATTTATTTATTAGGCAATTTAATCGCTTTAGTGGCGTTAGATAGGTATTGATTTAGATCTGATGTCCAATATTAATTCCAAAGTTGCATGTTTACCAAGACCTAACATCCGTTCAACTGGCATTCGCGAATAAAAAAAAACACTAAAGGCGCGACCTTGGCGAGGCCCCGCCCCCTTTCGGACTACTTGCGTTTAAACCCCGATTTCTCGATAATTTACTATGAAACCCATATTAACTGATTCGTAATCTGTACAACATTTCTTATTTGTTGTAGGACTTTCTTTAATTTGGTTCACAATAAAAAGAACATGATTGTATGTTTCATACCTACTTTTTAGTATGTATTTGTACTTGATTTTTCAAGTTTTGTTATTTTCACAAATTTTTTATTCATTCAAGACTATCAAAATTCTGCATATTTTTACATTTTAAAATCATTTTCCTACCAAGTTTATTAACCTATCATTAAGATAAAACAATAATTTAACTTAAAACCATTTACAAATATGTCCAAATTACCAATTGAAACATGCCAGAACTTTGCGGCTTCAACTAGAGCCTGACCAAAAGCTGACAAACAAAAGCTGTCCAAGAAAAAAGGCGGGAATTTAAAAAAATCAAGAGCTCCTCCGTTTAAGCAGCCAATCCTGGCTGCTTAAACGGAGTTGATACTATTTATAATTCAAGACATAACATGCGATATTTAGATCAGTATTTCATATTTATATACTTAGACCATAATAACCTTATTATAGATAGTGCAATCCACGAAGATGCGCCCCACTATTCCTCCTAACCGTTTATAGTATATGTGTGCAAGCTTCCGTCAATGTTTGAGTGTTGTC
Source organism: Fissipunctia ypsillon (assembly GCA_947568875.1). Classification (NCBI taxonomy): domain Eukaryota; kingdom Metazoa; phylum Arthropoda; class Insecta; order Lepidoptera; family Noctuidae; genus Fissipunctia; species Fissipunctia ypsillon. Next base: position 29,231,101 of record OX387643.1, read on the forward strand.
GGTACACACTAAATTACCTATGAGTGTACACGCACACTACAATGAATAGACTAATCAGGACAGAGCGTCATGGTCAAAGTGAAAGATGCTCTACTTCAATTTTATATTTTTTACCCGACCGCAAGGAAAGGGTTATGTTTATTTTATTTTTAGGTGTGGATATTTTATGTGTTTATTAGTTAATATCGATAATATTACTAATTTTATAATGGGAGGTAATTATAGATATTAATGAAATACGGAAATAGTTTTATTGAACTTTATTGAGAAATGAAAATCGTCAATCACTCGTTTCAGAAATATCTGATTCAGAGTCTGATGTATCACCGACATTTACAATAAAACTAAAATCAAGATCACAATGTCTCATGTATTCGTCTTCTATTTTTTCCACGTGCTGACAAGTATTGAACCAGACATCTTTATTTACTCGATCAAATGCTTCATTTAAAATGGGCATAATCGAAGTGTAATTTTGATTGATATTGCGACTAGCAACATCGTTTTTTACAATACCCCAAATGTTTTCGATTGGGTTTAAATCTGGATGATAAGGTGGCAGCCGAAGCACTGTGAATCCATGTTCTTTCAATAATTCGTCAACTTTGTAGGTACTTGCGGAAGTTTTCTTTGTTTTTTAATATAAGGTCATAAAGTTCAGGTTTTTTGTAGCTTGGTTCAAAATAGATATTTTTTGCATTCAGCCAAGTCTGCATGTCTAATTTGTTGGAGTTGGATGTTGGTATTTTTTCCGAACTAGTATTGTGATAGGCTGCATTATCCAAGACTATCACGGCATCATTTGGGAGATTTGGTATAAGTTTCTCCTTTAGCCACTTTAAGTAATTTTCTGTGTTCATGTTATCGTGGTAGTCTCCGGATTTGATCTCTGCTCTGTATGTCAACAACGCATTTGGTACGAAACCCTCTGCACTTCCGCCATGTACTATAATTATGCGCACTCCTTTTGTTAAGTTTTGTTTTATTGCTGTTTTACAACTTTTTTCGGCCCAAGACTTTTTTTGCACGTGGTTGGTATGAATATATGATTCATCTGTGTAGACTATAGGTCTACCTGCATTGCGAAAAGACTTTACCTGTTTTAAATATTTCAATCTTAGCATTTGAATATCATGTTTTTCGGTTAGCACCTTCCTGTTATTCTCAGTTTTTCTCCATTTATAACCAAGTTTAAGTAACAATGTTCTTAGGGTTGTTATACATCCATCAAATTGTATACGGTCTTTCAAAACAATATTAAGTCGTGATAATGTTGGAAATTGACGATGTTCTATATGATAGTTTTGGATAGTTCTTCGGACTACACCAATATCAAATTCGTCTAAATTAATTTTTCGTGGTCTTACCCTTCTCTTCTTCATAGGTGATGTAAAAATAGAAGCACTTCTGTATACTAAATTCGAATGCGACGTACTCGCTTCATTTTCAGACTCAATATCCGCTTCCGTAGTCGGCTCTATTGTACTCTCCGCACTTGGGGCTATAGGAACTATCGCATCCGTCTCCATAGTTATATTCGATTCCATAGCAGGTACTGTAGTTTGCTTCATTATATTAGTATATTCCTTTCTTTCGCGTAGAATTCTAGTCACTGTGCTTTCAGATACTCCAACAGCCTGTGCGGTTCTCCATCGCGCATCAGTGAGTTTTTCTGCATAATTTTTACTTGCTTCTTTTTTCATAAAATCGTAAACTTTAGAAATAATTTCTCTTGCCTAAAATTAAAAAAAAAAATTACATAGTTTTACTTATTTGTAAAGATGAAATGAAATCCACTATTACTAAAATTTGCTATTTATTAAAATTAAATTACTTTCGTTAGCTAATTTCATGTATTTTAGTAACTACAAACTTCTTTACATACCTGGCTTTTAAGAACAACACGCTGAGATTTTTTCGACATTTTAAAAATATATAAAGTAGAGCAACTTTCGTGACGAGTCTGGATTTTCGCAGCATAGAGTGTAGTATTCGTGTGCATCGAACCGCTGACGGTTCGCGACTGCCGCTCGGAGCAAACTCCCCGCACCCCGCGATCCCCTCAACCAAAAATTGGTGGGGCGCGTCTTCGTGAATTGCACTATCTGTACCCTTTATATATACTTGGAACTGTTAAACCACCGGAGGCGAAGCCTTCATATAACCCGATTCCTATCGGCTTCCCTTCGGAACCACCGCTCTTCTTAATGTCTACTATTGCCAAATAATGTAAACCTGTGTGTGTAACTGTGTATCACAACAGATTATATATATTTAATACCAGTATAATACAGTCATCATACGATTAAAATTATTACAAAAATACACCTAACATTTTCTTGTCGGAGTGTATGTGAAATGAACAATTTTTTCTTCGGCTTCCCACTAATAATTATTGTAGCTGCGCCACTGTAAACCACCATTATGTATTCGCGCAATGGTGGATAAGCAAGTTAGCGTTACAATATTTCGCCGTGAGGATGGTCATTATCTGTTATCAGTATCAAAGTTAAGCTCTAAACGAAACTAGCTTGGCATTTTTTAACTTCTGCACATTGAAGTTCACAGCTGAACTTTCCTAGCACAGCCTGATACAGAAAAGGTTGAATTAAACAAAACGTTATTACATTTATTTAATGGAATAGAGACCACTGATGTGATGAGGATGACACATGTGCAACGATGGGCACAGTCAAGAATCAGGATGGTCACAACAAACGATATATTTGCACTATAATACGTTTATTACTCTTTTTTAAATTGGACAGGGTTTTACCTACGGCGTTTGCACTTGGTGACCGTTACAAAACGACTCTTTCGAACTGCCTAACACATTGGTTTTTATAGATTTCCCTATAACTTAGTATTTTGATTGTATTACTAACTATAATGAAGAAAATTAAATAACAATTATTAACAAAGAAATAAATGACAAAGTAAGTAAGTATCTGAATCAATAATCTTAAGCAATCATTAATTTAAACTTAATACTTGGCGCGCCGGAAGCTGACAACCTGAAGGCGCCATAATGGATATTAACAATTTTGATTATTTTAAACACCAAGAATAAATCAAACATATAACTAAACAATTTCATAACAATTACCTACTAAATACTAAACTATTGACGTTAAAATGATTATTTAAATTACTAAGTCGAGCTGGTATATGCAGGACCGGAAGTCGGTAACACACAATATAAACAAAACATGGGTTATGAGTCATAGTCGAAATCGGATTCCAAAAACTCTACACCTGATAATATTGAATCAACTTCATTGCTTTCTTCGCTGCTACTGCTACTGTCCCCAACATGTATTATCAATCGTTCAAGTTCGTTTTCAACAATACGGCCCCTTAATTTGTACTGATGTTCAACTTATAGTACATGATCAGTGTACTTCTTCCAGTCATCAGCAGTTATGAATAGAAAACATTATTTTATTAAATTTTGCATTTCAGACCCTGGTATTCCTATATTTTTGCTTGCTACTTTTCTCTTCGCCTGACTCCATACAAGCTGAATTGCATTGAGGTCGCAATGATACTGCGGCAGCAACGGAATTTCGTGACTGTGTTTTTTTAGAAGTACTTCTGCTTTGTTAACAACTGCAGGTTTTTTTATCTTTCACCAAACACATTAATTCAGCTTTGGTATGATATTCTTCAAAATTAATATTATTATCTTGAAGCCATATTCGGAGATTAGCTTTAGATTCAGACATAGTAGGGGGTTTGTTTACTTGTTTCACATGGTAACTTGCATTGTCCATCACAAGTAGGTACACTAGGTTTAGTGAGATTTATAACTATCTTCGAGAATTGGGCTAACAAATGCAAAAAAAAAATTTCAAATCCGACGTTTTGTTAATAATTTCGTGGGTTTTCATTTTTTTGCGCAGAACCCTAATTATTTTTCTAAAATAAAAGTTGCCTACGTTACCCGCCGTAACATCAGCTATCTGCCAGTGAAAGTCACGTCAAAATCGGTCCAGCCATTTCGGAGATTAGCCGGAACAAACAGACAGACAGACAAAAATGTTAAAAATTGCTTTTTTGTTATAAGAACCATTTATACTTTCATATGCATTTAGTAAAAAGTTGTAATTTTGACATTACAAACAGACACTTAAATTTTATTTATTTGTAGGTATAGATAATCCAATACGGTACGCTACCAGCTATCGAAACTTGATATGAGGATGTGAATTTTAGCAATCGTATGAACCGACCAAGTTCATACTTAAAATCGAATGCTCATATTTTGATCCATATCAAGTATTTTAAGCTAAATATTGTAATCAGTAGGCTGTATAGAAAGCGCATTGTAGGCAATAATAATTAGGAAGATAATAAAGGTAAAGCTTACGTACTCTTGTTTCGTTCGACGCCCGCCAGTGTGTGAATTCTAAGGAGTGCGTTCTGTGTTGATACATTACTTAAACAAACAGATGTAGGTACGGCCTGTACCGCGTGTTCACAGCAATACAATCCTTAGCGTGCTACTGCACTTAGGACTGCTTACTGTACATATGTGTCAAAGAAGTGCTTTGGCATTCGTACTAGGATTACACTGTATCACCTTCCTCCGGACCAACTAGGATGGTTCTTTATACAATTTAATTTTGAATAAATTCTGAACAAAAACATTTTTGCAAAAAAACAACCGACAAAAAAAACTACAAAGTGAAAAATAACTTTTTCAACACATTTGCTCAAAAAATGCATCGAAGCCTGTATAAATTGTTAAAAAGGTAAAATTACGCACCATACAGTGGAATGTACGGTAAAATAGGTACTCTCACCTAAGTACCTATTTTACCGCATACCTACTCCGCTGTATAGCGCCGTGTTTAGGTATCCTTTACGGTTTTTTTAAACTTCCATAATAAATATCTATGAGTTCCACCAGTTTCACATTTCGAGAATAAATAAGCTGAATGATCGAACCTCCCTTTCTACGTTTGTCTTACGTTGTACTTTAATACTAAAGAGAAAATGAGACTAAATGTAGTTCTAATTTTCACCACGCACACGTGGCGCCATTTGCAAATTCGCACCATTTTCATATTAGCAACGTCAAAGATTGTTGCGACTTTCCGACTGTTATCTAAAAACAAAAGTTTGTTTCATTACCTACTGTAATGTTTTCTCACAAATGTGTTGAAAAACGTATGACACACGTGCGGAAATTGGTATTTACAAACTCGTGATTATTGTAAGCCCTTCACTTCGTCTCAGGCTTACATTCATCTAGTCGTTTGTAAAAACCAATTTACCGCACTAGTATCATAAATAACTATAATTTCGGAAGTCGGTGTCTTTGGATCTGTATTTTAGTTTATTACCAACGACTTACGAAATTAAAGTTATTTTTCCCTTAGTAGTGTTTTTTTTTTGGAAGTCGGTTAGTATAAATTATATAAAATGAGGTTGCTAGCCTAGTATACAAACCTTTCGAATGATTCTTTCCAAACACGTATGGTTAGCCCGCATCTGAGTTCGATTTGATCAAGCACTCTGATCACAAGGCTGGCCTACGGGAAAGCTTTCCCGTAGGCACAAACGCTATGCAGAGGCAGAATAACTCTTCGGTCTTCTGTAAAATCTGTCGCAGCGTATGTAATGCAAGTGGTGTACGGCGATCTGCTCTTGGAAAGATAAGAGCTTAAGCGCTCGTAGTAAACACACTCCACGTTTAAAAATTCGATATGTCACATTTGGTGTTCGATATGGCCCAAAAGAAAGTTTTAAAACTGCCAGAATGACTCATAAAATAAAAAAACGTAACCTATGCTATATCTAGTATACTTACGTACTTTTGGATAATTCTTTTCAATGCTCGTAGCGTAGCCTCTACGCCAAACAGGTGAGAGCCCAACCAAACATGTCTTAGCTAAGTCAGTAATAATACATTATGATACAAGTGTGTTCTGTTGGTCATTACACTCAAGGCGGTATTATTCGGAGCCGAGTGTGTAATGATGATAAATGATAAATGCACACGCGTTCCATACATCGTTTTTCAACACACTTGCGAGGCAAAAAATAAATAAAGTTTCATTAACTATGTGGAAAAAAAAATGAAATATGGCCCCGCGGATTCCTTTTATCGCATCTTCGCAGGTTGAAGGGGAGGGAAAGTCACAAAGCCGTCGAAAAAGTCTATTATGTATTAAAAGCATAAAAACTAAATATTTTGTATGTTATTTGAATGTTGAACACGAATGAATTAATATATTTTTTTGACAAAAATAAATAATTTGATGAAATATTATGTTACTTTATCATATTATATTTATGTATACAGTAGGCCTAAAAAGGCATGAAGGCTCTTTGATGAGATTAAAAAGCGCACATCTCCGACTAATAAATAGTTATCTGTGGTGCCATTACCGCACTAGTGCGGTAATATAAAGTAAAATGTACACGTGTTTAATACATTATGCATGTATTATGAACCTAAAAGCGGTTCAATAAGAGCCACTTTACGAACAAGTGTGTTGAAGTTTGTTTTTTAATCCCAGATGTAATTTGACAGGCGGAAATGTCACACTATAAAATGAATTAAGATACAGTCATGAAACATTTGAAATGTCAATTTACGATGTGGGATTAAAAAACTGAACTATAATAATTTAAGCTAACATTCTTCTTTTCTTGTCGATTGACAACCTGTCCACCCGTGTATACCTGCACAGTTCTGTCATTTGCCTCGCTCAAATCTGAAAAGGTGCAGTGGTTATGTAAGATGAGCAGGAAACGAGGCGAGATCCTGTGAGAAGATGAGGCGATATGCTGTGAATTGGCTCCACACTGACACTGCTTGGGATACGTCAATGATGCGCCATTTGGGCGGATTTTTTTACAGCGACCAACGGCCATCCTGAGCCCGCAATCGGTTTAGAATATTCCAGATTGACGACTGCAATATTTGTATTCAGGGGTCAGATATTCTGCTGGAGTGATGAAGTGGGGAGGTGTGTTCTTCCACAGTTCGCATCTCGTCTGCCGCACCGTATTCTAAAGGAAGCTAACATTCATGTCGGAGTTCGCGTACTTGACTAATGAAATGCAACACATACCTCTCAGGAGAGACAAAAATAAAACAATGCGGGTACTTAAATGATATATTTTTTACAGATTAGGTAGTATGACAATATCAATCGAAAACCGTCTTACACTGGTATAACAGCTGTACAATCAGTTTACGAAATCGTTGATCACTTTTTAACTTTGCCATTGTATACTGACTATGACTAGTAATTTTTTACTCCGCCAATGGGGAAGAAAACTGTCAAATTAGTTCGACACAGATGGCGCTAAGTGTTTGTTTCATTCATTCATCTGTCAATGAAGTTTCTTGTTGAAAACTATGCTGCGAGATATTTTGTCTAGTCGCCGATTGGTCGCTTCATTCAAGATAATTTTGTCAAGTAACAAACACTCAACGCTCTCTCGCGGTTTAGCTTACACACAACCCCATTGAAAGAAAAAGAAAAAGAAAAAAAAAGAAAAAACGTTTAAACACGTACGTACGTACACGCAAACACGCGCGTACGTATACGTTCATTGCATCTTAATATGTCAAGGTATAGTCAGCGTTTTCATAGACTGACTGTACATAACAAGTTATCTCATTCAACTGGTACGAACAACTACATTATCTTATTATGTAGTAGCTAGAACCTGTTGTAGTGAGCCAACACACAACGAGGGTAGTCTTGCAATCTCCAGACACAAGAACTAGATTAAAATATTAAGTAATGTTAACAAAAAAAAGATTACAATTTCAACAGTTGCTTTTATCACATAATCTCACAAAAATCTCAAGACTATTTCCGACATGTCTCTATCCTGTCTTTCAAGTTGAACGACAAAAATGACAATTGCAAAATACCCTCATAATTTAAATAAAGTGACTATATTTTCCACATTAACAAGCTTTTGCTATCAGCATTGAAAACGTTTCAGGAGGCTCATTGAGATCAGCGATAGCAACAACGTTGTAAAATACTTTAATTATCATTCCCATGCTGTACTACAAGACAATTACCTACAGTAACACTAGCCATTGGCATGTAGTGCACTCTCTACTAATGACTACAAATATCATGATTCCTGCGTTCAGTAGGATACCTCTCTCACGTCTTGGCCTAAAATATGGTCAAAAAGTAATGCAAATATGCACTTAACACCCACATTTTGAAAAGCTAGGGGAAGACTGTTCAACTCATGTTAACTGCAGTGACTGGCTGAACGAAATGACAGCCGCCAATACAAAACCTGACATAAGTTTGTTAGCTAATTTGTGTTGATCAGCTTTTGGAGAAATCGGGTGAAAATACGTTACAGTTCATAATTTTTAGAGCAGCGCCATCTAGCAGTGAAATCTTAAACAGTGTAGTCACGGCGGGAATTTCAAATTTCTAAAATGCCCAACGTTTTCAACGCAAACAGCAGTACATATAGCATTTCTTTATCTAAATAACAATATAATAAATTATTATTACAAAGTAAAGTCTTACAATCGCCAACACAATTCACATTTTCTTTGGAATATATTTTATTTAGATTTAACAAGCATTGCCAATATAAAAAAAAATACCATAGAAAACAGAAAACAAAAAATGTCGTGGAATGGTTTACTGTACTGTGTCGGCGATTACAACAGGAAATCATTTACTTAATAAACACAGTCCCTACGTATAAAAATGGTCAGATAATATGTACTCGGTTCTTAATTTCGAGACAAGAATCATCGTTCAATCTTTTATCAAATGAACTTACTTATTTACTAACTTTTTAGATTAAATCCCGGTTTTTGAAATCCTGATTCCGAAATTATGGGGTTTTTATAAAAAAAAAGTTGCTTAAAGTTAAAGAGATGTTTAAACATCAAAAAAATTATGATTAGGTAGAAGTTAATCATTATTAATGTTTATAAATAAACCCAAGATTTATAAATACATCCTAGCATTATTGGCAGTATGCAATGGTCATTTTAAGACTGTATTTTGTAAATCAAAAAGTCGCCTCAAAATACTATAAATTCTGACGAGATTAATATTTTATATTTTAAACTGTATTTCTATTTTATATTGCTATCAACAAGTTTTTAAAGGATTTCATAAATGCTTCTTTCGGCTACTTTTAAAGCCGAACTCAGGTTATAAACTTGTGCTAATTAACTCATTTTAGTGCATCGAGGCGAATGTAAATATTAGCCACACTTGTACCTGGTTTCTGAGTTGAGAATTTGAAGTGGAGAACTTGTCAAACATCAACATTGCTTTGCAAAAAAGTACGAAATTTTGAATTGCGCGGGCCACATTGAAGAAAGACCCTAAGGGGAATGCGCTAAGGCAGCCCGCGAAATTCGTTTCTTGCAATTTGCACGTCAGTGTAGGGATGTACGTTGATCAAAATATAATTCGCGACCGTAACACTATAAATGTATTTACAGAAATTTAATCATTACAATCATCAATACAACTCTCTAAGTTAGAATTGGCCTCAAATGTCATGATTTCATGAAATAGGGTAATTTGAACTGAGAGTTGTATGGTGATTTTAATGATTACTCATAATTTTATGCTATAAATTCGTACTTGTTACGAATGCGAATTACACAGGGTGTAAGGGACAGCCCTCCACAGACTGATGAGGTGAATTCAGAATATCATACTAAGATGACCGGTACGTGAAATTATTTCAGGAACGTTATGGGAATCCAATAAACCCGATTTATTTTATTACCTCACACGCAATGTATCGTTACCGTGGCGAAACGCGCGTAGCGAACGGCAGCGCAGCGAGCCTTCGGCCGCCAAGTACATCAACATCCATTGCTGATTTTTTGATTTTAGCCGTTTTATTTACATAAATGGAGTGCTGCGTACAGATAATGTTATTTTACATTGAAATAATGGAATAGTAACCGAAAAACAGATTAAAAAAAAATTAAAACTTTGTTGAGAAATTTAATGGTGGAATATGATTCAAAATAAGGAGCTGAATGCACCCTGTTAGTTTGATGAACATACAACCTAATACAGTCCTGCAAATTGCAAAAAAAAACGTTAGCAAATTAGAATGTCCCTGGCTACCCTGGCACTTTCGCCTTAAGAGGGCTGTCGCATTTTGTCACCTCACGATTGTGGCGAACTAATAAATTAAATACTAAATAATTTAATAGGTAATTATTAAAAACACATTTTTATTATGGCATTTATTTAACTCATCACAAAAACAATTCATAATACTTGTTGAGCTGAGTTTCTACAATAGAAAATTGTTTTTAATAATTACCTATTAAATTATTATTATTTATTATTTCGCCAATTGATTACATTTTTCAAAAAAGTATCTTTTCATTTAACATCCTTCAAAATTTGGTTCCGTGTGAGCGAGAGAGGTGACAAAATGCGACAGCCCTCTTAAGTGCTTAGCTATAATTTGACAAGTTTTCAACTTCAACTTCTCAATTCAGAAACCGGGTGTTGGTCTAACGATAAAGTCTAGTAGGATTACGGTAAACACAGCGGGGCAATTGCGTAACACACTTACAGTAGGAATCGGTTTCATTTTGACAGTTCAACAACATTCATTGCGTTATTTACGCTGTTGAGTTAACATATGAAGCAATGGTTTAGCAATACGCTTCAAAAACATTCAGATTGTGAATAATAGTGTGTTACGCAGTTAGGGTGCCGGTTTCTGCTCATCAACACAGAAAATGACATGAGTTTGACAGTCTGTTAGTAAATGTTCAGAAACCGGGTGAGAGGCAAGTTTGCTTAATTTTTAGGGTTCCGTACCCAAAGGGTGCCAACGGAACCCTATTATTAAGGTCCCGCTGCCCGCGCATCCGTCCGTCCATCTGTCTGTCTGTCATAGGGCTGTATCTTTTGAACCGTAAAAGGTAGACACTTAAAATTTTCACAGATTGTATACTACTATGGCCGCTATAACAACACATAATAAAAATACAATAATTTTACGGTGGTACGGAACCCTTCGTCTGCGAGTGCGACTCACACTTGACCGCTTTTTTATTAAATCATGTTCTATGAACTACAAAACTGAAGTCGGGACTTACAGAACTAGATATCTACATTTCACACAATTATACTAAGCAACAGTAAGGAATATCAAATAGGAAAACTTGGTAATGGTAATGGAACTTAGGAACAAAGACCTTGAACTAAACCATAGGTGTATTTAGACCACTGACAAGTATGTTAAGGACTTCTTAGAAGACAAAATAAACGTGCTTCTCCTAATGTTATCCAGCGTTCGTAAATGACCTAAGGAATTGTAAAATAGCTATGCTTTAGGGCGGGAATACACATGCCCGTAGCTTATACAAAACTATGCAAGTACCTTGCATGCTAATGTACCATAATAGCTTCCTAATTGGTGAATTTCACAAAGGCATGCAAGCTACTTGCATAGTTTTGTACAAGCTACAGGCATGTGTATTCCCGCCTTTAATAGCAAAAGCGGCCGCAGCTCGGTTTGATCGGTGTTCCCGTCGTTCCAAACCAATATGATGCTTGTTAGTGATTTTAGGTCAGTCAGACATACAGGGCTACAAGGATATTAGGATCTTTTGTCGCTCGAATGACGTTGTCAGGGAACGCTGTTGGTAAATATTTGTGCAATTGTTTTGTAATATGCTTTGATGAAAGAAGACGGTGGCGTTAGTTCCGGCGTCAGCCACGAGTCAAAAGTTCCTTGTACAGCTATACAGGGTGTAAGGGACAGCCCTCCGTAGACTCATTGATCAACTCACTGGTTGGACACGTTGGTCATCTTGATCTTGAAGATGACCGGCACATGAAATTATTTCAGGAACGTTATGGGAATCCACTAAACCTGATTTGTTTTATTACCTCACACGCAATGTATCGTTACCGTGGCAAAACGCGCGTGGCAAAACGCGCGTGGCAAAACGCGCGTGGCAAAACGCGCGTGGCAAAACGCGCGTAGCGAACGGCAGCGCAGCGAGCCTTCGGCCGCCGAGTATTTCAACATCCATTGCTGATTGTTTGATTTTAGCTGTTTTATTTACATAAATAGAGTGCTGGGTACAGATAATGTAATTTTACATTGAAATAAAGGTATAGTCACTGAAAATACGATTAAAGGAAATGAAAATTTTCCTGAGAATATTTCCGATGGAATATGATTCAAAATAAGGAGCTGAATGCACCATGCTAGTTTGCGGAGGGCTGTCCCTTACACTCTGTATTTAAAAAAATCATTACATATAGTTGAAAAGTTTCGTTAACAATTTAGTTTTGTAAGGAACAGGACCTTCATGTTAAATATTACAAGAATTATGTTCTAACACACACATAATTAGGATTACAATTAACATGTAAATAAAGCAATTTAAAATGTGTTACAATAATTATATTATATTTGTACTATACCAAATAATTTTGAAGGAAATTGGAATGCAGATTACAACCACAAACGACAGAATCGACTGATTGCATTTTCTTACAAAATAATAATTATAAGTATATTTATTTTCTCTTCACAAATGTACAGTGCAACTGCTTAAAAACTAGCTTAAGGAAAAAAATAAAAAGTTGGAAGTTTCGTGGGACACCCGCTTGGAACGAAGTTCTTTTCGCTGTAAATTATGTATCAGAGTCAAACAGAGGCATCTACTATGGTCTGAAATTTCAAGTGTCAAAAGTTTTTGTTTTTTAACACAGAGCCTCTTTATCAGAGGCAGGCACCTGCATCGGCTCTGTAGCTGTGTCAAGAGGCTGTGTATTAAAAAACAAAAACTTTTGACACTTGAAACTGACTTTTTCGGGCATAACGCTTTTTCGTTACGTGACGATTTCTACCAGCCAACTCCTGCCGCAAGCCGCGCAACTTCGTTCCAAAAAATCAATCAATTTCATTTTTAACTTTTTGTAAGTAAAGGCAATTTCACATAATAATCTGTTACCAAGCAATATAAATTGTAAATGTTATTTATATAAAATTTTATAAAATTTAAATACATTAAACTTTCTTAAACACTCGTTAGGTATGAATAATTTCATGAGAATTTTTGAGTATAAAATTAGAACCGCATTTTTATAATCTATTTCTTTCTGTGTTAAAAAAATAATTTCATAGTATTAGTATATCATTCTCGCACGTCATGTGTCAAAAACAAAAATCAAATCCAACAATAAAAATAAATATTACATGTTTTTTTAAACTTATACCTAATATAATAGTGTTGTCTTAGTAAGTATAAAAATATCAATATATTAAAAATACAATTTCCATAGAACGCTTTGTTTCATCATACAGAGTTCCGATTAGTTGCTATGCCTATGGTAAAAAACATGTGCTTTCGACCAGAGATTGTAGCGTCCAAGCGCTAGTCACAATGTAGTTGTAACGTGGTCCCCACAAGCCGTCGGTCTCTATACAGAATATTCGATATAAAATGACTTTTTGCTACGGTCACATCACTAGTCACTACAATATTAATTATAATTATTTTCATATTATCAAGTGATTGCTGTGCTGTGTCGATGCCATGTTTTCATATCACAACGAGAATCGTTTTATTTTACGCCTAGGTATATCTTCCGAGTGATTACGATAACTTTACAAAAACTAGCATTCTTCGAAAAGTCAGTTCTTTTTTTTATTCAGTATATAACGCACGTATTCTCGCATCGATTGAGAAAATTAATTAACATTATCATTAATCTCACTTTGTATGCTGTCTTTGTTAATTTCTTCTGTTTAGAGTACTGTATGGTTAAACACACAATGTAGTTTGAGTGGCTTATCTTTGTTTGCCTGTTAGTGTAATGCCATTTTCCACTAACACGAGACGACACCTATATAAAGTCGCGGATTTGGATTTTCTACTTTCGGGGTTGAACAGTGTTGAAAATCCAACATGCGCGGTTTTATTTAGGCAATAATAGATGTCACCTATATAGTGTTATTGAAAACGGGCATAAATACGCAAGAGATGGAAACGATAAAAGAACAGTTAGCTTTACAAGAGGTGGTGGCCAGGAACCAAAAGTGATAACATTGAACTTGCCTAGAAATAGAACGCGATATCTGCGCGTCGCAGATTATTAGCGCCTAATAGCACACACACATTATCATAATCATCCTGTGGATCACAGCGACGGGATATGAATTTTTGTAAGAGAGAAGCCGGGTTTTAAATGACTTATCAATAAAGTAAAAATGTATTTATTAACTTAAAAATAAAAGGATTTTCTTTGGTGAAATGAACACCATCTATCGTCAAATAATATAACCAAAAAGACACTATCACTACACAAACAAAAATTTCAACGTTTTAGAGAAATAAACTCAACTAAATTACGTACTTATTATTTTAAAATTATTATGGGAATATAAAGAATCGAACACCATACAGTTGAACAGGTGAAAACTAAATAAAATGTGCAATATTCCTCCATCTGATTCTCGCAGACGCATTTTTTCTATATCTGTCTCTATCGTACCCTGTTGTACAGCGGCTTGTTCTCGTCCATTATCAAGCGGTGCCACGTGACGTCATGACAGGATTGCTATAGTATGAATTTTTAGTTCCCGGTTACGACGCTTTGGCGCCGGGTTATTTTAGATTTTTTTTTTGTTGTTGTTGTAATTTAAAGCTAGGTGTAGGCGATAGGCGTTTTTGTTGTTTGAATGTTATGGTGAATTATATACCCGTAGTGTATCTATACTTTTTGGCAATAGTAGAACATTACTGACTGTGCCATTTTTCAATAGCGATTGAGTTGCTGATGCGAACGTTCGAAGGGAAGCCGGTAGGAATCGTATTATATGCTGCTTTTGCCACTGATGGATCACCAGAAAACTATCAAATATACTATACATTCATCAACAATAGTGAAACGTGAAACGACTGACATCCTTTTTGTGTCGTCTAAAGAACAATGGCAGCTTCACATAAAACAATTCAATAAAACAATTTTTATTTGAAATTAAATTACTACGTCTTTAAATGAGAAATATCTTATTTAGTTTGTGCAAGATTTTTTGTTAGTTGATATTCAGTGTTGAAATTTTGAACAACAATGGACAGAGGGCAAGCTTCTGGTCAGGACTATTTATTAGTATACACTTTGGGTCAAGAGTTGTAAACTAGCAACGGTTGTCAATGTCAACAATCAAGCCATGTTTTTTAAGACTTTGAATACTAGTCTTTTTAGTTCAGAATTGCCATAACATTTGATATTTTTCCTACTTTACTGCAATATTCTCAGAATAAAGTTAGTTACACAACAAAATAAATGTGTTATTTAATCATCTACTCCATGAAAATATAATAACAAATTAAAAATGATAACAACAACCGACAGTTATGCTGTCCCTACTATTTAGGAAAATAAATTTAAAATGGCAATTTCTTAATCTTTTAAAACGAAGTAGTCAAATAACTTTTCATTAAACATTATTTTTTTTAATAATTGTGCGTTGTCTCTTATAATATCTTACGATTATATCTAGGCAAACATTTACGTGCGTTTTTTTCTCTAGAATTCGTTTACGATTAAAACCTGCAAGCCTGTTTCTTGTGAGGGATTTTGTACATTATTCCTGTGGCAATAAAGCCTCTGTTCGGTTATCAACATCGGCTTAGCGCCGAAAGATGGAAATCTAACAGCGCGATTTTATAAAGGCTTTCATGTCGTCTAGAGTTAGTGAAAACGAGCAAGTGTTTATAAAAACACTGTTTTTTGAGTTCTTGTTGCGTGCATTTTTATTATTAACAGACGTTTTGTGGTGTCGATAAAGTTTGCGGTAGCGGGGAAAAAACGGGTTCCGTTATGAAAAAGAGTTTTCTAGGTCTGCTGAATGTCTCCGGTAGGACAACTAGGTGCATGCTTAGCGAATATGTCGTATAAATTCTATGATTTACATTAATTTTAATACTAAAGTTCTCATTACAAGACAGGCACTTATTTACACTCCAGATTTTCATACTTGGCCTCGTCGCTTTGTTTTAAAGTCTATAAAAATTTATTTCAATACATACGGTCTTGCTTTTTGTTCTTTGTAGTCCTTTCATTGCGACTCCCGTAGCGCCATCTCTTAGAATTAGCAGGAACTACAAATAAACCAAGAAACATTCTCATAAATATTGTATAGTAGCTACAATATAACCTTTTTAGGATTATGTAAAGTCAGGGAAATTAATTGTTGAATAAATTGATTACCAACTTAAATTATCCGTATATGTATACTCAAATCACAACTGTCATTATTTGACAGTTGTATTAAATGGCTGTAACTCGGCAAACTGACGTAGGCTGTCAATTTCTCCTACTGTACTTGTGTGCATGAGTTTCTATTGGCATATGGAATTGCAATTACTAACACGTTAAAATGTCTTATCAAATTAGCTCTATTTTGTCAGCGGATGATTTTTTTATTGACAAAGTTAAAGCTTAATCCGAGGCAGTAAAATATTTTGTTGCATTGTATCTATACTCGTAATGTTAGAAAAAGTTCGCTAGTGCGTTTTAAGCCTGTGTGCATCTAATATGCTACTCATCAATTTCTTTATAGGAAAATATGTAAGTACAGTTAGGGAACTTAGTTATTAAGCAAATCGACATCCTTCGTCAATTTGGCGTGTTTAAGCAATTTCATACAATACAGTGCCTATGAATGGCAGTTGCGATTTCAATATACGGACAATTTAATTTGGTAGGTAGTCAATTAGCTTAACATTTAATTTCCCTAACTTTACCTAATACATCGTAATAAAGGGCGCTATCAACCCGCACTGGACCCGCGTGGTGGATTACCGACGTGATCTCACACAGACGAGGCCTGTGTCCCAGCAGTGGGAATATTATAGGCTGATTATGCTTATGCTACCCACTTGAAATTTACAAAATCCTTGTGATAAGACCTTAATCGTAACTAAGTTTTTATTCTTAAGTCATATTTCTCATATTTAGTCTGATTCCTTGAGTGTGTGTGTTCAACCATACAGTGGATTATTGTCATTGCAAAATTATTTAATAAGCCACGAACTTCGGTACTATAACTTCCTTATATTTATAATATGGTTGGTGGATCGGTTTTAGAAGTCTAACATCAGTCTGTTAATTGTCTATGTGCTTACACTATTTGTCTTTTTGTGATCGGCTATATGCAAAAATTTTAAGGGGTAATATAGAAAATGGGTACAATTTTCTCCCTCAGTGGACACATGCCAGTATAAGCTCATACCTTAAATGGAACTATTCTATTTTAAAATGGACTTACCTCCGGTTCTTCGAATACTAAATCTCCTGCAAAATATTATTATTATCATCTTATTGTGATTATACATATTTTGATAGTTGATTCTGACAACCAATTAATTGTCTTGAATGTGCCCTGGAGTTGAGAGTACGTCGTGCTCACTCAAATGTCTCGTTGATGGTAGCGTGTGTGTTGGATCAGTCGCAAAATGATTGAGCAGAATGGTCCTGATCCATGCGTCGTGTTCGTGAACGGACGCCGTCAGTTGGGACTGATCATCTCTTAGCTGCCAAGGCTTATTTTTTATATATTTTTTTATTACTGTTTACAATGGGCACTTTTAACGTGTACGTCTTTTTGCATCGTTCTCACATGTATAATTTCAACTTGAATGATGTAACCAATATTTTGTAACAATGTTTTCATATAAAAGAGTGTCCATGTAGTTTCTTCCCGATCCTCTCCATAGGTACCTACTACACTTTGGAATGGGCAACTAGCTTCATCTTTTTTACTGACCGACTCCTTGACAATTCAAAAGTGCCTGTAATTTGTTTAATTGAAATAAATGCTTTGAGTTTGAATCAAAGCAGCTATATGAGATTTGGCAGATGATAAACTGGGGATATTTTTGCATTGTCTTTGCATATATCCGACCATTGATAATATTTTATACTTTCAATTGATATAAAGTTCGAAGATTTAGTTTGAGTTGAAACCTGTAGTTAAAACAGTCAGACCCCTATGCAAGAATTGTGAAACGCTTTTTATTAATGAAGAACGGACTGATTTAGAAGTGATTAAAGATGCAGAACTAAAAAAACGTGCAGAACTAAAAATCGTGAGCAAATCCAATCAGTTTTGTAGAAGTATAGTTATGTATCAGAACGACATTTAATTTGTTTTAGCAAAGAATTACCCAATAGCTTGTATATTTTATGTGTATAATAAGAAGTTCATAGACAGAAGTGTCTATGAACTTATTATACCTATGCACATAAAACTATACAAGCTTTTAGGTACTACTTCTAGTAGAATAGTTTGACCGATAGCGCCGTACCGCAGGGGGCGGGACGTCGTGAGCGTTGACGAATGAACGGCCTGCACTGCCCCGCCCCCCTGTCTTGCCGCGCACATACACAAGGCGCGTTACAGCGGTATCGGTCAAACTATAGTAAGTTAATGTTTAGTAGTGTCCCGATAGATAAAACCACAGAGCTCGGAGACGCCTCGACGGCCGCTACTAGAGGCGGCATTGTCGACACTTTCCATACAAACCTAACGTGTTGCCGTTTACTCGCACTACGACACAGATGACTTATAGAAACTGACGGTTTTAGTAGGTACTAAAGCCGTCAGTTTCTATAAGTCGTCTAGGCAATAGGTAGGTACCTATTGCCGTCTCTAGACGCTGCCGCCGGCGATTCCGTGTTCTGTAGTTAAAAGATTCAGACCTCTATGTAAGAATTGTAAAACGCTTTTTATTATTGACAGATTTGATTCGAATAATATCGACTAAAATCGAGTTTTGTTTATTAAACTGAAATCAATTAAAGATATTTAATTTTAGTGTGGCTTAAAAATGGCGAAGTAACCAACGACGTAAGAAGGAAAAATATGATACTACATACAGAGTAGATAGTGTTGGGTCAAATACACTTGTTCCTTCACATGCATTCGTGTGTTTATGGAACTCAGGCTGTCGACCAAATGTTTTGTTACAGAGTAGAAGAATGACACAGAATTATATGATTTCATACAAAAATACGTTTGATGACTCTGCTATCTTTTATAAGTTTATATTAATTGTAAAAGTATGAAACATGAGTGCCGACGCAATGGGACGAAATGTGTACGATTATCATATTTTATGAATAATTGACCACTCTTTGATAAATAAAACATGTTTATTACAATTAGTGTGTACACTGTACGTAACGTAACAAGACGCCCTTTATCTCCGAAGGGTTAGGCAGAGGTGTAGCTATAGTATACCCACATTTCTCCAGTTATGATACGGTAAGTACGGGCCTTAGAGAGAAATCAATCAATCATAACGTTAGGTTTATTAATTAATGATGGGTTAGATTCTACCAGTAGTGCACAGGCGCTTTAATTTGTTCTTTATTCCTTGAAGCGATTGTCGAGCAACTTATATATTGGAGAGACGGCTTCTAGTAGGCTATAGGCTTCTACAAGCCGTCTGCTCGTAAGGGCTCGACGGTTTTCACGATTATATTTATGTTCGATTTTAGTGCATTTTCTTATGGACAATTGCGCGTCCATAGGACGTTTGTCCGGCTATTTATATATGTAAATGCCAATCAATTGGCATAATTAATGAAAATCGTACAAATTCCTGTCAAATTAAGCTAGAACCAATCGGAACTGTCGCGACCTCGACTCTACCTACCATCTCTACGCTGCAGCACTTCGAACAGCACCACATTGCTATCGAAGTCACTTTCCTCGCTCGCCGGCCATGTTTGATCTTCGAGCAGCGGTTTACCGTGCTCCCCCTTCACCTTCGAAGTCCGTCGAATGGACTCGAAGTCTTTGATGGCATCGAAGTCTTGGTCGATGGCGTGGACCGTGCCGGCCACAGATTTGATAAATAGGACCTTGTGGATGATGTGGCCGATGATGCCGAGGAGACAGACGCCCAAGCCGACCACGTTGATCGGTGAGAGAACGTCGCCGCTTACTTCTACGGCCAGGACTAGGATGCACATTTCCTGAAAATGTTTAAATTAGATGTTTTAGTAACTGCCTTGATCTAGTGACAAAAGGGATCGGGTTCGATTCCTGGCTCAGGAAGAAGCTTTTTCAAAAAACAAGAAAAGCAGTTTTAGTTATTTATTTTATAGTTTCGAATGTTTTGTTTCACTGATGTACCACCGCAAAAATCTTGTTCATTTACGCCGCTGACATACTTATATTCCCTCCACTGCCATGCAGCTGAAATTTTTTTTTTTTGGGTTGAAGATTATCCCAAAAATCCCAGAAGGTTTTGGCGCTTTGGTATTACCTTTCATTTACAATTTTGACATGCTTTAACTTTGGACTCCCCACTACTGGAGCAGCTGACGCTTAGATCTCTTATGCAATAAGGGAAAACTATTATTGTTATGATTTTCAGCCTGTATGAAATGAAATAACTTCGTAAACTAACGCCCATTATTATAGTACTTATGTATTAATAAAATCATGCCTCGGAAAGAACGTTAAGCCGTTGGTCTCGGCTGTCATTCCTAAACCTTTGACAGTCGTTACGGATAGTCAGACGCCGGAAAGTCTGACAACCCGTCTCACCAAGGGGTATTGTGTTACCCAGTAAGTGGGTTGGGAGGTCAGATAGGCAGGCTCCATGTAAAATATTGGTATTCAGCTGCATCCGGTTAGGCTGGAAGCCGACCCCGACATAGTTGGGCAGAAGCAGAAGAGTATAAACAATCAAAGAGTCACTCTCTACAGTTCATATTTGTAATTTGTTTTGGTGTACGTACCTACAGTACACAGTATTCTATTTATCAAGGAGTAGATACTTGTACTTGAGCAGTTTGAACTGTGTCAAACTAGGCCTTTGCCTGTACTTGGGGGCTACCGTACTTTTACTTATTAAATGTACTTATTTATGGACATTAAAATTTCGCTGATAATTATTATCGATGTCATAACGTTATGTCGTTCAAACTCAACGTGTATAGGTACTTAATTTCAAACCGATACCAGTAATTTGAAGAGTTTCATCGCACGAAGACAATCCTAGTTGCAGCACCAGGTCTTTCACATAACATGCACTCTACAAAGGCACTATTAGTGATACAAATATATATTGTGACCACGTATCAGCAGTTTTGAGTTTTACCATAACGAATGTTTAAGTAGCAGGCCGGTGTCCGGATTTGTGCTCAGCAGTTCCCATACCTTAAATATACCAGAGATGGACAGAGTAAGACTAGAAGTGTAGGTGACAACCAGGAACTCGCTGATCTCCATCGCGAAAGCTATGGTGGCTCCGACGGTCACCTTCAGTATTGTGGGCACCAGCTTTTCGGCTGACATCCTCTGCAGGTGGTCATAGCACGCAAAACCTGGAATTGAAAAGGATGATTCTTGTATCATGTGTTTTTCTGAGTTGTTTTTTAGCTTAGATTTTTTTGTGATATGGCTAGAAAGGGCTTGAATACTGAGGTGAGAGCTAATAGAGATTTTCGGAGGAAGAAAACATGCTGCGCCACCAACGTGTCTTCGTCATTCTTCATTTCAGCCGAAAGACGTCCACTGCCGGACATAGGCCTCCCCCCCAAGCGTCGCCACATCGATCGGGCCGGTCGGTTAGTTTATCAATTCTCTGACACACGTAAATTCAGAAAAAAGCAAGAGGATCATGATGATGGCTTATCATTATGTTAAAGTGGAACGTTGAAAGCTTTTGGACAACTTTTTCTTGACTCATGAAGTAGAGATTTGTAAAAGTAGTTATGTTCTATATTTGAAACATTTTTCCTCATTATCTAACACGAGGCATTTCATCAAAAGCAACTCGTATAGGTACCAAAAAGTAAACAAGAATAAAGCCTCATCTACACGGAGCAAGTTTATTATCTGCCATAAATACATACCATAAAATTGAAGCAGCAATTAACTGCCACCGTCTAAACAAGATTCGTACAATTGTTGCACGACACGGGCAAGTTAGTTGCCGTTCAAAACTGGTATAGGTGTAAACAGCACGTACAATAAGATCGCAAATACAATAAAATCGTGTATTATTGTGGCATTTATTTAAGGTGATGTGTTGAAAAAAATGTGGTTTTTCTATTTCGTGTAACTTGTTGAGTATGTGGATTAGGGATTTAACATTTTGGTATATGTTTTTTGACTCTTTGGTCTAGTATCATGCAAAAGGAATACACGATTACATGAATTTTTTTCGATACAAAAAAATTGCAAAGTTATATCTATTTTTTTACTTTTTTCGACATCACGGCGTAACGCTTAAGAGTTATTCAATGGAATTTACTTTAAAACATAGAAAATTATCATATCAAAGTTTACTCAAAGTGATTTTAAATTTTATTTATTTATTTTGTTAAAAATGGAGTAAATTCGTTTTGGCACATACGTCGTTTTATTCTAAGCGCACGCACATTATAGCCATCTCTTCTTTTGCATTTCAAAAGTAATTGCATCACTTTCGCTCGCGTACTAGATCAGTCGCCTGGTGCGCTTCATCGACGACGGACCTATGACGTTTGTCTGCAGATCGGTGCTATCGGATTTTCGTGATTGTAATAATGGTTTATATAGTAAAAGTTAGTAGATTGTTAGTTAATTAGTGTTGAATAGGTATATAAAGACGATTCTTGCGATTGAA
The DNA here is from genome assembly GCA_947568875.1 of Fissipunctia ypsillon. Lineage (NCBI taxonomy): Eukaryota > Metazoa > Arthropoda > Insecta > Lepidoptera > Noctuidae > Fissipunctia > Fissipunctia ypsillon. Next base: position 29,253,758 of record OX387643.1, read on the forward strand.
CTACCTATAACGTATCTTTTTCTATTTGTGACGAGTTTTTATTTAATTAAAAATAAAAATGGGAAGAAATATGAAATCAAAACTAAATAAAATACAATGTTTGAAGTACCTGAAGATGAGGGCTCAGAAAACGAGAAAAAGTAAAAAGTAAGTATGTATATAGTTATGTACAATAATTAGTTTCTATTGTATCAGTTATGAGCACGTTCATGACTGCAATCATGCCCGATGGAAGACAAAGATGACATCGAAAATAAATAATGAGTTGCGCTCGAGAGCCTACTTCTTTTGTAATTTTTTTCTGTTGTTAGATCCTAAATTCTCAACCACTTGACCGGTTTTTATAAATAGACTCATTTTACAGGAAAACAGTATAAATAGCTAATAAGAAAGAATCCAAGTCGCCACCTTCGCTCATAAATTTAGATAATCAGCCACTCCCATTTAGATAACCTATCCTTGCCTCGCAAAGTAATAATGGGTAAGCATTCTATTTGCTAGAACAAAATATTCATGAAATAAATATAAAAAGGCTTAAATGTACTGTTTACTTTTTTAGGTTAGAAATATGTCAACAGTACATCAATAATACGTCAAACACTTTTACCGCGTGTGACAGACTAAGAGCACAAAAACGAATGGAGTCGCATTTGAATTGCGAAAAAAAGTGAGTTAAGTCGAAATTATTATTTTTATTTTATTGAGGTATGGATTATTGTGTGTGATTTAATATAATAAGTTAATTTCAGTGTTTTAATCATTTTAGTTTTCTTGCCAACTAGAATAGTTTTTTTGCGATTTTTAAAAGTCGTAGAACAAAAGTTATCAAAAATAAAAAACAATCTGAATGAATTTCATTATGCTCCACTTGAATGTGGATGAACGTTTTTATTCCAGAAATAAAAGAAAGCAACAACATGATGTCGATAACGAAGATGAGGAAGAAGAACCACTGCCATACGAAATCGATCTTGAAGAAAATGTGAGTTCTCTCATTTTATTTACTATGTACTTTCCAGTATAGAGCTTGGCGTAAATAACATTTTTCCAAGTTAACTTATACTTTTTCTTTCAGGAGTCCAAAACTGCCGACATCAGTGGCCACTGAGTTGTTGATGTAAATTACTTTTTTAATGAATTTGTTAAAATATCAAGCCACGAATCAACGTTCCAATGCGGCTTTACAACTATCAAATTAGAATCCGAAAAGTTTCTGGCCTTACATCTGAGTTCACATTTTCTTATACATTGTGTAACACAAAGTTTAAAGTACAAAACTCAACACAAAGGTTGAATAAAATGGCGGTAGCCGGGATGATGGCAGCTGGTTATGGTAACGCTCAACTTAAACAGTTTTCGGCAGCTGTCGATTTACCATCTATGTCGAAATACAGGTAAGAAAAGGTACAAGATGAAGTATGTGACGAATGGGAAGTGACGGCATGGGAAGAGATGAGAAAAGCGGAGGAAAGGGAGAAAGAAGCGGCGGTCAAAGAAGGAAAGGTTACTAAAGATGGAATACCAATAATAGATGTAATCTTAGATGGTTGTTGGGCTAAAGGTTCATACAGAACTAATTATGCTGCACTATCTGGCGCAGCGACAATTATAGGTAGACGATTTCCTCAAGTTCTTTATGGCAGTTAAAAACAAATACTGTTGTATTTGTGCTAGAAAGGGAATGAAGTAGTACAACAACATGAGTGTTTTAAAAATTATAGCGGATCTTCAACAGCTATGGAATCCACTATTATCGCCGAAGGATTTAAACAGTCCATAGAAATGCACGGCGTTATCTATGGACGATACATAGCTGATGGAGACAGTAGCACTTATGCAAAAATACTTGACACTCGACCATATCCCTCAATCACGGTCGAAAAGATTGATTGCAAAAATCACATATTAAGAAATTTTTGTAACAAATTCCAAAATTTAAAAACAGATACAAAATATCCTAAAACAGAAAGGAACGTATATGTAGCGCCATCATATATCATGGCTTACAAAATCTGCAGCAATCAGACAACATAAAAAATCTGCACCAAGATATTAGAATGCCATTTATCATGCATTTGAGCACCATAATTCTTGTAATAAAAATATTTGTGGTGAAAATTCAAATGAAGAATCAAAAACTATGTTTAATACACGTCTCTGGCATCAGATGAAATATTTCATCTGCAATGTTGCATCACACTCAAGGAGCTTAATTGAAAATGTAGACAGCAACATTGTAGAGAATTTTAATGGAGTAGTTGCCAAGTTAGTTGGCGGCAAAAGAGTCAATTATGCTCTTAAACGGTCTTATCAGGCAAGGTGCGCAGGGGCAGTAGTATCATTTAACGCGGGGAAATTGTTGACTTCTGTCCACAAAACTATTCACAATAAGAGTCCTTTACCAAAAATCAAGAAATATGAAGAACGAGTAGAAAATACAAGAATGTACAACCAAACGTTAAATAGAAAAAAAAAAACGTAAATTGGTTTCAAAGAAAATAGATTTTAATTATGGCGAAAATGCTGACAGACCTGATATGGATTCTGATACATATAACCTCACAAAATTAACGTCTTTGAAAAATCTGATGAAGAATGCAAAGAGATACAGGAGAGGACAATACTACAGAGTGAAAGTGGGGAGTGGCTAGAATTACGTAGAAATCTTTTAACAGCGTCCAATTTCGGGAAGGTGGTAAAAAGGATAAAAACTAATAGTTGTGCTAATATGGTGAAAAACATGTTGTATAAAGCAAATATCGACCATGTGGCATCTATAAGCCACGAGAAGAAAAATGAAAAAGCTGCTATTGAGCAATTGTCTAATTTAGTACAGGTAAATATACAACAATGTGGTTTCTTCATTGACGATAATAAGTACCCGTTTTTAGGGGCAACGCCGGATGGGATTGCTAATGGCATGCTTGTTGAAATCAAATGCCCTATTGCATCTTACAAAGTAGGAATTGACGCTGCGATTCAAGAGGGCAAAATGCACTTTTGGCGTTGTGATACAAAAACAGGAGAAGTCAGTGTGAATAAAAATTCAGATTGGTTCATACAAGTGCAAGGCCAAATGCACATTTGTAAATTTAACAAATGTTTATTAGCAGTTTGGTATGGGGAAAACAAAATAAAGACTGAATTAGTTTTAAAAGATGACAATTATTGGCATACAATAATGGAGCCCAAATTGTTGTCATTATACTTTGACTGCCTTTTGCCTAAACTTGTCGACCCACGTTATACAAGAAACATACTAATTCGAGATCCTGAGTACGTAATTTCAAAGAAGAGACCAAACAAGAGAAATGTAGATGACAAAACAGGCACAGAAATAAAAGATGAAAGAATTCAGGAAAAAGAAAATATTGAAAATATTGATTTTTCTGGAACAGTGGTGCTATTCTGTAAAGATCCCACCGTGAACATTTAGGTGAAGTGAGCGTGATGTGAACTGTCATCCCACCTTACTCTTCTAGGAATTGAGCTCACTTCAAACTCACTTCACCTAAGTGTTCACGGTGTGATGTTTACAGAATAGATCGGCTGGAAAACTCTACCGACGAAATCTACGAAACTGATTTAGATTTCAGTACTTTTTAATTAAAACATAAAAAAATGGTAATAAGGATCCAAAAATTTGTCTATATACGGGGGAAAAATTCATGTTCTTTTTTTAATTTAGTCAAATGACATTGATTAAATAAAAACTTTTTTATAAAAAAAAAACAACCGTCTTCTGAAAAAAATCTACTAAAAACTAGAAAATAACCTTAATTTCGAATATCGGTGGCTTTTGCTTTTTGACTGTTGTTTGCCACCAACTTCCGAGGTTATTTTGTAGGTTTTTTTATTTTCTTTTCTTTGTTTTGTGGAGCTCTGTCATATTTCGCCTATAATTTTGTTGATATGTTGTACACTAAAACCATACTTGGGGTAACTAGATTATACCAGTGAAAGAATGATCAAAATCGGTTCAGTAGTTTACGATAAAATTGCGAACATATATTATTATACATACAAATAGACGAATTTTTTTTAAGTAGGTTAAATATTAGAAATATATATATATTAATTATTTAAATAAAAAAATATTCTTAGTACATGCACCACGTTTTTATTATAAGAACACAATTAGAAAAGTAATAAACATTTGTTATATACCTTCATTACCTAATTAATTTTTATTATATGGTGTACTAAATAAAAAAAATGGTTGAAAATTCAATATTTGTATTATTTGTCTACTCCATACCTCCTGTGTGCTAATATTTCAGGAATTCCAAGAAGTGCGTACTCGGTTCTCCCGATGTCGACCGCGTAAACTGCATTCGCCGCTCCCCGCGCGGGGGGCTAAGTCACGCCCATCGAGCTACGATTTATTTTCAACATAGCGCCTTAACTCATCTCAAAAACGTAATACTTATTTTATTCACAAGGAGAACTAGAGCTGATAGTGAACTCACCATCATCTCCACTTCACCATATGTATTGTGACGAGCATAAATTGCTTAGCAACCATGTTAAAATAATCGAATCGTAACCCGTGAAATACTTATTATTAAGTAGTTCTGGTGGCCATCTGAGGTCTTCATCATCAGTTCCACTTCACCAAATGGTGCACGAGTTACTATAGAAAATACCCAAATCGCTATAGATGTGCCTATAACATTTGAGGATTTCCCTCGATTTCCCCTCGATTTCCATGGGATCCCCTCAACAGATTCTGACTTGGTGGCCCTTTCAAACAAAAAAGAATCGGTCTATAATTGACGGAGAAATCGGTGAACATACATAAAAAACATACATACAGACGAACATATATAACCTCCTTTTTGGAAGTCGGTTAAATAGAACGTGTGACTACACAGTTGATAGGCTGGAGCATGGAATGTATAAATTATGAAGATTAGGTATGTAAATTGCTGTCGTCAGTACGCCATGTGTGTTCTGAAGGACAACGCGGGCGGGCAGTGAGGTGGAAAACTGAAAACACAAAACCTCACTCTACGGATAATGATATTCGAAGTAACTCTGTCTGTCTGTTACTTTTCACGCCTTTTAATGACTGAACAGATTTCGATGAAATTAAGCACCAGAGACCATGACCTGGGTTAGGACGTGTGATAATTTGATCCCTGTAGTACGTTCCCGAGAGATAATTTCCGCCGACCTGCACGCGTGCAGCGTGCAGCGTGTTATTATTTCACTGCAGGGAAAAGGCTCCTGATACAGGAACGAGCATTAATCACCACGCACCACTGCGTGTTAGTGATTGGATACTGTTGTGAGCTACCGTAGTACTGCCTTCAACTACTAGACATGTGGCTCATACAATTTGGTACAAAATAAAATCGCGCGACTGCAGCGCTTACAAGCTATGTGACCGAAGGGATTTCCCATCGGCAAAAATCACGAATTTTCATACAAATTTTCATAAGCTATTTAACCCCTATAGGGATTAAATATAACCCCCATTAGGGGTTAAATTTTCAAAAATCCTTACAGAATGCCACTGCCATTTTCTACAAGGAACTTTTGTGCTAAATTTGATGCTGCTAGAGCCAGCGGAAAAACTGTATGTACTGTGTGATGTCTGTTAGTGAATGAATGAATTTAAGATTTTTATTACCTACCTAAGTAGATTCGTATGAACACTGCGGCGGCGCAGCGCTGTTGTCGCGAAATTTATTGCGGCTCATTTGAATGAACCCTTAGTTTATACACGCGACGCGGTCACGCACGCGGTTATTTTCGTTCTTTAACTGTTACCATGACGTGCAGTTGCCTGTACCACAGGCAGCCCACTGCGTAAATAATTAAAAGTGATCGTCTATTGTTTTAATTTTCACAAGTGTTTTTAAAAATGTGAGGGTGAAGGTGGTGACTGGTGGTATATATATTATGTATATGATAGAAAAACTTGAATCTACATAGACATACCTATATTAAATATGAATGTCTATAATTAATATTATTAAAAAAAATAGCACTAGGCATCGTTTTATCGACTTGTCAAATCCATCAGGTGATGCGACTAAAGGATGTCACCGAAAATCTGCCCAACGAAGTACCGAGGTACACTTAGTGGCATAACATACACTAGACTACACTGAATAATATTGCATTTATATATTTTTCTTATGGTTACCCGGGAACTAGAATAAAATAACTTTTAACAATAAAAGGCACGCCATTTTGGCACTACATCAGCACAAGCACAACTACATATTTATTATTTTAAAAAAAAATGTCAAGTTACTTGACAGCTGTATGGTGTCAGCTTCAGCCACTGTTGTTACACGTTTGTTTCGTTTCGAATATTTATAAATAATTCAATCTGAATTCAATAACTGTCATTGTATAATCTATTTTCGTTAGGCAAAGTTATGTACTATCGCGGACATTTGCGGTGAAGCACTTTTCGACTTTATTACTAAGGCAATAAGGTTGAAAAGTGATTCACCGCAAATGTCCGCGATGGTACCTAACGTAAGAAAGGACGCATATACCCAAAAGTAGGTAAAGCTAAAAAGTGAAGGTGGAGGTGAAAAGGAGAACCAGCTGTAAATATGGATGAAGAGTATCATTGTGAGCAGCAGTGGCGACGGCTTCATACCACCCCATTCCTACCGGCTTCCCTTCGGAACTTGAGTTGACCTTTGTTGACCTTGAGTTTACTATTACTAAATAATATAGTACATACAAAGTCACATTACACGTATTGAATTATTTTTAAAAGAGTAACCGTGGAGTTTCTTGCCGGTTCTTCTCCATAGAAAACGACCAATTGGAACCGTGCACCTAGCTTCTGACCTATCATAAGTGCCCATGTAGTCTTATGTGAAATAAAAATATTTTGATTTTGAATACAACATCATAAGATAAAAAGCATTACAAAAACGCGTATCTATAGTTATATAGGCGTTAAATTAAAAAAAGTAACGGAATGACTTAAATTTTTGAGGTAATATTAAATGATATTGAGATATTGAGTTTATGAGAACTGAACAATTTTTTCTTCGGCTTCCCTCTAATGGAAGTTCGCTCGTTGCTTCGCTACTGGTGAGCAGTTATGTTAGAGGCAGCGTTAGAACTCTTTCAGAGCGATTAACAAACTCGATAAATAAATGAGTCCCCTAGCGTCAACATCCAAAGGGTTTCAATGTAATGGGACTCTGATCTCTGGCCTATTTCAGCTCGACATAAATCAAGCCAGATCATCCAGGTTTCAGTGAATAGAAGTCGCATTGAAATAAAGCCTTTTATTATGTTTTTGTTTTATCTTGATTTCTTGAAACAAATAGAACATCAAGCCAAGCAACATCAAATAATTACATAAAATGCCCTTTTTATAAAGAGTATTTTATGTAATTATTTGATGTGAGCTAAGCATAAGCTTAGCTTGCCTCTATTGTGATGTGCATAAGGGGCTGAATTTCTAAGATTCGATACTGAGCAGCCCACTTCACGGAATTCAAACCTTTCAAGCGCCGATAATGAGACACAAATAAACAATTCATTTCTTATTTTTATCGGTCCCGAAATCCCGAGCGGCGCTCAGTGTATTAAAGTCTGGAAGTTGTCTTTCCAGTAATATCTACCAGTAACAATGGACTAAATAGACTTATCGAGTCATGCCTGTTATTACCTAGAATAAAACAATATGTTTTAGTTTTAACACAAACATATTATAAGTTTTAGGTTTTTATTAGCGTTCTTCATTTTCAATTTCATCTCTCACAAAAACGTTATCAAAGAAAGTGGCAGACGCTATAATATGTTCTTGATGCCGAGCCTAACCCATGCCATGTACCAAATAATTGTTATAATGTGAGCACAGCAACCCACTATTCGTATGCCAACAAATGTCCTTTAGGAATAGCCAATCCATCAGGAACCAAATCGTGAGGTGACAAACAAAAGTCCAGAAAGAATAGCCAAATCTTCGGGATCAGAGTATCGTCAAAAACCTAATCGTGAGGTGACAAACAAAAGTCCAGAAAGAATAGCCAAATCTTCGGAATCACAGTATCGTCAAAAACCTAATCTTGAGGTGACAAACAAAAGTCCAGAAAGTATAGCTTAATCTTCGGGATCACAGTATCATCAAAAACCTAATCGTGAGGTGAAAAACAAAAGTCCAGAAAAAATAGAAAAATCTTCGGGATCAGAGTATCGTCAAAAACCTAATCGTTAGGTGACAAACAAAATTCCAGAAAGAATAGCTTAATCTTCGGGATCACAGTATCGTCAAAAACCTAATCGTGAGATGACAAACAAAAGTCCAGAATGAATAGGCAAATCTTCGGGATCAGAGTATCGTCAAAAACCTAATCGTGAGGTGACAAACAAAAGTCCAGAAAGTATAGCTTAATCTTCGGGATCACAGTATCGTCAAAAACCTAATCTTGAGGTGACAAACAAAAGTCCAGAAAGTATAGCTCAATCTTCGGGATCAGAGTATCGTCAAAAACCTAATCGTGAGGTGACAAACAAAAGTCCAGAAAGTATAGCTCAATCTTCGGGATCACAGTATCGTCAAAAACCTAATTTTGAGGTGACAAACAAAAGTCCAGAAAGAATAGCCAAATCTTCGGGATCAGAGTATCGTCAAAAACCTAATCGTGAGGTGACAAACAAAAGTCCAGAAAGAATAGCCAAATCTTCGGGATCAGAGTATCGTCAAAAACCTAATCGTGAGGTGTTAAACAAAAGTCCAGAAAGAATAGCCAAATCTTCGGAATCACAGTATTGTCAAAAACCTAATCGTGAGGTGACAAACAAAAGTCCAGAAAGAATAGCCAAATCTTCGGGATCAGAGTATCGTCAAAAACCTAATCGTGAGGTGACAAACAAAAGTCCAGAAAGAATAGCCAAATCTTCGGGATCAGAGTATCGTCAAAAACCTAATCGTGAGGTGATAAACAAAAGTCCAGAAAGAATAGCCAAATCTTCGGAATCACAGTATTGTCAAAAACCTAATCGTGAGGTGACAAACGGATTACCTGAAATAATAATGTTATTAAACAAAATACACAATACAAACGAACAACAGACGAGTACCTGAAACGCAGAAATGAACGGAATCACATGTGAATGACATAAATTACGAAATAATGTCAACCCGAATGTCAACCAAATGTAACGCAATTTGTACATGTACAGTAGCCACATGATTTAATAAAATTGTGTTACAGGTTTAAAACTATAAATAATTTATTATGTATGATAGTTTTCAATTATTTATGGATAAAAATACAATTATTTTCGAATTCCTCTATTTTTTCTCTACGATTTGGTGCACGTAATCCAATTACAATACAATCAATCATACAATCAGTAATACAATTCCTTAAGTTAGTATAATCTTGAAATGTTAAGATTTCATGAAATAGTCATGTATAGAATTACTTGGTCTTAGAGAATTGTATTGATGACTTTAATGAAATTCTGTAAATACCTACATATTTGTTACGGTCGCGAATCATATTTTAATTAACATACAACCAAATACTGACCTGTAAATTGCAAAAAACGTAAGAAAATTTGAACTTCGCGGGCTGCCCAGGTGCTTTCGCCTTAAATTACAAGAACTACCCGCGGCCAATTTATGAAATTTTCGTTTTCGGGCGAAAAAAATAATATCCCTCACTCACAATTCAGAGAATGTACACATGTCCAGAGAAAATACATGGTTAAATGGGTAAAATATTGACATAATATTTCTGTTACTTTAATTATACTTTTACCTTAATTCGTTGCTTTTACCACATAAACCCATTGATAACAAAAAAAAAATGTGCGGTCGGGAGACCCCCGTCAGGAACGAAGTTCCTTCTCACGTATGATTTAAAACAAAAATTAAATTTTCGCAGCTGCCATCTTGGATTTTCATTTTGACTTTTATACAAACTGAACGCTTTTTTTGCATGGGAGTAGGCAGTAACTACCTAAACGCCACATTCTGAGATAATTACATACCTACCTAGATACTCATTTTACTTCATCCACGCTCATACATCTGGTTGGAACACTTTGTCATTTTAATAATGAGGTCCTGGGTTCGATTCCCTGGTCGGGTAATGTATTATTGGGGTTTTCCATCAGGAATTTCTCAGTAGCAGCCCGTAGTCTGAGTTTGTGCTCGATTGATGTCGATAGGCTCGCCCCCTGTTACATGGGGCTTAAAACATAAATGGCGAAATGTGGGTGTACTGTAGGTACGTACACTTCTGCGTAACCATTGTTCAATAATAAACGCGTGTCTGTTATGATCCTTGCATGCATTTTTGGCATCTTGCAAATCCCAATCGCGATAATAAGTAAAAACCAGATTGTAGGTGCAAATTACGTGGTTCTTCATGGTTATTCGTGGGCTAATCTTTGAGAAGGAATTCCTAATACGCATTCAAATCACCAACAGTTTTGAAGAAACGATCCATACCTAATGTTCCTTGCCGTCTATTTCCTCAAAATATGAATATTTCAGTGAAATACAATTAATATTAATAAAACAATATCATTCTTGAAACGCTATTTAATTGTTAAAGTCGAAACGGGGTATACTGTCATGGCGGCACGAGTGAATGACGTCATTATTTCCATTCTGTCAATTTGTGAGTTCGACCTTTTGAGTACTTTTCTTATTGTCACCTAGCCTATTAGTAAATACAGATACCTTACCTTCGAACATGATGGTGAACGGCAGCAGCGAGATGAACATCCAGGGTTGCACGTGGAACACCATGTCCACTGGGTTGTGCAGTCCTAGCTTGGACTTCTGCATGAGCATCTGTGCGAAGGTCCACCGCAACCCAGCTGCGAAGGACGCGATGAGGAGGAAATTGAAGCCCAGAAGGTTGAACTGCGTCGCTTTGTACGTGAACATGATGAGGCCGGCCGCGATCATGAGGACTATGAACACCAGCGACCACGACTGTGGAACAAATGTTTTGGAATTAGGGTTACCCTTCATAAAATATGATTCTTCATAAATACCACAAACCCTCTCACAGAGACAATGCCTGTGTTCCAGCAAAGGGAACAGTATCGCTGCTGGAACACAGGCATTGTCTCTCAAATTATTATAAATGCGAAAGTAACTCTGTCTGTCTGTTATCTTTTCACGGCTAGACGGCTTTCGATGTTTGGCACACAGGTACACCATTGCCTGGGTTAGGACATAGGATACTTTTTATCTCGATAGTACGTTCCTGTGAGATAATTTCCGACCTCTACGCGGGCGATGCCGCGGGCAAAAGCTCGTACATCATAAACACCAACCCGCATTAAGCCCGCGTGGTGGATTACGGTCCACTCCCTCTCACAGAAAGATAGCCTATGTTCCAGCAGTGGGAACTGGGAGCAATATGAGGCTTATTAACACATTCAGTGCCCAGCATCCAAGTCCCGGGTCCAACAATAATTCGTTGTTTGTTCGTTGGCGTGTTTTGATTTACACCCGGTAGGCGGGTGCTGGGCATGGTCACATGTCAACAATAGCTATCTATATGTACGACTCGGGAGCCGGGTTGTGGGCACACGAACGAATTATTGTTGGACCCGGGAGTCGGGTGCTGGGCACTGAATGTGTTAACTATATCTACAATAAAAATGAAAGAAAAAGCGCTGAAAGAAAGTTTTTGAAAAAAAAAAAAACTTTACAAACTATGAAAAGATTCGTTGAGTATTCTCGCGCTTGTCATGTTTGTTAGCCTTGCTGGTTGTATGTAGGTAACCATGCCCGTAAATGACGAAAAAAGCAACATCCTAAATTGATCATTTGAAGCTGACAACTTGTCAAACTTTAGATACCTACTATAGCATTACTTAAGGTGAACAGCCCGCAAATTTCAAAATTTATTTTCAAACACCATCAGAATTTTTGAATTTCGCGGAACCTTAAAAATAATGTAAAAGTTAAGTTTGCCAAATTCTCAACTTCAAGTACCTACTTAATTCAGAAACCGGCTGTAAGTTTTAAATAGGTAGGTACATACTTAAAATTATTTAAAACTTAGGTACAGCTAACTTAGCTATATCCGACAAGGAAAAGCAAAGTATAAAAAATTAGCCAGGTTACGTAAATAGAACAGTTGCATTAAACAATATCTGCATAATTACAAAGTGAAACCCACAAAACAAGAACTTCATCCGGCATAGTGCGAAACCTTATTATAACAAGTTGGGACAATTAATTGCGCCAACACAAGCCATAGTTACTAACTAGACTGACGAGTCGGTTCAATGAAAAGTTTATTTTCAGATGAAATCATAAAACATTCGCAGACAGCTACCAATGAAATTCAATTCAGTATATTTTACAGAACTTTGCTAGTTAGCTACGCATTATGCATGCAACGTTTCAGTTGAAACTTACTTTTACGAAACTTAATACTTCGCATTATTAATTACCACACATTGATATACAAAAAACCCTTGTATATCAATGTTGCCACATTAAAAACGTTCGAAGTAGAATAAGGATTAATCAATAAAAGGTTATTAGGAATGGTTGTCAAAAACTGTATTTTGGATACCAATTTTTACTGAGCAGTACCTAAACAGTATGGGGAAAATAAAGTACAAGTAATACTGTTCTTATAACAGTAAGTATGGTTGGCAGCAATAGCCATGCCAGCATTAAAGTTTGCAAGAAGCGATGTTTTCTTGAAGTAAAAGTTTCGCTTTTAGTTTGATTAGGTTTTAAAAGCAGAAGCATACAAAACTTAAATTAATTAAACAAAGAGGTCGCTACTGACTATGAATATGAACATCACGTAAATTACAGTGTTACGTTAATTGCCACTTTTAAAACGGGATATATTTAACTGATCCTCTAATATTGACCTTCTAATGCCGCTTCTAATGTTGCTTTTTGAAATAAATCTATAAATAGCATCCAAGTTGGTGGCAGTTACTCTATTTAGGGCTGATTTAACCAGTCATAATATCTTTCATCCGCGGAATAAAATTGACGTCTGACAGTTTTTGCATGGAAAATCTGTCAAAAATTAAAAATTTATTCGCTGATTTAGACTTACACTAGATATACAAGTTTGGTCGAATTCGCCCTTAGTATTTTTAGGACCCCAAAATAGGACTTATTTGAGATTAAATAAGTACATGCCCTTTACAACATCCTAACCACTTGCTGATTTTTCCTTACTTTATACATAATTATTAATCAATAGATTTATGCGAGGCAAGCTTCAAGAGTCGCAATGCAATTTATTCCAACAATTAGACACTCGCAAAAGCGCAAGTTTGAGCTTATGGAGAAGTTTCAGACTTTTGAAGGGTTACTAATTAGTTGCATTCGCATTGAAATGACTATAATTACTTTAACTATAACATTTACCTATATAAAAATAGTAGATATCTTAACACATTAGCCTCACAAGTCGCTGTGGCTGAAGCTGAAGTTCGCAAGCATTTTCCAACATTAGGTACTGTTATTTAGTAACAGTGTATCTACAATCCTGATTCCGACCAAGCTTTAAAATAACGAGCTTCATTTTATTCAGGATTGTCATCGATCATAAGTCTCCGATATTGAAAAAATCGACACCCTACGTCAATTTGCCGTGTAATAGACATTTCATACAACTGTCAAAGAATGTCAGTTGTGATTTAAAAATACGGATAACTTAAGTTGGTAGTCAATTTGCTTAGCAATTCATTTCCCTGACGTATCGAGCGCAACGGCAAGGTTTATTGCTATTGTTTAAACGGGCCAGCTAAACCACTAAGCATATTGGACCAAACGGCCAAAGCCACATCAGTGATTTCGCAGAAAGGGATTGTGACCTATATTACAATTGATTACTTTTCAAAGCGTAATTAATTACAGAAGCAATGTCCCCTTTGACTTAGCTATTATGTAACAGGGTGGGGGAAAAAACGTTGCTTCGTTTTGACGTAAAAACGTTTTTTTTACCGACTACAGTGAAGCCAACAAAGGAGGGTTATGTGTTTGACCTGTATGTATGTATGTTCGTATGTCCGTTCCTACTACTAAACAGCCAAACCAATTTTGATAAATGATATGTCGTTAGATTCATCGTTATAAAAAATCAAAATGGCGGATTAAACATACATTTTGGCGCCAATACGCCAAAATATATGTTTAAAAAAAATCTTGCAAACCTATCGAGTGGGGTATCAAAATGAAGGGTTTTAAAAGGTGATTACAGAAATATGTACAAATTATATGTTTAAATGTAATTTAGAGTGAGAAATTACAAAAAAAAAACAATCCCGAACTTTTGGTGTGAGTGAGTAAGAGACGGTTCTCACCCGATTATAAGTCGGTATTGTATTTAGGTACGACCATTACCTAAAGCGTTACTTAATACAGTGAGAGTAAAATAATCCTAACTAAAAAGTGTAAAATGTAAAAGTAAATTTAAAAAATCAAAACCCAACTGCGTAAAAATTTATTTTAAAAAAGATGGAAACAAAATATACCCGACTGTGGCGAAGCCAAAAAAGGAGGGATATGTGTTTGACCTGTATGTACATATGTATCTATTTATGTATGTCACGTATGTCTGTCCCTATGTTCCCTAGTAAATACTAAACGGCTGAACCGATTTTGACGAATGATATGTCGTTAGATTCGTCTTTATTGCGCGAGTTGAGTGTAATTATCTAAGAGCACCAATTTTGACATCTGTGATTCTCTTACAAATTATAAAAAATGCCTCAAAAAATTATCTATTTGTTAATTATTTTAGAATTTTAATTTTATGTGTCCAATTTCATTATGTTTTTATTTTTAATTTTCAAATTGTGCCATGACATTGCTAATTATATTTTATTTTCTTTAATTTAATTTTTCCAATTTTATTACCAAACTTGTTTTGTGTAGAATTTTGATTTTCATTTGTTAGCTAGTTATATATTCTATTAGGCATGCTGTGGTCTCCTATAATTGAAGGAGTACACGTACGCGATACTTTTGTCTTCGATCATATAATCCACGTGTTTGTGTATATCCTTTGTTGGAGATCCTAAATAAATAAATAAATAAAAAAAATAGGTATATTAAAGTTAGAAAAAATCAAAATGGTGGATTTTTGGCGCCAAAATGTATGTTTTCAAAAAAACTGCCTAACCTATCGAGTATATCAAAATTAAGGGTTTTAATAGGTGATTACAAAATATATACAACTTCTTACATGTTTAAATGTAATTTGGAATGAGAAATGATAAAAACTACTCACTCACTACTTACTCGCGCACTCCAAAAGTTCGGGATTGTGATAAAAAGAATCCCGACCTTTTGGAGTGAGTGAATCGGCCGATCTCCCGACTATAAGCGAGTATTTTATTTACCACCGTTACCTAAAGCATTACATAATACAGAATAATCGTAACTAAAAAGTGTAAAATAAAAAAGTAAAGGAGATAGCCAGTATTGGGCTAAAGTATGTACAGAAACGATATGTATATAAAAAAATACTAGATTTTTTACTGATTAAAAATAACATGTAACAATAATAACTTTCTACCGGAATGAGCTAAAAATTATAAATTGAAATATGGTTTTTAATTTAATGTAGTTCTAAAACTAGCTCCGTAAACAAGCTGTCAGGTCATTTTAAGTTCGTTCTAAAACTAGTAGTTCTAAAGAAGTTATTAAAAAAAATGATATCTATTTTGTTTTAGCATTTGTCATGAACATTATAATCATTTATAAAAGAAAAAAGACATTTGATGAAATGATTGTTATTTTAGTAATAGTTATTTATTTATTTAACAATAACATCGTTCAAAATCGTGTATCGGGCGACTGTTACAAAACGAAAAAATATCGATGTTTGTCAAAATGTCAATGTCACGTCACTCCCGTCAAGACCCGTCATTCGTTTTCGTATTCGTGCGCCTATGGATGTGCTTACTCGATTTCTGCTATTTTTCTGACGACTTTGGATTGATTTTACGGACTTGGACACCGATTTTGCTTATAGACTGGATAATGGTGAATTGCGTGAGTTGTGGTATCGCTATTGATCGTAGCAACGCTACTGGAAGTGTGCCTTTACATGATGAAGCAGTTCTTTCCATAATAAGGGCAAGGACTGGTCGTCGAACAGTGAGTATCTATAGCTGTACTATTATTTTTCAATTGGTACCGATTTGGGGCGTTACACGCTCTGACGCTCATATAAAAGGGCTCTAATCGGTTTCGATCAATCAATCGGTCGCATAATTTAATCAGAGATAGTTTTTAAAGGTTTGTTTATTCTTTACCTATTGAATCACAGCTAGGACGAGTCACTGACTGAAAATATGTCTGGTATTCTAACATTGCATACTTTTTCTTTTGCAGATTAACAATGCAGATCATGTGTGTTATTCTTGCTGGAATCTTGCAAATGATACATTGAGATCTGAGCAACAAGAAACAAGTTCAAGCTCTACTACTACGGTTGGACATCGAAGTGTGTGTGTACTCTGTGGCCGCTCTATTCTTCGGACACGCTTTCACTCTCTGAGCAGTAGTACTGAACGTGAAGCTCGGATCTATAATGTTATTTGCGAATGGATATTGCCACGAATAACTAACATTTAACAAAAGCTTCATGTGTGCTTCAAGCTTCATATTATAGACTTGTATAATTCATGTATGGTTATTTCTACAGGTGGAACTGACCAGCCGCTTGTGTCATCCCTGCTGGATGAGAGCTGATAGGGCCAGTCGCCATTTTGTCTCTGGACCATCAACCTCGAGTATGGCACCTACTGTACAAGAATCACCTCAAATTCTGATTGAAGATCCTCCAATGAATGTGAGAAATGTTGTGTCTGGCGCAAGTACTTACGCAGACCAAATTATAAATACATTTTGGCATTATATACAATTCTTACCATCATTCTGCCACATAACCTAACCTAGTGACCCAAAAACTTATTTTCTTCCTAATTCCCATAGAATTTTGAAAAAAATCTTTCTGATATTAATATGTATGTGTTTTATCTATTAAATAACATATAAATGATTACTGTTCACATTTGGCCCAACGATGTATGGATTTCTGGCGATCTCCTTTTAAACACCAAAAATCCCGACTACGTAAAAAGTGAACTTTAAAAAAGATAGAAACAAGATGACCTATTTTGTCTCCAAACAATCTCGCGCAGTCGGAGGCATCTTCTTAAATTTAACATTAAAAATCTATTACCTCTGACAGCATGAGATTGGTTTTTGATTTTTTTATTTACTTGTTCTTAATCAGTAGAATCACTGCTTCAAATGATTATACGATGCATGTGCTCGAAAAGAGCGTTTTCCAAGCTGCCAAATTGTGCGGAAAGTGCCACTTTTTCGCACTAGTGCTTTTTACTTTTCAGTTTTTTTTTTTTATTTTTAACTCTGTCGTCAGCCCGACGCAGAGTTCTTATTGTATACTAAATGGTACATGTAAATTGTAAAACTGGAAATAAAGATTTTTATTATTATTATTATTTATTATTATTATTTGAGAAAAGTTTTACAAATTAGTCAAGTACAGATTATCATTCATAATAGGTACAATAAAACTAATACTTCATTAGACGCGTTCTTAATTACTCTAGATTTTGATTTTGATCAATAAATTAATTTTGAATATTCATTAAATATGTTTGGCTGAACGCATATTTTACTCGTGCCTTTTTCGATACGACGTGGCAGCTATTTGCACATGCGCAGTAGTAGATATCGCACGCTTAATCATATACTGACATAACTCAAAAAAAACGTTTTTCGGGAAATCGCAAAAAACGCATACTGATATCTGTCTCAGTCTCGTAGAAACGTTTGCGTGTGAAAGAGACACATATAGGTTTAACTCCGCCTAGAAACAAGATATCAAAAAAATTCCGAGATCGGCCGAAAGAGGGCGTTAAAGTAAACTTCTTGGTGTACTTAACCGATTCCGTGCGGAGGTCTTTTTAGCAATCTTTAGTGCCTGGCGTCAAACAAAAATTCCGTGATGCCTCTGGGGCACCAATTTACGAAATTACTTGAAACGAACACTGTGGGGGCATGATATGGGTGACAAATAAAGACACTTTTATTTACGGGACTCTTTTGACAAATGTCGTTTTAGCAGAGTTTTTTTTTATGTTTTAGTTTTTCCTCTCGGGCACCATACGCCATACGCAATAGATTTACATGGTGCCTGTGCGGCATCATCCGCACGGAAACGGTTAATTAAATTTTGACCGAAACACTAATCGGTCAGTATATGATTAAGCGTACGATATGCTGAGCGCGCATTTATTTAAAATAAACCCGCCATATATTTACTAATTTCTTGCCTAGTTCGGAGTCGATCTGTGTTATAAAATGCCACTCGCCAGAAATCACCTACCTTCCGCACTTGTAGCATAAATAACTATTTCTAAACTGAGGGACTAGACATCGCCATTGCTTTCAAAGCATTAGGTCCTTTATTGTACACACACTTTTCTTCTTGCCGTGAAAAATTACGGTTTATTCGCCGTGTGTAGGTACGATTGTCAGTGTTGTGTGATCACTATGGAAGCTTATTGACGACACGGCGGCACTACGGCATGGCGCCGTCGCCGATATGCGCCGTCTGTCCACGGCGTGATTCTCATCAGTGTTGTATGGCAGTCTAGGGGAATCCGTCGACAGCACCGGATGTTTTCACGTTTCGTGACGGCTTACTTACCCTGATTTTGTTTTTAAAATGGTCATAAATCAAGAATTATTAATTACATTGACTCATGAAAGGCCTGTAATATGGGATAAGAATTGATAAGTTGATCGAATGTACCTATCCAAAAACTTATTTACCTTTTTTTCTTATTTGAGTACTTTATACACGTAATGATGATCTTTTTGCACAGAAAAAACACAACTGAGCCGTACGTCCGGTTGTTCGCCGTGTCATGTACACACGACTACATATCAAGCTATTCATTTCCAGTATAAGCTGATCTCGCATTGTATATGATTTCCCTACAATGAGGGGTCAGCTTAAACTGGAAATGTATAGCTAGATATGTAGCCGTGTGGTCAAGCTCACGTTTTTTCTACGGCGCGGTTTTTACGCCGTACCGTAATGAAACTGTGCCGTGTACGTGGCTTTACGTATTTCTACAACGACGTTCAACAGGACTGACATAAGCTTTCCGGCAGCTTGTGTCAGCCGAATACATTTTTGGCTATTCCATTATCGTTATCGCCGATAGAATGTCACTTTGTCTAGGCTGTCTGGATTGTCTTAGCCTGTACTGGCCTGCTTTCGTGTAATTTCAACTTCATCGCACAAATTGACAAGGTCAATTTATTACAAGGATCAAATCTTCAAGGTCTTTCAGGATTGTATCATTTTTGTCATTCTATTCATACTTTTACTTGAGTACTAGGTAGTAACTGGTTAAGTTGGCCTAGCATAGTACGCAGTTTTAAAATACTTATACTGGTTTTATTACAACAGAAGTGCGGTATTCTGTACATTAGGTAGTTCCTTTAGGACGCGAAGAAAACTGCAGGCAAAAGCTAGTTAATTATAAAACTATCAAGCAATTTTACTTCAACCCAGCTTGAAAGCGGAAGGTTTCCGCAGCCTCGGAAGCAATTAAACTTTTTATACCCAAACGATTGATGTTCAGGGAATAAAAAATGGTTTTTTCTTTTTATAGTAACCGCAGACTTCTGAAGCGTAAACTGAAGGCTAGAGCTGCCGTCGATGATTATATTCACGCTATTTGAACTCGCAAGGTGAGCTGGACTCAAGGTTATGATGTAGAAAACAGACTTACTGATCAAACAGAAACAAATGTAGGTAAGTACCTACTTTGTTGTTATGTCATAATAAAAGAACAATGGCGAAATCTTATTTGAAATAGAGAACGTCTAAAAGTGAGACATTTAAGAAAGAAATTCAAATAATAATAACTAAGTTTTTCTAACTATCATTATTATCTAGTTAAGGGTAAAAAAAATAATGTACGAGTATAATGGAAAGTTATTTGACTACTTCATTTTAAAAGATTAGGAAAGTGTTGGTTGGATTGGTTTAGTATTGCCATTTTATATTTTTATTTTCCTAAATAGTAGGTACCTACAGCAAAATACAATTTGGATCTGGACGTACGACATTAATTTAAAACGAGCACACTACTAGTTCATCGAAACATTTTAAAACACGAAGATTAGGTAGTTAATCAAAATTTAAAAAAATTGCAGTTTTCAAACAAGATAAATAGCAGAATCAACTGCATAAAAAGTAAACACGCTTTATCTACGCAGTCACTGACCAACGGTGCGGTGCGGGGTGCGGGGTGCGGGGTGCGGGGTGCGGGGCGCGGAGGCGGCAATGTTTACCTATTATTACGGACTTAGATCTAAATCATGTTGAAAAATAAGAAAATGAAAAATAATTTCCTGTGGCTAAAGTATTCATTGGATTTGATTGATTTTTTGTATACGGGTAAAGAACATGATTCTCTTTACGTGGTTCCAAGGAATGTCAATCTTTCTATTCCACCTTGTATACTGTCAGGTGTTGTTAAGTAAATGAATAAATAACACATTTAGTTTGTTGTCTAACTTAGTTTATTCTGTGTTCTTCCTTAGATAAGAATATTTCAGTAAAGTAGGAAAAATATGAAATGTAATGGCAATTCTGAACTAAAAAGACTAGTATTCAAAGTCTTCAATATACAGGCCATTTTTTTAATCACCATCCAAATTTTCGCAGGGTGTTCTACCCATGAATACGAACAACTTTTACTATGGGACCAACTCTGAAATCACGAAAAAAAATCAGCTGTTTCATACATTTTGGTCGAGTAGGTATTGAACTTTTGTATGAATCAGCTGATTTTTTCTTCGTGATTTCAGATTTGGTCCCATAGTAAAAGTTGTTCATATTCATGGGTAGAACACCCTGCGAAAATTTTAATAGTGATTTAAAAAATGCCCTGTATAATTCGTATAGCTTAATTGTTGACAGTTTATAACTCTTGACCAAAAGAATATAACAATAAAGTCTTGACCAGAAGCTTGCGCTCTGTACTGTGTTGTTCAAAAGTTCAACACTGAATATCAATATTAATCTCCGACATCTCTAACAAAAAATCATGCACAAACTAGCTCAGAAAAGGACGCTGAGTTAAATAAGATGTTTCATTAAAAGACGTAATAATTTAATTTCAAATACAACAATGTATGGGAAACTGCCATTGTTCTTTAAGGACTGTTATTCTAAGGGTGCCGATGTTGCAGAACAGGCTTGCTTTTATTCTCAATTTGGACTTATAATTTGAGTTTATCTATCCTAAATGTAGTTTTAATACGATTTAACACTCTAAATGGATCCCTTCTTACAAATCTTCCTACAGTGATACCAGTTAAAAAAGTAACCCTGTATAGTTCATGGTTACACGAGAGAAGAACCAAGTATTTACAAGGCACGCCCTAGGAGGATATATACTACTCAAAACAAAATCCTTACTTTGTTTTGAGTAGTATACAGGATAATTTTAAAAGGAGTGCGAATATTTCAGGAGGTAATCAGGTGCATAAAACTGGACAACTTTCCCCAAGGAACATAGGTCGAAATCTTAAAATTGAAAATCGACTTTTCATACAAAGTGACTGGTCAAGTGACTTACTTTTGTATGAGAAGTTAAATTTTATTTTTTAGATTTCGACCTATGTTCTTTGGGGAAAGTTGTTCAGTTTTATGCACCTGATTATCTGCTAAAATATCCGCACTCCTTTTAAACTTATCCTGTATGACAAGTGGCCCCTGCCACTTGTTATTTTTACATTTCAGTGTAATTTAAAAAACATTAACTAATAGCTCAGTAACAAAATATCGATGTGACGAACTCTTCGATATCTAACCTCTTTCATGTTATGCTTGAGATCAAATGGTGACCATAATTTAAAAAAATTATTAATTTTAAATTTTCTTGTAATCTTGTTTCGATTTTTCTTTAAGTTTTGTTTCGATTAGCGGCTTGGTATTCTGAAAATTATCATAATTTTGTGTAGTTATCTTATTAAAACAACATCTGGCGGTAATATGCCACAAATACGAAGACATATGGACACAATTACTGCAATCGGAGCCGTTACAATGATCCAAGAAGGAAATTCGTAACGGTCTGTGGGGTTTGCAACTGGGTTTTTCTCGAAGATCTATCTAAAATGCTTGGAATCGCTTCCAAGAGACCGGCAGTGTTGCAAGAAGACCAGGTTCGGGTAGAGTTCGCATTACAACTGTTCACGTGGATCGGTACTTACATCCGGCTAAGTGCCCGCCGAGAACGCACAGTGACGGCTCGTAACTTACAAAATCGCGTACGATAGCAACGGGTACTCGTGTCAGTAACAAAACTATCCGGAATCGATTGCACGAAGACCAGCAAACTTCAAAACATGCATTCTAGGTTTTAGGAGTGCATAGCTAAAAGAGGAGGGAATACGCGTTATTAAGAAACAGAAAATGAAAGAAAAAGTGAAGATTTTTTTAGATTTTAGTGACTTTTCGTTGTTTGTGTTTTTTATCTTAAATTATCATTGTTTATTTAAAGTTAAATAAACATGTTTATTGATAATTTATTTAAACAGTTAGTAGTCTGAACGATAAACAATAACATTGTTTTATATATACTAAAACCAAAGAATTAATTTAATCATTTTCATGGTACGCCTTGAATAACTAGTGGCCCTATGTACGGGCGGCAGCTCCGCACACTGAGATGTAGATGGACGAATCAAACGGGATGTGTACAGGAAATAAAATCACTGTTTTGTGTCCGTTAATGATCGACAGTTTGTTAGGTAAACATTAAAATATATAATACCTAAAGTAGGTGACTTGTGGCGGGCGTAATAGCCTAGTCAGCAAATGTACATAAATCGGTGAATTTAGCAACTGCTTGACCAGGTAAAAACTAAAACAATTGATATCATGTGGCGATGCTCGTACACCCTTATTTTGTTTTGAGTAGTTTAGATACACCTTGTTGTACACCTTAAGGCTTATTAGTGATGTCCTTCAGAAAGGTTAGGTGCATAGTACTCGCACCCGGCGTGCGTAAGCAAAAGGAGAATGTAAGGATTGTAGTAGGTGGCGTTCTGTAGTTTCTTGCCTAACCCCATGGGCAGAAGGCGTGAGTAAGAATCGTCATCATGATAATATTCAGAGGACTCTACTGAATATAAAAATCTTCAAATACTTAAGTATTTGCATGCAAACTTCCTGTTGTACACCTTCTCGTGACTTTGGAGAGTTAAAATTAGAATATTGCATACTAGGCCGTTCGTCACATATGAGAGCCACATTAACCTATTTTCGTCGCCTAGTCTTTGACCAGCTATTAAAGCTTTTTAACTTGGTTTACACTAGGGACCGAAAACCTTTATAAATTACGGTACAGGTGTCGAAGAATTTTGGTTACCTCTACGACTAAGGTTACCCGCTATCTGGGTAACCAAGAAGAACCGTTACCTCTATTTAGGTTACCGTTTCAATATTGGTTACCTAAAAAACCGTAAGCATACGACGAAGAAACGGAATATCGCCAGCCAGCCAGGAGCCAGGCAGGGTTGCCAGACGAGTTCGAGTGAATTATCGTATCAATATTCGAAAATTATCGTACCAGATGAAAAATTATCGCACACCTACCAGAACCGCGCGAAACGCGCTATTTCGCAAAACTAGAAATAGGATAGGAATTTTAGAAAGTTGTGAAATTAGACAGAAATTTTAAAATAACTTACGGTATTTATTTTATATAAGAGTGGAATCATCGGTATCACTATTTACTTCTACGCCTGCAGCAGCGCCAGCCGTTTTTGAATAAAGGACTGCTGAAGTCATTCGTGATATCATTTTATCAGTTGGTTTAAAACCATAACAGCATTCTTTTGATTGGTTTTTTACGCATTGCGCTGAAAGTAAAACCCCTTTAACAGTTTTTGTTGCAAGTTTGTTTCTTATTCTGGTTTTCGTCAAATTATTTTTGCTGAATAGTCGTTCGGTGTCTGCATTTGAATGTGGAAGGGTCAAAACAGCCAGAGTAAATTGAGGTAAAACTGTGTATGTCTGCTCTCCATCAATAGCCATTTGCGAAATTTTATGCCAAAATACGTCAACTTCTTTTTCCTGGGCGACATCGGGACTAACTTGATTCAACGGTAGACGTCGCCACTCATCGTCTAGTTGCTACAATTCATTATGTTCCCTTGGCTTCGCTCTGGGACATAGTTCACACAAAAATAAGAGTGACGAAGTGCTGTCTCGCTGTCTTGCCGACAAAGCTTTTTCTGGTTGTAGAATTGGCAGCGCCATCAGCAATTTGTCGTCAAATGGGAAGCGATCGTTAATTCCTTTGCATAAATGCAGTAATAAGGTCAAGCTTTGCCGTCACATCAGGATTATTAAGACCTTCCATGACAGCGACTCCCAAATATATGCACTCCAGCCGTATGAATCTGCTAGTATCGTCAGGTTGAATTTCTGTGAGATTTGTCCTTGCAACATAGTCCTGGTACATGTACGTGGAAAGAAATTCACGGTATGCAGTTGCCATTTTGTCATGGAGTGTCGTGACTACAACTGTTGTTGACTGAAAAAATGCATTCATATAAGTGACTTTCGGAAGCACCCAAGCTAAGAAGCTGTAGAACAATTTCGTAAATGAGTCTTGAAGGGCATTGAAAATTTGTTCAGCTGCAAGTGTACGATCTGCAAGCCAGACATCAGTGCCAGACATCAGTAAAGTAAAGCCGAAGAGCTTGCCACTGTTCCAAAATTCGTTCTATCGCAGGTAGAAAGGAGAGCCAGCGGGTGATAGCCAAGCCAAGCATCTGGTGATCCTTTACGGATGTAAACTCTTGAAATTGCTGCAACTGAGCCTTTCTCTTGGCACTTTGCCTGAAATAGGAAAAAATATTTCGGGCCAAATCTTCACATAATCGTGGCCGGGTCTTGCATGCATCACTGGATGCCCGGTGCAAAGAATGACATACGCATTTCATTAGCATAACACCTGGACATTCTTGTCGCAGACGACTTATAATGGAGTTGTAGTCACCGACGTTGTTGCTTGCAGAATCACAACCAAAGCCCAATAAGTTTTCCAAAGGTATATCATTTGCTTTTAAAGAGCTTATCATCAGCTCGTAAAGCCGCGCACCAGTGGCACCTTCCTCTGCAGCAGCCACATCTCCTTTTGGGAATACATCATGCAAGTCATACAACCTACTTACAATACGGCCCGCTGTCGAGTCGTAAAATCGGACCATAATGCATGATGTCTTGCAAGACATGTCAGTAGACTCATCTGTCAGAATAGAGAATTTTACCTTCTTCACTTTCTCACATATTTCTTCTTCGTGTGCAGCACCTATCACGTTAGTCACAATTTGTGTGCATTTAGTTCTTTTCATTAGCATTCCTTGGCATATTGTAGAATCAGGAAAACAGGATTTTAGCGTTGGAACAAGATGATCCAATATTTTAAATGCTAAGTTGTGCGTAGCAAAAAAGGCACTCATCTTCAGTAATTTGTTTTTTCAGTTGTGACACTCCAGATCCAGACGAACCCTTTTCAACAAAGGAGACGTTTCAAAATGGGCCCAGAATATGTACAATACCTCGAAAAATTGAGAAAAATCCGTGGAATTCGGGAAAAATACTGATAAATTGCATAAATGCATATTTCTCTTGTAATAATTTGATATTTATCAATTATTTTATCGACTTTCAATATGGCGTCTCGCCAATTTAGGTACTCTGTGGTTAAAAACCAATGACAGTAAACTATAGATCGACCATTGATCATAGATCGTGAACTGTCTACTGTCACTTCAGTCGCTTTCGTTGTCGATCGTGTTCTGATGTTCTGTTCTCTCGAGTTATTTTTAACAACCTGGCTTTTGTTTATCGCTTCATTGTTTTTGTCTGAGTTAATATTTCGACTATTGAATGTTTGTATTTTGTACGTTTATGCTATAAGTAAAAATCTTGGCATATCGCAGGTCAACCTATGAGGTTGTCGTCTGCTTAACTGGACTATATGTACAGACGCCAGTACATCAAGCTACTACAATCTGTCAGATTTCTTTAATAGATTTTCGACTTTACAATTAGATCTAAAATAATATTGCAAAAGACTAAAAGTACGACAATGTTATGATTCTCTTTGACAATGTAATATGACAGAAGTAAACATGTCAAATGTCAATATCAATCAACATGACAACTTACCGCCATGATGAGTTTTTCTTGTGTGTTGCAATTTCAATTGTACATTCTTGTACTTTACTACCAAACAAAGCCAATTAAAAGTAATTGGATGATTGGAAACTATTTTAATTGTGTTTCCCCATTTTTTAGTAGGGTGTACCAATACATGGCCGGGGCTCCATACATTTTGAAACATCTCCTTTGGCCATCATGCTTGAGGTAGTAGCGTCTCGACTCTTCATAACTTTTTGGTGCCGCTTGGATGCATAATGCAGTTTAATTGTTGTACTATTTGCTGATAAGGTTAAATCGCACCAAGAACATTTAGCTTTTCCTTTATCGTTAGGATGAGGTTTTAACCACAATAATAGGTCAGGTCCAAAATCCTTAGTGTTTTTCTCCCAATCACTTCTATATTTTTGAAGACGATGCTTTGAATTATCATCTTTTTTTTTGGGGTATGATATCCCAGAACCTCACTGTTGTCATCGGTGTCACTTGACATATTAAGATCTTATTTATTTACCTGAAATCCCGAATAATACTAAATAAATACCTACCTATTTAATCAGGAAAACAACATTGCTAACTAAAATTGGACGATGTGCACATTGTTACACAACCACAAGCAACTAAAAAGTAAAAAACAAAGTCACTTACCAAAGTTGAAAGTACGATAATCCGAGTAATTTAGAACCTTTTATCAATTTCAAACTTAGTTACACTCGGCTAGCGAACTCAACCATAAATAAGAATAAATTACAGAGTAAGTAGTACTGAATAAATGAACTATCATTGTCATTCGTTCGTTGGTTTGATAGATTCGAAGGGAAATCCCCAACCATCAACATTATTTTGTATTTTTAGATGATTTTAAGGCACTGGATAATAGTCTTTTCACCCCACTTCGGAGGAGGGTTGGATATTATCGTACTTTGGCGTACGATAATACATATTGTATCGTACATCGTACGAGTGTCGAAATTATCGTACATGTCTGGCATGGGTCGTGATTAGGGCTTGCAATCCGGATATCCGGATATCCGTATTATCCGGATATCCGCCGATTTTCAAATCCGGATTTTACTTGAATCACCATCCGGGTTTTTCGGATGTTACGGATAGTTGTATTTCTCTTTTAAATATTAAATAAAAAGCTGTTATCTGTAAAGTACTTAACTGTTATTACGTTATTTATTATTTTAATATAGTTAATCACTTTTGCAATTATTTATGCACTTCACAAATCACAATAAGTCAATTTAGTGACAGAGATCATAACAACATTGACCATTTGTTAACTTTATGTTAAACTCACATCCATACTGCACGCATTTTCAAGATTGTATTGCATAAATTGCATTGTATCGCACGCACAGTCGATTCTCACTTAAAACCAGTTTTTGTTCTAAACTTTTCACCCACGCTGAGCCCCTCATTGTTATTGTCAATCGGCGGCGGTTCGGCCCTTCGCGCACTCATAAACAAGTTGTATTCCATGTAGAGAGGTGTTGTGTTAAGTTTGTGTAAAAAGCTAATGCAGTCAGATGTAAGTAACTTTAATTCTTGACTTTCGCTATGGCTGTTGATAGTAATGTACGTACGCGTATTAACTCATATAGTTTAATCAATGTTGTTTAACAAGTCTAGAATTTTCAAAATTAAATAGGGCTTTTCTTTGTTTTCAGAGTTTTGTGATTAAAAATATTCAGATTTGCTAAAAATGGCATCCAAAACTCAATTTTTTGAATATAAAAAATGTTTGCAAGTGAAGAACTCAGTCTGGCAGCATTTTAAACGCAGTGTTGATGGGGCTCAGGCACAATGCAATATTTGCAAACAAGTTTTAAAAATCGCAGGATCGACATCGGCTTTACATAATCACCTTCGATCAAAACATTCAATTAATGTTAAAAATCAAAGCACTTCAAGACCAGAAGGCACATCGATTGGCCAGCCAAGTAGTTCGATTAATATCAGAACACAAGCATCCACTTCTTATTCTGAAGAAAATGTGACACCAAATAAAAAAGCTAAAATAGTCGATTATTTTAAGTCTGATGAGCACGAGAGTATGGAAGTGATGATTTCTAAATTGGCAGCTCTAGACGGATTTGCATTCAGTGCTTTCTGTACATCTCAGACATTGCGTAAACTTTTTTTTAAAAGTGGGCTAAAGTTGCCACAATCACCCCACACAATTAAAAAGATTGTTATAAATCATTGTGAAGAATTAAAGGTAGACCTGAAGAAAGAATTGGACCGATTGAAATCGAAAGAATGCAGTTTTGCAGTAAGTCTGAATGAATGGACATCAGTTCAAAATAAAAGATATATGAACATAAATATACACTCTACACAGTTTAAAAACAAATCATTTAGAAATTTAGGACTCTCGTTGATGACAGACAAAGGTACGGCGGATAATTGCCTTAATCTTCTCAAATCAAAGTTGACACAGTATGGTCTGTCACTGAACGATGATGTTATTTGCCTGGTGACAGATGGCGCTTCGGTGATTTGTGCTCTAGGAAAAAAAACACCAGTGTACCACCAATTGTGTTATGCACACGGGATTCAGCTTGGAGTTCTAGACGTTCTGTATAATAAAAAAGAGCCTGCTGTTGTCATACAAGACAATACTGATAATGATGACAGTACAGAAGATATAGATGTACAAGAAATTGAAGATTCCGATGGTGAAGAAGGTTTTATTGTAGCTACAAGTAATGTACATGCAACCGGGCGTAGAACTGAAGTTTGTTTAAGAAACCAAGATTATAACGAAATAATAAAAAGAGGAAAAGTAGTCAAGATATTTAAAAAATCACCGACCAAGTCTGAGGTGCTTTATAAATACACCGCAGAAGGAGAACAAAAGAATGTTCGTCTTGTCTTAGACTGCAAAACTAGATGGAGCAGTCTTGCTAATATGCTTGATCGGTTCTTATTATTAAAAGAGTCTGTATTCAAAGCATTAATTGATTTTAAATCTGATATATCATTTACTGATACGGAATTACAAAATCTTAAAGAAATTTCGGAATCCCTTAATATAATTAAAGCTACGGTAGAAGCGATCTGTGAAGAAGATGCAAATTTACTGACTGCTGACACAGCGTTAAGATTTATGATTCAGAAATTATCGCAAAGAGATAGCATTATCAGTAATGAACTTCTAGTATCACTCAAAAGAAGAATATCATAACGGCGAGTTCCAGAAATAATCGGTACAATGACATATTTACACAACCCTCACAATTTTTATGAAGAGCGAAGTACACACGACTGTCTTTTTGAAAATCCTTCAAACGAATCTGTGAGACTGACGATTGTTAAAATTATTTCTACATTTTTTGACACACAACAACCAGATCCAACAGTCATAACTTCAGCGGACAATACACAAGATACAGAAGGTTGCTCTTCTTCAACTGAAAGCGTATCAATTAAAACACAAATACGAGAAGAAATCATCCGCTTTATGAGTCAGCCATCTTCTGCGCAGCGACCAACTTCTTCAACAAATGATTTAGACACCACAATTCGAGTAGAGATGGCACTATTTGATGAGAATGGTCAGAGAAGCAGGAATTTAGAAAGGGTTTATAATCTACTTTTACAAATACCACCGACCAGCGTTGAAGCAGAAAGAGTGTTCTCTGCTACAGGATATTTATGTAACCATTTAAGAACTTCCATGAAAGAAGATTCATTAGATAGTTTAAGCTTTTTACGATACTTTTTACGATCATATTACCAGAATTTGGATAAAAAATAATTTAAGAGTTACGTAATATTTTATTAAGGACATTTGATTATTTTGTTTTATTTTATTTGATTTATACTATTGTTGTTTAATAATTAAGCTGATTTGCAAGTGATATTTTTTTTAATTATTATGTTTTAAATAGGTTGATTTGATTGGGATGTTGTGATTTGTGATAAATGTAAGATCTAATTTTTAATTAGAATTGTTTTTAGTATGAAAAGAATGGATACAAATTATTTGTGCGGTATCGGTGTTTTATTGTATAATTTTAGAAAGAGAACTAGTTTTTTTTACGTGATTGTTACTTGAAATATTAGTATAGTTTATTATTTTTTTGTCATTTTGCTTAAGAGACTGATTAAAACGTGTTACAAAAGATTGTTAGTTTTATTTATAATAAAAACTGAAAAAAACCGTATTATCCGCATTATCCGGATATTCCGGATAGTAAAATATTAATATCCGTATTATCCGGATAGTAAAAATGAACGGATATTGCAAGCCCTAGTCGTGATTGGTTGGCGTTTGCCGACGCACGGCGCGCGGGTCGACGCGACTCTTTGACACACACACAGCGATGCGCGCCCTTCGCCTAATGCCGACGGGCACGTGTAAGATAGAGGTAATTTATATTTCGGTTACCGGTATTAATCGATATCAATTCGACATAAGAAAAATAGACTGGATTGGGCAAAAGCGCACCAAAACTGGACAATAGAGCAATGGGAAAATGTCCTTTGGAGTGACGAATCAAAGTTTCAGATTTTCGAATCCAATAGACGTGTGTCGCGTGTGACGCCGGTCTTAAGAAGAGAGGGCTTCAGATGCATGTACTGTGCCTACTACAAACATGGTGGAGGTAATGTCATAGTATGGGGGTGTTTTGGCAACAATAAACCCGGAAATCTTGTGAAGATAACCGGAAAACTAAACAAGGAATGTTACTTGAAAATTCTCCAAAATTCCGCCGTACCCAGTGGACTAAATCTAATTCGTCCTGGATTCATTTTCCAACAGGATAATGATCCTAAGCATTCATCTAAACTGTGCCAGACCTTTTTGAACAAGAAAAAAGATGAAAAAATCTTAAACATCATGCAATGGCCATCTCAATCACCTGATCTTTCTCCCATTTGGTTTGGGATGAACTCGATAGAAGGGTGAAAGTTCTCCTACGAGCTCAGAACATTTGTGGAAGCTATTAGAGAGCGAATGGAACAAATTAGATGAAGATTATTTTAATAAATTTTAATTTAATTTTATATTGTATGTAAAATTTCTGTTCTGCGTAAATTAGTTTTTGTTTATATTTTAATTTTTTATCAATACATTGAAATTGAAATGACTTTGTTTTGTTTTATTTGATTTTACCTTGCTGCTTCCAACCTTTTGGACGGTAGTGTATTTACAGGGTGTAAGGGACAGCCTTCCGCAGACTGATGTGGTGAATTCAATATATCATACTAAGATGACCGGTACACGAAATTATTTCAGGAACGTTATGAGAATCTAGTAAACCTGATTTGTTTTATTACCTCACACGCAATGTACCGCTACCGCGGCAAAACGCGCGTAGCGAACGGCAGCGCAGCGAGCCTTCGGCCGCCGAGTAATTCAACATCCATTGCTGATTTTTTTTTATTTTAGCTGTTTTATTTACATAAATGGAGTGCTACTTACAGAAAGTGTCATTTTCCATTGAAGTAAAGGTATAGTAACTGAATATACGATAAAAAAAAATTCCTGAGAATATTTCCGATGGAATATGATTCAAAATAAGGAGCTGAATGCACCCTGTTAGTTTGCGGAGGGCTGTCGCTTACACCCTGTATTAAGATATATTTTTATCCCGGTATTACGTTCTCGTGGGATAATTTCCGACGCTGGCGAAGCCGCGGGCAAAAGCTAGTTATGAATATGTGACTATTGTGAAAGGACACAAAATAAGGCGAATAACAATGAATAATTTCGCTTACAAGAAATCCTGATTTCCCCAAAGGTTCCGCCTTCTGCGAAAACATTCACTGCTGTAGGAGGAAACCTGGTCGCAATACTTGCAACATTAAGTATTCATAACATTTAGGTTTAGTACAGATTTTCCGACTGCGCGCGCTTATCTGACGTGCGGCGTGCGTCAGATCGGTTCACATGATCACGCAATGAATGTAGGCGTAGGATGTTCGCACGTCGTTTTGTTGCTATAAGCTGAACCCAGCCTAATCAATATACCTTTATAACACATTAATTAATGGCGCTGTCTCAGTTCTGTAGGTATAAGAAACTAGACAATAGTGGCGCAGCTACAATTATCATTAGAGGGAAGCCGAAGATAAAATTGTTCAGTTCTCATAAACTCGGACAAAAAACTGTAGGTTTTTAATCTTATGATGTATTAAACTGGTATTAAATATAATTATGTAATATGATGTGATACACAGTTATACACACAGGTGTACCATATTATTTGGCAATAGTAGACATTAAGAAGAGTGGTTGTTTCGAAGGGAAGCCGATAGGAATCGGGTTGTATGAAGGCTACGCCCCTGCAAGATAGGACCTTTTTTATTGTCTTTGTCAAAATCTGAGGTAGCAATTTCTTCCTTCATTCGTTATAGAGTCCACAAAGCGTTTTCTAGAGATTCGATACAACTAAGAAGACTCGCCAACTCGATAATTAAACGATCAATACTATCAATTACTTATTACAAAGTACTTATGGGAATATTTACAGGTAGGTAAGTAGCAGGCCGCATCCTAACCAAAGCGATAGTCATGCGTGTTTGCGCTACGATCGCTTTGGTTAGGTTCAGTTATCATTTTGTTCGGCGAATCAGAACGCGTGGTCGCGCCAGCAGAGGCACCTTCCCTTTTTCCGAGCAAAAAATGACGTTATGAACGCGACAACCGCGTATTCGCGCGAAATATCATTTTGGTCAGGACGCGGGGGCAGACTTGCTAGCTCTAATTAGTGAGACAAAACATGGAGAACTCATTAAGAAGACTTCCTTTTACTTTCTTAGAGTTGAAATATTATCAGTACAACTAATTATGTCTCAGAGTTCGATCAATATTAATATTAGGTACTAATTATTAATGTGTTTGTATCTATATGCAAGTAGTTTTTGTTATGATTAGGTGTTGCTTTCCATTGCCAATGTGTACTTATAAGTCCCTCGACTCTACCGAAGAATCTACTAGAATATGTACAATATAATGTATAAATATGACAATATAAACTCTACCAGAATAGTGTACTGACATCGCAACGAAAACATGCTAGTCGGAGCCTCGGAGGAGGTAAATCAAAATTAGCTCACCAAAATCCAACTTAACATAATATCCAAAAAAAAAATTGATACTAAATAAAGTCCTATTAAATAAGATGTGGTTATCAATACAAAGAACAACTGTAAACATCTTCAGGGATTCCCGTTTGTTAACGAGTTGACGTAAGAGTCCATAATTATTAATTACTAGCGTCTGCCCGCGACTTTGGCCGCATAAATTTTTTTGCTCCCCCGTCCCACCCCGTCGCACCGCATCGCCCGCCCGCGCTATTACTTCGTTTTTGGTTGGCGTTCTTTCTGACTTTTTTCTTTTTGCTCAGCTCCTAAGGGTCCTAGCGTGATGTTAAATAAAAGCCTTCCTCAAGAATTGGGCTGTCAAATGCGAAAATAATTTTTCAAATCCGATTGGTAGTCTCCAGAGATAAGCGCGTTTAAACGTACAAACAAAACAAACAAACAATCAAAAAAACTGTTCAGCTTTATTAGTATACATAAAATAAGTATGTGTAGACGATCATCAAATCAACCACTGCAACTCGACAGAAGTTAATAATGAAGTAACAGTAAATAATAATTATAACCTAAAATATAGTAAACATACAATAATGCTATTGTATTAATATAATAAACTTGATGAATCATCGGCAACGCGTCATCGTAGAACGGCTTATCAACGCACTTTTAAAACTAAGGCTTGGATATCTCATTGTTATATTATGGTATGATACGATCGACGATAGTGTGCTGTGTGGGCCACGTATTTTATTAAAGGAATCAAAAATCAAACATACATCCATACTAATATTATAAATGCGAAAGGAACTCAATATGTCTGGGATTTCGATTTTTGGAACACATGTAGACCAAGATCAACATACACACATAGACATATATAGATACTTTTCATCCCGGTATGGTAGCGCATTACCGTGGGACAAATTCCAACCTCCACACGGGAAGTGTACCTATGTAGGTACAACACCCACATTGATGATTCCATATTACACATATTATTTTAAAATGATCATGAAAAGCCGTAGATGCTTAAAGACTAGACAGCAGATTAGGTAGAAAAGTTTTAAAATTGTGATTCAGAAATGATCATAGGAGAGGGCAGGCCACGCGAGGCGTGAATCTACAACCTGATCAATTTAGGGAAGAATTGGATGCGGAGGGCTTACGACCGTGCGATGGAGGAGACCTACACTCAGCATTGGATGGAAACGCGTGGTTTTTGTAAAAGAGAAAGGTTGAATATTTGCAAAATTGTTGATGCAATACCTAAGGTTGTCTGGGAAAATTATTTATTGACATAAAACAAGTTGTACAACAAATGATAGAATTCTCTGACTCCTGCGCTAGTTTGCTCTTGCGAGTCTCCACTCATGCCGGCCAAAAAAGGCAAGAATGAGGTGGGAGCTCTGTTCCTCGTCAGTGTTCACTCCAGCTGGTCAATTAAGGCAAGCCAGAGATGAGGAACAAGACTTCTCCCGGGAGATAAGGTCCGTGGGATCGCTACTGCCCAACAGCTCGCCACATGCTGCTCTGCGGGTTTCTGTATCTCTCTTGGTCTGGCTCCTCATCCTAAACTACCGGCACAGACCTAGAGTTCGGAGTGCGCAAGCCCCACCACGACGTCAACGTAGAGTTACGGCGGTGGGGTTATTATTATTATTATCATTATTTTAAAAATATCTCTAACATATCTCGGGACCCTGGGGTCCCGGACCTTTGGAGGTACGAGAGGCCGAAGCCAACTCGCAGAGGCCCCTTAGACAATTTTAAATGATGAGGATTATTATTACTAAATGCTTTGATGTTAAGAGCAGAAACAGTGCTCTGGGCCGAGTGCTTACATACGTCTTGGCAACCCTATCATCACAATAAATTCTCTTACCGTTATACCAATTCCTTTGAAGTCGGCACAGTATGGTTTTCTTCTTCCATACTTCCCTACAAGTCTAGCCAAATCATCTTCACACAGTCCATTCATTGTTTGACATTTTCCTCATTCCTCCGCATCCGTGCCCACACCATAACAACCGATTTCCACACAAGTTTTCAAGTCACCGCTGTCTGCTACCGCTTTTAGACTTCCTCTTGTCAATTAATCAGTCTCAGTAGCCTTTTCCCAACTATGTTGGGGTCGGATTCCAGTCTAACCGGATGCAGCTGTATACTAGTACTTTACATGGAGTTATAAATCTAATGAAGATAACCAAAAAAAAAAGTATTTACTAAACTCAGAATTTCAAGTAAATACACTACCAGCGGTCGTTGACCCCGTAGTCAGTAAGTTTTGAATTATTGTTTTTCTATGTTTTTAGATATCGATACCCATCACGTCTGCGGAGTTTCACTAGCTAATTGAATTTTTCTCTGTATGCTTATTGGCACCCCTATGTCTGTACAATCGTCCGGAATCCGGAACGCAATTATATGGAGCATCGCGCGCCATCCATATTATGAACGGATACTGCATCGCAGTTCAATAGCAGGCTATTAGAAACATTCACATGCTAATAGTTCAGTGTTATCGTAACATAGTAGGTACTCAAATAATCACGTTAGATTACGGCTCATATTCAACATGATAATCAGTAGAGGTGTAGCGTTGGTGCAGTCAGGGAAATTAATTGTTAAGCAAATTGACACCCTACGTGTATTCACCCTGTTAAGTGAGTTGAAATTGTTTATTCAGTAAATAGCATATCGGAATCACTTTTACACGTCACATTAAAAAATATATAAGCTAAGTAGATGGAGTGTTATACCCATTTCATACAACTGTCAAAGAATGACAGTTGTGATTTGAAAATTCAAATCATTCTTACTCTCTCTGTCATTCTTTGACAGTTGTACAATCAATCAAGTATCGGACCATTTAAGTTGGCAGTCAATTTGCTTAAAAAATAACTTCCCTGACTGTACAACAGTCATTGTTTTTGTTCGGAACCTAATGCCGCCAGTTCGATATATTTATGACATGATAAAGGTTTAAGATAATTAAGCGAATTCAGTAATCGCCGGTGTAGTAAAAACTGAAATGATGTGCGGACTGAGGACTAGCTGTTGCCCGCACTTTCGTACGCAAACGCATCCTACTATCTTGTTCATGTACAGTCGCGGAACGAAAAGGTTAAGCGCTTTTGGGACAATTTTTATTCAAGATTTATAATCAATATTAGTTTTGATCTGTTCTATCTGAACCGGTATATCTGTTCACCAACATTCAAACTACCGGTTAGATATTTAAACAGTTGGTTTATGTCAAATTTCGTAAGGAAAGAACTGATTAAATATCTAAACAGTTGTTTTAAAAGTCTGTGAACTCCGCACTTAAATTGATATCAAAATTAACAATTATACTACTTTACAATTAATTTTGTTAAAAATTAGTGAGAGGTACAAGTTTCAACAAGTCGTTAGCACACCCTGCCCATCGGTTTATATTCATCATCATCATCATCATCCACAGCCCAACTTCACTCTCTGCTGAGCATACGCTCGGTTTATATTACTTGTCATCATAATCAGCCTATAATGTTCCCACTGCTGGGACAAACTCCTCTCGATGAGAGGGAGTGGGCCGTAATCTACCACGCGGGCCCAGTGTGGGTTGGTAGATGACACGTGTCTTTGAATGTTTGGTTCCTTCACCGTTTTGAGAGCAGTGGTGCTGAATGAATTTACACCAAGTAAAGCGCCTGTCTGGGTTCGAGCCTACGACCTACAACTCGTAAATCGCGTAACAAATAATTAAGCATTAATCGAATTTCACGAATTCCGCGCAGAATATTAATAACTAATTTATTGAACAAACATTTGTTCCATACGAAGCTTCATATCGTAATCGAATTTCAGACATTCATGAAATATCCAATCAAGGAATATTTGCTTACAGTCCGGATTCGCGATGCACATCAGTATTTGCTTATTATTATTAACTGAATGTGTAATTCCCGTATCCCTGCAATAAGTGATGTCACTCGGAAAGCTGCCACGCTTAAATGAAATTGGGCTGAACACATCTGCCGCATGTCAGACGATCATTGGGCCAAACTTACGACGACCCAATGGGTCCCGCTTAATGGCAAACGACATCGCAGCAGGCCCAGACGAAGACGATGAGATGAGCTGGACTCTTTTAATAAAGATTGGTCCTTGGCAGCTTTGGACAGAAAGAAGTGGAAAGGGAGTAGGGAGGCATTTGCCCAGCAGAGGGACAATAACGGCTAATAAAAAATAAATAATTCCCGTATCGAGGAGTAAAATGAATATAATTAAAGCGCGGGTGAGAGGCTCGCTAACGCTCACCCCTGAGACCGTAACCAACATTCTGATTTTAAAACTTTGTCGTTGCAGCTTTCAATTTCCTTTTAGTGAAGTGGGTGACAGGGTTGACACGTAATATTATTTACTTGGTCTGGTTAATATTGTTTACCTAGTAACTGGGTTGGGGAGGTCAGATAGGCAGTCACTCCATGTAAAATACTGGTATTCAGCTGCATCCGGTTAGACTGGAAGGCGAACCCAACATAGATGGGAAAAGGCTATCAGATGATGATAATGAGCAGAATCACACATAACATCGAACTTCTTCCTTATACATTTGTTATATAACAAACAAACAATGGGGCACTTAATATCGTGTCCAGCATGTCTTGTTGTCTGCACGCTACAGGAGCTGATGGACGCTACTGAAGGTGCCAAGCTCGTAACCAAATTCTGGGCCGACTCTTTATAGATTGTCATCGTCACGCTAAGAAGAAAATCCTTTTACACACATCAGCGAGCTAAACCCTAAAAAAAATACTAGAAAGGATTCATAATAGGCGTCCGAGACTAGTTTGTTAACTGATTGCTCCCTAGAGGCAGCACTATCGTTATTTTGCTATGGTGTGGCTATCGCTGATACATAATACGGATTTGCGATTTAAGAGCAATTATTGCGCAAATTTCATTTTCGCTAGGCTTCTGCAAGATACATAATAAGCCTGCTGTTTATGTGTGTAGTACTATGTAGGCAGGGGTTGTAAAAGTGGATGCCATGGCTTCACAAGTCACGTCTGTAACTTGTCACCGGCACTCGGGCTCGGGCCACTCTTGCTAATTCCTCTGACTTTGTTTTCGAGTGTGAAGGTCGAGCACAATTTTTCTAGGTTTTATTATGCTTATGCAATCAGTATTAATGACCGCTACACTGTTATGAAATTTATAAAACACCTCGTTAATAATTCATCGTTAGTTCCACGTTTCCACTGAATTCAACGAAACTTTTCGACCCAAATATAGTTGACTCATGCAACATCATAAATATATGTTGATAAATATCTTACCACTAGGTAATAGAGCTCTATTTCCGAGAACAGCTGTTCTCGGAAATCTCCTCGACTGCTACTGGTCAACTCGATGGTAATCAACCAATCGACCAATCGGGTAGTGTGTCGCTGTCCGGTAGCATATTGGTTGAGCGCACTCCCGCCCGCACCCCGCGTATTATCGAGAGGGCCAAGTTTACGGCGCGGCGGTTTACCTATAAGTCGAGGATATTAGGTGTACGAGAGCGCTTTGTTAGGCAGCTTAGTTTGACAATCTTTTAGCTATTTTTGCGTTGATTATACAGCCTTTCAGTAACCGGATGTTAGATTACGGGTGTAAATCTAATTACGCGTTGTTAATGCAATTTTCTCTTCAACCATCGGATAAAATGTTGGTGTCAGCTCTAACGCTAAACGGTCCAGTCAGTTGTGTAATTAAGTTTTGTCGCTGGAAAACTGAATTCACCCTGAAATTCGCCACATTCAAGCACTACATCCTAAATAAAGTCAGGCTCAAATTTCAACGCGCACCCGATAGGCTTTAAATATTGATTTTATTATAACTTCTGATAGTACATATCATACAAATGGGTGACTTCGTACCACATTGGTGGGCAATTCCCATACAAAATGTTTTTTTTTTCGATTTTTCGGCTGTTTCTTTGGGTTTTTTCTAATTTCCTTTTCTCCTAAACCACCCCAGTATTGAGGCGCACAAAACAAAAAGAATTCAAATCGGTCGAGCCATTTTCGAGTTTTTGCGAGACTAACGCACGGCAATACAAGAGACTAATACAAGGTGTAACATAAATAACGCACAACCTCTTAAGGGGTCATTGTACTCATCATTATGAACAACTTTTACTATGGGCTAAACCTGAAATCGCAAAAGAAAATCAGCTGCCACCCTATCGTTCGCATAACTCTTCAAAATGTAGGGATGCTGATTTTTTTCGCGATTTCAGGTTTGGTCCCATAGTAAAAGTTGTTCATATTGATGAGTACAATGATCCCTTAAGAGGTTGTGCGTTATGTATGTTACATCTTGTATATGTCGTAGCTAGAACTTAGAACTGATCATTTCATGAAGTGTTCGACCATTTCATGAAATGGTTGTATATCATGAAATAGAACGTCGACCACTGGTCACATCATGATGTGGTCTGGCCAGATCATTGAATACTCAACGATTGACGATAAGTACGCACGACTACTTCATGATGTGGCCAAACATTAGTGATCATATCGTAAAATAGTAGATTATCCACCGGTAGAGGCGTTGATGTCACTTTGTTTTTGTTGTGCATCGGTCCTAATACTAGGTCTTTACCTATGAAATTGGAGATTTGTTTGAAAATTTTAAAATATAAAAGTTTTGGTATTTTTTTTATTTCAGCTAATCAAAGCACTGGCCCAAATTATCTATACAATTTTGCCATGTTGATAGCAGTTTGTTTATCCCTTTACTGTAGAAGTCTGCCCGACGGGAGGCGATGAAGTCAGCGAAAGCGTTTATATAATAGTTACCGGCCGACCGCGAGGCTCGTTCTTCAACTCAAAAGTTCCAGATTTAATACGATTGAACCGATAATGGACCGTGTTTATGCAAGCAGTGTTAGGCCCGTACACGTCGTTAATGTTACGTGTTGTTTGCGCAGAGGTATTTCCACGTAGGAACCCATATTTGAAAATTGTACGAATTTTCAGTGTATCCATGGCGCCAAAAACTACCACAATTTCACATAAACAAAAAATTATCTAAAAACAAATGACTGAATTTGAAATTAAATTAACACGGCTTTCGAATAAAATTTATTTGAATTTCGAATTGCGCGCCAATCCACAGATAATTAAATCTGAAAATTCTGTTTATAGAATCTCCAATTACATAGGTAAAGATCTATTAATACTAAATAGCCAAGTAACTGCGACCAACTTGGATGTAGTGCGCGCCGGCCGCTGCCGGGGCACCGCTCGCTTCGCTCGCTCTGTGTCCACGCGCGGACACAGTGCCACGAAAGACGACGGCGGGGTGCGGGAAACTCGCGGGGCGATGACCGGCGCGAGCCAATTAGCAAGGAGCGACGCCTGCCGCGCAGAGCGCCGCCGCGCCGCGCGCGTCTCACTCGAGAAATAAGACTTTTAGCGAACGGGCATTAATCATCAAGAACACCAAACATGGTCCTTCGAGCCGGATTTTGAAACTAGTGGACTGTATAAATATGATTTATAATGCAAAATATTCATACTCGGTTTTAAAACGGAGAACAATGCCCGTTCGCTAAAGGTCTTATTTCTCGAGTGAGACGCGCGCGGCGCGGTGGCGCGCTGCGCCGCTGGCGTTGCTCCTTGCTGATTGGCTCGCGCCGGTCATCGCCCCGCGAGTCTCCCGCACCCCGCCTTCGTCGTCCGCAGCACTATCTCCGCGCGTGGACATGCTCCCCGGGTTGAAGTGGTAACTTCAAAATAGAGGTAGCGGGCAGCTCGCGCCGCTCGCTCGGTTGGTCACAGTTCTAACCCATTTGGTCAAGGTGCCACTGGCGGCATGAAATGCAACTACTTTGCGATATGCCCAGTGGGCAGCTGAGAATATCGATAAATAGGTTGCTTTCGTCACGATATGGCCATTTCTACCATCGGACCACGGCAAATACCCTACATTAATGATATAGCCAAATGTCGAGTACTCGACTGACATATCATAAAACGTTGACGTTTAAACGATTTTTTTTATTTGAGTTGGGTTTGCTCTTGACTCTAGTCTAGGTCAGAGAAGACAAAGTCGACGATGGAGCGAGATTACCCAGAAGAAGCCTGTTCACTCTCACTTTGAAGAGATCAACACCCTAATTGCGTAACACACTATCAATCGGAATCTGAATCATTTTGAAGCAAATTGCTAATCCATTGCTTCATAAGTTCGAAAAATTTGTCTGCTCAACACGTAAATAAAGCAATGAATGTTGTTGAACTGTCAAAATGACACCGATTCCGATTGGTAATGTGTTACGCAATTGCCCCGCGGGTTTGTATGCGTTCGGAAATACAGACGCAGGTAG
Source organism: Fissipunctia ypsillon (assembly GCA_947568875.1). Lineage (NCBI taxonomy): Eukaryota > Metazoa > Arthropoda > Insecta > Lepidoptera > Noctuidae > Fissipunctia > Fissipunctia ypsillon. The sequence goes on from OX387643.1 coordinate 29,295,431, forward strand.
AGAGTTCCACTCCTTTGCTGTGCGCATCACAAAAGACATTTGGAAACGCTTAATTTGAATTGGTGGAATAGCAACTAGGTAGGGATGGTAACCTGCAGTGCGTCTAGATGTCCGATGGTAGAAGGGGGCCGGTGGAATGTGGTCGTGGAGCTCTTGAGCACACTCACCGAAGTGCAATCTGTAGAAGACCGGTCAATATGGTCAATTTTGGCTGGCCGTTTCATGAAACACAACCATTTCATGAAATTATCAATTCCAAGATCTGGCCACGACATATAGATAGATTAAATAGAAGATAGTTATTACGTGTAGTTACTGCAGTTTCATACGCTTCTTGAACGCGGAAAATCGCTGGATGACGGCAGCGGTGGCCTATGTCCAGCATTGGTTGGACGTCTTTTAGCTGAGATGATGTGCAGGTATCGGAGTAAACCCATAATATTACTCATAATAATGCTAGATTTTGGGAAAGAATTTTGCTTTCTCAATAAAAGCTAAAATTCTGGCGTAGCTCATTATGTCTGTTACGCAATAACAATGCAATTTACAGTGAAGCGAAGCGCACCCATTTTAATGGTCTTGTTCGTAATAAGCAAAGCGCTAGTGACGTGATATACATCCGTATTCGTTCTCATGTCGAATTCACGTGCACACACACGTCCGTAACTTTGAGAAGGTCAACATGAATTCCCGAGTTCATCGGAACGTGTTTTTTTTTCCTAGCCACTATCGGGTAAGTACTAAACTAAAGGTCACAGAGAAAAACGCTGAAAGGATGCTAGAGCTCAATGTCAAAGAAAATAAAAGTGACACTAAAAATCACATGTATATCCTTATAACTACGGGATTGAAATGCATTGTGCGTGTTAATGTCTTCTTGCGCGTCAATGGGTTGTCCCTTTTATAGATGGCAGGGCACAAAGAGCAAGTAAGCAGATGGGAAATGTTTTGAAAGAAAAGTAATAAATGTGAACCACGCATGCGAACTACGCATCACACTGACTTCACTCCAAATGCTGCATAAAGCAAGCAAAGTTATCCGCGAGATTAGCATATACAGGCTGGCAGGGACATCGACGCACATCCTGTTACCATTGACTCGGTACATGATTATGGACCCCCTGCGTTGAAACTTATCGTCAGTTATTTAAAAAAATCTGCTGTTTCCTACAAAAGTGCAATACCTACACGGTCAAATTGTATGAAAAAATTCAACGCAGGGGGGTCCAGATTCATGTACCTACTGAATCCATGGTAACAGGATGCGCGCTGATGTCCCTGCATCTTGTATACAACATCCCGACATCAACCGTCGGGCAGTAGCCCACCAGACACAATACCCGTCTGGTAGAAAGATCTTCCGTTTTTATGGAGGATGAGAAACGTTCCACCCTGTTTCTTCTAGCTCTATAAAAGTTTGAAAAAACCCTCCTTTTTTAGGCTCGGAATGCTGGGCTGTGAAAAAGACGGATAAGAAAAATTGCACGCAGCGGAGATGAGAACGTTGAGATGGGGTGTGGGAGTCAGTGGGAGTGACGAAACTGGATAAAGTATGAAATGAGTATACAGCGTCATATTAAATTGGCTAGCTAAACTCCGCAGACGCGATGGGTATCGATATCTAAACATGATAGAACAAAAAATAAATTAATTTGATGATTTTTTTTTTTTTGGGTCATCGCGCACTGAATTTTCAACGCACTGCTTAGCGCCGAGAGTTGAAAATCCCACAGTATGTTTTTTGACGCGCTGGGTTGCGCTCTGTTGGATTTTTTATGCTGGGCGCAATACCGAGAATTGAAAATCCAGTGCACAATAAAATCCCGCCGCGATATTTTTACGCCCGTGCGAACCTGGACTTAATTCGTACACACACCATGGTTAATGCATAGAATACAATACAGGGTTTCTACGTCTACCAGGGGCGAAGCCTTCATACAACCCGATTCCTATCGGCTTCTCTTCGGAACAACCACTCTTCTTAATGTGTACTATTGCCAAACAATATGGTACACCTGTGTGTGTAATTGTGTATCACATTACATTACATAATTATATTTAATGCCAGTTTAATACATCATAAGATTAAAAACCTACAGTTTTTTGTTTGAGTTTATGAGAACTGAATAATTTTTTCTTCGGCTTCCCTCTTATGATGATTGTACGAGTATCTGCGCCACTGACGTCTACCACCAATTTGGTACGAAAATTTCCAGGAAATCGGAACAGCACAGTCACATACGTAAAGTCTATTCAAATCTTTTTTCCAACAGATGTTATTTCCACTTAAACGAATATCAACTTTATGCCTGCGTAAGGTGATTTCAGAATTACGAGTATGATTTTATTTTTTTATTTATTTAGGATCTCCAACAAAAGATGTACAAAATACATGACATATAAAATGGGCAACATCAGGTATTAAGTAGGTGTACTCCTTCACCTATAGGAGACCACAGCATGCACAATGAAGTTAACAGCTAGGCTAACAAAGTTAAAATATGAATAGTACTTAGTTAAAATTTGGCAAAAGTTAATACATATTTAAAGAACACAAAAACCATTGAAAAAGTCATAAAAAATTTGAAGTTGTCGCGCAAACTGGACATTGTGTGGGCATTAAAGAAATTTTTATTTTATTTTTAGCCTGAGTTGTCCACTTGACCCACTGCAGGCCTAAGGCCTCCCTTTCTCCTTTCCACTCCTCTCTGTCTTGAGCTAGTGTGGACCAATCAGACAGGATTGGTCCACACTAGGCGTCAAGCTCGTCTTGCCATCTTCTGCTTTTTCAAAAATACATACTTAATATTTATTCACACGATTCGCAACTAAATCGCGTACGAAGTATAGAACAAGCGCAAACAGTATTAAGGCTCCTGCAAACAGGCGCGACACGTAACGCGACACAAGGGCACCATGTGTCGCGCGTCGAGCGGTGCCTTTGTGCGCCTATTTGAAGGAGGCTTTACGCTTTCTAACAAATTAATAAAATTAAACATACCTTTTTCTCAAGCCCCAGCAGAATCGCGAAGCTGAGAATGAAGATGATGGTGGTAGACTTGGTCATGGTATACAAGGATATCGTGACCAGCTCGAGGCCCCAGTTTGAGAAGCCGACGTCAATCCCGCTGGCCAACCCCGTCGGCCCGACTGACTTGAGGCACGTCATGAAAGGCAGCAGCAACTGAGGAATGCCCGTGATGATGTGAAGGACCAGCCTCACGACGACTGACAGGATCCACTTCACTATGAGGTGGTACATCACCACTGTGAGTGGGAATTTGAAGTCCTGGAAATGAGAAGGTGGGTTAGTTGCATAGCACTTGGCAATATTGATAACTAGTTTCTGCTCGCGATTTCGTCGGCGTAAAATTTTTTGCTCCCCCGTCACACCCCGTCGCACCGCATCGCCCGCCCGGGCTATTACTTCGTTTTCGCTTAGCGTTTTTTCTGATTTTTTTCTTTTTGCTCAGCTCCTAAGGATCCTAGCGTGATGTTATATAGCCTATAGCCTTCCTCAAGAATTGGGCTATAAAATGCAAAAAGAATTTACTAATAATAGACTAAGCGCATTTTTCTTACTTTAAGCATTTTTATACCGTAATTTCTAAACGGAAGGTCCGAATTGAATAATTCAAAAAGGAATTCAATCAATCTTGATTATGAAAGTATTTATTTGGATAAGGATTAACACCATGTTTATGAAAACACCATCGCAGATAATGCATTATTTTATAACAAATTTGATTACCATTAAAAAAGTTATAGTGAGCCAACCTTAAAAGATAGACATATGCCATCGCGAATTTTTTTTTTTAGAACTTTTTAAGATGAACAATTCCGTCATACATGATTTTTGCGTCACTAACCGTTTACGCAGCGCACGCAACGGAAGCTCTCAAAAGGAATAAATTTTCCCCGTTTTTGCAACATTTTTCATTGCTGCTCTGCTCCTATTAGTCATAGCGTGATGTTATATAGCCTATAGCCTTCCTTTCAGGGGGTAGATTTTCAAAAAATCATTCTTTTATACTTACCTTTTGGTATTTAAGGAACTCTTAAGCAAAATTTCAAACTTCTCGACCCAGCGCGCAGCGGTTTAGGCCGTGCGTTGTATGTCAGTGTATTTAAGATTTGTTTATAGGAGGACATAAGTAGAATGCCCATTCTCAAGAAGTAGGAATTAACCTAAAAATGATGCATAAATTATGTATAAAAGCTAAATTAATTAAGAGCCTATACTACCTCAGCTAAAATTCACTCTTTATCTCGCTCGCACGATACTGCGCGCGGACTGAGTGAGAGCGGGACTGAGTGCGGTGCTGGGCGGCAGGAAGTTTAGGCCATTGCTTTTTACGGTGAAAATAATAATAATTAAAAAAAACAAGACCTGCTTTATAGTTAGTTCAGTTAGTATGCAAAGTTTCAAGATCCAATTTGAAGTATTTTTTGAATACCAGCGATTTTTTGTTCGGTTTGGAGGTAACTTTGGAACTTTTTTCTATCGAGAAACTTTTATGGAATCGTGTTTTTGCCTAACATATTACTTAACAATAATCCTCAACTTTACCATATATTTATTTCAAAATTAATGCTGCAGTATTTCCGACATAACGGAGGATCATGCTAAGCCATTTGAGGTAGCATAGGCCCTTAAAGTGAAACAATGCTATCGCAACTGTCGTTTCAATGAGACCTGACTGCGTTGAACACGCTCACGTCAAATACGTTGCATTCTTAAAGTGACTAAACGTCTGATGACGTATTAGTATAAGCTACTGGTTTCATTTGCTGTTTCTGGCTTGCTTTTCACCAGAGCGTGCGAAGAAGCGCGGAAAAATCCACGAATAATATTGCTTCATTTTGAATAGGTGTTGCCTCGTTTGTCTAGTCGCAAGCGCTACCGCTGAGCATGAAGTCCTGGATTCGATTACCAAGTTGGGCAAGGTTTTATTGGGTTTTTCCATAAGAAATTTCTCAATAGCAGCCCGCTGTCTGGATTTGTGCCCGATTGATGGCAATAAGCTAGCCCCCTGTTACATGGGACTTAAACATAACTGGCGAAATGTGTGTGTACTATAGACACACCTCTGCTTAACCCTTCGGGATTATAGCTGTGATGTTATGTTATGTTATGTTTGGATATTGTATCTTCCGTCACCTCGCCGGCTTGTGACCAATGCTGAGCGAGGCAGTGGCCACTCCACTGCCTCGCTCTGCACTGGTGACAAGCCAGCCTTAGTGTGCGTCGATACTCTTAAGGTGGTCTGCAAAAGGGAACCTTACATCATGCAGGCTGAATGGCTGATATAAAAATGACTGATTGCACTCGATCACTCAGGGCGGATTTGACCAAACAGGAATAAATTTTATTCTCGGAATAAAATTGACGTCTGACAGTTTTTGTTTGAAAAAGCTGTCAAAAATTAAAAATTTATTCGCTGGATTAAACTTATACTAGGTATAAAAGTTTGGTCGAACCCACCCTCAAGCGACTTTAGAATTAGTTTCAAAATTGAATATGCAGCGATTGTTTTCGGCAAAACAACAGTTATCTGATATACGGGTAAAAGTGATCTGATCACGTTTTCTTGAAATAAATAGCGAAAATACAATATTGCTTCTTATTTTCTTATGTAGCGCCTACCCCCATTTCGATTCCGGAGCCTACCTTAGGCTATCATGTGCATCAAGTTTTACGGTATGAACATGCCAAAGCACCAGGTCTGCAGCCCTGTATAGTAGGATATACAGGGCTGCAGACCAGGTGCCTTCTGGTGTAATCTGATGGGAATCAGTCTTAAGGCTAGGTCCAACCAATTGTGTGGTCCAGAAAATGCCGCGTATAATAGTAGAAGAGCACCATCAAACCCTTTTTACCGGAGATATAACGCGATCATATTTCGTAACGCACCCTCTACCATATTTCGGAACACAGCTAACCACTTCCGCCACAATCAGCGCACCGATTTATCAAAAACATGGTTCAATCTTTAGGTAAAGGGACAAAGAATTGGAAATCTATGGAATCTAAGAAAGTCTTCCCGCGAGTAGCACTTTAGCGCGGCGGGCGAAACCGTACAGTTACGAAATAGAGACGTATATTATCTTCGCGTTTGTTAAACTTTAGGTACACTGGTACACTGGTCCACCCCTACTCTTGACTGCAGTCATCAGTACATTTATAAACCACAGGGGGACGCTAATAAATTGCATTACAGTCACCAGTGTTCATACACTTGTGGTCTTTGAATTAAGTGACTGTTTCCTTTGTCTAAGTCTGACTGACAAACTGATGGTTTTCTTCTATAGAAGTCAACAAGTCTATTTACGACTGGTATTCAAACGAGGAAAGTTACGAAGTTTTCATGAGACTCATCAGTCCTGAATGATTCGGTCAAATAGGACTTCGAACAGAAACAAAGCTAGGCCAAAAATTGTACCCAGTACAGTCAACCGCAAGTTTATTGTGACAGTAAGACCCATCGTCCACGACGCTAATCAAATGTAACGTGTTACAAACTCATATCACCAAAGAGTAGTAGGTACACGACGCGATTTACTAGCGCGTTATTAACTATAACAGGGATTGGTTGGTGGACGACGGGAAGCATATTTAATCCGTTGAATGCCGAAATTACAACAACAATTAAAAATCCATTGTGTCTCGCGATTGATCTCATCAGTTGTTCGCAGTAGAGTTCAGAATCGATGGTCCTGCCTGGTGGTAACAGCTCATAATGAATAATGCCCTTCCAATCCCACCACACACACAGCATCACCTTGTTGCGAGTTAACCCGGGTCTCGCCACAGTCTGTGAAGCCTGACCGGCCTTTGACCACGACCTTTTTCGCACGTTCTTGTCGTACGTGATCCACTTTTCATCACCAGTTATCAGCTTCTTTAAAAATGGTTCGGTTTCATTACGTCGTAATAAAGAATCACAAATGAGTACACGGTTCATTAGGTTTCTTTCAGTGAGCTCGTGAGGTACCCAAATATCGAGCTTTTTTGTGTACCCAGTTTTTTTCAAATGCGCCAAAACTGTTTTGTGGTCAATTCCCATTTCTTCAGCTACGTCGTAACTACTGATATGCCGATCTTGCTCCACTTTTTCAAAAATGGCATCCATTTTATCCGTAATAGGGCGACCAGAGCGACGTGCATCTTTGACATTAAAATTTCCGGATTGAAAACGCTTAAACCAAATTTGTGCTACTCTCACAGACACTGCACCAGGTCCATAAACATCGCAAATTTTTTTCGCGGCTTGCGTTGCATTTTTACCTTTTTTGTAGTAAAATTTTAAAATGTATCGAATTTCTTCATTAGATTCACTCATCTTGACAGTACGATAAACAAATGAAAATTAAACATTTTCCTAATTTGAATTTGGAATTATGTTCTTTAAAATTTAAACTTTCAATGATACCAAAACCAGCCAGATACAAATAGTATAGCCAAAGAGATTTTATTACAAGTTCATACATACTATAATGCGATAAGACTTTTTCCCCAACCTAATATTAACATTGTCCGTATTCGAAAGATATCGACAACTCCTTTGACCTTATTTTTTCTTCTGAAAATGGAAAACTGCAAGCAAATCTCGCTCGAACAGAGAAGCGCTATTTATGTACTCTACGTGAAGAAGGAGACAGTGAACGTCAAATCGCAGAAAGGCTCGGAATCTCTCGTACATCATATTATCCACTCTATGTTACTTCCTTCCTCGAAGTTTAGGCAAATTAGCTCTACCTATTCCGATCACTGCACATTACTGATAAACAGATACCAACTATGAAGCGAATACATGAAAAGTTGAAGACAGAAATAAAATATATAGGTTCAATTTGGTCATTGCGTAAAAAGTGTCTCTTTTAGGATATCACTCCATGTAAAATACTGGTATTCAGTTGCATCCAGTTAGACTGGACGCCGTCCCCAACATAGTTGGGAAAAGGCTAGGCAGATTGATTTATTAATCATATTAAAAAAATTACGATTTTTTTTAAAAGGAAATATTGAAAAATAATATTATTATAAAAATACTTAATAATATTTAATTATTCTTAAATTATGAGTAGGTATTTAACAATCTATGTACCTACACCTAGCATTCCAACTAGCTATCTTTTGACAGCTGTTGTGTGCCACAGTTGATATTTTATAATATTTAATAGCAGGCAGTAAATTAGAGTAATAAGTCAATTTTCATATAAAATAATGATCATTATTATTGTTTTAATTTTTTTATAAAAAGTTTTGTTTAGTGAAAAAAATAATAGTATCTACTGTATTCAGATAAAACCATCTATCCATACCATTGTAAATACCTAAATATCTTTTAGCTGGAATTTAACAGAGATAACTGAATAATATTACAGGACTTAGACATTTATATTTAATTCAATTAATAACTATTATTATTCTATATTAGAATTGTTTGTTGTATGATTTGTTGGCAACTAATTATTTTGCTTACTTTGTAATAAGTCCATGATTTGTCTTCAAACAAACAAATTAATCTTGGACTTATTTATTTATGCAAATGTTTGTATGGGAATTATACTGTAGACTAAATAAAATTAATTTATTAGAACAAACAGTAAGACGCACACCATAGCAAAGATATTCAGCAGACTAAACACAATCAAAGAGTTCATTAGATATAATAATATTTTTGGGTTTGTATGGTTTTAACTATTAGTTTTGCAATACATCATATTTCTCATAAACAAAACATTCAGTGACGTAACTTTAATAAGGGGAAACCCAGCGTGAGATACTGCCATGCAAGATAAACAAGACAACAACTAGCTAATTAATAAAACTAAATAATTTATAAAACTACAGCACAATCAGAAACATTCATCATAATGAATAATACGCCAAATTACGCACAGCGGCAAACTTAAGTTCGAACATAGCAAGCAAATAAAGAACACATCGCAAAAAAAAAGAAAACAGGTAAAATGTAAAGCAAGCAGAATGTAACTGATAACAGAAGCCTTACCGTCAGGAGCCATCTCTGGTAGAATGTGAGGCCGATTGACAACGAGAAGTAAAGGAGAATCAGACCCAAGGACAGTACGCTCTTCTGGACGCACACATCAGACCATTTCGGCTTCGGCTTGGTTGTAAACACGTCCTCATCACCATCTGACTTCAAAGGCAGCTGTTCATATTTTGCGCCTGGCATAGTTAGCGCAGGACGACGAAACCGCTTTCAGAAACTCACTATGGCGCATATCAGCAAAGATTTCCGTTCGGAAGAATTTTAACAACTTTACAAACACGACTTGCTTAAAGTTTCCCGATTCCCATTTCGTTCGCGATGCGCTCCGTCTTACGTTGTACCACAGGCTCACTTTGTCCAACTCTAGTTTTGTTGACGTTTACGAATTTACATTGATATCAATGTTGCCGCTCATGAAAATCAAGTGTCAATGGTGTGCCTGATAACACATTTTTAAACAAAATCAACAAAAAAGTGAATGCAAGTAAGTAAGGAAGATTGGAAACACTTTTACGTTTGCTGAAACGAGAAGTAATTTTAGGAATAATTTGGAATGTATTGTAACTAGGTATCTAAAGACTCTAAAAAGAAAATACTACAGTATACAGATAATACAGTGCAGAAATCACAAATATTTGTGCTACTTAGTCTGTGTATTTGTGAGAAATGTGCTTGTCTATGGGTAATTTCATCGATTTCTTCAACAAACATTGCCCTATTTCGTAAACAAAAAGATTATCACAATATTTCACAGGTACTTGATGAACGTACTTGAAATGACGCATTATTTTGATAAATTCGGTAAATTTATCGCGTAGTGTTGTGGTGCAGTGCAGTGTTTTGCTATACAATCATGTCCTGTTTTGTTTGACTTTGAGAACAAAGGTGATTGTTATTCAAGATGACGGATTCGAGTTCGTTTACGTCCCTTTTTGCTTTGGTGGACAGTCATTTATCGAAGTGTAATTTGAACGACAGTCCTAGCGAAGATGGGCGGGTCGGGTCGTTGCCAATGCCGATGTTAAATCTCCCTCGGGGATTGTCAGACACTAGGCTTGCATCTCCACCACAAAGATTACCTATCCCGACATTCAGTTTGAGTGAGAGCCCCATCACCAATGTCCTCTCAGAGCAGTTGTCCAACATGCTCAAAGCTAAAGAGCTCAAAAAGCAACAAGAGATTGAACAAGAGAAACTACAAGAGGAGATGAGAAAGATGGCAATTGAGGAGCAAAACTGTGTGATTGATCTGATGAAAGCTGTGCAGAAACCTGGGCAGTCTGAACCACAACACACACAGGAAATTATCAGCCCCAGCAGTTCCTTCGAGTCACTAGTTTTGGACTACAAAGAGTTTGTTAGCAATTCTCCAAACCGGGCAAGATCACTAGAATCAATACCACCACCAGAGCCTGAGCCCTTACTACCTATTAAAACAGACATGTCATACATACTTAAAGAGAAAATCAAGATGGGGAAATGCTCAGCCTTTGGCAAAGTGTTAACTTCTCGTTTGAGACCTGTGGCTGCACCGTATTTGCGAGAAAAGGTTCCTTCAAACATTGTCAGATTTGACTTTAGCACAAAATCTCCGTGTGACTTAATTAAAGAGAAGTTGAAGAGGAAGCCCATGCACACTTCAAGTAACACGTACCATGACTTTTTCTGATTATTGGGTGTTGCTATTGATGACAGTGATTCTGATCAATAGTAACATTAAACCAAACAAAATTAAATGTTTACTATTGATTGGTGCTACTTCAATCAATAGCACTACTCATTAAATTATTAAAACATCTAGATAGTATATCAGGTTAAGGGTTCCGGGAGTAAGTTATATTTTTGTCTTTTGTTATGTAGTATTTTGATCGTGGAAATGTCGACATTTAGATTATGATGGAATATTAGTTTCGTAGACTGTTATGATGCATTGTGCGTGGTGCAGTAATTGCTTTCACTAAAAATAAATTTATTATTTATTTTATGTATTTATTTTATTACAACTTATATCACATATATCTGTAATAGTAATTTCATAAAGTGCTCTGTTAAGCATTCTCCACATATAAAGATGTTCTGCAGTATATGGGGTAAGGTGATCAATTTATTGTATCTAATACTTTATGTGACTACTATTTAGACTCGATGTGTAGTGTTTTACCAATTTGGATCATAAATAGTATTCATATTTATTCATATTCATATCTTTATTTGCATTCCATAATGTGTCAAAACCTTACAAAGGGCTTAAAGCTAAGGTACAATTTCGGACCCTGTAGGCCACAGCAAAAAGTATAATATTAATGTTGAAATAGAATTAATACTTAGGGCTGATTTTTCAATCGCCAGATAACTTTTACCTGAGGAATAAATATGGCGGTTTGACACATTTTATGTACAAAAGCTGTCAAAACGTCAAACATATTCCCCAGATAAAAGTTATCTGATGGTTGAAAAATCAGCCCTTAATCAATTACAATTTTAAAACATTTCCTTAATTAACTAAATTATAACATTTATTTTTATTGAGATCAGTCATAACAAAATTATTATTTGATAAGATTAAATTAAAACATATTTTATAATAATAATAAATTATTTATCAATTTATGTATGTCAATTCTACAATGTATGGTGCCTGTCATATTTGTTTGTCTTGTATGTGTTCGTTTATTGTATAGCCAGAGATAAGGCTATTAGATTCAGGATGTTTCTTCCTAAGTAAGTATGTAATATGATGAAAATTAAATATGTATATTTAATATAATAGTAGATCAAAATAGCCACTCTGCATTGTGACGGTTACAACTGTGTAGTCAAATAAACAATGGCCAAATACTTGTTTAAAGTGGTGTTAGTCTTACAGTAGTTTTCCAGTATATTCTTATTGTCTGAAATTATTTGTGTAGAATAAGTTTGACATAATTGTATCAAGTGTATTAATTCTGAATTTAGTAATAATAATGTTATGGGACCGGTCTATCATTACTGACATGACTATTGTCACCAATAAGCCTGATATAATGGTGATAGATCAATTAGCGCGCCGCGCATTGATTATCGATGTTACCCTTCCACATGATGAGAACCTCGTGAAAGCTGAGAAAGAGAAACAAATAAAATATCTCGACTTAGCACACAAGCTTGTTGACATGTGGAATGTGAGCTAAGCTATCATTGTGCCGACTGTCGTAACGGCCAATGGCCTGATGGCCGAAAGCCTCGACCAACATCTCTTGAGGCTCTAGTTAGGCGGTTGGATCAAGGGCCTGATTCAGAAGGCAGTACTCCTCGATATGGCTCGTATTATGAGGTGGTTCCTGTCTCTGCAGCCCTAACCACCGGTAGCTTGGACCCTGCTCCTGACCTCTATTTTTTTAAATATTTTTAATGTTTGTAAATGTTTGTTTGTTGTTCTTTTTAATCTTTTTATTTTAAGAAATATTTTAAAATGTAATTAGATAAGAAAGAAACTGAATAAACAACATGATAAGGGCCTGTAATTATAATTATTAGTATTATTTGAGTTAGTATGATGTAATCAGAATTTGTCTTGGATCATAATTATAATGCAATCTTTAGAACTTAATAATTGGAATAAATTGTGTAAAGCCAATATCCCCTGGAGAACCGACGAGCTGGCCAACTGATCATAACAAGATTCCGGACTTGCTGGACTTCTTTGTTACCAAAGGGATCAGCCATCTTTACTCCTCTGTAGAATCGAGCCATAATGGATCATCGGATCATACACCGGTAATCCTTACTTTAAGCACTAGTGATAGATTAATTAGCATTCACATTCATAATTAGCATGCGAATGCTCAATTAGCATTTAGCAAATTAAACGAAGCTGCGAAATTCAGTGAAGTGTGAATTCATTTTAATTCATCACTTTGTACTTTTTTATCATACGTCAGCCAGCGCGCAATCTCCGTCTCCGTGACACCCACGCGAAGTCGGAAATACTAAATCTATCTGTTTCACGTGACCCTGACCTCGTTCGTTGTTTAAAATTATTAGCAGGTGATGCGAAGAACGAGTTAAGCAATTATTCTCTTATTATCTTTGATTTGCTCATATTTAGAGTCGTATATTGAATGAATACGTGTGTGTTTAAATTATTAGCGAATAATATTAGCAACTGAGCAGAAGTAGGTGCCGTGCAGGCGGCGCGGATGGCGCGAAGAATTAAGCTATTATTATCTTTGATTTGCTCGCATTTAGGGTCGTATATTGAATGAATAAGTACATGTGATTGTTTAATTTTCACTAATAATTTGCGTGGCACGCGCGTCGTATTAGAACAAAGTTCAGTACGTTTTGGCAAGTGATATGGAGAGTTTAGTTTACGTATTCGTTATACAATAATTACATTCTTTCGTCATAGGCTTATTATTGTACTTAAAATAGATAATAGTGTGTACTCATTACCTGTAAATAATATATGTAAATAAGTAGTCAAAAGTAGTGAGAAGTGGCTGTGTGTAAATAAAAGTGTAAATAATAATGTTTAGTAATAATTTTAAATAATAATTTTTGTATAGGTATAAATATTTTAGTGTAAATAAACTATTGAACACTTTAGCGTCACAATGTCTCACCGAATTAACCGTATATGGGATTATTTCTGAAGTAAAGTATGAAGGAAAGTTTATGAAATGTTAAAAACAATAATAGGTTTTAAATTGTTAAATTTTTATTTATTTATTTATACATCTTACCCACAACTACCATTACAGACAAGCGACCCAATGCGATAGAGTAGTAGTAAATATATTTAATTATGTGATAAATCACATAAAATATGCTAGTCTACTAGCACAAATCAAACGTTCTCGGGCTCTCGGCGAGTAAACTAAACGAACGCTAGGAGACGTCCTACGGTCCTAAGGCGAACGCCTCCACAAGGATTATATGTGTTCTGTGGCGAATGCGCTCTTTAATTCGCAATATTAATAATATATATGCTGTGGATAACGGTGTGAGTTTCACATTTATATAATTTCTTTGTTTATATTATTTGCGCAGATATAATGTGTTACTGTTTGTTTGTCCCAAATAAATAAATAAATATTAGCAAAGTTCACATTTAGTTAAGAATTATCGTCATATTAGCTTAGCAATAGCAATTAGCATGCTAAGACTCACGAATTCGCATGTTTATGAAATTTATACAAAATCGCATTAATTACCATCACTATTGAACACATCAGTCATAATGCTGAGCCAGTGGACTCCTTATACAATCGAAAAACTGACTGGCAGGGGTTTCGTAGTATCTTGGATGGACAAATTCAGTTAAACATTCCCATGAAGACCCCAGGAGATATCAACAATGCTTACGAGTAAGTACCTCACAAACCTGATTCAGGTATCTGCATGGAAAAACTCACCCTGCTTAACTCGCCTTTCAGCGATTTCACTCCAATCAGCAGATATTAAAGCAAACCTTGTAGACAAACGGCGACTACGAAAAATCTGGCATCAATCCCAGCATCCTACAGATAAAACGGCCTTCAACCAGGCTGTGAAACAACTAAAGTCGCTACTACAATAATCGGCAAACTCTTCGTTCCGAAATACTCTTAGAAAGCTTGTCACCTCAGGGAAAGGGCGAAAGGTCGCTTTGGAAAGCTACTAAACGTATCGGCAAGCCACAAGAACATCTTCATCCCCTCAAATACTCAAATTCATGGGAACGAACGGACGCTGAGAAAGCAGAAGTATTTGCAATACATTTGGAAAACGTATTCAAGCCGAATAATGGGGGCGACGAATCTGACGTTGATGACATAGTCAGGATCTCCAGCTGCGCATGCCACTCAAACCCACATCCCCAAAGGAAATTTTGAGCGAAATTAGACGACTGAATTCTGACAAGGCCTCCAGATTTGATTTAATCACTCCCACAATTCTAAAAAATCTTCCTAGAAAATTAATAACATTTCTTGCCTCACTCTTCAATGCAACCCTAAGAACATCATATTTCCCTAAAACCTGGAAAGTCTCGGAAATCCTTATGATTCACAAACCTGGAAAGCCTCCCCACGAAACTTCATCATACCGCCCAATAAGCCTCCAGTTCTCTCGAAATTATGGGAAATATTTTTAATCCACTTGAAATAACTCATGGACCACTGCGGCATTATTCCCAAGCACCCGCCTCACTCTCCAATGCAACCCTAAGAACATCATATTTTCCTAAAACCTGGAAAGTCTCGGAAATCCTTATGATTCACAAACCTGGAAAGCCTCCCCACGAAGCTTCATCATACCGTCCAAAGCCTAACTCCAGTTCTCTCGAAATTATGAGAAATATTTTTAGTCCGCTTGAAAGAACTCATGGACCACTGCGGCATTATTCCCAAGCACCAGTTCGGGTTTCGGAAACAGCACTCCACTATTGAGCAAATGCACCGGGTCCATCACGCGATTAGACGCTGCTTTGAAATGAAATTATACTGCTCGGCGGCATTCCTAGACGTGCAGCAGGCATTTGACAGAGTCTGGCACAAAGGGCTACTGGGCAAAGTGAAAGATAAACTTCCAAATTCTCTTTTCCTCATCATCAAGTCCTACCTCGAAGACAGGCTTTTTCAAGTGAAACAAAGAGCTGCCAGATCTACGTTACGTAAAATTTAAGCTGGCGTTCCGCAGGGTTCCATACTCGGCCCTGTACTATACAGTATCTTAGGTTAAATGAGGGACTTATTGAAGGAGGAGGTTCAGTATTCGATTCTCGTCATAAATATGTAAAAAAACCTATAACCTTAATTTGTGACGTAATTGTCCAAAAAAATACATTATTCATGAACACTGAGCGCGCAAGAAGTGAACTTGTAAACAGTAAAGTAATCACGCGGTAAAACACGTGCCGATCCTGCCGAAAGGGAATCCTGTGCGCAAACCTCGCCCCTTTCCTTTGTGTTGTCTCCGATGCACCGACAGGACACACTCCCGCGCTGACCGCACCGCAGTGTGTACGACTGTGCCGCTATTTCCGCATGTCTCATTGCGCTTCTGCGTATCGCTTAAACAACCCCGATTACTTCGCGATAAAGGTGTCCTGTAAACGTGTTGTTGAATAAACAAAAATGACGTCTTATCAATATTCCAATGAAGAATATTGGGATATGGTTCGTGCCTACGCGTTGTCTAATGATAGTGTGCGAGGAGCCATTAATTTGTACCGAGAGATGTTTCCCAACCGCCAGATTCCGTCGTACAATCCTATGTTAGGGAGTCAACCAACGATTGCGAACATTCGGTCAATTCACCGTACCGACGCATGCCCAAGAACGACGAAGAGAGCCATACCCAGTGCACCTACAAGAAGCCATTTTTGAATACTTCGAGCATCACTCACAAGAGAGTACTCGAAATGTTGCAAGACAGTTCGGTGTATCGCATTGGACTGTGTGGAAGCTGCTGCACGAAGAAGGAATGGACCCATACCTACCATTTTAGTCCCGTTCAAGAACTCGGGGTCAACGACCACGAAACACGCGTGAATTTTTGCCGCTGGTTTTTGTCTAGCGCAAGGGTACGTTGCGAGACTTTTTGCGAAATGTTTGGTATGGTGCTGTCTGTTATTTATTTTATTTTTTTTGTTCATATTTTAATTAGTAGTATGAAAGCATGAACTATTGTGGGTTTGAATACGTCCCTCGTTTAAACTAACATACTGTATAATATATTTACCTCAGACTTACCGGTATCTAAAGCTGTGACTGTAGCAACATACGCTGATGATGTAGCCTACCTCGTAAGTGATGAGGTCCCAGCAGAGGTTAGTAATAAACTCCAACACCTACTAGATGAGACCCATGCATGGATGAGAAAGTGGCGCATCCGGGCAAGTACTCAAAAATTTAACCACATCTCATTCACGTAAGAAGGTGTGACTGACACTGGCTTGGCCACCATCAGGGATTTTAATTTTGATAACACAAAAAATAAGTCGAAAGGAGATGTTTCAAAATGTATGGAGCCCCGGCCATGTATTGGTACACCCTACTAAAAAATGGGGAAACACAATTAAAACAGTTTCCAATAATCCAATTACTTTCAATTGGCTTTGTTTGGTAGTAAAGTACAAGAATGTACAATTGAAATTGCAACACACAACAAAAACCCATCATGGCGGTAAGTTGTCATGTTGATTGATTATTGACGTTTGACATGTTTACTTCTGTCATATTACATTGTCAAAGAGAATCGTAACATTGTCGTACTTTTAGTCTTTTGCAATATTATTTTAGATCTAATTGTAAAGTCGAAAATCTATTAAAGAAATCTGACAGATTGTAGTAGCTTGATGTACTGGCGTCTGTACATATAGTCCAGTTAAGCAGACGACAACCTCATAGCGACCTGCGATATGCCAAGATTTTTACTTATAGCATAAACGTACAAAATACAAACATTCAATAGTCGAAATATTAACTCAGGTAAAACTGTACAATACCGGACAGCGAAATAATGGGTTTTTTTGGGGTGGGGGAGGGAGGGGGGGTGTTCCCTCCTCCCCAAACCCCCTCCCGAATCTAGGAAACGCATACTTTTGGAGATATTCAAGATTGAAATTTTGAGGTTAGGAATCAAAAAATCGTATATTTTATGCAACTTTGAGGGGTTTTATGGGAGAGGGGGTCACCCACAACCCTTTAGACCATCCCCCACAGTAGCAAATGTATACTTTCAGGTATTAAAAATGAAAAAAAAAAATTGTTGTCGGGGAGCGCTCTACTATTGTATATATTGTATATTTGTACACTGAAATTCAGTTTCTGGGTGGTTTAAAAAAAAAATAACCATAACCTAACCTAAATCTGTCCAAGTCGGGTGCCCTAAATTCAGTTTCTGGGTGGTTTAAAAAAAAAAAACCATAACCTAAACTAAATCTGTCCAAGTCGGGGTGCCCTAAGTTTAGTTTCTGGGTGGTTTAAAAAAAAATAACCATAACCTAAATTAAATCTGTCCAAGTCGGGGTGCCCTAAGTTTAGTTTCTGGGTGGTTTAAAAAAAAATAACCATAACCTAAATTAAATCTGTCCAAGTCGGGGTGCCCTATATTTTGTATGCAATAAAAAGAGAGATGAGACATAATTTTCTTACTAAATAATAAGAGGTTGATAAATGAAACACTAAAATTATAATAAACAATTTATTATGTTGTAACATAAACATATGTTATAGCGGTCAACAATTCCTCAAAGGGATCTTTGAGGTTTATTCTAATATTTCTTCTCCATGAGTATTCCGCCAGCCAATCTGTAAAGTCTGACTTGTTATGTTGCTGGCGGAATACTTTTTTTAGGGGTCGCCATTGGCTTTCAATCCTTTGGGTGTGTGTCCCATCTGGTGCCACAAATCTATTTACAGGATCACTGTGGTTGACCCTTTTATGAATATATCCATGTTCAGGAAGGCATTGATACGCTCTCCAAAAATCTGTGTGAATAATGGAGCCCTCCTGAACATGTTTTTTTATTAGTGGCACCAATACTTCTGACGTACGCTCATTATCGGGACACACTTCAAGCCTTAGGTCATCACTCCCATCTTCAATCATCCCTATCACCCAATGTCCTTCAATATGTCTTCCTCTGTTATACTTTCTTCTCCCAAACTTCGATTCGTCAATTTGTACAATTTTATTCAGTCCTCCTATTTTCGTATCTGGACTGAAATGTTCAAGTACATAAATGACTACTGCTTCCCTGCAATAACTGTACCAATCCGCGATTGTCTTAAATGATAAAACTGGCTCGTTTTCATCTGATAGTTGCTTTTGCACCCATTCATATGACTGGCCATCACTGAACGCATACATGAGTTGAAATATGGTTGACAAGGCCAAATGTGCATTTTCAAACCAGGTCCCAGCTGCTCGACTAAATGTTCTGGTTCGGCAATTGCTTTTCCTACATCTAAATCTCCCAAAATGTCCAGTGTCCATGACGACTGGCATTGGCCGACGGTGGATAGGGCACAATTTTTCAGTCGGTACCAACCTCCTTTCCTCAGCAAATTGCACGCATTGCTCATGGGAGCCTAGGCGAGTGAAGACTTTTTTCCATGTCCAAATGGATCTAAGACAAATAGAAAAAAAATAATTATAAAGTAATCTATACACTTTTAAATACCTGATGTACCTAGATAATTGAGAAACTAAAGCCCTTCACCCTGAGTAAAAAGTGGGAGCTGCTCTCTATCTGAACCGGAGCTCCCGCAGAGTAATTTGATTCTATCACTATATTCAACCTAATTTACACTATTTATAGTTCAAACTATAAGTAACTAACTTTATATTTATTATTATATGTAACATCAACTAGCCTGATTTCATCCGAGTGAAAGTGAACTCGCCTCCCGGATGACCCAGATGGTAGATGTACCTCCACACCATCGGCAGAGGTGGAGGAGGCTGGCATGATGAGGTTAGCCATCCTAGTTGCTTCATTTAATGTGGAAGCCAAGCCACTAGAACCAGCTATGTTGCTGGGACCAGCAACGGGTTCATCCAACGAAGACGACGACGGGAGCACAAGCGGCTCATTAGAGTCCAACACTTGCACTCGCGTTGAAGTAGACACAAGCGGCTCTCTAGAGTCTATCACTTGGGCACTACAGGGCACTGAAGAAGAGGCCGTAACAAGCGGCTCATTTGAGTCCAAAACTTGCACTACACTCGATTCTTCAGGCAAAACAGCGGAATCCGAGTACTGAGACTTCGAAGACGCCATGGTAGTCACAATGTTGTTTAGCTTTAACAGGAGAACGTAAAACGATCTCGACTGCAAGGCGAACGAACAGTGACTGAAAATAACCGCGAAATGGCGCGAGAAATAAAAAGAACGAAAAAGTTTTTTTTCTTTTTCAGATATTATTATTTTAGCATTGGACAAGCTAAATTCACTTTATTATATATAATATGTCTTTTGACTACATTATTTGTCATTTTTAATGTAAATTAAAGTAAATTTGCGTTTTATTAAATATTTATTGTGGCTGTATGAAATAATACCTTTGTCATAAATACTACAAACAAGGTAAAAAATGAACGAAATCTGTCAAAATGGCGTCAAATATTACGAAAAATTATCGATTTTCATTATTTTTTTTTCTCAAAAACTATATGTTTCCTAACATTGAAACTTTGCATACTTACGTTTTAGACATAAACCTTTTCAACAAAAAATTATGAGCTCAAAACTCGCTGTCCGGTATTGTACAGTTTAGCCTTAACTCAGACAAAAACAATGTAGCGATAAACGAAAGCCAGGTTGTTAAAAATAACTCGAGAGAACAGAACATCAGAACACGATCGACAACGAAAGCGACTGGAGTGACAGTAGACAGTTCACGACAAAGAATATACTACTCTCTGTGGTTCACGATCTATGATCAATGGTCGATCTATGGTTTACTGAAATTGGTTTTTAACCACAGAGTACCTAAATTGGCGATACGCCATTTATTGAAAGTCGATAAAATAATTGATAAATATCAAATTATTACAAGAGAAATATGCAATTTATCAGTATTTTTCCCGAATTCCACGGATTTTTCTCGATTTTTCGAGGTATTGTACATATTCTGGGCCCATTTTGAAACATCTCCTTTGTCGCCAAAACTCAGAATTTGTCGCCAAATATCAGAATTTGTCGGTCACTGGTACAAAAGATATAAGGGTTTATAGGTGGCCGATCTGGAGAGAGTCTCCCCGGCTTGGCCACATTTATATCTCAAAAACTAGGGCACCTAGTGAAGATCTGTTTTATTCCAAATTTAATCGCTAATTAGTCGCAATGCGTCGCCAAGTCACAGATTTAATCGGGTCTTAGTTTAGAAGATATAATGAGTTCAATTAGTAAGCTATAGCCCAAGAGCTAGATTGAAGAGTTCACGAAAAATTGCCAAGAAAAAATATTTCTATTAATATGTGTAATATACTTCTAGTTTTATCAGTCTTAAGTACTTAGAAATGTCCGAGAGAGATTAATTCTCAATTAAATACATGTTTTTGTGTTTTAAATTACTAAGTTAAAGTGGCTTAAACTTCTTTGAAAACATTAAACCTTGCTCTTGGTCTATTTAGCGTCAAGATGTACAGTCGCATGCAACTGTTTCACCAATTTACAATGCTCTAATTTACGTTAGAATAATAAATACGTTAAAATTATCGTACCTTTAGTAAAATGTGTAAAATACAACGTTGAAAACGTATTGTAAGTACCTATTAATTAACCCATTGCTTGAAATACACTACAATACGTTACAAAAAAATTACATATTTTATTGCGTTCAGAGTTGTATCACACTAACATTGATGTATTTTCCTTTGAATATATCAATGCACACAATGCACCTTTCAATATATCATTTCAAACTTATCCAAAAACTTCCTCTGTTTATGTTTTTTACTATTGTTGCTTTACACAGATATATCTATAAGGAAAAATATATAAAACACCCGAGTTCCTAATTATTCATAATAAGTTCCACTTTAAACTGGCTGACTTTAACTTAGGTACGTCACGGGCAACCCGTACTAAGTAGCTCGTCTGTACCCCCGCATCTATCTCTTTCTTATTTACCGTAATGAAACGGAGCGCAGCGATGTATCTGCCAGCGACTAAGTGCACATTAGCAATTCAATTTGGAACAAAACAGATCTTCGCTAGGTGCCCTAGTTTTAGAGATATAAATGTGGCCAAGCTGGGGAGACTCTCTCCAGATCGGCCACCTATAAAACCTGATATCTTTTGAACCAGTGACCGACAGATTCTGATATATGGTGACTGATTCCGACTAATTGGCGACAAAATATGGGAGAAAACAGATCTTCGCTAGGTGCCCTAGTTCTTGAGATATAAATGTGGCCAAGCTGGGGAGACCAGATCGGCCACCTATAAACCCTTATACATATCTTTTTAACCAGTGACCGACAAATTCTGATATTTGGCGACAAATTTCGACTAATTAGCGAAAAATTTTTGTGTTATCAAAATTAAAATCCCCGATGGTGGCCAAGCCAGTGTCAGTCACACCATAAGAAGGGGAAATTGCCCCTCTGTCAAACTTGGCACTGATGTTCTACCAGAAACTGAGTATGTAAAATACCTGGGTTTTAACAGAAGGGCTTGGACAGAAGGCTCACCTGGACCTACCATAATATAAAGATGAAACGGGATGAAATTAATCATTAGTTCCGAAACATGTACTGGCTTATGGGCAGAAACTCTGTTCTGTCGACTGACAACAAGCTAGTGATCTACAACGCCGTGTTGAAGCCCATCTGGACCTACGGAATCCCACTGTCGGGCTCTGCCAGTAAAAGCAACGCCATGTACATCCAACGTGCCCAAAACAACATATTGCATACCATCACATGTGCCCCGTGGTCTTCCAAAAATGACAAGATACACAAATACCTTGACGTTCCCATTATTCAGAATGAAATCGACAAATACAAAGGGAAATATGCTAATCGGTTCATCTAAATACCCTAGCCAATGAACTCTTAAAACCTTCCGTAATGGTGAAAAGGAAGGATGTGCTATAAAAAAGGCAGTCGAGGCACTGGTCTCTTCGCCTAAACGTCAAAATCATTGAACCCATCTGCTTATAGTCTTGCGACCGATTGCCGATTTAAAAGAGAAAAAGAAATGTGTAAAGGCAAAACATCTGTGGAAAATGACACCAATGAACAAAATTATTTTTTATAAATTAATGATAAATAAGACGATTTGAAATTTAAAAAAATAATATTTTGTAACTATACATTCACTCTGCAGTTGCATTAATAACTCACAGTAGTGTTTCTGCTGCATTATTTTTTGGATGTTAGTAGTTGTGATTTGAGTCTAGGAACCACCCAAAGCATTCCTGTGTATGTGCAGAAATACCACCGAAATGTTACTTTACAAAAGGAAACTATGTAACTTGTGGCGGCATCGCCACAATGGAACGCGTCACACTGACGTCACGCAAAATCCTGCATCGCGCAAACAGAGTTTACCGCGCGACTAGCATATATACAACATCCCGACATCAACCGTCGGGCAGTAGCCCACCAGACACAACACCCGTCTGGTCGGAGGATCCTCCCTTTTCTATGGAGGATGAGTGAACTTTACACACTGTTCCTCATGCCTCTATATATATTGGGACATTTGTAAATAAAACATTAATTCATACATAACATAGAATTTTATTTCATTAAAAATTGCTTACTATCTACAAAAATTGCTCAAAATACAATATGGCAAGACAAATTTTTAAACTACTACTAAGTAATAAAATTAAACATTGGATTACGGAAACCACTAAATAAAGGAAACTTCCCTCTAAAGCGAAAAATATTATATCCAAAATAATTCCAAATAATTATAACGAGTGTGTAAATATAAAACAGACTACACCAAACTTATGCTCAAATTGTGCTCCACACAAAACATGTGCAACTTGGCCTATGAATATATTTTAATATACAGCTTAACTCTTAAGTAAATGGAAGCTTTCATTCACTGCTTTACAGAGGAATTACGAAGTCGGTATTACCAAAATTACAGTTCAAACTAGCTAGTCGGTATAATAATGTTACATACTGAGCAAATACAATGAATGACAATGAGTTAACAAACATTAGTGTGTTAGTATTACACCATCAACTATATGTTGGAAAGCCTATAGATTCCCAATTATACACCTAAAAAAACGAAACTGATATGTTAGTAAACTGTTTCATTGTTTTGAAATTTCATCGATCGGAAATGGTGTCTATTTAATTAGGCGCACAATAGGGACGTGTGTGTACCCAAAATACGCACATTGACGTGGAGTTGCGGACTCCAGCCCGTATTACATAAGGGCATGTGTATCTATAGGCATAACCGGAAATATACAATCCTGCTTTAATTATATCTATGTGTGTGTTTATAATTAGACTAGGCTATTGCAGCACGCGGCTTGTATAAGCTATGGCGAGGTTCTATTTCCTTTTCATGAACAACCGAAACGTAATCTGTGAGTTACACAAACTTGCTAAATTTTGTCATAAGAACTGAGTGTTTGAACTAATAATACACTTATTTTTAGACCTAATTTATATGTTATTCTAAATAGCTCACTTATTAGACTTACAGTATATATTTTTTCCATCTTGTCCAACTAGTTCATAGAGAAACGGAAAGTTTTTAAAAGAGATTATCTAGCGGTCGGTAACAATAGAAATGGTAATTGTGTCTCATACTCATAACATCACAGTTGAAGGTTTTCTTATTTTCTTCTTAGTCATTGCAACAACCATATAGCCTATAGACGCCTAATAACAGGCGACCGATGTCTGTCAACACATCAGACTTATAGATCTGATATAGGTCGCCACTCAACAATTTCGATTCAGTTTCGACCACTACTGTGAGCCGTAAACTCAGCCGTTTAGTGGGCAGCTGCTGTGCAGGTTCAGTACCGATTGGTTCCGACCCGCACGAGTTTGTCTGTGCCGGAAACCTGTTTCTTTATGTAAGCACCGGTGGTGTGTTAGCAGCAGCCAGATTTCGAGTTTCCAGAAAGATTTCATCGGTAAGTTAACCTTTTGAACGCCAGAGCATAAGCGCACGCGCGTGCCCTCCACGCCAAGCCACAATTTCACCGCGTTTAATTTCTCTTTTTTGTCATAAAATTTCTCTATATCCATTGTATAATTTAATTCGTTTCAAGCAATTAAATACGGACAAGAGCTTAATTATTTAAGGTATACAATTAAAAACACACAAAAGTAATAATTTAATTGTTTATTTCGTGATAAAGTGCACCGCATTTTTTGTCACATATTTGTGTCGTTGGCGTACAGGGCACGCGCTTGCTTGTCACGTATATGTGACAATGGCGTTCAAAAGGTTAATAGTTACATAATCATAAATAGATTTATTTTGATATTTTTAATTACAATAGAGACATTAAATTAATTGTAAAACAATCATTGATTTAAGGTACCCATCATCCAGGAACTGGTTCCCATCAACACGTAGACCCGACATTTTCCTGAAGGTTTTATGGCTATGAAAAACCGCCGCCGGCTAGTAAGTTCGGCAGTACCAATAATTTATTTGCCTCTTTAGGTGTGTATTCCGTTTAACTCCTTGGCCACGGCGCACGACCCGGTCACTCAAGCGACACGCGTTTTGCGTCAGCGACTGCGTAGAGAACAAAAATGTCAATAAACAAATACAAAGAAAATATCGATACCTTGTGTTTTATTTAAACCTGTCCCATCCCTAGTGGGACGCAATGACCGTGGTAGGGCCGATCAGAACGCAGTACCTCGCTTCCTCATACTTCAGCTAGTTGACAGAATTGGTTTGGTCAAGCACTAAGCCGATCGTCCACCGCCAGCTAAACTACTAAGGGCTAGTTATCTGTTAACTTTTACCTGAGGGATAAATATGGCGGTTTGACACATTTTCTATACAAAATCTGTCAAAACGTCAAACATATTCCCCCGATAAAAGTTATCTGACGATTGAAAAATCAGCCCTAAGTGAACTAAGCTAAGCTAAACTGGGAATAAGTAGTCCGTCCACCGAAAAATAATAGTCATGATCAGTTTGTGCTGGAGTGTCGAGTTAATCGGACGTGATGGAAGAGCTACGACGAGATTTCAGAGGAGGATTACATTCGTCATAGGAAAAGAAGATTGATTATTGCTTATTACAAAAAGAAAAAACGCAAACACATATTTTTTATAAACAAGCACATTCAACACTGGAAAACAAGTGGAGAATTTTACACTCTGTTTAACGAAGTAGACGATGAAAATAGGCGCCATAGGGGTAACATAAGGGAGTGAGAGGGCCTTAGCTTAGTTCACGTAGCTACGGATCGGCCTACACAACTAAGTTAGTTTGACTTAGTTGGGCTATTTTAGTTAGCATAGTTTGCGGTGGACGCACATGTATGAAAAACTGGCTCAGCTATGCCAGCTAAACTAAACTAACTTAGTTTAGCTGGCGGTGGACGGTCGGCTTTAGGCATCTATGGGCTGTAAGGTCGTTGAGTCATTGTATTATCGAAAATCAGTAATTTCCTCCGCGATGAACGTTGCCACCTACGGCACCAACTTGGCCCAAGTAATTTGACAAGACGTACTTACCATCCATACGAAACAAAAGGAAGAACTCGATTAATCATGTTTATAAGCGTTAAATAGATTGCATTATACACATGGGTCCGGTTAGATTGTTTATGAACTAGTTGGCAAAAAGGTCGTCCCTTATGTTCTATTTGGACAATTCAATTAAAAAAATTGCTTCCGAATTATAAAATGGCTCCTAGGAAGATTTCATATCTAATATAAAATTTGTGGTTTCCTATATCCTAATCAAGCACTAACATTTAAATTTTAGTATCTACAGCATTGGCAAACATTATTTACATACTAATTATCATGAATATCATTCAACAGTAAATACAATAATTAAACAACATGTTCATATTATAATGTTATTAAACAATTAAAAAAACAATAAATTATGTAAAACTGCAATAATATACGAACACAAATGGTAAAAACATTTTATAATATGAAACAAGAACATTATTAACATATTAATTAGGTATAAATATTGCACTTATTAAATTATATATTACAACGAAGTTTATTCAGGGAAGTTAATTATAAATATTTATTTTCATATAAAAGTGTCTATAATATCTTGGAAAAAATATAATTATGTGGATCATTTTTCAAAAATAATAATCACTAACAGAAATTTATTTTGGACAACCATCAGGTTTCTTCACAACACTACTTCAAAATTCGGCCTTTAATTGAATTATTGACCATTATTTATTTAATTTTTATATTATTAAAGCCAATCTTTGACCTAGATTATTGCCAAGTCCACCACACTAGAGATGTGCCTACGATGCGGATAATCCTCAATCGAGGTTCCGCAGTTTCAGTCTTCTAATCCGAAGGTAACTAATACTGTGGCACTGTCCAACATAAGAATAAGAAATCAAAAAATCTCGCAAATTAAAATTAACACTATGTTTCTGCCCTCTACTTGTATCGAGGTAGATTTGTATTTACGTTGCTTCTTAATGAGCCAATCACTTAAATTGAATTATATCTTAAAGCCTTATAGTGTGATGTAATAATAAAAAACAATACACTGTCTAATAATTAGCCGTAATGCTTACTAGATTTAAAACTAGGCACTGTGGAACGTATCCTAAAATGAATTGTGAAACATTAAAGTGTCAAAGTAATTATTGTTAATACCGCTCCGATTCTCACTTCATGTCACCTCGATATTTACAGATATTTGAGCTGTTTCTAAGAGCTATAATAAATAGAATAATATTGCAAACTGATCCTTACATAATTATAATTAAAAAAAAAAAACAGTGGACGTGCAGATGTAACCATTTTTGGTATAAACAATTAAATATACAGGGTGTCGGGGACATCGACGCGCAAACTGTCGCCATGAATTCAGTGAATGATTCTAGACCCACCAGCATTGAAATTTTTCGTCAATTGTTTAAAAAAAATCAGCTGTCCATACATTTTGACCGTGTAGGTATTGCACTTTTGTAAGGGGGATATTACACTTTCATATCTAGGATCATAGATCTGTGATTCATAGGTACCTACATAACAATGTAACATAGATGCATTTGTAAGCTTCAGTTTAACAATAAATATAATATACTTACATATTTCTTATGGGATTAAGCTTAATCCTAGCCATAAGTTTAATTCATCTATAATACATGGTTATGTACCTATGAATCGTAGATCTATGATCCTAGATATGATAGTGTAATATCCCACATTGAAACAGCGGGTTTTTTTTTTAATAACCTATGAAAAATTTCAACGCTGGTGTCTAGAATTACTTAATGCATGGTAACAGTTTGCACGTCGATGTCCCTGACAACCTGTTTTATTAGTCTATTGACGGATATGTTCTGTAAACCTTTCAAGAAATCGCTACTGGTTTTTATGTTTATATATATTTTTTAATAATATTGCAATCTATATTCACTATCTCATGAATCTTGTTAATGTAACTTGGTCTTGAAAACCCGGTCAACCGTACACAGAAGAAGCTAATCAGCATCATTGTATGTATAAAGGCTATGGGCGACTTTTACGTATTGGCGGTTCTTGCCTAAGGTCTTCAAGACGATCTGTTTCAAAGCATTCAGTTTTGGCATTGCATATCAGAGAGCTCACGAAAGTAGCTAAGAAAATTAGTCTGGGACGCTGTCGCGGGATATGGTGAAGAGGGCTATATTTATACTATACTTGAGACATTGTGCGCAAGAATAGCGATGTTTACAAGTATTTATGGTTGGTAGTGTCGTCCTAGGAATTCCTTTTGCTCGCTGGGTTTCCTGGTTGCCTGGTACACGTCGCGCTCCTTATCCGGGTATTTAGTTGGCAGGTTCGGCGAGTGCAAGTTCAATTTGGCTGCGTATCTGTGCAAAAATATTTTGTGGTTTATTTATATGGCAACAAAGGCTTATAGTTTTCGTCTGCTTTTAAAATTGTTGTATGAAAAAGATTTTTGCAGTAACAGATTAAAATAAAATGCTAAAAATCTGTTGTATTGTTATTTTAAACAGTAAATAAATATCACAAGTCAGATGTTTGTTTAATTACTTTCTCGCCTTCTATATTTTATCTAATCGGTCATAGTATTGCAAGGATACACCGTAAGAGATAAACTAAGCAACATATCTGCGGACGCCGGGACCACCCAGGCGAATGGGAAGGGTGGCTTGCTGCTACGCTCGGTCGTCCAGGGCCACATTTAGAATAGAAGTTAAGTGTGTTTTTCACTTGGTCGAAATTAAAGTTATTTTTCACTTTGTTGGTTTTGAAGGCGGTTGTCCTTTTTATTACAATACTTCATGTGCGAAATTGCGGCTAGTCATTGGAAAAACTATCTTGGAACTTAGACCGTTTGATGTTGAAATACGATCAAAGCTTATAAAAGTGAGAATTATTTATGTAATACAAATTAAAATAAAAAAATGTTTTGGGTAATTACATAAGTAAAAATAGCTAAAGACAAAAAAACACCGATTATTGGCCTTGAAATAAAACATACTTGTTAAGAAGTTGCCTTTCTGTTTGTTTTATAATAATTTTTAAGTAGATGGTATATATCCGTACATTAATGTAGCGTTCTGTAATGGCTTTTATCAAGTCAGTTACATGGTTTTATGTAGGGAATTCTCCAATTCGATGAGAATTAATATCTTCGAACAATTTTTCTCCAATTAACTTTATTCTTAATATTTTGGCTATTATTTCTTCTTTTTTAAATAGTTTTCCATCCATAGATCGAATGACAACTTCAGCCATTTTACTTTTTTTTTTTCATGTCGCTTGATGGATATACAAACACACCTTTATCTTTGGCTACTATAAACTTATGTAAAGAAGTCAACACAGACGTCGCAATTAATTTTCTTTATTAAGATTCGGGCAATGTAACCTGTAATATGTGCTACTGCTTGAGAACTAAATTGAGAAATGTTTTTTAAAAGTTCGCCGATTTCTTGCTCTTCTGTGTTGTCTTCTGTCCAATCGTCCTGTGTTAAATCTGAATCAGTTGATGTTTTATTTATGCGATCTACTGCTGATGAACAGTTTAGGATAGACAATTGTGCCAACGCATTACAATTTCCTGATCCTTTTCTCGATTAGAATATTACGAATAGATTAGGTACACCTAGATTCATGATTTACTTATTTCAAACTTGGATAAGATAGAATTAGAAAAAAAAAAAGATTTCAATATTTCATGGAAATCTGTTCTAATACTAATACGGAGTCAAAGAAAAAAACGCACTCAGTGTTACATTTTCCCGATATATCATAGAACATTGTAAGTTTAAAATATCTATCGATAACTCATTATCGATAAGGGTAATCTCTAATTGAGTAGCTGACTGTGACATGTGCTTAGTTGGAATCTTCGCGAATAATATGTTTGAATTAAAAAGAAAGAGACTAAATTGTACAACATAAAGTTAACTTTTACTTGTCTTGTTTGATAAAATATTGTTTTTTAAATTTTAATCGAAATAAAATAAATTAGGTCTTACCGATGGTATGATATACCACCATTTGATACATTTTTGGTTCTGATATCGTGAACAGCATAATAGGGAATTTTTGTATATTTTTTCAAGTTTTCGTTACCGTGACGGTTGTAACAAGACTGATGTGCGTAATTGTGTGCGCGGGCCCCGCCTACTTGCGACTTCTACTGTTTTTCTGTTCTGTGTGTTTTACAATACTAATGTAGTATATAGATAAATAATGAAGAATATACTTTCGGTAAGCAGAGCGTGGATGGGTTAGATTTGTTAAATCGTCTCCTATGGTTCACAACCCAGGTCTTAACACTAATTATTTTATTTGTTAAACACAATGTTCTATATTAATAGGTTTTTTTTACTCATCAATGTCAGACACACTTTCACTTGTTATTTTTTTCACTTGACACTGACAAGTTTCTTTTTCACAGTTTAAGTCTTTGAATAATGAGGTTCCTAGACAAACTCTAACACTTTCCCTTATTCAATAGATCTAACTATAAGACCCATTGCATGACAAAGAGATGTGAAGTTCGGACGTGGCAGTGCTTTTGTGAGAATATCAGCCACTTGATTCGCTGTACCAATTCTTGTAACTTCAATAGCACCTTCAGCCACTAGTTCTCTGACATAGAAGTGACGAATGCGGATGTGCTTAGTCCGCTTGTGGAATTCCGGGTTGTGGGCAAGTCGAACTGCTGCTTCGTTGTCCACACTGAGCGTTGGTGTATGCGTAAGCTTAGTAAGGTCTTGTAGAATTCTTGTTAGCCAAACAAGTTCTCTAGCTGCTTCACTAGCTGCTACAAGCTCAGCTTCTGTAGTAGAGATAGCGACCGAGACTTGTCGCTGACTCAGCCATGAAATTATTCCACCAGAGAAACGACAAACCACTCCTGTAGTAGATCGTCCGGTATCTCGATCTCCACCATGATCTGCATCGCTAAAACCTTCTAGCACACCGGGTAAATGATGCTCTTTATACTCGATTCCATAAGAGCTTGTGCACTTGATGTACCGCATAATCCGTTTTACTCGGAGCCAATCTTCTTTGGACGGTGATTCCAATTTTCGAGATGCAACTCCAACAGCGTAGGCAATGTCCGGACGAGTTCCAACCATGAGATATGCGAGAGCACCAACAGCTTCACGGTATGGAAAGTTTTCCACTTCTGTAGCTTCAGCTTTCCCTGATTGTGAAGGTTCCTTCTCTATAGGCGTAGCAACAGGGTTACAGTTAGCCATCCCGAAACGGTCCAAAATTCTTTTTGCGTAGGCTTCCTGATTGATGAAAACAGAGCCATCTTATTTTCTGATTAATTGAAGACCTAGGTAATGAGACGCAGGTTTCGTTGTAATCCGTAGTCTTTTTTTAAGATCATTCAAAAAAGAATTAGCCAGGGCTTCATCCGTGGCAGCTACCAATCCATCATCGACATACAATGTAATGAGTAGCTTCTTGCCATCCACATGCTTGGTGTATAGACAACAGTCAGCTTCGCACTGCTTGAAGTCCATGTCCAGTAGTATTTCTTGGAAACAGGCGTTCCAGCACCTAAGAGCTTGCTTCAATCCATACAGGCTTTGATTGAGCTTCCAAACATTAGCCGTGCCATCGGCATAGCCTTCCGGTTGTTGTACATAAATTTCCTCCTTCAGGGTTCCATTGAGGAACGCAGTACAAACGTCAAACTGTACTAGGTGAAGGTTTTCCTGTGCGCTGACACTCAACAGAGCTCTGATCGTTGCAAGGCGAGCAACAGGACTAAACGTCTGATCATAATCCTGTCCCTTTCTCTGCTTGTAACCTTTGACGACAAGATGAGCTTTGTATTTGTCGACAGAGCCATCTGGATTCCGTTTAATACGCAGAACCCATTTGCAGGGAAGAGCTTTCTTTCCTTTAGGCAAATTACGGGGCGTCCAAACATTGAGGTTCTTTAGAGATTTCAATTCAATATCCATAGCCTGTTGCCACTCTGTACAATCGTCTCGCTTCATTGCATCCGCGAAGTTTGACGGATAAGTTTCTGTGACACATACGTAGTCATCAAATCTTTTTGGACGTCGAACTTGATTACGGTCACGTAGATTGTATCGCGGCAGCGACTCTTCTACAGCGTCATGAAATTCCTCAGAGTTGTGATCATCATGATGCTCTTGTAGGTTATGTTCCTGGACAAAGTCTTCCACTTGGACGTCTTCCAGGTTTTCTCCCTCAAGACTTTGTTCTTGATCAACGGAGGCTAAAGGTTCTTCCATAACATGGTCGTGTTGAATTGTTTCTTGATGTATTTCTAACGAAACCGGTTCCTCACTGTCGTTCGTGCTATTAATCGGCAGCTTAAATGAATACTCCCTCGAACTAGAGACGGTTTCTTCATGTTCGTGGATGGAAAGTGGTTGTTCGTTAAAGATAACATCTCGTGAACGGACTAACATGTTTTTCTTTCCGTCCGTTATCCAAATTCGGTAGCAATCTTCGTCATATCCGACGAGTCTGCCTTTGATAGCTTTTTTATCTAATTTCTTCCGCTTTTGCTTTGGAATGTGGGCGTAAGCTGGGCATCCTATAATTCGGAGGTGTTTTATTATAGGCTTCTTTCCACACCAAAGTTCGTACGGAGACTTATTACTTATGCTGGTAGGACCCGTTCTGTTCAGGATGTACGCTGCAGTATTCATAAGTTCTGCCCACAGTTCTTGAGGCATTACTTCGTGTGCATACATCATGAACCTTGCAGTTTCAACCAACGTTCTGTTTTCTCGTTCACTTACTCCATTTTGTTCCGGTTGTGTACGGTGTGACGAGTCTTTGTTGGATTCCATTGAAGTCAAGTATACTTCGAACGGACTTGTTATCAAATTCACCACCGTTGTCGCTAAGTAAGCACTTTATGGTATGTCCGACTGTTTTAGCCTGAGCGAGCATTAAAGTAAGTTTATCCTTGACCTCAGATTTGTGTCGTAAAAAGTATACCATACGGTAACCTGTGTAGTCATCTTTGAACAAAACGTAGTACTGATACTTTCCGTAACTCGGTTGAAATGGTCCACACACATCTGTATGTATGAGTTCTCCTGGTGCGGTAGTTCGAGTCCTCTTACCGAATTTAATTCTATGAGCTTTCCCGTATATGCAACCTTCGCATGTATCCTTATCAAGAGGAAGATGTAGTCCCAATGCGTGTTTAATTGTAGCTTTTACATGCCTCTTGTTTTGATGCGCAAGCCTCTCGTGATAGAGCTGCATCGTTTCAGTTGTTGCATAGACTTCGGGGATTTTCATAGACGTAGGTGGTATATTTATAACGTCAAGTCTGTATAAACCACCTCGGTGCTGACGTTTTCCTATTAAGCTTGCTTCTCTATTGACAAAGACGGTGCATTCTTTTGTCGACGATGTGAACGAGCTTTTTGGAATTTTGTCGTGAAGTGCGAGAACTGAAAATAAATTCTTATTTATGGCTGGAACGTACCAGACGTCTGTCAGGGTAACACGTAGTTGTTTCCCTTTCACGGTTGCTTCGAGTATTACAGATCCTTTACCTTTAGCATGGATCGTATTTCCATTGGCAGTTGTTACCGTACGGAACTCATCAAAACGCTCAAAATTCTGGAACAAATCAGCCCGATTGGTGACATGGCTCGTCGCGCCATTGTCAACAAACCAGCTCTCGGTGTCTCTATCGATGTGAAAAACCTCTGTGTTCTCTACGGACATAAGGATCATGTTAGCTGTCTTAGAAGTAGAAGGCGCTGTATTGCTACTTTGGAGGCTTGCCATCTCGGATCCACTTCTGGCAGTTTTTCACTCGATGACCTATAGCCTGGCAGTAATTGCATTTCATTTTCTTGTCCTTCTTCTTCTCTGTAGCAGAAGTGCTGGAATTCGTAAACAAGGCTTCTGGCTGCTGTAGTACGGCGTTATTACTCAGCAGTGCCCTTTCGAATGAGCATAAATGACTTGTAAGACTGTCGATGTTTCTGTTCGCTTTCGGGAGTAATAGCCAACTGCTTCTGAACGTAAAGAATGATTCGTCAAGAGTATCCAGGATTTTACAAATGAGCATTAGTTCTGGTAGCTCCTGGTTGTCGTCTTTCTTGAGTTCCTGATTCAGCTGTGTCCAAATGTTCTTTAGTTTCGACATATGTGTGGCTATATCGTCAGCGGGGTTCTTTTTGAAACCAAAAAAGTTCATACACAGATTGTATGCCTTATTTTCGTTAATACCATCAAATAGTCTATGTAATTCAAGCCATACCTCTCGAGCTTCAGCAAATCTCGTGACTTTCCTAAGTGTCTCTTCGTGCATATTGGTCGTCAAAATAAGAAGGGCATTCGCGTCAGCTTTAATAAACATCGCTTCGTCGGTGTTGTACGCGGTGACGGCGGCATCTCCAGCTCCGGCGGCTGGTGGTGTGGGTTTTTGGAACTTGCCTTCGACTACCTCTAGCGCCTTCGGTACGGTGCGTAGGAGACATTTGACTTTATATTTCCACGTATCCCAGTTCGACTTGCCCTCTAATAAACCAATTTTCCCTGAGAATGTTTTCCATCTTGCGAGCGGGCCCTCAACCTAATGTAGTATATAGATAAATAATGAAGAATATACTTTCGGTAAGCAGAGCGTGGATGGGTTAGTTTTGTTAAATCGTCTCCTATGGTTCACAACCCAGGTCTTAACACTAATTATTTTATTTGTTAAATACAATGTTCTATATTAATAGGTTTTTTTTACTCATCAATGTCAGACACACTTTCACTTGTTATTTTTTTCACTTGACACTGACAAGTTTCTTTTTCACAGTTTAAGTCTTTGAATAATGAGGTTCCTAGACAAACTCTAACAAATACAACCTCCGGATATGTTCTAGTTCACTTACCGGGCCATTTTTACTCAATTATAGAAAAGGAAGAGACCGAAAGCGTAATGGATTTTTTTATTATTCTATGTTTGTGTAATTATCTCCCGGTGCGAGTCCCAATAAACTATTTCTTTCTATTTAGTGTTGAGTTTCTATTTAATTTAACAGTCAATCTCACCTTATACCCCCGATATCAATCTCGTAATGTCCGCTGAGTACGTATTCAGTGCTGATTGGTTGAGGCACACCACTCTCGTCCAGTTTCTCCACGAAACCGAGGCAAACCTGTAGGTATAATAAAGTAACGTTTTTATTAAAGACAAGATAAAACATAATGCTATTACTTGCGGAATATATTATACAGGGTGTTTGGAAGGTGGGTGCAAAGCCTTAAAGGGGAGTTAATACAGACCATCTAGAACATTTTGAGCCATATTTGTCCTAACCAAAGTCTGATATTTATTTTTTTAGAGAACTTTTACGATTTTGGTACCAAAATCCCAAAATTTTCCAATTAAGGCCTAATAACGCAAAGATTGAGTGAAAATTTCTATTTTTTTTAATTTACTTTATTGGCCTAATGTGTGTTTAATGGTATGAAATCATTTCGAAGCACCGTATTTACTAAAAAAATAACTTTCAGACTATTTAAAATAAAAAGAAAAAAAAATTAAAGAAAAAAAATGGATTTTAATTGACATTTAAAAAATAAATAAAATAGCTACTGGTGTTCAAATAATTTTAAAAACATGCTGAGTTATTCCTCTTTTTTTTAAGGTATCATTTACTTAGATAGCTTTACAATTTTTGAAGTTAGGGTGCCTGAACCAGTTAAAGTCGATTTTAAGGAGTAAAAAAAAAAGACAGTTTTTGATTTGATTTTTTAATTTTGATGTTCAAAATGGCTTCCGCCACAGCGTATACATTTACGACAGCGATTTCTAACTTCTGTCGTGGTGATTTTAAGCTGCATTTCTTCTTTCATTGTTCTGAAAGCTGCTTCTATTCTTTGAATTAGTTCTTCTCTTGTTGAAATCTCAGTTGTGTATACGAGCTCCTTTGCCCGTCCCCAGACAAAAAAATCTAACGGCGTCAGGTCGGGCGATCGCGCGGGCCAAGGAATGGGCCCATCTCTACCTATCCAGCTGCCTGGAAAACAGTTATCAAGATGTTCTTTGACAATCAATGTCCAATGAGATGGACATCCATCTTGTTGGAAAATTATTGGCCTGTCCGTATTTAAAATGGGTACTTCCGCATCATCCAGGAGTGTTGGGAGATCGTTTTGTGGAAAATTCAGATAATTTTCACCGTTTAAATTATCTGGTAAAATGTGGGGCCCAATCAACGTCCGTCCAATTACTCCAGCCCATACATTAACGGAGAATTTTGCTTGGAAAGACACCTGAAACAAAAATTAATTCTAATTAAAGTGTTCTTTGAAGATGTGTTGAACATCTGGACTTAAATTAATAAACATTAATTTGTATACCTGTTTTTTCCAATGCGGATTGTTGTCCTTGTCAGCCCATTCATGTAAATTATGGAAATTCGTGATTCCTTCTCTAGAAAATTTGGACTCATCAGTCCAGAGGATAGATTTTAGAAACCATCTGTCGTCAATGTCGCTATTGAGCATAAATCGGCAGAACTGCATCCTTCTCCCAGGATCGGTTTCTACCAAGCCTTGCACGCCTCTACCGTGAAACGGATATTTATGTTCCCGATGCATGGTACTCCACACTTTCCATATTGAAAGGTTTAAGTTTCTCGCCACAGTTCTGACGCTGGTTGTAGGATCCGCTTCAAAGGCTGCAAGTATTTGTTCTTCAACGTCGGGGTCATGTCTTCCTGGATTCACTCCGGGTACTGCATGATGGATGCCAGATTCCGAAAGTCTGCGATACGTGTTGTAAAAAACTCGAACATTAGGTAGCCTGAAATGAAATTGTTTATTAGTAACGTCAGTTACAAATCAACATGGCAATTGAAGTAATAATGTTAGTATTAGAAGTTACTTTACCTGCGGTTCGGGTAACGTTCTTGGTACAAACGTCGTGCCAAAGCTCCGTTACCATCAGCTCTGCCATACATAAAAACGATATCCGCTTGTTCCTGAGATGTAAATGCAGCCATGGCAATCGTACATACACTCAATTAAAATGTCAATTAGTTCAATAGTCCGAAATAACACGTGCAGGAGCGTAAAGCTACAACTGAACACGGTAAATCACAAACGCAATACAAGTAATTCCAAAATTAATAATCAACACGCGCAGGAGCATTAAGCTACGACTGAGTACGGTGAATCAAACGTCTACTCGCAACGCGCAAGGGCAGAGCAGTGAAGGAAGAGAGAGAAAAGATGACATCACCGAAGCGACGGGTCGGGTCCATCTCAGGTACTAACGAATTTATAAACTCAAAAAGCATCTTTACATCCTCGGCAATAAGACCTAAAGTTGTCTTTATCATAACAAAAGAATCAAGAGCCCTTTGTTATCGTACGCCGCCCGGTCCGCCGGCCACCACGGCAGCCTTTGTTTCGTTTTGTAAGGCCGACTTTTTTTAAGTGCGTCTAAAAAATAACCACTTTAGACTTTAGTTTAAAGTTATTTGAGGAAAAATCAGGTTGATTTTAATTTTATTGAAATTTGAAATTTCTTACCCTTAATTGGTCCAGGCACCCTAACTTCAAAAATTGTAAAGCTATCTAAGTAAATGATACCTTAAAAAAAAGAGCAATAACTCAGCATGTTTTTAAAATTATTTGAACACCAGTAGCTATTTTATTTATTTTTTAAATGTCAATTAAAATCCATTTTTTTTCTTTAATTTTTTTTTATTTTTATTTTAAATAGTCTGAAAGTTATTTTTTGAGTAAATACGGTGCTTCGAAATGATTTCATACCATTAAACACACATTAGGCCAATAAAGTAAATTTAAAAAAATAGAAATTTTCACTCAATCTTTGCGTTATTAGGCCTTAATTGGAAAATTTTGGGATTTTGGTACCAAAATCGTAAAAGTTCTCTAAAAAAATAAATATCAGACTTTGGTTAGGACAAATATGGCTCAAAATGTTCTAGATGGTCTGTATTAACTCCCCTTTAAGACTTTGCACCCACCTTCCAAACACCCTGTATACAACATGTCCCGGAATTAACACACAACCTCTTAAGGGGTCATTGCACTCCTCATTTTGAACAACTTTTACTATTGAACCAAACCTGAAATTGCGAAAAAAATCAGCTGTACCCTACATAGCTGACTTTTTTTCGCGATTTTAGATTTGGTCTGATAGTACAAGTTGTTCATAATGATGAGTACAATGACCCCGGAAGAGGTTGTGCGGTAATTCCGGGACATGTTGTATATACAGCTGAATTCCCAGGTGGGCAGAGATCTATTGTATAGTTACATTGTCTATAGTATAGTCACATTTTATATTACTATTACCATTAACCGGGCACGAACTTCATACTCCAGGCTGTTCTTGAGAAAATTCGAATGGGAAAACCCAATTATATCTGCAAATACTCGGAGGTTAACTTCTAAAACTCTTGACCAACAAGGCAGTCCTATCACAGTTTGCCCCAGGTCCGAAAAGGGAACCGAACCCAGCTCCAGTCGTTCCTTCGATCCCAAGACCAACGAGGTAGTTAAAAGTTTTATGTTTGTGTTTATCCACAGAGCGGAAATACGGAATCGTAGATCCGGCAATGTCTGGACACATCAGTACTATAGTTTGACCGATACCGCTGCACAGCGGGGGGCGCGGGCCGTGAGCGTTGACGAATGAGCGGCCTGCACTGACCCTCCGTCCGTCTGCCCCGTCGTGCACACACCCAAGTCACGGTACAGCGGTATCGGTCTAACTATATTCAAAGTGCGTCATCTGTGTCGTAGTGCGAGTAGAGGGAGACACACGCTTGGTTTGTATGGAAAGTGTTGACAATAATGCCGCCTCTAGCAGCGGCCGCCGAGGCGTCTCCATGCTCTATGGTTTTCTCATTTACCTGTTTCTTAAACGTGAACCCATAGCTGGTAGTAGTTGTCTGTCCGCAGTAGTTCCCATCCCTGTATATAGGCTCGCCACCCCACGACCACATGTCCAACTCATGGTCGTGATCAGTCAACAGCAACTGTACGTATTGACGACAGATACCTTCGTCGCGTTGGCGGAGAAGTGCGTCGCGTCCGATGAATTTTATGTCTTTCTGTAACGGTAATTTTGAAGGCATTTTATTATTTATTTAATATTTTATGCATATAGGTACATACATATTATAATATGTACAGAGGGGGACTCAATTATATTAGGCATTTTCGACCAATCGACCTTTAGGCGATGTGTAGACAAAAATTGTGAAGACCTGTCGATGGCTAAATCTAGTTTTTGAGTAAACTAGTTTCTTCAGTTAAGTGAAAAACTCTTTTAAACGACTTCAAAATGTTTTTTTTTTGGTTCAACTGGTTTCATCATCGACCTCTCACCGTACGGTTCTCATACGTCCAATGTTATGCATAAGTTTTCCTCAATCATCGCTAAAATGTCTGGCGCCTATCCCTGGAAGACTCCATCCTTATTAATACTCAAAAAAAATCCTTACGACATTTTCCTCTTTCCTCGTTTCTCTGCATGTTACACGTCCATACTACCACGACTGTACCTGTTCTCTACTCTGTTCTGTTATCTTTTTGTATTCACGTGTTTCTGTGAGAAATAAACCTATTTTATTTTTCTTTCTTTCTGTACCTTTCCAAAAATAATGATATAAGTACTTACATCAAACTTGACACGCCAAGTCCGTCCGCACTCTAGCGGCGTGGTGATGGTGTCCAGGTCCTGGCCCCAGAAAGCAAAGAACTTCTCCACGCGAAGAGCACGAGACGCGTAGTAACCGACGTGGGATATGCCGTACTTCTCGCCGATCGTCATCAGTCGGTTGTACACGTGGAGCGCGAACTAGAATGTTTGAGAACGAAGTAAATAAAAGATGTACGTGTAACATAACAGCTTAGTTGTTAACTTTATTGTGCATGCTGTGGTCTCTCTATACGTGAAGGACTTACGGACCTACTTAATACTTGATGTTGCCCACTATTCGTGTGTCATGTATTGTGTATATACATGACACAATAAATGTAACCCTAACAATTTTTTTTGATGAGCACTTATCTATGTTAGTAATAAAATAGGTCATTTATGGCTACAATTTTTAAAACGCTTACTAAAAATGTATCATTTTACTACCAAAAAGGACCACCATCTAGCGACGACTTTCAGTGTTATCTAGGGATGATTTGCAGTAATAAAACAACGCCATCTAGGGACGAATTAATACTAATCAGTTACGCGCCTTTGACGTCTAGAGCGACCACTCATTGTACCGAATCGTTTAAACTGATTTGCGCTGCCTTGCAGGTTCAGTTTACTCCATCTATATTCTATAAATATGTACTTACCTCATTAGGTATATACAGTACATAACCCAGTTCCCCAGTATGCGTCAAGTTCATTGCTCTAATTCCATTGGCGAGTCCAACATCAATCTCTTTAAAAGTGAAGAACGGGAAATTCGACGGAGCTAAGTCAGTATCCGTTAGTTCCGAGAGCAGGTTTCTGGTGAACGGGCCCATGATACAAATGGCTGTGTACATAGAAGTGACGTCTGAGAGGGTGACGGAACCATTGGCGGGGAGGTGACGCTTTAGCCACGATTTGCAGCGGGTTTGTTGGATTGTTGGCGCTATCATCATGTAGCTGGAAAAGAAAGGGTTGATTTATTTTATGAAACATTAATTAGGCCGAAGCGACACAGATATGATCTGTTCCAAAAGTTGATTTATCAATTACAATTTAATTATGTTATTCAAACATTAATCGTTGGAAATAGTGTAGGGATATAAATTTGAAACCTAAATACAGATGAATGTGTTACTAATTCCCTTTAGTGAGTGATGGCATAAGTATTTAACCTGAACAGGGTCTGCTTACACTTTGATCAGATATTTTTGGAAGAGACCATAGGCAACTTCTGAGGACGTCACTTACAGGTTGTCAGTTATCCTGGCGAGACTGCAGTCGTTCTCATAGCCCCCGCGTTCATTCTGCATGCCCGTGTGTATGATGCTACCCACGGGCACGTCCACATCATTTGAACACAGGTATTGCAGCAGATCCACAACCTCGCGACCTTGGGACTGAATAGACAACAAGTTAGAAGGATTTTTAATGGTAATTTTCTCTATTGGAATTAGTTTTGCTCGTTTATGCCTGTGTTTTCATGCTAGTATGATACGCGCGGTGACACGTGTTTGTTGCAGCCATAATGCAATATGGCGGCTCACGTATATGAAACTAATAAATGCTTTTTGCATTGGTTTGAGATTGTCACTGTGTCTTGCAATGACATACGTTTGCTAATAAGTAAAGACTTCAGGAATAATGGCACTAAATGATCTTTGTTATTATTAAAAAAAATGTACTCTGTAACTAATGTTAAGGTTGTATTCACCTGTATATCGATCTTAGTGAATGACGAGTAGTCGGCCAGGCCCACTCTTTCACGGCACGCCCAATATTCTCGCTGCACGGTTTCGAACCAATGAGGCTTGTTGAATGTCTTCGTGTATGCTACTTTGAACGGACGAGGCTTGTCGCCAGCTTCTTTGGGATCTGCAAAATATATTGTAGGTTGAAAACTTGGTTTTTTTAAGAGGCAAAGTGTTTTATAAAAAGAATTAGCGCGAAGTTTTAAATAACAGTTGGTTTATTTTACGAGTATATTTGACTGACTAGTGCAAAGTAGATACAGTCATCATCATTTCAGCCGAAAGGCGTCCACTGCTGGACATAGGCCTCCCTCAAGCGTGGCCACATCGAATGGTCGGGTTATTCCGTTTACCCAACTAGGCCTAAGAGTGAATTCTCGGAAATACGTTACCGCTTATCCACCTTAGGATCGATTTTTGGTGTGGATAAATGGAATAACCCGAATAGTCTTGTGCTTCACGCATCCAACGGATTCCCGCAGCCTTCATTAGGTCATCGGTCCACTTTCCTTTAGATACAGTCTACCCGATCGTCAATGTAGCACAAGAAGAAGTAATAGGTAATAGGTAATACGGGCTGGTGTCCGCAACTCCACGTCAATGCGCGTATTTTGCGTGATGAGAAGAAGTATAAGAAAAATTCGATTACCTTCACTTTTGTTTGAATGACAGTCTCATAAAGCTGAATGTGTGTTGTTATTCAGCCCGAGTACTGTCCCGTATTTGAGCCCCCTTATGAATAAACGGGAAGTCAGTTAGGCTAGACTTATACCTCGAAAACATACACATAAATAAACTGCCGCCTTCTTCCCATGGGGGTAGGGAGAAACTACAGAACGCCAACTGCTACGATCCTTACATACTACTTTTGCCTCGTTCACGTTCATACATCTTACACGTACGCCAATAGCGAGTACTACGCACTTGACCTTTTTGAAGAACATCACCAATAAGGTCACTTTATGTCCTCCTAGGGCGTCCCCTCCCGGCGTTTCCACTCACACCATCTGCCTAGCCTTTTCCCAAATATATTAGGGTCAGCTTCTAGTCAAACCGGATGCAGCTGAATACCAGTATTTTACATGGAGCGATTGCCTATCTGAACTCCACAACCCA
The DNA here is from genome assembly GCA_947568875.1 of Fissipunctia ypsillon. NCBI lineage: Eukaryota > Metazoa > Arthropoda > Insecta > Lepidoptera > Noctuidae > Fissipunctia > Fissipunctia ypsillon. The sequence goes on from OX387643.1 coordinate 29,338,126, forward strand.
GTTACTGAGTAATATGATACCCCTTGGTAAGACTGGTTGTCAGACTTTCGGGCTTCTGACGACCCGTAACGACTGTCAAAGATACACGAATGACAGCTGGGACCAACGGCTGAAGTGCTTTCCGAGGCACGGAGGGGTCTTGATATGTAAAGATGGTCACCCATCCACGGACCAACCGCGGCAAGCGTAGCTTAACCTGATCGATTGACCCGTGCGGCTGTTATTTCTTAGCCACAAGCCCCTCCGTTTTCACCGGCGTTTCCACTCACATCTGTCTTGTAAAATACCTTTTGTTTAGCGCCTTTCATTCATCCTCTCAACATGACCAAAAGCATATTCTGTTTTCAGAATATCACGAATACTGGTTGTGTAAGTAAGTCTAGACTATAATTTCTTAGTTCTTTCTCGTTACTTACCGACAGTTTCAAACCACGTAGGTCTTTCGTAGCCCATGACCTGCCCGAACACGGCTCCATTATCGCGCAGCGTCGGGTAGATAGGCGACAGTCTCAGGTTCCGACCAGTCTCAAACTCATGGAAAGGGTAGGGAAGCCCGTAGTGTACACCTGGAAATAAGAAATGGCTTGATTTCTTTTATTTTGCGAAACATTTAAGCGTTCAGTTCAATCATGCTGAGTGGAAACCTTCTTGTCACAGTCATGACGTGTAACTGCCGACTATTTCTTTTTTGTGCTCGTGATTATATGTAGGTAGATCTATTTTGTATCTTTTACTGTATTCCTCGAGTTAATTAATTTTTTGTATGCACGTGTTTCTGTGTCAAATAAACTTATGTTTCTTTCTTTTATTATTGCAATTCATAATCAATATTTTAGTGTACAAACTTGTCATTAATGTAAATAAATTAGTGTTGGTATTTTTTTATATAGGGAGATTAGATTGCGAACGTTCCTGAAAATACAGGTATTGCTTCTCTGATCGACAGTCTTTCTCGACTTTATAAAACTCCGTGTATAATATAAACAGTCAAGTACAGATTTCTCAGCAAAAGTATGCGTTTCGGCAGTAATTGTCTATCTTCCAAAATACAAACACGCGAATAACGCACAACCTCTTATGGGGTCATTGCACTATGAACCACTTTTACTATGGGACCAAACGTGAAATCGTGAAAAAAATATCAGATGTTCCCTACATTTTTGCGAGTCATGCGAACATAAATGTAAGGAACAGCAGATTTTTTTTTTCGCGATTTCAAATTTGGTCCCATAGTAAAAGTTGTTCATAATGATGAGTACAATGACCCCTTAAAAGGTTGTGCATTACTTATGTTACAACTTGTATAGCTGTTACAACCATGGGAGTACCTGCTTATCTATTTTGTGTAACCATAGTTAAAACATTGAGATTAACAACTAAACACAATTCCAAAAAAAAAACATTAACTACTTTTGAGTAACGTATGTACGACAAGGTGTGACCAAAGTAGGTAACCCAACACAGCGCTTCAAACATACGTTACATTTAAAGACGTGTACACACAAACGAACAAATACATGGTGAACTCCAACATCGAACACTTTATTCGCATGTCATCACATCTGCAAATGTAACTAACTGTTTGAGACCCAATAAACAATTTATTTATTTTATTTATGTGCGTACCACTAACGAACATCAAACACTGTGTTCGTCAAACATGTTCGTGGTGATCAAATTTCGTTGTTCTGTGTGGACGGTGTTCGGAGAAACTTGATGCAACTTCACTGTCGATCACTTCCAACGGCGAATCTATAGCTACTAAAGAGAGCAGGTTGGTTGAGCGTGAACACAACTCGAAGTGTGTTCGTATGGTGTTCGATGTTAGAGTTCACTATGTTCTGTTCGTTCGTGCGTACATAAGTGCACTACGACAAAGCTCGACAATACTTAACTAAGAAGAGTGAGAAGCATTGTCTCTGTGGGGGGTTACTCTGTGGCGCGACGTTCGTACTAATTGAGAAACACATAGATTACCGAAGTGCATACCTTTCTGATTTACCTGTACTGTAATTTCCTTATAGCAATAGGAACCGACTACTAACCAGGCACTTCCTTAACCCGATCCCTGAGAAACCTCTTATTGTTATGAAGACCCAGAAACCTGTTGAGGCCCAGTTCATACATGTCATACTTGGAATACCCCTCGACTATTTCGTCTGCCGTAGCTTGGGCGACGCCACCAGCGGCAGATATGCCCACAGTCTTCATGCCAGCAGCCACGTGGTAGTTGAACATCTGAAATACAAGGATTTCTCGTGATGATTTTGATGGTTGAAGAATGGAAGGAGAAGGGAGAGTATTAATGAGCTTGTACAGAATCTAAATCGCTTTTAAATAACTACTACGAGTGGTAATACTTAAAAAGTACGAGCGGCGCACCCTGGGCAGTCAACCCCGCCACAGCTACAAAGTCAAATAATTTATTTCAAATAGGATATTAGAACTATTAAAACGCATTTTTTAACCCCAAAATTTACAATAAAATCGAATTGATTCCAGTCAACCCGTCCAAAAGTTAATTTTCAAATCAAATCAAATATTTGTTTATTTTTGGCAACTAGGCCCAATTGTTAGTAACATTGTTCTTAAAAACTATTATTAGTAAACAAACACAGAAAAAAAAGAAAATTGTAAGGTTAGGTGAGGGGTCTTCTGACCAGCACCTCCACAGCGTGCGACACCAAGGTGCGTCGCACTTTTCTATTAACATACCTAGGAGGGGTTTTGTATCGTGGTCCCGACACAGGCAACTGAAGAAACACGGGTGGGTTTTCACACTTGTTAGTTGAGCAATGTCCTTTCAAAACAAACTGTATTCTTTCTTCATAACTCTTCTCTCTTCCACGCCGTTTTCCCAATCCCGTCAAAACATTCGATGTCACGAATTTAGCTTTTTATTTCTTGCTATAATCCGTGAAATTGAATGCTCCGAAGAGCAGGGTTTCTTCTTTCTTCTGTCTTCTCTTTTGGGGTTAGTTTTTCAACATCAATCCAATAGTCTATTCTGTGCATACGACTGTGATCTTTATACTTCAGCCACTGCATATTTCTTCTTTCTTTCGTTCGTTAGTTCTCAATAATATATATTTTTAGCTAAAAACATCTACATTTGAACAATATAATTTATTAAAGTAAAAATACCAATATTTTATTTTTTATTAAACATTACGAAGTACATGACAAAAATAAAATATTAAAAAGCTACTGATCATTGCCGGATAAATACTCTATATTTGTGAGTCAAAAATATATTTTCTACATTGCGATACCCTTTATAAACCTACACATAATTATCAGACAGGATAGTAATATTTGAAAGTAACGCCATTACAGGTACCAGAAGGCCTGCCTTAACACAGTGACACTCATCACTGATAACGATGATGGAGACGTCAAAAATGCATTGGATTGACTTCAGCTACCGAAAAGTACCGAAAAGCTTAACGACGCACCGAGCCTTAAACACAATATAACCCTTGTTTGAAATAGTAAACCATTAAATTAATATATACTGGGCAGTAAGTATACACGATGGAAACACGATTTTAATAAAGTTGGCTCGATAGAAAAAATTCACAAAGTTACCTCATTTCGAGTAATGTTTTCCTCTATTTCCCTAATTTTTTATACAAATAAGTAATTTGATATTGTCACTAATTTACTAATATAAAGTTCATAGATGACTGGAGCGTTTATACACGATAGTTTTATTTTAAGAGCAATATGTAATGATGAAAATAACAACGAAAAACATCGAAAATTGTATTTTCTTTATGTGTAAAGAAAAAGACAGAGACAAAGGCAAACGCTCGGTGCGCCCATAAGTAATTCAATTTTGTAGTCAGTCGTTGTAGAAATATATTATGTCACGCTTTGAAATCGATTGCCATTTGTCTAGGCCCTCAGCTATACTAATGATAGAAAACCGACCTAAAACATAACTGCATAATGTTATTGTTAACTATCTCCAGATCCCAGATCCTAAATAAGTAAAAAAAAGACAACAAGATACATATCACTACATATTATTATTTAAAAAAAAGACCCCCCCCCCCGCCACGTCTGTCTGCCGTCTGAAGGCGATAAACTCAAAAACTCCTGCACAGATTTTCATACGATTTTCACCAATGGACGGAGTGATTCATGAGGAAGGTTAAGTGTATAATTCATTAAGGTTTTGTGTAAATTGGCTGAAATATGACGATGATTGTTGAAGATGTCGGAAAAAGTCATGCCGAGCTGGGAGCTAGTGTCGATATGGCGCCATTTCACCCATCCTTCACCAAGACCTGGCAGTGGGCTAATCTCTGTGCAGTTTGAGAATTGTCATCCCCATAGAAACAAGACTAGAAAGGAAACGAAAAATTAATGTGTTGTACCTTTTACGTTATAAAGAATTCATGACGACTTTTTTTTTACAAATACTTACTAATTACTGACTAGCGCTTACCTTTCATCCTTATCTTCTTCGTTTATCTACGCATATTTTTATTTCCATTTCCACTTTCGCCAACAATGTTTAGCTGACTTATTTATGTTCGTTATAACCATCATATATTGGGTCAATCTCAATGCAAATCATAGCTAAGACAAGTTTAAAATACAAAAAAGTTGCAAACTATCCGTAACCAGTCCGCCGGGCTCGGCTGCTTGCAGCGTATTGTGCGATGAAGCATGGATTAATAAATTATGACAATATGTTGGAACGTGGAAGACTGCCATCGTTTATGTTCAGATTCGTTTCGAAGGATTTCTTTCTTTACATGTTAACGAAGGTCCATCATGTGTCCGTTTCATTTATTTATCAGACTTTTTTGTTTCACTATTTATACATATTCTTTATTATTTTTATGTGACACTTTATTTTATTTAAGCATGCGTACACATGTTGCAGTATAAAACTGATGTAAATCCGTCACCTCACACTTCAGGTCCAGTTGAAAACCAGCGTCACGCACTAGTTGTCTAGCATTTTTGCTGAACTGGGCCTGTTTGGCGCAGCCGTGAGGCACACTTTCCTGCTAATTTCTTACAACGCACTTTACACTTTTTATTTGATTTTATTTTTTTATCTGCCTTCTTACTGAATTGTATTCTGCTTGTTTTGTGTGCCTTTTAGTCTGACTAACTGGTCTGTATAACTTAGATATATGAATACAACGTATAGTTACATGAATACAACGTATTACGGAATGAATATATTGTTTACCTGGATTAACACATAGGGTACTTTTAGTCCCGATAGTACGTTCCCGTGGGATATTTTCCGACATCCATGCGGGCGAAGCCGCGGGCAAAAGCTAGTATTACGTATTCTTGTGGGCTTTCCCTCTAAACAAACCTACCTCAGGAGCCTCTCCGACGATCCACTTGCAATCAGGCGAGAAGGCTTCCAGTCCGTTACAGAGTTTGTGCAGAACTGCTTGGCTGAGACTTGGCACACGTTTGAGGAGTTGCTGTAGGAGAACGTGGAAGTGGTCCCAGTCTTCTGGAACGCAGCGTTGAGCCATGGATGTGACTGTGGAGTGAGAGAGAATGTTTGGAATTGTAAATAAGCAGGCATCTCTTCTGCTAAATGGTCACCATCGCCTAGCGCGTAACAACTTCGAAATTTGAGAAATCCTGACAAAAAGTCGGACATTTTACTTTTTAATGTTTGTTGTATTTTTCAATACCCAATTGCCATTTTTTAGCTTAAAAAATCCCGTTGTGTCGAAAATTCCGGACAAATGCCAAAGCTGGACAAATCCAGACGGGTGGTAAACCTACCATCGCCTACGTGCAATACCAAGAGCATCGCAGGTGCGTCACGCCACAACAATAATTTTAATAATTCGTAATTAATGTTTGCTAAACCTTCATCACTACCAAGCTTGTTCCTGACTAGTGTCTTAGAACTTACTTTCTTCCTCATACACCGCTTTCGCAATCGGTTCGAAACCCCCAGCTAAGATGCAGCCGTCTCTCTCTCGTAGGTAGATGTAGCCATCAGGATCTCTGATAACTGGAACAATCATGATCAAGTACAATATCTGCTCAAATATTGCTAATACATTGCTTCAAATGTTCGAAAAATTAGTCTGCTCAACAACGTAAATAACGCAATGGATGTTGTTGAACTGTCAAAATGAAACCGATTCCTACTCAAATTCAAAATATTTTATTTCACATAAGCGTACATGGGCACTTATGAAACGTTAGAAGCTAGGTGCACGGTTCCAATTGGTCGTTTCCTATGGAGAAGAATCGGCAAAAAACTCCACGGTTACTCTTTTAAAAATAATTGGCTTTTACAAAATTTTCAAATTACAATGTTATTAAGTATGGGAGGACAGTCAACAAGTACCAGGTACTTAACAAAATATAAAATGGTCTACAAATCTAATACTCTAAACTGTGTTACGCAATTGCCCCGCAGGTTAAATTCTTACGCAATCACTCACTAAAAGAAAATTATTAACACTTTCATCTGTTTGTAGAAGGTTTCTACTTTATATCTCACGACTTTTCCTTCTTCTTCTTTGCCCTCGCCTCTTCCCGTTATGCGTGGTCGGCTTTCTTAACCTTTCGGCGCCATTCACTTCGCTGGTAAGAATCGTCATCTCTAAGGCCAAGCTTTTGCATGTCCTTCCGGACATTTGTCATTCAACCAAGTAGTTTGCGGTCTACCTATCCCTCTCCTTTTTGTAGCCATGGAAAGGCACTTTTTCATGATATATGGTCATCGGGTCTACGCATAACATCTCACGACTTTTTCAAACAATTATAAATTATTGTTTGAACAACATTATTATATTTTAATAGAAAGTCATCGACGAAAATTGAGGTTATAAAATTAACTTCAATTGTCAACTGAAACACATCTAATTAATGGTGATTTCAAATTTGTATATTGTATGTAGTGTTTGTATATTGTAATATGTACATATCAAGGCACTCAATTTGTAAGTAGCACTGCAAACTGGCATCCACAGCCACGTTTTCTAATCCATTTGTTAACATTTTGATCAGATTGGTACGTTTATAACAGACCATAGAGTTGTACCGTCGGAATATTATGTGGTAAACTAAACAAAATGGATGACTTGGTATTGAGATAAAGAAGAAAAGGAGATTAATTCTGTAATGGCTTCCGCTGGTTTACTGGAATACCTTCTATTCAACCTTGTACCCACCGGCTCAGTATAGGCCTCTTTCTCATTTCTCGCCCTTCACGCTACATAATTTATCATTATTAAAATTCTGTTCGTAAATATACATATATAATTACATCACACCTATATTCTCAGAAGGGTTAGGCAGAGGTGTACCTATAGTACACCCACATTTCATCAGAAATGTTTAAGTCCCATGTAATACGGGTCGCCCCTATAGGATCGCGCGGATCGCGCCTATTGCCATCAACCGGCCACAAATCCAGACTCTGGGCTGCTACTGAGAAATTCCACAAAAAAACCGACTAAGTGCGTGTCGGACTACGCACCAGGGGCGTAGTCTTCATACAACCCGATTCCTATCGGCTTCCCTTCGGAACAAACACTCTTCTTAATATCTACTATTGCCAAATAACATGGTACACCTATGTGTGACTGTGTAAACACATCACATTACATAAATATATTTAATACCAGTTAAATACACCATTAGATTAAAAACCTACAGTTTTTTGTCTGAGTTTGAGAACTGAACAATTTTTTCTTCGGCTTTCCTCTAATGATAATTGTAGCTGCGCTACTGCCACGAACAATGAAGGGTTCCGTAGTTGGGACGAAGAAAGAAGAGAAAGGATTATCTCAAGAGCAAACTTAACATTGTGATTGTAGTTGAAAAACATATTCTCACATACATTCCAAGTGCAAATGTAAGTTTGTACGCACAATGTTGAGTGACTTACCGTGTTATTTTAAGACCATAAACTTCTTATAGGTTTTCCTGTAATCTTTATGTATAGAACTATCCTCTGTATTTTATTTTTTCAAAATTTTAGGCTCAGAAGTTTCGGAGATAAGGTCAATTTTCGTCTATTTTCATAAATAACCTTTTATTTTTAATAAAAACATCTATTTCAGACCCTCACAGTAAGCCTTACATTTACAGGCAGCATTTGATGTCACACGATAGGTACCTACAGTTTGCAAAACGTTTTTTTTATTTTCTTGTCTGCCCCCAAAAGTGACTCCCATATTCAAAATTCATTTATGTACATTACACATCCGTGTTTGGTCACAGAAATTCATATGTGCACCAAATTTCAACTTATTCGTTCCATTAGGTTTGGAGCAAATTAGCTGTGACAGACAGACAGACACACGAGTGATCCTATAAGGGTTCCATTTTTTCCTTTTGAGGGTTCCTAAAAAGAAAGTACATTTTATATTATAATACATACCAGGGGTCATAGGGTCTAAGTTTTCGATAGGTTTGGTGTGTAGGTAGTAGTGCTCGCAGGGCAGTAGGGGTACTTTAACTTGAGGTCGAGCGAGTTGGCCAACCTGAAACAAATAATCTACTTCAGTAAAACTATTTAAAAGACAATAGCCCGAGTGTGAGGCAAATTGACCCGAGGACATCGTTAATCATATTTGTTTCTAGAATTCGGACTATTTGTACGAAGTTTCGATATTTTTTTTTTTTTTGTATAAAGCACTTTCAGCTTAGCCGGAAGTGATACCCACATTATTAAAAAAAAACGTTAAATGAAACATGCAAAACATAAAACAACTCCACAAAAAAGATCACGAGGAGAAACTGTATTGTCAAAAATATAAGAAACTACACAATATAATCTAATCATAGTTAAGTTAGTAATCACATGCAAAATTAAGAAATCGCACGAGCCGGAAGGCCTATGTCCGGCGGTAAACGGCAATAATCAGAATTGCTCGATGAAGCATGACACGCAAAGCTTGATAAATTCGCAGAAGAAAAAAGTTTAAAATTAAGAAACAAATGACTATTAACAGTGGCGTCCAATGTTGATGCTTCAAAGATCGAAGCAGACTTAGAATTAATAATCGTCGTGATCGCGTTCTTCGAAACTTCTAGAAACATGAATTAGAATATCAACAACCCTATTGCGTCACATTTTATACCTGAAGAGCCCTAAGTTCTTTATAATCACTGAGTAAATACAGGGCGAACTGTATGCACTAGTCAACTTCATTGCGTTGACGTCATTGCAAGAGCTCCCCTACGTGGGGATCTATAATAAATTGTTTAGGCGATATTTTAAACGACATCAATTGGTCATAACATCCGCAATGCAGATCAAGTGGACATGAATAGGAAAATTGCAGCAGCTTGAGTGGCATTGCCGCGCAGTTCTGCGATATACAGAGCAAACACACATAACACGAGCATTGTGTCGCATAGCATCACACCTGCCCCCGTAGAGATTAGGCATAGGAATATTATCTTGTCGTTTACGTCGCCAGCTATAGTAGGTCTTATTATGTAACTTATTTACACCATGCGTAGACTACGAGACTGTCTACCCACGGACACACTACAACACATTTTCCTTGCGCTATGCCAATCGATAATACAGTATTGCATCAGCGTTTGGGGTAGTACTGGAAAGACCTTCTTGATTAAAACTGAAAAAGCACAGAGAGCGCTTCTTAAAGTAACTTTTGAGTAGCCCTATCGGTTCTCTACTGATTCACTCTGCACTAAGACACACAAACATATTAAAAGCAAACCCGACTACATGTTAATCATATGCAAAATAAATTATAGAATCCGGACACCTGACGAAACACACTAAAACTAAACTCTCGCACAGCCTAAGCCGCTAAAGATAGAAACTTGAATTTTGGATTACTGTTCAAAATTCAAGTTTCTACAACAACAATAACAACACAACAACAACTACTAATACTACTACTGTTGTAGTTTAAAACGAATGTGTGCACGGAAAAAGGATTCTGCGAAAATCAACCCTCAAGGGGTTGAAAAAAAGGGAATTTGTTTGTATGAAAAATTTTATTCCTTGAGTTTGTAAACTATATTTTAATGCTTTATTAGACATAACGAGGTTCTTATTAATTAATTACAATCTAGCCTATAAGACCAACACCAATTCTTATACCACTACTTGGTATGTAAACAACAGTGACAGGAAGTATTATAACATCATCAAGATACACAAAGTGTATTAAATACGTATTATCGAAACTAACTCAAAAACGACCCAAGCAAAGTTAATAGTTATTTGACAAACACCGCATTCACGCAACAACCAGTCAAATGACTTTAATGAATCTTGGCATACTTATTGTATGCTTATTTCCCCATAAACAAAATAACTAATTTTTACTCCCGGAAAAGAAAATGTTTCCGCCGGAATACGAAAAAAAAATCATGTCTGCAGATATATTAAAATTAATAAGATGAAAGAAGCTCCCGACTTCTTAGACATAAGTTTCCTTCATCAACGATACCACCCATCTTATGACAAAAAAAAAACTAACAAAAACATACCTGACGGAAATAGAGAATGAAAAGCGGAAAAGGGCACTACTCTGTTAAAAGTTATGCGTAGTCAAACATTAAAAAAATGCGCGTTGACTTGAGACCTCCTACTTTTTTCTTCCATTAAAAATAAATAATAATAATGAATGACGTGTAACTTGCCTGCCTTGCCCAAAAGCCAGCGCAGTTGACGAAGTATTCGCACTCGATGGATCCGTGGTTCGTCTCCACTCCGCACACTCGATCGTTCTTCGAAAGCACAGCGGTCACAGAGCAATCCTCCATCACGCCTACGCCTGAGAAATAGAGAAATACCAAACCGTTTTATATTATAGGTAAAAAAAATACAAGTTTAGCTAATATTTCACCAGTTAAAATAATTTATACTTACCGTGTCATCAATTTATAACCAGAAGACATTTCTCCGGAAACAAAATCAACAGCGTATTAAAAAATGGACTAACAATGCGACTAACTGGAAACACATACGAACAAAGCAAGCTTGAACAAAGCTTGTAAAAAGATGCATGCGACTACCTTCGAGTATTTTAAAGATAAAAGATTGAACGACGATATCTGTGCTAGTATCAACTGTGTGACAGATACCGTAAATACACAGACACTTTAAACCTCAAACAGACTGATCAATACTGTTATGATGGCACACGTGCGTCCTTAGGCCATCCTAGTAGCCATCTAGCCGAGGGGAGAACAAACCCACCCATATATACTAGCTATGTACCTGTACATACTGTCGGTCGGCTGCATATATACGCAACTCGGGATCAGATTTGCACAGGGGAAATGGCACAGGAACGGAATTGGAGTTTAAAAAAGTTTTATTATCACATATTGTTGCATCTGCCAGTCGATTTAATCGGTGGATTAAGATTGTGGAAGAACAATGGCCTTTAATTAGGTAAAGAAAGACGCGACATTGAAATTTCATTTCTTTTGGGCTAAGAATCTGCATTTTTTAAGGTTCTAAGTTACAAAAGACAACCCCAAAATTCACCCTTCACCACTTCCTAGTGTTTAAGTTGGGAAGAAGTGGCGGAAATATAAGGAATAAACGTTTCTTCTTCAACATCTTTACGTTTATTATGAGCTGTAAGATTACTGACAGATGCGTGCACTGACTGGACAGGTCCACTCAATCTGTGTGGATCTTTCCTCAAAAGACTATTTCAGACATCAATCTACATGGTCTTCACATGATCTGCCCAAGATTATGTCTGGGCTTTAAAAGAGACTGTGACCTCTGATTTTGTTTCGGCCTTTCTTCTCAGAGTAGTCAGATAGGAAACGGCGACCTCATCTAGTTTAAAAAAAATGTTTGACGTGTTAAAGTGTGTGTATAAACCTCCTTACATAAATAAAATCATTTATCATAAATACCATGACACCCTAGTATTGCCCAAATGGGAAGACCGAGATGTAAACCTCATATTTTGCTTGTTATGTTTAAACTCATATTAAGTTTGATGTAATAAGGGGCGAACAAGCTTTTTGTATTATATTATCTGTTCCGACAGACAAACTGTGAAAACGTGCTGTAAACTTTTTATAAACAAAGGAACATTAATAATAATTATAAAACCTATTGCCGCTAACAGAACTTAATCCAGACTCCCGACTGCTATGTACACATTGTTATGTGTAAATAGCAGGCGTGCTATTGCACGCCTGAATTTCCCAACGGACTGGGGTATATAGTGCACCTCATTTCGCCAGTCGCGCGGCAGCTGCTTGTGAAATCAAACAAAGCTGAAATAAAACAAAATCAGAAGCAATAACGTACCATTCTCCACGCATTCTCTCATGAGCGACATGCACAGCAAGTAAGGGTCTCCAACACCATCGCCAGGGATCCATAGGCCTCCTAACACGTCATCCACGTTCAGCAGCGGCCACAGCTCCTGGCATTTCTTCGGGGTGACTAGCTCGCAAGGTATGCCCCAAGAACTGTTGGAGAAAAGTCATTATGATTTAGGCACAGGAAAAAGAGGAAGTGTATTTTTACAACGTGAAAAAATAATCAAAATACCAGACTGCGTAAAAAGTGAACTTTAAAAAAGATGGAAACAAGGTGACCTATTTTGTCTACAAATAATCTCATGCAGTGGGAGGCAATAGGTCTTTATTGTTAAATTTAAGAAGATTCCTCCGACTGCATGAGATAACCCAAACACATAACCCTTCTTTTTTGGCTTCGCCGCAGTCAGGTAAAATCAAAAGTCATTTATTCAAACTACGCTGAGAATCAGCACTTTTTGAACGTCAAAAATTACATAAAACAGTCCCCCAAAACGCCCGCCAAATGCCCACTTTTCACCACTTCCTAGTGCTTTAGTTGGGAAGAAGAAGTGGCGCAACAAACTCCCCAGCAGCACAGCTGTCTGTTTAGTTAGTTAAACTTGATTGTATATAATAGTATGCAAAATTATTTACATAATTATTTGCTATGTGTCAGCTAGCACACGCCAATATTATATAGCAATAAAAAGAAATATACAAAAACATTGAAACTATACTCAAGCAGAAATAAAAATTAAAAACTAAAGACGTAAAAGACCTTTATACCTAAATAAAATCCTTCAGGCATAAAGGGCGTGCCCGCTTATATATAGCTATAAATAGCTGTAACTCGATGTCACAAATGATAAACTAGGCCCATCGAAGTAAAATAAATAAGCAGTTAATCACTAATAACAATTTAAAAAACCAGGGTCAGCAAGACGACCAGTCACCACAAGCAGCACCCGTTCACGAGCATAACGCAAAGACCAGCCATTACCCCCTTCGCCATATTTGAGGGAAGGAGGCAACCCGACCCCCGACGCTACCGCAAGTAGTGACATCTAAGGGAGAATGACGAACTTGCTGCTGGTTTCTCGGGCAAGAACAATATGATCAATTGTCGAGGTGGCTAGCTAACCACATCTTGTAATACAAATCATATAAAAAAAAAAACATTGTAATGAGTAGATCAATAAGTCAATAATAAATGAAAATAAAATTAAAATAAATTGACATAAACAGTCAAATAAAATAAACAATTATATGAACTCATATTATAATTGAATATGGCTATCGATGCTACAGTTGAATGGACTATAGTGAATCTCAAGCGGCCCGCTACAGTCAGCTCTAGAATGTTGCACAAAAATTTTACCTATAATTCTCTCATCATAATCTTCTCCCAAGCCTTTTCCCTACTATATTGGGGTCAGTTTCTAGTCTAGCCGGATGCAGACGAATACATTACATCGAGCGACTGCCTATCTGACCTCTATAACCCAGTTACGGAAGTTACTGGGTAAGATGATGTTAAGACTCGTTGTCGCGCTTCTGACTACCAACCTATTTATCTCTTATTATAAAGTCTCGTCGTCATAGACTAGACTTTCACGACCTTTCGAACTGTCCCCTAAATAAACGTACCTAATTTAATTTCACGACATACAACGAACAATATTAAACGTTTCAGTTGATTTACTGACCTAGGAGGGAATAGAATATTTGTTTACTAAAGGGTTAATATGTTATTAACCCTATATTTGTTGTTTATAATCTCATCATTGTTACTTATAAGTAATATCGCTTTATTGAAAGTCATGTACTAGTAAATATCGCTATATATTCAATAGAGGAGCTCGTGGCTAAGTAATATCAGCCGCATGGGTCGATCCATCAGGTTAAGCTGCGCTTGCCGGGGTTGGTCCGTGGATGGGTGACCATCTTTACATACCGAGACTCCTCCGTGCCTCGGAAAGCACGTTAAGCCGTTGGTCCCGGCTGTCATTCGTGGATCTTTGACAGTCGTTACGGGTCGTCAGAAGCCCGAAAGTCTGACAATCAGTCTTACCAAGGGGTATCGTATTACCCAGTAACTGGGTTGTGGAGGTCAGATAGGCAGTCGCTCCATGTAAAATACTGGTATTCAGCTGCATCCGGTTAGACTGGAAGCCGACCCCAATATAGTTGGGAAAAGGCTAGGCAGATGAGATGATGATTCAATAGGTTTGATACTTGAAATACTACATATCACTAGGCATTTACAATAGATTTGATACTTGAAACACTATATATCACTAGGCATATTCAACACATTTGATAGGTACTGAAGAAGACATATACAATAGATTTGATACTTGAAACGTCTCGAGAGGGAAAATACAAAAATATACATGTCTTCTTTTATCATGTTATGGAGTATGATAATCAGAGATCGGATTAGGTAGAGTTTATTTACCTAATCTTCGAGGAAGGAAGTAACATAGAGCGGATAATACCTCCTCCAAAGTCCCGGAATAACATAAAAAATAGAGATATAAATGTGTATGTGTGTGTAACTCAAAAAATGTTATATGATTTTTCAAATCAATAATTTGTAACCATAAATAAAGTCCAATAAATAATTTTGAAATCCCGATTGGACGTGATCCAAAAATTGAAATATCTGGAGGTAAGCATTCTTTTCGTACAACCGACAAAGAAGCTCCCGTATCCAATAGCTAATAATACTGATTATTATCTAGATTAAATGAAACTAATTTTGTTTTTCATTAAAAGCTAATATTTCTTTCTGGGTGGGTTACGATAAAACTTATCTGCTTGGTCTACCTCTTGGGTAGTTTGGGTTTGGGCGCTATTGTCATTTGAATCAGTTGCTTGAGCCGTATAAATTTGACGCGTATTACCACGATTATGTGACTGATAATTATTTCTAATCTTTCCGCCTCTAAAATAACCTGAATTATGGTAACATCTTGAACGGTTACCGCGATTACCATAATTATTTCCACGTGCATACCTATTTGATGACTGACCTCGTGCTTGTGCACCTCGTCCACGATGTCCGTGATGTCTGTGCCCATTAAAATTATTGTTATACATACCTCGCTTTCCTCTGTGGTAAGGAGAAAACTTACCAGAATAATGCATGACATTGCCGTTACTTGTACTCACACCCGGCGACAGCGAAACTCCTCATCCTTAGCTCCTTAGATAGCGTCCTTCAGTGAGCCATAATTAAGAGTTGCAATTATCATGCTAAGTTTAGAGCCTCTTAAACCCTCGCAAATTTTTTTTTTTGTTAATTTTTGTTTAATGGCTTCAAAATATCATATTTCTTAGAGTCACCATCTGCTTGAGCAATTGTCAAGTCCGTGAATAGTTTTTCAAGTTCAGAACCATATTCATATGAAGACGCGATTGAATTGCCACAAATGATTTTTTAGTTAGAAGATGCGTCCTCCTTCTTATCTAGTGTCTCACTTCCAATATCTATGTTCTTCACACGCTAAGAATCTTCGTTCTTCTAACAATCTTCTCCTACTCTGTCCTTCTCATACTTCTGACTTTGTTCATTCTTCCTTTCATATTCAGTCCATTCTTCTTTGGAATGCGCTACCTCTTGACATCAGGATGGCCACCAGTCGGTATGCATTTAAGCGGAGATTGCGGAGTTATTTTCAAAATAAATAGCGTAGAGTCATCTCAAAACCTCTCTCTCTTGAATTTGTATATAATATATATATAATATAGGTATATATTATAGTAAATATGTACCTATGTATGTGTATTATAAGTTTATGACTTATTTATGTACAAATTGTTCCATTTCTAACAGAGCACCTGCCATCTAATCTCTTCACCACCCTTGGTTGACTGGTAGAGAATGCCTAAGGCATTACGTCCGCCTTTGTACTTTTTTAAGTGTGAAAAGTTTAAATAAATAAATAAATAAATAAATGCGTACGCATGTCCTTGACAAGTTCTGAAACACAAGAATACTTTGAAGCCATTCGTAACTGCATTCTCCGATAGTCTACTTTTCAAAATAAAAAATAATAAATCTTTATCTGTCTCGCCGATCATATCTGAATACATTTCAATACCATCAATCAATTGTTTCGTCACATTTTCCGAATTGTCCATAACAGGCAATAAATTACAAGCAGTTCTCAAGTCGAACTCCATTTTGACACAGTATTAAGAGAAGTACATAAAGTTTTAATATTCTCGTATACTTTTTTAATGTTTTGAAAAGTATCTGTCGTAGAAGAAATAATCTGTGGATCTTTCTTGGATTCTAAAAGCAAAAATAATCCACTGCTTTTATTAAAAATATTTGTCGCTCATTCAATTTAGTCTCGACAACTTCACCTAAATATCTTGCTTTTCCCTTTTTAACCAAATATATTCTTATGTGCTCTAATAAAACAGAATTGCCAATTAATTCATCAATCATCGTCTAAAAATAGAATCGAGTCATTTAGTCATTGCAGTACTTATTTTATAATTCTAAGTGAACATGTCAAAACAAAAGTGTACTGTTACTTGCAGCGCGGCAAAGGAATGTCGCAGTTTTCAATTTTGCTGTGAAGTATCAAGTTACGTGAGCAAAAGTGCACGATTATAGAATAATTAACTCGGAACGTAATGAAATATAATGCCCATTCTATTTGCAGATTTAAGTATTACTTATGTATTATTTCTTAGTTTTAATGTCCACAGTTAATCACTGTATTAATTTATTCAATCGCGAGAGATTTTAACGCACACAAAATTTGGAAAAAAAAATCAGACCAAAGTTATGGAAACACTTTCAAATAGTTTTGGCAAATAACTCACGGTTCTTTTGGCTGTAGATTCGGCGTTATTGTGTCCTCGGATAGAAGCCCGGAAACGTTGCACAGTATTGACACCAATCTGCTCCTGGATCTACTGCCGATGGCACCGTTTATATAAACGCACCACAAAGCAGGCCATTGTAATGGTGAATATAGCCAGCAGTGCGAACATCGCAACATTCATCCGCTCCATGTGCTGACCAACATCCTTCAAGGTGGCCTCGTTGCTGCCCGCTGAATTTTGGGTGATAAATACCTTATCTTTTTCCACCGATGAGCGGCACATCTTGTAGGAGCTTCTTCTGGGTCCAATGTCTAATTCGTCGAATTTCGTGGCGATAGGCAGTAGGTGGCGAGTATACTTTGGAGGTGGAAAAAATTTAAAAGCAAAACCCAAGGACAACCCAAGGCAGGGTCGCCATGAGATGTTTGAGGCTCGTTCGGGAAATAGAGATAACTAGTCAGATTTGCTGCCAATAGTATACTGATTTATTTAGTGTACAGAACAAGTAAAACGATATAAAGGCTAGGTAAGCATAACATATGACACCTATTATAAAGGAGCATACATATTTAGTTATTAATCTAAAGGAAAGTATACACGTCAATATGCAAGAGGTCCGTATTCGTCGTTTGGATTGGCCAGCGCGGAGCTCGACCTTAACCCCATTGAGTACGTCTCGGACCTCCTAAAAAGGTGAGTACGATCTGTCCAACCACCTCCACAAAACATCAGGGAGCTTGAACGTGTGATTTCGGCTGAGTGGGAACACATTCCACAGAACACCATCAAAAGCTTGGTGGAAAGCATGCCAGGCGATTACATACTGTAATCGCTGCAATTCATGTTGTCAGTTGGTCATACTCTTTATTTTTTTTTTTGTCTTTTTCATTAAAATATCATAAAAATACTCGTAGTCTTAATTTTATTATAGGTACCAACAAAAATGTCCATTTTAACACGGCTCTCTGTTTACATTGACTAAAACACAGATTCCAGGGTTTAAGTGTCAAAAACTAAATTTTCATTTAAATTTCTAGTCATCTGAGCTAATGACATACTAAAAATATTAATATTATCATATTATCCATAGAAAAGCCAATAAGTAAGTAAGGTGCCCGGTTTTTTTTGCAAAGAAGTTTATATTACAATCCAGGCGTCGAGAGAATGCATTCTTGACACCTGTCAGTTTCATACTAACGAATATTGTATTTTGCGAATTTGTTCCTTATTACAACTAGAAATTGACCAATTGACAGGTGTCAGGAACGCATTCTCTCGACGCGGACTATAGTCTCTAAGTATGCAACACACGTAAAGTTCGTATAGACAAGCACAAAGATTATCACACGTAAAGTTCGTATAGACAAGCACAAAGATTAGCTCTCCGAAAATTATTACAAAGGTTTTAAACCAAGTTCGATCCTGTGTTGTCCAGTTTCGATGCAGCACCCCTTGCGGCGCGTGGTATGCCTGTATAATTGGAGGGGGTTGCATGCCCTAAGCGACACCTAAAAGCGTCGCGTCTGATGTTTTGTTTCGCGCTTAATTTTAGCGTATTGACAAGGTTTTGCAAAGAGTAGCGTTGCGAAAAATTTATTTAACTCAGATAATTTTGAGAGTTAAAAGTAGAATGTACTGAGTTTTTTTACATGCTTGAAAAGATAACTTATAGAAACATTGTTCCATAATATTGACACATCTTGACTGTGAGTCAAGTTGTGAGTGAGTTAGTTTGATTCCACAGTCCTCCCTCTCTCTCCCCTTTCCACAACAAACTCCACCAATATTTATAGATCTAGGCGACTCTTTTCATTCCATTGTTTTCGAGGACTACAAAGCACCGTACGTCGCGTTGTTGTGGCGCACTCGTCTATTAAAAGAGTTGAGTGGCATATTCCATTGTGTACATTTGGAAATTAAAAATCGATATTATGTAAATAGATATTTGGCGAATTTCTAGCACAACATGGTAATTAATGCTTTTAGTGCTGATGTTTAGAAACCTAAATTGAAAGTTGTTGTTTTAACCTATACTTTTAACAACTTAAGGTTCTAAGGCTTAGGTTCGATCCCCAGTTGTGTCAAAGTAGTAGTGAATTTTATTATTAGGAATTTATCAATAAGCAGCCTTAAGTCTAGATGTGTGCCCAGGTTATGTGGATAGAGGCTCACTCCGTTATGAGAATAAACATAACTACCGCGCTCTGAACGTTCTATAAGCTTCTGTCCAACCCTTCAGTGAATGCAGACAGCCTGCGTTACGCCGACATATTATTGATTTTTTAGCCTATACAATAACGCTATATTCATAGTACTTGCGCTGTCCGACACACCCCAAGAGCAATTAGAGGTTATACACAGTTTCAATTAAATTTGAGCTCCCCTACGTGCGTTGAAGCAGACAAAGCAATGTTTATCTGGGTTTTGACCCACCCATTGTACATAAATGGAATCTGCATACATTGAGTGACTTGCAGAGAGAATAATTAGAAAAAACCGGCCAAGTGCGAGTCGGACTCACACATCGAGGGTTTTTTTAAGTTTAGATAAATGAAAAACTAAATAAAGAATATTTTTCACCTTAAATTTTAACAAACGCAAAGATAACTTTGTATTTCATAATGATACTGTGAATTCTTGAATGACTTTATAATTTCGTCTCCACCCATCGCATCGCATCGCCTGCCCGCGCTGTCACTTCTTTTTCGCTTAGTGCTCGTTCTTCCTTTTTTTTGTTTTTGCTCGGCTTCTAAGGGTCCTAGCGTAATGTTATATACCCTATAGACTTCCTCAAGAATTGGGCTTCATAATGCAAAATTAATTTTTCAAATCCGACTGGTAGTGACAGACATTAGCGCGTTCAAACAATAAAAAATAAAATGTGTAGGTAACTAATAGACTAAGCGCATTTTTCTTACTTTAAGCATTTTTATACCCGTCGTAATTTCTAAACGAAAGGTCCAATTTGAATAATTTAAAAAGGAATTCACATGTATTTAATCAACCTTAATTATGAAACTATTTATTTGGATAAGGATTAATACCATGTTTATGAAAACACCTTCGCTAATAATGCATTATTTTGTAACAAATTTGATTACCATTAAAAAAGTTATAGTGAGCCAACCTGAAAAGATAGACATATGCTATCGTGGACTTTTTTTAGAACTTTGTAAGAGGAACAATTCCGTCATACATAATGTTTGCGTAACTTTAACCGTTTACGCAGCGCACGCAACGGAAGCTCTCAAAATGAATAAATTTTCCCCGTTTTTGCAACATTTTTGATGTGATGTTATATGGCCTATAGCCTTCCTCGATAAATGAGCTATCCAACACTAAAAGAATTTTTCAATTCGAACCAGGAGTTCCTGAGATTAGCGCGTTCAACCAAATAAACTCTTCAGCTTTATAATATTAGTATAGATGTTCCGTAACTAACTCAATTATGCGATACTTATGAAAATAATATATCCTGTAAAATACGAGTATGTTTGTCTATTTTGTTTTATGTAATATACAACAAATAATTAAATAAACATAGCGTACAGGGTGTGGATGTGGAACTTAGCCACAAACTATGTCTCACCTTCCATCCTTTGTACTTTAACACCAGCAAACTAAGCGACCTCTGCGCATCACTGATAGATAACGTCCCAGAAGTGGCGAAAAATGGCACTAAGAACAAAGAACACAACATAAAGAAGAAAATAATACGTACACAGATTGGCTCTTCATTCTCCTGTACACCGTCATACGATCCCGGTTCCTCGCCAGCAGTAAAGATCCACATTGTTTCCAGCCAGTCGCTCTGCCTTTAGCTTCCAAGTCTTGCAGGAGCCTAATCGAGGACTGGGTCAGGCGAACTTGTGCTAGGGTAGGCTTGAAAGCGCCGACGAGGCCCGACGAATGCCAGCGGCTGCCAATACCGACTCTGTAGAAAAAATATAGTAAGATTAAGTTACGATTTCAGTGTTCACAATCATATACTAGCCATATCATTTTTCCCACAATCCATCCATCATATCTTTGATGTTTTGTTATACCTAACCATTCACAATCCACATTTATCCTAGTAGATATGGAAGAAGACATGCTGCCCGACCTCAAATAAATACAAGAGAATGATGATGATTCACTTGCGTTTTGTTTGAACCCCATAGGTACAGAGTCAATTGTTTACTAATTGTACCTGTAATTACGACATGCGAAAGGTTATTCTTGTCACATACTCCTCATTCAACAACACAATGGCAAGTTTCACAATTAAATGTTTCAATCTGAAACGATACGCCTTTTCAGTACGAATATTTCTGTATTCATATTCTTGCACACATACAAACTTGATATATCCTACTTCCTACTATCCTATCCTATCCTACTAATATTATAAACGCGAAAGTTTGTGAGGACGGATGATGGATGGATGTTTGTTACTCTTTCAGTTTACGCAAAAACTACTAAACGGATTTGAACGAAAGGAGGATGGGCATTTTGGTACCCATGTCCAATCAAAATGAATTTACCATCGTTGGATAGCTCTCTTCAAGAGCACAAAAAACTACTATGGCACCAATCCCGTATAAATTGTCCGTTTTGAAATATAGTCTTTAGAAGATACTGGATATTTAGTTCAAAATAGAATTTTTAAAAATCATATCGCCGGTTTATCTTGACAGATTTTGATGATATTTGCACAGATTTTGAGCTAAGTAAAATTCAGTTAACGGATGAAAATCATAACAAAATCGGTTTGGTATTTTTTCAGTTAGGGGTGATCTATTTATTAAACACTAAACATACAAATACATCAATTGATATTGATGCATGACATTGGAGCAATATTTTTATTACTATTAACCCTGAGTATACGTAAGTAGATGACTAGTAAGTTGGAACTGATATTGTTATCTCTCTCTCGCTCTGTTATCTTACGCAGCGCGGTAGTTAGCGCGTTCAGTGAGGGGGCGGGGGCGAGGGTGGGCATGCTGCGGCGCTTGTGCATGTTCCCCTGGTAGTCGTTTGCTGATAATTGTTGTGTAAGTTACTACATTGTCTCGTTCCTCATTGTTCACGTCGACTTTAGACCCTGGCATTAACTTGGACTCTGTTACCTGTTTTATTTTTGACTGCGGCTTTCTACTGGACTTGAGTGCTTGAGTTATTTTGATTGCAATGGAACGTTTTCGTACCTGTGTAATGTGCCGAAGAGGTCTATACCGAGGCAGATATCAAGTGCGCATTCTATCGGAAAACTTACCAAGAATGCGCGCATACCTAGCAGCTTTTATTCGAGAAAATGCTGCATTGGAGGTTAGTATTTATTGAACTTTTTAACTTTCCATTTGACAGTTTTATTGCATTTATTTTATTGTTAATAACCTGTATAGTATAGTGCTAATGTTCTTGCCTTTGAATCCATTGGTTCCGGGTTTGATCCCCAGTCAGAGCAACGAAAAAATCCTGGGTCTTAGATGTTAATCTATTTATTGTTATGTTGTTATCTTTATGAGCATTTATTGTATTACGTGTCTCGTTGACTCAGTACAGACAACAGCATAGAATCATCATCTGCCTAGCCTTTTCCCAACTATGTTGGGGTCGGCTTCCAGTCTAACCGGATGCAGCTGAATACCAGTATTTTACATGGAGCGACTGCCTATCTGACCTCCACAACCCAGTTAATGGGTAATACGATACCCCTTGGTAAGACTGGTTGTCAGACTCGGGCTTCTGACGACCCGTAACGACTGTCAAAGATACACGAATGACAGCCGGGACCAACGGCTTAACGTGCTTTCCGAGGCACGGAGGGGTCTTGATATGTAAAGATGGTCACCCATCCACGGGCCAACCGCGGCAAGCGTAGCTTAACCTGATCTATTGACCCGTGCGGCTGTTATTTCTTAGCCACAAGCCACAAGACAACAGCATAGAATACTACATAGAAATAAAAATCGATCATTTTACCTCGTTGTGCCCGCATGTGCGTTAGACTTTAGGTTAGCCTTTGGTCTCTTTGTTTGTAGGGATGCCTTGTTTGTTATTTTTCGGCCGCTACAGCGCACATAATTTTTATCTATTTTACCCCTTAAATGCACACGACCGATGAGTCACAGACCGCGCGCACCGGTTGGCACGCAGATGTTTCACAAAAACCCTATTTATGACTCTGTTTCTGGGTATTTTGCTTCCGGTTAATGTTTGTTCTATTCTCAACGAAATGACGAAATGAAATGTGTTGGTTTCGTTTGAATGTATGATTATCTTCATTTATAACATTGTTTTGAGAACATAAACAAAAAACATTCAACATTCAAATGGTAACCTATATGTTTTAAGGTTCGAAATCCATGTTGTGTTTATTTTTAACGTAAAACATGAATAAAATCACATTTCACAGTACAATTTACATTATTTACAAGTAACGGAGAACCAAAACAAAGATTCACGGACGAGAAAGAAATATTTTTATTTCTGAAATGACAGATCGTAGGGTTGTCATATGTTAAAATGTAGTTTATTTGGTAAGGAATTTTACGGTACTATTACCATAGAGAAATACAAACTAGTTAATTGATAATCCGGCATAATAGAACGTCATCCAATGTGCACTTAAGAGGCAAAAACGTTTTCTCTCTTTTGGTACTCTAGATCCCATGCGCATTTTAGCGGCTAAGCGTATTGTTTATAATACCCCAGGTACGCTTTCTAGGTATGTTGTATTTATTTATTTTCCTTACATTATTATTACCGATTTTCAGGTCGTGTTTTATGGTACTCGGAGAGTATGTTACCGATGCTGGCAAAGAGCAGAAAATGCGACTAGAGCTCAACCTCAACCACAACCTCAACCCGAGCCAGAGCCGGAAGAACAAGTAGAACCGCAAGAAGAAGCAGAACCTCAACTAGCAAGTGATACACGTGCCCGAATATATGAGAGCACCAAATACCCCGAGGCATTGTCTTTTTCGTGGCTGCCCTAATACAACCCGCCATCGAATCCCAAACGTTGTTAAAATCCATGTATTTACTCAACACAAAATCTACATTCCTGATGCTGCCAGAGTATGCCGCGATCACCTAAATGGAAATGACTGGGATGAACTACCTCAGGCATGCAACATTTCCCATAACTTTACGGCCGCCCACTTCAGTGACCTTTGTGAGCTACTGAGAAATGCCTTAAACGGACCCAGATTGCGTTTTAGCGAGCTAAGAGGATTAACTGAAGAAGAAATGCACTTTTGGACTGCACGTACTATAGAACAATTTAACGCTATCTTAGAGCAAACCACTTCATAAAGAGATGCAAGTGCAGATCCCAGAACCACTTTGGGTATTTTACTGACAAAACTACGCACAGGAGAATCCAACGTAAGACTTGCGACGTTGTTTAATATATCAAGAAGAAAACTCGAACGCCAGTTGGCCATTGCACGAGAGTGTCTTAGTACTGACTATGTTGTGCTTCACTTGGGACTGGATCACATAAGTAGAGACAATATACTGGAGAGAAACCTGAGGATTCCAAAAGCACTGTATGGAAATGAAGAAAACTCTAAAGCCATTATTGTTTGCGATGGCACGTATATTTATATTCACAAAAGCACAAACTTTTTGTTTCAAAGGCAATCCTACAACTTGCACAAGTTCCAAAACTTGTTAAAGCCATTTTTAATTGTAACCACTGACGGATACATTATAGACGTAAAAGGACCATACGCTGCAACTAAAACTGATGCCCAGATAATGAGCGATTTAATGAATGACGAGGAAAACCCCTTGCACATATTGTATCATCCCAATGATGTATTTATTTTAGACCGTGGGTTTAGAGACAGTTTGGGCAATATTGAAGCACGTGGCTACGAATACCACGTTCCTCCGACGAAGAACCCAGACCAGTCACAGCTCACTACTTCCCAAGCGAATGATTCCCAACTAGTTACAATATGCCGATGGGCAGTGGAAGTGGTTAACAGGCGGATTAAAAGAGATTTTAAGCTGTTGCGGCAAAGATATTTTAATAATACAATGCCTAATATGTTTGTGGATGTTAAAATTGCAGCAGCAATAACAAATCACTTCCACACGCCAATTGCAGATAGCCAATACGCAGAAGCTTTTCTACAAAAAATATCTGAAAAAATGCAAACCCCAAACGTGTTGTACAATTATGTAGAAAAAAAACGATTAAATAACAGAAGATCCGATTTCCAGAGATTGGAAGCCAATGATGTGCCCGATTTTCCACGATTGAGTGAACAGGACGTGATATTGCTGTCATTGGGGGACATACCAATTAAAACTCGCAAAATCTTACTGCAGCGAACACCTAAACAACGGCTTATATCTCATCGAAACATATAGAGAAGCCGTTTTTGAAGACATTATTGAATACGGAATTGACGAAGATGCGTGGCTTTTGCGTGCACGTATACAGTCCCGACATGTGAGAGCAAAACAATACTTTTGTTACATATTGCTAAATAGAAATGAAAACATAATATTACATCATTATTGTACATGTTTGACGGGACGCCGCACGGTAGGTTCCTGTGCGCATATAGTATCCATTGTCTGGTATCTATGATATGCTAGACACGAGGGCTTTAATGAGCCAGCATTATTTTTAAATAGCATCGTTATAGATAATGAATGATGTATAGTATATATTATACATCATATTATTCATTATCTTTTTATGTTATTGTCGATCTATACACACATTTATATACTTATATACAATAAATGATAAAACTTACTTCGAACTTGTTTTATTTACCTAGACAATGAAAAATATTAATAATAATTATGAAAATACCATGCCAAATGGAGAAAACAGTTAATAAAAGTATGTGTACTTAATAGGACGTAACAAAAATAAATAACTTTCAAGTAGGATTACTCCGATCGGACAGTGAATAGGGACAAGCGCCATGGTTATTCTTAATCTACACAAAAATGCCTTTCCAACGGTGTATCATTCATACCAATTGGTGCCGGTACCAGTTTCCATACATTGGTGCCCATCCTCCTTTGGCACACAGATAGTTTATAACCTGCTACATATAGGATACTTTTTATCCCAAAGTCCCCTACGGGATCGAGACTTATGCGGGTGAAACCGCTGCGCTGGGCGCTGCTAGTATAGCAACATTTAACAAACTGTTTAATTAGGTACTCAATACAATATCAGTATAAACTTCAGACTTCTTGAAGACAACCTTTAGGTTCCGAGGATCGAAGAGAACTTAGAAACTAGGCGACGCTCCAAACATCATGTTTCCATTCCGTTCCGTTAGAAAAACACAAATAAGCAGTGGCGTGCACTCCATACATGCAAATAAGCTCTGCATACCCTGTAGTCCTACACATACATGCCCCTCTAAATGATAAATAACTATAATTCAAAAAAATCACGGTAATTTAGCATACGCGCCATCTATTACTTTTTTTTGGAACTAACTCGTTGGAGCGGCGAACATCCACCGCGGCGCGCACCGCGCAGTCAGCGCTCCCGTGAGCAAAAGCATTATTAGGCCTTGCTTATTCTTCATACAACGCATCTCGTTTAGAACACAGCAAAAGTGTGATTGTGCGTGAAAATGTGTGCGCGTGTTGGAGTTTAGAAGTTAGCTAGTTATTAGAAGCATAGCTTACATTGCAACCCGTCCAAATTGAGAAGCCGTAAAAGCACCGCTTAATTGTTCATTGCAGAGGGTCGACCTTTTTTAGTCGGATTGACCAAATGACCGACTACCGACTAATTCATTCTTTCGTATTAGTTCGTAATGTAAATTGCAAAGTTTTTTCGCCATATTGTTTTTCTTGGCGCAAGTGATTGACAAGTAATTATTTAGCAAGTTTATTGTAAAATATGGAAAATTATACCTGTGAGACCTGTGCTGGCGAAGTGTGTTTATATAAATTAAAATCCGCCGCGTTTTCGTCGTTATCTTTTGAGGGAAAAGTTAGATTGATTGCAAGGGAAGGTGTGTACCCGGGTAGGATTTAACTCAAAGAAAAGGTAATACTACTCGTTATTTTCATAAAAAGTTTTATGATAACTATTACTGGCTAACTGGTTATGTACACACAAACACATTGTATTGTTTCCCTTGCATTTTATTTACTAATCAAGATAAAAAGAATGTTTGGACCTATAGCGGGTACCCAGATTTAAATAATTTTCACAAAGCGGCTGCTAAGCATGATTCTTTTGAAAAACATTAGAATCCTGCTTAAAGTTCCAAACGTTTGGTAACGGAAGAATAGAGACTAGTATGAATCGCCAGTCAAAGTTAGATATTGAAAGGCACGACGCGAAAGTTGAAAGAAATAGAAACATTTTCAAACGGTTGATTGATGTAGTTTGTTTTCTAGGTAAACAAGAATTAGCATTCCGTAGTCATGACGAATCCAGCTTGTCGTTTAATAAAGGCAATTTTCTGGAACTTGTAGATTTGTTGGCTAAATATGATGGGAATTTGGGAAGCCACTTAGGGTAGGTACAACAAGCTGAAACTGGTAAGTTTTTTTTTCTTGTGCATACCTACCCTGTCTGAAATCTCTGTGCACGCCACTGCAAATAAGATACTTTTAAACTTCATGACTACACTGACAAAACTCATTTCACACAAAAAATCATTTGAGGCAAATCACATACTTTCAATTTTATATTTAGTATTTAAAATCACTACAAATCTTATTCTTCATCTGCTTAGCTTTTTCGGCTTCCAGTCTAACCAGATGCAGCTGAATACCAGTATTTTACATGGAGCGACTGCCTATCTGACCTCCACAACCCAGTTACTGGGTAATACGATACCCATTGGTACCTACGACTGGTTATCAGACTTTCAGGCTTCCGACTACACGTAACGACTGTCAAAGATCCACGAATGACAGCCGAGACCAACCGCGTAGCTTAACCTGATCGATCAACCCGTGCGGCTGTTATTACTTAGCCACAAGCCCCTAACTACAAATCATAATAATATTTGGAAATCATGACGAGTCTATGACTTAGAACCCCTCAGGTATTTTTGGGCTTGGTCAGGTTCTAGTCATGAACGTGTGTGGCTCCTATGCAAGTAATGGACCCTTCTGTCTTCGAGAATCAATGAAGGTTGGATCGAAATTTTATTCATAAACTCACGCCTATTTAACATGGCGGTGAGCAGAAACTACAGAACCCCATACGAGTCTAACCTCTTTGAAGAACACACTTTGAATTTTGGATTTTTGTAATCTACAAATACATAACATAACATCACACCTGTATTCCCCGAAACGTTAAGCAGAGGTGTACGTATAGAACACCCACATTTCGCCAGTTATGTTTAAGTCCCATGTAATGGGGACGAGCCTATTGCTATCAACTGGGCACAAATCCTGACTCCGGGCTGCTACTGAGAAATTCCAGATGGAAAACCCCAATAACCCTTTGCCCGACCCGGGAATCGAACCCAGGACCTCATGCATGCCCTTTTGCCATACAACCTAAAATTACCTAAAAACCGATCTTGGTTTTTTCGATCGTACCACCGTACAATTTTTAATATTGTTCATCTTAAATTTTATCAATGGCATTTAGATACTTAACTTTGTATTTCATAATGATACTGTGAATTACAAAGTTATTTTTTGCAGTTGCAGAAAATCGCGCATATTTAAACAAAGTACCTTGTGCAACGGTGTTTTTAGTATTTGTTGATTAAATACAGTATATGGTACATAATATACTGAAGTTTCAAATCCCTAACTTGTTTAATTGTTGCGACAGAGCTCGTACAAAAATGGTCTAAAACTGACAACTTTTGCGGCCCCGTATTTCTTAATTTGTTAAGATAATATATATACATATATGTACTCTACTCGATGAATTCTAGACAATGACACCCCACAAGCCAAGGTAGGATTTTTTTTTTAATCAAAAGTTTATTGTATGGGGAATCCCTTTAATTTTTAACTTTATTTTTATTATTTGTTGTTATAGAGGCAATAGAAATACACAATCTGTGAAAATTTCAACTGTCTACCTATTACGGTTCAGGAGATAAAGCCTGCTGACAGACAGACGGACGGATGGATGGACAGACAGCGGAAACTTAGTAATAAGGTTCCGTTTACCACCGTTCGGGTATGGAACCCTAAAAAGCATATTAATAACAAACCCAGACTGCGTAGATAACTATTCATAGATTATAGAATGGTGTCAGACAGATATTAGTATAATAGAAATATGGTACTGGTAAGCTAAGAATTATCTTTAAAATTCAAGGATCACCCTGTTTCTAAAAAAACTATCACAATTATGTAGATTAGTGTAATGTCGTCTTATTTAATTGGTATGTTTACTCAAACAATCTGGAACTTTTTACAGTCTGTTCTAGCCGGCTCTATTCTCACAGTTATGATCAACATCTGATATTTGAAGTACTCTTAGAACCTTGCATTTTCTCTGGCATTTCTTCTGAGATGCGTGTGAAAATGTATTGCTGACTAGCTGGCAAGAAGTTTAGCTTTGTACACAAGTTGGACTCTACAGCTTTTGCCAATACAATAGAAGCTTACGCGGTGTCCTGCGTGAGCGACGAAAACGACGCGACGCGACACGTTACGACGTAATGCGACGCGATGCTACACGCGACAAATGTCCTACGTGATTTTGGTCATTACTTCTCAAATCATGGAGAAGTACAGTACTATTTTTCTCGACCATTTCGTAGTTCGTGGTGACGCGTTTGGTCGCCCTCAAAACAAGTACGCGTTACGTCGCGTCTCGCCGCAGACTGTCATATAGGCCGCAAGCAGGGTATACCGTTGGGTTGATCGCGTTCGTCGCGTTCGCACCGTCGCGTCGCTTCGTATTCGTCGCTCACGCAGAACACCGCGTTAAGGCTTTTCTTGATTTAGTAAGACACAAGCCATGTGCCCAATGGGATTTCCCATTGGCAAAAATGACGAACTTCATTACAAACTTTCATCCCCTATTTAACCCCTTTAGGGGACAAATGTACAAAAATCCTTCTGTGGTGCTCACCTTCTTCGTATAAGGAACACTTGTGTAAAGTTTTATGATTTTCATGCTGCTATCGGTGATTTCTTTTTTATTAAGTAGTTGTCCACATTTCATTCTTGAGTTAAAGATAATAAAGTTTTAATAATGCTAATGTTAATTTTGGAATAATGCTGTGCCCTAGCAGAGAGCAGTAAAATGTACTAATTTATTGAATTAGTGAGATAGGGCACAGGCTCCATGACAATATGGGTGACTCCCGCTCCAGCTTGTTCTTGGTGCAAAGGTTAGCCATTGCTATCCAACGTGGCAATGCAGCAAGCGTTATGGGCACCTTTGCGCCGGGAACAGTTAGAGGCAGGTTATTCGACTAGTGTGATGTGTCGTTGTGACTAGTGATTAGGGTAATTTAGGATAATGTGTGATAAAGGTTTTATTATTAGTTTAAAAAGTATTTGTGTAATAAGTAGTTAATAGTTTTATTTTAATAAACATTAAAATATGAATCAAGTTAATAAAGTAGCAAATAAAAAATTACAATGGTATAGAAACTAAAGTTCTAAACAGGCAGAGATGTATTGCTGGGCATTCTGTTGGGCCTTTTTTTCTGCAGCTGTCACACATGATTTCCATTCAAAAAGTACTGATTTTTATGGTATAACTTTTCCAAGTAGGTAAAGCATTGGTAACAAACCAACTAGGTACAACACACAACGCAGACAGGAGATTTTAATCAGCTAACAAAATAAATGTTTTAGATATTTGTTAAGGCTCATGTTTGAACAGTAATTATCTCTCTGACAAAAACAACTTAGTTTTTTAAAATTAATCCATTGCAGATAATTATTAATGAAGCAGTTTTTGTGGAAATTATATTAACAAGAAGCATTATTATTTTTACTAAGTTTTTTGTCACGGTAGGTATTAGAGGCATGGTAAATAATTTAAAAGCAAAATTTTTAAGTTTGTTTGCTAACTATTATGCTGAAATTGTGAGAAGTTTGTTTGTTTAAATAAACCAATCTTCTCTCACTGCTGGGAAAAAGTTTCCCCCATACTTATCCAGTTTGCTTTGTGTTTAAAAAGTAGCTTAAAATATTATTATTCCTTTCATTCTTCTAAAAAATATTAGCAATCTACACAAATAGTAATATTATAGCTGGATAGTTTGTAGCATTATCATCCCTTTACACACCTCCTTTTAATATTTTCATGCAGAGTACTTTCAATTCAACAGACAAAAGCATTTACTGAATCAATGGTAGTGTGTACAAAAATCAATAAAAAATAAGAGCAAACAGTTTGGACAATAACCAGCTGAGCTTGGAATGAAGAACACCCAAATTATGGCCGCCGCAGCGCGCCGCTTCTGCTGAATAGTCGGTCTGAAACAAAGCTTAGGTAATTATATGAGCGTACTTACTTCTCCTTTTCTATGACGATAGTCTTGTCGCCCCAGCCGCGGCGCGCGAGGTGGTACGCCACGGCTGCTCCCATCATTCCTCCGCCACATATCACCACCTTAGCCTTCGGGGGCAACGCCGACAAACACCCCTCCAACCTCTCTTCATGGTCTAACGCATCTAATCGACTCGAAAACTCCCTACATACTATACCTATACATTTATGTGCGTTATACCTCTTTATCCCCCGGAAACCTTTTATTAACATCTTTTCTATTATTTACGCATAAGTGAAACTGAATAAAATAAAAAACTGTATAAATATTAAATTACATCTACAAAGAATAAAATTATAACAAGAATCTAAAAATAATCTACAAACATCTGTGGCCAACTTTGTTTTGACATATGCTAAGCCTGACACTCCTGACAGACAGGCTCTTCAGTGTTGTCGTTGCAAATAAAACGACAGTAGAGTTTATGCATATACTCTATTGTCTGTTGGTTGGTTCGGATTTAATCATACAACGAAAAAATCAACATTTCCACATCATTACACTTAGTGAAGCCCCAGCTGACTCCAGATAATATGAAAGCCGCTCCCGCGTTTGTTACATTTCCAACATATCGATTTACACTATTTCTGCCTGACACAACCACATGAGTAAAGAAACAGAACAGAGACAAAGCTTCGTACAACCGCGTTATGATAGGTACACTCACAGCTGGGTACACTACAACAAGCTTGAGTCACGTGTGCGCGTGACCACTGGCGACTTCATCGCGTATAGCATGGAAACTGGTTTATACCTTATTATTATAACTCTGTGTTTATACCGGCTCGGCCTGTGGTCACGTCTCGCCCTGAACGTGACGTGTTTGTTTACGCTTCACGTTATGAATAAATAGCACATGACAAAAGAATATTTTTTTTTTTATAAAAAAAAAGTAAATTTTATGTAAAGAAACTTTGTTACATTTAGAATTTTACCATTCAATTAAAAGGCACAACCAATTATTGAACATATAAATATAAAGTAAATCATTCATCAAAATCCGTTCAGCCCTTTAGTAGTTACAAGCAAGGGAACATAGGGACGGAAATACATACATACAATAAAGTCAAGCACATAACCCTCCTTTTTTGACTTCGCCGCAGTCGGGTATAAAAACGACAGAACAGTAATATTTCCATAGATTTCGAAACAAATCAACAAAGATTGTTTCCAGTTTCTATAGCGACCGACAGTGGTAATCCGACAGCACCGTTTTTTATCATTTTTTATGTTCTAGTTTTTTGTCCATTTTTGCTGTAATTACAAATATGTCGTTGGTTGAAATAATTCGACACGATGAAGTCATCTATACGATTTTGGATAAACCACCTCCAGAGCCACCCAAAACTCCAAGGTAAGTACATATGTAATAAAATCTCAATCTACTCACATTCGCTTACAAGCTCATGTACCTATAGCTAAAACCTTTCTAAAACTTGTCTAACTGTATGCCATCAGCAGACAATATATTTACGTACCTACCTACCCAGATACCTAAAGAAGTATTTAAAATAATCTCTGTTCGGTTTCAGTAGGTAGGTA
Source organism: Fissipunctia ypsillon (assembly GCA_947568875.1). Taxonomy (NCBI): domain Eukaryota; kingdom Metazoa; phylum Arthropoda; class Insecta; order Lepidoptera; family Noctuidae; genus Fissipunctia; species Fissipunctia ypsillon. The sequence continues at coordinate 29,371,272 of OX387643.1, forward strand.
ATATACATACATCAACACAATCTAGGGATATTTTAATTATTCATGTATTGAAACGAAAGTAAAAAGAATTTCTTAAAGTGTCCTTAAATCAAAATGCGCAGTTTTTTATACCCTAACAGAAAATTAAATAAAAATCTGAGTTTGTTTTAAAAAGGTTTTTATAGAAAAAATTAAAAAAAGTTAAAATTGTGCTAAAATTAAACGTATTAAAAAAGAAAATTAAATGAAGCATTAAGTTTTATGCAATAAAAATTTATAATCTATAAAAGCACTTCGGTTGTTTATAACGCATCTGCAACGATTATTCATACTCAAAATGCGGTTATCAATTTCTCTTTGTGGCGTAAGGTCCCAGGTTCGACGAAAATGCATGAAAAGTTCCGCCTTTCTCTTAAAAAAAGGACGGTGCCAAAATCCTGGAAGCTCGCAAATGTGCAACCAGTGCCCAAAAAGGGCGACCGTGCAGACCCTGCCCATTACCGTCCGATCGCCATTACCTCCATTCTGTGCAAGGTTTGGAAAGGGTACTGAACAGTAAGTTGCTGACCTACCTTGAAAACAATGATCTTCTCAGTGACTGTCAGTATGGTTTTCACCGGGGACGGTCAACTGGCGATCTTCTTGTGTATGTCACGCACTGCTGGGGCGAGGCCATCGAGAAACACGGCGAAGCACTTGCTGTATCGCTTCATATCTCGAGGCTTTTGACAGGGTCTGGCACGCTGGTCTACTCAGCAAGTTTCCTGCTTATGGCATCCCTGCTGATTTTTGTAGCTGGATATCAGACTTCCTTAGTGCACGGTTGATCAGAGTAGTCGTTGACGGCTGCTCTTCCGGCCTTATGGCTATTGATGCCGGAGTTCCTCGGGGGTCTGTTCTGTCTGCAACTCTTTTCCTGCTACACATCAATGACCTACCTCAGTCTGGTACTGTTGGGTACGCAGATGACAGTACAGTTTCAGCGAGATACTTGTCCAGCGCAAAAACCAGCGGGGCCGAAGTTCGTTCCTTGAGAGAGGCCATGGTAGAGCGGACAAATTTGACCTTAAGCCTTGTCTCCCAGTGGGGTGATGATAATCTGGTCTCTTTTAATGCCACCAAAACACAGGCGTGTCTTTTAACCGCTAAAAGGAGTCGTTTCGATCAAACTCCTACTTTTTGGGGTGCATCTGTTCCTGTAACTGATCGGCTCGAGCTCCTAGGCATGGAGTTGACATCATGTCTCAACTTCGGTGCCACCATCGAGTACAAAGCCCAAACTGCGGCCAAGAAACTGGACATCCTAAATAAGGTGAAGCGATACTTTACGCCTGGACAGCTTTTAATTCTCTACAAAGCGCAAGTCTGATCCTGCATGGAGTATTGCAGCCACCTTTGGGATGGCTCGGCCAAATACCAACTTGCCGCGCTTGACTCGGTGGAACACAGAGCTAAGAGGCTCATTGGCGACGTAAGACTGGTGGATGCCAAGCTTCACAGCTTGGCTCATCGCCGCAAGGTTGCCTGCTTGACGGTCTTCTACAGATTATACTTCGGGGAGTGTGCTCACGAACTCCACGACCTCATTCCGCCGGCCCCCTTCTATCAGTGGACATCTAGACGCACTGCAGGTTACCATCCTTACCTAGTTGCTATCCCACCAATTCGCACTAAGCGTTTCCATATGTATTTTGTGATGCGCACAGCAAAGGAGTGGAACTCTCTGCCTGCGTCTGTGTTTCCGAACGCATACAACCCCGATCTCTTCAAAGTGAGAGTGAACAGGCTTCTTCTGGGTAAGCTCGCTCCATCGTCGACTTTGTCTCTGTCATCTCTGACCTAGACTAGAGTCAAGAGCAAACCTATCTCAAATTAAAAAAAAAGTCCACCGTCTGTCACTAGATTTTCGAGAAAATTTTGTAAAGCCTTTCGTTGCAGCATATCCCACTCGTGCTCATTCGGATTTGAATCTGGAGGCTGCGCGGGCCAGTCCAGGGTCGCCACATTATGTTGCTGTTGCCATTGAGTTACCACTCGAGCCGTATGTGGGGGGGCATTATCATGCATAAGCATAAAATCTTGACCCATTTGCAACCGGTGTTAGCACCTCATCACGGTATTTTGCAGCCGTTAAGTTACCGTGTACGTGTACCCAAACGAGGTCAGTTGTCCCGCCTAGGTGTATTTTTATTTTATTTTATTTCGGGATAAAAAACAGGTGTACAATTGTATTCCCACCCATACCATGATTGTTTCACCTTGATATGGATGGACTTCCTGGGGATTTCGCAGGCGGCTCACACGTCCAGATGTCCGCCAAACGTGTACCTATCCTTCGTGTATTTGGATGGAAGCCGAACTGTGATTCATCTGAAAATAGCACCCTAGACCATTGACGATCAATCCGAGCCAAATGTTCGTTTGCCCATTCTAATATTCGTCCGCGATTGCCTCGTCGCAGTGCTGGAATCCGAAGTGGTCTTCGAGCATGAAGGTTGACTTCGTGCAGTCTCCTCCTGACATTTTGATCGCTGTCAAGGACCTGCGGGGCAATTGCGTAACATGCTTATAGTAGGAAACTGTTCATTTTGACAGTTCAACCTGCATTCATTGCGCTATTTACGTTGTTGAGCAGACAAATTTTTCGAACTCTCGATTCTGATTGATAGTGTGTTACGCACAAATTGCCTAGCCGTAAAGTTAGGTTGTCTTTTCGCCGTAATTTGTAAAAATCGGTCTTGTCTAGCGGTGGTTACCAGTGTGCCGCTCAGCTGCCTCGCCAGTGTCCCGGTAGCAAGACCACAATCTTGATATGACGCTTTGACTGGTGCTAATGGCATCAGCACCATTGCACTGACTCGCGCCCGCTTCCAGTATGCCTATTGCTATCAACATCTCTTCTCTGGTTAAATGTCGGCGTTCCATGGTATAGAGAAAACCACCAATATTAATTAAATTAATAAACGTGCGAAAAATTAAAATTTTATTTTATAAACAGTTATCTAAATCTTTAACTCACAGGGAAGAAAATTTGTCGTAAAGTTAATTAAATATTGCCGCCTCCGTCATGTGTTTTTTCCGCCTACGACGGATTAATCCGACAAATATTTGCGTGTCCATTTCGCCAGGGTCGTATATTTACGACCAAATATCGTAATGATTCAAGTTGCCCGGCGCTGGGGGCATGACAACTGATATGAAGTCGGGCGGTTAAAAGGTTAAATTCGAATTTAGAATACAAAAACTAATATGTGTCAGGAACACATTGACGTTAAAATCTTTAAAATATGGCCAGTAATTTTAAAGTTATGCTAAGAATCGTGAAATATCCCTAGACAGTGTTGATCTGTTGTCTCGTGAGCTGCTGGTGGACATGGCCCTTACCAAACAAACAATAAAACATAGGTAGGGTACCTATGAGGTGGAGATGACAAGCAATCGTTGCTACAATAAGACAGCAACGTTTTGCTGTCGTCTCCATAGTTTGTTAAAAACAGTTTGTCTTGTTTGCATTGTATCAAAAATTTGATATACAGGATGGCCAGAACATTGACGTCCAAAAAAAAAAATTCGGTCCCTCGTATCGTGGGGTATCCGAATGTATGTTCCGCGACTTTTCATAGTTTTCGAGTTATTAATTTTTTTCTGAATTTTTGAGAATTTTCGACCTGACCAACTTAAAAACATAATATAAACTCACGCCTTCTTCCCATGGGGGTAGGCAGAAACTACAGAACACCACATGCTACGATCCTTACATACTCCTTTTGCCTCGTTTACATTCATACATCTGGTCATACACGCACGCTGGTAGGGGATGATGTGAGTGGAAACGCCGGGAGGGGACGCCCTAGGAAGACTTATAGTGATCTTCTTCAGAAAGGTCACGTGCGTAGTACTCGCAACCGGCGTGCGTGTATGACCAACTTAATTTTTTTTTTTTTAAAGTAGAAGACTGTCGAGATTTTGTTTTGCAACTGAATCTTCATGAGTAGTACTTTTATGCATAAAATATTCAGCTTCGTAACTGTGATGAAAGTTATAAAATGTTGGTCTAACTCTAAAGTGAAAAATTTACGCTCTGTGAATTACGATGACATACATTTTCAAATTTTAATTAAAACTCTAAATACGGGACTTCATGGTTCCTAAGTAGGATTCAAGAATGCGTCAGACTCTCAGCTTTCATAATCATTTAAAAAAATGTTCTTAAGGGGTTACTTTGGCTAATATCGGCCTTCAAAGACAGCGAGGTGGAAAATTCTTAAAATTAGACATCTTATTTAAAAAAACATTTGGCTATTTTCGGCTTGGCTTTTTTAGTTTTGCGTTGGCTTCGGTTGCGCGCTGCCCCTCTCGCCACCGAGAGTGAGAGAGAGATAGCAATAATTCGTTCTCTTATCCTCTCGGCCCATTGCTATTATAGATAAAAGAGTTGCGCCCACGTTTACAATCCGCGAGAACGGATCGCGGAAAATTCATTAAACTTAAACTAGAACCTCTTTTTTCTTTAACTAAAAAAAAACTCCAACTGTTTAAATCTTAGTTTTCCTGCAGTCGTTTTTGGTTAGTTAACAAACTAATTAACCTAAGGATCGAGAAAATGGCCAAAGTATTTTTTTTAATCAGATGTCTAATTTTAAGAATTTTCCACCTCGCTGTCTTTGAAAGCCGATTTTAGCCAAAGTAGCCCATTAAGTACTAATTTTTTAATGATTATGAAAGCTGAGAGGCTGTCGCATTCTTGAGGCCTACTTAGGAACCATGAAATCGCCTTTTTAGATTTTTAATTTAAATTTGAAAATTTGTCATAATCCACCGAACATAAATTTTTCACTTTAGACAAACATTTTCATAAATTTCATCACAGTTACGAAGCTGAGTATTTTATGCATAAAAGTACTACTCATGAAGATTCAGTTGCAAAGAAAAAAAGCTCGACAGTCTTCTAATTTTTTTTTAGAATTTTTTTAAGTTGGTCAGGTCGAAAATTCACAAAAATCCAGAAAAACATTAATAACTCGAAAACTATGAAAAGTCACGGAACGTACATTGGGGTGATTCGGATACCCCACGATACGAGGAACCAAATTTTTTTTTTGGTCGTCAATGTTTTGGCCAGCCTGTATAAGAACACTCCAGAATATTTATTTCTATAAACTTTCATGTAGGTACATTACTTATAGATAAATTATAAACTACAAAACATACAATTGGCGGCCTTATCGCTTACTGCGATCTCTTCCAGGCAACCTTGGAATGGGCAGTGTTTCTGGACATAAAATGGGGTTGTTATTGGTGCAAATAAAAAGTATATAAGTACAATATACTATAATAGATACACAGATACGTGCATATGCTATATAGTATATACATATGCTATATAATATACAGGGCGTCCCACGGATATGCCACTTGGAGGGAAAGTACCTTGAATATTGTAGATGCAACATTTTACTGAAAGAAGACATTATTTGGATTTAAAAAAACAATTTAAACTGCATTCATAGATATTTAAATAATTACATGGTTGATGCGGGAATCGAACCCGTTACATGAGAAAAATAATCACTCTGTAGCTTTATCATACCGATCGAAAGGCTTCATCATAAGGATTATTTTTTGCTAAATAATATAGTACTTATCACAAATAAAAGGAAGACCATGAATTTTAACATTTGATGTGAAATTTTGTTCAGAAAAATGAAAAGCTGACATTGCCGTAAGGACATACAACTGACATTATCATAAGTACCTATTACTAATAAATGTACCCACTTGAGAAGTACGCATCATTTCCCTATTATAATTTAAGTGCATGATAAAATGATAAAGAGATACGTAATTAGTACGTAAATATCCACCACAACAAGATAAAAGCGAAATAATCAAAAGAGTGCGATTTTGTATTCAACAGGAAGGGACTCATTTTGAGCATTTGATAAATTGATTAATTTTGTATTAAAAATGTTAAAATTCACAGTCTTCCTTTTATTTGTGATCTATGTTATTTAGCAAAAAATAATCCTTATGATGAAGTCTTTCGATCGGTATGAAAAAGCTACAGGGTGATTATTTTTCTCATGTAACGGGTTCGATTCCCGGTTCAACCATGTAATTATTTAAATATCTATGAATGCAGTTTAAATTGTTTTTTTAAATTCAAATAATGTCTTCTTTCAGTAAAATGTTCCATCTACAATATTCAAGGTACTTTCCCTCCATGTGGCATATCCGTGGGACGCCCTGTATACATAGATACATACATAGGTACTAAATATATAAGCGAGAACAAAATCACAACAACAAGTAATGTTCCTTCACGAGTTTTTTAAACCACAGAACAGATAAAAGAGGTCCTTCTCTTTTACCAATCGGTTCTGTGCACGGAACAGAAAAAACAGGTGGAAGTGCAATGCACCAAAATTACTATAGGAACCGCTGTCGCCAAACTCACACAAATAAACCGATAATCATATATTGCACTACAAAGAAACAATTCGTTTGATTTGTAGTTTAAAGTTTAGTCAAAATTAGCCTACATCACAGATTTGGAAATAAACCCTGACGTTCTACAAATAAGATTTATTTTGCTTTAGCGGCAAAACGTATTTACAGTCTATAGTCACACTAGATTCGATTGGCGAGTCAATTCCGCTACTTGACCATAGATGGCGCTATTCTCAGGGGTCGCAATTATCAACTTAATTGCGGTAGACATACAGTTGACATTTGCGTGATCGGTCGAATTCTGCTGCTACTCGGCCAAAGCCGCACCACGTAGCACATTGAAATTCTTTATCGATATCGATATATACCCGATATTTTGTTCAATTAGCATAAATAAGACTTATTGTGAGTACATTTATTTATTGAGTACAAAAACCGCTGTTCATTTCAAACCATTAATTAATAGACACACATACAGACAGACAGACAGACAGATAAATTTAAAATTAAATAAAAGTGCTGGTATGTATGCATGAATACTGGTATATTCAAATTTTATATAAAGACTGCAACATTAGTGTTGCCCAAATGCAAGAACAAGACGAGACTTAGCCAGTCTTGGTCTTGGTCTTGCGCCAATACACCTGGTCTTGGTCTTGGTCTTGGTCTTGCGCTCCCAGTCTTGGTCTTGGTCTTGCAGCAAGAGTCTTGCAAGTCTTGCAATTACCTATTAGTCTATTACTATTTATTAAAGTTTACTTTAAATCTTAGAAAAACGTATTAGAATTGGAACATTGTGAGCTTGAATTAACATAGCCATAGTAAAGATCAAGCAGATTAATAAATAACTGAAGATTTGATAAGAAATTCGAAAAATCAACTGACCTATATGTCGTTTTCCATGGAAGTAACTGTTTCTTAATAAACATTTATGATTTATAAGCTTACATTTGCTAAAACATGTAAAAAAACAAATTAATTACAATAACTTGACTGTATTTTAAAGAACAATACTTATCTGTCTAGAAAGAGATTGAACCCTCAACTTATAAGAAATTTAATAAAAGAGTTTTACGATTTATCATTTATTTGAATAAAAAATAAAATACAACACAAATCAACAGCTTTATCATTAGGTTATGATACTTTGTATCAATTTTTTTGACCAAGAATTAATACAAAGTAACCATCTGGCTGACTCATCACTTAACCTATTTCTATGTTTTCTAATTACTAATGATGCTTTAGAAAATAACCTCTCAGCAGGTACTGAAGTTGCAGGTATTGAGAGAAAATCACGGGCCATTTTCGATAAAATCGGATACTCTGTCTCATGCGTCCTCCACCAATCTAAAATGTCTTCCGAGCTGGCAGTTCTTGGTTTTCTCAGGTACTCCTCCAACTCGTCTATCACTAAGCCTTGAAGACAAGATCCAGATGACGTCGAGGGACATTCATAGAGTTTATCAAAGTCTATTACGTCTTCATCTTCATCACATACTTTATTTTCTTTTTCTGGTAATTCCAGAGATTTGTTCAGTGAGTGTAGACTTTTATATTCTTCATAAAGTTCATTGAACTTGCGCAGACTTTCTGTTTTAAGTTGCTTCCCCCACATTGTCAGGTCAAAAGTCTGAGCCTTATGCCTTGGGTCTAAAATTAAAGAAGTACAATAAATCCAGTTGCTCTTCTTGTAATGTTTAAGCATTTTGTCTCGAGCTGCTTGGAAAGCTAGAATGAGCCTTTCATCCACTTCAGATCGATTAGGTTTCTCATCTAACTGTTTTACCATGGATTCAATTTTATCTAGCAAGAGATTGAATGATACAATGACTAGCGGTAATGTAACATATTTGTCTCCACCAAGTTTTGTACTTAAAAGTTTAAAGTTTATTAGAAATTTATGTAATTTTTCGAGTACCTGCCATTCATTAGCTGTGATTTGAAAATCATTTAATTCGGTGACAGAACTGCACAATATGTCAATGCCCGCTCTCACTTTTAAACCAAATCCAATCATATCATGTGTGGAATTCCATCTCGTTGGACAGTCAAGAATGGCATTTAGATTTGATGGCACGCCAGCTGCTTCACAAGCAGACTGAAACTTCTTCTTCACTATCTCACTTCTTTTTATTTTACTGGAAATACTGCGTAACTTTGTTACAGATGTACGCGAGTCAGCAATATTTGGTGCAGATTCTTCATCTTCCTCATCCTCAGTTTCGTCTGCATAGTCTTCGTACTGCTGATCTTGCGCGTTAGTGTCAGACTCACAGTGTAATGCTAAGGTCTTTAATAAATCTTGTACACCAAGGTTTAAAATGTGAGCAAAGCACCGGAAATGTTGATTGTCTGAATCAAAGTGTGGCGGCAGCTGTTTGCCCAGTTCATACATAAATTTGGTATTTGCAGTTGCGTTGTCGACCGTGATACCTTGTATTTTATCAATTATGCCATATTCCAATAAACATTCATGGAAAATCGTTGCAATATCTTCCCCAGTATGTCGACCGCGTGATGGTATAAAATCAAGAACTACAGATTGATACTTCCATTCGTTGTCTATATAATGAATAGTAACCCCGTAGTAACTCCTACCAGCAATTGACGTCCACCCATCAATGGTAAAAGACATTTTAGATGATAATTGTTGAAGTCGTTCCTTGAGATTCAATTGGAGCTCTTCAAATCGCTCTTTGACTTTCCTTCTAAGTGTAGACCTTTTAGGAAACACCATATTAGGGCAAATACGTCGAAAATATACTTGTGTAGCTTCGTCATCGAAAAATGAGAAGGGAAGATATTTTTTCACCACCCAATCAACTGTAGCTGTCGTGATGTTGTCACTGCTGTTTTCCGACTGAAACAAAACAATAAATCTTGTGTTATTATTTAAAACATACTAGGTTTGAGCGTATAAGAGGAGGAGGTTTGTTGTTGTTAAATCGAGAAAATCGTTAAATTGATATTTGTTATATTAAGGTTGCACTGTACTGTAATTTACCAAAATAAAGTACTTAGTTGTTACTGGCCGATTAAATGAAAATATGGGTGTTTATAAAAAATATTTAAGACGATAATTACATACTTAATATGTCGCACCCCTAGATGAAAACACCACTAACTCAAAAATACTTACGTAAGTTAATGGCGTTTTTGAAAGTATCGCATGAATAGCTACGCGGAGTTAAAATTCTTTTAACTGTTAAAAAAATATTCTTACCTGTCCACTTCTTCCAGCGGTTACTAAAAAGCTTGTGATATCTCCACTTAATTTTGGTTTAACAGGAAGAAATATTTCTGATTCCTTTTTGTGGAAAGATATTAGATGTTTCCTTAAGCCTGAAGTGTTTCTGTTTTTCATTTTTATTTCAATCTTTTTATGTTGGCACAATTTACAGAAGGCAGTTTGGGATGCATGAATTATTTCGAAAAACTCCTCAAATTTGCTTTTGGGTCTTTTAGATCTGTGACTCAAACTCTCGTTACTCGGACTAGAATAATTTGAATCTTCGTCACTCATATTAAATTGTACACGTGATACGTTTTTAGAAAACAACGAGAATTAGTAAAAACAATTATTAAGTTAGACTCGAAGCACAGCTCAATTGGAAATGACTGGAATTAAAATAATTCCTTTATTTATAGTACGTTTCCTTGCTTTCTACCGCGCCGCCTCGCCACGTGCCGGCTCTATGAAAAGGATGCCGCCGCAAATCAAACAATGCCGCGTGCGGCGTACAAACACACACTAAATATTACCTACTTGTACAGACGCGACGCGTGAATAAAATAGAATTAGTGCCAATCACTATTCTTTACATATAAGTGAATGTTTTGGCGTACATCTATACTAATATTATAAAGCTGAAGAGTTCGTTTGTATGTTTGATGACAGAAGTTTTAAAATAAATAAATAAGTCCTGAACGTCACTATACCTCCAAAGTTACTATTCCTCGTGGACGAAGTCGCGGGCACAGCTAGTAAATACTTACTCTCATCATCTCTCTCAGAGATATTCGGGCTGGTAAGTAATACAAAACTCTTATCGCAGGCTTTTTATTTTATTAGTAGGTAAGTACCTACGCTTTTTATATTATTTTATTAGTTTTGTAGAATTTTTTTACACGTTTCAAGTATATTTAAAAGTGGCTACAATATTTATTAAACGGGTGATATTTGAACACTTTTTTGCTATTTTTTCTTGTAAAAACTTAAGAAATATAATGACTAAATGTACAATAATAGTACCTAAGTAATTAGTTTAAAACCATATAAGTAATCAATATTATAATATATACTTACTAGAATGAATTAATATGACATCTACTACCTATCCTTACCATTTTATCCTAATCATAATACTACTTGCGTGATCAGTATAATGTATTCATTTTCATTCTAAGCACTCTGAAACTTATTTATTCTTTGGAACACCTGTAGGTACTCTTAAAAAAATTCGAAATTATTTTGCATGAGTATACCTACGCCCTATGGCGGCAATCAAATAGTGTCACAAATGTTATGATTTCGGCGTGGCGGCAACGATTGTTATAGATTTCAAAAGAAGCCGCCGGCGCGTGTATCATAACCATGTACTTCCGAAAAGCGGCAAATTTCTTTGAGAAGTGAGTACAAAACCTTTGATGCCGCATTATCAAAGTGCCGATGGTTAAAACATAACTATGCATGCACTCAGTGTTTATGGTATTAGTCGTAATGCGCGCATAGGTCCAGTTTTTCATATTCTTTGATACAGTTTTTTGCGTCTCATAGAATTCCTAAGCGTACCTACCTATACACCGAACTGTTACACCTAACTACTCAGTGAAATAGCGCTAAGTCCTAGCTGCAAGACGCAAGAGTCTTGCAGGCTATGTCTTGTTCTTGCTCAAGTCTTGCACGGTCAGTCTTGGTCTTGGTCTTGCTAAAAATACGCGGTCTTGTTCTTGGTCTTGGTCTTGCAAAAACGCAAGAACAAGACCAAGACTGCAAGACCAAGACTGAATTTGGGCAACACTATGCAACATAATGAAAATAGTAAAATTTATTTATTGCCCTTGAAATAAAACATATTTGTTACGAAACTGGCGTTTGGAAAGTCTTATTTTTAATTTTAATAAATGGTGTATGCGAACATTTATATATTTTTCAACTATTGCCTTCGTATCGGTAACGTGATTGGACGCAGGAAATTCGCCAATTTGAACTTGTTTGTTACTATTTAAAACATTGATTATATTTTTGCTTTATAGCATTTATGCGACCATAAATTGCGACACGAAATTTACTTAAAATAAATTTCGTGTATGAATGAAGGCGACCTTATACTTGTATTGTAATGTAAAACTAAATAAATAATGAATTTAAATAAACAAAATTGTTTAGGTATTCCTTGTATCGATATCAATCGACAAATTCAGTCTTCGACTTGACCGCATCACTACTTGAGTAGCGAAGTGCTTTCGAGAATGTTCTATTGAAAAAAATCAATCCAAAATAAACTTTCTCTTAATTGTATAAGGTTGATTTTGACTAACTGTTCTATTAAATATTAGTAAATTGAAACAAAATAAGATTTTTATTAGAAAACAATGAAAATCGTACTTACCGATGATACGAAATACCTCCATTTTTAAGATTTTTTCTCCTACTATCATTTTTGCACTCTAAAACGGAACAATAGCATAGCTAGGGAAATATGAATTTGTCGCGAGACTAGCAACTCGACGCGATGTCAGAACGCGACTGGGATCGGTTAAGCGTAACAACGCTTAATTGTGGCACGCGTGCCACGCCTACTTAGCACTTCCACTGTTTTTTCTGTTCCGTGGTTCTGTGTTTTAAACACAGGCAGCGATTGCGCGCGTTTGATCGGAACTGGTAATGCATTCCACAAATGAGCGGTCTGGACAGTAAAGGATTTATCAAGGAAAGTTGTGGAATGCATTGGCATTTAGAATAGTTCTCTAACAGCCGATCACAGGAAAAGTCTACCATAATTATGACACTATTAATTACAGATACGAATCCAAACTAGAAAAGGAATTGAGATTAGCTAAAAAACCGCAACTACGACGCACATTTGGTTACCCTGAAATACCAGTCCAACCTCCTACCAGCTTCTTAAAAAAGGGTGAAGGAATCGGTCAACCTATTAAGAAGAGTGATCATAAATGCTTCGTGTCCGGTAATCTCCCACCAGTACCAAAACGCCCTCCGCCGGGGAAGAAACCGGAGAAGCCAACAGTTAACTTCAGAGTTGTTAACATAAAGAAAGCTATAAAGATAAAAGGGAAGCCTGTGGAGCCAAGGTAATGTGATGGTCCTGCTCGCCAGCGTTGACGGCGGTCGATTCAAACTGCCTCCATCATAACATTTCTTGCCCTGATGGACCATTTACGCGAGGACATTGACGAGCTATTACACTAAGTCAAGCTATTCTTGGCGTTGTGTAAATAAGGGTAAATAGAGACAATACATATCAGAAAAAAAGAACACTACAAAACATACAATGACCGACCTTATCGCTTTCTAAGAACTCTTCCAGGCAACCTTGGAATGGACAGTGATTGTGTCGACATAATAATGGGGTTGTCATTGGTGCAAAATAATAAGTAGGTAGGTACTTATATAGATACAATATAGGTACTATAATAGATACGTTGAGATACACTACCGATACCGTCCAAAAGTTTGGAAGCACATCTGTCTTCAAACAAAACAAATGAATACCGACTATAGGCGGCAAAAGTTAGCAATAAACTATCGTTTTACAAGCTTTTACGATTGTTTATATAAAAATAAAAGGATTGTTATTCCACATTCATGAAGTTTTAACTAACTCCTTAGTTTTGACGAAACACGTGTTTTATGACTTAATCCGTCGGGTACTTGTGGCAATGGTGTGGTTTTAATGATAATATTTGGTGGTTTTAAGTTATTAAGACCCTGTTTAGTCCAACTGGAGCATTGGCACGTGAAAGTTGTGATATTAACCTTCGGCAGGCAAGGCTTTTTTTGCATACGTAAATAGCAATGGGGGTGATGTGTCACCTCAGCACTTTTAATTGCAAATATGTAAAACAATATGTAATCAAAAAATCACACTTATTTATTCAGAGATCAGTTATTTATTTCTAAATACACCTAAAAAGTATTTTATTTAGTATTGGAACGATGCTTGGGGCACGTGTATTTTTCGGAAATACAATTATTACAAATATTTCTTTTTTTTACTAGTTTGTCTTTTTTTTCTTGGGCACATTGCACATCTTGCCTGTTTCTGTAATTTTACTGGAGGCTCGCTTCCAGATGATTCCTGGTTCATATTTATAATTTCTCGTATAGTGCTTCCTAATTCTCGCGGTAATTTTGTAGTCAAACGACGAGTCATATGTGGCTCTGCGAACTGTAAAGCCAATTGTTTTAAATAATTGCTTCATTCATTCATTGGGCAAGCGGAACATGCTCATCGTCACTACTTTCATGATTCGAAACTACGTCTTCTTCCTCTGACTGCACAGATACGTGATCTTCAGTTTCAGATACCTCACCGTCTTCTGAACACATCGTCAGAACTAAAATCACCAATTCCGTGCAAATAGTTTTCAATTTGATTGTCCGAAATCGAAGCCATTTTTAACTACAAAAAACGAATTTATTGTAGCACTATCAAAAAATATCACTTACGCAAATAGCAATTGGGGTGATCGGTAACCCCAGCAGTGTCAATATAACAAAAAAAACGACTTGTGTGCGACTAATTACCGTCACTTCAAATAAAGAAAAGGCCGGACGGTAGAAAGATACAACAACAGAGACAAAAAATATTAAAAGTTTTCTCAAGCGGTGGGGTGACGGATCACCCCGGTTGCCTTCGGAAGGTTCACATTGTCCGTATTCGTAAGATACCGACGACTCCTTTGACCTTATTTTTTCTTCTGCAAAAGGCAAAACGCAAGCAAATCACGCTCAAACAGAGAAGCGCTATTTGTACTCTACGTGAGGAAGGATACAGTGAACGTCAAGTCGCAGAAAGGCTCGGAATCTCTCGTAAAAGTGTCCACTATACCCTTGTTAGAAAACGAGAAACTGGGAAAAATTATGATAGAAAGAGATCTGGGAGGCCCAAATCTACAACAAGGCAAGAAGACAACTTCAACAGGATTCTCTAAACGGAATCGACGCTTAACTGCACTACAAATCACCGCAGCTCTGAATGAAACGCGAGAAACACCCGTTTCAAAAACAACTGTTAAAAGACGTTTATTGTCTGCGGGACGGGACTAAGAGGATGTGTTGCAGCTAAAAAACCAAAACTAACAATTCGACATAAGAAAAATAGACCAGAATGGGCATAAGCGCACCAAAACTGGACAATAGAGCAATGGGGAAATGTCCTTTGGAGTGACGAATCAGTTTCAGATTTTCGCATCCAATAGACGTGTGTTTGTACGCCGGTCATAAAGAAGAGCTTCTGAGGCATGTACTGTGCCTGCTATCAAACATGGTGGAGGTAATGTCATAGTTTGGGCGTGTTTTGGCAACAATAAACTCGGAAATCTTGAGAGGATAACCGGAAAACTAAACAAGGAAGGTTACTTAAAAATTCTCCAAAATTCCGCCGTACCAAGTGGACTAAATCTAATTGGTCCTTCCAACAGGATAAAGATCCAAAGCATTCTTTTAAACTGTGCCAGACCTTTTTGGACACGAAAAAAGATGAAAAAATCTTAAACATCATGCAAAACATCTCAATCACCTGATCTTTCTCCCACTGAGCTTGTTTGGGATGAACTCGATAGAAGGGTGAAAAATCGTTTTCCTACGAGCTCAGAACATTTGTGGAAGCTATTAGAGAGCGAATGGAACAAATTAGCTGAAGATTATTTTAATTAATTAATTAATATAATGCCTAGAAAATGCGAGAAGCTTATAAAGGAAAAAGGAGGACACTTTGATGAAGCTAAAATTTAATTTAATTTAATATTGTATGTAAAATTTTTGTTCTGCTTAAATTAGTTTTTATTTATATTTTAATTTTTTATCAATACATTGCAATTGAAATGACTTTGTTTTATTTGATTTTACCTTGCTGCTTCCAAACTTTTGGGCGGTAGTGTACCTATACTTATATATAATATATACATAAACAGGTACCTACCAAGGAACTTATATCCAACCTGGAATGTGCACAGGCTGCCGATACGCGGTCCGAGCGAGATAGCTTCGCGAGAGCCCTCTGTCCCTTTCATTAGGGTGACCAAACAATATGATGTAGGTATAATATATTAACCAATAATTTGATTTCATAAAATAATAATAGTTATGCTTTAAGGATGCATTAAAGTAAATCGCGTTAGGGAGAATTTTTCAATATTTATTTGGTAGATATTTACAGTCAGGTTCACACATTACTAAATAAAACAGTTTTATGCAATTTCTGTCTTAAAGTTGATTTGTGACCTATAATTTTCAATGTTTGAGTTTTACCGTGGCTCATCATACGGGCGGTAAGATAATGAGACGCAATGCTTTTAATAAGTTGCATTTCGTGTGAATCTTCACATTGAAATGATTGAACGGGATGTGGCGGATCAAAATAATTTCTGAGAATACTATAAAAGTTTTGCAAAACAAATAATATAATTTTTACTTTATTTACCTTTTTTAACGACTCTGAGCTGTGAAATTTGAATATTTTTTCTGTGTACAGAATGATTTGAAAAACAAATTTAGAAACATATTTTAATTTCCCTCTGTCTATGAATGACGTGAAGGATGAAACTTTGCACACATCAATAGAGTGATCATAGTCATGATCATCATGTTCCTTATTAATAAACAAGGCAACAAGACAATGTTTGCAACTTAATTTTTCGGATATTTTTTTTGCACAGCATCCAGCCATGTAGTAAAGTATATTGTTTTTGTAATATGAAAATTCTTCATTATCTACATAAAACAGTAAATCGAGTAGTTAGTCTTCGCTAGCCTCGGCATTTTCTATAATTGCTCGTTTGGGATGTCTGAATTCCAAAACTGGAGTCATTTCAAAATCATCCTCAGTGCCACAATTAGCGTTAACACTGGGTTCCACGCTATTGCGAAATAAAAGTTTTCGCAACGTGTACCGAAATTGAAGCGAACTCGGGTTGTCGTTTAAGGCACCACACCTTCTAACGCAAGAAAAAAATATTTCAAGATTATCCTGCGAACACTTATATGTTAAAAAGTACTTCATTTCAAGTGTACTATCTTTTAGTAAATCAAGACCCAAGTTTGCAAAGCTAAATGTATCAATAATAAATCCAAGAGCAGGAGTTTTACGTCGGTGTTCAAGGATATTTGTGTCATTGATTTTTAAATTCATCAAATAGTTTCTAGTTTCAGTGAGCGCATTCATCCAAATTTCAGTGTTTTTCAAACATAATGGTGACTTAAAGCATTTACCAAAGGGATTTTTTGAATTGAATATATCAAATATTCTATCCAAAACTCGAATGTACTCGACAGTAGCTTCGCTTCCTTCAAAACGCTTATCGCCACTTTTTGCTAAGAATTCAATTGCGTCGGCAACTGAAGTGCTCAACACTTGTGCTACTAATTTAACATTCATCCTTTTACCAGAAAAACCAACGTGATTACTAGTAAGTTTGTTCGCTAATTTGAGCCCTTCCTCTTCTTGTATTGCATCTAATTGTTTTATAAAATTGAATTGTATGTCACCTTTCACAGAAGTCATATTATTTGTTTCTGCAAAAACATTTCTGGATAGCTTGAGCATATGGGGAGGATCTAAAATGCAGTGGATTTGACAGTCTTTTGTTGGGTGCTTGAAACTTGTCGTCATTTCAGGTAATGTGAACCTGCAACCTAAAATCTCATAAGTTTTGACATTAACACAAGTACCATCACACGTTAGGGATCTTACTGTAATATTTGCTTCTGATAACATCCTAATAGCTGTTAATATTAACTGCGATTGAAGATCAGCTGATATTTTGTTAATAAAAAAGTAAGCTATAGGACATTTAAATCTTTTTGTGTAAGATACAATCATGAAAACAAGAGCCTCAGAAGCTAAGGTTTCAGATTCATTTGGTAGAATTCCTCCATAATCTACATAGCCCCAATATTTATCAGTTTTTTTATCGTATCTTAGTTCTGTTCTAATTGCCATAGAATCAAAAAGAAGGGCTACATTTTTAAGAGAGGCGTCCTTGGCTGCAGTTTCTTTTAAGAACATGATAACTTCCTGTATGAAACCAACACTACAGTCACGTGTAGCCAAAAGTCTTCTCAATGTAGCTGGATGAGGGAGACACACATGTTTTCTTAAAAAAAGATACGCTTTTGGACTGTAGAAGTGCAAAGTTAGAGCAAAAGATTTAAATTCTTCACTATACCTTACTTTTTTGTTATTAATAGCATAATTAAACTGCTCATGAATATGCACAAAATTCATTTTTATGACGCTTTCAATTTCTTCTGGGTCATGGGTCTTTTTTTTTATCACATTTAATAAAGATTTAAGGCTATCGATTCTTAAGTCTCTTCTTTTCATGCGCTGCTTCAGAACTTTCACTTCTCGTTTCAAACCTTCAATTACTTCACATTCATAGCTAATTTTTTTCGTAGGAGGTTCCTTGGAGGTGCTAGGCATAGGGCTGATTTCAAATTTATGCTCAGGAGTGACTGAAATATTCGCGGATTTCTCAATAGACACTTCTGCTTCACTTGTTACTGGGGCAGCTTGAACAATCATATTGCTTAGAATAGCTATCTTTTGTTCTGGTGGAACCATCTGCAAATTAAAAAGGCCTATTATTTATGTTGGTACTGTGAAAAATGTAGCATTTAGGGAAAATTAGAAAAAAAACATCTAAAATCCGTAAATCCAGATAGATATTACCTTTAATACGATTTAGGTGATATATAGACTATTACAGACTGACAGTTCATCAATAAACATAAATCCATAAATCAAGTTACGCTACCAGAAATCAGTTTTATTTGCAGTACTAATTTTGTTTACTATTCTTTACCCACCTTAGGAAAAATAGTTGGAACAGCATCGGATTTCAGTTTTGAAACTGAACTATGTTTTATTATATCCTGGGGCCTGAAGTGAAGACTGCAAATAACGGAATAATTTTTGATGTTTGAATGACTTGGAATGACATCAAGCCATTTTTTTCCTCAGTGATTCTTCTCCAGGTAGTCTGAAATTTTTTTATTTTTTATTTATTTAAAATTTACGAAGGGACACCTAAATCAGCGATTAATATGGGAAGTTGAAATTTTTTTGCCATTTCCCTACAATATTCCTCGGGAAATGTGAAATTTCATGATCACGTCTATTAAGTATTCGGTAGGTACACCATTCCTTATAAAGTTATATGCGTGGCGTGTACTACAGAACATTCTCAACACAAATTACTAAAATAAATGTTAACATCAGCCTAGTATAAACAAAAACACCTATATAACAGACATGCGTAATTATGCTTACGTTGAAGACTACCTCCTATTTATATGCTGCATTTTGTAAATAATCTTACAATTTCGTTCATTATGGGCACCCTACTTCAAGAATTGAAATATACTTACTTGAAGAAAGAAACACCGCATCCTGCATAGGATTCGCTTTTGCAACCTTGAATCGCACACTTTTTAACCATCTTTATTACGTCCGAATAAAGAAATTGATTGTTTTATCGTCGAATTGCGGTTAAATTAAATATCACCAAGTTGATCACAAATTACTTACAATAATTATAATCTTATAATAATAAATCTTAATTATTAGTCTAACTTATATATATATTCTACTAATAATATTTTCTTTTTTAATTACATTTCAATGCAGTGTCCAAATTATTGCTAAAAAATGTTCTCATTCTAACAGATAATTGAAAAATATTAGAAATATATCAGAACGAAAATTAATGTTTTTTTAATAAGACATGAAAATATTATTTTTTCCTACCATTCCTACTAAATTCGGGAATAATCCTCCTGGCAACACTTTAGAAAGGGACACAGGGCTCTCGAAGCGCTTTCTCTCTCGGACCGGATTTCTCTTTGACCAAGTGATTGTCTGTTATAGAACTTAGGTTCATATACATAAGGTTTATTTTTATATTGGTGTCAAATTGACAATGCACATTCCAGGTTGGATATAAGTTCCTTGGTACCTACATATTATGTACAAACTAAATAATATATTTAAGCAACAAAAATAAATGACGACTAGATACAGATTATTATAGCTATGAGACATAAGAACAAGATCACAACAACAAGTAATGTCATCAATGTGTCAATTACAATAAAACGATTTAAAAATTTTCGGTATGGCTTGGCTTAGTATGGAATGGCTCGTCCATTGGCCTCATGTAAATTATCCATTACTCTGAGGGAAAACCTCGAAGTCCACCATAACCAACCATCATAATTGCAGTAAAAAAAATCAGTAAGTAAGTTTGTTTTCGTGAAAACATTTGGCCACAGCTGTAACCAAACCAAACCTAGTGGGAGCACTTCCATAGACAATCCTTTGCCAGCCACTATCACGCCAAGCTCGTAATCACCACGTTAAGGTGAATGGTTAGTGATCGCAGGAATCGCTTTCTTAGGATTACAAATATTACAGAAATATGTAGTTGAGGGCTTAGGGAAACATTTATACATATTCATCAACACTGGCGAAATGTGGCCGATCCCTTTGGAGAAAACAGGCGTGATGTTATGTTATATTCAAAATGCTTCGTTGATCTGTGTTCACAAGTGCGAACTTTGTGCGTGAGGTCCTGGGTTTGATCCCCGGGTCGGGTAGTGAGTGTCAATGGATTTTAAAATTCGCTGATAAGTTGCAGTAAGTATTTACTCAACTCATCAAGGCATTTTTAATGACAGCCCGGAGTCATGATTGGATTTGTACCCGGTTAATGACCCGGCAATGCATATAGTTTTGCATGTGGTGTAGACTACATGGGTCTTAAACTATAAATGGCGAATTATGAGTGAACGTTATCTCTGTCTCTCTGCCTTCGAGGAATATAAATAGGCGAGATGTAATGTTATGAAATATGCATTTCTAGTAGGCTTATTATTTGCGATGTTTTACTAAACTCCGCGATAACACAGATAATGTTAATACCTCACATTCTTTCCCCTGTCATGCGTAGGCGCAAATCGGGTGGCCGTCAGAGCCGTCACATCAGCGCGATTCGAGTCTAAACATCCTGTTGTAGGTATACCTTCACGCTATCGACCCGATAGTGAAGGATGGTGTCAGCACATTGCTAGGTTAGATTGAGTTAAGTATATCTAGTATTGTAGGTCAATAGATGTATGTGTCATTAAATCATCACTCTCCTGTCCTTATCCCAACTTATTTGCGGTCGGCGCTACATGTATTTTTCTTCAACACTTCTCTGTTAGTCGTCATCTCGGTAGTCACCCCCTTTCTAGCCATATCATCTTTCACACAAGCCATTCATCGTTTCTTTGGTCTTCTCCTACTCGTATAGCCATCCACATTCGTACTCAAAACTTTCCTCGCAACATTGCCTCCTTGTAAATACCTAAGGGCCAAGTATGAACCGTAATTATTATTACCGATCTACATAATGAACACCACAACACAGTATTTAGGCGAACGTGGGCAAGACAGGGAGGGATGTTGACATTTCTCATGCCTCTATCCTGACTAATAAGAGGTGGTCACAAACCAAGCTTAAGCTGACTCCCTAATTCAGCCCAGTGTAGCGAGCAGAGTTCCGTGACTTCTCGTTACTAGACTTTTCAGGCTTATTGGAGGTATTCCCTATGATGTAAACTTTCTTCGATTGTCTTTTCTTTTCAATTCCAAGCTCATTTACCGCCTGAGGCGAAATCTTAAACTTTTTGCTTTTTGCTAGGTATTTGTAACAGATTTTTTTACCGTTTCTGATAATGCTATAGCTACCTAATACCTATTGTATTCTTTTCCGTACTGGACGTTTTAGGCTCATTGCATTCCTTTTTTCGATTTGAAATTTTTCATTTTTGACCAGATTTACGGCCGATATGAGACGACATCTGAAATTATTTTGCTATTAGATATTCACATGCAATTTTGGCAAATATTTTTGAGGTTTTTCTTTAGGTCCTGGTAGTGCTTTGTCAACTCTTGACAACGACCTCAGAATCATCGTTCTAGCTAAAAAAGTCTTTACGCTATACGAATTGAAATTTCGACGCAATGAAAAATATAGGATGGCGCGCTCGGTCCTGTACTCGTGAATCGCGGTGCGATGGCATAGGCAAATAAAATGCTACGTTGAAACTGGTACAAATATGACCTACCTTTGGAATGCTCAATCATTACTCTAGCATTATAAGTTTCGTAGTTATTAGCGGATGAAGTCTTACCTACATATTTTTGTCGGCCAGAAATATTGAACTTTCCACCGAGAACATCCGAGCGAAAAGAATATGTACATAATTTTCCCTCTTTAGGCTGGTGGACACTAGAAATGGCCACATAAAGAAGATTAAAGGTTCCGGCGAGGTTCCAGAATACTGCCTCAGGCCCGACTTCGGTCAGATGCCAGCGTACCTGGTGAAGAGAAATAGAAGGATCCAGAAGGCCATGGAAAAAATGCAATATGAGGAGGACCACAGGGAAAGCCTGTGCAAGCTCATCAGCGTCGACGCTCGCACGAAACTCTTAAATGTAAGTTGTTTTTATTTCACACATTCTATAGACAGGCGTTTGAACACTTTCTCATCTGACAATGAGTGATGTTAGGCCATCGTTCAACGAGATTCTCTTTTTCTCCAAACGTTTCGGAAACACGTGCATTGTGCGTACCTTGTCAGCAGGCAGCACACGTTCAAAGTGTCCTGCTGACAAGCGAAAGAAAGAAAGAAAGATGAAAGAAAAACTGTTTATTCACGTGAAAGTGACGAACATGTATAAAATTGTTGTATCTTAGCCGAACAAAAACAACACAAGTGGGTATACATAAGTCTCGAAACGCTTTTCTGAAAAAAGTGTTTAAACACCGCCCAAAAAACCCTATTTTACTACCAAAAAAATTCTAAACGGTTACCAAAATGGATAAATGGGGTCACCAAATAACGTTTCCTAAAATATTATGAAATAAATCCATTTTTTCGTATTACCTATTGACTGCCATAAAAATATATGGACGCCTTTAAAATACACTTTAGACTAAATATTATATAGGGTGACTGGTAATTAGTGACCGATACTTAAACACATGATTGTACTCATGATAACAAACAACTTTTACTATGGGACCAAACCTGAAATCGTGAAAAAAAAATCTGCTGGTCCCTACATTTTGACGAATTATGCGAGCATAAATGTAGGGAGCAGCAGATTTTTTTTTCACGATTTCAGGTTTGGTCCCTTAATAAAAGTTGTTTGTTATCATGAGTACAATTATGTGTTTAAGTGTCGGTCACTAATTACCAGTCACCCTATATTGTCACTACTTAGATGTTACCAATTATGTAATACCATGAGTTCTAATTTGGTAGTTTTTGCTTAATAATAATTCTTCTTAAGTCAGAATTTGGTGACCGTTGATCCAGTGACCGTCTCAATTATACCTTTTATATGTTCTGTGGTCGTAGTCATTTGCTACCGCGGCCGCGGGAGAAATAAAAATACGCGAAGCGTAACACAGGCACCAGCGTTCCGATTTCTTAGCCGTCCTCAGATTCCCTGAGGAAACCACACGATGGCTGGAGGGCCACCGTGTTTTGTGTTTTAGTCGGAAGAAATCCAACATAACCCTCCGCCTGACTTAGGTAAAGTAGTGTGTCGACACTAAGTAGGCAGGTACCTATTATCTATTTAAAATCTTCTATTAAATCTCTTTCACAGGATCTGAAGCACAACTGGTCACTGATGCAGAAGGCTTTTCTTCAACTACCAATGCTTACCGATACAATACCCAAGATACTTCGCAAGACTAAAATGGAGGCCGAACTGAGACAGTTGGAAAAAGATATAGCTTTAGTTGAAAGCAATCCTTATATTTACATTTACGAATAAGTATTTCGAGGCCTCTAGGCAGACTGCTGTTTCTACTCCGAAATATTTTTGACATGAGTTCATAAAAAGTAACTTTTTGAACTACTTAGTTCTTTCAAAGTTGTAACACAGCAGTTTCGTTGTTTATTATTGTTTTCGACTTATGTACTTTAATTGGTATACTTAGAAATAATAATCATGATATTATGCTTTTATTAATTTTTAGTCTACTCAATTCGAAATAATCTGCCAGTGAAACCTGTCATTTCTAACGAGAGCTAGCTACAATATCTGTACCTATGACTACTTATGATATTATGAGGCTCTGCTTTGTTGCATCCTATTTACACCAATGTCGTTTGCGGTCTCACCGTTTTGATGTTGAACATCGGGACGTCGGCATTGAGCCTCGACAGAGATTTAGACACAGGCATATTGTGAAGGTATCTACCCACTTAGGTAGGTACCTACCTATTTTTATTCGGTAGGTAGATTGTGCCTGTGACCATATTAGAAAAATGGGTGTGAGAGCCGACTTTCACATCCATTTTTCTAATAAAGTAGCTTATGAGGATGCCAGTTAGGTTAATGGAAGTGCTTGGTAAGGCGTTTTCTGGACGCAACATGACGCGAGTATCTGAAATCGAGCGTAAGTTTAGTTACGCTGTTCGCAAGTGAAATTCGCGTAGGTATATCGAGCTTTTTCAGGAAGAACATCGTAAGCGACAATTTGCACTTTCTACAGGAAAGCAGGAAAGGGTTTTTTTCTTTCCTAATTAACGATGTTTTCATTTATGATGATAATTTCTTACAATAATAAAGACATGTAAATTTAAAATAAAATTTAAGAGTAATCGCGACAAGATGTAAAACTGTCTAATCAAGAGGTTACGAAGTAAAAAATAGTTTGTGATTTTTGGCGCTTACGATGTTTTTCCTGAAAAGGCTTGATATGAACAGTATTCAATGGCTAAGCGTGAAATGCCTTACCTGAACCTTATCTTCCGATAGATAGGCGTCGAACTTGCTCTCAATTTATTATTTTGGTGGTATTTTGTTATTCAGTACCTAATATCACATTAATTGCACAAAACTATTGAACAGTGTCTGTTTATGTGCAAAATGAATACGTTTCTAATTTTATGTTTGATTAAATTGGTGTGAAGGAATGTTTGTCTTTCATTTATAAACCAACTTCTTAGAGCGAAGTTCCTGTAAGAGAATAATCAGACAACTTTATGAAGTTTCCATAGAAGCGAATAACCCTGCCAACTTTTCTAACATTGTCTTAAGAGAATAGCTAAAGCTCTACAACTTTTCTGAAGTTCCCGTATAAAATAACTGCACCTTAACATTTAAAAATCCCCGTAATAGTCCTGCATCTTTTTGAACCTACCTTTACAAAAAAGTAAATTTAAAAAATTAAAAAATCCGATTGCGAAAAAACGAACTTTAAAAAAGATGGAAACAAGATGACCTATTTTGTCTTCAATCTCATGCAGTCGCGCGAGGCAATAGGTCTTTATTGTTTTTAAGTGGATGCCTCCAACTGCATGAGATTTTTGCACGTTTATGATATTCAATTTTTTTTAGCAATCATCTACAAGGTTTAAACTCAATCCGATTTATTCACTAACCGGTGAAACATTTGAGCTAGCCAGACGTTTATTTTCGTGGCTACTACTTAAGTTTTCTATATAAGCTTATCCAAAACCCATAACACGATTTCCTGGTACAGACCCTTAAGGTCGTGTGGCAGAGGCCGGAATGTTCATTCCAGAAGTCTTGTATGAAGAGCTCTACTGCGATAGGAGGACGACTATAGGGAATTTCGTTAAATAAACCACTTTTTGGACAAAACCAACAATTTTATTCAGACAATATTCATAAAAATAAAGTGTGATCGCTACAAATTTATTATCCTAATTGACTAGATTCTGAACTAGACTAGGGAGAGACTGAGCCTCAAAAGATATGTCATTATGGCCAGTCTAAATTCGATTTAACACTTTCATTTGTCGTAAGATTAAAACTATCTGAAGACGTGTTCTTTACTTTTTAGGTATTTGACGACTACCTTTTGTAGTGAATTAAATTATTTGATTTTTGATAGCTTTACAGGACTCGATTTCTTGAACCGTTATAAAGTTTATGAAAAAAAAATCTCGCACTAGTAAAGACCCACGCTTTCACAGCTTCAAAATAATAATTCAGAAAGTCATAGTCAAGTATTCTGCAATTTATTTAATTTAAATTTAACATTTAAATCTGTCTACAACGTGTGGAAGAAGTGTTCGATGGCTATTTCATTTGCAGTTACATTATTATACTAAAATCACAACATCTAGACGTATGAACGGTAAAATTGGCACAAATAATTTCAGTAATACTTTAAAAGAATCTTAAGGACTTATAATAACATAATACGTAAAAATTGGCTATTGGATATTATATTAATGTTCTATATGACGGATAGAGCCGTAGCTACTAGATTATGAAAATAGAAGTTAGATTAGTGCAAATCTTTCTAATGATGGAATGTTTTTGTTTGTCGTTTTAACTAAACTGATTTTTAATTTGCTAGACTAAAATGTCAAATTGACAAAAAAGGACGATCGCAGCTGTCATTTTGGTCTAGCTGCTAGACCAAAATGACTGAATAATTTGCTAGACTCTAGCAAATTAAAAATCTGAGTTAACCCCTTCTACAACTCAACGTGCTATATCAACGGCCGCATAACAACAGTTTACAGCGTTTGTACCACCGCACGTCAACGGGATGTTAACGAGAAACGAGATTATTCAAACCGAACGTGACGTCCCCTTGACGGCGTGCGGTGGACACGCCGCCATAGTAAACGTATGTATCGCAAATTCCACGCCGTTATCTCGTTCTCGTTGACGTCCCGTTGACGTGGCGGTGGACAAACGGCCTTACTACGTTTAACTATATGTCTATACAGCCATAACTACTGTCGGCTCTCTTAGGAAAATAGAAATAAAGTCTAATATTGTTTAAATCATGCAAGAAATCTATAATTACCAACTAATGTTTCTACTTAATGTTCATAAGCCAAATGGCAATGATATTGCACAGACATTTCAATACCTAATCACACTTAATTAACGCGTTTATTTACAAAAATAATTTATTATACTATTTATTATTTACTATTTATTATTTAGCGCTACGATAGTAACTCGATGGCGAGAGCGGATTTTTACAAGTAATGTACGGTCGACTTACGAAAACCTTAACCATACTTAGAACTTTGTCAGAGGACGTCCATTAATTACGTGAGCGGATTCAAAATTTCAAAATTTGGACCCCCTCTTCTCCTTGGTGAGATGTGCTAAGACCCTCCCCCCTCGTGTGAGATTAATAATAATATAATAATAAAAAATTTAAATAATAAAATTTATTTAATATTTTATATATTTTGCTTCACTTTGAAATACGTGTATAGGCGTTAATTTTCTATGTACTATGTGTAGCGCTCGTTTCCAATCGGGGAATCCCGGGCATAGCCAATAGGTACCTATTTTATTATTTAATGTTGTCTATGCACGGCTTTGATTTTGTTTAGTTATCTGTATAATAATGTATATTCTCCAAATTAAAAAGTTGACGTGAGATTTCCATTGTTCCCCCTCCCTTCAAATGAGTATTGGAGAGATTTTGGCCGTCCCCCCATTTTGAGCTCACGTCATTAATAGCCCCTCATATTATACGAAGCGAATGGCGACGTCAAAAATGTGACACGTAAACGAACGAGTTTAATGTGATTATGTGACAAAGTCAAGTGATCAACGTTTTGTTAGGTGGCCGTACAACACCCGGACGTTAGCACATTGCTTTAGAAAGGACTGCTAGACTACAGACAGGTATGAGTGACAGAGACGGCGCTCTACAAAGCCGAACTTTTCCAAAAACTCTATGTGCCTTAGGCCGCGTCCTATTTAAAAGAGCTCGTCGCACAAATACGCGATTGTCGCGTCCATATGTCAATGTTTGGTTTGTTCGGTGAACCTGAACGCGTAGTTGTCTCGACAGAGGGCGCTTTCCGGTTTTCCGAACAAAAAGTAACATATGGACGCGACGATCACTTTTAAATAGGACGCGGTGTTATACGGCCGGGTACTGCAAATTCTTTATCTGTTATAAGGTCTTAAAGTACCGTTTACTATGAGATAATCTGAGGTTGGTTTGTTTCTCTCATTCAGGACAGATGCGTAAATATAAATGTATACAGTATAATTACGTATAAAGCATGATTATCATTTGTAATCACGTGGTAAACATTCTACTATATACTGGTGAGGCAAAAGATATCCTACAAATATAGTTTTCAATAATAGACCGTAACATCGTCTAAGTACATACGCAGCTATTATTATCCAAAATAAAAACCTCGTGTACGGGCGTATAATCCTACCGAGACAACTAGGAGAAATATCTATACTGAACGCTGAGATTACTTTCAGAGTTATGTTACCTCTGACAGCAACCCAACAGTAACCTTATTGCAACGAGAATAAAGATCTCTGTGATATTGGCAGTAATGCAAAATCACAGGTAAATTAACTGCGAAAGTACTGTAGTGGCCGTCGCGTTCATGAAACGTGCGAGAAGAACGGTGAACACTTAGTATGGACGGTCTCGTGCCGTCTCGCTCCCGCATTTTAATAAACTTGATCGGTTATCGGCTACTACGATATTTTTGAAGTATTTCCTTAGCTGGCGTCCGTCAATACAATACCAGGGCCCAATACCACAAAACTTTACAAGTCTACAATTCTACAAAATTGTTAAATTGTAGAAAAAAATGTCACTACAATTTATATATATTTTGTAAGGTTTTTCCGTTACAATTATGTTCTTAGAGTTTTGTGGCATAGAGTCCAGGTTTCTGTGACACATCCGAGCTTTACAAAAATACTGTCATAGAGGTATGAGTGACCGAGACGACGCTCTACGAGTACCAGGGGCTTATTTAATAAAACCGATAGGCACGTGACCATCCGACAATTTTGCAAGTGTTTCATACATTTTCTGCTCCTGTCGTAAGAATGTGTCAATTCAATCAATTATTAACAAGTATGTAGCATTGTCTTAAATAGGGCCCTGGTAGAACCTCTTCTCAAACTTTATATGCCGTATTTACGACGTGATACTGTGGGTTATAACATGTTCATTTCAACCTATTTCTCCCATTCAAACGGTGATTTTATGACCAAGATCGAATCATTATTTAGGGTCGCATTTCTCTAACATAGCGCAAGCAAAGCTTCCAATTCTCCTTTAATATTTCACAATATTTTGAAATCCTCACACTCTTTCTACAAAAATTTTTCACACACATCTTTGGCCGGATACAGAGTCCCTGATATAGTAATTATAATTACTAATTATTTTTCTTAAAATAATGCAAGAGGTCGGAAGAACTGGGCACAACGCAAGTCTATCGAATATTGTTGTTGGTTTATTAATTTTTTTTAAAGTCTTAGTCTTTGACTAAATTAATCAAATTGGTAACCGATTCTGAATAATAGTCGTAATAAATTAAGTATAACTAATATTGATACTGATAATCAATTAATAAGAAGTAATAAGTTAATAAAATATTAAAGAATATTTTATTAAAGAATAATTTAATTAAATGGAAATTACCTTGCCTTGGCCTTAATTTTTTTTTTGTGTAAATACATTTTGCAAGACGGGGTGGCGAGATGCAAAATATGTATTTTTAATTTTGCACACAATCGTGCTCATATACCAGTGCCTACCATACATCGCGACTTTGTTGTTATTTGCGTAGTTGAGATGTATGTCGCTGGCATAAATAAAATAAAATTAATAAACCACAACAAGATAACATATTTGGCAATGATCAATTTCTATCCTAAGTTGTACTAATTTACGAGTAGAGAGAAGGGTGGATGTTTTATCAAAGGACATTAAATTCAGTCACTAAACCCTAACCTCCTTACTAATAAACGTCTTATATCAGGTGAATAGTTACACACTGACTGCCTCATTGGTCTAGTGGTCGCAAGCGCAGTAGCGCTGAGCATGAGGTCCTGGGTTCGATTCCCGGGTCGGGCAAAGTGTTATTGGATTTTTCTATCTGGATTTTCCCAATAGCAGCCCGGAGTCTGGATTTGTGCCCGGTTGATGGCTATAGACTCGCCCCCTATACATGGGACTTGAAACATAACTGGCGAAATGTGGATGTACTATAGGTACATCTCTGCCCAACCCATCGGGGAAACAAGGCGTGATGTTATGATGATAGTTACACACCGATTTCTCTCTTTCAGTCGTTAGTTATTTGACTTTTGAAAGAAGAAGACAAAGCGTAGTGTAACTATACAGACGCTATAGGTACAACGTTTATTAGTAAGGATGTAATTTTATAATGAACTTGATAATGCTGGAAAATATTCTCACTTTTTTATAGTTCAACAGTATAAGTTGTTTGTTTCACGACTTCCGGATAAATTCCGGTTTTTAATTTATCTGGCAAATAAATCCATAAAGATTTATTTTATTTGGCCTTTTAATTTTACATGCTACTTTCTATTTTTGTTGTGTCAATGCCTTCGATAAAACCTTATGGCCTGTTATTTAAATTTACGATATTCAAATACATGAAATAACAACGATGTATAAAAACGGATTTAGTAGTTGGTACGATATAATTTTTTTTTAAAGAATTTCTACATTAGGCAAGATTTGATGTTAGTTAATATAGAGTGTCCCCTATTTATTATCGATATATTTTTGTCTTGAGCAAAAGTTTTAATCAGGAATGTTTTAAAAATAATGAGATCATTTTTTATAACTTGAAGGCTTAAGGTTGGATTTCATTTAGCAGCAGGCTTGAACCAAGGACCAATGATCGAGTAGTTGGTTTAGTCATTGCAAAAACAAATTACGTCATTGACATAAGGTTTAAATTGCAATGATTTACACGCGATTATCATTCTGTTTTTGCTTCAAAATCCACTTCTTACAGGCCCACAGCTGAGTTGCTGAGGGCGTTCGCTACGTTAAGCGTGCGCACGCGGCGGCTGCATGGAGCGGGCGCCCGCTCCGGACCTCGTCACACCAGATCCCGTCGCACGCGTCCGCGCCAGAGCGCTGCTCATATTATCTTTAATACAAAAACGCGAAGCGGGCACCGGCCGCGTGCGCACACTTAACGTAGCGAACGCCCTGGTGATCTAAACTTTTTCGTATTCCACCTGCTACTAAAAGAAACCATCTCCTTCATAGTTACAATACTATCATTTACATACTATTCAAGAAGAATATTCGTTGAAGACGGTTCATGTCGTAAGCTCGCTTCATTTAACCGATGCTGAAAAGCAAAAAGATGTATGTTAATCACACGGAAATATTTATTTACTTATTAGGGATCTCCAATAATACATAAACATAAATACATGTCACATAAATAATGGGCAACATCAGGTATTAAGTAGGTGTACGTACTCCTTTACTTATAGGAGACGGCATGCAGCACAATAAAATTAACAAGTATGATCAATCTGTCTAGCCTTTTCCCAACTATGTTGGGGTCGGCTTCCAGTCTAACCAGATGCAGCTGAATACCAATATTTTACATGGAGCGTTTGCCTATCTGACCTCCACAACCCAGTTACTGGGTAACACGATACCCCTTGATAAGACTGGTTATCAGACTTTCGGGCTTCTGACGACCCGTAACGACTGTCAAAGATCCAAGAATGACAGCTGGGACCAACGGTTTAACATGCTTTCCGAGGCACGGAGGGGTCTCGGTAGGTACAGATGGTCACCCGACCGCGGCTAGCATAGCTTAACCTGATCGATCGATCCGTGCGGCTGTTATTACTTAGCCACCAACCCCTCGGTTTAACAATAATTACGTATAGTCTTGTGGGGCACAACGTAACATGCTTATTTTCTGCATTTTCATTCTAAATAAAAAAAATAACCAAACAAACAATGAGGGCGCCACTGCTTGCGCGGTATCGTCTTAGTAAGAACTCATACTTCATAAATGAAGGCCACATTTCACCAAAGAAACTGAACGCGATCATACATTTATACTGCGCTCAAGAGCAGTGTCACTGTCAATATTCCACAACAATGCTGACCCTGACAGCTCTCGAACGTGGTGGATCACCAACGAAAGTTGGTTAAAAACTTACATTTTAGCAGACTTCTTGCTCAACTTCTGATACAGAGAGCCTTTGGCGATTCCGGAAGGGCCATTCGCGAGGCCAGACGGACCACGAGCGAGGGAGAATGGCCTGTCGCGAGGCTCTGGCCCTTCAGTCTTGACGGATTGGCCACTGCGAAGTACTGGGTCGGGCCCCGCCCAAGGCATGTAATCCAGTCTGGAAACGTATAGTACTTTTCAAATACTTAAAAACAAGCCAAATTTTAAAAGTTTTTTGGGAAAATGGCCCATGTTTGAAGTGCGGTATCTCAGGTTTTGTTGGACCTACGGAGCTACGGCTGCACTCAAATAGTAGCAAATTTTATATACTTTAAAAATGTAATGGGATGACTTATACGTAGGATGCACCTTTTACAAGTTGTAAGTCAAAAACTGAAAGAAGTCCGAAAATTTCGAGGTTTCTCGAGCTCGACGCAGTTAGCGCAGGCCATTCAATGTTGCAACCTTGGTTTTACACTGTTTGTCTATCCTATCAACATCCCAAAAAATCTGTACGGTGCAATTTTTTGCAACCTAACGCGATGTTTGCGTCTACGGTGACTATGACCTGTTTACATTAAATAATCTAAGAGTTCTTGGATAAATGATGATTGATGGCAACCAAGTCTAATGAATCTAAGATATAATGCTTAATCTTATCTAAATACATACAGTAACAAACTGTCCTTTGGGCCTTGTCGCAGCGAAGAATTAGGACCGTTGGTTGGCGAACTATACTGTGACTTGAACTTGGACTCCACACTGCTACTCGTCTTCAATATTGGCCTGCAACATTCATAGTCCACAAACGTTTGAACCAATATTTGTAACCAAAAAACCAACCTAAGACAGAAGACGGCATGCAATAGTCCTAAAGACTATTTTTTTATTATTATTCTAAGGAAATCTTGAAACTAATGTGCTTCTGAAGTAGTCGGTGATAAAGAGTGACTCTGAGGAAGCTAAATAATAATAAAATGATCATGAATGTGATGGCTACTTACTAGCGAGATCTAGGTATGATGATCTAAATCTATTCGCTAACATTTTTATTAATATAAATTAGTTGTTTGTTTGGTTAGTTATCTTCTATATTGTGATCATTTTGCATTCCTAAACGACAACGTGAAAGAATTAAAACTAAGTTTATTATTCTTTCCATGGTAACTCTATTAAATGAACTCAACTATGAGGTCCTCGATGTCAAAAAATATACAATGATGGTATTAGTCTATACTTTTGAACTGCTAAGGATTTGTTTTATTCTAAGGAACATTTAAAACACACATTGTAACAAGAAAAACAATACAAATCACTAGACAATTTACAAATACATCTAAAAGTATTCCTATCACTATACAATGAACAAAATCAAGTTTTACTTTGACGTATGAAAAGTATTTTAGTACTATTTGACTAAGGGCTGATTTTTCTATCGTCAGATAACTTTTATCTAGGGAATACGTTTGACGTTTTGACAGCTTTTGTATAGAAAATATGTCAAGCCGCCATATTTATTCCTCAGATAAAAGTTATCTGACGATTGAAAAATCAGCCCTAAATAATTTAATTTCATCGCAGTTATTCTGCAATTAATTAGTACTTCAAAAGCGAATCACTTCGAGCCAAAATCTACTATTTTGTAACATTTTATTATATTTAAACATTAAATCCAATTCAGTGACAGCATGCCTATTATTTTAAAAGTGAAACTAACTGTACCTTTTCTTAGTAATAACTGTTCACGGAATATAAACACGCAGCTTATTTTTTGCTGTAAAAGTTTGCTTCATTAATACAAAAGAAGCCTTTACACCAGAAAACTCAACATAAGCTTTCGACTAACATACACACACCATGCTTAGTAAAAACTCTTTTAAAAACACACATTTCACACATCTAACTAAACATGACAGTCACAAAAGACATTCACGAAACATTCGCGATACATTTAGTTTTATTAATCAACACACACATTTTATGTTGTACCATCACAATTTGGTGCTCTGCAAGGGTTGATGCTGGGTACTATTTGGTTTTTATGTTGAAATCTTCAGTAATATTACAGTCAATTATGTTATATAGTTTACTAAATATTAATTTAATTTAATACATTTCACAAACGTGACATTAGTGGACCTACAGTAAATTGGTTTTAACCAAATGTTCAAATGTTTAAAAACATTTCGTAAAAATGTACACTTATTTAAAAGCTACTAACTACTAAAATATGCAGTATTTAAGCGTTGCAATTCAAATAATAATATGAAAAGACAAATGTGATGTATTTATCCAATTATCACTTGTAATTGTTATCTTCAAGTGAATTACCTGATTAGGTTCTTTTTTCACTTTAAGTATATTAAGTGTTGGAACACAATTCTATGAG
Organism: Fissipunctia ypsillon; assembly: GCA_947568875.1. Classification (NCBI taxonomy): domain Eukaryota; kingdom Metazoa; phylum Arthropoda; class Insecta; order Lepidoptera; family Noctuidae; genus Fissipunctia; species Fissipunctia ypsillon. Next base: position 29,405,363 of record OX387643.1, read on the forward strand.
TCACACACGAAACTAAAACAATATACACAAAAATATATATTATCTGTTTGTATATCGGGGCAAACTATTTATTAAAGCTACTTTGAGACACTGAAAAGTAATATTATTGGAGATTATCACAATACATCTTATAAATCAAGCATTTTAGCTGATTCATAAATCCTGTGCACAAAAGGCATTTTAGTCGCGCATGTCCCTTTTCATATGCTCTTACTACCGGGTGGCCGGCGTCACACCGCAAGTGACAAGTTATGTTGATAGCAAATGTATGCTTTCACATGTATGTTAAGTCACAAGCATAAATATATTACAATGGACAGCTTGGCAATAATATCTGATTTCAGTTCATCCATTAATATCTGTCGTCAAGATGACGGCAACATTTTTGGAAGGCATATACGAGCGGCAGCACAAAATTGTGACATCGAAGGAACACCAAAACTATCTGAAGAGCCAAAATATAGGATGCTGCATCGGCTTCAAAACCACAAATGATCACATACATTTGTCGTCATCTTGACGACAGTTATTTATGGATGTATCATGAAATCAGATGTTATAGCCGAGCTGTCCATAGTAATATATTTATGCTCGTGACTGTACCGACAGGATTCATCCCGTCTTAGGCTAGCTTTCCACCAGAGCAGTGCGAGGTAGCGGAGCAGAATCCATCAATGAAATTGCTTCATATTCAGAATAGTAAACATTTAATTAATCCTCTAATAAATCCAAGTTGATTGTAGTTAATTAAGTCTTATTAAAATAAATTCCAAATTTAGAAAATATGTAGATATTGTACCTATGCTGATGCACATAATATTCTTGGCTTCTTTTATTTGTATTTGGAAAATTACAAGTACTTTTACGTAGTTGTATGTCACTGCAATTTCGGGAAACATTGGCTTCTAAGACACAGGCTTCTTGCCTAGTTTAGACCAACGTTCAACTTTAAACTGTGTCACTATTGTAAAACTTAATCTTAAGACACTACATTGTACTATTTGATATTTGTGTACTAAATAATAAAATTATTAATTAGCTATTTAGTATTTTAGGACATCAAAATGGGAATTATTTGGGGTTCGAAATACATGCCATTCAAAATGGACCACTTCCATTGGTGGCCTTTTTTACTTCGTGGTTACTCTCGCGGAAAGTCAGCCTACCCGCACATTCGCAGTCAAAACATATGAAAAAGGACAAAACAAACAGGACCCAGCATTCGTACAAGCGTTCGTAACATACTTCAAGTGCTCGGTCCACGTCTTGATGCGGCGCGAGGCGGGGGGCGCGGGGGCCGGGCTCGGCGTGCGCGCCTCCGCGTCAACACTGGCGTACGCGCGGGAGAATGAGTGGTGAGGGGGCGGAGGCGATGAGCATTGAGCATGTTTGCTTTGTTATAGTCAATTTTGAAAAAAAAATAACGGTAGGGATCGGTGGGTATACGGGGTGTAAAAAGACACATCACATAGCCTTTATCTACGTAAGTAGTAAGTAAGTAACATTGAGCAAATGTTATTTATTGCTGGGAAACGACTTTTATTTTTGGTGTGAAAAACTGATGTTCACGGCAGCACGCAAAACATTGTGCTTTTGGGTAAATGCAACGGAATAGGAGTTGTAAAGCATTATAAGTTATGCATTTAAAGTTAAGTTAGTTATTTAAAACTTGTTACTGTGGAGAAAAGTTTGAAATAAATTGGAACTTTGACCTTTATCCGTAACCAGACGTCTGGTCCAGTACAAAAAAAAATATCACAATGACAGGGAGTACAAGTGACTATCGGCTTTTATAAACGTCTTTTTACACCCGTTATCCAATGTAAATGTAATAAGGGCAGTGGACGGAATCGTGGTCAGGTCTGCTGCGACATGTACCTAAAAGTTGGCATTGCAATATATGCCTAAGACCTGAAGCCCAATTCCCGTAATTAAAAATGGTCAAAATCTAGTCGCAATCTCATCTCAGCGACAATCAAATGTCAAAAATGTAGGGAAACTATAGGTATTTTTGACATATTGAGACTGAGATCAGACTGTGAACGTTTCTTAAAATTACGAGAATTGCCCCTCAGGTTTCTGAAAGGTCAATCAAGACAACGTGCCACATAACAAGACTATTCCGAGAGCAACCCGGTTGGTATTTTAATACAAAAAGGAATGGATCGAGGTTCAAAGGATGACCAACTTAATATTATTGGTAAAATGTGTAAAACAATATTATTCTATCTAATATAACTCATCAGCTCCGCCGAATTAAAATAATTTTCTCATGTATGTTTAAGTGTTGCAAAAATATCATCGAATGAAAAATGTAATGTAATTATTATTAATGAAAATTGATCAATACATTGGATAGTGCTGTTTGGATTTGATGTGATGTCATGTATTTGCTGCTAATAATGAGAAATTAATTATCATGATAGTGAAGTAGAACTTTTTTATAGTATTTGTGTTAATTACTTTGATCCCACTTACCTAATTAAACTTGGACTGCAGTTAAATTAAATTATATTTTTAGCGCAATATTAATAGGCAGTTAATAATAATCAATTAACTTGATTAATTTAATCAAGGGACCTGTTATTTAGATATTTAAGCAACACCGTAGTGTGAGAAGCTAAGAAGCATTAGGATTAAGGTTGGAGTCAGAAAGTGGCCACAGATTTCAAACTACACATCTGTCATGAAAAGAAAAAAGTTACGGATATCGATTTGAAATGAAGAGAAAAGCTGTTCAGGCTTTTTCTCTGTATATCTTTATGCGTTACGCAGTAGGCATTTTACTGCAGGACCAAATATATGCGCTGATGCGGTGTTTTTAAATCTGCTTCTGAATAAACATACGACGCAAACCACTATAAAATACAAGAATAAAAAATACATACATACATATAAACAGAATAAACTTGTCAGGAGAAATAATGATCATAGAACGCGAATCCAGCAAATCAGCACTGGGATATTTCTGCCAACTTCTTACGTATATAATATGTTCACGTGCCTTCACTTTAAAACACAACCGATTGGTTGCTATTCTGATGTTCAGAGGGAGGGCATTCCAAAGAACAAAAAAAAAGGAGAGTGAATGAAACCAGAGCGGTGAGAAGGACATCGTAGAAGACAATTGTTGGTGGAACGAAGATAGTTAACTTTTGAGCTACCATATCCAGATGTAGATAGTGCATTCTTTAATGTATGTAATGTAGTTCGTTTTAAATTATGAAATGTAAAATATTATAGGTCCTTTTTTCTTACCACGACAGACAGATACTCGACTCCCTTTTTTCCCCGACATTCGTTGACAACTCATGTTAACATGTCTTTGTTATTGCTCTGTCTACAAGATAGGCAGTCAAGTATGTAAGGAACCTGTGATTTTAGTGTTAGGGCTGTGGGCACAGAATAACTACTGTAACGTTGGCAACGATCTTGTCAATTGTACAAGAGTACAGTAGTTGAAGAAAACATAAATACGTAGTAGATAATTATGTGAGGGAAATTTGAGCAAATCTATGTGGACAGTGCCTGGGCTTTAGTATGACACACCGAGGACTAGAGAGAGGCTGTCGCACGGGAACGAGAGACAGAGACACTGCCCTACTAAGTCGATCATTTTATAAAACTCGTCCTCTAACTGTACAATTTATTCAAACAAAAAGATTGTTGAATTGTTTTAGATTTTGCTCAAATCTCGTCTCAAAGCAGTGATTATTTTATATGACACTTTTAAATCATTGAAGATTTTTGAGCTGTATCAATACAAATAATCACCGCTTAAACCTGGATGCGATTTTAGAAGGCAAGTTAGGATAGTAAGATAAGTATCAAACACAAGTTCCTAGGTTACGGCTTGAATGTCTTGAATTATAGAACAACGAAATTCTTGCAACAAAGACACAATAGAGTCGCCTCCTATTAATATGGATTATGGAACTGAATAACACAACTAGCAAAATTGGTGTTATATAGCGTTATTTTAAATTGGCTAGCTAAACTCCGCAGACGCGATGGGTATCGCGTATCGCGTGGGTATCTAAACATGATAAAACAAAAAATTTATTAATTTGATGATTTTTTTGTGGAGTCATCGCGTTAATTTGTAGTCACTTGAAATATCTGTTTATAAAATCAGTTTTTTTTTTTGTGAACTTCACAGACGTGATGGGTGTCGATATCTAAACACGATAAAACATAAGAAAACAGTTTTTCTCAAATCATACTTTAAGTAACAACACTAACAGCGGTCGTTGACCTCCCAAAAAAAACTTTAAATCTTTTTATTTTGTATTTTATCGTGTTTAGATATTGATATCCATCGCGTCAGCGGAGTTTAGCTAGCCAATTAAAAATAACCCTGTATACTCCAAGGAATACAACCGTGTTATGTTATTGTCATTTAGATATGGAAGTAGACTGCAATAGATTTTCTTTATAGTTTTTTTTTAAGTAAATTAATTTTATTTAATGCTATCATTATTTTGGTGAAACAATAATTAGAAGAAATAGTTCACTTTATGCTTATTGTTTTGGCTACACACACATCAGCTTAAAAACTTAAATCTTACTATCCCATCTCATTGCTCCATACCGTCGGCATTTCCTAACATCAAACAGCCATGCATCTTACCCCTTCTTCGGTTCTGCAGTACTGGGCCTCAGCGTCTCCTTAACTTCGACCTTCACGACCTTCGGAACTGCCTCCTCCTGCAGCACAGCAATCAGCATCTGTTCCGCTCGCTCCTCGTTGAAGCCAACACTTTCTAGAGCGAGGGATATGACCCGCTCTGCTATGCTGCTGTATTTCTTTTGCAGTTTCTCTTTTACTGAAATCGTTGGTTATTTTGTTACTTTTCAGGGATGGTTTTAAGAAATAATAGATAGAATATGTAGAGTACTTCAGTCATTCATCACTTATTGAGAATCCTTAAGGTTTCCCAAGTCAGTCTTTCTTCCATGCTACGTCATATGGAGTTTAATCCACTATTAGACTGTGTACATTAAAAATTAGCCGTGTACGGAAACAGAATTAAAAATAAAATATTGGTCTGAAAGTTATGAGTGTCGAAACTTCCATAATTCAACACTAAATTTTAACGCATATTTGGGCATAAATAAATAGCCCCCGGAGTATGAAAATGGCAAAATTGTTACCATACAGGGATAGATAATTTATTCAAGAATTCAAATAACTTTATTTTGAATAAATACATCCAGTAGTTTTTTCATAATATCTATACGCCCAAAGGTCTGATCATGAAATGCGCGCCCGTTTTCTTTATAAATCATCGTCACGAAATAAATAAATATTTAATAAATAAAAGTAAATAAATAAATAAGTAAACTAAATAGCATGCATATTATCGCCCACCAACGAGTTCGAGTCGTCGACTAGAGCAACCTTAAGGCTATCACACCATTGAGGCGGAGCGGACGAAAACTAATTAGTTTTAGGGCTAACATATACGAGGCTGATTTATCAATATACGCCCGAATTCGTCAAGCCATTATCATGTCAGTCAAAAGATGTCTACTGCTGGACTTCTCCCACGCGTCGCCAGAACGACCGGTTCTGCGATGCCCACATCCAGCGGAATCCAGCGACCCTCAACACGAAAACCTTGTCAATACTTACACTCATTCTTCTCTGCCGTAGTCTTCATGATAGTTACGACTTTCTTCTGCGGTAATGGCGTGGGTTCCTTCTTCTGTGCGACGATAGTCTCCTTCTTGGTGAATCCCATAACTATGAGCTCTTCACTGGCCTTCTGTACGTTATTGTCTTTGTTCGCTAACACGTCTAGGATCAACGTTTCTTCCGCTTTTGGGAATATGCTTTTGAGGTATCTGTAATTTTAAGGGGATTTCTTTAGCTATGGACATATACAGGGTTACAGGGAAAGTCGTACTGAATATTAAAGGATGTTATTATTCAGGTCATTTCCGATGAATTTCATTCTGAAATAAAAAGTCCGAAACTTAACCGTTATGGAGATATTAAATTTTAAAGATTATTTTTAAAAATCCTTTATTTTTTGGCTTTTAGTCGTTTTCTTTGGGATTAGAGCTCCTAGAGTCGGTTTTTTTGATGTATCTAGTTAGAGGACATGTCCATTAATAAAAATGATCAACAGAAACTGAACCTACTACTAACAGCTTAAAAAACTGCTCGACAACGGTTAGCATTATGAATTTTCTAATAGAGTGTACTTAACTTTAACAGGCTTTTAATAAAAAATATTGTATGGAACTTATTCTGCAAATAATTTTATAAAGTTCTACGTCTCTTTAGCTATTCAAAAAGGTATAACACTTGCTATTAAATAGGCAAAACATTGCCCAAATAACAGTTAAGTTAGGAGAGGGTACATTTTTAGTTTGAGGTAAAAGTAGCTAAAATACGTAAAAAAAAGACAAAAATTTTAGCAATATTTTTATAATTCATGTTCTACATGGCCGCCGCTATTTCTTACACAAAGTCTCATTCTTTTTCTTAAATTACTTTTCACGACAGAAGTTCGTAGGTTCCGCCTCATTTCCTCAGCCGCATCAATAATTTTTTGTCTTAGAATATCGACATTTGCGATCGGTGTCATTTGGTCGTATACTAGGCTTTTCATATGACCCCACACATAAAAATCCATCGGCGTTAAATCGGGGCTCCTCGCCGGCCATGCTATGGGTCCGCCTCTTCCAATCCATTGGTTTGGGTAATTCTCGTCCAACCATGCTCGAACACTTCTTCTGTAGTGCGCTGGGCAGCCATCATGTTGAAAGAACATGTCTCGTCTCAATGCAATAGGCAAGTCTTGCATTAAAGAGGGTAACTCCTCCCTCAAAAAGTTTTCATATGTCTCGCCATTCAAGTTATCGGGCAGGAAGTATGGCCCTATCAAGTTATTTGATATTATACCCATCCACACATTAAGACTGAATCTCCTTTGTGACCCTTTTGGTCTTTTTTTCTTGGGGTTACCTTGCGCTTTGGGAGCCCAATAATGGGTGTTATGATAGTTTGTGATGCCGTCTTTGTCAAATTTCGACTCATCTGTCCACATGATTTTCTTTAAAAAATCCGGATCTTCATTATCGGCATTGAGCATAAATCTGCAGAAGTCTAGTCGTCTCAATGGATCCCCTTCTTCAATTACTTGCACTGGCGTGTAATGGTAAGGGTATTGCCCAGAACTGTGCATTACGAACCAGACTTTCCACTGGGAAATACCAAGCCGTCGAGCGACAACGTTTGTTGACGTGGTTGGGTCGGCTTCAAAGAGACGTCGTATTTCATTATCTTCGTCGTCGTCATCAAGAACACGAGGTCGTCCCATGTCAGTCCGACGTACTAGCACAGAACCAGTTTCTCGTAGTCTTCGATAAACTCTGTCAAATACGCCAATATCAGGTACTCGGCGAGTAGGATACCTTAGCATGTATTCATTGCGTGCACGCAACGACACTCCTTCGCAAAATCCATAACACATTAGGATGTCAGCATATTCCTCGTTGGTAAATGTTGCCATGTTCATAACACAAATCAACGTCCAGTTACAAGCCACGTCACACAGAAGATGAAACAGTCCAAAAATCCAAGCCAAGTCGCGTTTTTACAAAAAAAAATCGGAGGGCACGGATAACACATCTACCATGGAAGAATCGCATGAGCAGACTAAACAAACACCACGATCCACGATTTGACAATTCAGACATTTAAAATGACATAAATACCTGTCACCGCACGTCTCCCGGGCACAAACAATGTCTACCCAAACCTTTTTTCATTGTTTAAAAGTGCCAGGTAGTAAGCCGGATTCTTTTGTATCGAAATTCTGTTATGTTGTACTACCAGATGGGCCTATCCTAATAACATTATTTTAAGATTTTATGAACAAACCTAGTAGATGGTATACCTTTTTGAATAGCTAAAGAGACGTAGAACTTTGTAAAGTTATTCGCAGAATAAGTTCCATACATTTTTTTTTAAAGCCCATCAAAGTTAAGAACACTCTATTAGAAAATTCATAATGCTAACCGTTGTCGAGCAGTTTTTTAAGCTGTTAATAGTAGGTTCAGTTTCTATTGATCATTTTTATTAATGGACATGTCTTCTAACTAGATACATAAAAAAAACCGACTCTAGGAGCTCTAATCCCAAAGAAAACGACTAAAAGCCAAAAAATAAAGGATTTTTAAAAATAATCTTTAAAATTTAATATCTCCATAACGGTTAAGTTTCGGACATTTTATTTCAGAATCAAAATCATCAGAAATGACCTGAATAATAACCTCCTTTAATATTCAGTACGACTTTCCCTGTAACCCTGTATATGTAAACTGAATCCTTTTTATTCGGATAATTATTGGCATGTAAGGCAGAACAGTTGCCTGTGACGTACTACAGGAAAAAATGTGACAGCAGTCCGGCCGTCGAGAGAATGCGTTCCTGCGATATCTGTCTATTGGTCAATTTCTAGTTGTACAATAAGGATCAAATTCGCAAAACACATATTCGTTAGTATGAAGGTGTCAAGAACGCATTCTCTCGACGGCCGGACTGTAGCTCATGCCGTGACTAAAATATTAGCCAGTCAGGAATGTGGCTACCCATTGGTGCTCTGGACATGCATTTAAATATGAAGGCTGTTTTAAAGCACATGCAGAAAATTGTGTATAGTCAAGCTCGTAATTGTGTATAGTCAAGCTCGTAATTGTGTATAGTCGAGCTCGTAATTGTATATAGTCGACCTCGTAATTGTATATAGTCGACCTCGTAATTGCTTTATCGTAAAACGACAAGGTTTATTTGCCTATGATGTGTCAGTTACATATTTTCAAAGTTAGTGAAGTTTCAATTTCCTGAGAATTGTTGTGCAGTGGTAAAGTGACGAGGTCGACTGTACCATTACAGTTCAAACTGACCTTTTTAGAAAACCAGTTATATCAATTTTCGTGTATGCTTCATCAGAAGACCCACTTTTCACAGTTCCACTAACACAAGATGGCATTATTTTCAACATTTCGGGACCACTATGCCTACTCAAAAAGCGCCTAAAGGATAGTTTTCTTCCTATCAATTCCAACATACTTAATATAATATAATATTATAAACACAATTTAATCCAATACGCTACCACAAAATTTAAATAATTGTGTCCGAGATAATCAAAGAATCTGAACAATGTATTTTGGTGATAATGTCAATAACATTTGAGATTATATTGATAATGTCTCGTGATGACTCAAAGACAATGATTACAGCGACACACGTGGGAAATTACCTCGTGTTTATTAACTGGCAAAATGTGGGTGTACTATAGTGCCTAACCCTTCGGGGAAACAAGGCGTGATGGTATGTTATGTTACTAAAAATCAAATTTATTCAGTATAAAATTCTTCGCAAAAATCGAGCAATACTTCCCTGTTACTACTACAATACTGTTTGGGCCTAGTAGGTGGCCACGTTTATCTGAGACGATGGCTGATACAGATGTATGGAAGCAGAAGGTATGCTGCGCGGACCCGAAACAAATTAAGATAATGGCAGGAGGACGAAGAGTTAGCTTTGCACCCTCACGCCCCTAGTCGCCGCAGGAGACGCCCTGGGCGTCGGGAATCGGCAGCCGATTCCCGGCCACCGTAGGCGCGGGCTTGCGGACGGCGAGCAATGGGTAGCTCGCCGTCCGGTAAGGACCAGGCCCGAGTCGACGGCGCGTCGTGTTCCACGCGCGCCTCAAAGAGATGTCAGCACTATTGACGGGGTCCGCTAGGGCCGATGCCAGCTAGGGTTGCGGGATGTTCGAAAGAGTTACCGTGGCCCCGGCACAGGCAACAGAAGGAACACGGGTGGGTTTTAGTCAGTAAAAGTCTGACACGCCCTCCCGCTCCGCCCAGAGCGGGAGAAGTCATTTGATGATTTCCCATCCACAAAAAAAAAAAAAAAAAAAAGGAGGACGAAGAGTTAAGTGAATGTCTCAGTCGACATTATTTGGAATTCTGATGGTGATAAGAACCGAAACGACGTAGTAGATATGGTTTCAACTTACTTCAGCTTCATCTTGGGAGATTGGTGTCTCGGCGGCTGGCTCACGCCAAAGTAGCTGGAAGCACCTGACGCTGGCCGAAGTAATGATGGAGATCCTATAAACAAGCTTTGCTATGATAATGATTATTGTGAGCCTTATAATGAAACACGACGGTAACAAAAGAAGCTAATGCCAAGATCACCTCTTTTGCCATATTTTTTCTATAGCCTTCCCCTACGTTATGATATTACAATTTGAACATATATTCTGTCCCGGATGAATCCTGCCTTATATGTATAAAAGTCGAAGCGCATTCTTTGTTACCACATCATATCCAATCCCACACCATAATTGCGTAACAGGAAGGATGGAATAAGGCGGGAGGAAACGCCCGGGTGTCACCACTGTGTGGATCGCCCGGAGGACACGGTGGAGCATACGGTGGAGGTCTGCCCGGCTTGGGCGGAGCACCGCCGTGTCCTCGTAGTAGCGATCGGCGGCGGCGATCTCTCGCCTCCGGCCCTGGTCCAGGCCATGGTACGGAGCGAGAGTACATGGGAAGCCATTACCTCCTTCTGCGAAGCAGTAATGCTCGCGAAGGAGGAGGCGGAACGCGTGAGGGAGAGGCAAGCTTTGCGCCCTCACGCCCCTAGCCGCCGCAGGAGACGCCCTGGGCGTCGGGAATTGGCAGCCGATTCCCGGCCACCGTAGGCGCGGGCTTGCGGACGGCGAGCAATGTGTAGCTCGCCGTCCGGTAAGGACCAAGCCCGAGTCGACGGCGCGTTGTGTTCCACGCGCGCCTCAAAGAGATGTCAGCACTATTGACGGGGTCCGCTAGGGCCGATGCCAGCTAGGGTTGCGGGATGTACGAAAGAGTTACCGTGGCCCCGGCACAGGCAACAGAAGGAACACGGGTGGGTTTTAGTCAGTAAAAGTCTGACACGCCCTCCCGCTCCGCCCAGAGCGGGAGAAGTCATTTGATGATTTCCCATCCACAAAAAAAAAAGGAAGGATGGAAAGGATTGGAAGGATTTTGATTGAAATCATAATACATTGCCTCAAATGTTTTAAAAATTTCTTTGCTCAACAACATAATTAAAGTAATGAATATTATTGAATCGTCAAAATGAAAGGTATTGCGATTGTAAGGGTGTCACGCAATTAATTTGCAGATTTATTTTCAATCTGGTTAGTTCATTAAATATTCTTTAAAATATAATAATATGTATATGTTTCTCACCCTGCGGAGTGCCAGTTAATGGTGTATAGTGACTGGATCCCGGTATAGATCCAGACATGCCTTTAGCGAGCTGCAAGGCCGAGTGGAGCCCCGATGCGCCCTTCTGCAGGCGGACAGCTGACGGGGACATGGTGAGTGGGCCTGGCGTCGTTATGGGGTGCTTCTCTACCTGCAGCGCTGATATGACCACTGCCTCTCTGTTGTAGTACCTGGGAACGGTTTGTGAGTAAAACTGTATGGATTGCGCCTTTCGCTACAGCAAGAACAATTTAGCTACTCGCCACATGGATTTATGGTAGGTTGTGTGAAGTCGCATTTATCACCATGATTAAAAAGTAAGGGTGCAACTAGATTTTGCAGATGCAGTAGTATGAGGCTTTCAATATCGACTGGTCTACGTCGACCAACCGCAATCTACTTGCACCATCAACACAAATCTTAAATTAATTCATTGACAGACAACGCACAGCCGAAACTGCTAGGTCTAGAAGCAAGAAATTTTGCACAAGAGTCCCATATGTAACGAAGATAAGCAAAAAGAAAGTATATTGAAAGATTCACCCCCTAAAGGGAATGCTACCCAGATATAAATAGAGGATGAAAGTTTGTGTGGAAGTTCGTCATTTTTGTTTGTCTTGTTTGAATAAGGTTCCAACAGACCACTTACTTTTTCAGCAATATCTTGATATGCGTTTCGCTGACAGTTGGGAACATTGCGCTTATCTTGGCTACCAGGGCATCAGTATCCGATGTCAACGTCAAGGAGTCTTGGAACTTCTCGTTGAGGTGGGAGACTCTGCCGGGGACCGGGCTGCCTCGAGGAGTGAGGCATAGTGCCCGACCCAGAATAGGGCTGTCATTCGGCGTTCCATAAGCACGGGGATCCTGAAGAATTGGGTAACAGGTGAAAGACTGGTAGAAACTGTTGAGACTAATAACTTATTTTTTAGTACCTAGTACTTACTTATGAAATTGTAAAATAGTGCCTGATTATTTGGTTTTCTTTATAGTTTTAGTGCCCATTGCCATAACTTTAATAGAGTTATTTATTTAACGTGTGAGTGACTGCAGTGCGCTTTATTATAGAGCTCAATTTCATATATGTATTTACAAGAAAGCAAGTGTCGGAAAATTGTAATTTTACTGCATACAAACACATAAGCGTTTAATTCTAGCCAGCAATACAATAGCGGTGTCGACACACTGTCAGTGCTTTGTGCTTAAAATCTGTTTACCCCTTCTGCATGTAAATATGCATAATGGGTAATTTTACATACCTCAATAGCTGACAAATCACATTAAGATGAAATAGAATATTCTGAATAAATTGCTCCCTATAATTCAGAATATCAAAGTCTTTTATTGGGAGTAGGATGGAGGTTACGCCAACAATTTGGTGTCAATTTGATCTGATACTTTGGTTAAATTGTCAATTACCTGATTGAAAAAAGCAAATGGAATGGGGTTAGTAATGGTGAAGAGGTCTTCTCAAAGAAAGATAATTAGATGAAAAAGTTCAATATTGTCCCGTTTTGTACACTCATGCTTACTTCAAATTGAGTAGGAAGGTTTCTTCTACAGAAAACCCGTATTAAGATCACTAAGTAGTGATTGCCAAGTAAATGGAAACAGGAAATTCGCACGATGTATGATGATGACACTAATTTAATCTTAAAATGGTTGTTTAATTAATAGCTTGCATCTCATGCGAATTAAAAGTTGTTGTCCATCATGACTTTAAATATTTCAATGGCGCCAAATTGATGGTGTCACCTCCATTTAACATATCAACATGTACGACAGCTAAGCGTGTACTTACGAGGTGCGGTTTAAGCCCCTTCGGATGAAACATCTTGGGGCTGTGCTGTACGTTCTGGAACGCATGCTGGAGCCGAACTGGGGAGGGATACGGGTGCACGTGATACGGTGACCCGTGTGCCGACTGCTAATTCCAATGCACAGACATGGGTGGACAAATACCACTGTGAACAACCATGCAAAGATGGCATAGCTTAGCTTATCTTTTCTCCATAACAAGCTATTCAGGAGTGATACTAGAGAAGTACTGGTGGGTTCCACTGGAAGTCCTGGACCTCTATCGCATTGCAGTAGCATCACATTTATAGCTGGATCTACTGTTGGGATGTTTCACGATCCCATTACATACAAGAAGACTAGCTATGCCAACTTGTGCTTCCACACTGTGAATATCAAACAAACAAGTTTAATACATTTATGATGGTTCAAAAGTCAAACTTATCAACTCTTAAGAATCTGGGACACTTTCAAAAATTTTCTTACATTTTTTAATTCATTTATCATGTACTCTAAACAGTATAGTTCCAAGAGGTCCTATGTTCTGTCACTGCATTACAAAATAATCACAAAAAAATTATACCATGTGAAATGTTGCTTTTTCATTTTGACTTTTGTGGCATCAATAAATATTTGCGAGCTCACTCGGCGAAGAAGCAAGACACAATATACTCAGAACAAGCGGCATGATACCCACTTTTTGAAATAATTCCTTTAGGGACTCAAATTAATTATTGCTCAATATGAGGTCCCTGAAACGATCCATTGCAATTGATCAATTGCCATCATTTTATATTGTAGTAATATTGTAGAACTTATATTGTGAGTTATTTTATAAATATATTTATACAGGGTGTAAGGGACAGCCCTCTGCAGACTGATGGGGTGAATTCAGTATGTCATACTAAGATGACAAGTACATGAAATTATTTCAGGAACATTATGGGAATCCAATAAAGCTGATTTGTTTTATTACCTCACATGCAATGTATCGTTACCGTGACAAAACGCGCGTAGCGAACGGCAGCGCAGCGAGCCTACGGCCGCCAAGTATTTCAACATCCATTGCAATTTTTTTTAATTTTAGCTGTTTTATTCACATAAATGAAGTGCTGCATACAGAGAATAATTTATTTAAAATTGTAATTTTACATTGAAATAAAGGAATAGTAACTGCAAATACGAGAAAAAAAAATTAAAATTTTCCTGAGAATATTACCAGTGGAATATGATTCAAAATAAGGAGTTGAATGCATCCTGTTAGTTTGCGGAGGGCTGTCCCTTACACTTTGTATACATATAGATAAGTAAATGTTTCATGTATGCATGTATTTATTGTATTATACAAGGTGGAGCAGGACGATTGACATTCCTTTAAACCACGTAAAGAGAATCATGTTCTTTACCCGTATACAAAACATCAATCAAATCCAATGAATACTTTAGCCACAGGAAATTATTTATCATTTTCTTATTTTTCAACATGATGTCCCAACAAACAAAAATTGCTCTTGTAGTGGCTTATATTGCCAAAAATAATATTCTTATAGGAGCCGCATTATCGCTAATAAGGGTGCGATTGGGCACAAATTATAAAGACAATAACCTTATACCCCCCTTATAGTTGCTTTATTGTCCACTTTATTTTCTTATACGTGTTATATTATGACAAGGAACGAGGAAGTTAAATTTATAATGGCAAGAAAAAAGCTCCTAAAAAGCTAACACACTTGAAAGAAACATATAGAAAGCGTTAATACGGGCGATCACCCTTATACGTGTTTTATTATGGTCCAAGATAACAAATACAAGGATACAAGGGAGTTAAACTCATTGCGGCAAATCAAAGGCTCTTAAAAAGCCGTAGGCCCTTATAGCCGTCTGTTTATGATTCTGCAATAAGTTTTTTTCTTAGTGATTATTACATTTTCGCAACAGTTTGGCGAATAAAGAGAAACGTCAACCATTTTACTGAAAAGTGAACGTTAAGTTATTATTTTATGTATTTTATTTACCTGACTTATGTGCTCGTTTATAGTGAAAAGTGTATGGGAATTCAAATGCATGGTGAAATGTGGTACGCTGTGTATTGTAGTATCAACCCGCCCTTGAATTTAAGCTGTTTTTGTGCTACAAACGTTATGAATTATTTAGTCATGTTATAAATAGTGCTATTTTATGAGAGCAAAACGATTCGCACATCGTCTACAAGGAGTCTATGAGACTGAAGACTTTATAATGGCCACATTTGTTGCTTATGCTATCGCCATTTTACATACTGTCAGGGTTCCTTTCTCACGAAGAAAATCCTGTACCTAGCAGGTCTTGTTCCCATATGTATAAAATTTATGTCTGACTATGGTTGGGTTGGCTGGATGAGATCTCTTTATAGGGATAAGCTTGCTTTTGTGCACTAATTTTAAATTTGAAATATAATTATAATTGTAAGTACACAATAAAGAATATGTATAGGTAATATAATATGTTTTTTATTATGTTAACTCTTCATTTAAAAATATGTTTATATCACTATCACTATCGCTACAATTATATTCTTCTTCACTGGTTTCCTTTTCATTCTCATATTCTATAAAATAATCCTCTGCGGAACCACTGGCTGATTCGTTGGTATCGGCTTGGTCATTTTGTAGCATCATAGGAGTAGAGGTGCTGGGTGTAATGCTCCCAACCATGTTTTTGTAGACTTTTTTTAATTTTCTTCTGTAACCACCACTCCTTTTAAACTTCTTCCAGTATTTTGAATCCATTTTTTGAATGTAAATTCCACTCCGTAATAAATTCACACAATCTGTTGTACTTTCAAAATGGCGAATCTAGTTATGTAAAACCTTTTAATGTTACCATGTAGAGAATAATATCTTTATAATCACTGTCTATGGGAATACGAATTGCTTTCATCCTTGTAATGGTCATATACAATGTTAGAATTCGTTTGTTGGATAGACGTCTTATCAAATGCTCCTATAAGTTAAAAAGCATCATAGTTATCTTGTGCATTACTTTTCTAAGAATAATTGACCATATTAAAAGCTTTTATATGACTTTGAATATTATATGGCTAAAAAGCAATAGCCTCTATAAGAAGAACACATTTCGAACCGTTATTGTAGCCGTATTAATTGGATTTATTAACGTTTACCCAGCCAAATTATAAGAATAAAGGCAACATTAGCCAAATCTTCTCAGCCGATTCCCGGCCACCGTAGGCGCGGGCTTGCGGACGGCGAGCAATGGGTAGCTCGCCGTCTGGTAAGGACCAGACCCGAGTCGACGGCGCGTCGTGTTCCACGCGCGCCTCAAAGAGATGTCAGCACTATTGACGGGGTCCGCTAGGGCCGATGCCAGCTAGGGTTGCGGGATGTTCGAAAGAGTTACCGTGGCCCCGGCACAGGCAACAGAAGGAACACGGGTGGGTTTTAGTCAGTAAAAGTCTGACACGCCCTCCCGCTCCGCCCACAGCGGGAGAAGTCATTTGATGATTTCCCATCCACAAAAAAAAAAAAAAAAAGCCAAATCTTCTACTAATGTGCCACTATAAGGAACATTAACATAATATGTACATGCTCTTTTATAACAAGTATAAGAGTTAAGACCTTATAGACTTAATTTTATAAGCTTAGTTTGTTTGTTGGGGTAGATCTGAATCCGTAATAATAGGCAAGGCTCGGAACCGGTTTAAAAAATACCGGTTAATACCGGTTTATTTCGGTTTTCCTCCGAACTTTTCTTAAAAACGTGAACGTTTTAAGAACTTTATTTTAACCTAAATTAACCGGTTTATTCAAGGAACGGCATGTCGGTAAACGCGTTGCAACTTGTAAAGATTAATCCATCTATGTAGGTATTACAGCATGCAAAATGGTGTCCACACATTAAGCAGATTAATAAATTCCTGAATCTAAAATAAAATTTCGCTCTTATTTTCCTTTATTTTTTATTGGTAACATTTCAGTACGAATGATCACATTGATATTTCGCATGTTCGTCCAGGCACATTATTCGTTTGTTTTTAATTAAATATTTATTTGTTTGTTTTCTCACGATGTTAATGTTTTAAAGCATCTATATCCTAAAAAATATTGATATATGCTTCAGAGCGCCTACATGGAGGCAAAAATTGTAATTCACTTATTAGCAAATTTCCAAAATAATAGTTTCGTTTATCGAGGTCCTTATCAAATATACTTAAAACAACACATTGTTTGAAATTCGAAGTAGTTTCTTCTCCTGGTTTAGCACTGCTATCTTCGCCTGATTTGTTTCCGTTACTATCAGAACTATTTTCTGCATCATCTTTCACAATTTGGGTGTTTATTTTATACGTGTTCTTAGATGCGTTGATGATATGGTTTTTAGATGCTAGCAATGATTGGGATTGATCTTTACCATCAGAATATTCCTTTCTTCTTTTTCGTGATTCACTTGTAGCACAGTAATATCACATTCATTTAAATAAACACTGAAATAGTTTTTCTTTACCACTTCGACACACGCGACCAGTTTCACTGGTCGTTAATACCACCAGTGAAAACTGGGCCTTAGATCATCTACATATCTATGTGTCGTGACCAGATCTTAGAATTGATTATTTCATGAAGGTTTCGACCATTTCATGAAATGGTTGTATTCCATGACGGGCAGGTGATGTGACGGGGTGGGTCGGGGGACAAGAAATTTCACGCGGACGAAGACGCGGGCTAGTTATCTATAATTACGATTGATATACACGTTTTTTGGCCTATTTTTACTTTAATTTTGAGAGTTTTCTTCTTCAGTAAAAAATGGCTGACTATCTAATTGGTCCATAGGATCTGTGCTGTGAAAAGTAATGTTATGTTTACCGATTATTTATCAACTTAATTTCACCAAAAAAGTATTAGATACTTACCCATTTTTTGTTTTTGCAGCGAAGCTTATTGATGCAATGACATAAATAAACGTCCAAACCGAAACAAAAAGAATCTTACTTCTGAATAAAAACTGAACAGCGCATGACGTTTATCATGCGTCCGTATTAACCGGTTTTTAAGGCTCTAAACCGTTTAATCCGAAAAAACCTTTATGTAAATACTCTTGCAAATACCGGTTTAAAAAAACCGGTTTGTGCGAACGAAACCGAAATGTAAAGGTTTTGCGTCAAGTACATAATAACGGTTTGAAAATTTAACCGGTATCCGAGCCTTGATAATAGGTAAACATTGCCGCCGCCGCGCCCCGCACCCCGCAGCGCACCGTTGGTCAGTGACTTTTCGTAGATAAAGCCTGTTTAGTTTTTATGCAGTTGATTCTGCTATTTATTTTGTTTGAAAACTGCAATTTTTTCATTTTGCATTAACTACTGATCTTCGTGTTTTAAAATGTTTCGATGGACTAGTATTGTGCTCGTTTTAATTTAATGTCGTACGTCCAGATCCACGTTGTATATCTAAATGGTACACCACAGACTACGGTAGGACTTTACTTCACCAGCCATGGATTTAAGGGGTGGGAAGGGGGTGGGGTGTAGAAACCCCCTAAGAAGGAAAAATTGCGGAGCCCCCCCCTTTTTAAGATATGATTTTGGCTAAGTTTTACTTTACCAGCTATCGAGTTGGGAGTCCATATTTTTTGTACAGAAAGGTCATATTAATAGAAGCCCCCTCGTAAAGTTTAAAGTTGCGGAGATAAATGGTTTACGAGAAAAAAATAATCAAAATCGTAAAAATTTTGCAATATTGTCACTTTTAAGACCGCCCGTTGTGTCTCCCTTTGTAAAATTTCTACTTTTATATCTGTAATATTTATGGTGTACATATTAAAGAGTATTCCATCCATCTATCTTTTGTCAATCGCTTCAAATTGAAATTTGATAGACGATCATTTCACGCATCAATGTGTATCAATCCCATAATAATTGACTGTTGCAATTGATCATTTCAGGGACCCTTAACATTTTGGTTGCATCTTAGTAGTACTTTGTAGTAGTCAGCCTGACAGCCACCATAGCTGTGGCCCCAATGAATCCGGCTCTTCATGGTTGCTAAACCTGAATCTAATGAATGCTATACTACATCACATCTGAAAATTGATTAAAAGTATATTATTATTAATAAAAAATAAGCTTGCTGTAAGCCTAGGAATTAGTTTGCACAGGGGCAAATAAAACCTATAGAGATTTCAAGATTGTAAATCTAGTGATTAGGGATGTGCTCGGTCTGTCAGTGAGTTGTTCCATTGAACCTACCCCAGTTTCATTACTACAATTGATTGAATTTAAACTATTCTCTAAAACCGTTTTAGCAAATTTGTATTGTTTTACTGGAACCAAACCAGACCTTGGAGTTGCTGTTATTATTGTTGTTATTGTCGTGAGAATCTTAGGTTAAGTATTTCTCTGTAATCGGCAGCGTGTAACTGTTTATTTGTCCCTAATAAATAAAATAAAATAAATAAAATAGATGTTTGAAAGTCCCGTATTAATATTGTAGGTACCTACTAGTTCATAATCAGTCAATACCTTGAGATAAGGTACTCCGCCGTTTTGATAGATCTACTCAATTTAAACAAATAAAACTGCGGCGAACAGACTAACAGAACTGTCCGCTATACAGCATAAATGTCTAGGTAATCGGGAAACAAGTAATTAGATGTATAAAAGGTGGTGGTTATGTACATAGGTACCTGATGGTGAATACATTCCAGGGCAATATGGTGAGCTGTACTCTGCAGCGATTTGTGTTTAGATCTCAACTCCTCCATTTCATACAATTTGATATAATCGTAAATTACACATTAAAAACACACAAGCAACGATTTACACAAGTAACTTTCACTTAACTAATAACTCGTCAAGGGAAACACCTGAACTAATTCACATTTTGGCTGAAAATTAAAAAGTTATAGAAAGATTTCGATCTAAGTCAATATTATTAGCCATATTTTTTTGAATATTTCCCTCTTGTTTTCGTCGCAAAATCAAAAAGCCACCATTGATAATACTACTAAAATTAAGAGTGCGTACTTCAACCAACTTCAAAAGAGAGAAAATAAGAAAATTGCGACCGCTACGAGCTTTTTAACTCGGTCATCTTATATTGCGTAGAAATGGCGTTCGGATAATCAATACTTTTACGCAGATTTCACTCGTCTCGCGCATACAGTGTGATTCTATAATGTGCACATATCGAAATGAGGGAATCTATGCTTAATTTTATCGACGGCAAAAATATTTAAAAAGATCTAAATATTTCTTTTATTTTTTTATGGATTTTTTAAAAAATTTGTTCGCTACTGTGACCCCCCCAGTGTAAACAAAACGGTATAACTTATAAACTCAATGATCTATCACGATAAAACAAACTCCATGGTCATAGAAGTAATTACGCGTCCTCATAAAACGAAAATTGTGGAAAAAAACTACCCTCAATGCCGTACAGCTCGTGTCAAATTTCTAAACACTGACCGAGCTATACGGCTGAAACCCGCCGCACCAGCCTGGCAGTGCAGGATTGAGCGTCGTATTAATGAGGCCAGGGTACTCATCGGGAAGCTCACCTGCTTCAGGGAGGGCAATACACGCTCAAGGGTGATGCGCTTTGTGAGACGGGCGTTCTCGGGAACAAGTATTAGTCCTCGTGAATATGTGTCCCGTGTCACAGAGCGCATCGACTTCCTGAAGCAGAAAGTTTATGCATGGGCAAACCGTATTCGTCGGTACAGGCGAAGAGTGGATCGGTACACTCAGAACCGTATGTTCCAGAGTGATGAAAGGTGGGTATACAGAGCATGGGAGCGGCCCATTCCTACTCAAGGTGTGACTGACGTGCGTCTACCGGATAATGAGGCCATGAGTGCTTTTTGGCGAAGCATTTGGTCGGTGCCCGTCAGTCACACTGAAGGTGATTTGATGCGTGTTTTTGAGCAGGCGTGTCATTCAATACCAGACATGGAGGCTGTTATAATTAGTCCTCTGAACGTAGCCCGTGCAGTCCGCCCGTTACCTAACTGGAAATCTCCGGGACCGGACGGACTGCACAATTTCTGGATTAAATGGCTACAAAGGTCACACGCCTGCTTAGCCTCGCAATTCCAGTCATCTTTAGAGACTGGGTCGCTGCCACTGTTCTTTACGACAGGAGTTACCCACCTGCTCCATAAATCGGGTAGTACTGCGGAACCTAAAAACTATAGACCAATTACATGTTTACCGACGGTCTATAAAGTTCTAACATCCATTCTTAGAGCAAAAATTGCACACCACATTGATAGTGGCTCAATTATGTCTGTGTCTCAGAATGGGTGTAGCGACGGGTCTCACGGTACTAAGGAGCTGCTCATTATAGACATGACTATAAGCCAACAGGTTCGTAGATTCCGGAAGGATCTGTCGACATGTTGGATAGATTATAAGAAGGCCTATGACTCGGTGCCACATACATGGCTCATTAAGGTGCTGGAGTTGTACAAAATAGACGCAACTCTACGCACCTTCTTGATGTCATGTATGGGGCAGTAGAGGACGGTCCTTCTCTATCCAGGATATCGACAGATCCGGAGGATCAATGAACTGATCAGGATTGAGCGGGGAATATTTCAGGGCGATAGTTTGATTTGGTTTTGCTTAGCCTTAAATCCTCTAACACACAGCTGGAGGATTCAGGTGTAGGCTATAGGTTGAGAAGAGGTGGTCAGGTGATATCTCACCTCCTATAAATGGATGACTTGAAACTCTTCGCCCCCAACAATTTGCGACTGATGGAGCTACTGAAGATAACAGAAACCTTCAGTAGCGCCATCAGGATGGAATTTGGTGTGGACAAATCTAGACTCGGAGCCATAAGCACTTAAGTCAAATTTTATTGCTTGCAAAACTTAAGTGGTTTATGTCGCCGCTTGATTTGTTGATACGACTTAGTGATATAGTACAGTCGACTGTTGCGACTGAATGAAGTGACGGTGACTTTCATGCTTATTCCAGTCGACGGATAATACAAAAACATGGGTGCTGTGACTTTTTACAATTTTGAGCAAATATTGACTTAAGTACTTTTGGCCGCCGCGTCAAGAAATGTGCAGTCATGCATGTAAAGCGAGGGGGGATTACGGAATCCGTCGGTACCCAACTCTCGGATCCCATACACCTTAGATCCCTCTCCTCAACCGAAACCTACAAGTAATTGGGTATGTCGGAAGCGTTGGGCATCAATGTCACTGACATGAAGCAACCGTTAAAGGAGCGCTTCTTTGGTTGCCTGAACAAAGTATTTAAATAGTCTCCTATCAGGCGGAAACAAGGTGCGTGCCTTCAACGGTTGGGTCATGCCAGTTTTGATGTACTCTTTGGGCATACTCAAATGGACTCAGACTGAACTCGACGCCCTGGATAGGAGGGTCCGTACGCTGCTGACTGCATATCGAATGCATCACCCACGGTCATCGGTGATGAGACTGTATATCCCGCGAAAGTGTGGAGGTCGAGGCTTTTTAAACGCTAAGACCCTCCACAACCACGAGATATGCAGTCTCAGGGAATATTTCCTAGAAGCCGACGTGAGGATGCATCGAGATGTGGTCGCGGTGGACAAGGGCCTCACCCCGCTCTCCTTGGCGAAAGAGAACTGGCGCAAACCTGCAGTACTTGATACTAAAGATCGTAAGGAAGTATGGCAAGGCAAAGAGCTTCACGGACGCTTTTATCGGGCCCTCCATGGGCCTGATGTAGACTTTTTGGCGTCTGTATCCTGGCTGCGTTTCGGCGATTTGTCTGTGCGATTATGGATGAAGTTATCATGACGAATAATTACCGGAAATATATTGTCAAGGACGGTACGGGCCGGTGGCATGCCTGACAGATGTCGGGCATGCCACCGTCCCGGTGAATCAATCCGACATATTATTTCCGGTTGTTCTCGTCTTGCTAACGGCGAGTACTTGCACAGACACAATCTAGTGGCTAGGATTATCCACCAGCAACTTGCCCTGCAGTACAACCTTGTGGAGTCCGGAGTACCATACTACAGGTATGTGCCCGACCCAGTTCTCGAGAATGGTCATGCCACATTGTACTGGGATCGATCTACCATCACTGACAGGACTATTGTAGCCAATAAGCCTGATATTGTGGTGATAGATCGACGAGAGCGCCGTGCAATGATTGTTGATATCGCTGTTCTTCATGACGAGAATCTCGTGAAAGATGAGAAAGATAAAAAATCAAGTATCTTGACTTAGCACACGTTGTCAACATGTGGGACGTGGACTCTGCAATCATTGTACCGATAATCGTTACGGTTAATGGCCTAATAGCGGAGAGCCTCGACCAACACCTCAGGAGGCTTTCATTGCGCGGCTGGGTCAAGGGCTTGATCTAGAAAGAATAAGAATAAGAAACATTTATTTGCAGAAAATACAGGTGTTACCAGTTGTAAAAAAATGGTGGTTGTACAGTCCATATTTTGCCTGTTTAGGGCAACCCAACTTACCCAACAAAAATTCTTTAAAGTTAAGATAAAAAATAGATACGCCATAAAACATTAGGAAGCTTAAAATAAAAAAAATAAAAAATAAATAAAATTTATTTATGTTGTAGAAATTCTTGTAAACTATAAAAACAATTTTCTATTAGCCATTGACGCAGTTTAATTTTAAAATATTTAAATGGGAGCTCCCTTATGATCTTAGGTAATTTATTAAAAATTGTTATGCACATATGATAAACATTCTTTTTAATTAGATTTGTATTACAAAAAGGAACTAAAATTTTTGTTGCATCTCTTGGTCTCTGTTTAGTGTAATTTTCACCTTTGAATCTAAAGAATTCATTATGTTTTCTCACAAAAACCGATACTTCAAACAAGTACATGCCGGTCAAGGTCAATAGTTTTAGTTTTTTGAATAAAGGCCTACAAGATTCAAGTGGACCGACACTGCATATAGCTCGTACACAGCAGTACTCCTGGACACGGCACTTTTAATGAGGAGGTTGCTCTCTCTAGAGCCCTGACCGCCGACACCTTGGACCCTGTTCCTGATGCCGATGGGCCACTATTTTTTATATATTTAAATGGTTTTTTTTGTTTTTATAAAAATATTTAAAATTTTAAATAATATGTACAGAAAATTAAATAAAGAACATAATATAATAAACCATTTATTATCAGGTAACAAAGACCCATAAATACATACTTTAACCTAAGTATACATAATAAGTATAGTAACAATTTTGTTAATAAATAAAACTTGATAACTATGTTAGTATCACTTAGTTGCACTAAGTCTTTGTGTGTTCTGGTGGCACTTGTCCGCGAAAGCGGCGGAATACCACATCATGCGGCCAAAAGCTTTCTTCCATCACCAGGTGCAGGTAACATGTTGGTATGCGCACCAGGAACGCCTTGAAGTTGACGTTGCGGTGCGACTCCAGTAACTGCACCCTTCGGCGCGTACCTCGTCTTCTGCTGTCTTTTGTGTTTAAATCAGTCTTTCCTAAAGTGGGCGATAACGCCCCCTTGTGGGCGCTGCAGGCCCAAAGAGAGGGGGTAAGAGACCCAGAAAAAAAATGGGGGCGTTGTGTAGAGGCTTTTTTTTTTTGTGGATGGGAAATCATCAAATGACTTCTCCCGCTCTGGGCGGAGCGGGAGGGCGTGTCGGACTTTTACTGACTAAAACCCACCCGTGTTCCCTCTGTTGCCTGTGCCGGGGCCACGGTAACTCTTTCGAACATCCCGCAACCCTAGCTGGCATCGGCCCTAGCGGTCCCCGTCAATAGTGCTGACATCTCTTTGAGGCGCGCGTGGAACACGACGTGCCGTCGACTCGGGCTTGGTCCTTACCGGTCGGCGAGCTACCCATTGCTCGCCGTCCGCAAGCCCGCGCCTACGGTGGCCGGGAATCGGCTGCCAATTTCCGACGCCCAGGGCGTCTCCTGCGGCGACTAGGGGCGTGAGGGCGCAAAGCTTGCCTCTCCCTCACGCGTCCCGCCTCCTCCTTCACGAGCATTAATGCTTCGCAGAAGGAGGTAATGGCTTCCCATGTACTCTCGCTCCGTACCATGGCCTGGACCAGGGCCGGACGCGAGAGATCGCCGCCGCCGATCGCTACCACGAGGACACGGCGGTGCTCCGCCCAAGCCGGGCAGACCTCCACCGTATGCTCCACCGTGTCCTCCGGGCGATCTACACAGTGGTGACACCCGGGCGTTTCCTCCCGTCTTATCCGGAACAGGTACCTCCCGAAGCACCCGTGTCCGGTGAGGACCTGCGTCAGGCGGAAGGTGAGGACGCCGTAGCGCCTCTCCAGCCACTCCTCAAAGAGGGGACTTACCTATCGCCGCAATTGTGGCGTGCCCATTGTGTAGAGGCTTAGGGGGCGATTTGTAATTTCATCTAGGTAGTGGTTTTTAAGTAGGTGAAAAGATGGGGGCGCTAAAAAATAATTTATTCTCAAAGTCGGCAGTAGACAAAATAAGTTAACAACATAACATCTATTGCTATTTTAGTGCTATTTTATGCCTTGAGCATACTGTCAGGTATTACACGGAGAGAAAGACACCGATATATGCCTGTTTCCTAGATTTGTCAAAGGCTTTTGACACAGTTTCCTATGACATACTGTGGCGAAAGCTAGGGGAAACGGGTGTGCCAACGGAATATAACAATATTCTTAAATTCTGGTATAAAAACCAGACTAACCAGGTGAGATGGATGAATGCACTGTCTGACGAATATAGGTTGGAATGCGGTGTAAGGCAGGGCGGCCTCACATCTACCGGCCTATTCAGCTTATATGTGAATCAGTTGATCGAGGAGCTCGGCAGGGCACATGTCGGATGCTACATTGACGGAACATGTGTCAACAACACAAGCTATGCGGATGATATGGTTCTGCTGGTGCAGTGCCTCCGATCATGGTCGATGGCACGGCCTTGAAAATTGTACAGAACTTTAAATATCTGGATCATCTGGTCACGGAGGACTTAAATGATGACCCAGATATAGAAAGAGAACGTAGGGCGTTGGCGGTAAGGAGCAATATGCTGGCCCGTAGGTTCGCTCGATGTACTGAAAAAGTTAAGATGACACTTTTTAAGGCAAATTGCCAATCTTTTTACTCAAGCGGCCTGTGGGCTCGGTATACGCAACGAGCCTACAACGTCCTGCGTATTCAGTACAATAATGCTTTCAGAATGCTGTTGGGGTTGCCGCGCTATTGTAGTGCGTCACAAATGTTCGCAAATGCGCGCGTTGACGGTTTCCACGCTATAGTGCGTAAGAAAGTGGCGTCACTATTTCAAAAACTGCGCGGTAGCACCAACAGCATTTTGCAAATGATTGCAAAATGCAAACACTGGGTGGGAATAGTTACGGGAAGATTATAAAAAAAAAATTACCTAGTTTATTATATTATGCTACTAACATACATTTTAAGAATATTGTTACTAACACTTTTATTGATTCTGTCCGAAATAAATGGCTAATAAATAACAAAACATCACGCCTTGTTTCCCCGAAGGGTTAGGCAGAGGTGTACCAATAGTACACCCACATTTCGCCAGTTATGTTTTGAGTTCCATGTAATAGGGGGCGGGCCTTTAAATTAATCTTCATCGTATTAGCTACCCAATAGTAAAAATTGCATGTTTATAACTCAAACATAACATTTTCTTTCAAGTGTTAAAAGATGGCACTCCGAACGCGCAATTTATTGTTCTCTTATGGATGGTTTGTTTGGGATGATAATTATACAAAAGAGTTCAATCAAAACCATTTATTATTTTACACAAAATTTAATGCATCATGTTCTCAAAATGTCCATCTCGTTGTTGTAGGCACAATGCCGCGCGAATTAAAATTTGGTGTGTCGCTCTCCTTATCATTTCGGGATCATTGCGAATATCAGTCGCACAGTTTATTATGCGGTCACGCAAATCGGCCTCACTGTTGATGAGGACACTGTAGACGCGTTGCTTCATGGTCCCCCATAGAAAGTAATCAAGGGGCGTCAAATCGGGTGAAGTGCGCAGGCCACGCTACAGGTCCTTGCCGGCCGATCGACCGAATTTTCGTTTAAAAATGATCTTACATTTGTAGCGTAATGGGCAGGGCATCCGTCCATCTGCAGAAAAATCCTTTAGCGCAAAGCCAGTGGTACATCCTCCAATAACTCAGGCAGTTCATTTGTCAATAAACTTAAAAATCTTTTACCGGTCATCGTTCTCAGCAATATGACTGGTCCAATCAACATGTCATCAATAAGACCAGCCCAAACATTTATTGAAAATCTTACTTGAAGCCGATGAACGTTTCAGTTTCGGGTTTTCACGTGCACGGCACCATCTGTGTAACGACAGTCTGTTACACCGTCTCTAGTGAATGTCGCTTCGTCCATCCATAGTATGGTTCTCGGAAAGTTTGCGTTTGCTCTGTTTTTTCTGGACATCACACACCTTGGACGCCAGTCTACGTCTTCATGTACCTATATGTTGCACCCTTTGGTAGTGATAAGGATGCAATCCTTCTTTCTTTAAAATGCACCTCGCTGATTTTTGGGATATGCCGTGACGAAGAGCCAGTCGTCCAGTACTTATGGATGGACCAGCAAACAAATCACTCAGTACTGCTTGTTCAATAGCCATATATCAATAATTACTTGAGGCGGCTTGCGACCAGTGGTCTCGAACCTACCGATTTTTCGGTATTTCTACCGATATGGGGTCTCGTTATAAATTAGTCTGTAAGTTTTTTTCAATAAATAAACGAATTTGATTGAATATTGTATTTTTTTGTCAAATACCGATTTTGGGTACAAATATACCGATTTTCTACCGATTTCGCTCTATGACGTTCGAGACCACTCCTCGCGACGATCTCTACTTGATCCAAGTCCAGTGATCGACAACCTTCTGCGAACTTCCTGGAAGTTGCGGGCAGATGGCACTGGTTGCCTGTTAGGAAACGCAGCTATGTAAGCTGCGCGCGCAGCTCTGGCACTTCCTCGTCCCACTCCATAGTAAAAATGAATGTCGGAATTGTGTGCCGGGGAGAATTCACTTAAACGCGGCATCATGTAGCAGCGAATGAAAGTTACGAAACTCAGGTAGCAGCGAACGAAAGTAACGAAACACACGTAGCAGCGGCGAATAATTCGGAGCGACTGCCTGTCTGACGTCTGTTATAATCAGTGATCGGAATAGGTAGAGCTATTTAGGTTCATTGACCGCAAACATTGATGTTAGTATGGATATTCCACGGGGTTCCGACTGATACTACGGGATTTTATTGAATTTCATTATTTTTGTCAATATGTATAAAAATGGTTTATGTAAGCCAATAAGCGCATGAGCGACGTTGTAATTTATTTTACGTCAAAAGCACGCTATAAAATTTTTTGCCAAGCGCACGACGTTGCCGCTTTGTTGAGACGCGTAATGTCGCCGCATTATGGAAACAACAGAAAACAATAGCGGGGTGTTTCTGTCGCTAGAGTGACGCACCTGTTTTTGTCTCTTTCTGCGCCACTAGAATTCAATCCTTTACCAACAGTAACTTGTTGTCTCACTCGATTACTTCGGTTCTTAGAGTGCGCTTGTTTGCTTCCTGTTGTGTTTTGTTGTGTGGTGAATATCTTCTGACCCTGGCTTATTTACTGGATTCTGGAACCTTCTTGCTACTACGACTTTGGCTAGCATTTACGGACTCTGATTTGACCTTATTGGATTGGACGTTTGCAGTTATTTTATTGGATACTGATTTGGTATGTTCAATTTTTTAAGTAAAATATTGAAAAAAACTAATGTATTATGGCCTCGGCGTCCGCAAAATTACCAGTATTAGCTTACCGGCGTTCCTGTCCTCTGTCCACAGCACGGAAAAGTTGACCGAGAAAATTTTAGCCCCCTCCTTGGTTGACTCAGAAGTGCCGTGTTTGACTGACGCAGTGAACGCCTGGAAAGTGGCTTGCCCGGATACAGATCGGCCCTTGAACCTATCTTCCCAGAGGCAGTGGGATGAACCGCTCTGCAGGTTGGTACGGAATAATCTAATTAATACGACCACCAATACTGCTGAGCGTGCCCGCCTGCTGGCTGTGGGGGAGTGGGAGTCGGGCCTCTGGCTTCAGGCGCTACCGTCACCCAACATAGGCACCATGCTGGGTGACACCACCTTCCGGCTCGCTACTTGTCTGCGTCTGGGCGCTCCCTGCGTGGCTCCGCATCGCTGCCAATGCGGTGTCAGTGTCGACTGCCTCGGACAACATGGCCTATCCTGCAGTAAGAGCGCAGGCCGGATAGCACGGCACGCCAGCATCAATGACATCATCCGTCGTGCTCTTGTCACCGCCGGGGTGCCAGCTGTTTTAGAACCCAATGGCTTAGCACGCGACGATGGAAAGAGACCAGACGGAATGACCATAATGCCTTGGAAGGTAGGTAGGCCTTTGGTGTGGGATGCAACGTGTGTCGACACCCTTGCGCCATCCCATCTTCCTAGCACGGCAGGCTGTGCTGGAGCGGCTGCTGCGGGTGCGGAAAACCTCAAACGGCGCAAATACTCCAGTCTTATTGGGACTTATATGTTCGAGCCGTTTGGGGTTGAAACATTTGGGCCATGGGGTCCGAGTGCCCACTTAGTTTTTCGAGACATCGCCAGGCGGTTGGTCGACTCCACACGTGACCAGAGGGCTGGCCTATTTTTTGGCCAAAGAATCAGCATTGCTATACAACGTAGCAATGCTGCCAGCCTTCTGGGCACTTTTCCTGTTGACAGCGATGCGGATGAATTTTTTGATGCCCTCTGATTATTTACCCCCTCCCTTTTTTATATACTTGTACATATTATTATTATTATGTTAGTAATTGTATAGTGTATTTAAGATTTGAAAAAATAAAAATGCAGCATGTATTTATTAATCTTATTCTACCTTGACATATTAGAAAAATTTATAGTTTGGGCTTAGCGAAAAGCTTGTCCTAAGTCGAACCAATAAAAAACATTCTAAAGCCATTTATTAGTAAAAAAATCTGCGGGTCGAAATTTTTTTTTTTTACCTCAATTAAAACATGTCACCTGTTTAGCACACGCTCTTCATCGCATAGGTATCAGAACAGATACGGTTAGAGTAACATGATGTAGATATGCTAATTCCACAAACGAGAAGCCTAGACAATAAAGGATTTGTCAAGGAAAGTTGTGGAATGCATTGGCATTTTAAGCTTCAAGTTATCTGATGACAAAGAAACTGGAAGCGTTTCTTGAGATAGAGAGGGGTGGCAGGGGAAAAGAGCACATTATATAAAAGGGAAAGAATACGAGCATTCCGGCGAAGGCGAATTGGTAACCACTTGAGCTTCACACGAAATTCGGAAACATGCTCATATTTGCGCAAACCGCATATGAACCTTATACAAAAATTTTGAAGCCGCTCAAGTTTATCAAGTTGGTCTTGAGTAAGGTCTAAATAGCTGTCATCAGCATAATCAAGGAAACCACCTTCCGCCTGACGGAGGTGCTCACCAGACACGGGTGCTTCGGGAGGTACCTGTTCCAGATAAGGCGGGAGGAAACGCCCGGGTATCACCATTGTGTGGATCCCCCGAAGGACACGGTGGAGGTCTGCCCGGCTTGGGCGGAGCACCACCGTGTCCTCGCGGAAGCGATCGGTGGCGGCGATCTCTCGCGTCCGGCCCTGGTCCAGGCCATGGTACGGAGCGAGAGTACATGGGATGCCATCACCTCCTTCTGTGAAGTAGTAATGCTCGAAAAGGAGGAGGCGGAACGCGTGAGGGAGAGGTAATCTTTGCGCCCTCACGCCCCTAGTCGCCGCAGGAGACGCCCTGGGCGTCGGGAATTGATAGCCAATTCCCGGCCACCGTAGGCGCGGGCTTGCGGACGGTGAGCAATGGGTAGTTCGCCGTCCGGTAAGGACCAGGCCCGGGTCACCGGCGCGTTGTGATCCACGCGCGGCTCAAAGAGATGTCAGCACTATTGACGGGTTCCGCTAGGGCCGATGCCAACTAGGGTTGCGGGATGTTCGAAAGACTTACCGTGGCCCCGACACAGTCTTATAGACTTTTTCATATGCAAAAATATATCCACAAATTACTTAAATTTGTAGGAAGCTTTCACTTGAATTCGGACCACTTCCCAATTATTATCCTAAAACTTAGTCAAAAAATCCTACTATGACAAAGCCATTTAACCTTGGTTAATAAGTCTACAGATTGAGATAGTTTTTCCCTCGATCTACATAATATTTTATCGATCTAAAAACTCCGTTACAAAATCAAGATCAGCTGGACTCAGAAGTAAACAAATATGTTGTTAATATCCAACAATATGCGTGGAACAACACGCCACAGTTAAAACGTAAATTTAAGGGACGTATCTGTTCGATCTAAGCAACCGAACACTTACTAACGCAACATTTTACAACATTCATAGTACTTGTATCTAAGTGACAATTTTATTAATACTTTAACATCAGTGCATTACCAGACGTTAAGCGGACCGGGTGCAGTCAAAACATTTAACATATTAACATTTTACTTTAAGACATTTAACCTTGAAGAACATTCAATAAACTCTTTAAACCCATATCCAAACAGTGATTTAATATTACCTACGAACTTGATCCCCGAACATAAATGGTCCTTCAAACCGGATCTCGCGCGCGTTTCCAAAAAATAATCGTGAGTGTTGCGTATTCAACAGTTTGGTGTGTTGTTGAATAAGGTGGTATTGTGGACTGTTTGGTGACTGGATTACGCTCCTGATCCAAGGAGAACATCAACGGTGGTATAACAGCAGACAACAAGTAAGATCTTTCCATTATTTTCCACACTTTGAGAGATTTTACGTCCATAAACAACGGGCGAAATGGCTGAGCCTTACGACGTTCAACTGACGCTCGCCATCAACATCGATAAGTTCGGGGTTAATTTTAAGAAGACCAGTGTCCAAAGACATACCTTCGAATACTTGAAAAAGTGTTCGAGCAATTTAGAAGAATACTGGAAAGAGTAGGATCAATTTAACCGATCGGCTTTCAACAGAAGTAAGTCGCATGCATACTTTACAAAACAGGAGCAAATAAGCAAGTCGTACCAAGCTGTCAAAACGCTGATCAGCCAGATGCATCAACAACTGCTGGAAGCTCCAGGTACAAGCGATGAGCAGGAGTCTGCAGAGGAACAGCAGCCGGGAGAAGATGCTCAACCTTCGGAGTTGGGTCAGGAAGCTCGTCGTGCTTGGATGGTAAATCAGGGTACAAACAGCAAACTCGACGAGATGCTTCGCAAGTAGGTAGCTAATTTTAAGGCTTTCCGGTGAACAGTCTCTAACATTAACTTGGAACTAATTTCCGACAAATGGGAATATGAAGATGTCCTCAAAACTCTGCAATCTAGATGGGTAGCAGTCGATACTCTGCATTGGGAAATCGATTCTGAATAAGCGAAGAAAATGGAGAGAATGAAAAACGTTCTTGAGTCATGAAAAACAATACAACAGTCCAAAGAAGACAATTAATATTAAAATGTGGTCTGTGGCTCATAGGGAAAAACTACACCTACACTAGAAATACCCGTTTTTAATGTTAATTACCTATAACCAGTGGACGTACTTCAAAGATTTGTTTCAAGAAGCAATACATAACAATCCGTCGCTTTCAAATGCTCAAAAGTTGCAGTTTTTTAAAAGGAAAAGTCAAAGGGGAAGCTGAACGGCTCATCCAACATCTACCAATCAGCGCAGATAACTATTCCACATGCTGGAATATTCTGCAACATCGATACAACAACAAAAGGGCTATTTTATATTCTCTTCTCACATGAATATTCTTCTTGGACTGCCCAACATGCAACAGCAGTCCTTACAACAAATCAAAAAACTACATGACATAACATTAGAATGTCTGAATGCTGTCCGCAATTTAGACATTGATACAACATCCTGTGATCCTATGGTGGTACACATCCTATCCCAAAAACTAGACTCTGACACGTATACCGATTACATAGAGACTTTAAAAAATTCGCGAGAGCTACCAGCACTTCAAGAATTTCTGGATTTTCTGGAGACTAAATTCATCAGTTTGGAGTCAGCTCGTCGCAAACAAGACAAACCCCAACAAAAAGGGTCTAACAACCAACAACATTCCTCAACAGGTTTTAAGAAACATAACAACAGTGGGAATAATAGAAGCTTGAAAAAGACACTACACTTATCGAAGTTCAAATGCCCACATTGCAGTGGCGAACATGGCCTCTACAATTGCAAAACTTTCTTGGAATTGCCCACCGAACAAAAGCTTGTAATTACGCAAAAAATGTAGGTGTGCACTAATTGTTTATTTAGCCATAACGGCAACCAGTGTACTTCTACAAAACGATGCCTATGGCTCTCAAGTTTCTAAACATACTGAACCTACTGTCAGAGTCTCTAATGCGTCACAGGACGGTAATGCAGAGATTTTGCTAAGAACTACTCTCGTGATGGTTATGGCAGCCGACGGGACTTATCACAACATGCATGCTTTTATCGACCAGGGTTCGCCCCTAGTCGATCTTTAATAACCGAAAAATCCGCTCAGTTGTTGAAGATAAAACGCCAAAAATGCAAAGGAGTTATTCTAGGCGTAGCCGCAAAGGAGAACAACTGTAAAGGGTTAGTTCACATAACATGCAAGTCTATAAATAGTGAATGCGCTTTTACAACAGAGGCCATGATTATGAAAAATCTACTTAAAAATCTCCCCAACCAAACATTTTCGAAGCCTTCCTGCTCATTCACAGAAAACATTACCTTGGCGGATTTGGAGTATTACATTAGCAGGCCAGTTGACTTGCTACTCGGAGCCGAAGTCTACGCTAACATTATTATGGAGGGAATCATCAAGAGGACTAGCACAACATAGTCTATCGCTCAGCAAACCCACCTGGGGTGGATATTGTGTGGAGGCTCAACAAAAACATTCCAATGTAATGTAGTTCTGCACAACTTGGAAGATATGCATAAATTCTGGGATTTAGAGGACATAACAGAACAGCCCAATCTATCTGTCGAGGATCAGAAATGCATTACGTTTTACTTAAACACCACAACTAGGAAACAAAACGGGCATTACGAAGTAAGGCTACCGTTAAAGAAAAACATTGAAAACAAGTTGGGTTCCTCGAAACAAATGGCTTTAGCTCAATTTCGACATTTGTAGCGCAAGTTTCAGAAACAGGAGACGCTCGCCCTACATTATAAAATATTCATGGATGAATATTTACAATTAAAACATATGAAGCTAGCTTTGCAAAATAACATGACACCGGAGTGCTACTTACCTCACCACGGTGTGCAACGCGAGGAATCGACTACAACAAAATACAGGGTAGATTTTACCGCATCTGCGATACAGCGATGTCAGCGTTGCAGTTGATACAACATGTGGCAAGGCCCCCAATGGCTGAAAATATGGACTCCAGAAGATGAAACGGAAAAACAAATATTTAACATCAACGAGGAGACCAAAACAATTAAAGAACAAGTCAACATCGTGCAAGGTTGCCCAAATATCATCAACTAAATCTTGGAAAAATACAACAGTACAAAGAAAATAACACATCATATATTGTTATGGATATATCGAGCGATAACACCTGCACTAACCGTCAACATTTTTGCTGAGCTATCTCATATTACAAGAGCTGCGCCAAGCTAAAACAATTTTTATAACACATGTGCAAAATAAGGACTTTGCGACGGAAATAGAACAAATGCGCAAACAGCGCAGTAGCGTTGGCTTGAAAAACCAATTATTAAAATAAGATCCCTTTATTGATCATAACGGATTGTTACATGTTGGTGGGCGATTGAAGAACGCTAACATAAGTGAGGAGATGCGGCACCCGATAATCATACCACATAGGAGTCGGTTGGCAGAGATTCTCATCGACGAAGCACATCAACTAACATTTCACGGTGGACCACGTGTAACCCTCGCCAAACTACGTCATTACTATTGGATAACTAGTGGGAACAATGCTACTAAGAAGCAGATACAAAAATGCGCGATTTGCCGAAAACATGAAACAGGAAGACAGTTTCAACTAATGGGCGATCTTCTCGAGGAGTGATGCCACCCCACTCCACTCTTCTATCACATAGGCGTCGATTACACGAGGTTTGTGGAAATTAAAACAAACAAAGGACGTGGAGTTAAAACAACAAAAGGTTACGTGGCAGTTTTCATTTGTATGGTCACCAAAACTGGATTAACAAGAATTGGAATTAACAAGTTCTGCCTTCTTGGCTGCGTTGAAGACGATGGCAGCTAGGCGAGGAGCTCCACGACATCTTTACAGCGACCAAGGAACTAATTTCGTTGGCGTCAGCAACATTTTGGAGAATGAATACCAACAATTACAACAAATTTTCCACGACAGTTTCTTGGCAGAAGTGACCGAAATGAAAATCGAATAGCACTTTAACGCACCATCATGGCCGAGTGCCGGAGGCTTATGGGAGAGAGCTGTAAGAAGCCTTACATTAAGCGTGTAATTGGTGAACAAAGACTCACATTTGAGGAATACTCGACTATTCTTGCTCAACTTGTGACTTGCTTAAACACTAGACCTCTGTGCTCCATAGCAGAAAACATAGAAGAGCTCGACTTTTTAACACCAGCACATTTTTTAACAGGACGCACAGGATTAACAGTTATTGAAACCGAAAGGGATGCCAGGACACGTTGGCATTTAATCGAAAAACTAACCGAAGACATTTGGAGAAGGTGGAAGTCAGAATATCTAAGTCAACTAACAGCAAGAAATAAATGGCTGAAACCACAACAAACTTGAAAATAGGCGATTTGGTCGTCATTCAAGAACACACCTGCAAACAACATACCTGCTGGAAAATGGGCTATGGGAAGAGTGGTCGATGTCCACCCGGGCAGAGATGGCTTGTACGGGTGGTTTCTATAAAAACCAAAAATGAAATCGTGAAGAGACCTATCATAAAACTTTCGCTATTACCTATAAATTCGCTGGAAACAAGTGAACAAGAACATAAAACAGAAGACAGTTAAGAAGAGAACAAAACAAGAAAACGTACACCGTCGTTAAGACTAGGCCATGTCAACTTCATTTCTTTAGCCCTAGCATTAACATTATTTATGTTAATCGCAATCAACACTGCGCAGGCCATGATGTATAACATTACAAAATTAAGGAATAATCAGTCCTTATATTTTGATCCTCGCCAAAATCAATCTCATCCCTGACAAATTGACTTTAGTCGTCTATTACGACATGTCACCCTACTGGGAGGGCATGACACCGACAGCGCTAGAAAAACTATTAACTCATTTAGATAACAGGTGTACGTGTGTATAAACAGCGGTGCTTGTAACATGATAGTGCCGCAACTACAGCAAGAGTTTCTCGAACTAAGATACTACAACACGCTCCTGCTGACACAACAATTCATCGCACACTCCAGACAGCGTCGCGGGCTTATCAATGGGTTAGGTGACGTGGCGAATTATTGGATGAGCGTTTCGCTGAACAATGCACTAAGGACATTGAACTCATAAAGCAAAATCAAAATCATTTAGCTAAATTATGGAAAAATCAAACATCTGTTATAGAGTCGGAATACAACGTTCTGAAACGAACTGAAAAGATTATCCGTAAGCAACATGAAACTATAAATCAACATTTAGATACATTGGACAGATTAATAAATGGAGTACAACAAGCAATGAGTACCATGAGCAAATAATTTGCTCCAAACATTAAAGGGGAATCAAGATACTTTACTGTGGTGCTATTCTGTAAAGATCCCACCGTGAAAATTTAGGTGAAGTGAGCGTGATGTGAACTGTCATCCCACCTTACTCTACTAGGCATTGAGCACACTTCAAACTCACTTCACCTAAGTGCTCACGGTGTGATGTTTACAAAATAGATCGGCTGGACACTTTGATGATCAGTTCAACATACATTTATTAACGCCTAAACAAGTACAACAAGAACGCAACGTCATTGCTGGTAGTGATGTGAACCGGTTTCATAAAACCCTAAAAAACCTAATAAAACCGGTTTTTTAAGGTTTTTATGAAACCGGTTCACATCACTAATTGCTGGCCAACTTACGGATGATCTAATGCTACCCATCGATCAAACTGATGTGAGAAAACTGTATCATCTATTGCAAATAAAACCACGGACCACTGAAAAATATTTCATGTTCCAAACAACATTCCCATTAATCAACAGAGAGCGATACAAATTATACAGAGTGATATCGATTCCCAAACAATTCGGTAAATATATGAAAAGCATTCTGCCAAAAATCACAATACATGGCAGTGAATCTAAAAAAGGACTAATACATACCAATAAACAACGATGAGTTTTCAACATGTATCACTCAGGAAGAGACGTAGGTACATGTGTTTGCTAAAGAAGCCTGTTTACTATCTAGGCAGTGACAACAATAATTACTGCCATCTTAATCATGAGTATAGATGAGACTAACCAGTGTAAAGTTGAGCAAACTTTATGTTCAAACATGTGGGTACGGTTGAACGATCCTTCTGAGCATTTATATTACTGCTGCAACAACTATTCCATTAAAATTATTTGTGTAGAGCATATCACAGTCGAATAACTCAACCAAGCAGGATTAATATACCTCGGACAAGGCAAGATTTTACCTTGCATGCAAACACATAATTTGACAACAACATAACAGCTCGGTCAAATATTTACGACCCCAAGATAGACCAGCTAAACAAAATTATCAATGTGAGCATACCGATGGAGAAGGCTCACGACAACCAAACTGAGGAGGACGAAGTAGATTATGACTTGCTCAAAATCGACAAACTAATCAAACAGATGAAAAACAGCGACGTAGAACTATATGAGATGTTGTCACCACATGACATCCATCAATACGTGGTAAGCTACACCCTCGTACTGATAGCGGCTGCGGGCGCGGCCGTGCTTCTGTGGCAGCGGCCACGACGCCGCATGTGACGCGTGCTCATCTCCTCAGACATCGAGCTACAAAGTGTTAACGACGACTCGTGTCGTTAACATTATTGCTTGTGGGCGACTACGTAACAAGGCTGACCGTCAGCCCAGTGCTCAAAGTGCAGTGCAAGTGTGAGTGGTTAAAAACAAAATAAAGTGTGTTCGCCGATCTTAAAAATAAACACTAGAGACATTAAGATTACTTATGCCTTAAATGCTTCTATAAACGCTATTGTTTCTTATTATCTTAAGAATCATCACTAACTAACATCATAACTAACATGATTGTACAGACGCCAGCAAATCAAGCTACTACAATCTGTCAAACTTTAATAGATTTTCAACTTTATCGCTAAAGCATTAGGTTCAAGGTTGATTGGGAAAATTTGACAGTTTCGGGTAGCTTGATCTGCTGGCATCTGTACTATCATCAACTCGTCTCAACAGCATCTTTGCCGCCCCGGAATATGTTCGGTCTAGGCAACCGAACACTTGCTAACGCAACAGTTTACAACATTCATGGTACTTGTATCTAAATGACAATTTTATTAATATACTAGCTATGCTCCGCGACTTCGTTCGCATGGATGTCATAAGATAAACAATATACTAAAATAAGAGCCACATTTTAATAAAACTCCCTAGTCCCCCGACTCGTCGCCAACCGTCGCGTTGAATCGCCCTCCCGCGCTATTAGTTTTCGTTTAGTGTTCTTTCCGACTTTTTTCTTTTTTCTCGGCTCCTAAGGGTCGTAGCTTGATGTTAAATAGCCTATAACTATCCTTGAAAATTGGGCTACCAAATGCAAAAAGAATTTTTGAAATCCGACTTTCTGTTCATAATTTCATGGGTTTTAATTTTTTTGTGCGGAACCCTAATTATTTTTCTAAAATAAAAGTAATCTAATTTACCCGTCGTAACATCAGATATCTGACAGTGAAAGTCCCGTCAAAATCGGTCCAGCCGTTTCGGAGATTAGTCGGAACAAAAAACACTTCAATTTTTTTATTTGTATAGATTACTTTAACATCAGTGCATTACCAGACGTTAAGCGGACCGGGTGCATTCAAAACATTTAACATATTAACATTTTACTTTAAGACATTTAACATTAACCTTGAAGAACATTCAATAAACTCTTTAAAACCATATCCTAACAGTGCTTTAATATTACCTACGGCCTTGCACCTCGAACATATCTATCCCAAGGAAATCGTGAATTTACTGTCTAAGAAATGAAAGCAAAGAAAGCGGTGGCAGCAGACAAGATGTCTGCGGGATAAAACATTATTAAATAACCTTACAAAACGATAAAAAAATTCTACAATTTGAGGATAAATGTCTGAATGCTAACCTTGTGCAGCTAACCGACAAGGAAAGCAACAAGAAAACTAAAAAGGCCGATTATGCAAATACCGTCCATCAGAAACAGCGACGGAAAATGTGGTATATATAACCAATGAACAAAAAGCGTTTAGGTTTGCCCAATACTTAGAAGAACTTTTCAACCCAATGAGAGCTCCATAGAAATACTTGAGAGTGTAAAATTATCACATAGTCAATGAATTCGGCTTGTGACTCCCAAAGAAGTTCTGAGAGAAATTCAAAAAAACATTAGCTCGAAAAAATCCCTGGGTTACGGCCTCATAACAGGAGAAACTCTAAAACCTGCCGCGCAAAGTCATAGTTAAGCTGACCACAATGCTGCATTTATGCTAAAACTTGGACCTGAGCCTTGGAAGGTTGCTGAAGTCATTGTGATTGCGAATCCTGGGAAACCACCCTATGAAGCATCATCATATAGACCCATTTCCCTGGTGTATTATCGAACTATTTGAAAAACTGTTATTAAAACGGTTAAGACCAATAATAGAAGAAAAAGACCTAATACCAAACCATAAATTTGGCTTCAGGAAAAAACATTCTACAATAGACCAGGTAGACAGAATAACTAACATTATTGATAAAATACTCGATAACAAGCAAGTCTGCGCCACCGTATTCCTAGATGTCGCGCAAGCTTTTGATAAAGTTTGGCATGAGGGTCTGATACACACATACATTAAACACAAACACACACACATACACACACAAACTACACATAAACACACATTACACACACACACACACACACACACACACACACACACACACTCACACACACATTACACTACATTTAAACTCAAACGCAAGCTACTGCCAGAATTTGCAGACATTCTAGAATCATATTATAAGTAACAGAATGTTTAGAATAAGGCAAGAGGATGCATTTTGAGAGATAAAAACTATAAAAGCGGGGGTACCACAAGGAAGTGTTTTAGGCCCAATCCTGTACTTGCTATACACATGTGATATAACAGAGCTGGAAAACAACACCATTGCGACCTATGCAGATGACACTGCTATTATGGCTACTGGGTCAAGCCACAAATAAGCAGTAGAAAAAGTTCAAATAGCTGTGACCAAAATTTATGACTGGACACAAAAGTGGAAGATAAAACTGAATGAGTCAAAATCAATTCACATTGACTTCACTAATAAACACTGCGAATACCACCTAATCTATATAAACGGCATGCAAGTGCCTTATTCTAATACAGCCAGTTACCTTGGCATAACTCTTGACGCCAAACTGCATTAGAACTCTCACGTCAAAAAGAAAAGACAGGAACTCGACATACGTTATAAAAGTATGTATTGGTTACTCGGAAGGAAATCCTGTCTATCAATACATCATAAAATTATATTATACAAGCATATTATTATGCCAATTTGGACGTATGGCATCCATCTTTAGGGCTGTACTAAAAGAACCAACGTTAGACGACGACGACGTTAGATAATTGTAATTTTATTTATGTGAGTACCCAATGCAATGTTTTTAATTTTATTTATAATAGTATGATAGTATGATTGTGGTGTGTACTGAATCTTGGTTACTAACATAATTCGTAAGTATACTAACAAAAATATGGATCACTGTATCTGAAGTAAAATAAATAATAATAATAAAATAATTCAGCAATTCCAAAATAAAGTACTCAGGAATGCTGTAAATGCACCATGGTACATTAGAAATGACGACCTCCACCGTGACCTAAAAATGGAACCCGTTACCACAATCATCCAAAAATTTGCTGAAGCCCACGAACACAGACTCCACCGACATGTTAATTTCGAGGCAATTCAGCTGCTAGACAACACGGACATAGTGCGTAGGCTAAAGAGAACTAAACCATTTGAGTTAGTGTAGTGTATAAATAGTGAAAATAGTAACAATGATGGTGTTTTTATTTATCAGACCCTAAGAGAGTGCTACGGAATTGTGTAAAAGTGCAAGTGGACACTATTCTTAGTTATAACGTAATTTTCACGTAAAATAATAAATTAGAGTTAAATTGCTTATAAGTCTATTAGGTTAGATTGTAATAAATTAAGAGCTTTAGTTCTTAATAATAAAGGAAAAAAAAGAAATAATGTACTGTTACGGACTTTCTGACGGTAACGCTGCTGAGGCGCGGAGAGAATATCAACTTCGTTTTCCAACCGCCGACTCCCACACGTTCTGTCTTCGGATCGACTTATCGGCGACTATCTGAAATTGGCAGCGTCGTCCAAAGAAGCAGGCAAATTGACACTGGTAGTTCCCGAAGATACACGGCTGAGGACGATGAGTTGATTCTTCAACGTTTTATCGACGACCATATCGACAAACATCGTAGCGAGTAAGCTTGGTATGTCACAGTGGAAAGTCTGGTCTGTAGTTCACTTGTCAGGCCGACATCCACACCACTACCAACCCGTCCAGTCATTAGAAGAGGGAGATCCGCCGAGACGGCTTGAATTTTGTCGTTTTATGCTAAGTGCCGATGCCGAAGGCGAAAACTTAAAACATTCTGTGGACCGATGAGTCATGGTTTGACTGTGATGGTATCATAAATTACCACAACTTACATTACTGGACACCGAAGGCAAAAGCAAACCCTAAGAAACTGAAACCAACCGCATCTCAGCGTAGATTCTCGCTTAATGTTTGTATGGGTATTATCGACGACAATTATGTTAATTGGCACACATTTTTTACACCGAACACTAAATGGGGAACTTTATGAAGATTTCATAAGAAATCATTTAACAGCACTGCTCGCTGATGTACCGGAAGAAACAACAGCAAACATGATT
Source organism: Fissipunctia ypsillon (assembly GCA_947568875.1). Lineage (NCBI taxonomy): Eukaryota > Metazoa > Arthropoda > Insecta > Lepidoptera > Noctuidae > Fissipunctia > Fissipunctia ypsillon. Next base: position 29,447,649 of record OX387643.1, read on the forward strand.
TATCAACATGACGGATGTCCAGCCCACTTCCGAATCACAATTCGACAATTGCTGGATAAATACTATCCAAACCGGATGGATAGGGCGCGGTGGGCCGATTCCGTGGCCTGCACGAAGCCCTGATCTGACGCCGATAGACTTTTACGTCTGGGGTCATATGAAAGGCCTAGTTTATGTGACCCCAGTAAATTCAATTGAAGAACTAAGGAAGAGAATAACAGATGCGGCCGACCTGATGAGGGCAACAATAACATCAAGGATCATGAAAACCGAAGCGAGGAAGCGAATAAGAACATGAATTGGAAGCCGAGGGAAGCACATCGAAGCAGACGTGTGAAATGTGTGTAATTAAATTTTTTAAATTGTTAATGATTAAAAATAATAATAATGTTCACGAAATTATTTAATTTGATTTTCCGAATATTCACCCGTTTGTGAGACGCACACCTTCCTGTACTAAATCAAAAACGATTTTCATAATGTAGTCCATGACTTTGTATTAACTTTCATACCTTGTTGGATAGCTGATAAGACAAGGATATTTTACTATTAATTTGTACATCAGGCGTAGTCATTTTGTTTTGTACTAGATAACATTTTGTATGAAGTAATAGCAAAAATTACAAAAAATTTAATGTTTGATTAGTGATATTTGCCAAGGTTTTAGGCATTATTGAACTTTTAATTATTATCAAAGATTTGCTTCAGCATCAACTATGATAATAACTTAAATTTCAGTACAGTCGCACCGTAAATCATTTTTAAATTGGCTTCAAATGATTTAATCTGGGATTTTTCATGACAAAAAAACAAAAAATCTAACTAACTCAAAAACTACTGAATTTCGGTAGAACATTTGGTGGCTTAATTTATTGCATTTGAACCCTACTATGACATCCTGCAAGGAATACGTCGAGTTACCAGTAACCCTGTAGAGAGCATGTAATGCTTTTTTGGAACGAAGTACTTTAACGTGGCTTGCGGTAGGAGTTGACTGGTAGAAATCGTCACGTAACGAAAAACTGTTATGCGCGAAAATGTCAGCTTCAAGGTCTCAGGTTTCAAGTATCAAAAGTTTTTGGTTTTTAATACAGAGCCAATTAGTAGAATATTTTAGCTTCTAAAAACATAAACTAGATGGTTCTGTATTAATACAAAGGGACAAAAAATATATAGGTACCCCAAGGTAGTTGAGAAAATGCTAGGCAGATGATGATGAAGATACAGCGAAAAAAACTTCGTGCTAACCGAGTATCCTACGACACCTCCCGACTTTTTTTTTATTTAAAGAAAACTACATAAGAGGTCAAAAATAAACATAAAAAATTGTCTTAGGAAATTCTCCGTACCTACTATCGTACGTCCAGTCTGTTAATTCTTTGGCAATTTTTGTTTTACTGCATGACGCGATAAGTTTCATATACTTATGCCGCAAATCATGGTGAAGTTATTGTAAAATAAAAAATGCGCATTTTCATATATGTGCAGAAACTTTTAGCGAATTCAGTTTTGACGAGGGTGACGAATCTACGAGTAGTGTACATACAGGCCACTTATTTCTTACAATGTAGGACTTAAATACCTTACATATCCACATATTACTTAAAATAGAGTCAATCGCAGTACGCTGTGGATTTGGAGCTGTATCGCAAAATGCTCATGCCACAAAAATTGCAGCCAAAGTGACCTCTGCGCTGCCACCGACGACGCCATGAAAGTGGTGAAATTTTGTGCCAACAAAATAAACTCTCGTGCCATCGAAACGTATAAGAAGAAGAAGTATCCGCATGGAATAAATCTATGACACATAATTGGACCTAGCTAGAAATATCTATCTAAAAGTGTAAAAAGAAAGATACAGCACTGAAGCACTCACAAAATAACATTTTTTATTAGGTATTTCATTTGTTCATTTCAATAATGAATAGACCTATGATTATTAACTTTTTATTAAAATTCCCGCCTAGTTCTCGATACCAGAATTCGACGAAAACCAAAGCAGAGTTACCTGTTTTAAATACTTCATGCAAAATCAATAAATTCCACATTCTAGCGTGGTTCGTAACTAGAACGAGTGAAATAACATTTACTTCAACGTATCGTAAAATAATGAGTCACTGTATGATTGAAATTACATACAGATTACAATGATAAAGACATGCAAGGTGAGAAATTAATCTGTAATTCTACCAAATATAGTATTCGATAAAATTGTTTCATAAATAGTAGGTAGAATGATATAATCTTGACATAAAATAAGTATTGGACTTAGATAAAATGAAAAAATTAAATGCCTGTGATAGAATAAAATGATAAAATTTAAAGTTTGGCAACACTAATAAATACTGTCAAAACTCGTACGAAAACAATATTGAATTATAATGAGTAAAACATATTTTTTGCTATAAAACATTATAGTGTTCTAGTCTACTATTGTTTATCACCAATAAAAATGCTACATTGTATTTATAAACTTTAGAACAACATAATATAACCGGGACAGCATTGTAAAACGTTCAAAATGGTACATATTTTTAATTATGGACATTTCATGATTTCGGATTTGATTCAAAATTCCCGCCATAACCTAAGTAGCGTACGTGAAATGTTTTTTCATTTTTCGATTTGATTATGGCGGACCGCAGTTGGTGGGTGAAAGAAGTTCATAATCATTTAGTGTGAGTGCATATAAGTTGTTTAACGTTCATGTGATAGTAAAAATTCATCCGCACCGCAAGGGTGTATGCCTGGGTGGGCGGAAACAAGATATGGCAGAGAACAGAGGTTCGGACAACGTCGTTATGCCGGACATTACCGAAGTTTCCGAAGCCGATCCCCTGTCGGCGGGGGCCGATCACGATGCCGACCGATCTGATGGCGGAGCTGTTTTGTCGACTGCAATCAAAAATACAAGATTGTCTAGTGATTCTAATGGCGTGGTCACGGTGCCAGTGTCTCTGCCGGTCGGCACACTTATTACTGGCACGACATTTAACGTGATAACGTCAGATCAGCTGCCGCATTTCAAGCCTATGATATGTGTTGACAATGGGTTTATATCAGGTGGGCCAGTGACAGATGACATAAAGCCGACTCATATCGTGATACAGAACCCTCCATCGCCTGCGACTCGGCAGGAGGAGAGCGGCTCGAGTACACCCAGTGCGCGGCACACGAGTGCTCGCTCATGGGCAGAGACTGCTAACATGCCCATCCTGCCCATTCGATGCAAGAATACGCCGGCTGAGCTACATAAACAAAGGTTCGGCTCTGGGGGCAGGGGCAGATGTATAAAATATGGAATGGAATGGTACACACCAAGTGAATTTGAGGCCTTATGTGGAAGGGCTTCTAGTAAAGACTGGAAGAGGTCTATTAGGTTTGGTGGGCGAAGTATCCAGGCCCTGATAGACGAGGGGATACTGACCCCTCATGCAACAAGCTGTACTTGTGGGGCATGCTGTGATGATCAGTCAGGTGGGGACTGTGATAGTACTTTATTATGATACAGTAAGTCAGTAATTAGCCAGGCTTAAACATAGCAAAAAGTACATCACTTAATTTAATAGGTAATAGGCATGCAAAACATTAAAATCATGACAACAGTCTACTAGGCTAAATAAGCACATTCTTGTGTTGATGATAATTTCAAAACGGACCACTTAGGTATCAAAACTTACAATAAATGAAAGGTATACGTGTAAAATCTCTAATTTACTATTGTATTAATTCCTTTAGAACCATTATGTAATGTTAGTTAGTGAAGGAAAGGGGCTATACTATAAGGTAATACTGGAGATATTGGTGAAAGACTACAGAAAATGATAAACCTAAAAGCTTTTAGAAGTCATTAAAAAACATTACATTAATGCTGCTTGCATAAATGTAATGTTTTTTAATGATATTATATATACATATATAATAAACATTACATAGAAAATGAACCATTTTATGGTAAAACATAGTTTTCCACGGTAATGTGTTAGCCGGGGGTATGGTTTTAACAAATTTCTGTTGTATTATCACAATAAATTATATATTATAATTATTACATGAATGAATATTTAAATTATGAAAATGTATTACACAGTACAATGTTACAAGTGAGTACTGTAATATCATAACCTAGCTGAACATTATAAGTAGTAGAAAAAACACAGATTATATGGTATTTCATTAATGAAGTTTATACGGCCCCAGTCGAGTCCAGACTGGGGCCGTATTATGATGATCCAATGCGTGAGAGAGACGGAGCTATACATGACCAATAGCACCATCTCATTTTCTCAACAGAGTCATGATGGCATTAATACTTCATAATACAGTGACTGAATCTTCCTAATGCCGAGTATCTGATTACAACTCAGAAATAATTAATATAAAACAAAATCATGAAGACTTGTTGACTCTAAGGTTGACTCTAAGGAATCAAAAAGCAGGATTATTCAACAGGTCAGAGCAGCATCTCTAAAATTCAACAATTTTATTAGTAAAGCTAATAATTTCTCTGAACATAATTCTAAGTAAAATTTCTGTAGTCATCTTTCACTGGAATCAACAAAGCTTTTATAAAGGTCTCACAGCAGCAATTCAATACTCAATACTTTATTGAATTCTACAATGTATATGCTTAGGTGGTAAACATTAGCTAAAGATCAATCATGGACCCTGTCGGGCACAGCAAAAAAGTAGGGAGAGATGAGGACTTATCATTAATTAATGTTATTATTGTTAATTTCTATGAAACTCCACAGAAGTATTTTACACTATAAATAGGATATACAACTCGTAAACTTTCTGCAAAGCGGACTGCATGACCATGCAAGCCAATATTAACAACACATACCTGAAAATATTAGGTGTTAAAAGTAGTACGTAAAATAAGTTGCATTTTTAGAAACAAACAATATTGTGTGCCTTTGCTTACTTAATATGGCAGGTAATCAGAATTTTGTTCTTACCAAACTATGAATATGAAAATTGGTACCTACTCTTGTTACTTTAGGTCTTATCAAAATTGTTTACTACTCAATATGTGGGCGTCCAAGCAAAAAAGGTCCAGTGGGGTATTAAGACCAGATTCGGTATCTAGAGTAGTCTATTGATAATAAGGATTAAAAAAATATTAAAAAATTGGCACATTTTTTTTTTGTTATCAGATATTTGAAGTTGAAACTCTGAAAAAAATTAATTTGAGAATAAGCATTTTCAAAGTTTGATTTTTGGTACTTAGTACCTACATTTTCTGATGTTTCTAAGTACATTTTCTGGTACTTAGAAATATCATATAAAGACATTTACTATATGAATTTGTAGATAATTGAGCATTAATTAATAATCAATTAAAATCGAGAAATGCAATTTTTTCACCCAACTTTACAAAACTGCGTATATCTTGGAAACTAAATGCCGAAAACTGAACCCTTTTTGCTTGGACGCCCACATATTATTACTAGTGGGCTAAATTAGGTGAGCAGTTTATTGAACAGTGTTGATGTAATTAACAAAACAAATGCAATCATATGAGTTTGAAAGGAGTTGCTTGATTTTCAGTTTGTTTAGCCAATGTTACTTTTCTGTATAAAAGGTTTAAGACAGCAGTTTAACAGACATACTGCCAGCTAAATTGGCACACATTTCACATTAATTTAGTTAATAAAATATTGGCTTTTTTTCCCTTCCCATGAAAACAGCTCACCTAATTCAAATTACTGTTATATACTGCTAATATAAATCTATAAAGCCAAATTGAATAGCTATTTGATTTTTCACTTTCCAGCCATGGGTCCTGTGCGGTTGTTCACACCTTACAAGAGAAGGAGACGCCACAACCAAGAAGGAGAAGAGAAGAAGCCAAAACTGAAGAGAGAATCCAGCATAGGAGATGGAGATGTTGATAACATCCACCAGAGCAGCAACAATAGCAACAATTCTAAGGAGGCCTGGCAAACAATTGCTGAAGGCTTGGACACCAACGCTGACTACCATTTATTAGAGAATCCGGACACCAATGCTGAATCCATTTCAGGTAAGCTTTATTAATCGATGGAAATGATAGGAAAGTTGAAAGAGGAGCTGTAGGATTATGGGCTTTATGTCTTGTAACATAAAGGCCGCTGTTGGTTAGACTTCTTCACTTATTGAAAGACTTGACTTGAAATTATTGAGTTGTTATAGAGGCCGAAAGATTATAGACTATATGTTTTACAAAATGTAGGTATGCTTTTGGTTAGACCTTATTCTTTCTTGACAGATCTTACCATAATTACAATGAATTTTTTTTGTCTATATTTGAATCAGAGTCTGGGATAATTATCAAGTTTTGGGATAACAAACTAAATACCATACATATGACATAGTTCAAATTCCATTGCAACTAAAACCCTTTTCTTAGAAACTAGCGACCTGCCCCTGCTTTGCACGGTTTTTACGACTTGACTTAACATCGAGAATTTTTTATTATAAGTAAAGTTTAATATTAATCTATACTAATATGATAAAGCTGACGAGTTTGTTTGTTTATTTGAAAAATTATTTTTGCATTTGATAGCTCAATTCTTGAGTAAGGTTATTTGCTAGAACAATACCAAAAAAGGACATTTGGGTAGGCCGCAAAAAGTACTCTAACTGCCAGACCATAATTGAAACTAACTGAGAAAAAAAAAACAACAAACAATGACCCACACATAGTCGTCACATTCACAATAATTAAAATAATATAATACCTACTTTACAAAGTAAATAATCATGTCATCGTGGCAATGGAATGAATATAATGCCTATATCTAGTCAAGGTATGAGAAAATTAGCTCAGCTTTGCTTTCATTTCCAGACAGCATACCAGCCAGAGTTAAACGGGGTGAATTAGTATGTCATTGGGAATACAGACACAACTTCGAAAGAGATTTAAATACATGGTTGACTACATTTTTAACCTTTTTAGTACGTATGTAAAAATAATAACACTGGTCAACAAAATTTTATACCTACGTTTTTTGCTTGCCTACTAATTTTGAATTACTTACCTACCCTCATTTTATTACAATATTTATTTTGATTCCATCAGGTTTCGTTTTCGTGTTACAGCTACTACCCACAAAATTGAAAATTAACCGTTTTTGTTTCACTTTGTATTCAGAGAATTTATTTATTTGAAGAGCATAGTGTTTTTTCTGTTTTCTGAGTTAAGTGATTCTTAAATAATGTCAAGAAAGTGTAAAAATGATCCTGACAAGTTTTGTTACATTTGCGGCGACATTACTTTTAAAACTCAGCGAAGGAAAGAAAGACTGGCCCAAAAGGCAATCTCTTAATCCAGGACAAAAAAAAAAAAATTAAAAATCCTCCATTGGTGCAGCCTGTACAACATAAGGTCGCCTTCGGCATCAAACCTTTACATGAGCTACGCCCACTCTTGGATAAAAGGATCGACGCAGTCGGATTTCCCAATAAGACTTTTATTCACATGGCACATCCTACCTAAGTCTAAAGAAAAATGACCTAACGTCAAACATACTGGATGATTTTTTTTACCGTCTCGAAATTTTTACAGGGTGTTCTACCCATGGATATGAACAACTTTCACTACGGGACCAACTCTGAAATCACGAAAAAAAAATCTGCTGTTTCATACATTTTGGTCAAGAAGTAGGTTTGAACTTTTCTATTAAACAGTAGATTTTTTTTTCGTGATTTCAGAGTTGGTCCCGTAGTGAAAGTTGTTCATATTCATGGGTAGAACACCCTGTAAAAATTTCGAGACGGTAAAAAAAATCACCATTATATATGTTTACCACCTTTACACATAAAACTTGGCCTCATGAAAAACTTCGTGAAAGCTATGAATAGGAGTGGTGACGGCTTTTTATATTTGAAAGAAAAAATTCCTAAGCTGAGTGAGGCAAAAATTAAAGATGTATAAGATATTTGTTGGCCCTCAAATCAGGCAATTGATGAAAGATGATATATTTAAAGCTTAGTGATTTTGAAAAATCAGCTTGGCAATCTTTCATGAAAGTAACTTCTAATTTTCTAGGAAATCACCGATCAAGTGACTATAAAAGTATTATCGTGGAGCTGTTATGTACTTATAAAGCTTTGGGCTGTAATATGTAATTGAAGATACATTTTCTTCATTCACATTTAGACTTCTTTCCTGAAAATTTGGGCGCCGTCAGCGATGAACACGGTGAAAGATTCTACCAAGATATTTCTACCAGAGAAAAACGATATCAGGGCAAGTGGAGTCCACGTATGCTAGCGAATTAATCTTGGACATTACAACGAGACGTCCCTGAAGCAAAATGTAGACGAAAATTATAAAGCTACATTTATATCAATGTTGCAATATAGCGGAATAACTTTTTTTGTTGATACAAACTGAAGATTTCTAAAATTTAATAAAATCGAATTACAAAAAAACTATTCGTATTTGAAGCATTCTAATTTTATTTCTATTATCCTTTCCCTGTCCTAAACGTAACTACACAAAATTTTTCATGTTACATGCAAAATGTGTTTTTTTGTTGACCAGTGTAATATAATAATAATTATCTCTTAAAATAATAATAATCTCATTGAACGTTTTGTTTACATTCACCCCTGCATGTCTAACCACCCCGTTTTTCGGTACTAAATAAATAAATACATATAATTATAATATTATAATTAAGTATATTATTTAATCTACTGTTTCTGCTTGAGATAATATCAACAACTTTTGTTGCTGACTATAGGTACTTACTTACTTTCACTGAATGCACTTTCCAATGTATTCCTTTGTATAAGGTCTGTATTGAGGATTACAATAAATAAAAGGGTCCATTATGTAGGATTCATATAATTTCCTTTCCCCCCATAATAATATGTTCGTCCATGTATACCTACGTTCTTTCAAAAATGTTTTTAATAATAGAGAGTAACTATGCATCCTGTCTAAATAGGGCTAACTATCTAAATAGGGCTGTTTGTAAATGAACCGTGCCTTATTGCTCTTTGTTATATTTTAAAGGGTCTTTGTTAACACAGGGGTTGAGGGAGCATATTGTGTGAGAAGTGGTCTATGCACCAATAAAGATGTTAGGGGTTGAGGGAGACTTGGCACTTTTGTATGGGATGTAGTCTATGAGCTAATAGAAATGTAATTTATATTATGTTATGTATTTTTAATCTGACTGAGCGTTTTTAACGTAACAAATAATGTACTCAATGCTAGCCAGAGCAGCAGGGGGAGCAGAGCAGGAGGGGCTCGTGGCTAAATTATAACAGGCGCACGGGTCGATCGAAGTATTAGCTGCGCTTGTCGCAGTCGGTTCGTGGCATATGAGACCCCTCCGTGTCTCGGAAAACACGTTAAGCTGTTGTCTCGGCTGTCATTCGTAGATCTTTAACAGTCGTTACGGGTATCAGAAGCCCATAAGACTGACAACCAGTCTTACCAAGGCGTATCGACGTATTGTCCTGTAACTGGGTTGTGGAGGTCAGATCCGGTAAGACTGGAAGCTAACCTAAACATAGTTGGGAAAAAGCTAGGCAGATTATTTTTTTCTGCTGGCCAGAGCACATAAATATAGAGAATTACAGAGCTGTTGCGTTTATTAATGTCATTATTGCACACGTGTACGAATATTTCAATATAAGATGTCATAAAAGAAAAAAAACATAATTTCTGGTTAAGCCAGCAGTCGATTACGAACCATTCTTAATCATAATTTTTGATATCCTTAGGTTTGAATGACATTTTAATAAACAGTCGTATGTACTTGCTTTGCTACATACATTACCACATCACTATTGCAATTGCTCCATATAATATACCTACCTACAAATTTCTCAAAATTCTTTTGCCTTTGCGAATGATAATGTAATGAGTATGCGACGCGAAAAAGCTTTATTTGCAATCGTGTTCCCATTAAATTGGTCATAGATAATAATCTCTAGAAGTAGGTATGTAACTTTGGTGCTGTGCTTAGACATAATGATCTCAAGTTTTGAAGTTATGCTCTCTGAGGTTTACAGAATGAGACAATTGATAAACATGATCTAAGAAAGTCCAATCAGCCAAGTAGCGAGTTGCGCTGTGCTTAGAAATAATGATCTCAAGTTTTTAAGCTCTGTGAGGTTTACAGAATGAGTCAATTAAAAGAAAATTAAGAAAATATATTTGTACCCATCATACATTGAGTCCAATATTATGTGCGAAGTAATCGAACGCGAACAGCTAAATGTATTTAATATAGCCGACGCGAAAAAATAAGCGTTATTCGGCGACGAGTGCTGTGCTGCTGTGATGCAATTCCAATTAAATTGATATAATTTTCACTTATTTCATGTTTCAGCAATCAGCGAACTTAACAGTAATTGTGCTGTAGTGGCTTTAACTTTCGCCTTAAAATCCATGTGTTCGGCTTACAAACTTAGTAACGACATCGCTCTCAAGCTACATGAATTATGACTTAGGTTCAGGTAAACCTTCTTGGTCTGAAATACCAAATACTTGTCTTAACTTTGAACTTGCTGTGCCCGCAACTCGAATCTACTCGCGACTAATATATAACCTTGCCAGAAAATTACAAAGAAGTACGATAAAAAAATTACGTTAGTCAGATGCTCAACAAAAAGCAAGCCGTTGTGCTGTACAATAACGAAGACACAGGTTCGACTCTTGCCTCTACGCGATTAGCAATGAATTACAACACAATTTGTGTTGGAAACTAAACTCATAATAGAAAATAACACATGTGTATATTTGGACAAAATTAGCACAAAAATAGACAAAATTAAACTAGTCGTATCAAATGCAGTGCGCATGTCATAGTTATTATTAATTGTTGTCTAATTGTAATTACTTATATCTACCATTATAAAGCAAACTTGACTCCCGAGCGACTTTAATTACTCATCACTTTCAGCACTATGTCTGCTTTTGCGATTTATTTGCGCCGCTTTGCTTGTTTTTTTTTTGTTTTATGATGGACCCTTTTATTTTATGGATTGGTCAAATTATTTTAAGTACATTAATCAGTTAATCGTTTATTCTTGTCATAAATGCTTAAGATTTAATAGATTTTAATTACGCATTGAATTAGCGTGCCCTTTGAGAATAACAATTTATCTACATTTGACAATGTCGTGGAAATGAATGCCTAGAATTTTAGTGCTGCAGGACTTATATTCCCTATCTTTCCATATTCCTGTCCCGTTTCAAGTATTAAATTGTATTTTAAGGATTCCTCTCGCATACTCAATAATTAATTAATGATGGGCTTAAACTCAACGCTGGTACCAATTGTCATGTTACTTGAGAATTGTCAAAGCAATTAGGAAACCAATAATTAATTCAGTGTTTTTCGTCAAGATTACGTCCTTTAAGAACCGAGCCGCGGCGACCACAAGCAACCGGGACATAAAATACATTCTTCAATAATCATGTAGGTTTGCTGTTACGGAGAACCGCCTGTAGGAAGGTACTAATGTTTCGATATTCTACGTACATATCGATGATACCTAAGGGCTTTTCAAATAATTATCTTTCGAATCGATATAAATAAATCACCATAACTACATACGTGGTAAATCGGGATTTCGGAACCAATTAAATAACACGCGTGGATCTTCCGCGCCCACATTTTTATTATTATTAGTATCGTTTCCACCTAGGGCATATACTTACTAAGAAAACATACTTACTTTATACAAGTATCTTTCGTTTGTAGTTCTTCAATAAAGGCCCTGAATGTTTCCCATATGACCATCGCAAATTCTTGAACAATTTTTTTTTGCTGCTGTCCACTCTATCGATGCAATTAGTCTCCCCTATGTACACCCCCGAATTTAGTACCAGCATTCCAACAAGATTTTGGGGAGGCTGGAGAGAAATTAATAACTGTCTGCTTTGATTCCGGATCGCTCGCCTCATGTGTCTGGACCAGGTACCTACATCATTTATGTCGTCCCCTCGCAGACGAAATTATCCCCTCGAATTAATCTCGTTTCAAGGTTAAAATAGCCACGTGTAAGCAAAATAATAATTATACCATCGTTTTTATCCCTACCTGTCATGTCATTATTTTGGAATTATAATAACTCAAGCAAAAAAGGGATTTAATATTGTATGTATGTCGAAAGCTTTGATCATGTTAGTCTAATCCGGAATATGCAAATTATGGTGTCCTCTTTTGTTGCAAATTCTTTATAGTTGTAATAATCGGGTACTGTACATCTGTGGTATTTAACTTACTTAGTAAAACGGGTATCCAAAAAGATTTGGCGTTTTTTCGTTCACTTAGTGCCAAGTTAGCGGTCTAGTGTTACACAGCATTATTTATTTATATATTTATTTATTTGGGACCAACAAACAGTAACACATTATATCTGCGCAAATAATATAAATAAATATATTATATAAATGTGAAACTCACACCGTTATCCACAGCATATACATGAAGTTCAGTGTTCTTCTTGTCCTTCCATCCATTTTCGCCCACTACTGGGTGTCACCTCCTTGTGGTGAATTGACCATTTCTTTACCAGATGCCTCATGTTATGATGCATGAATTTTCATTAGAATAGAACCTCTAGTAATGTCATTAATACACTGACAGATTTCGCTTAGGTGTTCACGTCTTTCGACTTGACATAATTCGGTTGGGTTGAGTTTTTTCATCAGGAATTTCTCAGCAGCAGCCCGGAATCTGTATTTGCGCCCGGTTGATGGCAATAGGCTCGCCCACTATTACATGGCACTTATATATAACTGGTGATATGTGGGTGTACTATAGTTACCATGGGACGAACATCTATACACTGTAAGGACTATTCTCGCTTGCAGCGCGCGGCCGCTATGATAACGCTTGCTAACAGATGTGGTCATCGTGTGTAGGGGAGTTTGTTTTCATATTGGTCAGATGTAAGTTTCCTCGATAGTACACCTATGCTAAACGCTTCGGGGATTAAAGGCGTGATGTCATTTTATAATTCGATGTTTCGGCTCTACTATACGTTTCAGCACTAGTAACTAGGTAATGTAGAAAACTTGGCTTATTTTTTATAAGTTGGTATTTTTTTGGTGGCACATAAAATTTAAAATACGTCGTATTCTTAAACTGTGGATGGCACCACTAATTTGTAAAATAGAACATTTTTCGAATACGACTTAGATCAGAAAAAAAAATTGTAGTATGTTCATCAAAGGCAATTTGATCGTTAAAGACACCTTCAATAAAAATAGGAATTAGGTACTTAGCCCTTATGTACTTTTTATAATAGGAAATTATTAGGTAATGATTTATAGGGCTTTTCAAGAAAAATATTCGTTGGCAAGCCAAAGGTACACAAATGTTAAATGTATTTTTGGTGTATGTCGCCATTCGCCATCGCCTGTAACCTTTTGATACCGTAGACACAATAATACACCTCTCATCAAAACAATCGAAACGCTTCCTAAGATTATATTTTTAATGGATTATTAGAAAAATTGTTTCTTTTAACAAGTCATTTCTAACCGGGTATGGAGATTTTATGAAATACAAGAACCAGATACGTAAATAAAAAACAAAGTACAATTTATTCAATAATTTATATTCCCTCCCCGGGCCCATGACTGCTTCCATACGGTTCTTCATGGATCATATGAGAGTCACGACTACATGTTATGGAATATTATCCCATTCTTCTTGAATTGCGTTTTTCAGCTGGTCTCTGCCGCAATATCTCTTGCTCGAACTCGTCGTTTTAGTTCATCCCACAGGTGCTCTACGGGATTCATATCCCGGCTTCTTGCTGGCCATTTCATAACGGAGACACCAACTTCACTGCGATAATCTCGTACGATTCCTGCGGTATGGGCCCTGGCAGTATAATGCATTAATATGCAGTCTTCGCCAATGAAATGTGCAGAGGCAACCATGTGTGCCCTCAATGCAGCACTGTGCATAACGTTCTCCCGCTCTTCTGTATACCTTCTTCCTTCCATCATTACCATACAGCGTAATTTTACCCTCGTCAGAAAAGAGAACCTTGCTCCATTGTAGGTATGACCAATTTAGTGCTCACGTGCAAACTGAAGGCGCGCTCTTCGATGGTCAGTTGTTAATTTCGGCCCATTGGCTGGCTTGTGTGGTACCAATATACGTTCCTTCAATCTTCTTTCCTGTAGAGTTACTCATAGTCACTCTTCGAACAACACGGAGCTGTTGTTGCAGTACAAAAGCGTTAAGGCGTTGATTTCGCAAAGAAACTATTGCAATAAATCGGTCGTCTCGCTCAGAAGTGACCCGATTCCTACCAGATCCTGGACGGCGCGTGAATAAACCTGTCTCTCGATAGCGTTTGTATACTCTATGGACAGACGAGAGGCTTATAGTCCGTTCGCGTTAAGAAAATAGTGAATCATCAGTGCAACTGCAGGGTAAAGGTGTTTTCACAATGGATTCACAATGGATAACTGAGCTCTTTTTTTCTGTGGCGATTTTAATGTGTTGGTTTCTTTTTGTTCCCGAATAATTTTATAAACTGTACTTTCAGACACACCGCATGCACTTGCTGTTTTATTACTGTGCTCTCCATAGTCACATTTAAATCACACATTTTAAAGTACTTAAAAATATTGTAAATTACTCTTCTTTCTCCACTATGAATTACCGATCCACTTGTATTCTTACGAACAGGTGAGATATTCATTTTTATTATTTTATGTAGGTAACGCACAAAAGACACAACTGTTTCGCCAAAAGATCTGCCGTCAACTGGTCACTGTAAACTTAGCTTTCTAATTTGTTGCGACCTAATTGGTGGAGGGGCGGGGCTAGGCCGGCGGACAACGATGACTCTCTATTTTCTTAACGCGAACGGACTATAGATGTTGTCTTGCAGCCACAACACGTTGACTATGACCAGAATCCAACAACACCACTACTCGGGCGGCTTCTGTGGGCGAAATATCTATGTGTGGTGAAAAAAATCTTGTTAACAGCTGGCGAAATGTGAGTGAACACACACACACACACACACACATACCTCTGCCTAACCCTTTTGGAAAAACAGGCTTGATATTATGTTCCTGGTAGCAGGAACAAAAATCTAATCATCATTATCATAATTCAACCGAAAGAAGTCCACTACTAGGGATCTACTCCCTTAGCACGAAGGCCAAATATAGTGTAGTCCAAGACGGGAGCGACAGATCGATAGGATACCCTCGTACCGGAGAGGGGTTGAATTATGACTCACACAGTCGCACATCAAACGCACTGATGCAACTCTCCGTATTCGCTACAATAAGTACATCGTAATGAACACCGGGGAAACGCTGCTCTCTAGTTACGAAAGGGTTTGAGTGCACCCTCGGCCCCCGTCCACACATAATGAAATACAATAGTGTACATCGATGTACCAACTCAATTTGCAAAGAGAAAATGGTGACGAATGATCTTGATCTTTGATTTGTAGGTACTTATTTTGCTGTTTAATTAAGGGGTGATTAGATCTTCGTTAGCTTAGATGCTGGAGTTGACGAGCTCATTATCTTAGTCATAAGAAGAATTTATTGGTGATGTCCTTCAGAAAGGTACCACATAAGTGCGTGGTAGGTATCTGCAACCGGCGTGCGTTTATGACTAGATGTGTGAACGTAAGCGAAGCAAAAGGAGTATCTAAGGATCGTAGTACGTTTTGTAGTTTCTGCCTACTCTCATGGGGAAAATGCGTGAGTTTATGTATTATGTAGGTATGTGAAATAAAATACGACAGTCTTTATAATTAGCAGTGATCGGAATAGGTAGATGCCAAATATTATGATAAAATATCAAATGTTTTAAGCAGTCTTAATTTAATAGCAGCGATGGTCTGTCAGTAAGGAAAGCGAAAAATATGTCCCGTAAAAAAATCTTGTCATAAGGAGTCTCCACCTCTTGACTCTGTTCTCGAAGTTTAGGTAAATACTGGGTGTAAGGGACAGCTCTCCGCAGACTGATGGTGTGAATTCAGTATATCATACTAAGATGACCGGTACATTAAATTATTTCAGGAAAGTTATGGGAATCCAATAAACCTGATTTGTTTTATTACCTCACACGCAATGTATCGTTACCGTGGCAAATCGCGCGTAGCGAACGGCAGCGCAGCGATCCTTCGGCTGCCAAGTATTTCAACATCCATTGCTGATTTTTTATTTTTGCTGTTTTATTTACTTAAATGGAGTGTTGCGTAGGTACAGAGAATGTAATTTTACATTGAAATAAAGGAATAGTAACTGAAAAAACGATTTAAAAAATGAACATTTTTCTGAGAATATTTCCGGTGGAATATGATTCAAAATAAGGAGCTGAATGCACCCTGTTAGTTTGCGGAGGGCTGCCCCTTACACCCTGTATATTCAGCCTATTCCGATCACTTATAATTAGGTAATCTGCCTAAACATAACCTTTTCTAATCGCTTGTAGGAAGCAGTCTTACAGCCTGTTACGTATTTATTAATTTAATATTTTTCGTAGAATTCAGTCGCGCGTGCGACCACCAGACTAACGGGGAACTCTGTACTTAGCCTTGTAAATTCATAGTTTTTAATCTTCATTTACCTATTTAAGGGATTTTTGTACACATTTGCCTCGATGTCAATCCCATCGTTTTTTTTTTTTATAAATAAGTACTTACTCCTAAACTAATCTAGTCACACAACCGAAAGTAACTTAATCTAATTTCTTAATTAATAAAAAGGGTATATGTATAAAATTTTTCTCAGAAGTAGGCTTAGCTAATTTACTTTGGAACATTCCAACATTGACACTAACAATTTCATCGAATTGAGAAGTGCGTTCCTTCTGTTTATATATTGGATTCATTCTACCAACACATGCTGCACATCCTCTATTTTTACCACACATTTAGGAGTTACAGTTAGGAGAATCAGATTTTCGCTTGTGCTATGCAAACTTGTTTAGTGGAATATTTCCTGACAATTTGACAGAGACTCCGAACCGCTGCCCCTAAACAACTTGCATTCTAATCCCACCAATGCAATTGCAGTAAACGGGGTAGCTGCAGCTGCCCCGTTTTTGAACATGCTAGTAGTATCAAGTATCTTGGTATTTACATAGACCAGCACCTGACATGGGGGAAGGAAATCCAATCGGTTACTTTGCGCGTAAGGAAGCTTTTGTACATATTTAAAAGACTTCGTTCTATAGCTGACAAAAATACCCTCAAGATGATTTACCTGGCTTTATGTCAGTCTGTCCTTGGTTACTGCATAATATCTTGGGGTTTCGCTGGTAAAAGATATCTAATTACTGTTGAACATGCACAAAAAGCTATTCTTAAGGTCTCTCATAAATTAGAAACCTGATACCCCACTGATAAGCTATATCGAGAAACGAGAGTGCTTACGGTGCGCCAACTGTACATTTTATCAGTGCTTCTTAAATTTCATAAAACAGCAGCTCTACAGAGGTGCGCAAATTATTAATTTATGTTTAAATCGTTACCTAACAATGGTTGAGACTCTACAATCAACTTTAGGATAGTGATCTCCAACTGAATTAAATTTAAAATTTCAAAACATCAATAGTTAGCACCTATGCAAATTACTTTCTTTGTTCTCGAGCTGATACCTGGGCCAACCGGGTGAGTAAACATAACAACATACAGCTATATGTTCCAAAGTAGATGCTGTTGGGCTCTGCGCTATTTCCCACCCTAACCCTCCCCATCGCAGACTTATAAAGTCGTTGGGGTAGGGGGAGGATGGCAACATATTGCGTTCTGGTCCTGTTTCCCCGAACACAGCCCCCGCGCCGCCCGCACCCAGCCTGTTAGTCCTACCTAAATTCTTCAAAATTCGTTTTGTAAGCTTTTTGTTTACGGGGTCCCGATTTTCAAAACATAAATTTGCCTATTCACGTAGACAGAGAGATGACAATATCAGTATGACATTAGCTACGAATAAATTCAATTGATACAGCAGTTTCTCACAAGAATTCATACGTTCCTGACCTAAGTTACACGACATTGTCGTAAGCACGTCTGCTTGAACATGTTGCAACATAAGCTCAAGGTTCCGTCTTTGAACCCTGGTAGAATAGCTGGGCGTCCAAATGACGTAGATTATGTTAACTGCACCCACAACCCCGCGTGCTCGAGAACTTGGCATCACTTGGCAACGCGCCAATGGTCCACGGGGATGGAATTGCTTTTATTTTGAAAAAAGGTCAAACACTTGTCAAACGTACGCCGGGGCTCGTGGCTAAGTAATAGCAGCCGCACGGGTCGATCGATCAGGTTTAGCTATGTTTGCCGCCTCGGTTCTTGTATGGGTAACCATCTTTACATACCGATACCCTTCCGTGCTTCGGAAAGCATGTTAAGCCCAACGGCTTAACGTGCTTTCCGAAGCAGCCGGGACCAACGTCCTGGCTGCCATTGTTGGATCTTTGACAGTCGTTACGGGTCGTCAGGAGCCCGAAAGTCTTGACAACCAGTCATAACAAGGGATATCGTATTTTTAAAATTTTTTTAAATTTAAGATAGGTTTGCTCTTGACTCTAGTCTAGGTCAGAGGTGACACAGACAAAGTCGACGATGGAGCGAGCTTACCCAGAAGAAGCCAGTCCACTTTCACAGAGATCGGGGTTGTATGCGTTCGGAAACACAGACGCAGGCAGTGAATTCCACTCCTTTGCCTTACCCAGTATTTGGGTTGTGGAGGGCAGATAGGCGCTCCATGTAAAATACTAGACTAGGTTAGACTGGAAGCCGACCCCAAAATAGTTGCGAAAAGGCTAGGCAGATACGATATTAATTTATAGATTGTAAGATGGGACTTCAGGCCGAAAAACCGAAACTATGATACAAATTGAGCAAAATGCCATTGGTTATAACAAACATATAAATTATATCCATGGCGCAGAGTTGAATTCAAAATGATGTCAGGATTTATCAATAGTACCTAGTAATGAAATAAAAAAAAGAACGTAATTTTCTTACATTTACTTTTCGAAAACTACCTACTCCCAAGACAGCCACGAAGAAAAGTTAATTAATTTTGTCTCATAACGGTCGAACCCAATAACTTATCTTCATTGAAAGATAGATCGCTTTTGATGATTGACATTATATTTCTATCTATCTTTGAATGACATCTCACAATCATTGATAAAGGCTATCTACCTAACGAAAACAATAGATAGGGTTCGACCCTAGGGTTCACGAGCCTTCCGTTACAGCCAACATGACTTTAAAAAACAACGTGTATAATTAGCCTTATTATAAAAACTTCTTTTTTTCTTAATTCTAAATAAATGACTGGATTAATATATTAAATTAACACTCTGTAAGTACATGATACAAGATTTTACTGTATTTTAAAACGGAATTGACAGTTTGACATAAGAAAGACCACACCACGCCACACTTTTATATGAGGATATATGTATTTCAGTCATTAATTACTCACTGCTGTTTTATTAAAATTCATAACAACTTAATTTGTTCATTATGGTCGATGCGGCATTTATAGGTAAGTTCTCTGTGAACTAAGTGGTTGGACCCCAAAATCACTTTCCGAGTCGATAACTTCTGTTACCATTTCTAAATGACGATGATGATGAATGATGATGATGATGATTTTGTAGATACGTTTATAGGGATAAACGTATCTATCTAAGTATACGTAGCAAACGTATCTATTGCAGGGGCAATTCGGAGAATAGACTAATCTGTCATCTTTAGTAACTGTCCTGTCAAACAAATAGCTGTCAACACGTTATCGGGACGCATGCTTTGGCTTTTTCTTACAATTATCTACCCGTAGTATGCGATAGACCCTCACAACGATAAATAGCGTGGGCCGGTAAGATTCCTTAATCTCTGATAGATTATTGGGGCGTTAAAACCATATATAGATAGGGTTTTCTATCTCCATTATGCCAAAACTGGTGATAGATAGATTATTGTTCGGCCAAGTCGAAGCTCTACCAAAGGCTAAGAAAAAAAAAAAACATAATTTTGATGGATTTGATCCTTAATTAGTAATTTGAATAAATTAGAAAGACGTCCACTGCTGGACATAGGCCTCCCCCAAGCGTCACCCACGCCAGTAGCTGTCACACAGTGCATTAAAAAAGTATTTTTGCATAAAAGAACTGGTTTGATTCCTGTCTAAAACTAGGAGCTTTTTCAATAGGATAAAAATGTTGCCTTGTGTTTCTCTCTCGAATCAAGCATGGCCACTTTAACTAGGACTCGTCATCATAGTTTCAGATCTCGTATTTGTAGTCCCACCAAATAATTCACCTCCAATAACAAAAGCTCTGATATTATAAATTTTTTTGGAGTCAATACAGGAAAAATTTTTAAGCAGTGCGCAAATCTTGACAAATTAAACTTAAGGGGGTGCGCTAAGGTAGCCCGCGAAAATCAAATTTTCTTACGTTTTACTACGCCCTAGATACCCTAGAGTATCTAGGGCGTAGCTGTGTAGGGCTAGCAGGCTGCTAGGGTATCTAGGGCGTAACTGTGTCCAGGCTAGCAATAAGTTATTGATCCACCCTCCAGGCTGCGTCATGCGGAATGCAGCGCAGATCCTGACAAGGAAATAAGCAGAACGTTGTGTCAACGAATAACAATTATTTTATGACTTTTCAAATCTTAATATGAGAAAATAGTCATCATAACATTGTCCTTATTTGTTGCGCAGTCGTAGCGTAATAGCTTAAAGGATTAGAACAACAAAAGCAAGATTAGTCTGAAAAAAAAAGTTAAATGTAATATTCACTGACTTTGTTGTCAAAGCAAACGCAGCGTGGCGTTGCTATGACAATAAAGTCAGCGGGCGAATTTGCGCGGCGCACTAGCGAGAGAGAAATATTACGAAAACGCAATCATCGCGAACGTTACGTTTCAGTGCCCTCGGGAAAACGTTACTGGCAACCCCATTACCTATTGTTAAAACCTGAATGAGTGTATTACTGAGCATGCGCACCACTAGCCACACATTACCCTTGAATGAAACGGCACCGGTCGCGCCGACGGCACACCAGTTTGTTGTGACTGAAAAAAAGATGACGTCAGCGTTTCAGTTGGTTTCCCCCAGACACGAACCCCGACCTACGTAGCGTGGCGTACGCGTTATGGGCTACGCCGCCGACTCGGCACTTGTTGCCATGGGGACAAGGTTAAATTCTTGTCCCCCTAGTGCCTTGGGTGTGATGGCAACCAGGAATGAGGGTGGAATCGTTTTGCATGTCTTTTACCACATGTGGAGAATGATGTCTTGCTGAAAACGTGTTGATTTTACATGGGAGTGGGGAGTTAATAAGTACTCTCCTCTCTCCACCCCTTAGCCCGAACCAAACATCTAATGTTCAACCATTAGGTGTTCGCTGAGACGAGGGGGTTCATAAAATTTACCTGGTATAATAATTGATGTTTATAAGCGTGAATGTTTTCGTCACCTGAATTGGTGCGGTGAAATGCAGAGGTTCATTATATCCATAAGCAGTTCAGTAGTTTTTTTATTTAAGATTTCTTTTTGTTGTTTTTGATTGGCATGTAGGATTTGAACTTTCGTGAAAGTATAATATGCACTTTAAGAAAGCAAATGCGACTTGTTAAAAAAATGGAAAAGTTAGCGATACGAATAAAATTGGCATAGAATAAGTGACGAACAAAATTAGCATAGAATACTTATCAAACATTACTTTTATACTAGTGCACAAAAGTACGCTCGCACATTTGTGAGGCGCATCTAGTTAAAGTTTATCTTCACGTTTCAAGTTTGTCTGAATTTCCGCCCACCCCGTGCGTGGGTGGAGGAATAAATCACTGACAAAGGGCAAGAGCAGAAACATAGCCAAACAGATTAAGTGGGAAATATTTAATAATAAATTCGACATATAAAATATCGTATCGATAAATTAATGTGATTATAATTCAATTTGACAAAACGATTTAATTTAGAAAATAGTATAATATTGGTTTAATAGTTTATTATTGGTAAAGGGCGGCCATTTTGGGGGACTGTGGTATGTAATTTTGACGTTCGAAAAGTGCTGATTCTCAGCCTAATTTGAACAAATACCTTTTGATTTTGATTTTTGGTTGTATATCTATTATCTCCTATTTTGCAATCTGACCATTATAATTGTTCATATTTTCTTAAACAAATCATGATTACAATACCTAGTGATGTTTTTTTTGTTAGTGTTTGTTTTTAAATTAAATATTCAATCATTTCAATCAAAAATATTTTTACACAGACAGACTCATAGGTAACTTTTAATGTTCTTATTTATTAAATACTTTCTTGTGTACCACATAACACAACATAGGAAGGTCGTATGGCCAATCTGTATATATTATTTTAATTGTTGAATTTATTCATTATATTTTGGTTTTGACCGGGCATTTTAATTTAAAAACATATAATAACCATATTAAAAAAATAGCTTTCCAGTCATCTATTGCCTGTCCTAAGTCTCAAAATTGCTATGTTAGGGTAAATAGAAGCGTAATGAACTAAAAATCGTGTTTCTTGGTCCTTGAGCTAAGTACCTGAACTGAAATCCGGATCGCCAAGCCCAATCAATAAATGTACCCCTCCACTATAGAATATTTTGGAAATAGTCACGCATTCATAAGTATGGGTAAGCGTGGCCCGAGCCGGCGCAGCGCCGCCGCCGCCAGCAGCTTTGTTCCGCAGGACGTACTTATCTAGACGACTATTTATACCAGGCCAGATCTGATCGATAACTGCAACCCCCTCCCCTGTTTCATCTGCAGCGTGCCCATGTTATATCTGCAAGCTACTTATTGCAAATCTAGGATGAGCAGATACATCAAACTTTAGATTTATATAGTTATATTAGGTCTTTACCTATGAAATTGGAGATTTGTATGAACATTTTAAAATAATTTACATTTTATAAAAATTTTGGTAATTTTTATATTTCAGCTTATAAAAGTACTGGCCAAAATTATCTATACAATTTTGCCATTTTGATGGCAGTTTGTTTATCCCTTTACTGTAGAAGTCTGCCGGACGGGAGGCGATGAACTCAGCGAAAGCATTTTGTACTGCCTCTCGGGTGTTGAATTTTTTAAATTTTGAAAAAACTTAAATCTGTTGGGGCAAGGTCCAGTGAGTACGGTGGGTGACGGAGAGCTTCCAGCTGTAACTCTTGTAGCTTTGCGATGGTCTGTCGTGAAGTGTAAGCTCGCGCGTTGTCGTGGATAAGCAATAGGGAAGAGCGATTGACCAGTATTGGTTGGTGAATTGCGAGCTTCTCCATCATTGTTTGCAAATCTTGGCAATAGACATCTGACGTTACTGTTGTGCTATTCGGTAAGAAGCTGTGATGTACAAGTCCGGCACTTGTCCACCAGACAGTCACCATCATCTTCCCATGACTAATCTTTTTTTTAGCGCACTGATTAGGTGCCTTACACGGGTCCACCTACTGAGACGAACGCTTACGGTTGTCTTACAGGATCCACTTTTCTTCGCAGGTAACAATTCGATTTAGGATTCCCTCGTTTCTATGACGATTCAGTAGTGCTATGCATTCTTCTTATAGAATCTCCAATTACATAAGTAATGACCTATTATAAAGGGTCTTTCAACAAGGACGGGTCGATGTTAAAATTGAATAACACAAGATGTGTGTGAGATATTAACGAAATTTATTTTTTATTTAAAAGGCCCATTTATGCCATTATGGATGGAATATGACATCGTTCAAATGTCCGCCGCGGCTTCGTATGGTGGCACGAATCCGAGAGGTCCAATTTTTAATGACTGCTGCATAGATCCGGCTGAATCCGAGCGATGGCCTGCGTTATGTTGGCTTTCAGGGCAACGGTCGAATGTGGTTTATTGACCTGCGACTTCAGAAAACCCCACAAGAAAAAGTCTAGCGGAGTCAAATCACACGATCTTGGTGGCCAAATCACGTCACCTCTGCGAGAGATAACTCTACCCTCAAACCGTTCATGCAGAATGTCGATTGTGTCGTTCGCTACCCAGACCCAAGTCCCGACGCAAAATTCTCCAAGTTGAGGTCTGCGAAAGGCCGAGTTCTTGAGCACGGCGAGAAATCGACTGCCTCGGAGTCTCCTGAACACTCTCACGTACAGCGGCGATGTTCTCGGCCGATCTGGCATTCCTTTGACGTAAAGGTGTTGGTTGGTTGTTTACCGAACCGGTCGTCTCAAATTTAGTCACCAATCGTTGGAGAGTGGACTTTGAAGGGCCACCGCGTCTGCCGTAAAATGGGCGCAATGCGCGCAACGTTTGCACTAACGAACACTCATTTTGATAATAAAGTTTTATCATTTGCACATGCTGCTCAACCGTGTAACTTGCCATGGTGATTTGGCATCACTGACTGCATAATATACAACAGATTTTACAGATCCCACCAAAATAGTATGGCTGCCACAGACTGTCAACATCGACCCGTCCCTATTGGAAAACCCTTTACGTATATACAAGGTGTAACGTAATTAACACACAACCTAAGGGGTCATTGTATTCATAATTATGAACAACTTTTACTATGGGACCAAACCTGGAATCGCAAAAAAATCAGCCCTACATTTAGGTTAAATTCGCATAACTCGTTAAAATGTAGGGAACAGCTGATTTTTTTTTCGCGATTTCAGGTTTGGTCCCATAGTAAAAGGTGTTCATCATTATGAGTACAATAACCCCGTAAGAAGGTGTGCGTTAATTATGTTACACCTTGTATAAATTTGTGTTAAATGAATTCAATCATGCCTCATTCGTCTTAATCGTATTAAGCATAAGAGAGCAGTAGTGGCCCTATGGTAACGGCCTCAACTTACGAGTTGCAGGTCGTGGGTGGGCACCCAGGCAGACACTTTATTTAATGTTAATAATTTAATCACCACTGCTCTCAAAATGGTGAAGGTAAACATCGTGAGGAAACCGGCGGGTCCTAGAACTAAAAATTCGCAGACATGTGACATCTGCTAACCCGCACTGGGTCTGCGTGGTAGATTTCGGTCTACTCCCTCTCGAAGAGAGGAGGCCTCTGTCCCAGTAGTGGGAACATTGTAGGCTAATCATCAAGATGATATTAAGGGGGAAGCCCTAAGGTAGCCCGCGAAATTCAAATTTTCTTACGATTTTTACAATTTACAACTCAGTGTCTGGATGTATGTTAATTAAAGTATGATTCACGACCGTAAAAAATATGTATTTACAGAATTATAATCATTAAAATCAGTATACAATTCCTTAAGTTAGTATAATCCTGAAAAGTTAAGATTTCATGAAATAGTCATTCAATAGAATTACTTGGTCTTAGAGAGTTGTATTTAATACTTTAGTAATTATAATTCCATAAATACATATTTGTCACGGTCGTGAATCATATTTTAATCAACATACAACCTAATGCTGACCTGCAAATTGCAAAAAACGTAAGAAAATTTGAATTTCGCGGGCTACCCTCGCGTTTACACCTTAAGCTATATAATTTAGACCCTATAAAAAATAACCCGGCCAAGTGCGTGTCCGAACCACACACAATGAAGGGTTCCGTAGTTGGGATGAATTTATCCCAAAAACAAACTTAACATTGTAGTTGAAAACATGTTCCCCCATACATTCCAACTGCAAATATAAGTTTGTACGCTCAATATTGAGTGATTTACCATGTTTTTTTTTAAACCGTAGACTTATCAATTTTCCTGTAATCTATAAGTATAGAACTATTCTCGGTATTTTTTTCAAAATGTTAAGCTCAGCAGTTTCGGAGGTAAGGGGAATGGTCAATTTTTATCTATTTTCTTTAATAACTTTAAAACTATTTATTTAAAATTATAAATATATATATATATATCGAATTCTCAAATCAAGCCCTTTCATTTTATAATTTGACAAGCTTCTGCCCGCGACTTCGTCCGCGTGAAATTTCTTGTTCCCCCGATCCATCCCGTCGCATCGCATCGCCTGCCCGCGCTGTTACTTCGTTTTCGCTTAGCGCCCGTTCTTCTTTTTTTCTTTTGCTCAGCTTGTTAGGGTCCTAGCGTAATGTTTCATACCCTGTAGGCTTCCTCAAGAATTGGACTATAAAATGCGAAAATAATTTTTCAAATCCGACTGGTAGTGACAGAGATTAGCGCGTCCAAACAGTCAATAAAAAATAAAATGTGTAGGTAACTAATAGACTAAGCGCATTTTTCTTACTCTAAGCATTTTTATACCCGTCGTAATTTATAAACGCAAGGTCCGATTCGAATAATTTAAAAAGGACTTTACATGTACTTAATCAACCTTGATTATGAAACTATTTATTTGAATAAGGATTAATACCATGTTTATGAAAACACCTTCGCAAATAATGCATTATTTTATAACAAATTTGATTACCATTAAAAAAGTTATAGTGAGCCAACCTTAAAAGATAGGCATATGCTATCGCGGACTTTTTTTAGAACTTTTTAAGAGAAACAATTCCGTCATACATGATTTTTGCGTAACTTTAACCGTTTACGTAGTGCACGCGACCGGAAGCTCTCAAAAGGAATAATTTTTTCCCGTTCTTACAACATTTTTCATTGATGCTCCGCTCCTATTGGTCGTCTTCCTGGATAAATGGGCTATCGAACACTAATAGAAATTTTCAATTCGAACCAGTAGTTCCTGAGATTGCGCGTTCAACCAACCAACCAACCAAACAAACTCTTCAGCTTTATAATATTAGTATAGATATGTCACACGGTACGGGTTGAATTTTTTTTTTTTCATTTTTCCCCCAAAAGTGAACCCCATATTCAAAATTCATTATAAGTTACACGTTCTTGTTTGGGTCACAGAAATTCATATCTGTACCAAATTTTAACTTATTCGGTCCAGTAGATTCGGAGAAAATCGGCTGTGGCAGACGGACAGACAGACAGACACACGAGTGATCCTGTAAGGGTTCCGTTTTTCATTCGGACGTACGGAATCCTAAAAAAACTGAACCTCCATATAATTTCAATTTCCTTATGAAATACGTCACTACGACGGTCGACCCCAGACCTACCCTACGTTCCACAAGAGGTCAAGGTCGCGGAGAGGTTGACTGAATTTAGGAAAACAAAGACGAAGGTCCCCGTGATATACAATTCTTCTTCAAAGGACTTCCGCAAAGGAGGAGGTTCTACATATTATGTTCGACTGTATGTTTTAAATTTTTTTTTTTTAACCTATGTTCACCGATTTCTTCGTCAATATTGTGGACCGATTTTGAAAATTCTTTTTTGGTCAAAGGGTATGCACTCGAGGTGGTCCCATTGTCACCAAGTCAGAATCTGATTAGGGGATCCCATGGAAATCGAGGGAAATCTTCAAACTTCATAGGCACACCTACAGAGCTTTGAGTGTTTTTTGTAACTCGTGTATTTGCTCTCGGAAAGCCCCATTCGGTGAAGTGGAACTGATGATGAAAACGACAGATGGCCACCGGAATTACTCAGTAATAAGCACTCCACGGGTTGCGATTCGATTACATATGGTTGCTAAGCAATTTATGCTCGTCACAATACATATGGTGTCCAGTTCTCCTGGTTCTTACTAGGAGAACTCCGCAACAATTAACGCCCGTGCATCGGGAAAAGCAATATTTTGTAAAAGGTGAGGAGCAGTTGATATTAGGCTATTGTAACTTAAATTACAATTTGACCCACTAAAAAGTTAAAAATAAAAAACTTTTTTACATAAAAAAAAACCACTGATTTCTAATAAAAACACTACAAAGTGAAAAATAACTTTAATTTCGGAAGTTGGTGGTAAAAAAACTAAAATACAGGTCCAAAGACACCGACTCCTGAAATTAAAGTTATTTTTCACTTGGTAGTGTTTTTTTTTAATGTTCTTTACATTAATAACCGCGTTATTTTGTCTGTAGACCGATATGATGACAGTTGCTGCTGCTACGCTGGCTGGGCTAGGCTGTTTTTTTTTCACCATAATATATAGGTATTCCTACATATTATGGTGAAAAAAACAGCCTTTGAGAATATACATCAGCATCACGCTTATCCCGAAGGAGTTAGTAGAGAAGTACGAGTTGATAGCTAAGGAGTAGGTTACATTTAGGGGCGAACCTATTGCCATAGTGAACATAGTTCTAAATGTCAGTGTCAACTGAGATTTGTCTGTCAGTTAAACCTGTTTTCACATCTGAGACTTGAACCTGGGATCCCATGACACGAAATCAGCCTCAGTGTCGACCACTAGACCAACGAGGTGTTATACTTATGTAGGTATGTTTAAGAATATACATGTCCCATAAATGACGCTAGATTGGGCGACCCAAAATTTTGTTTACCTAAGCTTAATTTCAACGTAACTTTGACCTAATCTACACGATTAGGTATGTTTGTTCTTAAACACCAGGGTTTTTGGGTGCTCAACTGTCTTAAAACTTCGATATCTTTGTTTCGGACCTACGTAGCGACGACCCGGGCAGGATTACCTATTTGAGCTGTATTGGTTTCCCTTCCCACTTAACCTAAATGGAAAATAAATTGAAATAAACGACTGAATCTAGCATTGCTAGGGTCCGTTTTTGCCCGATTCAAGATCTAAGGCGTAAATAGGTAAAGCGCATGCGTGAGCTTTGAACCCCGGCCGCAAGCCTTCCGGTGCTCCCAGCGTCACCACGGCACTTCGGTTCGTTCCATTGTTGAGTTAGGTCGTGTCTGTATTTTAAATTTTTTTAGCTATATTTCTCCCCATCCAGTGTTTAGTTTTCTATTTCGCGTTATTACTGTGTTTAGAGCCGGGAGTGTCGCATTTTACATTTTACCAAATTTTTTGAATTTATAATTAGTTTCGATGGGTCACGTTTCATACAAACAGTACCTTGAAAACGTTAAATATCATAGAACTCTTTGTTACGTACGTGCTCAATTAGTTCGTTTCAATATTTTGTCTCCTAAAGATGCACTTAAAGTTTCGTTTAAACCGTCTAGGTAAGTATAAACACCCGAAATCATTATCCTGCACCAGTCCTCCCACAGCGTCCTAGTTACCATCCTATGCACTGGTACCTCCATATCCACCACCCACCGCCCACCGACCTACGGCACCGCCCACCGACCTACACCCACCACCCACCGTCCACTGACTCTAACCCACCAGTACACCGCCCGCTGCACCGGTTAGGCGCTCTAGGTCCTGCGGGGTGCTCTCCTTTCGCCGTCCCCAGACGTCGCTGCGTTCAGTCGTGTCTTGCTACGGCCATCTGCGGCCCTAGCTGGCCGTAGATGGCCGTGTAATCTATCGCTTATAGATAAAGGTTTATTAAATATCCATCATTCGCGATTTATTTCGAAATTCTCTTATTAAATTAAATTGAAATTCGTTTGATGGCATTAAGCTCGCCCCCTATTACTACTGGCACTACTACTGGTGTACTATAGGCACACCTCTGCCTAGCCTTTCGGGGAATACAGGCGTGTTATGTTGTTTTGAAATTCAGTTCTTGGTTTCATAAAAATAATAAAAATTGTTTTAGGGCTTCCCGACATGAGCGGAGTTCTCAAAAGACTGGACGACATAGGTCAATCCCTCGTAAGATTAGCGTCGGAATTAAAACAGTGCGTCGAAGATGTTCGTGTTGTCAATGCTCGGCAGCTCGAGCGCCTCGAACAAGAGCGAGCATCCGCATTGCTTGCCGCCAGTGTGGACGCGCACGTGGACGCCGAGCAAGTGTCTCTCCACAACGTGGACGACACTGAAGCTAAAAAGGTCTGTGTAATATTAATTTTCATTGGTTGCCATCATGCCTACTAACATCGGGAATCAACAGAATATTTCAATGTTTCGTGCTATTATCCTAGGTACAGTACGACACAACTTAGATGTAGCATCGGCAAAATTCGTAAAACCGATCACTATCCGAACTGAGTGCGACTTCAAAATCACTAATCTTTATTACTGCTTTAGGCAAAAATGATCTTTACGCAAACGCAATAACTTGTAAAGTCATAATTATAACCAAATACATTCGTAAAATTGAAATGAGTGAATGGACATTTTCAAATCTATGCTACATGTAACTTGTGTCGTATTGTAATGCAGTTCTAAGACGCCATTTTGTGTCAAGTAACTCCATCCGCCATTTTGTATGTGACGCGTCGCCAAATAGCGCGTGCGCGACGCCATGGATATGCCGCCATTTTACAAATAAAGTGACTTGTCGCCATCTTGGGCATTGCCGATAGCGCATGCGTGACGCCGTTTTATGCTTGGTGACGGGATATAATACGAAGCCATTTTGAAAAACTTGTAGTTCTATGGAGTGTCGCCATTTTGGGTACAGCTATTCAGCACAATCATGCTTATATTTTATGGACAGCTATTTTGAGTAGACACAATGATGTTTGAAAAGCTATGTTAATAATTTAATAGGCATATAAGAACTATATATTTGTATTTTTTTCATTAATTAAGGGCCAGTCTTCACCAAGCGGAAAAATCCTTGCCTTAAAAATTTAATGAGCGGATGCTCATTAAATTTCACTGAATAAGTAACTGTATCAATATTGACTTTGAGTATAAAATTCGACGCAGATATCACGCTTGATAAACGCTTGATGTCTGCGTCGAATTTTAATATTGGTGAAGAGTTAGAGACTGACCCTAAGGTACCTACCCTGTTGGGTGCTCATCGGACTCAATCTTATACCTATTGCTTGCGTAATTTTGGGTGCGAAGATTTTTTTAAAACTAACACTGTGACTGTATGTATGTCTGTCTGTATGTTAATGGCTGTATATCTGTCATTGTGTCTGCGTCATAGGTATGCCTGTACTGACCTCTATTGTATATTAGAGGTCAGTGTATGCATGGCTTTATAGACTGGGCCAAATAATTACTTAACAAAACTCTTGACCAGTTCCTAGATACAGTTGTTCTCTCTCACAACGGTGGGTTGGTCTTAGTTGTATGTGTAGAAGTACATGCACATTATGTCAGTGTTTCTAAGCTTGGGAGTGCTCAGTATCGCCCAAGCTGCCGGTCGGGCTACTAGTGCTAACTGTTTCGCACCAAAATTTTGCGTCGCGTACCGTCAAAATGGAAAGTAAACGGAGAAAAGTTGTTTACAGTGAGGTAAGTAAATAATGTTTAACCTATTGACCGCTAGGTTTTATATCAGTTGTCGTGCCCGCAGCGCCCAGCTAAAAAATCGACGAACCGTCAATTTGTCGATTTATGATAATATCGGGTCGTGAAATAAAATAAAAAACAAAAACGAACTTAGGTTCTCAGTCATGTAAATCTTCGACGGGACTCTTCGCCGACAGGCCATCGTTACTTCTGATTATTCCGAACCTGACCCGAAAATCCTAAGCCTAGACGGTCGACGTCAGGGGCACCTCGAGGTTAGGTTTGGTTAGGTTCCTTTTAACCCTGCAGACAGAAATAGGAGCCCTGCGTATCGGGGCTCCGCCGACCTGCTGTCAGTCTGTCGCCGAAGTGTCCTGTCGGCGAAGAGTCCCGTCGAAGTAAAGTCTTGTCGGTGTTCAGTCTGTCGGCGTAGTGTCTGTCGGCATTTAGTCCTACACTCTAGCCTCCTTACTAATAAACGTTTTATAGTGTCTGTATAGTTACACAACGCTCTGTCTTCTTCTTTAGAAAGTTAAATTACTCACAACTGAAAGAGAGGAATCGGTGTGTAACTATTTACCCGATATTATAATACGTTTATTAGTAAGGAGGTAGGTAAACAGTCTTCCCAAAAAGAAACATAGACTCGTCTTAGACACATCAGCGATCAGCATCAGTAATCGGCCTTAGCATTTGTTTAGCAAAAGTAATACCACAAAACCATGGTTTAGACGTTGCGCGTTGTTTAAATTTAAACAACAACAACCCCTTGTTTAACACGCGTTTAACCCTCGCCATATTGCTTTCTCACAGTACAGTAATACCCAACTGGTATGGCTTACCGATGTAGTACCTGCGCAGAAGATGAATTTTTAAAGCGCGGGAAATGCTATTGATCAATCGGCACGCTCCACGCGCCGCGCTTCTTTTTCCTGTACCGCTATTGGTCGGCAGTTGCCGCTATGTTAGCGCGCGCCGCGTTGCATGTTAGTCAGCCGCCATACGTCTGATCGAGTGCACGCGTAGCAGGCAAAAGTACAGTTAGTGGCAACTTTTGCCTAAAGAGAAGGATCAACATATGAGTGAAAACACTGCGGGGCCTTCTTTTAGAACGCCGAAAAAGGGTAAATTGAAAAAAACTTATCGTAAGGAATTGGACGATTTTTCATACCAAGCCATACGCAGGAAAATTTATGACTTTCACCGCGAAGAAAAACAGGTAGTCACAATGAGAGCGCTATTGTAGAACTTAAAAAGAGATATCGACTTCGAAGGGGGCAGAGAAACTCTGCGCCGAATCGTAAAAGAGATAGGATTTAAGTTTAGGAAAACGCAAACGAACCGTAAGTTGCCGGCGGAAAAAAACGAAATAGGCTATTAAGAATACGATTTTTAAGAAAAAAAAAATATCGGCATGAAGGGAGACCTATTGTGTATGGCGACGAGACTTATGTTCATTCGACCCACACCAAGGAACAAGCCTGGTCTGATGGCCAAGGCAAAGGCATAAAAAAACCAATTTCGAAGAGACCGAGGTTGATTATAGTGCATGCTGGTGGTGCTAATGGATTAATACCAAATGCTTTGCTCATGTACAAATCGGCTCAGACAACAGGAGACTATCCCAGTGAGATGAACAAAGAAAATTACGAGAAATGGTTGCAAGAGAAATTAATTCCCAACCTCCAACCGATTCTGTGTTTGTCATTGACAATGCGTCATACCATAGCACATTAGAGGACAGGGCGCCGAAGAGTAACTTTGCACAAAAGATTATGCAGGATTGGTTAAAAGATAAAAACATACCTTTCAATATCAAAGCGTATAAACCGGAATTGTACAATATAATTAAACGCCATAAGCATCTCTACGTAAAGTACTCGCTTGACACCATAATGGAAGCTCACGGCCAAACAGGTGTTAAGGCTCCCTCCATATCATCCGGACTTCAATCCGATAGAAAACATTTGGTCGCGGGTGAAAGGTCACGTAAGCAAATTCAATGTTGCCATGAATTTGACCGAAGTGCAGCGTCTTTTGTCTGAAAAATTCGCATCCATCGGGTCAGACGGGTGGCAAAAAGTTGTAGATCATGGCATCAAATGCGAAGACGAATTTATGACATTGGAAGAGGCCATCGACGATAGATTGGACCAATTTGTGATAAACACCAACGAAGATACGAGTACGTCATCCTCATCGGATAGTTTGAGACGTGATAGTGATGGTAGTAGTAGCGACACTCAGAGTGATATTGGGATAGCAGGAGTGCGGCCTTTAGATTAAGTTTTTTCGATTGTTTACTAAATAAATACCTATTTGTTTATTAAATAAATCGTACATTTTAAATAACCTGTATTTTTAATTAAATATATATTTGATGAAAATTGGGGGCCCGATAAAATTGGTACGAAGTGTAATTGTGCGGAGGGGCGTGACTTGCGAGTGAGACGGAACTAACAGCTGCAGTGTATTATGAACCATATAGTATTGATCTAAGGTTGATTGTAAGTTTTAAGCATTCTTTCGTTAATCTTCGGGGCCATACTTTCTTTTTTGTGCGAACGAAGATTCACGACGCGCCTTATCACTTGGGTATAGAAACCCAGTCGTATGGTTACCAATGGCGGACTTATTATTAATTAAATTAAATAGTAGTTATTTTAAATTGTCCAACTTAGCTATTCCGTAGTAACAACTGAAACAAAAAAAAAAAAACGATAGGAAAGAGAAAGGCTCAACGAATGAATTCTGCTTAAAATGAACCGTTTCTTAGGGTTGCCAAGTTAAAATAAGGATAGGTAATTTTAAGCAGTGTTTTGCTAAATAAATGTTAACCTTCTGCGACTGACGTGGTAGTACCACAGACACTGCTAAATCGATAAATATGTCCGGAGTCGGTATTTTTTATATTACGAATCCCGGGTTCTCAGTACCTTCGTGTCGCGTGGTCATGTGTCAATCAGTGCGCCGAGAGCAGTTGAGGCAAGTGCACGCGCCATTTTATGCGGGAAGGTGTCTACCAGACTACCACGTCAATGTTAAGGTATGTGTTTAATAGACAACCACCTCAGTAAAATAGTTATATTTTTCATAGTGTTTCCTGGACAACCCGTCAGTTAATTTGTTTCCTAAATAACATTTTAGACACATTTCTTCAGTTGGCTCACTCAAATAACAGCCAATGCCCGGTTCCAAAAGAACTTTGGCTGGAACTTATAAAAGCCATGATCAGCTTGTAGAACAGTGGTTGGAAGAAGAAAGTAAGCATAAGTTCAACGATCTAGAGTTTGAAAATGACGACCCGGAGTTTCAACCAGAAACGGAACACTTGGGATCCGATGAAGTCTCTGATGAAGAGTGTCAGAATCAAGGACCATTTGTAGAAATGCGTCAAACAAATTATAGTAAAATTGCTCAATATATTCTTGCAGATTCAAAACACGTCGTTGGCGTATGTTTCAACGATTGTTAGATATGGCAGAAGGAAATAGCTTTGTGATATATCATATGTCTTCAGATAGTGATGAGAACATGAGAAGAGGGACATCTATACTGAATTTAGTAAGAGATTTAGTGCTGGATCACTTGAAAACCCGGGTGTACAAAGAAAGGTTGCCTAGAAAACTGCGTATGACTATTAGTCGAGTTTTGGGTAAAGACTTCCCCCATCCACATCCAAAAACTTGATTTCTTGCAACAAGTGGAAGGAGGGTAACTTATAATATGTCCAACTAAAACAAAAAGAGTAACTAGAATTGTCTTGCTTATGATGATTGTCAAAAAAAAATGTTATACTTTGCGGGCTAATAACTCTCAATTGAACCAATGAATATTGGTAAAAATTTTATGTCTGATTATTATAAGTAGGTATTGTCTTTGATAAATATAAAACATTCTCAATAAAAGTGATGTAGTTGATTTGTTTTTTGTTTTTCTGTGTAGATGAAAGTTTTTTAGGACCGATTTATGTAGAGTAAATAAATACTATTATGTGGTCATTGCTTTTTATTTTAAAACTTTCATAAAAATAATAATATATACTCTAATTTAGTAAGAAAAGCTCACACCACTAAGAATTAAAAAGTAATTATAAACTTATGACCAGTCAAAGTGGTGTCTAGTATACTGCCACGTCAGTGTAGAAGAATTTCATATGGCACATAGACAAATTCCGACATTGGCAAAATTACGGTCAGTCATTCATGAAAAAATTGGATTCGATGGTGTGAAACCGACAACAATAAGAAAGTTTTCGTTGAACGACACGATATTCAGATGTGGAAATTAAAATATATTTAAAAAAATATTGAATACCGCTCACAAGGTCGGCCTATTGTTTATTTATACCGATGAAAGTTACGTTTTGATAACACATGTTCGAAATAAAATCTGGACCCAAAAAAAAGAAACGGTCTCCATAAAAAAAAAAAAAAACTAAGTAGGTACAGGCACTCGGTTTATTTTAGATATTGCCTGTTTAGTCTATAAAGCTAATTCAGCAACAGGAGACTGCTTTGATACCGACTTTGAATTTATCATAAATTTGCAAGATGATAGTCACAGTGTAACTGTCACGGCAGAGTCCAGTTATAATTCGAACAAATTTTTACACTAATAATTTAATTTGTAAATATTCATGTATGTAAATAAATATTGAACACGAAAAATATTTTTATTTCATCACTAACCGAAACACAAATCGAACTGCCTACTTTGTTCAATAACGATGAAGTTGGTAACGCTACCTGCAGTTACGCACACAAGAGCGCATGTCTATACACATCACAAAGAACTACAAGTATTGCTCACCCGCCGTCGTAAGATAGAACAACTGTAGGTACCAAGATTAACCGTAATTATAATATTTGGAAATTATCCTTAGACCCGCGATATCCAATAATCTTTTTACACACACACAAATCCAAGATGGCGGCTGCGAAAATTTTGTTTTTGTTTTAAATCATACGTGAGAAGGAACTTCGTTCTTGACGGGGGTTCCCCGACCGCACACGTTTTTTTTTTTTTTTTTGTATATTTAGCCTACCGAGTTTTCTTATAAAATATTTTGCCCAATTTTTCTTAGGCCTTATATTTAATTATATCTGATTGACATGAATTCATCATAAAGGTCAAAAAGTGGGAAATGAGTAGTATTCTCAAATGTATCCCTTTCTAATAAAAGAGTTTTGTCCATTTAGTGTGCAAATTGCAACCGCGAGGCA
Source organism: Fissipunctia ypsillon (assembly GCA_947568875.1). Taxonomy (NCBI): domain Eukaryota; kingdom Metazoa; phylum Arthropoda; class Insecta; order Lepidoptera; family Noctuidae; genus Fissipunctia; species Fissipunctia ypsillon. Next base: position 29,483,994 of record OX387643.1, read on the forward strand.
TCGGCCGAGTGCTCTCTCTGCCGACGCACGCCTTACTGCTCCACGTACTGCCAAAAGAAAGACTGGGCTGCTCATCAGATCGAGTGCTTGCGCTCAGTGCCCACCATCCACGCTGACCCTCAACAACATCAGTCCATCATGCTGATCGTCGAGAGCCAACACCATTAGCTGGGTCAGTATCAACCGCAAGTATTTAAGGGACTTGCTTGCTATCTTTTCTTAGTTACACTTGCGACATTCTTCTTCGTCATTCCCTCAATGCTGAGGATCACGTACGACGCGTGTCCATGCTATGCGGTCTTCTGCAGTGTGGATCGCTCGGTAAAAGCGGCAGCATGGTCAGACGCGATCGAGAAGGTTGCTGTTAGAGGAATCCAACAGCCTTCTTGATCGCGTCTGACCAAACGACACTAAGCCAAGCTATTGTCTTGTCATAAACAGTTTGCAGTTCTTGTTTTGCTACAGCATTTGCAATTTACATCCGCTCGCGTGTGAATGGGTATAAAAAGTAAACGAAAAAATTGCGCAGTGCTACGCTCCCCGCGACCTCTTGTTTGCGGAGCATTTACGTAGTCGAATGTATGACCGAGTGGCGAGAACGAGTCTCATTTCCTACGAAATGTATGGGAAAAGTTTTTTGCGATTTCTGACTTTTCTAGTATATTACCTAAGTTGATTTGATAGAGTTTTTTTTATCCTTATCAGAAACAGGATCAATTGGGATCAAAAAAGATTTTATGAATATGGCCCATTTTCCTGCTGACTGTACATTTTTTTCAAAATCTGTGAATGGGGATCAAAATTTCTCAAAAAAATAAGGACAGTCTCCTATGACTGTTCTCCTGTAGCTACAACGGTTAAGGTACCTGCCCTTACTGCCCCATCTCAAAAATCCAGCCTGTATAAAAAAAAAAACAATATTGTAACGAAAACTATCCAACTTACTTCCTTAGAAACTGGCATTGCTAATAAATTACTGAAGGTGGTTGCGCAAAGGTAGCCCGCGAAATTCAAATTTTCTTGCTATAATTATGTAAATACATATATGTTACGGTCGTTAATCATATATTGATCAAGATACAACCTGACACTGACCTGAAAATTGCAAAAAAACACAAGAAATTGTGAATTTCGCGGGCTACCTTTGCGCACTCACCTTAAGGCCATTTTGTTACGAAAAGCAAGTGCATAAAATCAAGTGTTTTTCTTTTTTTTTTCAGGAATATAACACATGTGACCTTTTAACATCAAGCCTTGGCCGTCGTCTATACGCAGAAGACACTCTCAATACCTCTTGTTGCAATATTTTGTTTTATATAATTTATTTAGGCGTAATGTATTGTAAATATAGTTTGTTATTTTAATCGGTGTTAGGCTAATCCTCTATGTATATTACTTTGAGTATAGTTCCTAAGTCACAATAGTCAAGATCCAGGCAACGACAGGATGGAAAGGTCCTTATGCTCGTGACTTACGATCTATGCAGCGTTCGTGTTAGCTGTAGTTATCAATTCCCGGATTGTCTACCCTGAATTGGCAGCTACAGTCACTGTCTGCCTCTTTTGGATGTAAAATATAGCTATGCTCGAGGTATCGCATATGACCAATAATAATTCGTCCGGAAGTCAGCGAGAATAGACCACAGAATATAATAAATTAACACAGTCTCAGAAACGATCGACTCCTGCCGATCCGATCACGTTGTTATCGATGGTATGCCATAGATAAGGACTGACTACACATGCGGACGCGAGAACGACAGACATCGAGACGGCTGATTTAAGTTGGTGGCCGATTCTCACGGATTGAGGCTCTGGCCAAACTTGAGCGGCAGCGGCGTGGGAAGCGGACCTACAACGCGAAGTTTCACAGTACTGCGAAGCGAGCACGATGCATAACTACATATTTTATCTCTGGTTTATAAGACGCGTAAGTCCAGCTCAGCTGACGTGTACCTACGTCGCCGCCGCGGATGTGTGCGCAGCTACATTTAAATACAAGCGCGACTGCGCAGAGGAAGCGTCAGTTGCGCGACTGACGCTTCCTCTTCGCTGTCGCTTTAGTCGCGTAAAATTGGCTGAAGCTTGGCAGCAAATCGGTCACCAACAGAAAATGGTCGTCGTACTCAGGCCATAATCAGGACTTGTTGTTGTTTGTTGTAGCTATATGATTTTGTTTCTTCTAGTTATAATATTAGCAATAAGAAAGTACTTAGTGATTCATCAACGGTCTTTGGAATATTTACTTGCATGTATTTCTTAGATCATTGTGAACTTTTTCTGTAATTTTTCTATGTCTATAATATCTTTACGATTGGCGTTGCAACTGTTTTATTTTGGCGTTCAGCATCTTTGACCAGGAGCTGGCAAAAGGAGTCCTACCAAACCCGACTCTGTAGTGAATGTCATCTAAAGATTAATATCGGCAACTTCGAGCTATGCTGTAATCTTACATGCGATGTTTCTTATGGTTGCCAGCCACATACTGGCAGTTATGGGTAATGAAGCACGTATTTCATGTCACTTCCTCTTCAGGAAGGATCTACTCAGTCACAGATTTTGAACGCTTGTTAAGTTGATAAAAACGGATTGCCAATGTTGTTGAATAAAAGTTTTATATCTAAACCACATTATAATTATCTTCATGTTCCGAATCTCTCATGACCCGCACATCTGGCGAGGCACAGCGTAGTGCGGAATTTTACTCCCAAACAAATATCAACATTGACTTCTGAAACAAAATCGAAAATAAATAATCTGACTCTAACCTGAGACGTCACAGTGTTCCACTTTGCGTCTAGTTATTTTCAACTTTATTTCTGGGACCGTAATGGTGATATTTGTTTGGCAGTGAACACCGCGCTGCGCTGCGCATCGCCTGCAGAAGTGCGCCGGCCCGTGTGAGACCATGAACGACGAAATATAATCCTCCTCAACAAACAACAACAAACCGTGTGTCGTATCATGCCGAATCACTAATATTAGTATCCCGATGTGAAAGTACGGAATGGTATTCTGAAACATAAGCTGTTTCCCATATTTTGGACAGCGATTATGTTTTGGACGGCGCTGTCTTCGGCATGCACTCTGGTAGAGTATGTAGTGCTTAGCGGCATATGGCCCAGGTTTAGACTTAGTCAGTCTTTATCGGTATGTCTATGCTATGAGCGTGCCTGTAGGGTCGGTTTCATCTAGATCTGCACAGATGCAATGCGGTTACCAGGTTACCAGGAGAGAGACAAGCGGAACGAGCATCGCGTCTGTTATTCCCTTTGTTGAAAAATGCTGACCAAAGGAACGTGCTTGTTTTAAAAGCAGATAGGGCAGCACGATCATACAATTCTCTGCTTCTTGTATGAAAGCAGCAAGCAAGCACGTGAATACGTACGTGGTTGTTCTCTTGTTTATTTGGTAGCCGTAGTTCGAGTATAATGTATTTGTTTTGTGCGGCGACTCACCGAACACTTACAATCTGAGATTTTGAGTCGTTCCCGGTTCCGCCAGGAAGGGCTCTTAATACTATACAGGTAATAGCGTTGCATATCGGTCCCCGAGTATGTATGTCTATTGCAATAGCAGGCCTGGATTGTGAACATCTTTTAGAATACTATGACTCATGCTTCCAGAGTTTCTGCACTGAGACGGCAAAAGTGGCGGCCCCCTTTATATTAGAATGCAACCATGATATAAAGAGCGTCAGGACAGCGTACCTATATGGTGCAGCAGGACCGTTGAGATTGATGTATAATTGATGTTGGGGGGGAGGAGGGGGGGGAGTTATTGGGCTAATATTAACTCGGCACAAACATTATTACTTTTGGTTGACGCTCGTTTGATGTTGCCAGGAAACTTCATTGTTCCATAGCCTCGTGGAGTTTCTTATCATAGGGGGTAACATTCTGTTACTATGTATTTTTTAACAGTTGCAATTTTATTTAGTTGTAAGTCTAGCGTTAAGATTTGGATGTATTTTTTTGATGTCATTTAAGTACTGTCACTATTTTACGTTTGATTTTCGTAGTCGCTCTGCCTCCATTCTACGACCGTGAGACTAGAGCGGCCTAGAAACAGGCGAGATCTAAGGTTAGCCTCTGCTCTGGTACAATGTCATCTTCGTCTATTTATTGCGTAACGCATATTTATATTAATCAACTAGTCTATAATCAATGTTATATGACTTAAAATATAATAATTAAAACCAAATAAAGAACCTAAATAGATATGGACGTCTACGCCTTATGTATAATTTTATTTCATTCCTTAGTATAAATCCTTCTGTTGCTAAAAAGGCAGTAATTGGTTTTTACTTTTTTAAGTCTCTGCGTGTCGTTTGAACCCCATAGTCAATTGTTAACTAATTGTGTTAACTTAGGCGATCTAGGTCTTCCGGTCCAACGTAAAGTATGCGTTCGTTGATATGGCACATTGAGCTTAAGGAAACTCGGCCTTGTAGAGCGTGAGCTTATTACAATCGCACTATATTCGTTGCGTCGCGAAATTCTGTGAATGATTCTTCTGCCAATATTTCAAAATATGTATAGCTGTTACCTACATTTCTTACATGAATTTGTCGCTGACAGGAGATTGCGGCTAGATCTTGAACTTTTTACTAAGTACGGGAATTAACCTTCTGATGTGCGATATGAACGACCGTCTCTGCAAAGCACGCGCACGTAGAGGACGTGTTCATAGTTGTAAGACTGCATGTAGCACACGGTAAAGCCTTCGGTAGACTTCGTTTGCTCGCAGTGTTGACGGATCTTTTCGTTTCTTCTCAGTCCCTTACCAGTTAAAAACAAATTGGCATTAAAACTCAATATTGACTCTTCGGCCTCAGCTTACTTTTGGTTTCTAAATTGAGAATTCTCAATTTCAAATTGTCAATTTAGAAACCGTCTGTTATGGTTACTTACCTCGCCCTCCCGCTCCGCCCAGAGTCGTTTGATGATTTCCCACCAAAAAAAAAGGGTTACTTATGAGCCTGAAAGCAGTTTGGAATCATCTTAATAAACGGTACATCATCGGATATCATACTGCTACAAATTCGACAGGTGACAGGCACATTTTTCACGGTTTCGGGACATCCAGTTCATATCACCCATTCTACCTTAACTATCTGTCATGATGGACGGTGTCTGCCAAGACGGATTCAGAATTCTTCCTCCAAAAATTGGAAAATAATGGAGCTCTTCGACGAGGGAGTAGAGCGCTTTCCGTTAATCTCCTTCCTATTGTATTTTCATTATACCTAGTCTGTCAGAAATTATTTATCTAAATCTTACAAATACAAATAAGATTTATTTCTCTCAAAAAGGTACAGACATTGGTTCGTGACATATTATTTCATCATGATGATTCTGTTCACTATTTTCACGCCTGTCCCTCTGCGAGTAAAAATTAGGGACAGCTCTGTTTCTTTTTGTTCGTATAAGTACATAACTTATTGCAACTTGTGTCCCTGGTACGTCGGTTTTCGTCACATTTCAGTGTTGATTTTATAAAAATACGATTCCTTATTCATTTAATGTCCAATAATACCCAATTATTGCCTTTAATAAACTAAATTAGGTGTAAATAATTTACCGTACAATTATGTTTATTTTGATGAATTTGAAGGTTAAATTTGGTTTTATTTCGATGAAATGTTGTTTGAATGTTATTTAATTGTATTAGTTATATGGTTACCAATTACAAGTGAAAAGCTTTTTTTCCGTGTTACCAAATATTATTGTATCATTTAGGTTTAGTTTTGCGTGTACTATTTATAAATCTATTTCTTTATGTAAATTAATAAAATGTTGTGTTGTTACTTTGTTGATTCTGGTGTACCTACGTGCTATAATTTACAATGTATTTCTTCATTTTAAGGACGATTATAACACGGGAGACAGATAAGAGTAGCATATTTTTTTCTGATTATCGTGTATTGAAGTGGCGTGGTTCGAAACAACAAAGAAAGTAAGACAATTGTATAAAGACGATGTCTTTTATCTGTCCACTGAGCTGTTGTACCTTCCATATCTGTGTTCTGATATAACATCCAACAGTATAAGTATGTACGTTTTACAGCCGCTCCTTTTGATATATACTTCACAGTGCTTTTAGACATTATTTAAATTTTATTACAAAAAGTTCTGTTTTTCTTCTTCCTCAAGTTATCACCTATTTCCAGAGTCTTCTTTTCTAAAGGCAAAATCGACCAAACTTTTATACCTAGTTTAAGTCTAATCCAGCGAATATTTTTTTTAATTTTTGACAGATTTTCTATACAAAAACTGTCAGACGTCAATTTTAATCCCCGGATAAAAGATATCTGACTTTGGTTAAATCAGCCCTAAGTAAGTCTATTAGGTGAATTCTGCGCTCTAAGAATAGGCCTAATATCGGTACTTCAACTTACGCCAATCTCTCTTCATGGTATAAGGAAGCAAGGTAATGTGCATCACCCCTTTTGTCCAAGCCACATAACCCTGATCATGAATCAGCTGCCTGTTTCGTCTGCACTTCTTTGACCGTGTCTTCGTGACCTATTCCTATAGTTTCACTTCTTGTTATCAGGAGGCAAACAAAAACTTTAGACCTTATTCCTCACCTTTGCCTAAATATTCGGGCTGCTAAGTCGAACACCTCGAATAATAGGTGTCTCCTTCTAACCATCTAGTCAGCTTGCACTGGAGCTGCCATGAGGTGCCACTTTTCTTCGTCTGTCTGTGTCTGCCTTCTTCATTGCCATGAGAGTGTACACCAGTCTTGATGTCAGTGCTCCCCTCTTAAGTCACGCACGTGAATTGACTATTGACTATCCATGGTTCTTGCACGTCCAAAACAATTTCTTGTTCGTCTCCATTTTCTTTTCACGTTTCCACTCTTTCTTCGTTTTTTCCTCTTCTCTAGTTTGCTCCCTTCCCCTCCTCCTTTTCCGACTTCCCTCGTCCTTTCCCCTTCTCTTTCCCCCCTTCATTCTTCACCTTACCTATTGTTATGTCTCTCCCTTTGTCTTACTACTATTCCTTCTCTTTACATTCTTATCACAAAAACAAAGGTTGCGTGTTTTAAAATGGAGACAATAACATCTCAAACCCGTGTACTAGGAATGTTTAACTTACTTCGAGCACTTGTGTTTGTCCTGTTATAATTGTGTACCTTCTGCCTAAGTCTTTACTATGTGATGATCTATTTAATACTCCTAGCGGTGAACACGCTGACTCTCTTGTTGGCTACGAAATTATTTCCATTACATATTGACATTTCTAAATACTGCCAAATAGAAGAATAATTTTCCCTTACGTATCGGTTGAAATGTTGACATAATATGTTTTCATAACTCCTGCATATCTATATCATTATTTGAATCGATACTTTTGAAAAAGTCACTTTATCTTTTGACGGAACATCAAAACAAAAGCGAGTAAGTGAATGTCAGAACGAAGTAACATTATAGGATGAGATATTTGGATCGAACTGCAAGCGTTTTAAGATGTCAAATTGTTATGTAAAAAATCTAGCTAAGGACTAAAATGTACATAATTATACGTTTGCACTACCATTTCCCTAAATGAATAATCAGCACGACTTAATTACTGCATAATAAAAAATAAAAAATATAGATGTATTTTTTTTATTAACCAGCGAGTTGCATTCAACAACTCGGTCTCACTCTGTGTCTGTTTATACAGAGTCAATGAGTTTGGTCAGTGTCAAAAATCTCCCTATGTTAGAGGTAGAACAATTGGTTCCTAGGATCACGTCGTTACTACACTCAAACTGACGTATCTCAATTTATCACTCTGTATACGAACCGTTTCTGACCCTCCTTTCTACCCCAAAAGTATTCTCAATAAGTGAAAAGCTATGTACAACCGTTTATCACCATACTTATACAAATTAAGCTGCCTAAAATACAGTTGAATTTTTAGATGAGGCAGTAAGAGGTAATGGCTGGTACCTTAACCGTTTTAGCCAGACACTTTTACCGTTGTAGCTACAAGAGAACGGTCTTGGGACACTGTCCTTGTTTTTTTGAGAAATTTTGATTTCCATTCACAGATTTTGAAAAAAAATGTACAGTCGGCAAGAAAATGGGCAATTTTCACAGAAACTGTTTGATGCCAATCGATCCTGTTTCATAAAAGGATCAAAAACTGTATCGCACCAACTTAGGTTTCAGTATTAGAAGAGTGAGAAATCGAAAAAATCAATTCCCATACATTTCGTAGGAAAGGATACTTCCAACTTACTTTTTGATCATTGATAGACTGGCCGCTACAATAAAAACTAGCCGAAATTGAACAAAAATTTCGAACGAAAATGCGTTATAATTTTATTTACTTTGAAGACAGAATTTAGATACACTTTGTTGCTTGTGATTTCTGTAATTCTGAGAAAAATGTCCTTCAATAGTTGTGTGAGTGACACTGACATGGCCACCATCAGGGATTTTATTTTTGATAACACAAAAAATTTGTCGCCAAATATCAGAATTGGTCGGTCACTGGTTCAAAAGTTATAAGGGTTTATAAGTGGCCGATCTGGAGAGCATCTCCCCAGCTTGGCCACATTTATATCTCAAAAACTAGGGCACCTAGCGAAGATCTGTTTTCTCCCAAATTTAGTCACTAATTATAATTTTGTACTTGCTTGTACCAATGTATGGCGAAATTTAATTCTTTAATATTTTTTTAATTACACACCGACTAAATCTGTGACTTGGCGAAAACTTGCTACTAATTGGCGACTAAATTCGGGAGAAAACAGATCTTCGGTGGGTGCCCTAATTTTTGAGATATAAATGTGGCCACGCTGGGGAGATTTTTCCCAGATCGGCCACCTAGAAACGCTTATAACTTTTGAACCAGTAACCGACAGATTCTGATATTTGGCGACTGATTCTGACTAATTAGCGACAAATTTTTTGTGTTATAAAAATTTAAATCCCTGATGGTGGCCATGTCAGTGTCAGTCACTCTCAATAGTTTAAAACGTGTAGACTTATATGGGAAACGTTTTTTTTTGCGATTTCTGACTTTTCTAGTACTCAAACCTCAGTTGGTCCGATAGTTTTTGGTCCTTAAAAGATACAGGATCGATTGGCATCAAAAAATGCTTTTGTGAAAATGGCCCATTTTCTTGCAGACTGTACATTTTTTTCAAAATCTGTGAATGGGGATCAAAATTTCTCGAAAAAATAAGGACAATCTCCTAAGACCTTTCTCCTGTAGCTACAACGGTAAAGGTGTCTGTCTTTACTGCCCCATCTCAAAAATCCACCCGTATATTTGAACTTTCAACTACAGTCCGGCCGTTGAGAGAATGCGTTCTTGACACCTGTCAGTTTCATAATAACGAATATATTTGCGAATTTGATCCTTATTACAAATAGTAATATTATTGTCCAACTGACAAGTGTCAGGAATGCATTCTCTCGACGGCCGGACTGAAGTCCAAATAGTCTATGAAAACAAGTCAGTTTTTGGAATTCCGCACCCAAAGGGTGAAAACAGGGACCTATATATTTTTAAGCCTACTAGTCTGTCTGTCCACCAGTAAACTGTGTACCACAGTCACAGGGCTGCATCTTTTTAACCGTAATAAGTAGGTAGTTAATTTTTTTTTCGTATTTCACCATTTTCTCTTCCAGAATTAAGTTTTTTTAATGCTGTCGCTGCAAATGATGATATTTTTAGGTATGACATTTATTTAACATTTCTGAATAGCTTACTAATGTTATAAGATACCATTTTTTGAATAACGTTTTATTTGCATTAGAAAAAAAATCTTGAGTTGAAGTTTTTTCTTTACGATGTTAGGACCAAAATTGAAAAAATTCTCCTGTAAAAAAATTGTATGACACCGAAGACCACCATTATTTTAAAAACTTGTACAGATGTTCTATGTCACGAAGTCCGTTTGGCTATGAATGTTGTCAAGCGTGCACATGCACATTGTTTTTGTGTGCGTAGCTTCGAGAGCGCTCAGTGTCGATCGGGACACGGTCCGGATCAGTAGTGTTTTTAGTTCGCGCCAAATTGTTTCACGGAGTAAGGTCAGCATGGCAACAAAACGAAGAAGAGTTGTCCATAGTGAGGTAATATTTATTTATACGTTTTCAATTAAAATTTTATACAAAGATAGCAATAGAAGTATTTATAAAATGAATGTTTTTTTTGTGTTATAAAATGTTTATATTTCTTAATTATTTTGATTACATTTTGTTTTAGGGTCGAAACATGATAGCTAGTGTTTATCATTTTCTGTGAGAAGAATATGACTTTACAAAATCATTCATGGAACCCAACTGTGATTTGTCTCATTTACGAGACATTACACGGCGTACAGCTGAAGCTACGGGTGTTAGCCAAAAAACAGTTCAAAGAATATTAAAAGAAGATAAGGAATTGCCATCCACTTCATCAAAATTCACTTCACCTATGAAGAAAAGGAGAAAGCGAGATAATAAAGTGGATATAGATAATTTTACAGCCGATGTGGTTCACAGTACTGTACAAGATTTCCATATTGTCCATAAAGAAATTCCAACATTAGCTAGGCTAAGTTGAGAACAGCATTGAATGAAAAAATCGGATTCGAAGGTTGTTTAGAAACTGTTCGCAAGTTACTATTGAAATTAGGTTACAAGTGGGGCAAAACAGAGAACAACCGTAAAGTCTTGACGGAGCGTCATGATATACAAATGTGGCGTTTAAAATATTTAAAAAAGATAACAGAGTACCGCTCTCAAAGTCGGCCCATTGTCTACACCGATGAGAGCTACGTCCTTTCGACACACGTGCGAAACAACACCTGGGCAAAAAAAAAAGGAAAGCACTCCGTTTTTAAAAAAAATTAGCACAGGCACTCGCTTTATTTTAGTGCACGCGGGAACCAAGGATGGTTTTATTGAAAATGCTTCTTTGGTTTATAAGGCCAACTCAACAGCTGGTGATTATCATTCAAATATGAGCTATGATAACTATGTAAAGTGGCTAAATGAAAAATTGTTACCCAATTTACCTCCGCGCTCTGTCATTGTCTTAGACAATGCATCTTATCACAACACACGGGCTGAACGACTACCGACGCTATCTACAAAGAAAGCCGATATGCAGCAATGGCTCAGGGATAAGGGTATAGCATTTGATGAATCTCTTCTTAAATTGGAATTGTACGATATAATAAAGAACTACAAAGCCCAACACGTAATCTATAAGATTGACGAATTTATAAAGAGCAAGGGTTTTGATGTCTTACGCCTTCCCCCCTATCACCCAGAATTAAATGCGATTGAAAATATTTGGGGGATCGTTAAAAATTACGTCGCATCTAAAAATATCGAGCAAAACATGACGAATACGGAAAGACTGATCAATGAAAGTTTGGGCCAAGTTAGCAGTGAAACGTGGCAGAAAACTTGTGATCATGTTGAAAAAATTGAAAACGACTACTTGAAATATTTAGATCTCGATTTTGAATTTATAATCAATGTACAAGATGATTCTGACGACAGCAAAACGGAATCGGAAATCGAAAATTTATCTGATAGTGATTGAAAATACTGAATAGTCCTACTTGTTTCGTTTCCATTCTGTAATACCAATGCTTAATTAAATGCCTACATCTTCTTAATATTTTTGTATTTATTGCAACCTAATCTAATTTATTTACAAAAAGTATATACTTTTAAAAGCAAAATTTTATTTTGATTATTAAATCTCGACTTGAATATATATCAGATTTCTTTGCTAACGTTTTACACACACAAGCGCGCTTGTCGGGATACGTCACTACTACAATCAAAGCCGAACGGACTTCGTGAATCAGAATATCTGTACATTTAATAAGGTTTGCAAATTGGTATAAAACTTACGTCTAATCCTTATCGTTACAAAGATATTGCTATGAATGTGATGAAGAAGACAGAAAATAAATTAAATTGGTACTATCCAATTTTTCCTTTTCTTTATGGCTTATGCTTGAATGCTTGTAATCGAAGCAGGTAGTTAAGCGGCTAGCGTAATTCCAACCCGATGACGTCATCTGTTCGGAATTTGAGACCGCTACCTGTGGCGGAGTTGCACCTCAGTCAGTGTGAAAGGGATAGATAGCGCGCTTTTTGGCAAATCGGTATGAAGTTGCGCAGGTTCTTTTACTCTTTCCTTCGCCCTTCACTCGTACAGGGCCACGGCTTCATTGTTGCTTGATTTTATTAGTTTACATAGTTGTAACTAGTCTCTCTTCGAGTTGCTACGTCAGACAACTTTCCCTCCCGCTCAGTGCCTCGGTGTTTTCTTCTGTACCCTTTCCATAACCTAGTACAGAATGGAGGTAATGGTGATCAGACGGTAATGGGCAGGGTCTGCACGGTAGCCCTTTTTGGGCACTGGTTGCACATTTGCAAGCTTCCAGCGTTTTGGTACCGTCCTTTTTTTAAGAGAGAGGTGGATCAAACGTGTCAATACAGGTGACAGTTCAGGCGCACACTGCCTCAACACTCGCTGGATTGCCGTCAGGCCCGCTGGCCTTGTTCACGTCTAGACTGCATAATACTCTTCGGACCTCTTTAATGTGGACTGCGATCTCCGGCATCAAGGAGTCACAATGAGGTACAGTTGGTGGTTACTTGGAGCCAGCGTCCAGACGTGAATTGCTTTCAAAGAGAGATGCAAATAGATTTATGGTATTGTTTTTTTTTACAAAATAAATAAAATAGTATCCTGATTCGGTAGGCCAAGAGGTCATTGTGACCTTACGAAGAGAACGCAATAGCGAGCTAAGTGCGCTAGAAAATTGTAGCTGCTATGCATGTAAACATCAGGCTATCACGTCACGGGTCTCGCGAGGCTGTGCTTGGATCCCTGGCGCAGTGCCATTTGCGTTGGCAGCACGGTGGCTCTTGTGTCCGTCATCGGTGCCATTTGCACAGCAGCGCGGTGGCGCGGTGCTATTTGCGTCGGCAGCGCGGTGCCGATTGCGTCCCTGGCGAGGTGCCATTTGCATCAGCAGCGCGGTGGCGCTTGCGTCAGTAGCACCCGCGTCCGTGGCGCGGTGCCGCTTGCGTCCGTGGCGCGGTGCCGCTTGCGTCGGTGGCGCGGTGCCGCTTGCATCGGTGGCGCGGTGCCGCTTGCATCGGTGGCGTGGTGCCGCTTGCGTCGGTGGCGCGGTGCCGCTTGCATCGGTGGCGTGGTGTCGCTTGCGTTGGAGGCGTGGTGCCGCTTGCATCGGTGGCGTGGTGCCGCTTGCGTCGGTGGCGCGGTGCCGCTTGCATCGGTGGCGTGGTGCCGCTTGCGTTGGTGGCGCAGTGCTGCTTGCGTCCGTGGCGCGGTGCCGCTTGCATCGGTGGCGTGGTGCCGCTTGCGTCGGTGGCGCAGTGCTGCTTGCGTCGGTGGCGTAGTGGCGCTTGCGTCAGTGGCGTTTCCATCGGCAGCGCGAGCGGCGTGCGGCGGTTTTGATTCACGCAAGCGAGTTGCAAGAGGCGACACGGAGACAAAGAATAGCCTTCTAGGTTCTTAAACAGCATCTTTTATTCCTAGTGAATACTTCTGATGATAACAAATTTAAAAGAACTTGTGGTGCTGTGCCGTAATACCTGAAATACCTATGTTGATATGTACGAGGAGGGATCAAAAAGTAGTGAAAACGACATACTCCTTGGTATGAAAAAAAATAAATACTGGCAGGCATAGCTCAGATACATATTTGTAATATTAATAAAGAAAAAAATCTTCGATTCTCTTTTGTTTTTTTTCTGAATATAGTCATTTGTTTGCTTCGTGTCGGAACGTGTTCTCGAAAATGGAGAAAAACGAAGTGCGAGCCGTTATTAAATACCTCTGTTTAAAAAGTTAACGACGCAAGAGATTTATTGCGATTTGGAGGTAACATTAGGAGAGTCTGCTCCGCCGTATTCCACTGTCGCAAGGTGGGCTTCTCAATTTCGAGTAGGGAGAACGAGCACGGAAGACGAACATCGTTGCGGCCGTTCATCGACGTCAGTCACCCAAGAAAATGTTGCGAAAGTCGAGAAAATTGTATTGAGCGATCGAAGTTACCATCCGATACTTAATTCAAGAAACGGGCAATTCGTATTCAATCCATATTGAAACAATCTTTGAAAAGTCTCCGCAAGATGGGTAGCGAGAATGTTAACGAGTCAGAAACAAAATCGACTTGACATTTCGAAGATATTGTTGGACAAGTTTCAAGAAGATTCTGAAAACTTTTTGTCTCGTTTCGTAACAATGGACGAAACATGGTCCATCAGTTTGATCCCGAGACAAAACAGCAATCTTTGCAATGGAAACGGCCATCATCACCGACCCCGAAGAAGTTTCGTGCCGTGGCATCGGTTTGCAAGGTTATGGCCTCAATATTTTGGGACTCAGAAGGGATATTGTTGATTGATTACCTGGAGCGTGGAACCACTATTACAGGCCAATATTATGCAGCTTTAATTCCCAAGTTGAGGAATGCCATCAAAGAGAAAAGGAGAGGGAAACTTCGAAGTGGTGTGCTGTTTCATCACGACAACGCACCCGCGCACAGGTCGGCAGTTGCGATGGTGGCCATTCAGCAAGCTGGCTTCGAATTGGTTCACCACTCCCCTTATTCACCGATCTGGCGCCTAGCGATTTTTACCTGTTCCGCAAATTGAAAGAATACTTAAGGGGAAACAGGTACGAAGACGATAACGAGGTGATGGATGCCGTGGAGAGCTTTTTGCAGGACCAAGACAAAACTTTTTTTTTTAAAGGGATTGAAGCCTTGGAAAAGCGCTGGACTCGGTGTGTAGAGAGACTCGGAGACTATGTAGAAAAATAAATTATTATGTTATCAATATCAATAGTCATTATATTCTATCTCATTCTCACTACTTTTTGATCCCTCCACGTATGTATGCGTGCAGCGCCAAACTGACCTATGTTTAGATGTTGTGGCGTTCATTCCAGAAGGACCTATATTTTTTTAAGAAGTTTTTAACCAATTTAGGAAAAAGAATATTAAAGCCTGACGTTTCAGCTTTAAGATGGTACAATACGCATTAAAATCGGGTTAGTTGTTTTCGTGTAATTGCTATTTGAATTGAAGTGCATGATTAGGAGTCGAGTCGATTTGATTGCTCGCAAGTGCATATGCAGACGGTGGAGACTTACCAAAAGGAATGACAAGAAAATAAGAAATACATTTAAATGGTAAATATATATTTTATAATTTTGGTATACATAGACCTATTTGCATATCATAATAACAGTTTTAGTCTTAATACAACTTGAACATTGCAAATATTATTTTATATATTTGACATTATTTCAAATAGTTATGTACTTGGATATAAATATATGAACTCGATACACATAATATTATAAACTTTTGGTTTCACTACGAGCCTATCCATAGAAGTGAAAGTACATATGTTATAAGGGACCATCCATAAATTACGTCACACGTTAAGGGGGAGGGACAACAAAATGTGACATCGTGTGATAAAGGGGGTGGGTCGAATTAATGTATCATGACGTCACACGTAAAAATCTAAACTCTAACTTCATCTCAAACGAAAAACTTAAAAATATTACCAACTCTATTAATGTTAGTATAAGGTGTAATTTAAAATTGCAGAATATTTGACGTCACACTAGGTTCGCAGCAATTTGACAAGGACCTAAAGATGACGAAATTCGCGTGACGTAATTTATGGATGGCCCTTATTCGGTGCTTTATGGATTTCCATACAAAATTATATAAAATTAAGATTCGCTAATTCGCCTTTGGGTAATTCGATGATTTTAAGTAGATATTCCGCTAGTCGACGGGACAAACACCAACGTGTGTGTTTCTGCCGGCGGCTGTTAGTGGTATTTTGACGGGTGATTCTCCAATGACGATGTTTTTGATGCAGCCGGTGAAGCCGCGTCGGGAGCGAACGCCGCGCACCTTGTGCAGGGCACGCTCGTGCCCGCCGATGTACAGCGCAGAGCGAGTGTCCGTCGAAGAGTACGCGCCGAGTCCGGGCTTCGAGAAATGCCCGTCCACACCCACCGATACCACGTACAGCGATTTCACCACTGGAAACATTCAAAATATAGCTATAGAAAAAAATTAACATGACATATTTTTGTTATGTCTAAATTCAGAATTTGAACCCTACAGTTACATGTCGTATCATACTATTCGGTTAACTCCTTAACCGTCAGTAAAATAAATTAATTGTACTTGGTGAAGAATAATAATGACCAATGCCAATTCATAGCGCAGCTTTCCCTTTACCTCAAATTTAGCAAATTCGAATCGGAACAAAATGTTCAACAAGTGGTATTTAGAGGACAATCTGTGTGTTCATTCGTTAACTACTGTCGAGATAATTGTAGCAGAGCATTTTGAAGATAGAGATTTAAAAAATTGAAGGGTTGAAAATCTAAAGGGTCTAAGTTCCAATTGTATTGTTAGCGGGTATAACAAAAAAACTGGCCGTTTCGAAGCGCAAATATACTGGCATTTAGACCGCATGCCTACTTTAATCCTGTGTGTAAAAATTTCAAATAAATAGGCACTTGGACCCATTTGGATATTTTTAGGCTTGGCACTTTTTCGTAAATTATTGATTTGTGATTTTTTGGCACATAGACCCCCCTTTAGATTTTCGACTCTTCAATTAATCGCACTTGTTAAAGATTAAGTAAATATTGTATTAATGGTGGCAGCAGCGAGGTGTAACTTTTGCAAGAGAAAAGCCGAAGCTAATCCGGTTTTAACTTTTAATTTATTAACTTAAAAACAATAGTCTTTTCTTTACTGAATTTAACACCATCTATCGTCAAATAGCAGAAACAGAAAGACGCTATCACTACACAAACAAAACTTTAAATATTTTAGAGAAATAAACTCAACTAAATTAGGTACACATTCTAAAATTATTATAGGAAATATAAACAATCGAATATAGTTGAACAAGTGAAAAGTGTTTTTCTATCTCTATGGTAACCCGTTGTACAGCGGTTTGCTCTCGTCCATTATCAAGCGGTGCCACGTGACCTCATGACGGAATCTCTCTTCTACGAATTTTTAGTTCCCGATTCTGACGTTTTGGCGCCGGGTTATTTTAGATTTTTTTTTGTTGTTGTTGTTATAATTCAAAGCTAGTAATAGGCGTTTTTGTTGTTGTGTTGTTTGAATGTTATGGTAAATTAAATACCCGTAGTTTAACTATATTTGTTGGCAATAGGAGACACTGTTGACCGTGCCATTTTTCAACAGCGGTAGAGTTGCTGATGCGAACCTCCGAAGGGTAGCCGGTAGGAATTGTGTTATATGCTGCTTTCGCCACTGAATAGTGGCGATAAAAGATTGAAAATTAAAAATATAACACATGAATGAGTTCCGTACATACTAAGATGGTTAGCTTTTAAATTATGTAAATATTATCTTGGGAATGAAATCTTGTTAATGTTTTCATTATTGTATAACTAACATTCATTTCATGAGTGTTTTCGGTCTTATTAAGTGATGTCATGAGTACTTATAATATTTAAGAATAGTTATTAATATTTTTTTAGAATATTAACAATTAAAAAAAAAAAACTTAAAATCATAGTATTTACAATAATAAATCCAATTTCGATAGTAAATGCTTTTTTTTATCAATATTTCATGAATTTTATTTCCTCCTGTCTGATACATAAGCACGCGCCAAGTCAGTTTATACAAATTCTTTTAAGGGGGAAGCGCCAAGGTAGCCCGCGAAATTCAAATTTTCTTACGATTTTTGCAATTTGCTGGTCAGTATTAAGTTATACGTTGATTAAAATATGATTCGCGGCCGTAACAAATATGTATTTACAGAATTATAATCATTAAAGTCATCAACACAACTCTCTAAGACCAAGTAAACCCCAAGAATTACTATTTCATGAAATCTTGACATTTGGGGATTATACTAACTTAACAAGTTTTATTACTGATTGTAATGATTATAATTCTGTAAATACATATTTGTTACGACCGCGAATCATATTTTCATCAACGTACAACATAACACTGACCAGCAAATTGCAAAAAACGTAAGAAAATTTGAATTTTGCGGGCTACCTTAGCGCTTCCCCATTAATAAGTTATCGAAAAGAGCGTTGCGCTTACACCGCTACAAGGTTCTTTTGACACGTGGTCAAAATCAGAACTAACGCCGCTATTTGTCAATACAATTTCACAAATGTTTACCAAAAACGCCCCCTTGAAATATCATTCAGGCGCCAAAAGATCCTTGTAGCACTACCCGAATTGTTATTCACCGAACTAAACAGACAGGTACTATAGTTTGACCGATACCGCTGTACTGCGTCTTAGGTATGTGCGCGGTGAGACGGTGAGACGGGGGGAAGGGGGGCAGTGCAGGCCGCTTATTCGTCATGATGGCGTCCCGCCCCCCGCGGTACAGCGGTATCATGTCACTTTGTAAAATAATAGGGTCAACTTATACTGACGACTTTCAAAGCTTTGGATACGAGTTGAATAATTACAAGCCCCAACAAAGAAGAAAAATGCACTTGAAATACGAAAACCGGTCTTACTACTACGACATAAAGGCGCTGTCAATGTCAAGGCAGTCACAACATACACATCTATTTATCGGTTACGACGAAATACAACAACTGTACAAGGATCTTCTGGCGCGTGGCACAATTTCACAAATGTTTACTAACCACGCCCCCTGTCAATGTCATTCAGGCGCCAAATGATCCGTGTAGCAAGAGTGCTACAAGGATCTCTCAACTCAACCGATACAGAGGTATCGGTTGAGAATGAACTGGAGCTAGACCACCACCTCTTAAAGCAGTATTATTGTAACCGTACTTGAGTGTGGGAAAGAGATGGAGCTAGACGTCCTGTATAGCTTCATATATTTCTCACACTGAAGTAACATTAAAATAATACTGCTTTAAGAGGTGGTGGTTGGCCCCAGAACGTTAATTCCCATAGTAAAGACCTTCAAAATCAATCAGTTAATCTTATCTCAGTGACAATCAATGTCAAAATCTTGTTAACAAGATTTTGACAGATTGACATTGAAATTAGAAATGCGAAGGTTCTTAAAAATATAATTGAATTGCCCCTCGGTTAGCTTACCGTGTATCTTATGCCAGTTGCCATCACAGAGCGCGAACTTGTTGCCGAGCGAGTAGCTCGCACGGAAGGGTCCGTTTCCATTCTCCACGTTGGCGACGACTTCGTTCTCCAGTAGTTCGAGGACCAGATAGTCCTTCTTGCCGTGGACGCTGAGCAGCAGTCCCGTGCTGTTGCGAGGACGAATCTCCATGGAAATTGATACCTCGTCGCCTACTTTGAAGTTTTCGAGGAGCTGTAATGGGGAAGGAAACTGTTAAACTAGTTCCGCGTAGATGATTTTCATTCAGCTGCCAATTGAGTGTCTTGTTGAAAGTTTTGCTACGAGACGGCGCTAGTGTTTTGTATCCATTCAAAACCCTTTGATAAGTAACAATCACTCGGCGCTCTCTCGCGGCGAAGCTTCCAGGAAACAACCCCATTGACTGCGAGTTTTAGATAAATTTTAATAGATAACTCACTTACGAAGATACTTTGCTCTTATACAACGTGTATCTGGACGTACGACATTAAATGAAAACGAGTACAGTACTAGTCCATCGAAACATTTTAAAACACGAAGATTAGTAGATAATGGAAAATTAAAAAATTGCAGTTTTCAAACAAAATAAATAGCAGAATCAACTGCATAAAAAGTAAACATGCTTTATCTACGAAGTCACTGACCAACGGTGCGGTGCGGGGTGCGGGGTGCGGCGGCGGCAATGTTTACCTATTATTGCGGACTCAGATCTACATCATGTTGAAAAATAAGAAAATGAATAATAATTTCCTGTGGCTAAAGTATTCATTGGATTTGATTGATTGTTTGTATACGGGTAAAGAACATGACTCTCTTTGCGTGGTTTAAAGGAATGTCAATCGTCCTGTTACACGTATACTTACCTCAAAATATTACCTGTAAAATCTATTGAAATTATTGTATATGTTACTTTACGCCAGTGTAAAGTTGATTAGTAGGTAGTAGTCAGAAGCCCGACAGTCAGACAATCAGTCTTGGCATGGGGTATCGTGTCCCAGTAACTGGGTTGTGGAGGTCAGATAGGCAGTCGCTCCATGTAAAATACTGGTATTCATCTGCATCTGGTTAGACTGGAAGCCGACCCCAACATAGTTGAGAAAGAGCTAGGCAGATGATGATTGTTATCGTAGCGGAAACTAAGTTATGTGTAGGGAATAAAGTGTTTTATTTTTTTCTGTAATCATATACATTAAATTTGAAACTGCTTAAAAATTACCTTCAAGTAGTTGCTATGCAAGTTGCTAGAGGCTCCGAAGTAGACTCCTTCCTCGACGTTATCGGCGCACCGCAGCGAGTTGACGCGGTACGACACGTCGGTCACGTGCTGTCCGTTCATCATCAGCCCCTTGAGGCAGCCCTTGAACGGCTGGTAGAAGCCCTGCACAAGAATATTTCAATATAAGTAGTATTGTTTAACGGGCTGCTATCCGCAACTCCTCGACCGAGCGCGTAGTTTGAGTATGTTTGTAGTACTACCGGAAGGTGCAGCGACAATATGTCGCCGGATCGTTTGTGTAAATTTATTATTTCATCACTACTGTCAATGATATTATAAATAAAAAGTGGTAGATAGGTTACCTACTCAAAATTAGATCTTGAAAAACGCCACACTATCGCACACATATGTATATAACGTAATTTTGTAATGTCACACTATATGTAGATGACACGTGGAAGTAGGAAGGCATATCGTAATGATCGGGGGCGAAAGAAACAAGCAAACTAAGTTAAGTAATGTTGCTTCCGTGGACGCCGGCGCGACACAGAGTCCAGGTGTGCTACCTAACTCTTTTTTCTTATAATATCATTGACTACTGCTCTCAAAACGGTGAAGTAAAACATCTCGAGGAATCATGTTCTAGAACCAAAAATTCTAAGACATGACGGTGACATCCACCAACACGCACTGGGCCCGCGTGGTGGATTACGGCCCTCTCCTCACAGAGAGGAGGCGTGTGTCCCAGCAGTGGGAACATTATTATGGTGATTATGTTTATGTTATGCTGGATCGGTCGTTATGACGATATTTTTGATGGAGGTTTATGTCGAGCAGTGGACGTACTTTGTCTATCTGAGATAATCATTAGTAGCAAAATAATACTTTAGGTAAGCGTAGTACAGAATTTAGGAGGCCTTCACTCAGCAGTGGATGGAATAAGGCTCAAAGATGGGCAATTCTCAACATTATTTTATTTTTAATTTTTGACTTACAAGAGTGTGAGTACGCTTAGTAAAAAGCACACGCCTTGTTTTTACTCCCAAGGCATAAAAATTTCGTGATGGTCCAGTGGTTAAGGCCTCGCCTTTAAATGGACGATATGGCTTCAAATCCGGGCAAGTATCAATGTGACTTTTTCAATTCATACTTTCTAAGTTTGTCTTGGACATAACTGGCACTGGTGTAGGAAAACATCGTGAGGAAACTTGGACTTGTAATTAATATAAGTCTGAAATCACCAAGACGCCTTGAGCGCGCCTGGTGATCAACGCTCATGCTTTCTTGATGAGAAGAGGCCTTTGCCCTGCAGTGGGACAATATAGGCTAGCGTTATTGAAGTCGTTTTGGTAATTGAAAAAGTCTCTAAGTTGGTCTTTATGTTTGATGGTAAATGAACCTCATTTGTACCTTTCAACAACTCTTCATTTTGGAAAAATACAGAGATTAATTAAAAACACCATTTTATCTCTAAGCTTTTTATCTACTTTTTCTCTACTGACAAGTAAACACCATAATAGCTATGGTAACTCATGGCTTGTCTTTAATTTGGTACGACACGCCTTGAGAAGAAAAATATAAATACCAACTTTAGGAATTCTTTCGGCCGATAGTTTGGTCGGTTTCATCAGTATAAAGATGTATGCAAGTTCGTTCGTTATAATGTGCGCACTGGCATCTCTTCATACTGATTAAGAAATCGGCCGATAGAACATCTGTAGTCTGCGGGGAGCCTAAGAGTAGAGGAAGATAAAAGCAACGATGGATGGACTGTGTGACAGATGATATGTCTAGAAAGGGGGAATAACGAGATGACGACTAATAGAGTAGTATGCCAGAAAAAGACATGTTGCGCCGACTCCAAATAAATTGGGATGAGGTCAGGAGAATGATGATGATATGAATGAACTAATTAATTATTATGAATGACTTTACCTTGAGATTATGACTAATATATTGGTTGAGGTCTCTGAGTCCACCATAGTAGTACGGCGCGGCTAATACCGAGGGCGCGTTACAGATGGCGCTGGTCTCGCCAACCAGTTCAGAGTCCACCGCCAGCTTGCCGTGACCAGCCGAGCGAGTGAGCGTGACCGCGTGCCATTCTGTATCGTTGTACGTCTGTGTTGATGAGATCAGAGCGGTCTCACCGCCGCAGTTGAAGGTAAAGTGGAGCTGGATAATAAAAAATAACGGTAAATAAAAATTAAAAAAAAATATTGCAGACCAAATGGTCTATACGAAAAAACACAAATGAAAAATAATAAGTTAATCCAAAGAAAAACCCCAATAAAATGGCATACTTAACCCATTTCACAAATGTTTACCAACAAGGCCACCCTGTCCTCCTTGAAAAGATCCTTGTGTGCTACACGGATCTTTTAACATTCCTTTGCATAATTAGATCATTGACAGTGACCCTTTGGCTGAAAATATACAGGATGGTGCTTTTTGATATCCAGTCGTATCATTTTACCCAAGGGTGTTGAAGGATCAAATCCTGTAAGGCCCCGTTCACGGCATCGAGCGACGCGACTTTCGCCAAGTCACATGCGCGCGCGTCTCCTGTTTCCGTCCGTCGCTCCGCAAGTCACGTCGTGGTGTCACGTGGCATGCTCTAAACCACCTCTTCCATTTGTTTTCTCCGCAGTCGCTGTCGCAAGACGCGTGTCACAGGCTACGGGGTAAAGGAATGTTGTGTGTAAAATCAAAGGTCAAACCTTAGCATCCTTCATGTAGAATGCGAGGAACTGCGAGGGGTCCTTGTCGGCGGCCGCGTAGAACACCAGCCCGCCGTGCTGGTCAAATGTTCTGAACGAGATGGTTAGGTCGAAGCCCTGCAGATGGCGCCCCGGCAGCTTCGAGTACTCGATGCGGCTGTCGTTCCGTGTACCTGAAGAACACATTCATTATAGACGGACACGCTTATTAGTTCACACGTAGCATAACATCGCGTCTATACTCGCAAAGAGGTAGGCAGAGTTGTATAGGCTACAGGTTGGTGGATGTCACGTCTTCGAATTTTCGGTTCTAGGACACGCCGGTTTCCTGAGGATGATTTCCTTCACCGTTTTGAGAGCAGATTAACCAGGAACAAATTTACTCTAAACCAAATGGAATGACCCTACAAGATAATTACTCAGGTTTTAAAACATTACGCTCTTTTTGAGTTTCACCGCAGTCGGGTAAAATGACGATTCGACAAACTGCGAGGGGCGCCCCCTAGTTACGACGATCCTAAAAACTCTCAACTATATTTGGGCTACAGACTACCCGTAACGACTGTCAAATATCTACAAATGTCTGCCGAGAACAACAGTACGGAGGGATCTCAGTATGTAAAAGATGGGCATCCATCCACGGAATGACATCGGCAAGCGAAGCTTAACCTTCGATCGACCCGTGCCGCTGTTATTATTTAGCCACGAGCCCGATTTATTAATAAATCGTTTATATTTATCAAAATAAAATAGTTGTGTCTTACCGAATCTATATCCCACATCGGGGTCCCCAGTGGAGTAGAAGGGGTCATACGCCAGCGCACAGCCAGGCTCCGGCTTGGGCGGCGGGCGACGCGTGGTCGTGGTGGCGGGACGAGAAGTCGTGGTCGTGCTCGTGCTCGTGCTCGTCTGCGGCGCGACTGTCGTGTCCTCAGCCACCGGCACGGGTAGCACCACGTTGTGGAATACGGCGTCCCCTGAACCTAAATAATTAAATTGTGTAGTTAAGACGATGACTAAGTGTCGAGTGTGAGCGCGGGATAATGTGACATAAACGTGATATATAATGTACTTTTTAGGGTTCCGTAAGTCCGAATGAAAAAACGGACCCTTATAGTATCACTCGTGTGTCTCTCTGTCTGTCTGTTCGTCCATCTGTCACAACATAACCAATTTGCTCTGAATCTAATGGACCGATTAATTAAACACGGAAGTGTAACGTAAATAAATGTTTTTTTTTGTATAAGGGGGTCACTTTTGGGAGGCAAATAAGAAAATTAAAAAAAAGTTATGCAAACTGTACCGTGTGACATATCCAATGAAAGAGCTTATCGTGAGGGTCTCAAATATCAGACGCTTCACTTTTTGTTAACTTACGTCTTTCATCTTTCACTCGAAGTGAAACGTCTAAGCACAAAATGAATAAAAGAGAAAAATTAATTAATTACTGAACCAATCCAACAATGCTGGATTTCGGCATTCGGCATCATTCACTCGCGCTCCGAATGATTGAAATATGAAATAAAATGAGCAGATGAACGTTCATTCCTATATACATTGTGGTGAATTGTGAACGTTGATGAAACAAGAATGAACAGTCACTCAAGTGAACCATTCACTCGAGTGAAGCGTCTGATATCAGCCGGTCTAAAACATCACCGTGAAAACTTAGGTGCCGTGAGCTTGAAATGAGCTGTCAGTAGTGTCAATGCTTCGTGGAATGACAGCTCATTTCAAGCTCACTTGCTCAACGTGCGCTCTTAAAATGTCTAACGTGACGATATTATCGTGGACGGCATTAAGATAACATAGGGAAGTATGGAAATATATGAACTCGATTTTAAATTTCCGTCCACGATAACGTTATAACGCGCACGTTCACGTTATAACCCGTGCCTGCGTTTGTTATACCGTACGGCAGAAATAACGCATCGCATTCCACCGTACCGCAGTGCGCGCTAGCCCTTACACCATGTATGTTTGTTTGACTGATAGCTAGAGTCGTACGTACCTCTGGTAGGCGGCGCTTCGCTGGCGTCCGGCAGTCCGGGTGTCGGCAGCACGTCTGTGCGCGGAGTCGCAGCCCATTGTGCTTGATCTACACGTAAATAGTCATTACAAATCTTTATTTTTGTAAAGGTTGGTATAATATCTGTTAGGTATGTTATTTCATTATTTTTTAAGTGAAAATCCCTTTACAAACAGACGTACAATAGTTAACTGAAAGTATATAAGGACTTTGTAGTAACTCATAAGTATCGAGCACACAAGTAGGTAGGTAACAACACAAATCACCTAACGTTATGCAATTTCGAGCTATGTTTGAAATAAGAATCATGACGAGAGCTTCCGTAGCTGTCATTATGAACAATTGAGCTTCGACTAGTCTCCCTGAGAACTGAACTTGACACCTCAGACCTCAGGGGGTCTACTCCCAAAGCACGAAGTCCGGAGTTTCGGCCGAAGTTACGGGCATTTTCTACTCCGTATCACTTACGGTCATAAGATTAGTTCGGTTTCCGAACTAAGAATGAATGACAACACGATTTTACAGTAGTTGTCCCTACGCCGGATGTGTTTACGCCCATCCGAAAATTTTATTTTTTCACTTGTTTTGACGGATTTACTACTTTCGGACGGCCCCGTATCTTCGTTGACGGAATTAACGAGTAGACCACTAGGTCAAGCGGTTGCGTCCGTGACTGACGCCGAACAATGATTTATTTTCCGTAAAAATCCTTTTACCATAATACTGAGGCCGCACCTGCGTCTATCATGACAAAGCGATGCCTGCCGAAGCTTCGTAAGTTTCATCGTGCAATAATCCAAGATGGCTGTTCCAGACGGCATTTGACCAGAGTGAAGATGGCCGCTGTGTTGTTTTGACAATGGACGATGACTAAGTGTGGATTTCACCAATGAAACTGAACGCGGTCACCATTTCTAAAACACGTTTAAGAGCTGTCAGTGACAAAATTCCATAATAATTTTGACACTGACAGCTCTTGAACACTGTTTAGATGTGATGAACGCGTTCAGTTTCATTGGTGAAATTTGCCCTTAGGCTGCGGGCATGAAACCAGCGGCGAGGAGCAGAGACCGAGCGGGGCGGTGGCGGCGGAGCAATTTTGTACCGTCGCCGTAGCGTTTGAATTTACTGATAATTCAAGTTGATACTCAGTTTGCTTAGCATCATTTTCACTGTCTCTACACTACCAAAACGAAAATTCTTTCCGACATGGCGGGTACGTATTAACTTTTCAACTGTCTTTTGATTAGTAACAAGCGAGTAGCGACCCACCTCTGCGTCGCACGGGTGCAACCTTCTGATGTGGAGGCATGTTGTCAAAACAACAAGATTTCTGTGCTAGGTATAACCAAGTTAAATATTAATGTAAACGATGGTGGAAACCGTATCAAAATCCGTTGCGTAGTTTGCAGAACAACGCGGTCACACAGACAGACACGAAAAGCGACTTTATTTTATACTTCGTATGGATGATATAGAAAACTTACCTGGACTGATTCCTCCCGTTGTGGTGGTACTGCCACACCTACCGAAGGTGGTACTACTATTGCTGAAGGGCTCCAGCAGGTTGAGCACGCGGCCGTTGATGGTGGCGTCGGCGATGCAGCCGCTGAAGGGCGTCTTGGAGCCCACCTTGCCGCCCACCACGTAGCCTGGCTGCACGCCACCCACGAATAACACGCCGTCTAGGATGTGGAGCGGCGCAGGCGCTGTGTCCGTACTGGAATGTTTCATAAGTAGATTAAGTACAGGCATGAGGAGGCATACAGATCTAGGAGCAATGGAAAGTTATGTATCTACGTCTGGATTGACACCGGTAAAACGTATTCATTAGATAAAAACGAACGAAAATTATTATTAAAAGCTGGTAAGAGTGCCTTTGCAAATGGAGTTGGCTTATAACGAACACGTACACACATTGCAGGCGCGTACACAAACGGCGCGTCAATGCAACTTATTATGTATGTTATGACGTCAGTATCATTAGTGAGTTAGATTAATCTCTTTGGTTAAGTAGTGAGTGAGCTAACGGTATCCACCAGGAAATGGTGATGAGGCAGTATGTACTTGTTGTAAGTCCTGGCATAAGGTAATCGGGTTAATATACTCTTAGCAATGTATGAGACCATAGTGTTACTATACGATGACGTGGATTATGAGAGAGGTAGAATTTTCGGGATACTTTCACAATTTATTTACTGCTGTCTATATAAAATCACTTAGCATGGGCTTCTTACTCTATTAGGTGATTTTTGTGTCGCCTTTCAGTCAATATTTGACAGAAAACAGGAGAATATTTTACATTAAGTGAAATGCCAAGGGATTTTGAACCATGCGCGGTGTAACCATTTCTTCTTCAAACCGGTCTTGAACAAATGACGATGGTACGTACCTGAAGTAGTCGAAGTCATCGACCACGAGCCGCAGCGCGTTGTTGTTGTGTGTGACGGTGACCACGTGCCACTGCGAGTCGTTGTACGTGTTCAGACCCGTGTCCAGCTGTTCTCGCTGACTCATCAGGACTAGTTTACCTGCAAATACAAATAATAATATAATTAGCATCAAATTAATTAAATCATCATCTGCCGAGCCCTTTCCCAACTATATTGGGGTCGGCTTCCAGTCTAACCGGATGCAGCTGAATACCAGTATTTTACATGGAGCGACTGTCTATCTGACCTCCACAACCCAGTTACTGTGTAACATGATACCCCTTGGTAAGACTGGTTGTCAATCTTTCGGGCTTCTGTGTAACAACTGTCAAGGATCTATAAATGACAGCCGGGACCTACGGCTTAAAGTGCTTTCCGAGGCACGGAGGGGTCTTGATGTGTAAAGATGGTCACCCATCCGCAGACCAACCGCGGCAAGCGTAGCTTAACCTGAGCGATCGACCCGTGCGGCTATTACTTAGCCACAAGTCCCTCAAGCATCAAACAACATAATTATTTAAAAACGTTCATAATCCAGACGCAATCTCATCGCAGCGACAATCAATGTCAAAACTTGTTTAAAATGTTGGGACATTAGAGGTGTTTTTGACAGATTCAGACTACTATTAGAATGCGAACGTTCTTAAGAATACGAAAATTGCCCCTCAGGTCGTATCAATCGTAGCACGTGGCGTTCTGTAGTTTCTGCCTACCCCCATGGGAAAAAGGCGTGAGTTTATGTACTTAAGTATATGTATAATTAGCATATAATGTTCTCACTGCTGGATTAGGCCGTAATCATGGCTTTGAATTTTTGGTCTTAGGGTTTCCTTCACCGTTATAAGAAAAGTGGTTTAGAAACAAATAGCACCAAGAAACGATTACAGTTGTTTTCGTTAATTGTAAAGTCAGGGAATTAATTATAAAACAAAGTGACTACCAACTTAAATCGCCCGAATATTCAAATCATAACTGTCATTCCTTGACAGTAGTATGAAATGGCTATAACACTGCAAATTGACTAAGTGTCAATTTGATGAACAATTAATTTCCCTGACTTTACTTCTGGGACAGTTTTTTGCAAACAACTTTAGTTTACGATGAGGTCTTGAATTGTATCGTCAGCTGCAGATTCTTATAACAGTGTGTATACACGTACCTCTGATGAGCGACAGTGATATGCTGTCGGCCATGGCGGTGGTCTGCGTGCGGCTGACGTACACGAACAGCAGCCCGTCAGGGCTCGATGTCTTGAACTTGAGCGTCAGCTGCAGGTTCTCTGTAGTGGTGTACACGAAGCGTAGGTAGCTGTCCTTGCCCGATAGAGATACCAGGGACGCGAACTTGTGGAAGAAAATAAAATATTATTAATACTTGTCAAATTTTACCTCAATAAGTTTTCCTAAAAGGTGGGTGCTTTCTCAAAAAAATCGCACATGTGCACACCGAGAACACAGAAAACCCTATTCGTTCTGTGTGGGAATTGAACCCGCTTCTCGTAGAATAGAAGCCCAATTACTACAACGCAAACCGTGACCAAATAAAAAAGGTACATTTTAAAAACGTTTACATTAAAAAAGTTATAATTTATAGTTGTTACAACGAGTTTCGAGTTTGCGTTCCGTTTCACCAAAAAAAAAAAAAAAAACGCAACATAAAATGATTATGTTAAAATAAGTAGTGCTTTAAAAATGTAAAATAAATACCAAATTGTTTCTTGACTCTAATACAATGTATATTTTAATACTAAAAAGTTTCGAATTACCTGCATATTCCCTATTATGGCTTAGCCAATCTCCTTATCAAACTGGTTCCCCCTTTATTGTGTTTATTCATTTATTTATTTAGGGACAACAAACAGCAGTGTAGTAATAAGTAAACATAGCTTAGAACTTAATAATAGAGGTAACAAATACACAACTCACAACGTTACGTTTCATAAATCCATTAATATTCCTTGTTGGCTTAGGCAAATTAGTACAATTTTCTAATGTCTCACCTGACAGCCATAAGCAATGCCGATGGACTCCAGGTTCTCACTGAGGTCAATGTTGACGCCATCCATGCTGATCTGTCGGATGCAGCCGTCGAAGCCGGCGCTCGACACTTCCACGATACCCTTGTTGTTGCCACCGAAGTTCATTGTGTCCAGGGCACCTGCAGACGATAGTTATTTATTAGTAGTGTGAAGTACATTGGCAACCGATCGTAATGCCTTTAATTTTGGCAGTTCAGCTATGTTCATTGCGTTATTTACATTGTCGAACAGACGATTTTTTAAAACCTATGCAGCAATGTATTATATTAGGTGTTTCCTTCAAACCCTCGGATTGTGATTGAAAGTGTATTACGCAGTTAGGCTGCAGGTCACATAATAAGTACGGTCGGAGAATGATAAGGGTAAGCACATTTGGGGCACATTTGGGCCAATATTTACTCGAAATTATGAATTAAAAGGACAGTTCGAAAATGAGATTATGCGCTAGGGCAATGTATTTGCAAACTGCTCAACCTTCTATCAATGTACTCATTTATTGTGTAACTAAAACACAGTAACAGCATGGATATTATTATTACTTGTTTTTTTTTTAAATAAAAATTTATTTTCAATGTTTGCATGCCTTTAGATTGTTCAGGGATCACAAAACTTTGTAAACACATTTATTTTATGTAAGTACCTGCTTTCTAAGCTAATAAACGATTATGATTATGATTATTATGGACTCTATAAACCAATGTATGTTTAACTTTTTTTATCAAATTAACTATCAGCTTAAATTGTACATTTACATTATATATTCAAATAACAACTGTCATTATTTGACAGTTGTATGAAATGGCTACAATACAGTAAACTGACGAAGTGTGAAAAAAATTGTCAAATTATAAGTTGCCAATCATCATCACTCTCCTGCCCTCATCCCAATGTATTTGTGATCGGCGCAACATGTCTCTTTCTTCCATACTTCTCTATTAGTCGTCATCTGGTTAGTCACCCCTTTCTAGCCATATCATTTTTCACACAGTACATCAACGTCCATGCTACGTTACATACACAGGTTCTCGTCCAATCACTGTAGTCCATCCATCTTTTCTTTGGTCTTCCTCTACTCGTATAGCCATCCACATTCATACTCAAAACTTTCCTCACGACATTTTCCTCATTCCTCCGCATCACTTGCCCATACCATGGCAACCGATTTCACCACAACTTTTCAGTCACTAGTGCCACTTTCAGAGTTTTTCTTACACATATACTAATTTCTCAATCTTTTTGTGGCCCAAGCCCAACATTCTGCTCCGCACAAGACAGCAGGTTTAGCCACTATTTTGTGAATCTTCCCCTTAAGTTTAAGGGGAATGCGGGAGTCGCAGATTGTTCTCGTGAGCTGCCAGTGTTAATTTTCTGCTTAACAGTCCGATTTACATCGCTGTCGCTTTGCACTAGTGAACTGAGATACCGAAAGTCGGAGCGGACCGGGAGAAGTGCGCCATCAAGCGCTATGGCCCCAGAACTGGAGAGACCGCCGAAATAGCAGAATCGCGATTCTGCAGAATTTCAAGCCAACATTCTCCAGCTTCTGTTGCCATTTCTCCAACCTGCTCTATAAGTTGCCAATTATAATTATAAATGAAAATTACCTATAGAATCTTCTCTAGCAACGGAATCCATCTTCAATATCTCGCGGTCCACTTTCAGGGAGCATTTGGTGAGTATTCGAGCGGCATCAAGTCTATGCCACTTGCCGTCGTTGTACGAGTTCGTGGTGCCGATGATAAGCAAGTCTTCTGGGTTGCCGAGGGAAACCTGCCAACAACAAATGTGTGTGGTTAAGAAGGACTGGTCTGTATGGTTAATTTAGGGGAATAACCTAAAGTGGCCCGCGAAAATCAATGTTTCTTACGTTTTTTTCAATTTGCAGTCATTTGCAGGTCAGTGTCAGGTTGTATGTTGATTAAAATATGATTCGTGACCGTAAAAATTATGTAATTACAGAATTATTATCAATAGAATCAGCAGTACGTTGCAATCTCGCGGGCTACCCTGGCGCTTTCGCCTTAACTAGTGACTATTTGACCTTTTACAATGATTAAAAAGGTAGTTATGTCCTAAAACGATAACCGTTAAACCGCATAGGCGCTTTAATGTTTTCCTTATTAGCCCGATTATTGTATATAATAGTTAAAACAGAAAAATTATGCGCTTCGGTTATCTTCGTGTTTCCGAATTAGTACGAACGTCGCGTACAGTACTTCTATTTCACGAAACGAGGCACGCTTTACATGTGGTAACCAAGTGTACGAACACGCTGTGAATGTGTGCGTGAAGACGAGTAGCGTCAGCACATAAAACACACACGCACATACAGTTCCGACTTCGCCATTGTCTCAGACGGTACCGAGAGCTCCTGCGCTGACACACACATTCACAGCGTGTTTGTACACTTGGTAACCACAAGTAAAGCGTGCGTCGCTTTGTGAGATAGTAATACTATGACAGTGTAGCCCCCACAGAGGCAAAGCTTCTAAGTTTTGTACTGCCGCGTTTTACAGTAGTGCACCTACCACTGCGCGTGTGTATTTAGCTTTCTCTCTGTCGGCTTGCTTAATACGGTCCCACCTTATCATTTGTCACTCAAAACTTTTGGAAAGTTTTTTGGAAGTGCATAGAGTTGTTCTTATCTAATTTTGTAACCATGGTAAGACTACACAGGTATGCAGTTCCCTGTGGCAGTTCCACTATTGTAACAGTTCTATAATAGATCTCATCATCGCGCGTTTCTGAAGATAGACGATACCTGCCGCAGTGCATGCTTTTCCTTAGATCTGTTCTGTATTTTGCAAAGGAACAACACTTTATTACCTACAAAAATATATTTCTTGGTGGAGAAGTCTTTTCACCAGTTCATTTAAAATTACCGTGTATCTCTATTAACACAGCAAAAACTAAAAACTCCTTACCTGCAAGAAGACCCTTCCATCCTGCATCTGAATGGAGAAGAAATAGGCGCCTTCTCCCACTAGGTATATCAGTCCATCGGGTGCATAAGTCCTGAAGAACAGTAGCACCTGGTTCTTCTGCGGCGTCAGATAGCCGCGGCCCGGCATGGTGACGTGCGAGCGGCCGTTGAAACGGTACTCTTGGGGACCCGTGTGTGGAGGTAGGAGCTTGTCTCTGGTTGGGTAGAAAGGAGGATAAGATATTAATTGTTTTACATCAGAAGGCCAATTCCCATAACTAAATACGTACAAAATTTAGTCGCTGATCTCAGTGACAATCAATGTCAAAAACTTGTCAACAATGTTGGCAAATTAGAGATATTTTTGACAGATTCAGACTGTGATTAAGGGTCCCCGAAACGATCAATTGCAATAGTCAATTTTTACGTGATTGATACACATTGATGCGTAAATTGATCGTCTACCAAATGTAATTGAAGCAATATTACTACAATAGAAATTGATGGCAATCGATCGTTTTGGGGACCCTTAGAATGCGCGCGTTCTTAAAATACAAGAATTGCCTCTCAGCGGACGTACGATGTTTGAGGCCATTGTTTTGTTGCGAAAAATGGACTGTCCTGTAATTGATCATGTATATCTTTATCTCTCTCTCGCATTAGAATAATGATGTCTCCAATGCGTCTTAAGACGACCCCAGTAGTGCATCCAACTATTTTCATTTAGCAAGACTAAGTATATTATTGGCAACCATGTTTAATACAAAATTTTCAAAGTCCATTCTAAGTTATCAAATAAAAAATTGATCAACAGCTATTTCTATAATTAAACTACCTATTGCTAAACCACAAGTCATAATTTTGCAACCCAACATCGTTAGTAGCCTCGAAATGTATAATAAACCCACCTTTGCCTAGCCCCCTTCAAATTATCAGCGCTGACGAAGTTCCACAAGCCCACAGGCGTGTCTCCGATCATCAGCTCTTCAATCTGGCCCTCAAAGGCAGGGAAACTGACGGATTGCAATTTGGCATCCGACGGCGCACCTCCCACGTACAACTTCGACTTTTGCCGGTCCAAATTGAAGATCGTATGCTGTCCTGGTAGTACAGCTTCTTTGGAATGCTCGTAGTCTGCCGATCCATTGTCTAGTGGCTCCCGGATTGATAGTTTGACGTTGCGTCCGACTCTGTTGATAGAAAACGATTTTTTAAAATTTTTGTTAGGAAGAATAGAATTGTAAAATAAAATTAACATCACGCCGGTATTCTTCAAAAGGGTAGGCCAGACAAAATACTGCGTCAGTTATGTTATGAGGCCCATGTAGAGTTAAGGAACGAAAATTAATGTTAAGAGCGTTAACGACGACGTACGGCATTTCATACAAACTTTCAAGTCCTTGTTTTCCGAAATGAATGAACCGATTTTAATGAAACTTCATACCCATAAGATACATAGGTCTAAAAAGTTAATTAAGAACATTTTCGAAATGTCTTATTTAAAAAAAGACAATTGGAAATCTCTATTTCTATGGATAATTTAAAATCTGTCGAATTTAGCTGTAACACTATTTTTCGAAAATGTGCTCAATTTACTTTTTAGACCTATGTATCTTGTTTATGCGTAGGAAATTATACATAAAGACTTGAAAGTTTGTATGAAATGCCGTACGTCATAAACGCTCTTAAGCACCTGTACTTGTAGCTTTTTCATATTCTCGACTACGTATTGCCAACATTTTGAATGAAAAGGACAGTTCGAAGAGGTGACATGCGCCCGCTATGTGAGAAGTGGTAGGGAGTGACCACACTTGTCGACGCAGAATCAGCTTGATCCGATCACCACACAACAGTCACTTTGGCAATCGGAAATTCACCACGTTGCAAATTCACCACGCTGCAAATTCGCCACGTTGCAAATTCACCACGTTGCAAATTCACCTCGTTGCAAATTCGCCACATTGCAAATTCATCACGTTGCAAATTCACCACGTTGCAAATTCGACACGTTGCAAATTCACCACATTACAAATTCGCCACGTTGCAAATTCGCCACGTTGCAAATTCTCCACGTTGCAAATTCGCCACGTTGCAAATTCTCCACGTTGCAAATTCGCCACGTTGCAAATTCGCCACGTTGCAAATTCGCCACGTTGCAAATTCACCACGTTGCAAATTCACCACGTTGCAAATTCGCCACGTTGCAAATTCGCCACGTTGCAAATTCACCACGTAGCAAATTC
This sequence comes from Fissipunctia ypsillon, assembly GCA_947568875.1. Classification (NCBI taxonomy): domain Eukaryota; kingdom Metazoa; phylum Arthropoda; class Insecta; order Lepidoptera; family Noctuidae; genus Fissipunctia; species Fissipunctia ypsillon. The sequence goes on from OX387643.1 coordinate 29,518,726, forward strand.
GCCACGTTGCAAATTCACCACGTTGCAAATTCGCCATGTTGCAAATTCACCACGTTGCAAATTCACTACGTTGCAAATTCACCACGTTGCAAATTCACTACGTTGCAAATTCGCCACGAAGCAAATGCGTTTTTAATCGGTGTCGAGTCACGTCGTCCGAATCGAAATGAGGCGAATGATATCTTTTTCGCTATAGACACATAGCTCTTTCTGGGTGGCTCAAGCTGATTCCGCGTCGATAAGTGTGGTCATTGCCATACACCCAAAGATTTTCATACCTGTTTACAATGACCTGGTACCAGCGGTTGTCGGCTACGAACTTGTCGCTGCCGATCCTGGCGGGCTCCCGACCTGACTCCGCGCTGTCTCCGATGTCCATCTTCAGGTACGGATAGCCGTTCTCTACGCCGACTACCATGAAGTCATCCTGGAAAATTGAGTTAGGTAAACAACTGTAACTTGAACGCTGTGAATTCTGGTAAATGTTTTGGGTTTGTCACAGTTATTTTGTTGTTTGGTTCATTTTAAACAGTCCGCATTCATAGATAGTAGATAAAGTCAGAGACTTTAAACTGTCTGATAGTAGATTTTCCTTTATAACTAAGGATTCGACAAAGAAATTATGATTACCAACCTAAATATCTTGTCTTAGAAATTACAAAAGTAGGCTGGAGCATTATAATGTTAAATAAAGCAAGTTGCATCAACCCTGCACTAAAACCTTTTACATTCAACTCAGCAATATGTATAAAAAACATCCTAGATACACTCAAAATCATCATCTGCCTAGCCTTTTCCCAACTATATTGGGGTCGGCTTCCAGTCTAACCGGATGCAACTGAATACCAGTATTTTACATGGAGCGACTGCCTATCTGACCTCCACAACCCAGTTAGGTACTGGGTAATACGATACCCCTTGGTAAGACTGGTTGTCAGACTTTCGGGCTTCTGACGACCCGTAACGACTGTCAAAGATCCACGAATGACAGCCGGGACCAACGGCTTAACGTGCTTTCTGAGGCACGGAGAAGTCTCGGTATGTAAAGATGGTCACCCATCCACGGACCAACCCCGGCAAGCGTAGCTTAACCTGATGGATCGACCCATGCGGCTGTTATTACTTAGCCACGAGCTCTTCATACACTCAAAATAAGAGGGTATTATCCCTAATCCTTCATTTAAAAAAAAAGTAAAATGCAAATTTTTTCTTCATTCGGGGCGCAATCGAAACCCGCGCAACCGACTTATGGTATCAGCAGGAACGCCATAAAGTTTCAGGCAGTAGAAGTCCGACACAACCCTTCCTTGTCCCTTCAAGAAAGGTTTCCACGAGGAATTCTTCAAAATAACCTGTTTTTAAACTGAGGGGTGCTACACACATGTTCGGTAGGGCATGATTCGTTTCATTACTAATAGAGTTCAAAATGGCGACTGAGAGAACAGTACAACCAATCACATGACTGCAAAATTCAGTGCTACCAATCGGTCACGTGTCAAGATATAATGAACACACAATACATTTTGCCGATCGAACAACTCTGTAGCAAAGCATTCTTACCGATTTAGTCCTCCTAAGCATGGTGTCCTTCGGATTGCCGAGGTACAGTATAAGGCCATCCTTCTCCTTCGTCTTGAAGTACACGGAGACGTGTGTGGACGTGGACATCTCGTCCACAGTTTCCGGTAAGCGTGGTTGTAGCGTCGTGCGCCGGTCGTATGTGACCCCTACTTGGATGCGGTTCGCTACTGTGCGGGCCTGAACGGAATGAAAATGAGTATGAAAAGATTTGTTTTAAATGAAAAATACAAATATGTACCATCGCGAACACTTGCGGTGAAGCACTTTTCAACCTTATTACCTTAGCAATAAGGTCGAAAAGTGGTTCACCGCAAATGTCCGCGATGGTATACACATAAATCATAGTGATACAATGATCCTTCGGCGCTTCAACGATATTGTCAGGGGGCTGTTGGTAAACATTTGTGAAAATATTTTGTGAAATTGTATACAGCGTGTTCCTCACCGAGTGGTCCAAAGGCAAATACGGTAAAGCGGAAGTGGCCACCTATCATTTAAATATTTTAAAGTCGGGTTATTCTCATTTTTTTTTTAATTGTACTAAAAAGTTTCGCTAAAGTTTAATCAAACGTTAGAAAAGACAAGTAAAAATAAAATCTGAAGCGTTGCAGAGCCACACTGAACGTAAATAGGAACATAATCATGTATAGGAACACTATCAACGCCTCTTCCAGCCAGATTTGAACTCACTATGTCGATTTCTTGAACATGATTAAATTAGCGAAATTTTCTGAACTGTTTAGAATATCCCAACTTTAATTTTTTTAAATGATAGGTGGCCACTTCCGCTTTACCCCATTTACCTTTCGACCACTCGGTCTGGGACACCCTGTAGAGAAACGAGATGGGGGCGTTACTTAAGATTTTAGCCACGCGCCCAAAGATCTTTGTACAACTATATTTGAGATCAGAATACTTTTAACTAGAATAACATAATTGCTTTCTTGAGTTATTAAAACAGCAGATTATACAACAAGTGAAAAAAAGGGACTAAGTTGGATCCAGAGAGCAGAGAAGGATTCTAGATTAGAATCCTGAGCGGAGCGAGAGATACAAGGACTGAGATGAATTTATTTTTTTCACGAGTTGTGTACTTTACGTTTTACCATTGCGAGAAAATAAATAGTGGTATAAATATCTACTATAACTGCTGCTTTAGAATGAAATGAATCCGGAGTCTCGTTTTCGTCACTGGAAGAACTCATTTTATTTAGATGTTCTAATGACATAAAACAACCACGATAATAGATAGAAAAGAACCTAACTAAAAGTGGCGGGATATTAAAAAAATAATAATAATTGTATATCTCTATGGAATAGCTCCATTTAGCCATCCTGTAGGTACTTTCAGCACGTTTTATTTATTTTTTGTACATAATTCATATAATTCGTGCTTGTTCCAAATTCAAAATACTTTTATTCACTCAGTGACTAAAAGAGAGTTTTAGTTACTGTTATCGATGAATCAAATGCCCTTTTTCGATTGGCAATGGTAAAAAAAGTATTTACACACTAGGGCACTATGAATGCCAGTTTATAGTTCTGTTCTACATTCGCCAAGTTTTAATATACATATAAATATCCGTTAGAATACTGGAAAACATGAAAACCCGGTTTGAATTTTTTGTGACTCTTATCCCTTTTGTTGCGCAGAAGCATTCTTCAGTCGGTCTCCTTGCGTCTGTGCTCAAGGTCGTCTTGCCTGGTTAAATGTAAACCCTATTCCGAATGAATAAAGATTTTAAATGCATCATGGCATTCTACCTGTTCGATGAGCTCCTTCAGTTTGAGCAGCTTCTCGTCGGCCTCCTTGCGCCTGTGCTCGAGGTCGTCTTGTCTGACTTTTACGGTGCGGTACGTCTGTGTGATGGTCGGGTTTAGTTTCTCGATGTCCTTTACTGAAGGGGAAAATGTCTTATCACATATAAAGAATACTCTTTATTGTACACCATAACAAATTACAATTAGAACAAGATTAATGTGGTTGATTGAAGAAACTTTAAGGAGTAACTTGGCTGCATCAACGGCACATTCTATTCGGCAGTATTTGTTGAGCAATAAAACCGACCCGAAGCAATTACTACACGTCGGAAAAATCCGTTAGGCATCTAACCTTGCTGAATTATGTCCGAGTCGGCTCAAGTGCAGTGTAGTGCAGCACCTCTAAGGTGCAGCTAGATTGTGGTCTATCGCATATCGGATGCATCAACAGCTCTTTTCGGCAGTTTGATTTTTAATTCGGATATACATCGCGCACTCCATTCGATCTGATCTGAGTGAGAATCCTGGCGAGGTGGTCCTTATTGCCTGATTTACACGGGGAAATTTAATTGCCTGCGGCATACCATAAGTTGAAGCAACAATAACAGTTGCACCGTCTAAACGGTGTTTGGACGATGCGGGTTATTTGTTGCTTCAATGTTATTGTAGGCCACAGGCATCTTGCATCGTGGGGATGGGGCTTCATTGTAGTATACAAACCTAAGTTATCAACATTAGACGACATCTTCTGTGCCTCATCAGCTAGTTTGGGCAGCGTCTGCGCCCACTCCTTGCTAGCAGCCAGGTCGGCTCCCAGCTGTGACATGATGTCCAAGGTAAACTTGACGGTGCTGTTCACCTTGTCGGCTTGAACCACCTCGTCGGCTAAGGAGAACGGTGGCGGCTTTGGAAGGGAACTGGAAGAAGATGGTATGTTAATATTGGGCCAATGTTTGTTCACATCTTTGCGACAAGCGCTATATTGGTAGATCGCTGATTAAGATTAAGGGGGAAGCGCTAAGGTAGCCCGTGAAATTCAAATTTTCTTACGATTTTTGCAATTTGCAGCTCAGTGTCTGGGTGTATGTTGATTAAAGTATGATTTGCAAAATTATAATCATTATAATGAGTAATACAACTCCATAAGTTAGTATAATCCTCAAATGTCAAGTTTCATGAAATACTCATTCAATATGATTACTTGGTCTTAAAGAGTTGTATTGATGACTTTAATGATTATAATTCTGTAAATACATATTTGTTACGGTTGTGGATCATGTGTTAATCAATATACAACCTAATACTAACCTACAAATTGCAAAAAACGTAAGAAAAATTTAATTTCGCGGGCTACTCTGGCGCTTTCGCCTTAAGAATGTTTAGGTTAAATGCTTTAACAATAATTACTAAAAAGTTCCGAAATAACATAAATATCAAAGGACATGGATAAAGTTTGGCCCAGCATAGACAACGAGTACATAATACTTAAAAAATAACTGATATTAAATAAATCAACCACCACAGCTTTCGTTACTTCTAAAACGACAATTCTAACACTGCTCTGTGCTCAGTTGCGCAAATTCGGACACGAATATTATTCACAAAGGCGTCTCTAGTAGCTGCCGGAGCGGCGATTTCGTGCTCTGCGGTCACGACAAAGTTAACGACATGTCAATCATTAAAATACATCCAGCCGTCTGGATGCTAAGAGGGAATAAATAATCATACGATTGAAAAACATAACTCCGCAGATAAGCGTAGACGAGCTCTATTTCATTTCTAACTCTGTGGTGCTGCGTGTGACAGCATCATGAATTTTCTGTTGTGACATTAATTTAAATTATTATTGGCTGTGTTTCTGGTTATCTTTTTTGCATATCTGAGTGACTTCGCCGTTCTTGGACTATGGATCTTCGTATTACGACTAACCTCGGCTACAATGGCTTCTCACATCTCGAACTACTCTTTTTGCCTGGTTTACAACGGAGATCCAACGTTCTATAATATGTGGCATAGCAAATGAATCATTTGATGATACAGTCGTTAGATTTGAGTGATAATCAATCCTTTGGAAGACTGTGGATTACTCGGCGATCAGCAGCTTTGAATTTATTTATTGAAGGTCTTCTGCATCTTCACCAAGTTTTATGACAAACAAAATATACAGTGTTTTGAAATTCTATTATTGCTTCATTATACATATTGTTTTACTTGTGTCTGTTCTGGGCCAAGCTTGTATAGGACCGTTATCTATCTACTTTTGATTTCGGAAAATAAATTCCTTCACTAAATGTTTAGTTCCGCTATAACTACAGTACTTCAACATTTTCAATAGTAGTAGTTAATAACTGAAAATAACTTAATTCACATTAAACAAGTCCGTTCCACTTTCTTACCCCACGTTTAGAACAAAGTATAAACCATGTATTTGCATGTTGTGGCTACTGTTTTTGTTTATCGTTTACGCCTAAAACAAGTTGTAAAGACTAGTTGTATCCAAAACATGAAAGATGATTGATGTAGAAAGCTAGTGAAACAGGTGAACAAGATAATTAAGAAGACATGTTTTACGGTGTCGTGACAGTCTTTTGTAAAAACAAAACTATTTTATGGTTGAAAACAAGTATCCCAACTTGTATATGGGTGTTAACGCGGGGTCTGATATTATAATAAATAAAACTTACAACTGTATAGCATTATTGTCATCATCAGCGGAGCCCATGGTCTTGACCGCATGCTCTAGCTTCTGTTCCGCCCTTGTCAAGTTAGGACTCAGAGCTTGTTCGACGATGTTCTGCGCCTTCGTAGCGCCTTCCAGAAGACTCCTTGATCTGTCCCGAGCTGGCACCACTCGGTTGTTGAGTTCGTTTGTCTGCAACGAGAAAATTAAATCAATTCTTGGACTGGTCCTATTGTCAAGATGAATCAATGTGTGGGTGAATATTATTTCCAACAAAAACGTGCTAAAGCAGATATCAGACGCTTCACTTTTTGTTATTTCTTTCTACTTTCATTCGGCGTCCTTTACTCGAAGTGAAACGACTGAACACAAAACAAATCAATAGTAATAAATGATTAGTGAACCGATTTAATGTCGTTGGGATTCGGCACTTAGCATCTTTTACTCACCTACCGAATGATCGAAAAATTTAACTAAATGAGCCGATGAACGTTCATTCCTAAGTAATTTTGTCGGTGTCATGTGAACGTGGAATGAGACAAAAAATGAACAACCATGAATGAAGCATCTGTAATTATAGATGTGTATTATACCAACCAACAGGGTTGCTTGATTTCGTAGCTTAGAAAAGGGTCCAATAAAACGAAGTTTTTCACATACGCGAAAAACGCATCTTCGTAGCACATCTTACCCGCTTCGTTTCACTGCTGACCTTTGGAGCAAATATTAATAGACACGTTGCATCGTAGCGTAGCTTCACTTAATAGCTACCTGGCCTATCTCTGGTAGAACGGCAGCCTAAAACTGGCCATGATAACTTTCTATCAAAACGAAAAAACGGAACCCTTATATGAACACTTTGTTGTCCGTCTGTCTAGGCCCTTTTTCTCAGGAACGGGTGGTAATGGTATCAAGTTGAACTAAGTATCAAATACTATAGGTATGTCTGTGGTCCCTTGGGCGTGTGAAAAATTCAAGCTGCAAAAACGCGACAAAAATTTGCGACATTTAGCGCCTGATATAATGTTGACGATGACTGTTGTTACTCACTAGTTGAGTGATGTTCCTGACGCCTTCCTCTGCATCATCAGCCGCCTTCTTGGCGTCGCCAATCTCCTGCACTATGGAAGAATAGGCAGAGGCTGCGGTGTACGCGTGTTGAGTGCGCGAGTTGTTGTTCTCTCTCTCTGCCAAGTCGCGTAAGTTGTCCGCCTGGAGAGAACAGAACAGTTAAAATAATTGTTATAATTATTATTTATTTTCTCATTTCAAATGTTGCTGTCGACAGGCAGTGTTTAGTCTAATAAACAAGCTAAACATTTGTAAGAGACTCGTGCTCGAAAATGGTATAAAATACCTGTTAGTACAAGGCCCCCAAGACTTACATATACCGTCAACTGCCATGATATGAGACACAATTAAATTTCTATTATTACCGACCACTAGGAGGTCGATCGACAGCGGAGAGGCAGACTAATTTAGATGAATGAAAATGGAAATCGATAGTAGTCTGCAAAGAGGAGCGCGGAGTAGCTGATATTGAACAATAAACCTTATCATCAGTGTGACTTGTTTTTCATCAATATAATATATTAAACGACATATTATGTCGTTTAATGGGCTTACCCATTAAAAGATATAAATTGTTGTTATCTCCTAAGAGGCCGTTGGTGAAATTCGTATATTAAAAATTCTAATTCTTATATTCTTCAGGAAATCTCCAAACGGCTGGTTGACACTTCCCGTGACCCAAGGGCTGGCTTTTACCTTGACCAGAGGCTAAGCATTGCCATACAACGTGGCAATGCCGCCAGTCTCTTGGGTACATTACCAGTCGACAGCGATGCGGAGGAATTTTTCGATGCCATATTTTAGTTTGTTAATAGCTTTAGTTAGGTTAGATATTATATTTTTGTTTTAATAATCTGTAAACTTCTGAGTAATAAATGTCATCTAAATCATATAAAAAAAATATTCTTCCTTGTCTCACTTGATAGCTTGTAATAAGAAATATTACCGAAACTTTGCCTGGCTGATGATACTACTTTAGAAGTACTCTAACCAAACTTTTAAAGGCTTGTCCACACTATGGAACATAAGGTGCTTCATGTTGCGAAAACATTTTTGTTTATAGCCTGAGACATAATCCAATTGAATTTTTCGTGCTTATGTAGATACAAATAATTATTCTGTGTGAAGCCATGACATTATTCTTTTTTATCCACAAAAATGCTGCTAGTAATTTAAATTTTATATTAACATTCATAAAATTCACAGGACCCGCGCTCGTTTGCAAATACCGTCATGCCCGTTTTCACTTACCTACACGACATCTAAACGAAAAGCGCGCTATTCGATTTTCAACGCTCGGCTCAGCGCCGAAAGTAGAAAATCTAACCGTACGTTTTTATTTAGGTATTCAGTTAGGTTGGGTTAGGTTACTCACCCTATTCCTCAACATAGAGGTATGATGATAAGCAACATCAGTCAGGTTCCTGAGTTCAGGCATCTTCTCTTCCAGATCAGTTAGTCTGTCCACCATGTCCTGGTTAGCTGTCCGTATGCTATCCAGCGCCTTGGTAGAGTTGTCCACCACAGTGGCCGCGACTAGGTTGAAGAATGTGCCGTTACCGATGTCGTAACCGGCGTCTATGAGGTCTGTCATTGCAGCCGTGTTTAGTTTGGTAACTGAAGTCACTTTATTGCCGAATTTTGAATGTCTGGAAGACATTTCTTTTATTTATTATTATTGTCAAGCGGCTTATTATTGGGCGGCCAATGCCGTTTGGAAAAGAAATAGGCAATTTTAAATGCAATTCCACAGTTGTGGAATTGGATTTAAAACATCAATCAATAAAAAAAAATCAATTTAAAAGCTGCTCCTCTACCTACCAAGATACAGGAGCAGCTTTTGCATATGTGATTATTTTCGGTGGCGAAAAAAAAATGGCGTCAAACATCAAACCAATAAACATCTCACGTCTCCTGATCTACATATATTAAAGAACTAGAAGGTCCAGTGGACATCATCTGTCTAGCCTTTCCTAAGTATGTTGGGGTCGGCTTCCAGTCTAACCGGATGCAGCTGAATACCAGTATTTTACATGGAGCGACTGCCCATCTGATCTCCACGAACGAGTTACTAGGACACGATACCCCATGCCAAGACCGATTGTCTGACTGTCGGGCTTCTGACTACTACCTACTAATCAACTAGGTTGTGGAGGTTATCTGACCTCCACAACCCAGTAACTGGGTAACACGATACCCCTTGGTAAGACTGGTGGTCAGCCTTTCTAGCTTCTGACTATCCATAACGATTGTCAAACATTTACGGATGACAGCCGGGACTAATGGTTTGAGTGCTGTCCGAGGCACGGGAGGGAGAAGGTTCATTGTAAGTTTATTTATAAAAATAAAAATCATTTATTCAAATAAGGCTTAGAATCAGTACTTTTTTAACCTCAATATTAAATAAGACAGTCCCCCAACTGGCCCGTCTTGCACCATTTCCTAGTGTTTTAGCTGGGAAGAAGAAGTACGCAATAAACTTCCCAGCAAAACATCCGTCTGTGATGTTAGAAAAACTTTTTAACCTCCAACTCTTTCCGTACCTGTTCTTAGCGTTAAGTTGCTCGGCACTGTCAGCGGTATGCTGCGCCAAGTCAGTGTACTGTAACATCTCGTCCAACTTGGCCTTCAGGTCGCGCGTGTCGTTCACTAGGATGTGGAATTTCTGTAAGAAAACGAAGAATAGTAAAGTGGTCTCTTAGGTAAAATATAAGAAGGAATCTTAAGAGGATTTAGCATATATTTTTAATGTTATTGATAGGCTTATTGCCCAATGCGGACAAATAACTGCTCCACAAACTAAATAATATGGTGGTAATTTGAGATTATCATTGGCATTGGTGGGCCATTAACACCCGGTTTAAAGAAAAAAAGGCCAATGGATAACATTTTCTAATCAAATCATTTCATGTGAAGTGATTTGATTGGCTGATATTATTTCACAAAAAAAAAAAACTGTGAGCGAATTTTATTCTTGATCGGCCTTTCAGAAACAGTTTGTAGGAGTAACAAAGCATAGCAATAATATATTAAGGGTTAAACCATTTTCATTTTCGGACTTCGAAATAACAATAAAGGAATCTGAATTGACTTTAGGATTTGTCAAACTCAAACCATGTACAGGCACTTTTGAGTTGCTTCTGATGTTAACTCTATTTCATACTCAAATCCTTATTTCCAATTGATGTTGTTTCCACTTCAACAAATATCAACTTTACAGTAGTGTAAATTCAATTGAATTCAGAATGGCCGGTGCTATTAAAAAGTCATAATTTTTTTTGAAGCTGTAGCGCAAACTATACCTAATGGGTGGGTATTAAAGTATTTTTTCCTAAAACACATGTTTGTTTATATGTTTGGGAACTAAATACTTTTAGCGCTAAACGAAAAAGTTTCTTACGTTTTTTGCAATTTGCAGGTCAGTATTAGGTTGTATGTTGATCAAAATACGATTCGCGACCGTAACAAATATGTATTTACAGAAATACAATCAGTAGAATCATCAATACAATCCTCTTAGTTATAATTGACCTCAAATGTCATGATTTCATGAAATAGTCATTCAATAGGGTAATATAATTCTGTAAATACGTACTTGTTACGGTCGCGAATTATATTTTGATGAACATACAACCTAGTACTGACCTGCAAATTGTCAATAACGTTATAAAATTTGAATTCGCGAGCTACGCTGGCGCTTTCGCTTTAAGTGCGAATTTCACCAATGAATCTGAACGCGATTAGCACATCGAAACCGCGTTCAAGAGCTATCAGTGTCAATACTCCACAGAAAATAATGACACTGACAGCCCTTAAGCTTGGTTTATGTGCTGATCGCGTTCCGTTTCATTGGTGAAATTCACCTTTAGTGCTAAACGCATAGCGATGTACGATGCAAGCGGGCCTGAATTGTGAACGCTGGATCTGTTGAGTACTAAACTATTCCTTACCTTAGCCTGTTCATTGACTGGTTGCACGAAAACATTCATGCGCTCGATCTGTTTGGTAGCGTTCGTGAAAGCGCTGTCTGCTTGCTGCTTCTTTGGAGCCAGGTCCTTGGCTGTGGAACACAATAACCATAAATTAGGCCTCTGTATATAACGAACTTTGCGATAGAGAAGATCTTTTTTCGTATAATACGTGCCATTTGAGAACCGAATTGAAAATATCGGCCATACTAAGGAGCTTATCTTGGCTTTTCACTCTCACGGTGTTCTTGCCATAGATGTTTAGTGGTGACATTTACAATTGTTTTTTTTTTAAGGTGCGGGTTATTTTGGCACGAGAGTATCGGCTTATGACGAGTAGAGATAAATAGTTCACTAGTAAGCTGGTAGGCAGTGCGACTGAATGATCTGTGTGCTTGCTTCGACACTATGCTCTTTCCATTTTTAACATGTCGATGAATATTTTGTTTACCCAGAACCAGAAGGGCAATTCCCGTAATTTTAAGAACGCGGTTCACAGTCTGATCTTAGTCTCAATATGTCAAAAATATATAAAATTTCCCTACATTTTTGACAAGTTTTTGAAATTTGATTGTCGCTGAGATGAGATTGCGACTAGATTTTGAACATTTTTAGTATCGGGAATTGGGCTTCTGAACTAAGGTTGGAATCTCTTAGACGTTGGAGCCGCTATATAACGGTTATGAAAGTAACGGCAACGGTGTTTTGACTTTATGGTGGTGAAAATCGCGCTCTATGTAACTACGTCTACTAATTACTAACTGACAACATTGTCATCACGACATCATCATCTGCATAGCCTATTCCCAACTATGCTGGGGTCAGCTTCCAGTCTAACTGGATGCAGCTGAATATATTTTACATGGACCGACTGCCGATCTGACCTCCACAACCCAGTTACTGGGTAATACGATACCCCTTGGAAAGACTGGTTGGCAGCCTTGGGCTTCGGACGACCCGTAACGACTGTCAAACATCCACGAAAGACAGCTGGGACCAACGGCTTAACATGCTTTCCAAGACATGGAGAGGTCTTGGTATATAAAGATGGTCACCCATCCACGGACCAACAGCGGCAAGCGTAACTGAACCTAATAGATCGACTCATGCGGCTGTTATTACTTAGCCACAACCCCCTGTTGTCATGACGTCAATCGACATTAAATTGCGGCCGCTAGGTGGCGGCACCACTGTCTTAGGAAACCCTAGCTTTAGCTACGAGTCACATAAGGCTCTATTACACCTTGCATGGAATTTTTTTAAACGTTTCCCCAACTTTTTTTTAATTTTGTTTTAGTGTGCTTTAGTTTTTAAGGTTCCGTACCTCAAAAGGAAAAAAACGGAAACCTTATAGGATCACTTCGTTATCCGTCTGTCTGTCAAGACCCTTTTTCTCAGAAACGGCTGGAGGCATCAAGTTGATATTAATATCAAATACGTAGGTCTACGGTCCCTTGTTTTTCTTTGTGCGTCACGTTTAGTGCAAATAAATGTTTTTCTTTCTTTCTTTCAAATGGAATGAGATAAGAAGACGTGATGTAACGTACCAGCAATATCCCCCTTGATCTGCCTAGCCTCAGCCAGCGCGCTGTCAACCTTCGGTTGTTGGCTCAGTTCCAAGCCAGTGGCTAGTTCGGCCACATGCGTCACTATAGCCTTGGCCTTCTCACTGCTGTCACGAACTGAAGCCAGGATCTTGTCGGCGTCGGCGGCTATGTCTGCTGCTCTGGTGATTTGTTTGTCAGAGTCCGTGGCTGCGAATTCCGCCTGTGAGAAAAATGTGGTGTTTAAGTGGAAGTTAGGGGTGCTACATACATGTTCGGGTTGACAAATTCGATTCGGCAGTATTTATTGAACAAAAAGCTGACCCGAAGCAATTACTTTCAGTCAGCACGTGCCGATCGGCAAACTGCGTTCGGCATCTATTGTTACTTAATCATGTTCGCTAAGCCGAGCGGCCTTGTCCCGAAAGTATATCTATGCCGAGCTGCCCCTTACAATACAAAAATGGGTCAGTTTTTAAAGCATAACTGTAGTGTCTTACGCACACTGAAAGTATAAAAAACTTACAGATCTAAGCAGATTCTTGGCACTGTTCTCTAAGGTCTTGACGGCGGCGGTAACATCAACTACATCCACGTTCTTGAGTTCAGCGACCTTCGGCTGAAGGAGCTGCGTCTGATTAGCGATGTAGTTCAGGCGCTGTGTTGTGAAGAACGAGTCGGCTTTGTCCTGTACGTAAGGAGAGAGTGGTACAATGTGAATTGTATAGTGATTTATGCATGGCTAAAAGCTATATAAATATAAGTTAAAAGGCAAAGTACCATGGGAGAAACGAACATCTATACACCGTAAGGACTATTCTTGCTTGCAGCGCAAGGCCGCTACAGTAACGTTTGCTAACAGATGTGGTCATCGTGTGCACGGGATTTTGTTTTCAAATTGGTCAGATGTAAGATTCCTCGATAGTACGTGGTCAAGCTGGCAAAAACAGTTCCAGTTTTGGAGAATGCTAGCTGTAGGTCATTTTAAAATTATCTACGGCTAAGTTTTGTCACAACTTAACTTCCTAAAATTGTCACGATGATAGTTTTAGGCCGGCCACATACGAAAGCAGCAAATCCATTCATAATCTACTAGTACTACTACATTACCACTAGACTTTACAAAAAAAAAAGAATTGATTTGCTACTTTCGAAAAGGAATTCCGACTGTATGTGGCCGGTCTTAGATGGTAAAACTATGATTCGGCAAGTTGCTACTGTCATTTATTACGTAGTGCAAAACATTGTATTTTATTAGCCAAAATATAATAATGAAATCGTACCTTGAAGTCTTTAGTTTCGTTGGCAAGCAGCGCACTCATGTCTTCGATGGTGAAAAGCAGTGCATCTGTGCAGGAGTCGCACTCCAGACAACCCTCGCTTGGAATCAGGACCCATCTGAGAACATTAGGAAGAATACAGGGTGGGATTTAAAACAAGGATCACTGTGGCTGATAACAATAATATGTTAAGAGTTATAGATAAGATAAGAAGGTTTGATGTTAGAAATTTATCTTTCGAGTTTTTCAAGAGTATTAAAACTGCTTATTTATGGATTCTATAATAAAAAGCGCCCAAAATGATTTATGGCAGCAATGTATACTTTTTAAGTTACTACCGGTCATATTTCATAGCTCATTTGACAGAAAAATTGATTGCAACAATACGATAGAATAGAATACAATAGAATATTCTTTATTGTACACCACAAAAATTACAGATATATATGTAGAAATTTTACAAATAGGGTGACACAATGGGCGGTCTTATCGCTAAAAGCGATCTTTTACAGACAACCTTTGGATGGATTAAAGGGAGAAGAGACAATACTGTAGGTAGTCAGTGGTGCACCAGTTACATATACAATACATACATACCATACGTATATACACACATATATATAGGGTAACTGGTAATTAGTGACCGATACTTAAACACATAATTGTACTCATGATAACAAACAACTTTTAGTATGGGACCAAACCTGAAATCATGAAAAAAATCTGCTGTTCCCTACATTTATGTTCGCATAACTCGTTAGAATGTAAGGACCAGCAGATTTTTTTTCGCGATTTCATGTTTGGTCCCATAATAAAAGTTGTTTGTTATCATGAGTACAATCATGTGTTTAAGTATCGGTCACTAATTACCAGTCACCCTATACAACGTGGCGCTACAATGGTGACATTAACTTAACACACGTATTCGTTATCCCAGTTTCGTTTTAACCTTTTAACCGCCCGACTTCATATCAGTTGTCGTGCCCCCAGCGCCGGGCAACTTGAATCATTACGATATTTGGTCGTAAATATACGACCCTGGCGAAATGGACACGAAAATATTTGTCGGATTAATCCGTCGTAGGCGGTTAAAGGGTTAAGAAGTAATTTTATTTCCATAAAACGTCATTATTTACTGATTTATTAAAAAAAAAAATATATATATAGAAATAAGCATTTTGGAGCATCCTGTACAAAAATAATCATAGTGCAGCGGTCATTTGCCGGGGTCACGGATCATAACATCGCGTCAAAGAAATTAAAACGAATAAGCAATACTTCTATCCTTTTGTCGGCGCGCGCGCTCTCCCTTCCACCCCCGCCGCACCCGAATCCTTCTCTTTTCTTATCTAGTGCTAGCCGGACCCGTTACCTTGACACACATCTTTTCGCTCGTGCGCATAATTACGTCGTGTAATTGTTTTGTGAATGTTTCGCGAAACAGACGCTTACTTATTGTTTTATTTATTTAGTTTTGTGTAATTAGAATAGTAAATAGATTATAGTACTGCGATAAAGACGCTTTGCTTTGTTTTTGTTAGTTTTCCGATCTACATAGTACCTACGTGTTTTACGATTAAGGACGTTATTATTTGTGAATTTGTGATGGCAAATACACATCCGAATTACACGGCAGCTGAATATGCGGACATGATCCTAATTTACGGAGAATGCCAACAAAATGCCGCCCTTGCGATAAGGAAATATCGCGAAAGATACGGTCATTCAAGGCAATGCCCTTCTAATCCTCGCACTATTGTAGGAGCTCTTCAGCGTATCCGTGAAAACCGACCAGTGGATCCTAGGTCTCAACGCCTAGATCGACCGCCTACACGACAAAACCCAATCCAGTTAACTGAAAATGTGCTACAATACTTTGAAGATCAACCCAAAACTAGCCTCCGCCAGAGCGCTAGACATTTTCGAGTCCATCACAAAACCGTCCATAGGATACTAAAGCGCGAAAAGTGGCACCCGTTCAAATTTAGAAAAGTTCATACATTGTTAACACGTGATAAACAAATAAGAGTGAATTATTGTCAGTGGTTACTGAGTAAAATTGAAGAAGACAGTGATTTTCTTTCCCAAATTTGTTGGACTGACGAAAGCACGTTTACCAGAAACGGCATGTGGAACCAGCACAATCTGCACCATTGGGCACCTAAAAACCAAAATCCGCGCGTTTGGCGGGAAACAGCCCATCAGTACCGATTTTCGGTAAATGTTTGGGCAGCTATTCACGGAGACAACATCATCGGACCAATATTCATTGATGGCCCGTTGACCGGAGTAAGGTTTGTTAACCTATTAAATGATACGGTGTCAGAATACACAGACAACCTTAGCGTCCACCGATACCAAAACATGTGGTACCAATTAGATGGCGCGCCGGCTCATTCGGTATCAACTGCCAGGCAGTGGCTAAATAACACGTTTGGAGCACAATGGATTGGGAGATTTGGCCCTCGTAGGTGGCCAGCAAGATCGCCAGACCTCACGCCACTAGACTTTTTTTTCTGGGGGTGCATCAAAGACGATGTGTTCGCGGAGAACGTGGACTCGGTGGAACAACTACTTCTTCGAATAATAAATGCGTTTGAGAAATTGAGAGGAATGGCTGTAAGTGACAATTTATTTTCAAATGTGCGGGAAAATATGAAACGCCGTATGGCCCTTTGTATTCGTCAACAAGGTGGACTCATTGAAAATAAGAAAATTTAAAATAAAGACAATTAAATAAAAGTACCTAGTGATTAGTGATGATAGTGGTAATAACTCATAGTAATAAGAGAGCGTGATATGATAAGTGTTTGACTAAACAGCTCCGCTGTAGCTAGGTAGGTACTTTTGTGTCGGTCGGATTCTTTGATAGAATGCCGGCTCAAAGGATCGCAGGGGTACAAGGCGCGTTGCGCGGTTGCCAGCGCGCGAAGCGACGCGTTGCCGCTCTGAGTAAACGTAAACGAGTAACGTGCATCTAGGTAAGTAATTTCATGAATGAATTTTTGCACAGAGTGATCCCAATTGTAGTCACTTTTTTATTATTTAGTTTGTTTGAAAAATTTTTTTGTTCAAATTACTAATTATTTTAACCTATCATAATTTATGTGGTTAATGGCCACTAACCCTACCCGTGTGTTAAATTAATGTCACCATTGTAGCGCCACGTTGTATATACAGGGTTAGTTTTTAATAACCGGCCAAATTTTCACAGGGTGATCTACCCATGAATATGAACAACTTACACTATAGGACCAACTTTTAAATCGCGAGAAAAAAAGGCCGAGTATGTATTGAACTTTTGTATGAAACAGCAGATTTATTTTTCGTGATTTTAGAGTTGGCCCCACAGTGAAAGTTGTTAATATTCACGGGTAGAACACCCTGTGAAAATTTGGCCGGTTATTGAAAACTAACCCTGTACATACAATAATAAACATGAAACAGGGGCAGAGAACTTTATGTAATGATGAGATTTAAGGAGAGAGGTGGTGTTTTTTTACCAGAATTTTAAAAGAGGACAAAGATTGAGCACGCCTTATCGACACGGGCAAGGCATTCCATAACCGCACTGCTTGAACTGTAAAAGACTTGTCCTAAAAACTGGTGGAATGCATCGGCATCTCCAGTCTCAAGTTTTCCGATGACCTCAGATATCTGTGTGTCATGAAGGAACTTGAAACGTTCATTAAGATAAGCCACAACAATTTTAACATTAAGTACTGGGTTTATTCCCTGTCAGGACCGGAGTATGAAAAGTTATGTAGTTTCTGCCTCCCCCTCTGCAGCAAGAGATATGTATGATGGTGATCAATGCTCGTGCTTTCTCTGTGTGAGAAGAGGCCTTTGCCCTGCAGTGGGACACTAGTAGATTGGTATTACATACAGTAGAGCGTCGATTATCCGAACTAATTAGAGGAGAAGGGTGTTCTTTTTAGGGTTCCGTAGTCAACAAGGAACCCTTATAGTTTCGTCACGTCCGTCTGTCCGTCTGTCCGTCCGCAGCTTAGCTCAGAGACTCTTAATACTAGAAAGCTATAATTTGGCATGGATACACATATTAATCACGCCGACAAATTGGTAAAATAAAATCATGAAAAAAGCAAAATTAAGGTAACTTCTGTACACGTAAAGTAGAGATGTTTTATTTTTCTCGTCTATCCTATGATATGGGGGTGTTGTTGGATAAGTCTACCCAAAATATTGCGGGTTTGTGAAAACAATTTTTCGATTAAGGGATCCGTTTCTGAAATATTAAGCTTTAAAGTGCTAATTTTTGTTAAAGTGTCCCCCTCTGCCAGCTGAACAGTTAGTTTTGGATATGTGAAAAAAATCACGCTAGAAGTATGCACAACGAAGTTAGAAGGAAAACTATCACAACTAAGTAGGCTTTACAAGCTAACCAGTAATAGTTTACCAACTTACATTTGCTGTTGGAATGTATGAGAGAACAATAAAACTACAATGTTAAGTTTGTTCTTGGGATAAACTCATCTCAACTACAGAACCCTTCATTGTGCGTGGTCCGACATGCACTTGACCGTTTTTTTTTTTAATTTATTACAATAGTAAGTAGTAATCCAGTAACCAAAATAGATATACAAGGTGGAACAGGACGATTGACATTGTCCTTTAAACCACGTAAAGACAATCATGTTCTTTATCCGTATACAAAAATCAATCAAATCCAATGAATACTTTCGCCACAGGAAATTATTTTTCATTTTCTTATTTGTCAACATGATGTAGATTTGAGTCCGTAATAATAATAGTTAAACATTGTAAGGTCAAGAACCTGTGCAAAGCATATGATTCTATTCTCTGCGTCTCAATATACTTGAAATACTGAGAAAGGTGTCATACGATTCCACTCTGATGCGCCCCGCCAAGTCCCTCAAAATCCTACAATTAGAAAGAAAAAGAAATATTACTTATGCAAATTATGCATTAGTGGTGCATAGACAATTGCGAGTGTGTGTCAGCGGAATTTTTTCAGCTACCTCTAGCTGAAAAAATTCCGCTGACACACACTCGCAATTGTCTTGTTGATTGTTGTCACTGACCTAATTATCGAGAGTCCGAGACCTCTCTCGGACTCTCGATAATTAGGTCAGTCAGTGCACCGGTGCCCTCTGAGGAGAGAGCACGACGTGCTATTTTCTTTTATTACGAGACAAGCCGCGCGCGCATTGTCGTGATTTTATGAAAGTTTTAGTTGCTATTGACCTGATACCACTGGATTTTGTTTTGTGCGGGGCTGTAAAAACGAGGTAAATGCACGAGAAGTGAACACCGTGGACGATTTAAAAATTAAAATAATTGATACATTCGACAAACTAAAAAGAATGGCAGATGGGGGACTGACTTGTTACGTTACGTACGACGAGTCCGTGAAAATTTAATAAGACGATGTCGCTTGTGCATAATGAACAACGGACACTTTGAAAATTTATAAATTTGACTCATGATGACAAATTCTGATTGTGATTTGATATTATGTGATTAATAATTCAATCAGTGATCTTTGCGGTTGTGTGGAAGTCCTGAAGGCGGAGGACAGGGTGCTGTGGCGCAGACTGGGAGAGGCCTATGTCCAGCAGTGGACTGCGATAGGCTGAGTTAGATCTTTTAATTAACAACGCCCAACTTTGAGTTTGTATTGTTCTTCGACTAAAGTACCTACCTGCGCCCCGCACCGCCGCCGCCACGCCCCATACCGCACCGTTGGTCAGTGACTTTTCGTAGATAAAGCGTGTTTACTTTTTATGCAGTTGATTCTGCTATTTATTTTGTTTGAAAACTGCATTTTTTTTTCCATTAACTACTAATCCTTGTGTTTTAAAATGTTTCGATGGATTAGTACTGTGCTCGTTTTAATTTAATGTCGTACGTCCAGATCCACGTTGTATATTAATAACTAAACGAAAAAAAAACGAATTAACGCTTAAAAGTGTCCTTACTCTTTGGTATAATTTCATTTACATACGTAGTTTAATTACTCTACTAGCAGTTCAGTTAAGCAGTCGTTCGGTGGACCAGCGTTCGGCTAATCGACGCTCTACTGTACGTATGTATGTATATCTGTTACCTTTCCGGGCACCTATTGCACTTCTCCCCGACGACGCCGGGCAGACACTCGCACTGGCCGGTCGCGTTGCACGTGAACCCGAGCGAGTAGCCCGTGTTGCAGTTACAGTCTGTTGGAAATAGATGTAAGTTATACCTTACGCCATATAAAGGTGCAATAGAAGACATTAACCCCATCTGTACTAACTAAAAACTTAAATGCAAACAAGAAAACATGCCACGTGCACGCGTCAAGGACGCCTCTTACCGCGATAAGTTTATTTTGATCGAGTGAGCGACACTGCCTTAACATTTTTTGTATCATTTTGAAATATTGGAATACATTGGTAGAAGGCGTCAACGACTTTTATTGCACGGTTGTCTGGCGGAAGGTATTGACAGGTTCTAAATGACCGGGATAAAGGGGACGATATGATTTGTAACCTCGCATTTACACCCATATATATGTTGTGCTACTTGTTTTCAACAGGTCTAGAAAAAGATTTGTGAAAACATGTCGTGCATAAAACACGTATCATACTGTATTGACGTTGTTTCAGACAAGACGTATTGTGAACTATTTTGTTTACCTTTTTGAAATTTTTCCTACAAGTTTTGTATAAAAAATAGTATTTACTACTATACAGGTGTCAGGGACATCGAGATGCAACCTGTTACAATGAATTCAGTACATAATTCTGACCCCCTGCGTTGAAATATTTCGTAGGATATTTAAAAAAACAAATTGCTGTTCATTTTGACCGCGTAGGTTTTTTCAGCAGATTTTTGTTTTTTTTATAACCGACGAAAAATTTCTACGCTAGGTGTCTAGAATCATGTGCTGAATTCATGTTTACAGTTTGCGCGTCGATGTCTGTGCCACCCTGTATAACTAGTAGACATAGAGAATACATGTTTTATATCTTGGTGTAAAAGCGGGGTAAGTAAGAAGAAAAACGTGCTCACTTAAAAAAAAAAGCAAAACACAATTAATTCCACATCGATTTAAGGTTTAGATTGAAATAATTGACTTGAGCTCGCAGTGGCGCAGCTACAATTATCATTAGAGGGAAGCCGATGAAAGAATTGTTCAGTTCTCATAAACTCGGACAAAAATTGTAGGTTATTAATCTTATGATGTATTAAACTAGTATTAAACATAATTATGTAATGTGATGTGATACACAGTTTACACACACAGGTGTACCATATTGTTTAGCTATAGTAGATATTAAGAAGAGTAGTTGTTCCGAAGGGACGCCGATATGAATCGGGTTGTATGAAGGCTACGCCCCTGTGCGCTCATGATATGAACATTCAACATTTCAAGCAGTAGAAGGCTACTTACGGTCGCATCCCTCCTTGGTGTAGTTCCAGTATCCAGCCGCGCACTGATCGCAATGTTTACCGGTCACGCCTTTGGAACAACTAGAACAACATAAACAATATTAAAAAAAAACAGTAGTTGATTCACTACGCTGGTGGAAAATTTAGCATAGTATAATTAATTACTAAGGCTAAGCCGTCGGAAGTTAGATATTGATTTAGCAGTGTAAGTATCATATGTATGCCACTACGTTTCTTCTCCAAAATGAAATGTTTGTGGAACTCTGTATTGTTCGTAAGACCAGCGAGTTTCTTGCAACTAAGGATATGCAGTTATACACTTGAAAAACGAAAGGTCAATGAATTTTTCAATTTAACATTCGCTTTCTCGTGTATACTTATTTATTTATTTATTTAAACTTTTCACACTTAAAAAAGTACAAAGGCGGACTTAATGCCTTAGGCATTCTCTACCAGTCAACCAAGGGTGGTGAAGAGATTAGATGGCAGGTGCTCTGTTAGAAATGGAACAATTTGTACATAAATTAGTCATAAACTTATAATACACATACATACATATTTACTATAATATATACCTATATTATATATATATATTATATACAAATTCAAGAGAGAGAGGTTTTGAGATGACTCTACGCTATTTATTTTGAAAATAACTCCGCAATCTCCGCTTAAATGGATACCGACTGGTGGCCATCCTGATGTCAAGAGGTAGCGCATTCCAAAGAAGAATGGACTGAATATGAAAGGAAGAATGAACAAAGTCAGAAGTATGAGAAGGACAGAGTAGGAGAAGATTGTTAGAAGAACGAAGATTCTTAGCGTGTGAAGAACATAGATATTGGAAGTGAGACACTAGATAAGAAGGAGGAGTGGGAGAGTTAAGAAGGGAGAAAAGCGTGGTCAAAGCACGCAAATTTCTTCTCTGGCGAATGGGCATCCATTTGAGCTCAGACCTGTACTGACTTATCATGTGCATGTCACCTTTTCGAACATACATAATTATGCAATGATAACTTTGCGATGAAAATTTACTTAGAGTTGCTTAATCCTTTTCATTCCACGAATGTTCAAGTCTATTATTAGACATGTATATTATTACCGTCTTAACAGATTACTAACTTGCACTGTCCAGTGTTATGATCACACTGAGCGGACTCCGAAGCGATGCCACAGTCACAAGGTGTGCATCCCTGGCCGCTGTTGAGGCCGTAGTGGTTGGGCGCGCACTGGTCACATCGGTTGCCGATCACGCCGGGACGACACACGCAAATACCCGTGGCTGGGTCACAACGCTCCATTCCGAATTCGTCACAGCTGCATGCTGGAGGGAGATAGTGGTTTAGGATTTATATATATATATATATATATATATATATATATATATATATATATATATATATATATATATATATATGTATGTATATACAACGTGTATCTGGACTTACGACATTAAATGAAAACGAGCACAATACTAGTCCATCGCAACATTTTAAAACACGAAGATTAGTAGATAACGGAAAATTAAAAAATTGCAGTTTTCAAACAAAATAAATAGCAGAATCAACTGCATAAAAAGTAAACACGCTTTATCTACGAAAAGTCACTGACCAACGGTGGGGTGCGGGGCGTGGCGGCGGCAATGTTTACCTATTATTACGGACTCAGATCTACATCATGTTAAAAAAAAGAAGAAAATTAAAAATAATTTCCTGTGGCTATAGTATTCATTGGATTTGATTGATTTTTTGTATATGGGTAAAGAACATGATTCTCTTTATGTGGTTTAAAGGAATGTCAATCGTCCTGTTACACCTTGCACATGTATGTATGTATATATATGTGTATATATCGTATATAAATAAAAATTAATGTTTTATGTTTGTCCTCTATGCGCTTATTGCTAGAACTTGCGCGAAGGTATATATGCATTAAAAAAAAACCACGCGGACAAAGTCGCGGGCAGAAGCAAGTATAAGGGTCCATTCACACAGACCGGCTCGGAGAGCATCGGCGCGCATTTTTCTTTTTACACAGACCGGATCGTATACGCTTGGAGTTGGTCGGAGCGGAGCCGCCAACTATTTCACATAGACCGGCTGGAAGCTATCTGAAAGCGGATGCGATCGGAGCCGGTCGGATGCACTCGCAGCCGGTCGGATGCGCTCGGAGCCGGGTGGATACACTACAAAGGCAGTACCAGTATTCCACGCAGTCCAAGTTTTGTTTTCGGTGTTAACGTGTGCTTTTCGGAACATGGATTTAGATAGCTCCGATGAAGAAATATATTTGTTAGCAAGATTTTTTGAAGCAGAACAAAACCGATTGGCTGCGCGAGCGAGAAAGAGCACGCAATCGGAGCCGATCGGCTGCGCGAGCGAGAAAGAGCACGCAATCGGAGCCGATCGGCTGCGCGAGCGAGAAAGAGCATGCAATCGGAGCCGAACGGCTGCGCGAACGAGAAAAAGTACGCGATCGGAGCCGGTCAGCTCCTCTCATTATTTCACACCAAGCGCGTTCAAGCATTCTTAATGACAAAAGCAGTGCACATGCAAAAATAAACCTTACTACAAATACTAAAAACTCTGTTTTCAACGGGATAAGAATCTGCTCTCCTCTCCGAGCCGGTCTGTGTGAACGGACCCTAATATATTAATAATATTACTTGTTCATTTATTTCTCTCAAAAGCTACAATTTTGGTTCAAACGTGATTGATTCCGTTGCGAACAAGGGATAGTGCCAAGTGGTCAAGTATAGCTCCGTCTCTCTCTGACATTGGAAAAATGATAGTATTAATTCTTCATAATAGGGCGCCTGTATGACAGATATCCAGGCTCATATCCTCTTAAATTACAACGTCAATTGCACTTATGTACTAAGAAATAGTACTAATACTACTAGTTCCAAGAATTGAGAGGAAATAATTAAATGACATTTTTAGGATATATTTTTTTTACAAAACAAGTAAAGAGAGGTGCTTAGGGAAGGTTATCTTTAAAATATTACTCTTATCGATAAGACCAAGCATTGTGTTACATCTTGTAAACTTTCTACTTTTATATCTGTAATATTTATGGCGTACGGCGT
The DNA here is from genome assembly GCA_947568875.1 of Fissipunctia ypsillon. Taxonomy (NCBI): domain Eukaryota; kingdom Metazoa; phylum Arthropoda; class Insecta; order Lepidoptera; family Noctuidae; genus Fissipunctia; species Fissipunctia ypsillon. The sequence continues at coordinate 29,543,112 of OX387643.1, forward strand.
ACATAATAAAGAGTATTCTATCTATCTATCTGAGAGGTGTGTGTGTGTGTGTGTTTATCAAAGGTGTACCGCGGTCTATTAGTTTATGTATAATATATATCGCACAGACAAAAAAAATATTGAAGGTGATGGTCCAGTGGTTAAGTCCTCGCCTCTCATGCACGAAGTTGTGGGTTCAAATCTGGATAACTATTAATATGACTTTTTCAATTCTTCAATTCATACGTACTTTCTAGAGTTAAACTTGGACATCACTGACATTGGTGAAGGAAAACATTGTGAGGAGAACCTGGACTTGTTTAATTATAATTAACATAAGTTTGAAATCACCAATCCGCACAGAGCAAGCCTGGTGATCAATACTCGTGCCTTCTCTATGTGAGAGTCTTTGCCCAGTTATGTCCAGTGGACACGTCTTTCGGCTGACTGAAGATGCTGATGTTAATAAGGAATTCTTACCGGTGCAGTTCTTGGACAAGATGGCGTCTCCGTAGAAGCCGGGCGCGCACAGGTTGCAAGCGGCGCCGGCGGTGTTGTTGACGCACTTCAGACAGTCGCCGGAGATGCTGTCACAGGAGCCGGGGTCGTTGGGGTTGATGTTGCCGGAGCAGTTGCAGGGCTTGCAGTAGTCGCCTGGGAATAATAGGCACTTCAGTGTTGGAAACTCTTTGTAGATTTAAAACAGGTTGAGGGCAAGATTCACAGATCGCACTTAGTAAATTGGTAAAGTAGGCGTTTCGTATGAATGGGAACCTTATTTTTAACTGACTAAAACAGTGGGGTGTTATAAGTTTAACGTGCATATCTGTGTATCTCTCTGCGGCATCGTAACCCCCAAACGGCTGAACCGAATTTGTTTTTTATTGGTGACTTAATCGAGAGTGTTCTTAGATATGATTCAAGGAAATCTTACTATCAGCACTTCTATAAAATATATAATTCATTTTCATAAGCCTAATACATAAGGAGAGAAAATGGGTTAACAATGCATTACTTGAGTAACTTAAATCCTTATAGTAACTAGATTAAATACATGCTCGATTTTGTGAAACTCCTAACTCCCAAACTAGGACGTGTCCTGTATCTCGGTTGTCAGCGTTTTCTAATTGATGAATGGACGTGAGCATGTTCCACAGGTCTGATCGAGTCGATATTTATTTATAGAGTAATATTCTGATACTTTAATGACATTACAAGAACATAATAACCTTGAACTGATGCTGCAGCATCACCTGGAATTTGCAGGATAACCCAACTCCCTCGTCAACTAACAGCAGAAGTATCGTGTTTGAGCTCATTAAAATGGTCTCAATGAATAGGTTATAGATAGATGGTGATAGATGGTGATGGGGAGAAATGAGTGATAAATTAGTAACTAGATTCACTGTGGCGAAAAATACGTGCAGCTGCGCAGAATTCGGCTGAACACTTGTCGATCGTAGCGTGTCTACTAGTAATATAAAAAATAATATGTATTGGCCCTTTAAGTTTAATATAAGTTGTGGGTAACATTTTGATCCAAGCGTTGTCGCGTCGGGATGGCTTATGAAAACGCCAAACAGACGAGGCTTATACCTAGCAATAATGAGAAAGGATATCAGTTGATAACTTAACCTATTTTCATTAAACTTAAAGGGCAATACATATTATTTTTTAAGTTTCAGAAGTTTTTGTTTGTGTCGAGGGTTTTAACTTAAAAAAAAAATAAGTTTCGCATCGTATGAAACGCTAACATTACTAAACAAAGTAGGTATAGTCAAAGCGCAGTCTATGGATTTGACCGTTGGACCGAAATGTATAAACGTTACTTAGCACGTACCATGGGAAAAACGAATATCTATACACCGTAAGAACTATTCTTGCTTGCAGCCCTCGGCTGCTACAGTAACGCTTGCTAACAGATGTGGTCATCGTGAGCAAAGGATTTTTTTTCCACCGTGTTCAGGAGTTCGTTTCTCCCATGGTACTTAGTGGCGTTTATAAACCTCGGCCTTAGTGTCAATCCAAGAGCAAAAACAGCTTTCTGAATATTTGTGTCACGCGAGCACCATGTCAGGGGATTTTATGAACCGTGATTATGATACTGTCACTGTGACCAAAAATAAATTTACGATGACTATGTGACGTTAACCATAACTGAACTTGCGGCCTGTTTAAAGACCTTCAGATAAGTCTTTGTTAACTTATCGGGCAGATAATCAAATTCCTTTTTTATTTATCTGGTAGATAGTGCCTATCCGGACACTCTGTAATAGGCCCGGAACATTTGAAACCTTATCTTCTTGTAGCAGGTTTCATGATTCCTTAGACGTTGTCTCCAAGAATTTTTTTGTAGCGTTTGAACCTCCTTTGCCTAATGCTGTCCCGGGACCTGTCATTCTGATGTTGACGTTTTGATTTTTTTCTAAGCTTGGATGTGACAATGGTAAGATATCTAAAGCCTTACAATTCTTACAAGTTGAAACAGCACTTCTTGAGTACAGAGCTTTATGTAGTCTCACATAAGATATTTTCGTAAGAAACTCACCGATTTGTTCCGGCACGCCATAGTACCCAGCCGCACAGAACTCGCACCTCGCGCCGCCGTACCCAGGCTTACACTGACACGAGATGAGGGAACCGTTCTCACTCAGGTCACAGCCGATAGCAAAGCTGCAAAGAGTTTATGTTTAAGTATTCGTTCACTACGTAATAAGGTATCAACGATTATAAGCCAAAGGAACACATTAAACATAACATCACGCCTGTATTCCCGAAGCGTTACGCAGAGGCGTATATGTAGTACGCCCACACTTCGCCAGTTATGTTTAAGTCCCATGTAAAAGGGGGCGAGCCTATTACCATCAACCGGGCACTAATCCAGACTCCGGGCTGCTACTGAGAATGTTTTAACAGTTAGTATGGATTTAGGACAGTAGTAGGAGAAATTCCGAAGTCGTGGGCATTAGATAGTTCTAAATATTTGTTCTGAGATCAAGTCGATTGCTCAGCCACGGAGCTGTTCATCTGTTTGTATTTTTGGCTGTCGGTCAAATAATAATAGATTATTATTAATTAGAGGATAAAGCAGTGTCTTTTGCTATAGGCGCTATTTTCAATGGCGGCAATATTTAACTGATCCTCTAAAAACTTTTTGCGCTTCTAATGATGGACACTTTTTTAAATTAATGAAGCTCTAAATACACTTGGCTTCCAACTGTGACAAATCACGCGCGAGCCGAATCGGTCGCAGTAATTACGCTATGGCACCTCGACTAAATGCGTTAAGTAGATATTTAGAATTTTTAGGACCCCAAAATAAAAAATATTTGAGGTTCACAAAAAAGAGGCAAGATATATATTAGAGTGGTGCATAATATTTTTAGGAGCGCAAAATGGGATTTATTAGAGGTTCGATTAAATACATGCTATTTTCAATCCCGAACCTAATGTAGGCTCTGAGTTAACACTCCTGAGCGAAGCGACGGAGTTAGGACTACTAGCCTAATGCAGCGAGGGATTGAAGCTCGCCCAAGAAGAGGACTATGTTATTCGCGAGGAAAATATGCTATTGTTTGCACTTACTGCGAGATAATGAAAACCAATTCGATTTTCAAATTAGTAGTTTATGAATTTGTTAAATAACCGCGGAATACCTTATTATGTGCAGTATTTTATCTAAACTTATGCAATTTCATCAAAAACAGAATAAATAATAACGTAAATATGACGCCTTAATCCAACATTCTAATCTCACACGCACTTTTTATTGTTGTAATTATTTGTTTTTATTAATATACATTATTCTTATGCTACACATGCTATTAAGTTGTTTTATCAAATTATCTTGTTCTTCAACGGCAAGTACAACTTATGAAGTAAGAAAGCCTTTAGTCGAACTGAACTTAAATATAATTTTTTTATGGTATAAGTTTTCATACTTTTACCATACAAAAAATGTTTGTCTATATTTATTAGTTCAGGTTCCAAATTCAAATCATATTATGCACCAGGTCATAATTAAATTCAGTACAACATTACTGTCCGGCTAAAGCCGCTTTAATAACTTGCTTTTGGTTAGGTTTGCATGACATTATAATTTGATATTTCCGAGCTGATGATGGAGTGAAAATTTATTTCTTTCTACTTTCACATGATTATATGGGTCTTACTTGTTGGACACGTAAGGCATAGGACAGGCGCAGATGAGACAGTCGCGCATTGTACCGACTGACGCGTCGCCATGGTAACCGGGGATGCACTGCTCACAGTGGTCACCCATCGTGTTGTCTGTGCACTCCTAAAGATGGCAAGAAAATGTTAATTAGGAATGCATAAGATCTGCATACAAATCTTTAATTTAGTCCTCGATCGCTATATGACACGCAAATGGATTTTTTTTATAGTAAATAGTGCTTAGGTACACGGTACTTTCTACTCAAGAAAATTTGGTAGTTCCAAGCTCATAAGTCACTGGAACTACCAAAGCTACAAGATGACCAATACCAACTAGCCCACATGCATAAATCCTTGAACTTGCCAATGTTACGTACATCGTGTCTAAGCACCATTAAAGCAGAGGACATGATGTAAATGCTCTCACTTTATTTTATTAAATGTTAAATTGTGGGCGCACATAGTACAAAAATGATGCCCGGAGACAGAAACATGGGATCCAGAATGGAGATAGCAGGACAAGATTAGAAATTTCTGAAAAACTGAGAAGGAACGGCGCTGGGTCGCGTGAATTAGAAAAAAAATATACGATACCCTGGGACAAGATAGGCTAGGGAAAAAATGTTGCTAGAATATCAAAACTTACCAAACAAACTCCCGTATTAACATCGCACTCCCTAGAATGTCCGTTGCACTGACACGGCACGCAGAAGCCAGAGCTCAGCCTGTAGTACCCCTCCGCACACTGCTCACACGACAACCCGCGGTACGCCTTAGGGCATTGACATTCTTCGATGGATGATGCACGTTTAGAGTACTCGTCGTATTCTTCTACGCCAATGTCCAAGGTCACGGCTATTAGGCTGTCGCAGAGATAAATAATGTTAACAAATCACTAAACACGTTTAACGCTAAACGAAATTAAAACGTTCTATTTTTGTCAATCGTTTGAAAAAGACAGAGACTGAATGATGTTTTAAATATATTTAGCGTTAGATGCGTTTAGTGTTTTGTAGTGCAAGTGGCCATATGAATGTTTATGTGAGAAGTTTAGCTATGTGCGAGCAAGTATTAAACTTTCTATTACGTTGCTTTTGCAGGGTAGATCAACGGAATGAAGACGATAGAGAACCATACTCATCGATTTCGTGGTACACCCTGTACACGAGTGTTCTTTTCTTAAAGGGAAAGCGCTAAGGTAGACCGTGAAATTTAAATTTTCCTACGATTTTTGCAATTTACAGGTCAGTATTAGGTTGTATGTTGATTAAAGTATGATTCACGACCGTAACAAATATGTATTTACAGAATTATAATCATTAGAAACAGTAGGAATACAACTCCTTAAGTTAGTATAATCCTCAAATGTCAAGATTTCATGAAATAGTCATTCAATAGGAGTACTTGGTCTTAGAGAGTTGTATTGATGATTATAATTCTGTAAATAATATGTATTTACAGAATTATTTTCTATGAGAAATATAATATACAATTATATTTATATAAATATGTTACGGCCGCGAATCATATTTTAATCAACATATAACCTGCAAATTGCAAAAAACGTAAGAATATTTGTGTTTCGCGGGCTATCCTGGCGCTTTCACCTAATAAAACCTAATGTGTATCGACTTGTCCTAGAGTTAAATTAATCGAAGTATGGGAAATAAGAATGGGATTAAGACCATTCTTGATTATGTTATTTAGCACGGATTCACTAGGCACCAGGGCTTGTGGCTTTGAGCCCATCTTTATAACCTATAATAATAGAATTTCAAGAAACAAGCTGTTAACAACATACTATTTCTAAACTGCTGGTGCCGGTCAACGTTCTCCCCACTTAAGTAGGCGTGTAATAAACCCGTTCATTGTCTATCATATCAGCCTAAGACGTTCACTGCTGAACATAAGCCTCCCCCAGGCATTAATAATAATAAATAATACTAATATTATGTGACAGCCAATGGCCATTAGGCCATTGAGCGAGGGTCTTGGCTCAACACCTGAGGAGGCGCTCGTTAGGCAGTTGGATCAGGGGTTTGATTCAGAAAGCGATACTTCTGGACACGGCGCGTTTGTTAGAAGGTTCAAAATAAAAAACAAGGACCCACATAGTCTTCACATTCACAGTAATTAAAATAATATAACATTTTACAAAGTAAATATTCATGTCATTGTATATATAAAATTCATCAATGACAATGTGTATATAAGAGAAAAAAAAAATAGCAAAAAAAAAGAACAAAAAAAAATCAGTATGTATATACAAAAAAAAAACTCTGGAGCCTCGAGATACCGGTGGGCTACTATTTTTTATGCTTATTTTTAAATGAAAATATTAGAAAACACGTTGTATGTTTAAGTGTAATTTAGGAGATAATAATAAAGCATCTAGCAGATTCTAGACTACTTGTCTGTTGTAAGTTCAAACCATCAACCCTTACCTAGTTTCAATCGAGTGGTCCCAATAGGTCGCTCTAATGTAAATGCTGGTGACATTGACCAGGGTGTTCATGAACTGTTCTCTACTCGCTGGTGTTCCGTCCGCGTTGCTGAACTCGTCTTCCGACAGTCTGACGGCATGCACCCATGACGTCAGAGATGGTGGCTGCTCGACACTGTTGTGGACTAAGTACCTGAGGGAAGAGGATACATATGTAGAAGTATTTCGTGATGTTGGATGTGCGAGTGAGAAGTTTAATTCGTTTCAATGAATGGCAATCTTGTTTAGACATGTATCCGTTGACACAGCCAGGAAGTAGCTTCACCTCATAAAGTCGTCATACGAAGGCATTGGCTCTCGTTTATCCACTTTAGCTCTTCATTGGTAGCTTTTGTGGAAGAGACACCACAATTTTGCCATATCACGTAGGTTTAGTAGACGTCGTAATTGCTTTATTTATTTGTAATAAGCACACCAACAGCACTGTCACTTACAATTCAAATTAAATAACATCTAAATTTGGCATTTCAGTAACCATGCAAATAACAGGCATGCATGACATTGAAATAATACTAATATTAGAGACAGGAGAACAATAAAAAGTGTGTCTAGCAGACCTAAATCTAGAACACTACTAAACAAACCAATTTGAGTTACATAGACGTGCACTCTTCGCACTGTTTAAATAGAGAACCTCTGTATGAAGCTAAACTCCTGGAGCAAATATCAATAGTAAACTGTCAAGTTGCCTCTTCCATTGTATTGCCTCGCCATACGTGCTAGGGGGCTATTAAATGTGATCACTTTTGACACTATCAATTACCAGTAAATTAAAACTTCACTAAGGTTGAAACTATCTAAATATCACATTCATAGACAAATAGACCTTGTCGTTTTATGACGTGCAAGAGACGTTCAACCTTGGGGTGGTAATGCAATCACGAGGTCGGCTATACTATGATATACCAACAAAGCTGGAAATTGATCAGTCAATATTAATAACGTTAAAACTTTGTCAATCAGAGAGACCTCGTAGCTATGCAATAACAGCTGTACAAGTCGTTCGATCAGGTTAAGCTACACTTGCCGCGGTCGGTCCGTGGATGGGTGAGCATCTTTACATACCGAGACTTTAAGCCGTTGGCCCCGGCTGTCATTCGTGGATCTTTGACAGTCGTTACGGGTCGTCAGAAGCCCGAAAGTCTGACAAACAGTCTTACCAAGGGGCATCGTATTACCCAGGAACTAGGTTGTGGAGGTTAGATAGGCAGTCGCTCCATGTAAAATCCTGGTATTCAGCTGCATCCGGTTAGACTGGAAGCCGACCCCGTCATAGTTGGGAAAAGGCTAGTCAGATGACATTTAGAACCTTGTAAAATTAAACGATGCAATAATGGCACGGTCAAAAATGAGGTGTGGCAGCGGAATACACAAGAAACAAAGACAGCTCCGTCAATTAACGAGTCCAAGAGAGATCATCGATTTTTTCGTTATATTATTGAGTTCGGGGAGTATGTAAGGATCGTAGCAAGTGGCGTTCTGTAGTTTCTGCCTACCCCCATGGGAAGAAGGCGTATGTACATATGTATGTATTGCTGGGTTCCCGAAAGATTTTACTTTCGACTTTTCAAGTAGTAGTAGAAGTACACTTTTGAATGGCTGTGTAAAATATCGTAAAGGTATTTTTGGAGCAGTTAATGCCCCGTATTCATTGGTTAACAAAATCACACAACATTGCTTCAACAACATGTTTTTGTAATGCGGGGGACCATATTCATTGGGAAAGCCAATTAACATTGTCTCCTGGGTTGTTGCATGCAACAATGTTGCGCAACTGTTTCTCAACTTTGTTTCCCATAAGTACGGGTCTTAATGATAAAGCATGTACTACATACCCATCGGAGCCTCCAATGATGACGTCAGCAGCTGCGATGGCTCTTCCATCGGGGCCGGTCTCGTAGTATATCGAGTACGTCAGGTAACCGCCGTACGACGTCAAACGTTTGCCTATAATTTAATAGATGTTTAGAGAAAATCATTACACTTGTATTTTCTGAAGTCCCATGTAATAGGCGGCGAGTCTATTGTCATCAACCGGGTAAAAATCCAGACTCCGCGCTGCTATTGAGAAATTACCGATGGGAAAGCCCAATATCAAGTTAGCTCAACCAGGGTATTGAACCCTGGTCCCCGTGCTGAACAGTAGCTCTTGTGACTACTAGACCAACGAGGCTATCATCCAGTGTTGAGGATACAGATTATATCAACTATCGATGTTTTGTGAGGTCGTAAAAATCGTGCGAAGCAGGGGCGGGTCGCTAATATCAAATGTTTTGAACCGCTTGAACTGGAAGATAACAGAGGCCTAGCACGCATGCGCAGAGCAAACGTTACGTACATCCGAACGAATCCAAAATTGAAAATACTCGTCATAATTTATTTGATGATAAATGATTTTATTTCTGTAAGTAGGTTTATACAAACACTTTTACACGTCAAACAATTTACTTGGTTTTAAGACCTTGTTCACATTCATGGGCGATACTAATTGTGCTTGACGCAAAAAAATAAACCAGCGTGGTTTAGAACAGCTGCCCGCCTGAACAGCTGACGTGCCTCGGAGAGCACGTTACGCCGTTAGTCCGAGCTGTCAATCGTAGATCTTTGGCAGTCGTTAGGGTAGTCGGAATCCCTAAAGTCTGACAACCATTCCTATCAAGGGGTTGTCCATCGTGTTACCCAGTAACTGGGTTGTGGATGTCAGATAAACAGTCGCTCCATGTAAAATACTGGTATTCGGCGAAATGATTGACTGGTATAGGACAGCTGTATTCAAATAAAAAAATAGGCAGTCGTGGGGACTGCCGACAGAAGTGAAAACAGTTACATGCTAATATGACATCTATTTCAAAGACAATAGCGTGTTAAATAGAGTAATTGGGTTACAGCGCCGTCTAGCGTTGAGTCGTTGAATTCGTTGGAGCATGTAGCGAACCCGTAAGATTTTTCCCTACCAAAAAATGATCAACGTGCCTAAAAAGTTTCAACTTCAAAAATCGTTTGAATTTAGGTTACTTTTACGTCTCGCAATCGCGCTTCGGACCTCAGGATGGGACAAGTCTTGGACAAGAACCAAACATGGTGATGAAAACCCAAGTCAAGTAACAAAGACTTACCAAGGTAATAATCAGGCGCTCCGAAGTACACGACCTTCTGCCCGCTGTCATCACCGACTAAGTCTGCGGTGATCACCGAGTCGTTCACCATCACTGGCGCGAGTGTGCGCGGGAAGATGTTCAGCGTTCTGTTTGCGTCCACGTTCACGAGGTACCAGTCGCTCATGCCGTCGATCTGGTGAAAAATGGTGATTAATAAATGATCAAAAAGTGTCGGATAATTTTTTTTAAATCACCTATAAGATGTTTTAACATAACATAACATCACGCCTTGTTTCCCCGAAGGGTTAGGCAGAGGTGTACCTATTATGGTACACCCACATTTCGCCAGTTATGTTTAAGTCCCATGTAATAGCCGACCCCGGGCGAGCCGGGCGAGCCGGGGGCGAGCCTATTGCCAAGAAAGAACAGAAGAAACGAAGAACGTATTGTTAAGATGTTTTATACTTGTTAATTGAGTTTAATTTTATAACCCCAATTTTTATCCATGTTTTTTCAATTACAATTAAAGTTGAAACCTTCTAATTACAGATGAATGTGTTATTGATAATTGCCGTTAGTGAATGATTGCGTAAGAATTAACCTGAACAGGGTTTATTTACGCTTCCTATATAGGGTGACTGGTAATTAGTGACCGATACTTAAACACATAATTGTACTCATGATAACAAACAACTTTTAGTATGGGACCAAACCTGAAATCATGAAAAAAAATCTGCTGTTCCCTACATTTATGTTCGCATAACTCGTTAGAATGTAAGGACCAGCAGATTTTTTTTCGCGATTTCATGTTTGGTCCCATACTAAAAGTTGTTTGTTATCATGAGTACAATCATGTGTTTAAGTATCGGGCACTAATTACCAGTCACCCTATATATCTAATAGACTATATTTGCTGTAATCATAGTTAGCTGTTTTAGGGTGAAATGGGTCCCAAAGATGTTTTGACGCATTTCGGCTGCACGCCAAATCAATTTTTTTTGCTCAAAAACTATAAATTTACCTTATTTTTTTCATGAGCATGAGGGTTAAGCACGATTTTGGCTCGATACTTATGCATTCTCAAAAAATTAAACATGTTTACTAATAAAATCGAAGCAAAAATATATAAAGATAGGTAGTTGAGTCAGTACTTACGCCTGCCCAGGATAAGTAGGAGCTGGCACATCTAGTGGTCTTCCCGAAGCAGTAGCACTTGGTACATCCCTCAGGGTTCGAAGACTGCAGGTTGAAATACTCCTCCACGCAGGTGTCGCAAGCCTGAATAGAAATAAATACTTTAAATCACTAACCAGTTTACTAATTCGTATCGAATTATTTCAATTTCCCGCTTTTTTTTCAACCTGTCTAGTCATATGACTTGCTTCCAGGCCGAGCTGCGCGAGAAAGCGGAGCGGTGAGCGAGGAGAATATCCACAAGTAGAATTGTTTTATTTTTGGTGTGAATCAATCTTAAAATGGTAGTTTCTAGATATCTGCTGGTGGGATTAAACTAAATATTGGTATAGCTGTATTCGTCTTCAGCCATGGTTTTCTTATAATTGTGTATATTATTTGTCGGCTGCAGATTTTGCAGACAGTGGCGTTCAAACTTAGTTTATTTTTTCCTGTACTCACCTGTCCCGTAACGTATCTCTTACAGTAGCACTGCGCAGTGCTCTGGTCGCACACGTCGTCAGTAGTGCCGTCTCGCTCGCACGTGCAGGGCACACACTCGGGGAACGCGTAGTGTCCGGGCACACAGTGGTCGCAAGTTCGGCCTATTACGTTCTCACGACAACTAAGAAAGAAATGATTCAGTCAGTGAGGAATGGGGGAGACTTTCTAATGTTTTTTGTTTTTTTGGTGGTGTACAACCGTGTAGATGGTAGTTTACTGCTAAACATTGAAACGGCACTGCCGGTCGTCAACCAAGGTCACCTCTGTCGTGGACGCGGTTGGCAACCGTGTAGCAGCCGCATTAGTGAATACTGAAATATTATGTGCACTTGCAAGCGAATTAGAACCATGTGCAGTGCAATTATTGCTATCAACTTATTCTGCCCTACAAATGATTATGTCATGGGTTCATCTGTTTACAAAATATTTTTACAACTTATCTACCCATCTCCACACTCATGCGCTTTTCTATACATTTTTATCGTCAACTTTTAAGTTATCTTGCATCATGCGAATGTCTTTATAATAAAATTCATGAAGTCGTTACAACAGTGCTAGAGGTATATATGTTCTGTCCTTCTACAAATTTAACACAATGAGATGTTGCATTCGCCTCGTGGCGCTACCGGTGTACCTCACAACAAGAACTATGAAATATGAAAGCACGCTAATGTGGACTTCTTATAATATGTATTATGATCGATTGTTTTATGGCGAACCAATCACAACAGGTATACTGAACATCACAATCGTGAAAATAAAATCACCGGTTCCATACATTACGATACGATTTATGTGAACACAAATGTACGAAACAGAGCATAATCAGCCTATTATATTCTCACTGCTGGGTCACAGGCCTCCTCTTTCTGTGAGAGGGATTGTGCCATAATTCACCACGCGGGCCCAATGCGAGTTGGTGGATTTGACGTTTCTACGAATATTTTGGTTCTAGGAACATCCAATTTTCCTACGACGTTTTCCTTCACCATTTTGAGAGCAGTGGTAAAGAAATAATTTACACAAAGTAAAGCGCCTGCCTGGGTTCGAACCCACGACCTACAACTCGTGAGTTGCGGCCGTTACCACTGGGCTACCACTGTTCATATATGAAACAGCAGAATTTTTTCGCGATTTCAAGTTTGGTTCCATAGTAAAAGTTTCTCATAATGATGAGTAAAATGACCCCTTTTCAGGTTTATGGTAAACTAAGTTTCTGCATAAGTTTCCGTAAACACTCACGCGCAGTTTCCGCTGTCAGCCTCGCACTGCAACCGGTTGTCGACGACTCCGAGCGGGTTGCAGTTGCAGTCGTCACAGCCGCGTTGCACGTCAAAGTTGAAAGTGTAAGGCTTACAGCGGTCACAGTTTTCTCCTTCTACGTTCTTCGGACAGATGCACATACCTAGACGAAACAAAATAATATTTCATTAGGTACATGTCGCCTGACGGACGGAATGAAGGCTCCATAGAGCTACCATGCCACACTATGTCAGTTGTTATGGTGAGTGCCAGCTATTGTGCGTTCATTATAACTTGACGCGTGACACGACTGGTAGCACTGAATTTTGCAGTCTTAGTTACAATAATAATAGAGTTCCAAATGGCGAATGACAGTACAGTACAGTGATGTACGGCCAATCACATGACTGCAAAATTCAGTACTACCAATCGCGTCACGCGTCAACGTGATCACGTGACTTCGTCCGCGTGGATTTCGTACTAAAGTTAATCCCCCGTTTGGGGTAGATTTTCAAAAAACCCTTCCTTAGTGGATGCTTGCAACATATAAGGCACCAACTGCCAAACTGTCAAGTTTGTAGCCGCAGCGGTTTAGAGTCTGCGTTGGTGAATCAGTCGGGACAAGTAATTATATATGTATAGATAAAGGACGTGATCATTACATACTTTGACCACTGGACGTATCTATTGATTTATAAATGAAATTGATATATTAATCAATTATTAATATCATATTCATTACAGTGTAGTTATTATTCAGTACAATTTAAAATATTAGTTATAATAACATATTTTATATGCTAAAAATACTAGTGCAATCATATCAATATAATTTACTTTAATTTTAAAAATTATATTAGAATATACATTATACAATTATATATATCATATCATATCAATTCATACAATTAGCATGTTCCAATTACCATATTATTTTCAAAACTGGCAACATATACATAATATCACCCTGAATACCTGAATCAAAGTAATAATCTTTCGAATTGAAATATTTCCTGCAAAGTTTTTCGAAGTAACGAAAGCTTGGTGTCATTTCAGATAGTACCAGTTTTTTTTCTTCAATTTAATTAACTCTCTGTCCTTGCTGAGCTGTAATTTATCCATGCCCTTTGAAAGTTGATAGGTCCAGAAACAAACACACTAACCGTTATCATCACAAATTGCAGTCGACGGACAGTGACAAGGCCTGCAGTTGGGGAAGCCGTAGTACCCAGTACGACAGGCGCTACAAGACCGTCCTATCACGTTGGGCTTGCAAGGACATTGCCCTCCGAAGGTGTTGCACTCTAGCTCCGTTGAACCCATGAAGTCGCACACGCAGGCCAAAGCGCCACTGTTGTATTCAGCGGTGATCGAGAACATGGCGTCGCGGCAGAAACCTGTAGGGAAAACAATTTTGTATTTTTATGTTGGTTTACATTTTTCTATTTCGTACAGTGTAGCCAAATAAATGTTTTTCTTTCTTTCGTTTTTAAAGAAATTATTTCAATCATACCATTTATACGCACTTATGAAATGTCAAGGAGTTGGCCAGTCAAAAAGATGAAGGTAGTCGCCCATTCCAAAACGTAGATCTCTATGGAGAAACTCCATGGACACTCTTTTAAGAATTTGTTTTTTTTTAATTTAGATTTGAGTTTACCTTTATTAGATAGTATAATCACGCTTGTATCGCCATAAGGGCTTGGTAGATGTGTGTAGAATCACCACATTTTGCCAGTTTTGTCCAGTTCCATGTAATAGGGCGTGTCTATTGCCATCAATCAGGCACAAATCCAGATTCTAGTTTGTTACGAGAAATTCCTAACTATGCGTCCGCACCAGAAAACATTAAACATGCAAACGTTTCGAAACTTGTCACATCAAACATTATTAACATCACAATTTTTTTGGATGAATTTGCGTTAGTACTACATGAAACCTAGTGATTATTTAGACGGATTTCCAGGTTTGTAGGATAAACATGTCAAGTGATATAAAACGTCAAACAAGTTTCAATTTCAACAAGCTGTGTGACAATACAAGCGCGGGTCGATACAATGACAGAAAAACTAGATTACAATATGTTTGAATGTTTCACCAGTGACAGCGCGCGGTAATGGATAAAAGCCAAAGCGATAGCACTTTGCTCGACTTGGGGATCGAACCCAGAACCCTAATTGCGTAATCACAAGCTTGAATGATTTTGAACCATATTGCTAATCCATTGCTTCATATGTTCGAAAAATTTGTCTGTTCTACAACGTAAATAACGCAATGAATGTTGTTGAACGGTCAAAATGAAACCGATTCCTCCTGAAAGTGTGTTACTCAATTAGGGTACAGGTTTATCACGATTCCAGCAGATTTTACTTCTTTTGAGAAAACTGCGTAAAATCTGCGGGAAACGTCCCAGGAAAACAATATATGGGTGGCTAGTTAAAAAGGGGCTAAAAAGACCTAAATCTGACCTGTCTCATTAGATTGTATGTGGAAGTGGTTGTTGGCACACTTCTCAATAAACTCTCGAGTGTAGTCGATGACGTTCGCCTCGGTTAGCGCTGCATCTACGAAGTCAGGCGCTGCGATGACCAGCACGTAGTCTATCCAGAGACCCTTGCTGTTGTTGCCCTGGGTAACATAGAACAAGTTTAAAAACAATCCTACATCCATACAAAATACGCGAGGAAAACATAACTCTTCTGTCCGTGTATAAAGGCTCCTGCAAACACACGCGACACAAAGGCACCGCTCGTCGCACGACACGCGGTGCCTTTGTGTCGCGTCGCCTAACGCAGCCTTTAAGTGTTAAAAACACGGAAAAAGGTGTCGTGTGTTATTTGTAATCAAACAATAGAGCCGGATCTCATTGTGCGAGTTTTTATAAATAGCGAAAAAGGTCCTAATTTAGTTATAGTGTAAACCTTAGGTTTCCTAAGAAGGTGGTGCCGTCAAATAATAACATCCGTCCATTTTAAAAGCGCTTTTTGGTGTCAAAAAGCGCTGTAATATCAAAACAGCTGTGAAAACTAAGGATTGTGAAAACAGATGTCGACGTTATACCAGTTTATATGGAAACCCAAGCTTAAAAGGCGAAAGCGCCAGGGTAGCCCATGAAATTTAAATTTACTTATGTTTTTTTGCAATTTGCAGGTTAATGACAGTGTTGTGTGGTGATCAAAATATGATTTGCGACCACAACAAATAAGTATTTACAGAATTATAATCATTAGAATCATCAATACAATTCTCTATGTTAGAATTAACCTCAAATGTCATGATTTCGTGAAATAGTCGTCAATAGCATAAATTATGTACTTAGAGGGTTGTATTGATGATTTTAATTATTATAATTCTAATTATACGGTGCTAATGACCATATGACAAGAACAATGGATTGAGAAATCATTGATTGCAAGTCCTTCTTCGTCCATGCTGACAACTTGTGTCATCATGAAAGTGACACAAGTTGTCAGCATGGAGGGGGAAGTGGCTGGTGCCATTAGTTGACTTGTAGCCAGTGCTTGAGGGACAGCGCAGTACTGGCATGGTGGTATCGAACTGTTGCGAGTAATTCTTTAGTAAATAGTCAAAGTAGGTACTAAATACGTATTTGTATTTTGTACTCTTCATAATCTAATTTCTTATTTTTTTGATGCCAAGCGTGACCAACTGAAAGCCCGACCACCTACGAAAAAAAGATTGATTACATAACCATGTGGCTTATGTAACCAATCTTTTTTGCGAGCTCACGAACGACAACTACTGCGGAGTTGAAGCAATCGCCTTGGCCGAAATCGGTCGGATCGCACCACCATCAATCTAATTTCTGTATTGATGTTCTTAGTTTAAAAGTCTATATGTACTGCTTTGGCTATTATATATGTTTAATTGTTAAATTTGCATTAAATTTCTTACCAAGAAAGTGATCGTAAAGTTGTCAGCAACAGGGAAGTGGTTAGTGCCATCAGCTAGCCTGAGCAGCGACCGGCAGCCAGTGCTGGAGGGACAGTGCTGCACTTGCATGCTAGTGTCGAACTGTTGTGCGTCTGTCTTTACTACTGCGTCGAGGCTGCTTTCTGTAAGAGATTTCGATGAAATTTAGCACACATGTAGACCATGGCCTGGGTTAGACATGAATACTTTTTTATCCCGGTAGTAAGTCTCCGTGGGATAACTCCGAGGGCATAAGCTAGTATCTCATATAGTCTTGGTACTGTATTATTTTACCTGGATGAACGGGTTGGTAATAATGCACCATGAACATATAGTCTCCAGGAGTTGGCATCTTGGACTCGATCTTCAGAGGTTCCACGTCAGCAGTCAAGTAGACTACCACAGTAGAATTGTCAAGAGTTGGAGGTCGAATGTCACGGTCGCCACCGGTACCAGATTCTACTTCCACCTGCAAAGTAAAAGGTTTCAAGATATTAACGAAGTTACGTGTTTAGCAGGAGATTGAGTTCTAACCTTCCTATAGTAAGTGTGATACAGTAGAAACCGAATAAATATTACAATACATTAATAGAGAATAATATGATAGTTAAGCTCTTTATGAAGGAATTTGTTCACATGCTACCACCATACCTATTTCTATCACCAAGCAGTGTTGCCGGTTTGAAGAGGTTTAATTAGCCTATAATTTTCCCACTACTGATAAGACAGGCCTGCTCTCTAGTGCGGGTTGGTGAATGACACAATTCTTGGTTCAAGGACATGCAGGTTTCCTCAATTATTGTTAGCCAGCACTTCTCATGGTGGAGATCACTTCCTATCAGTCGGGCCGCCCAATATAGATACTACTACTTACTTATTAGGCGAAATTTTATCATTTATGTGTAATTGCCTTGTGAATGCCTCGTTGGTCGAGTGGTCGCAATCACTACTGCTACGCATGAGGTCCTGGGTTCAATGCCCAGGACGGGTAGTGGTATTTGGATTTTTCCATCTGGAATTTCTCAGTAGCAGCCCGGAGTCTGGATTTGTGCCCGGTTGATGGTAATAGGCTTGCCCCCTGTTACATGGGACTTAGACATAACTGGCTAAATGTGGGTGTACTATAGGTACACCTCTGCATAACCCTTCGGGGAATATAGCCGTGATGTTATCTTATATTGTTAAATGTAATTTACCTTTTTAGAATCAACAGCAGCTGTGAAGTCTGCCGGCGCGCACTTGCCGTCGCGTCTCAAGCAGTACGGACGAGGGGTGATGTAGTCCAGGTGCCATTCCGACTCCGGGACCGCTACAATTGACTTGATACCCACTAAAGTGTCGCGATCACCCTGTGACAGAAATAATTATTAAAACAGTATGATCTTATTTCTAAAACACATTATTATGTGAAACGTGAGGTGAAATGTAAAATACATTGAAACGAACATCGCCGTCCAAATACACGCAATACAACATGAAATTTAACACAACAACTAGGCGAATTAGTTTCAATGTGTGTTACATTTTGATGCAATGTAGTATACGGCATATACATACGGCATATAGTATACGGCATATGTTACATTTCATGTTACGTTTCAGAAATACAGAAGAATTACTGTGCAAATAATAAAAAAAAAACATAATTTATAACAGTATTGTAGTGCACCGTGATGACGCACAAATTTGCAATAACAACAAAAGAAGGATATTTAATAAAACAAAAAAATTATAGTATCTGTGGCCAGTAATATCAGTTAACTGATATACAACCTATTTGCGAAACCTTTTTAGATATAAATACGTTTACTCAGTTATTTTTTTTTTTGTTGCATTGTATTCCGATATTACCATTATAAGTCAGGGGTGCTCCGTGCTACACACTTGTTCGTATTGGCAGTATTCAATGAACAGCAAAGCCGATCCGAAGCAATTACTACACAAATTTGACTTTCATTCGGCTCGTGCCGATCCGTATACTCCGTTCGGCATTTACCCTCGCTGAATCATGTTCAGGTCGGCCCGGCACAATCCGAGCCAAGCCAAGCGACTTTTTCTTGAACGTATAACATAAATATATTCGATTTTGCCGCTCGGCTGTTCCGAATCATGCCAATCCGAGCTTGTTTGTAACACCCCTAATGCCTCTATTCTTTACAACTATATTCATACTAGCCACATAAATCGAGCCTCCCTGAATCCCTGTGTTGCAATTAAAATAAAAAACAGGAACTTACCATCAAATAAATGATGTTATTCGCATCATGTATATTGAACACTTGTATCTTCGACAGATCATCGACCACCGCTTGCCAGCACGCCGCCGTATACGGGCAGTCATTCAGATTCACAATAGCGTCCGTCTCCCGTTGATCACCGGACTGGAACCGGACGGTAATCGGGCCTCGTTTGACGAACGAATAGCTGGAGTTATAGGCTTCAATTTCGTTGGAATTTTCGATAGTTCTGTTGATTGGTGTGACGTATTCAATGATGAGGATGTAAGCTCCGGGAGGGTCTATCTTCATGTTGTACTGAATCTCGTCATCCGTTAAGATCGGGATAGAATCAGCTGATGCTTGAAGCTCGTTTAGTTGCTGTGAAAGAGTAAGAGTTAGCTAGTGATGTTTTATATAAAATAAAGTCGCTTTACGTGTCTCTCTGTGTGACCGCTTTGTTCACACCACAATATAGAGAATTATACTTCGCGGCTCGTGGCTAAGTAATAACAGCCGCACAGGTCGATCCATCAGGTTAAGCTACGCTTGCCGCGGTCGGTCTGTGGATGGGTGACCATCTTTACGTACCGAGACTCCTCCGTGCCTCGGAAAGCACGTTAAGCCGTTGGTCCCGGCTGTCATTCGTAGATCTTTGTCAGTCGTTACGGGTCGTCAGAAGCCCGAAAGTCTGACAACCAGTCTTACCAAGGGGTATCGTATCACCCAGTTACTGGGTTGTGAAGGTCAGATAGGCAGTCGCTCCATGTAAAATACTGGTATTCAGCTGCATCCGGTTAGACTGGAAGCTGACCCCAACATAGTTGGGAAAAGGCTAGGCAGATTGATACTTCGCGGCTCGTCCTCGAGATTAGTAATTTACACATGTAGTTACGCATAGTAGTCACCACTCATGCACTAAGTTGAGAAAAAATATTATATTCTATTTTTCTTTATGGCAATTTAATTTGTGATAACCTTTTTTTTAATATGTGGGTACTTTGTCCTATTCCGCTTTCAGACGATTGTCGCCAGTCATTCGCATTCTAATGCTCAACCACTCAATATCTATTTAGCGTCTTCGCACCGTTTGTTATAAAAAATACCGAAATGTAAGAATTCTAGCTCACATGAAGAAGACATTAACCATGTTACAAAAAAAAAAATTAAATAAAGTTAGAACGCAAAATTCGTGAAAAACAGAGCTTCGGAAAGTGTATCAGACTTGGAAGAAACTGTTTTTCAACACGACGAGGATTTTAAAGCAGGTATTTACCTACTTACTTATTTATTTTACAGTGAAAACTATGTATTTTTTGTTTACGTATCTACGTATTGAAGATACTTAAATGCCACCTGAACAGTCACTGGGGCCGTTTCAACGCATTATAATACGGTTGGCGTTCCTTCCGCTGGGAATTGTAACCTAACCTAAAATGTATTATGACTATGACTAATTTACAAACAATGTTACCAAGCCAGTTCAATAATTATGTAGCTTACATTTATATTCTTAGTGACGATAGATACTCAAAGGGGTTTTAGACTAAAACCATCAAGACCTAAATAAGACATTACCTGGGATACGAACATATAGTATTGGATCAATTGAGTTCGTGGCGTCCTAATGAGAAATTAACCTTAGTTAAGCTTGTAAATAAGACCATTAGTTTACTGGGTCTGTCGACCGCACACGAGTTCTTACTCTCTTTAAGATAAAAGTTAGCAACGTACAAAACCTTTCATTGCGTATCACAATTAAAATCTCTGATATTATAAAGACTTCTAGACTGGGATTTCAACAACCTATTATTAATTTACCTTTTTAATCGAAGAGACAGCCATATGCCCAGCACTACATTACTGTGTTACATAGAACGCACCTCATCCTTAAGAACATTGACGGTTTATTTGTTAGAATTAGGAAACTTCATAAACTAGTATAAACGCAAACGCTTAGCCATTGGATAAAGCAAACACTCAGTGAGTGTGGTGGGGTTGACCCGAGCGTGTTTAGTGCACATAGCACGAGCCACAAAGATCTCGCACAAAGCACGTTTGTATTATGTGTAAATAATGAAGTCATTATTATTTTGTAGTATTTTTACATAATTGTCTACAGCTAGCTGTGATAGCTAATAAAAGAATTATTATATATTATTAATAATTATTCCTTAATTAGTTATATTATTCAATTGTTTCATTTTACCCTTCGAGTAAATACTTAAACCGCCTAATTCTTGTCAATCCTAGAAGTACAAAGTTGTTATTTCTGGTTATTGATTGTAACAAAAGAAATAATACAATTATTTTGATATTTACACACATTGTTTATCATTGATGGTATTCCCGCAATACTCTTAAAGTCTATATGTGTAAATTACTAATCTCGAGGACGAGGCGCGAAGTATAATTAATGATTAAACGAACTTACCTGTACGTGAAGTTCTATTATAATTATATGAGCGCCGAGTCCCATATACCCAAACCATACCATATAAATTACAGAATAAATTAAATGTTTACAATTTACACAAGCTGATAGAATATGTGTGGTCTTATCGCTGAAAGCGATCTTTTAAAGTCAACCTTGTCTAACCATATCCAAAAACTAGGCTGAAATATGATGGTATGAGTGACTCACCTCTACGTCATCAATATACCCGCTGACCGACGTGCTAAGCCCGCTGACGTCGGCAGTCGGTCTGCCGAACAGGCTCGGATAGGCGAAGTGTCGGCAAAGCTTCCTGTCGCCGATAACACACGGCTTGTCTACCAGCTTCGTTAGAACAGTCGCTTCGTAGTACGCTTCAGGGATGAGTACGAAGTAGTCCTGGATGAGAAATAGACACATAAGTATAAAACAAAAACATTAAGCTTTTTTGGAAGTATAACCAACCGCTCCTAACATAATCAGCCTATAATGTCCCTACTACTGGGACACAGGCCTCCTCTCGGTGACAGGGAGTGGGCTGTAATCCACCACGCGGGCCCAGTGCGGGTTGGTAGATGTCACATGTCTTTGAATTTTTGGTTCTAGGACATGCCGGTTTCCTCAAGATGTTTTTCTTTCACAGTTTTAGGTGCAGCGGTGATGAAATTATTTACACAAAGTAAAACGTCTGCCTGGGTTGAACCCACGACCTACACCTAATAAGTCGGGGCCGTTGTTATGCACTTAATGACGTGTAAGAAAATCCCTGTCCGATCCGAAAGGGGCACATAATGTACTTATTACCAGAGAGGAATAAAAAATTAAAAAAAGTTATTGCTATTTAAAATTCACGTTTTCGGTACCGAAATCACCCAACAATAAAAATTTTTGCAACAGAGGTCATAAGTTATAATTTGTGGACTCCCGCGCTCCATCAATTGCCAAGTAGAACTTCCCATTAAAATAATGCGGGGTATTTTTTTTCTTCTGAAAATATCCAGTATACATGGATAGACTCTTTTCGTATACTTAACAACTCCCTCAGTTAAAACCACTTACAATCATGACTTCCTTGTTGGTTTTGATGGTGATCATCCAGTTTCCGGGGTTCATCACGAAGGGCGACGGCGCCACGCCCTTGTCGCCTGCCACTGTTACCAGCTGCGGCCGACTCGTCGGTCGGAGGGCCACGTTGAACCTGGAACATTAGCAGCTTGGCTTTAGTAACTTTGCCTTTCTGTTAGTTGACGTTCTGGAGATAACTGTAAAAACAGGTTAGTGCAAGCCCCATATCATAGCCACCCAATTTCCCCAGATGGTGTGCAATGTGTGAATTCAGACACTTTCTTCTGGTCTTTGAAAGGATTGCCAAACTCGGTAGAACAACTACTTGTTCTTGGATTGTACATCATAATATTTATTGGGGATGGAGTTCTTACAAAAGTACCCATTGTCATTTTATTAATAACAAATAGAATACTAAAAGTAATCTGTACACAAGTACGTTGTAAATAATATGAGGCATCAAGTTTTTTTTTTTTTTAAAGTTTAGAAATTTACAGTTAGTACCTGGGCGTTTGTAAAAGATTGTTATTTCAAGCGGCATTTTCTGCAATATATCGCCTGATACACCTATGCGTACATAAAATGATATTCAGTCATTTTATTGGATATGTTATGAAACTGATTGTCATGGTATGGGCATGTGATACGGAGGAATGAGGAAAATGTCGTGAGGAGAGTTTTGAGTATGAATGTGGATGGCTATACGAGTAAGGGAAAACCAAAGAAACGATGATATGGCTAGAAAGGGAGTGACTATGGAGATGACGACTAATAATGTTGCTACAGAATGCCGAACACTTACTTCTGCTGTATATCGACGACGCTGTCCGGTGTGATGATGATGCTGGCAATGATGGGGTCTTGCAGAGGGTTCGCGTACTTCAGCACCATGCGGTACAGCGATGACTTGGGTATCATCACTCTGTTTGTGACTTCGTTCTACAAGAGAAAACAATCCATACTAATTCCATACTTTATGTATCCTAATTAATATTATAAATGCGAGTTTGTTTGTTACCGCTTTCACGCTAAAATGGCTGAACGGATTTAGTTGAAATTTAGCATATGGGTAGACCATGAGCTGGGTTAGAACACAAGATATTTTTTATCACAATATCCCCACGGGATCGAAACCGCGGAGCGCAGCTAGTAATATTTTAAATGCGAAAATAACTGTGTCTGTTACATTTTCACATGTTAACGGCTGAACGGATTTGGATGAAATTTGGCACACGGGCAAACCATTATCTGGGTTAGCACATAGGATACTTTTAACCCGGTAGTACGTTCCCATTGTATAATTTCCGACCTCCACGCGGGCGAAGCCGCGGGCAAAAGCTAGTTGAATAACAGTGAGTTGGTATACCTCGATGAGGATTGTGTACTAAGTGACTTTTAAACTTCAAATACACCTTTAATATGGCTTAATGTTAACAAATTGATTGCTTTTTTGTAAATAACAATTTTGGATTGATTCGTTTTCTTTGGCTATGGGTCCGGCTTTGACGACATAATTTCAGTCAATCTTAGCCTACGTAGTTTGAAATATGGTGAAGTTCTAAAGTCATGATTATTCCGTTGCGTAAAAGGGATGGCGCTACACAACAAGCATATCTGCATCTTTCTATTTTAACCGAATTATGATGGCAAAAAAAATTGTTCCAAAAACAATTGCACACGCACCTGCAGCATAGAGAACACGACATATCCCTTCCAGGAGAATCCAGGGAACACTTCTTCGGAGTTCCTGTACCTCACAGGTCCAGACTGCGTGTAGCCTTCCTCAATCTCGTATTGGAACTGATGGAGTGTTGGGAAGTAGTGCGCGCGTATGGGACGGTCGCAGCGCCGGCCTTCGACGCGCGAGTGACAGCGGCACTGCCCTGTCGTCTTGTCGCAGTTGTTGTCTATGGAGCCGCCGATGTCGCAGTCGCATTCTGGAAGGGAAGGCAGTGAAGTTGTCATATTGTAAGTTATTATGATTGCTGTCTTCCTGTTTTTGAGTTATAAATGATTTATTTATTAAAAACCGTGTGCTTGATGTGATTTACCATCGGCAACTTCTCAGAAGCCTTGGACAATAAGATGGAAATTTACAATAAGACTTGGCGGCATGACTAGGGATACCGCGTCATTTTTGTCGTTGAAATTTCAATTTTATTGTCGTACCATAAAATTTCTATTCGTCGCATAAAAATTTCTTGCCGTGCCGTGCCGCCAGTGAGCCCTTAACGGATAAATTTCCAAATAACGATGATAGGACTAACTTATACTTATAAACAGAAGCCGAAGTACCAATTTCCATATTTCTACCTTCAAAATAATGAACTTTTATAGAATCATACAAATTTTCATCCTCTATTTAACCCCTTTAGGGGAGGATTTTTCAAAAATCCTTCCTTTGTGCTGACTTTCGTTATATTAAGAAAAAGTGAACAGGCTTCTTCTGGGTAAGCTCGCTCCATCGTCGACTTTATCTCTGTCATCTCTGACCTAGACTAGAGTCTAGAGCAAACCTATCTCAAATAAAAAAAATAAAAAATTATGCAAAATTTCATGCTTCTAGCTCCAGCGGTTTAAGCCGCGTTGACACGATCAAAGTGTGCTCGGATCGAGCGCTCTCGGATACCTACTCGGACGCAACTTGTATTGTGGCAATTGATAATCCGAGCGCACTCGGATGACGGCTTCCGATCTGTGTAGACTCGGATCGCGTCCTACTGTCACGAGCTAGCTCGTATAAGAGTAGTGAAACAAAATGGCGGCTAATAACAATTTAGCAACAAATCCGTAATTTTTCGATCTTGACAGTGAAGAAAAGGTAAAGTAATGAAGAAAATGATTCTAGTTAACTATGTCAGTGCTAACTGCTATCCTTGTATACTAGTATCTAGATTACTCGTACGAGCCCACTCAAACCGAGTGTACTCTGATCATGAGAACGCTGCTTTAGGCTGTGCGTGCATTGTCAGTCAGTGAATGAATAATTGAATTTAAGAATTTTATCAAATAGATAATTAACGAGGATTACATAAATCTAGGAATCAATACTCGTAATTCTTCGAGTCTATTTCGAGTTATTTGGTACTAGTTTCTGGCCGCGACATCGTCCGCGTGAAACTTCTCATTTGGCAATACTGTAGTTTCCCATTAGTGAAACAATTTTCGGAATCGGATCAGTAGTTCCGAAGATTGCCCCCTATATGCAAACTCACAAAGTATTTGGTATGTAACAGAAATACGGTAAAGGAAATCTGCATATTTCTACTTATTTATTGGTGAGGGAATATAAATCATTATTTGGGGAACTACTCGAGTCTAAAGACATTAAAAGGCATGACGATCGATCGCCTGATGCTACTGTAGGTTCCGTTAAGTACTACCAAAAGCAGCTTTTAGTGTTGACAGGCTAGGTTTGGCCACTATCTCACTTGAATACATCAATCCCGAAAATCCAGTTACGGATGACAATACATCTGCGCTAATTCTGATATTATAAGTGCCCACAGAGGCCACCACTTACAATCAGATAGACCACCTCTTTTTTACCATCCAAAAACGAAAAAGGTTGACATATTTTATTTTTTATTATATTATATTACTTACCAGTACATCCAAACACATTGTTAGTGTCCAGTTTATAGAATCCATCCTGACACTGGTTACACTGTCGGTCTCCTACATTCATCTTACAGGTACATTGTCCGGAGCGAGTGTTGCAGGCTCCCAGACCTCCAAGAGTACCCGCTAGGTGGCAGTTGCAGTCTGTTGGAAAGAAACAGTGTGAGAAAGAAAGACGGGAAAATAAATACATTTATTCAGCAACGACTGCTATTTTTTTCAGTTATTTTGGTATTTACTCTTAGAACATAGAAAATACCAAAATAACTTTAAAAAAACTATACATACTTATAAATACTAACGATCTAAGTATCAGAGTAGTAGTAGTTGTCAGAGGAATTTGTCCTATGATTTAAATTTAATAAAATTATCACGAAAAACTTCTAGAAATGCGACGTTGCCAGCCCGCGCGCGATGAACGCTCTTAACATACGTGCTTTATACTACAAGAATAAACATCAAGCGACATCCATTGAAAACCTAAACTTTCAATTCAACTCTGTATTTACTCAGTAAGCCAAAAAACCTTGAATATAAAACCAGTTTTAACAAACAATATATTTACCTTCACATCCAAATGGATTATACTCCTGCAGGTTCCAGAATAGAGGCTTACAGTCGTTACAGATGCGACCTTGCACTCGGTCCTTGCACTGACAGAGTTCACCAGCCGGAACCGAACCACAACCTGTACGAAAAAGGAAGGTTTAATCTTGAGCCTAACTTATTTAAGAAAACAACATTGTTCAGTCAAGTTCCGAAATAATAGTGACAGAGTCGGTAAAGTAGAGCATAAATAGACGTTAAGGTGACCAACGTCTTCTTATTGTACCTGGTCTACAGTGTACGTCACAGTAAGAAGACGTGCGTCGTTTCTTTACCTGCCTTAATGGGTAAAAAAAAACGGAATGAAAATCTCGAGTTTTCGCGTAAATCATAGAACTCATATCAAGTCAAGT
The DNA here is from genome assembly GCA_947568875.1 of Fissipunctia ypsillon. NCBI lineage: Eukaryota > Metazoa > Arthropoda > Insecta > Lepidoptera > Noctuidae > Fissipunctia > Fissipunctia ypsillon. The sequence goes on from OX387643.1 coordinate 29,570,015, forward strand.
AGGCAGTAGGCTCGTCTTGATCTTCGTGAGAAACACAATATCATTTTACTAAATAAAAAATAGAAATAGTACGCCAAATTTGTTTACCAGTAAGACAAGTATTGAAAAAATATACTTTAGATGAACGCTTAAGTCTCGTATTGATTGTGGAATAAAGTTGAGCATCATTTGCGAAACATTGTTTCTCGCTACATCGAATGTTGCTGTAAACAATGTTGCTCGGATTTTGTTTGCCCTATGTATACGAATGCCGCAAAACAAAAACCTGTTGCTATAGTCAATATCAGAGACTTATTGAGTACAACCTCTGATATTGGCTAGCTAAGGTTCATTTTTGTTTCATTCACGTTCACACGACGACGACAACATTATATAGGAATGAACGTTCATCTGCTCCTTTCATTTAATTTTTCCATCTTTCGGTAAACGCGTAAAAGATGGCGAGTGCCGAAATCCAAAATCGTTGGATCAGTTCACTAATGAAATCATTTTCATTTTCGATTCATTTTGTGTTCAGACGTTTCATTTTCGCCGAATGAAAGGCAAAAACTAACAAAAAGTTAAGCGACTCATATCGACTGTAAACAACACTGTGCAACTTTGTTTTTCAATGAACACGAGGCGTGGCTAATAGTTCACCGTTTTATCTATTCATTAGTTCACTAACCAGCAAAACTAGCGATGACACCTCTCGGGTCACAGTTGCACTCCTCGCAGGCAGGATAGTTGTAGTACGATTCTTTACACTTGTCGCACTTGGTGCCATCGAAGTTAGGGTTACAGTGACACTGGCCGCTGTCGTCACACGTCGAGCCGATGGAGCCGGACACATCGCAGTAGCAAGCTGTTGGGGTTGGTGAAATGTTGAGGTACATGGCAAAATAGTCGTTATGAGTATGGTGAAATGATGATAGACAGTTAGTTTTCCTAAATGTTGAATGTATTTAAAGCAGTGCCACGATAAACGAAGACATGTGACATCTACCAAACCGCACTGGGTCCGCGTGGTGGATTGCGGCCCACTCCCTCTCACAGAAAGGAGGCCTGTGTCCCAGCAGTGGGAACATTATAGGCTGATTAAGTGAAGACGCGATAAACAATGTTCAGTCCGCGTTCGAATCTAGCTTCAGAGGATGTTTGAGCCACTTAATTTATAATGACAGCTGTAGACTTCCGAGGTACGACTTAAAATAGCGGGCACTTTGGCAAGTCCTTTTTCATTATCACAATTTACGCAACACGGAATTTTTTCCATACATCTATATAAGCCGTCATTTGAGAGTCCACTTCTTACATAGCCATATCATTAGCCTCTTTTCTTACACAACTCCAAAAATTAGTTCTATTACACTTCGCAGACTTACATAGCCATGTCCCGTATGCGAATAAGTTTTAAATTGAGCTACACTTAGGATGTTGCCTTCTGGATGAGACTGACAGGATGGTAGGAGCTTAGAGATTAGCAAAAATAGAGAGGCCCATGCCTAACAGCAGGTAACGTCACAATGATGATGATGAAGGGACACTTACACAAACATTCTGGGTACTTATAATACCCTGGAGAACACTGGTCGCACTGTTTGCCGCCAAAGTTCGCGAGACAGTTGCATTTGCCGTCGGCGGAACAACTGGTCGAGGTGGATCCGGTGGAGTCGCAATTGCAGGGCACGCAGAGACGCTCCCGGCCACGGACTTCCATGTAGAATCTAGAAAAGTTGAGTTATGTATCTCTATCCCTTTTTGACGCTCAAAGACAAGCTTTACTAGAGCGAGAAAGGTTGCTTGTAAGCGCTCCCGCTCTTTAGCATCGGCGCGCGGCGAGGTGATTCTGTAGCCTATTCATTCTCGCTTTAGTGGGTAGTGAAGAAGGATTTTTCTGAGCGGCAAAATGGGACGGAATGTTAAGCGAATGACTGTGGATGGATCTTTATCCATACAGCAGGCAGGAAGGATATAACATAACATCTTAGGGGCAATTCCCGTATTTTTAAGAACGGACGCATTCTAATCTCGGTCTCAATCTGTCAAAAACTGTGTGAGATTTTTGACATTAATTGTCGCTGCGATGAGATTGCGACCAGATTTTGAACGTTTTTAATTACGGGAATTAGCCTTCGGATTTCTGGATTGACACATTCAGTTTCAAAAAGTCTGCAGTGATCTAAGTTATTTTGAGTCTTAATTCAGACTGGACTATGGATGTCAAAAGAATGGTAGGTTCAACAGGTTTCGAAATATATTGTAGTTATACTACTATTTGCAACTGTTTGGTGACCAATACTCTAACGTAGGTATGATGCAAATACAGTAGAGAGTAACTTCAACATAAACCGCATCAAATATTTGACAATTTAAAAAATAGAGATATTATGTATCCTCTTACCCATTCAAGCATTGGTCACATCGAGCTCCTCCGAAGCCAGTCTTGCAGATACACGAGCCAGTGACGTCATCACAAATGCTGGGCTCTGTCCCACTCACGTCACAGTTGCAGTCTGAAAAACAGAATTAATCATTAGTTTGTGAAACTATTCAGGACACATGGACAGATCGATCTAAAAATACGAAAGAGCACCAGCGCCCTAACTGCGAACACATCTTTGACAATCCGCAGGATTTCGAAGGAAATTCCTAATTCATCGCTTCATTAGTTCGAAAAATTCGTTTGCTCGATAACGTAAAAAGTAAAACGCAATAAATGTTGTCAAATGGTCAAAATTAAAGGCATTGCAATAGGGATGATGACTAATATTAGAAATGTTCGACTAAACATACATAATACAATTTCAAAGAAGGCATAGCAAACTGAGATAATCGAACGTCGATACCCAACAGATTTATGTAATACTCATTTGGCAAAAAAAAAACACGTCTGTCAAAAATACAATACGAAAAAGGTTTTACTCAAAAATGCTTGTACCTAATGTGGTCATTATTTTGACAACCTTCTTTGAGCAAATTCGATCATTCCGCGCTACTTGAAAAGGCGCTAGCAAAGTTGTATGGAACTTTTCAAAACCCATCTTAACGTGCACATAGGGTGCAACCAGGCTGCGGTTGACCGATGTCGATCGACGGCATTCTGACATAATTATACATAAGTATACAGAGTTATTGGATATACAGTGGTCTCGAACCTACCGATTTTTCGGTATTTCTGGCGATATGGGCTCTCGTTATAAATTAGAGTCTATAAGTTTTTTTTGAAATAAATAAACGAATTTGTTTGAATATTGTATTTTTTTGTCAAATACCGATTTTAGCTGGCAACTCTACCGATCTCGCTCTATGACGTTCGAGACCACTGCCCCATTAACGCTTTCAAGGGAACTATACGGCCATAGCAGTCATAACAATAAAACTTCTATTGTGTCATTCATGTCCTTCAGACTTCAAAGCGTTAAGGGGATGTAGGAGAGGTCATTTACAACCAAATGACCTTTAATGACTCCCATGCAAATGTCAACAATTTTCGAGTAATTTGACATTTTATATTTTTATTTCATTCATTTTAAAATATAAAATGTGAAATTACTCGAAAATGGTTGACATTTGCCAGGGGTCATAAGGGGTCATTTGGTTGCAAATGACCTCTCCTACATCCCCGTAATGGATTGCCGACATATTACCAATAACCCTGTATATACAAAAATCTGATGCGCCATACATTTATGTTCGCATAAACGGACATTATGTAGAACAGCTGTTTTTTTTCATTTTTTCGAGTTGGTCTCTTACTAAAAGTAGATCATTATCATTACCATTATTATTATCATTCTTAGTTCATTTTCATGAGTGACTACACTCACTTAAAGTGTGTCCCTCGTTTAAACTAACTTTCTGTGTTTTGAGATATTTGATGTAAGAACGCTACGCTACGGCCAACGTATCTTGGCGAGTCTGAACATAGGCACTAAGAACTCTCGCGCATGTTCTCTCACTCACTCTCGCCCCATGTCACCATTTGGTTCCAAAAAAACATTACTGCGCAGCCTTCTGCGAGAAGTTCGGACTCGCCAAGACACGTCGGCCGTATTGTACACCCAAACACGAAACAATGAGATAGTTTCGTATTAACTATTTAGTTTTCATGTATCTTTAGAATTGTCATTCAAATGATAAACAACCATCAATGCTAATTTGTGTGAATAAAGGTAGGTTAAAAATACTCACGTTTGCATGTTGGATAGTTGTAGTACCCAGCTTCGCACTGGTTGCAAGTCCGTCCACTATATTTGCTCTTACATGTGCAGTTGCCGCTGTCCTTGTCGCACACTGGCGATACTGAACCCACAGAGTTGCACTCGCAATCTGTAGGAAAGAGATAGCATTCATTAAGTAAAAGTCAAGTTGTAATTATATGTCCTGAATTTTTCCACTGGATCGGGAGGCAAAGATCTTAGTAAATTAATCGACATCTTTCCACTAAATCATGATGATGAAGTTATAATTTATCACCAGTTACAGCCAATCTTAACATATCAACATAACCCACAATTTCAGATTATGATTTTCAGCTAACACTTTTTTAATAAGTTTAGATAATCATAACAAGATTTGACATCTGTTTCTGATGACTTTCATCTATAATACAACCCCAGCCACAATTTGTTTGCTACTTACTTTTACACTGCGGTGAATAATATCCATCTGCACAAATCTCACACGATTTTCCAGCATAGTTGTACTTGCAGGGACACTGTTGACATAAAATATTGATATCATTGATTTACCAAAGTAAGTAGTATTTTCTTCAGTGGCATAGGTTATTTCTAGATTCTCGCCAATTTGGATCAGTGTTAAGATTTAATTGAATAATAGGGAATCTAGACTTGTTTAATATTTATAGACCAAAATCTGGGAATCATGGATTTTCATATCACATTTTTCCTTAGTTTTGTTCACATTTATTTATTGAGCATATACTTTTTTCCTCATCAGCGGCTGAGTTGGGTAACATGCTCGCAGACTTGAACAAGGCAAGCCTCGAGATTGGGCTTACAATGAACATGTCAAAAACCAAACTCACGACAAACAGCATCAAAAAGAGACTATACATTGGAGATGAGGAGATTACATATGTCCAAGACTATATCTATCTGGGCCAAATAGTCTCCTTCCAGGCACGACAAGACAAAGAAGTTACTTAACGCACCGAGAGCACTTAGAGGAGCTATTGGTCAATGATATATCTTCTAAAAGGAGATCTACCACTATGTCTCAAACGGAGAATTATGGACATGTGTAATCTCCTCATTCTCACATATGGTGCTCAAACCTGGTCTTTGAGGTCCAAGCTCGAGGTTTGCGAGAGAACCATGGAGCGCAGTATCCTGGGGTTCCGAATTTCGGATTGTACAAGGAACACAACACTGTACACCAAAACCAAGATCACGGACGTTACCAAGAAAGCCGGACAGTCAGATAACAAATGGGCTTAGAGTACCACCGATTGGGTCCCACAAAACGCGCGATGACATCGCGGCAGGCCGAGACGAAGATGGCGGGACGAGCTTGACTCCTACTGAAAGGACTGGCCAGCACTAGCAAGACAGAAGAAAGAAGAAGAAGAATTGTGTGGAAAAGAGAGAGGGAGGCCTTTGCCCAGCAGTGGGACAATACAGGCTAGTTAGATTTAAATTGACCATTAGCAGCGTGGACAGGGATTGAAGGTGAATGTGACATTACTTCAAAAGGGATTTCCACTTTGATTGTTGTTGTTTATTGCTCTAAAGAACATTAAACAATTTAGAGATATTGTCCGTAACAAACTTAAGTACAGAATCCAATATTGAGATCCCTTCAAAGTTTATGATGTACCCGTGCATTCTCCATGCACTTTGCCCAGTTGTACCTAGTCAAACTTGTACTTACCAGGCCATCAACAGGCGTACACTGCTGTCCATCAGTTCCGTTTAGGTTACAGGTACAAGGCTTGCAGTCGGGGTAGTCGAAGTACCCGTATGCGCAGGAGTCGCAGTTGGGAGGGTTGAATTCGACCCGGCACTCGCAGCGGCCTGACTCCTCCTCGCAGTTGCCGGTCGAATAGTGCAGGTCACAGTTGCACGCTTAATCAGAAAGCAATTTAGAATGGACATGAGGGTCGCAGTTGCACGCTTACTCAGAAAGGAATTTCGAATGGACACAAGGGCTAAGTTCTATGGGATTAATAGAAACTTATAAGTTAGGTTCATAATAAAAATGTTTGTCTTATATAAGTACCTAGTCTTATAATGTAACCTTAAGGGTCCCAGGAAGATGGTATACATCCTTAACAGTGTTTTGGTTTTAAATACAAGGATTTTAGTAAATTATTAAATTTTGGTTCGTTTGTTTATTTGTTTACAACAATACATGTAACAACTGACGTTAAGAATGTTTGACATTGTCAAACATAGGGATGCTACGCTTACGTAACGTACAATCATAATCGATTGTTTTACAGACGAGTCGATTTTGTAAAACTAAAATAATTATTTATAGTGGGTTTTTAACAAATGGCATTGCAACATCATGAACTGTGACAAACAATAAATTAATTTGTATATGAATCTCATTGAAGTATGGTTAAATTAACAAAAGCAGCTAGACTAACGGTTACTAGATTATGGCCGTATTAATTGTGTTTTAAATTTTACACTTATTATTTTAGTATAATTATTATCTTGTAATTTACAGATTTAAACATCAATTTTTAATTCATTATTCGATGTCACATTGCACCAGTCAGGTTAATTCCAGTGAATTAATAAATTCGAGTATATATTTCTTTTCTTCGAATATTATTTTATGATTGTTTATAAGAGATTTTTTTTTTTTATTTGATATAGGTTTGCTCTTGACTCTAGTCTAGGTCAGAGATGACAGAGACAAAAAATTTTAAAAAAGAGTGATTAAGAGATAAAAAAATTGTTGTTTTTATGATTATTTTGACATTGGTTTCGTTTGGAACTTGAATAAATAAAATCGACTTTTAATTTAGAAAAAGTATGGCCATCTCTAGGAATGCTGCTAATATTACTAATACGCTCGTATAAAGCAGCCTTTCCCAAAGTGGGCGATAACGCCCTCTTGTGGAAGCTGCAGGCCTAAAGCGGGGCAGTAAGAGACCCAGAAAAAAAATGGGGGCGTTGTGTAGAGGCTTAGGGGGCGATTTGTAATTTCATCTAGGTAGTGGTTTTTAAGTAGGTGAAAAAATGGGGGCGCTAAAAAATAATTTATTCTCTAAGTGGGCAGTAGACAAAATAAGTTTGGGAGCCCCTGGCATAGGTATAGGTATCTATTGCGTTCTTCTCGTACCTATATTTTAAAAGTCATCATTTTCAGAGTGCTTCTAAAAAAATCTAATGATGATCAGATAATACATTATTATTTTATTACATGAAGTTGTTCCGCAGACATCATCTAGTTACGTAATAATTATACTCACGCTGGCACACATCAGTTTCATTCCAGCTCTTTCCATAGGGCCTAAAGAAGGTCGGCATGCATTTGTTACAGTTGATGCCCTCAGTGTTGTGCTGGCAGTTCTTGCATACACCACCACCTTCGTACCTGCCGTAGATGTCAATGGAAAGTCTCTTCCGATCTATTTCGGGGTCGTACTCGCATTCCGTAGAGTGGCTGTGACAGTTGCAAGCTGCAAGAGGAAAAGAGTTCGTTTTGTGTGGAACAGTCGATGCAATATGTATATACCTATGTACCTACCTACCTAAAATATTTTGGCATTGTTCTTCGAGAGAAAGTAGGTTATACCTACTTACATTTTTCTAATATCCCAGAGGCGATAATTAAATTTAGGGTTGCACTATGTCGTAAAAAATTAAATCAACCTAAACTGATTCGCAAGATTCGGCAATGGATAATACTGAATTCTCATTGGTGTTCCTTGATAAATCATGCATTTGGATGGCCCCACGAGGCTAACTCTTGTTAAATACCTACGTTACCTATATCAAGATAGTTTAAGTCAACTCACGTTCACAAGTAAACCTATCCCAATGCTGCGAAATCCTCCACTTCTTCTGCTCGAACCCTGGGCAGCAATACGCGCACTGGGGCCCGCATGTGTTGTGCTGGCATACACACTCCAGTATGTTGGTGTTGGTGGCGGGGTCCGCTGGCTCACACGTGTCTGCGTGACCGTTGCACATGCAACGACCGCCGATACTAATATCTTTTATACTGTAGAAGTACTGGTGGGAGAAAATGGTATATTAATTTAGTGTCCTAAAAATTCGTTTAGGACCTACCTAGGTATTCTGCTGCTGCATGTATACAGAGACACCGCTAAACAGACAGACAGTCAATTACTCTGTTCTTGCGTTGACGGTTACCTCATATGAAAAACAATTAGGTAGCATTCACCGCTAGTGCATAGACGTTCAATATGACGGCTAAGTACCTACCTAGTACTTAATACTGCTACTGACAGACGCGGGGTGGCTGCTATTGTGCTGGCACTGAAGTTAAGAACCGTTCCTAATGGTTGACACCGTCGAACATGTCGTTCGTACTTAGTCTCAAACTATCTTGTCGTCGTCATTCTCCGGTGGTATGTATTTGGGACAAATAGGCAGCAGGGACACCAGGCATAGGTACAATACAACAAAGGGTCGACATCGACGCTGAAATTGACCGTATAACCCTGAACCAGACGCACGTATCGTCAGTTAAAGGACCTGTTTGTTTTGCTATAAATAACAGGTAGTTTACACGCTCACTGATTTTAAGCTTGAGCAGTAGGAATACAATACCGGCTACCTGCATTTATTGGTATTTGCACGTTTCAAATAGCAGATGATTATTGCTCCTACAGCCTTTTCATAGGGCCCGACCCTTACATACCCAACTGGATGAGGTTTGAGCTCCAGTTAAAATTATTTTATAAGTAGGTAGGTAGGTGCTGCTTTAGCGCGATTTTACCTACATAATAAAATTAATCGACACTTCTTCAAATAGCTGGGTTAATATGTCCAAAGTGCCGTAAATAGTGGTCCAACGCTAAGGGGTCAATACGCCGTATATTCAGCTATCACCTATCACAATTTGAACCATTTTTCCCATAGGTTTCAGAATATTTTTTTTTTTTTGATAAATTGACACCTTGCTTTAATAATTTGGCTGTAATTTCTATAAATGAATTTTTTTTTTGTTTTTTGTAACTCAACAATTTTTTCATAATTATTTGTCCAAAACATTTTGCAATGACATGTAACGAATTTAAATGAAATTGTGTTTTTTTTTTTTAATTCAGCTCTTTTTAATAGAAATGGCTATAACTTTTGTTTATATAATGGAATCAGTTATTATTATACTATTTTAGAATCTGCATTAACTGGACAAGTTTTCAAAATAACCGACACTGACAGTGTAGTACATTTTTTTACACAATTTCTAGAGATTCGAGTTGAAATTTGAAATAAACGCATTTTTTCTTTGGTAATTTTAAAATGACATTTAAAATGTTATTTGCATGTGATAGCACATGTATTCCACAATTATAAATAATAAACAAATTGAAAAAATAATGTCATTTATAGAAATTCTAGCCAAAGTAGTATAGAAAGTTGTAAACTTTTCTAAATTTTTTTTTTTAATGCTGAACCTATGGAAAAAAATGTTTCAAATTATAGTAGATATGTGATAGCTGAATATACGGTGTATCGACCCCTTAACGTTGGACGACTATTTACGCCACACCCTGTATAAACAAAACTTCCACATTTTATAATTAATCTAAATCCCTTCAAAGTGAGAGTGAACAGGCTTCTTCTGGGTAAGCTCGCTCCATCGTCGACTTTGTCTCTGTCATCTCTGACCTAGACTAGAGTCAAGAGCAAACCTATCTCAAATAAAATAAAATAACAATAACAAAGACTAGCGGCTCGAAGACGCATCGCAAAGAAGGGGACTCCTTGTTACGGCGACCGTTTCATACAAAATGCAAATTGAACTCACACGTCTGGTAACAGTAGGATCCTGCCTGGCCACGGACATGAGATGACCCAGTAAGTTCTTGGTCCTCAGCAGACGGAGTCGCACGTTAGTAGCCCTGGTCCACTCCTGGAGAACTGAGGAGTTGAAGTAGGTGTTCGCAGACGGACGGTAGTTCAGCAAGGAAATCGGGATCTGGAAGCAAAGAAGAAATTAGTACCTATACTTGAATACCCAGTTAATCAACTATCTTCGTTAGCGTTATGTAGGTGCACTATTGACGGGGTCCGCTAGGGCCGATGCCAGCTAGGGTTGCGGGATGTTCGAAAGAGTTACCGTGGCCCCGGCACAGGCAACAGAAGGAACACGGGTGGGTTTTAGTCAGTAAAAGTCTGACACGCCCTCCCGCTCCGCCCAGAGCGGGAGAAGTCATTTGATGATTTCCCATCCACAAAAAAAAAAAAAAAAGCGTTATGTAGGTATGTAGTTTATGTTAATTTTAGATTGACCGTTTGTATAAAAAGGTCTTAAAAAATTGGTTGCTATGGAAATTGAAGTTCGTCATGTAGGTATGATATTGAGTTAGTGTTCCCAAAATTTGACAAATTATTTAAGATTCCGAAAGCAAACAAAGTAGAAAATATTTACTACGTTTCAGAAGGACGGGAACATTCAACTGCACGTCGGTAACAAGACTTTGAAAGTTTCTTTATTTCGTAGTAGCAAGCAGGTTTACGTCATTTAAGTAAGTGTTTCTACCTAGTTACACTTGAATGTCGTAAACCTACCTATATGTATATTCTGTAAAAATCTTACGTGAAGTAGGTAAGTTTGAAGTGAGCTGTCATTCCACCTGATTGTAGGGATTGACAGTTCACTTCACCTGAGTTTTGGGATTGACAGCTCACTTCACCTATGTTTTCACGGTTAGATTGTTACAGAACTGATCGGCTGCTTACTGAGATGAGGATGACTATGCATCAAAGCATTTTTATCTACTTATCTTTCTATAAGCTTTTGACGTCACCGGTATCTGCGACATGCTAAATCAATTAGACTGACCTCACCGCCTTCTAGCGGCACAATCTTGGAGTATTCAGTGCTGCAGATGACTGAGTCATCTTTGGTGATGGGCTGCAGACTCTCCTTGCCGAAGTAACGCTCGCAATCCCTGTGTAAAGAGCAAGCATTAGAATTCGAACGTTATTTACAGTATTGGTAACTATTTGGGATCATTTGGAGCCAGCTGCTGTGGTGCAACTTGGGTGAGACCTATCGGTCTATCCCTATCATAGTCGATGCCCGTGTTCTACTATCTGAAAATAGGGCTTTACTCTGTGTTAGGGAGTGGTCCGTAATACCCCACAGAGGCCCATAAATTGCACAAAGTTGATTGCCTGGTACCTGTCTGGGCTCGAACTTTCGAAGTCGTGGTCGTTACCGATGGAACAGCACTGTTCGCTAGTCCTAATATTGGACAGCTCTAAGTTTGGTAGTAGGTAGGTAAATTGCGAAAGGCACAATCAATGGGTTCCTGACCTACCTATTGACTGTGCCTTTCGCAATTTATACAAGGTGTAATTTTAATCAGTGTTAAGCTCTTAAGGAGTCATTGTACTCATCATTGTGAACAAATTTTACTATAGGACCAAACCCGAAATTGCGAAAAATAAATCAGCTTTTCCCTACATTTACATTAGCTCATCTTGTCAAAATGTAGGGATCACCTGATTTTTTTTCGCAATTTCGGGTTTGATCCCATAGTAAAAGTTGTTCATAATGATGAGTACAAAAACCCCTTAAACACTGATTAAAATTACGCCTTGTATAATTTGTATGCGGTAACATAATCAGTCTGAACCGAGTTAAATAGATAGGTAATAAAAAAGCATTACCTATTTTTTACATAAATTCTAGTTCAAAATATCATTTCGGACTGCATTTTGTAGAAAAATCATTTATCAATTCATATTTGTGATAGGTTTTTCCAATTCTGACTAATGTTTCAACGATGGCCGCGGTATAAAAACCGAATCACAGAATATTTATAAACAAATGCGCCACTTCCCGTAGTGATTTGGTCATCCTTCTTTGTATATGTACACTACGGTAAACATGGTAGTCGGGCGCGTCATTTCAGAGTAGACAAGCTCTATTAGATCTTTACTATCAGAAAGTTCTCAGAAGCATAGGGTTTGTGGCATAGGCTCGCCTCCTATTATGAAATGGGAGCTTATAGAAATTTATTTATAACTCAACAGGCGAAACTCGTGTACTATCACCTCTGTCACCCCTTTCACTGAAAATCTCTTACGTACATCTCTTTTGGAAATGTACCAATGTGTTTGACACATCCTTGTTAATATTGGCTTGAGTCTCTGTGTTGACTGATGACAAAGCATAGATAACTCTGTCGCAGATCCATTGAATACTCACTGAGGGGAATCTGAGAAGTACTGCCAAGGTTTGAACGTCTTCCCGTAATCCGTAGACTTCTCCAGCATCCAGAGACCAGGCCTGGGCGAGTTACCCATCTTCACGAACACGTACGCCACGTGGAATTCCTGAAGCAAACAATATAGGCATCGGTTATGTATATTTCTCGATAGTTCGGGTTCCTGGGCTAAAAATAACATACTAACTCATATGTTTTAATGGCGACAAGAAATATAACGAGGGGATTTCCCGGAAGTTATATATGTAAGTACAGCTAAATCATATTTACGTAATGTAAGTTCTGCATACATGACACAGATAGAACTTATCAAGAAGGGTTAATGCGAACTGTAATTTCAGCAACAGTTTTGCAATTATCATAATTCAAGAAAGATACAGGAATATCACATTGATATAACATCACGCTTGTATTCCCCGAAAGGTGAGGCAGTGGTGTACTACCTACTTATAGTATGTTTCATATGTTTTGTTTGTGTTTGTACCTAGTAACCTAGTTATAATTGGTATGTAACATGAAAACCATGCCAATACCCTTGCCTTGACAGCAGCAGTACATCTTCATAGCTCATCATACCAATAACAGACACGTGTATCTAATAAACCAAATTATAGTTAATCATAAAAAACGATCATGTAACTGTAACATTTTTACGAGTTGCCTGATCTATTTGTGACATCCACACATAATCGTGTATGAACTAATAACCTCGCCCTTTGGGCACATAAAAGTTTTTTATCTCGTCACTATCGTTACCCGCGCAGGCACACACACATCCTCTTTGGGTCACGCGGACAACGAGTGACACCATCCTAATACCTACCTATTAGTTAGACGACAGTTTCAAAGCAAGGTTAGAAATACGTTGCAGTTTTAGTCAGTAGGAGTCCCACATAACCCACGTTTCTCCCCAGACGGACGGAGGGTATCCATGGGGTTAGCCCACGAAAACTGGGCATTGTATTTTTTAAAAATAAAATCAGTGTATTATTTAAACTAAGGTAGGATATAAAGTTTCGCTTGAGTGAGCGAACTGAGCATACTGCCAATAGTGGAATGGGTAATAGGAACCTACCATGATAAGTCCATAAAAAGACAGATCAAATAAAGTCGGTAATAGATTATTATATAGATCTGACGCAAGCAAGCCGCATAAAGCAAAGAAATTCTTTTGTTGTATCAAAATTTAGAAACTCGAAATAGATTTTCCCCTGACCAATGTCTGCAAAAATAACAAGCGCTTTATCTGGCATATAGCATCGGTGATAACATGGTATTTTTTTATTAGCACTGAGCAGGATATTGAAACCTATTATAAACATTATATCTCTATTTAAATCATTATTACACACTAGCTTCTGCCCGCGAATTTGTCCGCGAGAAATTGCTTGCTTCCCCCTTCCCACCCCCGTCGCATCTTATCGCCTACCTGCGCTATTACTTCGCTTTCGCTTAGCGTTGTTTCTCACTTTTTTTCTTTTTGCTCGGCTCCTAATCAAGCATGATGTTAAATAGCCTATAGGCTTTCTCAAGAATTGGGCTAACAAATGCAAAAAGATTTTTTCAAATCCGCCTGGTAGTTCCAGAGATAAAGTAGCGCGTTCAAACAAACAAAAAAACAAACTCATCAGCTTTATTACATTAGTACCTACTTATAGATTAGTGGGCAGCAGTGTTGCTGCCCGATATTGTTGGCACTGCATTAGTTATTCTTCAGTTTGTGGCGATACGAGTAAATAAGAAAATGAGAAGAACTTAGATTACAGCTTATATACGTTTATTAATTCCTCACGAAGCAGTTCCGTGAGTGACTGTCCGAATGATAACGCAAAGCCGAACCCAGTCTAGAAAGGAATACCTGGAAGGCATGATACTTAGAGGCGTTATAAGTTAGAGGTAAGATTGAGAGTTCTAGTAAAGACTAACGAAATTCTCCCTTATCCCGGAAAAGTGACTAAGTTAGGGCTTAAGCAAATACGAATTCGTGGGCAACAAAGTTATATTCATGAAATTATGTTGCAGCGTCTAAAACCACCTTTGGTGAAGTGAAGATGAACCTGACAGTAAACCCAACAATCATCCGAGCAAATGAACCACCACCACGCTTCCAAAACAATTATAATTATAATTATATGATAGAAACTCGCATTGCATACTTACCTCCTCAAATTACAAAATTGGCTACTTGCTATTAGACAGATTTATGCACTACTATTGTAGGACAGCAGTTCATAAAATATGATAATTATTCGCTTGGCAATAGGTACGAGAGTCGCATCGCAAGATAGTCAAATTTCGCAGTGTCATCATTCGCAGAGTGCATTGCATGGAAAAACAAACAGTACGATATAAGTTACATGTAGACTAAGCATAAAATAGGCGCCGTAATAATAATTACTTATCAACTTGAAAGGCGCAAATTACACTGACATGACAAATGATTTAGCAGAACTTTCGGTGGCTCCACCATTTATGTACCTGTATAGATAGGTACTTGCTATAAGAAACCATAAGCTTGTTACTGTGTGGATTTTATGTCTTTCATTCACGTTAAGTTTTTAATCAATTAAAAGAAAAACTAGATTTAGTACCTACTTACCATTTTGACTAGCATCCTAACCAAGGACTGACTAGTATTACAACAGTAAAGTCACTGAAGAGTTTTTTTAACAGAAGCTCATCGTTTTAGAGCCCCCATACGCCTGTCTCCTAGTATAAGACATAGTATAAAACAAAATCGCTTTGCGCGTCTCTGTGTGTGGTCACACACATACATTTTAGATCTTCTAAACTACACCATGGATTTTGATGCGGTTTTCACCATCATTTGGAGCATTTATGTATATAATCCAAACTTTATTTTTTGATGAGGGCATCGAGCTCAAATACTAAGTTCTAAGTATACTCGGAGCAGTGGTGGCCCGGTAGTAACGGCCGCGACTTACGAGTTGTAGGTCGTGGGTTTGAACCCAGAGGCGCTTTACTTTGTGTAAAATATTTCATCACCACTGCTCTCAAAACGGTGAAGGAAAACATCATGAGGAAACCGGCATGTCCTAGAACCGAGAAAAAAAATTCGAGGACATGTGACATCAACCAACCCGCACTGGGCCCGCGTGGTGGAGTACGGCCCACTCTCACCGAGAGGCCTGAGTCCCAGCAGTGGGAACGTTTAGAGGCTGAATATGCTACGGTGATGCGGAAGAGAAATCAATACCATATTAAATCCGAGTCTAGTCTACATTCAAAGGGATTCGTTCCAGCGAAAACATTCGACTAGGCTCGTAAATGTGTTCTATAATTATTTAATGTCCCACCGTCGCTTGAAACCGGGGTCGATGCCCTCACAAACGTTACGTTATTCCTGGAGTGTCCTGAATAGTCCCCATTGGACATATGGCGCGAAAGATTCTACGGAATTAGAAACAAAACGAGATTTACTTGGAAATACTTAACGGGGCCGTAACATGCAGTAACAACATGAGATTTTTTGGTGTCAATGCAGTAGGTAAGGCAACGAAGTAACTACCTAGGTAGCTAGGTACCTACCTAACTACTCGCGGGTAGAACAACAAAGTTATGGGATGTTGCTTAAGTTTAGTCGATTCTATGGTGCAGTGGCGCAGCTACAATTATCACAGGGAAGCCGAAGAAAAATTGCTTCAATTCTCATAAGCTCAAACAAAAAGCTGTAGGTTTTTAATCTTATGATGTATTAAACTGGTATTAAATATAATTATGTAATGTGATGTGATACACAGTAACACACACAGGTGTATATTTGGCAATAGTAGGCACTAAGAAGGGTGGTTGTTCCAAAGGGAAGCCGATAGGAATCGGGTTGTATGAACGCTACGCTCCTGCTATGGTGCATAAAGGTGCCGTAACATACAGTAACTAAGTAAAAATAATTTCGGTGTCAATTCAGTACCTAATTAGGTACTTGCACAAGTAGAAAAACAAAGTAATAGACTCAGTTTTGGCATACTGGAGATAGAAAAACCTATCTATCTATGATTTTAACATCCCAATAATATAAAAGAGATAACGGAATCTTAACGGCCTGACTTATGGACAAATAGAATTATACTGTCTACCATCAATAGCGATCTGTCTTTTGCTGAACATAAGTTATTGGGTTCGGCCGTTAGACTACACGCTTTACAGATGATAGATAGATTGTCCGTGAGCAAATCCTTCAGAATGTCAACTATCCAGCCTAAGCAAAGGTGCAAATTGATTGTGGTCGATCTACGTCGACTAATCGATATTGATAAATTAATTTTATTTCTGCAAGTAGGTTTATTAAAACAAACACTTTACACGTCAATGATATATCAATCTGCCTAGCCTTTTCCCACCTATGTTAAGGTAGGCGTCCAGTCTAACCGGATGCAGCTGAATACCAGTATTTTACATGGAGCGACTGCCTATCTGACCTCCACAACTCAGTAACTGGGTAACACGATACCGCTTGGTAAGGCTGGTTGTCAGACTTTCGGACTTCTGACGACCCGTAACGACTGTCAAAGATCCACGAATGATATTTTGAAAACTAGATGAGGTCAGTGTTTCCCATCCGACTTCTCTGAGACACCGAAACAATTTTTTTTTTTTAATTTGAGATAGGTTTGCTCTTGACTCTAGTCTGGGTCAGAGATAACAGAGACAAAGTCGACGATGGAGCGAGCTTACCCAGAAGAAGCCTGTTCACTCTCACTTTGAAGAGATCGGGGTTGTAGGTATGCGTTCGGAAACACAGACGCAGGCAGAGTTCCACTTCTTTGCTGTGCGCATCACCAAAGACATTTAGAAACGCTTAGTGCGTTTGTTTCGGTATTCACATGTGGAAGCAATAAATATATTGTATATTGACATAATCTTGGTCAGATCACATGAGGACCACGTAGAGTAGTGTCTGAAATGTTCTCTGCAAAGAAAAGAACCATATAATTTGAGTGGACCCCTGTCCTGTCAGTGATCGATCTACTTCAAACGCAATGGACCACAATCTGGCTTCCATGCACCACACTTGGATCGATAAAAACGGTCAGTGTCATTGATCGAGTGCAGTCTAGGTGTAACTCGATTGTTCCAAAACAATAGGAAGCTTATTGATGAAGTGCACGCATATTTCTAGGCTATATTTTCCAACAATAAATTCAGCTATCGACGAATCTATTTGAATGATAGTGTTCAGTTATTTACACGCTACTTAATGCAATTAGTCTAGATTGACCAGATCTGGTTAAATGTTTTTACATTTTTTTTATACTCTAATAAAAATAAAGGATCACGGTAAGACAGCATCTTACTGTTATTCTTTATTTTTAGTAGGGATCTGGAGCGTACTTCCGGGATTGTCCTGATAGCCGTGGAACACGTCTCCACTCCTCATAAGCACCTCAGGACATGTTGCCCCCTTGTTGCTACGACACTATGTGCTAGCGAACGTTGTCAGGGGCCCATTATTGAGTGTGCAAGTCAACCCTGCCATTTTATCCGTGTATATAAAAAATGATCAGGCAGGGGCCATAGTCCTTCCATAGTTCTAGGTGACCAGTCCACTTTAGCCATTCAAACTCATAGTCCAATATCTTTGTTTTCATATCCTGCAATAGTCCTACACCAATCGGGGGTTGTCATTGGGTGCATCTGGCTGCATAGTGTGTACTAGGATAATCGTCGGTTGGCTCCTTATATCAATAAAATCGTCTAACGGGCCTCTGCGAGTTGACTTCGGCCCCTCGTACGCCTTCCAAAGGTCGGGGACCCCAGGTTCCCGAGATTTATGTCAAAGACTTAAACTACAATTAATCGGTTTGGTTTGACGTTGGTCTACTGGTTGCAAGTGCTACTGCTGAGCATGAGGTCCTGGGTTCGATTCCCAGGATGGGCAAAGTGTTAATGGGTTTTTCCATTAGGAATTCTCAGCAGCAGCCCGGAGTCCAGACGCCGAGAACCGGGCACAAATCCAGATTTGTGCCCGGTTGATAGCAATAAGCCGCCCCCAATTACATGGAACTTGAACGTAACTGGCGAAATGTGGGTGTACTATAGGTACAGTTCTGCCTAAAGGCTCCTGCAAACAGGCGCGACACGTGACGCGACATAAAGGCACCACGTGTTGCGCGACGAGCGGTGCCTTTGTGTCAGCGCGATTCGAGTCGCGTGTCACGCTATTTGAAAGAGCCTTAACCCTTCGGGGATTACAGGCGTGATGTAATACTTATTATGTTAATTAATTACAATTCCGAGTACCTACCATTTCAATGGATGATACATTTAATAAGATAACGAACATTAAAGCACACAAGGATGACTGGATGATATCATCGGATTAGTCTGGAATATATATATGTTACGGCTACAACCCGAAGTGCGGCTACAACTAGTTTTAGCCGGCTACAACTAGGTGTGTTGTGTAGTCACAGTACTAACCTAACCTAACCTACCTTTCAGCCCACACCTAGTTGTAGCCGGCTAAAACTAGTTGTAGCCGCACTTCGGGTTTTAGCCGTAACATATATATATATATTTATGGCAACAAACATTGCAGATTCTGATTCGTATGCTACTTTAATCTGATACAAATAAATAAAACTGAAGTATCTGTTTGTAATGCCAAAATAACAGCTTTCTACTAAATGCATTTGAAAGTCTATACGGTACTTATGACAAAAAATCCATTTTTAAAATTTTTGTCTGTCTGTCTGTTTGTTTCGGCTAATCTCCGTAACGACTGGGCCGATTTTGACGGGGACTTTCACTGGCAAATAGCTGATGTTATAAGGAGTAACTTAAGCTACTTTTATTTTAGAAAAAGAATTATGGTTCCGCGCAAAACAAACAAAACCCACGAAATTGTGAACAAAATCAGATTCAAATAGGGAAGTATTGACATCCACGCAGGCGAAGCCACGGGCAACAGCTTGTTCTGAATAAAACGGTAACACATGTTCAATAGTTTTTCGGCTATTGGGAATGTGGGAAATGACATGACCGAGTCAGAAAAGGTGACGACAATATTATACTTAGATCATTAGGCCTCTTGTACACACACGGTTTTCTTGCCGTGAAAAACTACGGTTTATTAGCCGTGTATAGACACGGTCGTCAGTGTTGTATGGATCACTATGGAAGCTTGTAGACGTGCACGGCGGCATCACGGCACGGCGCCGCCCGCCGCCGTGTGCGCCGTGCACGTCTACAAGCTTCCATAGTGATCCATACAACACTGACGACCGTGCCTACACACGGCGAATTAACCGTAGATTTTCACGGCAAGAAAACCGTGTGTGTACAAGAGGCCTTAACGTTTCAGTAAAATTATTGCTTTCATAGTTTTTCGTAGAGAATTTGTTATTTCTAGCTCATGCCTACTTACTTATCGAAATCCCTCTGATTCACTTTCAGGAATACATTGAAAATCCTCACTGTTCAAGTTGATGTACAACTTATCTATACTAATGTAATAAAGCTGAAGAGTTTGTCTGTTCGAACGCGCAAATCTCAGGAACTACAGTCGGATTTGATAGCCCAATTCTTGAGGAAGATTTGTATAAGCTATTTAACATCACGCTACAATCCTTAGGTACCGAGCAAACAGAAAAAAAGGTCAGAAAGAACGTTAAGCGAAAACGAAGTAATAGCGCGGGAAAATGAAAGTTCGACTAAATGAAGCTATGCAACGGCTATGCAAGTGTTCATTTTAATGACCAATCATAAAAATAATGTAGCTTTCATTTGCTGATTACTAAAGACAGTATTGTTACTGGCTGCGGTAGGTTGAAAGTCTAATGCATTTACTTTAATCTTTGTACTGCAATAATACAGTCTTCGAAAATTGTTGTTCAGAGCCTTTCAGGACCTCCCGTATTCCTTATCCTAAGCTCAAAAACATTGCTGCATGCATCTTTCTAATCTATGAAAGCGATAACATTGGGGCCTTGTAATGTAACTGTTCAGCCATTGTTTATATGGAGTCGTGACCCCAAGAAGTCCTGCTTGGAATCTGAACAACGTAACTGACCGGAATTTCAACTCACAACTGGCCAGATGCATAGGGCCCGGCGTTAATCTGTAAAATAAGTTTCTTTCTTTCTTACCTGTCCAAGGTCGATAGTGAGGTTGACCTCATTGTACTTCATCCCCCTGGACAACGGCGGACTCTGCCACCAGGTCTCCGAGCTGTCCACTGCATACTCCGGAGGATGCTTCTTAGCTTCGTTCGTGGTATCGCAGATGTCACACACCTGGGAATGACATAGGTACAACAGATTAAGAAATCTACTTAATAAAAATCTTGTAACATTCATTCATTCACTGACAGACAACGTACAACCTAAACCTCTGGGTCTAGAAGCAAAAAATTTTGCAGAAAGAAGGAGGATTTTCGAAAATTCGTAACCTAAATGGGTCAAATAGGGCTGAAAGTTTATTTGGATGTTCGTCATTTTTGCTAATGGATAATCCCATCGGGCGCACGGCTTTATCCACAGGGATGATATAAGAGGCATTGCGTATGCGTGACGAGTTCGGCGACTGTATGTATAGCCCACTAAAGTCTGACTGCCTGATAGCTAGGGGCCGCCGCGCTCGCTGGCACAGCCGCTGTACAGCGTGCAGGTTCGGGTCCTTTGCAGCGTCCAAGCCAAGTAGATCGGCGAAGACAAAAACGATGAAGTAGTAGTATTCCCAAAGGTTACAGCAGCGAGCCCATTACAAAAATAGGAGCAGCACCCTAATTGAGTAACACACTATCAATCAGAATCTGAATGATTTTGAAGTTTTTTGCTAATCCATTGCTTCATATGTTGGAATGTCTGCTCAACAACGTAAATAACGCAATTAATGTTGTTGAACTGACAAAATGAAACCGATTCCTAATATACGCAAATACCCCGCAGGAATTAGGCTTCTTTTATGTAACTCGGTGCAAATTGATAAGTTGCGATATAATGACTATCGGCGCACTGCGGGCAGTCAATCTGCTACATATAGGGACTACATTAATTGGATAATATTTACAGTTCCCACAAATTCAACAAATACCTTGGTACCATGTTAGCTACATCTTGTCAAACCTTGTGAGGACAAAGGTATCAATGGAATTAATTCTACACTTTCCTTTGTTTCGCATCTAAGCATTCAATACCATTCTCAAAATCTCTAATTCCAACAACTGCTAACAAAAACTCGCAGCGATTGGAACCATTGTGTTTGTAAAAACAAAGGAGCTAAGTTGGATAGGATGCGCGAGAGCATTTGGCCGCCATATGTCCGCAAGAAGGCCACGAGGGTCGCCGATGTTTGGCGAAATTCGTCGAATTGGCTCAGGACTGTGATCAAGTGATCATTGTAAGAAATGATAGCCTGTAAATTTGTGTTACAATGCAACACAGATGTTTGTAACAGGTCGTGATAGTATCAACAAATAGTTGTGCAGACTACAAAGCTTATGTACCCACAACAAAATTAGACAGAAGGGTCTACACATGAGGTCAGAAAAGACCATCTAGACATGGCAGAAAAAAATCTGACAAACATTAATTTTTGTGATAACAATCATAATCTTCCTACTCATCCCATTTTATTTGGGTTTCGGTGCTGGTGCAGCATTTCTTCTTTCTCCCTACATCTCTATTAGTCGTCGTCTCATTAGACTAATCACCCCCTTTCTAGCCATATCATCTTTCTAAGAATCTGTTTGTCGTTTCTTTGGTGTTCCCCTACTCTTATAGCCGTTCTCGTTCATAAGAACCCTGATTACATTTAGGTATATATAGACAATCGTATCATAATCTATTTTAAATAATGACGATGACGTCATGAATTCTAACTGAAATAATAAAATATTCGTAGTAAACGTGAGAGTGAATGTAGTAATAAATGTATCAGCACAATAACCCAGTCAAAAATAAACATTTAGCCATTTATGAGATAGACGGTTCAAAGTTTACAGATAACCTATCTTGACGCTAAAAACGTTATACTTTGTGACTATGTGATATTTGGCTATTTGTTGTATTACTTAGTTCTACGATTGAATTATATGTAGCTATCATTATCATTATTATAGCTTTAACTCCCTACAATCCCTTTTGTGTCCGCTTCTCACCCATGTGGGTTTATAGAAGTCGGGGGATGCTTAAATTATTAGTTAGTACAATTGATCAAACATTGCTTGTTTTTACAGCTTTTCATCAAATCCATGCAGCGGTAGCGACTGCCTTATTATTACTTGTATTTCCATTCTCAAGTTGTTTTATTTCCTAAATCTTATTAATCTACATAAGTACAATGACGTGATCTAACTATATCGAAGTGCATATTACTACGTCCTCCCCACTTGTACGATGCTATACTATGATGACCCCACGCTTAGACGATGTGTGGGTCATGTTTCCAGGACCCCACGCTTAGACGATGTGTGTGTTTCCAGGGCCCAAAGCTTATGTTAATCGTCACGTCACGTCATTTCCTTTTTGCAATATTACGCCATTTTTCATGGATGTCATGATAAGGTGGACTAAACCAATAAACCATTAATTTCACAACTTCAACCTAGATTGCATAAGTTTAAGAGCTTTCAGCGCCACCGGAGCATCGAACCCGTTATCAGGCGGACGCTGGGGCAGCGGAACGGAGATAACTTATCACTCGCTTATCAGCCGGTAGCCGTTCTACACTGTATTCAGTTTATTATAAACTTAAGTGCTTCACAATATAATTATTTAGGCAGGCTCGCCGGCGTCTTGATTTATGTCCAGATGGGACTTAAAATTAGGTTATCTATTTTTTTAAATACCTATTCCGATTCAGAATTCAGTTCAAAGCGACTGTTGCTGGTTTCAATGCCTTTGAGCTTAAGCCTTGAGCTGTCTAATTATATGCGCCAGCAAAGTTTTCTTTCATGACGTTTGAGGAACCTAAACTTGGTAATTTTTCAGTAAAAGCTTTGAACTTATTTACAGCAGAACTTGTTGTGGTTCTGTTGTGGTTTTAAATGGCCTATAAGCGTCTTACCCGTGGGGCCTTTATACACCATGTCTCATAACTATTAGCTGTTCTGTCTGTTGATGTAGTTATCATAAGCTGATATAGAAATGCGTTACTTAAATTTAAAAAAGGAACGGTCATCAAAGACAGGAAATAGAGGAAAGTGTACGGAAGCCTTACAAAAACGTAGGTAGTGAATTACCAAACACTGAGTGTAACGACCCCATAGACTATACTATGACACAAAATCAAATCGCTGACCAACTGGTCATGGTCAGTTAGTCAGTGAAGAGTAAACCACGGTATCTCTTCGCGTGGGCGCCGGAATGGACGGTTGGGTTATATATATTATTATAACGATAGCTTTATAAAAGACAAATGACAGTATCCGATTTTATACTCATCCTCACTAAAACAGTGTTCCATCAAAGTGAGGGCAAACCTAGCATACCAAAGCTATCATCGTCACTGATCAATTACTTAAGCAGGTAGGTATATAGGAACCACAGAACCGATATCAAAACGTCAAGTTATTAACAAATCTAATCTTGTCGTAGTAAAAGCTCCCTCCAGTCATTCTTTCATTCATACTATGAAGTACTAAAATTGTATTTGTTCAGTACGCCACATGTCAGTGGTAACAAAATCAGTATTATCTAGCCTCTTTTCTACTGAAACTTCGTAATTTCGTACTACGCTAAGCCAGCTCAAGGCTACCACAGACGTGTGGTCGATTATACAAAATACCATGTCAATATAAGTACTTACCGAAAAATTCAAAAAACACAAATCTCCCAAACTTCCTCACCGCACAAAACAAGTACCGAAGGACCAAAAAAAAAAACTTAAAAAATCAACCAAAACCACACAAAATCCATTCACACACAAAAATATAAACAATCTCTCACCTGTCCTTGAATCACATGCTCATCATGATCTGCGTTTGCGCCGACCAATTTACAGTAGAGCTCAGGTCCTTCGTCGCCACAGGTAGCCGTCGCCGTAATCTTCTTTTTCGACGCTAAGTTAAAATACCTCGGAGTCAATACTTCTGTATGAACTAGGGCCGTGTATACTAGTATTAGGAACGTTATAAATACGCCTGCGCACGCCATGTTGCGCGGACGGCGGCCCGTCGGCGAATGCCGGCTGCGCGCGCAAGGGTAGCGTGGTTTTTTTGTGGATCAATTAGCTAGGGATTTGTTTCGTCCGTCCGTTTCTGATATTATGGATATAGGGACCGGGTTGTCCCGACATGTTCAGCTTTTTGGCCTCGTCCGAACTTTGTCCGGCCTTGTCATTAGTCCGAACTTGTCTTTTTTAAGTGAAAAAGTAAAATTAAAATTGAAAAAAAGAAAGATTAAAAAGTAAAATGTCATTAGTTCTTGTCATTAGTTTTCAAATTTCGAAATGGTAACCCTATTTGGGATGGGTTTTTTGATTGACTAAGGGCTGATTTTTCAATCGTCAGATAACTTTTAAACCTGAGGAATAAATATGGCGGTTTGACACATTTTCTATACAAAAGCTGTCAAAACGTCAAACGTATTCCCCAGATAAAAGTAATCTGACGATTGAAAAATCAGCCCTAAAAATAGTATAGTTACCTATTTACATCTTCTCGTTTCGATGATTAAGTATATATATATGTGTACGTCGTATACGTCCTGCATCGCTTCATCTCTTTCTCACACTCAAGTAACATTAAAATAATACGGCATAAGAGGTGGTGATTACTCTCCAGTTCCTACGCAGCGACCTGGATAGCTGTATCTTTTGCCTCATTTAAGTCCTGGAGGGTGCAGGTAGTTGTGCTGGAATTAGCTACGGATTTGTGTGGCTCCGTTTTGGTGGCTGGCTGATATGGGATGGGGTTTTGGATTGAGTAATTTAAGAAGAAGGATTATACGTATTCCTCCCGTGTCAATGAATATTTCGACCGACCAGCACGTTTGTTTCATATTTATGTCCTGAAAGGTACAGTTAGTTCCGCATCTTCTTTCCTGCCTTATCATGCACAACTAAGTTAACTAAGTAGTTTTCTAGGACATTATTTTGTTACAATTAAAACCCCTGTTGCTTAAAAATACTTACCTGTACTGCTCCCGCTAGAAGATGGCGGGCGAGCTGGACAAAACATACTACCAGTGATTCACATTCGCTCTGGATCGCAAGCACTGGAAACCATGGGGAGAGGCCTTTGCCCAGCAGTGGGATGATACAGGCTAACAGTAACAGTAACTGCTCCCACTGCTGGGACTCCGGCCTGTTTTCGATTTCATACAGAAGTCATGTTATCGATTTTGAACTCATTTTCCATAAAAAGAGTAGGTACTTGGTTCAATTTCAGAAGCACCTAATTAATTCACGGTTATTCGTGGTTTATAAATCTTTGCAAATTCTTGAACTCAACGGGGTGTCAAAAAATTGGCATTTGCAGAGAAATACTTATAAAAAATAAATGGGTCAAGTTATCAAGACATCCGGCATCCGTTTGAAAGAAAGAAAAATAGGTTGGGTAGGTGAAAAGGTGACTTACATGTGTGTCTATTCTACTTCACGACAGTAGGCACGAATGTAAAGTCAGTTAAATTAGTTGGCATGAACTAAAATTCACACCAACACCTCGACTTCAGGTGTAAAAACAGTATAGTACCTTTTTTTCTTTTCTTTTGAATACCATCTCGAAAACAATGTGTCCTATCGCACAAATAATGAAAATTTCGATTCCGTCCATGAAATCCATAAACCACTAAAACTCAACATGTAAGTTTAATTCTATTAAAACACGTCGGGGCTGCCCTCTGCGCACCTCCGGCTCTAAAAAAAAATCACGGGGTAGGGCAAACAAGTACCACGCGGAGTCGCGCGATTGTCAAATTCGATTTTAGTTTTCTCAAAAATATTTTTAAATTTAGTGATATTTTTTTGCAGAATAGCTTTAAGAGTCTCTTAACCAAAGGAATTTTAGTGATAATTATGTTAGTTTAGCTTGGTGTACAAGAGAATCGGCACCAATGTAAAAAAATCTTGGATGTAAATTTTAACCTACTTATAATTGTCGTATCGACATGGAACTTTGTATGTAGTTCGGTTGAGAAAAATATAATTTGGTATTTTGGAGCTGATCTGATGATGGAGCCAGGAGGTGGATAGTGGCAATCTTCAGTAGTTTCTAGTAAACCCCTCGAGTTTGGACTCTTATGATTTGTTTTGACAAGTCAAATAGACTTGGTAACGAGGGTCTGATGATGGAGTCAGGAGGTGTATAATGGAATTCTTCAGTGGCTACTAGTAAACCCTTCGAGTTTGGGGTAATATGATTCGTTTTGATGAAGTATTATATGTAGATCGAATGACAATACTATAATTTGGTATCTTGAAGCTGATCTGATGATATAGCCAGGAGATGGATAGTGGAATTATTCAGTGGCTACTAGTAAACCCCTCGAGTTTGGGCTCATATGATTCGTTTTGATAAATCCAATAGATTGCGCTTGGTGTTGAGGGTTTGATGATGGAACCAGGAAGTGGATAGTGGAATTCTTCGTGGCTACTAGTAAACCCCTCGAATTTGGGCTCATATGATTCGTTTTGATGAATCCAATATATTGCACTTAGTGTCGAGGGTCTGATGATGGAGTCAGGAGGTGGATAGTGGAAATCATTAGTGCCAACTATTAAACCGGTCAAGTCATAACTTCGTTGACTTCAGACTTAATAAATAAATGAAGAATATACCTACCAGACTAAAAGAAAAATATGTAGCTTAAAAAAAAACTAAAAAGCCCGCTTTTACCATGCACTTAAAAATTATAAAATAATTAAAGGAGTATGCCCACTTTTGGGCCTAAGCGTTACAGTCAGCTGTTTTATAGCAAAATTATCGTCATTTTATCATAAAACTTAAACACGAAAAAAAATCCAGTTTGCAATTGCAAAACTGAGAAAAATGCATTTTATTGCATTTATTTACAAATCTCACTAGTAATGAATGGTTATGTGGCTAAAAAGACATTGTGTCAGGTTTTAAAATACATGTCATCATTTGTCAAACATGACCTCAAACTCAAACGTCAAATCATTGTTGATTTGAAAATAAGAGAGTTGTCTACTTCTAATACTATAATTATGGTTACTTAGAGGTAAAATACATAAGAAAAAAGATTTATTTTATTTACATTTTAGTAGACAGCTGTAAGTGCATTGTTGGCAGACGTACAGTAAGGTGTTGTGCAGACACTATGTCCATAATCTGGTACTTAAGTTGGGCTAGGTATCAAGACAATATTTCACCTCCTGCACACTTTCTTGATAACATATTAATTGTTCATGAAGATGAATGACAAAATAAATGAAATATATAACAATGAGTTCCTTTTTATTTTCAGTCCCAATAGGTACTTAACTAGCTAAGTGCTAGATATATACGTACATTTACTGTACGGTATAGACTTATTAAACTCTTAGATATACTGTTACAAACACAATGTCATAAACCTAATTAATAAAAATATGTTTACAGGCAATTAACAGTTGACATTGTTGCAGAGTCCCTGTTATATTATTGATAGCATGATCTAGGTAGATACTACAAAATATGAGGTTTCGCTATAATCAAACGTAAAACAAAATGCCTGTAGCTTGGTTTTCATTACAAATCATCTAAATAAGAATTATCTTTGATTTAATCGTACCGTTGCTTGTCACTTAATGCATTTTCTAACCAAACTTAGAAATAAATTCAAATGCAAAAATCTCAGAAATGCTTTTGCCAATTTAATTGAAATTAAGTGAGATTATACCAAGTGTATTTCTCTACAAAAAACTGACACCAATTTCATGACTGTAATGGGTAGGCCCAACAATGTAGGGAAAATGGGCTTTGTCCTTTACTTATATTAGTTATGATTTAAGTAGATACCATGCAGCTTGTCCCTTCTTTTATATCCAATGAATAATTCAAAAAGCGTAGAGGGCTTTTTAGTTGTGCGTACTTTTAATTATTTTTAACAAAGTGCTCCACGCTTTTAGAATTAATAATTGGATAGAAGAAGTGTCACGCTGCATGGTACCTACTTATATCATAACGAATATAAGTCAATTTAATTGTTTTATAATTTTTTGTGCGTTATAAAAGCGTGTTATTTAGTTTTTTATAACAGACTTTAAAAAAAGGAGGAGGTTATCAATTCGGTTGTGTTTTTTTTTTTTTAATATTTGTTACCTCAATACTCCGTCATTTATGAACCGCTTTAGAAAATTCTTTTTTTATTTGAAAGGACATACTTCCAGATTGGTCCCATTTTTATCAAAATCCAGTTCTGATGACAGGATCCATGAGGAATTGAGGGAACTCCTCAAATATTATAGGCAAACGCATAGTGATTTTGATATTTTCAACAACAAGTCAAGCATTTGCATTCAGAAAGCATCATTTGGTGCAGTGGAACTGATGGAGAAGACCACAGATGGCCACGGAAACTCCTCAATGATAAGTATTTCACGGGTGGCGATAAGATCTCAATTAAGATAGTTAGGCGACAATGACGAAGCCAATTTAAATAAATAGTGCTGATGAAAATGGTACCATCGAACTGATCTGATGATGAAGCCAGAAGGTAGGCACCGGAACTCCGTAATAAAACAATGTATCCTAACCGTGTTTGGGCTTATTGGAATCGTCATGAGATGCACTCTGGCTATAAATTATTTTTAACCGACTTAAAAAAAGGAGGAGGTTCTCACTCAGTTCGTCGGAATCTTTTTTTTTAAGTGAGTTCCCCGATTACTCGAAGACGGCTGGACCGATTTGAAAAATTATTTTTGGTTTGAAAGGGATACTCTATATATACATACTCTCCAGGTGGCCCCATAGTCATCAGGTCAGGATCTGATGATGGGATCCTGGAGAAATCGAGGAACACCACAGATAGTCAGATGGCCACCGGAACAAGTCAATAATAAGTATTTCACGGGTTGCGATTCGATTACTTTAAAATTATTGCTAAGCAATATAAGCTCGTCACAATTTATATGGTGAAGTGGAGCTGATGGTTAGTACCAGGAGAACTCCTTTACAATTAACGTCCCTGCATTGGGAAAAGCAATGATTTGTAAAAGGTGATGAGCAGTTGTCATTAGGCTATTGTAACTTGGATAAATTAAAAACCGACCCACTAAAAAGTGAAAAATAAAAACGATTTTACCAAAAAAAAAAAAAAAAACAATCGACCTCCAAAAAAAAATCACTACAAAGTGAAAAATAACTTTAATTTCGGAAGTCGGTGGCAAAAACCTAAAATACAGATCCAAAGACACCGACTTCCGAAATTAAAGCTATTTTTCACTTTGTAGTTATTTTTTTGGAGATCGGTTGTTTTTTTTTTATGTAAAAAAGTTTTTTATTTAAACTACATATTTTTTTATTATGTCAGTCAAAAGATATCTATAGAAATAAATAAAATTGAAGTGTCAAAACAATAGCTTTTTACTAAATGCATATGAAAGTATATACTGTACTTATAACAAAACAAAAACAATTTTTAAGCTTTTTGTTCGTCTGTTTGTTCCGGCTAATCTCCGAAACGGCTGAACCAATTTTGACGGGACTTTCACTAGCAGATAGCTAATGTTATAAGAAGTAATCAAGGTTACTTTTATTTTCGAAAAATAATTAGGATTCTACACAAAAAAATTAAAACCCATAAAATTTAAGCTATTTTGCGCTAATCTCTGGAACTACCAGTCGGATTTGGAAATTTCTTTCTGCATTTGGTAGCCCAGTTTTCGAGAATAGTTATTGACTATTTAACATCACATAATAATCCTTAGGAGCCGAGAAAAAAGAAAGAAAGTCAGAAATAACGCTTAAGCGAAAACGAAATAATAGTGCGCGTGAGCGATGCAACGCGGTGAGTCGGGGGGACGAGTGAGTTTTAATAAAATGTGGCTGTTACTTTAGTCGCGGGATACAGCTAATTATGTAATAAAAAAAGCACATCATCTTAGTTCCGTTTTTATAATTACCAAAAATTTTCGGGAAATATAACACAACTATTTAATCGGAGTTTATTGACATTGGTCACTTTAAACTAAACAAAATTAAAATCTAATGACATAAACAATTTGTGGTAGGTACAGGACTAACTGGTAATGGGTGAGGATATTCGATTCGGTAATATTTGTTGAAAACAAAGCCGATTCGAAGCAATTATTACACATATTCGGCTTTAATTCGTCTTATGCCGATCGGCAAACTCCGTTTGGCATCGACCCTCGCTGAATCATTTTCGGGTCAGCTCGGTAAAATACGTAGGGTGTTCTGAAAGTCTTGCGATACTTAATAATACTAAGGCGAATGGCCGACGCAAGCACGTAGTTTGATTGTTTATGTTATGATATACGTTAGTGTCAGTTGTCATTTGATTGCATTCAGTATTGCCGCAAATCGTGTTCGAACAAGTTCACTATAATGGCTTCGTGGACGACTATCGAATATCGCGCAATTTTGCGTTACAACTTTTTACGTGAAGACTGTTTAGAAGAAATGAAGCCTCTGTCCCTCTCGTGCAACCGTCTACAGATGGTACAAACAGTTTGAGCGTGGCTGTTTTAACCTAGAAGACGACCCGTGTTCAGGACGACCGGCGGAAGCAGTTACTCCAGAAAATATTTCTGCAGTTAAAAATTTAATTTGAAACTGACCGGCGAATACCCTACCGGCAAATAGATTCCTTACTGCAGATTGGCTCAGCAGCGTTACATTCAAATATTCACCATCATTTATGTTATTGAAAAGTTTGTCCTCTTTGGATTCCACAAAAACTTACCGATGAACGAAAGGAACAGCCATTTACTCGCTGTGCCTTTCCTTTAAATGGTGTAAAAAATGATCGCAAAGTTTGAAAACTGAAAATCTAAAGACATCATTTCAATCGTCACGGGCGATAAAACCGTGGCTTTATTATTACGACGTACCCACAAAGCAGCAAAATAAAATATGGGTGATAGAAGGCGAAGAAACTCCGTCTGAAGTAAAAAATCTAAGCCGATAAAAAGAAAATGATCGTGGTTTTTTGCGGTATTCGGGGAATTATTGAACAAGTAGTTCTCCGTGAGCAGAAGACTGTAATCGCTACTTGGTACACCACTGTCTGCCTTCCTCAACTTATTCAGGAATTCAAGAAGCTTCGTCCAAAGTCACAACTCTGCACCTGGTATCTTCATCATGATAATGCTCCGGCACATCGTGCTGATGTTACATGCCAATTTTTGTGAGATGCCGGCTTGAAACTTTTTGAACATCCGTCTTATAGCCCAGACTTGGCGCTATGTGACTTTGGACTGTTTCTTTTCGTGAAAAGTAAATTGAAAAGGCAAAGATTTCAGGACGAAGAAGCTTTACTTTCGGCCTGGGACAATATATGTGCGGAAATTCCTGAACAGAAATGGAGACATTTTTAGTGATTGGTTTATAAGGTTGCAGAAGTGTATTAATTGTGGTGGCAATTATTTTGGAAAACTGTGTAAAATAAAGTTAAATCTCAAGACTTTCAGAACACCCTACGTTAGTAGCTAAGCCGTGTGGTTTATCCCCAAAAATAATTATATCTACTTAACATTCGTTTTTGCTGCTCGTTCATACATGTGTGTAGCACCCCGTACTCTCATAAATCTAGCACTAATAATCCTTTTAATTGGATCCGTCTTTTCAGCCGACGTAAGTACCAAATGTGTACGGTCATAAATTAAACTTCTGTTTTTTTTGGGCACGAATAAACACAATTGGAGCACTCACTGCGGTAGGTATATCTATTCAGTTACATAATAATTGACTATTTGTAAATGTCAGCTCTGAGTGCGGAATTAAATACTCCTATCAAGAAGCCACTGATCTTTTACCAGACCAGCATCGCATTACGACTGCAAAAAGGGCTCGCATATAAAATAGGTACATGAAAAAAAACATAAAAATATTAAGGATATAGGATTAACACGCAAGGCTTTCCCGTGGTTGCAATACTTACCGACACATATACAGACGTGGTATCTAGCGTACAAGGAAATAGCTTTACTAAAGGGGGTCAAGGAGGAAAATGGGCTGGATATGCAGCCCTCTTTCAGGCTATGCATGGATTTTTCGAGCATCGTCATTCTTTTGGATGCGAAGCTCTCGCCCTGCAGTGGAGGCATCGTCCGGCAACCTCTCTCGTCATACGCCATGCCAAGGTCAAGAAACCGTTTGAAGCACCCACCTAGAAGAAAAACTTAACTCTGCAAACAGATAGTTTGAAATTCATTGAAATAAGTACCATGGGAGTTCAAGGTCTCAAAATGATTAAAAGATCGCTTAAGAAGATATAGGTTTTCTTCATTATGGGTGCTTGTAGTGCAAAAGGTTACCTTTGTATAGCTTTTCGCCTTCACACGTCATTTTGTGACGTGCTCTCATGCCCACATACGTGCGTTCAGGGGCTTCGAATATGTGGTGACACGTCGGTTCATAGGGGATCTCTGAGACATTGAACAAGCCACACTGGTAGCATTTGGTGGGCGCGGGCTTTTCTGTTGTTGTTGCAGATGTTGTAGTTGGTATAGTTGGTATAGTTGTTGTAGTTGGTATATTTGTTGTAGTTGGTATATTTGTTGTAGTTGGTATATTTGTTGTAGTTGGTATATTTGTTGTAGTTGGTATATTTGTTGTAGTTGGTATATTTGTTGTAGTTGGTATATTTGTTGTAGTTGGTATATTTGTTGTAGTTGGTGTAGTTGTTGTTATACTGTTTGTTGTAGTTGTTGAATCTAGAAACGAAGAGTTGCCATTTTGGAAACGTAGATCATCTGCCAGACGAACAGCATTATCGCCAAAACTCTCAAAATTAAGCGGAATCCAATTCATACTAAATTTAATTGTTTCAGGAGTCTCCGCAACATAATCATCCTCCCCGGTATCGTTCTGATCATCAGAATATGCATTTTCTGTAGACAAATATCTGTTAACAGCATTATCGTCGAAAGTTTGAAAATTTTGCGGAATACTATTCATACTTACCAAATTCGGTGGGTTTAGAAGTCTCCTTAACGGTATAATCATTCCCGGTATCCTTTTGATTATCAGAATCTGCATTTTCTGTAGGCGAGTATCTGTATCTTAAGCTGGGGAAGTAGCTAGCAAAAGTTTTTTTAATTTTTCTCGGTGTTGTTGTTCTCTCCGTGCTTGACAGAACTAGTACGACTTTCGGCCAAGCCTCTTCGTCATCATCAAAATGATGCCAATAAGATTTTTTTGTTGTATCCTCCAAGTGCTGGCCCTTTACTTGCGGCCTGTGTTGCTGTAAATTTACCCTGGCTCTGGTTCTCAATACTCTTTCTTGATTTGATGAAACACTTTTTCTTTTTGTTGGCGTTGGTCTCCATAATGTCCTGTGTCCTGTAATAATTAAGTATTTGTGGATTTGATCTATTTTTGAAGAACGACGAATTTGAAGATTTTCCGGGAATTTTTTTCAATTTTTCTTTCCAAAAAAATTGCCAAATCGATCCAGCCGTTCTCAAGTGATGCGCTTACCAACGAACAGCATTTATCTTATATTTTAAAGATAGATTATTTATTCCTGTAGCATGACTATAGGAACCTAGATCGTCTGTTGAATGGACAATATATTGATTGAAGTTATATGGTGGATGCCATGTGGATGCTCAGTTAAATGAAATGAAATGAAATCCTGAAATGTAGTAGATATTATTTAACAATTATGAGGTAGTTCATCCGTACCCACAATATTACGCGGCGATAAGTAACAAGAATAGTATCAGAAATTACCTCTATACGGTTCATATCTGTAAATATTTTTTGGCAGCACGTACGACGCTTCTGTTGTGGAGGATAGAATATGTTCCACTGGGTTTTTGACACGCGACAACAATGAGCAATTAATATATTTAAATTCAAAATGTAAATTAAAAAATATTAAATAAATATGATATATTATATTCGTAAACATTCTAGATAAGAAACAATATTATAAAGCAAAAAAAGCACAAAAAACACTATAGAGCTATTAAACTATTTGCCGTCGTCGATTACGACTATATAACCACAGATTGGGTAATGCTAGGTACAGCATGGGTACAGCTCGATTCAAAATTTATGGCGGCTGGGAACATATTAAGGTGAGTCGCTGCGCATTAACATATTCACGTGTCAGCGGGGGTGAGGGGTGGGGTATTGCGCAGCGAGTTGCGCACTTCAGAGCAGCCATAAAGTTTGACGCGTACTCTCTCGTCAGAGAGTAGTATATTCTTTGCGCATACTATAAACACCTCCGCTAAGGAGGTAATAGTGTTCTGTGGTCTATACGCAGTGACTTTAGTCGCCGGTGTTTTAAATCCACACCATAGATAATACCCATTTAAAAACACAGATTAAAGTATAGTCCATACACAGATTTTGACATCGCTAGCGACAAATTGGCTGTCAAAGTCATATGCGGACGTGAGCTTTTGAAATCCTCCGCTAGGAGTATACCCGTATTCAAGAACGATACATAAGTATGGCAGCTCAACACTGTGCTAAGTAAGGCATTTCTCACTGCGTTCGTCATGACAGACAAACAATACTCAAACGACTCTCGACTATGCGAACTGCATTGAATAGAGCTCTGATTGGTTCGGTTGTGTTACGTAGTTCACTTCGCTGACTGACATTTCATTTTTCATTCATGTTATGTCAATATAAACTCTCTCAAAACAGAGAGAGAAGATTTTGATAGAGAGGGAAAATATATGCTGTTAGAATATGAAAAAGCGATTCAGGATTTACAAATACAAAAAATTAAACTAGTAATTGAACTATTAAGGAAACAAAATGGAAATTAAATTCACTGTATAATATTTTGTTTTATTATTAAACTTAATTCAAAAATGACGTGATATAAATATTCTTATAAGAACCTTCTCTGTTTGATTGTTGAACATTTCTAGGTGCTTGCTGTGTATTTCTAATCGCTTTTAATGTCTTCAACCACACCATGAGCCCTGCAAATGTTGTACAACACTGCAGTAGCAACAATAACATTGCATGTTGTTGTCAGTTTTGTTGCCATCTTTTTAGATAAGCAAGGGAATATCCTCTTCCAGACATCTATGGTCCTTTCCACAGTTTCGGGTTTTGATGTGTGCCTTATTCTAGTTTTCTTCGGAGTTGTTCTCCGGTCGTGCTACTGGTTTCAATAAATATCTTTGACAGCCGTACCCACTATCCCCTAAAAGAATGCCGTCTATGACACCTTGTTCCATTTTTCTCTTAAGAACAGAAGCTTGGAATATTCGGATGGCTTAGTTCTAAAAGTCACTAAATCCATTTTCTTTGTTTTGAGATAAGATCATTTAAAGTGTAAACAAATGTTTTAAGAAAATGTCTGTATAAATAAATTTGGAAAAAAATGAAACAATAGTTTATCGGGTAGGCTTTAATATGATGTTTTAAAAATATATATATTATTATTATAATTACCGGTAACATACAGGACTTATCGCAAAATTAGTGGAGTTAGGGACTTATGAAAATTCTTTGGAATTAGTGACATAATTATCTCAACTAATGACCTTAATAAAGAATAAACAAGCAAATAATAACAAAACTATAAACTTCCTTTTATCATTAGCATTAGCTGTTAATTGTAACACAATATTAAACCTTACTTCTAATCTTCTAATTAGTTTAAAATCACGTTTAACCATATTGAACACAGCTGTATTATTATATTATCTCTTTATTCTTCCTGTGTATCGTTATTTTCAAAATCCTGCTCTCTTCCTGATGAAGTAGCTTCTAACAGTATGTCATCATAAAAGAGTCGTTTTTGAACAGAAACCTACTCAAGCAGTTTCTTGATATCCTGAAGTTTTGCTGGTTTTAATGGAACTATCCCTTGGTAACAGTTACTGAGATTTGCGATGATCGTACCACCCATGCCAGCACGATACAATGTCATCTTCTTAAAATTTTGACCTGTCATCGACGTAGCAAATTCAGGGTGTCGAAATCTTTGAAATCGTACATTTCGGCATACAGCTATTCCAATTATTGATGGCTTAACATGAGCATCATGTAGGTTCTTGTAATTCTTAATTTTTAAGACGCGATCTTCAGGATTTTCCTCATCCCTTAGATTCTTTTCTAGAAAGACAACTTGGAATTTACCTGTATTGCGTATGTTTTCTATAAGATCTACGTAATAGTCAGGCGTGTAAACTTTTTCTATTTTAATACGCTTTGTTTCTATGAGTGCAGTCTTGATCTATTGGCATCATGCTATGTCCAGGAATCGGATAAGAAATCGAAACTTTTTGAAATATATTATTTGCACATATAATTGATCCAGGAAAATAGTGAATAGATAGCGATTTTTGTTTTAGATAAAACAATTATCAAAAAACAACTCCAAGTGAGCGTGCTCTGGAAGTTTGTTGTGCGCGATGTAATAGTTTCCGCAAATTAATCTTGAATCTTCAAAACCGTGAAAATAAACGACCGCCTGTGTGACCAGGATATAGTTTAAAAATGGATGGATTTAGTGACTTATCACATAAATTTCAATGGATTTAGTGACTTTTTGAATTCAGTTCAGATGATTTAGTGATTTTAGGAATTGGAAAAAAACAAGTTAGCGACATTCAATTAAAAAAAGGATGAGACCAACTCAGACAAAAAAAAAATTTTTTTTTGAACTGGTAAACTCAATATCGGTAAAAATGGACTTAGTGACTTTTAGAACTAAGGCATCCATTCTATTCTCATGTATAGATCCAGGTCTATCGGCAACAATATCATAAATCTGTAGATCAGGTCCACACACAATCTGAGTATTAATAGAAAAAAATAAATGTTGATTAAAATATTATTCGCGACCATAACAAATATGTATTTACAGATTTATAATCATTAACGTCATCAATACAACTCTCTAAGACCAAGTAATTCTATTGAATGACTATTTCATGAAATATTAACACATTTCAGGATTATACAACTTAAGGAATTGTATTACTAATTCTAATGATTATAATTCTGTAAATACATATTTGTTATGCTCGCGAATCATACGTTAATTAACATACACCCAGACACTAAGCTCCAAATTGCAAAAATCGTAAGAAAATTTGAATTTCGCGGGCTACCTTGGCGCTTCCCCTTAATCAAATATACAAACGAATTTCGGCAGCGACAGGTTAGTGTTGTCAACTTTCTTGTTATAAATTACCCGATACTTAACTAATTATTTAAGTCCACGAAATATTCGTTTCTATTCTTGCTGCAGGTTAACGTAACGGTAACGTACATCTAATAGGTAACCTGCTAAGTGAGTGAGCAAACTAACCTGCCAGATTTCAAATTTCTACTAAAATTTATTTTATTATCTTATATTTCAGGTGTGAGTCAAGGACTAATTTCAAAAATAGTTAAGGAAGGGCACGCAGCAGAAGAAACTGGTACAAAAATTCGGACACCAGGCAAGGAGAGAAAACGTAAAAGTGGATTTGTGCATGTTGATGATTTTGACATGGGAGTTATACGGAGGAAAGTACATGAATTTTATTCTGCTAAAAAAGAGGTCTCTACTGTTAAAAAGCTTCTAGGGGTCTTAAAGACAGAAATAAATTACACAGGACAGCGAGAGAGTCTGTGAAAGCTGCTTCACAAGGTGGGATTCCGTTTTAAAAAATCTCAATCCAATCGGAAGGTTCTTATGGAGCGTAATGAAATATCAGCTTGGAGAGCTAAGTACTTGCATGCAGTGGATAAAAATAATAAATCTCCCCAGCCCCGGCCCATAATTTATTTAGATGAGACCTATAATTCACTCTTCGCATACATCGGGTAAATGTTGGCAAGGAGAGGGTGAAGACGGAGTATTGGAGCCTGTATCGAAAGGGCAAATATATATTATTGTTCATGCGGGAGGAGATACTGAATTTGGTACAAATGCACTACTTGAGTTTAAATCAAACACAAAAAGTGGTGATTATCATGACGAGATGAATAGTACCAACTTTAAAAAGTGGGTTATTGAAAAACTTGTGCCTAATTTACGAGAGCCATCCATAATAGTGATGGATAATGCTCCTTATCACCGTATTTGTGTGAATAAAGTCCCAAATACGAATTCCTTAAAAAAAATATATGCAATTATGGTTGACCCAAAATAAAATTGACTACGGAGAGAATTTGACTAAACCTTAGCGTTTAGAAATAATTAAGAGAAACAAGCCTGAACCTGTATATGAGATTGAAAAAAATTTAGAAGACAATAGACACAAATGCTTATATTTACCACCTTATCACTGTGATCTCAATCCCATTGAACTCATATGGAGCACAATGAAAAGAAAAGTTGCTGATGTAAATATTGAGCACAAAAATGCTGAAATTCCCCGCCTAGTTAGAGAAGCTTTTGACGCTATTCCAGTTCATGAGTGGGCACAGCATTGTAAATACGTTTGCAGGTTAGAAGGAGAATACTTAAAACATGATTTGTATTTAGATAAACCTTTTATTAAAGAAGTGGTAAGTGACACTGAAACCGAAAGCGATAGTGATAATGATAATGATGATAGTGGTACGGAAATAAGCGAAGTATGGCCTCACAACCAGGATGAAGTTGTGTATGCAGGTTCATCTAAAGATCACAATTACTGTAAACCTGGTTTTCAATCAATCATTGTAAAGCAATTTGTTTTTTTTTATTACACTAAACTACCACTAGGTACCACTGCTAATTATAATTAGTCAAATCTGGTGTTAGGGATAAGGTACGGTCATAACTAAATGCTAGACATCCAGGTACCTCTTGCAAGGTAGGTACCTACTTAACTTCGCATTAAATGAAAGTTGTATCCCCTCCCCCGTGGAACATTTTATCTGCTGAATTTCCACTTCATTGGATTACTTTTTAGATAAAGCCATTGTTTATTGCTGAGAGACTAAACTGTTAGCGTACCTACGTAAATGTAAATTATCAAATTCTTTTTATTTATTTTATTAGTTTTATATAGGTATCATTGTTTTTAATTTGTAAAAACTGTAATTCTTATTAAACGATTATGTCTAATGTGAAATTTCCTTCTTGAAAACTTACACAATTTTGGGCACCTTATATTAATTAGCAACACTGAATCGATGGTGCCGTCCTCTTTCAGTTCACAGATAAGTTGGTAGGACTGTACCAGGCTACATACCATACCATAGAGTACCATCATTTAGTATATCAGTCTGTATGACTCCGGTCTGCACAACTGGCGAAATGTGGGTGTACTATAGGTACACCCCATTATAAATAGTTACTACTCTTTGGGTACACCTCTGCCTAACCCTACGGGGAAACAAGGCGTGATGTTATGTTTTGTTTTGTTTGACTCTGGTCTGCATGCTAGAAATTACTCGCCACAAGACCACTAGAGACCAGAGACGACCAAGCTACGACCACAGATTATAAGGAGCCAATAGTGGCTAACTGTTTTTAATTTTATTTACTTTTGTTAAAGTTATTTAATTACGATGACAAATGCCTTATATGGTTTTCTCATTTTCTTAATATGTTTTGAACCTCGTTTAATCTCGTTCGAAGAACCCTTACATTTACTTGGCGAGCACTGATATAATTATACTTCCCGAGGATTATGAAACAGATTTTGTGCAATCAATATCAACTACAGACAGTTATATGCCAGGAGACGACTATAATTATGATACAGAAACAGAAACGTTACCTGGTGAAACTTCCTCTGCAAAGATTAAAAGTGAGATAGAAAATGAAAACCGGTTATCATCAGGAAAAGTAATATTGTCAGGTTTCGGCATATACCAAGAGAAAATCAGCACAAATTTCTTACCACAAGTACAGAGGTGCGATACGACTCCCGTAGGGTAACAATAACCACAGAAGATTACGTGAATGATAAGTGGCCGTTGGTAATTCCGTATGAATTAAATAGCAGCAGCACAGAATAATTAACGACGCTAGACCTAGATTATTCCTCCAGATCCAGCAGTATGAAGACATGGAAAAGTTATTTTCCAACAAGGCAAAGAATCGAATATGGACATAAAATAATATACTTTCCAACTAAGGCACCAAAAATAAACGAATATGAAATCGCAAAATATACACAAAAACTGAAAACCTACAGAATAATATACTTTTTAACTAGGACACCGAAAATAGATGAAGAAGGCAAAGCCGTAAAAATATCTGAAAACCTGGTAACCACGCTCGTTATAGATTTTACATACCTTGCAAGTCCTTATTCTTCTGACTTGCAAGAGTATGAGAAACGCACTTCAGAAAAAACTAGCTATAAGATACATTCCACAAAAATGAACCCGCTTCAGAAATGTTAGATTATTTGAAAACTTATTCTACAAAGGAGCATGAAATGCAAGACAACATAAAAGAAGGATAACATAGAACACAGGGGAACATAGAAGAAGGATGCCAGAAAACTAAATATGTATGTCAGAAAAACCAAATTTTATGTAAACGGATATTATTTAACGGATATTAACTAAATTATCTGATAAGGAAAAGCTTTATCTTAAGAACATTTGGTTTCGTAAGAACTGTTTCTGTAAAAAATACATACATAACATCACGCCATGTTTCCCCGAAGGGTTAGGCAGGCAGGCTGTAAAAAATACGTTTCACAAAAATATCTAATTCTGTAGAAAAGGACCAGTTCAGATGATTTTATTTTACCAAAAAAGCAAACAAGGAACCTATGACAAAAATTGCACATTATGAGGAAATATGCAAACGAATATCTAACAAAATATGCAAACATGGAACCTGCGACAGAAATGTCATTTTATGAGAGAACTTATCTCACAAAAAATATGCCGTATAGGGTATAATAAAGGAAACCTTATTCTATAGAAATAGATGAGTCTAGAAGGCTTCATCTTACAGAACATGCAAACACGGGACCTGTGATAAAAATGTTAGATTAGGGGACAACTAATCCTACAGAAAATATACTATGAAACCTTATTCTATAGAAATGGATCAGTTCGGAAGACGTTATTTCATAGACAAAGCAAACAAAGAATCCATAAAACTTATTCACAGTTATATTGCTCTAGAAACAGATGAGTTCAAAAGACGTTATTCCAAAGAAAAAGGATTCAATGAATCTGCTACAGAAATGTTACATCATAGAACTTATCCTACAGAAAATACACTTTATAGAAAACTTTATTCTATAGAAATGGATGAGTTCAGAAGACGTTATTCCATAGAACCCTATATACCCTAACTAACCTAGTTAACCCTATATATTGAAATGTTAATTTCAGGAAACTTACGGATCCGGATGTAGTAATAACAATGTCTGACGAAGGACAATATATGTACGACAAAAAAAAACCTTTTCAAGAAAAACCCTATTATTTAAACACAACAGATTAAACAGAATTTATATCCAAGGCAACGCTTTGAACTAAAACAAAAACGTGTAGGCACGTACAGGTACACAAACTCAAACTCAAAGCATTTATTTCAAATAAACCAATTACAGGCACTTTTGACGGAATTAAGTGCAAACAAATGTTATCAGGCTTTTGTTGACCGAATAGGTTAGACAAATTCAAGATGAAGGCATATAGGACCGAATGCCTTGGTAGTTCATATATAGGTGGCTGTTATAATATAAGATTCCTGGATATTGATCATACTTACAACGAGAGAGGATGTAGGCACATTTCGCCGATAGTCGGGCTCAGCTTTGCCTCTAAAAGATTCGCAAAGCTCGAATTAGTACTTCATACAATCACAGATGGATGCACCACCAGTCCGGCTGCTACTCTTGTGCCATTCAGCAGGGCTGTATCGCTGTACACCAGGTTCCATGTCTGTGTTTGTGGCACTAAACTATGCAATAATTTATCAATGAAATCAGGAACACCATTTTCATTTTATAATTTTTTGTATCTACATATTTATTTGCTTAAAAAATAAGCTATTTTCATAGAGAGTTGCAGGTTAGTTCGTTTTCATGCATACTTTAACTTGTCATACACCAGTTAGAAGATAATTTTATAGTTTTGGTGGGTCGAAGCCCTTCTAGTGCGCGTGTCCGACTCACATTATATGGCCAGTTATTTTACAAATTAATAGCTCCACACGCTAACACTACGATTTACCAGGTTAGGTACCTGCCACCTTTGGCAAACGGCTTCGGATTGCCGAAGGTGGCAGTCGAAGTGCTCGCTGTTTTGACTGCCCGACAGTGTTGTGGACTCGGTCGCCTTCGGCTACGAACAAAGTCGACTAATGACAAGATTACACGGGAAAGCGAATTCAACCTGTCGAAGTCAACCTGTTGAAGTGAATAAATAATCTGCTTATTTTATTGATACTTTTTTGTCACGCTTGTACCCGTGCGTACGGTCAAATGTTTTTAGTATGTAGTCTATCTTTTTTAACCAACTTCTTTTGTTAAGCGAAACAAAACCAAGAATACCGACATACCCCTTACGAATATAGAAGAGGTATCGCTGTACAAAGGCCATTCAAGACCGACCAGGTAAGGTGAAAACTGAGATGAAGGTAAGCACGCATAACGTCACCAGACTTTGTTCCTCTGATCCCAGGAACATTTGCTACTCAGACGTGACCTGCAGTGGCATGGAAAGGACCCAATTAACTGCGTACCCAAGCCATTATCATCGTTTAAGGTGTAAAATGTCCACTGGCCAGACATAGGCCTCCTCCAAGCATCGCAAAATGTACAGGGCCTGTGCTTCTTGCATCCAACAAATACGTGCGGTCATTGGTCAATCTATCCATGCTGACTCTTCCCGTACGTGGACGTCGCTCCAGAACGTTTCAACGCATCTGCCATCCTTCTTGCTTACCTAGTCGATCTAGGTTACCATGAATTAAAAGCCAATAAAACTACAAAGTTGAACATTTACTTGAACGATTACTACGTGATGTAACAATGATTACAATGAGTATTGATACTTGTGACCTTCCTCTTGTCTCTTCTCTTGGGAAGGTTTATTTTCACTTATACTTTCCACACTGCTCTGTCGTCGTAAAGACTTTAGATCTGGAGTTTTCCTAGATTTTCTTTCGCTCTTTACTTTCTGTCCATTTTTATCGTTATTGTCTTTGTGAGATAAAACTTCTTCGTCACTTTCTGTGGTACTTATAGTTATAACAGGTATAACAGAACCAATCGAGTCGGACTGTTTTGACTGAGTACTAGATTGTGATGTTTGCTTTTCTTGAATTTTTTTACCATTATTTTTTTCTTCAGACAGTTCCTTTACAATTTTGGGTCTTGTTGATTCTTTTGCATCCTGTATTTGTTTTTCTATCACAGCTTTCTTTTCAGTACGATCGTCCACTTTCTCGAGCTTGACTTTTAAACCTTTATTGAATATTTCATTAATTTTATGCTTTTTTCCTCCATCGGTATTGAATTCAACACTATTTCTTATTTTTTTATCGGGTTTGAGTATAAAAATATCTTTTATTTTAAGAACTTCCCTTGGAAGAGTTTCGTGAAAGTCTGTATCAGTTTCATCGTCTAAATTATTCGTTGAAGGCGATGGACCATCTACTTCTGATACGACTTCTACGTCACATTTTTTATCGAGTGCCATCCCTACTATTTTGGCAAAAATACCACCTGAAAACAACACATTTATCATGGATTTAGATATACTCACAGAACACTAAGAATCTTTGTATTAAAATAAAAACAAACACGTCATCCAATAACAGCATGCGCACTTCACGGTCAGACCACGATTCTAGATTAGACAAATTCATTTTGTGATTGACAATTTAGACATTAATTCCAAAGAATCAGTCTATAAGGATGGTCGCAAATCTGACGGAAGATCCGTTGGGCGTAATTTCGTTAGTAGGTAGGGTTGACGTACTAACGCATCATCGATTGAGTGTGTAAGATTGAATATTTTATAATCTACTCTATTCCTGCGTTACGCGACCGACAATACGCGACACATCTTCCGTCAGATGTACGACCACCCTAAAACTTGATTAGAAGAAATACGTTGCAAGTCATACCTTTTTTCTTAGCCATCTTTATAGGTTCATTCATTTCCTCTGTCAAAGTTTTACGGTCAT
Organism: Fissipunctia ypsillon; assembly: GCA_947568875.1. Lineage (NCBI taxonomy): Eukaryota > Metazoa > Arthropoda > Insecta > Lepidoptera > Noctuidae > Fissipunctia > Fissipunctia ypsillon. The sequence goes on from OX387643.1 coordinate 29,614,568, forward strand.
CGGAATCAATAGATTTGCTCATTGGCAATGATGGCAGTGCCTTCTTCCATCTTGCAAAAGGCGTGTTATCCATAGCTGTGGAGCCACCTCTTCTCCTGGTGTCAGCTAGTTGGAACATCTTCCTCCGTTCTTCAGTTCTTTCACGGCGCAATTGAATCTAAAATGTAGGAATTAGTATGCAAATATTACTTATAGTCAAGTGTGATTCGAAAGTTCTTAAGAGAAACAATGGTTTTTAAAAAACGCATTGGTTTTGATCATGTAAGAACATACTACTACTTGTTTTTGGCAGGTTTTATATTACATGAGATTACCGTGGTGCAAGTACCATAATTTTTTCAAAGTATGCCAATAGTTTATTAAAAAAGTAAGTAATGTTTTCTCTTGTTAACAGGTACGTCCCATTGACCGATTTTTGCAGTTTACATCAAAATTGTCGGAAGCCACGCTGGCGTGACCGCGGGGAGGAGACTTACCTTTAAATCATTATTCGCTTCCCGTAAGGAGTTCGTCAGTGACGTCAAATAGTAAATAATAAGTATCAGCAGAACCAACAAGGGTATTACGATAGCAGGCGATGCTATATATTCCAATGCAAAACTCAAGCTCTTTGGCAAAATTTTGTAGATATTGATCGTCAATATATAGTAGATCTTATCGTATTCAGAGAAAGGTCCACAATGCCATGATGGTTTCACCCAAACTATGGTGTACCCGACTGGCAGTACGCAGAGGAAGAGCATTGTTAGCAACAGGGCTAGATAGAAGTTATTGCTTTTTGAGACCCTGAAGACAACTTCATGAGGGACGTTGCAGGTCATGACAGCCCATGAGCGTAAGTACATCATGATCATTAACTTGACGACGTTTAACACAACGAGGCCTGGCGAGAAAAACATTCCCATCCAGACCATTCCCTGGTTGTTGATGAGGTGTAAAATGTTCTCTGCGATCTTAAAGTCTCCGTACTCTGGGAACTTCTTCTCTAGGTCCCAGCACCAGCAGCGGTTCATGTATCGTACGAACAGTGCGCGGAAGAAGTCCATGAATAGTGTTCCGAGGAGGACGAACACCTGAAATAAGGAAAATTGGTGTTTCACAAAGTTAGGATTGTAACTCAAAAACTTTATGGGGTACGTAATACAGTTTAGTTATATGTTATTTTTTATACGTACGTGCTTATTAAAGACGTATCTGCCATCATTGCCAAGTTAGTAAATATATCTACGTAATAAAATAATTTTGGCGAAATGTGGGTGTACTGTAGGTACACCTCTGCCAAACCTTTCGGGAAATACAGGCGTGATGTAATATTACGTAAAATATTTTTTGTTGTGATAAAGACTGACTCCTAAATATTTTGGATTATACCTACAGGGTGGAAAATCAAAGCAGGCCCCGGATCGGAAACACTCTAAAATTCAAGTTACCAATTTTTACTCCAAGAAAAAGTAAAATATTTTTGGAAAGAAAAAGTGGAAAAAATACGTATTACTGAAGCTAACTCAAAAACCACTCATCAGAACTTGACCAAAATTATATGGAACCAATCTGGAAGTATATTTTTTCTAATAAAAAAATATTTTTCAAATCGGTTTATAAATGACGGAGTTCTGAGGTGACACATTAAAAAAATACAAACGAATTGAGAACCTGCTCCTTTTTTGAAATCGGTTAAAATAAATGAAAAGAAAACTTCTGTTATTGTATAACCGTTGTATGTTTTGCAATGCATAATTTGTTTTTTCACCAGTTCAGAACTTCAGACTTACTTATTCTCAATTCTTTACTGCATTCCATAATGTTGGTATACTTCATAGCTACTTCAAAAATTACAAATATCTTACCAAATCCATCATAGTCAATTTGACCAGTTCCTGCCCAAACATGGTTTCCCAGCACAATTTCAGTAATTTCTTCTTGGTAGGAACGGACAAATTATACATCTTCCTCTCATTGTCATCTACATACACCAAGTCTATTGTAGTGACATTAGTGCCATTCTTCGAATCGACGACTGCACTTATATTTGCAGGACAAAGCTTCGCATAGCAGACTCTTTTCACTATGGTACAGTTTGACATAAAGAATACTTGTTTTACATTCTTCCCGTTACAATTTACTGTACAATTGAACGTAAAGTCAGGGCAAATATTGACATTTGCAATCGTTTTGGAATTTAAAGTAGTTCCTAAAGTTGATTCTGTTATTATTTCCGTAGCTATATCATATTTCTTAGCGTTATTGTTAACCGTAGTTTCATGTTGTGGTGTTTTATACGGACTGGAAGTCTCTATTACATCATAGTCAGTAGTGTATTTTAAAGTACTATCAGTTACATCTAAACTGGTACTCGTATCTATTGTATAAGTAGTAGTGTCTGTCATTTCATGTTGTGATGTATCTGTTATTTCTTCAGATGATAGGTCTAAAATATCAGTTGTTGTTTCAAAAATGTTAAAATACGTCGATCCGAATTCGCTGAATGATCCAAAATCAGTGAGTGTCGTTTCACTGTCTGTAGTTGAATCTGTATTACTGCTGAAATCATCAATAGCAAATGGCATTTCTGAATTAGCTGTGACTGTTGATGTCTCAGTGCTAATACTATTTTCGGAAGTCATGAAATCTGATGAACTGTAATCAGCTACTGTGCTCGAGTAGTCAACATTTGTATAATCTATTGTGGTATCCGTCTTTTCTCCAGTAGTAGATTCAACAATATCATAAAATGTGTATTCGTAATCCTCTGAATCTGATTTAGTATCACTTTCATTTGTTATATTTACTGGTTGTTGAATACGTATATTTCTTAACCTTTGCAGTTCTTTTATCCCCAACAAGATACTGTTGAAAGTAGTGGTTTCTTTTTTTTCAAAACTGCCCTTATCAACATTGTTTGATGTTACAAATGTGTCTTCACGTGGACGTCTTACTAGTATTTTAGGGTTGATTTTTTTCGGAAAGGGCGCTGACCCTGTTTTCAAAATTATACCGTCTGCTATACTCTGTGGTAGAGTTATTTGTGTGTCACAAGGCCCACAGGAGATTTTCTGCTCAACGCAAAAGTCAGGTAAACTCGTAGTAAAAGATTCACTTAGATTTAGAGTTTCACTCGGTATTGTTGCATTCAAACTCAGGGTTGGTTTTAAGGAATCCAGTTCTTTGCTCATTCCCTCAATTTTGCTGAATAAAGCGAAGATGAGAGAGTATAGATTGAGCAGATTCAATAACATGATCCTAAAACAATCAGAAAAAAAGATTATACCTATTTCTAAAATGTCAATAGACATGTACAATAATTAATTAGTTGAAGTAGTACCTTGCTAATTGTAGCCTTAGCTGCTTTCTCGGGTGATAATGTTCCAGAAATCCGAGCAACTCAAAAAATACAGGAAATGTGATAGAGATAACCGTGACAACTATAGTCGTCTCGTTCTCGCGCCACCAACTCCTCACTTTCAAGTAATCGTCAGAGCGAGACACCACTGTTACCACGGCGTATGCTGACACTGCCAGCAGTATGATCACACAAATGTTGACAAGTGCACGTAGGGATATAATACGCCAACTGAAAGGAAGAAGAATGAGGCCGGATGGAAATATGAACGATTTTCTACAAGATGTAACATAAATAACGCACAACCTCTTTAGGGATCATTGTACTCATCATTATGAACAACTTTTACTATGGGACCAAACCTGAAATCGCGAAAAAAAATCAGGTGTTCCCAATAATATTTTGACGAGTTATGCGAACATAAATGTAGGGAGTAGCTGATTTTTTTTGCGCGATTTCTGGTTTGGTCACATAGTAAAAATTGTTCATAATGATGAGTGCAATGACCCCTTAAGAGGTTGTGCGTTATTTATGTTACACCTTGTATATATAAATATACAAGGTGGTGGTATATATATATATATATATTCGAAACTAACTGTTGCCCGCGACTTTGTCGGCGTGAATTTTGGATTTCATAATTTTTAATACAAATATCCAGGATGAAAAGTTGCCTATGTCCTTTTCTACGTCCTAGGCTACCAATATGTCAAATTTCATAACGATCGATTATGTAGTTCGTGTAAAGGTAACAGACAGACAGAGTTACTTTAGCATTAATAATATTAGTGTAATGTTCTTAGCCGCGAGTGCGAGGAATAAAACACCGACACGTCCGTTCATTAGCTTTGTATTCAAAGACTGACATGTACAATATTTGCGCCTACCTACATACATCACACTCCTCCACAACAAGCTTTTACATAATATTAATAGCTTAAAAATACCCAACACCTCTTACAACTATTACTAACTAGACCTTATAATTATGTTTATTTTTAATTCGACATTGCCTAACAAGGCGCTCTCGAAGCTGGGGCGATACTACACTCGGCAAGGCATCTTGAAATTCCGGGGAGGGTGGCGCTGCCGGGGACACAGCCTCGGCGACCTCACCCTGTTCCGGTGCCGGAGGCGGAGATCTCAACCCTGGCTCATCTGTGGACTGCGCAGACTGACCCCCCTCACGTAACACAGACGGCTCATTACCACAGTCCAAACCCGGATTAGCGACCACTTGCTGACCAATCTCTGGAACGGATATTAACGATTGTCTGACTGATCTTCTTTTTATTTGATCGATGTGCCTGTGAACTATCTCTCCCCCGCTACCCCTCACTTTGTAGTTACTAGGCCCGACACACTGTACTACCTGCCCCGGTACCCATTTCTCCCCCTTCAAAAATTGTCTGTACCATACCTCCTCATCCGGGCCTACTTCCCTGTGCCCCCCTTTTGCTGCCTTTTTTTGTCGTTTCTGTGATTTAGCGACTGAAGTTTCCCTATCCGGTTTTAATACATCTAACTTAGTTCGTAAGCGTCTGCCGAACAATAACATAGCTGGGCTTTCCCCTGTTGTTGAATGTGCGGTGTTCCTATAATGTAACAAGTAAGTCCATAATGCCCTATCTATGTTTTGTTTACCCAGTGCGGCTTTCTTTATTACCCGTTTAAGAGTTTTCACTGCGTTTTCCGCTAGGCCATTTGACGCCGGGTGATATGGGTCTGTAAATATATGTTCTATTCCATGATTGCTTGCGAAGTTATGGAATTCCGTGCTGGTAGAAGGTGGTCCATTGTCTGACACAATTTGTTTGGGAAGCCCGAATTTACTGAAGAGTTCGCACAGTTTATCTATGACCGCCCCGGCCGTGGTACTTGTCATGTTGAAAACTTCTACCCATTTAGACGTGGCATCGACTGTAACTAAGTATGTTTTACCAAATATGGGTCCCATGAAGTCTAAATGTAACCTAGACCACGCACGATTTGGCCAAGGCCACATGCACGGAGTCTGCCGCGGCGGCGCGTCGGCCTGCGCTGCGCACAGCTCGCATGCATGGCACATGCGCTCCACTGCTTCGTCTAAGCCAGCCCACCACACATAACTACGCGCCATAGCCTTTGACTTGACTATCCCCATATGCGGCTCATGGAGCATGTGCAAAACCCTCTCTTTACAATTCTCCGGTACCACTAACCTATGGCCCCACAAAACGCAGCCCAATTCCTCATAAATTTCCTTTTGTCTGTTAAAAAATGGCTGTAGTGCCGTTATATCGCACTCAGTAGGCCAACCATCTCGTATGTAAATCAAAATTTTAGATAATAGTGGGTCCCTTCCAGTTTGGCGTCTGATTTCCTCGTAATCTAACAATAAAGCTTGTTGAATGAAATGCAAATAAGTTTGTTCGGGCACCGCGTGACTCATTTCTTTACGTTCGCTAATGGCGACCGGTAAACGCGACAGTCCGTCGGCTCCGTTCTCATTAGTTTTCACGTATTCTATATCGTAAGTATAAGCCGAAAGAATTATAGCCCATCTTTGCATGCGACTCGCTACCATAGTCGGTATGTCCGTATGCGGTCCGAAAATGGATACTAGCGGTTTGTGGTCCGTTCTCAACACAAAACGGCGGCCATACAAGTATTGATGGAACTTATGGACACAAAATATTATAGCCAACGCTTCGCGATGAATTTGTGAATAGTTTTTTTCCGCGTCACTCAGAGTACGCGATATATAAGCTATCGGCCGCTCGCCGCGGCCGTCCCGGGCCGGCTGTGTCAGGACCCCCCCTATCCCGCGCGCACTCGCATCGCAAGTCAAGATAAGAGGGCGGTCCGGGTCGTAATGAGCTAATACTTCCGAACTAACTAACGCATTCTTAATGTTATTAAACGCTCGCTCACAGTCGCGCGACCAATACCAAACCTTTCCCTTCTTGAGTAACTCATACAAAGGCACTAACCTAGCACTCATATTCCGTATAAACTTGGCGTAAAAATTTATCAATCCTATAAATATATGATCGTAACTGGGTGACGTTGGTAGGCCTAGGTATTTTAGTTATGGCCTCCAGTTTCCTGGGGTCGGTCTTTATACCCTCCTTTCCTAAAATATACCCCAAGTACTGCACTTCGTTTACCAGAAAAACGCATTTATTAGTTTTTAACTTTAGTCCCTTTTGATGCAATCTACTGAATACCGTTTCTAAAGCCCTCATGTGTTCCTCTTTACTTTTTCCTCCGATTATCACATCATCCAAAAATACCTCCACATTAGGAATATTACTCAACAGATTGCACATTGTACGCTGAAAAATTCCGGGGCTAGACGCGACGCCGTAAACCAACCTATTGTACCGGTATAAACCCCTATGAGTATTTATCACCGTATATTTTTTTGTGTCGTCTAACTCAATTTGGTTATAGGCTTGTGAGAGGTCTATTTTTGAAAAATATTGCGCCCCACTCAACCTTACTATGACATCATCAACTTTAGGTAAAGGGTAACGATCTACAAGCAAAACAGGGTTTACGGTGGCCTTGTAATCTGCAAAAATCCTTAATGAGCCGTCCGCCTTATTTACCGGTACCAATAGAGAAGCCCAGTCTGAACAGTCGACAGGTTCGATGACGCCATCGCGCAGCATGCGTTCCAACTCTGCGTCGACTCGGTCGCGCAGCGCATACGGCAGCGGCCGCGCGCGATGGAATACCGGCACCGCTCCGTCCCGTACCCGTAATGTTGCCTTGCCTCCTGTGTACCGGCCCAGACCTCCATCGAATAATTCCTTATACCTGTTTAGTAACAATTGTATTTCTTTATTGAATTGTACACTATCCACTTTATTACAACTACTAAAAATAGGTAATTTTATATTTAATTCTGACAACCATTGTCTTCCTAACAGTGATGTCGTTCCACCTTTAATAACAAACAAATCTAATTCCTTCTCTACCCCCGCATATTTTACTTTTGTCTTTATGATTCCTAACGGCTTTAAAACAGAACCATCATAAAACTTAAACCTAACACTAGTTTTTTCTAACTTTAATTGCCTAAAAAACCTCTTATACGTGTCACTGTTGATACAGGACACCGCCGTGCCTGTATCCACTTCCATATTTATCGTATTATTCTCGATAGAAATTGGCAAACTAACCGCTCGGTAATCGTTGAGGCATAAGTGATGGAAGTCCTCTTCCTCCTCCCAAGTCATCTGCCCGACTCCCGGTTCCTCCGCATTCGCATAATGCATAGTGCGTTCTTTCTTGTCCGCTATTCCCGCGGCTCCCTGCTCCGGGCACACTCGCCGCAAGTGACCCTTCCGACGGCACCGGCTGCACTCGTATTCCCGAAACCGACCGGTCTCGTAACCATGATTGGTCGCTCCGCAGCCCGTACAAGCCCCCATGCTCCCGTTAAACATTCGCTTTCCCTGCATGTTCCCGCCTGTTGATGCCGCGCTAAGCGCTCCACCGCGCGCTCCGCGCTGCGCTTGCGCGCCTCCTTTGCCGCGCCGGCTGCCTCCGCTCGCGTCCGAGCGCCGCCCGCCGCCCGCTACGGCCATGGCATGCATGTCTCCGAACTGCGCCGCGCTGTCCCCTCTGATGCTAGCCGTCCCCGCTGCATCTACCACCGCCGCGTTCCGCTCCGCCGCTTCTAACGAAGTCGCCAGTTTGACTGCGTTATTATACGTCAGAGCGTCATCCTCCGCAAATAATCTTTGACGTATCGTGTCACTTCTAAGCCCGCAGACGAACTGATCTCGCAGGTTTTCACTTAGGTTGGAACCGAACTTGCAGTACCGCGCCAACCTTTTCAATTCTGCGACATAGCATGCTATAGTTTCTTCCGCCCGCTGCCGCCTCTGTCTATATTTGTACCGTTCCGCTAACGCTGACGGTGCCGGCTGTAAATGCTGTGCCAGTAAATCGACGGCTTCTTCGTACTTCAACTCTGACGACTTACTAGGACTTGCTAGATTTACTAGTAATTCGTATGCTTCGTCCCCCATAACCGCGATTAATGTAGGTAGTTTACGCTCACTTTTTACCTCGTTCGCCGTAAAGTACATGTCCAGTCGTTCTATATACGACGACCACACTCCCGTCTTTACGTCGAATTCGCTCACTTTGCCGATAGACATTATCCAACACAATGTATAATCGTACAATACACGAAATCCATCAACTCGTCGCCACTGTAATGTTCTTAGCCGCGAGTGCGAGGAATAAAACACCGACACGTCCGTTCATTAGCTTTGTATTCAAAGACTGACATGTACAATATTTGCGCCTACCTACATACATCTCAATTAGTATGGATGGATATGGATTGAATGAAATAGGTACGAAAATATTTAAAAACTAGAAGAACTCACTTTCTTAAATCCTTTTTCTTCTCAGCCTCCTCAAGCAATGCTTCTTTGAATCCTAAAATAACTGAAGCAATCCGATTGTGTGCCGTTTCCGTATTGCCAATCATGAAGTCCCAACCGGTGAACAGTTTCCATGAAAATATACATTCATCTTCTTTTTCAGACAACTTAGACATTCTGGAGTTTTCTGCCATTCTGTAGAATAGGAATTCCTTTAAAATAAGCCCGTCACAAATTATGATTATGAATCAGATAGTTACAAAAAGTAATGTTTATATTTTGGTTTAGGTCTTTTGACCTAAAATTTATCTATGTTCACAACTCCCGATCTTAAAATCTCACATTTATCATCATCATCATTCAGCCAAAATACGTTTACTGGACGGACATGTGGTGAGAGTCAAAATGGCGGGTGTACCTTAACTAATCGAATTATCCCATTTACCAAACAAAATTACCTGCCTAAAATGTACTAGTAAGTTAGTATCCTAGGTTTTAAAAAATTGTACTTTCTTCAGAACGAAATTGTATCAAAACTTAGGTACACTCGCCATATTGACATCAGGATGGCGGGTCTTTGTTAATATATAAATATTTATCCATCACTCATTAAATATAATTATATCGAGAAAATGTACCTAAAATATACCCTAAATAAAAAAATAACCACACTTGATCAGTTGATTAGTTCCTGAGAAATAAAACAACTATGTTTCGGAATTACTTATTTCTATCATTATCACGAAATATTGATCTAGATGCATCTACACGCAGACTTATTTAGATATATGTATTTAGCCAACCCAATTGCAAATTATTATGTGAATAAAAGAAATCTTATATAGGTAGGTTGGATAGGTCGTAAAAAGCATTGTAACAAGCTTTTTGATAAAGTGTGATGTGGGTACTTGGTAAATTATTTATAATTTGTACTCTGTAATGAAATTATGACAGTTAGGAAAGATACTGATAGATAGAGTGCTTCCGGGGATAATTTATGTTGAAATTCACGGAAATTTTTGGAAATATTTCACTACATGGTAAATCATTATGTGATGGGAAATGTTGTTTGTACACACAATACAATACAAAACACTTTTTGCTGTTTTTGTTGTGTGTGTTTTTGCTGTGTTTGTGTTCCATCTCAACAAAACATTTTTTCCCACTTTTCATAGTTAATAATTCTATAACGATCGCAATGAAAATTATATGAATGATTAAGTTATCCACGTATGATTAATAAAGAAACAGAGTACTAAATTATGAATAATTTACCAAGTACGTGGGTACGTCACACTTTATCAAAATTGTTTTTTTTTATTTAGGGTACATTTTTTCGATATAATTATATTTAATGCGTAATTGATAAATATTAATATATTAACAAATCCCTCCATCCTGATGTCAATATGGCGGGTGTACATAAATTTTGAAATATTAATTTCGATCTGAAGAAGGTACAATTTTTTAAAATCTAGGTACTTAATAATACATCTTAGGTACATTTTTTTGGTAAATGGGATGGTTCGATTAGTTAAGATACACCCACCATTTTGACTCTCACGATATATGCCTCCTCCATGCATCGCAACAAGGACCGGTCCTGTGCCTCTCGCATCTAGCAGATTCATTCATGTGTATAGTCGACCTCTTAGTCACTTTACTACTTTTCATAAAAGCTCTAGACTAAGGTTGAAATTAGCAGAATACATACATACATACATACAATACAGAATACAGAATACAATTAAAGCGAAAATAGACCTTGACGGTTTATGTCGTGAAAGTGACGTTCAACCTTAGGGTGGTAAAGCAACTACGAGGTCGGCTATACATAAGTGTAATACATACAAAATAACTAACTTTCTCAGAATGGCGACGAAGCTATAAATATAGACGGCGAGTCCCGTGAGAAAGTATGCCAGCGGCATTCGGTACTGAGCTCTTTCTACGTTACTGTAGTACCCGTAGAAGATGGGGGAGCATTTCAGAACCCCCTCGAATTCCCATAGAGTCAGAAGATTCGAGGCATTACGCTTTTCTTCGTCCATGATGATCTTTCTTTCGCCGTCTTGCTGTGGGTTAGCTGTCAGATACTGAAATGGTTAAATTGAATGTGTACAAAATAGTTTCGATGAATAGAATACAGGTTCGAAAGTTTTACACAGTCTTTGCTTAAACCGAGTATAAAAATGCGTAGTATTTTTATACATAACTTGTCTTAGAATAGAACATCTGATCAAATTTAAATAAGCATTGAATAACATTACTAACAAAATAGATAATGCTGTTTTTATGTGATGATATTGTGACTATAGTTACAAACCTCAGGTACAATAACAAAAACAAGCAGTATGAAGCCAATGACGAGGTTCACCCAGAACAGCCAGCGAAGGAAGGTGAAGTAGGAAGCGACCACGGAGCCGAAGTGAGACTCAATCTCCTTGATACGAAGCTCCCACGGGATCAGCAGGTTGGAGGTGTTGGCTGCCTCACGCTTCATTTGCTGCCAGTACTAGAGGGAGAGGAAAGTAATCAGAAGAGGCTAGAGCAGACAACAACATTCCAGTACTGGAGAGAAAGAAAAGTAATCTGAAGAGGTTGGAGCACATGTGTATTACCCGTAGATATAGGAAGAGGTGTACATACAAGTACTTACACCTACATGTCACTGGTTATGTTTAGTTGCCATATAATGCAAGCAAAAGGCTAAAGAAAAAACAATATCAATTATTAGAGTGTGTCCCGCTTACTACTTCATAACTCCGTGATTTTAGCATAAATAGTGATAAATGATTTTATTTCTGTAAGTAGGTTTATACAAACACTTTTACATGTCAAACATTTTTTTTTTTTAGTAATAATGATCCATGTATTTAATCTTTTACAATTAAGGTCCAGTACCCGTGCTGTAAAATCTGGCTTATAAAGAGATTGTCGCGAAGGTATGAGTGACGATGCTCTACTAAGCCAAACTTTTTCAGAACTCGATCGGCCGTGTCCAGCAGATACTTATTAATAAAGAATAGAATAAGATTACTTACAGTATTCAACAAGATGTTGAATCTAGCGTAGATGTCTCTGGTGCTCTTGGACTGCGCCAGTCTTTCCTGAAGCTGGCCCTCGTGTCGCTTGATGTACGCTTTAGCCTGTCAATAATGCTGGTGTGAAAAGTTGGGAAACTGAAGAATACCATGTCATAACACCACGCCTTGTTTCCCCGAAGGGTTAGGCAGAAGTGTACCTATAGTACAGCCACATTTTGCCAGTTATGTTTAAGTCCCATGTAATAGGGAGCGAGCCTATTGGCATCTACCGGGCACAAATCCAGACTCCGGGCTGCTACTGAGAAATTCCAGATAGAAAACCCAATAACACTTTGCCCGACCTGGGAATCGAACCCAGGACCTCATGCTCAGCAGTAGCGCTTGCGACCACTAGACCAACGAGGCAGTTCAATATTACATGGCCCTAAGGCATTGCCCAATTGATATTGCTATTTGGCTACACCACGGGCATACATATATATCATGTCTACATCTTACCATCTTACATACATCTCTATTCGGAGTCATCTCAGTACAAGTGTCATCCACTTTCTAGCTTCGTCGTGTACGTCGTTTCTTTGATCTTTTGCAACTCCTACTACCATCAACATACATACTTGCTTTCCTCATGCCCACTTACGAAAGTTAACCATACGAAATTAATCTTATACGCGAAACAAATAGGGTCTACTTTTAAATATCACCTGATGCACGATCTTGAGTTTCCTCCTCATCCCAAGAGGCTGCTGCTTCACAGAGCCTAGGACCTCCTTGTGCAGGTGAATGTTCTCGAAGATCTGCTCCTGCGTCACCACCGCCGCCAGCTGAGCGTCCTCCATTGATATTGCGGTGCTGTTTATCAAAGTTAAGGTATATTTTGACTGGCACGACACAACCATTATTTTTGTCTTATCATAGATTATATATCTATGGATTGTTCTTGGATGGCTTAATACAAAAACTTTATAACTAATCGACGAATAAAAATAATTACATAGTAATTTACATAGTAGGTTTTTTTCTTACATAGTGGTATTCGAATTTGTATGGGGTAAGGTACCACAACTAAAAAGTGAAAAAAAAAAACCGACTTCCAAAAAAAAAAAACTACAAAGTGCAAAATAACTTTGATTTCGGAAGTCGGTAGCAAAAAACGAAAATACAAAACCCAAAGACTGTGGTTATATTCTCTATGATAAAACCCGACCACCGACACCGACTTCTGAAATTTTTTTGGAAGACGGTTTTATTTTTGTAAAAAAGTTTTTATTTTACAGGGGTTCAGATAGTTTAATCAATTAGTAAAAATATTTTGTGTCATGTATTTAGATTGTAGTTAGCCACAAAATATAAATTGAAGACAAACATGTGTATATTTTTAACCATTGTAGGTTAGTTTTCTTGTACCTAACATTTTCAATACTTTACCGCTTTACTTGGCCGCTCTTCGTATGCCTTCTAAAAGCTATCGATGACATCTGGCGTCAGCGTCAACGTCAGAGAGCATTTTTTAAGGTGCACTTGGTGCAGTGAGCGTTTCAAAGATATTACATAAATACATTCCTATAGCAAGCACTTGAACACGGTAAACAGCGTGATGCTCTATGCGGCCGATGGCGTTTATAGCCCAGTTCACAGCTATAAGCGATGCCACTTGCGACGCGACTTGCGTCAAGCGAAACCCGCGCGGGTGTCCCGTCGCGCGTCCTCTACAAGCAAGTTACTTCGTGGTGACCCTTAGAAGGCCGTGTCCTAATCAAAACCAAAACGTCTTGCTCGATCAGTCAAGTCATGTGCGTACATTATTATTCAGGTAAACGATTGCGTAATGCATGTTCACGCGACAGTCGCTATCGGTTAAGACGATCGGTCAAGCGACACGCGTAGGTACCTGTTTCCGTCCGTCGCTCTGCAAGCTGCGTCGCGGTGACCCGTGGCATAAAACAACTTCTTTCATTTGTTTTCTGCGTAGTCGCTGTCGCAAGACGCGTGTCGGTTGAGCGTTTAGCTCGTGGTCACAGATTACTCAATATTCTGACCATCGAATTAAATACTCACTCTCCAGAGCTAGTAGTAAAGACAGAAGACCGTCGTCTCGGCCTGTTCTCGTCAGCTAGAAAGGGTGATGACGGGCGCCTGGCTCTTCCCTTACGAGATCTTCTGACGCTCGCCCTGCGCTGACGCAACACTGCGCTCAAGCTCGCCGAGTAATCTTCGTCTTCTGAACCATCTGGGAAAAACAATTCATTTTCTTAAACCTAATGCGCTGGGATAGCTCGCGAAATACAAATTTTCTTACGTTTTTTGCAATTTGCAGCTCAGTATGGTTGTATGGTAATAAAAAAGTCAGACACGCACATAGCAAATATTTATGTTATCGTTAGTCTTAAAACTCTCTAAGGCCGGATTTCACCAATGAAACTGAACGCGAGCAGCACATATAAACTACGTTCAAGAGTTGTCTGTGTCATTATTCCAAAGAAAATAATGACACTAACAGCCCTTAAACGTGGTTTATGTGCTGATCGCGTTCAGTTTCATTGGTGAAACCAGCCCTAAGTTAACTTAAATTGACCCGTAACAAAGACATATATTCGTACAAATTGAACTAAGACAGCTCAGTCTAGCGCATTCGCCTTAACGGTAGCCTACGAAATTCTTATATTTTCGGCAATTTGCAGCCTACGTTTGCGACTCAGTATCGGATTGTACGTTGAAGAAATATAATACGCGCATCCCCATTCATCAACATCCCAATTTAGTTGAGGTCAGCGTAACATGTCTCTATTATCCATACTCCTCATATTAGTTCCTCATATTAATCCCCCTCTAACTAGTGATACAGAACAGTCTAAAACAGGGTGTTTTATTTAATTGTTATGGTAAGGTAGGAAGGTATACATTACACCAAAGTTATATTTATCCATGGTAAAGGTTTTTTAAGAGATGAGACCAAACTGAATAATCCTTTGGTCATGAATGGTAGCCTAAGTATTGTAACACATGGATTTGATTTCCAAGTGTGTATCACAGAAGCAGTTGGTAGCTAGCCATGCATTCAAAACTATGACGGGCTTTCAATAACCGCTTATAAATTGAAGCTTTATTCAATACTCACATACTAAAATATTGTAAAATAGATATTGTATATCATAAATAACGTTTACCTGCTCTTAAAGCATTTAAACATATGCAAATGAAATACTTATGAGCTATTTGTTTACAAGTTGTGGTTATGACATATGTATATTGTCAAATCAATAGAAATGACAGCTTTTAAAACAGATCACAGCTGCCAGCTGCCCAGTCGCACTGCCAGCCCACAGAGTTTTGGCCACTCTTCCTGGTTGGTTACCCAGTGGCCCAGCCAGTTCAATTCGTTTATTCAAATCATGAAATACAAAGTACGCGCCGGTGTTCATACTTAGGTAGGTACTCTAGGAATGCATGTGATTTTCGATAAGTGTGTCGCTAAAGTATATGACTAACAAAACGTAATGTTAATGCAGTACTCATATCGTCTGTTCAATATACGAACATAATATTTAATGCAGCAATCTGTCGGCGAATGCACAAACCGAAGGGTCAAGTAAAAAGGGACAAGACTGGCGTTCCCCTAAACCGGTTGAATTCAAACCGCCCAACCTTAGCAATTATAAATTTAGGCCAACAAATTGCCTTTTTTGCATCTGGATATCAGTAAAAAGTAAAACAGAACGCTGTGAAAATAACGGTGGACCCATGGTGTAATAAAAGCGTAGCGAAGTCAAACCTGTACCTACATTGAATATTTTTGAAAACACAAATTGCTATGAGGTCTGGAAACGATTCTAATGCCGAAAATATGTATAGTTTTTACAATTTTAGACGGTTTGTCTGAATGTATGTTCCAGCATCACGCAAATACTACCGATAAATTTTGTTCAAATTTTGCATAGATATTCCCATCCATTGCATAAATTTATCGGTTGGAGACTAGACCAGACCACTAGACAAACGAGGCAGTTATAGGCTATAACTGCCTCGTTGGTCTAGTGGTCGCAAGCACTACTGCTGAGCATGAGGACCCGGGTTCGATTCCCAGGTTGGGCAAAGTGTTATTGGGTTTTTCTATCTGGAATTTCTCAGTAGCAGCCTGGAGTCTGGATTTGTGCCCGGTAGATGGCAATAGGCTCGCCCCCACACACATACATGGACATGGGACTTAAACATAACTGGCGAAATGTGGGTGTACTATAGGTACACCTCTGCCTAACCTATCAGGGAAACAAGGAGTGATGATGTTATGATGTTATATTCCCTATAAGTCTGGTGAGTCTACATGCTACAAATTATCACGCTATTTGCGACCCTATAGTAAATAGCGTGATAATATTGCAATTTGTTCGTATTCTTCTATAGTTTACCGCAATTAATGAGACAAAAGGTTAAATATTACAGATATTTTAAATGATTATCGTCACTTACCTTTAAGGAGCTAAGCAGTCAATCATGACATTATACGGGATGGATTATTGAGATGGGGCAATAAGGGCAGGTACCTTAACCTTTGACGCTACAAGAAAACTGTCTTAGGAGATGCCCTTAACTTTGAAGTATTTTGGTCTGCATTCACAGATTTTGAAAAAAACTTACAGTACACAAGAAAATGGGCAACTTTCACAAAAACCTTTTTATGATGCCAATCTATGCAGGAGCTAGACCACAACCTCTTAAAGCAGAATTATTTTAATCTTACTTGAGTGTGGGAAAGAGATGGAGCTAGACGTCCTGTATAGTTTCATCTCTTACTCACACTGAAGTAACATTAAAATAATACTGCTTACAGAAGTGGTGGTAGGCCCCCTGTTTCTTATAGGATCAAATAACTCTACTGGAACAACTGAGGTTAGAGTACTAGATAAGTAAGAAATTGGAAAAAAAAACTTATTTCGTAGGGAATGAGACTGAGAGGAGGGAACATAATGACACCAGTCGAAGTATTTCATTTCTTCACTGGGCTGAAAAGGGAACGAATACAGCAGATAGAATAGTTACAGATTTAACCTTTTAAATGATTATTATCCCACACTTTACCTATAAGGAGATAAGCAGTTAATCATGACATAATATAAATACGGCTATTTTAGTCAACTTTCAACAAAGCAAATAGCTTAAAGGTTCGATGACTGCTTTGCAAGCCTGAGTTCAATTATCAAACTCAAACTCAAAGCATTTATTCCAAATAAACCAATTACAGTTACTTTAGAATTGTCATGGGGTCAGTCAGTCAGAAAGATAAAACCAGTTGCCCATTCCGAAACGGAGTAGGTCCTTATGGAGAAGAACGGGCAAGAAACTACACGTACACTCTTATAATTCAATGGTTAGGTGACTGTTAATGAGACCCTGTGTTAACAATCTACTGTTATATTATTTAAAATAATCACTAAAATAAACAGCAGTCACTAAAATAACTTATTTTAGTGATGGCTATTCGTCAGGAATATTCAGTCTGAATGAATGAAGTAATAAGAAATATTCTGAATGCATCAGTCAGTGTATCAGTGTTGTGCCGTTAGGTACGTAGTAGTATATGCAGCAACGCAGGAGTTCATTAATTCACTAAATACGAAAAACTTTAAAGCAAAGGCTGCGGGTGTCGACCTCACGACGCGCTGCTTCTCACACGGACATCTGGAGCTAGACCACCACCTCTTAAAGCAGTATTATTGTAATCTTACTTGCGTGTGGGAAAGAGATGGAGCTAGACGTCCTGTATAGCTCCATCTCTTTCTCACACTGAAGTAACATTAAAATAATACTGCTTTAAGAGGTGGTGGTTGGCCCCCTGTACGTCGCTGTTGCTTGCTCCCGTGTGAGTCCTGACTCTCTTCATATTTTCGTAGTATACAGACTAGATTTATAAAAATGTTGCTGATTTTCTAGTAGGTATATTGTGTTGTCTTCCGACTTCACAAAGTCGCGGGCAGAAGCTAGTTCTTTGATAAAATTATTCCAGCTTGATGTAGTAGAAGGCTTTGACCATTTAACCTAGTCCATATTGGTCATCTAGAAATTGTGCGAGGATCACCTACAGAGTGAAAAACAGCCACCACATACCTAGCCGCTATCTACGCATTCTGTATATCAAACTGAATAACATTGAACAAAAATTATTGCTCAGAAACGATTTCTGTTTTTGGTGAGAAACATTGCTGTTTACTGCATCTCGCTAAGTATCGCACGCAAAATATTGTGCTCATGTGCGCTTTTAAAATTTTTAACGTGACAATATTTTCGGAAGAAAAATGTATGGAAATATCTACGAGTACCTATATGAAGGTGCTTTTAAATTTCTGCCCGCGATAACGTGACTCACTCACTTCGTGTGCATGCAACAGTAGGTACAGGAGTTGTGGGGCTATGTAAAGTTAATTGATAACATTTGAAACTTGTTTTCGTGAAGAAAAAAAAAACGTTGAAAATTAAACCTCCAATATATCCGTAGCCAGAAGGTTCTCGGATATGGTCCAGTATAAAAAAGTATCACAAGTGACGTGGAGAACAAGTTACACGTTAGTCTTTTTACACCGGTTGTAATGGTTATATGCTCGATGGAAAAAATAATATATGACCATTATTTTTTCCATCGAGCATTAATAATAATAATGTGATACTTTTGTCAAAAAAATAAATAAATAATGGACATATATGAGCGCCCAAGCAAAAAGGGTCCAGTTCTCGGCATTTAGTTTCCGAGATATACCTACGCAGTTTTGTAAAGTTGGGTGAAAAAATTGCATTTATCGATTTTAATTGATTATTAATGAATGCTCAATTATCTACAAGTTCATATAGTAAATGACTTTATATGATGTTTATAAAAGTACTTAGAAACATCAGAAAATGTACCAAAAATCAAACTTTGAAAATGCTTTTTCTTAAATCAATTTATTTCAGAGTTTCAACTTCAAATGTCTAATTAAAAAAAAATGTGCCAGTTTTTGAATCCTTTTTAACCCTTATTATCAATTGACTATTCTAGATACCGAATCTAGTCTTAACTCAATACCCCACTACTGGACCCTTTATGCTTGGACGCCCACGTATTATTTTCCCATCAAGCATAATTTGACCATTATAACGGGTGTAAAAAGACGCCTAACGAAGCCGAGAATTAATATTATAAAATAATTAATCAAAATTAACGTATTAAATTTCGCGGTACAAAACTACGTAAGTAGCAGAATCCTCACAATTAAAAAAAAATGATATTATGTCCTTAAAGTACATTCATAAACAGTTTTTCAGTTAAGACTTTTAATAATTCCATTAAACCTCGAAGTTATAGGTACTACTTACTAGGTACAGTAAACGACAAAAGTCGTTGATTATTTCGGAATTTTAAAACGCTTCTGAAACTTTGAACACTTGATGTTACCCGACTTATTATGTAGCTGACTGCACACATACACTTGTTCAGAATTCGCAAAGCATTTGAAGGTATAAATTCGCTGATTGTAAATTATATTATTTTTACGCAAACAGATGACAACTATGATAAAGTGTAAAATGATATTATTAGGTATCTCACCTCCAGCAGAAGGCGAGAATTTGACTTCGTTGCTGACAGGAGTCTCCGAAGGCAGGTGGAACAGGTTGACCCCTGACGAGGACATGCTGCCAGGGTCTGCCCAGGTCACCGATAGCCGGTCTACCGACGGCTGCGGAGACGACGGCGGCGGGTCACAGGAGCCCTACCAAAGAGAAAAGTAAACTTTTAGTAGATGTTCTTTTCATAAACAGTCAAGGAAACGTATCGTTAAGCAGAAGACAGATAAGGAACTTCATTTGCAATTGAAATATCATGAAAATTTAAATTGTTAGGAATTTGCTTAAAAATATTTTTCCCTGACAAAAGCTGCGAGAGTTCAAGCTGGCGGCCAACCTGATGGTAAGGGGTTACGGCCGCCAGCGGACATCTGCTATTCTGAAGCAAAGCAGCTGGCCTATTCCCGTAATTAGATTAAAAACGTTCAGCCTTTTCCCAACTATGTTGGGGTCGGCTTCCAGTCTAACTGGATGCAGCTCAATACCAGTATTTTACATGGAGCGACTGCGTATCTAACCTCCACAACCCAGCTACTGGGTAATAGGTACGATACTCCTTGGTAAGACTGGTTGTTCTTTCGTACCAAAACACTTGTCAAAGATGAGACTAGTTGAGACTAAGATTTTGCAATTGCTCTCAAAACTACAGGAGTCTCTCGTCAGGTGCGTTGCCATGCTAAAATATAATGTGAAAGGTCACATGTGTCTGGCTGACCACACTGGCACTTATAGGTACAGTTCAAACTGGATCACAGCAACAAATTGGTTTCACTGTTCAGGCACCTACCTACCATAAGTACCTATACCCACAAGCTAATGAGTATGATGCCTACATTGAGTTAGAAAATTATTTTATTAATTGAAGGAAAGTGGTAAAACCTTGGTAATACTGACCACTTTGTAAGCTATTAGTAAATTACAAACACAAAAGTAATTCATGTGATGTTGTTATTTTAATTTAGTTTTCATTACTTAGCAAAACGACGACAATTATTATTCACTTAAGTTCGTGTCAGATTTTAATTATACCTAGTTTTTAGTTTTCTACTTTTTTACTTTATAGCTGTTGTAACCGTTTTTTGGAATGCAACAAAATAATATACAACACAATGGCGAAATTATATTTTGGTATAAGTATAAAAGCTGACTGTTTCTTTTATTAAAAAAAGAAGTATTCAAAATAAAACTTTTGCAGTCTGTTTAACAACTTAATTTGGATCAAATCAGAAACAACGCATTATTAACAAAACTTTTCAAATCTATTCCATAATGTACACTCATAGAAAAAAAAAATGCTAAATTACCGTTCACAAAAATTCGAATAACAATATTCAAAGTTCGAACAGACAGATGTATTATTTAGACCAATTGGAGAAAGGTACTGCGGCGGATTATCGGGAAACGACTGACGCAAGGCAGGCCGCACACGAACGGCATGAAATCCTACTATATAAGTTAACTACTTGAGAAATTTTCTTGTGTGTGTAGATAGAGTGGCGCTCCATCTGAACGGCGATTGTGCACGCATTATCATGTATCTACCATACCTACCTACTCATTGTCTAGAAGTTGTCCAGACACGTAAGTAATTGTTTTTCTAGTGCAGTTGGTGACTGCATCATAGGTCTAGTGAGCGGTAAAAAGCGGGAGTGCTAAGCGCGGAGTTCTGGGTACAATCCCCAATAGCATATTGGTGAATGGCCACAGCTGCTTGCTGACTACTCTTTCAGGTAATACAGGCATGAGGATAACGTTATGTTGGTATAAAAGTGAATCGTAACCGTCGTACTTTCTAGAACTCTTAACCGAATAAATGTGAATAAAAATAGAATTTCATCCCAGTGTGCGAAGAGCCGCAAGATTCTAAATTAATATAGACTGTGCCCTGTTATTGTAAGGTGTGGTGAAGCTACTTATGTACAGTCACGGACAGAACTGATATCAAAGTGTGAAAATATACGATATCACCTAGTATTACTTTGAAAAATAAGTAAAAGTCCTAGTAGATAAACTCAAATTGAAAAACACGGAAAAGAGCTTTAAGTTTCTAGCTCGAGGCCATTAAACTATTTAAATTATTATGCGTAGTTAGGTTTATTTTGCTTATATTCAGTAGGGATTAACATTTATAACACATCCAAGTTACCTTGATTACTAAACAAATAAAACACCCGCGACATTGAACCGTGGTCCGTGGGTAATTTAATTAAAATGTCATGTCGCATATTATTTGAAACAACGCTGTCGGCGACTGTCCTCGATGATAAAGTTGTGGCCATCACGCATAAGCCACATTCCGCCGCAAAGTGAAACAGAATTGCAAATTTAAAAACAGAATAATTATTGATTATGGTGATTTTTTGTAACCTGGGGCTGATGTGTCCATGGGGATTTAACTGATGTACTTATTCATTTAAAATCAATCTATACCACTTCTGTGGGCAACGGTCTCACTATTTACTTCCAAAGAGAGAGGCCGGCCCTTGGTGGTTCTGATAGCTGGAGGCAAGATTTTTTTATAATAATGTTTCACACCGCAAAAGACCAAAGAAATGATGGATATATTGTGGGAAAGATGGTATGACTAGAATGGGGATGAATAATTTCTGAAGACGGCTAACAAAGATGAATGGAACATGAAGAGATGCTGCGCCAACCCCAAATAAATTGGGATCAGGGGGAAATGAATGAATATGAAGGAGGATGACGAATGCCACTCTGTTTTTAGGGATGGGGCACTATGATAAGAGACCTAAAAGACTGGATTGTAGTTAACACACTGGACTGTATTCATTGTACGAGTAATGAACTATTTAAGCCACGTGATCGTTTTAACATCTGAATACGGAGGACTGCCGTCTTCTTCTTCTTGATGGTACTGTTAAATTTTATTGGCCCAATACTTCGCCAATTCTACGGAATCGGCGGTGGCAGTGAAGAGGTCGCTTTGACTGCACGTTTTGGCGAACAGAGAGCAGCAAGGAGGTGAGACATAGTCTGCGATGCAGTACAGAGGACCGTGGATTTGTCTATAGGTCCAAGCTTGGGAACAGGCGGACGGAAAACTTAAAAAAGAAAGTTTTGAACATGAATCTTCTAGTAGACCACTGCGATGGTTTCGAAGAAGATAATAATGCCAAAATCACCACATTCCGAAGCAATTTTTTTCCCCAAAAAATTCGCTTGTCCAAAATGAAATGCAAAGTATGGGCCACGCCCACTGACCACAGTGGCCACGAATGACCAGTAACGTGACACGCAGCAGTCCATCTTGTAGTGCCAATGAGTGCCGGTCCCGCACTGATTAACTACATAGGGCTGTTACAAGAGTAGTTAAGTATATTTCTTTTTTGTAGAAAAACTCAGTTTCAACTTGAAAATAATATCAATATTTCGCCAAAAACGTGTGTGTATAGAAAAAGGTCCATTCTTGTTCCTTTACTGACTTAGTATTAAATAGGTACTTATTGCTTCATAATGTCATCGTCTCAGAATGACAATCAGCCACCTAGGGGCCAACCACCTCTTAAAGCAGTATTATTATAATGTTACTTTAGTGTGAAGTAAGATTACAATATTACTGCTTTAAGAGGTGGTGGTCTAGCTCCTGTGCACCTAATCCGAAGCGTAAACCCGAAGTATCGGCCGAATATTCGGAAGTTTTCTATTACACTTCATTCTATTTTGCTCGGTTGGTTCGGATCTGACCGAACTTCATCTTGACGTTGGTTCAACGAACTACATTTTGACTTTTGGTCAGATCCTGAAACGACAGAACGAAATAAAAAAAGTGTAGTAGAAAACTTCCGAACATTCGGCCGATACTTCGGGTTTACGCTTCGGAGTAGGCCAATGGTATTGTATACCTATGTTATATGATATTCATGTCAGAGTGCACTTTGTCTGAACGTAAAATGGAACCACCTAGGAGTGAAATTCGTAAATTATCTGTGGTAAAATGTCAATTTTACTATGTAAATATGTTGAATTTTCTGAAAATTTAGGATTTTTTTCTCAAAAACTAGGCGTTTGCGCAGTGTGAAATTTTGCGAGTGTTTTCCATGAATACCTCTATACGCTATAAAATTGTGAAGCTTCGCACGCGCGGGTAACCAACTGCAGTGGATCCTTTCAATTTTAACCGACTTCAAAAAAGAAGGAGGTTATTTATGTGCGTATGTATTTTTTGTCCTTTTTTTTAGGTATAG
Organism: Fissipunctia ypsillon; assembly: GCA_947568875.1. Taxonomy (NCBI): domain Eukaryota; kingdom Metazoa; phylum Arthropoda; class Insecta; order Lepidoptera; family Noctuidae; genus Fissipunctia; species Fissipunctia ypsillon. Next base: position 29,638,143 of record OX387643.1, read on the forward strand.
ATAAGTATAGAATATTATTTTTTTGAAAACTGACGAAGGTTTTAGAAACTTGACTGTATTTTAAACCTCTGCCTACCCCTTCGGTGATTATGGCGATGTGATGTTACTAGTTCAGAAAAAAAAACATAGGGCCTCGTCTGCGTAGCAAACGCGACTGCTAAGGTCTTTGGAAAGACGCGCAGGTCGGACAAAGTTCTATTGGGTTTTTCCATTAGGAATTTCTCTGTAGCAGCCTGAAACCTAGATGATGGCCATAGGAACTCTATTACATGGAGCATAAACATAACTGGTGAATTGAGGGTGCACTATAGAATACCTCTGTCTATGTCTATTCAGAGAGTACATACAGGCGTAGGCGTGATGTTATATAATTAGCACTTCGAGTTCAACACCGCACATTCCCCGGTCAAAAAGACATAAGTATCTCGTGGACGAGGGAAAGTAAAGCTAGGAAAATTAAATTGTTTAGCGAATGGACACACTACGTTAATTTATTCCATGATAAAGCCATTTCATACAACTATCAAAGAATGTTAATTGTGATTCGAATATTCGCCTAATATTCTCTAAAAAGCAACTAGTATGTGTGGCACCCCTGAAGGTTCATTCCATTATCTTGCGCCCTCCCTATCGTTTATATCACTCCGAATAATAATTAAGAAGTGATTTTTCACCAAAGATAGCGAGCGATCGATATTCTACTAATTCGTGGAAGCTTTTTTGATACGCTTAGAGCTATTATGATAATTTATGTAATCGTATCAATTCATGTGGCACGCACGCGCGCTACTGTCATATTTTAATACAACTGTCATGTTTCAAAACATTTTCGTACCATGTGGCGGTAACATAATTATATATGTTACTAGCTTTTGGTCGAGGCTTTGCCCGTCTAGAGGTCGGAAATTATCTCACGGGAGCGAATTGCTGGGATAAAAAGTAGCAATCCAGGTCAGGATCTACCTGTGTCTGTGTGTCGAAATCTTCGAGGTAACAGACAGACAAATATATTTTTTTTCGGAGAATAATTCTCTACTCACCCGAGTAGAGAATTATTCTCCCCGATGAAGCCACGATATCAATACCTGGTGAGGATCAACGTCGGCGAGTAAGTACGAAGACCATGGGAACGTTTTGCGGACGTGTGATTTAAAGAAATTACCCCTTATGGTGGGGGCTCGGTTATGTTTTGGACAGCAATAAATTCCTTGAACCGTACGGAGTTAGTCTTCATAGAAAATGGGACATTGAATGACATTCGTGCATATTGGAGGTCCTTATTCCTCATGTACAACCCGCATTAATTGCCCTTTGAGACAATTTGATTTTTATTGATGATAACGCTCTCGCGCGTCATTTTGGCGAAGTGGAAGCGTACTTATATGCAAGAGGTCGGAATTCATCGTTTGGATTGGCCAGCTCGAAGTCTCCTCCTATATCTAATATAGCTTATCGGGAATTTTCTGAAGCGACGAGTAAGATCAGTGCAGCCCGATCCGCAAAACATCAGTGAGCTAAAGAATAAAACTGCAGTGGGAACGTATTCCACAAGAAACTATTGGGAATATCCTCGACAGCGTGCCCAGACGAACGCAAGCTGTCATTTTAGTTATTAAACTTTTACTTCATTGCTTTTGTGCGGTTAAAAACTCATTATTTTTTTTTACTGTTTTTTACTAAGATAACGATTAAGTACACTACTGACTGTTTGGACTTTGACATAATTTTTCATTGATTTAATCAAAATATTATTATGACGAAATTGACAGAAACAACTCTTTTAGTAATCAACAAGATTCTGAGAGGCTACGAATAATCAAATTAACTGAACCTATTTTTTGGCCAAAGAATCAGCATTGCCATACAACGCTGCCAGTCTTTTGGGGACTTTTCCTGTAGATAGCGAATTTCTTGATGATTCTTCTGTGATTATCTTCCTGCGTTTTTTATACATATACTTGATCATATTATTATTATTGTTTTAAGACTGTTAGCTATATAAATTAAGGGGCTCGTGGCTAAGTAATAACAGCCGTACAGGTCGCTCGATCACGTTAAGCTGCGCTTGCCGCGATCGGTCCGTAGATGGGTGACAATCTTTACATACCGAGACCCCTCCGTGCCTCGGAAAGCACGTTAAGCCGTTGGTCCCGGCTGTCATTCTTGGATCTTTGACGGTCGTTACGGGTCGTCAGAAGCCCGAAAATCTGACAACCAGTCCTACCAAGGGATATCGCGTTACCCAGTAACTGGGTCGTGGAGATCAGATAGGCAGTCGCTCCATGTAAAATACTGGTATTCAGCAGCATCCAGTTAGACTGGAAGCCGACACCAACAAAGTTGGGGAAAAGCTGGCAGATTCACTGTTAGCTTTTTAAATTACATATGTAAATATTATCTTGGAAATCCTACCTATTATAATTGCGAAAGTGAGTTTCTTTTGTTTGTTACGCTTTCACGCTAAAACTACTGAACGGATTTAGATGAAAATTAGCACATGGGTTGACCATAACCTGGAGAAGGACATAGGCTACTTTTTATCCTGGATCGCAGACGTAGTCGCGGGCAACAGCTAGTGGAAATATAACTGAAGGTACCAATGAAATACGTGAGGTCGTTTTCTTTCTTCAAAAGAGTTTAGGTGTCTATTCAAATACTTGTTTCCAATTGATGTTATTACACCTTAAACGAATTTCAACTTTATTGTAGTAATGAATACGTCGATTTCAGAATGACTAGTAAATACTATTAAAAAACTCATACAAGTATTTAAAGTTGCAAACTGAACTTTATGTGAAGTTGAAGAAGTTGATCTTCCAAAAACACATTTGTTTATAAGTTTGACATACTCGTAATAACTAAACGAGTGCAGAGTAATTGGCACTTCGCCGTCGATATGTATCATACTTTACGCTAATTAAGAATATCTAAATGTAATGAACCAGTGCTGAGTCATCGTAATCTTTTATGAATGACAACCGTAGCTTAATTGAAACGTTTATAAACTGGTTTCAAGAATAATTAAGGACCTAATACAAGCTTATGTTTTGAAACTAGTGGCATAAGCATAGTCAGCCTATAATGTTCTTACTGCTGGGACACAGGCCTCCTCTCGGTGAAAGGGAGCAGGCCGTAATGGATTACGGCGGGCCCGCGTGGTCCACCACGCGGGCCCAGTGCGGGTTGGTGGTTATCGCTGTCTTCGAATTTTTGGTTAGATAGGACATACCGGAAACTAGTTGATTAGGTACAAAATATGTATACTACGGCTCGAATAATTAATTTGTCTCCCATTGATTTCCAAACTGCACGGTTTATTAAATAAATATTAATCAGGGCAGTTCAAGAGGACTGCTAACGCTAATCAAGGGGTACTGAGTTTGATCCCCGGGTCGGACATGTTATTGGGTTTTTCTGTAGCAGACCGCTGTCTTATGTCTCAAGACATTGTATACATTACAAACGGAAAACGACTCTCTAGGCTTTGAGTTTCGGCAAGAACAGCGGGGCAATTGCGTACCTAACACATTATCAATCGGAATCGGTTTCATTTTGATAGTTCAACAACATTCATTGCGTTATTTACGTGTTGAGTAGACAAATGTTTCGAACTTATGAAGCAATGGATTAGCAATTTGCTTCAAAAAGATTCAGATTCCGATTGATAGTGTGTTACGCAATTAGGGTGCAGATCGGCGGGCACGGATATGATGAGACATAATAGCTTATGGCAGTGTGGCGGCATCGCCACAATGGAACGCGTCACACTGACGTCACGCAAAATCCTGCATCGCGCAATCAGAGTTTACCACGCGACTAGCATATATACAACATCCCGACATCAACCGTCGGGCAGTAGCCCACCAGACACAACACCCGTCTGGTCGGAGGATCCTCCCTTTTCTATGGCGGATGAGTGAACTTTACACCCTGTTCCTCATGCCTCTAAACTGGTGACCCCGAACATGAACGTCAGCGCAGCCTTCGTGCAACTACTACAGCGTGACGTCATCAGCATCACTTCCTCGAGCTTTCGAGCAGCGAGTCACACAGCCAGCCAGCACCCACGGCTTCAACGGGTATCCTGACCACCAGCATGCAGCGACCGCGCATACCTGGTCATCACCCTCAGCCTCATCAGCAACCTTGGCACAGCACACTGCACTCTCGGCCGGTCGAACAAGCAGAGCCCGTCAAACCTCTCCTGGTCGACGCCAGCAGTCAGCCTCAACCCGGCGCTGTACCACATCCGACGCACTGGAGCATAACGCAGCGCCACCCCGACTCACTGGGGGCATCTCCGTAGACAGTTCCGACTCACCGCGAACTATGCGGCTTCCGGATCCGACTCACTGGAACCTCAACTGGCCCTGGCAAGCATCGCAAGATACACGACTCTGCCCACTATCGACCTCCGGTCTCCGGAGGGGAGTGATGTGGCGGCATCGCCACAATGGAACGCGTCACACTGACGTCACGCAAAATCCTGTATCGCGCAATCAGAGTTTACCGCGCGACTAGCATATATACAACATCCCGACATCAACCGTCGGGCAGTAGCCCACCAGACACAACACCCGTCTGGTCGGAGGATCCTCCCTTTTCTATGGAGGATGAGTGAACTTTACACCCTGTTCCTCATGCCTCTATAGCAGAAACAATCACTCTTACGGCTACGATATAAAGGCGCTGTCAATCTCAAATTGTTACCACTGATGTGCGGTTAACTGTACTACCCTGGAGAAGCGGAAGAAGAAGAGGTCCACTAGTGATTTTCACTAAGCTTACGATACTATAATTAAAACACAAATACCAAATCACAACACTGTCTAAACGTCGAACACCGCCTTTACCGACTGCGCAGGGTATTACATTTCGTTAATTGGCTCCGTTTAGAGGCCGGGGAGTGCCCTGATTGTCTGTAATTACACTTTGTGTACCTTTCCCAGTAATGGCGACGGCGCTTAATGTATTCACAATTTTGGGTGTTTGAAGGTGCCTTGTATGTGGGAATTAGAGCGACCGAATCTGTGCATCGTCATCGAAAATTGTAATGATTTTGTTATGATGACGTGAAAATGAAAAGACCACGGTCTGTACAATCAGCATACCATACTCTTTTGCTGGGCAGTTACATGGATCTGTGTGTAAAAGGCAAGTTAAGGTAAATCGGTTACTTAAGCTGAAATCAGACACCTCATTCGAGTAAATGTTCATTTTTGTTTCATCCCACGGTCACACGACGACAAAATTACTTAGAAATGATCGTTCAGCTTCTCATTTCATATAATTTTTGGATCATTCAATGTGCGAGTGTTTTTTGAGGAGCTCGTGGCTAAGTAATAACAGCCGCACGGGTCGATCCATCAGGTTAAGCTACGCTTGCCGGGGTTGTCCGTGGATGGGTGACCATCTTTACATACCGAGACTCCTCCGTGCCTCGGAAAGCACGTTAAGCCGTTGGTCCCGGCTGTCATTCGTAGATCTTTGACAGTCGTTACGGGTCCGCAGAAGACCGAAAGTCTGACAACCAGTCTTACCAAGGGGTATCGTATTACCCAGTTACTGGGTTGTGGAGGCCAGATAGGCAGTCGCTCCACGTAAAATACTGGTATTCAGCTGCATCCGGTTAGACTGGAAGCCGACCCCAACATAGTTGGGAAAAGGCTAGGCAGATTGATTGATTCAATGTGCGAGTGAATGATGCCGAATGCCGAAATCCAACATTGTTGGATTGGTTCCGTAATTGATTCGTTTTACACTTTTGATCCATTTTGTGTTTAGACGTTTCCCTTCGAGAGACATAATTAACAAAAAGTGAAGCGTCTGACATCAGCTTTAGACGTGAAAACCATACAATTTCTTACTGCAACTCCTGAAAGCCTGAAACAACAGGGGCGATCACCAGAAAAGCCCCAAGACAATGAAGCTCGACGAGTGGTGATAGGGATGGTGGAATAGGGTTGATGCCTGGGTAAAATTGTAAAAAAAAAGAAATTATATTTAGACCGTCAGTCAGATAATTAAAAAAATATTAGACACGTATTTTTTGCTTTATCATATTAAGAGGCTGACAACAGCTAAAGCGCAATCACTGTCGGACTGCATAGAAAATAAAGAGAAGCGCGATTGCACAACGCTGGTAATTTATTGCAAAATATGAAGCAATTATTTATTTACATAAAATCTATTATCTATGTATTGATTGAACTAAAAATTAAAACACTATTGCGTTAATATGTTACTTGTAGAATAATCTGACAAAAAATCAGAATGATTGCATAAATATACATATTAGTATGGTTTTTAATAGTTAAAAGACATTTTTAGAGATATCTTCATGATTTTAGCAGACTTACCTGTAACTAACACAACATCTTATGAACCTCTGGGGGCCAACCATTACCTCTTAAAACAGTATTATTTTAATGTTACTTCAGTGTGAGAAAGAGATTAAGCTATACAGAATGTCTAGCTCCATCTCTTCCCCACACTCAAGTAAGATTCCAATAATACTGCTCTAAGAGGTGGTGGTCTAAGCACCTGATCCACAATAAATTATTTGAATTTGAATTTTTTGATCGTATCAAATTATTCAACACACTATCTTACTAGCATATCCTGAAGAATATCATATATTTTTCTAATTTTGTTTACTGCAGTGGATCATATACTTTTAGGCATGGTAAAACATGCGTATAGCTCCTATAGTTCCCTTATTAAAAGTGACTTAGATAAAACGCATTCAAATTTGGGAGTGGGGGCTCGCTACGTCACAATTCGGTATAAAATCTCATCATGCCACATTTTAAGTCAATGTACCGCCGTTAACTTTTATTACATAAAAAAAGAAAAAATACGTGTCCAATATTTTTTAATAAACTACCTGACGCACAAAATTTTAGTCATCATCCCTATTGCTTGTCTCGACGAGCCCATTACATTGTTGGCTACATTCATCCTTAGGCCTAATTCATTCACTTTGCGTTTAAAACTACAGACCACATGAAAACATGAGTAAAGGATGCGCAACAGCACACAGCATCATTCCGCCGGCCCCCTTCTATCAGCGGACATCTAGACGCACTGCAGATTACCATCCTTACCTAGTTGCTATTCCACCAATTCGCACTAAGCGTTTCCAAATGTCTTTTGTGATGCGCACAGCAAAGGAGTGGAACTCTCTGCCTGCGTCTGTGTTTCCGAACGCATACAACCCTGATCTCTTCAAAGTGAGAGTGAACAGGCTTCTTCTGGGTAAGCTCGCTCCATCGTCGACTTTGTCTCTGTCATCTCTGACCTAGACTAGAGTCAAGAGCAAACCTATCTCAAATAAAAAAAAAAACAGCGTGTATGAAAAGAAGCAGGTTATGTTATGCTCCACAAGGGAAGCTTCACAAGGGGCTTGCGACTAAGAAATAACAGCCACACGGGTCGATCGATTAGGTTAAGCTACGCTCGCCGCGGTTAGTCCGTGGAAGGGTGACGATCTTTACATATCAAGACCCCTTCGTGCCTCGGAAAGCACGTTTAAGCCGTTGGTCCCAACTGTCATTCGTGTATCTTTGACAGTCGTTACGGGTCCTAAGAAGCCCGAAAGTCTGACAAGCAGTCTTACCAAGGGGTATCGTATTACCCAGTAACTGGGTTGTGGAGATCAGATAGGCAGTCGCTCCATGTAAAATACTGGTATTCAGCTGCATCCGGTTAGACTGGAAGCCGACCCCAACATAGTTAGAAAAAGGCTAGACAGATTATGATGTTATGCTCCACAAGATTACACGTTATTATTATTACAAACAGTAGTTTTACATTGTTAAGTTTTATTATAATTCTTAAAACGGAAAAAGAGATGATAGTTTAGAGAATGATTAAAAGATGTGTTGTAGGTAGGTACATTAAGTTAAAACCAAAAGTAGAAGAGAATTTTGGTACAAAAGGAATCTACGGTAGGTTTAGGGACCTCGCGCATTACGCGGCCACGTTCACGACTTGTCGCACGTCTGGCAGCAATCTTGGTCGCAGAAGCTTAAAAGAAGAAGGATGTTCGGCCACACGACCGGTCGTCAGACCAGTTACGGCCCAAGTTTCTTTAAGATTGCAGGCGGTCGTGGTCGTGGCTGCAAAGTGCGCGAGATCCCTTATGAAAGATTAAGTTCGTCTAGTGCAAATAAAGTCACAGCACATTCGCCAATAAGATGGAATAGGATCACTCTTCGCGAACTGTAAAATTAGCTTCTAACACTAGCACTTAACGGTGGTGGCTCTTAATTTGCCTCGGGCTAGGCTTCAGCATCCTCGTAGATGATCCCAAGGTACTGCGAGAAGAGTTGTATACTAAATAGCTTGTTTAGAAATCGTGGGATTCGATATGATATAAAACCAAATAATTAGTTCGCTTTCAAAGCGTATTCGGTCACCTTAGTGAGGTTCGATGAATCATATTTCTTTCTGGAATTTAAAAACTAGTTGACGTCAGTCGAAGTGAACTTTATAGCAAAGAACTACGTGAAAAAGAAGTACATACCTGTGGAGTTAGCTCCGATTTTGTGGTATCAATAACCACTCTCGGCCGAGGCTCCAATTTTAAGATTCCACGTTCTCTACCCTGCACAAAGAGAAGGATTTTTTTTGAGCTGATAACATAAGATAATTTACGATGATTTATTTGTCCAAAACGTGTATCATGAGTCCTGTAGATGAGTTTGTTTGTTTAGAAGACTAGCGACGGAAAGGTTCAACTAGGTACTGAGGTGGCGACATGTTGTCAAAATATCGAGATTTCTGTGCTATATCTAAGTGTTTAATACACATTAAATGATGGTGAAAACCGCACTCAAACCATCTGTCCTCCAAAAAAAAAAAATCTTTTTATATTATCGTGTACTCGATACTCATCGTGTCTGCGGAGTCTAGCTAGCGAATTTAAAATAACCCTGTATAAATATACTTTTTACTTGTTGTGCTAATTATAATATATTATTATTTTAGTAGTTTTTCAAGCTCATCGACCGGTTTTATATAATATTAGACAAACAACACTTTACAAAATATTGCAGGTATTAATTATTGGTGTAAAGTATTTTGAAGTCTTTTTTAAGTTATATCCTGTAAACCTGTGCCCACTTTTGCTTAACTCTCTCTTGGTGGACATCCTCAAGATATCTTGTGGGTCGATGTGGTTTTAACCAAGACACTGGCCAAGAATTTAGTTATTGTCTCGAAGATAGACAATACCTTTTTAAGACATGACATTGCTACTTGGGTAAGAGGGTGCATCCAGAAAATTGCTAACGAACGATGCAAATATTTAGCTGTCAAATATTTCGAGGTTTTGATTGATTCATCCGCAGGATTAATTAAACATAAACATAATAAACCTATAATGTTCCCACTGCTGGGACACAGGCCTTCGCTCCGTGAGAGGGAGTGAGCCGTATTCCACCACGTGGACCCAATGCGGTTTGGCAGGATGAATTAAAACAGCGAAATATTTGACAGCTACCTATGAATGCACCGTCATATGTAACTTCTAATAGTGTAAATAGTTTACTATTGTTTATTAATTCCTGAATAACTTTGATTAAAAATGTCGTTTTAAATGCATACAGAAAATACGTATAAATCTTAAATTATTATTACACAATAAAAAAGTACTTTTTGGTAGGTATCCTAAGCAGAAAAGCTGAAAACACAACTTTGTCAACTTTAAAAATAAACGGTACAACACATAACAGTCGCAAGTACACACAGCAAAATAGTTTACTCTTCGATCACAACAGAGAATCAGATACGAAAAAAGTTTCCATGTCAAATATATTAAATTAAAAAGTGTTGTAAGTACCTTTGCGTCCATCGTGTGCCGCGATGTAGACAGCGGTGGCGGCTACTGCTGTGACGGCTTCTGGCGCGAGTTGAAGAGGATGCCTGCGAAAAGGGGCATACGTCGAGTTTTCAAACTTTCCTCCACTGCCTTAAAAATGAGAATAATAGCATAATATTTGGGGACCAATATTCGTATATCATAAAAATACTGAGTTGTACAAAAGGAAGCTTACAGCTTTCATGAAACCTGTTTACCTAAACATTACCTTGTTGGTAATGTCTTTATCTTGGTTGACCAAAAATCTTTAGCCCCATACGTAACTGATGAATATCTAGTCAAAAATCAGAGATAACACAATATTACCACATTACCACCACAAAGCACTCGATTACCACTTTTATATGGTTCCGAATTAGAGTTTAAGATTATCATAACACTCGTTCACTTCATCATGTTTCCGAATAACAACCTATACAAATCATTAGATCACATTCTTCTTGATCGGTCCTGGGACATCTACTTATCCACTTTAATAAAATTCTGAAATTCATTCACTCACTGACAACCAACGCACAGTCTAGACCGCTAGGTTTAGAATTAGAATTAGAAGCATAGAATTTTGCACACGAAAGGATTTTTGAAAATTCATTCTCTAAAGGGGTTAAATAGGGGATGAAAATTGGCACGGAGTTCGTCATTTTTGGGGATGGGAAATCCCATCGGGTGCACGGTTTTCTGATTATAAATACTTAACTAGATTTTGCTCGAGATTTTGTTTGCATCTTCACCCCTCTGTTTGGCTAAGGGGTTTTTCGCTAAGGGGTGTAGGTTATAAAAATCTTTTCATAACGCACTTCTACATCCTTTAAAGAATTTCTAATAATTCATTATTTTTGTTCGCATTGGTTTGGACTGAATGTATGTCAGTCAATCAGTAAGTCAGTCACAAAATCATGGTTTAAGTTATGCGTAGGCAATGTATTCTGTTTGGTTAATGAACTGCAACTGTGTTTTTATCTACTAAGCAATACCTTTTCAGCAAGTTCGAAGCACACGTGTTGAAAGTCTCAATGTAAACAATATTATGACGCCATGTCAGTCGTTAATGTGATTAATGTCGAGTGTATGTACTTACATAAATGTGTGTCAATTATGTCATGTTACTTTCATACGTCATGATGGGGAACAAAAACACCGGCGAGTATTTTATGTTTACTAGGTTATTTGCCTACTAGAGGAATTCTGGCTTATGTTCACTGCCATCCTATACCTATTATAACTGTAATTTGAAAACATTGTAGAAGATAATTATTTTTAAAAGAGGCGGAGTTTCCTGCCGGCTCTTCACCATAAGAAACGACCAATTGGAACCATGCACCTAGCTTCACTTACATACATTACATCGACACTTATGAAACGTCACATAAGTGCCAGTGCGTCACAGTCATGCAATGTATCTATGTATGTTTAGGGGGTGATTTTTCAATCGTCAGATAACTTTTATCTGGGGGATATGTTTGACGTTTTGACAGCTTTTATATAGAAAATGTGTCAAACCGCCATATTTATTCCTCAGGTAAAAGTTATCTGACGATTGAAAAATCAGCCCGTAGTGAAATAATAGTAGATTATACAACAAGTGAAAAATGGGAATTTAATTCGAGGGACTAAGTTGGATCCCGAGAGCAGCGAAGGATTCTAGATTAGAATCCTGAGCGGAGCGAGGGTTACAAGGACCGAGATGAATTTTGTTTCACGATTTCTGTATTCTATTTTTACTATTGACTGCGAGAATATAAATAGTAGTACAGTATTTATATTTATCACATTTTATTATAGATATTGCTTTTTATTGACTAGGGAGCTGCCACGTTGCTCATAGATGAGTACAACACTATGTTGTACTCATATATGATCAACTTTTACTATGGATCCAAACCTGAAATCGCGAAAAAAAATCAGCAGTTCCCTACATTTATGTTCGCATAACTCGTCAAGTTGTAGGGAACAGCTGATTTTTTTTCGCGATTTCAGGTTTGCTCCCATAGTAAAAGTTGTTCATAATGATGAGTGCAACACTATAGTGGCAGATCCCTAGCCAATAAAAAAAGCAGCGTGTATAATCGGTAATAAGAGAACAAAGGATTAAATATAAACATTAACATGTAGTGAAATTAGAACAGTTTTCGAAATGCAGTGTTATTCGTGCTTGTTCCAAATTCAAAATGTTTTTATTCACGTAAATGAGAGTTTTATTCAATGTTATCGATGAATTAAATGCCCTTTTTCGAGTGACAATGGTAAAAAATATATTTTTTTATTTTTTTATTTTCTTCCTATTATTCTGAGGCTAACATAGGCTTGCATAGGCTTTTTGGCTTGCATAGTATTGTTTAGCTCTAGTTATGGCTAAAATACGAAGAAAAAAATTCGAAAAGTTCCTTTGGTCGTAGTTTTTTATTTACAAAAGAAATAGATATGTTAAGGTTTTTTTGTTCTAATCATATCAAAACCACTCAAAAGAAACACCAATAAGTAGCAGTTACCATGTATCCTCACTCAGTGCTGGTTATAGCATTACCGGCGCCCGGGGCGAGATTTCTGCGGCACCCCACTCCACTTGGAAGAGCAGTGGTGGTCCAGTGGTAACGGTCAAGACTAAAGAGCAGTGGTGACCCAGTGGTAACGGCCCTGACTAAAGAGCAGTGGTGGCCCAGTGGTAACGGCCGCGACTAAAGAGCAGTGGTGGCCCAGTGGTAACGGCCGCGACTAAAGAGCAGTGGTGGCCCAGTGGTAACGGCCGCGACTAAAGAGCAGTGGTGGCCCAGTGGTAACGGCCGCGACTAAAGAGCAGTGGTGGCCCAGTGGTAACGGCCGCGACTAAAGAGCAGTGGTGGCCCAGTGGTAACGGCCGCGACTAAAGAGCAGTGGTGGCCCAGTGGTAACGGCCGCGACTAAAGAGCAGTGGTGGCCCAGTGGTAACGGCCGCGACTAAAGAGCAGTGGTGGCCCAGTGGTAACGGCCGCGACTAAAGAGCAGTGGTGGCCCAGTGGTAACGGCCGCGACTAAAGAGCAGTGGTGGCCCAGTGGTAACGGCCGCGACTAAAGAGCAGTGGTGACCCAGTGGTAACGGCCCTGACTAAAGAGCAGTGGTGGCCCAGTGGTAACGGCCGCGACTAAAGAGCAGTGGTGGCCCAGTGGTAACGGCCGCGACTAAAGAGCAGTGGTGGCCCAGTGGTAACGGCCCTGACTAAAGAGCAGTGGTGGCCCAGTGGTAACGGCCGCGACTAAAGAGCAGTGGTGGCCCAGTGGTAACGGCCGCGTCTAAAGAGCAGTGGTGGCCCAGTGGTAACGGCCGCGACTAAAGAGCAGTGGTGGCCCAGTGGTAACGGCCGCGACTAAAGAGCAGTGGTGGCCCAGTGGTAACGGCCGCGACTAAAGAGCAGTGGTGGCCCAGTGGTAACGGCCGCGACTAAAGAGCAGTGGTGGCCCAGTGGAAACGGCCGCGACTAAAGAGCAGTGGTGGCCCAGTGGAAACGGCCGCGACTAAAGAGCAGTGGTGGCCCAGTGGTAACGGCCACGTCTAAAGAGCAGTGGTGGCCCAGTGGTAACGGCCCTGACTAAAGAGCAGTGGTGGCCCAGTGGTAACGGCCCTGACTAAAGAGCAGTGGTGGCCCAGTGGTAACGGCCGCGACTAAAGAGCAGTGGTGGCCCAGTGGTAACGGCCGCGACTAAAGAGCAGTGGTGGCCCAGTGGTAACGGCCGCGACTTATGAGTTTGTAGGTTGTGGGTTGGAACCTTGACAGGCGCTTTCCTTTGTTTAAATTATTTTATCACAGACATGTGACATCTACCAACCCGCACTGGGCTCGCGTGGTGGATTATCTACAGCCCACTCCCTCTCATAGAGAGGAGGCCTGTGTCCCAGCAGTGGGAACTGATTACGCTTATGCCTCTCCACTCTTGGAGAGTTGAGAAAATTTTAGCTCCGCCTCGAAAAGCTTATGTTTTCTTTTGTCCATTTATGCAGAGAAAGGAGAATGCAGGACGCAAGAGCGAGCGTAGCGACGAGCCTAGAAACATTGGCACCCTGCCTCGTATATACATACGTTAAATTTTACACATTTATACAAAAATAGAAGTTACTTTGTCAACTCATGCAGAAAAGTTCGAGAATTAGCTAAATGTAGGATGTGAGAGCGAAAGAAGCGAGCTCGAAAATTTTTGCTCCCTACATTTACTACCCGACACGGTACTGTTCTCACTCATAAAAAACAGTAAAAAAAATATCAGAAACTGAGGTTATGTCCCTTTACAGCTAGTCTCTCAGTAATTAGTGGAAAACTGCGCAAAGGTGGGTTGTTAAAAGGGGTGAGACGAGCGGGTTGCTAAACATCGCACATCCACTGATATTAAATAAAACGTCCTTTGAACACGTACTAATTGCTTTAAATAAAAATTTTACAGTAGTTTTTTTTTTCAGTTTTAATTTTTTATTCTATATTTTTCACGTCCATTGACGAAATCAATGGTTTAAGGATCCTAATTATTTTACCACTGAATTCGACTCGAATAAACTAGAACCTATGTCCTATGTTGGAATTATGCGCAACATCAATGTAAAAGCAGTCAAAACATTTTAAATATTGCCTACAAATTGGCTTGTTTTCTCGATTAGAAAAAACACTAAAATGTTACTTCACTGTCAAAAGTAGGTAGCTAGAAAATGTGTTATAAAATAAACTCATCATTATCCATATAGTATACTTTTAACTCAATTGATTTTTATCCTATGCAGCATGTTCCCTCTTTCTTACATTTCTATCAGCCATTATCTCAGTATTCACCCCTTTTCTAGCCGCATTACGAAAAAACTAAAACAACGAAGTAAAAGGTCCCATTAGATGGAGGACTGTGCCTTATATCGCTTGTCGTCACTGTCACAGTCTCGTAAAGACATGGCTTTTGACATGTTATTCTTTGAATCGGTCACCCCCAATTCACCCCCTGCTCTTTAAAAGCGTATGTAGACAGGAAGGGTCAGTGTGTTAATTCATAATTTGCACCTTTTCTTACATTATACTTAAGACTGAACAAGTGCTTCGACTCTGGGTCTCGCGTTTTCAAACTGCGGTAATTTTAGATAAGTTTGATGGTAAAGGATTAGATAGAAAATAAAAATATTTCTGTAAATCCCTATCTTGGAGATAAAACACTACACCTAGGGAATCTGCATTATGCCATTTTTATACATATAACAACGTGATCAGTGGGCGGGCGATTGTTTTGACTTGCCTTTTATTTTTCGTCAAAAGGTGCTCACAGCTATTATTCTAAGGTACTTAATTAATTTGAATCCAAAAAAATTTTTCATAGAGTTTTGATTTTATATTAATGAAATAAAAACAAAAATCTAATCTAAAAAAATAGCGCCATCTGTTCAGAATCTATCGCATTAAACTGAGGGTTACCTTCTGATGAGGGATGAATTGGGGGTGTTTTGTTGAGGAACCTTTAGGGGTTGTTCAACGGGTGTTCTTGATAGTTTTCAAATAAACTGTGAGATGGCGCTTTCCAACACAAAGTTTGATTTCGCTATCTATACAACGTGTAATTTTAATCATTGTTTTAACCTCTAAAGGAGTCATTGTTCACATCATTATAAACAACTTTTACTATGGGACCAAACTCGAAATCGCGAAAAAACAATCTGGTGTTCCCTACATTTTGAAGAGTTATGCAAATAGAAATGTAGGGAAAAGCTGATTTTTTTGGCGATTTCAGGTTTGGTCCCATAGTAAAAGTTGTTCATAATGATGAGTACAATGGCCCCTTAGGAGATTAACACTGTTTAAAATTACACTTTGTATAAATAAAAATGAATGTTTGTATATTTGTCCTCTATGCGCTGCCATACCGTTAATCCGAGTGCGATAAAACTTTGTCAACTTATTGCTAGAACTTTCGCGAAGGTTTAAAGGTATAAAAAAAACACGCGGACGAAGTCGCGGGCAGACGCTAGTAACCTAGTAACTTATATGTTTTTCGTTCAGAATACCCACCATACCTTTGCTGATAGAGTCAGACTGTTTACAATACCTAAAGCAAGATCAGTGCACTGTGCAATAAACAATAGTCCATGTCCCCATGACTTCTAGCTATATTGGTCTAGGGTCACATGCCACATTAGTCCTGGGTCAAAATAGCTGGAAGTCGCAGCAGCGGTGGCCCAGTGGTAACGGCCGCGACTTGTGAGTTTGTAAGTCAAGGGTTCGAACCCAGGCAGGCGCTTTACTTTATGTAAATAATTTTATCACCAATGCTCTCAAAACAGTGAAGAAAAACATCGCGAGGAAACCAGCATGCCCAAGAACCAAAATTCGAAGACATGTGACATCTACCAACTAGTACCAACCCACACAGGGCCGCGTGGTAGATTACAGCCCACTCTCTCTCGAAGGGAGGAGGCCTGTGTCCCAGCAGTGGGAACATTATAGGCTGATTATACTCCTGCCCTTATCCCAATGTATTTGGTGTCGGTGCAGCATGTGTTTTTAGGGTTCCGTACCTCAAAAGGAAAAAAAACGGAACCCTTATAGGATTAATCGTGTGTCTGTCTGTCCGTCTGTCACAGCCAATTTGCTCCGAATCTAATGGACCAATTAAGTTGAAATTTGGTACACATATCAATTTCTGTGACCCAAACACGGACGTGTTACTTACGTAAATAAATGAATTTAGAATATGGGGGGTCTTTTTTGGGGGAGTTTTGCAAAGTATACCGTATGATATATCAAATGAAAGGGCTTACTGTGGGAGTCTAAATTAGATTTTTTCTATAATTTTAAAATAAGCAATTTTAAAGTTATTTAAGAAAATAGAATAAAATTGACCATACCCCTCTTATCTCCGAAACTATTGAGTCAAAAAAAAATTAAAAAAAATACAGAAAATAGTTCTATACCTATAGATTACAGGAAAACCTATAATAAATCTATGGTCTTAAAATAACACGGTAAATCTGTCAGTATTGTGCTTACAATCTTACATTTGCAGATGGAATGTATGGGAGAACATGTTTTTCAACTTCAATGTTAAGTTTATTCTTGGGATAATTCTGTCTCTTCTTTCTTCATCCCAACTACGGAACCTTTCATTGCGTGTGCTCCGATACGCACTTGGCCAGTTTGTTCTTCCATACTTCTCTATTAGTCGTCATCTCCGTAGTCGTCTTCAGACTCTCTAGCCATATCATTTTTCACAGCGATTAAGTGAGCATCTACTTATACATATTTGTGAAATACTCATTAAACTATTGTTCTTTAAATTATATAATTTTAGACACGCTTTAATGGTTGCATGTAGTCCTGCTTACCTCACAGCCTCCTTAAAACAGAGATTAAACTGTATCTAATAATGTCAGTGAGAGTTCTTTGACCTCTTATCAGGGACGGTTTAAAAGCTTCGTTCCGTTAGTCTAAAATTAAGCGGTCAGGATTTATCTCAAGTGATAAGTCAGATGCGTGCTACAGCTCAATGAAATTCTTTTGTGACGTGATGATCTCTGTTGACTTTGTATGAAGCTCAATGTAAGATAGTTTTATTTTTTAAATATATGTTAAACGAAGTGCCAATGTAACCTTTAAAAATAAAAGGAAAACAAAAATAAAACGTATGCAACGCCGATCGGTAGAGAGGGTGATTATGATTCATAATGATCATCCCAAAGGCAACATTGTCGTTAGAAATAATGATTAGTGCAGATGTGCTATATAGAAGTCTTACATAAACTGGAATTTAGTTTTTTATGTGCTTCGTAATATGTAAGTAATTTATTTAATGTAACAATATAGTCACATGGCTGACATCTGCTAGACGCAACTCCATATTATTTCGTGTAGTCATGTCTTAACTTACACGTATCATAATACGTCGGAAGGTCATTTTCTCGGTTCTTTATACTTATTTATAACAATTATGAGGTAGATTTTAGGGCAAGACGAAAGAAACGATGGATGGACTCTGTGAAAGATGATGTGACTAACGAGATGAAGACTAATAGAGAAGTATGGAACAAAAAGACATGTTGCGCCGACCCCAAATAAATTGGGCTGAGGGCAGGAGAATTTTGATGGATTTCAAAAGCTTTAAAATTTATATTAAGTTCATAATCATCATCAGCATTTTAGTCCACTGGAGGCCTACGTCGTTTAACTGGATCGATTACTCTCAACCCACTGTTACCATCCAGCCTGCGAAGACCGTCGCTGCACTTAACCAGAAGGGTCAACCTAAACCATTTTGTTTAGCAATAGTTGTAAGAACTTTAGATACTTATAAAACACGTCCTTAATTCATCTGTAAGCTGTCCGTGTGCATAGTCTGTCTTATTTCGTAGGTACATAGATTATATTATACTACGACAAATCTTTGGTAACTATTGATAAAGTTATGATAATAGGCACAATGTGGTCTGGTCTAATAATGTTAACATCATCATCTTATCATGTACTTCTATAGTACATGAGTCTACAGGTCACTGCGGGTCATCTAACTGCTTAGAAAAAGATAAAATGCACAAAAAATGTGTGATATTATTTTCAAAGCTGAAGTATGATTACAATGAACTACTGTTGTTCCCAGCCGTGTTTCTGGGTAATTTTATGGGTTGAATTCATCTGGATATGTACCTACTTATGAGTTGTGATCAACATAGTCCTTTTTGTAGATCACTTCCCTTCCAGCAAGTTGGTAGGCATTTCTAGAGACTAATAATTGTTATTAGTCTAAAAAAGAAACAGAAAGACAACTGCCACTGTCAATAAGCAGCTGTTTTTAATTTTCTTTTTTTTAATCAAAAACATAGTAATTATCTCTTTCGCCAGCTTGCATCATTATTTATCCAAAAGTAAGTAATATTTTTCATAATACGGTTAAAATGCATAGAAGTATCAAAGAACATTAACGGCCGAACCCAATAACCTATTTTCAGTAAAAGACAGATCGCTATTGATGGTAGACAGTATAATTCTATCTACCCTTATGTCCGGCCGGTAAGATTTCATAATCTCCTTTACGGCCGAACTCAATAACCTATTTTCAGTAAAAGACAGATCGCTATTGATGGTAGACAGTATAATTCTATCTACCCTTATGTCCGGCCGGTAAGATTTCATAATCTCCTTTACGGCCGAACTCAATAACCTATTTTCAGTAAAAGACAGAGTGCTATTGATGGTAGATCGTATAATTATATCTGTCCTTTTGTCAGACCGGTAGGATTCCATAATCTCTTATAGATAATGGGACGTTAAAACCATAGATATATAGGTTTTTCTATCTCCAGTATACCAAAACTTAAAGGTTATTGGGTTCGGCCGTAAAACTGTTTGGACCAATATCTAGGTAGCGACCTTTATAAAAAGCTTGCATTTAATGCTAGAAAGCTGCTACATAGTAGGTACATTACGCCACCTCTTCTGCGAAGGGGATAGGCACAGTCGTCTGATAGACCTACATTCTTTTTCCAGTTCTGTGAACCGTGTTGACGCGAGCCCAAATGCAGACACTGCTACTGAGACATTGGAACTGGAAACACCTAAGAAAGATGTAAGTATAACTACTATTAATACTGTAATGTAACGCCATATTTGCACACTTGATTATTGATTGATCGATTGAACTTCCAACCTGTATCTCGACAGTCGTGAAGTGCAATTAATAGCCTTATGGTGCACATCTAAACAATGTTGTTTGCCGATCCTAAATTCCAGAAGCCTGGTTTTGGGAAAACAGCTTGATTCAAGATAAAAATCTTACGAAGTGGGGCGCAAAGTAATGTCATAATGTAAATGTGCTTTATAATTTTTTCAAATGGCGTCATAACATCATTGTGATTTGATACTTTGTAGACAGATAGGGAATTAGTTGACAATGCAATGGACTACACATTACACACATCTCAGGTAACGATGGAGATTTTGAAAACAATTCCCGGACCGTGTGATCTCCCGCTTTGGCGATGTGGATCACCCGATCTAATGGCGCGCGGCACTCTGCGTCCTTCTTGGTTT
The DNA here is from genome assembly GCA_947568875.1 of Fissipunctia ypsillon. Classification (NCBI taxonomy): domain Eukaryota; kingdom Metazoa; phylum Arthropoda; class Insecta; order Lepidoptera; family Noctuidae; genus Fissipunctia; species Fissipunctia ypsillon. The sequence continues at coordinate 29,658,042 of OX387643.1, forward strand.
GGGGCTTTTTGAAGCTCCGCGTTTACCATACCAAACCACAAATTGCGCCCGTCTTGAAAGTCAATATTGAAGAAGAATGCACCATCTAAGGGATAGGTTATTCCTGAAAAAATCTGTCAAAGTCAATCAGTTAGTATTAAAATTATCTCTTATCCTCTTTCAGCCAAAGAAGGCTCAACACACACAATGTCCTATTTAAACAAGCATAGGCGAACTGTGCGTGTACATTTCGACGTTAAATCATGACTAGGTAAAGATCTTGGATACCACTCAGGCATTAAATTACTTCAGGAAAGCGCTTAAATTCGGTGCTTCTTGCTTAACCCTTCAATAATAACGTGTGATTTATGTGAGGAAAGCTTTAAAAAGTTGAGGTGGATTTTTTTTTTATTTTCCTGTTATCTCTCCAAGGTTTTTACCTGTTAGAGTGAAATAGGTAATAAATAGGCACTATAATCATCATTGTAGACTGATTCATAAAAAAAAACGTAATGAAATTATTACTTTTATAAATATACCTATATATTCAAACACTCCTTATCATCATTAATTTTAACTCAACAATATTTTTTGCGTACGCTACACATTTGGCTCCAACTGAACATTAAGCCTTTGTGCAAGCGAGAAGACGCTATTTGATAGAAAGAGACAGTGACATGAATGACCTAATGCACTGGTACGCTAAACTGGCGAAGACTATTCATGTGTTTAAAATGAAATAGGCAGACTAGGGAAACGGCATAGACTAAATTATTCGTGGCGGAGGTGACACTTGGTTAAGCTTTTTAACTACTTTACCGATTAGAGTAACTAAATACTGTTAGCTCTCCGCAAGCTAGCGGTAGGTACCGTAATAAATAAAACGCGCAATAAATAAGACTTGTTTGTGATATAACTCGAATAATTATTTCTAGAATGACATACATTTTTCTGAAATAACTGACACCTAATTCTTTTTCTGTCTTCTAAATTCGTATTAGAGTTTATCTCATAATTTTATGCTTTTATCTTATAATTACTAGAAAAGTTTGCATCCACAAATCATTCATAGATAATCTCTACATCAGCTACTTACGCCCGTACTGGATAAAATAGGGCTAACGTAGTGTCCAATTTTATCCACATAAGATAAATGCCACATACACCTGCCTATAACTATTAAGAACAAATTACCTATAGCTAGAAATGTACAATATGAGATATATCTCTTGCAAGAGAAAGCTTAAGTCAGGAACTCGGGACGAAAGAATCGCGGTGACCTGACGCCACGACAAGTGTCAGTCAGGTTAAACATTAATAATGTGTGCTAATGTGCACCCACACAAACCAACATTGTCATTACTTGTCATCCTTATGCCTCGTCACATCAAAACTAGCGAAAAAGATGCAACACAGCAACACACTACAGCCTCTTACGAGCAAACAAAATGATGTGACAATTCACATCAGTCCAGATGGGGTTAACTATACTAAAACCTCAAACAACAATGGCTTAAACTTTATCGGACGTTACAGAGTCAGAGGAAGGGAAAGTCAAAACTGTGTAAGATTATCACACCTAACTCATGAACTCATTCCAAACCCAGTATACTGCTATTGACTGAACTGTGGATCCTCAATCACCAGCAGAAACCAATTGTATCAACCGAACACACTTTGCGAAAGCCAAATTACCAAAGAAAGAAGTACCAAATTGTTGCAAATATAAACGGTCTTCCCAACCATACGGAACAGCTTTAGAAGCATGATGGTCTCCATAATGAACAGCTTCAGAAGCATGATGGTCTCCATAATTTATTTTAAATAGTAGGTCCAGTAAGCAATCAAATTCTTTCAGCTGAAAATAACTAAACTAATAAAGGTTATTAGAGGGACACGATAATAATGATCGACAATAAACTGAAAAACCAGAACATGAGTAGCAGTAATCCGGTGCGTCATCTGCAGTTATTTATAGCTTTATAACATTATTACATAAACAAATCGATCGGAGAAGGAGCGTCTCATTAAATTAAATTGAACATTTTATAATATTATGTGCATGTGTACATAAGTAATAAAGTTAAAGGAAGATGCAGCCTAATACAGATGGTCAAGATCAATATACGTCAATCAGTTATTAAATAAAAATCAATCTGCTTAGCCTTTTTCCAACTATGTTGAGGTCGGCTTCCAGTCTAACCGGATGCAGCTGAATACCAGTATTTTACATGGAGCGACTGCCTATCTGACCTCCACAATCCAGTAACTGGGTAATACGATACCCCTTGGTAAGACTGGTTGTCAGACTTTCGGGCTTCTGACGACCCGTAACGACTGTCAAAGATCTACGAATGGCAGCCGGGACCAACAGCTTAACGTGCTTTCCAAGGCACGGATGAGTCTCAGTATGTAAAGATGGTCACCCATCCACGGATAACCCCGGCAAGCGTAGCTTATCCTGATGGATCGACCCGTGCGGCTGTTATTACTTAGCCACGAGCTCCTCCAGTTATTAAATAAAAATATACGTAGTTATTTCATCATGAGGAATTTTTTTTAGTATACTGAAAATACATCCTATTTATTGTGATAAACACAAATCTTAAATACAAAATACAATCACTAGCTATATAAAGAAATATACAAAAATAAAAGGACACTTCGGCGTCGTAGTACTCGTCGCATCGCTGTCATCCGGAAACGTGCCCAGAAGACTGGCAGCATTGCCACGTTGAAAGGAAATTATTAAATGGTTATTACATTATATTAAAACATTTATCATTACAAATCGGCCTAGAACCAGCACTTTTTGAAAAGTTACAAAAGGACACTCTAAGAAACGCCTGCCCTTACCTTACCATTTTTAGCTATAGCTAAGATGTGTGCTGAAAAGAGGCTTATTGAAGTGAAACTTTTAGGCGGCGGCAACTATTCGGTAATTGGAGAAGCATTGAGAGTGAAATTTCAAGAACGCGTCACGTTTAAGCACATTTCGTTACATGAGAGAGAAGAAAGATATAACTCTCTATCTCTGTCTCTCTCACTTAAACTTTTTTATTCTTAATTTTTTTCGAAGTTACACGCGTTGCTGCACGCCAATTTTTTTGTGTAATGTTGAAATAATAACCTATGCAATACTATGAATGTACATTGTACATTCATAGTATTGTATTAGGCTATACGATAGTGGTAACAAAACTAGTATAAGTTGGCTTCTTTTTACTACTAAACTCAGTGCTGCGCTAGACTAGCTTTTTTTTTTTTTTTTTTTTTGTGGATGGGAAATCATCAAATGACTTCTCCCGCTCTGGGCGACTTTTACTGACTAAAACCCACCCGTGTTCCTTCTGTTGCCTGTGCCGGGGCCACGGTAACTCTTTCGAACATCCCGCAACCCTAGCTGTCATCGGCCCTAGCGGACCCCGTCAATAGTGCTGACATCTCTTTGAGGCGCGCGTGGAACACGACGCGCCGTCGACTCGGGCTTGGTCGTTACCGGACGGCGAGCTACCCATTGCTCGCCGCCCGCAAGCCCGCGCCTACGGTGGCCGGGAATCGGCTGCCAATTCCCGACGACGCTAGACTAGCTTAAGGTCAGTGTTCCCACCGACGTTCGGACGACTGTACTACAGTCCTTTCACAGTTATTGTACCATGGGAGAAACGAACATCTATACACCGTAAAGACTATTCTTGCTTGCAGCACTCGGCGGCTATAGTAACGCTAGCAAACAGGGTCATCGTATGCACGGGATTTTGTTCTCAAATTGGTCAGATGTAAGTTTCCTCAATAGTACCTCTGATTTTGCATCACTGTCAAAATCACAGTGAATTTAATTTTATTATCCTTACAACAAGGTTGCTGTTGGGTTGCTGCTACTGACAAGTCTGTCAAAATCACAATGATCTTTATTCTCATTGTAATAAGGTTGCTATTGGGTTGCTGCTGTCAGAGGTAAAATAACTGTGTATGGTCTGTACCTGCGCACTCGTTTAGACGTCATAGCCTACCGATGGTACAAAATCATAAAGCCCTTAGTCCCTTCTATGGAACGCCTAAGGTAATCTGTCTCCGTATAATGCACTTCATGGTGTGCAGTCACTTCATGGAGAAATAGGGCAAATTAGTTCGATTGATTACTTTGTTATATCAGACTAGCACTTGCCCGCGACTTCGTCCGCTAGGAATTCGTACTTTCCTCTAAAAAATTTATCGCCTATCCACCCCCTTTGAAGAGCTTTTTTCGAAAAATAATGTTTAGGATCTTTATAATTTATTTGGTTAAATAAGTATTCGGGTCAATTTTTAAGTTTATAGATCAAAGGAATAAGATTTTTGAAATATACTGTGTCCTCCTTTTTCATCACGACACCTAGGGTATTTTATTTTTTAAAAGCGTTTGATACCATTCCATTTTATGACTTAAACGTTATTTTATACACATTTTCGAGTTAATTGAAGCAAGCAGTAAAATCCATCCCTTACACTTTATTACACTTTTCCACCCCGTTAGGAGTTAACTTTTGAAGAGCCCTGAAACATGTACTTTTTTTTTTTTTTTTTGGTTGTATGTATTAGTACCGAGTTTCGAGTAATAATAGCGCGTTAACATTTTTCCTTACTAACTTTGGCACAAGTTAATCTAACAGCGCGTTAACATTTTTCCTTACTAACTTTGGCACAACATACTCTCTCGGTGTGGGGTTGTTTTAACTAAAAGCGGCAATCTTTATTATTCTCTGTGGCAAATACCTATTGCCAAATTTCAAGTGCATTAACCAAAGAAATAAGATTTTTCATATAAACTGTATCCCCTCTTTTCACCTTACGGGTGGAAATTTGAAAAATATTTTCGGATTTTTCCATAAATTGAATCAAAGATTTTTATACCAATTTTTGAGTTAATCAAGCCACGCAGTAAAATTCTCCCCTTAAAATCTAATTACCACTTCGTAAAAATTCTACCATATAAACTTTAACACCCCTAAACTCCTCTTTGAGGGGTAGTTTTTAAAAACGAATAGTGAGAAACTTTATTGCTTACTTAGGAAAATATTCGTGCCAAGTTTAAAGTTTATTAACCAAATGAATATTTTGATTTTTCGTATAAACTGTATCCCCGCTTTTCACCCTCACAGGGGTGGAATTAAAAAAATCATTTAGGATATTTCCAAAATACTTATGACTCAAAGATTATTTATACAAATTTTCGAGTTAATCAAGCCACGCAGTAAAATCCTCACATGTAAAATTGACTAGGTACCCCTTTTCACCCCGTTAGGGGTAGATTTTTGAAAAACCCTGATACAGATTATTCTTTATTTATGATCCAGAGTATAAATACTGAGCTTAGAGTTAACTGAACTGCGCGTTAAAATTCTTTCATACAAAATTTGACACCCCCCAATCCCCCTCTTGGTAGTATTTTATAAAAATAAAAATTACAAAGTTCGTTATTTACTTAGATAAGTATTCGTGCCTAGTTTCAAGTTTATTAACTCAAGGAATAAGATTTTTCATACAAACGAAATCCCCCATTCCCCCGGAATCCCCTTTTCACCCCTTTAAAGACCGAATTTCCAAAAAAATCCTTCTGTGCTCCCCTACATTATAAAAGGAAGCCGTGTGCAAAATTTCAAGTTCCTAGTCCCAGTAGTTTCGGCTGCGCGTTGATATGTCAGTTAGTTTCTCCTTATAAATATCTCCTTATAATAATAGATTGGACGTTTTATATTATAAGCACTTTTGTTTCTAATAGATGTGTGAGTGGTTAGTTAAATGTTGGGAAGTAAGGAAATACAATACTGTTTCTTCAATTCATCCCTATCAAAATATTATCTCCAACCATTGTTGGGTATAAATAACGGCCTACTATTTTTTTTTTATACCCCACCCACACCAACTGCAAATGAAATCCTAGATCATAAGAAAGATTGTTTAACTTAACGTTCATTAAAAGCTACCATTAGGTACCTACATTTTAATTAATGAACACATGGAAGATACAACAACAGCTCAAAAACTACACTCTCGATGTTAGTCCCCAAAGCTGCCCAATTACTTACTTTGTATCTCTAAAATTGGGAACATCATCGCGACCTTTGCGCGGCTCGCTGATTCCTTCCCGTTGACCGCACATGTTGGCATTCTAACAGAAAACAAAAGGCGAACCTTTTCAGGTTTGTTCACAAAAAACCGTCGGTATGGGGCCACGTTCCCTGCGACCCTGCCACTGCTGGAGTTGCAAAGATTATGAAGCACGTAGAAGTGGTAGTTGGTTGGTTTGAATTTTGTGCATACTTAATTATGTATTATTTGTACTTGTAATCAGCCTATAATGTTCCCACTGCTGGGTCACAGGCCTCCACTCTTCGAGAGGGAGTGGGCTGTAAACTACCACGCGGGCCCAGTGCGGGTTGGTAGATGTCACATGTCTTCGAATTTGTGGTTCTAGGACATGCCGATTTCCTTACGATGTTTTCCTTCATCGTTTTGAGAGCAGGGGTCAAGAAAATATTTACACAAAGTAAAGCGCCTGCCTGGGTTCAAACTCATGACCCACAAACTCGTAAGTCGCTCCGTTACCACTGGGCCACCACTCTCTTCTCTCACCAGGCCACCGCTGCATTTGGACTTAGTAGGCTACTGGTTCGGATTGAAAAATTCTTTTGGTGTTGGATAGCCCATTTATTGAGGAAGGCTATAGGCTATATAACATCACGCTACGACCAATAGGAGCAGAGCATCAATGAACAATATTGCAAAAACGGAGAAAATTGATTCCTTTTTAGAGCTTCCGTTGCGTGCGCTGCGTAAACGGTTATAGTTACGCAAAAATCATGTATGACGGGATTGTTCCTCTTAAAAAGTTCTAAAAAAAAGTCCGCGATAGCATATGTCTATCTTTTTGTTATAAAATAATGCATTATTTGCGAAGGTGTTTTCATAAACATGGTATTAATCCTTATCCAAATAAATAGTTTCATAATCAAGGTTGATTAAATACATGTAAATTCTTTTTTAAATTATTCGAATTGAAACTTTCGTTTAGAAATTACGACAGATATAAAAATACTTAAAGCAAGAAAAATGCGCTTAGTGTATTAGTAACCTACACATTTAATTTTTTATTGACTGTTTGAACGTGCTACTCTCTGTCACTACCAGTCGGATTTGAAAAAATATTTTTGCATTTTATAGTCCAATTCTTGAGGAAGGCTATAGGGTATGTAACATTACGCTAGGACCCTTAGAAGCCGAGCAAAACGAAAAAAGTAAGAGCGAGCGCTAAGCGAAAACGAAGTAACAGCGTGGGCAGGCGATGCGATGCGACGGGGTGGGTCGGGGAAACAAGAAATTCATGCGGACGAAGCGGCGGGTAGAAGCTATCTATAATAAAGCTGAAGAATTTGTTTGTTTGTACGCGCTAATCTCTGGAACTACCAGTCAGATTTGAAAACATCTTTTTGTATTTGATAGCCCAATTCTTGAGGAAGGCTATCGGCTATTTACATCTATCTACATCACGCTACGACAGTTAGGAGAAGAGTAAAAAGAAAAACGTTAGAAAGAAAGCTAAGCGAAAACGAAGTAACATCGCGAGCGGGCGATGCGATGCGACGGGGTGGGTGGGTCGGGGGAGCAAAAAATTTCACGAGGACGAAGTCGCGGGAAGAAGACAGTTGAGGAATAAACATTTTAACTCAACACAAGTTACAACCATCCAGACTCATAAAGTCCCAAAAATCCAAATTCATAACATTTCACCACATTCCAAAGTAGTGTTCATAAAAATCCGATACTTCATCATCATCTGCCTAGCCTTTTCCCAACTATGTTGGGGTCGGCTTCCAGTCTAACCGGATACAGCTGAATACCAGTATTTTACATGGAGTGACTGCCTATCTAACCTTCACATCCCAGTTACTGGGTAACACGATACTGCGTTGACATGACACACTTTCGGGCTTCTGACGACCCGTAACGACTGTCAAATATCCGCGAATGGACCCTCCGAATTCGATTCTTATAAATGATAAATGATTTTATTTCTGTAAGTAGGTTTATACAAACACTTTTACATGTCAAACATTTTTTTTTTTTAAACTACATGAGGCCGGCGTTTTCTATCTGACTACTCTGAGAAGAAAGGCCGAAACAAACTCAGAGGTCACAGTCTCTTTTAAAGTCCAGACATAATCTTGGTCAGATCATGTGAAGACCATGTAGGTTGGTGTCTGAAATGGTCTTTTGAGGAAAGAACCACACAGATGGATTGATGGATGGATTATTATAATGAAATGTCAAAATATGCGATATTATTTGATAAATATATTTTATTCTGTATGTGTTTAAGTTGTAGAATAAAACTTTGTGTTGAATATTTGATGTTTTTATAGGATATCCCCCTATGTTATAAGGTTTGAATTTCAATAAAATGCTAACATTATTTGGTAAATCCCTGAAAGTTATGATAAGATTGCCATTTCGGAAAATGTAATCCAAATTATAGATTTTGTCAAGTGGTGCTGGGGTAAACTTCGAATCTGCTAAATTTGTAATTTTGACAGTAAATATCAATTGAAATTTAACCACATAAATAACAATTGATATAAATATCGTGATATAATAATTTATCAGCGAACCCCTGATCGTCAGTCAACAACAACGTCTCAAACATCGTAACATAGACTCAACCACTTAAACTCACCTTTGTAAGTTCGAGTAGTTGTGAGATTTTGAATTTTTATAATTTTGTATGATTATGAAAAGTCATAATCATACAAAGTCACAAATATTGAAAATCTCAAACATCCAAATTCACAACATCTAAATTCATAAACAAACATCACAACCTTCCCATTCAATTTTTTAGTAGCATAAGCGCAGCCTCTTTCCTCACAGAGGCCAACCCATCTCACGTCCCACAACCAATAATCTTTGGTCGAGTGTTGTGAAACCGGCGCGCGTCACTCAGTGCTGGCTCGAAGCGCGCGGGCTCACGTCGCGTCGCGCAAAATGGCGGACGTCCCCACACTATTTATCACATTTATATCTATAATACTGTCTGTAACCGCACAGGATTACTACCACACGCCCCGGATTGGCTCGAAACAACTAGCTTCGTGTTACAATAGTGAAGGTGTTCCTCAAGTAAGTCGAGCTTTTACATTACACTTATTTTTTTGTCTTATTTGTTCGGCTTTCAAGCGTAACTGTGTTTCGTTGTAGCTTTTTAGTTTGTTGTGTTGTTCAAAAAGTCTGATTCTGAAAAGTTTATGTCAAGATATGACAATATACCTTAAAGTAATTTGATTATAGTGTATTTTGAGTACAGTTACCTAGTAAAGCTTTGTTTGTGAGAGCTTTTAGTTCAATCAGTCTAAACTTAGTTGTGACCGCTAAAAGGGAGACCCTTATAGAAACTTTTTATGTTGGACGTAGTTCAAGTAGTTTATCTCAAACTTTTCATCAATAAAGACTTATAAATGAATGGAATAGAAGTTAATTTTAAGTTAAAAAGCTCGTCAAAAGTTAACAACGGAATGTTTGGTCCAACAGTCACATTAGGACCAATTATTTACCAAGTAAACCAATGTCCAGCCCCACATAATGCCTAGCTTTGTCCTTACAGCACAGGCAGTGCTCTAGTGACTTCTACCATCTGGCTTTGTTAGTGACAAATGTTTCAATTTGGACGCTGTTTAGTTGGTAAAATCATATTCACACAACCATTTTGGAATGTGAACATTAATTAACCCTTTATGGTATCCAGATGTTATACCAATACAACAACACTTACTTCTAAGTATTAAGTACTTACGAGTATCTTCTAACACCCGAAGGCCTCTGCATTTTTACTGTGTAACATGGGTTCTCCATTTATTAAGCTGCTTTAATACGCGTCTTGTGCCTGATGAAGCTGATAACGATCCCCCAACAACAACACGGTAGCCTGTTATCAATCTACTGTTGGATGCTGTGGTCTATTTGATGATAACAAGCCCTTAGCCTTATTGCGACACCAGAGGAGATAACGAAGCTATTACTCTGAAGAATATTGATAAAGTAGGTATAAGATGAAGAGGTCGCTTTTGGGCTCCATAGAGTTGGCCTAATGTCTTCAGCATTGGGACTTTGCCAGTTGTCTGTATTAGCAAGGTTTCCAGCCATGACTTTTGGGAGTATTTTCAGAAACCAGTGCTAGTAGGTGTCGTCTATCTACTTCTCACTTAAAGCCAGCAATGTGGGACCTATGTTTAAGTACAGCAGCATCACCAGAAACACTAGCCCTACATTACAGCCCATCTCTTCGAACACAAGCGTGACCATCCCATTGAAACCAACATGAATGAACTATCACAGAAACAGATAAAAATATAACCCTCTCAGTTGCTAGTTACTTTTAGGGGATCGAAGGTTATCAAGCGGAGTCGGGGGCTCTGTAATGAGTTCGTTAGCTCTCCGCCTAATGTCCCGTTATCAGTGCAAACGGAACATACTTATCGCATCCGTCATGCTTATTTTATTGTCTACATGTAAATTGTGTCATTATTATTGTAGCTTAACGCTGACCTTTTTGGGGTGTAAGTTGGGAGCTGCAGCAAAAATTCAGTTGAAGGCTTGGACATGTAGATTTGTGATGATGGCTCTGAACCTACCTATGAGTTAACTTTGATAAATAGACATTATATGCATGTTTAATTTCCAACTGAATAATCACCACGCTGATCAGAAACGTACCTTTGCTACTGAGAATAAAGTATGACAGAATCGGTGCTACTGACCGAGATTAATACGGACAGCAAATCATGAAATCCCAAAGAAAAATCTCTAAAGTTTGTCACACACGTGCCCGATTTGGGGTTAAGTAAGTTCTTGTAAAGATAACTTGGGTCAATGCATACGGAACCTGGCAGGAGCCGAACAATAACCTCAAGCAGAACAAAAGCTAAGAACAAAAGATCTGCCGTTTGCCCAAAAGCTTCATCATCAAACAGTCCACACACGTTGCTTGCAACATCATCATACAATCAGCCATGTTCAATGGCTTACTGCTGATGATGAGTACACGGAAGCTTCCATTTCAAATGAATGTTATCTTAGGCGGCCAACCTATAATATGAACCAAGCAGACCGGCAGCGAATTCCGCCAACTTCGCAAAGCTCCAAGATAACCTCTAACAAACGGTTATGCTTGAACAAAATGCCGCTTTCTGTCCATCCAACCATCTATTGTTGGTACAAAAACAAAGGAGAACTGTTTTACATTCTATAGATTCTTACATGTCTAGGAATACCTCAGGCGCATTTATTGTGGTCGTGTTGCTAAGAGGCCTTTGTGGTGGTGATTGTGATTCTTGACTGACTGAATAAAATTGATAAAGCTTTTATCATCTAGTGGAACTTTACTGAGTTGAAAAAGCTTTGATTAGTGTAACTTCACTATTAAAATCAAATAAAAGAATTTTTCTCAGTTATGGCGGTTAGATCTAAAGGACCGATTCTCAAGAAAATATAAGTCTATAGAATAATCTCGTGCTGTGATATTTGGAGATGCCTGTCACTTACAAACTTGGCTACGGCATTCAAATTGACTAGAAGATAAAAATGATATCTAGTGCGCACAAACGATGAACCCTCGCACTGAACCTGCGACAATAATGAGCCCTTTCGGGATCACAGGCGTGACATACTCTCTATTATAGAAATTAATTGTAATGAAACGAGCAGTGAAGCGATTATATGCCTCATTACTGCGATTATACGCCTCATTACTCTTTGCCATAGAAATGGAAGCACACCGGTAATATGAGCTTACAGATGCATCAGCAATCAAGTACCTACATACTAATATGTCATTGTCATCTATTCAGAACTGCATAGTTTCTACTAAGGTAGGTATATGTCCCATCGGCTACTTACAAATCGAGTTTCCGCTGTGTCCTGACTTCTGAGAAGCTTGTTTCGCTGACATTATTGTCGTACCAACCCACAACCATGGTAGGTATTTGTTGCTGGCACTCAGTAGCCAGAAATCCATATGGAACTCAGATGCCATTAAAAACCCAGATAAAAGAGAGCATTGGTTTGAATTGGATAACATACATGTATACATACTATGGATGTTAAATGACGACACATCTATGAAGAGATGTAAGTGTGTAGTTGAAATTACGAAGTCGCTAGGTGAAAGGGCTAAGTCTCATTAGGTGGAAAATACCACGTCTTTAGGTGAAAACTGCGAAAAGTATGATGTCATGTAACTTGGCGTATAATTTACTATCAAGAGAAATATCTCTGATCGTGCAGCGATTGGAGTGTTAGGGTTCGTTATGTCGCAACAGAAATACCACGTACTTTACCACATTGCATTTAACAAAGCATGCCATCGGTTCTGGATTACTATACCGGCTGACTCGGCCTATTGTAGGCAACACTCTACTACTGGGTACCACGAACGGTTTCTACATATGTATATAGTAGGGTATATGCCCCCATAAAAGCAGATCAAAGACCTTTCATCAATCGGGCATATCTTTGAATAGGTTTTATCCAAAGATAGTAGGGGAAGACCAATAAAATTTTAGATGGATGGTGAGAAAGATGATATGGCTAGACAGGGGGTGACTACTGAGATGACGACTAATAGAGAAGTATGGAAGAGGAAGACATGTTGCGCCGACCACAAATAAATTGGGATGAGGGCAGGAGAGTGATGATTGAATAATACCTAACCACAGCCAGAAAGCAGTTCATTGTACAATTTGCTAAGAGTATGTTTTGAACTGCTTGGTAAAATTACTGTTCCAAGGCTTCCCATTAGGTACTGTAATGATCTGCAGGGGTACTATGGGGCCGAGCAGATCACTACATGTGTCGTGTTGGTGTTTCGATTGTGGAGTGTTCTTGGATAACTAAACTACCAAATCACAGACACAAGCTAGTATTATATTAGCTTTACTTATAGGACACATTATACAAGACAACGCTATTTTTCAACTGACTCGATACAAAACAATTGGCTTATCCTATCAAATTCGAATGTATTCGACACTTGTTGGTGTTCGAACGTGTTCATAGGCAAATACTTAATGGCCAGTGACACATGAGGTTGCCACCGGCATCAAACCTCTACAGTATCTACCTATATCGATCCTATCTACCTACTGTTAAAATTATCTTCCCTCGTTTATAAGTGCTTGAAATGAGAATGTAAATGTTTCAATAAGTAACCCTAGGTACTCGTACATAATATAATGTATTCGATTAGTAGTTACTGTGATAATCTGCCAGGGGTACTATGGGGGCCAAGCAGATTATTACGTATCCTTTGTCTAATGTAGCGTTTGATGTACATATGTTATGAAGTGTACGGGGGCATCAACACTACAATAACTTTGCAGACTAAGAAGGATTATTAAATTATATTTTATCAGCATAGAAAACACATTTACAAGACACGGCTATTTTCTATCTGACTTCTATACAAAACAAATTGGCTTATCCTTCAAATTCAAATACGTTCGACACTTGCTGGTGTTCGAACACGCCCATAGGCAAATACCTACTTAACGGCCTGTGACACATAAGATTGCCACCGGCATCAAACCTTTACAGTACCTACCTATGTTTGTTTCTGTAAATAATCATGTCTTGACTCTTCACTACTGTTTCGTGATGATATTCATATCTGCTAAGTTGCAATTAATAAATAAGCACAAAAAGCATAACTAGTTCAAAGAGATTAGACAAAACTTTTGAATGAGTCTAGATTGGATAAGACTGTCATCCTATGTAGACATCACTAAGTCGATGGGTGACGACTGACGATGTCGAGGTTAGAATTTTCGTAAAAACAAATGAGTTTCTCTTCGAATTACGTGCGGTCTTGAGTGCTGTTCAATGTAAACTTAACAGCACTGTAGACTACTACAACCATAGAACTCTGAATTGACGGCCTTAACTAAACTATAAACATCTCTTTTCTAATAAAAACAAAACATAAACGTACCCTTCGAAAAGAAAAGAAGAAATAAGAAAGACAAGGAAACTCGCTTCATATCGCGACACATGGTAGCAGCCAAAATAGTGCAGCTATATATAGCAACGACTCATAGGACATTCACCCATACACCTTTCTTGCACTACGTAAGGATTTCGCGCTCACTATTACATCACGGGCAACCTAAACGTAAACTTACGAGTAAACGTTTTACGTAAACGTACTAGTTTACGTTTTAACTTGAGTAGGGCGCGAAAATAGCGCAAACACATTGCAGAACACCTAGAGAGTACTACGTGTAGGAATATGGAAATATTTATTTTTCTGTGTTAGTCTTAGTTTTTATGCTGAAATATCCATGTTAATCTTTATAAACTAAGTAATATCTGAACATAACGTATAACTAACTAAAAGTTAATACATAAAACAAAAGAAAATCTCAAAAAATTAAATGGTTTTTGTGTACTAGCCGTTAAATTACCATAGTATCAATATAAAATGGTTGGATATTTAACCATAAATAACAATATAGCACTTAGGTATGTAGGACCTACTTTATTTATACCTATGTATTCTAACTAACTTACTTACTTATGACTACACAACATTATTCCCGTTGCAGCAAGACTAGTAAATAGGGCGTTCTAAGAACTCGCCAGATGAAGCATATTATTCACGCTGTAGTTTTGATGGCTCTCGGACCGCCAGTATTGAGGATGGTTGGAATAAAGATAAAAGATGTTGTCGAATGAACGAGTATTTTGAACTTTATCTCTCGTAATGTTACGAGCTACTTGAATGAATGATTAATAATTTATATGCGTTCGTGCGATATGCGATCAGAAAGTTTGTACTTAGTATCGTTATAGGTAAGTACTAAGAACAGAACACAAATCTGTGTGGGTTTTTTTCCTCAAAAGACCATCTCAGACGCTAATCCTCATGGTGCTTACATGATCTAAACAAGATTACATAATCAGCCTATAATGTTCCCACTGCTGGGATACAGGCCTCCTCTCTTCGAGAGGGTGTGGGCTGTAATCTACCACGCGGGTCAGCGTGGGTTGGTACTAGTTGGTAGATGTCACGTCTTCGAATTTTTGGTTCTAGGACATGCCGGTTTCCTCACGATGTTTTCCTTCACTGTTTTGAGAGCAGTGGTGATGAAATTATTTGTACACAAAGTAAGCGCCTGCCTGCGTGCGAACCTACAACTTATAAGTCCGGGCCGTAACAACTGGGCCACCATTGCTCTAACAAGATTATGTCTGGACTTAATTCGAGACTGTGACCCCTAAAGTTTTGGTCTTTCTTCTCAGAGTAGTCGGATAGGAAACACCGATCTCATCTAGACATGCTATATTTTATTATTTAGTTAGATATATTATGTTCTGTGACTACTAAATAGTGTAGTTTTTTTTTTATCGGGGGAAAACCAGCTTTCTGTGATCAGAAAGTAGTTACTATGGCCAAATTCTCAGTCAGTGTCAGCAGGCATTTGTTTTTATTATATTATCTTGGATTTTGTCCTAGTAGGATACGCGTTACTGTACTTCTCTACTACGTTTTATATTGCCTCCTAAACGACATACAAATTCGCTCAATTGACATGCTGTAAATGGCAAATATTATCTCTATTATGTACTTGTTACGATAGAATGGTTTATTTTAATACAGATAAACATTTTGTGGCTCATAAAGCCACCGAAATATTACCCAGTTAAATGATCCTCAAGCATAACACAATCAAATATCAATCTATTATGTGCCCGCTGCTGAGACTTAGGTCTAATTTCTGAGACAGAGAACAAGGTCCGTTCTCTCCGAATCCACCACGAGGGCTCAGGGATGGTCGGTGGAAGTCACTTGTCAGTCCCCTCGCCATTATAGGCAGTTGTCTTTGTTTCAAACCCACAACTTGTAACCCGTCAGTTGGGTTCTTTAGGTACCACTGGGTCACAACTCTACCGGGTCACCACTGCTCTCTATCTTCAAATAACGTATCATTATCAACTCTTAATGGAATCTTTCTAATTCTCTTTCTTTTCTTATCCACAGAGATGTATACCGGAGTTCGAGAACGCTGCGTTTATGGTGCAGATGGAAGTGACCAACACCTGCGGAGACAACGGCGTCAAGGTCTACTGCATCCAGACCTCAGCTGGTACTTCTACTAGGTACGTTTAAAATATTGTAGCGATAGGAACTTCCTTAAAGCAGTTTGATTATAGAAGTCCATTATCATCATTTGCCTAGTATTTCCTTACTGTGGTAGGGTCGGCTTCCAGTCTTACCAGATTCTGAAAGCTGATTTCCAGTATTTTACATGGAGCGACTGCCTATCAAACCTCCACAGCCCAGTTACTGGGTAGCACTGAACAGAGACTGGTTCTGGTCGTTTTGAACTAAGCCCAAAACTTTTAGCAAAGAATACTTAAAATAATGGCCCGCGTACCCTGGACAGTTAGCCACAATTCTCGCTGGCTATATTGTTTTTACCACGCATGGGCTGTTCTCATACAGTTCGTGCCGAAACCAAAGAGTCCAAAGACATCGATGGACTATTCCACCCTAACTTGGCCCCTTTTCAAAGTACTGGCTGATGGATAGCTGGCACCAACTATCCGAAAGCCGGTCATGGGTGCTTGCATAAAGAAGTGGGTTCCCGGTAAAGACAACTCGGTACCTATCAGTGCGGGTGAAATAGTCCCGTGTTAATTTATGCGCTCGCACAAAAATAAACAGGTATAACATGTCACCATTTATTTCTGTAGATCAACTTGCAGGAAATTGTACCGGGAGTCAGGCCCGAAAGCCGGCTTCTTTATGCAAACCCTGTCGAAAAATGTACTATCTAATCTGTGTCATGGGACAGTGAATCAAAAATCAAACCAAGACGACAAATCTTCATTATTTTCTTTCCTTTTTCCAGGTCATGCGACAGCTGTCAAGCGGGCCAGTTCTCTAGCTACTACCTAACGGATCTCCACTATGAGCAGGACAACCAGACCTGGTGGCAGTCAGAGACTATGAAGGAGGGAATCCAGTACCCTAACCAGGTCAACCTGACGCTGCACTTGGGTAAGCTTATTTTGATTAAATATATCCAAGCGAAGAGAAGGGGAAACGTTTCGAAAACAATCGTCAAGGTTTGAAGCTAATCAGAAACAAATGAATATAACGCAAATCTATTGGTTGACAGGACATATTTTTTTCTCCTTATTTTTTTGGTTTTTACTAAAACAAACACAGTTAAGCCAGGCTACAGTTAAGCTATAACACGCTAGGGTCAGATGTATGACGTAGTTCGTAAATATGATGACTACTTACCTACCTACTATGATGATGACCTGGGTTCGATTCCCAGGTCGGGCAAAGTGTTATTGGGTTTTTCTATCTGGAATTTTTCAGTAGCAGCCCGGAGTCTGGATTTGTGATCGGTAGATGGCAATAGGCTCGACCCCTATTACATGGGACTTAAACATAACTGGCGAAATGTGGGTATACTATAAGTACACCTCTGCCTAACCCTTCGGGGAAACAAGGCGTGATGTTATGTTATGTTATGATGACTCGACCTGGGGGCCAACCACCACCTCTTAAAGCAGTATTATTTTAATGTTACTTCAGTGTGAGAAAGAGATGAAGCTATACAGAACGTCTAGCTCCATCTCTTTTTCCACACTCAAGTAAGATTAAAATAATAAGTCTGCTCTAAGAGGTGGTGGTCTAGGCTCTGAAAGTGCTACGCTGTTGAAAAATACCATGCTGAAACTGCAACTTCTCTGTTAGCGAAGATATTTTGGAAGGCGATGATAACAGGCTACCACCCACCTTGGTTTGCTTTTGCTGATCGGAGTTTTATGCACAATGAAGGTATAACAAATTAGTTAATCATGTTAATATAGCTAATCGTTGACTGTTACAGGCAAGGCCTACGATATAACGTATGTGAGGATCGTGTTCTACTCGCCCAGACCTCAGAGTTTCGCCGTCTATAAAAAGACCGATGAAGAAAGGGTTTGGGAGCCGTTCCAATACTTCAGGTAATTAATTTTATCTTACTTACCACGGTTTAAACTAGAACCAAGATAACCATTAAACCAGATGAAATGTGTTATGGCCAAAAAACTTTAATTTTTATGAAAAAAAAAACGTTATGAAAAAAAACGTTCAAATTATTAACCGCAAGGATGTATACCATTTAAGCGACGCCATTTATGCTGGATGTAACTGGGATTGTGGTAACAGTTTGACAGCGGTCCCAGTCGCCTGAGTACGCGATTTCGCTTGTTGTGCCATACCTAAAGTCAGGAAGTCAAAAGTTACTATGCCCGTTTTTAAGGGCATTTACATAAGGAGTCATGGCCCAGAGGAAACGTCCGTGACTTACGATGTAGGTCGTAGGTTGAAACCCAGGCAAGCACTTTACTTTGTGTAAATTATTTCATTATCACTGCTCTCAAAAAAGTGATGGAAAACATCGTGAAGAAACTGGCATGTTCTAGAACACAAAAATCGAAGACATGTTCACCAACCCGCACTAGGCCTTCGTGGTGTTTTACGGCCCACTCCCTTTCACAGAGCGCAGGCTGATTACGAGCTAATGTATGTATTAGCTGTTTTTGAGACATCTCCTCACCGATCCACTTTGATGAAAACCAACTCATAGTGCATAAATGCGAGATTAATATCTATTATTTTAATTCCCTCTAGTGCCTCCTGTCGCGACACCTATGGCGTTCAAGAGCAGAGGGCAGCTGAGCTGGGTGCCGAAACCCGCGCCCTCTGTACCAGCGAGTACTCAGACATTTCGCCACTGACTGGAGGAAACGTCTTGTTCTCCACTCTAGAAGGAAGACCTTCGGCTTACACTTTTGACAACAGCCCTGAGTTGCAGGTAGAGTATCATTAATTTCAGCTGGTACTCTGGTACAATACCCAAATGATTCGACCGTTTTAGTACAGTGACTCGTACGTTAGCATGTGCCGCTTGCTTGAGACAATTTTTGAGGACAGCCTACGTCCAACTATGGAGTTCTAGTAACTAAACTCCTTTCAATATAAGTAACGATTCAATTGAACTGTTTTTAAATACTCGCAGGTCCGTATCACAGAACGTCACTCAATACTCAAGCATTGCTTAGAACTAGATTCAAGCCTTTTGATTGGTTGAAACTAGTTTTAAGTAATGCTTGAGTATTGAGTGACGTTCTGTATACGGGCCTAAATATCCTCAATGATAGCACAAACTAAAAGTCACACAGCGTACCTATTCTGCAAAATAAGAAACAATAAAAAATATACATTCCGCAAAATAAAGTAGGAATCTGTGCCTTAGTGTGTGTGTTATCGAAATCACGTTGCATAAAATATTCTTGTCCGACTACGAAGATTGTTAACAACTACTATAGGGTACCGACTTTCTTCAAATCCTTCCTAACGCTAGCTTACCTTTGTAACTAGGATTGGGTAACCGCCACCGACCTCCGGATCTCCCTGGACCGTCTGAACACTTTCGGAGACGAGATCTTCGGCGACGTCCAGGTGCTGCAGTCTTACTGGTATGCCATTGCCGATGTGGCTGTGGGAGCTAGGTGCAAATGTAACGGTCACGCTTCAGTCTGCGAAACGCAGGAACTGCCTGATGGCACCAGAACCAGAGCTTGCAGGTACAGACAATAGACAATAGTAGTAAAGTATAATTCAGTGAACCAATGTGACTTTTCCCAAGAAAATGTAGCGCCGAACCCATAAATAAATTAGGATCAGGAGATAGACCACCACCTCTTAAAACAGTATTATTGTAATCTTACTTCAGTGTGGGAAAGAGATGGAGCTAGACGTCCTGTATAGCTCCATCTCTTTCTCACACTGAAGTAACATTCAAATAATACTGCTTTAAGAGATGGTGGTTGGCCCCCAGGTCTGGAGAATGATGATCATCAATATAATGACATGAAAGTAACTCTGTCTGCCTTTCTGTCCGTCCATTACCTTTTCACTCGGCTGAACGAATTTCGACACACAGATAGATCAAGACCTGAGTTAGGGAAGAGGAAACTTTTTATCCCGGTAGTACGTTCCCGTGGGATAATTACCGACATCCACGCGGGCGAAACCGGGGGCAAAATCTAATTGTTAATAAGCAAAACAAAAAAAAAAAATAATTTCCGTAGGATAAGAGAAAGTGGTTTTAATTCAGCTTGCAAGATTTCAAAGACACAAACAAGGCAAGCTAAATAAAACCGTTGAAAAATTAATAAAAAAACAGAATTATTCCTTTTTAAGGAACCAATGTCAAACGCCCTGGCCGTACATTTAAATTTTAGGTGTAATATTTGGCAGATAAGTAAATTGCAATTAATGCCTAAACTGCAACTTCGAACACTGTTGGTTGTGTACCACAGAACAGAAAAAACAGACGCATTATGATATTTTAGTAAAAATACAATCATCAGTAAAGAAGAATTTATAATTCTATTATATTAGATTTGTGCACACCTACCTACAGATGATTAATTATTATACACGATGTACATAATAATAAATAATTATTATACTTGATTAGTCATTATAAAAATCGCCCACTATTCATATTATTTTTTTATCTCCCGTGCTTCCGCTGTCGGCATTGTGGTTTCAACAACGCGAGAGGAGTTCCTGCAATCCTTAGTCGGTGCTAGCACTTTGCCAGCCACTATCACGCCAAGCTTGCTCTATACCAACTAATGAAAGGTGATCACATTCACATCAAGCTAAGTAGACTGAACAATGGGATTCTCCAACTCGACACAGTGTTGTAACGAGCCTGCGAAGTCGGGACTTTACCTATCTTTTGCATGCTCAACCATATTGAAAATCTTCTAGTTAATAGCGATTGGAATATTACAATATTTTCTCGATCAGAAATATTGAAAATTCAACCACCGGCCAGTACACAAAGCGAAAACACGTTTCACGACAAAAATTTCTGTAGGTACTGGAAACGTGAACCAGGAAATTCGTTGTATGTGTATCAATCTTCGTAATTGTAATACAAAAAAACTGGCCAAGTGTGTGTCGGACCACGCATAGTGCAGGGTTCCGTCGTTGGGATGAACATTTACGCATAGACAGTATTGATTTTATCGACCACTAAAATTAGTTGGTATTTCATAGTATTTCTGGAACAAACTATGAAAATCTAAATTATTACTGCGGTTGTAACTGAATATATCTATGTAGATCTACCAACTATTGACCAAATAAAAAGTTACTTACGGCTGAACCCAGTAACCTATCTATCACCAGTTTTGACATATTGGAGATATAAAAACCTGTCTATGGTTTTAACGTCCCAATAATCTTTATGAGATTATGGAATCTTACTGGCCTGACATAAGGACAGATAGAAATATACTGTCCACCGTCAATAGCGATCTGTCTTTTACTGCAAATAGGTTATTGGGTTCGGTCGTTTGAAACATCATAATTTTTTAAATTATGGAATCCAACGATTTTTCTTTCATCCCTCAGTTCCATGTCTGGGCACCACTCCTAATTTTTTTTTTTGGTAATTTTACTGCACTATTTTTTTGCCGTGTACAAAATACACTTTCTTTCCACTTTATTTTCATCGATATAGGTAGTGCAAATAGTCTCCAAGTAAAATGGCAGTGTGACATCCGGACGGACGGTAAGACAGACAGATTGACAAGCGGGCATACTGACGACAGACTGACAGACGGACATGACGAAATCGTAAGGGTTCCGTTTTTGCCACTTGACTTCATTCTCTCGTTAGGCCTGTTTAATAGTTAGTTAAGTGTTAAAGTAAAATAAGCAGTTGTTGTGTTCCCATTTGCAGGGTTTCGCAGCCATACATGAGACATTTCAGCAATGTATATTGCACATGCAGCAATTACTATCAAGTACCATTTATATAATCAAATACCTCATTCCATACATAAAATCACGCCTTCTTCCCATAGGGCTAGGCACAAACTACAGACCGCCACCTGCTACGCTCCTTACGTATTCCTTCTGCCTCGTTTACGTTCATACATGTAGTCATACACGCACGCCGGTTGCGAGTACTACGCACCTGACCTTTCTGAAGAACAGCAATATACTAGGTAAACAATCTGAAATATCCAAATCTTTTCAGATGCGAGCACAACACAGCTGGTCGTGAATGCGAGAGGTGTCTCGACTTCTACAACGACGCGCCGTGGGGCAGAGCTTCGCCAACCAATGTGCACGAGTGCAAGGGTTAGTTTCACATACATTTCTTGCTATGTGCAATGCGAATTGGTTTTTTAATGCGAAGGTTTATAGAAAGGGGGTACTGTATAGATTTGGTAGTTCCTTCTTCGTTATGACATGAGAAAGTTAAGTAGGTAATGATTAATGATGCAAAATAGTCTTACCTCATTATTAAGGTTGATGGCTCGTATTTTGGCTCCAATTAAATGTATGTATATGACCGGCTTTGCGATCTTGTTGATGGGTAAAATAACATAAAATTGAAAATCTCTGTACACTTAGCTCCAGTACAAACCGGAAGCTTATAACCCTACCCATTAGAGCCTTCCGGTTTTCAGAACGAATGAGTGACAAATGAACGCGACGATCGCGCTTTTCGCGAGAATGATCTTTTTGGTTAGGACGCGGAGAAAATGTCACATCTTTCTCCCATATAATTATTTGACGATTCAATAATACTTATTTTTGAAATACTCATGCATTTCTAACAAATATTCCAACTTGTTATGACGACTGAACATTGTTTTGGAGCGTGTGTTTCTTTCTAAAACTTTTTCTGTGGTCGTGACGTTTGTGGGCAAAGCCAACTGTTATGGAATGAACTCAGTAATAAAACTAGATACTCGTAGTTTTGAAACCCTGCCTACCTCTTTTATTATTTATGTTGCTTGATAATAAACATGCCTCGCGAATAGTAATTTGAATTCATTTGGTATATAATGTGATGTTTGTGACTCACGACAGGAAACGAAGACCAAAGCGATAGTAGATTATATTATTCTGTAGAGTACTTATTTAAAAAAAAAATATTTGCCATAGATGCAGAATATCAATATACAGTGTCACATTAAATTAGCTAGCGAAACTCCGCGGACGTGATGGGTATCGACATCTTAACAAGACAAAATAAAAAAATGAAAAATGATGTCTTTTTGGCTCAACGACTGCTGGTAGTGTTGTCACTTGAAGTATGAATTGAAAAAAAACAGTTTTTTTTTGTTTAGATATCGATACCCATCACGTCCGTGAAGTTTACACAAAGAAAACTGATTTTTAAACTGATATTTTAAGTGACTTCACTATCTGCGGTTGATGGAATTTCGCTAGCTAATTCAATTTGACCCTGTATAATATCTAAAACATAGTCTGTATACACAAACCTTAACAGTTCAACACTGCCTGTAGATGGTTGAATTGAAATTAAGGCTTCGAGAGTATTTAAACTGTTTAATGTTATTCTAACAAGGAAGGGCGTGTACCTATGCCTTCGTTCCAGACTTTGTGGCGATTAGATTACACGCACATATTTTGCATTTTGCTTTTACCTACCTACCCAAAATATTTTCCACTTAGAAAATATTCTAGTAGAAGTTGTGTGATTAAGCGAGATGTTTGCTTTGTCAAAAATTAAAACAATAACGTCCTTTTGGGCTTCGCCACAATTGGGTAAAAACTATCATTTGTTTGTGTTGGGAGTTTCTTGAATTTTCCTAACATAATAACACCACATTAAATAAAATACCCTAGGGGCCGATACATGCGCTCTCTGGCTAGTCAGCCGCTATCACCTTGATGACTAGATAATATTTTAGTACAACGTCGCTATTTTTTTATACCAATGCGAAAGAAACGAGAAACACCTCCACACCCTGATTAATCTCCGTTTACAGCCTGCAATTGCAATGGATTCTCCAACAAATGCGAGTTTGACAAGGACCTGTACGAGCGGACTGGCCATGGAGGTCGCTGCAAGGATTGTGCAGAGAACCGGGATGGCGCCAACTGTGAGCGGTGCAAGGAGAACTTTTTCCAGGGCTCTGGAGACATCTGCTTACCTTGCAACTGTAATCCTACTGGTAAGTGGAAGTTTACCAACCTTCTGATCTTAAATGTCCCTAGCAAAATCAGCCCACAACGTTCCCACTGCTGGGACACTGGGCTCCTCTCTGTGAGAGGGAGTGGGCCATAGTTCACCAAACAGGCCCAGTGCGCGTTTGTGAATGTGCCTGCTTGGGTTCGAACCCGCGATCTACGACATGTAAGTCAGGGCCGTTACCACTGGGCTACTGGCTCTCTGTCCTAAACAGGAACGTATTCTTCAAATATAAGCGTTTGAATTCACGCGATACATAATTTAGGGCGTTCATACGCCAAATTAGCCACCTCGGGATACAATAGTAAATTGGCTGTATCCAATTTACCAATGATAATTCGCTCGACGCGATTCAAATCTTGCTAAGACTTCAGCAAAGGTGAGTATGAAATGCCCAAATTAGCTTTAAACAATGTTAAAGAAGATGCTGTTGTCGTTCATTGAAAAAAGTAAACTGAAATTAATTAACAAATCACTACATATTATCAAACAAAGTCCCCCCGCCGCATCTGTCTGTGTCTGTCTGAACGCGATAAAATCAAAAATATCGAACGGATTTTCATACGGTTTACACCAATGGACGGAGTGATTCATGAGGAAGGTTTCAGTGTATTATAATTCATTAAAGTTTTGTGTAAATTGGCTGAAATATGACGATGATTGTTGAAGATGTCGGAAAAAATCATGCCGAGCTTTAACCAATAGAGTTATATGAAAACAATTTATTACGGAATTAATACATTGTTTACCTGCATTCACACATATGGTACTTTTAATCCCGGTACGTTCCCGTGGGATATTTCCCGACATCCACGCGGGTGAAGCCGCGGACAAAAGCTAGTACCTATAATATAATTGATTTAGGCACATAAAGATATGGTTGTACTTGAGGGACTTACAAATTATGCATTGATTCGTTGGGTGAAGAGCTGCTCTCGTAGCTAGGCCACTGAGTAATCTATATTTGGGAGAGCCACGCAGAAATACGGTTTTTATTTTGAGTAAACGATTATTTCTTTGCCCAGGATCCCGCAGCCTCCAATGTAACACTGAAGGCAAGTGTCAGTGCAAGCCTGGAGTGACAGGCGACAAGTGCGACGTCTGCGCACCGAACCACTACGAGTTCACAACTCAGGGCTGCAAGCCTTGTGGCTGTAACGAGTCGGGATCCTACGTCAACACGCCTCAGTGCGACCCGCAGACTGGCGTGTGTTTGTGCAAACAGAACGTGGAAGGAAGACGTTGTAGAGAGTTAGTATTATATCTTTGAAACTGTGTGTTAAACATCCGTCACTTGTTCCTAAAGGTTCTTCAGAAAATCAGCGTCAGACAGCATCGGTCTGACATTGATGCTGAAATTGACCTCTTTGACGCAGCCGCGAGGCACATACTAAGTTTTTAAAGCATTTCACTTTTTTTTGTACTCCGTGTTTCATGAGCTATTTGCCAAAGCAATATTATTAATTCTTTCTTAGCATATAAGGCGTTTCAAAATTAACCCAACAAACTAGAAGGGGTGCTTTAGACCATCGAACTGAATAACTTTTAAATCGCGAAAAAAAACAGCTGTCCCACACAGCTTAGAACAGTAGGTATTAAAGTCTAATATGGAATAGCAATTTTTTTTTCGCGATTTCACAGTTGCACCCATAGTAACAGTTATTCAGTTCGATGGTCTAAAGCACTCCTTAAAGTTTGTAAAGTTAATTTTGAAACAACAATTGTTATTCATTATTTTCATCATCATATTTGTTAGGATGGGCTGGTCTGTCTTCTAATCTAACCAAATGCTGCTTAATATTTTACATGGAACGATCGCCACAATTTGATTACTTACTGGGATGTTCTATATGGCTTACGGATTTTGGGGTCGGATTACATGTAACGACTGCCAGTTATAAAAGTAAAAACAGCGCCTACTTGGAAGGTACTGATTGGATTACGTACCCAAGTAGGCCGCTACAAACATAATAGGGCATTATAGATTCATCCAACACCCAGTGCGAGTGCGGTGCTCCTGAACAGACTATGCCCCATCTGCTAGAGTGTCCCAAATATCCGTTCACCTGCACCCTTGACGACCTGAACAACGCCTCTGACGCCGCAATAAATGTGGCCACCTACTGGGCTCAAACAATCTAAAAAATATACGAAGAGAAGCGCCTAGAATGATGATAAAACTATAATCTCTTTAAACCCCAATTCTAACCTTCCGTCTTCTTCCAGATGCAAGCCAGGTTTCTTCAACCTGGACATCAGCAACGAGTTCGGCTGCACACCTTGCTTCTGCTTCGGCCACTCCTCACAGTGCAGCTCAGCTCCCAAGTACCAAGCTCACGAGACTAGCTCTCACTTCATCAGGGATGCTGAGAAATGGGCCGCTGAAGACGAACAGGAAAGAACGGCGAAACTGCAGTTTAATGCTAATACGCAGAATATAGGTGAGTATTTACTAATACAATGTTATAGGTGATATAATTGGGGATACCAGTTTCTATGGAACTGGGTGGTAAACACGTAGGTGACTTACCTAAGGTTTGGGATCATAGCTGCCTGCATATATGCATTAACAGAGGCATCGCCGCAGCGCCGGTGCGTAGCGATTTAGGAGACAAAAACGAATGTCTCATGAGCGTGAGGTGATATCAGAACCCATACCGTTCCTACCAGAATGCAACAACGCTATTAGGTGGCAGAAATAACTTGGTATGGTGGTAGTACCTACTTCACTTCAGCTTTATCTCATGAATGGTACTTACAGTATCTCGATATTTGAGCAATCCTCGAACACTTAAAAAATAAACAAAGAGTATTCTATTCTTATCAAGAGGTACAACGTCTGTTTGTTTAATACTTAACAACATGTCTCGTCTCTGACTAATCACTCATCTTTTCTCTAGCTGTCTCATCTCAAGGCGCCGAAACGTTATACTTCATGGCTTCAAGCCAGTTCTTGGGCGACCAACGACCTTCATACAACCACGACTTGAAATTCTCGCTGCGACTCGGAGAAGTTCGGGGCTATCCTTCAGCGCAAGACATTATCCTCGAAGGACCTCGGGCCTCTGTATCTATCAACATCTACGCTCAGAATAATCCGGAGCCTACTAATCAGGTATATTTGCTCCTACATTTCATTTTGCTGTGCGATGTTCTTATTATGTGTTAATATATGAATTTTGCCCATGGCTATTCCGGTTACCTTGAAATGGCCCTGTTGAGCTAAACTGGACGGTGCGCGGTCTAAAAGCCTGCGTGAACGAAGATACCAGCGATTTTATACACTACGACTTGTTGATTTTGAAGACGCTATTGCAAGCAGGGAGCGATTGTTAAGATGATATGCATTTATTAATTTTTCTACTTAATTTATCTAATCACTAGCTAACATAAATTATGTAATATAATATATTAAATTTTTAACTCCGTCGTCAGCCCGATGCAAAGAGTTTTTAATATTTGAGAAAAGTTTTACAAATTAGTCAAGTACAGATTTATCATTCAAATAAAAGGTACCATAAAACTAATACTTCATTAAACTCTAGATTTAGATTTTGATCAATAAATTAATATTCAATATTTTTTTTTTATTTCCTCGCACAATATATATGCATTATATTATACACGAGCGTAAGATAATTTAAGACTCGTGTCGTGTGAAAATGCCACTCGCCGGAAATCACCTACTTTCCGCACTTGTAACATAAATAACTATTGTGGTCACTGATTATAGTCCAATATATAAAAAGCCTTTTTATACCTTTCCTAAATGCGTATTAGCTTCGCTAATGTTATCAGCCTCTTCCGCCTCTCATCTTGAAAATTGTTGCAGGCACAAGAATACACCTTCAGGCTTCACGAGGACTCTCGCTACGGCTGGTCTCCAACCTTATCAAACTTCGAATTTATGTCCCTTCTTCAAAACCTGACTGCCATCAAAATCAGGGGCACCTACAACAAACCGGGTGAAGGTTACATGATGAACTTCAAACTGGAAACTGCGAAGATTGGGCGAGAGAAAGGTTCTGCTCCAGCCAACTGGGTGGAGAAGTGTTCCTGTCCAAAAGCCTACGTCGGGGACTATTGTGAGGAGTGCGCGCCAGGGTTCAAGCATGAGCCAGCGAATGGAGGACCCTACTCCACTTGCATCCCTTGTGACTGCAATGGACACGCGCATATTTGTGATACTGCTACCGGTGAGTTTCATAATACAACATCAGCCTATGGCAGTACTTTGAAGGGCATAGGTTTTTCTGTTTATTGCTTGATCAAACTCAACGTATAACCAATCAGTTGATAGTATATGGAAATCCAAATGGCTGATTAATTTTCACATCTTTCTCACGGTCAGGCGTCGACAGTACACAAAAGCGGCGGCTGACTCAAACATAACATATCTCTTAAACTTCAAAAGTATTATTGCTACCTGAACACCTGACTTTTTTATATTGATGTAATTATTCTTTTTTCCAGGTTTCTGTATCTGCAAACACAACACTACGGGCAGCAATTGCGAGCTTTGTGCTAAGGGATTCTATGGCAACGCGATTGCGGGCACCCCTGACGATTGCAAACCCTGCCCGTGTCCTAAGGACAGTGGCTGTATCCAGCTTATGGATGGCAGCATCGTGTGTACCGACTGTCCCGAAGGCTATGCTGGTAAGATCATGTTAAATTGATAATAAGGTGATTACAATAAGCTATAGTTGACAGTACCTATGCTAAATACCTTATGAATAATTTTGCATTGTAGAATGGTTGTGAGCTAAAAATATCAAAATCTACTTAATTTTGTAAATTATTTTAGATTAATTTATATTTTTGAGAAATACGGAACCCTTCGTTGGGTTCCGTAGTTGGGATGAATTTCTCCCAAGAACAAACTTAACACTGTATTTGAAAAACATGTTCTCTCATACATTCCAACTGCAAATGTAAGTTTGTACGCACACTATTGAGAGATTTACCATGTTACGAGCTCGTATTTTAAGACCATAGACTACTTATAAATTTTCCTGTAATCTATAAGTATAGAACTATTGTATTTTTTTCAAAATTTTGGCTCAGTAGTTTCCGAAATAGGGGGTCAGTTTTCATCTTTTTTCTTCGAACTACTATTTTAAAATAATTATTTATTTAAAACTGTTTATTTTAAAATTATTCAAAAGTAATTATTTGAGACCCTCAGAGTAAGCCCTTTCATTTGATACAACACGGACATACACGGGACAATGAAGGAAACTTAAAAAAAAATATTTGACTGCAAAAGTGACCCCCATATTAAAAATTTATTTATTTACGTTACACGTCCGTGTTTAGGTCATAGAAATTCATATGTGTACCAAACAACGTAATCGTTCCATTGGATTCGGATCAAAATGGCTGTGACAGACGGACCGACAGACACAGGAGTGATCCTATATGGTTCCGATTTTTCATTTGGACGTACGAAACCATAAAAATGTGGTCAAAATCATCGTAGAGTTTAGATTGAGGGCATGAAGCTCGTGCATAAGCTCTTACAGAAGCCTCACCAATCCAAAAGGACCAATCCACACTTATTTTCTCACACCATCCTTTATTTACAGGACCAAAATGCGAGGTCTGTGCTGACGGTTATTTCGGAGACCCGGCCGGTCAGTTCGGGGCCCCGAAACAGTGCGAGCTCTGCCAGTGCAACGGGAACGTGGACCCGAATGCTGTCGGCAACTGCAACAGGACCACCGGAGAGTGTCTCAAGTGTATCTACAATACTGCTGGAGAACATTGTGACAAGTGTTTAAGCGGTAAGTCGGGCGTAGAAAATTAAATGAATTATAGTGCAATCACTTTAACTCGTTAATGTATGAGCGTAGTTTAGCCCTAATAAAGGTAGAGTTGAAAAATTAAAGATACTGAGCCCATGTTTTATAAATGTTACTTAGCACTTGCTCAGGTTTAGACATGTTCCCGTCTCTATCTTGCACTTGTAGTTTGACAGTGATATAAATAACGCAAAGCCGCCGCTTAGTGCGAAGTCGGACAATTTTTGTTTAAAATGAGCCCGGTGGCTAAACCGCAGCAGGTTGGGCCGTGTTTGTTATGTAGACATCTCTAAGTAGCGTTTATACATCTCGGCCTTAGAACCTCAGCCCTGGCCACTAATAACCGCCCAAAATCTAGACTTGTGCTTGAGTAATTGCAATAAGCTCGCCCGTTTCGATTCTGTGACAACCCTCAGAACATTTATTTATTTATTTATTTTCCACCATACAATTATCTTTACAGGTTTTACCACCTAATGCGATAATGTAGTCAACAATTTTTATTAAAACTAAATAATTTAAAACTAACAACTCTCCGTCTTGGTACTTATTGCTAATGACGCAAGGAGCAAGATAGACGTCTGTTTATCCCTTCGGGAAAATATACCGCACAGTGCGCAGTGTCACCTTTGTTAAAATACAGCTTTTAAAACATTCTTATCAGAATTGTTATCAAAACTTTCCTCATCCAGGTTACTTTGGCGATGCGCTCGACCCCAAGAAGAAGGGCGACTGCAAGCCCTGCCAGTGCCACGAAGCGGGTACACTGGAGAGTGCCGAAGGACCCCCTCAGTGCGACGGTCTTACTGGGTTCTGTAGCTGTCATCCGCATGTCATCGGCAGGAACTGTGATAAGTGCGAGGTGAGTTGGACAAGAAGCCGTCCGCAAGACAGTAAAAGACGGACCATAGTTCTGTAGTCATAGAACTATGGTCCTGCACTCATATTTGGGTCCGCACGATTGGGCACATCCGGGCGGCAAAAACAAATTTAATAAAATATGTAGATATTATGTTTGGAAAAAAACCGCTAGGTTTAGCTTGAATTGTTTTTGAGTCGACCCAAACACGATTAAGCGAGAATTGACAATCGGCACGAGCCGATTAATCTTTATATTTATCGAAGGCATAAAATGGTCACGGGAATGCGGGAATGCAATCTCGCGAGATTTTGGTGAAGCCGAGATCTCGCGAGATCAGAAAGTTCAATCTCGTGAGATATCGCCATTTACGAAATCTCGGCGAGATTGGTTTGTTTATTTTATTATTGTCATAATAATAGAATAATTGATAGGAAAATAATAAGAAATTTGATATATTTTTTAATAATCATTTATTTATAACATATTTTATTAGACAAATAATCAGTCTTCTTTTTTGATTGAAAATTAAACAATTTATTAATTTAAGATGATAAAAATTAGTCCACACAATTTTGGAAATAACTTCATGAAATGCATAAAGTATCTGACGAATCGTTCGACAGACGGCTTCCAATTTTGCAGGCTGAATAACCAGCTACAGAAAACGCTCTTTCAGCCTCTACACTGGTAGCAGAGAGCAAACAATTGTCTGCAAACTGTAAGAGTTCTCCCCGAAAAACACATCCTTCGCTTCGAAAAACACATCTATTCATGGTCCTGTCTAATCTCGCGAGATCTCGTTCGATTTTCGGCCGAGATTAATCTCGGTAAATATGGCCGAGATTAATCTCGGTAAATATGGCCGAGATCACGAGATTGCATTCCCTAGTCACGACGACAGTTAAAATGTGTTTGACAGAATGGATTTCGAGAACCTTTCATCTAATAACAATTTTGTATGAACCAGGACGGTTACTTCAACATCAACTCCGGCGCAGGCTGCGAGACCTGTGATTGCAACTTGGAGGGATCCTACAACAATACCTGCGACCCATTCAACGGACAATGTTACTGCAAGCCTGGTATCGACGGGTAAGCAATATTACTGATCTTCATCATCATAGCTCGTCTGTAAAATTAATTTCAAACCAGACAATTCGATAGCGAACTCACTTGTTGGAATTTTGAAGCGATGTTTAGACAATAAGAATAGGTAGGTACTATCGCGGACATTTGCGGTGAACCACTTTTTGGTGGAAAAGTGGTTCACCGCAAATATCCGCGATGGTACACATATCAAAATTAAAAGTAGTTTTTATTTTAATTAGGCTGAGAATCAGCACTTTTGGAACGTCAAAGTAACAATATATGATAGTCCCGCAAAACGCCTGTCTTTGTTTATTTCCTAGTGTTTTAGGTGGGAAGAAATGGCACAAAAAAACTCCCCAGCAACACATCTGTCTGTGAAGTTAGAAGAACTTGATTCCATACAATAGTTAGTAAAGATTACAAAACAAAGAAACACACAGCATTTAAATTATTTGCCCCATCTCAGCTAGCGCACGCCAATATACCAACAAAAATATTGAAAACTAAACTTAAGCTATACTGTGATTTACTACGTTTACGATTTGCGGTCTCCACTTCAGAAAACGTCTGCGTTAAAAGCCAGCCCATTGCCACTTCAGCTTTATCAGATCAGTTCACTCTAGATCCTTCCTTGAGAGAAACACTGCAATTTCGTGTTTTTTTTTTCTGTTTGGTGTGAATATTTTGCCATCACTACATTGACTAGTCTGTTCTTAACCTGGGTCAACAATCTGCGCAAATTTTCTTTCTTCAAAAACTCTAAAATGGCAATCAGATTAACATTGTATGTCTTTGTCTTCTAGTAAACACTGCGACCGCTGCCGCGCCTACCACTACGGGTTCTCCGCGGACGGCTGCAGAGATTGCGACTGCGACGAATGGGGTTCCACTAACTACCAGTGCGACATGTCCGGTCAGTGCTCCTGCCAGGAGAACGTCGAGGGAAGGCGCTGTGACAGGTCAGGTTCAAACGATATTTAAGACCCCTATACGACCCCTATACGGCCCCTATACAGGTTTATTTTAAATTGGCTAGCTAAACTTAGCAGACGCGATGGGTATTAACGCTATTGGGCGTCAGGGCAGATTAGACCAATCTCCTTTAAATGCGTCTTCTTGATTTACTTCACTGTGTTATCGTGATGCCATGGACGTCCACGATAGTATTGTCATATTAGAAATTATAAAAACGCCCAATGTTTTGTATTCATGGGTAACAAAAGAACATCTCGCGACATCAAATTATGCTTGCAAAAATAACGTTGTTTCTTAGGAAGACTGGGTTTTAAGTATCCATTCGCAAAAAAGGGGTCATAGAGTAATCAGTGAGATCAGAATAAATTAAAAGAAATTAGATTTTTCAAAATTGGATCCTTAATTTGTAGAAAATCGTTAAACCCCTAAAATAGCCCTGTCTTTTCTGTCGCGTAGTCAGATATTATAATCTATATCTATATAAATAAATAGAATTGAAGTGTCTGTTTGTAATGTCAAAATAACAACTTTTTACTAAATGTTTATGAAAGTATAACCGGTAGGTCTAATAAAAAAACTATATTTAAAAATTTTGTTTGTCTGTCGGTCTGCCTGTATGTTTGTTTCGGCTACTCTCTGAAACGGCTGGATCGACTTTGAAGGGACTTTCACTGGCAGATAGCTAATGTTATAAGGAATAAATAGAAAAAAAAAATTTTTCGCACAAAAAAAATAAAACCTATGAAATTGTGAACAAATAGCACGGGCGGGCGATGCAACGCAGCGGATCGGGGGACGAATGGAGTTTCATTAAAATGTGGCGGTTATTTTAGTATACATAATATTGTGTATCTTATGACTTCCACGCAAACGAAGACGCGGGGCACAGCTAGTCCCAAATATAACTTTAGATGCCACACTGTCTACTGGATAAAATGACAATCTCAATGACATAGTCACATCATACTCATAACATTATTCCCATGATATTCTAGGTGTATGGAAAACAAGAAGCGTCGTGCAGACGGCCAAGGTTGTGAGGACTGTCCTCCTTGCTACAACCTTGTGCTGGATGCCGTCAATCAGCACAGGAGGGAGCTGAGGGAACTTGATGACGTGAGTACAACCAGTCCTTCTCTCGTCTCAGCACGAACTGTACAAGGTCAAATTAAATTACCTAGCGAAACTCCCCAGACGTGATGGGTATCGATATCTAAACATGATAAAACAAAAAAATAATTAATTTGATGGTGTTATTTTGAGGTCAGCAACCGCTGGTAGTGTAGTCACTTAAAATATCAGTTTAAAATCTGTTTTTTTTTTGTGTAAACTTCACAGACGTGATGGCTATTGATATCTCAACAAGATAAAACAGATTTTATCAACTCACACTTCAAGTACCAACAATAGCAATAAAAAACAATCATAATTTTTTTGTCGTGTTTAGATGTCGTTACCCATCACTTCTGCGGAGTTTCGCTAGCTACTTTAATTTGACCCTGTATAGTTCGTGATACAGGGTCAAAAAAAAGAAAGAAAATATTTTATTTGGGACACACACAGAAAAAAAAAGAAACAATAAGAATTAACAAAATAATGGGGAAAAGACCTGTGCGAGGTCAAAAAGGCTCATATCTTAGCATAATGCTGCGATATTTAAAAAATAAATAAGGCAGCGCTGGTATTCTGATAGGGCCGGCTGTGATGCCACGGACACATCTACGGATAAAGATATGAACCCACTAAACTTCATTAGAGACTAGATTTTGTTTATCAACCTGTTCTGTCCACTGCTGGGCAAATGTCTCCACTTTCACTCTTCCCTGTGTGTTTCCCCTGTGTCTCTCCTCTTCCCTGTAGTCTCTGGCCAATCTCCCATAAACGTTTCTCAGTGGTCGCAAAGGGAGGTCTTGGAAATCCTGGCGTGATGTTATTATGAGAATGTCTTATGTCTTGCTAAAAACATTAAGTGCCCTGAATATACATTTGACTTTAATTTAACGTACTGCTATTGCTCAAAAAATCTTTAATTATCTATGTGCAGATTCTAGCAAAGATCTCGAAGTCTCCAACGGTAGTCGAGAACGCAGACTTCGACAATGAGCTGCAACAAGTGAGGGGTGAGATCGAGCGCCTGGCGCAGGACGCTCAAGCTGAGTTGGGCAATGGACCTGGTGCCAGCCTGACGGACAACCTGGCCGAACTGGCTGATAGACTGGCCGACGTCAGGTATGATAAATGATGAAAAATTATATTCATTTCTGTGAGTAGGTTTATACAAACACTTTTACACGCTAATAATATTTAAAAAAAAATAGATAAGGACGATGTTTCCAATCTGACTTCACTCTGATATTAAACACCGATCTATAGTCCAAACATAATCCTCGTCAGATAAAACAGACGGACCATAATCATGTGTGGACCATGTAGATTAGTGTCTGAAATGTTCTCTGAGGAAAGAACCGTACAGTTTTGAGTAGACCTGTCCAGTCAGTGCACGCATTTGTTAGTAATCGTGCAGCTCAACTGGGAATTTAAGGAGCTCAAGGAAAAATACCACAGTAGGTAGTTGGTGACTTGATGAACGAAGTCTTACCGAGTCTAATAAGATGGAAGCGGATGATAGCTAGTTAGTAAGAAGTAGACGGTAGGCTGCAGTTGCACCAGACTTTCACAATTGAACGCGGTTAAAATTGTCGTTACTTGTGGAGATTCTTTTAGTTGAAAATCAGATTGTATCTAAACAATAGCCTACATATTATAAACAAACCAATTATAGAAATCGCTGTTTATCTACAGAAACATGCTGTTCAAGATTGAAGACGAGAGTTACGATGGAAACGAGGCAGTTGAGAAGAGTAAGGGCAACGTGTCCAAAGCAGAGGATACCGTTGAAGCAGCACAGAAGGAAATCAATGTAAGACCACCTTACATTCTTAATAATTGTAGTATTCCCTGAACATTCCAGTTTATTCAGTTCAAAATTCTAGATACATGCCGTATTTATATAGTGTTAATAATATAGAGTATTCTTTTCTTACCATATAACCTCAATTTGATGTACCATCGCGGACATTTGCGCTGAACCAATTTCCGACCTTATTTCCTTAGTAATAAGATAGAAAAGTGGTTCATCGCAAATGTCCGCGATGGTACCTGCTAAACTTCTATGAGCAGTATTTCCTACTCCTCCCTGTCCTTTTATACCTTAGTGAAGTTTTACATTTTTATCTGATAAAAATGATAGTTCATCATCAACCTAAAACAGTATTTATTTAGTTGAATATAATAGAATAGAATAGACATTTATTTTGCAAATATTTTGAATACAAGCTTTTCCAATTGCACTTCACTGAAGTCAATCCAGGCTCAGTCTCCCCCATCCATTAATTTCTAACAACATTGCATTCTTCGCCGTTATCTTTCTTTTCACGCTAATAATATTTTTATCTTTACCTTCCCAGAGTGCCTTGGAATACATGGACGGTGAAGGAGCAGCTGCTTTGTCCAAGGCTCGCAATAGATCAGACCAATTCGGCAAGCAATCCGTCGACATGTCAGCTTTAGCAAAGGAATCCAGACTGTTGGCAGAAAAACTGGAGAACGAGGCAAAGAACATTCGAGAAATAGCCGATAAGGCGTTCAATACTTCGATTACAGCTAACCAGATTGCTAAGGATGGAATTACTAAACAGGCTAACATTAGGTAAAACATGTTTGATTGTTGTTTGAGAATAATAATATCTCGATGATCTCGACCTATTTTAATATTGAGAAATGCTAAAATGCTTAGAAATTCTGGTGTTTTCCTGTAAATATTGGTTAAGTTTTTATAGTTCCTATAATGAAGACCCATCTTTTTTTTAGCAATGAAGTCCAAATCCTGACCAACGAGCTGAACGCAGCATCAGGAAAACTGAACAGCATGACAGAACTGGCTGACCAGGCGCTCAAGAGAGCCAAGGAGGTGTACGACGAAGCTCTCGGACTATACGCTGAAGTCAACACCACGCTGCTGCCGGATATCAAACTGAACAAACTCAAGGAAACTGCGAGGGAAATGAATAAGACGGTAAGGTGGTGACGTCATGCGTTTATAGTGACGGTTTTCTTGTCACTACATTCTCCTGATCTCGAATCCGCAGAGCACCCAGGTGCCTTGGCGACCGCTGGTACTGCCGGCATGGTCAACACTTCATACAAGCGTGTCACCGTTTACTCGCAATACGACACCAATGACGTATCTATATAGAAACTGACAACCTTGAAAGCGGTCCGTGACAGAAGTTGTTATTAGTACTGGCGTCTCGAGACGATATTTGATTTATTTCTTGTAAGACTCAAATACATACCATTTCTTTACTGGAGGCTTATAGTGTATTATTTATTTATCTTACATTCCAGATTGACGAAAAATCCTCAGAGCTGGAACAGCTAATGACTGACAACGAGAACACTTTAGACCAGTTAGAGAACGCCATCAAGCAAGGCCGTGGTCTTCTGGACCAGGGTCACGACAGACAGGACGAGTTGAATGACCTCCTTGCAAGGCTGGACGAACTTCAGGAACAGGCCAGAAACGATGTAGATCTCACCAATCAGACGCTGAAGGATGCTAACGAGATATATAAGACTCTAAAAGGTATGGTTGGAATGGATTCGTTGTGTATGTTTACGTGGCGTTACTTGTTGTAGAGAGAAGAGATCAACCAAGTATTATTGTTTAAAATTTATTGAAAAAAAAGTGCAATTTCGAATCCGCGCATAATGTTTAGTAGCCCAAAGTAATTTTGTAATTTATTTTATGCTGTTAAAGTGAAAGCGCCAGCGTAGCCCCCGATTCTAATTTTCTTACGTTGTTTGCAATTTGCAGGTCAGTACTTATTAGGCTGTATATTGTTTAAAATATGATTCACTACCGTAACAAATTACAGAATTATAATGATTCAAGTCATCAATACAATTCTCTAAGACCAAGTAATTCTAAGAATGACTATTTCATGAAGTCTTGACATTTGAGTATTTTACCAACTTAGGGAGTTTGATTTCTAATGTTTGTAATTATTTAAATACATATTTGTTACGGTCGCGAATCATACTTTA
Organism: Fissipunctia ypsillon; assembly: GCA_947568875.1. NCBI lineage: Eukaryota > Metazoa > Arthropoda > Insecta > Lepidoptera > Noctuidae > Fissipunctia > Fissipunctia ypsillon. The sequence goes on from OX387643.1 coordinate 29,695,985, forward strand.
ATCAACATACGCCCTGACACTAAGTTGCAAATTGCAAAAATCGTAAGACAATTTGAACTTCGCGAGCTACCTTAGCGCTTCCAAAAAAAAAAAAACAATCTATTAAAAATAGTTGCTATAAGAAATAATTGATAATTTTATTACCTAGTGAAGGTGTTAGATTTTAGAAATTAGCATACCGCTGGCAGCCTACCGGTTTACTGCGTAAAGATTTTATTCTCGTATTTATACGAAAGGAAAGTATACGCGACGGTCGCTTAGGACCCAAGATCAAAGGTACACTCTAAAGTAATCATAAATCTCTTTATCGCACAGAGTTCAGCGATCAAGTGACAGAATCCCGTCAGCTAGCTGAGCAGGCAGCGCTGGACGTGCCGTCAGTGCAGCAGAAGATCGCCGCAGCTGAAGACAGCATCAACAGCATCACTGAGCAGCTGTACACTGCCAGTGATAAGGCAAAGGAGGCCAGAGACTTGGCGCAGCAGGCGCAGAAGGAGTACGCTGATAAGGCGTCTGAGGTAAACAATCTTATTTATTGTTACCCGACTGCGCGACTGCAAAGACAGGGTTATGTTTTACACACGTATCTTTGAACTTTTGTAAGTGGGATTCTTTATACCCTCGAAGCCTCCTCTTGATCGCGTAATGGTTGTAGGGTTTTGTTTTTATAAAATCAAAATGGCGGATTTTAGAATCCAATAAGCAAGGTCTTGAAAATAAAAAAAAATATTGGACAAATCAATAACCCAACTGCAATTATTACGTTCAAAACAAGCTCACTGTTCAAGCAGTCTGGTGGCATCAAATCTGAGATTGAACTAAAACAACTGCTGAACAGTAATAAAAACAGATGATGTCTGGACGGGTTTACCAGGAGTGTTCAATTTTCCATGAGAATAGGTGCGCGGGCCTAACCTACTTCAACATAGAACTATTGAAAAATAACCTAGGTACTTATATGTAAGTAATTATTTTAATTATTTTTAAAGGCGGCGTTTGAAGTCAAGAAGAAGTCATCGACATCTAGAGCCGATGCTTCCAAGTTGCGGTTCGAAGCTGAAAAACTGTCCAGTTAGTACTAAACACACGCTGTTAATTAGTAAATTATGTCAATCCAATTACTTCCACTCCCTCTGGCAAGTAACATCGCGGCCGATCCAGACGGAGATGGCGGGATGAGCTGGACTCCTTGAAGAAGACCTAGTCCTTAGAAGCTTTAAATAGAGAGAAGTGGATAGGAGTAGAGAGACCTTTGCCTTGCAGTGGGACACCACAAGCTTTTAATAATTTAATAATAATAAATTCCAGACGATTACGTTTGAAAGGAAAAGCGCTGACTAATGTTGATAGAAGTAGCTTGTTTGGTGATGTACTACGGCTTTGCATAGATTATTATGTATAATAATGTGTTTAATTCAAAGTCAAGCTTAAATAATAATTTATTTCAAGTATACCATTAAAAGGCACTTTTGAACGTCATAGAATTGAATACTGAGCGCCCCTTCCAAAAGGTAGTTTCGTATGGAGAAGAATGGGTAAGAAACTCCATAGGTACTCGCGCGCCCATTGATATTATTACGAATAGATTGTGCCCATATTTTGCTGATTTCAAGTCGGATACAAAAATGGAAATATGTTCTATTACTGATACTGTACAAAAAAAAAAAAAAATGCGCACTGGTTAAAAACATGTCTTGTATTGCAAACCTAGTCGATTACCATTAATTACGCTTATAACAAAGGAAACTTATTTCAACAGCTCGCGTCCAAGAAACAGCCACACAGATCGGAAGCCTGGAGAAGGAGGCAGCTGACAACATGCAGCTCACCAGAGACGCTAAAATGAAGGTACGAAATCATATTCTACTAAATAAATAAAAACTTATAAGTATTCACTATCAGACAACGCACAGCCTAAACCGCTGAGTCTCAAAGCATGAAATATAGCACAAGAGTTTCTTTGATAACGTGAGCACTAAGGATTTTTGAAAATGCATCCCTTAAAGGGGTCAAATACGGGTTGAAATGTCGTCATTTTTGCCGATGGGAAATCCCACCGGGCACGTAGCTTATTAAAAATAAAACATGCATGTCTGACTGGGTGACAAGTGACCATGAACAGCTTAAACTATTAAAGATGCTAACTTAAATGTCTCGCTGATCGTGGCGATTATTTAGAAGGTCTAAGCGATCACAAACAGACACGATTATTTTACATTTTTACTATTGTAACAATTCTACTAATAGTCATGCGTTCGTGACGTGTATGATTTCGAACAAAAAATAATATTAAGTCCAAATGGAATATTTTTTTCCAATTAGTCATACCTACAGAACTAACTCTATGGGGTCCCCGGAACGATCAATTGCGATTAGTCAATTGCCATTAGTTTCTTTTGTAGTAATATTGACAATCCAATTGCATTTGGTAGACGATCAATTTGCGCATCAATGTGTATTAATCACGTAAAAATTGACAATTGCAATTGATCGTTTCGGGAACCCTTAAGACTATAAGTAAGCGTGAAAAGCGACTTTGTTTTATACTATGTAAGATAAGATCAAATAAAATATATTATATTTATAGCTATAAGAATGAGCACTAGTAAAAAAACATGTAAGAGTACGGTCAGTAACAGAAGTAGATTAACACTGTTACTTTTACATGTGAAATCAATAGACCCTAAATTATTATTACACTACTTTTCAGTATTTCATGTAATAGCTAAGAGTTTTTACCATCGGAATTTAACAATTATTGTCCATTTTTTTTTTCTTTTGAACACAGTTTGTGTAAAAACAAACTGAAGTGTTAATCGAGTTTTGGTGCTTACCGTATCACCTATTTTGACTTTTGTCTATCTTCATTAGGTTGGCCAAGCGAACACTGACGCTCGGGAAGCTGAGAAGCAGGTGTCTAAAGGTCTGGAAGACTTGAAGGTCATCATGGACGAGCTGCAGAACCTGCCCACCCTGGATGATCACGCCCTCGACCGATTACGTGAGTAGTTCTAAAGTATTGTGGCGAAATCTACAACGCCACATGCGAACTGCGCAACAAAAACCCGACGTCACACAAAAGCTGCATTGCGCAAGCAGAGTTATCCGTGAATTGCATATAATAATATACAACATGCCGACAACACCCGTGTGGTCGGCGGATCCTCCCTTTTCTTTGACACGAAGAGGAACTTTCCACCCTGTTCTCAGGTTTGTATTATCTTTCCATTCAGGATAATTAATTTCTTTTGCGCTTTGTGCAGATTATAGAACGCTCAATAGGATGACAGACCTCTCGACAATGGCATCATGCTGTATGCTGCGTGAAGACCAGCAGTGGCTGTGGCCCAGTAGAAACGGCCGCGACTTACGAGTTGTAGGTCGTAAGTTCGCAGACAGACAGGCCGTTAACGTGCCTGTCTGTCTGCTGAAAACGATGAAAAAAAAAACATCATGAGGAAACCGGTATGTCTTCGAACAAAAAATTCGAAGACATGTGACATCCATTAACCCGCACAAAGCTGCGTGGTGGATTACGGCCACGCCCTCCCATAGAGAAGAGACCTGTCTCCCAGTAGTGCGAACATTATACGCCGATTATGGCTGTATCCATGCCATGTGCGAGTATAGCGGACTACTGACCTCACTCATGATTTCGAATTATATCATTTCAGAGGAGAGCTTAGACAAGGCTGAGAGCGACCTCATAGCAGTCGACTTGGACGGCAAGATCAAGAGCTTGACTGAAGCCAAGAATAATCATCAGAGGTACGTAACAAAAACAGTTCAGGAGATACAGCAACGTAGTACTGGGTCAGAGGGCCTAGACAGTGGCATTCTATCTGCGAGGACGATTATGAAAAAGTAAAAAAATGTATTGAATTGACATAAGCTACCCTAGAAAGCTTTTGTCAATCTTGTTGAAAGTCGTTGTAGACATACGAAACGCTGCGAAAGCGATTGCCACTTGTCTAGGCACTCGGTAGCCTGTTTGCGTAACACACTGTCAATCACAATCCCAACGTTATTAAGGAAATTCCTAATTCAGTGCTTGGTAGATTTGAAAAATTCGTCTCCTCGACAACTTAAATGTCGCAATGAACGTAGCTGAACTATCAAGATGAAAGACATTGCCATCGATTGTCATTTTATGTATGTTACGTAATTACCCCGGATAGCGGTTAGTGTGCGCCAAAACATGCTCCAGAACTCCCCAAAACAGATGAAGTATGTTGGGGTAAGTTCGGCGCTGGGATAAGACCGTACTTATATTGTGTGGATTGCACCTTTGCGACCACCACTACCTGACTACACTTACCTATTGCCAAGGATCCCAAAAAAATGAGAGTTCGCAAAAGTGATTAGTGTTTACGATGCGGGAAAAATTAATTAGAAAATAAATGTAAAATTGCTTAACCTTTACGTTCCGCGAACCAGTGGAGTAGGCCAGAAAATGAAACTACTTAGGGGCCATCCATAAATTATGTCACATGAATTTCATGATTTTTGGAAACCTCCCTTCCTTGTCGCAGGTGGTCATATTTGTCTCATAAATATTGCATAGCTTCATATTTTATTAACAAAAATAATCTTCTCAAACAGGTGGATGAAACAGTACGAGGATGAGCACGACCACCTTAGTTTGGAAGTGAATAACATTAAAGAAATCCTCAACCAGCTGCCCGAGGGTTGCTTCAAGAGGATTGTCCTAGAGCCCACTGAGGGCCCCAGTAGACCTGCAGGCTTCAGGTAGATGTCACGATAACAGGCCAGAGTACCACAAACAAGAGGGGATAAGTAAATAAATTTGGTGTTAAAAGGTGTGGAGTGTGATTTGGTGTCATATTGAAAGGTTTATTGAAAAAAGGGGGTGCTGTGCAACACCATTCTAAACAAAACTGTTTAAGCACGTCTACATTTTAATATATTGAAAATTTTAAAATGTTATAATGAATGAATAATGAAGTATATTTTACTATTTTGATAAACTATAGGTATCTACCTAATTTGTAAAATATTCACAAAAAAAAAAAAAATTGTGGTTTTCAATAATCCATAATTTTGGAAATTATCATTTTATTGGAGCATAGCGAAATGGAAAGCATATTTCTAAATAAATTTGGAACCAAGCAAACATTATAAAAATAAACACCACCTTGCCTTAAACATTTCTTGTAAATCTAAAAGTACTTAAAAGTGCCTTAAGTTACTATACTTATAACTTTAAATAATGACTACCAGTAAAATATTAAGATTCCCTAATAAAACATTGTTTAAAAAAAAAAATAGTATAACATTCATATTTCCTACTGTAGAGAAGAAGAACTCACGCACTAACTCCCCATTTCGTATTCCTAAGTCTGTGAATCAAAACATTCTTGTTTTTTTTATCGTTTGTACTTACAGGCTGCATTTACTATCTGCATTTTCGTATTTAGAATTATTTAAATAAATTAAAATAGATTATGAGGCTTTTCTATGTTTAAAAAATATTGTGCCATCATTTTCTTGGTACCTTTGTAAATATAACATAAACATAAGTACTGTTTTCGTAAGTGCCTTAAGTCTTTTTAAATTCGGTTTTTATAAAAATATTCCTTTTTAAAGTTCGCCAAAGAATTGACGATATGTGTGTTATTTAGATTTTTTTACGATAATTTTTATATGTTTCTTTATTGAAGGATAATTTTGTGAGTAATATAATTTGTATTGTAGCATTTATAGTATTTATTTGTAATAAAACATGGACAAAATACCGCCAATTCATTTTGTTTTATTCAATGTTTCCCCTGAGACGTGCCTACATATACCTCGTATTTCTTAGGATATTAAATAAACTCAAGCGCGTACCTACTCTGCGTATATCCAGATAACCGGCCAAGTGCGAGTCGAACTGGCTCACGAAGGGATCCGTATCACCGTACAATATTTAACACTACATTTTTTTTATATTTCAGTTAAAAAAAACGTGTGCGGTTGGGGGAACCTCCTCAGGAATGAAGTTCTTTCCCATGTATAATTTACAACAAAAACAAAATTTTCGCAGCCGTCATCTTGGATTTACAACTGGACGTCACTATCGGCTTTAGCACCCTTGAAAACTATGACGACGACATCCATGACGAAAAATTTGAAAATTTTCGCAGCCGCCATCTTAATTTACATTTTGTCCAAAAAAAAAGAAAAACTGTGAATTCGAAAGAAGATCGTATGGGGCATACAAGTATGAACGCTTTTTCGTTAGTGACAATTTCTGCCAGTTTACTCCTACGCTACCGCAATCCGCGTATAAGAACTTCATTCCAAAACACGTTTCTTGTATGGGGACCCCCTTTAATTTTTCAGTTTATTTTATTTTTGGTTTTTGTTGTTATTGCGACAATAGAAACACACAATCTGTGAAAATTTCAACTGTCTACCTATTACGGTTCATGAGATATAACCCGCTGACAGACAGACGGACGGATGGACAACGGAGGCTTAGTAACAGGAACCATAGAAATAAGAGTATCATCGTCTACCGTCTGCTTACCCTTTTCTCAACTAGGTTGGCTTCCCAGTCTAATCAGATACAGCTGAATACCAGTATTTGACACGGTGGCGACTACCAAACTGCCGAAATAGTCATGCCACGATCTGCAATGTGGATGTCGATAGCCTACCTAGTCGGTAGTTCTCAGGCGTGTAATGGTTTGCACTGCCATGCAAAGACAATCCATCTACCTAGCCTTTTCCCAATTTTGTTGGGGTCGGCTTCCAGTCTAACCGTATGCAGCTGAATACCAGTATTTTACATGGAGTTACTGCCTATCTGACCCCCAGTACCCAGTTACTGGGTAATACCCCCTTGGTAAGACTGGTTGTCAGACTTTCAGGTTTCTGACGACCTTTAACAACTGTCAAAGACCCACGAATGACAGCTGGGACCAACGTCTTAACGTGCTTTCCGAGGCACTGGGATCTCGGCGTGTGCCTAAAGATGGTCACCCATCCACGAACCGACCACGGCAAGGTAGCTTAACCTGATCGATCGACCCGTGTAGCTATTATTACTTCGCCACGTACCCCCCCCCCCATGCAATGACAGTTTATCTTTACACAATCTTAAAAACTAGCATCTTTCAGAAATCGCAATTTTCTGTTTTTCTTTGGGAAATTGACTACAGAATCTTAAATATAAATGTCAGAATTATTTGTATTCGGACATATTTAGTCGGATTATCTAGTATATAATCTAAACCCCCGTAGAAAGAAAGAAAAGAGCCAAATTATCGATAATTTCGCCCAAAAATAAACTGAATAAAACCCATTGTTAAAATAAACAAACACTATTTAGAATCTCTCGAACTTACGTTCTTTGGGAATTGTAATAGAAAGCGGATGGGTTGTGTTTTGACAAAACCTGTTTTGAAAAACCAGAACCTTACTCTTTTGGAGATACAGTGTATATTACTATAGTGTACTCGGTATTTAAGGCCTAAGAGCGTTTACGACGTACGGCATTTCATACAAACTTTCAAGTCCTTGTTTTACGAAATGCGTGAATCGATTTTAGTGAAACTTCATACGAATAAGAAAGAAACATAGGCCTATAAAGTTAGTTAAAAATATTTTCGAAATGTTTTATTTAAAAAAAGATAATTGGAAATCTCTGTTTCAAAGGAAAATTTAAAATCAGTCGAATTTAGGTGTAACACTATTTTTTTAATTTTCAAAACAGGATACATAGGTCTAAAATGTTAATTGAGAACAAATGTTCTCAATTAGCTTTTATATGTATCCTGCTTATGCATATGAAGTTTCATTAAAATCGGTTCTTTCATTTCGAAAAACAACTTGAAAGTTTGTATGAAAAGCCGTACGTCGTAAACGCTCTTAGTCGAAATTTTGATAATTTTGACAACAGTAACGATGCGCAAGGAATTTATACATGTTACAGTGATACAGTCTATTGTCAATGCACGGCAGTCCATCTTGGATCAACATATCGGTCCGGGTGCGGCAAACGAGGGACATGACCAGCCCATGTCCACTGGCCGATTGCTTTTTCTCCAAAATCTGCTAGTTATACCTACTTGAGTAATGGAACACAGGGTGGTGTGACAACCAAAGATTTAAATCTGCTAGTTATACCTACTTGAGTAATGGAACACAGGGTGGTGTGACAACCAAAGATTTAAATCTGCTAGTTATACCTACTTGAGTAATGGAACACAGGGTGGTGTGACAACCAAAGATTTAAATCTGCTAGTTATACCTACTTGAGTAATGGAACACAGGATGGTGTGAAAACCAAAGATTTAAATCGTTAGGTATGCCCTCACAGTACTAAGTCCCTCTACTTATGTTGTGTGAAAAAGTATCTATACGTACTGAGAAGAGTGTGCTCATAATCCCGCATGCAACGATTGATACGATTTTCATTACGTGTGGGTGACACAATTCTATTCAAATGTCATTGTCAACGAAACAGACACATGATCACATGATTGACGCTGTGGATTGGATCTAACGAACTTTGGTGGCAATGGAATGTGAAAAAGTTACGAGTGCAAAACCCCCCGAAGCTGGTGCACGGCTCCAAATATCATAGTTGGTCCTATCAACCAGAATAGTTAAGACAGCAGAGGTACTATTAATACCGAAGCTTAAATTGGGAACTTATGACTGTGTAGCAGTGGTTTACGAAAAGCTGGTTAACTTAGTCAATTGAATGAATACCGTACCTAGCTTAGGACGAATTTCACCAATCAGACAACAATATGTGGGATATTGTTGTCTGATTGGTGAAATTCGTAACAATATCCCACAACAAAATGACACTGACAGCTCTTGAACGCGGTTTAGATGTGCAGATAGCTTTCAGATTTATTAGTGCAACTTGCCCTAAGCTTGCGGTTCCTAGACGAACGGTGGCCGCCAGATAGCGGCCTCAGTGATGGCCTTCATGGAAATGTTGACATCGGGGTTAGACTTTGCGGTGTTAAAAACGCTCTCTAGGAACTCACACCAACTTATTTTACCAGTAAATTGCGGACACTATGTGGTCACCGCAGTCGATAACCTTAGCTTAAATGATTTTCGGGGTACCATGCACATCATGGTAACGCGATGACCATGTATGATTACAATTAAGCGTAACAAGAATTATTTGCTACCTATTATAAGGTGGGTACATACATACATACATAAACTCACGCCTTCTTCCCATGGGGGTAGGCAGAAACTACAGAACGCCACCTGCTACGATCCTTACATACTCCTTTTGCCTCGTTTACATTCATACATCTGGTCATACACGCACGTGGTTGCGAGTACTACGCACCTGACCTTTCTGAAGAACATCACCAATAAGATCACTATATGTCTTCCTAGGGCGTCCCCTCCCGGCGTTTCCACTCACATCTGCCAAGTAAATACCTTTTGTTAGTCGACTTTCATTCATCCTCTCAACATGACCAAACCATCTAAGCATACTCTTTTCAATTTTTGTCACTACATCTTCTTTTAAACCGCACCGTTGCCTTATCACATCATTCCTCAATCTATCATTTATAGTAACACCACAAATGCTTCGCAAGGAACGCATTTCCACAGCATTTATTCTACTTTCATGCTTATTTTGCCACACCCAACATTTACTTCCATACATAAGCGTAGGCACCAGCACACCATTGTGAACAGCCAGTCGAGCCTTTTTGGACATTAACTGGTTGGTCACAACCGCACGTATAGCACCATTCACTTTATTTCCCGCATTTACTCTCCTTTCCACATCTTCATCTATCTTTCCATCCCTTGTAAAAAGATTCCCCAAATATACAAACTCACTTACGTGCTCCACACTTTTATCATTTATTTTCACATCACACATCGATACGTCCTCTTCTCTTTCAAACACCATGACCTTCGTCTTATTCACATTTATATAGGTGGGTACTCCACCAATATAACTAGATATAACTATCAGTCGACAGTTGTTCACGATTGAAATTACTAATAATATTTGTGTCCACGCAATTAGCGCTGAGAGCAAATTTGGCTGTCACGGGCATTGTCAGAATTGTCGCCGGCCGGCTGTCAGTTTCTAGGAGTAATCTGTGATGCCCATTAATTGACGCGTTTAGTATGGAAACTGTTGACAATGCCGTCTCTAGCAGCAGCCGGCTAAACCATAGATAATACACTATATTATAAAGTAATAGGCTGAGCATCTCCGTGCTCTGTGGTGCACTCATTTAAAAAACAAAACACAACCGAAAATTCTAAGCAGTATCAAAAAGACGTAGGTACCTACACAAGATAAAAGCTTAAGCATCGGGCTCATCCAGGGTTGCACCACGCGGGAAATCATGTTCCACCGGCTGGGAGCACATAGTGCGCGCTGCCCTAAACGGAACACGTATGAGGGACGTGTGAGTGTGTGCGTGCGGGTAGGGTGCTTGTGATTCGGGGAGACAGGTTTTTTTTGTATGGGATGTTTTGAAGAATGGTTTGGTGGAAAAAATAGGATGTTACTGGAACCGCATAGATGTTGGTAGGTGCAGGAGTCTGTTTCTTTTCCCGTTAGGCAAAATCCGGGGTTAGATCTGCGGGCTAATTGCAATACACACATACAATAGCAATGCCTTTAATTTTGACAATTCAGCAATTTCATTTAGGTTGTCAATTAGCCATTTCCTTCCAACCCATCGGATTTGGATAGAAAGTGTGTAACGCAATTGCGTAACACACTATCAACTACAATCTGAATGATTTTGAAGCGAATGGCTAATGCATCGCTTCATATGTTCGAAAAATGTTTCTGCTCAACAACGTCAATAATGCAATGAATGTTGTTGAACTGTCAAAATGAAACTGATTCCTACTGTAAGCATGTTACGTAATTGCCCCGCAGATCAGAGATCTCGAGTTATAGAGTAACATCTGATAACATACTGCGATAAAATGGGAGAACTCGAGACTATCCAATGTAAAGAGTAACAGCTATTACAGTGTAGGTTTTACATGTCCTATTTGGTAAACAGACAAGATACGAAAATCACGAGTTTTTGCATCAATCACCAACTAGAAGTTAGGTGTGAAAGCCACTATTTTTGTACACACCTACGGTGTGAGTTACATCAAATTAAACCTCTATCACATTAATTTTGTGCAAAACGAAATCTTATGCCATATTAGTTTAGCAATTAAGACGAAAAGCAGCGATGTTCGGTCTAAATGCTATTTTTCAGCATGTAGTGAGAATATCACTGATTCCTGTTTACGAATGAATACATACTTACGTAGATGCTGACATTCATGTTCAGACGAATCATTGCTTTTAAACATGTCGTGTATAAGCCATGACGACGACGTTGATGACGTTGACATGTCAATGACGTTGTTTTAGACATGTATTGTTTACAATTTTAGTCACCTTTTGATATTTTTGACCAGTTTTCTATAAATTTAGCATACAACTAGTCTGTACAGCTTGTTTTTAGGTGTTTACAATAAACGTAAACAAGAATGCAGAAGAAACGAAAGTAAGAATGCAGAAAACAAAATAAGTCCTCAATTCTCATAAAATGATGCGCTACCTACTCGGTGGGTATGCAAACGCTAGCTCCCACGAGCAGTACAATTTATGTCGGGCATTCCCTTGAATTTTCTTTTGTTTTTTTTTTTTCAAAAGTAACGTTACTCCTTGGTTCTCTAGGGTGCCAGTTATGTAGAAATTATTGAAATAATATTCACGTTTGGGTACAGACGGAACTGCTGTAGTGTACGTACCTACATACAAATTTTAGATTTTTAAGGGTAGTTTTTTATGTAGACTTGACTATATAAAGGTTCTTTATAGCTACTTTCTTGATCTTATTTGTTAAAGAGTCTTGCTCATAATCTCCTTTCCGTTGCTCTCCTACACCTGAAATGATCCATGTCAAGTCAATACAGATTTACGGCCAAGAGATATACTCGTAATTGAATCTTGAAAACAAACTTTCAGTCTTTCGCTCACACAGTGCGCCACAGTTGTGTCGGAGAATAACTATACAAATTACGCACTAAACCTTATTTTAACTTTTAAAAACTAAGAGCTAACTCATCAAAGCGCTGTTGCAAGTAAATTACTAGCGCAATGTTTTGGTGTTAAAAAATCGCGTTGCTAACAGCCGTTGTCACCGCAAGTCGCGAGGAAAACAAGCCGACAACAAAACAAATTTGCAACAACGAAATTAGCGAATATCTCACTGTCTAGGGGGCGCCGAGTTTCCGAAACACCGTAACTAAACTAAAACTAAATAAGTGGCCGAAAAATGTTGTGACAACCACCGTTTTTCACGGACCTCCCGTCCGGCAAACAAGGGCCCTCAAACCTGCACTCTTTGTGTAAGCCAAGGGGGGTCAGAATACCAAGTTACAATGGTCGTTACAAGTGGAAAAACAAGGTGGTTAATCCGAAAACTTTCCTTAATTACGTTCGTACGAAACTAATTCCCTGAACGAATTAAGTGCGAGCTGAATTTGGGTGAAATCCTGGATCAGATTATGAATGTAGGTCCCGGGCGGCGGAGAACGCGCCAGTACTTTTAGTTTTAAAAACTGCACAAAGGGGAGCGCTCGCTAAAAACTACATGAAGATGAAACATTATGGAATGAAAACTGTGAGGAAATAACACGTGTAGGTACTGTGGTCTGTTATATGGAAATGCTAATAACATTATAATTATTAGAGCTCTTGAAAGGAAAGATAGTTTCGGTCGCAGTAACCGGATACGGTGAAGAGGGCTAATCTACATATATAATTGTATAGGCATAACACAGTATCAAACATGAGCTAATAATAGCTTCGGAAATGTCCACCTCGATTCACAAAACAAAACCAAAAAAAAAACACTACTGAAGCCACCATGGCAAACGCTGTGCAATTCTATGAAATATAGAAAACTAAGTTTCTCAATTCAGTCACTAAATAATTAATAGACTTAGCTTTTAAAAAACGTGCCACCGAATAAAATAAAAACTCGTTCAAAACTCGATTCGAAAAAATTGGCAAAAATTAATTGCTAAAAAAGATGGTGATTAAAAAACAGCCCGGAGTAATGAAACGGCGCGTAAATATTCCAATTACGGCGGGAACCAACTTCGGCGGTCGTTATTCGGGAGGTTTCCAAAAAAAATTAATTAGTCCTTCGCGCCCAGTCCCTCCGACTTCTAAGTAACTTAATGTCGTAAAAAGAAATTAGAATTTTTTCTTCGGCGACTTCAGAAATAAAAATTCGTTGTCCCCATGTGGACTTATTTTCACTTGCGTATAATTGGAGTTTACAGACGCGGCGAACTTTTTAATCTGTGGTTGTAACTTTTTTTTTTATAAACAGAGGTAACAATTTTTTTATTAGCGGGGCACGCGATGGCTTCAGGGAGTATTTGCGCCCCATCCCCTATTAAAAACTATTTTGTTTATTTTGTGCGCAATGTCAAAGAGAAATTAAAAAAGTGGTCAAGCGTGACTAGGAATTGAGCACCGGGGGTTTGTACAATTTTTCTGGTTTTACTTTAAAGTATATGTATATAAGTTATTTTCTTACCTACCCCGCGATACACTCGTATCTATACCTACAAGTTTGTTATAACACAGGCAAATCAATTTACTACCATACACAACACACACTAACATGTTTTATGAAACTTGTACAAAGCACTTGTAAAAAGCCACTTAGAATACAACACTGCTATTTGGAGACCTAGTGAAGCCAAATACAGTACCTACCTACATACGATGTTAAAGCGGGTACAAATATATTAGGATTATGTATTTGAGGTTACATGGAGTATAACCAGGATACCCATTGCTGTATCTAACCTTATTTATTTTGGGAATGGTTGGATATTATAAATTAAAGATAAAGCGCAAACAATACTAGCCACATACTTGTTCCATGTAATACCTTTTTTTTTTGTGGATGGGAAATCATCAAATAACTTATCCCGCTCTGGGCGGAGCGGGAGGGCGTGTCAGACTTTTACTGACTAAAACCCACCCGTGTTCCTTTTGTTGCCTGTGCCGGGGCCATGGTAACTCTTTCGAACATCCCGCAACCCTAGCTGGTCCATGTAATACCTAAGGGGTAAATAAAATTTTAGCCATACTACAGTTATTTCGGCTGTGCGTAACAAATGAGTATGTGAGCAGGCGGCGGCGGCCGCTGGCGGTGCCGGCCGTGCGCCCCATTCTGCTTCAGCGCGCACCGCTGACGCGCGCGCTTTGCATGCTCAACCATCGCTCTAAAGCGTAGTTGCTAAACTTGACTTGTTTTCTTGTTCCCTGAACGACATTAAGATGACATTGAGGTGTTATGTTTGTTTAGTTTATTGTGAATTTAGTTTAGAATAATACTCTTAGCATAGTATAATATACTATAGTATATTTAATATCTAGAAAGTATGGAGACCTGTAAAGATAGATTTAAAGTGTTTTATTAAATAAATAAGTTGTGATACCTTACTTGTTTTCCACAAAACTTGTAAAAGATTTGTCAAAAACGTATTTTGTGTATAAAACTTATATTATACATGTGTTGACGTTGTTTCAGATATGTATAGTTTCCTATTTTGTTAATAATTTCCTAATTTCTCTCACTCTCTACACCGGACAAGATTTGTTTACCTACCTTGTTTCTCCAACTTATTTTAGTGTAACGATAAACGAATACACAACATGGAGAATTGCATTTTTATACCTTGATATAAACGCGGGGTAAAAGTCACTTTTGTAAAACAATAAAAATAGGCAGTGTTATAACGACATTATAAGCGAACAGAAACACTTAGCAATATTTCTATTGCAGGTCCTTTTACACAAATTACACGTTGTACCATCAAAGTACGTGAACGTGACATTAGATATTCCTTCAGGTAATGCAGCCTTGCCATTTACCTTTCCAAAGTGATATATTGAGGGAACCGTTACGGTACTTGTAAATAGGAATGTCACGCAAACGACTGACCCTTCATTGAACTCTTACTTTAGTAGCAAAGTTCAAACGAACGCTTCTGACAAGCCGTGTGCCTGATGAAATGTCCCATCTGCAATAATGACCAACTTCCGTAGAAAATTTCTGCCCCTATTTACCCCTTTAGGGGATGAATTTTCAAAAATCTTTCCTTAGTACTTCACTCACACGTCACTTTTGTTGTTTATGGAAATCTTGTGCTTCCTAGACCCACCGGTTTAGGCTGTGCGTTGTCTGTCAGTGAGTGAGTTCAAGATTTTCATTAAGTATATTTTTGAATGGTTGAAGTTATCTTTTGAAAAACAATTGACCAAGATCTTACAGACGGTTTCTGTCGTCTTTGCAGAGAAACAAAAGAAACGATAAAAAGTCATTTATAATCTACAGGTATTATGTACGAAGTTGCTCCATGTAAAATACTGGTATTCAGCCGTATCCAGTTAGACTTGAAGCCGACTCCAACAAAGGCTTGGCATATGATATGATGATTAAAAGATAGCAATATTCTTTAGTGCCCAATAATTTCTTCTCTCGTGCTATAACTAGCTCCTGGCGTAGCGCTTGTAAGTAGACCATTTTCGGCAAGATGCTAGAACTGTTCTCAGGTATTGGCATGGAATATGACTGCCGTGTCGTACTACATAAGAAATTATTTCAGCGTTATGTCGCGGTGCAATAAGGATGTCGGTCATTTATAAGGCGAAAAAAGTCTGACCGAGAGTACTACCTTGAGGAATTCCAAAGTTGATTGGCAGTAATCCACTAGAGTAGTTACCAGTGGCGCAGCTACAATTATCATTATAGGGAAGCCGAAGAAAAAAATTGTTCAGTTCTCATAAACTCAGACAAAAAACTGTAGGTTTTAATCTTATGATGTATTAAACTGGTATTAAATATAATTATGTAATGTGATACACAGTTACACATACAGGTGTACCATATTATTTGGCAATAGTAGACATCAAGAAAAGTGGTTGTTCCGAAGGGAAGCCGATAGGAATCGGGTTGTATGAACGCTTCGTCCCTGGTAGTTACTTACTTTTACTAGTTGCCGTCGATTTGTTGAATACCTTCGAAACCAGTCAAGCGCATTTTCTCGTATCCCTATTCCCTCTAGTTTGGACAGGAGTAGATCTATCGATATTGTGTCAAATGCCTTAGTCCTAGGTCAAGGAAAACTGCCATGACGTGTTCGCCCTTTTGAATACAAGAAGTTAAGCAGTTGGTCAATAATATAGCGGCGTCTTCGGTCGACTCGCCTCTTCTAATGCCAAACTGTCTTTCAGATATTAGATTATAATCTTCTAAAAAAATTACAGGTCCCTTATTTACAACTTTTTAGAGAAGTTTTAATAGAATGCACAAGAGTGCGATAGGAGGCTAGTTTTCCGGTAGTTCTTTGAAACCGCTTTTATGAATGGGTCGGACAAAGCAGTCTGGGAAGATACCGTTGTCCAAACTTAAGTTAAAAATGTGAGTGAGTAGTGTTTTTTTTTTTAAATTAGTCTGACACTAATTTCATCCAGTCCGCCGGCGCTGTCAATTTTAAGTTGATCAATAAGTTTTTCTATTTCATCCTCATCCGTTAGGTGGAAGAAAAAAGAGTGTGGTAGAGTTTCACGTGGTTTATATTTGCCCGCAAGGGATGCTTGGGACTCGGATAGTCGCGTCAGTTTAAGATCAGAAAGATTTTTGCCTAGGAAAGTGAAATAATCATTACCATTTTTTTTAAAAATCGACAGGGTCCTGTGCGTTATACAGGGTGTAAGGGACAGCCCTCCGCAAACTAACTATATAACAGCTATTCAGCTCCTTATTTTGAATCATATTTCACTGGAAATATTTTCAGGAAAATTTTCATTTTTTAATCGTATTTTCAGTTACTATTCCTTTATTTCAATGTAGAATTACATTCTCTGTACGCAGCACTCCATTTATGTAAATAAAACAGCTTAAATAAAAAAATCAGCAATGGATGTTGAAATATTTGGCGACCGAAGGCTCGCTGGGCTGCCGTTCACTACGCGCGTTTTGCTACGGTAACGATACATTGCGTGTGAGGTAATAAAACAAATCGGGTTTATTGGATTCCCATAATGTTCCTGAAATAATTTCATGTACCGGTCATTTTAGTATGATATACTGAATTCACCCCATCAGTCTGCGGAGGACTGTTCCTTACACCCTGTATAATAACTGGGAAAAATCACTTTTTCCAGAGCTTTTTTGGGTTGTCTGAGTTTTTGATTATGAGTTGATTGTTATAATCGATTTTAAGTTTATGTAGCAAGTCGATACAGTAATGTTTGTACCAAGTATACACGAGGCGTCGTATTTCGTCATTTAGATAGGATCTTAAGGTTAGATGAAGATTATCACCGTGCCTCATGCGTCTCATGAGGCCTGGCGTTATCTAGGGCTTTATAGTCAACAAATAGGCACATACAAGGCACTTTTGAACGTCAAAATTTACAAAAAAAAAAAAATTGATTACTACTTCCACCAAAAGGTAGTTTCGGATGGAGAAGAATGCGAATTATATTGTATTGACTTCGACTGGCGGTTTAGTTGGAGATAGTTTCAATTAGTGAGTTAACGGAAGAGTTAGTGCAATTGTAGCTAAGAGGCAGTCGTCAAGTTAATTTTATACCAGGGTCTAGCTTTGCATTGGTGATAGTGTATTTTTGAGCTATGGCAGCCATCCTGAATATTATAATATTATAAATGCGAAAGTAAGTTTGTTTGTTTGTTTTTTACTTTTTCACGCCTAAACCACTGAACCGATCATCCTGAAATTTTGCATTTACGTTGTCAGGTGTACAGAAACGGACATAAGGTACCTTTCATCTCGAAAAAAGTACTGTTCCCAAGGAAAACAACAATAACGTTCTTATGGTAATAGATGGCGCCACGTGTCTTTCGAATCATGATTGATTTAAAATTTGTGTTTTTAAAATGTGGCTGTTATTTTACTATATTGTGTATCTTACGACTTCCACGGGAACGAAGTCGCGGGGCACAGCTAGTGATTATATAATTCGAAATCAAGGGATGATAGAGAAATCATCTATTACAGATCATGACTGTTATTTCTTTATTAGATGATTTCTCTATGATCCCTACAGATTTGAAGTTTGACTTGACAAAAATGAGGTCGAGACATTTGCGTCCTCTTTTAGGCTAAGTTATCACAGGCAAAAGTCCGTGCGTTGCTATGAGACTTAGATATTCAGTGAGCTTGTTGTTGTTTGTATTATAAATATCAATGTTAAGGTCTCCGGTTACTGTTACAGTTGGTTAAAGTTTGGTTTTCAAAGTTAAAAAGCAATGGGTTAGGCATTTCCTTCAAAATCCTTCGGAATCGAGATAGAAAGTGTATCACGCATGGGGTGCTAGTCTGAAAAGTAGCTTCACTGTTGAGAGCCATGAGTGGACTCAAGTCTAGGTACATAGTTAATAATTTCATTCTATTTTGACAAAAAAGGACTGTGTTTAAAACTAACGATAAATGTTTAAAAAAATATTATTGTTTGATTGTGAGACTATCTCGCTTGTATTAAATTTTAGTTTACTCTAGCTTGCCTGAATCTCAGAAATACTTAAAAAACCTTAAGTGTGTTGAAATAGAGGTCAAGTGAACGGTAAAACTTAGGTTTGTATTCTGCCGGCCGCCACAAGCTTTGGTAAAATCACGGCCCATCCTACTGAAATATTCACATGAAAAAAACGTAATGAGGGGGCCTGATCAAACTTTTATGCGGATAAGGATGTGATTAATTGTTGCTTAATTATATCGATAAAATGAAATTGACATTAAGGAAATGCAGCAGCTACCAGAAAACTTTATTGTCACCTTCCAGGTGTGTTTTAATATATACAACGCAGAATCCAATGCTTGCAAATTTAGTATTTTATAGTTAGAAGTATCCCAAGTCAAAACCACTAAATACACACATCAAAAGTGTCTAGGGATCAAACGCGTTTTTGCTAGTTACTATAAATCAGATTTTTATTATATTTTTTTTTAACTCCTATGAAT
This sequence comes from Fissipunctia ypsillon, assembly GCA_947568875.1. Lineage (NCBI taxonomy): Eukaryota > Metazoa > Arthropoda > Insecta > Lepidoptera > Noctuidae > Fissipunctia > Fissipunctia ypsillon. The sequence goes on from OX387643.1 coordinate 29,715,026, forward strand.
ACTTTTTATTAAATTTGGTCATCTGAAAATCAAATAGTCTTTTGATTTTGGTCATAAGATGTAAATCTTTTGTCAAGTCGTATTCCCATAATTTCTGCAATGGGTTTGAAGCCAAATCAGTAAAATTTCTGCCATACTTCTGTGTGGGATCAATACAAAAGAACGTTATGGGCGGGTATTTGGATCGGCGGAAGAACCGACCTGATTTGGATCAGAGGCAATCTCAATGCACAGATTTACGCTAAAATGATTGTATCAGATGTTGTCGTTCCTTTGCGGACCCAATTTGGTGCTTCATTTCTGCTTATGCATGATAATGCACGACCACACAATGCCAGAGTCGTTGCAAACACTTGCCGCAGCTAATATCAACGTCCTACCATGGCCTGCTCAATCGCCAGACTTGAATCCCATTGAGCACGTATAGGATATGTTTAAAAAAAGAGCTCTGTCAAATATGGATGCCGTACATACACCAGAATTTTTTTTTCGGCTGTTACATCGGTGGTGGGCGGCCAGTCCGCTACGTGATTTGGATGAACTCGTATTGAGTATCGCTGCGATTGTGTTATACGCGTTAACGGCAGAAATAAAGACTGCTAATTGTTTATTTTACGCAATAAAAACCATTAAAAAAATTATTTTAATTTTTTATCACATTTTAATATCAGGATTAACTAAGGTGAATAATTCAGCTTAAGCAAAAATCGCGAAAAGTCTATATTAATGCAAAAGCAAAGTACTTCGCCGATCTACACATTTGAAAACATTTTATTTAATCAATCTCAATAGATATTTTTAATTAATTTCAATAGGGCAATAAAATATATTTTTTAAAATACCTTGGTCCTAAACACTTTTGATGTGAGTATTTCTCACAAAATAATTCGCATTTAAGTACATATGTCAAAGCAGTTCTTTCGAAAAGTTAAAGTTTTTAGAATACCGTGCTTTAGAAACCTTTGAAATTCAAAAAACAAATAGATATTATAACGCACCATAATTTTTAACACTATTAATTATTTATTATCGATAGGCCGGTGCAATATATCGACATTTACCCGCCCTTGCTACGTCGGCGAAGCTTGAAACCGAGTGCACCTCCGTGCAAGTCCGTTAGAGAGCTCGTGAATAGGGGCTTAGCTGCACTGCAGCATTGCTTACAGTTTGAAAGATTGGTTTAGTATCGCAAATAGTATTAAACAATTTTATTCTGATTTATAAGAATAAGTAATAAAAAGTTCGCATAATATAACGTCACGCGTTAGGCGCAAGTAATAGTCCACCCACATTGCGTCAGTTATGTTTAAGAGCCATGGAATAGGGGGCGAGCCTACGAAACGCTTTGAAAGCGATTGCCTCTTGTCTAGGCTCTCTAGCTAATAGTTTGTTATACCTACTGGTTTTTAGATTTTGTTGAAGTCAAAATATCAATATTTTGCAGTAACCGCTTCATCCACCTACACTCGCATTGTACGACGGCTGTGCTCTCGGCACATTGTCTCGCGACTCGGCTGCCTTGTTTATACTGCTACTGTTTTAGTAGCTTTTATTTGTTTTCTTATCTACCCAGCTACAGCTTAGAAATAGGTACGTTTAATGTCTTAAAGGATTTCTAGTTGAATATTAATATCGACATGCGATACAGGAGGTAGGTACAGCAGTGGTTGTAACCAGCGGCACTATACGATGGCGCCCGTGACGGCTTACGAATTACAAAGATATAGCTAATCTATTCGATAACTTATAGTTCGATAACTAAAACAAAAAAAAAATAGATAAATTATAGTATTATAGCGCTACTGCTGAGCATGAGGTCCTGGGTTCGATTCCCAGGTCGGGCAAAGTGTTATTGGGTTTTTCTATCTGGAATTTCTCCGTAGCAGCCCGGAGTTTGGATTTGCGCCCGGTAGATGGCAATAGGATCACCCCCTATTACATGGGACTTGAACATAACTGGCAAAATGTGGGTGTGCTATAGGTGCATCTCTGCCTAACCCTTCGGGGAAACAGGGCGTGATGTTATGATGTTATGTAAATTACAGTTCCAATCAAACGTTATTATTGCAGCCTGTATCAATGGAGTTCCTATGGGATCTGTTTTGTCACATGTAGCAATCCATAATAATAATACCAGCCCTATATAGTCTCACTGCCGGGCAAAGGCCTCTTATCATACAGAAAAAGCACGAGCATTGATCACCACTTACATTAACTATAAAGTCCAGGTTTCCTCACGATGTTTTCTTTTATCAATGTCAGTAATGTCCAAGATAAACTCAGAAAATACATTATGAATTGAAAAAGTCCCATTGGTACTTGTCCGGATTTGAACTCACAACCTCGTGTATGAGAGTCGCAGGCCTAGATCACTGGGCCACCACGACAGTCAATATTCACGGAAATTCATGAAAACATGCAAACGTCACAAACCCTCATATAATGCTGCTATTTTATTGATAAAAGCCTCCACGAGTTGCGATAATTTAGCAGGTACATCCAGTGTACCCCTGAGCAGTCAGTTGCTATACGAACCGACTGCGCTCAGGATGCCAACCACCACCTCTTAAAGCAGTATTATTTTAATGTTACTTCAGTGTGGGAAAGAGATTAAGCTATACAGAACGTCTAGTTCCATCTCTTTCCCACACTCAAGAAAGTTTACAATAATACTGCTTTAAGAGGTGGTGGTCTAGCTCCTGTAGATCAGTTTTTGTTTGGGATTTTTTTTGCACACCGTGAAAAGTTAACATAGCCATAGATAGCATAGTTGATGTCTTCATCAAATCGTATCATTACACGAGGGAAAGCTCATCAATTTCTCGAAAATTCGGCAATTTAATATTTTCTTCGTAGTGACTTATGAACCTGGAGAATAAAACAATTCATTGAACACCTTAATTAAACTTAGCCTCCGTACTGGCAGACCGATCGTTTCACACTCTTTCAACCAGGGTCCTATTTAATAAAACCGACGGGCGACAATCTGACAATCCGACAATTTTATTTTACAAGTTTATATCATACATACATTTTCTGCTTTATTAAACAGAGGTGCTGTTTGGAAAATATGACAGTTTGTCGCTTTTGAGACAGTTATATAAAATAGGGCACTGATCGCTAAGCAACGAACTCCAAATCTTCTCCCCGTTCTAAACTAGATAATATTACAGCGAATTTCCTTTGACCATTCGCAACAGTACGTACATTCAACAATAACGGGTGATTTAGTGACACCCTCTAAGAATTTAGAGTTCCCCAGGCGAGGTGGACACCCCAAGCGGTTTTGAATTGATTTATTTATAGCATAGTGAGCACGGGTTCCGTACCTGGTACACTACTTAGCTTTCTAAATTGAATTGATAGGGTGCCGTTGTTTCAGCCAATTTTCAAGATGGTGATATTGTGTTTTGGGGAAGAAATTGGCTTAGAAGATTTATTAAATTATTATAAGTATAAAACAAAAAAATACTTCGATAGGTATTTCGCTGGTATCGTTAAGGCGAGTACGCACGAACGAACAAAACATAGTGAACTCGAACATCGAACACGGAAGATTTGGTTCGTACGTTTGGACGTAAATTAGCAAAGCGAACACGAACACCATACGAACACAGTTCGAGTTGTGTTCACGCTCAACCGACCTGCTCTCTTTAGTAGCTATGGATTCGCCGTTGGAAGTGATCGACAGTGAAGTTGCATCAAGTTTCTCCGAACACCGTCCACACAGAACAACGAAATTTGATCACCACGAACATTTTTAACGAGCACAGTGTTTGATGTTCGTTAGTGGTACGCACATGCGAACAAAGTGTTCGTGTTGACCATGTTCTTGTTCACAATTACTCTCAGTATGAAATTTCTTCACTGTCTTCACCACTATCGTCTCCCGTAGAAATCGAAACAGTGGGCATTTGCGAAACTTTTAATTTCTTGTCGTTTCTACGGTAGCTTGGTTGTCTATGACCATTTATAATCGCTTAGGGCAAGATTCACAGATCGTATCGTACAATAAGAACCTTATTTTTTAATGCAAATAATGTTCATATTCGTATAAGAAAACGTGAGCAAGCGTTTTATTCAATAAATACCTACAGGTATGCAAAATTATTACCATTAATTTAGCTGTAGAACCGATGACCGTTGGGGTACTCGTGTTCTTGAGTGGAGACTGCGAATCGGTAAACATAAGGTAGGGTGCCCTCAAGCTGCATGGGTGGAGCGGCGATCTTCGTAGAGTGGCTGGTAGCAGCTGGATGAGAGTTGCCCAGAAGCGAGTTGAATGGCGTGGAATTGGAGAGGCCTACGTCCAGCACTGGAAACCAGTGGGGCCGACGTTCGTTCGAAGCACAAGAGCGTCTATTTACCGCTAAAAAGAGTCGTTTCAACAAAACTCCTACTTTTCGGGGTACATTTTTTCCTGTAACTGATCGGCTCGAGCTCTTAGGCATGGAATTGACATCATGTCTCAACTTCGGTGCCACCATCGAGTACAAAGCCCAAACTGAGGCCAAGAAACTGGGCGTCCTAAATAAATTGAAGCGATACTTTACGCCTGGACAGCTTTTAACCATTTACAAAGCTTAAGTCCGATCCTCCATGGAGTATTGCAGCCACCTTTGGGATAGCTCAGCTAAATACCAACTTGCCGCACTTGACTCGGTGGAACGCAGAGCTATGAGGCTCATTGGCGACGTAAAACTGGTGGATGCCAAGCTTCAAAGCTTAGCTCATCGCCGCAAGGTTGCCTGCTTGTCGGTCTTCTACAGATTGTGCTTCGGTGAGTTTGCTCAAGAACTCCACGACCTCATTCCACCGGCCCCCTTCTACCATCGGACATCTAGGCGCACTGCAAGTTACCATCATCCCAGCCTAGTTGCTATCCCACCAATTCGAACTAAGCGTTTCCAAATGTCTTTTGTGATGCGCACAGCAAAGGGGTGGAACTCTCTGCCTGCGTCTGTGTTTCCGAACGCATTCAACCCCGATCTCTTCAGAGTGAGAGTGAACAGGCTTATTCTGGGTAAGCTCGCTCCATCGTCGACTTTGTCTCTGTCACCTCTGACTTAGACTAGAGTCAAGAGCAAACCTATCTCAAATAAAAAAAAAACAAAACAAAACTACTGTTGTCTGATGATGATGTAGTTGATGAACATTAATGTTCACATTCGTATGGGACGCTTACTTTACCAAGCAAAGTAACATCAAAGGGGCTCTGTGTAATGTGACTTTGGAAAGCAACGTTGTGTCCGAACGGTGTCTTTGAAAATCAATGTTCGAAGTAAATAAAAGTAGATGTTAACTCAGACGAAAAACATTAACCTACACTCGCCTCCACAGAGTAGGCAACTCGTTCATGTTTTACAACAAACTTCCCATTGACATTCCAAACTGACCCATTAAACGATTTAAAAGCTGTATTAAACCAAACTTTGCAAAAAAGAGTACTATAAAATTTCTGATTATTTAGAAGACAAAAAGCTTGTGATTGAGCTGCTCGCTCTGCTCTCTCTCTCTCCTTGTGATAAAACCGTAAAACTTGACATTTTAATTATTATGCAAAATTATTATTGTATAGGTATCATTTTATATACCTAATGACATTGTTGAATATTGTATACAAAATGACATGAATATTTACTTTGAAAAGTATTATACCCATTACTTTAATTATTGTGAATGTGAGCATTACGTGGGTCATCTATTTTTTTCTCTTTTCAATTTTTTTTTCTTTTTCTTTCTCAGTTTTAATAATAGTCTGACTTTTTGAGTACTTTACGCGGCCTACCCAAATATAATTTCTTTGGTATTGTTCGACGAGTCGTTGGAGTTAGTTTTACCATTTCTTCTCAGGGGTAGTCAGATAAGAAATGTCGACTCCATCTAGCTTATTTTTTTTTTAATATGACGTGTAAAAGTGATTCCGATATCCTATTTACAGAATAAACGATTTCATTTACTTCCTTTTCCTATTATACATAGGTATAATAACTTTGATTTCCTAGGAAAGCGGTTCCGTTGGGCCATAATAAAACGGCCTTCGTGAAAATCTGTCATTTTCACTAGTATTAGACATATGCCAAATACTAGTGATTCTAAGCGGTGAATGGTCACATATTGGTGTAAGTATATACTTACACCAATATGTGACCATTCACCGCTTAGAATCACTTCTAAAGCTTTAGAGATAAGTTTGATACCGTTGATCAAAAGTTATTTAATTCACTAATGCCCGCAATAATATCTAGGCATTATAAAAGGGCAATAAAACGCGCTACTTTTTATTTTATAAATCGACATTGAGAAGCAAATTTGGAAGTATCATCATAACCAATAAGTAGGGAAGCAGCATTATGATTTAAAGTCGTTTTGATTGAACTTTTCGAAACAGCACCACAGAATCACAATCCAAAAATACCTTAGCACTTCAAATACCCATAATAGAAAAGCACTAAATCAAACCACGTCGACTTCTGGCCACCTCAAATATTCATAGCGCAATAAAGTGGTAGATACGAGTACACCGGCGAATTACCCTGTTTGTGTGGAAGCAAACAGTGGAAACCATTGCGTGAATTATTATTACGGATAGATGACATATGGTTGGGTGGTTTCAGTAAGGTGGTACTGGATAGAACTGGTTGGAGAACGGTGAAATGTGTGACTGGTTAGAACTATGTGTCACTTGGGGGTACCACAGAGGGCCTAGACAAGTGGCCATCGCTTTCAATGCGTTTCGTATTAATACAACGACTTTCAACATTATTAACATAAACTTTTCGGTAGTTTTTCCCAATAACCCATTCCCATTTTCCCATTTTTGACTATGTCTAGGCCTTCCGATTAGGTAAGGGTAGTTTGGTAGCGGATACGATGGTCTAAAAAGCTTTGTGACACGACTTAAAAATGACCAGAAGAACCGTCCAAAAAATTAGGAAAACATCGAATGTTTTTGCCAAACCAGTTCATGTTTTCGAGCTTCATGAAACAGTTGTAACGGTCACATGATGCATTAGTATGCAAGTGTCAATATCTTAGGCACACGTGTGCTGTTACCATGCATTTCCCACGATGCTGCAATAATCTAGCCCAATCCTAAGTCACCAACATCCATGTCTCCACTCTTCCTTACATATAAAAACAGAGAGCACCTTCTACAAACAATATTCACACACTGCTGACTATCAGTTTCACAGATAATACAGAATAATCAAAGACAAATATTAAATGGCCAGCTTCAACACAAACCTCATTGATTAGCAGAACACACAGTTGACCTATCCTGCATCGCTAGGTAGCAACAAAAGCGGTATTTGAGCTACACCTATGTACGTACGCACACAGCCAACCTATGTAGGTACAACCCACAAGGGCCTGGTCTCCACAGAACGTGAAGCAACAATAGATGCAGTGTGTTTGCCCATGATCAGCCCCTAATATCGAATGTATTCGTGATCCATTGTTACACAAACATTATTTGGTTAATCTGCAGATGTTTACTCTGCCGTCTAATTGGATGAACCACTGTTTGGCAAGCGCTGTTGTGGGGGATTGAATGCCTAAGGCTAATCATTAAGGGTAATACTGTTGATTGAAGAAATGTGTAGTTAATATTGTAATTGAATGTGGGGAAGTAAAAGTTGGGCTTAAGATTTTGCTTGATGTTGGTGATCGATTTAAAAGGCGATTCTTGAATTCGATCACAAATGTTGACCGCTGTATAAATCTGTGTAAACGAACTTAGATATTTCCAAATTAAGATTACAGTAGCTACTATAACACACAATTCATGCTATGTATAAGGTAAATTAAATCAAGCCATTGTGCTGCACGATCAAAAATTCATAGCCATTATTACCCTAATAAAAGTTACTTTTACTGTCAATACCTTATAAATATTTAATTTAAGTTCATATTATGAACGAACTTGCTCCGAACGTAAGGTTAATAGAGAGTATAGAGCTAAACAGTAGGTAGAGGTGCAATATGAAAAGCTTTCTCAGAATTCTGAAAACTTTGATATATACTCTAACGGGTAGTTGAAGTTTGTATCAGCTAGTCTTTTACAAACTTCTACGGTCCGCAACTCATTGAATATTACTCAGAATTTCCGTTAAAATATTTATTCTATTTAATTAATTAAGTAACTACTCATAGACATTGACTAAAAATCAATAACATATCCTTACTAAACTAAAACCTAACAGAAAACTAAAATTTGGCGTTAAAAAATTCCTCCACATCGCTGAACATGGTCCTTCGAGCCGGATAGGAATGACTGTTAACGATTTCAAAGCATCCTGCACCTGTAAACACCAATTAACAGAAACATAAAGATGTTTAAAACCGTTTATCTAGTTAATTTCCTAGTAATGAGGCTTAAAACTAAGTATCGAAACCGAAACGAAATTGAATACAAACAAATGCTCAACATTATTTGAACTAGTTGAGCACGGAATTAAGAGGAGCAAACATGTTTTACTAAATGCTCGAGGCACTTTTACCATACAATTTTAATGCAAACGGGGCACTGAACAGTTTTGTATTATAAGTATACAATTTTATTAGCTTACGTGCCAATTGATTTGATGTTTGTTTTTCATTTGCGTTTTGTTTAAATTATTGCTTTTTAGTTCCGTATTTCATTACATAGATACCTAAGTAGTAGCTGTTGCTCGTGATATCGGTCGTATACGAGCTCTGTTGGGAACCGTTTAGGGATTGAGTTTTGACAATCAGTGCTCCTCTATATTTGAGACAGATACATAGGTATACATATGACCGTCTGCCTACCTATACCTACGCAAGTAGGTACAGGTGCAAACCTGTACGATGTACATATTTCTATGTTGCAATTAGAATCTAAAGGGTAGTGTCGCCGGGCTCTCAGTCCACTGGGTATGATTTAGCAACTAGATAAAACGCGTGATTTCATAAAGACCTTGCGAACACACGTATGAAAAATTAGAATTTACGTGTACACCAATATTTAATTTCCTATAGAACAAGAACCAATTAAGACTGTATGCAAACAATAAGACGTCCTTTGCACGTGATATATAAATATAATTAGGTATTAAAGTGTCTAATATTTAAAAATAAATACTTGATGTAATTATTATCTGTTTAATATTTCACACTCAATTGTTAGAGTGACTTTACTAAATGATTTTCATAACATTCTTATTTTTCTATAATTTATGCACTGATTTGACTCAACTGTCACTTGCGAATCATACTTGTTTGTTAACGAGTATAAAAGAGCGGAGCCACGGTGGAACAGTTCATCTTCTCGCTCTTCACGAGCGACATTCCCAAATGTAGCAAGACTCATTTGGCGCTTTTCGCCGATGACACAGCTATCTACTACACAGGGCGGTGCCAGAACTCTCCAAAACTCCGCAAACGCTTTAGGCGTTTGGTTCCGGAAGTTGAGGATTGAGGTCAATCCCGATAAGAGTCAGGCCGTCCTTTTCTTGCGACCGCGACTCCGCGCTCCCGCACCTCCTAGCCCGATCACCATGTATGGCAAGCCGATCCCTTGGGAGAAGCAAGCCAAGTACTTAGGCGTGATCCTAGATCAACACCTGACGTTCAGAGAGCACATCAAGACGGCTCGTTCGCGTGCCGCTTGCGCTCTCGGCAGGCTTCATTTCATCCTGACCGCGCGTAGTAAACTTTCTCTTAAGTGCAAGCTGCGCATCTACACCGCAGTCATTCGTCCCATCATGACGTATGCTTGTGTTGTATTTGCGCACGCTAAGCCACACTTGATCCATAGGATGCAGACCCTACAGAACCGTTTCCTCAGAAAGGTCACGGGGGCACCCTATTATGTACGCAACGAATCTCTTCACGTTGATCTAAAAATCCCCACCGTCCAGCAGTTCATGAAACGCCTCGCCAAGCGTTTCTTTGAATCTGCCACCAAACACCCGAATCCCCTGATTGCGGCGGCCGCCCGCTACACACCGTCGCGCATAAGTCGCATCCGCCGTCCTAGGCACGCCCTAACCGTCCCGGATGACGCCATAACTCCTCCAGGAGAGTAATCCCGCCACCAGCACGATCCGGAAACTCAAATCGAGACCGCCGTGCTTCCGCCCTCGCCGCCGAGGGCCACCGCGACGCCCCCGTCCATACCCACTCCGACCCTTGCTCGAGCCAGCCCGCGCAGCTGAGCCCGTAATTTTAAATTTGCCCCCAATTAATCCGATCCAGCATGTCCCATTGCTGTCCTCTCCCAGAGACGCCCTAAGCCGAGGTCCGTACCCCACAGGGGATGCCCTTAGCGTGTAGTCGCTTAGTTTTTAGTCTTAGTTTTAAGCCTGGCTGCAGGCCTTAATTTATTGAGGCATCCACAGGAAAGCCCGGTTAAGCAGTCGACAATCTCCTATAGGTTGAACTGAAAAAAAAAATGGAACAGTTCAGTTGCTCTTCGACTTTCAAGGCGGTAACATCTAAGGTATGATATTATTCTGATTATTGTTGATGATGATGTATATTGTATATTTATATTGTATTTATGAATTATGTAATGCAATATTATTATTGACGGTTGCTGATAACTATGTTTTCTGTACTTAGGTGTTAGAATATGTCTCATGTGTTAAATCTAATTAAGGAATATTCATGTTCTGTTTATGTACGTTGTTAAGTTGATATAAGTTTGAGAATGATCCAAGAGAAACAATAATTAATGCTAATGTAAAAATGTGTTGATGATATTTTAAAACCAGCTGCCATGGAGTCTCTTTGTCCTTCTTCTCCATGATGACCTAATTTTGGAACGGACAACTAGTTTTCGCATTAACGTATATGACTGAAAAGCCTAATTGAAATAAATGCCTAGTCTTGTCTTTCTGTGCTTTTCTTCATAAAATCCTTTCCCTACACAACATAATCATAGGTTACTTTCATACACAGTAAATAACTAGTAACCATTCCGACACTCTAAGCTTGCTAATTATGTGGATAAAATTACATACACAAATAGTTCTCATCCTCTTTCTGACACACGCATACAACTACATACCAAGTTGCCCTACAACAAAGCCATTATCTACATAACTGTGACAGCGATGAAAATGAAACGAAATGGTATTGTTTATTCTGTAAATAGGATATCGGAATCACTTTTACACGTCATATTATTATTATTATTTTTTAAGCTAGATGGAGTTGACATTTCCTATCTGACTACCCCTGAGAAGAAATGGCGAAACAAACTCCTCTGAGGTTGTTTCGCAAAGTCTCTTTTAAAGTCCAGACATAATCTTGGTCAAATCATGTGAGGACTATGTAGATCCGTGTCCGAAATGGTCCTTTGAGGAAAGAACCACACAAATTCGAGTGGACCTGTCCAGTCAGTGCAAGCATTTATCAGTAATCGTGTAGCTCAACTCAGGACTTAAGGAGCTCAACGTCTTCACATGAACTTACCTCACTTACCTACATGCTCATTTATAATGCTAAAGGGCAATTCGTATTTTCCTGACAATAGCACACTTATGACCTTGACCATAACCTCAGCGTTTATTATTCCGCGCCGGATATAAAAATAGTAGATATTATTTACATTGTATGTTAAATGGCAGCCACGAAATTTATATTCTTTTGAGAAGTGACCATTTTGATCTGCCAGTTTTTCTAGCACGGGATCTTAGTTAGTGGTCACAGTTAGTAACAGCCACAGGGTTGGTCTTCAAAGTTCAGCAATGCTTGCCGAGGTCGGTTCGTGTATGAGTGACCATCCCTTACATAACGAGATCCTTCCATGCCTCAGAAAGTCGTAGATAGATTCCAGCCATCATCGTAGTTCTTTGACAGTCGTTACAGGTAGTCGGAAGCCTGAAAGTCTGACAACCAGTCTTTGTAAGGGTATTCGTGTTACCCAGTAAAAACTGGTATGTGGAGGTCAAATAGGCAGTTGCTCCATGTAAGATACTGGTATTCAGTTGCATCCGAACTTGGTTGCAAAAAAGCTAGGCAGATGATGATGATGTGACTCTAGACAAAGTTAATGTTCTATCAAAGTTTCGAAAAGCAATTCCAAAACGGAGTCTCTGGCAGGAACAATTGAACTTTAAAAATGCCTTTAAAACGTTGCTTGAGATTTTTGTTGCCCAAGTGTTACTACAGTAACCGGCCGTTTATAAGGCAAATCGAATTTAGGGATAAGTCCGTCTATCGTCTCTGTCTTTCATATTTATGTAATGTCCCCACTATTCCCTCTACAGTCGAGGGCCCAGCGACAACGATGGTGTAAAAATAAAAAATGTATTGGATTGACATCAGCTACCGAAAAGCTTATGTCCACACAGTTGAAAGTCGTGCTCGAAATACGAAAAGCTTTGAAAGCAATTGCCACTTAGGTCCTCTTCTTGCTCTCAAGTTCTATCTACTCCTTAAGTTTCAAGATCCTGTGGGTACATTATTAAGGTCATGCTGTTAATTAGAACCCGAGCAGGCATTCACGCAATTTTCGTGATGACCGCACCATTGAGTCATTGACTAAGGTAGTAATGACGTAGCATTCCTAGTCATTCAATATCAATAATGCTAGAAGCTATAATCAAACAAGATACTGAAATATGTATGAATGTAAACGAGGCAAAAGGAGTATGTAAGGATCGTAGCAGGTGGCGTTCTGTAGTTTCTGCCTACCCCCATGGGAAGAAGGCGTGAGTTTATGTATGTATGTATGTATACTAAAATAAAACAAGAACATTTTTTGCAATCTAAAGAAAGAAAATACGTTTATTTGCAGTAATCATGACGCAAAGAAAGAACACAAACACAAAAAACGGCCATCGCTCAGCATAATGCTGCAGCCCTATGAGAGACAGAGCCCCAGCGCTGGTTTTCAGCTACAGCCGGCATTGACGCGATGACGTCGGCCAGTGCCGCATGCAATAAATTATAAATAAGAAATAAAATAAACGCACAAGATTTAATTCTAAATGTTTATTTAAAATGGCAATATTACGTTCCATCGGCACTAACTCGCACGCCACCGAATCTGTTATCTGTGCGCTCAGCTGTCAGAAAACTATTTGTTTGACTTTATCTGCCTATCCTTTTCCCAAATATGTTGGGGTCGGCTACCAGTCTAACCGGATGCAGCTGAAAACTAGTATTTTATATGGAGCGACTACCTATTTGACCTCCACAACCCAGTTATTGGGTAATACGAAACCCCTTGATAAGACTGGTTGTTAGAGTTTTGGGCTTCCGACGCATGCACGCACTTAAAAGTAACGTTTTACAATTACAGAGCATGTAACTTTAGTTACAATCTGAAATCACTAATAAGTAGCCAGAATCTCACAGCACTTATTGTAAGTGCGGTCTGTACACGATGCTATCAATCACAATTAAGTCACGTCGTTGTTTTTAATTCGGTTTTGGTTACCCTTTTCACATGCACCCCAAGGAAAAGCACAGCGTCTTTCATAATCTTATTATCATTTAAAAATCAGCTTAATGAACCATAAACGAGCGATTGTCCCCATTCACAACATATTATTATCCCCTACCTGTATTTAATTTAATTTTATAATTTAAATATTATGTGTTTATAAGTAAGACCTAAAATTATTCGGGCTCATAAACAGTAACATAACAGACAGGTATTCTAAACAGGTTACAAACAAACCATGTTCAGCGTGACCGCTATAGTTATAACTACACATAGTTATATAATATAATTCGGTGCCGTCCGACAGTAAAATGTATCGCCCAAGATACCCGGACGATGCTTGTAGGACGTAAACTAGTGCGGTGAAGATGAGGCAACAGAATTACGGGAGAAAGTGAGATGGAAAGGAAAGATGTTTGTGTAGTGAGTAAGCGAGATGAAGAATGCTGAGCTATGAACATTTACTTTATAAAAACCTGAAACTCATTCACTCACTAACAGACAACGCACAGCTTGAGGCTGCCTATCCACAGGAGCAGAGAAGAGAATAGAGGAGCGGAGCTGTGCCAATATTAACCAATAGAATCTAAACTCTGGAGCGGAGTTTAGATTCTGGAATGGACAGGCAGCCTAAACTGTGTCGTCTAGAATCAACTGTTCCTCACATAACGAAAGTGAGCATTAAGAAATGATTTTTGAAAACTCATCCCCTAAACGGACCCCCCACATGGGATGAAAATTTGTACGGAAGTTCGTCATTTTTACCGATGGTAAATCCCATCGCGCACACGGCTTGTTTTAACATGGTGTAGTACAACTTATTATCTTAAGTGTTCTTGTTCTTAGAATTCAGACTCGGGGAGGTGTCAGTGCAGTACCAGTTCATATCGGGTAGGTAAAGTCTATGTTATTAAGTATCTGTCTGAAACATATCTACTGTTTTGTGCGATGTCAAAATCTTGATAATATTTTTTTGGAAATTTATAATTTGACACGCACTTACAATAATTGCTCATCAGCAAATACAGCGTTGTTAAAGCTTGCACAATTCGTCACTGCATTTTTTATAACCACTCGTAACTATAACGTCTCGTTGAAATCCAACCCACTCCTGGACTCCAAATTCTGGAATTCTCAAGCTCACGTCTTCCAAAGTCGAGTGAAGCACGTCGAGTTACGTGCTATGCGCTATTCCCTGGAGGTGGGTGACGTATGGCGCGGGGCGGCCCTAACTCAGTCACGTGCTTACAGCAGCATGCCCACTATTGCCCAGTATTGCTATATTGCTAAGCTGGGCGTAGGCCCAGCTTAGCGGTACATGGAATTTACTGAACGTACAGCCTACTGCAGAGTAACAAGGAACAGTGAGAAGTATGCTTGCAAGAAAATGGCAGTAATAAATTCAATAATATTTTGAAAGAACAGCCTGTATTTCCCAAAGGGTTGGGCAAAGGAGTATCGTTCGGCGAAAGGGCCCAAAATAATGATCCGTGTTGCTAATCAAAAATTCCAGCTGGAAAAATCCAATTAAACTATTTCCGACCTGTGAATCGACCTCTGCTCTCGCTCAGCAGTAGCGTTTGCGACCACTTGGCCAACGAGGACCCATAACTTTCAATTATCTCTTTAGCGTAAAGAAAAACTAAATACCAATCATCTCATGTTAAATTCCTCTCACACTTTTTCAGCCTTTTTCCAAATAATATTTGAGTCTAGACCTAGCCTGACCAGATGCGGCAGCATTTATTATTTGAATTCATACTCAGCAGTCTGATACTGATGTTAGGTTTGATAAGGTTACTCCGTCAAAATATTCCACAAGATCTGGCCAAGATAATGCCTGGACTTTAAAAAAGCCTGTGCCCTGTGAGTTTGTTTCGGTGTTTCTTCAGAGTTACCGGGTATGAAACACCGACTTAATCAAGTTTTTTAAATATTATTGACGTGTGAAAGTGTTGTACAAACTTCCTTACAGAAATAAATATCATTTTCTCCCCATTAAGTACAGGATAGCAGCCAATTTAGTACCAATAACTCATTTGACGTTACACAGTACCTCATTTTATT
Organism: Fissipunctia ypsillon; assembly: GCA_947568875.1. NCBI lineage: Eukaryota > Metazoa > Arthropoda > Insecta > Lepidoptera > Noctuidae > Fissipunctia > Fissipunctia ypsillon. Next base: position 29,730,513 of record OX387643.1, read on the forward strand.
CCACAGTAGTCGTATGGGTTGTCTAACTAGTGCTCATTTTATTGTGATTTAAACGAAACCGCAACATTTACAAGCCATTGTCATGTTAAAATGTGAGTATGTGTTCTATTATGACAATCAGTCGTGACTATACCGACAAAAGAACGTTAACACCACCAACAACTTGCTTGTAAAGTTGTCCTGTGGGCAAGTGACAATCGCTTTCAAAACGTTTCGTATGTCTACAAAGACGTACAATAGGATTGACTTATGCCTTTCCATAGCTTCTGTCAGCCCCGTAATACATTTTTGACTTTTCCATCATCGCTGATGATTGTAGCTTTGTCTAGGCCCTCGAGTCCAGTGACTTGAATGACAGTTATGCCAGTAGACGATGCATTTTAATTGGCACATCGCGATTAGGAAAGCTCTGATATGAGTGACAGAGACAACGCTCTACAAAGCCTAATTTTGGAACGAAGTTCTTTAACGCGGCTTGCGGTAGGGTAGGAATCGTCACGTAACGAACAAGCATTATGCCCGAAAAATTCAGTTTCAAGTGTCAAATGTTTTTGTTTACATAAATACAGCGAAAGGAACTTCGTTCCAACCGGGTGTTCCACGATACCTACAGATCGACTTTTTTTCCTAAAACTGATTGCTTCATTGATTTGATTTTGAAATTTCTTTATTTAAAAAACACATAAATGACATTCAGATCTTATTCTAGAAGCATTAAAACATTTGAAGAATTTGAATTTGGTTTGGGTGTTTTGTGCAGACTATGGCGCCTATATAAAACATTTACGTGTACATAAACTATGTAATGTATAAATATTATTATTTGTTGTGAATCAGAGGTATCATAATTACTTACGTAAAAATAAATACTGCACTATACAGCGCGATGATAAGGCACAACCGCACTATAGAAAACTTGTTAAACTATTTTATAAAAGATTATAGCAATTAACATTGATAAAATAAAATTTTACATTGGCAGAATTGGCTAATAACTAAAATGCAAATGAGCTTCGTGTACTGAGTGTGATTCGTTGCAAATTCTTCATTAACGGCCAGGTGTTTTGCCCATGGTTACATGCATCGTACACGATGCATGTAAAGAATTACGAGGTCGACTACAGTCGACCTCGTAATTCTTTATCACCCGTTGAGTATCACTTGCACGTGTCATAAAGCGACAATGTCTATGTGACAGTTAGATAGTTTTCACCCTAGTGAAGTTTCAATTAACTGGGAATTGTTGTCAAAAGGGGTAAAACTCAAACTCAAATAAACCAATTACAGGCATTTTTTTGAATTCTCATGGGGTCATTCAGTCAGAAAGATGAAGCTAGTTGCCCATTCCAAAGCGTAGTAGATTCCTATGGAGAAAAACGAGCAAGAAGCTCCTCAGAAACTCTTTTAAATCAAAATATTGTTACAAAATACTGTTCATGTTGCAATTATGTTAGTATGTGAGAACAATGTAGAAGGACGTGTACGTTAAAGCGTCCGTAATAAAAAGATAAAAACCAAAAACAATTAAAAAATTTAAATAATGTAAAGCAATTACGAGATGGACTATACAACCATCATTGTTTACTATCTCTCAAGAACGCGAATCGCGCGCGTGACGGATCACTTACAGCAATAAAGGCGAATATACGCGAACTCCTGACACAAAACAATACTAAACATGATGTAGAATAACGGTTCTCGTTCTCCGGCAGAAATGTCCGTGTGTCTGTCATACGTCTGGAGAATGAAAGTCAGAGATTTTTCCCCGAGAAAAATATAAGATTACGATATGTCTGGAGACTTAAGCAGATTCTTATCTAACCAGAATGTTAGGACCTTCAGTATATTCCTAACTGGCTTTTGCCCGCGGCATCACGCGCTTGGAGATCGGAAATTATCCCACGGAAGTCGGGAACGTACTACCGGGATAAAAAGTATCCTACGTCCTAACGGAGGTCTACCTGTGTGGCAAACTTCATTGAAATCCTTTCCGCCGTTAAGGCGTGAAACAGTAAAAGACAGACAGACAGACTTACTTTCACACTTATAGTATGGATATATAATTTCATAGATTTCAAAGACACAAAGTTTCTCTGTCTGTCCATCATTCAGATTTTACTATACAGTGTGAGTCTTTATAATCTGCACATATCGAAATGAGGGAATCTATGCTTAATTTTATCGACGGAAAAAATGTTAAAAAAAATCTAAATATTTATTAATATTTTTTATGGATTTTTAAAAAAAATTGTTTGCTTTTGTGACCCCAGTGTATACAAACCTGTGTAACTTTTAAACTAAACGATTTATCACGATGAAACAAACTCCATAATGTTTGGAAGTAATTAGGTGTCGTCATAAAATAAAAATTATGGAAAAAAAATAGCCATAATCAAATATAAACATTTTTTTTTGGCAAAAATCTGATTTTTTTTCATTAATTTTTACAAAAATTGTAAAATTTCTCAATAACATGCCCCCATCACCTTCTTTTTTTATAACTTTAAGTTATTCTTCATTGTATTAGGAACCTAACGGTAAAAATTGCATGTTTTTAACTCAACCCCAACATTTTTTATCAAATGTCAAAGAAAGGCCCAACGCATAGCTACGCACATTGTTTAGCAGGTAGATAAACTTTTTTTTGTTAACTTTGTTGTGAATGCGCGCGGGTCGTTTCAAAGATGGCACTCCGAACGCGGAATCGTATTGTTCTCATAAGGGTGGTTTGTTTGGGATGATAATTAATGCAAAAGAGTTCAATTGAAACCCATTTATTATTAAATACAAAATTTAATGCATCAGGTTCTCAAAATGTCCACCTCGTTGTTGTAAACACAAAGCCGCGCGAATTAGAATTTGGTGTGTCGCTCTCCTTATCATTTCGGGATCATTGCGAATATCATTCGCACAGTTTATTATGCGGTCACGCAAATCGGCCTCACTGTTGATGGGGGTACTGTAGACGCGTTGCTTCATGGTCCCCCATAGGAAATAATCAAGGGGCGTCAAATCGGGTGAACGCGCAGGCCACCCTACAGGTCCTTGCCGGCCGATCCATTTGTCATGATAATTTTCGTTTAAAAATCTTCTTACATTTGTAGCGTAATGGGCAGGACATCCGTCCATCTGAAGAAACATCCTTTGACGCACAGCCAGTGGGACATCTTCCAATAACTGAGGCATATCATCTCTCAATAGACTTAAAAATCTTTCACCAGTCAACGTTCTCGGCAGTATGACTGGTCCAATCAACATGTTATCGATAAGACCAGCCCAGACATTTATCGAAAATCTTACTTGGAAAGTAGATGACCGTTTCAGTTTCGGGTTTTCACCTGCGCGGCACCATCTGTGTAAATTTCGACAGTTAGTAATACCGTCTCTAGTGAATGTCGCTTCGTCCATCCATAGTATTTTTCTTGGAAAGTTTGGGTTTGCTCTGGTTTTTCTTTGAATCCATGTGGACATCACACACCTTGGACGCCAGTCTACGTCTTCATGTAGATGTTGCACCCTTTGATAGTGATAAGGATGCAATCCTTCTTTCTTTAAAATACGCCACACTGATTTTTGGGATATTCCGTGACGAAGAGCCAGTCGTCTAGTACTTATGGATGGATCAGCAAACAAATCACTTAATACTGCTTGTTCAGTAGCCGCATCAATAATTACTTGAGGTGGCTCGCGACGATCTCTACTTGATCCAAGTCCAGTGATCGACAACCTTCTGTGAACTTCCTGGAAGTTTCGGGCAGATGGCACTGGTTGCCTGTTAGGATACGCAGCTATGTAAGCCGCGCGCGCAGCTCTGGCACTTCCTTGTCCCACTCCATAATAAAAATGTATGTCGGCGATGTGTGCCGGGGAAAATTCACTTAAACGCGGCATCATGTAGCAGCGAACGAAAGTTATGAAAGTCCAGCGAACGAAAGTACCAAAACACATGTAGCAGCGGCGAATAATTCGGAGCGACTGCCAGTCTGACATCTGTCATAATTCAAGTTCCTTTGGCTGGCCCTACCTCCCCGACCTGCGCACATTCAAAAGAAAGTTTATCTACCTGCTAAACAATAGCTATGCGTTGGGCCTTTCTTTGACAGTTGATAAAAAATGTTGGGGTTGAGTTAAAAACATGCAATTTTTACCGTTAGGTTCCTAATACAATGAAGAATAACTTAAAGTTATAAAAAAAGAAGGTGATGGGGGCATGTTATTGAGAAATTTTACAATTTTTGTAAAAATTAATGAAAAAAAATCAGATTTTTGCCAAACAAAAATGTTTATTTTTAAATGTGGCTATTTTTTTTCCATAATTTTTATTTTATGACGACACCTAATTACTTCCAAACATTATAGAGTTTGTTTCATCGTGATAAATCGTTTAGTTTAAAAGTTACACAGTTTTGTATACACTGGGGTCACAAAAGCAAACAAGTTTTTTTAAAAATCCATAAAAATATAAATAAATATTTAGATTTTTTTTAACATTTTTTCCGTCGATAAAATTAAGCATAGATTCCCTCATTTCGATATGTGCACATTATAAAGACTCACACTGTATTATTATGCGTACCTACAAGTTTACACGAGCATCGAACTATCTATCTGTCTCTGGCCAAACTGAAGCGAGCGAGCGAGTGCGATGCGGAACAAAATTCACTCGCAACGCGGCTGATTGTGTCAACTTCCTTTTATAGTGTTCAAACTGAACGCGAATAATTGCGTGACATCCTAGTCATTAAAACAAACGACGCGCGCGGTCGTGTTCCGCATCCTGCTCACACACTCGCTTCAGATGATATAATTATGTAGAAGAACGAGGTATGTTATAAAAAGAAGTCAGTACAATGAGAAGACTAAAAAGAAAAAAAACGCACTCCAAATTCTTGAATTTGAAGAACTGTTCTTTCTAAGAGATACATAAAGGTAACATTGTCAGGAGCTAGACCACCACCTCTTAAAGCAGTATTATTGTAATCTTACTTGAGTGTGGGAAAGAGATGGAGCTAGACGTCCTGTATAGCTTCATCTCTTTCTCACACTGAAGTAACATTAAAATAATACTGCTTTAAGAGGTGGTGGTTGGCCCCCTGGTTCCAAAAGACATTGTTTTAGGACTGTTGGTCCGGAAATGTTTGAACTAACCGCATTACTTATATTAGTTTAGAGTCAGTTCTTACTTTCTATTAAATTCTACAGAAAAACGTTAATAAGCTAAAACCAGTCTAGCCGGTTCTTTTTTTTCTAAAATCTAATCGTATTTTTGTAAATACAATCGTTAAATTCAATTTCAAATGCAACAGTTTGATAAGATGATGGTGGTGGTAGTTTGGTGGTTTAGTCAAATTTTAGTGATTCTAATGTATAAGGCCGATCGTCCACGACGATACTCAAACGCCAGAATGTCACAACATTAGTAGATCACTGGCGATGGCGGTCCGTACCCGACGCAACCAATCACAAACTCGTCTTGGACGATAGGAGTTCAATTCAATACGAGTCTGACTCAGGTGTTCGCACATAAAACAAAGCGATTTTGTTTTTTAAAATAAATTATCTCGGATTCACAATCCAAACCCTGCAACATTCAGCATCAGTAGCCTTGATACTTACGACCGACGTAGGCATACCCACGGGTTGAGCACTCGGAGCGAGCGGAGCGCTCTGAGCGCTTTGAGCTAATCAACTGTCTGCGAGCGATTACCCGTGTCTTTACGACCTGGCCTGCGAAATTAGATGTTAAGTGGAGGTAAGAAAGAAAATGGAGAAAGGAACTTAAATAATATTTTATAGGTTTAATATAATGTAATGTGTGTTTTGTTTCAATTACATTTTTGTAAACGTTCGTGAAAAATACGTGGCAAAATTGTTTCGAATCTTAATCACTTGAGGATCGGCTTTATTCATGGCTGATAAATCGACGATTTCCATTTTTTATCAGTCTCAAATATTTCTACTGCCGTTTAAATGACTCCCTCACTAATAAATAAATTGTGGGTGATAAAAAATGTAAAACTTTCGTTTTGGATATTTTATCACCCACAATTTATTTAACAACTACTACAATACAATACAACAACAATTACAACACACAACAACTACAATCTTTTTTTTTTGTTGAACATAATACCGTAAAACGAGCTACGCATTCCGTAGCACGCTACGGCGTAGCTTCGTAGCTCTACGTCGCCGTCGTTCAAAATGTTTTACATTACAACATAATATTTCCTTTGTTTGTAAAAGCCGACTGTACCTAATTATTTTTTATAACACCTAGCTGATGTCCGACACTGAACTAATTATTATAATAATTACGAGTTTTGGTACGATCTAAAAAAATTACTAACTTTTTGAGCAAGAAGATAAATGCTGAGAGACCTGACAACCTAAACATATGTATTTTTTCACATTTTTTTCAAATTAGCGAAATAATTATATTTGGGTGATAGCATGACGTGATAACTGATAAGACTATTAGAAATCGATAACAGAAATCAGGAAGGTAATTCTCGCGCATCTCGTATTCGTTAATTCGCTCGTATAAAACAAGTCAAGTTATTCTCGCATGTCAATTCGAGCATTTCTCGCAGGAAAGCCGCACGACATGCCATAGTTTACATGCGACTTGAAAAGAGTGGTCCAATCGCCACGTCATGTCGTCTAATCAGAGCCGAAGGAAGGACGATGCAATTGATCTACACATTTTAATTCCTACATCCGCCTGGAGCTAGACCACCCCCTCTTAAAGCAGTATTATTGTAATCTTACTTGAATGTGGGAAAGAGATGGAGCTAGCCGTCCTGTATAGCTTCATCTCTATCTCACACTGAAGTAATATTAAAATAATACTGCTTTAAGAGCTGGTGGTTGGCCCCCAGGTTCCCGCTCTGCAAAAGACTCTCGTCCTCAGCCCAGAATTTTGGCCGGTTAGAGTTGTGAATAGATGTTACGGAGAAGCATGACCAATACTAAACTCCCATGTGTGATGTGATAATATGTTTGTGTAGTTTGTACTTGGGTGTGTATAATACTGAATTTATTTAGGAGTCTGTCAGGTACTCGTATATGTTTTTATGAAACGGTTATTTTGTCACTAGAAATAAATGATATATCTAACCTACTAACCTATTATTATTGTGCCAATATATGCCCTGTTTCAAAAGCATTTCAAACAGTAAAGATTTAAAATGTTTTTATTTTTATTTTTTCAACGTAAAACTTGTATAACTAACAAAAATAATATACGTAAACAATACATTGTAATAACCACTAGTTTACATGAATAGTCGGCGTCATGTGTCGCGCGCAGTCTGCGAGATTAGGAATCGCCGGCCCATTTTTCACCTCTCGCTCAGTCTTCATGAATTTCGTCAGATTTTGTGCGACACTTTGACCACAAAGAAATTTGAATTTGTGTTGTGACGACACTCCTAACGCGACCCTCAGGCCGAAATTTATTTTCGCAAGGATTTCCCATTAATCTTTTGGGCCTTTGTAAAGTAATGTAGCCGGGAAACGTAAGCAGCGTCGTTGAACAGTAGGACGGTTCGGTTGGTGCAGTATCGAACTCTTTACGATAGTCACACTTCCTCTTCTTCTTCTCCATCTTGATAAGCCTTGATGTTATTGTGGTTGTCATCAGCTTACTTATAATAACATTGGCAGTTATTTTGTTTTTTTTAATTACTTAACATAACATAACATCACGCCTTGTTTCCCCGGAGGGTTAGGCAGAGGTGTACTTATAGTACACCCACATTTCGCCAGTTATGTTTAAGTCTCATGTAATAGGGGGCGAGCCTATGGGGGGGGGGGAGAACCAATGTAAACAAACCATAAAATGATTACTTTAAGGGGCCGGCGGACCATGCGTAGTTCATACAAACGAAATACCAAAATAATTTGTAAATCAAACCTATTCATAAGGTAATGTGTATTTATTGCGATTGAATTACAGAATACATAGGTTCATGCATAAATATTTTGAAAGGACACTGATTTAAAGACGAGATATGGGGAATTTCAAATTTCTATAGAAAACTTATTTTTCTCATATCTCATCTTTAAATCGGTGTTCTTTCAAAATATATATTTGGGAACATAGATATTTTGTAATCTGATCGCAATAAATACACGCTACCGTAAGAATATGTTTGATTTACAAATTATTTTGGTATTTCGTTTGTATGAACTACGCATGGTCCGCCGGCCCCTTAATTTGACGTCACAAATATCATTGAAATTGACAAATCAGCCATGCATTCCGCTGTAGCAAATACTAAGGAGAACTATTTGAATGTTATTAATAAAATAAAAAAGGAGTTTTTACGAAATAAATAATGCTGAATGTTTATGAAATACGTATAAAATGCTGCTCAGAACATGTTTTTGACTTAAAAATCATAGTCAGCAGTAGTCTATCGATTGCGTCAAAAAATAGCATTATTATGTGGAATGGATTGCTTCGCGCGACGTTTAATGGCAACATTTCTGTCCTTCGACTCGTGATGTACGAACAACTTATATTGAGAATACAAGATTCTGTATAAGTCACCATTTTACAAGCGACATTGGAGACGAGCGGTAACGACGAATGTGACATGTACGAGTGTAAACGCGAGAATTGGCCTCCAGCGCATTTCCGTCGCCTTGCACCAATTATAGTGTACCTAATGCAACAGTACGCAATTAGTCAGCTGTACTCATTCACACAACATTCGTATAGCATTAGTTACGTGGTAGTTAAAACTAGTCAATAAACCATCATCTTTGGCTATCCGTGACTTATCAAAGCTAACATCCAAAGTGTGTGGCACATTCAGCAGCGTATACACTAATATCAGACTCAATCTGTAAAAAACCTCTAATTTAGCATTTTTGAAAAGTTTTTGACATTGCTTGTCACTGAGACGAGCTTGTGACTCGAATTTGAACGTTTTTTAACCCTTAATAGGGCATGGCTAAACTGTGGATGTTTGCAGAAGTTTGAAAGCTAGTATGTAATTAGTGGTACATACAGATCTTAGATTTCATCAGTATTTTTATGTGTTTTAAGTTTTTCAGGAAACCATGTGGGAAAATAATTCCTGTTGGCCGATTACATTGTAACCTTTGGTGATTCCTGGGAAATTATTTCCCACATAGTGGGAAATATATTTCATACAAACGTAACACATTAGGAACTGTTAGTCAGACTTAGATGAATGAGTAGACAGAGATAATTGAAGTAAATAAAAATACTAAATTGAAAGATAATATCTATTTCATTTTACTTGTGAAACATTTCAAAACAAGGGGCAGCACATAAAGATACCTTGCAAACTTTACACATGTATTTGCTGCGTTGTTCTTTTTCACGTGTACTACACATTCTGCATCTTCGAAATTTGGTCAATTCAGGCATTTGGGGTCTTACGTCCGATTTTCGAATCTCTTCCGGTACTGAAATGATACCTCCTTTTTTTGTTTTTGAACACGGGCGCGAGGATTTTTCTTGCCGAAAAATTGTTGATAAGTCCTCTGCCCAATCGCAACCGGAATTCTTTATGGGTGTTTCTCCTTTCCGAATGTGACGATTTGAAATGACCAATTGACCATTTAAAATGTGAAATTCAATGTGGGAATAATGTTCCTGTTGTCTTATTAAGGGTTAAGTACGAGAACTGACCTTCAGGTTTTAATCGATGTTTCAGAATCAGACCATACTAAAAGTTGTTGATACTCATGAGCTCTAAATATAACCCCTTAAAATATCTTACACTGTTTTTATTTCCTACTGGTAACGGTTCTATAAAAATAATAATAATACCTCTATCTCTATGGCGACAGTTTTGGGAGGCTCATTATTGAGTGTGCAAGTCACCCCCTGCTATTTTATCTGTGTATTTTGTATAAAACATAGGTTAGCCAGGGGCTAATAGTCTTTCAATAGTTCTAGATAACCAGTTCACTTTAGCTATGGTGGCTAAAGTGAACTGGTTAATTAGAACTATAATTTATAAACCATAATCCAATATCTCTGTTTCCATATCATGCAATAGTCCTACACCAACCGGAGCTTGTCCTTGGGTGCTCTTGCATAGTACATACAGGGATAATCATTGGTTGGTGCCTTATTTAATCAAAAACGTCCAACGGGCCTCTGCGAGTTGGCTTCGGTCCCTCGTACGCCTTCCAAAGGTCCAGGACCCCAGGGTACCGAGATATGTCAAAGACATTTAAAAAATAATAATACCAGCCTATTATTATCATTACATCCAGGTTTCTTCACGATGTTTTTCTCCGCTGATGTCAGTAATGATCAAAAATCTATAACCCGATAATTACATTGTAATTGTTACTCGCTGGTTACTAGTTACGTGATCAAACAGAGCTTTCTCCCGGTTTAAAATAAGTTGACGTAAGATGGAACGTCCGTGGCCATGAAGTCGCTGTTGGAACATTTCTATTTTAAGAGCTGTCCCGCAACTTGTAAGCGCATCGCTAGTTAACAAGATAGTTTTAGTTGACTTGTTAGATCTAGCGGACACTACGGATTTTTTTGTAGAAATATATTTTTATCCACAGAATATGTAAAGATGTGGCTTTCTGCAGTTGGTGCCTAACCCCATAGGGGAAAGGCGTGAATTTATGTAAGTCAAATATTAATTAGCTATATGTACCTACCTATTATTTTTTCTCCATCTTGACTTGGTCTTTGACTAATATCCAAAAGTCTAAACCCAAGGTTTGCCAATGTGCTGTGGAGCGCAGTATATGTAAATAGGTGTTAAATTAACAAAATACTTTTATACACACTGCGCTCCAAATCGTTGACGTAGCTCAAAAGGCTGACGTGGCTGGACAGGACAGTTTGCCGCAAGCTGAACGAGCTGTGGACCCGTAAAAAGAGGATTGGTGCCCTGAAACAGTGACACGAGGCCGCGATAGACCGAGAATGAGATGGCGGGGCAACCTGAATGTCTTCCTTGGGAACTGATAAGAAGTAATAATAATAAATAAACATTTATTTCTCTTCCCCAAAGATTTCCATAAAAATATGAAAAATATGACATCTCTCATCTCTCTCTCTCTATCAAGTAGCGCCGAATCGTGACAAATGGAAGGAATCAAGGGATGCCTTTGTACTGGCTGCAGCGTTACCTCTGCGGTTGCAACCTATTAATTTATTTTATCTAGTTCGCAAACTGGTCATCAATTTTTTATACTTAATTTCATCAAATTTTCAAAATTTTATTGACTTAAACACGGCTGTCAATTTTTATTGCAAAACTTCAGTTGTTGATAAATACAAATTGAATTCAGTCAATGTTATAAATTTTCTACTTTAAATTTTAAATTGTGCCAGCCAACTGTACCTTATTCCTTATCAAGGTTTTATTATCTGCAGTCAAACAAGTTATATTGTTGAGTTCTGGTTTAAGATGTTCTTCGAATTTGGTATGTTCTTTCCATTATTTGCCCCCTCAGCTGAGGTTTTAGACTTTTTCTCTCGTGTAATATCCTATTTTATTTGTCGTAGGTGTAGAACCAGTTAAAAGGGGTTGTCTCCGACCCTTTTTGGTTCCGAGTACCGGACTATTCACCTGACTTGCGTGCTATTGGGTGCATTTACCAGCCGCTTAATCGTTGAAGTTCAAGACCGGCAAGTCCGTTTTGGTTCGCGACACATGATCGTCGTGTCACCTGCGATTCTGTCAAGGCGTGCTACGCTTTGAGGATGCGGTTTGTCAGGCTCGAATTGTTATTTAAACCATCACACCTAACTGCTATAGTAATTAGTACTTTCTGGTACATTTTAATACCAGTTTATTTTTATCCAGGACTGTTTCTATTGGGATAACTTAAGTTCAACTTTATAAGATAATGTTCATTTGAAAGTTTACGTAATTCAGTGGTCACGAACCTAAAACCGATTGCAATCGATTTTCTAAGTTGGAATTCAAATGCGTAAATAAAAATTACTATGCGATGTTTCTTAAGTTTTCTCCTAAACTCTTTTCATTTAGGTCAAATTGCCTGTTCCGCAACTGTTTAAATGATATTTAATTTTAGCGATATACGATTTTTATTTCGCTACAGGGCGTATAGTAAAATAAATATTATTTTTTTAAGTTCGGATTAAGTTTTTGAAGTTGACCTGTTAATGTTGTGGTGTCTATGCCTATTTTCAGTTGACAATCCGACAATGTTACAAGTTTATTTTATAGATTTCTGCTTTACTAAACAGCATCTGTCGTGAAAATGTGTCAACTTTTAATTTTTTGTGCAAATATTCAGTTGTTTCATGAGCTCTGCTGCATGTAAAATTAAAGACTAAGCTGAAGACAGGGAAGTTTGACAATAATTCCTTCTGCACATGTGGCTTCCCTGGTTGTCCGTTGTGGACAGGATATTAATTCAGTTTTGTTACAGTTGTAATTGCAATCATGCCATTTGATCTAAGTAGGTTTTTATGTTTACTATTTTATTTATCTTCTATACAGATTCTTTTGTATTTTTTTGTATCTGAGAACGACCATTTTATATTTTGTTAAGTACCTGGTACTTGTTGACAGGCCTACACTGCCCTCCCATACCTACCATACCTATTAACACTGTAATATGAAAACATTGTAAAAGCCAATTATTTTTAAAAGAGTGACTGTACAGTTTCTTGCCGGCTCTTCTCCATAGGAAACGACCAATTGGAACCATGCACCTAGCTTCTGCAGTGGCCATGTAGGTTTATGTGAAATAAAATATTTTGAATTTGGATTTTGTAAAGTTAATTCTTATTATCTCACGACGTTCAGCCGTTCCGGGTTCTTACAAAAAATCTTCGGGAAGACTCAAATTTGTGTTACTTCAATAGGCTAATATTTCCACCGCCATTATGTTGTGCTAATATTACAAGACTATTACAAACGGGTGAAGGTTTTAGGCGATTGTCGAATCACCTTTTCTGTTTTAGGTATAAAGACGGTAGTGGTATACACAGAGGGATGGTCATATGGTGTAATGAAACAACAGATGTTACTAATATTTCTATTTTCAATTTATTGTTTATTGGTTTTCGAAATAAGATTGTCTTCTTTTTATTATTAATAATGATAATTAATTAAGAATTAATAATTGCAAGAGAAACTTTTTCTAATGTCTACTTAAAATTATTACTCACTTAGTTACCAGAACTGATAGTAATAATAGTTACGTTCGGTCTATTATTAATTATTCTCATTTTATTTACAAATTAAAATAATTAATCAATTATTTTTGTACATAACTTACGTCACAATTTAGTAAGTTTTGTTTCTTATGAGTTTTCATTCAATCATTTATTTACAAGTAAGATGTTACTCTATTCGATAATAAGAGTAGACTTTTCCTCCTATACCAATTTCAGAGTCCATAAATCCACTTTTCCTATGCTACCGTAAAAAATAATTTAACAAAAGAAATGCGTAATTATTTCTAATTTTAACGCTGTAATATCACGAATCTTAGTTCATATTAGGTTGAGTGGTGACGTAAGGTATCGTACATTTCTTCAGAATATCAATAAGTACTAAATTTTAACAAAAAAGGTACATCTTCAATCATAATTTTTTAATAATTATACTTAAAATTTGGTAAAATTGTACATTGGAGTAAAAAATTAATTAACATCAATAAATTATACAAATAATGAAGTCTTTCAAAAAACAACACAATAAAGATTTAAATATAAATAAAGCTATGACTAGATCGTTTATAAAGAATAACGTGTGTGTTCACTGTTTGTGGTAGATCCCATAAATTCCTAGCAGTTATTTTTATAATTACCGAGGTCTAAATTGCACGTTTCATTACTTAAGTCTTTTTATTAAATCTATATTTACAAAATATCTTTTAAAAATATTATTTATAATATTCGCAAATTTTTTATGTTTTTTTCGGGTTTTCTATTACTTAAGCTGTGGTGCATAACACCATTTTGGATTCATGCAGTGAACAACTAAAAGTAATCATAAATTAGTTTTTATTTAATTTCATTATCGTCATGATTTTGGCCGCATTTCAATTTAGAATTTATTGACGTTTCAAATTAAGATTTTGGCATCGAGTGTTTTTGTAACATCGCCTTTCCTAATTATCTAGATCATTAGATCATTGCAAAAGTGATTAACAAACAAAACGTTCTATAAGTTGTACATGAATCCAACCGCGTTGTACTAATTCCATTCGTTTTAGTAACTATGTGTATTTAAACTAACGCCTACTTGTTAATTGAAAGGTGAGTTATTTACAAATGGATCGTTAATACTATTTTGGCTAAATGTCACTAATAACCTCTTAAACTAGAAATTGTGCCATTTCGTGAAAATGTTAATCATACAAAATGAACATGAACAGAAAGTAAAACAAATGATCGTAATATAGTACAAAATCCTACCAAATATTATCTACAACTTAGGCTGGAAACTATAATTTCTTATAATTATTTTGTACAGTATCAATATAATGAGAACAAAACGCCTAACAAATTTATCATTAAATATTTAAACATTAGACTGCGCACAGACCACCGGCAGGTAACACATGCGAGGACCTTGTTCACTTCTAAATAATGAGCAAAGTCAGGAAAATTAATACGTAAATTCTACATTTAAAAGGATGCCTCAGTCTCGCATGTTACCCGTCCGGTCGGCGCACATCGCATCCTACCGTGTGTACGACCCGACACCGGACATCCGGCTGTCTGGTGCGACTCCTGCGACTCGCAGCAATGAAGTTACTAACATTAAAACACAGAATATTGATTATTTGCAAGGCACATTCTCTTAAAAATCCTGAATTTCAATTTTTTATTCATGTACATATTCGATGCTCCGAAAACATTGTAAAGACGGCGCGCACGAACTGAACGATTGAAGCGACATCTACTCACTGTAATGATATGTATATAATCGATTATTATATACCCTGTGTCTCGAAAAATATATAAGAATCCGTGGAACGTGTATAGACAAACTTAAGAACGGTATAATATCTACACTAAAGACTAGTTGCTTGACTCGAAGGGAGTTTAAGAATGAGATCGGAATGAGATCCTTATTGCTGTGTGAGTGTGAGGGGTTGTGAGGGCGTGCCGGGGCGTGGCGCGCCGGAGCGGCGGTGCTCAGTAGCCGTACCCGGGACCCGGGTACAGCAGAGCCGCGCCGCCGCCCGCCGGTCAGTGCTGCGCCGCAAATTTCATCCGTTTCTGTTTCTGTCGCTGGTTACAAAACCACACTCTCACCACGTTTTTCTTTAGGTCCAACTTCTCCGCGATAGCCGTTATCTTCTCCCCGGATGGCCGCGGTTGCACCGCGAAGTATGCCTCCAGACTTCTCTTCTCCGGCGCTGCGATGGAAGTTCTCTTGCGTTTCTTTTCTCCAGCTGGAAGCACGCTCGGTGCGTCAGGGTCCCGTCTTTTGTTCTTCGCCTGCGCCTCTGCCTCCTCGAGCCACGCCTGCAGGATTGG
This sequence comes from Fissipunctia ypsillon, assembly GCA_947568875.1. Classification (NCBI taxonomy): domain Eukaryota; kingdom Metazoa; phylum Arthropoda; class Insecta; order Lepidoptera; family Noctuidae; genus Fissipunctia; species Fissipunctia ypsillon. Next base: position 29,746,000 of record OX387643.1, read on the forward strand.
CTTCAGTGCTATCATGTTATTGTGACTTAGTGTGAGGCTCTCGAAGCGGCAGATGGTGCTCTGGGAGAGGGCTCCTACGCCAGGAAGTTTAAGGTTTGCGAGTGCTTTGCCAACGTCTGCTTGTGTGACGCCTAGTTTGATTCTTCGCTGTTTGAATCTTTCAGCAAAGGCCTCGAGCTCGCGGGGGTCTGTGTCGGTGTCGGGGTGGAGCGCTGCGGCCGGGTGCCCAAGGTGCGCGGGCGGAGCGTGGGAGAGCCCGCCGGCGTGGTGGTGGTGGTTCATGACGTGGTTCATGGCTCCGTAGCCGTGCAGCTGGTGGTGAGGTGGTGCTGCCTCTCCCATCGGCGCTAGGGTGGTCATCGATGACGAAGTCAGTGGATCGAGCATGTCCAGCCCTTCCATACCGTGGTGGCCCATCTGCGGACAGAAACACTCGTTAGTTCCCTGTCAATATTTTAATGATTAAGAGGATTATGAGGGGCGTCGTCGCCATTATTCTCGTCCACCGTATTAACTTCTGCATTCATGTTAAATCGTACGTTTTATTGTAAATAAAAGGAGGGTGCTCGGCGCAACAATGACGCTCGGGACGATATGGAAACATAAACAATCATTGTGCAGATTTGCACTCATTCTTTATGAGAGCAAACACTTGTTTTTTTTTTATAGATGGGGGCGAGTGTTGTGACGTTGATTGGGAGTGAGTGTTCAGCCAATATGCTTAAGTTGTTGACCGGCATTGTTGCCGAAATGAATGTTTGTCATGTAGTCGTCGCATATGCGCTCGCTATAAATATTGCGATGCATCCCCCTGTTGGGTTGGACGCTGTGATTTTTATGATGAAACTTCTTTTGTTAGTCAGCTAATTAAATGTTATTGTTTGTATTCCATGAAGAATGAACGCTTGGGATTTATTTATAATGCTGGACTAGCTATTTTATATTACATAGTCGGTTTCGCAATATGTATGAGGTTATGTTTTCTTAGCACCATAAATTATCAGAAATCCTACAGAAGTTTGTTTATTAAAGTCGTTCTTTCGCTAAAACACACCTAAAAATGACAAACATGCGCCTTAAAATTCATTTGTACATAATTAAGGAATAGCTGTACCTAAATGTCCTAATATCATCTCCACAATCAATAACCCAGCTTCTCGAAGGTCGCGTAAGAAAAAAAAAACAAAAGTGCACTATCTATTACACACGATCCGGGGTTCATGTCTGCCTAAGTCCCGAGGGCGCACTAACTCACAATTAGGAATCCTCACGATATTGCAATGTCGCTGCACGAGATATATATTTTTTACGGTTTTTTGCTTTGGGTCCAGTAGGTGTAGTTTATTTAGTGGCTTGATTTTCAGGTGCATTGACATTTTGTGCACGATAGTGGGCTTTAATTGACAGATAAGATGTATCTGAAAAGGCCCTGAACTACTTTTTTTATTTGCTTGGTTGGAAAACCAGTTCTTTAATCACCTGATCGTATATGTTCACCACTGCTAAGGGACATCTGCAATTACAGATGCATCACAGGTACGTTGACATCACAGAGACCAAGCTGCAATGCTGAAATATTAATAGAATTCGACGAATCTCTGCGGTAGTGGTTTCTACAGTGGCGTTCGGGTGGAAAATCTTAGAAACAAAGTCAATATGTCCTAAACGAGTATTACCTAACGTTTCAAGTCGGAACACAGTGAAGCCCCTTGACAAGGAAGTCCTTTTCCCTGGTCTGATCTCTTTGCAAGGAGCTTTGTAATTAATTAGTAATGTTAGTAATATTTTGATAATGTCATAATGAAGAAAACTCTATTCACACTTCATCCTTTCTCTTTCTTTTCTCTTTCCTTTCTCCTTGCACTCGGGATTATTCCTGTCTCCCGCCAAAGAGAAAAAATGAATGCAATGATAGTAATGAATGGTTAATTCCACGTGTCCCTACTTATGAATGAAAATTAAAGTAATGTAGCTACTAGAGGTCAGCAAAGTTCTACTTTGAGAAGTTCAGTTCAAAGATCACTCAAATAATCGCACCGTATTCGAAAATAAAGTCTCTTGTATTTAGTCAAATCTGCCTAGCCTTTTCCCAACTATGTTGGGGTCGGCTTCCAGTCTAACCGGATGCAGCTGAATACCAGTATTTTACATGAAGTGACTGCCTATCTAATCTCCACAACCCAGTAACTGGGTAATACGATACCTCTTGGTATGACTGGTTTTCAGACTTTAGGGTTTCTGACTATCCGTACCGACTGTCAAAGATCTACGAATCACAGCCGGGACCAACAGCTTACCATGCTTTCTAGGCACGGAGGGGTCTGGATATGAAATAGATGGCCCCATCTATAAACCGACCGCGACTAGCGTAGCCTTCAATCGACCCGTGCGGCTGTTATCACTTAGCCACGAGCCCTAGCCCTTGTTTTTTAGTAAATCATCCCTAATTAATGCTTTGACACCATTCTAATTTTGAACCATTCTAGTTTAGAGAATACTAGTAGTTCTACCCACAGTTACGTTATCAGTTACTAAAATAAATTATGTTCACGCTTCCTCTTTTCGTAACCCTTCATTTAAATTCATAATTCCAGAATGTTAATTAAGTCTTAACCACATTAGATTCACAGGTGCAACATACGACTATAATTCGAACGTTGCTCCCCTCATATTTGATACACGCGTGTAACAGGGGAGGACACATATGTCATTGTGTAGTGATGGGACACGCACGCTTTTATAAATATCGATAACATTGTCAATTATTTTTGAATGTTGGGGTGTATAAGCGTGTTTTTTTTTATATATATTTTTAATTATCAGATCTTATTTAGATTTTTTCCCGTGTTTTGTCTCTAATCTTTCTGATCCTTATTGCGAAAATGACTTGACATTTTAGTTTGTGTCCTTTATCCCGTCTTGCTTCTTCTCTGAAGTAATGAAAAGTCTTCACCCTTCTGCAATAAAACGTCATTGAGTCTGACCTACCATAACAATAACCTGCGCATGTTCTAGACGTAAACCATAATATTCTTGGACTGACCTATTGAAGCAATAAAGGTTGGTGCTGTTTTGACGAACCCCATCAAAAACTTATAGTTTTTCAAGTAGGTCAGGTTGTGATGATTCCGAAAGGTCAGCGCAATATTCGTGACCAGACGAGCCTGTATCAAAAAATCCATGAATGTGAAAGAAAGACCGAGGGCGTAGACACAACGTGGCATAGAACTGTTTTGTTCCGTATCGTGCTATTGTTTCTAATTCGATCGTATTTCTCATAATCATTAATGTTTGGCCTGATGTCCGATTATTGAGGCTTACTTACCGATATTAGTTAAGAGGAATCCTTTTTTTTTTGCTGATATTGGAACATTAGCCTAGCATGTAAACTCTTTCATCGTTCAAAATTGTTGTCATATTTATATCTTCACACAATTTTTATGAATCAGGTAAAAATTTACCAAAATGTACGAATAATGGGCAAAATTACACCCATTTGGACTCCTAGACAGCCATTAAAATGGCTTTTCGGGGCAGTTCCCTTATATTCCACATATCGGTGATTACTCTACTGAGTCTACTGGCTCAGTAGAGTAATCAATTTTTCTAAGATTGTGAAATGCAAGCGAAAAATTGCTTTTAAACAACCTATTTTACTCAGGAACCAGTTCGTTCCTGGAAAAGCTGGGAAAATTGGATAGGTTTACTATTATAGGTATCTTAGCTATTCCCAGATTGTTTAAAAAATGGTAGGTATTAGAATAAGCTAGATTCTGTAGGCTTCCTTTTTTGGTTTTTAAAATACAGCATTGTTTTCAGTACGGCCAAACGCCTACATTTTTTATCGTTTTCTTGACTAAAACATTACATTACACGGTGCTGCGTCATGTCATCATAGTTCTATAGATTATGGTCATAGGAAGTTAACATGTAACTGCATATCCTACATTTTCTGTCCATAATAATTTGATGGTAATAATGGATTTTTAGCTTCTTTTATGTCATTTGTGGAAGCAAATAAAAGGTCGAAGTATGGAATCTTTTTTTACACCATAATTTTTTTTAAACTTTACATTACTTTATATTTAGTTTTTCAGTTCTTATTTTTCATGTCATGTAATGCAGCAACACTAGTTGATACTAATTATATTTATCTTAGACTATACAGTTATGAAAATCATCGACAAAGATAATTTAATTATAAAAAGGTACTTACTAAGTTAAATGACAAATAAAATTTTTATTATTTTTATTTATCGATAGTTTCCCCTTCCTATGCAATACGATTGCAAGTGGATATTAAATAAATTATATTCCTTTAATAGTGATTTGTGACGCTACAATATGACTGGGACAAGTGGCCAAATTTGTCCGAAAGGGTGGCCACGAAACACGCGGGAAGAGGACGCAAGTGATAGCGATTCGTAGCTTTTATAAAAAAATATATGATAATATGGCTGGATAGCAAAAACAGAATAGATTTTAAATATAATCAAAAAAGCCTGGCTAGAAGAACATAACTTACGAGTTCAATTTCACTAGATAATGTAACTTAGACCATACCTACGAAGAAACCCTTTTTAACCGACTTCAAAAAAAGAAGGAGGTTATCACTTCGATACGTATGTATGTAATGTTATTGGAACTGACTGAACTTGAGATATCTATTAGGACTTTCAATCAAATAACGAAAATTATATAGGTTCTCCGAAACTATTAAGCAGATTCATTCCATTCTTTTTGTATTGGCTCATGGCACAGCCATTCTTTTTGTATTGGCTTAAATTTACTTCAACTTAGGGAACAGTGTAAGTTTCAGCAAAATCGGTTCAGCAGTTTTCAAGATATGGATTAATACGTGTAACGGTCTGACTGGTTGATACGAGCTACGGGTGTAGTGTCAAAGGGAAAACATCTCAAAACCTTGGTCAAATTCTAGTGCAATATTTACAACAAAATTACAAACAAATATTCCAGTTTTTACTTAACGCTAAAAATTACGAAATAAAAAGTAATTAAAAAAAAAAATCGACGTCAAACAGAAATTAACTCAAAATTATGAAATAACTTTAATTTCGGAAATCGGTGGCAAAAAGCACAGAATACAGATCTCAAGACACCGACTTCCGAAATTAAAGTTATTTCATAATTTTGAGTTAATTTCTTGTTGAAATCGATAGAATTTTTTTTTTTATTACAAAAGTAATATAAATTTAAGTTACAGAACATGTGTCTGATGCATCGACTAACAGAACATTTTGACTTTTACATCTCTAGCGCTAGAGGTACAGCCTCGAAATCTCTCTGTTTGTTAAAAAAACCAAAATATCTCTATACCCAAGATCACTTTTCATAAATCCCTAACTAAGTAACATAACGTCACGCCTGTTTCCCCGAAGGGTTAGGTTTCGCCAGATATGTCTAAGTCCCATGTAACAGGGGGTGAGCCTATAAATAGGCTCACCCCCTGTTACATAGGACTCATGGGAGTCTGGATTTGTGCTCGGTTGCTGGCTTTAGACAGCAACCGGGCACAAATCCAGACTCTGGGCTGCTACTGAGGAATTCCTGATAGAGTGGTATTTTACTTTACGATACCACATCATTTAGCCTATTTACGTACGTGGCAAAGAAGGAGTTCGTGTGTTCTGTAAATCTTGTCATTATTTGGTTAGAATTTCATATCTAAATCAAATCTATGTTTCAGGTTATGAAATTGTAGAACATTCATCTATGCAATATTTTACACCTTTTTGAATATTATCAACTTTGGAAACCATATCTTAAAGTTATTAGTCGTTAGTACGTCTAAAACTGCATTTTACGTAGGAAATACCGCTTTTAGTAATATTTTCATATTTCATTTTTGATATTTTGACGTATGTCAGAATCTTAAGTCAGAATGGTCTTTATGTAAAAATCTTTATAAAGTTTCAGTAATAAGGCCATGTTTCGTAGTCAACCGTTACTGGCCGGCAAGCAATTTATGAGTTTATTTTTTTAATGTTCGACAGATTTAGTTTAAATACCTACAGGGCCAAGCTCCTCATAAAGGAGTTATTCATCTACATTCAAGCAACAAACATGAAGTGTTGATTTATTCCTAATCCACCTTCCACTTTCCTCCCGTGAGTCTGAAGTTATCGCGCATTTCGTCTGTCAGGCCCATAGAAATATTTCTTATATCTATGGTCAGGCCCGTCCAGAGATATAGATACTAATATTATAAAACTGAAGAGTTTGCTTGTTTGTTTGTTTGTTTGTTTGTTTGTTTGATTGATTGAACGCGCACGAAAATTATTTTAGTCTACGACTAATAGGAGCGGAGTATCAATGAAAAATGTTGCAAAAACGTGGAAAATTTATTCCTTTTGAGAGAAAATCATGTATGAGGAATTAGTTCTGTTAAAAAGTTCTAAAAAAAATCTACAATAGCATACGTCTATCTTTTAAGGTTGGCTCACTATAACTTTTTTAATGGTAATCAAATTGGTTAAAAAATAATGCATTATTTGCGAAGGTGTTTTAATAAACATGGTATTAATCCTTATCCAAATAAATAGTTTTATAATCAAGGTTGATTAACTATATGTAAATTCCTTTTTAAATTATTCGCTCCGATGCAAATCATTTAAAAAGGAATTTACATATAGTTGAACCTTTAGTTAGTAGTTTAGTAGAACCTTTCGTTCAGAAATAACGACGAGCTAAGTGCTTAATTAAAGTAAGAAAAATACGCTTAGTCTATTAGTTACCTACACATTTTATTTTTTATTGACTGTTTGAACGCGCTAATCTCTGTCATTACCAGTCGGATTAAAAAAATCTTTTTGCATTTTATAGCGCAATTCTCGAGGAAGGCTATAAAGTAGGTAAAATTACGCTAGGATCCTCAGGAGCCGAGCAAAAAGAAAAAAGTAAGAACGAGCGCTAAGCGAAAACGAAGTAACAGCGCGGGCAGGCGATGCGATGCGACGGGGTGGGTCGGGGGAACAAGAAATTTCACGCGGACGAAGTCGCAGGCGGAAGCTAGTATTTTATATTTGCATGGGCCCGTCTGACGCTCTGTCCTCACCAGTGGTCCTTGGAGATCATTCCACGTTCAGAAGCCACGTCTGCGAGTCGCTGGATGGCCGCGTCTGGAAGCTGTGTGGATCTACGTCTACGGCTACTGTGCTGCATGGCTTAAGGACACCGCAGCTTCTACTCTAGGTCACTTCCAGCCATCGGCCCTGCCACCTGCGTCCATGGGTTGCCTCTGACGCCGGGGCCAGCTGCACGGCGCAGGACGCCACAGCCCTGACTCCAGACCACTCCTGGGCGGGGATGCCTCAGACACCAGGGCACTCCTTCTGCATAGCGTAAGGCACCGCAACCCCGACTCCGGACGCCGCAGCCCTAACTCCAAAGCGAATCCTGCTGCATGGCCTGAAGACGCCGCAGCCCTAACTCCAAAGCGAATCCTGCTGCATGGCCTGAAGACACCGCAGCCCTAACTCCAAAGCGAATCCTGCTGCATGGCCTGAAGACACCGCAGCCCTAACTCCAAAGCGAATCCTGCTGCATGGCCTGAAGACGCCGCAGCCCTAACTCCAAAGCGAATCCTGCTGCATGGCCTGAAGACACCGCAGCCCTAACTCCAAAGCGAATCCTGCTGCATGGCCTGAAGACACCGCAGCCCTAACTCCAAAGCGAATCCTGCTGCATGGCCTGAAGACACCGCAGCCCTAACTCCAAAGCGAATCCTGCTGCATGACGTAAGACGTCTGGACTACAAATGGTCCGTTCCTGCTGCACGACACCGCGGTCCTGACTTCTGGTTTCCCTGCTGCTAACCTGACTCCAAGTTACATGATCTACCGCTATTTCTACCTTTTTAAACTTTTTTTGTATACTGTATGTAACTTTTATTTAACTTGTAGCTTACAGTTCGCCTTCTGGCGAGCCGTACTGTTGTAACAGAAAAACCCAATGACACTTTGCCCGACTGGGAATTGAACCCAGGACCTCATGCTCAGCAGTAGCGCATGCGACCACTAGACGAAAATAATTCGATAACCTCCTTTTTATCATTTCATTTATTAGCTAGTAATTATATTCTTTTAATTTTACTTGTGTCGAATTTTAATTAAATATTTTGCTCAGTCATTAAAGTTTAGAAAACCGAAGTGCTAATGTGTTGTTTTGACTTTCGTTGCTCACTGTACAATAATTATCTCCTAAAACATAAAACCATATACCTATAATATGTCTAAAACTAGTACATATTATAATTAAAATAGTAGCCTTAAATGAATTTAGGTACTCACGTAGATATTGCAATAAGTCGCCTTTTCACGTTTCTCAGGGGGCAAAGTTAGCGTGGAATTTTTGAACAAAACAATGGTCTAAAAGAGATAATGTTTATTTAGTAACTTGTGTTACTTCCAAGAGCCTTTACGACGGCCGTCATGCGGTTCTGCATGGAATTATAAATGCCACTATGACGTGCGTGGAATGTTCAAATCTGTCAAAGATTCTGGAGCTGTTTGGTAAGCTCGAACACGCCTCTTCAGCGCATCCCATAAGTGCTCTATTGGATTCATAACAGTGCTTCATGCTGGCCATTCCATTACTGCGATACTAACGTCATGCAGGTATTCTCTAACGAATCTTGTAGTGCGCGCCCTTGCATCATCATGCATAAAAATGAAATCCTGACCCACAAACTCAGTATATGAGCCTAGCCTCACATGAGCCTCTAGGCATTGACGAATGTATCGGTCGCTATTAGGTCGCTGTTAGGGCTGTGTTCACCAACATTCAAACCACCAGTTAGGTATTTAAACAGTTGGTTTATGTCAAACTTCCTTTAAAAAAGTCAATTAAAAAGGTCAATTCTCGTACCTAAAAAACGTTCAAATTCAAGTCGCAATCTCATCTCGGCGACAATCAATGTCAAAAACTTGACAAAAATGTAGGGAAATTAGAGGTTTTTTTTTTGACAGATTGAGACTGAGATTAGAATGCAAACTTTCTTAAAAGTACGAGAATTGCTCTACTGATTAATATCTAAGCAGCCGTTTTAAAAGTCGGTGAACTCCACCCTTAGTGGTGGCAACCGAGGTCCCGTCACAACCTGAAAGCCAGTTTTTCCTTCGGTGGGAATTCCGCCCTAGACTGTCCATGACTGGTGGGTCATGGACAGTCTAGGGCCGTAACCCACCTTCTCTTCAGTGCAACATTGCTGAAAACGTTATCCGTTTCTTCGGTAGACTTTCCCACATCCATCATTGCCGTACAGCATAATCTTGGTTTCATCCGTAAAAAGTACCTGGCTCCATTGACGTTGAGTCCAATGCAAATGTTTGCGTGCAAACAATTAAATTATGGTGAAATAATGGTGAAGTAATAAATAATTATGGTTAAATTTAATTATGGTGAATATGAGCATTATGGGGGTCAATTTTTCTTTTTTTTCTTTCTTAGTTAGTTTTAATGTTGGTCTAACATTGACATTCGTACACTCACCATTTAGGTTCATTTGAAAACCAGCGTCGGGCACCATTGTTGTCCGACATTATGTTGAAATGGGCCTATTTGGCGCAGTCGTGAGTCACACAGTATTTACCTACATGCTTTTTTTTTGCTTTGATGTAGGTAATTGTACTTTTTAAATATTGTTAGTTTTAAGTTCTTTTTCTTTGTTTCCTTTCGTGATACTGTGTGCACTTGTGGCATGTGCCAATAAACGTTTTTTCTTTCTTTCTTTCAAACTGTAGGCGCGCTATTCTGTGAGCTCGTGTCAGTTTGGGACCATTGGCTGGCTTATGAGGGTTCAAGCAACGTTCTTCGAGTCTCCTTATAACAGTTTGAGCACAAAAAATCAGTCCATGAAAGCCTCGAAGCTGTTCTTGGACCTGTACTGAGGTCAGGTGACGTTACGCAGGCTGGTGGTAAAGGTAAACTGATCTTATCGTGCCTTAGTGACCCGGTTTCGTGGACCTCCTGGACGGCGCATGACGCTGCCAGTCTCGTAGTATCGATGGTAAATTCTTTGAACGGCAGAACAACTTACATAAAGCTTACGTTTCGCTGATTAAGCCCAGACTGAAGAAGTGCCAGTCTACTTTATCTCGCGCGGCAACTATTTGAATGTCAGAATGGATTAAAGAAATAAGAAAAAACAATTGCAAAACTCTTATTATGCAAAACAAAACAAATTACGACATTACTGCTACAGACACTCTGTTGCTTCTTTAAAGAGCGACCATAAACTCCGATTTTCTTCTCTTCTTCAAATTCGTGAATACGCAGTGGAGCAATGGTGATTCCGAAATGATAGCCAGTATGTCAGTATGCCAGCTTCCAAACTGCATACAAAAAAAAAACGTTTTCTTTGACTAATCATTATTTTAATGTTTAAGGCCTATAAACATAAAAATGCACGGTGGCTCGATTTAAGAGTCCGGGAGTGTATTATTCCGAAGTTAACTGGTATTGGTAACATACTTATTTAATTACTAAATTAAACTTATTAAATTTTCAATACCAAATGTTAGTTAACTAACAATGTTCATTTCAGGGCTGATTTAACCAAAGTCAGATATATTTAATCCAGAGAATAAAATTGACTTCTGACAGTTTTTGTATGGAAAATCTGTCAAAAATTAAAAATTTATTATGACTTATACTAGGTATAAAAGTTTGATCGAATTCGCCCTTAAAGAAATAAGTTGAGCCCTGTTGAGTCGACAGGTTTGAGCCCTGTTGAGTCGACAGGTTTTTTGGAATAACTATAACTACAATGTGGGTGCCTCACACAGAAAAACCGGCCAAGTGCGTGATTTCGCACATTTAGGGTTCCGTACCAAAGAATTTCAAAGAAAAATCTGATGTATCAGTATATTGGTATTTGTAAATTATACGTAATAATAAACATTATCACAAAATTTCAAGTTCATAAGTCAATGGGGAGTTATAAGGAACTAAAATTTTGTAAAAAAAAGTTGAATTTGGTAGCTTCACATTCTTTTGTTTTCCAATATTTTTTAAAACAAAATAACATAGTATTTATCTACTTAACGAGTTCTATACAACAATACCTCACTCGATGGCGTAGGTCAAAATTTGTTTTTCGCGCCCCCCTTGATTTGTATGGGAGTCCCTTTGAAAAAAAATTGACAATTTGTATGGCTTTGGGTTAACTATGTGCTTACACTTTGAAAATATGAAAACTGTAGCTCCAACCGTTTAGCTATAAAGCCTGTGTGACAGACGACAGACAGACGGACACGTGAGTGACAGCAATAGGGTTCCGTTTGGACCCTTCGGGTGCGGAACCCTAAAAATTGTCAGGAAGGCTTAGTTCGGCCGCCAGTGCTGTTAAAAAAATTCGACAGGCAACCGATGTAAATAAATAAAAAATTCGACAGATAATCGTTTATTTGTAACTGTTTATTTTAGTTGTTTTCATAGTCTTATGTCATATGGGATTCTTCTCTGGGGAACCTATGTGGACATTAATACTATCTTTGTTTATAAAATAGGGCTGTCCGAGCCATTTACAACCTAGGTCCAAGAGATTCTATATGAGAAAAATTCAATGAAATAGATATTCTGACTGTAGAGCCTCTCAACATATTGAAAATCTATTGTATGTACACTTTTGTGTACATACAAATATATTTTTAAGAAAATGTCCGATATTCATCGTTTAAATTTCAGGAATAAACACAATTTTGCTGTACATCGCACTCGCCCCCACAGAGTAGACAAATCGTTCATGGGTCAATGTATACGCTTTTACAACAAACTTTCCATTGACATTCGAAACTTACCAAATAAACGATTTAAAAGCTGTATTAAAACGAAACTTTGTAAAAAAAAGGGTACTTACTATAAAATTTTTGAAAGCTTGGGATTGAGCTGCTAAACCTTGTGATAAAACCGTAAAGCTTGACATTTTAATTATTATGCAAAATCATCATTATATACCATTTTATGTACATATTGATATTGTTGAATATTATATAAAAATTACATGAATATTTACTTTGAAAAGTATTATATTAATTTAATTACGGTGAATATGAGCATTATGGGGGTCATTTTTTCTTTCTCAGTTAGTTTTAATGATGGTCTGACATTTTTAGTACTTTATGCGGCCTACCCAAATGTCCTTTCTTTGGTATTGTTCGTCGAATCGTTGAACTCCGTAAGTCCTGAGTTGAACTACATGATTACTGACAAATGCTTGCACTGACTGGACAGGTCCACTCAAATTTGTGTGGTTCTTTCCTCAAAAGACCATTTCAGACACGGATTTACATGGTCCTCACATGATGTGACTGAGATTATGTCTGGACTTTAAAAGAGACTTTGACCCCTGATTTTGTTTTTCTTCTCAGGGCTAATCAGATAAGAAATGACGATTCTACCTAGCTCATTTTTATATACAAGGCGTTCCACGGATATGCCACATGGAGGGAAAGTACCTTGAATATTGTAGATGGAACATTTTACTGAAAGAAGACATTATTTGAATTAAAAAAAAAATTAAACTGCATTCATAGATATTTAAATAATTACATGGTTGAACCGGGAATCAAACACGTTACATGAGAAAAGTAATCATCCTGTAGCTTTATCATACCGATAGAAAGGCTTCATCATAAGGATTATTTTTTGCTAAATAACATAGTGTCAAAAATAAAAGGATAACCATGAATTTTAACATTTTTAATACAAAATTAATCAATTTATCAAATGCTCAAAATGAGTCCCTTCCTGTTGAATACAAAGTCGCACTCTTTTGATTATTTCGCTCCCAAAATTTCACATCAAATGTTAAAATTCATGGTCTTCCTTTTATTTGTGATACTATGTTATTTAGCAAAAAATAATCCTTATGATGAAGCCTTTCGATCGGTATGAAAATGCTACAGGATGACTATTTTTCTCATGTAACGGGTTCGATTCCCGGTTCAACCATGTAATTATTTAAATATCTATGAATGCAGTTTAAATTGTTTTTTAAATTGAGAGAGAGAGAGAAAGTTGTGTGGAGGGGACATAACGCTTTTTCCTTACGTGACGATTTCTACCTGACAGCTCCTACCGCAAACCGCGTTAAGGAACTCAAGCTCGAAGCATTATTTCAATTAAACCATTTACAGATGTACAGGCACATAAAATAAACTCTTATGCAAAATTTCATGCTTCCAGACCCCGCGGCATAGGCTGTGCGTTGTCTGTCAGCAAATGAATCAATGAATTTAAGAATTTTACTAAGTAGATTGATCATTCAAGTAGTTTAAATTGAACTCGGTGCGATCTTGATTTCGATCTTTTTTTGCAAACCATTCCGGTATCGTATTAATCCTATTACGTCTTATGTGAAAGTCTGTATGGTAGAGAGAGAGTTGTAGTCAAATATTTGTAGTCAATCACACTTAGCCGTGTGCCGTGTTTCATCCAAATCCGTTCATAGAACGTAGCTGATACTTTTATCCCGGTAAGTAGTACGTTACCGTGTGATAATTTTCTGAACTCCACGCAGGTGAAACCGCGGGCAATAGCACTAGCTATGTTTTAAAATGAATTACCGATTATGTATCTTCATTACGATCAAAGTTAAGTTTTATAATAACTTCATGGCCACACCGTAACCATTTCCTACCCCGTCGGTTGATACACAATCGTACAATTCGATAACTTTTACACACATCGCTCTCTTATCTCAAAGTAATAAGGTTGAGTATCCTTTTGCTCCCGTAGTACATCACTTAGCTACCTTTATTATTATGAAAATAAGAATCAACTTCGCTCGACAAATGTACTATTGAATTGTGTTTTGACTGGTCCACCGTAGTTGGGTTTACGTGTTGTTATGGTTTATATTAAGGCTTGCTTTCTAGAAACGGGTGGACAGAGGTCTAAGCGGCCTATATGAAATGCATCGGCGCATGTAAGTAAATGATGAACGTGGCAATGTTGCCAGCCTTTTGAGCATTTTTTCTATTGACAGAAATGCTTATGAGCTGAATAGGTATGATGATTATAACGAATTTTACCTAAGTTTTGGGCAGAACCCAAAACGGGTATAATTTTTTTAAATCGAATTTTTTGAAAGAGAATACTACTAACTTATACGTATTCTTCGGCCCGTTTATTTACTTGTACAGTAGGCCGTCCGTCAGTGGTATCACTACGAAAACCCGCCTAACTGCTACAATAAAAGTTCTGTCAATGTCAAATTGTGCGGTTAACTGTACTACAGAAAAATAGCCCTTTTCGGGTGGGCGAGTCCAGTTTTCCTTACAATTTTTTCTTCATTGCCTGACAGTGATGTCTAAGGTTAACTTATAAAAGGTGCATTAAGTAAGTGTAAAATTGGAAAATTCACGTTGATAGTCAAAAAAAAAGTAAAGAAACAACTTTACCCAACGTGGTATACACAAACTCTAAAAAAGACAAATGACAATTGATTGGAACTGCAGTTCTGCCTACTAGCATAGCTTAATATCTGTAAAAGAGAGACTAAACTATGACTACAAAACATATGTTGCTTGTGTACTGCAAAACATCGTTGTTCTTTTTCCACACAGCAATAACTAGCAGGACTTCAAAAAATTCGAAAGCGGAGAGTGCAAAGTCCGTTTTGCATATCCATGTCATAGAAAAACATAGCTTTTAGGTAGCTTCATAGTGCGGCTATAAATTAAGCCATGGATGGCAGGATTTCTAAGAAAGAGGTTGTGAGTTGAACCTTGCTTAGTCTTTTCTCAACTATTTCATAGCCTTATTGCAAAAATTTAAATGTATGACAATAAAAATGAAATTTCAATGATGATGCCTAAGAATACCACGGCATTGTTGCCGTTTAAATTTCAATTTTACTGTCATAATATTAAGTTATATTTCTATTCGTCGCATAAAAAGTCCTTTGCCGTGCCGTGTCGCCAGTGGCGTGCGCCCTTAGCGGCCAGCGCTGTTACTAAACCTTGCTGACTGACTAATATTTGATCATCGCATTTGCAATTCGCATTTTCGTGCTGATACTATGTAGTTATTAGGTACCTACGTCAACAAATATTCCCAATTCATTTTTACCTGAAATCGCGAAGAAATGTAGGCAACAGCTGATTTTTTTTCGCGATATCAGGTTTGGTCCCATAGTAAAAGTTGTTCAATGACCCCTTATGAGGTGGTCAGTTATTTAAATTATACCTTGCTTAAACCAACCTAAGAATGTAAAATTTGCAAACACTCAAAAAAAATGTGTTATATTTTTGGAATCGCCTCAGTCCGTTATTTTGATGACATACATAGATAGTTACAAAAAAAAAACAATGCAAATACTTACTGATGTCCAAAATCCACTAATTGATTACAATTGAGAGAAACAAAACCTAGCCTGTAACCATCGCACAACCTACACAAGTCGATGGACGCCATTTTGACGAGATATGTGAAAATAAATGTAGGTAACAGCAGATTTTTTTTCGCGATAACAGGCTTGGCCCCATAGTAAAAGTTGTTCAAAACGATGAGTACAATGACCCCTTAATAGGTTGTGCGTTAATTCCGGGACATGCTCTAGAATCCTACCTACAAAAATACGCGTGAAAAACATGTACAAAAAAAACCTGTGTTTAATGTCGCGCTGTCGGGTAAAAAGTAGCAAAAATATTCATCAAACTTACTTAGATTTTGCACAAAAAAAAAAAACTATAACACCAAAACGCTTTCCTGCTTAACCCCAAGCAATAAACCCTTCACATTACACGGTCGATTTTTAAACAAAAGTACAAAAAAAATGTCATGGAGGTCCCTTGTGACCACAGTGACAATTGCGCACTAAAATGCTGAACTTACCCTTGTGTTGTTTACCCTTTGTACAAGTTGTTTAAGTTCCAACGTTTGTAGCACGAATAGGGTTATCTTCACTCTCGTATCTTAGAGGGTGGGCTGTGTTAGAGCCGTGTCACAGTGGGCTTGTAATGAAAGTGTTTCGTCAAATGTGGAATGACGTTGTAGATCCTAAAACTTTCTATGCCTTAGAAAGTTAGGTTGGTCAAAAGGTAGGAAGTATACTTGAAATTTTACGGGGTTTAGAGAAATGAATGTATTTATTTAATCTATACATCTATACAAATAAAATAAAATAGAAATTTATGTTTGTAATGTCAAAATAACAGTTTTTACTAAATGCATATGACAGTATATACATACGGAACTTACAACAAAAAACCAATTTTTAAAATTTTTATCTGTCTGTCTGTTTGTTCCGACTAATCTCCGAAACGGCTGGACTGTTTTTGACGGGACTTTCACTGGCAGATAGCTGATATTATAGGGTGTAACTTAGGCTACTTTTATTTTAAATACCTACCTACATAATTTGCATTGAGCGCATATAAATTAAAACCCATGAAAATGTGAACAAAATCCGATTCAAATAGGGAAGTATTGCCATCCACGCGGGCGAAGCCGCGGGCAACAGCAACAGCTAGTATGGTGATAAGTTTATATAATTATAAATTCCAATCATTGAACCCCTTTAATACCATACGGATCAGACTTAAAAAAGGGATTATCCAAATCCTTCGCTGAGTACTCAGCTAACTCAGAAGTGCCAATTTAGACGTACGAGTACATAGGCATACACACATCGTCACACATATTTACAGCACCTACACTGCACAGACACAGCACGCACACACTATAAATATTAATAATTAAGTCACTCTCTGTATTTCTTATTTTTCTCTGTACTTCGTAATTGGTGTAATGCTTAGAATAATAATAATGTTATACTTACTGTTAATTGTGAAGCTACTATATATTAAATAAATAAATAAAATGGCTAACCCAATACCACTATTAGCCTAAACCTTATTTAAAACGCCCAATTACCTTTATTTAAAACTAGCTTCTACCCGCGACTTCGTTCGCGTGGAAGTCGTAAGACACCACGACATACGAGTACTAAAATAACAGACACATTTTTATAAAAGTTCCCTGTATACTAACTACGTTTGTAGTTTTGGTCTCAGCAGCCAAAATATAAAGATATTCAGGACTGGTGACGAGGGTGCAAGTGACGTTCAGGTGTCCACGTGAGCAGCAGCTCGTCCTGAGGTCGACATCTGCAGCCTTCAGTAGCAATTTCCCATTGCTGGCGTAGTTTTTCGTTCTTGGTGAATTAATGAACGCCTGCGTTCCTGCATACACTACCCTGCATATACTACCCAATGGCACAACACTGATACACTGACGGTTGCATTCTTACAGATTATTCCTGACGAACCACCAAAATAATATAACAGTAGATTGTAAACACACGGGATGCCTCATTAACAGTCACCTACCCATATTATTTTATTTTCATTATAACTCGTGATGGGATAATCGGATGCATATTTACCTAAAGTTAAATTTTCGCTGAGAGATTATAATAATAATATAATATAATATTCCACAACTTTCACACAACGCCATCTAGTCTCAAACTAAGCAGAGCTTGTGATATGAGTACTAGACAACTGATAAACATACTTATATATTTCTAAATACATACATATTATAGATAATAACACCCAGACACAGAAACAAATGATCGTGCTCATCACACAAACATTTGTCCTGGGTGGGAATCGAACCCACGACCTCCGGCCTAGTAGTCAGGGTCACTAACCACTAGACCAACAGGCCAGTCCAATTATGCCAATAATAAAATAATAATAAATAAAATAATAATAAATAATAATAATAAAATAATAATAATAATATCCCCATCGCCGTATCTCTACGTTGACGTCGTGGTGGGGCTTGCGCGCTTCAAACTCTAGGTCTGTGCCGGTAGAGGTTACTTTGCCGGAACTGGTCTAGGGTGAGGAGCCAGACCAAGAGAGATACAGAAACCCGCAGGGCAGCATGTGGCGAGCTGCTGGGCAGTAGCGACCCCACGTACCCTATCTCCCGGGAGAAGTCATGTTCCTCATCTCTGGCTTGCCTTTATTGGCCGGCTGGAGTGAACACTGACGAGAACTGACCTCCCACCTCATTCTTGCCTTTATTGGCTGGCTTGAGTAGAGATTCGCAAGAGCAAACGTGCTCGGAGGAAGGAAGTAGTCCAGTAAGATGCTGGTAGGGATCTTGACCGTACTTCCGGGATTGTCCTGATAGCCGTGGAATACCTCTCCACTCCTCTTAAGCACCTCAAGACATGTTGCCCCCTTGTCGCTACGACACTATGTGCTAGCGACCGTTTCCGGGGGCCCATTGTTGAGTGTGCAAGTCACCCCCTGCCATTTTATCCGTGTATTGTATTTATCACACATTGGTCAGGCAGGGGCCATAGTCCTTCCATAGTTTTAGATAATCAGTCCACTTTAGCCATCCAAACCCATAGCCCAATTTTTTTTTGTCTCCATATTTTGCAATAGTCCTACACCATCCGGGGGTTGTCCTTGGGTGCACTTGCATAGTACGCACAGGGATAATCGTCGGTTAGTGCCTCATTTCCATTGAAAGCGTCTAACGGGCCTCTGCGAGTTGGCTTCGGCCCCTCATATGCCTTCTAAAGGTCCGGGACCCTGGGGTCCCGAGAAATATCAAATAATAATATAATAATAATAAATAATAATAATTAGGCCAATTATGGAAGCGGCTTCTTATTTTTTTTTTCTTAATATAAATCCCGGGATTCCAGAAAATCCGTGAATGCACAATTAATCGGATACATGGTATAGAAACGACTTCTTACAGTAGACATGTAGTATTGTTTATTTAAAAATACCGAGTCACCGGGATCACAACTATTCTCATGCTGGAAATTCATGTTTACCCCCCGATGCAAATATATTATATGTGTAAGTAGGTTGTAAGAGGAAGGGTAGTGCGTGTCGATTCTATAGTCAAAAAGTACTAAATTTATCAATTCCCATATCGCGAAATTTTTACGATCGATACAAAAGTGCATTCCATATTAGCCAACATCTCAACTTTAGGTAAATATGCATCCGAATATCCGATCTCTGATTATAACCATAGATAACCGAAGAGGTTGAAACTTAATGTTTTTATGTGTACGTTTTATGAACTATAGTAAAAAGAGAAGCACAAAACATATCAACTGTTGGGAATCGAGATCAGGTTTGCAAAGCAGTCGCTGAACCGCTAAGTTTTTGCTGACTACATTATTTTAAAAATCTGTGCATGCAGATCAAATGTTTCAAAAAGTTAAGGACAGTCTCCTGAGACCGTTTTCTTGTAGCGACAACGATTACTCTTATTACCCATCTCAAAAATCCACCCTGTCATGATTGGCTGCTTAGCTTCATAAAGGTATATCGTGATGATATTCATTAAAAAGGTTAAAGCTGTAACTATATTTAACCATATCCCTACATATGCTAATCTTTTCGCTTGTATTTTTACAATTTGCGGTAAACTATAGAAGAATACGAACATAAAGCAATATTGCTCACACCCCATATCAAATAGCGTGATAATTTATAGGCTATAGACTG
Source organism: Fissipunctia ypsillon (assembly GCA_947568875.1). Classification (NCBI taxonomy): domain Eukaryota; kingdom Metazoa; phylum Arthropoda; class Insecta; order Lepidoptera; family Noctuidae; genus Fissipunctia; species Fissipunctia ypsillon. The sequence continues at coordinate 29,765,517 of OX387643.1, forward strand.
ACCAGACTTATACCATATCTATGCAAAATTTGAACACAATCTATATATCCTGTAGTATTTGCGTAATGCTGGAACATACATACTCGTACATTCAGACAAACGGACAAAAATTCAAAAAACTATATTTTCGGGATCAGACTCGTTCCCACACCTCGGAGTAATTACTTTTTTTCAAAAATATCCAATGTATGTATAGTTTTAACTTCGCTATGATTTTATTATATGTATAGATTTAAAACCCATCCCTATTAAATAACCGTCTGTTCAGCGAGTTCGTAGACAAAACATCTATAAAATATTCAATTTAAGTACCTACTTATCTTTTTGCACGGTATCGTTATTCAATTGATTAAATAATTTGAACAACGATTTTATTGAAAAGTATTGATGAAATTAAAAGGTGTTATGCTTAATGCATATTCATAAAATATTTGCTATGATAATTTACGAAAAAACTTACGAACACTGCTAAGCAAGTACTAGGTATAAACCAGCCGCCGAGGGAATGCGTTCCTGACACTTGTCAAGTTGGACACGAGAAGGCAAATTCGCATTCTTTTGAACCTACTCTCCGTTTACAGTCTTCTCAAAGTTTGCCTCTGATTTTGAATCACAGTGATCTAATGTCTGCTACAGCTGCAGCCTCAAAAGGACAGTATATAACTAACAGGTGCCATATTATGACGTTCCAATGCCATCATGATTCCAGTGCACGAGAGAGACCTAGCAATACATGACCGATAACACCATCCCTTTTTCGGACTGGAATCATGATGGCATTAATACTTCATAATATGGCCGCAGGTGTCAGAAACGCCCTCTCTCACTGGAAGGCGTATAACATTAGACAAACTTGCCATAAATGATTAGCCTACTGTCGATAAATAATCAGCATGCAACTTACTGCGTGATAACGTTTTCTCAGCCGGTTTAAATATAAATTTAGAAAATGGCGGCGCCGATCGATAAAAAAATGACCCGGAGGGTGATGTAGCCAAGACATATTCTACCGGCAAACTGAAGCAAACTGCTACCCGCAACACTCATTAGGCCGTCAAGCAATAGGTACCTACTGTTCCTACAACCCTACATTGTCGTCATATTTTCATGGCAAATAATGACTCTCACACTTACTGGAAAATTACTCTTATATGCACCATGCATTAGGTTCAGTTTCCAAGAACGGCTTCAGACGTCCAGATAGAATTTTTATTTATTTTATATCAATAGATTATGAAGTGCTGGTGTGAACTCAATACAATAATGGTGTAAAAATTAAGGTTTTAGGAATTAAAGTTTTGATGCCGCCTCCAGGTTTGGTTGGCTATGATACGCAGCTTTGAATCTATTATCGTTCACAGATAATGACCGATATCACACTAAATTATTAAAGCCACACTGGAAACGAACTAAGCTTCGTTCCCAGGGTGGCCTGCGCTCTTGGGTCTAGCCGAGCAATCTTATTGTCTTGAATTTCATTATGACCCACACTGGTGCAAAATATGATTTGAATTTGGAACCTCAACAACAAGACACTGCTTTATCCCCTTAGTGAATAACCTACTATTATAAGCGAATTGGGCAGCCCTGCTACCATTTTTTACTGACAAAACACTTATCACATCGTAAATTGAAATGTGAGAATTGAATGTGTTCCAATAAGAGTAAAAAGACTAGGTACCTATGTATGTGTAATTACTCGTATGTGATGATTCGAATGAATTATCTTCAAATCTTTAATATAATTATGACCCGTAGTCCTTTCAAATTGTGTAAAATAATCCCACCCCGATTTTAAACTAATATCCATAAAATACATTATCAGAACTACTGGCTACCACTTTACAAAGTCCCAACCACCCCAAACAACTACATTTACAGATTACAGACATGTAGGGAACCCCAAACGGCTACCGTTTGGGTTCCGTGGGCAATAAAGAACGCATTACGTGGCATACAACCCTCCTTGGAAGGGGGACGAGAAAAATTGCAAATACATTCGTAGTGTTAGTTTATCATGTTAACTCTATTATTTATAAATTTTGTTTTTGTATAGTAGTGCGTTTTGTTGTGTGAGGGAAATGTTTAATTGTAAGTATTCATAGAAATAATGGCTTACAAATGAGATAGCCTGTTAGTCGGTCAGCGTATTGACTTTTGGTGGTTTTATTAATTAGGTAACTTTTACAGATCTTTAATCTTCTATCATCTGTACACATGCATAGTGCATGGGGTAAATTAAAATAATATTTAGGTTAGTTTTAGCGGTTGTTAATTTTACCAATCTGCATACTTATCTACATTAAATAAAACCCTACAATGGTTTTCTGGCGATTGAAATATCGGACAGAATAATTTGTTCAAAAAATGTGACAGGACACTTTTTAAAACAAATATTTCCAAAATTTTATTCCTAAAGACGGGATCTTATCTACCATAGCGCAACTCAAAAACTATTTTTCATTGAACAGAAAATGGTAATAAATAATTTATGAGGTCGACATCTTCTTTAAACTTACTAATATTTTACCACTTATAAAAGTTTCCTATGCTTTAAATATTTAAAATCTTACGTTTTTTCCCACAAAAGATTAAGTAGGAGGAGGGCCAACCACCACCCCTTAAAGCAGTATTATTTTAATGTTACTTCAGTGTGAGAAAGAGATGGAGCCATACAGGACGTCTAGCTCCATCTCTTTCCCACACTGAAGTAAGATTACAATAATACTGCTTTAAGAGGTGGTGGTCTAGCTCCTGAAAAGGGAATTAAATGTGAGAGCATCAGCAGGGTTAAAAAAAAAAAGAGCCCCAAGCTTTCAAGTTCCTAAAAATTAGAACATTTAAATCTTGATATTAGTAGACACGAAATGTTGAAAAAGCCAACGACTGTGGTTTCCAGTTTTGACTATTGTGTCTAAAAGACAGAACATACAAATATCACGGTAAATTAAACGCGGTCGACGGATAATTATGCTATTTGAACAGCTTCTTTTATTATTTTATTAATAACACGCCACGACAATTTAGACTAGACGTTATTCTGTCGTCACGTTACTGCAGAGCCGAACAGCTGCATGGTTTTAGCATGCAATCTCCGCGAGTGTTATCCACGTTGATGGTATAATTACGAGACAAACATTATTTCGTATTAAGATTACATTGAGGTTCAATGTTACCTAGAGCAGACACCGCGAACAAAATTTTTACGCAACATTTTATTGTCCCAAACTAAAGATATGGCAACCGCGGATGTCAAATGTGGCAACTGCGGTGTGGACGTTTGCTGTCCTGGACGACATGTTGTCGTCGCAAAAATTTTGTACTCGGTGTCTGCTCTAGTTTACATACATTGAACCTCAATGAAAAGAAGAAAAATAGTAGGAGTTAGCTTTGAAGAACCGACAAGGATGTCAATATAAATAATGTAAAATATTGTAGACAAAAATAAAGGAATAAATTATCGAAGTTATTCTAAAAAACGGCATTTTATTGGTTTCGGTACCGTTAGCACTCACCAGTTTTACTAACGGTACAACGTGAAACGGCTCTAAGACCGAGATCTATAAACGTTACTTAGCACGTAGGTACTTTTTAAGCGTTATTCTTGTCACTGTATCGTACAACGGGAACATAATAATTTATTTATTTATTTCTCATCACAAATATTGTTTTAGACAGGAAGTGTATAATTTAAAGAAACAGGGTTAACATTTGTGAGAGACTGGTGCCTGAAAGGTCACCACTGGACTCTCAATACTCTATATTAGGTCGGAGAAAAAGTTTTTGTCATATTTTATATACAAACTCATGACATCTTTTTTCATTTTTTATTTACATTTAATTATAATATACATATACAGTTGTGGACATATAATAATAGGAACGACTAATATCGAAGTCACTTTTCAATAAACAAGATGCTATTATTTTTCTATTAATTTACTGATAATAACTTTTAACAACATGGTTAAACAGCAACTGTCTTTAATAATACATACAAGATACGCAAAATAGTTGGACTTCTATTAATAATTTAACTATGGTCCATTTGTACTACCTACTCGATACTTACTAGCGGTGGACAAATTAGGAACGGGTTAAGTGACTTCATTTATTAGACGATATCAGACTTTATTTAATGAAATTAACAATACTTATTAAATGGGCTTTACCACTGCTTACAAAACTAAGCATTAATATTTTGTAGGATGACCCTTGCTTATAATAACTGCTTTACTGCGACGGGGCATGGAATTTATTAAATGTTTACAGGTTTCCACAAAAATAGTGCTCCAAGATTCGACAAGGGCATCATACAGTTCATTCAAATTACCTGCCGTTTTAGCAGCCACACTCTTCTTTACTTCTCTTCTCCTCATAGATTTTCGATCGGATTAAGATCTGGGCTGTTTGCAGGCCAATCTAACACAGTGACTTGTTGATTACTAAGAAACGTTTTCACTGAATGTTTGGGGTTATTATCATGTTGAAATGTTGAACTACAGACAACGTCTCCTCAACATAAGGAAGCATAGTCTGCTCCAATATTTATTTGCCTGTATTGAAATTGGTCTAAAATGCTTTCAATCGTTTTAACTGGTCCAACACCATGCCCTGAGAAACATCCCCAAACTTTTATTTCCACCCCCATGCTTTACTTCAATGCCTGCTTAGCCGGTCGACGCATGCACTGTTTACCGTCAAAACCTAGTCGATTTATTTTTGTTTAGTCAGAAAATAATATATTTTCCATTGACTTGCTGTCCAGTCACCATACTTTCTAGCGAAATCTAATCCTGCTTTTCGGTGCACCTTATTGAGAAGTGGTACTCTCCGGGCGATTCTTCCAAATAACTTTGTATCTCCTCCATTGCCAAAAACGTCCCTTCTTATAATTTCAGAACCCTTAAATGGATCAGTCTTCGCTGAACGAACAATCAAAGCATCTTCACGCGGTGTCGTTTTTCTAGATTTAGGTTTTCGAAGAACATTATTGGTAGTATTTAATCTCTTAACGTGTTTTACAGCATTATAAACCTTGGTTTTGAAGCACTCCATATAATCAGCAATCTTTTTTAAACGACCAGTCACGAGCATACAGTGCCCTAACGGTTTTCTGGGTTGCTGGATCAGAACTTTCCTTTTTTACCGATGATATTGAAATAATTATGCACTTTTGACTGAAAAAACGTAGGACAAAGTAACCAAAGGATAGGCGGTAAATCAAAAATATGCTTTTTGTTTTCAAAATTCCAATTTGAGAATATATTTTTTTGCGTTCTTCATTATTTTTCCAGCGGCCAGTACTTTTGAAATACAGGCAATTTACGATAAATTAGTTTTTATAGGGAAGTACCTAAGATTAAAACCTACCAATAAAGCTATTATTTTATGTGGTTTAAAGTTGTTATCTGTAAGTTGATACTAAAGTAAAAGCAACTTGTTTATCCAAAAGTGACTTTGTCGTCGTTCCTTATTATATGTCCACAACTGTATGTGCCATTTGCCAAATGGGTAAAAACTGTTTTGTGGTCAACCCTTAACTCTTCAGCTATGTCGTTACAACTATATCACCTGGCTCCACTCTTTCAAAAATGGCATCGACTTTATCCGTAACAGGACGACCAGAGCGAGCTGCATCTTTGACAACAAGATTCCCGGGCTCAAAACGCTTGAACTAACTTTTTGCTACTCTTTACTGACACTGCGTTAAGTCCATAAGCTTCACAAATTTTTGTCGCGACTTGTGTCGCAAAATGTATCTAATTTCTTTGTAAAGATTCACTTATTTTGGCTGACAGAAAAACAATTGAAAAATGGCAGGAAATCGTTTTCAATTATGTCAACTGAATGTGTGCAGTGCAATGTGATTTTGTTTATGCAATAAATTGTTTTATTATTATTTATTAACTTATTTTATTATTTAAACTTTTCAAACTCAAAAAATACTTTGAGTGTGAAAAGTCATTAAGTCCGCCTTTGAGTACAAAGGCGGTTTTAATGCCTTACGGATTCTCTACCAGTCAACCAAAGGTGGTGAAGAGATTAGACGGCAGGTACTCTGTTTGAGAGGAACAATGATAAAAAAAAAAACTATTAAAACATATCATAGTGAATTAGGTATAAATAGAACAGGTACACAAGTACATAGATAGGTTATATACTTTTATTACACATACATACATATTTACTTTTCTTTTTTTAAATGTCATTTATTTAATGGTATCAAAACCAGCCAGATATAAACACAGCCAAATAGATTTAACTACAACTTTATAGCTATAAAATACGAATAATTTTTTCCCTGACCTATTAAGTATATTCATATTAACTTAGATTAATAAAAAAAATATGATGAAATTATCATAAATTCTAGGTACAGTTAAATATAAAGAGAACATCAAATTAATTTAGACATACCTAAGTCAAAGCGCGTGCTACATAACGTTTATAGATCTCGGCCTAAGGCTTAACTGTGCACCCTTCTTTTTGAATTTCTTAGTCACAATAATTCTGCTCCTATTGATATTACTCCTACCCTCAAAACAAGCAATTCCATACGCCATTACAGCGAATAGTGCATAATATTAGTTCATTTTTATAGCACAAGGCACATATTTCTTACGTCCTCAGCCCCTCTGGTCCCCAAGGAGAGAGCCCCATTGGTTCGAAGATTTCCTACACGCATACAGAAATGCATTTGTTATTATTATTTAATGTTGTTGTCTTATTTTTTTTCGGTGAATAGATCTTGGGATTGGTCGGCGGATATGGTATGGCTTTCAGAAAAAAGTTCAATTTTTTTTTAAATGGTATGAATTATTGCCATGAAATATGAGAAGAGATGTTGCCGCAAGCTGACATTATGGCAAATAATTTAATTTAATGTTTTGTGTTTCGTAATGGTAAGGAGGTACTTTGCGTACTATTGTGTAGAATCAAGTTCTTCTAACTTAACAGACAGCTGTGCTGCTGGGGAGCGTGTTGCGCCACTTCTTTTTTCCAGCTAAAGCACTAGGAAGTGGTGAAGGGCGGGAGTTTTGTGGGACTGTCTTAAGAACATACTTAAGAAAAGTGGAAAATGACATAATTTTCACGTTCAAACAGTGCTTGTTCTCAGCCTAGTTTGAATAAATGACTTCTGATTTAGATTTTTTATTTTAATAGGAACTCTTTTAAGTAAGTACTGTAGAGGCTTTAATCGAGCCTGCCTTCAGCATGAAACCTTGATCGGAATTACAGCTGGCCGTTAAGTCACATCATGAGATTTTATAGTAGAATAAGTTCGAAAGATGACATATAGTAAAATTGTTTTATATTGGTTCATTCCTAGTTTTACGTTAATAATGTTATAAGCTTTCCATAAGCAATAAACTAATAATACGGTGCTCCTGTGTGTGATTTAACAGACAATCGCCCCATACACTATACACGTAGCGACCTGCCGTGGCATCCCGGCAGATTACTACAGTACCTATTGAATTGGTTAAATTTCCCCAGATGTAGGTAAGTTTATTATCACCCTAAAGACTAGAATATCCAGCTTCTTCTCTAAAAAGCATCATTTCATTTCATTTTGTACCCTTAGAAAGCCAAACTACCAGGATTTCATCAATTAAATTGATTGTAGATCTAGGAGCAGCTGGTAGTTGACATTTGAATGGTACGAGTATCGATGTGTGAATCCGGGAGGTTCTAACTTTTAAAACAAATGAGTTCGTTTTCGAAATCGGTGCAGCCAGGTGCAGTCACTTGAGTGAGGTTCAAAACTGTCATATGTCGAAATTCTAAGTCAACATTGGCTGACTAGCACCAAATTCGGTGAATTGAGTGATTCAGTAAATTTTCTAATAAATTCATTAAAAGCGTATCTATGCATCTAGCTATTGATAAACCGAATCATAAAATATGATACATATTGCCGAAATCACCATAAAGGTTGGATGCAAGGGTGTTTTATGAAGGGTAGGCAGGCGAGGAGCGGTCGAATTTGCGAAGAATTTGATCGACTTTATGATACCACCTTAGTTTTATTGATGTTAAACTCAATTTTGTATGGTATGTATGGATTTTGTCGAGAGGGGGGCGTTAAGTTAAGACGTCAAGGGATAACTTTTGTGACTCGGTAGATTGAAGTGGGGATAAGTTTTAAAGTTTTGAACGTTCATTTCATTTTTCAGGAAAGTGGAACCGGCACGACATTCAGATTTTCTCAAATGATGCCTTTAACTTTGCAAAACTTTCCTTGTATCTCCTAAAGATAAGCCTCGAAAATGGACTTAGTATCTAAGACGATCGAAGTCAAAAGCGAACAAAATAATAATTATATCATCTTATACCAACATGAACGCCGAAGTTCGAACTTGAATGTTCCAGAAAACCTTGTAACTAAAAAAAAAATTGTAGGTATCCATTCATAGCATAAATGGTCTTACTGCTGGGACATAGGTCTCCTCTCTGTGAGGCAAGTAGACTTAATAACGTGGTGGACCACGTGGACCCAGTGCAGTTTGGTGGATGTCACATGTCTTCCAATTTTTGGTTCTACGACCTGGGTTCCTTCACCGTTTTGAGAGTAGTCCATTCATAATATGTATTAATTAGATATAACACACCTGATGTGGTCTGGCATTGTGTGGTGAAGGGCCCCCAACCCCATGATGGTACACCATGTCGTGCTTCAGCTGCGGCAGTGGTGGCCCTGGCTGGGGCCCTGATTGGTGCTTGCTGATGTCCACCGCAGCCAGTGCTTCGGCCCTGCTCAGGAGACCATCGTTGAGGCCCCCAAATAGGTCACCCTGGACAAAGGAGGACATTGAGACTGGCTGGTATGTAGTATGCCTTTAGGTGTTGTATTCTAGAACGATTCTAAGGCTTGTACACCTGCTACAAGAATCTTTTAGATCTCGAATGACGTTGACCGGGCGCGCTGTTGGTAAAAAAATTGTTCAATTGTTTTGTTAAATGTATTGAAAAACCAGGATGCCGCGCTAATTCTTATTTTGCCCACTAGATCCTTGTACCGCTCTATATCATATTTTGTTTTCAACATGGTTTCTCGCAGGCAGTTCCTACAGGCTCATCTAACTATGAAACTAACTTTGGTGACTTGAAAATTACAGATTTTATATTTAATCTTCCACTGAGATCAAGATTCATGCTTAGCATCGCTCTAGAATAATATATGGGCAGTAAAGTCTCACTTCTAGTTCGAAAATTAACTAAGTTTAATTTTGGGTAACCCATAGACATTGCTAACACGAGAAAGGTTAATATTATCTAGTCTTAAATTATGTTTAAAATATTGAAGAAGAATAAAGCATAACGAGCATATTAATAAGGAATACAATGAAAAAGCGGTGAATTTCTCCATATTGAGTCCATAATTCAACTGAAGATTTTTCTCTATTTCTGATCATTTCGCATTTGAGCATTCAAACCTATTTCAGTAATTCTAACTACCTACTGCAGGCTTATTTTGAAAAATATGTAATTAGAATGAATAATTAATCAAACAAATTGTGAAACATTTTTATACATTTTATTATTTATGAAGAAGAAAAATTCAGCAATTATAAAATTTAAAAAAAAAGTTCAAAAACTACAGGCTGTTCTATTAATATACGAGTATTTTATTATAATGTACGTAGAAATAAGGTGGCGTTTATCTAGTGTTTAGTTAAGCTAATATGTGTCTGACATGCATGTATATAATGTAGTTTATAATTCATGCGTTTTCCTGTACGAGGTTAATAGAGTCGTCGGTAAAGCGTCGCACACCCTGCGAGAGTTATTTTACGTTCATTTATCATCCTTTTTGCGTAACAAAAATAGTTTGGCCTCAACTACGCCTATTAGACTATGATCAAACGTGGGTAAACGCTAATATAATAATTAATAAAAATATTACACAGGAGTTTTCCTTAACTCGATCTATAATCATTTATGTGCCGGTTACAATTTTCACAGCTTTCCAATCTATTCTAAGCTTCAGTATCAGTGACGAAATTTTCAAAAGTTCGAATTTATTTGTAGATCTTCAGTAACCTAATTCTTTACTGCAACTGGAGCTATAAAGCAGTATTATTTAGTTTAGTATTAAATAAAGCAGTAATATTGTAATCTTACTTCAGTGTGGGCAAGAGATGGAGCTAGACGTCCTGTATAGCTCCATCTTTTTCTCACACTGAAGTAACATTAAAATAATACTACTTTAATAGGTGGTGGTTGGCCCCCTGAATCATTCGAATATATTTTTAACATTTACGATTCCAACCTCAACATTCCGCCAAATTAAATAAATTCCTCAGGCATATACACACTATAATTTAATTTACCAAATACTGAACACGTACATTCTAAAAAAGAAGCAGACCCTCCATAATTATATTACACGGAAAATTAATTTCGTCACGGGATGACACAAATTAACACTCAAAACGTAGAGAGACCTTCACCGGCACTAATTTGGAACGCAATATGTGGTACATAAATAAATAAAATACAACTACGTAAGGCGGCCGCGGACAGGGGTTTTTCCCGGATTATTTTAAATAATTTATGAGAAATTCTGACCCATGAGTTACTCCGAGACTTGTAATTTTACGCCACGTTTACACTCGCCCAGACCCCGGACCCCGGACCCGGGAACCGGGACTTGAAATTCAGTTGGTCAGCGTAATTGATATTTGTTGAATTCGGGTGCTATTTTGTAGGATTAAATGGTTTGCTGATTGCAAATATGCGTATTTAAATAAAGAGGTTTCGTTTTTAATCAAGTTTATGCTCTGTTTCCTATGGAGCGTGATTTGGAACCGACTGGGCTTTCATAATACGTATAAATGTGTGTTAAAATACTTTGACCGCCACGCAGTTCAGACACTACTAATAGTAACAAATTATCAGCTAACTATAAATTATATTTCAAAACAATAACTATTAGTATAAAACGTTTCAAACTTTCAATAGGTATGTAAGAACGTCAGGAACGAATATTTTGATATTACCTATAAGTAACCAATTAACGTAGGTACATATATTAACAAATTAAAAGTAACCATCTTACAAACCTATCCTCAAAATTAGCTTCAACCCAGACAATTTTCCTTAAAACCATTTAACATTAAAAAGTCCGAGTCCATTCCATAAGTCAAGTGTAAATGTAACTTGAGGCCGGAGTCCCGGAGATGCGCAATGCGCGGCTCGACTTCCAAACAGGCAGTTTTATGGCCCCAGACCTCTTAAACCGCCGCTAGTTCTCCGCTTTGCCAATGCCAGCACGTTTGGCAGTCGCAAGCACGTCTGCTAGTTTTATTTGGCAGGCCCCCGGTGATTTTGTTTGCATTGGAATTTTGTGGGCTTAAATCGATTCGGTTTTCTGTTGGCTCTCCGTGTTTTGATGCGATAATGGAAGTGGTAGGTTTCGTAGGGTGGTGCCTTCTTGAGAAAAATAAAAGGTTGATGGAAGTTGTGGAAATGTTGGCTTTTCGCCGATAGATGGGTCGTTTTCTGTGAAGCCTTTCATAACCAGTAGGTATAACCATAGGCAAACATCTAAATCTCATTGGAGAAATGTAAAACGTGGAAAGTACCTATCGAAAGATTCGAAGTTCAAACCTTATGTTCAAATTTAAGTAGATAATAAAATAATTTGTTTCACACGCTTCCTCATATCAAAATTAATTTATTTCACTTATATTTTTTCTAGATTTGCCTAGTTTACTGCGAGCATGAAAATGGAAGTTCTTGTCGAAAATTCTCAGGCGTTTCCCCTAACTTACATAAAATATGTTAACAAAGCAGTCTTTATCTACTTTTTTAACTTCCCTTATATTTTTACCCACAACAAAACGTAATCAACCCGCAACTGCGAAGTGTCCGAAATTCGACATCGAAAATATAATCTGGAGCAATTGAGCGTGGGAATAGAAGGTTGTTCGCATGCCCTCACTGAAGCCATTACTTCGCATAACCCCTCATTGTAATTGCTAACAAGTGCCCATTTGATATACGAAGCGTCGCGTAATTTGTCACCGGGTACCGACCGGAGAAGGGTTAGGTGTCAAAGATTATGTTTTATTGTATTAGAATTCACTATTTTAAATGATTATAATGCACCTTTGTTTTCCGAAGTCCATTATTATAAGAGATCAATTTTGCTAAATATATAATGTCTGATTACTGTGTTAATTTTTGTTTGTAACCAATAAATAGAAGACGCTTTTAACTTTAATAGTTTTTTTTGGTTTTCGTGCTAACAGACAATGACATGCTCGCATTAGGATTTTTTGCGACACAGAACTTCCCGGTATCATCCGTGCGCAGCAGACTGTAGATTACCCCATGTTAGGATGGAGGATCGTAATCATTGCCATACAATATACCAATTGTTTATTATATAGTTATTTTTTATTTATAGTTAGGTATACGTTGTTATTTATGTATATTTCATTTTAATTATGAACAAAATCAATCATTGTTAACCAAAAACCACTTTTAGGCTACCAAAAAACTAGTGAAGCGAAAAAATCCATACTACATTGAATAAACTATTTCGACTATCGAATTCGACCTAAATATTGAACTAAAAAACCTATACTAATATTATAAAGAGGTAAAATTTGTTTGTATGTTTGTGGTAATCTTCGGAACTACCTACTGTCACTAATGGGAAGATATAGTATTGCCGAGTGTCGGATTACATTTTATGTTAAAACGTTGTTTTAAATAAAGCACGAGCTATATTAAAAGCTCGCTGTTACTGCCGTCAAATAAGACAGTACAAAAAGGCTACACGAATATTTAGTGTTTCCATTTGGGATGCCGAAAATAAAGACTCGCTCTGCAAACTCCGATCGCTATTTTAAAATTATCGATACTATGAACAATGTTACCTACTGAACAAATCATGAATGACGTTTGTAATTTTACGAGATTATCAGGAAAAAGACTTATGGAATAATCTAACTAAGGTCTCTTAGGAGTCCTCTTCTAATCTTTATATAGCTAATGAAAGACTTAAGATTTTAACCCTTAAAAAATCTTGTTTTAGTGTAAACCACAAACGTAAAAAAATATTCGTGCAGCGATAAGATTCCACCTTTGTTACCTACCTGTGTATGCGATATTGACAAGTTATTTATATTCAACAATTAGGTATAATTAATTAGGTAGGAACATCAAATGTAAATAATCAAACCTAATGATATAACTGACCAAGTAAAATGGAAAAATATTTTTTAAACCGTTTAATCATTTTATTTTTACTCTCTTTAGAAATCTTCTTATTTAGAAACAATTAACATGTAAACTCCCTAATCAAATCATACAAAAAACAGCCTAATTTTATCATCATTCAATCGATACTAACTCATTCGCTCAGTCATTCAATACTCATTCGTATCATAAAATAAACTGATGAACTAACATAAGTTAATCAATTAGACACAACGTTCAAAGGGGAGCAAGCAGGGGTCCAGGACTAATTCAATTGTACAGTAGGAGCCCTTGTCAAACAACAATTATTACTGTCGCAGTTTCCATCGTAATTGTCATAGTAGATTTAATGAGAGGGAAGTTGAGAGCTTAAGTTAAATAGGAATTTGATCTTTGTATTGCTCTGATGGAGGAGACTTTCAGAAACTTAAATTATAAACTTGCCACTTCTACAATTTTATTATTGTTTATTTTAAGTTTACGAATATTAAGTTTACGGCTTGCTGTCTTTATCTAAGAATCTTTGACTAAGTGCTAGGACTAGGTTCACGGTAAATATTGCAACAGAAGGAAATCAAACTCATGACCTCACACCTAGCTCACCTATCCGCAACTTAACCTTAAACGACTTCAAAACGGAAAAGTAAACTTTTTAAAGTATAGAGTTTTATTTTTCTTCATACAGAGTTAAAGTGAATTCACAAAGCTGAACTGAAGAATAGAGTTTATTGAACGACATTGAATGGAGAAATAGAATATCTAATACTACGAGTATCTGCTTCCCGCGACTTCGTCAGCGTGTATTTTTAACCGACTTAAAAAAAAGAGTAGGTCCGGAGTTCATCGGAATATTTTGGATATCATAATATCCAGAAGACTATATCTTTTCTCAAGACCCAGGCTACTTACCTGTCAAATTTCATAACGATCGATTCCATGGTAACAGACAGACAGACAAAGTTACTTTCGTATTTATAATAGACTAACTTCCGCCCACGGTTTCGCCCGCGTGTATGTCGGTAAAAAGTAGCCTATTTCATTCCCCAGGCTTCAAAATATCCCCAAACTAAATTTCATCAAAATCGGTTCAGCCATTTAGCCATGAAAGCGCAACAAAGAAAACAATCTAATATTTTCTCTTATTAGTTTAGATATTACGAGTAGTATGGATTGATTTGCCCCCGTACTACTGAATATTTACTGACGGATGAAGCCCTTAGCTGTCATTATTTAATAATTATCATACATATGTTCTATAACGATATCTTATTGCACTTCACAGTTCAAGCTTTGGAATAGCAGCGGGATTTATGAATATCTTGTTTAAAAATTACTAGAAGGAAAATGCTTGATTTAAAATATTTGAAAAATGTAACTTGTTATCGTCTATATAGGGTGTGAGCGATATGGCGTCGCAAACTTTTACCATGAATTCAGCATAAATGAAAGCGTTAAAATTTTTCGCCGACAAAAAATTACAGATGGATTGTGAACCTAAATAATTACAAAATAATCAATCCCTCTTTCAACCCTCGGATGCGACCGACCAACTGATCACTAGAAGCTGAACGCATTAGTCCCGGTCTAATCCTCGCTATTATTACTCATCAGCAGCGCGTTTTAGGGTTAAGAGGCGGCATGATCCCGGTTGACTGTATCAAATGTCACAGAGATATCGCGACCGGTCGATTAGACTGCTCGAGTACTGTCGGTGATACAACGGTTGGGGATCGCACATTTTTCACTGCAGAAGGGAAATACCCGTATTTTTAATAACTCACGTTATAATTTCTGTCTGAAACTGTCAAAATACATCAAATTTCGGTACTTTTAAAAATAAAATTTACATTGATTGCCACTGAGATGAGATTACGACTAGATTTTGAACGAATTTATTTACGGGACATGGGACTTATACATAACTGGCGAAATGAGAGTGTACTATTGGTACACCTCTACCTAACTCTTTGTGTATTACAGGCGTAATATTATGTTAAGTTAATTGCGGGAATCAGCCTGCATTTATAGACACCACAAGGTTTGATAAAAAAAATGCAATTTTTCTGGAAGCTTTTATATTTAGTATTATTAATTCACTTAAAATAAATCGTAAAAAAAAGCAAAACTACCTATGTTTCTGGGTTGATCGTGTATTTATATTAGATTTATTCATGGCCTGCCACAGCACATTAAAGTAAAAGTTTAATAATAATTTTGTTAGTGTCAACTGTTTCTTTTTTAAAGGTAGGTTACCAACTATTTTCGTCGGAAGCACTTTACTCGGTGACTGTATATGAGTCGTTGCGTCTGGGATTACGCGTTGTGCACTTAGTACTTCAATCACTGGGGGAACACGGAGGGTAGACTAACTCCGGTCCCGACGTAAAATATACAAGTTATTTTGATAATTATTACGAATTATTCATGTATTTATTGTGTGCGATTTGCATTTTGGAATTGGTCAAAGTACAGCTACGTATCCGATACTTATTTTGTGCAAAAAGAAAACCGGTGTATAATTAAAAAATGTAGGTATTATTTAAAATGGGTGAGTGTATTTCAGACTGAATAAGTAGCGACACTTAAACCTACCTTCGTCTCGTAAACCCAGGGCAATGACCCCGCTGCTACAATGCTGACTAACTAATATTAGTCACCACGATGTAAGATGCATGTCGATATAAGATGCATGTATCTTAGGTAACCGAGACGATAGAAGAGTATAAATTGACAGCACATCATCTGCCTAGCCATTTCACAACTATGTTGGGGTTGGCTTCCAATCTAACCAGATGCATCTGAATACCAGTATTTTACATGGAGCGACTGCCTATCTGACCTCCACAACCCAGTTACTGGGTAACACGATACCCCTTGGTAAGAATGATTGTTAGACTTCCGGGCCTCTGCCTACCCGTAACGACTGTCAAATATCTATAAATGACAGCTGGGGCCAAATTAAAATGTCTATACAACCCTGAAAATATTTGCACCTAATAAAGTTACAATTAATTTACACATAAATAATGTTCCTTATCGAATGTTAGTTTTTACAGACAATTCGTGGAATTATAACGAAACGTCTTATTACGCGTAATTCGGGTGTGGCCTTCAACCTGGCATATCACGATATGTACTGGGGTCAATTTAGTTCCAAGAATTCTCATGATTTGCTTCTATAAATTAGTTTTTGGGTTACACCTGACTGACCTGTCTGAGGTTCGAATAGATAAGATTAATTTTAACTTCATAAAGTTGACATCAGAAATGTGTGGTCATATTTAGTAAAATAATCACCTGTCCTGCATTTCATACAACTGTCAAAGAATGACAGTTGTGATTTCAATATACAGACAATTTAAGGTGGTCAAGACAGAGCATTTGTCTCATCGCAGGCCTAATTTCAGAATTTGTAGAACTTTATTTACAATCATAATTCATTCATAAAATCCAGATGTAACCTAGATACGAGGCTAAGATACTGAATATTAAGCTCTTTCTTAAAAATATAGTCCATTTTACTGGTTGCAAATTCGGAATGGCCGTTCATTCAATTCACAAACCCGAGATATTTAATTTACTAGTGCCCGTTTTCATTACGATATTCTGACTGTTATGAATTTCAAGTCAAGACGAAATTAATTGCAGTATTTGTAGCTTCCCGCTTATGAAACGTACCTACCTAGATTATTTTAAAATATTGTTTGTGGTTTATTCAAATGCATGTTTCGGGGTTGCCAGAGTAGGTAGGTAATCAGAATAAAAAACGTAGACGTAGTCAAAAAGCCATTTTTAGCTTCACAGCGAATAGAATCGTATTATTTAGGTTATATTTAAACTTACGGGTTACGGGTCGTCAGAAGCCCGAAAGTCTAACAACCAGTCTTACCAAGGGGTATCGTATTACCCAGTAACTGGGTTGTGGAGGTCAGATAGGCATCGCTCCATGTAAAATACTTGTATTCAGCTGAATCCGGTTAGACTGGAAGCCGACCCCAATATAGTTGGGAAAAGACTAGACAGATGATGATGATATATTAAATATATACCTACCTACATGCCACAAATAAACTGCAAAATACGTATTATTTCCGAATTCCTGGGTTTTGACATTAATGTTTAAAAATACATAGTTTATAACATTACACGTAATAAAGAAATATTTCGATCTCTTTTATATTTTTTGTCGATATTGTTATGCGAATAGTTTCAAAGAAAGAATACCTATGATGTTTCTTCAAAACTCCCAACAACACACATTAAAGAGTTAGTCACGTAATTCACACTAATTGAACTGAAATCAATATTACTGATTCATGGAACCGGTTTTAAAGAAACTTACCTACTTTAGTATGAGTGACGTAGTAATACGTCGGTAATGACGCCATACACGTGACAATATCACGCCAAAGTCTAATCAACTATCTATAAAACAAAATATAGGTTTAAATCGGACTAATTCTACGAAAACATAGGTTTTAAATTGCAGGTTCAAATCTACAAAGGAAAGAAGATATCAAAGTGGATACAAAAAATACAATTTCTGCAAAAAAATATAATCGCTTAGCAAAACAAGAATAAAATCAGAAGAAATTCAAACATCTTTGGCCAAAGATGAACGCAAGCGTATTCGCTAGGCACGTCACAATGCAACCTAGAAATGAGACAAAAAGAAAAATTCTGATTTTTTTGGTGGGAACTTGGAACTTACGTTGTGCCTCGGTGACCATGAGTTGCACATCAACGATGCATCTTCCAATATCCGACTCTGGAAAGAAAAATCTTCGTTCTTATAAAAACACATGTTTTTTGCATGCACCTGTCATTTGTTAATAGACAACACCAATTATTCAGAACCGAAATATTTTTGTAAAATATAGGTATTCATGCAGTTTGATTAAAAAAAAAACATTATAAACCAAAAGCATATCTTCATTAGGTAGGTAAGTTTAATTTGAATTTTTTACCAATTATTAGAGTATTTTAATTTAATATTTGTTTTCTTTAAGTCTTCGTCCTTTGATTTATTTGTAAAAATGTTGAATGTTTTTTTTTTTAATTTCAATCAAATTGTTTTTTTCAATCATTTAACTTTTTTTTGTAGTACTTAGTCAATTTTTCTTAATTTAATTGTCGTAATTTGCTAATTTTGTTTAATTATTAGTAATTGGGTAAGTTTATAATTAACTGATGGCTTATAAAATCTCTTGTAAGTTTATTTACAAGACCTTCCACCACTCGCTATAAAGAATCTGATTTTCCTTTCAACGTCAAAGAGTTACGCAAACCGTACACTTAATAAAATATTCCGATGCATCTTTATAAGCACATACGTATTATAATAGAGAGTTTTTTAAAGAATGAGACCGAGATCAAAAAACAACCATTTAAAAAAATAAGGGATTTGCCGCTCTGATGTGCTCAGGAAACTTAGCTCATCCATCCAGGGTATTTAGATGTATATTGTGTATACATACACATTATATATTAGCCACGAACCTAAGTACCTATACACCTACATTTAGAAGTACAAAACCCGATTACCGTAGCGTAGTGTCCCGTGTCCCAAACAGAAAATATAAAAGCGTGCACGAAACGCTACTACTAAAAGAAAATTTATTGCCGTCGCTCGGGATTAGACTCGCTCTACACGAGATTAAACGCGGGACCTAATAAACAAACAACACCTCCTGTTAATCTGTTTGAACAAGACTACTAAAAGACACTATTAAGAGTATCCAACTACAACGTCTACAACCTAGTGTTTCTAGACGAAAACGTCAGAAGAACCGCTTCTAAAAGAAAGAGAAACGCTTATTTAGCACAGTACCGTAAACAAGATAGATAAGATAGGGTTAGCCTGGGTGGGTAATTGTGGGATGTTCCAAAGAGTTACCGTGGCCCCGGCACAGGCAGCTGAAGGAACACGGGTGGGTTTTAGTCAGTAAAAGTGACACGCCCTGGAGCTCCGCCTAGAGCGGGAGAAGTCATTTGATGATTTCCCATCCAAAAAATAAAAAAAAGGCTGGGTGGGTAAGATAGTTGAACATATAAAATTCTGAGTCCTAAGGCGCTGACAAGACCCAAAGCGCGGTCACTGTCGAACTGCATAGAAAAGAAAGAGATGCGCTTTTAATGTATTGTCAAATATGAAGCAATTATCTATTTACGCAAAGATTAGTTGAGTAATCTAAAATATAAAACAACCAAGTTCTGCATTCAAATGCTACGCTAATGTTATTCATTTTATCAGTAGGTATACGTTGACAAAGTAATACAGATATTTTGGATTGAAGGTTAGATTAGTCTACCGTTCATTACGAGATTTTTTTTTAAAAAAATGTACACAACCAGCTTGTCAGAAATGTGTTAAGATTATCATACATTTTTTTCGCTTCAATAAACTAAATGGATTTGGCAAAAAAATATAGAAACAGAAGGGGCCAACTACCACCTCTTAAAGCAGTATTATTTTAATGTTGCTTCAGTGTGAGAAAGAGATGGAGCTATACAAGACGCCTAGCTCCATCTCTTTCCCACATTCAAGTAAGATTAAAATAATATTGCTTTAAGAGGTGGTGGTCTAGGCTCAGGCCTAATCGGAGAAATTACCTCCAAATCACTCTTGTCAGCAGCGCCTTAGACAGACCTTAGTTTCAATTATTTTTGACCGAATAGTTCTATTTAAGTAAGTTCTTAATATTAAAATATATGAACCTAACTATATAATTTGGGTAATTCAAACCGAAATCGCAAAAAAAATCTCATTAAAATTGTTTGTAGAATTGTAAAATTGATTGTAGACTGTTATCGCAAAAGTACTAAAATAATTTGGCTGTCAAAAAACCGGTCAATTGCGAGTCGGACTCGCACACGAAGGGTTCCGTACCGCCGTACAATATTTAACACTACATATTCTTAAAAAAAATACAAGTTTCTTATAATTATAGGGCTCCCCTTAATTCTTAACTTTATTTTATTTTTATTATTGGTTGTAATAGCGGAAATAGAAATACAAAAAATTTAACTGTCGACCTATTACGGTTCATGAGGTCCAGCCCGCTGACAAACAGACGGACGAACAT
The DNA here is from genome assembly GCA_947568875.1 of Fissipunctia ypsillon. NCBI lineage: Eukaryota > Metazoa > Arthropoda > Insecta > Lepidoptera > Noctuidae > Fissipunctia > Fissipunctia ypsillon. The sequence continues at coordinate 29,785,817 of OX387643.1, forward strand.
ACGGATGAACAGTGGCGGCTTAGTAATAGGGCTCCGTTTGGCACCCTTCGGGTACGAAACCCTAAAAAGGATCATATTTCGGAAGCAATGAAGCAAAGGAGAAAATTCTCTCGATTTTCATATATTTTCTTAGTCAAACCGCAGTACCTACTCCTACCTACCACTAGAAATAGAATTTCCATTGAGATGTCCTTAGATTTAAGACGGGGGTTATTGTACTTTCTAATACCACAAACAAACATAATCCTTTATAATGTAACTGTTCTACTAAATGCATACAATCAAACGCTTAGCCAGCACAATTGAATATTTTAATCGGTAATGACCGCATCGATGTTGTTTCCAAAATAACAAATTAGACAACTAAGTAAATGACCAACTTATGCACTGCTTAAATTTTCATTTGGCTAACAGGCGTGGCTGGTTGCATTCGATACGTGAGTAATGTCTACCCGCCGGTGACCTTTTATTTGTGGGACCAATTAATTGGTTTATTCTCTTATATAATCGACGAGTTTACTGTGTATACTTTCATACATTGTTAGTCAACGACTTGTTTGTTTGCCTTTGTACTAACGAAGTAACTGAAGTTAATGATACTAATATTCTTCGGATCAAGTCAGGTCTAGAATAGAATTAATCACACATAAATGCAAGACTCCATGCTAAAACGTCGTGAGGCCATTACAAAACCTTTAGTCAGTCGTTTAGCACATTATACCATGCATTATTAGTGTAGCGTCTGTTCGAGTAATGTCAATACAATTTAGTTCGGAGTCGTTGCACGAAGAAACGATTATTCTAATGATCATTCGATCACACGTTGGCTGAGCCCACTTGCCCCTAATGCCCCTCAGAAACAATTAATGGTTCTTAAATAACTGATTGTTGGGAATTGGTAAGGGCCAGTTTTAAAATATGAATGAGTGAATGAAGTCCACTGACCCAAGTGTGGTTTGACCAGACTCGATTATTCGAATGAACCCAAAGATTTACACTAGCCCCTGGAGCCTCATGTTTCATGGGGCTACAGAGGTCTACTCCTTGATATGCAATGGCACATCAAGAAGTAGACCGGGGGGAGCGATAATGGTAGGGAAGAAGTGCCCTTAGGATATGGATGGATTATTAGAGCCGAACCGAATATGCATTTTAAAGTAGGCAATGGAGTTGTGGAGAGACGGGTGATATATATCTATGGCACCCGTCGGCGACGTCGTTAAAAGATGCCCATCTTTTAACTATGTACGTCGCCGACGGATTGGTTCAGCTCCAGCTCCACCGGTGATACTTTTAGCGGGGTTGAACTGCTTTCTCGACTCTTTTCTATGTCACTGATACACGTTGCTGTTTCTAAAGTCTTCATCTGAGGTCCTGCTACTATCCGTTTCAGGTTTTAGAACGAAGTTTTTCAACGCGGCCTGCGGCAGGAGTCGAATGGAAGAAATTGTACACGTAACGAAAAAGCGCGTTCATACTATAAAAGCGTTCATACTTCAGTGGAATCTCGATAACTGGGAAAATATTCCATATGCCATTTCTGCACAATTGTGCAATGCTCAAATGAAAAACGACCTCGTAAATATGACCTAATACTCAGTAGCAGCCCGGAGTCTGGATTTGTGCCCGGTTGATGGCAATAGGCTCGCCCCCTATTACATGGGACTTAAACATAACGGGCGAAATGTGGGTCTACTATAGATACACCTCTGCCTAACCCTTCGAGGAAACAAGGCGTGATGTTAAGGTATGTTATGACCTAATACCGCAAAATGATTGATTGCACTTCGTCAAGTTAAGAAGGACAAACAAAGCAATTACCCTAACATGTTTGTGTACTTATATTTGCTTGTTTAACTAGCCCACGATAAATTGCCATCGATATTATGTACTTAGGGTGTTAAACTTAAGAATTAATGACTGAGCTGTCACGAACACAAGCCTTGAAGAAAGTTTAAAATGGATATATTTGAGTTATTATTACGTTTTTAAGGGCATGAAACGTGTTGCTTTTTATTACACAATAAAATCCAACATAATAGAGGCAATTATTGTGATTTTTAACCGACTTCAAAAAAAGGAGGAGGTTAGGAATTTGTTTGTTTATTATTATTTTTTAATGTTTGTATACTACAAAGTAAAAAATAACGTTAATTTCGGAAGTCCGTGGAAAAAAACAAAAATACGAAACCAAAGACTTCCGAAATTAAAGTAATACGATTTAATTTTTTACATTTTCTTGTTTTTTTTTTTTTGGAAATCGGTTATTTTTTTTTATAAATAAGTTTTTATTTTCCACTTGTTAGCTGTGTTACCTACCCCACTGAAATTGGTATACCTACCACTATTTCCGAGGTAAATAACAGTGACAGGAAGTTATTATAACATTATCAACATACGCTCAATTGATAAAAATTCGTATTATTGAAGCTAACTCAGAAACCACTCATCACATACATACGTTTATATTTTCGTGTCGCAAAACCATTCGTGTAAGTCAAAGCATCTGTTAGTCAAAGTCAAATCGTTTATTTCTTTAGGCACATAAAAGGCACTTTTGAACTTCGAAAATTAACAAGAAAACAGAATTGATTCTAATTGCCCTTTCCAAAAGGTAGTTTCGTAAGGAGAAGAATGGGCAAGAAACTCCACAGTTCGTCTTTTAAAATGTTTTACAATATGTTGTATACATTTATTATAATTATCATTAATGCACCACCACCATTGCACCTAGAATAAAATTACTATACCTACCACAATAGGTAAAAATAATGAAAAATGAAGCAATGTAAACAGATACGTTAATTTTGTGATATTACATGGTGCTCACACATTTACGATTTTCCTAAAATTTTAACAAGTAATAAGTCAGTGTTTGGGATAAAATAATCACAGAATGTAAAATAAATGTCATAAAAATAACAAATTATACAATTAAATTAGCAAACAGTTTGATTTCTTCTAGACTCTAGATCGTCATATGGAGTAGGACCAGCATGTTTTCAAACATTCTTATCTTGGATATAATTCCATAATTTGTAATCTGCTTGTTTACAAAATGTAGTTTTAAATTTTCTTTCATTTAATTGCACAATTCATTTCATTAATTTCATTTACTTTTTCACTTGCACTCATTTGATCACAAGGTATTTTGTTGTAACATTTAACACAGCACTCCATTAAATACATATGTACTTTAGATAATCTGAAAAGTGGTTGATCTATTTTGTCTTAAATTTTAGTATTAACATTATGTCTATCACTTCATCATCTTCCTGCCCTTATCCCGTATTATATGGGGTCGGCGCAATAGGTTTTTTTCTTCCATTCTGTCCTGTCACTCGTCAAACTATCACTGACTCCCTTTTCTTTCATATCACTTCTCACACAATCCATCCATCTTTTCTTTGGCCTCCCTCTCCATCCATCCACATGTAAACTCATAACTCTTTTAGCAACATGCGTTTCATCCCTCCTCTTCACATGACCATACCAAGACAAACGATTCCCTTTCAATTTTTCAGTCACTGGCGCCACTTTCAAACTTCCCCTAATATATTATGTCTATCACTTATTTTACTAAAAAGATTTAGATTTTTCATACATGATATTTTCATAGATGAATTGGCAAGGTACCGTCATAATATTAATCCTTTTAAATAGTTCCCTAAGAGATTCAGGGCGACGTAGATTATAAATGGCTCTGACAGCTCTCTTCTACTAAATAAAGATGGATTCAATGTCAGTAGCCCGACCACTCAGTAAAATGCCATACGACATAATGCTGTAGAAGTATGTAGCTGAAATAGATCAAACACACAGTTTCTACATCTGTTAACTGTCTTATCTTTCTAACACCATAAGCGGCCGAGATTAACCGCCCTGCAAGAGATGTTATATGAAGTCTTCATTGTAATTTCTCGTCTAGCGTGATTCCCAGGAAAACCGTTTGATTTATAAATTCCAATTTTTCTCCATTCAATATGATGTCACATTCGCTAAGTACTTCTAATTAAGTAATTTGAATTAGGTCATTTGTATTTGTTTTTTTTCATATAATACCAAATTAGTTACCGTAAACCAATCTTATAATATTGACATATTGGCAACTCCACTGGCATCACTTTATAATAACTGTATTGAGGAAGGCCTGTTCCCTGATCAGTTTAAAATTGCACGAGTAATTCCAATTTTTAAGAAGGGTTCGAAAACGGATCCTGGCAACTACAGGCCGATTTCCCTATTGCCTGTACTATCAAAGATTTTTGAAAAGATTAGGAAGGATAGGCTTATGAAACACTTACGAATGCATAGCATCTTAAACGGACAACAATTTGGCTATCAAGAATCATTGGGAACCGCCGATGCTGTTGAGGCATTAGTCAATGAGGTTATTTGCCATATTAATGACAAACATAAGGTGGCCGGTGTATTTCTGGATCTTAGTTCTGCCTTTGACACGGTGGACCATGAAATTTTGCTGGCCAAGTTGGAACATTGTGGTATAAGGGAGAACGTTCTGAAGCTATTTCGATCTTATTTACATAATAGACGTCAATTTGTAGAGATAAAGACGGTAGTGGATGGGGAAAAAAAAATTTTGAGGTCCAATCTAATGACAGTATTCCGAGGTGTCCCTCAGGGATCTGTTCTAGGTCCAATTTTCTTCATCGTTTTCCTTAATGATTTAATTGAGTACATAAAAAAACGTTTTACAGACACTAGGCTCGTTATTTTTGCGGATGACACTAATGCAATGGTGTCTGCAAAAATCTTAAATAATTTAGAATTAAAAATTAATAACTTATTAAAAGCTTTTGAACACTGGTTTGCTATAAATAATCTTAGGCTCAAAGTAAATAAAACAAAATGTGTACTATTCAAGTCGAACGTTCGGTACAACGCTAATCTTGAGGTTCTGTCATGTGGCAACAGGGTGGAAGTGGTTGAGTATGTAAAGTTCCTGGGTGTTCACATTGATGCATTGTTTAACTGGAAGGTTGAGACATCGTCTGTAACGAAGTCTGTTGGCTGAGCTTGCTATGCAATCAGAAGCCTGAGGGAAGAACTGAACTTGGCCTAGCTTAGGATGATTTACTTTGCCTTGGTTGAGTCTAGGCTTAGATACAGTATTGAGTTTTGGGGCAATAGCTATAAGTACAATATCCACTCGGCATTTGTAATTCAAAAAAGAACCTTAAGGACAATGCTCCGCCTAAAACAGACGGATTCGTGCAGAGACCATTTTATAACACTTAATATTTTGACAGTGCCATGTCTGTATATACTGGTACTCGTAACCAGTTTTGTTAAGAACTTGCACAAATCTGAAACTGATGAACAAAGACAAGTTAGAGTTAATACACGCAGGAAAGACTTGCCTAACACAATCCAACCAAAAATAAACGTGGTTCACAGTCCTAGGTGCCAGACAGTATTTCTATATAACAAGCTTCCCTTAGAATTAAAAAGGATATAACGCAAACTTATTCAAAAACAAATTGAATATATATTTATCGAGGAAGGGCTTATTACAGCGTCGATGAGTACCTAGATGATAAGCGACAACCAATATATAATTGTTCTAGATTGGAATTAATTTCAAATGATATGTTGACTATTATTAGTTTACAATCAGGTGGCGTATTATTACGGACCTTTTTATAACAATTTGTTTTTATTTTATTTTTATTTATATTTGACATTATATTTTTATTATTGATTATTCACAGAAAATTGGATGACATATTATTAATCTTTTTTATACAATTCTTTATTTTATTTTATTACAATATTCTTAGAAGATATAGGTCATAAATTACTGATCTTGATCTTCTTAAACGTTCTTCATTTTTCCTTTTTATTCGACTATTTGTTTTATTGTATTATTATATATTTTTTAATTAAATGTGGATTATTATCGTTTTGAATTTTTTATTTTAATTATCTTTGTCATGTACATGTACTGTTTATTTAACAAAATTTCTTGACAATGTATATTGTTCCGAAATAAATGACTACGACTATCTTTGACCTGAATAATAGAGTTATTCACATCATCAAGATTTTGTGACCGTTGATCTATTTTATAAATCAATAATGTGTCAACTCCAAACAATCCATCTTCGGTTAATTTTGAAGTAATTATGGTAAATTGTTAACATAAACTATAAAGAGGAAGGTAATTAGGGTAAATCATTAATATATTATTATAATATAATATTACTGTATGATTGTTTATATGTATGTGTATGTATGTGCTGTGGGTGAACCTTAAGTAAATAAATAAATATATAACTAAAAAGAAGAATGAACCAAATATCGAACCTTGAGAAACGCCCATTGTCATTTCAGACCCAAATGAGTTTACGCCATTTACTTGAACTTTAACCCTTCTAACTTTCAGGTATGATCTTAGTAAATCCAGAGATATATTATTCCTAATCCGATAGTGCTCTAGTTTTAGCAGAGGTGTCACATGGTTTACGCAATCGAACGCCATAAAGAGGTCGCAAAAGATTCCATTTGGATCATGTGCTTCCTCCCAGGCATTATAAATGTTCTTTATTAGGGTGACACCGGCGTCAGTGGTACAGCGCCCTTAGGTGAAACCGTACTGTTGTTCATGAAAGTTGGAATATGTATTCAAGTGACGTAACATTTGATTGAGCATCAACTTTTCAAACACCTTACTGAGAACTGGCAGAATTGATACAGGCCTATAATTGTTGGGTTGTTTACTATCACCGGATTTAAACTATGGAACTACTTTACTTTGTTCCATGAGTTGGCTTTTCACTGGTGTTAAATATGAAATCTAAATAGGGCACAATGGTTTCAATCATAGATCTACAGCCTTTTACAGACATTCCCCAGCGATCTATTCTCATTAATAGTTTCATCACTTTTGCTCTCTCGAAAATATAGTTCATTTCGCTTTTGATTTACATAATGAAAAAATTTTATTTTCATAAAATAAAATGTTGACTATATTTTAAGGAGTGCTGCAGATTAATGGTTGATTTTAAAATTTCTTGAAACTTTTGCTAAATAATGGGAAAAATACATTATTGACTGGATTTTTAAAAATACGTTTTTTTCCTGTTTTGTAAGTATTTGTGGTCAAGCCACCTGCAAGTTGACCATTATTATAATGATGTTGATAATATGTTATAATGCTTAATTATAAAACAAAGATCAAACGCCGATTTTCCATGAATACTGAAATTATTTGAAAAATCCCTTCAAGCCTGCAAAACAAAGAACTCGAATTTTGAAATCACTTTTGTTTAAATTATTTGCCCTTTTTTACGAAAATTGAACAAAGTTGATCAAAATCTGTCTATTTCGTGGACGCTTCCGGAATCAAAATGAGCGATTTTAAAAGGAAAAACTTATGCAGGCTATTTTCTCGATGAAAATCTATCAGAACATCCCGACTGACTGGAAGCCGACCCCAGCATAATTCCGAAAAGGCTAGACACATGATGATGACGAATCTATCTGAACATTAAGAACGTTTACTTTTCAAGTATAAGTATTGGTTCGTTACAAAATTTAATAAGTATTTCAAATTTTTAGTTTAAATATTTGCTTTAATACAAAAGGGACACATGAAGACATACTGAAAAATGACATTATTGCACGTACATTAAATTATCAGTACGTCTTCATATGTGTATTAAGAAGTTAGTAGGTTTACCGAACTGAAGATAAAAAAAAACTCCAAATTATCTTAAAGATAATTATAATTATCAATGCCTTCATTTACAGCTACAACCAATACAAATGCTTCCGTCTTAATCAAGTGAGAGTATCAACGGAAGCTGTATCGTGAAATATGACCATCTGACACTTTGAGTGTCATCTTCCTGCTGTACAAGGCCCTTAAATAATTAATACCCAGCCCTTTGCCTCGGCTGTCTAATGGCGTGACTAAATAAGGGAGGGCCGACCCTCCCCTCTCCCCCCTCACTGAAAACTTTTAATACTGAACGTTTGTTTTAGGGCAATTTTGAGTGCAGGTCAAAGAACATCGATGGATGGGTTTTGTTTTACGTAAATATTTTTGGCTTGATAGCTTTTAAGGCTTTTTCTTGGTGAGTGAATTTGTTGAGTTAAAAATGTTGTGAATTAAACTGGCAAATTTAGTGTACCTACTGTGTGTTGTAGTTAGATAGATAGAATTATAAATAACTAATAGGATTAATAAAAATGGTTTGTAATGTTTTATTTTTTAAAGATTAGTTTGCCAGAAGACTTGATAAATAGTTTCACTTTTTAGTAAACGAAAATCAATTAAAAGATGTTTCTTTTAATTGATTTTCTAAGCTAATTTAGGCTAATTTAGTAAGATTGTTTCTAATAGATATAGGTACACGTTATAAACTGATCAATACAAAAAGCAAGCAACAAGCTTGGTATAATTTTTATGACCTTTCCCACAACGAATGGAAATGTTACATTATATTAAACTTACATTAAAATATAAAAGTGTATAAAAATAAAATAATTTCGTCGTTAAAGCAGCCAGAAAGTATTACCTGAGCGACATCTGCGATTCTTCACACAAAACAATAAAAAAGTATCTCACGAAACTCATTCTACAATTACAGAAACATAATAGTCTCGGAGAATTCAATCTGACACGACAGAATGAGCCTTAAATTCGACGGACTTTAACACAGACAGAGATAGGAATACTTAAGCTGTTGAAATCCAATAGGAGCAAAGGAGACGACTATAAGATTATGATAATGATAAAAATGCCCGATGAGGGTGGTGGTACTTACGACCAATTTAAAGATATGTATTTAATGTTTGGAGCGGAGTTTTCGGGAGGGGTATAAGAGGGATTTGAATTGATAATTGGGGTGCACTCTATCGCTTCGGTTTTTAGGGATTTTTCTATTCGCGTGTCGAGTGAGAACTTAGGCTTTTAGTCCGCAGCGAAGGGTTATTTTTCGAATTCCGTGTGTACGGAAATTCGTCGTGCTTAGTACATGCTGCTTGCTTATGTTTTACATAGGTGTGTTTATTTTGTTTTATAACTCGTAGTGCTTTCTTTGATTACTTCTAAAATACTCACTTTAGTTTTTTTCTGTCTAAAATTATTTTAATGCTGTGATACTAAGCTTTGAACTCGGGTTTGAAAACGTATACTTTCGACTAAATACCTAAGTTCATTATAAGAAGTTAATTATGTAGTGAGCATAAGCTATAAAAACTGTTCGTACATACAAAGCTATTACACAAACTTATTCCGTAATAACAACCTAAAGTACTACCTATATCTAAACAGTCCACTCCATTACCCTGTTTACTAGAGCAAGCATTTACCGAAATCAAACGCATACAGCGATGTACAGTGTACATAACTATTATATTCTCCCCGGTTAATGCGAACGGGTAATCAGCAGGGAAGCTATAACAATAACGGTTAATGACTTTCATTAGAGACGCGCCATTCACTTCGCGATACAGTCGTGGTTTCTGCGGATAAAGCTCGCCAGTCGCGGCGCAGGAAAATGTCTTGATTTTGTTTTGAGTATGGACCCGGGTTTTTTTTACTTTTAGTCGTGCGACTGAAAGTGTTTTGGAGACCATTTGACTTTGATATAATTACTTAACATTAGCGACAAAAAACAGTGAGAACTTTTGTGTTACTAATTAACAAGATATACATATGTAGAATACAGTCAACCGCACATCAGTAGTAACAAATTGACTTTGACAGCGCCTTTATGTCGTTGCAGTAAGGACGTTTTTCATTGTGCAAGTGTATATTTAAATTTACCAAAATTAAACCGTCGGAAGCCAGTCAACATCCAATCAAAACTGAAATCTACAGTCAATAAAATACCCACTTAACTCCAAAATACGCGATTTCAATCATTGAATCAGTTCCTGGACATGCTTGGATCAAAATCTATCAAAGTTTAGAAGCATTTCATAGTACTATTATGGCGCAGAATATCAATAGAGATAGAAATCATAGCTTACAGAGGGATCCAATGTGCTCACTGAATATTTAATGTATTCGCTCGCGGCAATGAGTTACGAGACGCATTTGATATTGTAACTTATTGCACATTTGTGCCAAATTAAATCCGTATTTGAAACTCTTAAAATGCTTTGATCATTTGCTGAAGACTGCAGGAATGTTTACTTGCGGCTTATTATTTTTCCGACTAGGTACGTAATGCCAACATCTATACAAATAAATAAAATTAAAGTGTCTGTTTGTAATGTCAAAATAACAACTTTTTACCAAATGCTTAAGAAAGCATATACGGCACTTGAAACAAAAATGCAATATTTAAAATTTTTGTCTGCCTGTCTGTTTGTTCCGGCTAATCTCCGAAAGGCATGGACCAATTTTGACGGAACTTTCACTGGCAGATAGCTGATGTTACGGGAAGTAACTTAGGCTACTTTTATTTTGAAAAATAATTAGGGTTCCGCGCAAAAAAAAAACCTATGAAATTGTGAACAAAACGCCGGATTTGAAAAATTCTTTTTGCATTTGGTAGCCTAATTCTTGAGGATAGTTGTAGGCTATTTAACATCATGCTACGACCCTTAGGAGCTGAGCAAAAATGAAAAAGTCACAAACAACACTAAGCGACAACGAAGTAAGTAATAGTGCGGGCGGACGATGCAACGCGACGGGTCGGGGGACGGGGGAGTTTTATTAAAATGTGGCTGTTATTTCAGTATATTGTGTATTTTACGACAACCAGGCGAACGAAATCGCGGGGCACAGCTCGTTTTAAATAAAAATGATAGATTGAAAACGTGACATGCGCCCTTGACAGTACAGCCACTTGTTACCGTATTTAACTTTAAGTAACTCAGATTTTTTCAAACAAAATTGCCATTGACACGCTGAGAAGAAGAAGATTTTAAGATAGTTAACTGTCCTACCTACATAAACACATGTGAATTTTAGGATTAGTTATTGTGTTACCAAAATATACCCCATACCGTAAATCTTACATCGATTTAAATACTTACTAAAGGAGTCTTCTAAAAACACTAATAATAATTACCGCTTTCTTCATACCGACTTTTAGTCGCATAATCGTCAATCGCGCTGTGAGTGTCCTGCGTTACGATACGCGATAACGTTACATTAGCGGTTAACTGTAACGGTTAATGCTACAGTAATTGTTATTGCCGATGCCGTTACTGGTGCCGTGTTTGGCACTACGGCACTTATAGTGTTATCCTGATACTTTTAGACTTTTCTTCTATGTATTTTGTAAGTACCTGTAATTGTGGTTGGTATAGTGTAACTACCTATTGTATGGACTTTGCTAAACTAATTGGGAAATGCTCTGGCTAAAGTACCAACCAACATCAAGAATAATATGTACTACTGGTGGCCAACCACCACCTCTTAAAGCAGTATTATTTTAATGTTACTTCAGTGTGAGAATGAGACGGAGCTATACAGGACGTCTAGCTCCATCTCTTTATAATACTGCTTTAAGAGGTGGTGGTCTAGCTCCAGGTATAAGATGTTCCTAATTGGTATAGCAAAATCCATAAAATCTCAACAAACCGAGCGACCGATGGGGTTTCCCATCGAAACAAATGACGAAATTCCTTACAAACCTTCATCCCCTATTTAATCTCATTAGGAGATGAATTTTCAAAAATTCTTCCTTAGTTCTTACCTTCGTTATTTCATACAGTCTAAACTAATTCAACGTGTCCTAATATTAGTCTTTCATCAAAATTTTGTCTCAATAGTAGTCAGGTAAGTTATATTTACTTGCACGGATTTTCCTAATACTAACAAACTATGACATTTACTATACTTTTCATAGTAAATGTCAGCATTAAAGAATACAGATAAAACTTAATGAAAACTTAAATAAATTAAAAATATTTAGAATCCTATTTTTTTTTTTTGCTAACCTATATTGTGTCCCACTACTGGGCAAAGACCTCCCCTTTTTTCCTCTAAACCTGTCTGTCATGTGCATTCTCTGGCCATGGTGGCCCTGAAAGACGACCAGATAGTCAAACCACCTTCGCTGCGGTCTACCTTGACGGCGATGTCCTCCCTGAGTCCTAACCCCAAAAAATACAAAATAATAATATCTACGAGTATTTTAACATTCTTCATCGACACAATAACCCAATGAATTACGTTCGTTCTGTTTTTGTAATTAATAACCCTTCAATTAGTGTAGGTATAATTGCTGCAATATAAAAGTTTTTTTAATTAAGTTTCATGTTTTAGTGTCACTTGCATCGATATAACGTGTTTCCTTTGTATTGTATGTTGTGTCTTTATAATTAGGAGCAGGTAAATGAATAATTAGTGTTATACAGAACTTAATATGAGGTCTTTTAACTTCATATAATTACATTATGCCCCAAGATAAAAAAACAAAACTCGTAGTCGTTTATGTAGGTACCTGCTACCTACATGTTTTAATGTCGATTGGAAAAGTAGCTAATGTTGCTGCTAAGCTTAATTAATACTCTTAATTGTACAACGATACTGCGGGAAAAAATAACAAACATTACTAAAATCATAATATAAAAGGCAAATAATTTTATTATACCCTATTCAACAAGGCCTCAAATAAATAACCAAGACATATACAATATACCCTTTGTCCGCAACTATGCACTCTCAATACTTACTCTAACAGTACCTACCACAAAGGTATACTGCAAAAACACGCTGTTTACACGACATAATAGCAAGTACCTATATCAATTAGTAGATAAGCAAGACATATTATTAAATATACCCTTTGTCCGCAACTATCTAGTCTCATTACTTACGACGAGAGTACACTGCAGAAACACGCAGTTTACACCACTTATTATATGAAACTGTATAGCAAAACCAGTGTCTTATTATAATTTAGAAAGTAAAGTAAAAATCATTAGTTGATTTTACAACAACCTGTTTGCTAAATAAAATGTTTATAATTAAGTTGTAACTTTAAAAATGTGGCTTGAATGCTCAGTCGCGGCAGACGGGTTAAGTTAAAGTCACTATTTAAGCACTACTCGTGCCGTAAAACGCAACACGCTAGTATACGTTGCTCGAGCATGAAGCGGCTCGAGCGGTATTAAAGCTCTGCTTACTGTAAGAATAATCCACTTTAAGAAATGTTGATTTCAAAAAGGTTTCAAAAAATATTGCACAGTTTCTACTCGTTTTATTTTATATCTATTTTTTTAACTACAAATAATATTGTTAATGCAAAAAATGCAAATATTAAAAAAAAGTTTATGCTCAGAAACATTGTAATACCTAAAGAGAAAAAATACAAATATAAATAACCTTTTGGTTGAATTTAAAATCTTTAGAAGCCTACTATTAAATCATTCTGTTTTCCTTTAATTGATTCACCGAGTCATTAGGTTACCTTATATAACTGCATGATTTATTTGTATAGCTCATGTTATGTGAACCGTATGTGTTCTTTGAATAAATTCTTTAAACCGAGAAACACTATTTTTGATAGTTGATCCACGAAAAGAATATAGCCTGAAAACCCCGAAAAAATCACGTCCTCAAAGCATAACCAACAGAAACAAGAGTAAGCTCGGCGCACGAAGCAACTCAGCGCGTTTGGGCGTGCTCGATCGATAGAAGGCGTGGCCTAGGACGCTGCGTGCCTCATCTGCGCTCCCAGCTATAATTGATTGACACAAACGAACTGACGGGCAGACGCTGCGTTCGGCTTTTTATTGCAGAGCCACTGGATTTAATTTCCACGCAGACTTTTTAGGGTTAATACCTAGACAGGTGTGTTTTGTTCTTCGTTTTTTATTTTTATTTTATTGTTTCGTTTGTTTGTCCTTCATGAGTCATGATTGACTGATGTTTTGTAAATGTGTTTATGAGCGTGAATTTGTTATTTTGGAATATTATATTAAATTGTTCAGAAAGTGTATGTTTGTTTTAAAATAAGTTTCTAAACTTGCATGCATGTTTATAAAAAAGGGATGATTTTCCTTTCTTTATATTGTAAGTAAATAAAAACAATATTCTTTAATTAACCATATAACTAACTAAAATCATAACTCTATTATTTCAATAACTTATCGTTGGTAGCACAACGAATCGTAGTAGCATTAGTAAATACAGCACTACTTCACGTAGTATGACCCCAAGCATAACATTAATTAATCTGTAAGAGCGCATTGTCAAAAAATGATAGTCGTGATTTTAATATACGGACAATCTAAGTTGGTACTCAATTCACTTAACGATTAATTTCCCTGAGTTTATCTACCTACTAACAAAGTCAATATACCACAACACTTAAACGTTTGTCAGGCATACACTGTAACATGTCGATTAACATTGTCTCTTGTCAGTATTCACGGAGGTTTTGTTACACTTGCTACTTTGTCAGGCACACTGCAAGCTGTCACAGCATTTAGCCCACTACTATTTTACTGAAAACTGCAACAAGATTGAAAATAAAATCTAAACCACCTACTTCATCTTGTGTCGAAACGAATAAAATGTTTAACATTGGAACTACAGAATAAATGTTGTAGTACTTTGAATGACACTCACTCTTAAACTCATTTTTTCTCATAGAGAACGCCACGTGCTATGTAATTATGATTTTTTTAAACTTCAACATGCTCATGAGCGCAAGTTTTTGAGACAGTATGTTTAATTATGTTATTGTATAGTCGATCTATGAAAACCTTGACCATACTTATCAGTTTATCACATTATACCACGTCAAGTAACTAATACTCAAGACTAATAAGTTTACCTACATCAATAATTAATTGGCAAATAAAAAAAATCACTACCGCAAGATATTTCAATATCTTAATTCACTAACTAAACTTATTTAAAACTAGTAAAGCCACTAGATCAATAAGGTCACCCATTGTATATTTTGAAGTGTATGATTTATTTTTTGTTGTGTATTTTTGTGGTGTACAATACATAAACTATATATAAATAAATCAATACGAGACTGTCACTTACTTGAACAAGATCTTAATCGCTTAGTGTAGTACCTATTGTATTAAAAACAAACTCCAACATAGTATTCCCAATGTTGCTGTATCAGCTTCTATACCAATTTAAACACCCATATGCACTACAAGGTAAAGTCTTAGCTAGATTGAACACAATTCGTGATCTAGGAATACTGCTCGATGATAAACTGCACCTGGACGCAAATATTGATAAAATCATGAGTCAGGCTTATCGTATACAATGTGTCTGTACACGATGTGGCGAAAATTAAGGGTGAGGTACACACCATCAAACTGAACAACACTCTCCCGGAGATCAACATCGTAATCCCAAAAAAATTACCAGTCGGCCTATACATTTGGTGGAGTAAGTGTTGAAGTTTTGTATGGGACGACTGACTTTTTTTGCGATTACGAAGTTGGTCCCCGGGAGAAAGTTGTTCAGTCTGATGGTCTGTACCTCACCTTTAATTTTCGCCATACCGTATACAGACACACTGTATATGGATTTCAAGATCAGCCACAGAATTCGTCCACCCGAGCACATTTATATCGATCATTAATGGTACTAGATATGCAGTGATGTTGTGGAGTCCCTATTATAATAAATACATATTGACTGCATCGAGCGAATACAACGTTAGTTCTTGAAAACGATGCATTACCTTTGTTCTAGAAGTCGTATTTACCACCCCTATAGTGAACAAACAAACAAACAAACCAAACAATACCACCTCTTCGAAGTCTCTCAGTCTTTGAAGTCTAGGCGTACCTTTCTAGAAACTACGTTTCTATACGATCTGTGTATACTCGTATTGTGTGGATATTTGTAACAAGTTGTGCTATATTGTTCCTAGAACTATTCAGGGACCTGAAGTGTGCACACGACCTCTTTACGCCATCACTCCTAATCGTTCGAATGCAGGCTTGCGGGCACCTCTACGTCGTCTCACAAGCAATTTCAATAAGTATTTTTCCAACTTGGATCTATTTGCTTTATCCGTTGAAAAATTTAGAAACATATTGCTTGACAAAATCAAAAAACTATGTGAATAATATCAAATCCTTCTAAATAGTATTTCTTGCTGCTGTAATTTATGTGTACTTATTTCATTTCATGCACTTATCTATTCTGTCCGACTTTTACTTTATCAATGGCGTCTTTGTCTTTTTGTGTATCTGTGGACAACGTTGTTGGTTGCACATTTGTATAACTCCTTAAGTTCTATTTATTTGTAATATATTCTAATGTGTAATTGTTTGTTCTTCCGAATAAATAAAATGTTAATTTTCTTGGAGACTACCTCTTTATCAAAATGAACAAAGTTCACAATATCGTTCCACTGACAAAACACCTGTGTAAGAAAAAATCTAATGGGTGGCTTAGGACTCTGGACTATGACACAACCGAAAATCTATTATCTATCCCAAAATAGTCACCGCATTCCGTTTATGTTTATCTACCACAAGCATATATACTACTATGGCATTCAGCAAAAAGTTTAACACGCACCAATTTTTCATCACTTACACTCACACACCCACACACTCCACACGAACACTCCTTCCTCTAAGTAAAATTGAAATCATTGTCTAGTTTTAGTATACGGGACACTATAATGCCATTATGTACTTGGGGTGGAGATCTGGTGGCCTAAAATACAGGCTTCGGCTTAGCTTACGCACCAGTCTCCGACAGTAATTTTCTATAAGCCCATGGCTGGACAATATTGTTTTTTGTTATTATTTTATATGGATATTGTGGTGAGAAATAAATAAATAATTATTAATTGTTTACGTAATTTTGCCAACTTAATTTGTCCGAATATTCAAATCACAACTGTCCTTCTTGGACAGTTGTATAAAATGGCTGTAACTCGGCAGATTGGCGTAGTGTGTCAATTTGATAAACAATTAATTTCCCCGACTGTACAAGGAAGTAAAAGTGCAAGATTTTTTACCAGTTACCAACACTTAAACAGTGTTGTCTTTTAATTAATACGGCAAGCGACTGATTGGCGTTTGATTAGGGCTATTAGAAAGACATTGCACATTACAAATGCAAGTGGAATACGCCGTCTGCCACACACTGAATGTCGTCAACTATAATTAGCTGCAATTGCTTGAAAATGAAGTAATTTTAAGACGTTCTTGGAACAGAAATAGAAACATGTAGTGAAAATGTGATCGTTTTCTTGTCGGTAAGTAGGTAGATAACGGCAGTCATACCTAGTCATTTAATAGGCTCATACGCGTGTATTTTTTTGATTAGGTACAAACCAGAGTTAAGCGAGACTGCGAGACTGATGATCCCTGGGATAATAACGTTATTGTACAGTTGGCTTATGAAAACCTTGACCATGCTACTTAGAACCGTGACACATAATACGACGTCAGGAGGTGCTTAACGATTTTTAAAGTACACAAAGTTTACAATGTAGAGCAGTGGTGGCCCAGTTGTACCGGCCAAGACTTACCAGTTGTAGGTCGTGGGTTTGAACCCAGGCAGGTGCTTTACTTTGTGTAAATAATTTCATCACCACGGTTCTCACAACGGTGAAGGAAAACATCGTGAGGAAACCGGCATGTTCTAGAACCAAAAACTCGAAGACATGTGGCATCTTCTAACCCGCTCTGGGCCCTCGTGGTAAATAGGTTACAGCCCATTCCCTCTGGAAGAGAGGAGGCTTGTGTCCCAGCAGTGGAAACACTATAGGTTGATTATGCGTATGCTACACAAAGTTTGGCCGCAAGCGCAGCTAGTTGGACGGCACGTCGTGCCTCTTTGCTCGTTGCGGCCAAGTGCGAGATGCGTATTGCGGATTGCGGTACGATACTTTACTTGGACGTTGCTGCCGCTGGCTGCGTGGTCTTGGACACGTACTATATTATATGAGGTCGCTGACAGTTTATAACTGACCTTTAAATCAGAACCGTCCACGTCAGTCCGTCCAAGTTATTGATATGTCCGACATTTCAAGGCAGATTGTCGATAATGTCATAATATAATCATCAAAATAAGTAAGTACCTATTCCACGTGCTACCCCTGACTTTTGTCCGCAAATTCGACGGTTGTTCACTTAGTTATAATTTAATTAAGTAAGTGTTTATTTCAGTGAACAGATTTACTAAGGCGCTTTTATAAGTCATTTTTTTGGTCAGTGCTTTAAAAACTGGCCGCATATCTTTGCAAACTGATCCTTGAGAAGAAATGCCGAATCCAAATCAGAGGTCATACTTAGTCTCTGTTCAGTAGTAGGTACTTCAGAATTTATGAACTTATTAGTTGACCAGTCGTGTGCCCAGTGGGATTTACCATCGACAATTTCTCAGAAGCCTTACTTTTACTTAAACAAAAGTCTAAGTACCAACTTCCACGTTTCTTACTTCAGAACTACTTTAACTAACTTTCTTCCCCTATTTAACAATTAATTTTCAAAAATCCTTTCCTCCGTGCTCACCTTCGTTAGAAAAGGAACTTTTGTGCATCATTTTTAACTTTAACGCCCAGCGGTTGATGCTGTGCGTTGTCCGTCGTAACTGAGTGAATTTAACATATTTGTTAAAACTAAAAAAAGGAAATTTAAAATATCATTAAACCCGACTGCGTAAAACGTAAAACGAACTTTAAAAAAGATGGAAACAAAATGACCTATTTTGTCTCCAAACAATCTCATGCAGTCGGAGGCATCTTCTTAAATTTTATAATAAAGACCACTTTAGGTAACGGTGGTAAATACAATACCCACTTATAATAGGGTGCTATCGGCCTCTAGCTCACTCCAAAAGTTAGGAATTGTTTTTTTTAACATTTCTCATCCCAAATTACATTTAAACATATAATTTGTATGTATTTTTGTAATCTCCTTTTGAAACCCTTCATTTTGATACCCCACTCGATAGGTTTGGGAGATTTTCTTTTAAACTTACATTTTGGCGCCAAAATCCGCCATTTTGATTTTTTACCATTTTAATATAGATACCCAATAATACTCGCGCAATAAAGACGAATCTAACAAAATATCATCAAAATCGGTTCTGCCGTTTAGAATAGTTACGTGGGAACGGACGGACATAAATACATACAGGTCAAACACATAACCCTCCTTTTTTGGCTTCGCTGCAGTCGGGTAAAACAGAAGTGCTGTTCGTTGCTATATGTATAAGCGCATCACTTCAGAACGGCTAAATCGATTTAGCAATTTTTTTTAAATGTAGTCCCGATTAGGTTCTTACGAAAAGAAAAAATTTAAAAGTGGCCGGAAAATTGGAAAATTCGGGAAAACTGAAAGTGCATTTTCTATGAATTATTGAAATTAGGACAGGATAACGTCTCTGTTTTTTCTGTTCAAATGTTCAAAAGTATTCTTTGCACCCCTTTAGAACTCTTTACAAAGTGAGTTCATTAGATACCTACTCTGTAGCAAAACTTATTTATCTGTGCACCTCTTGCCTCTAAGAAAATTAGGTTCCATATTTTTTATTCTGTGATTTTGGCTGAGCTTAATCTGTTATTCAATCAATCAATCAGTTCAGTCAGAGAATTGTTTACACACTACCGATAAACAGCATTATAACCAATTCATGATTATTCGAAATGAAGTAAGTATAACTGCTTAGGAACGGTACATCTACCTATCCTAATCAAGTTTTACAAACTCATAAGCAACAACTCATAAAAATCCTCAGAAGAAAATTCATATTAAATACATCTAATTCCATTTTGATTAAATAAACAGCATACTACAAAACAAATTAATTACTTGACCATACGATAACATTCATAACCGGCCACTCGCCCACCGAAAAATCATAACATATGCGTGCCATCCAAGCCAGGGGTGCTTATAATGGCATAGATAATTATCAAACCATAACTACCTGCAATACACTTGACATAATGTTTCGAGCACCGGAAGTCGGGGTGAATCCGGGTAGCGGTCACGTGACCGGCCGGCGGCCATCTTGTTTAACCACGTACTTCCGGTGCGGGCGCACTGCTTGCAAACATTTGGACAGCCGCCCTATTGATTCTCTGCTTTCTTGTTTTCTTTATAGTGGCCCAATGTTTATCGTTTTTAGATTTTTGGCGGCAAGTTATAGTCTTGAACTTTCGTCGGAGTAATTTGTAAGATTTGATAGACACTGATAGTTTATTTAATAGTCCCTCTACTAATGCAGGTAAACTATGTAATATTGCCTCAATGTCAGCTTTGGTCTTGTCAATCCCAATTAGGCCAATAATGAATCTTCTAATGTGATATTTAATTATTCAAGTAAAAACCAAACCCAAACAAAATAGACCAAAATACTAACAACAAAAAGACACAAACTACTCAAAAGAAATCTGTCTAATATAAGTTCACTCAGTGTCTCCCCATAACTTTAAATCCCATCTACCACTCTAAAATCCCGTCATCCTATAAAACCATAAGGCAACGAGAAAATAAAGTTAAAACCGAAAGTTTACAAAGATCTAAACCGGTTTAAACCATAACGGAGACGGACGACTGCAGTAACGGATGAGACCGGATTAGGAAACCAAATCTTCTGAAGTCCTGACCGAATCGATCCCTAGCCCCGACAGTTATGAAAAGGCGGCGTTTGAGAGGAGAAAAAATAAAAGCCCGTAAGCCTCTTGCCGGAAACCTCGGTACATTTTCAAAGAAAAATATTTTCTTAGATACCGCACAAGTTTTGTGACATCCCTATGTTTACACTCAACTAAAATAAACTAAACCTTTCGTGGTTTAGATAAGGTAGAAAATTCCTTGTGTTGGGGTCTTCAGAGTGTAGCAGGGGATGTCAAACAGTCTTGTCACCGACTATCAATATCGGCCCTAAGTGATGTATGGGGTGGCAAATTCCTTAAATCGATATATTTCGTTCAGCAGCTAGTTATAAAAGTTTGGACAAGTTTATTGGTTACATTGACACTCTGTCAACGCGAGTTAAGTCCGTTAAGGATCTTGAATGATATCCTTTTACTTTTTTATATCAATTTCTAGGTAAAGAATCTATACAAGGATTTTAATCTGGATGATAGATAAATATTTGGGAAATCAGAATAATACTTAGAAACGTCTTAACAGTAAATTTGAATACTAAAAAGAAATAGTTTAAGAAACAACAAGTTGTTAGTGACGCCAAAGTTCCAAGACAGTGTGACAACCAAGTCTTCAATCTCAGTTCATAATCTGCTTGTTCTGCTCAATGCCCAGCAATGGACAGGTATAGCCTGATATTCGATATTGGCCATCAAACTACTGCACATTCAACATTGAACATTCTGTTAAAACAAATCAGAATCAACAAAATTCAACTGAAAATTGATTCACTATTTTTACCGTTAATTAACTTTCAATCCTAACACGTCAAAACCGCTCCAACAATTAATAAATAAAAATCAACACAAACATCATACATAGATAACGAATAGTACTTGCAGAAATGAATGCAACCACTTCGACCACGATCGACTAGACTTATTAATACTGTGTCCGGTATCACGTGCGTACAACCGGACGTGGGCAACGGTAGCGTCGGTGAACGCTCGCTGCTAATAATCTAGTAGGAACCATATCCGTGGTCAGAACATCATACATACGTCATGGGAGGCGGTCATCACATATTAAACGTGTGGCTACTGCATTGTAGAGGCAAAAACAAAGGCCACGATTCTGCTGTACAATGACTAAACTTACATCGAATTATGAACTAGAATTAGACTTCCATTCAAGATGGGGGAAGCGCCAAGGTAGCCCGCGAAATTCAAATTTTCTTACGATTTTTGCAATTTGCTGGTCAGTATTAAGTTATAGGTTGATTAAAATATGATTCGCGGCCGTAACAAATATGTATTTACAGAATTATAATCATTAAAGTCATCAACACAACTCTCTAAGACCAAGTAAACCCCAAGAATTACTATTTCATGAAATCTTGACATTTGGGGATTATACTAACTTAACAAGTTTTATTACTGATAGTAATGATTATAATTCTGTAAATACATATTTGTTACGACCGCGAATCATATTTTCATCAACGTACAACTATCCTATGAGTGTCTATACACTGCTGGCTTGTGACAATTTTAACAATGCCTTGTGACAGCTGGTTTGCGCTCAGTTGCGCCAAATACAGACACGAATATAATATTCGTTAAGGCGTCTCTAGTCGCTGCCGGACGAAACCTAAACGTGACGTTGATCTCTAAACCGTCATTCTCATTGCACAACAGTGTTTTGGTTAGTTTTTAAATTCTTGGTAGTCATTAATTACGCAGCTGTTGCGATATATTATATTATTATATAACAAAGTATGGGCTGTATTAGTAGAAAGATTTCCATAAAAACTGCTCTCAAAACGAAAACATCATGAGGAAACCGGCATATCCCCTAATCAAAAAGTTCGAAAACATGTGACATCCACCAACCCGCACTGTGCCCGCGTGGTGGATTTCCGCCCACTCCCTCCCACAGAGAGACTAGCCTATGCTGTGTGGCAGCAGTGGGAACGTTATAGGCTGACTATGTTTATGGATATGGATGGGATTAAATGCCATTAGAGAAACTTAAGAACGAACTAAGTAACTTAAGGAGGAACTTAATGGACAATGCAGAACTCGTATAAGCGTTGGGTTGACACAATTTAGAGTGGTTATTTTGGGTGGAGAAACCTTCCATCATTTAACCCATATTTGGTGAAAAGAGCGACTACTAGAGTAGTCTTGTTTTTCTTCTTTTCGTGTCAACGGTTCTTTAACTTAGTTTAACTGCATTATATTTTTTGAGCCAAATAGGCTTTTATTGCGGCATTATTGGCATTCTTAAGGTCACCAAAGGTGCATTCGAACGGGCCTTAGGACACTTCAGCAAATTGGGCATGGTCTGATCAAAACCACCGCACCCGCACTGGGGTAGAGCGTCACTAATCCGCCACGTCGTCAGATTGTATTTGCAGCGGCCTACTTAAGTGCGCAATCGAAAAGTGTATCACCAGACCTTTATAACTGTTGGAATCGGGGCAGAAGATGTTGCCGCTCAAAAAGCAACGTGACCTACTTTTTTATTGCAAATAGTACAAGCAATTTTACCTGTCAAAAAATCTGAACAAAACATTAAAAAAAAAGTACTGCTAGTACAGACCTTACCCTACTTTTTGATAAAACAGTTAGTGTGTCCGTGTGTGATGCGTGCGATCGCGTGCGTTCCACCGGAAGGTACATCCACAAATCAAGCACACGACACACGTGCGACTAATTGTCGCGTCGGTGAACGATCCTATCGACTGAAGGGCACTTCAAATGATGCGAGTGTAAGGGGCACAATATTATAGTATTATAATAGTTTTTTTTTTTTTTGTTTTCGATGATGTTGTTCTTTCGTTTATTGTGCGCAAGTACTTTGGAATGGAACTCGCCGAAGTCTGTGTTTTTCCATACCGCTGTGTTTTCATGTCTCGAATGAATAAGTGTAGGCAAGCGTGTACCATGTCATCCGCATCAGCTTCACTTTCTGTTCATTTTTGTCTTTCATTCATTTTTAACTCGAAATGAAACGTCTGAACACAAACTGAATTCAAAATGAAAAATGAATTCATTAGTGCTAATTCATTGAATTGAATTCAATGAATTCATTGCTTGTGGCTATGAAATAACATCCGCACGGGTCTATCGATCAGGTTAAGCTACGCTTGCCGCGGTTGGTCTGTGGATGGGTGACTATCTTTACATATCAAGTCTCCTCCGTGCCTCGGAAAGCGCGTTAAGCGCGTTGGTCCCGGCTGTCATTCGTGGATCTTTGACAGTCGTTACGAGTCGTCAGAAGCCCGAAAGTCTGACAACTAGTCTTACCAAGGGGTATCGTATTACCCAGTAACTGGTTTGTGACGGTCAGATAGGCAGTCGCTCCATGTAAAATACTGGTAATCAGGTGCATCCGGTCTGATTGGAAGCCGACTCCAACATAGTTGGGAAAAAAAAATCAACTGTTGTCAAAAGGAACAGCTATTTTTTTTTTAAATATCCGACGAAAAATTTCAACGCAGGAGTGTCCAGAATCGTGTACTGAATCCATGTTAACCGTATTCGCGTCGATGTTCCTGCCACCCTGTATAGATTTTGTCAGTTTCGTGTGAACGTGGAATGAAAAAAAAATGAACTTTCACACGAAGTGGTCAGTCGCAAGCCTGTGAAAATAAACAGTAGCTTGTTAGTTTCTGACTCAGAGTACTGACATTTTTTATAGGATAGTAACATTTTGTTAGATTCCCAAAAAGGGTCAAGTGCGTGTTAGTTATTTATCAACATTATCCACAATTCTATAGTGAAGTGTAGTACAACAACAAAACCCACATTAGAATATTACTATCTCTTACTAACAGAAAGCGCGATAAAAGCACAGTGACAGTTGAAAACTGTCAAAACATGCTGATATCAGAGACTCCAAGTTTACGTAAAGTTCGGCGTATTATGCACGGCATGAACTAAAATAGATACGTCTAGACTTGTACGGGATGAGTATGAGAGTATGGGTATGGTGTCTATGGTTCTTTTTACCGCCTGTGCTGTCCCACTCCTGGGCAATTCCACCGTTCGCTAGCCCGCGCGTCCTCCTTCCAGTTTTGGTGGAATCTGTCCAGTTCATCCCGCCATCTCCTACGTGGCCTGCCACGACCTCGCCTCACTGTCACTTACTTCTCAGGCACTTTCCTTTGTATAATTTGTTTCATCACCTGCTGTGCTCTCGAAAACGGCGAAGGAAACTGGCATATCCTAGAACCAAAATTCGAAGACATGTGACATCCACCAACCCGCACTGGGCCCTCGTAGGGGATTACGGTCCACTCCGTCTCACAGAGAGGAGGCCTGAGTCTCAGCAGCGGGAACATTATAGGGTGATTGCATCCTGCAAGGAATTCTGATAACGGTAATGCTATATCTATCATTGATCACTATCCAAAATCCCTTTTTATGGCACCGACAGACGCTATGGAAATATTTAAAATTATAAACTCGCTAAAAGTACACACAGAACGGGATTTGATGAAATTTCTACAAAGATTTTAAAATTGGTGTCACTTATAATTGCACCCGTACTGAGTTTTAAAATTAACCTATGCATAGAGCATGATCACTTTCCAAACGTATTAAAAACAACTATAATTAAGCCACTTTATAAGAAAGGTGATAAAGCAACCATTTCAAATTATCGTCCAATAGCTTTAATACCGGTATTATCAAGTCTTTGAAAAAGTAATTTATAAATCCCTAAACTCATTCTTTGAAACAAATGATATACTTGCTAAAAAACAATATGGTTTTCGAAAAAATAGAAATTTCAACAACGCAGCAATAGAAATATCAATGAGTTAATTGCTGAAATTGTTAATAATATTGACAAAAAATATCCAATTGCCGCAGTACTTATGGACATGTCTAAGGCGTTTGATCACGTGGATCATAAAATATTACTAGGTAAGTTAGGACGTTATGGTGTCCGAGGAAATATATTAAACTTAATCAAGACTTATTTAAATGGAAGAAAACAAATCACGGTTATAAATAGAATTTGTCCTAATTCTAAGATAGAAGTTGCTCACAGTTCGACCATTAGGTATACAACTTGTGGTGTACCCCAAGGGAGTGTCCTGGGGCCCTTGCTGTTTCTCATATTTATAAATGACTTGCCGAAATGTGCCGATGATCAAACCGTCCTATTTGCCGATGACAGTACACTTATTATACCGTGTAAAAACTTAGAAACATATGAAAATGACATAAAAACTCCATTAATAGCTTATTATATTGGTAACGTAAGAATAAGCTAAAGATATACCTAGAAAAAACACAGGTTACGTTCCAACAAAGATAAAAAAAAAACAAAATTTAAATATATCATACGCAAACCAAAAGATATCGGAAACCAACAAGATTTCTGGGACTTCACTTGGATAGTCAACTAAACTGGAAATGTCATGTAGAAACTGTCTGTAAAAGACTAAACAACTATTCTTATGCACTTTATAGTCTTGCAAAAATAGCAAATGAGTCCGTAGTTTTGATAGCATATAAAGCTTATGTTTCTTCAACGTTACGTTTTGGAATAATGTTTTGGGGAAATTCCACTGACAAGCAGATTGCTTTCAAAGCTCAGAAGAAGTGTGTACGTGCTGTCTTTAAGCTGAAAAAGATTGATAGTTGTAGTCCGTTTTTTAAGAAATATAAACTTCTTACTTTACCCTGTTTATACATCTACGAGACAGCAGTATTTGTAAAATCAAACTTACATTTGTTTCAAACATTAAGATCAAAACGACGCAACAGAGAGATATGTGCTATTCCACACAAAATTGCGCTATATTCAAAAAGCATTTTAGGAATGGCACCCAAAATATATAACATGATACCCAATCAAATAAAAAGTCTTATCTATATACACGATTTCAAAAAGGCTTAATTTATTAATTAAAAAAGCATATTACACAATCAATGAGCACTTAGACGACAAATTATAATTTATTGACATTTTTTAATTATTTTATTTAATAAATTTTCACTTGTTAGTAATTTAAAAGTTTTATTAAATTTAATTGAGTTTTAAAGTTTTTTTTTTAAATTTGGTTTAATATATTGTTATGACTTACTGTCATGTTTAATATAGTGTATTAACAAATGTTTTTTTATGTATTCATTTTGAATTGTTATAATTTAGTTTTATTTATTAAGAATGTCTTGTGGTATTTACTAAATAATTAGAAATTATAATTAGAATATTTGTGCGCCGTTGACGACAAGACATAGCGTTCATTTTGTAAATATTGGCATCTGTACTTTTTTTTTGTTTACCTATGTTCCACAAATAAAATATATGAATATGAATATTATTTACGTTATTATATAGGGTTATTAATAAATAACTTTGTAATCATAGCAGACAAAATAGGTAGGCTCTATACGACGCGCGGTCGTATTGCAGAAGATAGAAGATTATCGAAGCACATGCTTTTCTTGGGATATGTGTATGTGTTAGGTAACTCCAAATACATCCACATTTCCTTAATATATAATCGGTTAAATTGTTTCGTAATGTGTTTGTTCTTTAACTCGACAGTCACTCGAATTGTTTTTTTTATTTACTGGAGGCTACCTATACATTTTTAATCTTGAGTAAACTTGATCGACCTAAAATCAATACCGCCCTGGAGACGGTTGCTATCCGCGAATAAGGCTTGGCTTATACTGCAGTGCCGATATTTAGCACCGATTCCGATAGCAGAAAGGTTATTTACCAAGAAAAGCCACATTCTACGGACCTAGGTACCTACAGTGCAAACTTCGTTTAAGACATGGCTCGGTATCTGTACCTAGTCTCATATAATTACTAAATTATGATTCTTTTATTTTTTTATTCAAAGGATAAGAGGGCCTAAACCAGTGACAATCGCTTTAAAAGCGTTTCATATTCCTACAACGACTTTCAACAGGATTGACATACGGATTCCGCTAGCTTATGTGAATCTAATACATTTTTTACTTTTCCATCATCGATGTCACTGTGTCTAGTTTCCTCTGCATTCGCTTTAGTTTCGATTTATTCCCATTCTTTAAATGTTGTCCCTAGAACAAGCGACTTATTTGTTTTAATCTACGAAGTTTATAAACCGACAGCACCCAGCCACGTGGAAACGGGAGAAGCACTTACCTATTTAATATATTAAAGTAAACGTAAACATTGCTGAAAATCAACCTGTGGCTGCCAGTGTTTACTCATTCAGAATATTTTAAATCTATAATAATGTTAAGTAATAACAGTGGCATGGGTCGATCGAACAGGTTAAGCTACGCTTGCCGCGGTTGGTCCGCGGATGGGTGACCATCTTTACATACCAAGACGCTTCCGTGCTTCGGAAAGCACGGTAAGCCGTTGGTCCCGGCAGTCATTCGTGACAATTGTTACGGTACGACAGAAGCCCGAAATTCTGACAACCAGTCTTACCAAGGAGTATCGTGTTACCCAGTAACTGGGATGTGAACGTTGGATAGGCAGTCGCTCCATGTAAAATACTGGTATTCAGCTACATCCGGTTACACTGGAAGCCGACCCCAACATAGTTGGGAAAAGACTAGGCAGATGATGAAAATGTAATATAAAAGTAAGCTTATTAGGGTCCTATGATAAATGCTACGTGGGTGGACACAAAATAATCGATTTATGGATTGTGAGAATGATAATGTGATGGGAAAAACTTTTTACACTAAATTAACTAACAAAGTATATAAATAATTTTAAAAAATACACTAAAATATCATGCTACGAGAACCCCAAATATATTGGAATAAGGGTACCTAGAAGGATGATGTGATCATTTAAGGTTTACATCACATATACTGTCGTGACGTATCTAGGCCTGGAAAGCGGAAAACCCTACCCTGCAGTGGAACAAATCTTATTGACAGACAAATGCGTGCACTGACTGGACAGGTCCTCTCAAATCTGTGCGGTTCTTTCCTCAAAAGCATGGTCCTCATATGGCCTTACCAAGATTATGTCTCGATTTTAAAAGAGACTTAACTCTGAGTTTGTTTCGGTATTTTTTCTCGGAGTAATCAGTTAGGAGACACCGAACTCATCTAGATTTTAGGGTTCCGTATCCAAAGAGTACCAACGGGACCCTATTAATAAGGCTCCGCAGTCCATCCATGCGTCCATCGGTCCGTCAGTCACAGAGCTGTATCTTTAAAACCGTAATAGGTACACACTTGAAATTTTCACAGAGTGTGTACGTACTACGATGGCCGCTATAACAACAAATAATAAAAATAAAATAAAATTAAAATTAAAATTAAAATTAAAATTAAAATTAAAATTAAAATTAAAATTAAAATTAAAATTAAAATTAAAATTAAAATTAAAATTAAAATTAAAATTAAAATTAAAATTAAAATTAAAATTAAAATTAAAATTAAAATTAAAATTAAAATTAAAATTAAAATTAAAATTAAAATTAAAATTAAAATTAAAATTAAAATTAAAATTAAAATTAAAATTAAAATTAAAATTAAAATTAAAATTAAAATTAAAATTAAAATTAAAATTAAAATTAAAATTAAAATTAAAATTAAAATTAAAATTAAAATTAAAATTAAAATTAAAATTAAAATTAAAATTAAAATTAAAATTAAAATTAAAATTAAAATTAAAGGACCCCTTTTATTTTTAATTTGATTTAATTTTTTATCCTTATAAGAAAAGTATTTTTGCACTAAAATATTAAAAAAAAAATGTAGTGTTAAATATTGTACGGTGGTACGGGACCATTCGTGTGCGATTACAACTCGTACTTGGCCGCTTTTTACACACATTAATTTTTTATTGTGTAAAAGTGTTTTTTTTTTAACCAATTTACAGAAATAAGTACCCATTATCATTTATTTGATACGTGTTATGCGTACGAGTATAAGTCCTGCTCAACAAATAAGACTAGTTTATTAAAACGAGACTCCAAAATAATAAAGGCACATTAATTTCAAGTCAAGCCGAGTAGGTACTACGAGCAACAATGGGTCTAGGAATGGATAAGACTAGGAAAATATTGACCTTGCTTTGATATTGACCTTTGTATTATTGACCCCTATGACCACATAATTCTCTTTTAGCACACGACTACAAGCTATTGCGAGCAATGGTGGCCCTGTGGTAACTGCCCCGACTTACGAGTTGTTGGTCGTGGGTTCGAACCCAGGCGCTTTACTTTGTGTAAATAATTTCATCACCACTGCTCTCAAAACGGTGAAGGAAAACATTGTGAGGAATGAAACATTGTACCTTTTCTGTTTCTTCATTATTTGCGGTACGAGCTATGTGAGAATAGATTAGACATAACATCGCGTCTTTATTCCGCGCCACCCACAGATCCAGTCTCCGGACTGCTACTGGAAAATTCCTGATGGAAACACCCCATACCACTTTGTCCGACCTGGGATTTGAACGAGGACCCCATGCTCAGTAGTTGTACTTGTGACCACTAAGCCATCGAGGTAGTTATGAATGACTAGTGGTAACAAAATGGCCGTTCAGCAAGGATTTGTTTCTGTAAACTATAAGGCTTGTTCTTTTTTTATTTTATTTTTTTATTTCTGTAAGTAGGTTTATACAAACACTTTTACACGTCAAACATTTTTTTTTTAACTAGATGAGGCTGGCGTTTCCTATCTGACTACTTTGAGAAGAAAGGCCGAAACAAACTCAGAGGTCACAGTCTCTTTTAAAGTCCAGACATAATCTTGGTCAGATCATGTGAAGACCATGTAGGTTAGTGTCTGAAATGGTCTTTTGAGGAAAGAACCACACAGAATGAGTGGACTTGTCCAGTCAATGCAAGCGTTCCTTCGTAAACTATCATATGTACGTGACAAAGTCGTAATTTCATGAAACCTGGAACTGGAACCTGAATGTTTCGAACTTCTGAAATTTCGTGGAGACGTAACTTCATGTTACTTCGAATGAAGTGACTTCGAAACTCTTAAGAACGTAGTGTAAGTACTTACTATTAGGTACTTAGTTTGAGTGTACCCGGTCTTGTACACCATGCCAGACTTAAGCACTTCCTAGAATATATTATACCTAATTACAATTCCTAATTATAATTATTTATTGCCAATAGCTTTTGCCCACGGCTTCACTTTCGTGGAGGTCCAAAATTATCCCGTGGTAATATACAGGTTGTAAGGGACAGCCCTCCACAAACTAACAGGGTGCATTCAGCTCCTTATTTAAAATGAAAAAAGCAGCAATGGACTCGGCGGCCGAAGGCTCACTGCGCTGCAGTTCACTGCGCGCGTTTTGCCATGGTAACGATACATTGCGTGGGAGGTAATAAAACAAATCAGGTTTATTGGATTCCCATAACGTTCCTGAAATAATTTCATGTACTGGTCATCTTAGTATAGTATACTGAATTCACCCCATCAGTCTGCGGAGGGCTGTCCCTTACACCCTGTATAAGATATGAAGTATCCAATGTCCCAAAGCAGGTCATGGTCTATCCGTGTGCCAAATTTTGTCCTATCCCGTTCAGCCTTTAAGGCGTAAATGGTAACAGACAGACAGACATAGTCACTTTCACATATACAATATTAACGTATGGATTATCCCCGCCGTAATATGGTGTTCTTAGATATAGCTCGTGTGAGGTACGGGAGAATTTTTCCTAAATGCTCCTATGCAGCATGAAATTATAATACTCTACGATGAACATACTGCTTCTTTTGTTTTAGTGGCTACTGATCACTACCTAATGTATTCGAAGGAACTAAGCGTACTTATTACTATCCAAGGAAACGTTCTTAGTGCCAAATTCACCAATGAAACTGAACGCGATCAGCACCTCGAAAACTGCGTTCAAGAGCTGTCATTCTCAATATTCCACAGCAATTATGACACTAACAGCTCTTGAACGCGGTTTAGATGTGCTGATCGCGTTCAGTTTCATTTGTGAAATCCGCCCTTAGTTGTGGTATTCGGATACTGACATTTTAACGTTAGTTAACTTTGGGTACAGCAAGATATTCATCATCTGTCTGTACTTTTTCCCAACTTCGTTGGGATTAGCTTCCAGTCTAACCGGATGCAGCGTCATACTAGTATATTTTACATGGAGCAACTGCCTATCTGACCTACACAACACGTTACTGAGTAACACGATACCCTTTGGCAAGACTGCTTGACAGACATTCGGGCTTCTGACTAACCGTAACGACTGTCAATGATCTTCTAATGACAGCCGGGATCAACGACGCAATGTGATTTCCGAGGCACGGACGGGTCGGTATGTAATGGATAGTCACCCATCCACGAATCCACCTCGGCGAGCGTTGCTTAACCTTGAAGATCGACTCGTGCGGTTGTTATTATTTAAACACGAGCCCCTCAACCTACTAGGTTTTTGGAACGAAGTTCTTTTACGCGGCTTGCAGTAGGAGTAAACTGGCAGAAATCGTCAAGCGAAAAAGCGTTCATACTTGTATGCCCCCTCCATGCGACTTTCTTCTTTCGAATTCGCAATTCACCATAGAGAGTGAAAAAAATTGCACTGTGAACTTGGTCAAAATGTAAATCCAAGATGGCGGCTGTGACAATTTTGTTTTTGTTTTAAAGTATACGTGAAGAGGAACTTCGTTCCTGACGGGGCTCCTCCTACCGCACACATTTTTTTTTAATACAAATGTTTAAAAAAATAACTTACCTAATCTCTATTTCAAGCCAACCTGGAACATGTACGAGTATGTATGTGACTAGAAATATCGAGCTCTTGGTGATTGTGTTCAAATTTGGTCTAACCTTTAGCCAGCGCTCGATATAATGTGAGCTGCATGCTGCAGACGACCAGCTAACTAGCCTGTTTTAGTAGGTTCTTACTACACAGCTTTGCATTGTTGGATTTTTACCATAATTAGTCAATTGTGTAGATAAATAATATGAAAAAACAAAGCTGAATCTGAATTGTAATTGAATCCAGCCGTGGTGAAGACGATACCGTATAACTACTCAGATATATAGGTACATATGTGTACTGATATACTATCTCATTCTGAAGTCACATTCATTAATTTGACATGAACCAAGCAATGGAACTCAGAACGATGATGACTTCTGAGTGATTTTCTTTCCAAGAAATAAAATACTTTATCCAACTTGAGCACACTGCACATAAGCAGCAATCACAACAAACACAAACCCGCCAGCTCACTCCACAATAATCTTTAAAGCACAAAACCTAAGTGTATTAACTCTCTAACTCAGCCAGGCAATAAAAACAAAAATTGCGAACATTGTAAAATGGACGCTATTTCAAATAATAACAGCGTCTATATTTCAGAGTAAACAACAGTGGCTGGCAGGCACGCCAAGGGAACTTTCAAAGTACTAACAGACCAATAAAAGTTTGTCCAATCAAGTGGACGGCTAACAGCAAATAACATCGGGAGTCACCGCTCGTGACGTGTAACAGACCTCAGTAGTGGACGACACTTCTACTGGATGATTCAAGACGATGGAATTGACTATAGACCACACTTGTTACTTGTGAAGATGTGGCAAATTATATTTTTTGTCTTATTAGAGGTGAAATTGTACTAAAGCACCACATTTTAGAGCTTCAAGTTAAATATTATATGTAGGCTGAGAACCCATGGCTGTGGCGTGACATGGTGGAAAATTATAAAAATACTTGCTTTTGCCCGCAGCTTCGCCCACGTGGAGGTCGGAAATTATCCCACGGGAACGTACTGCCAGGACAAAAAATTTCTTAAATGTTATTCCAGGTTATAAACTATCTACGTAGAAACTCAGCCGTTTTTTCGTGATTGAGTAACAAACATCCGAAATCAACATACAAACTTTCAAGTTTATAATATTATTAATTATAGTAAGATAAGATAATAAGATGACTTAAAGATGAGTAAAACTTTTCAAGAGAGAGACGAAGCCTAAAACAGCGTAGGTACCCTAAAGTAATGCATTGTAGAAAGGAAAAGCAAATCGCAGGTGTACAGGGTGTAAGGGACACCCTCCGCAGACTGATGGGGTGAATTCAGTATATTATACTAAGATGACCGGTACATCGTTATGAGAATCCAATAAACCAGATTTGTTTTATTACCTCACACGCGATGTATCGTTACCGTGGCAAAAAGCGCGTAGCAAACGGCAGCGCAGCGAGCCTTTGGCCGCCGAGTATTTCAACATCCATTGCTGATTTTTTATTTTATTTTAGTTGTTTCATTTACATAAATGGAGTGCTGCGTGCAGAGAATTTAAATTTACATTGAAATAAAGGAATCATCATCTGCCTAGCCTTTTCCCAACTATATTGGGGTCGGCTTCCAGTCAAACCGGACGCAGCTGAATATCAGTATTTTACATGGAGCGACTGCCTATCTGACCTCCACAACCCAGTTACTGGGTAATACGATACCCCTTGGTAAGACTGGTTGTCAGACTTTCGGGCTTCTGACGACCCGTAACGACTGTCAAAGATACACGAATGACAGCCGGGACCAACGGCTTAACGTGCTTTCCGAGGCACGGAGGGGTCTTGATATGTAAAGATGGTCACCCATCCACGGACCAACAGCGGCAAGCGTAGCTTAACCTGATCGATTGACCCGTGCGGCTGTTATTTTTTAGCCACAAGCCCCTCCAACTACCCCAATTGAAATAAAGGAATAGTAACTGAAAATACGATAAAAAAATGAAAATTTTCCTGGGAATATTTCCGGTGGAATATGATTCAAAATAAGGAGCCGAATGCACCCTGTTAGTTTGCGGAGGGCTGTCCCTTACGTCCTGTATAGACGCTCTTTATTGGCCACTGAAATCTGTGCACGTAGATTCAGATACTGATGTATCTGTCGCAGAAAGATGGTTGAAGCCGTGATGTAGATATCCCTAGGGATATGGCTTATATCGTAATATAGTTATATGAATGCGTTTCATAACTATCTTACTAGGAATATAATATGACAAGGCCACGATCGAGTAATATAATTATTAGAGCACTCTGACCAGATAGGTTTTATTAGGTCAGAATAAGCAAGCTGAAGTGGCAATGAGCCGGCCATAATAGCCGTAGAATCGATGAGCATTGGGGTAGTTGTGTTCTTGAGTGGAGACCGCGAATCGGCAAACGTAAGGTAGGACGCCCTCAGGCTAGGTCGAGCGACGATCGGTAGCAGCTGGATGAGAATTGCCGAGAATAGAGCTGAATGGCGTGCAATTGGCGAGGCCTATGTACATCAGTGGACTGCAGCAGCGGCCGGCGAGCGCTATGGTGAAATTGGTGGCCGTAACAAAATTAGGCCACTCTGACAGTTACGAACCACTTTCTTATAACTATATTACGGTATATAGCTATATCCCTAAGGATATGACTATATCACGGCTTCAACCATCTTATTGCGACATATCCATTGACCCTCCTAATATCGACTACAAAACTAGACCCAGTAACGATTGCACGGCCCATTCAACACAAAAAGTAAATTAATTATAAAATTATAGTAATCCACGAAAACTGAACCCTTCTCTAGAACTCGGCAAACAGTTCTAATTGCTGAGTGTGCGTGACCAAACCGTGGGATCCAACATATGCCACCACTAAGCCAACTATTATAATCACAACTATGCTCGATAATTTGCCACTAGACGTAGTATGTGCAATCGATATGACATGCTACGCCCAATTTTTGGACAAGCTCTTTTGTTGTGGGTAAAACGATTCAGAAAATGACGACCACTCTTTCCGTTTCCCTTAAAAGGTATTAGGCTTTTTTTAGTAGGAAACTTCCTCCCTGATCTAGTCACCATTCTGTTAACATTATGGCAGTATCCCACCAAGGTCTTTCTGAAGGTCATTTAATTTTTGGAGCTCAACGACTTTTTTTGGACATGGTCCGATCATTAATAGGCTGTTAAGTCCATGAGAAAATTTTAATGCATCGTGGCTAGAGGCAACGACACATGTCGATCGATCACGGAGGTTAAGGAACGATGGCGAGGTCACGCCTTGGGTGCTACCGTTGGGTTGTTTGCCCCCACCGACCCTCCGAGAGCGAGGTAAGCAATCAGTCTTGCTAGAACAGTGCAAGCGGTCAGACGGCCGTCACACATACTAGGGCTACTAGAGTGGAAACATGACAAACTATTAAGTAAACACATCATATTTTGAAATGACATGCACCAAATCGTGTAACCAATCTAACTCTTCCTTTGGGTTTTTCAGAAGGTCCGTAAATATGATC
The DNA here is from genome assembly GCA_947568875.1 of Fissipunctia ypsillon. Taxonomy (NCBI): domain Eukaryota; kingdom Metazoa; phylum Arthropoda; class Insecta; order Lepidoptera; family Noctuidae; genus Fissipunctia; species Fissipunctia ypsillon. The sequence continues at coordinate 29,821,609 of OX387643.1, forward strand.
AGATGTGATAGCTCCGTCTCGCGTAGGTTTAAAAACGTTAACTCTGTACTATCCAGAGTGAAACATTTCTGGAGAAGAACTAATAGCATGTGATGTCGTTGACTCCTACCAACTGTACCAACAAGACTAACAAGTAAAACAATATAGAAGAAAGGAGATCATTTAAAATTATAACAAAAGGGTCTTGCGATGTCCTTTCTTTTCTTATAGAGCTCATTTATCCAAAACAAAAGACAACAACGGGGGTTATATCACTAAAATTAGCATAAGTTTATCGATAAAGCAAAAGTTTTTCGACTTCTGACTTGCTGAAACAACTACCAACAACATTTGAAGATATTTTCAAAGAGACTAGAGCTGCTTATGCCACTCAGTCACTCATCCAAGACCAAGACACGGCCTTATAGATTAAGAACCGATCTGCGTGTTTGCTATTCAACACTAAAAGCCTAAGAATATACGATGATAAAATCCTGAACGAAAACCTACACCCCTACTTTCAAAGACCTTCGAACGTTGGCATTGCACGTTGGCAATGCGAAGTCGTTTACTTATAAAGAGTAAGAGTATAATTGTTTGTTTTAGTTGTTTTGTTAATCTCTAGAAGTACTGGGGGCCAACCACCATCTCTTCAAGCAGTATTATTTTAATGTTACTTCAGTGTGAGAAAGAGATGAAGCTATACAGTACGTCTAGCTCCATCTCTTTCCTACACTCACGTAAGACTAAAATAATACTGCTTGGTGGTGGGCTCCTGATCCGATTACAATATTTTTTTCACTGACATAAAGCCACTATTGCCGGTTGACATACGATATTATTTTTGTTAAGACAAGCACGCGGACGAATTCACGGACAGAAGCTAGAATACAATATATAGTAGCTTAGTATAGAAGAAGTTGTTTCTACCCGATGTCGGTGCTGCTTGCTAGTCATGGCCAGCTACTACGGCGATTTTCAATTTGATTCAGTATTCATGCAACAAGTTCGAGAATTTGTTAACTCATTATTTGTGTTGATGATATTGGAGATTTCTAGGTTTCTTTTTGACTTAATGATGATTGATGCTGGCCAATAATTTGGATATTAGGATGAACTAAAGCTATTTAATCAATTTCGTTAACTTTATACGTATAACTGGATGTCAAAACCTGGAGCCACCACGATAGACAGTGCTGACTGGTAATTAAAGGCGAAACTACATTACTTACGTTCAAAACACACACGTAATAAATAACGTAGGAAGAAAAATCATATTCAAAACAAAAAACCCTATAGAATTACATAAAGAAATCGGTCAAAACCATTCCACGCCCTTCAAGGCGAGGAGCGAAACTCGTAAAAATGATAACTCGTAAAAACAGTCATAAAAAATATGTAGCTACGCTAATATGCGGTTCGGTCGAAGCGTGATTTCGATATGAATAATTCTGAATATTTTGTTTATTTTAGTTTTGTTTTAACGAGATTTTTATCCTATTTCGCGACTTTATAACATTTAAATCTGCTGTAAGTACCTAATTAATTAATTATTTTATTTTTAACTGCTGCTGTCGTTTTCAGGATTTAACCAGTAATGGAACCAAATAAGGTTAATATTTCATTTATACACCAATATTTTTGTGGATGTCTTTCTTTTCGTAAAGAATAGCTTTGTTTTTTCTTGGTAAAACAGTTTTTGGTTTCAATCTACGGTTGTGGGCGAATATGATGTATGAAAGTAAACGAGGCAAAAGGAGTATGTAAAGATCGTAGCAGCGTTCTATAGTTTCTGCCTACCTCCACAGGAAGAAAGCGTGAGTTTATGTAAGTATGTATCTAAGGTATTTATTAAAGTTTGACTGCCATCAAGTGGATAACCAGCAATTTTCAGTTAAAGTCAAATATCCTTCGAAATAACTTGTCGTTTAGATTTTTACATAAATATACGGACTTCGTTGAAATTAATCAAATCAAAAGTCATTTATTCAAACTAGGCTGAGAATCAGCACTTTTCGAACGTCAAAATAATAAAAAAGGTAAACGTAATTCACTTGACATAATAACGTGTGGCAGACCTGAGTCAAGTGAACTACATTATAATATAATAATATTTTTTTTTTTTTCACTTCAAGACACAAACATCATTGTAGCCCTGTCTCTTGTACTAGGGTTCCTGTATCACAAGAGCCAAACTTAAAAACAAACAAATTATACTTTTTTATAATAAATTCGAGACCATAAAGACCGATACAAACCACAACATAATACCCAGCTGAACAATAGTCTGGCGTTCCATCAACTTTCACAGTTACCAAAACCTATTAAGTTCAAGACGTTAGTATTTTAATAAATGAGAGAACGTCACAGCCATTCTCCCAACTTGAAATTAACTTTGCGCCCCTGGGACTTGTATGAAAGCTATGAATACGGTACGGCATACTGTGGAGCCATTGTTGGAGGCAGTAGACGGCAGTTCTTGAAGTTGCAACGGAACTTGGGTTTCAGCAGCGCCATTGTGGCCTTGTGGGTCGGCCGCCAAGCTCTGTTGGTTTTTGATGGTGGCCGATGACCGCATGAATACGTGTGATTTCTATTGAAGTTTTGGAGATTAGAACTTTGTTTAGAAGTTTGTTTTATTTCTTTCAATATTGGAACAATTATTCTAGTTGTTGTATCTTGTAAGTATAGGTAAATCAACTGCTATTCTAAATATCACTCATTAAAGACATACGTATCACCCACTTCAGCACCCTAATTGCGCAACACACTAACAATCAGAATCTGAATTAATTTGAAACATATTGCTAATCCATTGCTTCATACGTTCGAAAAATTTGTCAGCTCAACAACGTAAATAACGCAATGAATGTTGTTGAAATGTCAAAATGAAACCGATTCCTACTGTAAGTGTTACGCAATTACCCCGCTGAACCTACACACTGTCTAAGAAATTAATTATCAAATATCACCAAATTTTATAAGCCTGATCAAAATATAAGTGTACTAAATCATAGAACTGACTGCCTCGTTAGTCTAGTGGTAGCATGCGGTACTGCTAAACATGAGGTCCCGAGTTCGATTCCCGGGTCGAGCAAAGTGTCATTGGGTTTTTCCATCTGGAATTTCTCAGTAACAGCCAGAAGTCTGGATTTGTACCCGATTGATGGCAATAGGCTCGCCCCCTATTACATGGGCCTTAAAAAATAACAGGCGAAATGTGGGTGTACTATAGGTGCACAACTGCCTAACCCTTCGAGCATTAGAGGCGTGATGTTATGTTATGTAAACCATAGAAATAGTTTTTTATCGACCAGCTACGATGTCTACGGCGTAGCCGCGTAGTGCTACGCGACGCTACGCTACGGTAGAATACTACACTGATTGTAATGTTTAATAGTACAATCAGTACTACAAAGTGGAGAGATTATTTTGTATTCTGTCCTTCTATCTCCATAAATCAAAATAGTAGGTGTACAGCTAAGTAGGCACGAATACCTATATTCAAATTCGCATCCACGAATATGTCGCCGAACCTTCACAATAAGATATAGTGACTCATGAATGTTTGTCTCCGATCGAGGTGAGTAATTTTCCATTCAAATTACTTAGAATATCTACTTTTTATGTTACTACTAGCTATGCCCCGTGACTTCGTTCGCATGGAAGTCGTAATAAGATACACAATATACTAAAATAATAACAGCCACATTTTTATAAAACTTCCTCGTCCCCTGACCCGCTGCATTGCATCGCTCGCCCGCGCTGTCACTTCGTTTTCGCTTAGCGTTCTTTCTGATTTTTTTTCTTTTTGCTCGGCTCCTAAGGATCGTAGCGTGTTAAAAGGTCTATAACCATCCTCAAGAATTGGACTACCGAATGCACAAAGAATTTTTCTAATCCGACTGGTAGTTCCAGAGATTAGAGTTTTAATTTTTTGCGGAACCCTAATTATTTTTTTTAAATAAAAGTAGCGTAAGTTACTCCTTATAACATCAGCTATCTGCCAATGAAAGTCCCTTCAAAATCAATCCAGCCGTTTCAGAGATTAGCCGGAACAAACAGACAGATGGACAGACAGACAAAACATTTTTTTGTTATATGTAAGATCCGTATATATTGTTATTTTGACATTACAAGCAGACAATTCAATTTTATTTGTATGTACGTATGTATAGAGTATAGACTACGTGTTACATTAGTACATAATAATTAGTAGCTCTATCTACCGTACACGTAACCAAGCAATGTATAGTATACGCTATAATAAAGCCCGCTAGTCTAATTCAAAGGCTAAACCGGCCGTAGATGGTATGTCGCTACGCTGACATCACATCACTGGGAATTACTAATGAGGGCGCGGTCCCAATGACAGCGGGAATGCATGCCAAAGCTGATTTTAGGAATTGATGCGTGCATTCATTTAATATAGATTTGGTTGAGTTTAGGATACGTTCTCAATAAAACAATTTGTGAATCTGATATCTTCTTTGTGAGAAAAGGTTTTAGTTAACCAGTTTTTTTTTGTGTTTTTTTTTTTTGATAAGGCATCGTTTTGAATTCTAAAACTAACATATATCACTGTTACTGGCTTATCCACGTCATCCATTTATCATGAGTCACGATGTTGTTATATTGGAAAAACTGAAACAAGTAGTTGCATCTTTTCTTTCTTCTTGCAACTTTACATCACAGATTTAGCTGAGGATTAAATAGACGTTGCATCAGCAATGTTTTTAATGTAATAGAAAATTATACACACTGACTTTAACACGAACAAACAGACGGGTAAAACTAAGAATAAAATGCTAATGTCCTTACAAGAGTAACCTTAGACAAAATGTTTTATTTAAATTTGGAAACACCACAAGTCTTCAGGGATGAAAGCGGAGAAACGAAATGTCAGACCTTTGAATTAACCTTGAAATAAACTTATGTGGGTACTTCAATGTAATTACGTCATCTTTGATGTGTATACAGGATATTAAGGTTTAATTTTAATGCAAGTGCAGAATTTATCTTTGTGGAAAGAAAATGAAAATAACACGTTAGAAATTGTTACGAAAAACGTTGTTTTGTAAGAGTTAAGCTCGTGTAAAGCTCGACGGCATGGCAAATCGATATTTGAAGAAGGATTTTTCAACTCGATTATAATAATACACTCTAGTAAAGCTGAGGCCACAGCTTTGTCGTATTTATTGTGTAAATAATTGCAGTGTATTGCAGTAACTGTAGAGCGTAAACAAAAAGGTCAATGGAAGCGATGGCTTGAACAAGGCAACAGGCAGTACCCTATAATTATACACAATTTGTCAACGAGAATTTGATTGCATTTTAAAACGCATTGCAAGTAAATGTGACATCTCTATGCAAGAAGTTTAAAGTTTTAAATTGGCTTTGGCTAACTTTTGAATCAACCATAGTTGTTATCATAAAAGTGCAACATAATCTACCTATACCTTAAAATCTCTTTATCTCCGGTACAACCATTCAAATGTTAATTCGAAAGCGTATTCAAACCCGTTAATCGCTCATCACTGGTCCCGCTAACAGTCGCGACCCAAATCATCAATGCATGTTAGTCGGCCTGACACCTGGCTTTGCTACTGAACCGCCCTGACTGATGGCGGTAGCTCATCGCGTCTATACAGCCTAATATAGAAACGATTAAATATCTCGTCACATATGTTTGTTTATTTAACGAGAGTAAGGCTGGTCACAAACCGTGACGCGTATACGCGGCTGATTGTTGAATTATATAGTCACCTAATGTTTGTCGTTATTAATGATAAGTTGTAAATACATGTGTATTCGGTCAGCAACAAAGTTAGATGGATTTGTTGTAGTCATTCATTTTGGTAATGACTACTGTTATACTTACTTAAATTAATCACGAGATTTTGGGAAGAATATAGATGGAATAAACCTTGTTTGATTTTTTTAGACTGCACACATTTTTATCAAACAAAACACACTTACTAAGATTTTATAAATAGTTTGCTATCATCAAATGGAACCATTACTCCTTGTATCGTGGTCAACACTTGTTCTACAAATAGTTGCCACGTGTGGAGATCTCACGCAACACAACGCTAGTTAAATATTAAAAGTGCAGTTAGCGACTGTGCCAGTTAACCCCATGACTGGCTACAGTTACTGTTAGCCCATAATTGAACGTAGTAACTAGATTACGTGGCGTTTTGACATAAAAACTTCAGAAAAAAGTGTGATCGTGTTTTAGAGTTTGTCTGTATGTAAGATTTTTTAAGTGTGTTAGTTTGGAAATTAACATACAACGTGTATCTGGACGTACGACGTTAAATTAAAACGAGCACACTACTAGTCCATCGAAACATTTTAAAACACGAGGATTAGTAGTTAATGGAAAATTAAAAAATTGCAGTTCTCAAACAATATAAATAGCAGAATCAACTGCATAAAAAGTAAACACGCTTTATCTACGAAAAGTCACTGACCAACGGTGCGGCGCGGGGTGCGGGGCGCGGCGGCGGCTATGTTTACCTTTTATTACGGACTCAGATCTACATCATATTGAAAAATAAGAAAATGAAAAATAATTTTCTGTGGTAAAGTATTCATTGGATTTGATTGATTGTTTGTATACGGGTAAAGAATATGTTTATTTTTGCGTGGTTTAAAGGAATGTCAATAGCCCTGTTCCACCTTGTATAATAGAACAAAATGTAGAATACCTGAGTTTAACACACTTACCTTGATCACACGTACCGAGTAGATAGGCGAGACAGCAAAATGATACAAGGCTGAGAGAGTTCGGTGGACGAGTAGGTGTTTACACGTATTTTTTAACTTGGCTCGGAGTCAGTCAGTCAGTTCAGTTTCGACGCAGACAAGTGAGACAATGAATCGCAAAAGATAAATTATAAATTGTCTGAATATGGTCATACCGCCCCTAGCACAAGAATTAAGGATATTTTACAGGAAAAGGAAAATTATATTTTCTTTATAATTATATAAATAATATTATTAATAGTCAAGCAAGAACACAAGAACTTGATGAAAATACTACATACAAGAATCGAGGGAAACGGTAGCGAGCTGAGAGTGATGTGAGTGTGCCGAGTGGCGAGTACACGCACCGAGTGCATGTTTACACCGGCCAGTGGGCAAGCGAGTCAGTGCGGGAAGCGCGGGGGCGGGCACTCGGTCTAGTAAATAGAACAGGGTTCGAGTGACTATCTTGCCCTTTAAATCGGCCGAGCGGTCGGCAGAGCACTCGGTGATGTATTTACACGTATTTACCGAGCACTCGGCCGAGAGCATTGTCTCGCCCATCTACTCGGTACGTGTGATCAAGGCATATCTCTTGAACCTAAAGGGTGAGATGAACAAAAGACAGTCGAAATCCACTTTTAGCGAAGTTTCATCTGAGTAAGTTCACCTTTGTTTGCCATCGAATACTAGCGGGTAGGTAATGCGTTTGCTAATTTGATCATTGAGTGTTCGATCCGTGTCATATGTTCAATCTATAAGGAATTTTGGCGATTCCTTTTTGTTCCCGTATTACTAACTCAAACTTTTGACTCGCAGATTCACAATCGAATATTAAGGTAAGATGATTATACCAGTCGTGCGTGATTAATTCTTGAAGCTATGATTCCCTAATCAAAGTGAGATTGAGAACTGATAATAGTATAGTAGCTTCATATGTCTAAAAATAGGTAGATAGTGTAGACTACTCTTCAGGGATTATGGCCGTGTGTGACATATTGATACGATGTGTTGTATCTACGTATTTCGATACAGTTTCATTTGGTTTGACAAATTAGCTGTCAGACAAATTATGTTAACGTGTGTGTTTGAGGTGGTTTTATTTTGGTATGTGATAATATTTTGTAGTTCAAAATTATGTATAATTACTTTTTGATGTAAATTTCTTTTGCGTTAATGAATAGGAAGATTGAATGGTTTGTTTATAATTATCATTATTACACTTATTGTACGTTTTTGAGAAAGTGTTGACCTTGTTATTAATTTCATTTGACATTCACAGCTGTTTATCTAAAAGGAAACACAAATTATCGACATTTAGTTTATTGACAATAGTTATTTATAAATATTTATATTTATTATTTAGTTTATTGATGAAATTATTATTTTTTATTACAATAAACGCGAAGTGTAGTAGACTATATCTTGTTCTTACGTTTTCCAATCTTGTAAACAATGCAACTACACAGTATTTATCAGAAAAAATCTCTCAAGCGGGCCATTGTTTTTTTTACAGTCTTGGAAACTATAAAAAGAAGAGTGTATTTATGTACTTACATAAGTGTGTATGTTCGCTTCCATGTTGACCTGGGGATTAGAGAAAAACAAGGTGTATCAGGTGCATGTATACTGGGGGAATGCCTTAGGGGGGAGGAGGGGAGTAAATCTAAGATTGGATAGCGATCAAATAAAAAGAATCTTAGCAGCCGATCATGCCTTGGTTTTCACGAAACACAGTATTAGAGAATTGGGCTTAGAAATGTATACCTATTTTTAAGATTTGTTTTTAATTGTCCTGTCATTTATTTAATCCAGTTTCACGCTTAGGGTCATCATCAAATATGATCATTTTTTCAATCACTTGCGGTAGTCCGATGAGCTGAATTTTGGCTCATCCATGCATCTCTGAGGACTGTACAATATTATGATGTAATATAGCTGATTTTGATGAAACAGATGGAAATAATGACCCTAATTTTTTTTTCATGTCTTTGATTATGTGTATATTGCTCAGTGATAAAAGAGTTAATTGGGCGAAGAATAATTATCCAATCAGCTAAATAAGTAGGTATCTAACCGGACTGATTCGCTCTAGCGCACTCAATTTTCTTAAATACCACGCCTTATAGTTCTATATATCAGCCAATTAATACCTGTACCGCAAAAGGTACCAGTCATCAGCACTGCACCATTGTCGTCTAACCCTAAACAGTGTTTCTTTCCACAAACAAGTAAAACTTCGAATGGACTTACAAAAGGCTTTTTTAACCCATCAAATAAACACTCATCTATAATTTATTTATAAACGCCTGTCTCAATACATACTTCCTCATTTAATAAAACCTATAAAGTTCAATTTCATAGAGCGTGTTTCTTTCAAACTCACCTAAAAGAAAGGAAAGGATGGCTAATACTAGAAGGAATGTCGACCTTATAGACCAAAACAATAGCCGGTACACAATATAAAGGTCTTGTGTGGTCGGATTATAGGACAATAATATACTCTAAAACAATCACACAAAGTTGGTTTTAGTTTGCGATAAAAATATTTGACTTTTAAACCTTTATGTAAAAACAAATGAGACTTAACTGTTCAAGGGATATGGTTGTTTCTGATCAAAATAATACGTTTTGACTTTAGTACTTAAGTAATTAATTCTCGCTTTCACAATAATAATTTAATACATAAAATATATATACTTTAAAATTTACTTTTACTTTCTACGTTCTTCCCCTTTATGGAAGCAGCCAAACCTCTTGGACAAAAGTGACCAAATTATTTGCAGCACACTAATATCCATTTTAAATGTGGCCTTGGACGACCGAGCGTGGTTGCAAGCCACACTACCTACTAGCTTACTATAAAAAATTTATAAACATTTAAAAATATAACAACTAATAGCCCACCAGTATTGGGAACAGGGTCCAAATTACCGCCAGTCAGGGCTCCAGAGAGAGGGACCTCCTAACAATGCGAGCCGTGTCCAGAAGTACCGCTTTCTGAATCAAGCCCTTAATCCAGCTACCCAACGAGAGCCTCCTTAGGTGTTGGTCGAGGCTCTTGGTAATTAAGCCATTGGCTGCGCCATTATTATTTTAAAATGTCTTTGACATATCTTGGGACCCTGGGGTCCCGGACCTTTGGAAGGCGTACGAGGGGCCGAAGCCAACTCGCAGAGGCCACTTCTATAATTTTAAATGATGAGGAGGCACCAATCAACGATTATCCCTGTATGCACTAAGCAAGTACACCCGAGGACAACCCGTGGTTGGTGCAGGACTACTGCAGAACATGGAAACAAAACGTACTGGGCTATGAGTTTAGGTGGCTGTGGACTGGTTACCTAGAACTATGGAAAGATTTTGGCCCCTGCCTGACCAATATTTTATACACAATACACAGATAAAATGGCAGGGGGTGACTTGTACTACATTCAATAATGGGCCCCCGAAAACGGTCGTTAGCACATAGTGTCGTAGCGACAAGGGGGCAACATGTCCTGAGGTGCTTATGAGGAGTGGAGAGGTATTCCATGGCTATCAGGACCATCCCGGAAGTACGCTCAAGATCTCTACCAGCATCTTACTGGAATACTTCCTTTATTATTATTATTTTAAGACTGTTAGCTTTTAAATTATGTAAATATTATGTCATAAAAATAATAAAGTAGGTATACTTGGTAAATATATAAGAAGACTTGCATGTAGTCACATGTATCAGTATACAAGTCTAGTAAAATATTAATTCTTCCTTTTGGGAACTTGATTTAAGACATAACAGGAAATAATGTCCTCTAAGAACTTTCGTGAGTACTTGTTGGACAATATCCATACTCCATACATAATATAATATTATAACTGCGGCGGTAACTTTGTCTACCTGTCTGTTACCTTTTTACGTCTAAACCACCGAACCAATCGTAATGAAATGGGGATAGGCAGCCTGGGGACCTGGACCTGGACATAGGCTACTTTTGATCTTGGATATTTGTATCAAAAATGATGAAATGCTAAATACAGACAGGCGAAGTTGCGGGCAACAGCTAGTTGTGAAATACACCTTTGATGTGCTTGTAATTAAATACCGTACCTTTTTATGTAGGTAAGTACATTAATTTACAAATAAATAATTATATTTATGTAAAATGTTAAATATGTAGGTACTTAGGCTAAACTATTTATTGTTGACATTGAATACACGCTTCTGTTAAAGAATACTGACCTACGTATTTCTCTAGAAGTGTGTAAGTGTCCATACTTACATCTAGCTAGAGAAACACTTAATTCGTTTTTTGTAACAATGGCGGTATGGCCCACTGGCTGTAAGTACAGCGAGTTCATAATTTCATGTTCTATCAGAAAAACCATTACGGTTGCAGTACCTACGTGTCACCAAATACTTTTATTTCATAATTTTCATAGGTAAATAAATACATAGAATGTTCTTAGTTTATACAAATGAACCCCAAAAGTTAAAGAAACTGCTGAAAAATCGAGGTAATTTGAACTTAATTGTTAATTGCCTGAAAAGCCGGTGTATACTATCTAGTAATATACCTAAATTCTTGCTAACCTAACCTAACATCGGCTCTTTCGATCAATCAACAGTACCTACTATCAACAGTACCTACTATCCACGATATTTTTTAAAAGCTTCCAAAATGAACACCCGAAAATCCCTTTTAAAAGGTTATTTGCATCGCCCTTTCCAAACACCGAACGAACCTGAAATTAACCAGTTAAGCCAATTTTGCTAGTCAATATCGACTGAAGTTGACTCTCAAACCTCAACACGATGGTAGAATCGGTTATGAGAATTATGCTCGAGTGAATTAGTCGGCCATTAATCGATTTGGCTATTGTACAAATAGGGTTCTCTTAGAAATTCTGCTTCAGATATTTAGGTACATGAACTATGTTATTGGGATTGGTTTCCGCACTTAGTCCTTCAAGTGGTCAGCCATGGCGGCCGCTATTAGTCATCCCAACCAGCCCACTTCACTCCGGAAGTAGATAAGGTCTCCTAGTCTGTTCAGAACAACTGCAAAAGATCTGGGTGACCGGAGGGTTTCTGTTCTAATTTGGGCTTGCTTCAGACACACACCTACCTACTAATTAAAGAAATTTTGTAAGTTAGTTAAGTCAGGGAAAATGACTGCTAAGCAAATTGAGTATCAACATAAATTGTCCGTATATTCAAATGACAACGAGTTAATGTCATTCTTTGACACAGACGAATGTGGCAGCTGCTAAACGATTAATAATTGTGCATTTTGGCATGACTGGGTTAAACTTTAGTCGTTTCCAGCTCTATGTGTAAAATCTGCCTACTAGTTTAAGTTCTATTGCTCCATATCAGACATGTATCCGGTCAAGGGACCCTCTCTCCTTATCCTCGGTAGATAAACACGGCATAACTACATAACAATAAAAACATATAACCTTCCACATAATATTGCCTTACAGCATCCGCGCATCCAAATACAATAACTAGTTTACATATCTTCAAAGGTTACGATTCAATAAGTGCATTTTTTTATTATAAGCATGCCTCCTTTACGACCGTAGACGTACATAAGAATAACAATCGGTAGCGTTCCCTCGCCCGCGTTTTGTTCGGAGACGGCCTTCAGATACGTCACGCGTCCCTTTCTTTTCCTTTGTAAAACGGCTATGCCTGTCTCACGTTACGTCGGCGCAATCATGAATAAAATAACACTGACTGCCGCTGTCTGTCTCGCTCTTTTGTGGGGTTTTCGAACAAGTACGAGAGGGACAGTAGCTGAGGGTAGAAATGCAATAAAACAGAGATGCCTACATGGGAGATTTGTGCCTATACAGCGGAATAGTTCTCTCATGCGTGGATGTTTTATTTGCTTAAAGAGAAACCATTTGAAAGTGTTAACTTCCGTTTAATTTGATACAATTATGTTGTTTATTTGGATGCTGGTGGTAAAAATCTATTCGAATTATGTTTGCGGATTTTAAATGATTTATTAAGTTTAATATCGAATTTTCGTATGATACTCACATTTTAACGACTGTATTAAAGGTATTCTGCTGGCTCTAACGCGATGACATGATGTTAAAAAGAAATAGCGTAGCGTCATCAAGTAAACAATTTTCACTCATCTTGTGAAATTGTTCGACTAAAAGAAAATTATACGCAGTGCTTTTTTATATTTTCTTGTAACTAAGTAGGTATCTACCTACTTACCTACATCGTTCAGGCCTCAAGGTATCTAGGTATGATTTTTTGACCAATGGACTGATATGGATTGGGGAGGTCAAATAAACATTTGACCTTTTGAGATTTATGTATTGTGCACAGATTTGAACCTTAATTTAGATGCATTATTTTCAAGCGCGTTTAGGTAAGTGAAAAACAAAACAAATTCTTGAAAAAATGCCTGAAAATTCTTTAACCTTATCAGGGTTTAACCATACCAAAAACTGCGTAAGTATTTATAAACAAAAAGAAAAAAAAATGCTTAAAAATAATTTCTTCCTCTACAATCTATAACTCGTCTACGAAAGCACACTCTTTGGCAATATGTCACTCAAAGCAAATAGCCTGCACCGCCTTTCATGAAATGTTTCAGTTGTTCAAAATGAAACGTCCACTGTTGTATCTACATGGGTTTATAGGGGTCAAAGACCTATCCTGCTAAAATGTTTATATTAAAATCTACCTGAACATTTTTACTGGTCAACAATGTCCCTGTTAATGTATGGTTGAGACGAAAATCGTTGCATTCACATGTTCAAAAAATCGGCCATCGAATTTAAATGGTGATGTTCTAAACGCTTGACAAAATTAATTTTAAAAAAAGTCGAGCGGCGCCGTGGGACCCTGTTGGAACGAAGTTCGTCGTTCGGCATAATCGTTTCGCACATCATTACAATAAAAAAAAAATTAAATTATGGTCAGCGATTTTGAAAACAAATAGAGTACGGTAACGGTAATGAATATTACGTGTTATTGGACTTGTGTTTGTATATATACAAGATGTAACATAAATAACGCACAACCTCTTAAGGGATCATTAGTACCTACCTACTCATCATTATGAACAACTTTTACTATGGGACCAAAACTGAAATCGCGAAAAAAAATCAGCTGTTCCCTACATTTTGACGAGTTATGCGAACATAGATGTAGGGAGCAGCTGAATTTTTTTTTTGCGATTTTAAATATCGTATCTACATGTGTGTGTGTGTGTGTTCGGTACTAGGATCATAAACTAAAACAAGTAGTTGAAAGGCTCAACACGGCACAGATGCGCTATTGTGCTGCTCGCTAAACAAAAAGGTAACTAAGCAAGCTGCATTCTCAGATCCCACGATGCTTGTTCTACCCATATCGTCCAAAAAATGTGGTTGCTCAAAGTGTCAGCGTCTACCCGTGACAGTAGTCAGCGATACACGGCCACCCGTCGCCCGCGCAAAGCGCCGCATGCCGTTCGGCTTTATCATATTTATTTTTAGTAACAAAAACATGAATATTTACAAAAAACCCTGATATAATTTTGGACATTAAAATAGTATACTAATACAAAAAAAAAAACATGAAAATATCTTAACTACTTAAACTCAAAGCATTTATTTCAATTAAAGCAATTACAGGCACTTTTGAATTGTTAAAGAGTCAGTCAGTTAGTCAGAAAATTGAAGCTAGTCGCCCATTCCAAAACGTAGATCTCTATGGAGAAAAATGGGCAAGAAACTCCATGGATACTCTTTTAAATCAAAATTATTACAAAATCCTGGGTACAACGTTCTTATTGCTTCTATATGTGAGAACAATGTAAAAAATAAATAATTAAAAACAATTCAAAATATAAGATTAAAAATTTGCCCTGGCAGTTAAGAGATGGCCAGTCTCCACTGACGGCGCCCGTTCACGAACATGACGCGTGGATCAGCACCATCCAGCTCAACCATTTTGTAGGGAACCGAATGATCCAACACACGCATATTTGAATGTAATAACGTTTTTATGTTTTTGGTTCCTGAATTAATTTCATAAAGTATTTTACTATAATACTTAAATATTAAAATCTAGAATGGATGTGTACGTGTTCTAGTTTGACATATATTTTTTGCATAACTTACTTGCGTTATTTGAAGGCGTAATAACAGATTTAAGAGTTACTAAAATCTTAACAAGCGCGTTACAAGTTCTCGTACCAGTCAATTCCTACCGCAAGCCGCGACCAAAAAATCCCATACCTACTCTTCAAAAATAAAGTTTAAGGTTGTATTTTAGAAGGGTGGTGTTGTAATCACCACTTCATAGTATCGGCGTTGCCAACACACTACACAACTGATCCCGAAAAAAAAGTAAAGTTCCTTGTCCACGGTACAGGTGTACAGTATTGAATACCGTTACGCCAGCCAGCAGATATTCGGTAATCGAACAATAACAGGTCGCGTCGCACCCCCAGTACGTAATGGTGAATCAATTTTGCGTCAGTGGCAGTCACGCTACAGAATGCTGTCACATTAACGCTCGAATCGATTTTAACTGATTACCCGATTTCTGTAGTTTTCATTGTAGGTGTGTGGAAAATTGTTCAAGAATTTTCTTTGAGATTTTGTCTATGTTATACTTTCATAGACGATGTTTGGTCAGTAAGTATTTATGCACGTAAGTTTTTAAATAGATGGGTCACTTTCAGTAACAGAATCTTCACCAATTTAAATTTTTTTTTTTTTTGACATTCCTATATTTGACGCACAATATTCACGGATTTACAAACCCACGTATAGAACAGAAAAACTACTGTAATTAGATATCCGTTTCCTGCACTGCTAATAACACTGAAATCTAGCTTTAGCCCGCGACTTCATCCGCGTGAAATCTCTTGTTAACTATAACCTAAAATATCCTGTCACTCGGCAATAGCTTTATATGAGTGAAATAATTTTTGTAATCAGATTAGTAAGTCCTACTTCCAGAGATTACCTTTTACAGACAGAAACGAACAATTTTATCTTTTTCTAATAGTACTTTAGATTTTTCTTAAAGCGTTTAATCGATTACGATGTTCTCCTAATTTCGAGCCTTTTAATTTAATTTAGACTTTATATTGCGTTAAGTACTAGACACCTTTTCCTACAGGAATTGTCACTATTATTTACTTATGGCCGAACCCAACAGGTAACCTATTTTCAGTACAAGACAGATCGCTATTGATGGTAGACAGTTTAATTCTATCTGTCCTTATGTCAGGCCGGTAAATTCCATAATCTCTTATAGATTATTGGGACGTTAAAACTATAGATAAATAGGTTATTGGGTTCGGCCGTTAGAAAGTAGTGTTATACGAATTCGGGTGGGGTTGGTACCGTTACTAAAAAACGGAAAGTAAAAGTAAAGCATCTTATGATTAATTTTTAACTTGCACCTTATTAGTGTGTGCTTTTGAAGGTAAATTTCGCCTTAGCTTATCCAGTTGGAGAATACCGGCGTGATATGAGTGTGTATAAAACCAACACTTTTATTGAACCTCATTTGAATTAACAATAACTAGTACAAAGCCTAAACTAAACTAGCTAGCCGTTTTTTCTTCAAGCTCGATATGTAATACTTCCTAGGTACTCAAAGCCGGATCGGTACTGTACTGTCAGTTGCAGGGTTCTAGCTATGTGAAAAGAAACACATAGACTTGCAATTCGATAACTATTTAGGATAAAATCACTTTTATATTAAAATGCAGACTGTCAGCCAACGGGACTGACCCTCGAATCTTTTCCATTCTTAAGAAGAATATAAATATTTTAAACCTAAATTACATAAATGGCTCATAGGTATTTTTATAGTGCAAAAGAATTCTTTGATAAAAAAGTAAGCGTTATTATATTGTTACTGATTTACTGATATTTAATTAGATACTTACTGCTTAGATTTAAAACTGTTTTATAGACATAGTTAAACACATTTTTGTAATAGTAAGTATAACGACTGTTTAATTACTGTTATTATTAACGCTAGGTGCATAATTATAAGTTATTTTCTTTAAACTATTTATATGCCAGTAACCCTTTTTATTAATACCATTAAAGTACCATGTTTTAATCCAAATAAATATATTATATTCTAAGAAACAGTGTTTATCTCCATTCAAACATTCGTAGAGGTTGGATGAGAAAACCATCCAGGTTCAGACTTCTACAGTAGGCTAGTTGTGACTACAATAAACCTATATTATCTTACAATACCTGAACAAAGTCTACTACAAAGAACTCTAACACTATTAAAATAGCAGCGTTTATAAATAAGCCTAGTAGTTGAACGTGAACCTGTCCAAAGACACAGAAACCATAATTGCGTACTTCATTTCTAACAATACAACTCTGCAACCGGTCATTACAGCGATACTTACGAACTCTAATTGAACCATAACAAAGAATGAACGGTCAGACATTCTGATATCAGACCGGTCTGAATACAAAATGCGACGAAGAAATTGCGACATTTATCGAGCTGACGCATTCAAACGCAATTTTTTTATTTTGTTTAAATAACTAAGGATACTTTGCCTCTCTGCAATTTATTTGATCGTTCCACACGCCTCGCCTGTCTTAATTTCATGGATTTTACAAAGCGAATATGGTGGAACATTTTCAGTTTTATTTCCGTCACTTACGGTGTGGTGTCGTAATTTTATAGTGTTAATGATGACTGTACATGTCTTGTGAGCTAGAAAGCATCATAATATATTACAACCTGAGTTTCTAAAGGCTGTAGCTATTATCCACATACGAGTCACTTGCAACTTACTTTAAATAACATAGAGAAATAAACTGAGGTGAAAACTTGGAACTATGAAATAACAGTGTATTTTGATTTTTCAAATTAATTGTAGTATCAAAATTTTATAAACTGAAAATTAAAATTTAATAGTTAATACATTAGTCTGGTTTTAGCATGTCGGTGACACGAACCCATCTGATTATCCCTTACCAAAAATCGCTCAACGCGCCTAAAGAAATTTTCACTTCAAAAAGACTGTTCTGTGTTCTGACTGTAATTCATAATTTTTAATTACTACATAGGTACAAGATAACACTAATATATATATTATGTCAAGTATACAATAAAAAATAAAAAGGGGGAAGAGCTCATTGGGCATCAAAAAATTCGTCCGCATCGCTGTCAATGGGAAAAGTGGCCAAAAGGCTGGCAGCATTGCCACGTTGAATGGCAATGCTAATTCTTTAGGCTAAAAATAGGCCAGCCCTCTAGTACCGTAAAGAGTCGACCAACCGCTTGGCGATGTCCCGAAATACTATAAGAGCACTTGGACCCCACGGCCCTAGTGTTTCGACCTCAAACGGCTCAAACATGTAGCTTCCAATGAGGTAACAACCTCACCATATTTGCGCCGTTTGAGGTTTTCTGCACCTGCAGCAGCCGCTCCAGCACAGCCCACCATGCTAGAAAGATGGCGCGAGGGTATCGACACAGGATGCATCCCACACCAAAGGCCTACCCTACTTCCAAGGCATTATGGTCATTCCGTCTGGCCTCTTCCCATCGTCGCGTCGCTGTTTAAAAATTCACCATTAAATCATATTGATTGTTGACGAAATAAACTGAAATATACTTGTAATATTCCATCGTCTAGTTCTAATTCACATTCATATGTTATCACTAATTGCGCCAGTTGAATAATCAATATTCTAACTTTAAACATCAACTTGAACATGGCGACCTAGCACAGGGGGCCAATAACCACCTTTAAAGCAGTATTATTTTAATGTTACTTCAGTGTGAGAAAGAGATGGAGCTATACAGGACGTCTAGCTCCATCTCTTTCCCACAATGAAGTATGATTACAATAATACTGCTTTAAGAGGGGGTGGTCTAGCTCCTGAACACTTGTAGTACATGTGAAAGAAATATTTTGTTGTCTTTCAATCAATATTTTCCTTATTATTTGTTTGTCAATAAAATCGGTGTTTATTAAGTGCCGGTATTTTTCACTACTGGGCTGTTATTTAATGCTAACTATAGACGTTGCGAATCTTTTCTATACTTAATATCATAAATGTGAAAGTAACTCTGTCTGTTACCTTTTTACGCCTTGACGACTGAATGGATTTGGATGTGGCACACGGATAGACCGTGACCTGGGTTACGACTTAGGATTTTGTCCCGGCAGTACTCATTCCTATGGGTTATTTTCCAAACTCTACGTGGGCGAAGTCGGGAGCTAAACTAGCGAATAAATAAAAGATACACTGAATTTTACGTTGATTTTGTATGTTTTAAGGCGAAAGCGCCAGGTAGCACGGAAAATTTAAATTTTCTTACGTTTTTTGCAATTCGCAAGTCAGTATTAGGTTGTATGTTGATCAAAATATGATTCGCGACAGTAAAAGGTATGTATTTACAGAAATATAATAATTGAAGTCATCAATACAACGCTTTAAGACTAGGTAATTCTATTGAATGACTATTTCATGAAATCTTGGCAATTAGGATTATACAAACTTATGGAGTTGTATTACTGATTTTGATGATTATAATTCTGTAAATGCATATTTGTTACGGTCGCGAATGATACTTTAATTAACATACAAATTGCAAAAAACATAAGAAAGTTTCAATTTCGCGGACTACCTGGCACTCTCCCCTTAAACTCGTGGATAAGTAATTAATTGACCATTTTTGCTGTCAACCCGCTGCTTTAAACTTGCACTGTTTTGTGACAAGTATATTATTAGGTACTTATGGTAAAAACAGGTGTCTCTACATAAATATGGAAGGAATGTGCTGAGCTGAGAAATAAACGTTAATTGAAACTTCGATTTGAAATTCTTTAAAAATAAAGTAGTGCATTAGAATCAACAAACTGTTTAATTTAGAGTCACTCTACAGTTTTCATGAAATTATAAGCTTCCAGGGGCGAAGTCTTCATACAACCCGATTCCTATCGGCTTCCCTTCGGACCAAACACTCTTCTTAATGTCTACTGTTGCCAAATAATATGGTACACCTATGTGTGTAACTGTTTATCACATCACATTACATAATTATATTTAAATACCAGTTTAATACATCATAAGATTAAACTCAGACAAAAACCTACAGGTTTTTGTCTGAGATTATGAGAACTGAACAATTTTTTCTTCGGCTTCCCTCTAATGATAATTGTAAGTCTCTATGTTTTCTATTAACTTTATAAATAACAATATTATGTGTAATATCAAAAACCATAATTATTTTCCAATAAAATAATTGATAATTGTAAATGAAAATAATAGTGTATTTTAATGTTTTGTATTCGGACAACAATCAACCTACCCAAAGAAATAAATTCAACTGTACTCTTTCCGAAAAAATCCTATCACTAAAAACTGTTTTTCATAAGAAGTTAAAATAAATAAATAGGAGAGTATTTTCACCGATAGAAAATAAAAATTTGTACCACAATTATATTATATTTTTATATATTTATTTGAAAATAATAATGACCTGTTACCGGAAAACCTTGAGATGTCTGGCCACACCGCCTAAGGACTGGCCCACATTGGGTAATTATATGCCTACTAAGGCTTATGCCATATCTCAAGGCAGCTTATTTTATAAATTGCACCATTACGCTATTATCCTGCCATATAAATATTGTAACTAAAATTTTTCCAATCCAGATTTATTGAATATAACAAACGCTTTAGTAATACGGTTAGTCCATTTGTTTTTAAAAGAAGATTTCAGAGATAATAATTTATTCCTGTGTTAAAAATCAACGTTAATTTATTCATATTTTTTAAATAAAAACATAAAAAATTAATACCATGGCCTATCCTTCAGCAAGAGCGCTGGTCGGATGGCACGGCACGCCAGCATTAACGACTTCATCCGTCGGTCTCTTGTCCGCCGGGTGCCAGCTGTTTATACCCCAACTGCTTGGCACGCGACGATGGGAAAAGGCCAGACGGAATGACCATAATGCCTTGGAAGTTGGGTAGGCCTTTGGTGTGGGATGCAACCTGTGTCGACACCCTCGCGCCATTTTTCTAGCATGGTGGGCTGTGCTGGAGCGGCTGCTGCAGGTGCAGAAAACCTCAGACGGCGCAAATATGGTGAGGTTGTTACCTCATTGGGAGCTATATGTTTGAGCCGTTTGAGGTTGAAACACTAGGGCCGTGGGGTCCGAGTGCTCATAGAGTATTTCGGGACATCGTCAAACGGTTGGTCGACTCTTCACAGGACCAGAGGGCTGGCCCATTTAAAGAATCAGCATTGCCATACAACGTGGCAATGCTGCCAGTCTTTTGGGCACTTTTCCCATTGACAGCAATGCGGACAAATTTTTTGATCCCCAATGAGCTCTTCCCCCTTTTTTATTTTTTTATAAAAACTTGTACATAATATTTTAGATTAGTATACATATATTAGTGGCATCTTGTATATTGTTATTAAGATTTATAACTAACAATAAATAAATAAAAAATAAACAATTTTGAGATAGCTTATGTGTTTGTTTGTGTTAGAATTTTCGAGATTAAACTTAAAACACTAAGCAAGAAAATATTAACGCAGAAAGGAAACCTTACAAATCTTTGCGTCCTGACCTTGTGCCACAAATTATTTATAGCTACGGCTCCGTAAAGACGTGTCTTTTTTTCTGAAATCGATGGTAGATACCTATTCTCGGGCATTTATACCTAACACTTTTTATTATTGTTAGATTAATATCTTGTAAAGCGATTTGAAACCTACCTGTATTTAATAGTCTATTATTAGATACGTTCATCAAGTAGGTAGCTTAGAATCTCAACTATAGATAAAACCTGCTATATTCGGTACAAATATTACTTACACATCAAAAGAAAAACTTAAATAAAATGTTGGTAATATCTGACAGGAAAAGCTACCAATTTTAAAGTAATAAGTCTAATGCTTTAAAATTCTCAAATTACGAAGAATACGAACAACTTAAATATACAAAGAATAAAATTATTAGTTGTCTGTATTTATTCTGTATGACCGAGTTCTAAAATATCCCCATTTTACATTTTATCTTTACTTAAAAAGATAATATCTATCATAAAAGAAAAATGCCCGTAAGCCGCAAAAAATAAAGCGAGTAATGCTTTAAAGACAATTATTGTAGTATTACAGTTACGGGTATTATATCGGTTTTAAATATTAAATTAATTGGCGTTCGATTTTGTTCGTTCAATTTTATTTATTTTAATTTAAGCTTAATCCGATTTTTTATTGTTTAAACATTATTTTTGTTTTCTATAATCACCGCTCAACATTATTAGTCAATAAATAAATTATTAATAGTGGCAGTGTTAATCTTATTTGTTTGTGTCTATTTATCCATTTTAACATAGTATCCTTATATTTTTTTTTTATTCAACCGCAAGAGCCACAAAATTGATTTGTTAAAAAATAAAAAATGATAACTACAATTTGAAATTGAAATGATTTCTGATGAGAATTAAAATGTATCTGAAAGCTATTTCCGTAGGTAGTAATTAGCGTCGTGTCAATTTCTAAAAGGCTGGCGCCCGCCCGCCGGCTGGAACCTGAAAAATATCATTGCAATTTACGCCAATCATAATTATAAGTGTTCACTTGCATAGTTTTCACCCAAAAATTTGCTTGAATGACATGACAATTCAAATGAATAAAAAATAAATGAAATATCAATTGAGGCCATAAATACATTTTTATCCTTTTATTCGAAATGAAACTAATTGAATTAAATAATTCAATTCGTTCCATTTAAATTTTAAATAACGAGTTAACGAGGATTAAGATTTCACCTTTACGTAAGTCCAAAAAGTTTTAAAGGCGTTAATATGTATTTTTTCATTTGAAATTAAATTAACAACCTAAGTTAAGAAAAAACATTTACGTGAAACTTGAAGAATCAAACATTTTATTTGATGGAAAAATGTTCTGCGCCCTGCCTTCATAATGGCGGCCGTCGAACGTAGGTAGTCTACGACGCTACGACGCTACGGCCGTCGCTACGGGCTACGGCGTAGCCGACGGCCGCTTACTTAACTCGCGCACATTACAGTAATTTGTGAAGGAAATTGTAGCTCATTATTGAAATTGTAGGTAGCCGATGCAAATCGATGAATGTGACTGAAGGTATTCAAATCGTTAGACTAATGCCTCGACTTTTTTTAAATAGGTATTTGTAAGAAATTGTTTGAAAGGAAAACGTCTTGCCTGTAAAAATTGCCGAATTTTGGTAACTTTAAACCAACATACCAACTATTAATACAGCAAACATTTTTTTTTTTTTTTTTGTAAACGGTCCGCCGTCGTCGGAAAATCTGCTACACATTTCATCAAGTTATTTTAAAGCACCCTACAATTCTGTAAAAATAACAAGACGATTGAAATAAACTGTTTAACAATTTAAAGTGTAATGAAAGGGCGCTGCCCGCCGCAACGCTTTCAATTGCCCCCTGTCAAGACGGAAACGCGGTAAAACTTAGCAAAGAACATCGAACCGGTAATCATCTACAATCATTGTTTCCGTACTTTTTATTGTTCTACATTTATTTTATTGCAATGGTGCCGCATGGGTCAGTCGTTTAGGTTAAGCTGCGTTTGCCGCGGTTGGATCGTGGATGGGTGACTATATTTACCAAGACCCCTCCGTGCCTCGGAAAGCACGTTAAGCCGGTGATCCCAGCTGTCATTGGTAGATCTTTGACAGTCGTTACAGGTTGTCTGAAGCCCGAATGTCAAACAACTAGTCTTACCAAAGGGTATCGTGTTACCCAGTAACTGGGTTGTGGAAGTCAGATAGACAGTCACTCGATGTAAAATACTGGTATTCAGCTGCATCCGGTCTGACTGGAAGTCGACCCCAACAAAGTTGGGAAAAGGCTAGGCCGATGATGATGGTATTATATTTTAACTAGGTGATAAAATATATTTTGCAGCATTATTTTTTATAATACGGCAATAGAAAGCTTGATCGTTACCTATATTATTTAACGTTGATGCCGACTTTAGTTTTGATTTAAGTACTAAAATGTAATTTCACTAAATGTTCTATCATATAAACTTACTACCTTCCTACTTATTGTGAGCTACGGTTAAAATTGTAATAATTTTCCTACATGAACTAAAATTGAAACAATAAACTATTTTCTTCACTAATGAATCACCACAATCACATTGACTTTTAGTAAGCTTCTAGTAATTAGTTTCTTGGTATAAAACTGCATTGTCATGTCATTCATTTTATAGACAAAACAAATTTTCACTGAAAACTGCACAAGAGTGAACACACGGACAATTTCGCTGAACAACAATCCCCCATGGAGCTCCATGAAATCGCCACGGCACGCGCGAGCGGGAACACATAGACATCGCTTGGCAACAATATATACATAGACATAATACGCTGAAAAAAAAGTTTTAATGTCCTGAAAAAATATTCTATGAGTAGTGAACGTTGAGAGCCTACAGGTAATTTTTTTAAGTTTTTATCCGCGTAAAGATATTTTTATAATAAAAGTTTTGTTGTCCGTTCCACGCGTCCATATGTACGACGTCAACAATTGAGACGTACAGTCGGCGGCCGTAAGACATACAGTTCTAGTAGTAAAAGCTGTAGTATAAAGCAGAGTACTCACGGACGGGTTGGGGACGCACCGGCGCGGGTCGGCGCTCCGGTACGTCGGGCTGTACCGGCCCGGGAAGCACCCCGGAGGCGCCATGAGCCCCCCGCCGGATTTCATCTTATCCGGCGAGTACATCGCACATGACCCCCACGGGTCGTCCTCCAATTTCAACACCTTGGAAGGTGAGTGATACTGCCGGTCGAAAATTTTGGCGATTTTTATCGTACTTTCGGGTATATAAATGGCGGCGGTTCCGCGACCGTCCGCTTCGCCGGGTAGTGACCGACTGAAGCAGGAAAGCGGTGACGTCACGGGCCACGCCCTCGCCCCTCCACTCGCCCCCGCCTACCGCCCCCCTCACCGTCTCACGCATGTTTACGTCGCCGGCGGCGGGTTCACGAATTACTGAATTATTTAATTGGTCCATTCACTTCTCCTGCTTGTTACCTTTTCACGCTTCTCTAAAAAGGTTGACGGATGGCCTGCGACGATCGACGCGGGCTAATTGCGCGACAATCGATACGCGAGGGAGCCGACTCCTGGCGGCCGACAGACTATCATTACTGTGTTATACAGGCGCTACGTGGACGTCTCTAGGCCTAGTGGGTAGCGAGGTTAGAGTTAGTCGTTTACCGTAAAGGTTGGGAATCAATTCCTAAATCAGGTTATTTTTAGGGTCCCGTACGTGCGAATGAATAAATGGAACCCTTATAGGATCACTCGTGTACAGACATACGAGTGATCCTATAAGGGTTCTTTTTTTCCTGTCTGTCCGTCTGTCACAGCCGATTTGCTCCGAATCTACTGGACCGATTATGTTGAAATTTGGCACACTTATGAATTTCTGTGACCCAAACACGAATGTGTAACGTAGATAAATGAATTTTGAATATGGGGTTAATTTTTGGGGAAAAATTAGAAAAAAAAAGTTTTGCAAACTGTACTGGGTGACATAATATCAAATGAAAGGGCTTGTTATGAGGATTTCAAATATATATTTTTTTTATAATTTTAAAATAAATAGTTTTAAAGTTATTAAAGAAAATTGATGAAAATTGATCATATTGTTAAGTATAAAATTTTGAAAAAATAAATACAATAGTTCTGTACTTATAGATTAAGTACAAGAAAACCTATAAGAAGTCTATGGTTTTAAAATAACATGGTAAGTCAATCAATATTGTGCGTACAAACTAACGATTTAATTTGCTTTGCATTTGCTTTTTGCTTTAATTATTGTTGGAATGTATGGGGGAACATGTTTTTCAACTACAATGTTAAGTTTGTTCTTGGGATAAATTCATCCCAACTACGGAACCCTTCATTGTGCTCCGACACGTACATACTTGGCCGGTTTTTCTCTGACATGTTGTTATTAAGCTACTTGATTCAGCTGAATCTAATTTCAAACGCAACTCTTCAGATATATTTCGTTAGATACTCAATGGGATATTTCCTTTAATGGAGTTAAAGTAAAAAACACGTAAAGTTGATTAATTATAATTTAGTTACGGTCACAGTTCCAACCTTATTTTACCAGAATACTTATGACCTACACAATGCCAATGTTGAGCCAGCTGATCGACCTAGGTCAGCTAGTAGAAGATGTTTATTTAAAAACTAGTTATAAATATTGCTAGCCGAGCGTAGCGTAGGCGGTAAGGTCGCACGGTGATAATGCACCGACTGCAGACGCTAATTGATAAACAGTATTCTATATCACCTTAGAAATTATCTTTTCTCTAAATGTATAGTGTATGAAAAGACTAGCTTCTGCCCGCGACTTCTTCCGCGTAAAATTCTTGTTTCAACATAAACTAAATGAACACACTCGCACTCAGCATTAGTGTAGTGAGTATTTTTGAAAACGTCTTCCACCTTTTTAAACAAACAATTTGACCTCTATAAAATATATATTAGTGATAAATTATAGTTGTTATAAGATTAAAATTTTAGTTTAGACTGACGTCGTATTGGTAAAAATAAAGATTTATATTATAACTCGAACCATCTAAATGACTTTAGCTCGGAGTCGTGAAACATTGTCCGTGCTACCAGTGTAACGCCCTTCTACAGTACTGTCTTGCACGCTTTCAATACTTAAAACAATTCTCACGGTTGCAATTAATAGTAGCCATCATTTTATCAATTCTTTACAAATAAAATATTTCTGTGACTGAATGACTGACAATAAACAGACTTCACCACCAAATATTCGAATTAGAAGATAATATTTATGATCCTTAAAAAAATTATCATCTGCCTAGTCTTTTCCCAACTATGTTGGGGTCGGCTTCCAGTTTAACCGGATGCAGCTGAATACCAGTAAATTACATGGAGCGACTGCCTATCTGACCTCGACATCCCAGTTACTGGGTAATACGATATTCCTTGGAAAGACTGGTTGTCAGAATTTCGGGATTCTGTCGTAGCGTAACGACTGTCACGAATGGCTGCCGGGACCAACGACTTAACGTGATTTCCGAGGCATGGAGGAGTCTCGGTATGTAAAGATGGTCACCCATCCACAGACCAACCCCGGCAAGCGTAGCTTAACCTGATGGATCAAGCCGTGCGGCTGTTATTACTCAGAAAAAAGTTTATATGAGTTATTTTACCTTTGATTTTGCATCAATGATTTTATTGTCCTTGCTATAAGGGCGAAAATACACCTTCCTTTAGTTTGTACAAAACTATGCAAGTAGCTGGCATGCCATTGTGACATTCACCAATCAGAAGTTATTATGGTACATTGGCATGCAAGCTACTTGCATAGTTTTGTACAAGATACGGGCATGTGTATTTTCGCCCTAAGGTTCATAGTTTGTTGCTGCCAGAGGTAATAGTATAGTAGGTACACCCACATTCCGAGAGTGGTGTTTAAGTCCCATGTAATAGGGGCGAACCTATTGCCATCAGCTGGGCACAAATCCCAATAACACTGCCCGACCCGGGAATCGAACCTATGGCTTCATTATTTATACAGGCACTAAATTAACTAACCAACTATTTAAAAAAAATATATAATAACCTAAGCTAACTAAAACTATTAACAAACTAAAATATGGCGTCGAAAGATTCGAAGACTGGTAATGTACCCAAGAGACTGGCGGCATTGCCACATTGTATGGCAATGCTTAGCCTCTGGCCAAGGTAAAAGCCAGCCCTTGGGTCACGGGAAGTGTTAACCAGCCTTTTCGAGATTTCCTTGAAGAGACCTGACTTCATGCTCAGCACTATCTCTTGCAACCACTAGGCCAATAAGGCAGAATTTCATAAAATAAATAAAACACGATAGCATTCGCGTTTGCGACCGAAAGCTGAATTCAAAGTGTTTCCCCGAAGCAAAGATAATAATAATTAACTAAGGGGTTCGATCGATGAACAACCGACCATTGATCCGGAATCGATATAAATAACACTCTGATGGGGGCGAATTTCACCAATGAGACTGAACGCGATCAGCACATCTAAACCGCCTTTCCAATTATACCATCACCGTAATAATCTGGCACCAAGCAGTATTGCTTTATTCCAATTTAAAAGTGTAGCTTAGGTACATTTTTCTCTAAGTCGGTAACAGCATATTGATGTATAATTAAGTAGGTATATTGGTATCTTATTAGGTGTTGCAGAAGATAATAGAAAGCAGTTCTGATACGTTTCCATCAAATCAAATGAAAGGGGCTGTTTGCCAACCTATTGCATAATATAATAGGCCAGTATAATACTAATATTATGATCTGCCGATCTCATCTATTCGTGTGCTACCGATAACGGTGAAGGATAACATCGTAAGGAAACCGGCATGTCATAGAACTAAAAACTGCACTGAGTCCGCGTGGTGGACTACGGCGCATTTCCCTCATAGAGAGGAGGCCTGTGTCCCAGCAGTGGGAACGTTATAGGCTGATTATGCAGTGCCGTCACAAAAACAATTACGACAAATTTTAAATTTATTTCTAGAGCAACAGGCTAAAGACGGTTTATTACTGCTATATTGCTTAGCCTGTAATGTACTCCAGAAATAAGCGCCTTATATTCTCGTTCTTCGCCCGTTCATAATTTATTATATTTCTCACGGTCTACCTGGTGTGAACAATATGCATTCATTTTAAAATGAGTATTGTAAGAGTCTTTAACCTGCATGGTTTTACCATGCAACCTTTATGAATAGTTTATAAGTTGAAGGCATGAGACAAATGCTAATTCGTATTAAGAATATTAGGAAACAATTAGGGCTCAGAGTAAAAAGCTGGCAAGTGTATGTCAGAATGTAAAATATTGTAGACTAAATTAAAGGAATAATAATTATCTATAAACACGTGTTTCAGTTCATCACGTACTGTTAGCACACCAGTGCTAGCAGTATTTAAGCTAAGATTTTTAGCATTACCTTGTTGACCCTCATTGCCATCGATACTCGAAGTTTTTGGTGTACCGATATCAATCAGGTTCTCGGTAATCAAACTTTGGGTCGGCTATATTGTCTCAGGACTTTCTTTAACTTACAGTAACGACAGTAGCGTGCATTGAGTAAATAAAGAAAACCGTCCATGTTGTAATTTAGAAGCAAAATAAATATTCCAATGGTTTATTTAGTTCATGAAGAATCTTAACACTTTAAAACTATACATGTTGGCTTAGAAAAATAACAAAATGTACGAGTATGTGTCTACGCGTTGTTTTTTTTTTTTGTTTTTCTATTTGTTTATAGTTTTGGAGACAATGCTTTAGTTAGATTGCACTCTCATGCGGTCCCTAGCTCTTGCTTGAACCGTATCTTACCTGGATTTCATGACATGAAGGTCTAAGCTTGTTTACTTGACACAATGCGTCTCTCTTGAGAGAAGGCTACAGAATCGAAGCCAGAGTCGGACTTGCAGTCTCTGCAGTCCTAGGCCGTTTAGTGTCAGCCACGCGGCCTCTTCGCTGTTTTTGCAGCGTAAAAATGTAAAGTCAAAAACCACATTGTGTTCGATTCAACTTGTACCCGCCAGAATATATTTATTAGAAGTTTTATGTTTGCATTATTATTTAATTAGCCGTCTCACACTCATCAATACACTCACGCCTTTTTCGCAAAGGGTAGGCAGAAACTAGAACGCCACCTGCTACGCTGCTTACTTACTCCTTTTGCTTCATTTACGTTCATACATCTGGATGTACACACACGCTGGTTGCGAGTAGGTACTACGCACCTAACCTTTCTGAAAAACATCACCAATTACGTATATGTCCTTCTAGGGTGTCCTCTCCCAGCGCTTCTATTCCAATCTGCTTTGAGAATACCTTTTAGATATTTTTTTTTTGTAAACTAGCCGTCATAGATCCATTATTTACTGAGCTGAGTGAGATATCGTCAGCCGCAGGCGCAGTTTGGCCGCCATGGGCCCAGTCAGCCTTATGGAAAGCCCGCCTCTGACTGGAGCTATTATTGCATCACGAACTTGTTAAGCTAACAGCTTCTTGATTCTTGAATGAAGGTCTATATTAACACGAGCACTAAATGGACTAAATTACTTTAAATTGGACTTGCAGAAGTGCGACGCAAATTGTTTCCTGTCTGTGCTTTATAATCTTTGAGGGCTTTTCTGCTGCATATTAAATGGTGAATGGAAAGAAGGCAATCAAGATCAAGTATCATCCAATCGCTTCAGCAATTGGTTTGGTTTCAGGTTGTACCTTTGTTGTAATTGAGGATTTTGATGTGTAGAACATGGCCAGCCCGAAGAATAATCTAATGATTATTCTTCTATTCGTGGCGATAATTCGCCACTAATGGGCGATATCAAAGAAATAAAATACTTATGGTCGAAGATCCAAAATCTCTACAGCCATGGTACCCGCGGTCTGACTTCTTGTCAATCGAATCTACACAACCAGAGAGACAAACACAATCATTAAGAACATTCGTTTTCTCATTCTGAACCGCAATTTGTAAAAAATACCTCTAATTTACCTACAAACTTGACATTGAACGTTATTAAAAACGGAAATTCAACCCAGGAATATACGCAAAACACACACACAAAGCATACGCGTGCTTATAGGAAAGAGTTACTATAAAAGAGCTTAGCTTAGATAAATTACATAACACAACATCACGCCTGTAATCCCCGAAGGGTTAGGCAGAGGTGTACCTATAGTACACCCACATTTAAGTCCCATGTAATAGGGGGAGCATGTTTTTCAACTACAATGTTAAGTTTATTCTTGGGATAAATTCATCCCAACTACGGAACTTTTCATTGTGCACGGTTCGACACGCACTTGGCCAGTTTGTATAGTTCAAGGCAGTAAAATTGAAAGTTTCTGGTTAAACCTAGTTGTGAAGTTTACAATTCAAATTGATCCCGTATCTGTTAGTGAGAAAAGCGGTCAAGACAAGCTCTATCTTAAGAAAGTCGTCACTGAAATAGTGTTCAAGGGCAAAGCCAAAGTTAGTAATTACTGGTTGGTTGTGATTTGTTGGTTGTGATGGTTTATCTCGAATAAGATTCTTCCTTGGGACCGAGATAACAACTGTCTCTCTGGACAGTTGTTGTATGGTAGTTGTATGATAGTTATATAACACGGCAAATTGAGGAAGTGTCAATTTGATAAACAATAAATTTTTAATGACTTTATATTATACAAGGTGTAATTGCACTAACTGAAAACCTCGCGAAAAAAAATCTTCTGTTGCCTACATTTATGTTCGCAACTTTTCAAAATGTAAGGAACGGCTGATTTTTTTTCGCGATTTCCGGTTTTGTCCCATAGTAAAAGTTGTTCATAATGATGAGTATATTGACCCCTTAAGAGGTTTTCAGTTATTATTTCACCTTAGACAGACTAAAAAAACATTTTTCGTGTGACATTAGGACCCCCTAAGATTTGGTACATACATTTATTAACACAAAGATTCTGAATATCATTCTATAGCAAAATCATTTATCTACTGGCACACATAATGAACCAGTCATTAGATGAGTATAGATACAGTTCGCAACATATACGGATTTAAATTGGACTTTAGTCTACGCTGTCTTTCTGAAGTAGGTATTTTTAAAGGTTTGA
Source organism: Fissipunctia ypsillon (assembly GCA_947568875.1). Classification (NCBI taxonomy): domain Eukaryota; kingdom Metazoa; phylum Arthropoda; class Insecta; order Lepidoptera; family Noctuidae; genus Fissipunctia; species Fissipunctia ypsillon. The sequence continues at coordinate 29,853,022 of OX387643.1, forward strand.
TAACTTTTCAAAGTAATACCTAATTATAAAATCTCATTCGTAAATCGAGCTTTCGAAACATTTTATCATACTCGAACCTTTAGGGCTCCCACGCGAAATTGCGGTGCGAATTCGCAGTTTTGTGTGGGAGCCCTTTCTACTGACTACAAACTGTAAACATCAACAATGCACCCTTTTATTCAAAACATACTTCTACATACCTCCATGATACAACCATGTACTCTTGCTACTCATCCCATTTTATCACTATGCTGATAATTAGTGTCGGTGCATCAAACGCCCCAGTAATTACGCTCTCACCCGGCAGATGGCGGGAGTTTTAATTTTTCGATTTCGGACCAGCCTGTATAATGCATGAGGCTTTTATCGCCACCGCGGCTCCTTCGGGGATTCATGGGTTCGGGGCCGAGGGATGAGCGACAGCGGTTTGCGACTTTTACATCGACTATGTAAATTACAACTACTAGCTCTTGTCCGCTGTCATTAAACGTATCTTATGTCCTAACCCAGGTCATGGTCTATCCGTATGCCAAACTTAATCCAAATCCATTCGGATTTAGACAGACACCACTACTTTCGCATTTTCATGTAGTATGGAAGTACGAATTAATGTTTTGGATATTAAGCACTATGAAGATACAATCTTCAATATCTAGAAGGAAAGAGTTTTCTCACATATTCACATTCATTGACAAACGACCTAATAAAAGTCTTGCCAAAGATGCACTTACAAATTCGAGGGTAACTCTAATAATGTAATCAATAATGTTACACATTTGACATAGTACTACACATTTATTAATACATACTCGAGATAACATAAAATAAAACTCGAATAGATTAGAGTAGGAGGCCAGAGGGGTAATTCCCGTAATTTTAACAATGTTGATAGTCTGATCTCAGTCTCAATATGTCAAAAATACCTTTATTTCCCTACATTTTTGACAGTTGGTTGTCACCGTGATGAGATTGCGACTAGATTTTGAACGTTTTTAATTACGGGAATTAGGCTTCAGGTCTAAGCAGCATGGTATTGTTTGTATGGAATATTTACATTTATTAATATCTATAATACATGATAACACTAATATATATATATATTATGTACAAGTATACAATAAAAAAAATAAAAAGGGAGAAGAGCTCATTGGGCATCAAAAAATTCATCCGCATCGCTGTCAATCGGAAAAGTGCCCAAAAGGCTGGCAGCGTTGCCACGCTGAATGGCAATGCTGATTCTTTGGGCTAAGAATAGGCCAGCCTTCTGGTCCCGTAGAGAGTCGACCAACCGCTTAGCGATGTCCCGAAATACTCGATGAGCATTCGGACCCCAAGGCCCAAGTGTTTCAACACCAAACGGCTCAAACATATAGCTCCCAATGAGGTTGTTATATTTGCGCCGTTTGAGGTTTTCTGCACCTGCAGCAGCCGCCCCAACACAGCCCGCCGTGCTACGAAGATGGGATGGCGCGAGGGTGTCGACACAGGTTGCATCCCACACCAAAGGCCTACCCAACTTCCAAGGCATTATGGTCATTCCGTCCGGCCTCTTCCCATCGTCACGTGCCAAGCCGTTGGGTTCTAAAACAGCTGGCACCCCGGCGGTGACAAGAGCCCAACGGATGATGTCGTTAATGCTAGCGTGCCGTGCCATACGACCAGTATTTTCATACAAAAAAAAACATTTAAATATAGGTATAGAAGTCAGAGCTCGTCATGGATAATCTGGGAATTCGTTTTTGTACTCAAAGCTAAAAAAATCATGAGTTTCAAAATCACTGTGTTGTAGAGAACTAATTTAGCTGAATTTTATGGTTGGTTTTATAAGAATTTAATTACAAAACCAATACAAATTACGATAACTTCTGCATAAAAATCTTAAATTTATTCACTGACAAACAACGCACAGCCAAAGCCGCTGGATCCAGAAGCATGAAATTGTGCATAAGAGTTCCTTAAACACACCTTCCTTATACAACTAAACGTGAGCAAAAAAAGAAAGATTTTAAAAAGGGGTAAATACGGGATGAAAATTCGTATGGAAATTCGTCATTTTGGCCGATGGGAAAGCCCACCGGGCACATGGCATGTAACCTTATAACTTGTGTTAAAAACACAGCGATGTGTGTATTGAACTCTTATGAATTGGAGCACACGTCCACCACGTACCCTTTTTAGGGTACCACAGATAGGCACGGAAGTACGGCCGGCCTGTTCTGTGCCATACTTAGCTACCCATTAACAATTCTATCGCGAATTAGACCAGTAATTAAGCGCTTTCTTTATTACTGGCTTGTTCAAATGCTCCGATTTTCCGAATAGAGCCGCTGTTTCCATTTTTAATAGCGTTTAGTTGCGGATGAATAGCTTGGAATTGATTAATATTTGCTTATTTATAAGTTTTGTTACAAAGTTTTGGACAAAGGTTTTGATGTCTGTTTACACGCAATTACCTATATAGAGTAGGTAGGTATTAAGTTTAGTAAACAACGATTCAGTGTAAGTTTGTCTGCTAATTATAATTACCCGTGTTTGCACATTTTTGTTACCTATTCAATGATTGTTTATATATTAAGGATCTTCAGCAAAATAAATAATGGGCAACGTCAGTTATTAAGTAGGTGTGCTCCTTTACTTATAAGAGACCACAGCATGCACATAAGTAAGATAAGAAAGTTAAAAAGAATAGTTAACATATTTATAGATAATAAAGTGCGAAACCGCATTGATTGCTAGACTCTCATGACAAAAAAATGTGCATGTTTAACAAGTTTGATATTATGAAAATATGTGAGTCTAAATAGCTTAGCTATGTATTTTAGTTCTCTTGACGCTTCTATTGATCAGTGAAAGTACCCATAACTACCTAAGCCTATGCTATACCTAACTAGCCTACGTATGTTTTTATGTACATGGTGTACATATGTTGGAAAAAACACCACATGTCCAGGTCAGTAAAAGGGCGAGTGGAAGAACTTCCCTTGGGACACACAAAATACCCTAATTTTATACTCATACAGCGGCATTTTCGACGATTTTGCTGTTTGTTCTGAAGATATGTAAGTTATTATCGTTAAAAAACGAAACCGAAATAGTAGGAAAAAGAACGCAGTGTGCCTGACTAACTAAGAAAGATCGATTATAAAAGAAGTAAAGTTTAAGATTCTTGGATGAAATATATCACAAAAACTAGGATGTAAATCCGCTGTTCGTGTAATAAATAACACCTTATATACATATTTAACACTACGGGATAAAATTGATAGTTTCACTGATATTTTTAAATGAAACTTACTGCATCGTGTCCATTAAAACCAATTCTATATTCAAAGGCAATTATTTAAAAAAAACTAACACAGAAAATTAATAATCCATAAACACTCCTGAAAGTACAGTTTTTCAGAAAATGTTACTCATCAGACAGCCTTTTAACTAATTTCCGGCAAAAGAGTAGGCATCAACTAGGTATCATTAGGTACATCATTACATAAAGGAAAAAAGTTAAAGCAGGAAAGGTTTGAACGAGACGAGCAAGACAGTGAGGTTGCGGGGGGCGAGGGGGAGGATTGCAGCTTCCGCAGGATGTGGTGGTGCGCCCCCACTCCCGCCGGAAGCGACCGAGCCCTTCCGACAAACGCAAAAGGTGGTAGCGTTCGCAGAAAGAGGTTTTTTTTTGTTTTTGGTTTATTAGAACAATAATCGTGACCATGTTATTTAAACATTAAACATCTTAGAGGTTACAAATAAATCCTGCATTTAATTTTAATCGCTATCATGGATTCTCATTACTGTCTCACTACTGGGCAAAAGCCTCTTTCAAGTCCGTCCATGTACTCTTCTCTCTTCTTTAGAAATAATTTCACGAAAAGCAAGAAATCTCCAAGCCACTTGGTTCATTTTTCTAGACCAACATTTAGTCGTGTTATAAAACCAGTTTTTGAGATTTTACGACGACCATTATGAAGAAATGAACGCTTAAAATATAAACATAATTGAATTAATCATTTAACACAACAAGTTATCTAAATCCAGAAAGAATAGTTTTAACCTGAGAATCAAAATTGTACTTTGATAACCAAATCAGGTCTTTGAATGATGAAGCTAGTTGCCCATTCCAAAGCGTATTATGTGAACAGGTTTTAATTGCTATTACTATATTTATAATTTGTTTAGTAGAAATAACTTAAAACATATTTTCCCACTAACCAACGAACCATTAACTATACAAATAAATATACAAAACAAAAGGAAACGTCGAAGTAGTCGTCCACTTCGCTGTCATCTGGAAACGTGCCCAGAAGACTGGCAGCATTGCCACGTTGAATGGCAATGCTAATTCTTTGGCCAAAGAACGAGCCAGCCCTCTGGTCACGTGAAGTGTCGACCAGTCGGCGAGAAATTTCCTTAAAAAGGAGACGCGCACTCGGGCCCCATGACCCCAGCGTTTCGACCCCAAACGGCTCAAAACTGTAGTTACCGATAAGGTTACAGTATTTGCGCCGCTTTAGGGTCTCAGCAGCCGCAGCAGCGGCGCCATCACAGCACGCCGTGCTTGAAACATGAGATGGCGCAAGGGTGTCGACACACCAGATCGTCCCACACCAGAGGTCTACCCACCTTCCAAGGCAACAACGACATGCCGTCTGGTCTCTTCCCGTCGTCACGTAGCGTCTTTGAATTACGTTTTCTTGTCAAAACATTAATCACATGAGAAGTACCGGAGAGCATATATCAGTTTAACTAGAAAACATAAAACATTTTAAAAAATCCAACTGACCTAAACACAAAACTTTTCTGCCAACGGTACCGAGCCCGCGCTCGCTCGCACGGACTGCGGAAAATATGTTATTCGCGTATCCCAATTAAAATCATAATTAACTCCGTATTAAAGCAAGCGCTAATCTCAATTACAGAGCTGGCGGGTTTTACCTGCGTTACAATATTACGCAGTGCTATGCAACATTTAGCAAACTCAGCAGTAAATATACTACTGACTAATAAACCGGTTATTCTAAAAGACTAATCTAATAATTTGCTGACATATTGATATAATCATGTTGCAGTTACCCAACCCGACTTGCAAAGAAAAAGAACATGTACCAAATGTAAATAATTATTATGGTAGGCGTACGAGACGGTGGATTACACCTACATTAATGAATGAATTACCTGAGGGAATAATGGATCGTGTCAAAAGTAAAAATCACTTAAAAAATGTCTTAAGGAAGCATTACCTGTCGATGTGTCCATAGTTGCTGCGGTCGGTCGGCGGCCTCGGGCGGCTAATGTCGTGGGTCCTAAGTTTGCTTACCTCATACCGAGTAAGTACTATGCGATGGTCTCATGGCATTCGTTGGCTGATGCCGCTGAGTGTAGTAGCTGTGGTTGTAGAATATGTGGTTGTGTGGGTAACTACTCCGTATTCACAAGCGGAGTCTTTGCCTACAGAACCATGGTCTTGGTTTCGGAGTTAATTTTAATGTTTATTTTGTATAGATTCGTGCAAAATCCACGAGAACCTACTGCCGACAAATTGCTTTGCAGTTTGGCAGATGCTATGTGAACATAAAACTGTATCATAATGGATTAAATAAATAAAAAAAAAATAAAAAAAAAGTTAACATGAGTTTGTCAACTCAATTGTGACATGAGATGTAAGAAACTGAGCGTTCTAGTCTTTTCACAGTTATTTTACCACTGAGAGCAGAAACCTTATTGTAACGATAATAATGAACACTATGATTTTGAGAAACATGCAAAACCAAAGTTAAAAACTGCGAAAGGACTGTACAAGATCAACCATAGTATTTAAATTGTCATCATGTTTATCAATTAAATTAAAATCTGAAGGTTTGTCCAGTTTCTACGTTTAGGTACAGAGAACTTTTTTAGTTAATCTATACAAGAGGGCCTGGATAAGGTGACGTTCTATTAGTGAAAACGATTATGATAAAGTCAAAAATGTATTTGCTTGTCATAAACTACCGAAAAACTTATAACAATCCTGATGAAAGTGATTGTAAAAATACACTTTGAGAGTGATTGTTACTTGGGCACGCCACAATTGCGGCGATAAGTCCCCTCTTTGAGGAGTGGCTGGAGAGGCGCCACGGTGTCCTCACCTTCCGCCTGACGCAGGTCCTCACCGGACACGGGTGCTTCGGGAGGTACCTGTTCCGGATAAGGCGGGAGGAAACGCCCGGGTGTCACCACTGTGTGGATCGCCCGGAGGACACGGTGGAGCATACGGTGGAAGTCTGCCCGGCTTGGGCGGGGCACCGCCGTGTCCTCGCGGAAGCGATCGGCGGCGGCGATCTCTCGCGTCCGGCCCTGGTCCAGGCCATGGTACGGAGCGAGAGTGCATGGGAAGCCATTACCTCCTTCTGCGAAGCAGTAATGCTCGTGAAGGAGGAGGCGGGACGCGTGAGGGAGAGGCAAGCTTTGCACCCTCACGCCCCTAGTCGCCGCAGGAGACGCCCTGGGCGTCGGGAATCGGCAGCCGATTCCCGGCCACCGTAGGCGCGGGCTTGCGGACGGCGAGCAATGGGTAGCTCGCCGTCCGGTAAGGACCAGGCCCGAGTCGACGGCGCGTCGTGTTCCACGCGCGCCTCAAAGAGATGTCAGCACTATTGACGGGGTCCGCTAGGGCCGATGCCAGCTAGGGTTGCGGGATGTTCGAAAGAGTTACCGTGGCCCCGGCACAGGCAACAGAAGGAACACGGGTGGGTTTTAGTCAGTAAAAGTCTGACACGCCCTCCCGCTCCGCCCAGAGCGGGAGAAGTCATTTGATGATTTCCCATCCACAAAAAAAAAAAAAAAAAAAAAAGAGTGATTGTTACTTACCTTAAGGTCGTCCTTCCTCTGATTGATTCCATTATGTAGTGATGTCCTTATTAGTGCACAAATAAACGCAAGTCCGTAATCACATATCAGTCCTAGTCCAAGAAACATATAAGGTTTTTCCAACAAAGAAATACCAACAATATCACTATAACTACACCGTCTATACTCTACCTAGCAATAATACATTCTATTTGATCGCAATAGATATTTCTCCCAAAGAAAACACAGAACACATTCCCCTTTGCTATTTACATTCATATGTTTTTTGTTACTTTCTCCTATTCTAAATACATCGAGGGGTAACAATAAATGGAACACTTCTATCTAATGTCAGCCGTTAGAGTCACAAACCGGAACGATCCCGGATACTATTCGGATACGGCACGTGACCGTAACGACATGCCGACACCGCAATTGTGGTACAAAATTGTTTTAAATGATTGTATTAACTTTTTAGGGGCGACTTTTCGGTTAAGATTTTCTGTTTCGTAGAAATTTCTTTAAGAACGGTTTGTACCGTGAAACGGGGTGAACAGGGATGCAGGGGTGAATTGGGATGAAAGTTTAAAATGTATTTTAACGTTAAAATAATATAGTTTGTTGCCAACAAGAAGACTTAATCGTTGAAAGTAAACACATTAGTCTTTTTTGGCAACAAACTATAATATTATATTTCAATTTTAAAATCCCTTTTAAAGTTTCGTCCCGATTCACCCCTGTATCCCTATTCATCCCGTTTTACGGTACAGTATTTATTAAAAGCTGTGTTTTAATTTTAATTCTATTGTTTTTGAACAATCATGACTTCAAAAATAGGCTACTTTTAGTCTTGCGCTAATAGTTCACTCATTTTAGCGTAATGGCACATGTTACTTTGTTTTTGAAGCTACTTATTAACGGCGTTGTATCAGGCGCTTGCATTTTTCACCGACGAAAAAAAAGGAGGAGGTTCCCGAGTTGACGAGAATATTTTTTTTTATGAAGACCACGCCTGACTTTTTATAGAGTAGTCCGATTTGAACGATTCTTATTTTATTCGGAAAATTGAAAACTAAAATCCACCCCTAAGGGTAGAAAAATTGGGGTTGATTGATTTTTCACCGGCTGAATTTTCTTTTTTTATGAATGTTTCTCAATTACTCAAAGTCAACTGGAACGATTTGGAAAATTCTTTTGTTTGAAAGGGTCTTTCCTAAGTGGTGGTAGGCTTCTGGTCCCATATAAATTTTATTAGCTTAGTTCGGGTAGTTTTTAAGTTAGCTTCAGTAATACATAGTTTTCTCACATAATCTATGTGGATGATGTAATTTTTTTTTTTTGGAAGTCTGTTGTTTTTTCTTTTTATATATAAAACGTTTTTCAGTAATCTTCCTCATCAAGACAAGACTGGTTTTACCTTGAAGCTTTCTGTGGCTATTAATTATTATTATTTGTGGATCAGCCTTATCAGGTGCAAATAAATAAATGTTTCGTGCTGAATGAAATCAGGTCAACCTGTCTGTAGTACCTAGGTAGCTGTAAAGATCTACTATCTCACTTTCTGCATGTGTCTGCATTCTCAGATTTTCATCTGAATCTGAAATCTAAAATCTGGATCTTTAGAAGAAAAAGAATTTCCATTTTTTGAGGTTCCTATCGGAGTCATGTGAGTCACATAGTTATAATAAACAGACATAAACAGTTTCTTTCAGTATTTTCTAGCTTCATTATCCATCTCTAAACACCCAAATATGAGATATTTACTGCTAAATATAATTATAAGTAGCCTTGATATCTCAGTTTGTCAGATCAAAAATACAGCTTTATCAAAGTGTATTAGAAAAGTGAAACTACTGCAGATTTGCAACTCCAAAATATCATCGCTCAATGGAATGACAGTAGCATCAATACCGCTTAAAATTATCACCCTCACTTCCAAAGACCAACACATATACCAAATGATTATAATTCGAGACACCCTTAACACGGGTGTCCAAATTCATATTTGATTATTATTTTTTAAGTTCAAACGAGCATGTCTCTATTTGTCTGATTGCTGGTCACGTGGCCGAGTAAATAAGTTTAGGGGATCTTTACTGCACGAGCGGGACATACAGACTTACGCTCATAGGATTATACGCCAATTTGACGCGTAATTTATGTTTTGGGATACGAAGCAGGGTGAGTGAAACTCAGCTTGTTGGGATTGAATTATACTGGATTTCTTAAGCTTTAACGATAAAGAAATCCTTAACGATATTTTTTTTAAATGTAAGATTCTTCGGATTCCTAAACATGGTTGCTTATACATTTCAGATAGTCAATTCTATCAATACAGGGACCATTCTTGCGATGATTCTATCATGACAAGAAAAACATTATGCTTTTTTTGAACCGTCCTGATCATTTTAAAAAAGACTGCCACTATATATAAATTCCAAGGGCATCAAGGTGAAAACACCAAATTTCGGTCCACACATAGCTCATGAAATAAAACGCGAAAGTGTCAGTGGTGTCCCTTGAGATCGAGTGTCATGAGTCACGCGTCGATCCGATAGCAAATAGATTAGATTATGCATTTTGAACGGACAGACGATATCGGTTTTCTATATACGGCCTTTTTATTTAACCCTACATTCAAGTTTTAGTATGTTTCACCCCTCGATGGGACGTGAATGATTGCGTTTGTTAAATAAATTTTGTTTGAAAGACGGTGTTAGGTTTTTGGGTATATTTTGTACTGACACCAGACCGTTCTGTGCTTTTAGACTCTCATCATAACAACTGCTATTAAATCGCAGGTAGGTATTATTAACATTGTTGTGATTGGTGTACTGAAAGACCAACAACAGATAATTTTGTGGCAAAACATTCTCAATTACAAAAATAAAATTTTACCTCATTGAAAGCATGCCTTTTTCATCAGCAGTGAATGCGTTGCGGTCGTCTAAAGACTTTAGATTAGCAAATTGTAAGGGAATGGTATGATACATACTATTGTGCCCGCCTCATGAAAAATAAATAAAAAACAAAAAAAAAAGTTTATTATGGCTTTTAAAACAAAATACATCGATAATGTGCCGTTTATTTTATTTTCTTCGCAGATCATAAAAGTCGCTACAATAATTCTGTTTTGATTTGATTTCCAAGCAATAAAAGTGTTTCGTCACTGTTGCCAGCTCTGGATCCCGAAGCAGAAACCAGCATCTATTTATAACTTCGATATACGTATATACCAATCTTACTAAAACAATCATGCCTTAATTTGATAAGATTACCTTAAAATGTCCAAAATTATACAATTTCAGTTAAGTAGAAGCGAACAAACTTTACCACGGGTCTAGTGTTGTGCCTAACTGTCAAACCGCTATCACCAATTAGTGAGGTGACATTAATTGTGATGTAAACTTCGACAGTGGAGGGGGAAACTCTGAGACACGCGTAAGCCACGCGCCCAAATTTTGGGGCTTTTACCCTACTCAACTCAGCCAAATTTTCTAGAGCTCCCCCGGTTCCCTCCTACAGTACAATCTGGGTGTAAAATGGAAGTTCGTGGGACTCAGTTGATCAAGTTATACTGGTACGCTGTACTTGAAGTTTAATGTAAGAGCACTTATCTGTTATTTCTTTATTGTTGTAATTTTCGGGGGCAGTTGAGTGCTTGAGACTGCATACATTTTGGCGTTGAACAAATTTGCGTTGATAGCCAACTTTGATGGGCGCGTTAAAACATATTGTGCCTACAAATTGTTTCAGGAAATGGGTGCATTTTAACTGTACTTTTTTTCTATTAATAGTACATTAAGTTGCGATATATTTGTCGTGAAACAATGGTAAAATGTGCTATGCTACGATTAGTAGGTATAACATTTTTACTGGTTCTACAATGTTGCATTCAAAATTAAAGGGGTGTTAAAATTATAGATTTAGGTTTATATTTGATGGATTGCCATTTTTGTCAGCTCTGATGTATTGTTTCAATGTTCATTGTATTCATTTTTTTATAGATAATGTTTTTCTCGATATTTTATCAAGAATGGAACGTTTCCTCACAATTTTCAGGTCTTTTGCTGTATAAAAACGTAATATTTTTGCTTAACGTTCAAAATGATTCAAAGTGCATGCCTATATGAGGTTATTACGTACTTATTTATTAAAAATATCCCCATTATCGTAACCAAGAAACAATTTGTAGGAGAACTGGTGACGAAAAAATACAGCCGGAACCCTGGTTTTCAACAAGGAGCCAGTTCATGTCTCCTGCCTTGTTAAGTCATTAGTTCGACGATAATTTTATATCCTCGGGCTTTTGCAGGAAGAAAGTGGTAAAATCGCGTAGAAAGCCCATTAGAAAATTTAGGGATTCATTATTTATCAAGAAATTACATGAAAATGATCTATTCTAATTGGATACTGAATAAGTAGTTATTTTTCCTGCACGATCGAAATACGGCGTGGGATCGAAACTCGCGCGCATTAAAATTCAAAATCCGCGCACAAAGGAGAATATGATACGAGACACCGACTTGTTATCCTTGGGGTTTAATTATGTCTTTGTGGTTGAAAAAAGGAATATTTCATAGTCCTTGGGGAGGTCCTGAAAGGCGAGGTTATGACTGGAAGGCTGACTAACTGAATAAGTACAGAAGTTGGTAAACTTGCTATTACAGCGAAGGGTCGAGTTCTTTGCACTCTTGAATATTAAAGGCGATTGATACCTGTCTTTGGTAGCTGGACAACGGAAGCTTTTCACATTGCATGTTATCTTGGAATCATCTGGAAATAGCATTTTTGGGTAATATTTAGAATATTTTTAATAAAAACCAGGAAAAAGAGAAATACAGATCTTTATATTATGGCATACAAGATACAGAATGTTCTTGAAGTTCATCTGCAAAATAGAAATATCGTTAAATGTTTTTTATAGTTACAATTTTAGATTGATTACAACCTAATTAAAATAAATATTATCAATGTTGTGAGCCTTTGCATCAAAAACACAGAAAGAAATAGTTTACTGAAAACTTTTCCTCTACCTTGCTTGCGCAGTAGCGTGTTACATTTATTCTCTAAATAATTCAAACCATAAGTATACCATAAGTCATAACTTAAAAAATAATATAATTTTACGCTTGAAAAGATTAAATAAATTTGCATTGCACAAACAACAGTTGTTTTAATCTTCACAAAACTCACAGGAATTACAGGACAACATGTAATTCCTTATTCAGTCTTCCCCAAAACACTATACTCGTAGCTTATCTAACAAAATGGAATACAAAATAAAAGCACATCGGAGTCCAAATTTTCGCGAACGCTACAATAATGTACGGACGAGCGTCCGAAAATTTTTACAGCGGAAAAACTTGCAAACGCGAAACAAAAACAACTGGAAAGTTGGTTGTAATATGTGCCCAATCTCTCCGCTATAAACTTGCGCTTCCTCGCACCCGCGCCCTGTGATTTCTTCTTGATATTTTATTTAGGAGATTAAGACTCTTTCTGTAGGTCGTTAGACGGTTCCCTCCATTATGCCAGTTTATGATCCCATTCCGAACTGGCAGGAGCCGACCGTTGACGCATTCTTTGCTTCTTTTTTCTAACAAATTAGAAGGCAAAGTTTTCCTTGTAAATTGCAATGATATGCGAGTGTTTGGTAGGCAGGGACGCTGGGGAGGGAGTTTGGGTAAATAGCGGGTAATTTGAGAGTTTAGTTGTTTTAGCTACTTTCTGGACTAGTAGCTAAATCAAGCATTAGTGAGAAATTATGTGCAAGCGCAGGATTAATGGATGGTCGAGTTTTAGGTTTCGTTATTTAGATTTTATTGCGACTTTTGCTCCACTTTTGATAGATTTGCAATCGGTAAAAGTACGATTGACTCGTTGTCATGGTTGTTTTCTAAAAATAACTGACCAATTAGTTAAAGTTTAATTAGAACTTCAGGTATGTCACTGACTTGCGGGATGTTCGAAAGAGTTACCGTAGCCCCAGCACAGGCAACAGAAGGAACACGGGTGGGTTTTAGTCAGTAAAAGTCTGACACGCCCTCCCACTCCGCCCAGAGCGGGAGAAATCATTTGATGATTTCCCATCCAAAAAAAAAAGGTATGTCACTGATGTCTTATGAAGTTCCTCTTTTAAGTTGGTGGTTAAACTGTAAATTAACATACATCTTCTGCCTGAAATGAAGGATAAGATTTTCAAAATGGGTTAAAAATGAGTACATACATCTTCTGACATTACCGACAGACAACTGACTCTAGAAAAATTTAATGCAATAGCCCCACAAATCAAAATTTTAGAAAAAAGTTCACTGCACCTCCTAGGTTCCCCAATTTTAGAAGACAGCTTTTCTCCATTTGTCAACGAAAAAATCAAAAACTTCAACGACATTTCGGACAGACTCTTCAAAATTAATTTACATTCGGCATTCACCCTGATTAGACACTGTTGTTTTGGCACAAATTTTATTTACTTTCTACGTTCTTCCCCTTTATGGAAGCAGCCAAACCTCTTGGACAAAATTGACCAAATTATTCGCAGCACACTAACATCCATTTTAAATGTGGCCCTGGACGACCGAGCGTGGCTGCAAGCCACACTACCCATCCGTTTTGGTGGCCTCGGCGTCCGCAAAATTACCAGTATTAGCTTACCGGCGTTCCTGTCCTCTGTCCACAGCACGGAAAAGTTGACCGAGAAAATTTTAGCCCCCTCCTTGGTTGACTCAGAAGTGCCGTGTTTGACTGACGCAGTGAACGCCTGGAAAGTGGCTTGCCCGGATACAGATCGGCCCTTGAACCCATCTTCCCAGAGGCAGTGGGATGAACCGCTCTTGAGGTTGGTACGGAATAATCTAATTAATACGACCACCAATACTGCTGAGCGTGCCCGCCTGCTGGCTGTGGGGGAGAGGGAGTCGGGCCTCTGGCTTCAGGCGCTACCGTCACCCAACATAGGCACCATGCTGGGTGACACCACCTTCCGGCTCGCTACTTGTCTGCGTCTGGGCGCTCCTTGCGTGGCTCCGCATCACTGCCAATGCGGTGTCAGTGTCGACTGCCTCGGACAACATGGCCTATCCTGCAGTAAGAGCGCAGGCCGGATAGCACGGCACGCCAGCATCAATGACATCATCCGTCGTGCTCTTGTCACCGCCAGGGTGCCAGCTGTTTTAGAACCCAATGGCCGCACGCGACAATGGAAAGAGACCAGACGGAATGACCATAATGCCTTGGAAGGTAGGTAGGCCTTTGGTGTGGGATGCAACGTGTGTCGACACCCTTGCGCCATCCCATCTTCCTAGCACGGCAGGCTGTGCTGGAGCGGCTGCTGCGGGTGCGGAAAACCTCAAACGGCGCAAATACTCCAGTCTTATTGGGACTTATATGTTCGAGCCGTTTGGGGTTGAAACACTTGGGCCATGGGGTCCGAGTGCCCACTTAGTTTTTCGAGACATCGCCAGGCGGTTGGTCGACTCCACACGTGACCAGAGGGCTGGCCTATTTTTTGGCCAAAGAATCAGCATTGCTATACAACGTGGCAATGCTGCCAGCCTTCTGGGCACTTTTCCTGTTGACAGCGATGCGGATGAATTTTTTGATGCCCTCTGATTATTTACCCCTTCCCTTTTTTATATACTTGTACATATTATTATTAGTACTTAGTGTAAATAATTGTATTAAATATTGTAAAATACCTGTAAAAGATAATAAAAATGAGTTGATTTCACCGAAAATAACCACACATTGCAGTCATCCTCATTTCTTTTTACGAATAAATGTATCAGGCTGTATAAAAATTTACCGGCTCTAGTACATACTTACCTACCTACATACATACATGTATGAGCGGCTTACTCCTATTGCACTTTAACCTAATCCACTTATGGCTGCATACAAGTGTTGTTATTTAAATTTTAACATGGCGCCATGTTTTATGTGAGATATTGCACCGTCTGGTAGCCAGTGACAAATAACCGTTGCACGTGGCTGGTCGCGCCGTTATAAGAATATGCGGGGCAAGTAAGAAGCGGTACAAAGGTACATACATGACAATCATTGATAGCCTATGCTTAGTTTCAGATTGCGTTTCCACTGCTGGGTCGCGGGCCTCCTCTCTAAGAGGAACTGGACTGTAATCCTACGCGCGGCCTCAGTGCAGGATAGTGGATATGTCACATGCCCTCGAACTGTTATGTTAAGGTATATTCCATGCCAGGTTCCTTCACCGAAGGGCAAGACCGGTCTAAGTTTGAACCCAAGGCAGTAATCACTAGCCCACCACTACTCCTCCTGCAGAAAAATCTAATTAAATTACCGCTTAAAAGTAATAATTCCTCAAGGAAGATTCAACCCAGGACCCGCTTAGTAGTAGCTCTGGTCAATACTAGACCATGCAGACAGATGCAGTCGAAAATGAAACGTTAATAAAAATAATTATTTTATAACAAAAAAGTATCGCATATGTCTCTCCACCTTGTATCTTGTACCGTAAAGCCAATGCACTTAGGTACTCCAGCTCATAGAGAGACATAGAACAAAGTAAATCCCTCTTACGTGACCAAAATTCGCGTTGATTTTCAATATTACGAAGAGATTACAGCTGTTTAGTTGTCTCAGTGCCCTCTTATGGGACTGGTAGGATGGTGGGAAAGACGATAGGCTGAGTTGTCTATCTTGAAGTCACCTGCCCCGTATATTTGTAGTTTAAGGAAATAATAATATTAATAGTCTGAGATAAAATAGTAAGTCTGAAATAAAAAATGGAAAATGTTAAAGGGTCGGTGCCAGGAAATAGTGGTATGGGTTTTGCATAAGTTTATTATTTGTCCAATTGCAGGCAGTTGGACGAATAATACAGTTGGTCTAGTAATACAGGTCCAGAGAGCCTAGGCAAGTTGACAATCGCTTTCAAAGCGTTTCGTATTTCTTATACAGGGTGTCCCAGACCGAGTGGTCCAAAGGCAAATGGGGTAAAGTGGAGGTGGCCACCTATGATTTAAAAATTTGAAAGTTGGGATATTCTCAATAGTTCAGAAAATTTCGCTAATGTCATCATTTACATGAAATCGATGTAGTGAGTTCAAAGTCAATTAATTGGCTGGTAGATGCCTTGGAAGTGTAAGTACAAGATTATGTTCCTATTTACGTTCAGGGTGGCTCTGCAACGCTTCAGATTTTATTTTTACTTGTGTTTTCTAACGTTTTATTAAACTTTAGCGAAACTTTCTAGCCCAGATTTTAAAAAAATGAGAATATTCCAGCATTAAAATTTTTTAATGATAGGTGGCCACCTCCACTTTCTTTACCCTTTTATCTTTGGAACACTCGGTCTGGGATATCCTGTATAGATTTGAGATACTATACAACGCGGTGACGACAATACGACATTAAATGAAAACACTGGCAATACTTATGAGTATTTTGGAACTATCAAATAAAAGCTAACATCAAAATTAAAAAAGTTAGTTTTTCATACAAATTGCAGCAGCACTACAGCATTACAGCAGTGATGGGCCGACTATAAGTTTTGCTATCTTTGCCTAGCTACAGTGACTAAACTGTTGGATATATTATATTTGGTTGAATTTTTGTATGCAGGCTGAGCACGTCATTACATACATACCATAATCTGCCTAGCCTTTTCCCAACTAAGTATTTTGGGGTCGGCTTCCAGTCAAACCGGATACAGCTGAATACCAGTATTTTACATGGATCGACTGCCTATCTGACCTCCACAACCCAGTTACTACAGGGTAATAGGATACCCCTTGGTAAAACTGGTTGTCAGACTTTCGGGCTTCTGACGACCCGTAACGACTGTCAAAGATACACGAATGACAACCGGGACTTTCCAAGGCACGGAGGGATCTTGACATTTAAAGATGGTCACCCATCCACGGACCAACCGCGGCAACCGTAGCTTAACCTGATCGATCGACCCGTGCGGCTGTTATTTCTTAGCCACAAGCCCCCTGAACGTCACGTCGGAACGTCATTACATATGCGAAGTTTAATATTGTCGTATTGTCGTCTCCATCTTGTAGATAGACTATCAGAAGAAATGTTATAGAATAATTGTGACCCCCATGTGTCGATGACGTCATCTAGCATAATATAGCAAAATTATTTAATAACCAAGTTTGACACGATATACTTTTACTGACACCAACCTATGATTGACCAACAACCGTCAGAAAGTATGAAATATCTAAGAAAATTATTTTAATTTATCTAAATTCTCTGTAAATCACAAAATACTAACCAAAATAAACCGTAGATTAGCCCTGTCATTTTATAACTATGAGGTTTGCAATGCTAAAATGTTGGTTACAATTAAGTTAAAAAAATATAAAACCAAAATATTGTTTTTTATTAAATATTTTCGTCCACAGATATTTCGATAATTATAAAAATTACGAAAATAACTAGTTACATAAAGCCTTAAACTAAATTCAATTCTGTTACATTTATGTCTGAACCGCTATTGCAAAAAAACTTTGATTAATATCTTGCGCTTATACAATATGTTTAATTTTGTTGGATAGCGTATTAAAATATTTAATTAGGTAATTGAATGCAAAAAACCGCTGTTAATATTTTTGCTTGAAGTACAATTCAAAACTTTCATAATTTTTTTTATCAAAATTTCCGTGGACGAAAATGATTAATTTTCTGACCTTACTAGAATACCTAATATTTTTTTCTACAAAGTTAAATTGAAATTAGATGATTCCTTTTAAAAAAAACGTACACGCGGGAGTGAACTTTTCGCGGTACTTATACATTTTAACATACTCCCTTGTCTCATACCCTCCACGATTCATTTATCGTACACACACAGCGATTTTATACATTAACAAAATCGCTGTTTTAAATTAAAGTTAGCCTTAAATTCGGCGTAAATTCCTCGAGCTACATAGTGTACGCACAATGCGTCGTAGCATGTGGTGCGTATGACACGAGACATAGAACTCTGAGCGAGGTGCTACCCGTAGGTGATGTAGCAAGTAGATTTTGATGTTGGTCGCTTGTCCCGTCTAGTATGCCTATTTAAATGTCTTCGGTGTTTCAACAACGACTTACAATATTGACATAAGCTTTTCGGTAGCTTATCTGTTGGTCTAGGTTCACAGTCCAATTGCCACTCAGTAGATAATTACCAGAAACAGTAGGCACAACTATAATTATTGCATAAGAAACAAAGTTGTTGTAGAAGTATCATAGTTGACACAGTTGCTATGCTCGAAAGTAGATGCATCAGCGCATACCATTCTTGGAGTATTTATGAAGCAAGGGTGGTAGTGGTAGCCGGGTGGTGGGTGGTGGTTACTATTCTTAGATCCAAGAGGTGTATGTTTTAATATAGCGGAATATAAATAGGCACGGCAACAGCACGGGTACGATAGGTCGGTGCACTGTTCGCTGCACGCAGTCGGAGGTCGTTTACATGTCGGTTCGATTTCTTTTGTGTTACGGGTGGATTAAATGTGTAACTTTTTTTACGGAAATTATGTCTGGATAAATGTGTATTTTTCTCATGGCGTCATTCTGTGAATCATAGCGTTGAGGTATGTTATAGAAATAATGAAGTACAATACTACTGTATGGATTATCTGTGGTCTAAAATAAAGGTTTATTGTTTTTATTATATTGAGTTCTTTTGAGAGAGTGCACGACCTTACACACGGGGGATTTAGATTGATGAGGTGGATGATAATGTAGAAGAAGTCAGGAACTTCCGGATAATGCGACAGTTGTTGAGAATCTTTTATTTTTTTTATTGCGTTATGGGTCAGCTCTTGATCTCGATCACGATAAGATAAGATAATTTTATTTTGCAAATATGGGTATAAAGGATAACAAAAATTATTACAAGATCAGCCATATTTTACCATGTAAGCATGCAAAAGATACACAAAAAAAATACATACTAAATTACACGCCTAATGAACAGTGATGGTTATAAGTTATCTAGGCTTTTTAGAGCTTGACATGTAAAGTGAAGGAGAAGAGGAGTGAAGAGAAGAAGAAGGGATGTATTGTCGATTTACCCCACAACAGGAAACATTCTTGCCTGTTATTGTCGTGGTGGAAATGGTTATATCCCACAGAGCTGTCTCTGTTAACATACAAAGAGCAAAATAGTAGAGCGTTATAAAAGTGCTAAATATCATCAGTGATTTTTTAATCTCTGCAAATAACCCGTCAACTGACTGTCACTGCAAAGTAAAACGTGCAACAGAAACAAACAATGAAAATCGTTCGCTGTCGTCCTCCAAAACTGTCAGTTGGTGTCAATTGAACGCAACCGTCGGCGTCCACGCACAATGTGTGTCAACGAATGATGATTAGCAAAAAAATCACCCCTCGCAAATGTACGTGTAATACTAATAACAATGAAATTAGACGCGCACCGCCCTGCCGTTTTGTGTGGTCCACTTGGATGCGAAGAGCAGGAATAGAATAGTTTATAAGTTTTTGAACGTGTAATGATGCAATGACTACCTACACCTTTTTCTCAATTTTTTCAGGACATTTTCTGATCTGGGCTTCAATAAATTAAAAGCTCACTTACAAAAATGTCTTTATTAAATTTCTTACGTATTTATTCTTTTATATATAATGTTGTAGCGCTTTCTGAACTTCGCTCTGCTGCGAATGGCTCGGGTAGGTACTAAATGCTGCTTTATTGCTAAATCCTAAATGCTTTTGTATCTATTCTGCAAAAATAAGATTTTTATGTTACCATTTATTTTGATACCAACTCAGCCCACCGGTGCTTTTCTATGTAGTACATAGGTATATCTGCCCATCTATTATGCCTTTTTATAATTTCTAACGCGGCGATTTTATCGTGGACGTCCACGTCAAAGTATATGAAGACGCTTTTAAATATCCGTCCGCGATAACATTGTAACGTTCACGTATTTCCATATATTATATGGACGTGGACGTTAACGTCCACGATAGTATCGTTACGATAGAAATTTTAAAAGCGCACATTCTGCTCTTAACTTCATATCCATACCCGTATACTCTAAGGCACCAACAAATGGCCATGCAGTTCGTACAACTATTCGCACGTCACACATCAAATGTGCCAAAAACAAATGCCCAATGTAAATTGAACTCTATCGCGTAAATTTTAGAGTCTATGTAATCATGAAGTAACATTAGCTAACATTTGGTAGGGTTAGCATAGAAATAAGTTTTAGGGTGTATAATCGATTATGTTTTATTATATCTCGTTATGAGATGAGGGGTGAGAAGAAACGTCGCGATTATTTGTTTTTGATCGTGTTAATTTTATGCTCTTAAATATATCTGATCGAGTTCCTTTTAACTATTAGGTTGTGGAGCTTTGTGTGATTAAAATTATCATAATTGTTGTGAAGAGTATTATTTAATAGGTTAATATTGAAAAAAAAATACACTTCCCGACTACACCAATTGGTTAAAGAAATATATTCAATCAGGGACAAAATTCATTACCCTAATGACCGAATAAATTTTTCAGGATGGGAGAAACGAACATATGTATATACACCGCGCACAGTACGGATTATTTTGCTTGCAGCGCTCGGCCGCTATACAAGATGTAATATAAATAACGCACAACCTCTTAAGCGATCATTGTACTCATCATTATGAACAAATTTTACTATGGGACCAAACCTGAAATCGCGAAAAAAAAATCAGCCGTTCTCTACATTTTGACGAGTTATGCAAACATACGGAGCAGCAGATTTTTTTTTTCGCGATTTCAGGTTTGGTAGTAAAAGTTGTTCATAATGATGAGTACAATGACCCTTTAAGAGGTTGTGCGTTATTTATGTTACACCTTGTATATGTATAGTAATGCTTGGTAACAGATGTGGTCATTGTGTGCACGGGATTTTGTTTTCAAATTGGTCACATGTCAGTTTCCTCGATAGTACTTATAAAAGCCAACATTCTAATACTTAAGCCAAAACTTATTGGAAGCCCTTCTACCACTTTTAAATCAGTTTTCGAAAACTTAGCAACATTCAAGTAGGTACGGTCTACTTTAAATCAACCAAAGCCCACTGCTGAACAAATGTCGATATTCTAAGTAAGCAACCTTGTTGGGGTTGTCCGGTTCTTCTCATAAGTTCTTTTAAAAGCACAATATACAGTTTTATTAAAACATAATCTTAAAATAGCTTCCAAAGATCAATTTAATCAAACCAAAAAGTTTTTATAACAAAGTTGTAAGTTCCGAGTGCAAAATAGGATCATAGGACCCCTCAGTGATCCATATAAACACTCTTACGTCACACAAAGTTATGTCAAAATGAACGTAAGCCACCATCTTTAATAAAGTTGCCAGATTGAAAAAGGATTCGCGGCTGTCAGAGGGAACGATATGATCGGCTGGAATTCAATTAGAATTGGTTTTTGCCGTATTATGTATTTTTATTAAGTAACAATGTTTGGGAAGAAAATTAAATTATTAGGGTTATCTTTATTTTTCTTAGGTGAATTAAAATCGTTTTGATGGCAATAAAGTGATTATCGAAAAAGGATATAAAAAAACTATTGATTAAGATAACCGACCTAAATATGTCTTATCCAATTTTCATTTTAATTAAGATCTTGTCAAAATTAGATCATTAATAAACATACACAATGTACCATAAGTCAAGTAAGTAGCTATGTAGATGGGTATGTAGACATCAAAATAAATGTCAAAAAATGGGAACATCCAGAAAACACAAATGACGAAACACAAAGGTCATACAATCCTTGTCCAAACAATACGATCACTGGGGACGGGGGCTACTCGCGCAGAACCCAACTGAGACCGCACCAGATCAAAGGCACCATAAAAATCCAACTGAGCACATTATTAAACCCGTGAAATGCCTACATCTGTTGTTTTTTTCCTATTAGACACAAATAAGCATTGATCTACCGGTCACCCCTATTTAAGCACTCATCTCTATTCTGCCATAGAAATATCAACCTTAAAGTTGAGTGGTAAGGTTAAATTTATTTTGGCTGATGATTCAATAATTTTTCAACGGATTTTACACTCTACAGGAAAAGAATTAAGGGCAATTTTTGGGCCAACCGTTGGGTCGCAATGGGTCAAGTCGGTGCCGATTTAATATCACTTGTGCCCCTGATCTGATTACCCTGTGTGCGGACGTGTGACGTTTCGCTTTTGCCTTTAGGCGGATGAGCGGTGGATTTGCTTAAACCCATTGAAGAATAGTATACTTAGGGAACCCTATTTTTTAAGATCTACGTGATGCTTAAAGTGCTACGGCGTAGCAAGGCGATCTACGTAGTTTAGAACTGCTACCTTAATATGACGTCGAGTCTGCGCTACGAGTCTACGGAATGGCGTAGCACGTTTGCTACGCTGTACTTCGACAAAGCGATCAAAAACGTTGCTTTTCAAAAATATCTACGTTAAAATGAGTGCAAAAAACAAGAACTAATAACACAGATGAGAAAGTCCTTGCTGTCCAGCAAAAAATGGCTGTGCTATAAAACAAAAAAACTTATAATAATCATCATCATCATCTGTCGGCGCCACATGTCTTCTTCGTCCATACTTCTCTATTAGTAGTCATCTCGGTAGTCACCCCCTTTCTCGCCATAATCATCTTTCACACAGTCATCCACGAAAAATCTTGTAATAAGTATTACCTACAAATGAACACAAGCTTTGATAGGGAGGTTACTTTTCTACCTAACTCTTTTCTTGTCAACTCCTTTTCAGAAAGTTAGGTACATTCTTCTTCATCTGCATAGCGTGTCGTAGGCAATCTAAATTGTATTATTTTATTACTTACTAGCTATTGCCCGTGACTTCGTCTGCGATCCAGAATGAAAAGTAGCCTATATCCTTCTTCAGGATATGGTCTACCCATGTGCCAAATTTCATCCAAATCTGTTTAGCGGTTTTAGCGTGAAAGCCTAATAAACAAACAAACTCAATTTCGCATTTGTACATAACTAGCTGTGCCCCGCGACTTCGTACGCGTGGAAGTCGTAATATACACAATATAGTAAAATAACAGCCACATTTTCATAACACACATTTTAATTCAATCATGATTCGAAAGACACGTGGCGCCATCTATTATCATAAGAACGTTATTTTTGTTTTCCTCGGGACCAGTACTTTTTTCGAGATGAAAGGTACCCTATGTCCGCTTCTGTACACCTGACAACATATATGCAAAATTTCAGGATGATCGGTTCAGTGGTTTAGGCGTGAAAAGGTAACAAACAAACAAACAGACTTACTTTCGCATTTATAATATTATATATATATATACTGTCTGTATATATATGTATATACACACAGACAGTTAGAATTATCGATTTTTAAAGTAGACAGGAATAGAGAAGATTTTGACGAGTGTAGTCTTCACATTCAGAATAAAAGTAAATTACGTAGAAAAAATATATTATATACAGTTAGCAAAAATAAATAAAAAAATCGTTATGGCTTAGTTCTCGAATGTGGCTAGGAAGTTTATTAAAAAAACGTATAAATTGGCATCTAAACGAGCTATCTATTTTCTTGAGCCCGGTTGTAGAAACAACAAATTTGTGTTTGTACCTAGTATTAAAATTTATAGTATGGATATCACAGTATTTTTTAAACAAATTAATATTTCTATGTGCATAAATTTTTTTGTCATAAATATACTGAGAAGGCACAGTCATTATATTATTAATCTCTTTCAATTTATCTCTGAGGGAGTTTCTGGGACATCTTATTCTTATATATATATAAAAATCTCGTGTCACGATGTATGTCCCGAATGAACTTCGAAACTACTGGACCGATCTTGATGAAATTTGGTCACTATGTGTAATTTGGTACAACTTAAAAAATAGGATAGTTTTCATCCGATTATTGACCTCAATAACTTTTATTACAAATTAAATGTTTAATAAACGACAATAGTGTGTATTTATTGGTGAGTTCCATTGTTTCCTATCAGATACATCTATACAAATAAATAAAATTGAAGTGTCTGTTTGTAATGTCAAAATAACAACTTTTTACTAAATGCAGAAAGTATATACGGTACTTATAACAAAAAAGCAATGATAAAAAATTTTGTCTGTCTGTCTGTCTGTTTGTTCCAGCTAATCTCCGTAACGGCAGGACCGATTTTGACGGAACTTTCACTGGCAGATAGCTGATGTAACGGCGGGTAAATTAGGGAACTTTTATTTTAGAAAAATGATTAGGGTTTCGCGCAATAAAATTAAAACCCATGAAATTATGAGCAAAAAGTCGGATTTGAAAAATTCTTTTTGCATTTGGTAGCCCGGTTCTGGAGGATAGTTATAGGCTATTTAACATCACGCTACGACCCTTAGGAGCCGAGCAAAAAGAAAACAGTCAAAAAGAACACTAAGCGAAAACGAAGTAATAGTGCGGGCGGGCGATTCAACGCGACGGGTCGGGGGACGAGGGAGTTTTATTAAAATTGGGTTGTTATTTTAGTATATTGTGTATATTTTACGATATCCACGTGAACGAAGTCGCGGGGCACAGCTAGTAATTTATAAATTGAACGAATTGCCCGTTTTTGTAAAACAAAAAAGGGCAATTCGTTCGGCGGCATTTCCCCACACCGTACGCCGTTTCACCGCACGCGATCATACTGCGAAAATAACTAAAGTATACTAAACGGGCTGGGAACTAAGACTTTTAGATTTTGATTAGCACGCTTAAGTTGTGCACTTAGATACATCATCCTACATCGATAAATACGTCCCGGTACATTCTCCAACTGCAAATGTAAGTTTGTAATCACAATTTTGTTATGTGATTTAACTACAAATTAACAATTTTCCTTTACTCGTGCTGTGAGACCTTGCTTCTTGCCAAATTTCATGATTCTAGTCAACGGGAAGGGACTTTCTAAGGTTCCGTACTTCAAAAAAACGGAATCCTTTCAGGATCACTACGATACGAAACCCTTCATTGTGCGTGGTCCACACGCACTTGGCCGGTTTTTTTAAAATTAATATACCCTTTACTGGGTTAATTTTAGTAGTCGTGTTGCTTCTGAATAATCATTAATTAGCCTTTCAACCTTAACGACAACAGAATATTGATAAATAAGTTGTTAAGCAACACGACAGATTGAAATGCAGGAAGGAGTACCTATTCCAAATTCACGATCAGGTTCAAATTCGTTATTACTTAATGGACCCTCAGCCAATGTCCGAAAAATACTGTACAAGTACATTCTTACATTATTTTATTGAAACTAAAAGAAAATTGAACAAGGCAGTTGCCTTGTTTAATTTTCCGTGCCTTTCCTCAAATATAACAATATCTGCTTAGTTAAAAAGGCTTTCGTGTCAAGACAGGCACGTCTTCTTAAGTGGAGCCAACAGCCCAACGCTTCGAGGCGCAGCTAAAAACACGGAAAACGCATTAGAAGCAGAAACACCATTTATAAATCTATGATTGAACGCAAAGTGTGCTTAGATTTTTTTCGTCACAGTACAATTTAACGTGGTAATTGATTGAACTGTGTGTGGTGATTGAATAAATATATTTCAAATCTGTAATATTCGTGGAGATGGTCATTGTAGAAATATAAAATAGATTATAAAAGAATACTCTTAATTAGGTACCTACATCATACAAATTACAGATATAAATGTAAAAATTTTACATAGGGTGACTCAATGGGCGGTCTTATCGCTAAAAGCAATTATAAACCGGACAAGTGCGTGTCGATTCGGAGCAAATTGTCTGCGGCAGACGGACAGACAGACAGACACACGAGTGATCTTATAAGGATTCCGTTTTTCCTTTTTAGGTATTAGTACGTAAAACGGAACCCTTATAAGATCCTAAGACCCTAATTTAAAAAAAAAAAAACTATTATACTTGTACTCATAAATTAAGAATGTCCCAGATTCCGTGTTCAACACAAAACACAACGTTTATCGTGGAGTCTATTTTTATACGTGTGTGAGTGAGTGCCACGCTCGCGAGTGTATTACATATCGCATTTGTGTTTGTGTGCAACACGCGTGTAGTACTAGCGCACAGAGAATGCCCTACAAAAGTGGGAATTTTTAAATAAAGTAAAGGATAATTTTTAACATTACTGTTGATGATTTTCTTTGTTATTTGTTTTCAGTTCTTTAATTTTGTAAGCTACTAGCTTGAAGTGGTGTGAAGTTAAAAGACAGACCATAATAGACTTACAAAATATAGTTCTATTTAAATACGAAAACATTATTGAGACTCGGTTTAAAAAATACATAAAAATCGCCTTTATAAAAAAACTGGTAAGATTTTGCAACGAAGTTCTTTAACGCGGCTTGCGGTAGGAATCGAATGGTAGAAAGCGTCATATAACGAAAAAGTGCGTTCATACTTTAAAATCGTTCATACTTCATACACGTTACGCCTCCATGCGATTTTCTTCTTTCGAATTCACACATGATTTGGTCAAAAAAAAATCCAATGAAGCGGCTGCGAAATTTTCTATTTTTTCATCATGGGTGTCGTTTTTGTGGTTTTCAAGGGTTTTAAAGCCGACAGTGAAGTCAAAATAAAAATCCATGATGGCGGCTGCTAAAAGACACCGCCCCTGATCGATATCTTCGACGACAACTCTTCGTTGTGTAAGTGTCCTTGACATGGAAGTGCGCTGAACGTTTTTGGTTTAGGTTTCCACCAACTTTCATTTCTAGTCCGTCTTATTATTTCAGTCGAACAATTGGCAGCTACTACGGGATCGGGTAAGTAAAGATAAGAAAAAAAAATGTTAATGCTCCCGATCCCGACATTAATACAATTCATGTCGCAAAAAAACATGTGCGGTCGGGAGACCCCCCCCCCCCCCCCCCCCCCGTCAGGAACGAAGTTCCTTCTTGCGTATGATTTAAAACAAAATCAAAATTTTCGCAGCCGCCATCTTGGATTTACATTTTGACCTGACTATCGGCTTTAGCACCCTCAAAAAAAAAAATATGAAAACGACACCCATGACGAAAAATTTTAAAATTTTCGCAGGCGCCATCTTGGATTTTCATTTTGATCCAATTCACACTTTCTCCCACCCTCTCTCTATCGAGAAAGAGGGAAACGCGCTTTTTTGTTACGTGACGATTTCTACCAATCAACTCCTACCACAAGCCTCGTTAAAGAACTTCGTTCCAAAAATACTTTAAAACTATAAAACCCGCATCGAAATCGGTTCAGCGCTCAGAGAACTGTAAGGTCAAAGAGACAATCTAACACACAAAAACAATCATCGTCCATGTTAATAAAACTGCTAAGTCATCCCTAGATTTTTTCGTGAGGTGTTAAAAATACGGGTAAACAGATTTCATGCCCTTGGCAATACTTCAACAGTTATTGCGTCATCGCGTCACATCGTTATTTTGTCGTCTTCACATTTATCATAGAAATAGACGGTGAAATTGAATACTTACTTATGGAATGTGATGTAAGTGCACTTTTTTTTGTGTAATTTTTACACAATTTCACAGCACAATCTGTCATATTTACGAAATTAAAACACCGGCTCGAGACATGTTTACATGGCGAACGTTCCTTGTCGTGTAGTGCGGGGATCGAACAAAGTCACCAATATTGGTGACTTCTGTTTGGAAGAAATTTACGGTGGCTTAGTAGAAATCTGGAGATTCTTAATCTAAGCCTTGTATATGTATTCTGTGTTATTACAAGGCACAAATTGTTCAATTTTTTGCTATGAAGAACTAAATACAAGGATCGTCTCTGGATAATTCCAGAATTAGAAATATCTGTAAGGCTGTTTATCTCACATCTCAGCATGAATTGTAACGAATAAGACATAAATTGGATTATGAAGCCTCATTTACCAGAAGCAAAAAAGTTTTGTTGGACTATCCAAGCAAAGAAAACAAGAAAGAAACGGAAAAATTTACATCTTTCATTAAGTAGCTTCAACATCAATGTTCTAATATGGGTGCAGAAAAATTGCATTATCTCACAATAATTTTGACAAAGCCATCACCTATCGAAAACTGCATAAAGTTGAGTCAGTGTGTAACTAACTACCCTCTCCCCAGAGAATACACGCGAATCACTGAATATGTTCGAAACATCAAAAATACAATATCAAATCTCCTTTTCAGTCAAATCTGGCTAACTATAGTATTGTTTACATTAATTTGCGAACGATCCAAAACCTGCTTAATGGATCCATTATGTTCAGAAATGTACACCAAGCTGTACCAACTTCTTTTTACACTCCAGAATCTGGACCAACATCTTTTAGTGTTAGTGATAAAGTTTGAAATTGCCTGGCGATTGTTTTTACGGCAGCATTTTTATGTTGGTTCGCAATCCCCATCATATTTCGATGTATTATTATGAGTATTATTTTTTGTTCGGAGTTTTTGATACGCGAGGGTTATTCATTCAAGTACGGGGTTATTGTTTATTGTTAAGTGTGATATTTATGATGTGTATCGTTGATTTTCATGGCTTTGTGCATCATTTACTTTGATTTTTTGACATCGAATGTTTCTATTACTGGGATATCAAACTAATTGTTTAATTTTAGTTAACCATTTGCTCTTTCTCTGCGATCTGTGTTTATGAGGGCTTGAAACTTGTTTTATGAATTCTCTTGTTAACTGTAAAGTTCTTTTAGTAAGCTGCTAACTAATGTATTTAAAACGCATCAAACGTTCGTTCTATCAATTACACGTCATTAGTGACACCAGCCGATCTACTCTGTAACAATCGCACCAAGAAAACTTATGTGAAGTGAGCTTGAAGTTTGTTGTCAATAGTGTCAATCCCTGATGCACGGGATTGCTAAGTTATCGCGGTGAGATTTTTACAGAATAGATCGGCTGTTCTTGGACTAAGAAAACGATTACGGTGTCTTTTCCAAAAAGCCATTAATAAAGAGTTAAAGCTGAAATAGAGGCCCTGTCCAGTAACACTGTTAGGTACCGTGCATGACTGTCCATAATAACGAATAAAGGCATTTAAAAATCAGTTATGTCTGTGTCTGTAGGCATCTACGTATCTACCAAAGATTCATAGAACGAGAACTCGCCATGCCTTGGCTCGGTGCAACAATTTCAAGTAATATTCTGTTATTATTTCAAGGATATATAAAACTAGCGTCATTTAATTTAATGCGAATAGGTGAGGGAGATGAAAATTTACCTTGCCGATGTAATAACAATCAAATATTATGTTTGTATTCGCAGATTGGTGTATTCCCTGCCCTTCCGTCCTTCAGTATCCTTGTTTCCCACTACCCAGTTATTACGTGGTGTAAGAAACTGATCGCGCAAATGTTTTCTCTTGCAGGTAATTATATAATATACTTAATACATAACATAACATCACGCCTGTTTTCTTCATAGGGTTAGGAAGAGGTGTACTTATACACTTACATTTCGCCAGTTATGTTTAAGTGTCATGTAATGTAATAAAACTCAAAAAGGCTATGATATTTTACTTAATAGGTTCAATCCCAATGTATGTGAGTAGATAAAGTAGTTTATGAAACTGCACAAAAGTAAGTATTAAAATACTCGTGTGATACTATTAAAAACCTCGCATACGGCTCATGTTTTAATACCCCTCATTATGCAACAGTTTCATAAACTACTATTATTGAACTATAAGAACATTTATGGTACTTTACCACTGTCATAGTCCCATTTTACTAACATAACCTTAAAAAAGCAAATGCTTCCCGCCAAAATACGCGCACAAAACACGTTTGACATCCATCAAGGTTTTCCCTCCAAGAGACTCCAAGATGGCGAACGCGGCAGTGCGACCGAGACAAATAGCGTTCATTACACCAACTCCAGCTTGTATTAAAACAATCGTGCGGTTAACTAACTCATTATTGTTGGTAACGACGCAATTTCACTTAATATAGACCACGTCGGGGTACAACACTAAAGTAGAAAGTACAGCGGACGTTTGGCTAGAAAGGAATTTTCTCTGGAAGAGTTGTTCATTTTTTTATTGGAAGAAATGGTTTTAAGGACTGTGGCTTATTTTCATGTTTTTGTGGCTAAAACTGTAATAATGTGATGCATTTATCATAACAAAATCATAATAAAGCCTAACATCATAACATCACGCCTTGTTTCCCCGAAGGGTTAGGCAGAGGTGTACCTATAGTACACTCCCATTTCGCCAGTTATGTCTTATGTAATAGCGAGCCTTTTGCCATCAACCGGATACAAATCCAGACTCCGGGCTGCTACTGAGAAATTCCAAATAGAAAACTCAATAACACTTTGCCCGACCTGGGAATCGAACCTAGGACCTCATGCTCAGCAGTAGCGCTTGCGATCACAAATCATAATAGGTATCTACTTTTATCGTAGATATGTCTTCAAAGACAGCCAGATAGTTTGTCGTACCTATATTATAACTTACCCGCTTTTGATCCTCATTAGCAGCACTTACGACACTATCGTATGATGACGAAACTACCTTTTGGAAGAAGCATCAAAAGTGCCTTCAATCAATCAATCAATCAATGTTTGACTTTGACGTTGATGCAATAACACAGTGTACTCCACAGTGTACTCTTATTCAAAATCAAAGCTTTACTGACTAAGAAAAGCTTTTATCATAAAACATAATGTATTAATCATTATCCCCTTTATTTATAAACGTTGCTCAAAGTTAAGAGCCGTTTAAACGTCAAAAATATGTGGTTAAACAGTCGCTAATCATTACTTAAGAGGACACTTCCCGGTCCGTCTATCGTCAACGCCATCATGGTCAAAAAGCTTGTTGTTTTATCCAGTCCAAGTGAGAACTATTAACAAGCAAGCGAGAACGCGATAACATTGAACGAAATATAGTATGCGGAAATTTGATAAAACTAGTTCCAGAAAATACGTGTTCCTAAATGCCTTACAAGTTTGTAAAATAAGTGTTTGTCATTGAGAATCATCATTATATGGGCAAGGTTTCTATGTAGAGTTTTTCTTTACCTTTACAATTTTACGGCCAAAGTTCAGGTATTTGTGCAAAAAAGCAGATTTTTGCAGGCTTATACTGAATTTGTTTCTCCATACTTTTATTGTTTGCTTGCATAGAAAGATACAGTGCACAAGATATCCATTAGTTCAAAAATTTCAAAGAAAGGTGTGCTACAATGCCATAATCACGTACGAGCGTTTGTATGAAAAGTATGACGGGTTGGCCACTCTTAACTTTAAGCAACGTTTATAATATAAATGGGTAAACCGTATAGTTAAGTTTTTGAGTTTTTAAATAATTATGAAGAAGATAATATGTTAATATTATATTGCGACTTGAATATCTGGGCAATTTAAGTTTGTAGTTAATTGGCTGACCCATTAATTTCCCTGACCTTACCTGCCAATGTATGTACCACATCTGTAATATGACTTCACTTAAACCTATAATGACCAAAAACAGAAATTCCTGTTAACCAGTAAAGTAACAGAACAAAGAAAAGAAACAAATATTCTTTACAGTGCCAAGGTTGTATTTAAGTACGTTCGTACATCGTCCACACAAAAACTTTTGAAAAAAAAACGTTAACCTTAGGTTTTTAAACCCAAAGATGCACATTACACCTCAAAATCACTACAAACAAAGCAATATGGCGTTACATCTACGCTACGGCGAGCTTATTTATATTTTTGCATTCTCTCGCCCTCATTCCGCGCAGAGGCGTATGATCGCGCTTGGGTTTCTTCGCTTTCAAATTAAATAAATAATGCATACAATTTGTGAGCAATAAAGTTTGCGAAGTGTAGGTGTGTCGGCGTAGTGCGCTGAATTTCGCGCGCCGCCCCACTGGGAACAATAACGGTTGGCGGAGGCGATAAGATCGCGCTGCGGCTCGGACCTGACTAAATGTACTTGCGTTCTTAAACTTTCTGCTGTGCAATTATATTACAAGTAAAATGAGGTATAGCCGTACAAGGATCGTTTGGCGCGCAAAATCGACACTAATGCCTAATAATACTAATGCATAATCTAATAGATACTCAGTGCTGCAATGCATGCATACAAATCTATTAATTACAGACCTGACTACTGAAGCCTGCTCTCAAAACGTATCTTACATATCCTTCTTCCTAATGCTAACAGTCTTCTAGCCAGACGGTGCTCCTCTTGCTCACACACCCATATTTACAATAAAATAAGTAAGCGCTGTGATATGAAAGGTCTTAACTTTCATTCGTATAAAAGAATGACAAAAAGTTGGTTTCTCTCCCAGTCATACAATGAAACTGAGGAAATAGTGAGTTAACACCAAAAGGTTCGAGCAAGTCATCCACATAGTCACTCAGTTCCTTCACACAAAAACCCACACTCTTACAACTCACCACACACGCACACATACACTCACACTCACACATACTCACACTATCACATTATTTAGAATTGTCTTAATTTGTTAAATTTATTATTTCAATTTATTTTTACTTTATCTTGATAGTTCTCTACTTCAACCTAAATTAAGTATTCTGTCCATTATCAAACATCCTTAAAATAAAATTTAAGTTTACGCAAACATGTCTCGAATTAATATTTAAGATAACGCAACTCAGGGCCCCAAGATACAAGTGCTGCCTGCCTAGCTTGTGGAACAATGTTCGAATAACTATGTTAAAATATTCTAGTTACAGTAAGCATATATTATAGTTATTATTATTCTATTATAATCTTGTTTTTAAATACATTTTACAAAAAATTGTACAAATGTTTATCAATAGCGCCTCCCTGACAACGTCATTCGGGTGCCAAAA
Source organism: Fissipunctia ypsillon (assembly GCA_947568875.1). Classification (NCBI taxonomy): domain Eukaryota; kingdom Metazoa; phylum Arthropoda; class Insecta; order Lepidoptera; family Noctuidae; genus Fissipunctia; species Fissipunctia ypsillon. Next base: position 29,885,647 of record OX387643.1, read on the forward strand.
GTTCCTTGTTACTTTGTAGATAGGTTACCTACGCCATATTCGATCTTTATACTAATCGAATACGCGGTACGCAGTACGCTTCCGTTGACGCTGAGCTCAGGTGTGCTAACTGGCCAAGATTTATTGCAACTTGCGGAATGCGTATAACCTATCTACCTATTTTTAATTATAATATCATTGCTTCTGGGCACTTTTGTATAGGTACTTTTGAATGACTAATCCATCTCTTGAAGTCATCTTTCTCAATGTTGGGGAGGTTATCCCCTTTTTGCGGATGGTTTTCCACCACCTGTTCCGATCAGAGAGCCTAGACAGAATGACATTCTGTCAGCGATAACGATAATGGAAAACAAAACGCTTATGTCAATCCTGTTGGAAGTCGTCGTGAACTATGAACTATGATAGCAAATGTGTTGCGGCTCTGGTGGGACCAACGTATTAGTACTTCGGCCTCGTTCTGTTTCCTCATCCACTTCAGATGAAATTTTGTAGATCACATACAGATTACTACGTATTATGAATGGTTACATAACCATAATGCATGGTCATCTCAACGGGATTAGGCCAATTTCGGCAAGCAAAACCCTCTGACTACTGTGGCCACCTTCACTACGATAGCCAATCAGCGTGAGCTGACGAACATGCTTACCACTAGCGTTTTATGAGGCAGTGCAGTATCAAGTTGGATCAAAGTCTTTTGCGATTAGTTCCTTGTTTATTAATTTGATTCAAATAGATATATACCCATATGTCTATTTGAATCAAGTTTCTCACTTTTCAGAAGTAGGTAGTTCAGATAATAATTGTATGAGCTGCAATCCGGCTTTGGTGTAATTGCTTGGCACAAAACATTTCCCACAAACTTGTTCGATGCTAAACCCAGCGTTCAGACAATATCCTCTAATCGTAGAATCTTTCTACTTTACCGTAAATCCTAACTTTCCTCACCCACTCTAATTAACTCGAGAACTTCTCAGGACAAAACTAATATATGCAGCAGCCAAAAACAAAACAAAACGCGAGCGCCATTTTAACACCCCGACATCCGTACCTAAAGGTGTATTCACATTGGCGTACACTGAAGCATTGTCATAGTTCGGAGCACGAACCCAAGTTTGAATAGCAGCGGTTCACTCCTATGTGGCTACTTCCTTTGTACTCCCGTTTACAGTACATAAATAGTAAATACGTGTGCTTGTAAACAAGCTTATAGGAAAGTTTTATTACACTTACGGACAAAGTGTGGACGATATTTTAGTTAAGAACGGACCAGTTTGGCATCGCATTTTTTTTTGGATTTAATCAAACTTGTCTGTTCAGTATTGAAATCTTAATAAAGCGAGATAAAGACAAAACTAGCTCTTTAAATTTTATTGTCAAATAGATGAGTAAATTGCAAGTGAAATAAATAAATTGCATGTAGATACCTACTCCCGAGGATTTCGAGTTGCATGAGCATTTGTTTCATCACCGCTGATATTCCCTTAGCAGAACGTACGTACGAACTGAAAAAGGTAGTCTACAAATACGCTACGCACGGCTCCTGCAGAACTGTTGATTAATTTCCCCGATGGCTCCGTCACGCAAGGATTCTTGATTAAAAATCTATGCTTTATGATGATTTCCTCATTCTTCGTGTTTCGTATGTGGACGTCATAGGAGTTTAAGGGCCTATGAACAAAATTAAAATCGCCAGATTAGGCTGGCGAATTGGTGATGTCAGTAAGCAGCGTGGGCGCATAAAACATGGATCCTTTCAGCAGAGATGATTATCAAGTTTCGGGCCTCTCAAATTAGTGTCTCTTTTAATAAACCGACGTCTTTTTCCATGAAGGTAGACAGAAACAAACGGAATACCTTTCTACTGTCATTATACAACTTCAGCTTGAAGTAAGTATAATTCTTGAACCAACCATTCTCAAACTCTCCACTATGTTATACGATGTTATGTTGTTTATTACACCCAGATATTAAATATTTATTGCTATAAATAAGTAGAGTCGACATCTCAGTCACCACACGATTTCCAATACATGTCGCATGGTAAACATGTCGCATGGTAAACAGAACGGCTTTGGAATATCTTATTGGTCATGTTTCATTGGCTACTCCAGTTTTGTTAAACACTCGAGTTATGTCGTATACATTGCTGCTTTATTAAACCCTACTATAAAATGAAATGTGGTTGCGAGTTTGAATGTTTTTTACTCAATTACGCTGTAACGGCTGAATACTCGTGGTACTTATCGTATTCCTAGACACATTGATTATTCTTCCAAGAACCAGACAGTAGCTTTAGTCGTTATAAGCCTGGGTCAAATTTTCTTTAAAACATTCTTTTTATTCCTCGTTTTCTCTTTCAGCTCCACCTAAAAAACAGACGCAATGTACAAAAAACAAAAGTTTAACACAAATACATAAGTTACTAGATGTTCTACGTTTTACGCACCCAAACCACGTCTTGCAAGGGTGGGCAGATGACAAAATGTCGTATAAAATACAAGGCACGGATACGTTTTGCATGTTTCATAAACCATCAGAAATATGTGTTTAGTGTTTCTACGGTTTTGCCTTTACAATTTCGTATTGTTGCTTTTTTCTCACTATACGAGTGCAGAGTACCTATTTTCGGAATGTATTTGTAGAAGCTTCGTAAGAGGATTGCAAACTGTATTTAATGGGATTCGGGAAGGTGTTGCGAATACTCTTTGACTGAGGATTTTCTAGTAGCAGACCATTAGCATACCGTAGCTGTTGATAGGTTTAACTACACTATACCACCCGTGTTTTTAAGTAGGTACAGACTACCAACCAACAGCCAGCCTCAACAAGCCATAATATACGAGTATTATATACAGGGTGGCAGGGATATCGACGCGATTCCGGTTATTTAAAAAAAAATTGCTATTCCATACATTTTGACCGCGTAAGTATTGCACTTTTGTAGGAAACAGCAGATTTTTTTTAAATAACCGACGAAAAATTTCATGGCAGGGTCCAGAATCACGCGTCGATATCCCTGCCATGCTGTATATACATATTATATATAAGGTGTAATTTAAATAACTGCCAACCTCTTGAGAGGTCATTGTACTCCTCATTATGAACAACTTTTACTGTGGAACAAAACCTGACATCGCGAAAAAAAATCATGTGTAGGTACCCTACTTTTGACGAGTTATGCGAACATAAATGTAGGGACCAGCTGATTTTTTTCGCGATATCATGCTTGGTCCCATTAATGATGAGTACAATGACCCCTCAAGAGGTTGGCAGTTATTTAAATTACACCTTATATAAATCGACCAGGAGCTAGACCACAACCTCTTAATGCAGTATTATTGTAATCTTACTTCAGTGTGGGAAAGAGAAGCTCGTGGCTAAGTAATAACAGCCGCACGGGTCGATCCATCGGGTTAAGCTACGCTTGCCGGGGTTGGTTCGTGGATGGGTGACCATCTTTACATACCGAGACTCCTCCGTGCCTCATAAAGCACGTTAAGCCGTTGGTCCCGGCTGTCATTCGTGGATCTTTGACAGTCGTTACGGGTCGTCAGAAGCCCGAAAGTCTGACAACCAGTCTTACCAAGGGGGTATCGTATTACCCAGTTACTGGGTTGTGGAGGTCAGATAGGCAGTCGCTCCATGTAAAATACTGGTATTCAGCTGCATCCGGTTTAGACTGGAAGCCGACCCCAACATAGTTAGGAAAAGGCTAGGCAGATTGCTCAATCTGCCTAGCCTTTTAAATCTACAAGTTCATATAGTAAATAACTTTATATCATGTTTTAAGTACCAGAAAATGTAATTAGAAACAGCAGAAAATATACTAAGTGGTATCTATCAAAAATCAAACTTTGAAAATGCTTTTTCTCAAATCAAGATTTTCAGAATTTCAACTTCAAATGTCTGATAAAAAAGTGCCAGTTTGTGATTATTGTTTTAATCCTTATTATCAATTGACTATTCTAGATACCGAATCTGGTCTTAACTCAATACCCCACTACTGGACCCTTTTTGCTTGGACGCCCACATATACTGGTATAGTAATATTTTACGTAACCACAACACACATGATGTCGTTAACAAACTCTCCTCTTGAAACTGAAACAAAGCAACATTAAAATTAACCCTTTCTCTGCGAGATAGGTTCATAATAAATTCATTGCAAATGACCGACACAGCGAAATTACATATAACAAACCCGCAAAATTAACAATGAAAATAATGTTACATCTATTAATCCCCCAAACACCCTATTAACAAGGGCGGGATTCGTATTAAAATGATAAATGGTTCTAATCATCATTTCTTTCTGACCAATCTTTCTAGACCCTCCACCCTTCCCTCTCCGCACCAATTATTCCTACCTTCAGAAGAAGGAGCTTAGTCTTTGAGATATCTAACTAAAGTGGTCGGTCTTCCCTAAGTTTGGCACTCAGTGAGTTAACTTTTACAAATTGCCACAGCAATAGAGTGTGTTAGGCAGCTGAGAAAAGAGATAGATTGTTTTACTGATCTGTTTCCTCTTAAAATATTATGTTCATTTAAAGTTGAAGTTGAGATGGATGGTGGACGGCGCTAAGTGAGAGGTAATTGAATGACGTCACATAAATTGAGCGGGAGAGGTGTTTTCTTTTGTTTGAAGAGAGTGTTTATGCTGTTTTTGTGATCATGGAAAAGTTTCTATAGCACCACGCTTTCCTGTAACGAACTCGACATTATAGGAACAGACTTGTGTCTGATTTAAATACCTACTTTAAATAAATTACTTCGAAGCTTTCAACGCTGGAAATAGTTTCGGAATCTAAATCCTTATTAAATAAAAATCCATAATGAAACTGTACCTTTAACTATGTAACCCAATTTCCTATTCACGTTCAGTCGTAGACACTGCGCTACGCTGGAAATAGACAGTCTGCATGGAAAAAGTGTAGGTAAATGATAAAATGATTTTTCACCCCACAACCTCGGAAAGATTCTGTTTATCATTGGAAATCTTAGTGCTAACGTGCATTTTATCTGCTAGCGTGGAAGATTTTTTTTTTAATTCGAACCTTTCTATTCAATGATGAGGTTATATAATACCAATAATATAATTCAATAGTTTTCGATACCGCCAGTCCACTGAAAATGCATTTATACTTATTTCATGTCAGTTCGCTAATCTCATTTTTAGAATAATCGCACTGGCCAGCACGACGATTACTTTTAATTTTTAAAATAAATAAACACTAATTTATATTTTATGCTGTTTTTCTTGCATCTAGCACTTTCCTCGCTGTAGTGAGTTGAAAAGTTGTGTTTCGTTCGGCAGCCAAGTTATTCTGCGGCTCGTACCTTTGAAACTCTCGCTACGCTCAGGTTTCAATACAAGTACTCGCACCAAAAAACAACTTTGCAGTCTTGCATAACAAATCGATTATTTCTGTAAGTAGGTTTGTACAGTCACGAGCACTAATATGTTTACACTGAGCAACTTTTAAAAGTAATTTTCTCCTACTGTTTTGATTGTAATTTTATGTTGTTACGAACATAGTATTTTGAAACCCATACTATTATGAAAGAGGTCTTATCTCAAATTTGCAATCGTAATTCCACGAGAAAATCGCTTTTGAATTGTGCTAAGTGCACACATATTAGTGCTCGTGACTGTACAAAGAATTTTACACATCAATCATATTTTAAAAACTAGATGAGGTCGGCATTTCCTATCCGACTACTCTGAGAAGAAAGACCGAAACAAACTCAGATCTGTAGATGTAGGTAGGTAGGTACATATTTCTATCAGGAAGTTTGTATAGGTACCTACTGGAAATCATCATCATCACAACAAAGCGAGAGGAAGAGCAGCATCCCTGGTGGTTTGATATTATTAAAATTAGATTAAGCTTTTTCGTTTAGGACCCGTTGTTTTTGCCGTAATTATAAGGGTTGAATATCTGGTGATTAACATGCCACCTAATTCGATAGCTTATGTAATATTAACGAATGTTTCTCGGCTAAACTTGGTTTTGTTACGTTTTTGATTGCAGTTCAGTCTCCTTCATAATTGCCTTTGGGATAGGGTTGCGGAGTCACGCCTACAGGATGTTTCAATTCTGTAAGCTGGAAAACTGTAGCGGTCTTATTACAAAACAAGGTTTATCTTTTGACATAGTTTAAACCATCGAGCCAGTTTTTGTAATAAGAACCTAACAATGACCGACATACAATTCTATAAACAAACTGACAACTTAGTTCGGTACTAAATTGTTTATATTTATTGAACTTTGCAATAATCAAAATTAAATTCGAATTAAATAAAAAAAACGCTGCAAACGCGACTTCCAAAAAAAAAACACTGCAAAGTGAAAAATAACTTTAATTTCGCAAGTCGGTGTCTTTGGATTTGTATTTTAGTTTTTTGCCACCGACTTAAATTAAAGTTATTTTTCACTTCGTAACTTATTCTTTTTGGAAGGGGGTTTTTTTTCTCGTAAAATCATTTTTATTTATCACTCTTTAGTTACGTTACCTACCCCAAACCAATTCGTATACCACTACTTGGTATGTAAACAACAGTGACAGGAAGTATTATAACATCATCAAGATACACAAAGTGGATTAAATGCGTATTATCGAAGATACCTCAAGAACTACCAAAGCAAATTTAATACAATGTTTATGGGACCACCGAGCAAGCTTTTTCTACCAAATGAAATATGAATTTTCAAAATCGTTCACAATTGACAATTAACCTTCTCCTTTTTTGAAGTCGGTCAAAAAACTGGCTCGATGGTTTAAGCTCGGACTAAAGTTGGATTTGGTTTTGTAATAAGACGGAATATTGAATGAACGGATGTACTTAAGAATGCAGTCTATTTTTAGAATTGGATCATGACATTTAGGCGATGTCTCATAAAAAAATATAGTAAATTCTGGAAGTTAAGTTCAATATGAGTATAACAGGTAGGTTTAATAGATTCCGGGTATGAAAGAATTTGCCGGATTGTTTAACAAAAACTTTTCCGGAGGTGGCAAACCCGGCCTTTATACTGTCGGAACTTTAATCAGCAATTATGATAGTAATGCATTCCATACGTGAGTACAAAATTACTAAAGAATAAAGAGAAAAATGTTTCGCATTTCATTAACCTCCTTACTAATAAACGTATCATATCAGATGAATAGTTACACACCGATTTCTCACTTTCCGTCGTCAGTAATTTGACTTTTGAAAAAAGAAGACAAAGCGTTGTGTAACTTTACAGACACTATACCTACAACGTTTATTAGTAAAAAGGTAATTCTATGATTCGAGGCTAAATTCTGGACACAATAAAATTGAGCAGATTATTTCATTACTGTAAGACATTTTATCCAAACAAAAGGGGCCATTATAAGGCACCAGCCTGTACGTGCGTGTTATTGTGATTAAGGGCACAAGTACTTACAGCAGTCGCTTCGTGACAGTTACCCTCAAACGTGCATTAATATTACAATCGCAGCCACGTACCGTGAAGGTGGTAACTTGTTCGTAGTTACGTTGGTAAAGCCGCCTCGGGAGCCGTTAGCTAACTTTCTTGGACGGTACAGGTAGGATGGAAGCGTTAAGTATTGTCTCTGCCTCAGTGTGGCCAGTGCTGATTATGTGGCCAAAAATTAAGTACTTGATAATAATACCAGCCTATTATTGTCCCACTGTAGGGCAAAGGCCTCTTTTCATACAGAGAAGGCACGAGTATTGCTCACCACTCTTGTTCAAGAGATTTTAGACTAATTCAGGTGTCCTAACGATGTTTTCCTCGCTGATATCAGTGATGTTCAAGATAAACCCAAAGATAAATTTCACCCTCATGCATGAGAGGACTTACAAGGCTTTATTTACAAGTTTAGAAAGGAAGTTATTGAAAAAGTCTTGACAAAATACCTTTTTTTTTGGTGGGAAATCATCAAATGACTTCTCCCGCTCTGGGCGGAGCGGGAGGGCGTGTCAGACTTTTACTGACTAAACCCACCCGTGTTCCTTCAGTCGCCTATGCCTATGCCTAGGCTACGGTAACTCTTTCGAACGTCCCGCGACCCTAGCTGTTGACAAGATACCTAAGTGTGAAAGTATGGGCGTATCAAGATCCGACGGTCACTACGTAAAGTTACCGTCGGATCTTGATACGCTTGGGGATTATACTTAGGTACCTTCCTATAATTTATTCCGGTCAGCATGCTGGTCCACTGGTTCCAGTAAAGTATACAGTATGTCCGGTTTCGGACTGTACAAACTAAAACGGTTGGTACTGACCATAAAACTGAACAACTTTCTCCTGGAGACCAACATCGTAATCGAGAAAGAATTATCAGTCGGCCCATACATTTGGTGGAGTAGGTATTGAAGTTTTGTATGGGACGACTATTTTTTTTTTTCACGATTACGATGTTGGTCCCCGGTAGAAAGTTGGTCAGTTTGATGATCTTTAGCGCTCCTTTAAGTTTGTACAGTCCGAAACCGGGCAGACCGTATAATGGGAGCTAGTTTTCATTAGACCCACTTGTGACTTTGACACCAATTAGGTACCTACTTATAATAGTATTCCTCCTTCCACAGTACCTACGTTAGTCCCGTACATAGTGGAATCATTATGACTGACTTGCGGAGCACAACGTAACATGCTTATTTCTAAAAGAAATAACCGAACAAACGATGAGGGCGCCACTGCTTAAGAACCACTTAAAATTACCATCCAATTATCGAAAGTTTTTTCATCAACCAAACTCCAATCAAATTGACCACTGTCGAATACAAGCTAGAAACCGATTTGTAACAGAAGATGCATTACATTGAATTATAAAATTAAATTAGTGAGTACGACTGTGCGACCCCAACAAGTACCATCTAATCGGCATCCTATGGTCTCTATAAAATCACATTAGGGCCGATGTGTTCGCCTCGGGGCTACTGAGGGCCGGCGAAGCAATAAATTGCGCTGGAAGAACCGTTAGATCGATGAGTTTTGTTCGTGGTTCTGGCGGTTTGCTGTTCCTACGGCAAAAGTTAAAAAAACCGGCCAAGTGCGTGCCGGGCCACGCACAATGAAGGGTTCCGTAGTTGGGATGAATTTATCCCAAAAACAAACTTAACACTGGAGTAGAAAAACACGTTTGCTCATAATTCGATATACATTATGTCAAGGTCAATTCTCCAACCGCAAATGTAAGTTTGTAATCGCAAAAAAATGTTTTTTTTTTTTCAATGTTTTTTGTGATAAAACAACAAATTATTGATTTTTGGACTTTTCCTTTACTTGTGCTGTGAGACCTTGCTTCTTGCCAAACATGATTCTAGGTCAACGAAAAGTACCATATAGGTTTTGAGTTATTTGCAAGTATCAAAATATGTCGCATAAATGACCGTATTTTTTGATTGCGTTGACTTGGAAGCTTGATTTTTTTAGAGCTCCAAGGGAGCGTAAAGCTACGTATTTTATATTAATTTCAACTTGATAGCTCCACGCGTTCTTGAAAAAAAGTGTCTTGACATACTGACAGACAGACAGAGGGACAACGAAGTGATCCTATTATTGTTCCGTTTTTCCGTTTGAGGTACGGAACCCTAAAAATGGTGCATTAAGTTGATTTTTTGTTTGTAGTTATAAAACGACTTTCAGTTAAACTAAATCATCTCTACTTAGTGATAAGATACTTAATTATCGTTTTAAATGGTAAGTAGAAAATAATGGTTTTTATAACTAACTAAATAAAAGAAAAAGCCTTTATTCAACTTAGTTATTACCTACATCCACTTCTAACCTCTAACAATAAAATTCAGATCGCACCTCATTACAAAGGATCCACTTGACGCTTCCAGTAATTTTGTATCCCTCTAATCCATCTTCTGCTCACGTTTTTGCAGATTAAAAATGTAATTAATTTTTTATAGCTTGCTCTATTGGCTTGTGCAAATGCTGTTATTTTAAGGTCGCAAATACCTCGGGAGACTGTGGCCAGGATTATGGGGTTTACCCGGCCCCGTGCCATGATTAGTTTACTTTTGATTTTGGATTGGCGAATATTTTTATGGATTTTTTTGCAGTTACGTAAATACGTCGATCTACTTCTTTTCGAATCGATGGTACTTTAACTATTTTTTCAACACAATTGCTCGTAAAGTGGCTCTCATTGAACCGCTTTTAGGTTCATAATGCAGTGTTTTAAACACGCGTGCTTTTTACTTTATATTACCGCATTAGTGCCGTAATGTGCGCCACAGATAACTATTTACTAGTCGGAGATATGCGCTTTTTTAATATTGTCAAAAAGACTTCATGCCTTGTTATGCCTACTGTGTACATAAATGAAATAATATGATAAATTAACATAATATTTCATCAAATTACTTATGTTTGTCAGAAAAAATATATTATTTCGTGTTCTACATCCAAATAACATACAAAATATTCAGTTTCTATGCTTTTAATACCTATTAGACTCTTCGATGGCTTCGTGCCTTTGCCTCTCCTTCAACCTGCGAAGAAACCGCTGAAAATAAACTTGAGCGTTTGCAAAATATATTATATGTATTCGTTTTGTTTTTAATCTTAAAAAGTATGATCACGTTTCTAACTTTCGCAAGATACTCAAGTGGCTCCCTATTCGACTTCGTAGGAACTCTCGGATATTGTGTCTGCTATTTAACGTCCTTCACAATCCTAAAATGCCATCCTACCTGCGGGAACGCTTTTCCTACGCTCGTCCTTCTAATGCACCTTGCAGGTGTCATCTTAGAAATCCCCTTAAATCCCCTCCCCACTCAACTGACTTCTACTCCTACTCCTTCACTGTGCATGCGGTTCGGTTATGGAATTCACTTCCGCCTGATATTAGGGACTGCCAAACTGTTGCAGCGTTTAAAAAAAGAGTGAAAGAACACTATCTTTCCACTTCGTCATAGCTGTTAATCTGTATTATGTTATGCTTCATTATTATCGTATATATTTTAGTGATATTTATTTTGGTAGTATACGTGTATGTATTTGCATGTACTTATATTTTATGTTTATATTCATATTAGTGTATCGTTTGTGATTTTATGTATTTTGTTTTCTCTTTTACTCTTACACACGTTGTCTACATATCTTTATCTACTTTCCTATCGCAGGTATGCTGGAAGAGATTTCTTTAGAAATAAGTATCACCTTTGTACGTATTTTCCTGTTCCTTTCTTCTTGTCTGTTTATATGTGTGTACATAAACTGTTAAATAAATAAATAAACGGCGATAAAAGGAATCCACGGGCCATATTTCATAATTTTTACATAGATAATTATGAAACTTTATTTTTTGCCTCGCAAGTGTGTTGAAACGCGTGTACATGGGTACACTTGAGGCGGTATTTGTATCATAATGGACTATTATACAACATACTCGACCATCGTGGGCTACTTTAATGACGGCATCAGTGGTATAATTTATGTTCCCAAAGGTGCAGGTTTATGGACAACTTTGGACACTCATGGTCAGGCCAGACGCACCCCTGCATTACTTACTTTGGGAGCGATGTCGCTTGAGTTCTTAAAGGTACAGCATGAAACACAACGTTTTTATTATATATTTTGTAATTTAACTAAGTATTGAATACTTATGTTTGTGATAAACATACGTTACGTGCTTTGAACTTGTGGAAGTATGAATGGGAGTCGATTCAAAAACCTGACATCGTCTGACCAACCGCTTTCCTGCTAACATCATCAGATAATTTTCACCGGCTATCTACCAACTACTCATATAAACCAAAATAAGAGGTCTAAACACGGTTGGTCTACGATTTAACGGCTGAGTTCCTGTGACCACCTTCCTGCTCCATCATCAGACTATGTTCACCATTTCTAATTCAACTACGCATTAAGACCAGTTGAATGAGCCCTAATACGATACGTCTGCTGTAAGTGGTCGAGAAGTTGGTTATTCCGCAGACTTTCTTGCAGCATCAGATCAAGGTAACCACATAATTTTAGTGTTAACAAAATATTATAGTATACCAATTTACAAATCGATCGGACGAGTTAAAGTGAAATAAATTACAATTGATCTGAGATCCCTACACCAATCAGAAAATACCTGATTATATAAAAAAAAAATTAACAGATTTTCATAAAACATAACTAAGAACCACCCTAATTAACCCACCCTTCTAATTTAAAAAATGACATTAAAATCGGACCACCCGGTAGTGAGCTATGAGACCACAGACAGACGTACGGATATACACACACACACCCCACACACAGAACAACATAGCCGTCAAACTTCTCTTTAAACGTCGGGGTTAAAAAACACATACACACGGATGGTTTCGAACCTATCGACGAACCCACTAATTTCATCTTTATTAATTTCTAACAAAGGATAATATAGGTACCTACTTATTACTAAGCCCCATAGAGGCAATACTTCGACAAGATTGAAGATAGACGAACAGACGCAGTGGCGTAGCTAGTCATAAAGGAGCCCTGTATCAGTTGGGGCCCCTTTTTAACTGACTGCGGCGAAGTTCCAAAGGAGATGATTATTTGTTTACAAAATAGGGTACTGTACTGACTTGGAATGTTAAATTTTCATTGTGATTTTACTAAGAGAATGCAAGAGCGAGCGAAGTGAGCTAGAAAATTTGAGCACTCTGACTCGGATACTAGGTTAAGCGGTCGTTGTGATTCTACTAGCAGAACGCAAGAGCGGGAAGTGAGCTCGAAAGTTGGAGCATCCTAACTGGGATAAGAGGTTATGCTGTCATTGTGATTTAAATAAGAAGTTAAATTAAGGCACTAAAAATTAAAATAAAACCACAAATATAATTCCTGACATTATACATGGCTGTCGGCCAATACAAGAACGTAAGCTGTCGCTGCATTAAAAAAATAAAAAAAAACAGAGTGCGCTGTCAGCAAACTAAAAAATCGCAAAAAATTCAAAGTTACTCCGTTGGATCGGGACAGTTTAGAGTTTTCGTGAAAGGTCATTCTAGTGTCAGGGTCATGTTAGCGATAAGAAAGATTGAACCAGTGGAGTGACCCTACTACAACATGTAATTTATTTTATTTTCTACCTTTTTTCATTCGGCGTTTGAACCTTCCACATTTGACCCTGATTCTTGGGACCCCCATCAGCATGCTGATCATGAAATCAACTTGTCCAAATTGTACTTGGCCTTTAATAATATTCGTAAAGAATTAAAAATGCTGGATTCTTCCAAAGGACCTGGCCCAGACGGTATACCCGCGATGTTTTTAAAAAACACTTCTAATACTGTATGCTATCCCATATTTATAATATTTAACAAGTGTATTTCGTACGGTGTCTTTACTAATGTGTGGAAACGCGCAAATATAGTACCAGTACACATAAGTGGTTCTAAGAATGACGTGGAGATGTATCGCCCTATATTATATATTATCAGCATTTTCTAAACTCTTTGAAAGGCTTATTCATATTAAGATTTACCCATTTATCCGCCCGGTTTTAATTAGGGAGCAGCATGGTTTTGTTAAAGTTAGATATCGTATAAGCAATCTTTTAATATTTACATCACAACTCTTCAAAAATATTGATAACCGATAACAAACTGATGCGATATAATTATACTGATTTTCAGAAAGCATTTGATAAAGTTGATCATAGATTGCTCCTTGATAAAATTGCATACAATGGTATCCGGGAGATCTTCTACGCTGGTTTGTCTCCTACATAACAAATAGAACCCAGAAGGTTGTAATTAATGGCTTCGAGTCTAGCTGCTTTCAAGTCACATAAGGAGTGCCACAAGGTTCAATTTTAGGTCTTCTATTATTTATTATGTTTATAAGTGATATAAAACATTATTTCAGAAATTCAAAATTTCTCTTATATGCTGATGACTTAAAAGTTTTCAAGATAATATCTAATGAACAGGACTGTATTGACTTCCAACAAGACGTTGATGGCTTTTCATACTATTGCTTTTCTAATAAGCTATACCTTAGTCTGCCTAAGTGTCATAGTATAACGTTTACCAAAAAGAAAAATATTATTCAATTAGATTACCAACTTGCTAATAGTATTAGTGACAGAGTTACTTGTCTTCGTGATCTTGGTGTGCAGCTGGATTCGAAACTTCATCTGAATATACATATTAAAAATATTACTATTAAGGCAAGTCAGATATTTGATTTTGTGACGAGAGTATCTAAGGAATTCCATCGTCCCTCCACTTTCTTACACTTGTTTAACCACTGATATGTCCCAAACCACTAAAATGGCCTTGCGCGAAAACTCTAAAATACTTATTCTAATTTTGTATGCCAAATAATTATAATGAAAATATATAATTAGTTCAACGTAAGTACCTTCGTGCTTTGCAATACAGATGTATTCGAAAAAAACCATGCTGCCAGCCGCTTCTTAACAAAAATTGACCTACTTACGTTACAGTCAAGGCGTGCGCTGCTTGAGACAATGACTATTTAATGTATGCCGAAACAAGTTTGATTGCCCTGACTCGGTGAACAGTTTGTTTTACTTGGCTCTTAGCACTGTGCAGGGGCAGGAGATGCGCACCAGGAGACCGTTCGCTACCAGCTTCTGTAAATCCAATGCTGGTGTGCGCTCACCGCTACACCGCTTAATCGACACGTATGTACAATAAGCGATTTAGTGAAATCGACATAGTATTTCTTTAAAAACTAAAACCGTAATACTTTTAATATTATTATAGTTAAAATCCTGAGGGATCAGCAGTAGATTCCGTACCTATGCTTAAGCAAATTATTATTATTATTTATAGGACTCGTAGAATGCACACAATAGTTATTTGTGCAACAAGAGAGCAAAGTCGTTTTTTGCAGCGAGTGCTGATTTTGAATCCTGAGCAAGCGAAGGATTCAACGATTGAACCACGAGCATAGCGAGTGATTCTAAAGTTGAATCCTGAGTGTGGCGAGGGATTCAAAGGCACGAGATGCAAAAAACATTGCTCTCAAAGCTAACACACATGACTTTTCACTTCAGCAGCAAGAACGCTTTAGGAGATAAAATAATAAACAGGAATAGATTGAAATAACTATTTATTGTGAATCAAAATAATTAACTTTGTAGGTAGAGGTACCAATTCAATAAAATGGAACATTTTAAAAGTTAAAAGTAAAATCACTGCAATTCTGCAAATTAAAAGTAACAGATTTATTTGGCAACGTTATAGTTGCATTGAGTTGAGCTTGATTATCTGGGGTTAAGGTTTCTGTTTCGGTGGCGGATTGAGAAGGAACAACGGTGAACGTTGGGGACTCTGATCGGCTTTCTGTATAAGTACACTGTGCGTCGTTGGAAGTGGATGGGCGTGGGTGAGACCAAGGATCCGAGGTCGAATTCAGACTTATTGTTTCCACTATACGCTTACAGATTTTCGGCTTATTTTCTATTGAGTCTTCAATATAGCCTTCTGCAACCGTATTGGACTTCCACCCGCCGTGACGTTTTAAAGTGGTGAGATCGGCTCCGGAATCAGCCAAGAGCGTTGCCGAAGTTCTCCGAAAGCAGTGACCCGTGTATAGCTGAGGCTCTTCCAGTTTTAAGAAAGTGGCAATTTCTCGCGGTATATCACCTATTTTATTTACTCCCATAGGCTGTCTTGAGCATTTCTTATTATGGTATTGTATGAAAAATCAGTCGGTTTTTATATTGGCTGGACGTAAATTTTGGTATTTTTCTACAATAGATACATATTCTTCCCGTACGACAAAAGACCTGTTAAGGTTCGTCTTCGTATTTTTCAAATTTACTAACAGTAATTTATCTGAATGCTTTTCGATATTATTAACTGTTAGCTGTAATAGCTCGTTATTGCGACACGCTCCACTAATTCCTATGATCAGTACAACCTGTAATGAAAATATTATGTAATTAATATGCACAATTTAACATTTACAGCATCTTTTACATATCGTAATAAATATTTTAACAGTACTGCTAAGCCAGACTAGGATTAATTGCGCCTCCAAAAATTAGTAGTAGGCAGTAAGTACCTACCTTTATACAAAACAGTCTACACACAAATTTTAATAACTAACAACATAGATTCATAGGTACCACTTACTTTAGCGACAAGAAAATTGCAGTCCGGAGCTTCATTAAGAAATTTTTCTATGTTAAGGGCCGTGAAAATTTTGGACTTTTTAGCCTTATGCCCAACTGACATTCTTTTTAGAAAAGATACGAGTTTTGCGTATGTTTCAATATGCACGTTATGTTTTGTTTTTAAAGTAGCTTTCAACATTGAGTAAATACTCCACATTGTAGATGATCGCCACGTCTGTGATAAATCTAAAAAATAAGATAGCAACACCGTCTCCGTAAAACTGCTTGCGCCCTTTGTAAGTCTCAATTCATTGAAGACATGGTATGCTTTCCACGGAGTAAATACAAATGCTTTCAGATATTTCTCGCGAGACTTCTCAGGTAGGAAACTTAATTCTGCATTAATAACTTGTTGTTTTAACTCTTCCGGTGTTAAAATACTGTTCTCGTCGCTGTTTCACTCATATTTTACGATTATTTTAATATCAACTCTTTACGCCAGCCACGATTTTTTTTTTTTTAATTTAAATTATGCCATATTCGGAAATAGCACCCATGATATTTTATTATTCAAAATATATTACGTAACATTATTGAAACTAGAAATAAATATTTACAGGTTAAATACCAGTTTTATTTGCAGTAAATACTTATTTTCGTTTAAATACAACAATAAGTTAAAAATTCAATAAATTACATTAAAAGACATAATTATATTTCTGCAAAATTTCTATAATTAGTACGAAATTCCGAACGTGTTTGTCTTTGAGGTCGAATTCAAAATCGGAACTTCGAAAGGGCTGGTCTTTGTCTCTCTCTCTCTTTCTAATGGCGAGAAAGTGATAGAGTGTGAATGTTTCGAATTGTATGATTAACCCAAGGCTGAATAAGATATGATCGCAGCTTTCTGAAAAAAAAAAAAAAAAGATACAGTCTCACTCAGTGAGCAAAATCACATTTTGCTCTCTGATTTCAGGCAGCAAAACCTACATGTTTGAGTTACTGAAGTGAAAAAGAGTTTTGTTTGTATCGATTGCTGTAAGAGAACAGCGTCGTCTATTTGGCTTGTTTGTGAATTAGAATTCAGCGTTTTAGTTAACAATATAGGAAGTTGAAATTAAAAGGGAACAGTTATTTTATTATATTTATACGACTTTTGGGTTTAATTTAAGTTACAATAAAACATTGCACATTTGATACAAACGCCTTTGCATTTATTTGTGAATATGCATTGTAGGCATTTGTATTAATCGAAAATCAAAAAATTCCCATTTTGCTTCCTTAAAAATATTGAATACTCATAATAATGAATGCGCCTCTTTTTGTGGACCTCAAATAATTTCTATTCTGGGGTCCTAAAAATACTAAATAAGCTAGTAACAGTAGTCGGTGCCGCTGCACTGCTCGGTTCACACGCTCGGTTCGCGCGTTAGTGTTGGTCGGGGAGCCCTAGCTCTAAAGTTACTGCGACCAATTCGGCTCGCGCGTGGTTGGTTTCAGTTCTAACCTAACCTAACCCGTTTGGTCAGGGTAAGGGTACCCTGACCAAATGGGTTACAGTAACTTAGCTAGGGAGCTAAGTTACTGCAACCAACTGTAAGAAAAGGCTAGAAAAATAAAAAGATGTTCATATAATTAAAAAAGTAGGTATGCATCATTAGCTCAACAAGTTATTAGAGGTTCATTAATTTAAAAAAGCATACAACAATACAAGGTCAATAAGCTTTTAGAGAATCAGATACGTTTCCCATTATCCTAATACTTTGTATGTTTTAATCAGTTACGGTAATAAGATGCTTTATGTACCTTCTTAAATATTATTGTACATATTGGTAGGTTTCCGCTTACTTGTACTTACCGAGAACAGAGAGCACGCGTGCCGCGTGCCGCATTCGGTACGGTGGCGTGAGTTTTGTATTGGTGAAATGGAAGTAACTTCCATTTATAACACAACTGTTGTGTTTATAAACAATTTATCAAATCAAGAAAGTTGTGTAACATAATATTTTGATCCATGGAGTTTCTTGCCCGTTCTTCTCCATAGGAACCTATTATGCTTTGGAATGGGCTACTAGCTTCAATTTCTAACTCAAACTGGCTGATTCCTTGGTAAATTATAATTTACAGACTTATTCTATTGCAATAATTAATGTTCTATTCTACTGCCATCCTAAAAACTAACACCAGTAGCGCCATCTTATGGTACAACCACGCAGTATTCAAGGAAGGTAGGGCTCGCGACATCTATGGACGAATAGTAAACACAAGTCAGTTGCAAACCGACATGAAACTTGAACGCCATCTGTTTATCTAACGTAGCATTTATGAACGTGCAAATTAAGCTAAAGTAAAATACGAAGCCTGATCTTAAAGAGCTACAATTTTTCTTCTCTCCTTATCTAAAAAAACAGGGGTATCAATTATGTTCAAACATTTTTTCGTAGCTGGTAACTCCACATAATTTTTTTATCAAAATACCAATGGCCGCTGCTAGTCCTGTTGTGGTGACAAATTAAATTATTTTCAATTAAATATCGTCGCTATTTATAGTTTTGGGGACAGATTTTGTTTGCAGAGTTATCCAAAATGTATTTCAAGTTAATCGTGCTTGTTTTCGCTGCGATTTGTGCCGTTTTTGTGTCTGTAAGTATGGAAAATATATTTGTCGTATGTTCTGTATTCTGTTTGTTGTTTTGAGCTATTTATTTTATTATCTAATTAATATCAATATTTGAATCATTCGTTTATTTACGGGCTTGTGATGTTATAATACTCTAGGCTGCATTTGGTATTGATATTTTCCTTAGGAGCACTTAGGAGCGTGCTGTCGTTTTTCTGCGCATCTTTCATTGGGCAGCAGTCCCCTTCTCCTCCTTTTAATTCAACGAATCTCTATAAGGTGAAAGTGCCAGGGTAGCCTGCGAAACTCAAATTTTCTTACGATTTTTCCTATTTGCAGGTCAGTATTAGGTTGTATGTTGATTAAAATATTATTCGCGACCGTTACAAATATGTATTTACACAATTATAATCATTAAAGTCATCAATACAACTCTCTAAGACCAAGTAATTCTATTGAATGACTATTTCAATTAAATATTAACATTTCAGGATTATACTAACTTAAGGAATTGTATTACTGATTCTAATGATTATAATTCTGTAAATATGTACATATTTGTTATGCTCGCGAATCATACTATAATTAACATACACCCAGACACTGAGCTGCAAATTGCAAAAAACGTAAAAAAAATTGAATTTCGCGGGCTACCTTGGCGCTTCCCCTAATTGCACTTGCACAATTAATTATTTGCATTCTTAGTTTGCATTAGAAATTGTTCGGAAAAATAATAGTTTTATATCACAGTTAAATTCTTAAAAAGACAAGATTTGATTTTCAATTCAACTCTAAGAATGAAGGTGACACCTATCTTTTGGTCCCACCCACCATAAAGACTCATTTTCATTGGTCAATAGAGCTTTCATGCGGGATGTGAGGATTTCTGTAAAGCATGCTATAGGGCCCATTTTTAGGGAACCGTTTTCATTAGTCGATAGGGAACGATTGTGGTATATGGAGAACCTGCACCAACATTTGGCAGTTGCTTTGAAGGTTCATTTTCAATGGGTGTGTCGCTCAGACAGTGTACCAACCGCATTATCGACTTATGACTTTCATTAGTCATTGCCCTGCATGCTGTAATCAACTGAGTTATCAACTATTTTTTGATTTATGAAAATGAGCCATAATATTATATTTTGTTATGATCAAGTTGAACTTTTCGGTAATAGAGAATGTATGCCAAAGGATGATAGAAAATCACATAATTTATATTATATATATATAGGTTTATAGCATATTTATTTATTTAAGTATTTGTTAATTTTTGCTTTATAGTATATGTGTAGGTATATATAATTTTTAGTTTAAGACGTCACTAATCATATTCTTCTCTTCTTGTTCTCACACACTATTGTCTACATTTCTTTTTTAATTTCTCCTTTCGCAGGTCTGCTGGAAGAAATTTCTTAAGAAATAAGCAGTACCTTTGTACTCAATGATCATAATGTCCTAACTATATTATGTTTTATTGTGTGTACATAAATAGTAAAATAATATGTATTAAACTTGAAGACAAAATGTCCCATCAAAGTTAAAAAAAAATCACTGATCTACCTCCAGATTTTGATGGTCTGTCATAATACCCACGTGATATTGGCAAAATTGTGTTGTCTCTTCCACCAAAGCAATTAATGAAGAGTTGAAGTCTAAAACTGTTCTTTCATAGTTCTATTAATTGGGCACAATCTAAATCCTGAGACTGCTTTCCAACAGGAAATCTCAATCACACTGCATTTCTAAATCCAAGCAATATATGCACTAATGGCTTGTCATTTAGTTTCAATTGTGTGAGCTGGATCAATAAAAATACCAGCCTAGGCTATTATTGTCACATTTGTACTTGCCCGGTTTCAAACTTACCTCATAGTACCTAAGAATGTATGATATTATCAGTAAAGGTGCTCCTTTACCGGAGCATTCACCTGTAATGTAACAATCCAAGATTCGATTTTGAGCAGCAGTATTGTAACATAATAATATGTTACAATACTGCATCGCATTATTATTCGCATTCATATTACACATTGTGTCACGGGTGCTCTTACTCACTACTGTTACATTGTAGGCGAATGGTCCCGGGGAATGTAATATTACAAATTGTATCACGGGTGCTCCTACTCGCTACTGTTACATTGTAGGCGAATGGTCCCGGGGAATGTAATGTTACAAATTGTATCACGGGTGCTCCTACTCACTACTGTTACATTGTAGGCGAATGGTCCCGGGGAATGTAATGTTACAAATTGTATCATTACAGGTTGCGCACTGTAATACACTCACTGATTTAATGCTCGACTCTGAATTGTTACCTTACAGGAGAATGCTCCCAGTGTGGGATTAAGATTTCTGATTAGGGAAGGAAAAATACAGTTTTCCTTTGTTGTGCTATAATGTCATTGTTCAGTACTTATGTATATTTTTGTTATTACTACATAGCATCACACCTGTAATCCCTGAAGGATTAGGCGAAACGTAGGTACGTACTAAAGGTACTTTCGCCAGTTATGTATAAGTCCCATGTAATAGGGGGCAAGCCTATTGCCATCAACTGGGCACAAATCCAGACTCTGGGCTGCCACTGATAAATTCCTGGTGGAAAACCCAATTACGCTGCCCAACCTGGGAATCAAACTCAGGACCTCATACTCAGCAGTAGTGCTTGCAACCACTAGAGCAACAAGGCAGTTTGTTATAACATTTATACAGGGTGACTTGTAATTTGACGTATTCCTTGTAAGACGTGATTGTGTGACCCATTTGCAACAATTAAGCACCCCATAACGCCTAGGCGAAAATTTATGGGAATCGAGAAAACACAATTTTAGTGTTTTTTTTTTTTTTGAAAATTTCCTAGAATTCGTCACTAAATATCACTTTTATCCAAACTCCCAATTTGTTTGGCTTTCATTGCTCCCATTGGGTACGATTTTATAGTATGGTATGTTTATTCAAGAACCCAAAACAGTAGAAGAGCCAATAGAAACATCAGCTCATCATTGGCTCAACTAAACGACAAGTGAACTGTGACCAGCTAGTGGACCGTGAGTCATGTTAAAAACTCAAAAGCAGGTCATGACGACCTGGGTGCCTGCCGTGTGTTAGTTTGCTGGGAGGTTAGGAAGTAGTGGGATGGCCATAACAGAGTTAATTAATTCGATTCTCACACATTTTTAAAAATATTTCAACAATTTGCAAATTCGACATTTGCAAGCATTATCGACTGTTTCATCGGCACCTCTAAATATTTTTTACACTTTTGTACCTCGTTAGGTAGCTGATTAAATGAAGATGTCTTCTCCTTTCTTAATTTTTACGTTTAATGCCATAGTAAGAAGCCATAGCCATAGCCAGCCATAGTAGGAAGTATGTAAGGATCGTAGCAGGTAGCGTTCTGTAGTTTCTGCCTACTGCCATGGGAAGAAGGCGTGAGTTTATGTATGTGTATGTAATGCCATTGTACAATTTTGACATTAACTGGTGTCAAAGTTCATGTACGTAGATGATTTTTGAAAATGGTTAGTAAACTTCTTCCTTCAACTTTTACCTGTTTAATGTTTTAGAAAATTTGGTGACATCAAAAGGTTTGATAAAGTATTAGGTACCCAATGGAAAGGCAATGAAGGCCATTCAATTTGAGAGTTTAGAGAATAGTGATATTTAGTGACAAATTCTAGGAAATTTTCAAAAAAATATAAAATTCGGGTTTTCTCGAATCCTATGACTAGGTTTTATGGGATGGCTTAATTGTTGCAAATGCGCCATACTATCACGTCCTTGAAGGAATACGTCAAATTACAAGTCATCCTGTATATTATAGTAAGGAAGGCCTTTAACTAGGCACAAACAAAACCTAACATTATCTCAAAAACCTCATTACAGGGACATTCCTATGAAGATAACCGTTGCAAGTGTGTCTGCCCGAGCCCAGCTGCTGTTCTGAACAACACCGCGGGTGCTGACAGAAGCCCTTTCATGAAGTCTGCCAATGTACCACCAAACAAATGGTAAGGAAATAATTTAATTATCAAGGACTGATTTTTCAATCTTTGTTTGATAATTTAATTGATACAAAATCTGTTGTAACATCAGTTTTATTTGTTGCTGATATTTATATATTTGTTTTGTTTGTTTTATTATTCTAGTCCAAATAGCCTTTTTTGGGGTTCTGTAGCCAAGTGGCAAAAATGGAACCCTTATAATTTCGTCATGTCCATGTGTCCTTCCGTCCGGAGGCCATACAGCCATGTAAATCTGAGACCTTTGCACTATATTGAAAATTGGAAAGAGGGTGTATTCTGTACACCGCTTAAGACTCTTGTAGCGAAATTACGATATAAATTATTCCCCCATAAAAGTAATCAAGGGATATAATAAAATTCAATACACATTCATATAAGCGTGTGGGGTATTGTTGGATCCTATAATTACAATGTTTCTAAGTGACTACTGTTTAAGTCAATAGTTTTTGAGATATTTTCGGTTACAACCGCAGAAAAAACTTTGCTTTCCATAAGTAGAGTTTTCTAGAAATATTATGAAATACAAACTTATTTTTGCGGTCGATAAAATTAATACTGTGCTTGCGTAAATATTCATCCCCAACTACAGAACCCTTCACTGAGCGTGGTCCAACACGTACTTGCCCGGTTTTATTTAATAATTTCTAATATTTATAATAAAATGAGACAAGTGCATAATGCCCATGTCAATGCTCTCTGCTGCGCTTAGATTAGACTCACCGCAATAGTTTAATGGCTGAGAAGATCTCTCAATCAGCAATACACTGCCTAAGCCATTGTAGTTACAATATGTATTCAATTTGATTGTAGATGCATTTTGCAATTGTGTTCTCATGTTGCATTCTGCTGCTTTGTTGTGTGTTTGATGTGCTAGTAGATTATTGCATTGCATCCTGCTAATGTTCTAGAAGAACTTTTATTCAAAGCCATAATGTCACCCTTAAGCCAAGGTATATAAACGTTAGTTAGCTCGTATTTTGAATTTTACATGTTCCTGTCTCTATACAGGAATAACGCTTAGCCGAAGTGCGTGCTAATTTGACATGTTCCTGTCTCTATACAGGAATAACGCTTTGCCCACGTGCGTGCTAATTTTACATGTTCATGTCTCTATACAAGAATAACGCTTAGCCCAAGTACGTGCTAATGAGACATGTTCCTATCTCTGTACAGGAATAACGCTTAGCCCAAGTGCGTGCTAATGAGACATGTTCCTATCTCTGTACAGGAATAACGCTTAGCCCAAGTGCGTGCTGATTAACATTGATAGATCTCGGCCTTAGACTTATTGCTGCATTTACCTAAAAAATTGCTAAGCGCATTTGATTAATTATCGTAATTACAGAAATAATTAAAAAGACATTGTGTCTCGCGTAGATCTACGTTCATACAAAGGGTTATCTGACTTATTGCTTAAAGAATAAATTATCATCATGTTCTCTATCAGTGTCGTAAAAGACAATAAAGCAACAGTATTCTTGAGTGTAACAACAGACTTCATAATATGCTTCTTTGTTTTAGTCACACATTGTGCATCAATAATAATTATATAGTCTTCGAATAACAGCCATCCGAATGACCACTAACAAACCAAACCAATAACCTACCGATATCATTAATTACTTGTTAAAGGCTTAGCCGACGTTCGCACAGACATAAAAATATCGCGGCTTTTTTTGTTCGCGCACTTGATTTTCAACGCTCTGCTTAGCGCCGAGAGTTGAAAATCCAACGTGTGTTTTTACGACGCGATGGAATGCACTCTGTTGGATTCTCAGTGTTCGGCTCAACACCGAGAGTTGAAAACCCAGTGCGCGATAAAATCCCGTCGCGATATTTTTACGTCGTTGCGTACGTCGGCTTATGTTTAGCAGTGGATGCTCTGATTGATACGTTTTAGCTGGGCGACACAATTCATTTTCTTGGCTATTTGATCGGATGTCCTGGTTTGGCTGGTAGCAGCTGAAAGAGAATTGTCGAGGTCGAGTCTGCCATTTTGGCAGGCGATTGAAGGGGTCCACCAGTCCACCGGTGGACTGCTATAAATAAGCTGATGATAATTTTCTATTGAACTGGATGTAAATGCTTATAATTTGATCACTGACTGCTGACGGAATGTAATAAAAATCAACATACATAAATATTCCAGCATAGTGGCACTTAGTAATGTAGTTTCGAATTGACTGCAGCATAAAGCCGGATATCCATAGCTACAGCGTGTATTCGAGCGAATTTCACAACACTCATGTAATTTTAACTGTTAGGGCACTTTAAATGTGTAACTTTAAATGTTTCAGCTTTGCTTGAGCTTGAGCAATTTCTTTGACGTTTTAACAGCGCCAGCGATTGATACATTTATATTTATAAGCAATAAAAAAATAATTTTGAGCTATGTCTTGGGCCCTATTTCTATCACAGAATTTTAGAAGAAGTACTACAAAATTGTTAAATTGTAGAAAAATTGCGTATCACAGAAATTACAAATATGTATGAATTACAATCTACAAGTCACTACAATTTACATATACTTGTAAGGAATTTCCGTTACAATTATGTGGCTTAGTTTTGTGGTTGATTGTAAGATTTACAAATTTGTAAATTTTAATTGTAAAGTTTTGTGGTATAGGGCCCAGCTGTATTTAAGAGTTATGGTAAAGAGATCATAGGAATTACATTAGCTCAAAATAGATTCATTTAAGTACACTATTATGGCTAGAGCTGGTTGGCATTAAAAAAATTGTGTGATGTAATTAATAAAACACCATCGCCCTTTTACTACCGGACTACCAGACGTACTGCAGGGTATCATCCGCACTTGGTAGGTAGATATACCGACCAGTCGTACTAAGCGCTTCTCCTCCGCATTTATTATGCGCACAGCCAAAGTGTGGAACTCTCTGCCAGCGTCTGCCTTCAAAGCAAGAGTGAAGAGACATCTTCTAGACACGCTCGTTCCATCCTAGATCTCGGCATCCATCGCATTTCACCAGGCGTGATCGGGGTCAAGAGCTGGCCCATTCAGCAATAAATAAATAAAAATAAATAATCACCTATTGAAACAGTTCCAAAAACTTCATACTTACAAACCACAGCATCATTATTCTAAAAGCATACATTTTTGCTAATGCTAAGCGTTAAGGCTTATTATTTTTAATAAGTGCGTAACACAAGTGCTATTTTTATATTTAATTAACAAGTAACAATGGACTCAATATGTTAGTAAACTTAACCTAACACTGTCCTATAGTTATAAGAATGTCTGCTACAAGCTCAACACCGATGTGGAAAGCTTGCAGCAGCGATTGACTCGCGAGCAGTCCAGTCTGCTGGCGAGTCACTGCAGTATAATGTTGGGGCTGACCCGCACCCGCTATGATCGCCCGTGCTCATTAGCTCATAACGAGCGAGAAACTTTCCTTGTAAAAAGTGACTACCAGTTGAGAGCTAGAAGTCGCAATTGAAAATCTAAACAAAGTTGACTCAATGCGATTTAGTTTCTATTCATGATATGCATCTCTGAAATGCGACTGTCGATTACAACCTAATTGCCCGTCGGCGAAAACCCAACAATACATATTATACAAAGACTTTTGTATCATGTTTCTAATAAAAAGCGACTGTTATTATAAGAGCGTCCGGGCTTCTGCAATTTACCACCATACGTTGCTACCAGGGATTTTAGCTTGCATGCTTATGTTTATTTATATTTTACGTTGCAATGTAACATTATGTGTATATTTTCAGCGTTCATATTACTTGTGCCTGTTAAAACACGAATTGATTTGTATTTTATTTCTTTTCGGTCAGCAACTGTGAATCAGTGATCTTACCGCGCGTGGCTGACCAGATCAAGGGTCGGGAGCAGGAGTTCTGTCCCCGATGCGAGTGCAAGTATGAGAACAGGAACACAACCATTATCAAGGTACGTTGGCACCCAGTATTCAATTGAACGTAACTGGTGGGCACCTGACAGTTTGTTACTATGTAACAACGAATCTTTAATCTAGTCTAGTCGTTGTTAGTCACTTGATGACAATAATTATTGAACTTCTGTTTCGTAACACAATCGTCTTAAAGTCTAACTGTTGCACCCCTGAAATCTTGAGTTCAATTTCCAGGTAGAGCATACTGGTTTTCTGTGCAGTAACAGCTGGTACAGTCAGCCCCAAAAAGATGTATACACGAACAAGGATATACATATATATATATATATGATCCTGGCCGATTTCGGCCACAGCTACTTAGATCTGCCTATTGAGGACATCGCTGGTGTGTCCTCAGGTGACTGATATAACCAATTTTTGCCGTGAAAGTGCGTCCACATTCACGGCAAGTCAGCACCCCTCCGATGTAATTATATTGAACAAGAAACCATTTTATTGAGAACAACCCTTTGTTTCATTACATTGTATCCACCGTATAGGTACAAAACATAATACCTATACAATTTATTTTACCAAAACAAACTAAACATTTGGTCCCAAAACATATATATATTATATGTCGCAGCCGAGTTGTATAATACGGCGTAATACATAACGTCTAGACGAAATACACACATCAAAAGTGTCTAGGGATCAAGTACGTTTTTGAGTATCGCCGCAATTGAGGATTATTATTTTAACTTTTTTTGATCGTTATTGATTCTTATTAGTGAATTTCACTATTTGATGAATGAATGAAGAATTTTCTTTAAATTTTGATTAAAAATAGAAAATGAATTGTCAATCAGGATTCATATAAAAGTGTGTAATAGCGTTATTACAAAACCATTACAATTTCTGCATAGGAACTGAAAAAAATTGCATCGATATGGAGCGACAACATCATTTGACACGAGAAGAGATGATGAGAGCCGTCGGAATGTTGCAAGCTGGTTGCAGGCAACGTACTATGACTGTCGCTCTCGGCTCTACACA
Organism: Fissipunctia ypsillon; assembly: GCA_947568875.1. Lineage (NCBI taxonomy): Eukaryota > Metazoa > Arthropoda > Insecta > Lepidoptera > Noctuidae > Fissipunctia > Fissipunctia ypsillon. Next base: position 29,913,291 of record OX387643.1, read on the forward strand.
GAACGTCATAAGCCGCCTCTGGATACGATATCGTATCACGGGCAGCGTGGCCGAGCGACATGGAGGACGATCTCGCATCACCACTCGCAGACAGGACTAGTACATCCAAAATACTGCTCGACGGAATCGTACCATCACCGCCATAATGTTGGCTACGAGGCTCCACAGCTCTTCAGGCTTGCGATAAGCAACCAAACCTTCCGAAATCGTTTACGTGAAGTGGGTCTGCGTTCCCGAAGGCCGCGGAGATTTTCACCTATAGCACCCCGCAATCGTATGGCCCGTTTACAATAGGCTCGCGAACACAGAAATTAGGAGGAAGAAGACTAGCGTTGTTTGCTTTTCCGATGAATGTCGTTTCGGTATTAGGCCGGATACAAGACGTATTCGAGTTTGGAGGACCTCTGGACGTCAAGAACGTTTGAAATTTTGTCAGGAAGTTCATTCATATGGAGGGGGAACAATAATGGTTTCGGCCGGTATTTGGCTCGGTGGAAGAACCGTTCTCATTTGAATCAGGGGCAACCTCAATGCTCAGATTTACGCGGAAAGGATTGTTTCATACGTGATCATCCCTTTGCGAAGCCGGTTGGGTGAATCGTTTCGACTAATGCACGACAATGCACGTCCACACACGCCTAGAGTCGTAACACGCACTATTGCCGATGCTCGCATCAACGTTCTGCCGTGCCCCAGACCTCAACCCAATTGAGAACGCACGGGATATGCTCTAAAGAAGAGCTCTTCCAAGTATGGGTGCCGTGCATACCCCACAACAACTTTTTGACTTGTTAGAAAGAGCGTGGGCGACCATTCCTCTAAGTTATTTTGATGAACTGATTTTAAGCATGCTAAATCGCTGTGATTGTGTGATTCGTGTCAATAGTGGAGATAGAGATTATTTTGTTTTTATCTTTACAATAAAAAAAAATCCTTATTTTGCGTTTTTTGGCATTTAATTGATGATATTAACTTAGGATAATTTCCCACAATTTGCAAAAGTGGCATTTTTTCTTAATTTTACAAAATATTGGGATAAGTTGTTAACTTAAACATAGGAATTAAAGTAAGAAGCCAGTCTGGAAGACTAGATTTGGTAAATATTAATTGGATACTTTTTTATGGTTAAAAATGTACTTGATCTCTAGACACTTGATGTGTGTACATAAAGGCGCTTTTTTTCTATTACGGCTGATTGACGTTCAGTGGATTGTCATTGCGTTACGTTTTACAATACAGCTACCCACGTTTAGATATTGCAGAATGGCTTATCTACAGTCACAATAAGCGTTTGGTGTGGCTTCTTATGCCGAATTGGTCGCAATAACTAAGGTAGGGCACTCTGACCTGTTGGTTTAGGTTAGGATAGAACTGACCAACAACGCGCGAGCCGAGTGAGCGAAGCGAGTGGTACCGCGGCAGCAGCGGGCGAGCGCTACTTCCAAGTTGGTCGCAGTTAGGTACTTGGCTATTTAGTATTTTTAGGACTGACTTTCATAAAACTGAAAATTTTATATTAAAATCTGTTTTCACTAGAATTTGTCATTTTCACTGATATTACTCGTTTTATTTATTTTTGTTTTTGACGCCATTGTTGTTATCATGACACACACAAGCCACGAGCGTCAAAATTTGGAACTAAAATCTACAATCTGATGTTTCATTTCACGCGGTTTTACATAACGTCTAATCGTTGACCCGCTGCATTGATAAACGCGAAACGAGTAAACAATATGGCGTGTTAAAGTTCAGTAATTATGTAAAACCGCTAAACGTCGTTCAGTTGTTTTACATAAAGTCGCTGTTTTGTAAAACAATTAGCCGTTTTGTGAAACAGCGGATTCTACAATCCGTCTGCGACATATACTATGACCAAAACAGTGTACACAGTGACAATTCCAGAGCAAGGTAAACAAGACTGACAACGTCATACGTATATCGAATGACACGTCCGTGTCTTCGTTTAATAGAAGAACAATAATTTTATTTTTGTCTTCATTTCATGCATGATGTCACTAACGCGTCATTTGTTTTTAGAATTTAAATACAAATAGGTAAATCTTGAATGGTTAGAACGAATGTTGCTTAGGTTTTTTAAAGTGGTCACTCACCGGTTATTCGCGCGTAATTAACATTCCATGATAGGATTTTGAACATTGCGTTACAATAATACGCCAGCTCGACGCACTGACTAAGGAGCATTCAGTTTTGTAACCGCTCGAACTGCGAGTATTCGTACATGTAATATCGATTCAAGTATCATGCTCGGTTTTCCGCACTCACTGCTGCTGTTACGAATTGTATCATTACAGGTACGCACTGTAATGCTCTCCTGGACGCATTCACTAATGAAATACTCGTATGTGAACTGTTACATTACATGCAAATGCTCCCGGTGAGGACTACCTTAAGATGTGATCGTTCTCATGACAATCATCATCATCATCATCTGCCTAGCCTTTTCCCAACTATGTTGGGTTGGGGTCGGCTTCCAGTCTAACCGGATGCAGCTGAATACCAGTATTTTACATGGAGCGACTGCCTATCTGACCTCCACAACCCAGTAACTGGGTAATACGATACCCCTTGGTAAGACTGGTTGTCAGACTTTCGGGCTTCTGACGACCCGTAACAACTGTCAAAGATCCACGAATGACAGCCGGGACCAACGGCTTAACGTGCTTTCCGAGGCACGGAGGAGTCTCGGTATGTAAAGATGGTCACCCATCCACGAACCAACCCCGGCAAGCGTAGCTTAACCCGATGGATCGATCCGTGCGGCTGTTATTACTTAGCCACGAGCTCCTCATGACAATAATACTCGTAATTATGTCAATAATGTTATGACATCGAATTTCAACTAAATACTTATTTCTAACACTTCCTCTCGAAGTTGAACTTTTGAATTGAATGAACCTTTAAATTTGCTTACCTCGTTATTGAATGATTACTGTATACATATTTGTGAGACTTATGTAGATTACCTTGTTTTGGTCATAGGGCGCTTAGATGTTTTGGGACAACATTTTTACTTTGTTTTGGTAAAACAAATGGTATGTTTTGTACCTGGACGGTGGATAGAATGTTATGGAACAATGGTTCCTTGTCCATGTACACATATTTTTGCGGCTGATTGTACTACGTAAAGGTTAAAACCCTACTACTACTCCTGGGCGTAAAACATCACGCTTTTGGTAAATAAGAGCCTACTCGTTATTGAACAAGAATAATAGCATAAAGACTACTTACGAATTACTGTATAACACGACACCCCTTTGTAGGCCTGGTTGTTAGAATTTCAGGCTTCTGAGTACCCTTAACGACTGTCAAAGATCTACGAATGACAACTGGGACCTACGGCTTAGAAACTTGCATATTGAGGTACAATATTTAAAAAAGGCTGTGACCCACAATTTTCAGGTGGTGGTGATCATCGTGATCTGGGTCATAATGTTGCTGGTGGTGTACATGGGCTTCCTCATCTGTCTGGACCCGCTCATCAACAAACGCGCTAAGGCCTCGTACCAGGAGCATACCAATGAAGACGTAAGTTTACCTAGATCTATTTGAGTAAGCCTTGGCGGCCGCTGCTAGAGGAGGCGGCATTGTCAACACGTTCCATACAAACCAGGCGTGTCTCCGTTTACTCCCACTACGACACAAATGACGTATGGAAACTGACGGCTTTGAATGGTGAAGATGACAGAAGTTTTGCGGTCAACGCACTTTCAGCGCCTTTAATTTTATTAGTATACTGCCATCTCTAGACGCTGTCGGCGGCGGTTCCGTGCTCTGTGAAGCCTATATGAACCCGTAAAATAAACTATGTATCGTTTTCCACGAGATATTGATTCAGGAAGATAGTGTTTTTTTTTTTCCGTTTTATAAAGATGGATTTTTGCAAGCCGATTTTTCTTGATCATTCAAGACGAAACTGCATATTGTTTCCGTTCCAAATATAATTTTTTGGTTTGCATGAGCTGATTCTGCAGCCAGGATCTTCGCACGAAGACACTCGGTTACTTTTGTCAACTTGAAATTCGATTTAGTTACATGTTGAGATTGCATTGATAAAAACTAACAAAGAACTGCAGCATTTAAAAAAATCTTGTATTATGGACATACCTATGTATTCTCCCCATTCTCACATATGCTGCTCAAACCTGGTCATTGACACTTCAGCAGAGGTACAAAGTCGAGGTTTGCGAGCGAGCCATGGAGCGCAGTATTCTGGGGGTTCGAATTTCGGACCAAGATCACGGACGTTACCCAGAAAACCGTTAAGTGGGACTGGGCCGGGCATGTCTTCCGCATGTCAGATGACAAATGGGCTAAGATAACCACCGATTGGGTCCCACTAAACGCATCACTACATCACGGTAGGCCGAGAAGAAGATGGCCTACCGAAAGGACTGGCACTAGTAAAAGACAGAATTGTCTGGAAAAAGGAGAGCGGGGCCTTTGCCCTACAGTGAGACAATACAGGCTAGTTAGATTAGATTAGATATTAAAACTGTTTAAATGGTTATAATACACTTCTGGACACATCCCAAGCAACACGTAAGCCAGATAATAGCAAAATTAAGCACCAATTGGCAGTTTATTGTTTCATTACGTCTTTAAAAAAGCTGACGTGATAGCTTTATCTTGAATAATACAGTATTTAAACTTTGATTACACTGAAAGCTTGATAAGTTCTGCATAAAATTGGTGTTTTTTTTAAAATCTTAATACTAATAATATTTGCTACTATTATGTTAACGATATTCAAATAAAAGTGACCGAGACAGCTAGTAGCTACATAACAGCGGAAAATTCAGCTTTGTGCTGTACAACTTTGATAAATATTTCAATTATACAGCTTGATTCTGAATAGTTTATTGTTTGGTTTCTTTAAGCTGCACAACCCGTCAAATCATTCTCATTTATTCAGAATATGGATATTGATTACTCTTTTAGCGTTTAAGCAGCTAACTACTGCATAAATGAAGATGACTACGATCTTATGACAATCTTAAAGCGAGAGAAGCGCAGTAATCCTTTTATGTGTAGCTCAAAGTGGTAAATATTATGAATAATAGATGTTTATGTATCTAATAACTGGTTAATGAAGAAATATACAATGTTTTTATGTAAGAATGTCAAACTTATTTTATAATTAATGACAAGATGTCTAACAGTGAAACGTGTAAAAATGAGTCAAATTCACGGAGAAAAAGAAAAAGGACAGGAGGAATAAGAAGAAAGTGTTTAAGGGAGTATCTAAAAATAAGAAACAATATCTGTGCAGAAGCAGACACGAGTTTGGCAGTTAATGCAAATTACAATACGGATCCAAGCACAAGTCGACCAGTTCAAGAGGGTTCCGTATCCGTATCTCGTAATTTTACATCTACATCACAGATATTACATAAAAATGACGATTCATATTTTGAGGACACTGATTCAAGTTCGAGTAGTTTAGCAGAAAACGTGTCAGAATTTAATAAAAATATTGATTTTCGAAATAACCTCAGATTGGGCAGTGAATAAAAATATATCCCAAGCGGCTGTAAAAGATTTATTGGGTGTGATTAATCATAGATTTCCTGGAATTTTACCGACAGATCCTAGAACTTTATTGCAATCACCTAGACAAATAATGATTAAAAATATTTGCGAAATTGATCTGACTGCTTGCTGTCTTTCTTCAACATCAGTGTCTTCGGTATCTGTTCAATCTAACATTCTATTTAATTCAGATTCGGCGTCTTCATATGACAGAAAGTTTGATCGCTTCAAGATACATTCAGTTGTCCCCCAGTCCCGTTGGGGGACAACATTAGCATTTTTTGAAAATACATCGCCATTCCTTTTGGGCCAGTGCAACTTTCCCCTAGTTTCCCAGGAGGCAGGCACAGTCGACAGCTCAACCCGACCTCTGCGACGCGTAGCCACTATTTTGAACATTTTTCTAAAAACAACGAAATAGTGATATTGTTACTGAACAAAAGTAATTTTCTATAAGAAAGAAGGTTAGTAGACAGTACCTAAGACACGCCGAGAAATACGAACTTATATTTTTAATACCGGGACTGTGATAGATACCTCTACCTACGTGTAAACAAACGCCCCGCGAGCGCGATAATGATCTGGTCTGCGCGTGCGCGCGCGACCTCTCTTAAGTTTGGACTATGACCGACTGACGTTAACAGCGCGCCGCGCGCGCTAAGCCGCTAGCCGGTGCCGACAGACGCCGCCACTGTACTTAGGGGCCATCCATAAATTACGTCACACGAATTTCATGATTTTTGACCCCCTCCCCCGTCCTTGTCACAATTAATAGATTATAATGGTTGAAATGTGACGTCACGAAATTTAAGACCCCTCTCACCCCCTTGTCACACAATGTCACACTTCGTCGACCCCCTCCCTCCCCTTAACATGCGACGTAATTAATGAATGGGCCCATAGCTATGTTTGTGTAATCGCGCTTAGCAAGTAATTTTGCCAGTCACACTCGCGCGAGACATAAATAAATATGATAGGTAAATTAAAAACTAATTGCAATTTTAAGAAACTCAATGGATGTATTTTTCTTCAAAGAACCGATGATTATAGAACCCTAATAATCTGAATAAGAGTACTGAGACGGGCAGCTTTAGAACCATTTATCAGAAATGCGATATAAAACGTACTGTTAACCAAAAAATATCTGGATAAGACGGTTACAAGTGACCTGTTACGCAGAAATGTATAACAAATCGTCTGCGTGAACAGCTTATATTCAAAATCAACATCGTCGCCATTATTTATCCTAACATAACCTCTCTTTTCCAAAACTAAACGATGTTATTACAAATAATAAATAGATGTTTTTAATAAAAAACATCTGGGTAGTATTCAAATACCTACCTGATTGTTTTCTACCACTTTGATTGGTAACAATTTAATAAAATATTTTATTCGTCGAAAAGGGTTATTAGAAGTCAATTGTTTATTTTTTTAAACTGGTTTTATCTTGTGGCGCTCGAAAATTTTACTATAAACTTATATATATTCTCACAGTAAAGTAGCATGCGTTGTAATAATTATTTTGTTAACAAAACATTTTACCAAAAATTACTTACCAATATTTATAATTTCTTCCAGAGCGATGTCACCAATGGAAATTTAACCTTCGGCCCGTCGCATGGGGTCTTTGAAAGCCTAGGTGTTAGAAAAATGTAAAATTAACACATTTAAAACTATCCAGGAGTTTTAGTACTTCAGGTACCCTCCGAAATTAGATTATAGTTAGCGCGCATGGCCGCTAACTTCGGTTCGCGCGCCAGCGCAGTGAGATACAGACGTGTTTTGGGCGCGAGGGCCGTAAAAGACCCCACGCGACGAACCCCGTAAGTAAAATTGAATTGATTGATAAGTCAAGATAACAAAATGGGACGCAAGTATTTCTTGAAAACACTGGCATTTGAATTGTGCCGTCCTCAATTGCAATCGCAGTCCACTATTTCAACTTTGTCTAGAGAATTGAAACAGATCATAAAGTGATTCACACCCCAGCTTCAGAATATTCAACCTGATGGAAACCACATCGCTTCTATGATATTGTCCAAGACGAACAGATAGAAAATTCAAATCAATCTGCCACTTTTGCAAGGGTAACATATGCCCTACACATACTAAACTGGTATGTACTGACTGTGTCCAAACGGAAAATTTGTCTGATTTAGTTTGATAAAAGTTGTGTTTTTTTTTATTGGTGCGAGCCAAATTTTATGTTACAATGTTGTTTGTTCTTATGTGATCTCATATAGGTATAATATAAATTAAAGTTCATTGATTTAGTTATAATAAAAATATTATTTCTCCGATGTGATCTCAAAGAGACAAATTTATGTTCCTAATTTTAGATTGGAAGTTTAAAGAGTAAATAAATGAATATTTTTGATATTTTTTTTGTAATTTTATTGTTATTAAACAAATAAATAAGAAACTGCTAGAATAGTTAGAAAGATAAAGTTTTAAGGCGTTTTATAGGCGTTTTATTCTTGAGGTTTTGAGGGACCCCATGTGACGAACCGCGTTATTAAAAGATGCGCGACGGGCCGAAGGTTAAGTCAAAGTATATGTGATCACAATTAATTATATAAGAAACAAAATGCTGATTTTGTACATTTAATTACATAACTTCTATAAAAAACAACGAGAAAGATCTGAATTATGAATATTGTCTGAATATCAGAGTTTGATATTTTCATCTGCTTAATAGAGTTTTAAATTCTGAACAAAGGGTCGATCAGTTTTTATGCAGAAGTTAACCAACCTTTCTGTTTATATATCCAGCTGGTATGCAGCTATTAACAAAATGCTAATCAGACTAAAGCGATTTATTATGTGCCCAAATAGCTTGAATATCGCCTGTAGAAGCGCTTATACAAACCTTATCCCTACATCTTTTACAGCGTTTAGTCATCAGAATTGCTATTATATGAAAGTTAATCAGCTAGTTTGTGTTGCTTGGGATCTATTGGCCCACCTTGTATTTTCAGTTTCGTTTGGTCCTAGCTAAAATTTTATATTAGGTCGAGCAAAAAGTTTTTATGCAGTTTTGAACCTGGCACATTCACAATTTCATTCAATAGTCTTTTTTTGAATTTCGAACACAGAATTTAAAGAAACAAAAGACAATTTGGAGCCTGTTTGTTGATATCAAACAATCGAATACTAAGAAAACTTGGTTTTATTGGTTTACTTGGATTTAATTCTTGAAAAAGTGATTGATATCTTTGGTTTTGCAACAAACATTACTTATTCTTAACATTAAGGTGAGGTTCTATCAATAATCTATGGATACTTCACCTGAAGTCGCCGCCCAAGCTGTGGCATTTATTCAGGCCGGACACAGCCAAAGAAACGTAAGTGCTCAACTTAATTAAGTCGATCTGCGGTCCGAAATGTTTATCGGAGGTACCTAGAGACTGGCGGCTTTGTTCGTCGCCAAGGAAGGCCACGATCTCGGGTCACAACTGAAAGGCAGGATCGATTCATCGTGACGACCAGCTTGAGAAATCGTCACCTTACCTCCATTGAGATACAAAACCAACTTCGCGACTTCCACGGAGTATCTGTGAGCGCTCGAACTGTTCGGAGAAGGTTAAAAGAACGCGATATGGTACCACACAAGCCAGCTAATGGGCCCAAACTAACGCGAGCCCACCGAACAGCGCGCCTTCATTTCGCACGCAGTCATTTAAATTGGACACGGCAAGATTGGAGCCGTGTACTCTTTTCTGATGAGTCTAAAATTGTGTTACATGGCAATGATGGAAGGAAGAAGGTCTACCGACGTAAGGGAGAGCGTTTCGCACAATGCTTTGAAGAGAGGGTTGCTTATGGCGGTGGCTCATGGACTGTCTGGGGCGGTATATCCGCGAGCGGCAAAACTCAACTTGAGGTTGTTACAGGACCACGGCTGCCAACATTAAATGCTGAAAGGTACATTCGTGAGTGCTTAGAACCTCACGTGATACCATACGCGGACTATGTGGGCCCAAATTTCCTTTTTATGCATGATAATGCAAGAGCCCATGCGGCCGGCATCGTCAGGGAATATCTTCGGGATGTGAACATCACAGTTATGGACTGGCCAGCCAGTAGCCCAGACATGAACCCCATTGAGCACATGTGGGACGAGCTAAAAAGACGTGTTAGGGCTCGTCAGCCAGTTGCCCAGACGATGCAGGAGTTGAAAACTGCCATAGAAGAGGAATGGGAGATGATCCCTCAAAATTTCATAGAGCGGTTGATAAACTCTATGCCTAATCGTATGAGAGCTGTGGTAGATGCCCATGGAGGCAACACGCGTTATTAAATTAAACCTTTATTTGATAAAACAGGTTTTTTATTCAAAAATCAATTGCCTTTAACAAGGCGCATATCCGACTTGTTAGGCGTAGCTCCATGTCGTATGGTATTCTGAATTCAAATTTAAAACAATACGATCGAAAAAGATCGTAAAATGTATCAGGTTTAAAACTGCATCAACAGTTTTTGTTCAATCTAGCAATCATATTTCGGTAGGGGCCATCGAAACCTAAACTCTAAGGTGGGCCAATAGATGTGTCCAGAAGTGTATTAAGATGTAGCAAAGACATGTCATACTATAATTCAAAAAGTTGTTTAGTTGTTGTGTAATATGTTTTGCTCTCGCCAAATCGACACGGCCTACGTTTAACTCGTCAGCCAATAATAACACAAAAATATCAATATTTAAATTAAATGGTCACCTATTTTTAAATACGTGTGGGTAAATCTTGTACCATTTTATGATTAAGCTCGAATTTACGAATGGTAGCCACCCTCAAGTGTTCTAAACAAACGATTGTGCACTCAACAAAATATTAAAATACGTAGGTCGTGTCGAAAGGTTTTTAAATATAAATGAGGCCGTTTCCTATCTTAGGCCTCGTTTATGGAGCCGCGGAGCTTAGCGCGGCGCGTGAAGCGGAGTGCTGAGCGGATCGCGGCGCGAACGCTCCGCCTGTGCCGCGTCCGTCGCGGAGCGGGCGTGGTCTCTTGCGTACTCCGATATGGAGCACGCAGCCGGAACCACAGCTGAGTCTGCCGGGTAATAATTATGTGGGCGTCGTTTTATTAACACCACAAAAGTATACATTACAATGAAAAACGTAATTTTAGATGCGATGATCGGCATGATTCGACACAGCCGGGCGGCAAAATCGATATATTTTCGAATAATGCCGTTTTGAACAAGAGTGTAAGCATACCATACTTATTTAAAATGCGAAAGGTTGTTACAAAAAGTGAACCGACATTGACAATAGCAGATTCAGCCGCTCAGCCGTGTGCTCCGCTGCATATATTATCCTACATATACGCAAAGGAATCGACTCTAACAAAACGTTTCTCGATAAAAGCTCAAATACATTGTCATGCCAGTGTCCAGACTTACCCGGTTTACGCCCCGCGTTATTCACCGCGACTCCATAAAAGGGCCCTTAGAATGGCAACTAATCATTGCAACAGAACATCCGGATACTGTTATTTATTTATTTTACTATTTATGTACACACAATAAAACATACAGATACGACATTCTTAGTATTGAGTACAAAGGTACTAAGGTGTAATGTATAGTCGCGAGCATAAATACCAGACACTTATGCAAGATTCAAAGGCGTTTTTCTCATAAAGTATTGATAGATATTTTATGTTGTTACGAACATAGTATTATCGAAACCATACTATTATGAAATAGGACTGTTCTGTGAGTTGCAATTGCTATTACACGACAAAACTCCGTTGAATTCTGCCTAATATACCATAAGGTAATGGTCTTCAAAAAGAGACTGTCATATATATGCGTGACTGCAGAACTCTATCAAAACTGATTTTTGTTCTGTTAATAGATAGCAAAATTTCAAAAACGGATAATCTATCCTTACAAATCTGTGTTTATGCTCTGTTCCTAAAATATCTGATTAAAATGTAAATAAATGGATCAGAAAACCTGGCACCTGGGGCCGTATTATAAAGTATTAATGCCATCATGATTCCAGTCCGAAAAAGGTTATCGGTCATGTATAGCTAGGTCTCTCTCGCGCACTGGAATCATGATGGCATTAGAACGTGATAATATGGCACCTGTGTATGCCAATTTGTAGTGCCACTTACAAATTGAGTGCTTTTATTTGTTTATTTGAATACTCAAACGCGAAAAACTAATTTTAAATCACCTTAAAGATGTTTTTCATTTGAGAATTGAGGTTTCGTAGATGTTTTTTCAATTACAATTTAATAATGTTATTCAAACAGTAATTGTTGGAAAAAGTGGTGATCATATAAAATTGAAACCTTCTAAAGATAAATGTGCAACGAATTCCGATTAGCCCCATCTGCACGTTCATGAGTTATCCTAAATAAGTCGGAGTTAACAGCTAACTCAGGGTTAATCAAAAAATTCATCTTGCGCCACCAAGAGTTAGGGCTTGTCCAGAAAGCGCGAATCACGCGCGAGTCGAGGGTCTGGCGTTATGCACGCGATTTACGCGCGTATTTTGAATTCGCGCGATGCTTGTGGACGCGATGTATTCGTGCCTAGTATCTCAATAGCGCCCGAATGAATTCGCGCGAAACGTTTCGCGACGAATTCGCTTCTTCTGGACAAGGTCTTAGAGGTCTAGGGTTATTTTTTTTAATATTCGATGTGGGTGAGTTAAGTCGCTAAACTCTGGGTTAGTACTAGTAATGTCAAAATAAATTGACGTTATGAGCTACCGCTGATAACTTATTTTATATTGTTTGATGTCAGTGAAAATTCCGTACTATATCAGCAGGCAATATATTCATGAACTAATATAAAAATAAATACAAATTATAAAAAAAAACTTTTACGTATCGTAATGTGTAGTGTAAAAGAGATACAATTTTCGTTTATTGTTCGTTCATAAATTTTTGGTCGGATTTCAAAACTGTCTGTCTGTACCCTACAGGCATTGCAATAATTCTATTTTAAGTTTCGTCGATTGAACTGCAATGTTCTCAACTCAGAAAAACACAAATGTCAGATAACTAACCCGGTGTTACTTTTTAGTGGCGCAACGCGTAATGAGAGTTAAAATATTAATTATTTAACTCCGAGTTTACAAACGACATTTATTCATTCAACCCGACTAAACGTGCTAGTGGACTTTAGTGAGTGATTGCGTAAGAATTTAACCTAAACAGGGGTTGTTTACACTTTCATGAGATACTTTTGGAGCAGACATTAAACATGAACTTATTTGATTTCCAGGACGAGAGCACCCTCGGTGGGTCATCACAGCAAATGGGAGCGCGTGGCAACGTGCTAAACAGAGTGACACACCAACAGGACAAGTGGAAGCGCCAGGTCCGGGAGCAGCGCCGCAACATATACGATAGGCATACGATGCTGAACTAGGACCCGCTTCATACCTCATCCGTGGCGTAGCTAGACTAAGCTAAAGCTTACCGGGCCCTGGTTTTTATGTAGATAGATGTAGGTAATGTAGTGGCAATTTGGCGTATCAAATTTTCGTCTATAGGTGGGTATACACTAGAACATTTTCTCGAGCATTTCCATGTAATGTAACGTTGCTACGAATGCTCGACACAGTGTTCGACGGCGAGTGTACATTTACCTGTAACATTCCTTTCTGTTTTGGGTTTACTCTTCGTTGATCTATGTCGCATCTGAAGGCCGCGTGCGCTCAATAAAACATTACAAAAAATCGCTTGTTTGCTTGCAAAATCAAATGGTAACAAAGCGTCGAACGACGTGCTTATTGTTCGGTTCGTGAAAGGGTGACACTAATGTGTCATCGAGCCGCTCTTTTGTTACAAGTAAATACTCTAGTCTATACTCACCTTATGGAGAATAGTGTTAGCAGTTTCACTGTTTTGTCAAATGAAATGCTTGATGAAGTATTTTTTGGCCGAAGTATTGTGTAAAGACAAAAATTACAATCGCTTCCATTCATATAAATACTGATGGGCATAAAACTTTTGTGATAATAACTTTGAGCCATACTTAGCATAATAAGCATAATCAGCCTATCACGTTCCCACTGCTGGGACACAGGCCTCCTCTCTGTGAAAATAACTGGGCCGTAATCCACCTCGCGGGCCCAGTGCGGGTTGGGTAGATATCATTATGTCCTCGAATTTTCGGTTCATACTTATAATAACTAAAAAGTTAGAAACAAGACTATTGGTCCTCTTTTTCTGATGCAAACCAAACAAAATAATATTGATAAATTGTAATTAACCAATGGTTGTCATACAAACTAATATAGTTAAACGTAAGAGCGATATAGAAATGCTATTAAGTAAATATGTTTCGATTCGATTTTCAATTTATTCTACACTAGATGTGTCTGCGACTTCTTCATAATTTTCAATACAAATTTCCAGGATGAAAAGTAACCTATGTCCTTCTTTAGATCTCAGGCTACCTATCTGTCAAGTTTCACAACGGTTCTGTTGTTTAGGCGTGAAAAGATACCAGACAGGTTGATAGTTATTTTCGCATTTATAATCCATCTATACTATACCTTACGCCAGATAAGCGTGGAATAAAAGTCATTAACTCCACTTGTACTAAAAAGTCTCGAAACTTAAATGCAAACAAAAAAAACATGCCACGTGCACGCGTCAAGGACGCCTCGTACCGCGATACGTTTGTTTTGATCGAGTTAGCGACACTGCTTTAACATTTTTTCGTATCTTTTTGAAATATTGGAATACATTGGTAGAAGGCGTCAACGACTTTTATTCCACGGTTATCTCGCGGAAGGTATAATAATAAAGCTGAAGAGTTTTTTGTATAGTTGAAAGCGCTAATCTCGGAACTACTAGTCGGATTTGAAAAAATCTTTTTGCATTTGATAGTCCAATTCATGAGGTAGGCTATAGGCTACTTAACATTACGCTAGGACCCTTAGGAGCCGAGCCAAAAGAAAACAAGCCAGAAAGAACGCTAAGCGAAAACGAAGTAAGAGCGCGGGCAGGCGAAGCGATGCGAGGGCGGGTCGGAGGGACAAGAAATTTCACGCGGACGAAATCGCGGAAAGAAGCTAGTGGTTTAAGGATTGTCCCGTAGTTGTTGTTGTTAATCTACTACTGTGGTGATAGTTATAACGATAAAAAACTAATGTCGCTCAGAAATGTAGAAAGTACGGAGTAGGCCTTTTACATGTGTGCTAAAGTCGCTTACTTCAATTCAAATTAGGTATATAAATCTGGGCCCTTTACAGCTACGTCGCGTTTCGATGGAGGTAGAGAAAAAGTATTTATAAATTCGATGCTTCGAGGACAGACAAACAAGATGTTAATTAGCTAAATCATATAAAAAGCAATAAACAGAATTAAACTTAACAAAATCACTATAAATTATACAAAAGTAAAAAACTAAACAAAAAAATGCATGTAAGTACCTATTATTAAACTTATTATCTCGTATACATTTTGAAATCGTATATAATATACCATAATATTAAAATGAAACTTTTATAAAATCATATACAACCAAGACCTTTAAACTAGTTGCTAAATATTCAGTGTTCAGTAGACTTATTAATATATTTAAATAAAAGTCATTTAACTCTATAGATATGTATATAGAGATAGATGTTTGCATATTGCATCCGTTGCATAGAACTATTTAGACACTGTTATATTCTTGTTGATATTATTTCGTAGTCGCGTCTGGTTTTCCAGAAAGGCATACAACTTCTTCGTTTATTTATAAACTAGTTTTTGTTTTCACCAATTCGCTTTTGGTAATTTCAAATTCTGCCAGTGGTGGAGATTCGGTTAGACACCAGCTAATTTTTATTTAGGGCGTTGCTGTCTTTTTCTCTCTGATACAAAAAGGAAGAAACGGAAGTGAGTAAGATCACTCAAAGGACATCATCCAAGTTACATACATTTTTGGTCCAAATGTGAAAGCAATTATTTTTGGACCCTTGCCTTTGGACCGAAATAATACTACTCTACGACACATCATAACGTATTCACCAAAACACGCTGAAGTTCAAGACGTTAACAAGTTTGACAGCTCTAAAACGTCGAGAAGGCGGCGCTGTCCTCGTCTCGCGCTGTCTGTTAGTAAAAGATAGCAATACTATAATTGAAGTTTAGTTGGTGAAACAAGAGAATCGGCACCAGTGAGCCTATTTAAAGTATGCTAAAATGATCCCTGTCCCATAATTCATTACTTTCTTTTACCTCTTTGATCTAAAACACCATTCTTCGTTTTTGTTAACAGTAGGTAAGATATAGACATAAGGTTTGCCAGCATTTAGCTTAATTAAACCAGCTTTGGTTAGGTTACGTGCGGTGGTAATAAATACTAACAAATGAAAGACAAGAACTCTACTTAGTGAAAGTTATATCGTACTAATTAATTATATTAAAAGTGTTATGTATGAATCTAAGATCTTAGGACTGCCTCTGATAGATTGACACGGTCTGATAATAATATTCAATAAAGTTAAGGATAAGAAATGTCATGAAAAAGTCTTCCGCAGAATTGAACTTAACAAACAGTTGGAAATCATAGGCCGAGATTTATAAACGTTACTTAGCTCGCACTTTGGCTAAGCGTTTTTCCTGTCACTGTCGCTCAGCTGTCCAAATGCAAGTGCAAAATAGAGACAGGAACATGTCCTAGTCAAAGCATGAGCTACGTAACTTTTATAGATCATGGCCTTAGTGTATTTTTCTTTACTTGTCTGTTTTGATAAACAAATGTGGCATACTGATCCCAAAGACAATTGATAGTGTTGAGAAGTCGTCAAATGTACGAGCTCACTGAAAGCTGTCATCATGTTATCGTCCGCCGCTGGTGGCCCACTGATCTACAAACCCCTCACCCCCATAGCCTCATATGATCTGTTCCGACTCATTTCCATTGATGACTATACATTCAGCAAGTCGTCAGTCCACCTTGTGGGCAGCCTATCAACGCTCCCCTTTCCAATTCGTGGACGTCATTCCAGCACCTTTGTGCCTGCTTATCTTAGACCGAGATCTATAAACGTTCCTTGGCTCGAGCTTTGACTTGTTCCCGTCTCTGTCTTGCACTTGTAGTTAGACAGTTGTGCAACTGTGACTGGAATAACGCTTAGGATATAAGTACGTGCTAAGAAACGTTTATAGATCTCGGCCTTAGTGCTATGGCTTTGGATCTCCTACGGACTTCCTCGTTGCTGTATTCACCGAGTGGCAAAATAAAACGAGTAAAAAAGAAAACACCGAAGATACTAATAGAAATCATAGACTAGCTAGTAATCTGGCAACACTACGACTTAATAAATGTTATGTATGGACGGCAGCACATCAAGCTACTACAATCTGTCAAATTTCTTTAATAGATTTTCAACTTTATTGCTATAGTATTAGGTTCAAGATTGATTGGGAAAATTTGACAGTTTCGGGTAGCTTGACCTGCTGGCGTCTGTACAATTTTACCATGTTTAAATTCTATCCGATATTAAGCACGATGTAGCAATAATTAAATTAAGCACCTTGCATATTATATATTTTCGATGATATAAAGCTCAATAGACATTTTTAATATATCGATTTATTATGCACCGAAATAGTAATCCGTATTGTGTCTTATAAGTGTACAGCGGAAAAGATGATTGCTGTAATGTGAATGAAAGGCAGGTTTGTAAGGTCGTATGTGTGGAGACCGTCTTCCGCGACGAAGGGATTGATTAGTATTATGCAGACATTCAGTAAATGACATCAAAATAAAATATTATTACGTCTTCGGGCACGTTTAGATTCTTAAATAATAAATCGCTTTGCATACCACAACGACAGTAGGTTATGCAGCTTATTGTTATTACCAAATACGAATAGCCGGTCTGTCCTCGAAGCTAGATATAAGTAGCTGTATATTTAGAATAAGTACACATTTCAATATTTTAAATTGTCATAAAACATAATGTGGCTTGTTGTCATGAGGCTGACACTCCGCGGTCGATCTTTGGCGCCCTGGAATGACTTGCCAACCACGCAAAAGCAATTCGTTGAGTGTGAACTACTTCACGAAGACCTACGTAAAGGGCTGCAAGAGTTCCTACATTTCGGGGCTGTCGACAGACTCCAGTGAATTATAGAGCCAATATGAATCACTATCACACCGACACAATTGAGCCTTTGAAATGCTTAAAAAAATAAGAAACTGCGTGTATAATCTTTATAAATAGTTAAACACAAATCTGTATTCATTGAAAAAGTAATGCTTTGTTATAGGCACTATTTTTTTACTTATAAGTATAATCGTATTTTGGAATTTGATTACATAGATTTTGCACTTTAAATAATATTGGTATAAAAAAAATGCTTATTGAGCCTATATGGCAGCTTTTTGTAGATATTTCAGGTAACAAATATTCTAAATATAACAATTCTACGTTTTCATGCTATGAATAAAAAAGTTACACAGTTTACGCCGTATTGCATATTAGAATAAGATTAATTTATTTGTCTGTTGTTACAAATAAGGGTATTTTCATTATTTATACAATGCTCTTGCACACCTAAAATTAATAATAATTATCCGATTTGAAGTTTAAAATTTAATATAAAGTTTAATAAATACGTATTTTTGACAATTATTAATGAGCATTAAAGACAAGGAAAATAGTAAGAAAGGAAAATTTAAAGATTGCAAAGATAAAAGATGTCACTGATTAGGCTCACAAAGTAAATGTTTAAGGGTAGAGCAAAAGACAAGATTATTGTATTCCTTGTATGCACGCTTTAGTGTAGCGATTTTAGACAAAAAATATTCACCGAAAATATTAAAAATTGTAGATATTTATATCAGTTAGGCAGTATGTACCTAGTTAATGTTTTAACTTATCTCTTTATCAGCCGTTTCCTTACTTCAAATGAAATATTTTAATTTCTTTAGGCAGAATGGCTTGCGCAGTGTCACAATCGCTAGTCTTTTCGCACTCTTCATTGCAAGGGCCTATGCATACAGACCTTTCACATTTATTTTACGTCTGGCAGATGCAACCCAACAGCAGCTTTATTATATAAAAAATAATAAAGTGCACTGTGATTTTGACAGTGCTGCAAAATCAGAGGTAAAATAAAAGTATACTTACTTATCAACAAAAAGTGTTGTCTCTTACCTCGTTTTTAGGAAGCGGTTTCTACAACGATTCCCTCTCTTGTCGTAGTGGTTTTCTGATCACTGATTAGTCCACAGTCAGACGTTCATTATTATTGTCTTTTGTCTACGAAGTTTGGTAAAAAGGTGTATTGATTTGTAGCTCTTGGCTTTCACGGCTTGGCTGTATTTAATGTCATACAGTATGGAATTCACTTCTAGACAATAAACGAAACCTCAAGGAACCTCCATAGAACTATAGCGAAATTAAATATTAAATAAAAAACCGAAAATAAAAAGAGTTAAATTTTCAAACAAAATAAATTCAGTTAAAGTTAACACTCTGTTTAGACAACGTACCTTGACCCCAGAAGCAAAGAGTGGCAACGATGCACGCGGGCGGCTTGGCATGTAGCTATTCTACTTATTTAGGCAAATAAGTAGAATAGTAGAACGTAACAGTGTCGTGATAGTTTGCACTGCGTGGCAACGTCGCATTTTAAAGGGTTCTTTGAATCATTGACCTAGTGTTGTAACACTAGGTCAATGATTCAAAGAACCCTTGTTGAAGAATTGTAATTCTACAGAGTGTTTAAAATTGTTCAAAATGAAAACTACTTGTTGACCTAATTACTGGACCGATTTCGTTAATTTTTTGAATATCGGCAGAAAAATCGATAACAAGTATGTCCTATAATTTATTGCACATACGTGGTCCCCATACTGTATATTCATTATTATCTGTATTAATTTTTATTAAAATGTTTTTTCAATATAAACGGTGTAACTAGGTATTGTAGTTCTTATAGAAAAATCAACATGTAAGATTGTACTCGTAAAATACACGATGGAAGATGTTATAGGTGAAATATAGTTGAAGACATATAAGTTGTGTACATATTTTCAGCATATAAATAATAAAATTTCTAAATTATAATTCAAAATTTAATGTATCAATAGTAACAGTAGTGCAGGCAGGTAGTAAGATAGTCATAAATTAATTAATTAAGATCATTATTATAACATGCACTCAATATATTAATATTACACATAGCACTGTATTGCACTATACCTATTTATAGATTTATTAGATTTATAGTCACCACTTCATATACTATTTACTGTGTGTATAGATGTTTAAGTCACATGTTTTAATGTTTTCTATTTATGTTTAGAATATTGATTAGTCTTTGACTGTATATATTTCTATACAGTTTGAATTTTATACCGGGGATTCACCACGCCAGCGTTGTAGTTTAAAAGAAAATATTCCTAATATTAGAAATCCATCCAGATTTTCAAAAATATCAAATCTTCCCATCTGTATCGGTTGGCGTAGCTACCTGATCCACGTCTACAAGCTCGTCCTGCATAGTATTATTATTGTAACATATTGTTAAAGCGTGTATAGAATTTATTTGTTTAAATATTGGGCATCTATTCCATTTTAAATGTTTGTTTCATTGTATTTATTCCAAGCCGCTATGTACATTATTACATGTGATTATTTATAATATTTCAACAGTCTTCGTATAATTATTATATTGTGGTTCTTAAAATAAACATTTTCACTGTGTTATTTCTAAACAATATTGTATCAAAAATGTATTTCTGATCCAGTGTATCAAGAGGCTATAAATCTGGCAGCCCTTTCATATAAGACAATTGTGTTTATTATACTATTCGACAGAGTAGGTGAGGCCCGTAATGGAACATGGGTGTATCAACACTAAATAGTAACTAATATAATTATGGTATAAAGTCTTAAACGATATGTACCGCCAAGTGTAAATCGGTTTATATGAGTATAGTTTTTTAGCGTTTAGCTTAAGTTGATCAGCATCACCGACAGGCCTTAGATGTAGAACTTGTATTCAAGCCATAACTAATAATTTCTATATTGGATCTAAACCATTTAACGGATCATGACTCTCGTTGTTTGAATACAGCTAATATACACGTATACGTCTAGCACTGAACAACGAAAAATTATATAAAATTGTTTATTGTATCAGATTTGTGACTGTACAGACTGATGTGTATATTATATGCAAATCAAGTTATTATAAGAAGTATTGATATTGTTATTTGTAATAGAGCTCCAGAAGGCAGATGTTGAATTTTACGGAAATCTATACAACGATGATCACTTAGACTTATTTGCCGTAAAATAATGTGCAAATAAAAATATAAAATGCAAGCGGTCAATATTCCGTCAAAATGGTTTAAATTCGTGTAAAAGTTGCGTACATTACAGATATTATGATAACTATAGCTATAAAATATATCAGAGGAACTGTGCAGCATTCAATAGTAATAAATGTATTGGCCCTGCAGCTATCTGTAGGTTACGTTAGAAGAATCATGTAAATATTTCAATATTCAATGTTTATCATCTCATAGTTATTATTTAAATAAATGTGATTCCAAAATATATTTGATCTTTTAACTGCCCCAGTGCAAAATACATTAGTTAGAGTTTGACCAGCGAGTCGTGTCACAAGTTATTTATTCAAATTCTTCATATGACAACACTTTTATTTGTCAAAAAAAGGTTTCGGTATCGGGTAAGTCTTACCAAAACATTTTGATACTTATCAATTTTTCGTAGTCAGTTAGAGGGACTTTTCAGTTCCTACCATAAAGTATATTATTTCACTTTACATAATAGACGATAGTTTCATCGTCAAGACATCGTAAATACGTACCTCTAAATTTTATTTTCAAATACGTAATAAATAATATCTTCCAAAAAACACTATTCTACCTACTGTAGCGAAAAAAAAAAGAAAGGAAACACTTTTTCACCACTTCACGTTTAATTTTGTTCTTTTTTTTTTAAAAAAAAATATAGTCAGTCTTACCAAGGGGTATCGTACTACCCAGTTACTGGGTTGTGGAGGTCAGATAGGCAGTCGCTCCATGTAAAATACTGGTATTCAGCTGCATCCGGTTAGACTGGAAGCCGACCCCAATATAGTTGGGAAAAGGCTAGGCAGATGATGATGATGATAGGAAAACATTGCAATTTAATATAAAAAGTAAAAAAATTAATATTTAAAGTATAAAAAAGTTGCGGGTTGATTTATGTAAAAAAAGAAGATAAATAGCAGAGAACTTTGGTCCGATAGGGTAAAGTACGCGAATGTCGAAAGAAAAAAGACGTCCTAACAAGTCGATTGCAATTGCTTTTAGGTAACGCTCCCAAGATAAACCGTAAAGGCAAAAGAGATCAGAGAACCAAGGTATCTCGCATTTTACAGGCTTGAAAATTTAAAATAAAATTGTGAACGAATTAAAAATTTGCAGAGAGTTAAACTACGTTACTTAGCTAGTATATAAAAATATATCATGAAAAATCGTTGTCCAACGTAATAACGTCCGGCGAGGTGTCGCAGACGGCAGGAGGCGCTGGCAGAGTGGTCCACGTGGTTGTGTGGCCTTCTCGGCTGGATGCGGCCAATTACTCCGCGTTGATCGTCGATGTCAAGCGTTTATTTGGGCCAGAACCTGGAGGCCGAAAGACGGCCTGTTCTAAACTGATTAATCCTAAGACAAAATGAATTAGGGTTAGACCAGAGTGATCAGACTGAACTTACGATTGAGGAAAACTATTAAAAGATACGTACCAGGTTAATTAAGACGAAACTTCCCGACTCAAACCATGGAAGTATGGGATTCGAACTTGAAAGAAACGTTCCTATGACAATAAATAGCGGATATTAGCACAGAAGGTAAAAAAAAAAAAAAAAAAAAACATAATCCTACTACGGCAACAACATAACAGGAATAAACAGGAATACATACCAAAAATAGAAGAAAGGGCGACGTCGAGAGCAACTTTGCTTTTATTATATAACCAAGAAAATCGTATTAAATACGATTTCACAAATTACACGTACTCGTAAATTTTCAGCTAACTGGGTCAGTATCAACAGACCAACTTTTTGCAACTGACGCACCATACTGAAAAAAATGAGGGCCCATCTGTCAGAAAAAAATTATTCGAATCACGAAATAAAAAGGTAAAAAAAAAACCAGAATCAATGATGAAACGGAAAAAAGATTAGAATAGAATAGAATAATTTTATTCAAGAATTAAGTCAAAATAAAGGTTTACATAATAACAAGCAAGGTACAATTTTTCTTAATGTAGTGTTCTGCCTGATCTAGGTTTAATTAAAACCTGTGTTTCAGGTTGTCAATAAAAAACCAAAAAGTTTTAACATACAGAGTTATGCTGCACTACCTAGGTACTTAGTTAGTTGAATTATTTTTAGTCTGTCTTACATTGTGTTTACTTCTTGTTCCTAGATACCTTGCATGACGAAAATATTAAATGTACAATTAAAACTTCTCGGAATCAGAATATTTGATGAAACTTTTCACTATGACAGGTAGTATTTTACAATAAAAATTGAAATAAAAAGTGTCAAGATATTGGTTGTGTAATGTACGTAGGTACTCGTAAATAAAACTCCGATACGTCCGTTCCTTAGCACCGTATAATCGAGACTGGTTCATGTACAATTACCCACAATACACTGCACTCCTCTATACTTAATTTAAGGTATAATACCGTATAATAAAATACAAACAAATAACCATCACCTAATTCTTACTTAATTAATACATTAACCGAAGTACCTACTAATTACCTTTGACAAACACTTATCATATCTAGTAAATAACATATGCTAAACAATCAACTTAATATCTAGTAACTTATTCTAAAACTTGTATGTTGGAGGCTTGATTACCCTACACTGTCTAATCCGGCGGGTCTGAGACGGCAATGCGCGCGCAGCGTCCGCGAGTGAGGGCGGGCTAGGCTTAGGTGAATTACTCATCTCCTTTTCTGGAGTTACAAAACAATCCTCCCCTTCAGCCATGCTTCGCGCCGGTGACACCGACGTTGGTGGTTCTGTCCCTTCCGACCGCTGCGACCGGACCGTACCCGATGGTGATACCGGAATGTTATTCTTAGGAAGAATATTATCTTTGTCCACTGTCGGACAAACTAACGAACTCCTTGACTTACGCCTTAACTGGTCAATATGCCTATGTACTACGTTACCACTGTCATCCGTCACTTTATAGTCCGTATTACCTAACACGCCAGTCACTTTCCCAGGTTGCCATTTTTCCCCCTTTAGATACTGCCTGTACCAGACTTCCTCCCCTACATTCATACTCCTATCAGATCCTCCTTTGGTATCTATTTGCCGCTGTTGACCGCGCTGTATCTTGGCCATCTGATCTGGCTTTAATAAGTCCAAGTGTGTTCGTAGACGTCTGCCCATTAGCAACCTAGCCGGACTTTCCCCTGTTGAGCAATGTTCGGTGTTCCGATAATACAGTAAGAACTTGTTGAGTGTTTTGTCTATATTCTTATTTTCCTGGTACGCTTTTTTTACTACTCTTTTTACCGTTTTTACTGCATTCTCGGCTGCACCGTTAGATGCGGGATGGTAGGGCGCTGTAAAAATGTGTTCTACTCCGTCTAATTTTAAAAATTCCTTAAATTCTCGGCTCGTAAAGGGTGGTCCATTATCACTGACGACTTGTTTCGGAATCCCAAATCTACCCCACAATTCTGACAACTTACCTATAGTTGTCACCGCCGCTGTACTAGGAACTGGGGATACTTCTATCCACTTGGACCTAGCGTCCACAACTACCAGATAAGTTTTCCCGTAGATAGGGCCCATGAAGTCGAGGTGCAGGCGCGCCCAGGGGCTCGCGGGCCAGGGCCAGGCGCGGGGCGCGTGTTGCGGCGGTGCGTCCGCCTGCGCCGCGCACACGACGCAAGCGCGACACGTCGCCTCAACCGCTTCGTCTATACCGCCCCACCACACGTAACTGCGTGCTATTGCTTTTGACTTAATTATACCCATATGGGGCTCGTGTATAATGTTTAATACTTTTACTCGACATTTTTCCGGTATGACTACTCTGTGACCCCACATGATACACCCGAGTTCTTCATACAATTCCTTTCGTCTATTGAAATATGGTTTTAAACCATCAATATCACATTCGGTGGGCCACCCATCTCTAATGTATCTGAGAACCCTTCCTAACACCGGATCTGTAATTGTTTGTTTTTTTATTTCCGTGTAATCTAATAACAGCGCATCTTGCGCGAAATGTAGGTACGTTTGTTCCGGAACCGCCACTAAACTGTTTTTTTGTCTACTGTCGGGTAGTCTTGATAAGGCATCCGCACAATTATCTTTTGTGTTTACATATTCTATATCGTAGCTATAGGCTGATAATATTATTGCCCACCGCTGCATCCTACTAGCTGTCATGCTAGGTATTCCCGTGTTAGACCCAAATATGGAAACCAACGGTTTATGATCAGTTCGTAAAACAAAACGCCGGCCGTATAAATACTGATGGTATTTCTTTATACCGAAAATGATAGCGAGTGCCTCACGATGGATCTGGGAATAATTTTTCTCTGCATCGCTGAGTGTGCGCGAAGCGTAGGCAACGACGCGCTCGCCGCGCGGCCCCGGCTGCGTGAGCACGGCACCGAGCCCGCGCGCACTCGCGTCACAAGTGACTATCAATGGTTTACCCTGGTCGTAGTGACACAGAACGTTGGCACTTGTTAACATCTTCCTTACTTCGGCGAACGCTTGTTCGCATTCCCTACACCAAACCCATTCCATACCCTTCCGCAGAAGATTATATAACGGGAAAAGTGTTGCACTGAGGTTTTTAATAAACCTACCGAAAAAATTTACTGTTCCTAAAAATGACCTCAGTTCTGATACATTCCGAGGCTGCTCCATGTTATTAATTGCTTCAATTTTCGATTTGTCAACCTTTATTCCTTCTCTCGATATTATATAACCCAAGTAAGTCACCTCCTTAACTAAAAAAACACATTTGCTCTTTTTTAATTTTAACCCGTTATCTAATAAACGTTGGAAAACTAGCTTTAGTGTGTCTATATGTTCCCTTTCCGTTTTCCCTCCTATGATCACGTCGTCTAAAAACACTTGAACGTTAGGTATACCACTCAATATGTTTATCATAATACGCTGGAATATACCTACGCTCGAGGATAACCCGTAAACAAGCCTGTTGTACTGAAATAGGCCACGGTGAGTGTTTATAACTGTATATTTTTTTGTCTCATCCAGTTCTATTTGGTTGTAAGCTTGTGACAGATCGATTTTACTGTAATACCTATTTCCATTTAGATTTACTAAGACATCCTCAATTTTAGGCAGTGGGTAACGATCGACCAGTAAAGACGGATTCAATGTGGCTTTATAGTCTGCACAAATTCTAAGTGAGCCATCGGGCTTATTGATAGGTACCAGCGGGGAGGCCCAGTCGGAGCAGTCGACCGGCTCGATGACGCCGGCGCGCAGCATGGCATCCAGTTCGACGTCGACGCGCTCGCGCAGCGCGTACGGCATCGGCCGCGCGCGGTGGAACACCGGCACCGCACCCTCCCTCACGCGCAGAGTCGCCTTGCCGCCACTGTACCGCCCCAGCCCGCCGCTGAATAGTTGTTTATACCTGTGGATTAAATTTTCGACTTCTGTATTTGTGTGTTCACAACTCACTTGATTCAGCAAATTACACTTAAATTTAGGTATTGTTATACCTAATTCCCCCAGCCACTGCCTTCCCAGTAGGGAAGTCGTACCGCCTTCTATGACAAACAATTCTAAACATTTACTAAGGTCATTGTACCGTACTGTTGGCTTAATTATACCTACTGGTTTTATTTTTGTACCGTCATAAAATTTGAAAATAGTCTTATGTTTTTCAATCGGCAAGTAACTAAAATATTTATCATACATAGATTTGCTAATACATGAAATAGCAGTACCCGTATCTATTTCCATCGAAATAATTCTATTGTCTATTTCTATAGACATCCTTACTGGTTTGTAGTCGTTCAAACATAAGTGATGTAGTTCCTCCTCGATGTCCCCGCCGGTGTCCTCGTCAGACTGCTGCTCGGCCTTGCCGAAGTGTAGGCGGCCCCGCGCCGGGCCTGCCGTTGCTGCCGCCCGGTGTCGGTCCCCTCCTCGCGATGCTCCAGATATTCCCCAGTTCGGGCACACCCGTCGCAAATGTCCCACTTGTTGACACTTGCTGCATTCATAGTTCCGGAAACGACATGTTTCTTGAGCATGATTGTAAGCTCCGCAAGCAGAACAATTATTTTTCTGCATCCCTCCGCTTCGTATGTTGCCGCTCGTGCCGCTGCGCACGCATCGTCACGCGCTGTCATCGAGCCAGCGCGTGCGCCTCGGCCGCCGCCACCGCGAACCCCTCGGCTCCCCGACCGCCCGGTCCCCGCCGAGTTGAGCGCGTGGATACCCCCGGCTGCCGCCGCCGTACCCTTGCTGTGTGGTGCTTCCACAGCCGCCGCGTCCCGTTCCGCTGCTTCCAAAGAGGTTGCCAGTTTCACTGCCTCTGCATACGATATTGTATCCTCCGCAAATAACCTCTGTCGGATAATGTCGCTGCGTAATCCACAAACGAATTGGTCTCGTAGGTTATCGTTAAGACTAGTTCCAAACTTGCAAAACCTAGATAGCTTCTTGAGTTCCGCTGTATAGGTAGCGACATTTTCTTCTTGCCCCTGTCTCCTTTGTCTAAAACGGTATCGCTCCGCTAATGACGACGGTTCCGGTTGAAGGTGCTGACGTAACAAGTTGACCGCGTGCTCATACGATAATGTCGATGGCTTGCTCGGACTGGCCAAATTAACTAGAAGTTCATAGGGCTCGTCCCCCATTACGGCTATCAGAGTCGGTAATTTCAAGTCATTTGACACGTCATTTGCCGTAAAATACATTTCTAAACGGTCGATGTATGATGACCACACCCCCGTTTTCATGTCGAAAGCGCTCACTTTTCCAATAGACATTTTGACGTTACGATCACAGTTCCCGAGCACAGTTTTTGCACTGATAACATCAATTATCGTCCACAAGTATTTTCTTTGGTCTTCGTATTAATCCTCGTCGCCACTGTAATGTACGTAGGTACTCGTAAATAAAACTCCGATACGTCCGTTCCTTAGCACCGTATAATCGAGACTGGTTCATGTACAATTACCCACAATACACTGCAGGTTGTGCCTTTCTTTGAATTCTACATTCCTACTCATATCAACAAGCTAATTAACATAAAAATATAAAAGTATCAAATGGGTTTTTTTTTCAGACTACATATTTGATGTTGCCACCTGAAGATTTTTAAAATTTTCCGCCATTTCCTTGTGCCACGACTTGCTAGTCAAACTCTATCATTGGAATCGTCAAATTCTTTTCCTTAATTCGAAGTCAAAATGTTTATAGGTCCATCAATATCATAATAAATAATCGCATCACCAACTCCCCACTTGTAGACGGCTATAAAATATTTTAGTCGGACACCAATTATGGTGAACATTTAAAGTCCACTTGCACCACATATCACTAAATACGTGTAGAGCTTTGAATTTAAAACATCGTTTTGTTTCTGTCAATCGTTTGAGGATTATAGAGACAGAATGTTATTTTAAATAACGAAACGTCTTTAGTCATTTGTGGTGCAAGTAGCCCAAGTTTGTAGGCACGAAATTAGCGGCGGCAGAGCGACGGCGATTGCGGAGCTGCGCCATATACGCATATAAGGCATTCTGAAGAGACGCGCACGAAACGGGCGAGAGCGGCGCGGGGCGATCGAGCGATGCACGGGCGGTGGCGGCGCGGTGGCGACGAGCAAGCGTCGGGAACAAACTTGTTTGATTTCACCGCTCGACGGCCGCTACTTCCTACTTGATCGACCGCCAGTTTCGTGCCCACCCCAAAGCCCGCTGCCGGATCGCTCCGCCCCGCGCAGCTCTGCAGTCGCCATCGCTCGGCCGCCGCTCGTTTCGTGCCCGCAGACTAAGTGTCTGAATGCTTTGTGTGTACGTAGTTTGCAAGTCAGGCCTGTATGGCTTAATTGACTATTGACCACTTGGTATTATATCAATATCCGTGTCCGCAGCGCCCAGCTCAAAAATTGACGGATCATCGATGTATGATAATATCAGGTCGTGCAATAAAAAACGAACGTAGGTTCTCAGTCTGAGGCGTATAAGACTGAGGCGGCACAGGCACGAAAACATTTGTCGTATTAATCAGACTGGGGCGGTCAATAGGTTAAGCTGTGTTTCTGGTTTTAGTAAGCGTTCAATGTGTTCCTCTTACCATACTATGCTACTTACACAACTCCACTAATGCGAAGCGGCTCGCGCATCAACCTCAACTCCGGCAGTACCATGCTGCAGTTTTCAGTCTAAAGCCTCGGTACTTATGAATAGTTTCGGCTCACAAGAGTGTTTTACAGAAATCAGGGAGGCAATTCTCGTAAATTTAAGAACTTTCACAGTCTGATCTCAGTCTCAATATGTCAAAAATACCTATAATTTCCCTACATTTTTGACATTTGATTGTCGCTGAGATGAGATTGCGACTAGATTTTGAACGTTTTTAGTTACGGGAATTTGGCTTCTGAGATAACTAGTATCATCGTCATCATCTTATTAAGACGCTGACAACCGCTATTGAGCTGCGATGTTTCGGTATTTTTAGCCACGCCCACTATTTCTCCGGTATCCTAGCGCCATTCTTAAAGGGCGGCGATACAGCGAACTACCAAGTAAGAAACAAAGGACGCGGTCAATAATAATTAACAATGAACCAATAGATGGCGCTCTTATATATTTATTGTTATGTATGAAGAGCTAAAAACAAATTAGATAAGGCGATTAAAAAAACTAATGTATTTTTTTATTTATTTTAAGATACTTTATTTATGCTGAATTTAAAAACAATATAAATGTAAGGAAAATAAAAACATAAACTGCCGACTTTACAGGCGTATTTGGGTATGTACACCCCGTGGTCCCTTCGAGAAATATAATGCTGCCGAATTAAAATGGTTGTCTCTGCCGTAAACCCTGGAAGGTAGGTACCGTCTTACCCAGAAATACCGTCTTGTACCCGTGGTCCTGCACTGGTTCCCACCAGTAGGACAAATCGGTAAAACAAGTGAAGGTCGGAAAACATTTGCTTAACGATAGCAAGTTAAAAAAACAGGTTCAAGCGATTTTCGACCTTATTGACATTTATCCAAATACCGGTTTTTAATGAAGGAGCAACATTAGCAAACGAGAATGTTGGAAAAAACAAACCAAATTATAAATGTCAATAAGGTCGAAAATAGCTTGAAACTGTTTTTCAACTTGCTATCACTAGGCAAATGTTTTCCGATCTTCACTTGTTTTACCGATTTGTCCTACTGGTGGGAACCAGTAGGACCAATCGGTAGGACCACGGGTACAAGACGGTATTTCTCGGAGAGACGGTACCTTTCAAATATTTTCACAACTTAGAACTTTATTTATGTTTAAACTTATATCCTATACCAATGTCTTTACGTGCCAATCTTTTTACAACTTAGTGTAGGTAGTTTTAGGAACAAAATAAAATATTATGTATGTTTGAAATTATCAAACATCAAAATACATATGAAACGAACGGACAGCGGGCAAAGCGACATACGTCCGTCTAGCTACGCGTCTATGCGATCACTGTCGGATTGTGTACATAAGAAAGAGAAGCGTGATGACGGGACGTTCGTAACTTTTTACAAACCATAAAATAAATTAATTACTTAAAAATAAGTTGAGTAGTCAAAAATAAAAAACAACCAAGTTCTGTATTTAAATATGATACGTTATTGTTATAAATTTTACCAACGTACGTTGATAAGTAATACAGATATTTTTGTTGGAAGATCATTTTAAGAGGTTAGTTTACTATTTTTTTGTATCGAGAAAACTTTTCTAAAACGTGTTTTGAATACAACAGGGTTCTCAGAAATATGTTCAAGATTAACATATATTTTTTCCGCCGTAACAAACTGTATAGATTTGGCAAAAAAATTGTTTGACACGAGCCTATTTAGCTGTTGTCAGCGTCTTAAGGCCCTCGCAGTTCGCGACCACGACCACGATTGGTCGCACGGCCGGCCGCAGAAGCGGTAGTGCAACTAGTCTCAGTCGTGACCGTGTGGTTCCTTACATCTAGCGTACACTTAATCCGTAATCGGCTGGAATATAGTTTCTCCAACTGCCAACAAATCAAAATAATTGCGTAACACACTTACAATCCCTTTCATTTTGATAATTAAACAATATTCATAGCGTTATTTACGTTGTCGAGCAGACGAATTTTTCAAACATTAGGACATGAAGCTTATTGATTATGATTCCTCTTTAAACTGTTTCACAACGCCCGAATACTTTCAAAGATGGTATTATTCACCTAGCTTTTTGAATTAAATTACTTAATTTAATGGGAACTTAAGCGGCGGTGGTGAAACGCGCTCAGCATTATGAATGAAGTGTGACTGTGCTAAAGAAACCAAGGTGATTAGTAGTACTCCTAACCTACCCTATACGGTGCTGAAAAGGAAACAAGCTCGGTGTTTAGAAAAAAAACAACAATTTGGTTCTACAACATACATATTTATTATTCAATAAGAAACACGCAGTTACGTTAAAGTTCCCTTATTAACATTTCATGACAACTTGAAATACTATTGCAGTCGCAGGCGTACAATCGCAATAAAGCGCAAAGCAATTCGAATTTTGCTGTGGGCTTGAGCATTATTAGAGATAGATATAATACATTACAATAAAATATATAACCTTAATTAAATTTAACGACTGACACTCGCTTATTATAAAAAATAAATGTATTGCTTTAAAAAGATCTAATGGAGGACAGTGATAGGTACTTAAACTAGTAGGTAAACTTATGTAACACTGTAAGTACCTAGTCTTGCCATAAATACTAAAAAAAGAATAAAATATTCTAATGCAAATAACATTTATTTCTTTTACAGTGTATTAGTTTAATACATAAATATAAAACAATTTAAAATATAAAAAGCTTATTCGAAGTGGTCTCCATTGGCTGCAATACAGTCCTTTAAACGTTCAGGCTAGTTATCAATAGAAGCACGCTCTCTTTCCATGGGAAAATTCTTTACTGCCAATCGTACGGATTGTTTTAGGGGCTCCAAATTATCATGGCGTTTAGAGCAAGCCGTACTCTCTAAAACTGACCATAAATCATAATCCAGCGGATTAAGATCGGGACTAGACGACGCACAGTGGTCTGGAAATCGAGCTCCATACTCATAGAAACTTATAGTAAAGAATTTAAAAAAAAATTGTAATGGCTCTGGTATACCTCCCTTTACATAATATTAACGTATGGATAGTACAAAACACACTACGCGTGAGAAAAAAAAGATTTGTGTTTTTTTTGTATGGGAGAAAACACTAAAAGTAGGTTTCTCCGAAACTTAATGGAACTGTTAGGCTGGTGCTCACACGAGATACTTATAGTCCCATACACGGCGATCAAGATGACATACAATTCATGTACCTTTAGGCACCGCTTCGCACGTAGCAATTTTTGAAATTTTGAATTTTCAAAATGTGAGTTTTCAAATCTTTGCCGTGGTTAAATGACGTTGCCGATCGATTTACTAATATTAAAATTAGATTTAGCCTGCTAATGACATTTATGATGGCAATAATTAAAAAAGATATTGATTGTATAGGTTTTTTTTTTAATTTCATTCTAAGAACTCATTTGTTAATCACCGTGATTAAGGTTAAGATATTATTAGATACTAATGACATGAGCATTAATGTAATGCAACTTTGGGTATCGCTTTGCACGTAGTAATTTTTGAAGTTATGAATTTTAAGTATGTGGTTTTTCCGATCGCTTTATAAACATTCATTTTAAAAGAAAAAAATGCATAGTAAACTGATTTTCATTTTTTCAAAGAATATAAAGTTAAAAATCTCGAAAAAATAAACGATTTTGTAGAAATAAATAAATATTTTATATTATAAAATTATACTTATATCAAGACATAACAACAAAATACATCTATAATATTATGATCCACTACAAATATCTACAGCAAGGACAACAAAAATAAATAACAAAGCCAGTATTAAAATTATAAAAATAGGTAAATAGCTGAAATAGTAGTAAAATAAGCGTTAATTCATTCATTACTATTTCAGCGGTCTTTTACCACTATTACAACTCTGACTACTACATTTAATTGTAACCATTTACAAGCGACAAACGAAGACATTTTCAATGCTCTCCTTGTATCATCAGATCCCTACCTGTCCAGCATAAGACCTGTGCTACGAAAGTCCACAAAAGAGCTGTCACTGATGATATGAGACCTCTTCTCATTAGTGATTGTTTTATATTCTTACATGATAGAACTATCCGATATTATGTAATAGTAAAAAAAAAACAGCTTTACATATAAAATTACACTAGCTTTGTATATAAAATTACACCCAAACTTTGAACTTCGATAATTTCATATTAACGACATTACTCAAGTTCAACTTATGATGTTTTCTAAGTTCTTCAAGGGAATATCTAAATATTATACTTTTTTGAATTGCCCAGGATCTCTAATGTACAACTACGTTATGTTTTTATGAGAAATATTTTTATATATAATGTATATTATATATAAAAATATATACTTATATATTTTATTTTATTTTTAAGTGCCACAAGGAAATTTTCCATCTTTTTAATTTTCAAGTTGAGGTTTCCTTGTTGCCGATAGGTGCCGATGTCGAGTTAATGACATTTTCAGATTCTTTAACTATCCAGTAATACAAGGAAATAAAAAAACCTGCATCATTATGGCGCCATTTGGAGCTAGAAGCAAAACAAATTAATGTCATCCGAGGGAAAAAATAAATAAACGATTCTTGTTATTTATTCATGGCATTTGGCATACAACAAACTATAGCACAAATATATAATTTTTGGAAAAAAAAATTCTTGGAGATTTTTTTGCGGTGATCATTTTAACCACACGTATGATACAAATAATTTTGCATACTTCATATCCGTTGTGGTAATTATAATATTGGTACTTAATTATAAAATAATGGTTTTTTTTTTGTTTAGAATGATGTAACTACGTAAGTTTATTTGTTACAAATCTTAATTACAATATACAAGATAACACTAAAATATATTATATATTATGTTACAAGTATATAATAAAAAATAAAAAAGGGGAAAGAGCTCATTGGGCATAAAAAAATCCGTCCGCATCGCTGTCACTGGGAAAAGTGCCCAAAAGGCTGGCAGCATTGTCAAGAGTCGGCCAACCGCATTAAGTCCGCCTTTATACTTTTTTGACTGTGAAAAGTATAAATAAATAACCGCTTAGCAATGTCCCAAAAAACACGATGAGCACTCGGACCCCAAGGTCCTAGTGTTTAACCCCAAACGGCTCAAACATATAGCTCCCAATAAGTTTTCTGCACCTGCAGCAGCCGCCCCAGCACAGCCCACCGTGCTAGGAAGATGGGATGGCGCGAGGGTCAACACCCTCATACCTGTGTCTACAGGTTGCATCCCACACCAAAAGCCTACCCAACTTCCAAGGCATTATGGTCATTCCGTCTGGCCTCCTTCCCATCGTCGCGTGCCAAGCAGTTGGGTTCTAAAAAGCTGGCACCCCGGCGGTGACAAGAGCCCCACGAAACGGATGATATCGTTAATGCTGGCGTACTGTGTAACTACGTAGTTATTAACTTAATAATAATTTTAATTTAACCTAATGTAAAAAATTATTTTATTTAATTTTTGTATGAAAATATTCAAAATTTAATTTTTGACATTTTTTATTAGTTTTTAAAGTGGCAGTGTTTTAATTGTTCAATAACATAAGTATTCAGGGAAATGTATACAAAATTTCAATTCAAAATGTCAAGAAACAAAATAAAATTGTTTTTAAGATGGAGCGCACCGTTTGGACCCATAGTGCGGCGGCGGCGCGGGGAAGACGACTGGCCGCTAAACTCTATTCGCGGATAACATTGCATTTTGCATTGTTAGAATTAGTGTTAATTATAGTTCCTACAGAATGAATATGATGTTGGATCATACATATAATATCACCCGCACTAGTTTTATTTTGCTTTAATATTAGCTTTGGTTTAAAAAAATACAATAACCGGTGAACTTGTAAGTACACCTCTGCCCAACCCTTCGGACAATCAAGGCGTGTTGTTATGTATGTAATTATACAATAAAATCACAACTTTTTTCAATACTTTATTCAGATATTAAGATTTTATTCCGAATGCTGAATGAGATCAACCTTCTTTACATCGATGGCAGCAAAGTAGCATCTACATTTTTTGCGAAAGTGTTTTTTTCTCAAAATTAGCTTTAGATAAACATTATCTACAAGTCTGTATTAAAATTATTCCGAATTTCATAATAATACGTAATATTTAGCACGTAAATGAAAACATCTACACCCAGTTTTCAAAAAACATCACAGTAGAAACGGACATTTGAATTTAGCCGCCATTAATTCGCAACTTTGACAGGTAATTCAAACGTCAATAAAGACATCGGTCAGTTGTCTCTTTCTTTGGCGTGCCGGTTGTTTTTTAAATCTCATGGTTTTTTATTAAATTCTTATGTTTAACGCGTTTTAACATTAAAGAATCCTTAAAACATTTGTATCTCTGTAAAAATGAGTGTCTTAAGGAATAAATTACTGTTAAATATGTAAAAAAAAAAATTATAAATAAAACGGTCAGTTTAATCATCACAACGTATAAACAGATACTGGC
Source organism: Fissipunctia ypsillon (assembly GCA_947568875.1). NCBI lineage: Eukaryota > Metazoa > Arthropoda > Insecta > Lepidoptera > Noctuidae > Fissipunctia > Fissipunctia ypsillon. The sequence goes on from OX387643.1 coordinate 29,948,687, forward strand.
AGATATCTTCTTATATGTCTAAGTTTTTCAGGAGTAAAAAAAGACATCTGCATTATTTCAGTAAAAAAACTATATACTTACAGATATAACCTGTTATATAATCAATAAAGAATATTATTTTAATTCATCTTTTAAAGTTTCATGTTAATCGCTCAATAACTCTCAAAATGACCGCTATTTTTTTACTTAATGTGCTCTCCTGTATAATTGCGATTTCGTAGATGTCTTTCTTTACTTTGCTGCCATCGACATATACAGGGTGGCAGGGATATCGACGCGCAACCTGTTACCATAGATTCAGTACATGATTCTGGACCCCTGCGTTGAAATTTTTCGTCGGTTATTAGAATAAAATCTTTTTGCACCTGACTATTTTTGAAACAAAACTCGACAATAATGGATTTTCGAATGGAAACTGCTGGTGGCCAAATGTCACCAGCAATGAAATTTCATACAACTTTGCTGGCGCCTATTCAAGTAGCGTGGGAAGGTCGACTTTGCCCATAGAAGGTTGTCGAAATAATGACCACATTACAAGCATTTTTGAATAAACACATTTACCTACATACAAATCATATTTAAATTAATCATATTATATATATAAGTCGAAACATAGATCAAATCGTCAACCTTCATAGCGTTTTCATTTTGATAAAATTATGCTTAAAAGTGTGCAATATAAAATATATTTTGAAGACATACATAATTTACTGTGAAATTTAAGTAACTTAAAATGTAATGTACCTAACAAACCGTGACATCATATTCTCTTCTGTGGCTAGCGTCGGTTGTTTTTTTTTATTTCTCAGGATCCAATAACCTTTCCTGCAAGTTCATCGATTGTTAGAAAACTTCTAAAACATTATTTTAATTCTTATATGACTCAAAATCGTTAAAAAATAGTATATTACTGCAGCGGCCGACCACAGAGCCATTGATGGACGAACGTGAAAATGTAAATCGAGGCACACATACGTAGGCGGTCCCATAATGAATTGGCCTAACTATGAACCAATGAAGGAAATTAAACGAAACCAATTTTATTTTTCAATATAATCACCATGAATACTAACACATTTCTGACATCTGTGAATCAACATCTCTAAACCTTTATAAAAATAATTACAATTTTTATCCTCAAAATGACTGAAGACGGCCGCCTGTAACTCTTCATCGCTTGAAAACATTCTTCCTCTTAAGTCCCGCTTTAAATTTGGAAATAAATAACAGTCGGACGGGGCCATATCTGGACTGTAAGGTGGATGTTCAACTTCTGTGAACCCGCATTGACGAACTGCATCCTTCGAAACACCAGCGGTATGAACAGGGGCGTTGTCATGGATCAACAGGAGACCTTTAGACAGCTTGCCTCTTCGTTTTTCCTTTATCTTGTTTCGTAATTTATATATTAAAGAAGCATAATATTCGCCGTTCACGACTGTAATACGTTCTTTAAAATCCACCATCAAAATGCCTTGAAAATCCCAAAAGATTGTGCACATCAGTTTTTTAGTCGATTGTTGCACCTTGGGAAAAGGCTAGGCAGATGATGTTGCACCTTTGCCTTTCTAGGGGGCTTTTCATCCTTATAACGCCATTCCATTGACTCGCGCTTGCTTTGTGGATCATAATACAAGATCATAGTTTCATCACCAGTCACTAGACGCTCGATCACAGTCTTTGGATTTTCGCCACAAAGATCCAAAAACTCCGAAGCGGAGCGCACTCTTTCCTGTCTCTGTACCGCTGAAAGAAGTTTCGGTACCCATCTTGCACTCACTTTTTTCATGTGAAGATGTTCATGGATCGCGCGATGAACGGTACTTTTAGAGCGCCCAAGCCTAGCTGCAATTTCTTTAATCTTCAAACGGCGGTCATTCAGAACCTTCTCTTCGATAAGAGCAATCGTTTCGGGAGTGAGCACTTCCACAGGTCGACCGTCGTGGCCAATGTCTTCAACGGTTTCTCTCCCGAGGCGAAACTCTTTCACCCAATTGTTCACTGTGCTATAGGAGGGGGCAGACTCCTTATACACGCCATCCAATCGTTCTTTTATTTGGGCAGGGGATAAACCTTCTTTAAACAGAAACTTTATGACACTTCGATACTCAGTTTTCGATATTTTGAAAAAATACGCGACTCTCGTTATTTAAATGCCTGTTAAACTAAGACTAAGCATTTCATGTCGATGCGTGTTTCTTATATTAAGTGCACGATAAACGTACTATTTAATGCAACACAACATGTAGCGACATGTCGCGTAGAACTATATCAGGCCAGTTCATTATGGGACCGACTACGTACGTGAGTCCATCAATGCCTGGTTGCGGCCAAGGCTTGTATACTACCTACTTTCTCAAATAATGCGCGGAAATTCAACAATTACTTCATTAAAAATTCCAGAATCAATGACGAACAAAAATAATTTTTCACGCGCCAATGTTATGTTCATTTGTTTCTTTTTTAAAAGCTTTTTAACTTCATTTGTATGTCGTTCAATTTTTACCTCTCATTTGCTAAGCCAGTTCGAGATTTAAATAAGATCTTTGCTAAAGTTGCCTCTTTGTATTTTTGTCATATGTCGAAGTAAAAAGTTTTTTCCATTTTAAATTACACGACATATAAGAGTTTTGATAGCAATTAATTCGGCCGTTTAATACGACAGATCTGGATTTTCATACTAACATTGCCGGCCGCTGTTCGCATGTATTTGACCGGTACAGCATTTTCTATTTATCTCGAAGAAGGTTGTCAAAATACTGCTCGAATTTCCAAGCATGTTTGAGAAAAATATACTATTATGTGTCTCCAGTTATGGGTACATAACTGTTAGTATAGCAAAATGTGATGAAATAATCATTTCATCACATTTTGCTATACCAGGTACGTTGTATGTTAGGGTCGTTAGTTAGGTACTGCTAAGGGAATTAAGCGTGAGTTTGTGCGTATGTTTTCATGACTTCCCGCAACAATAGATGAGTGAGGAGATAAGAGGCATGTTCCAGACTGCGGTCCCACAGCTTTGCACTCTAAAATCTCACTTTTGTGTTCCAAAGGAATTTTTGAAGAGTTGCAAGGGCAGAGCAGAATGTAAAGCTTAGATTTTTCGAAAACGAATCAAAACACCTTTAGGTAAGTAGGTACTTAAGGTGCGAGTTCGCTAAGCATTGTATTTCACTCTCTACATTATGTATTTTGTTCTGAAAGCAAAGCAAATAAATAGGAGGATGTGGAAGTACATAGGTACTTTATTTCCCAAAAAGAACATGAGTTAAGTACTCTGAACAGTTTATTAATGGCTTGACGGAGAAATAACCGAAAATTAACCTAAAAATATTACTATCGTGAAATAGATACATTAATGTAAACGGTTTTACTCTATGTATTAGTTTAGGGAATGCCTGAAAGTTTAGAACACGAGCGTAGCCTACGTACAACCCGATTCCTATCGGCTTCCCTTCGGAACAACGACTCTTCTTAATGTCTACTATTGCCAAATAATATGGTACACCTGTGTGTGTGACTGTGTATCACATCATATTACATAATTATATTTAATACCAGTTTAATACACCATAAGATTAAAAACCTACAGTTTTTGTCTGAGTTTATGAGAATTAAACAATTTTTTCTTAGGCTTCCCTTTAATGATAATTGTAGCTGCGCCACTGGATCTCTCACAAGTGCTCATTCCATAGAGAGAGATGGACGTTAACTTGTGTGAAGTGAGATAAATAAACATGAGAAACTCAAACTCAAAGCATTTATTTCAATTAAACCAATTACAGGCACTTTTGAATTGTTAAAGAGTCAGTCAGTTAGTCAGAAAATTGAAGCTAGTAGACCAGTGTACCGTAAACATTAAAACTAGGTATTAGTTCATTTTGCTTACCTCCTCGCTCTCATCGCTAAAGCGACGGTTGCGGCCACGTTCGCGCTGCCGCTGCCCTTCGAATTCGCCGCGATGTTCGCGAATGAAGTCGCGTTCTGCTGGTCGGTCAAGCTGACGGTTGCGATTGTTGCGCCCGACTAAGAGCTTCAGCCAGGTAAAAGATACCATGTAAAGCATTGACATGGTGAGGCCCGTCAGTATCATGAATACTATTGCCTGTAGGAAATCATCAGTGTTAATGATAAAACGTTTTATATAGCAAACAACGGTGACGTAATCACGCTATCGAGTTATTGCGGCCTTAGACCAAGCCAATATCTACGCATTCTGGACATCTAGCTACATGTGGCAGAAATAAGTGATGTGAAGAATAGAATTATGTGCCTCTAGGCTTGGTGATGGGTCGTTTTACACCCGTTACTTATTTGTAAGCGAATAGTTTACACATTATGAATTCCGGATCATACTTTTAAAATCACGTTAAAAAGGTATGAAAATAGTTACATTAATCAAGATAAGCTCGCATTTTACGTCAAAGAAGGTTGCGTATGCAATAAAAATCCCTCTTATTCACCGATTTTAACCTCATAGCAAGTAGGTAGGTCTGTCTTCTCATGTCCCTACTATTTGATAAAAATATGAAGCAAGTCTTGATAAAAAAAAGTGTTTTTATTTGTTATACAACGTGGTTCTGGATGTACGACATTAAATGAAAACGAGCACAGTACTAATCCATCGAAACATTTTAAAACACGAAGATTAGTAGTTAATGGAAAATTTGAAAAGTGCAGTTTTCAAACAAAATAAATAGCAGAATCAACTGCATAAAAAGTAAACACGCTTTATCTACGAAAAGTCAAAGATCGATGGTGCGGTGCGGGGTGCGGGGCGCGGCGGTGGCCACGTTTACCTATTATTACGGACTCAGATCTACATCATGTTGAAAAATAAGAAAATGAAAAATAATTTCCTGTGGCTAAAGTATTCATTGGATTTGATTGATTTTGTGTATACTGGTAAAGAACATGATTCTCTTTACGTGGTTTAAAGGAATGTCAATCGTCCTGTTCCACCTTGTATAGAATTGAAAACCCCAAAAACAATTGTTTTTATCAAAATGGCAAACAACGTGTAACAGAATAAATGCAAGTTCTGGAAGAAATTGGTTCAGAATCCACTACTCAATCGATTTTAGATCTCATAACTATCTACAGGAAGAACAGGAGCTAGACCACCACCTCTTAACGCAGTATTATTGTAATCTTACTTCAGTATGGGAAAGAGACGGAGCTAGACGTCCTGTATAGCTACATCTCTTTCTCACACTGAAGTAACATTAAAATAATACTGCTTTAAAAGGTGATGGTTGGCCCCCAGCAACAGTCGAATTATTATTTACTACACTGGCGTGTATAAAAGTTAGGCCACCCTTAAATAGTGACCCCACGGATTGTTTATTTAGTTGACTAACTAGAATGTCCAGTATGTGTATAAAAGATACCTGGAGACAGGTGGCTACATTACGCGATCGGGATCTGGCCGCAAACTAAAGACAACTGAGAGAGATGATCGATGTATTGTATCAGCGACTCTAAGAAATCGTCACCCGTTCTGCTGTTGAAATGCGGCATATGTTGAGAGATGTTCGAAATGTCAATGATAGTGAATGGATTGTAAGAATAAAGCTTAACGAGCTTGATTTGACACCCTACAGACCTGCAACTGACCCTAAACTTACCTCAGTTCACAAGGCAGCAAGGTACAAATTTGCCTGAGAACATTGAGATTGGACATCGGAGCCATGGAGTTCGGCACTGTTTTATGGAGCTGATGGTCGTAAACATAACTGGTGAAATGTGGGTGTACTATAGGTACACCTCTGTCTAACCCTTCAGAGATTATAGGCGTGATGTTATGTGATGTGGTCGTAAAAGAGTATACCGCCGTCCGGGGGAACGGTAGGTATGCACAATGTGCCATATCCGAAAGAGTAAGCTTTGGAGGTGAGTCAGTTTTGTTCTGGGGAGGAATAAGCTTGGAAGATCGTATCGAGTTGGTAATTCTCCATGCTTTTGACAATGTGCAGTGATATTTATTCGAAGCTTATGAAAAATTTAAATTTTCAGAAGTCACCTGTTTTCGATTTTTATAAGTTTTCCGAATATTGCGTGTAAAGCTCAAAAAAAAAGATTTGATTAACATGAAATGCATTTTATTTTATTCAAAACTTAATAAATAAATCATAAAATATCTTTTCAAAAGTCTTCATCACACACACAACAAAAAAAGAGTATGTTTAAAGTGGTCTGATTTTTATGCACGTCAGTGTATTCTGTTTCTGACACTTTGTAAAATAGTAAGTACCTACCTACGTAGCGACCTACTTACACTTATTTTACAGATTTTCTCTGCTTTTGCTAGAATATCAGAGTTTTTTTTTAAACAGCCCAAAAACTAAACAATAGGATTTAATTAAAAGTAAGTAATCGCCTAATGTGCAGTTTGAACAGTGACAAATTGATTCAACAATAAAAAAGCATTAGTTTCGTAAACAAAACTATGGTGCTTCTTCGTGTCGCTGGCGCTGGCATGTCAGTTATTCATATCTTGTTGGCCCAAAACTTAGCCACTTCCACGGCGTTATCGGTGGCAGCGCAGATGTCACTTTGGCTGCATGTTTTGGGGCACAGCGGGCAGGATAGGAGGTGAACCATAGTTTGTGACATAGCACCACATCCACACCCTGCTGCCATTCCGTCGAGGTAGCCCCAATTTACGAGGTTCGATTTACACCTTCCCACTTGGGTTCGGAGACTATTCAGGGACTTCCAAGTAGACTACGGAAGGTTAAACCCTGCAGGAAAATGCTCGTTTGGTGATAGTGAGTGGACCCACCCACTTCTGATACCTTTCCCCCAGGAAAGGTATCCTGCCACAGTTTGCTACGGGCGTCGACCGGGTTACCTGTAAAGACGCTGTCGATTTTAAGAAGCTGTGCCTACTTTTTAGCCGTTGCGTTGGTAGTTGAGCGCCAAAAAGGGGGTGTAGTATCAGACTCCTGTTTGTATTTCTCCACTGAGCTTGCAACTTCTCTTCGGACTTGTGGAGGTGCTATGCCAGCTGTGCGCTGACCGGGGTCGGTTTGAGGCAGCCTGTGATTGTTCGGATTATTTCGTTTAGAGCAACATGGGCTGAACGGTGCCACACTGGGCACGCACATTTGCCCGCAGAAAAGCAAGTGCTAGGCCAGTGGTCCGGAGTACCTGAGGTGAAACACCCTCGGTGGCTGAGGTTAGGCGCCTGAGCAAGTTGTTACGGAAACCGACTTTATTCTTGGCTTTCAGAAGATGGTTCTTAAATGTCAGTGCTCTGTCAAGAGTGACTCCCAGGTAGGTAGTGTTACTGCAGTGTTCAATGGTGATACATTGCCAGTTGATGTTCAGAGTGCGACTTGCCGAATTGTTGCGGAGATGGAAAGCACATGCCTGTGTTTTTGTGGGGTTCGGTCTGAGAGCGTTATCGGTGTAGTACTTTCCGAGAACTTCTGGGATTTTTTCGGCGTTTTCTATTTGTTTGAGTAGCCAAGGCGAGGTCATCAGCGAATAGGAACCTCATGCAATGTTCAGCAGTAGGTTGGTCGGTGGTATAGATGTTGAAAAGAATGGGCGCCAAAACACTTCCCTGGGGCAGTCCGTTCTTCTATGATCTCCATCTGCTTTTTTCTAAATTTAAGAGGACTTGGTAAAGTCTTTTACGTTTAGCATCTCACCACCCTGACCGTCGATCATGTCAGACAGTTTTGCCAATAGTCTCTTGACATTAACACTATCATATGCCGTTGACAAGTCGACAAGGACGACCCCAGTGATATTTCGTGCCTCATAGCCATCCTCAATATCAACAGTCGGAGGATTCGCCCTGAGCATGACTTACCTGGTCTGAAGGCAGCCTGCTCGGGGATAAGTTTAGGGGCGATTAAGGATGAGTCGTGCGTAATAATATGGTGCTTATTTATATCTAGATATTATATTGTGCTATGCATATTGGGCTCTCTGAGTTCTTGAATTTATTCTGTCTCACGTTGTACTTAATATACTAATCAAGCGAAGAATCTCACCTTAATTCTGAGTATAGGAATATGACTCACTAACATCCTTATAAATCAAAACGTCCATGCTACCACCCGTCTAAAGAAACGCGGTAAATTTACCCTTCTGTTTCGGTCCTGTAGTCATTCGGTAAGCATTGCAAATAGAAGACATTATTAAGTACATTAAATATTTTAATAGGCTCGCCCCTAGTACATGGGACTAAAAATAACTGGCGAAATGTGGGTGTAATATAGGTACACCTCTGCCCAATCCTTCGAGGATTACAGGCGTGATGATATGTTATGTTAAATATTTCAATATTTACGAATCTACGTCATCGTCGGTATTTCTAATAATAATAACATACGTACAATCGGCTAGTTCTGACGGTGCACCGGCGGAACTGGCCAATTGTATGTTATTTTGATCTTCCGACATGTCGATTTTGTTATAGGTAATTTAAAATAAAACACCCAAATCATTGCCGCTTATTTCAATCGGAAACCTGCATAGCTCCGGTAAAGCTTTGGTTTCCTAAGAAAGCGGTGAACGGCCACACAAGAACGGCTGTCCAAATAAAGAACGTTTTTTGACAAACATACATATATTTAATATGAATCGGTTTAAATATGAAATTGCCGTTTTGTGCTGCTTGTGGCATCCCTGCTGATTTTTGTAGCTGGATATCAGACTGCCTTAGTGAACGGTCTATCAGAGTAGTCGTTGATGGCTGCTCTTCCGACCTTATGGCTATTGATGCCGGAGTTCCTCAGGGGTCTGTTCTCTCTGCAACTCTTTTCCTGCTACACATCAATGACCTGCTTCAGTCTGGTATTGTTGGGTACGCAGATGACAGTACAGTTTCAGAGAGATACTTGTCCAGCGCAAAAACCAGCGGGGCCGAAGTTCGTTCCTTGAGAGAGGCCATGGTAGAGCGGACAGATTTGACCTTAAGCCTTGTCTCCCAGTGGGGTGATGATAATCTAGTCTCTTTTAATGCCACCAAAACACAGGCGTGTCTTTTTACCGCTAAAAGGAGTCGTTTCGATCAAACTCCTACTTTTCGGGGTACATCTGTTCCTGTAACTGATCGGCTCGAGCTCCTAGGCATGGAGTTGACATCATGTCTCAACTTCGGTGCCACCATCGAGTACAAAGCTCAAACTGCGGCCAAGAAGCTGGGCATCCTGAATAGGGTGAAGCGATACTTTACGCCTGGACAGCTTTTAATTCTCTACAAAGCGCAAGTCCGATCCTGCATGGAGTATTGCAGCCACCTTTGGGATGGCTCGGCCAAATACCAACTTGCCGCGCTTGACTCGGTGAAACGCAGAGCTAAGAGGCTCATTGGCGACGTAAGACTGGTGGATGCCAAGCTTCACAGCTTGGCTCATCGCCGCAAGGTTGCCTGCTTGACGGTCTTCTACAGATTATACTTCGGGGAGTGTGCTCAAGAACTCCACGACCTCATTCCGCCGGCCCCCTTCTATCAGCGGACATCTAGACGCACTGCAGGTTACCATCCTTACCTAGTTGCTATTCCACCAATTCGCACTAAGCGTTTCCAAATGTCTTTTGTGATGCGCACAGCAAAGGAGTGGAACTCTCTGCCTGCGTCTGTGTTTCCGAACGCATACAACCCCGATCTTTTCAAAGTGAGAGTGAACAGGCTTCTTCTGGGTAAGCTCGCTCCATCGTCGACTTTGTCTCTGTCATCTCTGACCTAGACTAGATTCAAGAGCAAACCTATCTCAAATAAAAAAAAATTAAAAAAATGCAAACAATTTTTTTTCTAAAGGGTAAAATATATTTATTTAATGAAAGTATGTACCCTCATTGTCTATACAATCTGCCATCACATGGGAAGGTCATTTATGCCTTTGCGGTAGAACTCTAGGCACCTGGACTCAACAAACTGTGTGAAGGCTTTTTGAATTGCTTCCTGGGAAGAAAAATTTTTACCATGTAAAAAGTTGTCCAAATCGCAGAAAAAATGGAAGTCGGTTGGGGCCAGACCCTACGAGTACGGAGGATGACGGATGGATTCTAACTGTAGGTCCTGTAGTTTTAAATCGGATCCTCAGCAGTGTGAGGCCTTGCGTTATCATAGAACAATAGTGGTGAGGATCGGTTGACGAGTCGGGGCTGTCTCGCTGCAAATTTTGCCATCATTGTTGGAAATTCTGTACAGAAGACATCTGCTGTTATTGCTTGAATGGATCTGAGGAAGCTGTAGTGAATTACACCATGAAGAGACCACCAAACAGTTACCATCACTTTTCTATGGGTAAGCTTCGCTTTAGGATTGTTGCGGCTTTTGACCTGGAGTCCGCCATTGCGTTATTCGCTTGCGACTATCGTAAAGAATCCACTTTTCATCACACGTCACAATTCGCCCCAAAATCCCTTCATTTCTGTACCAGTTGAACAAGGTAAGCTTTAACGCGCGCTTCTCTCTGCAGATCGGTCAAATCACGGGGCACCCATTTCTCAAGCATTTTTATCTTACTGATTTGATGCAAATGGGTCAATATTGTGGGTATGCTAACATCAAACTATGTCGCTAATTCTTTGGCAGTTTGATACAGGTCGGCATCCACCATTGCATTCAATTCATCGTTATTTACCTTAGTGACTGGTCTTCCTCGGGGTTCATTCTTCAAGTCGAAGTTTCCACTACGAAAGCGAATAAACCAATAATGCACGTGCGTTCATTAGCGGTATCCTCTCCAAACCAGCATTGATATTACGAGCTATTTGTGCTGCGTCCGTTCCACGTCGGAACTCGTATTCAAAAATTACAGTAATTTTCAATATATCCATCTTTACCTTTAAATCTGAATGAAAAAACAATTGAAAGTCAAACAATCTAATGTTGTAGATTTTTCAAATTTAGTTATAAAGGTCAACGAATATAAAGGTATAGTTATCGTGTGAAAAGTTTCACTTTGGAAGATTTAATTCAAAGTGGCCAGTACGTTAAAATGGCAATTTCATATTTAAACATAACCGAACCGAACTGTTTACTAACGGCCGAACCCAGTAACCTATTTTCAGTAAAAGACATATCGGTATTGATGGTAGACAGTTTAATTCTATTTTTCCTTATGTCAGGCCGGTAAGATTCCATAGTCTCTTAAAGATTATTGGGACGTTAAAACCATAGATAGACAGGTTTTTCTATTTTTAGTATGCCAAAACTGGTGATAGATAGGTTATTGGGTTCGGCCTTTAATGTCAAACAAATACTGGTGAAAATGACAGATTTGCATGACAGCCGTTATAATATATGTCGGGACCGCTTTCATAGGAAATCGAAGCTTTAGAAACAATGTGCAACAGACTCAAACACTGAGATATGACTGAGATTACTAATCTGTCTACCTATTGCTATTATTCTGGCATTTTTCCATGGCTGTTTTTTATTCTCAGCCGGCCTGAAAGTACATAGTGAAGCGATTTGTGTTAAACAGAAAACACCTTTTAACTATTAAACAGTAAGAAAACAAATACTTATTATGCCAAAAGAGCTCAACGGGCTGTACTGAAAATGTCACTTACCATAATGAGGGTGGTGTTACGAGTTTGGTAGATGCACTCGCACCTGGGGCAAAATATATGAAGCTTTCCCTCAAGCTCCTTTCTGAGCAGAGGATAAACGACGCCCTCGCAGTCGCTGGGGACAACAACAACTCTTATAATAAAGCTAGTTACCATAATCAAATTATAGTACGCCGTGTCGCCGTATTAATGTGGGACGTCGAGTTTTGAAAACGTTTGTCTATTCGAGCGTCGTCTCTGTCACCATACATGTGTAACAGTCTCTAAAGCTCAACGTTTCATAGTACAGTCCGGCCGTCGAGAGAATGTGTTTCTGACACCTGTCAGTTGGACAATTTCTAGTTGTAATATTTATATCAAATTCGCAAAACACATATTCGTTAGTATGAAACTAACTGGTGTCAAGAACTCATTCTCTCGACAGTCGGATTGTAACGCACACCTTTCTTAGGGCACCGTAGGTACCCGTTTGTGAGAAAATATTTTTTATATACCCAGTGACACTCGCGCAATAAAGACGAATCTAACGACTTAACATTAATTAAAATCGATTCAGGCGTTTAGTAGTTACGAGGGAACATAGGGACGGACATACAATACATACATACATGTCAAACACATAACCCTTCTTTTTGCCTTCACCGCAGTCGGGTAAAAAGAAGTGGTGTGAGAATACTTAGAATCATTCGCACTCAGGTCCGTATTGTAAAAGAATAATCAAGCATAAAACTTGGCTGGATTTGATTGGGATCAAGACTACTCTCTGTTCAGGACAGGATTGATTGAAATACACATGCATGCCAAATTTAATTTTCGGAGACAAGAAATTAATTTTGGTTATTGGTAAACCATCGTTTTCTGAAATATTATCACCTAAGCTTCTTCGAAATTGAAGTACATAAGTAAATACCAACAGCTAAATACCAACTTGCCGCGCTTGACTCGGTGGAACGCAGAGCTAAGAGGCTCATTGGCGATATAAAACTTGTGGATTCCAAGCTTCACAGCTTGGCTCATCACCGCAACGTTGCCTGCTTATCGGTCTTCTATAAATTGTACTTCGGTGAGTGTGCTCAAGAACTCCACGACCTCATTCCATCGGCCTCCTTCTACGATCGGACATCTAGACGCACTGCGAGTTACCATCCCTGCCTAGTTGCTATTCCACCAATTCGCACTAAGCGTTTCCAAGTGTCTTTTGTGATGCGCACAGCAAAAGAGTGGAACTCTCTACCTACGTCTGTGCTTCCGAAAGTATACAACCCTGATTTCTTCAAAGTGAGAGTGAACAGGCTTCTTCTAGGTAAACTCGCTACATCGTCAACTTTGTCTCTGTCACCTCTGACTCAAACTAGAGTCAAGAGCAAACCCATCTCAAATAAAAAATAGGTCAGTAACAAAAGTGTATACTTATTTAAAGTGTATACTTATAGCGTATATTTATTTGTGGACATGTCAAACCATCATAAAATTAACAGAGTATACTTAGCCCTTATTTTTAGCGATTCTTAAACGAGAACCCATATGTATTTAAAAACTGATTCTTGAACAGCCTGTACATATAAGAATATTGTTTATTGAAAAAGTCCCTTTGCATGGTTTCAAAGAAGAGGGCAAGAGGAAGATCTCAAACCACATGGATGACGAAGGTCCAAAAGGAAATGAGGGAGATGGGACTTCCGGAAGATGAAGCACAAGACCGAAATAAATGGCGTCGCATGATTGGGAAAGCCGACCCCGCCGCGTAACGAGATAAGACGAGGCCAAAGAAGAAGAACTAAAATGACAATTATGCGTTTTCGTCGTTGGTTGGCCAAAAACCCAAGGGCTGGCATCGCGTCGGTGTCCGAAACTGGGAGGTTAAGCCTGGTGGAAACTTCAGATCCTGAATTTGCTAGAATATTAGCTACCCCACTCATCTTTTTGTGTTTCCTCGACCTATCCAAGGCCTTTGACCTAGTATCGTATGATGTGTTGTGGCAAAAACTTGATGGCATAAACATGCCGCATGAACTTGTTAACATCTTCAAGTATTGGTACGAACACCAGGTTAACAATATCAGATGGGCGGGTACATTATCGGAGCCCTACAGGCTTGAGTGTAGAGTGAGACAGGGTGGGTCAACTTCACTCACACTTTTCAATCTATATGCACTCATCGTCGCGCTCAGTAGTCGGATGTTGGATGCCATGTTGATGATGTGCATGTAAACAATCTAAGCTATGCTTACGCAAGCTATTGAAAATTTGTGAGGAGTACGCTGGCAGCCATGGCCTTATACTGTATAATGTCGTGAACAGCCAATACATGGTATTTGAGGGAGGCGCCAAATGCCCACATCAAGTGCCCCCTATTCGTTTGAATAGTGTACCGTTAAAATGGGTGAACCAATATAAATACTTGGGGCACTAGCTAACAGCCGATCTGAAAGACCATGTCGATATTGAGCGGGAGTGGAGGGCACTGTCTAAGAGAGCAAATATGATAGCCGGCTTGCACGTTGCTCTAATAAAGTTAAAATCACACTTTTCAAAGCTTTCTGCACGACCCTATACACGTGCAGCCTATGGGCATCTTACTCACAACCTGCTTACAGTGCCCTTCGTGTCCAATACAACAACGCGTTCAGGGCGGTGTTTGGGCTGCCTTGCTTCTGCAGCGCCTCGGGCATTTTTGCGGAGGCGCGCACGCACCGTTTCCACGCCACCATACGCAAGCGGTGCGTGTCCTTGGAGCGCAGGGTGCGGGCTAGCTCCAACACTGTCCTGGCGATTATTGCTCAGCGACTAGATTGCCCCTACGTTAGGCATTGTTGTGAGGCATAGGTACTGCTGGTGCTTGATTTGTCATTTTTTATAATTATGTAATAATGTAGTCTTATGTCTATTATAATTTTTGCTTCTGACGTTACTTCACTTACTTAATTTAATTCATTGTCTTATTTAATTTAATATTTTGCTTTGTACTTTTGACATTAGTTGATTTGATCTGACATTTATTTTTTATTCATAATTTTACAACATTTAATTAACTTGATTTAAGTATAAATCAGTCCACTAATTATTACTTATTTAATTTCATAATAGTCACACTCATAAAACTGACAAAATTGTGTATTGTTTTTGTATTTAATATGGGTCAAGGACCTGAAATAAATGAATTTTAGTTTAATTTTTAATTTTTCTAAACGCAGCTCCATCTAAATCTGACAAAAAAACAAAGATAATAAAGAGAACAAAAATTATTTTGTTGAAAAAAAAATCTGAAACGCAAAAAAAGCACGCGTACTCGTGCGTCCCGAATTGTCACCGCATCTGTAAAGGATATATTTTTTTTTTTTTTATTTGAGATAGGTTTGCTCTTGACTCTAGTCTAGGTCAGAAATGACAGAGACAAAGTCGACGATGGAGCGAGCTTACCCAGAAGAAGCCTGTTCACTCTCACTTTGAAGAGATCGGGGTTGTATGCGTTCGGAAACACAGACGCAGCCAGAGAGTTCCACTCCTTTGCTGTGCGCATCACAAAAGCCATTTGTAAACGCTTAGTGCGAATTGGTGGAATAGCAACTAGGTAGGGATGGTAACCTGCAGTGAGTCTAGATGTCCGATGGTAGGAGGAGGCAGGCGGAATGAGGTCGTGGAGTTCTCGAGCTCACTCACCGAAGTACAATCTGTAGGAGACTGACAAGCAGGCAACCTTGCGGCGATGAGCCAAGCTGTGATGCTTGGCATCCACCAGTCTTACGTCGCCAATGAGCCTCTTAGCTCTGCGTTCCACCGAGTCAAGCGCGGCAAGTTGGTATTTAGCTGAGCCATCCCAAAGGTGGCTGCAATACTCCATGCAGGATCGGACTTGCGCTTTGTAGAGAGTTAACAGCTGTCCAAGCGTAAAGTATCGCTTCACCTTATTTAGGATGCCCAGTTTCTTGGCCGCAGTTTGGGCTTTGTAAACTCGATGGTGGCAGCGAAGTTGAGACATGATGTCAACTCCATGCCTAGGAGCTCGAGCCGATCAGTTACAGGAACAGATGTACCCCGAAAAGTAGGAGTTTGATCGAAACGACTCCTTTTAGCGGTAAAATGACACGCCTGTGTTTTGGTGGCGGTAAAAGAGACCAGATTATCATCACCCCACTGGGAGACAAGGCTTAAGGTCAAATCTGCCCGCTCTACCATTGCCTCTCTCAAGGAACGAACTTCGGCTCCGCTGGTTTTTGCGCTGGACAAGTATCTCTCTGAAACTGTACTGTCATCTGCGTACCCAACAATACCAGGCTGAAGTAGGTCATTGATGTTTAGCAGGAAAAGAGTTGCAGAGAGAACAGACCCCTGAGGAACTCCGGCATCAATAGCCATAAGGTCGGAAGAGCAGCCGTCAACGACTACTCTGATCGACCGTTCACTAAGGAAGTCTGATATCCAGCTACAAAAATCAGCAGGGATGCCATAAGCAGGAAGCTTGCTGAGTAGACCAGCGTGCCAGACCCTGTCAAAGGCCTTCGAGATATCAAGCGATACAGCAAGTGCTTAGCCGTGTTTCTCGATGGCTTCGCCCCAGCAGTGCGTGACATACACAAGAAGATCGCCAGTTGACCGTCCCAGGCGAAAGCCATATTGACGGTCACTAGGAGATCATTGTTTTCAAGGTAGGTCAGCAACTTACTGTTCAGTACCCTTTCCATAACCTTGCACAGAATGGAGGTAATGGCGATTGGACGGTAATGGGCAGGGTTTGCACGGTCGCCCTTTTTGGGCACTGGTTGCACATTTTTGCAAGCTTCCAGCATTTTGGTACCGTCCTTTTTTTAAGAGAGAGGCGGAACAAACGTGTCAACACAGGAGACAGTTCAGGCGCACACTACCTCAACACTCTCGCTGGAATGCCGTCAGGCCCGCTGGCCTTGTTCACGTCTAGACTGCACAATACTCTTCGGATCTTTTTAATGTGAACTGCGATCTCCGGCATCAAGGAGTCACAATGAGGTACAGTAGGTGGTTGCTTGGAGCCAGCGTCCAGACGTCAATTGCTTGCGAAGAGAGATGCAAATAGATTTGCTTTCTTACCTGCAGAGTGAGCCAGCGACCCATTAGGTTTCATCATTGGAGGTAAAGTGGGTCGACAGAAATTCGCTTCAGCCGCTTTAGACAGGGACCAGAACTGTTTACTACCCGGAGGGTTCGACGCCAGCTTGGCCCCAATACGTCCGACATGGTCAAAACGTGCCCCACGTAAAACCCGCTTGCAGAACTTGGCGGCAGAATTAAAAGCTCTTTTCCTCGCGCGAACCCTACGCGCTCTAACTTTGCGGTCGCGGGCCTTGACCCAGGCTTGGTAGGCAGACTCTTTTCGGGCCTCAGCGTGGGCGCATTCTGCATTATACCAAGGCCGAAATTTGTGACCGGGCGGGATGTCGGAGAATGGAATAAAATACTCCATCCCCTGCCGAATCACGTCCGCAACCACGTCAGCACAGCACGAGGGGTCGCCCGAGGAGAAGCACACTTGCCGCCAAGGATAAGACGTAAAAAAATGCCGCATCTCATCCCAGTCTGATGACTTGTATCGCCATACTCGCCTCGTGCCTCTAGGACTCTCATCTGGAGGAGAGCAGGTCGATATGGATTTCACCTGACAGTGGTTAGACGTTCCCAGCGGGGCTGAGACCGACACTGAATGAGTGCCCGGATCAGATGCCAGCAGAAGATCTAAGCAATTGGGTCTATGGCGGTCAACATCCGTTACCCGCGTTGCCACATTCACCATCTGGGTTAGATCTAGCGTTAAAGCAAACTTGTGCGCCTCTAACCCGGCATGGTCAGTTTTCTGGTACGGGAACAACCACTGTTTATGATGGGCGTTGAAGTCCCCCAGAAAGATGAGCTTCGCTGTTGGGTACCGCTGCTGGGCTACGTCAGTCGACTCCACGAGGAAATTAAAGAGCGCTATTGTGGCGCGGTTGTTGCGCTCCTCGTCACCGTTGAGCGATCGGTAGTCGCCGATGTAAAGAGATTTCTGCACGCCAGTGTCCACAAGTAGCCATATTTCTTTTATATTTTTTTTTATTTAAGATAGGTTTGCTCTTGATTCTAGTCTAGGTCAGAGATGACAGAGACAAAGTCGACTATGGAGCGAGCTTACCCAGAAGAAGCCTGTTCACTCTCACTTTGAAGAGATCGGGGTTGTATGCGTTCGGAAACACAGACGCAGGCGAGAGTTCCACTCCTTTGCTGTGCGCATCACAAAAGACATTTGGAAACGCTTAGTGCGAATTGGTGGAATAGCAACTAGGTAAGGATGGTAACCTGCAGTGCGTCTAGATGTACGATGGTAGAAGGGGGCCGACGGAATGAGGTCGTGGAGTTCTTGAGCACACTTACCGAAGTATAATGTGTAGAACACCGACAAGCAGGCATCCTTGCGGCGATGCTGAATAACTAAATATATAAACAATAATGCATATGGCTGAAAAACCCGATTTCTCAAAGCAACGGAGACGACAACAACAAATGTCATCGCGGACGTACACACAGACCCCAGCTTGCTTCTTGAACTTGTGTTCAAGAGAGATAAATAAAGAAAATATATAATAATGTAGGTAAGTACATACCACTGATTCGGTGGAACGTTCCCGGTGTAGATCTGCCTTGTGTTGGTGGTGTTCAGCACTGAAGCGGGGCTGGGACAGACGCACCTGCAGCGCCGATCTTCAAAGAACTGACCCTACGAAAACAACACTAGTTATTCAATGCCAATTACATATCTGCACTATTGATTGTCCGTAACTCAGGTAAGAGCAAAGGGCCGAGAGACGCGCGACGCCCACTCTTAAATCTCCGCGCGAATTTTTTTTCAACTAATTTATAATTCTGGCAATCATTAAAATTTAATGCACTGGCAACATAAAAAGCTAGTCGAAACTTTACTGGAGTGCGGTAATTTCGCGAACAAAGGGATGCACTGCGCATCTTTGCTGCGATGCACGGCCCACCGAATAGTAGGTACCTATGCTTTATTGCATTTGATTGCCGCGTCTGTCGCGCCCGTGTACGAGGAACAAAAAATTTTAATCTAATACCGCACAAAATTAATCCCTGATTTTTTACGATAACTACTGCGCAGAAATAATGGATTTCAGTGAAAAAAGAGTTTACCAGGAAACGCCGGTTTATCACGCCGTGCACCCGAACAGTCGGGCCGTTCGGGTGCACAGCGTGATTTCCACAGAAGGGAGTGGGACGCCGCCCGCACCCGGAAAAACTTCAAGCTACTTCCACCGTTCCTCGCTCACCCCGCAACTACCCCAGCCGCATCCTCCCCGTTCCCTTTGCACCATAAGCGTCTGTCGGCGTCGCGCCCTCCCCGCGCTCTTCCCCAGCTGCCCCGCCAAGCTGGGGGGCGCGGTCGCTGCCGCCGACGCACCCCGCGTCCCTGGTAACCACCCCCTTCTATTATGCGCCGGAGCCGAAAGGGGCGCTGCGTTTCCCTTATGTAATAATACAATGCGTCCTAACCGCTACGCCGCTGGGGTACGCCGCCCACGCGCGTGATTTATGGTCTTTTGCAAAAGTAGATGCAGGTTCTGTTTTCATTAAAAATAACTTTGACTTCAAGTTGTTATACCTTTATCTCCTATGATTTGTTTTGGTTTATTTTTTACATGGTCTTAGATTTAACTGTCGCACATTGCATAGATTTTCAGCATTATTTTTATTTTTTCTCTTTTTTGAATGTCTTGTAATCTGGACATTCTTTCACGTATCGTGTATCTTGAGAAAACAACTTTTAACCCTTTTCCAGCCCAGTGAATGAAATTGTTCACTGCGACCGTTAAGCTTTTATGTCTTTTTGGTAGATAATGAAGGTATACCTATTGAGATATTTTGCATCTTATAACAAAGGGCTAATATGGCCACCCTGCGGGGCAATTGCGTAACACACTTACAGTGGGAATCAGTTTCATTTTGACAGTTCAACAACATTCATTTATCATTGCGTTATTTACGTTTGAGCAAACAAATTTTTCGAACATTTGAAGCAATGGATTAGCAATAGGCTTCAAAATCATTCAGATTGTGATTGATACTTAGTGCGTTACGCAATTAGGATGCAAACCGGTGTTATTCAGTAACCGACAGGATGTAGATTGACCAGTGACTTCCCCTCAATCCAGTATCGTATTGTATGGACCCCTGGCCCTTGAGAACAAGTCAAGTAAAAGGCAAGACGGCCTATTGACCACTTAAAACAATCTTATTACGTACTAGCTGTGCCTCGTGACTTTGTTCGCGTGGAAGTTGTAAGATTTCGTAAGATACACAATATACAATACTAAACTAACAGCCACATTTCAATAAAACTCTCTCGTCCCCCGACCCGTCGCGTTGCATCGCCAGCCCGCGCTATTACCTAGGTACTTCGTTTTCGCTTAGTGTGTTTTCTGACTTTTTTCTTATTGCTCGGCTCCTAATGGTTGTAACGTGATGTTAAATAGCCTATAACTATCCTCGAGGCTACCAAACGCAAAAACAATTTTTCAAATCCGACTTTTTGTTCACAATTTTATGGATTTTAATTTTTTGCGCGGAACCCTAATTATTTTCTAAAATAAAAGTGGCTTAAGTTACTCCCCGTAACATCAGCTATCTGCCAGTGAAAGTCTCGTCAAAATAGGTCCAGCCGTTTCGGAGATTAACCGGAACAAACAGACAGACAGACAAAAATTTTAAAATTTTCTTTTTTGTTATAAGTAATTTACTGAATTCACCCCATCAGTCTGCGGAGGGCTGTCCCTTACACCCTGTATACTTTCTAATGCATTTAGTAAAAAGTTGTTATATTATTACATTACAAACAGACACTTCAATTTTATTTATTTGTATAGACTAGCACTTTGCTCGCGACTTCGTCTGCGTGGATTTCGTATGTTCTCCTACAAAATTTAGCACCCTCTCCTCCCCTTTTAACCGTTAGTTTTGGAAAATTAATTAATAATATCCTTTTACTTATATACATTACATACATACATAAACTCACGCCTTCTGCCCATGGGAATAGGCAGAAACTACAGAACGCCTTTACTTATTATGAATTTATTGATGACAGGAAAAATAAAATTTTCATAAAACTGTTCCTCCCTTTTCAACCCGATAGGAGTTGATTTTTAATCTTCAATCATGTGTTTCTCATTTAATGTTTAGATTACTTTTGACACACTTGAGACACGCAGTGAAATCCTCCCCAAAATCTTAATTACCCCTTTTGCTGGTCGATTTTCGATACAGTATTAATAACTCTGGAGCACAGCTTTTCAGGACCCTTGCGGGTATTCCGTCAGGTCCGCTGGCTTTATTCACGTCCAGACTGCAGAGGGCCTTACGGTGATGTTAGGTGGTATGCTAGAGGCCGTATCAAGGAGTGAATTTTCGGCAAAGATGGAGGCAAATAGGTTTGCCTTCTCTTGCGCGGTATGAGCCTGCGTTCCATGAGACTTCAGCATAGGAGGCAGCGAAGGACGGCAGAAGTTCGTCTCGACCGATTTAGCCAGGGACCAGAACTCCTTGCTACCTTACCTACCTTGCTTGTATAGGACGATAACTTGGCCCAAATTCGTCCATCATGATCGAAACGCGCTTTCCGTAACACCCGCTTGCAATAGTTGGCGGCTGAATTGTACGCTTTTTTCATTGCGCGAGCCCTTGACTGTCGCACCTGACACTGCGGGCCGAAGCCCAGGCCTGGTATGCCTGCTTTTGGCGCAAATCGGCTTGCGCACAAGACGCGTTATACCAGGGCTAAGCCTCGCAGCCAAGTGGGACGTCAGATAATGGGATAAAATATTCCATTCCCCGACGTATCACATCAACAATGACGTCAGCGCAGTCAGAAGGTTTGCGCAAAGAGAAGCAAGTGCGCTGCCATGGGTAAGATGCAAAAAATGCGGCATCTCATCCCAGTCTGCTAACCCGTACTTCCTACTAGCCTCGTGCCTCTAGGGCTGAAATCTTGGATCGCCCGGAGGACACGGTGGAGGTCTGCCCGGCTTGGGTGGAGCACCGCCGTGACCTCGCGGAAGCGATCGGCGGCGGCGATCTCTCGCGTCCGGTCCTGGTCCAGGCCATGGTACGGAGCGAGACTACATGGGAAGCCATCACCTCCTTCCGCGAAGCAGTAATGCTCGCCAAGGAGGAGGCGGAACGCGTGAGGGAGAGGCAAGCTTTGCGCCCTCACGCCCCTAGTCGCCGCAGGAGACGCCTTGGGTGTCGGGCATTGGCAGCCGATTCCCGGCCACTGTAAGCGCGGGCTTGCGGACGGCGAGCAATGGGTAGCTCGCCGTCCGGTAAGGACCAGGCCCGACTCGACGGCGCGTTGTGTTCCACGCGCGCCTCAAAGAGATGTCAGCACCATTGAAGGGGTCCGCTAGGGCCGATGCCAGCCAGGGTTGCGGGATGTTCGAAAGAGTTACCGTGGCCCCGGCACAGACAACAGAAGGAACACGGGTGGGTTTTAGTCAGTAAAAGTCTGACACGCCCTCCCGCTCCGCCCAGAGCGGAAGAAGTCATTTGATGATTTCCCATCCACAAAAAAGTGCTGAAATCTGGAGGAGAACAGGAATATGTCACCAGACAGTAGTCGGACGATCCAAGCGGAGCCCAGAGTGCCTGTCCGGATCTGTTGTCAGCAGAAGGTCTAAGCAGTTGGCCATCAACATCCGGAACACAAGTAGCTTGGTCAACCAGCTAGTGGAGATCTAGCGATATCGCAAACTTGCACGCCTCTCTTCCAACATAGTCCGTTTTCTGGTACGGGAACAACCATTGCTTATGATGAGCATTGAAATGCCCTGCAAACTCCCCAGAAATACAAGCTCCGCTGTCGGATATTTGTGTTGGGCCAATTCGGCAGCTTATGTCTAAATTCCTTGGGGCGATGATTGACAAAGGACTAAACTGGAAAGAACACATTGAACAACTGTGCAAAAAAAAAATAGTAATTCTACATATGCTCTATCTATACAAATTAGTTCCAGTGCTTAACATTGACTCACTGCTCACAGCTTACCATGGTTTAGTTGCTTCACACTTAAGACATGGTGTCATCTTTTGGGGTAATTCAACAGACAAAGATATACCTTTCAAAGCCCAAAAACGATGCATTAGGACTATGTTTAAATTAGACTCAACTGAAAGTTGTATGCCTTACTTTAAAAAATATAGAATATTGACTCTGCCATGTCTTTATATATTAGAAATTGTCATGTTTGTAAAATCTAATAGACACTTATTTCCACAGCAATCAAAAGTAGTCAATCGTAACAGACGCGACGACATTATTCTCTATTTACATAGATCGAAAAGCGCATTGATGCACAAAAGTGTTTTCTGCGTGGCTCTTAGAATATATTCTAGGAACTTTTTGGAAGTTTGAAGTTTGTTGTATACAACAAACTTCCAAAAAGTTGGAAGGAGGAGAATACTCCTATATTAAAAAAGAAATTAAAGTTGCATCTTGAAGGGAAAGCATACTATATGTAGTATATTAGAATTCCTTAACGATAAAATTTAATACCATATAAGTAGGTATCTGGCAAAATTATCAATGCATCTTTGGCATAGTTAGCAGTGTATCTATGACAATTAATATGCACCTTTACATTTTACTGTTTAGTTTTATTTTTTTACTAAACATTATTATTATATTTTTAGACGCTTATACTTGACATTTTTTTCAAATTGATATTTTATCATTTAGTTTTTATTTTAGTAATTTATTCAAATGCACAGGTTTTGTACTCGTATTTTCTATTGTAAGACATTTTATTAGTTATGACAATAATTCCATTGAAATTTAAATATTTGCATGCCACAAAGGCCAAACATGACTGATCCAAATATGTAATTGAACAACTTGCATGCTCTGTATGTATACTCATGTTTCGACAAATAAAGAATCTTGAATCTTGAATCTGTAAGATGGTCAAAGAGTCTTCGTCTCCTTATCACCGCTGTGCGACCTCTAAACACCGACATAATTTGTTTTATGAGAGTCGGTGTCCACCAGCAGCCACAGAATGGAAAAACCCGCAACCTCATAGCTGCGAGACGTTGACAGCATATGTCATCGCGGATATGCTTACACAGTCACACAGACCCCAGCCTGCTTCTTAAACTTAATGCTCATGTGAGTATCCTGGGTAGTTGAGGTACGCCACGTCTAACGGGGTCGCTATCTTCGACACAGTCAAAAAGAACAAGTGCGGCTTTTCGGTCTCGAGGTGGTGATGGACCGGATTGATATTTGAGTGCATTCACGGATGCTAGTGAATTGCACTTTAAGCGGGAGGAAGTGCCGCCGTTATTTTAGCTTATTCTTCTTATTTTTGTGCTTCATGGGGTTGTAAGAGTTTTGAGGGAAATTAGAGAGAAGGCGAAACGAGTCCAGTTGGCAATCAGCTCCAGTTTAATTCGACAAAAAGGAAACTCACCTGGAAACTGCGGGGACGCCCGAACCCCTCCTAAAATGCCACCGGGTCCTCCCGTCCAGTCGCCGACTGGCACGGTGGGACATTTCGGGATTTTTCGCATTTTTTAAGATAGAAGTCTTTAAAGTACCTACATATTTAATACATTATTTGGACAATAACACTGAAATTAGGGAAAGAGTACTATTTAAATAAAATAGGAAAACTTACCGCTATCGGAGACGATCGTAAACGTAATGGGTGGTGGGCGGGCTTGGGCGGGCCATGAATAGGCCCTTGGAAGCTTGTCGATCAATAACATAATATTATATATTTAATATGCTACAAGTGCGGAAAGTAGGTGATTTACAAGTCGACACGAGTCGGAAATCATCTTACGCACGTGTATCATACAACGTTTTCCTATGCATTTTGGAAGGAAATAAAAAATATTAAGATTTACACAGATCGACTCCGAACTAAGTAAGAAATTAGTAAAATGGCGGGCTTATTTTAAATACATGCGAGCTCAGCAAATCTACCACTGCGCATGTGCAAATAGCTGCCACGTCGTATCACAAAAAGGCACGAGCAAAATATACGTTCAGCCAAACATATTTAATGAATATTTAAAATTTATTTATTGGTCAACATCTAAATCTAGAGTAATTAATAACGCTTTTAATGAATTATTAGTTTTATTGTACCTTCTTTAATAATATGAATGGATAATCTATACTTGACTAATTTATAAAGCTTTTCTCAAATAATAAAAACTCTGCGTCGGGCTGACGACGGAGTTAAAAATTTAAAAAAAACTGAAAAGTATAAAGCACTAGTGTGAAAAAGTGGCACTTTCCGCACAATTTGGCTGCTTGGAAAACGCTCTTTTCGAGCACATGCATTGTAAACATTTTTATAGAACTTTCGATTTGTTTATTTACCTCTAAAATAAATCAATCACAATAAATATATAACTCACCTTAACACATCCTAATGACAACAGCGGCAGCGTTACGACGATAATTAGATACATTGTTTTAACTTCACCGGATACGGAAATAATTGAAATTGCAACTGCAGGGTGTGTCTATCAAAATATTGTCTTCTACGATCTGAAAGGAACAAATCAGTGAGGTGAGATTATGAGATTTGCACAAAAAGGGTAACTAACTTTATTGCTTACTGAGTTCATAATTATGTTTAACAACTCAAGAAGTTGGGTGAGCGAGGGAGCAAGTCAAAACTGCGACGGCTCAATAACTTACTAGAGCAAAAGAAAACATCCAGATTGTACCTATTTTTTTAAATATAGTTCACCCTGTGAATTTTACCTGTACCCGAACGTAAATATGTGGTGTGGTAGTAAAAATCTGTTATTGTCCTTATCCATCGTATCGTTCATTTCCGTTTGTATTATCGATGCAGATTATCGATAATCCTGTCGAGATCATCGTAAAACAACAAAAAAACCGTTATGATGGAGCCGCACATGGGGGTCTACTCCGAAGCGTAAATCCTAAGTATCGGCCGAATTTTCGGAAGTTTTCTACTACACTTCATTCTATTTCGTATGGTCATATCGGATCCGGCCGATCTTCATTTTGACGTTTGTTCAATGAACTTCCTTTTGACGTCTGGTCGGATCCGAACAGACCGAACGACATAGAAAAAAGTGTAGTAGAAAACTTGCGAACATTCGGCCGATACTTCGGGTTTCCGCTTCGGAGTAGGCCCCCTGGGTCTATACGATACACGCAGATGTGACCAACCATTATCGACTATCGTCGCGACAGTTCGGTTTGCGTAGCACTTATCGCAAAACATCATCAAAACCGAATCGGCAATCGTAAGGTAGTCGTCCTACGCACGGTAGGACGTCCTTTGGGCTAGGTGGTTCGATTCTCGCCGAGTGGCTGTCAGTTGAATGAGAGTAGCCAAAGATCTAGTATCAGGGGGTCAAGTCTACTAACTTACAAACGTCGAAATGGTCTCTCTATTGTAAGTTTTGGACAGATTTGCCATACAAAATCTATCTATCTATATCTATATATACGTATAAATAAAAAGAAAAGTCCTGACTGACTGACTGACTCATCAACGCCCAGCACAAACCCTTGGACCTAGATAGCTGAAATTTTGCACAGAGGTTCCCTTTATAATGTAGACAAGAAATAAGGGAAGATTTTTTGAAATTCAACCTCTTAAGGGAGTAAAATAGGGGATGAAAGTTTGCATGGAAAATCGTCATTTTTGTAGTTTAAACCATGAAAATTGGTGTTTAGCATTCTGGTTAAAAACTAAAAACCACGTGTTTCAGCGCTTTTGGAAAATCATCCCCTAAGGGGGAAAGTAGGGGATAAAAGTTTGTAATGAAGAAATTGGTATTAAGCTTTTTGTTTATAAAATACGAATGACGTATTTTGCCGTTTTTGGAAAATCATCCCCTGAGGGGAAATCCTTACTAACTCATGATCGGTCAGCCCGACTTTCGCCATCGCTAAAGACACTTTAGTAATTCAGAGGACAATAACTTTAATAAGTTCCGTAGGTACCTGTAATTATTTAGGTAACTATTTTCTTCGAAATTCCCACGGGATAGGGATTAAAGAAGATTTATATTTTCGCTTTAAAGTTGCCTTCAAATTTAGCATGCAAGTAGGTAATTTTCCGTTCCATTATATATTCTGTTACTATTGATAGGTTTTAGGATTTTTGGAACGAAGTTCTTTTACGCGGCTTGCGGTAGGAGTAAACTGGCAGAAATCGCCACAAACAAGAAAGCGTTAATACTTGTATGCCATGGGGTCCATACGACCTTTTTCTTTCGAATTCTTCAATCGGATCGATTTTTCGAATTCTTCGATTTTTTTTTCGAATTGGTCAAAATGAAAATCCAAGATGGCGGCTGCGTATATTTTCAAATTTTTCGTCATGGGTGTCGTTTTCATAGTTTTAGAGTGTTCTAAAGTCAATACTGAGGTTAAAATGTAAATCCAAGATAGCAGCAGCGAAAATTCTGTTTTTGTTTTAAATCATATGTGAGAAGAAACTTCGTTCGTGACGGGTGTCCCCCGACCGCACATGTTTTTTATCATCCAGCAATCATAATTATATCAATCCGCGCGTCGCTCCTCGGACACTATATAAGCAGTGCGAGAAGACATTGTTTACCTGGATTAAAACATAGGGTACTTTTAATCCCGGTAGTACGTTCCCGTGGGATATTTTCCGACATCCACGCGGGCGAAGCCGCGGGCAAAAGCTTGACCGTAATAAAAAACAATGAAGAGACCAATGCAACATTTGTAAATTACTAGATTTGGGCCCCAGCAGCAGCAGTGGTGCTATGTATGATGAGTGGCAAGCGACAGTGGGTATTAAATAAATAATGGATGAAAACACTGCGTGTGGCGTGAATTTCTTGTCAGTAAGCGGATGAGCTTTGAAGGAGTGCGAGGGCCTGATAACCCTTTACGCGAATTCGATTACGGGGTAGAGGGGCATGGCAATAGTCACATAGGTATTTATGTGTCCCTTCTAGATTGACCATCCTAGCCGCTCGATCAATGGATTTTTTCCTTTTTTCCTGACTTGCTTTCGCGGATGCAACAAGTCTGTTCGGAATCGAGCTACTCAAGAGATTTTGATTGGAATCTGAACTTAGACTACCTACGAGTCGTGGAACTTTCTCTTCGAGGAAAGATTAAGAATTTTGGGATGGGACTGTACACATAAGTAGGTGCCTATTGTAGTCAAGATCATGAACAAGGTAGCGCCTAGGTAGGTAAGTAGTGATTTTTGGGATATACCTACCCCAAAAATGGTCGAATCGGTGGGTGCTCGTCGGAGTAGGTAAAGTCAACCGCACATAGTGGCAACAATCTGACATTGACAGCGCCTGTCTATCGTAGTAGCAAGAGCGACTTTCGTAGTGCAAGTGCTACCACTGATGTGTGGTCAACTGTACATGTGCTACAACGATGTGTGAAAAGGGATCATTTGAAATAATTGCCTTTCGAAAAGAAGTGATTTCGTTTCAGTGATTAGTTTTCTAACGCTACGCTGAGCCATGATTCCATAAGATATCCAAATGTAATCGTTCGTATAACAGGTGCAACCCAAACCTTACACACTTCACATATGGCGTAAATTTTGAGCTGCGGTATCGCGTTCTTTAATACTCTGTTTACATTCAGCCTGTTTCCACTGCAACTTGCAAGGAAATGGGCAAAACAATGGGCAACGCGAGTATGTAAACAGTACCCTTGCGTAACACACTATCAATCACAATCTGAATGATTTTAAAGCATATTGCTAATCCATTGCTCCATATATTCGAAACATTTTTCTGCTCAACAACGTAAATAACGCAATGAATGTTGTTGAACTGTTAAAATGAAACCGATTCCTACTGTAAGTGTGTCACGCAATTGCCCCGCTGGTCGCTTCCCTCGCCAGTCGCCGCTACCGTTGCCGCTTCCGTTGCCCGGCGATCCCCAAATTGGCGGTTTTTCATCAAAAGGCCGGCAACGCGAGCGCGAATGAATGGTTGCTCTCTCACTCACTTCGGCGCGGAGGTGACTGACATGTTTTGTTTTACTTCTCTATTCAAATTCTAACCTTCTATTCGAACTCTATTAGATACATCGCATAAAGATCATGAATTACGAGGACGTGCCTTATATATTTTTTTCTAACATTCAGATAAATAAACTTAAAAATGCAGAACGCCCATGCTGCAACAATTTCCACGTTCTCCATTGAGAGAGTCGAATTGTAAAGACAAGTGATGCGGCAACGTAAACTTTCATTGCCATTGACGTTGCCACAGGGGTATTAAGGCTGGGAATACACGTCAGATTTTGTTTCCGATTGTCTGATCAGACTATATGATCGTATTTACTCCATCCGATTCTTGCGTCAGGGTTTTTCTGAACTCAGTCGTTCCCGAGCTATCATCCCGAGTGCTTGCGTAGGGAGAAAAAAGAAAAGATGGACGACGAATTACTGTTACTTATTGCATATTTGCTGGTGTTGACGCGAAAGAAGAAAAACCTCGCTATTGGATCCACCCAATCAATTTGACAAGTGCTCTGTTCAACATCCATTGAAACCCATGTTTTTTCCAATATTCCTTTACAGACGCCTTCCCAAGCCCAATCTTTCTTTTGTCTGTCGTGATAATCTTCATTGCCTGAGTCCCACCGGCAAATACGTTTTTCTACGGCTACATAAGCCGTTCAATGTCATAATTTTAGCCCATTGTCCGCACCATAACGATGCGTCCGTTCAGTGTCAACGCTAGAATCAACTGGCAAGTCGGAGGGAGGAATAGGACGTCTATTTTATCGCTGTCCAGAAGTATGCAGACCGCGCCTTCAGACAATCGGATCGATAATAAAATCGTAAACGCCTCGCGCCAGTTTCCGACTAGGAAGTCCGATCCGATTATCGGATCGGACGTGTGTTGAATGTTCAAACAAAATAATGGCTCCAACGCCTTCCGATAGCCGGATCAGATTATCGGATTCTACTATCTGATGAAAAATTCTGACGTATATTCCCGACCTTAGGGAAATAACTACAGCAGCGCGAATGGCAATGGCTGAATGTAAAAGGGGTAACTGGGGTAAGTAGGTATATATTCACAAGATTTTTCATTCGCAATAAATATATATACAAGGTGTAACAGGACGATTGACATTCCTTTAAACCACGTAAAGACAATCATGTTCTTTACCTATATACAAAAATCAATCATACGGAATACTTTAGCCGCAGGAAATTATTTTTCATTTTTTTATTTTTCAACATGATGTAGATCTGAGTCCGTAATAATAGGTAAACATTGCCGCCGCCGCGCCCCGCACCCCGCACCGCACCGTTGGTCAGTGACTTTTCGTAGATAAAGCGTGTTTACTTTTTATGCAGTTGATTCTGCTATTTATTTTGTTTGAAAACTGCAATTGTTTAATTTTTCATTATCAACTAATCTTCGTGTTTTAAATTGTTTCGATGGACTAGTACTGTGCTCGTTTTCATTTAATGTCGTAAGTCCAGATACACGTTGTATATAAGTAGGTTGTTTTGCTTATTTCAAAATAAAAGAAAGCCATAGCTTATTGGCTAGGAGGCATAAATATTTAAATTGTGATTTTGTTTGTTTCTTTCTAATCAATCTGCCTAGCCTTTTTCCAACTATGTTGGGGTCGGCTTCTAGTCTAACCGGATGCAGCTGAATACTAGTATTTTACATGGAGCGAATGCCTATCTGACCTCCACAACCCAGTAACTGTGTAATACGATACCCCTTGGTAAGACTGGTTGTGAGACTTTCGGGTTTCTGACGACCCGTAACGACTGTCAAAGATCTACGAATGACTGCCGGGACCAAACGGCTTAACGTGCTTTCCGAGGCACGGAGGAGTCTCGGTATGTGCAGATGGTCACCCATCCACGGACAACCCCGGCAAGCGTAGCTTAACTTAATGGATAGCCCCGTGCGGCTGTTATTACTAAGCCACGAGAGTCTACAAATACCTCAAATTGCTTGGCATTGTCCTCCGTTATATCGAAATTACTGAAGCATTCATTTTGAAATAAATATATTTATGTACTGTTTGACGAAAAGACAATTTTCTCGATGGATAAAAATTACAAAGTTACCTCTCCAAACCGAACAATAAACCGCTAGTATCTATTTTAAAAAAATACTACAAATAATTAGAACAGGTACTTTGCATAATAACTGACTAAATATAAAGTAGTTAATGTATTTTTTTTTAATTACCATGGTTTTCACCATATAAAGAAATTACCTAAGCTATCGACGTGTAGGAGCCTTCTCCATGCCGCCCAGTCTCGCTTACAGAGTACTTTAAACTACATTGAAAAGCGGAGGTATTATGGACTCTTAGGCCCGTATTATAGATCGTCACTCAAGCGTTACTTAAAACTAGATTCAAGCCATTTGATTGGTTGAAACTAGTTTTAAGTAATGATTGAGTATTGAGTGATAATAATGTTATATTGTGGTAGTATATTTATTATTAGGTATACATTTAGTACTTACCTATAATAGTATGTAGGTAACTAATTATTTACAATACAGGTACGCACTGTAATGCTCGCCTGGACGCATTCATTGATGACATACTCGAATCTGAACTGTTACATCACACATGCAGCCGTGACTACCGTTGTCATGACAAAATAATGATGTCAGTCTGACTGGACACGAGAGCAAATGGCCATCGCGTGTTCAAATAGCCTATATACTTATTTAATTCTTACACCTCTCGAAGTTGAACTTTTGACTTGCTTGAACTTTTACATTTATTTACCTCGATAATGAACGATTAGGTACTGTACAGTATAGGTATTTGTGAGATTTATGTAGATTACCTTGTTTTGGACACAGGGTGTAGGTACAGATGTTTTGGGCTGGGACAAAGTGTTTACTTTGTTTTGGTAAAATAAATTCTATTCTATGTTTTGTACCTGTACAGTGGATACGGGTGTTATGGTACAAAGGTTGTTGACAATAAAATGGTTCCCTGTCCGTGTATACAAATCTTTGCTAGTTGATGTGAGATATAACCTAAGGTATTGTTTCGTCTTGTTTATTATCTTTTGTCATCAGTAAGCAAACGAATAATTTACATACATACATTAGAATTATATAAATTGCATTAATAATATTTCCTGATTTTTCTTGTCTTATGAATTTTATACAAAAGTGAAAAAAATAGCCTTTTATTCTTTTTTGGAATAATACCTATGTATTGAGATGATTATTTTAAGTTGTGACGTCAGAAAGGTTTTATAAGTAAGTACCTAAAACCTTCTAACTTATAAAAATCAATGTTTGTTTGTTCGAATTTTACCCCCATACAAACGTAGGTATAATATTTTCTACATTTCTTGTATGGGGACGCCCTTTAATTTTTAACTTAATTTTTATTATTTGTCGTTATAGCAGCAATAGAAATAGAAAATCTGTGATAATTTCAACTGTCTACCTATTACGGTTCAAGAGGCAGTGGAGGCAGAATATGGTTCCGTTTGGCACCCTTCTGGTACGGAACCCTAAAAATGAAATTTCACGCAGACAAAGTTGCGGGAAGAGGAAGCTAGTACTTACCTAATATATAAAAACGTTGTGACATTACGGCACACAGCAAAAGCTACGGGTATTTCCTTAGGAAACTCTTCACACCGATTCACCGATTTTAGCGATGCGACGTCGCAACGACTTTGTGTTCCAAATAACGTCCCTAACCATCATATTACAAAACAAGGTTTGTCTGCAGAGCCAGGTTTAAACCATGGAGCCATTTTTTATTTCGAACTTTATTTCAACTACATAAAGTTCTATATACAAAACAGACAACTTAGTACTGGACTAAGTTGAAATTTTTGTATAAAGAACTGGTTTACACCATGCGGCCATGTCAAAAGTTAAACCTTGTTGTGTAATAAGACTGTAACCAACTGTAAGTAACAGCTATAGTCTACGTACAAGTAGGTATATATGTCTGCCTCAGAATCTTTAGCTAACAAGATATAGTGCATTAATGCTCTTAAATACTCCCATAATGTGTGCCAACCATGTATCAGACTAGTCCGTGGATGGTTTTAAATTCATCACATTGGTGTTGTAGAATTTGCTCCACAACTTGTAGTTTTAACAGTAGTATGTACTTACTGCTAAAATGTAATGAATAGGCGATGAAATTTTTAAAGAACTTCTACATTGAAGAAATATACTTTGCTAGCAACAAGATCTTGATACAATTAAGAGACCCAATGTTTCAAAATCTTGTAGTTTCACCTAGTCACCCCTGCTTTTCTATTTACCACATTCTGTTTTTAAACAAACGGCAGTCAACTGCATATCTGTGCTAACACTTTGGCCTTAAGGAACCGTAATGTTGTATGGAGTTTGGATAAAATAAAAGGCCAGTTTATATGGTGTTGTTACTATTGGCGGCTCACTGTACAAGAATTTTACAATCAGTGCTCAATTTTGTAGTTCTTTATATTCTACAAAATATTGAATACCTTACAGAGGCTGATATGAGATATTATGATGCTATTAGCTGTAGCAATAGGTGCGTTTGATTGTTATTAAAGCTTCACAGTAGAAAATCTATTTTGGTCTCTTAAAGTCCAAATGTGTATTACTGAATAATGCTCAAGCATGAGACTTGATTTTGAACTGGGTATAGAGTACAAATGGGGATAAAATTATTAATTCTACATAGCTTGTTCATTTATTATTGTTTTATTTTATTTTTATTCTAATTTTTCTTTGCTGGAGACAAAATACAACTCTGACAGAACCAAATTAAGATTCATGCTTGTGAATCATTCTAAAATACAAGTAATAATTACTTGTATTGCAAGTAAACCAACAAATCAAGCAAACAGTATGTGTTAGGAATAAGGTTCACGATCTGGCTGCGTTATTTAGTTGCTTAAGCATTTTGAAATTTTATTGTGATAGAACAACAATTGGCTCACCCTAATGTGTGGATCTGAATGCAGTCTTCAAGAGAATGTGACTTAAAATAGTACACTGTCACCAACACCTTTGACCCATGCGCCAATCAATTTCATATTTAAGACGATTTTCATATCTCTTTTATTTTAATAGAAGTTATCTAAACCTAACCTGTCTGATTGCTATTCATACATTAGGTGTAGGCATCTGTTCTTTCCTACCCTTAGAGACAGATTAGTCAATTGGGTTCTACAGTTGGTTAAAGTACATTAATTACTGCGACTGTTAAGAAATAGGATAAAAAAAACCACAATCAACTAACATATGTTTACTATTCGCCCATACCCACGTATACATTGAACTATTTGTTTTGGGTGCTTATCTAGTCGTATTTAACCATGTATTCAATGTATTCAGGAAGACAGTGTCACGACCTATTTATCGGATCATGCTAAATGTCAGTAAATGTGATAATCATTGTATTAAATACTTCTCTAAATTTAATTAATATTTGTTTGCAAGGGTCACATCATCATCACACAAACACCAAGTATTGACAGCTTTTTGATGATGACAGTTGACAATGACAGATGCCACATTTTTTTTTTAATTTGTCCTTCAGTCATAGACAATTGTACAAAGTTCTAAAGTATTCTGTCTGCCTCATCACACCACATGGACACTGAAAACTGAAATGGTTTTTTTTTTTCACTTTCAGTACTACGATGTGTGCTGCGTACTCGTGCATGTCGTTGTTAGTATAGAGTCTGACCAACGAAAGCTGTGCAAGAAAAAAAGCGGGGATTTTAAAAAATCAAGAGCTGTCAACCCTGGCTATACACTGCAAGTTGATACTATTCATTATTCAAGACATATTATGCGATATTTAGATCAGTATTTCATATTTATATACTTGACCATAATAACCTTATTACCCTTGATATTTACTTTGAACAGTTAAACCACCATTATGTATTCGTGCAATGGTGGATAAGCAAGTTAGCGTTATAATATTTCGCCGTGAGCATGATCGTTATTATTACCAAAGTTAAGCTCTAAATGAAACTAGCATGCCATTATTTTGCACACTGAAGTTCACAGCTCAACTTTCCTGGCACAGCCTTATACAGAAAAGGTTGAATTAAACAAATAGTTATTACTATACATTTATTTAATGGAATAGAGACCACTGATGTGATGAGGATGACACAATAAAATCAAAACAAAACATAGGGGATATGAGTCATAGTCGAAATCGGATTCCAAAAACTCTACACCTGATAATATTGAATCAGCTTCATTGCTTTCTTCGCTACTACTGCTACTGTCCCCAACATGTATTATGAATCGTTCAAGTTCTTTTCAACAATACGGTCCCATAGTTTGTATTGATGTTCAACATTTAGTACATGATCAGTGTACTTCTTCCAGCCATCAGAAGTTATGGATAGAAAACATTATTTTATTAAATTTTTCATTTCAGACCCTAGAATTCCTATATTTCAGTCAGACTCTAATAGCGAAGAGAGACGTGCAACAGATAGGAACGAAGCAGCAAGAATTATTAACACTATATACCCGGATTGTCCTGGAGCAGTAAGTCTTACGAGTCGGAAAATATAAGAATACGACCACTTAAATTATCTTTTTCATCCCAGGAAATTGCGAAGACTATATTGCGAAATAAAGTTAATATGAAAGTAGATCGTGTGCGAAATTACTCTGATCAGACTCCTCAACAACACAAGTTCATGAAAGAGACGAATTATAACAGAGGAAAGATAACGGAGAAAAGGATTTAACAATAATATTTTCAAAGGGAACACCAAAGATAGTTAAAGAGCAGTCAAAAAGCTAAGTGACTTAGAAAAACTTGCAACAAAACACAATTACATAAGAACTAACAAATGACTATGCAAATATCACAACTAAAACTAAATCAATAAGTTTCCTTTACGTAAATGTTCGCAGTATTGTTGCACCAGGGAAACTTGATGAAATACAGTGTATTACACAAATGTGTCAGTGCACTATACATGTAATATTACTGGTCGAAACCTGGATAAAGGATGAAAATGAAGCCTTAAGACAAAAATTACCAAACTATGCACACTATTACAACTATAGAACATCTTCAAGGGGTGGTGGAGTGTCAATATATGTACGGACGCCAGCAGGTCAAGCTATCCGAAACTGTCAAATCCCAATCAACCTTGAACCTAATGTTTTAGCGATAAAGTTGAAAATCTATTAAAGAAATTTGACAGATTGTAGTAGCTTGATGTGCTGCCGTCCATACATAGCGAACTAAAGCATGATTTAATGAAAGAACATTGTGAAGATAACAATCACTTTTTATGGATACACCCTGGACAAACTTTCTTTAGATTTTGGAGTGCTCTTTAAACAGCCTGCAGCAAACGTACAAAAGTTTCTTGAAATATGTATATCGACGATTAAAAGGTAATAGGGCTAAGCGACATTTTGGTCGGAAATGAGTTATAAATGCCATCCTACTTAAAATTTTCCGCTTTTTAGGATGGCTTTCATAACTCATTTTCGACTAAAACGCTTATGCGCTATAAATATGTAGGAACCTCCCAGATAAATTAAAAAATAGTGGATGTAATACACACTTTATTTTTGTTTTTTGTTCATGAAGCAAACAAACATGAAACTAAAGTGTCCAAAACACTATTATAGTTTTCTTTATTTTGAGCGTGTATAACCACCTTTATGGAGCTGTCAGACAATTTTTCCACTTCCTAAATAAATTGCAAAATTCTATCTAGTCTATGTTTCACGGCTGCTGACCGATCATGTTTTGAAGTGGGTAGAAGATAAATGTGTTACTTTTGTGATGACTGTACGAGTTATTTGTAAGGTAATTACAAAAAAAGATTGTTTTCACAACATCACTGTACCCTCATTTAATATACACACATAATAAACTGAAAATCATGGCGTGTTCAGACGACCAGACGACTGCCTAGGTGGCAATTTTCAGATGTCATAATTTTTGTAGAGTATCTACTTTTTACGTATTATGCCTATTAGTGGGTTTTATTTAAAAAACCTAAGTAACAATAATGTTGCAGAATGAATAGAGTATATTAGAGGTAGTTTAGCTAGACGCTTAGAATATGAATTTGTATGAAATCGTCATGATCCTCAAATATTTAATTTTTCAATATCATGGTGATTATTTTATCATATTCGTGGTGTTATTGGCTTTGAAAATGTAATTTAAGACCTCCCCTTGCTTGTGATATCGTTTAACATTCATTAGGTGTAAACAATTATAATAACCATGTAGAGTTGGCTCAGACCACAATACTTTTCTAAAAAAAAACATGCATTATTCAGTGTATTATAAAAGCAATGTATATAGTTTCATTTCATATCATTCTTCATAATGTCTTTAATCTTTTGGTTAATATTTTAGTTCTATTTAATGTAATTTATTGTGTTATGTCAAAACTAAATATTCCCGCTGAGGTAATTGCCCATTAGTCATAGTTTTTTGTTGGTATTAACACTCATACCAATAATACTCATTTTGGTCCATTTATTGCTGCAAAATATATGGGTAATGAGTTCTTAGTTTGGTCATTATCACTTCAACTAACATGAGATTTCAAAGCAGATTTACTTATCAGTGACAAGGTCATGCATTCAGAAATTAGGTGTAATGTTATTGGAAATGCTGGAATTATTTTTTCAATGAATAATGAGGAGAAACAAAACATTATCTCAATGTTACTGGTACTTAAAATTGAAGTCTCTCTAATTTTTCGAGTACTTACAAGCTTCTAAGCCTATCACAACTGTTTTGAAAATATTTAATTAAGTGGAGTTACAGGTTATGTAGAGTATCAGTGTGATAAGCAGTTAGCATATGTTTAAACAATATTTTCATATGTATTGTAAAAATAACTGGCTTAAACCAGTCAATGGGCCTATAATACAACTATGGAGGTGACCCTTTTTGGAGATTATTTTAAAAATAGTTTATTGAAGATTTTTATTGAATTAGTTGAGATTCTATTTTTAATTCAATTTCCAAGATAATATTTACATAATTTAAAAAACTAACATACTTAAAATAATAATATGTACAATACTTCTGGACACGGCTCACATTGTTAGGAGGTTCCTCTCTCTGGAGCCCTGACCGCCAGTAGCTTGGGCCCTGTTCCCGATACCGGTGGGCTACAATTTTTTATATTTTTAAATGTTTTTTTATAATCTTTATATTCTAATATTTAAAAATATAATTTATATGTATTTATTGTAATAAAGGAAATAATATATACAATTATATAACTACACTACACTACTGAATTGGGAAACTGTAATAGTAGTGTATTTATGTAAATAAATAAATAAAAATAAAAAAGGAGTTACTTGAGTGCAGGAAAAAGATAAAAAACAAAAAAAATACAATACTCTGTTAATGTCATGTATCATGATCGGATAATCGGATGCATATTTACCTAAAGTTAAATTTTCGCTGAGAGATTATGGAAGCGGCTTCTTAATTTTTTTTTTCTTAATAATGTCGTATTATATATTTAAAAAAAACTGAGACACCGGGATCACACAACTATTCTTATGCTTGAAATTCATTTTTAACCCCCGATTAAATATGTAGAGGAGCTCGTGGCGTACGAGGAGCTCGTGGCTAAGTAATAACAGCCGCATGGGTCGATCCATCAGGTTAAGCTACGCTTGCCGGGGTTGGTCCGTGGATGGGTGACCATCTTTACACACCGAGACTCCTCCGTGCCTCGGAAAGCACGTTAAGCCGTTGGTCCCGGCTGTCCTTCGTGGATCTTTGACAGTCGTTACGGGTCGTCAGAAGCCCGAAAGTCTGACAACCAGTCTTACCAAGGGGTATCGTATTACCCAGTAACTGGGTTGTGGAGGTCAGATAGGCAGTCGCTCCATGTAAAATACTGGTATTCAGCTGCATCCGGTTAGACTAGAAGCTGACCCCAATATAGTTGGGAAAAGGCTAGGCAAATGATGAACCCCCGATGCAAATATATGTGTATGTAGGGTGTAAGAGGAAGGGTAGTGCCTGTCGATTCTATAGTCAAAAAGTACTAAATTTATCAATTCCAGAATCGCGAAATTTTTACGATCGATACAAAAGTGCGTTCCATATTAGCCAACACCTCAACTTTAGGTAAATATGCAATATATGGTAAATATGTCCGAATATCCGATCTCTGGTCATGTAATTGCTGTGATTGGTTGTTGAAATAACAAGAGCCAATCAAATCACTTGATAACAGATTAAATTAGCTGATAATATCAGCTTTTAGAAAACAAATAATTAAAAATAAAAATTGTATAAAGGTGATGTATAATGGTGATGCTTGCGGCTATTACCAGCACGATGCCCTGTTTGGTAATATCATTTTAATCTAGAGACTCCTTAGCGATTATTAAACATTTGCAAGAAAAAGTCAGACCCTTTAAAGTAGCCAGATGTTGTCATAATATTCATTATAATTATGATCTAATGTAAAGTATCCATTTAAAAGATTATGCTTTTGCGTTTTTTTTTATTCATACAAATTTATATTATTAAACACATCATATTTTATGACTATTTTATGTTTTATTGCCTACTGCCTGAAGCAAATTTTATATATTTAATTTCGAAAAAATAAAATAAATCGGTTGTCATGGGTATGTGATGCGGAGGAATGAGGTAGATATTGTGAGGAAAATTTGAGTATGAATATAAAGAGTATAGTAGTAGTGTTATGAGTATTGTTGGCTATAAAGAGTAGGGGAAGACCAAAGAAATAGTGGATTCACTGTGCGGAAGATGATTTGGCTAGAAAGTATGGAAGATAAAACGTGTTGCGCCGACCCCAAATAAATTGGGAATTACCCTTAGGTAAGAGAATGAAGAATGTGAGATAGCCTGTCATGAAGATTGTCAGGTTGATGTCTAGCAGTGGTGCAGCAACAATTATTATCAGAGGGAAGCTGAAGCAAAATTGTCCAGTTCTCATAAAC
This sequence comes from Fissipunctia ypsillon, assembly GCA_947568875.1. NCBI lineage: Eukaryota > Metazoa > Arthropoda > Insecta > Lepidoptera > Noctuidae > Fissipunctia > Fissipunctia ypsillon. The sequence continues at coordinate 29,988,233 of OX387643.1, forward strand.
TCGGACAAAAAACTGTAGGTTTTTAATCTTATGATATATTAAACTATTATTAAATATAATTATGTAATGTGAAGTGACACAAAGTTACACATATAGGAGTACCATATTATTTGGCAATAGTAGACATTAAGAAGAGTGGTTGTTCCGAAGGGAAGCCGATAGGAATCGGGTTGTATGAAGGCTACGCCCGTGCTATCTAGTTGTCACTGCACTCAGTTATTGTGAAAAACGTCACATAATGTCAGATACAATTATTACTGTCAAACAGATCACCACTATCTCTGTCTGAACAACGCATTATCTGACACAAAATCACCTGCCTATCCTTTTCCTCAACAACAACTCAAAATCACATAATTACAGACAAAATGAGACTGTAGTTTTTTTCGTGTAAGTCATACCTTTAGTCGCTGTCATCAGACCAAGATATCATGTCAACAATGCTTTGCTTTTGCTTATCACTGTATCATATGTTACAAGTTCACAATGCCAGTTCATGCAGACTGGCATTCTATACTCTAGGATTGGTTTTAAAGAACTGTTTTTTTTTGTCAGCCTTATAGACTGTAAAGCTCGATATTAAGAGTATTTAAGAGACATCTACCTCCACCACATTTAACTTAGTGTATTTTTCACCGATTACACTGATTTCAATAAAATAAATCGCATTCAAGCCTTTCTATTAAACTCAGTCGCTTGTTAAAAGGATAAGGGAAGGAAACAATATGATATAACAATACTTGTTATGTACTGAACTGATTGGAGAGACCTATTTGTAGCAGTGACCTGCTATCGACCAGACTGATGATGATGACTGAATTGAGCAAATATCCGCTAATAATAGGTTCAAACAGATATTTTGTACTCTGTTCTAATGACAGCCAGCCTAGACTTTCCCCATTGCCTGCCTGTAAAGCAAAATCAGAATAATTTTTATACATGAATAGCAAAAACTTATTTAATATCAGGGTAACGAGTAAACTTATCTAGTTGCAAACCCCGCTAAAACGGTTTTCTCAAAATGTTCACTAACCTAAAAAAACGTTTTAAGAATTTATACTTCACACAACTGTTTACAAACAGATGTATTATTGTTAATAATTAAGTGATCAAGTAATTTAATTAATAATAATATAGGCACAGTGAGATCTCTAAAGCAGAATAAAATCTGTAATAGCGGGTTTGCAAGTGACACAATTTTGGCGGGTATTGCGAGTGAAATGTCAGTGACCTGTCAAATTATGTCGGGTTTCATTTGATGGCGCGATGCTAAGATGTGCTGTGATTGGACGACTTCGTTATAATCGGCTTTTACGTTCACACGAGTGTTTATGTCGGATTTTGCAGCGAACATTGTATTTAAATTGTCGTTTTCGTAAGGCGCGGGCTTAGCTCAAAAACGAGGTTTGTAACTGTAAGAGAAAATTAAATTGTTTCATACTGCAATGTTAACTCATTTTCGATCAGAAGCCGTTTTAGCGGGTTCTGCAACTAGACGCCTCTCTCTGGAATGCAGATTGATAGTGAACTTATAAATTAGTTTAAACTTTTGTGTTCTTATTCCTTCCTTCCCAATCTACAGACAGCAACGAAAGTCCATTAACAATGTTACCTACTATTCAATATCATCTAAAACACAAAATGATTTGATACACTGCTTTTCAGTATATCGTGTACCTACCTAGCTAAGGCTTAATAAGGTGAAAATTTTACATCAATTTATTAATTTTAACAAAAAAAAAAAAAAAGATTTGTTAAAATTGATTCTCTTTACGGACTACACATAAATTGTTGCTTGTAGTCACTGAAATTGTAATATTATATAGGGAGTCGGGGTGTCTATACTAATATTGCTTGCTGTGCTTCCAAAAGGATGTCAACTTTCTGAAAATAAATCGGTTTCGCTTCGTTTCCGTTCGTACTATCCAGGTGGTCTGCCCTTAGCAGTTTAATCATAATTTCACTTTGATCAATTTCATATTACTTGTTACCGCCGGGCGGCTGGAGCGCGACTGTATTTTTGTTATTTTACTTTTTACTGCCAACCACCGATGCATATTTGCATTCACGTAATTGTACTAGTGACATTTGTGCCTGAAGATGGATGGCACCACCGAGGCCGGCCTAGAAAGAGATGGCGAAACGGGGGCTAGTATGAGGGAGGCCTTTGCCCGGCACCAGAAGAGTATGGGCTAAGAAAAAAATCTATTTTGTTCCAATACATTTCTTTCATTCATTATGACACTAAAGCAATAATAGCCAACTAAAATGTCGTAAGAGCAGAAGATGAATGCTTATTAAGAGAAGAACGTAAGGTCTTGGAACGCTGTAGCTGTCAGGATAGTGTGCAAGGAGTAGTGGAGAAAAGGCTGTCAGCAGGAGTGTAAAAATGACCGCGGCATTAGTAGTTTTGAGTGTTGTCGGCAAACTATATGCGAAGGTTTGCAGGCAGGATTTAGAGAGAGAATGGGCTGTATGGATCAGATCTCCTTAAGGTGTATAGCCGAAAAACATCTGGCAAAGCACAAGAAAGTCTATGTTGCTTTCGCATGCAATGCATGCTTTTACATGGAAAAAAATATTTTAAATAAATATTTACAATGGGCCTTAAACTAGAGGTATATAATAATTGAAATGTACCTGAACTAGAAATAAACCTTCGTGTATCTCATTCAATGCTTATACATATACATACACTACAAAAGCTGCTGCTCGCAACTTTGTCCGCGTGAAATTTCTTGTTCCCCGTCCCACCCCGTCGCATTGCATCGCCTGCCCGCGCTATTATTTCGTTTTCACTTAACGTTCTTCCTGACTTTTTTCTTTTGCTCTGTTCCTAAGGGTCCTAGCGTGATGTTAAAGCCTATATATAGCCTTCCTCAAGAATTGTGCTATCAAATTCGAAAAGATTTTTTTAAATCTGACTGGTAGTTCCAGAGCACGTTCAAACAAATAAACTTTTCAGTTTTATTATATTAGGTAGATAAATTTTATCTAAGATTCCAAACTTTATAAATAGTTAATATCTGACTGACTGAGTAATAATCTGACGATACACTATGGTTTTATTCAAATTGTTAGCTTAGTCAACAACTTTTCTGTATCATCGTACCGAAGACATATGTATTTTGGAATTATATTCTGTGATGATTTTTGCAATGAAACGATTTTAATGCACAACAGACCTTGCCGTTTCAATAAAATGTAAAGATTGCATGTTTATTTATAATGCCAATTGTAAAAAATTTAATTACCTATTTTCATGTGTTATAAACTTAAAACTACTAGTAGTAACTTTATACGTTATAGCAAAGTATGTACCTAACATAAATTAAAAAAAGACTTTTTGTAAATGTTGGCGGTCTTAGAGCGGTTCTGGACTACATCCGATCTGAATCCGAGAAATGTCGGTCAGAAATAGCTATAGTACTACATATTTGTATGAGGGGTTGCGCGTACTAGATCCGAACTCTGTCCGTCCGAATTTAGAACATTCCTAATTCGAATTGAACTCGGATCTTGAATTTGGATTCGGATCGGATGCAGTGCAGAAGCGCTCTTAGGCGACCTCGTTATAATCAATAGAATTTATGTATATTGTTTCAGCTATTTTCTGTGCAGTTCATTCTTGATTGCCTGTTTTGTGGTTGCTCGGACAGTATGTGGAGGGAAGAACTGTGGTCGACACTATCTGTATGTATGTATGGTGTGGCCTGGCGCTTGGTACGGGCACTGAAATCTCTAAACAAGGATTCGAATGCATTTGTTTGGATAAATGGAAAATAAACGTACCGGTTCTGCATGTAAAGGGGTGTTAGGGCTGTGTAGCGTCACCGTGGCTGTTTAACTTATACATGGATAGACGTCTGACAGATTTGAAAGAGGGTGAGTGTGGATTGAGGATGAGCGAGTTGCTTGTCAAATGCCTTCTCTACGCAGACGATCAAGTTCTACTAGCGTCGTCAGCAGAACAGTTGCAATGCATGGTGACTGTGATGGATGAAGCATGTAATTTCATCTTATATGCTTAAATGTGAATAACACGAAGGTGATGGTGTTTCAAAGGGAAGAGGATGTGTCAGTGTGTGATGTAAAAATAAATGATAAGAGTGTAGGAAGTGAATTAGTTTGTTTATTTGGGGAGTCTGTTTACAAGAGATAGAAACATTGATGAAGAGGTGGAAAGGAGTGAATGCGGGAAATAAAGTCAATGGTGCTATTCATGTGATTGTCACCAACCAGTCAATGTCCAAAATGGCTCGACTGGCTGTTCACGTTCACAATGGTGTGCTGGTGCCTACGCTTATGTACGGTAGTGAATGTTGGGTGTGGTAAAAGAGGCATACAAGTAGGATAAATGTTGTGGATATGAGTCCCTTGCAAAGTATGTGTGGTGTAAGATTGAGAAATGATGTGACAAGACAACGTTGCGGTTTAAAGGATGTGACAAAACATTAATAGAGAATGCTTCGATGATATTTTGGTCATGTTGAGAGAATGATTGAAAGGCGACTAACAAATGGTATTTCCAAGGCAGATGTGAATGTGGAAACGCCGGGAGGACACCCTAGAAGGACTTATTCTGACCTTATTGGGCATGTTTTGCAGAAAGGTCAAGTGCGTAGTGGTTGCAACCGGCGTGCGTTTATGTTCAGATGTGTGAACGTAAACGAAGCAAAAGTATCATAGTGTGTAAGGATAGTAGCAGGTGGCGTTCTGTAGTTACTACCTACCCCCGTGGGAAAAAGGCGTTAGTTTATGTATGTAAAATGTCGTATTGATTTATTTATGCGAAGCGAACGAATGAACTCTCTCGTTTCTCCCTGATAGCTTATTTAATTTTCCTATCTTTAAGGCGATTAAGGTATCGTAGCTTTTCAATTTCTTTTTAATCTTTTCTACATTTTAATAATCTTTCCCAATGCAGGGCAAAGCCCTCATCTCATACATTTCAACCTTTAAGTATTTGAGTTATCTTTTCGTGTAACACAACTTATCTATTCGATCACAAAGCTTGGCACATTCAGCGATTTCAGAACATTCTTCTCGATTGACCTCGATGGTATCGTGGTCGCGCGACTGCAGAGGGGTTCTAATTCTATTCCTAGGTCGGTCTAAGTTTTATTGGGTTTTTCCATCAAGACTTTCTCAGTGGCAGGCTTGTAGTCTGTTTTTTTTTCTTATTAATGCCAATAGGCTCAGCCTCTATCTATTACATGGAACTACATTGGTGAAAGGACAGAATTCTATGACTTGTCGGGGTCGAGTTGTCCTGGGGTTGAATTGTCACGGGGTCGAGCTGTCTGAATCGAGTTGTCCTGTGGTTGAGTTGTCTTTGTCGAATGGTCCGGGTTGAGTTGTTCTGTGGCTGAATTGTCACGGGATCGAGTTGTCCTGGGATTGAATTGTCTCTGGGTCGAGTTGTCTTGATACCAAAGGACTTATCTTTTTATGGAATACAATATTGTTATATAAGATTGTTTGATATTTTTGCAATCTCAATCGACTAAATATGTTTGGTAGAAAAAACCGGCCAATAGCGTGTCGGACCATGTACAATATAGGGTTCCGTAGTTGGGATGAATTTATCCCAAGAACAAACTTAACTTGAAAAAATGTTCTCCCATACATCGTCACAGTCAATTCCTAACTGCAAATGAAAGTTTATAATCGCAAATAAATATTTTTTTATGTGATCAAACTACATATTAACGATTCGGACTTTGCTTTACTTGTGCTGTGAGAACTTACTTCTTGACAAATTTCATGTACCCAATAGGGTACTTCCCGTTGAACTAGAATCTAAAAAAGCTTTAAAAAAGTAAAATCAATGCAACAAATAAATTCTAATTTTATTAAATTTTATTTGCGAGTATCAAAATATGTCGTATAAAAAATGGCCGTTTTTATTTGTTGCGTTGACTTTACTTTTTTAGAGCGCCAAGGGACCGTAGATTTACGTATTTGATATTAATTTCAACTTGATACCTCCACGCGTTCCTGAAAAAAGGGTCTTAATAGTTAGACAGACGGACGGACAGCGAAGTGATCCTATAAAGGCCTCTCCGCACACATCAGTGCCGACACGTGACAGACAGTGCCGTACCTACCGGTCTATTCTATAAAATTCTCATCGTGAAAATTTTGGTGAAGTGACCTTGAAGTGAGTTCTCATTCTACCTGGTGCAAGGGGTTGACACTATTGACAGCTCACTTCAAGCTCACTTCACCTAAGTTTCCACGATGAGGTTTTGACAGAATAGATCGGTAGTTCAGTTCCGTGACGTGCTATTCGTATACTTGAAGTACCTATCGCAGTTTCACGTGCTTGAAGAATGCCTCGATATTCAAGAGCTGTATTCTTAGCAGCGATTGCTTTTATTAGATGAAGACGAAGAAATTTATGTGAGAAAAAGGCAATGTGTTCATAACGCGTGGAGCAAAAGAAGAAGGAATTAGTGTCCATATACGTTCTATGCGAAAGATTAATTGGAGGATGTAATTGTAAACGAACCAATTCTATCAACTTTTCTTCGTTCATCTTGGAATACTGCGACCGAGTCAGGCAAAATATTGTCCGCAAACAATTTATGTTGGATCACTGAACGCGTCGGAGCGTCACTGATGGGTTCGAATGGTGTCTTAAGAAATGTATGAAACAATATTAATTTTCTCTGATACTGTACGGTACGGAAATGCCGGGCACGTGTCGGCACTAATGTGCGCGGATAGGCCTTAAGGGTTCCGTTTCATCATTTTGAGTTAAGGAACCCTAATAAGGATCTGGCTGGATTCCTATTCAGTGTGACTTTTTGGCAAGGTGACAAGTACATATCAACTACCGTGCTCCTCGCGCTTTACTTGACGACTGTCTGAGCAATGTGAGCTGTTTTATTGCATAGTTATGTTTTACACTGGCGAATGTTCGAGATATGGAATTCTGTCACTTGAATGAGATGGATTCAGGATGAAATCCGACACGGTGAAGTAGAACCAAAATCATTGTCGTTAGGGCAAAAATATATATGCCTGTAGCTGGTACAAAACCATGTAAGTAGCCTGCATGCCAATGTGTACCACAATTAGCCTCTGATTGGTTAATGTCACAAAAGAATGCAAGCTACTTGCATAGTTTTGTACCAGCTACAGGCATGTGTATTTTCGGCCTTATAGTGAGCCCTTGATAATTGTTGTACTCTTGATTAGAGTATCTAATAACCGGTGCCTGAATTAAGAATTTGAAGTTAATTACTTGCGTTACTTACTTACCGTCCGAGAACCAAAAATTCGGAGACATGTGATATCTACCAACCCGCACTGATCCCGCCTGGTGGATTACGGCCCACTCCCTCTCACAGAGAGGAAGCCTGAGTCCCAGCTGTGGGAACGTTATGGGCTAATTATGCACCTGTATTTTTTATATTATCTTATCGTGGGAAGAGATGAAAGCCTATATTTCACTCTCTATTATTATGCGTGATAACATAAAATAATTTATGTCTCGAATAAAGAAGACGTTACAAACAAAGTAAAATTAATTTAAGGTTTTTATACTAATTTGATAGCATTCGTGAGTAGATATAATTCATGCACATTTTTTTTTTTTGGTAGAGTAAAAGAGAAATAAAATATTTACAGGCGCTGTGATGGGCTGTGAAATGTTTCTGTTTGTGTTTTATGGGCGCCCCCGTCTGGCGTACTTCCAAAGTGTTGCGTTTTCATCGCGGAAGGACGTATCAGCGGGGTTATTGCGTAACACACATACAATGACAATCAATGGCAATGCCTTTCATTTTGACAGTTCATTATCTTGTATTAATGGTAGGAAGATGATTATTTTAGGTCTGAGAGAATATAGAATGTGAAAAAGCCGTGTAAAAATAAAGATAGATTTTTTTTTAAAGCGGTGCCCATAAAATCTTCAAGAAATTAAAAAAATATATTAAAGCTCGAAAATTATCGAGAATCGCGGGACATATGTGGGGTATTTTCGAATACCCCTGGGCACGAGAATCTAATTTTTTTATGACGTTACTATTTGCATCATCCTGTTGGTATGTTTCACTAAATTTTCGAATACCCCTGGGCACGAGAATCAAATTTTTTTTAATGACGTTACTATTTGCACCATCCTGTTGGTATGTTTCACTATATTTTCGATTACCCCTGGGCACGAGAATCAATTTTTTTTTTATGACGTTACTATTTGCACCATCCTGTTGGTATGTTTCACTATATTTTCAAATACCCCTGGGTACGAGAATCTAATTTTTTTTTATGACGTTACTATTAGCACCATCCTGTTGGTATGTTTCACTATATTTTCGAATACCCCTGGGCACGAGAATCTAATTTTTTTATGACGTTACTATTTGCACCATCCTGTTGGTATGTTTCACTATATTTTCGAATACCCCTGGGCACGAGAATCTAATTTTTTTTATGATGTTACTATTTGCACCATCCTGTTGGTATGTTTCACTATATTTTCGAATACCCCTGGGCACGAGAATCTAATTTTTTTTATGATGTTACTATTTGCACCATCCTGTTGGTATGTTTCACTATATTTTCGAATACCCCTGGGCACGAGAATCTAATTTTTTTTATGACGTTACTATTTGCACCATCCTGTTGGTATGTTTCACTATATTTTCGAATACCCCTGGGCACGAGAATCTAATGTTTTTTATGACGTTACTATGTATTTGCACCATCCTGTTGGTATGTTTCACTATATTTTCGAATACCCCTGGGCACGAGAATCTAATTTTTTTTATGACGTTACTATTTGCACCATCCTGTTGGTATGTTTCACTATATTTTCGAATACCCCTTGGCACGAGAATCTAATTTTTTTTTTAGGACGTTACTATTTGGACCATCCTGTTGGTATGTTTCACTATGGTTCGGCTCACAAAAGAATTCGTTCCGATAGTTTTTTAATCGTCAGATAACTTCTATCTGAGCAATAAAATTGCAGTTTGACAGCTTTTGGATAGAACATGTTTCGAACTTTATTAATTTATTCTTTAGATAAAAGTAAAAAAAAAGTTTATTTGTTACTAAAATAAATACATTAAAATATGACATGCACTCAACATCACAATCTTACAATTTAAATGTATTAAGTACAAAGAATTGATCCTAACTCCCAAACAAGGCCTAGGCCTGTATTTTGGGGGTCAGAAAAGAAAGTGATCGGACGGTCGAAAAATCGGCTGTTATTCTATCCTATTTTGGACTGTAACATCCCACTACTGGGCAAAGACCTCTACGATTTTCAAAAGTAGAACATTGTTAAAGTGACAAGATAGAAGATCAGCCTGCAATTTGTGACGGCAGGATGCAGCCGTCAGGAAACGTACTTGGCCAAATAAATTGAGATGTGAACATTGATTAGCTGCCTATGCAAGTGATCGAACTCTGAAGAGTATCTTTCATTCCGTAGTTTTAAAACAACATAAACATCATATCATAACATCTCGCCTGTTTTCACACACGCCTCTATCAAACCATTCGGAGAAAACATAAATAAAACATACCTATTATAATAGTACACCCACATTTCGCCAGTTATGTGTAAGACCCATGTAATAGGGGGAGAGCCTATTGCCATCTACCGGGCACACATCCAGCTTCCGGGCTGCTACTGAGAAATTCCTGATGGGAAAACCCAATAACCTAACACTTTGCCCAACTCGACCGATTCCAAGAATCGAAACCAGGATCTCATGCTCAGCTGTAGCGCTTGCGACCACTAGAACGTTTTGATTAATCAGCGCAATCTGATTTCCTTCATTCTGCTATGCTGAACGGTAAACCGCGGGTTTTTCTACTGGGTTCTACTGGAATAGTAGGTCTAGTGGAATCTATTGGGATTTTCTCAGTGGTAGTTTAAGGGAGCAGCTCAAAAGTATGTTGTGCCCGTGTACAGCCTGCTCTGCCCCCTGCGCTTCAATACAGGCGTGATAGTAATATTATATCACAATTATTTAAAGGCGACATTATGAAGGTATCACGCAAAGCGAATGCCGTTAACAGAATGTAAACAATAAAACTACTTAGCTATAGCGACAGATTTAAATGTCTGCTTGTACCTCAATCTTTAATTAGGGAACGCGATGTTTTATTATGTGCTGATTATCATCAGCATTAGCACTAACAATTTTTTTGAATTGTAGAAAAAAAAAAAAAACTAAAGTAAAAGTTGTAAAGTTTTGTTGTATAGGGCCCTGGAGTCGCATTGCGCGGAAACCTTATACCTACAATGCAATGCGAGGCTAGTTAATACTGGTGGAAATGTAGGCGTCATCTTCGTAACGATCATTCCATTTCTATACTTTATATAAGCTTCGACCAGAATTCGGCCACGTCGACTGCGTTAGCATTGATCTGTATAGATTGAATCGGTGCAGGGTAGGTATGTCTTTTCGTCGTTCTAATAACCATATTAATTATTAAACCATTTGTTTCAGAATGCCAATACAGGCGCCTCAATGGACGGATTATTTGAACTGTCCAGTGTGCTGCCGCGAATTCGGCGCGCCGCCGCGCAGCCCCATTAGCCTCGGATGCGGCCATACACTATGTAGACACTGCCTCAAACACTTACACAGAAAACAATGTCCGTTCGACCAGGTTAGTTCTACTTATGTACGAAAGCCTCGTATTCATGGTATAAAGAAAAGCTAAGCAACAGCTGCGAAAGATGCATGCATGCAAACATGCAGCAACATCAAACGTTGTTGGAAACCACAGAGCACGGAATAAATCCGCGCCGGTAGCATCTAAAGACAGCAGGCAGTACTAATTAAATCCGTCGGATTTAAAACGTCATTAATGTGTCGTATTGCGAACAAAAAGTGACACGCGGGGTTTGTGTGGAAAGTGCCAATGCCATAACAGTGGCCGTCGAGGCGTCTCCGGTGCTCTGTGCTGAAAACAATGTTTGCATCAACTTTTTCAATTGCCAGCAACACTGCAACTCTCCGTGTTGCCAGCAACACAAAACTATGTTGCTGCAACAAGCTTGCGCAACTTTTGGTTAGCATGAAACGGGGCTTTACAGTGCTAAAGTTAGTCTTGTCCAGATTTATAAAATCTATACCTTCTATAAAATGCGTGTTTGCCGAGGTCGGTCCGTGGATGGGTCAATCCATAAAGATGGTGATGTGGATACTTCTGTAGATCGTCATCATTATGTACGGATAGTGAAGCCCAAAAGTCTGACAACCATGGTTGTGGAGGTCAGATGGGCAGTCGCTCCATGTAAAATACTAATATTCAGCTCCATCCGGTTAGACTGGAAGCCGACCTCGACTTAGCTGAGAAAAGGTTAGGCAGATGATGCATTCAAATACACGACCTACGTAAAATTACGGTGGCTTCACTTATACCTATTAATGTAAAATATATTACTATAAGCAACTTTCCGTCAACCTTTTTTTTTGATGCATGCTGTTTTAAAATCAGTTCGGCAAAATTAAGCAAAAGGCCAACAGACAGATTTTGCCTCCATTATCCACTCATCATGTTTATTGACCTTACACTGTGTATTTCTTTATTTGTGCGTCACTTAAGCATTCCTTTTTTTATTTTTGTAATAAAATATGTATCTCTATTCTAGACAATGATAGAGATGCAGATTAAATGTGCTCCAGTGGTGGTGTGGTGTGGTGGTGATGTGTGGTGGCGAGACTGTATGGTCCATCTCTGGACATGGGCCTATGGGCCCTTGGCTTTCCATACTTCTCCAAGAGCTTATCTTGGCGACACTATTTGATAGAATTGTTTGGATACCCCGAGGGCGACCTTGAACAGACGACTATTGCTAGTTTCATCGTACGCTATAAGATAGGATAAAAAGCTCAAAATACACCACAAACTGAATACAGTCGGAATAAGACCGAGATAGTTATCTACAAAACGCAGTGCTTCAGAAACTAGTCTTCAAACGCAATGTTTAAAGAACTGTTTGTTATAGTCGGGAAAGGATTCGTTGGCGGTTAAAAGTCGAGAAATTCACGTATTCTGAACTAACTATAGAGGGGGTGAGCAGCGTTGGCGGGGCGGTACCCGTGATACAGCCAGCTCCGCCCATATCTACCATGGAGAGCAATTGCTAAGTCCGGCTCGGTAACAGCCTACTATGTTGAGGTTGTATCCTTAAAATAATTCAGTATTTTTTCAAACTTCAAACCTGTAACAAGCAGTTGGGAAGTTTCAGTTACCGGACTTCGTAACTTTTTTCAATCGTCTATTTTCTTTTTTTCCGTATCTGACGATTATAAAGTGGGTTCGGTGTACGTACTGTAAAGGCAAGGCCAGTTCAAAAAGAAATCGATTTTAAAGTCATCCTTTGTCACGCATTGCTTAGCGATTGAGTTGTAACTATCATCCATAGGCAAAACAATTTCTGTTTATTTTGGCCTATTTTGAAACTTGGCTCCTCAGTTTCCACAGCTATATTTTAAACGAAATAATACAGTAAGTAAGCATGCAATTCTTACTAATTGAACTAATGAAAACAGGAAGTTAACAGCAGCTATCTTTTCTACAATATCATCTTAATCCTAATATTATAAATGGGAAAGTAAGTTTGTTTGTTTGTTTGTTACGCTTTCACGCTAAAACGGCTGAACGGATTTGGATGAAATTTGGCACATGGGTAGACCATGACCTGGAGAAGGACATAAGCTACTTTTCATTCTGGATCACAGACGAAGTCGCGGGCAACAGCTAGTACATTCATAATTGCTAGGTACCAAGCCTCGTTTGTTTGGCGTTTTCATTAGCCGTCCGCCGACGCGATGACGCCTTTTGACATTTTATTTTATTACTTTTTTAAGAATTTTGTTTGTGTCAGGGGTTTTTTAAATTGTATATTTAACTTTTAGTTCCTGCTTTTTAAACTATATATACCTATTACTAGTAGACACGCTACGATCGACACGTGCTTAGCTTAAATCTGCGTAGCTGTACATATTTCCCCACAGTAAATTTAGTCTAATTTACCCTCATTTCTTTTTGCTACTCCACCATCAAACCCTGATTACCATCTTTCCATAACCTCTTAATTATGACCATTCCAATGAGCTCAAACACGTCACCTTTGCTGTAAGTTGGTGAGGGAGTTGAGTATCCTACAAATTCCAGGTGATGCTGCAGCATCCGTTCAAGGTTAGTATGTTATTCAAATATCATTGGAGTAACATAATACCAAATTTCGACTCGATCAGACCTGTGGAAGATGCTCACATCCATTCATCAACTAGAAAAGAGCTGATGATCTTCAAACGGCTGAATGGATATTCTTAAGAAAGAATAGTAGAATAGTGTGTGTGTGTGTGTATGTAGTGTGTGTAGTATAGCGTGGAAGAGTATTCTATTCTATTCTATTCTTGAATCATAGCTAAGAACACAAAAAAATCTAAATCGTTTTAGTTGTTTGGGAGCTACGATGCCACATAGATACACACGTTAAACTTATAACACCCCTCTGTTTCCGTCGGAAGTTAAAAGAAAAATTATAATAGCAGCTGTTTTCTATCCGCCAGTAATCCCAGACGTCTGAAAAAAACTTTTGATTCAATACAAATATAAAGCCGACTTTATTCCTTTTCATTTAATCCACGTCTTCACCTTTCCTGCGCGTTTTTCAATCTGCCTAGCTTTTTCCTAACTATGTTGGGGTCGGCTTCCAGTCTAACCGGATGCAGCTGAATACCAATATTTTACATGGAGTGACTACCTATCTTGGATTGTTACCCAGTAACTGGGTTCATGGTATCATGTTTGATACCCCTTGCCAGACTGGTGGTTGTCAGACTTTTTGGACTTCTGACTACCCGTAACGACTGTCAAAGATGTACGAATGACAGCCGGGACTAACTGTCTGAGGCACGGAAGGGTCTTGATAAGTAATGTATGGGCAAGCGTAGCTTAACCTTCGATCGACCCGTGTGGCTGTTATTATTTAGCCTCTCGAGCCCCTCTTTCCCGCGCGTTTTTATTGCTCCTAAATACCAGATCGAGAATTCCCGGAAATAAAACTGATTTTGGTTTAAAGACAAAAACTTACTTATCTCATTACCCTGTTGTATTTAGATGCTGATAGGTAGAACTCTAACTGCTAGACCATTTAATAACTTGTTAACTTTTACCCCAACACGCGGTTGACTTTTCAGCACCACCCTATTTTCGGTTTAATTTTGAGCTGAATCAAAGTTTAGCCTAAAGTTTTAACGTTCGAGTGAGGCACGTTACGTAATATCTACGTATAGATTATGTTGAGTAACTAAGGAGCCACCAACGGCTTCCCACGCGTCCGTTCCTTACGCTAAAACTTCCCCCGAACAGTACTGTATGACCTCGCAACAGAATAAATCCAATAACAGATTAGTAAGACAGGATCAGTGACAGGCTATTATAAGGTCTACTTTAAAAGAACAACATCAAATAGTTACGGCCTAAAGTATTCATTCAACGTTGAAAACTTCCTGCGGCTTTAAATCAAATTCTATTCCTATCAGCTGCGATGATAGCCGAGGCTTATTACATTAATTTTTCATGAAAAGATTTTATATGAAGAGTGGCAGCAAAAATCTAATTATAGAAAAATCCTTCCTGCGATAAGAAATTATCAGTTCTCTCATTTTTACATGACAATGATCCATAATTGGCATCAGAGCGGAGGATCTATTGAGACCAGCGAGGAATTGGGTCAGCGCAGCGGCTCTCCACTCAGTAACGTGTCTGTTAGCGTTTTGTGCAGTTTAGTTGTTTAACACGTTCGTTGCTGGCGAAAAATTCTGATAAGTTTATCCTTTGTGGCCGCTTTCTGTCGATGGCTCCCTGGGCCCTTTGTCCGAAGCCTTTGATCTCTCTCGACAAACACGTGTCGGCGAGCGTGCTCGCATTTGTTCTGTTAGGTCATTGCTGGCTTGTCTATGGTGCTAAGCGTGAGGAGAGCATGCCAGCATGACTGTATCTGGCATGAAGGCAAGCTGGGTGTGCTCCTCTGTCTTGAAGTACGTACTTATTAGTATAATCTATTTTGCGTACTCGGATCAAGCCGGTATACTTTATGTGGGTGGCTTGCTGCATCTTTTTAGTCATCCTTCACAAATATCTATTTAGATAGATAGAATACACTTTATTATGTACACCATAACCGCACGGCTTGAACTGTAAAAGACTTGTCATAAAAGCTGGTGGAATGCATCGGCATCTCTAGTCTCAAGGTTTCCGATGACCTCGGATATCTATGTGTGTCATGAAGGAACTTGAAACGTTCTTTAAGATAAGAGAGGGTTGTAGGATTGAACAGAATACTGTCGAAATGAAATAAGTTATGAGAATTCTGGCGAAGATGTATGGGAAGCCACTTGAGCTTTGTACGAAATTCAGAAATATGAGCATATTTACGCAGGCCAAATATAAAATCTTATGCAAAAGTTTTGAAGTCGCTCAAGTTTATTAGTATTATTTATTTAGTATTTAGTCCATTTTCTAAACACTACCGAACGATGCCGGTCTCTGCTTACCACCTACAGCCTGAATAAAGCCAGTGTGTAAACCTTTACCCCGCGAATTTTGTATCAATTAATAGCATTGTTTTCCGCCAAACACGTGTTGCTATGCGGAGCGAAAGCCTACAAACGATCCGAACAGTACCGTGCGTCATGTCGAGTGGTTTTTGTCTGAGCCGTGTCATAGTTGTCCAATTTTAGGATAACCTCGTTATCTGTGAAATGAGTGAAAACGCGTCGTTATGTTGGTGCTAAACTTAACTCTTTACCTATGGGAAAACAATTTCATTGATGACTAATTATCGAGAATCAAACAGTACTTAATTTGCACTGTTTCAGCTGCACGCTTCTACAGATTTTAAATAAAACATTCTATGTATGTGTCAAAATACAGTGCTGTAACCCTAACTTTCTGCTCAATCATGAATACTAGTGAAAGTAAAACAAAAACCAAAATATATGTCTTCAACGTTTCAAATCTTAATTCGTTTATTTACCCATCCGTTTCCGGCTTCCTGTAAATTTCCGGCACTTTTTCTCGGGAATTTACAGTCGCAATATTTAGGGAAATTGGCAATAAGAAAAGCAATGACAAATTAACGATATTATTGGTTGTTGTTTGCTTGTCTAACAAATTTCTATAAAATGGGTGACAGATGGAACTCACGTCGACGGCGACGGTTGAAATTCAGTTGCCGGTATGACCATGTTTCCTACTTTCGTAAAGGAAACGCATATTTAACGGGTTGCGAGTGATTTTTTAAAATATTGAAAGATAAAATGTCTCCCATAGACGACCATAATGAACTTATAAGTAGCAGCGTTTGTAGACCAAAATAGTAAATTTTACTTTCGGGTTCGGTTACCAAACTCGTTTATGAAGTCCGTGATATAGTAAAGCTGAGATAGGTATTGAAATTAATCTCTTGAAATCAGAATAATATAAGGAGATGTCTGTTTAACAAAAGCATTTAGAACTGGAGAACCATCTGTTGTTATATCTATTACATGCATCACGATGGCTATAACTGTGGTGTGATCGGTTGTACGTAAATACCATGATGTCTAGGCGCGCGTCAATATTTATCCATCAGACCGTAGCCTTAATCGCTTTAGTGTGTAAGTAGACGAAAAAGTATCCAGTTGCGATTTATGTTTTACATTTTGGCGTTCACCTAGTGAGTCCCTTTGCATTGTTGCCGGGCGGGTGCTATGTTTGGTTTGACATGGATAGATTATAAACTACCGAAAATTAATACGTTATATTGTAAGCAGTATGCATCCGGTACGGTACGGCTTTAATAATCCTTTCATATCCTAAGCGCACGTCTTACCTACTATTATCGCGGCCCCCGGTCTACTCCTTGATATGCAATGGTCTCTGTAGCCACATGAAACATGAGGCTCCAGGGGCCAGTGCAAATCTTTGGATTCATTTGAGTAATCGAGTCTGTCTGGTCAAACTACGCTGGGGACGGTGCATTTCATTCATTAATGTATTGAAAGCAGTATGGTACAGTTCACAATTTATTGACAGTTTACAGTCACATGAGATACACTATAAACTAACAGTGTTCACAATCATACGGTGACATATTCGTGTCTTTTCCGTTACTGACGAACCAAAGCAGAAAGGGTTGTTTGTGGTTATTGTGCTATTGAAGTCAATAACCATTGATATTTTTAAGCTGATGTAATTATTTTTATTGGTCTCATACGTGTTTGTCCTCCATCTTGTCTGATGGTATAGGTACAGGGTGTATCAGAAAGGTGTGGTCCAAATTAAGGGTGTGGTACAGAGAACAGACCATCAAACTGAACAACTTTTTCCACGGAGCCAACGTCGTTATTTCGACAAAATAATCAGGCGTTCCATACAAAACTTCAATACCTAGTCGACCCAAATGTATGGGACGACTGATTATGTTTTCGCGATTACAATGTTGGTCCCATGGAGAAAGTTGTTCAGTTTGATGATCTGTACCACACCGTTCATTTTGACCACACCTTTCTGATACAGCCTGTATAAGCGATGCGATGATGATTGATGTAATTAGCTATTGGTAATGCACGTAGCTGTAATAGTAAGGGTCATTGAAAGGTGTTTAGATTCTGAT
This sequence comes from Fissipunctia ypsillon, assembly GCA_947568875.1. Taxonomy (NCBI): domain Eukaryota; kingdom Metazoa; phylum Arthropoda; class Insecta; order Lepidoptera; family Noctuidae; genus Fissipunctia; species Fissipunctia ypsillon. The sequence continues at coordinate 30,005,883 of OX387643.1, forward strand.
TGTTTTTCTAATATCTGTTGGCTCTGTTGCCATTGCTAATGGGGCCGATTTTTTAGGGTTCCGTAGTCAACAAGGAACCTTTATAGTTTCCCCTTGTCCGTCTGTCTGGTCCGTCTGCCCGAGGCTTAGCTCAGAGGCTCTTAGTACTAGAAAGCCGTAATTTGGCACGGGAATACATATTAATCACGCACGCCGAGAAAGTGGTAAAATAAAATCTTGAAAAAAAATCAATGAGTTCACAGCAGTAGTGTACAACTTGTCCCGGAAGTAACGCACAACCTCTTAAGGGGTCACTCTAATAATTTTTACTATGGGACCAAAACTGAAATCGCAAAAAAACAAATCAGTTGTTCCCTACATTTTGACAAGTTATGCGCACATAAATGTAAGGAACAGATGATTTTTTTTCGCGATTTCTGGTTTGGTCCCATAGTAAAAAGTTGTTCATAATGATGACTACAATGACCACTTACGAGGTTGTGACTTAACTACGGGACATGTTGTATATAGCGACGCACATAGGAGTATTTGTACTAAAAACCTGGCCAATATTATTTCGTGACATCTATGACGTGGAAACTAATAAATAAATAAATTAAGATAGTTTTCAAACGTTTATAATAATAATATTAGTAGTTAATATAATAAAACAAAAAAATCAATCATCGAAATCAGATTCATCGTTTTCATCTGTTGTTGTTGTATTGTGTTCTTCGTCACTGCTTTCTATTGATGCATTTTCTGCGTCAGGGAGCAAAAGACTTATGGTTTCTGAACAGAATGGGTTACTTTTCTTCCGTGGTGGTTTTCTATTGCTACTTAAAAATGGGTCTGACGTTAGTAACAATCTATTTAAGATGTCCCTGTTACATTTTACTCTGTCAAATTTTCGCGAGAAGTTTTGCCTGTAGAGCCTGAAGTGCTTATTTCTAGCTTCGGCAGCTTCTTCAGAGAGCTGCCCAATTGGTAATATAGATTGAGATATCACTGTTGCACCATGCATTAAAATTTTATGAACGGTAGGCGACATTGGGTGCCATTCATATAACTGCACGTACAAAGTAGCAGTTTCATAGGTGTATGCTTCAAACTTCTTTACATCAATCGCGTGACCACTTGAAATTGCTTCTAAGATTACTTTGAATCTGTAGATCAATGTGGAATCTATTCCAGTTATTTGAGAAGCTGTTTCGGGATCAGAAAAAAATCTTCTCGATGTATTTCCATCATTACTGTTCCCGAACCCTGCTTTCGGCATATCCACTAAAAGGCCCATTTTCTCCCGAAATGCTTTTTGTATCATTTCTTTCCTCTCCTTTACAATTCTTTTATCTACCGTTGACCTTATTTGCCATTTTTTAACCCCAAGTTTGTAAGACACATGTAATAAGGATTCAAAGAAACGTATTCGTGCGTGGAGAATCGATAGCCCGAATTTTAGACTTTCTGGGTCTACTTCCATTCTTCTGGTTAAATTATTAAAATTTTTGGAAGTTAGCCCACAAATATAGCACCTCATAGTTGAAGACGTATTGGTAGCTGCATTGCATACCTTGGCGTCCACCATTGTTGGTAGTAATTTATGTGTTACGTAAATTATTCCTCTGGATGTTGGTATTTCTGTTTTTGTTAATTTTTTTGCTTGATTATCTATATATGCAAATTCTTCATTAGTTATGTCCTTGGTTTTGCTAATAAATCTTATTCTAATAGGTCTGCAGAATCTTGGAGATGAAGGCAGTGGATTTTGCCATATAATTTTTTTTTGTCCATTATCTGTGGTTTCTAATCGCAATGGTACGAGAGAACTCTGAAATATGTTCGCGTCACTGTCCGCAATATTTTCAAATTTTTGCTTATATTGCGATTGTTGAGAACCATCGCAACCCCATTTTATAATTAAAAGAAAATTTTTCTTTTCTTCTTCAGTACAGCTGTATATTACATCTTCCAAATATTTACACAACCGTAAACATGTATGGTTGAGTAAATCTTGTAAGAGAACTTCCACACAAGTCTCTGTAACTCTCATTGACTGTTCTACTGGATAGCAATCGGTTTTTGCTTTTTTTATCAAAGAGTAGCAAGGGTATATATTTTTATTTGCGCTGTGTAAAATTTCCCACTGTCTTCTACTAAAATCTCCTTCGACGAAAATAGCTAAGGCTTCAGATGGTGAATGCTTTTTTATTTTACTTTGATTATTTGAAGAAATAACTTTTCGAAACTTTGTAGCTCTTGTTGGAGTCAAAGTGATGTCTTTTATTATTTTAGATGCATCCTTATTTCCTCCGGCACGTTGACTCATTTGAGCAGCATAAGTCAACTCATCTGTCGATACAGCATCTCGTAGACCTTTTGTTTTTCTTCGCTTGGATCTATCACTGGATTCCCCGAATTCCTTTGAAGGACGACCCGGTTTTCCTATAGTCGAGAGGGCGAACTTGAGAGTATTTTGAAGCCAATGTTCATTTTTTTTTAGAAAGCGGTCATGCTTGTAGTTTGATGCTACCCATTTTCGTTTAAATTCACATTTGAAATGGCTCAACGTATGTTTTAATGTCTCCAGCTCACTTTCTGGACATTTTGTTATCTGTATAATTTTTTTTTCCAAAAATAGCATCTTAGCATCAATTTTCTTGTCAGGGCATTCTTGCACGATATCATATAATTGCTTATTTGACATGTTCTTGAAATTCCCAATGGAATCTAAAAATAAAAAGAGAATTTACTGTAAATAATCTTGTTTTAAATCAATTGTCCATTTTGTTTGAATGTGTGCTAAACAAAATGGCGGAACAAAGCGGAATATTTTCTTTCACAATTCTCTTTAGGAAAGTCTAAACTTTATTTAAAATAATAGATCATTACTTGGAAATGCTCGGAACACATACAAAACCGCTTCTTATTTTTTTTTTTTAATATACATTGATATTATTTTAGTATCCTTTGCGAAATTAAAAAAAAAAAACATTTGTGAGTCCATAACTTAAATGAAAAGATGTTATTTATGTTGTTACATACCATTAACTTCCATATTCGTCGTGTTTATCCCACCAACTATTAACAAAACGACTAAAACAGCAAATGTTAGGAGTACAAAAAATAAGGTTATCGAGAAAACAATGGACCGCACTGGACGACGACTGAGTTTCGACTACCTGTGTGCCACGCGGTGAAGGGAAAAGGGCGCGGGGGGTGCGGTACGTTATGCACAGGGTAGTTAGCTGTCAGAAAGTGATGGTTGCATTGAATTAACCCACACTTTGAATATTCGACTTATGGCCAGGTTTTTTATGCCAATACTCGTATGTGCGACGTTACAAGGAAGCTAAGTAACGCTAACGCTATGCTAGTAAGTAATAGTCGGCCAACGAATAAACGAATAATAATAATATATTTATTCAAGTTATAAAGTAACACAGAAAATACAATTTTGCTTAAATCTATGTCAAGTTCACTAGTGTTATTTGCCTGAACTAGGACATCCTGTGTTTCAGGCGAGAGGAGGTAAAAATGTATAAATATTAAGAGGTAATCAATCACTGTAATTTTACAAAATAAAATAGTCATCTAATAGGTATGTAAATAAATTCATCCCAACTACGGAATCCTTCATTGTGTGAGGTCCGACACGCACATGGCCGGTTTTTAATTATTTAATATAACCGTTTGCAATTTCATCGGGGTTTATTATTTTGAAGGGTGTAATTGTGATGTATCCGACCAGTTTATTTGCATAATTATGTATTGCAGGTCACTAAGGGGGAGTTTTGAAGGGTTCAGACTTCGGACACACATACACAAGATGTATTGAATCGAGGTTGTCAAGGCCAAGCCCGTGAATTTTTTACTCTTATCTCATCAGGATGTTTTTGATTTGTGTGTTATAAAAGGTTGAAAGTGTTCAGCAAAAGATTTTTTGCGTCCTTCAGAGTTTGTAAAGACGATTGTGAACAGTAGGATCTATAATTATCCTGTGTGTGATGTTCACACTGCTGGGACACAGGCCTCCTCTCTTTGAGAGGGAGTGGGCTATAATCTACCACGCGGGCCCAATGCGGGTTGGTAGATTTCACATGTATACATTTTTTTCTTTATTCTAGGATATGCCGTTTTCCTCACGATGTTTTCCTTCACCGTTTTGAGAGCAGTGGTGATGAAATTATTTACACAAAGCTAAGCGCCTGCCTGGGTTCGAACCCACGACCTACAACTCGTAAGTCGGGGCCTTTACCATTGGGCCACCACTGCTCATGAACAGTATACATGGTGTAAAGGACAGCCCTCCGCAGACTGATGGGGTGAATTCAGTATATCATACTAAGATGACCGGTACATGAAATTATTTCAGGAATGTTATGGGAATCCAATAAATGTGATTTGTTTTATTACCTCACACGCAATGTATTGTTACCGTGGCAAAACGTGTGTAGCGAACTAAAGCGCAGCGAGCCTTCGGCCGCCGAGTATTTCAACATCCATTGCTGATTTTTTGATTTTAGCTATTTTATTTGCATAAATGGAGTGCTGCGTATAGAGAATGTAATTTTACATTGAAATATAACTGAAAACACGAAAAGAAAATGAAAATTTTCCTGAGAAATTTTCCCGTGGAATAGGAGCTGAACGCGCCCTGTTAGTTTGCGGAGGGCGGTCCCTTACACCCTATATATACTTACGTAATCTTGTTGTAACTTGGGTGAGCTTTGTAACAATACCGTACAATTTGAGATATGGTATACAGAGTCGAAAAAAGAGATCTTTGCAGTGGGTATGCTTTGACCAGATCTTCGAATTGATCATTTCATGAAGTGTTTGACCATTTCATGAAATGGTTGTATTTACTTGTTTTTATGTTTCAGTATAATTCCCCACTACCTCAATGCATTTATTACATCTCGAAATTAACTTTTCATTACCCTGTAAAAATAACTTTCTTCCTTCTCCGAAAAATGCGCATTTATTACCGCCCTGAGCTCTTCATCGTTGGAAAATCGTTTCCCACGAAGGTCTTCTTAGGATTCCGTACCTCAAAAGGAAAAAACGGAACCCTTATAGGATCACTTCGTTGTCTGTCTGTCTGTCTGTCAAGACCCTTTTTCTCAGGAACGCGTTAAGGTTTCAAATTGAAATTAATATCAAATACGTAGGTCTTTGGTCCCTTTGAGCTCTAAAACAATCAAGCTTCTATAAATCAAAAGCTGCAAATAAATCAAAACCTGCAGGGTACTTGCCGCTGACCTAGAATCATGAAATTTGGCAAGAAGCCAAGGTCTCACAGCACAAGTAAAGGAAAAAGTCCGAAAATTGTTAATTTGTAGTTTTTCCACATAAAAAAAGATTGTTTTGCAATTATAAATATAAATTTGCAGTTCGAGAATTGACCGTGACGTATTTCAATGTATGGGAGAACATATTTTTCAGCTAAAATGTTAAGTTTGTTTTTGGGATAAATTCTTTTTAACTACGGAATTCTTCATTTTGCGTGGTCCGACACGCACTTGGTCGGTTTTTTCTTTAATTGCTTCCCGTAAATGTCGTAAAGTGGACGCGTAGAATGCTGCGTTGTTTTTGAGGCGCCGTGATTATTCGCGGCACCCATTTTGCACTGACTTTTGAAAAGTCATGAAGAATAGTGTGCACGGTACCAACGGAGAGGTGGGTCATCTCTGTTATCATTTACATCTTCATCCGGGCATCCTCCTGTATAAGCTTCGCAACTTTTTCACGTTTTCTTCCGCAGAGGCATTAACCGGGCCGTCCGAGCGAGTGTTGTCTTCAATACTCTCTCTGCCCCTTTTAAATTCATTTGACCACTTTTGATCTGTAGATAACGAAAGTGCAGAATCTTGGTAAACAGCCACCATCTCTTCGTGAATAGTTTTTCGACTTTTTCCTTGTTTGGTAAGGAATTTAGTTACAGCGTGCGTGGTGCTCGATTTTCTTCAACATTGTCACGTTAGCCATTCCAGTTGCCAGTTTCAGTTCGAGTTGACTACGGATAACTAGCAAATTAATGATCACAATTATATGTACCTGTATACCCTCGGATAGTCTAATTAATTTATTAATTAGTCAAATTACCCACATCATCAGTAAATTACCCCCATACCGAGAATACATTGAATGCCCCTTTTAGATGGCTCTTTATTAACACATACTATACAGCGAAAGGAACTTCGTTCCAACCGGGTGTCCCACGACACCTTCCGACTTTTTCGAACAAAGTTTTTTTACGCGGCTTGCGGTAGGAGTAAACTGGCAGAAATCGTCACGCGACAAAACCTTCACACTTGTATGCCCCCTCCATGCGACTTTGTTCTGTAATCCGAAACTGCTTCATGGGCCTGTATTAACAAGCCCATAGTACTACCTACGTATCGTTTTATTAAAAAAAAATCGCAAATGAATGGGTGAATGGGTTCCATTTGAAATACAATCTTCCTATGAAATGGACGTTCCTTTTGTATGGGCACATAGTTCTTAAAACATTTTTTTTTGTATACGTAAGAAACTAATAACCCACAGGAGGACACCTAGCTATTTATTTAACCGGAAATTTTCATCGATATAGTGTTAATAGTCTCCGAGTAAAATGGCTGTTCGTCATGTCCGTCTATCCGTGCATCCGGACGCACGGAAAGAGGGTCATGACGAAATTAAGGATTGTTTTTTTTACGGATTATGAATATCGAGTTTATAATTGGCATGAAACTGATGTTTATAAGAATAACCGCCGCTGGGTTCCGTACGATGAATATGTTGTATAAAATGTATTGTACCAATAATATTTATCTCAAGAACATACTTAAAATATTCTAGTTGAAAAACATATTGTCCCATACTTTCCAACTGCAAATGTAACTTTGTACGCACTATATTATTCAGAGTAAGCCCATAGACTTTTTATAAGTTTTCCTGGAACCTATAATCAAAGAACTACCTATTTATAGTATTTTTTTCAAAATTTTAGGCTCAGTGGTTTTGGTGATAAGGGTGGGGGGGGGGGGGTAAAATATAAGCCCTTTCGTTTGATATGTCACACGGTACAGTTTGTCAAACTTTTTTTAAATTTTCTAATTTTCTCTCCAAAAGTGAGTCCATATTTTTATTTACGTTACATGTCCGTATTTGGGTTACAGAAATTCAAATGTGTACCAAATTTCAACTTAATCGGTCCAGAAGATTCGAAGCAAATTGGCTGTGACAGACCGACACACAAGCACACGACACGAGTCGAGTGATCCTATAAGCGTTCCGTTTTTCATTCGCACGTACGCCCTAAATAGTTACACCCCTATCCACACTGTACGTGTATGTACTTATAAATATCAAAAATAAAATTATTCATGGAAAATATACCAGAGTTTTTATTCAGTTTCTACTACTTTTTTTTCAAGCTCGATTTTATTGCGAGCATCGATTATGCTGAATGCAACTTTTGAATAGAAATTAAAAAAATGTGTAGACGGTCAGCGTAGAGTGTCACGTCGCAACACAATTTTTTTGTAATTTTTATCGAGATTTGATCGTATTTTTTATATAGTTTACGTATGAAAAATGGTAAAAGTAAGAATGCAGAGAGAATGATAATATCTTTATTTTTTCGTTTTGCATATTTTCAGCAAGAGAGTAGGTTGTTTAGGTACATATTTTCAGCGAATTTAAGTTGCCTACCTCTTGGATAGGTGTATACCTATTTTATGTAACTTTCGCAGTAGACTGACGCGGTTTGACCGACCTCGACATATAATTAAAGATCTTTGCCACAAAATTATTGTATAAAATAGGCGCGGTAACATATTTTTCTTAATACATTGGAATGCTGAAAGTTCTTATAAATTCCTGAATTTCATGACGTAATTCGCAACACCCCGTCGAGTCAAGTAGTGTCACTTGTCAAAATCCTGTCGAGCAGAGAGGTTAATTGTACACTCAGCTATGCAACGTAATTGTAGTGTAGGTAAAGCTACGGTTTCCTAGAAGATAGTGTCTGCAATTTACCGGCGAATAAAGTCAATGAAACGTTATATGTGAAAGTAAGTTCGTGTGTTTTCCCAGAGAACGTTTATGACACCGTAAACTCGAACCCCGCTGCCCAAAGATTTAAAGCGCTAGATTTACCCGCACCGTACTTTGTCACGCGAAAAAGTATCGAAAAATCGCACGAGTTTTGAGTTCTAGCGCCTACTTTCTTAATAATCAATTTCCTCTGACGACCACAGACTATAGCTACGTATCGGCACGAGCATAAATACCCTACACTTATGCATTATATAAAATCGATTTTCTACTAAAGTATTGATAGAAATTTTATGGTGTTACGAACATAGTGTTCTCGAAACCACATTATTACGAAATATGTCTTTTCACAATGTTACAATAGTTATTTCACGAGGAAATCACTCTTAAATGCCGCGTAGGTATAAGGTTATTAATGGTCGTTACTGTACCTTCTAGTGCAGGTAAGTTTCTTAGCTATTTTGAATATTCTGTTCATCCCTATGTTTTAAACATTAGGTATGATATCAACACCCTGTCATCTTGTCAACATCAAAATCAATCTGCCTAGCCTTTATCCAACTATGTTGGGGTCGGCTTGCATTCTAACAGGATGCAGCTGAATACCACTATTTTACATGAGCCGTCTGCCTATCTGATCTCCACAACCCAGTTACTGGGCAACACGATACCACTTGGTAAGACTGGTTGTCAGATTTTTGGTCAAAGATTTACATATGACAGCCGGAAGCATCTGCTTAAAACGTGCTTTCCGAGGCACAAAGGGGTCTCGATATGTAATGGATGATCACCCATCCATGGACCTACCTCGGCAAGCATTGCTTAACCTTGAAGATCGACCCGTGCGATTGTTATAATTTAACCACGAGCCCCTCTTCATTTTGTCAATATCTCATTAATAAATGTATTCTCCCGGTCCTGCAGGCAGTCATCCAAATGGACCCCGAGGAGCTGGTGGTGAACACTGCGCTCCTCCAGCTCGCAGGGTACACACCACCGACGCAGCCCTACCACCCACCATCCATCCAGGCGCTCCCAGATCATGACAAACAGGCGTACGACTGCATCGTCAAGTGCATGGAACATCTTGCGGCCTACCTCAAGTATTGTGGCAATAGTGAGTACAAAAACCCATTTATAAAGTTATTTTAAATAGTAGAGCTGAATGGCGCTGATCCATGCGTCATGTTCGTGAACGGGCGCCGTTCTGGTCATCCCTTACCTGCCGCAGCTTATTTCAATTAGGTACTTACTTTATTTTTGAATTGTTTTTTTTTAACGTCTTACTATCGCGGACATTTGCGGTGAAACACTTTTCAACCTTATTGCCTTAGTAATAAGGTCGAAAAGTGATTCACCGCAAACGTCCGCGATAGTACCTATAATTTCAACATGGATGATGTAACAAATATTTTGTAATTTTTAAGAGAATGTCCATGTAGTTTCTTGCCCGTTCTTCTCCATAGGAACCTACTACACTTTGGAATGATTTGGGCAACTAACTTCATCTTTCTGACTGACCAAATCCTTAAAAAATATTAAGTGCCTGTTAATGGTTTAATTGAAATAAATGCTTTGAGTTTTCAAGCAAAACGTATTACTTGAGCTCTTCTTGAAGGAACGCCGCTTGACGGCAGAAACAGGTACGATCTTAATCCACCATACCTATTTATTCCGCCAAGCAGCGTTGCCGTGCTCCGGTGTGATGGGTATGGTATAAATTACACGCAAATTAAGTGTCAGTATTAAAATTCGGCATCGCACAACATTTTGGACTTTTCTGTTAGACCTCGTCTAAGCTGAAATGATGCGCCCCGCTACTTAAATTAGTATACTTACACTACGGTAAATGCGGTAAAAAACATTTTTTAAATTTATTGCCAGTCTGTCTGTTTGTTCCGGATAATCTCCGAAACGGCTGGACCGATTTTGACGGGACTTTCACTGGTAGATAGTTGATATTATAGGGAGTAACTTAGGCTACATTTATTTTAGAAAAATATTTGGTCCCTTATTAAAAGTTGTTCTTAATGATGAGTTCAACACTATCGTGGCAGCTCCCTAGCTAATAAAAAATCAGCATGTATTTATAAATATGTATATAATTACTTGTCCCGATTGATTCATCCACGCAGAGCCTACACCGCTGCGGCTACAAACTTGAAATTTTGGCAGTTTATGCCTTTTATGTTGTAAGCATCCACTAAGGAAGGATTTTTGGAAATTCGACCTTTATGGGGGTGAAAAGGGGTTTTCGTTTATATGGAAAATCTTATTTCTTGAGTTATCACGAATACTTATCTAATTATGAAGTTTGTCATTTTTTGTTTTTCTAAACCTACCCCCTTGAGGAGGATTGGGGGGAGTCAAAGTTTGTATGAATGAATTTTAACGCGCGGTCCGATTAACTCGAAAATAAAGAATGACGTGTATCAGGGTTATTTGAAAAACTACCCCTAACGGGGAATTACAGTACGAAATCCACGCGGACGACGTCGCGCGGGAAGTGCTAGAGATTATATAGATATCCATAGATAATAATAAATGCTGAAACCTAGCCAGATAACATTACCTAAGCTGTTGTCTGGGGAAGTTTCCGTACTTATTAATCTACTCTGAACTACGGAACCACGAGCACAGCTAGAGTTACAAATGACGTTAGCATTTGCCTCTTCGCTATTTTTATACGGCACGTTTTCCTGTTCTCTTAAAACACAATACATTTCAGAGTCTCAGAGGCTTCATGGGCACCTTAGAAACAAACTTTCGAGAGTCTTTTGTTCTTTAAAACTTATGGTGGAGCAAAGTTTTCAACTATTGAACAGTGTGTACTTTCGAGAAATTTTCAGAGTATAAAAATACTTTGCGAAACCAAACAACTACTTTGGCCAAGTTAGGGTAAACTCTCGGAATGATTGCGTCATTAACCTATTAGGTACAGAGTCATAACAAAAAAATATATATTCTAAACTCATAATTTCAAGTAACGGCCGCAAGTCACTACCAGCACCCGTTGACCCCGTAATCAGCTGTAGTTACTTGAAAATAAGTGATTAGAAAATATTCATTAGATATGGATTCCCATCACGTTTGTGTAGCTTCGGCCAGCAAATTTAATTTAACCTTATAAGTATACAGGTAGATTATACTTACTGTAGATTCTAGGTACTTATGTACACTTAATATCTAGAATGTTACAACAGTTAAAAATGTCTTTTTCCCTATGAAATAATTCATGGTTTCCTGCATGTATGTATGACGTATATGTCATAAATAATATTTCAGTCTTTCAAGTTATGTCATGTTGGTTCTTCTCACTGACTAACTTTTCAAGTTTTCCTACAACATTATCTACGCGAATGATTCGTATTTGCTTATACAAGGTGTAACATAATTAACGCACAACCTCTTAAGGGGTCATTGTACTTATCATTATGAACAACTTTACTGTGGGAATAAACCTGAAATCGCGAAAAAAAAAATCAGCTGCTCCCTACATTTATGTTCGCATAACTCATCAAACCACGCGCGCCCCTCTTAGACGTCGCGGGGGGAGTCAAACACCTCACTCCCCCCCCTCGACACGAGGAGAGGCCCGCCGTGGCGGGCCGGCACTAGCCGGGGGTTGCGGAAGGATCGTACGTTCCCGCGACCCCCGGCGTAGGTGTGAGATGGAACACCAGGGTGGTTTTTAGTCAGTAAGAGTCTGACAGGCCCCTCCGCCCGCCCCAGGGCGGAGGACATCCATGAGGATTTACCACCCCGGAACAAAAAAAAAGGTTAGAACTGTGACCAACCGCGCGCGTCGTGGTCCAATCGTAGAAATGGCTATATCGTGATCAGTCTGGCCATTTCACCAACTGATCACTGGGAATATCGCAAAGTAATTGCATTTCACGCCGCTAGTGACACCACGACCAAATTAATGGTTAGGTTAGGTTAGAACTGTGACCAACCGCGCGCGGTCCGAGCGAGCGAAGCGAGCGGTGCCGCGGTAGCGGCTGGCGAGCGCTACATCCAAGTTGGTCGCAGGTTATTTAGTATTTTTAGGACCTAAAATAGGAATTATTCGAGTAGGATAGGAATAGATGCACAACAAAAACAAAGCGACATCAACGCCTCTACCGGTGGATAATCTAATTATTTTACGATAATAATGGTCGGACACTTCATGAAATAATTAATTCTAAGATCTGCCCACAACATATATTAATTTTATTGTACTAAACAAAAGCCGCTTTTCGTGTCTGTCTATGTGACCGCTTAGATCTTCTAATGAAACTGCACAATGGATCTTGATGCGGTTTTCACCATCATTTTGAGAATTTATTTCGGAAGGCTTATATCTTTCTTTTCTTTCTTTTTCGTGTGGTTAGTGATTAACCTGGTGTCAGAGTTTTTATGCCGCCCATGGGCCTCTGACTTGGCTTCACATGCCGTCGAGGAATATCTCTTAGGCATGCCGGATTCCTTACGATGTTTTCCTTCACTGTTTTTAAGCAAGTGATAATTATACAATACGCACATGAATCCGAAAAGTCAGAGCTGCGTGCCTTGGGATCGAACTCGAGACCTATGACTTGGCAGTTGTTGCGGTCACACCACTAGGCTATCACTGCTGTCGTGTAAAATATATTAATAATAAACTTAGAAATAGCACAGAACTCTCTATTTTTTGACATGTCCTCACATCAGTAGATTACACCCGTGTAAAGTAGGGGCATGTCGCTAGTAGTTTAATAAAAAAAGACTATGGTCGAGTTCGAAATTAGTTTTGTATATTTCTACGTACTAGGGCCGAAATCCCTCATGTAACGCTGACGTCGATTACTCATACGTACACATACAAACATCTGATGACGCATCACAACACGCGCCGCGGATTTAATGTTTTTTTCAAAGAGCATTGATCTCATTCAAAATATTTTATTTCACATAAACATGCAGGGCACTTATGAAACGTCAGAAGCTAGGTGCATGATTCCAATTGGTCGTTTCCTATGGAGAAGAGCCGCCAAGAAACTCCACGGTTACTCTTTTAAAAATAATTGTATTTTACAATGTTTTCAGATTACAGTGTTAATATGTATGGGAGGACTGTGTAGGCCTATCTGTCTACGACGTCAAAGCTTGAGGTATTTGAGCTTTTATTTATTTTTCCAGTCAACAGTAGTATGGCCGGTAGCCGGCTGTCGCGGCCCATGCAGAGAAAGCTGGTGATGCTACTGCAGTGTGCGATCACCGACGAGGAGGGCCGGGGGAGGGCGGCGCGCGCAGCGCGTTCCCTCGGCGAGCGGACCGTCACCGAGCTTATACTGCAGCATCAGGTAAACCATCGCTTCAGACTTAACTCATACTTAAAGTCCATCCGTATTGATTAAAAAACTAAAACGTACTTTAAACCTATTTTAGCTATAGTGTTTTGTCTTCTTCAAATTCAAATCATAATTCGAAAGAAATAGACATAACACTTGTTTTTACTAAAATAAGTTTATTACGCGTTTGAGTTTTTTTTTTATGAATAAGGGGGTTAATATATGTTTATCCTATCTATATCTTTTCCAATTGATGATATTTCCATTTAAGCGAATATCAACTAGTTAGTGCTAGTGCAAATTAAGTTGATTTTAGAATAACTAATACAATTGAATTAGAATAAAGATGTTAGAATTTGTAGCGCAAACTGAACTTTATGTGTGAGTGTTAAAGTTGTTTTCCTAAAACGCATATTTGTTTACCTACATGTTTGGATACGAATCGCAAATGCAGTACCTATATATAAGTAGATTGGATCGTTCAGGCACCATCACGACGGGCGAGAAAGTCGTGCTGACAGTCACGTCTTGCAATCAAACTCAATGGGAACTTAAGAGTAGAGGATGGGCAAAGAAACTATGGATAGATTGTGTGAAAGATGATAATGCTAGAAAGGAGTGACTACTGGGATGACGGCTCATAGGGATGAATGAAAGAATAACAAGCTGCGTCGTCTCAAGCAAATTGGAGGGCAGGAAGATGATGATCACTTAAGGCGAAACCGCCAGGGCAGCCCGCGAAATTCAAATTTTCTTACGTTTTTTTGCAATTTGCAGGTCAGTATTAGGTTGTATGTTAATTAAAATATAATTCGCAATGACTATTTCATGAAATCTTAACATTTCAAGTTTATACGAACTTAAGGAATAGTATTCATGATTCTAATGGTTATAATTCACTAAAAACATATTTGTTACGGTCGCGAATCATACTTTAATCAACATACACCCAGACACTGAACTGCAAATTGCAAAAATCGTAAGAAAATTTGAATTTCGCGGGCTACCTTAGCGCTTCCCCCTTAAGTAGGTACTGATCACCCCTGAAATGATTCGTTACAGACTAAGACATGTGTATGGTAATCACTCGGGTCACAATCCTCTTGCTGTATGGATTCGCATTTAATAAACTTTGGAGTGCATTGGTTCTGGCGAGAGCGGGTCTAATAAGCTATTATGTACGTTCTCTTCTTTTGTTCAGGCTACGTCGCACGTCGCAATGACACGAAAATTCAAATGAAGCCGGCTAACTGTAATGCCGCTATTGTGTATCTGCCTCTGAAATTATTATAATAATATTCCGCATCTGAAAGTAGGTTGCTTAGCCTGCCCCCATGCTTATCGAAGCATGGGGGCAGGCCTTTTCTTTGCACTGACATGTCAGTTGTGAAATTATGCACACCAAAATAACCAGTCAGTTGTGTTCCGTTTTGACAAATTTAGCAACTACGGAACCCTACAAAAGCCTAAAAAGGATACGCGTGTGGTTAGTGCCGCCACTCAATTATACAGTTATTAACTATTTGCAATATTAGACCGGCAGTACTCTCGAAATTATAGATCTTTCGGAACCGCATTACATTACAATATTTTAATATAATACGCGCGCGCCATATGTTGTTTGTGTTCAGTCAACAAAATAGGTAATTATGTAGGCAGCTAATTGCAGCCTCTTTTTAAACCATGTCGTAAGTGCGTGTACCTAATTTTGTACTTAGATTAAAAAACTAATACTGAGACCTTGTATAATTTTTCATAGGAAAATAAATGCACAAAGTATAATAAATGTGGGGATAAAGGGCTGAGGTCAGAAAAATTAAAGGAATATCTTAAACTGGTTTATCCTTGTAAATAAACTTTACTAGTAAAACACATAAAAATACGGTTTACGGTTTTAGACATTTATTTTCTCAAAAGATTTACACAATCACTTACAGAGAAAATACAATATTTAAACTTAAAAATACATAAAGCCGATTGGCGTAGTGAGTTAGTGTTATGCTTATGACAAAATACATTAAGATTTCGTAACAGTATTAGTAAGAGGGTAGTTGTAAAGAAACAAATACATCATAGATAATTAGAAAATCACGTTAGGTAGTTTCACTCTTAGTGAAATTTCAATGTAAGGTTTAGTGACACTGGACCCATGGTGGTTTAAACAGTAGTTTACTCAATTCATAATACCATGGGGTGTCGGAACTGCGCATATCACATGTATTATCTACAAACACCATGCGGACAGTGGTGTGGTTAGTAGGCCGGCCAGGGCCTGCTTTATAGACTAGAAAGGGGCAAAAAATACGCTTCCGAGGGGGATATACTCGTACATTGTCATTTTTCTTGTGAAAATTACAAGCCAATTTAAATAAATGTTTCGATTTAGACTCGGGCTAACACGAGTGAATTAAATGTTGCCGTCTAATATTAGTCTTTGGTATTTTTTTTAAGGTTCTGTAGCAAGAACAAGTAATAAAAAAAAATACATCTCGCCTCAGAGAGGTTAGGTTAGTTTAGGTTTCTTATATGTCCAATTGCGGGCCCTGTCGCTGTTGCTACGTGGCCAAGCGGCCCTGGGCATTGTCACCGTATAATATGATAGGATTCTAGATATGGTTAGGGTTTTTGTAAATCGACCGTACAGCCGCTGGACACACAGCCATTTTTGTTTTTAATTGATTTTTTTCCTATTTAATGGTTTTGGTAAATAAATGTTTGTTTCTCGTTTGTAGAACCCGCAGCAGCTCAGCGCGAACCTATGGGCGGCGGTGCGCGCGCGCGGCTGCCAGTTCCTGGGCCCGGCGATGCAGGAGGAGGTCCTCAAACTGGTGCTGCTCGCGCTCGAGGACGGCTCCGCACTCTCTAGAAAGGTGATACCCATACATTTCATAATAATACCAGCCTTTATAATTAATCTACTTAACAAAATCTTAAATTAATTCACTGACAGACAACGCACAGCTTAAACCGCTGGATCTAGAAGCATGAAATTTTGCACAAGAGTTCCTCTTAATACGAACGTGAGCTCTAAGGAAGGATTTTTGAAAATTCGTCCCCTTAAGGGGTGGGGTTAAATAGGCGATGTAAGTTCTTATGGAAGTTCGTAATTTTTCCCGATGGGTAGCTATCATCGCACGGCTTTGTAACCAATAATGGGCAGAATATTGGGAGGAAGGTTTTGAGTACGAATGTTGATGACTATAAGACTTGGGGAGCACCAAAGAAACGATGGATGGACGGTGTGAAAGATGATATAGCTAGAAAGGGGGTACTGAGATGATGACTGAGAAGTATGGAAGAAGGAGAAATGTTCCGCCGACTCCAAATTAATTGGTAAAGCGGCAAGAAAATGATGATGACCAGCCTTTTAACTTAAGCGGACATTACAGCCGCACTGGGCCACAGCGCATCGCATTTTAACACAAAAAACGCTCTGCGGCCGCCTGTAATGTGCCATGGTCCATACAAAATATACGAAAGTAATGTAGAATGATTTGTAATGACAATGCCAATGTAATGAAATGTCCGCCAGCCTTTATTGTCCCACTGCACGCCAAAGGCCTCTTCTCATACAGAGCTGGCATTTGATCACCTCGATTGCTCAAAGCGGATTGTGATTTCAAACTAATGTCGCTCCATGTGAAATACTGGTATTCAGCTGCATCCGGTTAGACTGGAAGCCGACCCCATCATAGTTGTGACAAGGCTAGGCAGATAATGATCCTGGCTTTCTCACAATATTTTCTTTCACCGTATGTCAGTGGTGACCAAGATTAACTTACACAAATAAAATTACGTGCCTTATGTGTAGTCAGCGTGGAGTCCTGAGTTCGATCCTCGGGTCGGGTAGTGGTATTCGGTTTTTCTATTCAAAGATTTCTCAGTGTCAGCTCGGAGTACTTGTTTATGGCAAAAGGCTCAACGTTTATAACATAAGAATTTCACACCTCTGCCCATTACTGCTTCAATGAGTAGGTACAGGCGTGGTTTCATGTGTGAAAACTTGCGGAAAGGGAGGATAACAATTACGAACCCACACGAAGGATATCACCTTTCCGAAATGTCATAATCAGAAATATAGATAGTGCAATCCACGAAGACGCGCCCCACTATTCCTCCTAACCGTTTATAGTATATGTGTGCAAGCTTCCGTCAATGTTTGAGTGTTGTCGGTACACACTAATTACCTATGAGTGTACACGCACACTACAATGAATAGACTAATCAGGACAGAGCGTCATGGTCAAAGTGAAAGATGCTCTACTTCAATTTTATATTTTTTACCCGACCGCAAGGAAAGGGTTATGTTTATTTTATTTTTAGGTGTGGATATTTTATGTGTTTATTAGTTAATATCGATAATATTACTATTTTTATAATGGGAGGTAATTATAGATATTAATGAAATACGGAAATAGTTTTATTGAACTTTATTGAGAAATGAAAATCGTCAATCACTCGTTTCAGAAATATCTGATTCAGAGTCTGATGTATCACCGACATTTACAATAAAACTAAAATCAAGATCACAATGTCTCATGTATTCGTCTTCTATTTTTTCCACGTGCTGACAAGTATTGAACCAGACATCTTTATTTACTCGATCAAATGCTTCATTTAAAATGGGCATAATCGAAGTGTAATTTTGATTGATATTGCGACTAGCAACATCGTTTTTTACAATACCCCAAATGTTTTCGATTGGGTTTAAATCTGGATGATAAGGTGGCAGCCGAAGCACTGTGAATCCATGTTCTTTCAATAATTCGTCAACTTTGTACTTGCGGAAGTTTTCTTTGTTTTTTAATATAAGGTCATAAAGTTCAGGTTTTTTGTAGCTTGGTTCAAAATAGATATTTTTTGCATTCAGCCAAGTCTGCATGTCTAATTTGTTGGAGTTGGATGTTGGTATTTTTTCCGAACTAGTATTGTGATAGGCTGCATTATCCAAGACTATCACGGCATCATTTGGGAGATTTGGTATAAGTTTCTCCTTTAGCCACTTTAAGTAATTTTCTGTGTTCATGTTATCGTGGTAGTCTCCGGATTTGATCTCTGCTCTGTATGTCAACAACGCATTTGGTACGAAACCCTCTGCACTTCCGCCATGTACTATAATTATGCGCACTCCTTTTGTTAAGTTTTGTTTTATTGCTGTTTTACAACTTTTTTCGGCCCAAGACTTTTTTTGCAAGTGGTTGGTATGAATATATGATTCATCTGTGTAGACTATAGGTCTACCTGCATTGCGAAAAGACTTTACCTGTTTTAAATATTTCAATCTTAGCATTTGAATATCATGTTTTTCGGTTAGCACCTTCCTGTTATTCTCAGTTTTTCTCCATTTATAACCAAGTTTAAGTAACAATGTTCTTAGGGTTGTTATACATCCATCAAATTGTATACGGTCTTTCAAAACAATATTAAGTCGTGATAATGTTGGAAATTGACGATGTTCTATATGATAGTTTTGGATAGTTCTTCGGACTACACCAACATCAAATTCGTCTAAATTAATTTTTCGAGGTCTTACCCTTCTCTTCTTCATAGGTGATGTAAAAATAGAAGCACTTCTGTATACTAAATTCGAATGCGACGTACTCGCTTCATTTTCAGACTCAATATCCGCTTCCGTAGTCGGCTCTGTTGTACTCTCCGCACTTGGGGCTATAGGAACTATCGCATCCGTCTCCATAGTTATATTCGATTCCATAGCAGGTACTGTAGTTTGCTTCATTATATTAGTATATTCCTTTCTTTCGCGTAGAATTCTAGTCACTGTGCTTTCAGATACTCCAACAGCCTGTGCGGTTCTCCATCGCGCATCAGTGAGTTTTTCTGCATAATTTTTACTTGCTTCTTTTTTCATAAAATCGTAAACTTTAGAAATAATTTCTCTTGCCTAAAATTAAAAAAAAAACATTACATAGTTTTACTTATTTGTAAAGATGAAATGAAATCCACTATTACTAAAATTTGCTATTTATTAAAATTAAATTACTTTCGTTAGCTAATTTCATGTATTTTAGTAACTACAAACTTCTTTACATACCTGGCTTTTAAGAACAACACGCTGAGATTTTTTCGACATTTTAAAAATATATAAAGTAGAGCAACTTTCGTGACGAGTCTGGATTTTCGCAGCATAGAGTGTAGTATTCGTGTGCATCGAACCGCTGACGGTTCGCGACTGCCGCTCGGAGCAAACTCCCCGCACCCCGCGATCCCCTCAACCAAAAATTGGTGGGGCGCGTCTTCGTGAATTGCACTATCTGTAATGTCTTAAGCGGAAAAATTATAAGTGTCAGGCATCTGCAAGTGAATGACCGAAAGGTGCTTAACCTTCTCATTTTTCCACTGTACATAGCGTAATGCCGTCATGTATTCTGTTGCGAGACATTGAGGCCGAGATTACTAAACGTTAATTAGCACGTACTTTGGCTAAGCATGATTCCTGTGCAAAATATAAAGACACGGGAACATATCTGAACTATACTATGTTGGTTTAGGTAGTTAACTAAAGGTAAACAAAAAAAAAACACGTGACGAGAGAGCTGTCGAAGGCGTGTGGTTAACCGACTAAACGTAATACATCTCACTTCAGTTGTCATGTTACGTCACAGTTATACTCTTCAATGGGGAAGGCAACTGTCAAAATGGCGCTGTCGTAGCTAGTTCCCAACACAAGCCAATAATACAAGGCGTGAGGTGGTTTTATTTTATTTTTATTTAGTGTTACTAAATACTCCGAAATTGGAGTCCACCATTTCCCCGAGAGACCCTAAAATTAAAAGATGGTGGCTTAAAGCTATTCGTAGAGATGTTTTATAAATTAAACAGAGTAACATTCTGCAGAAAGTGACTGAGGATATATTTATGGTTTTAAATTTTGACAATTTCCATATTGCTATATATATTACTTGATTTAAAATCACCGAAAATAACGAAATAGCGAAATAAAAGTAAACTCATGACTGAACGAAATGTCAAACTTATTGTAGGCCGTGGGGACCTAGCGATCACGCCATCTACAATTAGCTTTGCCCGAACTTCCCCATTTAGCAACCTTATAATTCGTTGAGGTTTAACGAATCTGTCTTTTTGGGTTTTTCAATAGACAGATTACAAAACATTAAATTTAACTAAAAAATGTGCTCAAGCAGTCACATCTACGCAGAGTGGCTTAAGAATAAATGATAATGGTTAACATACATGGAAACTATCGTAAAAATCGAAAATAAATTTAATTTGGCTATAGCTTATTTTTAAACAAGAAAGTGTCTACTATAAAAACCCTTTTTACGATTTGTTTACTTTTAGTTAATCACCTAAACCAATGAAGTATAAAGTGAATGCTTCTTCTTCTGGTCGTGTCGACGGTACGTTTGATTAATATTATGTTGTTTGAGCCCATTAGACGGCCACGTTCAAGTGCATGCTAAGTAACGTTCATTAATCTCGAGCTGAGTTTAGTTCATCAATTTACTAACGATGTTTGTATTGGTTTCTGTTGCAGGTCTTAGTGATGTTTGTAGTCCAAAGACTGGAGCCTCATTTTCCACAAGCTTCAAAAACTAGCATAGGCCATGTCGTCCAGCTCCTATACAGAGCTTCTTGTTTTAAGGTAAGACGAGATTCCTATACAGGAGGTGGTCCACAGGAACCAAAAGCGATAACATTGAACTTGCCTTAATATAACGCGCCTAATAGCACACACATATTATCAAAATCACTTTTTCATCCTGTGGATCACCAGAAAACCTTTAAATATGCCATTTAATGTCTCATAAAACACAACTGTTTCTCTCAACAACAAATGTTTCTCTTAACCCTTTACTGCATGATTTTTTATTTATGTTAGAAAAAAATATATGTGGTAGGATACACTAAATAAATAGACATGTGTTTCAGGATTTTTCTTTTTATTGAATAGTTTCAGAAAATTTTCCACTTTTCCACTTTGGATCACGTTTGGTACATTGAGCAGAAAATGAACTTTTACACTTTTTAAAACAATAAAAACTTACCTTAGTACCAATATTTAGATTACTTTCTTTCCTGGAGTATTTATTTGCAAGTACTAACACTGAGATTTGTATTTTTTACACAATTTCGAAAATCAAAAACTCGCTCCGCACCGGTTCGTACCTGTTCACTGACTTTGATGAAGGATGTAGTTCACACAACTTACTCATAGATGACGGTTTTATAAATAAAATGAAGCTCGTCTGAGACGAATTTGACACAGTGTGCATAAAATAAGAAAATCAGTTTGAAACTTAAAAATATTTAAGATAATATGGTTTAGTTCATTTATGAACCACGATGCGGTAAAGGCTTAAAAAAGCACTATCCATTGATGTATCACTTATGACTTTTGGGCGCCAAGAACATTCCGAAACTGCGGTGCCCAAGTAGTCACCTATTTAGGTCAATAACTCTGAATTGACTAACAATTGGCAAAATTCGTGGAAGTAGTAAAGGTTCTCCTTGAAAAGCTCTTTCCATTGATGTATATATTATGGCTATAGGACGCCAAGGTTTTTTTAACTTCGCCGGTGTGCAAGTTGTCACCTATTTATGTCATTAACTCCGAACTGACTAACAATTAGCAAAGATCGTGTTAGTAGCAAAGGGTCTACTTGAAAAGCTCTTTCCATTGGTATATATCTTATGGCTATTGGGCTTCAGGGCAGAAACCCATAGTTTGGTGCCCATTCTCCTTTAGAAACGCCAGGGATTATACTGTAACTTTACGTACCATCAACCGCATGTTAGTAGCCCATCATCCTGAAGACCGTTACGGCCATGTTCTGTGTTTGCATCACAGAGCATGGAGTCGCCTCGGCGTTTCTTCGGATTTGTCGGTTTCTTCGGATTGTCATCACTTTCCATATAAACTAAGCATGTCGCCGTTTACTCGCATTGCCTTTGAATGGCGATAGGACAGAAATTTTGCGCTCAGTGTATTTCCGTGCCTCAAATTTTATTATCTACTGCCGTCTCTAGAAGCTGCCATTTTTTTTCACGCTGTTGTTCGTCACGCTGTTGTCGGTTCTTTGTGGTTTTCACCTTGTCTTCCAATCAAATTGATGCTTCTTCTAGGCAAAGTACTCCTACATAATTCCGACAATGTCGCGGCGACGAAGTCGCGGTAGTGTCGCGTTCCATATATTTTATCGAGACGCTCAATAGTCGCCGGCAGCCGCGACAGTAATAAAATATATGGAACGCGACACTTCCGCGACATTGTCGGAACTATGTACTTAGCGTGCCGATTACAATGAATTTATACTTGATTACTGATCAGAGATTTTTTTAGCTTTTCACTATACCAGGTTTATTACAGGCGTGATGTTATTTTATGTTAAACTTTCCTTTTCTCCTTCTAGGTATCAAAACGCGAATGCGACTCATCTCTAATGCAACTAAAAGAAGAGTTTCGAACGTACGAGTCACTGCGGCGAGAGCACGACGCGCAGATAGTTCAGATAGCCACGGAGGCGGGGCTTAGGATAGCGCCCGACCAATGGAGTGCCTTGCTGTACGGAGACACCGCCCACAAGAGTCACATGCAAAGCATTATAGGTGAGTAGAATGAGCTAATTTTAAGCATGTTCGGAAGTTGGCGAAACTAGGCGAAATTTGGCAGTGAGCCAGAATGACTTGTGATGCCTTTTTTTATCAAATTTCGCGTACACAATCGTGATCTTTAAATTATTAATTTTATGTGAGGTTTGTAAAGCTCAAATTCTGGTCCAATAATCCAACGATAGTTAGAATCTCACTTTATTTACCTACTCCCCATGGATCACTTCTGGTGCGGGTTATTCAAATTTCAGGAGTGGCATTGATCTTTACTTAAAATCGTGAGGCGAATGGCGACCGCGTACCGAAAGACGCAATGTGGATAAGTCCGATCTGCACGCGTAGCTTGAAATAAATGTCACTTAGTACACAAAGAAATATTAAATATCCTTCGTAAAGTAGAGATAGAAGTGCTATCTCTACTCTACGAAGAAGAGAAATATCTCTTTCTCTTGACATTTCATAAATCTCTTACTTATTATACCTCGATCACACGTGACGAGTAGATGGGCGAGATAGTGCTCTCGGCCGAGTGCTCAGTACGAGTGAACATCACCGAGTGCTCGGCCGAACGCTCGGCCGAGTTAAAGGGCGAGTCAGTCACTCGAACCCTGTTCTATTTACTAGAGCGGTTGCCTAACCCCCGCGCTTCCCCGCACTGACTCGCTTGCCCACTCGGCAGGTATAAACATGCGCTCGGTGCGTACTCGCCACTGCGCACACTCACGTCGCTCGCAGCACGCTATACCGTTTCCCGCGATTTTTGTAAACCGACTGACTGACTCGGTGCCAAGTAAAAAAATACGTGTAAACACCTACTCGTCCACCGAACTCTCTCAGCCTTGTATCATTTTGCTGTCTCGCCTATCTACTCGGTACGTGTGATCAAGACATTAGTCTTTCGTTTCTTCTGTATCGACGGTGGCCTGCTGCTGGGGGCCAATTCAAGTTTTTGTCAGATTTTGTATGCCTAACAAAATCTGACAAATCCACAATTTAGAGACCATTGCAACGTTTGTAAATTAGTAGACTTAGGCCCCTGGTGAAGGTTGCGGGAATCTGCTGGATGCGGACAGCGCATGTCCGGTCTTTGTGGAGGCGATGCTTGCGAAAGGCTTATGTCCAGCAGCGGACACCAAGCTGCTAAAATGATGACGAAGTTAACTAGTTAATTTGTTTCCAGATAAATTGCAGACACCTCAATCGTTCGCTCAGTCAGTCCAGGAGTTGTTCATCGCGCTACAAAGGACCGGAGACCCGGCACAACTGATCGTCATGAGCCTGCATCTGGACCGACTGGCTAACATCGATGCCAGTCCTGGTACGTCTTTGTTTTATGGCGTGATGTATGTGATGTAAAAATTCGTGCGGCTGTTATTACTTAGCCAAACAATCTAAATATTTAAATGAAAAATGTATAAAAATGATTAAATATCATGCGAAAGATTTGAAAATAGAAGCATTTGCCAAATAAATGTTAGTAAAGCGAGTGTTTATAAAATACAACATTTGCGGACTAAGTTGTTTGTGAAATAAACAGTATTTGAAACGTTGGTCGTTGGTTCGAACTAAAAATTGGTCAACGGTGTTTTGGTAAAACATTAGTGAACCGTTGTGTTGTTATTTTTGTAAAATGAAAACGTCAATTTGAAAAGATGACATGTGAGATTTTATGCGAGAAAGAAATGTATTTCGACATTGCTTAACCTTTTCGTTTTGCGATTGCACTGCGGACTGCGGAGGCTCGCCCCCTGTTACGTGAGACAAACACAACAACCTTCGCTGATTGCAGTCCTGACATCATTCTGGTGATTCCCCTGCCCTCATCCCAATTTATTTGGGGTCGGCGCAACATGTCTTTTTCTTCCATACTTCTCTATTAGTCGTCATCTCGGTAGTCACTCCCTTTCTAGCCATATCATCTTTCACGGAGTCCATCCATCGTTTCTTTGGGTTTCCCCTACTTTCATCCACATTCATACTTAAAACGCCCACGACATTTTCAGACACGATATATAATGTTATATATATTATTTAACTTTTTCAGACGCCAAGAATCCATCATGGCAGCAACTAGCGGAGGTGATGACGTCACTCAAGGAAGTGGTGGCGGGGCTGATACACTACCTACAGCAACAGGCGACGGGCCGGGACTCGAACCACAACCAGATGCATACCATGCCCGACCGGTGCATGGATAATAATACTAGTGAGTGTGGCTTACTTGTTGCATGTTTTCTAATCCTGCCTCTACACAAAAGAATAAGACCTGTATTCTACATGTTGTGTCTACTAATTTCATTCATCGTTTACACCTAAAACAAGTTATAAATACTAGTTGTATACAAACCTTGTAGAACACTTTTCAAAAATGTTCTTCCTTTTTTGAAAAGTCTGAACAAAATAGTTAACAAGACATGTTTGAAAAACTCAATACATGTATGATACTGGTTTTATATACGTTTCACAAGTTGTATTGGGTGTAAACGCCGGCAAGGTCGAGATTAATAAATGTTACTTTTAGCACATAACTTTGATTTTGACATTATGTCTGTCATTATTGTCGCACGACTCTCAAACTACAAGTGCAAGATAAAGACGGGGACATCATGTAAGCCAATGCACGCGCTACAGTCCTTTCACAGTTATTTTTCCTTTGACAGCACCAACCCTACAGCAACCTTATAGTAACGAGAATAGAGATCATTGTGATTTAGACAGACCTGTCAGTGGCAGCAATCCAATAGCAACCTTATTACAAGGAAAATAAAGATCACTGTGATTATGACAGTGATGCGAATTCAGTTAACTGTGAACGGTCTTTAAGCAATGTCTATCTATCTCGGCCTAAGCGTCCGTACATTGACGAACGCGCTGTAAATATGCCTGTTCTTGAAATCTAAGAACGTTCGCGGCACACAACCCGAAGCCCCATTTACACGGTACAAGTTCCTTGCCTATTGCATACAATAAAATTAAAGCAACAAAATGATTTGCATTGTTTAAACACTGTTAGTCGACGTTCGCACGCGGACAATAATATCGCGGTGGGATTTTATCGCGCACCGAATTTTCAACTCTCGGTGCTAAGCAGAGAGTTCAAAATCCAGTGCACAAAAAATTCGCCACGATATTTTTACGTCCGTGCGAATGTCGGCTTAGATGGTGAAACTTTTATTGTTGCTTCAACTTATGCTATGCCACAGACAATTAAATCGCACTGTATAACTCAGGCTTTACATTAGCCAAAGTAGTCACACTGAATACTACATTTGTACATTTTAAATTTTGACCCGCCTGCATAGATTTTGAAAAAGGTACAGTCGGCAAGAAAGTGGGCCATTTTTTACAAAAAAAAAAACTTTTTTTAATGCCAGTTGATCCTATTTCTTATAAGGATCACAAAAATGTATCGGAGCAACAGAGGTTTGAGTACTACAAAAGTCGGTAATCGCAAAAACTTTTCCCATACATTTCGTAGGAAATGAGATTCCAACATACTTTTTTATTTTGGACTAGCTGTGCACGCGGCTTTGTTCGCGTGGAAGTCGTAAGATACAGTTTTTATTAAAATGTGGCTGTTAATTTAGTATATTGTGTAATAAACTAAAATAACAGCCACATTTTAATAAAAACTCCCTCGTCCCCCGACCCGCCGCGTTGCTTTGCCCGCCCGCGTTATTACTTCGTTTTCGCGTTTTCACTTAGCGTTCTGTCTGACTTTTTGCTCGGCTCCTAAGTGTGGTAGCGTGATGTTAAATAGCCTATAACTACCCTTGATAATTGTTTTACCAAATGCAAAAAAAAAAAATCTCAAATGCGACGGTAGTTTCAGCGATTAGCGCGTTCAAACAAACAAACTCTTCAAGTTTATGGGTTTTAATTTTTTTGCGCGGAACCAAATAAACACGGAACTAAATCTGTTTCGAAAATAAATGTAGCCTAAGTTACTCCTTATAACTATCAGCTGTTAGTGAAAGTCCTGTCAAATTCGGTCCAGCCGTTTCGGAGATTAGCCGGAACAAACGGACAACAGAAAAAAAATGTTTTTTGTTATAAGTACCGTATATACTTTCCTATGCATTTAGTAAAAATCTGTTATTTTGACATTACAAACAGATATTTCAATTTTATTTATTTGTATACATCTACAGTGAAAACTGACCGAAAATTAACAAAAAAAATTAACTGTGGATTTCGAACGGAAACGTGTTATAATTTTATTTAAGCCCTTTCATTTGATATGACACACGGTACAGTTCGCAATTTTTTTTTCTTATTTGCCCCCCCAAAAGTGACCTCCATATTATTCGAAATTTATTTATTTACGTTACACGTCCATGTTTGGGTCACAGAAATTCATGTGTACAAAAATTCAACTTAATCGGTCCATTACATTCGGAGCAAATTGGCTGTGACAGACGGACAGACAGACACACGAGTGTTCCTATAAGGATTCCGGTTTTTTTTCCTTTTGAGGTACGGAACCCTAAAAACGATGATCCAACTAACTTTTAAACGTACCAAAATGGTTTACAATATTTTGTATACATTAATAATTATATTTAATTATTATAAATGTGAAGACGATGTATTTCTTTCCAGTCGTTCGTCACTAGTCTAAACCGTGCCTTTTGCCCACAGGCCAGGGATCGCCGCAGACGGCAGCGTCGACGCCCACCCACACCAAATACAAAGTGTCGATGTGCAGAGATGCGGCCACTCGCTCCTTCTGTCCGAGAGGCAACTCCTGTACCTTCGCGCATTCCGAAGAGGAACTCGAAAGGTATGACACTTTTGTTTTTGCCGGGAACAATGCCTTGTACGAGTTTTTATACCTATTAAAAACTCAAATCATTATTTTTGTTACCACTTTCGACAAAAACTTTCAGTAAATTGAAACTTCACAAAGGTTTAACCGATCAAGCGCCTTAAGAAAATGACGTAAAGGCCCGAAAAGTCAAATCAAATCTGTGACATCTGTGACAGATTGTCCGTTATCAAAATATAATAAACAAATCCAGTGTTTCCACCCTCTGCTCTTGGATTTCCCCTGTGATGTTCGATATCGATTCAAATAATCGATTATTTATTTGTGTTTTGTTAACTAATCAAAAAATCTAAAAAAAAAAATCATTAGGTATTTTTCTTAATGTAAACTAGCCTATAACACCTCCACAATATTTTTATTATAATTTCTTTTTGAGCAAGACAATCATTTTTAAACAGTGCAATGAAACTGTAGGAAATTCAAATATTTGAAATGCGACGCCATTGATCAGAGCGAATGTGTGACGTTCAAGTCTATGACAGCGATAAATGTCTATGTGTGTTTTCGATTCAGTCAGTTTTGTTGTTATAGATAGACTATGACGTCACACCAAGCGCGCCAAAATCGAGGGCGTTTAAGGTGCCCCCGTATCTATTGGCTATTTTTACCTTTTTTTTATCTACTTTCAATTGCTTTTTTGGCGTTGAATATTTTTTACTATTATATGGCGATATAAACTATCGAATAAAAATAAAAAAGAAACGATACCTTACGATATTTTCTTAGAAAATAATGTTCTTTTGTACACGATGGGACCTGTCATGTGGGGCGTTTGCCACGAGACATAGAACTAAACTGAGCGAGGAAGAAAGTTGATTTTGGTGAAGAATGAAGTAGGTTTTGATGTTGTTTGCTTTCTCCCGTTTATCTTAAGTATATTTAAATGTATTTTGTATTAAAGAAATCAATAAATAAGGTAATAGCAATAGAGGTACAATCTTTAAAGATGATGACATCACTCGAGCCGCTATTACAGTGACTTAAAATTAAATTGAGTTTTATAAATGAAAAATTTGTATTAATATTAGTTTAGTTGGTTAACTTAGTTGTATTAGTTTTGTATATTTTGATGAAATATTCATTTTTAAGGAACATTTTTAATCGGTTTCCTTAAAACTGTCAACTAGCCTATCCAGAAGTTGAATTTGTTAAAGAAACCCTTATTTGAATCACATGCATATTTATGATTATAATTAGGGATTTAAAAATGATCTTCTTTTAAGCTTTTAAATAATAGGCAGGTACTAACCTGGCTATTAGTTAAATATAGCCTAAACAAAAACTGTCACCGCCAACACTTCTTTCCTAGGTATGTTCATGGCTCACCGGCTTTATTTAGCAGAAATCTTTTAAATCTCCAATTATCATCAGCCTAGCCTTTCCCAACTATGTTGATATAAAATATTATATCTTACAAGATTCAACCTGTATACTTAGTAGTAGTAACTCGAACAATGCTGTATGGCACATTTCAGAGGAAAGTTATTTAATGATTTATTTTATATGGCAACCCTGGCATCGTTCGGTTCGGTTCGTTCATCATCGTTCAAATTGCTACATACAATACCCGGCGATAAATATTGCACATCGACCTTTGGAAAGAGAGAGAGCGTTGTCTCTGTCGCACGAAATACAAACAGTCCAGTATCTATTAGGAGCTGTTAAAACAATTATGATTTGCTTCTTTTGATAATTATTTTTATTCTTTGTATAAAATATACCAATTTTTCTATAAGTGATGGCTTTAGGTTGGAGTAAAATAAAATAAAAAAAACATGTTCACATTATGTTTACGTATTTAATTATTTTGGAAAATTACAGCTGTAGTGTACATAATAAACACCATTATACCTATTGTTAAAATGAGACATTGTAATAAAAATAATAATAAGCCACATTGTACTGGGATCGATCTATCGTCACTGACAGGACTATTGTAGCCAATAAGCCTGATATTGTGGTGATAGATCGACGAGAGCGCCGTGCAATGATTGTTGATATCGCTGTCCCTCATGACGAGAATCTCGTGAAAGCTGAGAAAGATAAAAAAATCAAGTATCTTGACTTAGCACACGAGGTTGTCGACATGTGGGACGTGGACTCTGCAATCATTGTACCGATAATCGTTACGGTTAATGGCCTAATAGCGGAGAGCCTCGACCAACACCTCAGGAGGCTCTCATTGCGCGGCTGGGTCAAGGGCTTGATCCAGAAAGCAGTACTCCTGGACACGGCACGCATAGTAAGGAAGTTCCTCTCTCTAGAGCCCTGACCACCGGCACCTTGGACCCTGTTCCTAATGCCGATGGGCCACTATTTTTATATTTTTAAATGTTTTTTTGTTTTTATAAAAATATTTAAAAATTTAAATAATATGTATAGAAAATGAAATAAAAAAATAATAATAATAATTCTAATTATCAATTACTTCCATTTCACTATCTGTGCTCTCAAAGAGGTCAATATCACTGTCACTGTCAGCCGTATTTATCACTAGTCTATCAGTGTAATTATCTAAACCGTGTTAAATGCTTCTATATTCATTCTCACATTGTATTGCATGATTGCAAACCTTTTTCCACTCTTCAGCCCCGATCATGTTTACTTTTTCAGTCAATAATGTTTTTACTGTAGTTAAATTCATACCCACATTTCTAGAGGCTACATAGCCTTTCAGTTGAGACCATATATTTTCAATTGGATTAAAATCCGGATGATATGGTGGCAATCGCAACACAGTGTGCCCATGTTCGGCAAGTACTTTGTCCACGGAAAACTCTGTATACCTCTCCTTGTGCTGACATAATATCAATCTGCCTAGCCTTTTCCCAACTATGTTGGGGTCGGCTTCCAGTCTAACCGGATGCAGCTGAATACCAGTATTTTACATGGAGCGACTGCCTATCTGACCTCCACAACCCAGTAACTGGGTAATACGATACCCCTTGGTAAGACTGGTTGTCAGACTTTCGGTCTTCTGACGACCCGTAACGACTGTCAAAGATCTACGAATGACAGCCGGGACCAACGGCTTAACGTGCTTTCCGAGGCACGGAGGAGTCTCGGTATGTAAAGATGGTCACCCATCCACGGACAACCCCGGCAAGCGTAGCTTAACCTGATGGATCGACCCGTGCGGCTGTTATTACTTAGCTACGAGCTCCTCAAGCTCCTCTCCTCCTTGTGCTGACATATAATAAATTTTTGTTAATTTTGGATCAACTGGAATTTCGTGTCTGTTTAACCAGTTGATCATTTCCTGTTTAATGGTGTTTGAGTTGGGGGGGTCTTTCAACATATTTGTTGTGATAGGGTGCGTTGTCGATAACTAGAACAGAATAGTGATTCTGTGTGTGTGTTCCCAAATATACCCAGTGGGGTATATTTGGGATCAATTGATTAACCAGCCATTTTTCGTAGTTATAGTTATTCATTTCATTGTGATTGTAGTGTCCGTGGATTTATACGTTAAAAAGGCACCGGGTACAAAGCCTTTTTCATTTCCCGCATGAACTATTATCAAACGTTGACCTTTTGAAATTGGCTTTTTACTCCTTTTTTCTTATCATCAATCCAAGATTTCCCTTTATTGTTGGATGTATGTATGTATGTAAGACTCATCCATGTAGACAATATTTTTTCCTGATTCGCGAAATTTGCGTATTTTATCGAGGTATTCCATTCGTTTGAGACTTACATCGTGCTTTTCCATTAGAACTTTTCGATTATCTTCCATTTTAGTGAACCGAAATCCCATCTCGTGAAGTATTTTTCTCAACGTCTTTTCAGACCCATTGTAATTAATAGCTTCAGATAATTTAGCTTTTAATGATTTTATTGTTGGCAGTTCATTAAATCGTTAGTGAAAATCATACACCATTCTTCGAACAACATCATAATCAAAATCGTCCATATCCAAACGAAATTGCTTTTTTGGTCTCCCTTTTTTTGGAGTGCTGAACTTAATTTCAGTAGAATGTGTTTCAGTACAGACTTCGTTTAATATACTGTTCAAAGTTCTTCTTGAAATTCCAGTGGCATTTACAACTCGCTCTTGAACCTTCTTAAAATAACAACTTACATTTTCATCGTCATTTTTTTTTAATCTGTCAGCTTCGCGTGACTGACCTCGTAAAGGTTTCCCTCTTTTTCCTAAAGATGCCATAGTACATTTTTAAATTATTTAAATTTGGGGGTGTTAACAACTAAATATATATTTTGAACTGGACGCGACCGCACTCTATCGCACTTGAACAAAGACTGACAAAACGTCACATAGGTAGTGTGCGACAGAGATAACGCTCTACGAAGCCGAAATTAGCCGATTGTCTTTTTCCAAAGGTCGATGTGCAATATTTATCGCCGGGTACTGTACAGCATTGTTCGACCACACGCCTCAATTGTTTTGCTGAATCAAACCAATTCATCATCTTCTTAGATGTTTCTCAACAAATCTAACCGGATGCATCAAATCGTTGAAAGCTTCTAAATAACAATGTGTTAGCATAATGTTATTAGTTTATTAGCCTTAAATCCCCTTGTCTATAGGTTTCTCTTATTTTTATAATGAAAGTAAAAAATTTAAAAAATAAGAGTGCAGCGAGTCATCTCCGGCCAGCTAGGAAGAATGGAAAACAACTTCTTTACGGCCAGAGTCAACTGTCTAAGAGCCCTCAAAACAAGTGTGCAGCCAGTGATGTCTATAATAACATTAACGATTGCATACAAGTATCAATTGGCGCAACAAGCGAGCTCTACTTCACTATAATAGCCCTACTGCTACGACGTAGACACGACACAAAGGCACAATCACCCGCATCCCCGGATGCAGTTTGCCATACCTTTATTGGCAATTTTGCAATCCTAGAAATTGAGATGGAAAATTATTTATTATACCTACTAGCGACCCGATCCTGCTTCGCATGGGTGGATTCTACATCATATGGAGACATGACTAGGATAAATCTTAATGTATTATGCGCATAAACCTTCCAGAAAAAATTATTTCATTGCAAGCTGAAAACTGTATTAAAAATTAAAATTCATTGTGTAGTTTTGAAAGAACTAGCGCACACAGACGCGAAAAGTGACTTTATTTCACAGTATTTATAGATTTAGCCTGGGACAACCACTGCAGTGAAAAGGCAGTATTCCTTAAATTATTGGCATAAAACAAGCGAATGATCAAAAGCAGGCCCACATTGTTGTGCCGTGTCCACACTGTTTAGTTATCAAAAATATGTCGTATTTTTCATGTTAGGATATTTGTTTTTTTATCAACCATTGGAGAACCTTAGACTGCCTCGTTGGTCTAGTGGTCGCAAGCATTATTGCTGAGCCTGAGGTCCTGGGTTCGATTCCCGGGTCGGGCAAAGTGTTATTGGGTTTTCCCTTTTCGAATTTCTCAGTAGCAGCCCGGAGTCTAGACTCGTGTCGGGTTGATGGCAATAGTTTCGCCCCCTATTACATGTGACTTAAACATAACGGGTGAAATGTGGGTATACTATAGGTGCACCTCTAGTTAACCTTTCGGGGAATACAGGCGTGATGTTATGTTATGCGTTTGGAGAACCTTTAAAATATTTTACTGAATTTAAGTGTGTACAGACCTAACCTGAATGTTGCCAGATGACAGACAATTCCAATCAAATAATTGTAATCGATTTGAAATGTCAATTCTTCTATTAATCCCACTGTATCTTTCAAATATGGTTATGCCTAAATACTGTAATTATGATTTTAAAATAACAAAAATATTATATTGTACTGAATACTTTCACATCGCCCAATCGATTCATAAATCGATCAACAAAATAATTAAATCTGGTTACCCGGACAAACTGTCAAAAGGTTTCTGTCAAAACAATGGCAATTGTCCAAATTACAATTGTTTCGACAAAAACCTTTTTGAACATCATTGAATCGTAACGTACTGTAAACACGGAGCAATAAGTCCATTATTCCTCCGTATTTACATTACGTTATGATGCAATGTTTTTAATGTAAATTGAAGAATTGGACGAAGCGATGATTATTTTCTACAACCCTGCAGTGGCACAGCTATAATTATCATTAGAGGGAAGCTGAAAAAAAAATTGTTCAGTTCTCATACACTCAGACAAAAACCTGTAGGTTTTTAATCTTATGATGTATTAACCTGGTATTTAAATATAATTATGTAATGTGACACATAGTAACACACACAGGTGTACCATATTATTTGGCAATAGTAGGCATTAAGAAGAGTGGTTGGTCCGAAGGGAAGCCGATAGGAATCGGGTTGTATGAAGGCTTCGCCCCTGCAACCCTGGATAACGCCTACACCGGTAAGTTTATATGTTCTTAAAAAGATTAATGTAAGCACCCGTCCACCGGTCACTATTTGAAGCAGTCTATTGAGCGGCCTATGTTCGGGCAGGAGTCCGTCGTCAGCTGTAAATGTCTAAAGCCTTATATGAGTATGTTACAAAGGTCAATTCACTGATATTTTTTACCTTTTCAGATATCCTCTGATGACATCCTGTGTATTGAATGTTTTGTGTAATGCCAAACCGGACATTTATCAAATATAACTATCCCAAGTATTTCTTGATCTTGGACATCTTAGCATATGTTTTGCATGGGACATGTCAATTGTAACATCGTTAGTGTTTTAAACTCGGTAAAACAACGCACTGGAAGGCGTTGTGGTTCTTAACCGCAAAACGGTAACACTGCAATGCAATAAAAGGACAGTGGATCACTAGGTAACGATGAAACTGACGAACTAGCAAGGAGGACATCAGTCCAGCACATCAGTCTGTAAACCCGAACCTATCGTGCCCATCGTCTTCAACCAGCTACGCAGATGGCTACAGGAGTCTACCCACACAAACGGAAAGCTGGTGGGCCTCGATACCGGGCTGCAGGCAGTCCAAGGAAGCTATATGCCATCCTTGGGTATCAAGCTGACCAGGCGCTCATTACGCCTGGACAGGGACAGTCTGCGCCTGGTGGCGGGGAGGACACTGCTCGCTAAACAAACATTTCCACACAATAGGCATAACGTATAGACCTCTGTGCATGGCATGCATGACTGAGGAAACTGTTGCGCATCATGTGCTCGTTGAAACCACAGGCGTCACTAAATTAGAACAGAAACCCTCCGGTCACTCAGATCTTTTGCAGATGTTCTAATCTACTTCTGGAGGGAATGACCAACGGCGGCCGCCATGGCCCAGGTACAATGGTTCACTTGAAAGACTAAGTGTGGAAATCAATCCCAACAATATGGAGAACTCGACAGCATTACTATGATTGATATTAAACAAAAGTAAATACAAAAAATTTAAACACGCTTGTCTTGCTTATATGGACGGGGAGTCAGAAATTGTAGGAATAAATGAATACAGTCATAGAAGATTGGCCCTTAATATTAGGTCAAAACAATAATCTTGTTAGGGCCAAAATAAAATCATAAATTGTTATAGGCCATTTATATGAAGAATAAAATGTTTTTACTATTTATTGGGAGTTCTTAAGAATCGATTTTCATATAAGGCCCCGGTATGGAAATTTCATGAGGAGTGAAATTAATACAAGCGCTAAGTCAAAAGCGTTACGTTTTAGTTTTTTTGCGCAACGTAACGCTTTTGACTTAACATTTGTATTACGCACCTTTCACGAAGTAAACTCCAGTCGTGCGTCGGAGCTGACACACACTTTTTTATTGTTTAATTTCTTAAGATAAACCTGTTTTATAAATTGTTAGGATTACCTAAAATGGGATCCTCCGAATTCCGCTACAATCATGGATGGGCATCAACCCTCTAGGAAGTGGACTAGTAATAGTACTATGTTGCTATAAAGCACTGAAAATGCTGCTGCCAAGCCTTTATTCCTCTTTAATGACACTCGCTGGTGGAGACGGCACAGCACTCTTATAATCTCTAGTGAGAGAACGAGGTAGTGAGGTCCATACTCATGAACCTGTAACCTCATATTAGCAGTAAATAAACATTTACTAAAATAACAATTAGAAACGTAAATTACATACTCATTTCAAGTAGGCTCGACAACTAAAATATTCATTTTTAGGGTTCCATACCCAAAGGGACACAACGGGACCCTATTACTGTGCTATGCTGTCCGTTCGTCTGTCACAGGACTGTATCTTTTGAACCGTAATAGGTAGGCACTTGAAATTTCCACAGTGTGTACTACTATGGCGGCTATAACAAAAAAAAAAATAAACGGACCCCATACAGGAAACGTGTTTTTGGCCGCTTTTATAACCTCAATATCAGCATCTGAGAAAATAAAATTTCTCCTTAACCAGGGTGCATAAACGAAAAGATATTTTTTCCAGGGACCCAAAACTCCTAAAATAATTAACAATGTCCTTTACTTTATAAAAAAAATTCCCTGAATTTGAAAAACTATTACTATTTTCGGCACAATCAGCATTCCATTACTATGTTTTTAACTTATTTTGTACCTACTTAGTCTAATTTCTGTACTTACTAATTTTTATTTTCTATTTTTCAAAAATAATGAAATAAACCTTCAATATCATGCTTAGAAGATAATTATTAAAACTCGTTTTATTTCGCTATAATAATAATAGCTAAATAAAACAAGTATTTGTATGATGCCAATATTTTCATAGAAATACTTTGCTATTCATAGCGATTCTGTCCGGGATAAGAATGTAAAACTTATATAGTCAAAATAAAGCTAATTTGCATTTGCGAACTCCCCAAGCACAGCGAAGTGTTTATTTTTTGCAATATTTATTGTTTTTGTATTTTATTAACTTTCACGAAAAACAGGCATATCTTTTTTTCGTGAAAGTTTCAATATTCTGGATGCTTTTGCGCAGTTCATGAAACATTTTTTTTTTTCTTTAGCAACTGTAAAACTTTTTTGATACACACACAGGTACAAAATTCTATGGGCTCATGACTAAATAATAACAGCCGCACAGGTTGATCGAAGGTTAAGCTACGCTTACCGAGATCGCTCCGTGGATGGGTGACCATCAATTATTATAACGAGACTCCTCCGTGCCCCGGAAAGCACGTGAAGCAGTTACTTCCGGCTGTCATACGTAGGTCTTTGACAGTCGTTATGGGTAGTCAGAAGCCCAACAGTGTGACAACCAGTCTTACCAAGGGTATCGTGTTAGCAAGTAACTGGGTTGTGGAGGTCAGATATGCAGCCGCTCCATGTAAAATACTGGTATACAGCTGCGTCCAGACGCTGACCCCAACAAAGTTGGGAAAAGGCTAAGCAGATTGACATAATACAAAGTTAAAAGTTAAAGTACCAGGATTTATTTGACACTCGAATGACATTGACAGGGGGTTACTTTTGATAAACATTTATGCTACTGTTTTGTGAAATGTTGAAATGAAAAAAAACAAGATGGCGGAGTTTCTTCCGACTTTGGCCACGCGCCAAAAGATCCTTGTGCAAGTATACTACGCAAGTCAGCGTCAGTATAGTCCGGCCGTCGAGAGAATGCATTCTTGACACCTGTCAGTTTCATACTAACGAATATGTGTGTTGCGAACTTGATCCTTATTACAACTAGAAATTGTCCAATTGACAGATGTCAGGAACGCATTCTCACGACGGTCGGCAGCCGGACTGTAATAAAAAACCAGGCACACCCGCACCTAACTGTTTAAAATACATACTCTCGAAAAGCGACATCTATCGTAATAGTTATAAGTTAACTATCGGTTACACGTTACATTATGTACATTGTCTAAATAAATAAATCCATCCCAGTCAAAAAACATAACTTACTCTCAAAATATCAGCATTCTCTGTCACCGTCAGGATGACTGGACCAAACGTTTCGTTATGGTCTCTCATGTGCACTGTTTAATACCTATTTGCTACTATTTACTACCTATAATGAAATATTTGCTACCTTTTGCGTTAAGAAATATATCAAAGACTGCCTCGTTGGTCTAGTGGTCGCAAGCGCTAATGCTGAGCATGAGGTCCTGGGTTCGATTCCCAGGTCGGGCAGTGTTATTGGGTTTTTCTATTTGGAATTTCTCAGTAGCAGCCCGGAGTCCGGATTTGTGCCCGGTAGATGGCAATGGGCTCGCCCCCTATTACATGGGACTCGAACATAACTGGCTAAATGTGAGTGTACTATAATAGGTACACCTCTGCCTAACCCTTCGGAGAAACGAGGCGTGATGTTATGTTAAATATATCAAAGAAATAAAGTGGTCAGCCATTCTGACGTCAGGTGGGCTATATAATAATTGATGTACAGGCGTTTTAGTGGCTTTTATTAATAATTTTTTATAGGAGCTTCTTAAAGTTGTGTAAACAATATATGTTAAGGTAGCAAACAGGTAGTAAATATTTACATTTACAACGCAGTTAATACAACGCTAATACTATGAGAACTTGGAAGTGGTCAGCCAACCTGACATCAGAATGGCTGACCACTTAATTTCTTTGATATACTGGATGATTTTTTACAGTCTCGAAATGTTTACAGGGTGTTCTACCCATGAATATGAACAACTTTCACTATGGGACCAACTCTGAAATCACGAAAAAAAAAATCTGCTGTATAGTAGAAAAGTTCAAGCCTACTCGACCAAAATGTATGAAACAGCTGATTTTTTTCGTGATCTCATAGTTGGTCCCATGGTGAAAGTTGTTCAAGTTCATGGGTAGAACACCCTGTACAAATTTCGAGACGGTAAAAAAAATCATCCAGTATTTATTAACGTAAAGGTAGCAAATATTTCATTATAGGTAGTAAATAGTAGCAAAAAATAGGTATTAAACAGTGCACATGGTCTCATGTACATATCTCGTTTGGTTCAGTCATCCTGACGGTGACCATTCTCTTGCCCTTAACCCCGTTTATTTGGGGTCGGCGCAACATATATTTTTCTTCCATACTTCTCTAATAGTCGTCAACTTACTCAAAATATTAAACAGAAATAACAAGAAAGTTAGCTCGAAACTATTTCTTTTAGGCATAAAAGTTCGTTTTTTTAATCCCAGATAGTAATTTGACAGATGCAAATGTGAAACTATGAAATGAAAAGTAATACATGAAACATTAGAAATTCTTCCAAGTCAGTTTAGATTAGACATTGGCAGAATAGTCGACATCGGCTTTGCTTGCCATTTATTAAAAATAGGATAGAATATTAGAAATGTCAAATAACTATCTGGGATTTTAAAAAAAACAAACTATAGAAACACTATCTACCAAGCACCAACACTAACAACTACAATTTCTGGAACTAGTTCTATCAAACAATTTATTCATCTACATAACTCTTTGTACCTTCAATTTACATTATTCCTACACTCGTGTGAAGTTCGTACGTACTTTGTTCGTATCGATCTATAGTTGTATTCGCAGTAATTTTTAGACATATATGCACACTGGACGCGAAAAGATGAAAAACAGTTTTATTTCGTGTGTTTTTTATTAACTCATGTTATATTTTTAACCAACTTCAAAAAAAGGAGGAGGTTCTCAGTACGTCGGATTTTTTTTTTATATGTATGTTCCCCGATCACTCGAAGATGACTGAACCGATTTGGAAAATTCTTTTTTTGTTTGAAAGGGTATACTTTTCAGGTGGTGGTCCCATTATCATCAGGTCAAGATCTGATGATGGGATCCTGGAGAAATCGAAAGAACTCTGCAAATATTTTAGACACACCTTTAGCGATTTGGGTACTTTTTATAGTAATTCGTGCATTTGCTCTCGGAAAGCACCATTTGGTGAAGTGGAACTGATGATGAAGACCACAAATGGCCACCGAAACTACTAAGCTAAACCATAAGCCGAAACTATAATTATTTCACGGTTTGCGATTCGATTACTTTAATATGGTTGCTAAGAAATGTATGCTCGTCACAATGCATGTGGTGAAGTGGAGCTGATGGTGAAGTACAAGGAGAACTTCTCAATAATTAACGTCCCTGCATCGGGAAAGGTAATATTTTGTAAAAAGGCGATGAGCAGTTGACATTAGGCTATATCTTAGATAAATTAAACCCCGACCCACTAAATAGTGAAAAATAAAAAACTTAAAAAAAAACAAAGTGAAAAATAACTTAAAAGACCATGCCCATCTGTGCCCCAGAAATGCCCAGATAAAGTAAATTACAAGATTGTACTAATAAATGAAAACTAGAATTAAGTTGTTAATTTTGAAACCTAACAAGCACTGGATAAAAAAAAACGAAAAAAAAAGACTTGTTTACATTGCAGTACCTATGATAAATAATGTTTCATTCATTCATTCATGCGCTAAAAGTGCAGTTTATTACGGTCTGGAACGGTCTGGAATCACGTCCTTTGGCCGCTTTATTCATTCGTTATGATAGTGTTGTTACTTGTTACCGATGATAACGAATACCTACTATTAAAGTGTTGCGGTTTTATTTGCGTATTATTGATACGATCGGCAAGATTAGGGTTGCCAGGTCGTCTAACCTAATAGCCGGACAGACCAGCCAGTTTGGCCGGACATTTGGGTAAAAAAGCCGGACACCCTAAATTATTAAGGATTTTGTGTCTTAGTAATAACTCGACAGAATTTTTTTTACGTAAAACTAGGATTTTTTATCATTTACCATAAAACTTCTTAAATTCTAATGAAGTAAAATAAAATGTAATAACGTATCAGTCTTTATTACTATTAATCATTCATTAATATTATTATTTCCCAAGGAAAAACACAAAAATAAAATTAAGAAAACAAAACAAAACTTCTTCACTAATGAATAAAAAACATTCATCTGGCCATTTCATTTAATTTTTCGATCATTCGGTAGGCGAGTGACAGATGCCGAATACTGAAATCCAATATTTGATTGATTCACTAATGAATACATTTTTAACTTTTCATTTATTTTGTGTTCAGACATTTCACTCAAGTGAAAGATGCCGAATGAAAAAAAACCGGCCAAGTGCGTGTCGGAAGAACAATGAAAGGTTTCATTGTTGGCATAAATTTATCCCAAGAACAAACTTAACATTGTTGTTGAAAAACCTGTTCTCTCATACATTCCAACTGCAAATGTAAGTTGGTCGACTATTACTCGTGAACTTGTAAAGCCTACTTAGTTGTGATAGCTTTTCTTTTAACTTCGTTGTATATAATACTACCGTGAATTTTTTCACATATCCAAAACTAACCGTTTAGCTGGCATGGGGGGACACTTGACTCTAACAAAAATTTGCACTTTAAAGCTTAATATTTTAGAAACGGATCCCTTAATCGAAAAATTGTTTTCCCCAACCTGCAATATTTTTGAAATACTTATCCAACAACACCCCACACGATGGGGTAGACGAGAAAAAAAAGCTAGGAAGCTAACATAACAAAAGCCGGACAGGCCGGACACCGTTTAATTTGGCCGGACACACAATCAAAAAGCTTATCTATGTCCGGCTTTAGCCGGACGCCTGGCAACCCTAGGCAAGATAAAACTTCACAAAAAGTAGCCGCATGTGGATTATAGTAGGTATTTATAGTGTGCCTTCTATAGTGCTTTGAATATAGATTACGTATTTATTTGAGACTGTCCTATTGAATATTTTTAAATATGTTTCGAAAAGTTGAAGTTCCTAGTGGAAAACTAATAGCAATGCTGTCTGTAAACGATAAAATGTAACAATACCAGTAGGTAGTTATCATGTTTAACGTCCAATAACTTTTCAATCAGTGCTTTATATGACATTAAATCTAGATATCATAAAAATACTGTTAATAAGTTATCGTATGACATAGAGCTGCAATTTGGGCATTGCATGGCATTGCTGACTTTCACCTCCATGTTAATATGGGCATGGTCCTTTCGGAAGTCGTTGGCAAAAAACTAAAATGCAGATCCATGACACCGATTTCCGTAATTAAAGTTATTTTTCACTTTGTAGTGTTTAATTTTGAAGTCGGTTGTTTTTTTTTTGTAAAAAAAGTTTTTATTTCACTGATTTTGACATGAATTTACCCTTTTTATAAAAATATGAAAATTATATAAACTAGCATTTAGATAGTTTTGTTGAGGGAAAATATACTGTACAGAAAATACTAATACAAAGATACTACAATATTCTCCTAACAAACTGTATTACTGCAAGGGGCTGCTTTTACAAATTGTTACATTCCTTTTTCACTGTTGCTCCTTTTGTCTTCTACTGTTCGTTGGTAACTTACTTAAACAAACAACAGTGAGTGAGACAAATAGTGTGCTTATTTTTTCTGTATCATACTGCCAAGCCCATGCTGCAGTATGCCACTACCATCAATCATCCTAACACTTGGCCTTGGGTAGCTTATTGCTGCACCCGAGGGTAATTGAGCATGGCTGCCCATAGAGCGGCAGTAAGCGCGTACCGGGTGACAGGTGGCATTATTGACATCTCGTTAGCAACATCGTCATTGGCTTGAATGCCTATTACCGTTGAAATTTACTACCGTAAGCGTAATACGAACGGGGGAGGACGACACTCCTTGTTGACGACGAGGCAGCATGAAATTAAATGAAATGAAATTGCTTATTCTGTAAATATGATATCGGAATCGCTTTCACACGTCATATAAAAAAAAATAAACTAGATAGCTTCGACATTTCCTATGACAAAATTTGTGTTCAAAGAACATCAGATGAATATTATGCTCTAAAGACATCACGTCGTTACAAATTTTTAACATTTTTATAAGCATTGTTTGTTAAGATTAGATCGTGTTTTATGTCAATTTAAAACATACGTAAAGAAACACTTCAATTGATGTCACTAAAACAAATCTAGTACATTAATCTAAAACCTTCGACTAAATTCTCAACTTCATTTTCATCTCCTTGGTCGCGTACTTCGTTACTAAAGGTCGTGTCCCTGAAAGGCCTTCGTGGCTTTATGTATGATGTTCTTCCACTTCGTTCGGTTCTCCGCTTCCCTCAGGGCGGTCGTAACAGAGTCCAGTGAGGGCGGTTACTTGGTCTGATCAGCGGTTAGGCGTCATTTTCATACTTTATACCAAAACACAGCGGCCAATAAAAATTAAAAGGGAACGAAAAATACATTACGTAAGAAATCAAACCGATGCAGTGTGCGATCAACTTTATTGTTTATTCCGAATGCAATACGCTAGCAATTTAACACTTAAAAAATATTAGCGGTACAAACCAGTACGGTTGGCTACGAGCTACTGAACGCTCGTGTCGCAGGCTCGCTAGAACCTCAGTAGTCGGGTAAATATTCTTAGACCATATTGTGATAGAGTAGTTTTTATATTCAAATTATGCATTTTACGATTTTTCAATAATAATAAAACATATTTAGATCAAATATGTTTTTTATTCTTGCAGATAGTGAGGTGGTACATGAGAGGTATTATTTGTTGCGATTCGCGGAAAAGCTGAAAGCTTCCGCGGAAAGATTTTTTTTTTCGATTTTCGTTTTATTTTGATGGATCATTTACAAATTAATGTTAATTTCTTTGCTGTGCCGTGTTGTGTACTGCGTGCTTCGTAAGTTTTTACCTACATTATTTAATTTCGTAGAAATTTTTTGTTCGAATGGTTTTGAATTGCACTTAAATCATTCAATTTATGCTAAAAGAAATTTTAGCTTAAATTGAATGATTTTGATATTAAATTTGAAATTAAATATCAATGTTTTTACAACATTTTTTCGTTATCGCTTGGCCCCTATTTTATAACTTGTTTACACATAAGTTGGCGGTAGACTGAAAACTATATTCTTATACTTAATGGGTATTTATTTTACTTAATTTTTTTCGATGAACACGTTTCCCGTTATGAAGGAAACTTATTCACGTGCTCACGAGTTACGACGTTATAGGCTGATTATGCTATTCAAACGCACCGCAATTTTAATTATCATTCTCTGTCTCTGTCATAAAGTCTCTTTTGAGTGTTCGGTGGTTAAAGAAGACTGTTAAAAAAATGTATGTAGCCTTAGCTTTTTAAATATTGCGAAATGTTGTTTTTTCATCAAATTAATAGCCTTACAATTTATCACGGTAACCGTAGAAAGAACGTAACAAACAAATACATAATGTTATGTAGGTACTACGATTGCGATTGTTTCAATGTTGAATCATATTAAGAACTATATGTTATTATAAATATAATGTAAATATACATAGTCGCTGGTGAATATTGAAATATGTTGCTATGCACCTATAAGATCTATCAAAGATGGTGTCAAATACTTGAGAGGCCGATCCGACTAACGATAACATTCCTTATGTAAAATCACACTTCCATCGTGCTCAGAAATGATAAAATTAAAAACAATAATAAAAAATATTGTGTTGCCCTATCCCTTATAATATGAAGCGAAGAACAAAATGCCAGCAATTAGTGCTCACGCTTGCGCCAACCGTTTTCAATAAGTGTCAATCATGGCAACGATATCATTGAATCTTATTGAAAATGTCTTGAAGAAAAATCATCTACTTTCAAATAATTTCAAACATTGGAAAAAGCCTATTCGATAACCCTTTAAATATCTTGTTATGGCGGAGGGTGCACTTGCCTTCGCATTACCATGATACCTAAATCGCAACACTCGAGAGTAACTTACACGAATGTCTCACACGTCACTAACGCAAACCCCATTGTTTCAGGTTTAGAATGAACGGGTCGTACCATTACGGACACGTTGTGAATCCGAACCAGCCGATCCCGCAGCCTGCTCCGGGCGCGCCGTTCCCAGCCCCTGGTGTTCCTGGCGTTCCTGGTGTTCCTGGTGTTCCTGGCGTTCCTGGCATTCCGTATACACCGTACCCCCCAATGCCGCAACAGCAGCATAATATCGACGGTCTTAATTACAACGTACCGCGTAAGATATTCCTTTAACTTTTTTTACAAATATCCGTTTTAACTAACATTAAGCGACACCTAAATAAATGCCTAAGACCTAGTTTCGCCAAACTGTTCATAATCAGACATTAGTGTATCAGCCATTAAAATAGCAGCGACGTTAATGGTATTTGCGTTCTACCAGTAAAAACCGGTCAGTTGTCAAAGCAATCAAAATAAAAAGCTGCAATATCACATGTCAATGTTCACTGACAATGCACCATTTTAG
Organism: Fissipunctia ypsillon; assembly: GCA_947568875.1. Taxonomy (NCBI): domain Eukaryota; kingdom Metazoa; phylum Arthropoda; class Insecta; order Lepidoptera; family Noctuidae; genus Fissipunctia; species Fissipunctia ypsillon. The sequence goes on from OX387643.1 coordinate 30,050,750, forward strand.
CTAGCCGTAGAATATAGACTCGCGTTTTTCATTTCAATGATTTTGACAACTGACTAGCGGTCAGTAAATTAATGGACCTCTAGGGCAGCAATTAAATTTAACGCCTGATTAAGACAGATTAGCGCTCGGTGAAACACTCGCTACTCTTAACGTCCCGTTAACATTTTAACAGAAGATTAAACTAACTAACATGGTATGGTGAAACTAGCGGCTAACATAACACACGCGACAACTAGCTGAATAATTTTTGTCTATTTCTGTCACTTTTTTCGTTTTCTGACAGCGCTGCCATACAAAATACTCGACTCGTTCTATCAAACTTGATGTTTTTTCGACAAACCCTAACATGGCACCTAAGCTATCTCGTATTTTGACAATTCAACACGAGATAAACTCCGATTCTTCTTATTTACTCCTCCTCGATTTTGACGAGATAGAAAAATAGACAAAAATATTATTTAAAAAAAACTCGAAATTAACATGGCAGTTTCATAATTGTACTTATTTTAGTCATAATTTTATTTTACAATAAATTAATAATGAACTTAGTTTAAACTATTATTCATATTGAAACGAAGTTCTTTGGCGGCCGCGAGAGAAACTGTGGCGGAGGGGAGCACTATTACGTAGACGAGCACCACTTTCGGTAATAACCAGACACTTCGCCATTTATGGTGATTAACGAAATCTAGGGAGTTATGGCTGTATGGCAATGTCAAACCTTTGCATCATAATTACTAAAATCGCCAGTTCATTTCCCAAGGGTGATGAATGTGATGATTAACCACGTTATATGCATATTTATCGGAATTCCAGTCCTTTTTAGTAAGTGTGGTGATTAACAAAATTTGCAATGTCATGGGTTTTATGGTGATTGTAAAAATATCCACCTTCGCTTTGTCGAATTGTGATAGTCGCCCATTTGTCATTTGTGGTGAGTATATTACGAGTATATGCCACTAAATTTCATTTCCATCATTTTGTAACGGCATGCTAAATAATCATTTAATTTTAATAAAAAAGGCGGTTACACAAAAAATTAAACATAAATTAAAAGAGGTGGACGTAAATCATTATAGTGCATACTAATTCCATGCGTAAAATGGCCGATGTTGCTACGATAAAAATGATTTGTTTTTAATAACTTGCTACATCATCATACAAAGAAGTGTCAAAGTGCCTTTTTCGAGTTTACTCGAGCCTAACCGTCATGTTAGGCATTAGGACGGCGTCATAAATTGTAGACAGATTTAGACAAACCGCGAAAGAGAGCGTTCTCGCGTTGTCTTATTTGCCCTGATGTTCTAAATAAAGGCCTACTGTTTGATCTTGACTTGACCGGTCGGCTTAGTGCCGAAAGTTAAAAAAAACCAACAACTCGTTTAGGGGTCGCTTTACGCGGTACAACATGGGACTTATTTATTACGAAATGTAGTATAAACCTTTATTTTTTTACTGGATTTTTTATTGTAAACAACGTACGTCACAATAGGTATGTTATGTAAGTGCACTAGGTTTCCACTTGAATTAAATAATAACTGCACAATAATGCATCGGGTGAGTTCTGGACAACTATGTCTACGTCTATTATATCCTAGTTGAGTCATTTGTCATTGGCCTTCAATTCATAGCTAATAGCTCGGTAGCAAAATAGGCTGCCAGGGTTGGTAGTTTTGTGGTAAGAGGCGGCTCAATATGTGAACAGGGATGGCAGTAGCGTTCTCTAATCAATCAATCGTTTTCACAATAATAGGCTAGTTGTCAGATTTTGAGAAACCAATGAGTAATTTTCCTTGTGGTTTATTTACCTCAAAAAATGAATATTACAGCGAAATATTCACATTAACAGAACTTAGCAAAATTATTTTTATTTCGGAAGTCGCTGGCAAAAAACGAAAACGCAAAACCAAAGATCGACTTCCGAAATTAAAGTTATTTTTAATTTTGTAGTGTATTTTTTTTTGTAAAAATCTTTTCATTACAAACTCAAAGTTCAAATAAGACCACATTTGTGTAGATAGTAACTGTTGGGAGGCCTTTGCTCAGCAGTGGAACAGTAATAGCTAAAAAAATAAGAGGTATTATATTAGGTCCTTACATATGAAATTAGCGTTTTGTCGTACTGATCACTTTGATCTGAAATATCTCCTCTTTGGTTAAGAATTCCAAATTCAAATTTATAAATTCATTTAGCTGGTACATTTGAGTTTTGAAAACAGTAATTCATTTGTTTTTTCCTCATTATTTTTTTCTTTGGCGTCGCTTGCACAATGGAAAACATGAAATATCGGTATATTTACGAGTACGAGTTCTACCGTGGCACCAGTGCTGCAGAAACAGCTCGAAGGATTAATGATGTGTACGGCGCTGGTGTCGCAAAAGAAAGCACGGTACGTTTTTGGTTGCAACGTTTTCGTTCTGGAAATTTCGACCTTCAGAACCAACCCCGTGGACGGCCGGAGACCAAAGTGGAAAATGAAGAATTAAAAGCTATTGTGGAAGCGGATCCATCACAAAGCACTTTAGAGGTAGCTGCAGGCTTCGGAGTAAGTGATAAAACTGTATTAATCCACTTGAAGGAAATCAGGAAAGTAAAAAAACTTGAACGATGAATTGAGTGAATCGAACTTGCAAACACGCGTCGACTGCTGTGTTACTTTGCTCAACCGACACAATAATGAAAGGATTTTAAATCGAATCATTACTTGTAATGAAAAGTGGATACTGTACGATAATCGGAAGCGCTCGTCGCAATGGCTGAACCCTGGAGACCCAGCCAAATCCTGCCCTAGACGAAAATTGGCTCAGAAAAAGTTACTTGTGAGTGTTTGGTAGCGCCGGTGTCGTTCACTACAGCTTTCTAAAATCTGGCCAAAATACTACGGCAGATATCTATTGTCAGCAACTGCAAACCATGAAGGAAGAACTAGCTGCTAAATAACCGAGATTGGTCATTCGCTCTAGGCCACTGCTGCTTCACGACAACGCACACACACTGCACAACAAACAACCACTAAGTTAGATGAGCTACAATTGGAATGTCTGCGACATCCACCGTACTGTCTGGACCGCATCTTGGATTTTCATTTTGACTTTACTATCGGTTTCAGCACCCTCGAAAACCTTGAAAACAACACCCATGAAGGAAAATTTGAAAATTTTCTCTCTTGATAGAGAGAGAGAGAGTGAAAGTGTGAATTTCAAAGAAGAAAGTATGAACGCGCTTTTTCGTTAGTGACGATTTCTGCCAAGCCGCGTCAAAGAACTTCGTTCCAATGAGTTGACCTACTGCCTACACGACACGCTTACCTATACTGTGACACATTTTGGGTTCATGTAAGTTCACGCTGGCGAGGTAAGCGCACGGCTCGCTCCGTGGGTAGGTTGGTAGCGTTAAATACCTACTTCGCAGGGTCTACCTCGCCTTAAGGTGTACTGAATCTAATGAGACCAAAATTGTCTCATTTCGCTTTGGTTTAGAGGGGTGAAAACGTTATCGCCCAAAATAATAATTTAATTAGTTAATTGTTTCTAAGACTTGCAACTTCGCACGATATGTTCACGTCCCGGAGGGAGAGAGAGCAAGTGTGCAACAGATAGCATTTTTGAAAATACTTACTCGCGCTGCGTATTGGCACTTCACAATCCTCTTAAATAAAGTGTTAGTGTTTTGGTGTTAATTGGTTTAAATTAATTTATCCCGAACCCCAGCTCGTAACAGTAATATTCACATTTCTTCAGTCTAAAAACTAATCTGTACTTGATATCATAAAGCTGAAGAGTTTGTTTGTTTAAACGCGCTAATCTCAAAGGTCGCGTCACGTCAGCTTTCTAATTTTTAGGTTTAACCGGTGTGACGTCGAGTGGTACTCTTACCTGACGAAGACAGCTGCGTGGATGACAAATCTCGACTTTTACTCGTAAGTCCGAGAGTCTCCGAGCAAATTTTGGACACCTTACTTTGTTGCTGCGACGGAAAACGTCTTTGACCACCTCGTCGGCTTTCTCGTCGACAATTCCTGTGGTTTCCAGCAGGGCGAATCGATTTTGAAGTTCCAGGTGGGACTTTTCGGATCCTAGAGCGGCTTGGAGCTGCGTCGTTGGAGGGTAGGCGTCATGCGGGTTCTCTCAGCTCGAAAAATGATATTTAGAGTGCCTCGGACAAGCCTATGATCGCTACCGGTATTACTCGTAAACCTAATAATCACGGAGACCTCTCTAAATACTAGTATATGCTTCTTATCTGTCATGATGACATCGTTCATTGTCACGTTATCGAAGCTTTGCCAGGTCCACTTCCTTTGGGGTGTCTTTTCAAATTAATTCATCAAGAAGAACCCTTGCGACACCAAAAAGTTGACCAGTATTTGCCTCCCTGTGATTCCTGCGCCCCTAACCAAACGGATCTTTGGCATTGAGGTCCCCCATAACAACGTTGTAGTGGGCCAACATTGCCTGGGGTGGGCAGAGGAGTCTGTCAGACTCTTACTGACTAAAACCACCCCGGTATTGCCTCGTACGCTTGCGTCGGAGGTTGCGGGTGTGAATGCGACTTCTGCTGCCCCGGACTGGTGATGACCCGCGCCATGCGGGCCACGTCCAATAGGAGCAGTGAGGTGTTGAACTCCCCCCGTTACGTCTTAGAGAGGCGCGCGCGGAACACGACGCGCCTCAGCAGCTTTCTTCTGCATGATATCGTTGGACCTGCCGGTAACCCTTCTTCTTCGCACCCTCGGTCCCGCCGTTACCGTGACCGCTACCTTGACCAGAAATAGCGGGACTACTGGGAAATGGGGGCCTTTGTTGTGGCACTTTGTTCATTGGATGGTTTATGTTTAGTCACCACGCTGGGCCAGCGGGTTGGTAACCGCAGAGCCAATCCTATCGCAAAGATGACGCTGCTGCCCGTCATCGCTCTGGAGAATTTAGGTTTGCTTGTTGAATGGTTATACCGCCATCGGTCGGTCGCCAGCGCCTCGTCCGTCAGTAGTAGGGTGCACCGCGCGTAGGTCGGGTTGACATTTGGGGTGTCCGGTTGTTGTGCGCTCCCCCTTACACCTCCCTCAAATATATTTCTGAATTCAAATATACAAAATATCTGCTCAACTATTGTTTATTTGCAGCCATGGCTCCGATGAACATCCCCGAGAGAGAACACGTGAACAACGGGCACCATTCGATGTAAGTTAATTTGTACCTAAAGAAGTAAAGGTGGGTTTAGCTCTATAGAACAGAACAAGATTGTTATTTTCTTGATATTCTTGTCATTTTAGTATGAGTTAGCTTATGCCCGTGGCCTCGCCCACGTGGCTGTCGGAAAATATCCCACAGGAACGTACAACCGGGATCAAAAGTACCCTATGTGTTAATCCAGGTAAACAATGTATTCATTCCGTAATACATTGTTTTCATATAACTCTATTTGTTTACACGGCACCGGCGCACGCCACTAAAGGCGGCTACGCACGGCACTGATTTCACGTAGCGATTTATCTGTGCAGTCCGTTTGCGCAGTTTTATTGAACGTGTATGATGTATCGTTGCAGATTATTTCGTTTGCACTGTGGATCGGTGGCAGTCTCATTTCCTATTCGATAAATCGTTGTCGATTGTGTTTGCACAGTTTTATCGTAGCGTGTGGATGGATGACGGCGTCGATTTATTAGTCTATCGTAACATGTCGGAAGAAGATCGAAGTGGACATAGTGAACAATTGGAGGAGTTCATCCAAAAGCTACAAAAGCGAAACTTGCTTTTGGAAGGTAAAATCCAAAGATTACCATGATCGTCATAAAAAATGAAATCTTTCCTGTGGGATATTTTCCGACATCCACGGCAAGGCCGCGGGCAAAAGCTAGTTTTATAACATATGTATAGATAGACCAAAAAGGAATGCTCTATCTGCTTACACAAAAATAATTTGGTACAGAGGGGACGGAATGTACGTGAATGTGGATAGACATAGGTTTTTCGTGAATGTTTGAGATTTTGTGAGATGATGGACGGAAGAGTTAATTTTTAGGGTTCCGTACCTCAAAAGGAAAAAACGGAAGCCTTATAAAATGATGATGACTCGTGGGTCCGTCTGTCACAACCAATTTGCTCCGAATCTAATGCACCGATTAAGTTGAAATTTGGTTCACATATTAATTTCTGTGACCCAAACCCGGACGTGTAACGTAAATAAATTAATTTTAAATATGGAGGTCACTTTTCGAGGGCAAATAAGAAAATTAAAAACAAAAACATATGCAAACTATACCGTGTGACATATCAAATGAAAGGACTTAAATTGACCGCCTTATCTCCGAATCTACTGAGCATAAAATTTAAAAAAAAAATATAGAAAATAGTTCTATACGTATAGATTACTGCAAAACCTATAAGAAGTTTATGGGCTTAAAAATACTATGGTAAATCTCTCCATATTGTGCGTACAAACTTGACATTTGCAGTTGGAATGTATGGGAGGACATGTTTTCAACTACAATTTTACGTTTGTTCTTGGGATAATTCTTTCTCTTCTTTCTTCATCCCAACTACGGAACCCTTCATTGTGCGTGGTCCGACGCGCACTTGGCCGGTTTTTTTGCCAATATTTACTTATTATTTTCACGTTATGCCTTCCTTATTGTAAATGTGTATTTTTTTATTGAAGTTTATCTTGGATTTATGTCTGTAACGTTGTCCATAATTATCTTGTCAAATATAATTCGCTCATTTTGCGGTCGTAATGAAACGGCACCTTCTCTACGGAAACCTCAGCTTGACTTCACAGCATCTTTTATGAATATCATACACATACATGATTAGTCATGTTAGACTGTTTGTCTACCTCAGTAATTAGCGATTTAGTTGCTTCATCCCTTTTAACACAAACTATATGTTCGTTGCAGTAGCTACCCTCCCCATCCTATCATCATAAACCAGGAGATTTTTATCTCGAGTACTGGCAGCCGGTATTACACGCGCTACAACGCGCGTTTGCCGGAAGAGAACCACGGGCCGGTGCAGTACCGCACCTTCGTACCGCAGAACAATGTGCCGATTTACGGCCAGGATGTGCCCGCGCCGAGGGAAGATCTCTTTACACGTAAGTACTAGTAGCTAGACAACACAGACTAACCACACACATCTCACGCCTGTTCTCCCAGGAGGGTTCGATACAGGTGTATATACAGGAATACGTGTTTTTTGTCTTTTAGTATCACTCAGTACTAAAATATTGAGATATGGCATCACGACGTTTCCAAACAAAAAAAAACAACAGCCGTTCGTTTGTGGATAGCATAAAAGTTGATCCAGAAAAAGGTGCGGCAACTTTTAAAAAAATGGACCGTTCGAGGTAAACGTCGCGCGGTTGCAGAGGCCTATGTTCAGCTGTGGACTTTTTTAGATCCGACCTCTCAGATCAGACCTCTTTTCTTCTCTGCCTCTTTTATTTATCCTCGTGCCTATTCTGTAGATATTGTGTCTTAAGTTAGGTTTAAACCAAACGAACATAACTAAGCATCATTTTGTTGATACTTATAATTTTAATATGGATTGACGCAAATATGGTCTATCCCGGTTTACACAAAAATCATTATTTGAGTTGGGATAGACTGCCCGTTAGGTGAAAATCGACCTTAACAATAGTTTAGTAAGCACTATAACATATGTAATATTGTAGCGCTGCCATCGGAGATTCACCCGGACTACCGCGTCAACGCCAACACTTACGGTCCGCGCCCCGATGCCGTTTGGGCGCCTAACCCCGGCGAGGTAAGTCCTAAATGAACTTTATTTAATTAATCTCTTATGTACACACGTATAAACGGACAAGAAGAACAGAACACAAAAATACGTACAACTCTCTGTCTGTCTCTTGTGGTTTTCAATAGGCAAGGTGTAGAAGCCTAATCACAAATGTAGGTCAGTGGGCCAACCACTATCTCTTAAAGCAGTATTATTTTAATGTTACTTCAGTGTGCGAAAGAGATGGAGCTATACAGGACGTATAGCTCCATCTCTTTCCCGCACTGAAGTAAGATTACAATAGTACTGCTTTAAGAGGTGGTGGTCTAGCTCCTGGTCTAGTCCATATGAATGTTTGTAGGATAGGAACTTTGAGGAATAATACAAATTATACCGTAATTAAAATATATAAGGATGGTGTCCACCGACATAATTTAAATTATCAAGAAACCCTATTAATGAATTGAAAGAAGACAACATCAAATGACACCGAGTTTGCCATAAAAATAATTATCACGAGCTCTTCCATTTAAATTCAAGATTTGCCTGGAAACCAAGATTTTGTGATCAAGTTTTTTTTTATGTGTATGTCTTTAATTATCCTAATTGGTTTTTAACCGTGTTAATTAAAGTTAAATAAAAAAAAACAATAGGTACATCTTCTTATAGATTGCTATACAATAAAAGTCAAGAGTTGGGACACCCGGTTGGAATGAAATTCCTGTCGCTATACACAGGGAGGAGGGAGGGGGATCAGAAAGGTCTGGTCAAATTTATGCATGTGATACAGACCATCAAACTGAACAACTTTCTCCATGGGACCAACATCGTAATCGCGACAAAATTATCAGCTGTCCCGTACAAAACTTCAATACCTACTCGACCCAAATATATGCAACTATAGATTTGTTGCAAATTAATATGACAGCAAATATGTTTTAGTAAAAATGGTAAAAGTACTAGGAGAACAGAATCGTAAAGAAGATAAATAAGAAATGCAGATCTATGTATGAAAATGATTGTGTATGTATGTTAGCTATGGACTCCAAAACGTCTGGAGCGATTTTTATGAAATTTTCATGCAATCTTCAGATTAGCCCAGCGGGTGTTCCTGTGAAGTTTGGTAGCGATCGGATCAACAGTTTTTTTTTTTTTTGTTATTTGGTAACTGCGCCATATTTTTCTGAACAGTAATCTAACAAAATGTACTAGGCTTGCACGAATTCAAGATAGTATTTCAATCATCCACCACTATTAGTCATCTCGCAATAGATAATGAATGCTACCCGTGCGAAGCTGGGGCGCATCGCTAGTAATTTATAATCATCAGACTTGATCGGCCATTTACTAATAATCGTTAGGATCAACCGCATGTTATAGTACACTTGAATTACGAAAATCGTCTAACGAGGTCATAAACAGAATGATGAAGGAACTAGGAGACCAGAATTTCTTTACATCAGCGTGTCTGCACTGCATGGGCTAGCATGCTGTAGCTTCATACAATCGTTTTTAAAATGGGTGGCCCTAGCACGAACCCGAGAAGATCACGTGAAGTACATTCGAACGATTATAAAATTGAAAAGACTCGTTTCACAACGCCAGAGCTGCGCGAGGCTGCTACCATACTGAAGTTAAACGGTAAATTGTATTGTCCTCAGATCTTTACTTTCGGAGACATGCTCAGCACACTGCCTCCGCCTCCGCCTCCGCCATTGGCTGCCGAGGTAAATATAGCATCTTAATATATAATTCTCCTGTAAGTGTGTTTGTCACTTAACTTCTCCTAAACGGCTGGACCGATCTGGATGAAATTTTGTGTGTATATTTCAATGGGTCCCTGGATGGTTTGAAAACACAATTGGACTCGGTAGGTGGCGCTGGTCGGGCAGGACAATACGGTTTAAGATATTTATTTCTCAAAAGATTACATTAATCACTTACAGAGAAAATACAATAATAATAAGTAAACAAAATAACCGATTAGCGTTTTTAGTAGGGTAGATGTAAAAAAAAAAAAATGCTAGTGGAGATTGTGTAGAGTGCGCGCATATGCTAACAATGCTTGTTTATTAAGGCCTATGGCACAGTGCGTTTAAATAAGCGAGAATTGAACAGTTTATACATTGTTATACAAATAAAAATGGTGCTTTTCGTAGGGAGTAAGCGGGTGTAGGTTATATAGTTTAAGTGTTAGTAAAATTACCTCCTTCCTTGATCCTTATCGTTCTATTAATGAAAGCTCCTTCAGAATGTGGCTTTTCAATAGTTTCTTAAAGGTTGATAAGCTTTTAGCCTCTTTTATTTCTTTAGTTTAAGTAATTTACTATAATTCTGAGCTCCTTCGTACAGAATGCTCATTTTTCCGTAGTTAGTTCTAGGTGGTTTCAAACGGATATCATTTGCCTGTCTAGTATTAAATTTGTGGTGGTCTATATTTTTGGCAAATGTTATTTGTGAGTGAATTTGTTATAATTTTTCTAATCAGGATGCAGATGTTGTTTTTATAGCTTTGCGATAAGTTCATTAGTCCAGTTTCCTTATAAATTTTTATGGTCGGTGTTAAACAATCATATCGAAATAACGTTTTAATTAATTTATTTTGTGATCTCTGTAGTTTATTTAAATTGCTTTTAGCTACTGACCCCCCCCCCCCCCCCCCACCATACTTCAATTATGTAATCTAGATGAGGCTTGACCAAAGAATTATAGATTGTGTACCGCACCTGTCTAGGCAAGCATCGAGATATGGCTCGTCGGACATCTGATAGGGATAATACTCGTAGTTTGCTTTGAATTTTTTCGATATGTGGCTTCCATGTAAGTCCACTGTCGAAGTAGGCCCAGATATTTTTCTGAGTTTATTTTTTTTATTATTACACCGTTAATTGTTAATGGACTATAGGTATACCATTTTTTTGTTTTATGATTTGAAAATAATATAATTTGTTTATGTAGCATTTATGGTTAGCAAATTTGACTGAAGTCAAGTGTGTAAGATGTCCAAATCATGTTGTGCTTCATTCATAACCGCATTTATCGAGTCACCAAAATAGAACAGGCTGGTATCGTCGGCGTACAAAGTAATTTCTCCCTTTAGCCCAATCTCGTGTATACTATTTATATAAATTAGGAATAATAATGGGCCTAAAATTGAGCCTTGGGGCACGCCACAGGTCTAGGTGTGCTCTGATAGTTACCGATTTTAACAATTTGGGTCCAATTTGTAAGATATGATTTGAAAACATCATACGCTGTATCCGTAACACCCAAGTCTTTCAATTTTTGTAAAAGTATTTCATGGCTGACGGTATCAAATGCGTTTTTAGATCAATGAATATTCCTAGGCCTATTTTTCGATTATCGATATTGATCCTTATATTTGTCACTAGGTCAACAGTCGCAGAGATAGTATTGGACTTTGGTCTGACGCCGTATTACTTTTTAAATAGAAAGTCAGCGACATTTAGAAATCGGTTTAGACGGTTATAAAGAACTTTATCGTAGACTTTAGATGGTACTGGTAGTACGCTAATAGGTCTATAATTACTTGGATCCTTTTTGTTTCCTGATTTATATATGGGACGTACTTTCGCAAGTTTAAGAGAATCAGGAAAATATCCTTCGTTTAAGCATTTATTGATGCAAATTGTAGGTTTTTTGCTATTAAATCTTTAACACATTTTATTGTTTTTAGCTGATTTAGTATTTTTATTACTTCATTTGTACTGGTTGGATATAGTTTTGATAAGTGATCGTTGTTCTTTTTAAGATTACTAGTTGTTGGATTCCGCAATGCGTAGTTATTAGAGTTTTTTAGTATTTTGTTGGCTAGATCGCTTCCTATTGTTGAGAAAAAATAATTAAAACACACACACACAATGTCTGCCGGGTCTGCTAGTTATAATATAAAAATAATTTATTTGGCATAAACAAGTATACAGTGGTTATGAATCACTGGTGCCTGTGGTAGGTAGTTAAAACCTGTTGTTGTTCAGGTCACCAGTCACAATGTCGTTTACTTCTCTATCCAAAGGTACATTTATACAGGGTGGCTGGCCCAAAGAATGACGTACAAAAGCAAATTTTTGAATTCTCTATCCAAAGCCCTTTGGATAGTTTTGATAGTTTTTAGGAGATAGACGTTTCTTTTTTAATTTTTGGGAAATTCTCACCTGACTTCAGATTGTAATAAAAAGGAAGTCAGGTCAAAATGTCACTTCATGGATCACGCTGTAATTATACGGCCGACGAACTGAGAAGACGTCGATTGCAAAAATTCGCGATGGATAAGCCGACGTTCGCACGGACGTAAAAATAACGCGGCGACTTTTTTTCGCGCACTGGATTTTCAACGCTCTGCTTAGCGCCGAGAGTTGAAAATCCAACAGTGTTTTTTCGACGTGTTGGAATGCATTCTGTTGGATTCTCAATACTCGGGTCAACATCGACAGTTGAAAATCCAGTGCGCCATAAAATCCCGCCTCGTTAATTTTACGTCCGAGCGAACGTCAGCTAAATGACCTTGTTCATATCTTTTTCTGAGCATTATCTATTCTAATCTGAAATAAATGTTTTACTAACTATAATATGATTTTAACAAGTGGATAATTAAACAATCATTAATAATCAATAGTCGACCGGTTTTGAAGTTTCTTTCTTGTACTTTCAGTGTAACCGATTGAATATTGCTGAATGTACTTAAATTTTATTTTGGTATTATAGCAGTATAATCTCAATACTATAGCTACCTACTTTCCTGTGCGATTTGCAATTAAACAATTTTCTGTCTTATGTAATGAAAATATTTATGATTGCATGGGCTCAGCATCATTCTATCGTCTGTCTCGAATAAATTGTAAAGAAGTTTTCTGTCAGTACATAGCCCAGGTTTAGGACCACCACAAGCAAAACAAAAACGTGTGAAATTTTCTGGTTTGTAGAAGAAGAAACATTATTGATAATATTAAAAATATTGTGCTCCACATCAATGATTTCGTTTGTTTCTTTAATTGTGTTTGTACAAACGCGCGGTTGCAGAACGTCATCTACTAACGACAGTTTAACTCCCACATATGAGCTAGCAGTCTAATTTTAAGTTGTAAATGTAGCTTGACCCATATCTTCGCCCGTATCAAAATGTCTTACCTTCTAAATTATGGCGAGGTACATGCTCATTTGTTGAGGCTTTTTTTCGTTGAGAAAAATTCAATATCAAAAGGGAACTCCACCTCCCGATGACATCATGGAATCTATGCACTTCTTCTTTTCTTCTTCATAATATTTCGATCTCATCGTGGCCTCTCTCTGCCACGTTTATCTAAAACGGGTCATAAGTTAGCATGATATTCTGACGCTCCACTTTTCGACAGGTATTCCCACCTGCAGGCCGCCCGGTGATGATCCCTTTAATCCGCTGCGACCGTTCCTCTCCCATGGAGAGCGTGGGGGCCCGCGCGGTGGGCGGCCCCGTGTCGGGTCCCGGGGCCCCTGACATCCCCACGGTGAGCGCCAACGGCCCGCCTACTGTGGCGTTTCCAAGCAGACTGGCAGTGGGCGCTGACCGGCTGGCCAGAGAGAGGCCGTCGGTCACAGAGCGACTCGCAGCCGCTGCGAATGCGTACCAAGCAGCCGGTTTTGATGATGTGAGTACCATTCTTGCTTCAAACGATGAGTTGCAATGAAACCTGTGATCGTCGGCGACCAGTCGCCTTGAATTTCCTTAATTGCACCTAATCTTTATGAATAGGTTCTTCGAGGCTAGCGAGCACAAGCGCCGATCATTACTTAATATCAGATTGAAAGTGAGCAAATACGAGCCTATAAATTTATTTTCTTACTTTCTATAAAATATTTAATTAAATAAATCTATACAAATAAATAAAATTGAAGTGTCTGTTTGTAATGTCAAAATAACAACTTCTTACTAAATGCATAAGAAAGTATAAACGGTACTTAAAACAAAAAAACAATTTTTTAAATTTTGGTCTGTCTGTCTGTTTGTTCCGGCTAATCTCCGAAACGGCTGGACCGATTTTGACGGGACTTTCACTGGCAGATAGCTGATGTTACGGCGGGTAATTTAGGCTATTTTTATTTCAGAAAAATAATTAGGGTTCCGCGCAAAAAAATTAAACCCATGAAATTATGAACAAAAAGTCGGATTTGAAAAATTCTTTTTGCTTTTGGTAGGTAGCCCAATTCTCGAGGATAGTTATAGGCTATTCAACAGCACGGGACGACCCTTAGTAGCCGAGCAAAAAGAAAAAATCAGAAAGAACAGTGAGCGAAAACTAAGTAATAGCGCGGGCGAGCGATTCAACGCGACGGGTCGGGGGACGAGGGAGATTTATTAAAATGTGTCTGTTATTTTAGTATATTGTGTATCTGAAGACATCCAAGCGAACGAAGTCGCGGGGCACAGCTAGTAAGTAATAAAATTATAGACTTATCGAGTAAGCGTAGAACATTGTGTGTTACGCAGTTAGCAGACTAAGCTGAATCTGGTATTAGTCAACAAAATAGTCGTGTGTACCATCCCCAAAAGACAAAATGGTCGTGTGCGATTTTTCTTAAAAACCTTTTAAGAAAACTCAATCAAGATTCGAGATAGCGTGTATAAACAAAAAAATTGTTCTAAATGAAAATTTAATAAATGACAAGAATAGTTCTCGAGACGGATCGCCCGTCACAGAACTATCAAAAAATAAAAATATAGTTAAGGGAAGAAAAATCGATATAATAGAATAAAAAGACAAATTAGAAATATGAAAAAATAAATCTCACAAATCAAATGACTAACTACATTTTATCAAGAAAAGGGATAACGTTCATTACATCTCCAACACGTGTTTTCGGAAACGAAAAATAAATAATCGATGACAAAAAAAGGCGAGAGATCGCCCGTCACGGAACTCCTTGCGATCGATGTGATGTGATGGCGTGATATTCTTGTGTGTGTGTTGCTATGTGGTAGAAAGAAATAATATGTTAAATCATTAAAAGCATTACCCACTTCTGAGGCCGTCGGGTAAAAAATTCTGCATATAATAGACTAGCTTCTGCTCGCGACTTCGTCCGACTGAAATTTCATGTTTTAACATAAAGTGTACACTCGGCAATACTATAGCTTCCCATTAGTGAAAGAATTTTCGGAATCTGATCAGTAGTTCCGAAGGTTACCCCCTACATACAAACTCGTAGTTTGCCTCTTCAAAATATTAGTATAGATTATGAAATAGATTTTTTTGAGAAACTTGATGTTTACATAATGTAAACGTCAAGTTTACGTGTGTATATATTTTATTTTATTTATAAATATACATCTTTTTTGTCTTTTCTGTTACAGCAAGAACTTGAAGAGGGACTACAAGCGCTCGAACGACGTATCGACACAGAATTTAAGAACGCTGACTAAGTATTCATTATATTATATTTACTTTGCCGGTATATCGTGACCCAATGAACATAAGTTAAAAGTATTTCTCTGATATTGAAAATGTTTCAGACTGTAACGAACTCTTCCAAATATTTCAATATTTGGAAGAGTTCGAACACGTTATCATTAGCCTCTTACTATCGCCGTGAATGTTAATTTAAACGGATGCCTGTTTGTCAACATCGTTCCTACAGGGTGAGCTTTTATATAGTCGTTTGAAGCTGGCACTACATTTGGTATTTATGAAAATATTTGCATTGTTTTGCTAATACAAAATTAACTTTTTTTAATTGACAAAATTGTGTTTTTTGTAACATTTTTTTCGTGGGTATTCTCTAAATTACTAAATGTAGTTTAATTCGTTTGAATAACTTAGAGGACTCACATCACTGAACATTAACCCATCTGTACCTAAGGGATAGCGTATCTGCAAAAGCAGTCCCTATTAAAAACTCACCATGTATGCTGTTAGATCAAGACGGTTATTGACGGCACACCATTAAGTCCTAGGCCCTCCGGGTCATAACATTGACACACCTCAAATTAATATAAAAATTATATAGTGCTGTATATATAAAAAACATAGCGTTACTAATAGTCCAGTCATAAAAACCTCGGAGTCAAAGAGTCTGAATGTATTTGAGTAAAAAAATATTAGATCATGTTTTCTAGATCTTTGTCTAAAAATACATGATATACTCGAACTCAATCGATAGAGTAAATACCAATTTCACCGATGAAACTGAACGCGATTAGCAAATCTAAACTGCGTTCAAGAGCTGTCAGTGTCAATATTCCACCACAATGATGACACTGACAGCTCTAGAAGGCGGTTTAGATGTGATGTGTGTTCAGTTTCATTGGTGAAATCCGCCCTAATTGTATTCCGAGGCATTTTAGCACTGGATTATAAGGCCACTTTGCTTGTCAGGGCCAGGCGGCTGGACCGTTCCTAATTCAGCGTCGCGACAATAACCGCAGTTCAAGATTGAAACACCGCTGCGATATACTAGGTGGCGCTGATGGTGCGACATTTGATGAAACCACGTATTCTATGATCCGTTTAGAGTGGTTTATTGTACCTACTCATACGCATAGCAACATACTTTTACGACGACATTTTACTTCGAC
Organism: Fissipunctia ypsillon; assembly: GCA_947568875.1. Taxonomy (NCBI): domain Eukaryota; kingdom Metazoa; phylum Arthropoda; class Insecta; order Lepidoptera; family Noctuidae; genus Fissipunctia; species Fissipunctia ypsillon. The sequence goes on from OX387643.1 coordinate 30,067,056, forward strand.
CTGTCTTCGTTTTGATTTTTTTTGTCCTATGGTCATAGAATACCGCCACCTACTATGAAGTCGGTTTCACCACTAAGAATGAGTTGAAATTCTAATGTTAATGAATGTGCCTATGGTTGAATGACTGTTATACGTTTACTGCCACTTAAAGCAATCATGGGTTTTTACATATTGTAAATGATTAATTCATAGATTTATAGCGTTATCATCGACGTTTCAGGATAGTGGTGAAACAGGCTGATATTTGTACGTCTGTTGTTTGACTATTAAGCAAATGAAATTAACTATTTATTTTACGGTGGAGGGTTTTGTATTTTCATACGGTCTGTTTTTTTTCTTTGCATCAGTCAAGTACAGATTTTTTGTTTACAAGTACATAAGCTATGTACTATTTTTTGTCTACTTTTTACGTCATCGTTTATATTTCTTCTTTACAATTCTGTGTTTTTCTGAAGAGATTTAAATCTCTATTGTGTCCCTGTTTCTTTCATAAATGAAAGTTATGTTGTTTATGGTATAAAATTAATGTTTAATAATCTCCACCATCCCGCTGCTGCGCATAGGCCTTTCTGTAGCGTCCGATCCATCCTGGTTCTGTTTTAGTCGTGGAAACTGTTAGTGACAACACGTCTGTTGTCGTCAACATCGTGCTGCAGGACGGCTTTCACTTCTACTACCTTGTCTCGGTCACCATTCCGTCAAGATCTTGTCCCATCTAGCTTCCTCTCTTCTAGCATTCTAGCTAGGATATACATTTAATAGAGGTACAGGTAAAAGACGGATGACTATCTGGACACATTTGTTCCTCTATTAAATGTATAACCAACAACAACTGACTGACTGACAATATAAAGTTAAATGATTTTATACGGAAACCATTTTCGTAGATTTAATTAAAACCGCTAGCAACTCCGATAGGATTTTTGCATATTTGTAAATGACAATTCTACGGGTACAATCGCCTTATGAAAACGTTCATCATTTCTGAACTTTCTCAGAATGACATATTAGTTGTTAATACGTTATTTGACTAATTTTGAGAAATTATCTTGCACTTTTATTGTTACGTTATAACAAGAAATATTAATCAGAACATTAATTTTAAAAAAATCAATAGTATTTTGGAATACTGTTTGAATGAAATGAAACTCGCTAAAATGTAACAACTAACGTGGCGCTAGACACTTGAAAAGTTTGAATCTCTGTTTGTTTGCTTCTTTGTGACGTCACACGCAATGAAACGTGGGCAGCGAAACGCTTTGCAATTCGGAACAAATAGTTCGGAACTTGGCCAATTACAAGCGTGTCATATCGCAAGTAGCAAAGAATGTATATTCTTTTATATAGGATTGTTGGTATTATATTTATAACAAAATTCTTAATTTGGTCAAGGTTTTAATAGGCCGATTGTACCAATACGCAGTGTATTTAGACCTTGAAAAAGTGGTTCTTTTTTACTTGCATATTTGGATAACGCTCTTCTTTCATAATGACCTAAAAATCGCTGGTGTCAATTTTATGTCAAGTGGTTTTTTGAGATATATTTTGGGGTCATTTGACAAAAAAAAATCTTGAAACATGGCATAATTCCATTCGCATCATCGCAAGGTTTTCAATATGCAAAAGAAAAAGGTCGATTCTTTTTTAAGGGAAAAAAAACACTGAGAATGTAGGTACCCATATGATGAAAAAGCTAATTATATATATTGATATAAGGATTAGTTGAGAGGAAAATTAGAAGTATAATATTTAAGATAATCGGATGTTGATATATCCTGCATGTTAATTCGTTAGAACTCGTGTGAAACCGCTGAGCGAAACAGAACGACATTCGGCCTTTGTTTAAAATTCCGGTAGCGCGCGAGTACAACTGATAATTTATAAATCCTCAGAGAATACTGCCCTATATAGTAATTATCATTCGTTATTATGTGTATATGATAATATAGCGCGTCGTAGATACGCTGTCTGAAGTTGATAGCTTTGATTATCGCATGACAATCTCGAATCTGTTTTTGTAAGCTCGGATTCTTTTTTGAATTTCGGCGATCACCGACACGATGCACATTGAGCCTTTATTGAGGTGGTGACGTCTTTTGACGTCGTGACTTCAAAATGACGCAGTCACACGTTGATGCTGTGCTGTCATTCTGACGCAATAAGTTGAGACTTCAAGGAGTCCATTGGATGGAAACCATAATTATGACGTGGACACATATCTAGCCCAAAAGCTGGAGGTAATTTTGAAGGCGATACCCACTTTGACGAAAATAGGTACAAAGTTCCCCCTTATTGATGAAATTATGACAGCAATACGGATTTTTATGAAAGTAGTAGTCCTCGAATAAATTACCAAGAATTTTTAAGAATTTCCAAAAGCCTAACACAACAGTAACTCTTGTTCCCATAAGACGTAAAATATGACAAGACACCCCAAATTTGAGTTGAAATTTAAATCACTACGGCCTACTTCCTCCAGCATGCCACATTGCCGCCAGCTACCCGGCTGATAGGTTACATTATAGACAGTCTGAAAATGAAACTCGTACAAATTGTTTCGATTACTTATAATATTATTCGACTTTAAAGTAGATAATATGCATAGGTCGCTAAAGTACCGATTAGTCCTATTATAATATTATGGGAACTTTCTTCCCAACCGTCTTCCCTACTTCTTCCTGTAGCATTCTATAGTTAATTGCGTGTCCACGTCCCAAACCTCAATATTTTCTGAAATAAATATTTAGCGTGGTTATTAGTTTAGATGAGTTAGCGTTAAAAAATGTTATTTTTTTTCTACGATTATTTTTATCCGCTTTGCTAGTCAGTTACGATCCGCAAACTTCGACGATTCGTATGAGGTAGATGGTTATCGCGAAATTAAATCGTAATAAGTTAATGCCGTTGATAGTTAAGTCATACAGAAACACCAATTAATGTAAACATAGATAATAATCATTAAAATAGTCCAAAAGAACACAACACCGATTATGTCATGTAATCGGTGGACTTGAAATTTTAATAGCAATTATTAAAATCCATAATTATAATCAGAAAACGTGATATGTATTAGCTATAAATAAAACAAATTAGGGTATAAATAATATTGTTGCTAGGTCCCTATTTCGTTCTGCCTACTGAGATAGAACACGGACGTGGAGATAACTCCTGAGGCCCTGTGTATGAGCTCGTAGACCGTCGGACCGTCACGTTCGGTCAGCTATGTATAATATAATATCCTCCTTTAGTTGTAGACAGTCCACGACGTCATCGCATTAGCCTAGCCCCTGCTGCTACAGACTCACGTCATGTCCGAACACGACTCGTATGCTGGCAAGCGCAGCGCCTTCCTTGCGCAACATCTGCTTATCGTAATGACAATCATTAGGAGCTCACAACGATGTATATTGCTCCGCATGTTAACTACATTTGCGTGTCAGTACATCCAAGCAATGAATATTGCTTACATTTATTGACAAGGCAGGATTTCATAATGACGAGAGTGTTATTCAATCAGGGTGCTGCACTTGCCATCAAATTGTAACCAACTAGCAAAGCTCGCTTCATATAACTAATTATTCTAGTTTTAAATAAACAATACCTTTTGATATCTAAGGCTGGTGATACATCTATTTATACTTTAGAAGAAAAAAGTTAAAACAAAATATGTAAGGCTGTAATATAGATATAGCTGAGAGAAACAACTCAACGCCCTATCATAGTGTTTTTTTTTTTGTTTTTTTTTTCTTTTGTAATTTATAAACAGACAGATGTAGTTGTAGATGGAAAACTATGGACTCGTCCGAGATTATTCATAGCTTTCCTGTATACAACTGTTTCTGAATATTAAGACTATTATGTCCTAGTGATTCCTTTGTGGTTCGCTAATTAGTTACAATTAAACTTAGTGCAATTATGAAATTGCGTGCAATAAGTGTTAGTGATGCGGATCGACTAGTCTTCCTCGATGTTTTCAGTACATCTCTGAAGCATAATCGCCTATACTGTAGTTTAAATGATACAACATTGAATTAAAAATAAAATACAGGGTGGTAGTTTGAGATAGGGTAAGGGTTTGTTGGTGTGGCTGCCAAAAACATTCTTAGGAGGCAATTCCTAATTTATGAATTTATTTATTTCAATTCAATATTATCAATTCATTATATGGTCTTTTATACACACACGTTTTTCTTGTCGTGAAAATCTACGGTTAATTCGCCGTGTGTAGGCACGGTTGTCAGTGTTGTATGGATCACTATGGAAGCTTGTTGACAGACACGTTTTTTCTTCTACGACGCGGTTTATACGCCGTACCGTAAAGAAACCGTAACGTGTACAAAGGGCCTTATAGTATTTATTGGGAAGACAAAATGTAACATCAATTCACAATTTAAAATTTTATTGATACATTATTATATAGTCAGTATTTAAATATTATTAGTATTTTGTCAATTTGTTATTTAGTTAATAATGCAATTTAATGTCAAAATGCCTTTGTTGCCGCATGTCAAATCACCATCCTGGATATCATCCATGTTACGCGATGATGTAATGTACCTAGTCGATTCGCAACAGAAATGCGGCAAAGGAGATCTATCGATAACAATTACACGATCTCTTTGCATTTACTTTATATGATTTATGAACATTAAAAAGTACGGTTCGCTTGTAACTAATGTTTGTATAAAGGTGAATACCATATTTTGGTGTATTTTTTTTTTCCTAGGAAAAGTCATTATTTATAAATAAAATGGTCTGTTTAAAGACTTGTAATAGGACTTGCGCACACAGTGCGATTTAGCGAATATATTTTTTTGTATAAAAAAGATCACCTTTTTGCCTAGTTAAATAAATAAATACTAACCTTTTTGTTGAGTTTTTTTTATTTATTTTTTACACGACACCCCTCATGTGCCAATCACACCACACGACACATCCCACGACTTTTCTCTTCCTGACACAACCGACAATAAGTGCGCTTCTACACTGCTGATCTGCACCACGGGTGGGTCGTTTCTGTACTAGGTGGGTACACACGGACACTGGTCGACCCAACCCAACTTTTATTACGGGCTGACATACCTACATAATAAAAAGGTGTGACGGCGCATCGCAAAAATCGGCTACGTCTCTCGCGGAGTTTTTTAAGGAAATGTCGGAATTTTTACGATGCGACGCCGCAGTTTTTATTTGTGTCAGCCCCAAGTGTGTTGAATGTTTTTAGTAAATCCTCGGTGTGTTGTCTCCCGCTTGTGCAGTATCAGCGTGTACGAGCGCCACAATCCGTCCGCTAGTAAATGAACAAGCCAGTGATCTTTAGCATCTGAATAGTCTTACATACGAGTACATATCGCGCATTGCAGAGCTTTATCGTCATGCTAGTTCAAATTGAACTTCTCTGCACTATAGACAGATTATAGTATTTTATAAGCGAGTTAGGCCTAGCCCGCACTGCGAAATCTCACCGCGCGGTTTACATTCAGTGTACGGAATTGCAACTAGCACGCATTGCGAATAAAATTCCTCGCGATTTTTGTCAGTTTTATGTAGATCTCGGCTAAGACGCATGTTTACAATGGACAACAGAACTACTAAAATATATTTCTTTATTTATAAATTTCCTCCCACTGGTATTTCGCAACAAACTTGTTCGACAGGGGAGGTCTTCCATGTGTAGCGGTGTACTACTGAGTGGTGAGTGCCCATTCGCGTGTTTTTTATTTCGCTATGCGAGGAGCGTCGCACAACCCCATACACCACAAACATTAAATTCGCATCGTATCGCGTCAAATCTGCATCAAACCACAGTTTCTTTTTTTTTTCAGAAGTGCAAAATCACCAGTGCGTGTAGATACATAACTCGACATAAGATACCACCGTGTGTTACAGAATTGCGATACAAATTTCACGCGATTTTTATCGCAGTGCGGGCTAAGTCTTAGTAGAGACAGTCAATTTTGCAATAGAATTAGATATTGCCTTAATAAAGTACAATTTTTACCACAACGATTTTGTGATAAAACTAATTTAGCAAATAGCTATTTGAAACAACGTCGCAACTGGAATTAGCAGTAATAAGAATAATTCATTCACATATTTATTAGAGATCGTTTATTTCTATGTTGCCGCAATCAGAGAATGCATAGGACATACGACCTTATTTATATTGATGCAAAGTCTGCTAATCTATCCCTCTTCTCACTTTAGAACCAACATTCTGAATACATCCTTTGACTGTCAGCCCATCAGTACAATAAACACACACTTACATGTTTTTGTTTTGTTTTTGAAGATTTGACATTAGGCGCGGCCATATCTCAGCATTGACATTACTTTGGTTGCCGCGACCAAAAGATTTAATTTGAGGCGGGAATGTTGGTCGCGTCTAAATCCTGGATCAGCGCGGGGTTGAGTCTTTCAGTCGTAATTTTATAGGATATTGAGGGAATTTTATGTTCAACACCCATGACATTGTTCACATAATGTGTAGATGTATAGTACCTATTTGTTAAATAATAGTATTGGATTGCTTTATGTACAATAAATGAATAAACCAAGTTATATTGTATGACCCATTACGGTGCTACAATATTGAAAATATTTATATGTATTAAGTTCGATAGAGGTGGCGGTTAAAACTAAAATTCCCTCCGTATTATTGGGGCCCTATGCCCCGATGATAAATGCATGGCTGCATTTGTTTAAGAATGCATAATTATTCATTTCCATATAAATATCTTAAAAACTCGTTGACAAACGATAGTTTGTAACTTATCTTTAGAATATGTTATAATGCCTAAACTTGATAGGTATAAATATGTTATGTCTTCATTTTGCACGAATATTTTACAAGAAGTCATATACAGAAGTAATAAGATTTCTATAGTACCTACCTATAGTATTTTTATAGATCATAATTTAAAATAGGTTCAATGTGTGTGTGTGTCTTTACAAAACAGTTCCGCTGCCATCCGTGGGAATCTTCGCTTATGAAGTGTTTGCTTCCAGTACCTTGTCGTGTCGACATCGTGCATCGTGAAGACATAGCTGGTGGAGTTGACTAAACTTAATAGTTGCCTAAATTGGAGAAATGTACAAAATACGATAATTTAGTATCGATACCGCTGCTTCAGTCAGTTGTGTCGTTACATCAATGGTGTATCTTTGCATGTATGATATCTGTGATAAACAACTATTTCTTCACTTAACTCTGCACTAATCGAATTAGATTCGGTACCTAATCGATTCTCCTTTTTAATGCGAACGAAGTGTTTAGTCAACTAATCGATTACAACTTGGTGGTGTAATAGTATTTAGTAAATTTGTGACGAGATTTTAATGAAATCAATAAAGTAATTGAATTTTTTCAAAAAATTATGTAATCCTTTGTCTTAATCGTTGGGATGTTTTGTACATTGTGTTTGGACTGTGTGTTTGTATGTCACATTTTTATACATGGTAATACAACTACCTATTTTGAGGTGCCTACGAGTTTTTTTTACATCAATTTATTATAAGTGTTTATTACTACGTATTTTTAACTTGGCGCACATAGAATAACATAAATGCCTACTTCTTCTTCTATATACACCTCGCCCCGCTGTCATCATATTGGTCTTCCAAAGAAGCACTACCTACTCCAGTCAGTACAGCCAAGGAAAAGGCACGGGAGCCAATACCCTCGTAAATATTTATTAAAATATAATAAAGTGCCTAGTTAATTCAGCGGAGTAGTATTTTGTAAAGATATTCCTATTATCCTAACTCCGTATTGCAGTAGTCAAAAGGCTTCCGCGACAGAGCGCAGATGTTGCCAAAATGTAGCTGCAATAGGCAATAATGTTATATTGGATATAAAAATCGCAGAGTAGACAGCAGCCAAATAATCCTGTTTCATACAGTGCCTATGCACCAAAATGCAACCGTTTAAACACAAACTTCTAATTTCTATAGCATAGCTTATATTTAATTATTTGTACAAACTGCCACTATAGAAATAAGAATGGCTTCCAACAATGTCTTTAAAATCCCGAACAATTCGAAATATGGTCCTAAACCCAAGGATATAATAGGCAAGCAGTTGAAGTCTGAGAAGACTGAATTTATACACAAACCGATTTATACACTATTTCGTGTATGTAAAACATGTGACACACATACATACAGAGAGGTCCGTTGTAAATAAGTGGGTACCTATTTAGAAGATCGACGAATATTGGTGTTTCTAGGAGACTAAGTTTTAATTTTATTGTACTTTCCAACGAATCAAATGAGTACTTACAGGTCTTACACTCCATTTGAAATAAGAATAGAAATTTAAATAAACCTTTTTTACAGCCCGTTCAACCGATTTTTACTTCTATTGCGTTCGTGGCATGACAAATGGCAGATGCAGTAAACAATTGGTATTCTAACCTCGTTTTTGCTTTTAATGCCATTATTATGCCCACGCAATAGAAGTCAAAATCAGTTAAACGGACTGTAAAAAAGGTTTATTTAAATTTCTAATCTTATTTCAAATGAAGAGGTTGGTCCGTAGGTATCTACGTCATCATCTACCCAATCATCGCTTGACATCAGGTGAGATTGTGGTACTTTCTTGAAACACATGCGACAGCATTCCTTGATGTTACACATAACTACAACGTCACAAGGATCTTGACGCGTGGGCAATATCGGAACTAACGCTTGCATCTTGCTTTTTCATTAAATTTCACAATGTTTACCAACAAATTCATTCCCTGTCTAATTCATTTTTGAATGAATTTGACAGGGGGCGCTGTAGCAGTGTATTTAATTTTGCAAGATTCTTTTATGGGGCCACCGAAAGGATCAATCGCAATTGATCAATTGCCATCAATTTCTATTGTAGTAATAATCAATCAATCGCTTCAATTGCACTTGGTAGACGATGAATTTGCGCATCAATGTGTATCAATCATGTAAAAATTGACAATTGCAATTGATAGTTTCGTTGACCCTTAAGGTTGGTATTCTTTACATAACTACAGCGGACTCGCTCCGGTAACACACAGATACCGTTGGTTTAACATTACAGATAGAGGGTCTTTTACAAGGGCTTTCCGTTCATCGGTAGATGTGCTTATGATTCATAAGGTTCATGTATTTTTGCTCTTTAGCTTCATGTTCGCTCATGTTCATTCATTTGCTTCACGTTGGAAAGTTTAATAAGTTCTTCCGTCGATAACAGCTATCTATTAGTTTCCTAGTTACTCCAAACAGGTCGGGCTTATAGTTTATTTGTAGGTATAGGCAATAAATTGCCTATAATTTTATATCCTAGGCATTGCAATTTTGTTGCCTTGTACAAGCTTAGTAGGGTTCCGCAGATAAGAACCGTAATGTAAGGAGACACCGGAACTCAGCGTGGAAGACATGCATGTCAGAATTATTTATATCATATAATTTGTGAAATAAACAGTTTTGTGGTAACATTAGTATTTTATTTCATACCCTTCATTTACTTTTTATAGGCTCTTTGTTCAGTATATCCACTACGACAAAAGCTATGCAAAAAAATGTCGCGCGCGTTGGTCTGTGGTCGACATTGTTTTGCGTAGCGGCTATAATTTCTACAAACTCAATTCCAAGGTCAGTGACCTCGAGTTCAAGGTCAAAGACCTTGAGGTCCAGGCCAATGTCACATGGACCTTGAGGTCAAAGTATACGCCTTTGCATATACGAAGCAGCTGGTTACAAAAACACTCAAGGGGTTGAGTCAGTTCTGTAACAGTGGAACCTTACCTACTCGTATTTGACCTCTGACACGTATGTAACACAAAATATAAAAGACGAGGCGTTCGATATACCTAATGGCTTCGTCAAGAATTATTGGCGAACCGAAGTAGGTAGAGAAGCTGAAAGAAGGAATGGGGGAAACCCTGCCCTTGAGTAACTGTACTTGATAAGCTCTCCTGTACGAACCGAACGACTGTGCCGAGCCAGTGATCAACTTAGTCATAGAATAGAACCGACTTCGAATAAGATTAGGTTAGGTCTAATCCCTTAGCCACGACTTACACGCTCAAGCGAATTGTCTTGTGACAGCGACTGCGGAGAAAAACGAAAGAAGTTGTGTAGAGCATGCAACGACTGCCCGCAACACGGCTTGCGGCGCGACGGTTAGGCGCGTCTTACCCGCGTGACGGTAACAGGAAAGAGCCTGTCCAGATAACGCGATTTACACGCGAGTTGAATCGCGCGTAAGAATTTGCATTGCGACCAGATGGCGCGTTTTATGCGCGCTTTTACGCGCGAGTGTTCTAGGATGTCAATAAACTTCAAAACAAACGTCCAAATATTTTCATCACATCGCTTAATTTTGCATTTTCTTGAAAATCCGAAAAAATCTAATAAAAATTATAACTGTTTTAAAGTAGGTATATTTAAGATCCGGGAGTTCTACTTATACTCTCGCATTCAAAATAGTTCATATTTTCGATTAATAGAATAAAAAAAGTGATGTCCGTTTTTGAGGCGTTTATGTCGTTGTTGTTGTCGTTTATGTCGTTTGAGGCGTTGGCTGTGCGCCGGACGGAACAATGGTATCCTATCTCGATTTGCGCGTAAAAGCGCGGCAATCGCACATGTCATTCAAGCGCGAGTAGCAAAACGCGCGACTGCATCTGGACGGAATGAATGAATCACTAGTATCTCGCTATTAAAAAGATTTGATTTTTTTTGGGACGTTTCAACGACCGCTACTAGTGTTGTTACTTAAAGTATCAGTTGAGAAAAACTGTTTTTTTTTTAATGTTTTATCGTGTTTAGATATCGATACCCATGACGTCTCAAGTTTACACAAAAAAAAACAGATTTGTTTTAACTGATATTTCAAGTTGTACTAGCTTCTGCCCGCGACTTCGTACGCGGATCCTGTTGCTTATGCCAGCGACAACGGGGTCGTCAAAATCGAATATCTGAAACGTCTGATGTCGAATTCTAAGAGCCCGGGGACGGGAAAACAACGTGATGCGCGAGACGATTCGAGACGTTCCAGATCTTTCATTTTGGTAAGTCAACAGGAAATGCCCATCAGACTAAACAACTTTTGCTAAGACGTCATTCCTATATATGTTATAGTGTCGCTGGGCTTTTGAGTTCCACAACAGGTTTTCCAGATCTTCTTTATTCTCACAGCAGAAAATGCTCTTCACGTGGAATATTTTTTGCTATGGCACCATTTTTATATCTCTTATACTTTAGCTGGTCTGTTGCGGTTCTGCATCAGGTGTTCCATTTTCCAAAATAAATTATAGCCTACGTATGTTGCTCAGACTTAATACCTATACAACAAAAAACTTCTTCCCGTAATTCCGCAGCGGATCCCAAGGGAATTAACGATAATATTGCAAATAACTTTAAAAAAATCTTTATAAACTATAGCTGTACCCGTGGCTTTGCCCACGTATCGCATAGGTATTTTTTTTATTATATTTTTATTTTAATAATAGTGATAGTTTGTTGATTTACAGAAACACTCAAAAGATGCGTCCCATACTATACTATAGCTTAGATCCCTCAAAAACTATTTGGCTTAGGGCTAATTTTTCAATCGTCAGATAACTTTTATCTGGCGAATATGTTTGACGTTTTGACAGCTTTTGTATAGAAAATGTGTCAAACCGCCATATTTATTCCTCATGTAAAAGTTATCTGACGATTGAAAAATCAGCCCTTAGTAAACTCAAAATTTGAAAGTTATGTAGTTAATTCACTGGTAAGAGACGTCAAGGTTAATAAGGAAATTTAGGAGACGTCGAATAAAAGAAGTGTTATAATTTACTGTAACACTTCTGTGTAAACAACGTTCGTTGTTTTTCCCTCGGTCTCATTCAATATGTACAGCGAGTCAGGACTGGTGACGCGGGAGCAAGCGACGTACAGTTGTCCGTGTGAGAAGCAGCTCGACCTGAGCTTGATACCCGCAGCCTTCAGTGTCTACCCCTTTTTTTTTTTTTGGATGGGAAATCATCAAATGACTTCTCCCGCTCTGGGTGGAGCGGGAGGGCGTGTCAGACTTTTACTGACTAAAACCCACCCGTGTTCCTTCTGTTGCCTGTGCCGGGGCCACGGTAACTCTTTCGAGTGTCTGCCCCTGCGACTCATTTATTGTCATGGCGAAGCACACGCTCACAGGAAACCGCACGCGCTTGAATTGAAAGGGGTAATTGTGGGGAATCAGTGGTATACTTGGTATAAACACTGTCTCGCCGACACCACCACCCGTTAGAATTTCCGCCTCAATGATATTTCTCTGCAGCGAGACGACTTTGAGCCGGGTCCCATTGCACAGTTTCGGCGGAGTGAGATTCCGAAGAAGCATAATTGGGACACCGACCTTTAGCTTAATGGTGTGCGCTGGTAGTCCACTTGCACTAAGGGAATTGAGAAATTCTACGGGGAAATTCTAATTCTTTACTTTATTTCCCTCAATTTCCGCGAGAATGCATTCATTGATCGCTGAAGCTTGGTCGTTTCTGGGTGTTAAAATGGCTCGTTCACACACCCAAGAATTATCTTGGTGCGGTATCCTATTGATGTCCCCGTACACCAGGCGAATCAAATCTTCTAAGGTGGACACCACTCTCCCAAGTATCTCAGGTAGAACCACCTGACCACTGTCTACTGGTAGCGTTACCTCACCCAATTTTAAGAGAACATCAGAAAATTCTTGGGCGCGTACATTCCCGCCAAGTTGTGCTCTCATATTAATCGTTAAGCGCAACCTATGAATATGTGGCCATAAGAAAAAGCATTTCAACGAAGCATTCACCTCATCAGCCCTAGTTCCTCGCGTCACCACAGGCAGCGTTTGTCGGAAATCGCCGCTAAACAGAACTGTAACGCCACCCATCATTTGCTGGTTCCTGCGGATGTCCTGCAAAGTCCTGTTTACCGCCTCTACTGCTTTTCTGTTCGCCATAGTGCATTCATCCCACACGATTAAAGAGCAATCTTTAAGCACGCGCCCTTTGTCACTGTTGCGTGACACTCCACAAACAGGTGTTTCATTACTCTCTAAATCTATGGGAATCTTAAACATTGCGTGCGCTGTTTTGCCATCAGGAAGCAGTGTTGCGGCGATTCCTAACGATGCTACTGCAATGGCACTCTTGCCTTGCCTCCTGACCTCTGTGAGAATGCCAGCGGTGACAAATATTTTCCCTGTTCCACCAGGAGCATCCAAGAAAAACATTTTACCTTGGCCGAGCCCAACGCTTTCAAGAATGGTGTCGAAAATTTGCTTTGGCTCTGAGGTAAACTTAGAGACATGGTCATTGACGACGGTACTCATAGCTCTTGGATCATAATTTGTTTCAGAGTTGTACTCTCTGTTTCCACGCTCTTGCACATCCAGATGTTGTGGAGTCGGTAGCCCATAATCCACGAGAGAACTGCCGCCGATCGAAATGACCATGTCTTGAAGTGAACTAAGGCAACTGTTTAGAACGCGCTCATCAGTTGCCTCAGTATTATCTTCAGTAGTGCGTCTCAGAGCTCTTAGGAAGTCTTTTTATTCGATTAAATACACCTCTTTGCTTGTCGTACGTGGAGTACGACGGCACCTCATCATAGGTGAGTGATCTAGCAAAGTTGTCCCCTTCACAGTGTCTGAAAAAGGCCACAACAGAAGCGGATTTGCAATACCGCAGAACACCAACATGACGGCAAACAGATGTCGCAAACGACTGGGACTGTCACTAATGCTGGCCTCCTCAAGTGCGTTGTCCCAGTGCTGATCACCGTCGAGAAGGTGACGTGCTACGCAAGCAGCGTGGTATGTGGGATACTCAATGTCATCGACTGTCCTTAGAAACGCAAATGATGTTGGGCCCCGCACTGTGTACAGTAACATTCGCAAATAATAGCACTTGCCATTATTTGGGTGCACAGTGTAAGCCCATCCCAATGCGGTGTCCTTTATAATTCCCGGAAACCCGTCCACGGCGTGTCCGCGTCGACGTCAATTAAATACACCTCTTGGCTTGTCGTACGTGTAATACGACGGCACCTCATCATAGGTGAGTGATCTAGCAAAGTTGTCCCCTTCACAGAGTCTGAAATAGGCCAACAGAGTGGTTTGGCGCGGATTTTCCAATCTCGCTGCAACGTTATCAGGATCAAAATAAATGCGCTGGCCATTCTCTAAATGGATATCTAAATGCATGACTGTTGGATGCCTGTCGTGTATAGAGAAGGCCAGTATCCGCCAAACCGCCTCAGAAGTGCTGATGTAGCGACCAGACTGGTACTTGGTCACTTCATCCCTGTCAGTAATCTGTAAAGCGAACGTTGCCTGGCCACTACCTTTGTTACCTTTGTTGTTGTGGTTGGTGTTGTTGTTTGCTACCTTTGTTGACGTATTTACAGATGTATTTAATCGACTGTACGCTTGTGCATGACTCGACGTTAATGTGGGTACTGAACGTCCTGGAAAGTACAGGTGAGTATGGAACTATCCACCTGTTGTCGATCTCGACTGCCTGGCCACGCATAGTTAACTCGGCACGACTGCTACCCTCAGCAGGAGATCGACGACGGTATGAAGGGTATCCATCCTCACCTGTAAGAGTTTCGCTGCTAAATCGCTTCGGGAACCTTTTTGAGCACCGTCCGTCCCTCATGCAAGGAGAATTGCGATTTAGGGCTCCGCAAGGACCATGCACCATGTGACCCTTTACAATTAGGTACAGAACGGGGTCGATGTCGGGATCTGGCAGCACTTATGACATCATCGATCTCGTTGGGCCTGATTTTATCTTTCAACCACAAAAGCAAATGCGCGTGGGGCAAGCCGTGTTTTTGCCACTCTACCGAATACATGTGGCATCTGGTAGCACCAAATAGTTTTTCTTTTGTGAGAAGATCCATCAGGCACTTTAATTTTAAATGAAACACCCGAGAAATCAAGTAGTGCCTGTCATGTTGCACCTGCCCTGCTAAGAGCTCGCGGGTTATTTCGGGCCACTTAGGGTTGGTAGTGATGGTGATGAAGAGGTCCGGTCGACCGTACTTCCGCATGTAGCAGAATGCGTCCTGTGTCCGCTCGTGCATGTACCGCGGACCTCCCATAAAGGTGGAAGGGAGTATCACCATCCGTCCAAAATTTTCCGCGTTAGAGTCCTCTCGCATGGCGTCCCTTAGGTGCACGTAGTTTTCCGCCCTCAGTTTCCGTTGGTTCGTTCTAATGAACACCAACCGCTCCGTTTCAATTTTAGCATACTCATCTAACAGAAATTGACTAAAGAGTGTACGGTAATAATGGAGATGAGAGTTGTCGTTAGAACGCAGCTGAATCATGTAACTGTAAAACTGGAGGGCGGAAGTCTTTTTGTTATAATTTGGGGCACCTGTCTGCGGGTCTACATTGTATACGGCAAAGTGGTAGCCATCCTCTCCGCGACAAAACATTAGGGGATAGGTACTGTAGGGTATCATAAGCGCGATGTGTCTCACTGATACGCTGTAGGCGATCATCACATGTGCGTAAAACAATGTCCCTTTTGTCGCATTCCTGGTCAACCAAGAGGACGGCTACCTTGTTTGACGTTAGTGCGCTATATCGTCCTGGATGGGCTGTGGTCGGTCTTTTGTCTGCGCTAATAACGAATTTAAAATTATCGCGCTCGTGTTTAGGCACCGATTCCAGAGCGGTTTTAAAATCGGTAACGTATGGGTTGACACTGTGCAGAGTGTTTTGTAATCGCCTTATAAGGCCCAAGTCTAAATTAGGAATGTGTCGGCATCGGACATTAGCCTGTACAGCAAAATCTGTAATGAAATATATTTGCAAAAATTTCGGCATTTCGATGGGAAGCAGGGAACCTATCCGATGGTAGACTTGCCCCTGAATTTTAAAAGTCGGCATGAATCTAGATTCAGTGACTTAATGAGCTCCAATTGAAGTCATCTGGAAAGCACTATTGTAGGCTCGAATATTGCTTAAGAAATGGCTGGACTTGGGATGCTCGCCATTCAAAAGAACTCGTAAGGTCTCCGGTGACTCTTGCATAGAGTTTAGTCGTACCTTTCCAGACGCACAACACATTCCATTGGTCTCTCTCTTCCACTTACGCGCATGACAGTGTGCACACACCTCAGACATGGTGCCAATGTATCCGTGTTCGATGTAATTATTAAATGGGTTATAGCAAAACGCGCTCCTTTCTTTATTGAACCACGGTTGCTCTTCAGGATCATAAACCAGATGAGGAGGAATTGCGAAGATTGCGACGTATACGGTCTAGATCAATTTGGGCCACACGCTGTTTGACTGACTGACTTGCCCGAATTTCCTGAATCCGCTCACGTTCTTGCGTGGAATGAACAGACACCTCAACACGCATGTCGTGATATCTTTGCCGAGCAAGTGCGTTGCGTTGCTCGCGCTGCTCGTCTGTCTCCAAAGACCGAGCTAGAGCATGCTGTGAGCGGTCTGCACTAAGGCGCGTCTCATGCTCTTCACGATTCTCAAGTGATCGTGATGTGGCAGGGCGAATACGCTGGGAGCTTAAACGCGAGTCTCTCTGCGTGTAAGTCTCCGAAGCGCGAGATACTGCGTGGCGCTCGCGATCGCTTGCTTGGCGTGTATTGCGCTCCTGACTGTTCTCGAGCGACCGAGCAGTCTCAGTGCGGAAAAGCTGAAGACTTAATTTGTGCTCTCTCTCTGTATCCGTTTCGGAAGCGCGAGATAAAGAATGACGCTCTCGGTCACGCGCAAGTCGTATCTCTCGCTCCTGACTGCTCTCAAGTGATCGAGCAGTCTCAGAGCGGATATTCTGAAGACTCAACCTCTGATCCCTCTGTGTAACCGTATCGGATGCGCGAGACAAAGAATGACGATTCTGGTCGATAGCTAAACGCATTTCTCGTTGTTCCACACTTTCCTGAGATCGAGAAGCAGTAGTGCGGACTCGTTTAAATTCTAGGCGTAATTGGCGCTGCGTGCTAGTTTCTGCGGACAAACTTAGTGCATTACGCTTACGGTTAGCACCTAGCCGTTGTTCACGCTCTGTGTCGGTTTCGAGAGATCGAACTAACCTGCGCATCTTAGAAACCCTCCGGTGTCCGTGGCTCGTCCGGGATCTGTCCATGGCGGTGTCGTTGATCTTTGAGTGAAAATAATAGTTTCGGGACAGATTTGATCTTTTTCTAAAAGGCTAAAATTCCTTCTTAATCCGATACTAACGATATTCAAATCAATGAAAGTAATCGAATAAGTACGTAAGAATTGCTAGTAAGTAGAAAAATAATTATTATTCGCAGGAAAATTAAACACATCAAACCAACACAGACAACAAAGGTAACCCCCGTTTCTATAGGAAGAGAGCGTTTTTGTTTTTGGGGAATGGCATCTCGCAGTTCAACCTATAGGAGGTTGTCGACTGCTTAACCGGGCTTTCCTGTGGATGCCTCAATAAATTAAGGCCTCCAGAAGGAAGAGAACGGCACATTGGCACCTATAACATCACTTTTTGGGAACGAAACCATAGCGCGATCTCACTCGACGCCAACGCCATCTAGTTAGAAAACGGAAACTACATATTATTTACCCAAATTAAATTATGAATAAAATTAAATTGTCGTTAATTTAACAGACAACTACATTATTTTTGCATTAAAAAAAATATGGTAACAGCAGCAAGGAACAAAACTAGGAATTACATAGATACTTAAATCAATTACCTACAACAAATGTGCTTGGTAAGTTAAAACTTAGAACCAAAACTTTGACTTGACTTCATGATAGTGTAGCTTGTTGTACCACCAATCAATCTGTTTAGTAATATTGGTGTGAAACTCTCCATACAATTAGATAGGACATGTAAAGTTCACAGATTTCATAACAGTATCGTTCCTAATGCACATAAAAAATGCAAAAACTAAAAAAAAGAATTTTACGATTTTTTTTAAACAATATTATGGGATTTGAACTCGTACCATTTAGTGCGGTAAACGGTCGCCTGACCTTACCGCTAAATTCCCCGTTGACATATTGTTGAATGGCTGTTCCCTTGCAATTTATAATATTACTGCCCCGCGGCCCCGCTCCTTTATAAAAATAGCGTGATTATTATGTTCCCAGAGTTAAATTTTTATTAACTAAATAACATGTCATTTTGTGCATTCAATTATTTTGTGCATTCAATTACGAACAAAAACCTTTTAAAATCAATATTGCTTACCTCCCATAACATACGGCGTGATAATATGTAGCCTAAAGCCTTCCTTGGTTTACAAAGAACATTTTCGCTGAATTTCAATTCAATCTATCCAGTAGTTTTGGCAGGAAGCCGTACCATACACACAGACAAACAGACAAAAATTCTAAAAAGTCACTTTTTGTCATCGGTTAACTTTTTCTAACAAAAGCCACTTATTTTTTCTCGAAAATTCTCAATGTACAGTTTTTCTTTCGTTACTGTTTTATTATATGTATAGATTATCATGTTTAGATATCGATACCCATCGCGTCTGCGGAGTTTAGCTAACCAATTTAAAATTAAAATAACCATGTATATGATCACTTTTTATCCACTTTTCTGTCTGTCACAGAGGTTTTTTAATCAATAGAATCTTTGGCTAGGTTTAAGTAGGTAGGTACTGTAGAGGTTTTTAGCACAGGGTTTTAGCCTGCATGGTTTCCCCATGCAACCTCCACGAATATTTTTTTATGTTGATGGCAAGTATCTTCTTATTATAATAAGATAAACGCTTGCCTCCTTACTAATAAACGTATTATAGCAGGTGAATAGTTACCCATTTCTCTCTTTCAGTCGTCAGTAATTTGAGTTTCGAAAGAAGACAAAGTGTTGTGTAACTAACTATACAGACGCTATACAACGTTTATTAGTAAGGAAGGAGGTTGATAAACACTACTTATTTAATATTTAGAAGATTAGAAAAGATTAGAGGATCAGCTCTAGTAAATAAGTAGCGTCAATAGGAATAATTACGTAATTCCAAGTCTAAATGAGTTTCCTTTAAAACCCCGGACCTAACAGTACCCAGATACGAATTTCGTCGTGTCATCGCCGACGGGCGGTGACCGGTGAGACATTGGGAATAACTACCTAAATAAAGCTTGTTTATGCTAAAATGACGCGCCCCACTACCACATTTACCGTAGTGTCCGTATACTAATTTGAGTAGTGGGGCGCGTCAATTCTGCTTAGACGAGCTCTACTAGGCTAGGAAATCCCCGAATCTAGGTGACGCACGATTGTAGCAGAGTTCTTCTTGCGGGATGTTCGTCTTGCGGGATGTTCGAAAGAGTTACCGTGGCCCCGGCACAGGCAACAGAAGGAACACGGGTGGGTTTTAATCAGTAAAAATCTGACACGCCCTCCCGCCCCGCCCAGAGCGGAAGAAGTCATTTGATGATTTCCCTTCCACAAAAAAAAAAAAGCCGTCGGCGAAGTGCCAGAAGGATATGAGATCTATCCAACACTGGGCGCGATGAATGGTAAATAAGGTTAGCAAGCGGGCATACTGAAGCATTGGCCGTCGAACTCAACACCGTCATCGTTTCAGCCGAAAGACGTCCACTGCTGGACATAGGTCTCCCCAAGCGTCGCCACATCTACCGGTTCTGCGCTTCTCGCGTCCAGCGGATTCCTGCGGCTTTCACAAGGTCATTGATCCACCTCATGGGACTCTGTGGGACCTGTGGGAGGCCTGCTAACGGCGCTGCCTTGAAGCCGTCGAAGTAGAACTTACTGAGCGTAGTGCACATAATGAACGCGCGTGCTCGCGAGGGGCTGAACAAGTGATATAGTAACTGGTTAGTCATTTGTAAGGGACCCCACCCATATCACATCGCTAGGTTAGGGGCAAAACTGTAAAAAACTTCTTTAGAACCGAGAAAATCGAGCGAGCGTGCTTCGCCAGCGGCCAGCGGAGAACTAGCTCCCAAATCACACGTGACTTACCGCATGGAGGTCGATGCTGTCCACCCATCAACTCAGCGACACTCTTCACGTGTCATCTTTCTTTCTATTAGCTCCCGGAGGGATGGGGAGGAAGTGTACCGGGCGGCCGCCGCCATCAGGGGATTGGGGTGCTTTATAGAAGAGTCGAAGAAACGCTTTGAGAAGCGGTTCATGAACTGCTGGAGGGTAGGCATTCTGAGATCTAAATTAAGATTCTCATTGCGAAGGTAGAAGGGGCTGCCATAACCTTTCTTAAGAAACGGTTCTGGAGGATCTACATCCTATGGAGATAGCGTGGCTTAGGGTGTGCGAAGACGACATGATGGGACTGATGACCGCGGTATAGATGTGCAATTTGCACTTGAGTGACAATTTGCTGCGTGCGGTAAAAATGAATTGGAGCGTACTGAGAGCGGAGGTGACGCGCGGACGAGCCACACTTTTGTGCTCACTGAAGGAAAGTTGGTGGTCAATATCACACCTAGGTATTTTGATCGCTTCTACCAAAGGATCGACTTGCCATACATAGTGATCGGACTGGGCACTACATCAAAAGTTTTGTTTTTGTGAAATGGCATTTGGCTGGTCAACCTAGGAGGTTGTCGGCTGCTTAACCGGGCTTGCCTGTGGGTGCCTCAATAAATTAAAGCCTCCAGCCAGGGCATAAAACTTAAAAACTAAGTTACTCCACGCTAAGGGCCCCCTCTGTGGGTTTACGCCTACGGACCCCGGCTTAGAGCGTCGCTGGCGGAGGAAAGCAAGGGTGAGGCTGGATCAGATTAAGATTATTTGGGGATTAATTTAAAGCTACAAGACTTAGCGGCGCGGGCTGGTTCGAGGAAGGGTTGGGGCGGGGATGGACGGAAACGTGCGCGTCGCGGTTCATGAGATACAGCCCGCTAACAGACAGACGGACAGCGGAGACTTAGTAATAGGGTCCTTCGGGTAAGTAACCCTAAAAAGACCCTGTACATAGGTAGTACCTACTTAGCTACTTTACTCATTTCCATCCATTTGTTTTATTGACAAGAGCTCAGAATACATAACTAATCAAATCAAATCATTTAATCGCATAATATAGGGAGACAGATGTCACAATAACAATGAATAAGGTACAATGAACTCAATTAATCTAATTAGCAATTTCATGAATAGATATGACATCGGCACCAACAACTTCAACAAAGGACTTAACTTTAATCTTATATTTTGATTTGTTTTGTTGTTTTTTAGGGTTCCGTACAACAAAAAGAAAACACGGAACCCTTATAGGATCACTTCGTGGTCCGTCTGTCTGTCAAGACCCTTTTATTCTATTCCTAAAAAAAATCTAGATTCCAATGAAAGGCAAGATATTAAGGACTTGACAGTTGAATTCATATTTGAAACTTGTGCAGTTGAAATACCCCAATTAAACACTTTATTAATTGTAATTTATTGGCCACAATTTAATAGGGAAACCGAAACCTTCTTTAGTTGTCTAGAGAAACTCTTAGAAAAAATTAATTTAAAGGACAGTAAAAACAAATAATAATTGGTGGAGATTTTAACACAAACATTTTAGAAAAGAAACCAATCTCACTTACCTTACTCAATACAATGAACAGGTACAACTTCCGCCAACGTGTAACTGAACCTACAAGAGTAACTGCTACCAGTTCAACATGTATAGATCTTATATTCACCAACTTTGATAATCAGATTAACATAGATGTTAAAGAGCTGGGACTATCAGACCATAAAGGAGTCCTAATTACTCTACCAAATAACAATATGCAATCGGAACGAACCGAACTACGTTATACGAAAAAGAGACTATATAATTCCCATATTGTATCACTATTCAAATCAGAACTCGGCAAAGTAGATTGGAATCAAATCATCAAAAATAACCAAAATATAAATGAAAATTACGCATCCTTCCATAAAACTATACAAAACTATTAAATTTATGTATACCAAAAAATTTGATAAAGGTCAAAAACAAGACAACAAAATCATGGCTAACTACTGGCCTAAAAACAGCTTGTAAACCTAAACGTGAACTAAAAATATTAATCAATTCTACTAATAACCATATACTTCGAAGATATTACAAACAATACGAGAAAATTCTCAAAAGGGCAGTCATTACCTGTGAAAAACTTAATTATGTAAATCTTATGAAAAAATCGAGTAATAAAACAAGATCAATGTGGCACATCATAAAAAGTCGTAGTAACAAATTGACAAAACTAGAGAAAGTATAAAACTTGACGTAAATAATATTCTTGTTGAAGATCCCAGATTGGTCGCAAACGCCTTTAATGACTATTTCGTATCGGTAGGAAAAACAAAATGCTACGAGATCTGACGAGAACCCACCTGGTCGACATGTTATTACTCCTTGCGAAAATTCCATATATTTGCAAACAGTTGATCCAAGTGAAGTAAAACTTATCATTAAAAACTTAAAAAATAAGCAAAGTTTTGGTCATGACGAAATACCACCAATGCTTGTTAAATCATGTATAGACGAATTAACAATGCCTTTGACTTTTCTCATCAATCAATCATTCATGGAAGGTGTTGTCCCAGATTTACTAAAAATATCTATAGTAAAACCTATATATAAAAAGGGTAAAAAACCTGACGCAGGAAATTATCGCCCTATTGCATTATTATCTACATTTTCAAAAATATTTGAAACCGCAATGTCTAAACGGCAAAATTATTTTTGCGAGAAGTATAAGATTTTTAGCACCAGTCAAAATGGATTTAGGAAAAATAAGTCTACAATATTTACATCCAAGAAGCATTAAAAATAATAAGAAATATGCAGTTAGGCTACTGCTAGATATGAGTAAAGCCTATGATCGAGTATCATATGGGGTCTTATTAAATAAACTACCAAATAGGTGTGAGAGGTTTCGCGTATGAGTGGTTTTGCTCGTACCTAAAAAATCGCACACAGTACGTTGAAGTGGAATATATTCACCCAGATACTGGCATAGTGACCCACGTGAGATCACAAATGGAGCACGTAAATATGTCTATACCACAAGGCAGTGTACTAGGGTGCATATTATTCTTAAACTGTATCAACGATTTGCCAAAAGAAATAAATGTCCAGAGTGTCCTTTTTGCTGCCGATATATCAATAGTGTTTCCATGTGAGGTAGCAAATTAAATTTAATACTGGACGATATATGTACTTACAAAATAAATTGGCTAAAGGACCACAATTTGGAAATAAATTTCTCTAAAACAAAACTTATGCATTACAGACCTTATCAAAAACGTCAATTAAATATTAGCTACTCGTTCAATGACATACCGCTCCAGTGCGTCGATGAATTTAGGCTCTTGGGTCTGACAGTTGACACGAATATAAATTGGAAGGCACATATAATGTTGTGTCAAACAAACTTGCAAGTTTCGCGTATGCTTTGAATGAGTTGAAACGATCAACCGACTTCAAAACAGCGATGATAGCATACTACGCCTACGCCTATTCATGGTTAACCTATGGCATTATAGTGTGGGGAAATTGCGTTGACGTAGAAAAATTCTTTATTTTACAAATAATATGTATAAGAATTCTTGCGAATATAGACCAAATGCAGAGCTGTAAACCTTATTTTATTAAATATAAAATGCTCACCTTAACAAGCATTTACATTATGAAGTAAGCAAGTTTGTTAGAAAACATGCGTCGTTATTCCCTGTAGCTAAGAATCAAAGACCGCTGCAACGCTCCTTAAGAGTAAGAAATGAATTAGCATTGCCGAGTTCAAAACTAGCTATGTTTCACTCAGGACCTCTTGTAATATGCATAAAAATTTATAATAAATTACACAATGAGATTAAAGACATAGAATTTGACAATAAATTTGTAAACGTACTTAAAATGCACCTAATACAGTGTGAGTCTTTATAATGTGCACATATCGAAATGAGGGAATCTATGCTTAATTTTATCGACGGAAAAAATGTTAAAAAAAATCTAAATATTTATTTATATTTTTTATGGATTTTTAAAAAAAATTGTTTGCTTTTGTGACCCCAGTGTATACAAAACTGTGTAACTTTTAAACTAAACGATTTATCACGATGAAACAAACTCTATAATGTTTGGAAGTAATTAGGTGTCGTCATAAAATAAAAATTATGGAAAAAAAATAGCCACATTTAAAAATAAACATTTTTGTTTGGCAAAAATCTGATTTTTTTTCATTAATTTTTACAAAAATTGTAAAATTTCTCAATAACATGCCCCCATCACCTTCTTTTTTATAACTTTAAGTTATTCTTCATTGTATTAGGAACCTAACGGTAAAAATTGCATGTTTTTAACTCAACCCCAACATTTTTTATCAACTGTCAAAGAAAGGCCCAACGCATAGCTATTGTTTAGCAGGTAGATAAACTTTCTTTTGAATGTGCGCAGGTCGGGGAGGTAGGGCCAGCCAAAGGAACTTGAATTATGACAGATGTCAGACTGGCAGTCGCTCCGAATTATTCGCCGCTGCTACATGTGTTTCGGTACTTTCGTTCGCTGGACTTTCATAACTTTCGTTCGCTGCTACATGATGCCGCGTTTAAGTGAATTTTCCCCGGCACACATCGCCGACATACATTTTTATTATGGAGTGGGACAAGGAAGTGCCAGAGCTGCGCGCGCGGCTTACATAGCTGCGTATCCTAACAGGCAACCAGTGCCATCTGCCCGAAACTTCCAGGAAGTTCACAGAAGGTTGTCGATCACTGGACTTGGATCAAGTAGAGATCGTCGCGAGCCACCTCAAGTAATTATTGATGCGGCTACTGAACAAGCAGTATTAAGTGATTTGTTTGCTGATCCATCCATAAGTACTAGACGACTGGCTCTTCGTCACGGAATATCCCAAAAATCAGTGTGGCGTATTTTAAAGAAAGAAGGATTGCATCCTTATCACTATCAAAGGGTGCAACATCTACATGAAGACGTAGACTGGCGTCCAAGGTGTGTGATGTCCACATGGATTCAAAGAAAAACCAGAGCAAACCCAAACTTTCCAAGAAAAATACTATGGATGGACGAAGCGACATTCACTAGAGACGGTATTACTAACTGTCGAAATTTACACAGATGGTGCCGCGCAGGTGAAAACCCGAAACTGAAACGGTCATCTACTTTCCAAGTAAGATTTTCGATAAATGTTTGGGCTGGTCTTATCGATAACATGTTGATTGGACCAGTCATATTGCCGAGAACGTTGACTGGTGAAAGATTTTTAAGTCTATTGAGAGATGATATGCCTCAGTTATTGGAAGATGTCCCACTGGCTGTGCGTCAAAGGATGTTTCTTCAGATGGACGGATGTCCTGCCCATTACGCTACAAATGTAAGAAGATTTTTAAACGAAAATTATCATGACAAATGGATCGGCCGGCAAGGACCTGTAGGGTGGCCTGCGCGTTCACCCGATTTGACGCCCCTTGATTATTTCCTATGGGGGACCATGAAGCAACGCGTCTACAGTACCCCCATCAACAGTGAGGCCGATTTGCGTGACCGCATAATAAACTGTGCGAATGATATTCGCAATGATCCCGAAATGATAAGGAGAGCGACACACCAAATTCTAATTCGCGCGGCTTTGTATTTACAACAACGAGGTGGACATTTTGAGAACCTGATGCATTAAATTTTGTATTTAATAATAAATGGGTTTCAATTGAACTCTTTTGCATTAATTATCATCCCAAACAAACCACCCTTATGAGAACAATACGATTCCGCGTTCGGAGTGCCATCTTTGAAACGACCCGCGCGCATTCACAACAAAGTTAACAAAAAAAAGTTTATCTACCTGCTAAACAATGTGCGTAGCTATGCGTTGGGCCTTTCTTTGACATTTGATAAAAAATGTTGGGGTTGAGTTAAAAACATGCAATTTTTACCGTTAGGTTCCTAATACAATGAAGAATAACTTAAAGTTATAAAAAAAGAAGGTGATGGGGGCATGTTATTGAGAAATTTTACAATTTTTGTAAAAATTAATGAAAAAAAATCAGATTTTTGCCAAAAAAAAATGTTTATATTTGATTATGGCTATTTTTTTTCCATAATTTTTATTTTATGACGACACCTAATTACTTCCAAACATTATGGAGTTTGTTTCATCGTGATAAATCGTTTAGTTTAAAAGTTACACAGTTTTGTATACACTGGGGTCACAAAAGCAAACAATTTTTTTTAAAAATCCATAAAAAATATAAATAAATATTTAGATTTTTTTTAACATTTTTTCCGTCGATAAAATTAAGCATAGATTCCCTCATTTCGATATGTGCACATTATAAAGACTCACACTGTATAGAAGTGTTATTATAGCCTAAATGAGTTCTCAACAAATTGACATTCTGTAATATCATTATTTTGTAGATTATTTGAAGATTGACGCAATGTAATAATGTAGAAATGTAATAAAGACATCCAATAATAAATTAATTAATAATGAAATGATGACAATAATAATGTAATAATATATTTTTTTTAAACTTTATGTATTAATGCATGCAATAATAATTTAATTTATAATTAAGAAACAATGTTGCGGTGCCCTAGCAGGGTTCATGTACGAAACTTATATTTGTAACAAGACCTTATAAACGACATGAATGCAATATATAAATAAATATTTTTTTCTCAGGAACGCGTGGAGGTAGCAAGTTGAAATTAATATTAAATACATAGGTCTACAGTCCCTTGGCGCTCTCAAAAATTCAAGCTTCTTAGGCAATAAAAAATTACGGCCATTTATGCGAAATATTTTGATACTTGCAAATAAATCAAAACCTACTATGCTACTTCCCAGTCATGAAATTTGAAAGGTCTCACAGCTCAAGTAAAGGAAAAAGTCCGAAAATCGTTAATTTGTAGTTATATCACATAAATAAATATTTTTGCGATTACAAACTGATTACTTACGTTTGCAGTTGGAGAATTGACCGTGACGTAGGCATATCGATGTATGGAAGAACATGTTTTTTAACTACAATGTTAATTTTTTTTTGTGGGATTAATTCATCCCAACTACGGAACCCTTCGTTGTGCGTGCTCCGACACGCACTTGGCTGGTTTTTTTTTTAGGTATAGAAGCAACAAGAATAATGTATTACCCAGAATCAATTTCCCCGTTCTTCCCCAACTGCATAGAGATCTACGTTTTGGAATTGGCAACTATAGCTTCAACTTTCTGGCTAACTGACCGACTCTTTGACAATACAAAAGTGCCTGTAAATGATTTAATTGGAATGCTTTGAGTTTTGCGTTGACAACTAACAAGCCGAATTTCAAAATATAATCATACAAAGTTTCTGGGAACCTAAGTCGTTCAAGTTAATGAGAATGATTCACCCAGGTGAGTGAGGTGACTCACACGTTAACCCCTGTGATAACAATGCAACCCTATTGATACATTCATTTCGACGACCGCAAAGTATAAACGGTTATCTACAAAATCATGATTTGACAGAGGAGCGTTTTGTGAACGCAAAACCGTAATATTAATAGAAGAACAACGCTATCTTCTTCTGTTTTACAACATTTGGTTATGGCATTACCAATGAAATGGTTAAGGACAATTACTGTATTTTTTTTACTTAAATTTTTCGTACAAAAAAGTAAACTAAATGAGTCAACTGCCATTTACATCCGCTTCTACGCGGGACTTCCTAATTGCTTACGCTCAAATCATTTAAATATTTAAACAGATTACTACCTATTCTTTTGTATTTTAACCGACTTTAAAAAAGGAGGTAATTATATGTTCGTCTGTATGTCTTTTTTTGTATTTTCGTCGATATCATCGTGAATCGTAAACCGATTTTGAAAATTCTTTTTTCATTTGGTAGAAGAAGCTTTTCGGTCCCATATACATTTTATTAACTTTGATTGGGTAGTTTCTGAGTTAGCTGCGATAATACGTAGGTTAATTTTGTGTATCTTGATGATGTTATAATACTTCCTGTCATTGTTGTTTACATAGCAAGTAGTGGTATGCGAATTGGTGTGGGGTAGGTACCCTTACTAAAAATAAAAAACTTTTTTACAAACAAAAAAAACAAGTAACTTCCAAAAAAACACTACAAAGTGATTTTTTGCACTTTAAAGCTTTATTTCTCAAAGCTAACTATTTACATAATTTAAAAACTAACAGGCTTAAAATAAATAATAATAATATGTACAAGTACATAAAAAAGGAGGGGAAATAATCAGAGGGCATTAAAAAATTCATCCGCATCGCTGTCAACAGGAAAAGTGCCCAAAAGGCTGGCAGCATTGCCACGTTGTATGGCAATGCTGATTCTTTGGCCCAAAAATAGGCCAGCCCTCTGGTCACGTGTGGAGTCGACCAACCGCCTGGCGATGTCTCGAAAAACTAAGTGGGCACTCGGACCCCATGGCCCTAGTGTTTCAACCCCAAACGACTCGAATATAAGTCCCGATAAGATAGGAGTATTTGCGCCGTTTGAGGTTTTCCGCACCCGCAGCAGCCGCCCCAGCACAGCCCGCCGTGCTAGGAAGATGGAATGGCGCAAGGCTCATCGCCAGTCGGTGGCAAAAAAACTAAAATACAGATCCAAAGATACCGACTTCCGAAATTAAAGTTAATTTTCACTTTTTTGTGTTTTTTGGAAGTCGGTTGTTTTTTTTTTTTTGTAAAAAATTTTTTTACATTGTTGATTGCCATAAAAAAATGGTACGTAAGAATTTCCCTTATTCAACTATTATTTGTACGCCGACGTGAGTTATTATTGTTGTTGCACTAAAATAACGCAAGTTTAAAAAACCGACGATATAATTATCGGATATGTGACTGAATATCTTTGTGTACCTACAAAAGGTGAACGTGCCGATTGTCCGACGTATACAACTATACACGGACTAATGGTATAAATTGGTTACTTCATCACTTTGTGAAAAATAGAGGTAGGTTCTTTTTAGATACATGACATAATATTAGTAACATTTGAAAATAATACAGAAAAAATCCTATGACAAAACAAAAAAGTCATCGAATTATAAGAAAAAATCTGAATTTCGTAAAAAGTGCAGTTGAGTCTTTGTACTTTGATGCCGTCGATTATAAAACTTCCAATTTGAATTTATACCTAATTGCCATGATTCTGGAGTTCATTTCGTCTTGATGTGTGCGATGACCTATATTTGTCGATTATCCCTATTATATAATGAATTTTCATTGTTACGAAAAGCAAGAATATATCAAAGGAAAGTTGTCCAAAATTATTTACATCGTAAGAATGCATTCACATAAAACTAACCGAACGTTTGTAAATTCAGGATTGTTTTGAAATGCTGTTATTATAATTACCTACCTACCTACGATTAGCTGTTCAATGTATCAATATATCAAGAATTATAGACGTTCAATCTGAAGGTGCACACCAAATTGCAAGACGAAGGCAGTACCTACTAACCCATAGAGAGTACCCTAGTGCCGATACAAGCTGCAGGAACATTGGGTCATCCCTATCCATATCTGTTTTCACGGGAACTGAACGAGCAGCACATCAAGCTTCTACAATCTGTCAAATTTTTTTAATAGATTTTCAACTTCATCGCTAAAGGTTCAAGGTTGATTGGGAAAATTTGACATTTTCGGGTAGCTTGATGGGCTGGCCGTTTGTACAAAATGTCATCGTGGTAGGCCAAAGGGAAGTCGCCCAAAATTTGCTTGCATACGATTCCATCATCGTAAACTAGAACAATTAGTAGGTTCAGTCGATCCAGTGCATGGTAACGAAAACCAGTATTCACTGATCTCGTATTCTATTGAAACCTCGTAGCTTAAGGTCAAAGCGTTAGCACTGACGTGCGGTAGACTGTACCAACAATTGAAACAACTCAAATAAGAAATCGGCCAAGTGCGAGTCGGACTCGCACAAGAAGGGTTCCGTACCACCGTACAATATTTAACACTACTTTTTTACTTTAGTAAAAAAAACACGTTTCTTGTATGGCTCCCTTTAATTTCTCACTTTATTTTATTTTTATTATTTTCTGTTATAACAGCAATAGAAATACACAATCTGTGAAAATGTCAACTTTGAAATAAATATTTTCATTGTTAAACTTTAATCTGATAATCAAAGGCAAGACTATTTTTGGCAAACTCGAAACATTCTTTGAAATAATGTAGGACTAGGTAGCTATACCTATTTTCACAACAATTGTCAACTTTTCCCTGCTCCTATCTTCTATGTTGAATGGATGCAACTCGCAATTTGAGGTCACCGTTATGTCCCAAGCTGCCACTTTTAACCAAGAAAACCTTCTAAATTGTATCGGAACACTTTTGAGAATTTGAGGGAATTTCAATGCTCAGAATAGGTTCTTGTCGTTAATTTTGCAGAAAATAAGGCTACCAGCCTCAATCATACTTGCATTACTACGCAGAGCTTAGTCCGATATTTCCATTACATACCTATCTACATTTAGACAAATTGACATGGCGCACACTATGCGACAAGCAACTCAGTGGCGAACTAAGCCCGTCGGGGGCCTGGGGCTGCAAAACAAAATGAGCCCCAGCCCCGGTCTTCCCAGCTTATGTAGGAGACAGTCGCGTGCCATAGGTCAGCCTCAGTTTTCCAATGCAAGGGCAACTAGAGGCTCCCTATTCACTCACAAGATGAACAACATGACCGTCTGTCTAGGTACTCAAAGAAAAGAAAATGATCGCTTCCTGCACTTCCTGAGGTCTGTCGTAACGACTAGTTGCAGACGCAAGCGACAGCTCTGCGTCTAGTCGCAGCGACTACACGCACAGTTTGCGCTGGCGCTTAGAGGACGCCTTGTTTGTGTAGGATAGCTAGTTCCGCTAAAATTGGCTTTGTCCAGAGAAGCTAGATAAGGAGTGAAACTCGGGTAATTTAACTACTCGGCAATTCAATAAATGCCATTGGCAGTAACCGTATTAGTGTGTTAGATTTATTGGTGATAAGGATACGCCATGATACTAAAAAAAAACTACAAGTTGCCTGCTATTGCAATTCGTCTGCGTAGGTACCTGTACCTAGGTGTACCTACAAACGTACGCTCAATAAAATAAACCTCCTTACAATACAGTACTTTACAACAAAGCGGTTTGGCACGACAATATTTTTATATAAATCTTCGCGCATTTCTTTGTCACTCCCTACCGTAGTAATCCACTTATACTACTACTCAACTCCTACAAGTCTTCCTGATTGTAATTGCACGTATGCACATTTAATCAAAAGGTTTTAATGAACTTGCGATATGCCGGAAGGGGACCACCCCTGGCTGCACCCCCACTATCACATGATCCTCGTTTATGCTAATTTTGTGCGCAATGAAAGACCTTTAAATTCTGGTGGCTCATATCACACGTTTGCACGTCAAAAGAGGATGTACTCATTCCTACTATACACTACTACTCTAAAAGACTACTACTTTATAAAGGAAACTTAATTTTGTAGCCTATTATTAAGTGCTGTATTCAAGTGCTTACTATGATGTTGAATGTATATTTTTAATATTTTAGTAAACATACCCTTAACGAGGTTGTTTTAAGTAAGTTGATAGATAAGTTTATCTATCTAATGGTTTGAATCAAATAATTTTTACATATACCTAATATACATATAAAGTATCTTTAAAAAACAAATAATTATATGATAAACAAGAAAACCGTCCAAGTGCTAGTCGGACTCGCACACGAGAAGGGCTCCGTACCACCGTACCATTTAACACTACATATTTAAAAAAAATACTTCAGTTTAAAAAATAAACACGTTTCTGGTATGGGGACCCCCTTTAATTTTTAACTTTATTTTTATTATTTGTTTTTAGATTGTATTTTTATTGTTGCTAAAAATCAACAATAAAAATACAATCTGGGAAAACAACTGTCTACCTACTACGGTTCATGAGATACACCCGCTGACAGACAGACGGACGGACAGCGGAGGCTTAGTACCTAATAGGGTTCCGTTTGGCACCCTTCGAGTACGGAACCCTAAAAACGATCGACAAATGTCGTTGGATTCTCGAGGCCCGTTTTGATCGGACTAAAAAATATCGAATTATTAATCAGATCAATCTTATATCAAAACTCTGTAACAATAATTGGGTGCTTATGCATACGTATCACCCCTTTTTACAATCAATAAGCAATTTATCGACTCTAAAGCTCTTCTAGTCCTCCGACATATAAAAAATAAATAAGTTCATTAATTTGAGCTTCAAATTATAATATTAAATTTTACTTATCATTAGGTAATTTATATTTATTATTGGTTTGTTGCATCTGAAATTTCGCGGTAGCAGCCCAAACTCCCAAAGTCTGGATTTGTGCCCGGTTGATGGCAATAGGTTCGCTCCCTATTACATGGGAATTAAACATAACTGGAGAAATGTGGGTACATGTACTGTAGTTACACCTCTGCCTAACCCTTCGTGGAATACAGGCGTGATGTAATGTTATGTACGGTCTATGAAAAGCCGGCTTACGCGAATATTCTTGGTGAAAAGGGCTTTTGGTTTTGAGCTGTTATACCTAATAGGGTTGCGTCTCCTAAAAGCGATAACAAGATCTTCCAATGTCTGTCACAGGCCAGCTGATTTTTTCCGACACTTTAGAATAAATAAACTCTAGCTTTTTTGCTTAGTTAGGTACTTACATTAAAATTTTAATTAGCCCACATAATATGTAATTTAAACGTTGTGAGTAATAGTTTCATTTAGGTACCTTTAAAAAGCATTTACATAAGACATTGTAACAGACCTTTTAGAAAGATAAAAAATGGGTGAGCAGTCCTTTCTTGCCCCAGTTAATTTATGTTAAATAACAAAGTTACAATAGAAAAGTCTGTCTTTACATTGCATAATAAAATCAACAAATCCATATTTATAAACAATAGCTTAGCAGTTATTGATATACAGAACCAGAAAAGTAAAATAATAACAGAGCGAGGGGGTGGGTGACCGGGGTGGGTGACCCACCCTATTCTTGCGCGCACAGCCCTGCCTGCAATACCTGTCGGAAGGGTAGGTACGCGCCACTGCAAACTTTAATCCAACAAAATCTTTGATGCGACAGGACGTGTGCACTTTACCTTACACCAAATTTTAACCGACTTTAATTCAAATCAGTGGTATAAGTGGTGATGATGCAGTCTCTGGTGAGTTTATTAGAATATTTAATTTATTTTATCAGTGCTTAATTTTTATTTTTTTATTTGGCCTTATGTATTAATGTTTTCTTTATTTTTTAGTTTTTTTTCGAACTTGAATTTATTTCAAAGTGTAGTCTTTGTTCCGCGGTTTTAAATGTAACGGAAAATTAGAAATTCAAAAGCTTTTCTTTGTGAAATGTGAAAACGAGACGAACAATTTTTCCAGTGACCTAGTGAAAAAATTTTAATTGACATAATGAAATAGTGACGTTAAGTAATATTGAAATAATTTTAATAAAATTAGGTACTTATTACATACATAATTTAATCATAATTTAGTCCCCGTTTGTTCCTTTATAACTCTCTACATATATGTAGAGAGTTATTTACTTAAAACCTAATTTTAACTAAGTAAGTCTAAGTTTAATTTATTGGAGCATTGGTGGCCCAGTCGTAACGGCCCCGACTTACGAGTTCTGTCGTGGATTCGAACCCAGGCAGGCGCGTTACTTTTACTTCGTGTAAATAATTTCAGCACCACTGCTCACAAAACGGTGAAGGAAAACACGAAAGCGCAATTACTTAATAATTAATTCTATCCATGCCTTTATCATTTTATTTGTATTTTAAAATTCCAAATTTTTAGTGACCTAGTAGTGAAAAAAACTTTATCGACATATTTAAATAGTGAAGTGCACATATTAATATTGAAATAATTTTAATAAAATTAGGTAGATACCTACTTACCTAATGTAATCATAATTTAGTCCCCGTTTGTTCCTGTAATAACTTCCTATTTTTGAACAATTTTTACATGTAGTTCAAAATTTATTGTAGCAGTGGTGGCCCAGTGGTAACGGCCCCGACTTACGAGTTGTAGCTCGTGAGTTCGAATCCAGGCAGGTGCTGTAAATAATTTCATCACCACTGCTCTCAAAACGGTGAAGGAAAGCATCGTGAGGAAACCGGCATGTCCTAGAACCAAAAATTCGAAGAAGACATGACGTGACATCTACCAACCCGCACTGGGCCCGCGTGGTAGTTTACAGCCCACTCCCTCTCGAAGAGAGGAGGCCTGTGTCCCAGCAGGGGGAACATTGTAGGCTGATTATGCTTATGCTACATAATAATCAGGTACCTACTTAATGCATTTAATAAAATTGATATTGATTGATAGTTATATAATACTTTGTAAGAAAATTAAGTACAAAGTCTTAGAATTTTCCTTCCATTCCAGCAGACCAGTTGGAGATAGTTTAAAAATTTTACATTAAGATTAACGCACTTTTGTTTTTTTCTGAAAATTATTTCACATTCATCATTTTACTCTTATTTTTGTTAGATTATTTATAATGTTGATGATGATTTATAGAAGTAGGTAAGTGCCTAAGGTCTTACCACAAAAACTTAGACACTTGATCAACGCGTGTCTAATGTCAGTGTTTAAACAGTTATTTACGATAAATACGGTTTCAGTGTTCGTTCCTCATTCCAAAAAATGAGTAAAAAGTCATTTTCATTATGCAAGGCTGCTATGTTGTTTTTTGGCGCGAGTACTTGTTTTGAAACCTGAGCAAGCAAAGGATTCTAGGATTGAATCACGAGCGTAGCGTTTGGCTCAAATATAGCATCCTGAGCGTAGCGAGGGTTAAGGTTATAGTGAGCCAACCTTAAAAGATAGACATATGCTATTGTGGACTTTTTTTTAGAACTTTTTAAGAGGAACAATTCTGTCATACATAATTTTTGCGTAACTTTAACCGTTTACGCAGCGCACGCAACGGAAGCTCTCAAAAGGATTAAATGTTCCCCGTTTTTGCAACGTTTTTCATTAATGCTCAGCTCTTATTAGTTGTAGCGTGATGTTATATAGCCTATAACCTTCCTCAATAAATGGACTATCCAACACTAAAAGAATTTTTCAATTCAAACCAGTAGTTCCTGAGATTAGAGCGTTCAACCAAACAAACAAACAAACGAACTCTTCAGCTTTATAATATTACTATAGATAGTAGTGTTGATTTGAAACTCTAAATCTTGATTGATATCATTTCTAAAAAATTTGAGAAATTGTAGTTCCGGAATCCTGTCAGTAGGTATCCCTCGTAATTGATACTAAGAACAAAAGTTAGTAATAGACCAAAGGCTAGATCATTTTCAGTTAGGTATTATATTAGTCTTGATTATGGACTATTCTTTGAAACTTTAGATCATTGATATAATTTTTAGAAAGTTCAAGATATTTCAGTGTCAGTGCAGTACAAAGTTTCAGTATCCTTAGAATCTAAGGCTACGGTCTCTTTAAAACGTCAGACGCTATCGACAGCTTGCGGTGACATCACGACAGACGACAGACACGCCGCCGCCGCGCCGGTTGCCAAAATGTTCGTTGCCGATGTCGCAGGCGTGCGAGTCGCGACTGAGACCGCGCCCGTGTATTTACGAAAATAGCATTGGGCCGTTGCCGCGTCGTCGGTGACTGTCGGTGACTGTCGGTGCCGGACGGCTATACGTCGTCGGTCGCGGTCGGCGTGTGGTCAGATAGACCGCAGGTCCGCAGCCCAACAATCGGTAGCCAGCTGTGACAAATGATGTTCTCTAAAGTCCACTAGGTAGATACTTACCTACCTACAATTTTATAATTATGAAACTTTCATTTCGAGAAAGTTCTAGTTTTTTTTTCTGAAAACTTTCGTCACTTTCGTGAAACTTCAAAATTAGACAACTTTTTATTAGTGCTTATTGATAACGGATCTCGTAGTGATTAATGGATTCTTCCCGTTGGCTCAACAGTTTTATTTAGACTCGGTGTCCAACTAAACACTCGACTCGGTGTCTGCGGGTCTTATTTAAACTATTTGTAGTTACATCACACGTCCCTCACATAGTTTTCAATATCATTAGTGCAACTATCACAATGGTATAATAACACTAATTGCTTGAAAACTACTATTGGTGACTACCGAGATGACAATTAATACTTAGAGAAGTATGGAAGAAAAAGACATGTTTACTGGCGGGTGAGCTTGAAAGACATGTTGATTGACCCTCTACCTCGTGACGACCGTGGAATTGAACCCGGAACTTCACGCAACAGTTGGCGCTGTGTAGTCACCCTCATGCTTCACCCCTCAGTAGGCCTTCACACCAAAACTTAGCGTAAACTCACGTCAAACCACACAGATTATGAAGACCGAAGTGTATAGGAGGCTGGCCTATGAAAATTGGTCTGTAGACCAATAGCGATACGGTTTTGATATTTGTGTAGGTGTCTGGCCAGATCTTAGAATTGATCATTTCATGAAATCAAACAAATACAAAAACACGAAAGCAACAATAAAACAGGCACACATGAAACATAATGCAATAAAAATCTACTTATGAGCGGGTTTAAAAGCAGAAAATATTCTCCCCCTCGCCTACCCCTGATTTGTGAAATAAAAATGTGCTTTTCTTCGGAATAAGAACGTTGTACCTGAGTGCCGAAAGCGTTTTTATCGTAATGAGTAAATCAAAAAATAGAATGAATTTTTAAAAATGCCTACAATTTCTTCATCATGTATTAATACAATTAGTTATCAAATTATCTTTATACCTATATATTTATATAGTCATTAGAATATTAATTATACCCAAAATCGTAAATGCTTTAAAATTGAGGTAAAGGCTCTTTCAAAGAGGCGCGACTCGCGACGCGGATCGCGCGCGACACAAAGGTACCGTTCGTCGCGCCACTCGCGGTGGCGGCGATGGAGGTGGTGGAGCGGCGGGCCTTTACGCTCGCCGCTCAAAGACAAAATTCTACCTAAAATTATTAGGTTACTAATAGTCTCAACAAGTACAAACGTTAAAGAGTTTAGTGACAAATCACACCTGGAATTTGAAGCAAACATGAACCTGTGATTTAATGTCCTCTACACTTGTTCCTTTGAAATACACAAAAACATTGTCTATGTTATGTATACGTTCACCAGCTGTGCTATTTTTATCCGACTGCGTTGGAGCCCAATTGGAGGGCAATGTCTTACTAATGAACATGAAGAATCACTATGAAATAAGTAGGAACAGAATGACCTAAAACAAGATGGGGTACCCCATCTTGTTTTATGTATGCGATCGTCCTAGCGAGCTGCGTACTGTTAATACAAAAAAAAAAATTACAAAAAAAAACCACCGACCTCCAAAAAAAAAACACTACAAAGTGAAAAATAACTTTAATATCGGAAGTCGGTGTCTTTGGATCTGTATTTTAGGTTTTTGCCAGCGACTTCTGAAATTAAAGTTATTTTTCACTTTGTAGTGTTTTTTGGAGGTCGGTTGTTTTTTTTTTTAAAGTTTCTTACTTTTCACTTTTTAGTGGGTCGGTTTTTAGTTTATCTAAGTTACAATAGCCTAATGACAACTGCTCATCAACTTTTACAAAACATTGCTTTTCCTGATGCAGGGACATTAATTGTTAAGGAGTTCTCCTGGTACTTCACCATCAGCTCCACTTCACCATATAAATTGTGACGAGCTTATATTGCTTAGCAATAATTTTAAAGTAATCGAATCGCAACCCGTGAAATACTTATTATTGAGTTGTTCCGGTGGCCATCTTACCATCTGTAGTCTTCGTCATCAGTTCCACTTCACCAAATGGTGCTTTCTGAAAGCAAATACTCAAGTTACTATAAAAAATACCCAAATCGCTTTAGGTGTGCCTAAAATATTTGAAGAGTTACCTTGATTTATCCTTGATTCCATCATTAGATCCTGACCTGATGACAATGGGACTCCCTGGAAAGTTTACCCTTTCAAACAAAAAAAGAATTTTCCAAATCGGTTCAGCCGTCTTCGAGTAATCGGGAAATACAAATAAAAAAAGGTTCCGACGAACTGTGAACCTCCTCCTTTTTTGAAGTTGGTAAAAAATTATATATAGCCACAGTGCATCTCATGACAATTCCAATAAGCCCAAACACGGCTAGGATACATTGTTTTATTACGGAGTTCCGGTGCCTACCTTTCGGCTTCAAGTTCAGTGGTACCATTTTCATCAGAGCCATTTATTTAAATTTGATTCGTCATAGTCGGTTAATTATCTTAATCGAGATAACTTATCGCCACCCGTGAAATACTTATCATTGAGGAGTTCTCGTGGCCATCTGTGGTCTTCTTCGTCAGTTCCACTTAACCAAATGATACTTTCTGAATGCAAATTCTTGACTTGTTGTTGAAAATACCAAAATCGCTATGTATTTGCCTATAATATTTGAGAAGTTCCCTCAATTCCTCATGGATCCTATCATCAGAAGTATATTTTGATAAAAATGTTCTGAAACCAATAGAAAGTATGGAAGTATGCCCTATCAAAAAAAAAAAAAGAATTCACCTAATCGGCTTATAAATGACGGAGGACTGAGGTAACAAACATTAAAAAAAAACATACAACCGAATTAATAACCTCCTCCTTTTTTTGAAGTCGGTTAAAAATAGTAGCCCACCGGTATCGGGAACGGGGTCCAAGCTACCGGCGGTCAGAGCTCCAGAGCGAGGAACCTCCTAACAATGCGAGTCGTGTCCAGAAGTACCGCTTTCTGAGTATAGCCCTTAATCCAGCTGCCTAACGAGAGCCTCCTTAGGTGTTGGTTGAGGTTCTTAGCAATTAAGCCATTGGCTGATACGCCTATCGACACAATGTCGACAACCTCGCGGGCTAAGTCAAGATATTTGATTTGTTTATCTTTTTCGGCTTTCACGAGGTTCCCGTCATGCGGACCGTTATGTCAATAAACATTGCGCGCCGCTCTATTCGATCCACCACCACTATATCAGGCTTATTGGCAACAATAGTTCTGTCAATGATGATGGTTCGATCCCAGTACAATGTGATATTTCCATTTTCGAGAACTGGGTCGGGCACATACCTGAAGTACGCCATTTCCAATTCCACAAGACTGTATTTCAGACCAAGTTGCTGATTGATAATCCTGACTACAAGGTTGTGTCTATGCAAGTACTCTTCGTTAGCTAGACCAGAACACCCGGCGATAATGTGGCGGATTGATTCACCCGGACGGTGGCAAGCCCGGCAGATGTCGACCGTGCCGTCCTTCACAATAAATCTCCGGTAATTGTTCGTCATGATAACTTCGTCCATAATTGCACAGACAAAACCTTCGGTTTCCCCAAAGAGGCCACCAAAACGCAGCCAGGCTACGGGCGCTAGCAAATCTACATCGGGTCCATATAGGGCCCGGAAAAAACGTCCTTGAAGCTCCTTACTCTGCCATCGATCGTTAGCGTCAAGCATTACAGGCTTGCGCCAGTTCTCTTTAGCCAAAGAGAACGGAGTGAGGCCCTTGTCCACTGCGACCACATCTCGATGCATTCCCACGTCGGCTTCTAGGAAATATTCCCTGAGACTGCATATCTCGCGATTGTCTCCACAATCGCGAGACCCTCCGGTCTTAGCATTTAAAAAGCCTGTATCTTCACACTTTCGCGGGATATACAGTCTCATTACCGATAACCGTGGGTGATGCATTCGATATCTAGTCAGCAGCGTACGGACCCTCTTATCCAGGGCGTCGAGTTCAGTCTGAGTCCATTTGAGTATTCCGAAAGAGTATATCAAAACCGGCATGACCGGCGCGCACCTTGTTTCCGTCTGATAGAAGACTATTAAATACTTTCTTCAGCCAGCCAAAAAAACACTCCTTCAACGATTTCTATTGAGTTATTATTATTGTTTTCATATTTCTATTAGTTAACGCGGCACACGCTAGTAAAGCTCCCAGGACGACATGGTTCTTTCTGACATCCTCAAAAATCATCGTCATATTACAGCCAATTTACACAATACCGCGGCAGCTCTAGAAGCCAACTTGCCATCTGTGCGTTACTAATCATGTACTTCCCGTATCAAGAATTCCAGCTATGCGTTACTTCTGTTTTCTCGTACCTGATCCTGACTTCAAAGGTCCTTTGAGACATGGAAACTCATCAGATTCAGAAAATGTTTGATCTAACTGATAGGGTATATTGTTGAGTACACATTTGCGATAGCACGGGGTTCTGGTGGATTTTCAAAAGTTATAGGTACTTAGGCAATTTTCAAAAACGGTTATTTTACGAGAAATTATGCAACAAATATCATGCTAGGGATGGGGTATGCTCGTGAAATAAGCCATAGCATTTAAATTTAAATCGAACATAAGCAACAAAAACAGTAGTATAAAAAGTTGAATGTTATGAAACTACACATTTATCTTCTTCTTTAAATACTTAATTAACTTAACAAAAAAAAAAAAAAAACTTCAGAATTATAATAAATAATAAAATAACAAAACAATAATTAGAGAAATTTTGAACTTTTACTCATTATTAATTTTTTATTATATTCTACAATCAACAAAAAGAAATGGTAGGTAATATTATGAAATGAGAAATGTTTTTAATATTTCTTTTTCACAAACAATTGTAGTACGTATGCACTCGGTACAGCACTACGGCTAACTAAAGCCCCGCGCGCGCGCACTTTCGGTGCGGTACGGTACGGGGTTGTGATTACGGTCAAATAGTTCCGTATCGCACTGCAGACATAAAATATCGTTTCTCTGCGTTACACAAAAATACTTCCCGTACATTAGCAATAGAGGCAACATAGGCATAGATCTTTATAACCGACTTGAATAAAGGAGGAGGTTCTCAATTAGTCGCGTATATATATGTATACATTTATATTTTTTTCGATAACGGGAACTTAGTTTTATCACCTCCGCACCGGGACACGGACACCGGGAGCGAGATAAGGAAAACTAGCTACCGCACACGGTGAAACTCAATTACGGCCAAATACTTCCTGAAACGCAGCGAATGTTTTAGTGAATTATACTCACACTAAAACCTTCCTCATGAACCACTCCGTCCATTGGTGAAAACCGTATGAAAATCCGTTCGATATTTTTGAATTTATTCACGTTCAGATAGACAGACGCGGCGCCGACTTTGTTTTATTATATATAATAATAGTAATGATTATTTATTCGTCATCATCTGCCTAGCCTTTTCCCAACTATGTTTGGGTCGGCTTCCATTCTAACCGGATGCAGCTGAATACCAGTATTTTACATGGAGTGACTGCCTA
Source organism: Fissipunctia ypsillon (assembly GCA_947568875.1). Classification (NCBI taxonomy): domain Eukaryota; kingdom Metazoa; phylum Arthropoda; class Insecta; order Lepidoptera; family Noctuidae; genus Fissipunctia; species Fissipunctia ypsillon. The sequence continues at coordinate 30,108,333 of OX387643.1, forward strand.
TCTGACCTCCACAACCCAGTTATTGAGTAATACGATACCCCTTGTAAGACTGGTTGTCAGACTTTCGAGCTTCTGACGACCCGTAGCGACTTCAAAGATCCACGAATGACAGCCGGGACCAACGGCTTTTAACGCGCTATCCGAGGCACGGAGGTTCTCGGTATGTAAAGATGGTCCAGACCCATCCACGGACCGACCATGTTTATAAATACATATAAATAATTGAAATATTTATAAAACTTTATTACATGGTTTGATCAGTTTATACCACTGACTTCCGAAACTAATGTTATTTAGCAAATAGTAATGTTTTTTTTAAGTCAGTTTTTTCTTTTTACAAAAAAGCTTTTATTTTCCATTTTTTATTTGTTTAAGTAGGTATGTATTTTTAATTCTTGTTATGTATTTGACAAAGTACTTATGTAGCGTTATTATAACATTATCAGTAAATATCAAAATAGGCGAAATACCTAATTCTTTTAATATTGAAACTAACTCAAAAACCACTCATCAGAACAAAACCAAATTTATATTATGGGTGCACCCCTAAGTTAACCCTTTTCTAATTTAAAAAAAATGCCGTGGTAAAGAATTTACACTGAACATCATAATATTACATAAAACTAAAATTACAAATTGAAACCCTTCCTTTTTTAAATCGGATAAAAGGCACGATTCCACTCTTCGCAAAAGTGTTTAGTGTTTGTCAGTTAAAAAATATGGCACCCTAAAGTCAACAAATCTTTCGTCCTGACTGTAGATGCTAATACATGTTCATTAAAAAGGTTCTTACAAATCGGAGCTTTCTAGTTTATTACGATCGTTGTACGACACAATGCGACGTGAGTCACCCCCAGGGAAGTTGCGTGTACGACTGCTGCTGCCCACCATCGCAGCTTGACCTCTCGACCCCTTCATCCGCTAAACTGTTGGATTAACAAGTTGAGGAGTCTTTGGTGTCGGTAGCTCAACTTATAATGGCTGCAATATGCAGATAGGGCTGCGCGTTGCGTTAAATTTTTTTATTTCTATGAGTCATGTGGTGTGTTTGGTGAATGAATTACGCATATTTCGTGTTTAACATGCTGTGTATTTTTACGGATTATTTTCTTGAAAACAATCTCATTAGCTTCGCGAATTCCCTTATTGTACCGAGGGCATTTTTTTTAATACTAGAGACTTCATTGATTCTCGCCAACTAAGCATGATATGCGAGCGCCTATCTTTTGTCTATGTAGGTAGGTTACGGTCATTACACTTGGCAAATTGCGATTATTTAAAATAGATCAGCAGGGGTTAAACAACCATGCAATTAAAAAATTAATTAACTGGTTTAGATTTCCGAGTCATGTTTTATGAGATTTTCGGAAAATCTTAAAGTGATAAGGGGTAGTTTCAATATTTTAGATTTATCCATACTGACTGAGTGATCTCAATTAACTTTTTATTAACTTATGTCATTTTCAGTAGATTTGGTAAGTACCTAGTCACTAAAGATCTAGGTCATCCTTGCGAACTGCTGAGCGCGGTGTCCTGGGTTCGATGCCCAGCACCCTACGTAACACACTACTTTACAGTAAGAATCGGTTTCATTTTGCCAGTTCAACAACATTCATAGCGTTATTTACGTTGTTGAGCAGACAATTTTTTCGAACATATGAAGCAATGGATTTGTAATCATTCAGATTGTGATTGATAGTGTGTTACGCAATTAGGGTGCAGGTCAGACAGTGTTGTTTTCTACATTAGAAATTAGTTAGTAGCAGCCCGGAGTTTGGGTTTATGTCCGGTTGATTGGGAATCGGCTCGCCTTCTATGACATGTGACATTAACATGGACGGCCTGTTGCAATATTTCCTACGGGTTCACGCCTGTTGCTATGAGCCGTTAGTCTAAATCTAAAATCATGTCCGACCGTTACCGGGAATTCCAATTTAATTAACAATACCAATTTAAACGTCAATTTTGCGCATTCCTGAAATGCCTGTATGCACTGCGATTTTAACGGAATTCTCTGATAAAATTTGTACAATGTTTTGTCTTATTTGGTAGACAAGCCTGGCTGAAAATCAAAAGTTTTGACATCAGTCACTGTACCCTTACTATAATTTTAAATTACATAACTGCCTCAAACTATCTAATTTTGTGAATCATTATCTCAATCTCTCCTACACCATGTCTGTTTACTAAATATGACTAAGGGCGCGTACACATAGAACGTCCGTTTTACAGGATCCTGTTTAACGGATCCGTCGCTACTGCAGGTAATATTCACACAGCATTTACAGGACCGATTTTAACGGATCCGATGCTATTGGAAGTACCACACAGCATTTACAGGACCGATTATGCCGACCAAATTGGTCTACTTTCAACACAATTTATCAAAACTTCTTGGTCAATGTATTTTTCAAACGTCTTGCTTGCCATTGCCACTGGACACGTGTAGGTACTTTAGCGAATGAAACCGGCAAATGGTGCCTGTGTGCAGCACACCGCACCCCGCGTAGTACACTGCACCCCGCGCACCCCCGTGCCAAACCTCGCGCGGTTTCGAACCGATAAAACGGATGAGTATTTCCGTTGTGTGTGGGATTTTTTACCGGATCCAGTATACTGTCATGTGTGTGAACTAGCTCAGACAACTACATACACCAATAGCGTATATGAAACGGACCTGTAAAACGGACTGCTGCATATTTTGTCAGATCGGTATTTTTTACTGGATCCGGAAATACTGTATTGTGTGTGAACTCGCTCATACAACTACATACGCCATCAAATAACGGACCTGCATAACGGATCGCTGTGTACGCGCCCTAAGTAGGTAATAAAGAAAAACGCACTTTACGTCATCTCTACGAAAATTGTGAGAATTAAAGCTATAGCTCTAACCTTTTGGTTCTCATGGTACGGGGATATTTCATTTCCGCATAAGCGTACAAAGGCGGCTAGACTTAATTTCAAATACTAATGACTTAATATTGATTCCTCTTTGTTTCAGACAATGCTGTATCATTTTATTTTAATTTTCCTCGCAGTTAACAACACTTTAGGATCGGATGCAGGTACGTACCTACTCTTTTGTTATCATCACTATACAGGGTGGAAAAATACACAATGTTTCGTGTGCGTGTGAACTGAGGGAACACACTAGGAATTCAGAAAAGAAAAATCCTAGGATTTAATAGTAGACTTAAAACAATTGTAGAACGAATCTGGGAATTTCTAAATGAATATATTAGACTACAGCAGCCCTTAAAACGTATGGTCGCTCAGTTCTCACAGACCATCAGCCAGATCTCGGAAAGTATGTATCTTACAAATGAAGGTATTGTGATTACAGCCATTTAGTAAACAATTTGTAAAGATATTTACTAAAAACAGACCGAAAAAAGTCGAATTTTTTTAACTTTAATTAAAAGTATTATAATCAGTGACTTGTTAATTTTGTGATCTACCTTTTCATTCAATACACATACTCAATGTATTCAGTACAACCTTGTTTTCGTTCCATCTAATACTAAATGAAGTATTAATAGTAGGTACTGTCTACATTTTGTTTCATTGTGTGGCGATACTATCTATTTTCATAGGATTACTAAAATAATATTATTTCAGCTAAGAGGTACCTAAGCAATACGCCATTTTAGTTTTCTATTATTCAGTAAAAACTTTTTACTAGAACTTAAGTACACAAGACTTTTTGATATTCCTTTCGTCAAGCAGCTAGCACACGCTATGTCAGTGGAGTGTATGTTGAGGTGAGGATTGAGGGACCAGAGGGGCAATTCCCGTAATTTTAAGAACGTTCACAGTCTGATCTCAGTCTCAATATGTAAAAAACCCCCCCATACCGGGTTTATACCTATAATTTCCTTAAATTTTTGACAAGTTTTTGACATTTGATTGTCGCTGAGATGAAATTGCGACTAGATTTTGAACGTTTTTAGTTTGAATTGGGTTAGAATTGGGTTTCAGATTTAATAATCGCTGTCTTCAAATTGCGTCGATATGTTTGCTCCATTTCTTTCTTTTTAAAAACGTTTAGACTTTTGCTAAAACTTTATGGAGAAAAGAACGGTTTTATTTATGTAATTCGGTAATATTTACTGAAATATTTATCTTTGTTGTGTGGACTGAGGGACCACACGTTTTAAGGGCTGTAGTTTTTAATATATTTATTTAGAAATTCTCAGATTCATTCTACAATTGTTTTAAGTCTACTACTAAATCCTAGGATTTTTCTTTTCTGAATTCCTAGTGTGTTCCCTCAGTTCACACGCACATGAAAAATTGTGTATTGTAAACCGTAAGGAATGATACACCTAAACCTGAAGTAGGTACTCCGTCCATTGGTGAAAATCGTATAATAATCCGTTTGGTAACGTTTGAGTTTATCGCGTTTAGACAGACAGACGCGGTTGTCGACTTTGTTAAGTTAAAATTATGTCGGTCACGCTCTAATGACAAATAACTTTTGACCGAGTAGACCGATTTTAATGAAAAAAAGACTAAATGTTACCTCAAGATACAAACTATGACAACATTTCCAAACCCTTAAATCTCTTAAAAAGAGGTACGTACCTACCTACACAATTTTTTAAATATTTTTTGTGAATTTTAAATCAACTCCTATTTTACCCCCTTATGGGATTATTTTTCAAAAACGCTGAACCACATCACTCTTTATTTCCTACCAAAAGCACAAATTTGAATTTTCATATCCCTAACTTAAGAAATGCTGGGTTTCCCATACAAACTTTCATCCCCTATATTACCCTCTGTAGGATTATTTTCGAGACAAAAAGTAGCATATGTCCTTTCTTCCTATGCCACGTATCGCCTTGCCAAATTTTATCGAAATCCATTTAGTAGTTTAGGCGTGAAAAGGTAACATACAGACAGACAGAGTTACTTTCGATTTTATAATATTATATAAATATATAAATATAAAATAAGTATGGATGTGTGTGTGAGATATCGCATCGCCACTCGTGGAGGGTATTTTAATGCACCAGAGGACGTACATGATACGATTAATTAAAGTTTTGTTAATAGACCGACTGTCTATCTGACCTCCACAACCCAGTTACTGGATAATACGATAACGATACCCCTTGGTAAGACTGGTTGTCAGACTTTCGGGCTTCTGACGACCCGTAACAACTGTCAAAGATCGACGAATGACAGCCGGGGCCAACGGCTTTTAACGTGCTTTCCGAGGCACGGAGGGGTCTTGGTATGTAAAGATGGTCACCCATCCACCAGTGGCGCAGCTACAATTATCATTAGAGGGAAGCAGAAAAAAAAATTGATAATTTCTCATAAACTCAGACAAAAAAAAAATTAGCCATTTTTGTTATGTTTTTAATCTTATGATGACTGCATTAAACTGGTAATAAATATATATAATGTGATGTGATACACAGTTACACATACAGGTGTAATATTTGGCAATAGTAGACATTAAGAAGAGTGGTGGTTCCGAAGGGAAGCCGATAGGAAACGGGTTGTATGAAGGCTTCGCCACTACCATCCACGGACCAACCGCGGCTAGCGTAGCTTAACCTTATGGTTCGACCCGTGTGGCTGTTATTACGTAACCACAAGCCCCACCATGAGAAATGATGGTACCAGAGAAATATAAACTTATTTATTAGGTGGTACTTTTCCATCGATACTTTTAAAATGTAGTTCCTTAATTGTGTACAAATACAGGGCATTCAATTTATAACCATCTTATTGTTTACACCTATTGACGTCAAAAGAAAGTTTGACACGTATTCTCTGTCATCCAACAGTCCATGGACTTGTCCGACATCCATCAATGCACCAGTGGCGCAGCTACAATTATCGTCAGAGAGAAGCCGAAGAAAAAATGATTCAGCTGTCATAAACTCTAGATAACCTCCGAAATTAAAGCCCTAATAACTCGCTGTAGTTCGGCTTCCTTAGTTACCTCTGAAGTGGTGCTGCGGACTGCTGCGAGGGCCGGCTTATTTTGACACTGATGTTATATCGGAATTCTTTGTTTAGACTAAAAATTGTAGGAATTTTTGTAATGTTTTTAGACTTATGGTGTATTAAAACTGGTATAATATGTAATGTGATGTGATACACAGTTACACACGCAGGTGTACCATATTATTTGGCAATAGTAGATATTAAGAAGAGTACTTGTTCCGAAGGGAAGCCGGTAGGAATCGGGTTGTATGAAGGCTGCGCCCCTGCAATGCACCCCAAAGTAAACTCCGACAAGTTTGTAGGTGAAGCAGCAATAGACGGATGTTCACGAAGGGAATTTATTAAAATTTCATCAAAAGTAATCGTGTGCATGAAAGATGAATGTTTTATGTGTTCAGCCACAATAGCAATACAAGTCATTCAGGTTCACGAAGAGGGAGGCTGATTAGCCATTCAAAGTCGATTAGGCGCTGAACTTTTGAACTAAATTCAGTTCAGTTGGCTTCGAACCTTCGTGTAACTGACAAGTAGACAGCATAACATTCCTAACGTCCTAACGTCCGCCTATGCTGCACACTTATTTAAAGTGGCTCTTGTGACGTCAGGCATTATGAGTGTCCTCAGGACATGGACCATGATTATGATGTTGACGAATCCCGAACGAGGTGATTTGTGATAACGAATCTAACCCGTCATATTTTTTAAAGCGTCCTTGAAAAACGTGATGAATTTTCCGATTTTTTTTCTCCTCATTAAAAATAAGAGCCTGGTTATAGAAGTGGTGATACTTCGTGCGGTGCGTGGGCGCGACGCGCGGCTCCCTTGCGGCCAAGGAAAAATTTTCCTTGACGGACCTGACTCGTACGTGCTCTGGCTGAAAAATGATCGAGACATTCTCTACCGGTTTCCTAATGAAGAATCCGAGAAAAGGTCAGTGACAATTGTTTCTAATGCTTGCGCTTTACCGTAATTTTACCAGATGTTATGCAATAATGCGATTTTCAATGTGCACAGTTTTACAATAATAACTGACTTTTACATTCGTTGGTACAGTCGACCTCACGTCGGTGGTAACTCTTTGATCTTGAACTGGCCTGGCATATTTCGAAGTTTTAATGGAATACGAGCTGTTTTTGTTACCGCTGACGTGCAGCTTGTCCGTTTGTTGTGCTGTTGCTGACCCAATTGAGTTTCGGAATTTCACGATTATCATCTGCATTTGATCCTAACTTGTTTGGAATCGGCACAGCATGTCTTCTTCTTCCATGCTCTCTATCAGGCATCATCTTACTTCATCTCAGTAGGTAATCACCCCTTTCTAGCTATAGGTAGGTACTGTAAGAGCCTTAAACCTGCATGGCATAGGGCGAATTCGACTAAACTTTTATACCTAGTATAAGTCTAATCCAGCGAATAAATTTTTAATTTTTGACAGATTTTCCATACAAAAACTGTCAGACGTCAATTTTATTCCGCGGATAAAAGATAACTGACTTTGGTTAAATCAGCCCTTATTAACCATGCAACTTTATTGAATAGTTTATAAGTTTATGGCATATTATAAGACAAACGCTAATTCGTATTAGGAATACTCTTATGAAATGATAGACCTTTTCAGTACGAATATTACTGTATTGATATTCTCACACCTTATACAAACTTGGTACTACTTACTACTCAATTTAACAGTATACACTTTAGACTTCTTAGTGATAACCTTTTGGTTCCGAGGCTCGACGAGAACTAACTTAGCAAAACAGGCGCCACGCTCCAAACATCATGTTTCCATTCCCCTTTCGTTAAAAAACCAGTACTTTTACGGTAACTGTCAAATGAGATACTTTTAAATTTCATGACTCACTGATATAAAAATCATTTTAGGCAAATCACATACTTTCAATTTTATATTTACTATTTAAAATCACTACAAATCTTATTAATGCTTGGAAATCATGACACTTACGAGTCAACTGAGCTGACAGACTGTGTCATCAACTCATAAAAGATGTAAAATATTTTATGTAATTAATATTGTATACTGTCAGTGTTGAACTTTAAAGAACTTTAAAACCATGCCCTAGGGCCTAGGTATGTGTTGTAGGTAGGTACTATACACATGTCATCTTGACATTGATGGGTAGACAGCGTGAAGGTAATAGCGCAGCCCTTTTGACCATTGTTGATAAGTTCCGGACATAAACACACAACTGACGTCGGTACCATAAAGGTTATTACTTAAATAGCCAATTATAGCTTCAGTGTACACAAAACATACTGACTCCTTTAGATGTGAACTACAAACTTCTATTTGCGGTAGAACATGCACTGACGTTTATTGAAAACTTTCGGTATATAATTAACTATTAAAGCTTATTTGAAGATGCGTTCCGATGTTGCATTTGAATGTTGAGGACTTTGAACATTTTCGAACAAAAATAAAACTAACGTTGTAAAACATCAAGGTTTTTCATGAAAAGCCTGATGTGCCAGAAGCACGCAAAGGATCATTCCCAATTTTTCTAATCATCAAATCCCCTGGATTTGAGTGTACCTAAAATACCAGTCTCGATTTCGATATTTCAGCTCCAGGGCTTTATTGGAGTTCCTGGCATCAGCTCTGAATTCACTCTGCTAGTTGAAAGAAATAACATCACGCTAACTTTCCACGAAGGGGTACGCAGGGGTGTATACTGTATATAGTAACAAGTGGATGATCGCCAGTAAGTTAGTCCCACATAGGATGCAGCTGAGATCAGCCAGGGTTGCGGGATGTTCAAAAGATTTACCGTGGCCTCGGCACAGGCAACAGAAGGAACACGGGTGGGTTTTAGTCAGTAAAAGTCTGACACGCCCTCCCGCTCCGCCCAGAGCGGGAGAAGTCATTTGATGATTTCCCATCCACAAAAAAAAAAGGATGCAGCTGAGAAGCTGCTGATTTTAAAACCCCATGACACTGGGAATCGAACCCAGGACAGGAGGTTGAGTATGGGGCCAACAATCGCTTACGATCCCTGGAAAAAATGAAAACATTATATATGTAACATTTAAATGTACAGGATTATTCATAACGTTTGTGTACAAATATGAATGCACAAAGTGATGCGAATTAAATAATACCAATGAAGGTATATTTGGTCCTAATTGTAGGGTGAGAATAGAATAGGAAACTCTTTATTATGTACTCATGTCATATAACAACAACAGTAACATGACGTAGCATGTTTATGTAACGACCATTATAAGGGTGAAAATACACATGCCTGTAGCTGGTCCAAAACTATGCAAGTAGCTGGCATGCCATTATGACATCGACTAATCAGAAGTTGTTATGGCGCACGGCATGCTGGCCAAAACCCACCCGTGTTCCTTCAGTTGCCTGTGCGGGCTACGGTAACTCTTTGGAACATCCCGCGACCCTGGTAGGCATCGGCCCTAGCGGACCCCGTCAGTTAGTGCTAACGTCTCTTTGAGGCGCGCGTGGAACACAACGCGTCGTCGACCCGGGCCTGGTCCTTACCGTACGGCGAGCTACCCATTGCTCACCGTCCGCAAGCCCACGCCTACGGTGGCCGGGAATCGGCTCTTGATTCCCGACGCCCAGGGCGTCTCCTGCGGGGACTAGGGGTGTGAAGGCGCAAATATTGCCTCTCCCGCACGCGTTCCGCCTCCTCCTTCGCGAGGATTACTGCTTCGCAGAAGGAGGTGATTGCTTCTCATGCACTCTCGCTTCGTACCATGGCCTGGACCAGAGCCTGACGCGAGAGATCGCCGCCGCCGATCGCCTCCGTGAGGACACGGCGGTGGTCCGCCCAAGCCGGGCAGACCTCCACCGTATGCTCAACCATGTCCTCCAGGCGATCCACACAATGGTGACACCCGGGCGTTTCCTCCCGCCCTATCCGGAACAGGAACCTCCCAAACTAATTGGGCATCTAAAGTGAGTTTCTTGCTTTGAAATGATGAGTGCCACCTTTGACGATATAATTATAGTTAAACACAACTTCATCCATCTTTTGTAAGACTTTTTATTGACCCCTGTGTTATGAACCGTTCTCTCTGATCGCCTTGCTACCCATGATCTAATACAAATACTTACGTCTTTTATTTTTGTTTTTTTTTCATAACCTTTTTATCTTCTTTTTTAATGTAATTAATAAAAATTGCACTTAAAGCAACGGAAAACACGGCTAAATCGTTATCCATCTCGATTAAGTATGACGTTTATGTGTTCATAAGTGTAATACAATATGTATAAAAAATAAAGAACAGCATCATTCAACTATAATCAAGAATTTGACAGAATATGAAATCATATTTGTATGATAAATATATGATAGTGAAATTGAGGCCAAATTCAAAATGTCACTTAAACTCGCGAAGGTTTCGTGATTTTTTTTTAATATAATTTTATTATTATTATTAGTTATTATAGCGGCAATATGAATACACAATCTGTGAAAATTCCAACTGTCTACCTATTACGGTTCATGAGATACAGCCCGCTGAGAGACAGACGGACGGACGGACAACAGAGGCTTAGTTTAGTAATAGGATTCCGTTTGGCATCCTTCGGGTAACAGAACCCTAAAAAGAACATGGTTCCACCAACAGTAGATACTAGTCACTCGGCCGTTTATACGGCACACTGAGTTTTAAGAAAAAGTTCTGTTTTATTCAGCATGTTCTCCTTCACTCATGTCTGTCCCTTTCAGGATCGGAATCCGTGACCACATCTTCAGTACCTCCTGCGAGTCCGGACTCTGTCATGACGACACCTCGCTGGTGATCAAGAAGGCGACCGACAGCGATGGAGGGCGGTACCTCTGCCGGGTCCACTACCAAGCCTCACCCTCAGTGGACTACGTCATTGATGTCAGACTAGTTGGTTAGTTCAACATTCTTTTTGGGAGTACTTGGTGATGTTCTTCAGAAAGGTTAGGTTGTACGGTACTCGCATCCGGCGTGCGCGTTTGGCCAGAATTTATGAACGTAAACGAAAGAAAAGTCTTCTAGTTTCTGCCTAGTGCCTATCCCCATGGGAAAAAGGCGTGAGTTTATGTATGTATGTTAAACGTTTTTATATCAGGGAACAGTAATTAACCGATGGGGTGTTGGAAGAGGACCTGAATGCTTCATGTGATCGTCATCCTAATTCTAACTAATGTTATAAATGCGAAAGTGAGTTTTTTTTTATTTTTTACGCTTTCACGCTAAAACGGCAGAACGAATTTGGATGAAATTTGGTACATGGGTAGACCATGACCTGGAGAAAGATAAAGGCTACTTTTCATCCTAGATCGCAGACGAAATCGCGGGCAACAGATAGTTTGTTGTCTTCAAGCACAGATACCTTCTCATGATTGCAGACTGCCACGCACTGGGCTACACTTCTATTAGGTTATTGTGCTTGTCTTTAGCGCAGCTAATAACAAAGACAAAGGCCGGTGTCTTGGAGCGATGGTTCAATCTTCAAAATGTTCAATTCAATTTTCAATCAATGTTCAATCGCAAAATTCAAAATAAATGGAGTCGAGTTTTATATACAAAATGTGACAATTTTAAACTGAGATCGTAACTAGAATAGTACTCATCTACGGTTGTAACATAAAGAGGTTTTTTAACAGAAACGTGCTATTTTTCCAGAATCAACCGGATTGCCCAGGCTATACACAGGCGATGGAGACGTACTCAATAAAGGCTTTGTGGGACCTCTCAGTCTTGGCTCCGACCTCACGCTGATCTGTGAAGTAGAGGATAGTAAGTATTAAATAAGGAAATTACGGATAAGGACCGACGCCCACTGGCGGCACGGCACGCAAGGGATTTTTATGCGACGAATAGAAATATAACTTTATAGTGTGACAATAAAATTGAAATTTCAACGACGGTATCCTGAGGTATGCCGCGACGTCCTTAGTCATCATCATTGAAATTTCAATCTTATTATCATACGTCAGTTGTGGCTGGCAAGTAATTCCTTAGGGGAAATACTCGTATTATTGAAAATAGGTACATAAATATTAATGGGAACTACAGCATACGGCGAAGGTCAAAGTCCTCAGGCTATGCCTTTGTAGTTACCAACATACCTAATATGCAGCAGCCACGTCTGTCCTGTATTCCGAAATGGTTTTGAAACAATATGAATTACCTAATTAGTAATTGTTTCTTAACATGAAGGATAGCATAATAAGCTATAGGTATAATGTTTCTACTGCTGGGACACAGGCCTCCTCTTGGTCAGAGGGAGTGGGCCGTAGTCCACCACGCGGACCCAGTGCGGGTTGGTAGATGTCACATGTCTTCGAATTTTTGGTTCTAGGACAAGCCGGTTTCCTCACAATGTTTTCCTTCACCGTTTTGAGAGCAGTGGTGATGAAATAATTTACACAAAGTGGCTGCTTGGGTTCGAACCCGCGACCTACAACAACTCGCCAGTCGCGGTCGCTACCACTGAGCCACCACTGTTGAACACGAAGAATATCGAGACCATTTCTGCGGAAACTTGAACTTACTACTTTGATAGCTAGTAGCACGGTCCAAGCAATAGACTGACATAAAGTGATATAGGACGTAGATCAATTTCCCGCCCTGAAAGACCTTGATCTTTAAGTTGCAGGAGACCCGGAGACGGAGGTGTATTGGCGTCGCAACGGTGCAATAGTGGAGCGAGCGTCTGTGACGTATGCTGGCGTCTTACTGCGCGTTGACATCCGTCTCCACAACCTCTCTCGGGGAGAACTCAACGCACGGTACGAGTGCTTGGCACAGAACGCGGATGTCTCCGAGCCGCTAGTAGCCGGTGTACTCGTCAGAATGTACCGTAAGTATTTGGGGACACTAGAGATGTTTGCCAACACTGCACACTGCAGGCTTATTGTGTAACACAGTTGTATTTAGAACTTGCTTTTACCCGCGGCTTCGCCCGGGTGGATGTCGGGAAATATCCCACGGGAACGTAGGCACTAGCAGGATTAAATGTACCTTATGTGTTAATCCAGGTTATAAACTATCTGTATGCTAGATTTCATACAAAGCCGTTCAGCCGTTTTTGCGCCAATACGGAACATACATCCAGACAAACGGACAAAAATTCTAAAAACTAAATTTTCGGCATCAGACTCGTTCCCACACCTCGTAGCGATTTTTTTTTTCAAAAATATTCAATGTACAGTTTTGACTTCGTTATTATTCAGTTAAAGATGTCATCACAAATTTCTCCTTTCTAACTTCACGTGGTCAAATAGTCATTGTTGATAATTTCTTTGACTGCTTCGACTGTCCTATACATAGGTACTCGTAGTTCGTGAACCGCGGATTATAAATCTTCGAATCGAATACGCATGAAATTCGGATTAATAAGGCGATTGTGCTACACAACTTACATTAGGCTCAGGTTCTAGTCTGCCCATAGACATAGCCTTCTTATAATTTTACGAGTTTTGACTTCATTCCAGTACCCCCTATGAGCGTGGAGATCCGCATGAACAACAACTATGACTTCGAGGCAGGTCAGCCGCGCGTTGTGGACTGTGTGGTGGTGGGGTGTGTCCCACCGCCGGCCATCATCTGGCATCTTGGCAGCGTCATGGTCAGACCCTTTGTGCATAAGGTGGGTAGGATCTGCGTCCAAAGATTTATACAAACAAAAACTTTTAGGTAGTTACATATGTATATGTCGGAGGCATATGATAAGAACAGGGATTTGGCCAAATCCCTAAGGGGTTTGATCAAATCACGGAGGATGTTAAAATAACAACACGATTTTATCATTTCCCTAAGCAAATCTGGTGATTTGAACAAATCCCTAAATTGATTCAGTGAAATGATAATAAAACACGTCCAGTTCTTGTTTACGTCGCGCTCGCCGAATAAATGTGCCTGTAAGATAAATAATGTTCTGTGTAATTCACGTTGCCACAAACCTGCTACGTGTTTTAATAAATGAATATTACAAATAGGCATATCATACGTTACGTTTTTCTATTTTTCAATAAATTTTTGTTGCTCTTTTTTCAAATAATTATGTTCTAGTGGTGATTTTTGAGATCAATATTGCATTCTACTACACCTGATTATTATAATTATGTCGGTAATCTTACAAAATAAACCTTTAAAATACCACAGAAAAGTTAGTTTTGTCATTTCACTGAACCAATTTTGGGGTTTGTTCAAATCACTAGATTTCTTTAGTGGGATTTGTCAAATCACCAGATTTGCTTAGGGAAATGATAAAATCGTGTTGTTATTTTAACATTCTCCATGATTTGATCAAATCCCTCAGGGATTTGGCCAAATCCCTGTTTTTATCATATCCCTGCCACATAATACTACTGATATAAAGATTAGACAAGTATTGGTATACAAATTACAAATCTTAAAAAATACAGTTGTGGTGCCCTTTTCTGTAGCACAAAGTCTAAAAACCAAATGTATTGTCATCCGAACAGCAATAGTACTATCTAGGTATGCTTTTTTAGGGTTCCATAGACAAATGGCAAAAAAACGGAACCTTTGTAATTTCGTCATGTCCGTCCAGGTGACACACAGCCAATGTACTCGGACACTATTATCGATGAAAATTTGACCCAAAATATTGTGTAAGACCTATAGTAAAAGTACGAAAAAAAATGTATGCATTCATGTAGGTAACCGAGGGATTAAAAAAATTATTCAATGCACAAATTAACCCCTTTTTATCTTTTTTTTTTGGGTGAGAAATCATCAAATGACTTCTCCCGCTCTGGGTGGAGCCTGTTTCCTGACTAAAACCCACCCGTGTTCCTTCAGTTGCCTGTGCCAGGGGCCACGGTAACTCTTTCAAACATCCCGCGACCCTGGCAGACAAATTAACCCCTGACAATGACGCTCACGCTTGTTTATTTTATTTATCTAACTCTACTTGTTAGGTGGTACTACCACCTATTATTGTAGTGTAGCAACACTGGTGTCACTTCGTGTGATCTCAATGGCCGACATAGTCGCCCGTAATAATTTATCTCAATAAAAGTAGTTACACTATTACTTACTTACTGGTGGATGTCACTGATCTCGCCGAAGACGTCCTATCTACGGTCGCTCCATGTGGAATACCTACTTCACACGACCACTTTACACTATTTAGGGCCTAAACAGGTGAAGCGACGCGGATGCGCGGCCATGCCGCGATTATTACGGCTCGAATATCGCAATTGAAATAATTCGAGTCGTAGGTCTTGTGGAATCTCCCAGTACAGCGGCCGCGTCGCTTGACCACGCGGACGCGTATAATTAGGCCCATAGGCTGAGGACTCATTAGTGCGTTGCATTGCGTTGCGTCGTCGCAGCGTCAACGCTGTCATTTTACATAATATTTTTAGTGACATGCCACATTATGCGTTGCGTCGTCGCATGGGATGTTTCAACGGATTGACGGACGAGAGGTGAAGCGGGGGAGGGTGATGCGCTGCGCTGTCGGACTCGGAAGTCCAGTGCGACGACGGACAGTGTTCCACTGCTAGAGGGACAAACTCCATACTAAGACGCTGCGCTGCGATGGCGTGCGTCGCCCTCTTGCATGGCGACATCGTGCGTCGTGGAAACGCATGTGTGGCACGCAACGCACTCGCACTATACAATGAGGCCGCAGCCTTAGGCTGAGGCCTCATTAGTGTGTTGCGTTGCGTCGTCGCAACTGATCAACGCATTGTTTGTTGTTGTTCATAACATGACGCGTAATTCTATAAAAATGTATGGAACACAGACATTGATTGAGAGTGTTCCATACATTTTCATAGAATTAGATATTCACAGATCCACTGATATCGATGTGAAACGTCGTGTCGCCTAGTGGAGAAACGGACTTTATATCCATATAATATCCATTGCTAACAGAATTTTTCGTTTTGTTTCGTCTACTTATAAAATTTGGAATTTTTCATAACAAAATTGCTATTCAAAATGTTAGTTACATATTTTTTTTGTATTATATTTATTTTATAGTATCTCTCGCTTCTTCTCTGATCATAAAACTTAAACTGCCTCGTTGGTCTTGTGGTCGCAAGCGCTACTGCTGAGCATAAGGTCTTGGGTTCGATTCCCAGGTCGGGCAAAGTGTTATTGAGTTTTTCTATCTGGAATTTCTCAGTAGCAGCCCGGAGTCTGGATTTGTGCCTGGTAGATGGCAATAGGCTCGCCCCCTATTACATGGGACATGACTGGCGAAATGTGGGTGTACTATGTATACACCTCTGCCTAACCCTTCGGGGAAACAAGGCGTAATGTTAAGTTATGTTATGTTATAAAACTTAAACTATTGTAAAGACAGACCTGTAAGCTTTAATAATGACGTAGGTACTGTATGTAATTAATATTTTATGTTAGGGCAGAGCTCTAGGTATACAAATTACGGCCATGTCCATATTGATTAAGCGCGTGAAATTAGCTTAGAATCCCTCACTAATTTATCCTCATTTCTCTTTCCTACTCCATCATCAGACCCTGTCACCATCTATTCATTGAACATTCCAATGAGCCTGAATTTACGCGATACCTCTGCTGTAAGTTGGTGAGGCATTTGGGTACCTATCCCGTACATTTCTGGTGATGCTGCAGCATCAGTTCAAGGTTACTAGGTATGTTCTTCTAATATCATTGAAGTAACAGAATCCCAAATTTCGACTCAATCTTTGGAATATGCTCACACCCATGCATCAACTAGAAAAGAGCTGATAATCTTCAAACGGCTGAACAGAACGGAACGGTTGAATCATAGCTAAGTAGGTACAAATCACGTTTCAAACAAAAAATAAATAAACAAAATCCGTACAGCCGTTAGGGAGCTGCGATGCCACAGACTGACACACAGATACCTACACAGTACACACGTTAAACTTATAACACCCCTCTGTTTGCGTCGGGGGTTAAAAATAAGAGAGCGTAAAATACTCAGCCACAGTTCCTACAAGCAGCGTGAAAAGTTCAATGACACTTCTGTCATCCGTCCTACATCGGCCATCTTGCCAATAATGCTGCCCCTCCCAACTAGCAGCTGTTCACACAAGTCTGTCGCGGCCTGTGCGGTAGGCTCGACAGCCCGCCACCCACTTACAGCCCGCATCTTTTATTCATGCAAGCTCAACGACGCCACGCCCTCGCATCACATTGACGACGGTACCTAGGTAGTTTCTTTTGTTTCATTAGATGGTACCTACAGGACAGTCTTTTTTTCTGCACCGACGTGTGTCTTGACTGTCTTGCTGATTCGTTCATGACTATGTGGCCATGGGGCACTGACATGCGACAGCAGGCTGGTGAAGATAATAATAGAACATAGTTTAATTTGGGGAATATTTAACAAATCCTCTAAAAACTTATTAAACTTCTATGATGTACTTACGCCATTTTAAATTAATGAACCTCTAATCACTTTATGGGCTTCTAATTATACACACTTTTTTTGTAAATGAGCCTCTTTTTAACGTTCTGGCGTCTTCTCACATATTTTGTTCGCAGTAATTAAGTTCGGCCATTTGTTCGGCGTACGCTACGCCGAACAAATGGGTTAGGTTAGAGCGGACCGAGCGAGCGAAGCGAGCGTCGAGCGGTGCCGCGAGAGCGACCGCCAGCGAGCGTTACATCTAAGTTGTTCGCTGTTACTTGGCTATTTAGTGCATTGCATTCAGGTTGCATTTTAATGTGCGTATTCGTATATTCGGGCCCAATAATAATTATGCCTCCATAAACCATGTTTAAAAGGTAGGAATTTACTAAAAACATTTTAAAAAATTCGTCAATTTTAAAGTTGAGAAAGACTACAATATGATTTTTTTCGAACCTCCTTAAGTATGTATGATATTTTCTGTGAAAAAAAATTGTACATTACTGCAGCGGCCTCAATAAACAAAAAATAAATTTCAGAATCAGTGACGAACAACAATAATTTTTCACGCGCCAATAAGTATGTTCTGTACAATGGTTCATTTGTTTCTTTTTACTTACAGCTCTATTTGCAAGCCGGTTCCAAATTTAAATAAAATCTTTGTTATGTTATCTCCTTGGTTGCCAGGTTTCGAAGCAAAAAGTTCGTTCCATTTTTAAATTACACGATAGGTAGGTATGAGTTTTCATAGTACCTAATTTATTCGGCCGCTAAACTCGACAAAATATATTATGGATTTTCATTTTCATATTTTCAATACTAACATTGCCGGCCGCTGCTCCGTATGTTTTTGCCCATACAATCTTATCAGCATTTTCGATTTATCTCGATGTATGTTGTTAAAATAATGCTCGAATTTCCAAACATGTTTGAGAAAAGGTGTTTTATTGCAGTTAGGTACTGACGGTGTAGTACCTAGTTTTAAAATTCGAACCTTTCTATTCAATCATTTTTTATACCGCCAGTCCACTGAAAATGCATCTTATTTCATGTCAGTGCACCAACCTCAGTTTTAAAACAATCGCACTGGCCAGCACGACGATTAATAACTTTTATTTTTTTTAAATAAATAAACACAAATTTAGAGTATTTTAAAATTATCTATAATAAACAACTACCATAACCAGAACAGGACTCTGCCGATTCCATAAACATAACCCCCGGGCACTATGCAGGGTTATAAAGCTGTTTTTCTTGCACCTAGCACTTTCCTCGCTGTAGTGAGGTGAAAAGTTGTGTTTCGCTCGGCAGCAAAGTTATTCTGCGGCTCGTACCTTTGAAACTCTCGCTACGCTCAGGTTTCAATACAAGTACTCGCACCAAAAACCTTTGCAGCCTTGCATAACAAATAACTATGTCATGTCAAAACAAGCTCTCTTACCGATGAAAGGAAATGTCTTCATTTTTGCGCTCTGCGCGATACATCCTAAATACACAGCAACGCCCTATAATGTCACTTTTTATTATTGTATTTGTACCTACCGTTACTTTGTATACTTTATCATTCTCAGAAACATGAAATACGCGCCACAAAATCAGTTTACCCAAAAAATCGTACCGTGACAGCAGTTGACATGTTGGACAAAGAGTCTATACTTACCTAAGATACTTACCATTTTAAAGAGGTCAAAGTTTGTATGTAGCGGGTAATCTTCGGAACTACTGATCTGGTCCGGAAAATTCTTTCACTAATGGGAAGCTGCAGTATTGCCAAATGTCATAGGAAATATTTTATGTTAAAATAAGAAACACGCAGGCGAAGTCGCGAGCAGAAGCTAGTATACCTAATAATAAATAGCTGTTGGACCTCAGTCTGTTAACCCCTGTGGTCCTACAAAAAGTTCGCATACGCGAAGGAGATATAAAAAATATATTTCTCTCTGGTTTACTCTGACTACTGGACCTGCGTTCTTGTCTCATTATTGTTTTTATTTAGTGTCTTGTCTACTCCGCTAGGAATACCTATATGTATTCTTTGCTTGTCTATAGCTATTCCTCTCGTTAGAGAGTAGTATATTCTTTGAACTATTCTCTGTCAACCGTTTGTGAAAGTTTGTTTCCCACGAATACGGGGCTTTACAAACTGGAAAGATCAATCATCCATGTTTCCATTGCAGGAGCTTCACGACGGTAACTACACGGTCTCTTCGCTGACGCTGGCGCCCTCTCTCCACGACCATCACAATGAGCTGGTCTGCAGGGCCTACAACTCCCACATGCCAACCGAGCTGTTCCAGGACAAAGTTACCCTGAATGTTGGATGTAAGTACCTACCCACTTGTACGTAGGTACGGTGGGAAATGGTGATGAAAGTATACTGATGAAACATTACTGAGGACAAATTGTGGTCTTTGGGTACCAGTTTCTCAAGAGGTTTCGACGGTTTATATCAGACTTTTCACACGATTGCAGACCCAGGCACGGACCTATCCAACTGAAAGCTCAAGTGAATTTAGATTTCATAATCAACCCGGACCGGATCGACCCCTGCTGGGATACCAGAGGAGCCAGAGCCACACACCCTATGGCCGATTCTCTTTGATCTGGGCTGGTCACATTCTTTTCGCTTCACTGGTCAGAAATCTATCTATGTAGATTTGAATTATCTAATTGCTCCCAACGGCTATACCATTTTTTTATTGCTAGCGTAATGGTTGAGCAGCTTTGTGCCAATTTTGAGGCAATAATTATCGACGTTAAATCGTTAGTGCAGGTGCATGCGCACCGCTATTATTTTAAACCAAACTCATAATCATTTCGCGGGTTTTTTGAGAAGATTTTACGCCTTATTCAGATTTTTTACAAAGTCATAAATGATTTTATGAATGACCTTTATTTGGCCTTTCTAGGTCTTCCACAAGAATGTAAATAAAAAGAGCATTTCCAATGTTCGCTAGAAAAAAATACTTGTCAAATGACAGACTGCCATCGCCAGTGTAAAAATCCTCCAAAAAATTAAAAGAAAAAAGGTTTTAGGGGAAAATACGCAAAGGTTTTTTTTTCATATTTTGGAGGAGTTTTTAGTTTGGGTTAGGTATAAATAATATTCAGAGTATTATGGTAGGAAAATTAAAATAGCATTCACATGTTGTTTGTGTATTTTAAAAACAAAACCCTTGAATAAAATTATTTATCATCGTAATGCTACCAGTACCCATGGTGACCACATATCTGAGGCTGCAACCGCATCTGTATGCAGCAATGACTATAAAGCCTCTCTCTTTGGTCTGCAGGTAGTAAAAAAATTACGCATAAAAATAGATACTTATACAACGTAGCGCTACAATGGCAACATTAATCACATGGGGCTACTCTAGCCAGTAATCATAAAAATTATAAGATAAAATAATTCGTAAATACTAACAATCTTAAAATAATAATAATAATATATACAAGTATATAAAACAGGAGGGGAAATAATCAGAGGGCATCAAAAAATTCATCCGCATCGCTGTCAACAGGAAAAAGCCCAAAAGGCTGTCAGCATTGCCACGTTGTATGGCAATGCTGATTCTTTGGCCAAAAAATAGGCCAGCCCTCTGGTCACGTGTGGAGTCGACCAATCGCTTAGCGATGTCTTGAAAAACTAAGTGGGCACTCGGACCCCATGGCCCTAGTGTTTCAACCCCAAACGGCTCGAATACATAAGTCCCAATAAGATTGGAGTATTTACGCCGTTTGAGGTTTTCCGCACCTGCAGCAGCCGCCCCAACACAGCCCGTCGCGCTAGGAAGATGGGATGGCGCAAGGGTGTCGACACACGTTGCATCCCACACCAAAGGCCTACCTACCTTCCAAGGCATTATGGTCATTCCGTCTGGTCTCTTCCCAACGTCGCGTGCCAAGCCATTGGGCTCTAAAACAGCTGGCACCCCGGCGGTGACAAGAGCACGACGGATGATGTCATTGATACTGGCGTGCCGTGCTATCCGGCTTGCGCTCTTACTGCAGGATAGGCCATGTTTTCCGAGGCAGTCGACAGCGTCACCGCATTGGCAGCGATGCGGAGCTACGCAAGGAGCGCCCAGACGCAGACAAGTAGCGAGCCGGAAGATGGTGTCACCCAGCATAGTGCCTATGTTGGGTGACGGTAGCGCCTGAAGCCAGAGGCCCGACTCCCACTCCCCCATAGCCAGCAGGCGGGCACGCTCAGCAGTATTGGTGGTCGTATTAATTAGATTATTCCGTACCAACTTGCAGAGCGGTTCATCCCACTGCCTCTGGCCAGATGGGTTCAAGGGCCGATCTGTATCCGGGCAAGCCACTTTCCAGGCGTTCACTGCGTCAGTCAAGCACGGCACTTCTGTGTCAACCAAATAGGGGGCTAAAATTTTCTCGGTCAACTTTTCTGTGCTGTGGGCAGAGGACAGGACCCCCGGTAAGCTAATACTGGTAATTTTGCGGAATTCGTAAATTAAAAAATTAAAAACATACTAAATAATAAAGCTCTCTCTTTCAATTCGCCTATTCTTTGCACGTTAATCGTTTTAATTTCATTGATGCTCTGCGCTACAGTCCTGTAAATACAGGATTGAAAATAAATAATAACGTTTGAAATTAAAATATCTTCATAAAACGAAAACGCGAAACCGTATACGTGTGTTAAATTAATGTCGCCATTAAAGCGGCACGATGTATATACAGGGTGTATCAAAAAGGTGTGGTAAAGACCACCAAACTGAACAACTTTCTCCATGGGATCAACATCGTAATCGAGAAAAAATAATCAGCATCGTCCGAATCTAGACTTAAGAAATTAGCATCAAAATAAGCTTAGAAATTAGATTATATTGCATTTTTTACCAAATAAAAACCTTTATTAAAATAATTTCGGTTTTATTATAAGTCCTCCGAAGACCACACAACAAAATGAAGAGTAAACAGTGTAAAAAGTATCTAATTGCAGATCCTTGGGTGCCCCTTCGTGCCTGTGAACTAATATGACGATGTGATTACTCTGTAGTGATTATTTGGAAATAAATAATAGATAGTGTTGTTATGATTTGTAAACATTGATTTGACATAATTGACTTTAATTTGTTTTTCTAATCCGGTCATCATCTAGTCAGTAACAGTGGCGGATTAAGCCCGTCGGGTGCCCGGGGAGGCAAAACAAAAAAAAGCCTCCAGGTTTTCTTAAGACTCAGTTTATGAAGATATTGCTAGTAACATTTAACAAAAAATTAATACTGGCAAAAAAAATTGTATAACGAGCACGAATAATACTCTAGTTAGTTTGTTGACTTGTGCAGAAACGGGAAAATTGAAAAATTGGGGAACATTGAAAGTATATTGTCTATGCGAATTTTGTATGAATTATTAAAATTTGGATAGGATAACGTCAGTCGGACGGGTCAGCTAGTTAGTAATACAAAAAACCGTACTTTTTACCATGTTAACAAAAATAAACTCTAATTACATGCACCACAATGACCATGTTTCCACAGACCGCCCAACTTGCCAGGTTGGTAGTGAAGAGAAGATAGGAACTGTGGTCCGGGAGGCCGAGACGGTGAAGTGCATTGTTGACGCTTCTCCTGAACCTCTTCAGTTCAGCTGGACCTTCGCTGACTCCAAGACCTTGTACACCAGCTTTACTGTAAGTACAGTGTAGCATGATCAGCGTATAATACTTCACTGCTGATACTAAGGAAACCCCTTGTGGGACGGAACCGTTCTCTGTGGGAACTGGTGGTTATCACAATCTTTGATTTTCTGGATCTAGGTCATGCCGATTATCTCGCCATGTTTCCCATAATCATAAATCAGGGCCGTTAATACAAGGCCATCTGCTCGAACTTTCTTATATCTATGGCTCCAATAATATGTTGTGTGTGATTCATCTTAAAATTTCTGCAAAAACAATTCGGATACTAAGCCCCTCACATTACAGAAAGTCGTCGGTTACCGCCACCGCTACTCCTCAACGCTGACCTGGCTGTCCCGAGATGGAGACATTGGCATGCTCCTCTGCCGAGCCACCAACGCCTTCGGAGAACAGAAGAAACCATGCATCTACAATATATCTTCGGGAGGGCCACCTGAACTGCCTGAGTGCAACGTGCGCAGGATTTACCCGAACTCTCTGAGGGTGCAGTGTGTGAAAGGTGAGATATTATTGCTTACCATTGATTTAATTTACATATTGAAATTAAGTAAGTGTGAAAAATTTAAAACCCAAAAAATTGGGAACAAAATCTGATTCAAATAGGGAAGTATTGACATTCACGAGAGCGAAACCGCGGGCAACAGCTAGTACTGTAATAAATGTTGTCAGAATCATGTTTACAAAAACATGTTTGAAAGCAACATTGTTGCGCAACTCTGTTCACCATTATGTGCATGGCTTTACAGAAAATATTTAATTTACCTAATTTAATTTGACCCCGAATAATTGAAATGAAAATTCGTACTTCTGCCAACATCAACCAGCCGTAGGTTAAATTTGTGCTAACGCATGCTGAATTTCCACAGGCTGGGACGGCGGCCGACCTCAGATGGTTCATCTGGATATAGTGGACGAAGACGGTACACGTATCAAGAACGTTTCCGACAGCGCCGGCCACTTCTACCTGCCCAATATTGTGGACCAGGTCAACCTGACGGCAGTGTTGTACGCAACCAACGCTCGCGGCAAAAGTCAGGAGAGGATCATCTACCTGCACACTTTGCCTGCGATCTCAGAAGGTAAGGCGATCATCATTAATTGTTGATAACCAACGTCGAAAGCTGAATAACGGGATCTGAACAAATTTTCTTCTTTCCGACACTAACTATTATGGTAAACTCGTGGTAAAATTTTAAGCCAACAACGTAGGCTGCAGTGATGGAATTCGCCGCTAACAATGCGCCTAAATTTCACACTGTACGTGGCGTGATCTCATTAACAAAGATGCGTGTTTCCACCACACTATTCATCTTTGAGATCTCCGTACATCAACTGCTTCAGAGCTTCGTTGGTCTCCAGTGAACAAGCAGAATGTTTTCTTTTAGAAGCATGTAAGCAAAATAAAAGATTAAAATCCTTTTACGACCGCCATAAAATAGTGTAATCATTATTGAATTTTCTCCCTTCAGCGGGCAATAACTACATCCAAACCGCTTGGATGCCATACATCGAAGCTCTTGCTGGCGCCATTGCCTTGGCCATTGCCGCGACAATCATCACACTGGCCGCCAAGATTGTGCTAGCTCGACGTGAGAGCGGCGAAATCAATCCCGACGTCGTTCCACTACCTGATGGTACATTTCTTTGTGTTTTATGCTACGTTTTCCTATGACTATCAGCATTTGCAAAGCTGTAAGTGCTACACGGACGGTTCGTACGGACGACCGTTGCGCGTCGTCCGGAGCTATCGTATAGAGATCAAATATTGCGTTTAGTAGTGCACTCCTTGCGGACCGTCCGTCCATTCGGTTGAGGACAGTCCGTCGAGTGCGTCTGTGCTCCGTATGTCCGTATCAGGAGTAGGGTCACATGGTCAACAGTGGATCAGTGGTACACAGATGATCACACGCATACCTGCGTCATTTATTAGTGTAAGAGTAAATCAAATACGTAATCGTGTCTCGTTTGCGTACTCCCTCTCACTCTCGCAGTCGCCGCGCGGACGCGCTCACAAACAGACGCGACAGCGCGCCATTTTGGTTTTCCGAGAGTAAAAACTACCGATAAAGTAAGTTGAATTTTGTTAACATAGCCTATACTAAAGCTGTTTTCTTATTTACTTTATTTTAATTGTTTGTGTAGATTTATGTAGTTTGATTGAGTGCTAATAAATTTACGTAATTATTTGTGGATCTTGAGAAATTTGATTTTGAATTGTATAGTGGTGATATGGTTAACAGTGGATTGATCCACTGTGTACACTATGGATTATGATTCACTGTGTACACGATCCAGAGTGTACCTTCACTACAAGACATATAATGGAAGTTTATTTTTACAGAAATGCCGAGGAGTAGACAAGAAGAAAGAAAAGTAGGTACTCATACACATGAGCAAATGCGTGAAGCATTTAAAGCAATAAAAGATGGAAAAAGTATAAGACAAGCTGCTGCTGACCATAATATTTCTTATACAACACTACAAAGGTATCAAACTAAAGAAAAAAACTCGCAAAACCAACTCACAAGGTTGACGCCAAACTATGCGGTGAACCAAGTATTTTCCAAAGACCAAGAGCTAATATTGAAACAATATTACTTACATAAAATGCGCAAACCTTTTCTATGGTCTGTCTGTTAAGGATTGTAGACAAGTGGCGTACGAAATGGCCAAAACTAATGGCATCAAAATGCCAAAGACTTGGATAGACAACCAATTAGCTGGAGTAGATTGGCTAAGAGATTTCCACCAACGACATCAGGATCTAACGCTGCGTAAACCCGAAGCGTGCAGCTTAGCACGAGCATCTAACAGAGAGAGCATTAACAGAGAGACTGTCAATCATTTTTACGATAATTTGGAGGACGTGATCAAGCGCCATCCTGCCTTTTCTGATGGCACAAGAATTTATAACTTAGATGAAACCGGTACTACCACTGTGCAAAAGACCCAACGCGTAATAGCACCAAAAGGTAGACGAAATCTACGTAAGGTCACCAATGGTGAGAAAGGGACACTCGTCACTACCTGTAATATCATAAGCGCTGGGGGTCAGGCAGCTCCACCAGTTCTAATCTTCCCAAGAAAAAATACGAACCCTCGCATGGCTGTTGGTACCCTACCTGGTTCACTGATTCTGGCAAACCCATCTGGATGGATGAATAGTGAGCTGTTTTTAGATGTTATGAAGCATTTCATACGTAGAACTGGAACTTCGAAAGAATACCCATCGATTTTGATAATGGATAACCATGAGTCTCACCTTTCCATTGAAGCCCTCGATCTCGCGAAAGAGTCTGGGGTGACTGTACTTACTTTGCATCCACATACATCAGCGCGAGTTCAACCACTGGATGTTGGTATTCATGGACCTTTTAAAACTTTTTACTATTCCGCTATGAGTTCTTGGATGTTACGCAACCCTGGATGCCCTGTCACTATTTATGATGTAGGAGCATTAATTGGCCAAGCTTTCGCAAAGTCGATGACACCGTCTAATATAAGATCACTGAATGAAGACTGAAAAAGTACAAAGTTCCTTTAAGTTTGTTAGAAAATTATGTATCTTTATGTCAATCACAACTCAGTAGTGGTTAACATTGTTTAAAAATAAATATCCAGTTGATTATTAGCATTGATTTTTATTACTTTCCTGTTCATATTTTCTTTGATCCATTGTGAACCAGGGGGTGATCCAGTGAGGACCATATGTGTACACAGTGGATCAAAGCCCACTATTAAAAAAAAATATCTTTCTAATTGTACACTGATTGTCAGAAAGGCCAACAATATTGTAAAATTTAATAACCATATTATCCTTTGGCAATTTTTCGTACAATTCTGACTATTAGTTTTTATATTATAATGCATTAAAAAAAAGCGATCCACTGTTGACCATATTACCCTAAGCTAGGCATCTAATTCACGCGTTTAGTGCTATGTGAACGCAGTAGGTACTTTTACGCGATTGTTCTCGAGTCCGTGAAGCACAAAATGGTCGACCGTGCGGACGGTCTGTACTACGTATCTCCGCACGGTCATCCGTACGGCCCATCCCATCCGTGTAGCACTAAATTCAGCCTTAGTTATTAGGGTGCGTTTTCGAAGTGGAGTCAAGCGACGCGGAGAGGTGCGTAGACGTGCAGGCATTGACCGATCACATTGGTTGCAATCCACAGCGCGTCTCTCGTCTCGTTTGCGATTGGTCGATTTCTGCACGTCTTCACTCCGCTCTGCTCGTTTCCGCTTCTGTGGAAGCACCCTTATATTACTGTTAAATGTCAAAAAGCTTAATTAGGTACTATTACAGTTGTCTAAATCCGGACATGTCGTGGTGCGTAGTGTAGGGTTCCGTAGGGTGTCCGGTAAATTAATGAATAACCTTGAATTATATGATAGACCTGATGGCCGCCCAAAAAAAAATATATTTCCCAAGTAAATAGTATGTACTTAAGATACGATTGTTTAGAAGAACATACTGTGCAATTTCTAGTCACTATTTCCTGCCTCTCTGTGCCGATACTCAACGTACAATATTATAACAACAAATAATTAATCGATGGAATTCATTATTTTGTCCACAAATCAAATACTAACTTTTATAACCTTATTTTACATTCTTCTTCACCACGCCTACGTGGTGAAGAAGAATGTAAAATAAGGTTAAAAAAGTTAGTATTTTTTATTAAAAAAACCTTAAGTAAGTACTAGGTACTAGGGATATTTTTATATGGTTTTTTTCTTTTGTAGGGCCATGTTATATTATATGCCATTTCAAGGTTATCCATTCTTTACCGGAGATCCTGTATATGACTTTAATCCAGGCAAGTGTGTGTAGGAGTAGCACAAAATCAATGTGAGACTTTTTTCCATTCTTGTTCGTCACAATTTCATCACTAATCTTATACAGCGCGCCGTGTAAGTCCGTGTGATCAAATATCGAATCAATGTTGAAAATATTCTAATGACACAGTTAACACCGATAGGATGTGTGGTTGACCAATCAAGCTATAGATTGTAAAATACCTACCCACCGAGTTACACGATGAATTATACTTATCGACAGAAATCGACCACCTGTTTGCTAAATTAATGACTTTCATTGCGACAATATTGCCTGAGTGAAGGTGGAGGTATGAGTGGCGACGCAAATCGCTATGCGTTTGTTGGATGCCCCGTAAGTAATAAATATTGATTTACTGATTAAGGCAATTAATGTAGGGAATGGCACGCCTGCAGGCACCTCCCACACTCACTGGCGCGCAACTCGAATGATAGATAGACTATACAGGGTGTATCAGAAAGGTGTGGTCAAATTTAAGGGTGTGGTACAGACCATCGAACTTAACAACTTTCTCCATGGGACCAACATCGTAATCGAGAAAAAATTATCAGCCGTCCCATACACATATGGGTCGAGTAGGTATTGAAGCTTTGTACGGGACTGCTGATATTTTTTTCTCGATTACGATGTTGGTCTCATGGAGAAACATCAACGTTTAAGATTATGCCAGTCGACGTTTGGCCATATAATTAACGTAGGGTAGTGTCGTGGTACCGATCGTAGAAATGGCCATAATATCGTGATCTAAAGTCGGGCGGATCGACGAAAGCAACCTATTCATCGACATTCCCAGCTGACTACTGGGCACATCGCAAAGTCGCAGCATTTCACGCCGCTAGTGGCACCCCGACCAGGGTTAGGTTAGGTTAGAACTGTGACCAACCGCGCGCGAGCCGAGCGAGGAAAGCGCGCGGTGCCGCCGCAGTAGCGGCCGGCGAGCGCTACATCTAAGTTAGTCGCAGTTACTTAGATACCTAACTAGTATTTTTAGGACCCTAAAATAGGAATTATTCGAGTAGGAATAGATGCACAACAAAAACAAAGCGACATCAACGCCTCTACCGGTGAATAATCTAAATATTTTACGATTTGATCACTATTTTACGATATGTTTGGCCACATCATGAAGTACTCGTGCGTTTAACTGTTCGTATCGTCAAACGTTGAGTATTCAATGATCTGGCCAGACCACATCATGATGTGACCAGCGGCTGGTGTTCTATTTCATGAAATACAGCCATTTCATGAAATGGTCAAACACTTCATGAAATGATATATTCTAAGATCTGGCCACGACATATACATATCTACGTTCGGCTGTGGAACCCTAATGCAGGCCACACACTTATGACGTAACGATATACAGACTTGCTCAAGTCTGTCTGACACCGAATTGCTTGGATACTTGTGCTAATTGATCCCACACACATTAATGTATACTTGTGCAAGTCCAATTTTGCGCAAGTGTATCGTAACGTGTGTGCCCTGCATACGACTCCGTTCACCCCGCGCTGTCCTGTACGATATTTTAAGGTAAAAAGTAGGGATCTCACGTCATCGTTCCACTGTTCATACAGTTAACTTCAAATGCTGTATAAAACTGCCATGTGATGCCAAAATTATCATTAAAATATTGTACTGATGATCACCACGCACACGGTGACGATCAGTAAAATATTTTTATTAAAAAATTTACGCACTGTTGAATATACAGGATGATCCAATTCGAGGTTTCTATCTTTTATTTTTTTTAAATACACAAAATGTAACAATATCTTAATTCTTTTTTCTTTAATCGAATATTTAGTGTTATTCATTAATTATGGAAAATGATGTCGGGCAAATGGCCGCCTTTGGACGTTCTACAGCAGTTGATTCTTTCGAGGTAATTTTCGATGGCTTTTTCGCAAGTTTCGTGGTTTATCTCGGCAATAAGTTGGCGGATGTTAGTTTTTAAGTGCTCCAACGTTGCAGGTGTGTTAGTATAGACGCGACTCTTAATAAAACCCCACAAAAAAAATCCAATGGCGTTAAATTGCATGATCTTGGCAGCCAGTTGACGTCACCGTAACGTGAAATAATGCGACCTCTGAACCTTTCACGCAACACATCTACCGTTTCACGCGCTGTGTGGCAAGTGGCGCCGTCTTGCTGAATCCACAAGTCATGCACATCAATATCCTCGATTTTATGCCAAAAATATTCGATTATCATGCGCCTATAGCGCTCACCGTTGACTGTTACTGTCTGGCCTTCAGCATTTTCAAAAAAGTAAGGCTCTATTACACCGCCGGACCACAATGCGCACCACACAGTTACTTTTTGGGAATGCAATGGAGTCTCGTATATCACGCGAGGATTCGTCTCACCCCATATGCGGCAATTTTGTTTATTCACATAGCCAGAGAGTGTAAAATGTGCCTTATCAGAGAAGAAATTTTTCTTTGAAAATTCAGAATCAAGTTCCTGCTGCTCTAATACCCAATCTGCGTAAATCCTTCGCTGTTCATGATATCTGGGCTTCAGTTCTTGTGTTAACTGAATTTTATATGGGTGAAGGTGCAAGTCCTTATGCAAAATGCGCTAAAGGGAAACGCCCAACGGCCCAACGGCGCTATAGGAAAGGCCCAAACTTTGCGAACGGCGACGACTCGACAATTTCGGGTCTTCGACCACACTATCACTCACAACAGCAATATTCGCAGCTGAACGTACGCCACGATGATGCACACGGCTTACCCTATCTCCAATGCTTCCAGTTTCCTCAATTTTTTCAGTATCTTGCGAATTGTTCGCTCAGTAGGACGATTAACTTGACCATAATCTTCCCGCCAAAGTCGATACACAGTTCTTTCAGAATTGTTATTTCTGTAGAACAATTGAACAATTTTAACGCGTTGAGCAACGGTAAAGCGATTCATTTTGTAAATGTATTGTTACAGTCTAACATTTGACGTTTGAAAATCGCGCCATTATTATCAGCTGTCAAAATTACAATGTTGCCAATATAGGAACCTATAATTGGATCACCCTTTATAAGTGATCCGATTACCGAACTTTCGAAACAATTCGCCCTTATTCTTTACGTTAATGATTTATAAAAAACCGTCTAGCTTGGCTCATTTAGAATAACCCTCCACTTAGATAGGTAGGTACATATTGCAATTGATTAGTGGAGGGGCGCACAATTTCATACTAAAATTACAAGGCTACTGTATCTAACTTATACATGTCATATTAAGCACCAAAAAATCACAATTAAAATCACATAAGGTGCACTGGGGTAATTCCAAAAAAGGGTATATTCCGAAAATCCATAAAATTCTCTTCTTGGGGTAATTCCGAAATACAAAACTATAAGAAATGATATTGGCGATACTATTACTAAAACTCATATTTTGTGTAAGGGGTAAATACGATTGAAAAAGAAATGTAAACCTTTGGTCAAAGTACAATAAAGTCGACGTTTAAATAATTTCGGAATAACCCCAAGATAGTTCGTAATTAAACCAAAAACTTATAATTCAAAAATTCAAAATGCTCTATCTAGTGAATCCAACTACATATTTATGAATCTAATATATCCATTGGTTAAATCGTTTCATTAAATTAACCGAAGTCGCTTATTAATGGCAGTAAATATGAAACTACTTTACATAACTAACCGAAATGTAGACCTGTAGACATCTCGTAAAAATTCCCGTCGGAATTACCCCAGTACACCTTAATCAACTTTACGTAGATATCCAAATACACATAACCTAAACATAACAGTAAAAATATCTTGTTCCCTAAAGCTATAAAATATAATAAAAAATCAGTGTATAGAGCGGATTATTAAAAAAAATAAGTAGGCGCAGTTCGAGTCCGCGCTGTTTGTTTTCGTGAAAACTTTTGGTCACAACTGTAACCTGACCTGACCTAGTGAGAGGAGTTTCCTAAACAATCCTTAGTCGGTGGGGTTAGGGTCACCTCAGATTTTAAGAATGTTAAAACAATAAAAATTCTCTATTGTGCGTTTGTCCGTAGCCACCTTGAATTATGCTTCTCAGGTTTGGAATCCAAATTATAATGTATACATTAATCGGCTTGAAGGTATAGGTACAAAGGCGATTTTTGAGATACACTCAATTTCGTTCAAATACCTATCTCCCGAACTATGAAGGTCGGTGTAAAATATTCCATGTTTTGCCTCTATACGAGCGAAGGAAAATTGCAGATCTTGCTTTCTTATTTAGTGTTATGAACGGAATTACTGACGTCCCTGATTTGGTGGGCAGGATTGGACTTCGCGTACCGAGTGTATTTCTTCGGAGACCACGTCTTCTTCATGAGCCTCAGGGCAGAACTACCTACAGACAGAACTCGTACGTGATAAGAGCTTGTCGTACTTTCAATATGGTGTGTCGGGATGTCGAGCTAGATTTATTTACTAGTTGCATTAAGGAAGTTAAGAAGGGTCTGAATATAATTGGTTTTTCGATGCATAACCATTAATTTTTTTTTCTTTCAATTTTTTTTTTTTTTTTGAGCGTGGGATACTCCATTTGCGTAATTCTTACATCGCTGTTTTCGCGTATTTTTTAATATTACCTACTCACTTTAATCATTAGTGGAAGCTTGTAATTGGCCATCTTTTACACATTGTATTTGATATTGAAATGTATTAGCTGTAAGTTTTCCTAAAATTAATAAAATAAAATTAAAATAAAATAAACATCGACTGACATATCATTAAACGTTGACGTATGATAACTGGCTATTTCATGAAACACAACCATTTATTGAAATTACCGAACACTTCATGAAATGATTAATTCTAAGATCTGGCCACGACGTTTATGTAGATAGATTTTGTATTGTCTAACAAAGCATAAATGTGTAGTCCAAGTGCGGATTTCACGGTGAAATTCGCCCTTACTTTGTTGTATTGATAATAGTAATTAGAGTATATACCCACCTACAAGTAGGTAGTAGGTAAAAGTTAGGTTTTATACCTAACCTATGTGTGATATTGTAAAATCTTGAATGTTGATGTGACATGTGATTGTGCGCTTACGCCACACCCCCCGGCCCACTCGTGTTCTTAAGCTTATACTTTGGTTTCAAGGTATATTCCATCGGGAACCCGATTTCATCCGGGAGGAGCGACTTCTCGGGACAACGAATATCACCGTGAATCAGTTAGCAGCGTGTCAGAACGTAAGTACAGAATAAGCTACATAGATATACATACGTCTACTATTTTCAGTCCATTGAAAAAAAATTTAAGTGAAACGAAGTGAGTAGGTAGAGTCTGACCAACGAAATCTGTCCAAGAAAAAAGGAGGGAATTTAAAAAAATCAAGAGCTGTCAACCCTGGCTATACACTGCTTAAACGGAGTTGATACTATTTATTATTCAAGACATATATGCGATATTTAGATCAGTATTTCATATTTATATACTTAGACCATAATAACCTTATTATTCTTGATATTTACCTAGAACTGTTAAACCACCATTATGTATTCGCGCAATCGTGGATAAGCAAGTTGCGTTACAATATTTCGCTGTGAGGATGATCATTATCAGTACCAAAGTTAAGCTCTAAACGAAACTAGCTTGGCATTTTTTAACTTCTGCACATTGAAGTTCACAGCTCAACTTTCCTGGCACAGCCTTATACAGAAAAGGTTGAATTAAACAAAAAGTTATTACTATACATTTATTTAATGGAATAGAGACCACCGTGTAATGAGGATGACACAATAAAATCAAAACAAAATATAGGAGTAATGAGTCATAGTCGAAATCGGATTCCAAACACTCTACACCTGATAATATTGAATCTTCATTTTGGTAACCCACTCGATTTGGAAGATTTTTTTTTTAAACATACGTTTTGGCGCCAATGATCCGCAATTTTGATTTTTATAATTTTTATATACCCAGTGACACTCACTCAATAAAGACGAATCTAACGACATAATTATCATTCATGAAAATCGATTCAGCCGTTTAGTAGTTACGAGGGAACATAGGGATGGACATACATAAATGCACATACATACATACAGGTCTAACACATAACCCTCCTTTTTTGGCCTCGCTGCAGTCGGGTAAAAATGATTTGACTTTGCTCAGTGTCCATATTAATGTAAATTCTACCCACAAATAAATGGTCTAGTTTAAGTCAATGATTTGACTTTGACAAACTAAAGTAAGAGGTTTTTGTAAGATTCTGTCAACACATGAGTGATTTGTGACTGTTGTTGTTTCCAGCAATACTCGTCGTCTCCACTGCCGACGTGCCGGCTGCTGGTGGGCCACGAGCCGCATTCTCCACCCGACACCTGCCCCTCTAGCCAGCACACCTACTACGTCTAGATATTGTACCTTAGATGAAAACACGAACTTTGGCCAAAAGGTAGAGGGGAAGAACTACGCTTAAATAAAAGGTCCTGGTTACTCCAGAAACTATTCGGACTATATTCTTGAAATATACTGCGACAAAAACGTCGTCACACGTTTGCCGACCCGTCATCATGTCAGTCATTCAATCAAACTGAAGACTAGATTGAGTGAACTGGTGAATGCAACTGGTGCTAGTATTGGTACTAGCATCATTTGTTTGAGGAGACAGGCATAGTTTACCCATGTTCGGTGATGGATGAGGCGTCATAGTATTTTAGTACCTACCTAGTTAAATGTTGTCAATGGGTACATAGCTATGTCAAACCTCATTTACTTACATTTTTATTATTTACAAGGAGTAATTTAGTTGTAGAATGCAATAACAAACATTGTACCATCTCAACAATTTCTGATTTAGACAAAAAAATAAAATTGAAGTGTCTGTTTGTAATGTCAAAATAACAGCTTTTTACTAAATGCATAATTATGAAAGACTGTATTGTATACGATACTTATAACAAAAAACATTTTTAAATTTTTGTCTGTCTATCTGTTTGTTCCGGTTAGTCTCCGAAACGGCTGGACCGATTTTGACGGGACTTTCACTGGCAGATAGCTGATGTTATAAGGAGTAACTTAGCTACTTTTATTTTAGAAAAAGAATTAGGGTTCCGCGTAAAAAAAATAAAACCCATGAAATTGAGAACAAAATCCGATTCAAATAGGGGAGTATGACAACCACGCGGGCGAAGCCGGGGGCAACAGCTAGTTTGAAATGATTTGAGTAAAGCAACATTCAAGTAAAGCCATTACGAGGTTGATTAAACATAATTATGCGGTTTCTAAGAAGTTACGTGATCAATCCTGCCCTACCTACTGCTATGTTTATAGAAGGTGGATTTGTATTACCACTAGTCAGTATTAACTTAGGACTTTTACGTATCATCACGCCTTTTTAATGAAAAAGTAGTACTTATGTAGTAGTTCCCCAATGGGGGAATGGACAGTGCTTGTAAGTGAAATTAATTGTATTTAACAAAACGAAGCGATTTGCATTGTTTACGTTTAAATTAGAAATTAAATCCTTGAAGAAAAATACGTGAAGACTCGTTAAAATTATAATTTTAAGTAACTTTAAAAAAAATTGTTTTTAATCATAGCTAAACTTAGGCCAGGGTTGGCATAAAACAATTGTTTTAAAACACGTATTTTAAACAATGTTTAAAACAGTTTGAAATACAACATTGTTTTTTAAATCACAGTTTAAAACAAGTTTCAAACAATGTTTTAAACATTATGAAAAAAGTATACCTACCTACATAAATGAAAAATTATTTATTTATTTATTTATAGTTAATTAAAACGGCACAGGTCCAATTAGGTACATTAATTAACATAGAATTATAAAAATTAAAATAAAATAAGCATTCAAATAACATACAATACAAAAATTAAATTCAAAGATATACAAGTCGTGGATAAAATTATTAATAATTATTTGAGTAAATGGTTAAATATATCAAATACATCACAAAGTGACATAAACTAGCATCTAACAGTGGACACTCTCGCATATTGTCTCTCACAGAACACCAGACAAGCACGCATTATTTTCTTCCATTCATCGGCAAACACATCACATTCAGGGTCGGCAGTCAGGAGGGCGTTTAGCATCCTTAGGGCTCGACATACTGGGGATTCGGCTCTAGCAACAGATCTAGATAGCGGTAGCGCGAACAGATTATGACGGCGGCTTTGACGGTGCCCAAGGTACATACATATTTGTCGGGCACAAATAGGCGGCAGAAAAGTCCATGGAGCTCAGGGCAGTCAATACGACCGCTTATGGTTTTACAGGCAAACGTGAGCTGATCAAAGCCCCTTCTTACCTCCAACGAATTGAAGCCCAACACCCCTAGAAGATAATTCGTTGGGTACATGAATGGGATATAAATGTCTAGGACTTGAAATAGCTCGAAAAGAAATTGAAAAGGTTAGTTAGTGGATTCATTAGAAGATCTATTTCGACGGCGAAGTGCCAGTACCTCGTAACTGACGTTTTTCGAGAAATTCACTTTTTTATCGTTTTGAGTTTAAAGCCGACATTCGCATGTTTCAAAATCAAATTTCTCAATTCCTCGAAAAATGTTGGATGTATTGACACTTCGCCGTCGATTTGTCATTAAGTTAAATTATGAGTTTATTAAAGAAACTAAGTGAAATGAGATATCGGAATTAAAGTACGACCTGTTTCTACACTTCGTCGCCGGTCGAGAAGAAGTAATTCCTCGCAACTATTTTCAGGATTCCCCTTATTTGAATATAGTCCGTCCTACCTAAGCTATGTACATAAGTATATACTTCCTCGCCAGTAAAGTCCCGTTCTGTCGCTTGTCGGAAATAGATAATTACACCGCAATTATTTTGGGGCCTTCTCTTACCTACCTGCTAGACTGAAAACAAAAAAAAAATAAGTAGGTACGTATGTTCACAGATTATAATTATAGTAAGTATAATAAATAGTTAGTACTAACAACTATAACTAGTACCTAAGTACGGTATGTTATTCTGATCGATTTTTGTAAATGTTTTCTCAGGTTAATTTTAAAATAGTCTATAAATTAATTATATTAGGTAGGCCGGATCGATTTGTGTTGAGTACATTTGAAAAATCGTTCAAAAGAAAAAAAACTCTTGCTTTTAAATAACAAACTGCTTGTTTTAATTTTTTTTTAAACACTGTTTTTTCCAACCCTGACTCAGGCCAACGATACGAGATAAATACATAAAATTTCAACTTATACAAATATCAACTTTAAACTCAAATAATTCCAAGTTGATTTTTGACTTGAAAACTATCGATAAATGTCATAAAATAATTTTTGGAAACTGAACCATACGCAATAAGTAAAAGTTTTTAATCCCAAAGCATTAAATTAATCCCGTCTCGTTGGCTTTAGTTTAGGTACAGCCCGCTTCAAACTTTATGGCGGCTCGGAACACGAGGCGAGTTGCTGCGCAGTAACAACATCATGTGTCAGCGGGGGTGAGGGATGGGGTACTGCGCAGCGAGTAGCGCTCTTCATAGCCGCCATAAAAAGTTTGACGCGTACTATTTAAGCTATAATAACGTACTCAAAGCACGGAGACGCCTTGGCTGCCACTGCCGCATGCCAGTGGGGCGATTCCGCACTCTGTGGTTATGTATTACATACATAAGTTATTGGGTAAGGTGTACTGGGGTAATTCCGACGGGAATTTTTACGAGATGTCTAGAGGTCTACATTTCGGTTAGTTATGTAGTTTCATATTTACTGCCATTAATAAGCGACTTCGGTTAACTTAATGAAAAGATTTAACCAATGGATATATTAGATTCATAAATATGTATGTAGTTGGATTCACTAGATAGAGCATTTTGAATTTTTGAATTATATTTTTTTGGTTTACGGGAAATTACGAACTATCTTGGGGTTATTCCGAAATTATTATTATTATTATTTTTTTTTTTTTATTTAATTTTAAAGGGCTTTGTCGCTTAGCGACCACATCGCCCAATACAGAAAAAATCACAAATGACTACAGTCTACCTTAAAACTAACTCATATAGTTGTTTAGCATTCTCCGATATTGGACAAGCGAGTATTGTGTTACAAATACCAACATCATAAGATTTACAGCGCCCAAAAAACGTCGACTTTATTGTACTTTGACCAAAGGTTTACATTTCTTTTTCAATCGTATTTACCCCTTACACAAAAGTAATAGTATCGCCAATATCATTTCTTATAGTTTTGTATTTCGGAATTACCCCAAGAAGAGAATTTTATGGATTTTCGGAATATACCCTTTTTTGGAATTACCCCAGTGCACCTATTGTTATTGTATAGAAGGTCTTAAATAAAATCAAATTAACTAAATGTGAAAATCGGAGTTTTATTTAAAACCATGGTCCACCAACCGATACAGCGTTTTTTAACCTACGAAAGAAGAAGGAGGATCTCATGACGACCAATATTTTTTTTTTGGGGTTCAAAAGGAAAAAACGAAATTTCCTCACAGGTGCCGGGGGCTGTGCTGCAAGTCGAGGGGTGGATTTTAACACCTTCGGTGCCCGTGTATCATTTTTGCATACACTTGTTAATATAATGTGTATCAAAAATGATACACCATGCCCATTGCGTTCAAGGCGTTGTGTATCACTAATGCACACGATTTTCATACATTTCTTTAGCGAGATAGAGAACGTTGGTCTGGGCGAATCTTTTGGTGTATTTGGGTTTGGGTTACGATTTATACTCTAGAAAATATGAACTTCTGAATCTAAGGGTAACTAAACTGAAAAAAAAGGAAAAGAAAATTTAAGCTTAACATACATTAAAATATGATAACTATAACCCTATACATATATAAATAAAAAATATTTAACAAAAAAAGTGTGATTCTGGATATAATGCTTGGCGCCGAAGGTGTTAAGCTGTAAAGGCAGTTTTGGTGCGGATGAGTTTTATGGAAACAGATGTAGTTAGTTTTTTTTAGTAATCTGTAACTCGTTAAATGCCTATTTCGAAAAGTATAAATTATTTTGCACAGAACAAAAGGGTTTCCGTAAGAACACTACGATAAATATGGCACTATTTGACTTGTTAGCTAACGTCATACCGTCTGTCGATAAAAGAAATCCAGTCTGTGCCATTTACATTGATATAACCAAGGCTTTTAACTATGTAGACCATAAGATTCTGTTGCACAAATTAAATAGTTACGGTATAAGAGGGAACATCTTAAAGTTAATAAAATCATACCTGAGTAATAGGCTTCAATGCACGGAAATTTCTAGGATATGTCCTAAAACTAAATTAGAAACCATATATGTATCAAAACCAAGACATGTAAAATATGGCGTCCCACAAGGTAGTGTATTGGGTCCGCCACTTTTCTTGATATATATAAATGATCTCCCGAAACCAACAAAATGGTTCTTTTTGCAGATGACAGTATAGCTATAATAAAGTATACTAATTTAAATAATTATAATAATGACATTAACACATGCTTAAGTGACATTA
The DNA here is from genome assembly GCA_947568875.1 of Fissipunctia ypsillon. NCBI lineage: Eukaryota > Metazoa > Arthropoda > Insecta > Lepidoptera > Noctuidae > Fissipunctia > Fissipunctia ypsillon. The sequence goes on from OX387643.1 coordinate 30,147,636, forward strand.
TACATTGGTTAGATAATAACAATTTGGTTGTAAACCTGAGCATGAGCAAAACAAAAGTCATGCATTTTTATCAACGCCGTGAAAACCCGAATGTTAGCATTTCCTACGCAGGCTGTGATATTGAAGAAGCTACTAAAGCTAAGTTCTTAGGCATTATAATTGATAGCCAACTCACACGGAAACCTCATGTAGAAGTACTATGTAAGAAACTTAGCAAATCCGCATATGCTCTTTTTCAACTCTCAAAGAAAGTTAACAGTCGGGCTTGTTTAATAGCGTACCATGGACTGGTTGCCTCTGTTTTGCGGTATAGCATTATTTCCTGGGGGCAGTCCACTGATAGGGAGCTGGTATTTAGACTGCAGAAGCGATGCATCAGGTCAACGTGCGGTCTTAAGACAACTGATAGCTATGTTCCCTATTTTAAATCGTTAAAAATTTTAACTTTGCCTTGTTTATATATAATAGAAACGGCTTTGTTTGTGAAATGTAACCCACATCTATTTAAAAAATGATCAGAGGTTAGGAAAAATCCAATACGGACTCAATACATCAATCAATTATGTCAAGTAAAATGTAAAACCGCACTAATGAAAAAAAGTTTTTTTGGTATTGTCCCACTGATATATAATATAATAAACTTAATAAAGTACCTAATATTGTAAAAAATATGACTACATTAAAATTTAAAAGGGCGCTAACCGATTTTTTAATTATGAAAACTTATTACACGATTGATGATTTTCTTAATGATAATTCACTGACTGATTGACTTTCTGTAACTCGGTTTGACATAATTATTGTGATCCTCTTATTGTTTCATCTTATTATTTTTTATTGCTGTAACCACGCTGACATTTTTTTAGTATTTTAGTATAATTTCCAATGATCTGACACTTATTTTTTTTTTTTTATTTGGAATTGTAAACCTTTGCATGCCCATGTGACGGTAAAATGTGGAGATCCTTATTATAAAAAACACCTATGTACTATACCCATGTTTGCAAAGAAATAAATGATTTGATTTGATTTAATATTAAGTGACCGAAGGTTAAGGTCGAGCCATTTTTTGATACTAGTTAAGCCGTTTTGGGCTTCTTCGCGGATGGATTCCCAAGATTTGCTGTGAAAAATAATAGCCGTGACATCTCCGTAGCAGATGACTTCTGCATTTTGGGTAATGGCGCGCCATTACCATTACCATTCATCACGCCATGGCGTGATGAATATCATTAACATAGATGATAAACTGATTCGGGTCCAGAACACTACCTTGAGGCACTCCAAATTCTACGCTGCTGTGACAACTGGTGGTGTCCCCAATTTTCACAAAGTAATTTTTTCCTATTCAAAGAATTTGATAACTGCAATTATTTTACTCAAAAAAAGGTCAGGTGCATATAGGCACGTGACCTTTTTGAAGTCACTATAATATGACCTTCTAAGTCTAGGGCATTGAACCTCAATGTTCCAGGGCGACCCCCCTCCAGGCGTTTCCACTCTCATCTGCCATGAATAACCTTTCAGTCAGGTAAAAATTAAAATTGCATCTATGTAAAATTGTAATGCATGAGTAGGATTTCAAAGTTTTCTTTAGTGTTATTTCTAGACTATCCTCAAGGTTTCAGTTAATTAAGTAGGTACCTATGTTTAGTTCAAAATTACTAGGCCATGATTTGGATCAAATGTTCATTCGCCGAGCTGGTGTTCACTGTTCACGGACAAGCTGTTGTCATAGGTTAGTTTTAGATCAGTAAATACTATTCCCAGGTAGGTACTGTGAAGGGTTTGGTTTTGGACATGTGATCAGACATGGAGTGACTTTTTATACTGAGATCAATAAAATTGGAAAAATTTGACTAGAATCAAGAATGTACTGCATATTCTTTTGGAAATAAAAGTAGTAAATAAACATGTGCAAAGGGGCTAAACGGAGTGGGGCTAAGTGTATTGACAAATAAAACAAGTGGGAGCTATACAATACCTAATTTATTGGACGGATTACATGTTACTTTTATATGCCACATTCAAGGATGTGCTAGGCTCTACAGTACTAGAAACACCAGTTCATTTTATATGAAGATTAAAGCTTAATAATTATTACTTACATATTTATTGTGTATGTATATCTACTGAAATATACATAAATACTTAAAGTTAATACATACTACATAGTAGTGTCAGTACTTTAGTAATATTATAGCATAGATTATAGTATAAAACAGTCATGTAAATTAACAAAGCATGATTTATAAAACAATAAATGAATGCATATGTTACTATATGTCACAATTTCCATTATTAAGTAAAGATGAAGAACCAACTTCTAATAAAAAATAATCAGGTTTACATGGATGGAATCAGTACAAATTAATATAATGTAGAAATAAAAGATACAAAGTACAATAAAAAGTACACAAAAAGGAAGAATACAATACCCATCACTTTAAATAGCATACAGTAAACAAACTAACACAAAAAAAGATGCCTAATTTTAATTTTAGTGAACAACATCATCAATGAGAATGTGAGTCTGTGATAATCTAAGAATACATTTCAAATGATACAAACACAACCTTTTCAGATCTTTACTATGCATAGGAAACTTTTTGTTCATATGCATCATCCTCATTCCAATAGTCCTGATCAGATATTGTAGTATGGCGGAGTTTACACCAGCGAGCTCCAAATCTTAAGATCAATATAATAACCATCAGTACAAACAAAGAGAGAACTGCTACAGCAGGATACAACATTAAGAAGGCCATGTTTATATATCACTCTCACGTTTGTGCAGTTCCAAGTACTCTTGTGAAGAAGTTAGAGGTAGCTGTGAGACAGATGGAGGGACACTGTGCTTGCGGATGTCACGGTACTCTTCACTGTCGTCACCGTAAGGATGCACGTAATGAACTTGTTGAAAGTTGCTCTCTAGTTCAGTGAAGTCCAGAGGTGGCTGTTTGTGTGGAGTAGCTGACCAGATTGAAACAATCCAGCGGTTGCCTGTGAGAAAACAAGTTTTGTTAGCAATAATAAGCTTAGGGCAGGGGGCCATAGTTGTTTGGCATAATCCAACTTTATATTTAGCAATGGTGATTCAGTAGGTATGTTAAGTTATGTTAGCTCCAAATATTTGTGTATTTACCTACCTACAAAATTGTAAAAGATGTTAGGTAGTTGTTTAGGCAAAAACCTTCACATGAGTTTTAGGGGCATTGTAGAAAATTTTTCGCCCAAAATTGTTACTTTATTTATTTAGTTGATACAATTTATTCCTAACAGTTTTCTGAATGCTCACCTGTATGTCTGTCTAGCCAGTAGTCAGAGTATCTTGAACAGCAGCATACGATGTTGAGTATGAGTAGAAAGCCGAGAATCACCGAGCAGATTGCAATGGCTATGTAAAACGGCGTGAAATCACCAACTTTTGATATAATGGGGTTTATAGCCTTGTACGTCCCATTCCCTGTAAAGTAAGTGTTAATTTCAGATGCCGACATTCTTTAGAAACTGGTGCCAACCTGTTGAAGAAAAAATCCCAGTGAGGAACTAATTTACAAGCACTGTTTATTTCATCGACCGCGCCTAATGTTCAACGGTCCTTTATAATGTAGGGCGTGGTGTGTAGTAAACAAAATCACAATTTACAGGGTTCCAATCAATTGTAAGTCACCATTAATGCCATTATTCAAGTGTATTCTAACAGATATGTAGGTAGTAATTTTCAGTTTATTTCAGAGATATTATCTATTAATTTCAAACAATAAAAATGTACCGTTTCAGTTCAGAATTTCAGATGACAGCCAAGCGTCTCGCTCAGCTCTCTCTCTCCGCTAGGAGTATTAGTGTTCTGTGGTCTCGCTTGTTTGCTTACGTTTGCGCAGTGTTGCCTGATAGATCCGAATATTCGATAAAAGTCTGTACTGCGTAGGGCGACGTTTTTAATTTGCCTAAGACTGGGATTACACGTCAGATTTTGTTTACGATTGTCCGATCCTTGTCTGATCACACTATCGATCACATCCGATTTTACGTCAGGCTTTTTGAGCTCAGTCGTTCCTCTCTATGTAGTCTGTGGTCGTTCCCGAGCTATCATCCCGAGTACCTCCGAATATCTCCGTACGCTAGCTTGTACGGAGCAAAAAGAAAAGATGGACGAATTACTGTTACTTAATACCCGACTGCGGTGAAGCTAAAAAGGAGGGTTATGTAATCATAATCATAAATCTTTATTTATCTCAACATCATATTACAGGCACTAGTTAATAAAATGCACAATCTTAAATAGAGAAAGGTGTCTGAGGTAGGAGGGTCCTGAGTTACAGATCACCCGGCTCTCTTTTAAAGGACATGTTAATTTACAAAACAGTTAAAGTTAAGATATACTTAATAGGTATTATAAAGTCTGATAATGCAATTGAGTGCAGAATGTAAACAAAAAATAATAATTAAAAACAAAATCAAAGAAAAGCAAGTCAACATAAAGTTCAAAGAAATATACAAATTATGTACGAGTATATTATTATTCTTTGATACATACTTAGGTATCTAACTAACAAAATAAAAAAATAATGAGCATAACAAAAAATGAAGAATGGAAATGGGGAAATGAAGAATGTTGTGTGTATGAATGTATGTAAGTCTAGGTGTGTGATTGTAAATGTGTGGGTATTATTAAGACACTGGTTTTAATAAGCTTTCAGTGGCAACGTAGTCCAGATTTAATAGCCAAATGCGTAATTTTCTTTTACAAATAGCTTTTGTATGAGTGTAAATAGGTATTTTGTTATTAATTGAATTATAAAGAAAAGTGCCAAGAAAACAGAAAAATTTTTGGGAGAAACTAGTGTTATAACGGATGATTGAACAAACATTTGTTGATCGTCTATTTTGTGTTGGTAAATTGAGTTCTAAGGGAAGTTCAGTGTGTTTTTTTAGTACTGTCATGAGAATGAACAACTGCCGGACTGTTAGCACTTGGCAGTGTTGGTAAAGTTCGAAAGATGGATAGAGGATTGGCAAAAAGCAACTAACTTTTAATATGGCTCTGAGCTCTCTCTAAATTTATCATATAAGTTTTAGAGGTACCGCCCCAAGTGGTAATGCAATAAACTAGCAAAGACTGGCATAGTGCATAGTAAACTGTTTTAATAACTGATGTATTAGATAAATGTCTTAGATTTTTAAATATGTAAATTAATTTTCGGATTCTTTTAACTAGGGTTTCAATGTGTTTGACCTGTATGTAAGTACATATGTATCTATGTCTGTCCCTATGTTCCGAACTGATTTTGATGAATGATAAGTCGTTAGATTCATCTTTATTGTGCGAATGTCACTGGGTATATTACAAGCATCTTCTTAAATTTAACAATAAAGACCTATGCATGAGATTGTTTGGTGACAAAATAGGTCATCTTGTTTCCAACTTTTTTAAAGTTCACTTTTTACGCAGTCATTTTTTTAGATTTTTTAAATTTACTTTTTTTTATTGCATACTAGCACTTTGCCCGCGACTACGTCCGCGTGGATTTCGCATTTTCTCCTATAAAATTTAACACCCCCTCCACCCCTTTTAACCTCTCAGCAACGTCAAAACACGTGGCATCTGTCACGTCGACTCATTGAGTCGGCGTTATTCGGGTCGGACTTAATGCGAAATATTGCATGCTAGAGTATACTCTAAGGTATACCTTAGCTTGTCTTATTTACAGTGTAGGAAAAAGAATAAGAATGACATATGATATCACATGTCAAACATCTAACAATATTTTTTACGAAATGTTGCACACAATAAAGTCTAGTCTAAACAAGCGCGGCGCCGATTCAGCGCCGGTGGGTAATGCGAAATATTGCATTCTAAAGTATACCTTCCCTGTTCTAATTTACAAAAAGTGTAGGAAAATGAATAGGAAAAGCATAAAAAATCTAACAACAATTTGTCACGGAATTTTACACTCAATAAAGTCTAGTCTAGACAAGCGGGGCGCCGATTCGGCGACAGTGAATAATGTGACATATTGCATTCTAGAGTATACCTTTCCTGCTCAAACTTACAGAGAGTATAGGAAAGGCATATAGCGTCACTTGCTCAAAGTTGCTCATCCGCGGGTGGCGCTGATTCGGGGACGGTGGGGCTCATACGGTTAACCGGTAGTTTTGGAAAATTAATGATAAAGATCCTTTTACTTATTTACATACATACATACACAAACTCACGCCTTCTTCCCATGGGGGTATGCAGAAAGTACAGAACGCCACCTTAACTTATTATTAATTTGTTGATGAAAGGAAAAATAAAAATTTCTTATAATCTGTTCCTCCCTTTTCACCCCGAATGGGGTTGATTTTTAAAAAACTTTCAATCATGTGTTGCGTCATTTAATGTTTGGATTACTTTGACTTAATCCAGACAAGCAGTGAAATCCTCCTCCAAAAACTTAGGTACCCCTTTTGCTGGTCAATTTTTGAAAAACCCAAAACTTGTCTGTATTTTTTGTCAAAAATATTAATACCGTAATTATTCGAGGTAACCGTTAGGGGTGCTTTAAAATTCTTCCTTACAAACTTTAGCACCCCCTTTGACGGATAGTTTTGAAAAACTGAATAATGACAAACTTTATTATTCATTTATATAATTTGTGCCCATTGTCCGAACCATAACGATGCGACCGTTCAGTGTCAACGCTAGAATCAACTGGCAAGTCGGAGAGAGGAATCGGATGTCTATTTGTCTCTGTCCAGAAGTATGCAGACCGCGCCTTCAGACAATCGGACCGACAATAAAATTGGAAACGCCGTGCGCCATTTTCCGACTCGGACGTCCAGCCCGACTATCGGATTTGACTTGAATTGAATGTTCATACAAACTAATGGCTCCAACGCCTTCCGGTAGCCGGATCAGACTATCGGATCAATGTGAAGAAAAAATCTGACGTGTATTCCCAGTATAAGTCGGGGGCCTCCAACGGCAAACTGCCTTTCACTTACTGGACATATTAAAAATCTTACTAAAAATCGTATTCTTCTCTTTGGTATTGTGACTATCTCTACCTCTACTGAGTCTGTGGACTGTCTGTCACCTAACATAAAAAAAACTGATTTACGGAAACGATTCTCTTTTTCTAATTGAAGATTAGCATTATTTGTTTACTTTTGGCATTGTATTTTATTTCGTTTAGTATGCCGTGACGTAAGAAAAACGTTGTTAATGTGCCAATAAGGTATTCTTAGGCTGTTGTAACATAAATTCGTTCGGAGGAAGTGACATTTCGCACAGTTTGGTTTACGTACATAGAGTTGGTGATAACGAAAGCAAAGGGGTGTGGGTGTTTTTACGATGGAATCCGAGCATCAGCCAAAGTTGAGTCCTGTGAGGGCTTTTCAAGGTACACATATCCGCAATCGAATGACCTATGGCTGTAAATATTAGCGTGAATGATGTTATTGTTTAACTTTCCAGTGCTTCACGGCTGCAACCCTGACCCTGACGAGTCGTACACCAGCCTCTCGGAGTACCACGACTACGAGCCGAGCTTGGAGTTCGATGATTCGGAACTTATTCAGACTTCAGGTTTAGGTAAGATTCAAAACATGTAATAAAGTTTTAGTCAACTTGATCAGAACTTAAGCGAATATTGTAACAATGTTAATTTAGGCAATTTGTTTACGCAATTGATTGTTGCATGTTGAAGTTCTTTGTTTTACTTGGTACTTTTCTAATTACTCCACTCATTCAATGATTTTAAATTAATTAAAATACTGGGTAGAAGTGTGGGCATACTAATTATAGTATAGTGTACCTTTCTCTTCTACCCAGTAGAATAAATACTGCAATGAGTAAGTACTAAGTACTCATGACTAAGTACTTAAACATAAACTGAAGCATAGTAAAGAATATCATGGTATAGAAGATCTTGCAAGTTTAAAATTATGTTTTATTATTGACAGTGCTTCAAATTAAATAATCTTTTTATTTACAAGTATATGCAGTCAAAACCATTTTTAACAACATCGCTCAAAACGACGTACCACTTATTATGACGAAATTTTGAGGTTCTAGCATTTCTGTTTACTTAAAATAGTTTATGAATATAACAACTATTGGCTATAACAACTGTAATCCGAGTGTGAATTTACTGTAAATTAACAATGGCCAGCAAATATGATTATGTTTTAATGCAATTTGGTCATACATCTAAAAACAAAATGATTATTGGAATATTATACTATGTTGTGTAGTAGTAGTTATACCTTGACTAACTTAGAACAATGCTTGCATTGCTGCAGGACCTTTTCCTTACCCTGATACTTAACAGAGGGCAGACAATAGTGCATTGAAATTGATCGGACTGCTATGGTGTAATAGGTACCATAACAGTCTGGTTATTGATGCCTTGCACATCACTGACATGTGGCAGAACTACGTAATTATATATTATGGCACCTTGCTGAATATTGTTTAAGTAAATTACTTTTTAAAATGTAGTCTTCATTTTGTTTGTTGGTTAGAAAATGGCTTTCTAACTTCAATTCAATGTTATACCAGAGGCCGGATAGTTGTAATTATAAAGAGTGCTTGCAATACCAGGCTCTTCAATTTAGCTTCTAAATTTTGACCCTCAACTAATCAAATAGATCATAATAACTGTAGTGAGAACTCCAAAATCAATCAATAGCCTAAAGAATCAGCATTGCCATCCTACATGCATTCCATCCATTTTATTTACTATTGTATACTTGTACATAATATATATATATTAGTGCTATCTGTAATGTATTTTTATTTTTAATAAATATTTAACAAAATATTTATTATTAAAAATAATTATTATTATTCTATGGTAATACAATAAAATCTTAATATAAAACTATTAACTACTTGTTACACAAATACTTATTAAACGAATAATAAAAACTTCATTGTATATTGTAATTAAGAATTATAAATATTGATATCGTAAAAATGCCAATCAATGTTTCCATAATATTTTTATAACTGAGTAATATTATTATTTGCCTGTCTGTGCATCATCCATTTTTTGTTATTATACAATAAGATTATTTGTAATAATCTACGCTCGCGAGCAACCTAATCGAGTTAAGGCTTACAACTGCTTAGACCTGCTGACAACAGAACTCGGATTGTCCGACCACTGTCGGGTGAAATCCGTGTCTTTTTGTTCTCCTCCAGATTTAAGCTTTTGGGCATGGAGTGGACGTCTGATCTCAACTTCGGCTCAACCATCGATTCAAAGCTCTATGCTGCAGCCAAACAGTAAACATGGTGAGGCGATACTTCGCAGAGCAAAAAGGCTTACAGACGACGAGACGTTGAATGGCTAGGTCCCACAGCCTGGCTCTTCGGCGTAATGTTGCTTGCCTGTCGGTCTTCTACAGACTGTACTTCAGAGAGTGTGTGCAGGGGCTCCACGACCTGATCATACCATCGCTCTTTTACTACCGACTACCAGACATACTGCAGGGTAGCATCCGCACTTGGTTGATATCCCGCCCAGTCGTACTAAGCGCCTTTCCTCCACATTCATTATGCGCATAGCCAAAGTATCGTATATAGTATTAATTAAAATCGGTTCAGCCTTTTAGCAGTTACGAACATACGTACATACAGGTCAAACACATAACCTTCCTTTTTTGGTTTCGCCGCAGTCGGGTGAAAACACCAACTTCACTAAATCATTTTATCAATCTTAATCAATCAACTCAGCCTATCGCAGTCCACTGCTGGATATAGGCCTCTCCCAGGCTGCGCCACAACACTCTATCCTCCGCCCTCCGCATCCAGTCTGTCCCAGCCACCTTAAGGTCGTCGGTCCATCTAGCGGGGGGCGTCCCACCACTACGCTTGCCTATACGTGGTCTCCACTCCACAGGACTTGTATGTTCCACCGGCCATCGGTCCTTCGACAAACATGGCCAGCCCACTGGCACTTTAGTTTGACTTACTCTGCAGGCTATGTCGGTTACTCCGGTTCTTTTCCGGATAACTTCATTCCTAATTTTATCCATCAAAGGAACTCCAAGCATAGCTCGCTCCATAGCGCGCTGAGCGACCTTTTTATTATCAATGTAATTATGAAAAAAAAACATAAATTATACAGATTCAAATAAAATTATTTGTTTTAACAAGGTAAAATTTTGTAAGGTTCATAATGATTGACTGAAAATGATTAAAATGATTTTATTTAGTGCATCTCAAAAGCATTTGCGAATTATAAGTCTCTAAAGGTGTACAAAGGTTTTTCCACCAAACAAAAAAGCGTGATGAGTAGGTACCTACTAAATAATATACAGGAAACATTACAGTAGCGGTGCAATGTATGCCTACAGTATCACAAAGGAGTCATTACATCCAATGATTGGAAAATTGCATTCACTCAAAAGGATTATGCATTCATAGCGTTATCTGGTGTGATGTTAGGCGGCGCGGCGAGCGTACTGATTGGGAGAGCCGTCCTTGCACTTGACAAAGTGACCACTGATTGGTGCAGTATTATCTCGTTGACTTTCAATATTCCTTTTGTAGAACACTTTCAATTGCAGTTTACATGCCAGTACTTGAGAATGTTGTCGGCGGTAGATGGCGTTAGGTAATACAGTTTGCGTGCAAAACCCCAAGGAACTACCAAGTTTTAAATCATGGAGTTTTTTCATAAATGGTTTGGTCATACATACTTCATTTTGTCGGTAGGCTAACTGAACTTTTAGATCGATATGAGACAAATAATTCATTATGTTCTCATATGTAGTATTTTTTCAGCCAGCTCATTGGCGGCGTTGAGATTATATTAGGTTTGATTAGCTGAAATAAAAACAAAATATATTTTAAAATTTTCATACAAATCTCCAATTTCATAGGTAAAGACCTATTATTATTGTTAGAGTAAGGTGATTAAGACCTAGTTTCACCATACCATACCATGGTAGTTAGTTTAATCTTCTGTTAAAATGTTAACAGTACATTAAGAGTAGCGAGTATTTCACCAAGCGCCTTCTTAATCAGGCGTTAAATTTTATTGCTGCCCTAGAGGTCGGTTAACTTACTAACCGATATTTAGTCAGTTGTCAAAATCATTGAAATAAAAAGTGCGAGTCTATCACTATACGGCAGTGGCGAGGCTTGACATTTCGTAAGAGGGAAGCCGAAGAAGAAATTGTTTAGTTATAAAATATAACATAGGAAGTAATCAATATGAAATATTTTAACATTATTTTTACTTTGAACCATCTGTCAAACTGAGATCGATTTTTTTATTAATCCTTATTATCAATCGACTATTCTAGATACCGAATCTGGTCTTAACTCAATACACCACTACTGGACCCTTTTTGCTTGGGCGCCCACATATATTTTTGTAACTTTCAAATGTATACATCTCTTTGTAGTCGACTGTACACATTTCAGTGAGAGAATATGAATACGGCCCGCGGAGTCACGCTGCGCCACGAGGCCCAGTGCCGAGCTGCGATTCTTCGCCGGTAGGCGCGGCGCGACGTGCCAGTGCGCACTAAGCCCGTGCAAATTTTGCAGGAGCAAACACACGGCTTCATGATGCGCCTCGCGATGTCACGCTGGGGACCGGGAAACAACTGGCCTCTTCAAGCGTCGTCATTTAAATGATTTGTGATTATTGGGGTAAAAAGGAAAACACAGACTTCATACCATATCGTATGAGGTCGTCCCCATTTCCCCCTTCTTCTTCCCAAAACGCACTCGATGGACAGGGTGTAGGATTTTCACCAGTGGTATCTGTCAGACAAGTAAATTATTTAGTAGTTCTATATCCTATCTCTATCTTGCCTTTGCTCTCAAAAGTCCTTGATTGAACGCGTTGTCTACAATCCGCTTCGTATTTCTTTGTAAGAATAGTCTGCTGAATCCTTTCCAATCCGGATTTCGTCATGGTCACAGCACCGCTACGGCCTTCGGGAACGTTACTGATGACCTACGGTTGGGCATGGAGGGAGGAAATCTGATGATTCTTTGCTTATTGGATTTTAGTAATGCATTAAATATTGTCGATTTCGACATCCTGCTTGGCATTGCTTATTTATCTCCAACAGCGATTGACTGGTGTTTCGTAGTTACCTGAATGGGCGCCGGCAACGTATATCATAGAAGAGTCGTGTTCTTCTTGGTGTTATACTTCTGCCGGTGTATCTCAGGGTGGCGTTTTATCTTCGCAATTTTTATAAACTCTATTTCCAAAAAACTTCTTTGTTTATGAGTGGCGAAACTACAATTATCATTAGAGGGAAGCAGAAGAAAAAATTGTTCAGTTCTCATAAAACTCAGACAAAAACCTGTAGGTTTTTAATCTTAAGATATATTAAACTGGTATTTAAATATAATTATGTAATGTGAGGTGATACACAGTTACACACACACAGGTGTACCATATTATTTGGCAATAGTAGACATAAGACGAGTGTTTGGTCCGAAGGGAAGCCGATAAGAATCGGGTTGTATGAAGGTTTCGCCCCTGTTGTTTATGCAGATGATTTGCAAATTTACAAACAAGCGGCTTGAGTTTACCTTTCATGCCGTCAGTACACACCACTTTTTTAGGCGTTTTGACGACGTAGTATCTGGTATTATTATTCGAGCCTAGTTCACTCGGGCCGAGCGGTCACTGATCCGCATATTCAGATTTGGCTGATGCAATTGTTATAATCAACTTCAATTTGCGAGTGGAGTGGGGCACATGGGTTGCAGGTTAACCCGTCGAAGACTCGGGTCAATATTGTTGGTAGCACAAGGATGATCTCCAAGAAACTGGTCGCTGCTTCCCCAGGAACTGCTATTCCGGTAAGCGAGAAAGTCTAGAACCTTAGGGTTTGTATCGACAAGCATCATTCTTGGGGCCCCCAGCTGCAGGAGGTAATTCGCAAAATTTTTGCATCTGCCAAGTCCCTCAGACGATTGCGCAACTTTCTTCAAACTGCCACTAAAACTGCGCTTGCATAATTTCTTTTACTTCCCATCTGCTGGATGGTGCTTCAGTGAGGTCGAGATCGACCTCACTGAAGCACAACTAGATAAATTTGAGAACTTCAAAACTTTTGCATATGATTAATATTTTGGCCTGCGGAAATATGATCACATTTCTGAATTTGGTACAAAGTTCAAGTGACTTCCCATACGTCTTCGCCGGGATTCTCCTATCTTGTTTCGGCTCGACAGTATTCTGTTCAATCCTACAACCCCCTCGTATGTTAAAGAACATTTCAAGTTCCTTCACGGTACACATAATACTCGTAGATATCTAAGGTTATCGGAAGACTTGAGATGCCGATGCATTCCACCAGTTTCTAATAATAATTAATATAATATTTTACAGTTCAAGCAATACGGTTATGAAAAGGCTTGTCCGTGTCTATTTTTAAAATTATGTTAAAAAAAACATAATAAAGAGTATTCGATCTATCTTCTGTCTTTATATTATTTACTTATTACAACTTAATGTCGATATTGGCTTACAGAATTAGACTGGCGTATCGATATGAGATTTAATTTCTTGGTATCCTTGAGGTTTGCTGTGTTTGGAGCACAGCTTGGAGGCTTAGTTGAATCTATGACTAAGTATTTTTTATAATATTATGTTGTTATTTATGGGGTTTTTTTTGCGTAATTTATATCCCAATTGTTTGAACTTGCGCACCGTGGACGTTTTTTAGTTCACGAGACCAAATTCATTTAATGATATTTCTCTCGTTGTCACTCTTTAGCATCGTAATATTCACTGTTATGTATAATGGCTATCTATCACACGTGCTGAAAGTTTTAATATTTATACAAATAACAGGATGTCGCAGTACCGTTCGTATCTAGTACTTATCGCATCTCGAGTTTGCTCAACAATTAATCCGATATGGTATTCCTGTTTAGACCATACGTGTCTTAGTATGAACGAAACGTTATGTTGATTGGATAGACTAGAAAATATACACTATCATAGTAAAGTAATGTGGACGCAGCTTCGACACAAAAATTCACGTGTTCTAAACTTCAATTTTGTTCACAGCGCCGCTCCCACCTGAACTTTTGGATATACCTGATGATCTTCTGGAACGTCCAGCCAGCGACGGTACGATAGAAGAAAACTTCGAGGAGGAGCTTGCAACCGCACCTGAAGTCTATGCAGAGGTATGTACCTACAGCCAACAAATGAGATAGGCAGACTAAGGCTAAGAACTAGCGGAAAGATAGCCAACTGCGCTCGCCGCGGTCTACTGTTGAAATGTAGGTAAACTTGTACTTCTGCCCCAAAATTTATTAATTACTAGCTGAGCCGACAGACGTTCTGACTTTCAATTTTGTTCGAAAAAACACTTTCAGTTTTCTCGTATGATTCAATTTTCCCAGCAACTTTTCAGTCTTTCCGTAAGAACCTGATTCGGACTATTACGAACATTTTAAAACAAAATTTTTCCAAATCGGTCCAGCCGTTCAGAAGTGATGCGGCTTACCAACGAACAGCATTTCATTTTTGTTATATACTAGCTGTGCCCCGCGGCTTCGTTCGCGTGGAAGTCGTAAGATACACAATATACTAAAATAACAGCCATATTTTAATAAAACTCCCTCGTCCCCCGACCCGGCGCGTTGCATCGCCCGCCTGCGTTTATACTTCATTTTTGCTTAGCGTTCTTTGACTTTTTTTCTTTTTGCTCGGCTCTTAAGGGTCCTAGCGTGATGTTAAATAGCTTATAACCATCCTCGAGAATTGGGCTACCAAATGGAAAAAGAATTTTTCAAATCTGGCTGATAGTTCCAGAGATTTTTGCATGGGTTTTATATTTTTTGCGCGGAACCCTAATTTTTAAAATGTTTGTCTATCTGTTTGTTCCGGCTAAAATCGGACTTTCACTGGCAGATAGCTGATGTTACGAGAAGTAAACTTAGGCTACTTTTATTTTAGAAAAAAAAAAATAGGGATCCGCGCAAAAAAAAAATAAAACCCGTGAAATTGTGAACAAAATCCAATTCAAATAGGGAAGTTGTTTGCCGACATCCACGCATATGAAGTCGCGGGCACAGCTCGTAAAAAATAAAATTACAATTCAAATAAAAAAAATTGGGCAAAAGTTGACCAGACCCTTTAAAAATAACTAGGACTAAGAAATACTTTATGTATAGTGTGTGGGATACACAATTTGTGTGCTGGGTTGGTGAGGAATAAAACCACTCTTGAAGCTTGAAGCCTTCTTTAATCTTCTTATAGTGTTCCTATTTCTTCAACTGCTGCCCGCTGACTGTGCCGATACCGTTTTTTGTATTTTTTTTTCATTCGGACCTTTTGCTAGTTGGCTCCGGGAGCCTTTACTGCGTAACCGGGCTTTGGTGGGGCCAGAAGGGCCTCTCACCGTGTAACATAATTTTTAAAAAGCACGTCTAAGGGTGCCCCCTAGCGCGACTCGAACCTAGACTTGGGCGCTATTGATTACTGAGCAAGTGGGGACTTGTTGCATCTGATTGGTATTAATATTTGGGGCTATATTTATAGCTACTTGCTCCGCACGGGCGGGCGGGGTCAAGGGTCGGGGGGATTGTCTTACTACTTTAAGTCGCGGCGTAGGTACTCGCCGGCGAGTACGGAACGTGGGACGTCTGTCATGTGTAGTGGTGATTGCTTTGCGAGCTATCTTTTGGCTCTCTTGAAAGAGTGTGATATCGTCGTCACTGTCTAGTAGTGCGTGTTTGGGACGACGTATGCTAGATATGTGTGATGGTGTGTATCAGGCAGCTGCTGCCACTAGTGGAAAATCTATTCAACAAAAATACAAAACATAAGAAAACATGGCTTACAACGAAGTACTATTTACAAGACAACTTAACTTACTATGTAAACACTATAACTATAAATAATCCTTATGATGAAGCCTTTCGATCGGTATGATAAAGCTACAGGCTGGTTATTTTTCTCGTGTAACGGGTTCGATTCCCGGTTCAACCATGTAATTATTTAAATATCTATGAATACAGTTTAAATTGTTTTTTAAATTCAAATAATTTCTTCTTTCAGTAAAATGTTCCATCTACAATATTCAAGGTACTTTTCCCTCCATGTGGCATATCCGTGGGACGCCCTGTATAAACAAACAACAGTAGGTAAAATAGTTTGTAATTGCGAGGAACAAAGTTCTTAAGACGTTGTTACACTTACGTTTAGATTTCGTCGTCACTGGACGATTCGTTCGCGGAACTCAATGGGACTGGCCTGGTGGAAGTGGTTGGTGACGACGAGGTCGGCCGCCGCATCATCGTGGTGTCAGCCTGCAGACTACCTCCCAGCAAGGACTTGCATCCTGACAAACTACTCAGGTACGACAATTTTTTTCTACTCACAAGAACTTTTAAAATTGTAAACTTGTATGTGAAACAATGAAACTTCGCACTGCGGTGTATTGTGAATATTTAAATTATTGTTTAAGGTAAGAAATCCAGCTGGTGACATTATAATCAATCGAAAATCCTGACTTTGACACATCAGTCTTTGATATAACCATTCTTAGATCTGTGTGCTTACCCGAGAAAGATTCTTCAACTGCAGCTCTGTCCGTATCAGATATCTTAACAGTCAAACTTCCAAGCATATTGTCTCCAGCAACAAGCTAGAACAGTGCGAACTCATTGAAAGTCTAACCCCGCTTACTAATAAACTTTGTATAGCGTATGTATATTTACACAACGCTTTATCTTCTTCTTTCGAAAATCAAATTACTGACGACTGAAAGAAAGAAATCGTTGTTGTTCACCTGATATAATACGTTTATTAGTAAAGAGGTAAGTGTTCGCTTATGTAAGTTGGCGCATCAAGGCGTCCGATGGACTTTACTTTGTTCAATATTGACCCTGTTAAAGTTTACTGCACTACTAAACGATTAATCCTTGACTATTTATAGGCTGAGCTCTTTATTTTTTTAGCTTGCATCCGTTTCTGATATAAGTTTTCAATTCTGCAACTGTTGAAACTTTTCTCCCTACATAAGCGATCTTTTGGCGATGTTCACCAAACATTTTCATCCCCAAAGCTCAGTTTTCCTCCAGCAATACTTTATCTTGATAATTGTTATCGTTTCAGGTACCTGATGTTCACACTGGACAAGTACGTCGAACAGGACTACAGCGTCGTGTACTTCCACTGTGGTCTGACCAGCAAGAACAAACCCCCCCTTTCCTGGCTCTGGAGGGCCTACAAGGCATTCGATAGGAAATACAAGAAAAACTTAAAAGCCTTGTATCTCGTGCACCCGACGAACTTCATACGTATAGTATGGCAGATGCTAAAGCCAGCCATAAGCGTCAAGTTTGGCAGGAAAATGATGTACGTTAACTACCTACATGAGCTGCAGCAGTATTTGAATCTGGATAAGCTGTGCATACCTGACGCGGTCCTTGAGTGAGTATTTAGATAGATAATACATTTAATCAGTGCACACAAAAGCACAATTAAAAGATGATAACAAATTACATAAATATTCAATATATAAAAACAAAAAACAAAAACATAAGTACAGAAAGTATTTCTTTAACCACCCTACATTTTAATGGACCACCTAGTGTTGCTCCTAATTAAGATTTAGAGTTCTTGATATAATCTTGGATGCATTGATCCAATTTTGGGACAGAAACGGTGTCTCGTATCTATTTTTCTTTACGAACTGCAATTGGAATCACTTCGTTTACCATCTGCTACATGTGTAGCAGATGGTAAACGATGTTTGGTGATAAAGCATCAATGACATGTGTCATTGATGCTTTATCACCAAACATGTAAAAAGTAAAATATTTAATAGTAAACTATTTTTAGGCATACTTTTGAGTCAAAAAAAAATTGAAAGACTTGCAAGTAATGTAAAAGCTTGTTTTAAACATAAGCAAATAATTATGCTCCATTCGCAATTGTCAAATTCCGCAGGAGACGTCATAATGAAGAAAGTCATGTTTACTTTTTTTATAAAGAACGGGACCCTCAGAAACAATTTTAATTTTAATATATTTTCTATCAATTTTCATTGATAATTACATATTTGAATCATTATTGCTTCCCTATTACTAAAGGTACGTTCTGTCAACTGTTGCGGCACGGCGGGTGCCAACCGCAGTGTAGTGAGAACAGCCTCCGCCTAACATTCGAAATACACAACGCCACTTACAAAATTCACCCCGCGCTTGCACTAGGCGCACTGGCCAGCGTCCGGTCCGCGAATTTAATCTGCTTTTCTTCTTCATTTTCAAAAACTCGAAAATGAACTGCTTTCTCACCTGTTGTGGTTTGATTAAGTACCTACGTAACGTGCTTTAAACATACAAATTCATTATGCAAATTATTTGGAAAAATTCAATGAAAATCTGTGTAAATTGTATGCGAAATTTCAAACGAAATCTTTACCTTCATCTGATAATAATTTGTGTTAACTTAGTAGATGTGATGTGCGCGGGAAATTGTGCCAGTTTTAAACAGAACTGTCTATAAAAACTATATTTTAGAAATAGGCACTATTCATTCAAAATGCTGCAGAGTTAACTAATATCCTAGTCTTTCAAAAGTGCAATTTTATGCTGTAGTCAAATTAGGGGAAGTCTTAGAACGTTATTTGTTCGGAATTTATAACTTAGAGTTTTTTTTTTTCAAGAGTTATTTCTACAAAACCTTTAAAACGTTAATTATGTGTGTCCAATAAATAAACAAGATTAAAATAGCTATAATTTGGGCCGCAGTTCAGAGCAAAATAATCTGTTAATCTGAGATAGACTGACCTTTTTCACGAAGCAATAAGTTTCATTTATAATTGCACACAGTCAAAAAGTTTGAGTTATCAACACAATCAAATTATAGATGGGATGGGAATTTGTGCATAAATGTAATACTTTAATTTGGGGTGTCTCTTAGGTCTTGCTCTTCATCTGATATTTGCATCTCTTAATTTCATAATGTAAAACCTTTTTAAAAATCTCACTCTAGTTATCCTTAACGCTTTGAAAGACACTATACGGCTATAGCAATAATAACAATAACCCGTTTTCGTCCCGCAAAGTGTTAATAACCGGTTTTCAGAAGACTCCTCATAAATCTTGCCCTAAAATCTTAGATTAGCTGTTTTGGTAAACAAAATTAACAAAAAGCAATCGCAAAAAAAAATTGTTTTTTTTTTAGTTTTTAATGTGTTATATTTTTTGGAATCGTCTCCTCAAGCCCTTTATCACAAAAAAATATCTTATATTTTAAAACCTTAAAGGATTTTAAAGCCTTAAATTCACAAAGTGAAAGGTATTTAAAAATAAAAGTGACCAACAAATCGGGACAGTGCAATCTTCGATGCACCTGTTTTATTTGAGCTGGCCTTCAGCTAAATTAAAACTAGGTAAAAGAAGTAATTGTTTTGATCTTCAGTGGTCTTTTTTTCTGATAATGGTGATACACGTTAATCATATAGAAATTATCATTTTTAATGAATCATTTTTAATGAACCGTAGCAGATATAGCTAGATTTCTAAATCACCATAATCATCTCAGCAGAAAGATGTCCACTATTGGACATAGCCCAAGCGACACCAGAACAGCCGCTTCCGACAAGCAGAAAATATAGATTTCACAATAGTTCTTATAACCAATCATATTATGTTTCATTACGGTGAAACTATAAAAGAATGAGATCAAACAATAATGTTTCAAACTTTCTTGTTTGAACCTTTCATGGGCTTCAGTGTCAAATAACGACGTAACCGTCGTATCAATCTACACGCCGAGGGTCCAACCAGGGTGACCAGGGTCTATAAATGTGTAGTTAAATATCAAACCACGGTATGTCCACACTAAGTGAAAAGTGGGAAATGAAAGAATTATGTTTTTGGCTATAGATAATTAAGTTATGAGGTTTTTATTAAACGATTACTCCTGTAGGAGATTGAGTTTATTAGAATAGAAATAAAAATTATATATAAATGACGCATTAAGCTAATAAAATCAGATTAATATATGGACATACCGTTGTTTGATATTATAAACTAGTAACTCTATCAAAGGCCTCAACTGCGGTAGAATTCTGCTCTAAAATAAAATTTCGAACTGCATTAATTATAAACACACAAAGAACGGTAGCTTTGTTAGAAAAAAACTACTGTTCTTTGTGTGTTTATAATTACCTAAAAATATTACTATATCTGTAAAGTAAATATAGTAAACATGTTTGAATGTTCAAATATAGGTAGTTATGAGTAGCCTATACGGATAGCTAAATTATTCAGTTGCGTTATTGACCTGGCGAGCAACCCCAGTTCGAACGACAGTAGCACTGTTGACTAAACAAGCCATATTGTTAGGAATCTCCAAATATTATACAACATTAAAGCTGCAGCTTTCGCGCTAAATAATTATAGCGCTCTAAGTTTTGTTTACTGGCACCTACTTAAATGTTAGGTGCATAGCTATGTATCCTTATGTTAAAAACTTAGTATGTCATTGGAATCAACACATTTCAATTCAGTGTGAAATACATATACAGGGTGGAAAAAATCAATGGGCCCTGAAGAGTAACCACTTTTAATCCTTAAGATATTTTTTTTTACTTGAATGAAATATTCCTTTATTTTTGAAAAGAAACAAAACTGCATTCACAGATTTCTTGACAAGCTTACCTATTTTTTATGGGGCCATGTGTAAAAAATGTTATTTACAAAAAATCATATGAGACTACAGAAGAGCTAAGGGTTGAGGTAGAAAATGTTATTAGGAGCATACACCACAACACTTTGCAGAAAGCTACACAAAGTGAATTTAAAAAAAAAACTAAATTATTTATGTATCCATAACGAGGGGTCTCATTTCGAACAACTTATCAGTTAAATTTATTTAAGTGTACCTAACAAAATTGTAATTTTAATTAGTTCAAGTATCAATGTCTTGCTAGGTAATAATTTTCTTTCATGTTTACGTGTCCTTCATGTTAGAATTGATGATAAATAAAATTAATGTTACATTTCATGATCTTTTTTATTTCTGGTGGTTTTTATCCTGAAAAATAATCCTATCGATTAGTAGAATAAAATAGCGAGTTTATTTTTTTAATTTTAACTAGCTAGTTCAATTCCCGGTTTAGGTAGGTAAGCTTGTCGAGAAAACTGTGAATACAATTTTGTTTCTTTTTAAAAATAGAATAACGTTTCCTTCTGCAACAATCAAGCATGACATCTGATTTCCCATTCTACCTTCAACTTTACTGTAGACACTGGAGTAAGTTTTAACAACAAAATGTTTGTTTTAGGTACGATAAGCTGTTGCTGTCGAAGAACCCGAGAGCTGCCGAGTCGGCTCGTCAGAATTCGGCCCCAACCGAGACGTCACCGATCGCCAAGTACAAAAAGAAACCAAAGTGCAGTCTGTCCCCGCCGCCAACTCAACAGTTTGGCGTTTCTCTGGCTTTCATAAAGGACAATAATGCTAATATGGTTGGCGCTATCCCGCCAGTCGTGAGGCAGTGCGTTGAATTTCTGTCACAGCCTGATGGTAAGTGGATAGGTTACTGTTTTTCTTTAGAGCTATACTGCATTGAGACACCATGCCACAACCACAGCTGTGCTGCCAATAAAATATCTGTATGGTATTTCAGAGTGTCTCGCAAAATATAGGCCTTACAGCCTAGCTTATTTCAATCAAATTGTATATCAGCTAATGCGAATGTTTTTAACTAATTGTAACGGCAATGTGAGGCTCGCCTGCAGATGAATTGATCAGAAACTTGATGTATCTTCTGTGCGCTCTTCTCGAGGGAACGTCTTATAAAATTAGCTTTGTTTTCAGCTCTAGAAACCGAGGGAATATTCCGTCGCTCGGCCAACATGTCAGTGATAAAGGACCTCCAGCGGGCCTGCAACCGCGGCGAGCCACTTCGCTTCAGGAACGATCCCCACAACGCAGCCGTGCTGTTAAAAACCTTCTTCAGGGATCTGGAGGAGCCGCTTCTGACCTTCGATTTGTACGACGAGATTATGGATTTCCCGAGTAAGTTTTTTTACGAGGTACAGCAATAGCATGTTTTCAAGATGTTTGTATGATGTCAATACAATGAGTTTTATGTTGTCTGGTAGAATTAAAGTTTAAGTTTGGATTATCGTTTTCCAAAGGAACAGGATTTGTAGATAATTAAAGTTAATCGGAACTTATCAAGCAAGAGGTGAAGAAACTTGTCTTAAATATTTACAAAATTGAGATGATACCAGTTGCTTCTAACCTTTTTTTTACTTTTATAGACTGGTCAGACTTGCTTCTAACCTTTTTTTTACTTTTATAGACTGGTCAGCCCGAGACAAACCGCGCAAAGTTAAGATCCTGATTCTGGAACGCCTGCCACTTGACAACTACAAATTACTGAAATATGTATTCCAGTTTCTGTGGAAGGTTTGTGCTTACTTTCTATTAGTTTAAAAAAGATCTCTCATAAACCGCCTGTATAGCCTGTACGCCTGTAGCTTGATCGTTATGCCAGCGTACGCAGTAAAAATGGTCTTTATTTCTTAAACTAAAAAGGCACTTTTTTTTTGTTGCACTAAATAAGCTCTATTTACGCTCTATTTATAGGGCTAAACTACAACCGTCAATTACATCATGTATACGCTACCATCACGGATACGATTGATCGATTAACATGATTAAATTAAACTCCGAAATCTAATTTCTTTCGTTCCACCAAACCACAATACATAAACGCGTGCGGAGCCGGTCTCTTCAGATTATAAGTTCTAAAATGCGGAAGATAAATTCTATTCTTCCTTACTGAATAACGGCTCTCCCACAGGTACAGGACAGGAGCTGTCTCAACAAGATGACTACGAACAACCTCGCCGTGGTGTTCGGACCCAACCTCGCTTGGCCGCCCAACGGACAGATGTCGCTGCTGTCGATCGCACCAATCAACAACTTTACAGACTTCCTCCTAGCACACCAGGAATCTATCTTTATCATTTAATATGTAGTAAAAACTGATCAAATCGTAGGCGAAATAATTGTCCCGAGGCAAAACTTAAATATAGTTAAAGAATGTTGACTTAGTAAATGCCAAATTTTGTTAGGCGGCGTTTGATAGGAGCTCTATTTTCAGAATGTTTTCATTCCTTTTTAGTAAATGTCTTGTCTTGTCTTAAATACGACAATATTAACATTAAGTTTGAAAATAGGCGGAACATGAATTTAAAATTAATGTTAGTTTTTTTCACCAGTATCTCTATTTATATTGCCATCTTTTTATATTTTCTTGAAGGATTAATTTTATGCTGATTGGACTTGTAGTACATAATGTGTTTCAAGTATGATATAATAATAGATGTATTTACTGTTGCAATTTAATCATATTATATGAGATCTATAAAGAACGCTTATTAATGATGCATGTACTGACTGCTTTTAACCCCTCATCATTATAATATTTTTTAAACGCTGCTTTTTTATTAGTTATGAACAACTTTTGCTACGGGACGAAACCTGAAATCGTGAAAAAAAATCGGCTATTCCCTACATTTTGACGAGTTATGCGAACATAAAATGTAACAAGAATTTTTTTTTTCGCGATTTCAGGTTTGTTCTCATAGTAAAACTTGTTCATGATGATGAGTACAACACTATCGTGGCAGTTCCCTAGCCAATAAAAAAGCAGCGTGTATAGGGAAGAGTTAGTATCAGTAGGTAATCTTTAAATGGGTAAACAAGCTGATTTGTGAGCATAGAGCACACCTTATTAACAAATATTTACAAAACAAATTACCTTATCCTTTACAACTTCTAAAAGTGGAACGTGAGTATAAAACTAATCATATCACCGCTTACACATAATACTTTACAACAGTCAGTAGGCAGAAGAAGTTATTATCCGGTCCAATTTTCAATTCCATCCGTAACAGAGAAATTTCGTTTTGGTCATCTACAGGGTCAAATTAATTTAGCTAGGGAAACTTCGTAGACGTGATGGGTATCGTTATCTAAACATGATAAAACAAAAAGAAATTAATTTGATTTGATTTTTTTTTGTGCGGTCAATCTACCACAGTTGGTGTAGTCATTTGAAATTTTTTTGTGTAAATTTCACAGACGTAATGGGTATCGATGTCTAAACACGTTGAAACATAAGAACACAGTTTTAACAACTTCTACTACAAGTTACAACACTAACAGCGGTCGTTAAAATCCCTAAAAATAAACTTCAAATCTTTTTATTTTTTCGTGTTTAGATGTCGATACCCATCGCGTCTGCGGAGTTTAGCTAGCCAATTTAATATAACCCTGTATTGTGAAATTAGGCTAAGTAGCAGAAAGGAATCCCCAAAATAACGTGCAAATATAAAAAAAGTATTTTGGTTGGAATCATTCTGCATGATACCGCAGTATAGCTACGTTAAATAACATACTTTAAAAACAGCGCATGGTAGAATAGTATAATACGTTACTTTAAATAAAAAACAATACTCTTCGGGGCAGTCGGGTAAAAAGCGCTGTCATTTTGCGCACGTGATTCCCACGTTTGTTTTTACAACCAGCACTCAAAAGCTAAACCAAATCATTCCCTAAAAGTTTGGCTACTTACTGCCATAAATAAGTGTTGAAGAAGAATATACAACGTTTTCCTTTTGATATCACATAACTCTAGGATATTAATGAGACCATGTCAAAGAATCAACTGGCAAATGAATTATATTATTTTTTTTTAACTCGAGGTGTGTATTTAAGTCGCATTTATAAGTACGAGTAAATCATTTTCATTCCAGCCAATAATTAATATTTAAAGCTAAGAAAATGCGACGTTGTCATATTTCATATTACATAAATAATCGTGACTTTGTCGAATTATTTTGTACTAGCTTCTGCCCGCCGACTTCGTCCGCGGGAAATTGTATCCTATGGCACTCGGCAATACTGTAGCTTCCTATTAGTGAAAGAATTTTCGGAATCGAAAACAAATTTTACCTCTTTATAATATTAGTATAGATGAAAAATGAAAAAGAAAAAAAAAATTGCTAAATAAATCATATGCCAGTTGATTCTTTGACATGGTCTCATTAATACCCTAGAGTTATGTGATATCAAAAAGGAACACGTTGTATAAAGTAAGTATACGTACTACATCCCTTTGTTGGGCAATTCACGAAAAAATTAAATCAATGTGTACTAAGATAGAATGTTCCACGAAATTCCATATGGAATACTGGTGTTTCTGTTTCCGTATGACCTTGAACCTAACTTCATAAAGACGACCATGTACAGTTGTTATACTAAGTAATAGCTTAATAATCGTTGTAGCCTATTTGTGTTGTAGGTAATGCGAAATCGATATCCCCCTCCGAACTTGTGTAATCGATTATATATATTTACGTTCGCAACCCATAACCTCGAGGGGGGCAATTCGACAACGTCCAAACCCTGCCTGCTTACCACTAAATGCTTATTTTATTTTACTCTTACGCTTAAGTTGTTAGGCCCCATAGTCGTGGTAAACTAGTTGCACAACATTGTTTCAGTACCATGTTTTTGAATTGATTTTCAGTGGGAAACATGTTTCCAGCAACACAAAATAATATTGCGATAATGTCGCGGAACTTTTGTTTAACTTGTATCTAAAAAAAAACGAGCTAACAAATTCAAAATACTTTCAGCTAATCACAGAAGTTTACATGAGTACTGCAGTCTCTAGAGCTTACGAGTTGTAGGTCGTGGGTTCGAACCCAGACGGGTGCTTTACTTTGTATAAATAATTTCATCACCACTGCTATTAAAACGGTGAATGAAAACGTGAGGAAACCGGCTTGTCCTAGAACCAAAATTTCGAAGCCATGTGACGTCTACCAATCCGCACTGGGCCCGCGTGAGATAGATTACAGCCCACTCGCTCTCGAAGAGAGGAGGACTGTGTCCCAGCAGTGGGAACATTATAGGCTGATTATGCTTATGCTGCAGTCTCTATGATAATTTTTGTGTGGATTCCTCTTTTAAAATGCGGGTGTAAGCAGACAATTTACGAACAAAAATACATCAGTGGCTTCTAAATTATTCTTGAAACCATATAAACTATATTTTAATGGAATTTGCGCAAATAAAATGCGGCTTCTTCGTAGTGATTGAGATGTACAAATTATGTTTTAATATAATTATTATAATTGGATAAAATTGCAAGTAAGATGTGGAATATGTTTAAACAATATTATATTATAATGCTGTTACAGATTGAACTACCAATATTATTCCGAGGCTGTAGTTTCCGTAGTGAAGTATGTGAATAATTCTTAAGACATTTGCGATAACTGGCGTATTTTACAGGAAATTGTATCTTATTTCCTTTGAGTACCAACTTGTCAAGTAGTCCTTCGTCAAAATTATACATTCTACTACGGTATCACACTAAAACATTACACAAGTTATGAAACATTGTATTCAAATAATCATTCCTTTTTTATGACCTATTGTTAACACGTAATTTTCCGGCACTTAATTTGAGGCATTTATGTACACTTGTTTGCTTTTTAAAACCACTATTCCAATGTTTTAATTAAATTCATATAGAGTGATGTAAAGTACCTGTTTTTTGTAACAATACCTGAATTTCTCTTAGATAATTTGTAGATTCTGTAAATGTACGCAAATTGTATTGGACTGATTGAATTTGATGGATCTGAAGATACAGGATTGTGTGTTGATCTGTGTATAGACGTAGAGCGGACCTCATACGGACTACATTTTTTATAAACTGAATTATATCTAGTGACAATACAAATCGACCTTTTCCTTTCTACTATTTACTATACAGAAATATGGTTATTTTAATTAATTATGTAGTCTGTGAGAGATCAATTTCAAATATTCTACAAGTATTGTAAAGGTTTTTACAAGTTTTGATAACGTTTCTTCTTTAAACTTTTATCTTGTAGTACAATAATTAATAATTTTGTAGTATGTAATGTAATATGAATATTAACACAATATCATATGTATGGGGATCTAGGTTGGTAAATTAGTGTTAGGAGGGTCCCTTGGATGGATGTAGACTTTTACTAAAGGTAGATTTATTGTAAGTTATTTGTATTATGTATCCGGGCACGTACCACTGTGACATTTTCAATTCATATATACTTTCTAAGTTTACCTTGGACATTACTAGCACTAGTGAAGGAAAACATCGTGAGGACTTATACTTAATATAAGTTTGAAATCGCCAACCTGTCTTGAGCGAGCATGGTGATCAGTGCTCGTGTCTTCTCTGTATGAGAAGAGGCCTTTGCCCTACAATGAGACAGTAACAGGCTGGTTTTATTATCGGATTTATATTTGTAAGTTTTTGTCTGAGATAAACCAAATTAATCCGTTGTTATATTGTATACAGTAAAAGTAAACAATCATATTAATTTAGGTAAACTTTAGTCGTGTGTGTGTTAACATCTCCGAGGCTTCTTGTATTTTCAATCTAGCACGCTCTGGATAATTTTGTTTTTGTGGCCGCCATTAACGGCCGCTTTCTATAATATATCTCGATCCCGATCCTTGTCTGTAACCAATTAACGACCGAGTTTGTCAGAGTCTTTGAGAGGGCGCATCATAAGCAGCCGTCAAAGACTGCGCATCAAGATTGGGATTGAGATACATTATAAAATTCTGGCTTAAGTGGATCAATATATGAAGCCATCGTGCTGCCGGATTTCTCATTTCTCACTATATTACTATTCCAAACCAATTTGATAGATAAGATTACCCGCCACAGTTTCGGCCCTGTTAACCGCCGATACACGCCCGCAGTTGTTGAATGCAACGTGAACACCTTGGTGCAAGTTTCTCCTCGAGTCGTTATTATAAAAGCTGTTAAAGACTTAGGCCGGCCACATACAGTCAATTCCAACTGTATGAGCCCGGCCTAACGCGAATGATTACGTTAACTCGCCCAAAGCATTCGCTCAATACTTGGCATGAAGAGCATAGAGAGAAATCCAAAAGCAATTTTGTAGTTTGTTGACCGAATAGACACACACAATTACACCAATATTACAAACTACTGTTATTTACTGAGGCTTACAATATTATTAGGGAACGTATGAACGTATTAATATAAAAAAATACTTGTATTATTAAGATTGTATACCAAAAATAACAAAGAGTAGCGGTTATGTAGTTTTAAGAACACATCTTTATTAGTTAATAATAACTAACAATTTACTGTATTAGGTGTTAGGGCCTCATCTTTGATATGTAACGGGAAATAGTTTTTATTTGAGGCCAGTACATGTATTGTGTGCTGTGTGGGAAGATTTCCCCTACTTTTTGATCTGTTAAATGCAAAATAAAAATAGTGTAATGGATAGTTTCCTATGTAGAAGATTGCGCAACCTGCTTGTTTTGTAAATCATTTTTCATATCTTTTTAAATAACTTTGTAATTTATCTTAGTTTTGGTTAAATACCGGAGTTTATGTCCTGATCAATCAAACTGGTATGTTCTTGTATGTAACATATTAGACCGAAACATGAACTTTGAAAGTAAGATATACCTACTTATTAAAGCATATTTTACCTACCAGTTTTCATGATGTTCCCACGCAATAGTAGTTTCATAATCTCCCTATAATTGAATTAATTTCTTTGTTTTCTTCTGCGTAAAATAAAACATCTTTCGTTTGCGTATAGGTTGTGTATAGTGTTGATGTGACGTGTTTGGTACTGCAAGGATTATTATGTAATAACGTTCCGAGCTCTGACTGGGGCATAATCTTTCTATCAAGCCAGTTAGCGCGGCAATTTATCACTCTGCTGCAAAACTTGCATGACAAAATTGTCTGCAACTAAATATATTGTATCAGTTATTTCAAACTCTTGATTTATTTCTTCGGCTTTGTGTTGTTGCAAATTATCTGTGATATTTTTGTCTGATACTTCCAAGACTCCTATAAAACTACACGATACTACTCGTGGTTGATGTTTATTTTATGCAAACCAACCAAAATCTAACGAACCGTGCCATTTGCTACGAAGTACCAAACTATCAAGCGTCACAAACAAATTCCTTGTTTTGTACTAGCATAATAATTTAAAAAGTACTGTTAAATATGTATAAACCCTTGTTAGTATGTATTAAAATATGATATCAATTACTCATGTTATTAAAGTGAAGAATAACTTCCATATTGCAATAGTTTCATGTAACATGAACCTAGTTTGCTTAAGGTGCCGATAGATGACGTTATGTTTAATTTACGAATGACAAGCAAAGTGTGTCGGCGTGTGAGTCAGACTCGCAGCGAACCGGTTTGTCGTGCACAATTTTTAATAAAAATGAAAGTAACTGTACGTCATTATAACATCGGAGCCAGCCGACGGTAGTTACTATCGTGATATCGCCATACATAAACGGATGAACAATAACCTAATTGGGGTTAAGTATTAATTCTTCGTTTCGGTGTATTTATTTTAATTATAATTAGTCATCATTCCATGAGAAAATTATCTTTCTTATTAAACAACGAAGTTTATTAATGCACTTCAATAATCACCTTGTAAATTAATATTCTGTAACCGGAAAGGGTAATTTATAAGATTTAGATAATAAAGATGTACTGGAAAATGTTTGTAGCAGACAGTAATTATATTTCGTTGGATCTGCGGCTTTATAAAAGCTATAGACTTGCTAATAAAAATTGTATTAAGTGCACATGAAATGACAAAAATATCTAAAAAGGAATTTTAAAATTTGTAATATTCAAAAGTTTATACATACTTAATAAATAAATAAAATAAAAATATAATCCTTAGTATTACAACGTAATTTTGTTAGCCTTGATACTTGTACATTTTTTATTAGTAAGCCGTAAAGAAGATAATTATGAAAATTTATCATTTATTTAATTTAGAGGTAGATAATTTTGTATTTTTAGAGTTAATATTGTTTAAATTTTAATATATAAACTGTTAACAAAATAAAACTCTGTAATAACTTGAATAAAAAATTATTAGTATCAATTCCTATTATTTTTGGTAAAAGCAAAACGTGATTTTTGTCGCGTAACGGGTTCGTGGAAAAATGTTCACAATCCATTGCATCGTTAGAACTACGTGCACTACGAACTGCAAATAGGTTAGTAGATTGATTGATTGGTGCGTTGATTATGTAACAGCTCCACACGCGACATGCGGAATATCACGTAGTTTTACGGCACACAGAGGCAGCGACCTCCACTACCTACTTTCTCCTGTGTGGGTTTGGAAATATTTTAACAGTAGATTGGTAAGTATATTTCTGAAAAATCGTGGTACGTATCATGATTTCCCCAAACTATATTTGATTTTTTTTTCAGATAATTTGTTGCAGATTAGCCCTCTAGTAATGCGTTGTCCAGGCGGCGTTGTGGCACAGTATAACAAAGTTACAGTATTATGTATTCATAGAAAACGGCCGAAACGACGCGCTTCGAAATCTCAGTGTGTGCCAGTACGCAACAGTCTCAACTGTGCGGCAGCTACGCACGGACGCGGAAGGTGCGACTTTTATTTTCGTGAAATATGGCACGAAATCATCGACTGTATTGTTCAGTGTATGGATGTTTGATTTCACCAATATCGAAACCAGAAATATCATATTTTAAATTACCAACTCGGCCGGCAAGATAAGCCTATAAGAATAACAATAATTTTGGTTTTTATTTATTTCTGTTATGTAGGTAGTTGTATAGTCATTGAAGCGTAGCGAGTACCTATAACGTCCTTGACAGCTTAATAAGTAGGTAATTATCTTTCTTTTTCCAAGCGATCGGTGCACGAGTGAAGGAACAAAATATGCCTATTCTAGCTTTGCTCGCGGCTACGCCCGCGACCCCTGACGATAAGCTTTATTTCGATAAGGATTTAATATTACCTACCTACTTAAGTTACCCTAGACAAATTAACATATTTCTTTCATGCAACTGTGTCATATTTTATCAATTTGTGAATTAACCTGAGCATTTAGATAGGTATGATATACAACGTACCGCTACAATGGCGACATTTATTTAACACACGGGTAGGGCTAGTGGCCAGTAATCATATACATTATAATAAGATAAGATCTATATATATAAAAGGAGAAACTGACTGACTGACATATCAACGCATAGCCGAAACTACCGGGACTAGGAACGTGAAATTTTGCACACGACTTCCTTTTATAACGTAGGGGAGCACTAAGAAAGGGTTTTTGGAAATTCGACCTTTAAGGGGGTGAAAAGGGGGGATTTCGTTTGTATGAAAAATCTTATTCCTTGAGTTAATAAACTTGAAAGTTGGCACGAATACTTATCTAAGTAAATTATGAACTTTGTATTTTTTATTTTTCTAAACTACCCCCAAGAGTGGGGTTGGGGGGTGTCAAAGTTTTTTATGGAAGAATTTTAACGCGCAGTCCGATTAATTCGAAACTCAGTATTTATACTTAAACAAGCACTAGGTAACATACGCAAAAACAATACACGACGCGCGACGTAATATTTACGCGCACGCACGAGTGTTTAAAAAGTATGTCAAGGACAAGAGCCTGACTAGCACTACAAAAACAAAACAAAAGAACTTCGATTCTTAGAAGGGGTGGGTGGAAGGGGCGCGCGTCGCCTGCACCGACGCTCTCTCTTTTCTTCAAGTCGCAGTAATATGCCTACCTTTTCGCACTTTTCCATTGATACGATGTTACCCCGGCAAATGACTTCTGCGCTTACAGTTCTTTTAAGTACAGGTTGCTCCAAAATGCTATTTTAGAAAATTGTAAAGAAATCAATAAATAATAACGTTTGATGAAATTAAAATATCTTAATAAAACGAAAACGTGTAACCGTATACGTGTGTTAAACTAATGTTGCCATTAAAGCGCCACACTGTATGTCAACGTGGACTTTTTCTCGGTCTTTTTAAGTTTGTTTTCTATAAGTGTGTTATTTTTAACTCGAATAAATGGATAATATCTATTTTCGGTGACACTTTGCATCCGTTATACGCCGCCATGTTAGGTTTTTGAGACGTCATATAACCTATAATCCGCGGAACAACATGGCACCTCCAACGATAGGTATGTCGTTTAACAAAATACGACGAATAGTGTTATCAAATCACCCAAGAGACACAGTTAGTGGATAACCCTAGTGCGTGTTTATCTACCTTGCGGCCGTAGGTAATTTTTTCGAGGTTACTGCCGAGACATAATACTGCTACTTTATTATACTGTGGTCGCTGTATGAATCGTAGATCTATGATGTAAATGTGGAAATAAACGTGCCTATGTATTAATTAGAGGAGCTAATTAATTACCTGTATTACAAAACTGAAATAAGTATTTAATTTTGCCGCTAGTAATTTTACCCCTGTATTCTGATTGATGGGGAAGGGGAATAACATGTGGGTAATCATTATGTCGATAGTTCAGAGAAATGACATTTTTAGGAACCAAATGGTGACATGAGGCGAGTGTGAGTGAGGGAAATGCCTATGTCAGTACAATGAATCCCAGAAAAACACTAAAAAGCATGAGATGTATTAATTATTTGTCCGGACAACAAAATTGCATATTTCTCAGGAATTCCCCACCCACCAACAATTCCCCTGTCAATGTCATTCAGGCAATGAGGTTATATACATTGCATTCAGGCACCAAAAAATGTCCATGTACAAGTTTAATGTAACTGCATCTAGGTACTTAGTGCAGTGGTTACTTACGTTTTTTTGGAATTTACAGGTCAGGGTCAGGTTGTATGTTGATAAAATTATGATTCGCTAGCCTAACAAATATGTACCTATTTACAAGTTTATAATCATACGAATCACCAACGCAAGTCGATAAGTTAGAATTGGGCCCAAATGTCATGATTTCATGAAATAGAATAGTAGAATAGGACAATTTGAACAAAATATATTGATGATTAGAATTATTATTAAGTATTCTGTAAATAAGGGTATATTAAATTTGTTAGGGTCGCAAATCTTAAAGCCAATTCCCGTAAATAAAAACGTTCAAAATCTAGTTGCAATTTCATCCCAGCGACAATCAAATGTC
This sequence comes from Fissipunctia ypsillon, assembly GCA_947568875.1. NCBI lineage: Eukaryota > Metazoa > Arthropoda > Insecta > Lepidoptera > Noctuidae > Fissipunctia > Fissipunctia ypsillon. The sequence continues at coordinate 30,180,695 of OX387643.1, forward strand.
AAAAATTATAGGTATATTTGACATTAAATTAAGACTGACGGTCTGAAGCCCAATTTCCGTAACTTAAAACGTCCAAAATCTAGTCCCAATTTCATCTGTGACAATCAATTAATATCAAAATCTTGTCAAAAATGTAGGGAAATTACAACGAATTAAGAATATCATTCTTAATTCGTTGGGAAATTAAGAGGTATTTTTGACATATTGAGACAGATCAAACTGTGAACGTTCTAGAAATTACGAGAATTGGCCCCATCACATATTTTGAACAACATGACACCTTTGCCTTACACTGACTTGCCAAAACGTAAGAAAATTTGAATTTCGCGGGCTGTCTTAGCGCATCCCCTTAATATTTAAGAATACTAGTTTTTTTAATGAAAAATAATATTAAGAAAATCGTTTTGTTATTTGCCCTCAAAGAACCGTAAAATTCGGTGAAATTAAGCGGCCATCTTGTATTGCAAAATTGACTAGTTTTCATTACTAGCAAGCATGAAAATGATACCCGTGTTAAAAACACTATTTTGAGAATACACTAAATTGAAGACGTATAGAGTTCATAGGTACAGACTGTGCCATGACTTTTTAGGTGTTAGCTAGTGTTTTATAATTCATTAAATGATATAGTTCCGTATGACAGAACGTCACTCAATACTCAAGCAAGCTCAAGCATTACTTAACACTAGTTTCAACCAATCAAATGGCTTGGATCTAGTTATAAGTAATGCTCGAGTATTGAGTGACGTTCTGTAATACGGGCCTTACATATAAACACACGTGATGCTTTGTAATGTATTGCTAATTACAATAAGCCGAAATCTCCGGTGTCTGGTGGGAGGGATAGACAGTCATCCATTGTAAAAATAATACAGTAGCAATATTATTACACTATGTTCTTTTTATTTATTTTCTTATTATTTTACTCCCTACGGGTATGTTGTAAAGATACCGTTTTAATGTTGACCAATTTTATTTGCAGCAACAATAAATAATATTATTCTCTACATTTTTATTCATTTCTACTCATATACTGTGTATTTTTAGTTTTCTGGTTCAGTTGTAGCAATTAGCACTGTTATTCTGAACATTACAATAAAATTAATACAGGATCATTAGTCACCGCCCGTACGCTCAGTACGTACTGGTTATCGATTTCAAACCTTAACTGATTGATTTTTAGATTTTAATTGATTCCAAAGGTTTTTTCTACTGAGTAGTAAGAAATGGGCTTTTGGCTGCTGATATACCTTTGTAAGAGGGGTAGGCTATAAGTAGGTGCAAGTACGTCAGTGATTTTCTAAAACATACGAGTTGGCTACACTTTTGTAGCTTTTGTCAATATTAGTATGTTCACAAACATTTTATCAATGGTAGTAACAATAAAATGATTTGACTTGAATTCACTAGTTTGATTAGAGTTTTTGCTTTGTTTCAAGTAGGTGAAAAAGTACTATTTTATATATTTATTTTATTCTGTACTCATAAACATTTTTTAAGTGTAGCAACATAATAACTTTTTTGACGAGAGCGCCAACTGGTGACTAATTTCTGTAACTTCATATTGATATCTTTGGCTCTATGTTCATGTTGTAATTTATTCTAGTAATTTGTGCTACTTGCTGACAAATCCAATGTTTATTAACTATGTGCTTGTGTTTGGTTTATTCTCGGCTTTGAGGAATTAAAAATCTTGTCTCCATGTATATGTTATGCGGCAAGTTACTTTCAAAACCAATGACATTAGATGAACTCGATGTGCGTTTTGGCCATTTTACTTGGCTTGCGTTGGTGATTCGTACATAGTCACGTGACCAAAGTAGTTTTTGGATCAATGGCGCCAAATGTCTGTTACAGAAAATGTATGTGAATTATGAGGTATTTTATCATAGTACATTATTGCAAATTGATATACAATCGACTTGTTGTATACAAGTTATACATTCATAGCGAAACGATGGAGAAAATGATGCGTAGGACTCACGTCAATCTGGCAACAAAACAGTGCTGCTATCTATGTTGTCAACTTTGTTATGTAGCCTACAATGGAGACTATTCGTGAGATAAATATTTACGGATAATTGCTATAGAATGAAATTATTGGATTCGTTGGTGGTGTCTAGTGAGTGCATTTTGTTTATTATTGAAGGCTGCAAGTGAGATTGTCATCGGGCGGCTATTCTATGTGGCTCGCCGCTATTTAGTCTCGGCCCGACCACTGGCCCGCCATACATTTTACTCGTGCAATAAAGTGAAACGTCAAACGAGATTGTTATTCATTTTCATACATATGCACTTAAAACAGTCCATTTCGTTGTTTATTGATCATACGATGTATTATGTTGAGGTAAAACACGATCACACTGCTTCAACACCTGTACATTTTACATTGTTGAATCCTGAAATTGACATTTTTGTTCTGTATGTCAAAATGCTTTTGTACTGAATAATCTAAATACAAGGCTTTATTACTGTTTACCAATGCTGCATTACTTTCAGTTAGTGTTCATATTGTGTATAGCACATTGTTTTGTTGTTTGGTTCACTGTGCTCATAAATTTTCATCGGTCAAAATTTACTGATATTGTATTGTGTGACCAATTTGGATGATAGAAAATTCTTATAGATTCACTTATCAATGGGATTCAGCAGTTCTTAACATTTTGCTCATTAGAAAAGTGCATATCAAAGATAAATTTTATTGTTTCCAGGTTTACGGAACGCAAACTGAAGTGCCATGTAGTGAGTGATGTGACATTCTACACAATGTTGTTACCGCGTTCTAAGTGTAAAGCAGTAGAAGGATCGTGAACATGTAGGTTGTGGACAACTAAGCGAGATGTCGTTGAGAGGCACAAAGCGGGCGTCTGGGATGCGCGGTGAAGAAGCCGGTGCATCCAAGCGCCGCAGGACGGAGCCCGAGGATGCTCTCTGGCAGCTCCGCCCTGTCAGTGACCTCAAGATGTCATCAATATATAACAGGAGTGCCTCAGAGGCACCCGCTGAACTATTCAGGTTTGTGTGACATGTTGGATTGGATGCAATCATTGAAATATGGTTTATAGTATTATGTTAAGTTCAATAGAGTAGGTACAGATCATATAGTGGTTGTTTAGAGTATAAACATTACTGTATTATGTGTTAAGCATCACAAAATCCTCTGGTTTCTGAAAGTTGATTCAACAGTTATATATGCTTATAACAGTGAACTTCTTACAATAGCTAACATGAATTGATATGAAATGTGACTGATATAAAACTTCAGATGAGGCTTCCAAAACCCAGGGGTTAATTAAGATCATTTGAATAGCTTATATTGTATTCTATTATTGTTTTCAGTTTTAACATTGTACATTGATACTCTAGTTATTTCAATAATTATTTGCTGTGCCATTTCTTATGTTTCCAAGCGAATGCTTGCAATTATTAAGCAACAACAATTATTATATGAAAGACATCAAAAATAGGGTGTGATTTGTGGAAGTACATACAAGCTGTGCTAAAAATATTTATTCATATTTAAATGAAGTCATACAAATTCAGCATAAAAAAGTAATAAAAACAGAATATTCGCTGAAGCTCCAACCAAGGTCCTGATGACTGATAAATGTACTGGTTAGTAAAAGTCTGCAACATTATCTTACTCTTAACATAATTTATCAGCACTTATAAACACATCTGCATTGCGATTCAAAATAAAATATTGGTAAACAGCGATTGGCTCTATGATTGAGGTTAGCTTACAATGCTTCAGAATACAACAATTATTTGTGTTATTCAGAGTAAATTATAAACAAAAAATTGGCTCAAAGAAAGAATTTAACCAAATATACTTTCATACAGATTTTGATAAAAATTAACTGATATTTTACAATGATGCTGTGCGCTGCGTTGTCTGTTATGTTCTGTAACCTAGTTCTTAACATATTTTTTGGTTCTTACATTTAAATATTATTATTTAGCAATACATAGCACAATTCATAAACTTGCATCTTATAAATGTTTGAATATAGTTTAACAATATTTAAATGTAAGGGAATTATAAGAGTGCTCTTAATGCTAAAGTGAAAAGTTACAGTTTTAAGTAATATAAATTTATAAACAGGTAAAAGATAAAATATAAAAATAAAAGAAATAGAAGTGATTGCGACTGTTGATTGAAATATTACTAACTCTGTAATTTGCAAAATAATTGAATTTAATTTACTAACACTACTGAATTTTAAGACTGTAAATGGGAAGATGTGCCTGTGCTTTAAAATACAATTTAGTATAATTATTATGATCAAGATTATATAAGGATTACCATAAGGGATAAAAATAGCACATATTTAAGAAAATGTAGCTGTAAAACATTGAACACAGACTATGAGCTACAAACTGAATCAAATACTATTGCAATCTTCATAGATCCTAACCTCGTTTTTGCTGCAAAAGTTGGTAAAGTTGCATAAACAAGTATATTTAATTGCTGGCAATATTGTTTTGATGTAGTCATGCATGAAATATGTATTAGCTTTAAAGTGCAATGGAGATTAAATTTTTAATACACGTAATCTTAATAATATAGAAGAAAATGCTTTATGCGTTTTTAATAATTTTGATACCAGAAGTATCAATTAACGTAAAGGACATTTTGGCGAAAATAAGTTATATATATCATTGGATTCAGAATTTCCTGCTCTATCGATTGGTATTATTAAAATTTCTCTATAGTTAAAAAAATGTCCCTTACAGTACACATTTTTGGACTGTGTAAAACGATTTATGACAAAAAAAATGATTTGACAGTCATTAACATTTTTTCTTCTCAGAAGAATAAAGTAAGTCATCATATTAAATAATTTACACCCTTACTTTAAACCTCAAATCAGACAATTTAAAAACCTGTGATAGCTAAGCTGTAAAACCTGGATTTAACATATATATTTGACAGACTTATTTCTAACTCCCAGGTGGACATGCTACTTGTACATGTTATATTTATTTACACAAATAGTTAAAACCGTTAAATAAAATTAGGTACTCAAGTATAGCAAGGTGTGCAGCATTAAAATTGTTAGATTCTATGATTAAAAAAATGTGAAGAAGCATATTTTATGACATCCTCTTGCATCCTGCAATAGTTTGAAATGAAATGACTTGTTGCTTTATTGTGATACCAGGCAAACATATCTATGCTGTCAACTCATGTTTCAAAAATTATAATTATGTAATACAAATGCAAACAATTGCACATCTTTTCAATTTCTTGAAGTATGAATCCCATTCTTGTTATATTTTTGATCATTAGATTAATTGACTTTTAATGGACCCAGTTGGAAAATAGTGGATACAATTAATATACTTACATATTTTTGTTAATGACTGTTCTTGCAAGAACTGAAATCTATTTAGAATGTGGCCTATGGTATTACCACATTAGAATGTGTTAGTGATGTGGTAAAAGCAAACTATGGTTGCTATGGCAGAAAAGAACATTAATAATATGATCCTAAGGAAAGTATTGTTACAGTAACAGGTGCAGAGCCATATAATATAAATATGTACATGCTTGCATACACAGTAGATTCATCGTATTTTAGTAGGAACTCCATGTATATTGTACTGTAGGGTTGGATGTAGTAGTCCAGGCTCAGCCAGCCAGTGACCACCACACTGGAAATAAAATATTAAAGATTATTTCTTTTGACCTATACTGGTATTCTACACAGAAAGGAGTTGTAAGTGTAGCTTTTATCACTATTGACGGGGTCCGCTAGGGCCGATGCCAGCTAGGGTTGCGGGATGTTCGAAAGAGTTACCGTGGCCCCGGCACAGGCAACAGAAGGAACACGGGTGAAGTCTGACACGCCCTCCCGCTCCGCCCAGAGCGGGAGAAGTCATTTGATGATTTCCCATCCACAAAAAAAAAAAAAAAAAAAGTGTAGCTTTTATTATTTTTGTATATTGATTAACAAAAATGTATGTGTAGGTAGGTTTTTTTTTGCGATAATCTCAATAATTGATGATCATATTTATTTTGAAGCGCTATTTAATGTATTCTTTTTTTTACCTGGTTCTTTTGCAGTCAGCAAAGCTTCAGGAGAACTACGGGAAACTGTCCATTACTTCCTCTGTTGGTGCTGAAATATTAAACAAAAACTTTTAAATTGTAATTTAATAATATTGATACTATTGGGGACTGTACACTAGGATATATTAGGTTTTGATTCGTTGGACAACCAATCAAGTCAACTTATCACAGTTAATTGCTGGACATAGAATATAAGACAATATTTTTATATAAATAGGGTACTATCAACATATATTCACATTTTAAATACTATAATAAATTGGGCAACCTTGCATTTAGTTATTGAAATTAACTATGTAGGTTTTGTAACTATTTTGTAAGGATTTGAATGCTATATCATTTCTTAGTGAACCTTTTTCACTATATTTACCTATATCAATCCAAAGATTTCCCTATAAAATTGACTAAATTAAATGTTTATAACTGGTTTTTAACAAAATTACTCATATTCTATATACTGGCCAAACATGCTGCCTATCCTTCTGGGATGAATGTTATGTTAAATATTCTTTAAAAATTGTTAGGTACTCAAATTATAAGCAAAACTAATTGTAATAAATGTTTCCTTCAAATTTAATTGATTCAATTCAACATTCTTACACAAACATCTAAGTTTAGTAAATATGAAGGTATTTTTTTTTGTATTTTTATGTAGGGTACTCCAATCAATATTTTTGGAGGCTACCGGAGAGCTAGCAAGTTAGCCATTACTTTCTGCCAGTTGCTCCTGATATGCTGATCCAAGAATTCTTTATTATATTTGTGCAGCGGGGAAAATATTTGTGATTTAAAGGTTCCTGCAAAACCATGAGTACAATTTATAAGTTGCATTCGTGTTCATTTACAATTTTAGATTATAATTAGGCAGGACAGGACATCTTTCCATTCTATAACTATTATTGTTCAACGTGAGCTTGTGCTGGCGCAGAAAAAGATCACTGTACAAATATATTTTTATGCAAATTTGAACCTTAACATATGATTCAAATTCGCTCTAATCTCTCCTAATGTGCTGATCCAAGAATTCTTTATTATATTTGTGCAGCGAGGAAAATATTTGTGATTTAAAGGTTCCTGCAAAACCATGAGTATGATTATAAGTTTCATTCTTGTTAATTTACATTATGAGCTTGCATTAATTATCAATAGGCGTATCTTCCCATCCTATAACTCTTTTTCAAAGCGAGCTTGTGCTGGTGCCCAAAAAGATGACTGTACAAATAGATATCTATATTTTAAGCGAATTTGAACCTTATGTTAAACTTTGTTCAAAATTGTCATAAAACGATGGGTAATTGATGCATCCTAACTTGAATATGTGAAGTCCGACTATTCTTAAAATAACGCAATTACCGATTATCATAATTTTTCCACAAAGTTTTGAATTGCAATTGCTATTCAACTAAACACCTTCACTATATTGAAAAGTTAATTATTTCATCTACTGTCAAACTCTATAACCGAAAAGTTGTTATCTTAACAAATTAACCGATTTATGGGATCTTACTAACAATGACTTCACTAACCTCATGTATCTTTGTATCATCATCAACATCACAAGCTTTAATCATAGGTATATAGTAAGCTTTTCTGTTAAATTAATTGAAATGAAAACCAGTAACAATCTGCATAAAAAATCCCATTGATGGAATTTAAAACATTGATTATAATCAAACTATAAACATGGGAACTTGTAATGATTTATTTAATCTTAACAAGTAAATAAGCATGATTTAATTAATAGTTTCGGTACAGTGCTCAGCTTCCTTAACTGTATACCAGAAATACAACAAAATTGCAATCTGCTAACAACTTTTGCATACAACAATAACAAAATACCGGAATGTCAACCCCTATTTGATAAATAAAAGTAGAATGACACAGGTATTCACAAACAGATTCACAGAGAGACCGTCAAAGTGAAACCACCCTCACTAGACCCTAAGCCCAGTGAGGGTCGCAAGGTGAGGGGTTGGTCAGGACTGCACACTTTTTTAAAATTTATTTATTCAAAATCTGTAGTAACAATAACACTCATAAAGTCTGCCAAACTACATAACAGTTTTAATTAAATACATCACTGAAAAGATTAATATGTATCAGAGGTTAAATTATTTTACAGACGTCGCGACTTCCACTAAAACCGTAAAAAAAAAACATGTCGACAATTAAATGAAATTGGTAATGTATCCTGATTTTTGATATTCATAATCTGAATCAGGTTTGATATTCTTAATCTGTTCATCGTGTTGTCTGTAAAAAATGGCATATGGGTAATGGTTTCTACTATCAGAATTGAACTCGATTAAATATTGCTAACCGGGTTTACATCTATGAATTTCAGAAAGGACCTTATCAGCGCCATGAAACTGCCGGACAGTGAGCCACTCACACAGTCTTCATACTGGATAATCACCGACACGTGGAAACAGGACTGGGAGAGAGGAGTACAGGTGCCAGTAAACCCTGACTCTCTCCCCGCGCCTAAGGTCAAGATCATTGACAATCCACCACCACCCAACTTTCAGGAATTCAAATTGTGAGTCAACTTTTAACCACCCTTTACTATGGTGTAACTTAAACTTTCATTTTAAACTTTTTATTTTAGCCATTGAAGTGATGTATGGGTACTTAAATGAAAGCTGCATTCAATTGGGAGAAAATACATATAAAAAGGGGAAGATACACAATCAAAACACATTAAAAAAATCCACCCATTGTCTCAGGGTTTTTTTTTGCAAACAAATTCAACACTTGTTTTATAAACAACTAGCTGACCCAACAGATGCTTCCCTGACTAAATTTCAATTGTTATAGAAAAAAGAACTTACAGTTTTTCCCCAATTTTCCATTTTTTCCCCCTAAATACATACAAATGAAAATATTCATAATAGTCCAGACTATTACGAATATTTTAAAACAAAAAATAGCTAAATCGGTCCAGCCGTTCTTCGATGCGCTTACCAACGAACAGCATTTCATTTTTATTTATGTAGATATCCGCACGACTCACCTTAAACATCCACAAGACAACACGCAATCCAAATCAACACAAAAAAATGCGCACTAAAAACGATTAGTAAAATTGTTATTTTTTTATTTGGCAGGCCTAAGGACAAATATCTGCACCTCAGTCGCGATGTTCACTACCATTCGGACAAACACATACTGAGTCAGACTCCGGCGCGCGCCGAAGCCGCTTGTAGCTATGACTTGGACGCCACTGATACTGCGTGGCTAAAATTGTTAAACGCAGAGCGCGCAAGGGCTGGTGCACCACCTGTTACCGAAGACCAACTGGAAAAAGTCATTGAAGAGCTTGAGGTAAGTGCTAGACAAATTATTTAACAATATTCTCAAGTATCTTGTTTTTAAAGTTTTATACGATTTTCGTTTGCGCACTGGATTTTCGACTTTAAGGACGTGGGTTACGTTATACTTGTGAGTTAAGCTGACGAGTTTAATTAGTGACATATGTAAGGTTTAAAATTGTTTACCCGTTTTAGGAAGAGGTGAATGTAGGCGTATTGAGGGTACCTTTTATAACTTTGATGTTCAAAAATGATTTTGATTTAAAGCTGCTATGCATTGGTGAATAAAAAAAAAACTTTTATCGTAAATATTAGCTGATGATATACCATCTTGACGACTAGATATGCTTAACGCTTGCTTATGCTTTCGTATCACATATTAGCCCGCTAGGGGAAGGTACGTGTACTGCAAATGGAACATGCTTACGGAGATTATAAGGCCTGTTTTAATAAAAACTTAGTGCCCGAACAAAACAAGTTTTTATAATCAAAATCGAAACCTAAACGGTCAAAACAGATATTCAGGTTGTTTATTAGGTTAACCGTTGAGAGGTAGAAATTTTTCTAAAAGAAATCTATCCAAGCATATTACATTACAACTGCATGAAAAGGGAAAGAGACATCTTTTCTTTTCTCTGAGTTAGTACAGACCAATCCTGTTTGCTTTATGCTCATTTCGTCCTCTTGTGGACCTGCCACTGTGTCGTTGCGGAAGCCCAGTGAAGTTTTTTTGTCTTGTAATAATATAATCTGAAAAATAACATGAAACAGTGGAGTACGCGCTTCTGTGAGAGCGGGGACTAAAGTATACCAACCGCACCACTTCACCGTCACCCGTCATTACCGTCCATCCGTCATTACCTTACCGTCCCCCCCGGGCTTACCGTCTCCACTCACCCGCTTTGCAGGACGCTGCCGAAGGCAGCACCATAGGCAGTCGTAGTTTCGACCGATTCCTTGCCGAAGCTGAAATCACAATTTAAGGCCGAAACCTATACATTTAAATCAAACCTTCAGTCGGACACTATGAATATTATAGCCGAATACTGGCATTAATCTATAACTAGATATATATAATATTATAGCCGAATACTGGCATTAATCTATAACTAGATATACATATAATAAAATAGTAACGAAGTCATTGACTGGCTCGTTGGTCTAGTGGTCGCAGGAGCATGAGGTCCTGAGTTCGATTCCCAGGTCGGGCAGTGTTATTGGGTTTTTCCATCTGGAATTTCTCAGTAGCAGCCTGGAGTCTGGATTTGTGATGGCAATAGGCTCGCCGCCTATTACATGGGACTTAAACATAACTGGCGAAATGTGGGTGTACTATACATAGGTACACCTCTGCCTAACACTTCGGGGATTACAGGCGTGATGTTATGTAGTAACGAAGTCAAAACTGTACATTGAATATTTAAAAAAAAAGTAATTGCTACGAGGTGTGTGAACGAGTCTGATGCCGAAAATATAGCTTTTAGGATTTTTGTCCGTTTGTCGGTTGGTCTGGATGTATGTTCCGTACTGCTGCAAAGAACGGCTGAACCAATTTGGATGAAATTTGGCACACAGATAGATAACCTAAATTCACACATAGGGTAGTTTTAATCCCGGTAGTAGGTACGTTCCCGTGAGATATTTTCCGACATCCACACAGGCGAAGCCGCGGGCAAAAGCTAGTTTAAAATATACGAACAACGTTAGCGCGCTTCCGCGTTATCCTACATATCATTATGTACGCATTAGCGATGAAATTGAAGCGAAGGAATGAAACTTATCTACCTATAATACCGTATAATCTCGAAACGTCATTTTCTCTTCATTTTTTCGCTAATTTTCACAGGTGCATTCTTGAAATGGCATGAGTGAACCCATTGACGTTGGTACTAATACCATTAGAATAATTTATAGCCATGTTTACCACGAGAAACATGGGTCATAGTTCACTGGCGAAAAGATTCTTTGTTCGACATCAAACAGAGGGGGAAAATGTAAAGTTTTCGATAGCAGCTGATTGGCGACCATATATTAAACTACTCGTTACATTGGGAGAAGCGACCAGAAAACCGCAGGTACGGATGATGTTTTATGTAAAATGCATTAGGCTAAAAGCTCTGGTTCCTGACGGCTGTCACTCGTGCGTACTATAAAAGCCTTCCATATTGACGGATTGGTAAACGGAAACAATTACGGTTCGAAACTTTTTAAACTTGCTGTTTTTTTAAAATACAGGAATCACTCGGATGTCTTAAAATATTGGATCTAACCACGTTATATTAGTTAAAAGCTTTAGATCTATTTGATCCGGTGACTGAAATGGCCGGCGTCCGTCCTAATGAAAGTAACCCTGAGATCAAGGGTGAAGGCTGAGTTGATTAATGTGTACCTAGTAGTAGTATTGTTTTTGACTTATAATTTTTATAACGGGTGTAAAAAGACGCTTAATGAAGTCGAAAGTTACTTGTACTCCCCGTCATTGTGGTCATTTTTACGGTTCCGTACCTCAAAAGAAAAAAACAGAACCCTTTAGGATCCCTCGTGTGTCTGTCTGTCTGTCCCTCTCTCACAGCCAATTTGCTCAGAATCTAATGGACCGATTAAGTTGTAATTTGTTACACATATTAATATCTGTGACCCAAACACGTCAGGAATATTCTATAATAGATAGTAATAATGCGTCATTGTGCCATTAGGTAGTATATGCAGGAACGAAGGTGTTCATTAATTCACTAAAAAAGAAAAACTTCGCAAACAGTGGTAAATTGCTACGTTGCAAGCATTTTACAGTAACAAAACATTAAAGGTTGTGTTCTAAACATTTTAGAACTAAATACTATTTTAGAACTAAAGACTATAAGAATGAAGGATATTTTACAGGTCAGAGTATTAATGAAATGTAAAAACACAATCTTTTAGTGCTATTTACTTGAATGTAACGTTAAAAGTTTACTGTAAAGTATTTCATTATCACAAAAACAAATATGTTAGAAATTCTTATAGGCATGTTATCTTTTGGTATTATTTTAACCTACAATTATAGGAACAAGGATGAAATAAAGCTGAAATAATATTGTAAAACACGGAAAAATGTTGCCGCTCGCTTTTGACAGTTTGCCGACCATCTGCTGTCTCAGCTTTGCTTAATATTCCCTATTGTAGGCAGCAGATTATGACGAATCTTTTTTATTCCAAATATTTATAGACTATTATTTCCCAATGATCATACAACCACGTACAATGGTCCACTTGAAGGACTAACGGCCGAACCCAATAACCTATTTTCAGTAAAAGACATCGCTATTGATGGTAGACATTATTAATTCTATTTTTCCTTGTCAGGCCGGTAAGATTCCAAAATCTCTTGTAGATTGTTGGGACGTTAAAACCATAGATAGATAGGTTTTTCTAACTCAGTATGCCAAAACTGGTGTTAGATAGGTTATTGGGTTCAGCCGTAAGTGAGGAAACCAATCGTAATAACAGAACATTCCCAATGAAAAGAGTCTAGAAATTTAGTCTGCGGGAGCTATTTATGTACTTGTAATATTTTTATCACAACAGTTTTTATTATGTTATAGCGACGGCTAGCCGATTGATTGGGGGTGGGCACGGGAGGTTCGACTACACACTAGGTGAAAAGTGGTAACATTTTTACTATCCGGACACCCCATAATTCTTTGTTAAGTTTGTTCTTGTGTGCTATCTAATCTAAATAAAATTAAACACGTTAGTATAGTCCTACAACAAAACAAAAATGGTGGAACGTGTAGGAATATTAATTAACAAAATATTTCATTTTTTTTTTTTTTTGGTGGAAAATTCTTTTGTGCAAATATTACAAACAGATTTCTATGGGTTACGAATTTTTCCTCTCGATTTTTATTCGGTTTTAGTACCTAAATAAAATCAAAAACAAAGCGAACCATTGAGCAAAAGATCGCCTTTGAGCAAAAATGCAATGTGTGTATGTGAGTACAACAACCAATTGGAGCCGTGCACCTAATTTCTGACGTTTCATAAGTGTTTTAAGTAATTAAGTAAAGGTAAACAAAAAAACCACAATGTATGTTTAGATTTTTGAGTACGACTTGCTTGACCGAACGCTAAATAATTTGCCATCGTAATATCAAAAGTGTTTGTTATCCAGAGGTACAGGGCGCGGGCGGTGGGTGGTTCAGCCGGACTACCCACCTCCCCGTTAAGCCGAAGTCATTGGTCCTGAGTTCAATTCTAAAAATAATAAGTTGGGGAGGTGTCGTGCTTCGTTCCAACCGGGTGTCCTGCTGCATAATACTACCTAATGGCACAACACTGATGCACTGACTGATGCATTCTTACAGATTGTCCCTGACGATTTGCTATTACTAAAATAATATAACAATGGATTGTAAACACACGGGATTTCTAATTATCAATCACCTAACCATAGACATTTATTTTTATTATAACCATAGATGACAGTAGAGGCCTAAACTTGATTATTTCTGTGTACTTTCTACAACGACCATACAGCTCATAGACGCCTAATGCTTGATCTAACGCACCAAACCAATTCTGTCAACTAGCTAATGTATGAGGAAGCGTACGTAGGTACTGCGTTCTGATTGGCCCTACCAAGATCATTATGTCTCACTAGGGATGGGATAGGTTTAAATAAAACACGAAGTTATCGATATTTTTTGTATTCGTTTAATATTTATTGATATTTTTGTTCTCTACGCAGTCGCTGACGCAAAACGCGTGTCGCTTGAGCGACCGGGTCGTGGGCTGTGGCCAAGGGGTTAAACGGAATACACACCAAAAGAAGCCAATTCATTGTTGGTCTGCCAAACGAACTTACTAGCCGGCGGTGGTTTTGCATAGCCATAAAACCTTCAGGAAAATGTCGTGAACATATTACACTATGTATTGATAGGAACCAGTTCCCTCGCTTGGTTGAAATGATCCATTTAATTTTTAAATCAGGATCTTGTGAGTACCTACAATCAATGATCGTTTTACAATTAATTTAATGTCTCTATTGTAATTACTGATTAAAAAGATCTTAAAATTTCGTATAAATAGTAGGTTTTTGCTTTATCGATAACAGATTTGGTCAGAGGATTTGGTGCATCATTAGTTATGTTTACCAAATAATACTGGAAATGAGATAGCAAAAAAAAATATTTTCAGAAGAAAGGGACGCAAACATGAAAGCCATCAACGAGAGTCCTTGCACCTCTGGTTCACTTACAAGTATGACCAGAAGCTAGACCACCACCTCTTAAAGCAGTATTATTGTAATCTTACTTTAGTGTGGGAAAGAGATGGAGCTAGACGTCCTGTATAGCTCCATCTCATTCTCACACCGAAGTAACATTAAAATAATACTGCTTTAAGAGGTGGTGTTTGGCCCCCATTATAAGATCATCATCATCTGCCAAGCCTTTTCCAACTATTTTGGGGGCGGCTTCTAGTCAAACCAGATGCAGCTGAATACCAGTATTTTACGTGGGGCGACTGCCTATCTGACCTCCACAACCCAGTTACGGTTAACCTCGTAGCTGGGTTGTACGGCACCAGCCGTACGGCAGTATTTTACGTGGGGCGACTGCCTATCTGACCTCCACAACCCAGTTACGGTTAACCTCGTAGCTGGGTTGTACGGCACCAGCCGTACGGCAGTATTTTACGTGGGGCGACTGCCTATCTGACCTCCTCATCCAGTTACGGTTAACCCCGTAGCTGGGTTGTGGAGGTCAGATAGGCAGTCGCCCCACGTTAAATACTGCCGTACGGTTAACCCCGTAGCCTTTTCCCAACTTTGTTGGGGTTAGCGTCCAGTCTAACTGGACGCAGCTGTATACCAGTATTTTACATGGAGCGGCTGCTTATCTGACCTCCACAACCCAGTTACTTGCTAACACGATACCCCTTGGTAAGACTGGTTGTCAGACTTTCGGGCTCCTGACGACCCGTAACGACTGTCAAAGATACACGAATGACAGCCGGAACCAACAGCTTAACGATAAGATAAACTCCGATAAATAATGTCAGAAAAAAATCTAATTAAGATTATGTAACTATTAACTTACTGATGAAATCTTGCCGGAAACTCGAAATCTGTCTGTTGTTAACACAGCAACGTATTGTGCAAGGGGGCATTAAAAAAAATATTTTCACCAATTTTTATTGACAACGCGGAAGTGTTAACGGCTCACAGAAGTGGTCGTTACTGAATCGAAATTGTTGAGTGGCGACCTATATCAGATCTATCTATAAGTCTGATGTGTTGACAGACATCGGTCGCCTGTTATTAGGCGTCTATGGACTGTATGGTCGTTGGCTTTCTACGAACTATCATAAATAATAGTATAACAAAAAAAAAATATCATAAAAATATCAATAATGGGGAGTGGACTTTACAACCACAGGTTTGTAAACCAGTCGTCGAACCGCTATACTCTTTCCAACCATTTGTGGGCATCCAAGCAAAAAGGGTCCAGTTCTCGGCATTTAGTTTCCGAGATATAGGTACCCAGTTTTGTAAAGTTGGGTGAAAAAATTGCATTTCTCGATTTTAATTGATTATTAATTATCTACAAGTTCATAATTATAGTAAATGACTTTATATGATGTTTCTAAGTACCAGAAAATGTACTTAGAAACATCAGAAAATGTACTAAGTTGTACCAAAAATCAAACTTTGAAAATGCTTTTTCGCAAATCAGGTTTTTTCAGTTTCATCTTCAAATGTCTGATAAAAAAATAATGTGTCGGTTTTTAAATATTTTTTTAATCCTTATTATCAATTGACTATTCCAGATACCAAATCTGGTCTTAACTCAATACCCCACTACTGGGCCCTAGTTGCTTGAACACCCACATTTATTTTACTTTTGACGAAAGCACGCCTATAAAGTTCCTTATTTATTGACAGGGTACCATACACGGAAAAATGCAATACTTTATGGACGCTATGAAGTGCCTTATTTGTTGACAGGCAACCATAGACAAAAATGCAATACTTCATGGACGCTAAAATAAAATAAATGGTTGGAAGGATTATAAGTTGAAAGTTCACTAACATAGCCGTTCTAATGTAGGTGGATTTTTGAGATGGGGCAGTCAGGGTAGTAACCATTACCGTTGTAGCAACAGGAAAATGGACTTAAGAGACTGTCCTTACCTATTTGAGAAATTTTGAAAAAAAATGTACAGTCAGCAAAAAAACCTTAACCGTTGTAGCTAAGGGAAAAGGAGACTGAAAATTTTGATCTGCATTCACAAATTTAAAAAAAAAATGGAGTCGACAAGAAAATGGGCAATTTTCACAAAAACTTTTTTTGCTGCAAATCGATCGTGTTTCTTATAAGGATCTACACTACTGGACCAACAGGTTTGAGTACTAAAAAGTCAGAAATTGCAAATGACTTTTCCGATACATTTCGTAGGAAATGAGACAACAACTTACTTTTTTATGATGGATGGACTGACCGCTGCAATGAAGACTGGCCGAAAGTAACCAAAAAAAAAATTAAATTCGAACGAATACGCGTTATAATTTTATTTGTTTTGACAACTGAATTTAGATATTATGTTGCTTGTGATTTCTGACATTCTGTGTGGACGGCATACAAACTCATCAATGCGAATCCTGTTTGTGTTCTACAGCGAGCCTTTGTTTTCGCGTTAAAAACCGATAGCCGATGGATCAGCGCGAGCGTTAAATACATGTAATGCTCATAGTGCGTCGCATCTTATAAGCATATCTTTTAAACTCTTCAGATTGGCTTTCTTCTAGTCTAACATGGCTCCGCTGTATGAATACACCTGACCTTTCACAAACCCTTTGAATTTTTAAAGTCTATCGCAGATCATTGGCTAGCTATTAATAAACTGTCTGGCTTGCATCTAGCTATGACGTCACAAGGCTTTACTCCTCCGTAAGGAGATTTTGATAGTTTACAAATAGTTTAGTTTGACAAATTAATGCACTCCTTACATATTAGACGAAGCGGCTTCGATAATATCTTCCTTTTAAATGCTCATTTATAGGGGTTTTATTTCAAACTCGAAATATAATACGAAAAGTCGCCGCTGCGAAGTTGAAGGAAACCGTGGGACACAATCCTCTTTGACAAAAAATGAAAACGGCAAATGATGTCTCTCTAAGTCCTGGAAAATCGCTTGAAAATTTAATATTAGTGCAGACAGCACTCGTCCAAGTGGAAATAAGAAGTAAACAACCGGCCAAGTGCGTGTCGGATCACGCACGATGAAGGGTTCCGTAGTTGGGATGAGTTTAACCCAAGAACAAACTTAACATTGTAGTTGAAAAACAAGTTCAATACATTCCAACTGCAAATGTAAGTTGGTCGACTACTACTCGTTAACTTGTGAAGCCTTCTGTATAACTGTGATAGTTTTCCTTTTAACTTAGTTATATATTCTTCAGCCGTGCATTTTTTTACAAATCCAAAAACAACCATTTACCTGCCAAGAGGGGGGGGGGGGGGCACTGTAACAAAATTTGCTCTTTAAAGCTTATACGCAATCAGATCCCCGAATCGAAAAATGGTTTTCTCAGACCCGTAATATTTAGGAACGACCTATCCAACGATACCCCACACCATGGGATAGACGAGAAAAAAAATATCATGCCAAATTACAGCTTCCTAGTACTAAGAGTCTAAGCTAAGCCGCGGACAGACATGGGCATGGCGAAACTATATGGGGTTATTTGTTGACTACGGAACCCTTAATATGGACGGATAAACACCTGCGCTGGTTCGGTTATAAATAAAATATAAAAGTGCGCCTTAACGCAGCGCATCCAAGTGAGGTGTTCCTTTATATTATTTTCTATTTAACGGATCTAATGAAGGAATAGAAATATTTCTAGATACGCGAGCGCGGTAATTTCCGGGTTTCGAAGGCAAATGAAATTCAATTATCCTTTGATCGGTCAGCAAGCGTAACGGGTGTTTGGAAAATGAGGCTAGTAAGATGGTTTCTAGCGGTTATTACTTTACATATTGGGTACATGTTACTTTGACGTTTTAATTTTCGAATCCGTTCATGGTCTACGCCAATATCCGATGGATGGCGTAAATGTAGTGGGCTGAAAATAACTCGACTAAAGTAAATGATTAAATAATCGAGTAATTAACTGGAAAAAGATCTTCCTATTGTCATCAACAACAATTATAGCGGCATTTATATCAACAACGCGCCCGCGGGTCCATCATGCGAAATGTCAAAAGTAGACAAATCAATTTTGAGTTTCACAAAACGGTTGGCGCCCGCAGCATTGTCACTTAACAAAAAATCTATAAACAATTTTGGGTTCGGCTTCCAGTCTAACCGGATGCAGCTGAATACCAGTATTTTACATGGAGCGACTGCCTATCTGACCTCCACAATCCATTTGCTAGGTAACACGATACCCCTTGGTGAGACTGGTTGTCGAGGCTTTCGGGCTTGTGACGACTCGTAACGACTGTTAAAGATCCAAAAATGACAGCCGGGACAAACGGCTTAACGTGCTTTCCGAGGCACGGAGGGGTCTCGGTATGTAAAGATGGTCACCCATCCACGGACAGACCGCGGCAAGCGTAGGTTAACCTGATCGATTGACCCGTGCGGCTCTTACTACTTAGCCACGAGCCCCTCCCAAAAACATTGAATAAAAAAAATAACAGCTTCATTCATAGATATAAGAAAGTACACAGGGTGTAAGGGATAGCCCTTCGCAAACTAATAGGGTGCATTCAGCTCCTTATTTTGAATCATTTTCCACCGGAAATATTCTCAGGATTTTTTTTCTCGTATTTTCTGTTACTATTCCTTTATTTCGATGTACATTTTGTGTACGCAGCACTCCAGTTATACAAATAAAACAGCTGAAATAAAAAAATCAGCAATGGATGTTGAAATACTCGGCGGCCGAAGGCTCGCTGCGCTGCCGTTTGCTACGCGCTTTTTGCCACGGTAACGATACATTGCGTGTGAGGTAATAAAACAAGTCGGGTTTATTGGATTCCCATAACATTCCTGAAATAATTTCATGTACCGGTCATCTTTGTATGATATACTGAATTCACCCCATCAGCCTGCGGAGGGCTGTCCCTTACACCCTGTATATCTGTGGCTTCATTTTATAAAATGAATGGTGGAACAGTATTATTTCAAATAGAGCCTAATTAATTGGAACTATTTAAAATAGTGAAATGCTGAGTAAACACTACTTTGGAAATTGAGGCGTGTCCCATTAGCACAAAAACATTAATTGAACTAAAACGTATTACGATTCTTCGAAATAATAATTTGTTACGAATGTATTCAAAATGCAATAAATAATTCTCAATTTCTTAAATCCCGTGACTTAATCGGCATATTTATGATTCCGGGATTTTAGAGGAGGTATTATCCACTCTATGTTACTTACCTTCTCGAAGTTTAGGTAAATATACTCACCTATTCCAACTTCTGATAATAAGCCTTACGTCGCCTTGCTTGTTTCTACCAGTTACATCTAATATAATCGAGTTAAAGCTTCGATCAATCCTTGGTTGCGTAGAAATTTCTTCATGAAAGACAGCTCAACATATAGATTCCCTGAGAGCATTCCCTGTAATTACGAGGGCAAGAGCCAATTAAATTAAGATTAGTGGAAAGAAATTGCTCTACTTCGATTTCCTCGAAGGAAAAACTAGCGAATACTTTTTCTGCAATGGTATCGATCATAGCATCTAGAAAAATCACTGCGTCCGTCCAAGTATTTAAAAGGCTTGTACTTTTAAATGATCCAATTAAGTCTGAAAATAAACACACGGTTTCCGATCACTGCTGGTTGGCTTTACCTCTGGCTTCGCTTGGGGCAGTGAACTATGTCGTTATATATCAAGTGAATGTTTATGAATGATTACTCTATTTTTTATAAAATCCTCGTTAACTTGTTTACTCTTGTAATGTATCTTGCATTGTTTGTTTTGAAAGCGTGGACAGCTGCGGGACAATTGCGTAACACACTAACCCCGCGTCCTATTTAAAAGTGATCGTCGCGTGAATACACGATCGTTCGAACTTTTCGTTTGGTGAACCGGAACGCGTGGTCGCGCCGACAGAGGGCGCTTCCCACTTTTCCGAACAAAAAGTGACATCTGCACGCAACCGATCGCGTATTCGCGGTACGATCACTTTTATATAGGACGCGCCTTACAATAGGAATCGGTTTCGTTTTGACAGTTCAACAACATTCATTGCATTATTTACGTTATTTATTATTTATTTATATATACTTTATTGTACAGCAGATTATACATTACATAAAGATACATCTTAAACTACAAAATATACAATTGGCGGCCTTATCGCATACTGCGATCTCTTCCAGGCAACCTTGGAATGGACAGTGATTTTCTGGACATTAAATGGGGTTGTTCTTAGTGCAAATAAAACGTATATAAGTACAATATACTATAATAGATACACAGATACATACATATGCTATATAGTAGATAAATATGCCATCACTACATAGTACAAAACAAAGTCGCTTCCCGCTGTCTGTCTGTCCCTATGTATGCTTAGATCTTTAAAACTTCGCAACAGATTTTGATGCGGTTTTTTTTACTAGATAGAGTGATTCAAGAGGAAGGTTTATATGTATAATACATGCATAATATAGTAGAGAAACACTGATAACTTTAGAGGTTTCTAATGTGAAACAAACACATTTTTTTGCGCTTACATTGCAAACGCTGGCTGAACCCTACGAGATAGATCAAAATAATGTACTACAGTATTGTACACCTTAAAAAGGTCTACAAAAAAGTCCGCGATGGTATATGTCTATCTCTTAGGGATAACCCACAATAACCATTTTTTATCCTTTACTTTTTACGAGAAATAATGGCTTATTTACGAGCGATTTTAAGCAATACAGCATAAATCCTTACCAAATTAAGTACCTTAAATACATTGTGCATGTAATATAGATCAATATGGCCCTTTACAGCATGTAATTTAAATGAATATTTTCGAAGATATTACAGATTTAAAAGGCATGCGGGGGGCCGGCGGCGCGTGCCTATAAATCGGTTAAGTAGGCACGACGGCCACTCTTGGCCAAATGGCCAACTACGAGATGCCATAGTTAGGAAAAAACGCGCTTCGCCCTCCCTGTAGCACTTTATGATTAGCAGCGATCGCACGTGTTTATCGGAGCTCTCTAGCGAGGAAAATAACAATTATTACTTATAAAAACGTGCTTTTCAGCGCGACAACGTAATCCATACTTTAAGTACGTTACGATAAATTAAAATATATATATATTCGAAATTGTATGATAGTATTTAAATACTAAAGTGAATTCTTTTTTAAGACAAAACGTGCTTTTCAGCGCGACAATTTTTACGAAATTGTATGTTCGTACTTTAGTCGGTATTAAGGTTAATCTTTAAACTGCACTTATAGTAAGTACATTAGGTTAGATAGGATTCGATTAAAAACCATAATTTATCAATTGTATTTCTTCTATTAAGATCTTCGTTTTAATTTAGAGTCAAGGCAATTTAGTATTAGGGCAAGTATTTTTAATTATCGAAAATCGTAGTTTAAGGTAAGGTATTTAAGTTAAAAAAAGATCAGCATAGAATAGGTCTTTTGTTGTTGAGAATTTTTGATTATCTGTAGTATACAGGGTGTAAGGGACAGCCCTCCGCAGACTGATGGGGTGACTTCAGTATATCATACTAAGACGACCGGTATACGAAATTATTTCAGGAACGTTATGGGAATCCAATAAACCTGATTTGTTTTATTACCTCACACGCAATGTATCGTTACCGTGGCCAAACGCGCGTAGCGAACGGCAGCGCAGCGAGCTTTCGGCCGCCGAGTATTTCAACATCCATTGCTGATTTTTTGGTTTTAGTTGTTTTATTTACATAAATGGAGTGCTGCATACAGAGAATATAATTTTACATTAAAATAAAGGAATAGTAACTGAAAATACGATTAGAAAAATGACAATTTTCATGAGAATATTTCCGGTGGAATATGATTCAAAATAAGCAGCTGAATGCACCCTGTTAATTTGCGGAGGGCTGTCCCTTACACCCTGTATTTAGTTTAGTATAGTATCAGCATTGCACCCGTGCGAAGCCGGGGCGGGTCGCTAGTATAATATATACATAGATACATACATACTAAATATGTAAGCAACGAAAACAAAAGACGACTGTCAGCCAGCAGCGAGAACAAAATCACAACACGTTACGTACGTTGTTGGGCAGATACATTTTCGAACATATGAAGCAATGGATTAGCAATTTGCTTCAACATCATTTAGATTGTGAGATAGTTGTTACGCAAATAAGGTGCAGGTTCACTTAGGTAGCAGTTACCAATTACTAATTAATCCAACATCTAAAACTTAGCTTTATTTACACAAAAAACAATAGTACCTACATAGTTTTTATCCCCGCTTTGTATTGGACTCCATGAATACCGTATTGATTTCAGCTAGAGATATCGAGATCTGGTATCAGTGTAGTTTGTAAATACTATGTAGGCTATACGTGAAGAGTAGGTATGCAGCGAAGACAGATTGAGATATTCTTATCGTCCAACAGCAGAAAATATTCAATGCTTTCTTGTAGTGCGTAGGCTGCATATCCTCAAAGGAAATGCGGATGGATGGTTCGTAGAATAGTTATTTATGCTATACCTACAAGTGCGGAAAGTAGGTGATTTCCGGTGTATAAGTCAACACGAGTCGGAAATCATCTTACGCTCTTCCGCTCTATCATACAACGTTTTACTATGCATTGTGCGAGAAAATAAAAAGTAGTAAGTAAGTAGTAGGGACCTCTGTTGTTGGTTGCTTAGATGTTGACACCTCTGTTTTAGCTTGCTCTGTCATGCGACAGAGCAAGTTACAACAGAGGTGTTGTAGCTTGCTCTTAAGTATCAATCAATTCAGCCTGTCGCAGTGCACTGCTGGACATAGGCCTCTCCCAGGCTACGCCACAACATCCTGTCCTCCGCCTTCCGCATCCAGTCTGTCCCAGCCACCTTCTTAAGGCCGTCGATCCATCTATCTGAGGGGCGTCCCACACTACACTTGCCGATACGCGGTGTCCACTCCAGGACTAGTCTGCTCCACCAACCATTGGTCTTTCCACAAACATGGCCAGCCCCACTTCAGCTTGCTTACTCTGCAAGCTATCTCGGTAACTCCGGTTCTTTTCCGGGTAACTTCATTTCTGATTTTATTCTGCAAAGAAACCCCGAGCATAGCCCGCTCCATAGCGCGCTGAGCGACCTTGAATTTTTGAACCAGCCCGACTGGCCCGACCTCGTAAGTATATTGCATTTAATCCATGTTAGTTATGTAGATATCGTGTTCACAGGAACTCAGGTCCTAGAAGCAGAAAAATGTGGGGTATATAACTATTACCCTTGTCATGAATAGTGCTAAAGTATGTGTTTAAAGTTATGTAAGTGCTAATTGATGTAACACATGAGTACACGCCAATGAAGTGCCAACATCAACAACTTTTCGGAATTCTCCTGTAACTTTGTGTAAAATATCTCGCTTGAGTAGTGCGCCGCTCGGAGTTCACAACTTCATGTAGTCGCATGCCAGGGATGCAATACATACTTGTAAGTTCGTCATATCAACTGGCGACTGGAGCTCTACTTGTTGCATAGTTTCCTGAGCCGAACTTTTACTGGTTCTGTAAGAACGTCGCTTTTGGCCTTGGTCGCGCGGTGCCTTTTTTTGACTTCTCCCGCTCTTTTACTGACCCGTGATCATTCAGTTACCTGTGCCGGGGCCACGGTAACTCTTTCGAACATCCCGAGACCCTACGGAGCGCTGCTTATCTTTAAGTTTTGAACTTTGTGATGCAGATGTGTTTTTTTGATTAGCACGCGTAGTTTCGCGACTTATAAAGTAACATGTGAGCGGAATGTTTTGGCTCTTAGTACCTTTTTCTCTCGCGTACGAGGTCACACGCAAAAAGCCTAATCTGACATGCTTATAGACGAATAATTTATCATACGCAATAGAGCGACGTCCGGATTTTTAAGAATATATTTTCTTTTAACGATGCGACGGCCGGTTATTAAACTATTGCCCATGATATGTTGAAATAAATTTTGTAATACTTTTACAGACACACATAAACTCACGCCTTTTTGCCACGAGGGTAGGTAGAAACTACAGAACGTCACCTAGTACGATCCTTACACACTCCTTTTGCTTCGTTTACGTTCATACATTTGGTCAATACCCGCGCCTACGCATTATTTTTACCATCTTACAATATATTTATAACCAAAGAGACTCGAGGCTCATGAGACATATAACTAGGTACGCCAAGCGCTCAAGGTACGCCTACTCTTTGTGGATTCATTGACGGCGTGCTTCATGAGCCATGACAGACCAGGTACTTCTTTACAAAATCTTTAACGGCTTGCTAAATGCTCCCGACCTTTTGACGGATGTAAGTATAGCTGTACCTCGACGTAAAGCTCTAAGATCTGTTCGCGAGACCGTTACCTTCGCCACAACTTCAAGTCGTACTAACCATTGTAGCAACGCACCCATGAATCGACTAATGGGAAACACTCTTTCTGTCAATTCCGTACGAGGCTTTTATCCAGCTCGGAGTCTCAAGGCCTTTGTGCGATACGAGCCGTTAATTAATAAAAATTGTTTGCACTTCTATTTTCTACATTCTCAGCCTTTTTTTGTTATATACTACTCATTGTTTTTGTGAACATAGCGCATTTTCGTTTTTTTTTCATTATTATTGTAATCTATTTAAGTAATTAAACTAATGTTACCTACCACGTCCCTTAATCATTAAACTTTAAATGCCGATGTTAGGCATAACAACAAACTAACAAAGATATATCTGACAATTTTATTCTCTAAAAAGTTTATGAAGATAGAATTCGAACTGTGAATTCAACAGTAGCGCTTGTTACTGACTCAGCGTAAGGTTTAAGTTTGAGCTCTGCTTTGATTTCCCTTTCTAAATTTTCCATGACGTTCAGTTTATTTATGCGAAATTTCTTGTTGAACAGTACGCCGTAAGCAATGTTGTCAAACACGTGCCTTTGCTCAGTACCTACATAATAAACGGACGATGTGGACGTAGCTTCTACCCGCAACTCCGTTTGCGTGAATGTCGATAAATAAAATATGCAAAGTTTCCTGGCAAATTTACAAATTCAATTTCGTTAAAAACGGAACGCTCTTTTCTATGGGATTATTGTATGAATTATTGACATTTTCACAGGACCTCGCGCAGGACCTTTAACATTGTCCTATACATGCTTTTAGTTAATTTGATTGCCAACATAATTGGTTATAGCAGCGCAAACCCTTCGCATTTATGAAACAAAGCGATATGCACTTTGTGATCTGTGATATGTAGCGCGCGCATCGCAAGTCGGGCTTAGCGCACCTGAATTCAGCCCGGTCGCTGGGCCGCCCCAACTTTCCCGCTCTCGCTTTCAGCCTCTCCGCGAGGACGCGCGTACTGCACTCCGGAAAATTATTATTTTTCCACGGAGATCGAGTGTTGGTTTACTCAATTTTAAACGTTTCAGTTTTAAAAGTTAGTTGTTTTGTTATTTTCATAATTACTTTCACCATGTTTGTTCCATATCTTGCTTCTGATCGGTCTTTTAGTTATTCCTTTTATGTGTATTGTTATTTTTTTGTTTATTATTTTCTTAATAACTTTGATTGTTGCTTTTCGTCGTCATTTTTTTGACTTGCTGCAAGTTATTTTTGTGAGCATTTTATATATCTTCGCGCAAACATAATTGATAAAGTTTTTCAACATATTTATGAGCTGAAATGCTGAAAAAAAATGATCAGAAAAAGCTGAAATAGAGTAAAATGCTATCGATGTTATTATGCTTTGCGCGATGAAAGTTGTTAGAAAGATGAGAATTTGGGCTCATGGACCAGACGGGGCGATAAGAGATCCACCTTATGTCCACCATAGACCACCCGTCAACCTAGTGAGTATAATAATTATATTTTTTCTACTTTTGCATAGTATTAGTTTTCCTATGGTGCTGGTGCCGGTGCTTTAGGGTGTTGTGGTCGGCTGGGTACATTCAGATACCCGTAGTCGGCGTTCGGATTAGGCACGGGAGGTGGGAATGACAGAGTATTGTAACTTTTTAAGAATGTATTTATTTATAAGAATTTATTAATACGTAGTATTTTTAAACTGCTCACTCTATAAACGAAAACTGGTTTAGCTTTTTAAAAAATTGTCAATATAATAAAGTTTTCATTGTTTGGTTTTTATAAAGATTTTTTTTAAGATTTGCTTTAACCTAATTTAACCGAACGCTTGTTCGGGGTTAGTAGACATTTTTAAATATAACTTGTAATATTCATTAAAATATAATTGTAGTGGCAGTTCTTTACCCTATTCCTTGTTTCTCGTCCTCGAGACCGAGCGCGCGAAATTACTATATACTCCCGGAATCCCTAAATCGAGTCTCCCTCCGTGCATTTTTATGTTAAGGCCTAAAACATCAAAATTATGAATGCCAGAGAAAAAGTTTTTATACTGTTTTGAAGTTGACAATTCTGTATCACCATTGTTCCAAATGACATTGTCAAAAATGGCCTATGAATCGACACGTATGAAACCTTTACAGTAATCTAGTTATTTTTATATAATTTACATTACAAATAAATTACAATAGAACGGACACTTCAGAATTTCGAAATCATTTTTAAAAAGTAATTCACTTCGGTCTTAGTCCCCGGCGCCATTATTTTTTGTTTCAATTTGACGTTTTGAATAGGCAAAGGGTATTGTAGCTCATACAGCCATTTCTTTGTACCCAGTGGTATAGTGTGAACCGTAATTACAGAACTCAGTACGTCTACCATGAGTTGTTATCGAAAACCTACTCGCTAGTGTTAAAGTCGCTAGCGTATTAACGTGGATCGAATAGATTTCGATAATGCTTGCACCATGAGATTTACGGAGTCATAAGCAGGCGCTCGCGTAAGCTCGATAGATCGTGTCGTCTAGCTAACTTCACTCCTTATGTTTTGTTTCCTTCTTTCTCAGTAATAAGAAGAGAGGCTCCCATGTCGTCTATTCAATTTGTAATTTGGTTTACGTTGTGTGGTTCGCGGCGTTTTTGTCTTAGATAAGCCAAGCCACTTGAAACTTTAAAAGTGTAATAAATTAGCTAAGCTCAAGTGTCGTAGGTAATAAAATGCAACATTATTCAATAATATGCACAAATCTTCAAATGCTTCTTTAGCGAGTCTGTAAAATTTGATAAACTTTCTTTCACTTAGGTATATTTTCCAATTGGTATCCAACATTACTTCTCATTTTGGCTTGAAATTCACGTTATTTACGTTGTTGGTCTTCAAATTCAGCGGCCACTAACATATTCCATGCTAAACAAGTTCTTCCAGGCTTTATTTTGACTGTAATAGACTGAAAAACGTATATAATTATAATGTAAACATATGTTTCACACCTCAAAACGCTAGTGAGCTACGTAACTACTATCGCAAGCGTATTTTTCGATAGCGTCTGTCGAATTAGTGACTCATGGTGTAGTTTTGTATGGTGACACCTGAAAAACGTCAGTGACTGTCGAATAGATTACGTTAGGTTTCTTACCTATCGAAATCTATAGTGCTCATGGTAAGAACTTTAATTCTTTTTGTGACCGCTAGGGGCGCTGTACAATATGTCATACATATTGGTTACGGAGACGCTAGCGAGTTTTGTCTGTGTAAACTCATGGTAGAGCTACAGTACTCTCAGCGCTGTGTGAAACGAGCAACATCGACATGTCAGTGTCATCATTGACAGATGACAGTTTGACTTTTGGGTAAACAAGCGAGATTTTACTACAAATATAAACTCTCGCTTGTTTTTTGTTTTTGTGTGACTTAAGTCACACAAAAACGAAACAGTCCATAGCCCTAATCTTGTCATAACTACAAATAAATTAGTCTAAAGAAAGAATAATTCTTAATACCTAATATTATTTAATGAAACGTTTAAAGATAAAATCCAATGTATTTTCATTAGATAATAAACGCTAAGTTAGTATGATTCTATTGGCCTAAAATAACCTCAAAATCCAAAAGTGTTTTTACAATGCGTGTGTTGATTTTTACAATGCTCAGAAGTGTCCTTGATTTTAATTTAGTTTCAATTGATTATAAGCATTATTTAGATCACGGAAAGTATATTCACTTCTCTGTTGCTTCTTAGGCGGACGATGTATGGACGCCGAACGATGTCCTTTGAATTCACGAATTTGAAAAAGGGAAGAAAATCGGAGTTTGTTTGCTCTTAAAGAAGCAACAAGTTTTGATTACAGCATCTATAAGTCAATAGTTATTTCGTTATTTGTTCATCGAAATTGAAATTGTTTTTCTGTATTTTTTTATTTTTATGCATGATAATGCAAGGGCCATGCCGGCATGACGTTAGTATAGCAGTAATGGAATGGCCAGCAAGAAGCCCTGATATGAATCCAATAGAGCACTTATGGGATGAGCTGAAGAGAGGCGTGTTCTAGCTAATCAACCAGCTCAAGAAAGGACATGTTCAGCGTCCATACATCGTCCGCCTAAGAAGCAACAGAGATCTAAATAATGCTTATAATCAATTGAAACTAAATTAAAATCACGGACACTTCTGAGCATTTAAAAAAATCCAAAACACTTTCGAATTTTGAGGTTATATTAGGCCAATAGAAACATACTAACTTAGCGTTTATTAGTGAAAATATGTACATTGGATTTTATCTTTCGTTTCATTACATAATATTAGGTAGTCAGAACTATTCGTTCTTTATACTAATTTATTTGTAGTTATGATTAGATTAGGGCTATGGACTGTTTCATTTTTGTGTGACTTACGAGTAAGTATTGCATTTTACTACGAATATAAAATCTCGCTTGTTTACCCAAAAGTCAAACTGTCATCTGTCAATGATGACACTGACATGTTTGATGTTGCTCGTTTGACACAGCGCTGAGAGTGCCGAGTTTTGTAATTACGGTGCACACTATAGGTACCGCTGCGTACAAAGACTTGGCTGTATGAGCTACAATGCCCTTTGCCTATTGAAGACGTCAAATTGAAACAAAAAATAATGGCGCCGGGGAATAAGACGGAAGTGAATTACTTTTTAAAATGTTTTCGAAATTCTGAAGTGTCCGTTCTATTGTAATAATTGTAATGTAAATTATAAAAAAAAAAACTAGTAATTACTGTAAAGGTTTTATACGTGTTGATTCATAGGCCATTTTTAACAATGTCCTTTGCAGGAGGTAAAAACTGCCATCTCGGAAGCATGGGAGAACATACCACAGCACGTCATAGTGGCATTAATTAGTTCCTTGCCGGACTGCATAACGGCCGTCGTAAATGCTATTGGACGTAACATAAATTAAATTAAAAAAACGTTTTCTCTATGAAACCAGAAATTCTTCGCTAATTTTGTCCCTGAGAAACGTGAAAAGATGACTTATTGCAATTGAAATTGTTTTTTTTTAATATTCCGATTTCAAATTTGGAACAATGACAAACGGAAATGATACTGAGTGACTGGCTTCAAAACAACATATTTTTTTTTTACTACCATTGTTTAAAAAGAGACCTTGCAGGGTGGTTCGATTCAGGTGTCCGGGAGTGTATTAAACTAGCTGACCCGACGGACGTTGTCCTGTCCTACAAAAATCCCATAGAAAAATGGAGGTTCAGTTTTTCCCGAATTTGAACATTTGCCGATAAACTTTTCCAACTATCTATAGCAACGAATACCTAGTACTTATTTCTTTTTTATTTATATAGATTGTCTCTCTTTTCTATTGTTACCTAATTACTGTTAGCTCTTGCACGGCCGCTGCTAGCTAGTAGCGTAGTTTCGCTAGAATAGGTACCTCGCAATTGCTTTATCACTTTTGACAACAATTGCTCCCAGTAAACTGAAACTTCACGAAGGTTGAAATTAGCAGACTGTCACATAGACAAATAGACCTTGTCGGTTTATGACGTGAAAGTGACATTCAACCTTAGGGTGGTAAAACAAATAAAAGGTCGACTATACACACATTAACATAGTGGTAAGAGTTTGGTCTTAGAAAAAGAAAAGTTTAACTAATACTTGAAATTACATTTACTTTAAAGAAAGAAAATACATTTAGTGAACTACTTATAGGATTTTAAATGAAGTACCTAGGAGTACGTACATTTTCGCAAAACAAAAATCAATTTTGGTTTTAATTTTAATTTCAATTTAATTTTTTATTTCTTAACTTTTGTATTTTTGTTTGTTACCTGTCTTATTTACGTTAGTTTATTTAAGTTTTAGTTTAGTTTATTTTAGCCTAGTATATTAAATTTCAAGGCAGCAAGACATTTCAATCAATGCTATGTACGCCGTAATTGCCATGTACATTAGTCCTTTAGCTATTAAGATTATTTCTAGCATAAGTTTAATATATGTGATGTGACTGTGCTTTTTTAAATAAATTAATAAATCAACCTGTCTTGCCTTTTGCAATAATGTTCGGGTCGGCTTGCAGTCTAACTAGATGTACCTGAATTCCAGCATTTTGCACAGAGCGACTGCCTATCTGATCTCCACAACCCAGTTACTGGGTAAAACGATACCCCTTGGTAAGTCTGGTTGTCAGGCTGTCGGGCTTCTGACTATTCGGTAACGACTGTCAAAGATTTTCGCAATACATTTCATTTATCTGGTGGAATATCACGGCCCGTTTATGTTGAACTCTCGCTTATATTCAAACGTAGGTAACATACGTTGTAAATTTGATTGGACAAGCTCACTGAGAACTTTCTCCATAGCACATGTACGCCCACTGGAAATCATATTACTTACTAGGAAATGACAGAAAATACGTGCACAATAAATATCAATGATATTAATTTCATATTAAAGCAGACAATGTTCCTACATAAAGGAAGGTCTTTACGAGAGTACACAAGGATAATACTATATGAACAATTCTAAATTGAATAGTATAAAGTCTTTTGTAGTTGGATTTGCAAAGTTAAAGTCCTTTGTAGTAATTATTTTAACTAATAAAATCATCCAAGCGAAATAAGGTGTAGGTGACAATTAAGTTACCTATGTACAAAATTTGTCTACAAAATCATGATACATAATTGTACGTTTTTACCGTGTTTGGCACGTGTCTCTTTTCCAATTCCAGATGTTGGTCGAAGAACTGCAAAACAAACGATTGTATCTTGTGCCGAAATGTGCATTTACAAATGTGTACAAATTAAAGTCAAAGTAAGAGTTATAATGCATTACTGTACAAATCAGAGATTTTGGTATTTGACTGAAATTAAATGATGTTTATTTCTTTAAGTAGATCTTCTAAGGCACTTTTACACGTCAGTTACTACTTTTAGTTAGTTTTACACGTCGACTAGTATTGCATGGGGGATCGGGTCAGCCTCCCGCTACGTTTAGCTGCCAGGGCAGTAGAACATAGCCAGCCAGGTCCGTTCGCGCGAAAAAACTTCTCCTTTTTTGCCTTTGAGTATCTCTCGTCTCGTCTGTGTCTACATACCCTCTGGCCGCTGTTGTCCAGTGCGTTCACTGCATTCATAGATAGTTCAAAGCGGACGTCATAACAGGTGCTTTGATAACTATGCTGATGGAGGGTAACAACGATATCGAGTGAAACGCGAACCGGAAAATACAGTATAACTAATTGGTAAACTGATTTGTCCACACCATAAGCTGCGGGATCAAAGCCCACATTGATATGTACCATATGTATTTAATAATAGCTTTAACAGCTACCGACCTATTGTTTAGGCATCTACTTGATGATATATAAACATAAGTATAATAAACCTAGTCAGGATTAAATATCATTTTTACACAATAAATGAACACGGGAAATGCTTAGTTTTAAAGAACATATTTTTTATTGGAAACCGTTGTAAAAGAAATTAATTAAGCCGTTCTTATTTCCGCAACGCGGCAGGAAACCAAACGGTCTGATAAGAAAATGCAACTCTTATTTGTTTTTTTAGTTCTATTTTTGTCTATTAGCGTTCCGTTACAGATGGCTCTTTACGTTTACTAAAGCAAACAAAACACGCTTTTACGAAAGGGGATTTCCCTGGTTTCTGCAACACAGTCATTGTCATCATTCTCCCACCCTTATCCCAATTTATTTGGGGTCAGCTCAACACGGTTTTTTCCAAAAATATTGCCAAAAATATCTAATATCGTGTTATGTACTTAAGTGTTAAAATGTTAAGTTCGGTCTCCTGTATTAGTGTTAGCACTTTCATTACTATTCTACCTAGAACCGGTCGATGCGTTAGGGATATGCAACATTCGTTAGACGGGACTACGTAAAACGAATTAGTCGGAGACTGAGTAAATCTTTGTGGTTACAGTTCAGGCGCAAAGCGTGGGTTGACAAATGAATTCGGAGGCCGTCCGGGTGTTACGGGCGGCCTGAGGCGAGGGGCACGGGAGCGGTCCTGTAAAGGGGAGCCATAGCAATAGGGAGGTTCGTTCGAGGGGCGGGGCCTACAGCTATTCGGAAGGGCTAGAAAGGAACGTTTGTTCCCCTGATATAATAAGACGTTAGTGGTAGGGATAAACATGGGCACACGGAAACTTAAAAAATGTATAGTTCATGTAGCCCAAAACGATGTATTATGTATGTACTTTATAAATTCCAGTACTTAATAACTTTCCAGAATTACAAACCGTTTCAACAAAATATCATATTTTATTCCGAGTAAATAATTGAAATTCCATTTAAAGTTCAAATATACGTATTACGTACATATATTCATTCACCAGAATTTCCTGAACATTCCTCCGCTGTTTCACAACAATTTTATTGTACATGGGTTTAATTAACAACTGTAGTAACAATAAAATACAGAGCTGACCTATATAGCTTATAAAGCGAATTTATTTATGTTTTACTTTCGTGTAGCGAACTCGTGTAAAATCGCATCCAAAAACATTCTGGGTGAAGCTTGTATGAAACCACACAAATATATCATTTCTATCACAGTTGAATGCTAAAAACAATCGGATTGTGGCTGTGTCGTGCCGTCGGCCGTGTGTTCTACGTACGTAAAGGCTCCTGCAAACAGGCGCGACACGCGACGCGAATCGCGCGCGACACAAAGGCACCGTTCGTCGCGTGACACGCGGTGCCTTTGTGTCGCGTCGCATGTCGCGCCTGTTTGCAGGAGCCTTAACGGGTAATATTTTCAGCCAGATGTAGGGACTGGCGCCGTCGTTGATCGGCTCGGACGCCTTCATTCTTTTACGTTCCCGGCACCGCTTCACTCTGTCATTTGGTGTTTTATGGGTATCATTGGATTGCTCTTGAGAAGCCCTTTCGGACCGTATACGACCTTTTTATTTTGATTTGGCTTTTTGACGAATATTGGCCGAAATTGCATTATTACCCGACTGCGGCGAAGCCAAAAAAGGAGGGTTATGTGTTTGACCTGTATATATGTATGTATGTATGTCCGTCCCTATGTTCCCTAGTAACTAATAAACGGCGGAACCGATTTCGACGATTGACATGTCCTTGGCTTCGTCTTTATTGCGCGAGTGTCAGTGGGTATATTAAAATTATAAAAAATCAAAATGCCGGATTATTGGCGCCAAAATGTGTTTAAAAAAAATTGCAGATTGAACACCAAACTGTATCCCCCTATTTTGTTATCATTAGTTTTCTGAATGGCCTCCCACTCAACATCTGCCTAGTCTATTCCAAACGACGTTGTGGTCGGCTTCCAGTTTAACCGGATGCAGCTGAATACCAGTATTTTACACGGAGCGACTGCCTATCTGACCTCTACACCCTAGTTACTGGGTAATACGATACCCCTTGATAAGACAGGTTATCAGATTTTCTTGCTTCTGACGACCTGTAACGACTGTCAAAGATCCACGATTGACAGCCGGGATCAACGGCTTAACGTGCATTCCGAGGCGGAGTCTTGGTATGTAAAGATGGTTATCCATCGATGGATCAACCTCGGCAAGCATAGCTTAACCTGATTGATCGACCCGTGCGGCTGTTATTACTTAACCACAAGCCCCTCCCACTATGGAAGCATATTTATGAAGACGTAATCACGTCAAAAGCATCGAGCATTTTCCCGTACTTTAACATGCTATGTAAAAATAATAGTGTTAACCTAAATGGCTCTTAATCAACTCCAGTGAGAAGTCTATGTGTTTCAACTACAAAAGGTGGCGAACGCTGTTAGAGAAAAGCAGCCAAAACGTCTTGAAGTATCATTACTCATTACTTCACGATAATATAAGACCACTTTTATAGCGAATGTGACCCGTAAATTACTAGAAAAGCTCGGTTGGACGACTATACCTCACCCACCTCATCGCCCTGATCTGGCACCTTCCGGCTATCATCTTTGCCGGGCTTTAAAACAGCATCTTCGTAAAAAAAATTGAAAATTTCGGTGACCTAAGAAATGAACTTGCCTATTTCTTTGCCTATCAACCACTTTCCTTCTGGCCTAAGGGTATTGAAATTTTGCCTAGCAGATGGTTACATGTTCTCGATAATGATGGTGATTATATTGTCGATTGATTGTTTAAATAAATAACTATAAAAAAAAAAAAAACATTTTAAAGTGGGAAAAATAATTATGCAACAACCCAATAAAAACCTTGCAAAATTCACTTGCGGCGAATTATTTGAGCAACTTGTATTTTTTTTTGAACAAAAGTAATGAAATAACATGAAATATTATTATTGCACATATATAATATAAGTAATAGCTAGTTATTTTTTTTTAACTTCATCTAGGTGGATTATGTTAGGTAAATCAAGCGTTAAATACAGCTCTTTTGCGCTCAATAACATTTCGAGTTATGTCTGTGTGCTTACTTTATGGCAATAAACAAAAATCTCTAAAAAGTAAAGAAAATAATATGGATTGGCCTTTTAAGTTTAATATAAGTTGTAGGTAATATTTTGATCAAAGCGTCCTCGCGTTGGGGGACGGCTAATATTGCAAAATGCCGAAAAATGTTGCCGCGCGCCTTTGACAGTTTGCTTTGTTTACCTCGCGTCAATGTGGCGCCATCTGCTGTCTCAGTTTTGCGTAATATTCCCTATTAGGTGGAATCTAATTATACTGGCTCTAGAGCTACTTACTATCTTTCCGAAATAGGTAGCTGAATTTGTGAGCTTAGACAAAATTTTGAAAGCGGTTAGTTTCGAAACCGATTTTTTTTTTGTGAAAAGCTTGTGGCACTTTATCCTTTCTCGTAAAAAAGCATTTTTTTTATTTACCAAATAAAGTACGGTTTTTGTTGCAAAACTGAGCCATAAAACTCGTTAATGTTTTATATTATTTTATGTTTGTGAAAGTTCGAAATGAGTCTTCAAAGTCTTTGCTTGATTATTGGCAACGAAACACATTCTTTTTACACGTTCATGAATTTATACAGGAATCGGTCACTTATAAACCTCAACTAAGTAATTACAAAATATCCTCAAGCTCAACCAAATAACGAGAATGCAACAGTAACTGCACATCTGCGAAGAGATATCAGGAATCACAAGTAACACAATTATGGCCGCTCCGAAATTGCAGTATCGTAGAGCGCCCCGAAATTCTTCGGTCGCTCGATCGCCGGTCACACGGGCGGCTGGTCGCGTCGGCAACTGGATTAGATTACCTACCACTTCACCGAACTCGCGTTATCATGTGATAAACGTGAGCAATGCTACAGAAGCAAGTTAGGTATTTAGTCGAGAATTAATTAAATGTGCGTTACATTTGATTTAGATTGAGACTGTTAGGGACTGCGGGCGATTAAAGGGCAGTTCTATGAGCTTGGAGATACTTAAACTTATGCCACTTAGTCATGATTAATACCTACTAACTTATACCTGTTATAAGGGCCCGGCGCACGTTTGGCGAGGCACAGCGCAGCGCGGTTGTCACTGCCAAACAAATATCAACTTTGCGTGCCTTAAAATACAGTTGAGAATAAATAACATGAGACGCGTGCCTCTTTCTGCTTCGATGCGCTCTCGACCTAACGAAAGTTTATTTATTCTCAACTTTATATTAATTTCTACATGTTCGATATTTGATTGGCAGTGAGAACTGCGCTGCGCCTCGCCAAGTGTGCGCCGGCCCTTATCGGTAAGACCCAATTCATCGGCTTGACATGATTAGAAATTAGAAGTGGAGTGGTACCTACAACAGAGATTGAAAACCTCAAACTCACCTAAATCTTACGATGACTGAACAGTCAAGTAAACAATAAAAGAAGCGCATTACTTACTAAACCCTTCTGATAGACACAATTAGGTTTAAAGAACTTTATAAGAACTTAAAATAACAGTTCGCTTACAATGAGATACTTAAGTGATTACAACTAGTACTATTAACATTAGTTACCTCTAGGGTGTTGGAGACATTATATTAGTATTATTCTGTTTTAGACTAAAACTATTTGTACTTATTTATTCTGTGCTAAAACACAGATTAAGGCACCACACCACAACACCTGAAGTAAACACAACTCAAGACAACAAACACTATCATATCAACATCTGGGTTCGTATTTCTGAACCAAAGGGGCTAGATATCGTACCCACGCACTTCCTCGCTCGAACTGTTGTGGGTGCTATCTGTTCCCAAAATTATCTTTAAGTTTTAATAAAATACTTTACAAACTTTCCAGTTAGCTATCAGTGCTGAATGGAAGCCGATACCGAATTAGAGATAAAAGCTAAATTACGAATTTAAAAAACTCCGGACACAAAGAAAAACCTGTAAAAATAATATGTATTGGCCCTTTAACCCAATCAATGCGGCGCACGCCGATAGGCGTATTATTTTTTAATTAAAAAATTTAAATTGTTTAATGTAAGGTGATGATATTTGTAGGTGATATTTTCATCAAAGCGTCGTCGCATCGGGGGACGGCTAGTAAAAATAGGAAGTTAACAGCATCTATCCTTTCTACTATAGCATACGTTCTTTATTGGTGGGTTTAAACCTCGTCTGTTTGGCGTTTTCATTAGCCTAAGTTACAGTTACTCCTTTAACATCAGCTAGCTTCCAGTGAAAGTCCAGTCAAAATGGGTCCAGCCGTTTCGGAGATTAGCCGGAACAAACCGATAGAAAGACAGACAAAATTAAAAAAGTACTGTATACTTTCATATGCATTTAGTAAAAAGTTGTTATTTTGACATGAATAACAGACACTTTCATTTTATCTATTTGTGTAGATTATACCTTTTAGACATTTGATGGGAAACATACAACGAAGTGCACTAATAACTTTTCGGAATCCTGCGCTTGGTAAATGGACTGTAGGTCCATCATTTTGTGTCACATACACTACCGTCCAAAAGTTTGGAAGCAGCAAGGTAAAATCAAATAAAACAAAATAAAGTCATTTCGATTTCAATGTATTGATTAAAAATTAAAATATAAACAAAAACTAATTTAAGAAGAACAAAAATTTTACATACAATATAAAATTAAATTAAATATTAGCTTTATCAGTGTCCTCCTTTTTCCTTTATTATCTTCTCGCATATTCTAGGCATTCTATTAATTAATTAATTAAAATAATCTTCATCTAATTTGTTCCATTCGCTCTCTAATAGCTTCCACAAATCTTCTGAGTTCGTAGGAGAACGATTTTCCACCCTTCTATCGAGTTCATCTCAAACAAGCTCAATGGGAGAAAGATCAGGTGATTGAGATGGCCATTGCATGATGTTTAAGACTTTTCATCTTTTTTCTTGTTCAAAAAGGTCTGGCACAGTTTAGAAAAATGCTTAGGATCATTATCCTGTTGGAAAATGAACCCAGGACAAATTAGATTTAGTCCACTGGGTACGGCGGAATTTTGGAGAATTTTCAAGTAACCTGCCTTGTTTAGTTTTCCGGCTATCCTCACAAGATTTCCGGGTTTATTGTTGCCAAAACACCCCCAAACTATGACATTACCTCCACCATGTTTGATAGTAGGCACAGTACATGCCTCTGAAGCCCTCTCTTCTTTTGACCGGCGCAAACACACGTCTATTGGATCCGAAAATCTGAAACTTTAATCGTCACTACAAAGGACATTTTTTAGGAGAAAAATAGACTAGAATGAGAAAAATAGTCTATTTTTCTTATGTCGAATTGTTAGTTTTGGTTCTTTAGCTGCAACACATCCTCTTAGTCGCGCAACAATAAACGTCTTTTAACAATTGTTTTTGAAACGGGTGTTTCTCGCGTTTCATTCAGAGCTGCGGTGATTTGTAGTGCAGTTAAGCGTCGATTCCGCTTAGAGAGAATCCTGATGAAGTGGTCCTCTTACCTTGTTGTGGATTTGGGCCTACCAGATCTCTTTCTATCTTCATTTTTCCCAGTTTCTCGTTTTCTAACAAATAGTGGACACCTTTATGAGAGAGCCTTTCTGCGATTTGACGCTCATTGTATACTTCCTCACGTAGAGTACAAATAGCGCTTCTCTGTTTGAACGTGATTTGCTTGCGTTTTGCCATTTTCAGAAGAAAAAATAAGTTCAAAGGAGTCGTCGATATCTTTCGAATACGGACAATGTTAATATCACAACTTTCACGTGCCAATGCTCCAATTGGACTAAACAGGGTCTTAAAAAGTTAAAACCACCAAATATTATCAATAAAACCACACCATTGCAACAATAAAGTACCCGACGGATTAAGTCATAAAACAAGTGTTTCGTCAAAACCTAGGAGTTAGTTAAAACTTCATGAATGTGGAATAACAATCCTTTTATTTTTATCTAAAAAATCGTAAAAGCTTGTAAAACGATAGTTTATTGCTAAAAAATTTTGCCGCCTATAGTCGGTATTCATTTGTTTTGTTTTAGACAGGTAGGTGTGCTTCCAAACTTTTGGACGGTAGTGTACATGGTTTGCTTTCAAAGCTTTCCGAGTACTTGCCTATACCTACTAATTGTTGGATAGTAATACCTTTTCATTGAGAACTACTGTTATTACGAGTGATAGAACTCTAATGGATTTATAGAATAGTTTGTGAAGTTGAGTGCAGACGTGTCCTTTTATATCTATGAAAGTGTACGTATTATTAAGTTTAAAACAAAAGTGTAGTTTTGTTCACGTAAATGTAGATTTTGTCGTCAATTTTCTATTTCTGATATCTGGATTAATTTCAATGCTCGCTTTAGGAAATCGACTCGTGCTGTGTCTACGACCGCGTTCACACCAAACGTATAGTCGGTCACCAACTGTGAGAATGTATGAGAAACAACGGACAGGCAGGCGGCGGTTGAAGTAGTTTTTTTCGAATTCATACATTTTGAAATTTAAACTGGCTGGCAGGCTAGTTGAGTTTGGTGTGAACGCGGCCTAAGTTTTCGACCTAATTAAGCTTAAGCTACTGAAATAACATGCTTATAAATTAGCATGCTCTGTAGCTGTTCACGTTTGCTTGCTCAAAAATCAAATGGCTGTTGTGTTTTGAGCATATTCGAAATAAGCATGCTCATTACTAGCAATGTTTTGACACACATGCTACTAAGTAGCAATTGCTCAATAATGGCATGCTTTCGTGCCACTAATGAGCATTTATGTCCTTAGCTTAATGCGAAGTAGGGATTATTGCGAGGGCCGTCAAGTTATAGGTACTAACTGCTGTAGCGCGGGCCTGCGCGGGACGCCTTCGCACGCCCTGCAGACTTCGGCTTTATCGGGAATATACTATTAATATAATTTATATCTATTTTCTTCCGTACTTGCAAATTGCAACATTGATTAGCTCAGTATCCTTTGGAGCAAATATCAATTACGCCTGGAGCATCAGTTCAGTTCCAGTAGGTACCGCCCGGGGCGAGAACCCAGCCGAGTTAACCCTTGCAAGTGTGCACATTCGCTCGTGCATATTAGTGTGAGCTCGGAAGCTCGCGAGGCGCGAGGCGCGTGCTGCCAGTCGCGCGATAACCACCGACCACCGGACGCCGAAAGCAAACGTTGTTATTAGGCGCCACATGTTGATCACAAAGAACAACTGACCAAACGGGTCTTTCAGTACCGGTATTTTTTGAATGGAATAATTTTATAGTAAAAGAATTTCGCGATGTTTGAGTTAAAAAGTTTAAAAAATACTCCATTGAAACTGTTACTTCTTTCATACAGTCTGGCTTTTGAAGCAGCTGTCGGATGATGATTAATTACAGCAACCTCACTAAAGAGGTTCCTTTATAAAAACGTTTGAGAGAGATGTAACGTAAAAAGCAGCGATGCTATGAGCGGCAGCAGGATGCAAACGACTTGACACTTCAAGGTCTTCGTTTTGCAGATCGATTTGGAAGCATATTTCTATGCCTAGCGCCAGCTGGCAGCTGCCTAGGCTGAGTGAGGAGAATACCTTTACTATTTTGAGAGCCTTCTAATATATTATGAAGGATGTGGCAAAATCGCGTGCAGTTCTTCAGAAAAGAATAAACTACAACAATGACATAAACCTAAAACTACCGTTTGTGGTGAAATGTCCCTTCAGTTATACATGAACCACCTGGTTTTTGAAAAGTTGCAAAAATTACGGATGTTCCTCTGCATTGGCAAATTATATCATTATCTTGTCATGCTTTGAAGCCGTTACCTTTACATGTTTATTAAAATTATATTCGGGCCAAAATGATGCTGATGGCTTAATGCAACGAATATTTGGTCTGTTAACAGTCTTTAGATTTAATAATACGGCTGTTACAGCAAGTTTTGGATTATTGCGGCTCAATCCACATATAAATTGGTACAATCACTGCCAAAATTATTCACTTTGCTTGTCACACGCATAAATGAATGAAATGAAAGACATGTGAATTGTGAAAGCTCGAGTGTACTGGGGGGCTAAAACGGCCACTTTGGCAGAATCATAATAGGATAATATTATGAACTTTAGTTAAATTAATCGTAAAATGGTCACAAATTGACAATTCATAATATTAACTGCGTACAATTCATATCACGCAATTCATCTGTTTGACAGTTTTGTACAGGGGGGCTAAAACGGCCACTTTGGCAGAATCATAATAGGATAATATTATGAACTTTAGTTAAATTAATCGTAAAATGGTCACAAATTGACAATTCATAATATTAACTGTGTACAATTCATATCACGCAATTCATCTGTTTGACAGTTTTGTACGGAGATTCGTAAAATGGTGCACAAACTATGAATTGCTTTAATGTCAAATAGCAGAATCATAAGAAGTTAGTCAAAAGCAACATCTTACAATTCTTATTGAAGATTTTGTGAGGATATATTGTAATGGCAGATTTAGACATTTATGTAAATTTCCTTGAGAACGCACATGTTACGGAGATCATTTTATATCGCCGACGAAGTGTAGCTTTTCAGAAAATGAAAATAGCTTTTGAAATGCCGGACCTAGAGTTTGTTGGTACCTATTACCTAGGCTACTTTCATTTTCTGAAGAGCTACAC
The DNA here is from genome assembly GCA_947568875.1 of Fissipunctia ypsillon. Taxonomy (NCBI): domain Eukaryota; kingdom Metazoa; phylum Arthropoda; class Insecta; order Lepidoptera; family Noctuidae; genus Fissipunctia; species Fissipunctia ypsillon. Next base: position 30,222,636 of record OX387643.1, read on the forward strand.
TTCGTCGGCGATATAAAATGGTATCCGTAACACGTGCGTCCTCAAGAAAATTTACATAAATGTCTAAATCTGCCTTTACAATATTTCTTCACAAAATCTTCAATATGAATTATAAGATGTTGCTCTTGACTAACTTCTTATCATTCTGCTATTTGACATTCAAGCAATTCATAGTTTGTGCACCATTTTACGAATCTCCGTACAAAACTGTCAAACAGATGAATTGCGTGATATGAATTGTACGCAGTTAATATTATGAATTGTCAATTTGTGACCATTTTACGATTATAATTATAGTTCATAATATTATCCTATTATGATTCTGCCAAAGTGGCCGTTTTAGCCCCCCTGTACAATTCAAAAGTATACTTAAATAAGTAATTATTGTGTTCAGAACGCGGTTTTTTCGTGCGTGTATCGTTTTCATAGAATTTTGGTTCAATGATTTGATCGCACAACTCGTATTATCTCCTGTGATGCTTTATGTTGGACCACTAGAAATACAGATTCTTTTAATCGCTTTTAAGTGGGATCCCCTGAACGCGTGTGCATTTGTGCAATGGTTGATGCAGCTTGCATGTCCTGCAGCCCCTGTGACCACGGGTATTATGTTAATGTTTATGAAACCAGGTGACCTTGTTTGTACAACAAAACAAAAATTACGTGCGAAAAGAATTCCCGTTGGAATATTATGAGAAATGTATTGATTCCAGAATAAAGCACCAACGGTTGACCCTTTCCGTACACTTGAAATAATGAACTACTTTATGTATTTTAACATAACAAAAGCAGAAAATAAATTATTCTGGCTTTGAAAAACCAAATAATAAATTGTCCATTTGTAAGGTTTCTGCTCAAAGTTTTAAAAAATGAAATTAGTTATACATATTATAAATTAAAGTCAGATAATAGACAGTTAGATAATTGTGAGCGTCCAAACAAAAAGGGTCCAGTTCTCGGCATTTAGTTTCCGAGATATACGCAGTTTTGTAAAGTTGGGTGAAAAAATTGCATTTCTCGATTTTAATTGATTATTAATTAATGCTCAATTATCTACAAGTTCATGTAGTAAATTACTTTTTATGATGTTTCTTAGTACCAGAAAATGTACTTAGAAACATCAGAAAATTTATTAAGTACCTACCAAAAATCGAACTTTGAAAATGTTTTTTCTCAAATCAAATTTTTTCAGTTTTAACTTCTAATGTCTAATAAAAAAAAATGTGCCAGGTTTTGAATATATTTTTAATCCTCATTATCAATTGACTATTCTAGATACCGAATCTGGTCTTAACTCAATACCTCACTACTGGACACTTTTTGCTTGGACGCCCACATTTTATTCCGGAAGGTTTATGTGTATATTAACCCTATGCGGGATCATATTTTTAATGTCGCCGTCTCTATACGGACGAATTTTTATAAGGTTGCTTCTCTAGAACGATGGTCGAGACATTACGTCCAACAAATTTGAACCATCTGTACGGAGAGCGTAATATTACGTCTAATCAAATTCTATCACCAGACACGGTGGGCGTATTATTACGTTTCTCAAATTATATAGACAATATTGATGTTGCCAAAGCCATAGATATTTATTACCAATCATTATTGTAAAACCAAAGCAAATTGGGTGCAATCCCTATTTACATTTTCTAAAATTAAACTCGTCAATAGTAGAACTTGAACCTTCTGGGACAATTTCAGTGTCACTTGCTCGACAAAAAACTCTTTGCGACATATCGTCATCGTCGAAAAAAAATGGCTGCGAATATGGATAATACAGGATAATTTTAAAAGGAGTGCGAATATTTCAGGAGGTAATCAGGTGCATAAAACTGGAAAACTTTCCCCAAGGAACATAGGTCGAAATCTTAAAATTGAAAATCGACTTTTCATACAGTGACTGGTCACGTCACTTATGTTTGTATGAGAAGTTGAATTTTATTTTTTAGATTTCGACCTCTGTTCCTTGGGGAAAGTTGTCCAGTTTTATGCACCTGATTACCTGCTTAAAATATCCGCACTCCTTTTAAACTTATCCTGTAAATGGTTCATTTTCGTCGATTTAAGTGTCATCGGAAGTTATCTACGACAAATATCGGAATGAAAATGTCTTCACGTCGACACAAATTTCAAAAAAATATTCAATGTAAAAAATAAATGACGGCTTATTTTTCACACGTTCTTCTTATATTTTAATAATTCTGAACCTTGGAACACTTGTAGCGGTCACGCTAAACATATAGCGGATACGCTGTGATAACTATACAAATAATAAGTAAGTATTTTTCCACAGTTTCACACGGGCTGTTGTGGTCTATAACCTCCGCACAGGAGCGGAATAATACGCCCACCGTGTGGTAAACGGATTTAGGTTGGACGTAATATCACGCCAGCCGCATGGAAAGGGTTAATTAAATATATTAAACTTTCATATACAATAAAGAAATCTCGTTGTTTTGTCATGTCCTAAAAGCCGTGCGGAACAGGGACGAGTCGCTAGTTTGATTGATATATAAAACCCTATCATAATTATTATATAACATAACATCACGCCTTGTTTCCCCGAAGGGTTAGGCAGAGGTGTACCTATTATAGTAACACCCACATTTCGCCAGTTATGTATAAGTCCCATGTAATAGGGGGGAGCCTATTGCCATCTACCGGGCATAAATTATTATATTAATTTAACTATTATGTTATTTATTTTAAATAGTTTGGTAATAGAGCAGATTAATCTAATGAGGCACCTGTGTGCTCCACAATCTCCAATTGCATACCTTTCCATATAATGCAAACAAAGGTTCATTGTTGAATTTCAAAAATGTTATGTATTTAAAGTTTCTCTTTAACTTTGGGACTTATTCCAGTTGAAATAAGAGTTAAATTAGTTCAGAAAGATTTTCACTTTGTTACGATTATGTTCAGAAGGGTGGGTATTATTATCCTATTATTCATCTTCAAACAGGATCCCCCACTTTTGGTTAAAAATTAAGTATTTTGGTTGGGCTGTTCCGATATAGTTGCAGTACCGAAAAACCACGTAGGACTGCCGAGTCCCACGTGGTTAGTGACGGACGAGCTCACGGCTGCTAGTACGAAAGCTGCTCGAAGTTCGAGCTCGAAGCTTTCGGTCGAAAGCTATTCGCCGTGCAGGGCGTAGTTGGTGCGCTGATCGCTGCCATTATTTAAAGCATTTCAGTGAACTATTAACTAAATAAGTGAATAGTGCATCTGTATATGTTAGTAACTTTGGATAGTGACCCAATCGGGTGATGTTCTTTCGCCACAATTCCTTACACAGTGCTATTTTATTTAAGCCGACTATTTAAACCGGAGTCACACCTCATTACTAAATATGTCATGTTGAATCGTACAGCTCTCTTGTTTATACCTTTTCGGGTTCTGAATCATTGAGAGTAGGTAGCAAATGAAAATGATTTGTTGATCAGCATGCTTAACATTTTAGAAGGATTTTTAGTGTTAGGTATTGAAAAAACAGTCCAGAGTGAAAAATAATAGTTTTATTCTTATGTGGGATTTATGTATGTATAATTATAGACAATGAATACATTTTCAGATAGTACTCCGTAAGTAACAAAGAATAGTACATTAAATATCAAGATTTTTTTTTAAGTCGGTACTTAGCACTTTTTTGGTTGTAACACCCTTCATATTCGGACCATAATAACGAATCGATTGACACCTCATTCATCAAAATCGAATGAGTAGTTTAGTCGCTACGGTGGAACATACAGACATACAAATATATCATACATAGACTGGTAAAAACATAACGCTTCCTTTGGGCTTTGTAGCCGTCGGGTAAAAATTGCATCCCAAGCCGAGTCTAAATGATACAGGAAATTCTTTAGCATTTATATGTTACCGGCCAAAGCCGATTTCAGACCAAACTAGTTTGTCCTAGGCCAAACCGGTTTATCCTACGCGTGATATGTCGCAGCCAACTAGCTTAATTAGCCGTTTAGTTAACAGCGTAGTCTTTGGAAGTAGCGCTCGCCGGTCACTGCTGCCGCACCGCTCGCTTCGCTCGCTCGGCTAGCGCGTTGGTCACAGTTCTAACCTAACCCATTTGGTCGAGGTGTCCCGGCTAAGTTATAAACCGGTTTGGCCTAGGACAAACAAGTTTGGTATGTAATCGGGTTTGGGCGGTAATATATTAGGTCTTTACCTATAAAACTGGAGATTTATATGAAAATTTAAAAAAATAAAATTTTGGTATTTTTTTTTTATTTCAGCTAATCAAAGTACTGGCCCAAATTATCTATACAATTTTGCCATTTTGATGGCAGTTTGTTTATCCTTTTACTGTAGAAGTCTGCCCGACGGGAGGCGATGAAGTCAGCGAAAGCGTTTTGTACTGCCTCTCGGCTGTTGAATTTTTTCCCACTTAAAAAATTGTCTAAATTTTGAAAAAAGTAGAAATCTGTTGGGGCAAGGTCCGGTGAGTACAGTGGGTGACGGAGGGCTTCCAGCTGTAACTCTTGTAGCTTTGCGATGGTCTGTCGTGAAGCGTGAGCTCGCGCGTTGCCGTGGAGAAGCAATGGGGAAGAGCGATTGAGCAGTATTGGTTGTTGAATTGCGAGCTTCTCCATCATTATTTGCAATTCCTGGCAATAGACATCTGCTGTCACTGTTGTGCCATTCGGTAAGGAGCTGTGATGTACAAGTCTGGCACTGGTCCACCAGACAGTCACCATCATCTTCCTATGAGTAATCTTTTTTTAGCGCACTGATTAGGTGCTGTACCCGGGTCAACCCACTGAGACGAACGCTTACGGTTGTACAGGATCCACTTTTCATCGCAGGTAACAATTCGATTTAGAATTCCCTCGTTTCTATGCCGATTCAGTAGTGCTATGCATGCTTCGACGCGAAGTCTCGCTGTTGGTCGCTTAGTTCGTGTGGCACCCACTTATCTAGCTTTTAAATCTTTCCGTTTTGACGCAAGTGCTTCATTGTTGTTTTGACACTAACTCCAAGGCCCGCAGCAAGCTCAGCCGTAGATTGAGTTGGATCCGCTTCCACTACTGCCTTCAATTCGTCGTTGTTGACAATAGTTACCGGCCGACCGCGAGGCTCTTTCTTCAACTGAAAATTTCCAGATTTAAAACGATTGAACCAATAATGGACCGTGTTTATGCAAGCAGGGTTAGGCCCGTACACGTCGTTAATGTTTGCGCAGCGGTATTTCCACGTAGGAACTCATATTCGAAAATTGTACGAATTTTCAGTTCATCCATGGCGCCAAAAACTACCACAATTTCACAAAAACTATCTAAAAACTAATGACTGAATTTGAAATTAAATTAACACGGCTTTCGAATAAAATTTATTTGAATTTCGAATTGCGCGCCAATCCACAGATAATTAAATCTGAAAATGCTTGTTATAGAATCTCCAATTACATAGGTAAGACGTAATAAACAAATTGAACAAAAAATATACGTGTTGAATTTATCCTATAGACGGCTTTGAAATGTTCTTTAAATAAAAAAGTGTTTTAGGCTTTCACTCTCTCAATTAATTTGCTATTAAATTATTTATTTATCCTGAATAAAATCAAGTTGTGACAAATAAGGGGTTAAATAAAAATATCAAAATTTTATTTTTTCATGTAAGTGACGTTTTGTGTTTATTTTTTAATGTTTGATTTGATTTGATGCTTATCAAACGATTCATTGAAAACAAAAAGAATCTACGTTATGAACAATATAAACTACTTAGCTATTGCTCGCGGTTTTTTCGCATTTGAACTTAAATCCCCTTAGAGCGTTTGCGCACTGCATCAGATCCGAATTCGAAATCTAAGTTCGATCCGACTTGGAGAAAGTCTCAATTCGGTCTAACAAAATTCGGATCATACGGATAGTGCTATGACTACTTCGGACCGATATTTTCCGGTAGTCAGTCACTCGAAGATCTATACAAATTAAATCGCAGTGCACCTCTTGAACATAATATACAGGATGATTGGAATTGGGTGCATTTCTTGACATGGGTTATTATTATACTATAGCACTAACAGCATATAACAATTTTGAACTGGTAATTTGGGGTCCAAAATGAGTCGTTTTGGAGTACTTATTTAATCGTAATTATTTAAAGTTTTTTTGGAAATTATCTACCTCTCAACCATAAATTGCTATTAGAAATCTAGTCCACACTGGATGTTAAGCTGATACTTTCTTGATAGCTCATGAACGAATGAATCTTTTGAAAACTAATATCATTGTTCTAGATTCATTGGTGCAGGCTGTGCGTTGTCTGAAAAACAGCCTTGGAATAATTTTATGTATAGCCTAGCTGTGCTCGCGGCTCCGCTCACTGCTTATTTCTATGTTCTAAATCTAACAGCTCCTAGCCAAAGAACATAATTATTATCATCATTCTCCTGCCCTTATCCCAATTTATTTGGGGTCAGCGCAACATGTTTTTTTAACCGGCTTCTTATAAAAGGAGGAGGTTCTTAATAGGTCTATATATATATATCAAATTTTCATAGATATTTTTGACAATTGTGAACCGATTTTGTTGTATAAACTTTGCTTGGGTGGTTTTTGGAGTTGGCTTCACTAATACGTATTTTTCTATTCACTTACAACATACAACAACATAGTTGATGATGTTATAATAACTTTCAGCCACTGATATTTACATAGCAAGTAGTGGTATACAATTTTGTGTGGGGTACGTACCACAACTAAAAAGTGAAAAATAAAAACTTATTTTTTTACAAAAAATAACTAATTTCGGAAGTCGGTGGCAAAAAACGAAAATACAAAACCAAAGACACTAGACTTCAGAAATTAAAGTTATTTTTCACTTTGTAGTGTTTTTCTACAAGTCGGTTGTTTTTTTTTATTGTAAAATAGCTTTTATTCTTCCCTACTTGTCTAGAACATATTATCAAAATATCTAGTAATGTAATGTTTTGCAAAGCGAATGGACTATTTACATATATAAAAAAAACTAAAAAGTAATAACTTATTTATCAATGACGGTAAAAAGCATGAAAATAAAATGGAATGGTGTCGATATAACATAATATGCTCTACAGTTTCTGTAATCTGCGTTTCGTTGTTCTTGTCACTTTTCACGCAATTATCACGTCACACAAAAAATATTAAAAATTATTACGTATTTGCTTGAAATAGCAATAAAATACCTTCATACGGCGGCACATAAGATGAAATCACCCCTTTTTTCGAAGGGTTGGACAAAGGTACATCCATATTCCGGCGCTAGCCGGTACTAGAATGTTAATTGTCATAGTAAAATAAGAACAGCGTAACCCACATCCTTAAACTCGCGATTATCAAGTATTCTTTCAATTTTATTTTTTTTAATTTGCGCGGTACAAACGTATGGAGTTTATATAAAAACGTTCGATGTCTTTATAGATACGTAGCTGGGATAAAATCCAGGCCATCGTAAAGTCAGAAGAAGGCCTTGGCATCGAGTACGATGAAAATGTCATCTGTGACGTTTGTCGTTCTCCTGATTCGGAGGATGGCAATGAGATGGTATTTTGCGACATGTGCAACATTTGCGTGCACCAGGCCTGCTATGGTATCACAGTGATTCCTGAAGGTAAGTGTTACAACACAGCTTCGCCTTCTTTCTTTTACCTGCTTTTAATAATGATTGATGTCTCTGTCTGCTCAGGTGTACAGTTAATGAGCTAATATTGATCCTGTCTGATTTCAGGACAATGGCTATGTCGGCCGTGCGGAGACGGTGCCCAGCCGGAATGCGTGCTGTGTCCCAACAGTGGCGGCGCCATGAAGTGCACGCCGTCCGGGCACAAGTGGGCGCACGTCAGCTGCGTGCTGTGGATACCCGAGGTGTCCATCGGCTGCGCGGAGATCATGGAACCTATTACTAAGATATCTGCCATTCCCGGCTCCCGATGGGCCCTCACCTGTGTATTATGCCGTAATCGCAAAGGCGCTTGTATTCAGTGTTCAGTAAAGACTTGTAAAACTGCATACCACGTTACGTGTGCATTTAAACATGGTTTAGAAATGCGCGCTATTATTGAGGACGAAAACGCAGACGACGGTGTAAAATTACGTTCTTATTGTCAAAAGCATAGTGTTAATTCTAAAAAAGAAAAGGTACCCGGCTCAGGAGAGGGGGAGGAGGAGGAAGAGGTTAAACGAAAGCGTAGGAAGGATATGACATCGGAGGAGAAGACGCAAGCTCGAGCCGCTCGCTTGCATGAGATCGAGAGAGAGTTCGACAAACACGTGAGCGTCAAGGACATCAGTACACATCTCCTTGACGTCGATCAAGATGCCATCAATTACATCTTTAACTACTGGAAACTGAAGAGGCGGTCAGGGAAGAACCAACCCCTGCTGCCGCCCAAGTCGGACGACACCGAGGTGCTGACGCACCGCCAGGAACAGGCCGACATCGACAAGCTGAAGATGTTCGTGCAACTACGCCAGGACCTGGAAAGAGTTCGCAACCTGTGTTACATGGTGAGCCGGAGGGAGAAACTGTCCCGCTCATTCTTTCGTATGCGAGAGCAAACGTTTCACAAACAAGTAGCTGTGCTATCAGCGGCCGGCAGCGATATCCCTCCGCAAGAGTTGGCTGCCATCATTGAGGCTAATCACGGACCTTCAATATATGATAGACTTTATTCTCACGATAATGCCCCGGATCACAAAAATGATTTTGAAGAGTTGCTAGCTCGCATCGCGCCTCCGGAATCTGGTGACGAGAAGAAGAAGGATCGCAACGGCCTAGTGAAGGGTTCGAAGTCAGCGAATCCGTACAAGAAACACTACGTAAACGGATCGCGACGCAGCGGTAGCATATACAGCGGGCTGTCTAGCGAGGAGAGCGCGCCGGAGATGCCGCGTACCAGTAGGTTCCGCAAAGCCATCGGCTCCAGCACCGATGATGAGGGCAGAAGAGCTGGAACCTCACCAAAGAAAAAGGTATCTCCGAAAGGTAAAGGGAAGAGATCTCCTAAGAAGACTGAGAGAAAGAAGAAAAAGGTGCCACCGTCTAAGCCACTCATCGAAAGCAGCAGTGATGATGAGTCTTTAAATTCTAGAATTAATAAGGATCGATCTCGCAGCAAGACGCTACAGCAAATGGAAAAAGAAATGACGGCTGGAAAGATGGGTCAATCTGGTACAGACAGCGACGACCTTATGCCGATAAGACCGACCATGAGGAATAGCAAATTCCCGATTGACATTTACTCGGATAGCAGCGAGGACAACAAGACCGAGGTAAAGTCTGAAAAAGTTAAAACAGAAAAGGTAAAGATCGAAAAAGATAAGGCCAAAGTGGAAAAGTCTCCCAGCGGTAATGACTCGCAACAATCTCTGCCGAGAACAAAGGCAGCTATGAAAGAATTTATTCCTACTCAACCTGAGAAGAAAGCTACCGCCCCAGAAGAAACTAAACCTGGTCCAAAGAAACGGGGCAGAAAACCCTCTAACAAAGATAAAAAGGTGCCACCCGTTAAGCCGGAATCTGACGATGAAGCTAAAAATAAAGAAAATATAAAAATCTCCAAACAAAAAGACCACCCGTCGGATCTCATTGTACCTCAAAGGCAAGCGGCTAAGAAAGCATCTGAAAACATGCGTTCCACCACAGTGGCTAAGAAAGATGAACCAGTCCCTGAACAACGAGAACAAAAACAAACAAGTGGTGATGATACCAAATCCAAACCAGTTGTGAAACCGCAGAAGACAAAGGGCAAAGAAATCAAAGATGCACATTCTTCAAAAGTCGGCAGGAAGAAATCTAAGGAGGCGGAGAAGGAGCTAATTTCATATGTACCGCAAAGACAGGCTGCCAAGAAAGCAGCTGCTCACATCAAGAGTGGATTAGGCAGCAAAGCGCCTGCTGTCGAGAACGATACCGACAAAAAGAAAGATGAGAAGCCCGAGACCAGCCAAGCCAAGTCGTCTCCGAAGAAAGACAAAGACGAGGCTAAAACCTCTAAGTCCGCTCAGAAAGAAAGCTCGAGCTCTTCTTCTAATTCAAGTAGCAGCAGTTACTCGTCGTCGTCCAGCTCGGAGGAAGAGCCCGAGAAGCCCAGCATCAAGCCCACCGCTAAGGCGCGCGAGATCAAACCGGCCGCGACCACACGCCAGCCGTCAATGTTCTCACCTCCCGGCTCTAGACCTACTGTGGACTTGCCCTTTCTCGACAGGGTGTCAAGACCGCTGTCTTCAACTAGTGCCTCGAGTGATTCTGACAGCTCTAAAGTGTCCGACGGATCCAGATCAGGGAGCCCATATCCCAAACGACCAAGGCGAAGGCGAAAAGGCAAGAGTGTGTCAACTGATGCGTCCCCACGCAAAGCGCCGCCAGATAAGAAGCTTAAAACTTCCGAACGGCGGTCCGAGTGTAGGGTACCATCACCGACTCCTGAAGGAGAGGAACCTAGCCGACCCAGTGATGCGCGCGCTGCCACACGTGCTCGGACCAGAAGCACTACTTCAGGCGGAAATATGCCTAATAAGTCTGATGCCCGACCCAGAAAATTATCTAAAGACGAAGCCCATACCGCTGGACCCAATAAGACTGCCAAAGAGGGCGGCCAGTCCAGTGAACTTCCAACTGCGGAACGGAAAGAGGACGAGGAGGTGAAGGAAGTGGTGAAGGAGAAGGAAGAAGTTAAAGAAGAACCTAAGATCGAGATCGCAATCGAGATACCCAAGAATAATGCTAAAGCAAAAGGTAACAAGCTGAAAAGGCGAAGCGAGTCTAACGAAGACAAAGAGAAGGTCAATAAGACAGTTGACATTGAAGTTCCTCCACTACCGAAAGTGAGTCCTAGGAAAAGTAGTGAGCCGAAACATAAATCATTGGTAAACAGGCGGATGAGCGTAAAGGAGAAGACACCTAAAGAACGCTCCACCACCAATGAGGCTCAGGAACCAGCCAAGAAAGACCGACGGCTCAGCTTGGCCCACAGCGTCGCCGGCTCCGATCGGACCATGACGTCGCCTAAAAAGAAGACAACCCAAGCAAGGATTGAAATAGAGGTATCGCCAGTAGAGGTGATTGACAAGAAGAGTCCTCTCCACATCAATACAGACTATCATGACAATGACAAACATTGGCTACCGAAGGCTCCGAGCCCGAATGCCATTCCGCCGCCAGTAGAAAAACAAGGCGGCAACGAGAAATACATTGATGACAAATCGATGGACTCTGATTACGCCGATAAGAGCAGCGTCAAAATGATAGCTAAAATACAAGCTAATCTCAATGAAAATACTATGATTAAGTCACCGAAGACGCCAATGGATGCGAGAACAATCACTATTGAACACATGGAGGCTGAGAACGTGGCGAGAAACATGAGGAAGCGATCAGCGGAAAAGAAGTTTATAACGCAAGACGCCAGCCATGTACAAGGTGTCGAAATATCCAAGAGCGCTAAGATACCTTCGACCGTAAACCCGTATCCAAACAGATCCATGTTCTCTCCGCAGTCCAAAGACAATGAGTTCCTAGACTTTGAAATGATGGCCGTCGATGATGGGTTCAACCACGACGATATCATTAAACCGTTTGCGACATATCCAGAATTCTTTTTCAAAGAGGATACTAAGCAGGGTGTGCAGGAGACTCTGAACTTGGTGGATCGACTAAGATTTAGACTTAGCACCAAGAAGGTGCCGCCCGAGAACCCCGATCAAGAGGAACCGATCGTGGTGACTGATGACAATGATCCCATAGAGAACGAAGTTAGCGCCCCTTGTAACTTGGTGAAGGCTGAAGAGAACAGTCCGCCTTCAAAGAAACACACTCCTGCCGATAGACCAGGAGAGCGCTCGTCCCCCAAAGAGTCGCGACAGGCTCTCAACCATGTCCCAAGAATGGCTGCCTCTATTGAAAGAGACTTGCCATCTGGAGATACTGCAATGGATGCAAAAGAATTCCAACCTATTGCTATGGCAAGCAACGAGAAATGGGTTAACGTACCGGTGTCGGTGTCACAATTAGACACGCAGAGCCAGTCTGCCAACGATCAGAAATATGATCATTCCAACTCATACACGGAAGACGTGAAAGAGCCTATCAATGTGCAATCAGTCCAGTCTGTATCAGAAGTAGCTGAGACTATCTCAATATCGAAACAAAGCGATGATTCACAATCTTTGTCTGTAGTCGACCATTCCGTACACAGCAATGACGTGGAATTGATCCATGATAACCAAAACTATGACAATAATGAATTGATACACTCAGATTGTGCCACAATATCTTCACCACAGTATGTAAGCCAGGAGAAATGGCGCGAGAGCAAGATAACGACGAGACGATCGTCCGCTTCTAGCTCTAACTCTGACGCCTCCGTGCGCTCACACAAGCATGCAATGAAATCTCGTATGAGTGCAAGTGACCACCTGCGGCAAAGTAACGTGATGCCGGACATCGACACGTACCCGCCGATCCCCGCGTACTCGCGGCCCGTGGAGCCGTCCATGCCGCTGAACCAGTACGCCACGTACCCGGCCGAGGCGTCACCGTTCCTGAGTTCACTGGCGTTCGCAGGCGCACTGCCGTCGCCGGGCCCGCTTTACGGCGTATCCTACTCCGCCGCCACGCCGCTGCCGCTCAAACCCGCCTTCTATAGTGCAGCCTTCACATCTTCCTCACAGAATATTGCACTCACTACAGCAATGATTGCTCCGCCCACACCGAAACCCTTAGATTCGCCACGGGATTCTGGCGATTACGACGTGTCGGGGAGCGATAAGATCATACACGTTGTGTCTAGTCCCAGTATAAGCGTTGATTCCTACGACACGAACAGCAACAAAGCTCCAACTAAGATGTCGAACGACAGCAACGAAACTATGACGAGCCTTCATCCACAGGAATCGAAATCTCCTCCAAAACTGAGCAAAACGAGTACTAAGTTTCCTGTCAAGTCACCGGGCAAGAGCCCCGGAATATCGCCTAAGCAGAGTGATGCGCCGAAGGGAACCAAGCGTCCCAGTAACCGCAGCAACAGAAGCCAACGAGGGCGCGGCCGGTCCAAGAGCCGCGGACAAGGGTTCCCCGTCGACTACACCGGCAACTCCATCCAGAGCAAACTGGTCGGCACAGTATACGACTTCGATGAAGAAATCGCAAACGATGGTGTCGATTTGAAAGCCCTTCGTGACAAACGAAAATCCATCGACGTCCGTGATGATAGGAAATCTGAGCACTCATACAAGGATGCCTCTCAGTCACCTCGCGTCCTCACTCCTCCTCCGACTAAAAGACCTCAAACGTCAGACGCTAAAGATATTAAACCTCTATCTCCTGAGCCTACCGACGCGAACTCTTCTCCCGCGTGCTCGGAGCGCGGTGCAGGCTTCTCTCAAGTCGCGCCAGTCTTACCCGGCCCTGTTGATATGCGCACCTATCAACCTTTTGAAAATCCTGCGCCCACGACTGAAAACGCTTACCATTTGTTAGCATTTGCCAGTGGCACAGCTGATCAGCACTTGCCTGAAATCGACGAAGAAGTCGAGAAACAATTGCACTCGGCATTAATGGCTAGTAATCCACAGACAGGTTCGCCGAGCCAACAACCCGCCGAGCCAGCACCACCCCCTAAAGAGGTATTTGTTCCTCAACTACCAAAAGTTTCATTATCCGATTCCAGAAACCAACTGAAAGTTAAAATCAAGGGACCATTCTTGGACGCCAACTATTCGGCGAGCTCATCCCGCGTGGTGAGCGAGGTGGTGCCGCCGCCGCCGGCGCCCGTACACGAGGCCAGCATCAGTGCGATGAACCCGGCCAGCGCCGCTGGCTCCTCTGCCATGTCAGGCTCCACCAACCTGAGGCGCATGCGCAAGAAGGAGCTGCTGCGCCAGTACTGGACGCAGGACATGAACATGGACGACCCCAACCACAACGCTAACATAGGCGCTGTGCCGCCACCGGCCCAGCCCTCGCCTCTCACCCGCGCCGTCATCACCATCCCTAAAGCCGTCGCCTCCATGACGAGCATACCCACGCGAGAGGATTATAAGATCACCGACAGCCCGGTAGAAAAGAAAACCAAGCGCAAAACCACTAGTGGGCTATCGAGAGAGCTGAGGCATTTAGAGGTTAGCATGAATGATGACGTCGATCTGACGGACGACGTGAAATTGTCGTCGATAGCTGGCACGTCGGGTCAACAAGCACACAAGCGACGCGGCCGTACAACCACTAAGCCAAACAAAGCGAACGCTACTTCACCTGTCGCTCCTAAACTGAAGATCAAGCTCGGAACAAACACAGTGCAGCAGGTGCCGGCGCCTACGCCGGCCGTCGCTGACGAGCCGTCCGGCCCCACCATCTACCGCCCTCCTAAAAAGAGGATCATTGCGAACAAACCAAGTCTGGAAGACTTGCGTCGCGAAAGCATGAAGTACCGTAAAATGGTTATGGCTGACTTCGAGGAAGATGAGAAAACGACTATCAAGAAACCTAAGAGTGAAAAGAGTGAGAAACGTAAGAAGAAAAAGGACAAAAAAGCGGAAAAACTACAAGTGGTGAATAGTGAAAGTGATAGTGCTACAAAATTGATAATCAAAATAAAGCGCACCAAGGAGGAGGAGCAGGGCGAGAACCCGGCGGCCGGGCCGTCGGCGGTGGAGCCGGCCATCGACCCCTTCGAGTACGACCCGGCGGCGCCCGACCCGCTGGCCATCGACCCGCCCTCCTACTCCGAGGCGTCCGCCGCCATGCGCCGCGTGCGCACTGACAAGGTCACGCCCATCCGGTTAAAACTAGCGCGCAGCTCCGAGGGCTTGGGCTACGTCATGAAGGACGCGGCCGACGGCGACGCGCGACCCGCTGTGCCCGTCAACAACAATAAACACTGTGAAGTGAGGTGATATAAGCCGCGCGGTGCCGGCAGCGTCAAGTGTACCAAGGACAACAATAAGAACTTACCGCGTAAGAAAAAAATAGATAATAAGCCTAAAAATAAGAAAGCTGCAAATAAGGCTAATAAGGCTAAAAAGAAGTAAGGACAATGAATAAATGAACTATGTTACAATAGAACAAGTATAAAATCTCCTGTGTAGTTAAACTAATACTGATATTGTGTCTGTATATTTTTAAAACAATATTTTATCTCTATCATGATGTAAAGTTCGTTTTTTAATCCCAGATAGTAATTTAACAGATGAAAATGTCAAACTATGAACATAATAAAATAATACTTGGAACATTTGAAATGTCAAATTCCTATCTGGGATTAAAACACGAACTATATAGTTTATTATTACATATATTATTTATTTGTATAAATGGAAAGCTCAACGATTAACTTAAAGTTATTCTAAGGTATATAAAATTGTGCATTATGCTGTGCACAAGTAAATCTTATTATAGTATAGCATATATATTTTTGTTAAAGTTACTGTTTTACTTTGTGCCTCATATGGAATCTCATTAATTTTCACGAATTAATTGTGTAATTTTTTAAAATAAGTTATGATGTTTATTTCTGTACGCTTCACAATCATGAAAATCATCACATACTTTCGTTAGCTTATTATTTGTACAACACAACACAGCAGTAGTCTCAGATACACACTTGTCGTTGACTGCGCGCTGCAGCTTACTGCGCGCTGCAGCTCACTGCGCACATTCACTTGTCTGTACGAAGGGCGCTCTCGGCGCAGTGGTGGCGAGGCATTGCTCAGCTGACACACAGCTAATTCGATCGTTTTCTCTGTGAAATTCCAACTTCAACAGAATATCAAAGACATTCAAATAATCTTTAAAATGATTATCCATTTTGTGGCCTCACCACTACTCCATAGAGAGGCTATGACCTTATTGACTTATGTTGTCACCGATAGCAAAACATGAAACAGTGCTAAGGCAGCACTGGTGGCCAATCAATAACACGAAACTATACATAATCAGATCACGGTTCGTATTTAACCAAAGATTGATAACAAAAAAAGATACTGCATACAAACGGGCTTAATACTGATAATTGACATTTGACGTGTTTCCTACAACACCTTAGGGAACACACCGATACACTTCTGATACACTAGAGCATGCATTGATATCTCTGTTCTGCTCATTTTATTGAGACCTTGTCACTAACTTTAGGGCATATTCAAGTACAAGTTATAATGTGAGATAAAATAACCTGATAGTAAAATAAGCAGAATTTGAGATAAATAACTAAATAAGAGCTGTGTGCCATTACATAACGATTACTATAAAACAGCGGTATTGCCAGCTGTCGTTAGATGCTGTCTGAATAGATGTATGGCAAATTAACCGATTCGTTGCTGATGGCACGCCTGGCGTGCCATCGATTTTTTTTCTGGGTGGCGTATGACACGCGGGTCGTGTCATTTTAAAAATTGTTATAACTCGCTCAAATTGTATTTTGGAAGATTTATTAAGCGCAAAATATTCGTTATTTTGCAAGTAGTTCATGCCTACAACCTTCGTTTCTGGATATTTTGTAAATTTGATTTTTTTAAGGGTACCCTTTTTAACTTGTGGATGCCACTCTTTTTTACTGTGTAGGATTTTTGTCGAAAAACACTTTCTAATAAATAACAAATATGTAAATAATAGCACTCATCGCGATCGCTCACGAACTAATTCGATTTAATTCTAAAAAAAATGGACAATCAAAAAAAGTATTTTTGATTGTCCATTTTTTTTAGTTCGCCGCCACAGCTAGAAGTTTTCGAAAACGGGAGCACAACGAATCGGTTAATGTGTATGAAATACCTACATTGAGATAGCTTATACAGTCGAAAGTAATGTAATAATTTAGCGGAGGCTGTCCGTGATCGATGACCACGCATCTAGACATACGTTACAGAATAGAATTTTGTGTTAGTGCGTACGGTATATAAATGTACTACAGTATATTTCAACTATCTTAGATAAACCAAGTATGGAATTAATTAGCAAGTCTATAAGCGTATAGCACGTAGACAAATGGTATCAGTTCTTCTTTCCACTGCGGTTTTTCATAGCAACTGTAATTGTTGCACGTCTGCGATGCGACGGGGACAGCGCAGTGGAAAATAGCACTATATCGGTATTCTGTTCTCCTAATAGAACGTAAAATGTTGTAAATATTTTTGAGGTTTCATGACTGCGTGGTCGTCTGTTACGAATGACCTTGTAACATAAAAAAATCCTTATTGTCTATTCTTCATATCATTTGTCAACTATCAATAATTTTATTTAAGGTTGATTTAAATTAGACTTCATCGAACTGATTGGAATATTTATTTGATTAAAAACAACATATTTACCATAAATACTACACGATGCTGATTATCTAATGGTCGCTTCAGTTCTATATTTGAAATTAATTTTTCTTTTTAGAAAGATCAGAGGGGCAATTCCCGTAATTTTAAGAACTGGTATTTTTGACATATTGATGTCAAAAATACTGCCCCACATTTTTGACAAGTTTTTGACATTGATTGTCACGGAGAGGAGATTGCGACTAGATTTTGAACGTTTTTATTTACGAGAATTGGGTTTCAGAAACAAGATTGACAATAATACTTACTGGAGACTGGGGTTCAATGTGCCGATTTTCAACACGTAAAAGAACCGTTAAAACAAGGTCTGATCTCCAAGACTTGTTGTTTGTTTTGTTTTAAACTAAATGGTCATATTTAATAAGTTGGTAATAACTTCTTAGCCAGAAAAAATAATTAAAGCAAAATAAAAATTCAGTGGCAAATATTCATGTCTCATTTATTAAAAAAATTATTTCTTGATTCCGAGCTACAATTATAAGCTTTATACCATCGTTCATGACAGCATCAGCTACCCGCTGCCGCAGTTCAACTGAGTCCTTGGCCCGTTCGGTTTTCCTTTTGTTTTTGTTCTCATTGTAAAATATTTTTTCATTTTATTATAAGTTGCTTCATTTTGTCTCTCTCTCGGCACAACTGTCCCCAGGACCTGCGGAACTTTTAGCCTTTGGGCTACCACATAAAACTGCGAATTCGCATCGCATCGCGAAAAGCTGCAAGAACGATTCAATGCGGAGCTCGCAGATCCTTGTGATGCGACGTCGATCGCAGTTTTGTGTGGTAGCCCTAAAATTTCATTTTGCAAAGTTATATCAAACGCAAAAAATACAAGAAACAAATTATCAATAATGCGATTAAAAACATCCTATAGCTTTTCCGGCATTTGCAACCCCGGCCTCCCCCACACATATCACACAAAATCACACAAGATCCTATATCACTATTCCCATCTGATGCTGCCGTAGAGTCGTTACGTAGCATAATATGGTAAATATGTTCTAATTTATTAGTGATGTCTCCACAATTTATGATTTTGTTTGTGCAATATTCGGCAATACTCATCGCATAGTCAAAGATTGATTGACCGTAGGCATGGTGTGTTAGTTTTAAGTGCATGTCCGTTATTCATAAGTATCTCATTTTCGTTCCCCTTGTAAATAAAATATTTAATAGTGATCTAAGGCCTTGTCCAGATTTGCGATTGAAAATCGACCGATACAAATTATGTATAAATTTTGTTTTGTTCAGTTTTCGCGAGAGGATGTGTTGAATATGAATAGAAAAGATTTTTACGGTTCAGTTGGTTTTTATGTTATGGATTGTTTATTTGGTTTGATTCTCAGTTTATTTTACTATTAAGTGTGCGATATGATTAATTTGGACGAATTAATTAAAAAAATGCGGTTTTTCTCTAAATTGATTATCTTACGTATAGTATTACATCTGGACAGTGCCTTAGCAGGAGATAACTAAATGGTGTTAGAAAGGGCCGCACTGAGACAGTAACGCGACGGCGCGTCTGTAAAGCGACAGTTAGCGGCCCAACAATGAGCTTAGTATAAAACTAAATGTTTAAAAATCACAATTTCGTAATATTAAATTATGTAAGCTAAGTACCAATCTGAAATTAATCATTTCGAATTCAATGTACACGGTAATTGTAAAAATAGTAATGGAAACTGTGTAAATAAGTTTCGTTCTTGACATAATAATGTCTAGAGCAACAGACAATTATTTTTCTTGATTGGGAAATAGAAGTAAATCATGTTGTGCTATCACAAAACCGAATTAGGTTGTAGGCTGTGCTTAGTTTCGCTTTATTATTTATAAAACATCCATGGAAATATCTCCAATAAATTTGAACATCCTATCAAAATTGTGTGCACAAGTTCTAATAAGCTAGGAGCTTACTGATTTTTTATACTTTTATATTTTTAATATGAACTAAAATCTTTATTTATTACTATATCAGACTTAACCCACATTTAAAAGAAATCTACTAACACTATCAGTGATTGCATTTAAATACAAATAAAAAAAAATGAATGGTGCCTGTAAAACGAATGATGAATAAACTAACCAGAAAAATGAGATTACACAGTTATTGTAACTGAGTTATATAAGTATTTAATAACCAGTAAAGAAAATTGCAAAAATTTTCAGTATCTTATCACTCCTAAGTCTTTAGACCTGATCGAGTGATACACATTTCAGACTCAGGATTTAAGTAATCACAATGTCCTTAGCTTACATGGGTGTAAATATTATGCAGTCTGTATATGTAATCAAATAACAAATATTATACAAAATCGTCTTAAAGTTAAATGGACAATTCTCCATGCTCTTCCACGGTGGACACGAGATTTAATTTAACATTGTGTAAATGTTAACAAAAAATGTAAATATAATTAATTGCCTTTATTGTAGCTTACGTACGTTCCAAAACGGAAAAATTTAATATCAGTAATAAGCAAATATAAAAAAAATTGCTTAGTTTTCGTGTCTATATAATCAATAACTTTATCCATAAATATAAAACAAAGTTACCATACTTTTAAATTATTTATATTTGTAAATAATCTGGTTGCAACTATTTCCAAGGTCGGCAATTATTTTTCCTTACATCTAAAATAACGGAACGATATAAAATTTATTTTGATATACTGAGATTTTTTCTTACAATCTTATGAGTGTGAAAAGACGGTCTTTTATTATCCTCCATTATTTAATTATGTATTTACTTTACATAGCTGTCACCTTGATCGAAGGCTGGCACAGTAATATAATAGTTTAAGATGATTAATTAATAGCCTTAAGTCTAACAGTAATTTTTTCCTTCCTAGCAACCAGTCTACGGTTTGCCACTAGAGGCGACTGTTCCTGCTGCCTGTGACATCTCTGGTTTTCTTTACCCTCTCTCGGCTTAATGCCTTTTACCCTCAACCGAAAACATTTTACTTGTGTAAATCAGTTTTCCCCGTTGCGGTAACAAACTTCTTTCATATTTATTACTCTTCACACGAGCCATTACGACACCAATCAACTTTCTCATTAAAGGTTTATGTACCTTATGTATTAAATCGTGTCTGTTGATGTGTGTGTTAAAATAAATAAACATGTCGCGTTCTGAGATAAATTAGACTCCAAAATAAGCCTCAAATTAATTTGACCTTATCAAGACGGTCTACATGATTTAATTTAAGGGAAAACGTGTTATGGGTTTTGGATAAGTTTATATAGAAAACTTAAGTACTAGCCACGAAAAAAAAAACGTCCGGCTAGCTCGAGAGTTTCACCAGGCTGTGAAAAAATCGAATTGAGGATAAACCTTGTAGAAGATTGTAAAAAAATTGAGTATCGGCCGATTTTGACGAGACTTTCACTGGCAGTTAGCTGAAGTTACGGAGGGTTCTGCGCAAACAAAATAAAACCCATGAAATTGTGAATAAAAGTCTGATTCGAAAAATTCTTTTTGCATTTGGTAGCCCAACTCTCGAGGATAGTTATAGGCTATTTAACATCACGCTACGACCCTTAGGAGCCGAGCAAAAAGAAAAAAAAGTCAGAAAGAAGAACACTAAGGGAAAACGAAGTAATAGCGCGGGTGGGTGACGCAATGCGACGGGCGGGGGACGAGGGATTTTTATTAAAATGTGGCTGTTATTTTAGTATATTATGTATCTTACGATTTCCACGCGAAGTCGCGGGGCACAGCTAGTACTTAAATAAAGACAACACAAAACAGTGAACCCACTGATTTTTTCTGTTTTCCATAAAGAAAATTTGGGAATTTTTTCACGCTTAAAATATCCTTATGTATAAATTCCCTTACTATAGCGAAAATACAGAAGGTTTCCTATCTTTTTACGCAAAATAGCAGCACTGTTATGGAAAACAGAAAAAAAATCTGTGGGTTCATTGTTCTTTTGTGTCTTTATTTAAAAGTAACTTAATTAAGTAACTTCTTATTTACGCCAGTTACCAAAATACGCTAGTGCTTTTTGCACGTTTTTAGTGATATTCATTTTTTTTACAATCATCTACAAGGTATATCCTCAATCCGATTTTTTCACTCACTGGAGAAACTTGAGCTAGACGGACGTTTTTTTTCGTGGCTACTACTTTAAGTTTTCTATATAAACCTATCAAAATCCCATAACACGTTTTTCTGGCACCGACCCATAAATGCAGTAATAGTATCGCGGAGTCCATGGTGTCTCTTTTCATTGCTTCAGTTAACTGTACGGGCAAACTCCGGATTAATCAGGGTGGAGCTCTCGTTCTGTTAAGGCACTTTTAAGTCTCAATATTTATAAATAAAAATGTAGTTTTAGGTACGTTGTATATTAAGAATAAACTTTGGAGTCGTATTTACTGGTAGATTAGAATATAATGACACA
Organism: Fissipunctia ypsillon; assembly: GCA_947568875.1. NCBI lineage: Eukaryota > Metazoa > Arthropoda > Insecta > Lepidoptera > Noctuidae > Fissipunctia > Fissipunctia ypsillon. The sequence continues at coordinate 30,244,363 of OX387643.1, forward strand.
GTTTGCCCACACTTACAAAAATCTTAAAACATTCTGATATATCCGCAGTGTCGACATTGCCTGGCCAGATTAACATTGTCTAATATAAAGTATTGCTAATCACGCAATATTAATATTGCTATAACTATCGGATTTTGCCCATTTCGTTGAACCACTAGCACATTGCGATAGTGTAGCCATGTTGTCTATATTTAAAGGAATAGGTCTAAAACCCCGTGTAGAGCTTACTAAAACCATTTTAGTGTTTTCGGCGAATTTTAAAGTGTTTTAAACTATAGGCAATGTGTGCGTTGTCACGCGTTTAACGAAACATGAATATTATAACATATAGATCAAACTACTGTGCAGATAATGATAAAATCACGGTCTCACTTTGGCACCATTCTTCTGAAATAATATTATAAATAAATTATTAAGTTTGAATTAACAATCTAATTTATCCAGACGTATGAGCTCGCGAACAACTATTATTTTCGAAACAAAACATCATGCATGTACTCAAAACTTCTCTTTCCTAATAGTGAAATTATAATTTTAAGAACACTCGCAACTCTAGGGCTTCTCATAATCGTTGAACAGCTGTGCTGGTTTTAGTATGAATCAAACACAATAATTTTCTCTATAATGCCTAGGACCCTCATAAACAACACCAGAACCATTCTTTCTACATCTACAAAATCACGTTTTGATTCGTCTTCCTACCAAAATATCGTTTTTTTTTTACTAAAGAGCGCCGAGCGCTTTTCTTGTGTCGTTCTTCAAATGTAACGAATAAGTGCAATGGCAAAAGTAAAACGACGAAACAAAGTTGCAAATAAATCGGGCTACGGGGTTGGGCATTAATTACATTGGGTCATATACGTGGTTACTAAATTTGCATTTTTATCATCGGTCTTTTTACTGTTGCTCGTACAAACTCGTACGCACAAATCTACGAATTGAACGACACGAGTATCAGCATCACATTTTAATACTTTTGTGTCGATCATTACCTTTTTACTGTGATTTGTTTTAATTTATATAATAAATCAAATAAACTTTAGATATATTTTTTTTTTATTTTGAGATTCCGACTGCAGGGAATTAAAAAAAAAACATTTGAAAATGTACATATGTTTAAAATTTCCTCTGTTGATAAAATATATTTTTTTGGGTATAAGTAAGTGCAAGTAACTTTTTAAAATATTTTGTCGATATAGAAATATTAATAATGTTCTATTTTTAAATTTAGAAACGTTATTATTGCTACGCTGTAAGCGCATTTTGTAATGAGTATTTTTAGTTTACCGATTTAATAATCAAGTGTTGTATGGAATTGTAATTTACAATGTAATGTAATATGCTAAGTATGTGTGTTATTGGCATGTTTATGTATTAATTACTTGTATGTTATATGTACGTGACGCGCGATCTAGTGGTCTTACATAGTGCAGGGACACTAACGCCCTGATAGAGTCGTGTTACTTTACATTAACTATTGAGACGATAAGGTCGGTAGCAGTAAGTAGTAGTCGAGCATGTTGGTTCCGGTGTCTGTAGTAGGCCCGCACGCTCGCACGCCCGTACGCACGCACGTGTGCGGACGTGATGGCGCCGCTCGCAGAGAGTATTCAGTGTTAGCCATGGTGAGCGTCGCGCACCAGTCATTAGCTTATAGAGAAAATTCAATACATATATTAATTATATTATTTATATTGTAGACTATAATCAGTTTTAAGTATTAGCTCGTAAGAGATTAAAGTAAAATTCTTATACCATTATCCGTATAAGTATTATGATCAACAATATTTCCATTGTTTTAAAATTAGTGTTGTTAGTTTAAATGACATGTAACGTTTAAGAATAAACTTGTACAAACTACTTATGTACAGTGTGTAAATTAAGATGATGATGCTAAAATGGCGCCTGCGCCGCCTAGCCGAGAGAGGACAGATGTATCGTGGGTTTTGTAAATAGTGTACAAGTATATTGTAATATAACAAGTGTTTTCAATGTGCACATAGTCGCCTCATTCATTAATAAATTTTTTAGATCAATTAATCTTTCCTTTTGATTTTTTTTGCCTTCGGTCTGTCCGTTTTGGTTTTCTACTAAACTTTTTTCTCTAAGGGAAATACAACTTGTTGTGTTGTCTAGATGTGTCAGAACGAATATAAATATATCTTCAGCATTCCCTTCTCGCACTCAATGAGGAATGTATTATATAAGATATTCGTACTTAAAATCGTATATTATGACTACCACATATAAACAATATCATTGCGGATTTCCATCTGTATCGCATCATAACTTTTTGTTAGCTTTCCTAGCAGCCTTGTCACTGCACCACAGAGTTGCCCACATTACATATCAACAGCCACCTAAATCGGTAATTTAACATGTCGCTAGTTTCACACTGAGTTCTAATTCCCAAATCTACTATAACTAAAGCCAAACCCCATTTTATATCGTTATAGCTCCTGTGTCGAAGTCCACGTTGCATATAGTTTATGATCCCATCAGCGATCAGTGTTTGTTGGAAGTGTATGCAACATGGAACCTGCGCACGGGCATCATAACTTTCACAAAATTTTCACCCGCCATCTTCCTTTTTTTCTATATTTTCTCTCTTTTGTATCTGCATATTTCCCAAGTTTAAACCGATTTCTAGAAGGAAAATAATGTTTTTTTGAATAACAGGAACTATGTATATATAACTACGTCATCAAAACTAAAATACTTTTTGAAGTCGGTTTTTGGTTCTGTCGTAGATTTTTATTTATTATGCCGTTTAATTTACCATCATCAAATATTCCATGGCTAGGTAAAGGTACCATAAATAATTTCAGGGATCGTGCTTTAAACCTTGCCTATTTCGATATTTTAATAAGAATACTATGTGGGTGTACTATAGGTACACCTCTGCCTTACCCTTCGGGGAAACAAGGCGTGATGTTATGTTATGTAATAAGAATACATAATTATCAAATCAGACATTTTAAGCTCAGTTATGACTGCATGTGTTGTCTTATCCGAATTTTTTGAAATACCACTGTATTACTGTTTGAGCATTTTTTTAGTTCAACTCGCCAAACAAGTGGTCACCTTTTCTTAGCCTGGGATAAAACTGCGACTAAGGTGGATGTCACTGCTGCTGTGCTCTCCAATCCGTTAGATAGCGTGAACAAGACCATTATTATTCCCACCATGATCTGCCTAAGTCCGGTCTGGTGGGACCCATGTTCTACGGATTTAAAGAGTGTTTCAAGTAAGTAAACGTAAAAACAGACTGCTCGAAGAACTTATGACTAGACTAAGCTTGGGATTGTTATCATGAAATGGGGATTTATACTAAGTGAGCATTAAACTATTTTACCTTTATTTACTTGCAATTTGATCGTGTCGTAGATCATTAAGGAATTTTTCCTCAAAATACAATTTTTCCTAAAAACCGTTGCGCATGAGCAGGGCTGTTGGGGCACGATGCATCAATTCTTGAAATTGTTAAGTAAGTAGGTAAGTCTATTATATTTCCTAAAAACATGTTAAATCTGGATGTCTATATTCGCCATTTTATAATGGTTAGATAATGGAAAATTGTGTTAATCATGCGGTATTCGTACGATACGCCACCATCACTTTCATTCGTTGTGGTCGATATGCACTGTTATCACGAATTTGACGACTGCACACTGGTAGGTAGGTATTTCAAAACACCCCAAAAACCTATGCTCTAGGTAGTTTCATGGGCCATTTTACCTACCATAACATGCACATAATAATAGATTCTTACAATATTACAAACCACGGTACGAATACTTATGTCACTATTGCATCAAAGAAAATGAATGTTATCGAAGATTTCAAAGATCCTAGTTCCTTCCCTATAAGATTTTGCCTTGGCGTTGATGGATCCGGCGTAGGTAAAGCTTAGTGCATAGGCCGAAGTATGCTTCTGCAACTTCTTGGCAATGCAGCAGGCTCGCGGAAACAATGGAGAAATGGATTGCTGTTTCTGGAGACTAAATAGGTACTCGGGGATACTTATTTATTGAAAGATTTTTGCAGTAAGTATTTTGTACTAATACATAACATATAATATACATATTTTTCTGTAGCTTAGAATAGGTACTTACATAATATATCTATTACAAAATCTTTCCGAAGTAATATTTAGGTTAGAATCTGAATCTCACTTTTCGTACAGATGAACACATAACCTACGTGAATGAGTATCAGCACATGAAATACCTACAGCATAATTCAATAATTGGAATTTGAGGATTCGCTTAAACTATCATCTTGGATACCTACGACCAACCCAATAAAATTAAATGCTCTAAGAATAAAACAGGTGGTGCCTGGTAGCAGTGTGATGTTGGTCCGTGACGATGATGCTGTAAAAAGAAAGGATGGCTGGCCTATCTTTCGGAAACCACGCGACAGAATCTATCTAAAGAAACGTTCTGGTAGACATGGTCTACCTCAGACCGTTGTAATATACTTACTTACAATTTATTTCCATGTAATTATACCAATAATAAATGTAATTTTTAGTAAAAAATAGCCACTTTGTTTCTCTCAATACCTTTTCTTTGATAGTTTTTTTTTTTGACGACTACTTAGGTAAACAGAAGTGGTTTAGGTGAGTGTAGATATTGGAAGGTAAGGTACCTACAACAGTTTTGTATAGGTAGGCTAAAGTCGCGTAATAGGTTTGTATCTATACCTATGTTAAACTTGAATAGGTATAGATTAGACGCTGATGATCGACTGGCGTATCTAAAGGCTAGATTCCACTAGTGTGCGACACTGTAGTGCACAGTGTACAGAGACTAACGGATCTGCAACTCAGTACAAGCACTGTTGGAGATCTACACAAAATGTTTGTGAACAACTGTGATGAACACAATTTTGGTGGAATCGCGCCTTAAGACTTTTGGAAACCGGGTGACGCACGGGAACTAATCTTGTCACAACAGCCTAAGGACTGTGTATGTGCACTTAATCAGCTCTGTGGATCCCGGCGAAGAATAGGTCACCACCCACTTTTCTCGTAAGTTTCATTCATTTCACATTAGTCGACTGCAATAAGTAGGTAGGAAGAGAATTATTATGCCGCACTGCAGATGCCGCGACAGAGTACATCGTGCTAATAACAACGCCATCTATAGTGAATCCGTTGAACTAGACGCAGTATTAGGATGGCCAATTAATAAGAAAGTGCTGATAGTTGATGCCAGTGGTCAGAAACGGAACTAGAGCTTATCACCATCTTATTAAAAAAAAAAAAAAATTATTTATACACAGTTTACAGTAGTCTTGAGCTTAAAATTTTACGTCACAAAACCGTTTTCACGACCAATCTTATTGTAGAGGTCCTTTTTTATATTATGGCAATGCCTACATAGAATTGTCAAACTTAGTTCCACGTTTCATCGCAGCTTCCAGCAAAGCGTGGGTGAGCAGTTACAGGAACGAGTGAACGAGTGCGCTTCTGCTTACAATATCATACTATTACAAGCGTGCAGGGCGTGCAAAGTGCAATGCATGCCTCAGCACGTTCATTTGGACGTAAATGCACCGATCGCTTCGTTCAAACCCATTATAAAATGTCAGTGAAAATACCTGATAAAACTATTTATTCCCCGACCTGGGGATCAAATCCAAGGACCGGAGCTCAGTATTAGCGTCTGCGACCACAACCAACCAATGAGGCAGATTCTATTCATCCTAATATTTTCTATTCAATTGATTGATAACAAGCCAAATGGAAATGAATGTGAACAAGTTTAAAACAGAGATTTTTTGAATTAAAATATGTACTTACTTAGCTTTGTATTACAGTGGAAATTAAAAGTATTGCGTCGGTACCAAAGTTTGTTTCCAGACTGTCAAATTGTCACGTGCCGACTGACGTTGCTACGCAAGACCTATAAGTACCTTCATCATTTATCGACTTCTCCGTATTCATTTGTAGTTATAACTAATAAATTACGTAGAACGGGCGCAAGTGTTTAGTTACGTCCTTAAGCTAATTCAAATATTGATTGCTCTCATGTGGTAAAAAAGTTACCACATTAATGTCAACTTCATATTTTTCTCTATCGGGATCAGATCGTCTCGAGTCTGTACGCAACGCATCTCTGATAAATCGATCGCAACTCTGACACTTATCATTATTCTCTACGCTGTCACGGTCTCCTGTTCACTCAACAGACTAGGTTAGTAAATTAGAGGAAAACGTAACATCAACGGGGTCGCGTGAACAATGGATAAATGGTGTATCAAGAACTACTGTCAAAAACGAAATGGAAATTATTCTAGTCATCCGAAACTTCAGAAGCGCATTCTATTCAATTCTAGTCATGATTTAATCATTGCAGGTCATCTTCGAAAATACCGGTTTAAAATAAACAAGATTATTGCGTACAGTCTCGAACACGCATCGCGAATACTTTCTATCAGAATACGCGTCAAACACATAACCGCCTTTTTTGAAGTAGTTAAAAAGCGAGCAAGATGATCCACCATCGAATTAAAAAGGAAACTTCTCACCGGATATCTCCAGTCTACATGATACACGTAACTCTCCTAGGATCAGTGACAGTTCACACTGACTTCCTTGGCCTTCCACAGTTCCACCTCAACTCTTCCTGACCGGACAAACCGTCAGCACGTGACTGTGGATTTTCCCGCGTCTTGAGACTGTAATGATCCAGAATGTTCTTTTTGCTTTTCGCAGTCAAATAATTGTCGTCAACCTGTCAAGTCGCACCAATGACATTTTCCATGGAATCAGTTTGTAATCGATTTCATTGCTACTTCTTGGTTTTCAACTGTCATTGCTAGTTCTTTTAGTTAGTTAGTTTCATTGTTAGTTCTTAGTTTTCAACTGCTAAACCAACCAGGTTTTCATCATCCATCGACGCTTGTGTGAAACACAAAGATTTGAAATAATTGGGCTCGGCTAGCAACATGAACCGTCAACTCTCTGTCTCAAACTAGATGGCGCTACTAGCTGCGCCGTTAAGTACATCAATTATAAATCAATCAAGAAGTAAATAAGTAGAAGTTTCATTGACCACTTCTTACTATACCTACCTACAATCACAAATCCGTTGGTAAACGATAATAAATTCTCGAGGCTGATTTAATAATAATCAATAAATTTAATAATAATCTTTTAAGGGTGTCGCACACCAGGCGAAACTTATCGCAACCATTGATCCATTGGCCGAAGAATGACTATGTCCGATCGATACTAACTATTTAGTTTTTATATTTTTAATATTGGGTAGTTTGTGCGTGTTGACACACGTCGTCGTTTAGTACGCGTGAGTATTTCTCATTGCACTCTCTGCTTCATTTATTAATAAAGATTGAGCTCTGATTATCGATTTACAGATTTTTAAAATTCGGACAAACCGATTACATCCGGTCAAATTATTTATTAACGACTTTATTTCAATGAGCATAGGTAATGTTGTTTTTCTTTAAACAGTAAAAACGTGCCGTGCCTAAGGCCGGTCACATACATTCGGAATTCCATTTCGAAAGCAGTTAATCCATTCGTAATCTACTACTACTAGATTACTACTAGATTTTACTAGATTATGAACGGATTTGCTGCTTTTGAAACGGAATTCCGACTGCATATGGCCGGCCTAAGTATCAGAATATTATTTACAATCGCTAATCTGTCAAACAGACGACGATTCTTTATCAAAAACAATAATAACAGTAGAAAGTCCTTGCGCCTTATCAGCTGCTTTCAACAGAATCATAAATATCAAGTACTTGATCAGTTTGATGATTAGGTACCTTTATCATCGTAACGTGACTAACGTGGTGCGGCCGTCAATAAACCACCGTAACTAACAAATAACTGTTCAATAACTGAATTACCGACTTTTTTAGGAAATCCGTGTGCATTTTTTTCGTCTACTTAATTTTTCTTGTGATGATACAGTAGGTATCTCATTTATGTAAACTTATGTTTATAACGTTACCCAGTGTAAACAATTGTGCTGGTTTTTAACCTACATCATTACTTTAAGTAAACAGATATTTGTTCAGTTAATTTAGTTTACAGTGTAATTGTGAATTTGTGATTGTGTTTGCGATGAGTTATTATGAAAGAAAATACGGAACTGCTCGCAGAAAGCTGAAAGTGCTGGTAAGGAAATAGGTACATTAACATACACATAACATCACGCCTGTAATCCCCGAAGAGATAGGTAGAGGTGTAGGTACCTATAGGTCACACACATTTCGCCAGTTATGTTTAAGTCCCATGTAATAAGGGGAGAGCCTGTAATTCGTTGTACTTTGACAGTCTTTAGGGCAGTCGGAAGCCCGATAGTCCGATCACCAGTCTTACCAAATCGTGTTACCCAATAGCTGGAATAGGCAGACGTTTCACCTAAAATACTAAAATAATCAACTATTTCCGGTTAGGCAGATGATGATTACAACTCGCGAGGGTCAACTCAGGACCTCTTTCTTACTAATCGTGCCTTCGTGCCCAGTCACTGGGCTGTTGTCTCCGGCTTAATATAACCACACTGTGTATTGTAGAGGCTTTAATTGGGCCGGCCTTCAGCATGAATCCTCCACGGATTGTGGCATTGGCTGATAAGACAAACACTGGTTTATTGAAATATATTTAGAATAGGTTTAAAGTATGACTATATCAAATTGTTTTATATTGAGTCAGTGCTGTGCTAGCTTTACGGGTGACAATGTAACGTGCTTTCCCATAAGCCAATAAATAGTGATAGCAGTGCTGCTGTGTGTCTCATTTATATAACCAACAACACACCTCTAGAAGAGACCACACAGACATACAAGTACTGGTCTGCCCTAGTATCGTGGCAGGCCATTACAGTACCTATAAGCTATAATTTCTCTAAGACATGGACATTCAAATCGGACTTTCCTTTTACCGATTTTTTGTCACCTTGTCCGTAACAAATAGTTCTATGAAGTCTGCCATTTAATTTTTGTACGGAAAATTGACAACAATGTTCTGCTACTGTGTTGTCTCTCTCTTACAAATATTATGCCATGATTAACTGTAGTAGGCAGAATTACAGTTCCAGTCAATTGTCATTTGTTTTTGTTAGAGTTTGCTTATACCACATTGGATAAAGTTGTTTCTTTAAATTTTTTTTGACTATCAAAGTGAATTTTCCAATTTTATACGTACTTAATGTACGTTTTATAAGTTAATCTTTCATAATTATGTGTACTAAATTTCAACTTAATCGGTCCATTAGATTCGGAGCAAATTGGCTGTGAGAGACGGATGGACAGACAGACAGACGCACGTACATGGAGTTTCTGAGAGTATTGGTTACCGCCCCAAATATGTAGGTTCCTAACGAAATAAATTGCAGCTTTAAAGTAGCTATTAAAAAATTAAAACATTGTCTATGTCTTATAGGCACTACTAACGTCAGCGTTTATATATGCTTCTGTGGTGTAGTATTAAGTGGAGATTGCATCTCGTTTCCAACTTAATAGGCTAGCACGTGATTCGACAAACTATCGATATAAATCCGCTACTCGGTAATAAATAAAAAAACATCCAGTAGTCGGTATTTGGTCAGCCATTGAGTTTTTGTCGAACAGGAAAAACTCAATGTTCGCGCGCTGAGTAGCTCGTATACCAACACCACCATTACGAATATCAAACAATTACTTAATTATTTGCATAAACTACTACATTGTTAATTTCATGTTTCACAGTTAACACCTAACACCAGTAACATCTTATTGGTTCAAAAAACAACCAAAGATATCTCCAAAACCAATCTAATATAATAGGTTACTCAGTAACCCAAATGTTCTCCTAAATACCTCTATGCACTAAAATAAAGACTATCATGATGAACATTACGTAAGCACGAATATTGAAGTGGTCAAAAGTTCCATTCGTACAGAATCAGTTTTTTTTGGTGAAGGGTTCTATCTATCCAAGGCTATAAGGATTCAGTTTTATCATTCGGAAGTATGGAACCCTAAAAAGACATGTTAGATAGTATTACAGTCAGTACTAATTATGAATACCTAAATACACACATCAAAAGTGTCTAGGGATCAAGTACGTTTTAGAAGATCGCCGTAATTGAGGATTATCTATTATTTTATCTTTTTTGGATTGTTATTGATTCTTTTTAGTGAATTTCACTATTTGAATACAGAATTTTCTTTAAATTTTGATTAAAAATAGAAAATCAACAATGTCAATCAGGATTCCTGTAAAAGTGTGTAATAGCGTTTATACAAAACTATTACAATTTCTGCATCGGAACTGAAAAAGTAGCATCGATATGGAGCGACGACATCATCTGACACGAGAAGAGATAATGAGAGCCGTCGGAATGTTGCAAGCTGGTTGCAGGCAACGTACTGGGGCTGTCGCTCTCGGCACTACACAGAGCGTCATAAGCCACCTCTGGACACGCTATCGTATCACGGGCAGCGTGGCCGAGCGACATGGAGGACGATCTCGCATCACCACTCGCAGATAGGACCGCGACGGAATCGTACCATGACCACTATGATGTTGGCTACGAGGCTCCACAGCTCTTCAGGTTTGCTGATAATTGACCAAACCACCCGAAATCGTTTACGTGAAGTGGGTCTGCGTTCCCGAAGGCCGCTGAGAGTTCCACCTATAGCAAACCGTTTACAATGGGCTCGCGAACACAGAAATTGGGAGGAAGAAGACTGGCGTTGTGTTTGCTTTTCCGATGAATCTCGTTTCGGTATGAGGCCAGATACAAGACATACTCAAGTTTGGAGGACCTCTGGATAAATGACAAATGGTCTATTTCTGTGAATAGGTTTGTACAAACACTTTTACACGTCAATCACATTTTTTTAAAACTAGATGAGCCCGGCGTTTCCTATCTGACTACTCTGAGAAGAAAGGCCGAAACAAGCTCAGAGGTCACAGTCTTTTTTAAAGTCTAGACATAATCTTTGTCAGATCATGTGAGGATCATTTAGTTTGGTGTTTGAAATGATCTTTTGAAGAAATAACCACACAGATTGAGTGGACCTGTCCAGTCAGTGCACGCATCTGTCAGTAATCGTACAGCTAAACTCAGAACTTAAGGAGCTCAACGATTCGACGAACGGTACCAAAGAAAGGACATTTGGGTAGGCCACATAAATTACTCAAACTGCCAGACCATGATAAAAAACTAACAGAGAAAAATAAAATAAAAATAAACAAGGACCAACATAGTCTTCCCATTCACAATAATTTAAAAAAATATAATACTTTATTAAGTAAATATTCATGTCATTGTTTATATAAAATTCATCAATGGCAATGTGTATATAAGAAAAAAGAACCGAAAAATAGCAAAAAAGGAAAAAAAAAATTCAGCAGGTACTTATGTAAAAACAAGGAAAAGAAATTGGAGCCGCTCAATCCCAAGCCTTTTTGTCTTCAATCTTTAAGAGTATAAAAGGCTTTCTGGCACAACTTACGTTTAATAAATGATTTGAATTTATTAAGGCTCAGATCTTGAACCTGGCTAGAAAGTTTTATTATAAAGACGTATACAATGACATCTGAACGAGCCACCTATTTTCTTGAGCCTTGTTGTAGGTACAACAAATTTATGTTTGTTTCTAGTATTTACATTATGGATACTTATCACTGTATTTTTTAAACAATTTTATATTTTTATGGGCATATAAAATATTTTCATAAATATACTGAGAAGGCACAGTCATTACATTAATTTCCTTAATTTTTTCTCTGAGAGTGTCTTGGACTTCATTTAGGTAAATTGATCGAACAGCTCTTTTCTGCAAAACAAAGACCGTCTGAATGTCGGCGGCATTTCCCCACAACAAAATACTTTACGACATTACACTATGAAAATAGCTAAAGTACACTAAACGGGCTGTATCTATCAGCCAGTTGCACAAAGACGAACAATAATGCAGTATTGAGTGAAAAGAAAGAACATGAGTGAAGGTTTCCATTATTTTTTTTTTAAATCTAGCATAACTCGATGAAAATAATAACATGTTTGACAATTTTGACATTAGATAAGTTTGATAAGTTGTGAGTTTGTTGTAATCCATGTGCTCGGAGTTATTTAGTCCGAGTTCCGAGTCAGAGTTGTTTGCATTGTTTTTACTCTGATTTATAAGTAATTATTGTTGTGGTAAAAAACAAGAAACAAGTGACTAGTTAAAATTAACATAATACACAATATTACCATAAAGCCTAGGAAAATAACATGTTGTATGCGAAAAAAAAATCCTTATCCTGGATCCTAAGTGAATCTTACTTTATTCTGCGGAATTTAGAAGGTATAAAATTGCCGAATCATTAGTTGCCGTAAAACCAACACTTTTAGAGATTTTTGCAAAGAAATGGTTTTGGGACCTTTGCCAGCAATTTTTTTTTGCACTTGATTTATATATGAACTTTTCACACAACATTCTCTAAGCTATGCGATCTTGCAATGTCATAAAAATCTTCGGCAACCCTTCTGAATTCTTCCCTCTCAGGCATTAGCCAGAATAAAGACAGGTGCTAATCTAGCAAGCTTCAAAATTACCTTCTGTGCTATTCGACAAATCGACCCATCAAAAAAATTAAATGTAAAAAAATGCCAAGTCTCTCCATGCAAACTTTCCACCCTAAAAAGTTTTGAGATCTCATAGAAACCAGGTCCTTTTTAATTTATTTTGTAGTTAGTTATCTATCAACATTTAGTGACTGTATCGATAGTTTTATTTATATTATAATTATAGTGACTTGGCAATGAGCATAAGAAGAAACAAATATAAAACGGCATATTTGGAGGAGGTGAAAGTGACGCATAACGCACGCGCAAACTTTAATATCACACGATTAGTTATGTTCTTTTGATTTGTCCATTAAACATACCTAGGTATAGATAATAATTGTGATGTTTTTTCAAATAAACTTAGATCTTCTTAAATATGTATTGGCGCACGTAGTCGATGGTGACCACAACTACTAATACTAATTAGCCGCAAAATCATGTCTGCATATCAGCTTAGGTGCTATTAGTGCTATAATAGAGGATAGTAATGTCGAGTCAGTGTTTGTGTTGGGTGATTTTAATGCACATCCTGGTGAGCGCTTTTGCGAAGAGCTCCTGAACTTTTCATGCGAGCAAAGTTTGATCTGTGCAGATCTGAAACACCTTAACTCAGATACTTTTACATTTATTAGTGAGGCACATGATTGTGAAAGGTGGTTAGACCATTGTGTTGTTACCCAGGCAGCCGCCATAAGTATTTCAGAAGCAAATAATAGATAAGATGTATTTAAATATAGTAGATATTTTATGTGAGGCTGCTCGTGCCTCATATGTTTCAAATAAAAGTAATCGTAAAAAGCTGTTAGCAGGATGGAATAAGCATGTATCTGAGGCCTATAGGAATGCTAGGCTTAAGTTCAGAATATGGGTATCCAGTGGTAGACCAACTCATACTGACACATATAGTGAGATGTTACAGGCACGTAAAGAGTTCAAGAGTAGATTAAAGTGGTGTCAAAATAACCAGGATCAAATCAAAATGGACATAATAGCCAAGCACCATGCTAAGTCAGATTTTAAGAAATTTTGGAAATGTACCAATAGTGCCAATACTAAGCCTAGTATTCCTGTGGGTATCGAGGGTATCTCTAGTGCGAAAGGGATAGCCAACATGTTTAGGGCGTATTACTCCATTAAGTCTCCGCTGGGTCCGCCATGTCGGGAGTTTGATGCTTGTCATACAGATATTTCAACGGTCATTCTTGCAAAAGATGTCAAAATTGCTATAAGAAATATGACAGGTGGAAAATCTCCCGGCCATGACGGGCTCAGTGTCGAACATCTGAGAAATGCTGGTATCCATCTACCTCGAGTGCTTGCCATGATGTTTAATCTGCGCGTAAGCCACGCATACCTTCCTCACGGACTGATGCAGACTCTGGTGGTGCCTATACCCAAGAACAAGACAGGAGATATGGCGGACAAGACCAATTATAGGCCAATTTCCTTGGCGACAATAACTGCGAAGGTACTTGACAGTGTGCTCAACTCACATTTCTCCAGACATATTAATTTGCATGACGCCCAGTTCGGGTTCCGGCCTGGGTTGTCCACAGAAACTGCAATATTTAGTTTGAAGCACACTGTCAAGTATTATACGGATAGACATACTCCTGTGTATGTCTGTTTCCTGGATCTCAGTAAGGCCTTTGATCTAGTCGCATATGACGTTCTGTGGCAGAAGTTAGCAGGGACCGGGGTGCCAGCGGAGTTGGCATCACTCCTGAGGTATTGGTATCTCAACCAGGAGAACCGTGTGAAGTGGGCGGGTGAGCTTTCGGATGCGAGCGGGTTGGAGTGTGGGGTGCGACAGGGAGGGTTGAGCTCACCCTTGCTCTTCAACCTGTACGTAAACGCCCTGATTGAGAGGCTCAGCGGCATGCATATCGGATGCTATGTGGACGGTGTTTGTTGCAACAATTTCAGTTACGCGGACGACATGGTGCTGCTAGCCCCCTCAATCGGAGCTCTCCGGAAGCTACTCGCAGTTTGTGAGTCTTTTGTAGCTTCACATGGTCTCATGTATAATGTACAGAAATCTGTTTACATGGTTTTTAAATCAGGTCCCAAGGCTCCACCTGTACAACCACTTATTCTGAATGGTGAGTCTTTAAACAGAGTATACAAATTTAAGTATCTCGGGCACTGGGTGACCGATGATTTAAAAGATGATTTTGATATGGAGAGGGAACGTAGAGCGTTGTCAGTTCGGGCGAATATGTTGGCGCGCAGATTCTCCCGTTGTACAGACGCAGTCAAAATTACTTTATTTAATGCGTATTGCACCTCACTGTACACGGGGGGACTGTGGGCTAACTACACGCAACGGGCGTACAATGCTCTACGGGTCCAATTTAATAATGCGTTCAGGACGCTGTTGCGGCTTCCACGTTTCTGTAGCGCATCAGCAATGTTTGCGGATGCACACACAGATGGCTTTGCAGCTTTATGGCGCAAAAAGACCGCGTCATTCATTAGTCGGTTGCGTGGAAGTCGCCACAGCATCTTGAGTGCCATTGCTGCTAGGCACGATTGTCCCCTGACTTGGATGTTAGTGCAGCGGACCAAGTCCCTGCTCACTATTTTGTACTAGTTGTATGTCACATGTATGGATCAAAGTTATCCGAATAAACAAATTTTATTATTATTATAAATTTTATTATTATAAATCACACATCAGCATAACAACTAATCTAATCATAGTACCAACTCATAGATATCTATTTGTCAATAACAGTCGCACATAATTCCACACAGCAAGCAGCTTTTAATTTGACCTCATTGCCAAGTCACTATAATTATAATATACCTAAACAAAACTATTGATACAGTCACTAAATGTTGATAGATAACTAACTACGAAATCAATTGAATAGGACGGACTAATAACAATCTAATCATTTAATTTAATTTGATATAATGTAATTTAATTTAATAATGCGTTTGTTTATATCTTTTTTATAATGTTATTAATGTAATTTAATTTAGTCAATGGTTTATTTAATAATTGTAGTATAATCTCATTCAATTTAAGTTAGGACATCTATTTATATTCTTATCTTAATATTGCAATGTTTAATGTTAGCTGTCAATTAAACCTACTCTAAGAATGATGTGCATGCCTGTAAGTGACCTATTTACACAGGATTATCTCTAAAATGTTGTTTTAAAATATTTAAAGTATGTAAATAAGTCAGTGTGCTATGGTAAATAAATAAATAAATGAATAAGGACTTGGCTTCTATGAGATCTCAAAACTTTTTACGGTGAAAAGATTGCATGGAGAGACTTGGCATTTTTTTACATTTAATGTTTTTGGTGGGATCTCATTTATTTTATGTAGGTGGGTATCTTTCTATATAACTAACTAGATATGCAACCTGCAGTATGCAAACTGCAGTATTAGGTAACAAACTATTTAGATAATACATATAAGGCTAATAAGGCTAAGTTAAAGAGGAAAATAACACAAAAGCCACTAGTAGTTCCGCGTAATAGACTAAAATTATGCAACAAAAATTGTTATACCATGGCTGTGAAAATATATAACCACTTAGCCGAAGAATTTAGAAATGCTACAGACTTAGAATTTAATAAAAAACTATATAACTGGTTGTGTGACAGATGTTTTTAGTCCTTCAATGAATATTTTGAGTGTAAAATGTAAAACTTATTTACTACAGTGTGAGTCTTTATAATGTGCACATATCGAAATGAGGGAATCTATGCTTAATTTTATCGACGGAAAAAATGTTAAAAAAAATCTAAATATTTATTTATAATTTTTATGGATTTTTAAAAAAAATTGTTTGCTTTTGTGACCCCAGTGTATACAAAACTGTGTAACTTTTAAACTAAACGATTTATCACGATGAAACAAACTCTATAATGTTTGGAAGTAATTAGGTGTCGTCATAAAATAAAAATTATGGAAAAAAATAGCCACATTTAATAATAAACATTTTTGTTTGGCAAAAATCTGATTTTTTTTCATTAATTTTTACAAAAATTGTAAAATTTCTCAATAACATGCCCCCATCACCTTCTTTTTTTATAACTTTAAGTTATTCTTCATTGTATTAGGAACCTAACGGTAAAAATTGCATGTTTTTAACTCAACCCCAACATTTTTTATCAAATGTCAAAGAAAGGCCCAACGCATAGCTACGCACATTGTTTAGCAGGTAGATAAACTTTTTTTTGTTAACTTTGTTGTGAATGCGCGCGGGTCGTTTCAAAGATGGCACTCCGAACGCGGAATCGTATTGTTCTCATAAGGGTGGTTTGTTTGGGATGACAATTAATGCAAAAGAGTTCAATTGAAACCCATTTATTATTAAATACAAAATTTAATGCATCAGGTTCTCAAAATGTCCACCTCGTTGTTGTAAACACAAAGCCGCGCGAATTAGAATTTGGTGTGTCGCTCTCCTTATCATTTCGGGATCATTGCGAATATCATTCGCACAGTTTATTATGCGGTCAGGCAAATCGGCCTCACTGTTGATGGGGGTACTGTAGACGCGTTGCTTCATGGTCCCCCATAGGAAATAATCAAGGGGCGTCAAATCGGGTGAACGCGCAGGCCACCCTACAGGTCCTTGCCGGCCGATCCATTTGTCATGATAATTTTCGTTTAAAAATCTTCTTACATTTGTAGCGTAATGGGCAGGACATCCGTCCATCTGAAGAAACATCCTTTGACGCACAGCCAGTGGGACATCTTCCAATAACTGAGGCATATCATCTCTCAATAGACTTAAAAATCTTTCACCAGTCAACGTTCTCGGCAATATGACTGGTCCAATCAACATGTTATCGATAAGACCAGCCCAAACATTTATCGAAAATCTTACTTGGAAAGTAGATGACCGTTTCAGTTTCGGGTTTTCACCTGCGCGGCACCATCTGTGTAAATTTCGACAGTTAGTAATACCGTCTCTAGTGAATGTCGCTTCGTCCATCCATAGTATTTTTCTTGGAAAGTTTGGGTTTGCTCTGGTTTTTCTTTGAATCCATGTGGACATCACACACCTTGGACGCCAGTCTACGTCTTCATGTAGATGTTGCACCCTTTGATAGTGATAAGGATGCAATCCTTCTTTCTTTAAAATACGCCACACTGATTTTTGGGATATTCCGTGACGAAGAGCCAGTCGTCTAGTACTTATGGATGGATAAGCAAACAAATCACTTAATACTGCTTGTTCAGTAGCCGCATCAATAATTACTTGAGGTGGCTCGCGACGATCTCTACTTGATCCAAGTCCAGTGATCGACAACCTTCTGTGAACTTCCTGGAAGTTTCGGGCAGATGGCACTGGTTGCCTGTTAGGATACGCAGCTATGTAAGCCGCGCGCGCAGCTCTGGCACTTCCTTGTCCCACTCCATAATAAAAATGTATGTCGGCGATGTGTGCCGGGGAAAATTCACTTAAACGCGGCATCATGTAGCAGCGAACGAAAGTTATGAAAGTCCAGCGAACGAAAGTACCGAAACACATGTAGCAGCGGCGAATAATTCGGAGTGACTGCCAGTCTGACATCTGTCATAATTCAAGTTCCTTTGGCTGGCCCTACCTCCCCGACCTGCGCACATTCAAAAGAAAGTTTATCTACCTGCTAAACAATAGCTATGCGTTGGGCCTTTCTTTGACAGTTGATAAAAAATGTTGGGGTTGAGTTAAAAACATGCAATTTTTACCGTTAGGTTCCTAATACAATGAAGAATAACTTAAAGTTATAAAAAAAGAAGGTGATGGGGGCATGTTATTGAGAAATTTTACAATTTTTGTAAAAATTAATGAAAAAAAATCAGATTTTTGCCAAACAAAAATGTTTATTTTTAAATGTGGCTATTTTTTTTCCATAATTTTTATTTTATGACGACACCTAATTACTTCCAAACATTATAGAGTTTGTTTCATCGTGATAAATCGTTTAGTTTAAAAGTTACACAGTTTTGTATACACTGGGGTCACAAAAGCAAACAATTTTTTTTAAAAATCCATAAAAAATATAAATAAATATTTAGATTTTTTTTAACATTTTTTCCGTCGATAAAATTAAGCATAGATTCCCTCATTTCGATATGTGCACATTATAAAGACTCACACTGTATAATTATTATGGCATCTACATATTAACATTACTTAAATAATATTGAAATACCTTGATTATTATTGCTATTTTTATTGACATGACATCATTATTACTGATCGCTATTTTTAATATAAATTATTCTTTTAAATGAATAGAATTGTATTTAATTTTAATTTTATTAATTGCATTGTAATCTAAATTTAAATTACTAAATGTGTACTGCTTGCTATAAGTATAACCAAGATGTAAAATCTAAATATTTATACGGCGGAAATGCCGAATATAGTGAAACCCATATATCTTAAGAACTTATGTTAGCTACCTACCTATATTCTTGCAAATAAATTCAATCATTCATTCATTCATTCATATATATAACAAACTAACTATGTATATAAATTAGTATTTTTAATAACTAACTCTTTAGGTAGGTAACTAATAACTCGCTGATCCGGCAAACTCCGTTTCGCCGAATATAAATTTTCGTTATTATATATTTTTTTTTACTATTTATACTACGCCCTGTAACGAAACTATAGCGCGATCTAGAAACCAGCTACAACGGCATTCAGCGAGCACAGACTATTTATTGCATTACATTGATTGATATTTTAATCAAGTTTTTTTAGCTTTATTCATTTAATATTTAGAATAATTAATTATTAACTCTATGTATTAAATTTATTTTTAACTTGAATAAATAACAACTTATTAATAATCTATACCAATTTAATTTTTTTTTGTACGTAAACAAAGAACAAAGTCATCAATGCAGTCGAAAATCATACACCATGTTCCTGCAAAACGGAAAATATAAAATTGTTTTTTATAATTTTTCCTTTATATCGGCCTAATAATCTATCTTGATACCACATTTCAAGATTCTAGGTCTGCCTGAAGTATCTCAGATTTTTGATGATCGGTCAGTCAGTGAGTGACTAAATGATGTTACTTTGATTGACGATAACTCGTAAACTATTAGTTTAAATATCATGCAATTTGGAAGTTTAGCTAGATATAATGATTACTCTTGGTTACCGAAAGTTCAAACTGCTAGCTTTGTCCACAGAGAAGATATAGTGGGGGGGAAAGGCCCGCGAATAGCTTTGAGAAAAGGATGGTACGGCCGTGCCTGCTTTGCTCGAAACTTGGCAGGGGCACTACCGTGCCCCCAGATTTGTGGACATTGGTCAAATCACCTAATACCTGCTGAAAAGATCCTGTGGCAAAAAATCTCAGGCAAATCAGTAGTTGGGTTTTGCCATCGATGGACTTATTTCTGTGGGTAATTGGCTCCAAATCAAGCTGGTCACATATCTGAATAGCTGCTTCTTTTGAAATTCTGTAACGGATACGAAAATCTTCTCCATTGTATTTTAAGAACATGTCTTCTCTGTTTGGGAAATGACGGCGACGAAGGGGAACATATTGTTCTGCTTCAGACAATGATGATAGGCTCGACAAAGAAATGTTGTATAATCCAGGAATGGCTAACTTTACTTTTTACCCCTGTTTTTTAAACTGAAAACTGAACTGAACTGATAAAAACTGAAAATTCGTACACAAGACAATAAAATAAATACGAACTGCAATGTTAATGCTGGACGTTTGTTGACCTAAGTATTAACATTTTACGCCCGAAATGTAAATTTTAAGGTCCCATAGGCGCTAATGACGCTTTGTGCAACAAAAATGTGACAGATGGCCTCGTTTGACATTTCCATTATGTAAAAATAAAGAATAAAGAAAATAGAGTCTAATGTTGCTTTCTGCAACAAGTTAACGGAATATTAGTATTTTAATGACAGCTTTAAAAGTTAAAGTTAGTTTCTGCAACTGGCTGTATGTCAGTTAAATTACGAATTTTTCTAACAGCGTATGCTGCAGAGCCTAGTTTTTTGACAATTTATCTATATGTAGGCCCCACTGAAGCTTAGCATCCAAAATTAAGCCCAAGAATATTGTGCTATCTTCAGGATTCAATTCTTGGTCCTTTATCAACACATTTGTTTTCACCTGCCTAACGTGAGGTAGCGTAAACTCAATACATTAAGATCGAAACGGACGTCAAGAAGGTTTGAAATTTTGTCAGGAAGTTCATTCATATGGAGGGGGAACAATAATGGTTTGGGCCGGTATTTGAATCGGTGGAAGAACCGTTCTCATTTGGATCAGGGGCAACCTTAATGCTCAGATTTATGCGGAGAGGATGGTTTCATACGTGATCATCCCTTTGCGAAGCTGGTTGGTGATTCTTTTCGACTAATGCACGACAATGCACGTCCACACATGGCTAGAGTCGTAACACGCACTCTTGCCGATGCTCGCATCAACGTTCTGCCGTGGCCTGCTTGGCCTTTACAATAAAAATTTAAAAAATCCTCATTTTTGTCTTTTTTGCCATTTAATTGACGACTAAAGTCGTACTTAGGTTAATTTCCCATAATTTGCAACAATTGCAATTTTTCTTAATTTTTACAAAATATAGAGATACGATAGGAATTAAAGTAAGAAGTCAGTCTGGAAGACTAGATTTGGTAAATATTAATCATATCAATATTATTAAAATGTTAAATATTAGTCATCATCTGCCTAGCCTTTTCCCAACTATATTGGGGTCGGCTTCCAGTCTAACCGGATGCAGCTGAATACCAGTATTTTACATGGAGCGACTGCCTATCTGACCTCCACAACCCAGTTACTGGGTAATACGATACCCCTTGGTAAGACTGATTGTCAGACTTTCGGGCTTCTGACGACCCGTAACGACTGTCAAAGATCCACGAATGACAGCCGGGACCAACGGCTTAACGTGCTTTCCGAGGCACGGAGGAGTCTCGGTATGTAAAGATGGTCACCCATCCACGGACCAACCCCGGCAAGCGCAGCTTAACCTGATGGATCGACCCATGCGGCTGATATTACTTAGCCACGAGCTCCTCGTTAAATGTTAAATATTAGTAAATAATATAAATTATGGTAATTATTAAAAAATAGTAAAATGTACTTGATCCCTACACTTGATGTGTGGAGTATGTTATTGTGATCGATTTTTGTAAATGTTTCTTAAGGTTAATTTTAAAATAGTCTAGAAATAAATTATACAAGGCCTGATCGATTTGTTTTGATAATAAATTTGATAAATCACTCAAAGGAAATAAAAAACTCTTGTTTAAAACATTTTGAACGGTTAGTTTTATTATTATATTTCCTTTATTTAATTAAATACATATAAATTATATTTTTAAATATTAGAATATAAAAAGTATAAAAACATTTAAAAATATAAAAAATAGTAGCCCACCGGTATCGGGAACAGGGTCCAAGCTACCGGCGGTCAGGGCTCCAGAGAGAGGAACCTCCTAACAATGCGAGCCGTGTCCAGAAGTACCGCTTTCTGAATCAAGCCCTTAATCCAGCTGCCCAACGAGAGCCTCCTTAGGTGTTGGTCGAGGCTCTTGGCAATTAAGCCATTGGCTGATACAACTATCGGCACAATGATCGCTGAGTCCACATCCCACATGTCGACAACCTCGCGGGCCAAGTCAAGATACTTGATTTGTTTATCTTTCTCGGCTTTCACGAGGTTCCCGTCATGCGGGACAGTTACGTCAATAATCATTGCGCGCCGCTCTATTCGATCCACCACCACTATATCAGGCTTATTGGCAACAATAGTCCTGTCAGTGATGATGGATCGATCCCAGTAAAATGTGATATGTCCATTTTCGAGAACTGGGTCGGGCACATACCTGTAGTACGGCACTTCCGATTCCACAAGACAAAATGAGCAAAATGCTGATGGATAATCCTGGCTACAAGGTTGTGTCTATGCAAGTACTCTTCGTTAGCTAGACGAGAACACCCGGAGATGATGTGTCGTATTGATTCTCCCGGACGGTGGCATGCCCGACAGATGTCAACCGTGCCGTCCTTCACAATAAATCTCCGGTAATTGTTCATGATAACTTCGTCCATAATTGCACAGACAAAACCTTCGGTTTCCCCAAAGAGGTCACCAAAACGCAGCCAGGCTACGGACGCTAGGAAATCTACATCGGGTTCATGTAGGGCCCGGAAAAAGCGTCCGTGAAGCTCCTTACTCTGCCATACCTCCAGGCGATCGTTAGTGTCAAGCACTACAGGCCTGCGCCATATTATATTTATTATTACCCTCCGTTTAAAGCTGCTAAGGACCAGTTCTTGTTGAAGGAGTCCAGCTCATCCCACCATCTCCGTCTTGGCCTGCTGCGATGTCACCTGCCATCAAGAGGGACCCATTGGGTCGTAGGTTTGGCCCATTGGTCGTCTGACATACGGCAGATATGTTCAGCCCAATTCCATTTTAGCGTGGCAGCTTTCCAAGTGATATCAGTTATCTTTGTGATGGACAGATGGTCATATTCCTAATCCGGTCTTTTAGTTGGATACCCAGAATACTCATATATGTATAGGAGTATTCTGGGTATATATATATATATATATATATATATATGGGTATTCTGTTAGTTTTATATAAAAAAAATACTGTTTTTTTCCAACCCTGACGTAGAGTGACGACAGGTTGTATGCTCACACTTAGTGCTGGTATCGTGTGCGATTTTAGTATTTATGAGTGACACGGTAGGTATTTCTAACTCTAAAATTAGAAAAAGTATAATAGAAGACGTTTGAAATATTCGTACCCAGTACCTACTACTACATTTTGGATCTTTTCATTGTTATATGAAAAATTATCAAAAAAAAAACGGAAAAATTAAGAAGCGTGTTCCAGTATTATGATACCCGGAATAGAGGCGGCTTTTGTTAACCCCCAGCCTTTTGGGGTGGCATGGCTTCGAGATTATTCGTGCCGACTACGTGCGCGCCACGTAATGTGCCACGAACTCGTAGAAGGGGACGCAGAATCGTAGCACATCTAGCATATCATGCTGCCTCTCTTCCACAGGATTTGAACGGTTTCACGTATAATTAGTAGTGTTCGTTGTTTAGAAATGACATTGGAAAAAATAATGTAGCCTCTTCTTAATTATCGCCATTATTTTTTCATGAGACAACGTTGTTGAAACAAAAAAAACGAGCATAGCTTATGGTTGTGTGCGCGTGGTATGGGGCATGCGCGGCTTAGTCCCGTAGGGCGAGCAGACGCGACCGCTCGGCAGAGGGTGGAGACGCGTCCGGCGCGCGACATCGATCCTTAGTTCCTCGTGCCCCGAGACTCAGTCGCCGACGGTCCGGCGACGAGCGTCAACATGCAGCCGCCACCGCGGAAGGTGAGTTCAGCATCCCCCATGGCCACACGACCTCATACAGCTCCTTTTAAACGTCACACAAACTTGACAAAAGTGCCGCAGAACTGTGAATGAAGTACTTTCCTCAACGCGTCAAATTTCTCGTCGCGTGCTACTATGAAATTATATAACTTTACTGTTATGTTTGTATTTTAATCACTGGGGCATCGTTTGCTACAATTTTTGGGGACGGATTTATTTATCATACATTTGAAACTATATCTTGGAACGTGTGTAGTGAAACTCGTAATGCAACGTTGTTCTGAATAAATACCAAGCGTAGGCTGTGAGGATTTAATCAATACACCCCTAGAATCATATAAACAGGCCGTAGCGATGGTAAACACGCGTACGGAAATAATTTATAAATAAAAACTTATGTATGAATTAGCAAAGTGTCCAAAATTCGGTTAAATAAAAAGATCTGTACATTATTCAGAAAATTAAAGAGCAATCTGACCGCCACGCTGTGACGTTTCCACGAAAAACGCGTGATATTTATAGTGAAAATAGGACGTGAATCTCATATTTCGGAATATACCAGGAATTTCATTAATACGTTTTGTTTTCCGAAACATTAATTCTTTTATTATGAACCGATACATATTGTCCGCAGGTACAACGATTGTCAAAAATCTGTTTTTAATTTTTGCTGTCATTTGATAAAATTCGTGACTATTTTCTCCTTCAGTTCTTTAAAACGGGAATTGGAAACCGTGTTTACTTATTTATTAAGACTATTGACGGATTTAATGACAAAAATACTCACTGTGTTTGTTTTATGGCAGTCTAAATTTTCATACATAACCTGACTTACAAAATTGTTTTCACTTTTCATACGAGCCTTGTTTATAAATGAGAAAAGAAATAGAATACGTTGGTATTTCTGTTTCGGTTCAAGGCTATAGTTCATTTGGGAAAACCTTTGAATAATAAGTCTCATTACTGTTCTCTCAAACTACTATGAACTAACATTACCGGGCGTGAAAATCACGTTAACCTTTTAAAGCAGGTATTTGATAAAATCTATTTTTAGTATGTTTAAACGGTATTTTACTGAATTTATAAAAGGCTAACGCAACAATGCATAAATTGTACAATTTTAATGTATCTAAATTTAATAGCCTCAAATTTAATACTGCCGTTTACTTATGAAGAAATGAGAATCCAAAATCTTCTTACAGCTAAAAATAGGAGAGAAACAAAAAAAATTCCTGAAAGTACTTGCCTCAAGTAGCCATCGTTGATGATAGACCTCTTAAAAGAACTGCAAGGGCCATCGTATGTATATAGAACTTCAACATTATTATATTTACTAACAAACCGCCGCGTAATTCATCGGTAACCGACAGTTGCGTCATAGTCTGTTAGACTATTGAATTAGTAGATCCAATGAACGAGGGAACGGCGGACTGCGGTCAATGAGCGGCCCTTCACTAACAAATTGCAGTGCGATGCGCTTGCGATGTGATGTACACGTACTTACACTCTATAAAATAAGAGTAAGTTACCTAGTCAATAAGGTATTTTACTATCATTGTTCGTTTATAAGGAAGATTATTTCCTTTTGCTTTCTTATTTCAATCTAAGCTTTTTTAAGACGTTATAAAATATCGGTAAAGAAAGATAAAAAGAGAAGAAAAATTCAATTAAAACACCGTCGGTTCTTTTCCTTCTACCAAATATTGTAAAAATCGCGTGTCCCTGAACTTTCTTGTGATAAATGCGTTTTGTATTTGAGTATTTTTAGCACGCAGCAGCGTTTTCAATTTAAGCAACTATCAGCGGTTAGAAAAGCAATTTTCGTGGTATCTTCTGCAACTAAACTTTGGGTATTAATAATTATCCTAAACTGACTTTACTCTTGATAATCAATTATAAATTCACTGGATTTATTATAAAAGCCTGTTATGGTATTAAATACCTGATATATCACACATTTTGATAATAAATGGTTACAGTAGCACAATAATTGCAACTCTAAATGACCTGAAGAAAATTAACAGTCTTTTTAATAACATAATTACAAAAATAAGCTATTAGTTATCGTTTTAGATGAAAATAAATACTCTTGCACTTAGTCATGATGAAGTCTGGCGATGGCAGAGCATCAAACAAATAACCTCCTTTTTCTCATAACATAACATAAACTCACGCATTCTTCCCATGGGGGTAGGCAGAAACTACAGAACGCCACCTGCTACGATCCTTACATACTTCTTTAGCCTCGTTTACGTTCATACTTCTGGTCATACACGCACGCCGGTTGCGAGTACTACGCACCTGACTTTTCTGAAGAACATCACCAATAAGATCACTATATGTCTTCCTAGGGCGTTCCCTCCTTTTTTCTCGTCGGTTAAAGAATGGTAAGAGATATGATCGGTTGTTGCGGAACTGTTGCGCTTTTGTTGCCTCACAAATATTTACTTTTTACGTCAAAGAATCTAAGGATTTATCGAAAGTAAGGAAAACAATCTTATTATTCACATAATATTCGTTTTCCGAAATTAATGATGCAAAAATTATACCTTATAGATATATCAACTTTAAGACTTCTATTTTTAAGATTTTTCAAATGAATTCATTCGAAATTAAACGTTTACACGATTAATACGCGTAGTAATGGGTGATCATCTTACATTAACATAAATGGCGCAAACGGTTAACGAAAATAATCGTCGAAAGCTAAAAGGACAAACTGCTTTGTCGCTATAATTATAGTCAATCAACTAGTCATAAATCTTTATTTATCTCAACATCATCTTACAGGCACTGGTTAATAAAATGCACAATCTTACATAAAGAAAGGTAAATGAGGTAGGAGGGTCCTGAATTACAAATCACCCGGCTCTCTTAGATAGGACATCTTAATTTACAAAACTATATAATGAAAGTCGAAAATTTCAATGAAGTAAAAGCAGAACTAACAAAATTAAAAGAAAAACTTAACATTGTTTTTGATAATCATAAAGCTGGGGAAAATTGCAAATTATACTGACCGATACATAATTATCAGTGTGAAAGCAGTACTTACAGTCACTAATAGTTTACAAAATTCAGAACATAACTTCCTAAACGTTTAAAATCGTTAACCCATCATAATACGAAGACAGCAATCATTTTGGAGCGTCCACCCTTTATTCACCCTGCACTGAGCCTGACCCTCTATCAGTAACGGCCAGGCGACACCCAGCTGTTATTAAATTTACCACACCTCTCTGCGTTGCGCTAATTTCCATCACGGATTTTGGAGAATCGAATTTTAGGAAACTGCAGAGGCCAGAGAGTAATCGAGTCTCAATTACTGCCTGAAATTTGACTACTTTTAGACCACTGCCCCAAAAAGGAAGTGTAATGTTTTCAGGGTTCATGTATGTTTGTGAGGTTCTTTATTCCACTATAACTTTTAAACGCCTGAACAGATTTGGATGCACGGGGTATCGTCAGAATCCTTACATCCTCCCGATTGACACTGGCTATATTTTTTTTTGGAAAATGCTGGATGAATGGTGGATGCTGGAGGTCCCCGGTGCGGCTGGCGGCCCGGCCACTGATGCTCTGGCCGAAAGGCTTCGGGCGTTTCTAAATGCGGACGAGGTCCGAGTGTCCAGACCCACCAAGTGCGCGGACATGCGCATCCTGGGTTTGGACGACTCTGCGACGGAGGTGACCGAGGTAGAGCTGAGAGAGGCGGTACGTAGGCTGAATGCCAAAAATACCGCCTCAGGACCCGACGGCTTACTTGGAAAAGCCTGGGTTCTGGCCGTGGAGGCTCTCGGGCCTTGACTAAGGGGACTCCTAAGCGCATGCCTGCAGGCACGCGGTTCCTACTTCGTTGGAAGACGGGGAAACTGGTCCTCATTAAGAAGCCGGGGCGCCCTGCGGACTCTCTGTCCGCTTACTGGCCCATCGTGCTGCTCGACGAGGTGGGCAAGCTCTTTGAAAGAGTCATTGCAGACCGCTTCCCCGGGCGGTTGGTGCGGGTGGGGCCGGGTTTGGCGGAGAGCCAGTTTGGTCTACGGTGGACGCCATCATGCGCGTGCGACCCCTCACGACGCGGGATGCTGTGGCCCGGGGTGAGGTCGTCTTGGCAGTATTCTAGACATCACCAATACCTTCAACACCCTGCCGTGGAGTTGCATCAGGGAGGCACTCTGGTATCACCGAATGCTGACCTACCTCTGTCGCGTGATCGAGGCCTATTTGACGGACAGGGCCATCATCTACCCCGGTCACCGAGGAGAGTGGAACTGGCGAGAGATGTCGTGCGCTGACTTACAGGGATTGGTCCCGGGGCCGCATCTGTGGGATATCGGGTACGACTGGGTGCTGCGCGCCAGCCTCCCTAGCGGCGTCAGCGTGGTTTGCTACGCTGACGACACGCTGGTCCTGGCGCAGGGGAGGTCGCACCAGGCGGAGACCGAACTAGCGACACGTGGGGTTGCGACAATCGTCGAGAGGATCCGGCAATTGGGACTCTAGGTGGCCTTGCACAAGTCCGAGGCCATGTGTTTTCATGGTGCTCTAAATAACGGTAGGAGGGGTCCACATCGGCGTCGAGTCGATGATGACTTACTATCTGGATATCACTAAAATAATTTAAATCAGTAGATTGTAAACACACCGGATTTCTCATTAACAGTCATCTACCATAGATACATTTTTTTATAACCTTAGATGAAAAAGGAGGATAAACATGAAGATTGTTTTTCTGTTTACGTTATTTATTTAATTATTTATTCCCCTTATAAACTTATAACTATCATTACAGGTTGCATTACCTAATGCGATAGTGCGGTCTCATAAAATGAATTTACACTTAACATAACATCACGCCTTGTTTCCCCGAAAGATTAGGCTGAGGTGTCCCTATAGTAACACCCATATTTCGCCAGTTATGTTTAAGTCCCATGTAATAGGGGGCGAGCCTATTGCCAACCGGGCACACATCCAGACTCCGGGCTGCTACTGAGAAATTCCAGATAGAAAAACCCAATAACACTTTGCCCGACCTGGGAATCGAACCCAGGACCTCATGCTCAGTAGTAGCGGTTGTGACCACTAGACCAACGAGGCAGTCAAAAAAAATATTATTAAAATTATTTACCAATTTAAAATTATTAAGAACTTTAACCTTTTTACTATAACCTTTTTGTTAGCTAGTCTTTCCACAGACGGACGCCATGTTGTTCAATTTACCAAGCGTTGCGGGTGCGCCCTCTAGCGAGATAAATTGTCAGTAAGGTTCCCTATTAGTGAACTTTAGTGCATTAATAGATGCCTGTACTTAATGTTTTGACTATTATTTCGGTTACCCATCATGTCCGACCATTCTGATAAGAAGAAATCTTCGTTAGAAAGCCTTCGTTATATAAATCATAAACCTTTCGGAATAAATTCTCTACATGATGGTGAAACCCGCATCAAAATCGGTTGCGTAGTTTAGAAGAATAGCGCGGTCACACAGACAGACACGAAAAGCAACATGAATTTATCTGTATAGACCATAGATTTTATATTTCTATGGTATAGACTTACTTTTCTTTGAATCTTTTAGCATTTGACGATTAGTTTTCATCAAAAGAAACCGACATGACTAAAATAGATTATTCCATAGAATAGACTGAAAGTCTACTATGAAATGGTTAAACATTTGAAAATACGTAGGTCATAAATATATTTAATTCAGAGGTTTAGACGCAAAAATCTTTTTGACAACGCGTGGGATGTGTAGAACGAAGAATTTACTGACGACTCAAATATAAATGAAAATATTTTTGTCTTTTTTTTAACATAGCGAAGCAAAAAGTTAATTTGTAGGAAACCTAAAAGAAAATATGATTTTTAGGAATCTTATAAACAATGTTAACTTATAAGAAGCTGCGTGATATCCTGTAACAAACAAATACTGGAAAGCTGGATTTGAACCTTACTCAAGGGACCGTTCGAACGCGAACACATTATTTTATATACTAATAGAATTAGGCCCACTTGCGTGTTCATGGGTTATCCAATATAACTATGAGTTAACAGCTAACTCAGGGTTAATCAAATAATTCATCTTGCGCCACCAATAGTTAGGCCTCGTTTACGGAGACGCGTGGCGTCTCGCGGTGTGTCGGACGTTTTTTCAGTTTACAGGCAGGTGGCGCGTGTAGCGGCGCGCGTCATCACACGCACAAACACAAACTTTTGAAGTTATGACAATGTACGATGTGGTTCGCCGCGGGTGCCGTTACGTTTTACCGTGAACGGAGAATTGCAGGAATAGCTGGCCGCAACGCTGCGTACGCCGCCGCGATAAAAGTCGCGTGCGACGCGGCGATGCCATCCGCGGACTCCGCCTGCATTTCAAGCAAACGCGTGTAAAATCTCTTCTCCGTAAACGCTCTCATACTACGCCATATGTTTGAATTTAGTGCGGGCCGCGCCGCCCAACGCGACGCGCGACGCCCCGCGTCTCTGTAAACGAGGCCTTAGAGCTTAACTTTTAAATATTTAACCCACCGATGTGGGAGAGTTAGGTCGCTTAACTTTAGGTCAGTGTAAGAATTGTCAAAATAAATTGACGTTATGTGGTATTGGGTACCGCTGATAAAATATTTTGTATAATATATTTTTCGACGTTATAGTACTTAAGTGGAAATTCGGAACTATATCAGCAGGCATTATATTCATGAATTCATATAAGAATAAACACAGATTATAAAAAACCCTTAAACCATATTTTTCATATCTGACGTTTCCATCAATCAATAAACTAAATCTCCACGGAAACCTCATACGTATACAAAATGATTAAAATGAAATGTCATGTTATAAAATTCAAAGACAAGAAAGTTTCACGTATCGTAATGTGTAAATCAATTAATCTACCTAGCCTTTTCCCAACTATGTTGGGTCGGCTTTCAATCTAACCAGATGCAGCTGAATACCAGTATTTGACACGGAGCGACTGCCTATCTGACCTCCACACCCCAGTCACTGGGTAATATCGTATCGTATTGTGTAATAGGTGATACGGGCTGGTGTCCGCAACTCCACGCCAATGCGCGTATTCTGCGTAATGGGTGGGATAATTGATTTTTCGATCCACCCCAGCTCCTCAAGGAAGGCCAGCAACACCTCGGTGTTATCGACAATCTCACGTAGGGTACCTGGGTTACCGAAGTAATTTGCCTTGTATGTGATCGAAAAGCACCGGACAGTTTAGTAGCACATGAGCTTCATGAGCTTCAGTAGCACGATGGGTTCAGGTCCCACACTGGTGTCATGCTCGACCTCCTTCTGGCAAGTTTGTCGGCTGCGTCTTTGTCTAGCGTACCGCTGTGTCCTTTGATCCATTGAATGGTTATATTATTGAGGCTACCCACCTGGTTAAGGCGCTGGTGGCACTCGTATATTAGCCCAGAATCAACTGTGTGATTGTTTAGCGCTTGCAGGACAGCCGTGCTGTATGAAAGTATGCGGATCGAGTGGTCCTTAACTTCCCTGGCCATGATGGCTGCAGCGGCTAAAGAAATACCCATGCATTCGGCCTGGAACACTGTGTAATGACCACCCAATGGTGTGGCTATGTGTATGTTGAAGGGCTCCGAGAAGATTCCAGTACCTGTACCACTACCTGTTTTGGATCCATCCATGAAGATGTGCAGCTCTGCGGGGCGCAACCCCTCGCATCGGCGATCCTCGTGGAGTTGGCTCTTGTATTTTTTATCGAAGATAAATTGTTTGGGTACCCGGTCATTTATGGCTTTCGTAATGGGGAACTCTGATGAGACCCTCAAGCAGCGCGGTTTGTGGTGTGTCTCTCTTACCCCAGAGATTTAGTGTATTAAGATCGTAATGTGTAAAGCAGATGGGTATACAATTTCCGTTCTTTGTTCGTTCATTCATTTTTGGTCGGATTACTGGGCACCGGCATTGCAATTCTATTTTTATGTTTCGTTGATTGAACTAATGATGTTCCTAACTCAAAAAATACTAATATCAGGTTATCTAACCCAGTGTTACTTTTTAGTGGCGCAACGCGTATTAAGAGTTCAAATGTTAATTACTTAACTCCGAGTTTACAAACTCTATATTTATTTATTTAACCCGACTAAATGTGCTAGTGGGCCTTAAGATACAATTTGTTAGTAACACGTCTCAATGCACACTCATTTTTTTTGATTTTGTGATATTTTGATTATGTAACCTATATGGAGTTTCTATGAAATAAATAAATATTTATTATAATTATATACATACAATAAACTCACGCCTTCTACCAATGGGGGTAGGCGGAAACTAGAGAATACCACCTGCTTTATTGTAATTAGCTAGATTTAAGTAAGTCAATGTGATTTTACACTGACACCATTCGTATTTCGAAGTCTTTTAAAAACAAGTGCCTTGCAAAAGTATTCTAATTCAAAATTGAGCATGTAAATTACATGTTGACAATACCACGCTCTTTACTTTTAACATAACACACATATTTGATAATAGCTGTATCCGGTTAGACTGGAAGCCGATCCCAACATACTTCATTTGATATTGTAGTTAATTATCTATAACGATCTGGCCTATTTTTGACCCAAGAATTAGCATAGCCATACAACGTGGCAGTGCTGCCAGCCTTTTGGACACTTTTCCTGTAGACAGCGATGCGGACGAATTTTTTGATGCCCTACTTTCCCCTCTTTTTTATATTATTGTACATATTATTATTATTATTTAAAGACTGTTAGTTTATGTATATATTATGTAAATATTATCTCTAAAATTGAAATAAAAATAAAACGTGTTTATTACCTTCTTTCCCACTAGTCACATGTCGGTACGTTCTATTTCAAGAGCTGGAGCTAGACCACCACCTCTTAAAGCAGGATTATTGTAATCTTACTTCAGTGTGGCAATGAGATACGTGACGTATCTCTTTCTCACACTGAAGTAACATTAAAATAATACTGCTTTAAGAGGTGATGGTTAGCCCCCTGTTCACGCCGTCGTGAAAGCAAGCTTGGTAGCTGATCACAGGGTGACAGCATCGGTCGTAGAGGCTATTTTAAATACGTCTATGGTATAATGTTTTCATAGACAAAGTGATTTTAGTTTTACTTCAGTATTGCATGCGTCATGCATCTGTTCATCATTTACTTCAGTATTGCATGCGTCATGCATCTGTTCATCATTTACTTCAGTATTGCATGCGTCATGCATCTGTTCATCATTTACTTCAGTATTGCATGCGTCATGCATCTGTTCATCATTTACTTCAGTATTGCATGCGTCATGCATCTGTTCATCATTTACTTCAGTATTGCATGCGTCATGCATCTGTTCATCATTTTGTGCTTAATAGATGGCATAGGCTCGCTTCCTATTACATGGGACTTAAACATAACTGGCGAAATATGCGTGTTCTATAGGTACACCTCAGCCTAACCCTTCGGGGATTACAGGCGTGATGTAACGTGTGTTCAAATATCATGATTAAAAAGTCGGCTTATAGAGATGCTCTAGGACACCGGCTGTTAGAAATAAATAACCTAACAGTCAAGAACTTAATACAAAAACAAAATAAGATAAGAGCTCGACTGCTTTTGAGCCGGCGTCGGGCAAAGTGACTTCCATTAAAACATTTTCAGCAGCAATCACGAGTTACAAATGTCTTATAAATAAAACATTAACGGCAAAGGTGGGTGTCCTTTCACCACTGCCTCCCTCTTCGAGGTATACAGGCACGTTATTATGTACCTACGTAGGTACCTACGTAAAAAATGAGAAAATATTTTTCTTATAATCTCAAGGTCCTCGACAGCAAGCCAAGGATTCTTGAGACTAGAAATAGAGGTACAAGTAGTTACAATTTTACAAAGAATTTTTGATATTATTAATGGTACTCCCTTTCTTCTCCTAAAATTGTTTGTCCGAAAATCATTATCCATAACACGTTTGCTATGAACTTCAGTAACCATAATGTTCAAAATCCCGAAATTTTGTTTAACATAATTATCTTTAGTTCTAAAAGTATTCTGTCATAATATCGAGTACTATAATAATTGAATCCCCTAATTTTACATGACCTAAAGTCATGTGTTCTAAGTATTGTGTTAAATAATGTGTATTATTCCGAATGTTCATTTATAATATTTTTTTTAGTCCTAAAACATTAGCTAAAAATTAGGTTCGCAGAAACGAATCGCTGTAAATCCGACTCCACGCAGTCTTGTCTGCTCTTCCCCTAGAGTGTAATTTAAAATCGCGTAGGCGCGGAGGGGCGAGGCGGAGCCCCGCAGCGCCGGAGCCGTGACAGAAACCATGCCTGCTGCATGTTGCATGCTTGCTAGCATGCTTGCTTGCATGCTTGCTTGCATGCTTGCTTGCATGCTTGCTTGCATGCTGCATGTTTGCTTGCATGCTGCATGTTTGCTTGCATGCTGCATGTTTGCTTGCATGCTGCATGTTTGCTTATAACTTTTATTGGAAACGATTTTATGTCTTTTGTATATTATTGATTGTAATATTTATGACAAACTGATTTAGGACATATTATATATAGCGATTTCAATTTTATGGCATGTGATATTATGTGATATTAAGTTCGGGTAAGTTATCATTCGGACAAATGATGATTAGGACAAAAAAAGTTATGCCACTTTAAATTATGGATAAATAAGTTAGGTGACACAATAGAGAACCATTATTAATATGTCCCTGTTTTCGCTATTTATTTATTTATTTTTGGAACTTCTATTGTGCTCTAGCACAATAGAAGTTCCGTCGAGATATGACTGCTTTCATAAACTTACTCTGTCGACTATGTTATTCGCTTTTTAACAGCTGCCTTAGAACTGTTTCAGATTACGTAAAAGTTAACTTTAAAACGTGTAGTAAAATAAATATGTAAACTGCCTTTTGTTAATGAAATATCTTATTTATGACTTCTTACAGACATTATAATACCGTAAATTTATGTTTTTACAGAAAAAAAGATAATTGTTATGTGTATTAAATATATTTAGTTACATTCTATCGTACTAAGTGATGGGATCCACTGTATTCGCTTCAAATGAATAAATCGAAAATAATCATATAAAAATATTGGTAAATCAGTATTGAAAAACCTTGCATACACTCAAATATCAATAAAATATATAAATTAAATAATCTTAAATACGTTTGCTTATATTTTGAAAAAAAGCCAACGGATTTATATTGCAGGTTTTGTACAACGATAAATTAAGCAACCAAACAAATATTCACAACTTTATTTTACATAAATTCGTCTTCCGACATGGAACTTTAGTCAGATGACGAGTCTTCGCCTTTTGTTATGATCGGGTCTTGCTAAAGAGAAAGACCCGCGGGGCAATTGCGTAACACATTATCAATCGGAAACGTTTTCATTTTGACAGTTCAGCAACATTCATTGCGTTATTTACGTGTTGAGCAGACACATTTTTCGAACTTATGATGCAATGGATTAGCAATTTGCTTCAAAATGATACATATTCCGATTGATAGTGTGTTACGCAATTTGGGTGCCGATCATAACAAATTCCCAATCGTATAATATTAATCGTTTAGTCCTTTCCACTACACTTGACCAATTTTCAGGCGTTACTTGATTACTAGAATCCTTTAGTAATTCGAGCATCTTGTTAGCTGTAAATGGTGCACTCAGGTTATTTTTTTGGTAACATATTATTAGTATTCATACATTATTGGCAGTGGTATGGTGGAAGTCAGAGAACTATGTGGCCATGCTCTGCTGCCATTTCGTAAACCACGTATCTAGGATTTTGTTTTTTGCTTTCAAAATGTTTACCAGCTCACACTTCAACATATTCGTCTACGTTTTCACCATTATCGTGAAGCCAGTTTATGGTGTCTGACGTTTTGTTGACTTTTTTTTTTTTGTGGATGGGAAATCATCAAATGACTTCTCCCGCTCTGGGCGGAGCGGGAGGGCATGTCAGACTTTTACTGACTAAAACCCACCCGTGTTCCTTCTGTTGCCTGTGCCGGGGCCACGGTAACTCTTTCGAACATCCCGCAACACGTTTTGTTGACTTGCGTTGGCATATTGTTCAATTGGTGAGAGTGATATGCTGCGTTGTCCATGATGATAACAGATGGGTCCTCCTCTAGCGTCATCAGTAATTCCTGAAACCCACCTTCAATGACTTTTGCATTAATTTCATCATGATATTCTACTGTCTTTTTTATTTAAATGCCAGCAAAGCTCCTTCAACAAAACCTTTTTTACTTCCTGCATGATAAATAATTATTCCCTATATATTCCCTATACCTTGGAGGTAGACGCAGCAGTATCATCAGTCCATGCCTTCGATAAAGTGTGGTTGGCATTAAGTCAAGTTTCGTCAATAAAAATCACGTTTGGCCAGTTCTCTCTTTGTTTAGCTTCAATCAAAAACTTACACCGGCCTAAAGCAATGTCTGTGCGCTTCATCAAAACTTTTCTTTTGTCCGCTTTTTTAAATGAAAACCCTATCCGTTTCAATTCTTTCGCCAGTGAAGACTGCCCACAAAACAAGCCACACACGCGGAGTGTAATAATCAATTTCCATAATGGTGGGAAATCTTTTCTCAAGTAATAGTGACGTCGTATTGTGACAGCATCAAATTCGTCCACATCGGTTCTACGTAAGGTATATTTTGTTCTTTTTCGGTGTTGCGGGCTTATGTTGCTCTGTGCCGCTTTTGCCGTAGACTTCCCTAGAAATATTGCCAATCATACATTCATCATCAGCCTATAATGTTCCCACTGCTAGGACACAGGCGTCCTCTTTCTGTGAGAGGGACTGGGCCCGTGGGCCGTAATCCACCACGCGGGCCCAGTGCGGGTTGGTGGATGCCACATGTCTTCGAATTTTTGGTTCTAGGACATCCTCACGATATTTTCCTTCACCGTTTTGAGAGCAGTAATGATGAAAGAATTTACACAAAATAAAGTGCCTGCTTGGGTTCGAACTCACAACTCGTAAGTCGCGGCCGTTACCACTGGGCCACCACTGCTCTCATGATATGATATTTCGAATACATTTCTGAGTGCCTCAAGGAACTATTCTTGGCCTCGTATGAGGTATTAACAGTAACTGAAATGGCAATATTGGCTATTATTCAGTCTCCACAAAACAAGCTAGTTACACTGGAAAGCTTTACTGCCTAATCTGATAAAATAAAGGATAGGTCGGTAGGTACTGGCAGCTCCGGAGCTCTAATACTTTGAAAGGCAAATCGTATAGACTTGCAAATAAAAAAGTAGCGAGTCATGGGGACTACCGACAGAAGTGAAAATTTAAAACATTAACAGGTTTATAACATGTACACAGCCCGCTGCGCGTCGCCAGTCTGGCGCAACATGTCACATTAGCATGTCGGTGACGCGAGCATGTCGCATGTCACGACCTAGTAAGAATTTCCCTTCTAAAAAGCGCTTAACGCGCCTAGATAAGTTTTCACTTCAATAATTATTTTATTAGAAGAAAGTACTCTTTAGTACCTATTAAAAATAAACCCAACTGGTAGCTAGTATAAATATGAAATTGTATTTATCGCGTAATATGCCATTAACGTTCATGGAGGTTGGTTGGCCACGCCATCCAGGATAAAACCGCTACAGTTAATATGCGGAGGAAATGCAATACTGCACTTTACTTTTTAGACAGACAGTTGCAAAAGCATTAATACCTTCTCGTTGCAAATAGATGCATTTGCATATCCGGGGATTTGTACAAATTCTATTAGACGGATACCATTGTTTCCCGTTGTTGTGTTGCCTTGTCTGCGCCGTCAGTTACTAAAATCTGTTTTTATCATGGTGTTCTCTTTCACGAGTATATTTCAACTTTTTATCAGTTAAATTAGTATCGTGAGTTGGTTAAGAACTTCAGAATATTGAGATACTTATTTTAATAAGTTTGCAGAATCTCGGCCATCTGAATTGCGGAACATCTTTCGGTTAAATAAATACTTGTAGCTTTTCATTTTTGCCTACCATCCGGATTGTGTTTACTTTTTTCTTTGTTGTTCGCAACTTTGACACCAGTCTACCAAAGTTTTAAAGGATATTAAAAAGTGTACTTAATTAGTTGAGTATAGTCTGTCGGATATGTTTCTACGCCATTCATATTTAAGTTTAAAAATCCCGAGCATGCATAAAGCTTTATCTAAATTGAAGAGCTAAAATTATATTTGACTATGCTGAAAATATCTACTCTCATAGAAAATTTATAATTATCTCTTTATTTTAAAAGGGTAGAATGTTAAGTGAAGGGACACTTAATTAAATGACCAGGTTTTTAATCCATCCATTCTTCCATTTTTATACGAGATTAAGTTTTTATTTGTTTCTATAAGCTATGCACTAAAATATTGCATCTTATTTGAAAACTTAAATAGCTGGAGGCTCAGATAGTCGCAACAGTTTCAAAGCCACATTATTCTCGGAGATTCGTTATTTTTCACTTTTTGTCCTATTTAAAATATGCCATACAGTTTTGCATTTTATCTGCCTATCATGGGATAACAGCCAATCCATTTCCGATACTACTTTTTTATTTATATCCTAAAGAGTACGCTTTCAAAAATGGAACGTTACTCTAGAGATGTCTATGTAATTAACGGCTGTTACTTTTTTAGATTGCGCGATTTATTCATATTATATATTTATATTACGCGATTCATTCATATAATAAGCGGCTACTGTTCGAATAAAATATTTTGAATTTAATTTTGTAACTAAAAATAACAAAGGTGACATAATGAAATAACACTTGGGCAAGTTTTTAATATTTAGGTGTATTGCATAAAGTATGAAAACTGCCTGCGCCGACCATTGCGGAGAACCAGCGCTCGTCGGCGCCGAGAGGCGCTGGCATATCTGCGCCGGTTACCAGCGTTCTACATGAATACACCCATACAACGTTTTTCCACCTCCACCGTCAACAGGACGTCAACAAGAAACGAGATTATTCGAACCGAACCTGACGTCCCGTTGACGGACGTGCAGTGCACATAGTAAATGTATGTATCGCTACTTCGGCG
This sequence comes from Fissipunctia ypsillon, assembly GCA_947568875.1. Lineage (NCBI taxonomy): Eukaryota > Metazoa > Arthropoda > Insecta > Lepidoptera > Noctuidae > Fissipunctia > Fissipunctia ypsillon. The sequence continues at coordinate 30,283,403 of OX387643.1, forward strand.
CCGTCATCTTGTTCTCGTTGACGTCCCATTGACGTGGCAGTAGACAGACGGCCTTAGCTACACAAACATTGCGATACTATAGTAGCTACTAAGTGAAGGTTTTTGTCCTTTGAGCAATTTGAGCAATTGATGATTTAAGTATTTCCTTTGCGTCTGGGCGCTCCTTGCGGGGCTCCACATTGTAGTCAATGCGCTGAAGAAGTCAACTGCCTCGGACACCAAGGCCTATCTTGCAGCGAAAGCGCTGGTTGGGTGGCACGGCACGCCAGCATTAACGACATCATCCATCGAGCTCTTGTCACCGCCGGGGTGCCAGCTGTTTTAGAACCCAATGGCTTGGCATGCGATGGTGGGAAGAGGCAAGACTTGGAAGTTGGGTAGGCCTTTGGTGTGAGATGCAATCTTTGTCAGCACCCTCGCGCCAGCCCATCTTCCAAGTACGGCGGGCTGTGATGGGGCGACTGCTGCAGGTGCAGAAACCACAAACGGCGCAAATATAACAACCTTATTGGGAGCTATATGTCTGAGCCGTTTGGGGTTGCAACACTAGGGCATTAGGGTCCGAGTGCTCATCAAGTATTTCGGGACATCGCCAAGCGGTTGGTCAACTTTTCACGGGACCAGAGGGCTGGCTTATTTTTAGCCAAGAGAATCAGCATTGCCGTCCAACGTGGCAATGCTGCCAGCTTTTTGGGTTTTGGGTGGGCAGTAAGGGCAGGTATCTTAAACGTTGTAACTAGAGGAAAATGTCCTAAGGAGACTACCCTTAACTTTTTGAGCTAATGCTAACTACATTCACAGATTTTGGAAAAATGTTACAGCTAGAAAACTATTAATTCTTACGTTTCATTTGTATGATGCAGTTTTGTATTAAAAGACAATTTTAGACCAACTGAGGTTAGAGTACTAATACAGCCACAAATCGCAAAAAAGGATCCCATATATTTCGTAAGAAATTAACGTGGATAAATTATCGAATGAAATTCTCTAAACCTCCTAAGAACGTTTTCCTATAGCTACAACGGGCCAAGGTACCTACCGTTACTGCTCCGTTTTAAAAAACTACCCTGTATCGTATCGGCTATATTGAGGTAACTGTAAAAGCAAACAGAGGTTGTATGTGTGGCGGCCTCCAGTCTTCTAGAAAACCGTAAGTACGAAGCAGGAGCGGGTCGCTAGTTGTTGTTGTTGTTGTTAGCTGTCGCGAAAATGATGGCAGCGGGGTTTGAGTTTACGGGGTAAAAAAACGCTCTCTAGGAAAACACACCACGTTACTTTCATAAATGACGTTTCAGTGACGTCACTCAGAAATAATGAAAAGAACAAACAGGAAAGACAGAGCAGCTTGCATTCTTCTGATAAAATATTCAATTGCTCTCGTCCACTTGACATCGGTTCTACTATCAGTTACAAGTATGGTGCTATTTGCTCCAATCGTTTTACCAAGGACCCTTGAACATGTTTCCGATGCAATCGTCGACAATGTTCAGTAATGTCGGGACTTTTTTCTTTGGAACAAACACTTGAATGACATCCGTCTTTGCGATGTTATTTGTTTTATACACATAGAGCAATTGTTTTAAAAACCGAGTAATAGGGCTGGCTATATAGTCAGTTGCTCCATGTATAATATTGGTATTCAGCTGCATCCGGTTAGACTGGAATCCGACCCCAAAAAGAGTTGGGAAAAGGCTAGGCAGATGATAAATAGGGCTGGCCCTATTATTCGGTACTGGCCGGTCAATGGGTTTCCCATAAGCAAAAATGACGAACTACCATACAAACTTTTATCCCCTACTAGCTTTTGCCTGCGGCTTCACCTGCGTGGATGTCGGAAAATATCCAACGGGGACGTACTACCGGGATTAAAAGTACCCTATGTGTTAATCCAGGTAAAAATAGTGGTAGTGATTGTCAGCTCATTCCAACTTGTGGTAGTGATTGTCAGCTCATTCCAACTGGTGGTAGTGATTGTCAGCTCACTCCAACTGGTGCTAGTGATTGTCAGCTCACTCCAACTGGTGCTAGTCATTGTCAGCTCATTCCAACTGGTGGTAGTGATTGTCAGCTTACTCCAACTGGTGGTAGTGATTGTCAGCTTACTCCAACTGGTGCTAGTGATTGTCAGCTCATTCCAACTGGTGGTAGTGATTGTCAGCTTACTCCAACTGGTGGTAGTGATTGTCAGCTCATTCCAACTGGTGCTAGTGATTGTCAGCTTACTCCAACTGGTGGTAGTGATTGTCAGCTCATTCCAACTGGTGCTAGTGATTGTCAGCTTACTCCAACTGGTGGTAGTGATTGTCAGCTCATTCCAACTGGTGCTAGTGATTGTCAGCTTACTCCAACTGGTGGTAGTGATTGTCAGCTCATTCCAACTGGTGGTAGTGATTGTCAGCTCATTCCAACTGGTGGTAGTTATTGTCAGCTCATTCCAACTGGTGGTAGTGATTGTCAGCTCACTCCAAGCTCGATTCACCTAAGTTTTCACGGTGAAATTTTTACAGAATAGTCCGACTGACTAAATGGTAGCCTTAAGTTAGTGGATACAGTGGACGAAGTTTGCGGGTACGGATATGCAATCTCTGTGTGCAATTGAAACTTGTGCAGGACAAGGAAATTTGTTTCGGAAACAGATTCAACTAGCTTGGACATAAAGTTATCATCGCACAAATTGTCCTTTAAAAGTTTTAGAACGAAAGAAAATGCGTTTATTGGCATTACAAGAAAAAAAAAAAAACATACCTTAAAACTATAAAAAAAAACATACCTTAAAACTATAAAAAAATAGAAAACAATGCATAAAATGCCCAAAGGGCCTCAGCTCAGCATGATGTCAAACGCTGACGCAGATTTTCAGCTGCAGCCCACGATTTTTCATGATTTTTAGCAACTTGAATAAAGCTCATAATTGCAACATAAGGGTTTGCTAAAATAATGTAAGTCGTTAACTATGTCCTTACCTTTATAAAATACAATAATAACTTGGTACACTTGAAAGTTATTTAATCTTTTCCTTGATTTGTCTAAAATACAAAATAAAACGGGTGTTTCTAATAGCCCATACACAATACTAAGAATTACAGCAGCAGATAATATTTTAATTAAGAGTATTGGGATGCGCTAAGGATGCCAGAGATATTCAATTATTTTTCCTTTTTTGTGCAATTTTCAGGTCAGTATCAGGTTTTATGGTAATAAAATAGTTAGACTCGCCCGTATCAAATATGTTTTTACAGAATTTATAATCCATGTAATCATCAAATTAATTATCTAAGTTAGAATTTGCCTCAAATGTCATGATTTTATGAAATAGGTAGTCATTCTATCGGACAATATGAACATAGAGTTAGTTGTATTGATGATTTATATAATTACTAGCTTTTGCCCGCGGCTTCGCCCGCGTGGATGTCGAAAAATATCCCACAGGAACATACCTACTACTGGGATTAAAATACCCTATGTTCCGTAATACTTTATTGGTTTACGCGGCGCATGCCAGAAAGCTGCCAGTTAGCATGATTTTTTCCGACATCTTCAACAATCATTATATCATCATATTTCAGCCAATTTATACAAAACTTTAATGAATTATACATCTAAACCTTCCTCATGAATCATTCCATCCATTGGTGAAAACCGGATGAAAATCCGTTTGGTAGCTTTTGAGTTTATCGCGTTCAGACAAACAGACGCGGCGGTAGGACTTTGTTTAGTTAAAACTATGCCGATCACGCTCCAATAACAAATAAGAAATAACTTTTGACCGAGTGGACCGATTTTAATAAAATCTTATTTATAAAAAAAAAACAACTGACTTCCAAGAAAGCACTACAAAGTGAAAAATAACTTTAATTTCGGAAGTTGGTGTCTTTAGTTTTGTATTTTCTTTGTTTGCCATCGACTTCCGAAATTAAAGTTATTCTTCAAATTATAGTGTTTTTCTTGGAGATCGGTTGTTTTTTTTATAAATAAGTTTTTATTTTCCACTTTTTAGTTGTAGTACCTAATCCAGGTGCGCCAAAGTTCACCTAAATTTTCAACTCCGATAATTGGAAATCCGAAAATGTTCTTCCTAACATTTTTCATCCTAACAATCACAATTCCTAACTACTCTGTCTCTAATGTTCATAATTCCAAAGCATTCAACTTCATAATGTCAGTAGCAATAAACATCTATTATACTTTTGTTTTCCTATATTTTCTCAACATAACCATCTTTTACACTATTATTAAAACACCTAAATATACGGCTAAAAGTGTCTTGGTGTTTTTTGTCTCCGACTAACCGTTTGTCGTAAAAACGATGTGGAAGGGATCCATAGGTTAGGTTAGGTTAGAACTGTGACCAACTACGCGCGAGCCGAGCGAGCGAAGCGAGCGGTGCCGCGGCAGCGGTCGGCGAGCGCTACCTCGAAATTGGTCGCGAAATTTTTCTAAGTATTTTTTTCATAGTGCCCCCAAGACGACACTCTGACCTGAATTTCATTCATTTAAGAAAAATAATCATACCCTCAAATTAAAACTATAAATATCTTCTACCCACATATATTTTTTATTACACTTGGTAAATGTTTCTTTCTGAGTATGAGTGAAAATATTATGGTAATTATGTTTAGGGATAAAAGCGTTATGATAAAAAACAGTAGGAGTTTAAATATATTTACATTAATGATATTATTAATTACAATTTTCGGAAACATGAGTGTTATGAACATCGCCGGTAGCACTACAAATAGTATGAATGAAAACTTTAGGATGAAAAATTTTAGGAAGAGTGATCATTCGGATTACAAATCATTAGGAAGAACAATTAAAGAATTACAATTAATTAAGTAAAGAACTTTAGGTGAGCCAATATGGACCCACCTAATCCCACCCGAATTCGTATACCAATACTTGCTAAGTAAATAACAGTGACAGGAAGTTATCATCAACATAAACTAAATGAAAAAAAATACGTATTACTGAAGCTAATTCAAAAACCACTCATCAGAATTTGGCCAAAATATGCAACCTCCTCATTTATACTCTTTCAAATAAAAACTGCAACATGGCAAGTATATGTCGCGCTAATAGCAGAAGTTTTGAAGACGTAGTTTTATCAGGTTTGGACGCCGTCGTCAACAAATTATTAAATCAACCTCACGACGATGATCGTTGACGAAATCTGTCCTCTGACAATCAAGACTACACATACGACTCAAGTAGCGCAATTAGAAACATATTACCATTAAAATCATTTATAGCCAGAGTGTATCTCATGACAATTCCAATAAGCCCAAACACGGCTAGTATACGTTGTTTTATTACGGAGTTCCGGTGCCTTCCTTCCGGCTTCATCGTCAGATCAGTTCGATGGTACCATTTTCATCAAAACCATTTATTTAAATTGACTTCGTCATAGTCGCTTAACTATCTTAATCGAGATGTCTTTTCGCCACCCGTGAAATACTTATCATTGAGGAGTTCCCGTGGCCATCTGTGGTCTTCATCAGTTCGTGTCACCACATGATACTTACTGAATGCAAATGTTTGACTTGTTGATGAAAATACCAAAATCGCTGTGTTTGCTTATAATATTTGAGGAGTTCCCTCAATTTATCATGGATCATATCATCAGAACTCAATTTTCATAAAAATAGGACCAACCAGGAAGTCTGCCCTTTCAAATAAAAAAATGATTTTATACATCGGCTTTTAAATGACGGAGTACTAAGGTAACAAACGTTCAAAAAAAAACATACAACCGGATTGAGAACCTCCGCCTTTTTTGAAGTTGGTTAAAAATAAAGACTAAAATGTTACCTCAAGAAGTCAAGATACGAACTATGACTACATTTCCAATCCCTTAAATCTCTTAAAAAGAGGTACACAAAATTTGAATATCATTGTGATTTTTAAAATCAACCCCTATTTTACCCCCATAGGGGATGATTTTTCAAAAACGCTGAACCACATAATTCTTTATTTTCTACCAAAAGCATAAATTTGAATTTTCATATCCCTAACTTAAGAAATGTTTGGTTTTCCATACAAACTTTCATCCCCTATATCACCCCCTGTAGGATTATTCTTGAAACAAAAAGTAGCCTATGTCCTTCCCCAGGATGCCATCTATCTCCTTGCCAAATTTTGTTGAAATCCGTTCAGTGGTTTAGGCGTGAAAAGGTAACATACAGACAGACAGACAGACAGACAGACAGACAGACAGAGTTACTTTCGAATTTATAATATTAGTATATATATATAAGTAAGTATAAGTATATAAGTATATGGAAGTATGGATACCTACTTCTTTACTTTTACTTAACTTTAAGCAACGTTTATGAATAAGGGGGTAAGTCTATTATTGTTAATATTTCGCTGAAATATCCATATTTTGAGGTAAATAAATGTCAAGGAAGATTAATAATTTGGATAATCAAAAACCGTCAACTAGCCTATTTGAGAGCGGACTCATTAGTTAAAAAAAAATATCATCGCGGATTCCCACCTCGACAACGATTCCAATTTCGAAGTGATGTTTAGAGAATAACACCTACAGTACTAACCCTACTTCATTATTGGGGTAGGTAGTGAAGGTACAAAGAGTAGGTACTGATGAACTAATTCGGCGGATCGATATTCGGTCCCTAGTGAGAGGGGACGACCCTGTCATCATTACCAAACCCCTGCAAACTTACTCCTTATTCATAAAATGATAACTGTGTAAATAGCTGTTTCTGTTATTTGCTGTATATCTATGAAGCCGATATACCTACCTACTAAAACAGTTTTAGTAAAAGAAACCTGAAGAACAGAGGCATAGAATAGGTAGGTATTTGAGTATTCTTGCACCAATGCATAGTTTCGTTTCAATCTACTCAACAACAAAATATTGGTGTATAGTGAATAATACATATTATCATTATATTGTGTACCTATAGCTAGACAAAAAAAAAAGTTATTACGTCAAAAAATATAATTTCTAATCAGTAGATAATCACATTCTACACACAAAAATAAAAATAAAAACCAGCGAAGAGCTAGTCGGACTCGCGCACTGAGGGTTCCGTTCCGTACCATGGTAGGCTAAATAATAAAGCACATTAATAAGTTTGTTAATAAAGAGTAGAGAAAGTAGAGATAAGGGGGCGGAAATGGTATTTTAACTCAAAAGCTATGTACATATGATACATATACGGCGTAAATGAAAATAAAGGCAGGCTGTAACAAACAGACCGGCCAAGTCGCGCCATAAGGATTCCTTTTTTACTATTTTGGTACGGGACCCTAATGATGTATAGCGCACTGTTATTTTGTACAAGAAGAGCGTTTAATTGTTGGCAAAGTTGAAATAAATGCTGTCGAATAGCTAGAGAAATTTTATTGAGGTACAAAGCTGCATATTTGTAAATATTTCGGTGCAGAACTGCGATAGGAGAAATTACTTAGTAAAATTATGTTGTATATATAAACATATTTATAAACATATTATTATCATGCTGGCTGATGGGGAACTCAAACTATTTCCCACTCGCAGGAACTGAATCAAGGAACTTCTATGTTTCGCGCGAGTCCCTAAAATGATGCAAGCAAGAAATATTTTGTTTTTAAAAGAAATCACATATTTTTTGGAACGAAAAACAGGTTCACAAAAATTTTAGTGTTCGTTAATAACAAGCTACGTTAGTTTAAAAAAAAACTGTGTTTATTCGAAGCTGATAACGCAATGTTTCTTTTTTTTATTTGAGATAATTTTTGTTAGATTATTTATAATGTTGATGATGATTTATAGAAGTAGGTAAGTGCTCTTGACTCTAGTCTTGGTCAGATATAACAGAGACAAAGTCGACGATGGAGCGAGCTTACCCAGAAGAAGCCTGTTCACTCTCACTTTGAAGAGGTCGGGGTTGTATGCGTTCGGAAACACAGACGCAGGCAGAGAGTTTTACCTATAGTGTTGCGATTTCACAAAACAAACGTAGCCTTACCTACATTTTCTCCGCTTTCAGTGCTATTCTGTGAAGTCCACTTTGAACCATTCAAGTAACCGCACAGAACTCCAAAGATTTTTTTAATCATATGGGCACAGTTCTTTCAAAGTGACTGTTGAGAACAAGTACTTTTTTCTTACATTTTATTTATTTGTAAATAATAATAGTTCTCGAAAATGGCAATATCACGTTGTATTGGGATCGATCTATCATCACTGACAGGACTATTGTTGCCAATAAGCCAGACATAGTGGTGATAGATCGAATAGAGCGTCGCACAATGATTATTGATATAGCGGTTCCGCATGACGAGAACCTCGTGAAAGCTGAAAAAGATAAGCCGATTAAGTATCTTGACCTGGCTTGCGAGGTTGTCGACATGTGGGATGTGAATACAGCAGTCATTGTGCCGATAGTCGTGACGGCAAATGGCATAATAGCCAAGAGTCTCGACCAACATCTGAGGAGGCTCTCGTTAGGCAGCTGGATCGAGGGCTTGATCCAGAAAGCGGTAGTTCTCGATACGGCACGTAACGTTAGGAGGTTGCTCTCTCAGGAGCCCTGACCACCGGTAGCTTGGACCCTATTCCCGATACCGGTGGGCTACTATTTTTTATATTTTTAAATGTTTTCTTTTTTAATGTGTTTATAAAAATATTTAAAAATGTAAATGATATGTTTGTAAAAGAAATAAAGGAAATAACAATGAAACTTTATTTCAGACCATGTCCACAATAATTAGAAGTAGGGTTATAAAATTTGTACACGAATAAATGCTTTCAGGATATTTGAGTCCTGTTTATCTGCAATGACCTGTAGGATGCTGTTAGTGCTGCCCCTGACTCTGCTTAATAACGACGCGAGCCACTTCCGTACGATGGCATGAAAGCCAGCCAGGGGACGGCTGCCATAAGGCTGGGTAGACCCTGGCCTCCGCGAACATACTGGAGGCACTACAAAAGCGTGGCAGTCCTAACAACATCCTAAATCCATTGTTATATTGGACACGTAGGGCATTGAGCTGCGTCTGCGAATACCTGAACCACAAGCTGCATGCGTAGAAAGTCTGACAGTAGACTCTAAATACTGTGACTTTAACTTGGTCACTACACCGCGCAAACCTGCGGGCCAGCATATTACTTCGGACCGCCAGTGACCTACGTTCCCTTTCTATGTCAATATGGTCGTCAATGCCCTCAGTAACGTAATGTCCGAGGTATACGAACTGTTGTACCCGCTTCAGTTCAGTACCATTCATCTTAATCGCAGGTACAATTGACGGGCACTTATCGGAGGTCTTGAAGACCATGTACTCACTCTTCTTACAATTATATGTGGGCGTCTAAGCAAAAAGGGTCCAGTAGTGGAGTATTGAGTTAAGACCAGATTCGGTATCAAGAATAGTCAATTGATAATAAGCATTAATAAAATATTCAAAAACTGGCACATTTTGTTTGTCAGACATTTGAAGTTGAAACTCTGAAAAAACTTGATTGGAGCATTTTACTTAGTACATTTTCTGGTACTTAGAAACATCATATAAAGTAATTTACTATATGAACTTGTAGATAATTGAGCATTAATTAATAATAATCAATTAAAATCAAGAAATGCAATTTTTTTCCCCAACTTTACAAAACTGCGTAAATCTCGGAAACTAAATGCCGAGAACTGGACCCTTTTTGCTTGGACGCCCACATATAATAAACCATGGTTATGGCTATATGTTTCATATATGGCTAGCAACTGTCTCATTGCGCCTACAGTTGGGGTCAGCAGCACCATGTCGTCCGCGTAACTAAAGTTATTCATGCATATATTGGCGACCCAGCATTCTACTCGTGTGCTGCTGAGCCCAACTATAAGCTCATTCACGAACAAGTTGAAGAGCTTGGGAGTTCTATCTCACTCCGCACTCCAACCTGTACGCGTCGGAGAAGCTGTTCGCCCATCTAACATAATTTATCTGGTTTAAGTACCAGAAATGAAAAATCCGTTGCACCTGTGTGGGCACGCTAGTCCTCTTGAGTTTCTCTCATAGTACTTCATACGACACGAGGTCAAATGCTCTGGTGAGGTCAAGAAAGCGTGCAAACATAGGTGTACTTCTTTCCGTATAGTATTGAATAGTGAGCATGAGACTCAGAATTGCGCTTTCAGCAAAAACTGTAGCGCGAAAACAAAACTGAGCGTCATGAATGTTAAGGTGTTTGTCAAGTTCTGAGTCAAGCACACTGTCCAGCACCTTAGCCACTACTGTTGCCAAGGAAATTGGGCGACAGTTATTCTTATCGGACAAATCGCCAGTTTTGTTTTTGACGACCGGTACAACAACCGTTTGGACCGTTTGGTCCAAGCAAATGGACGCCAGCGTATTTTAAATGTTCAACAATACTGAGTCCACCATGATCGCGACATGCACTTTGACATACTATCTACTCACAATTTGACGCACTTGTTTAGCTGACAAATTATACAAGTCACCGGTCATGGTAGACGCAGGGTCATCAGTTGATGGACCTAGCGGTGACTTCGTAGCAAAATGTTCTCTAAACAGTCCGGCTATATCTCCGCTATCACTCACACCGCCCACGCTCACAGGGAGACCACACTTATGGTTTAAGTTGTTGGTCGCTTTCCAAAAGTCACCAAAATTCTTTGAGGCTCGACATTCTGAAATTATTTCCATTTTCAACTGTTCCTTATTATTTCGACACCATTTTAGTTTACTTTTAAGTACTTTACGACTTTCACACATTTCCTCACATACTGTACCAGATTGCGGCCTATCTTGAGAGACCCAGTGTAAAAACTTACTCCTGGCCTCCCTGTGCGCTTCACATACATGCTTATTCCAACCTGTCACATGCCTTTTCTTCCTATGCCCGTGAAACTGAGCTTCACAATTGCTAATAGCCGAGTCTGTTAGTGTCATTATTAGATTCCTTATATATTTTATCTAAATTATATCTATGCTTTACATTGCCTTAATTCAACAGGAAAATCTATCAACTTAGCTTTACTATTGCACATTTTAGTATAGCTTTTTATCTGTTCCTTGGTTCTATAGCTCCAAACAGCTTTACTTTTTCTATTGTTACTACTTGGACTATTTTTACATATAATTGCACTTAATTCACACTCAATGATTAGTGGCAAATGGTCTGACCAAAACGTGTCATATTTTATAAATATGTTTTTAATAGTTTGCTTAGCAGAATGATTAACAACACAGTGATCGAGCCACCTCACACACCCATGAACATCGCTAATAAATGTATAGTTATTTGATGCACTTCCTAATATATCCATATCCGCACAGGTCCACAGTTGGTCCATACACAAACTAATTAGTTCATTATCGAACAATTCACCCGGATGTGCATTAAAGTCCCCTAAAACGTAGATAGCTTCTACTGAATAGTTTTCAACTATACTACATACCTCGCCAAGGCACGTCGTAAAATCTTCCAAGTTGTCAATTGCATTAGTTGGCATATAAACACTAAACACAAGAAATGTACGGTTATTCGTTGAAACTTTTATTGCACTGATACGCGGATTGTTGCACCTGTATTATTGCCACACCTCCGTAAAGTCGACCTCTAAAAACACCGTCCGATATATCCATCGCAGACATGTAAGTACGTACGTATTTTGCGTACAGCCGGGGTACGTAAAATCCTGGTTAATAGTACCCAGCACTGGAATGTCATAAGGGAATAACCACGTCTCTTGAAAGGCTATGATATCCGTGGAGCAACACAATTCTCTAACACAGTCAATCGATCTTTTAATTGACTTACAGTTGAAGCTGACAAAATTAGATATAATTTTCGTATTTGTTTGTATATCCATTATTTATTAGGTATTTTGTTTCGATTCACTAATCCTGCTATTACTATTAACGACACACCTTTAAGCCATAGGCTATCATTTAAAAACATTGCAAGCTTGTGCTATGGTACAAAGATTTTATAGGCATTATAACTTCTTTAATCGATACTGACGTTCGAGTCTTCGATAATACGTAATCTGCAATGTCACTATCGATCACATATTAAGCAACACGAGATACAAATAATAGAATGGCAGCTTTCCCTTTACTTCCTACAAATCTGTGCCTTGGCTTACTTCTCTGTACTCATCATCCATTAATTCTTTTGTTCTTTATCTGGTTGTACTCCTCCGCTACTGCCTACCGCGTACGTCGCTACTGTGACCTCTGTGTTTGTTTCGACCTGTCTTTTAAAAGTAGTCAAAAAGGAAACGCCGCGCCGGCCTCATCTAGTTTAAAAAAATATATGATTGACGTGTAAAAGTGTTTGTACAAACATACTTACAGAAATAAAATCTCTAATTATTTCTAATCTTTACCCAGACTCCAAGATATTTATTATGATAGATGCCCTACAAATTGATCTTTGGTAACTAGCAGTAACTTAATATCGGCCAGGTAAAGTCATCAAACCTTATATATAGTTTTACGGCTGCATCTAGGAACTTTACAGTTCTCAATATTCTGCAATCGCTCCGGTAGTGAATGAAACGCGATAACTACTTCTAAAAGTGAAGTTCAATAGATATCGGTTGAGCGAGAAACGGGAAAGCCGAATTGAGAGAAAATTCATTGTGTGTTTTATTAAAGTTTGAACAGAAGTTCTTCTATAAATCATTAATTAGTACCTACTTGTATATAAATACCGACTTATAAATACTAATAAATATTTTTTTTCTATTTTCTGAAACAATATTTGATAAACGAAAGTATGAATAATATTTATTTGAGAAAGATGAGATCATGAAACATATAATACAAATAATAATAATAATAAGTGAAATGTAAGATAAGTAGGAAGGTAGGTGGGTAGGTATGTGTATGATAAGTTGCAGTTATCCCCTTTTTAAATGAGAGTCCTCATTTGGTACTTAATGCTACATTATAAGATAAAATCATAGTTATAAATATTTCTATGGTTAAAATTAAACCTTGATAGGGAGTTGTGGACTTTTCCCACCTCAAACACCAAGATGTGAAAAGGGTAGAAACTGTTCTTTGTGACTTTTAATCTTTAAAGGTCACAGAGTCACAAAGAACAGAATTAAAAAAATATCTTCAGAAATATCTTCAGAAATATCTCCCCGTGCTACGGCTTCATAAAAATAATGGTAAAGTGTGGACTTTTCTTGATAATAAATAACCTACGACTACGTTTAAGTATAGTCTGTTCCAAAAGTAACTGGTGTAAGTGTAAACAAACACTGTACAGGTTAAATTATGCAATTACTCGCAAACATTCATCTGTCCGACGACCTTAAGAAGGTGGCTGGGACAGACTGGATGCGGAAGGCGGAGGACAGGGTGTTGTGACGTAGCCTGGGAGAGGCCTGTGTCCAGCAGTACACTGCGACAGGCTGAATTGATTGATGATTGATTCATCAGTATTTAGAAAGATTAAACATTATAAAGGGTGTCTCAGTAAGAGTGCACTTTTTCATTTTAAAATAAAAACAAGTATTTTATGACAGAGTTGTGATATTTTTATTGTATTGTAAAGAAGACATGTTCCGATTAAGAATGGAATAAAATATCCGGCAAATGACCCCCACGGCTCCGATGACAGGCCATTACTCTTTTCATGAAATCTTCCATGACTTTTGCACAGAGATGTGGCTGTATCTCACCGATGACGCTTTGGATTTCCGATTTGAGCTCAGGAATTGTTTCGGGTTTATTCGCATAAACCCGAGATTTCACAAAACCCCAAAGAAAAAAATCGCACGGCGTTAAATCGCACGATCTTGGTGGCCAGTACACCCCTTTAATTCCCGACTATTATTGTTTAATTGATATTATTAAGTTTAAAAAAAAATATTTGGTCAATAGTCTTATTGACCAAGCTCCTTAAGTAAAGTTGTAATTGTTATTTAAGTTCGTTAAGTTGTAACTGAAAGATCATCGACGAAAATTGAAGTTATAAAAATAACCTCAATATTGTGAAATGAAAAAATCTTTTAAGTGATATATAATTAGAATTTCGGGTAATAGTATTCAAATAATCTAATCAAACTACTCAATTTGAAATTGGCACTACAAATTGACGTTCACGTGTATTTACGTTTTCTGATCCATTTGTATACATTTTCATCAGATAGTCTACCAGATAGAGCTACTTCTATACTGTTATGACATTGTCTCCTTCAGATATTTTTGAAGTCACCTTAAAATAAGTAGTTCACTAGCGGTTAAGGGTAAAAATTAAGCTCAACAATCACCTCCCAGCTCGCAAAATCTATTTGCGAATGAGTACATGTATTTTAAAAATAAATCATATAATTGACATTTAGCAAGGTTGTCTGGGTATGAATACATGCGTCCTACAATACCTTCGTTCTTTTTTATTAATTGAAGTTCGTTGCTCGCGGGCGTACTCCTACACAAGATAATATAATGTTTTTATTACAAAACTAGCTGTGCCCCGCGACTTCGTTCGCGTGTAAGTCGTATGATACACAGTATACTAAAAAAACAGCCACATTTTAATAAAACTCTCTCGTCCCCCGACTTGTCGCGTTGCATCGCCCGCTTACGCTATTACTTCGTTTTCGCTTAGCGTTCTTTCCGACTTTATTTTCTTTTTGATCGGCCCCTAACGGTCGTAGAGTGCTGTTATTATCTTCGAGAATTGGGCTATCAAATGCAAAAAGAATTTTTGAAATCCGCCTGGTGGCTTCTTTTCACAATTTTCATTTTAAATTCATTTTTAAGTTCTTTTTGTTCTCAATTTCATGGGTTTTTTTTCTTGTGCGGAACCCTAATTATTTTTCTAAAATAAAATTATCGTAAATTACTTCTTGTACCACCAGCTATCTGCCAGTGAAAGTAGAAATTGGGAAAACTGGCAGTTAATATCACTACTGTAGGTGTAGAGACTGTTGAGTGTACAGGAGAGGAGAGAGAGTCCAGTCTCAGAAAAATTTAGATGGTTATTAGTAATTAAAAAACTCAAAATCAACATATGTAATATATATTTATTAAAATGAAAAACATACCATATTATGTTTATGCTGCATACATTATGCACTTGTTATTATAACACTGGCGCCGGGGGAGAGGCCGGGTGAAATGTAATCGATATGTGCGAGCAAATGTTAAAAATCCGCACGAAAGTCCGGACATGGTTGCCAAATCCGGACGTATGGCAAGCCTAACTATAGGCACATCTCTGCCTAACTCCTCGAAGGAAATAGGCGTGATTTTATGTTATGTTTATGCTAGAGGATGAAGTGAATGAAATTCGTATCAGTTCATGTAGTCCCGGAACGTGGCAAAATCGTCATATCGTGAGTCTTCAGCAGCTAAGAAAAGCTGCAATGGAATTAATTCCTTTTTTAAACGATCTCTGCATAAGAAGACAAATTGCAGGCGTATTGCAAGCGAAGGCAAGCGACACCGGCCGACCGTCACGGTTTAACTATTATAAATGGTTTTCGTAATTTTCTTCAACAACTTGACAGCGATAATGAGTGGATGCTGCATCTAGGTCCTGCTCTTCTCTTTAGTTGAGTACTACCTAAATGCTTTTTGCATGTTCTCCCATCAAATCTTTGAAGATGGTGGTAAATAAACATGAAGTGTGTTTTCAACTTCGTTTTGAGAAAATTCATTCTGGGAACTCTTATTGCTGTCACCGATCGGTGATATACCTAAGGCGTTTGCTAGAAGAGCGGTGGCCGCTACATAATGTTCACAGTTGACGGACGAATGACGTCACTCAAACGTTATTTATGAAAAAAGTAAGTTGGTGTGTTATCCTAGAGAGCGTTTTTTCAAACCATTTTCATAACACTAACAGCCGTCACTGCGGCCGTTGTGTGGCGGCCACTGCTCTTCTAGGAAACCGTAGTTTTAAATCTATAAACCTCCTAATTTATGTCGTCAAGTAGAATCTCTTCCGAGCCCGTCGGTACCGCATCGACGATTTCATACTAAGTTCTCTGTCAACATCATCATCATCATTTCAGCCGAAAGAGAGACTGCTGGACATATACAGGTCTCCCCCAGCGTCGCCACATCGACTGGCCCTATGCTTCTCGCACCCAGCGGATTCCCGCGGCTTTCACAAGGTCATCGGTTCATCTCTGATTCCTCACCAGTCACCTCGCTCTCAATCAATTCTCTGTGGTTATAAGCATAAGGACTACTTACCTATTTTCATATTTATATCATACTTTCCTGTGTCATCTCGTGGCTGCAGGTTCTTCTAAGAACTGAGCCAATTTTATTTACCTAGTTTATTCAGTAATTTTAATTACGAGCATTTTAGTTTACGCAAAGTTAGCTTCTCATTGCGTCATCCACGAGGAGGTCGGAAAATAACACAACTATAAAAATCGTTTAGACGCAAACTATTACTTTTCCGTGGAGAAGCTTTTCACCAACAAACGCTTAAGCGGAGAAACATATCCCAATCATGTTCACTATACATACTTATGCACCAGTTTGTTATCATCCCCGAAATACATAAAATCTGGCGGTAGGAAAGGGTTACTAACGTACAAGTAGATACTGCGACAGACGCAACCTATCATTAAAAGTATCTTCACTGTTATCTCGCCACATAAAGGGTTATTTTCGTTCCTAGAGATCGTTTGGTGGTCTGTGTATTTACTTGGTACCTACATAAATGCAGCTGAACTATATTCAATGTTAACAAAGTTGTATGCAGAATACAACCAAACTAAGACCTTAGAGAACCTAGTTTTATTGGCTTTGCCCACTGTTTGCATCAATACACACGTAAATATCCCGAATGTTCAGTATCCTACGAACAGCTATACAGAGATGTGTAGAATACCTACGTTTTGGGTTAGTTATGAGTTTCATGTTAGCGAGAGTAAACTCGTTTCTCCAAAATGCTTCAGTGGCGCAGCTACAATTATCATTAGAGGGAAGCCGAAGGAAAAAATGTTCAGTTCTCATCAACTCAGACAAGAAATTGTAGGTTTTTAGTGTTATGATGTATTAACTGGTATGGTAATGTGATGTAATACACAGTTACGCACACAGATCAACCATATTATTTGGCAATAGCAAACATTAAGAAGAGTGTTTGTTCCGAAGGAAAGCCGATAGGAATCGGGTTGTATGAAGGCTACGCCACTGACAGTTACCTATATTTTCGATTCAAATCGGACTCATAACATAAAATCACGCTTGTAATCCCCGACGGTGAGGCAGAGGTGTACCTGTTCTGTTATGTTTAAGTCCCATGTAATAGGGGGCGAGCCTGTTGCCATCAACCGGGCACAAATCCTGACTTCGGGCTGCTACTGAAAAATTCCTTATGGAAAACCCAATAACACGTTACCCGACTTGGGAATCAAACCCAGGACCTCATGTTTAGCAGTAACGCTTGCAACCACTAGACCAAAAATTACTTTGCCCGACCCTAGGATCTAACCCAACACAGAACAAACAAACAGACCACACACAGACAGCAAACGCAAACGCGATCACATAGTTGTTAAAAATTCTTGAATGCAGAGCTGCACTCTAATTGCGTAACATACTATCAATCACATCTGAATGATCTTGAAGCAAATTGCTAATCAGTTGCTTCCTATGTTAGAAAAATTTGTCTGCTCAACAACGTAAATAACGCAATGAATGTTGTTGAACTGTCAAAATGAAACCGATTCGTACTGTAAGTGTGTTACGCAATGGCCCCGCTGTTTTAACGTGAGTTTCAATTTAATTAAGTACCTCGAATTACGTAACATAACATCACATCTGTATTGCCGGAGGGTTAGGCAGAGGTGAATCTATAGTACGCCCACATATCGCCAGTTATGTTGAAGTACGAAGTATGAATTCTTAATTTTCATAATTGATGACCCAGATATAGAAAGAGAACATAGGGCGTTGGCGGTAAGGAGCAGTATGCTGGCCCGTAGGTTCGCTTGATGTACTAAACAAGTTAAGATGACACTTTTTAAGGCATATTGCCAATCTTTTTACTCGAGCGGCCTGCGGGCTCGGAACGAGCCTACAAGGTCCTGCGTATTCAGTACAATAATGCTTTCAGAATGCTGTTGGGGTTGCCACGCTATTGTAGTGCGTCACAAATGTACGCAAATGCGCGCGTTGACTGTTTCCACGCTATAGTGCGTAAGAAAGTGGCGTCATTATTTCAAAAACTGCGCGGTAGCACCAACAGCATTTTGCAAATGATTGCATCCCGCCATGACTGTCCCATACAGGCACACTGGGTGGGAATAGTTACGGGAAGATTGTAAAAAAAAATACCTAGTTTATTATATTATGCTACTAACATAGATTTTCAGAATATTGTTACTAACACTTTTTGGATTCTGTCCGAAATAAATGGCTAATAATTATTATTATTATTTACTCAAATATAATATGTCTGTTAAAACATTAATATGTTTATGGTAACCATAATATTTACTGGCAGTAAATACAATTTATATTCCAATATTCAAAGTCACTGCGTTTTACCGAAATACTTGGTTAAACCTGACATAAACATTTCAACTCTGTTTCATAAAGTCCAACGCTATCCACAAGATAAATAAAATGTGTAACAGGATTTTAATGCTTTTTTTATTATATAGGGCAAAGTACTTCGGTAGCCCAGGTACCCTCCGTGAGATTGCCAGCAACACTAAGGCGTTGCTGGCCTTCCTTGAGGAGCTGGGGTGAATCGAATAATCGATGTTCCCACCCGTTACGCCAAATACGCGCATAGACGTGGAGTTGTGGACACTAGCCCGTACTACCTAATGCTATTTTAATTTCTAACATGACGATATTATCGTCCATAAAATGTATATAAATACGTACTTGTTATAACGTTACCGTGGACGGAAATTTAAAAGCGTCTTCATAAACTCGTACATATGTCCATACATTTTAATCCCCAGTATTATCGTGATGCCGTGACGCATTGCGCAATATCTGCTAGGAAATAATTAACATTTATAATAGTAGTTGCCTTTACCCATGAATACGAAGGTGGTAAAAATCTTAAAGTGAAACAAATAAGAAGTCAGAAATTATTTTTACTCAATATTGGGATGGTTTACTCCAAAAATCTATACTTACAAAATAATAAAGTTGAAGTTCTTTTTGTAATATCAAAATAACAGCTTTTTACTAAATGCACATGAAAGTGCATACGGTACATATAACAAAAAAATAATTTTTAAATTTTTTGTCTGTCTAAATTAAAACCCATGAAATTGTGATCAAAATCTGATTCAAATAGGGAACTTATTTTCCGACATCCATGCGAACGAAGTCGCGGGCACAGTTAGTGTACAATAAATGCTGAAGTGGTTTTACACAAAAGGGAAAAAACCTTACGAAGGTACATTCGCATCACACACAAGTACTTTCAAGCTTGAACATATACAGATTGTACACAATGATCTCTCCTGCTGTGTATAATCATGTAGCTCATTAGTTTCCATCTGAAAGCACGTCACAACAATGAGATAAGCTTACAGGCTGTTTACTTAAACACACTGTTTACCAGTGGCGCAGATACAATCATCATTAGAGGGAAACCGAAGAAAAAATTGTTCGGTTCTCATAAATTCAGACAAAAAACTGTAGGTTTTTAATCTTTTGATGTATTAAACTGGTATTTAAATATAATTATGTAATGTGATGTGATACATAGTTACACACACAGGTGTACTATATTATTTGGCAATATTAGACATTAAGAAGAGTGGTTGTTCCGAAGGGAAGCCGATAGGAATCGGGTTGTATGAAGGCTTCGCCCCTGCTGTTTACATTGTTTACACTGTTTACAGCCACACCGACTAAACAAACCTTCTTGCTTTGTTACAAACTTTAAGATTACAAATAAAGGGTTGAATGAAATCAACACTCCATTTAGACTGATTATGTATCAATTAGGATTTAAAACAATTGATGGCACAATTGACTGCCTCGTTGGTCGCAACCGCTACTGCTGATCATGAGGTCGTGGATTCGATTTCCAGGTCCAGTAAGGTGTTATTGGGTTTTTCTATCTGGGATTTCTCAGTAGCAGCCCGGAGTCTGGATTTGTGTCCAGTTGATGGCAATAGTCTCGCCCCCTATTACATGGGACTTAAACATAACTGGCGAAATGTGGGTGTACTGTAGATACACCTCTGCCCAACTATTCAGGTAAACAAGGAATGATGTTATGTGATGGCATAATTTTCCATTAAAATAGTTTTATAGAGAAATCTAAATTATGATAAGAGAAACTTCGTTAATCATTTTTATTGAAGCTCTGGCCTAACTGAAGCGAGTCCCGCGCAGGATTCCGTTAACTAACTTTTGAGGTGGCGTTCAAACTGGCGCCACAGAATAGATAATAGAACCTACTGACGCTAGCGCGAATTGTTGTGTGACAAGGCTAATCCTTAAAACAATCGACGCGCGTACTCGAGTCTTGCGTCCCGCGCGGTTTTCCCTTCAATGTGACCAGAGTTAAAACCACCTATGCTTTATCCACGTCGGACAATGGAGAGAGCTATGCTTGGAGTTTCCCTATGTGACCGAACACAGAAATGAAGAGATCCGTAGGAGAACCAAGGTAACCGACATAGCCCGAAGAATTGTTAAACTTATAAGCGGCAGTGCGCAGGGTACATTGCTCGCAGAACAGATGGCTGATGCGGCCGAAAGGTTCTGAAGTGGTGACACTGATACCATTGGAAGGCCTCCCACAAGGTGGAACGATGACCTGGTGAAGGCCACAGGAAACTGCTGGATGCGAGTAGCACAGAACCGGTCAAAGTGGTGATGCTTGGAGAAGGCCTATATCCAGCAGTGGACGTCTTTCGACTGAAATGATGATGATGATGATCCACGTCAAAATAGCGTGTATCTAAACTAAATGCACATTTCGAATAAATATTGTCAGTAAGGAACCGCTAACGAGTGGCAACAACAAAGTCATTTAGAACAAAAATACGAGGAATTACGATGTGACCACGATGAGCAACGATGAAATGCGATGAGCAACGATGAACCACGATGAGCCACGGTGAACCGCGATGAGCCACGGTGAACCGCGATGAGCCACGGTGAACCGCGATTGGTCACGATTCGATCGCGGTAGTGAAGACAAAGATTTACTCTGATTCAGAAGCCAGACGATAGATAGTCGTTTTTGTTTTGTTTTAAAAGGATGTTTTGTCCGTGGTTCATCGTTTTTAATCATCTGGGATAAAAATACGAACCGTGTCCTTTTTCGGTTTGATACGTCCCAGACTTTATTCGGGATCGGTGAATTGGGTAATTTAATTATAAAGATTTTTATTTACCTATTGCACCTAATTGCGTAGGGAAAATACGACCAAAAATAAAACAAATAATTTGTTGAACTCTAACCTCCTCACTAATAAACGTTGCATAGCGTCTGTATAGTTACACAAAGCTTTGTCTTTTTCTTTCGAAAGTCAAATTACTGACGACTGAAAGAGAGAAATCGGTGTGTAACTAACTATTCACCCGATATAATACGTTTGTTAGTAAGGAGGCTACAAAATAAATTCTCTTTTGTAGGTTACAACATTTATTAATAGTATCAAAAAAACTCTACCTACATACAGGTGTATCTAAGTTCGTTCCTTTCCATAAAGTAATTCTTACAGAGTCTGGGTGCGTAAAAAGAGGTTTTTTTTTCCAATTTTCAGCCAATACTCGTATAAAGTAAAGTTACGAAACAATTTAATTGTAAAACATAACTGTGAAAAACATTTAACGCCAAATACAGGGCCCAGTCATAAATATAGGCAATACAACTCGGGAGAACGCTGGGAGCTGAAGTAAGTTATCACACGAGTTTCTCGAGATACCTAGAACATAACGTGGTGTGAGGGGCTCGTGGCTAAATAATAACAGCCGCACGGGTCAATAGAAGCTTAAGCTACGCTAGCTGCGGTCGGTTCGTGGATGGGTGACCATCCATTACATATCGAGACCCCTCCGTGCCTCGGAAAACACGTTAAGCCGTTGGTCCCGGTGTCATTCGTGTATCTTTGTCAGTCGTTACGGATAGTCTGACAAACAGTCTTACCAAGGGGTATCTTTTTACCTCGAAACTGGGTTGTGAAGCTACTGGCAGTCAGTCCATGTAAAATACTGGGATTTAGCTGCATCTGGTTAGACTGAAAGCCGACCCAAACATAGTTGGAAAAAGACTGGGTTTTTAACGCTGAATAACAGGAGGAGTAGTCGATGCGTATTTAACGCGTCAAACGCGCGTCGCGACTAATGATTCAATTTAGAGTGTTTCTACGTAAATAAATCTTCTATATAAATCCATGAGTGTATCATATTAAAAGTTTAGTGGTACAATTTAATACACTTCTTGTACTTTTTTAACCTCTGTGATGAATCATAGTCAAGAATTGTTTGCAAAATTCCTGATATTTGCACCGTTTCCGTCTACTGCTAGATACTATTCAAATTCCCATCCTGTTTAATGTATACAGGCGTATCTAACAGTCCGGCTAAGGAATGCAATGAACTTCGCTTTGTAGAACATTCTAGTACTGATTGTAGACGACTGTGGGGTCAGAAGGCGACTGCTGCAAATAAATCAGTTCAACGGACGAATAAAATGTAATATTAGGTACTTCACAATTTCGTCGATAAACTTTACCGATTTTCTACACTACATTATAAATTATTATATAAGGTCAAATTTTAGTAAGTGCAAATACTTTAAGGAGTTTATCTACTCATAAAACTAAACAACTTTTCCCAATAAACATGGGTCAAAATGTGAAAAAAAAATCCTAACCCGATACTAAACCAGTCAGCTGAGCGTACAATTTACATGGACGTCCAAAAAAAAATCGTATTACGACCCATGTTTATTGGGAAAAGTTATTCAGTTTTATGAGATAATAACCCCTTAAAATATTTGCGCTTACTAAAATTTGACCTTATATATTTTTAAAGTCTTTGACATATCTTGGGACCCTGAGGTCCTGGACCTTTGGAAAGCGTACGAGGGGGCAAAGCCAATTCGCAGAGGCCCCTTAGACAATTTTAAGTGTTAAGGCACCAACTGACGATTATCCCGGTTTGCTCTATGCAACCAATGACAACCCCAGGTTGGTGCAGCCCTATTGCAGAACATGGAAACAAAACATATTGAGCTATGGGTTTGGGTGGCTATAGTGGATTGGTTACCTGAAAGACTATGTTCCCTGCCTGATCGATGTTCTGTAATACACAGACTAAATGGCAGGGGGTGACTTGCACACTCAATAATGGGCCCCAGAAAACGGTCGCTAGCACATAGGTAGTGACTAGCGACAAGGGGCATCACTTCCTGAGGTACTTGAGGAGTGGAGAGGTATTCCACAGCTATCAGGACAATCCCGGAAGTACGGTCAAGATCCCTACCAGCATCTTACTGGAATACTTCCTTCCTCCGAACACCTTTGCTTGCTTTGCAAAGAGGTGGGAGCTCTGTTCCTCGTCAGTGTTCACTCCAGCCGGCCAATAAAGGCAAACCAGAGGTGAAGAACAAGACTGCTCCCTGGGGATAGGGTCCGTGAGGTCGCTACTGCCCAACAGCTGGCCACATGCTGCCCTGCGGGTTTATGTATATCTCTTGGTCTGGCTCCTCATCTTAGACCTGTTCTGGCAAAGTAAACTCTTCCGGTACAGACCTAGAGTTCAAGTACGTGCAAGCCCCACCATGACGTCAACGTAGAGATACTGCGATGGGGGTATTATTGTATATTATCATGAAGAGGTGAAGTTTTTAAGTTTGGATGTAGAGGGTGATCTATGGAAGTACTGATCCGATTTCGAAAATTCTTTCACTGGCAGAAAGCTACACACTACTGCCAAGTGCTATTCTATGTTTTATATAGGTGACTACCTCGCGGGCGAAGTCGTGAGCAGAAGCTAGTTATTATTAAATTCGATGTCAATCGTCCTAAATTCGTTTACTCATACATTTTAATTACCCACAGAACTATCGATCAAACAAATCTTAGCTGTTGGCCCCTTTCATTCGTCAATAGGTAGTTAACTTGGCACTAATTTAATTTAAATTCATGCGCGTAATATATTGAAAACTAGCTTCTGCCCACGACTTCGTTCGCGTGGAAGTCGTAAGATAAATAAATAATAAAAATACTACATAATAGTACAAAACTGATACACTGACTATTGCATTCTTACAGATTATTCCTGATGAACAGCCATCACTAAACTAGTTTAACCGTAGATTGTAAACTCACGGGGTTCCTCATTAACAGTCACCTAACCATAGATATTAATTTTTATTATTTAACCATAGATTACAGAAGATGCCTAAACTTAATGTTCTTCTGTGTACCTACGTTCTGCGAAATAATATTATCATATTATATAATAATATCACAAACTGTAAAACAAAATAAGCACAAAATATATCAACTGTTAATCGAACCGCTAATACCGTCGCAATCTTCAGCGACAGTCAATCTCAAAAACTTGTCAATGATGTAGGTAAATTCTCTAATTTACTTAATAATTTGTCTAGAATACCTTTGTTTTCTAGACAGGTTGAGACTGAAATTAGAATTCGAAAGTTCTTACTCAGATCAAAACTACAATCTAATATCCTGTTTAACGGGTTTGAACCAATCCAAGACATACCCAGTATCGTGTCAACTCAAACGAGGCTTCCATGTTATGTGTCAGTACATGCAGAGAGGGTTGTCAAACTAAGATCAAAACGTATAACGGATCAGTTGCATCATTCACACAATGGAGCCGATTCCCTTGTTCACAAAGGAGAATTTACATCTCGTACTAAACAGCTTGAGTAAAGGATGGCAGAAGAGAACTAAGTTAGATTAGTTTATGCCTTGAACTGCGCCGTGTTTTTTGGTCGATGCGATCTGAAATTTCAACTATTTTTGTATAGAAAACCTTAAGTTAAACTAAACAGCTCTTTTTTACGGTCCTTTAAGAGAAAAAGATAGAAATAGCTTAAATTAAGTTTGGTTTTTGAACAAGGGAATCGGTATCAATGTAGACCATCCTTATTACAAGAAAAATCATTTTTGTTTGTTGCTGTAACTAGCTTTAAAAAAATGTGTGCGTGTGTCAGCTCCGACACACGACTGGAGTTGACTCCGTGAAAGGTGCGCAAGGTACGTTGCGCAGAAAAACGTAACTCTTTTGAGTTAACGCTTGTATTAATTTCACTCCTCATAAAATTTCCATGGGGCCTTATATGAAAAAATCGTTTCATAAGGAGTAAACTCCAAAACGGTGGAAAAGCTTTATTTTTGTTGTAGGTACCCAATATGTGTAGTCCTACCCTAGTGTGTCCTAGTGTGTGTACCTATACACGCTTACTTTTTATTGTACTTATACAAAGCCGTGAACCGGAGGTTGAATAAAACTAATCAAAACTGGTACAATACCTATTGGCTCGCGTAAATACAAATACAGCATGTCATTCGTAAAAACAAATTAAAACGGATATTGTACTACGTATTGATAACAAAACAGTGAAATGTTCAGCTCGCACTCTTTATTAATAAAAAAAAATCGGCCAAGTTCGTGTCGAGCCACGCAGAATGAAGGGCTCCGTAGTTGGGATGAATTTATCCCAAGAATAAACTTAACCTTGTAGTTGAAAAACATGTTCTCTCATACATTCCAACTGCAAATGTAAGTTGGTCGACTATTACTCGTTAACTTGTAAAGCCTACTGTGCTGTGCATGATAGTTTTCCTTTTAACTTCGTTGTACTACCGTGAATTTTTTCACATATCCAAAACTAACCTTTTAGCTGGCAGGTGGGGGGAGGAGGGAGGAAGGGGACAATTGACTCTAACAAAAATTAGCACTTTAAAGTTTAATATTTCAGAAACGGATTCATTAATCGGAATTTTTTTTCCACAAACCCGGAATATTTTTGAAACACCTATCCAACAACACCCCATACTATGGAGTAGACGAGAAAAAAAACCCTTCTTTACGTGTACAGGAGGTACCCCTAAAAATTTTGTTTCATGATTTTATTTTACCACTTTATCGGCGTGATTAATATGTATATCCATGCCAAATTATAGCTTTCTAGTACTAAGAGTCTGAGCTAAGCTGCGCACGGATGGACGGACGGACATGGCGAAACTATAAGGGTTCGATTTCAAATAAATATTCGCTGAATACTAAATATACCAAACATTGATACTGGCAACTATAATCATTGTTTTTTTTAGTTGTATTTGTTCGGTTCAGCCGAGAAATAATAATAAAGTCACATTTGGTCACGACGATTATTGATTTTCAATCGGGCATTTTTGGATTTTATTGCTAAACAAAAAGAAGTGCTTGTGGTTAAATGATAACAGCCGCACGGGTCGATCGAAGGTTAAGCTACGCTTGTCGCGGTTGGTTCGTTGATGGGTGACCGTCCTTTAATACCGAGACCCCTACATGCCCCGGAAAGCATGGTCCCTGCTGTCATTCGGATATCTTTGACGGTCGTTACGGGTAGTCAGAAGCCCAAAAGTCTGACAATCAGTCTAACCAAGGGGTATCGTGTTACCCAGTGAATGGGTTGTGGGGTCAGGTAGGCGACGCTCCATGTAAAATACTGGTATTCAGTTTCATCCGGTTAGAATGGAAGCCGACCCCAAAGTAGTTAAGAAAATTTTTTTTGCAAAGAAAACAACCAACTTCCAAAAAAAAAACTACAAAGTGAAAAAGAACTTTAATTTCGGAAGTCGGTGTCTTTGGATCTGTATTTTAGGTTTTTGCCACCGACTTCCGAAATTAAAATTATTTTTCACGTTGTAGTGTTTTTTTTTGAAAGTCGGTTGTTTTTTTTTTTTTTTTTTGCAAAAAAGTTTTTTATTTTTCACTTTTTAGTGGGTCGGTTTGTAATTGATCTAATTTACCATAGCCTAATGGCAACTGCTCATCACCTTTTAAAAAAAAATTGCAAAATATTGCTTTTCCCGATACCCCTGCATCGGATAAAGCAATATTTTGTAAAAGGTTAATGGTTGAGTTCTCCTGGTACTTTACTATAATATTTTCTTCTACTACCTCCTCGAACGTCTACTGATGCCACAAAAATATTTTTTCAGACTAACAACATAACATAACATCACGCCTCGTTTCCTTGAAGGGTAGGGTAGAGGTGTACCCCACATTTTGCCAGTTATGTTTAAGTCCATATAATAGGGAGCGAACCTATTGCCATCAACCGGGCACAAATCCAGACTCCGGGCTGCTACTGAGAAATTCCAAATAGAAAACTCAATAACACCTTGCCGGACCTGGGAATCGAATCCAGGACCTCATGATCAGCAGTTGCGCTTGCGACCGACCACTAGACCAACGAGGCAGTCTCAGACTAACTATTTTCGTAGAATAAAGGATTATAGAGATTTTACAGCTTCAAGGAAAATTTTGTTTTCTAGCTGCACGGAGTCACGAGCCAATAAAAGTCTGCATAAAAACCTACGTTCATTTGAATATCAGAATCCGGAATGCCGATGCTTTCTACGAAATGTTTCACTACTCTTTCTAGTTCATTTCGTATCCGACTGCAATATACAGAATCGTGCAAAGGATTTTTCGTTAACTCTCGGAAAAGTGTAATTTTCAAGGATCCTTTTGTACCGGTTCGCAGAGTATTGCAATGCAGGTTGCACCTTGTCGCTGGGAAATAAATTCTTTGCAACAAAGGTACGACGCGTACTCCCAAATCGAGCCTTTGTCAGGAAAAGCTTGAAAAAAGAAGCTTGAAATGTCGCTCAGTTTCACGCAGACATTTTTATGAAAGTTCCTCAGCGGCACAAGTGGGGCAATGGAACGCTTTTAAAATTGTTCGATAAAGGGAGCCGTCAGAGACTGCAGGTAGCTTGTGGTAAAGTGACGTCATCACGGGCATCGCAGCAATCGCAGTTGGTTTTAATGCATTTTGGGTCGTGATCATTGACGGGTGACATCAGTGGCAGACCCGAAGAATATATTGGTTAATTACATTATGTTAGAAACAGCTTGTTACTAGTTAGATTTACTATCACGCTTGATTTTGAGAGATTTTAACAGTCTTGCTAATATTTAAGCAAGTGTGTTTCTTAAGTAACGTAAACGAAGGAAAAGGAGTATATGTAAGTTGTTCTGTAGTTTCTGCCTACCCCCATGGGAAGAAGGCGTGAGTTTTTGTATGTATGTGTTATATACCTAACATCTTTCAAGCAAACGTGCCTCTGTGATATTCCCTACACATAAACAATATTCCACTCACTGAATGGAAGTCGTAATAAACCCATCAATTATTGACGAAACAACAGTTCCTTGATCGAGCGGCGCACTAGTTAAGAGATAATAAGTTAATTATCTCCTAGCTAGTGTAGTGTAGACGAGAATTCCAATGCATGGCTTGTTGGAAACTCGACACATTTTGTCGTCTAAGACGGAGGTTATATGGTTTAAGGATAAGTAAGTTTGCAGATGCTGTGGCACAAAGAATTGAGAGATTTTGAGGTAGATATGGGACCCAGTAGAGCAGTGGTGGCCCAGTGGTAATGTCCTGACTTACGAGTTGTAGGGTGGGTCGTAGGTTCAAACCCAGGCAGGCACTTTACTTTGTGTAAATAATTTCATCAACTGTTCTCAAAACGGTGAAGGAAAACATCGTCAGGAAATCGGTATGTCCTAGAACCAAAAATTCGAAGATATCTGACATCTTCCAACCCGCACAGATTACAGCCCACTCCCTCTCACCGAGAGGAGGCCTGTGTCCCAGCAGTGAAAACATTATAGGCTGATTATTCTATGGGCCCCTCCGCTTTTAGGCCGATGATATATATTTAACTCCACTTGTCTACATTCATATTTTCAAGAGTAAGTTTGGATGTACGAGGTAGTCTGCGAAACTACTCATTCGATTTCAAAAAATATTTTATCTACTCTCATAACGTAAAATTCGAATTATAAACTTCAAAACGTGTTAATATTGACATACTTTTTAGACAATACCGAAAGGAGATGTTTCAAAATGGGCCCAGAATATGTACAATACCTCGAAAAATCGAGAAAAATCCGTGGAATTCGGGAAAAATACTGATAAATTGCATAAATGCATATTTCTCTTGTAATAATTTGATATTTATCAATTATTTTATCGACTTTCAATATGGCGTCTCGCCAATTCAGGTACTCTGTGGTTAAAAACCAATGACAGTAAACCATAGATCGACCATTGATCATAGATCGTGAACTGTCTACTGTGACTTCAGTCGCTTTCGTTGCCGATCGTGTTTTGATGTTCTGTTCTCTCGAGTTATTTTTAACAACCTGGCTTTCGTTTTTTGGATTTTGTGATTTTGTTTTTGATAGTTGAATCAAAAGATCGCTACATTGTTTTTGTCTGAGTTAATATTTCGACTATTGAATGTTTGTATTCTGTACGTTTATGCTATAAGTAAAAATCTTGGCATATCGCAGGTCAACCTATGAGGTGGTCGTCTGCTTAACTGGACTATACTTTATGTACAGACGCCAGTACATCAAGCTACTACAATCTGTCAGATTTATTTAATAGATTTTCGACTTTATAATTAGATCTAAAATAATATTGCAAAAGACTAAAAGTACGACAATGTTATGATTCTCTTTGACAATGTAATATGACAGAAGTAAACATGTCAAACGTCAATAATCAATCAACATGACAACTTACCGCCATGATGGGTTTATGTTGTGTGTTGCAATTTCAATTGTACATTCTTGTACTTTACTACCAAAAAAAGCCAATTAAAAGTAATTGGATGATTGGAAACTGTTTTAATTGTGTTTCCCCATTTTTTAGTAGGGTGTACCAATACCTGGCCGGGGCTCCATACATTTTGAAACATCTCCTTTTTTTTTTCTTTTTTTCTTATTCAGAAAACCAACAGCGATACTTATGAAATAGTACAGAAAATATAAGTCAGTTTTGTAAGGCTAATAATAGGTTTCCCTGATTAACATAATGTGTGTAAACCATGCGAACGGACTTCAGACCGTATGTATATAATAAATTTAAATTTAAAGATTGTAAGTTAGATTAAATATACACGTAAAAATCTGCTAATTAATTAATTGATCGTGATGAATGCTCGTTGATGATGATGAACAGAGCGTAGTTGCAGTTTGCGTTACTTGCTATTCGTTTTTCAAAATGATATTTTTAATCTGAGCTTTAAAACTAGGTTTTGTACAATTAAATAAGTCAACCTGAGAGAAATAAGCGTTGTAGGTTCGAGCAATGCGAGTTAATACACAATTTTTAGCGTAGTTAGTTCCATGCCGAGGCACATGTAACAATGGTGTATGACGAGTGCGTCGCAGGGGATCGCTAAATTTGATCTGCGCAACCAAATCCGGGCAGTCCAGCCTACCATTAAGAATGTCGTAAAGTAAGTTTACTGTTTGCTTACACTCGATGAACGAGTAATGTTGGATATGAGTTCATATCCAACATTACTCGTTCATCGAGTGTAAGCAGACCATATTCGCGACACCCATTTTCGTAGGTCATCGGCGGTTGGCGGAGGCGATAGTTGAGGTGGTTTATAAATTTTCTTTGTATCCGTTCTACTCGTATTTGATTTTTGTATAAAATATATTGGGGTGACCAGATTATTGTACATGCATATTCGAGGACGCTGCGAACATACGCAAAATACACAGATTTAATGGCTTCAATGTTTTTAAATTCCTTGCAGGATCTAAGAACGAATCCTAAATTTTGTTAAGCTCTGGTAGTAACAAGGTCTATGTGATTTGAAAATGTCAATTTTTTATCAAACATAACTCCTAAATCACGTACCATCTCAACTTTATTAATAATTATTCCATTAAATTGGTACGAGTACGTTACTGGTTTTTTTACGTGTATAACTGATGCATTGACATTTTGTGACATTTACTGTAATCTTATTTTTTGTGTAGTAATTATGTAAATTATCAAGGTCTTTTTGTAGAGATATACAGTCATCAACCTGATCTTATTGCGTAAAATATTTTTTTTGTCGTCAGCGTACATTAAATGTTCAGAATGTTTAAAAGAGTCAGTAATATCGAATAAATATGCATTATAAAAAAGGGGGGCTTTAAAATAGAATTATATTATAACACTTTTTTCATAACAAAATAATGTTAAAGAAAAATTATTTTACCATTACGATACAGGGCAAATCCAAGAAGTTAATATCACCAAGGAGTTTCCATCAATTATTTTTTTCTCATCATCATCTGCCTAGCCTTTTCCCAACTATATTGGGGTCGGCTTCCAGTCTAACCGGATGCAGCTGAATACCAGTATTTTACATGGAGCGACTGCCTATCTGACCTCCACAACCCAGTTACTGTGTAATACGATACCCCTTGGTAAGACTGGTTGTCAGACTTTCGGGCTTCTGACGACCCGTAACGACTGTCAAAGATCCACGAATGACAGCCGGGACCAACGGCTTAACGTGCTTTCCGAGGCACGGAGGAGTCTCGATTATTTTTTTCTATTGGAACGCTATACAAGCGTTCCAATAGATTTTTTATAGTAAGTATTACAAAAAAGTTTCGATTCCAATTTTTACTTGCCGGTCGCAGCGCCACTTTAGCTCATGCGCGGTGATGTGCTGGGTTTTAGCGCCATTCATACGTTTTGTTGTACTAAATTTCGTGGGATTTTTTTATTCTTGCTTAAAAATGTATCACTGAATGTGAAGAAAATTTGACTCCGCCCGATATTTTAGTTGTGGCGATGGATATGATTCATAATCTATTACCAGCAAAGTCGAGAAAATTATACATAATATGATAAATGTTATCACGACTTTATGGCGAATGTAAAAAAGGCTTCAAAATCTTTTATTAACTAGGTATTAAAACACTCGTGGGATACTATTACGAGTGTTTTTAAAACACGAGTGTGTTAAAACCTCGCCTACGGCTTGGTTACTCGTGTTTTAATACCCCTCATAATGCAACAGTTTCATAAACTACTATTACTGTTTGGGAAGCTACACTATTACCGAGTCTCATAGGATATGTTTAATGGTACAGTTGACTTCCACGCGGATGAAGTCGCGGAAGCATACAATCATATAATTGCGTCAACCACTGACTTACAAAGATTAAGGCAGCACATAGCACCTGTGCTAAAACCATTATTAATTACGAAAAAAGCTTCACTTCACCCTAGAGTAAATGCTCAATGATAATAAATTACCAAAACATAATTATTAAAAATCAATCCCCTCAAAGTGAGGGAAAAGCAGGGGGAGCTTCCTGTCTAATCTATGTAAGTCTATGCCATCAGGGTAATTGCACTTCGATTATGAATGGTTTCGTGTCATTTTAAAATAGCACGTGTCTTGTTTACCGGAAATAATATAACTTGTAGGAAGAGTAGGCATGTAACATGAACACGCGCATCCACGCGCCCGCCCCTCCCGCGCCCTGCGTTGTGCGGTCGCCCGCACCCCGCTCCGCGCCCGTCAGTCCAGCCCGCGTCACGCCCGCAAACGGCACGATTTTTTGCACTGTCTGAAAGAAAAAAAAGGAAGAAAATACGTTTATTTGCGGTAAACATGATGCAAAAAAAAACACAAAAAGAAACAAGTTGGGGGAAAATATGCGTCACATCCACGCAAAACGGCCATCGTTCAGCATAATGCTGCAACCCTATGCGAGACAGAGCCCCAGCGCTGGTTTTCAGCGACAGCCGGCGTTAACGTGATGACGTCAGCCGGTGCAGCATGCATTGTAATTTAATTTAATTTGTCTCGGTGTCACACTCGAATTCCTTGACCTTTTAAGTTTTTTTTTTGTGTTTTGTATTGTGTGAATGTGATTATATTGTTTTTCATGCCGACACAACTTCATTTCATTTCATTCACCCTACAAACTTTATTAATTGACGTACTTTGGAAGATTGGCTTAGATCAGTCACGCATAATGAAACTTGGTTAATTCAAAAACGATTTTCGTTAACGTATTCTCCAAAAAAAAAACAAATTATCAAGGGACAAGTATAAAAACAAAAATGAAAATCTACATTTTAAACGTCGATGAGTCGGATATCGGAAAAGCAGTGTTTAACAGATGGATTTACTTACGTAGAGAATAATTTCCCTCTCGAAAGGTTCCTTTCATCCGGATCAGCGTCTGAAATAGCTAATATTCGTGACCTGAGGTGGCCTGGCCGGTGGATGTGCATTTTTTCGTTTATAAATAACTGTTATCTTTGACCTAGACTTACCGCGGCACGTGGACACTAAAATAGGTTCTTTCCGGATTATTGTATACTAACTTCCACCCGCGGCTTAGCCCGCGTGGTATGTCAAAAAAAGTAGCTTATGTCCGTTTCTAGGGTTCAAAGTATCCTCTTACCAAATTTCATCAAAATTGGTTCAGCTGTTTAGCCGTGAAAGTGAAACACACATACAAAAAATCAAATATTTTCTCTTTATTATAATATTAGTTTTTATTATAATATTATATTAGACTAGCTTTTGCCCGCAGCTTCGCCCGCGTGGATGTCGGAAAATATTCTATGGGAACGTACTGCCGGGTCTACTGCATTTTACAGGAGTTTTCATATACCTATCTCTATTGGTTTACGTGGCGTACACCAGTAAAGCATAGTAGTCAGCATGATTTTTTGCGACATCTTCAAGAATCATCGTCAAATTTCAACAAATTTACACAAAACCTTAATAAATTTTACACTTAAACCTTCCTCATGAATCACTCCGTCCATTGGTGAAGACCGTATGAAAATCCGTTTGGGAGTTTTTAAGTTTATCGCGTTCAGATAGGCAGACAGACGCGGCAGGGGACTTTGTTTTATAATAAATATAGTGATAAAAATATATTTTGTTTAAGTGAATTTTAATAACAGGAAAAGCTTAGTTTTATGTCTAGATAAGAATAGAATACAATATAATATTCTTTATTATGAATACCATACAAATTACAGAATTGAATGTGGAAATTTAACATACATTTAGGATGACACAATGCGCGGCCTAATCAGTCTGTTGAATATAGAGCTTCATTTAACAGAACATAACACCACGACAATAATCACGAAGGATAAGACAGAGGTGTACTTATAGTACCTACACCCACGTTCCGCCAGGTATGTTCAAGTCCCATGTAATAGGGGGCGAGCCTATTGCCATCAACCGGGCCAAATCTAGACTCCGAGCTGCTACTGAGAAATTCCAGAAAGAAAAACCCAATAACACTTTGCTCGCCCCAGGATTCGAACTCACGACCTCATGCTCAGCAGTAGCGCTTACAACCACTAGACCAACGAAGACGTTTCTTTCAATAGAATTGAATTTAGAATACCACCAGTGTTTTTAAAATTGGAGTTATCGCTTGTAGAAAATTCTGAGACATAAACAGGGAACCTTATTGACAATTTATCCCGCTAGAGGGCGCACCTGCAACGCTTGGTAAACAGAACAACATGGCGTCCGTCTGTGGTAAGAC
Source organism: Fissipunctia ypsillon (assembly GCA_947568875.1). NCBI lineage: Eukaryota > Metazoa > Arthropoda > Insecta > Lepidoptera > Noctuidae > Fissipunctia > Fissipunctia ypsillon. Next base: position 30,317,942 of record OX387643.1, read on the forward strand.
TAGCTAACAAAAGGTAAAGGTAAAAAGGTTAAAGTTCTTAATAATTTTGAATTGTAAATACTTTTAATAATAAATTCATTTTATGAGATTGTAATGCAACCTGTAATAATAGTTATAAGGAGAATTAATAATTAAATAAATCACATAAACAGAAAAACAAACATCATGTTTAGGCACTTTTTCATCTATGGTTAAAAAAATATCTATGGTTGACTGTGTATGGTGGACTGTTAATGAGAAATCCGGTGTGTTTACAATCTACTGTTATATTATTATTATTTTAGTGATATCCGTTCGTCAGGAATATTCTAGAATAAATAGTAATAATGCATCAGTCAGTGAATCAGTGTTGTGCCATCCATTGGGTAGTATATGCACGAAGGTGTTCTAATTCACAAAAAATGGATAACTTCGCAAGCAACGGTAAATTGCTACGTTGCAAGTATTTTACAATAACAAAACATTAAATATTGTGTTCTGATCATTTTAGAGCTGAAGACTATAAGAATGAAGGATATTTTACAGGTCAGAGTATTAATGAAATGTAAAAACACAATACTTTTAGTGCAATTTACGTTAAAAGTTTATTGTAAAGTATTTCAATACCACAAAAACAAATATGTTTGAAATTCTTATAGGCATGTTTTTAACCTTTTGGTATTATTAACCTACAATTATTACAAGGATGAAATAAAGCTGCAATAATATTGAAAAACACCGAAATATGTTGCTGCGGATTCTCGCCACAGTGTGATCTTGGGTAACACGTGTGTTCAGAATTTTTACTGTTTTCCTGTGTTATTGTGTTTAGTGTGACTTGTTATTGTGTTTGTTTTTGTGTTGTTTCGTTGTTACCTGCTATCAGGTTTGTTTATTGTTTGTTTTTTTTTTAACTATATCGGTCATCATTCATAATCAATATGAATATGGATAAAAATAAACCCCCCGACCCTCCTGATGATATTATTACTCCTTCTATCCCCATCACCGGCTTTTCCCCGTCCTACCCAAGTCCCACTCCCAACCCATTAAGCCAGTTTGCAGATGTAGTCTGTAATCTGGATTCCCAAATTCATACATCCCAGCTTAATCGCAAACGCCCCGGTAATGAAGATGAGCTATCCAATCGCCCAACTAAACAACCGAGAACTCATGTAGGTCGTGTGAGGTACTCAGCGTTAGATAAAGGCCCTTTTATCATCCATGTTTCCCGTCAGGAAGCACAATCAAATGCTGGAACTACCCTACACCCACATTTGGGCATTTCCTACATTTGGGCGTTTTTTATCAAATAATAATATACATAAAATTACTTCTGTTAAGCGAGTTGGTAGAAACCGTGTATCGGTTGAGTTTGCATCCCTTCAGGATGCTAACGCTTTTTTATCAAACAATGTTTTAGGGAAAAACTTATATGAGGCAGTCATTCCATCTTTTAATATAACCCGTATGGGTGTTGTAAGTGGCATCCCGAATGACTTCTCAGAAGAAGAAGTTTTAAATTATTTAAAGGTTCCAGAAGGCTGTGGTCCAATTATTAAAGTCAGACGGTTAAATAGAAAAGTTACCAAAGACGGTTTAACAGAATATATACCCACAGAAACTTGTGTCATTACCTTTGATGGCCAAGTTTTACCAAAAAGAATTTTCTGTTTTTATACAGCCTTAACCATGGAACAATATACAAAGTGGAACAGGACGATTGACATTCCCTTAAACCACGTAAAGAGAATCATGTTGTTTACCCGTATACAAAAAATCAATCAAATCCAATGAATACTTTAGCCACAGGAAATTATTTTTCATATTCTTATTTTTCAACATGATGTAGATCCGAGTCCGTAACAATTCGGGAATTGGCAGCTGATTCCCGGCCGCCGTAGGCGCGGGCTTGCGGACGGCAAGCAATGGGTAGCTCGCCGTCCGGTAAGGACCAAGCCCGAGTCGACGGCGCGTCGTGTTCCACGCGCGCCTCAAAGAGATGTCAGCACTATTGACGGGGTCCGCTAGGGCCGATGCCAGCTAGGGTTGCGGGATGTTCGAAAGAGTTACCGTGGCCCCGGCACAGGCAACAGAAGGAACACGGGTGGGTTTTAGTCAGTAAAAGTCTGACACGCCCTCCCGCTCCGCCCAGAGCGGGAGAAGTCATTTGATGATTTCCCATCCACAAACAAAAAAAAAAAAGAGTCCGTAACAATAGGTAAACATTGCCGCCGCCGCGCCCCGCACCCCGCACCGCACCGTTGGTCAGTGACTTTTCGTAGATAAAGCGTGTGTACTTTTTATGCAGTTGCTTCTGCTAATTATTTTGTTTGAAAACTGCAATTTTTAATATTTCCATTAACTACTAATCTTCGTGTTTTAAAATGTTTCGATGGACTAGTACTGCGCTCGTTTTAATTTAATGTCGTACGTCCAGATCCACATTGTATCTACCCCACAATTCAGTGCCGCAAGTGTTGCCGATTTGGTCACGTAGAATCCCTTTGTCGTTCCAAACCCCGTTGCAGTAAGTGTGGCAATGATCACCCCGGTGATGGTTGTAGCATTGCTGAGAGCGAAGCCTTCTGTGTGTTGTGCTCTGGAAGTCACTTTGCAAATAGCAGGGCCTGTCCGGAGTACAGCAGACAGAGGACAATTAAATCAATTATGGCTGAGAAGGTAATGTCTTATTCAGAAGCAAGTCAAACTGTTCCCATTTCTACTCGTAGCTATGCAGACATTGCTAAAACACAGCCCCAGTCATATCGTAAAACTGTGTCTCTTAAGCCAAGGACCCATGCTCCCCTCTCTCCCTCCTATGATAAAACAGCTCACCAGCTGCTCACTAGCACTCCCCAATCTTCTCAGCCTAATGGCTGTGCTCTTAATCTTCAACTCACAGAATCTTCTGAAAACTTGTCTTCAATAATTGAACTTCTTAGTAAACTTCTGTTAACTTTAATGTCTTCACCCAATAAAACTCAATTACCGTCCAACGTTGCTACTGCACTTATAAATTCGCTTTCATCCCATAATAATGGCTCGGTTGGTGTTCCTTCAATGGAATGTGAGGAGCGTGTGGCATAAGAAGCACGAGCTCACATTCCTTTTGAACAAATACAAACCTTTAACTTGTTCCCTCGCTGAGACTTGGCTAGTCCTGGGTCTTAGTTTCCGTTTACCCTCTTTTAATATTCTCAGATGCGACCGATCTGATGGCTATGGCGGGTCGGCTCTCTGCGTGAACAATCGTGTCCCACTTGTGGCTGCGTCTTTGCCTCCTCTAGGTGATGATATTAGCATTGTGGCTGGTAGGGTAGAGGGTATAACCCTCTTATCCGTTTATATTGCGCACCCTCATCAAAGTTTCCTTCCAATCTTAAAAAGTACGCTGGAAAACATAGAAGGCCCTGTACTTGTTATGGGGGACTTCAACTGCCATCACTATAGGTGGGGTTCTGAACGTTGCGACTCTTTCGGGGTAGGTTTAGTTGAAATCTTAGACGACCTTAATCTTTGTATTTTAAACAATGGTTGCCCAACCCGTAGGTCCCTTCCTGGACAGCTTAAGAGCTGCGTTGACCTTACTTTTTGCACACTGGACATCGCGGCGTCGTGCCATTGGGAATGTACAAGTTTGACGCATGGTAGTGACCACTATCCAATTATAATATCTTTGGCTGAAAGAACTTATTTAGAAAAATCGAGCCCTCCACTTCTGAGGTACAATTGGGCTAATCCTGATTGGACGAAGTATGCATCACTACTGGAGGACAAAATTGATTTTCTTCCAAATTTAGTTTCCCGTGATTTTGATTCTCCTAGTCCCCTCCATGTAACACACTGTTATGATAATCTTATTTCTGCCATAACAGCTAGTGCAGACTCATGCTTTCCTATTAAAAACTCAGCGCGTGGTCAGATTCCCCCTCCACCATGGTGGGATCAGGAATGCACAACAGCAATAAGGGAAAGGAATGATGCTGAAAAGGTGTATAATGAAGCGATGGTTAGCGATAACCTAATAGATTTTAATAGAGTTCTCGCCAAATCTAAAAGATTGCTGCGAAGGAAGAAACGTGCTGGTTGGGCAGACTTTTGTAATTCCCTGTCCCCCTCCACTCCTTTATCAGTAGTATGGAATAAGATCAACCGTTTTAGATCTGGATGTTCCCCTTCAATTTCTTCTCCCATCCCTCGAGAGACTGCTGAGCAATTTTTCGATAAACTGGCCCCTCCGTATGTACCATCGCAAACAGAGCATAATCAGCCGTCTTTCATTGCTTCAGAGGACCCTTTTGATGCACCATTTTCTATGCAGGAGCTTAACTCGGTTTTAAAACATGTCCATGACTCTGCCCCTGGTATAGACGGTATTGTCTATTCCTTTTTGTCACATGCAGGGCATAGAGCAAAAATGTATTTTTTAGACATTGTAAATTTTTGTTATTCCAATGGCTGGGTCCCCAACCAGTGGAAAACTCAAATTATCATACCTATTTTGAAACCTGGCAAGCACGCTGATGACCCAAACAACTTCAGACCAATCGCTTTGTCATCAGTCCTTGCTAAATTATTGGAACACCTAGTAAAGAACCGACTTGAATTCATAATAGAATCCAGAGACTTACTTCCTAGATCTCAATTTGGTTTTAGAAAGGGACTCAGTGCCAAGGATAGTGTTGGGGTTTTGGTTTCAGATATACGCTCATCGTTCTCGAAAAATGAATCCGTAGTCGCGGCCTTTTTAGATATTTCCTCTGCTTATGACAATGTCCTTCTTCCCATTCTCAGGCAAAAACTGCAACAGATGAGAATACCGGAGAGGATGACACAGTGCATCTGTAGTTTGCTCATGTCTAGATCTTTGGTTTTGAGAGTTTCGGGTGAGGAATTTGACGTCAGGATGTCATGGAAGGGCCTACCACAAGGCTCTGTTCTTAGTCCTTTACTGTACAATATATATACAGTTGACATCGGATCATGCCTCAATAATGATTGTCAGATTCTCCAGTACGCGGACGATTTGGCTTTATATGTCTGTAACAACTCAGTTAGCGACGCTGCATCATCTCTGTGCGTATCCCTGGACTCTCTAAACCAATGGCTAAAATCCCACGGTCTGAGTTTGTCTGCCCCCAAAAGTGCTGTAGTTGTGTTTTCCCGCAGGAGGCTGATCCCACGAATTTCAGTGGGCATACAAGAGCATTGTATACCGATTTCATCAAAAGTAAAATTTTTAGGCGTTATTTTAGATTCCAAATTGAGTGGTTTACATCACCTAAATTATTTAGTAAATAGATGCGAGAGAACTATTCCCGTTTTAAAAGTGCTCGCTGGTGTCTGGTGGGGTGCACATCCCTACACCATGAAACTGGTATACAATGCCTTAATCCGGAGTGTTCTGGACTACGGATCTTTTCTTTTAATTCCCTGCAACAAAGGTGCTTTGGCAAGTTTGGACAAGATTCAGGCTAAGTGTCTACGGATCGTATCCGGTTGTATGAAGTCCTCACCAATTAACGCATTGCAGGTAGAGTGCGCAGAACCTCCGCTGGCCTTGAGAAGGCAGTATCTAGCATCGAGATTTTGGGCTAGAATCATTACCAAATCCTCCCACCCTCTTGTTAAAAAAATAGACGATTTGGATAAAGTATGCCGAAGTTCCAAGTATTGGAACCATAAAGAAGTCCCTTTATTTTTAAAATCCTTCCGCTGTTATCAAAATTTAGATTCCCCCATTGTTCAATCTCTGAAACTCCCCATTTTTAGTTTTGACTATGAAATAATATGTTTTAAACCAGATATTTTTTACAATATCGGCATATCGAAAAAGTCTCCTTCGGCGGACTCTGTCTTTAATGCGGCGGTTGGTGAGAGATGGTACAATTTCGAAAGATTTTTCACGGACGCTTCTAAATTATCAGATGGGAGTTGCACTGGTGCTGCAGTATACTACCAAAACTCCAACATCGTGTTAAAATTCAAATGCCCTGTACAATCATCAGTGTTTACGGGTGAGTGCGTGGCCATATTAGAAGCGTGTTTATTTATAGAGGCTCATAACATAAGTTTTGGTGTCATCTTTACAGACTCACTTAGTTGTTTGCAAGCTTTGGAGCAGGATCCTTTTAAAAGTAAACTGCACAGTCCAATTCTGCTGCAAATCAAAAAGTCTCTTTTCTCTTGTGCCAAGAATCACAAGACCGTACACTTGGTTTGGATTCCTAGCCATTGTGGCATAAGAGGAAACGAATATGTTGATGCTCTTGCTAAGGATGCTGTTACGTCCCAAACTGTTGACCTTAAATATTTTCAATGTCAGGGCTATGATTTGCTGAGCCTTCCAAAAAAGAGCTTGCTATCCTCATGGCAGGTGCAGTGGCAGAATACAAGTAAACGGAAAGGTGCTTTTTACCATGCAGTACAGCCTAATGTTACACCCAAGCCTTGGTTTTACCCTTATAAAAAGATATCCAAGAAAGTGATATCTATTCTTTGCCGTCTCCGTATAGGCCATTGTTGTTCTCCGGTTTTCCTTCGCAAAATCCGGGTCAGAGACTCGTCGCTTTGTGAATGTGGGTTGGATGAAGGTACTTTGGAGCACATCTTTTTTAACTGCTCCAATAATAACCCAGCCCACGACTTGTATAGCCATCTCCCTAAATTAAAGATCCCTGTCCCAACTAACTTTCCATCCCTACTAACACATTCTTCCCCAAAGCTCTTTGAGGCTTTGATGTTTTTTATCCGTGTCAATGACATCAAATTATGACTTTTTGTGTAGTTTGTAATCATTTATGTACATATTTACTAACAATATTTTTTATCTGTTTGTTTAAGTGTACTAATACTTGTCAACAAGTTTCACACTAAATTCAATTAGTATACCTTAATAGTTTACGTTACCTAGTATTGGATTTAGGTTTAACTTTTTGTTTTTGTTTTTCTTTTTTTTTCCGCACGTTTTTTCTCAACACATCTGACATTGGCAGAATTGTCGACATCGGCACCATTGCCATAGAGAAAAATAGAATAGAATAGACTATGTTGCTGCTCACCTTTGACAGTTTGCTTTGTTTACTTTGTGTCCATGTCGCATCATCTGCTGTCTCAGCTTTGCGTAATATTCCCTATTGACGGGTGGCTCACTAATATTGCTTGTTAATAGTCACCACTGCATTTTGACATCGGCAATAACAAAGACAAACCTGAAATGTTTCAAGTATAAGGGTGCTTACATAAAGAAACAGGTTTCCAGTACAGACAAACCCGTGTGGGTCGGTACCAATTAGTGCAGGGTTAATAAGGTAGTCGGCACCGACAAGTTTAAACCTGTTTCTTTATAAGTGAGCACCAAAGATAACATGAGAAGATTATACATGCACCGATCGATATATATGTTCACCGATATTTGCGTCAATTGTGGACCGATTTTGCAAATTATTGTTTCATTTGGTAGGTAAAACTTGCGTGGTGGTCCCATATAAATTTTATTAACTTTGCTTGGGTAGTTTTTGAGTTAGCTTAAGTAATACGTATTTTCTCCACTGTGTGTTGATGATGTTATAATAACTTCCTGTCACTGATATTTACATAGCAAGTAGTGGTCGACTTTGTGTGGAGTACCACCACTCAAGAGTGAACAATAAAAAGTTTTTTTTTTGTAAAAAGTTTTTATTACATAATATTTTGTACAGTTTGTGAGAGCAGTGGTGGCCCAGTGGTAATGGCCGCAATTTACGAGTTGTTGTAGGTCATAGGTTCGGACCCTGAGAGGCGCTTTACTTTGTGTAAGTCATTTCATCACCGTTGCTCTCAATACGGTCAAGAAAAATATTGTGAGAAAATGTCCTAGAACCAAAAATTCGAACACATGTAACATCTACTAACCCGCACTGGGTCCGCGTGGTGGATTACGGTCCAAACCCTCTCACCGAGAGGAGGCCTGTGTCCCAGGAGTGGGAACATTATAGGCTGATTATGCTATGCTTATGCTATGTACAGTTAATGAAAAATTTGTCTTAAAAATGGAATAGGTTTGATAGTTTACACACACACACGCACCCTCCCACACTTGGTTTGACACAATCTTTTGTTTTTGTCCTATTTGAGACACTATATTTCCATTTGAGAAATGTTTTATTTCTTCGAGGTACCTATCTTTATTTGAATTGCTGGCTTTTAATATCGCTGCAGAGATTCCGACGCCATTTATCTACTGTGCGTGGTATAGTCTAACAAAAAGATTGGTATACTTGTTGTAACTTTCAACGACTTTTAAACAATTCTTGGAGTGTGCTGAGCTGTCTTTGACATCACTATTCTATATACATCATAGATGTATTATATATTATTATATTAGATAAACATTATATCTCAAGCCTAAAAGCTATACGCAGACAAAATGATATTGGGAATGCAATGAAAAGAGGAATACTTTTGCCTGCATACCAAAATCTTTATTCAACTGTACCTCCTGTACATTCAATGATAGACAGAATATTCATGCCTTGTTGCATGCACATTGAACATACCATAACCACTTTGTTCGTCTGGCGGACGCCAATGAAAAATTCAATTAAAATATCTTTCCATTCATAAAAGTATTTCCATTGTGTGCTATGTGGAATTATCCGGATAATATGATATTATTATTGAACTTAGACAGGGGGTCCAGTAAAGAATGGATAACCTTGAAAAAATAGCATAGGTATTTTAGACCTAAATGGTCTAAAAAAATAAATATTCCAAGTAGTACCTAAAATTTTGTAGAAAAAAATAAAAACTTTTTAACCTTATTTTACATTCTTCTTCACCACGGCCACAAATGAATGAATTCCTGAATTCTATCGACTATTGGCTGTTATAATCTTGTACGTTGACTATGCTGACAGAGAGGCCAGAAATTGCACAGAATTAAAAATAAATAATAATAATATATTAATTTATTTTCTCTCACAATGGTTTTGTAGCAATAAAACAGTTTTGTACTATATAAAGTTTTACATTGTGAGAGCTGGTGCCTGAAGCAGGTTTTGGAAAAAAAACCTGTATATCAGGTCGCCAGGCCCCACTTAGTGGCATTATACAAATAACTGGCAGGTAACATGTATATCTACTAAACAATTAAAACAAAAAAAAATTATGAAAAGAAAAGAAAAAAATTGAATAACACAACAGAACATAAGCAGTCTAAGGGTGTGAGGTGAATGGTGGTGGATATGTAGGTGAATGGATGTGAGTATGTAAGTGAATGGTGCTGAATGTGTCGGTGAGCGGAGGTGAATGTGCAGGTAAATGGTGTTGAACGTGTAGGTGACTGGAGGTGAATGTGCAGGTGAATGGTGTTGAATGTGTAGATGAAAGGAGGTGAATGTGTAAGTGAATGGTGCTGAATGTGCAGGTGACTGGAGGTGAATGGTGTTGAATGTGTAGGTGAATGGTAGTGTATGAGTAGGTCATTATTTGAATACAAGTGTTACGAGTATTTAATGGTGTGGAGCAATTTCTCAGTGTTATCGTAGGAAAGCGTTTTTAAGAAGTCGGTTACTTTTTTCTTACAAATGGGTTTGCATAGTGGATAAAAACAAGACCTGTTGATAACAATTATAAAGAAAATCCCCTAGGTAACAGAAGAACTTGTGGGACAGGCTTGAACGGAAAAATGTTGTACTGCACACAGTATCCTTTCTTCGTTTATCTTTCACACGATCCAAATCATAAACTAGCTGTGAGTGCTTTTTAAGGACTGTATGCAGAACGAACGTTTGTCTTATAGACAGTACATCCCACTTTTTGTATAAGTCGACTGTAGCAAAACCGGAAGGGAAGACCCGCAGCGACCTTAAGTATGGCACGTTGAGCTCTTTCCGCCTCTATCAAGTGCGTTTTAGCAGCACCTCCCCAGGTGATGATGCAGTAGTCAATAAGTGACTGACACAAGGCATAGTATACCATCTTGATGGTACGACGGTCAGCTACGTGTTTCAGACCCTTGAAAATGTAAATTAGTTTGCGCAATCTAGTTACCAGGACGTCTATAAGTGGTTTAAAGCTGAGAAGTTGGTCTAATGTAACTCCGAGTTATTTAATTTTATCTGTCCTTTGAAGAGAAGGACATATGCATGGCTGGTAGGTTGACCAACACGTATGGGCCGTTATTGAAAGTGAACATGGGGGTAACACATTCGATCGAAGTGCAAATGTCACGTATTTAGTTTTTGTTACAATGAGAGTCAGCACATCATTCCGTAACCAAGCAACAACCCTGTTAAGCACCTCTTGGGCCACACCAAAGACCCCATCCCAACTATCACCACTAAAAAAGAGGGCAGTGTCATCGACAAATGTAAATATTTGGCCATTACTAAGGTGAAGCTGACACAGATAGTTGATGTAGATCAAGAAGAGGGTCGGTCCGAGTATACTGCCCTGAGGAACTCCAAAGGTCACTGGCTCTTCGTTACTCACATAACCATCAATTTTAACCTGCTGCTTTCGGTTAGATAGAAAGTCCTGGAATAATTTTAGGGGAAGACCTCGTACTCCCATGTTTTCCATTTTGTGCAATAAGTGTGGGACAGAAACCGTGTCGAAGGCTTTTGCCAAGTCCAGAAACACCATCAGGCACTTCCTCTTCTCATCCAAGGTCGTTATGACCGAGCTAACCAATTCATGAACCGCGTCATTGGTAGATTTACCTTGCCGGAACCCAAACTGGGAAGATGAAAGAAGATTGTTAATCTCGAGGAACCTAATCAGCCGGTCATTCATTAGGCACTCCAGAACTTTAGAGACCGTTGGAAGAATAGAGATGTGTCTAAAGTTGTTGACACAGTCCCTGTCACCACCTTTATGTATTGGTTTTATAATTGCGGATTTAAACGCTTGTGGAAATGTCCCTGTAGATATAGCGAGGTTGTAGATGTGGGTTATAGCGGGGGACAGAACGTGAGCATATCTTTTCAGTAACTGGCCCGGGATCTGGTCATATCCGACAGCACAATTATCCCTTGATCCATGAATGAGTTGCAGGATCTCAGAGACGTCCGTAGGAAGCATAACTAAGGAACAAAGAGAAGCGGTTCCAGCAAGATTATCAGCCTTGTCTCTGAGAGCGAATGGATGAGAAGTGATTTGCTCAGCTAGGTTGCGTCCAACGTTTCGTTAAAATCGTATCTAAGGTATTATTACTTACTTGGGATATTTTTTTGTATTTTTTTAGAACGGCCATGTAAGTTCTATTATATGCTATTTCAAGGTTATCCATTCTTTCAATAATCAAAATCAAAATATTTTATTTCACATAAACCTACATGGGCACTTATGAAACGTCAGAAGCTAGGTGCACGGTTCCAATTGGTCGTTTCCTATGGATAAGAACCGGCAAGAAACTCCACGGTTACTCTTTTAAAAATAATTGGCTTTTACAATGTTTTCAAATTACAGTGTTATTATGTGAGGACAGTGTAGGCCTGTCAACAAGTACCAGGTACTTAATAAAATAGAAAATGGTCTACAAATCTATTAAGTCTATTAAGCCTATTTAGCCTTTACCCGACACCTTGTATAAACTTAAAGTCACCTAATTAATATCGAATTCAAATATTTCGTGTACGTTGGCAGAAATTTTTGCTCCAGCCTGGCTTATAGCATGGCTTATAGCATAGCTTATAGCATGGCTTATAGCATGGCTTGCTTAGCCTGGTTTATGACATTATTTATAGCATGGCTTATAGCATGGCTTGCTTAGCCTGGCTCATAACCTGGCTTATAGCATGGCTTATAGCATGGCTTGCTTAGCCTGGTTTATGACATTATTTATAGCATGGTTTAAAGCATGGCTTGCTTAGCCTGGCTCATAACCTGGCTTATTGCATGGCTTATAGCATGGCTTGCTTAGCCTGGTTTATGACATTATTTATAGCATGGCTTGCTTAGCCTGGCTCATAACCTGGCTTATAGCATGGCTTATAGCATGGCTTGCTTAGCCTGGCTTATAGCATGGCTTATAGCATGGCTTATAGCATGGCTTATAGCATGGCTTATAGCATGGCTTATAGCATGGCTTATAACCTAGCTTATAGCATGGCTTGTGAAGCCTTTGTACAAATACTTATCAAGTCGAATATTTGCGACCCATAGCCGTTCGCTTGGAAATAGATATACCAAAATAATATCATGCGGCCATGAAAAGTGAGTTTTAAGAAAATGTTTTTTACTTTTCCTTGTTTCTGTTTCGTTCATGAAAAATACAGCAGTTAGGAGCCAGAAAGTCAGACAAACCAGTGTATCCAGACGTAAATGTATAGTGTTACCCGGTAACTGGGATGTGGAATTATGGAAGTCCATGTAAGATATTAGTATTCAGCTACAAATCAAACAGCAGTATACAAATTACATGTCCTATTTAAAAACGCCAACTGTGTAATTAATTAGCTTATTGTTCTCGAAATACATTGGCGATGTGTCCGTTCACGCAATTAGGTTGCAGTTGTTGCATTTCATGAGCGCGCCTCAAACACTGTAATTAAAAACCTTTGTCACTGCGCGCGAATTCGTGATTCGCATTGCTTTCACCTGATTTAAATGACGTGATAAACATTCGAGAATTTACTATTCCTATATAATTATCATACATAGATCGCTTTCGACGTCGGAATTCTCTGCGATAAACCCATTCATGATATTATCCGTTCGGATTTGTGGGAGACTACAAATCTCCAAGTAACAATATTATGACTAGCGCCCGCGGCTTCGCCCGCGTGGATGTCGGAAAATATCCCACGAGAACGTACTACCAGGATTAAAAGTACCTTATGCGTTTATCCAGGTAAACAATGTCTTCTCGCACTGCTTATATAGTATCCGTGGAGCGGCGCGCGGATTGATATATGATTGCTGGACGATAACAAAAGTTTGCGGTCGCGGGACGTCAGGAACGAAGTTTCTTCTCACATTAGATTTAAAACAAAAATTAAATTTAACTGCCGTCATCTTGGATTTACATTTTGACCTCACTATCGACTTTAGCACCCTCGAAAACTATGAAAACGACACTCATTACGAATAATTTGAAAATTTTTGCAGCCGCCATCTTGGATTTTCATTTTGACCCCACTATCGGCTTTAGCACCCTCGAAAACTATGAAAAAACACCCATTACGAATAATTTGAAATTTTCACAGCTGCTATCTTGAATTTTCATTTTGACCTCACTATCGGCTTTAGCACCCTCGAAAACTATGAAAACGACACCCATGATGAAAAATTTTAAAATATTCGCAGCCGCCATCATCATCATACAAGTATGAACGCTTTTTCGTTTGTGACGATTTCTGCCAGTTTACTCCTACCGCAAACCGCGTAAAAGAACTTCGTCCAAAAAATCCTAAAACCTAATAATAGTAACGCAATATATAACGGAACGGAATATTGACCCAAAATTTGAAGCCAAATTTGAAGGAAACTTTAAATCGAAAATATAAATTCTGTTTAATCCTTATCGCGTTGGAATTTCGATAAAAATAGTTACCTAAATAATTACAGGTACGGAACTTAGTAATGTTAATTTTCTCTGAATTACCTACAAACTGTTTTTGGCGATGGCGAAAGTCGGGCTGACTGATGATGAGATAGTAAGGATTTTTAACCCCCTAGGTATTCGTAATTTCTAAACAAAAAGCTTAGTACCAATTTCTTCCTTACAAACTTTCATCCCCTATTTTTCCCCCTTAGGGGATGATTTTCCAGAAACTCTGAAACACATGGTTTTTAATTTTTAACCAGAATGCTAAATACCAATTTTCATGGTTTAAACTACAAAACTGACGATTTTCTATACAAAATTTCATCCCCTATTTTACTCCCTTAGGGGTTGAATTTCAAAAAATCCTTCCTTATTCCTTGTCTACATTATAAAGGGAACCTCTGTGCAAAATTTCAGCTTTCTAGGTCTAAGGGTTTGGGCTGGGCGTTGATGAGTCTGTCAGTCAGTCAGTGAGTCAGTCAGTCAGTCAGGACTTTTCTTTTTATTTATATAGATTTAGGTCCAGCCGGTTTCTAATTTGGGGATTTGAAGTTGAGACCGTGTCGAACTCTGTTTAGCATTATAGTTCCTGCAAACAGGCGCGACACGCGGTGCCTTTGTGTCGAGTCGCGAGACACGCGGTGCCTTTGTGTCGCGTCGCGAGACGCGCGGTGCCTTTGTGTCGCGTCGCGAGACACGCGGTGCTTTTCTTTCTTTCCTTCGCGGTATCGCGACTGTTTAGCCCGTGAAATTCAAAATTTCTTACGTTTTTTGCAAAGAAAGTTCGCGGGCGTCTCCTTATGTGATACTAAAGTAGAATTCGATATATTCTCAGCTTCAAATTCTCAATAAAATACTGGGCCTATTTTTGATTGTCCATAATATTAAGACGACACCACGCGCGCAGTGGCGCCCTCATCGTTTGTTTGGTTATTTCTTTTATTTTAGAATGAAAATGCAGAAAATAAGCATGTGACGATGTACTCCACAAGTCTATACGTTATAATTGTTAAAAACGGTAGTTTTACATTGTTAAGTTTTATTAGAATCCAAAACGGAAAATAGTGGCCACTAAGCTCCGTTTTAAGGATTATACCATAACAATTTTTATTAACTTTAATAAAATTCGCAACGCATTTCTGTGATTAAATTGTAAAACCTGCCCGGTGCAAGTATTCTCTCAGTGGGAGTACTTATTCGCTGTTTGTCTATATTTGGATACACTCCAATTACTCCCAACTCTTGACTAGTGCGCTATCCAAACATAAGTAAGTACTGAAAATAGCACTACTTGGCACTGAAAAGGTAAAATCCAACAATTTTATAAATGAAAATGCAGGTAGTCTATCATATATTGACCTTTATATTAAATCATACGAATACATCTTTACATCATCATTTTCATTTTTTTTTTCTTTTTCTTTTTTTTTTTTACATCTTTTTTTTATACGTAGACTTGAACCGTTTGCAGAGTTAAAATCAAATGTTAAATTAAATCGAGCTTGCAAATGAAAGGGAAAGCTATAAATAAATTAGTTCGCATTATCATTAAGTTATTAAAATGATATAGATCTACAATACTCTTACTTTACTTTACTTTCTCTAAGCTGGTTACAGAATTTTTTACATTCATTAATGTACTTATGACATAAGGTGACGACTGGATCACCCTCATGCGTTTTAGTCTCATGTGCGATTTTCGCACCAAAATAAATAGTTGTGTAGGTAGAATACAGGAAATTTTGAGATTACTCTGAACACAACAGCGTTACAGGAAAACTAGGTACAGCCCGATTCAAAGTTTACGGCGCGGCGGCGGCTCGGAACATAAGGCGAGTCGCTGCGCAGTAACAAATTCATGTGTCAGCGGGGGTGAGGGGTGGGGTACTGCGCAGCTAGTAGCGCACTTCAAAGCCGCCATAAAGTTTGACGCGTACTATACCTACGTATTAGTTATGACATGTAGGTAATCATTTTAAGATCCAAGCTATTGCTTGGATCCTGCATGTCATGTTATGATAAGAGACATAATTAAATTTCTAGTGTTAAACACAATTGGACAGCGGAGAGGATATTATATCAAAGATATGGTTCTATATCAATCTCTCACATTGATATTAAGTTTCATTCAACTCCATTTAACTAGGACATGATAATCAATAAATAAATTACCGTACCATAATCTAATACTAAATTATGCGTCCAAGAAGCCACAATAAAACTGAACAATATTAGACAAACTGTTATAAACAAAATTCTTGGAAATATGCCTTTGATCGACAAAAGGATAAAAATATATATGATAAATAAGTAACTAGAGGAGCTCGGGGCTAAGTAATAACAGCCGCACGGGTCGATCGATCAGGTTAAGCTACGCTTGCCGCGGTTGGTTCGTGGATGGGTGACCACTTTTACATACCAATACCCTTCCGTGCCTCGGAAAGCACGTTAAGCCGTTGATCCCGGCTGTCATTCGTGTATCTTTGACAGTCGTTACGGGTCGTCAGAAGCCCGAAAGTCTGACAACCAGTCTTACCAAGGCGCATCGTATTATCCTGGGTTGTGGAGGTCAGATAGGCAGTCGCTCCATGTAAAATACTGGTATTCAGCTGCATCTGGTTTGACTGGAAGTCGACCTCAATATATGCTATACTATATATCTCAATATATAGGTATAATAAATCATCCTAATGAACTGGAGTACACTGGTAGAAATCGTCACGTAACGAAAAAGCGTTAGCGTTTTTTAATACAGAGCCATCTAGTATCTAGTTAGTAGACTTCTGTTATAATCATGATATTCAAATTCCATGTCTTGCAATGAAGAACCAATTTCAGTTTCAATGCATACAACACCCAAAATATTACCAAAGTCATTTCAGTATAAACTATGTAGATTCCTCGGGCGAAGTACCTACAACTTTGTTTGTTTAGCCGAAGTTTCCCGAAACAGTCCGAAGTAGTCCGAAGTATCGACTGACGGCTGGCGATTGTTCACAGGACATAAGCCGGCCGGCTACCGGGTGTCGGTAACTAACTTCTATAGTTCAATTCTTCAGTTCAGTTCTTCTTCTACAGTTTGGCCTAATAAAATTAGGCTTCCGTCGAGAAATGTAGGCCACAAACGTTAGGTGTTGCAGTTATCATTGTTCTGATAGCATCTAATATGTAAATGCCACTGATAGTTTTTAGGGTTCCGTACGTACGAATGAAAAAACGGATCCGTTATATAGTATCACTAGCGTGTCTGTCTATCTGTCCGTCTCTCACAGCCAATTTGCCCCAATCTAATGGACCGATTAAGTTGAAATTTAGTACACATATGAATTTCTGTGACTCAAACTGACGCATAACGTAAATAAAGTGAGGGTTACAAATATAATATATTAATTTAAAATAAATAATTTTAAGTTAGAAATGAAAAAAAAATAGATAAAAATTTACCGTTCCTCCTTATCTCCAAAACCACTAAGCCTGAAATTTTGAAAAAAAAATCAGAAAATAGTTCTATACCTACTTATAGATGACAGGAAACCTATGAGTACTTACAAGAGTAAGTAAGTAGTCATTATTAGTAAGTTTTAAGTCAGAATGTGTTATCAAACGTTTTTTCGGGTTGTTGTATCTTGCATCTGCGGTCCATAGTATGTTGTCGAATGAAAAATACAGCATCAAGCATTAACAAAGTATTTTCTATAAGCTCTCTTTCTATTTTATTTCTGTAAGCTCGGTGACGCGGTCCAAATTTAGTCATGGCGTGGCTCGGGCAGCAATTCATGTTTGATAATAAAAATGCTAAAATCTCAATAATAGCACTTCGTTGGGATTTTTTCTATCAGAATTCAATTAGTTTTTCGAGTATTTGCAAACTACAAGTTAAAAATATTTTTCTAAAACAATTTTATTTATATATTTTTGTGAGGCTTTAGTTAAATTTAAATCCAGTAATATTTTTTCCACTATCTCAATTTATTTAGGCTTGAACTCTCTTTATAGTCATATAAAGATTCACACAGTCCATTCAGTCCAATCTGTTCGTTTTCCCCTATTCTTTTTGCCATCCACATTGATACTCAAAACATTTTTACTCATTCCTCTGCATCCATGCGCCATGTCAGATTACATTTTAGGCTTATTCAGGAGCTATGCGAAGTCAAGCTGTTGAAATTGCAATCGATCACAATGCCTTTCATTTTGACAGTTCAGCCACGTTCATTGCGTTACTACTGTTGTTGAGCGGACGAATGATTCAAACCTATGAAGCAATGGATTAGAAACCCTTTGATTGTGATTGGAAGTGTGTTATGTAATTAGGATGCAGGTGGAGCGCCAGAAGACCTAACATGAACGCGTGACGTAAACGTTACTAATGGGTGTCCCAAAATTAACGCAAGATTTGAATTTGCCGCCATTTTGGTGGCGGCCAGTTTGGTGTTGGCAAACCTGAAAAAAAAAACAATTTGACAGCACTGAGAGTTTAGGGTTAGTAAAAATGGAGCGTTACACATGCCATACAGTCCGTGAAACAATTCAATTACTGCATGAATAATTTCCTGGTCGTGTCTCTCGTTTTGATGATCAGAATTGGTCCCCTAGATCGTGTGCTTTAACACCATGCGATTTTTTTATGGGCTTATTTGAAGTCAAAGGTTATCAAGCCCACAACCACCCGTGCATTACAGGAGGAAATTAAACGCTGCATCAACGAAATTCAGCCAAATTTATGCAGATTTCGACAAAAGAGTGCGTATGTGCCAGCAAAGCCGAGGCATTTGCCAGATGTGTTGTCCCATAAATAACCCTATCCTATGTACCTTATGATTCTAGAAAACATAACAATATAAAGACTAAAAACTCTGTTTTCTATATAATTCAAATCTTGCGATAATTTTGGGACACTATATTCGAACGATTTTTGAATTGAAAATATTGTTACGTATATCCTGTAGCATTTTGGTTTAATTTTTTGCAACGAGTAACACCCGTAGATATGAATAAAGTAATTGAATTATGTAAGTACCTAAATATTTTGCGCGAAACGAGTATTTCCAATTTTAAAATCTTTCGAATATACTTTACGTTTACTCTGAGCTACAACGTCATATTATATAAGTAGACTAGTCAATACGTAGAACTAAATGGAGCTAAGTGTCCTCTTAGCGATCGAACGAGGACACTTTCTGGAAAGATTTTATAGAATGTGTCAGTATGGGAAGATAGTTATTTTCACAGACGTGATCCTAAAAGCAGGCGTATTATTATATATATATTTTTTTTATCGCCGACTTGCAACTAGAAAGCTTTTTCTCATGTCTTTACTTGCGTTACTAGTTTAAACAGTAGCTGTGTCCATCCTTTTCCTTATGCAAAACTAGCTTTTGCCCGCGGCTTCACCCGCGTGGATGTCGGAAATTATCCCACGGGTACTACCGGAATAAAAGGTATCCCATGTTCTAACCCACGTCATGGTCTATCCGTGTGCCAATTTTATCCAAATCCATTCAGCCGTTAAGGCGTGAAAAGTTAACAAACAGACGAACAGAGTTACTTTCACATTTATGTAAAACTAGCTGACCTGACAGAAGTTGTCCTGTCCATACAAAATTCCCATAGAATTTGCACTTTCAGTTTTCCAATTTTGCCGGCAACTTTTCAAATTTTTGTCTCCGTAAGAACCTGGTTTGAACTATTACCTGTGCTATTATAAACATTTTGAAACAATTTGCAAATCGGTCCAACCGTTCTGAAGTGATCCGCTTACCAACGAACGCATTTCATTTTTATTATATTGATTTCGGCGCGAGGGTGGCCAGATTGGAGTATTGTTGAAGGAGACATGCTTTTTACAAGGTCCACGTGGTCTTGAGGGTTTTCATTCGTCATTATTTAAAAGAAAATCAATATTTATCTCAGAACGAATTTAATTTAAGAACTAAATGATTAAAAGTATTATTTGACAACAAAACGCTTTGTTAATGTGATTCAGGCGTGATTCGTGTCATTAAAGTTGTGGACGGGCCCTCACTAGACTCGCACTGTTCCCCGTTGTTTTGTTTTTGGGGAATGGCATCTCGCAGTTTTTAACCCAGGACGTTGTCGATGCTAAACCGCGCTTTCCGGTGGGTGCCTCAATAAATTAAGGCCTCCAGTGTCCCCCCTTGCTCGGTGCGCCGTCTTATAAAGACCGGTCCCTTCCACAACTCGTCTGATTCAGTGAGTGAGGCGACGTTAAACGTTGCATTCCGTTTTACGTTATAATTTGCTCACGCCGACATAGATATGAGTAGGTATGAATCTGACGATTAAATTAGATAATGCCCTCGATGAGTATGCCCTTTAAGAACAGAAGAGAAGAAACAGTTTCCTAAACTGTAGTGCCGATTAGCTTTGGCACAACTACGATCTTCGAAAAAATATTAGTATTTTCAGTTTAAACGACGATCATTGTAATTCCTCTTGAAACCAATTTGCGCATTAAGCTGTTAGTAATAAATCGAATCACTGGACGCTGCACCATTGGTAGTTTCTAGCGGTCGATCAAGCCGTAATTAATTTAATTTAACTCCGATGCTCGCTTCAACTGAAAAGTGCAAATTGTTTAAGTTCTTTGCTGACTACTTTCTTCTTAAACCAATTTGGACTAATCTTGAAAGTCAAGGGCGTCTGAGGGCGAGGTCTATAAACGGTACTCAGCACGTAATTTGCCTAACAATTATTCCTGTTACTGGCGCACTATTGTCAAACTACAAGTGCAAGATAGAGACGGGAACTAAGGCGCAGCATGCAAAGCACGTGCTAAGAAAGGTCTCTTTTACGGAGACGCGGAGCGACGCGCGTTGCTTGCGGCGTGGCGTCTCGCGGCACGTCGGTCGTTTTTTTCAGTTTACAGACAGGCGGCGCGTGCAGCGGCCCACATCATCACACGCACAAACACAAACCTATACTAATATATGCGTGCAACGCCGCGGGCCCCGCCGCGGGTGCCATTACGTTTTACCGTGCAAGGAGAATTGCGGGAATAGCTGGCCGCAACGCTGCATGCGCCGCCGCGATAAAGGTCGCGTGCGACGCGGCGATGCCATCGCAGGCTCCGCCTCCATTTCAAGCAAACGCGTGTAAAATCTCTTCTCCGTAAACGCTCTCATACTACGCCATATGTTTGAAATTAGTGCGGGCCGCGCCGCCCAACGTGACGCGCGACGCCCTGCGTCTCTAAAAACGAGGCCTAACGTTTATAGCAACCTTAGCGATCCGGAGGATTTATAAAGTCACTTACTTGAATGTGAATCAACGATATTACAAGGAAGAGAAGTGAGTTCGTGTTTGAATTTTGTGCGGGCATTAGAGTGAAGTTCGAAGTAAACTTTACAAGATAGCAAAATACTAGGTGTTTTAGCCGGTCCAAAATTAATGTTATTCTGTAATTACAGACAGCCTCTTGTATCATTACTTTGAGTCGATATTTATAAAAGATTAGCTGATCCGGCAGACGTCCTGTCATGGTCTTGAGTTCATACAAAAATTCCATACAAAAAGGACGTTCAGTTTTTCCCGAATTTGAAAAATTTTCGGGAAATTTTCCAATATGTCGTAGACTATAACAAACATTTTAAAACAAAGAATAGCCAAATCGGTCCAGCCGCTCTCAAGTGATGCGCTTCCCAACGAACAGATTTCCTTTTTATTTATGTTCCGGAAACCACATTATATAATAAGTTATTTGGTTAGTTTTAGGCTTATCATAAACCATCTAACATAATCCCTCTCTTTATTGCAGAGCAACTATACGAAATTTCTCAAAAACCTGCATACGGAGCAGATCGCGAAACTCCATGCAAAGAATCAGCATGAATGCGACTTGCTCGAAGACTTGCGCACTTACACCATCAAGCGATCGGCCATCGAGAAGTCATACTCCGAGGTAGGTATTGAAGTACTTAGTTCGAGTGTGAACGGGGCTGGTAAGTACGCAGGTAAGCGTAGGCATAACACCAAGAAATTATTTAGGACTTTGTTAATTACTCTTTTATTGTCATCCTACTGTTATCATCAGAAATGACCGTAAGAATGACGTAGGTATGGACTTTAGACACAGACGGCTTAATAACTGTCTCAATATCAATACATACAGGAAGGCCAACTCGGGGGTATTATAATTATTACTAGCCGTGTCTTCGTCCCATTGCAGTGCAAAGCCCTGCCCTCCCTCTTTCCACATATCCCTATCTTCTTCTGTTCGTGGACAATATTTATGACAAAAAGTCGAAATCGTCATTATACAACTCGGGAGTATACAACTTTAAATTAAGTTTTTAATTAGTAACGAAAATGGTCAGATTTTGTTCCATATTTATACAGGGTGGCAGGAACTTCGTCGCGCAACCTGTTACCATGGATTCAGTAGTAGACTCTACCCCTGCGTTGAAAGTTTTCGTCGGTTATTAAAAAAAAAATGCTGTTTCATGCATTTTAATAGCGAAAGTGTTGCACTTTTGTAGGAAACAGAAACGACGAAAAATTTCAACGCAGGGGTTCCAGAATCGTGTACTGAATCCTTGGTAACACTTTTTGCGTCTATATTCCTGCCACACTGTATTTATTCAGGCTTGGCAGTTTTGTATGAAAAGTAACATCTGCCAAATGTCCACATTTTTTGCTATTTAAAAATGCGATCGCTTTTCATCGTGTTTTTCATAAATATTCCACATACTTTATTAGTTATCCCACTAACAGATTCTTAAATAACTATTAGTGTTCAAGATTGACCTTGACAAGTGCCTTTAGATAACCCAGCAAAAAAATTAGGACCTGTCGCGAAATCCTCTGTGATCAAAATGGTTATCATTTATTCTAATGATTTGTTAAGAACAACTGGGACGTTTTTGAAACCGTTTAGTAACTTAAGGATAAAAATAATTACGTTCTGAAATTAATGCCTTGGTTTTGGTTTTATAAAGGGCCCATTATGATTTTGCCGTATTTTTACTAAATATTGGATAACAAATAACTGAAGATTTACCTTTAAATCAGAATAGTGGCAAAAAAAGTTGTATGTATCAGAGCTGCCACCTGTATATAAAGAAAAGTTGTATGTGTCAGAGCTGCCACCTGTATACAAAGAAAAGTTGTATGTGTCAGAGCTGCCACCTGTATACAAAGAAAAGTTGTATGTATCAGAGCTGCCACCTGTATACAAAGAAAAGTTGTATGTATCAGAGCTGCCACCTGTATACAAAGAAAAGTTGTATGTATCAGAGCTGCCACCTGTATACAAAGAAAATATGTATGTATCAGAGCTGCCACCGGTATACAAAGAAAAGTTGTATATGTCAGAGCTGCCACCGGTATACAAAGAAAAGTTGTATATGTCAGAGCTGCTACCTGTATACAAAGAAAATATGTATGTATCAGAGCTGCCACCTGTATACAAAGAAAAGTTGTATGTATCAGAGCTGCCACCTGAATACAAAGAAAATATGTATGTATCAGAGCTGCCACCGGTATACAAAGAAAAGTTGTATATGTCAGAGCTGCTACCTGTATACAAAGAAAAGTCACGAATCACTCACTCATGGACTCATCAACACGCAGCCCAAACCCTTGGACACAGAAAGCTGAAATTACGCACTGAGGTACACCCTTTATTATGTAAACAAGGAATATGGCCGGACTTTTCGAATTTCCCACGGGATTGGGAATTCACGGGCAGACGAAGCCGCTGGCAAAGCGCTAGTAGGTATTCAATATTTTAGTGTGAGTCTAATTGTAATGTTATACGTACATTTAAAAATAAATAAGACATTTGATTGCTGGACAATGGATAGAATATATATGTATAATGAAATGAGATTCCTCATTGCTTCAAATTAAAAATATTTTATTTCACATAGACCTACATGGGCACTTTAACCTTTTAACCGCCCGACTTCATATCAGTTGTCGTGCCCCCAGCGCCGGGCAACTTGAATCATTACGATATTTGGTCGTAAATATACGACCCTGGCGAAATGGACACGAAAATATTTGTCGGATTAATCCGTCGTAGGCGGTTAAAGGGTTAACCGCACTTAGGAAACGTCAGAAGGTAGGTGCATGGTTCCAATTGGTCTTTTCCTATGGAGACACGGCGGCAAGAAACCCCGTGGTTACTCTTTGGGCAACAATGTTTTCAAATTACAGTGTTAATAGGTATGACAAGACAGTGTATGCCTGTCAGCTGGTACTAAGGTACTTAACAAAACAGAAAATAGTCTTGCAGCTTATATCCATTGCGTCAATGCATCAAAAGTGGTGGTTGATATCAACAGAAGCATTAACGTTTAAATTAATCATTAAAGAAATGGTTCATGTAAAGTCACGTTCAAAAATGTTAATAAGTAGGTACAATAAATAAATAAATCATCAAATAGTGAATATTGACAGTGATTCAGATTAATATTTACAGTTACACATTCACAATCCTGAATAATATTGATGTGAAAATTATTGTATGAAAACTTACAATAAATACAAATCCAAAGTCTCCAGTTATCTTGGTGTTGTCTATGTCTACAAAAATAGATATACTTATACTGTATATCCATGGGTCTAAAGAGTATTCTATACTTTATATATAAGTATTATATACCTTAGATAAGGTTTGGAGCAGCTCAAGAACTGCCACGTGATTTCATACAAAGATGTACTTCTTGCTATAAACTTACCACTTATACGGCTTCCAATCTGATTTAATTAAATTCTGTTGCAAGAAGAAAATATCAAAGACTTCTTGTAAGCGAAAGGATTATAGCCAATTAATTTTATTACGAAGTTTTATATTATCCTTAAGTTCAGGGCAAAGGCGTTAGCCCTCGCTTCGTATGCGTTATCTATTTATTAAATTGTAGAAGTACACGTTTCTGCCCACCCCCATGGGAAGACCTCGTGAATTTGTTTTATGTATGTGTACGTGTACACGTTCTTTAACCACAAACCTGATCTGCACTGCAGTTTGATATCCGGTAGTCTCGGCTAGTATTTTCTTGAATAATATGTATTACAATGATTTAAATGTGACTGCTTCGATAGCAAAATTTTGAACACGGATCGTCTGGTGTTTGGCGCATAGCTACGTTCCGGAAAATCTACTAAATAAAATCATAAATTCATTGATCACTGACAGACAACGCACAGCCTAAACAGCTGGCTCTAGAAGACTGAAGTTTTACGCAAGAGTTCCTTTTCGAAAGTGGAAGACTTTTGAAAATCCATCCCTGTAAAGGGGTTAAATAGGGTATGAAAATTTGTATGGAAGTTCGTCATTTTTGCCGATGGAAGACTCTTTTCTATAAAACTAGCCATGTGCGGATGGCTAGTTTTATAGAAAACAGTCCAGTTCGTCCCGCGTTCTTACGAGGCCTACATCGCTGCATTTGCAGCTATTTCGGACCCACTGTGCGGTAGTTTGTGCACATAGTTGGCAAGCTTGGCAGCTGTGTGGCCTACATCAGCAATATGGATTTTGGGACACAGTTCCTTATGCAATCAACAAGTTTAGAAATAAGGAATAATAACCTTTATTTAGAAACAGAACGCGAAACAGAAAATACAAATTAAAAAGTGAAAATAATGTTTTAACAACAATAGTGTGTGCCTCGCGGCTGCGCCAAAAAGATGTGATGTCTGACGGTTTGACAAGTGACGGGACGTAAAAAACATTTGCAACATACCTAATACATAATTTTTACACTTTTATATAAGTAAATAAACTAGTATAATCAGCATAATTACAATGTTTCCACTGCTGGGACACAGGGCCTCCTCTCTGTGAGAGGGACTGGGCCGTAATCTACTACGCGGACTCAGTGCGGGTTGGTGTTCGAATTTTTGGTCCTAGGACATGCCGGTTTCCTCACGATGTTTTCCTTCACCGCTTTGAGAGCAGTGGTGATAAAATTAATTTATACAAAGTAAAGTGCCTGCTTGAGTTCGAACCCCGACCTTCAGCTCGTAAGTCGCGGCTGTTACAACTGGGCCACCACTGCTAATAAACTAGTAATCAAATATAATTAAGCGCTCAAAAAAACAAGAACTGTCGAGTAATAGTTTATAAAAAAATGCTTTGTACTGATTAAAATTATTCTTTTTAATGACCCGGACGCAATGAAGCCTTAAAAGTGCTATACATAGGTAGTAACATCTACAATAATGTGAAAGAGGGATTTATTCAGGAATACTTAATATCGCTGAGTTCAGATGTTCGGCTTCCTTTCGATATTATCACCTAGACTTTATATATAATACGTATACAATTTTTGGTCTAATAAATAGTGCTTTGTAGCTTTGTGTTTGTTATATATTTACGGACCTGTTACTGAAAGTTTCCTAATGGCAAATTTTGCCTGACCCCGGATCGTATCCGCAGACGACAGTTGGCAGGTCGCGCTTGCGAATACAAACAGCAATGCAGTTCACGAATACCACTGCTTCGTTGGTCTAATGATTGCAAGCGCTGTTGCTGAGTATGAGGTCCTGGGTTAAATTTCTGGGTTGCGCAGTCATATTGGGTTTTTTCATCTGAGATTTCTCAATAGTAGCCCGAAGTCTGGATTTGTGATTCTGATTAGTTGGAAGTCTGATTTCCGGTTGATGGCAATAGGCTCGCCCCCTAGTACATGGGACTTACACAATACATGACCGGCGAAATGTGGGTGTACTAACTCTTCTGCCTATCCCTTCGGGGAAATCAGGCGTGATGTAATATTCTGTAATTTCGTTATCCTTGTGAAAAGCTGAATTCCTCGCCACTTCTAACTTTTACAGAGTGGGCAATTTAAAAAATATTAATCAAATTCTCTCCCGTGACTATAAGCGAAAAGTATTTTTATTGGACATTTATTGAATACCGAACGCTCTTACAATGATCAGGTATGTACTGAGGTAGTTAATACGGAAGATGTAGAATTAATAACTTATCTGACACTTTTTACGAAATAATACTCCTACTCTGAGGGAACTCGACGATTATAATTGATGCTTCCTAGTGCAGAAAAAAAGCCTAAAAGCAATCTGCGTTAACAGTCCTTTATCATCCTGCAGACCTTTCTATAAAACATTTAAACTTTAAACCTAGGTCTAGATAGTAGCCTAGGTCTTCTCATATTGCAAGTTGGTGTATTTGTAAAAGAACACTCTATATGTTTTATAACATGCGACTTGCATTCAAAATATACCCGTCGAGACCCAACACGACTGAGAATTCCTTCACATCAAAGCACATCTATACAAATAAATAAAATTGAAGTGTCTGTTTGTCATGTCAAATTAACAGCTTTTTACTAAATGCGGTATTAACTAAATACGGTACTTTATAACAAAAAACAATTTTAAAATTTTTGTCTCTCGGTCTGTCTGTCTGTTTATTCCGGCTAATCTCCGAAACCACTAGACCGATTTTGACGGAACTTTCACTGACAGGTAGTTGATGTTACAAGAAGTAACTTAGGCTACTTTTATTTTAGAAAAATAATTAGGGTTCCGCGCAAAAAAATAAAACCCATGCAAAGATAATAACTCTGGAACTACCAGTCGGATTAAAAAAAAAATCCTTTTGCACGGCCTAATTCTCGAGGATGGTCATAGGCTATTTATTTATCATCATCACGCTATGGCTCTTAGGAGCCAAGCAAAAAGAAAAAAGTCAGAATGAACGCTAAGCGAATACGAATTAGCGCGGGCGGGCGATGCAACGCGGCGGGTTGGGGGACGAGGGAGTTATATTAAAATATGGCTCTTATTTTAGTATAATTATTGTGCATCTTACGACTCCCATGTGAACGAAGGTGCGGAGCACAGCTAGTTATGTCATAAAAATAACTATATAATTAAAATCTTAGAAGTGGTGAAAAGCGGGCGTTTTTAGGAGACTGTCTTAACTAATTTTGACGTTCGAAAAGTGCCGATTCTCAGCCTAGTTTGAATAAATGCTTTTTGATGTTGATTTTTGAGACATTTAACATGTTTATATATTTGTATGCTAGTCCAAGGTGAAACATGTAAGATCATTATTATTAATACCATGATGTACCATGTTTTAAATCAAATAAATATGTTCTGTTCTATTCTAATCTAAAACCATCATCTTTTTGAATTTATTAAAAGAGCTTTTACGAGTGACGATACTTCATTAGGTAAAGTCAGGATAATTAATTGTTAAGCAAATTGATTACCAACTTAAATTGTCCGTATAGTCAAATCACAACTGTCATTCTTTGACAGTTGTAAGGAACAGCTATAAAACGGCAAATTGACGTAAGGTGTCCATTTGCTTTACAATTAATTTCCCTGACGGTGCACCCGGTACTCCTTAATCAAGCAACCTCGCGAATAACCAATGAATGATAATTCATTTTTTAAGTGAAATCTTCTTTAGGCGCGTTATGCGATTTTTGGTAGGAGAAAATCGTATGGGTTCGCGTCTAATGTTAACATATATCTTTAGCTGTGAGTATGACATTGCAAAAACTGCAAGAACAGCAAGCAGAGGGTGCACACTCGCAACAGTGCTTCGCCTGACGTTATGCGGACTACTGGGCTGGCGCTATCGTTTTCTGCGGTTCAATTCGCTTGCCTTGTGTGGACTCGTTCTGTCCATGCAAAGTTGGTGGATACAGGTTTGTATGAAACGTGCCGGCCGGATCATCACTGGTTGCCTAAAACCGACCCCGGTCCAAATGCTGTATCCACTAACAGGAATAGCGTTAGTAAAGCATTTGTTCCACCTGCTGAAGATCTCCCGCCTGGACATGAGTTGCCTTGGGCAACCTGGAAGTCTTTAAATAGGCTCCGGACCCAGGTTAGCCGAAGCAGGGAAAACCTGTTCAGGTGGAGATTCATTGACGACTCCGCCTTGGAGTGTAAATGTGGTGCTGTTTCACAAACGTTATAGGAACTGATGGACGCTAGTGATGGCGCCAAACTCGTAGCCGAATTCTGGGCCGAGCCTATTTTGATTGCCATCGACACGAGAAGAGAAGAAGTAGTTTTGCGCGTGGCCAGCATTGAAAGCATATTAGCATAGTTTTTATGCGGCCTACCCAAATGTCCTTTCTTTGGTATGTTCGTCGAATCATTGAGATCTTTAAGTTCTGAGTTGAGCTGTACGATTACTGACAAATGCGTGCACTGACTGGACAGGTCCACTCAATCTGTGTCCAATCCCCTGTGTCCAGTCCTGTGTGACCATTTCAGACACCAATCTACATGGTCTGTACAAGATGTGACCAAGACTATGTCTGGACTTTAAAAGAGACTACCTCTGAGTTTGTTTCGACCTTTCTTCTCAGAGTAGTCAGATAAGAAAGCCTCATCTAGTTAAAAAAATATATAATTGACGTGTAAAAATGTTTGTACAAACCTACTTACAGAAATAAAATCATGTATCATTTAGTTTTTACTTCTGACGGTAGTCGCCTTGACTATCTTTTTTTTTTCTTCACGGGACGAGCTATTACTGCGTATTCGTGTCGACTTGAGCTAGAACAATTTGGTATTCACTCAGTCAAGACCTGCAAACAAAACCAATTTAAAACTCATAATCACCATAATTTCTAAATAAACACTGTTTATTACTTACAAACAAACGTTGCATTGATCAAGTAACATGTAAAAATTATTGTCCTTGACTTAAAGTACCGTGGTCAGTAAACGCGAGCGGGTCACGCGACGATAATGGCTTGATAAAGACACTTCATTTAGTCGGATAATATTACACAACAATGTATAATAAGCAAAGTGTTATTGGGCTCTCGAATTTCCCAGTAGCAGCCCGGAGTCTGGATTTGTGCCCGGTGGATGGCAATAGGCTCGCCCCCTATTACATGGGACTTAAACATAACTGGCGAAATGTGGATGTACTATAATACAGGTCTCCCAAAGTGATAATGCGCATAGAAATCTTCGTCACTGTTCGGCAACGGTCGTATTCCCCGAGCGTCGGAAGACGATATGTATATACTGGTGATTTTTTTTACCGTCTCGAAATTTTTACAGGGTGTTCTACCCATGAACATGAACAACTTTCACTATGGGACCAACTATAAGATCACGAAAAAAAAATCTGCTGTTTCATACATTTTGGTCAAGTAGGTTTGAGCTTTTCTATTAAAAAGTAGAATTTTTTTTCGTGATTTCAGAGTTGGTCCCGTAGTGAAAGTTGTTCATATTCATGGTTAGAACACCCTGTATAAATTTCGAGACGGTAAAAAAAATCATCCAGTAGAGTGGTTAAGTGCATTGTCTTCATGCATAATTTAGTAGAATTATGTGTTTTGTGAACTGTGTTTCCGGGAATACGACAATTAGCGAAGATCTGCATGCGCATTATTAATTTGGGAATACTGTACATCTCTACTTTACCCTTTGGGGTTTACAGGCGTGATGTTATGTATGTATGTAGATGTATGGATGCTTGTGAGTTAATATCCAGCATGGGCAGCTTTTGAAGGTTGTCAGAGAAAATTGTGGTAGTAGCCATTCTTAAAAAAATATGATCCTTTTTGGCAGTCGGGTAAATCTTCACAAATTATCATCATCATCTGCCTAGCCTTTTCCCAACTATTTTCGGGTCGGCTTCCAGTCTTACCAGATGCAGCTGACTATCAGTAGGTATTTTACATAGAGCCTATGTCTGACTTTCACAATCCAGTAACTGGGTAAGACCCTTTGGTAAGACTGCTTGGCAGTCAGGGCTTTTGACGACCTGTAACGACTGTCAAAGATCTACGAGTGACAGCTGGGACCAACGGCTTAACGTGCTTTCCGAGGCACGGATGGGTCTCTGTGTGTAATGGATGCTCACCCTTTCAAGGACCGACCTCGGTAAAATAATCAACAAATTGAATGCGCAGCGTCGGTAGGCAAATGCAGGAAGTGCAGAACCTGACTAATAGAATTGCTTGCCTCAATTCGAAAATCCGGCAAAAAAGTTAGTTTTTCGTTTTTTATTTCAAACAATCATACAGTTAGCGACAAAAGATGAATACCACTTCAGTTTTCTAAATCTTAACCATTGTGCGAAATATTTAATTAAAATCGGAACAGTAGTAAAATTAAAAGAACATTAACTGTTAGCTGTTTTATGAAATGCTGAATTATAATTATGTATCGAATTATTTCGTTTTAGTTTAGATAATGTGTAAAAGTAACAGTGTTAATCGACTGTTGTCGCAGCCCGTACCTATGGGTTCCTCTCACCCCATCAGTATCTGCCTATAAAGTGGAAACATTATAGAGTGATTATGTGATAGTAGGTACTTTGCTTTCTTTTGGTACTGACCAACATTAGTTTATACACCGTTTATCTTAGCTTGTGACTAAATAAGGTTCTGTATTTGAATTTAGGTACCCTTGAAGTGTGTTGACCACCGCTTATGTGGTATTTGTAGACAGATAGCTGGATAAAGAATCTTAAAATAAAATATGACTGTCGCGGCATGTTTCTCGCATCTCTAAATGTTCCTGCTTTGTTTTTTTATGTTTCGATGATTGTGTTTAGTTTATAATATTCATATGCGAGTCCCAATAAATACTTTTTCTCGCTGTATTTCTTTAGAAAGGAAACGAAAGTCACACTTTTCCTAAAAAAATGTGTCAGTAAGCCTATTTACATTTCAAAGTCGATGGCATGAGTTCAAGCGATGGAAGTCCATTCGCATTTTGTACCAACGACGTGACGCGAATTAAATATTACAAGAGTTGACGTTTATATCGATTTACAATTACAAATGGACCTGCTTTTCATATCGATTCGGAAATAAACGAACGTTATGTGGGAACATTTTATTTTCCCTTTAAGAATTTAATATCTTGTTGGATCATGATTTTCGTCGACGAGCTTTCAATTATCACTTCGTAGATATTTTCCCGACTGATCGTTAAATGTTTTACAACGTTAGTGCACACACTCAATTTTGTATATTTATTCCAGGATTGTCGTGCATATTTTCTAAAAGATAAATCCTGCATTTTGGTTTTTGTTTGTAGTTTCTTGACGACTTCCAATGCCTAATGCTAACAAGTTATAATATAACCATGGAAGGTGTTGTTCTGTAGGTACCTAAAGTTGACTTCGGCCTCACTCAAGAGACCGCACACAATTCTAGAGCGAACTCAATTGTTTTTAAAATAGACAAAATGACATCGTCCTTGCACCCTTCGAAACTGTTCGAATTCCAAAGTGATAATTTTAGAATAGCAATTCTTGATATTAGATCGAATCCAAATAAGGGAATAAATATTACTGCCACACGTCATCTATCCAATAGATAGCCACTTATCAAGTCAACGCTACTAAACCGTTTCGAAATAACTTGAAATATATTGTAAAATTCATAAACTGACCTTTTGGTTTCAATGTGGTAGAAGCGTCGGTGAAGGGTGGAAAATTGCAGGCCTTAGGAATTATTTATTGTATTTATCTTTGTTCAAGTTTGACGTTATTGTAATTCGATAGATTTAAAGCTTTTGGTTTCTTATGAAAGCGTACAACGGTCATACAATAACAGTCGTCCAAATACAGAGCCTTTTCGACACCTTAATGTCAAATACTGGTGAAAATGACAGATTTTCATGATGGCCATTAATGACGTATGACGGAACTGCATTGCTAGGAAACCGTAGCTGATATACAATGATGACGATTCTATCGGAATATTTTGTAGTGCCATAAAAAAGTTGCATTACTACATATAATAATACTGGGTATAGCTTGCCCACAAATCAATAATAGTACATTATGATACAAGTGTATGATCAATGCACACGTGTTTCATACTACGTTTTTCAACACATTTGCGAGGCAAAAAATAAATTAAGTTTCATAAACTAATAACCTATGTAAACAAAATATGAAATATGGCCCGCGGATTCCTTTTATCGCGGTGTCTTCGCAGGTTGAAGGACATGCAAAGACACGAAGCCGTCGAAAAATCTAATAGGTATTAAATGCATAAAAACTGTGTTATTTTGATGTAGAAAACGAAAGAATTGGACTGATTTGGATCGGATTGATTTGGATTTTTTTGACAAAAATAGGATGAAATATTAATTAATATATTTATATAATACACACAAATATTAATTAATATATTATTAATATATTTTATTTATATACACAGTAGGGATAAAGGCATGAAGTCCTTTTGATAAGATTAAACAAGCGCACATCTTCGTCAATAGTTATCTATGGCGCATATTACCACACTAGTGCGGTAATATAAAGTAAAAAACACGCGCGTTTAATACACTGCATTAAGATCCTAACAACGGTTCAATAAGAGCCACTTTACGAGCAAGTGTTTTGAAAATGCATTTACCGCTAAACATTCATATTTAAAACATCAGTCTCTGTCTCTGTCATGTTCAAACGATTGATAGGAACAGAACGATATTTTAAATTCGTTTAACGCTAAATGCGAGTGTTTTGTGGTGCACGCGGTATGTTATGAAAAAAAATATGTTTAAACTGAGCGTGACACATTTTCACCCTGTAGACTTTTTATTACAGAATTCGAAAGCTAAGTAAGTACACTACTAGACCGTAAAAACACTCAGAGATAGATAGGTAGAACGCAGACTAAAAAAGGTGGTTCATGCCGTATCCTTTTCCGTTCCGCTGCATCCCAGTTGTCAAGCGATTTATCGATTTTATTCTGACAAATGCATTTTCCAGCATGTACCGTGAATCTGATGCTTTGTTTGTCTCCGGTAAATGTGCTGTATTTTTTTCCTTTTTTTAATTGCCGGACTTTGCGGATGTTTTTTTTCTGTGCTTTCCCGGTATACGCTATGCTTCAGCGGCTTAGAGATCATTAGCAAGTTAGACTATTCGCCTTTTTTACGACGATACTTTCTAATACCAAATTATGATGCTCTTCGATGTACTAAGCTAGCTTTGCTTTGCAAGACTTCGGTCGTTGCTATTATTATGATTCTCTATAGAGCGCCCATTGCTTTTCGCGAATTTCTGGTAGGTATAATAATCTCTTTGCCTACAAGTTGTCGTAAGTACTGAGTTCAAACCTCGTGGTTTGAACTCAGTACTCTTATGTACTAAGTTCAAAGTGTCTTTCGATCTGTATTTTAGGTTGTTGCCACCAACTTTCGAAATTAAGGTTATTTTTCACCATGTAGTGTTTATTTTTGGAAGTCGGTTGTTTTATTTTTGCCAATAAAGTTTTTATTTTTTACTTTTTAGTGGGTCGGTTTGTAATTTAACTGAGTTACAATAGCCTAATGGCAACTGCTCATCACCTTTTACAAAATATTGCTTTTCCCGACGCAGGGACGTAAATTGTTGAGGAGTTCTCCTGGTACTTCGCCATCAGCTCCACTTCACCATTTATAGCCCCGACCCTGCACCCTCGTATTTCCACCTGTTTCGGTCTCTTTAGAATTATTTAGGTAGTGTTAGGTTAACATCAAGAGAGAACTGTCAAAACTACTTGACGCAGTTTTTTGATCAGAAGCCCCAAAATTTCTACAGCAATGGGATTATGTCACTACCTACAAAGTGGTAATAAGTTATTGAACAAAATGGCACATATATATTATAATCAAATGTAAATAAACTATGAAAAAAATGTCTAGAATTTGTATAAAAAATATGAAAAAAACTTTTTCCTCGGCCTATTATATGAATCAATTATATTATAATCTGATATGAATACTGTGAATCTGCAAAGTACATTCACACTCATGAAGTGCATACGTACAATGCATGAAGATTTTGTATGTCCGTTCGGTATTCAGTGTAAGTTTATGAACTAGAATAAAACAAACACACACGACGTACCTACTTAGTTACTTATTATATTGCATGAATAGACAACACTCAGTTGACTTGATGGTAAGAATTAATACTATAAATGAAACAATTTTATTAATTGGGGGACCTGGATCACATAGATCCAGGTTCCCCAATTTTATACTACTTGTGTTGTTGTAAACGCAAGTTAGAACTTCGTAATTGAATTGCATTCGCGTTTAGCTTATAGTCCCAGATTCAAATTCAGTGCAAATTCTGAAAGGAATTCAATTAACCTCGTGTTGACTTCGAATTTGATCGGCGCTTTTCAAATATTTAACTTGCGTTTCAAGAAAAAACCGATACTTACTTCTACTTCCCGTAACTGAGTATGTAATATATTTTTAGGGCATTGGCTTTTGCTTAGAACATGGTCTACTTCAGCCCGAACACAAGTACCTATATCTGGTCTGTACGGTCTCATCAACCGTACATTTACTTTGCGAACGCAGCAACCTACTTAGATGTACACAAATATTACGCTATAATTGTTACTTTTCACGCGAGGCAGAGCGAGTCAGACGACAACTGTGGAACTAACCACTTGTCAAGAGAAAGAATCACTACCACTGTAACTTGTTAAACGTTCAACTTTTTAATATAACTTTAAACTCCACTTGTGGTTCTTTCTGTGTACTCCACAACTAAACCAACATCAACATTGTGATAGTGTACGGTGCTTACAACCATTGGCTCCTACATGGTCACTGGTGTAACATTGATAGGTGTGCATTTTCAGGATAGTTCATTTACATAGTTTGAGATTTTACGTTACATTATTTAAGTTACTGTTGGCGGAGGCTACTTCGTATACCGTGGACCGCCATGAGAACGAATGAATCCATCCTGCAGGAACTCAACATCAAGCGGCTATCTATAATATGCCAGAAGCTTGCCCTTAGCTTTTTCGAACATACTATGCGTTCACCTAAGCATGGTCTGGAAAGGCTTTATGATACTGGGCCGGGTGGACGGAAAACGCGCTTAAGGCAGAGCACCGGCAAGATGGTCAGACGCGATCTAAAAGGCGGTTGGAGCGAGCATTTACCGAGCGGTCCACACAGCAGAAGACCGCATAACTTGGACACGCATCGTATGTGGTTGCGATCTTCAGCATTGAGGGAACGACGAAGAAGAAGATTTAAGTGTGAATGACGTTTCCTTGAAACATCCACGAATTTAGATAGATCCCTGAAATGTTCACTAACCACACACTGTTTAAAGAAAACAAGCATGATCACCAAGCCAATTTTTTTTAAATACCTCTCTTGAATTATTTTGGTCAATGAAATAAAACGAAAACAAAATAGTGCATTTTAAAATCTCAGGGTCCCGAAACTTAGTGTGCGATACCACTAGCTGGTTCACTTGCTAGATTATCGGCCGAACCCAATAACCTATTTTCAGTAAAAGGCAGATCGCTATTAATGGTTGACAGTATAATTCTATCTGTCCTTATGTCAGGCCGGTAAGATTCCAGTCACTTATAGATTATTGGGACGTTAAAACCATATATAAATAGGTTTTTACTATCTCCAGTATGCCAAAACTGGTGATAAATAGGTTATTGGGTTCGGCCGTATATCGGTGTTACTGTAAAAGCTCGAACGACGCTCAGTCCTAAAATTTTCCAGCAAAACCAATATGCGGGCTTTTACAGTAACATGGTATGTAACATATTTATTTACATACATATGTAACATACATGTACGTACGTACTTACATGTACATCAATCAATCTACCTAGCCCTTTCCCAACTATGTTGGGGTCAGCTTCCAGTTTAATCGGATGCAGCTGAATACCAGTATTTTACATGGAGCGACTACATGCACATATAGGTACGAAAATAATTGTCTTGTCACAAGAACGGTGATTTAAAGGAAAAATAAGGAATTTGTGAGACGCTTATTATTATGTGCGCCGTTCAGATGCGGTTTGTTCCCGACGCAAACTCAAACTCAAAGCATTTATTTCAGTTAAACAATTTACAGGTAATTTTGAATTGTTATAGAGTCGGTCAGTTAGTCAGAAAACTGAAGCTAGTTGCCCATTCCAAAACGTAGAACGTTGGAGAAGAACGGGCAAGAAACTCCAAGGAGACTTTTAAATCAAGATACTTATTACAAAATCCTGGATACATTATTGTTGTTGTTTCTATTATGAACAATGTAAAAAAAACAATATAAAACAATTCAAAATTTAAGATTAAAGATACAGGCAGTTAAGAGTTGACCAGCCTTAAGTGACTGCGCCCTAGTGAAATTCTGCATATTACAAGTTTATCGCGTTTAGGCATCGATTGTGTGAATGTTTTTTTCACCACCACCACATAAGTTCAGTGACCTTTAGTTAGTTAGTTAGTTATACATAGATAGAACACTCTTTACTATGTACACCATAAAAAATACAGATCTAAATGTAGAAATTTTACATAGGGTGACACAATGGGCGGTCTTATCGCTAAAAGCGATCTTTTACAAACAACTTTTAGATAGAATAAAGGGAGAAGGAGGGACAGTACGGTAGGTAGTCAGTGGTGAAACAAGAGCAAGGAACTTTATGTAATAATGATGTTTAAGGAGAGAGGAAGTGTTTATGGACCTTTAATTCCTTACTTGAGAATTTGAACGGTGTCAAGGTGTGAATGCGCGATAATTTACCTTACAGCCAAACGAGTTCGATTTCGTATTGTGTGCGGTGACTTGAATGAGGTTTGGAGTGACCTTTACTGAAAAGCATGAGTCAGGAGGTTTATTGAAATTCTGTTATATCTGCTACAACGAACAAACTTAATTCGTTGATCTGCTACATATTTTGTATGTGCTTTAATCCACATTTGAGTTCCAAACAGTGCGGTTAATAAAGCCATTAAACATTTTAATGTTTTCGTTAATGGAACTGACGTAGTTGCTTTGTAATAACGCATGTTAATGTATCCAAATATGAACTGAACACTTTGCGGAAGCATTTTGCGGTGTTCCACGCGAGTAACTTCATTACATCGGAGCGTTAGGGACACTCGTCGATAAATCGGTAATAGGTATTGACGGCTTCATTTGGCTAAGTTGTCACAGGAAAAACTTAAAATTTAGAGCCAACTCCGCCATACTCTTTCAGTTAGTTAACGCCCCGTTTATGAGCATGTCAATGTACCAAACAGCTGATTTGCTTACAGAACATGAAGCTATTCATTGATGTTTTAGATAAGTACCTGATTTGATAACTTAGATCTTTCTTCAATAGCTATCACATATTTTAACCTTAATAAAATGATTCCAGATTACTTTAATATACATACAAACAACAGTTTCTTTTAGTATTTCCTAGGATCACTATTAACCTAGTTATAAATCTGCATCTTACTTGCAGAGAGAAATAAAAACTAGACTTAATACTTCCCGTATTATCGAGATTTTTACTGTTTTTGCAAAGTTTTCTGGAATATTCTGAAACCAGCTCATAATGGATTCTTGTAACTGGGGGACGTTTGTAGTTGCGGATCAAATCGTTACTGAGGTTTATACCCGGAGTAAACTTATTACAACATCGGACACTGAGAGTAGGAAGAAAGTATAGTGGCAGAGCTCTTTGTGAAGAAGCGCATGCGTGAAAGTAGATACTACACATGCCTATTTCTGCCGCATCTACAATAAGATTTAGTTCCCTAGTTTCACCACTTAAAAGATGGCAAGAATATGGTGGAAGTAGTATTTGGTACTTCCACTACCGTAGACCGCCTCAATACATATATTATTCACCTCCTTACTTCTTCATAATATTAAAAAATAAATAACGCTCGCCCAGCGCTCACAGCCACAATGCAAATGGCACTCTACTTCATCCAATTAGGACTGCATTTGGAATGGAAAATGAAGTGACGTGTAAACTGAAGTGGTTGATTTTGAAAGTCGTGGTTTTAAGTAGGGTGTGATGTGTGTGATTATATCACGCATATTGCCTGCGTCAGAAAAAGCCATTAAAAGACAATAACATCACACAAAACTATTACAAAACGAAACTTCCGAGAGCCACAAATCTTGGCTCAAAATTAATTAATGTCACATCGTTTACTCAATAAGACCATCTGAAAGCAAGGAATTCACAAATAGAACAGAATCACCCATTCCAAGATGTACTTTCCTGTGGAGAAGAAAAGAAAGGGCAGGAAACACAACGGTTATTCTTTATATAAAAAAAAACCTTCAGATATTGGTATATTTAACCGACTTCAAGAAAAAGAGAAGGTTCTCAATTCGTCGGAATCTTTTTTAATTGTATTTTTATCCCCGATTACACGAAGACGGCTGGACCGATTTGGAAAATTATTTTTTTGTTTGAAAGGGTATACTTTCCAGGTGGTCCCATTGCCATCAGGTCAGGATCTGATGATGGGATCTTGGATAAGTCGAGGGAACTCTTCAAATATTATAGGCCCACCTCTACCGATTTGGGTATTTTTTTATAGTAACATGTGCATTTGCTCTCGGAAAGCACCATTTGGTGAAGTGAAACTGATGATGAAGACCACAGATGGCCACCAGAACAACTCAATAATAAGTATTTCACGGGTGATTCGATTACTTTAAAATGATTGCTAAGCAATATAAGCTCGTCACAATGCATATGGTGAAGTGGAGCTGATGGTGAAGTACCAGGAGAACTCCTCAACAGTTAACGTCCCTGACAGTTAATGTCCCTGCATCGGAAAAAGCAATATTTTGTAAAAGTTGTCATTGTAACTTAGATAAATTACAAACCGACCCACTAAATAGAGAAAAATAAAAAATGAACCTTTTTTTTTGGAAGTCGGTTGTTTTCTTTTCCAAAAAGTTTTTTTTTAAAGTTAAATAATTCTAAACTTTCCGGAATAAATTCTTTAAATGATGGTGAAAACCGCATCAAAATCCGTTGTGGAGTTTCGAAGAACTACGTGGGTGTAACTGTGTAGGTTTTCGTACAGAGACGAAAAGCGAATTTATTTTCTTCTATTTATAGAATTCCAATTTCTATGGCTAATGCTGGTAGCCTGGTCCTTATATACATAAGGCAGACTATGTAATCTCTTAATCAGGTAAATACGCAGTCAGATAACCACTATTAAGTCGCCGGTGTATCAAGCACACCGTTTTATTAAACCGTGTAAACGGCATGTGTAAATGATACACTATATTTCATAATTTCCATTTTAGTCGATATTGCAATAGCCCGACAGACGATGTCCGGTCCAAATTTCAATCCATAAAAAATGGACTTGCAGTATTTCCAAAATTTTCCAATTTTGCGGGCAACTTATCCAATTTTGCTTTCCCTAAATGCTTTGTTCGGTGTATTACGAACATAAAAAAAAACCTCATCGGTCTAACCGTTCTCAAGTTATACGCTTACCAACGAACAGCGTTTAATTTTTAATTACATAAAATTAATGCAAAATTAAAAGTACAAAGGCGGGTTTTATGCCTTAGGCATGTTCCATCAGTCAACCAATATTTACCTCACGAAAACCTCTGATCACTTTTTAGAACTTTGTCACACTAATGTGACATCAATTAATTTACTCCAACTGTACAGTATGAGTTCTAAGCATGGGCAAGGTTATTGGTCGACTGTAAATGAAACTAGCAAGGAATAATAAATTATATAGAGCGGTCGGTTTTACTTGGCTAGTTTCGGACGCGACACCGCCGCGCTAGGGGCTTTTGAGAAGCTTCCAATCGAGTCTGAAATAAAACAGGCTTTCCGAAATAAGCGGGCAGTTAAAGTAGCGCTTTTCGAAGTTTACTGTCAGTCCTTCTATACGTGCAGCCTGTAGGTCAACTTCGCTCAGCGGGCATACAGCGACCTACGCGTTCAATATAATGATGCACTGAGAGTACTGCTGCAGCTGCTGTGTCTGTTCCTACTAACACTAGATGTTACGTAAAATAAAATTGTTACCCTCTGTCTGAAAATAAAAGTTCTATTCAATTCTTTATGATGTTACTTATTCGTTGGGCAATGTTACACATGTGAATAGTCTGTCTTTAAAAGTACCTACATACATATTTAGGGCTGATCTTTCCAACGTCAGATATATTTTATCTGTGGAAAAAAATTGACAGCTTTTGTATGGCAAACTGTCAAAAATTCAAAATTATTGGCGTTGAAGTAATCAGCCCTTACTAAAACAGTTCTTTGGAAAAGGCAAGAGTAAATGCTGAACTTTAGGAAACGTAGGTATAATGGGATAAAAAATGTTTCTAATGTTTTGTTTAACGGCTGCTGGCAACACCAAGTAGGCATCTGCCGGGTGTGACTTATTGTGCATTAATTGTTATGTATCACGTTAGAATTCGTATTAGGAAATTGATTCGATTATTTTACATTTACGTTTAAATAGTTAATTTAATATTCTATACTACTTCTAATAATTACTTGATTGCATTTTGACTAACATTTTGAAAGTATAAATAGGGAAGAACATAATTCTGACAGTTAGCCTTGGACAATACTTTGCTAAGAACGTGACTCTGTTCAATAATATGCCGTTGTGTTAAAAGTATTTAAGAATTTTAATCGGCCAAACCCTGCTCCGTTATAGCTTATTTTTTGTAAAACAAATTTAATTGCATCATCACTTTTCACACATGAACGCGGGTTGAGAGAGAAGTCGAATTTTGTAATCCTTTGCTGCAATAGCGAATGAATTCTTTAGTTTTTTTTACCTTTTTACAGCACGGAGCAGAGATTTTTATTACAACCATATTTTGCCTGACAAGCTATAAGTCCTTTGTATTGAGAGCGAGTTTATTGTTGAGCTAGGAAAAGTAAATAAAAAGGTATTTTTCACTCGTGAATGTAAAATAAAAAAGACACCTTTTCTTTGTTATTTAAAACAGACAAAGAAGAACTTTTATTATTTACTAGTAAACACAAATGTTGTCAGAAAATGCTGTTAAAAAGCTTCCATGAAAAGACAGATACATTATTTTAATCTAATAAAGGCAAAGGCGATGGTGTATCTATATATTTTTCTTTTAATCTTTCGCACCTTCCGGCAAACGAAGCACTTAAAAAATGCAACAAAATTGTTTATCCTTCTTTTGTTTTTCCTAAGCTTGTTTCCATCTTTTAACTGTTTCTAAGAAATGTTTTCAGAGTCGTTTCTTACATTATTTTTTTATGTAAAAGAAAATGATATTGCATTTTCCCGTTGTTGAAAATGGGTTGAAATGAAACTGTTTGTTTCGTGCAAGAATATGAGTTCTCACAAAAGCTACAGTGTTCTTTATGGACTTAATGAGTTGTTTGTTACTAATATAATGAAGCTAGCTCGCGCCAATCTTAATTTGTGTCTAATTATAGGTATATTATATTAATCACTTTTCTTATTAAAAGGAAGTGAAACTTATTTGATTTTATGAGTAGGCCTCGCTTTATCGTTGTACTATGTGCCATATTATTGGCAATGCTTGGCTTCTTAAGAGATTTCTAGTTTCAACCGTGTTGAACTTCCTGGGGGCCAACCACCACCTCTTAAAGCAGTATTATTTTAATGTTACTTCAATGTCAGAAAGAGATGGAGCTATACAGAACGTCTAGCTCCATTTCTTTCCCACACTCAAGTAAGATTAAGGTGAAAGCGCGAGGGTAGCCCGCGAAATTCAAATATTCTTACGTTTTTTGCAGTTTCAGGTCAGTATTAGGTTGTATGTTGATTAAAATATGATTCGCAACTGTAACAAATATGTATAAACAGAATTGTAATCATTAAAATCATCAATACAACTCTCTAAGACCAAGTAATTCTATTGAATGACTATTTAATGAAATATTAACATTTCAGGATTATACTAACTTAAGGAATTGTATTACTGATCTTAATAATTATAATTATGTAAATACACGTTTGTTACGCTCGCGAATCATACTTTAATCAACATACATTCAGACACTGAGCTGCAAATTGCAAAAATCGTAAAAAAATTTGAATTTCGCGGGCTACCTTGGTGCTTCCCCTTTAAAATAATACTGCGTTAAGAGGTGGTGGTCTAGCTCCTTAACAAAAATAATAACCTATGCCATTATTCCAGAGTATTTCAGTTCGGAAACTGAAGACATTTTCTAATACTAGATACCCCAAGGATTCCAGCATGATCGAATAGCCTTGAATTTACCTCAATCGATTTAACGTAACGAGCGACGCGATGTTCTTT
This sequence comes from Fissipunctia ypsillon, assembly GCA_947568875.1. NCBI lineage: Eukaryota > Metazoa > Arthropoda > Insecta > Lepidoptera > Noctuidae > Fissipunctia > Fissipunctia ypsillon. The sequence goes on from OX387643.1 coordinate 30,360,490, forward strand.
TTACCGTAAACAGGAAATAGATCCGTACTGAAGATCTATTTTCAAACTAGAATTTTATGTTTTAAAATTGGAATTTTTCTGTTTTTTTTTTTTTCGTTTTCCGCCGGTTGCTGCTCGAGCGGCTGCGATAAAATTACCGCTTGTTTATTTTGCAGTTGCGTTGCAGTTTACTGGGCTTGGCGGTTATAGCCTTACGCCATTGGAGATATTTAAAACGGATGTTTTGAGCATTTCGATTCAGAATGAAGCTAGCTAAGCACAAGTATAAGCACTGCACCGATCGGCATCACCTCACCTCATTTTTACAAACTGATCCCGAGCCAAGGCGATGCCGTACGATGCTTATAGTGAGCGATGCAGTATGGAGTTTTACAGAAAAGATGGTGACAGCTCGAGTGAGGCGATGCTGATCCGGTGCGGGGCATGTACGTGTATGTCGGTCGGGCTTAAGCTTACTGAACATAACCTAAGATTTTGATAAAGACTTACAGAAGTACTTTCCAAAATCATCATGAACATGGAGTAGGTCTTGCAAAGTTTTCAGTTACCAATATCCTATTACTTTACTTTATATCATAGAAAGGGAAATGCTATTAAATGGTGGTCTCAGAAGAAATATGTCACTTCAAGGATACATGCAAATTAGATTTTAACAGAATCTACAGTTAATGACTGGCATTATTTACCTATAGAGGCAGGGAGATGGAATCCTTTGTGAACTAATGGAAGTAGATAACAAGATTTTTCGTCTCTTGTATGTTTTATTCCGGAACTCAGAAAATACATACCTACTTAGTTTGCAAACGTCACAATAGAAAGGAATCGACTTGCTTGAGTGGCCAATTAGGATTGAGAATTCAGTGGCTTCTGTCATAAAGGGAAAAACGCTTTTGTTTGTAAAATAAAGGTACTTTTTTGTGATGCAAATCTGTACAACAATTTCGATTTGAAAGATTCTGCGTTCCGCCAACTTGGTAAATATTTAATGTAGGTTGGTATTATTATACAGAGTGTTTGGAAGCTGGGTTAAAAGCCTTAAGAGGGTGATAATTGACACCATTTATAGACCACCACCAAACCAAGACCGAAGAAACTATAGACGTACTGTGTGAAAGATGATATGGCTACAAAGAGGGTGAGTACCGAGATGACGACTAATAGAGATGTATGGAAGAAGATATATTGCGCCGACCACAAATACATTGGGACAAAGGCAGAATAGTGATGAATTTTAATACTAGTTTAATTATTAAGTAATCGTAGATACTCCTTGCTACCGTATAATGTTAGAATACTTTGTCTTGCATACCGTAATGACACAAAAAGTAATTTAAAATAATTAAATAACATTAATTTCGGAAGTCAGTGTATTTTAGTTTTTTGCCACCGACTTCCAAAATTATATTTATTTCCCCCACCCTTCCATTTGGTTCTCACCTATAATTTTTTTTATATTTGATTGGAAGCCTCGGATTATCATATATGTCAGTATAGTGCAGTTCCAATAATATTACTTACATACTTGTCGAATTGATAACCTCCTTCTTTTTTTGAAGTCGGGAAGCCGTTACACGTTTTGGTGAAACGTAGGTAACTGGACTATTCTTGTTTTTTTTATACTAACGGTCTAGACAAAACATTATTAAGGCTCCTGCAAACAGGCGCGACAAAAAGGCACCGCGTGTCGCGTGACGAGCGGTGCCTCTGTGTCGCGCGCGATTCACGTCGCGTGTCGCGCCTGTTTGCAGGAACCTTAGTCATTGTACCTTCAATAACAACCACTTGAAACATATAGTTTTGCACAAAATAACTCTTGTAAATTGAGCTATCCAAATATTGTGCAGATAATTATTGCGCCCGCAACATTATTTTCACAAATATTGAAACTTTAAACGAATAAATACCGCAGTGAAATAAACCTTATCGTATCAATATTATTTTATCATCGTTTCGGTAAATACAAGTTGTAGGTACCTGTTATTTATGTAAGCCTGATATTTGTTAAGCTCTGGAAAGGCAATAAGTACAAAATAAATTTTAACACAAACATGTACCTAACAGTAATAAAATATCTATCATTTATATTTAAAATACTGTTCGTTACATTTCCAGTAGTAGTATTTTCTACTTTCTCACTGCATTTTCCAGTTCTCGAAATATACTTGTTGTTTAACTGTACAAAGGATATTAGGAAGTGAGCAATGCAGGAATTTCCCGGATTTAATTTTGGAATACCGACCACAATAACCTGGGGCAACATTGCAACGTTTCAAATAATAGACAAACTAAACTAGCTTCAACGAATGCTTGATTTCAGGATGTAATTAAATAATAAAGGAAATCTTTGGTGTAATTCTACAACGTTCACTTCGCACTTTTGGCCGTACACTACACTATTCGAAAATTAATTCACTGCCTTAAAGTTATTCTCCGCGGATTCACATCTCGCCTCCGTTCGATCACCATAGGCGACAGAGCTTATAATATGTAAATACTTCAATGTGATACATAATCTAATCCAAACTCTGAAACTATGAAAGTCAGTTTGTGTCTATCTTCCTTATTTCCACGGATCGTAAGATCACAGATAATGGCTAAAAGCGTTGGTTTCCGAAGCTAGGAAAAAAAACACTCTGTATTGGACCGCTCTGTTGTGTGACCGCTGTCCGCTTTCATAGGAAACAGTTTTAGGATAATCATAAGAAAAGCATTACATGCACATCATTGACTGTTGAGATGGAAGCTAATCATCACGAATAACCTATTGTCCTGGGATTGAGCAAAAATATTTTGACGGACGGACCTTTTGTCCTGGCCTTACAACTTCCACATATTGTGTAAACAGTGTATAACAACACGTTCTCGTTACCCGTGTGACGTTAGTGATAAAAATAATAAAGTGTATGCTTTATTTGTACCGGACAAGCGCTACTGGTAACGAATGGTTTGTTTCACATCTTCATTTATACAATATAACATCACGTACCTACTCGTATGAAATCATATAGGACAGCTATTATTTTTTATTTATTAATTTTGATACAAGATCAATGCACACGCGTTTCATACGACGTTTCTTAACTCACTTGCGAGGCAAAAAATAAATAAAGTTTCATAAACTAATTACCTATGTAAAAAAATATGAAATATGGCCCGCAGATTCCTTTTACCGCAGATTCTTCGCAAGTTGAAGGAGAGGCAAAGCCACGAAGCCGTCGAATAGTCTAATAGGTATTAAAAGCATAAAAACTAGCGATAAAAAGTAGTACTACTAGATACGAGTACTATATAAAGTAGCGTTATTTGGATGTAGAACACGAAAGAATGTTATTTTTTTGACAAAATAAATACTTTGAATATACATATGTTAATTAAGTCAATTTCATTCAATAAAATATTATGTTAATTTCATCCTCGTCCGTGCATTAGTCTAAGTCAGTCGTGTTTTACGTTATTACGAAAATCTCAAAGTGCAACTCGAGTCCTTGTTTCTTAAGTAATGAGTTACAATTTCCATTGGAGAGTGTGTTTCACATCGCATATTTAAACTTTAATCGTGCTACCACCTTGTAGTACAAGCAAATTTATCAGATAAAAATGCAACGTACTCCAAAATCTGGACAATCAATTAAGTTCTCGTCGCATCCGGACTTGTTTAAGGATTCAACAGATCAGGATATTATCCAAAATATCAACATAAGGAAGTGAAAAACCCTGAACAACATACCCTGGCAGATCTTAGAGAACAACTTATGGAGTCCTTCAAGCAAATGATGATTACTGAAGTCAACGAGATTAATCTACAAAATAGCCAGATACTTGAGTCTAATTCGCAGATTATAAAACTACTTGAACAGAATGCTGAAAATTACAACGAAGTAGCAGGTAGAGTACAAAACTTTGAAACTAAATACGAAGCTGAAAACATACGGGTTGCTGAATTAGAATTTCAATTGAATGAATTACAAAGGCAAGTTGTCAAGAATACTGATGAAATAAGGAATATTCCACGCGATGGTAAAGAAAATGTGTATGAAATAGTCAAGAACATGTACAATACCCTAAATTTACCGCCTATCGATGCAACAACAAATATCGCTCATCCAATAGAACAATGACGTAATTACGTTTTAGCTATTTTTCAGGAGAACGTTTTAAAAGTTTGATATTGAAAATATATTTCCAATGATTATGATAAAATCTTTATGTTACTTTACTATCAATAATAATTTGTAATAACTTCATGAGAAAACTCAAGAAAACTGTCGAAAAAATTCCAAATAAAACAAACCTGACGTACACTTATGCCATTTTATAAATGAAATATAACAATTATGTCATAAACTAGGTTTTTAAATGGGAATAAATTATGAAATAAATGGAAAGAGAAAACGTATTGCACCGACCCCAAGTAACATGGGACAAGGGCAGGAAGATGATGATGTTAAAAAAAGATAATGTAAGATACCAACACAAAAAACTAAAAAAATACTACTGTCAAATAAGTCGATGTTTCCGGGTGACCTTTTGAAAAATACGCCAAATCCCTAACGACACACTCACTCTATCGAAAACCACCGTAACTATAATTCTGTCATTTTTGTCATAGATAGAACTTTCGAAACGTGAACTTATGACATTCAAAACTCATTTTCGACATTTTCGTAATGGGGAAGGCAACTGTCAAAATGGCGCTGTCGTAGCTAGTTTCCAACTCAAGCCAATAATGCAAGGCGTGAGATGGTTATATTTTATTTTTGTGAAAATGGTGCGTTGTTGTGTTACTAAATACTCCAAAATTGGAGTCCATCATTTCCCGAGAGACCCTACAATTAAAAGATGGTGGCATAAAGCTGTTCGTAGAGATGTTTTATAAATTATACAGGGTAGAAACATTTTGAAGATAGTGAATTGGAGGATATATTTATGATTTTAAATTCTGACACTTTCCATGTCAAATACTTGATTTAAATTATTAAAATCACCGAAAATAACGAAATAGCGAAATAAAAGCAAACTCACGAATGAAAGAAATGTCAAATTTATTGTAGACCGTGGGGACCTAGCTATGACCACGCCATCTACAATTAGCTTTGCCCGACCTTCCCCATTACGTCGTTGTTCTATTGGATGAGCGATATATACAGAAGAGGTTTTGATGGTTCAATCGTTGTGGAGTACCAAGACACCACAAAGAGAGAAAAAATTATAAAGACTGGTAAGAAATATACAACCGGGAACAAGGAAAGACCGCTGAATACAGAAAATTTAACGCTTGATGGAGTATTTTCGCGAGTTTATGTATCTGAAGAACTAACGCCAGGAACATACATTCAGATAACCAGACAGAAAGGGCACCCGAGGCCCCAGCACGAACGTGGGTAATAGCACCAGAGGCCCCAGCACGAACGTGGGTAGTAGCACCAGAGGCCCCAGCACGAAAAAAAAACCTAACCAAAATACTCCAAGTAGCTGTATTTATAACCATGATAGTATGATGAAAAGGGCACTAAACGGTGCATGATTGTCGAACAGCAGCATCAAACAAAGCAACATTATTGCGTGAATTTCCGCACAATAGTGAGGAATTCACGTGTAATTTGACATCAAATTACCCGTTGACCCATGGCGTTTATCGCTGGATAACTGGCCCTATACCACAAAACTTTACAAGTCTACGATCCTACAAAATTGTTGAATTGTAGAAAGAATTGCGTAACACAGATATTACAAATATGTATGAGCTACAATTTACAATCTACAATTCTTTCGCATTTTTATTATAAACGTAACACACAGGATGAGGGCTATATATAAATTGTAGACTCGTCACTACAATTAACATTTTTGTAAGGTTTTCCATTACAATTGTAGAGTTTTGTGGTACACGGACTTGTATTTACAAAGGAGAGTGGGAAACAAATGTATGGGGTCTGGGCCTACCCTTCAATAGTAACATTAGATATACCTTTGGACAGGGTTTTTTAAGCGGAACATTAGTTACTGATAAAACTATGGTTAAATGTTAGTACTTTCGGAGATACGACGTGTTAAAGTCGTTTCAGTCTAACATATTTTTATGGATATTTATAATAAGTAAACTACGATCATTAATTGCTTATATTGGGATCACTTTTATAATAGGTAGTATAACTCCGAAAATACTGACTTTTAACCTTAGTCGTAGTACTAAGATTTATTCTGCATTAAAATACCTAATCATTCATGAGTATCTTATTTCTATTGAGAGCTGGCCCACCATTACTCATTGTCCTTTGTAAATAAGTGACAGAGAGAGAAGGAGACGAGGGAGAGTGTGAGAGTGAGTGGTGAGTGAATATGTTTTAGTTTACTTGTAAATTATAATTGTAGTTTAGTGGTATTTAGGGCCGTGATCTGTGCGTTCTCGGAAATTCCGAATATATACATATAAATATATATATATATATTCGATAATTGACGGTATCTCGGTACTAACTATTTAGTGAGGCGCTTTAAGATTGAATGAATTTGAATTTTGAAAGCTAAACAAATGATTGGTTGAACTTACTTTATAGTTAGAAAGTTGCTGTTTTCAGTGGTTTTTTATTGTTTCATACTCAGTGTGACTAATATTTGTATGTTGATCATTTTATTATAATTGGCAGGACTCCGACATAACATTCAGCCTTTTTTATCAAGAAATAACTTAAACGTATTCAATCTCAAAATACACCAAACGTAAATCTGAAACACGTAAAAAAATAGGTAGGTCCTATGTATAATTTGCTTGTTATCAAGCTTCAAAAACTGAAAAGTGCACTTAAATAAGTAACTATTCCTAATTTCTGAATGCAATAAAACTCACTTGTTGATGGCTCTCAAAACTGTTGTTGCACACACTGTTCATAATAAAACAATGTTTGTTAGTTCTGCAAGCTGATAGCAAAGTTTTGACAACATACGTCACTGTTATCTACTCCACAGTACTTTTTTAAACGACTGAAATTAGTACTGGCCCTCGCCAACATGGCGGGTAGGAAAGTAGGCACAAAATAATAATAACAGCCGTTCTCGTTTTAAAAACGGAACGGAATACGCATTTACCTAGTCGGGATTGCTCGCAATGTATGAGTAGTGTTATGTGGGTAAATAACGCAGTTTAGTATAATATTCATTCAATATAAGCACATAGGTACATGCTAACAAAAATACATAAATAATCACATCTCAAATCATATTCAACACATTTAATAATTTTCCTTTACATACTTAGCTGCCACAATAAAACTCATTTAGGAATTACAAAATACTTAGGACTTAGGCACAAGTACTTGTTACTCTTTTTCACAGACTAGGTGAATACTTGTAGAGAGATGTGAACTCGTTGAGAACTGCACGCAGACTGGGCTGATAAAGTCGTGAAACGCCTTTTACTAAATGCTCGTTTACTGAGAGGCGGCGTCAGATGGCGGAAATGACGTCATTCGTCGTCAGTCTTTTCCAATTAAATAAATTCGGCCGTCCTGCTAACGCGTCCGTCCTCGAATCGCGTCGTGGTCCGATGTAGTAGTTGAGAACAGATACAATAACAAAGGTTTAGTTTAAGGTTTGTATATTAACTCTGTATATACGTTGCTTGCTTTATATGGTGTTCGAATAGTGTAGAGCACGCTATCCCATAGACGGCCAACATGCTCTCACTTTTCTAGACCATACAAGAGCGTTCACAACGGATGCCTGTTGGTTTATAGGACTTCAACAGCGGTCTCACCGGATGCTTGTTGGTTTATAGGACTTCAACAGCGTTCAAAACGGATGCCTGTTGGTTTATAGGACTTCAACAGCGTTCACAACGGATGCCTGTTGGTTTTTAGGCCTTCAACAGCATTCACAACGAATGCCTGTTGATTTCTACACTTTCAACATCGTTCACAACGGATGCCTGTTGGTTTATAGGACTTCAACAGCGTTCACAACGGATGCCTGTTGGTTTCAAGGCCTTCAACAGCATTCACAACGAATGCCTGTTGATTTCTACACTTTCAACATCGTTCACAACGGATGTCTGTTGGTTTCTAGACCGAACACCCTATAAACATCCATAATGTTTAAAAAGTGAATGCATTTGACCATTTCAATTATTACCTACAGCTTAAAATAACAGTAGGTATCAGTTTATTGCTTTGACCATAAATGCACCAGGTAGAACGTTTCTACTAACTCAACGCGTGAATTGCACTGAATGACTTCAAGAACATCCCAGTTGTGTATCGTCACGTGTAACAATGATGTTCACTACGGATATCCATTACATAAAGGTATAAACTCTGTTCAACATGAGATGGCAATTTATCGATTTTACGCAGATTAATCTTTAATAGTTAATGTAGTGCCTACCCGAATGTACATTATACTAACGTCTTTTGTAAAAATGTTGAATGTTCAAACATGACGTTAACCGAAATAATAATCAAAACACTTAGTACAGACGTCTATTAATGCACTAAAGTTCACTAAATACAAAAATATCACTTGATTAGCCAGATTTAATCAGTTTAAAATATGGAAACGCGGTGAATTCGATATAGGATGGCAGGACAACCTTTCGCACAATAATCTTAAATAACGATGGCAGATCAGTGGTGACTCTGCGACATACAGAGTTTCTGTATCGAAAGATCTGATTTACAGGGGTCCAGGTCATGTAACACAACCCAATACTTATTTGAATCCGATTTAATTATATATTCAAGTCGAAGATAAGCTAAAAACGCTATTGGTCAAAATATAAAATACCCTGTTTTAAAATCAGGCGATGTCAACAAATCACCAAAATCCCTCCTCAGCTCCGCCCCTCACCTCAATTGAAGATTAGTACCTAACCGGTTAATAGCAAGTGCAAAAGGATATCGTGTTACCCAGTGACTTGGTTCTGGAGGTCAAATAGATAGTCGCTCCATGTAAAACACTGGTGTTCAGCTGCATCCGGTAAGACTGGAAGCTTCCAATCTTACCGGATGCAAGGCTAAATGTAAGATGATTTCTAAATTATTTCTGGACTAAAGTTACTGGAAGTTTTAGCTCGGCATGCTAAGCCACGGTTTCCTAGAAGAGCGGTGGCGCCACACAACGGCCGCAGTGACAGCTGTTAAGAAAATGTTGGCCGCGCAGTTTGACTGTACGATGTCAAAAAACGCTCTCTAGGAAAACACACCAACTTACTTCCATAAATAACGTTAAATTGACGTCATTCGCCGGTAAATTTCAGACGCTAACGTGGCGGCCACCGCTCTTCTAACGGTCGAACCCAATAACCTATTTGTAGTAAAAGACAGATCGCTATTGATGGTAGACAGTATAATTCTATCTGTCGTTATGTCAGGCCGGTAAGATTCCAAAATCTCTTATAGATTATTGGGACGTTAAAACCATAGATACCATAGGTTTGTCTATTATTGGGGTTGGCCGTAATAAACTGTAGCTTTACAGGCTGATAGTAAAAACAACAGACTATCGCACTTCTTTTGATGATTACGAGTAGCAAAAAGCATCAATGCGTCGCTTAGTTTGACATTGTTCCGCGGTCTCAAAGAAACTCCTCATTGTTCCATATGTGTGTAAAGTCGGCGCCCTCTCAACTTTCTATTGTTTACGACTAGTTCGCAAACCAAAGGTGGATTGCGCTTCAAAAACTCCAAAGCTTGACATTTTAAACTAAAGTACCTACGTCAAAGTTATTGTTGGTCTAGCTTATGTTCGATTCCCGGGTCAATATTAGTAGTGACACGGAGTCTGCATTTGTATCCAGTTAATAATAACATACCTTGTGCAGACATTGCAACACTGCCTCTGAAACCATACAACATATAACAGGAGCGTGTAAATCACTTGCACAAACTGATTATAAACACCGCCATGATCAAGTCGCTGCAATTATACACCAACAGATAGCATATAAATATAAACTAGTTAGTGAAATGATACCATATTATAAATATAAACCAGAAATAATATTAGAAAGTAAGGATCAGAAAATTTACTGGGACCGAACGATAATAACAGATAAAACTATTCATTACAATAGACCTGACATTACCGTTCATGACAAAACCAATAAAACAGTTTATCTGATAGATATAGCAATACCTAACTCACACAATATTCAAACCACCATATCCGAAAAGCTCAGTAAGTATCAAGATCTCGCCATAGAAATTAAAACCCAATGGAAAGCGCAAACCGTTCATATTGTCCCCATTGTTCTTTCATCTACAGGCGTAATACCAAAATCTCTCACACAAAGCCTTAACACCCTACAGATGCCTACTTACACACTTTACATGCTCCAAAAAGCCACCATCCTTAACACCTGTCGCATCACCCGAAAGTTCCTGACTTCTTCAACACTGTCATCCACCTTTTCTATCTAAATTTCGCCTTACATACTTGGTCCCGACCCGTGTGTAAGGTTTCTTAACCTCTCTTAAGTGAGAAGAAACATAAAGAACCGAAAATAACATACCTTTTATTACATGATACTTATTAAGTACTACTTAAACATAACATACTAAAATGGTGTACTACGCACCTCTGTTTTCTCCTTCGAATAATGCAGGCGTGAAGATCGTTAGTGGGATAAATATCGCCCAAACGACTGCATTCAATTAATCGGCAGAGATATACCTATGTTAATATACCACCTATGTTCACCGGACGGAATGTAAGTCCACCGCTGCATACGTTGTATGCACCACTTCCCTTCAAATTAGAATGTCGTAGCATCCGTAGCACGCCTACGCCAATGACGTGCATCCGTAGCACGCCTACGCCCCGTAGCAACTTAGTGGCGTAGCTCGTAGCATCGAGCACTATTTCGTGGTAATATCGTGGTGACATGCGTTACCGTCAATCTTCTGTTTTCGTATTTAATTAACGAATATCCGCAACTTTTTATATCTTAAAACCTGTGCTGAACAATATGGGTACTCATGGAAAATCCTTTCTATTGCATCTATCTATACAAATACTCCTTAGATATCTCCGCTTAGAAGCCCGGAGTCTGGATTTTTGCCCGGTTGAAGGCAGAAGGCTTGCCTCCTTTTACATAGAGTTTTCAAATGCTGCATATTAGATTATTAGATAGTCAAAATCTCACGATTTATATTCAGATTGTGATTCACGTAAGAACCAATACTGACCTTATAATGGTATATAATTTTTATTGGTTTTTGGCGAAATCTGGGTGTACTACAAGTGCACCTCTGGCTAACACTTTGCGTAATACACACGTGATGTTACATTATGTGTTAGATAACAGAGAACAAGCCTAGTCAACAAAAATATTATCGGGATAAACAGTATCCTACGTCCTTAGCACAGGTCATGGTCTACCTATGTGCCAAATTTCATCTAAATCTGTTCAGCCGTTATGGCCTGAAAAAATAACAGACAGATATACAGACCTACTTTCGCACTTATGTAACTAGCTGTGGCCCGCGACTTCGTTCGCGCAAATTTAAACAAGCAAGCCGGGTATACCGTGCGGCGTTGTGTGTGTGGACACCGCACTGTACACCATGTTGTGTGTGTGGACACCGCACTGTACACCATGTTGTGTGTGTGGACACCGCACTGTACACCATGTTGTGTGTGTGGACACCGCACTGTACACCATGTTGTGTGTGTGGACACCGCACTGTACACCATGTTGTGTGTGTGGACACCGCACTGTACACCATGTTGTGTGTGTGGACACCGCACTGTACACCATGTTGTGTGTGTGGACACCGCACTGTACACCATGTTGTGTGTGTGGACACCGCACTGTACACCATGTTGTGTGTGTGGACACCGCACTGTACACCATGTTGTGTGTGTGGACACCGCACTGTACACCATGTTGTGTGTGTGGACACCGCACTGTACACCATGTTGTGTGTGTGGACACCGCACTGTACACCATGTTGTGTGTGTGGACACCGCACTGTACACCATGTTGTGTGTGTGGACACCGCACTGTACACCATGTTGTGTGTGTGGACACCGCACTGTACACCATGTTGTTTACGCAAAGTTTTGCACAAACTGATCGCACACACAAGTTACTGCGTGCAGCCAGGCCTTTACAGTCAAGCGGCTCGTGATGCTTCGAGCTCAACCGACCGACACCACTCTTCGAATGCTTCTCAAACTCCCAAGTCCCAACCGGAGACCTAAGTACGTCAGATACGCCAAACTTTAGGTATATAAATGCAAGTTTTGACGCGATTTATTTCAGTACTACGAAGCACCGTGCTTCTAGCGGCACTAATGTGTGGCAACTAACAAGCACTTTGTATTAGTTCTACAAGGGCTTATGAGCGCTAACAATAGAAAACTAGAATGTTTAGAGAATGTACTTACTTACTTACGTACTGTATACTTGTTATGTGTGGAAGGCAGAAAATGCTTATATATAAATACAAGGTACGTTGCTGCGCTGGCGTGAAAAATAAGACGTAATCTTTAGTTGCATAATCAGCCTATAACGTTCCCACTGCTGGGACACAGGCCAGTGTGTATGGGCTGTAAACTACCACGCGGGCCCAGTGCAGGTTGATAGATGAATCTTTAGTTAAATTAAATAATAACCATCTTATAAAAAAGCTTACTTCCGCATTAAACCAGCTTTTAAAATGACTACATATTTCACTTAAAGCAAGTCATTTTGGTCACTAGTGATAATGTACAGTATCCCAATTGCGTAACACAATTTAAATCACAATCCGAAAGAGTTCTAAGGAAATTGCTAATCCATTGCTTCATATGTTTGAAAAATTCATTGGCTGGACAGCGTAAATGACGTAATGAATGTTGTTTAATTGTCAAAATGAAAGGCATTGCCATTGTAAGTGTGTTATGCAATTACCCCACAGGCTTATTTGACTGGCGTATTAAAACGGTCCTTATCAATTTACGGATGTCAATTAAGGGTTGTTCGAGTTATCAACGGCTTGCTCATCAAACATACAGTTACCAACCGAGATCAGCCACTGCTCGTCACAAAGATCTAATATAATATAAGTATGTTTTGACCGCTAAGAGCAGTCGAACAGTCACCTTTGACATTGACCGCCAGTTTAATTTCGTATCTATGTGGCTATATCGATTGAGACGATAGCCATTTATCCAAAGCCAGGGTCACGGTCACTAGCAGCCATGGCGGATCATATCAAATGCAATATTTAAATACCTAACGTATTATTGAAGAGTTCTCGCATACTTTTATGCTTCTAAATTCTAAACTAAACATTTTAATTGCTATCTATCAATTAGACAAGATCAAACACAACCAGCTATCTCTCCTATAAAATATATTCAAGGGTACAGCCATGAAGTTGAACCTCATAATATTTCCCAATAATATTGTTAATCATCTCACAAGTGTTTCGCATTTCTTCGACAATACTAAAGTATAAACTTTAAGATTAATAAGATTTTCCCTATAATACCCAAACAACTTTGCGCCTAATAGAACTTAGACTCGTAAGTTGTCTGTGGTTTAGTATAAGAATCAAAACCTGTATTTGGTATTGTACAGCCAGTTCTGGCCAATCAATTTCAATTCCATATACCAAAACCATATAATAATATTCTGTCTTTCAGTGGCGTAGCTACAATCATCATTAGAGGGAAGCCGAAGAAAAAATTGTTCTGTTCTCATAAAGTCAAAAAAAAAAACTGTAGGTTTTTAATCTTATGATGTATTAAACTGGTACTAAATATAATTGTGTAATGTGTTGTGATACACAGTTACACATACAGGAGTACCATATTACTTGGCAATAGTAGACATTGAGAAGAGTGGTTGTTCCGAAGGGAAGCCGATAGGAATCGGGTTGTATGAAGACTTCGCCCCTGCTATCTTTACAATATGTCTATGCACACATTATGTTCACCAACAGGTGTGTGTTAAGGTTTGAATTCCGAATACGCTAAATTGACGAATTTAGAAATGTATTTCAATGAATGATCAGAATTTCAATGAATCAGTGAAAGATTTAATGAATGGATGATTAACCAGTTAAATACACAACCAAAATAATACTGCGCTTTAATAATAATCAGACTCAAATAGTCAACAAATAGAAAACTTTTTGGAACGGAAAGCGAATATTTACGATGAATGCAGACGTGTCTAGTATGTGAATATAACCACGCATCCTGACTTTCTGCGTGTATTGCAGAGTAATTTAATTTCCGACGAAGGTTGTGACGTTGTAGTTGATTAAATAATGTTAGTTTCTACGAAGTTTCCAGTGTCGTGCATATAGAAAGCTAATAAAGACTTCGACACATGATCATTAGATCCTATATACAAGTTGAAAGACACGTGTTCTTACTGATTTTAACAGTGTTAATATTGCAATAGCAGCCCGGAGTCTGGATTTGAGCCCGTTTGATGGCGATAGTCTCGCCAACTATTACATGGAACTGAAACATAACTGGCGAAATGTGGGTTTACTATAGGTACACCTCTGGATAAACCTTCGGGGAACAAGGCGTGAAGTTATTTTATGTATAGGGTTTGTCCGTATTTGGTTTTTCCCACTTTAAAATGAATTTTATTTTTTTTATATATTTATGTAGTTTAACAATTAATCGACAATATAATCACCATCAATATGAAACATGTAACCATCTGCTAAGCAAAGTTTTAATACCCTTAGCCCAGAAAGAAAGTGGTTGACAGGCAAAGAAATAGGCAAGTTCATTTCTTAGGTCACCGAAATTTTTAATGTTTTTTTACGAAGATGCTGTTTTAAAGGCCGGAAAAGATGATAGTCGGAAAGTGCCAGATCAAGGCTATAAGGTGGGTGAGGTATCGTTGTAAAGCCGAGCTTTTATAGAAATTTACGGGTCACTTTTGCTATATGTGGTCTTGCATTATCATGAAGTAATGATACTTCAAGACGTTTTGGCCGTTTTTCTCTAACAGCATTCGCCACCTTCTGTAGTTTATTCACATAGACTTCGGCATTGATAGTCTGATTGCTGTCCATTAACTCCCAAAACAACATTCCTCACGAATCCCAGAAAACTGTGGAAGAAGTTTGTGATCATGCAAACTGCTTTTTGGCTGTGTTAGTGGCTGTTTATCAACAGGCTTCCAAAAGGCCTTTCGTGTGACGTACTCATATAAGACCCGAGAGTCGTCACTGGTGATAATCGACTCGAAAAAGCTCTTGCTTTGCGGGTGCAACAGCAGACTTTCACAAATGTTGACACGTATTGCACGTTGAGCATCGGTCAAAGCATGGGGCCTCCATCTTGACAAAACTTTACGGCAGCCCATTGCCTGCAGATGGTTATCTATAGTACTGTAGTGATATTCTAGAGTTTTCTCTAAATCCCTGGTCAGCACCAGGATGCGATTCCATCGAATCCGGGTGCAACTCAAGCTCGCGCCACAACTCATCTTCGTCAAAAGTGACGGGTCGACCAGTATGAGGAACAACTTTTAGACTTGTGATTCCTTCATTAAAAAAGCATTGTAACCAATTTCGTACTGTACGATCAGTAGTAGTATTTATTTGGGCCAAAAACGGTGTTGATCTTATTTTCCGTTTCCCTCGAACTAGTTCCCAATTTGTGTTCGTATAAGTAAATCACTCGAAGATGTTGTTGATCCATTTTGTCAATTTTAAATAAATTCCAGTAACGAGCTCCCGCTTATATACCCTATGTAAAAGATACGAGAACATTCTACTATGTACTAGATTTATTTTAGAAAATTTCTGAGACAAGTGAAAATATTAAGGAAATTTAGAATTGGGATAAAAATTATGCAACAACCCAATAATATTGCAATTCACTATCAATATTTGAGTGCACCGATATTTCATAATTTAATTTGGTAATATTAACAAAGTAATGAAAACAGCGAAATATTTGACAGCTATGTAGGTATGGACCTTGCTAATTTTCAGAATGCATCCTTTTTTAATGCGAAAGCGCTAGGTTAGTCCAAGAAATATTTTTTTTTTACGTTTTTTACAATTTGCAAGTCAGTATTAGGTTGTATGTTGATCAAAATATGATTCGCGACCTTAACAAATAAATGTATTTAAAGAATTATAATCACTAAGTCATCAACACAGCTCTCTAAGACCAAGTAGTAACTTGGTCTAGGTCTAATAGAGTACTATTGAACGACAATTTCATGAAATCATTACATCTGAGGGCAATTCTAATTTAAAGAGTGGTATTGCTGATTTCAAACATATGAAGCAATGGATTAGCAATTTCCTTAGAACTCTTTCGAATTGTGATTGAAACTGTGTTACGCAGTTGGGATACCCAAGTAATTATGACCATAATGACTTGCTTTAAGTGAAATATGTAGTCATTTTAAAAGCTGGTTTAATGCGGAAGTAAGCTTTTTTATAAGATGGTTATTATTTAATTTAACTAAAGATTCATCTATCAACCTGCACTGGGCCCGCGTGGTAGTTTACAGCCCATACACACTGGCCTGTGTCCCAGCAGTGGGAACGTTATAGGCTGATTATGCAACTAAAGATTACGTCTTATTTTTCACGCCAGCGCAGCAACGTACCTTGTATTTATATATAAGCATTTTCTGCCTTCCACACATAACAAGTATACAGTACGTAAGTAAGTAAGTACATTCTCTAAACATTCTAGTTTTCTATTGTTAGCGCTCATAAGCCCTTGTAGAACTAATACAAAGTGCTTGTTAGTTGCCACACATTAGTGCCGCTAGAAGCACGGTGCTTCGTAGTACTGAAATAAATCGCGTCAAAACTTGCATTTATATACCTAAAGTTTGGCGTATCTGACGTACTTAGGTCTCCGGTTGGGACTTGGGAGTTTGAGAAGCATTCGAAGAGTGGTGTCGGTCGGTTGAGCTCGAAGCATCACGAGCCGCTTGACTGTAAAGGCCTGGCTGCACGCAGTAACTTGTGTGTGCGATCAGTTTGTGCAAAACTTTGCGTAAACAACATGGTGTACAGTGCGGTGTCCACACACACAACATGGTGTACAGTGCGGTGTCCACACACACAACATGGTGTACAGTGCGGTGTCCACACACACAACATGGTGTACAGTGCGGTGTCCACACACACAACATGGTGTACAGTGCGGTGTCCACACACACAACATGGTGTACAGTGCGGTGTCCACACACACAACATGGTGTACAGTGCGGTGTCCACACACACAACATGGTGTACAGTGCGGTGTCCACACACACAACATGGTGTACAGTGCGGTGTCCACACACACAACATGGTGTACAGTGCGGTGTCCACACACACAACATGGTGTACAGTGCGGTGTCCACACACACAACATGGTGTACAGTGCGGTGTCCACACACACAACATGGTGTACAGTGCGGTGTCCACACACACAACATGGTGTACAGTGCGGTGTCCACACACACAACGCCGCACGGTCGCTACCTTGCTACTTCGTTGGTCTATTGGTCGCAAGCGCTACTGCTGAGCAAGAGATCCTGGGTTCAATTCCCAGGTCGGGAAAAAGTGTTATTGGGTTTTTCCATCTGGAATTTTTCAGTAGCAACCCGAGTCTGGATTTGTACCCAGTTGATGGCAATAGGCTCGCCCCCTATTACATGGGACGTAAACACAACTGGCGAAATGTGGGTGTACACCTCTGCCCAACCCTTCGGGGAAACAAGGCGTGATGTTATATTATGTTATTACGTCGCTATTTCGTTAATTGTATAGTCCTGTAAACTGCAAGACAACATTACTTTGGTCGTGAACTGCACGGCATATGTTTTTTTTATTGCTGAATGGGCCTACCTGCTTGCCTGCCTGGCTGCCGGCCTGCCTGCCTGCCGGCTGGCCTGCCTGCTTGCCGGCCTGCCTGCCTGCCGGCCAGCCTGCCTACCTGCCTGCCGGCCTGCCTGCCTGCTTTTGACCTCGATCACGCATGTTTGAATCTAATTACTTGACATATGCTGCATTTCCATGTGCTAACTCTGTGAAATGTATGGCAAGCAAACCGACGGTAACATTCTAACTACAACATAGCTAACACTTGCAAATTAGTATCGGTTAGCCTGCCACTCACTCATTTTATTATGCTTGGAATGGACATAATTTTCTGTGTTAATTTCTATGCCATGGCACAATAAATGTGCGCCATGACAGTTAACTTCTATTTAATTAAACTGATGTGGTTGTCTTATATCTAGTCGCCTTATACTAAGCTGTCGAACCATAATGATTGGTTACCTATTAATGTATGACGGTTGACGTAATATTCAATCCAACATCAATAAAATTACAGCTAGGTACGGGTTATTAAGGGGATCAAAAGCTGAATATAATATCGTGAGATGTTAATTATCTTATAAGCAGCATTTGAAAACTCGAACGTTGTGGAGGTGGGAATCCGCGACGATTTTCTTTACAGACAAGTTCGCTTTAGTAATGAACTTTACAGAATTGCACTACAAGTTCCTGACAACCTGCATGTAACTATCGGACATTCTGTTTATTTTAAAGATAAATACCCTTTTAAATGTTAACAGATTCTCAAGCCTAAGTGAAATAGAGTGTATAACACATATGGAACTTTCAAAGCTCGATATTTCCTCAATAAGTGAACTTATTTCTGAGAAATTCTATTGGAATCGTCGTAGGTGAGGCGAAGCGATGCCCAGCTATTGAATAGCCGACATCCGTCATTAAAGATACACTTGAAAGATTTCTAGAAAAAAAATCATTTTATTTTTAAGTATAAAGGAAACTTTGAGAGGGAATTTCATATTTGTCTTGCGTTTAACCACTTTTGGGATGTGATGGACAATGTTGCACGCTTGTTTATATAATATGGAACTTATTCACTTAAGAATGGAGTCCCAATTTTAACAAATGTTTATTTGCTACGGACTATAGAAGTGCTAAGGATATAACATATCCCCGAAGCGTTAACCAGAGGTGTAGTACCTGTAGTACACCCGTATTTCGCCAGTTATGTTTAAGTCCCACGTAATACTTGAATAGACGCGCTCTGCTCAGTCGATTCGTCTGTGGATGCGCTTCGCTCGCTCGTTACGAAACTGCTCTCTACACTGGGCTGAGTTAGAGAATCCCATCGTTGAATCAGCTTAATCTTTTTTAATCGGTTTTTTTTTTGCTCTTTTACTCCCGTCTAATTTACAGTTAGTTCTTTTAATCTTCCATCAGTGCGTCCTGTCTCTTATGACATAAGGAGTCGAGACGTACGGCTGGTCCATAAATCCAAGATCTCTCAGCGAGCTATGGAACGGGCTATGCTTGGAGTCTCTCTGAGGGATCGAATCCGGAACGAGAACAAAAGTTATCGACATAGCTCACAGAATAAGCAAGCTGAAGTAGAAATGGGCCGGCCATATTAGCCGTAGAACCGATGACCGTTGGGTAGACGTGTTCTTGAGTGGAGAGCGTGAATCGAAGTATTCCCGTTTGAGCATCTATTTTATTAACTATATTTATCATTTCTATTTTATTTTACGTGCTCAAACGGGAATACTTCCGTGAATCGGCAAACGTAAGGTTAGGTTAGATGGACCGTCGATCTTCGCAAGGTGGCTGGTAGCAGCTGGATGAGAGTTGCCGAGAATCGAGTTGAATGATGTACAATTGGAGAGGCCTATGTCCAGCAGTGGACTGCTATAGACCGATGATGATGATGAAAGCTAAGCAGATGATACTGACAAATAATGACTGTTATTGCAGGGTTTCCATGTATATAAAATCGTTTGATTATTAAATGTTTAATTTTTTAACGTTTACTTTTAAACTGTTCGTACACGTGTTTTAGAAAGCAATTATTCTCTAAAAGTTGTTGTTTCTTATTACATTATTTAACTAATGCTCATGGAGAATAGAATAGAATAGAAAATATTTATATACATGGAATGTTGGTATACGTGTGATTTGTTATTAAATTATGTTTCGTTCCAGGTACGCTCTACCATTTGGCAAGCAATTTGTTCTTATCGTCATAATCAGTCTATAATGTTCCCACTGCTGGGACACAGGCCTGCTCTCTTCGAGAGTGAGTGGGCTATAATCTATCACGCGGGCCCGGTGCGCGTTGATAGATGTCACATGGCTTTGATTTTTGGTTCTAGGACATGCCGGTATCCTCACGATGTTTTCCTTCACCGTTTTGAGAAAAGTTGATGAAATTATTTACACAAAGTAAAGCGCCTACTTGGGTACGGACCCACGACCTAAAACTCGTAATTCGGGGCCCCACTGGGTCACCACTGCTCCTCTGCTTTTTACTTACTCGTATAACTAACCACAATATCAAAATTTACATGTTTTTGTATAAAATATGCAGAAACTCCCACGTAGTACAAGCAGATTTTCTCGGTATATTTAGGATAAAAAGGCAGAGGGCGAGGTATTCGTAGAAAATAATAATAACTTACTTACTTTAAAGTGCGCTTTTGTTGCCGGTGTTCACATGAAGTTGTTCTCCCTGGAATACATAATTGCTGCATCACGGGAAAATTGAATTGGGTAGATTGAACATAAAATACTGGGAACTTTAGAGACCGACAGAGCGCTCTGGCTAGATTTAGTTTGATCTTAGCCGCTGAAGGGTGTTCACGTATTGAATTGTCGCTTCAAGTCAGCAGTTTAATCAACCTTTTATTCTTCCCTACTAACGTCAACTATGTATAATTGTCACCAGGCACTGCTGAAGATATCTTCGGCATACCTCAATAAGAAGATCCCGAATATTCCTGACATAAAGGTGGATGGAGCTGAGGAAAAATGGTGAGTGCCTAGAATATAAGTTCCCTTTTTCACAGCGTCCGTATAACCACTATCCACAATTGAACACACGTTTTATTTATGTACGCCTTTACTAATTTCTACATTGGATTTTTTAAATGCTTTAGTATTTTATACAGTGAAACTTAAAACCATAACATGGTAATTGCGAAACTGGATTTTTACTAATATTCTAAATATTAGAAAAATTCTAGTTTTCGCTGCTGCTAAAATTATTGTATTATGCTGAATTTAATAGAGTTCATTTTGTTCGTTGCTTTTAAAGTCGATATTTCTGATGTAACAAAATTATACTTAGTAAGTGACGAGTTTGCTTATTTCGTTCGTACTTAAATAAGTTGTGTGTAGATATTTACAGAATTTGAAGCTTGCGTATTAGCTGCTTAAACAATATTAGGTACAATGTTATAGTTTAATAAAGCTTTTCTTCAAAACGTTGCCCCATGCTAGAAATTACTTTAATTAAGATCGGGTTAACAAACACATACCTGAACCACTGCCTCGTTGGTCTAGTGGTTGCAAGTGCTACTGCTGAGCATGAGTCCTGGGTTCGATTCCCAGGTCGGGAAAAGGTGTTATTGGATTTTCCATTAGGAATTCCTCAGTAGCAGCCTGGCATCTGGATTTCTGATGCTGCCCGGTTGATGACAATAGGTTCGCCCTCTGTTACATAGGACTTAAACATAACTGGCGAAATGTGGGTGTACTATAGGTACACCTTTGCCTAACCTTATGGGGGAAACAGGCTTGATATATATATTTTTTATATTATGTTACCTCAACCACCTGGACCAAGCCATTCAAATATGTGTCTCTTGCGGAAGACAACCCCGCGACCTATACCTACCGCAGAAGCAAATCGCTCAACCATTGTGCTGTGCGTACCGTGCATTGCTCATACATGCGAATTTCTTTTTATATGACGGTATAAACGACTAAACAAATAACTACAACTTTACGAGGTTATTTTGGCGCGTAGCCAATATAACTAACGCCGCCATCTTGTTTTCTCAATACCATTTTATTTCTGGGACAATTTCACAGATGTTTATAAGTCAAACAAGCTTATTTGGCCTGGTGGCTTTAATTGGAAGTAACGAAATAAGTCACTGTCATTTTAAGTTCACTGACAGCGCCACCATCACCAGGTCAGAATAAATAGGCGTATCGTGAAATGGCCAGGCAGATCACGATATGACCATTTCTATGAACGGACCTCGACAAATACAACGTTAAATTTGTGTTGACTGACTGTACATTAATTCAATAGAAGTACTTTTCTGTTTAAATAAGCAATTATTATCAGCTGAAGAAACCTTAACCGTTAGTTTTGCTAAATAAGAAAAGAAAACTCGACATATGTAAATGTCACATTCTCAACAACTGTCAACACGCATGGTCCAACTGTCAAGAGGCCCGACGTCCGAGGGGCGACATGCGCTACAATATCCAACCGAAAATGAATTTCCTATTTCATCGATACATACTCAAATCACTATTCAAACTGACGTATATTCAAAAAAATAAGGACACAACATCAGACACAAATAAAATTAGTTTTATTTGATATTCCATATGAAATTCACTCGGAAAAAGGAAATAGACATGACGTCGGTAGTTGCAAAAGGATGCAAGAAAAAGCACAGCAAGAGGTGTGCGACACGACTTTTAATATCCGCTTCTCTCACGATCGTACGTCAGAACTTATGGTGGATGACGGCGCCCTTTCAACTGAACTGGAAAATACGAACCTATATAGAAAATGGAAAACGTGTTTGTACGAGTTCTCATTACGTAGATATAAAATTGTAGATATTGAAAAACCAGAAGTTCTACCATTTGTTGCATCTCTGTATGTTTGAAATGTTTATCAGCTTATTGATAGGTAGGGGCATCATTTAATTACATTTTTGAGAGTATGGCACACGTGGGTTGCTTTTGAAAAGCTTTGTTTTTAATAATGAGGTTCTTACCTCACCTTCTTACCTTTTTGCCAGAACTACAAGGTTTTAAAGTCATCATCTGCCTAGCCATTGGGGTCAGCTTCCAATCAAATCGGATGCAACTGAATACCAGTACTTTACATGGAGCCTATCTAACCTCTACAACCCAATTACTGGGTAATACGATACCTCTTAGTAAGACTGGTTGTCCAACTTTCGGGTATCATTATAATTTAAGCATATATCCGACATATTAAGCCAGTTTTCCAAAAAAACTTTTAGGCAGTCAGCCAAATTAAATTTTAATATGATTTTTTCATAACTTCTAGTTAAATAGTTTCTTATCTATTTCATTGTCATTCTGATTAAATAAAAAAATATCTTGAACTTTAAAAAAGTGAAGAGGCGCCGTCTATTTAAAATTTACTCAGTCGTCTAACTTTTAAGAGGCATTTCCTTTCTAATTTCCGGTTCCACCACTTAAATGGCTTCTTATTCTAATATCACGACGATTCCAATTACATCAAAAGCAGGTAGAACTTTTTAAAGATGCATCATCTACTTAAAGTTCAGACAGGTGTCTATTTTTAAGGGGCATTTCCATTAGTAGGTATTTTAACTAGCTGCTGAAGGCCAGACTGTTTTATACGCCAGGTCATTAAAACATTCATAATTTCCGCTTTGGTAAGCAACCATACACGCTTATGCGCTTTATTTATCTATCTATATCTATAAAAACCGATGTGTGTGTGTATATTTGTATGTATGTTCCCAATAAACTCCAAAACGGCGGGAGGGATTTTGATGAAATTTTCAGGCCATCTTCAGATTAGCCCAGCGGGTGTAGTTTGGTAGCGATCAGATCAACATTTTTTTTCTTTTGGTGTTTTGGTAATTTTGTGTCATATTTTTTCTGAACAGTAACCTAGCAAAAAGTACTAGGTTTACATGAATTCAAGACAGTATTTCAATCATTAGTATTATTCCACGAATAGGATTTGGATGAAATTTGGCACACTAACTTGAATTTGATCAGTTTAATTAATATTTTTTGTAATGTAGGTAGTTTAAATTGTATGATCAGTATCAGTATCAGTATCATTTATTGCATTCATGTAGTTTACAAGATGTTACAAATATTAGGTATCATACATGACCCTGCCAGGGCACAACAATATATAAGTATTTTAAAGCGCTATCATAAATCACAACAATAAAATAATATCCAAAGTTGGTTGAGATAAATAAATAAATAACCTAACAAAAAATACTAGGCTGGCATGAATTGAAGTTAGTACTTCAACCATCAACCACAAGTCATCTGGCTATATATAGATTATTAATGCTACCCACGCGAAGCCGAGGCGGGTCGCTAGTATTTTATATTTTTTAAGAAAGATATAGATGTATAGATAACTTTTAACCTACAATTATAGTAACAAGAATGAGATAATTCTGAAATATTTACATAATTTGAAACCTAACAATCTTAAAATAATAATAATAACATGTACAAGTATATAAAAAAGGAGGGGAAATAACCAGAAGGCATCAAAAAATTCATCCGCATCGCTGTCAACAGGAAAAGTGCCCAGAAGGCTGGCAGCATTGCCACGTTGTATAGCAATGCTGATTCTTTGGCCAAAACATAGGCCAGCCCTCTGGTCACGTGTGGAGTCGACCAACCGCCTGGCGATGTCTCGAAAAACTAAGTGGGCACTCGGACCCCATGGCCCAAGTGTTTCAACCCCAAACGGCTCGAATATATAAGTCCCAATAAGATTGGAGTATTTGCGCCGTTTGAGGTTTTCCGCACCCGCAGCAGCCGCCGCACCGCCAGCACAGCCTGCCGTGCTAGGAAGATGGGATGGCGCAAGGGTGTCGACACACGTTGCATCCCACACCAAAGGCCTACCTACCTTCCAAGGCATTATGGTCATTCCGTCTGGTCTCTTCCCATCGTCGCGTGCTAAGCCATTGGGTTCTAAAACAGCTGGCACCCCGGCGGTGACAATAGCTCGACGGATGATGTCATTGATGCTGGCGTGCCGTGCTATCCGGCCTGCGCTCTTACTGCAGGATAGGCCATTTAAGAAAGTAGTTTTCTATAATGCTCTCGACCTAACTTTAGGCAGTCCATATTGCATCACGCTCTTGACCTATTCTTCGAAAAACACTATATATATTTTTTTTTTTTAATAAACGCGGAGTAATCTTCCTCGCTGGTCTAGTGGACGCAAGCGCTACTGCTGAGCATGATGGTCCTGGGTTTGATTCCCGGGTCGGGCAAAGTGATATTAGGTTTTTCCATCTGGAATTTCTCAGTAGCAGCCCGGAGTCTGGATTTGTGCCTGGTTGATGTCTGTGACGGCATATCTACATCGCCACAATGGAACGCGTCACACTTGACGTCACGCAAAATCCTGCATCGCGCAATCAGAGTTTACCGCGCGACTAGCATATATATAACATCCCGACATCAACCGTCGGGCAGTAGCCCACCAGACACAACACCCGTCTGGTCGGAGGATCCTCCCTTTTCTATAGAGGATGAGTGAACTTTTCACCCTGTTCCTCATGTCACTATAATGTCAATAGGCTCGCCCCCCGTTACATGGGACTTAAACATATCTGGCAAAATGTGGGTGTACTATAGGTACACCTCTGCCTAACCCTTCGGGGAATACAGGTGCGATGCTATGTTATGTTATATAAAAACATAAAAGGCTTAATACAAAGGTCAATATTTAAATTCTCTGACACCTAAACTAAATGAAAGTTCCTGTGACTTAGAAGTCAGTGATTCTTCGTAGCAACAAAGCCATTATTTGTAGTACATAATTTGGAAAGTTTTAACAAAAATGATGGTAAAGAAAACAGAATTCTATTTATATAATGATGAAGTGTGTGGGTAGTGTGTACGTGTTGGTAGTGTATGTGTAGGGTGTCAGTGTAGGGTGTGGGAGTGTCAAGTATTTGTATTTAATTTTAATAAATGAAAAGCTCATTTTATGTGAAATAAACAGTGCCGTTTTCAAGCATCACTCAGTTTACATTATTCTCGTAATAAGTAATAGAAATGTTTTATTATCCAGGTAAAAGCAAGAATAAGCAGGTTAACACCAATTAAAATGCCATAATTAGTTTAAAATAGTTAGTTGCCAGTTTTAATAATGTGCTGATAGCCGAGCAGTTAAGGCCTCGCCTCTCATGCACGAGGTTGTGGGTTCAAATTCGGGCAAGTACACCAATGTGACTTTTCAATTTATATGTACTTTCTGAGTTTATCTTGGACATTAGCTACTAACGTCAGTGCAGGATAAACATCGCAAGGAAACCTGGTCTTATATTAATATCAGTCTGAAAACGCCAACGCGTCTTGAGCAAGCGAGGTGATCAATACTCGTGCCTTCTCTGTATGAGAAGAGGCTTTGCCCTGCAGTGAGACTATAATAGGTGGTAACATTATGTTTAATTTATTTTATTACTTCTCCACTTGTTTCGAATATATGAAAAAATCATGCTTGACCAGATGTTATCACATTTTAATTCAAATGGGATTTTACATAGTCACCAGTTTGGTTTCACAAAAGTTAGGTCGACGACTGACGCAGGAGTAAAACTCACACTCACAGTCACATTCGGAATCCTGGGAGATATCCCAGGATGCAACTGGCATTTTCTGTGACCTCTCTAAAGCGTTTGACTGCATTGACCACAATACATTGATATGTAAATTACACCACTACCGAATTCATGGACGAGCTACTGATCTTGTTCTTTCCTATCTACCAAACAGGCAGCAAAAAGTAAATGTTAATGGGGCGACTTCCTCGGGATCTCTAGTTAAGATGGGCGTGCCACAAGGCTCAATTCTTGGCCCTTTCCTATTTCTAGTTTATATTAAAGACCTCCTTACATGATGGCTAACTTATCGGATATAATTCTATTCGCTGATGACACTTGATAGCAAGAAACTATATGCTATTACGGGAACGGTATTTCTAGGATTTACTATATATTCTAAATTGCTATGGGCCGCCCACATTAGAGCTATTTCAGGTAAATTAAGTTCAGCTGCATCTGCAGTACGAAAAATTAGGCGATTGACTGATATAGCCACAGCTAGGTTAGTATACTTTGCTTATTTCTACAGTATTATGTCTTGTGGCGTTCTACTATGGGGATTGGCAGCTGGCGTAAATTCAATTTTCATTTTACAAAATAGGGCAATCAGCGCGATCTATAAAATGAGTCCTCGTGAGTCCCCTAGAAACAATTTCAAAGAAATTGACGTACTAACTCTGCCTTCTCTTTATATCTTAGAAAGTATTTTGTATGTTCACAAAAACTTAGGACTTTTCAAAATAAGAAGCGATTTCCATAATATAAATGTTTAAACGTAGTAAACATGAAATTGTGATACCCAAATTTAGAATAACTAAAACAAGCAAGTTATTTCTTATAAACAGTATCCGATTTTATAATAAGTTGCCAAAGTCGGTTACAGAACTTAACGATGGAAAGTTCGAAACCCACAACAAACGTGTCCTTAATAAAAAAGTATATTATTAGATTATAGACTACGTTGAAAACAGGGAAGTTTGGCGCTAATTCCTTCTACGCATGTGGTTTCCCTGGTACCTCATTAAAGGCATAACTATATAAGTAAATGCCTAATTACTGCTCCCAAATTACTTTAATTTATTTTATTATTATTTAATATTATATTATTTTACATTAAGTAGTCTTGTCTTTTAAATAGATTATTTTATATTTTATGAATGTAAGAACGATGCAGGCTTAATAGACTGTAGATTTGTAGACCATTTTCTATTTTGTTAAGTACCTGGTACTTGTTGACAGGCCTACACTGTCCTCTCATACTTAATAACACTGTAATTTGAAAACATTTTAAAATCCAATTATTTTTAACCCTTGAAGCTCTCATACAAAACCGCAATGCAACGCGAATTCGTAGTTTTGTGTGGGAGCCTTTGACCTGCTGAATCCGCTGAAGCCAAAAGGTGTCCCTGGGTTAAAAGAGTAACCATGGCGTTTCTTGCCGGTTCTTCTCCATAGAAAACGACCAATTGGAACCGTGCACCTAGCTTCTGACGTTTCATAAGTGCCCATGTAGGTTTATGTGAAATAAAATATTTTGAATTTCGTACGTTCGTTCTTACTTCTTATTACTTATTTTATTTTTCTTAGTACTTATTCGCTAAAACATTTCTATATTATTTATTTTAAGTCTGCGTTATGTCACTCACACGCAGGGTAATTCAGTTAAGGTTTCCCTTTGTCATTTTGAGCATTCTTCAATCTAATTTCAAAGACAACCACCGATAATCGGGCGCCAGACAGAACTTCGACACAATAATATGCGACAATACCTATTAGCACCATTCATTTTGAATTTTTAATCCGCTTGACCGCTGAATTTAATTTTACTTTATATGGATGTTCAGTGGACAGGCTTAATTAATCCAGAGGTATAGATTCGATGGAAGCAGCTATCAGGGATAAACATTTATAGGACAAAGGACGTCGGGGACGCGTGGCATGTGAAATCTACGGGCTGCAGCAATTAGTGGCCTTTGTGCAATCATCATGGCTTTCAGTTCAATTATAAATCGAGCTTGAGTGAATTTGAATGTGCCTACTTCGATATTCTGAATGCATTTATTATGTGCACACCATTGCATGTTGCCAAGACTTAGTATTACTTGGAATCTGGGGGCCTAAGTCAACAAATATGTATATATATCTCTCTACAGATTTACCATGACAAAATCTGTCAAAAACTCACAATGGAGAAACCATTGCAACGTTTTTAAAAAAGTAGACTTGTGCTCAAGCATTAAAAATAAACCTCTGTGACAGATGGCTAAGAAAGTGATTCTATTTTCCTTTCGAGGTCGAGAATCTAAAAACAACAACAAATCGCATATATAAAAATGAATACAAAAATGAATGTTTGTCCTCTATGCGTTCCTAAACCATTGATCAGATTGTGATGAAACTTTGGTAGGATCTTCTGAAGACGCCCACGAGGGTTTCTGGTCCAAAAAATTACAACCAAACAGTCTTTTACTTTTCGTTGCATTGCAACGTAATGCCAGAAATGTGCAACTAGTTATTAACACAGTGGTACAGCTAGTTATTTATAAAAAAATGCATAAACTCATGATACAAGTTTGTGCCTCGTTACAAACACGAGTTCGGGTGATTAAGCTAAATGCTTCGACACTAACTATTTGCTTACTTTAAATTGAGGCTACGGAACTCAAGCTCGGTTGCATCCATCCCTCAATGTTACTTGGAATCTTGATCTAGATTTTATCTTGAGACATTTAAAAAGGAGTCATCAATAAAGTAGTAATATTGTTTGTATGCGTCTATAAGCATAAAATTTTGCACAACAGTTCCTTTTATAACGAAAGGAAGGATTTTTGATTCATCCCTGAAGCGGGATAAATAAGGGATGAAAGTTTGTATGGTCTATTCGTTATTTTTGCCGATTGTAGAATCCATCGGCACACGGCTTGTATTCACTTAATCATTAATTATTATTGTGAATAATAAGTGATTACTCCTTGTTGGATATATCAGCGTTTTTCCCTTTATGGCAGAAGCCACTGAATTCTCAATCCTAATTGACCACTCACGCAAGCCGACTCCTTTCTCTTGTGACGTTTGCAAACCAAGTAGGTATGTATTTTCCGAGTTCCAGAATAAAAAATAAAAGAAAAGAAAAATCTTGTTTCTACCTCCATTAGTTCACAAAGGATTCCATCTCCCTGCCTCTATTTGTAAATAATGCAAGTCATTAACTGTAAATTCTATTAAAACCTAATTTGCATGTATCCTTGCAAAGCTATTTGCATCTCACTTTGCAAGCAATTCACGTCTGGACGCTGGCTCTAAACAACCACCTACTGTACCTCATTGTGACTCCTCGATGCCAGAGATCGCAGTTCACATTAAAGAGACTGACGGCATTCCAGCGAGAGTGTTGAGGCAGTGTGCGCCTGAACTGTCTCACGTTTGTTCCTCCTCTCTCTTAAAAAAAGGACGCTACCAAAATCCTGGAAGCTTGCAAATATGCAACCAGCGCTCAAAAAGGGCGACCGTGCAGACCCTGCCCATGACCGTCCGATCGTCTTTACCTCCATTCTGTGCAAGGTTATGGAAAGGGTACTGAACAGTAAGTTGCTGACCTACCTTGAAAACAATGATCTCCTCAGTGACCGTTAATATGGCTTTCGACAGGGACGGTTAACTGGCGATCTTCTTGTGTATGTCACGCACTGCTGGGGCGAGGCCATCGAGAAACACGGCGAA
Organism: Fissipunctia ypsillon; assembly: GCA_947568875.1. Taxonomy (NCBI): domain Eukaryota; kingdom Metazoa; phylum Arthropoda; class Insecta; order Lepidoptera; family Noctuidae; genus Fissipunctia; species Fissipunctia ypsillon. Next base: position 30,390,593 of record OX387643.1, read on the forward strand.
GCACTTGCTGTATCGCTTGATATCTCGAAGGCCTTTGACAGGGTCTGGCACGCTGGTCTACTCAGCAAGCTTCTTGCTTATGGCATCCCAGCAGATTTTTGTAGCTGGATATCAGACTTCCTTAGTGAATGGTTGATCAGGCTGCACTTCCGACCTTATGGCTATTGATGACGAAGTTCCTCAGAGGTCTGTTCTCTCTGCAACTCTTTTCCTGTTGCACATCAATGACCTACTTCAGCCTGGTATTGTTGGGTACGCAGATGACAGTACAGTTTCAGAGAGATACTTGTCCAGCGCAAAAACCAGCAGGGCCGAAATTCGTTCCTTGAGAGCGGCCATGGTAGAGCGGGCAGATTTGACCTTAAACCTTGTCTCCCAGTGGGGTGATGATAATCTGGTCTCTTTTAACGCCACCAAAACACAAGCGTGTCTTTTTACCGCTAAAAGGAGTCGTTTCGATCAAACTCCTACTTTTCGGGGTACATCTGTTCCTGTAACTGATCGGCTTGAGCTCCTAGGCAAGGAGTTGACATCGTGTTTCAACTTCGGTGCCATCATCGAGTATAAAGCCCAAACTGTGGCCAAGAAACTGGGCATCCTAAATAGGGTGAAGCGATACTTTACGCCTAGACAGCTTTTAACTCTTTACAAAGCGCAAGTCCGATCCTGCATGGAGTATTGCAGCCATCTTTGGGATGGCTCAGCTAAATACCAACTTGCCGCGCTTGACTCGGTGGAACGCATAGCTAAGAGGCTCATTGGTGATGTAAGACTGGTGGATGCCAAGCTTCACAGCTTGGCTCATCGCCGCAAGGTTGCCTGCTTGACGGTCTTCTACAGATTATACTTCGGGGAGTGTGCTCAAGAACTCCACGACCTCATTCCGCCGGCCCCCTTCTACCATCCCTATCTAGTTGCTATTCCACCAATTCGCACTAAGCGTTTCCAAATGTCTTTTGTGATGCGCACAGCAAAGGAGTGGAACTCTCTGCCTGCGTCTGTGTTTCCGAACGCATACAACCCCGATCTCTTCAAAGTGAGAGTGAATAGGCTTCTTCTGGGTAAGCTCGCTCCATCGACGACTTTGTCTCTGTCATCTCTGATCTAGACTAGGGTCAAAAGCAAACCTATCTCAAAAAAAAATTATCCTTGAAGTAACATATTTCTTCTAAGCCCACCATTTAATCGCATTTCCTTTTTTATGTTGTGCAGCAAAGTAATAGGATATTGGTAATTGAAAATTTTGTAAGACCTACTCCATGTTCATGATGATTTTGGAAAGTACTTCTGTAAGTCTTTATCAAAATCTTAGGTTATGTTCAGTAAGCTTAAGCCCGACGTACACGTACATGCCCCGCACCGGATCAGCATCGCCTCACTCGAGCTGTCACCATCTTTTCTGTAAAACTCCATACTGCATCGCTCACTATAAGCATCGTACGGCATCGCCTTGGCTCGGGATCAGCCGATCTATTCTGTAATCATCACACCGTGAGCACTTAGGTGAAGTGAGTTTGAAGTGAGCTCAATTCCTAGTAGAGTAAGGTGGGATGACAGTTCACATCACGCTCACTTCACCTAAATTTTCACGGTGGGATCTTTCCAGAATAGCACCAGTTTGTAAAAATGAGGTGAGGTGATACCGATCGGTGCAGTGCTTATACTTGTGCTTAGCTAGCTTCATTCTGAATCGAAATGCTCAAAACATCTGTTTTAAATATCTCCAATGGCGTAAGGCTAAAAACACCAAACCCAATAAACTGCAACGCAAGTGCAAAAAAAATAAATACAAACTTTAAAAACAATAATTCTGCCACTAGCAAACGGTAATTTGATCGCAGCCGCTCGGGCAGCCCCCAGCGGAAAACGAAAAAAAAAAAACAGAAAAAATTCAAATTTTAAAATATTAAATTCTAGTTTGAAAATGAGTGTACGACTAAACGCCGACAGACACTACGCGGACAGACTGAAGACCGACAAGACTTTACTTCGATGGGACTCTTCGCCGACAGGGCATAATACCTATAATACCTAATATAGGTACATTAATACCTTATGTCTCATAGCAGGTCGACAGAGCCCCGCTGCGCGGGGCTCCTATTTCTGTGTGCACGGTTTAAAGGAACCTAATCAAACAGAACCTCGGGGTGCCTGTCAGCGAAGTAAAATAACCTTTACTTAGTAAGTTGGTTACATGTAAGGTGTACACACATGTGCATGTCGGCAAATTCGATTCGGCAGTATTTGTTAAACAAAAAAGCAGACCTGCGGGGTAATTGCGTAACACACTTACAGTAGGAATTAATTTCATTTTGACAGTTCAACAACATTAATTGCGTTATTTACGTTGTTGAGCTGACAAATTTTTCGAACTTATGAAGCAATGGATTAGCAATTTGCTTCAAAATCATTCAGATTGTGATTGATAATGTGTTACGCAATTAGGATGCCGAGCAATTATTACAATTATTCGGCTTTCATTCGGCTCGTGCCGACTGGCAATATTTATTCGGCATCTACCCTCGCTTAGTCATGTTCAGGGTCGGCTCGGTACAATAAATTCGAGCTAAGCCGAACGGCTTTTTCCCGAATCGTGCCGACCTAAACATGTGTGTAGCACGCCTACCACTTGGTATTTATTTCAAAGTCGGTATTCGGCTAAATTAATTGTAACAACATGGCTACCGTGGTATTACAACCTTTTATAAAACATCATAATTTTTATCTTCGTATAATATTTTGAAACCAACTTTGTATGTCTTGAGTAGCAGTTTCTTTAATTAATTTATGGAGAAATAAAATAGCATTTTTCTTCGGTATTTTTTACCCTGTATTAATAAGAACTAAAGTTCTTAATAATATATTACAATCTAGCTTAAATATACTAATAAGCAATTTAACTCTAACTTATTATTTTACGTGACAGATTACGTTATAACTAAAAATAGTGTCAATTTTCATTTTCCTTTCAATAGTGTCAAATCCGTAGCACTTTCTTAGGGTCTGATAATTAATAAAATCACTTGATTCATGTGTTAGATGTAGGTATAGCACAGCATTGTTACTATTATTCATTCAGTATTTATACACTACACTAACTCAAATATAGTTCTCTGTAGCCTACGCGTACGCACTATGTCCGGGTTGTCTAGCAGCTGAATTGCCTCGACATTCACATGTCGGTGGAGTCTGTGTTCGTGGGCTTCAGCAAATTTTTGGATGATGGTGGTGACGAGTTCCATTTTAAGGTCACGGTGGAGGTCGTCATTTCTAATGTACCATGGTGCACTTACAGCATCCCTGAGGCTACGGGCACGAATCCAGCGGCGTAGAGCGGTGGCCTGAGCGGGGTGGTGGTGACGGTACCAAACTGTTCCGCCGCGCCGCCACCACCCTGCTCGGCCTCTGCTCCTCACCGCTGGTTTCGTGCCCACGGCCTGAGTACTTTATTTTGAAATTGTTGAATTATCTTAACGTTGCTTCGTTTAGTACAGCCCCAAAGCTGGTTGCCATGCTTCCAAACTGGCATAAGAATATGTATTGATGAATAATTTTATAATGTATTGATAAACTTCGGTAAATTGAAGAAGCAATTTGCAATACACTGAATGTAAACAACTGTAAAGGGGTAGTCCCTTTACAGTTGTTTACATTCAGTGTATTGCTACTTGGAGCTGCAGTACGTTTTCAATCAGCATGGGATTTATTCGTTTACTTTGAAAGCTAACATAGTGATTGCTTCTTCTAAATATAAATATCTGATTTGAAAATTGTTTTCTTGTTCCAGTTTTAATTTTAAATAGAATTGTAATTGATTGAGCTCAGGGATATTGATTGGTCATTTTTCTATTTACCTATGAAACTTCAATTGTAGAAAAGAACTTTAGTTAATAATATTTATCAATTGTTCGTAGCAGAAAAGGAACTAGTTGGTAAAATCCCATTTTCAGAGTAGCGTAACCTTTATGAAATGAGCAACCCCGACGAGACGACACCCGCGGCTGACAGTTAATTTAAAATACAAGGCAAGCTATCGTATGTCTAGTATTTTAATTTGACAGACTTGAGAACTAAATCTTCTATCTAAACTAATATTATAAAGAGGTAAAGTTGTTTGTTTATAAGAGGTAATCTGTGGAAGTACTGATCCGATTCTAAAAATGCTTTCACTGATAGAAAACTACACTTTGGCCGAGTATTCATTTCAATTCAAATCTTTATTTCATATCTCATGTGTGTACAAGATCTTAATAATTGTACATACGTCATAACAAATTATACAATTAAAAATTAAATTCATAAAATAAAAATAATAATATCAGAAGTTAACTAAAATAATACTAAAAAATCAAATAAAATAATAATAACAAATAACAAAGGCACTTTTCCCACTGACAGCGATGCGGACGAATTGTTTAATGCCCAATAAGCTCTCCCTTTTATTGATTTTTTTTTCACTTTTCTTTATACACTTGTACATAATATTTATATATTTTAGTGTGGTATTAGATTGTATATTGTATTTAAGATTTATTAAATTTTAGGTTTAATTATGCACTAAAAAGACAAATAAAAAAATATCTAAAAACTAATACCTAAATGGTGAATCATCAAATATTGAAAAATCAAATATTTATTTTTTGGCAACTAGGCCCAATTGTTAGTAACATTGTTCTTAAAAACTATTGTTAGTAAACATACACAGAAACAAAAACAAGATAAACCTATTGCACCTAATTGCGTAGGAAAAAAACGACCAAAAATAAAACATTTAATTTGTTGAACTCTAACCTTACTAATAAACGTCGTATAGCGTCTGTATAGTTACACAACGCTTTGTCTTCTTCTTCCGAAAGTCAAATTACTGACGAGTGAAAGAGAGCAATCGGTGTGTACTATTCATCTGATATAATACGTTTATTAGTAAGGAGGTTAGTCATAAGGCCCAAATTAGGATGAATCAGGCAACGCATGTGACAGATGATTTGGAAAGAGTGAAGAAGGAATACTCCGAAATGAAAATGAAAGTGAAAGAGATGGTAAAAATGAAGAAGGATGACCAGGAAGAAAAGTATAACAGGAAGTTCTCTGATAACTTCAGGGCCAATGTTAGGATGTTCTGAAAACAGGTAAAATTGGCTCTCGGAGTGACAGGAACATCAAAGTATGTGTGTTATGTGAGCTTGTTGTGTTAATGTTACAAGAGCAGAAGATGGATGTTTACTAAGCGAAGAATGTAAGGTCTTGGAACGCTGGAAGGGACACTTTGAAAGTTTTATTTAGTGGTCAGGATAGTGTGCAAGGTGTGGGTAACTGAGCAGACACCAGTTTCGAAGACTCAAGCTCAGATGTAGATAAAGAGAATGAAATAGATGAGTGTCTGTGTGCTGAAATGCTGAAAGGCGATGACGGGCTGGTAGCAAGCCTGTTACGCCGGATCTTTAATATAAGTTGGAGATATGACCGGATGATTGGTGCAAGGCTGTACAAAAATTAAACGGTAACTATATAATCTTTGCATTTCTGTTTGCACGTGACATAAGTTGTCTTTTAAATACTGAAAATTTTGATGATTTCGGATCATTCAACACCAAACAATAAAATTGATCGGACGTTCATCCTAGTGTTATTCCCAGAACTTGTTCCATAAATTCCGTGACGGTGAAACAACATTCATGAAAGCTGGAGTTACAAGTAAACAAATAGATATGCAAGCTTCGGGTCTATTGCAAATATAGCGCTGCGAACTATTTACATAAGTACATAGTCAAATACAACTGTTTACTTGCATCTTGCTTGTCAATATTGATCGCGTGTTCTGCTTCGCAAGCTCTGAAACGATATTAATTATATTGATTAATACTGGGAATATTAGTTTCCAGCTTTATTATCATGTATGACATAACACCAGTTGAATCTGCCCTTAGGTATGATTTTAAGAGCTATAAACAATGTGATCAACACCAAACCTGATGGAAATAGGTCACTGTCGCCTGTGCACGGCGCCACTTCCATATCTAAAATATAGGTAATGCGTGGAAGCGTATGTAAATTAATTCTTACGGTTTTAAATATGAAACTGAATCAAATGTCGACGATTTATTTATGTCAAATGAATAACAGGTACACCGATTGTAAGGCCCGCTTGCATCACAGATCAATAATTAGGTACGTTTAGCGCCAAACGAATGTATTCGTAAAACATCTTTCTGTTTCTGTCAATCATTTGAAGATGATAGAGACAGAATGATGTTTTGAGGTTTGAGATACGTTTCTTTTCTTAAGAATACAATAATTCACTTCCTACTAGTATTAAAACTAAAACATAATACACTGTTGGGCGTTTTACAGAAACTAGACATTTGTACAATTTATTGTGGGTAGATAAAAAAAAACTCTATGTTCGCTTAATACACAAGCTCAAACAATAAGTAAACATGTTTCCGTTCCACACGGATAAGCGTACCTGAATGTGGCTCGAAATTATTATAGGGAATGTGATTTTTTTATGATGTGCTGTTTGAGTAGTTTTTTAAAAGTGGTCATGGATTTGGATTCTGTGATGTATTTCGGTAATTTGGATCCTTCATACAGGGGATAGTTGTAGGAAGTCTTGTTCACGCCTCAATTTCATTTTGAGTATTTTTTTTCTTTTCCTGAAGGTAATGTTTGTGTGTATATTTTTATTTAGTATTTTTTGTATTAGTAGATAGGTATGCAATAATTCCTAGCCTTTTCCCAACTATGTTGGGGTCGGCTTCCAGTTTAACCGGATGCAGCTGAATACCAGTATTTTACATGGAGCGACAGCTTATCTGACTTCCACAACCTAGTAACTGGGTAATACGATACCCGGTATCATATTACCCAGTTACTAGGTTATGGAAGTTTAAAATACTGGTTGTCAGACTTTCGGGCTTCTGACGACCAGTAAACGAATGTCAAAGATCTACGAATGACAGCCGGAACCAACGGCTTAACGGATTCCGCAACCGTTCTCCTAAGACCGATTCGCCATTGGGTAACAAATAATACACATATCTGCAGCTTACTGTGTGTTTACTAAGAGATCAGGGCCGGCTACTTGCCCTAGAGAATTTGTATTTGAATGTGTATTTTTGTAATATCGCTTGTCGTAAGATTGACGGCGAATTCCCCGGAGATGGAAAGGTCTGTAGTGAAAAGAGTTTAGGTTTATGGTCGTGTCAGTGAAACATTCTGTAGCTGGAAAGGCCTATCGTCGAAAGTGATGTAGATGAAAGGTTCTGTCGGCGAAATGTCCGTAGGTGAAAGAGTCTGCTAGGGAAACGGAAATAAATGAATCATCCTGTCGACGAACAATCCAATGCGAATCGGTCCTAGGAGAACGGTTGCGGAATCCTAAACGCATTTAGTGATTTGTGTTACAAGTGGGCCTAAAACTGCGATCCTATAAACACATTCTTACTAAAGTATTTACGCATTTTACAAAAGGGTGCAGTAACAAATCGTTTTCTGGGTGATGTGGTCGCTAAGCGACAAAGTTCTTTAAATAAATTAAAAAAAAAAAATCTTTTACTGATACATTTTTCCACTTAGAATTTCTGTCTCACTGATTTTACGTCGACAATTTTAATCTAGACTATGGCTGAAAATGCTCTTTTCACACGGGACTTTCATTATGTTACAATATTTCATATTTCTATTGAAAAGTTAGTATTTATGTTGCAAAGTAATCCCTTAACATATTTTAGAAGGACGAAGGAGGTTTCAAATGATTGTGAAATTGTATTTTTTCTGGGTAGGCGGTTATTATTTGACTTGCAACGGTAAATTTTAATTAATAAAATATAAAGTTACGACTCAACAGATTTTCTGGAGTTTAGAGCAAAAAAGAATTTCGTATACTTAGGTACCTACATATTCATAGACACAAACTTTTGAAACATGAGCTATAATATAGATAAAATCAGCTTCCATGTAGTTACCTAAATATTACGTGTAATAAACAAAGCAAATTGAATTTTTTTTTTTTCACTGGACCCACTTGGAGGAGGCCTGTGTGAACATTATAGGCTGATTATGTAATAACTAATAGAGTATAAGTAGTGCAAATGGCCCTTTCAATCCTTTATATGTTAACCCTGGAAGGGTTGCTGCCCATTGCAATCCTCTGTCTGGTACAGCACAGTTGCATAGGGCATCTGAGTCCGTCGGTATTGTTGTAATAAAATCCGCACATTGGCGGGAGCAGCGATATTGATAAAACATTATGAAACTGACAGTTGATACCCTCTTGATTTTTAGCGTCAACGTAGATCTGCCAATGATGACTGCACTGTGATAGCGTGATCATGCACTAGAATTGTCATATTATGTTATTACATTACACGTAGGTATTCAGCTTAAACAAAATCACCTAGAAGTTTTAATTTTGAAGTGAAAATATGTTGTTCTTTACCCATTCTTTCAATAGAAACTATGCTTGAGTACTGTGAGAATTGGCAATTTTCTTGTCTTGTCAACTCTTGAATTACAAACTGAGATGAAATCTTGCCTGTATTATTCTCTGGCTTATTCTTGAACACGTAGTTTTACTGTACTCTGTGTTCTTGACGTAGCTAACGACGTATCTAACACTCGTATAATACGCGAGCGCCCGACTCTGCTAGTTTCCGTTTACCTATTCACCTAGAAAGTAGCGCCAGACTAGTGATATTTAAATACTCGAAAATCAGCGGTAATGAGTTCTAGTTCCTATACCGTCCATTAAGTTAAAAAACTGTGTTAATCAAACAGACAGGATGTCTGGTGGAGAGATCGGTCAACAAGATAAGGACAAGGTTTCAAAAAGTAGTAGTCAAAAGCAAGTTTCGTCATTATTTCTGTTGATGAAGAACTGCAGAAGCTGGGATTTATAATTCCAGGGTCTGAATTCTGCACTAAATAAATAAATAATAAATGATTTTATTTCTCTAAGTAGGTTTGTATAAACGCTTTTACACGTCAATCTAATTTTGAAAACAGATGAGGTCGGCGTTTCCAATCTGACTACTCTGAGAAGAAAGGCCGAAACAAACTATGAGGTCAAAAACGCACGAGGTTTTTAAGTCCAGACATAATCTTGGTCAAATCATGTGACGACGAACACGTAGGCTGGTGCTGGTGGTGGAAGCCGAAGCACACTCGTAAAGGAGTAATTACTCAAATTGGGGAAAATCCATAACATATTTTTACAATTTATAAACATGATAATTACCTATATAAGATTTTATTTAAATACCAAGCTTATTCAGTACGTACGTACTTACAAAAATTCCTGTCGAAAAAAAAAACACAAAAATAGCAAAAATATTTTAACTCGTTTAGGTACACCTGCACGTAATAATTCGCGCTGCGCCACAACATCGCTCGTAACAGATTCACGGTCGACTTGTTGATAACTCAGTTGCAGGACGGTGGTAGCGTAAGCTAACTATATCATAAGCAGCACGTTATCTGCCAGCTCACGTAACCACCCATGAGCTACGGATATAGTAATATTATTATCTTTCACGCTGTTTACCTTGAACCTTTTTAATTTTATTTTAAGAGGGATAGGAAAATTGCCGTTATTATTCTGTAACACGCTTGCACCGCAAATAATAATAACCCCACCGCCGCATCTCTACGTTGACATCGTGGTGAGGCTTGCGCGCTCCGAACTCTAAGTCTGTACCGGTAGATTTTACTTTGCCAGAACAGGTCTAGGATGAGGAGCCAGACCAAGAGATATACATAAGCCCGCAGGGCAGCATGTGGCCAGCTGTTGGGCAGTAGCGACCCCACGGCGGTATCTCCCGACAGAGGTCTTGTCACTCATCTCTGGCTTGCCTTTATTGACCGGCCACAGTTAACACTGACGAAGAACAGAACTCCCATCTCATTCCTGCCTTTATTGGCCGCCTTGAGTGGTCATTCGCAAGAACAAACGTGTTCGGAGGAAGGAAATATTCCAGTAAGTGCTGGTAGGGATCTTGACCAACTTCCGGACTCTGGAATTGTTCTGATAGTCATGGAACACCTCTCCACTCCTCATAAGCACCTCAGGATATGTTGCCCCGTTGTCGCTACGTGACTAAGTGCTAGCGATCGTTTTCGGGGGCCCATTATTGAGTGTGCAAGTCACCCCCTGCCATTTTATCTGTGTATTTTATATAAAACATTGGTCAGTCAGGCAGCGGCCATAGTCTTTCCATAGTTCTAGGTAACCAATCCACTTTAGCCATCCAATCACATAATCCAATATATTTGTTTCCATCATATGGGTCAGATACTTGTGCTAATTTATCCCACACACGTAACGATTTACTTGAGGAAGCCTAAATTTACGCAAGTAAATCGTTACATGTGTGGCTAGCATAAAATTATAAAGCAATGATGACACTAACAACTCTTGAACGCAGTTTAGTTGCGCTGATCACTGTCAGTTTTAATAGTGAAATTCGCCCTTATAATAGTGATTTGCGGTGCAACGTTACTTCAAAAACCGAACGGAGTTGAGGTGGATTTCTTGAATTCGCTTTCAAGTTGTGTGCAGTTGGAGAGAAATCATTGCAGCCGTTTATGTTCTTTATTTTAGATCAAACTCAGTTGCTTTCAATTTGTAAAGTGTACACGCATCCATCTGGGAACTGCTATAGGTTTAAATTAAGATGGCAATAGAAAATACTATGTGTTAATGTGGCCAAAAGTGGATTAGCAACTCAATCTGCCTAGCCTTTTCCCAACTATGTTGGGGTCGGCTTCCAGCCTAACCGGATGCAGCCGAATACCAGTATTTTACATGGAGCGACTACCTATCTGACCTCCACAACCCAGTAACTGGGTAATACGATACCCCTTGGTATGACTGGTTGTCAGAATTTCGGGCTTCTGACGACCCGTAACGACTGTCAAAGATCTACGAATGACAGCCGGGACCAACGGCTTAACGTGCTTTCCGAGGCACGGAGGAGTCTCGGTATGTAAAGATGGTCACCCATCCACGGACAACCCCGGCAAGCGTAGCTTAACCTGATGGATCGACCCGTGCGGCTGTTATTACTTAGCCACGAGCTCCAAGTAAATTAATTACCAACTGCTGGAACAAAATAATGTCAACATCGTTTTACCTCTCCCTCACACAATGTATGTAGGTATCCATTCATTGTATACAAAATTTAATCATGTACATAGCAACATTAAACAACTACACGAAATAATCCCTAAAACAATGTAATTTGAAGTCAAATAATTAAGCTCTAACCAAAATAACTGTTAAAATATTATTTCAGCTTAAAATGAATTAGAGATTTGTACGGAATTTACATTTTAATGTGCTTGAAATATGGATTAAAATAATCCTAATGAGTACGTTCGTAACAACGATACTGGTACAGAAACTGTACCTGTAATATATAATTATATATACTACGGTCGTAAAAATAATTGTACTGTACTGCCAAGAAACTTCAACTAATATCAGAGAGTAGGTACTCCTGATCATGGCATGGAGTTTCTTACCGGTTCTTCTCCTTAAGAAACTACAAATTTTGAACCATGCACCTTACTTCTGACGTTTCATAAACTAAATGCAGGTGCTATAACAAACCTTCAAAGAACCTAATTTCACATGGATGATTAATAATGGATGAAAAAAGCTCTGCCCACTCTGGTGAACCCCGCGCGGGATGCGGGACACGACTGCGTGCGTCAGTTGTTTTAATGATTAGGAAGTCACGTGAATTCGCACTAGTTTGAACACCTTCATACAATTTAGTTGGCACAATCAACGTGAGCGACTTCCGTCCCGCGCGGGATTTGCTTCAGTTTGCCCAGAGCTTTATTCGCACTCGAGCACTTACAGCCATCGTTTCAATTATTACGATTGACTAACTTTTATTAATTAATTTAATTGCATTGTTTCACTGTTCCGTCTGACAGATAAAGTGAATAAATGAACTTTTATTGCTTTCATTTTATAGTTGACGAGCGTCTCGCTTCCCTGCTTCGCACGGCTTTTACGACTTGACAAAATATCGAGATTTCTTTATAAATAATAAAGTTAGTTAATTATTAATGAATATTATGTGTTACTTAAATAGACCTTCCGGAATAAATTCTCTAAATTATGGTGAACCGCATTAAAATCCGTCGGTTGTTTTGAAGAACAACACGGTCATGGACACGAAAAGCGACTTTAATTTAATTATGTATAAGTTCAATTAATACAACTTTCGGTGCATCATCGCAAAATATGCTTATGTTATTGGTCATGTTAATGTATAGATGCGATTGTAAGTGAGATCAATTGACTTGGATGAAATATGAGGTGCGTGGCAATTGCGTATCTCACTTACAGTAGGACTTGATTTAATTTTGACAGTTCAACAACTTTCATTGCATTATTTACGTAGTTGAGCAGACACATTTTTCGAACATATGCAGCAATGAAATAGCGATATGCTTCAAAATCATTCAGATTGTTATTGATAGTGTGTTACGCAGTTAGGGTGCGGAGCGAAATAAAATATGAAGAACTGAGCGATTTCAGCATAATACATAGAGGAATTGTAGAAAACTGACCGCCTAACGAGTCTATTCTATACCTACTGGTCGCAAGCGCGATTGCTGGGAGTGAGGTTCTATATTCGAACCCTGAGTCGGGCAGACTGTTATTCTTAGAAGCAGTCTGAATTCTGGGTATGGTGTCCAGGATATGTTCGCCCGCAGGATAATTTGTCGGTTATGGCATAACGTGTGAAATGTCACTGTACTACTCAATATTCACCTCGATAAATAAAAATGTTTTAATAATTAGTCATTCATGTATAATTACACTTTGCATAGGTATGATTGGTCATAAAATCAAACCTTTGCCATATAGTGAGAATAAAATCACTCATAACTCTTGCACAGTGAATTTTGCAACTTCGAAAACTTATTTCACGGTCGACCTTTGTGTCATAAATGAATGGCGCGTGGGAGACAGCAACGTGAGTGCTGGTGTAATCCTATTGCACCATTTTCCCACCTTTTAACGATTCTATTTTATTTCAAAACGGATCTAAGGCTTTAGAGTTTAGGAATTTTTCACTGGCGGCAGTGAAAAGCTTTACCGCTATATTCTGCGTTAAAGCTTTTCACACTAAAAATCTTCTAAAAATTATACTTACCCGCCACTGCTAGCGGGTTAATTGACAATTAAAATAAACATTATAACTTTCAGAGCATCCTCACTGTGATATTAGAAGATAAGCTGCAATTAGGAAACTAATTTACTACTATTTAAGGCTCTAAAATTATTATGATTGAAAACCACTTTCTTATTATTGTCTAAATACAACGATTATTTGAGTTGAGCTAGTTTTGCTTGCGCCCATCTCTCTCTATTTACAAAATAATACAATGTTAGGCTGTTTAATATTGGCGACGCCACCCCAGCCTAGTCTTACATATAGAATTTATTGTATGAAATCAACTGTCTTTAGTAATTTTGTCGTTCAACAAAAGCTAATTCTCAGCTTAATTTGAATAAATGAATTTTGATTTTAACGCTGCGGGACGCAAACAAGATACCATAGTAGTTCTATTGTTGTTACCGCTGCAACCGTATAGTGTCCTTCGACGCGTTCAGAAAGAGACTCTCCTCCTGGCACGAGTGACAAAGATGCCATACTATTTTTCAAACTCGTTGTGCCGTACTTCCGACTAGGTACTGTTTATGCTGGTATTCTGTCGACTCCAACCCGATGTTTTGTTGTCAGGAACATGTGGAACGTTTGGCGCACTGTTCTGGAGGAGAATGAGAAGCTGGCTCGAGCCAGGCTGGCAGCCGTCGAGGTGTTCCAGCAGCAGATCGCAGACGAAGCCAAGTTCCTGCGACAACACAAACTGAACGTGGCTAAGAAGGTTGGGCTATGTTTTAAGTTGTTTGTGACAGAATAAGCGCAAGTCCTCAAAGGAAAATTCTGAATTCGTAATTTTTTCGTATAGTTAGTGAGGTTTATCCAGGATAATAATTAAAATTGGATACACTGGTTATCAGTTAGGTTATGTGGTTATAACACAGCGAAATGGAAAAGCAGGTAGATAAACAGGCACAGGCATTTTACAGAACGTCCATATAAAGACATAAAAACAGCTATATGATATAAAGACAGGTTTTGCTAAATTAACTGAACATTCCATATTGGGTGTTGTCGCTTATTCTGTTACTTTTTATTTATTTAGACCTTGACTGTGTGTGTAACTTTCAGATTTTAGTTCAGAATTAAAGAAGGAGATTATACCTATAAAAATATTTATCATAAGGCGTTAATCTATTCAGGGGGCCAACCACCACCTCTTAAAGCAGTATTATTTTAATGTTACTTCAGTGTGAGAAAGAGATGGAGCTATACAGGACGTCTAGCTGCATCTCTTTCCCATACTGAAGTAAGATTACAATAATACTGCTTTAAGAGGTGGTGGTCTAGCTCCTGAACAGTCAGTCCCCTTTGCTATACTCCAATTGGTAGGATACTCCAACCCAAAATTGAGTCTTCATTATGTTTAGCGACCCACCCCTGCTTTGCACGGGTGTAATAGTGATATATCAAACATCAATATTGTTGTGCAAATTGTTATTAAACCTTCTGGAATAAATGCTGTAAATGGTGGTGAAAACCGCATCAAAATCCTTCGCGTAGTTTAGATGAACAATGCAGTCATGCACGAAAAGCGACGACATGTAATTTATACTATTTAGTACCTAGACACAGTGCAGTGTGTAGGTACTAAATAGTATAAAATCAAAGCCGCTTTTCGTGTCTGCCTGTATCACTGCATTGTTGCACAGAGGCGGCGTACCTACGTGCAACTCTGTCTAACCCTTCCAGAATTACAGGCGGGTATTATGTTTATATTATTTATAGATAGATAAACAATGTGAACTTATAAAACTGTTATAAAATTGGCAAGTCCGAAGCAAATCATCATAAGAAGATACAAATAACATCGAGAGACCTGGAGCATCAAGGATCGGGCGGCCATCACAAAGCTTATAACACGTTGTGTAATATAAAACAACCTGTTATATGCCGGTGTCTTGGTCGCTCGGTACCGTTATCATCGAAGGTCATCAAGGAGAAACATCAACATTTATACCTAATGTTTATTTATTCATTTAAAACGAGCCGTATGCCCGATTGGTTTCCCATCGTGTATCGCTAATATCAGGATTGTTACATAAAAAACACTAGCTTATTTTACGTTAGTCGCGAACCGTTACGATGAATATGAACGACTACTGGCCACCCAGCACTGTCACGATATAGTTTAAAAGGAGTTGAGGAAAATCTGAAGCCTGCATCATCATCATCGTCAGTGCTGGCACCGTGTTGCTGGCCCCCGTATTAGTGCGCAAGGCACTATGGCGTACGTAATTAGGGTATCATCGAAGACAATGGACGGATTGCTTCTCATTTCCAAAATTCCGTAGATTTGCTGTTTTTTACTGATTTATACGCAGTCGACTGTTCGATATTTTTGACCGTTTTGTATTTTGTTTACCTCATGAGTGCGTCATATTTCACTGTCTCTGACACTGTATTAAATAAGTAGGCAGTTTTCATAGACACGAAATTATATCTATCAGGTAAAATTGTAACATGTTACTATGTTACTATCAATTTTATCATATAGTTTTTTCGTTTTTGTGCAATTATGGAACACAAAGCCAGGCTGTAACTGTCACAAATGTATTAGCAATCATAAAAGCTGCTGAGATAAATTTGGAGCCTACTCATCATCTGCAGTGCTGGAGTCGTGCACCCACGTGGTTTATTTATTTATTTGGGACAAACAAACAGTAACACATTATATCTGCGCAAATAATATAAACAAAGATATTATATAAATGTGAAACTCACACCGTTATCCACAGCATATGGTTGCTGAATTCTTATCTTGAGAGTATTAGCAACAACGGGGACGCTCGGTAACCAATATCATCGAAGACAACGTGTGGATCTGGATCGCTTCACATTTCTAAATGCACACAGTCGACTGTTCGGTGTTTTAGTCCGTTTTGCGCTGTGGATACCCTGATGCGACTGTGTCAAATGTCTATAGAGCTTTAGCTATTTTGCAAGTGTTTGAATAGTTTGAAACCTACTGATGAAAGCTTTTATTATTCATATTATGTTGCTTTAAGCCATAAAGTTCCAATAGTTTTACGAAAACCTGGAGTCACCAATTACTAAGTAAAAACTTAGTGTCTTTAGTGGAAAAGTGTCATTAAATTGCGTGTTTTTGTTAATAGTAAAAGAACACGGCGTAGAACTCATTTGTGTCACTTAAAATTTTTAGGCCCACTTGCGTCAAAAACTTAACTCAGAGTTAGTTGCTAACACGAGGTTAAATTGACAGTTTGTCATACAATATGGTCAATTTAACCTCGTGTTTGCAACCAACTCTGAGTTAAGTTTTTCACGCAAGTGGGCCTTAAACATAATTTACTGGCCAAAGAATTATTTAATATTTCTTTACGTGTATTTTCCTTAATCCTTATTTAATTTTTTGTAAAGGCGTGTAGGAGCAAAATATTATTATCCACTGTGATAAAATGGTAACTTGTTTACAACTTGTTTGCGCAAGTAATCACAAAATTAATTCACCTATCATTGCTTTATTTTTTTTTTTGTACATATTGTTGTATATTAATTTTATTCTAGGTGCATCGTCTTCACATCTATGTATACTAATAATAAAACTGAAGAGTTTGTTTGTGAACGCGCTAATCTCTGGAGCTACCAGTCGGATTTGAAAAATTATTTTTGCATTTTATAGCCCAATTTTTGAAGAAGGTTATATGCTTATTAACACCACGCTACGATGCTTAGGAGCCGAGCAAAAAGAAAAGAAAAACTCCGAAAGAACGTTAAGCGATAACGCAGGATAATTTAACGAGTCGCGGGCATAAGCTAGTATAATTATATAATTATTACACACAACATATTGTAAAACATTATAAAAGAGTTACGGTGGAATTTCTTGCCCAATCTACTCCATTCGAAACTACCTTTTGAAAAAGGCAACTAGAATCAATTCTATTTTTTGTAAATTTGGTCGTTCAAAAGTGCCTTATATATGCCTATTTGAAAGTAATAATTGGACTTTAAAAATTAAACAAGGTGTTGCCATTACATACTTTTAAAACTGGACTAATCTATCGATTTTAACATGAAATTTTAAATTTTTAAATATCATGCTCATTACAGTATAGTTATTATTCAATATGCTTTAAATATAGTTTTAATATTTTATATTCTTTAAATAATTGTGAAATCATATCAATTCTTATAATAAGCATGTCCCAATTACCATCTTATTTTAAAAACTGCATGGTCACATAAATAGCTCCCCGAAGTATTTGAATCAAAATACTAATCTTTTAAATTGAAATATTTCCTGTAAAGTTTTGCCAAGTAACGAAAGCTGTGGTGGGATTTCAAATATGACCAGTTAATTTTTAAATATAATTAAATATTGGTCTGTGCTGGGCCAAACTTTATCCATGTCCTTTCAGACTCAATAGGGATGATGCCTGGATAAACAATAGAACTTGTATTCTATCCTGAAACTGTCTTAGACTAATTATTGCCAACATTATTAAACTCAGACTAATTTGCTATTTTTAAACCATAACACAAAGAACCTTGTTGTTGAGTCTTTACAGCCATCTCCATTTATTCTCCATAGGTATCGAAACGAAAACAAAGTGATCGACAAATTGACCGTGAAACTAGATTTAAGTATTCATATGTGCCTGTGAATTATGTGCTAATTATGTATACCTACGTCAATTACTGAAGAAGGTACAATATGCCTGACCCGTGGTATCGTTTACATTGACATATTACGACAATAATCTACTGCGTACAAGACACGCTTGATAAATTGTTGCTGTCTCTTTCAAATGTCAATGCGCACAGTTACGCAAGGAAGTCAAGCATTTATTTTGTATGTGGAACAAAGGTCATTATGACACTTATGTACACCTTGTATACCTGGACCGATGAGACCAATAGGTGTGTATGAGCTGCACAGAAAACAAATTCAAGACTTCAAATGACATGAATCGTGTAGCCTACGAGTTCGTAGCACGAGTTCTACGCGATAGAACACTATCGCGTAGAACTACGGCGGAACAACGCCGTAGCTCGTTGCAAAATGTACAGAATTTTTTTTACCAAATACCCTTACCCTTTTTTTATCCTGTGATATGATTTTATTTAAGTTCTGCGGAGTTTTTACTAAATTAACTCCTCGAATTTGGCCAAATGTTTCAAAAACATCCTGTACCTAGAATGAATAATTTCACGTTGATAAAGTTCATACAAAAATCCGACGGAATACTGCTTGATATTATTCAACCCGCAGCACTAATTCAATAAAATTAACGTTAAGTCAAGTGTTTCATTACATACCCATAAACTGTCATTGATATTGCAATGGATAAATTATCTTGTCCAAATAGTGAATTTAATTAATTAAATCCCGGAATCGTTTTACCTTTCGCATGCAGACGATTAATGGTTCAACTGTCCGTTTATCAATTAATTTAATATAATAATTTCTACTGCTGCTTACCTTTAAGGTCGAATCTCTTAAGATTCTGACACCATGAGGATGAAAGGGTCCATGGATAGGATACCTACATAATATGTTCTGCAACGGACGTTTTCATAACTACATAATTTCATAATTTCATCATTTAGTTTTCATAATTTTTGATAAAGTGTTTTTTATTACCCGACCTAGAGGTCGGGTAATAAAAAACAGGGTGAAAAAATAAAACAAAATATACTTCACGTTTGTTTAAGAATTCTAATATCCCATTCTATGTGCAGTAGATGCGGGTGTGAAGTGACAATCTTCGGCCAATTTATGACGGCGGCGATCCTTATGTACTTCTTAGTCCTTCAACTCTTCGTTTGCGGGCACGAAACTAGCGGCGGCCAAGCGACAGTGATTGCGGGGCGGCGCGACGTGGCGGCGGCGTAATCAAAAGTATAGCATTCTGAAGAGACGCGCACGAAACGGGCGGAGCGGCGCGGGGCGATCGAGCGATGCACATGCGGTGCGGTTGCGGTTGCGATGCGGTGGCAGCGTGGTGGCGATTGATTTCGCCACTTGACGGCCGCTACTTCCTACTGGATCGACCGCCAGTTTCGTGTCCACCTGCCCGCTGGCACATCGCCCCGCCCCTCGCTGCTCCGCAGTCACCATCGCTCGACCGCCGCTGGTTTCGTGCCCGCAGGCTGCAGTCGTCTGTCGGACATGACCTTGGTGGTGCATCGTTCGATTCAATTTGATTTGATTTTGATATTGTTTAAGTCAAAATATATTATATGTTTAAAATGCGGTCCAGTCGTTACAATTATTTACTCGTTAGAATGCGACGATGTAGATATTGCACGGCTAGTGTATATGACCAATCGGGAAACGGAAAAGTATTTATTAAAAAATAAAGTTAAAAAAACTATAACCCGACTACGTAAAAAAGGGGCCTAAAAAGGACGAAACAAGAAAATAATTCAAATAGAAATCCAGAAATGCATAGGTATAAAAATGGTCAAGATAGAGCCGTGCTCATTTATCATATTATAACAAATTCCCTTGATGTGACTAACGAAATGACAGGGTGGTACTAACTGAACTTTAGAACTAAACCTTATCCACCATTGCAGCCCTACTCTATACATCCTCCAAGGGATTGATCGTTAAGTGTCCTTGGAAAACGTTAAGCTTCGTTCTTTCTCTGTCTAAATAGAAATCTCTCTTTCCATGAAGAAAAGAAATAATTAATAACTTACAAAATGCTGGCACCATAATAAAAAAAAAACATACCATTTTATCTAATCCTACTTGCTTTTTTTAAATGTAATATGTCTTACATCCTGTGTTTAGTTTTATTCATTTTTTGTCGCATTTTAACTGAGTACCACATACATTAATACCTTATATACAAACATTTTAAAACAAAAAATAGCCCAATCGGTCCAGCCGTTCTCAAGTGATGTGCTTACCAACGAACAGCATTTCATTTTTATTTATATAGATAGATAGAAGATAGATTCCAGAATATATTAATTATTTGTATCATTTAAAAAGTTTATCTTGGATATAACTGACATCGGTGAAGGAAAATATCGTGAAGAAACCTGGACTTAGGTTTGATAGGAATATTTATTTAGTCTTGACTGAAGTGTATGTATGCTCCCTAACAGTGCATAACGTAGTAAGTACACTCCTTTAGAATATAAGTATCATTTTAAGCTAAGTAAGTAGTTTACTCCAATGCGCATTGTAATATATTTTCCCTATATTCATTAATTAAAGTACGTTCAATCAAGCTGTTTGTCTGATTCAAAAAGACCTTCGAACCCCCAACATTTCATGGCGACCCTGCCATAAGGTCTGCCAAGGGGCAGGTTAAGCAAAGTTTTAGTTGCGTGACGAGTTTCAAAATGTGTAACTCCAAGGTAGAAAAGGACGAGGTATTCGTTAGTCAAAATGCGGCTGGTGGAAACAATGACGCCCTACTAAAGGACATCGGAGGACACATGGAGCGGCTGAGCACGATCACTATCGTCATTCTTGCCGTCATATTTCTCCTGGTAGTATACTTTTTCCTGAAGTACTACCGAGGCTGCCATCGTCAATGGATACGAGAAGAAATCGGACTTAACGCAATCCAGCACATAAGGTCATCCCTACGTGGAAGAGTGGAAGGTACGCCTGCTAACTGATGAATTAAGCATCAAAGTCATCAAGTGAATTCTATAAATAAATCAGTGATTTACATTCCGACTCATACCTACTTGTTTTATAACGCAAAACCTTAAACGACGTAAAATAGTGCACGAAGACTCGGTGAATATGATACCTCGCGGCTAAAACCGCAACGTGTGAAATTCTTGAGTGCCGTTTCGCAATAATTATGTTAACATGATTCTTTTGTTATTTTCCATTAGAAATATGGCCTTATATTAAGTAATATTTTAGAATGATTGATATTCTGTTAGAAAAATATGATAACCTGGTAGATATTAGAAAATACTTAATTAAGAAGGGACAGAGCAGGTATAAAGGTCAAGTTATTGAGACGAAGTTAGGTGAGACAAAAAATATTATTGGTGAATGTGAAAAAATAATATTAGTTTTAGAAACAGGTAAGGATGCGAAAATAATTGCATCGGCATTGGATATTTTTCAAAAGATTAAGATAACTTTTGAGGAAATAAATAGATTGTGTACTTTCCCAGAAATAATTTCTATCAAAATGGAATTTGACCTTAAAGTGGCGTGTAGTTTACTTCCAGCAATGGACGGTAGTGAGGGGACAACTAAACGCTTGATAGATTCAATCGAGATGTATGGAGATATGCTGGACGAGAAAGGTAAGACACTGCTTATTACATTTGTCCTTAAAAGTAGATTGTCCGAAAATGCCAAGTTACGCATTACAGGGAAATATAAGACCATTCAAGATCTAATTAAAGATATGAGATGCCATTTATTAACCCAAAAATCCTTTACGGCCATACAGGCACGTTTGCAAAATATACAACAGGGTTCAATTAGTATCGAGGAGTATGGCACAGAGGTTGAAAAGCTGTTTACTGAACTAACTATATCTCAGTCAAATGGTAACTCTAACGCATTTGAAGTTTTAAAACCTTTGAATGAAAAACTTGCCATAAAACGGTTTTCAGACGGACTACGCAGTTCAAAATTGGGCACGATCATCTCCGCTAGGAACTACAGCAGCCTGAAGGATGCAATCCAGGGAGCCAAAGATGAAGATACAGCAGGCCAGTCATCGCAAGGTAATGTCTTACATGCATTTAGATATGGACGAGGTTTTAATAATTCAAGGCGACAAGGTCATCATCAAATCAATACAAATCGTGGTCAATATAATAATAGTTACAGTCGTGGTCAATATGGTAATTACAACAATCAAAGATATACATGGCGTGGAAATTACAGAGGAAGTAACGGAAATAGGTATAACAACGGAAATAGGAATAACTATCGTGTAACATCAAATAATAACAGGGGTCAAAGAACTTCTAGGGGTTCAAGATATTTTAGAAATAGTAACCGAAATGTATGTTTAGCGGATCAGAACGAAGATAATAAGCCATGCATTAGTGACAATAAAGATAAAAAGGAATCGGAAAACCAGTTTTTTCGATCTTAAACATTGCGTTTTATCAAATTTAGGCAATGCAAAATATGTAGTTTTTTACGTTAATAACATTAAATACTTATGGCTCGTTGATACGGGCGCTTCTTTGTCAATCATTAAAAGTGAAGCGTTACCAAGAAACGTCATCGTTAGAAAAGATGAACCATTGATAAATGGAATCGGAGGACAAAAGCGTTCTCGAGGTTTAGTGGATTTAGAAGTGGGTTTAGAATATAACAGTGAAATATTTCAGCATTCGTTTCTAATTTTTGAGTCGTTACCATTAAAAGCAGACGGAATTATAGGGTTAGATTTTCTGAATAAGTATCAAGCAAATATTAATTTAAGTACTAATACTTTAACATTGTATTATCATGGGAAAGAATATTATTTAAATTTCGTAGATGAGCGTATTAGAAGAAGTAATAATCTGGTTGTACCAGCTCGTTCTGAGTCGATTCATTTCATATACGTAGATAAAAATGAGAACGAAAATGTTATTGTCTGTGGACGTGAGTTAGCAAAGGATGTGTATCTGGCAAATACGATAGCCACGGTAAAAAATAACAAGATCCCTATAAAGATTCTTAACATTAGTGAGAATGAAATAAACTTGCCAAGTTTTATTCCTAGTATGCAATCTTTGAGCGATTATAACGTTTGTCAATTTAGTAATAATAATATCGACGTAACTAGAGTTCAAAACCTGTTATCTCAGCTAAAATTAGATTATTTAAATGAAGAAGAAAGAAGGTCTGTTGAAGCGATTTGCGCAAAATATTCTGATGTTTTTTACATAGAAGGAGATAAATTAACTACTACAAATATTTATGAGCAATCCATTATCGTAAAACAAAATTCAACTCCTGTATATGTTAAGCCTTATAGATTACCGCAAGCGTTAAAACCAGAGATAGCAAAGCAGATTAATAAAATGATAGAAGATGATATAATAGAAGAAACCAATAGTGAATGGTCAAGTCCAATATTATTAGTACCGAAAAAGAGTAAAGAAGGAATTGAAAAGAAATGGCGATTAGTTGTAGACTACAGAAAATTAAATGAGACGGTTTGTGATGATAAGTTTCCCTTACCAAACATAAATGAAATTTTAGATTCTCTTTCTGGAGCTGTATATTTCACTCACCTTGACCTTCAGCAAGGTTATTATCAAGTGACCCTAGAGCCAAATAGTCGAAAATTAACTGCTTTTACTACTAATACAGGTCAGTATCAAATGAAACGTTTACCTATGGGTCTCAAAATAAGTCCGAGCGCATTTAGTCGTATGATGTCAGTAGCAATGTCTGGTTTGACTTACGATAAATGCTTAGTATATCAGGATGATCTCATTGTATTCGGAAGAAATTTACAAAGTCATAATCAAAATTTAATAAATATAATGGAAAGGTTAAGAAAAGTCAATCTGAAATTAAATCCACAGAAATGCGAATTTCTAAGGAAAGAAATTCTTTATTTAGGTCACATTGTTTCAGACAAAGGTGTTTTACCAGATCCCGAAAAAACAAACGTACTGAAAAATTACCCTATACCTAAAACAGCTGATGAAGTTAAGCGTTTCGTAGCCTTTTGTAACTATTACCGTAAATTTATAAAAGGTTTTTCAGACATAGCTTTGCCATTAAATAAATTATGTAGGAAACATGAACCTTTTATTTGGACTGATGATTGTAAACATGCCTTTGAATATCTTAAAAATGCATTAATATCTTCACCAATACTACAATATCCTGATTTTACAAAAAATAATGAATTCATATTACAAACAGATGCTTCAGACACTGCTGTTGGTGCCGTGCTGTGCAATAAAGATCTCAGACCTATAGCGTATGCAAGTAGACCTTTGAATAAAGCAGAAAAGAATTACCCTACAATACAGAAAGAGCTTCTAGCAATAGTGTGGTCTGTAAAATATTTTAGACCGTATTTATATGGTAGAGAATTCACAATAATGACCGATCACAAACCTTTAGTTTATCTTTTTGGCATGAGAGATCCCTCAAGTAGACTTCTTAAATTCCGTTTGACATTAGAAGAATATAAATTTAAAATTATTTATGTACGAGGAAAAGAAAATGTTGTAGCAGATGCATTGTCTAGAATATGTGTAACATCGGATGAACTTAAGAATATCCAAGCGCAAGTGGTTGCTGTGATAACTAGGGCTCAAAAGCGAAAGATTGATGATGAATTAAGTAAGAATAAGGATGACGTTGAGCAGGCGGATCTTAATAAATCTCCTGACTATTGGTCTGGCCAACCAAGGGTTGTGGATATATTAAGAAAACCGTGCGACTCGGTCGAAATGAGTTTAATTGAAGGTTGCGAATTAAATAGATTGAGAGACGACGACATGATAACTGATGTTTGTGATTGTTTCGTTTTTATTGCTAATAGAAAAATTATTTACATCAATCTTGATTTCAAGGCACATTTTACGCGAGCCGAATTTGTGCAGAAATTAAATTTGTTTTGTAAAAAGTTAAATATTGAAGAAGTGTGTATAATAAAAAATAAAGAAAATATAGATTTTATTAAAAACGTATGTGATGAGATATCAAAGTTAGAAAATTGGTCCGGACCGCGAATATGTATTTTACGAGGAGTGACAAGAATAAGTGATGACAAAGAAAAAATTATAATTATGAATGACTTCCATATACTGCCATCCAGTGGTCACGCTGGGGTGCGCAGAATGGTAAACACTATTAAGAAGAGATTTTATTGGCCGAGTATAGAAAAAGATGTACAAACATTTGTAAAAAAGTGTACGAAATGTCAGAAATCAAAGTATATCCGCTACATAAAACAACCGATGGTAATTACTACTACAGCATCATCGGCTTTTCAAAAAATTTATTTAGATGTAGTGGGACCTTTAGATAGAGACATAGATGGGAACTGTTATATATTGACCATTCAGTGCGAATTATCTAAATATGTACAAGCCATACCCATAAAAAATAAGGAAACCGAGACCATTGCTAATGCATTTGTAAGACATTTTATTTTAATATTTGGAATTCCCGAAACTATAGCTACAGATCGAGGAACAGAGTTTATCTCCGCAACGATGGAACAGGTATGTAAACTTCTTGAAATTGAAAAATTATCCTCAACTGCTTACCATCACCAAACAATAGGAGCTCTTGAAAATACACACAAAGCTTTGGGTGCATTTTTAAGGATCCAATGTGAAAACCATACAGATACTTGGAGCCATTGGTTACCATATTGGTGTTTCAGCTTCAACAATACAGTTCATTCAGAAACAAATTATACGCCCTACGAACTTGTTTTTGGTAAACTAAGTAAAATACCTAGTAGAATTTCTGAGTCTGTAGAACCATTGTACAATAGTGAAAATTATCCATTGCAGTTGAAATATCGCTTACAGTTAGCCCATGCCGAGGCAAACAAGAATTTATTGTCAAATAAATACAAACGCAAGGAATTGTACGATAAATCAGTAAATCCTATAATATATAAGGAAAATGATTTAATATTGTTAAAAAATGAAACGGGTCGTAAACTAAATGCTATTTTCGAAGGACCCTTTAGAGTAAAAGAAGATTTAGGTTGTAATGTTAGAATAATTAAAAATAATAAGATAGATATAGTTCATAAGAATAGGACAAGACCGTATTTCCAATAAAAAATATGTAGAATTGTTAAGGTATAAAGATCAAAAAGTTAAGACTATTGTTAACTTAGGTATTTAGAAGTTAAGATATAAGGATAAAGTGAAAACATATAATAGTATAATAATAATAATTACATACATTGCAATGTTGTAAGTAATATGTAATAGTTTTAGTATAGTTTTTTTTTTGAGTGGACAATTATAATGTACTGTTATTATTAGAGTTGGTTAGTACTTTAAAAAAAAAAAAAAAAAAAATCTCATTTTTTCGATTTTTTTTTTCTCTCACCCCAGGAGGTGAAGTGTATGTATGCTCCCTAACAGTGCATAACGTAGTAAGTACACTCCTTTAGAATATAAGTATCATTTTAAGCTAAGTAAGTAGTTTACTCCAATGCGCATTGTAATATATTTTCCCTATATTCATTAATTAAAGTACGTTCAATCAAGCTGTTTGTCTGATTCAAAAAGACCTTCGAACCCCCAACATTTCATGACATTTGACCATGGATCGCTACACGCTTCAACAACGCGTTGAAATTGTTATAATTCTTTATCATCGGCCCTTATTTTTTCGAGGATGCGCATGGAGCCGCGCTCACTGTTAATGGCGACCGATATCAAACGATGATAACATTTTTTGTGACCTAGGAAAGATGGTATAGATCTCACAAACATGTGGTTCCAACAGGACGGCGTCACTTGCCATACAGCGCGGGAAACATTGAATTTATTGGATGAGAATTTCGAGGGCTTTGTCATTTCGCGTGGTGGCGACATCAACTGGTCACCGAGATCGTGTGACTTAACACCGCTCGACTACTTTCTGAGGGTCTACGTGAAATCTCTGGTCTATGTAGACAAACCACAAACAATTACCACCCTGAAGGCCAACATAACTCGCTTTCTTCATGAAATTGAGCCCCAAATAAGCGAAGATGTCGTCCAAAATTGGTCCCCCAGGATACGCCACCTATAGCGGTATTTGGCTGAAATTATATTTCATACATAATTTCATCGAATGTCCTTTAAAATTAAAAACAAAAATGAGGCAATATCACTTACACAAGTTGTTTTATTTCATTTCAAAGCTCGAGTGTTCTTAATGACGAACCCTCCAACCCGTCTTGAGCGAGCATGGTGATCAATGCTCGTGCCTCTCTGTGTCACCTTTGCCCTGCAGTGGGTTAGTAATAGGCTGGTATTACTATGTATTACTATTCAAATAATATTGTTGTATGTAGGCATGAATAATCCTCGTAATTGATATAAAGTTGTATTCTGAACTACGTAACATGCGTGACAACTCAATTTTTTACTTTTTGCTCTACGTCCCAACTCCCCTTCATTTTAGGGGTAATCACAACAGGAGCTATTGTAATCTTACTTCAGTGTGGGAAAGAGATGGAGCTAGACGTCCTGTATAGCTCCATCTCTTTCTTACACTGAAGTAACATTAAAATAATACTGCTTTAAGAGGTGGTGGTTGGCCCCCTGGTACCGTTTTATGACGTTGAGTGATTCTAGTGCGAGAGTGAGAGAGACTTATCTATACATGACCGAGGGCAACATCACTTTTTCAATGGCAATAATACTTAACCTGTCCCTGATCCTTAAAGGCCCAATAAAGGACACCTTTTCCATACCTAAAAGTCACCTTATCATTTACTAACACATCTTTTTTCTTTGTCTAGTGCACAGATACCCTGGCTCAGGCTCACAAGGAGCTACAAACCACGGTCTTGGATATAGATAAAACTAAGAAGCTGTACTTCGACGAGGAACACACCGCGCATGACGTCCGGGATAAGGCTAAGGATATTGAGGAGAAGTAAGTGTTTCAAACTTGTCTTCTTTGAACAATACGTCGGTACGGTACACGGCCCTAAATATGGCCACATCGAGTTTTATAAAACGTTCGTCTTTGACGTAGACGGAATCACCGCGCCGACAGTATGGAAAAGACACACAGAAACAGATACGAGAGCAATATATGGCTAATATTCGCTGCTTTTACTATATTCTTGCACTAAAACACACAGGTATTAAAACCGATATCTAACTCCAGGTAAACATCGACATTGCAGTCACACCAACTACCTCCAACTTATCAATTCCGATCCTACATTACACGCATTACTTACCGTGAGCTCTGCCGTCAAAATGCAATATATCTCGCCCATAATGTTTAGGCATTGCATAAACGCGCTCGATTTATTCGAAAACGTCGAGTTTCCATTCAACAAGGAGAAGCTTGTGATCCAAACGATTCCATTTCTATGAAAATATTTTTAATATACGTTCGGATTCAAGGATCATTTTTATTTAAACCTGGAACTGTCAATAGTATGCAATATGTGTTCTCCACCCAGAAGGGTTAGGCTTCGGTGAAACAAGGCGTGATGTTATGTGTTGTTGTGTGTTCTCCAAGCGTTGCTTCAACGATTCTAGTTGAAAACCGTCTGGTTGTTTGATTTTATCGACAGGGTGCCCAATGTTAGTCTCGTATAGGCTGAGGCATTCAGATGCGATTTCTCTGATTCTAATTAGGTTTTCTCAAAATGTTTGTAGGCCATTTTTACTACCCAAATACTTCATGTACCCAGAAAAAAAGATCCTACTCCTAACGAATCGTTTTAAACCGCTCGCTGCGCCACGTTGAAAACTGTTCAGGACTGAAGTGTCAAGAAGAACAAACAAACAGACACTACCAGACTTATAATAAACTAACATTTTCTATTTTGTTAAGTACCTGGTACTTTACGGGCCTACACTGTCCTCCCACACTTAATAACACTGTAATCAGAAAACATTGTAAAAGCCAATTATTTTTAAAAGAGTAACCGTGGAGTTTCTTGCCGGTCCTTCTCCATAGGAAACGACTAATTGGAACCGTGCACCCAGCTTCTAACGTTTCATAAGTGCCCATGTAGGCTTATGTGAAATAAAATATTTTGAATTTGGACTTCCCTCGCGACTTCATCCGCATGGATTTTGTACTTTAGTACCCCGTTAGGGGTAGATTTTCAAAAAACCTGATACATAAATACTGAGTTTCAAGTTAATCGGATCGCGCGTTAAAATTCTTCCATACAAACTTTGACACTCAACAATCCCCCTTTAGTAGTTTAGAAAAACAAAAAATGACGAACTTCATAATTTACATAAATAAGTATTCATGCCAAGTTACAAGTTTGTTAACTCAAGAAATAAGATTTTTCATATAAACAAAATCCCCCCTTTTCACCACTTAAAGGTTGAATTTCCAAAAATCCTTCCTTAGTGGATGTTTACAACATAAAAGGCGTCAACTGCCAAAATTTTAAGTTTGTAGCCGCAGCGGTGTAGGCTCTGCGTTGATGAATCAGTCAGGACCAGTAATTATATATGTATAGATATTAGTGGGAATAAATAGACCCTAGCAGATATAATGGCTGTCCACTTGAATGTAGAACAGGCGAGCTCGACGCAATAACATTGAAGAGCTTTTATACATTGTCCCGCGTTTAATGGGATTTATACATACTTGGAGTTATCTTGTTCGACTTATTGTTTTATTGTAGCGCTTCTTCGATATTTTATGTAACTGGAGCGTCCGGTTTGAACAATCAGACATAATAATTGTCTACTTACCTATTATTTTCCAACTTAAAAAGTATTGTCGCCATGATGCATACAACATGATTTGTCAAAGAAAAGAGCTTTATAATACTAATTGCAATTTATTCAAATGTTCAAGAATACAAATTTATTTTTGGCTTACGAGCCTTGATATAACGTTATTATGGGGTATGCAGTAGTCAGCCTTCATATATTGTCTTTGCTGAACCATTTTCTTAGCTACATTTTTACACTGTTTGTGATTCAAACCTTGAATGGATGCTTGTTGCACTGTAACTTGTCCTGGTGCAATTTTATCATGTTTCGGTCCCTGCTACAATAAAAATAAAGGCGTCTAAACCATAATACATATTTTAAACTTAAACTTTAAACTTAATACAGGGTGGCAGGGACATCGACGCACAGCCTGTTACCATGGAGTCAGTAAATGATTTTTATTTCAGTGACGTCATACGACGGTAAATTGCGGACGATATGTATGTAAAGGGTGTCTCAGTAAGAGTGCACTTTTTCATTTTAAAATAAAAACAAGTATTTTATGACAGAGTTGTGATATTTTTATTGTATTGTAAAGAAGACATGTTCCGATTAAGTAGGTATGGAATAAAATATCCGGCAAATGACCCTCACGGCTCCGATGACAGGCCATTACTCTTTTCATGAAATTTTCCATGACTTTTGCACAGAGATGTGGCTGTATCTCACCATGATGCATTGGATTTCCGATTTGAGCTCAGGAACTGTTTCGGGTTTATTCGCATAAACCCGAGATTTCACAAAACCCCAAAGAAAAAATCGCACGGCCTTAAATCGCACGATCTTGGTGGCCAGTTGACATCAGAATTTCGTGAGATAATGTGTTCTGGAAATCGTTACTGCAATAAGTCGATTGTTTCATGCGCGGTGTGGCAGGTTGCGCCGTCCTGCTGAAACCACATATTGTCCAGATTCATGCCGTCCAGTTGAGGCCACAAGAAGTCCGTTATCATATTCCTGTAACGAATGCCGTTCACCGTTGTAATGAGTTTTCACAATTATAACGCATTGTTCTTTCGAAAAGCGCTCCATTTTTAATAATCGGAATAAACAGAGGTGACAGCTGTCAAATTTCAGAGTTGCCACTTGCATGAAAAAAAAATATTCCAATTTTAAAAAGTGCACTCTTACTGATTCACCCTTTATGTGTATGTGTATTGTGTATGCCAGCGGAGACTTAGCTAGCCCTAGCTTTAACGCACAGACAGACAGAGAGACGTTACATTTCATAAAATGTGTTATGATTATGTATAAGGTTAAACTGTATACTAGCCATTACAATAACAATATCATAGGAATATAGGTTGGAACTTATAATATTGATTCATATAACTGACCTTCCTGTGGCAGTGCAGTTGGAGAGTTGCCAAAATACACACACAACTGTCCCCAAACATCTAATTCGTAGCGTTTGTATGAACTTTGTAGTTACACTTACTTATGAATACCACAATATGGATGCAGAATTGGAATAAAGTACTGGTATTCAGATGCATCCGGTTAGACTGGACAGCAAGGCATGCAATTCTGTTGTTGTGTGTTACAGAATTGCATAAATAGGAACTATACCTGAATCAAGTATGGACATTAGAATTTTCTACCTTGTACACATCAAAATAAGCAATACATATTCCTATAAGCTGACCTTATTTTGTATAAACTTTCCGTACAATGAGAGGTTGGAAATGTATAGCTTGATGTGACGCGTACATTACAGTGTATGAATACCTCAAGACAGATACAGAATGCATGAAAGTCTACTCAAAAACTATAAGTCTATTGAAAAGGACATTTGAATTTTCAACTTTTTCTCGAAAATCGTCATATTACTTCGGCAATTTTCAGGGTGTCGTTGAACCCAGATGGTACAGGGCCTGATATTTCTAATGAGACCCTTAGGCAATGATGTTATATAGGACCCTTATGTAACCAAAGCGGTCGCGTTCATGTATGAAAAGTGATTGTCTATTAAATAAATAGGATGTGTAAACTGTCAAAACTAGACAAAAACGATCAAAATCCTATAATAATGTTTGTTCTTCCCAAAGGTTGAAGAAGAAAAAGGGCTCCTTCTTCCAATCCATCACGTCACTGCAGAAGAACAGTGCGAAGGTGTCCTCCCGTCGGGACCAACTCGAGGAGAAGTCGACTGGAGCCAGGAACGATTATCTTCTCAGCATCGCCGCGGCTAATGCCCACCAGGTCAGTATTAAAAGTCGGAGAAGAATCTGAACCAATGGGCAATAAGAAATACTATGAAGTCTTTATTATTTACTAAGATTAATGACTGAATGCCAAACCTATGCTGATACCAGTATTGTACACGTCAAAATAAAGTCGGCTCCCTCTGAAGTTACAAACAATAAGTACCAAAAAAATTAATCACATAGTTTCTCCTCCAGTAACAATACAATCACACATGGATGAATCGTATTTTGTTTAGTAGCCCTGTAACTACGACCGTATTCACACGCTCACGAATCGAAATTTACGAAAACAAAAAGTTGACCCCATCCAAAATTAAATCACCATTCGTAATACTCGACGTGGAGTACACAGACCAGCACGGAGGCGCCTCGGCGGCCGCTGGTACAGGCGATTGTCAACACTCTCCATACAAACTAAGCGTGTCAGCATTTGCTCGCACTATGACACTATAACGTACACACGTATAAAAACTGCTTTAAAACAGACCGTGACCGAATTTATGCGCTCAATACACTTTCGGTGACACGAATTCTATAAGTACTGACTATTGACGTTGCCGGCGCGGGGGCGGCGTGGCGATTCCATACTCTGTGAAAGAAACCATAATTCCGTGTTCCTCCCCTAGAACCGCTACTTTCTGGTGGAGCTGCAGAACTGCATGCTGAGCATGGAGGCGGCAGTCTACGAGAAGGTATCCGAGTTCCTGACCTTCATGGGCCGCACCGAGCTACTGACTTGCTCGGCCACACAGCACTCGTTCAGCAAGATAAGAGACCAGGCGCAGCAACTGACTCGCGAGTACAACTTGCAGTGCCTGTACCTGTACTACCCGGTGCTGAAGCAACATATTCAGGTACGATCGAAGTTATTGTACTTTGTTGTAGTTTTAAACAAATAGTTGAGGAAGGCTCTTTGTAAAATGTTTGTCGTCGAAGTGAGAAGTTGAAACTTGTCAAAATTTTACGATGAAAAGTTATCAAAAGAATAGTACTAGTATTTAACCCCCGCTATCGCCATAATGATGACATTATATTTGAGTTTAACATTGTATTTATCTGCTAATATTATTGTACTAGGTATTCCTATCTATACTCTAGATAATATTATACAGCTGAAGAGATTGTTTGTTTGTTTGGTTGAACGCGCTAATCTCAGGAACTGCTAGTTAGAGTTGAAAAATTCTTTTAGTGTTGGAAAGCCCATTTATTGAGAAAGGCTATAGGCTACATAACATCACGCTACGACCAATAGGAGTGGAGCATCAATGAAAAATGTTGCAAAAACGGGGAACATTTATTTCTTTTGTGAGCTTCCGTTGCGTGCGCTGCGTAAACGGTTAAAGTTACGCAAAAATCATGTATGATAAAATTGTTCCTCTTAAAAAGCTCTAAAAAAAAGTCTATGGTAGCATATAGTAGTATCTTTTAAGGTTGGCTCACTATAACTTTTTTAATGGTAATCAAATTTGATCTAAAATAATGCAAACTCAAACTCAAAGCATTTATTTCAATTAAACCAATTACAGGCACTTTTGAATTGTTAAAGAGTCAGTCAGTTAGTCAGAAAATTGAAGCTAGTCGCCCATTCCAAAACGTAGATCTCTTTGGAGAAGAATGGGCAAGAAACTCCATGGACACTCTTTTAAATCAAAATTATTACAAAATCCTGGGTACATTGTTCTTTTGCTTCTATATGTGAGAACAATGTAAAAAATTAAAAACAATTCAAAATATAAGATTAAAAATAAGCCCTGGCAGTTAAGAGATGACCAGTCTCCACTGACGGCACCCGTTCACGAACATGACGCGTGGATCAGCACCATCCAGCTCAACCATTTTGTAGGGAACCGAATGATCCAACACACGCGCCACCATCAGCGAGACATTTAAGTGAGCATGCATTATTGGCGAAGGTGTTTTCATAAATATGGTAATAATCCTTATCCAAATAAATAGTTTCGTAATCAAGGTTGAATTAGTATATGTAAATTCCTTTTTAAATTATTCGAATCGGACCTTTTGTTTAGAAATTACGACGGGTATAAAAATGCTTAAAGTAAGAAAAATGCGCTTAGTCTATTAGTTACCTACACATTTGATTTTTTATTGACTGTTTGCATTTTATAGCCCAATTCTTGAGGAAGGCTATAGGGTATGTCACATTACGCTAGGACCCTTAGAAGCCGAGCAAAAAGAAAAAAAATTAAGAAAAAGCGCTAAGCCAAAACGAAGTAACAGCGCGGGCAGGCGATGCGATGCGACGGGGTGAGTCGGGGGAGCAAGAAATTTCACGCGGACGAAGTCAAATTCAAATTCAAATTTATTTATTTGTGACACATAGGTATAATGTTGTGGTACATGATGTTATAAAATAAATGTATTGTATCACTATGCGCTGCCTTGCAAGGCGTACAAATATTGTTTGCGTACACAGTAATAGTTATAAAATATAAAAAAAGATTGCTAAGTAACCTTCTTAAATCTTTAGCAATAAAACAAACATAAACAAAACAATACAAATTAAGGTAACAATATTAATAGCTAACTAAAGTGAGTAGGTAACAAATATACATATCTGAGAATAAGGCATAACGGTTTTTATTTTTCTTCTAAATATTCATGTACGCTGTAATATGCTTTCTGTATTAGGAACTTATGAAGCGTTTTTTTAAGGGTATTTAAGTCTTTTGAAGCTCTTATAGGTGTAGGTAATTTGTTATATATTTTTGGAGCCATTCCTAGAAAGCTTTTTGAGAATAGGGCGGTTTGGTGGGTTTTTGATTTAATTGCACCTTGATGGCGTTTAGTGGAAAGGGTTTCAAATTGGTTAAGGTTATTTTTGATAAACATGACAACTTCATAAATATATAGGGACGGAAGTGTTAGTAATTTTAAATTAATAAAAAATGGTTTGCAACTATCAGTGTTTTGGATCATGCATACTGCACGAAGACACTTTTTTTGGGCTTTAAAGGCCAATTCTCTATCCGTAGAATTACCCCAGAATATTACGCCATATCGCAGAGTGGTGGAGACATATGCGTGGTATGCGGTAAGAACGGTGCTACGATTGGCGACCTTGCTTAAATTGTGTAAAGCATAGCAATATTGATTTAGTTTTTTTACTACATGATCAATGTGTGTTTTCCATGACATGTGCTGATCTAACCAAAGCCCTAGAAATTTTGTGTTGTCAATTTTAGTAATTGTATTATCTTTATATTTAATATTTGTATTAATGGAGTTTGTTCGCTGGTTAAAATTCATGACATGGGTTTTCCCTAAATTAATTTTTAAGTTGTTATCGATTAGCCATTGAATAATTAAGCCTAAACTATTATTTATTTCATTTTCATATCTTTTTAAGTTTTTCCCTATAAATATTGTAGTACAGTCATCAGCAAATAGAGTCATGGGGTGTTCTATGGTTCTGGGAATATCATTTATGTAACATAGGAATAACAACGGACCAAGTACACTTCCCTGGGGTACGCCGTAATTTATAAATCTTTGTTTTGATAAGTAGATTTTTTCTGTGTTAGTTCTATGACATATTTTTGCTATTTTAGTAATTTGTTTTCTGTTGACTAGGTACGACTCAATTATTTCTAGGACATTGCCCCTAATTCCAAATTTATATAATTTTATGAGAAGGAGTCTGTGATCTACAAAATCGAACGCCTTCGTCATGTCCATGAATAATGCTGTAACTGGGATTTTTTTGTCCATATTTGAAATAATTTCATTTATTAATTCGTAGATGGCCATATTAATATTTTTATGTTTCCTAAAACCGTACTGTTCTTTAGTTAGAATATTGTTTTTTTTCTAAGAATGAATAAAGGCTGTTATAAATAACTTTTTCGATTATTTTGGAAAACACTGGGATGAGTGCAATAGGCCTATAGTTTTTCATATTTTGTGGATCATCCTTTTTATGAAGAGGTTTTATAACAGATAGTTTTAAGTCTTCAGGGAACTTGCCCTTATCTATACAGAGGTTTACTATATAACTAAGAACTGGTGAAATTTCAGTAACTACGTTTTTGATTGCATGTGTAACAATGTCGTCATAGCCGGAACTATTTGTATTTTTTAGAGCAATAATAATTTTATGTATGTCATGTGGAATAGTGGGTGCTAAGAACATTGAATTTGGGTTTGAATCTATTAAGGTCGATTTATAGTCGGCTTTGTGGTTGTTTATTGAGTGGACCTGATCAATGAAATAGTTATTGAATAATTCGGCAATCTCATTTGGTTCTGTAGTACATTTATTATCTGTAAGTATTTTAGATGGGTTTTCTATTGGGTAATTAGATTTAGTTGAGTTTATAATTCTCCAAGTTGCTTTAACCTTGTTGTCAGAATTATTAATGAAGTAGCTGTTTTGCGTTTTTTGAGTCAGTTTGATAATTAGTTTTAGACGCTTAGTGTATGAGTTAAATATTTTTTTATTCGTTTTATTTGGTTCGCGTCTTAATTGCCATAGCATTTCACGCTTACGCTTACAACATAGTTTTATACCTTTAGTTATCCATTTCGGAGTTTTGGAGCATAGATTTTTAATTCTCACTATGGGGAAGCAAAGATCGTAGAATAATTTAAACAAGCTATTAAATTCACGGAATGCATTATTTGGGTCTGTACAGTTGTAAACATTATTGAAACTAAGGCTTTGAAGAGCATTCCTAAATTTAAGCATATTTTCTTGACAAAAATCTCGACTGAAAGTATGCCAATGTGTAATGGTACAAGTTTTTTTAACAGGACATCTTATGATTTGAGCTGTGTGGTCGGATATAGCTAATTCCATCACCTCACTAGTGCTGCCTCTAATATTGTGTATTATATTGTCAATACAGGTACCACTATCTATTCGGGTCGGTTGACGAACACTTAATTTCATACGGTAGTTATGAAGAAGATTTTCAAGCTGCGTGGAGAATTTAGTTTTTTTTTAAATATCAATATTAAAGTCTCCACAAATCAAGACTTTCTTTTTGTTATTGTAACACATTTTATTTAGTATACCTTCAAATTGGTAGAAAAAGGAGTTTAAGGTATCAATTTTGAATTTGGGTGATCTATAAATACATACAATAGTTATATGATGATCAATCAATTCGATAGCACAACATTCTGAAACATTAGGACAGCAGTATTCTTTTAAATTAAGTATTTTGTACTTATGTTTATTGTTCACCAGAATACATGAGCCCCCTCTTCGATTGTTTCTAACGTAATGGGTCGCAAGTGTGTAATTGGGAATATGTAAATGTATGTCATCGCCTTCTTTCATATTGTGTTCTGTTACACAGAGCACATCCACCAACTTATTGTTACAAGCGAGTTCGTGTAGATGTAAGCTCAATAGATCCGATTTACTTATTAAGCCATTAGTGTTTTGATGTAATACATTTATGTGATTATACAAGAAAAAAATTACTATTATTTAGAAGATTAGGGGTAACAATATTAACATTATTAGGAGACATATTATGGATATCTGACAAATTACTGATATCGGGGTTAGACACGATGTCAGCATATAAAGGAATATCAAGAGAATTTGTATGAACAATACATTGCAGGTTTCTAAACATATTTTTCATCCCATTATTATTTATCGTACCAGTGTGCTTTGAAAACATGGTATAATCGTATTTCAGGTCAAGATTGGAGTCAAACAGTAATGCATAGTTGTAAGTTTGTAAGTCCAGACACAGTAAATTATTAAACATTTCTAATCTTGCATTGTACATCATACTAGAATGATAACAGAATTTAAAAGTAGGTAAACATAGTATTATATTAGTGTTTTGCAGAGGCATTAGTGTCTCCCGTATATTAATAATCAAATCGAAATAATTATCGGTTCTACGAAAGTCTTCCTCGCCTATGAGAATAATACAGTAATCATTCATCGTGAAGTCAGTAAGTTTTACGTTGATGTTATTAATGAGTTCATTTACTCCGCCATATGGTGTAAGGTAGTGACATAGTTGATAGTTCGGGAACGTTTCTTCGGCTACAGATAATATTTTATTCATCTTATCGCTGCTTAAAATGCATATTTTCTTTCTTTGTTCATGAGTTACCTTGTTTAAACTATGTTCGGTAGTCTGTGAAGAGATGTCATTCGGTCCTATTTGGGTGGATGTATTCAACATTGGAGGTTTATTTGCTGTAGTGTTGGCTAAATACAGTTTCTTCTTAGATGAATGCGATTTTCTGTTAGGGGTAGACTGCTTAGTATTTCGGTGAGGAATCTCAATGTCGCTCAACAATTTTGGGACCTGTTCGTGTTTACTCGTATTCAAAGAAGTGATGGTATTTTTTAAGTCCATGTTCTCGGACGATAACTGGCTTATCACCTCACGGGCCTCTAATAAATCTGAGTTAAATTTATCGATTTGTTTTTTAAGCTCTAGGATCTCGTCGTTCTCGTCATCCGATATTGTTGGTAGGCTATTAGTGGTGCCATTTAATGTTGATTCATTAGAGTTGCATACATCGATTACGGCTTCTGCTTTTGCCTGTGAACGGGTTTTGCGAGTTCGCAGCGTCATATTTTCGAAGAAATTCATAGTTCTTAGCCAATGTAGGTGCGTTAATTAGTTCAAAATTAAGAATTGAGCTAGAAATCAAGACCAATAGGTAATTTATACTTTTAATTGTGTCGTCTTGACACATTCAACACTTTTGTGATAAAATTGTGACAAGTGTTCACTTCAAGCTTCATCCCTTCCAATTTTATCAGAAAATGTTCAGAAAATATGAAAAGAAGTATAAAATTAAAAAAAGTCGCGGGTGGAAGCTAGTGTCTCATAAGTGGAAAGTATGCTATAGCTCATTGTTAGTTGTCGTAGCTTGACAAGTGCAAAATCTGCAAATATTTGAATTTGAATGGCGTTACAGCCGGCAGACATCTTGCAAAGACTTGGTGCAGACAGCGCAAGTCTGATTGTAAAGAACCGCACCCCGCGCACCTTACATTCCTCAAATTTCACCGTATTATCGTTTTTCACACATTTTCAAGTTATTTGCCGGCAATAGACGAACTGATCCAGAACTGGGTCAGAATTCTATCCTATTGTCTACACTAATTTTTTCCGACTTATAGCCAGTCATTAAACTTAGCCTAAAAATCGTTTTAGGCTAAGTGTAACAAATGCTTTAAATGACCTAATGAGCGATATTTTCAAGCAGTACGAATTTGAGCCGTGCGACAACGACCCAATTGACACGGTGACCATCGAGCACGAGTCAGTTGCGCAGACGCTAGGGCAAGAAGCCCGCCGCTGGGCCACGCGTGTCTTGCGTGAAACGTCGCTGGTGCGAGACGCCACCCGCAAGATGCATGTCTATCAAGCTATGCGAGATGCTGGGCAAAAGGTGAGCTTTATTTGTTGTTTGTTGGTTTTTACAGCAGAAAATGTACTTTTTAGGGTTGCTCAAAAGGAAAAAAGGAACCTTTACTGGATCACTTTAGTGTCCGTCTGCCATGTTTTTATAGTAGATACATAAAGATTGATAAAACTGGTCAGCTATTTCTGAGTTCCACGGCACGGTTGAGCGTGCGTGTCGCATGTTATCTAAATTCAATTGTAGATTCATGTTATTATGATGTCAGACTTTAATTTAAACTCATCTATATGTGTTCGCACCTAAATATTAATTTACAGTGTGGTTTCATTCATGTCAAACTTTCAAACAAAAACGTAAGTTTGACGGTTTGCATGCATAAGTGTTAGGTGAATTTGTGGTTTAAACCGTCTTATTTCTCGTTAGGTGGACCCGAATGACCCTAATGGTCCCGAGCTTGAGGTCCGTTTGGATGAGTTGCGTTCTAATATCCGTCGCTCGGAGATCTCAAAGGCGAAGTATGAGTCCCGGTTGGAGTGTCTCCGTGTGAGCGGCGCTCCAGTCGATGAGTGGCTGAAGGAGGTAGACCTGCTGGCAGTGACAGAAACCCTGCCCAGGAGCAGCAGCCTGCTCAGCGTCCGCACCGACGCTTCTGGTGCAGCCGTGAGTATTCAAACAAATTCTTGTTATAAGATCTCATTGCATTTATTTGTTCTTTAGAGTTAATTTTTAGGGTTCCGTATGTCCGAATGAAAAAGGAAAACCCTTTTAGGATCACTCGTGTGCCTGTCTGCCTGCCTGTCTGTCCGTCTGTCACAGCCAATTTGTTCCAAATCTAATGGACTGATTAAGTTGAAATTTGGTACATATATCAATTTCTGTCACCTAAACACGGAGTTGTAACGTAAGTAAATTAATTTTGAATATGGGGTCACTTTTGAGAGACATATTAGACATATCAAATGAAAGGGCTTACTGTGAGGGTCTCAATTTATTTTTGTATAATTTTTAAAATAAATAGTTTTAAAGTTATTTAAGAAAATAGATGAAAATAATGGACTGGTATATTTTCATCAGGAAAAAAAAATAGTTCTATACTTATAGATTACAGGAAAACCTATATGAAGTGTATAGTTTTTTAATAACATGATAAATCTCCCAATATTGTTTGTACAAATTTACATTTGCAGTTGGAATGTATGGGAGAACATGTTTTTCAACTACAATGTTAAGTTTGTTCTTGGGATAAATTCATCCCAACTACGGAACCCTTCATTGTGCGTGGTCCGACACGCACTTAGTTAGTTATTTTTAGTTTTATCTGCTGTGCTGCTTTCCTGATACGAATGTATTTGATCGCTATTGCTTTTTTCTTAGTTTTACGCTGTGCTCTATTATTATTTGTCACATTGTTGTGTTTGCCGTCGGGATGTAGGCGACCGCGACGAGATGCTAGCCGTCAGGAAAGTGCTAGTGATTCAATGAAGTGGAATTTATACTTTTTATAATTATCATTTTTATTTAAACGACAAGTCTCACAGCGAACTATTTAATGGCGAGTTTTATTTTTCTATTGCTTTATTACCATTTCTTATTTTCAGCTTGTCGTAGTACAATTTTAGCTCTTGACACGTAATTTAAAAAATAGGGGCCGACGGAGGAAAAAACAGTCGCGTTTTAAAACAATTATGTGATGTTAATTTAAAGAATCGTCTGTTGTGGGACAACTTCGGAGAAGCCAGCAGCAGCAGCAGAAACTTCGGATTAATAGGAACTTTAAAATTTTAAAGCATTCGATTTTGCAATTAAAAGGGGGCACACAGGATTACTTTGAGATATTATTATTTTGATTCCTAGAATATAAATACGATTGATCAGCGAGTTCAGCGACGGCGACGTGTAGGAGCGGCCATGCAAATTGTTTTTAAATTTATATTTTTATTTTTTAGGTTCTGAGTTCTTGTATTTGTTGTAATATTAATATGTGTGCTTCTAATGCTGGCAATATGTTTTTGCAATTTTTTATTTTCTCTTCTTATTTCTTTCAATTTTATAATTTTTGTTTCTAAGCTGGCTGTATGTTTTGTGCACGTTTTCTTTTTCTTTTTAGATTGTGTAATCAGGTAACAGGTTTAACATTTTTAATTGCTTTAGTATAGTAATTATTTTTCCATTCGATATTTTTAGATGATACCACTGTCTTTCTCTTATCGCAAAATGTTATCAACGTGTGCCTGCGTTAATTGGTTATCTTGGTTATTGGCGGCTTGGCGATTGTTATGTTCGTTATTGG
Organism: Fissipunctia ypsillon; assembly: GCA_947568875.1. NCBI lineage: Eukaryota > Metazoa > Arthropoda > Insecta > Lepidoptera > Noctuidae > Fissipunctia > Fissipunctia ypsillon. The sequence goes on from OX387643.1 coordinate 30,432,022, forward strand.
CGCCTGCCCCGTTGGTCTCGTGACCGTAAGCACTACTGTTGAGCCCCACGCTTAACAGTAGCGCTCTGCGTTCGATTCCCGGGTCGCGCAGTGTCCCGTCCGGAGTTTGGAAGTCGGCGGTGTGAGGCACGGGGGGTGCCTTGGGAAACACGTTAAGCCGTTGGTCCTGCACCTGATCTCTCTCCGGTCGTGTCAGATTGTCATCCCATCATACTATGAGAGTGAGGGAAGAGAGAGTGCACCTGTGTCTGCGCATATACTTGTGCACTATGTCTCCCGCGCCGAAGGCTGGTCTCCGCTGAGATTGGTCACCTTGGCCGAAATTCGGTCTGGAGGACTATTATGTTGATTGATGTATTTTGGAACAAAGGGTTGCATAAAAGATTATGTGAACTCGTAAGCCATAAGAATACGTAGACGTAAAAATGACTATTTGATTTGCATCAAGATGTTCTCACGAAAAGTATGAATGATTTCAATCATCTCAAAAATAAAAGTTTATAATCGGTTCGTAGTTTGATGCAACCTGTAAAAAACAAAACCGTTTTAAAACAGAAATAACTAATTAACACAGGCGTCCTGCACAATAAAACAACAGAGCAATTTCTCCAACCAGGACCAGCCTAGCTCGGACTCATTCTACGACAGCGACAACACTGAGGGCGAAGGCACCTCTGCTTCTGCATCCGCTTCGGCTGCAGTCGCCTCGAGCAGCCACCAGCGCACCACGTCAGGCTCGCAGAACGAAGACGAACATGACGAAGATGTCGATGGTAAGTAACAGTAACATCGGCCTAGGAAAACCTTACCTTAGAACTTTGTCATACCAAAAATTGCGCGTTATGGCGAAATGGGGGACTCATTTGGCCATAACGCGCAATTTAAGAAAGAAGATATTTTGACGCATTTCGGCTGTACCCAAAATCAATTTTTTTACTCAAAAACTACAAAGGATCATGGGCGATAATAGTCCCACTACTGCCAGCCTCTAAGCGTGAAAAAAGAGCAAACTACTGAATCTTTTTAATATGTCACCATCAAAATATATTAGAGTGAAACCGATTTATGTGTAACTAAAGTAGAAAAAAATGAGATGATGATGTGGAGATTAAATTAATTAGTCATCTGTTTTGAGTGCATTCTTTAAAAGAAAGATTTAACAGTAATAAAAAGCTACCAAGACAGTGTAACATTACGAAATGAAAGATTGAAAAATACATGGACACGAGCTGTGCATTGATTGGCGCGCCTCGATATCGCACTCCCTTGCAACATGCGCTAGCGTTGGTCTGGCTCATCATCGGCGCAGTCCTTCACTTTGTTATGCCTACACAAAAAAAAAATATGTTTTTTTTGTTTTTTTTTTTTCGACTGGCACTGTTTTTGGAAAGAAACCTGAATAAATCAAAATGTTGGTTTTTGTCTCATGGAAAATAAAATTCTTATTCATTAATTCATTTTTATTTTATCTATCTAAACATGAATATATCTAATTGTTACCTAACTTAACTTAAACTGATACCTAATACTGGTTTATACGTGTCACAACCGTAAAAACCTACTTGGAACTAACCTAACATAACATTGTCAAAACTGAATAACCCTGGGACAGATTTTGATGCGCCTTGGCCTGAGTTAGGGGAGAAGTAATTTCTTCAAAACTGCAGTGGTTTTAACTGTAGCGGTAGTGGGACCAGCACCCTAGTTGCGTAACACATTTATAGAAGGAATCTGTTTCATTTTGACAGTTCAACCACATTCATTGCATTTCTTACGTTGTTGAGTAGACAAATTTTTCGAACATATGAAGCAATGGATTAGCAATATGCTTCAAAATTATTCAGATTTTGATTTATAGTGTGTTACGCAATTAGAGTGCAGCTCCCATACATTTTTGCCCACTATCAAATTGCCTTATTTTTTTCATGATTATAAAAAATGAAGATTTTCTTTAGGAAATTATGAAAGCCAAAACACGATTTACACAATTTCACTCGATACAAAAAAAATCGCAGTTTCCTCAAAATTGGCATGTTTATGAGAAAAAAACTGTTTTATTCGATTGTAATTAAAGCAATTTCAATCAAATTTCGACTAAACGTTCACCTTTAAAGACATAAGAGGATTATGGTTATTTTAATGTAAGAGAGCATATAGAATTTTAAAATCAAATATTTTTCAAATTCTATATGCTCCGTTTGGCCACAACAATGCTCCCGACTCCGTTTCGATGCCATTTCAATGCAAGTGATAAAGATAGCTTCTAATGTGACAAAGTCCAAAAGCGTCAACTTTCACGTTAGGCAATTACAATTTTTTATCAAACTTAATTATTTGTTACTGTGTAAGTAAAATCTTTTTTAACTTGACACATTCGGAAGACCTGCGCCACAGACTTGACTGCTGAACATAGCAAACATAGATTAAAATTAACTTTTAGTAGTTCAGTTGGCTGGATTCTATTAACTTTTTTTTATTGCTAAATGGGCCTGCTCTTGACCCCGATCACGCTGATGGAAAAATGATCTTTTGTTCACTGTACATATTGTTCGTTGTATATAGTTTTGGTAGAACAGATCATGTAGGTACCTACTTGTATTAAGAGCTGAAAGGGCCGAGAATAATGAGACTTGTAGATAGCAAAACCAAAACGAACGAGGTGAAATCGTGGATGTCTCTTTACAAAATAGTGTAGACACATACCTACTTACTATATGAGAAATTTAGCTTAGGAACGGGCACATTCAGCAAGTTTTTAGGTTTTTAGCGCAACTGCAAATAATTTTCAACGTTTTTTGTGGATATTTCCTTAGCTTTGTTGGAGGAAGATCGCATGCGCATCGAACAGCTCACTGTGGGTTGGGATGACCCCACTCAAGTGAACTGGGACGAAGGGGAAGCTGCAGGGGCCGAGGCCGTGGTGGTGCCCGCGGCTCCGCTTTACAAGTGCACTGCGCTTTATTCCTATACGGTGAGTTTGCCTGCGACAAGCAAGAAAGAAAACTTCGTTATATACATTTCCAACTATTGCTCTACGGACCGCTCAAGCGGTTAATTTAGTTCAATTAGAATGTGATCCAGAAGGTTTCGTACAATAAAAAACATTAAAATTCTAGTCGCAATCTCATCTCAGAGACTCATTGTAAAAAAATTAGGTTATTTTATCAGATTGTGATTAGAATGCAAATGTTATTAAAAATATGGGAATTGCTCCTCTGATATTGTACATGGCTTTAGGCTAGAGACAAATCTGCGCGGGAAAACACGGCGGGGTTTCACGCATGAATTGAATCATCGCAAAAAAGCGCGTTCTTTCGGAACATTTTACTTAGATTGTAAAACTGGTATTTTAGCTTGTGAGTGACGGAACAACGCGCGCGAATAGCACCACGTTTTTTCAATCAGACTTGTCTCTAGGCCTTTGATGCTAAATATGTTGTTTCTCATTTATTTAATTTTATTTTTTATTTAATTTTTTTTTTAGTATATATTCAACACATTTTATGTAAATTAAAAGATATCGTAACAAATAAAAAAAATTTTAACGCTAACGCTAAAAAAGAAAACTTTATTTTCGTCTTTTTATTTGGTTTATTTTTCTTTATAACAAGCTTTGTTTTTAGTTGAGTGTCAGGCTACTTCGTCATATGTGATACGTTTTTGTGAAATATCATTGTGAACTTAACTTAGACGTAATCCTAGTATTAATTGGTTATTGATTGATGTGTCCTTACAGGGATTATGTTAGGCTAGATCATTCATTGTAAAATCATCATGAAATATCACACTGAATGTAACAAAAAAAAAAAGATTAAGTTGAAATTATACTATTAAAAATGCTAGGAATTTATGCAGAACCTATTACTTTTTTTTACATTTACCTACCTAAAAAACAGGTAAGTAATCTAAATATCACCAGTAACATAAAATGGCAAATCGAATAGAGCAAACATCGAGAATATCCTCCTTCCTTCCATTCCTATTTCATGCAAAGTGTGCAAATGTTCAGAAGGGCTGAGGAGTGCATTCGACCACCGTTAATTCATCAAGTGACGTGCGTCGCATGCGACGCACACAATAGATCCATCAGACAAGTTAATGAGAAAGTGCTGCGCGTGTATTATTGGTTGATTGATCCTGGCCTCACTGCGGACAGGAGTCTGCGCCCCAATCTACTCGATCACGACAGTATTGTAGATCCTATTAGGAATGCGTCATCATGATTGGTAACTAAAGCTATACCTGCTAACTTGTGCAGATTTGAAATTATGCGAGCAGGCATTTTGTGCACACATTTCAAAATGTCAGGAATATTGACCTAACTAAATGTATCTGGGTTTTGTCTAGTTTTAAGTACAGTTGCCGCAAAAAATACTGCAGTCCGACAGACATTTAGCAAGTGCTTGAGGCTTGAAAAGGGAGTAAATAGATTAATAATTATCCTACAACATGAAAAATGGAAGTCACAATAAAGTTTACATGAGAAAACTCTGCGCAAAATAGCAGCGTAACAGGAAGACCTACTTCTAGTGCCCATTACAATACAAGTTAGGTTATTGGTTCACATTGTAATATTTCTGAAACAATGAACAGGAAGAACACGATTATGTAGGTAGACCAAATTAACGTCGTGCCCTAGCGTAGTAAGTGCTACGAACTGGTTCTTGGGACAATCCTCCTTGCTCTTCTACAATTCCTACTTTTCACCATTACTGAATTCATCTCCAAATCCATTAACAACTACTAATTAAGTCTGCTAGATTGGTATTCGTAAGTTACCAATTTTACACTAATCTTTCTGACACTATATTATTGCATAAACAAAGTGTACTCTGTTAGATTTAATAAAAATGATTAATTCAATTAGCATAAATGCTTTTCTTTACAACGTAGATTCAGTCATTGTCCATTACATTTAGCTGGTTAAGTCCTCTACGTATTGTTTTTTTTACGTGGCACAGGCTTGCTGGGCAACAACCGTAAAGCATTATTTTTCTAAATGATGCTTTGCACAATAGTCATGGTAGGTACATAGAACACAAGTGGATATGACGGTCGTTCACCACAGGAGCTTCCGATGATTCGTGGAGGCTTACCTTGCCGACTAAACACAATTCATACTTGATCTAACAAACAAAATATACAAATTACTGCATATGCTTGAAATCGACCAGCTCTTACACAACTATTTTCAAATAGGCTCAAAATCCTGATGAACTCTCGATCATTGAGAGCGAACAGTTGGAGGTCGTGGGTGAAGGAGATGGCGATGGCTGGCTCCGTGCCAGGAACTACCGCGGGGAAGAAGGTTATGTACCCCATAACTATCTGGATGTGGACAGGGAACAGGTAATTATGGTCATCGTAAGAATTAAATAAAACCGTCGACGGAAACTGACAGACTAACAAATAAAAAGGCACAGGTTTACAAAAAATGAAATGTAAAAACCAACAAAGAGGTTTAGGGCACTGATAAGGTTATACTTTTACTGCTTTTGCGCAAGGTTTCGGTACAGCTCAGCTGAGGCACAAAGATATTAAAATGTACAAAACAACAAAGAGGCCGTGAGCACTGATTAATTCATACGTGGAACAGAGGCTGCACCCACCACTATTTCTCTTTTCCATCAAAGTGAGTGGGTTTGCTACGAGTCTAGATTAGTTAGCTCTATTAATATACATTGCTCAGGTAACTTTTATTCAAAGTGCATACCACTTATGAACTTACCTTTCCGAGGAATATCGATCGCTGAAGAAAATCGATAAATATGTACTAGACTGACGTTGTGCATTCTACATTATTAACTTTAAAGTAACTCATCGAAATATATACAGGATTACAGTTCTACACTTAATGGAATTAAGCGAGCAAGAACTTTCCTAGAAATAGCAATTATATTCTAACAAGGCTCGCATGAACGTAGCATGTACTATATAGTACATACTGCATCCATGCGAGTACTCAGTTGAATAACATCGCACGTTACATTTTGTTCAGCTGCGTCCTGTGTATATGTCACTGAATTTCGACCCGATTGGAATAGCCGTCTTTTTTATAACCTGTGTTTGGGTTGCGGGATTCGTATTCATCGGGAAACAAATGTTGCGCAACATTGAATGTGTGAATCAATAATTAACAGCTATTACTCAACTTTGCTTTCTAATGAATACGGGGCTTTAACGTTGTTAACTTAGACTGAGGGTAACACAAACTTTTGTTTCTCTGCGTAGCCCTGCTCAAGCACTGGCGCTCCGGGCCTGGTCTCCCAAATCTCGTTCTCTTCGGTTGACTACACCGTGGAAGGAGAAGATGCCGACGTGGTCCAGTCTCCCGATCAGATCTCAGTGATCTCGGCTCCTGCGGCCAAACCCGAAGAGCCGAAAGCCGAGGAGCCGCCTCAGGCCGAATCTTTCGTGGCCGAGTGGCCGACTACCGGTGTCGCAGCTGCCGTACCTGAGACTTCGAAAGTGGTTTCGCCGAAAACTGATTTACCGACTCTCGGCCATTGCTTCGCTCTATATGACTATGATGCTGAATGCCCTGATGAGCTGAACCTGGAGGAGGGACAGGTGAGATCACTTTAGAAACTTGGCCGAAGCTTTTTGACACTTACCAATGAATTGATTTTTCTTTCATATCTAAAATGTGTGTCCAGATAATCCGCATCGTGTCCCGCAACGCGCATGACGTGGATGACGGCTGGTGGCGCGGGGAAGCCAACGGAGTGGTCGGCAATTTCCCCTCGCTGATCGTCGAGGAGTGCGATGAGGTGGGCCGCCCCAGACGATAACACACAATAAAATACACGTTACCTTTAATTTTGCACGTTTTTTTTTCTTATTTTTCCTTTAAACTTTCCTAAGTTTATTTTTACACTCCCCGACATCTTATGAAAAGTCACGAACTACTATTGTTTAAAAAACCTTGTTTAAGTTTCAGTTTGTTTTTCCTTGTTTAAAATTATTTTTGTTTGGCTTCCCTCATATATGTTTAGTGGCAGCTAAGTAGCAGCGGACGTACAGCCAATGAAGTAAAAGTTTGGTTTACGTAAGTAATACTTCAACCTCTGCAAACGGTTTCGTCGAAAGGTATGTTGCAACAACAATCCTGAATTCGAACTTTAGGTACACATTACGAAACAGCATGGGAAGAATGTATAATACGGAAGAGCACCTATAAACGATGAGTGAATTCATCCGTGTTAACTACAATTTCATTACACCATTTATGTTCTTCTAGATCTCTACAACTTTCTTTTACAGTTTCCTTAAAAGACATGTATTAATTTTTCGTGTAATTCTAACTCTAAATTAGTATTAACTAAAAAGCTCAGTTTATTTTTCTATTAACTTTTTACTTCTTTAATAACCTATCGGCTATCGAAACTCTTTGATTTTAAACATAATTTCGAATACAGAACGGAGAACCGTTGAGTGGTACTGAAGAATGGCCACCACTGAGCGCCGCACCACCGGTGTTCGCGTCACCACCACACACCCCGCCTGAGGCCGCTGCTGCTGAGGACCGTAAGACACACTTGCATACGTAGCTGGATGGCCACTTGAATGGGGACAACTTTCTTACTTTTTTATTTTTGTTAGGCCCGCATTTCAATATATTAGACCATTAGTAGGTACTTTTGTTTGAAAGTCGAACATTAAAAAGAAAACAGATTTGAATTGAGAATATGTGACTAAGTCTCCCTTTAATGGTAACTACGATGCGGTCGACAATTGTACACATGGGAGTTCGTAATTTTTGCGGATGGGAAAGCCCATCCAGCACACAGCTTTTAAATTCTTTTTAAATCGAAGTAGTACCACAGATGACGTAGTAGGTGTGTTAATCGAACACTCAGGACGCTACGCTATCATTAGGAACATGGCAAATTTTTATTTAAATTATATACCGTTGCATCCTCCTTTTTTCAATTTATGACATAATTGTATAGCTGTTGTGTCACTGTCAGTTCCATACGCCAACATTTTCCTTTTTATTTTATAAAATTAAATGGTTTGTTTGATTTAAACGGAAAATAAAGTTCTTCACAATAAATGTCCCGCTGATGGTAGCGCGTGTGTTGGATCATTCGGTTCCCTATAAAATGGTTGAGATGGATGGTGCTAACCCACGCGTCATGTTCGTGAACGGGCGCCGTCAGTTGAGACCGGTCATCTCTTAACTCTCAGGGCTTATTTTTAATCTTATATTTTGGACTGTTTTTAATTTTTTTACATTGTTCTCACATATCGAAGCAAAAAGAATAATGAACCCAGGATTTTGTAATGTCTTGATTTAAAAGAGTGTCCTTGGAGGTTCTTGGTCGTTTTTCTTCATAGAGATCAAAATTTTGGAATGGGCAACTAGCTTTAACTTTTTAAGTAACCGACCGACTCTTTGACAATTCAAAAGTGCCTGTAATTGGTTTAATTGAAATAAATGCTTTGAGTTTGCGTTTAAATAAAACTTATCATTAAATTTTTACAGGGTTTTTCAATTCGGTTTTTTATAGGTAATATTAATGTTAGAGTGATGTGTTAAACAGATCTAATTTGGTGCTGTGGTCGTAGGGAACCAAAATGTATGTAGTCACTCCATTGAGATAGCGACTGGAAAACCATTTTCAGGGTCAGCACAACCAAATACAACTTTTTTTAACACCACCCATACTGTCACACCTATACTGTCTACTTTGTAAATTCAAGTTGTCCCCTTTCAAATGGCAGTTTTAATTGAATGATACACGTACCATAGACAAATGGTAGCTTTGGCTGATTGGATTAATATACAGTGGTTTGGTTCCCAATTGGCATGTTTTTAACGCACGGCTAGCCGCTCGGATAGACGCCACATCGTCACAATACTGCATGGTGTTGCACGAAGTAAATAGTGTATCATATTAGGTAAGTTTGATGGTCGCGATCACTACCTTCCATACTCGAAAGTTGGTCAGTAAAAAGATTTTTCGTACAATTCGAACAGTAAAGTTCACTTTGGAACTCAATCAAGTAACTGCCACACATGAAAGTGAAGTCTTTTGTTCTTTTTTTATTTTGTTTTTAAAGTTTAAAATAAATTATCGCAGACTCGAAACTCAAAACTATTCGAATTTCGAAGTGTTTTTTTTTTTTAAGAATAACACTCCTCCCTCTAGATCTAGACTGAATTGACAACCGAGTCATTTTAAAAGAATTTGTGAAAAAGCAAAGACCATGAACCGAAATCATAAAAAAAAATCTCACGAGACGTTTGTTTAAGAAAAACACGGTACTTACTTACACGGTAGCAAATATCGATGCTGAAATCGATCGCGACCATCTAATACATTAAGGGGTTTATTTATAAACGTTGTTTAAAGTTAAAAGAAGTTTAAACGTCGACAATTTGTGGTTAATCAGACGTTATTCATTAGTAATGATGAAAATAACACCGTCGTATCTCTACGTTGACGTCGTGGTGGGGCTTGCGCTCTCTCTAGGTCTGTGCCGGTAGAGTTTACTTTGCCGTAATAGGTCTAGGGTAAGGAGTCAGACCAAGAGAGATACATGATCTCGCAAGCCAGCATGTGACGAGCTGTAGGGCAGTAGTGACCCCACAGACCCCCGGGAGAAGTCTTGTTCCTCACCTATGGCTTGCCTTTATTGGCCAGCTGGCATGAACACTGACGAGGAACAGAGCTCTCACCTCTTCCTTGCCTTTATTGGCTGGCTTGAGTGAAGATACGTAAGAGGAAACGTGCTCGAAGAAAGGAAGTATTACATTAAGATGCTGGTATGATCTTGACCGTACTTTCAGGATTGTCCTGATAGCCGTGGAATACCTCTTCACTCCTCATAAGCACCTGAGGACATGTTTCTTTGCGGGATGTTCGAAAGAGTTACCGTGGCCCCCGCACAGGCAACAGAAGGAACACGGGTGGGTTTTAGTCAGTAAAAGTCTGACACGCCCTCCCGCTCCGCCCAGAGCGGGAGAAGTCATTTGATGATTTCCCATCCACAAAAAAAAAAAAAAGGACTTGTTTCTCCCTTGTCGCTACGACATTATGTGCTAGCGACCGTTTCCGGGAGCCCATTATTATAAAAATTGGTCAGGCAGGGGGCATAGTCTTTCCATAGTACTAGATAACCAGTTCACTTTAGCCACCCAAACCCATAATCCAATATCTGTGTTTCCATGTCCTGCACCAACCGAAGTTTGCCCTTGGGTGCACTTGCATAGTGCGAACAGGGATTATCGTCAGTTGGTGCCTCATCTTATTAAAAACGTCTAACGGGTTTCTGCGAGTTGGCTTCGGCCCCTCGTACGCCTTCGAAAAGTCCGGGACCCCAGGGTCCCGAGGATTGTTAAGAGACGTAAAATTTTTTTTTTTTTATTTGCATAAAAACACGGTTTAAAAATATTGTAAAAGTACAATTTAGAACGAAACATGTTTTACCCATATAATAATCATCATCTGCCTAGCCTTTTCCTTTACAATGTTGGCGTCAGCTTCCAGTCTAACCGGATGCAGCTGAATACCAGTATCTTACATGGAACGACTGCCTATCTAAACTCCCCAATCCAGTTACTGGGTAATACGATACGGGCCTTGGTAAGACTGGTTGTCAGACTTTCGGGCTTCTGACGACCAGTAACGACTGTCAAAGATCCACGAATGTCAGCCGGAACCAATTGCTTAACGTGCTTTCCGAGGCACAGAGGGATCTTGGTAGTAAAGATGGTCACCCGTCCGCGAACCAACCGCGGCTACCGTAGCTTAACCAGATCGATCGACTCGTGCGGCTGTTATTACTTAGCCACAAGCCCCAATACAAGCATACAATTTTTTAGTAGGTAACTGACATCAGTACCTACTTAAACCAACATTTATAAATAAATCCCTAATAGATCTACAAATAGGAAGCTTTTACGAAAATAATGAGAGGGACTCAATAATAGTGGGTGTTACAGATACATTGAATAATTTACAGGAGAATGGTGAAGAACTTTGATATTTCGTATATTTTCTTTAATAATGATTAGTGATATATCCCTATAATTTCAAAATCTTTATTGTGTCGATTTAAAAATTTGAAACTACCCAAGTCAAATCAAACTTATTTGGACTGTATATTTTGATTGTACAATATTTTAATAAAATATTCAGAAGGCTGGTTCTTTTTACAGCTCTACTTAGTTGCTGTACTAGTTACGTTAAATGTTTCGTGTAAGTCGGCCTTAATTGCCAGTGCATTACTAGTACTTAAATGTAATACAATACCACAATTGTTAAGTTGCTAAACACACTGTCCACTTCCAAGCCTGAACAACTGTACAGTTTCTACTAATACCCATTATGAATAGGAATATTGATAAAATAATATTATAAACATCTTAAAAAATTGTAAATACAGCTTGTATTTACTTTGTACCCCAAAACTTGTACAGCATGTCTACGTTTGACCATCGATTCGTTATCCAAGAACAGTTTAAGTTTATTAAACAAAGCGAACAGTTCGCAGTGCTTTCTCAAGGTGAGCCATTTCTTGATTGCATTAAATGTGTTTCCACAATTAAAATAATTGCGAGCGATACATACGCAGTTGGAAGCTACTAATTGCACACACTCGTGCATATTTAACGAATCGATGTCAACATGTACGGTCGGCCGAGAAAGTGGTCTATCAATATTGGCAAACATTCATAAAGATTGAAATTTCGCTAAGTTTGACTGAAGAAGTTCTGTCACCGCAATTTAAACAAGGAACGTATGATGTAACTTCAATACATGATAAAAACAATCTTAGTAATTTATTTCCAGAGAAATTTGGCAAGTGGCAATATACTTACCTTATTGTTTGATGACGAATTTCAATCACAAACTGGTAGACAACTTTCTAGCCGACCGACCGTAGCAACCCCAAATTGGATGAGAAACCTACTCGTGGCGTTGCATGTCAAAATTTGCACTGATCCTGTTGTGTGGCTGAACTGTGTATTTCTACGGACGCTGCCAGAGATCCTGAATGACAACAACAATACTAAAGGTGCTGCGCCCCCCGACGCGCCCCCGCCGCCCCCGCCCCCGGCCCTCGGCGACTCCATGGATAGCCAGCCTGACTTCAGCTTTAATCTTGAGCTTAGCAGGAACCAGCAGGAGCATTACGGCACTCAGTTCGCCGCCCCCTCTGTTACTATTGTCGGTAAGTTCGACATTGACGGCCAGGACTTTTGTGCTAAATTCAGGGGCAAGTCTACTAATCTACAAACGTTGCAATGGTCTCTCCGATGTGAGTTTTGGACAGATTTGCCATACAAATTCTGTTAACAACTCGCACTGGCGAGACTACTGCAACGTTTATTAATAAATTGACTTAGGCCCTTGGCTTGCAAGTAGGGACTGCGATTGTAATTTAGCTCTTGACAATAAGGATATCTCCTTATTTCAAGTTGTTTAGCTTAAGCTTAACTTCGAATGAATTCAAGTTCAGAAAATGTGAAGTAAATCACACAAGAGGGGCAATTCTCGTAATTTTAAGAACATTCACAGTCAAAAGCCCAAATCTCGTAACTAAAAGCGTTTAAAATCTAGTCGCAATCTCATCTCAGCGACTATCCAATTCAAGAACTTGTCAAAATTGTAGGGAAATTATAGGTATTTTTGACATATTGAGACTGAGATCAGACTGTGAACGTTCTTAAAATTACGGGAATTGCCCCTTTGATCTCAGTCTCAATATGTCAAAAATAAATACCTATAATTTCCCTACATTTTTGACATTTGATTGTCGCTGAGATGAGATTGCGACTAGATTTTGAACGTTTTTAGTTACGAGAATTGGGCTTCAGTTCTTCAACGAATTGTCTTAAGTGGAAGATTTTTATCTAAATGTGCAATTCACCTTATCTAACAATGAAAATGCGCACTTCTGACACTCACTCAAAACTATTAAAGCTAGTAACGATTGTCTCACCAAGAAATCTTAATAATTTCCAAATAGACTCACCTGCCTTTTTGCAGTCCCTAATTGCAATTTCGTCAAATATTTCGAAGTTAATGATAAGTTGATCAAACAAATTAGGTGCTTAGCTATAGACAGAAAACGCATCATCGTTCAGGGAATTATTTATCTGTAAATATTTTGATAAATAGGTATTTTATTCAAAGTTTTGTAATTAAATAACAAAAGTCTATCTAAAAAGTCTACCTTCTTCGCTGATGCATTCTTATCGTAATATTCAAATATAGGTACACAATAGGATGTAAAGAAACAATTGATAGTCGACGAACACGATGACAATATACAGGGAAGGTGATATGTATTCTAGCAGCTACATACAACATTACCTGCTCTCCATAATTCATGTATCAGGGTTAGAATTTACCGCGTAGGCCGGTGTAATCGAACTAGCCAATACAACCGACTATATCGATCCCTCGAGCCTTGCATGGCTCGGAATCCGAAACCTATTCAGTATTCTCTGGACAAAACTTGATGAAAATATTAACGAACAAAGAATGTGTAGTTTCAGACTAGATTAGAATTAATATTATGCCACGAGAAAATATCAAGTAGAAACATAATATTATTGAAAGACGTTGTTGTAAAAAGTAATTGCTATGCCCTGACAGGGTTCATGTTAGGTGCTGGATCCCTTGAATATAACACCTACTTACCACATGAGTGCAATGAAATATTTGAGTTTGAGTTTAAAAATTTCAGCAGCATGGTGTTATTTTTTTCTCATTGGAAACTTATAATTGCATTGTTCAGATAGTCCGAACTTAAATCCCTTACCATGGCATAACATAAAAATATTTTTTAAATCCCATAATAACGGAAAAAGATACCCGACTCTAAAAAAATTTGAGGTAAATAGAGTTTGAAACATGCAGTGGCAGCATGCATGTTTTTTTTTAATTTAACATATTGGGTTACGTAGTCACGTTATTATGCACGCGAGTTCCTAATTTAAATATTTAAAATTAGTCGGTGGAGAATAAAACAACGACCGATTGAGTGACGAGTTTCCACGAAGTTAATCCTTCGAAATGTACTTAACATTATAGGAATAGGATAAGTAACAAAATATCTCTTCTGAAAAATTGTTTTAATTATTTGCCATTTTCTGGATCTGTGGAATTACCCGTTAATACATAGGCTTACATACATATCTCGTACTATGAGACTTGCCAATGGGCCAACAAGTAGGAGATAGGTGCCTGTAGTAGTGTACTACCTGCACAGGTAGAATGTTATAAAATGCGATATCTCATAGATAGCTTTGTCTTTATATCGCAGCTACAACCAAAGAAGATGAAATGATTCGTTACAGTACACAGTTCCAGGATGTTGATATTTTTGTAGCTTTCGCTGTTATTTATGTATATATGTTTTAGGGAACTTAACGTATTGACTTATAACATTCATGTGTTTGTGTATTAGTGTTAACTGAGTGTGAATTCTTTTTCATGCTTCAGTCGACGAAGTGGTCGGTGAATGCTGGGAAGAGGTTTGACTCCATCATACAAATCTATCCCTCTCTGCTATGTGTTCCTCACGTTGCTTGTTGGAGCTTGTACTCACGACTTGTAGCTTGTTGCTATTGTTTGTTTTAGACTTCACTTATAACTCTCTCTGCCAGGAATTATGAGTGAAACTATTTTTATTTATTACTCTCTTTCGAATCGAACTACTTTCGGTAGCTCACGTCATCATGGCATGCCGCTTGATGCATGATTTGAGTCCTCTTTCGGAATGCCTGTTCTCAAGTTAAGTACTTTTTTAATTCAAAACTTTCCAACTTCCCCTTCCGAATATATTGTTACCTAGTCTGGTGTCTAAGAAGAGTCTTTCCGCCCACTAGGTGATCCCGGAACCGGCCCAGGCAGTGCAGATTGAGCAGACTGAAGAAGACTGCGGGCTGGGGGTGGCTCAGATCGTCATCACCGCAGCCACACCTATGGTGGAGGAGCCCGACCAGCCCTTTCCTCCACCAGAATCAGAGGTCGACGTTGAACCCAACGGCGACGTTGAGCCTGACTCGGAGACGTTGCTCGAGCCCGAGCGCGAAGAGAATGACGACGACGAATCCTCGCTGTCGGAACAAACGGCCGTGTGCCTGCGAGACTCGGACGATGGGCCGGCGGACTCGGCGCCGCACCCGCAGTCGAGCTCGACGGCGTCGGAGGGCGAGTCAGGTGGCGCGTCCGTGGCGTCGGGCCCCCCCACCGCGCCGCAGTCCCCACCGGCGGCCCCGCGGGGCGGCCGCGCCAGCATCCCCGACGAGCTCGAACCCGCGCAGCTCGCGCGCCTGACCGACCTCAAGGAGTCCAACGCTTAAGGCCTAACTCGTCTCCGGCCGACATCCACTTTACGATGCCGGCCGACCAGCGATCGATCTCGATCGTCTACATTAGACCGTTTCTCTGCTGTCAGTTTTTAGCAAACTACACTCGCAATAGCGAGCATAATATATTAATGCAGTATTATACTTATATTATCCTATCTACAAATTATTCATGTTTTTATGTGTGTATTCACACAATATTCGTTTTCAAAATGATGTCGCTAAATGTTATCTATAAGCGATCCCAAATAATCAGATTTATTAAAATATTAAATTAGATCTAAATGTTTATTTACCTAGTAAATTATCGATCTGACTAGATGTTTATTGATGTTAGTATAATTGTCTTGACGTAAAATTTTGTATTGTTTATAAGAATTTATAAAGGAAAATTGGGAATTCAAAATTTACGATAAATTGTCGGTGATCGGTTATGCGTAGAGGAACGGTCGGGACATGTAGATTGTACTGTATATAGCTATTAATACTTATTACTAGTTAATAAGTACAGGAGCACGTTCTAGTACCTGCGAATAGAGGGTATGTTAGAGGCGTATGTTAGATAGAGTGACGCGCCATGTTGACTTGTTGAACGCCTGCCACGACCTAATAGTTACCAGCCTGGAGGGAGCGATAACAGCGGAGCGCCAGTTTTATACAGGAGGCTATCAATTGCACCGTACTTACTGTGTGGCTCGGAGCGAGTGTCAGCGCAGGCTCCCTCGGCGCGGTCAACACGCCAGTGTAGCGTTGTAACTAAGCATCGTCGCCGGACACTGGCGCCGCAGGACTCGAGCACGAGACACAGCGCGCGTGAGTGTTCAGCGGCGAACGGTAGGATTAGGAAGATACAGGGTGTTACTAGCTTCTCTTTCGTTAACCTCCCCTGCGACACCCTGGGCTCCGGCGTGGGGCCATAACATCGGTCGGCCGCTGTGACCACCGGCAGCGGTGGGTGTGGAGCGCAACCCATCCTCACATGCAGTCGTGATGAGACAATATACTACTTCTCCTTCATCTTGAGTTACTCGCTACTTGATATGGATACGTAAAAAAGCTAAGGCACTATTTCGTCCAAACATCTAAAGTTAAAGGGGAGTCGAGGCGGCCTCGGATTTAGTTAAAACCCGATCACTTAAATCACTTTATATAATTTTAAGTAGTCTAAAATTCGCTTTATATTGACTAGTTGGTTTTCTAGTTTATAATAATATAGCAATTGTCTCATCGTGTCAGTCCTTCACCTTTCATATTATTATTATTATATTTCTAACCGCACTTAACGGTCATTTCATGTTTCTTAAGCCAAATAATTTCTGCTTCATATTAATTTCATACTATAACTCGACAACTACATGTTCCTTTCTAGGGTTGATATTTAATGGAAATGATTTAAAGTATATAATTACTTGTATAAGCAGACGCCGAGGCGTCAGGTCACCACGGAAGATTTTCGCTCTAGGAAATTTGAATGATTATTACCAATATATAGACGTTAATTACATCTGAATGTACCACGTAGATGTTTAACATAATTATGTTAACAACAGTTTCACATACTGAATTTAAAAGATTAATCGACGTAGATAAATGTTACCGAGTAGTTGTTAGCTGTTTAACGATGTGATCCATGTGTTGTGTTATTTTAATAAATATGTCACTATTCTATATTATTGTTAGTTATTCATTCTATTGAAAACCCGTAAAAACAATGAAGGTTTAGTAAAATCGTGTCATTTTGGATTGCGCCTCTTCTGCCTCATTTGAGAAGGATTTGTAAGTATCAGGGTTAGTTCGTTGCGAAACAAGAATTGTGTTTTTACGGGTTGATCCACGTTTCATGGAATAAAAATTTATAAAAATGACAAAAAAATGAGAGGAACGTAGCACTCTGTGTAGATTAATATAGTCACTGTATCAAATGATGCACAGAATATAATGTCGACTATAACTTTACTACAAGCTCACAGTAGTTTGTGATACCTACATACAATTACTACCTACACTATATCGAATACAATATAAGTGTTGCTTTTTCTTTAGTGAACTGAATTGTTAGAAACGTTCGTCTGCTGGGATTATATGAATCACTTTACTCACCTATTAATATTTCATTTACTTTTGTTATTTATCGTGTTTGTTGTCCTATGCTTGACGTACCTGTCCTATGATTTCCAATACATAATCATACATGACATATTCAAAACTAAACTAGAGGACCTGAGTAACCCATATTGTTGATATTATGGAAAATAAAAGTAGAATTATAAAATCGGGATATATAACATGTAAGTATAATGTAAGGTGAGAATAAGAATCGAGATTTAAAGAATTATGCCCTTTTTGCTTACTCAGGCGCAGGTGTAGTACTGCACCTGTGAGTATGTATGACGGCTCTTACACGTACCGACAGATTTCACCCGGTTTACCCTAAACATTTGCAGCCGGGTACCCGCGCCGGCTAACCGGCCGCCCGAACATGGGAAGAGGGCTTAATATATTAATTAAAATCTAATTTGTAAGGTATGATATAAACGTATGCTCAATGCTTACGCAGAATTCAGCATAAATACAGTTTTGGCACCAAGATACTAAAAAAACCGAAATCATGAAATGGATACCATGAAATTAAGACTTTTACAGTAGGCCTAACAAAATTGATATGCTTTCTAGTAACTAGTCACTTCTATGTTGACATAAAAGAGTAAGGTATGTACGTATCAGAAGGGGCACCATTGATAGACAAATAGATACACAGAAACAAAATATTGATTGAAAGGTAGCTTACCTATGAAAACATAATAATGGCGATTTACATGTATGGATGCATCCATAATTCTTAGTTCTTAAAGATTTTTATCGATTGGTGTCACACGGTGACCCACGGTGTGCATAGTAGGTATGTAGTTAAATATCTACACACATAACTACATTATCCCGGAACGTACAAAGCTTTCAAGCTTTGTACGTTGTCTGCGCACACGCTTCTTTTATCATGAAAATGGTCTAAACATCGTATGGTATGGAAAAGCTCAATCGGACATTTATAAACTATAGGCCTAAATAAATATCAAAATAATGATCATCAACTCAATCACACTATTATTTTACTATAAGTATCCCTAAGAATGGCTTGTACAGTAAATATTATAATGTTAATATTTCACATAATCTCAGCATATCGGACATATAATAACTAGAATAATAGAAACAATTACACTTCTGGACACATCTATTGGCCCACCTTAGAGTTTAGGTTTCGATGGCCCCTACCGAAATATGATTGCTAGATTGAACAAAAACTGTTGATGCAGTTTTAAACCTGATACATTTTACCATCTTTTTCGATCGTATTGTTTTAAATTTGAATTCAGAATACCATACGACATGGAGCTACGCCTAACAAGTCGGATATGCGCCTTGTTAAAGGCAATTGATTTTTGAATAAAAAACATGTTTTATCAAATAAAGGTTTAATTTAATAACGCGTGTTGCCTCCATGGGCATCTACCACAGCTCTCATACGATTAGGCATAGAGTTTATCAACCGCTCTATGAAATTTTGAGGGATCATCTCCCATTCCTCTTCTATGGCAGTTTTCAACTCCTGCATCGTCTGGGCAACTGGCTGATGAGCCCTAACACGTCTTTTTAGCTCGTCCCACATGTGCTCAATGGGGTTCATGTCTGGGCTTCTGGCTGGCCAGTCCATAACTGTGATGTTCACATCCCGAAGATATTCCCTGACGATGCCGGCCGCATGGGCTCTTGCATTATCATGCAAAAAAAGGAAATTTGGGCCCACATAGTCCGCGTATGGTATCACGTGAGGTTCTAAGCACTCACGAATGTACCTTTCAGCATTTAATGTTGGCAGCCGTGGTCCTGTAACAACCTCAAGTTGAGTTTTGCCGCTCGCGGATATACCGCCCCAGACAGTCCATGAGCCACCGCCATAAGCAACCCTCTCTTCAAAGCAACATTGTGCGAAACGCTCTCCCTTACGTCGGTAGACCTTCTTCCTTCCATCATTGCCATGTAACACAATTTTAGACTCATCAGAAAAGAGTACACGGCTCCAATCTTGCTGTGTCCAATTTAAATGACTGCGTGCGAAATGAAGGCGCGCTGTTCGGTGGGCTCGCGTTAGTTTGGGCCCATTAGCTGGCTTTTGTGGTACCATATCGCGTTCATTTAACCTTCTCCGAACAGTTCGAGCGCTCACAGATACTCCGTGGAAGTCGCGAAGTTGGTTTTGTATCTCAATGGAGGTAAGGTGACGATTTCTCAAGCTGGTCGTCACGATGAATCGATCCTGCCTTTCAGTTGTGACCCGAGATCGTGGCCTTCCTTGGCGACGAACAAAGCCGCCAGTCTCTAGGTATCTCCGATAAACATTTCGGACCGCAGATCGACTTAAATTAAGTTGAGCACTCACGTTTCTTTGGCTGTGTCCGGCCTGAATAAGTGCCACAGCTTGGGCAGCGACTTCAGGTGAAGTATCCATAGATTATTGATAGAACCTCACCTTAATGTTAAGAATAAGTAATGTTTGTTGCAAAACCAAAGATATCAATCACTTTTTCAAGAATTAAATCCAAGTAAACCAATAAAACCAAGTTTTCTTAGTATTCGATTGTTTGATATCAACAAACAGGCTCCAAATTGTCTTTTGTTTCTTTAAATTCTGTGTTCGAAATTCAAAAAAAGACTATTGAATGAAATTGTGAATGTGCCAGGTTCAAAACTGCATAAAAACTTTTTGCTCGACCTAATATAAAATTTTAGCTAGGACCAAACGAAACTGAAAATACAAGGTGGGCCAATAGATGTGTCCAGAAGTGTAGTAGTATTCAAATATTTATACTGTTTAAAGACTATTGTAACTATTATTATACGAGATTGTAGACGAAGTTAGGTACCGTATGCAATTCTGGAAAGAAATCTAAAAGTACCTTCAGTACTTATTAAATTTATTTAAAAAAAAAACTAATTGTTGAAAACTTCTTTATTTTTTACAGTGTAAGATGCAACTTTATAAATATGTATATGCAGAAGGAACCTTACCCAAAATAATATATACAGGATCAAATTGAATTAGGTAGCGAAACTCCGCAGACGTGATGGGTATACAGATGGGTTTAGATATCTAAACATGATCGAACAAAAAATAAATTAATTTGATGAGTTTTTTTATTGGGGTCATCAACCGCAGGTAGTGTAGTCAATTAAAATATCTGTTAAAAAAATCCGTTTTCTTTGCGTAAACTTCGCAGATGTTATCGATATCTAAACACGATAAAACAAAAAAATACAGGTTTTTTTCAACCCATACTTCAAGTAGCAGCACCAATAGCGGTCGCTGACCCCAAAAAAAATCATCAATTTTATTTATTTTTATGATTTTATCGTGTTTAGATAGCGATACCCATCACGTCTGCAGAGTTTCGCTAGCTAATTTAATCAGACCCTGTATGTTTATGTAGGTAGTAGAGCTCTTTGTGAAAGAGCTCGTCCGGGGAAGTACTAGCAACATACCTATTTCTGCTGTTCTAACAGGGAAAAAGTGTATGGATGCCGGTGTAGTCACATGAGGCATATCAGCTCTGTCTCTAGGATGACAACGAATCTGCGATGCTCTGGGGGCCAATCCACCTCTTAAACAGTATTATTTTAATCTTACTTCATAGTGAGAAAGAGATGGAGCTCCATCTCTCACACTAAAGTAAGATAAAAATAATACTGCTGAGATTGTTGGTGGGCACCCCGGTATTCCTAACAAAACTCCACGGGCGATGGTAATCACTTACAATCAGGTGGGCCGTTTACCATCAAAAATTTTATGTTGCCAATTTTTCCTGAAAGTCTAACTCAATTCTTGATAATTTATTGCTACCTATGTTAACTTCATCTTTTTTTGAGGGGAGGTATCCACAATTTGAAAATGTCATACTCAATGGTATCGCAGTTTCGCGTGATATCAAAAGAACTTTCCCTCTGACCTGTCCTGAAGTGTCTTGTTGATGTAGTATGTTGCAGCCAGCGCCACACTGCCGTAAAACAATTGTTATTTAGTAATAGTGTCTCAGGGTGCCTTCGCATTGGGTAATTTGCCTGTGGCACCCGCTTCTATGTAGACGTCGCGGTGGCTAGACCACGTTTTTCTTTGGTCCTTTTTGGTGTTCCGGCAGCGATCACGCAACGTCTGTGCGCCCGCTGGACCCCCAGTGCGGAAACACTCTACAATGCCTTTGACATATTTATAGTAGTTAACTAGTTAGATAGACTGTCAAAGGCAAATATATCTTTCAGTCAAATACGTAGTATCTCAGTTTAATAAGATTTGCTAGAACGATTTGCAACAACTTTGCTAAAAATTTTTGCAAATCTTTTATGTTGAAATTCTATTTTTATTTTGACTGTTTGCCCGCTGTGTCTGTGACGTGAAAATGTGGAACGTGTGACATTTTGACCGGTTTTGTCAGTCGAGATAATTATATAATCCTGCAAGCAGAGAGGCCAAAATGAGGCACAGCCAATGTTTTGGGATTCGTCGCAGTACCGGGGGTAACACGGTCTTTTATATTGCAACATCTATTTATACAACAATGGCACGTAGAATTAAGCTTTTTAAACCTTTGAAATATTAATTAAATATACTTTGACTTGTCGTGGTATTTTTAGTCTTAAGTTTCTGTTTTAATTAAGCATATAAATTTATATTTTTTTATTTAATAAAAACGTAGTGCAGTAGTGGTCGTATGAATTGCATACGGTACGGTGTGTAAGTAAGAAATATAAAGATTTATAGTAATTAGCGGCCGCCGTAAGGTCGCAGGTTCGATGTATGGTTGCTTTAATGTTCCCCCAATGCCTTTTCGACCTGCAAATAAAAACTTTCTAAAATTGATTTGGTGTTGTTTACATCTTTTTCCCTTGTCATTATACCTTTTATTATTAAACTGAATTAGGGCAAAATTGCCTAAGAAAATGAATGAATCCAAGAGTACCTACATGAAAAGCACAATATTAATTATGCAGGACAATGGGTTCAAACCGAGATAAATAATGAAATGCAATATAAAAACAACAAATTTGGCAAATAAGTTAAACATTATTACTACATATTGGATATGTTCCTTACACCTACCTCCTTACTAATAAACGTTGTACGAGTATAGCGTCTCACAACGTTTTGTCTTCTTTTTTCGAAACTCAAATTACTGACGACTGAAAGAGAGAAACCGGTGTGTACCTAACTATTCACCCGATATAATACGTTTATTAGTAAGAAGGCTCAAACTCAAACTCAAAGCATTTATTTCAATTAAACCAATTACAGGCACTTTTGAATTGTTAAAGAGTCAGTCAGTTAGTCAGAAAATTGAAGCTAGTCGCCCATTCCAAAACGTAGATCTCTATGGAGAAGAATGGGCAAGAAACTCCATGGACACTCTTTTAAATCAAAATTGTTACAAAATCCTGGGTACATTGTTCTTGTTGCTTCTATATGTGAGAACAGTGTAAAAATAGATAATTAAAACAATTCAAAATATAAGATTAAAAATAAGCCCTGGCAGCTAAGAGATGACCAGTCTCCACTGACGGCGCCCGTTCACGAACATGACGCGTGGATCAGCACCATCCAGCTCAACCATTTTGTAGGGAACCGAATGATCCAACACACGCGCCACCATCAGCGAGACATTTAAGTGAGCATGACATACTCTCAACTGCCATACTCTTTCAAGTCAACATACCTACATCATAACATAAAACCGCTCCATGGTACTCACATTTACAAAATTGAAAAGATGCTTCTAATTTATACAAAACTATAGTTTGCAATGATTGTATTAAAAGATTAGTAAACAATAAATCTATAGTCTATATATAGTCAATAAGTCTATAGTAATAACATAATGTCAGAAAAAAAGGGACGCATTTCTTCCAAACAAAAAAAAACAAAAAAAAAAAAAAAATTAACAAAGCCCAAGTGGCTGTGGAGCAGGACCAGCATTTATGCAGCTAAAATGGAACCATCAATGTTGATATAATTAAGGGCACAAAAAGGAAAGAAGGAGTTATTTCTTTCTACAAACACACACATTAAACCAAATAAACAAGTATATTACAAGAAGGGCCGTGACCCGGGCACCAATCAAAAGGACAATATTATGTTTTAATTGACATTCATGCAGAATACACTGAACAAAACCACCAATCTTAGGGTGTTTACATAAACAGGTCTCCGGTACAGGCGAGTCTGTGCGAGTCGGTACCGATCGGTGCAGGTATAATATTCCTATGTTATCTTATGCGCTCACTTATAAAGAAACAAGTTTAAACTTGTCGGTGCCGACTAACTTATTAATCCTGTACCCACCCGCACGTTTTTGTCTGTACCGGAAACCTGTTTCTTTATGTAAGCACCCTTAGGCCTCCTGTACACACACGATATTTTCGCCGTGAAAATCTACGGTTAATTCGCCGTGTGTAGGCACGGTCGTCAGTGTTGTATGGATGATCGCTATGGAAGCTTGTTGACGTGCACGGTGGCATCGTGCCGTGATGCCGCCGTGCACGTCTACGCCGAACCCAAAAACCTATCTATCAGCAGTTTTGGCATACTGGAGATAGGAAAAACCAAACCAACCTAACCCACACCTAACCTATCTATGGTGTTAACGTCCCAATAACCTTTACGGATTACGGAATCTTACCGGCCTGACATAAGGACAGATAGAATGATACTGTCTACCATCAATATCGATCTGTCTATTACTGAAAATAGGTTATTGGGTTCGGCCGTTAGTGGCTTGCTACGCGCGTAGCTAAGCGACTTGCTACGTTACTTGCTACGCGACTTGCTTCGCGTCTTGCTATGCGACTGCCTACGCGACTTGCTATGCATGGAACTACGCGCATCGTGCTACGCGCCCAGCTACTACACAACGTGCTACGCACTGAGCTACGCGCTACACTACGCTCTACAGAGTACTACCTCGCGTGCTGAATAAGTACACCTTATTTTAGACGACTTTTAAAGGATTGCTCTTGCTACAATACAGCTAAGTGGCAATGAGAGCAATGTTACACCTTAAAGCTAAAGCTAAGCTAATGATTCTCAGTAGCATGGATTACACAATTAAACACGAACTCTCAGTATGTATTTGGGCAGAGATGTGGGTATGTCCTTAGGTCGTTCACAATATATAATGCATGTTTAAAATGATTTTGCCTCCCTTTTAGACACATAACCGCCATATTCAAATCAACTGCCAGTTTATTACTCAATATGTTATGAATACTAAATTATTGTTATAAAAATCAAATAAATTACTTATTATGGGAGAATAAATACAAAGAATATTATTTACATATTAATGAAAATATTTGAAAGTAATTTAGGAATAATTAAGCAACTACTACGTCATATTAACCGTCGAGTATATATTTGGTACTTGTAAACACTAAACTAAATGTATTTGGGTAGGCCAAATACATTTAGTTTTATATCATAATCTATAATCCCAGTTGCTAACTAAAATAAAGCAACCAAAAAAGAAAAATACATAAATAATTCTGAAAGAACTGCGACAAAAGTTCAAATTAAAAAGACAAATCGATCGAGTTACTTGAAGATGGTTAATGTTTAAACACGCTTCGTGCCCGGAGTCTTAGAAAATAATCAACTATGGGAGTAGGTAATTATGTAGTCGATGCAGCTGTATTTTTTTATATTTAATGGAATACTCTCTATTATTTGCACCATTCGAAATTACAGATATTAATGTAGAAATACATAGGGTGACACAATGGGCAGCCTTATTACTAAAAGTAACATTTTCTTTATTCTTTAGTCCTTAACGACATCAGTGGCGTAGCCTTCATACAACCCGATTTCTATCGGCTTCCCTTCGGAACAACCACTCTTCTTAATGTGTACTATTGCCAAATAATATGGTACACCTGTGTGTGTATCTGTGTATCACATCACATTACATAATTATATTTTAATACCAGTTTAATAAATCATAAGATTAAAAACCTACAGATTTGTGTCTGAGTTTATGAGGACTGAACAATTTTTTCTTCGGCTTCCCGCTGATGATAATTGTAGCTGCGCCACTGAAAGACATTTAAATATTCCACCCATTTAAACAAATAAAAACTGTTGTTGCGTATTGTTATTTCTTATTCTTCACGACTTGGTAGAAGGACGGAGTGTTAAAAAGAATACCTTATTTAAGTAACTGTTCCCATGTCATGTTTTTCAAATACTACATATTTTATTTACTTACATCATCATTATAATCATCATCATTTCAGCCGAAATACATCTGCTGCCGAATAGCGGCCTCACCAAACGTCGTACTTGCCTATGCCACATAAACCACCAGCCTATTATTGCTTCACTGCAGAGGAAAGACCTCTTCTCAGACAGAGAAGGCATGAGCATTGGTCACCACGCCTGCTCAAGACGGGTTGACGATTTTAGACTTAACCTATAAGTTCAGGCGATGATATTTTCCTTTAACAATTAGCACTGAAACTAAGCCAGATTCTGACCTCACACATTAAAAGATAAAGATTAAGAAAAAGACAGGAGCTAGACCACCACCTCTTAACGCAGTAGTATAGTAATCCTACTTGATTGTGGGAAAGAGATGGAGCTAGACGTCCTGTATAGCTTCATCTCTTTCTCACACTGAAGTAACATTAAAATAATACTGCTTTATGAGGTGGTGGTTGGCCCCTGACCGGTGAATTACTTTCAGTTTTAGTTTATAATAATGTCGCGAGGTGAACTTATACCTGCCGTCGTATTATTATGTACAACTTATTTAGTTACAAGAAAGCTATTTAACACCATAAACATCACGCAATCCCCGTCAACCGGGCACCAATTAAGATTCCAGGCTGCAACTAAATTGCAGGATGTTTGAAAGAGTTACCGTGGCCCCGGCACAGGCAACTGAAAGAACACAGGTGGGTTTTAGTCAGTAAAAGTCTGACACGCCCTTCCATTCCGCCCAGAGCGGGAGAAGTCATTTGATGATTTCCCATCCAAAAAAAAAAGGCTGCAACTGAAAACCAAAAACTATTTAAACCATTACTAATAGTGTACTTTGTACATAATATTATTATGTTAAGCTGGTAAATGGTTAGCAAAATTACTTTAGTTAAATAGCATACCAACTTTGGTACCATACCATATTCATTTTATTACCATTACCATATTTATTTTATTTTGTTAACCATTTTCCTATGCTTGTTAGAGTCGATTTCAAAAGGCTCGCTTTTATTACCTTCCTCCTACCAATTTATTTAACAAAATTAAAATACTGTAAATAAACCTGTCAATGACAAGCTTTCATTATGTCCTGCAACTGTTATACAATGGTACACATGACCCGTAAGTGGAGTATGTTAGTATCACAGACTGTTGGCACTCAGACACATCCGCATTTTATCGATTTTCATAGGCTACGCACTGGTTATTATATATTCGGCAATTATATACAGCCTGTTGGCTGGTAAACTACATGTTGCATTAAACAAACCAAATAGTTAAGTCATTTTTTATACGGGGTCTTAATTAGTTAACGAAACTCCGCAGACGTGATGGGTATCGACATCCTCAAACCACGATAGAAACTTACACAGGTATATACACAAGCGAAGGCAAAAAACGTTAGTCAATTTTCTAAAACACTGCTCTCTATCGAAGTCCATAATCAATCTTTAGTCTAAGTAAGTTAAGTTGATAGGTTACACTACATACCTCCTGGGACTTTCTTCTATATGAAAACTTTACAGTTTTAGGTAGGTAGGTACCTAAAAGTTAGCTGGAACAGTACCTAAAATGTTCACCTAATACTCTAAAGTTTTTACTTATATACCAAAAGTTAGCGCTTTTATCAATCATCGTTATATTTGTGGAGAAAATGGTAGCTCAAAGTTGTATTTCACAAAAGTCGAATTCGACGGATGAAGCTAACTATGATTGGTGGTAGTGAACTTTATGACATACGACGAAATAGGTTAGCGAAACGTCTTTCGGGATCAGGATAGATTAGACTCGAGTGTAAGTAAGTGAATAATCATCACCAAGACCAAGAAACTTAGCCTAGGCAACATTAGTGTTGTTTCAATAACAGATGGGTATAGCTATTATAGCAATAATGATGGTATTATTATGAGCAAGAGCCCTGTACCATCCTTCAAACTAGTTTGTGGACATACGTGTAAGGCATTCTACCTATCTCCTCCTACACGTATTGGAGGTTAAGTTGTGATCGAAGAGCGGAAATGAAACTCCAACTTGCAGTTAATATTATTAAAATTGTCGCACACGTATTATAGTTTAAAATTAGGTACACTATTTAGCACATATAACTAATTATTAGTATTTATACTAGTAGGGACAAAATAAACTAATGACTTAAAAGACTTCTAGTCGTGTCCCGCGGAGGTTGACAAGCCAGAGAGCGACGACTGGAAATTACGTCTAAACGAGTAGTGTTAATGATATGGAAAAATATATGTTAAATTAGAGCATTTTCTTAATAACTTAATATGTGAATATTTTAGATTATGTTTATATTACATACACCCAGTTGCACAAAGACGAACATGAATGCCCCAATACGTAATGGATCATTAACGCTAATGATTTCATTAATATAATGATGTTGCACAAAACAACTTGAGCTTAAGCTCCTGACGCTTTGTGCAACAAAAAATGTGACAGATTGCCTCGTTTGACACTTTCATTATTTAAAATTAAAGAACCATTAAAATCGTGTCTAATGTTGCTTTCTGCAACAAGTTAATGGAAGATTAGTATTTAATGACAGCTTTAAAAGTTATTGTTCGTTTCTGCAACTGGCTGATAGTGTAATTAATTAGTAGATAATTTCTAACGCGGATAAAAAACTGAGAATTACGCAAAACTATCAAGCGTATTTTTATTAAACCTTCACCATATTTTAACGATAATTTAATTATTTATCTTTAAGTATACGTGTTTTGATACTTTGTGTTTTAATATGTTCTTTTGTTATAAGTACAATACATTAATATACTAATGCGTCTAATTTGGGATAGCGCTACTTGATGGGCGAGTTTTATTACTTACTGGGTGGACGTACGACGCGTTGCGTGAGCTCAGCACAGAACACGCAAGCTATGCACTTAAGGCCGTTAGCATGTATCTGCGTCTTAAGGGACACTGGGTAACGCCCCGGATCATGGCGTAGTGTTGCTACTTAACAATGGTGCGTTTCTGACTGACTTATAAATACTTATCTAAACATAATACAGGCGACGAGGTGCGTTCACAAGTGCACAATACGTGACGCCACTCTAGGAAAATCCTGTATCTTGAAGGACAGTGACAGTATAAAATAGCAAAACTAAAGGAAGATTGCGACTGAACCGGAGAAATATAAGTTAGTATTGTTGTTGTTGTTAGTTGCTAGATTCTGAAACAGTCCTCCGACTTTCGTTTCTCTGATGAACGATTCGGCGAGAGACCGATTCACCTTTCAGTATTTCGCCGATAGAATGTTTCAGTGGCGAACGATTTAAACTGGCTTACTTTAATTTACGTCACGGGCAACTCGCTCTAAGTAGCTCGTCTCTGTAGTCTGTACACGCGCATCTATCTCTTTCTTACTTACCGTAAATGAAACGAAGCGCAGCGATCTATCTGCCAGCGAAAGTGCACATTTTGTTCGATAAAGAATTACATAATATTTATTGTAGATCTGTTTATAGGTAATGAATTCAGCTTTCCTTTGGTAGGTTCAAATTATAGAATAACATTATATTTATATACATATATTTTTTTATATATATATATTTAGGAATATGTACCTAAAGATCGTAGCAGGTGGCGTTCTGTAGTTTCTGCTTACCCCCATGGGAAGAAGGCGTGAGTTTATGTATGTGTGTGTTATATATTTCGAAACAAACATTCCACCATATGACATCATAGATACTGTCTAGAAACTACATAAGAAAGAAAAAGAAAAGAAAGAAAGAAAAATTGTTTATTATGCACAAACAAAACGCACATTACAAAAAAAAAAACAGTGACATAAAGTAAACAAAGTATCCAGAAGCCTCATAATCAATCCGCATAGTTTACAAATTTTTTCTTTACATAAAATATTTTGTAGGTACCTACTTGCTTGTACGGATGTATGGAAAAATTGAATTCTATAAATTATCTTTTTAATTACACACCGACTAAATCTGTGGCCTGTGCGAAAACTTGCGACTAATTATCGACAAAATTTGGGGGAAAACACATCTTCCGTAGGTGCCCTAATTTTTGAGATATAAATGTGACCAAGCTGGGGTGATTCTTCCTAGGTCGGCCACCTAGAAACGCTTATAGCTTTTGGCCGACAAAAGTTTTAGTTAGTTAGTGACGTACAGATTCTGATATTTGGCGACTGATTCCGACTAAATTTGGGAGAAAACAGATCTTCGCTAGGTGCCCTAGCTTTTGAGATTCAAATTGAGCCAAGCTGGGGAGATGCTCTCCAGATCGGCCACCTGTAAACCCTTCTTTTGAACCAGTGACCGACAAATTCTGATATTTAGCGACAAATGTTTTGTGTTATCAAAATTAAAATCCCTGATGGTAGCCATGCCAGTGTCAGTCACACAGTTTTTAATAGTAACACCGTGGCTTCTCCCCCCGCCCCCCCCCCTTTGAATCGTATATCTGTAAACTACCTACTGGAGTACTACTGAATTTTGGGTACTAATTTTCTATGTAGGTTTGAGGAAATTGACAAGCTCCTCAAACTTGGAATCAGCATTGAAAGTCGTGGTCCTGCTGACCGAGCGCGCGAAAATTATCATCGTTGATTTCTCGATAAATTCAAATGTTTCAGTACTATTTCTTTTACGAAATGAATCACATAAAAGGGTACTAATTATTTGGATACTTAGAATAGCTGTAGCATGCCCCCTTTTTCGGCGCTCATGGTGGTCCTGCTGAAGGGAGCGTGACTACCGCCGGACCACCTTCAAAGTCGATTTTCTCGAAAACTACAAAGATTGTTGTTCGAGTACTAAGTTGTACCAATTGAGTACTAATTATTTACCAATTAAGGAAGCGATTGGCGTTAGTGGTCCGGTGATAGTCACAGACATTTTAACTTATGGTTTCACACCCATTGTTAGTAGTTCATAGTTAAATTATAATAAGCAATGATAATAAAAGTCAAAACGACGTGTCGCTCGGGATTTTTTTACTGCCATTTAATAACATTTGTAAGTATATTCATAGAGGTAACATTCATACAAACAGTGTACTACGCAACATCAAATTGCTAATACTAAATTTCAAATACAATCACAATATTAGCCTAGTCTTAGTGTAAGAGGTAGTTTACGACAAAAGGACGCGCGGCTTAGGTGAGTGTAGGTCAAGTGAAAGGATGGACACAACATTCAACATTTATATTAACTAACAAATACATCAATGAAGTCAAAAGCCCTCTAATAACACCAATCGATATATTACTATGTAAGTATAAAAAGCTTAACCAAAACTTAACAAAAAAAACCTCGTAAACTATCGGAATAATGTTGTGCAAGTTTGAACTCGTGTATAGTTTACCAAATAGGAACAATAAGAGGATCAATATATTTAATATTCAATGTTAGCTGCCTCGGTGGTCGAGCGGCGCAGCGCTACGCCGTGTGAGGTCTTACTTGTCCAAAATCGGGCAATATACATATTTTTTTTTTTTAGGAATAATCCTAAACGATAGCCCGGTTGTAGAACTACTCCCAAAAAGGTGATACAAAGTTTTAATTAATATCGTCCCATACAAAATGGAACGAAATACCGTCATCAGTCTTAGCTTACCGTCATCAGCCCTTACAGGGCTCAATAAATTCGAACCCTTATAAGGCGGCTCAATAAATTCGACATACAAAATGGACGATATTCGTTTCAGTTGGTCAATGGAATTAATAAATCCCATAGACCTAATTTTTAGTGCCAGATGTAAGTACTTAGTTTAATAAAAACTACTTTGGAGATAAGTTTGAAAAACAATCACGTTAACATTTTCACGCGTTTTATTCGAAAAATGTCGAACACCAAGTCTTTGAAAACGCGATATGTTAAATTCCTGCTTCGTAAACATTAGCCTACACTAAGTTTAGTTAAGTTAGTTGGAAATTATAGTACTTACAGTAAATCTAGAAGTAAAAACATAGTAACAAAAAAATGCCCTCAGAAGAAATCATATTTCATATCCTAACATCATGTATGGTTGTAAAGTAGCAACAAAAAGTAAGTTATCATATTATTAAGTATTTTCGTGTCCTTTGATTCCCATAGGTACAAAGTCAGTTGTTTACTAATTGTGTCTGTAATTACAACATGCAAAAGGTTAATACTAAATATTCGACAACAATCAAATTAAGTTAACTACTCGATAAAATGCACTGTGTATCTCAGGTCATAGGAACGCGGCACATTGCATTTGCTAACTTATAACAAGTCACTAGTTACTTTTATATGTTGAAAACTCGAGATCGTTCACTGCTCGGATGTGTACGAGTCTTATATTAAGTCCATGGGCACATGATGGACACATGATCTCGATTTTCACTGACATACATGCATAATGTTTTTAAGTGGCGCACTTTAGAACTCTACATTGACCCTGTTTCTATGATCCAAAACACTCCTTAATATAAACACTCATATTTGTGACAAAAATTGAATCAATATTTGAAGGGTTGAAAATCTAAACTGTCTATGTGCCAAAAAATCACAAATCAATATTTTACGAAAAAACAGTCAAGTGCCAACCAAGCCTAACAATATCCAATTGGGTGCAAGTGCCTATTTCTATAAAATTTTTACACACACAGGATTAAAGTAGGCATGCGGTCTAAATGCTTTTGTTTTGCTATACCCGCAAACAATACGATTGGAACTTAGACCCTTTAGATTTTCAACCCTTCATTTATGATTATGACTATTAACCTCCCTACATGATAATTACAATCTTCAAGTTTGCCTCATGTCTTCAAAACCGTATGGTCGTTTTGCCTCAATACGTACGCAAATGCGGAGGCCAAGGCTATAACGTTCTAACTAATGAGACAGTTTCGTGCGTGCATGGTGCACGCATCCAATCACGCCAAACTGACGCAAATGCGCTTTTTCAGTTTGGCGTCCCCATATACGGTAGGTTTCACACACAACAGTGAATTGGAAAACGTGATTATGAACATACATTGCATTACTAGAAAACATCAAAATTGGACATTGAAGATAATTCATAATTATGACTATTAACGCTACCATACATGACCATTACAATCATCAAGTTTGCCTCATGACTTCAAAATCTGAACCATATGGTTGTTATGCTTCAAGGCATACGCGCATGCGCCGGCCGAGGTACCGCTCGTTCTAACTGATAAGACCGATTCGTGCGCGCATGTGCACGCACTAAATCAGGCCAATTTGACGCGCTAGTTCAGTTTGGCGTCCCCATGTATAGTAGGTTTTACACACCACAATGAATAATTGGAATATATTGATTTGTAAACGTTGAATTACTGGAAAACATCAAAATTGGACATGAAGTCGCTGTTAAAGATGGTGTACTTAAAACTTGACCACACCTGAGCCACGGATGCTAAGGTCTATCTGAAGCTGTTAGCTTTATACTGCTCGTAAATCTCTTGGAACATGCTGCGGCAGTTCATCTTGATCTTGAGTTTGGAGCAGAGCAGAAACACGCCAGAGAGCTTGCGGTGAAGTGAATATATTTCCTCGGGAGGTGGGCAGAGGCGGTGGGTCAGTATGGTGGGTATCAAGGCCTGGATACGACGAGTAGTCTGTTGGGTGCTGAAGTCAAACTCGCCAGAGCCGTCGCTGGTGAACACCTCACCCATTATCATAACCGTGTCGATGTGTGTCTCCTCCATTACCTGTAAGTGATAAGTTCGAAATTTAAATGACAGATACTTTGTGTTGCTTTGTATTGAAAAAACAAAGATGGCGGCGGTAGTTCCAACTTTTACCAAACGCCAGAAGATGCTTTTACCAACCTTGGATTCATATCCAGTCAAGAACTTCATTTCCCTTGACATCTCCAAGATGGCTTCTCGATCGCCCAGGGAGGCCGCGTGTATGATCTCGATGTACTGATCCATGAATTGCTGCGAGTAGTCGCGTGTGGCGCCAAAGTCCAGCAGGATCACCTGTCCGGGACAGATAAGAGTTTAGTCTTGACCGTTTCTGTTTGACCGACTACTTTCTTACCATACTAGCAGTGTGCCTAATGGGGTTTCGCGACGGCAATGACGAACTTTCATATAAACTTTCATCCCCTATTCAACTCCTTTAGGGAATGAATTTTTAAAAATCCTTCCTTAGTGCTCACCTTCGTTATAAAAGGAACTCATGTGCAACATTTCATGCTTTTAGACCGAGCGGTTTAAGCGGTGCGTTGTTTGTACTAATGTATGAATGAATTTAAGATTTCTATAAGTAGATTACCTGCTTGGTAGTTGGATTATAGAAGAAATTGGCCCAGTTTGGGTCGGTCTGCATGCAGCGCAGTACGAACATCTCGCGCAGGCAAAGTTGCATGATCTTGTGAGCGATGTCCACGCGCACCTCGTATTCTGCGTCGAACAACTTGTCCAATGGCACTCCGTCGATTAACTCTGTGGTTATAACCTCCGGACCGCACAGTTCATCTGGTGGTAGAGAACTAGGATCATTTATAGCCTGCACCACGATACTCTCTCGTTTTGACAATTCAAAAATATTCATTGTGTTATTCCGAATAATTTCCGGTTAACTTATCTCAGTGATAGGTTAACCTGATAGTTATGCATACAGTGAAATCGTTTGCTGCTCTTTTTTATGGTTGTTCTCATGAAAAAGGGCAATAGTTGAGCGAGCTGGTAGCCTGAACGAAAGTTAACACCTAAGTCTCTGTGTTGACAATTTAAAGCAGAAATAAATCGTTTAAGTATGTGATTTAGAGCCTAAAATACATGAACATTGTTGTTGTAGTTTAATGTGTTGTAGTTCTGTGGTTTTTATTGTTTGGTATGTGTTATGTACAGTCTTTTCACAGTGGCAGTAATCCAATAGCAACCTTATTTTAATGACAATAAAGATCACTGTAGTGTTGACCAAAATCGGAGGTTAAATAACTGTGAAAGAACTTAAAATATTGCCTATAAGTAGTATGTCCCTTACCGATGATATCAGGTACAAAGTACTCGGGATACGGAGCTAGCAGCCTCTTGAACTTCCTGGTGCAGTCGGCCTCGCGCAGGTAGTCCACCTCCCAAGACAACTCCTTTTTAGCAACCTCCACGATGTTGTCTATAAACATGCCCTTGGGGAAGATATTCCATACCTGGCAACATTATTATTTGTTAGGAGTGACTACCGGTATCTGAAAGTCTATTAAAAAATTAAACACGAAGTTCCAAGTTACGGAAATTAAAGGCGTGGTCGACATTGAATGATTCACATCATCCAATTTGACGGGAAATGTTGAAATAATTTCCAAAATAATAATAGCAGTTAGTTAAACCCTGTCATTATTATGACCCAATGAGTTTTAAAGAAAATTCAGCTTTATAAAGCGTCGTTTCTGTCAATCATTCCTGTCATGTGTGACCGCCCGCTTCTCAAGCTCGATGTATTACATTGATGGCACTACGGCAGCTAGTAGTACGGTATTTTTATCTCACGAAGCGACATGCGCTTTACATGTGGTTACCAAGTGTACAAACACGCTATGAATGTGTCGTCCCGGTACCGGACGAAACAATGGCGAAGTCAAAAGTGTGTGTGCGTATGCGTGTGTGTGTAATGTGCTGACGCTACCGGCCTTCACGCACACATTCACAGCGTGTTTGTTCACTTGGTTAACACAAGTAAAGCGCGTGTCGCTTCGTGAGATAAAAATATTAAAGTAGGTGATAAGTCGTACTTTCATCACTCCAACTAGATTGTCAATGTCGCTGTTGATGCCCTTAGCGACACCGGGGTACTGCACCTTGACTGCCACCTCCCTGCCGTCATGCATCACGGCCAGATGTACTTGACCTGAACAAAACACATCGGATGTAAGGACTGCGCCGCTGGTTTAATGGTCGCAAATGTGACTATTGAGCGTGGCTCCGGATCAGACAACTGAGTTATTATTATTACGTAATTTCTCAGCAGTAATAGGGATTTGTGTCTGGTTTATGTCAATAGTCTTGCTTAAATACTACATGGGACTTGTTACATAACTGGCGAAATATGGCTGTACTACATACGCCTTCGCCTTGAAATCAAAAATCAAAATATTTTATTTCACATAAGCCTACATGGGCAATTATGAAACTTCAGAAGCTAGGTGCGAGCTAGGCGGTACGAATTGGTCGCTTCTTATGAAAAAGGACCGGCAAAAAACTCCACGGTCCTTAGGATTACAACTATGTTGATGTTCATATGAATAAATATTTGTTTATTAAAAGAAGAGGGCAAAATTTTTCTTTAAAGCCAGGGAAGTAGTTCGGAAATCTTATGACTTCCATCCTAGTCTCACTATACAAGATACACATACTCAGAATAAACACTTACCAATAGAAGCAGCAGCGAACGGCTTGTCCTCAAAAAAGGCGACTCTAGTCCTCCACTGAGGACCCAGTTGGTAACTCATCACTTTTTCCACTTGCCAGGAAGGCATGAAGTCAGCAGACTGGCGCACACGTTGGAATATGCGCTGCAGTTCCGGAGAGATCATAGAGTCATCCTGGAGGCTTAGCAGTTGACCCAGTTTCAGAGCCGCGCCTAAAGAAATGAAGACGTTGAGATTCATAGATGTGCTATTGAGATTTTACACCTTATTTATAGTATTATTTATTTACAGTCTTATTTTTATTAGGAATTGAATAATGTGATGGCCTGGAGTTATAGTAATTAGTAATTAGGTAGATACCTCGAACTTTGCACAGCGTATCAACGATCCTCTCTGCGTTTGCCGGGGACATGAACGCATTGGGTGACTCATCGACCTGACCGGTCACTGACTGGAATGTGTTCCGAGCGTATTGGGCCACGGTCCCCACTCCCAAACCAGCGGCTAAGGAACCGAACGAAAACATACGGCCAAGGCGCGAAGACGGCACCACGCGTTCTTTCGAGTTCGCGCTTAGCTGAAAACATACATTATATGACAACTGCTTTTACTGAGACGTAAATAATGTAAGTAAAATGCTCTAAAAAGATTAAAACTGCACATTTATTCAAATTAAGTGGTACTTACAGAAACTCTAATCTTCTTCTTAGCCATAGGCTTCGGCCCCGTAAACCCTACATCTTTAGACCACGCAGAAGGCTCCAATGGGTCAGAGGACGACACGGCTTCGAGTAAGTTCTCCACCTTCTGAAGTTCTGCGTCTCGCATTCGCTTTTGCAAATTTTCTATGGGCGCCAAGATTTGTATAGTTGGTGAAACCGGGGATGGTGGATCCTTGGTTGTTGGCTTTACCGCGGGTTGTGGATCATCCATAAACTGAACCTTCTTCAAGGTGTCAAAGGTTCTGTTGAACTCCTTATTGAGCTCGTCGATCTCGTCTTTCATCTGCTGGTCCATCTCGGGTCTTGCTGCGTTATTACTTATGTTAGGGACATGCATAGTCGCGAAATGCTTAAAGCCATATGCGACTACTAGGGCTCTGTCCACAAACTCTCCAGCAGAAACAGGGTTGGGACTGTAGGTAAATAGGTTAGTCGGGCAGTTCAAAAGCAAAGGCTTCACGCTAGAGTTATTCCATATAAGACTTGACACTTCTTGCTGTGTTCTGACTCCCGCTTCCGCCACTAACCGAAGACCTCTCAAGACGCTTATTAAATCATTAATGTGAGACATAACCTGGAAGTAAATGTTAGTTTGGTTACATACATAGGTATACATAAATATACTTAATAAGTTAATAATAGTTTCGCCAATGAGTGCAGGGAGTATGGTTGTAAGAACAGATATCGTTTACACTAGGCACCTGTCCCACCACCGACGGAGAAGCGACTAGCCATCAACGACTTTCTAGCTCAAGGAACGTTCAAAACATTGTAGGTTCCGTGTAAGTAAGAGAGATACATATATTAATACACTCGCGGTCAAATAATACGGGTCGATGACGAAAATCCCTGTAACTTGCAAATTAATAATGGTACATGCATGAAACTAAACTTTATATTACAGAGAATTTTAATATCGTATGAAATAAAACCTTAAATGATCTACGACGTAATTAAAAAAAGTTAAAACTTTAAAAGCCTCAAATTTGGAAATAAATTCAATTCGCGGTTGTTTTACTTTTGTTCATTTTCTCACTTTTGTTTTCAATCTGTCAAATCTAAACGATAAAGGGCGGTCATAGTCAACTTTATCATAAAGTTGAATTACTATCATGTCGCTAACACCAGAAGAATGTACACTATCGTCACTATGTTAGAAGAAGGCTTCTAAGTCAGCGAAGTCAACAAGAACAATAGGCGTGTCACTTTCTACAGTGCAGCGAGTCATCCAACGTTTCGGAGAAACTGGGCAGAACATAAGAAGACCAGGAACCGGCAGACCGAGATGTACTACGGCTCGAGAGGATCGATTTATTGTTACGACCATGCTCCGAAATCGTCACCACACGGCAGTTGGAAGTTGAGGTAATCAACTTCGGGAGACCCGTAGAAACGACGTAAGCGAGCGGACTATAAGGCGGCGGCTTCTTGAAGCTAATTTGACCCCACATAGACCCGCAAATGGTCCAAAACTTGAAAGGGAACATCGGATAAGTAGCCATATTACGTTACGTCTGCGAACACGCACAATGGGGAGACGAAGAATAGGTAAGAGTAATGTTTTCTGACGAATCCATATTTATGCTGTATTATGCACATGATGGGCGGCGAAGAGTCTACCGACGGCCAGGGGAACGTTTTATTCCAGCTTATTTTGAGGAAAAAGTGCCGTTCGGCGGTGGATCCGTTATGGTTTGGATTGGAATCTCTTCAG
The DNA here is from genome assembly GCA_947568875.1 of Fissipunctia ypsillon. NCBI lineage: Eukaryota > Metazoa > Arthropoda > Insecta > Lepidoptera > Noctuidae > Fissipunctia > Fissipunctia ypsillon. The sequence goes on from OX387643.1 coordinate 30,470,443, forward strand.
AGAGTGGCACGGAGTTAGTGCTGATAGAAAATGGTACGCTAACTAGTGTAAGATATGTGCAAGGAATTCTTAATGAGCATGTCGGCCCATAATTAATTAATTCAATTCAATCTGCCTAGCCTTTTCCCAACTATGTTGGAGTCGGCTTCCAGTCTAACCAGATGCAGCTGAATACCAGTATTTACATAGAGCGACTGCCTATCTGACCTCCACAACCCAGTAACTGAGTAATACGATACCCCTTGGTAAGACTGGTTGTCAGACTTTCGGGCTTCTGACGACCTGTAACGACTGTCAAAGATCTACGAATAACAGCCGGGACCAACAGCTTAACGTACTTTCCGAGGCACGGAGGAGTCTCGGTATGTAAAGATGGTCACCCATCCACGGACCACCCCAGCAAGTATAGCTTAACCTGAAAGATCGACCAGTGCGGCTGTTATTACTAAGCTACGACTAATTAATATGAGTGAAAATTCAATATTAATGCATGACAACGCCAGGACACATACAGCTCAAATTGTAAATGAGTATTTTCAGGACTTTGGCATCAATTGCATGGAGTGGTCCGCGGGAAGCCCGGACCTTAATCCAATTGACCACACTTGGGACTAGCTTGGGAGGTGTGTAAGAAATCGAAACCACGCCCCAGCTACACTTCGAGACCTGAAACATGCTTTAGTGGAAGAATGGACCAATATCCCGCAACATCATATAAGAAAATAAACAGCATGCCTAATTACCTGGCAGCTGTGAGACGAGCCCGTGGAGGCAATACAAAGAATTAATTTTGTTTTAAAGTTCGTTTTTGTGTTGTATTTGAAGTATCAACCATTATCTTTTCAACGTAAAAATTATTAATATTTTGTTTTTTTTATGTAGGTAATTTTGACAATTAAACTAATAATGTTTCCAACACTTGGTGTTGTTTTATTAACTGGTAAATTATCTACAACCTACAGTTTAATTCATGCCGCTAACTCGAGTAATTTTAGTTTTTCGTACTGACCCGTATTCTTTATCCGCGAGTGCAGTTGTTCGCCGACTAATCACACCACTGCGTCGGCGAGTACTCGTTTGTCGCAGCGGCAAGAGCTATCAAACAGAGTACTCGCTCAACGACGCTCGCTAGACGGGCAGAACACTAGCTGAGAGACATACGCTTGGTACATGTGCGTACCAGGCAGAAATCGCTCGTCGCCATCGCGCACTCGCTGCTCGTTTATTGGTTGCTAGCTATACTCGCATCTCGTTAATAGCCGGCGGTGGGACAAGTGCCTCAAGATCATGTTTACGAATAGTGGAAATAGTTTAGATTTTTTTAGATTACCAAGTATTTTTTCCAATTAAAATATTATTATAGCGCAGGATATTATTAAGTTAAAAAGTGCATTTTTCTCCTATAAACATAGTGACATTTTTAAAATGTTATTATTGCAATATTATGTGCCTACAACATCGAAATTAAATAAAGTACCTACTCTTAGAGTAATTTTCAGTGTATTTTCAACCTCCTGCCTGAAGCCCAATTTTCGTAATTAAAAACGTTCAAAATCGAGTCGCAATCTCATCTCAGCGACTATCAATGTTAAAAATGTAGGGAAATTATAGGTATTTTTGACATATTCGAGACTGAGATCAGACTGTGAACGTTCTTAAAATTACGGGAATTGCCCCTCTGATCTCTGTCTCATTATGTCAAAAATACCTATAATTTCCCTACATTTTTGACATTTGATTGTCGTTGAGATGAGATTGTGACTAGATTTTGAACGTTTTTAGTTACGAGAATTGGGCTTTAACTAAATTTCACAATGATGACGCGGTTATGACTGGTTATGACTGCCGTAGAGGAGTTTTTCGAAAGTCAAGAAAAAAAATTTTTTTTTTCGCAAGGAATAAGAAAGTTAGAAACGCGTTATTCTAAATGCATTGCATTGGAGGGAGATAATGTAGAAAAATAAAATATTTTTGTTTCATTTTAACTCTTAATTGATATTTAATTAAATAAATGGAAGCTAATAATATTGAAACATAAAACCTAAAACCTAAGTAGTATTATTAAGATGAATGTCAATCATTTGTCAAATTATAATAGTAAATGTCAGTGTGAATCTTTAAAGTTTAGGCTGTCATTCACAGAATAGAATCATTTTTCTACAAGCCATTTGAATAATATCGGTTGCAGACCAAAAGCTAAGCTAAGTTAGTTTAGCTTAGCTCACATAGCTTGCGTAGTTTTCCATACTTGTGTGCAGATCGCAAACTATGACACAAGTATGAAAAATTACCTCAGCTATGCGAGCTAAGCTAAACTACCTTAGCTTAGCTCTTGGTCTGCAACCCGCTTCAAGCTGTTTTGAAACGATTGATTGGCAGTTCCTTAAGCGATTTTGGTAATTTATTAAACCAGAGGTTGCCCATAAAACGAGGTCCAAAGGAAAATTTTAGAAGCCTCTCTTCAAGGGCTTCCCGAAATGCCCCCATGTTATGTTCAGCGATTATTTATAGTATAGGAGCTAGACGGTTTTTAATATTTTTTGGGAAATTCTCACTTGACTTCAGACAATGAATCCGAAAACAGAATTCCTCTATAGCACAGTGCCATATTTAATATTAGAAGCTAGGTTACCATGATACGCTAAGAGGGCTTTTTAGGTTGGCTACTTTACAAAGTCTCCACAAGGCAAAAGCGAAACGATTAATCTTATTTGTGACTTTAAGCAGTGGGGTATCCATGTGCAGCCACGGTATTTAGTATTTTATGTTTAGTTAATAACTGGGTCATACGATAATGCATTATCTTCTCAAATGCCTTATTTAAAACATGTATTAAGGCGATTAGCCTATAATTGTTTATACCTGTTACATCACCTTTTTAAAAATTGGTTTCATAATGGAGGGTTTAATTTATCAGGGAAAGTGCCGTGAGAGAGTGACATATTAATAAGGTATGTTAATATTGGTGTAATTAAAGCTGCAGTGCGTTTTAAGATAGGCGTCGGAATCTCATTATATCCCAAAGAAGAAGTATTGTTTAATGACTGTATAGTTTTAAATGTTTCTTCATCACTAACTCAAAATCAAGAGTAGCCGCCTGTGCAACTGAAAATCGATACACGACACAGCGAATGCGAGTAGGCTGAATAGATAGTCGCACTACTTGCTTCAGCAGTCACAAACAGCGAAATCGCCCACGCTTAAGTATCCAATGTGCGGCCAGCCTTAGTTCCGAGAATCCGGTCGCGCCGATCGGTTAATCACGCATGCGCGCTGCAGCTGTCCTGCACTGGGCTTAAGCCGAGGCGGCGCATACATAATTACGCCGACCCTAAATGCAGCTCCTATTATGCAAGCTGAACTTGCTAGATAACATCATATCATCATAATGTATAAACTGATTACCTATCTCACATATCAAATAATATGACTCCTCAGAGACAGTTCTCTAAGATTCTGGATCTAGTTTTACAGGCCGCTAGCATTGTTTGCTAGTTATTAGTCAATAATGTGTATCCATGTTCTTGGCCTGTAAAACCAAATTCAGAATCTGAGAATAGTTCTAAATCCATTGTGCTAGCTAGTAAGAAGGATTTTAAAGTGCAAAGCCCTTATGTAACAGTACCTATATAATGTGTCTTATATGCACACTAATTAGGATTTTATTCTCATTATAGGAAGCACTTGAAATGCTAATAATATTTAATACTTGGGACTAGCTTGGGAGGTGTGTAAGAAATCGAAACCACACCCCAGCTACACTTCGAGACCTGAAACATGCTTGTAACTACATTATCCAGCTTGAGATTAAGATTCCAAACTAACAATGAAATTGGTCAAGCTCTTGATTTATTTGGATTAAACCTTAAACCTACATTCTGCCGGTCACATGGTTATGTACACCCACACAATCAAAAATGCTTCATTCCGCAGGCAATGAATTTCCAAGTATTTCATTGTAAGTACTTGCAGAATAATCTTATAAACACATGAATTAAGAATGACAGAAAACTCCCAGTAAATGTTCTATAGAAATATACTTTGCCAGACTCACCCACTAACAAATTATTATTACTATTACAATTATTCTCCAACTGCTGTTTGTCTATTTGCACAACATTTTCAATATTCACTATTGGTCGAGGAGGAATGGCAATAGGGACATTAATTATTATTATAGAAATCTCAATCATTTTAACTGGTTGCTCCTCAGGCGGGGCCATAATGGAAAAATTATTGATGTATAGGTGGGCTGAATACTATTGGAAATTAATTTGCTATTTCCTCAAACTAAATATAAAATAACTTGATTTACACTTGAACTTGATTAATCCCAATACAACATTACAATTAGAACACAATTAAGATGAGATTTGGCAAATTTCAGAGCAAAATTATGCAGCAGCACTGCTAATGCAACTCCTAAAAAACTACTTGTAAAATCAATACTGCCCGAGTGAGTGAGCAGGTAAATGACATTTCCCTTTTATTTAATGGCCATACCATGCAGATGTTATCTCCCACAGATGCACACAGACTAGGTAGGGCTTGGCTGCACTGTAGGAAATGGTCACCCCATTTTAGGGGTAAATATTGTATACAAAGGTTATGTTTGAGAAAAGTATTTGACAGCACAGTTCTGAATGCAGTTTTTAAATAACATTATTTTTTTTAGTAACTCTAAAAGCCATTTTATAAAAATTATTTGGTTAAAGAAAATAAACTGTGCCGAATAGATACTGCACTAAAAATGCATAATTTTGAAACATAGTTTATCATCCTTTTTTTATGGATCTGGGGTGGCAAATGCCACCTCTGCTAGTGCAGAGGTTGCATTTGCCTCACAAAAAATTGATTTATTTTCCTTTCTTTGCATTTTATAGCGTAGGCGCCAGCAAGTTTTCAAGGTTATAGTAAATATTGCATAACTTCTTTGATGGAAAATTTTGTCATAGTTCTTAGTTAAATTACATAATTATAAGTAAGTTCTCTGCGAAAATATATTTTTTATTGAAAAATGTCACTGCATACATCTGCATGCCTGTACGCCCGTAATAATGAAACTGATTAGTTACTTACTGTAATTAGACTGCAACCGTATACCGCTGTATATGAACAGTTATTGAAATTTGGTATTACTGACCATTCATTCTTGCTAATAAATACTTGTTGGGTTATAACATTTTATTTACGCTCAAATTTTTACAAACATTCTAATTCTAATACAAACTAAACGTCACTCTCTCTCACTCACAGACACCACTCAGTGTTGCCAACTAAAGCTAAATGCAAAAAGAATTTTCAAAATCTGTCCACAATTTATTGAAGAAAATATCGATGGACATAATAGGTATAGTATAAAAATATATACCTATACAGTCGAATTGATAGAAGTCTTTTAAAAACCCCTCAAATCGCCACAATGGGGTTAATACTGCCACTTCAGACGTTGCTTCTATCACTAGTCCCAGAATTGGGCAGCTAGCTGTCCCTGTCCATACATTTTTTTTGTAAACAAGTGACTTCTTTTACGCATAATTAATAAATATGCCTGTTGCGCAGTTGTTGACCGAAAAAATACGGGGACCCATGTATTTCCCAAAAATATTAAAAGACGAAAACTGTGGGAAAAAAGTTCTCCGGAGAAAAAATGCAATCGCGATATTTTTCCGAGGCTATTGTGCTACCTTTGTTGACCAGAAGACTTCAAGGGGAAAATTCGTATACAGGAGATGCTCCCAAGATAACTAAGTCTGTTTTCATTACCTACAGGCACTTGTGGTATTATATTAATGGTGTGTTGTGTATATATTATCATAATAGATCAATGCTAGAAGTTTTCCAGGACAAGATAAAGACAGGACGTAAAAATCACTCTAGAGTAGGTCTTCAACTTCATCAGGTTATTTCTGTCATACGCGTCCAATCTTCACCAAAAAATGAACATAAAGTTATATATTTTATTAAATTATAAATGCCAAAGTGAGTTGATTTCCTTATTTATTTGTTTGTTATTTACGCTTTCACGCTAAAACGGTTGAACGGATTTAGATGAAATTTGGTATGTGGGTCGACCATGACTTAGGTTAGAACATATGACACTTTTTTCCCCGATATTCTCACGGGATCGGGACATGTGGGTGAAATCGTGGGGCGTAGCTAGTATATCCTAACTAATATTATAAATGAGAAAATGAGTTTGTTTGTTTGTCACGCTTTCACGCTAAAAGTGTTGAACGGAATTAGATGAAATTTGGCACATGCGTAGACCATGACCTGAGTTAGGACATAGGATCCTTTTTATCCCGATATTCCTACGGGATCAAGACTTGTGCGGGCGAAACCGCGGGGCGCTGCTAGTCACCTATAAATTACATAATATTCATATTTTCTTTACGCTAAGTAAAGTTAGTAAGTTCACTTCCCTTTTCCTGAGCTTGTCTTTAAACAGTGCTACACTTCAAGCTGCTCAGTAATCCTTACGTACACCCTTTGCTTCGTGTACGTTAATACGTCATATGTCACGCGGTTTACGGTTCTTTATTAATAAATTATATAATTATTCAACAAAGTATTTTTCGTTTTCTTCGGATGGTTCTGACTTTTAAAATCATACATTAAGACATAAAGTTGATAGATTAAAATTTTTATGCAAGATTCACCATTTCGTTGCAATGTGATTGTGAATAGGCACCCTTTTTTTGTGGATGGGAAATCATCAAATGACTTCTCCCGCTCTGGGCGGAGCGGGAGGGCGTGTCAGACTTTTACTGACTAAAACCCACCCATGTTCCTTCTGTTGCCTGTGCCAGGGCCACGGTAACTATTTCGAACATCCCGCAACCCCGGCTGGAGGCACCCTAATTGCGTAACACACTATCAATCAGAATCTGAATGTTTTTGAAGCATACTGCTAATCCATTGCTTCATATATTCGAAAAAATTGTCTGCTAAACAAGGTAAATAACACAATGAATGTTGTTGAACTATCAAAATGAAATCGAATCCCATTGTAAGGGTGTTACGCAATTAGGGTGCGGATCATCATAACACTTTTTTCAGCATTTCAATAGGTAACCTATTACGCAAATAATTTTTGACAGTATTAAAATAGAGAAGAATTATTACTATTATTTTACTACATAAAACAATGTGGTCAGAAAAAAAATCATTAAGCCATAAAAAAGTATTGTATTTATGTATGTATGTAGGTATGTATTTGAATTACGTGTTATGTTCACGTCCTTCATTAATTTGTATTCTCTTGTATTTTATTTTATTGTCGTTAAATAACTTTGTTTAAATTTTACTTTTAGTTTATAAGCAGCTTAAATAACTTTGTTTAATTTTTACTTTTAGTTTATAAGCAGCTTCTGTTCAATGTCTTATTTCTTTAAATGTTATGTACACCTATAATTTGTGTATACATTAGCAGTAATACTATCCTAAATACTCTTATAAAACAATGTTGAATGTATATGCTGTTGGTGTTCTTTAATAAATAAATAAAAAAGTCCGAATTCTTAGTAACGAGCGACTCTGGTACTGTACAAGATATTCAACAAACAAATACAAAAAGTCCCTAAAAAATCTCTTATCTTACTTATTTACCCCCTAAATTTGGGGAGAAAACCCCTGAGTTGGGAACCCAGCAGTCACAGTAATGTCTGACTGTCAGACAGACATTCGCTCTCTTGATTTGATGTCAATCTTATTTTCATGATGAGTATTAGGCTTTTGTCGCATTTCTGCTTGGTCTATTTTGTTATTGGGTCTCAACGAAATATCTTTGTACAATGCATAACACAAATTCGCATTTCGCATTGCACGGGGAAATAAAAACAAGACAGGATTGAACAAAATCATTTTTTATTCTTAATATTAATGCACAAAAATAAATATCGAATTAAAAAATAGGTTGACAACAAAAAAAAAATTAAAGACAAAACGAAACCTTTTTATTTTATTTAAACAAAGCCGTCCTTTAGAACAAATAAAGAAAAATCTAATATACAAAACATACCTACACGGAAATAAATTAATGTTCACACTTTTTCATTACTGTATTGGTAATACAATAAGTATAATAATTAGTATGCTATAATTATATACTTAGTCTGGCCATAAATACAGTGGATTTCATTTATTACGACCTTGGTTGTAGCGACCATTTACCTATAGCGACGTTAAATCTAAGTCCCTTGAATTTAAAGCATACTTTAGTACAAAATTCATGTGGCTATTGGATGTAACGCCGAGTTCGGGTGTAGCGACTGTTTTTAATGAATCATTTGTAACAAATTCCTAGAAATCCCATGCAGATATTGCGACCGGAGTCGGCCGCCAAAGACACAAAGATTTTTTTCTTTCACAAACATTTCTTATCTTTTGTTTACATCCATTGCACACAGATGGTCAGCAAGTGTGGAGACCTTTACCTTTTGTTTATAGATATCAACTAAGTAGGTAGGGGAAGCGTGTACGTTTCGGAGCTTTTATGGTTCAGTTACAAAGTGATATTCTGAGTAGCAACTGGGTTTAGTAAACTTTTGAATAAGTATGGCTGCTAGACGCACATTCACTGTTAAAGAAAAGGCGGAAATCATTTCAAAATTGAAAAACGGTGAAAACAATGCTGATTTGTGCAAAGAGTACAAAGTTTCCCATTCAACAGTATCTACGATGTGGAAAAACCGTGATAAAATATTAGAATGCTTTGAATCCAAATCCTTAAAAATTAAGAAAAACCGCAAACCGACGCATCAAGATATCGAAAATGCCCTTCTAATGTGGTTCAAAGCCCAAAGAAGCCAAAACGTACCTTTGAGCGGTCGTCTGCTGCAAGAAAAGGCTAATCAATTTGGCAGACTGTTTGGAAAAATGGATTTTGAGTGTTCGGAAAGCTGGATATACCGATTTCGTCAACGACACGATATTGTAGTAGGCAAAGTTTGTGGAGAAGCCGCTAGTGTATCGCAAAGTGACTGTGACAACTGGCTAAAAACAGTTTTCCCAAAATTGACTGAAGGTTATACTGATAACGCTGACGAGACAGGTTTGTTTTTTAAGTTAACTCCTGACAAAACCTTGAAATTTAAAGGGGAAAAGTGCGTTGGTGGAAAATTATCAAAAGATAGAATCACCGTGCTTGTTGCATCAAGTATGGCAGGGGAAAAAAGAAAATTATTGGTCATAGGCAAGGCAAAAAAACCCAGATGTTTCAAAAATGTTAAATCTTTGCCAGTTGATTACGAAGCAAACAAAAAGGCCTGGATGACTTCAGAGATTTTCGAAAAAGTTCTACGCAAATGGGACTCCCAGTTAAGAAATAACAAAAAGAAGATCATTTTATTTATTGACAATTGCCCAGCTCATCCTAAAATAGAGAATTTGACCAACATAAAACTGGCATTTTTACCACCAAACACTACATCAGTGATTCAACCGATTGATCAAGGGATAATTAAAACCCTCAAAAGTCATTATAGGAAGATTTTAGTACAGAAAATGATGAACGACATTGAAAACTCGGCAGGCCCGTTTTCCGTTAATATTTTAGATGCCATTGAAATGGTAACTACGGCATGGGCTCGGGTGACTCCAGATACGATCAAAAAGTGTTTTCTACACGCTGGGTTCCGTAAATCTTCGGCTATCACAACAATTGACGACGACTCCGATGATGAATTGGACATACCATTGGCACAACTGACTACAGTATCATCAAGCGGAACAAATGTTGCGGACTGGGCAACATATGTTGATATTGACAGTCAACTTATCACTACTAGCGATTTGTCCGATAGTGAAATTGTTGAAACTGTTGTTCCATCACATACGACGCAAGATGAGGAAAATGAGGAGGAAGAAGAAGATTGCAAGGAAGGTGAGATTCCTACAACTAAGGATGTGTTAGGTGTTGTAACAAAGCTTAAAAGATACTGTTTATTTGGTGATGGAAAGGATATTATAGATATTGAAGAAGTAATGAAAATAGAATACACCCTACAGCGTACACTAGCACAAAAAAATAAATTGAAGCAAACTAATATTACACATTTTTTTAAATGTACCGGTGAATAACTATGTGTGCAAATATTTTCAATAATAAATGAATATAAACTACACATGTGTACGTGTCTGTATCTCTTTACCTTTACCTGTAACGACTTCCGGATATAACGACGAAAATAGAGTGGTCCCTTCATTGTCGTTATACCCGAAATCCACTGTACTGTTAAAATTAAAAATAAACAAAATATTACATTTGAATTTGGAATCTGTCGTTTTTGTAACGATTGTTTCTCATTTTGGCGCCAATACATTGTACAATATTTTGCGATATTAAAATGGAGTGGGTGATAAAGAGAACCGAATCGCTATGACTGCATTACACAAAGTAGGTATGGAGCCAAATGCAATTTTTAAAACTCTCCATACGCTTGGTATTATTAGTAAAATGTTTGTGTACCGGGCTATTATTATGTACAATGAGACCTCCTCGGTTTGTGACAGAAAAAGATCTGGCCGTAAACGTTGTACGAAAAAGGTGGTCAAAGCAGTAAGGGAAAGAATTCGAAGAAATCCTGTCCGAAAGCAAAAGATTTTATCTCGGGAGATGAAGATAGCACCTAAACCATGCCGCGTATTTTAAAAGATGACTTAGGACTTGCGGCCTATAAGAGACGTACTGGTCATTTCTTAACTGATAATTTAAAAAAGAACAGGGTGGTAAAATCGAAACAACTACTGAAGCGGTACCGTCACGTCGGGTTACTTTGACTCTAGGTATACTTTGGCCCAAATAAATCTAGCCTTGATGTTTGAAATTCCCGCCATGTCGCGACCACAAAACCGAACGTCGTATTCCTTCGGTAACTAATAGATAGCGATATAGACGCGTACTTGCGGAACTGTTGTGTGGATCTAATGACACTAAACATTTGTCTCGATTTGGGCCAAGTTACACCCGAGTCAAAGTAACCCGACGTGACGGTACGCAAAGGGAGGTCACATAAAATTTTGTTTACGGATGAGAAAATTTTTACAATTGAGCAACATTTCTTTGTTTCAGTATTTATGGCAAGACTAGGTATTTAATGTGCTTCACGTGGGCGACGCATGCCGTAATTACAGAAACAAAAAACTATTGTCTCGCGTGGATCCGCGTTTCCGGCAGTCGAGTCGTTAGCGAGTAAAAGCTTCTGTTATAAAGAAAACCTAATTGCATTTCTAAACAATAAAACGATAGATTGTTTAATGTTCGCAAATTTGTTTTCGTATGTCGTTCAATTGCCAGTACTTATAGTCTGGTACCCTTTTACCAAAATAAACACGATATAATGCGGGTTAGCTTCCCTTCACGATGATTTATGCAAGCAAAATGTATAAGTATACTTAGGTATATAACGTTAGGTAGAGCGAAAAGTCACTAAGTCCAAGAGTTAGAAGTTTTTCGCAAATATCTCGCTGGTGGTGGCTTAAGTGTTGGATCATTAAGTTCTCTTCAAAATAGTTGAGCTGAATGGTGCTGATCCATGCATCATGTTCGTGAACGGGCGCCGTCAGTAGGGACTGGTCATGTTTTAGCTGCCACGGCTTATTTTAATTTTTGAATCGTTTTTGGTTTTTACCTTTTTGTTGCGGACGCTGTTAAGGTGCACGTCTTTCTACATTGTTCTCACACACTTAATTTCAACATGAATGATGTAACCAACATTTTGTAACAATATTTTGATTTAAAAGAGTGTCCGTGTAGTTTCTTGCCCGTTCTCCTCCATAGAGATCTACGCTTTGGAATGGGCAGCTAGCTTCAACTTTCTGACTAACTGACCGACTCTTTGACAATTCAAAAGTGCCTGTAATTGGTTTATTTGAAATAAATGCTTTGAGTTTGATAGTTCTTATATTATAAAATTTATTTTATTTCCTTTAAAATAAAGCTAAAAACAAAGCCAAAATTATGTCGATTCATATGTATTTTCAAAAACTTAGTGCTTTATCAATTTTGACTTCTACTCTCAGAAAATTAAAATTTCACCAAGGTTGAAAGTTTTATTCGATTCATAGGTTAAATTCTCCTTTAACTCTCATTTCTCATTTCGCAAGTCTGCTCGGATAAATTTCTTAAGAAATAAGCAGTACCTTTGTGCTCAATAGGTACTTTCTTATAATATGTTGTCTATGTATCTATTTTACTGTGTACATAAAGAATAAAATAAATAAATTCTATTATAACCTTTCTAATGAAAGAAATATATAATAATACACTTTTTGTATTATATTTTCGATTATTTTTTCACTTGTGACCAAAGCTTGTGATTATAGCTTACCATAAAAGCCGCCATTTTTGACCGAGATATCCGTTTCGGTGATATATCAGTCGCTTTACAGAACTTATGCTAGCGCATTGAAATGTTTTGAATAAAATGTCACATCTAAACATATTATCATAAAAGTAGATTTTATAACGCTCAGCAGTTTTATTAAAATAATAATTTAATAACACATTTGCGACATTATGTATAAATGCATGAAGTAGGTACTAACAAGCCTATCAAGCTTCGCTCGCCCACGTTTATCATAAGACTTATCCCATACGATGTAGAGTATATTAAAAAAGTATTTACTATGTTACGTACCACATAGATCACATAAATAAATATACCTCCCCTTACCTTTACCTTGCCTTTATATGGTGCCATTTAAATACTTACAATCACCATTGTCCAATCAGCACCCTAATTACGTAACCCACTTTCAATCACAATATGAATGATTTAAAGGATATTGCTAAAACATTTGTGTTCGAAAAATTTGTTTACTCAACAGCGTAAATAACGCAATGAATGTTACTGAACTGTCAAAATGAAAGCCACTGCTACTGTTAGTGAGTTACGCAATTACCCCGCTGAATACCACCCCCAAAACCAATTACTTATCTGAGCCGAAACAGTTATTGAGGCAGGCTAGTTATGACCGCAAGACCACTAACATAACATCCATAAACCATCGACAATGATATTTCTAGAAAGCAGAAATACCTCACCAAGATAAGTATGCATTTAAGAAAGTTTAGAATCGGATTATACTACATTACCGTTAAAAACACATTCCATCAATAATAATTATCGTAATTATCGTGTCGTATCCATCAATAATTGAAATGTTCTTACATCATTATCAATATTATCATAAAACATCAAATTTACTGTATCCTAATATAAATGGTTAAATTTAGGGATTAAACTCCGTTGCAAGGTACGGCTCTGACTGATCGTAATACATTCATAAATGATAGCAAATTACAAAAGGTTGTATACGTTGCCTCACGGTACTCCTAAGTCTAGCCAGTCTAGACAATCAGATTTCTCTCAATTCTACTAATAGTCATAAAAGTTGCAATACAATTATTATTTTAGGATGACGATTATAGTCATGTCCCACTGGAAGGTAAATATAGGCCACATATCAATGTTATAACCAAAGAACGGATAATCGGATGCATATTTACTTAAAGTTAAGTTTTCACTAATAAATTATGGAAGCGGCTTCTTATTTAATATCTTACTTAGTATAAAATCCGGGATTCCAGAAAATCCGGGAATGCACAACTACGAAGTCGTTTCGATACCATGTATCCGAACATGGTATCGAAACGACTTCTTAAAACATTTGTCTCTCAAGGCACCGAGTTGTTTGTCGCTATATGGAGAAAAGAAAGAAAACTACTTATCTTGACGTTTGCTAGTTTGACAACCTACTTACATAGCCTAGTATTCGATTCTATAGTCAAAAAGTACTAAATTTATCATTCGCGAGATTTTTACGATCGATAATAAAGTGCGTTCCATATTAGACAACACCTTAACGTATAGTACTCCAAAGTCAATCCCGGATTCCCGGGATTTTTTTGATACAAAAGTGCATTCCATAATAGCCAACCACTCAAATTTAGATAATATCCTATCACTGGTTATAACAGACAATAATTAGTGTACTTAGTCTACATACATTATATCCAGGCAGCATCTGGCTCCACAGTCATAATTATTAATATCAAACTACTAAAATCTGCTGACCGTAAGGGTCGCGAAAGGTCATAAACCAGAAACTACAATATCATGGATTTCCAAACCGATGGCCGCAAACTTACAATGACCGTGTCGGGAAAACTTCAGTAAAAGTTCCACAATACTGAAATGACGTGTAAGTCCGTCATACAAATGCTTTACATGTGGAATCATGTCTCTTCTCACAAAACATACTTTAAAGAGAAGTGTCCGTTCTTCTATTAAATGCAGGAAAGTTTCCGGATATGTCACTCCGTCAATTTACGTAGGACATATCTTCGAAATAACCTCTACTATTATTACGTAATAATACGTGGCATTGTTTCCTTCTACGAAACAATATATAGGTAAACACGGCGGAGTACCGTGGTATGCGTATCGATGGCGCGGCCACGGCGTTTTTTTTTTTTAAAAAAAACCATGCCAAGATTTTGTAAAAAAAATTGTAAAAGTTGATTGCCAAAACCATAAATTTATCAAATTTGCAATTTTTTACAAAATCTTGGCATGTTTTTTTTTTTAAATAACGCCGTGGCCGCGCCATTGAAACATACGTACCGTGTTACAAATTACTAGAGTACATTGTGACTGCGGATATACGATAAATAAACGAAAAAATACGATATCAATTTTGAAATATCACCACTTAAGCTCTTCATTCTGCTCGGATGATCGACTGAGAAGCTGACTGTTAAGCTAGTTGACAGTTTTTTAGGATACCGATTAAAAATGTTGCTTGTGGTCTATTTTCCTTAAAACATGAATAGTTCATTAAAATATTAACATTGAAAATACTAATTTTTCATTTATAAAACTCAATTTAATTTTCATAGTCAAAACGGGGCATACTGAATTGACGGCTCGAGTGATGTCATCATCTTTAGGGCGGAGTTCACCGACTTTTAAAATCAACTGATTAGATAAATCAATCAGATGTCTAATTCTCGTAATTAAAAACGTTAAAAATCTAGTATCAATCTCATCTCGGCGACAATCAATATCTAAATCTTGTCCAAAATGTAGGGAAATTAGTGGTATTTTTGACAGATTGAAATTGTGATTAGACTACGAACGTTCTTATAAATACAAGAATTGCCCCTCTGTTCTTTCCTTAGAAAATTTGACATAAACCAACTGATAAAATACCTAACCGATGGTTTGAATATTGGTGAACACAGGCGTAAGTCGTTAAATCTGTGACATGCGAAAGATTGTCAAATAAGCTCCGCTGTAAAACAAGTAAAAACAAATTCAGTGTTTCCACCCTCTGATCTTCGACTTCCCCTGTGATGTTTAATATCGATTCAAATAATCGATTATTTATTTGTAAGTTTTTGTTTTCATGAATATGAAAAAGTTGAATAATCGATATCATCGATTATTACTCGTTGAACCAAATTAATTAATAGCGATTTCAAAATAAAGGAGCGATGACAGTGATCGAAATATCTAAAACGCAAGTGGAACGAACACCCTCGCGCACATGTGGGAGTGGCGCGAGGAGGCAGGACGCCGGGGCGTAACTCTGTTGCCGCGAGAAATCGTGGCACGGCGGACAGAGCTCCGGCAGGATCTCATGGCGGCATGGAGAGTGCGATTGTCGCAACCCAGCGCTGGGCACGCCACAATTGCGGCGATAAGTCCCCTCTTTGAGGAGTGGCTGGAGAGGCGCCACGGCGTCCTCACCTTCCGCCTGACGCAGGTCCTCACCGGACACGGGTGCTTCGGGAGGTACCTGTTCCGGATAAGGCGGGAGGAAACGCCCGGGTGTCACCACTGTGTGGATCGCCCGGAGGACACGGTGGAGCATACGGTGGAGGTCTGCCCGGCTTGGGCGGAGCACCGCCGTGTCCTCGCGGAAGCGATCGGCGGCGGCGATCTCTCGCGTCCGGCCCTGGTCCAGGCCATGGTACGGAGCGAGAGTGCATGGGAAGCCATTACCTCCTTCTGCGAAGCAGTAATGCTCGTGAAGGAGGAGGCGGGACGCGTGAGGGAGAGGCAAGCTTTGCACCCTCACGCCCCTAGTCGCCGCAGGAGACGCCCTGGGCGTCGGGAATTGGCAGCCGATTCCCGGCCACCGTAGGCGCGGGCTTGCGGACGGCGAGCAATGGGTAGCTCGCCGTCTGGTAAGGACCAGGCCCGAGTCGACGGCGCGTCGTGTTCCACGCGCGCCTCAAAGAGATGTCAGCACTATTGACGGGGTCCGCTAGGGCCGATGCCAGCTAGGGTTGCGGGATGTTCGAAAGAGTTACCGTGGCCCCGGCACAGGCAACAGAAGGAACACGGGTGGGTTTTAGTCAGTAAAAGTCTGACACGCCCTCCCGCTCCGCCCAGAGCGGGAGAAGTCATTTGATGATTTCCCATCCACAAAAAAAAAAAAAAAAAAAACAAAAAAAAAAAAAAAAAAGTGGAACGAACACTCAATAGCTCGTTTGTAAAAAAGCACTTGACGTTTTCGTTTTGATATTTCTTTAAATCATATATTTCAATTTTATCTGACTATTTCATAAATAGACACGGGAATGCTATTTACTTTAAAAAAATATATCCTGAGGTGGGAACCCTGAAACAATGTTATTTTGTCAAAGTGACATTATGACTAAAGATCGTGACGTTTCGCGTTCTGATTCGCGTGCAATGTCACGTGACCGATGGCTATATTTTTACGTAATTATTGCTCAAAAATAATAATTAATATAAAATCATTTCCAAACTAAGTTGAGTTTTGATATTTTTAGCTCACAACATTCTACATAATAAAATTCTGTATTTTTCATATGTCAACTAGCCTATACCAGCCTAGTAGTTTCTTAAGTCATCACCAAAAAATAATCACATAAAAGCACTTTACAAATGCTCTAAGCCTAGTCTATTTCGACCAAAACGGCTTCGTTTTGATTCTTGGGTGCATTGATACGATTAGCATGTAAGCCATGGATGGGTACGACGATACATAGTCGTAAGGGAAAGCATTATTCTTGCTTTTCGGCCTCAAGACGTTCCATTATGATGGCGAAGTTATTCTCTGGCAACGGGGTGCAGTGCGATGATTTGTAGTCATGCATGTACTGGTTAATCTGTAAAGTAAAGCATTACTTACATTAAAGTATGAACATAGTATTAAAATTAAATTGTATTGGGGTTTCCGATTCATTTAACTTATTTGCTCTGAATTACCTTTTAGGTTCCTAAACACGTGTACATAACACTGTCAGTTCAAAATGGTCTCTTATAACCAGGGTAACTAACCTACCTATTCATTCTTTACAATCATACAGAGAAGTTCGGGACGGTTCAGGTCCAAAACCATAAACTTGACCATTCAGCCTCACTGCTATAGACGGTCTTATTTCAAAACAAAGTTTGTTTTGACATGGTTTAAACCAGGGCCCGAAACCGGTATGATCAATACGGGTACTTTTTCGGATACAATTTTTTATAGAATTTTTAAAGGTTGCCTTAATTATTAAATTGAATACAACCAGTTATAATACCGGTTACCGAAATATAAATTACCTCTATCTTACACGTGCGTCGGCATTAGTCAAAGGGCGCGCATCGCCTGTGTGTGTGTGTGCGTTAGAGTCGAGCCGACCCACGCGTCGTCAAACGCCGACCAATCACGGCCCTGGCTGGCATGGCACGGCAACGAGTCTTTCAGTTTGCATTACAAAATATACTGTTTCTTTCTCGTAACCAAGGTCATTTTCAGGAAAAGCGGTATTAAGACGGTAACCTAAATAATGGTAACATGTTTCGTCTTCTTGGTTACCTAGATAACGGTAACAACTTAGTTGCAGAAGTAACCAAAATTCTTCGACACCTCATACCTGTACCGTAATTTATAAAGGTTTTCGATCCCTGGTTTTAACTATCGAGCTAGTTTTTGACTTTTTTCATAAGAAGCTAACTGCGGTAGAGATAGAGTTCTATATACAAAACTGAGAACACAGTCCGGTATTAAGTTGTCGGTTTTGAATTAAGAACCTTAACAAGTTCGAAATACGAAAACTGGATCGAAGGTTTAAGCATTGGGGAAAGTTAGCTCTAGTTCTATAAGACGGAGTGTCTATGAGAGTCAACGGTCTTCTCTCTTGCTCATTTGACGGAGATTTATTAAATATTGGTTAAGCTACGGTTTCCTAAGGCGCTACCCCGAGCAAAACCTTGCGGGGACGTAGCCTTCATACAACCCGTTTCTTATCGGCTTCCTTTCGGAACAACCGCTCTTCTTAATGTCTACTATTGCCAAATAATATGGTAAACATATATGTGTAACTGTGTATCACATCACATTACATAATTATAGTTAACACACGTTTAAAAACCATAAGATCAATTTCATAAGATTAAAATCCTACAGATTTTGTTGTCCGAGTTTATGAGAACTGAACAATTTTTTTTTCGGCTTCCCTCTAATGACAATTGTAGCTGCACCACTGAAACCTTGTGATAGTGCGTTATTCAGAAATTTATTAACACATTAATTAAGAGAATAAAAAACTACATCTAAAAGCACGTTATAAGCATATTTAAAATCTCCTTGAAAAAAACAATGAATAAAATTATTGATTGCATGCATTTTTTTGCCGTTGTCGACGTTGGTGACGTTCTATTAATTTGAGGATTACACTAATGGATAAATAATTTAAAAATCTAAATAATTCACGTTTTATTTTATTTCAAAAGATCACTTTCCTTTTTTTATTCGCCCTACCGCGTCAAAAGATAGTTGCGTTTCTTTTTCGTTTTGACACCTCTGACACACAATGACGCAGTGACTTGTCATGGAAACGCTATTTATTAATGTGTGAGGTCATGGACACTTTTTCGCGTGACTTACGGCCGAACCCAATAGCCTATTTTAAATAAAAGACAGCTCGCAATTGATGATAGACAGTATAACTATCTGTCCTTATGTCAGGCAGGCCGGTAAGATTCCATAATCTCTTACCGGCCTGCCTGAAAACCCATCTAATATTGGGACGTTAAACCCATAGATAGATAGGTTTTTCAATCTCCAGTATGCCAAAACTGGTGATAGATAGGTTATTGGGTTCGGCCGTAAGTCCGATGAGGGAATTAATTAATAATAAATTATTATAACACCTATGGGCGTTTAGTGTCCCGCAGTGTTAAGACGCAACCTGGTTTGACAACTACGTTGGTTGTAGACCTTGCAAACTGGCATATATTTTTTCCGCAGCAGTATTCTCTGACCACCTTATTAATAAACTTAGAGTATAGTTACATTTATAGGTTAGTATAACCACGAATTTTTCGAGGTTAACGTTTGGCATAACTCTGCTTGGCTTTTGCGGAAGGCGGAGGCGGATGTGATGGCGCGGTTTGGTAGAGGCCATGTGAACCAGTGAACTACGATAGGCGAAGTTGATTGCTTGATGGATAACTTTACTCCGGATTTATTAGTAAGGGGTGCTGATATACGAGAAGAATATAAGTTAAACATAAATGATTTACCAAGGGCAGCAAGGGTCTCTCAAAATCTTGGATGTCAGCCGCGTTCAGAGCACTGCGCTGATGTTCTGACAAAGCAAGCAGTTTGATAAGCGCCACCTTTGCGAACGGATTCTGCAGCAAGGCTTTGTGTCTTTGCTCAATCAGCTCCACCAGAAGGTAGTTGCCACGGTTTGTGGAGAGGACGCCTTGTCTGAAATACATGAGTCAAGTTGGATAGGCGATTGGATACACACTAGCGCTGGTCACGCCGAGTAGGGTTATTATGAAGTATTAATGCCATCATAAAGGTTGGATGCTATACACGTTGTAAGAGACATCGACACAAACTGTTACTATGAATTCAGCGCATGATTCGAAACGCCGCATCGTAGAAAATTGCAAAAGTTCAAATGTAAGGAACAGCTCAAATGATTTTTTATAACCGACAAAAAATTTCGACCTTTGTGTTTAGAATCATGTACTGAATTCATGGTAACAGTTTGCGCGTCGATGTCCTTTACACCTTGTACAGATCATCTATAGCTTCGTCTCTCTCTCTCTCGCTCACACAAAAAATTATGGCATTAATACTTCATAATGCGATCCCAGGCCGTGGACAAAAGAAAGTGCGATAGCAGACAGTCTGCAATCAGTTTCTGAAATGAAAAAAATGTATGCAATGCAATTAGGGATGATGACTAAAAAAACTGTTTTGTCCATCAACATTACATTCACCGGGACCATTCGCCTACAATGTAACAGTAGTAAGTAGGAGCACCCGTGATACAATTTGTAACATTACATTCACCGGGACCATTCGCCTACAATGTAACAGTAGTGAGTAGGAGCACCCGTGATACAATTTGTAACATTACATTCACCGGGACCATTCGCCTACAATGTAACAGTAGTGAGTAGGAGCACCCGTGATACAATTTGTAACATTACATTCACCGGGACCATTCGCCTACAATGTAACAGTAGTGAGTAGGAGCACCCGTGATACAATTTGTAACATTACATTCACCGGGACCATTCGCCTACAATGTAACAGTAGTGAGTAGGAGCACCCGTGATACAATTTGTAACATTACATTCACCGGGACCATTCGCCTACAATGTAACAGTAGTGAGTAGGAGCACCCGTGATACAATTTGTAACATTACATTCACCGGGACCATTCGCCTACAATGTAACAGTAGTGAGTAGGAGCACCCGTGATACAATTTGTAACATTACATTCACCGGGACCATTCGCCTACAATGTAACAGTAGTGAGTAGGAGCACCCGTGATACAATTTGTAACATTACACACATGAGAATGAACATTATTCGTATACACTTACAGTTCATATTCGTATGAAACACTTCGTTTATACGAATCTGAACATTATTCTCAAATGTGTTTCTCAATTCTTTCCTCAAAAGACCATTTCAGACACTAATCTACATGATCCTCATATGATCTGCCCAAGATTATGTCTTGACTTTAAATGAGACTGACCCCCGAGTTTATTTCGCCATTTCTACTCAGGGGTAAGTCAGATAGGAAATGTCGACTCCATCTAGCAAATTTTTTAATATGACGTGTAAAAATGATTCCGATATCCTATTTACAAAATAAACAATTTCATTTAATTTCATTCGCATTAATATAAGGTTTATATTCGTATACTTGCTTAAAATAGCAAAGTAAAATCAAAATGTTATCTGTGAATCTGGTCCTAGAAGCTGAAGCACTTACTTGTCGCTGTTCAACCTGAACAAAAGGTTAGATGCGTAGTCCTCGTGATAAGAAAGCATGTGTAAACAGATGGATTGTGTATTTAAAGCAAAAAGATAATTAAGTACGTAATCAAGCGAGGTGGATATATCGTACCAAAAAAACTGTAAATAACATTTATTTAGATTAATCAATCATGATTAGCATAAAATGTCTCAAGAAAGCCACGAGCTGTTCTATATTTTTTTAAACCTGTTTTATTCCTGTTCTTCATTCACGGCTTTATTCCTAATTTATATTTACTACAATAATCAGCAAAGCTTGGTCTTAATACTAAGTAACATTTTTATCAGTTTATTAAATATATAAGTAATTATATTATATAATAGGGAAATAAATATATTGTATAAATAACACTGTTAAAGTTTTTATGTACATTGGTATGGTTTTAGGTAAGTATCTTCACAATAACCTGTAAAGAACACTATAAATATGCTAATAAAAAAGATTTTTTATCACAATATATGATAATGGGTGTATATTGATCTCTGTGAAAATAAATCTTTCTTCGTTTATTCTTTAATCATATAATTGGACTCAATGCCTCAGGCATTTACTACAAACAATACAATACTGCTCCTTATGTTAAAGCCTAATTTCAAACTTTTAATTGTGCCATCACAATCGAATGATAACAATACTGATCTGCTGATTGATCTGAGATGCAAATTAATATCCCTGTATCACTCATTCCCATAATATAAAGCAATATTAATGAATTGTTAGTTTTTGAGAACAGTTTATACAATAGGTACGATTAAAAACTAGCTTTACAAGGCAATTTAAAAACTATTTACACGCAGTTTTTAAAACCCCCAGTTTCTGAAAGCTTATTAACCCATTCTCGATCACTGTACCAATTTGGGAACACTTAATAAATAGTTTTCGCAAATAGGTACCAATCTTAATCACTGTACCAATTTGGGAACACTATTTATGAAGTGTTCCCAAATTGGAACAGTCATCAAGAATGAGTTAAAGTCACAGATACGTAAATCTGCTGATGTATCTCATTGATTAGTTGGACAAAATAACAACATAAATGAGATCAGCCGATCTATTTTGTAAACATCACACCGTGAGCACTTAGGTGAAGTGAGTTTGAAGTGAGCTCAATCCCTAGTAGAGTAAGGTGGGATGACAGTTCACATCACGCTCGCTTCACCTAAATTTTCACAGTGCGATCTTTCCAGAATAGCACCACTGTGCAATGATCAAAAGTGAAATGATCTGCCATCGCAATGTGGCGTTAATACCAATCTTTATTTCCAATATTATAGATACAAAATTATACTTTTGTATCTACACCAAAATTGTAACACAGCTCTCTATGACTGATTCACTGATAGATGGATTTATCGGTTAAGTATTGCAAAAAGATCAGGTGTGTGAAAATACTCGTAAGCTGAGCGCGTGTTTGACCAGATGTATGAATGTGGACAAACTAGGAATAGTATATAAGGGTTGTAGCATATAGCGTTCTGTCTTTGCCTTCCCCATGGGAATAAGTACGTGGTAAATATGTTCATGTACAGGTATTTTAATATTGAGTTATCGTGATACTGTGAAGGTGACTTGAGTGAGTAGACTTTCAGAAACAGGGCGTATGTGTCCCCAAGCCGTGAAAGAAGCCAAGAAATGAATATTCTTAAGATTACTGACCGCAAGCTAATAATTTCGTCCTCGGTGCGCCTGACCAGCTGTACAGGGCCTCGGTAGCTGGATATCAGTTCCGCAATATTCAGGTTGACGTAGGAACGAACCACTTCCTTTACCAACAGCGACCAAGATTGCGGCATCTGGTTCTGCGCGAGGTAGAGCAGGTCATCGAAGGTAGCGTCCAGGATCTGGTACAAATATGATGTTTGAGACAAAGTCAGGATATAATTAATATTACACCCCAACACGCACGCACACACTCATAAACGTAAAAGTGATTGTTTTGTATTTTTAGTTTTTCCTCTCTGCTTTTCTTTTTTTATACCTGTTTAGCTCGTACGTTTATAATGTAAGGGAAGAGCGGAGCCTTCAACTACAGGCATTTTTTATGCTTAAATGGAGACTCCTCGATATGCAGTGTAAGCCAAATGAGATGTATGAAATAAACTTTTTTATTTTTTATTATTATTATAACACTGTGAGGTTACTTTTAGCCCCAGTAACGTATATTTTGTAATTACAGTCCAGTGGTTAAGAGAATGCGTTCCTGACACCTGTCAGACAATTTCTAATTGTAATAAGGATCATTTTCGCGAAACACAAATTCGTTAGTATGGAACTGACAGGTGTCAAGAACGCATTCTCTCGACGGCCGGACTGTAGGTTACAAATAAGCGGAAGGCCTATCTGAATTTCCAGAGGCATTGCAGATGCATAGATACCATCCTGGAGAAAGCTGAAATTTTTCTTGTGTCTGATCATTGACTGTCTCTTTATTCTACATATTTCACATTAATCACATAATATTAGGATTATGGACTACATATTATGTGGATGGCTATAAGAGTAGGGGAAGACCAAAGAAACAATGGATGAACTGTATAGCCCTTTACACCCGCGCTGAAACGAGCGTGAGTTTAAGTTTTTCACTTTAAAAATATTCTGGCGCCAAACCGTTTACTTTTTGCGAAACGCAACCGGCACCGATCGTTCGTGAGGGTGTCGCTCGAAACGCTAAACGCTGGGCATTTTTTAGCTTCTTAGGCTGTTAAACAATATTAAAAACATGGATTACGAATAAAAACTGTCGGGTTTAAAAGATAAAAGATGATAAGAGGCTAGAAATGGGGTAACTACTGAGATGTTGTGCCGACCCCAGATAAGTTGGGATAAGGGGAAGAGAATGATGATGATGCTTTAATCACATATTATGTTCTTTATGGATAGAACTGTCATCATAAGCTAGCCTTTTCCCATCTGTGGGGTCGACTTCCAGTGTAACTGGTTGCAGCTGAATACCAGAATTTTACATGGAATGTCAGCCTTTCTAACTTCCACGACATAGGTACTAGGTAACACGATACTCCTTGGTAAGACTTGATCTGGAGGGATATAAGGTTACTAAGAAGAATTTGACTGCGTCGATGTTCTAGTGGCCGCAAGCGCTACTGCTGAGCATGAGGTCCTAGGTTCGATTCCTTAGTCAGGCAAAGTGTTATTGGGTTTTCCATCACGAATTTCTTAATAGCATCCCGGAGTTTAGATTTATGCCCGATTGATGACAATAGGCTCGCCCCCTACTATATGGGACTTAAAACATTACTGGCGAAATGTGGGTGTACTTTAAACCACCTCTACCTAACACTGACTGACCGACTGCTTGACAATTCAAAACTACCTGTAAATGGGTTAGTTGAAATAAATGCTTTGAGTTTTAAGAATAATTTTAAATAGTAGTAGAGTGACTTACCAATGCGGCGACGGGGTAGTTGACGGCGGCCCACGTGGCGGTGTACCCGCCGATGCTCCAGCCGAACATGACGATCTTATCAGGTGCAAACCTCAGCTCGTTGATAGCATACTGCACGACCGCGTCGATCGCGTTATGCTCTTGCGACGGGTAGGGTTTACCCTGGAAGAAAGAATAAATATTATATGAACTACCGTGTGTGTGGCTCAGGACATGAATATTCCAATGTCCATTAGTATCAGACTTATTTCAAGAGTAGGTAATGCAGATATATAGCCGAATTCATTACTGTCTGCATTAGAACTAGCGCCCCGCCCCTGCTTCGCACGGTTTTTACGACTCGACAAAACATCGAGATTCGTAAATCTTCTGGAATAAATTAGGTACTCTAAATTATGGTGAAAACCGCATCAAAATCCATTGTGTAGTTTAGAAGAACTGATCGGTCACACAGACAGACACGAAGAGCGATTTTATTTTATACTATTTATAGGTGTAGAAGGTTGGTTTTCTTTGGAGGAGGCCTTCACCTGCAGACGGGTTCTTGCAAAAAAATTATATATAAGAATACTCAGAAATTTTAAAATAATATAAACACACTCAGGTATCCTAAGACTCAGAATACATTACTAACATTTAGATTTAAGTATTGTTTTTTTGAGTACCTAAACTAGTTATTAAGGCAAGAAATATACGGGATTTTATTTTATTTTTCATAGATGTAGAAGATGACAAATGAAAGGGATACTGTAACTGTTTTCAGAGAATAAAGATTTGGTGTCCTAAGAAAGCGGTGAACCATCACACAATAACGGCTGTCCAAATACAGAGCCTTTTTTGACTCCTTCTATAATAATGTCAAATACTGGTCAAAATGACAGATTTCTATGACGGCCGATATATCTTATTATGACGGAACCGCTTTCCTAGGAAACCAAAGCTTATTTGTTGCTTATGATTTACATTAAGAATATCACGAATTGGTGAATTGGCAATCTCAAAAGAAAGACGTATTTTTTTTTTATTAGAAAAGAAACGTCTACACAGAGCATTCACCTTTTGAAGTCCTCTGCCTTAGGACTTGGCAGCATTGCCTAAGTATGGTGTTGCCAATGGTTAATATAGTATTCACCCCAATACATATTCATACTATTTACTTGCATATTTTTAAATATTATACGGATAAGAAAGTAAGTAAAGGAAATTTAGTGAATGAGACAATCATTTAAATTTGACGGCAAGGGACAAGTTGTAGTGAACAGTCTGCAGCCCTATATGAGGATACTAGGTCAGAAGTACACAAAGAGTTCGGATTAACAATCACCATTTAAATATAAAAGGCATTATGTTTGCAGCTACAAATGTATCGGTAGAGACATCTGTGCTGGAAATAGTTTTATTGTATTACGATGTAAGTATCGAAAAAACGTTCTACAGTATTTTAATATTAGAAAATATTTTTAGTTTCATGTTTTCTTTGTTTTCATAAGGATATTTGTTTTAACAATGATACATTGCAGTAAGTGCCTACAGATTTGCTGCATTTTGAAGAATTTTGTCGCTCGATATGCTGTGTTATGGATGATCAAGAAGATCTGTCAGCTTCTTTCAGATTTGCTCGATATTGATCGTTACTGTCGCCTGTTAAGGTGGATCCACAGTTGTAGCCCGCGAAATTCAATTTTTTTGCGTTTTTTGCAATTTGTCAAATCTAAAATGTCATGACTTCCGAAGTCAGATCAAAAGAGAACAAATCTAACTTAGAGCTGTATTGATGGTTTTTGTGGTTATAATTATGTAAATACATAGTTGTTCTATAACAACTATGTATTTACATAATTATAACCATCCATGTATCTTGATCATCATGTATCTTGATCAAAATATGATCCGCGACTATTCGCGGATCATATTTTGATCAAGATACAACCTGATACTGACCTGCAAATTAAAAATAAGATGTTGATCGTCTGTTGCTAACACATTCACTGGATTTTGTTTGATCATGCGTGTCGATCGTCAAAAAATCGAGAAAGCACCTTTAAATAGGTTAAAAAACAGTTTGAGAATACCTATAAAAAATACGATCAAAAATAAATTATACTTACAGTGCTTCCACCGAACCCAGGATGGTTCCAACCCAATGCCGAGTAGCCGGACTTAATCGGCGTGTTTATTATGCCGATCTCGTAGAACCCGGAGTTTCCTTCACAGCAGATGACCAGGGTTCGACCTTTCATGGAGCGCGAGCGGTTGTCAACGAAGATCGTGTCAATTTTATTACCATCAGCAGTTCCTATTTTAGCACGTTTTCCGTCATGATTTTCCACAAGCGTAGTCCTGCCTTGGAATAGTGCTCCCCCTGAAAAAACATAGTTTAACAACAATTCCATGTGAAGACTTGACAGTAATTATTCAGTTAACGTCTTTTCATAGTACTCAGTATTATGGTGTATTCATAATTTTATTTGAGCTTGTCTAGTTTTTATTTGACTGTCTCGGAAAGGGGTTTCACTTTACTGAAAGACAAGATAAGAAGTAGATACTGCGTTTTTCAGTTCTTTAGTGACCTTCTCTAAAACACAGTTTGTGTTTCTTTATGACTCTGACAGCCCCTGAAGAAGGTTCGAACCTGAACCTTCTCCAAGATTGGTACTTACAAAGCAGAGTATGGACCACACTAAGAGATCCAGGGTAGATGAGTCGAAGGCCGAAGCTATGGGTAGCGCAGTAGGCCAGGATCTGAATGGGCACTCGTTGGTACATCGGCAGCTCGGGGTTGGCGCAGTACTTGAATGGGTGGTGATCGAACCATGGCGAACTATAAAATTAGTTAGTGCTTAGAAGTTTTGTCGGGCTATGAACGCTATTGTCTGTTCTAAAAGTATCTGATAAAAGTGTAAACAAACCATGTGCAGGTTAAATTCTTACGCTATCGCTAACTAAAGGGAATTGGTAACTCATTCATCTGTATTTAGATGGTTTCAACTTTATATCTCACCACTTTTTCTAACAATTATTGTTTTGAATAGCATTAATTGACAATCATCGAGGAAAATTGAGGGTATATAAAATTAACCTCAGCTGTGAAAAACATCTAGGTGATTTAAAATAAGAATTTCGGGTTTTAGTATTCAAATAATCAATCAAAGTTAAGTGACACCACAAATTGGCATACGTACGTTTAGGTACGTTTTTTGACAAAGTTTACTTTTTCATCCTTTTGGACAGACCATAAAGGCTACCATACATAGTTAGTTCTACCTTCAGATCAGTCATACCTCATAAAAAATTGTATCGTGTGGCTGTTACAATTTCGCTTCAGGGTATGGTCACCCCATGCGTAGATGCATGGGGTGACCATACCCTGAAGCGAACCGTTTAAACTGAGTTTGTTTCGTCAGATCAGACCGATGCAAGCAGATTCGTCTGTTCAAATCGATCTCTCCATGTATAAGTAGCCTAAACAAATGAGTATGGCTAGTATATGCAAAGAATAGTTTAGGCTAAATAGTGACACATCATCGTAGAATATTTGTGTCTATGTACAGACCCCGGGCGTCAATTGGCACGCAAACATGGGCGTAATTGGTAATTGGTTGGCACTAGCTTTTGCCCACGACTTCGCCCGCGTGGAGGTCGGAAATTATCCCCAAAGACTGTCTAAAATCGCCGTCTAGCAGTACCATCATATTATACTCCGTGATACTTTGGTTGCTCTTCATATCTTTGATAGTTCGATTTAGTGCTTCGAATAAACTTTTGTAGGACATCGTACATTCATTACAAACTATCAGTTTACAATGCTGCAATATTCGTCCCCGATCGCTGTTTTTACTAATGTTACAAACTGGCATTTCTTCATGATCGAAATTTAATAGCTGTTCAACTACGGAATGTGCCGTTCGGCCACCATATTTTAGCAACGTGGAACATAATTCAGTGAACTGTACCAGCAATTATAAAAAAAAAAAATATTATGAAAATAAATAAAAATATCAGGTTTTATGATTCTAAATGTCCAACTTAAAAATAATATGAATTATTTTAATAATAATAACAACATCAATTTGAAATACTCTAGCGCCGCCTTTGACCACGCAAGTGTGTGTGTACCTCAATGTCAGCCAAGTTAATTGTAATTACTTTTGACCGAGTGACCCAATTTTAATGAAACAAAGACTTAAATCTCAGAAAAAAGAGGTACACAAAAATTTAAATATTACCTAAATGTGAATTTTAAATGATAAATGATTTTATTTCTGTAAGTAGGTTTGTACAAACACTTTTACACGTCAATCTTTTTTTTTTTTTTTTGCTAGATGAGGCCGGCGTTTTTTACCATACCATACCATACTATTTATTTCAGGCGACACAGGCCCATAGAAAAATACCTTAACCTAAACATACATCTTTTATTGTCAAACAATTGTGTTAGTAAATAAGGCTTAAGACTATGTTAGTAACATTTCACTTTGCACTAGGTGAACTTTGTGCTGTCCTGTGGAACTTGTCCGCGGAAGCGACGGAACACCACGTCCTGCGGCCAAAAGTCTTCTTCCATGACGAGGGGCAGATAACAGTTTGGTACACGCCTGACGAACGCCTTGAAGTTGACGTTCCTGTGCGATTCCAGTAACTGCACCCTCGGCGTGTATCTTATCTTCTGGCGCACGTACTCCACGATGTCCTCCGCCTTAGTAGTATAGTGCAGGCGGGAGATGTACACCGGTGTGTTCGGCTTTTCGGCACGCAGGCTTACTTCAGGCACCGTAGGAGCTTTGCCGCAGCGGTTCTTGTTCGTTCGCGATCGGCGCTTCCTCCTTTGCACCGTCACGAAACCGTCATCATTATCAGCCCTATTTGGCGCCCTTTCCGGCATGGGCTTGATAATTGGAGCGCCAGGGACACTCGCGGTGACGCTAGCGAAATCCCTTTGTAGGGGTTTCGCCAGGGCTGCAGACACTGGCAGCGGGATGGGACGAAGGGCTCTGGCGGCACTGCGTGGAGGAGCCGCGGTGACGAGCACGGGGCTGCGGGGCGGTCTGCAAGCTCAGCAATCGACGGATGCGCTGGCGACGAAACTGCTGACGCGGAATTCGACGATGATATATCGAGGCCGGCTCCGCGACATGTGTTTACGTTTAACGCATTGACAGGTAACCTAATTACCGCCACACAGTTGCGCAACTCGCTAAGTTCTTTGCGCAAATCAGTGACTGTGTTTTGGGATGCATCTAATTTCGTTAGCACATCCGCGAGGCGGGCCTTCAGGAAGACAATGTCCTTCAGAAGGCTCGTTTCATCGACGTGGTCGTGACGGGAAGAAGCTTGTGTAGCTCCTTCGCAACAAACGTGGGCACGTCGTCAGGGTCGGTCTCCTTGAACAGAGTGATTATATCCTGCAGGCTCCTCTTAGTCCCTTCACGTCGGCGGGACACCATCTGGTCGCGCTTGTTCAGCACACAGAACAACAACAGCTTGGCAGCAGATACGTCACCCTCACTGAAGTTCGTTGCGCAGATCTAGACAGCAGACACCTCGTCCATCACATCCAGCTTCTGCTGCAGGAACGCCAGCAGCTCATTCACCACAAGTTCAACCACAAGCACTCATGGCGAGGAAATTACGAGCGACAGCTTGCGCGGCGCTAAACGATATAAAGAATATGCAAACGCGTCCGCATCGGATCGCGGCACAAGCGAGACGTGAAGATGATTTTTATCTGACTACTCTGAGAAGAAAGGTCGAAACAAACTCAGAGGTCACAGTCTCAGTCTCTTTTAAAATCCAGTTTAGCAGGTAATCAGGTGCATAAAACTGAACAACTTTCCCCAAGGAACATAGGTCGAAATCTAAAAAATAAAATTCAACTTCTCATACAAACATAAGTCACGTGACCTTTGTATGAAAAGTCGATTTTCAATTTTAAGATTTCGACCTATGTTCCTTGTGGAAAGTTGTCCAGTTTTATGCACCTGATTACCTCCTGAAATATTCGCACTCCTTTTAAAATTATCCTGAATAAGAAAAAACTAAAAAAAGTTAGCAAAAAAGAACAAAAAAAAACAATCAGTAGGTATGTAAAAAAAGGAAATAAATTGGAGCAGCTCAATCCCAAGCCTTTTTATCTTCAATATAATCTTTAACAGTATAAAAGGCTTTCTGGCACATAAACGATTTGAATTTGTTAAGGCTCGGATCTTGAACGTGGCTTGGAATCTATACAAATAAATAAAATTGAAGTGTCTGTTTGTAATGTCAAAATAACAAGTTTTTACTAAATGCATAAGCAATTATATATGGTACTTATAACAAAAAAGCAATTTTAAAACTTTTTGTGTCTCTGTTTATTCCGGCTAATCTCCGAAACGGCTGGACCGATTTTGACTGGAATTTCACTGGGCGATAGCGGATGTGACGGCGGGTAACTTAGGTTACTTTTATTTTAGAAAAATAATTAAGGTTCCGCGCCAAAAAGAATTAAAGCCCATGAAATTATGAACAAAAGTCGGATTTCAAAAAATATTTTTTTATTTGGTAGCCCAATTCTCGAGGATGGTTATAGGCTATTTAATATCACGCTACGGCCCTTAGGAGCCGAGCAAAAATCAAAAAGTCAGAAACGAAAAGTAAAACGAACTAAGCGAAAACGAAATAATAGCGCGGGCGAGCGATTCAATGCAACGGGTCGGGGGATGAGGGAGTTTTAAGTTTATTTTACGACATCCACGCGAACGAAGTCGCGGGGCACAGCTAGTTTATTAAAAAGACGTATTATATTGATACCTGAACGAGCCACCCCACCTATTTTCTTGAGCCTTGTTGTAGGTAGGTTATAAATCACCACTTACTTTTACGCCTTAAGGAGTGATTTTACAAAAACGCTGGCACATGTGACTCTTTATTTGTTACCAAAAGCTTAAATTTGAATTTTCATATCCCTAACTTCAGAAATCATGGGCTTCCCGTACAAACTTTCATCCCCTACATCATCCGTTGTAGGATTATTTTGAAGAAAAAATGAAGCCTATGTCCCCGGGATGCATGATCCTTGGCCAAATTTTCTGCAAAGCCGAACTTGGTCTACAACTCGATGTGACAAGCAAGCGTAGGTACTATACGGGCGTCTACACCACATTAATTGGTCACTTCCCTTTGCTAATGTTTTTGTATGTTAGGCGTACCCAATAAATGAAGGCGACTGTAAATGTAGACATGCTCTTTAATAAATACTCCCAATGGTTCCTAGTCACTCCTTCATCTAACCACTATGCAATATTTTCATTTATTACAAAAACCTGAACAAACTACAAATTACTTGGAACCTAAAGGATTTAAATGACTAGATCAGCGGGGCAATTGCGTAACACACAGTAGGAATCAGTTTCATTTTGACAGTTCAACAACATTCATTGCGGTATTTACGTTGTTGAGCACACAATTTTTTTGAACATATAAGCAATGGATTACCAACATGCTTCAAAGTCATTCAAATTGTGATTGCTAATGTGTAACGCAACTAAGACCAAAACCAGCACCCGGTCTTCTATGTACACTACAAAAGAGCCTAGTATAGAAAATAGGTAGGTATAAAAAGTAGTTATAGAAATGGTACCACGACGATTTCATCTTTTTCACAAAGTTCTTCTATTCCATCGAGAATTAGATGATGCTCACAGTATAAGCAACTGTATAGCCGCATGCACAGGGAAGAAATACAAATAAGCATTTTAATTATCGAGCCATGTATGTAGAATGCATCGAGACAGATGGGCCAGTCATCACGCAGTGGATGCCAGAAGACAGGCGTCGTTGCCGAGGGAGGCCAAGGAAACGGAAAAAAGTGATTTTGTCAGGTAGTGACTTTGTAGTTTCTAGTGGGGCATGCAGATATAATTTCCTCTTAGGGTACTTACCCTACATAAATTGGATCCATCTTTATGATAGGATCCTGTGAACTACTGAAATAAGACATCCAGAATTAAACACCAACATTTGATCAATTCTTTCTTAGAAAAAAGAAAATGAAAGAAAGTGATTTAGAGTTAATAAGTAAGAAAACTGTCATAATTTGCAAAATAACAATGACAAGCGAGTGTGGTGTGAAGAAAGTGCATGCAAGCAAAAGTAGATGCTTGTGCAACAGCTACTAATGGTAGCGCCAGAAAAATAATCATATATGTACCTGCAACACCCCAATAGGGTAATATAAACGCCAATTCAGGTAAGTACTTTCAGTAAACAATTGGATCGTAGCATAAACATACTCAATCATTTTAGTAGTTTTATCAAAACAACAATAGCACTCATCTGTCGAGTTTCGCTGCTCTGAGGTTTAAACAAAGGGCCCAGGCCGATAGACGCAATATATAAAATACACTATACTCTAAATTTGTTCTCTAGAACTATAAGCCATAGCGATGTTAGCTTCAATGCTACCTACCCAAACGTAAGCTTAATTCTTCTAAGCTAGGGATCTTATATAATATCTCATTAAAAATGACGGTCTGAGGTTAACGTCGGAGTTTGTTCAGTGAAAGGTTACATGCTGGGAATACTAGTTGGGGCTTCAACTGTTTTATACCGTACAAGATACAAAGCTGACAAAATAGCTTAATGTTATATATAATACTTAATTTTATTTTTTTACAGCCTTGACTTCTATTTTGATTCATCTTACAGCAGTGAAAAGCCTTGTTTGGTATACAGCAGTGAAACTATTCCTGCTACACCCAAATATACTGCATCACCACTCACCCTTCTCTGGTAGCAACGCTGTAAGTAGTCGGCCAGGCTTTGATGTCAAAGTCATATTTCCTTAGTTCTGTCATATAGGCTTGCCGATCAGTTGTTGGAGTTCTCAGTGCCTTTATGAACCGCACGTATTTAGGACTGGATGTTCTTCCATGTGCTCGTACAATCAACGAGAAAGCCAAGAGACAAGTGAGCCCGCCAAAGAAACGGCCAAGTGACTTCATCTCGTCCGCCGTGAAGAAGCCACGTTTCATAATGTACATTATGATAAAGGGCGACGTGTACACGCTTATGTTTAATAGCGTGTGAGCCTGAAATAAATAAATTTATTTCATTTTGTTGTCTTTCATCACAGTGCATAAAATAGAATTATTAGAAAAATAATTAATAAGATAGACATAATTATTATACAATCATTAAAATCTTACCGTAGAAATAACCATGTCACCATATTTCTCCAGTCCTTGAGGCTGGTACAGTGACTAGGACAAAAGCAAATAAATTAATAAATAATAATAATAACCCCATCGCCGTATCTCTACGTTGACCCCATCGCCGTATCTCTACGTTGACCCCATCGCCGTATCTCTACGTTGACGTCGTGGTGGGGCTTGCGCGCTCCGATCTCTAGGTCTGTCCCGGTAGAGGTTACTTTGCCGGAACAGGTCTAGGGTGAGGAGCCAGACCAAGAGAGATACAGAAACCCGCAGGGCAGCATGTGGCGAGCTGCTGGGCAGTAGCGACCCCACGTACCCTACCTTCCGAGAGAAGTCATGTTCCTCATCTCTGGCTTGCCTTTATTGGCCGGCTGGAGTGAACACTGACGAGAACTGACCTCCCACCTCATTCTTGCCTTTATTGGCTGGCTTGAGTAGAGATTCGCAAGAGCAAACGTGCTCGGAGGAAGGAAGTAGTCCAGTAAGATGCTGGTAGGGATCTTAACCGTACTTCCGGGATTGTCCTGATAGCCGTGGAATACCTCTCCACTCCTCTAAAGCACCTAAAGACATGTTGACCCCTTGTCGCTACGACACTATGTGCTAGCGACCGTTTCCGGGGGCCCATTATTGAGTGTGCAAGTCACCCCCTGCCATTTTATGTGTATTGTATTTATCAAACATTGGTCAGGCAGGGGCCATAGTCCTTCCATAGTTTTAGATAACCAGTCCACTTTAGCTATCCAAACCCATAGCCCAATATTTTATTTTGTCTCCATATCCTGCAATAGTCCTACACCAACCGGGGGTTGTCCTTGGGTGCACTTGCATAGTACGCACAGGGATAATCGTCGGTTGGTGCCTCATTTCCATTGAAAGCGTCTAACGGGCCTCTGCGAGTTGGCTTCGGCCCCTCATATGCCTTCCAAAGGACCATAGGGTCAAAAAAATTGCTGCTCCATACATTTTGACCTCGTAGGTAGGCAAAAATGTATGGAGCAGCAAATTTTGTTTTTTAATAACAGACGAAAAATTTTAACGTAGCGGAGTCCAGAATCATGTACTGAATACGTGGTTTCAATTAATGTGATAACCTAATCGCCACCCTGTATATTTGCATCGCGGGTTAAAAATGCATTTCAAATAAACAAGCAAAAGAATATTTCAAGATCCCGGTGTCTCGGTATTTTTAAAATAAATAATACCACATGTTTTAGAAGTCGTTTCTATACCATGTATTTGATTAGTTTTGTATTCCCCGATTTTCTGGAATCCCGGGGTTTATATTAAGCAAGAAAAAAATAAGAAGCCGCTTCCATAATTTCTTAGCCAAAAATTAACTTTAGGTATATAATAATAATGTATAATATGCATCCGATTATCCGATCTCTACTTATAAAGCTGTGATAATTTTCCTTTTAACTTTGTTATACAGGCTGGCCGGAACATTGACGTCCAAAAAAAAATTAGGTCCCTCGTACCGTGTCCGAATTCCAAATCACCCCTATGTATGTTCCGCGACTTTTCATAGTTTTCGAGTTATTAATTTTTTTCTGAATTTTTGAGAATATTCGACCTGACCAACTTAAAAAATTTTTAAAAAAAAGTAGAAGACTGTCGAGATTTTTTTTTGCAACTGAATCTTCATGAGTGGTACTTTTATGCATCAAATATTCAGCTTCGTAACTGTGATGAAAGTTATGAAAATGTTGGTCTAAAGTGAAAAATTTACTATAGGTGAATTATGACATAAATTTTCTAATTCAAATTACATTTTTTTTTTTCAAGATTTTATTTTAACACTGTCAGTGTGATTAATATGTATATCCATGCCAAATTACAGCTTTCTAGTACTAAAAATCTCTGAGCTAAGCCGCGGACAGACAGACGGACATGGCGAAACTATAAGGATTCCTTGTTGACAACGGAACCCTAAAAAAACGGCCTTTGGTTGCTAAATCATAGATAGCATGAAACCAAGAATTAGCTAGAAGACAAATCATTCAATTTCTAGAAATAAGTAAACAAATCGAGAATCTTGATCTTTAAAACTGACAGATGAAAATGTCGAAGTCTTTTTGCCTCAAAGCTAATTTTATTACTATCCGAATTTCATGACTGACTAGTTTTCCGAGGCACGGAGGGGTCTCGTAATGGATGGTTACCCATCCACGCACCGACTGCGGCAAGCGTAGCTTACTTAACCTTCGATCGACCCACGCGTCTGTTATCATTTAGCCATGAGTCGCTCTACCCTCCTTTGTAATGCAATACTGCTGTTTAAGACGCAGATACATGCCAACAGCCTTGAGTGCAGAGCTTGCGTGTTCTGTGCTGAGCTCACTCAACGCGTCGTACGGCCCCCT
This sequence comes from Fissipunctia ypsillon, assembly GCA_947568875.1. Lineage (NCBI taxonomy): Eukaryota > Metazoa > Arthropoda > Insecta > Lepidoptera > Noctuidae > Fissipunctia > Fissipunctia ypsillon. The sequence goes on from OX387643.1 coordinate 30,506,729, forward strand.
AGTAATAGGACTCGCCCATCAAGGAGTGCTGTCGCAAATTAAATGCATTATTAATTTATTATACATAAAATAAAACGCATTATATTAAAACACTTATACTAAAAGATAAATAATTAAATTATCTTTAATATGGTGAAGGTTTCATAAAAATACGCTTGATAGTTTTTGCGTGACTGTCAGTTTTTTGTCTGCGTTAGACATAACTATACAAATTATTATTAAATTATTATTGCCGTTGCCCTGCAGTGAAAATAAATAAATAATTATATTATACGTAATATAATTATTTATTTATTTTATTTTTAGCCTGAGTTTTCTCACTGCAGGGCAACGGCCTCACTTTCTCCTTTCCACTCCTCTCTGTCTAGAGCTAGTGTGGACCAATCCTGTCTGTAGGCGTCAAGCTCGTCTCGCCATATTCTCCTGGGTCTGTCTCGACTTCGACGGACTTTTTTTGGGACCCACATGGTGGTAGATTTGGCCCATGACTCGTTCGACATGCGGCAAACGTGTGTGGCCCAGTCCCACTTAAGCTTGGCTGCTTAGGTGACGTCAGCGATTTGTGTTTTGGAGCGCAGCACTGTGTTCCAAACACGGTCCGTTAATCTGACTCCAAGAATGCTGCGCTCCATTGCTCGCTGGCAAACCTCAAGCTTGAACCTACGCTGTGCCTTCAAAGACCAGGTTTGAGCGCCGTGTGTGAGGATAGGGAGTATGCACATGTCCATTCATTTTCGTTTATGGCAAATTGGTAGGTAGCCTTTCATGAGGTTTTTCATCGACCAATAGCTCTTCCAGACATTTTCGGTGCATCTAGCAACTTCTTTTTCTTGTCTCGCCTGGATTGAGACTATTTGGCCGAGATAGATGTATTCTGGAACATATGCAACCTCCACACCCTCTACATACAGTTTACGTTGGATGCTGTTTGTCATGAGTCTGGTCTTTGAAATGTTCATTCGAAGTTCTATCTCGAACCTCGCCTTTATTAGGTCACTTTGCATTTCGCTTAAATCAGCTGCCGAAGATGAAAATAGCACGATATCGGCGAAACGCAGGTTGGTCAACCTTTTTTCGCGGACAGCTATGCCTTTATTTACCTAGATGTCAGATAGGCTTTTAAAAACCTCTTCAAGGGTGACAGTGAACAGCTTAGGGGACAGCGCGTCTCCTTGCTTGACACCTTTCAATAGGGAAAGATGGTCCTGTGGTGTTAATTTTTAAAGCTGCTGTACTATTGCGGTATAGGGTTTTCAAAAGATTTACACAGGTGGTTTCTATATTTTGATTCAGGAGTGCCTTAAATAATGAATCATGGTGAATGCTATCAAACGCTTTGGCGTAGTCAACGAACGTTAGATACAGCGGGATTTTGAATTCTGTGCACTTCTCTATTATTTGGTTGAGAGATTGTAGGTGGTCAGTAGTGGAGAGACTTCATCGGAATCCTGCTTGTTCAGGTGGCTGTTGGAAGTCAAGTTGACATACAGTTTTCAATCACTTTTATACAAATGAGACACCAAACTGATGGGGCGATAGTTACCAATTTCGGAGTTAGCACTTGTTTTGTATAGCAGAATTATTGTGGAATGGCATATGTGAGAAGGAAATAAACCAGTTTGTAGTATTGAGTTAAATAAATTTGGGCGGGCTCTCCGGTTTTAAGAGATTCCGTGGAAATACTATCTTCTCCAGGACTTCTACAATATTTTAGGCTGCGCAAAGCGCAATGGACTTCAAAACCTGAAATTTGAGGAGAAATCTGAGATGATTCTTATAAAAGGGAAAAATCATTGTATGATTGGGAAAAGGAGGAACTGCTATTTCAGCAGAATATAGAGCTTTATAGAAATCTGTGCAGATACTCAAAACCTTGTCTTTTTTGGTATGTATACCTGCATGGTCTTTGACTTTGGTGATGGTGGATCATCCTTTTTCTGTACCTCTTAGAGCTGATTTCAAAGAGCTATTGGTTTCTAGAGCAACTTGCACCAGTTTGTTGTTGAAGTTGAAAAGTTGAATGTAATAAAAAAATAATCTAAAATATTCACATATTAAGTTATTTAGAAAATGCTCTAATTTAAGATATATTTTCTCCAAATCATCAACACTCTTGTTTAGACGTGACCTTCAGTTTAAAATCATTAAAAGTTGGTTAGCGTCGCCTCAATGAAAAGGCTCAGACAAGCTGAGAAAACCATGAAAGTTTGCTTGGTATGTATGATTGGCAACTCATGGTCCGCTGGGTTCAAGTCTTCTTGATATCTTCATATGTTGATACTTTAGCCAAAGGAAAGAATTTGGGTCTAATAAACATACCAGTCAAGCAATTCCAATGATATTGTACAAACTTTAACAAAAAAAATTCTGTTTGCCAGTCTTTGATTTCTTGTATGATGCTTCAAAGAAACTTCATGGAAAGACAATGTATGAGGACATACCTCTATAACCAGTGTGTTCCACCCACCATGATTTACAATGCCGAGAGCTGGATGCCCACATAGAAAGCTGTGTAAAGGTTAAGAGTTGCAAAGACAGCAATGGAGTGTTACATGTTTGGCATAAAGTTGAAACTAAACTAAGCTCCGAGGATGAGGATCCGAGGAGGATGAGAGATCTGAAGTCAAAGGTCGGAAAGATTGGAATACAAGTAATAGAATTCAAATAGAATTTGGTGGGACACCTGACAAGTTATGAGGATGACAGATGACATATGGCAGTGACCGAGTAGCTGCCAAAAACTGGAAGTGGGAATGGTGTGAAAGCGAGATGGGCAGACAACTTTGTTGCCATAAAGAACCCTGCCGGGAGGAGACAATCACAAGTTCTTGGAGATAAATATAAAGAAAGAGAGGCCTATGACCAGCAGTGGGTGAAGTTGGTCTGCGGGTGATGAAAAATGAGTATCAGACAAAGTATGCCTATTTTAATATAATGAACCCTATCAATTAAACTTAAAGTAAAATATATATGATAATATATTTGGTAGCTTAAAAGATAATTTATTAATAATTACAATAATTAATTACGACTCAGGTACATTCATCACAAAATATCAATTAAAACTTACATCTTTCGGCCCATCCCTGTACACCTTATACAAACGAGGAGAAAACAAACATTGCCAAAATAATTTCATGGTGACGGTAAAACGATTTAAGGCAAATTTAATACGAAATCAAATCTATTAGCAGAAAAACCGTAACAATCACACGATTAGTTTAGCATCGAATTAGACCGGCGTTCAATAACTTGAAGAATAACCGCTAACAAGTAAACAGACCATTAACCGGTATGCTAGTTACTTGTTTTTTTTACGAATTACATGACAAAAGTGTGAGTATTATTTAATATCGGTGCATTAGAAATTATTAGAAATCGGCCGTGCACACAACATACAGAACACTCAAATGACCAAAGACTAAATTGAAAATCAATATTTTCTTTTTATTATGAACAAATCACCACTTTTATGGAGATGGATACGAGTCGTTTTGCGTACATTTATTTTGTCACATCGGGTCTTCCCAAATGTAGGTTACACACGCACCTTACGATTTCTTGTGCACACAAGTATATTTATCTACTCTAAAATTAGAATTATAAACTTCAAAACGAGTTTATATTGACATACTTTATTAACACAATACCAAAATTTAAAAATATAACCATATTTTATCACTTTTTCTTTATCGAAATAATGTTATAAAAAACTTTTTTACCATTACGATATTACCAAGGAGTTTCCATCAATTATTTTTTTTCTAATGGAACGCATAATATGCGGGGCGCGCCATTTTTATAGCATCACAAAAATGTTTTGATTCCAATTTTTACTTGTCTGTCGCAGCACCACTTTAACGCATGCGCGGTGATGTGCTGGGTTTAGCGCCATATTGTTATGTTTTGTTGTACTGAACGTCGTGGGATTATTTTTATTCTTGCTTAAAAATGTCAGATATCAGTGAATGTGAGGAAAATTTGACTCCGCCCGATATTTTAGTTGTGGCGATGGATATGATTCATAATCTATTACCAGCAAAATCGAGAAAATTATACATAAAATAATAAATGCTATCACGACTTTGTGGTATGGCAAATGCAAAAAAGGCTATGATCTTTTATTTAATAGGATCAATCCAGATGTATGAGAGTAGATAAAATAGTGCATGAAACTGTACAAAACTAGGTATTAAAACACTCGTGTTTTAATACCCCTCATTATGCAACAGCTTCTTAAACTAATATTTTCTAACTAATTAGTCGTTTTTGTTTACAATGCAGTGAGTTATTACTTTATCCAGCTAGGTGTCGCATCGTCGCTAGTGTTGTTACATGTCAAACACCATAAAATTTTACGTGTTAGTCAAAGATTAAAACCTCTATGTAGTGCACTGAACAACTGAATTGTATTATTAGAAAGAAGAAAACTGGGTCCATTTTCGCTGGCGATTTCAAAATCGTCCGTCCTTCCACAGATTTTTAATTCGCTACTATTCTATCGTCAAATCTGCTGTCATTTTTCTAGTATGTGTACCTGAGATTTTGAAATAATCGACGATTAAAGTCGCTGCACGTGCACCTAGCATTAGAATAGACCACTCCTTCCTTGCGCCGGCTGTAAACGTCTCTACTAACAGATGTCAGATTGATCAAAATAATTAAATACCTTCCGGAAAATCGACAAGGTGTGTGGCACATAAAGGAATTTCAGTTTCTGAATTTTCCGGATCATTCACTTGCTGCAATCCGGAAGGGATTGTGTGAGTCAGTTACGCATGCTCTCCGCTAGGAGTATATGTTTTCTGTGCGTTCAGCAGACTGGTTTGTCAAAGATTCGTGCGTTTCAAGCCAAATAAAATGCCTAATTCATATACTTGCGCTTGTAAAGGTTTTTACCTTGGCTATTTGAGTGTGTGTGTGTGGTAGCACCTTTACTTTTTGCAAAAAGTAAGTCATAGACAATTTATCTTTTATGAAATTGTACCTGCTGTGTTTATCTCCGTCACTGACTGAGGAAATCAGGAAATGTTTTTGTGAAGAATTGGTATTTCAGACAGTAAAGAATATATTTTAATATTTCAAAATTAATGCCGTCATGAAACATGATTTGTGTGGTGAAAAAGTTTGTATTGTGCATCATGGTGGTAGCTGCAACTGTGTCTTGCAGAATACACAAACTGCATCTTTCGGTAAGTATAACATATGACTTGTAACTGTAGGAAAATAGTTACAGAGTAATCCATTCATGAACACCATGGTAATTATTTACAGTTATTGTCGTTGTGTCATTGTTCTGGTTTATAGTACTAGTAAGTAAAAAATATGAAGCCATGCATTGGCGATCGTAAAACATTGTTTGTTTTGGACCAGCTTTGTGTACTCGTCTTGTAGTTTTTCATAATCGATTAATAGGTTACTGTTCGCACACGTAATTCAGCTGGAGCCTAGAATTGAGTGGTTATTAAGAAGCTAAAAAAAATTCAAGTAATTGTATGTAATGAAATTAAAATCTGAAATTAAATTACAGTTCTATTTATTTGGCTCATTTTTATTGATAAGCATGTATATTTATTACTCAGGGATCACAGCTGTTATCTCAAATAGTAAATTTGGACATTGAAACTCTTTGTCTTATCTTAAATAATATCTTGTAGGGTATATTTAATAAAAGTATTAAAGTCAGAATGAAAGTATTAAAGTCTTAATGATTAAGTTTATGAAGTATTAAAGTCAGAATGAATAAAATATTTGTTGAAAACTTCCTGTAATTTTTAATTAAAAAAACTTCATTTCACACAAACTTACACTGTTACTTAGGAAACCTTAGAATGCATGTGCATAATTCCAATGTGCTATTTCATATATTATATAGGTCAGTGGGTCGTCTTAGGGGCAGAGTAAAGTAAAGTAGAACCAGCAATCATGAAGAACTTAGGTGACTAAGGGCCGTAAGATCAATTGAAGTTTAAACTACAGAAGAGAGTTTAATCTCTGGGCATCGATTATTTATAATTGAAACTAAACAAATAGCCATTGCCTTAAAGATGCTCTAATCAAAGCTACAGCAACTTTATGTTAGGTATAATATAAGGTACATCTCTGCCTAATTCTTCGTGGATTACAGGCACGATGTTATCTTGTTAGTACAAGTCACTCACTTGTCGTTTTTATGGTGTACATAATAACAAGTATTCTAACTATCTATCTATCCATCATTTTAAACTTGCCAAGAAAACAGTAAGTACCTACCTATGGCTGAAAATATTATGTTCCACATTCTAATAAATAAAATCATTTTCAGATATTTGGTAAAATTATGTTAGAGTGACTTTCACTTTGTGATAAAAAATTACTCTGGACTAATACTTAAGTTGCTTGAAAAATCAGGTATTTTGATAACAAGTTAAAAGTATAGTAGTTTTAATGCTTATTTATAATCAATGCCCAGAGATTAAACTCTCTTCTGTAGTTTAAACTTCAATTGATCTTAAGGCCCTTATGGCGAATTCAACCAAACTTTTACACCTAGTTTATCTCTAATCCAGCAAATAAATTTTAATTTTTGACAGACTCCATACAAAAACTGTCAAACGTCAATTTTATTCCTCGGATAAAAGATTTCTGACTTTGATTAAATCAGCCCTAAAAAGTCTGTAAACTTCTCAGTCAAATGAAGAAGCCAAATTACATAAAACACAGGAAAAATAAATTCAAAAATGTTTTTCTTGAGAATAGTTTACAAAATCTGTGGAAAAAAAACAAGCCAAGATAACAACTATACAGTATTATATTGTATTTAGATTGACATCAGCTAATAGATGGTGGATACCTATTTAACATATTTCATTAATGAGGTCCAGACAATCCACATGGGCAGAAGGAATTTATAGTGCCAAACATCTGTCTTAAACATAGACTGTTCTGAAGTTTTTATAGCTTTTTGATTTCAATACTTTTAAAATGGGTTTAAAAGTTGACCTTGGTCAGTTATGTAACAGATTTAGGCGACATGTTATAAAAACATATTATTTAACCAAATATACTATATTGTATGATTAATCCCATGACTTAGTAACAGCCTCATAAACTTCGGTGTTCAGTCTGTCGGCGTTTAGTCGTACACTGTCTTAGCGATTAGCTAGATTAGTTAGAAAGGGACATTCTGAGAAAGGGACATTCTGCGAAAGGGACATTTTGCGAAAGGGATATTCTGAGAAAGGGACATTTTGCTACCTGTAGTCATTTTGAGAAGTGGTCATTTTGCGACAGAGCCAAATCGATGTTAAATGGTAGCAGTTTACGAAACTTGCTGCAAGTTCTATTGTACTAGTTACGCTTCAACGCTTAGCTGACCGTATTTGTGTCACCTCAGACACACCTCATTAACCACAGTCTTGTTTGTCATAGACTTCTGAATACTCGCTGCCATGCAATTATAACATGATTGGGCTGTTTTCACGGGACAAACTATTTTCGGTAATAATTATATTATCAAACGCCTGTCCTAACTCGTAAAGCAGACAACCACTTATCCAATTGACGTGTTTTAAGTTTTTTACCGACTGCGCGACGCAAAAGTAATGTGTTTATCAGTCTATATTATGTTTGTTCCTTTGTGGTAGTGATGGTAATTAATGCGATTCCATATAAATTTAATAAACATACGAATTCGTGAGTCTTAGTATGCTAATTGCTATTGCTAAGCTAATATGACGATAATTCATAACTAAATGTGAATTTTGCTAATATTGCGAATTAAAGAGCGCATTCGCCACAGAACACATATAATCCTAGTGGAGGCATTCGCCTTAGGACCGTAGGACGTCTCCTAGCGTGCGTTTAGTTTACTCGCCGAGAGCCCAAGAACGTTTGATTTGTGCTAGTACACTTGCATATTTTATGCGATTAAGATAATTATCACATGTTAAATATATTTAACAATTTAAAACCTATTATTGTTTTTAAGATTTCATGAACTTTAGAAAAATAATCCCATATAGGGTTAATTCGGTGTGACATTGTCACGTTCAAGTGTTTAATAGTTTATTTACACTAAAATATTTATACATATACAAAAATTATTATTTAAAATTATTAGTTAAAATTATTATTTACACACAGCCACATTTCACTACTTTTGACTACTTATTTACATATATTATTTATAGGTAATGAGGCCACACTATTATATATTTTAAGTACAATAATAAGCCTATTACGAAAGAATGTAATTATTGTATAACGAATACGTAAACTAAACGATCTATGTCACTTGGCAATACGTACTGAACTTTATTCTAATACGACGCGCGTGCCACGCAAATTATTAGTAAAAATTAAACAATCGCACGTATTCATTCAATACTTATACGACCCTAAATGCGAGCAAATAAAAGATAATAAGATAATAATTGCTTAATTCTTCGCGCCACCCGGGCCACCTGCACGGCACCTACTTCTGCTAAGTTACTAATATTATTCACTAATAATTTAAACAATCGCACGTATTCATTCAATATACGACCCTAAATACGAGCAAATCAAAGATAATAAGATAATAAATGCTCAACTCATTCTTCGCATCACCTGCTTTTAATTTTAAACAACGAACGAGATCAGGGTCACGACATACAGATAGATTTAGTATTTCCGACTTCCCGTGGGTGCTATGGAGACGGAGAGTGCGCGCTGGCTGACGTATGATAAAAAAGTACGAAGTGACGAATTAAAATGAATTAGCACTTTACAGAATTTTGCAACTACGTTTAATTTGCTAAATGCTAATTGAGCATTAGTATGCTAACAATTAATGTGAATGCTAAATAATCCATCACTACTTTGTGGCACTAGACTCCAAACGCGTGGGCCGATTTTGATGATTCTAGATTTGTCATAATCTTGTGAGTATCACTAAAGACATGACAGTAATCGAAATTCAATATGGCGGCAACCAGACGCCACATTGTGAAAAAAAAAATGAAAGTCCAATTACTACATATGTTAACAACTTCCCTGTCCAATGAGTCATATATGACTCACGAGAGAAGTTTTCGCCCTACGTCCATGAGTCACAATGAGTCATAAAATAACCAAAATAGGATAAATCTACATGTAATTATGAAAATTATATTTTATGGTATATAAGAATGTTATATATAACTCATCAGAAGAAAAAACTGTGAAAAATGCGTTGTATGGGACAGGGAAGTTGTTAAGTGGGGTATCATTAAATAGATTGAGGTTTATCTAATCATTTTTCATTTTGAATGACCATTTAAGATCTATAACGATTTAAATTTCATTCGATTAAATTTTCAAAATTTATAATAAAGCTGTGATAAAGTTCTTATACAGGATGACTTGTAATATGACGTTTTCCTTCCAAGACGTTATAGTTTGACCCATTTGCAACAATTAAGCACCCCATAAAGCCTAGGTGAAAGTTCATGGAATTCGAGAAAAACCAATCTATTTGTGAAAATTTTCCAGAATTCGTCACAAACTCTCAAATTGAATGTTTGTGAATGTTGTATTGATTGATATTCCATTGGGTACCTAATACTTGTGTTAAAGTATTCAACAATTTGTAAATTCGACCTTTGCCAGCATTATCAACTGTTTCATCGGCACCTCTAAATATTTTTTAATTGTTGTACCTCGTTAGATAGCTGATTACTTGAAGATGTCTTCCCCGTAATTTGTACGCTTAATGCCATAGAATTTTTTTAAGATAACTGGTGTCAAAGTTCATGTACGTAGATGATATTTGAAAATGGTTAGTAAACTTCAATTAACTTTTGACTGTTTTAATTTTTAGAAAATTTGGTTACATCGAAAGGTTTATTAAGTAATATGTACACAATGGAATAGCAATGAAGCTCATTCAATTTGAAAGTTTAGAGAAAAGTGATATTACGAATTAATTATTATTATTTTATTGTTATTACGAATTCTGCAAAATCATCAAAAATACATAAAAATTGGGTTTTCTCGAAACCCATGAATTTTCGGCTAGGGTTTATGGGGTGCTTAATTGTTGCATATTGCCTCCGACTGCATAAGATTGTTTGTAGTATTAACTTATATCTTGTTTCCATCTTTTTTAAAGTTCACTTTTTACGCAGTCGGGCGTTTGATTTTTTAAATCAACATTTGGCCTAGTTTTCCATACCACCCACGCGAGTGCAGTCGCAGTTCTTCTATTAGCAGTAACGATGTCGTAAGCAGGTAAAATTCTGCTGGCTTCTTTGGCAGTCTTTAATAAGCGACAAATATAGCTGTAGCATTTGTAGGGCTTCTCTTGCGTGGTACTTGTATGTATCGTGTGGATTACATACATTTTTATGTCCTTCATTTAGGGCAGCCGTACCGGCAGACAATTTTATTAGGATGAATATCATAGAAAATTTTAGTCACCTGAACTTCTACTTATCATAGGTCATAGGTAGGAATGGTACTGTTACCTTCTGTTCCATTTACGAAGTTCACCTTTGAACTTAGTTTTCCAATGTTTGAACGTCGAATAGTTCTCTTCTAACTTTCTAATCACTGAAATGATAGATCAGCCATTATGAAAGTAAGGTTGGAATTGTTACTAAATAACTAATAACTCAGAGACGAACCACTGCTTCAGATACTTGGTCGGGGACTCGGGGTGCTCTAACTTAGTTGCTGCGATCACTTTTTAAAAAAGGGGCTCATTTTAAATAGTTAGCTGACCATGACTTTAATATGCAGAGCCATAAACATTATAACTTGTAGATATTATTTTCGTGTTAGCTAATTAATTGTATAATCTTGCTGACCAAGTAATTATTTTGTATTATCTTATAATTATAAAAATCTCGTGTCACGATGTAGGTATGTCCTGAATGAACTTCGAAACTACTGAACTGATCTTGATGAAATTTGGTCTCTGTGTAATTTGGTCCAACTTAAAAGATAGGATAGTGTTCATCTCGATTATTGACCTCAAGTAACAGCGCGGGCAGGCGATGCGATGCGACGGGGTGGGTCGGGGAGACAAGAGATTTCACGCGGACGAAGTCGCTGGCGGAAACTAGTGATTATTTATTCTGCAAGCATATGACGTATTAAGCTGATCAAATATGTACTTATTTTCTGATAATTTAGTTTATTTTCTAACCAAGTATTGCGTCTGTTTTATTTTTATTGACTTCAGAAACATAGTAGGTCCGCTATAAGCTGCCTTGTTGGACAACCACATGACGCTTTCAATGACACTCATTTGTCCAAATACGACGAGTAATTTAATAATAGTTATGACAGAACAGATGAACATAAATAAGTACATACATAGCCCGTTAAAATCATAACCCTCCTTTAGCTTTGGCGTAGTCGGGTAAAAAGGCACTTTACATTCAATCAGGTGCTATTTTTAATGAAAAATGTGTAAATGACAGAAGAGCTAACAGCTTCGTATGTCGAGAAATATTTAAAAACGAATGCCAATTGAAATTGTCTGCTGGTACGGCTGCCCGGCTGGTACATATTAAATTAAGTGCGTGGTTAATTAACTCGAAACTCTGTATTTATACTTACGAATAAAGAATAATGTGTATCAGGGTTTTTTTTTTAAATATCTACCCCTAACGGGGTACTAAAGTACGAAATCCACGCGGACGAAGTCGCGCGGCAAGTGCTATGTTGACCATAATTGTATGAAAATTCATGCCTCTGCGACTATACATCTATTCAGTAAGTGTTTACAATGTAACTGGTTCTTTTCCTGTTTTTATGCGCAAGTAAGAACGGCAAATGGTTTGCCTGATAAGAAAATACACAATGTATTGTAATTGAATTGCCTTTTAATGGAAAAAGGTGCAACATTGACATTGTATCATTACAACCCAACCATTTATGTGGGCACGCATATGAATCAATTATGAGACAGATTTCCGTTTTTACTAACACTAGGCAACACCTAAACTAATCTTCTATACAAATAAATAAAATTGAAGTGTTTGTTTGTAATGTCAAAATAAAAACTTTTTACTAAATGCATATGAAAGTATAAACGGTACTTATGACAAAAGAGCAATTTTTAACATTTGTGTCTGTCTGTCTGTTGGTTCCGACTAATCTCCGAAATGGCTAATCGAAAACGAAGTAATAGAGCGTCCGGGTGATTCAACGCGACGGTTGGCGACGGGTCGGGGGACGAGGGAGTTTTATTAAAATGTGGCTGTTTTATAGTATATTGTGTATCTTACGACATTCACGTGAACGAAGTCGCGGGGCACAGCTAGTGTCTAAATAAAAGTGTGCTGTTGTAAATTTTCAACTTTCGGGGCTGAGTTGAGCGTTGAAAATCCAACAGCGCGCTTTGGCAAGAGTCATAGAAAAATGATTCTAAAATAAATGAACAACATAATTAATTAAACAATAATGGAATGTCTACGGCATTATCGCTGATACCGTAGACTGAACATTTAAGCAAAGTTGTATGTTAGTTCTAGTGTCCGTTATGATGATATATCGAAATTGTAACACGCTATGTAAACGTATGTATTTGGAACGAACATCTTGACAAAAGGAATAGCTAGCGGCAAAAGGAATAATTACGTTACAATACCGTTAAATATATCCATAGTTATATTATTACCTCCTTACTAATAAACGTATTATGTCGGGTGAGTAGTTACACAACGCTTTGTCTTTTTCTTTCGAACGTCAAATTACTGACGACTGAAAGAGAGAAATCGGTGTGTACCTAACTATTCACCCGATATAATACGTTTATTAGTAAGGAGGTTAGTGTTAATGCTAGGGCCACTGATGAGTTAGTCATTTTATAGAGGCATTTATGCATTTTTATTTTGTAATTGATTGTGGTGAAGGAAACCATTTCCTAGAACCAAATATTCGAAGACACAATGTGACACCCACAGCCGGCCCTGGGCCGGCGTGGATTGTGGCTCTCTCACAGAGGAGACCTGTATCTCAGCAGTGGAACGTTATAGGCTGATTGATGCATAAGCTATGTAATTGTCGTTTATTTAGTTACAAGTTATGTGTGCGATGGGATTTCCTATAAGCAAAAAGTAACGAACTTCCAATCCATACAAATTTTCATCCCCTTCAAAAATCCTTTCTTAGTGCTTGCTCACTTGGACCTCTTATGCAAAATTTCTTGCTTCTAGAGCCAGTGATTTAGGCTGTGCGTTGTCTGTCATTGAATCAATGAATTTAAGATTTTTATCAAGTAGATTGTCTCTATAGCTTTGCATTTTTTTGTATTTTTTTTTTAAATTTCTTGCTTGCTGAGTATTGCTGTAGCTTTGCATTTTTTTGTATTTTTTTTTAAAATTCCTTGCTTGCTGAGTATTGCTGTGCTTGCTTGGCTCTGCTCTGCACCTGCTTTCGTCTTTGTGTGTCGTTTGAACCCCAAGGTTTAAAGTCAATTGTTTACTAATTGTGTCTGTATATACGACATGCGAATGGTTAATTATCAGTCCCGAGCTATATTCGTCCATCTTGCCCTGCGAACTTCCCTTTAACTTATTATTGTTTTTGTATCTTATCGTTGCACTTGCATATTTTGTGTAAGTATTTTGGTCTCTATTAATGTAAACGGTGTACTTATGGCTAAAATAAGATCCAGTAAGTACTTCATTTCTGCCTCTTAAAGAAAATAAAATATTCAGGTCTAATTTAATGAAAATTATTGTTGTTAATTAAAACATTCTTCATTCGCATCATAAATCACGAATGGTAACAACATAATGTAGATATGAAATTGTTCAAATTAACTACTGCCAGACAATTTTTCAAGAAAAAGATACCAATAAATAAATAAATATAAAGGTATTGTTGGAAAAAGAAAAACATTTGTTTTTCACGATTAGAAAAACAATCTATTTCTGATCATAAGCTCACCTTCAGACAGTAGGTACAGACAGTTTAATCCTTATTGGATCTTATTTTGACTAGGTACAGGTAAAAATAATCACTAATTACATGCTGGAATAGAGCGTATTTTTGTTTTATTCTATAAAAAAAATCGTAGACTTGTTATGATTTATTTTCTGTGACAATCTTTTTATGAATATTTTTGAAGCGAATCTGTATTATGGCCAAAGTTTCGTTCAAGCGAAAAGAAAATTATTGCGGTCGCCTAATCTAAAATGACGTGCCTTCACCACTGCATAATGCAGATGCATAGCAAAGCAATTGCAATATGCAATAAATGAGTTGGCTTCCGGGTTACGCGGTCACGCCTATCTCTACACTGATGCCTTATAATGTTCATACCAGTTGAACCATGTGAATTAACGTTGGAAATTAATTTCCTTCGATTCTTAATTTAATACTAACTAGCTGTTGACCGCGACTTCGTTTGCGTGATAAATGGTATTTATTGTCGTAAATTGTTCAAAAAACACTTTTACATGTCAAAATTAAATTATGTTTTTTTTTAAACTAGATGAGTTCGGTGTTTCCTTACTACTCAGAAGAAAGACCGAAACAAACTCAGCGGTCACAGTCTCTTTTAAAGTCCAGACATAATCTTGGTCAGGCCATATGAGGACCATGCAGTGGAAATGGTGCTTTCCGAGAGCAAATGCACGAGTTACTATAAATAATACCCAAATCGCTACAGGTGTATTAAGTGTTCCCTCGATTTTTCCAAGATTCCATCATCAGATCGTGACCTGATGACAATAGGACCACCTGGAAAGTATATCCTTTGAAACAAAAAAATAATTTCCAAATCGGTCCAGCCGTCTTCGAGTAATAGGGGAACACACGTAAAATAAAAAAATACAAAGATTCCGATGAACTGAGAACCGCCTCCTTTTTCGAAGTCGGTTAAAAATAATTTATAGCCAGAGTCCATCTCATGACAATTCCAATAAGGCCAAACACGGCTAGGATACATTGTTTTATTATGGAGTTCCTGTGCCTACCTTCCGGCTTCATCATCACATCAATTCAATGGTACCATTTTCATCTGAACCATTTATTTAAATTTGCTTCATCATAGTCGCTTAACTATCTTAATCGAGATTTCTTATCGCCACCCGTGAAATACTTATCATTGAAGAGTTCCCGTGGCCATCTGTGGTCTTCTTCGTCAGTTCCACTTCATCAAATGATAGTTTCTGAATCCAAATGCTTGGCTTGTTGATGAAAATACTAAAATCGCTATGTGTTTGCCTATAATATTTGAGGAGTTCCCTCAATCCTCATGGATCCTATCATCAGAACTGGATTTTGATAAAAATGGGACAAAAAATAATTTTCCAAATCGGTTTATAAATGACGGAGTACTGACGTAACAAACATTAAAAAATAACGTACAACCGAATTGATAACCTCCTCCTTTTTTTGAAGTCGGTTAAAAATAGGAGCAGCTCAATCCCAAGCGTTTCTGTCGTCAATATAATCTTTAACAGTATAAAAGGCTTTATGGCGCATCTTACGTTTAATGAATCATTTGAATTTATTAAGGCTTAGTTCTCGAATGTGGCTTGGAAGTTTATTATAAAAGCGTATACATTGACATCTAAACGAGCCACCTATTTTCTTGAGCCTTGTTGTGTTTTCGTGTATTTCATATTTGATTATTTTTCAATACGAATATTAAAAATACTGGTATTCAGCTGCATCTCGTTAGACTGGTAGCCGACCCCAACATAGTTGGGAAAAGGCTAGGCAGATGATGACGATATAGCGTTGCCTGTTGCCACCAACTTGCTGAGTGGCTCATTCATATACAGGGTGTCTGGTTTCGGAATAGTAAAACTTAAAGGGGAGGTAAAGACCATCAAACTGAACAAATTTTTCCCGGGGACCAACATCGTAATCGTGAAAAAAAAATCAGTCATCCCATACAAAACTTCAATACCTACTCGAACAAATGTATGAGACGACTGATATTTTTTTTGCGATTACGATGTTGGTCCCCGGGAGAAAGTTGTTCAGTTTGATGGTCTGTACCTCACCCTTAATTTTCGTCACACTGTGTACAGACACATTGTATATCTTTGTACTAACATAGTATATAAGTCTGTATCATACTAACACAATATGGATCAAGGTCCGAATTAAAGTATTTTTATTTATTTATTTATATCTTTAATTTTTTCATATGGTTCGTACCGATACGATAGAAAAAGGCCTCCAACTTCTTAGTTTGGCTTGAAACTTAGCCATAATAAACTTAAGCTCTCGATCAGAGTAGGTATTCCCTTTGGGCGTATCAATTAGTTAACCGTATACGAATTAGCCCTATAAGATGGGATGTCCAAGTGAAGTAACACCTTAACACCAAGATCCCAACCCACCCCACCCATCCCGACCCATTAGAACAAGCCAAAGATCGTCACAAATTGAGGGAGATCGTCAAAAAGTTTAGCCGGGCACATCACGACGCTCAGCGATGAGCAATCGACTGAAAGAGGAGGATCAGTTAGTTGATCCCATCATTCATCAATGTCAGTTAAAATATGTAACATCCATATAGATTACGTAACTGTTAACAACATACAGCTACACATCACATAGAATATTATAATAACCTACAAGCTGGCAGCCCGATGGGGTTTCCCATCGGCTAAACTGACGAACTTCCATAAACACACTTTTCATCCCCTATTTAACCCGTTTAGGGGATTCATTTTTAAAAATTATTTCTTTGTGCATTTTATTATAAGGAACTCTAATTCAAAACTGCATGCTTCTAGACCCAGCGGTTTAGGCATGGGGCGTTGTCTGTTAGTGAATTAATAAATGAATTTAAGATTTTTTTAAGTATAGATTGGGGGATTTTTCTGTCTAACTTTTATCGTAAAACAACTCCCAATCACCATGTTTGTCTGTAATACTTATCCTGTTTGATGTACTGTTACAGGACGATGAACGACGCTACGTGGACCTCACGACCTTCGGGTTCTTCAAGGGCGGAGTTCTCGACGTAAAGATGGTTAATTTCATGATGCCTTCGGGGCCTGTTTATGGGGAGGTAAGATCTTCATTTTTAGCGTCACGGGTAAAACCTGGATGAGGCTGGCACAGAAACGTAAGGAAGAGAGGCCTCTGCCCAGCAGAGGGTGAAGTCGACCAGTGGATCATGATGATGATGATGATCTTCACAAAAGTTCTATTGTGAACATACTGGAGAATGCTCGTATAGACCGAAATCTCTCCTTTGCTTTAGGCATAATCGACCTCGTAAGTGCCTTATCACTAGAGAGATGCACGGAGTACAAGTTTTACCGAGTAACCGAGTACCGAGTAAATATTGCTCGCTATTATTTATACCGAACCGAGTACTCTGCCGAGTAACTCGGTTTAGTTGTCGCAGATATTGGGCGCGAAAACAAGTTTAAGCTTGCTCGCAACAGTCGCAACGTGCGGCCGGCGAGCGAGTGATACTTCGCCCCTCGCATAACGCCCGCTCAGTTCACCGCGAGTACAGCTTGGCCAAAAAGTCGTGATAATAATGATGGCGCCACTACCGTTCATGTTGTAACCCTATATAGTACGACGAAAACGGTTTTGATGATACTTAGGTTTTTTTTACAATTAATGTGAATATTGGCGGGTTTTAAGAAAAAAAGAAAAGCCCTGAAACGCTTGTTCAGCCACTGCCTAGAACGATAACATTTGCAGTTTTTTATTTTAATGAATTAAAAATAAAATTTTTAGGTATTTCAAAATACATTGATGTCAATTAATCACACATTATGTGAGACAATTTTATGTTTTATAAGACCCCAGATCACCTTATAGTACCCAGACCCCTGATCGCCTTATAATACTAATGGATTTACCTAAAAAATACTATAGTTATTTTTGTTCAGTGATTTATGCAATATTAACAAAAAGTATGAAAATTATACGAACACGCTGCATTCCGAATGTGTTTTGTAAACATAACCTCAAATTCGTGAATGTACATTTCAATAATTGTATGAAAGGTTTATACTAGATATTGCACCTTGAAATGCACACATTACATCTGATTACATGTATAAAATACAATTTTACCTGTCATTTCAGCGGTTCTTTTATACACATCGTTGAGATCGGATAAAATTTGTCCGGCCTCGAGTTACGCCAAACATCTCACGTACACTTTATAAATTATCGCTTCTGCGGAGCTGCGGATAACAGAGTTGTTCATCATGAACACAATGGGTCACCAGTATCACCTCAATAACACAAATAAATAAAAATAAACACGAGAAACAGTCACCTATTACAAGAAATGACAGAATATGTACCTTACTCGACTAGGCAGAGAGAGTGTTGCCAATGATTAAATATTTTAATTCCGTTTCCGGACTTTCTTGCCAAACTGTATAGACACTTACCATTTGTTTACCACACGCACGGAGTTAGTTAATTTGTTACAAAATTTGTTTTTAGGGTAAAATTAAAAGTACTGTCTATTGTGAGTGTGGATGTCACTATTTGATGAGAGCTACATTCTAGATTAATATTGTAAAGAGGTCATGTTATAAGTTTATGAGTTCTTTTCCGAGTACCTCGGCAGTCAAACCGATTTAATCGGCCGATAACAAGTACTAACAAAATGGCCGAGTATGCCGAGTAGTAATAAACGAGTACTCGGCGCATCTCTACTTATCACCCTAAATTTGAAATGTCACGGCATAACAACAAGGTCTATGTCACTTCTTTTAATAACGCATACTTTGTAAGTCCCTCACCTACTACGAACTACCTTTATATGCCTAAATAAATTACTATGATAGTTTCACCTTGAAGTTTCAATTTACTGGGAATTGTTGTCAAAAGTGGTAGAGCTATTGCGAGGTGTATTATACACTTGTAGTAGCGATGGTGTTCCTTAGGCCCTTTGTACACATGTTTTATTGCCGTGAAAAACTACGGTTTATTCGCCGTGTGTAGGCACGGTTGTCAATGTTGTATGGATTATCTAGAAGCTTGTTGACAGACACGTATTTCCTACGCGGTTTATACGCCGCGCGCCGCGCCCCATACTGTAAAGAAACCGTCCCGTGTACAAAGGGCCTTACTAGTGTTCTCTATCCACTTGCCCAATTGTGTACAGTACCCGGGTGTTAATATGGTACATCTATCTTTAGAAAGACACAGTTGACCGACACAGGCATAACTGACAGAAACATCGCGCTACAAAGTCAAAGTTTTTTTTAATACTCAACTTTACGGCCGTGTACTTTACGTCGTCTTTGGAGTTAGTGCATTTTATAAGTTTTTTCTTGACCACGTTCATGCTAGTCTTCGGGCTAGTTTATAACATTATGTAGTCTCAAAAGCTTCCTACGTTTTGCTTTGTAAGTATCGATCCAGTCGCTCCCTCAATCGATGCATAAAAATGAAAAGTTTTGAGGCCGCCGCATGTGATAACCAGGCATGAGTATTAATAATTCATAAACTGTTCGTTCGGTCAATTTAATCAATAATGCAGTGATGCACTGGGCGCTCGTCTAATTGACATTGTATCGATCCAAACACTTGAATAGGCCACGAGAGTATTTTATTCGGTAGAGCTTACATAACACTTATTACACTAATAAAAAAAAGTTTTGCACCACTAATAAGAAATGTATTTTTTTTTGTTGAAAAAAAAAATGTTTTTGTTTTTGGTGATTTAAATATTAATTAAACAACAATGTTTTCTCATTTAAAGTTTATTCCTAGGCCACATTATTAGTCCAGTTAAATCGTAAAATTAAGGTGATTTTGAAAAACGAGACTTCCCAAATTAACAATGTAACAGCTAATGTTAATTGAAGTTGATTTCTTAGTTGTCTCGCAGTCTGAAAGGGTTGCCTACGGATCAACAGTCGCACATATCGGTCCTGATTTTGAGTTGTAGCTCTTGGTCTGGCTGTTCTAGGTCGATCTTGAACGTCATGAGTCTGTAAAAATCTGCGACATATCCTCAGAACGTCCGTATCGGAAACATCAACTCTTGAAGCGACATGTCGCAACGACATTCCAGATTGACGAAGAGTGATAATCCTCGTTCGATTAAAATGTGAAATCGTTCTTCTTGGCATTGTAAACAACAAAATAAACGTTTATGTTAACAGAACTATAGTCTGTTTCAAAGTAACAATGAAATTCTTATCTGCTGACTACACTAGTTAAAACCACACTAACGTGACAAAATGAGGTTAAGACTTAAAAGTTACACAAAATTAATGAGAGTATATGAAAAAAACATTCCCAAGTGCTGCTTACGACTTACGAAACACTTGACTTATGCTTTGGTTCTCTCGAGTTATTTTGTTTACCTTCCACTAGTCACTTTATAAGTGGTGCAAAATTTTTTTTGATTAGTGTGGTTCTCACAGACGCTTTGTTTCATTTTATGAGACTGGAAGATTGGCTTACTTTTTCGTATTTATTTTAAGTGCCTGGTCGTATAAGGCGTTTTTGGTGCGTACAGAGACGTGCATAGTGGAGATATCCACATGCACGCCTTATTAGGGGTCCCCGAAACGATCAATTGCAATTTTTACGTGATTCATACACATTGATGCGCAAATTGACCGTCTACCAAGTGCAATTGAAGCGATTGTCAATATTACTACAATAGAAATTGATGGCAACTGATCAATCGCAATTGATCGTTTCGGGGACCCCTTACGCGCAAGTTGAAATACTCGGCCGGGCACTTTATTGCATCCAGTATACGCGTGTTATAGAAACTACGACTTACATGGACAGGTTCCAATCGTCCAACATCCAACGTCCAACAATCGTCCAACCATACGCCTTTCCCTTCAGTGTCCAGTATTTCTAAACCTCGATCAAATCGCAAGTCAGAGTCTTTTCGCGTGGGCCCCTTGAAAGAAAAAAAAATGCGTTTATAGGTATCATAATAATAAAATATCTTGCGTTGCCCCCCTGTCGCTACGTCACTATGTACTAGCAACCGTTTTCGGGAGTTCATTATTGAGTGTGCAAGTCACCCCCTTTTTTTTGGGTGGGAAATCGTCAAATGACTTCTCTCGTTCTGGGCGGCGCGGGAGGGCGTGTCAGACTTTTATTGACTAAAACTCACCTGTGTTCCTTCAGTTGCCTGTGCCGGGGCCACGGTAACTCTTTCGAACATCCCGCGAGCAAGTCACCCCCTGCCATTTTATCCATGTATTACATAACATTGATCATCAGGCAGGACACATTGTCCTTCCAAAGTTTTAAGGAACCAATCCAATATAGCCACCCAAACCCGTCCAATATGTTTTGTTTCCATGTTCTGAATTAGTCCTGCACCAACCGGGGGTTGTCCTTGGTTGCATAGAGCAAACGGGGATACTCGTCGGTTGGTGCGTCAATGCTTAAAATTGTCTAAGGGGCCTTTGTGAGTTGGCTTTGGCCCCTCATACTCCTTCCAGGTCCCAAAATATGTCAAAAAAATACCTTGAAAGTAAACAAAAAATACTTACTTATACGCAAAGATCCTCATTTCAGGATAATGTCAGATAACAACACTCTAGGGTTGCGGGATGTTTGAAAGAGTTACCGTGGCCCCGGCACAGGCAACAGAAGGAACACGGGTGGGTTTTAGTCAGTAAAAGTCTGACGCGCCCTCCCGCTCCGCCCAGAGCGGGAGAAGTCATTTGATGATTTCCCATCCACAAAAGTATACCTGACGCTGATTTTCACCTGCAGCCCACTACATAGGTTTGTTGCTCATACCCGTCTTAAGCAAATGGGGTTGTCTACCGGAAGCTTCGCCGCGAGTGAGCGCTGTTTGTTTGTCACTTGTCATTGTCATTGCATTTGATTATCAGGGTAGGCACGTGAGGCTAAGTGTAGTTTGTCGCGGTGTCGCATGCATTTTATTAAGCTTGGGGTGATCCAGGGCTTGATGTTATATTTGCTTCGGCTTGTTTGGACTTTGTGGGAGTGTTTTATCATGATATTTGTGATAATTTCAATAAAAGCATTAACGGCGGAGTTTGTACATTGATGGTTAAAGACTTCAGTCCAAGACAGATTATTTATCTCGGCGACAACGGCTTCTTCGTCTATTTTAGTTTTCCATCTGGGCCTGGAGGAGGAAGATCGATTGTTTTAGGCATGTCATAGCCATCGCTATGTCATGATCCGTGATAGAACATTTACATATAGCTCCCGAAGTTTTATTTATGGACTTAATAAAGATATGATCCAAACAAGTACTTGCTCTAGTTGGTTTAGTTATTGCTGGAAGGGGACCGTGTGTAGCCATTATACACAAATAACGCGTTTTTGCTGTTAATTTGGGTACATATATCGATATTTATATCTCCAGCTACAAATACTGTAGCGTAGTCGTGTAAATGATTCAGTGTGGTATCTAGAGAGACGGTGAAATTATCAATGTTGTGAAAAGATGGCGAACGATATATTCCTAGAACAGCAATATTATTGTTAATTTTTACTAAAAGGCTGTCTGCGTCTGCTATATTTGGTTCACTAACAGTGAAATGCCGTGTACTTTTGGTGTAAATGACGACACCACCATTTTTATTTGATTGTGAAAACGTCCTGGAGCCTGTGTAACCTGGTAATAATTCGAGCAGCGGACCTTCACTCAGCCAGCACTCTGTTAAAACAATAATATCAAAATCGCTATCGTGACGTAATAGTGCAGAGTAAAAACTATCAAAATTATGGTGGTAACTCCTGATATTAAATGTGAGTATTTTAAAGTTAAAGTTAGTTTAAAGTTAAAGAGTAGATGGCGAGTCTGTTCAGAGTTTGATGGCACGGTGATAGAAGCGTATGTCGACTGATTGGGACATGAGCAAGAATCTGTATGTGTTTCAAACGGATAAAGCCAGTGTTTCAGTATGTGTTTGCTGTAGTAATAATATATTGATTATATAACCAATAGGGGAAAACCGACCATAGGTTCAACTAATATGAACAAAATAAGGAAAAACGAAAATTTTATCGGCATAGGTTTAATTAGGAACAGTCACATGTTTATAAGAATATTTTGATTTAAAAATGTCCGTGGAGTTTCTTGCCCGTTCTTCTCCATAGGTAAGTTGTGCTGTCTCACGGCGGCGGTGAGCAATACTTGTCGTTCTTTGTGATGTGTATAGACACGCGCTCTTGTGTGCGTAACTGCAGGTAGCGTTAGCAACTTCATCGTTATTGAACAAAGTAATATAAGTAGGCAGTTCGATTTGTGTATCGTTTGGTGATGAACTAAAAATATTTTTTGTGCTCAATATTTATTAAAATGCATGAATATTTTACAAATTAAATTACTAGTGTAAAAAAAAATTGCTCTAATCATAACTGGACTCTTCCGTGACAATTTCATCGTCACTATCATCTTCCAAATTTATGCTAAATTCAAAGTCGGTATCAAAGTAATATTCAGCTTCTTTCTTAGTCACACTCTTGCATTTATTACGCCAAGTTTCGCTAGTTATACTTTCAATACTTTCGTGAATAAGCTTTTATGTATTTGCCATATATTTTGTTCAACGTTTCTTAAAGCAACATAGTTTTTAAGAACCCATCACATATTCCTCTATAGCACTTAGCTCAGCGTAGTAAAGAGGCAGACGCAGTACTTACTACAACGTGTACAAATCCTTTACTTTGTAATCATCGATTTTGTACGTTACAAAATTGCTTTTATGTTTTTTTATAATATCATATAGCTCAACTCTGCGCAAATTCGAGTCGAACCGTGTGCCTTTAGCAGTGAGCCATTGCTGCATCTTAGATTTATTAGAGGCTGACGTTGGTAAAATCTTCGCGCGAGTATTGTGACAAGAAGCGTTATCTAATACTATCACAGAACGATCTGGCTTATTCAACCATTAGACATAATTTCAAATCTCATGTTCGAATGGTAACCTCATGTTGCTGAATAAGCTTTATAGACTAAACAGGCGTTACCAATAAAAACCGACATCGGTTCCAGCGTGTACTAAAATAAACCGAGTACCGTGCTTAGTTTTTTAGGGTTCCGTGCGTCCGTATGAAAAAACGGAACCCTTATAGGACCACTCGTGAGTCCGTCCGTCACAGCCGATTGGCTCCAAATCTACTGGACCGATAAAGTTGAAATTTGGTTCACATGAACATCTGTGACCCAAATGTGTAACGTAAATAGATGAATTTTGAATACGGGGTTCACTTTTGCGGGAAAAATAAGAAATAAAAAAAAAAGGTTTGCAAACTGTACCCACCGTGTGTGTGATATACGAGGAGGGATCAAAAAGTAGTGAGAACGACATACTCCTTGGTAAGAAAAAAAAAATCAATAGGTACTGGCAGGCATAGCTCAGATACATATTTGTAATATTAATAAAGAAAAAAATCTTCGATTCTCTTTTGTTTTTTTCTGAATGTAGTCATTTGTTTGCTTCGTGTCGGGACGTGTTTTCGAAAATGGAGAAAAACGAAGTGCGAGCCGTTATTAAATACCTCTGTTTAAAAAAGTTAACGACGCAAGAGATTCATTGCGATTTGGAGGCAACATTAGGAGAGTCTGCTCCGCCGTATTCCACTGTCGCAAGGTGGGTTTCTCAATTTCGAGTAGGGAGAACGAGCACGAAAGACGAACATCGTTGCGGCCGTCCATCGACGTCAGTCACCCAATAAAATGTTGCGAAAGTCGAGAAAATTGTATTGAGCGATCGAAGAGTTACCATCCGATACTTAATTCAAGAAACAGGCATTTCATACGGAAGTATTCAATCCATATTGAAACAATCTTTGAATATGAGAAAAGTCTCCGCAAGATGGGTGCCGAGAATGTTAACCGACAGCCAGAAACAAAATCGACTTGACATTTCGAAGATATTGTTGGACAAGTTTCAAGAAGATTCTGAAAACTTTTTGTCTCGTTTCGTAACAATGGACGAAACATGGGTCTATCATTTTGATCCCGAGACAAAACAGCAATCTTCGCAATGGAAACGGCCATCATCACCGACTCCTAAGAAGTTTCGTGCCGTGGCATCGGCTGGCAAGGTTATGGCCTCAATATTTTGGGACTCAGAAGGGATATTGTTGATTGATGACCTGGAGCGTGGAACCACTATTACAGGCCAATATTATGCAGCTTTAATTCCCAAGTTGAGGAATGCCATCAAAGAGAAAAAAAAATTGAATAAAGTTAGAATACAAAATAAAGTAGGTAGTTATTTGCAATAAACTTAATACAATGATAATTATGACGATAACTGTGTTATCAATGTTAGCATTTTGGAGTGTGAATGATAACTAAGGTTTATGAACATGGATTTGTAGTGTTACTAGTTACTAACATTGAAATTGAATTTACAAAAATATTTATTTATTTATTGGTGAATTTATGCACTCCCGTACCTCAGAGACTGATCTTCTAAACTTGTTTAGTGATACACCGTGTAAATCGGTTTCTGGTGATTTACAAAGACTGTTGTAATTTGTACAAATTCGTAGCAAGGGAGCGTTAAGACCAAGGTTGGATTTGCAGAAAGGGATATGAAACAATCTGGTGATAGGATATCTGGGAGGTTTTGAAGGGACTGAATATTGGATACGTTCGACTAGATCACTACATTTTATAAACCTGTTTGCAACTTTGTACAGGAAAATTAGACCACGCGAGCGGCGACGGTCTCGCCGCGTCTTTATTTTGAAGAAGTGTAGGCGCTGCTCATACGGACAGCGGTGGCTAATATTTCTAGATATGAAGGCTAGATGTTTAGTGAATGCTCTTTGTATTCTCTCAACTCTTTGTGAATGAACTGCGTAGAACGGGTTCCAGGCAACACTAGCGTATTCCAACCGACTTCGCACCAGGGTATTGAACAAGACTATTCTGGTTTTTGGTAGTTGGAAGCCCCTAGTGTTCCGTTTTACAAAACTAAGCATCTGTGCCGACTTCTTAACAATGTCGTTGAGGTGTGGTTTAAAGCTTAGTTCATCGTCGACCAGTACCCCTAGGTCTCGTATTTCACGTACCTTTGACAACGTGGTGTTGCACAATGTGTAGGTAGTATGAAAGGATGACTTTTTTTCGAGAAACGAATAAAGAAGCATTTTTGTGCGTTTAACGTCATATTGTTAGCTATGCACCAGTTTTCAATGTTTATTAAGTCACTTTGAACAAGCGTACTATCTGCAGGCTCCGTGACTTTTCTATAAATCTTTAAGTCATCATCGAACAACAAAGCTTCGCAATGCTTAATTTGACTTGTGATGTCATTTATAAAGAGCAAAAATAATACTGGGCCAAGATGGGAGCCTTGTGGGACTCCAGACCAGAAGTTATGCAGGTTACGTGTTAATATTAATGCAAAAGTATCTATGTGTAAGTAAATATGATTTCACGTAGGATAGTATACTTTCAATCTTAACTTGATCGAGATAGATAAAATTACTACTAGAACATTTTAAAAGCAAACAAAAATATTTTTCATGTTTTATTTATCATTAAAATATACGGCTGCCCTGCAGTGCGACAATAACATAGCTGGTATTATATTAAGGTAAAGATAAATTAAAATAACTATTGTCCTTTAAACAAAACCAATTTGTTATAAAAATGTCTGATCCTTCCTTTATTATTTCTTAAGCATTTATTTAAAAAATGTATTCTTACTTCAAAATATCTATAAACAATTGCCTTCTAAAGTAAATAAATTATTGTCAAAAGGGCTCTGCTCATACACATTCATGTTCACCTAAGGAATCAGAAATACAATTTCTTAAGTTAGTATAATCCTGAAATGTTAAGATTTCATGAAATAGTCATTCAATAGAGTTACTTGGTCTCAGAGAGTTGTATTGATGACTTTAATGATTATAATTCTGTAAATACATATGTGCTACGGTCGCGAATCATATTTTCGCGAAACATACAACCTAATACTTACCTGCAAATTGCAAAAAACGTAAGAAAATTTGAATTTCGCGGGCTACGCTGGCGCTTTCGCATTAAAAACTGGAAAATAAAGGTTCGCCCACAATTTTTTTACTACTGCCAAAACCATTTTTGGTAACAATTTATCGTTGTTTGAAAACGATGAGATGTATTCAGCCAAGAATGACCTGTCTTTTCTGTATAAATACAGATCTTGACCACTTCTTCAGATGGATAACGCAGCCCTCTAACATCTTTGTGCGAAATAAGTCCGCCATATTTAAACATAACATAACATCACGCCTTGTTTTCCCGAAGGGTTAGGCAGAGGTGTACCTATTATGGTACATCCACATTTCGCCAGTTATGTTTAAAGTCCCATGTAATAGGGGGCGAGCCTCTGCCATCTACCGGGAACAAATCCAGACTCCGGGCTGCTACTGAGAAATTCCAGATAGAAAAACCCAATAACACTTTGCCCGACCTGGGAATTGAACCCAGGACCTCATGCTCAGCAGTAGCGCTTGCGACCACTAGACCAACGAGGCAGGGAGGCTATATTTTTCAAGTGATATTAATGAGGCAAGGCATTCTTCACATTTTATTATTTTAAATACAAGGTGTAAACAGTGTTTATCTCTTAAGGGGTCATTGTACTTATCATTATGAACAACTTTTACAATGGGATCAAACCTGAAATCGCGAAATAAAAATCAGCTTTTCCCCACATTTATGTTCGCTTAACACATTCAGTGCCCAGCACCCGACTCCTGGGTCCAACAATAATTCGTTGTTTGTTCGTTGGCGTGTTTTGATTTGCACCCGGTAGGTGGGTGCTGGGCATGGTCACATGTCAACAATAGCTATCTATATGTACGACTCGGGAGCCGGGTTGTGAGCACACGAACGAATTATTGTTGGACCCGGGAGTCGGGTGCTGGGCACTGAATGTGTTAACTCGTCAAAATGTAGGTAACACCTGATTTTTTTTCGCGATTTCGTGTTTGGTTCCATAGTAAAAGTTGTTCATAATGATGAGTGCAATGACCCCTTAAGAGGTTAACGTGATTAAAATTACACCTGGTATATTTGGTGACTTCGATTGAGAATTCCGATAAACTGTTGGTACCTATGTAGTCGTGAGTGTCTGGTACGTCAATATCATCATTAACACACAAATCTACCTCATCATTAACATTAAACGATAGTAAACGGTTCCTGGTGCTATTAATATTTCTATTAATTGTAGTTTTATTGCAATGGAGTATATCAACTGAATCAAGCGATACACAATTTCCAGTTGTTATATTTTTTAACTCGCCGTGAATTAACAAACGTTTGTATGCAGATTGGAATTGACGTGCTGTTGGGCTATTGTTAAACCCTCCTTTTGACCGAATGGTACTGAAAAAAAGTTCCACATGATCTTGGCTTAGTTTATAGGAAGGCAAATATTTGGGAGCATCTGATTCTATTAAAACTTTATAAATAATCTGCATTGATTTAATACAAATCAACAGGCCAAGGAAATCCGTCTTGCGACCTGATTTGAGGACGAGCTCACCATTATCAAAATGCAACTTCTTGAGATATGTTTCAAATTCCTGGGGCTAGACCACCACCTCTTACAGCAGTATTATTGTAATCTTACTTGAGTGTGGGAAAGAGATAGAGCTAGACGTCCTGTATAGCTCCATCTCCTTCTCACACTGAAGTAACATTAAAACAATACTGCTTTAAGAGGTGGTGGTTGGCCTCCTCGAAATATGAGTTGATGATTTGAAAGTTATCTTTAGAAATGGGTTACTAACTATTAAGAATATCAAAAATGTTGTTTAACTGAGTAATAAAATTAATCGTAGCACCGGCATCATTGAATTCTTCTAAATTCAGCACGCTTTTTAAAAAAGAAAGAGATTCAGCAATCGACTTGCTAAATGTTTGTGTGGCTAATCGTACTTTCTTGATTAGTTTTTTAAATTCTATATGCGGCTTTCCTCGATTTGTTACCTAAACGAACACCTTCAGAATCTTGCAAAGTATGCAATTTCCTTATATACTGCCAAGATATTATATCGTTTCCGTCTAATTTTTTTTTTTCTGGTAAACAGTTTCTCACCAGTTTAACCATGTGGCAAGGATCAGGGAAAATAACAAAATGTTGACCATCCACGGTAATTTTAGGGTCTAAACTATTTATGTTATCTATTTGTGGGCGTCCAAGCAAAAAGGGTCCAGTAGTGGGGTATTGAGTTAAGACCAGATTCGGTATATAGAATAGTCAAGGGATTAAAAAAATATTCAAAAACTGGCACATTTTTTTTTATCAGACATTTGAAGTTGAAACTCTGAAAAAACTTGATTTGAGAAAAAGCATTTTCATAGTTTGATTTTTGGTACTTAGTACATTTTGTGATGTTTCTAAATACATTTTCTGGTACTTAGAAACATCACAAAAATCATTTACTATATGAACTTGTAGTTATTTGAGCATTAATTAATAATCAATTAAAATCGAGAAATTAAATTTTTTACACCCAACTTTACAAAACTCTCGGAAACTAAATGCCGAGAACTGGAGCCTTTTTGCTTGGACGCCCACATTTTTGCCCCTAAGTATTTAGCCATAGTAAAATTTTCAGGGCAGCCATCAAATGTCACCAAAGACATCACAATGCCGCATTCATTTAAAAGATTAACGCAATTTTTAGAAGAGCACTTCTTTGTTCCCCATTTACACCATTTGTGAACAAATAGCCAACAGGCAGTTTCCACTGACCATTTATAGACGTCACCATAAATATTAACGCATCTTTGGCTAACGGCCTATCTATGTCTAAATTGTCGCCTGTATTAACATAGCCCACTGACTTTTGTTCCATCCCACATATTGCCTAATTGCCATCTCGTCTAAACAAATTGCACATATAATTTTATGTGTGGATTCTTTGGACAGTAATTTAATACATTCAAATGCTTCTGTAGTAAACCCTGCGGGGCAATTACGTAACACATTATCAATCGGAATCGGTTTCATTTTGACAGCCCAACAACATTCATTGCGTTATTTACGTTTGAGCAGACAAATTTTTCGAACTTACGAAGCAATGGAGTAGGAATTTGCTTCAAAATGATTCAGATTCCGATTGATAGTGTGTTACGCAATTAGGTTGCTGGTTCACAGTCTATACTAGAATACCATCTGTACAAAGTTTTCGGTGCGGTAGACATGTGTCAAATTGGTAACAAAACTGTAGGTCTAACAAAACTGTAGGCTTTGGGACTAATAAAATGAAAACATAGTGCAAATTTACGCAATGAGCTAGAATATTTTTTTGGGCAATTAGTTTTATCCACAATCCTTGTTAAAAAATCTGCATTTTTATTGTCTACATTAGGTAACATACCTAAATCTTCACTGTTCACTTTCATCTTGCACTGCAGTTCTATTAATATAGTTTGAAGATGCGCATTTTTTTTTATTTCATCGACGGTTAGCCTCTCGGACTGCTCGTAATTTACGCAATCTTTTTGCTGATAACTACGTAGTTTTTTGCAATATCAGTTAATAACTGGTGTTTAAGAGGAGTTGTTGCCACAGTCTGAAATTAAACAGTAAAATTTAATGCGTGTTAGCAAAGCAGAAAAGTACACAATAAACTTAAATATACATAACATCACGCCTCTATTCATCTAATAGTTAGGTAGAGGTGTATAGTACACCCACATTTCGCCAGTTATGTTTAAGACCCATGTAATAGGGGCGAGCCTATTACTATCAACCGGGCACAAATCCAGAATCCGAGCTGCTACTAAGAATTTACTAATAGAAAAACTCAGTAACGCTTTGCCCGACCTGGGGATCGTACCCAGGACCCCGCGCTCAGCCACTAGACCAATAGACCAACGGGGCAGTCACAAAACTTAAATTTATAATTATTATGCTGTTTTTGTTGGTTTAAAAACATAATTTGTACATTATTTATATTAGTTATTGATGAGTTATATGAAAATGGTTAAAAATACATATCATGCGCAACCTCTTCTGTGTGTTTTTTGGAGATATTATCGTTTGTTTTCTTTTCCTCCTTGGTGTGGTTACAAATTCACTTGTACGTGACTGATTCTGATCTCTTATATATTTTTGGCTGGTGGAAGCTACTGCTAACGAGATGGATGGATTAACAGTAATCGTTTTAGGCTGCTGTGATGAAACCAGAGGAGTATGTAATAAAATTATAACATTAATAGCAAATTTTAATTAGAAATTACTACTAATTTACAGTAGTAAAATGCTTATTACTAAAATTAAACAATGACCTTTTGTGAGAATTTTTCTACTGTTTTTTTTTTTGTAATACAGTATTAACATAAGCTATGTTCTGCATTATGAAGAAGTAAAAATAACTACAGTAACCAACATTCATTAACTTACATGTTTTATTGGAATTGCTTCAGGTTTTATTCTTCTGAATTTGTTTGTAATGCTGATTGCATCATTATCAAAATGTATGAAACAAATTTTCGATGATCTGGTTGGATGCCAATTCTGTCGGCCAGTAGCATTCATGCAAACGTTTTTTATATCGATATCCTTAGGAAACCTGCAATCACATTTTGGCATAGTTTTCCTATCTACTGGTACGATATGAAATGTGTTCAAAAGAAACCTCAAAGGCATTTCAAAAGGTTTGCAGTTATTGTTTGCATTTATTTCAAGTAATAATATTATTTTTCTAGTTTTTATTATCACTTATCACAAATACATTAACTTTAGTTAGACATCAACTTGATAAGAGCACATAAAATCGGCACCAAGTTAGTTAGACAGCTACAGTGCAGTACTAGCTACAGTTTTTCACTCGGTTTTGACACCATATTCTGTAAACTGTGTGTATTCTAACCACCACCGATTTATTTGATTTGATTCGATTTGAACATCTATTTATACTGGGTCCAGAGTTAGGGGAAAAGGTGTCAAACGTATACAACCACAGCAAGTAACTATTATTCGGTTATGTGGTATGAGAATTGAAGTCTAACACAAGAAATCTTACATATTTTGGACTGGAACCCATGTTAATACATACGCACAAATGTATGATGTCATTAAATTTACTATAACACTAACAGTATTATACAAGGTGGAACAGGAGGATTAACATTCCTTTAAACCACGTAAAGAAAATCATGTTGTTTACCCGTATACAAAAAATCAATCAAATCCAATGAATACTTTAGCCACAGGAAATTATTATTCATTTTCCTATTTTTCAACATTATGTGGCTCTGAGTCCGTAATAATAGGTAAACATGGCCACCGCCGTGCCCCGCACCCCGCACCGCACCGTTGGGTCAAATGGTCAGTGACTTTTCGTAGATAAAGCGCGTTTATTTATTTATTTATTTTACTATTTATGTACACACAATGAAACATTATATAGTTAGGATATTATGATCATTGAGTACAAAGGTACTGCTTATTTCTTAAGAAATTTCTTCCAGCAGACCTGCGAAAGGAGAAATTAAAAAAACGTTTACTTTTTATGCAGTTGATTCTGCTATTTATTTTGTCTGAAAACTGCAATTTTTTAATTTTCCATTAACTACTAATCTTCGTGTTTTAAAATGTTTCGATGGACTAGTACTTTTTTTTTTAAGTACTGTGCTCGTTTTTATTCAGTGTCGTCGTTGTATAGTCTAAGAACGTTATAATTAGTTTATAAGGTTGCTAAATTGAAGAGTACAACTGTGACGTAGCATGACAACTGAAGTGACTGGTATTTAGTCGGTTAACCACGCCACTTGGTTTTTTTTGTTTACCTTAATTACCTAAACCAATAGAGTGTAGCTTCGACTTTCTGACTGATCGACACAGGGGGTCAGCTTTCTTAGCGCCTAATGCCAACAGTGGCATGATTTGCAAAAACAAGATAGCGCTCTACAAAAGAAAGGGATAACAAGATCAGTGATGTTACATGTTCGATTGAATAGTTAAGTACCAATCATTTCAGTAGCTGCAGGTTCTAGATAATGAGCTGTGATGATTTTAATGCTCATAAAATATTATAAAACAATCATTTAAACCAGTTAAAATCCTTATTTTGTGTTTCAATTATCTCAAATGCTGACTAGAAGAAAAAACTTAAGAACCCTACAAAGATGTATGGTGATTTTTTATTTAAATGAAATGGCCACACTCATTTCTGGTATAATATGGCGCATTTGTTATGTTTGATTGATCCTTACGACAATCTGACACTTGTTCTGGCAGAATAGTCGACATCGGCTCAATTGCCATAAGAAATAAAAGACACTTGTTTTATTCAGATTTTTTCCTAATCTTATTTTCTGCCGGTTCTACATTGTTTGTGAATAATGGTTGCCTTAACCACTACGAGCTACGAGATATAGACTCAACAGTACGAAATTGACGCTTTGTGTTGTGAAATCAACAATATAGAGACTCCAGTGCGAAATTGACGTTTCTGTGTTTACGAGATAGAGACATCATATTTGTGCGATATTGACGCTTTAGTGATGTGTTATCTCACCATGGTAGGAAAGGGAGATGTGAAATTCGCAAAATGTGGCTTAGGGTTACCCAAGGGATGATTCTTCTTTGATCATCCAAAAATAAATGTATTAGAACATGTTGTAAAAACTTTGTTTCATTTTTATTTATATTACAGCGAATTTTCATTTTGCAGTTTTTGCCAAAGGATTATAAGTAATACATCTGCAAAATGAGAATTCGTTGTAGGTATAAATTAAACTAAAAATTAGTAGTTATGTACCTATCTGTTCATAAATCCCGCGCCTCAGGAGTTTCTGATGGCATACGCTGGAGCGCTAGTGTCAGCTAGTGTGCTTCTATGTAAGCATTTTTAAAGTATGAAGTTGACGTTCTTCCCTTTAGGGTATATATGTATGAGTGGGTGTGTTCTGTGCTGATCGACCCCTTAATAATTTAAAAGTGCCTGTAATTGGTTTATTTGAAATAAATACTTTGAGTTTGAGTATGTGTTTCAAACGGATATAGCCAGTGATGTATTCATGTATTGCTCTAGTAATGTCTCCATTATCGTTTGTTTTCTTTTCCTCCTTGGTGTGGTTACAAATTCACTTGTACGTGACTGATTCTGATCTCTTATATATTTTTGGCTGGTGGAAGCTACTGCTAACGAGATGGATGGATTAACAGTAATCGTTTTAGGCTGCTGTGATGAAACCAGAGGAGTATGTAATAAAATTATAACATTAATAGCAAATTTTAATTAGAAATTACTACTAATTTACAGTAGTAAAATGCTTATTACTAAAATTAAACAATGACCTTTTGTGAGAATTTTTCTACTGTTTTTTTTTGTAATACAGTATTAACATAAGCTATGTTCTGCATTATGAAGAAGTAAAAATAACTACAGTAACCAACATTCATTAACTTACATGTTTTATTGGAATTGCTTCAGGTTTTATTCTTCTGAATTTGTTTGTAATGCTGATTGCATCATTATCAAAATGTATGAAACAAATTTTCGATGATCTGGTTGGATGCCAATTCTGTCGGCCAGTAGCATTCATGCAAACGTTTTTTATATCGATATCCTTAGGAAACCTGCAATCACATTTTGGCATAGTTTTCCTATCTACTGGTACGATATGAAATGTGTTCAAAAGAAACCTCAAAGGCATTTCAAAAGGTTTGCAGTTATTGTTTGCATTTATTTCAAGTAATAATATTATTTTTCTAGTTTTTATTATCACTTATCACAAATACATTAACTTTAGTTAGACATCAACTTGATAAGAGCACATAAAATCGGCACCAAGTTAGTTAGACAGCTACAGTGCAGTACTAGCTACAGTTTTTCACTCGGTTTTGACACCATATTCTGTAAACTGTGTGTATTCTAACCACCACCGATTTATTTGATTTGATTCGATTTGAACATCTATTTATATTGGGTCCAGAGTTAGGGGAAAAGGTGTCAAACGTATACAACCACAGCAAGTAACTATTATTCGGTTATGTGTTATGAGAATTGAAGTCTAACACAAGAAATCTTACATATTTTGGACTGGAACCCATGTTAATACATACGCACAAATGTATGATGTCATTAAATTTACTATAACACTAACAGTATTATACAAGGTGGAACAGGAGGATTAACATTCCTTTAAACCACGTAAAGAAAATCATGTTGTTTACCCGTATACAAAAAATCAATCAAATCCAATGAATACTTTAGCCACAGGAAATTATTATTCATTTTCCTATTTTTCAACATTATGTGGCTCTGAGTCCGTAATAATAGGTAAACATGGCCACCGCCGTGCCCCGCACCCCGCACCGCACCGTTGGGTCAAATGGTCAGTGACTTTTCGTAGATAAAGCGCGTTTATTTATTTATTTATTTTACTATTTATGTACACACAATGAAACATTATATAGTTAGGATATTATGATCATTGAGTACAAAGGTACTGCTTATTTCTTAAGAAATTTCTTCCAGCAGACCTGCGAAAGGAGAAATTAAAAAAACGTTTACTTTTTATGCAGTTGATTCTGCTATTTATTTTGTCTGAAAACTGCAATTTTTTAATTTTCCATTAACTACTAATCTTCGTGTTTTAAAATGTTTCGATGGACTAGTACTTTTTTTTTTAAGTACTGTGCTCGTTTTTATTCAGTGTCGTCGTTGTATAGTCTTTTTTTTTTTTTTTTTTTTTTTTTTGTGGATGGGAAATCATCAAATGACTTCTCCCGCTCTGGGCGGAGCGGGAGGGCGTGTCAGACTTTTACTGACTAAAACCCACCCGTGTTCCTTCTGTTGCCTGTGCCGGGGCCACGGTAACTCTTTCGAACATCCCGCAACCCTAGCTGGCATCGGCCCTAGCGGACCCCGTCAATAGTGCTGACATCTCTTTGAGGCGCGCGTGGAACACGACGCGCCGTCGACTCGGGCCTGGTCCTTACCGGACGGCGAGCTACCCATTGCTCGCCGTCCGCAAGCCCGCGCCTACCGTGGCCGGGAATCGGCAGCCGATTCCCGACGCCCAGGGCGTCTCCTGCGGCGACTAGGGGCGTGAGGGTGCAAAGCTTGCCTCTCCCTCACGCGTCCCGCCTCCTCCTTCACGAGCATTACTGCTTCGCAGAAGGAGGTAATGGCTTCGTCGTTGTATAGTCTAAGAACGTTATAATTAGTTTATAAGGTTGCTAAATTGAAGAGTACAACTGTGACGTAGCATGACAACTGAAGTGACTGGTATTTAGTCGGTTAACCACGCCACTTGGTTTTTTTTGTTTACCTTAATTACCTAAACCAATAGAGTGTAGCTTCGACTTTCTGACTGATCGACACAGGGGGTCAGCTTTCTTAGCGCCTAATGCCAACAGTGGCATGATTTGCAAAAACAAGATAGCGCTCTACAAAAGAAAGGGATAACAAGATCAGTGATGTTACATGTTCGATTGAATAGTTAAGTACCAATCATTTCAGTAGCTGCAGGTTCTAGATAATGAGCTGTGATGATTTTAATGCTCATAAAATATTATAAAACAATCATTTAAACCAGTTAAAATCCTTATTTTGTGTTTCAATTATCTCAAATGCTGACTAGAAGAAAAAACTTAAGAACCCTACAAAGATGTATGGTGATTTTTTATTTAAATGAAATGGCCACACTCATTTCTGGTATAATATGGCGCATTTGTTATGTTTGATTGATCCTTACGACAATCTGACACTTGTTCTGGCAGAATAGTCGACATCGGCTCAATTGCCATAAGAAATAAAAGACACTTGTTTTATTCAGATTTTTTCCTAATCTTATTTTCTGCCGGTTCTACATTGTTTGTGAATAATGGTTGCCTTAACCACTACGAGCTACGAGATATAGACTCAACAGTACGAAATTGACGCTTTGTGTTGTGAAATCAACAATATAGAGACTCCAGTGCGAAATTGACGTTTCTGTGTTTACGAGATAGAGACATCATATTTGTGCGATATTGACGCTTTAGTGATGTGTTATCTCACCATGGTAGGAAAGGGAGATGTGAAATTCGCAAAATGTGGCTTAGGGTTACCCAAGGGATGATTCTTCTTTGATCATCCAAAAATAAATGTATTAGAACATGTTGTAAAAACTTTGTTTCATTTTTATTTATATTACAGCGAATTTTCATTTTGCAGTTTTTGCCAAAGGATTATAAGTAATACATCTGCAAAATGAGAATTCGTTGTAGGTATAAATTAAACTAAAAATTAGTAGTTATGTACCTATCTGTTCATAAATCCCGCGCCTCAGGAGTTTCTGATGGCATACGCTGGAGCGCTAGTGTCAGCTAGTGTGCTTCTATGTAAGCATTTTTAAAGTATGAAGTTGACGTTCTTCCCTTTAGGGTATATATGTATGAGTGGGTGTGTTCTGTGCTGATCGACCCCTTAATAATTTAAAAGTGCCTGTAATTGGTTTATTTGAAATAAATACTTTGAGTTTGAGTATGTGTTTCAAACGGATATAGCCAGTGATGTATTCATGTATTGCTCTAGTAATGGAGACAACTTAAAAGTGTTATTCTGATTATGATTTGTAGTGGCCTATAAGTCTTGCTGTTACTGTCACGTATAGGTGAATGAAAGACCAATAGAACTTAGACCTCATGATGTAGAATGCAGACTAAATAGGCATTTTTAAAACTGTTGTTTTATAAGATGAAATAAAAATACATACATAAACTCACGCCTTTTTCCCATGGGGGTAAGCAGAATCTACAGAACGCCACCTGCTACGGTTCTTACTTACTCCTTTTGATAGAAGCTTATTTTTCATGTGGCATAAACAAAGGTAATTTTTCATGAATCGATCCACTGCTGAGCAGGCCTCCTCTCTCGGTTTCCAACTTTTCTGATGCCTACCAGGACCAACCTTATGTCTGGTCTATCTACAGGTCATTGGGTCATTTTAGGTACAACGTTACAAGGTTTTGGCGCGTAGCCGAAATGGTAACTAAAGTCGCCATCTTATTTTGTCAATACAATTTCATTTCTGTGACACAATTTCACAAATGTGAAATTCAGGCGCCAAAATATTCTGTTAGCACTCTATCTACTCTTTGCTTTAGAGATTTTTCACAAAAATTTATTTCACTAAATTTCTTCGCAGTATGGCTTTACGTTGGACCGGACGATAAACGCAGCGATCAGTCCGTACCTCGCGCAGTCCAACTCCGCAACATGCTTCCTCAAGGATAGCGACAACAGCATACTGTCGCCGCAGCATCCGGCTATCGTGTTCTTAAAGATGGACTTCAAGAATCTCAGGTCAGTCACAAGTTAACAACCTTATATGGAATGAAAGAAAACACATTTATTTAGCATAGACTAAAAGGCACACAACATATTCTTCAAAATAAAAACATAAGAAGCAGGAATGTGTGCCCCAAGACTGGGCCAAGTGGGCCCAGCTCAGCAAAAATGCCAGACAAAGGTGATGAGATCTCTATGTTCAAAATGCCCTATTGAATGACTATTTCACAAAGTCACGACATTTGAGCCCAATTCTAATGTAAAGACTTGAATTGATGGTTTTAATGATTATTTACATAAATTCACGCCTTCTGCCAATGGGGGTAGGCGGAAACTACTGATTCAATGATTATAATTCAGTAAATACATATTTGTTAAGGTTGCGAATCATAGTTTGATCAACATACAGCCTAATACTCGGAGCTAAGGGGAGGGGCTCGGGGCTAAGTAATAACAGCCGCACGGGTCGATCGATCAGGTTAAGCTATGCTTGCCGCGGTCGGTCCGTGGATGGGTGACCATCTTTACATACCGAGACCCCTCCTGTGCCTCAGAAAGCACGTTAAGCCGGTGGTCCCGGCTGTCATTAGTAGATCTTTGTCAGTCGTTACGGGTCATCAGAAGCCCGAAAGTCTGACAACCAGTTTTACCAAGGGGTATCCCTGTCGTAACTGGGTTGTGGAGGACAGATAGCCAGTCGTTCCATGTAAAATACTGGTATTCAGCTGCATCCGGTTAGACTGGAAGCTGACCCCAACATAGTTGGGAAACGGCTAGGCGGATGGTGATGATACAGCCTAATGCAAAAAGCGACTAGCAAATTGCAAGAAACTGACCAGCAAAATGTTAATTTTGCGGGCTACCCTTGCGATTTCATCTTAACATGATAAAAATCCTGAATCTGGGCTGCTAGCTGCTACTGAATGATTCCTAATGGACCACCCAATTTTCTTCTTAGCGTGTCGATGGCAAAAATAACACGTAAAATTGTTTTCGTTTTTAAATTCAGCAACGCGAATACCGTTCGCTGACACAGCCATTAGGTCCTCACTTGCGCAGGGGACATGCGGCAAGATGGGAGTTGAGCGAGGGTCTGTGGAGAGACGCCGCAAACGTAACGGAGATCTGAGCCGTCGATGAACCCACACTTGTGGAGGTTGTCCTTGTTGCGGCCTACTTGGGTACGAAGTCTATTTAAGGTTTTCCAAATTGGTCACGGTAACTTGTGCTCGGGTGGGAGGCTCTCTGATGGTTCAATAAAGAAATCAGGAGGTTTAAGCGGTTCTTGCCAAAGCTCACATCTTTCTATGGAGGGGTTGGCCAATATCACTGCGTGAACAAGGGATCTAACCCAAGAGGTTTGTCTTCAACCTGTGTGCGTAAATATCTATAACACAATATTATTATTATTTTTACTGTTACAGGTTGAACGTGACGTGCAAAGCCAAAGTCTTGCATCTGTATCCGAACAAGTCTGCGATACCAAATGGTATGTTAAATTAACGTAACATAACATCAAGCAAGTTAAATATTATAATTATCATTTCTTCGATATTCATTAATCATACAAAGTTGTCTCGGTGATTCCAATCGGTAAATTATTCGAAAGGTTTTCTATAAACTGTCTCTGTAGAGTCTAAAGGGTA
Source organism: Fissipunctia ypsillon (assembly GCA_947568875.1). Taxonomy (NCBI): domain Eukaryota; kingdom Metazoa; phylum Arthropoda; class Insecta; order Lepidoptera; family Noctuidae; genus Fissipunctia; species Fissipunctia ypsillon. The sequence continues at coordinate 30,546,547 of OX387643.1, forward strand.
CCCGATTTTGGTGCAGTTAACGCGATTGTCGATAGTTTAGATTTATAGTCTGTTCACTCACTAAAGGGCATCTGTATTTAGAAGGTTTCAACTTTATATCTCACCACTTTATCCAATAAATATTGTTTGAGTAATATTATTAAATTATAATTGAAACTCATTGACGAAAACTAAGGTTATAAAATTAACCTCGATTGTGAAACGAAAAACTTCTTTAAGGTGATTTAAACTTACAATTTCGGATATAAGTATTCAAATAGTTAAACCAAAGCACGCAATTACAAAGTGGCATCCGACAGTGAATATAAACAAAAGATTTAAAGAAAAAAACTTTTTTACAAAAATAAAACCGACTTCCAAAAAAAACACTACACGGTGAAAAATAACTTTGCTTTCGGAAGTCGGTGTCTTTGGTTTCGTTTTTTTTTTGCCATGGACTTCCGAAATCAAAGTTATTTTTCACTTTGTAGTGTTTTTTGGAAGTCGGTTTTATTTTTTGTAAAAAAAATATTTTTCACTTTTTAGTTGAGGTATGTACCAACCCCGCACAAATTCGAATACAGCTTACCTGCTATATAAATTACAGTGCGGAAGTTTAATAATTTAGAACATCCTCCACATAAACTAAGTGGGAAATACGTGTTATTGAAGCTAACTCAAAAACCACCCAAGCGAAGTTACACATTTTACATGGGACCAACTTCGTGGTATACCCTCCCGAACAAAACAAGAATCGTTCAAATCGGACCACTCTGTAAAAAGTTATGCGTGGTTATACATAAATAAAAAAATATATATAATTTTATACGCCTCGACTTGAAAACCTCCTTCTTTTTATTTTCGTCCGTACCCTGTGGGGTAGAGCAAGAGAATGCTGATGTTGATCACTATGTGTGCTAGTGATCATCATCAGCTTTCTCTTGCTCTTATCCCACATTATTTGGGATCGGCGCAGCATATCTTCTTCCGTACTACTCTATTAGTCGTCACCTCGGTAGTCACTCCCTTTCTAGGCTTATCGTCTTCCACACAGTCTATCCATCATTTCTTTGGTTTTCTCCTACTCTTATTACCGTCCACATTCACACCTAATAAATTGGCAAATATCTTATTCCTAATTTTTTTACACGAATTTATTATATTTTCCCAGAAGTGCCCGCTGAGGAGATGTGCTACTATTCAGTTCTACCTATCACGAAGGAGACGAGAAATGGATTCGACTATTACAATACTAGCGTGAGTTTCATAATTACATACCAAAGATACTTCATGTTCCATGAGTGACTAAACCAGGTTTCTGAGATCCTCAGATAAACTCTTAATAGCTATTGATTCGACATATCGACTATCGAGTGGATAAACTCCGTTTAACAATTTCAGAAACCGGGCATAGTGAGTAACTCATAGATAATTAAAGAAATGGGAACGACCTTTTTAGGCTTCTTATTTACGCCAAAGTTATACGGCCGTGCTTTTTGCATGTTTTTGGTGATATTCAATTTCTTTTTTAACATTCATCTATAAGGTTTATCCCCAATCCGATTTTTTTTTAATCTGACTTCTGAAACTCTTGCCAGACGTTTTTTTTCGTGGCTACTACTTTAAGCTTTCTATATCAACTTATCCAAAACCCATAATAACACGATTTCCTTGTGCCGACCCTTAAGCCGTTGGTTTCGGCTGTCATTCGTAGATCTTTGGCAGTCGTTACGGGTAGTTAGAAGCAGCCTTGCTAAGAAGTATCGTGTTACCCAGTTACTGGATTGTGGAGGTCAGAAAGGCAATTCTCCACGTAAAATACTGGTATTCAGCTGCTTCCGGTTAGACTGGAAGTTGACCCCAACATAGTTGGTAAAAAGGCTAGACAGATGATGATGATATGTAAGCCAATATTACTTTTGTGTTTAATACTATTGTTTATTCATCGTTTCAGTTTGCTCTATACGTGGCATCGCAAAAAGAGGAGGGTCTCTACAATCTGTACTTGAATAATTGTCCGAACGCTGAGACGGGCGCGACCGCAGTCAACACAATAGTAAGAGTTTCTGTTTATTGTATTTATTATTGTTGTTCTTTAAATGTTATCGGGCTTACTCTAAGTTAAAACGCGTTAGTTTGAATCTCCGGACTTTGATTTTATTAATTAAGGACCTTAGCAGATATGCTGCAATTAGTTTATAAGCTTTGTAGCCGCAAAGCATTTTTGATACCATGCTCTCAAACGCAGCGATACAGTATCTAAACAAAAACTGAAACGCGCAATTTTACTGTTACGACAAAACGTAAAGAATCACCAAAACGCGGATGTAGCATTGACGGTCGCAAAATCGTCGATCAACGATGCTAAAAGTAGCTAAATATGTATAGAAATTTCCTTTTTTATGTACATCATAAAAATATCAGTTAGATAAATGTAGAAATTTTTCAAGGGGTGACACAATGGGCTGTTTTATTGCTAAAACGATCTTTTAAAGACAACCTAATCATCTCGAAATGTAAATTGAGGATCAACACAAACCTCTTAGGGCGAATTTCACCAATGAAACAGAACGCGATCACTACATAAACCACGTTTTAGCGCTGTCAGTGTCATTATTTTCTGTGGGATAATTATTGTCACCGACAGCTCTTGAACGCGGTTTTGATGTGCTGATCGCGTTTAGTTTCATTGGTGAAATTAGCACTTAGGCCGAATTTCACCAATAAAACTGATCGCGATCAGGACATCTAATCCGAATTCATGAGCTGTCAGTATTATTATTGTTAAGGAATATTGACACTGATAGATCTTGAACTCGGTTTAAATGTGCTGATCGCGTTCAGTTTTATTGGTGAAACCAGCTCTTAGGCCTTATTACAAAAAAGGCCTGACTTCCTCCTTCCTTAGTTTTGGAGTTTTTAGACCCAGTTTCCAACATCATGCCATTTTTTTATTTCGACCTCTATTCCGATTTTAAAGTTTTAATTACAAAAAGTGACGTTAAACCCAGGTTTGAGCTATCAATTTTGTATTTAGAACTTCGCGTTTGTCGGAATAAAGATCAAAATACGATAACTAGCTCGTAGGTTTGGACTTGGACCAAAATTTTAACTCTTTTTGTCATGACGATATAATCTTGTAACTGTAAACTGAAGATCAACAACGAAGTCTTTGACTTTTTGCGTTACATAGGGGCTGATAAAACAAAATCATATTCCAACACATCTTTATCTGAATTTCAGGTACAAATCTACGAAAGCAACGCCGGCAACTTTCTATCAGCTGGCGAGATGCCTCTCCCTGTGCTATACAGCATGATGTCTCTAATATTCCTGATGAGCGCGGCAATATGGACGTTCATACTGCGAACCAGTCGCCAGCCGGTGTATAGGATACACATCATCATGTGTGTGCTGGTCTACTTGAAGGCGTTGTCGCTCGCCTTCCACGGAATCAACTACCATTTTATACAGACGAAGGGGGAACACGTGACTGCTTGGGCGATTCTTTTCTATATCACGCATTTGTGAGTATTGGGTGTTGGTCGCTTTTTTGTTAGTTATTGTTTAGATCAGAGGTTTTCAGACTTTTTTGCTCATAGACCACTTTCAAAATTTAGCTGATTCCGGTGGACCCCTGCAGCTAGATTTCTACCATATTCCCAAAACTGAAACAAAAAATGTGAAGATAGACCCCAACGTAGACCCTCGTCGAGTCTCCTGTGGACCTCTGGGGTCCCACCTGGACCACTTTGGGAACTAAGGGTTTAGATGAATCGAGCTTTTTGAAACACGATGGTAAAGTGGGTAAAGTCAAAAGGAAATTGACTACCAACTAAAACTTTCCGTATTGTATGTATTGAAATAAAAAAAATGTGGCTATAACACGGCAAACTTACGTAGTGTTTCAATTTGCTTAACAATTAATTTCCCCGACTGTACAACAGTGGCGCAGATACAATCATCATTAGAGGGAAGCGGAAGAAAAAATTGTTCAGTTCTCATAAACTCAGACAAAAAACTTAAAAACCTTTTAATGTTATGATGTATTAAACTGGTATTAAATATAATTATGTAATGTGTTGAGATACATAGTTACACACACAGGTTTACCATATTACTTGGCAATAGTAGACATTAAGAAGAGCGGTTGTTCCGAAGGGAAGCCGATAGGAATCGTGTTGTATGAAGGCTTCGCCTCTGCTGTACAATTAAAGGAGCTCCTTTGAAAGAGGGTGTATTTATTGTTAGTTATAGTTTAGATTAAACGAGCATTTATAAAAGATGATGGTAAAGTAAATAAAGTAAGTACTTAAGTACCTAGGGGATTTAATGGTGAAGATAATACTTGACCTATGCAATCAAGTCGGGAAAAAAGCAGATGGTGCACTGGCTGGAAAGAGTCCCAACTAATTCCTCTACACAAGAACGGCTCAACAGGAATGTGCGGGAACTACCGGACAGTAGCAATTATATCTCATTCTAGCAAAATAATGCTTTACGTAATCAACGGACGATTACAATCGTGCCTTTAGTTGCAGATACCCAGTGAACAGGAGGGTTTCGAAAAAGGTTGAGACACAAAAGAACAGATTGTGAATCTGAGGCAAATAATTGAGAAAAGCCGAGAGTTCAACTTGCCAATAATAATGTGTTTCATCGATTACTCGAAGGCGTTTGATTGCGTCAGACGAGATTATCTGTAGACCATATTACAGGAGATGGGCGTACCTCAACACCTCGTCTCGTTGATCGCTTATCTGTACCAAGACGGGGTGTCGATAGTAAGGGTTAGTGACGTCATCTCAGGCCCTTTCAAGCCAGAAAAGGGGATAAGACAGACTCTTTAGAATAGAATATAATACTCTTTATTGTACATCATAAAAATTACAGATATAAATGTAGAAATTTTACACATAGGGTGACACAATGGGCGGTCTTATTGCTAAAAGTGATCTTTTACAAACAACCTTTGGATGGATTAAAGGGAGAAGGAGAGACAGTACTGTAATAATAATACAAATATATATGGTGATTACATAATGAGGAAGGCCTTAGAAGAACGGGAGGGTGGCGTCTCTATCGGGGAATAAAGAACAGCAACCTGAGATATGCGGACGACACTACACTCTTTGCATCTTCAGAAAAGGAGCTAGCTAATCTTTTTCGCAGAGTAGATACGATAGTAGATTGGTTGGACTTACTATCAACAAGTCGAAGACAAAAGTCATGCTCTTCGACAGAACCGGTTAACTCTCCAGAGCGGAAGAACTCGCAGATGTACAATTTGCCAACGAGTTTATATACCTCCGATCGCTACTTACTGACCAGGGAGGAAGCGAAAAAGAGATCAAGAGAAGGACTCAAATGGCCAAAGCTGCGATGAGTACGCTGACACGTATTTGGCATGACAGAAAGGTCTTCAATGTCACCAAGATGAGACTAGTCCAGAGACTGGTTTTCTCGATTTTCCTTTACGGCTCAGAGTCGTGGACGAACCGAACGAAGTGAAAGAACATCATACATAAAGCCACGAAGGCCTTTCAAGGACACGACCTTCAGTAATGAAGTACGCGACCAAAAAGAGACTTAGTTAAATTCAGCGCGCCTTGAGTTATGAACACATGCATGACCAACCCAGAGAAAATTTTCTTTACGACATGAAGCCAACTTGCTGTTGTAAACTGAAACGGTTATTAAGTATCGTCCTCGAAGATCACTTAAACCTGACGGTTTGTTCTGAATTCTCTCCGAGTGCTTTTAGTTTCTTTTGCCCGTCTACTGTTTCTGGTCCTACTCTAAGAGCGAAAATACACATGCCTGTAGCTGGTAAAAAACTATGCAAGTAGCTGGCATACCATTGTGACGTTGACCAATCAGCAGCACAACATTTATGGCTGTTTCTACAATCAAAAATCTAAAAGCACTAAAGGGCTTATAATAGTTATTCGAAAGATCGGTCTATATAGCCATAAGTAGTACATACACTGTGCTTATACTGTAACTTTGTTCCCAGACTGAAGGGCGCGGTGTTATTCGTGACGATAGTGCTGGTGGGCACTGGCTGGAACTTCATCAAGCACATCCTGTCCGACAGAGACAAGAAGCTCTTCATGATTGTTATACCGCTGCAGGTGGGTGTTTATATTACTACAATAACATAACATCACGCCTGTAATTCCCGAAGGGTTAGGCAGAGGTGTACCTATAATAAGTACACCGACATTTCGCCAGTTATGTTTAAGTCTCACGTAATAGGGCGCTGCCATCAACCAGGCACAAATTCAGACTCCGGGCTGCTATTGAGAAATTATTCCTTATTATATTACTAGATCCTGACTTTTAGCAAAAGGCAAAGAAAGATGCGTATTTGTGACAGACAGCGCTGAAAATAAATAAAATTATTTATGATGGGGTTTCCTATTAAACGGTATCGGTGACATCTGGCGTCAGCGTTAACGTCACACAGTATTTTGAGACCAGCATGCGTTTCGAAGAGATATCATCAGTACGTTTTAATACCAACCGTCTTCGACACGGCGAACTACAAGTGTATGGAGTCGATGATGTTCAGGAGACTCAAGGCTTGTGATTTTCACCTGTCAGATACACCATACATTATATTCCAGGCATTAGGTACTATTCCAACACTACTATATTAATAAATAAAAAAAATGTGTGGTAAAATTTTTTTATGAAATATTTTTCTCGAAAGTATTATCATTTCAGTGTGGTTACTAAGTCAAACGTTGAATACTATGCTGAAAGGGCGACGTGCGGGTGCAGCGGGGATGTGAATCCGCGGGTGGTATCCACAAACATAGACTAATATTTTAGCACTGAGTGATACTAAAAGAAAAACAAGTATTTTATATTTTAATCATAGATTTTTATCATTTATATTTGAATGGTGATTAAAAATCCTTCCTGTATATTGCGGCGGTGTACTGTCCTACTTGCTACTTATGCAGCGTGGATTTAGAAGTAATGCAGCAAGCACGGTGGTCTCTATGTTACATTTTGGCTTTTAGCTGTCACTTAGCCTATACCTGAACTTGGTGTTTTTCAGGTGTTAGCAAACGTAGCAGAGATAATACTGGCGGAGAGTGAAGAAGGAGCCGCGGAACACAACGCGTGGCGGGACATCTTCGTGCTGGTCGAGTTGCTGTGCTGCGGAGCCATCATGTTCCCGGTCGTGTGGTAAGTAACACACTGGTCTACTAGCAGGTAGTACTGGCGGAAAGTAAAGAAGGAATAATGACAGCGGTCTGTTTGCACCCCTAAAGGTAGTTAGTTTTACCTGTTAATAGGGTATCAGAACCTCCTTTTCCCTGAGGGACTTAGGACAGGTCAAACCATTGTAAATATTTTTCTTCAAGTACATAATATTAATTAAATCATAAACGGAGGATAGGAGAAGCAGTAAAAACTCGATTAGTATTTATTTCGGACGATTTTCCGATCGCAAATGCTTCATTTTTAACTGTCTATATTAAATTGAGAGGTTCTGAGGGAGTGAGGGCCTGCGGCGAAAGGCTGTCTATTTAAGTTGCAAATCAATACATCACTGAAACGACTTTGAGTCGGCCAATTTCGCCGCCCATCGGAAGGAAGCCGGTTGCTCGCGTCGAACTTACGTTAGAATTTCATTGCTATAGAACTAAATACGACTTAAAATTTAATAATTGTGGTGCTTTTGTATCAATATCAATAATTATGGAAAAAAAATAACTTTTTTACAAAAAAAAAAGAATTTACCAAGGGTAGTGGTAACTAAAACAGCGTTAGTATAGTAATTTACACACTTGATTTATTAACAAAATAACCTAGCCTATAATATACATTTTGGGTAGCACAGGTAGCACTGATAACACCATCCGAAATATTGATCAACCAATCAAGAGCGAGCTGACGCGCCTGCGGAGCCGTGCGCGCGCTTCGCGTGCGGTGGTGTCGTCGATGCTTGTAGGTTAGCTGGTACAGTGCTCCCTCCTAGCGAAGCGTACTGAAGGTTTAGAAACTCTTCCTGACCTCGTAATGTAGGATGCATCACGGATGTCGTCGGCAGCAGGCTCGGAGTCCAACAGGAATGCAGGTTTCAGTCGAGCCACGGAGACATTCTTCCGTTTTGCATTTACGAGTATTGTGTATGCCTTATCAATGCGTTCAATCACTCGATGCGGGCCGTTGTATGTGGGCGTGAGTGGCTTGCGTACTGCGTCGTTACGCACAAACACATGCGTGCACGTTCGTAGGTGTCGAGGAACGTATTATGTTGTCCGGCGGTCTGTATTGATGTGTGCGGCGTGTAGTTTTTTCATTGCGCTTGCTATGACGTCTTCATAATGTGACTTTATTCCGTCCGGTATCCTCACGGCTATCATTTCACCGGGTAGTCCCAGTGTTTGGCCATACAATGATTCTGCTGCAGAGTCGTTTTTTATTGGTGCACGTAAACCCAACATGACGGTTGGCAACTCATATGTCCAGCTTGAATTTTGCAAACGAGCCGTTAATGCGGTTTTCAGTGAGCGATGCCAACGTTCTATCATACCGTTTGCTTGAGGGCGGTAGGCATTTACCAAGGGTAGTGCTACGTATGCGCTCGATGCCTAATCGCATCATGAGACTTGAATAATTCGGATTCAAATTGCCGTCCTTGGTCGCTGGTCAGTTTTTCTGGGCATCCGAATCGTACTATCCAACCCTCGTACACAGCATGGGCGACTGTTTCGGCGGTGACGTCAGCCACTGGGTATGCTTCAGGCCATCTAGTTGCTCTGACGATGATTCCGATAATTCACAGTATCGTTTCCCATCTGATAATGGTAGTGGTCCAACGATGTCTATGTGGATATGAGACAGACGGACGGTGCGTGGAAACGTTTCGAGTGGCGATACAGTATGGCGCTATCTTACTTTGTTGACATGCGATGCAACTTCGTGTCCAACTGCTGACGTCGGTATTCATGCTCGGCCAAGAGAATCGTTTTGTTATCAGGTGGCGAGTGGTGCGAATGCCGGGATGACTCATCGCATGGATTGTTGTGAACACGGTTCGTCACAGCTGTGGCAGTATGTAGGGTCGGGTGCTGCCTGTTGACGTTTCGCACAGTATCTTGGTGTTTTGAATTGCTTGTTTTGATGCGGTGAAATTGCAACTTGTTGTTTCGCATAACATTTTCAATTTCATTGTCCTCTTGTTGTTGACGCGCTAACTCGTCGTATTCGATCGGTGATGGTGACGTAATTGTTTCGATTCTAGATCGTGAGCGACATTTTCTTTGCCTTCAATATGTAGTATCTTCGTCGTAAATTGACTAATGTAGTGAAGATATCTTGTCCGCAGCTGTGTTTCTGTCTTGCAGTTATCTCTCGTAAGTGCAAATGTCAGTGGCTTGTGGTCGGTATATACCTACAGGGCGTCCCACGGATATGCCACATGGAGGGAAAGTACCTTGAATATTGTAGATGGAACATTTTACTGAAAGAAGACATTATTTGAATTTAAAAAACAATTTAAACTGCATTCATAGATATTTAAATAATTACATGGTTGAACCGGGAATCGAACCCGTTACATGAGAAAAATAATCACCCTGTAGCTTTATCATACCGATCTCATAAGGATTATTTTTACTAAATAACATAGTATCACAAATAAAAGGAAGACCATGAATTTTAACATTTGATGTGAAATTTTGTTCAGAAAAATGAAAAACTGACATTGCCGTAAAGACATACAACTGACAGTATCATAAGTACCTATTACTAATAAATGTTATTATTAATAATTTTATGGGGTTATTTAAAAAAATTTAGACAAGAACCAGTATGAAAATTTCCACGAGCTACAAGCAGAACTTAGACGTATTATTCTAAATATCCACCACAACAAGATCAAAAAATCGACAGGGAGTGAAATAATGAAAAGAGTGCGACTTTGTATTCAACAGGACTCATTTTGAGCATTTGATAAATTGATTAATTTTGTATTAAAAATGTTAAAATTCATGGTCTTCCTTTTAATTTTGACACTATGTTATTTAGCAAAAAATAATCCTTATGATGAAGCCTTTCGATCGGTATGATAAAGCTACAGGGTGATTATTTTTCTCGTGTAACGGGTTCGATTTCCGGTTCAACCATGTAATTATTTATATATCTATGAATGCAGTTTAAATTGTTTTTTAAATTCAAATAATGTCTTCTTTCAGTAAAATGTTCCATCTACAATATTCAAAGTACTTTCCCTCCATGTGGCATATCCGTGGGACGCCCTGTATATTAATGTCTTTACCCTCGAACATTTTTTGGAAATGACGAATCGCTAGGTAGACGGCTAATAATTCTCGATCAAAAGTGCTGTATTTTCTTTGAACGTCGGTCAGTTTTTTTTAATAAAAGCCCAGTGGGTGCCATCTTCCGTGAATGCAGTACATTGTAGGGCTGCGCCGACGCACGTGTTGGATGCATCACACATGAGTGAGATGGATGCATGTGTAGACGGATGTGTTAGCATAACAGCGTTTCTGATACTGGCTTTACTTGCTTCAAAGGCTTCTTTTTCATCGAGCGTTAGCTAGATACAGCCCGCGCCAAACTTTGTGACCGCCCCGAAACTAGGCTCATTGCATTGCGCAGAACACAAAATCAGGGTATTAGCGGGACGCACAAGAGCTTGGGGGCAGGGCCACACCCCGCGCGCTCGCACCGCTCACCCGCGACGCGCGCTGGCACCCACGCCTTAGTGTGAGTGCTACGTCCGTACACGAATCACGCACTTGTTGAGCTCCGAGAGTACTGTCGCGTTCAGAATTCGTTCGATCGTTTCGTTAATTTGTTGTTATAGTTTTTAGTTATTGTTACTTGTTGTTATTGTTACTCGTTGTTATTTGTTTATAAACATGCCTACTGGACGTTGTAATGTTTTACGACGCCAGGCTCGTAAAATGGTCTACGATGTTTATAAATTTATGAAGAAAGAAGCTGAAGAAGGCCTTAAATACGATTTGAAGGCAGTACATAAACGGACTGCAGCCGCTACAGGAGTATTAGAAAGAACTGTACGACGTATTATATCGGTTGCTAATGAACCAAGTTCCGATTTATTAGCAGTTTTTCGTACACCCGGAGAGAAGAGGCAAGGGGTAAAAAAGGTAACCGGAATCGACAATTTTGACCAAGGTGTCATCAAAAGATGTATCCACAATTTTCATGTAACACAGAAAGAGTTGCCGACAATTGCTCAACTTTTTAAAAAATTAAAAGAAGATATAAATTTTGAAGGATCCGCAACGAGTTTGAGGAGAATTATAAATGAAATAGGATTTAAATGGAAAAAAACTGAAGACAATCGCAAATTATTAATTGAAAATACAAATATTCGCTGTAAGCGAATTGAATATTTGCGTGCAATAACGAAATATCGCGCAGAAGGAAGACCGATAGTTTACACTGACGAATTGTATGTCGATTCATCGCATACCACTTCGAAGGCATGGAGTGATAGTAGCACTAAAGGTTTAAAAAAAAAGATATCAAAAGGTCAACGTGTCGTCATTGTACATGCTGGATCCAAATCAGGATTTGTACCCAACGGCCTTTTAATGTTTAAGGCAGGTACGAAAACCAGAGATTACCATGATAATATGAATTATAATAATTATGAAAAATGGATACGCACACAACTTTTGCCGAACTTTTGCATGGCTTACGGCAAAAAATATCCCTTGCAGTTCTGACATGCTGAAACCAGAACTGTATAAATTAATTTCTATACACAAAGAAAAATGTAAAAAATTTAATAGTGATAAAATTTTAGAAGAACACAATCACACAATATTACGGCTTCCACCTTACCATCCCGACTTGAACCCCATAGAAATGGCTTGGGCATCCATAAAAGGTTACGTGGCGAAAAAAAATGTCACAAATAATATAACTGATATTATGAAACTAGTGGAAGAAAAAGTAAATAGCATGGGTGAACAGGAGTGGACTGCACTATGCGACAAAGTTATAAATATTGAAGAAGAATATAAGAAAAGTGATGTCATCATAGATGACCTAACTGAAAAAATAATAATTCACGTGAGCGATAATGAATCAGATGAAGATGATTCGGATATTTTTTGTGAAGAGAGTGATTCGGATGCGGAACCATCCACTAGTAAGGGAGATGTTTTTATGGAAGGTGTGGCCCCATTGTGAATATAGTTTTTATTTATATTAATGTTTTTTATTTACATTTATCCTATTATTACCTAACCTATATGTTTTACAAATAACACATACATTATATATTAAATAAAATAAAATAACCAATGAAATAAACACGAACTTTATAATCACCAAATAAAAATAAATTGACATAATAAAATAAGTATTAAAAATGTTAGAAAACGAAAATTGTTTGGTTGATTACGTATTGTCCACTCGACTGTACCATGCGCAAGTTCGGACTCGCGACTATATTCAAGGCGGTCACAAAGTTTGGCGAGGGCTGTAGATGTCTTGTAATTTTTTTCCGAAGTGCGTGGGTATTTGAATAATTTTTCTTGAGTATGCGCTGCGCGTGGAATACTTTCTTTCGGTAGCGACGTAGTTCTTGTACTATTGTCGGCTCTGGAAATGTTGTTATAGTTTTGACACGTTCTTCAATTGGTTTAATTCTGGCAGGTGATACGTCGTAGCCTAGGAACACGAGCGTTTCTTTTCTAAAAATGCATTTAGACACGTTTATTCGCATTCTATGCTTATGTAATCTTTTGAAAACTTTTTCTAAGTGTAGTCGGTGTTGAGTTGGTTCAGCCGACGCCAGAAGAAGATCGTCGACGAACGGGAACACGAAGTCTAGGTCACCCAGTATATTATTCATGTGTCGTTGAAATGTCTGGCCTGCGTTGCGTAATCCGAAGCACATTCGTGGAAGTTCAAACAATCCGAATGGTGTAATCACTGCAGTCTTCTCTCTATATCGTCTTGTCGAATACGCAGTTGATATGCTTTGCGAAGATTAATTTTTGTGAATACCGTCATTCCTTGTAATCTGTAGGTGAAGTCACGTAGGCGGTGTATCGGGTATCGATCGGGCTTCGTCACGGCGTTTAGTTTTCTATTATCTCCGCATGGTCTGAGTTCTCCATTCTTCTTCTGGACTAAGTGTAGAGGACTAGCCCATAGTGATTTGCTGGGTCGGCATATACCTTGCTCAAGCATTAACTGGAATGTGTCTTTTGCGGCTTTATACTTGTGTGGCGGCAACGGGCGTGCTCTGCAGTACACGGGCGGTCCGTGTGTCATGATGTAATGCTCCACGTCACTAGCATTTGTGTTACTGAAGTTGGCAGATGTGATGTCGTTGTATTTCATTAGCAGGTTGCAATACGGATCATTCACGTTGAGTGTGAGTACCGTTGCGGTTGATGTGCTGCTTGACAGACAACCATTGATTGATAAACCGGTCTTCTTGTCAAAAACTTTCTGGGCTCGTAGGTCAACTAAAAGGTTGTGATATTGCAGGAAGTCAGCACCGATGATTGGCCTCTTCACGTCAGCAACGGTTAATTTCCATTTGAATGATCGGCGTAAACCAAGGTTGAGGTCCAAGTCGCGGTCGCCGTACGTACGTATGGGTGTGCCGTTCGCTGCGTACAGTAGTATGTCACATGCCTGTATCGCCGTTTTGCAGGGCGGTATAACCGACACGTTTGCTCCAGTGACGATCTGAAATCGCAGCTTGTTGGCGGAGTCGTAGATGTATGGACGGTATGCAGTTATGTTGTTGATCTCGGCTCCCATCGTAGCCAAGATCTCAGCTAGTTTTCCTGTTGCTTGCCATAATTACACGGTGATCTGCATCTGCCCGTGCGAGACTTGGACATGATAATGTCAGTAATCTGTTCGACATCCGTTTTCTCGAGATGTGCCACCATCAAGCTGAGTTTCGACTCTTCGCTGGGCTTCTGTGGGTTAACGACCGTTTCGAATTGCCCAAACCATAATGTTGGTTTGTCACGCCAAAACGTAGGGATACGGGCTTTGACGGAGATAGTATCGATCTCTTCGGAATCCATGATAATGACTGGAGAACGTCGGTCGGGGTCACCAATTTACCAAGGGTAGTGGTAATTAAAACAGCATTAGTATAGTAATTTACACACTTGATTTATTAACAAAATAACCTAGCCTATACAGGGTGTAAGGGACAGCCTCCGCAGACTGATGGGGTGAATTCAGTATATCATACTAAGATGACCGGTACTTGAAATTATTTCAGGAACATTAAGGGAATCCATTAAACCTGTTTTGTTTTATTAGCTCACACGCAATGTATCGTTACCGTGGCAAAATGCGCGTAGCGAACGGCAGCGCAGCGAGCCTTCGGCCGCCGAGTATTTCAACATCCATTGCTGATTTTTTTATTTTAGCTGTTTTATTTACATAAATGTAGTGTTGCGTACAGAGAATGTAATTTTACATTGAAATAAAATAAATAATAACTGAGAAACGATAAAAAATATTAGAATTTCCTGTTGTGAATTTGTTTCCTGAGAAAATTTTCGGTGGAATATGATTCAAAATAAGGAGTGTTAGTTTGCGGAGGACTGTCCCTGACACCCTGTATATACATTTTGGGTAGCACAGGTAGCACTGATGACACTATCCGAAATATTATCAACCAATAAAGAGCGAGCTGACGCGCCTGCGGAGTGGAGCAGTGTGGCGCGGCACTTAAATACAGCGCGTCTCGCGCGGGCGCCTCTGCGCATAAGTCGCATTCGCCGTCCTAGGCACGCCCTAACCGTCCCGGATGACGCCATAACTCTCCTCCAGGAGAGTAATCCCGCCACCAGCACGATCCGGAAACTCAAATCGAGACCGCCGTGCTTCCGCCCTCGCCGCCGAGGGCCACCGCGACGCCCCCGTCCATACCCACCCCGACCCTTGCTCGAGCCAGCCCGCGCAGCTGAGCCCGTAATTTTAAATTTGCCCCCAATTAATCCGATCCAGCATGTCCCATTGCTGTCCTCTCCCAGCGACGCCCTAAGCCGAGGTCCGTACCCCACAGGGGGTGCCCTTAGCGTGTAGTCGCTTAGTTTTTAGTCTTAGTTTTAAGCCTGGCTGGAGGCCTTAATTTATTGAGGCATCCACAGGAAAGCCCGGTTAAGCAGTCGACAACCTCCTATAGGTTGAACTGCAAGATGCCATTCCCCAAAAACAAAAAAACAAGCGGGCGCCTCTCAGTGTTCGATGCGCGCGCTTCGCGTGCGGTGGTGTCGTCGTTGCTTGTAGGTTAGCTGTTACAAGAATAATAGGATATCTAAAATATTATAATAATATTAGTAGTAGTACAAAAATACTTTTGATATGGACTTAAAAATAATTAAATATTAATTATAATCGTCGAGATCATCATTTTCATCTCAGACGAGATCATAATTTTGTTCGGAGGGGTAGTCAGATAGCAAATGTCGCCTCCATCTAGCTTATTTTTTTTTAATATGACGTGTAAAAGTGATTCCGATATCCTATTTACTGAATAAACAATTTCATTTCATTTTAATAACATGGTAAGTAAATACCTTAACTTCTTAAGTATTTTTTGCATCTACATGAAAAACAGAGTTCGTTTCTTAGTAAATTTTTTTCATAAAACAAAGTGATGTTACCGCTTCGCCCTTCAGACCGTCGCCTCATGCTATTTCGTCAATAAATATTTGGTGTAAATAAGAATCCCATGCGTCTTTACGCGTTTGGTCGCTATATTGTGAGAAACACGCGGTTATCATCACCCGTCCCTGTGAGGCAAGCCGACCGGCCTATTGGTGTCGCTTAGGATCGCTAAGATCGTTATTAATATAAACTATAAAATTATAAATTTACTGAATTTACTTTGAACGTGATGAAAATATTCACATAGTTATTGAAAACGATTGAATCATAACGGTGAACAAAAAGAATAGATTTACTGATGTCATTTAGTTTATTCTACATATTTTTTTAATTATGAGTTTTAAAACGCTTACAGGCTCAAGGAATTTTAATTCGATTGAATAGGTATGAGAATTGATTATGGTGGTGATTCATTTTTGTTGTCCTTATCTCTTGATTAGTCAAATGATAGGATAGCAGCTATCCTATCATTGTGAAAACGCTATCAAATGTGGCTTCTTCGAAGAATCAATTCTAAAGATCGACCATGCCTGCAAAAAAGATTGCCTGCTTTAGTACTGAGAAATAAAATGGCGGCATCACGTAGTGTATTGTGTAGTTCATTCGCATTGCGAGGTGCACTGCGCAGTGCAAAAATCGATCCATTCCTCACTGCTTACACATTTGGCCACACGATCTTCCTGAGTAGTGAACCAGCCACTTCTGGTAGTCTGGAGACAGGGATGATTTCATAGCCGTGGGATTACTTCTTCATTGTATGACATGAGAATTTGCAAAAATTTTATACCACGCTACGCTGCACCCGATCTATGAAAATGACCAAAATGACAATTAATTTGCGATTGTTTAAAGAAAACTATTTTTTATTTTACGTTTTCGTATGAACATAAAAATAGGATGTTCATAACAAATAATGGCTGCAATCTTGGATTTCGCCCTCAGTTCTCAGCACCAGAACCCTCAAAACCCAATTAAGCAAAAGTCATTTATTTGTCAAATCGTTTCTAAAAGGTGCCATCTTTTTCCAGGTCAATACGTCATCTGCAAGACGCCTCGAGCACGGACGGCAAGGCCGCCATCAATCTTCGGAAGCTGAAGCTGTTCCGACACTTCTACGTCATGGTCGTCTGCTACATATACTTCACCAGAATCGTCATCTCTATATTGAACGTAAGTCTAGTCTTTGCTTTTACTAATCCTACTGATAAGGCTGAAATACACATGCTACGTAGTAGCACATAAGCATGCTAGTTTCGAGCAGATGCTACTTAGTAGCATACAATTAGCACGTGTATACGAAAAGAGTATGCTTATGAATAAGTACACTACTCAATCGCAAGCCGGTCTATTTTTTCGTGTTAACTAGCATACGGTGTGAGGCGCAGGTGAGAGGGGCGTAGCTACAAACTAAGTTTCTACACACCCTTTCACCCACATACACTCACCTCCTTTCACCTTACACACTCAGAGGACAGCAACCCTTTCATTACTTTAAAGTAGTTATGTTCATATTTTAATAAAAACTGTTTCCTTTTGTTCGTAAGCTCATACTTGCATACTCAGTCCGAGAGCTTCGAGGCGCTGCGTGCTGAAACACAGGCTATAAACCTAGTTCGGCAACAGATGCTAATAATTAGACACAATTGTAACTGATATACTTTTAAACATTAAGTACATTAAGTAGCTTAGATAAA
Source organism: Fissipunctia ypsillon (assembly GCA_947568875.1). Classification (NCBI taxonomy): domain Eukaryota; kingdom Metazoa; phylum Arthropoda; class Insecta; order Lepidoptera; family Noctuidae; genus Fissipunctia; species Fissipunctia ypsillon. Next base: position 30,563,898 of record OX387643.1, read on the forward strand.
TTGTGTAACATGTTTATTCATTTTGGTCTAATAAGTTAATAAATAAAGTCTGAACGTGCTCTCTCCGAGCATACTAGTTGATTTTTTTTAAGTGTCTTGTTGCTGTTATGACGGTAATCATAAAGTTGAAATTGCAATAACAAACAGGACTTCTTGAAAAAAATTAACTTTAGTACACGATGGCTCGATGGGGCGATGAAAAAAGTTTAAAATTTTATATTTCTATACCGTAATCATGAATGTTTGTACATACGGCCGTACAAGAAATAATATACAGAATTTAATTCATTACGCAAAGAAACGTCCATTTTGTATGCCAAATAATGAGCATGTGTATCTCAGACGTGCTAAAAAGAAGTAAATATTTCAGTATGCTTCTGAGGTCTGTGCTTTCATGAGCACACACTCGGAGAACATGCTACAAAAAATAAATAATAACTACCTAGTAGCAAACAAGTATGTTTTTAGTAGCATGTGTATGCCAGGCTTTATGACAGATTGGATGTTTATGAGTATGTATGTTGGTAAGTTTGGAATTTGGTGAGTTTGAATTTGTGAGTTTGAAAGTTGTAGAGTTTGGATGTTGGTAAGTTTGAATTTGTGAGTGTGTAAGTTTGGATTTGTGAGTTTAGACGTTTTTGAGTTTCAATGATTGTAGGTTTGGATGTTAATGAGTTGGAATGTGTATGAGATTGGATACTTGTGAGTTTGGATGCTTGTGAGTTTGGGAGCTTGGGATTTTGTTACTCTTTCACGCTTGAACACCTGAACGGATTTGGATGCAGAAAGTCTGACGTAATGAAACCGCAGGTCCACTCAATCTGTGTGGTTCTTTCCTCAAAAGACCATTTCAGACACCAACCTACATGGTCTTCACATGATCTGACCAAGATTATGCCTGGACTTTAAAAGAGACTGTGACCTCTGAGTTTGTTTCGGCCTTTCTTCTCAGAGTAGTCAGATAGGAAACGCCGGCCTCACCTAGTTTAAAAAAAAATGTTTGACGTGTAAAAGTGTTTGTATAAACCTACTTACAGAAATAAAACCATTTATCAGACAAAAGCTAATAGTAATAAAAGAGTATTACTAAACGAGGTGACGCATATTCACCCTTTCAAACAACAATTTTTACCGTCTCAGTAATATGATCATTCGGGTTACTTCTAGACCTAACTAAATATGTTTCTTTTGGTTCCAGATCACAGTACCGTTCCAGTACGCGTGGATAGACGAGATGTTCCGTGAGATGGCGACGCTGGTGTTCTTCGTGATGACGGGCTACAAGTTCCGCCCGGCGGCCGCCAACCCGTACTTCACACCTACGCATATCGATGACGTGGAGCCGCAAGTGTGAGTATATCAGTGGCGAAAGCACCATATAACACGATTCCTACCGGCTTCCCTTCGGAGGTTCGCATCAGCAACTGTACTGTACCGTTATTGTAAAATGGCACAGTCAATAGTATCTACTATTGCCAAAAATGTTAAAACCAGCTTCGCTTCGGCTTCTCTCTTACAAAAAATTACACCTCGCCGCTGGAGTATAGTATAACTACATAATGTAACACTGTGTCTCCTTGGTCTAGAGGTCGCAAGCGTTACTGCTGAGTGGTCTTGGGTTCGATTCCCAGGTCGGGCAAAGTATTATTGGAATTTTTCCATTAGCAATTTCTCAGTAGCAGCGGAGTCTGTATTTGAGCCCGGTTGATTGCAACAGGTTCGCCCTCTATTACATGAATGAGACTTAAACACAACTGGCGAAATGTGGGTGTACTATACAGGGTGTTTGATAAAGAATGGATAACCTTGAACTAGCATATAATAGACATTAAAAAAAAATACTAACTTTTTTACTTTCTTCTTCACCACGACCACAAATGAATGAATTCCATCCGTTATTTGTTGTTATAATATTGTACGTTGAGAATGCCGACAGACAGGCAGTAAATAGTGTGACTAGAAATGGCATAGTATTTTTTTTAAAGTCGTATCTTAGGTACTATTTGGGATATTTTATTTTGTGTATTTTTTTTTGGAACGAACATAAGGTCTATTTTATATGCTATTTCAAGGTTCTCTATTAATTACCGGACATCCTGTATATAGGCACACCTCTGCCTAAACCTTCGGGAATTCTAGGCGTGATGTTATGTTGTGATAATGTAACATTACGCCGAAATCCCAGAGGGGTAGTTTAAGTGCAAATCCACTAATTAAACTGGAAAATAGTCGGTCGCAAAAAAGCTGTCTGGTTTCCATCCAGGACACCCAGGCTTTGCCAATTATGTTAGTCCCATAGAATGGGAGCCGAGTCTATTAATTTACTGAGCATTTATGCTGATTTCAGGCTGATAGTGAGAATTCGTAATGTACACACCCGGTGAATAAACTAAAACAGACTCCGGATCAATAAGCCGACACACGCAACGCTGCCGATTTGCGGTCTGCACTCGTGTCTTGGTTTAACGGTCATTAGTTTTTCAAAAGATATTGTAGCGAAAAAATAAATAAAAAGACGGAAGATACACTTTTCTGCTACGACACGTTTAATTTTGTTTTTAAAATAAAAATAGAAAATATCATTAAAAGGTAGAAAAAATGAATATTATTGTATCAAAAAGTTGCAGGTTGGCAAGGGAATAAAATAGAGAACTTTGGTCCGATAGGTACGCGAATAACGAACGAGAAAATAAACGTACTATCTAGTCGATTGCAATCACTAATTAGTAACGCTACCAAAACATATCGTTATAAAAAAATTAAGAGAACCAAGGTACCTCGCTTTTTTACAAATTTGAAAATAAAATTAAATAGTTAATGAATTAAAAAAATTTGCAGAGGATTATTATCTACACTATTAAATTTGTACGTAAAATATCATAAAAAAAACCGTGGCATAAGTAATTGCGTCCGGCGAGGTGACGTAGACTGTAGGTTGTCGCAGGTTCAGGAACTGGCGTTGTTTATGAAACCTTCAGTGGTCAAAATGCGACCCAACTCTCGACGTTGGCCAAGGACGTCCAGCGTAATTTTAGGCCAAAACCTGGAGGCCGAAAGGCGGCCTGTTCAAAGCTGTTCAATCCTAAGACAAAATGAATTAGGGTTAGACCAGCGTGATCAGACTGAACTTCCGATTGAGGAAAACTGTTAAAAGATACGTACCAGAAAAAATAAAGATGAATGCTTAGAATAATACTTAATATACCATTCTCAATATAGTTTTGCCATAAGGTATTAATAGGACGGCAGAGATAGTCTGGTTCACTTGAAAAAAACTCGTTAATTTTCCACAAACTGGGTCCGTATCAATAGATTCAACTTTTGCAACTAAGAAAAAAAACGGGGACCCATATGTCAGAAGAAAAATAATTCGAATCACGAAATAAAAAGATAAAAATCGACCAGGCTCAAATACAAACGGAAAAAAGGTTGATTATAAAGAACCAAAAAGTTTTGACATGCAGAGTTATGCTGCAATATATAGCCAACTCTCAACCACTAGGTACATTCTTAATCTCAAGAAGTTCTCAAGAAAAAAAAAGAAAGATATTGTCACTAGTCATCTAGCGTTCTCTATATTCGCCAATACAATGTGGTTTATTGTTAATTAACACGGTAACACCAATTACTTTAATAAACATAGAGATAAAAATAGTTCTCCCTCTTTATACATCACAGAAACATAAAATATAAACTGAAAATGTGTTTGTCCGCAGTCTCTCAGATATTGGAGTGCTCGAAGGAGTGACCCGGATATCTAACCGAGGCGACAGGAAACGGGAGGATCTACAACCACTCATGCAGGAGACTAACTATAATTCTGATTAGCTGTAAGTTTAGATTTAACATGTAGGATATGTAAATGCTTGGGGAGGGTCGAGCCATAGATTTTATTAATACAACCCCCGGTTTCTGATAGGTTTGCGTAACATACTCGTAACGACAATCCATTGCTTCATATGTTTGAAAAAATTGTCTGCTCAGGAATAATATAACGCAATGGATATCGTTGAACTGTCAAAATGAAAGGGATTGTCATAACGATCGTGTTACGCAATTTGGGTGCTGTATTCAGTACTAAGTGCTGTACTAAGTAGTTTCCTCGAAATATATACTTGAATCCACTTAAACATCGAGTATAATGAATTTGAATAGTCTTTCAGAAACCAGAGGTCAGTAAAATGTTTCTACTATACCTTATTATTCTTATTTTTATTTTTAAGCTCAGAGGGGCGTATTCCCGTATTTTAAATTGTAATCTAATCTCAGTTTCAAAATTCTTTTCTAATTTATCCTACGGCCGACGTGTCTTGGCGAGTCTGAACGTAGGCTCTGCGAACTTTCGCGCATGTTCTCTCACTCACACTCGTCTCATGTCACCATTTGGTTCCTACAGCATGTTATTGCGCAGCCTTCCGCGCAAAGTTCGGACTCGCCTACATTTTTGACAAGTTTGTGACATTGATTGTAGCTGAGATGAGATTGCGAATGGAATTCGAACGTTTTTAAGTACGAGAATTAGCCTTCAGATGACAAGATATTTGCATTTAATAGTTTCAATTTTCATATTATCAAAGGTGTAATACAATAATGCGTTGAAATAATTAGCATGTCTTGCCGAGTCCAATCCACATCGAAGGGTCGCTTCTCGAAGTTGTGAAGCAGTATGTCTACCCAGGTGCAAGTCATCCAGCTCGATAGATACAACTTTGAGAAAGAAGTCGGTAGATACAAGTTTGAGATCCAGTTGGGTTGGGCAGCGTTTGAAAAACTTCGTAAAGTCTTCTCCTCGCCAATCCCGCAGCGTTTGAAGACTAAGGTCTCCAACCAGTGTGTCCTGCCCGTCATGACAGACGGTGCCGAAACGTGGAGCAGACGAGTCCTGGCGTGGTGACCGCGTATCGGCAAGCGTAGTGGTCGCCCCCCAACTAGATGGACCGACGGCCTTAAGAATGTGGCTGGGACAGACTGGATGCGGAAGGCGGAGGGTTGGGTGTTGTGGCGCAGTTTGGGAGAGACCTATGTCCAGCAATAGACTGCGATAGGCTGAGTTGAAGAAAAGCGTACTAATAACAATAAAAAAGTCAAAATTAATAATGCAATGAAAGTAAAAGGCAAGTTAACAATGAAAGGCAATATAAAAAAATGTAATATGTTCATTTTGTTTAAATCGCTGGTACAATATTATTGAAGTGAGAACTTCTATAGGCGTGTTGAGCGATTATTGGTAGGGGAATCGTATGGGTTCGCGTCACCGACATGCTAATGTTGAATGGATATAAGTAGCTATGAGTATGTCGCCAGCGGTGAAAGTAAATATAAGGTCACCCGGGGCTAATGTAGCCAGGGGGCAAATGTAACTGATTGAGTAACTCGTTATGATACATATGAAACAATAACGAGTTATCTCAATCATTAGTTACATTTGGCCCCTCTACCATAGCCCCAGGTGACCCTAAATAGTGTTAAGTTTTTTTTTTTAATTTATTTATGTATTATTATAACACAATACTTAATATCTACTTATTGTGATAATCCGACTATGGATGTACCTTCCCCAAAGCAACGTTAATGCTAGTCCCTTTCTGATAGCATTTCTGTACATTATATGTGCAAGCTGCAGAAAAATAAGACTTTCCATTTAACAAACTTAATTTAAGGCCAATCACTGAATCCATTTTTTGTATAATTTTTAGTTTCTCTTTAATTTAATTTATAATTCCTATGTGTATGTTCTTAATAATTTAAAAAAAAAAATACAATTTTATTGATTTTCCTTTTTTGTAATAGGTAGTGGAAAGTCACTTCAAATATGAAATCGAATAATTATATATGCACTCCGTATATGTTTCGGCTTCTGGCAATAATATGAGCTGCACACAATGATCGCGGCGTGGTCGGTGTGATCTTGTTTTGTTTTTACCAGCTTTTTATTAACTTTTCGTTTGTGTTTCTGGTTACTCTGTTTGTCATCCATTTTTCGTACTACACGTCTAAAATGTATTCAAAATCGAAGGTAGGGTTACGAAAAGTCTAGAAACATACAAGAAAAATTAAACATAAGCACATCAACCGCTCCTCACCGCACCGATCCTCGAGCACACACAGTGTGCCTCACACTCACAGACTGAACGAATTTACGATTCAATTCGTATCTATAATATACTCTGTAGAGAAACATTACTTTGAGCTAGAACGTAACCATGACGATGCCAACCCTTGCAATAGTATATTAACCTCCTTACTAATAAACGTTGTATAGCGTCTGTATACTTAAGTTACACAACGCTTTGTCTTTCTAAAATCAAATTACTGACGAGTGAAAGAGAGAAATCGGTGTGTAACTATTCACCTGATATAATACGTTTGTTGGTAAGAAGGTAAGAAAATAAAAATTGTTACTACTATTTTTACAGACATATTTCAAATGCTTTTAGAATATTCTTTTTTTTTGAGAAGTTAATAGTTTGAATCGCTGCGTTTACAAGAATCACTTTTGTATAACATAACGTGTTAAAACTTTTTTCAACGTGGTTAATTCAAGTGAGCAATAAACCTTCTAACTTGACTGCCAAAGATCATTAAACATCGTGTGTATATGACCTCTTTTCGGATGGCAAAATTCTTAATACAACATCGGACCCATGTGGAAATTGGAATTCTTCCTTTGATTACCCACATAAAATTTCTTCAGACTATCGGTACAATAATAGAGGAGTTATGTTTTTTTTTGTAAAAAAAAAACTGGTTTGGTCTCTGGCACCAGTACCTATCCATAATTCACTCAGATAACTATTTTCCTGTGAAGTACATATCATACTGAACTTAGTTTGAAAAGTAAACAATATTGAAGCAAATACAGTCAACCTCAAAAATATGTATTGACAAAAATTCATATTTTGATTGTCTACAATTTTTGTTCTATAATACTGTATCAATGTCGTAAAATTTTTGTGGCTACATGTTGCTACAATATTACGGAACAAAGATTGTAGTCAATTTAATAAATTCTTGTCTTTGTATACTAATCTATTTTTTTTTAGGCTGACTGCACCTACCTGCCCACAGATTCAAACTGGCACCTTACACTATTAGGACTTATTAAAAAATGCCTTAAAACCAATCGCAAGGTCAACTTAAATGCCCATAACTGTGTTTTTTAGCCATAGTGCAACTTAAGCCTCTATAACATCCTTGGGTCACAAGTGGCTCATGTTTGACGTTTGACAGCGTTATGCTTGACCGGCTAGACGTGAGTTCTACACATAAAGGTAATACATATATTGTACATTTAAGACTACAGCAAATGCTGTCCCGTAATTTCGTACGGTAAAATGTCATTCGTAGAGAGAGAGTGACACGAATAGGAAAAAATAAATATAGTTGGTGGTCACCCTTGTGTTAATAAATATAGTTGGTGGTCACCCTTATGTGAATAAATATAGTTGGTGGTCACCCTTGTGTTAATAAATATAGTTGGTGGTCACCCTTGTGTGAATAAATATAGTTGGTGGTCACCCTTGTGTTAATAAATATAGTTGGTGGTCACCCTTATGTGAATAAATATAGTTGGTGGTCACCCTTGTGTTAATAAATATAGTTGGTGGTCACCCTTGTGTGAATAAATATAGTTGGTGGTCACCCTTGTGTTAATAAAAAGCTTAAAAGTTATCCTATTTCATTTTACCGACTCGAATTTTATAATGGATCGGATATAAGTTTTTATTCATAAAATTTTATTTCAAAAACATAATCAGTTTTCAAAAACACTTAAGATTAATTTCTTTAGATTTTTAGGTTGTGAAATAAGTTAAAATGTAATGCTTGAAACAAAAAAAAAATTTTTTTTTTCATGAAGTCTTTAGTGACTGGTTGTAAATAAAACTATCACACTAACATTACAAGTAAATATAACGGCTTTCCTTTGTATATATGTGTACAGTAATCGAGGGTGTCTAGGATAGTATCGAGAAGCGACACGGCGAATGACATGCGTATGTTTCGTATTATTTATTGTAGCCCAAAAGTCATGGCAGAACGAATTTAGAATTTCAAGGTTTCAAGAATTTGTGAAGAAAATAACTTTATACCGATACTGAAGTTGTATAAGGCTACCAACATTTTAAATTCGTCATTATCATAAACGAGAACTTAAACAACACCGTTTCCTCTAGGAACTTGTAACCCAAATGATTTTGATTCTTTGTTACGTATTCGCGAAAATCTAGCTCGTGACTAAGTAATAACAGCCGCACGGGTCGATCCATCAGGTTAAGCTACGCTTGCCGGGGTTGGGTGAGCATATCTTTACATACCGAGACTCCTCCGTGCCTCGGAAAGCACGTTAAGCCGTTGCTCCCGGCTGTCATTCGTGGATCTTTGACAGTCGTTACGGGTCGTCAGAAGCCCGAAAGTCTGACAACCAGTCTTACCAAGGGGTATCGTATTACTCAGTTACTGGGTTGTGTAGGTCAGGTAGGCAGTCGTCCCATGTAAAATACTGGTATTCAGCTGCACCCGGTTAGACTGGTAGCCGACCCCAACATAGTTGGGAAAAGGCTAGGCAGATTGACTCGCGAAAATCACACATATCGTAGTTTCAGTGTTCACTACACATTAAAGTAGGCGTAAAATTTCGTTATGTCACTAGCAGACCGCTCAATGTCTGCATGCATGAATTGCTCAGGCGCAGCTTCAGCAAAATATTGTTGGTGCAATAAAAGAGCCTCTAATCGCGACGGTAACAACGACCTTTCCTACGCAACTAGTGCTGGTGTCTCAAGTCTAGCGGCGCTAACGCGCCATCGTATGCACAGGCCCTAAGCGTTCATCCGGCGCACCTGGTGAAGTCAGCCGCATATCTACCTGTTGACTGACTAATCTTGTAACAAATATGTTTACGTCTCCAAGTGATGATATTTTTGCTATCTTTTAGGACAATGAAGAATCTATAATTATATTAAATGGTTTTATGTGGCTCAGTCCTAAATACGCAATAAACGCATCTCATTCGGTTGTCGGTTTACTAATAAGATGATTATCTGTATCACGGTGTTTGTATTGTCCAAGCACATTATAATTATGGACCAAAGTAACTTTCGCTAGACTACGATTTAATTAGTTGTGAACTATCTACATTTATGGGAAGCGTATAATTCATCAAACTTTGAAGGTTACAATAATATGAATTCTCGAGAAAATTAAAAGCCAGTTTGCGATTTTTTTTAAACAATACTGTATCCTTTTTTACGTTACTGAGGTAGCCCGCGAAATTCAAATTTCTTATGGTTTTTTAAATTTGCAGGTCAGTGTCGGGTTGTATGTTGATCAAAATATGATTCACGACCATGAAAAATATGTACTTATTTACAGAATTATAATCGTTAGAATCATCAATACAACTCTCTTAGTTAGAATTGGCCTCAAATGTCATGATTTCGTGAAAGAGCCAAGGCTCCTTCAAAAAGGCGCGAATCGTGCGCGCGACACAAAGGCACCGAACGTCACGCGACACGCGGTGCCTTTGTGTCGCGCCTGTTTGCAGGAGCCTTCGTTCTAAGAAGTTATAGACTTGTGTTGTGTATAATATACACCTAAAATTCAATGTATTATACATTTCCTATGTGTAATCACTACCACTTTGCATTAGTAGTTACTAAATAGACGAAATTGTGCCCGGATCGCTTATGAAGTGGCATATAATAATGTATCTTGGTTTGATGTGACTTTTGTGCACCTTTATTATTTAAGTTACAGTTTTTAAACGTACCCCGAATTTAAGCAGCACACAATGAGTTAAAACGTTGTTTTGTTTTTGTTAGTGGTAGAATTTTTGAATAACACGATTCGTTTATGTGACGAAGAAAATGTGTGTCTTCAGTGTGGATCTTAACTTCGGGGCCTCAACTCAACATTTTGGCGCTATTCTAAATGTTTTCATGTCCACCTTTACTAATGGTGGAAGTAAATTTAGTGTTATGCTAATAATTACTATACCGTTTTGCAATAATAAATACAATAATTATTTATAATTAGTTTAAGCACTTTGTTGTTGCTAAGATAGGGCTTTTCATTGCGTAATTACTTATTTTGTAGATGAACAGCAAACTGATATAGATGTTGGAATTGAGTTATGTATCATGAATTGTACAAAATAAAAAGATAATGATTATGTTTTATGTTTTATTGAAGACCTCTTCATGTACCCAACCCTTGATACTTCTGTGATAGTTTCGTTACCACTAGCTACGTACCTACAACAATTAGCTTACACAAGCAGACACGAGTCTTGCGTCAGGAGGCGCCTCTTGAGATGGATCTCAAGAGGAGGTTCCAGGAGGGATCCTGGAACCCTTAAACGATAACTATCCACTCCACAATGACTCCACAGATCACAAAAGTAATGTCATAAGTAGGTGCCATTTATTAAATTAACAAAATAGTTAAATTAAAAATTTGAAAAACCACTGATACAAACAAAAACGTCTAAAAACTAAAAAAATATATGTATTGGCCCTTTAAGTTTATTCTAAGTTGTAGGTAATATTTTGATCCAAGCGTCGTCGCGTCGGATGACTGCTAGTGAAAATAGGAAGCTAACCTTTCTACTATAGCATAATTACATTCGTTATTGCTGGATATAAACCTCGTCTGTTTGGCGTTTTCATTAGCCGTCCCCCGACGCGACGATGCTTAAATGGCCAATACATATTATTTTTTACTTTTTAGACGTTTTTGTTTGTGTCGGGGGTGTTTTTAAAATATTAAAAACTGTTATTTCCTGCTTTATAAACTTTAAATATTACTAGTAGACACGCTACAATCGACACGTGCCTCGCCGAAATCTGCTCAGCTGTACGTACTTTTCGCACAGTGAAGCTAATTACTAATTTAACCTTATTTCTCTTTCCTACTCCATCATCAGGCCCTGATCACCATCTACATATATTATAACATATTCATTGAGACCATTCCAATGAGCCCAAACACGATACCTCTGCTGTAAGTTGGTGAGGGAGTTGGGTATCCTGCAAATTCCAGGTGATGCTGCAGCATCATTTCAAGGATACTATGTCCTAATATCATTGAAGTAGGTAACAGAATACCAAATTTCGAATCGTTCAGACTTGTGGAAGATGCTCAAATCCATTCATCAACTTAAAAAGAGCTGATAATCTTCAAACGGCTGAACCGATTTTCTTGAATCATACTAAGAACACTCTCGATCGAGTTACCTTTCAAACAAAAAAATAATATTCAAAATCGGTTCAGCCGTTTGGGGGCTTCGATTGCGCAGATAGACACAGATACACAAATATTAAACTTATAACACCCCTCTGTTTCCGTCGGGGGTTAAAAAGAAGAACGGTGTCTCACCCAACGTCAACAACCAGGGTTTCTTCCCAGGCTTAAACAATGGTAGAAAGATATTGTCGTTACAAGAAAGAGTCGGACTTTGATTCAGACATGAAGACCAAAAAAACAGTAAGTATCTATTATAAGGGTCTATCCACATAAGTAAGTGTCAGGGCCTATCAGGATTCAACCAAGCAGTCCGGCGCAGCATAATATACCGCCATCCAGAAACAATGGTCGTGTGCGTCAAAATACTCAAAGCCCAGATGACTCCCCGGAGCCCTACAATGTGTGAAAATTTACATACAAAATGTAACACAAGCAATCTCTTCCCGACCCTGACGGGACACACTGAACGAACCAAATGTTGTGGGCGAAAATAACGTAATATTTTTAGTCAGAGATTAAGTAAATAAACAAACGGGCGTTTAATAAAACATGCCTAACATTTACTACACGGAAGTGGAGCGGCTGAGACAACATTCGAATTTTAATGTTAAATGGCAAATAACACGTGACTTTACGCTAGAAATTAATCCTAACTAACATTAAAAATGCGAAAGTGAGTTTCTTTGTTTGTCTTTCACGCTAAAACTGCTGAACGGATTTGGATGTTTGGCACACAGGTAGATCATGACCTCGGTTAGGACGGTCACGAGCATAAATACCTACACTTACGCAAGATTCAGAAGCGATTTACTGCTATAGTATTAATAGATATTTTATGGTGTTACCAACATAGTATCACCGAAACCATAATATTTTAAAATGGATCTTTTCTCTAAGTTGCAATTTTTATTTCACGAGAAAAACGCTTTTGTATTTTGCGTAACTGTAAGGTATTTATTATGCTCGTGACTGTACATATACTGGATGATTTTTTTTACCGTCTCGAAATTTTTACAGGGTGTTCTACCCATGAACATGAACAACTTTCACTATGGGACCAACTATGAGATCACGAAAAAAAAAATCTGCTGTTTCATACATTTTGGTCAAGTAGGTTTGAACTTTTCTATTAAACAGTAGAATTTTTTTTCGTGATTTCAGAGTTGGCCCCGTAGTGAAAGTTGTTCATATTCATGGGTAGAACACCCTGTAAAAATTTCGAGACGGTAAAAAAAATCATCCAATATAATAAAAACCACGGTCAAAACGCTATCTTCTCCACAAAGCGGTATAATAATGAGGATACGTTTAATTGTAACCAGCAAATGATTTGCGCTGGCAGACCGCCAGCAGTAAGCACTGGTTGAGGCATAGCTACCACTGCGGCTGCACTAAGACCACGTTCACAGTATTCCTCTCACAGTTTAGGTACTTTTCGGAGGCTTTCCACCGCACCGCAGTCACAGTGCTCTAACAAATTGAAAGACCTCCTGATTCCTTTATTATCCAAATTGGCGTGCCGTGGGCACAAGATGCCGCGGCCGACTTGGAAAACCTTAAATATATGTAGACTTCGTACCCAAGTCGGCCACAGCAAAGACAATTTCCAGAAATGGTAGTTCATGGACGGCTCAGATGTCCGGTGCGTATGCGGCGGCTCTTCACAAACATGGGTCACTTTCCAGCTTACGACGCATCTGTCCGCACCTGTGACTTGCACACGTGAGGACATAATGGCTGCGTCAGCAAACAGCAGGTATTCGCGATTCTAAATTTTGGCCCAAACTAAAAAATATGAATTTTATGAGTTATTTTCCATCGACACGCTAAACAGAAGAATTAATCAAAATAGATCAGGCAGACCATAGAAGCTGCTGGATTTGATGTCATTCTAGCGAATCGTGTGGCGATGGCGGTGTGGATGACGTGGATATGCTAAAATACATGTCAAAATTTGACACAATCTGTAAAAGGAACTGCTGGCATGCACCCTAATTGCGTAACTCACTATCAACCACAATCTGAGTGATTTTGAAGCAAATTGCTTGCCATTTGCTTTGCCATTGCTTCATATGTTAGAAAAATTTATCTGCTCAACAACATAATTAAATATCGCAATGAATGTTGTTGAACTATCAAAATAAAACGTTACGCAAGTTCATTTTACAGATTGTTAAGAAAGTCCTAACCTATTAGTAGATACTAATATCATAACAGTAAATACGAAAGTAACTCTGTAGCAGGAGAAGGACTTAGGCTACATTCATGCTGGATAAATTTAAGAAATCAAAATACACAGTCGAAGTCGTGGGCAACAGCTAGTAGGTGTGTAATATAAGTACAATAAGAACTCAACTCAGCATTGCCATACGACGTGGCAATGCTGCCAGCCTTTTGGGCACTTTTCCTGTTGACAGCGATGCGGTCGAAGCTATTGATGCTCTATGATCTCCTATTATAAAGTGTGTCTGTACACGGTATGGCGAAAATTAAAGGTGAGGTACAGACCATCAAACTGAACAACTTTCTCCCGGGGACCAACATCGTAATCGCAAAAAAAAAATCAGACGTCCCATACAAAACTTCAATACCTACTCCACCAAATGTATGGGCCGACTGATAATTTTTTTGCGATTACGATGTTGATCCCCGAGAGAAAGTTGTTCAGTTTGATAGTCTGTACCTCACCCTTAATTTTCGCCACACCGTGTACAGACACATTGTATATAAATACTAGCTGTGCCCCGCGACTTCGTTCGCGTGGATGTCGTAAGATACACAATATACTAAAATAAAAGCCACATTTTAATAAAACTTCCTCGTCTCTCGACCTGTCGCCAACCGTCGCGATAAATCGACCGCCCGCGCTATTACTTCCTTTTCGCTTAGTGTTCTTTCTTACTTTTTCTTTTTGCTCGGCTCCTGAGGGTCTTAGCATGATGTTAAATAGCCTATAACTATTCTCGAGAATTGGGTTACCAAATGCAAAAAGAATTTTTCAAATCCGACTTTTTGTTCATAATTTTATGGGTTTTAATTTTTTTGCGCGAAACCCAAATTATTTTTCTGAAATAATGGTAGCCTAAGTTACCCGCCGTAATATCAGCTATATACCAGTAAAATCGGTCCAGCCGTTTCGGAGATTAGCCGGAACAAACAGACAGACAGACAAAAATGTTAAAAATTGCTTTTTTGTTCTAAGTACCGTTTATACTTTCTTATGCATTTGGTAAAAAGTTGTAATTTTGATATTACAAACAAACACTTCAATTTTATTTATTTGTATAGATAGTTGTGCCCCGCGACTTCGTTCGCGTGGATATCGTAAGATACACAATATAGTAAAATAACAGCCACATGGTAACTCACTCACTAAGATGAATCACTCCATGTACCTACGCGCGCTAACTACCTACCGGCTGCCGGGCCGTACGCAGCCCATTTCTCAGTGGGTTGCCGACAGCCGCGAGGCGCGTACGTACGCATAGTTTCACATTCTTATTATATAAAGTGTATTATGTGCAGTTGATGGATGTAGATCCAGCAAGAGAAGAGATAAAATGTTATGTTTTTTTCCGTTTCTGCTGATACAGTCTTACTATCGTTTTTTAAATACCTAGGTAAATTGTTTAACTTGTATGTTTCGTGTTTTGTATTTTATTGGTAGGTAGGTAATTACTTCTACTATGCGTCTGGGATAAGAATAGAAAAATCAATGCCCTCCATTTGTCAACTGTCATTTGAAAATTACGTTTAGCAAAAATCTACTTTGTGCAAATTAATTTTCAATAATATTTATTATCGTTATTATCTTGTTAATGTTATGTTCATATGATTATTGTTTATTTAAAAGCGTGCAAGTGTTAGCAAAGCGTGCATGACGTCACAATATGGCGCCAGCGCAGGTTTGTTCATAGTGTAGAAGCATAGTAGTTACCTATTACGCTAAACGTGTAAATGAACGAACAAATCAATTATCGTATTTTCAGTTTCCTCCATTTCGTATTTCATTCGTATTCGTGGCCATGTGGAGTGGTTACGTCACTGATTATTAAATACGTTACATTGCGTACGATGTGGGCCTTACTTGTCTTACAATTGCAGTTTCGGGGTGTGGTGAATGCTAAATAGTTACCTAGCATAAAAATATTCATCGGTCTTCCATAAGTATTTTTAACAATTAAACATGCTAAAACTTAAAAAAGCATTTTATTTTATTTTATAAAGTGTACTACAAATACCTACTGACATATGTATCGAAAAAGGCAGCCCTGGCAATTCACAATAACCACGCGGCGGTATGCAGCTACAAAGCACAACTCACTTTACGCTTGTAAGGTTAGGTACATTATCGTTCGCAGCGTCTAGCGACTCGAAGGTGTAGGCTATTAGTAGTAGGTTAGGTATTGAAAATTTAGTATGGAGTGATTTATCTTGTAATCTGTACCGTCGCGTTGAATCGTCCGCCCGCGCTATTACTTCGTATTCGCTTAGTGTTCTTTCTGACTTTTTCTTTCTGCTCGGCTCCTAAGGATCGTAGCGTGATGTTAAATAGCCTATAACTATCTTTGAGAATTGAGTTACAAAATGCAAAAAGAATTATTCAAATCCGACTGTTAGTTCATAATTCTGACTTTTTTCTTTCTGCTCGGCTCCTAAGGGTCGTAGCGTGATGTTAAATAGCCTATAACTGTCTTTGAGAATTGGGCTACCAAATGCAGAAAGAATTTTTCAAATCCGACTTTTTGTTCATAATTTCATGAGTTTTCGTTTTTTTGCGCGAAACCCTAATTATTTTTCTAAAATAAAAGTAGCCTAAGTTACGCGCCGTAATATCAGCTATATGCCAGTAAAATCGGTCCAGCCGTTTCAGAGATTAGCTGGAACAAACAGACAGACAGACAAAAATGTTGAAAATTGCTTTTTTGTTATAAGAACCGTTTACACTTTCCTATACATTTAGTAAAAATTTGTTCATATTACAAACAGACACTTCAATTTTATTTATTTGTATAGATAGATTATTATATATATTAGGTAGTGTAATAATCTACTAGGCAATTATGGAAACCGAGCAGATTATTACGTGTGTTATGTATTGTGTGCGGGGAATAATTATATTACTGGAGATCAAGCTCAACATAGCAACCATATTTATTTCACTCGTTAAAAGCACATATACAAGACACTACTATTTTCTATATACAAGGTGGAACAGAACGATTGATATTACTTTAAATTACGCAAAGAGAATCATCTTCTTTACCCGTATATAAAAAATCAATCAAATCCAATGAATACTTTAGCCACAGGAAATTATTAATTATTCATTTTCTTATTTTTCAACATGATGTATCCGAGTTCGTAATACACATAGCCGCCGCCGCGCCCCGCACCCCGCACCGCACCGTTGGTCAGTGACTTTTTGTAGATAAAGCGTGTTTACTTTTTATGCAGTTGATTCTGCTATTTATTTTGTTTGAAAACTGCAATTTTAAAAAAATTCCATTAACTACTAATCTTCGTATTTAAAATGTTATTTATTTATTTATTTAATGCACAATGTACACAACCATAGTTACACGCTAGGCTTAACAACTTCGCTGCCAGCTCCGCAAATTAGCGGGGTGCGGGGTGAGCGCTGGGTGCCGGCCCCGCTAATATGCGGAGTAGCGCCGCTCGGTTTCTATGAATTAGTACGCGCCCGGCACTGCGCTTGGCAACACGTTTGTAGGCTCGGCACTGAATGTGTTAAACTAGTGAGTCGGTACATGACCCTGTTAGGGCGCAGCAAGACAACTTAAAACTAATAATATTACATGTAGTGAGTATCACAGTATAAACTTTCACAATTAAATATTATATTCAACTTATATTTAGCTTTATACATAAAATATTATAATTAACACACAGATACGATATGTTTCGATGGGCTAATACTGTGCTCGTTATAATTTAATGTCGTACGTCGTACACTCCTACCAACTTATCTGTGAAATGGCGAAAATTGGAACTACGGCCGTCATGTTGAAATGTCATTCGATTGTCAGTGTATACTACATTAGGGTTCTCTGGTTGTTTTGTCGTGATATTGCTGAATTTATAAAGTTAAATATGCTGAAAGCTATTAAAAGTGATGCTCGAAACATTATTCTAAAGGTTAAAACCTTTTTTGAAGAAGAAGCTCGGGCGGGGTCTCCGATTATTCCATTTAATCAAATAAGTATACAAACGAATTTCGGCAGCGACAGGTTAGTGTTGTCAACTTTCTTGTTATAAATTACCCGATACTTAACGAATTATTTAAGTCCACGAAATATTCGTTTCTATTCTTGCTGCAGGTTAGCGTAACGGTAACGTACATCTAATAGGTAACCTGCTAAGTGAGTGAGCAAACTAACCTGCCAGATTTCAAATTTCTACTAAAATTTATTTTATTATCTTATATTTCAGGTGTGAGTCAAGGACTAATTTCAAAAATAGTTAAGGAAGGGCACGCAGCAGAAGAAACTGGTACAAAAATTCGGACACCAGGCAAGGAGAGAAAACGTAAAAGTTGATTTGTGCATGTTGATGATTTTGACATGGGAGTTATATGGAGTTACAAATGCACTACTTGTGTTTAAATCAAACACAAAAAGTGGTGATTATCATGACGAGATGAATAGTACCAACTTTAAAAAGTGGGTTATTGAAAAACTTGTGCCTAATTTACGAGAGCCATCCATAATAGTGATGGATAATGCTCCTTATCACCGTATTTGTGTGAATAAAGTCCCAAATACGAATTCCTTAAAAAAAGATATGCAATTATGGTTGACCCAAAATAAAATTGACTACGGAAAGAATTTGACTAAACCTCAGCTTTTAGAAATAATTAAGAGAAACGAGTCTGAACCTGTATATGAGATTGAAAAAAATTTAGAAGACAATAGACACAAATGCTTATATTTACCACATTATCACTGTGATCTCCATCCCATTGAACTCATATGGAGCACAATGAAAAGAAAAGTTACTGATGTAAATGTTGAGCACAAAAATGCTGAAATTCCCCGCCTAGTTAGAGAAGCTTTTGACGCTATTACAGTTCATGAGTGGGCACAGCATTGTAAACACGTTCGCAGGTTAGAAGGAGAATACTTAAAACATGATTTGTATTTAGATAAACCTTTTATTATAGAAGTGCTAAGTGACACTGAAACCGAAAGCGATAATGATGATAGTGGTACGGAAATAAGCGGAGTATGGCCTCACAACCAGGATGAAGTTGTGTATGCAGGTTCATCTAAAGATCACAATTACTGTAAACCTGTTTTCTTTTATTACACTACACTACCACTAGGTACCACTGTTAATTATAATGGGGAAGGCAACTGTCAAAATAGCGCTGTCGTAACTAGTTCCCAACACAAGCCAATAATACAAGGCGTGAGGTGGTTTTATTTTATTTTTACGAAAATGGTGCGTTGTTGTGATACTAAATACTCCGAAATTGGAGTCCACCATTTCGCGAGAGACACTAAAATTAAAAGATGGTGGCTTAAAGCTATCCGTAAAGATGTTTTATAAATTAAAAAGAGTATAAACATTTTGAAAAAAGTGACTTTGAGGATATATTTATGGTTTTAAATTATGACACTTTCCATATTATTTACTTGACTTAAAATATTGAAATCACCGAAAATAACGAAATAGCGAAATAAAAGTAAACTCATGACTGAACGAAATGTCAAATTTATTGTAGGCCGTGGGGACCTAGCTATGACCACGCCATCTACAATTAGCTTTGCCCGACCTTCCCCATTAGTCAAATCTAGTGTTAGGGGTTAGATACGGTCATAACTAAATGCTAGACATCCAGGTACCTCTTGCAAGGTAGGTACCTACTTAACTTCGCATTAAATGCAAGTTGTATCCCCCCCATGGAACATTTTATCTGCTGAATTTCCACTTCATTGGATTACTTTTTAGATAAAGTCATTGTTTATTGCTGAGAGACTAAACTGTTAGCGTACCTACGTAACTGTAAATTATCAAATTCTTTTTATTTATTTTATTATTTTTATATAGGTATCATTGTTTTTAATTTGTAAAAACTGTAATTCTTATTAAACGATTATGTCTAATGTGAAATTTCCTTCTTGAAAACTTACTCAATTTTGGGCACCTTATATTAATTAGCAACACTGAATCGACGCTGCCGTCCTCTTTCAGTTCACAGATAAGTTGGTAGGACTGTACGTCCAGCCGATCTATTCTGTAAACATCACACCGTGAGCACTTAGGTGAAGTGAGTTTAAAGTGAGCTCAATTCCTAGTAGAGTAAGGTGGGATGACAGTTCACATCACGCTCACTGTGCGATCTTTACAGAATAGCACCACAGATCCACATTGTATATCTACATCGGTCAGGGCCGGGAGGCCAACCGTCAACCTATTTTGTTTTTTCCTATTCGAACTTTCAAAATCAATGTTTGCTTTCTAAAGTAATCAATGTTTAAAACTTGCGAAGGTTGCATGCGAATGGCACGCCCGGTTAAAACCTCTACAGTAGTATATGCCTATGATTCTCTCCTCTCCTTTTTTATATAGGTACACCCTGTACCTAAATTACCTACATGTAATGTACCTACATGTACCTAAATTTTATTATTATTATAGCTTATACATATAATTATGTAAGTACTATGTAAAATTATCTTGTTCGAAAATAAAAAGTAGACCTGAAAAATGACCAGCTCAATATTTGTTTTCTTTTCAGTTGCTAAACGTTAGTTCTATGCATATGGCCTAACTTCCTATAGAAACCGGGATTAGCGAAACGACCGCCATAAATAATACCGCCCTTTATTACCGACGTCTAGTAAACACACTGATACCCGAAACGTATATTGTAAACATCTTAACGTCAGTTGTCGAGTTGTCGTAACGATTTAAAACTAAAACTAACCATTAAATTGTAACCGATTTACATGATTCTTGTGTGAAAACAGGAATATCGTCAATATAAATGAAGTGGATTAAATAACCATTTTTGAAGCTCGTTAAAAATCTCAATCAGAGTGAATATATAAATTGGGACCATTCATGCCATTATCAAGTGAAAATTAAATCGTCCCAGAAATGTCGGAGAAAGCGGTGTAGTAGGTAACCTACCTACACGCGATGTGATGACGGGACCCTCCTCTAAGGCCTAAAGGGAAACTCTTGTAAGTCCAGGAGATCACGATCAGTAGGATGGTGATTGGTGTGTTATCAGAGAAGACGAAGACAAAGCTTCACTATCACGTCGCCGCGTCGCCAGTAAATGTAGGAGGTGTCGGGGGCGTGTCTCATAAACATGCCTTTATTCAGATAATCGGTTTTTTAGAAGGGGCGTCCTACAAACGCATAACGATTTGCCAGTCAAGTATTCGCGTGTTTGAACATTGTTTTTGGTGGAACCTATAAAATACAACAGGTGGGTGGGTCTGATTGTAGATAACTTCCTATGTATGGTTATAATATGTACGTACAATAAGTACTGTAATAATCTACGAGGCCGTTTATGCGAGCCAAGCAGACTATTACGTATTTTGTGTAGTGTCTTATGTCGATTGTGCAGTGTGCGGGGGATATTAACACTACTATATTTAAAATTCAAGCAAGCATTATATTATTATATTCCTTTAGCTTATAGAAAGGACATTCACAAGACGGCTATTTTCTATCCGACTTCTATACAAAACAAATTGGCATATCCTTCAAATTCAAATATATTCTCTACCTGCGAGTGATTGAATGTGCCCATAGGCAATTATTTAACGGTCTGTGACACATAAGATTGCCACCGGCATCAAACCTTTACAGTACCTAGGTACATACCTAGAGGCAAGTCTCGAACAATGTCAGAATTAATTGAATATTTTAAATGCTGTCTCTATGCTATAGCTTCATATGGTTGTTGCTTGATTAGAATCTATGTATATTAATATTATAAAGAAGTAAAATATTTTTGTATGCAAGGTATCTTCGGAACTGCTGATCCGATTTCGAAAATTCTTTGACTAATGTGAAGCTACAGTATTGCCAAGAGTCATAGGATATATTTTATGTTAAAACAAGAAATTTTACGCGGGTGAAGTCGTGGGCAGAAGCTAGTCTTGAATATAATTATGCCACTTTGCTGTTACCCACTGAGGGTACCTACGGACCATAATATCTATACGAGTATACGTACTTACTTAAGACTTGGTGTCCTAAGAAAGCGGTGAATGGTCATATAATACGGCTGTGTAAATATGTATAGAGCGTTTTTTGTGAAAATGACAGCGTTATAATATGACAGAACCGCTTTTCTAGGAACCCGTAGGTTTACCTTTACACATTAGTCTCACTCGTGTCAGGTACCGTCAGGGAAATTAATTGTGAAGCAAATTGACACCCTACGTCAATCTGCCGTGTTATAACCATTTCATACAACTGTCAAAGAATGATAGCTGTGATTTGAATATTCGGACAATTCAAGTTGGTATTTAGTCAATTTGCTTATCAATTAATTTCCCTAAATTTACCTATTTATTTTTAAATAGTAAAATTGAGAAAAATCTTTCTTATAGGTCGGAACGAGCGGAGCCGGGGGCGCAGTTAGTATAAAGAACCTTGTTTTTAAACAACGATTATTCTGAAATACGCTTGTACGCGTTGTCTTTAAATTAAAATTAAAACTGATGCTTAATTTCACGCACCCTTGGACGGATCTGTACTAAGGACGCTGGTCGCTTTCAATGTTACAATCGTAATTAATTTACTTTTTATACTGACAACACACCATTACAACAATAAAAGGAGAAATGTAAACATCACTGAATTTTGCAGCGTTTGGTACAGGCCAGCCGTAACTACTGGTGAGAAAGCTTTGATATTCCATACATAACATAACGTCACACCTGTTGTCTCCGAAGTGGTACAAGCAGAGGGTTACTAGACGAGCTCATGAGATCATCTGTTATATAATAGAATAGAATAGAGTAGAAAAGAATACCCTTTATTATATGAAATAGACTGTATAGATTTTTTCCTTGGAAACTACATAGGTACTTACTGTTTACTACCTAAGTTCTACGTTATCTGTTGCGCCAACCGGAACGGGTCAATTAATTAACTAAATTATAAATTGATATCAGGTAAAGGTTTCGGGGCAAATTTCACCAATGGATCAGCACATCTAAATCGCATTCAAGAGTTGTCAGTGTCAATATTCCACAATAATGATGACACTGACAGCTCTTGAACGCGGCTTACGAGTAGATGTGCTGATCGCGTTCACATCCATTGGTTCTGTCGCAAGTCGAACCGTATGTATGCTTGTTTAAAACCAGAAATCAAACTAAGGTGTCCATATGTTCACAACGGTACCTACTCAGAAAACTAAGGCTTTAACAATTCACTATTATTGCATACCTACTAAGTATAATTACACGTGTGCAGTAAAACTAACTATAAAACATAACACTGAGTGCGAACACGGCACAAGCCGTTTTTATACCAATTGAGACGAATTGAGTAAAAGCGTATTACGTTACGAATAATACAGTCAGGGAAAATAATTGTTAATAAAATTGACGCACTAGGTCAATTTGTTGTGATATAGCCACTTCATACAACTGTCAAAGAATGACATTTGGATATGAATTTACACACATTGTTTTTTAACTGGGACAGTATGGGGAAATCCGAATCTTTAAGAGATACGCAGAAACTGTCTAGGAACTATTCGTGATTTTTAAATGTTTTATTAATTACGGTCCACTTCTGCGGTCCAGATTTTGTTCTTTTGATTTTATGCAATGATCATTTGAGTCGAATCGAATAGAACAAAAAAATGGTCAATTTTACTAATTTTTATGAACAACTCACACTTGACCAAAATATTAAGTATGCCATACTCAGAATACAGAAAGAGCTATCAGAAAGAAAGTTCTTTCTGTATTCTGAGATGCCATAACGGTTTTCATGAAAAAAGAGGCAAGTTCCTAAGACAGTTTCTAGTTTCCCCGTATCTCCTATGGATTCAGAATTCCCCATAGGTACTTACTATCCCCGTAATATCTTCTTAATCTTCTTAATCTACTTAATTATGTTTACGGCCAATTGGTTGATACTTTGGTAGTCAATTTGATCAACAATTAATTTCCATGACTTTACATCCTTTTTGTGTAGGCACCTAATGGTGTTGAGTTTCTAGCTGCAGTGTTCAGGGGACTTAAATTTTAACTGGCGAAATATGGGTGTACTATAGGTATTAGGTACACCTCTGCCATACCCTTCGGGGAATACAGGCGTGATGTTATGCTGTTATGTGTTCAGGGTTCAGAGGTAAAAAGTAACCTCCACGAGTAGTTTTACTAAAAAGAAAGGGGGTACGTCCGGTACACGGTGCATCATTTTTTATGTTTCTATGCGGTGCACCCTGTGTTGCGCATAATAGTCCGCGACCTGGAGCGCTCAGTTTAGTTTGCAGCTCTTTAGAGAACTAGGCAGCTGCAGTCGTCAGCTGCAGTCGCGAACCAGAGAAAGGCAGATCGTCCGCTTGCTTTGCTACTGCTCCTGCATGCGTTATTT
This sequence comes from Fissipunctia ypsillon, assembly GCA_947568875.1. Taxonomy (NCBI): domain Eukaryota; kingdom Metazoa; phylum Arthropoda; class Insecta; order Lepidoptera; family Noctuidae; genus Fissipunctia; species Fissipunctia ypsillon. The sequence goes on from OX387643.1 coordinate 30,587,748, forward strand.
TGTTGGATTTTGTTTGTTGTTTACCGAACGTATGAACGAACGATGAGAACTGTATGTGCACTAAGTGCCAAAGTAAGTGAGTGGTAGTAGTTAGTGACGTAGCTCGGGCGGCGCCGCGCTCTCGCTCATTCTCGCTATTACAACTCGCTCGTATTGAACGAACTAATGAACTGAGAAGCGAGGGATCTTTTTTTTTTTTTTTTTTTGTAGATGGGAAATCATCAAATGACTTCTCCCGCTCTGGGCGGAGCGGGAGGGCGTGTCAGACTTTTACTGACTAAAACCCACCCGTGTTCCTTCTGTTGCCTGTGCCGGGGAAGCGAGGGATCTGGGAACTAGTTCGCGTAGTTCGTCTGTGAGAGCGCTCTTACTAGTTCGTTCGCGAACTATACAAGCCTACCCTGTAGGCTGTCTCCCTGGTCCTGAAAAAAAAGTCATAAATCCTTATTTTAGGGAAATTAACGGTTCAAAACACGATAAATTGTAATTTGCTCAATGAAAAAAAAAATCCGAAACAACGTCAATTTCAAAACCATTTTTGTTACAATTCCGAATTACAGCACAAAATAATATGAAAATTGCATGTACTTACCATGAGGTAAACGTATTTTTTATGAAATTTAACGGTTGGATTTTTGAGTTCTAAATCGGGCTATACAAATCGGCTCGCGCTCAAAGTCATAGACAATACAGCGGGACGTCATCGAGGGTGAACCTGTGACAAACATTAGTATGAAATTGCGACAGCTCAGAAAAAATATTTCGTAACTAGCTGTGCCCCGCGACTTCGTTCGAGTGGAAGTCGTAATATACACAATATACTAAATATAAAAACTTATTTAAGTATGAAAAAAAAAACAACCGACTTCCAAAAAAAAAACACTACAAAGTGAAAAATAACTTTAATTTCGGAAGTAAGGGATGAAAGTTAGTTACGACCCTTAGGAGCCGAGCAAAATGAAAACGGTCAGTATGAACGCCAAGCGAAAATGAAGTAATACCTAGCGCGGGCGGCCGATGCAACGCAGCGGGTCAGGGGACGAGGGAGTTTTATTGAAATGTGGCTGTTATTTTAATATATAGGCTGTTATTTTACGACTTCCACGCGAACGAAGTAGTGAGGCACAGCTAGTCGTAAATAAATATGTCACGCTGCATTGGGGGAGGCGGAGGTTGCGTTTCAAAGGCCTTTTTTTGTTAGTTTTTTTTTTTGGATGGGAAATCATCATATGACTTCTCCCGCTCTGGACGGCGCGGGAGGCCGTGTCAGACTTTTACTGACTAAAACCCATCCGTTTTCCTACAGTTGCCTATAGGGCCACGGTAACTCTTCGAACATCCCGCGTCTCTGGCTGGCATCGGCCCTAGCGGACCCCGTCAGTAGTGCTGACATCTCTTTGAGGCGCGCGTGGAACACAACGCGCCGTCGACCTGGGCCTGGTCTTTACCGGACGGCGAGCTACCCATTGCTCGCTGTCCGCAAGCCCGCGCCTACGGTGGCCGGGAATCGGCTGCCAATTCCCGACGCCCAGGACGTCTCCTGTGGCGACTATGGGCGTGAGGGCGCAAAGCTTCCCTCTCCCTCACGCGTTCCGCCTCCTCCTTCGTGAGCATTACTGCTTCGCAGAAGGAGGTGATGGCTTCACATGTACTCACGCTCCGTACCATGAGAGCCGGTGCGTTTCAAAGGCCTATGGGCCCAGAAAACCTCGCCAGGTAAGTAATGGACAGACAGAGAGACGCTGCACTAGTGTTTAAACCGGAGTAAACTAGAGGCTGCCACGGAAAGTACTTACTTAGGTACTTATGTCTTTTTCTTTCCTGAAATTCAGTTATTTTCAGTCAGGATCTAACTCGCGACTAGTAGGCACTTACCTTCCGCATAATCACGCTGAATTTATTGGAACATAATACGAGTATGTTCCAATAAATTCAGAGCGATTGACTTTTTATGGGTAGACTGTCTGTTAGCTGTGAACACACGAATACTTTCTGCATAAAACAAGTGTTTATTATATATACATAACAAGCAAACCAATAGCAGTACTAAGCTTTCTATGGGTAGCTTGTTAACTGCAAAAGTAACATTAAAATTTACTACGTAGGTATTACTTTACATTACAACGTAAGAGACTTAGATTCCGTTCGAAACTGTTGTTTTGGCAACAAGAAGCATTACTTCCACCAGCTTTAAAGTGATTACCTGTCTTCAACGCTGACACCAAACAACTGTTTAACATTGAGACCTTCGACAAATGTCGTCATCCATCAATCAGCCAAACCGTTCTGGAGCCGAACGTTAAAAAACATTGACGACTAAATTACATGCATATAAATTCCGCATGATTAATACGCTGGAACATTTGGGCCCAAGTGGGAGTGATGCCCGTTGGCCTACCGCCATACTCAGTCGCAGTGAGGAAGCCGGTGTAAACAGGGCTATTTGCACGACTTGATCTTGGCCAGATCTTGACCTATTAACACGCAGTCCACGCAGTGGATGTCAGTGAGTGTCGCTCCGTGTATTTATAGATTGGGGCGCTGAAGCTTTTTGTTTCGAGTTCGCGCGCAATCGGGGTACGGACGAAGTACGGACGCGTCGCGTCGGAAGTAAAATGTCCGCGAGAGGGATCAGACGGAAGAAATCGTCGCTGTCCGAAGTGAAAGTCGCTGTGATCGGTGCGCCATCTGTCGGCAAGAGCGGTACGTGTAGTGGAGTGTTTGTTTATTATTTAATGCAGTGTTGTTTCTGTGTATTTGTTGACATTTTCACGAAAATTTAAAACCGATTTTTTTACATTTTAAGTTAGACGTTTTTCATAAAAATTCGAAGTTGTCTAGTTGAAGTGATTCACCGACACGCGTTGCTCGTTATTTTAGTTTATATAAAAATAATCGTAAATGCGTACGAAATTGCTTTATAACATCATTGCTACAATAACGTTGATGGACTACAAGTGTTTTTGTCTCAAGGTCCTGAATATTTTCAGATCGTAAAATGTTATCTACCAATAAAACGTGAGGGATCGATGAGTAATAAAAAGCTGAATTTATCATTGCCTGATATTATACAAGACTTTTTGCTAAACATTAGCAGACATAGCGGATATTAAAAAATATACTAAACTTTTTTTAGCTGTTGCGATTTATTAATTAAGTTCATTTGTCTTTGTTTTTAAATAACTTGCGGAAGAGGTGGCTAAGCAATCGTGATAATTGTTGATCAGATATCGATTACTCAGAAAACAATGAATAGGGCTAATTAATGAGCTTAATAATGTTGTTCAAACTTCTCCAGAGGGACGTACCAATTTCCCCGTGAAAAGTGAGGAAACCGTTCACCGGTCTTGTAACTATTAAATCACGCGACTGAAGTTCTCAAGTTTGAGGTCATGAGATAAGTTCGAACTCATTCACAGGAGCGACTTATGGTTATTGACGTTATTATTGTAAGTAAGAAACAGGCAACAGGTTAACAGCTTCTTACCAATATTCAAATGAAATAATTTGCCGGCGGACGAGCTCTCTGTTTCTACCCTGGAGCTGCCAAGCCGCGAAGCTGTTTCGGTTAAGGTAGCTCGCGAAGTCAAATATTTTTACGATTTTTGCAACTTGCAGCTTAGTGTCTTGATGTATGTTGATTAAAGTATGATTGGCGACCGTAACAAGTATGTATTTACCAGGGGCGAAGCTTTCATACAACCCGATTCCTATCGGCTTCCCTTCGGACCAACCACTCTTCTTAATGTCTACTATTGCCAAATAATATGGAACACCTGTATGTGTAACTGTGTATCACATCACATTACATAATTATATTTAAATACCAGTTTAATACATCATAAGATTAAAAACCTACAGGTTTTTGTCTGAGTTTATGAGAACTGAACAATCATTTCAATTGTAGCTGCGCCACTGGTATTTACATAATTATAATCATTAGAATCAGTAATACAACTCTTTAAGTTAATATAATCCTCAAAGGTCAAGACTTAATGCAATAGTCATTCCATAGGATTAAGTAATTGGTCTTAGAGAATTGTATTGATGACTTTAATAATTATAATTCTGTAAATATATATTTTTTACGGTCGCGAATTATATTTTAATCAACATACAACCTAATACTGACTTGCAAATTGCCAAAAACGTAAGAAAATTTGAATGTCGCGGGCTACCTGGCGCTTTCGCCTTGAGTGTCGAAGTACATACCTAATCACAGGCACTAGAGACACGAAAGCTTTGTCTCCGGAATGGCAAAGCATCAGCGATACCTGTGCCACTGCATATAGGCGGCAGTAACAGTGCGGGGAGCACCTCTTATATCTATGGGGGAGCAAAACAAAAAAAAAATCCTTAGGTAATTAGTTCCAAATATTTCACCATGAATCACATTGAAACTGAATGAAGTATACCTCATTCCAGCGCAAATTTCATGGCATATTAACTCAGTGGGTGACGCAGTGTAGTATTGTTCGTATATTTAGAGTCATTAACGGGCTTTTAAGAACTTGCCTCGTGTAAACACGGCAGAAGTGACGCATGCCCGCCACAGTTCCGCATTGCTGGGAAAATGTGACTGAAATGCCGCCACCGGGTGGAATCTGTGAAGATATTAGTTAAATATTTTAGAAGAATTTTCTTCAGTTAAATCCCCGTCTTACAGTCGAATCTCATGAGTAAAGTTTTTAACCATTTCCTGTTATTCGTACATTGTTCTTATAACACTATAAGTGCAATATTATTGTACTTATAAATTACTAATAAGTTGGTATTATTAAGTACTATTGCTTATATCTAGGCAAAGTTATTTCGATGATAGACACGGAACATTGTGACATAAAAGTTTAAATATTTAATTAAGATCCCTTTTACATGTGGCATAAAAAAACTGGGAAAATATGGGTGTACCTACCATACGCTACTGCGTACCGTCGGGAAAACAGTATTATGGTATGCGTTCTAAAGTATGTAGTAAAGTACGTTAGCGAGGTATTAGCCATATAAATAGTATCCTACATCGTTACGGAATGTGCAACATTTTAATTGTACTGACGTTACACACGTAGGTCGCTGTTCAAACACACAACAGCATTAAACATTTTGCAAAACGATTATTACAATAATAAAACATTACGAAAGAGATGGAAATAGACATTTTCTTTGAGTTCATATCTGATTCGAAAATATATAGGATAACTAGCTGTGCCCCGCGACTTCGTTCGTGTGGAAGTCGTAAGATACACTATTACTAAAATAACAGACACATTTTACTAAAACTCCCTCGTCCCCCGACCCGTCGCGTTGCATCGCCCGCCCGCGCTATTTATTTACTTCGTTTTCGCTTAGTGTTCTTTCTGACTTTTTTCTTTTTGCTCGGCTCCTGAGTGTCGTAGCGTGATGTTAAATAGCCTATACTATCCTCGAGAATTGGCCTACCGAATGCAAAAATAATTTTTCAAATCCGACTTTTTGTTCACAATTCCATGGGTTTTATTTTTGTATTGCGCGGAACCCTAATTATTTTTCTAAAATAAAAGTAGCCAAAGTTACTCCCCGTAACATCAGCTATCTGCCAGTGAAAGTCCCGTCAAAATTGATCCAGCCATATCGGATATTAGCCGGAACAAACAGACAGACAGACAATTCAATTTTATTTATTTGTATAGATAGGGATTTCTTTATTTATGCAAAAGATATTACTTACAACTACTTATACAGTGTTATTTTTAACTGAGACAGTACCTATAGATAATGGTAGAAGAAAACGAGTTGCGCCGACCCCGAGTAACATGGGACAAGCGCAGGAGGATGATGACGAGACGGTGAGGAGATAAGGAGAAGCTCTCTTAAGAACCATTGGCATAATTAGGGTTTTGGTCAAATCCGAGTTGTCTTTAAAAATTATACGATGATAAAATGTTATCAAATATTTTTGTAATTACTCGAACTTTATACGTAAATTAAAAATAAAACTTTTATTAAATTTAACACAACTACTATTTACACTAGGTAAAATTTAATAACTAACTAACTACTTATAAAAATAAATACAAAAAACAAAAGGGCACTTACGCGTCGAAGTACCTACTCGTCCGCATCGCCGTCATCCAGAAACGTAATGAAACTTTATTAACTTTTAACCCTCCTTATCTGAGCCAAATGCGATTTCAAGTAGTGCTCTATACTAATTTTAACTCCGCATATTCCATTAGGGTTTCGTAATGAGTGTAATGTTATGAACGTTACATGGTAGCTACTTACCTACCTAGTATGTTTACAATGAAACTTTGTTTTTTACAGTACATGACTTATAAGATCGGAAACAGACTAAAGCAATTACCTAAAATTAGTATCTACCACGACTTAGGGCAAAACTTGGGTAATCGGTGATAGTTTTGTTTTTTACTTGTAAAATTCGATTCATTGATCAGACTATTTTTTAAATTTACTGTGATATAGTAGACAAAATAAGTTTTGCTAACTTATATCTAAAAATGTGGCAAATACTATAATGATTGAAAAATGTACATTTATCAAGTCAGTAGTAACTTGGTAATAAAACACAATTATCTATCACCGAATAGCTGCATATCACGAATTAGCCAAGTTTTGCCCTATGTCCGTTTTCAGTAAATGAGTTCTAGGCATCACCTACATAGAATAGAATACATAGAATACACTGCATAGAATTAATTTGAATGCGTAAATAAAGCGCGTTTTTGGTTTTTCAACGCTCGGCTCTGAGCCAACGGTTGATAATCCAACAGCGCGCTTTTATCTAGGCATTTATTTTGTCTAGGCATACGTTTTATCTAGACATTCATTTTATCTAGGCATTCATTTTGTCTAGGCATTAACTTTGTCTAGGCATACATTTTATCTAGACATTCATTTTATCTAGGCATTCACTTTGTCTAGGCATTCATTTTATCGAGGCATTCACCGTATCTAGGCATTCATTTTATCTAGGCATTCATTTTGTCTAGGCATTCATTTTATCGAGGCATTCACCTTATGTAGGCATTCATTTTATCTAGGCATTCACTTTGTCTAGCCATTCATTTTATCTTTGCATTAATATGTCATACCAAATACATAGACAGATACCTACTTAAGCATAGGTATATCCGAAGCTAGATGCAAAACAGCCGATCTATCCGACCGGCTGTTTTATTAGTTTGAACTTGTCATCCTATTTCTATTGATTTTTGCTACTGGTACTTACTCAAAACTTGTCTAAGTAGTAAATGCTTATGAAACAAAACAGTAGTATCTCAAATCGTCTTATTTTTTTTACATAGCGCCCAATTTATTATCAAGAGCGTTAATAATAGGTTCTATTAAATTAAGCTATGGTTTAATAAGAAAGCGGTAATTATATTATAACGGCTGGCATGAAATTTTTAAATTTTCATCAGTTTTTGACATTATGGTGTCCAAAAACGCTCTATATTTGGATAACCGTTATTGTGTGGACGTTCACCGCTTTCTTAGGAAACAACAAACACACAAAGCACTATCTGACACCATCCGCTATTATTTTTACATAGCATCCAATTTAATAAGAGGAGTTTTAATTATAGGTTCATTTAGAGAACCAATACGCGAAAATCGACTTATTGAAACCTGCATTGAGTATAAATGCTAAAGCTCTAAAATAAGCACTTTTAACTATCTATGCGATGCTCAGCGATTGTAGTGCACAGCGAATGTTTAGAAGTATCCTTTGTACATATGAAGGTAGAGAATTAGGTGAGGTCAGCGACAGAAGTCAACGCATAAGTGGACGGGAGGAACTGAAATGCAAAAAAAAAGTTATTTAAAAAAATTAAATTGACTTCAAAAAGAAATTTATTCAAAATTATAAAATAACTTTAATTTCGGAAGTCGGTGTCTTGGGGTCTGATTTTTAGTTTTTGGCACCAACTTCCGAAATTAACGTTATTTCATAATTTTGCTTAATTTCATTTTGAAGTCGATTTAATTTTTTTAAAGAACTTTTTTATTTTTTATTATAATAAGATTTTGTATTACTTTTTGGTAATACTATTGCAGTACCTATGCGCCCTTTTCGGATCGTACAGGGTTTTGGATACACATTGTAAATAAAAAACATACTTACTTCAAAAATCATACATTTTTGGAAATCGGTTAAAAATAGTTGCTTTCACACAACTACAAACAAATAACAACACAATACACACAACGCAGTCGCTCCATGTAAGTACTGGTATTCAGCTGCATCCGGATAGACTGGAAGCCGACCCCAACATCGTTGGAAAAAGGCTAGGCAGATGATGATAACACACAACTACATTCTTACAAATTAATTTCTGATTCTTTTCTTCGTTTTTTTGGCCTTCAAGCGACATCTCAAACAAAAACAAGTTGTCCTTTCAGGCGTTAAAACATTGGTGACCCATCCATTCACTGGCAGCTTAACCTCGTACATCGATCGGTCTGCGCAGACGCCATTAGGAACGCTTGCCTCGGTTTAAATTACAAGAGCGTTGTCAACAATGTAAACAGTTGGCTGTCTCCCAGATTGTTCACATATTTCCCTTTTGACTTTAAAAACTGCAAGAGGTTAAGCATTCAGCGAGTTTTGTTTTTAATCATGTATGTACACTGATTTCTTTGAGATTACTGGGCCGATTTACGTGATTCTTTCATTTGGTAGAGGAAGCTCGAGAAGTCGTCCCATATAAATTTTATTAGCTTCGGTAGTTTCAATTATACGATTTTTTCCACTTAGCGTATGATGATGATTTTATAGTAAGTTCCTGTCACTGTATACAAGGATAGTTTGTTAAAAGCGTATTGTAGAACTCGTGATCAAGCTCGATCAGAAATTCTATTGATATAACTAGAAGCTAAATTTTCGATTCGACCGGATGATTGATATCCGGCATTCCGCACCATTTTTAAACTAGTGGAAATCAAATTGCAGATGAAAGCTTATACTCGATTCGTTTTTAGTTATTTTGGTAGGAGTTCGAATTCTTGACTTGTAATAGTTATTTATGCTACAAGTGCGGAAAGTAGGTGATCTCTGGCGAGTGGCATTTTTATTCACGAGCGAGCAAAGCGAGCGAGTCTAAAAGTCGACACGAGTCGGAAATCACCACACGCATGTGTATCATACTACGTTTTACTATGCATTGTGCCAGGAAATTAAAAAAAAATATTGATTGACAAAATCTAAATCTAGAGTATAAAGCGAAAGCGTTTAATGAAGTATAAGTGTTATTGTACCAATGAATGACTAACTTGTAAAACTTTTCTCAAATAATAAAAAACTCTTTGCGACGAGTTGACGACGGAGTTAAAAGTTAAAAAAAAAAACTGAAAAGTAAACTAGTGCACTAGTGGGAAAAATTGGCACGTTTCGCACAATTTTGCAATATAGGTATTAATTAATGAGACAATATACACTCAACGGCAGTAAAAGTGCTCCGCAACGTTAAGCGTGATTTGTGAACAAACTAAACCTATTCTATAGGATTTTCAATGAGAATAGATGCCAAGTAGCTTCTCTAGTCTGCTTGTTAAACACGTTTCTGGTATATTTTTTTAACCAAATCAATTTAAAATTAACCAAATGGTATTTAAATTAATACATTATTCACCTTTGGTTTTAAATAACACGTATTATTAAAGTTTAACCCATTCAGGGAAACTGAACGGGTAATAACGATTAATTTCAAATTTATTTGGTTAAAAAATTATGGCAGAAGTGTTTTTAAAGTTCCTCGGGAATGTTAACGATTTGTTTTTTACTCTCAAGGTGTAAAGATTTATTGTTGATGTGTATACCTACTTGATTATGCTGATCTCAGAATAGAACATGCCACAGTTCTCCGGAGGTCGCTTGGGCCTGCTTGTTTATAAAAAGCTAGTTATAACCTAAGGAGGAAATCACTTCGTTAAAGGGCACCACACTTGATGCTAATCAAGTGTACAACTGCACTGCTAAGTGCAGTTGCATGGGTTCATGCTTAAACTCAAGCTTAGGATTATATTGATTTCAAATGCATTTATTTCAATTAATAATGCTAATCGAAAATACCAATACCAGTAGCGGTCGGTAGTACTAAATCTTTTGAAAGCAAATAAATCACGTTATTAGCAGCTTAACTGCACTCATTAAGTACCTACCATATTAACACACTGATGCCAATTACGATAATAATGAAAATTTATGGGCTCGCAAACGTCACACATGTGTATTGTTATTTATACTTAATTAAGTACACTAGGCGTTTATTCCTGTTGCTACACGTGGATTTTAATGGGCCCGTCTGATTTAAACGTGCTAAGAATAATCTTCCCGCTTTGGGACGCGAAAAGGGATCATACCTAACTTTAGTAACCTTGATGTCCTGGATGTGTTTGTAAGCAGAAAAAAGTGAATCAACAGTATTTTCATTCTTTAACTTTATTAACTGCTAAAGCTGTTAATTGACTAGAATTACACAGACATCTAGTAAAATGTACTCTTTGCCAGCCACTATCCCAACTAATGAGAGGTGGTCACATTCACATCAAGCTAATGTTTGCGATAGTTACCTAACGAAAAAATACTTATTACCATAAACTTAATTGAAGAAAGATCATCGGAACCTACCTCCGATTCGAAGATTTCCTCCGTTTAAAAACGCTTATTTCGCCGAAGTATCACAAAGACATATACTGTTTATAAGGGTTCATCAGGGGGTTACCCGTGTGTGTGACCGCCCATTATATCAAATTTCTGTATTAATATCTGTAATTTTTCTATCTTATCTGGATTCTATCTTATCTATTTATCCATCGCAATTACCCCGCAGATCGTAGGAGTGGTCGTTGTGGCGCTCCGTGGGGCCTAGAGGAGCCCCTAATCCAGCAATTAACGTTTTTCAACTGAGATGACGATTATAATTCGCTGTTTTATTCAGATTATATTATGTCCTTATGCTTTGATTTTATGATCAAATAATTGTGAAGGGCACCCACGACATGACTTTTTGCCATCAAGGCGGCCAAGATTCTGTTTTTATGAGGAGGATTTAGTTCTTTTTAAAATGTGGTTACCCGTGCTTGTCTGCATCCACTCGCCCCAATTGACAGTCGGCAGCTTATTTCGATCAATCGGTCGAGATCGAGACCGACTTATTTTCGTCTTATAATTTCAGTTTCTCGCTAGCTACGTAAAAATGTCATGTGACTTTCGATGTGGAACAAAATTATGGATTAAGGTAAAGGTTGGTTTTATTTAGATATCGGACACGCGTGCCAGAACATGTGTACCAGATGTTCAATATTGGGAATGGGTGCATTCGATACTGATTTAATAAAATGTTATCAAGGTGTTTTTTATGAGCACTTTTCTTATGTACAACTGAGGTCCACAAACCTACATACCTAATAATATCTTGAACTTGGTCATGCGTATGAAATGTCCCGGGTTTGTGAATATACCATGATTCACGACGAGTTGACGAGAAATGATTTGAAAATTCTGCTATGTTGATGATTATCGAATTCTAATAAACCTAAGTTAAAGTTATAAGTAAACCAAAAAAAAAAAACATACCGAACAATAAACCGCTTACCTACCTATCCCACAATGTTTGCATCTATCTACAACCGCATTTAATTAACAAGTACCACTCAATCCGGACTTCGCTTTAACAATGGATACTATTAATTAATAGACGCAGGTCGCGACCAGCATTATCCGAAGGCTTGCTCATTGGAAATGAACAATTGAATTTGAAATGTAGTATGAGGCCCTGAATTATTATGATAGCGTTCAATCTGTCGATGAAATGCATGGACCTACTAATACCGTAATTAACATAACAACAACACGCCTGTAATCTCCGAAGGGTTACACCCACATTTCACCAATATAATACGGGGCGAGCCTGTTGTTTGTGTCGCGTCACGTGTCATGCCTGTTTCAGGAGACTTTATGGAAAAACTATTGTCTCCTGGACTACTCAAAGTGCATGTAGTGCGTACGTTCATACGAAACCCCAGTAGGATATTATCTTGTTGATTTGATTGGGTTTCTTTCACCCACGTGTGCTTATCTCACGCCTTTCCCCCATGGGGATGAGTAGAAGCAATGCCACGTACTACGATTTAGTTTGCATAGTTCACGTTCACGAATCGAATAGTAGATGAGGTTCCATATTTTGAATCTTAACCTGAAAAAATCGAAAACAAAAACGTAGGTAAAAATACCTTTTTTTATAAATAACCAAGATATTAAATTATGATTAGCATAATTAGTACTAAGGTAAAGCATTTCATTGAGTTAAAAATTAAAATAAAACGAACAAAAGAATTATGCTGTTCACCTGAACGTTTAAAGTGCTTGTAACAGTTCAAGTGGACATTAAAAATAGAACGTTTCATAACTGAACTAATTTGAGGCGTTAACATTGTTACCGCGCGTACGCACATGTGGGTCAATGGCTATGTACCACGATAACGTCACCACAACGGGGATAGGGGCAGAGGAACTGCTTCACACAATCTGCGACAATGGGCCATCCATAAATTCAATCAACTCAGTCTATCGCAGTCCGATAGGCTGAGTTGATTGAATGGCGACTGCGATAGGCTGAGTGAGCCTGGGAGAGCCCAGGCTGCGCCACAACACCCTGTCCTCTGCCTTCCGCATCCTGTCTGTCCCAGCCACCTTTTTAAAGTCGTCGGTCCATCTAGATGGGGGCGTCCCACACTACACCTGCCGATACGCGGTTTCCACTCCAGGAATCGTCTGCTCCAACGGCCATCGGTCCTTTGATAAACAAGGCCAGCACACTGCTACTTCAATTTGCTTTTTCTGCAAGCTATGTCGGGAGTGTCGGGACCAATCTCGTTACATAAATTTCTTGATTTTTGGGGCTCTCCGTCCTTGTCATATATTATGGGATATTTGTTTGACCCTGGTGTGACGTCACATATTTTGCAATTTTAAATGAAACAATTCCATCTTTCACACAAGATTGTGTGAAAGATGGAATTGTTGGAACGGGAGAGAGGAAGATCAGACAAATGATCGCGTGGATAGATATCCACGCGATCATTTGTCAGGTCTTCCTCTCTTCTTATCCACATCCATACTCAACACTTTCCTCATGACATGTCCCTTTATTCCTTTCCGTCACATTCAGAATCTGGATTCAGTTTTTTTATCCTATTTATTTAAAATTTACATTGCACTATATAAATTGCGACTTGCGAGTTGTAGGTCGTGGGTTCGAATCCAGGCAGGCGCTTTACTTTCTGCAAATAAGTTCATCACCACCGTTCTCAAAACGGTGAAGGTAACCATCGTGAGGAAACTGGTATATCCTAGAACCAAAAATTCGAAGACATGTGACATCTACCAACCCGCACTGGGCCCGCGAGGTAGATTACAGCCCACTCCCTCTCGAAGAGAGGAGGCCTGGAGTTTGCCTTTGCTGGGCAGTAGGAACATTATAGGCTGATTATGACGTAAATTCCGTAATTCATTTGGCTTCAATTTATTCTTTATAAATAGGACTCAAAGTGGAACTTCTCAATCGCCTTCTTGGTACATTAATGGTTCATATAGTATTGATGCGCATTCTCTTTATTTATCCAGAATATTGAAAAGCATTGTGAGTGGTCTTGGCAGCCGACTGGTGAATATTGAGGCGCGAACCAGAGGTCGGATTATAACATATCTAGTTGAACTTTTCCATTGCATTAAATACTAGATGTATGATGATGCACTGGCTTAATTTTATTTGAAGTTAACAGGAGTCGTGTATGCAGTGTGTCTCCGCAGACAATGGCCAGTCTTCCGTCTTGTCAAGGACTTATGATTGCATTGATAAACGGAGTTCACATGGCCGAATTTGAGAAAGCCAAATTAAGAGTTTTTGTTTTTCCATCGACACGCTCAAATCACATCATGGTACCCATGCTCATGCAGCGAATTCAGTCATAATAGTAGATTATTCACTAAGCGGATAAAGCAGTGTCTTTTGACACGGGCGCTTTAATGAATCTCGAACATATTGAAGGATTCTAGGGCTCCCGAGCGTGGAGAGGGAGCTGTGTGTTAACACCTGAGAAAAGCGAGGGAGTTAAGACAAGAATCCTGAGTGCAGCGAGGAAGGGATTCAAGTTCGCCCAAGATGAAAACACCTTTATTCCCGAGGAGAATACTCTATTTTCGCACCTACTGCGAGGTAATTAAAATTAATTAGCGTATGAAACTGTTAAATAACCGGGGAATACTTAGTTATGTGCAGTTTCATACACTACTTTATCTAAACTCATGTAATTTCATCAAAAACACAATGAATTATATCGTAAATATGACGCTTAAATCCAGAAACCGATCAGCTGTTGCGATGACATGCTGCCATTACCGCCACAGATAATGTAGAACCAGCGGTTCAATAATTTTGGACTTGAGAAAATAGTTAAGTATATAAAACAATTGATTTGACTGTTGTAATTATTTTTGTTCTAACTATTTACTTAATATATGTACATTATTGTTACATAATATTCCACTATAATATCCCTGTTTTTTTTCTTTTTATGACTAGCGGGTTAAAATTAAAAGTACAATATTATTGCCCGGCTAGAGCCTAGGGCTTATTGAAGTACTTGCTTTAGGTTACGGGTTTGCATGACATAATTATAATTTGACATTATTGAGCAGGTGGAGTGAAAAATCATTTGTAAGGTAGTATGTAGGTACATACTTTAGGACTGACTTTATGTTTGGTTACACCCCTACAAACAAAACTAAGATAAGACCAACTCATTCATTCGTTTTCTTATTATTTATTCTGATCGTGTCATAATGTTGACTGGGCTGAGACCTTCAATAATTATCATCTTGTATAGCACGACAAGATAATAATTAATAAAAGTTTTCTATTGCCAAGAAATAGAATCGTCAATGAATGTTTGAGGAAGACATTTATGGATCACGTGTTCGTGAGAAAGCTCTGTAATGTTTGTTAATGATAGCTCATTACAATTCAAAATTACGGTATTAAACATTAGCGGAAGCTCATTTAATTCTAGACTTAAAATCTGCTGTGTAAATATACACGCCAGGGCTGAGTAATTATTTGTCAGAAATGACAAAACGCCAACGATAGTAAACGAAGTAGCAATTCCTCGGCGCAGGCGCCGGTATAAAACGTAATACTTTATTGTTCCAACAATTGTTTCGGTTAAAATTACAGCTGAATTTATTACATGAACCGTAGCCAAAACCTGTTACATTTGGCGTTATTTTCCGTATTTTAATACTGCGTTATTTTGACGGCATATTTAATTTTAGAAAGGTTCCCAATGTTCCAGAAATAAATATCTATAAATGAGACCACGATTAATTTTAAACTTTGAATCTCCACTTTGTTTTATCATAAAAAGTTACGAAGAATGACGATGGTGTTGATGTAAATGATCAGATGTTATTTTACACATATATTTATGTGCTTCGTTTAATGTTGCCCACGTACAAGCCCACGCCATAATGGTCGTCACAATTTTATTATCAAATAAAATAGTCTCGTTTTCTATGCTTCGGCCGACAACGGATAGGCGTTTTAATGTATCAATCTTGAGATGAAAAAAGCGAATTTATTATTAGATGCGAATATTATATTTTTATAATAAATTAATGTGTTTTTTATTAGTAGCGTGTTGCAAATGTCAAGCGAAAGTGTATCTGCAGTAAAGCGTTACATGTCCGTATGTTTGCGAAATGGTTTAATGATGTTTGACGCTCTAGTTAGCTAAAAGGCTTATTTATCTTAATACACTTTATTAAGTCGCTTTTTTCAAATCTTGACTCATAAGCACAGTTTTTGATAGAAATGAACACGCATCTGAACGTTTTAGTAAAGGCATATAATGCAGATTCTATCCATCAGCCGGCGTAATTTCTTCAAGTTGTTTCCATGGTATCGTGGTCCCATGTTGATTTTTTTAAGATTTCAAACCGCTACAGAACTTATAAACACCAACCTTGTCGTTAATAAAGGGTTAAAGGTACAAAAGCTTAGAACAGAGCCTCCATTTACCGGAAGACTCCTGTTAGTCTCAGTTCAGATTGACTTACGGAAAATGCACCGGGACGCCAGGTTAATACAGAATCTATAAATACATGTTAACCTGTGCTGTCTTCGATGAGGTAGGTACAGTCAGGAGCATAAATACCTTACACTTACGCAAGATTCAAAAGGGATTCTCTCCTAAAGCATTGTGCAGATATTTTATGATGTTACGAACTTAATATTATTGAAACCCACTATTATAGTCTTAGCTTTTTTCGCAAAGTCGCAATTTTTATTAGGTACACGAGAAAAACGCTTTTGTTTATTGCTTTAGTTTGCGTAAGGTATTAGTTTATGCTCGTAACTGTACCTTAGTATAGTTTGCCCTCGTTATTATTGATTATGGAACGTCTATCTTTTATCAGTGTCATATTTAACCACTCATCATCTGCCTATCCTGTCCCGAACGATGTTAACGTCGGCCTCCACTCTAACCGGACGCAGCTGAATACCAGTAATTTACATGGAGCGACTGCTTATCTGACCTCCACTACTCTTACTGGGTAATATAACACCCCTTAGTAAGACAGTGGTGCTATTCTGTAAAGATCCCACCGTGAAAATTTAGGTGAAGTGAGCGTGATGTGAACTGTCATCCCACCTTACTCTACTAGGGATTGGGCTCACTTCACCTAAGTGCCCACGGTGTGATGTTTACAGAATAGATCGGCTGGTTGTCAGACTTTCGTGTTACTGACGACCCGTAACGACTGTCAAAGATCCACGAATGACAGCCGGGACCAACAGCTTAACGGGTCACCCTTCTACAGACCAACCGCGGCAAGCGTAGCTTAACCTGATCGATTGACTCGTGCGCCTGTATCAGGTATTAAGTAGGTGTACTCCGTCACTTATAGGAGACCACAGCATAATTAGCCACAAGCCACAATATTTAAGCACTCGTACGCCAGTAATTACAGAAACAACGGTCTCGCGTAGATCTGCGTTCGATACGAAGGGTTCATTCAAGAGATTATATTTGAGAGATTACGGTTGCCTTTTCCTGGGATTGATCCACGTAGGTACATTTCCTCCGTGTTCCTCTAGGTATAGGTATACATACTAGTTTTGCACCTACGTGCACTTCAAACCCTCTGTTTGTCCAGAGTAGGGGTATAAATAGTTTTACGGTTTACTTTCATACATTTCTGTTCAATTGCCACTAATTAGAATGGTAAAGCCAAGCGGACTTTACAGTCGCAACCCGCAACGGACCGCAGCGCAACGCATTTTCATACAAACAAGTGCGGTACGTTCGTGCGGCCCACCTGTAGTGTGCGTTGGTTCATACAAAATGTGCGAAAGTATTGGTTGTTATCATAATTATTTAATACCATACCTATGTATATCGTTTTGACCAGCCAGGAACAAACCTGTCGAATTTTAAGACATTATTATCTTACTCAACAAACACGATAATAGGTAAACTAGACAGATTGTGTAAATATTAATACGAGGTGTCGACGATCAAACCATTTGCATGTACCTAATCGCAATCAACGCCAGACCACGTGTGTTCTCGCCGCGATAGGAATAGACAATCCATTCACTTTTTGTGTGCATGCAAAGGTAATGCTCTTGTCACTTGCCAGCTAGTTGAGTGCACTGCAGAGGAGTGTATTGTGTGCTGCCAAAATAATATGTGGTCGTGAAATATGTTTGAATAAAAATGTTGCCATAAATATGTTCATTTAAGGTATAACTTTTATTCAAACATCTTATTTTGAGAATTCATACCTAAATAACTAGGTATGTACCTGTGCGAAATCTCAATCTCATTTTCCTGAAAATGTTGTAATGTTCACGCGTCTTCAGTTTTGTGATGATTCTTTTAGCTTTCAAACCGATTAACATTCGATCCGAGGGAATCTATTTATGAGTAGGTATGACATAATCTAAAAAAACTGTTGCAAGCTAAACGTTTTATTTTTCATTTTTGGCTGTGGTAGGTACTGTAGTGACCTGCCACGATACTATAGGCAGATCAATACGTAGATTGTGTGTTTGGTCTCGACTCCGAGGTGTGTTGGCGGATATATGAATGAAGAACACGGAAGCACTATTATTCCTATTTATTCGCTTATATGAAAGCACATTACATTGTTAGGGGTAAAGCTAGCACCGCACTCTCTCAATATAAAACAAGATGACAATACGTCATAGTTTTTACCTATTCTAAATTCCAATAAACTAGTGTTTGTCTTATCAGCCAATGTCACAATCCGAGGAGGATTCAAGCGGAAGGCAGGCTCAACTAAAGCCTCTACAGTACCTAACCCACACAAATTCATATACCGCTAAGTACTTGCTATGTAAACAACAGTGACAGGAACTTATAACAACATCATCATACACAAAGTGGATTGAATACGTATTTTTGAAGTTAGATATGGGACCACCCCGCAAGCTTGATGTACCAAATCCAGTAATCACGGAGAAATCAGTGTACATAAAATGAAAAAAGCTTGCCGAATGCATAACCTCGTCCTTTTTTAAGTCGGTTAAAAATAAGGTTAATTAAAAATAGAAATTTCCTCTAGTAAATTATAACGGCGAAAACGCGATTAACACAATTTGGCTCGATATAAAAAATTCGCAGTTTCCTCAAAATTAGCTTTTTTTTTTAGAAAAAAACTGTTATAATCGATTGTAATTAAAGCAATTTTAATTTTTTATTTCGACCTCTTTATGGATTTATTTTAATGTAACAGAACATAGAATTTTGAAAAGAAATATTTTTTAAATTTTTAATGCTCCGTTTACCCACACCAATGGCTCCAAACCCCGTTACGATACCATTTCGCGGACGTACGAGTACGAGTTTTATGAGATGAAAAGACGATATCCACACATATCAGGGCCGTGGCACACACAAGGCAGGTTAGAAGCTCCGTCGCCG
Organism: Fissipunctia ypsillon; assembly: GCA_947568875.1. Taxonomy (NCBI): domain Eukaryota; kingdom Metazoa; phylum Arthropoda; class Insecta; order Lepidoptera; family Noctuidae; genus Fissipunctia; species Fissipunctia ypsillon. The sequence goes on from OX387643.1 coordinate 30,606,759, forward strand.
TGCCCGGCGCGGACACGGACGTGTGTAAACGAATTCATATAAAATGTAGGTACACACCGATATTTTGTTGAGCCCCTGACGGAGCATGGTTCGTCCACATCCCGGGCACGGCCCCGATATGTGTGGATAAATATACCTCTAACCTAGTAGGTACCTAAAATTCCAGTTACAATCATGTATCGTTACAATCGTTTTACATTGAGAAATTCCCGATTACTCATTCTAAAAAAAAATAAGTTCGAGTATTCAATTCGGCACATGTTTTATACTTGTAATCGACAATGTTGGCATAAAAGTTTCAGTATGATTACATTAACGTTATATTTATGAATCCGATAGCTACATTTATTCAATTTCAAACGAATATCGATTCCGTATGTTTTATGGTTACATAGGTAGTACCATAAGAATTTGCTTCGCGTCGTTCTGAACTGGGAGTCGGGCATTGTTAGCTCGGCATAACAAATGAGCGAAAGAAATTGCCAGCGTTTACGAAATTCCTTCATTCATAAAACGTATCTAGGTATTTCTGATTTTATGAATTAGGTACCTACGTAGGTGCCTCTGCTTGGCTTCTGAATACTCGATAGAATAGCAGATATGAAGTCAGCAGGGTAATTGCGTAACTTATAATTGCAATGGCTTTCATATTGACAATTCAACAACACTCATTGCGTTCATTACGTTGTCGATCATACGACTTTTTCAAACAAATGAAGATATGGATTAGGAATTTCCTTCACAATCTTTCGGCTTGCAATTGGGGTGCTGATGTACACGGTGCTATGTGGCATACCATAGGTTGAAGTAACAATAACAGTTGAGATGGAAGTCATTTGTTGCTTCATTTTATTCTATGCCACTGGCAAGAAAATTATAGAATTAAAGAATGTGAACCCAACCAAACAAACAACCAAACCAACCAAAGAAACGATGGTTGGACTGGGAAGACCAAGGAAACGATAGATGATGGGAAAGATGATATGGGAGAAAGGGGGTGACTACCGAGATGACTACTAATAGAGATGTCTGGAAGAAAAATACATGTTGCGACGACCCCATATAAATTGGGGTGAGTGCAGGAGAACGATGATGATGCCAAGAAAATGACAACATGTAAAAGGAACTTTATTGCTAAAAATGGAACATGTCTTTATTTCTGGCGTCTGTTTTGGTTCACGTAACACGTTTTGATATATTTTCACAAATACAGTCAGACTTTGTAATTTGTTTTAACTATTGAATGAGTTGTTCTGTAGTGTCAGTTTGTATTAAAAGCTCGCCAAACGAAGTGGAACGGGATACGAGACAAAAAAAAATGTTGAGTAAAGCTTTATTTTACTTATAATATTATAGGTAAAGCATGGACGATCGACTCTCATTTCCGATGGAAGGTTTATTAATTAATTGAAAACACTTTACTTTATTTATAACCCACCGATTTTTATACAAGCTTTTTTTTGGTAGAATATAACGCTTTTTAGTGTATTTTTGAAATCCCCAAAACCAGCAAAACCGGTATCGAGAAAAGAAAACTTCACGTAGCGGATCAAAATTGGTTTCCAAACAATAATAAGGTCAATCACATTTTCAAGGTCAAGGTCAACGCTCCAAAAATCAAGGTCAAACCAAAATATGCTCAAAACTTGGGATATTACCTTGGGACAAGCACTGAGGTCAAGGGCATTTTTAAGATCAATGACAAACGTCTCAAAGTACGGCCTGGTCGACGGAGCCCAGCTTCGGAACCACTGTACATTAACACCCGTCGCTTTTTTATTGTATCTAGCTATTTTTGTTTGGGTACAATATACCCTTTTTAGTGTATATTTGAAAACCCCGAAGTGGGTAAACCATAGGTGCCGAGAAAAAAGAATATAACCAAGTTTTTTTATAGTAGCTATGTTTATTGGGTAGAATAGACCCTCTTTAGTGTATATTTGAAAACCCCAAAGTGCGCAAAACCATAGGGGTCGAGAAAAAAAAAACTAGTAAAGCGCAGTAGATGGAGCCCCGCTTTTCGGGGCTCTATGGTTTAAAAAAAAGCAACGAAGGGGATGGCGGGGTCTCTCAGACCCCGACATCACCCGCCATCGCCTTCTAACCTAACCTGTCCGAGCCGGAGTGCCCCAAGTCCCGAGCTCATTTCGCTCGCTCTTGCAACCTAAGTTCTCATTGCCTTTTTAATAAGTCGAGATGTGTTATTTATACTTGCACAACACTCGCAGCTTCAATCCGTGGTGCAGCTCAACCAACTCTAGTGAGCCGCTTGTGCGCACAAGCGACGGTGAAGATGACGGGGACTTCGGGGACGCCATGGAGTCAATCAATCGTAGTTGCAAACACGAGTACGATAAACGCTCTCGACTGTGAGTAAGTACATAGGATCAGTGACAACGAATGTTGGCGCCAACGTTTGACAGTTGACAAACGTTGGCGCCACTTACATTCGTTTACGTTTCGTTACAAACAACCTTAAAATGAGTAGAAGTTAAACTTTATTATTTAATTTTTTTTTTAATTAAGCTTCTTAACTGAGTTCATTATAGTAGGGCAAAACTTGGGTAATCGGTGATAGTTTTGTTTTTTAATTGTAAAATTCGATTCATTGATCAGATTATTTTTTAAATTTACTGTGATACAGTAGACAAAAGAAGCTTTGCTAACTTATATCTAAAAATGTGGCAAATACTATAATGATTGAAAAATATACATTTATCAAGTCAGTAGTAACTTGGTAATAAAACACATATTATCTATCACCGAATAGCTACATATCACGGATTAGCCAAGTTTTGCCCTAGCAGCTATTTAAAAATAAATTAAAGTTAAAAACTTACAATATTTTTACTAAAAATCATTCAAATCCGCTGTCACTTTGTCTGAACGTAACACGGAACCACCAAGGAGTGAAATTCGTTCTTTAACTGTCGTAAAATGATAATTTTATTTCGTAATTATGTTTAAGTTTTTGAAACTTTACTATTTATTTTCTCGAAAATTAAGCATTTGCTAGTTGTGCCATTTGGCAAAAGTGTTCTACTTGAAGACATACTCAAAAAAAAATTGAAGCTTCTCACGCGCGGTTTATAAAGTACAGTGGAGCCATTTTTTTTATTAAATGAGTGTCCGTTGCGTTTCTTGACCGTGCTTCTCCATGGGTACTTACTACGCTTTGGAATGGGCAACTAGCATCATATTTCTGACGGACCGACTCCTTGACATTTTAAAAGTGCCTGTAAATAGTTTAATTGAAAAAAATCACTGAGTTTGAGTTTGCCATGCTAATTGTGGGTAGGTATAACTTGATTTGACAGTTCTCCTAATTATGTAAAGAAAGTCTCCTTCCGTGACCAAAAGAGGATATGAGGGGAGATTGTTCAGAAATAATTTGCACCTTCTGTCTGAGTACCACTACCCTAACAAATTTAAATTTACCCTAGCAATACCTAGCTATTCACCAATGTAATAAAGGCAATTATAAAAATATACGTATTGTGCATACTAATATGTTTTATCAAAATCAGTTCAGGGCCTCTGAGGAGCTGACGTAACGCAGCTTCGCATTCAGAACAAGATCCCAAAATCACGAAGCATTAAAGATCGCATAGCGACTGTCTATCCTCATTCCTCAGCGATTAAGGAAACCGTAACACTGAAGTTATTCTTAGATCGATAAATCTTTAATTTCTCCACATTTAATGCTACAACATGCAATAAATATCGGAGTCGTATTATTTATTTGATCCAGAAACTGTTTGTAAAATTATTAATAAAACCTATTTTCGTTGGACACGGTCAGTGCTAGAACCAAATCAGTTGTTTTCAGTAGAAATATAGCAAGTTACAATGTGAACATTTTAGTAGGTACTTTACACAATTATTGTCTATATGGATTTAGGAGCCCTGTCTCATATTTAAACGCGGGTACTACCAATATTTAGTAGTAAATTACTTAGTCGATTTTGTACGACAGGTCCTGGAATTTGTAGTAAAACATTTAAAAAGTCACAGGACGTTTAAGGTCGCTCCTCAATTCAGACGTCAGAATTGAGGAGCCACCTTAGATCTCGAAACCCAGCCAACGGATATTTCAATAAATTTTGACTGCTTCGTTTGTCTAGTTTTGTCGGCTCGAAATTGCTACTACTTACTGAGTCCTGAGTTCCATTCCCAGGTCGGTGTTATTAGATTTTTCCATCTTGAATCTGAGTAGTAGCCCGGAGTCTGGATTTGTGTCCGGTTGATGGCAATAGGCTTGCCCTCTATAACATGGAACAGAAACAAGTCTGACGAAACGAGGGTGTACTGTAGGTACACCTTTGCATAAACCTTTTGAGGAAAACAGCGCCCTAATTGCGTAACACACTATCAATCACAATCTGAATGATTTTGAAGCAAATTGCTAATCCATTGCTTCATAAGTTCGAACAATTTGTCTGCTCAACAACCTAAATAACGCAATGGATGTTGTTGAACTGTCACAATGAAACCTATTCGTACTGTAATTGTGTTACGCAATTGCCCCGTAGGCGTGATATTATGATAATTATTTTACACAAATATTGTACACAACAAACTTATTTGCCACCAATACGCTAAGAAGGAAGATTAATAATTTAATAAGTTATAATAATAATTGAATTGTCCAATTCAAGGTTAACATCACGCTTGTATACAAAGGGATACATAGAGATGAACGCTGCGAGCGTTTAGCAAATTGTGGTACCTACATACATAAGTCCCATATTATAGGCGGCGAGCTGCCTGTCCCGTCGCTAACAACCTGGCACACTCTAGACTCCTTAAAGGAATCTCATCATCAGCTGTCTAGCCTTTTGCCAACTACCTATGTTGGGGTCAGCTTCCAAACTAACAGGATGCAGCTGAATACCAGAATTTTACATGGAGCCTATCTGACCTCCTCAACCCAGTGACACGAACACCTTGGTAAGATTGGTCGTCAGACTTTCACGCTTCTGACGACCCGTAACGACTGCCAAAGATCTACGAACGACAGCCGGGACCAACGGCAGCGGCTTAACGTGTCTTCTGAGGCACGGAGGGGTCTCGGAATTTAATGGATGGTCACCCATCAACGGATCGACCTCGGCAAGCGTAACTCTCTAGACACCATAAAGAAACAATTTCCATTATATTATTTGCGCAAAAGTAACCTTCGTGTTAGTTTTATTTTAGGAAGTGCCTTGGAAGCACATCATTGTAGTGTTGAAAGTGCGAGCGCTACTACAATAGTATACTGCGTCGAAGAGCTTAGAATAAAGCTGATAGCACACAGCTGTGCAAAGTGACATGACTATGAAATTTTAAGGGCAGCGCGCCATTGAGCGTGTTCTTGACTCAACTGGCGAGCTACGTTTGTATGGTTCAGGGGTCTATTTAATAAAACCGACAGGCGCCAAGTGATAGGCGACAAGCTATCAATTTTGGAAGTTTCTTTCGTAGTTTTCTGCAATAAACAGCACCAGTCGTGAAAATGTGTAAATTTTGACATTTTTTGACAAATATGTCGGCTTGTCAGTAATATTATTATTAACTAAGGCCCTGGCAATACTAATACCGCGGGGAACGGTACGCGACTGCGCGCGTTGCCGTCAATTTTTTTTTATTCGCGCCAGATTTGAATACCTCCATACAAGTTAGTAGACACAATTAGTGTGAGCGGATTTCATCCCGCATCCCGCAGATGATAACGCATCCCGCAGATGATGATGTTCTCAGACGCCTTGTTGCGACTTACTAGACCATTATCTGCCTAGCCTTTCCCAAGTACGTTGGGGACGGCTTCCAGTTTAACTGCATGCAGCAGAATGGAGCGAATGCCTATCTGACCTCCACAACCCAGTTACTGGATAATACTGGCAAGGCTGGTTGTCTTCCGGGCTTCGGATACCGGTAACGACTGTCAAAGACTTACGAATTACAGCCTACGGCACGGAGGCGTCTCGGTATGTAATGAATGATCACCCATCCACGAACTGACCTCGGCAAGCGTTACTTAAACTTGAAGAGCGACCCGTGTGGCTGTTTTTATTTAGCTACGAGCCTATAGAGGCATGAAGAACAGGGTGTAAAGTTCACACAACCTCTATAGTAAAGGGAGAATCCTCCGACCAGACGGGTGTTGTGTCTGGTGGGCAACTTCCGGACGATTGATGTCGGGATGTTATATATGTATATGCTAGTCGCGCGGTAAACTCTGCATGCGCGATACAGGATTTGTGTGACGTCAGGTCTTTGTTGCGTAGTTCGCATGTGGCGTGGCCGCCACAAGCCCACGTCGTGCGTGTTAATGCGTGTTAACTCCCGGGCCACAAAATCTCAGATTGCACTATTATTGTGGCCCACTGTTTGTTTCAATTCTAAATAATTAGTTTTATGAATGGAAGATCCTACAGAAGCCTCCTTACCAAATGTGTTTAGACCAACGTGTGGTTTAAAGAAGAAGTCCGATATAACCACGGGATATAACCCTGCGCCCCACACACACTATTTTTTACATGATTGCTCTCGACTCAGAATGCATACCCAAATAAATGATAAAACTATATAAGTACATCGCAGTATTTCAGCACAATTGAAATTTAAATCAGCGCTCACTGCCAAAAGTTTTGAATAAATAAATCAAACAGAGAAAGCGATACGTTACCTCAACGTCCAAATATGCTGCAGGCACAACAAGCTCAAGTTGTGTGTAAACATGTTTCCTATTAAAATCTACTGCAACACTATGAAACGGAATCCTCCGTACATTGTTTAGGAAACAAGAAACAGTGTAGCAAAACTGCAGTACTGCTGGTGCAGTTTATGTTTCGTTGAAAAGCTAGTTAAAAAGCGTATTAAAGATGAAGGAAACTGTTGGAATAACAAATACGCGAGCAGATGTAGTGAATGACAAATGACGTTTGTATAGGTATATAATATACCCGGCTATGTATACACTGACATTATAACTATGGTTATTATGATTATGATTATTGTAAATCTCAGCGGTCACAACAGTTAGGTCCCGTGTGAATCGCTGTATCATATTTTCATGATGAACTTTCCCGTACTTTTATACCCCCTTAGGCCGTGTAAAGTAAACGATTCTGTAATTGTCACAGTCATTTGAACTTTTATCACGGTGATCACTTATATTAGGACACGGGACTGGAGGCAAAATCCTAAAACATAAGATGTTTCATAGTTTAACCGGAAGCCCGAATACTAATTCTGATCGATTTTGTTACAAAATAACGGATTTACAAACAAAATTTTATCCCCTAACTGTACCCCATAAGTTTCCAAAATCCTTTCTTAGTGAATGCCTACGACGGAAAAGGAACTTATTGTCTAAATTGAATGTCAGCTTCAATGGCTAGGCTCGCGCGGGCTGGTGCCTTGGAAATCTTTCTTCATTCTGTCATTTTGTCTTTCGTTTCTTCTCTTTTTACGGCGGCCAATATGCTACGCGGTCATCTTTCTGTGATTTTTGCCATAACTGACCACGTCAGCTGTGCAAAAAATTATAATTACTTACTAAAATTATACCCAGTTTCAGTAGTAGGCCTTTTCGCGTACAGTCAGGGAAATTAATTGTGAAGCAAATTGACAGCCTACTTCAATTTGCCGAGTTATAGCCATTTCATACAACTGTCAAAGAATGATCGTTGTTATTTGAATATAGCTGCCAGCAATTTTAGTTGTGCTGAACGATGCGGTGAACGCCTGGAAAGTGGCTTGCCCGGATACAGATCTGCCCGTGAGCCCATGTTCCTAGAGACAGTGGGATGAGCCGCTCTGCAGATTGGTACGGAGTGAGCGTGCCCGCCTGCTGGTTATGGAAGAATAGGAGTCGGACATCTGGTTTCAGGCACTACCGTCAACCAACATAGGCACTATGCTGGGTGACACCACCTTCCGGTTTGCTACTTGTCTGCGTCTGGGCGCTTCTTACGTGGCTCCGCATCGCTGCTAATGCGGTGAAGCTGTCAACTGCCTCGGACACCATGGCCCATCCTGCAGTAAGAGCGCAGGCCGGATAGCACGGCACGCCAGCGTTAATGACATCATCCGTCGTGCTCTTGTCACCGCCGGAGGGACAGCTGTTTTAGAACCCAATGGCTTAGCACGTGACGATGTGAAGAGACCAGACGGAATGACCATAGTGATTTGGAAATTAGGTAGGCCTTTGGTGTGGGATGCAATATGTGTCGACACCCTTGCGCCATCCCATCTTCATGGCGGGATGTGCTGAGGCGGCTGCTGCAGGTGCGGAAAACCTCAAACGACGAAAATACTTTAATCTTATTGGGAGTTAAGTTCGAGCCGTTTGGGGTTGAAACACTAGAGCCATAATGTCCGAGTGTCCACTTAGTTTTTCGAGACATCGCTAAGCGATTGGTCGACTCTGCACGTGACCAGAGGGTTGGCCTATTTTTTGGCCAAAGAATCAGCATTGCCATACAACGCGGCAATGCAACGTGCCTTAGTATTTGGGCACTTTTCCTGTTGACAGCGATACGGACGATTTTTAATTCCCTATGATTCTTTCCACTCCTTTATAGGGTTCCGTACCCGAAGGTTGCCAAACGGAACCCTATTACTAAGCCTCCGGCGCTGTCCGTCCGTCCGTCTGTCTGTCAGCGGGCTGTATCTCACGAACCGTAATAAGTAGACAGTTGAAATGTTGACAAATTGTGTATTTATATTGCCGCTATAACAACAAATTAATAATAAATATAAAGTAAAAAATTAAAGCAGGCCCCCATACAATAAACTTTTGACTTTGATTTTTTTTTCATACCCTGGCATGTGGGGTGTCATTGTCTAGAATTCATCGAGTAGAGTAGGTACAAATATATATTTTTTTATCTACAAAAATGAAGAAATAGAGGGCGGCAAAAGTTGTCAGTTTTAGACCATTTTTGTACGAGCTCTATCGTAACAACTAAGCAAGTTAGGAATTTGAAACCTCTGTATATCATGTACCCATATTTTTATGTATATAAAAAATTATGCACATGTATATGTGCATTACGTATTATCATTTTAAGATTGTTAATATATATACCTAAGTACTATGTACCTATTATGTAAATATTATCTTGTTTGAAAATAAAAAAAAACCTGAGTTGGTAGTCAATTTGATTTGATGGCTTTCAGCTGAAACGATGACGATGATCTCCCAATTTCGATTAAATGTTTATCCAATCACCAACAGTTCTTACCGTCCGTTAATTGTTTTACTTACGAATATACGGTTCTGTTATTTTAGTTCAATGAACGACATTGAGGGGTAACGCCGCAGTAACCACGCTTGGCACTTGGCAAGGTGATCGCCGACTTCTTTGGCTCGATTCATGTCCTAACCTATCAGTTAACCAGTGCAATAACCTATTTGGCATTCGTTGAGTGTGTTACTTAAATTGTTTTTTAAAAGTACTTATGCCAATTTAGATAGGTACATATATTCCGATTCCGATTTAGGAGAGAAGAACACTATTTTCAAATAGTTATGATTTGAATGGGTCCTTTCTAATACATGTAGGTAATTAGTTATGAAAGTCAGTGTCAGCAGCCAATTCTGTTGTCTCCTCTCGTACTCAACTATGAGAATTGCTTATATGCCGATAGTAAAATTGTCGACTGGCTATTGAGGCAATTCAGTCAGCCCCAGTTGCCATCATGCTATCATGGTGGTAACTAGGGCTGACAGGTAGTATTCCACCAATGCAGGCTATTTGAATGCACCCCTTACGTTAATTTGATGTAATTTAGCTTAAAATCTGTTCTATAAGTATTTGATGACAGTGTAAACAAACCCTGTTCAGGTTATATTCTTATGCTGTTATGCAATCACTCACTCATTCATATACTTTTTAAAAGGTTTCAACTTTACATTTCACCACTTTTTCCAATAAATATTATTTTAATAACATTATTAAATTGTAATTGAAAAATCATCGACGAAAATTGAGGTTATTTTAACCTCAATTGTCAAATGAAAAAGATAATTATGGTGATTTAAAATTTCGGGTTTAAGGATTCAAATAATCAAAGCACTCAATTGGTAAGTGACAAACTATTATAATAATCTGTGGTGACACTACTAGCTGGCACTCACTGGTACGTTTTCTGATCCATTTATTTACATTTTCATGAGATCGGTACTGTTGGAATTACAGAACAGTATCTGTTCTGTGGGGGCCTAGATCACAAGATTTACACACAACAACGCGTTGTGGTTGCGTGTGACCACTGCATGGATAAAATGACGTTAATTGCTTCTGTTATCATGGGTAGTGATATCATGATAGTTTATCAGTAATAGGTGCAGTTCTTTATCGACGTAGAAAATTGTTCTGAAAGTATAATTGCATACAAAGTGAGCTCCCGAATTTTCAACACAGTTGCAAGCGACATGACTGCGGGGTTTTGGTAGCTCAATGTAACAAAAAATCATCCGTGATTTTTTTTTCCGTGATGTATATAAGTATATATAATTTTTAAGTGTTATTTTACAAAAGTAAATTCGGAATACGCGCAGTATTTTCGCCAGACCATGACCTCGAGCGCAGGGTCGAAGAAAAATAGAATCCGGATGTAGCATAACAACTGTCGTATGAATGTTTTTGTTTTACGAACAATTTTAAGTGTTGGGATGTTTCTTCTTGTTTATTTTAAATTATCTCCTACGTAGGGGCTAACTTAAAAGCATTTTGACGTGTAGATAAAATATAACGAGCATAGCTAATAAAACATCTAAAAAAAATCTAAACTAAAATTAAATTGGAAAATGGTGTATATTTCTTGCTTTTTAAGGTTCGTAGCCTATATTAGACATTATATACATAGGTACATACAATTATAGTTTCAACTATCTGTTAGTGGTTTATGTGGACAGGACATTAATTCGGATAAGCTACAGTTGTAATGGTAATCATGTCATTTGGTTTACTTATAGGTTTTTATTTTTATTGTTTTTTTTAAATCTTCTATACAGATTCTTTTATGAAAATGTGAGAACGTTGTAGGCTTAATAGACTGTAGATTTGTAGACCTTTTTCTTTTTTGTGAAGTACCTGGTACTTGTTGACAGGCCTCCACTGTCCTCCCATACCTATTAGGTAAGTAACACTGGAAAACATTTTCAAAACCAATCATTTTTTAAAAAGTAACCAATAATTTTTAAAGTTCTTGCCGCCTCTTCTCCATATGAAACGACCAATTGGAACCATGAAATAAAAATTGTTAATTTTGATTTTGATACCGAGCAAAAACAGAATCCTTATAATTTCTTAATTTTCGTCATGTCCGTCTGTCCGTCCATCCGGATGTCATACAGCCATTTTACTCGGAGACTATATTAGCACTATAACGATGAAAATTTGAAAGAACGTGTATTCTGTGCAGTGCGAAACAATAGTATAGTGAAATAACGAAAAAAAAACAGTTAGGAGCGGTGGCTGTTCATACATATTATGTAAACAAAAATTCAATGCACATAAGCGACGGGTATCGTTGGATCCCATAATCAAAAATATTGTGATGTTCCGAACTGACTTTTTATTTTAAGCCAATAGTTTTTGAGATAGATATAGGATCTTTTCGGTTACAGCTTTGTTTTTCATAGTTGTTTCGAGACATATAAAATATAAACTTATTTTTGCGGTCGATAAAATCAATACTGTGAATGCGTAAATATTCATCTCAATTCGCAACTACGGAAACCTTTAGGTACTGTAACGATTCGCCCGGTCTCTTAGACGAACCGTAAATTAATGGGAGATTTGTGTGTATAAATGATATACCGTAACAATTTTCAGTATACATACTTCTATTCATAAAATAATCCAGTTACATATTCTAAATTAACACCAGTTAGGGCCGGGAGGCTGATTGTCAACTTAACTTGTTTTTTCACTGTTCCATCTTTAAAATCAATGCTTGTCATTATATACCAAAAACGTTTAAACTTGCGAAGGTTGCATGCCAATGGCACACTCGGTTAAAACCTCTACAGTAGGTACTGTGCGTGGTCCGACAATCGACATGCACATGGTCGGTTTTTAAAACGTCAATAAATAGCTAAAGAAAACAGTCGCTAAGGGGTTAATTAATGGCTATTCAAATGAAATTATTAAAAGCCCCAATTAGCACAAAGCTTCAATTCCACTCAGCGCACGAACGGGTTAGCCAGTTCCAATGCTTTGTAACAGAGAAAGCAGTGGTAATAATCTAATACCCTAGTATTAAAATATGTAGGGTTAAATAATAACATTATCTATCAACGTACCATAATATCACGCCTGTAATGCCCGAAGTATTAGGCAGAGGTGTACTTATAGTACTGCCTTGTAGGTCTAGTGGTCGCAAGCGCTACTGCTGAGCATGAGGTCCTGGGTTCGATTGCCAGGACGGGGAAATTGTTATTGAGTTTTTCCATCTGGAATTTCTCAGTAGAAGCCTGGAGTCTGGATTTGTGCCCGGTTGATGGCAATAGGCTCGCCCCCTATCTTAAACATAACTGGCGAACTGTGGGTATAATGTATTATAATTATTAACGCCTGGATTGGTTGTTTTGGCTCACATAAAATATGTTTGCTACGGATTGATTAACCCACATTTCTTGATCGATTTTAATCAGTTAGGTATATGAACCGATTCTAATGAATCATTTAAAATTACTTTTATCCTAATGATAATGGTACTAAAATGACATATCACTAAAGTCCATGTAATGTTCATAAATGCTGAGTGAATTATACATTAGGAAATTAGTCGTTCGATGGCGCAGTACCGTCTGATAGGGAAACGCCAGTGACCTACTTGTTAATGTCTGTACTCCTGGTACATCGCGGCTCCTAATTAATAATTAAACAGTGTTTTTTTTCCTTTTCAGCTCTTACAGTCCGGTTCTTAACAAAGAGGTACATTGGAGAATACGATCATCAACAAGGTAATTGATGTTTTGTTATAAATTTGAGATGTGTCAATCCAAAATATATGTATGTATTTCTACAAAGTTTTTTTTTGGGCTGTATTGTAGTAGCGATTTCGACTGGTCGTTGGTAGATGGATAAAGTGACAGAAGATTGAAACCAATGGCGTGCAATTTTATTCGAGATGTCCATGTCCATCACTGGAGTGCTAGGCTGATGATGAAATGAACAATGCTAATGATGATCATTAACAGCCTATTTTAGAAGCCCTATGATGGCTACTTTTTAAAAATTATCTAAGTACAAGTCGTTCCCCGATAGGTTTTTCCCATCAGCAGTGTCGAACTGCCATAGGAACTTTCATCACTTGTTTAACTTCTTTCGGCGATGAATTTTCAAAAATCCTTCCTTAGACTCTTGTGCAAAACATGCTTCTAGACCCAGTGGTTTAGGCTGTGCGTTGTCTGTCAGTGAACTTTGAATTTAAGATTTTTGCGTTTAAAAACGATCTGCCTTACTTTTATTTCACAATAATACTTATTTCATATGTTTATTATTCTGTTTACAGATAGCAAATACAAACACGAAGCGCTGCTGGATGGTGAACCGATACTGTTCGAGATTCTAGATACGTGTCCAAAGGTAAAGAGCTTGTTACAAACTATTTGATTAAAAGAACACTACTACTAAATAAAGAAATTGTAGAAATTATACAGCGTGTATCAGACATGTACAGACCATCAAACTGACCAACTTTCTCCATGGGACGTAAGTACATAGTAATCACGAAAAAATGATCAGCTGTCCCATACATTTAGATCGAGTAGGTATTGAAGTTATGTATGGGACAGCAGATTGACCACACCCTTAAATATGGGCTCACATTTCTGATACACGCTGTATAGGAGCAGTGGCGGCCTACTGGTAACGGCCCCAACTTGTGTCATAGGTCGTTGGTTCGAACCCAGGTACGCATGAGGCACTTTATCCAATTCATTGCATCATCACTGCTCTCAAAACGGTGACGGAAAACATCAAGATGGGTACAGGCACGTCGTAGAACCAAAAATTCTAAGAAATGTGACATCCGATCTACCGATCCGCACTGGGCCCGCGTGGTGGTGGTTCACGGCCCCCTCTCTCTCACAGAGAGGAGGCAGTCCCAGCAGAGGGAACGTTATAGGCTGAATATGTTTCTTGAATAGAATGAATAAAATGTTAATATGATTGCTATTTATTTCCCAAAACCTACAAGAAGAGAAGAGATTCCATTTTCAGTGTCGATCAATCACATAAAATAGGAGATTATTAAACATCCTGTACATTTAATAAAATACTAACGAAGTCAAAACTGTACATTTTTTTTTTAAATAATGGGGAACTCAACTGTCAAAATGGCGCTGTCGTAGCTAGTTCCCAAAACGAGCTCATAATGCAAGGCATGAGGTCGACTTTATTTATTTTTTTGCGAAAATGACTCGTTGTTGTGTTCCTAAATGCTCAGAAATTGGAGTCCACCATTTTTCTAAAGACGAGATGACGATGATTTTTCGAGAGCTTAGAAGATTTTGGCTTAAAGCTATCTATCTATAGGGAATTATTTGAATTAATCAGAGTTCGAGGTTATGTCGGAAACCCTTTGAAGAAAGTGATTACGAGGAATTATGCATTATTTAATGTTTTTAATTCTGACACTTTCCGTGTCGAATAAATATTGGTTTAAAATACGGAAATCACCGAAAATAAAGATATAGTGGAATTAAACCAAACTCATGAATGAACACGACATGGAGTTAATGAATGAAATGTCAAATTTGTTGTAGGAAATAGGGACCTAGCTATGGTCACGCCATCTACAATTAGCTTTGACCGACCTTCCCCATTGCTACGAGATGTGGGAACGGTTCTGATGCCAAAAATATAGTTTGCAGAATTGTTGTCCGTTTGTCAGTTTGTGTGGATGTATGTATGTTCCGGATTGACGCAATAACAAATGAATAGATTCTGCCTAAATTTTGCAGTAAATATTCCTTAAAAGTCTGGTCAACGTATAGATAGACTATACCTATATATTATCACGCTATTTACGATTGGGAAGTAGCAATATTGCATTATGTTCGTATTCTTCAACAGTTTACCGCGAGATTGTGATTAGACGAGTAAAAAAAGTTATAATATTGCAGATAAATACGGATTTAATCTCTGGAATTAATTTATTCAGCTACAAGAAAGCAGCCAATCCTGACATGTATAAGAACGGCTATTTTAGGCAAATTCTCAGTGAAGTAAACAGCGGTCGGTTCCACGAGCCTGTAAGCCAATGTTCGTAGGTTCAACCCGCAACTGATTTTCGGTTTTTGTGATTGCTTTTAATATTTTTTTATGTCTTTGACTTTCAAATAATAAATAATTTAACATCGTTTGCATTCCTATTTTCAAATTTTTTTTGTAACATTTCTCCAGCAAGTAATAGTGAATAGAAGTCTGAAAAGACCACAAATGGTTGCTATGCAGGAGTCCTTTTCTTCCTTTTAGTCGAGGATGAAAAACCAGTATCCTGAAGAGTAAAATTACGATTTCCTAAAAGAGCGGTGGCGCCACATTACGGCTGCTGTGACGGCCGTCATATATAATTGTGGTGTCTTACGAGTTCCACGCGAACGAAGTCCCGGGCAGAAGCTAGTTTACAATATCACGACTCACACACCCGTCACATTAAATAGAAAGACTTTATTAATAAATTGATTGATCGTTACAAAATACATTACGTTCTTTGCCAAAACGTATTTCTCATTGTCTCGGTGAAACGTGTCGTTGTACACACGGCGACACTTCAACCTATACTTTTCCAGTATAAACTGGTCTCGCATTGTCCAGGCTTTCAGTACTACGAGAGATCAGCATAAACTGGAACGAGCTTAATGTCACGTCGTGGTTTCGAGGCGTGAGCATACGTTCCATCTAGTTACGCTTCGTAGTATAAGCTTGGCACGGCACCCCGGTAGTTTGTCACTATAATAATCTTGTTCAACAATGTCTAATATGATGTTATATTGTACAGGGCTATTTTTAAATTACTAGCAAAATTTTCACAGGGTGTTCTACCCATGAATATGAACAACTTTCACTATGGGAACAACTCTGAAATCACGAAAAAAATTTCAGCTTTTTCATACAAAAGCTCAATACCATCTCGACCAAAATGTATGAAACAGCAGATTTTCTTTGTAATTTTACAGTTAGTCCCATAGTGAAAGTTGTTCATATTCATGGGTTTCTACCCAAGGGTGTTCTCACCCTGTGAATATTTAGCTAGTGATTTAAAAATAGCCTTGTATAAAACCGTGAATTTGATTTCACTTTGAATACATGTTTGCGTTTTTCGAATTTACTTTTCAAACATACTAGATAAAGTTGCCAGGCCCTTTATCCTATTAAGCTTATGCCACCGTATAATTATGGACTTCGTTTGTTTATAATCTATCGATATTATTTCCGTTAGACTATAAACAGTCGAAAAATTGTCAACTGCAACAAACCAATTATAAATAATTTACAATTCAACGCATTATTTTTCGATAGACTTTTATAATATATCCATGGAAACCGACAAATTGTGAACTGGTATCAAACTTGCTTGCGACGTAACGCACCTTGCGCTAATACTAAATAGCCTGCCTAGCTGCGAGCAATTTGGAAATAGCGCTCGTCGGCACCTGCCGCGGCACCGCTCGCTTCGCTCGCTCGTCTCTCGCGTGGTTGGTCACAGTTCTAACCTTTTTTTTTTTTTTTTTTTTTTGTTTCGGGGTGGAAAATCCTCATGGGTGTCCTCCGCCCTGGGGCGGGCGGAGGGGTCTGTCAGACTCTTACTGACTAAAAACCACCCCGGTGTTCCATCTCACACCTACGCCGAGGGTCGCGGGAACTTAGGATCCTTCCGCAACCCCCGGCTGGTGCCGGCCCGCCACGGCAGGCCTCTCCTCGTGTCGAGGGGGGGAGTGAGGTGTTTGACTCCCCCCGCGACGTCTAAGAGGGGCGCGCGTGGAACACTACGCGCCGCCACCCCGCGTCCGATGTATGGGGGGCGACGGACGTCCCCGAGTCCGTCGCCCCTGGACCCATTTAAGGGGGCTGGAAGAGGGCGTTGTCCGCCCTCCGCCGACGCCCAGTGCGCCTGCTGCGGGCTGGGTGAGAGGATGTGATCTCCCTCTCCCTTTCCGCAGCCTCCTTCTGCGAGATGACTGTCTCGCAGAAGGAAACCACCGCGTCCCAGGACTCCTCGCTGCCGACCATCGAATTAACGACAGCCGGCAGCGACAGGTCACTGCCTACTCTAGAGATGAGGGCACGGCGCGGCTCCTCCCAAGCGGCACACTCTGCCAGCGTATGCCACGCCGTGTCCTCCCGACAGTCGACGCAGTGGTGACACCGGGCGTCTGGCTCCCTGGTTATGCGACACAGGTACTTCCCGAAGCAACCATGCCCCGAGAGCACCTGCGTCACCCGAAACGACAAGGAGCCGTGCCTCCTCCCGAGCCAAAGGTCGAGCACCGGCCGGACCGCCTCGATGGTGCCGAGGCCGGCGGTAGGGCGTGAGAGCCTGTCCCGCCATTCCGCCACCAGGACCTCGCGAAGCAGCAACCGACGCTGCTCCATTAGTCGCTGCATCCTCCTCTCGCCACCGATACAATGACGCGAGTAATTTCGCCTCCAGGTCCCAGGGCGGGGATCCGGCCAGTGCACAAGCCGCCTCGTAGGAGATCGTGCGATACCCCCTGATGACTCTGACGGCCATCGCTCTCTGCGGCCTCCGCAGAACAGCAATGCTACCGGCCGTCAGGTCAGCCGCCCAGATCGGGGCCCCGTACAGGGCCATCGATCGCACGATCCCCACGTAGAGTCGCCTACAGGCGGCGCTCGGGCCCCCCAGATTGGGAAGCAGCGTTGACAGCGCCCCAGCCGCGCCCATCAACTTGGGCACCAGCCGCCGGAAGTGGGGTCCGAAGTCCCACCGGCTGTCGAGCACCAATCCCAGGTACTTCATGGTAGACTCGACAGCGATCCGGACCCCCCCGACCACTATGTGTGATCCGGGCGGCGGCGCCCGCCGGGGACCATGGAACACCATGGCCTCCGACTTGTTGAGGGCCACAGTTCTAACCTAACCTAAGTTCACCCAGTTCACAATTTTTCGACGAAGAGGAGCTCGTGGCTAAGTAATAACAGCCGCACGGGTCGATCCATCAGGTTAAGCTACGCTTGCCGGGGTTGGTCTGTGAATGGGTGACCATCTTTACATACCGAGACTCATCCGTGCCTCGGAAAGCACGTTAAGCCGTTGGTCCCGGCTATCATCATCGATCTTTGACAGTCGTTACGGGTCGTCAGAAGCCCGAAAAGTCTGACAACCAGTCTTACCAAGAAAGTATCGTATTACCCAGTTACTGGGTTGTGTAGGTCAGATAGGCAATCGCTCCATGTAATATATTCAGCTGCATTCGGTTAGACTGGAAGCCGACCCCAACATAGTTGGGAAAAGGCTAGTAGAAGTTATAATAAGGGATTGATAAAACATTTCCGTGGTTACGTGTATGAGACTATAACGGCTTTGCAGGTAGACAGCACAGGCCGTTAACTAATAGGTAGTGTTGAGCGATAAAATAAACTAATAAAGTAGCAGGCACACACCAGGGTAGGATAAGAATGTATCGTCGGTGGCAGACGTGGTGGCGTGTCAGCACAAGCTCCACAGAGAACTTGTCGTAGGACCGCAGGTAGTGTGCATTCCGTTCAGCGTGCAGAGATTAGGCCGTAGGACCGCAAGGAACGTGAGGTTCAGCTAGGCGTGCAGTGTGTGTCGTCCTGCCCTCAACGTGCTTGTAGAACCCCACATAGTGTAATTCAGAGGGTTCTGGGGAAGCATCGGATTGTATATGTAGCACTAGGTGAAATGGTCGAGTAATGTCAGGCAACTAGTAATGCGTGTGTGCTTTAGTGATGTGCTTAGACACTTATATAGTACTTTTATTATTACTCGACTAAATACTGTTGTGAAGGCACAACGTTACAATATCATTAGCTGCAGTGTAAAGCGCAGGCCGCACTGGAAACGAAGCTAAGTTCATTTAGCTTCGCTCGTGTAGCTACCGCGTCTTTTCATTCTTCAATTCATAGTTCGCGGTGTGACCCGAAGTAAGCAAACACGCGGTAGCTACATGAGCGAAGCTAAACGAACTTAGCCTCATTCCCAGTGTGGCCAGCGCTTTACACGCTGTTACGTAATATTACTTATAACCATTATAAATGAATATGGGTTACCAAACCAAAGAATAAACCACACCCATATCCAAAATGTGACAAACAACCGCGTAACATGCAACAAAAGTAGCAACTCTTGCGAAATGGCTCAACAAGAGTACACAAACGTTGACGAGCCCCAATTTGTTTCAGAGCATAGAGGAGTTGCCGGGTAACGAGATAGCGCAGTGGGCTGATGGCCTATTCTTGGTGTACTCGATCACCGACCGGGAGTCCTTCAACTATGTGCGGCGCGCGAAGCAGAGCCTGCAGCCTGAAATACCACTCGCCCTCGTTGGGAATAAGGCTGATATGGTGCATTTGAGACAGGTTATTGATTGTTATATTATTTTTTTGTAAGTGCAATAATCAATCAAAGATAGGATCCCTGGTTGATGAACCGAAACTGCACCCCAATTGCGTAATACGCAATTTTCGAAGTATTTTAAAGGAAATCCATAATCCATTGATTCATAAATGCTTCAAAAGTTCGTCTACTCGTCAACGTAAATAACTCAATGAATATTGTAGAACTGTCAAAATTAATGGCATTGGGATTATGAGTGTGTTACGCAGTTACTCCGCTGTTTAGGAAATAATCTGAAATGGTTTGGATACAACCGCAGTGCTGAACCTGTACAAACAAAGCTATTTGGTACTATAGAAATTCCTCATAGCCTGCTCGCTTGTGACTCATGTAATCATTATCGTTACAACACAGGTCAGTCCAGAGGAAGGTGAGATTCTCGCTAAGGACTTCGAATGCAGTTTCGCCGAAGTCGCCGCCGCCGAGCAAGTCAACCAAGTCGGAGAAGTATTCCACGAGCTCTGCCGAGAAGTATTAACTCATAGACGGAGAGCCAAACACAGTTTACTCGACAGAATGCTGGGCTCCAAAACAGCTTACAGAGTTTACTCACGAGGGAAGAGCGATAGCGCGTTACCAAAAGACTAGCTGCATTTAACTGTCTCCGGGACTAAATACAATGTTAAGAAATATGCAATGCACGAAGAACTGAACAGAACCAGAACACCGAAGCACGGGGCTTCTTTTGAATCTCTGGTGTGAGACTACCCTAAAAATGATATTCCACTTTTAATGGCAGAATATTAGGTAGGACTGTAGAAAGGCTGTATTTTCCCTTATATCTTGAGGTGTGTCCAGAGGGGCAGGTGGCTAAGTAATAACAGCCACACGGGTCGATCGATCAGGTTAAACTAAGCTTGTCGCGGTTGTTCCGTGGACGGGTGACCATGTTTACATACCAACACCCCTCCTTGCCCCACGTTATTAAGCCGTTGGTCCCGGCTGCTATTCGTGGATCTTTGGCAGTCGTTACTGGTCGTCAGAAGCCCGAAAGTCTGACAAACAGTCTTATCAAGGGGTATCGTATTACCCAGTAACTGCTGGGTTGTGGAGGTCAGTTAGGCAGTCGCCCCATGTAAAATACTAGTATTCAGCTGCATCCGGTTAGACTGGAAGCCGACCCCAACATCTTTGGGAAAAAGCTAGGCAGATGATGATCTTGAGGTGTGTCCAGACAGTGCGTGGCATGCGCCGCCAATGCATTTTTTTATAATAATATGTCAAATGCCGCAGCCTGAGGCACGCGTCACATGCGTGGCTTACCAATCGGAGCACAAGCTTCGCACTGTCTAGACGCACCTTTAAATGAATATTAAGGTATAATGTAATACAATCCTGTACAAAAGATTCAAATCGATGAGTAGAAAAAATGTAGTGTACCTACTCGTACATATATCACGGTCAGAGGCAAACATTATGTTTGAATGGGAAGCCTATTTTGTGCCAGGGGTTAAATGATCCCTCATTTAACCCCTGGCACAAAATAGGTTTCCCGTTACATGATCCCGTTCTATAGATGGGAAACTATAGAACGAGTATCAGAGATCGACTCAAATGATCTGTTGGGTGTAGAGAGGACGACTCAATTCAGTTACTAACCGATCGTGTTCATATTGAGCTCTTCTTTAAATTCAGAATCTGCAAAAGTCTAATATCCTAAAAATTTTATCCTTCATATAGCTTTACATCCTATCTGCCTTTTTCCAACTATGTTGGGGTCGGCTTCTGACACTCGGGACAAACTGCTTAACGTACTTTCCGAGGCACGAAGAGGTCTCGATATGTAATAGATGGTCACCCATCCACGAAACGACCGCGGCAAGCGGAGCTTAACCTTCGATCGAACCGTGTGGCTGTTATTATTTAGCCACGAGCCCCTCACATAGCTCTGTATATTGTTATGGAATTGTTATTTGACAGAAAAAAATAAAGTGTCTTTGTTATGTTTATCGAGGCGAGGACTCATAAGTGTGTAGGTACTTTTTAACTGTTATAGTTAGGTCTTGCCAAAAGTAAAGTCATTGGGGTATGGGGCACATAATCATATGGAATGCTTGACTTAAATATTTTAGACCGAAGAATGTGCAGCGTCTGCTACAGCTTATTTATTGAGGCCACGATACAATCAGTACTTATATGTAGAGTGCCTTCATCTGCGAATCTTTGAAAGATTTTCTTCTCGCGGATGTAATATAATAATGGGTCGTCTGTATAAGGTGTTTCAAAATTAACTTTACAAACTTTAAGGAGTACTTTAGACCATCGAACTGAATAACTTTTACTATGGGACCAATTTTGAAATCGCGGAAAAAATCAGCTGTTCCATACTAAAGTTTAATACCTACAGGGCAGCTGTTATTTCTTTTCGCGATTTCATAGTTGTTCCCATAGTAAAAGTTAGTCAGTTCGATAGTCTAAAGCACAAAGTTTTTTATTTTTTTTTAAGTTTAAAGCACGTTTGTAAAGTTAATTTTGAAATTTATATACTACGTATCTAGTCGTATTTGAAGATAGGACCTGTCCTATTAATTTAGTTGACTGTGTGATAAAAAAACTCATGAAAATATCTCATGTTTGGTTGTACGTTTGCTAAAGACAAAAGCGAATTTAGTTTTGTACTTAGGTTGTGTTGTGTTTACGTTAAAATAAGACCTGCCTTCTATTCTGTAAAACGATCACTGTGAAAACTTACGTCACCATAGCCTACAATGTTCCCACTGCTGGGACACAGGCCTCCTCTCTGTGAGAGGAAGAAAACTTAGGTGAAGTCAGCTTATCAGTAGCTATCAATAGTGTCAATCCGTCAGTCATCAGTCAGTAGTGTAATCAGGTGGAATGACAGCTTACTGCAAGTTTACTTCATCAAAAGGTGAACGTCCACTGGTCCGCACCAGCCGCAACGCAGGCACGGCACGCAACGGATGCTTTGTATGAATTCGTCTAACACTGCGTCCACTATCGGTACCGCCCGCACAGAGCGCTCGGATCATTTCTTCATACAAACAAATCCGTTGCGTGCCGTGCGGCCGGTGCGGACCAGTAGACGTTCACCTAAGTCTTCACGGCGAGATTTCACAGAGTAGACCGGCTGCTGTGGCCAGATTGGGTTCTCTTAATTTTCAGGTTTTATATTTTTCTACTGCATCAGCGTCATCCACGGAGCTAATTTCCGCACACGGCTGTTTGGTTCGGCGAAGAGTGACATGCCCGAGCATCGTATTTACCTATCAATGGACCATTGCAAAACGTTACAAATCTATGGATAGAATCAACATTTGTTGTATAGTACTATTGTAGTAGTATTGTAGTATTATTGTACAACAAAAATCTGGACTTGGACTGCCTCGTTGGTCTCGTGATCACAAGTGCGACTGTTGAGCGTGGGGTCCTGGGTTCGATTCCCAGGTCAGAAAAAGTATTATTGGGTTTTTCCATTAGGAATTTCTTAGTAACTGCCCGGAGTTTGGAAGTTGGTGCTTTGATACCCCGTGCCTCGGAAAGTACGTTCAGTCGTTGGTCCTGCAAGAATGAGGTCGGAGCTCTGTTCCTCGTCAGTGTTCACTCCAGCCCGTCAAGAAAGGAAAGCCAGAGATGAGGAACAAGACTTCTCCCGGGAGTTAGGGTCCGTGGGGTCGCTACTGCCCAACAGCTCGCCATATGATGCCCTGCCGGTTTCTGCATCTCTCTTGATCTGGCTCCTCATCCTAGGCCTGTTCTGTTCCAAACCTGTAAACTCTACCGGCACAGACCTAGAGTTCGGAGCGCGCAAGCCCCACCACGACGTCAACGTAGAGATACGGCGGTGGGGATATTATTATGTATTAAACAACAAATGTTGATTCTACCATCCTTTTGTCAACACCATCTACCACCTCTTTGTAAAACTTTAAGCGCTGTCATTAATTTCTCATTCTTGGATAGCCATGTCTGGCCACGGCTTTACCAAAAGTAAAGAGATTGAAGAAGCTCTGTTTTATTCAACGCTCAAAACACATAATGTAACGACCAAAAATATATGCGTCGACTTGAGAACGTGCTCCATCTTTTCGTGGATAAAAAAATATCCAGTTGTGATTGCATAAGTTCTTCAGACACGCGGGCGGCCGCAAAATAGGATGTCCACCAAAACCAGTTGGTATTCGAAACATCCAAACCATCCCCTTTTAAATCAACAATCATAAACCGGTCCAAGCAGTTCTAAATGACCTTTCTGGTCACGAAGACGACTAAAATACCGGAGCATAGAATGGACCTTCTGGTTCTTCATATCTCTTTACTTCTTGTTATAGGTTGTATGAACTGTCCACGCAGTGTATGTTAAGGTTGTATGAACTGTCCACGCAGTGTATGTTAAGGAATGCACGAGTGAGTGATGTTTAGGCACCGTGGCATTTTATTTGTTAGCGAGATTTTAGTTGTTTATTTAATAATATAACTATTTGTAACAATTAAAGAATGTTGTAAAATCGTCGTTTTTTATTTTACTCAAACTGGCAATCTTAAGTTCCGTTTGCGAAAGATTTCAGTTCAACCCACAGTTGTATGAGTGGGTCAACAAATGTCCACGGAAATATAAAATTAAATTGTATGCTGAGATTTGAAAGAAAAACCCTAAAGCCATTGATATACGACAACACTCGTCCCTGCGTGCGCTCTGCGTAGTCATTGAGACCATTTTGAAGCGCATCTATGCAGATTGATCCAGTGAAATCCGTCATCAAATTGTTTATAAAATAGGAGAATTTTAATCAGAATTCAATGCCAGAAATGATATTGGAAATATGAAATGTATGTGTGTCCGATGGTCCTATTTGCATACCTAGATAGTCCACGCATTGGTTGGCCGGCTGCGAGACAAGGTCGCGGCGCGAACCAACTTAGTGTTATGTGGTTGTTATGATGTAGCATTTTTCATTTGATCAAAAGCACCTTAAAAATAAACGATATTCGCTCATGGTACCGGACTAAATAATTCCTACAGAATTGGCATGGAGCTCTGCCTTAGATGGACAGAAACGAAAGGATCAAGGGAGGACGCGACGGGACGAGGAGACCAGTCTTCCCGGAGAATTAGCGAGAAGGAGCACAAAACCACGCAATACTGGTAGGTAATTGTAAAGAATTGAGGGAGGCCTCGAGGCCTGAATATTAAAATGCCTATAATTTTCTAATACCTAAGTGACATTCAAATGATTAATATTTTTAAGGTACAAAGATACGAAAATTAAGCTATTTAAATTGGGTCAGCAAAATCACCCACGAACTTGACGACAGAAAATGCGATTCATTGTTTGTTAATGATCCTGCAACCAAATCCCAACACCAAACTGTTGAATTCTAAGCTTCGTTATTTACGAAAGCACAACACAATGACGCTCTATCTACTCCCCCTAAAAGCATCACAGAATTGACAAACAAAGAAATAATGAGCGGCGATTGAAAAATGACTAGCCAGTCACAAAGGCAACCCCGGAGTCACACATACAAGGGGTAATCTTGGCAAAGTGGCCCTAAATTAAAATAAAAATGCTCCCCCAGTATCGTGCGTCAAAAATCGACCAATCAGAACACTGCTTTGATTTTGCGTCACGCTTTTGACAGCACAGTGACATATTTTAAAGATGGCACCCTATTCTATTTGTCTGTGGATGCGGCTGGCCATGCATTGTTTGCAGTATTTTATTGTGAGGTATTATTATCGGCACTCGATCCCCCATGCACAGCATGCACTGTCTGGCTATTACGCATCTGCAAAGTAATGGTTTTGCTAAAATAATGCGAGTTAGTACAGAACTAAAATAATATTACTTAAGAATCAGCTTTCGATAATTTTTTTGTGGCGCTTCACTAACTGCGGAAAAGTACGAGTATATACGGAGGTTTTAAAGTTTTGTAAAAAAGATTCTGTTCTATACATTAATCTTTGGATTAGATTTTTGTTTCTGCGTCGATCTGTTTAGGTTTCAAAGCTATCGGAACCATTTTTTGGCGCTTTAGCATTTGTAAAAATGTAGGGATGTCCCGGATTCCAAGATCTAAACCGACGGTTTTCCGATGTTTTTGAAGAAAACGTCGCTTTAGCAACACATTTCTAGGACATACCCTTTAGAACGTTTTCCTTTCAACATTCTCTTCACAACAGCAACGTAAGCATTTTTTCTTTTTTGTAATTTGAATGGACATTAGATTACATTAGCAATTTTATTGTTATAGTAATAGTCTTCATTACTGCTATGTTGTGTTCAACTATTAGGCGTTTTAGCAAAACTGTTCGCAAAGATTTCAGTATGCTTGGCGCTTTAGCATTTTATGATGTGTTTTTTTTAAATTTCATTTCGTTAGAGCAAATAAAATGTGCTAATCATGTAATAACATTTTTAGAATAAGGAAGGCATTTTTCTTAAGCAAACTTTCTTAACAACAGGACACATGCTACTTTCTAAGAGGTTTTCAGTTTAAGTCTATTCAAGATATTGAGCTAGATTTCGTATTAACAAATGGCTGAATAATACCTAGCCGCCCGCCCAGCCTTTTCCGGGTTGAACGCAATACACAATATGTGTATTACTTATATAGCCTGTATCCATCTAGAATAATGTACTCTTTTAAATGATGAAAGATTTTTTCAAATACAAAATACGCACTTTCCCTTTGTATATTAGTAATAGATGACACAAAATGAGGTCATTATGCATTTTTTGAAAGAATGTGTGATTGTTGGGGTGTGTGAGTTTTAAGTATTTAGGTACTTAAACACAGGTAAGTAAGTCCATCTTCATCGTTCCAAACAATATTTGCGTTCCTTGACATAACATAACATCACGCCTGTGTTCCCCGAAGAGATAGGCAGAGGTGTACCTATAGTACACCCACATTTCGGCAGTTATGCTTATATCCCATGTAATAGGGGGCGAGCCTATTGCCATCAACCGGGCACAAATCCAGACTTCGGGCTGCTACTGAGCAATTCCAGATAGAAAAACCCAATACCACTTTGCCCACTTTGCACTTTGCTTTGGAGGTCATTTGATAATTTCCCATCCACAAAAAAAAAAAAGACTTCGGGCTGCTACTGGGAAATCCCCAATTCTCTGATAGAAAACCCCAACGACCTGGGAATCGAACCCAGGACCTCATGCTCAGAAGTAGCGCGTGCGACCACTAGACCAACGAGGCAGTTCCTTGACATCTCCCAGAAAAACATTTGAGTGATAAGAAAAGTGATTAGTATTGATATCAACATTGATTCAAACATGTAAGTTGAAAGCTTTTGACTGTGTTAATTGTTTTTTTTAAATTCAACATTTGAGTTGTTCTACGTCGTTTGGTATCGGTCGGCATCTTTTCAGTCATGGTTTTATGATTTCGGTTCTGAAACTATTACGACTGAATTTGATACAATTTCGATACGTTTCTTACTCAAAGCTTCCTGAATTGAAACCAATTACTAATTAGTAATTAGTTTACAAGATTTGATTCTGAAAGCTTTGAGTAAGTTGTAGCCTTTTAAGGCGATGATAACCGACTATTAATGATTTTAAACTAAAGATCACGTCTAAACGAGTAGTGTTAATGATTTAGAAAAAATATATGTTAAATAAGAGCATTTTCTCAATAACTTAAAGCCAATATTTTAGATAATGTTTATATTACATAGTATAATTAATCTGTAAAGTTATGTCTAACGCGGATAAAGACTGAGAATCACGCAAAAACTGTCAAGCGTATTTTTATGAAACCTTCACCATTTTAAAGATAATTTAATTATTTATCTTTTAATATACTTTTATATTTTTATATATGCTTTTTTTAGCGATAAGACCGCCCATTGTGTCACCCTATTTGTAAAATTTCTGCATCTGTAATTTTTGTGGTGTACTACACAATAAAAAATATTCTATTCTATACGTATTTTAATATAATACCTTTTGTTTTATGTATAATAAATTAATAATGTGTCTCATTTGGGACAGCGCTCCTTGATGGACGAGTCCTGTTACTGGGTGGACGTAGATACTTACGACGCATTGCGTGAGCTCAGCACAGAACATGCAAGCTCAAGGCCTCACTCAAGGCCGTTGGCATATATGTATCTGCGTCTTAAGAGGGGGGAGTAAGCAAAATTGCCTATCTCCAATTTGATATTTCATGAAATTGATAAGCTAGACATAAAATTAAAATAATATGAGTAACTACATGGTATCCAAATTGTTTGTGGAACAGAAGTACAAAATAAAAAAAATAAAAATTCTCGATAAAACAACATTGTAACAAAGTTACCTCTAATTTTCACGTATTTTCGATTGCATTTATTATGCTAATAACTAATGGGATAAAAATTTGAAGATTATTTCTATTAATATATTCTACCTAGCCTTTTCCCAACTTTGTCGGGGTCGGCTTCCAGTCAAACCGGATGCAGCCGAATACCAGCATTTTACATGGAGTGACTGCCTCCACAACCCAGTTACTGGGTACTCCCCTTGGTAAGACTGGTTGTCAGACTTTCGGGCTTCTGACGACCCGTAACGACTGTCAAAGATCCACGAAAGACAGCCGGGACCAACGACTTAGCGACTTAAACTTAATGATTAAGACCTTTGTCTTACTTTGACATTTTCATTTGTTTTCTTTATGTGTTTTTTTTAAGTGGCCACTTACTGAATTAGAGTTAACAATTATCAAATAAATTATAAATAATTAATTACAATTATTTATACGTTGTACTAATATTCAGCATTGTCATCCAATGTGGCAATGCTGCCAGCCTTTTGGGCACTTTTACCATTGACAGCGAAGCGGACGAATTTTTTGATGCCCTCTGAGCTCTTCCCCGTTTGTTTATTTTTTTTTATTGTATACTTGTACATAATATAATTATATTTTAATGCTATCTTGTATATTGTAACAATTAAGAATTATAAATAAATGAATAAGTTACGTATTAGCACATCAAGTTGTAAATATTCATTTTTGTACATAGGTAGGTACTTTTGTGACGATGCTCATCAATAAATCATTGATCATTCGAAATATGAATGACTCCAAATGGACAACGTTGGGGCGTGCCGCGCGCCCCGCCGCTGCCGCCGCCCCGTCCAACCCCGGCGGCCTGCGCAAGCGTCACTCAATCATCAACCAGCCCTCTGACGTAAACACTGACGTAGCCAAATAGATCAAATTTTTTTCCTAGCTTTTTTAATAGTAGTGAAGTGCGAATTATTTAGTGAGAACTTTAGAAGTGAGTAGTGACTATAGAAACCATTATTAATGAAATTATTGATAGTATTATTTAAAAAGTAGTGTTAATAGTGAAAAAAAAACTATAGTAAGGTGATAAGAATTATCGATAAGTACTAGTGCTGTAGCTGCTCTTGCTGTACATAATGTGAGTTTTTTACTAATAAATTATTAACTAAATAACGTAGTACAAACGCTGTGTTGTTTGCAATAGTTGTGCAGATTAATATAAAGTTTTCAGTGCACGAAAATAGCTTGATTAGTTGATTACCCATGCTGTGCGCAATAAAAGAGCCACATCTTATTCAGTGTGTTCTAGTAATATTATTGTGTGCGTAATAAAAACTTGCCTGCGTACTTGTATATGTCTTATTCAATTTTTTATTTACTCTTTCATGCACAATAAAACTGACATTATTCTATAAGCCAAGCAATTTACCGCACCTTAATTTACCTTTTACTAACAATTTATGGATCTCTTCGTCATCATGATCCACAGCCCGACTTCACCCACTGCTGAACGTAGGCCTCTCTTTTCTTGTGCCAATCCCCAGGATATCTTATTAGTCTGAAATAAAAATGATTTGATTTATCAAACAATGCTCAGCAATTTTCATCACCATTAAGTTATCTTACCATTAAGTTCAAAGATTATTGTTTGGAATACTATTTAGGGTTGTGTGTTTGTAATGACCTACATTATCACATAATGCTGCTGGGGAGTTTTTTGCTCTGAGTTTGTTCCCAGCTAAATCACTAGATTGTGGTTAATAAGGGCAGGCGTATTAGGGGCCTGTCTTATGTGGGTTTGAGGTTCAAAAAGTGCTGATTCTTAGCTTAATTTGAATAACTTTTGATCTTGATTAGATAATTCTCGATTCAAACAATACAAAAAATATAATTTTTGTAGATATAATTACGTGGAAACTCGAACTATGCTGAAATACTTACTTATTATCTAAAGAGCTTCAAATCAACCTTTTTGTTTTGAAATATCTTGTAACCCAAGCCAAAGACAGTCTCTAATGTAAGTAACCTTGGCATGAAGGGTCCTGACCTATATTAAGGGTCACAGATATGAAGTTACAACTAATCATTCTCTTTGTGAATACTTTTAGATTCGCACCTTAGAAGCGTATCTATTTTTTCAAAATATTAGGAGTCGATTCAGATAAATGCATTGCTATTTTATTATATGGTATTATTTTAAACTGCTAGCGAAATTCTTATTTTAATAGTTTCTCCCGCGACTTCGTCCGCGTGAAATTTCTTGTTTAAACATAAAATATAAATATCCTATGACACTCGGTAATACTGTAGCTTCCCATTAGTGAAAAAAAAATCGGAATCGGGTCAGTAGTTCCCAAGATTAAGATTATTACATACAAATTCACAAATTATACCTCTATAGTAGGTACAAATGAATTACTTAGATAAAGTAGATTTTATAAAGTATGTTGCTGCTGTAGGTTTTCTCTCTACATCACTATATTTTTCATCACAGTATTTATCTATCTTAATTATTTTAAGATGTTTCCTTTATCTACCACTAGTTGATACTAGGACCACCTATTGTAAGCTGCGGTAGGTCATGCCTCTGCTGTCAAATAGGCTATCAAGTACATGCGGGTATCATTGAGAGGGTTAAGATGTATTACTTTTGAGGAAACTTGATATTTTCGACTTGCTGCGAGAGTTGAGGGGTTGTGTTAATTTACGTCTATGATCCTTGAGAGAATAGGGTTAGGAAAATTGACTGATTTGAGTATAATTATTTATTCGGTACAGTATTAGTGTTAAGTCAGAGAAATTAATTGTTTACCAAATTGACTACCAACTTATTTTCGAATCACAACTCGACTTTTTTGACAGTTGTACCTATACGAGTAAAATGGCGGTAACACGGCAAATTCACGTGTAGTGTATCAATTTGATAAACACTTTAAGTAATTATCCGGACTACAATAAACTATTTCTTCTATCTTTCTATGCTCGTTATAGATCTTTGGATACATAAGTAGTTGAAGAACTGTGTTCTTGCAATGCGCTACGATCAATAATCCTTATACGTATTTTATACCTAAGGCAACGACTCTCTGTTTGTCCATGACCACATGATATACATGATACTTATGCTATATGCCCAATATTTTTTTTTATCGTATATAAGGTCTCTGACAATATCATACTGACTAAATATTATTGTACTGTATTGTATTAATTATTAAGTGTACTGTATTTATGAAGAAAGTAAAAAAGTTTATTTGCTCCTAATATTACGCAAAAAAAACACTTTTGCAAAAAAGAAAAAAAACAACCGACTTCCAAAAAAAAAAAACACTACAAAGTGAAAAATAACTTTAATTTCGGAAGTCGGTGTCTTTGGATCTGTATTATAGGTTTTTACCACCGACTTCCGAAATGAAAATTATTTTTCACTTTGTACCTAGTGTTTTTTTTTTGGAAGTCGGTTGTTACTTTTTTGCAAAAAAGTTTTTTATTTTTCAGATTTTAGTGGGTCGGTTTGTAATTAATCTAAGTTACAATAGCCTAATGACAACTGCTCATAACGTTTTACAAAACATTGCTTTTCCCGATGCAGAGATGTTAATTGTTGAGGAGTTCTACTGGTACTTCACAATCAGATCCACTTCACCATATGCATTGTGACGAGCTTATATTGTTAAGCAACCATTTTAAAGTAATCGAATCGCAACCCGTGAAATACTTATTGAGTTGTTCCGGTGGACATCTTACTATCTGTGGTCTTCGTCATCAGTTCCACTTCACCAGATGGTGCTTTCCGAGAGTACCAGTCACGAATGCACAAGTCTCTACATATAAAAATACCCAAATCGCTATAGGTGTGCCTATAATATTTGAAGAGTTCCCTCGTTTTCCCAGGATCCCATCATCAGATCCTGACTTGATGAGAATGGGACCACCTGGAAAGTATACCATTTCAAACAAAAAAACAATTTTCCAAATCGGTCTTGCCGTCTTCGAGTAATCGGGGAACACACATTAAAAAAAAAGATTCCGGAGAACTGAGAACTCCTCCTTTTTTGAAGTCGGTTAAAATCGTTTATAGCCGGAGTGCATCTTATGACAATTCCGATAAGCCCAAACACGGCTAGGATGCATTGTTCTATTACGGAGTTCCGGTGCCTACCTTCCGGCTTCATCATCAGATTAGTTCGAAGTTACCATTTTCATCAGAACCATTTATTTAAATTTGCTTCGTCATAGTTGCTTAGCTATCTTAATCGAGATATCTTATCGCCACCCGTTAAATACTTATCATTGAGGAGTTCCCGTGGCCATCTGTGGTCTTCTTCGTCAATTCCACTTCACCAAATGATACTTTCTGAATGCAAATGTTTGACTCCTCCTTTTTTTGAAGTCGGTTAAAAAAGCTTCACTTCAGCGCAAAACAGCCTTAATGCTAAGGCTCTTGTGCGAAACGTAGACAAAATAAGTTCTATCATACTCCTGCCCATATCCCAATATATCATATTTGGAGTCGGCGCAACATGTCTTTTTCTTCCACACTTCTCTATTAGTCGTCAACTCGGTAGTCAAGCCCTTTCTAGCCATATCATCTTTCACACAGTCCATCCAACATTGTTTTTGTCTTCCCCTACTCTCAGAGCCATCGACATTCACACTCAAAACTTTCCTCACGACATTTTCCTCATTCCTCCGCATCACATGCCCATACCATGGCAACCGATTTTCACGTTATAGTTTGTCTAGTGGCCGTTTACTGCAGCGCTACATGGACTTTATTATATCATCCCAAATAGGCCCTTTTAACGTTGTATAATTAAGGGATAATATTATAATGATAGGTTATTGGTCTACTCGCACGAATTTACTCGCCCGAATCGGGCGAATCGTCATTTTTAAATAATATTACTTTTTCTTTGGCGATTCGCACGTTGTTAATTTATTTGTGGGCGAATCGACAATTCCAGAAATACGTAGTTTGAATTTATGCAATAAAGTTAAGGAAAAGTACACTAGCGCACATAAGTTATAAGGGTAAAATATTTTGAATTAAAATGATACAAGTGAATATAGCCATACTGATAGTTAGATATTTAGATAACCCTTAATGATAGTTCTCAATGGGAAAGTTAAACATACAAGCAAGCCGGCACCGTTGCGCTGAAAAATGATCAGTGGATGTAACAATAAGGAATAATACATGACGTATAACATTGGTCAAGCACATAGACATAGTTCAAGATAACCAATCCACTATAGCCACCCAAACCCATAGCCCAATATGTTTGTTTCCATGTTCTGCATTAGTCCTACACCAACCGGGGGTTGTCCTTGGGTGCACCTGCATAGTGTATACAGGGATAATCGTCGGTTGGTGCCTCATTTCATTCAAGACGTCTAATGCTTGTAATGTAAGCTCTGCGAGTTGGCTTCGGCCCCTCGTACGTCTGCCTTACAAAGGTCTGAGATCCAGGGTCCAGAGAAATGTCAAAGGATATTTTAATACAGTAATACAACGGGAATGGAAAACGTGGTTTGGTGAAAACCATTTGTAAGTAATTATTGCTGAAGTGAAATTAACGGGTTTCACTGAACGAATGCAGCCGCGAGCTAGGTCAAGTGTTAATTTCATTGAGTTACGCCACCCCACTCTTTTGGTATGTGCAATTATTCTGGAAAATATTTTAAATGTGCCTTGGTTATTTAATAAAGCTCTACCTATGTTAATGCAATAGCATCTTTCAGACTTCTATAACTTCCTGAAACTATATCGTACAATTTTAATTTTTGCAGTAAAACGAATTAGGTTACGATAGAAAACATACCTAAGCTTTTAGAAATAAGAAACGCAATTATCTTAAATGCAATTCAGAAGGTATCGTTTTAAAATACATAAATATAGGTACAGTCCTAGTATTATTGTGCATAAATACATACTTAGCGTAAGTCGCGCTGAAAGTCACGGGTTTTTCACCAACTCGACACGAGAGACTAGACACACGTGTGTCCAGTTGGTGAAACACAAAATTAGTGTCACTTATTATTTCCTCGTCTGGCCAAGACAAGATTTTTACGCATGTCGACGTAGTGAAACTTAAATTAAATCACTTTTATGTTTTCGCCAACTGGACACACGTTCGCATTTTACCCGAATTCGAAAGTAACATTAGCTAAGTCTTATCTTCATATTAATAAATCATTCGTTGTAACATATTCGTTTTATTTCAAAATTTGTCTTAAATAGAAGCCAATAAGGTTTTTCAAGCAAAAAAGAGAGGTACTTTTTTCATGAAATCGCCTCGTTCATTAATTCAATGAACGAGGTGATCATTAACCTAACTGTACACTTTGACTGTGATTTTGCAAAAAAACTGAGTGTGTCCAGTTGGCCAAAATATAAAAGTGATTTAATTTAAGTTTGACCATGTGGACACGCGTAAAAATCTTGGCGTGTCCAGATGACGAAATAATAAGTGACACTAATTTTGAGTTTCACCAACTGGGCACACGCGTGTCCAGTCTCTCGTATCGAGTTGGTTAAAAATCCAAAGTCGCAATCATTTATTTTGCATAATAAGTTGACTGTATGCGTTCCGACCTCCGCACAATCAACTCAGGAACCTATGACGTAGGTAATGAGTACCATACCGACCTACTGTCAAACAATTACCATTTTAATAAAGTTAGTTAGTCATTTAATTTAGTACCTAGTGTAAATAGGTAGTTGTGTAATAATTGTATACGTAATCAAACATCTTAAACTCGCTAATCTCCTTTTACAAAAATGTAATTTTTACAGGAGGTGGCGTTAAATGAATTTTCCGATAGAAAACTATAACCAAGCCGTTAATACTGAAATTAATTTTCGCTTATTTGTCAAGTTGTTAAAGGTTTCTATTAATGTGCTCTGGTCACGCTTATTGGCTTAATTTTTAATTGTTTTAACACGTCAACACGTTTGTTATCGGTTCTTCGCTGGCATTACACGGGAGATCTTGTAAAGCAGCGTAAGTCAGACGATTTCTTTAAATTTGATATTTCTTCAGTGATTTCTGCAGTTTTGCCTTTTTAATAGCATCTAATTGCATACTGTATCTAATACTTAGGTAAAGCAGTGAAGTTCACTGAACATAGAAACTGACATTGATAAAAATAAAAATAAAACTACAGACTAAATGCAATCTAGTCCTCATTTCTGTAATCAGTTCAGAATGCATAGTTTTCTTAGTTAATTTTACTTTCGTTAAGGCCTATTGCCTTTTTGTTCTAGTATCTTTGGTTAATGAGGCATTTTTAATTAAATAAATAAAGTTGTTGGATTCATATCCAATGACTTTTACTTCGGTTGGGTATACTCATCATCATTTGCCATCCTTCTTTGCGTCTCTAACTGTATCAATAAAATCATAAAATTCTTATTTCATACGGGCTCTGTTCACGTATAGCACATTAAAATACATTACATCCTAAATATTACAGATTAATAAACCCATAGCGTACTACATGTTTGTTATTACAACAGCTGCATAAAGTCAAACTAAAAAAATGGTCCGCAAATTCTCTTTGCTATTTAGTCCCAAACATTCAAAAAACGTATTAGTGATTTTTTGCGCCATCTCAAATTTAAAAGCAAGAAGCTACCGACTTTCCGATGTTATTATTGGTTTCGCTTTTGTTGTTAACCCTCCGGCGCACACCAGGCCTGTTGGGCCCGGCCATAGTCCCGGCTCATCCGAGCCTTTGTCCCGGCACTTACCGGGATTATCCGAACCTAATTACCTGTTTTGCGAGTACGTAATTACGTTTGCAAAAAGTATGCAATCCCAACTTCTAAATGACCGACAGACAAAGAGTGAGAAGTTCTGCTACTGCGGCTCGAGATCCGGGGGATTCAACAGCTCTGTGCTTGACGCAAACACAAAGTTTATTGTTTGATTTCGAAGAAAATGTGTTGTCTCCTTTGAGTAAATTCTGTTCTTTTTTTAATCTGTACTATTTTTAAGCAAATCGATTGTAGGTAAATATGTTTAACGGACTTCCCTTTTATTGCTATCTGCCTAATACTTAACGCAACTTGAATAATTAAAACATTAAAATATAAGTTCTCTAAAAAACTGCAATGCCATTTTATAGCCTAATTCTAGTCTAAACTATATTATTCAATCTACGCTAAAAATTACGAAATAAAAAGTACTAAAAATATCTATAAGTTAACAGACTAAAACTAGAGGAAAGTCACCAAATATGGAATACTATTTTGTTTTTGGGATATAAAAAAAAAACTTCATATAAATTAAAACAGTTTAATGTTTTTACTAATCAGTCATACATTTATATGTAGTAATTAACAGCCTTTAATCAAATATATTAGTTATCAAATTAAAATCTAACATAAAAAACAAAATCACAAATGAGTAACCAAATATGGAATAGGTACCCATATATGGAATATAAGCATAAATCAACATAACAATAACAAAAATGGACATTAATATCTTTGAGATCAATTAAATAAATATAACATATTGTGATAAATGAAAGAAGTTACATAATTACTTGCAAAAGTCACAGATCCAAGTATCAAACTCTGGACCAGCACAATCATAATGTGCCCAGAGCCCACACATCAAGCATTTAATCCAGCTTTCTCCACTTTTATCCATGGAAAAAAGTCTTGAACAGAACATACATTCTGCATCAGCAGAGTCAGGAGGTACTTGGTCCATCAACTCATCATGTTCACTACCTTCATCAAACTGGATAACGTCTAGTTCCTCAGAATCTTCTTCTTCACTATCATCCTTATTTTTCTTCGTTTGTTTGTTTCTCTTCGCAGTTTTCTTCTTATTCTTTGTCTTGACTAGTTTATTTTCTTTTTCTTGTCTCTTCATATTTTTATTTTCTAAATCAGTTTTGTAGGGAGAAGATGTTATGACTGCTGCTACAGCAGCTTTTCTTCCTCTGCTAGATACTTTTCTTCGTTTCTCTGGCACTGGACTTATGGCATACGGAGACACCAGACCCAAACTGCTGCGATTAAGCCCAGAAGTCGAAGGTACAGGTTCAGGTTGTAAATTAGCAGTTGTTTGTGGTGCAGGTATTTCTACCAGAACTTGACCAGTTTCAGATCTTGATTCCAGCGGAGGGATATTGGTTGTACAACCGTCTATTAAAGCATTTTGTTGCGCAGCAATAAAGTCCACATCACTGAAGACATTTTTATTTAAAGGCCACAATCCAGTAACTTTGAACCCGTTGGCTGCGATTTCGCCTGTTTGTACTTTCAAATAGGATTTGCCAAACAGCTCCACAATATCATATGGACTTAGAGGTCTGTTGTTGTCTCTAATCCACATGCGTATTTCCTCACTATAGTATGTTTTTAGAGGCCCCATGAAAGTTTTATCTAATGGCTGCAATTTATGAGTCGTATGAGGAGGTAACGAAACTATGTCCACGTTATTTTCCCTAGCAATATCTATTATATCGATATTGTGAGTATGACTATAGTGTCCGTCTAGTATCAGTAAAACCCTCGATTCAGGAGTCGGGTTGGTGTGTTGAATAAAGTGCTTGAACCAGTCTGTAAAGATGTTCATTTGTATCCACCCTGATGGGTGTGCAACTCCGACTGATCCTGGAGGACAGCCTCTCATTAGCTGAGCACTCATATTTTTTCTGGGAAAAATAATGAACGGTGGCACAAAATGACCAGTAGCATTCATGCAAACAACTATTGTCATCAGAGATCCTCTTTCTGCTGAAGTCAGTGCAGCTACCTGGCGTTTACCTTTGTGGCCGATGATTTGTGGTATCTTACTTTGTACTATTGTGAGGCCTGATTCATCCACGTTGTAAATACGATTTGGTGGATAGTTATTCTTAGCGTAAAGCTCTTCAAGGAGGTTGAAAAAGGCTTCCACTTTTTCTTTATCAAATCCAAATGCTCTGGCAAATGATGTACCAGTTGGTCTTCTTATCGAAAGTTTATCTTTATGACGATTTAAAAATAACTTTAACCACTTTTTTCCAGCCATACCTGATTCACCGAAGGGATTCTGCAAATTGTTTCGCTTTGCTAGCATGAACGCCATACGGCGAAGATCAGTTCTTGTTAAACCGTGAAACTTACTCTCCATTATTAGTATGTATTCTACTAGCTGATGTTCAAGTTCGGAGCCCAAGATAGTTTTTCGTCCTAATGTAGTAGCTGCTGCCACTTCTGGAGACTGTTCATCTTTTTGGCAGAGACGAAATAAAGTTGTCCTAGGCACTTGAAAATGCTGTGCCGCTTTCAAATACCCCATTTTCTTTTCCCGGACGAATTTTATAGCTTGTGCCATTTTTTCTTCATCCCAGGTTTTTCGTTTGGTTGATTGTGAACCGGACATTCTAAAAACAAACATTACATATATTTTTTAGCAAGCAAGTATCTATCATATGAAATATTATATCTAATTATGGAATATTCCATAATTAGACACCGACGACTGTCCATATTTGGATTTTTATACTAGTTCAAACTCTTCTAAATACATATTTTTTTAAGTCACAATATTTTGAAATTAAAAGATCACAAAATGGTGAAATAAACATAATACCGATATACTAAATAGTATAACACTTATGTATACAAACATATCAGCTGGTAATACTCATTTATTACTTACCTTTAAAATTTTCCGCACGACAACAAAACAAAACACGCCTGCCACACGTGAAGTGTTCGCGCAACTGACTCGATGGTGTGAGTGCGATAGTTAGTAGACCGAATGGAACAGAAGATGGTCGAGTGTTGCGTTTCATACTTATAGTCTTAGAGAAATGAAGGTATTCCATATTAGGATACTATTTCATATTTGGTGACTTTCCTCTAATAATAATAATATGTATAATATAAAAAAGATGGAAAAGATGGAAAAGAATAATAGGGCATCAACAAATTCGTCTAAACTAAGTATAGTACGCCATTGCAACTTCTCACCACTCTCGTTTACCTACAAACCCACTAAAGAAAGAAACCAATTCTGTCTCGAAACTCTAAAACGCAATAAACGAAATGCAAATACAAGTTCAGTTCACACGAACATACTTTATGGTATAATTGTAAGTGTACCAAATCAAACGGCAGCACTTGACAACCGTTCATACCAATGGCCGTTTTTAACAAGTGGCCATAAAACAATGAGAATAATGAACAAAAATACAAGTAGCTTTCAGCTTTGTGGCCAAAAGATGTCAGCCACAAAGGTAAAATACAATGGAACTTTATTTTCTTACATTTGTTGCTATTCTTGATTGATTCTTTTCTTTGCATTGGGTCTGGAGTGCTCTTGAAAACCGCGAGTGAAAGATTTGCACTCGAGAATTATTTCGCGGGACGGTTCCTGTGTGAAAATGTTTCTGATGACTCTGGAGATTATTTTTTAAGTTTAGTTTTTTTTTTAAGTATCTTTTCTATTTTCAGATAAAATGACGAAATAGCGGGAGACGAAATAGCGAGTATCATGCACTCCCTTACGGCTTCGTCAAGTGAGTATTTTCTTATTTGTTATTTCAATAAAGAGGCTCTTTTCAGTCATTACATAGAATAGAATAATTTATTTGTGAAACATAGGTTATAAGTTACATACAAAGATCTTAAAAAATAGGTAGTGCGCTATGTATTGCCAATAATGAAATACAAATACTTAATTATTGAAACCTAATAAATAAGGATTTATAATAAAATTAAAATGATAAATTTATTACATTATAATTAAATTATATAACCTAATCTAACCTATTATGTCTAACATTGGTCGCACAACTTTTTTTAATGCTCGTGTAAATCAATAGGTATATTTTAAGTGAACAGTTTAAAATATATAGGTAGGTAAGTACACCCATCTGGAATAGGTTCACGTGTGACGAGTCTACGACAAAAAGCTTGGACATTAGTAATACACATTTTATGACCATCTAGCCTCCCATCCATCCATCGTTAATTAGCAGCGAACGAGATGACGTGTCCGGGCCAATTTGTCCCATCCGCGGTATTCCCACGAGGTGCGTGTGCGCATCTGCCGGTTTCACTCCCCCACCCCGCGAACTGACACAGTACTTACTGATACCATTTATTAGCTTGTTTGGAAATTGGACTAATATTTAGAGGAGAACTTTGAGGAGTATTTTGTTTATAGATTTCCATTTTTGTATTAATAATTATATCTATTTGGTGGTAAAATCACTTAAGTGTTAAAGTTATCGGCAGTGTCAGCAATGTTTGTGAATTCGAAGATGTTTGATTTTTATTAGGATACAAATCATCATTAAAAAAAAAACTTAATTGCAACATTTAAATAAAAAAATTATACCTAAGGTACACAGAGACGAAACCAGTGAATGTTCTAGTAATAGGTACTAAAGAAACCTATGTTATGTCCTCCTTCCTTCGACATCTTTTACCAAAGTCATCCTTCTAACAAAATAATACAATGATTACTTAATAGCATCCGTTACAAACAATGATCACATATCAAATTCACAAATAGGGTTCGCATTACTCTCAAAAGTCACACCAAAATTGATGTGGGAACTCCACTGCCAGATAGTTCAAATAAATTGTAATTTAAATAACATTCTTGATTAATAATCGTGCGTTTGTTTTGACCCTAAGCTATCGGAGTCACGCCATGTCATGGGATCGGTCCATTTGACACAGGTGGGCGTTCGCACGGTTGATAAAAATCGTTATGGATGATTCGGAAGCGATAGGCCTAATAACATGTCTGGTCACAACTACCGTTAATAAAAATAAAAACTTTTTACCGGTTTGAATTGACCATTCATTGAATTTGCCGCAAATTATCGATACCGCGTTTTGGTTAGAAATGTTTGTTTGATAGGGGGTTTTAAGGACGTCGATAAATTATGAGAAGTGTTGCTTATAATTGTAATTATTTACTTGTTAATACGTAGGTACAAATTTAAGGATTGTATCTTACACACAAATTATAAATGAACACAAATCGATTTCCGTTGAAATAAATATTGGCAGTTTATTTAAAATCTATTTCCAAACCTCTTCAACAGCTATCAAGTGCTTGAGAAACACAAATAAATCGAAAATCGACAAAAAAAACAAAGCCGTGCCTCTTTCCACAGCTTTTATTATTAAGTTGTCTTTGTATGAGAACGTATAATTATCTATCTCGGCCGTTTTATTCCCGCTCTCGATGTGCATTGTTTAGCCCGTTTTTACCGAACACTCGACACCGCGCTTCCTGTATCGCAAGTGTATTCACGTATTGAATAACTAATGGAATGTCTTATTCAGTTTGCCTTTATGCCTTTTCGACTGGTCGCTTTTGGGCGGCGAACAGAAATGGCGTCTTGTCTTCGCGGTCGTGGGATCAGACAGTGTTTTGTGTTGAGTTTAGGGTACCGTAGAGAAGGGTAATGTTTAAATAATTTATGTTTTTGACTTGAACTGCGTGTAGACAGAGACAGTTGTAGTAATCGTTTGATTATCAAATAATCTTGTCTGGGTTTTCTCGCTTAGTCACCTAGCCTAGCTACTTTGAGATAAAAATACCTCAATGCACAATTAGGTACCTAAGTAACCTACTGAAGCAGGCTTGAACAACAAACTACTTACTTTGGGTATGTTCTTTTGAATAATAGCTATATGTAACGAGATGTCTGGGAAATTGAAGACCAATCATACAATCAGCTCCCATTCTTCGAGAAACCCCAAGGTCTACGGTTTTTCTGAAGTCCAAGTATTATTTTATCAATAGTAAAATATGGTAAAACTTAATTCAACACTGCATTAGAAAAAATAAAAATTGTTTTACTGTCACAGAAACACATTCTTAAGTTTAAAAAAAGATTTAGTTATTTATGATATTATTTTAGTAAAATAAAAGAAATATATAATTACAAACTCCGAGCCGAATTAGGTACTCAACCTATTAGTAAGTTAATTATTTTTATTTATTACATACCTACACATAAAACTAAACAAAATGAATAGAACTTATATTTTCTGTACAATCCTAACTCCAAAAAGGCCTCGATTTTCGACGGAACCCACGTACAAAATAATCCAACATTGCAAGCAGCTAGCGTGCCAACGTTTTACAAAACTGACGTGAATGGCAGCACCGGTTGTCTTTCGTACTTACCGGCAGAGTCCATTCACATCAATAAAATTATGCCTTTAACTGTGTTCAGAAAATATTTTGACATGAAGATTTCTATCCTTTGCTCTTGTCGTTTTAAAAGAGAGAGAAGAAAAATACTGCATTTTTACGTATTGAGAAATGTTATGTATTATGTATCTACACATGTCCTAACTAAAGTCGCTTTTCGTGTCTGTCTGTATGGCCACGTTGTTCTTCTATACTGGGCAACGGTTTTTATGCGATTTCACCATCATTTAGAGTTTATTACGGAAAGGTTTATGTGTAATAAATTAATATTAAACTTGCGTATGCCTAAGATAATGAAATCTCGATATTTTGTCAAGTCGTTAAACCGTATAATGCAGAGGCGGGTCGCTATGTGGTACTTAGAAAATGAAGAATCAAGTAAGTACGCGGTTCTAATGCTACGGCTAGACTGTTATCGCAATAACGCTACACTTTGCGCGGTCTCTGTTGTACAGCGAGACGTCGAGCGGTGTGGGAAAGGGATAGCGTGAAGTGTAGTTCGAGTTATCGCGACAGTGTAGCCGTAGCATAAGAAGATACTGACTACGATTACTTAGTGCGTAGACAAAGCGAGCGTAGCTTCGTAGCGCTACGAAGTCTACGAACGTAGCAGTCTATCTCTACCTTCATAATACCTAAGCATCGCGGCGGGTATTATTAATATAGGTAGCCCTCACCGTATTACGGGCGAAGCGCTAAGGTAGCCCACGAAATTCAAATTTTCTTACGATTTTTGCAATTTGCAGCTACTGAGCTGAAGTGAAGTGAAGTGTCTGGATAACAAATATGTATTAATTACATAACTTTATTCATTAGATTCTGTAATACAACTTCAAAGTTAGTATAATCCTCAAATGTTAAGATTTCATGAAATAGTCATTCAATAGGATTACCTACTTGGTCTTAGAGAATTGTATTGATGACTTTTATGATTATAATTCTGTAAATATATATTTGTTACGGTCGCGAATCATAATTTAATCAACATACAACCTAATACTGACTTGCAAATTGCAAAAAAACGTTCGCGGGCTACCCTGGCGTTTTCGCCTTAACAGTTCAAGATTCGATTTGAGCATTACGCTACAATACTACCTCACTAACTGACGAGCACTCGTCACTGCCGCTAGGTTAGGGCCCGGTCACACGTGCCACAAACACACCACAACCGCAAAGCAACGGCACCACAAGGGGGGTGCTAATTTGTATGAAAATTAATAGTCTACTCACACGGACTACATTTGGCGACATTTGACTGTCACAATGTTACGTCGACGTCAGGGCTCCCACACTAAACTGGGAATTCGCATCGCATCGTAGCTTTGTCAAAATTTGAATTTACTTAAACTAATTTAAACGAGTGAACATTGCGCAAGCGAACGAAAACTTAATTGCGTGCAATTGTTTTGCGCACTCATTCAAACATTGATGATTCGTCACTAGACTGTAAAAGGCCGGGTGTCGATAAATTATGCCTCCCCCCGGGGGCGGGGCCTCAGACAGAGTCGGTGCTCAATCATAGCTCAATCGGAGGCCACGCACTGTGTGCTGATAGTTAACTTTGATTTATTAGTGGGTGGCAGCTTTTGTTATACAACTCACAAGGGCACATAGCTTTGGGACTAATGGAATACATAATGTATTCATACATACAGAAGAAGAGATCCGAGTGGTTAACTTTTTATCGGATCATTATTTCTGTGTATACTTGCCAGAGCAAAAAGCTTAAACATAAACGGTTCATGAAAGTGTCAAACTTGCACCATAAATGAACATCGGCGCTTCGATCGAAATTATGTAATTCCATTAATCGAAGTGCGCCGTATCTGTCTCTTGTGTACTTACTAGATGACTTTATAAATGCGACAGTGAACGGAGTTCTCGTAGCTGAATTATGGGCGTTCCATTTTTGAACTTTTTGCCATCGCGATCGATACGCTAAGAAGAAGTTTAATCAAATCAATATTTGTTGCACCAGGCCGTATCCTATACGACGTGCCGTGTGCCGTCTGCCGGGATCACTCATCGGGGAAGCACTATGGCGTCTTCGCGTGTGACGGCTGCGCAGGATTCTTCAAGCGATCCGTGCGACGCGACCGCCGGTACACTTGCAAGGCACGTGTCACGGGTGGGTGCCTCGTCGACAAGGCACATCGGAACCAGTGCAGAGCGTGTCGCCTCGAGAAATGTCTGAAATCTGGCATGAATAAAGACGGTGAGTTTAGAGCGTATTGGGGGAACATAATGTCATAAGCGTTTTTTCTATGACTTTTTAACTAACATGCTGGACGTCTTTCGGCTGAAATGATGATGATGATGATTCTGCTTAGATGGAGAGTCACCGGTGTGTTAGTAAGAATATAGGTACCTACCTACCTACGTAAGTTTATTTCTAACTGGCTCAGATTTTCGTAATAAATGAGATAGTTTTAAATTGTTTTCATGTAACATTTATTCCTGTTAAAA
This sequence comes from Fissipunctia ypsillon, assembly GCA_947568875.1. Classification (NCBI taxonomy): domain Eukaryota; kingdom Metazoa; phylum Arthropoda; class Insecta; order Lepidoptera; family Noctuidae; genus Fissipunctia; species Fissipunctia ypsillon. Next base: position 30,651,281 of record OX387643.1, read on the forward strand.
TCGATAGAGTGTTTTAACAAAACAAGGCAGTAAGTAGGTACTTACATTTACATAGACAAAACTGCAAGCCTGGTGCAAGTAAATGTTGCAACTAACTTTTTACGAGTATAACTTTCTTTACAGCTGTCCAACATGAAAGGGGTCCCCGAAACTCAACTATTCGTCGTCAAATGGCGTTGTTTATGCAAGACTCTCCGCCTCGCCCTGACGTTGGAGGACCTGTCCCACCACCATTGAACCTAACTTTGCCGAAGCTCAACCTAATACCACCGCCAATGCCAATGTATAACTCTTACAGTTATCCCATGCTCTTTGATCCTCCGGTGCCTCCTCAGCCTTTGCCCCCCTCGCCTGTTCTGAGCCCGATTCTCTTAACTCCCGCGTCAATCTGCGAAGCGGCTGCCCGACTGCTTTTCATGAACGTTAGGTGGACCACAAACATTCCGGCAATCGCCAACCTTTCCCTGGACGACCGACTCATCCTTATAGAAGAATCCTGGAAAAAACTCTTCATTCTTGGAGCTGCACAATTTCTATACCCGATAGATTTAAACGTGTTAATAGATAGAAATATTTCAATTGTAGATAATAATAAAAAAGAAGCTGAAATTTTTGAATCGGCTCTAATAGAGATTTGTAAAGTGAATCCGGATGCCAATGAATATGCGTGTCTGCGGGCGATCTTCCTGTTCAAGACATGTTTGGACAAGGATGGGCGGCGCAGCCCTAACAGCATGGACACAGAGAACAGAAAACTACATAATGCTGCCGCCGTCGCTGCCCTGCATGACCAATCGATGTACATGTTGACGGAGGTAAGAACAGTTTGGATGAACATTACCTTAAAGTAGAAGAAGTTATTGATACTTCAAGTTCCTTGACTTTCAAAAGAAGAATTGAATAAACGTAATATTAAATAGCAGAAATACAAAAGTTTCAGACGTTAAGCCCTTAGATTTGCGGGATGTTCGAAAGAGTTACCGTGGCCCCGGCACAGGCAACAGAAGGAACACTGGTGGGTTTTAGTCAGTAAAAGTCTGACACGCCCTCCCGCTCCGCCCAGAGCGGGAGAAGTCATTTGATGATATCCCATCCACAAAAAAAAAAAAAAAAAAAAAAGCCCTTAAAAGATCAAGAAGTACCATTACTCTTCTTCAATCTCAACCTAAAACACTAACAAACGTTTTTATTTCCAGTATTGTCGTCGCACGTACCCGCTGCAGCTGAACAGGGCCTGCAGACTACAGAATCTGCTGCCCATCATCAGAAGCGTGCCCAGCTCTGCTATCATTGGGCTTTTCTTTAGAGCCACAGTTGGAGATACACCCATGGAGCGTATACTTACCGATATGTACACAAGCGGCAAAGAACAATAGCGGAAACCTCTTCGAATAGGTCTGTTGTATTCTGGGGGCTTACCTTACCATACACTTTTATTCTGCAAGTCAATAATGACAAGCAGTGAACTGATACTGAACCTTACCTATGTCGCTATGTTAATCTATGTAAAATTTCTACATATTATATCATTCTGTAAATATGGTGTACATAACAAAGAATATTGTATTATAAGCTATATTCCAAAAAGATGTATACACGGAAAAAGGAACCATTTTATTGTCTACAACTATTGTTCCATAACTTTTTATCCATAGTCCTGGTTAGTATACAATTAATTTTACCAAAACAAAGTAAAAATTTGGTCCCAAAACAAGGTAATCTACACAAGTCTCACAAATATGTATACAGTAAACATTCAATAATGAGGCTAACAATCTAAAAGTTAATTTAAGTTCAGAAGTTCAACTTCGGGTCGGGGTATTAGAAATAATTATTTAGTCGAAAATGCGATGTCATACACAACTGCCATTTACTCAAACGCGTCAGACTGACATATGTATTATTATTGTTATGACAACGATCACATCATAAGGTCACCGGGAGCATTTGTGTGTAATGTAACAGTTCAGATTCGAGTATTTCATCAGTGAATGCGTCCAGGCGAGCATTACTGTGCGTACTTATAATGATACAATTCATAACAATGCAGCAGTGAGTGCGGAAAAGCGAGCATTATATCTGAATCGAAGTTACATGTACGAATACTTATAGTTCGAGCGGTTACAAAAGCGAATGCTCCTTAGTCAGTGCGTCGAGCTGGCGTAGTATTGTACGCAATGCTCAAAATCCTATCATGGTATGTTAATTACGCGCGAATACCCGGCGAGTGACCACCTTAAAATGCCTAAGCAACATTCGATAAGAACATTCATGTTTTACCTATTTGTATTCCTAATCTAAAATCAAATGATACGTCAGTGACGTTATGCTTGAAATGAAAAGGACAAAATAAAATTATTGTTCTTCTAATAAAAGAAGTCAAAGACGTCTCATTCGATATAAGCCGTATGACGTTGTCAGTCTTGTTTACCTTGTTCTGGAATTATCACTGTGTACATACATACATACATAACTATGTTCGTGGTTCACATGTAACGTTCATCTCTTACTCAGTGAACACAGTTTGGGAATTACCAGGATTATTGATAACACATCCGTTGGTGTGTAGTAGGCCTACATATTTTGCGCCTTTATGAAAATGAATCATATCATACTCTAACATTCTGAAACTCTTTGATACGTATGTTACGCTACATTACAGATATAAATGTTATATTTTAACGGTATTGTTTTCGGTGTTAGATTGTGATCTCAATGTATAATCTGTGTACCATTGAAATAGTAAAATATGAAAATTAAACACTGAAAGATGTTAGTGATAGTTAATTTTTTTTTTTGTTTTTTCCAGTTTGAGTAATTTACATCAATGGACAATGATAGTAGGTATCCATGTAGAGGCTTTCGAATCAAAAACCACTTTGCAAAATTGGCCAACTCGTTTTCAAAGCCAATTAATATTTCGGCAACCGATTCACCACCTTAAACGCCCTCCATTTTGGCGCGCTTGGTGTGACGTCATAGTCTATGACAACAAACAAACAAGAAATCGAAAATACTCCTACGAAACACATTGACATTTATTTCATAGACTTTTAGGTCACATTCGCTCTGAACAATGGCGTCGCTTTCAAAATACCTGCTTGAATTTCCCACAGTTTTTTGCACTTTTTAAAAAACCTATTTCCTGCTCAAAAAGAAATAATCAAATATATTGATGGAGGCATAATTCTGAAGTAATACAGTTTATTAAAAGATATATATGACCCTTATTTGAATCACATGCATATTTCCTAATAATGAAACAAAAGACTGTACCTACTCCTCTCCTATGGGTTATGAAAACTTTATAATTACTTAACAGAGATCTGTTTATTTAAACTTTTAACCGCATTTGATGAAAAGATTATATTTTGGTACTGAAAGTCAAGTAAACCAATAAATTATACCTAACATTTAATTAATTACTATGCAATTTTGTAATACAGATATATTTATTACATAACTGTGTAGGTACCTAGGTACATCAGTTCTTATTTTTTATATAATAAGCAATCTCTGCATCTCTCAATTGCATCTTCATATGGTATTTCTAAAACTCGATGGATGTTGTAGTATTCTTATCAAATAGGTTTTTTTTTAAATAAAAATCAATGTCGTTTTCGTGTAAGTAGTTTCATATTAGTATATCCGAATTAAATGACTAGATAGATGTTCCGTTCACAGAGAGGAGGCCTGTGTCGCAGCAGTGGAAACATTATAGGCTGATTATGCTAAATATCTACTTAGATGTTAGTAGTTTTGTCGATTTTTAGGAAGCTATATGTCCAATCAGTACCTACGATGAAAAATTTTTTTTTTTTTTTAATTTGGCTTATTAACCCTTTAACTTCCGCAGTAAAGGGTTAATAAAACTATATGCTTAAACATTTACTGTTTTAGAACTGGGATCATAAAAAAAACTTAGCTTTATATGACAAATCTCGATGTATGTACTCCTAAGTAGTTATGTTCCTATGTGACTGTATGTTAAAATCTAAATTTGTCCCGCCTACATCGAAACTTCTACATTTTCTGTACGTATCTGTCTATAATTTTACGTAACACCAATATTATTACAAAAGAAAAACAATTTGGAATTGTCAAATATATATTATGTAAAGAAAAATCTAGTCAAAATTGCACATTTTCTTGAATTATACCTACATTCCTCAAAGCATTCCGTGTACTTAAATGTTGTAAAATATTAGTATTGTGTTATATAATATTAGTATTGTGTACTTTTAATTTTTAGTTAGGTATAACTAGCAAAATTGCGACCAACATTATGATATTACTAGCTGTGCCCCGCGACTTCCCCCTCCCCCTCACTGCCACCCCCCCACCCCGCGACTTTTGTGTTCGCGTGGAAGTCGAAAGATACACAATATACTAAAATAACAGCCACATTTTAATAAAACTCCCTCGTCCCCCGACCCGTCACGTTGCATCGCTCGCCCCGTCGCGTTGCATCGCGCACCCGCGCTATTTCTTAGTTTTCGCTTAGTGTTCCTTCTGACTTTCTGATTCACGAATGACAGCCGAGACCAACCACGGCAAGCGTAGCTTAACCTGATCGATCGATCCGTGCGGCTGTTATTACTTAGCCAGAGGCGTTAATATTAATAAATATTAATATCAAATTTATGTTTAGTGTATTATGTATTACATAAATATATTTATAAGTGTTACTATGAATAACTAACTCGTATGTCCCATGCAAGCTTTAAAATAAATGCATATATATTAGTACCTAATTGTGGTTTTAGTTATTCCCATTAGCCGCCAAACAAAAAGTAAATGTTTCGTATTTACAAAATGCATAAATATTTCAAAATGCATATTTATTTATTTTATTATTTTATAGAATGAAAAAAAGAAAAGTTGGAATGCTCCTATATTGCCACCAATATTGAATGTAGCCAATTATATTGTTCGTGTTTTGATAAACTACTACTTAATATAAACAAAAAAATAATAATTATAGCTTTTAAAACTCGGTGACTACACTCGATTGTATTGTCGCACACAGTTGAGTGCGGCGCGCGGCGGCGCGGCGGCGCGGCGCCAAATGGTGCTGAAATAATGACTTTTTCTTCAAGTCAAAATGTATGGAAATACGTGAACGTTATAACGTTATCGTGGTATTTCTTCCCTCTGTTATCGTGATTCTGTGGACGTCCACGATAATACCGTCAAGTTGTATTTTATAAAAAAGCCCAATGCTACCTATATAACCCACACACAGTAGGTACTTACCTACAAAAGCGTAACTTCGGGGAAGGTACGCTTTTGGTGGAACCTAAGTATAAAAACTGGGGGACTACTCCGAAGCGTAAATCCGAAGTACTCGTATCGCCCGAATGTTCGGTCTACTACACTCCATTCTATTTCGTTCCGTCGGTTTGGATCCAACCGATCCAACAAACAGTAGTTTTACATTGTTAAGTTTTCTTATAATCCTTAAAACGGAACTACTAAGCTACTATTTTCCGTTTTAATGATTATAGTAAAACTTAATAATGTAAAACTACTGTTTGTAATAATAATCACGTATAGTCTTGTGGAGCACAACGTGACATACTTATTTTCTGCATTTTCATTCCAAAATAAAAAAAATAACCAAACAAACGATGAGGCCGCCACTGCGCGCGCGGTGTCGTCTTAAAGAGTAGAGAATACCTACTTGAAAGACTAGCATTATGATATTATTATATACCTCAAAATTATAATTAGGTTCTACAATATTCAATCATGAAAATTCCGAAGTGATCATCGACTTATGTCGCTAACTGTACTATCCGAAACCGAGATGTAGAATGTCCTTTAGCTCAATCAATCAAGATGAGACATGCCGTAGAGCCGTACCTACCTACTTACCTATTAAAGTGAAAGTCAAGTGATCTAGTCGAACAGAATTATTGTTCGATGATTAATTATTATCAGAGGTCGGAATTAGGTAGAGTTATTTATGTACTTACACTGATTTCATACAGCGAAAGAATAAAGTGGATACTTCAAATCTTAGTGGTACCTACTTTGATTGAATCGGACAAGGAAAATGATTCTCATGGGCCGTTTGAATAAGCAAACCCTCACGAGTCTAGGCTAGAAGCAAAAGTATTTTCTTATTTATAAAAAAGGCGAGGTATAAGTATGAGAATTTGCTTAAGACTATTAATAATTTGTATTGTGAATTTATGTAAATAACAATACAAATTGTGTGTTAATTATCTTTGTTTTATTAGTCTGTCTATCTCTGAGGTTTTTATTATTATTTATTTGTAATATTGTTGGCCACACGGGATTGTCCATTAGAAATCCCGGGAAGATCTATATTAATATCAACATTTCGATGCAAGTATATAAATAATTCTACCTAATTCCGACCTCTGTTGATTATGTAGTAGGGATGATGCCTGGGTAAAAAAAGAAATTCTATTTAGTCCGTCAGACAGATAATAAATAGTACATTATGATACAAGTGGGCTATGTTGGTTTTTACACTCGAGGTGGTATTATTCGCGCGAGCCGTAGGCGAACGCGATAAGGGAGCAGAGTGTGTACTTAATTATCAATGCACACGCGTTTCATACGAACGACATATTTCAATACACTTGCGAGGCAAAATAAATAAAGTTTCATAAAACTACTGTAAAAAATATGAAATATGGCACGCGGATTCCTTTTATCGCGGTGTCTTCGCGGGTTGAAGGAGAGGCAAAGGCACGAAGCCGTCGAATAGTCTAATATTAGGTATTAAAAGCATCAAAACTGAATATTTTGTATGTTATTTGGATGTAGAACACGAAAGAATATTATTTTTTTGACAAAAATAAATAATTTCATGAAATATTATGGTAATACTTATTTATGTACACAGTAGGTATAAAAAGGCAAAAGATCTTTTTGATGAGATTAAAAAAGCGCACATCTTCGAAAATAGTTACTTACCTATCTGTGGCACACATTATCGCACTAGTGTGGTAATATAAAGTAAAAAGCATGCATGTTTAATACACTGCATTATGAACCTTAAGAGCCACATTACGAGCAAGTACCTATGTTTAAAAAAATATTAGACACGTATTTTTTGCTTTGTCTAAATAAAAAATTAAAAAACTTAGATAAAACGTATTAAAGTTGGGGGCTACGTCACAACTAAGTATAAGTTCCAGCAAGGCGTGACATCATGCCAAATTATATCTCTATGCAGCGCCGTAACCGATTAGGTACGTGAAAGAAGAAAAAATACGTTTCTAATATTACTTTTTAATAATCTACCTGATGGACAAAAAATTTTTTAGTCATCATCCCTATTGTTTGCCCTATCGTCTAAATCCAAAGACCTTATACTTAAAAATTTTGAACAAACCAACAAGCTAATGAAATGCCCAACTTAGCTCGCACTACATAGATATGTACCTACTTAGATCAATAATAATGATGTGCCCCCATGACAATAAGACGGACAAACAGACGAACTACACCACGTCAGCGGCATGTGTGTATTATTGTGCCCAAATCCACGATTAATCTCAAACTTTTATGAGCTTTTGTTCACTCCCTATTGAGGATTTTTTGTGGGCTCATCCCATCAACAAAAGAACCCCCCGTCTGCGCAAATTACAACCTTAACTAACAACAGTTAGAGTTTAGTTTTGTATTAAATGAAAATTCAGCTGCACACCAGCAATTTTGAGCCTTCAGTTCCAAAACATTAAACCCACATTGTATTGGCAGGCCTGTGCTGCATGCGCGCATTAACTTTTAAAGTTTATAGATTTTCGGTCGCGTCAATCTGTGTATTGTCATATCAGACATAATAGCTATCCCATCCTCGCGGATTTATTGGTTGAAACCCGATGACAGTTGCTACGGTTTTTGACAAATTTGTTTCTGCATCTCTTTCGCACGAGGGGGCATTTCAGTTTGAGAGAGGGATGGGGACAGAATAATGTCGAAATGAAAGACCTACTTAGGGAAATATGGCTGTTATTGAGTGAATTTAATGAAGTATAATAGGGTGACAGTCCTTTATGTCTGTGTCACCGTCAGGGTACGTGACAATATTTCTGAATGTGACTTATTGTCGTCGGTTAATGCGCCCCAAATATCTTGTAACCAATTTTATGAGTCACTTTTTTGACGCTTTGGGTTGCTCTTGATGCAGAATTAAACTACTGAGACCTTCCTATATGTAAATATAACATTCTATTGATAAACGTTTTGGGGTTTAGCTTCCGAATTTTAATGCAAGCGAATGACTCTGTTGCTATTCAGGCAGATGTTCCCATACCAGACTAAATTAATAATAAGTACTGGTTTACACTAGGCCGCAAATATTAGCATGAGGTCCAAAAACGCCAGTAGCGGGCCTACTTAGGTTCTTTAAAAAAAATAAAATGGCACTAGTGCTTAGACATAATCGAGTACCCACCTAATACCTACCCCTGATGGCACCATCTTTGGAGAGTTAGATAATGGATATTTAGCTAATGTTTTTGGATGACGAAGTAGGTAAAACTTCGATGGAAAGTCTTCGAGGAAACGTCGTTCAAAATCGAAATATTTTATTACACATAAACCTACATGGGCACTTATGAAACGTCAGAAGCTAGGTGCACGGTTCTAGTTGGTTGTTTCCTATATGAAGATGAAACGGCAAGAAACTCCACGGTTTAGGTACCTACTCTTTTAAAAATAATTGACTTACAAAATGTTTCCAAATTACAGTGTCGAAGTCTAGAAGTATTAAACTCGTTTAGTGTCTCCACGAGTGGCGATACTGGGTTAGTGGGTTGAAATTGTTTAGGTGATATATTTTAGATATAGGTACAGGATATGTTTAAAAGGAGTGGGTATATTTCAGGAGGTAATCAGGTGCATAAAACTGGCCAACTTTCCCCAAGGAACATATGTTGAAATCTTAAAATTGAAAATCGACTCTTCATACAGTGACTGACTGGTCACGCCACTTATGTTTGTATGAGAAGTTGAATTTTATTTTTTAGATTTCGACCTCTGTTATATATGGGGAAAGTTGTTCAGTTTTATGCACCTGATTACTTAACGCATAACCGCACCTGAATATCCGCACTCCTTTTAAAATTATCCTGTATATGTAGGTACTTATCTACCGTTCGAATCGTTCGATACCTACACCCTGACGATCAGCCTCGCTTCTACATTGCTAACTAGCTAATATTTTAAAAACAGATATGCTTATCTCAAGACATTTGACAAGAAAATCACCATGATGGGTTCAGGGGGCTAACAACCAATTATTTTAATCTTACTTCAGTGTGAGAAAGCGATGGAGCTATGCAGGACGTATACCTCCATCTCTTTCTCACACCAAATGACTTCTCCTGCTCTGGGCGGAGCGGGAGGGCGTGTCAGACTTTTACTTACTAAAACCCACCCGTGTTCCTTAATTGCTTGTGCCGGGACCACGGTAACTCTTTCGAACATCCCGTAACCCTAGCTGGCATCGGCCCTAGCGGACCCCGTCAATAGTGCTGACATCTCTTTGAGGCGCGCGTGGAACACAGCGCGCCCGTCGACCCAGGGTCCTTACCGGACGGCAAGCTACCCATTGCTCGCCGTCCGCAAGTCACCCCCTGCCATTTCATTTGTGTATTGTATATAAAATATTGGTCAGGCAGGGGCCATAGTCTTTTCAATGTTCTAGGTAACTAGTCCACAGCTACCCAAACCCATAGCCCGATATGTTTTGTTTCCATGTTCTGCAATAGTCCTGCACCAACCACGGGTTGTCCATGGGTGTACTTGCATAGTGCATACAGGGATAATCGTCGGTTGGTGCCTCCTCTTAATTTAAAATTGTCTAAGGGGCCTCTGCGAGTTAGCTTCGGCCCCTCGTACGCCTTCCAAAGGCCCGGGACCCCCTGTCCCGAGATATGTCAAAAACATGTTAAAATAACAATAAATATGTCGGAAATACGTTGGTCATCGTTTGACTAATCGGGACACCAGCGCCACCAAGCGGCGCTCGACAGAGTCTACAACATAACGCTCGTCGACCGGAGTTATCAGAGTTTGTCGGTGGCTGTCGAGCAGTGAATACGTTTAGAAACTGTCCCGCGTTCCGTATAGTTGTGTCGTGTACCTAACTACCTATTAGTATGTGAATAATTAGTGTGATTAATTTGAACGTAAATTATAACTGTAAACGATTTTTCTATTGCGCAATAACCAACACTACCCATAACACGCCCACAGTAGTTAAAATATGGCTGACGATAACTAGAGACATGGTCTTCTCCGTCAAGTATAATAAAAAGCTTTTATTGATTCCTTACAATTACAATGCATACATTATTACTTTCAAAATACATTTCAATTTAAATATAATAAAATCACAAACTATTGTTTATTTAATACTAATATGATATCACAACTCGGTATACATTTCAATTTAATTATAATAAAATTATTGTTTACTTAATACTAATATCACAACTCCGTTATTATAGTAAATCAAAATTAATTAATTTCATACTTCATTCCAATCAAAATTTGAATAAATATTGGGTTGTGTGTTTAGTGTGAAGAACAATGTCAGAAATAAATAATTGTAAAATCAAATAAAATATTGATTGATTAGCAATTATTATTGTGTTATGTGATACATTCATAATGGTTAAGTAATAGTATTAGGTACCTAATTAATTTGTTATTTCATTAAGGACCGCCTAGTGCGGTAAAAGCCACAGCTCCCCCATCTGTCTCCATCTTATTCTATCTCTAGCTAGTCTGCTCCATGTTTTTCCTATTATGCCTGATATGTCGTCACTCCATCTCTTGTTGGGTCTCCCACGTTTTCGCTTTTTGTTGATAGGATTCCAGTTTGTTATGGTTTGGGTCCATCTGTCATCGCTAACTCTTTGTAAATGTCCAGCCCATTTCCATTTTAGGGTGTTTGTTTGATTACTTCTTTAGCCTTGGTTTCGTGTCGTGTTCAGCTGTTTCTGACTCTATCTCTTAGCTTATGGCCCATGTAGCTTCTCTCTATTGCTCTCTGGCAAACTTTTAATTTTTGTAGAGATTTTTTTTGTTGGAGGCCATGTTTGGCAGGCGTATGTTAGACACGGCATCAAACAGATCTCCATAGCTTTTGTCTTTAAAGTTAGTAGGAAGTGTACTCTTGTAGATTTCTTACATAGCCCAGTACTTACTCCATGTGTTCTTTACTCTTCTGTCTTTTTCGGAAATAGTAATAGAGGCCACAATATTACTGCAAATATTTGTGCCACGTAAAATAACCCACAACTCCATGCAATGGGGCTTGAGCTGCTCGAGACATCTTTCGTCTCGCGCTTCCCGTCTTTGCACCATTAAACCCCATACATTTTCTATAGATTTTAAATCAGGGGATCGCACTGACCACCGAATGCTTACGAAACCACTCACGAACAATACTGGCACGATGTATCGGACAATTGTCTTGAACCAAATAAAATTCACCAATTTCATCTACTGGATAAACATTGCGAACACTAGGTAGCTTTATATCGCTCAAAACCTCGACGTAATTGGAGCTGTTGGCCCGCGTCGGTATAAATGCCAACTCACCCGGCCTTGAGTACTAATCCACCCCCACATACCTACATAACATAAACATAACATTACGCCTTGTTTCCCCGAAGGGTTAGGCAGAGGTGTACCTACCTATAGTAACACTCACATTTCGCCAGTCATGTTCACACTAATTCTTCCTGACTCCGTATTATCTATCTATATATATATATATATATATATATATATATATAAGGAGAAACTGACTGACTGACTGACTGACTGACTGACATATCAACGCACAGCCGAAACTACTGGGACTAGGAACGTGAAATTTTGCATACGGCTTCCTTTTATAATGTAGGGGAGCACTAAGAAGGGGTTTTTGGAAATTCGACCTTTAAGGGGATGAAAACGGGGTATTTCGTTTGTATGAAAAATCTTATTCCTTTAGTTAATAAACTTGAAACTTGGCCCAAATACTTATCTTAAAAAGTTATGAACTTTGTAATTATTGGTTTTTCTAAACTACCCCCACGAGGGGGATTGGGGGCTGTCAAAAAATGTATGGAAGAATTTTAACACGCAGTCCGATTAACTCGAAACTCAGTATTTATACTAAAGTCCAAAAATAAAGAATAACATGTATCTAGGTTTTTCGAAAATCTACCCCTAACGGGGTGAAAAGGGGCTGTCAATATTACAGGGGAGAATTTTACTGCGTAGCTTGATTAACTCGAAAATTGGTACGAATAATTTTTGAGTCAAGGTTTGGAAATACCCTAAACGATTTTTTTAAATTCCACCCCTGTGGGGGTGAAAACCGGGGATATAGTTTAGATGAAAAATCTTATTCAATTGGTTAATAAACTTGAAACTTGGCACGAATATTTGCCTAAATAAGCACTAAAGTTTCTTACTATTGGTTTTTCAAAACTACCCCTGACGGGGTGAGAAAGGGTAATTAGATTTTTAAGAGGAGGATTTTACTGTGTGGCTTGATTAACTCAAAAATTGGTATAAGAAATCTTTGATTTCAGTTATGGAAAAATCCGAAACGATTTTTCGAAATTCTACCCCTGTGGGGGTGAAAAGAGGGGATACAGATTATATGAAAAATCTTATTCCTTTGGTTAATACACTTGATACATGGCAATATTTGCCTCAGGAAATAATATAAATTGTCACTCTTAGTTTTTTAAAACAAGTAAGGAACACTAGGACCGTAAGAACAGTAAGGAAAAATTTTAACGCGCTGTCATATTAACTCGAAACTCGGTACTAATACTTTTTCGGAAGTTAGTGTCTTTGGATCTGTATTTTAGGTTTTTGCCACTGACTTCCAAAAGTAAAGTTATTTTTCACTTTGTAGTGTTTGTTTTGGAAATCGGTTGTTTTTATTGTTCACTTTTTAGTGGGTTTGTTCGTAATTTATCTGAGTTACAATAGCCTAATGACAACTGCTCATCACGTTTTACAAAACATTGCTTTTCCCGAAGCAGGAACGTTAATTGTTGAGGAGTTCTCTTGGTACTTCACCAACAGCTCCACTTCATCATATGCATGGTGACAAGCTTCTATTGCTTAGCAATAATTTTAAAGTAATGCAATCGCAACCCGTGAAATACTTATTATTGAGTTGTTCCAGTGGCCATCTTACCATCTGTGGTCTTCGTCATCAGTTCCACTTCACCAAATGTTGCTTTCAGAGAGGAAATGTACAAGTTACTATAAAAAATACCAAAATCGCTATAGGTGCGCCTATATTGAAGAGTTCCCTCAATTTCTCTAGGATCCCATCATCAGATCCTGACCTGATGACAATGGGACCACCTGGAAAGTATACCCTTTGAAACAAAAAAAGAATTTTCCAAATCGGTCCAGCCGTCTTCGAGTAATCGGGGAACCATAAAAAAAAAAGATTCCGAAGTACTGAGAACCTCCTCCTGTTTTGAAGTCGATTAAAAATAATTTATAGCCAGAGTGCATCTCATGACATTTCCAATAAGCCCCAACACGGCTAGGATACATTGTTTTAGGTATTACTGTTTTGAGTTCAATGGTACCATTTTCATTAGAAGCATTTATTTAAATTTGCGTCGTCATAGTCGTTTAACTATCTTAATCAAGATATCTTATCGCCACCCGTGAAATACTTATCATTGATGAGTTCCTGTAGCCATCTGTGGTCTTCTTCATCAGTTCCACTTCACCAAATCATACTTTCTGAATACAAATGCTTGACTTGTTGACGAAAATACCAAAATCACTATGTGTTTGCCAATAATATCTGAGGATTTCCCTCAATTCCTCATGGATCCTATTATCAGAACTGGATTTGGATAAAAATGGGACCAATCTGGAAGTCCAATCCTTTCAAATTAAAAATATTTTTTAAAATCGGTTTATAAATGACGGAGTAACGGTAACAAACATTAAAAAAAAACCATACAACCGAATTGATAACCTCCTCCTTTTTTTGAAGTCGGTTAAAAATAGTAACGAAGTCAGAACTGTGCATTCCATATATTTAAAAAGAAGTGATTGAACGATTCTGTTGCGCACACTATAGTTTTTAGAATTTTTGTCCGTTTGTTGTTTGTCGGGATGTATGTTCCGGATTGGCGCAAAAACGGCTGATTGAATTTAGAGGAAATTTGGCATAAAGAGGTTTTCGAACCTGGATTAACACGTAGGGTAGGTATTAATTTGATATATTCCAACATACACGCGGGGGAAGCCGCGGGCAAAAGCTAGTCGGTTTATAAATTACGGAGTACTGAGGTAACAAACATTTAAAAAAAATATAACCGAATTGATAACCTCCTCCTTTTTTTGAAGTCGGTTAAAAATAGTAACGAAGTCAGAACTGTGCATTGCAAATATTTGAAAAGAAGTGACTGAACGCGTCTGTTGCGCACACTATTAGTTTGTTATAGAATTTTTGTCCGTTTGTTGTTTGTCGGTATGTATGTTCCGGATTGGCGCAAAAACGGTTGATTGAATTTAGAGGAAATTTGGCATACAGATGTTTTAGAACCTGGATGGGCAAACGGAGCTGTTGAACTTTCTTGCACACTACCTGACGTACATTGATTATGATGATTGATACCCGAAGCTGGAGAGAGTTCAAAGTTCAACCTTCAGCTGATGTCTAGCAAATATTCACAAAAATAAAGAATCGGCTAGGGCTAATAGTAAAGCTTCTTGACATAATAGGAAGGCTCACAAATAGAATCAAAACATAAAAACCAGCCAATTGCGTGTCGGACCACGCACACTGAAGGGTTCCGTAGTTGGGATGAGTTTATCCCTAGAACAAGAGTCTGAGCTAAGCTGCGGACGGATGGACGGACATGGCGATTCCTCGTTGACTACGGAACTCTAAAAAGACTAAACGAATATTTAAAAAAGTGTGTGTCAGCTCCGACCAGAGTAAGTATACGGAGTGTAACATAAATAAAGCACAACCTCTTAAGGAGTCATTGTACTCATCATTATGAACAACTTTAACTATGGGGCCAAACCTGAAATCGCGAAAAAAAAATCAGCTGTTCCTTACATTTATGTTCGCATAACTCGTCAAAATGTAGGGAACAGCAGACTTTTTTTTCGCGATTTCAGGTTTGGTCCCATAGTAAAAGTTGTTCATAGTGATGAGTACAATGACCCCTTAAGAGGTTGTGCTTTATTTATGTTACATCTTGTATACAACGTGGATCTGGACGTACGATATTAAATAAAAACGAGCACAGTACTAGTCCATCGAAACATTTTAAAACACGAAGATTAGTAGTTATGGAAAATTTGAAAATTCCATTATACAGACAAAATAAATAGCAGAATCAACTGCATAAAAAGTAAACACGCTTTATCTACAAAAAGTCACTGACCAAACGGTGCGGTGCGAGGCGTGGCGGAGGTGGTGTGGGGCGTAGGTATGTAGGCGCAGGCAATTTAGTCGGAGAACAATACAGACGCAGAGAACAGAATCATATGTTTTGCACAGGTTCTTGACCTTACAATGTTTGCTTATTATTTTTACGGACTCAGATCTACATCATGTTGATAAATAAGAAAATGAAAAATACTTTCCTGTGGCTAAAGTATTCATTGGATTTGATTGATATTTTGTATACGGGTAAAGAACATGATTCTCTTTACGTGGTTTAAAGGAATGTCAATCGTCCTGTTCCACCTTGTATGTTCCTTGGCTCCGACGCACGACTGGAATTTGCTCCGTGAAAGGTGCGCAAGGTAGTACAGACGCCAGCGCATCAAGATTACAATCTATCAAATTTCTTTAAATTAGATTTTCAACTTTATTGCCAAAGCGTTAGGTTCAAGGTCGATTTGGAAAATTTGACAGTTTCGGGTAGCTTGATGTACTGGCGTCTGTACGTTGCATGTGACGTTGTGACGCTTGTATTAATTTAATTCCTCATGAAATTTCCATACCCGGCATTTTATGAAAATCGATTCATAAGGAGTAAACTCCAATATCCGATAATAATTTAAAATGTCATAAAAAAAAATCATCGACGATTAAACTTGTGGTAATAGCGCCATCTATAGCTACAGCGCAGAATCTTTTTTGCCAGCCTTTCTGGGTCGAGCTAGTGACATCTGTTAATTTGGAATCAAACTACGACGTATTTCAATGTCTTGAATTTTGAAACTTTTAGAAGTTTTGAAATCATCAGCTGGTTGAAACTGCTGTAATTTAAAGAGAAGCGCTATGGTAGCCCGCGAAATTCCAATTTTCTTACGATTTTTGCAGGTCAGTATTGGGTTGTATGTGGATTAAAATATGATTCGCGACCGTAACAAATATGTATTTACAGAATTATAATCATTAGAATCAGTAATACAATTCCTCATTCTTAAAATTACTTGGTCTTAGAGAGTTGTATTGATGAATTTAATTATTATAATTCTGTAAATAGATATTTGTTACGGTCGCGAATCATATTTTAATCCACATACAACTCAATACTGACCTCCAAAAATCGTAAGAAAATTGGAATTTCGCGGGCTACCTTAGCGCTTCTCCAGTTTCAACCAGCTAAAAATCCTACATTTTATATTGTGCAGACAACCAATGTTGCCATCTTCTTTTATTTTCATTGGTTTATAAAAACGAAAATAAGTAATTACTTTCGAATAATCAATGACAGGTAAGTAGTTTATTTATTTAGACAAGATGAAAAAAAGATAAAATATTTCACTAACATCACGGTCATGGTTGTCGTAAATATTTTTCATTGTAAAGTAATTTTTATAGAATTGCTAGTGTTTCCCAAAAATAGCAATCATAATAGTCTTATTAGGTCTCAATTTTTTTTGTAAAAGCTTTTTTTTAGACAAATAACATCATTTCGTTGTTTGTGAAATCTTAGAATAAAGAACACAGATGGCGTTACTCCAAGTTTTTGGCACGTCACAATAAAATAGAGCACAGCACACATGAATAAAGCCTGAGACCTATCTGCACTTTAGTAAAATTTTATTGTCTGAGCATTAAGGTTGATAGTTCGTTATTCAAGAACTATAAAGTTCTTTTGTCGAACAGTAGGACACGAAGGCAGCAAGCTTTGGGAAATTGGGAGTATTCGTTCTTGTGCTTGTAAGTGTGTCTGTGTGCAGCAGTGCGGCAGCAAGTAGCTGTCAAATAACTACTGTATGAAAAACGAGTTCGCTTTTTCCTTTAAAAATGATTTCTGTTACGTTAATAGTTTAGCCTAGTTATGTTTGACTCTACATACCCGTATGAAATTATATTAACTTGTTATTTAACAAGCAGTACTTACGCCGACTCCGGGAACCATGGTTCAGTGTCATCCACCTTTGCAACTAGAGGAAATACCAAAAGAAGACGAAGAAAGGCTAGAGAAATTGTTTTCTAAATTAGACACTGATGGAAATGGGAAGATCGACATCCATGACCTGTCCGCCGCCCTCAAGGAGCTGGCTCCACACATCAACCGCAGTTACGCAGAGGTTAGAATGTAGACATTTCCTATAATTTTTGCTATAACGGTTTCACCTTCCGACAGTGTGTTGGATTACCTACCTGTCGACACGTAAGCCGCAATAAATCTGCTATTTCATGTCCAATACTTTTAAGGAGAATTTTTTTCCAAGCCTAATTTTTTTTTCATTACTTAAGTACTTAAAACTTCATGAACATAACCTACTTTTGTTTTACAACTTTTAGATTGGATTGGTTTTTATCCGCTTTACTTATGCATGAAAGTTAACAGTAGATTGTACAAAATTAGGTAAGATTTATAAGAAATTCAGTAAAAAAGGCAACTCCCTCATTTCTGGTTACAATTTTATTAACAAAGGTGTATTTATGCTCATATTTATTCATATTAGGTGAACCTTAACTAGTTTATGCAAAGATGTTCTAAATTTGAAAAATGTGATGGTAAAAAAACAATTGATCACTGATAAAATTATCTTGTGTCAAGATTTATTGTTATGAGTCTGATGACAATAGATAATCTCTCCTCTTCACTGGTTTCTAAAAGAAGTATTTCACAAAGCTGAATTTCATGAATTAAATTAGACCTGATTTTAATAACAATGAATAGAAAAGATCTTGATTAGAAAGGAAGTGATTTTTCTAAGAACCACACAATCTCTAACACTTTTGTTAGATTTAGTTTCTATAATGGTTTTATTTAGAGCCTGAATATTTTGTTATCACTATCTGTTATGGCACAATTTTTGTCTGCAATTCAGCAGACCTTGGTTTTATAGAAAAGAATAATTTTGACCTCTATTAGTTATTGAAATGAGGTACAAAATTGCCTTTGATAAACCACAGTAGTATTGGTGATTTATACAATTGTTCCTAATATCAGTAATGTCTAACTCTCGCTCCATATTATATAGGTTATGCATGCAAAATAAAAGTAAGAGAAAATAAAGGAGGTTTAATATCTTCCCTTTTATTTATTATGGTGTCTTTTGATCTACTGCAACACACAGTATCAAACATGTTTTTTAAACTTACCATTTAGTTAAAAACACTGTACCAAGAACCACTGCTGACCAACTTTTCAACAATCACTATGATTAATGTATCCCTTACACATATTCGGCATAATATTAATAGTAAGGGAATACCATAGTGAAGAACCTATTTTATTACCTTGTTAAAATCATTGAATTATTTTAATTGAACACCATGGCTATACATGATCAAAAGATCAGTTTAATATTTTTTTTTATCATATACCACCTTCATATGAAATAAAACTAACGGGGCTTATGGCTAAGTAATAATAGCGGGGTGGGTTGATCGATCAGGTTAACCTACGCTTGTCATAGTTGGTCCGTGGATGGGTGACCATTATACCAAGACCTCCCTGTGCCTTAGGAAGCACTTTAAGCTGTTGGTCCTCTGGGCTATCATTTGTTGTGGATCTTTGACGTCAAAAGTCTTGACAACCAATCTTACCAAGGGGTACCATATTACCCAGTAACTGGGTTGTAGAGGTCAGATAGGCAGTCACTTCATGCACTGGTATTCAGATGCATCCGGTTAGATTGGAAGCCGACCCCAACATAGTTGGGAAAAGGCTAGGCAGATGATGAAGAAAAAATACCTATGTACCTAACCGTAGATAGTATTTAAATATTAGTGTATTGTGACAATTTTATTCTTAAAGCAAACATTAATAATTAATGTTTAAATTGAACTTCCCGCACTTCAATGACTGGTCTAGTTGAGTTTCATTTCAAATACCTACATAAAGTTAGTGGCATCAGTTCACACTAGGAACATGTTACATCAATCTGCAAACTGAGTTATTAATTTATAATTAGTTTCACACAAATTGTAAACATTTGTACAAAACTATCCATTTACACAAGGACTGCATACCCTATCTTTTGTATAGGCAAGTACTTAATGTAAAAATGACGAAAACGATAATCTAGCTCAGTAATTAACATGCACTTTTGAAGCATGAACAAAGAATCGATTGTGAATTGTAGTAGTAATCACTCTTACTCTGTGGAAATAATTTATTACAACATTGTCATTAAAAATCCAGTATAGCGCGATTCAAACTCGGGCACTAAAGGTTCTAGAGAGCAGGAACAAAAAACGTTGAACAAAGTAATTTATTCGGGATAACGCGAACCCGTTTCAGTTTCGACTTTTTAGATATTTTATTACTTGCCATGAAACAAGCATAGTAACAAGTATTCTGAGGAAATTTCAACTGGCTACCCCATAAAGATCAGACCTTCGATAGACGGCGTAGCCGCGTAAGCCTAGTAAACCGAATTACAGGCCTCCCCACGTAAGTGCCCTTATGGTACGAAGCACATAACTATTATGTAGGAGCTGCTGATATCATCTTAATCTTCGATACTCCAGTTCACACCCCCACGATCAATTTACATAAAACACACTGGTACAATAGTTTTAATTGTTCTACCTACAACGTTGCTCTAGTTAGCTTCCAACAGCTTCCCAATACAAATATGTGCGAGATGATGTAACGATGTAATTCATACAAAGCTCCATTGTGTCTTAGTCACCTCACTGATTTTATTAGTTTATATTTATGGGTCGGCAAACTTTTTAGCCCAAGGACCAGACTCACTCCTATACTAAAGATCCCAAGGGCCAGGACCTAGCTAGCTGATTATAGCAACATACTGTAGTTTTGAATTACGCACAAATTTTCGTTTTGGGACTAGTCAACAGGTAAGATATCGACGGCGTGGGCCGGATTGTTGGTGCTCGCGGGCCGGACCTAGCCCGTGGGCTGTAGTTTGGAGACCCCTAGTTTATAACATCTGTCAGCTGCCGTTAATAAGCTAGCAGATTTTTGGCATGTCTCGCAAAATTACCAAACCCTGTGGCAAATGTGTTGTTGCTAACAAATGCAGCAATGGATGGCTAAAGTCATTAAGATTAATTCTCAGTTCAAGACTTCTATTCTTTTCTTATCTTACGACTTGCTCTGGTTTTTTTCCCTATACCTACTAGCATTTTGTATTATGCGGTGTTTTCCGCCTGACCTTCAATGATCGATAATACTTATAATATTTGTTTACTGTTACAGTCATTTTAGCATAAAATATGTTAACTGACGGTCTTCCGTGTTGATGGGCCTGATAAAATAAATTGTTTTTTGTTAGAACTTAGCTGTCACCGTGAATGATGGCATTGTTTAGGTATTCAATATTGTGCATGGATGACGTGAAGCCCTGCGGTTAGCTTGGAATAAACGAGATAACTTCCCGTAAAGGCTGAAATAGACAAATAAGTATGGGAAAATACTCGTGTTTCTATATCAGGTAAATAGCAGCGTCGCGTCAATATTCGAGCCGTTCTAGGCAATGAAGTCTACAACAGACTACATTATGTCTCATGAACTCACATCTTCAAACGGATAACTTTTTTATTGCAAACTGCCTGACCGGACAGACGTTGTCATATCCAAATTTCAATACCCATAGAAAAAGCAGTTTCAGTTTTTCCGAATTTTACCAGCAACTTTTCAAATTTTTCTTTCCGTAAGAACTTCATTCGGACTACTACGAACATTTTAAAAAAAATTGCCAAATCGGTCCAGCCGTTCTGAAGTGATGCGCTATCAACGAACAGCATTTCATTTTTAGGGTTCCGTACGTCCGAATGAAAAAACGGAACCCTTACAGGATTACTCGTGTGTCTGTCTGTACGTCTCTCACAGCCAATAATGAACCGATTAAGTTAAAATTTGGTACACATCATAAAAAATTCTGTACCCCAAACACGAACGTGTAACATAAATAAATTAATTTTGAATATGGGGGCCACTTTTGGGCGGAAAATAAGAAAATTAAAAAAAAAAGTTTTGCAAACTGTATTGTGACATGTTGTATGAAAGGACTTACTGTAAGGGGTCTCAATTTTTTAATAAGTAATTTCAAAATAAATAGCTTTAAAGTGATTTATGAAAATAGATTATAATTTGCCATTCCCCCCCCCCCCGTATCTCCGTAACTACTGAGCCAAAAATTTTGAAAAAATGCAGAAAATAGTTATACATATGTACTTATAGATTATAGGAAAGCCTGTGAGAAATCAACAATGGTCTTAAAATTATATGGTAAATCTTTAAATATTGTGTGTACAAACTTACATATGCAGTTTGAATGTATGGGAGAACTCTTCTTGAGATAAATTCATCCCAACTACGGAACCTTTTATTGTGCGTGATCCGACAGTGACTGAGCCGGTTTTGTTAATTATATAAATTAGGTACGTAATTTCGTTACGCCCACACTAAAGTTGATTTAAATATCTTTCAGAAATTCCTGGCGAAATCTGGCTGGAAAGATGGCGGTGACGTCACTCTATCGGAATTTATCCACTACGTGCGTGAACATGAAAAGAACCTTAGGCTCCAATTCTCTCATCTCGACAAGAACCAAGATGGTAAATATCTTACAGTCACAATATGTTTAACGGTGCTTTATTTTAACCAAGCTGCAATCAGCACTCCCGTTTACCAAAAGTGCCGATTTTGCCCGTTTTGCCATGATTGTACATTGATTGTAGCAAACTATTAGAAAGCCATCACTTTTTCAGGACACGTTGCTATGCTAACCAGAAGAGTCGGTTGATTCAGGCCGACGATAATATATGGAGTCGTTATCTCCAATCGTTAACATTGACATTAGTAGTTTCCGCAATGCACAGACGATCGTCGATCGTTAGGTCCTTATATAACCTTTACTTCTATGTAGAAGATAGATAACGTAGCTCGCCCTAAGGCTTCGGCCTACGACGACTGTATGGATTCATACTAACATTGATCTTTTGTCTGAAATAATTTCTTTCAAGAGTTGGTTTTATTATACGCCTGAAAATCACATTTTTCAAATTCAGCTGCAGCTATTTCTGTTCGGAGCCCATTCCCAAATGACGAGCATTAACGTTTAATGAGCGTTCGACTGTTTCTGCTGGTTAGTCATGAATTAATGTTTCTAATTATGGGCGACTGTATAATCGTCATTTGTTCAAGCGGGGCACCCAGACAGTTCGCTATAGTTTCTGTACCTTTCAGAAATTTATGGATATCGCAAACGGCGACGCAGTAGTCGCGTTTTCATTTGGATGAGTGCCCATTGCGGCTGGTATGGCAGTTGTGATTCCACAGCCGTTTTGATTTCCATTTTGTACACTTTGCAGATACCGTGACATTCGTACGTCCATTAATAGAACGGATTACAATAAGTTGCATAATTATTTTGCATGCAAAATGAGCATTATGCATAGAATAAAATATGCACGCGTGGCCCATTTGACTAAGCTAGAATATTTAAGTAAATAATGGTGCCGATTCTCTTGTACACCGAACTAAACTATCACTAAAATTCCTTACTTTTGGCTTTGAGAATCCTAAAGCTATTCTGCAAAAAAATATTACTAAATTTAAAAATAATTTTGACACAATTAAATCGAATTTGACAATCGTGACTCCACGTGGTAAGTACTTGTTTGCCCTACCCCGTGATTTTTTTTGAGCCGGATGTGCGCAGGGGCGCATCCTCGGCGTGTTTTATATGGAATTTTTCACTTTTTGTATGGAAAATATGAAAAATTATTACCTAGATGTTGAGTTTTAGGAGTTTATGCGTTTTATAAAGAGGGTCGAAATTTTAATTATCTTTGCGATAGGGCACACCGTTTTCGAGATATAAGCAAAAGAAAAGAAAAAAGAGATACAGTACTGTTTTTGCACCTGAAGTCGAGTTGTTGGTGAATTTTAGTTCATGCCAACTAATTTTACTCTACACCTTTTTAATCGTGATTAAAAATAGTCAGATTTAGTTAGAAAATCTAAATTTTAGGTAAAAAACGTCAAATTCAGAATAGCAAAATTACAATTTTCACTAAACTAATAACTCAGTGCCATCTTAGTGCTATCAACACTTAAGTCAATTCAAGAATGGGAAATCGTCGTTTGACAGAAACAAACTAAATTTTTGTAATTTTTAGTCTAGTTTAGAGGCATTTGTGACAAGAGAATTGGCACCAATAATTTATTTATGGCTCAACGCTGTGTATCAGATGTCCAAGTCTATGTACACTTGTGCAGTGTTTCCTGAAGTCTTGAATTAATTATTATTACTGCAGACACGCAGCGCCTGCTGTAACAGCCATCAGTGTTAACAGACTATGACGCCCGGCGGTATGCCGACGCCTTAGTTTATACGACGGGCTCCGATGATTGCGTAGTCTAAACATATGGTTGCCGTTGTTTCACTCAATAGTTTTATACTTTATAACAATGGATATATGAAAACTGTTGCTAATCTCTCATTCGAGGTCTTAGAGATTAATAATAAAATGATAATGATTGTAATTACAGTACAATTGGCCTTGTAATCTCTAGGAGATTCCTTCCAAACTTACCCACAATGTACGAAGTTTACGTATTTAGTAATATGACCTTTTTATGGATTAATGTTCTAATATTATGTTTTTCGCTTATTTTCCAGGAAAAGTCGATCTGGAAGAACTTATATGCGCGTTCGCCGATATGGGGATTGTGGTTGGCAAAAGTGAAGCTACTAATTTGCTGAAAAGGTAAAGATACTGCCACATGTGTGTGATGGCGACATGTTATCACGATTTAAAAGCACCGCGATTACAATATTATTGAGTATTTATTTCTAGATTTTTATGGTTTGCTATAGCGATTGTCGAATATCATTTGATTTAGAAATATCCCAACTTTTAATTATTAATTTTATGTATCTTTTAACTTGCCTTTTTAATATAAACACAATAACCAAATGCACAAGGCCAGGAAACCAAACGAGTAAAAAAGCATTAAAAATAAATGTTTCAGAAAAGCTGTTTGGCCATTATTCTGGTGGTAAGTCGAAAAACCACAAGTAGTCAATGGCTTAGACTTGCTAAACATTTACGCTAAGTTCAAAACATCGTCATTACAGAGTTTATAAAGATTTATAAATTAATGACCTTCGATCGAAGCCTTCGACAGACTTATGACAGTCGTTGACATGTCATTTGAATTTCGAATGTGACGAATTTTTCATCTTATTCAGCCAATGCTATTTGTCAGTTCTATAATGTGAATACAATTTGCTTGGACAAATCCTTTGTAGTTGAGTGTTGCGTTTGACCATGCTAATTATTATCTATTTTACCTAATCCAAGCAGTTTGTACTAAAAAAAATGTTCAGAAATCACAAGCAACGACATAAAATCACAAATGCTTTACATTACGCTGCGTACATATCATATTCGCGAATGTAGGTAGGCTTTTTTCAGAGTTTCTATTTTATTTTTCATCTATCGTGTGTTTATAAAAACTTGTTTGTTTATTTATTTTCGTCTTTTTTATATCAGCTAAATTATGATTTGTGTTCGCTATCTTGTATCGATAATGTGATATAACATTATATAGGGCCACACCTTCGTCGCAGAAAATGTAAAACTAGTTCAACTGCGCTCGCACAGAATGTCGCCCGTGAGTTACTTAACACTAAAATTAGAGATAGCCTCGTTCCGCATTAATGTTTCAAACACGTGTGTTAGTACTTAATGTGCTAATTTTAGTAAAACTAATAACTATCTTAATGGCATTACAGATATTTGCCACAAAATACCTTCCACCATCATGACTATAATGTGAAACTGGGAAAAAGAATGTTACGGTTCTTTTCGGGTTCAATTTCCGATTTTATTTTTGAAAAAATAGCTCGTGTCTCGTGCAGGGCACCTTTTACCTCCACGTCTTGCATGGCTTCTCTTGCATAAATAGCTATACCTAAGTATAGTTAGGTCCTAAACTTTTGGTGAATAAGGAGCTCCAACGTTGCACACAAAGCTGTGGTGCGGTGCAACTGCAAGATCGTTATGCTTTTGTTTTAATCAATTAATTTATTTTTAGCCTGAGTGGTCCCACTGCAGGGCAAAGGCCTCCCTTTCTCCTTTCCACTCCTCTCTGTCTTAAGCTAGGATGGACCAAACCTAGATAGGATTGCTCGACGTCGAGGCAGACGCGAGGGAGAAGATGGCGAGATGAGCTTGACATCCGTCAAGCTCATCTCGCTATCTTCACCTGCGTCTGCCTCGACATCGACGGACGTTTTTGGGACCCACATGGTGGTAGGTTTGGCCCATGACTCGTTCGACATGCGGCAAACGTGTGCGGCCCAGTCCCACTTATGCTTGACTGCTTTTTGGGTGACGTCAGCGATTTGTGTTTTGGAGCACAGCACTGTGTTCCTAACACGCTCTGTTAATCTGACTCCAAGAATGCTGCGCTCCATTACTCACTGGCAAACCTCAAGCTTGAACCCCTGCTGAGCCGTTAAAGACCAGGTTTGAGCGCCGTATGTGAGGATAGGGAGTATGCTCATGTCCATTAATTTTCGTTTATGGCAAATCGGTAGGTCGCCTTTCATAAGGGTTTTCATCTACCAATAAATAGGTCTTCCCGGCGTTTTCGGTGCATCTAGCAACTTCTTTTTCTTGTCTCGCCTGGATTGAGACTATTTGGCCGAGATAGATGTATTCTGGAACATATGCAACCTCCACACCCTCTACATACAGTTTACGTTGGATGCTGTTTGTCATGAGTCTGGTCTTTGAAATGTTCATTCGAAGTCCAATCTCGAAGCTCGTCTTATTTGAGTCACTTATCATTTCGCTTAAATCAGCTGCCAAAGATGAAAATACGAGGAGGGATCAAAAAGTAGTGAGAATGAGATAGAATATAATGACTATTGATAACATAATAATTTATTTTTCTACATAGTCCCCGAGTCTCCCTACACACCGAGTCCAGCGCTTTTCCAAGGCTTCAATCCCTTTCAAAAAAAAAAGTTTTGTCGTGGTCCTGCAAAAAGCTCTCCACGGCATCCATCACCTCGTTATCGTCTTCGTACCTGTTTCCCCTTAAGTATTCTTTCAATTTGGGGAACAGATAAAAATCGCTAGGCGCCAGATCTGGTGAATAAAGGGGGTGGTCAGCCAATAAAGCCAGCTTGCTGAATGGCAGCCATCGCAACTGCCGACCTGTGCGCGGGTGCGTTGCGTAATGAAACAGCACGCCCCTTCGAAGTTTCCCTCTCCTTTTCTCTTTGATGGCATTCCTCAACTTGGGAATTAAAGCTGCATAATATTGGCCTGTAATAGTGGTTCCACGCTTCAGGTAATCAATCAACAATATCCCTTCTGAGTCCCAAAATATTGAGGCCATAACCTTGCCTTGCAATTAATTTATGTAACCAGTATGTCAAAAGATAGTCAAACAAATAGTTTTTTGACAGCTGCGCGCACAGATAACACAAATTCGGCGGCGCGCGGCGTGTGAGTCGATACCGATGGAACGCAATGTTGCCATTCTTAATATTGTACTTAAATAATCATTTTAGATTTGGATATTGTTTTTTATTTTGTTTCTTTTTTAAATTACATTGCGTGCTGCACCGGCTGACGTCATCACGTCAACGCCGGCTGTCGCTGAAAACCAGCGCTGGGGCTCTGTCTCGCATAGGGTTGCAGCATTATGCTGAGCGATGGCCGTTTTGCGTGGATGTGACGCATATTTTCCCCCAACTTGTTTCTTTTTGTGTTTGTGTTCTTTTTTTTTGCGTCATGTTTACCGCAAATAAACGTATTTTCTTTCTTCTTTTTTTTCTTTCTTTACCAGCCGATGCCACGGCACGAAACTTCTTCGAGGTCAGTGATGATGGCCGTTTCCATTGCGAAGATTGCTGTTTTGTCTCGGGATCAAAATGATGGACCCATGTTTCGTCCATTGTTACGAAACGAGACAAAAAGTTTTCAGAATCTTCTTGAAACTCGTCCAACAATATCTTCGAAATGTCAAGTCGATTTTGTTTCTGACTGTCGGTTAACATTCTCGGCACCCATCTTGCGGAGACTTTTCTCATATTCAAAGATTGTTTCAATATGGATTGAATACTTCCATATGAAATGCCCGTTTCTTGACTCTATGATGGTAACTCTTCGATCGCTCAATACAATTTTCTCGACTTTAGCAACATTTTCTTGGGTGACTGACGTCGATGGACGGCCGCAACGATGTTCGTCTTCCGTGCTCGTTCCCCCTACTCGAAATTGAGAAACCCACCTTGCGACAGTGGAATACGGCGGTGCAGACTCTCCTAATGTTGCCTCCAAATCGCAATGAATCTCTTGCGTCGTTAACTTTTTTAAACAGACGTATTTAATAACGGCTCGCACTTCGTTTTTCTCCATTTTCGAGAACACGTTCCGACACGAAGCAAACAAATGACTACATTCAGAAAAAAACAAAAGAAGAATTTTTCGAAGATTTTTTTCTTTATTAATACTACAAATATGTATCTGAGCTATGCCTGCCACTATTTATTTTTTTTATACCAAGGAGTATGTCGTTCTCACTACTTTTTGATCCCTCCTCGTAGCACGATATCGTAGGCGAAACGCAGGTTGGTCAACCTTTTTTCGCCGACAGCTATGCCTTTATTTACCCAGATGTCAGATAGGCTTTTCAAAACGTCTTCAAGGGTGGTAGTGAACAGTTAAGGGGACAGCGGGTCTCCTATTTTTTTTAAATCTTCTCTCCAAATTCTGTTTGATAGCAGCATTAGCAGCACATCCATCATAACAAAAGCCAGTTTGAAAGCCCATGCTATGGAGCTCCAAACCCCAAAGGCGCAAGGGCGTAACAACTAAATTATGGGTTTGCGTCTCACGATGTCACGAGACACCACGTTATTGAATATAGTACACACGTAGTAAGCTGTGTCATCATAAAGAGGGAATTGTAGCTTTAGAAAAGTAAATGCGAAAGACAAACGCGTCCTATAGAGTTAAAAAATGTTCACAATAGCAACCTATATTTTGTATTTACTGCTTAAGTAGTTATAAAACAGGCAATTGTATCATAGTTTACTAAAATTTTCTTAGTAACTCGTAAGTACCTACAAGACTTTTCCAGAACTTTCTCACCGACAAAGTTTTATGTTTCTCAAAATTCGATGAAAATAGTTATTTATTTCTAACTCGATGAGCGGATTTATTAGGATTTTCTAATCCTAATAAATTATTTTAAGAGTTTTAACTCTTAAATTCTAAAAAGTTAGTATGTATATTGCTTTAAAGTATTAACTTATTAAGGTGTGTTAAGCTTCTCTTTTGAATTAAATAATTGAATAATATTTAATCATTATCGTCGATTTCTAGTCCAACTATATCGGCTACACGAATGCTCAAACTCGCCGCTCATCGAGTTAGAAATAAATAAACATCTTGATCGATTTTCGAGACACATTAAAACGTTGTTGGTGAGAAAGTTCAGGAAAAGTCTTAAAGTTATTTCAAGTATCGATAATGCAAGTCATGGACATTTCCCTTTATTAATAATTAGCTGTGCCCCGCGACTTCGTTCGTGTGGATGTCGTAAGATACACAATATTCTAAAATAACAGCCATATTTTAATAAAACTCCCTCGTCCACCGACCCGTCGCCAACCGTCGCGTTGAACCCCCCGCCCGCGCTATTACTTCGTTTTCGCTTAGTGTTCTTTCTAATTTTTTTCTTTTTGTTCGGCTCCTAAGGGTCGTAGCGTGATGTTAAATAGCCTATTACTATCCTCGAGAATTGGGCTACCAAATGCAAAAAGAATTTTTGAAATCTAACTTTTTGTTCATAATTTCATGGGTTTTAGTTTCTTTGCGTGGAACCCTAATTATTTTTCTAAAATAAAAGTAGCCTAAGTTACCCGCCGTAACATCAGCTATCTGCCAGTGAAAGTCCCGTCAAAATCGGTCCAGCCGTTTCGGAGATTAGCCGGAACAAACAGACAGACAGACAAAAGTGTTGAAAATTGCTTTTTTGTTATAAGTACCGTTTACCCTTTCTTCTGCATTTAGTAAAAAGTTGTTATATTGACATTACAAACAGATACTTCAATTTTTTTATTTGTATAGATTCAAACATTAACTTACTTCCTCATTTAGGTAAGTATATATTATCTCTAATTTATTAATTTTTTGTTTACATTCAGAACCTTAATGTACACAAGCAAACGACCATTTATACTCGAATTTCATGTCATTTGGCTATTGGTGTTGCTGAAAGTACACACTTATTAGTTGTGGCCTTGAGCACTATAAGAATTGAACGCAAACTTTGTACAAATAGCTTAAAATTTCCCACACAGGCCTTGAATGTTCTTGCACATAAATAAGAATATCATTTGAATATAGACACTTATTCTATACAAATTGTTAAATTAGGGAAACCATTATTTTAACTAAAATATTATTATCATAATATGTATTTTGTAAACGATTGTTTTTATACAAATATAATTATGACACGTATTCGTTAAGGCGTCACGTTTGTCAAATTGGTTCAACAATTATCATTTCGTTAGGGAGCATTTATATTAAAGTTGCTTTTATTAGAAGTAGAGCCCTTCCTGAATGGCTGCCAAAAGACGGTAGGATTGTCGGCAGACCAACAGTCAGATGGATGGATAACATTCAGCAGATCGCGGGAAAGACCTGGTTGAGACACCCACAGACGAGGGAAGCATGGCACAAAAGTGTCGAGGCCTACACTCATTAGTGGGTGGAACAATGCTGCCAATGATGCTGATGAAGCTTCTAGCTAGAGAATATGGTCTTCTCGAGTCAGCTCACGACGTTCACGAGTCGAGCTCACAGGTCACGGATAGATAGGGGAGCATTTTATAACATTTTAAGATGAAATATGCTAACGAATTATGATTGTGTTGTTTGACATTCCAAGATTTATTTTAATTAACGTAGAATAGGAAATAGAGTAACAAAATATAACACATGGAAGCTAAACGTCATTCGTTCTTCTCCATAGGTACCTACGCTTTGGAATAGGCAACTAGCTTCATCTTTCTGACAGACCGACCTCTTGACAATTCAAAAGTGCATGTAATTAATACTTTGAGTTTGAGTTTATCGTTTTGCGTCCGCAATACTTGAAATGTGAATGTTCGAAATATTGTGAAATATTGGAAATGATTATAAAGAACATAGCACGATGCATGTGCACTTGTATGAAATATTGCACGAAATAACACAAAGCACATGAAAAATATTTTTCACGCTTAATCTAAAATAAATTGTTCAATGGTATACATAAGTGTCAATAATATTAACAAATTGTTTGTGATTCGAAGTAACAACACTTATTTACCTTTTAAATAAAACTTTTGTATCCTTACCAGCTTTCGGTGATTATAATCTGTCCAAATGGTTTAAAAACATATTATTATACTTCTAAATTAGAATATTATTTCATAATTTCAATCCATATTTAATAGCCTTTTCAGCACACATCTCCATTACATTTTTTAATAATATCTTAATAATAATAAAAAATATTTTGAACTATTTTTGCATTTACAATAGAAATAAGAATGAATACCTCTTCTTTGTTCAAAATTTGAAACAGGAGCAGCTTTCAACGTCTGTCAGTCTCCCTCACTCATTCAGTTTGTCCCCAGGATGGACCAGGATGGCAGTCTCACCATCAGCTACGACGAGTGGCGGGACTACATGCTACTGGCGCCGGACACAGACATACACTCGCTCATACATTTCTGGAGACACTCTACTGTGAGTACTAGCTTTTAAGAGTTAAAGGGCTAACCGCACACTTCCGTGCCCCCAGTCAGTGTTTCAGTACAATATGGTAAAACGTTGTAAGGCCTTGCCACGTCAGTGACACTGCATGGATGTATGTAGTTAATCTTTAAGGCCCTTTTTGGTCTGATGCACTGGTACTCAATCTAAGGGTCGCGTTGTTTACAGGTAACTTTTACGATATGCTAGCAGTATGGCCCAAGTAACAACGGTGCCCGTGAAAACAAGAGGATTGAGTATTGCTGGAATAGTTGTTTCAAATATTCATTGGTCGGACTGTTAGGCAAGACGTAAAATGTTGTGATCTCAAGAACTGTTCGTAATCTCGCAACAGAAACATAACTCATATTATTGTCCGACCAGCACCCTAATTGCGTAACGTAGCGTTATTTCCATCTATACAAGGCCAAAACGCAAGGGTGTGAAAGGAATAGTGTATAGATTGGAAATCATTTGTTTGGCTAAGGTCTTCCAATTTATGCAAGAGTAGTACGAAAATACTCGCGTATACTTCGTAGTGACCTAATTAACTACCTTATTCCATAATATACAATGCCAGTACGCATGCGGACTAATCGTGTATATGTTGCAGCCGAATTGTATGTGTGGCTTATAATGCCGAATCGGTCGCAATAATTAAGATAGGGCACTCTGAACAATTGGTTTATATAGGTTAGGTTAGAACTGTGACCAACAACGCGCGAGCCGAGCGAGCGAAGCGCGCGGTGCCGCGGGGGCGGCCGGCGAGCGCTACTTCCAAGTTGGTCGCAGTTACTTCGCTATTTAGTATTTTTAGGACTGACTCATAAAACTCTGAAAACTTTATATTAAAATTGTTTAATTACTGGTTCAATCGCGTTAGGGTAATTTTTACTCATATTACTCGTTTTATTTATTTTTGGTTCGGACGCCATTATTGTTGTTATTTATTTAATCATACACTCATAAAGTTTAAATATCATTGATTTTATTATAACTTTTGTCAGGCGTAAGTGATGTAGTTTGGAACCAAGACGCGCATCCACGTTACAAACTATAATACACGAGCAAAATATGTGTATATTGTAATCACAGATTTAAAAATTGCACTACAATGTATACGCGAGCAGTTTCCCACGGCTGCGTTTTAGCTTTGTATAAATTGGAAAGACGCAATTGCGTAACACACTATCAATCACAATCTGAATGATTTTGAAGCATATTGCTAATCCATGGCTTCATATTTATGTTCGAATTTATCTGCTCAATAACGCAATGAATGTTATCGAACTGTGAAAATGAAAACGATTCCTATTGTAAGGGTGTTACGCAATTGTCCCGCAATGTTTGAAGCCTGAGATTGGTTTTAGACCTTATAATAAGAATCAGAAATTAGAATTGAATCAAAACGGCATTATCACTTTCGCTGTATATTATGTATTAAATAGCAGGCATAATGAAATAAATTAACAACGTTTGAGAGTAACTAAATGTAAAAATAAAAAAAATACTCCCGCAAGTCTATACTACAGTAATGTCATATACATACACACGAACATATATTTATATATAGCAAAAGTATCGTGACGGTCAAAATGTTACGCTTTCTTCGGTCTAGCTCTCATTCGCTAAGTGTGCAGAGTATAATGCACTGGACTGGATTGACTTACTGGAATAATGTGAACCGCGCATATCGTGGGATATAGAACTTCGTTCCAAAACCATTTTGCATTGTTTTTTTTTTAATTTACGTTTAAACCAATAGATGGCGCTAGTTGCTACTTTATTTAGCATACTATTTAACACCATACCATTTACAGAGCCTATAGATATTACATTATAAAAGCAAACAAATACTTATATTATGCTAATTAATAATCTATAAATACGTCACGACTATGATTCTGCACGGAAACTAAGTATGACATCACGCTTCGTAATAAAGGGGCTCGGTCAAGTTCGTAGAGGTCAAAGATAAAGTACCTACTATTATGCTACTGTAGGTACTACGATATTGTGTTTACTGTTAGCTCCAATTTGTAAAGGGAAAATTACAGAGCCAAGTCAGCATAATGACCCGTGATAGCTTACCGAATTTCAGGCTTATTATGACCCAAACATTGAAAACAATGTAGCGAAATTAGATGTTTAATAATTATAAATGCGAATTTAACTCTTATTTGGCTGTTATATTTTCACGCCTTAACGGCTGAACTGATTTTAATGAAATTCGGGATATGGATAGACTATGACCCTGGGCCTGTACTATGACGTCTTAAAGCCATCATTGTTCCAGTGTGAGAGAGAAACAGAGCTATACACGACCGATAGTACCATCCCTTTTTTGCAACGGAATCATGATGGCATTAATTAACACGTCATAGAACTGACCCTGGGTAAGGACATAGAATACTTTTGTCGTGATACAAAGCGCGAAGCCGCGGGCAAAAGCTAGTGGGCCATTAACTCTCGACGGATATTCTTAAGCTTTAGTCCGTTGATGGAAGAAAATATCTAGCTTATCTACAAATGCTAAATACAAACGCAATGAGAAGACCTTTGAACCGGACGTCAAAAGACAAACGATCTTATTGCCTCTTATAAACAATCGTGTACTAAAATAACTTTAAACTGCTGATCTGCGAAGTCATCAGGCTTATCTTATCGCAATCATAATTTTAACAATACACCATAAAGGTAATGTCATCAGTTATAGGTTATGGCGTAGTATTAAATTATCTGTGGTAATGGTATGCAGGTTTGAAATTACACAGCGTGTAGGTAGGTGCGGCCCCCTACAATGTGGAGCAACGACCTGTTTAAGGTCGCGGGAAGCACAGGACCAACCATTCCTCGTGAAAAACTCAACTCCAGCTGTGGACGTTTTTGTCTGAAGCGATGACGGCTTCAGAAATCAGACGACCTTAAAAATATTTAATCCATACTAATATTTTAATGCTAAAGTAACTCTTCCTGTCTGTCCGTCTCTCTGTTACCTTTCACGCCTTAACAACTGAACGGATATGGATGGGCACACGGATAGTCCATGACCAGCACCCTAATTGCGTAACACACTATCAATCAGAATCTGAATCATTTTGAAGCAAATTGCTAATCCATTGCTTCATATGTTCGAAAAATTGGTCTGCTCAACAACAAAAAATAGCGTAATGAATGTTTTTGAACTGTCAAAATGAAACCGATTCCTACTATAAGTGTGTTACGCAATTACCCCGCTGGGTTAGGACATAGAATACTTTTTATCCCGGTAGTACTTTCCCGTGGAATAATCTTCGATCTCCACGCGGGCGACGTCGCGGGCAAATGCTAGTGAGCCATAAACTCTCGACGGATATTCTTAAGCCTTAGTCCGTTGATGCAAGAAAACCAGAAAAATACTGAGCTTGACATCTAGCTTAATTACGAATGCGAAAAACAAGCGGAAACATCTTATTGCGCTTGATTTTTTTTTGCATTTGTTGAAGAACTAAACAGCAACAGAAAAACGATCACAATGCCCCTTCTACACAATTGTGTACTAATATAACTTTGATCTGCGATGTCATTGTAGTTTTTTGTTAGGAAATAACCGGCTTATCTTATCGCGATCATCCTCAATTATTTTTTGTAATTTTAACAATACGTAATGTCGCCATTTCGTTTTGACGATGAGGCTGCGTCGCCCTAACAAAAAGCGACTGTCGTGCGAGGCAAATACTCGCGATAAATAATATATAATAATCGTTTATATGAATTATGACGTATACCGACTTGATTGATCGCGCGAGTATAGTAGGTATGCTCCAAAGTTTATGGCGGCTGTGAAGTGCGCTACTCGCTGCGCAGTACCGCACCCCTCACCCCCGCTGACACCTAAATTTGCTACTGCGCAGCGACTCGCCTCATGTTCCGAGCCGCCATAAAGTTTGATTCGGGCTGTGCGTCATATTCTTATAAACGCTTTCGATTATGACACAGTGTCACGGTTTATAATGATGCTGCGTGTAGGTAGAAAGAGCCCTACACTATGGACCAACGACCTGCTTACGTTACGGTCTGAAGAATCTGCTGGATGCATTCAAACGACCAAGCAATTATTGTGAGATACCCAAGTAGACTTTCTTGTCTGAAACGATGAGCAATAATTACGGTTTTAGAAATCAGACGGGCTTGAAATTTCTCAATGTGTTATGGATTTGCGTGTTATACTCACTCTTAAATTCTAGTTGGTACGTGCGTTCATATTTAAAGTATCGCTGGCTACTTTAGACCTTTCGTGCTTCAAAGCTTAAGTTTTCATCTTCGACTGCGTGCCTTAAAACTAATATATATATATCGTTTATTATATATATCGTTTATTTAGAAAACAAGGCACATTTACATTAAAATATTTTACAAACAATTTTTACAGAACACAGTTGCTGATTTGCCTGAACTAGGTTGAAACCTGTGTTTCAGGCTAGATAGTGCTTATGTACACATCAACAATAAAATAACAATTTATCAATTATCTATAATAAAAACTTAAAATTAGAGGACACATCACATTTTATTTACATACAAAAAGAAGGTCTTCTGTCTCTACGTACGAGATGCTTAATAAATATTGCACAATTGTCTTTTTACAGCTATAATAATTTAACTTATAGATACTTAGTTTCTTATTTAGTCTATTGTATAGAAATGGACCTAAAAATGTAAAAAATCTATTTATAAAAACATATTTTGAAAAGGAATTAGACTCGCAGGCAATATCATTCCGTCTCTTATTAGTATTTTCCGTGTTGTAAGTAAGCATGGTGTGCTGTTTTAATACCAGTTGCATAATGAAAAGCTGGCGAACTGTCAGTACGTTGCAGGATTTGTATAGGAGATCTGTGGGATAGAGAAAGGGATGGAAATTGGCTACTTTTAATATGGCTCTCTGAGCTCTTTCAAGAGGGAGTAAGTGAGTTTTGGGTGCTCCACCCCATGAAGTGATACAGTACTGGATTACGGATTGCCCTAGGGCCAAATAAACTTGTGTAATTACTTTTGGATCCGCAATAGTTCGCAGTTTTTTAAAGACATAGATTAATTTGCGCACTCTTTTAATCAGACTCTCAATGTGTGGTCTAAAAGAGAGAGTCTCGTCTATTATTACTCCGAGATATTTAATGTTGCATGTTTGAAGGATAAAAGGACAGTCACATGTACTGATTGTGTGGAGTGCACATTTATGAGCAAAAAGATGAGGATGAGTAATATTAATTTGAGGCTTGCGCATGGAGAATTGAATATATTTTGTCTTGTCAGCATTTAACGTTAGTAAATTACTTTGAAGCCAGTTAGTCACAGTATTGAAACCTAATTGAGCGTATTCGTACAATTCTTTACTGGTTTTAGCGGTAAATATTAAGGCCGTGTCGTCAGCATATGAAACAATTTTGCCATGTAGTATGTTCAAATTGCACAAATCATTAATATAAACGAGGAAAAGGGTTGGGGCCAAAATGCTGCCCTGGGGAACACCAAAACCAGTATTTTTTTGCACATCGCTCGTGATATTGTCTATTTTAACACATTGATGTCTGTCGCCTAGGTAGTCAGCAAAGAGTTTCAGCGGGGTTCCCCTTATTCCCATAGTCTCTAATTTGTTTAGGAGCGCAGAAACAGACACTGTGTCAAAAGCTTTCGCTAGATCAAGGAAGACCCCCAGCGTCTGGTTTCCTTTGCCAAGTTCCTCTGAGACATAATCAGTCAGGTGGTGCACCGCATCGGCTGTGGATAATTTGGCTCTAAAACCAAATTGCATAGATGATAGTAAATTATTTTTTTCTAAATAATTGACTAGTCTGCTGTTTACAATTTTCTCAAGAATTTTAGAGATTGATGAGAGTAACGATATAGGCCTATAATTATTAACTAAGTGTCTGTTACCGGATTTAAATATAGGGATTATAACTGCTTTTTTTAGGCATTTAGGAAAAATGCCTTCAGATAAACAGATGCGAAAAATATGGGTTAAGGGAGGTACCAAAATGTGCTTGAATTGTTTAAGGATCTTACTGCTAATATTATCCCATCCGACAGCACAGTCATCTTTTAGTCCACTAATTATTCGTGTTATTTCGTCTTCGTCAGTGTCCAGCAAACCGAAAGATTGTAGTGTGTGCCTATTATTCAATGTTTGGGAAGGTGGTTGATCACTGTAATGCTGAGGAATCTGTTCGGCAAGAGTTTTCCCAACATTCACAAAAAAGTTATTGACCTGGTTGGCTGATGAAAGAGGTGAACTATTAGTTAACAATAAACTCGAATTTGATTCACGCTGTTTTGACATATATGTGACGTTTTTTATATGTTTCCAAAGTTGCTTGCTATTGTTTCCTGCTCTATTTAATTCATTTTTATCGTAATTCCTTTTCAAATTCTTTAAGATATTGTTACAAAAATTCCTGTATCTTTTATAAGTAGTTTTAATGATACTATTACCAGGGTCTCTCCTAGATGATTGATGAAGTTTGTCTCTGTGTCTTATACACCGAATAAGGCCAGGAGTGATCCAAGGTTTAATATTATTAAGTTTCTTGTTTGTTGTTATAACAGTAGTGTTACGTAATATTGCTAATTGCACATGTTTTATTAAGTACGATAAAGCAAAATTTGCGTCAGCAGTATTGTAAACTGGGCTCAAGTCAAGTTTGCATAAATCATATTCGAGTTTGTTTGTATTTAATTGTGTTTTGGTCTTGGGACGATTCAGCTTAGGCAGCATTAAGTTTAAGGTTAGTAGAACAGCGTGATGGTCAGTAATGGTTGAGTTAGTAACTAACGTAACATACGATAAACTGGATTTAATGATCATATGATCGAGGCAGGAACCGCTATCATGTGTGGGCAAGGTGTGCGCAGGTAGAAAACCATGAAATGAACAGATATTAAGATACTCTTGGGTCCCTGCATCGCAGTTGTCAGAGTTTATGTTTATATTTATGTCACCTGTTAGTATGACATTCTTGAATGAGCTTAGGTCTAGAAATATTTGGTTTAAGGCAGCGTTAAAAGAATCCAAGTTTCTAGCGGAAGGGGATCTATACATGGCGACTATTGCTGTAGTTGTACCAATTTTGATGATCAAACAATTACTCATACAGTCTTTAAGAGTAGGTTCTTCCACTGAAACCATTAATGATTCCTTAGAATATACCACCACACCAGCATTTTGGTTGTTATTTAGCTTGGTATACGATAAGTTGTACCCTGGCATTGCTGGGAGGTTATCCTGGCGATCAGACAACCAGCATTCGGTTAGAACCATCACATCACAATCAAAATTAAGTCTACTAAGAAAAATGTTGAAGCTATCGATATTCTTAAAAATACTGCGAATGTTCTGTGTTAGTATGGTTAGTGACTTTTTATAATCGGAAAGATATTGGATGCAGTCCTCAACCTGGCATGCCTTTGCATCAGGCACAAATGTGTAATCTATATCAGTAATTAAATTATTGTCCATACTAGTAAAAGAAGAATATAAACAGTGAGTTAAGTCTAAAATATAAACAAATATGTGGCGCTCTTAGGCGCCTTCATAGTCAACCGAGTTGAGATACCTATTTTCGGCAGCTTTTTTAGCAGGACACTCCAGGTCTCCCGTCTTGTGGTTGGCTGGTTTTTTGAAGCGCAAACATGTTGCACATCTTGGCGCAACGGCTTTTTTGGGGCAATCCTGAATGGTGTGCCCTTCTTCACCGCAATGTCCACATGTAGGGGAAGCTATCTTGCACGTCTTAGCTGCATGACCGTATTGCTGGCACTTGTAACATCTCGTTACCAGTGTGAAATCTCGAACCGGGCAGGAAGTCCAATTTACAAATAATCTGTCCTGTGTAATGAGAGCCTTACGAATAGTTGCTGGAACTTCTATGATATAGTTACAGTTCTCTGCATCCTTTCTGCCGGATTTGTGGCTTAGCTTGATTGAGGTCAAAAATGTTTCTCTAGAGATAGTGGGCAGTTTGTCGGCCAAGTTTTGATCATAAATACATTTAAAAACCACATTTTCAGCCATAGATGCAGGGACCCCTATAACTATTATGCGTGGTTTGCGCTTTCTAGGTTCATCGACGGTGAGAGCTGACGAAGCTGATTGGACAGTTTGCTTGAGCTTTTCCAGGTCTTCCTTAGTCTCCGTGCTGATTATTAGACCTCCTTTTCCTATTTTGCGTACATTTCTGACTTTCAGTTTCAAGTCACCAGGGCAAATAATTTGTTGGACTATGTTCTTGGTTTCGTCACAGGTCTTAGAGTTGTCGCTAGGAAAAATCGCCACGGAGCTAAAGGTATTTGGACGAACAAAGCTGTTTGAGCCCTTCTTCACCATGTCTGCAAACGATGTTGTACTTGTTTCTTGCCTTGCACAGGACTCCTTAATGGTCCGGTTCATCTCCATTACGTAGTCCTTAAGGTTGCGGTCTTCCTTCAATGTGTTCAGGGAGTTGTGGGTCTTATAGGCATAATAATAGACGTCCAAGAATATAGTTTATATACCCGAGTATTAAAATAAGCATTGTTATTGGTGATAAATGCACCATAAGGTTTTAGCTACCGACGTTCAATATCAAGTGGATAGGATCATTGAGCCAAATAGTTTTCCATTCTTTTTCCATCCATTCCTATTCGAATCGAAAAAAAAATCCGAAAGATTTAAGCTATTTCATTAAAAATGAATAAGGACGAATGCGAACATTAATAAAAAAATGTGTTTCCTTCGCTATGCTTGTATCTTTATTGTAAGTGCATGGTGGCTTTCAAAAAGTTAGGTTGAGGCGAATAAATCTTCCCAACCGCACGTAAAAAAACGCACTTAGTCGTTGAGTTGCAGAAATCACCCTTACTCACAATATAAGCTACAGCTGCCCACCTCCCCTGTCATGCACAAGTTGCAATTTGCACCGTGAGTGTAGCAAAATTTACAGCGATTTATGCAATTTCCTGCCATTGCGTTTGATCTCGGTGGTCCGACGGAAACGGGGTGTGGACCTGATTGTTTGTGACGGGTACTACAGTTTTCATATTGAACGTCCAGGGACGAGTTGGAGCGGCCACTGGAGTTGACAATATTTGGATCATTGCACAATAATAAAGTGCCTAATACAAAAAAAATATCGGACAGTGAAAATGTATTTCTATAAACAGCTCCTTTCTTTTCCTGATTTCGTTTTTTGAATAGTTTCAGGCATTAGAGTTAGTAATAGGGTTTTCGTTAGTGACAGTCAGAAGTAATATAATAACGTGCTAAGTTTATGGATCTGTTTAGCGCGCAGATAATAATAGAAATTATGATCAGACGGCACGACATTTTCAACCATTCTTAAAACTAAATTATAGCAAAAAATGCACATCTAAATGCATCCCTGTACGGAGGTGTGAGCTGTGGCGTATATGTATTACGAGGCGACGATTTTCTTATGACGACGTTGTTCACCTCTCGTTAGGGCTGCCCAGACATTCACTTTATTCAAAACAAATTGTTATACAAACAAATATTTTGATTCGTAGGTGGCTGAACCCAACTTTTAAGAAAAAAATAAAAACATAGACACAATTTATGCTTGTTACGGTTTCACTGAAATGCGTTGCAGACGCCATGCCTGTTATTCATCAAAAGCGTATTTCCATCCACCGCCTGACCACAAAGGATCGTATTTAGTTACCAAATACATTCTTCCCAAACTAGGAGCATTTCGATGTCTATAATTTGTTTTTACAAAATCCTGAATACACAAAAGATAAACAGTAAAAAATCTATAAGGAAATGTTCAAACTGTAAAAATGTCAGCAAGTTTTATTTATTTATTAAAGAACACCAACAGCATTTATACATTCAACATTGGTTTAAAAAAGTCTTTAGGAGACATATTACTGCTAATATATACGCAAATTATAGGTGTATAACATTTAAAGAAAAAAGATATTGGACAGCTGCATATAAACTAAAAGTAAAATTTAAACAAAGTTAATTAACTTCTATAAATAAAATACAAATTAATGAAGGGCATGAACATTACACAATAGTACATAATTCTACTTAAACAGAAATTATGTGACTAAATAATAATTGTCGAAGTATTTTTTTCGAACACCC
The DNA here is from genome assembly GCA_947568875.1 of Fissipunctia ypsillon. NCBI lineage: Eukaryota > Metazoa > Arthropoda > Insecta > Lepidoptera > Noctuidae > Fissipunctia > Fissipunctia ypsillon. Next base: position 30,692,623 of record OX387643.1, read on the forward strand.
AAGGAGTCATGAAATATATCCAGGTCTGAATTTAAGTTTTTGTTGAGCATATTGTAATGGTCTCAAATGTCATGATTTCATGAAAAAGTCATTCGATAGACCAATTTTAACTACCCGTAACGTAACGACAGCCAGGCCGGGCTTAACATGCTTTCCGAAGCACGGAGAGGTCTCGGTATGCAAAGTTGGTCACGCATCCAAGGACCTACCGCAGCAAGCGTTGCTTAACCTAGTCGTCCGACTAGGTTAAGCAACGGGGCTGCCCCTCGTTCGACCCGTGCGGCTGCCACTCGTTCAACTTTGACTAAGTAATTTGTTATTTTGTGATAGGGATTCTTCTCTTGACAAACTTTCATAAACTTTCTTCATGCTACCCGTTTTTGTGGGGTTGCCAACATGTACGGTCTCATCTACCGTGCATACTCCTTTGCAAATGCAGCAATCCACTTGTATGTCGGGCGTCACGAATATTTTACTATAATTAGAACTTGTTAAATAATAAATATCGAGTACAGAACCACTACGTCACTGTGAACCTAAACAGTTGTCAAAAGAAAGAATCGATACTATTTCTACTTGTTAACTGTTACATTCCAATATGCATAACTTTTAACTTAACTTGTGTGCTCCATTAACTTACTTAACCAAAAAGTGCTAGGCTATTGTATGGTGCCTACATCCATTGACCCGTACATGAGTAGCTAACTTAGTTCAGCTAACTCCTCTAAGTTAGAAATTGCAAATATAAGTTAACCCTTACCCAGAGTGTCCTACATATTATGGCCCGTGGCGATTCTATAGGTTTTGTGCGCGCCTCACACACAGTGAAAGTGTTCATAAGACAGGACAATCACTAGCGATGATCGGAAAACAATTAGATACGATCGATCAAATAATGTCAAGTCAACGTGATTAGTCTTATTAAACAGCTAACAGTTAAATACTTTATTCCGTTGAAGAACCATACTCCCTAGCTCGAAAGCGTGACGTAGGTAAACGTTTCATAAATTCAAACGAGTTTTGAATCGAAAATACAACGATGCATATTGGTTTGAATTTATGCGCTTATCCCATAAATAGGCATGAGGTCAAAAGTAACTTAATACTATGTGCGAAACGAGTATTTTCAATTTTAATAGCGTTCGAATTTACGTTACGTTTACTCCACGCGTTCGTGATACACTCATCCGGACTTATTCGATCGCGTTAACGTTCACTTACATACGTCAATTTGTATGGAATAATTGTGTTTTCCATTATTGTCACCATACGGCACTACTTCAGTTGCAGTAAAAAATTAAGCTTACGTTAAAGCGATCAAAAAGATATAAAAATTCGCAGTAAGCCAGGTGCCACTGAGAAATGATGAGAGCGTAAAGGAATTTGTAGTCGTTGCAAATAATGAGCATGCAGCATGTGAATTTTATCTACATTGACACACACACCCATACATTGGTTTAAATTACATAATTATTGACGAGCGCTTGTTAAATACTCTCACGGTTGTTGGATATCATAACGTCGTTACTAGGCAACAAAGCTCTGCAATGTCGCTGTTGAAAGCCTTTGTAAGCGAAAATCCGTTGCCTATTAGAACTTTTTATAAAGCGCGTTAAAGAACTTAAAATATCCATTAAAAAGTGTGAAAAAAAACACACAAGTGTGTTTATTGAATGGTAGGGCTTGTTCGCTGATAGTGGTTTGGTTTGCTCGTATAGTAGATAAGTACTGTTCCGCTGAAATTCTCGGTATAGATATCGCGGATTCATCTTTCGTGTTTCGAAGTTGTAATGCTTAGGGAATAGGCCTACTGGTATGAACAGAGAGAACTGCCGTTTAATTTTGGAAAAACTAATTCTTTTCTCCATTCCCAAACTAAAAATTTCGAATACAGACTGCATTGAAGCGAAAAAGTATATTGACACAACCGAGAACTATTCGTAAAATATCTTAAAATCACGATCCATTCATGGCAACTACGTTGTATGTGCAAAAAAAAATTTAATTCTCGATATTCGGGTCAGCCCTAGATATAATAAAAATGACAGCTATCATTCCGTAATTGGATCATCCATCAAAAATGGAAGGCGTGGTCGGACTATGACTGCGAACTGCGTAGCTACGTCACTATTTAAACTGAAGTTATAACTACAGATGGTACAGACGGCGTAGAAAAAGTGTCATTCTATACATATTCAGCGGGAACGATGATGGAAAAATCTAAAACGTATTGGATTGACGTAAAGTACCGAAAAGCTTATGTCAATCCTGTTGAAGTCGTTGTAGGAATATGAAACGCTCTGGAAGCGATTGCCATTTGTCTAGACTCAGGCTTTATTAGAATTACTGCGTAACTAGGTTCCTGCTAATAAAACGGTGTCAGACAGGCTGACAAAGCGAGGCACAGGTAATGCATTACCGCAGCGAAGCGGTGACAGAGCGGTAAAACAATGCTTGACAAAGGCCTGTTAAATTATGACAATACGTCACATGCAAACACGATTATATAGCACTGTGCAAGAGTGCATTAGCTGTTGTGCTGCAGACTGCAAGTATTTGGGGCCTAATAACATTCGATCATTGATCCCGGAGAACTACACCCCCAAAATGGGATTTAAGAAAAAAATGCCTTCACCCTAGAAACACTCGTGAAACAAGCTTCTAACTTAATGGCTTGGAGCTTAAATATAATTGTGAACCCTTTCCTTCTTTAAGTTTATGAATGTATAGTTTTGAAGTCACCCTTGCACTGCAATTCATTAGGCCGCTGATAGACTCCGTAATACAATCTATGAAGCCAACTAACTTCATTAGGTACCAAAGCATTCAATAAAAAGTTTTCAAACTCAAACCATTTATTTCAATTAAACCAATTACAGGCACTTTTGAATTGTTAAAGAATCAGTCAGTTAGTCAGAAAATTGAAGCTAGTCGCCCATTCCAAAACGTAGATCTCTATGGAGAAGAATGGGCAAGAAACTCCATGGACACTCTTTTAAATCATAATTATTATAAAATCCTGGGTACATTGTTCTTGTTGCTTCTATATGTGAGAATAATGTAAAAAATAAATAATTAAAAACAATTCAAAATATAAGATTAAAAATAAGCTCTGGCAGTTAAGAGATGACCAGTCTCCACTGACGGCGCCGGTTCACGAACATGACGCGTAGATCAGCGCCATCCAGCTCAACCATTTTGTAGGGAACCGAATGATCCAACACACGCGCCACCATCAGCGAGACATTTAAGTGAGCATGACATACTCTCAACTGCCATACTCTTTCATGTTAACATACCTACATCATAACATAAAACCGCTCCATGGTACTCACATTTACAAAATTTAAAAAATTCTTCTAATTTATATAAAACTATAGTTTGCAATGATTGTATTTAAAATATTAATAAAATCTTACTACCAAAAGGAAAGAAAATCCTACCTATTGAATGCAATTTCCAATGCAATCTCCGATTCCAATAGCTTATTCTTAGCAACACCACGGCGACTGTTTTAATTTATCTCTCTTATTTGAGACCATAAATTTAAAATCAAAATCATTTATTTTAAATATGGGTATAATAAACTGCTGTTACGTATATCGAATGTTCTCACTCTTATTGCTTTTATTGCACATAACTATACAAATAAATAAAGTTGAAGTGTCTTTGTAATGTCAAAATAACAGCTTTTAACTAAATGCATAATAATATGAAAGTATATACGGTACTTATAACAAAACAAAAAACAATTTTGAAATTTTTGTCTGTGTTTGTTTCGGCTAATCTACCCGATCGTCCCGTCAAAATCGACCGATTTTGACGGGACTTTCACTGGCAGATTGCTGATGTTATAGGACTATTTAGTGTAGTAACTATTTAGTGACAAATTCTGAGAAATTAAAAAAAAAAATTGGGTTTTCTCAAATCCCATGAATTTTCGCCTAGGCTTTATAATAAATAAATAAAAAATCTTTTAATTCAGACAAGGTCCATTTGGTTAGTACAACACACAACTTAGAAACTAGTGTTAGTACTTACATCTACTAGAAAAAACAAAACAATTATTAATTATACGCCACAGTGGCATGTAGGCGTATCCAATGCCCCAGTATAGGACTGTCCCACCTGTCCGCTACAGTGCTCAGGATGCTGTTGGGGCTGCCGCGTACCCTGCGCATGATGGAGGCGCATCGCTTGCGCATGATGGCGTGAAAGCCATCTATGCCCGCTTCTGCAAAATGGGGTGCTTAATTGTTGCAAATGGGTCAAACTATCACGTCCTGTCTGGAATACGTCAAAATACAAGTCACCCTGTAGACATAGGTACCGACTTTAGATCTTTTACGTCCGCACCTTTCTTTTCGTGATAAAGGTCACAATTAGCCCAGATTCGCACGGGCGATTTTTTTTCGAATGCAACTGCGCATTTCAGCGCGTCAAAAAAAATGGATTTTCAACTCTCGGCGCTAAGCAGAGCCTTAAAAACCCACTGCGCGAAAGAAAATCGCCTGGGCTTATAAACCTTCAACTGGCGTTATGAGACAGAATTAAATTTGTATTGTTACCGACCAATAGCCAGGCGATCAACAGCAGGACAAGCATTTTCTGGCCCTAATTACTGTCCCTTTGTCCACGTTGTTGTCTGTGCCCTTGACATTCGTTGAAGTCATATTTGCTGATTGTTGAGCAAATAGTCGTAGTACGTATTAGGTGTTTGCAGAAACATTAGTCTGGTCTGATGGCGTGTTGGCAATTATAATTCATTAAAAATATTGTGTTCGAACAGTAACATACACTGTGCTTAATATTATCATATAGGTTCCTATTATCCTGGGTGTCCCAGAAATCAATGTCAAGCCGAAAACGGGTGATAGGCCAAGTCGTGCCAGTTATCAGAAAAATATTTTAAAAAATATCGGTCATTACTTTTCAAATTATAAGTAGGTATCAAAAAATAAATCGGAAAAACTGACACCCTGTCTGATCTGTCCTGTAACTACAAATATTAACTTTTCTTCGATTTTCTCTTCTGTAAATTACAGTTTAAACTTAAAACATAACTGCAGTTTTGCATGTTAGATTATTGTCCAACATTGAATTCAAAATAATTACATCATCCAACTTTAACCGACTGTACTGTAAAAAAAAATGTAGTAAGTAGGTACGCTATTTTGGCAAGTGACTTTAAAAGATGGCGCGTTTATTCTGGATTCCAAAATGGTATGACACTTGCTAGATTACTTCTTAATTAAGGAAAAAAAATGTTTTCTTAATGAAACCGGATTTCATGCCAATTCTGTTTAATTCGTTAAAATGTTGGCAATGCAGCCAAGGCGTCTTTAAGTCTACAACATACAGGTACATACCTACAAGTACACGCCATTTCGACAATGTGAGTGAAACAGATAGATACGCCAATTTGGCCAAAGGGTATACCACGGACATGTAATTTGTTAATTTTAGGTGCAAGTTTAAAATAAAATTCAGTTAGGTATTGGATTTCTTCAGTTATGATTTTAATTTTTAGATTTACAAGTAACAAATATTCGAACTGTTTGCCTTCAGCTGCAATGCAAGCTCTACATCTTCTTAAAAATGATAGCGTAATATGACGGGCGTATCTTCTCGAATTTAACATCAAACTCGAGAAGATGCGCCCATCATATTACGCTATCAAAATTGACTAGGTACCCTTTTTCACCCGCTGAAGACATCTTCAGCGGGTGAAAAGGGCTACCGTAGTCAATTTATAGTGGAGGATTTTACTGCGTGGCTTGATTAACTCGAAAATTTGTACGTTACTGTACACTTTTGCTGTTGCTGGGATTGGTGGAGAGTGAAAAACGAGTTCTGTCTTCGAAGTATATTGTACCAACTGTCTTGTACAAGATCTGAATATGAACTGATTTAGGTCGACAAGTAGGGCCCTTTTATGTGCCTCAGGGTCGATTTTTCAATCGTCAGATAATTTTATGTGGGGAATATGTTTGACGTTTTCACAGCTTTTGTAAAGAAAATATGTCAAACCGCCATATTTACTCCTTAGATAAAAGTTATCTGACGATTGAAAAATCGGCCATCAGTGGCGTTATTTTTATCCCTTCTATTTCCCACGCTTTGGGTCAACAATTATACTTGCTACGCTACGATATTTAAAACTACTAAGAAACACGTCTGGGTCGGATTACAATGTCCGCACAAACTGTTACTACGAACTAATTACTAAAGAAATGCATATTTTTCTCAATAGGTGCCGACAACAATGAATTAGTTTCAATCAGCAAAACATTTAGTAAATAAAACAAAGACGCCCGGCAAATACAATAACCTAACATTCCGACCGCCCGCCGTGGGATCTCTAAAGGCTCCTGCGAACAGGCTCGACACGCGACGTACCACAAAGGCACCGCGTGTCGCGCGACGAGCGGTGCCTTTGTGTCGCGTCGTGCGCAATTCGCGTCGCAAGTCGCGCCTGTTAGTAGGAGCCTTAACATCTGTTGGACATAAAAAGGTTTTGCATTTTGGTTTTCCCAAACTAAAAATTCCACGTGCTTAAGGCGAGGTAGACCCTGCGAAGTAGGTATTTAACGCTACCAACCTACCCACGGAGCGAGCCGTGCGCTTACCTCGCCAGCGTGAACTTGCATGAACCCAAAATGTGTCACAGTATAGGTAAGCGTGTCGTGTAGGCAGTAGGTCAACTCATTGGAACAAAGTTCTTTGACGCGGCTTGGCAGAAATCGTCACTAACGAAAATGCGCGTTCATACTTTCTTTGAAATTCACACTTTCACTCTCTCTCTCTCTCTCTCTCTATCAAGAGAGAAAAATTTCAAATTTTCCTTCATGGGTGTCGTTTTCAAGCTTTTCGAGGGTGCTGAAACCGATAGTTAAGTCAAAATGAAAATCCAAGATGGCGGCCGTGAAAATTGACAAATTTTCCTTCATGGGTGTCGTTTTCAAGGTTTTCGAGGGTGCTGAAACCGATCGTTAAGTCAAAATGAAAATACAAGATGGCGGCCGTGAAAATTTTCAAATTTTCCTTCATGGGTGTCGTTTTCAAGGTTTTCGCGGGTGCTGAAGCCGATAGTAAAGTCAAAATGAAAATCCAAGATGGCGGCCGTGAAAATTTTCAAATTTTCCTTCATGGGTGTCGTTTTCAAGGTTTTCGCGGGTGCTAAAGCCGATAGTAGTCAAAATGAAAATCCAAGATGGCGGCCGTGAAAATGTTCAAATTTTCCTTCATGGGTGTCGTTTTCAAGGTTTTCGAGGGTGCTAAAGCCGATAGTAGTTAAAATGAAAATCCAAGATGGCGGCCGTGAAAATTTTCAAATTTTCCTTCATGGGTGTCGTTTTGAAGGTTTTCGAGGGTGCTACAGCCGATAGTAAAGTCAAAATGAAAATCCAAGATGGCGGCCGTGAAAATTTTCAAGTTTTTCATCATGGGTGTCGTTTTCAAGGTTTTCGAGGGTGCTAAAGCCGATAGTAAAGTCAAAATGAAAATTCAAGATGGCGACTGTGAAAATTTTCAAGTTTTTCATCATTGGTGTCGTTTTCATGGTTTTCGCGGGTGCTAAAGCCGATAGGAAAGTCAAAATGAAAATACAAGATGGTGGCCGTGAAAATTTTCAAATTTTCCTTCATGGGTGTCCTTTTCAATGTTTTCGAGGGTGCTGAAACAGATAGTAGTCAAAATGAAAATCCAAGATGGCGGCTTTGAACATTTTCAAATTTTTCATCATGGGTGCCGTTTTCGTGGTTTTCGAGGGTGCTGAAACCGATAGTAAAGGCAAAATGAAAATCCAAGATGGCGGCTTTGAAATTTTTCAAGTTTTTCATCATGGGTGTCGTTTTCATGGTTTTCGCGGGTGATAAAGCCGAAGGTAAAGTCAAAATGAAAATCCAGATGGAGGCTGCGAAAATTTTCAAATTTTTCGTCATGGGTGTAGTTTTTCTAGTTCTCGAGGATACTAAAGTCGACAGTGAGGTCATAATGTAAAATAAAAATTTTGTTTTTGGATTAAATCATATGTGAGATCCCGGAATCCTCCCGGGATCCTTGTTACGTGAAGACTCTTACATGATTTTAAATAAAAACAAAAGTTTTACAGCCACCATCTTGGATTTTCATTTTGACTTTATTATCAGTTTCAGCACCCGCGAAAACCATGAAAACGACACCCATGATGAAAAACTTGAAAATTTTCACAGCCGCCATCTTCTTTTTGACTATACTATTGGCTTTAGCGCCCGCGAAAACCATGAAAACGACATCCATGATGAAAAACTTGAAAATTTTCAAAGCCGCCATCTTGAATTTTCATTTTGACTTTACTATCGGTTTCAGCACCCTCAAAAACCATGAAAACGACACCCGTGATGAAAAATTTGGAAATGTTCACAGCCGCCATCTTGGATTTTCATTTTGACTTTACTATCGGTTTCAGCACTCTCGAAAACCTTGAAAACGACACCCATTAAGGAAAATTTGAAAATTTTCACGGCAGCCATCTTGGATTTTCATTTTGACTTTACTATCGGCTTTAACGCCCGCGAAAACTATGAAAACGACACCCATGATGAAAAACTTGAAAATTTTCAAAGCCGCCATCTTGAGTTTTCATTTTGACTCTACTATCGGTTTCAGCACCCTCAAAAACCATGAAAACGACACCCGTGATGAAAAATTTGGAAATGTTCACAGCCGCCGTCTTGGATTTTCATTTTGACTTTACTATCGGTTTCAGCACCCTCGAAAACCTTGAAAACGACACCCGTGATGAAAAATTTGGAAATGTTCACAGCCGCCATCTTGGATTTTCATTTTGACTTTACTATCGGTTTCAGCACTCTCGAAAACCTTGAAAACGACACCCATTAAGGAAAATTTGAAAATTTTCACGGCAGCCATCTTGGATTTTCATTTTGACTTTACTATCGGCTTTAACGCCCGCGAAAACTATGAAAACGACACCCATGATGAAAAACTTGAAAATTTTCAAAGCCGCCATCTTGAGTTTTCATTTTGACTCTACTATCGGTTTCAGCACCCTCAAAAACCATGAAAACGACACCCGTGATGAAAAATTTGGAAATGTTCACAGCCGCCGTCTTGGATTTTCATTTTGACTTTACTATCGGTTTCAGCACCCTCGAAAACCTTGAAAACGATACCCATTAAGGAAAATTTGAAAATTTTCACGGCAGCCATCTTGGATTTTCATTTTGACTTTACTATCGGCTTTAACGCCCGCGAAAACTATGAAAACGACACCCACGATGAAAAACTTGAAAATTTTCAAAGCCGCCATCTTGAATTTTCATTTTGACTCTACTATCGGTTTCAGCACCCTCAAAAACCATGAAAACGACACCCGTGATGAAAAATTTGGAAATGTTCACAGCCGCCATCTTGGATTTTCATTTTGACTTTACTATCGGTTTCAGCACCCCCGAAAACCTTGAAAACGACACCCATTAAGGAAAATTTGAAAATTTTCACGGCAGCCATCTTGGATTTTCATTTTGACTTTACTATCGGCTTTAACGCCCGCGAAAACTATGAAAACGACACCTACGATGAAAAACTTGAAAATTTTCACAGCCGCCATCTTGAATTTTATTTTGACTTTACTATCGGCTTTAGCACCCGCGAAAACCATGAAAACGACACCCATGATGAAAAACTTGAAAATTTTCACGGCCGCCATCTTGGATTTTCATTTTGACTTTACTATCGGCTTTAGCACCCGCGAAAACCATGAAAACGACACCCATGATGAAAAACTTGAAAATTTTCAAAGCCGCCATCTTGAATTTTCATTTTGACTCTACTATCGGTTTCAGCACCCTCAAAAACCATGAAAACGACACCCGTGATGAAAAATTTGGAAATGTTCACAGCCGCCATCTTGGATTTTCATTTTGACTTTACTATCGGTTTCAGCACCCTCGAAAACCTTGAAAACGACACCCACGATGAAAAACTTGAAAATTTCCACAGCCGCCAACTTGAATTTTCATTTTGACTTTACTATCGGCTTTAGCGCCCGCGAAAACTATGAAAACGACACCCACGATGAAAAACTTGAAAATTTTCACAGCCGCCATCTTGAATTTTATTTTGACTTTACTATCGGCTTTAGCACCCGCGAAAACCATGAAAACGACACCCATGATGAAAAACTTGAAAATTTTCACGGCCGCCATCTTGGATTTTCATTTTGACTTTACTATCGGTTTCAGCACCCTCGAAAACCTTGAAAACGACACCCATGATGAAAAACTTGAAAATTTTCACAGCAGCCACTTTGAATTTTCATTTTGACTTTACTATCGGCTTTAGCACCCGCGAAAACCATGAAAACGACACCCATGATGAAAAACTTGAAAATTTTCACGGCTGCCATCTTGGATTTTCATTTTCACTTTACTATCGGCTTTAGCACCCGCGAAAACCATGAAAACGACACCCATGATGAAAATCTTGAAAAATTTCACAGCCGCCATCTTGGATTTTCATTTTGACTTTACTATCGGTTTCAGCACCCTCGAAAACCTTGAAAACGACACCCATGAAGGAAAATTTGAAAATTTTCACGGCCGCCATCTTGGATTTTCATTTTGACTTTACTATCGGTTTTAGCACCCTCGAAAACCTTGAAAACGACACCCATGAAGGAAAATTTGGAAATTTTCACGGCCGCCATCTTGGATTTTCTTTTTGACCAAATTTACACTTTGAAAGTCGAGTCGTGACGATTTCTATCAGTTAACTTTTACCGCAAGCTGCGTTACAGAACTTTGTTCCTAAATAAGGGTTCCATTATTCATTCGAACATACGAAACCCAAAAAAACATACTGACTTATTTACACTATGTCCTACGAATGAATTGTTCGATAAATTAGCGGAACAGCCGTGCGCTAGCAAAACGGCCATAGGTCCGACCTCGTCAAGGCCCGGCGGGCGACTGAATCGCCGTGCGCAAGCCGCTGTATTATATAATTTTTTATTATTAAATGAATTTAATTATTTTGCAAAATGTAACCACAAATTGTTCTTCTATTTGTTATGAACTTTTTAAAGATATATTTTTTGGAAGTATTGCTTTCATAGGTTTCAAGCAAAATTAGAAAAACATTAAAAAAATCATCGATTAGACTCCTCTTCCGATTTTTTTTTGATCGAGCGAAGTTTTCGATATCATGTTTTGAACCACAAAAAGTCAAAGTACATATAGTAAGCTACAATATACATATATATTTTTTTGGCTTTAAACAATCACTATTTCTTTATTTATTTTTGAATCAAAGTGATGCAATATTTGGTATAGGTCGCCTTAAAACTATTACTATGCTAACATAAACTAAGGGGTCGACGGTCCTACACAAAATTGGCATAAATAATCTTTGAGTCAAGTTTTGGAAATATCCTAAACGATTTTCTAAATTGGTGGACTTTACAAAAATTCTGTGGGGGTGAAAAGCGGGGAAACAGTTTATATGCAAAAAATCTTATTCATTTGGTTAATAAACTTGAAACTTGGTCGTTTCTCATCATTAGTTTTTCAATACTACCCTTCAAGGGGGAGTTTAGGGGTGTTAAAGTTTGTATGGAAGAATTTTAACACGCCGTCCAATTTGAGATTCCAATTTTTTCTTCGGAGAGCTCTCTCCCACAGTTTTCTTCTTTTAACATCTTTGGGGAATGGTTTGCTCTTGACTCTAGTCTAGGCCAGAGATGACAGAGACAAAGTCGACGATGGAGCGAGCTTACCCAGAAGAAGCCTGTTCACTCTCACTGTGAAGAGATCGGGGTTGTATGCGTTCGGAAACACAGAAGCAGGCAGAGAGTTCCACTCCTTTGCTGTGCGCATCACAAAATACATTTGGAAACGCTTAGTGCGAATTGGAGGAATAGCAACTAGGTAAGGATGGGAACCTGCAGTGCGTCTAGATGTCCGATGGTAGAAGGGGGCCGGCGGAATGAGGTCGTGGAGTTCTTGAGCACACTCACCGAAGTATAATCTGTAGAAGACCGACAAGCATGAGGTCCTGGGTTCGATTCCCGGTCGGGCAAAGTGTTATTGAGTTTTTCTATCTGGAATTTCTCAGTATCAGCCCGGAGTCTGGATTTGTGCTCGGTAGATGGCAATAGGCTCGCCCCCTATTACATGGGACTTAAACATAACTCGCGAAATGTGGGTGTACTATAGATACACCTCTGCTTAACCTTTCGGGGAAACAAGGCGTGATGTTATGTTATGTTATTTAGTATCTTGTGGTACCTTCAAAAGCATTTACGACGGCCGTGATGAGGTTCGGCATGGAATTAATTAATAAAGTGCTGTGGAATGTTCTCCCATGCTTCCAAGATGGCAGTTTTCAGCTCCTGCAAAGTTTCTGGATCTGGTTAGTTAGCTCGAACACGCCTCAGCCACGCCTTCAGCTCATCCCATAAGTGCTCTATTGGATTCATATCAGGGCTTCTTGCTGGCCTTCCATTACTGCGATACTAACGTCATGCAGGTATTCTCTAACGAATCTTGCAGTACGCGCCCTTGCATTATCATGCATAAAAATGAAATCCTGGCCTACAAACTCAGTATATGGCATCACATGAGCCTCTAGGCACTGATGTTTGCGTGCAAACAGTAGGCGCGCCATTCTGTGAGCTCGTGTCAGTTTGGGACACGGAACAGAAAAAATGGGACCATTGGCTGGCTTATGACGTTTCAGGTCACGTACTTCGAGTCTCCTTCTAACCGTTCGAGCGCAAACAGTCCATGAAAGTCTCGAAGCTGTTCTAAAGTAAAGATAAACCGATCTGGTCGTGCTGTATTGACCCGGTTTCGAGGTCCTCCCGAACGGTGCACGAAGCTGCCAGTTTCCAGGTATCGATGGTAAATTCATTGGACGGCAGAACGGCTTACATGAAGTTGTTCACTTGCGTTTCGCTGAATAAGCCCAGACTGAAGAAGTTCCACAGCTTGCGCGGCTACTTCAGGTGCAGTACTTATCCATAATTTGAACGTCAGAATGGATTAAAAAAAATAAGGAAAAACAATTTCGATAACTCTTTTTGTGCAAAACAAAACAAGTCACGAATTAATAAATAATGAGTTATAGATAGATGCTCTATTCAAAGCTTATTGCTTCTTTATGAGCGACAAAACTTCGATTTTGTTCTCTTTTTCAAATTCGTGAATTCAAATTTGTATTACCGAAATGATGGCCAGTACGTCAGCTTTAAAACTGCATAAAACTTTTTCTCTGACTTATCACTATTTTGATGTCCTAAACATAAGATGCACGGTGGCTCGATTTAGGAGTCCGGGAGTGTTATATAACCTACTAAAGTGTGCAGAGCTGAAATGAAGTCTGTAACGTTAATTGGTAAACCCTACCCAACTTCACATGTGTGTGGTCCGACTGCTAGTAAATTAAATTCTGTTCGTAACATTAATTTTCTATTTCCGGTAAAGGAAGCCAAATATGATTTAAAATACGGTACGCTTCAGAAGTATACACTTTTTATTTGAAGTTTGTTTTGATAACACGGGCTTTGATAATATTATCTATTCATGGGATGAAGTTGAAAAGAGTAGCTACTCATCGATTTTTAGTTTTACAAAAAAGTTTTTGTTTTTGTGCACCTTGTTAATTTTCCATTGATTCGTGTTTAGTTAAATAAAGCACCCTAGATACACCAGTTGACCTACTGTGCTGAGTAAATCATGTGAGATGGAGACGGACAGACAGACGACAGCGGTCCATATAGGGTTTCCCTTTGGATCTATTTACAACGGATGCTTAAGTGCAAGGCACCGTTCCACTTTGAGCGATGGAATAATGTTGATTTGTCGGAAAATCTCAAAATAATTCATTAGAATTAGATTTGCTTTCGTACCGTGTGTTTTAATAAAAACTTGGTTTTACTATCTTGGTAGTTTTAACGGGGTAAAGAATCATCATCATTCCTCTGTCCTTATCCCAATATATTAGGGGCAGCGCAACATGTCTTTTTCTTCCATACTTCTCTATTAATCTGACCATCTCGGTAGTCACCCCCCTTTCTAGCCATATCATCTTTCACACAGTCCATCCATCATTTTTAAACGATATAAAAAATATCATATTATAAAAACACGTAATTTTTTACTCTCTGGAAGTGACGGCAGCATGTCGCATTCTTCCATAACCTATCTCAACCAGCCGTCGTGTTAGTATTCACCCCCTTTTTAGCCATATCACCTTCCACATCCAACTTTTAGTTTGTCTTCTCCATTATTAATATGTTATATCCTTCCTTCCCTACTTTACCGAGAACATTTTATAAGCAATGTCTGTTAAAAGAGTCGCAACAAATTGATGTTTCTTATTCAATTACTGTGTTCCATACCATATCATTGAGAGCTAGAAACGTATAACCGATAGTTATGCTAAATACCACGTGTAACAGGAGGATTGACATTCCTTTAAACCACGTAAAGAGAATCATGTCCTTTGTCCGTATACAAAAAATCAATCAAATCCAATGAATCCACACCACAGGAGATTATTTTTCATTTTCTTATTTTTCAACATGATGTAGATCTGAGTCCGTAATAATAGGTAACCATTGCCGCCGCCGCGGCCCGCACCTCGCACCGTACCGTTGGTCGGTGACTTTGCCTAGATAAAGCGTGTTTACTTTATAAAAAGTAAAAAAAAAACAAACACAATAAATAGTAGAATCAACTACATAAGTAGTTGATTCTACTATTTATTGTGTTTGAAAACTGCAATTTTTTAATTTTCCATTAACTACTAATCTTCGTGTTTTAAAATGTTTTAATGGATTAGTACTGTGCTCGTTTTCATTTAATGTCGTACATCTAGAAACACGTTGTATAGGAACTAGGTATGTACCTTGCGTATTGACCACCAACCTGCTTGTTAAATAAAACTGATAACCCCGCCCCCCACAGGTCATCATTTATCTCTCTAAGCAAAATCGGGAAGCTCGCATTGTTGGTCATTAACGATTTAGTTATGACGAAACCCAATATTCACATGCTCGTTTCCTGCTTATTCCTATTTACTTCACATTGCTGTAATACGAATTAAGAGAGGCTTGTGGCTAAGTAATAACAGTCGCACGGGTCGATCCCGCTTGCCGCGGTTGGTCCGTGGATTGGTGACCATCTTTACATACCGAGACCTCTATTTCATTCATGGGTCATTCGTGGGTTCATCCGTCATTCGTGGGTCTTTGACAGTCGTTAATGGTCGGCAGAAGTCTGACAACCAGTCTTACCAAGGGGTAGTCTGATTACCCAGAGTAACTGGGTTGTGGAGGTCAGATAGGCAGTCGCTCTATGTAAAATATTGGCATTCAGCTGCATCCGGTTTAACTGGAAGCCGACCCCGACATAGTTGGGAAAAGGCTCGGCAGATGGTATAATACGAATTCATTTATTTCACATTATTTTACTAAATGTGTACGTATGTTGAAATCGTACTGAGTAACCTTTTAAGCACTGAGCAGACTGAGAATCATATGGAAACCCTGGGAGTCTATTTGTCCTACGTGTGCGTTATATTACCAATTCGTTCCGTAGTCGCAGACAAATAAAATTGTCCATCATCTGATCAGCGCCTTGCAGCGGTTGTTTTGGTAATCCACTAGTGATGTTCACTTTTTATCAAGTTTATAATAAAGTCGTTTATTTCCGAACACCGTTTGTTAACAGAAATGGTTTGGGTCCTAACATGTCCCGCAGCTCGGTGTGCCTTTTGGAATAGGCCTCCAACTGTCTCCATTGTGCTCTGTCCTCTGCAACTCTGGTCCATTATGGCCCCAGGCTAACACGGATATCTTCTTCCCATCTTGTTTTAGGGCGCCCCCATTTTCTAGTCCCATCTCTTGAGTACCACAGGGTCACTTGTTTGCTCCATTTATCCGTTTTGCAGCGAAGCATGTGTCCTGTCCATCCCCATTTCAAATGGTCTATACGAATCAATATATGCTTTACTTTTTTTTTCCTTATATATCTTTTCTTTTTTTTATGTGCTTCTAATTTTGTCCGTTAATTTGCCTCCCCCTTTGATATTTTGCTAGTTTCGCTCTATGGTTATTGGGCGTGTGCACCTTGCCTCACCTTAATTTCAGTAAGTTACATAGAACTTTTTGTGTTTTTTTTTCTTTCAATCATCCCTAGTCATAACTTGTAATTAATTAAAAACTTAACTCTGTTTAATTGCACCAATAAAAATAAATAACCTAGTATTACCTCACCTATAAACATTAAACAATCTCCGTAAACTACATTTCAAGCCAACCGGTGAGATACTTAACAAAAGAATTGGTATCTTAAAGTTTCTAAAGCGGACAGAAGGCGGTATGCACTTGACCATTTCATTTCAGGCTCTCTCTATGCAACCCGGTTATGTCCTAGTTACAGCGACGACTTGGGACGAGCGGGTCGGCTTTCGGGACCGGTGGCTCTTGAAAATTTTAAAACTATTCGTTCCTTATGTATTGTTTTAACAAAAATGCATTATTTTTATTTGCTAAGTATTTCTTTTTTGCATTTTCAGCAAGTTGATACTGAACGTTTTTTAATTTAGTTTCCGAAGCTTGAAATATTTTAGTGGCACATTTTAAAATAAAGCGACCTTTTTTTATTAAAATAGGTACCCTAATTATTTTTAGTTCTTGTTCCTTTGTGATTAGAACGATATTAGTGGTGGACGATATTAGGAACATCGCAGGCGAGGACGTCTTATACTAATAAGAGGTAAATGTAGTATGATCGTGACGAATTTGTGTTTTAGAAATGTTGCCAGTATTTTTTTCAACATAGTTTCTTTTTAATTAGTGTGACCTGAGTTTGTCTTTATTCAGAAATTAAAGATTCCTTTTAATTAAAGTTTTTATTTATTATTTCTTTTTACTTTTTGTAGATTAGAATGGACTTTTGGCTGATATGTTACACGCACGTTTGTTTTGCGTTCGACATGCTGTCACAATAATTTGTTATGATATTTTATCACGTTTTAAATTAATTTATATATATTATTTTACGGACTGCATCATTAACCTATTGACCGCCCCAGTCTGATTAATACGACAAATGTTTTCGTGCCCGTGTTGCCTCAGTCGTATTTATACGACTGAGAACCTATGTTCGTATCTTGTTTTTTATTTAATTGCACGACCCGGTATTAGTCGATCATAAATCGACAAATCGACGGTTCGTTAATTTTTGAGCAAGGCGCTGGGGGCACGGCAAATGATATAAAACCAAGCGGTGAATAGGTTAAGATTATTTGCAAAACAAACAAACTAGTCGTCATAGTTTTCCGTCTATGAAAATGTATTCAACTCGTAATGTTACAAACCTAAACATGATTTGAGTGGATTGGGCGCCCCAACCCAAACATCCAATTACTGGTCCAACTAACTTAGGCTTCCGTACGTTGCCTAAATCATGTTGCAGTTTCGACGCGAAATGAGTCGGAACATAATTTCCTCATCTCATTATCCGCAACGCAAATGAGCGCGCGGTTCTTGCGTATGATTACTAGCTTCTGTCCGCGATTTCGTTCGCGTGAAAGCCGTAATACACCATAATATACTAAAATAACAGCCACTTTTTTATAAAAATTTCCCTGTATGCTACGTTTGGAGTTTTGGTCTCAGCAGCATAAAGAGAGTCAGGACTGGTGACGCGATGTATAGTTATTTGTCCGTGTTGAGAAGCAGCTCGTCTTGAAGTCGACACCCGCGGCCTTCAGTAGCAATTTGCCATTGCTAGCGAAGTTCTTCGTTTTTAGTGAATTAATGAAGGCCTGCGTTCCTGCATATCTACCTAACGGCACAACACTGATACACTGACTGTTGCATTCTTACAGATTATTCCTGACGAACAGCTGTCACTGAAATAATATAACAGTACATTGTAATTGTAAACACACGGGATTTCTCATTTCTAATTGGCTTTTTGCCATCCATTACATCATAGATAGATAGATAGATATATTACTCTTTATACTCGTACTACTGCTTTATTATGTCTTTATAATGTGTATTATGGTTGTTGATTGACAGTCACTTAACAGCCATAGATATTTATTTTTGTTGACTGACCTAAACTTAATTGTTAATCTGTTAATTGCTGGATAAGCTTGACAGACTGCTTAACAATTGTATCCGGTTCATATTCAACCTCAGAAAATATGACCATGTGTCGAGCTACAGGTCTGAGCTCAAATGGATGCCCATTCGCCAGAGAAGAAATTTGCGTGCTTTGACCACGCTTTTCTCCCTTCTTAACTCTCCCACTCCTCCTTCTTATCTAGTGTCTCACTTCCAATATCTATGTTCTTCACACGCTAAGAATCTTCGTTCTTCTAACAATCTTCTCCTACTCTGTCCTTCTCATACTTCTGACTTTGTTCATTCTTCCTTTCATATTCAGTCCATTCTTCTTTGGAATGCGCTACCTCTTGACATCAGGATGGCCACCAGTCGGTATGCATTTAAGCGGAGATTGCGGAGTTATTTTCAAAATAAATAGCGTAGTCATCTCAAAACCTCTCTCTCTTGAATTTGTATATAATATATATATATATATATAATATAGGTATATATTATAGTAAATATGTATGTATGTGTATTATAAGTTTATGACTTATTTATGTACAAATTGTTCCATTTCTAACAGAGCACCTGCCATCTAATCTCTTCACCACCCTTGGTTGACTGGTAGAGAATGCCTAAGGCATTAAGTCCGCCTTTGTACTTTTTTAAGTGTGAAAAGTTTAAATAAATAAATAAATAAATCTGTGTACGCTCTACAAACTATCACATAATAGTATACCAAAATGTAAATACAGAAGCACAAAAAAATTCAATTGTTGGGAATCGAACTCAGGTTTGCAAAGAAATTTTCCGGTGGAATATGATTCAAAATAAGGAGCTGAATGCATCCTGTTGGTTTGCGGAGGGCTGTCCCTTACACCCTGTATCCCTAGGGATATAACTATATCACGGCTACAACCATCTAATTTGGGATTTGTGCAAACAAATGTGAGCGTTAATCAATGAGTATTAAGGTCCTCCATCACCCAGCCATCCGCTTCATTACCACCTTCCATGATACAACCTGTGTATCAATAGCTCTAAAGTCCATTTCAGACGCTGATATACATGGTCCTCACATGATCTGACCAAGATTATGTTTGGACTTCAAGAGTCTGAGTTCGCTTCGGCCTTCTCAGAGTAATCGGATAGGATAGGAAACGCCGACGTCATCAAGTTTTTTAAATATGTATGATTGGACGTGTATAAGTATTTTTATCTCACGAAGCAACGCGCGCTTTACTTGCGGTAACTAAGTGTACAAACACACACGCACTACCGACTTCGCCCGCGTTTTAGAGCTCCTGCGCTTATACACAAATTAAGTGTACTTGTACACATGTTTACCTACCACAAGTAAAGTGCAGCGGGAATTGCCCTGTATGCCAGACGATTTAAGTGTCGCCACTCATATGGAGGCTGTTTTAATAGACTGATGACGTTTACATGATGTTTGTTTACAATTAAAATCAAGATCTCTAGCTCTCAATAAAAGTAATATGTAACTCCCACTCACGCGACGCACGTTTTACAACGCGAATAAACGTGAGCATCGTTTAATATGGGTTGCATGAACTCAGTCTCGTCAAAAAACACCGTGACTCTACTTGTCGTGATTTTTTCATCCTTACCGGTCATTATGGCGAAGTAATCACCGCATAACAGCATTTTAAGATGGATACCCGAAAAACGCCGCAGATAAAAGTATTGGTAAAGCGATAGATTAGGAGTAGCTTTCGTGGTCGATCAACGAATACTCAGCAGATGGTTCATGTTCCTGCATACGTACTGCACAATATTAATTTGGGGCCGACGCGGTAGCTGTCTTCTTGTTTTAAGGGTCGGCCGGCACTAGGAAGTCGTGGTTTTAGATAAGTTTATTATAGAACATTTGAAGTAGTAGCCACGAAAAAAAACTTCTGGCTAGCTCAAGAGTTTCACCGGTCCGTAAAAAAATGGATTGAGGATAAACCTTGTAGATGATTGTTAAAAAAAAATTATATCACTAAAACGTGCAAAAAGCACTGCCGTATTTTGATAACTTTGGTCTAAAAAAGAAGTCACCAAATTAATACACTCAGCGGCACGGAATCTTGGCCAAGCGCTTATCTCGCAAATACTCGCAATAACAAAAACTTTGTTTCCAATGACTGTTTCTTATGAGGGTAGGTCAAAAAAATGTTTACTCTTAGCTCAAGAGGGTAATTCATTATGTTTCAGTGCACTATGGTTCAACTTTTAATTTTTAGTTGAATCGTGTCTCTTGAGCAGCTAAGTTGCAAGTTTAAATTTGTGTGTTGTAAAAGTTTACGGTTAACTTATTGAATTATTGTGGTTATGTGCTTTTTATTGATTAACTGAAGGTGCTTTAACACCAATAAAAATGCTATTAACACCAACACAGATTGCACAGGCTGTAGTTTTAATCGACCAAGGGTTGACATAGCGTGAAGTTGCTATGATGCTTAATGTACCACGTTCATCGATGCAGTATGCCCTAAAACGATACCAGGAGACAGGCCACTATTCCCGTAGACCAGGCAGTGGAGGCGTCAGATGCACATCGGCCCGGGACGACCGTTTTATTGTCCTGGAAATTTTAAGAAACCGCTACCTGACCGCTGTTGAGATACGTCAGTGGCTCCAAATTGCAAGAAGCGTGAATGTTAGTGAGCGTACGGTGAGAAGACGAATGGAGGAAGTAAGTTTAAAAGCCCGTAGACCAGCACGCGGTCCAGAACTCTCAGACATCACGGAGTAGCTCGACTTCAATTCGCACGTGAACACGCCAGCTGGACCCACGAGCAATGGGCTCGAGTGCTGTTCACAGATGAGTGTCGAATAGCTTTGCGTACCCCAGACGGTCGGAAGCGAATGTGGAGAAGAAGAGGAGAGAGATTTCTACCCATTACCACCACACAATCTATGAGTTTCCATGGAGGCTCTGTAATGGTTTGGGGAGGAATAAGTTCCGTTGGTCGTACAGAGTTGGTTATCGTCGATAGCCGCCTAACTGCGGCCCGATACATCGAGGAGGTCCTCCAGGAACATGTTTTGGTATATTCGGGATACATTGGGCACGACCAATTCCTCCTAATGCACGATAATGCACGCCCACACGTTGCACACTGCGTTGAAGAATACTTCCAAGAGGTTGGTATTCAAAAATTGCAGTGACCAGCTCGTAGTCCGGACTTAACCCGATTGAGCATATCTGGTATATGCTCAAAAGAAAGATAAAGTCCACCTCCGACGCGCCAGAAACTCTTAACCAACTTCGAAATGCAGTACTGACTGCTTGGGAAAGCATACCGCAAGTTGATGTCAGAAACATCATTCAAAGCATGCCAGATCTAATGCAGGCCGTTATTAGGGCTAGAGGAGGAAACACCCGATACTAAAACGTAGAGACAATAAACCAAATTTAGGTTTTTTTTTATTCTATGGTGTTTTAAAATTGATAGTGTAAAATCCTTTGTTTCTGCAAAAGTGCCCAATTTAATAAATAAACTTATTGGTATTGTGACGTTTTCAATTTCAAGTTCTAAAAGCTTAAGAAACACTTACTCAGTGCATCTACCCTTATTTCAGTGTCAAAAATACATTTAAGTGCGAAATATCGTGATGTTTCCGTGCCGGTGAGTGTATTATCACATCTATACAAATAATAAAATTGAAGTGACTGTTTGTAATTTCAAAATAACAGCTTTTTACTAAATGCATATAAAAGTACGGTACTTATAACAAAAACATTTTTTTCTAATTTTGTTTGTCAGTCGGCCTGTCTGCCTGTTTGTTCCGGCAAATCTCCGAAACAGTTGGATCAATTTTGACGAGACTTTCACTGGCAGATAACTGATGTTATAAGGAGTAATTTAGGCTACATTTATTTTAGAAAAAGGATTAGGGTTCCGCGCAAAAAAATTAAAACCCATGAAATTGTTAACCAAATCTGATTCAAATATTGACATTCACGCGGGCGGCTTTGCTCGCATTTAGATAAAAACCACAAATAACAATGAACCCACTGTTTTTTTTTTTCTGCTTTTCATAACGTTACTTCTGTTTTGCGTAATTAGTTCGGTAAGGAGAAACCCAAACTCCATAGAAACTTGGGCCTTTTTTTTTTTTTTTTGTGGATGGGAAATCATCAAATGACTTCTCCCGCTCTGGGCGGAGCGGGAGGGCGTGTCAGACTTTTACTGACTAAAACCCACCCGTGTTCCTTCTGTTGCCTGTGCCGGGGCCACGGTAACTCTTTCGAACATCCCGCAACCCTAGCTGGCATCGGCCCTAGCGGACCCCGTCAATAGTGCTGACATCTCTTTGAGGCGCGCGTGGAACACGACGCGCCGTCGACTCGGGCTTGGTCCTTACCGGGCGGCGAGCTACCCATTGCTCGCCGTCCGCAAGCCCGCGCCTACGGTGGCCGGGAATCGGCTGCCAATTCCCGACGCCCAGGGCGTCTCCTGCGGCGACTAGGGGCGTGAGGGCGCAAAGCTTGCCTCTCCCTCACGCGTCCAGCCTCCTCCTTCACGAGCATTACTGCTTCGCAGAAGGAGGTAATGGCTGCCCATGTACTCTCGCTCCGTACCATGGCCTGGACCAGGGCCGGACGCGAGAGATCGCCGCCGCCGATCGCTTCCGCGAGGACACGGCGGTGCTCCGCCCAAGCCGGGCAGACCTCCACCGTATGCTCCACCGTGTCCTCCGGGCGATCCACACAGTGGTGACACCCGGGCGTTTCCTCCCGCCTTATCCGGAACAGGTACCTCCCGAAGCACCCGTGTCCGGTGAGGACCTGCGTCAGGGGCGGAAGGTGAGGACGCCGTGGCGCCTCTCCAGCCACTCCTCAAAGAGGGGACTTATCGCCGCAATTGTGGCGTGCCCAAGAAACTTGGGCCTGGCGTTACAGGGCTGGAATTTGGTTATAAATTAAAGTATTTAGGAAGGTCTCACGAGCCCAATTTTCACGTCTCTCAGTAATTGCCAAATTGGAAAATCAGATATTATCTACATTTTAGGCTATTTTTATTATTTGAGTTATAACTACCTATATAAGGAATTATATTATCGAGGCTATTTTCCACGTAAATCTGGAACGCACCTGCGCTGTGCTGCAGCGCCTGCATCCTATGATGACGCTTAGGGGGTGACTTCAGATTTAGGAACGGCGCGACCCATTTCTGTGCAATTGAAAGAATCACTTCATCTCCCAATCTTCGCCTTCCTATTGTATTGCAGCGATCCGTTGCTATTCCGCAAATAATGCACAGGCTCATGATGTCGTTATAAACCAGTCGTCAAAAGAACAAAACCGATCCGGTTTTCCAGCAAAGGACAGCAAGGGTGGCAGGGTACGGTGTCTAATGTTCAAGCGAGAGTCAGTCAGAAGGCAATCAATTTCGGAGTCCAGTATTCGAGCAGAGGTCTTATGAAATAATAAATCCCCAGAAATACGGGAAAAAACACAGGAAAAACACATTCATTTGCGCAAAAATACGAAAAGCGATTGACATTAATGACATGACATTACAACCATGAAAATTTGACAGACGTTGTCATTGACATTTGCCGTTTACTAGTGCAATCTGTGGTGCAGTTGATTTTATCGATAATGTATTTTTTGTTTTAATGATTTTTTTATGGTAAGCACCATTAAAAAATCATTAAAACAACTTTAAAAATTCAAGTAGATTCCACTTTTTTTATTTTACATTGATTCTAATACCTAAAAAAACAAATTTACCATAACAATGGAGTATTATTTAATTATATGTAATTATCGATTTCCACTAACTCGATCGTATTCTTAGGGTACGCTCTATTGATATAATGCTAGCGTTTGTGAAGTTAGTGACGTATAATGAAATAAGTGTTGTAACGGTTTACAAAGGTTGTTTAAAACAAAAAATAGAAATCTACTTATTTTCTACACTTGGCCATTGTCATTGAGGCTAAGATTTAAATGGGTTAACTATGCAAAATAGAGGAGTTTTTTGGTACATATCTGATTCGTGTAACGGTTAGACCCAGAAACGAGTTTCTCCTTTTCTGAATTTTTACCATAATCGGAAGGAAAAAAAAAACACATGGAGATTTCGGGCGTGAAAATTCAGAAAATTTACTATTTTTTACGCAAAACCGAAGTAATTTTGAGGAAAACAGGAAAAACAGATGGTTAGAAAAAGTAGGTGGTGGATAAAACAGGAAATTAGGTGACTTCTTATTTACGCTAAAATTATCAAAACACGGCATGTTTTTGCATGTTTTTAGTGATATTCAATTTTTATTTAACAAGGTTTATCCTCAATCTGATTTTTCACTGACTGGTGAAACTCTTGAGCTAGCCAGAAGTATTTTTCTTGCCTACTACTTTAAGTTTTATATGTATATAAACTTATCCAAAAACCATAACACGATTTCCTAGTGCCGACCCTTAAACATCTCCATCAGCCGTCATCTCTGTATAACCCAGAGTTAATTTTTGCATGTGAATAGCATATTTACAATGCTCAATTAAAATATCAAGCTTCAAAGTCCAATTACAATATAAAGTTTAATAAAGAATATCGTGCGTACAGTAAGAAAGTGGTCGGTAGACTGGTGCAATACATGACATAGAATAAAACTAACTAACAGGCGCCTACTAAAACCGCGATAGTGCGTATACCTATCGATGACGTGTGAATTTAATATTTGATAACTGGGAGACGCTGTGCCGCAACAAAGTCAGTCTAATAAAAACGCATAAAGTGCATTTTTTCTCGCTTGGTTTACTCGGGTAGTCTAGCTACATTTAATTCTTTTGTCACCAGGTTCTGGGTAAATCTAATAAATGAATTATTTACTTAAGTATTTGTCCGTTTTCATTTATTTGTGGTTGTCTTATTCGGAGTCTATTCTTCTGCAGTCTTATTAAATTTCTCACAACGCGAACGAAGTTGTTCTTCACACTTTTCAATACTTTTTCATCTTACGTGATCTTACCAACATTTTCCCGACTTCCCTCTGCTAAGAGGTACGCCGTACGGGACCCACTTTTATTACTTAGCTCACAATAAGTCCTTCCAACTATCATCGCTCATAACTTTTTGAGTAGTTCTCCTAGGAAGTATGATATTATCAACGCTTCTTCTCCACGGGCAGAAGAATCAAGAATCCACTACGGGACATTTCTCGTTTACGTGTACGTTTAGATAATTTCTATTTTCCGACCTAAAGCACTACTCTCACGGTCACGGGTAGATTAGGGCAACGTATGTTCCGTAAATAAGCAGTTCCATTCCACGTAAAGAGATTGTAAGTTACTCTTAGTGCATGCGTTAAAAAGTATGCCTTCTTACATGTGTCTCACATTATTTATCTTTAATAATCGCCTCACGTGTCGTGCCATTTGTAGCCTTTAGATTGACACACTGATTGATGCCCTTTTTTTTTTTTTTTTTTTTTTGTGGATGGGAAATCATCAAATGACTTCTCCCGCTCTGGGCGGAGCGGGAGGGCGTGTCAGACTTTTACTGACTAAAACCCACCCGTGTTCCTTCTGTTGCCTGTGCCGGGGCCACGGTAACTCTTTCGAACATCCCGCAACCCTAGCTGGCATCGGCCCTAGCGGACCCCGTCAATAGTGCTGACATCTCTTTGAGGCGCGCGTGGAACACGACGCGCCGTCGACTCGGGCCTGGTCCTTACCGGACGGCGAGCTACCCATTGCTCGCCGTCCGCAAGCCCGCGCCTACGGTGGCCGGGAATCGGCTGCCGATTCCCGACGCCCAGGGCGTCTCCTGCGGCGACTAGGGGCGTGAGGGTGCAAAGCTTGCCTCTCCCTCACGCGTCCCGCCTCCTCCTTCACGAGCATTACTGCTTCGCAGAAGGAGGTAATGGCTTCCCATGCACTCTCGCTCCGTACCATGGCCTGGACCAGGGCCGGACGCGAGAGATCGCCGCCGCCGATCGCTTCCGCGAGGACACGGCGGTGCTCCGCCCAAGCCGGGCAGACTTCCACCGTATGCTCCACCGTGTCCTCCGGGCGATCCACACAGTGGTGACACCCGGGCGTTTCCTCCCGCCTTATCCGGAACAGGTACCTCCCGAAGCACCCGTGTCCGGTGAGGACCTGCGTCAGGCGGAAGGTGAGGACGCCGTGGCGCCTCTCCAGCCACTCCTCAAAGAGGGGACTTATCGCCGCAATTGTGGCGTGCCCAGCGCTGGGTTGCGACAATCGCACTCTCCATGCCGCCATGAGATCCTGCCGGAGCTCTGTCCGCCGTGCCGCGATTTCTCGCGGCAACGGAGTTACGCCCCGGCGTCCTGCCTCCTCGCGCCACTCCCAGATGTGCGCGAGGACTTTTGCCTCCAGATCCCATGGCGGTAATCCGGCAAGGAGGTTCGCCGCCTCCCCGGAGACCGTGCGGTATCCCCGGGCTAACCGGATGGCCATGACCCTCTGGGACGCGTTCAACCGACGGACCGGTCGCCGCCTCACGGAACGCGCCCACACCGGAGCTCCGTAAAGGGCCATGGACCGCACGACCCCCGCGTAGAGCCTCCGGCAGGAGGCGTTTGGACCCCCCAGATTGGGCAGGAGCCGCCCCAAGGCAGCCCCGGCCCGCTCCAGTCTGGGAGCCAAACGTCGGAAATGCTCCACGAAATTCCACCGGCTGTCGAGGACGAGTCCCAGGTACTTCATCGTCGACTCGACACCGATGAGAACCCCTCCTACCGTTATTTGGGAACCCGATGGTGGTGCGTTCCGAGGACCATGAAAACACATGGCCTCGGACTTGTGCAAGGCCACCTCGAGTCCCAATTGCCGGATCCTCTCTACGATTGTCGCAACCCCGCGTGCCGCTAATTCGGCCGCCGCCTGGTGCGACCTCCCCTGCGCCAGGACCAGCGTGTCGTCAGCGTAGCAAACTACGCTGACGCCACCAGGGAGGTCGGCGCGCAGCACCCAGTCGTACCCGATGTCCCACAGATGCGGTCCCAGAACCGATCCCTGCGGGACACCGCACGACATCTCTCGCCGGTTCCACTCTCCCCGGTGACCGGGGTAGATGACGGCCCTGTCCGTCAGATAGGCCTCGACCACGCGACAGAGGTAGGTCGGCACTCGGTGATACCGGAGTGCCTCCCTGATGCAACTCCAGGGCAGGGTGTTGAAGGCATTGGCGATGTCTAGAGACACCGCCAAGACGACCCCACCCCGGGCCACAGCATCCCCCGTCGTGAGGGCTCGTACGCGCATGATGGCGTCCACCGTAGAGCGCCCCTTGCGGAAACCAAACTGGCTCTCCGCCAAATCCGGCCCCACCCTCACCAGCCGCCCGACAAGGCGGTCTGCAATGACTCTTTCAAAGAGCTTGCCCACCTCGTCGAGCAGCACGATGGGCCGGTAAGCGGACGGCGAGTCCGCAGGGCGCCCCGGTTTCTTAATGAGGACCAGTTTCCCTGTCCTCCATTGAAGCGGGAACTGGCCCCTCTCCAAGCATGCGCTTAGGAGCCCCCTTAGTCGAGGCCCGAGAGCCTCCAAGGCCAGGACCCAGGCTTTTCCAGGTAAGCCGTCGGGTCCTGGGGCGGTATTCTTGGCATTCAGCCTGCGCACCGCCACTCTCAGCTCTACCTCGGTCACCTCCGGAGCATCGTCGTCATCGTCGGCTGCGTGGTCCGCATCCGACACCGCAGGAGGCGGAGCCATGGGCGGGGGAGTATGTTCCCCTCGCGAAGGGAACAGAGCGCTCACCACGTCCTCCACGAGCTGGGGCCGGAGACTCTGCGTCAGCGGGGGAGCCCATGGGCGGAGCTTGTTCCGCACCATTTTATAGGGGCGTCCCCACGGGTCCCTGTTCAGAGTCTCCAGCGACTCCTCACGGGCCAGTCCCTTGGCCCGCAGGATCTCCGCTCGGAGGGCGGTCTTCGCCGCTCTGTACCCCTCGTACAGCTCCGCCTGAATGGCTTCCGTATCCGGAGGGCGGATACGGAGCCTGCGGTGCCTGGTGTACCGGCGTCGCGCAGCAACGCACGTGTCGCGCAGAGACGTCAACTCCGGCGACCACCAGCACACCTGGCGCCGGGCGCGTCCGGGCCGGACCCGGGGCATTGCCACGTCGCATACTTCGGACATGGCCTCCCGGAACCACCCCGCCTCGTCATTGATGTCAGCAGGCCTGTCCAGTGGTGACACCCAGGCCTGCACGATCGAGGCTTCCAGGAGGAGCTCCCGGTCCAGCTGCTTCAACGCCCACCGCGGACCACTCGGGGCCTGTCGGACCGGCGCACTCGAGGTCTGGGCGGAGACGTCAAACCGGATGTACCGGTGATCGGAGTAGGTCTCCACCCCCTCCATGACGCGCCAGTCGAGGACACGCGGCGACAGAGCGGGGCTGGCGAACGAAATGTCCACCACTGACTCACCCCGCATCCGCACACACGTGGGGACAGAACCCCGGTTTAGGACGACCAGGCCCGTCTCCAGAGCCCAGTCCTCCACCATCCTGCCCCGTGTGTCCGTATGCCGGGAACCCCAAGCCACATTCTTGGCATTGAAGTCCCCGAGGACGAGTACAGGGAGGGAACGGAATCCGACGACGACGACTATCAACTCCGCAAGGGAGTTGTGGAACTCAGCGAGAGTTCGGTTCGGGGAGAAGTATACCCCTACCACGACAATCTCCCCGAACCGTGCTGCCACGCAACCCCGTCCCCTCTTGACCGCCTCGAGGGACGGGGTACCGGCGGCGGCCGATGAAATTAGAGTCACTGAGCCGCTCAGGTCCTCCACCCAGTCATCCCTGGGCGGGACAAAGTACGGCTCAGCGACCACGGCGATGTTAATCGACCACTGCGCCATGCTCTGGAGCAACAGATCCTGAGCGGAGGCGCAGTGGTTGATGTTCGCCTGGAGGAGGCGTAATGGGGCCATTATTGGCACTCCATATCAGCCCCCTCCCGAACCCCCTGTGAGGGCCCTGCCGCGGTGGTTGCGGCGACGGCGACAGTGGAAGCGGCAGCGGCGGAGGCGGCAGCGGCGACGGCGGCAGTGGTGGCGGCTTCGGCGGTGACGCTGGTGGCAGAGGGCTTGCTGCCCCTGGGTTTGGCGGGTGTGATTGATGCCCTGAACTTGACTCTTGAAACTAACATTCCAAGACCACCGCATTGGTTCGTTAGTCACTGCTAAACCATAATGCCGTTTGAAAACAGCACAGAGCAATTATTGTCAATTGATAAGATTCGTGTATCCGTCTGTTATCGCGCTAAATTGTATGTTTGTTTTTATTACATAAACAAAATGTAGTGCGTGATAAGTACAATTAAGCGTAAGTTTACAATTTATAGACACAACTTCAGCTGCAACTTCGTGTGCTACACACGATGGAGGAATTGAATTTTTATTTTGCGTCCTTTTTGGACATGTGTCGGTGTCGGTAGAACCTTTCCATATTTCAAAAACCGGTCAAGTGTGTCGGATACTCGGATCACGCGCAGTGAAGAGATCCGTAGTTAGGATGCATTTATCCCAAGAACAAACTTAACTTAGTAGTTAAAAAAATGTTTTCCCATACACCGATATACGTCACGGTCAATTCTTTAACAGCAAATGTAAGCTTTTAATCTAAAAAAAAATGTGATAAAACTACAAATTAACGATTTTCGAACTTTTTCCTTTACTTGTGCTGTGAAACCTTGCTTCTTGCCAAATTTCATGATTCTAGGTCAACGGGAAGTATCCTATAGGTTTTTGTTTATTTGCGAGTAGCAAAATATGTCGCATAAATGGCCGTTATATTTTATTGCGTTAACTTAGAAGCTTGATTATTTTAGAGCTCCATGGAACCGTAGACCTACACTACCGCTCAAAAGTATTTGGCCACCTGCATTTTGTTTAAGTTACAAACAATACTTACATTTAACAAAAATAGGTTTTATTGTTTGTATATCACCGCCAAATACTTACTACGGTAAAACCGTAAACAACTTATTGTTATTTGCCGACTCCTGGTCATAAAACCAAAATAATGATATTGTCGGAATTTCTTCGAAGTTAATGTTTGAAGTCACAGTTTTGTTTTGATTTAGTTATTGAAAAATATAAAATGTAATATAACTATTACAAATATTGTTACGTTAGTTATCTGATGTCATTTGACCAGAAAGCACGCTCTCCGTAGCTCAGTACTTAAAGTATAATAATAATTTCTTGTTTTTCACTTCTGAGTTTTATTTTTTGAAGAAAATAGGTAAAACTAAGGAATATTCCCAAGAAATCAAAGGCATAATAATCGGCCTTCATAAATCCGGTACCTAAAAGTAATCGTGAGATTTTAAAACTCCAGAAGATACCAAGGCAAACTGTTGACTACATCGTTAAGAAATTTGCGACTGAAGGAACAATTTGCAACAAACGTCACTCAGGCAGACCGAGAGCCACAACTTCGAATGAAGATTTAAGTATAGTTATTAAAAGCAAACGGAATAGACGATTAACTGCACCGGAAATAGCAGCACAGTTTAATGTGGATCGTGATAAACCAGTCAGTGTGTCCACAATCAAAAGAAGACACCGTGCTGCAGGACTTAAGGGATGCATAGCGGTGTTAAAACCACTTCTTAAAACTATTAACAAAAAGAAGAGACTTAATTAGGCTAGAGAACACAAGAACTGGACAATAGCAGATTGGGAAAAGGTCCTCTGGACGGACGAATCAAAATTTTAAAATTTTTGGATCCAAACGAAGAGTTTTCGTACGGCGGCTAGGAAACGAAAGGGTGAATGACGCTTGTACTGTAGCTTCAGTTAAACACGGCGAAGGGACTGTGATGGTTTGGGGCTGTTTTTGTGGCTCCGCCGTTGGAGATCTTGTGCGAATACAAAGAATCTTAAAAAAAGGTTATAAAAAGATATTGGAGAATAACGCAGTGCCTTCTGGAACCCATTTAATTGGTCCGGGATTTATATTTGAACAGAATAATGACCCGAAACACACGTCAAGACTATGCAAGGACTTTTTAAAAGGAAAAGAATAACAACAGGTGTTGAAACTCATGATATGGCTTCCATAGTCCCCAGACCTAAACCCGATAGAACTATTGTGGGATCAGCTGGATAGACAGGTGCGGAAACGTTGTCCTACATCTCAGGAAGACTTGTGGAGAAAACTGCAAGACGAATGGCAGAAGATAACCGAGACAACATTGGAAAAATTTGTAGCTATTTTAGGTTGCCGAAGCTTTGTGAGGCTGTCATTTAAAATAAAGGTGGCACATGGATGAGTCCAAAATTTAAAAAGTGTATTATTGTTATGTTTAAAAATGCTAATAAACAGTTTCATTAAATCAAACTTTTACAAAATGTATTTTACTAGGTGGCCAAATACTTTTGAGCGGTAGTGTAATAAAAATTAAATTGAAAAAATAAAATTTAAAGTAATTTGGGAGCAGTTAATAGACATTTACATAAATTGGTAGTTATGCTGTTAATGAGGTAGGTACCAGGGAAGCCACATGTGCAGAAGGAATTAGCGCCAAACTTCCCTGTCTTCAACGTAGTCTTTAATCTTATAATATGTTTTTTTAATAAGGACACGTACGTTTGATGTGGTTTTTGAACTTTCCACCGCTAAGTTCTGAAAACGACTTTGGCATCTTGTTATAAAAGCTGATACTGTTTTAACTGCAAATATTTAAACAGAACATATAACTATACGCTAGAAATACGGCCCTAGCATTTTTTTTCAAATATTCAGGCTATTAAATGACCTGCTTGTTTTAGTTAATCTAGGGTATCACAATTTCATGTTTACTATGTGTATTTATATTATGGAAATCGCTTCTTATTTTGAAAAGTCCTAAGTATTTACGAATATGCGAAGTACTTTCCAAGATATAAAGAGAAGGCAGAGTTAGTACATCAATTTCTTTGAATTTGTTTCTAAGGGACTCACAAACACCCATTTTATAGATCGCGCGAATTGCCCTCTTTTGTAAAATGAAAATTGAATCTACGTCAGCTGCCGATCTCCACAGCAGAACGCACACATAATACTGTGGAAATAAGCAAAGTATACTAACCTAGCTGTGGCTATATCAGTCAACTGCCTTATTTTTCGTACTGCATATGCAGCAGAACTTAATCTACCTGAAATAGTTCTAATGTGGGCGCCCCATAGCAATTTAGAATCTAGAGTTAATTCTAGAAATACCGTTTCCGTAATTGCATCTAGTTTCTTGGCATCAAGTTTTGAATTTAGATCCACATGGGGTACATTTGGTAATGAGAAATTAAGACATTTAGTTTTGTTCGCATTAAATAAAAGATTATTAGCTGCAAACCATTTCGAAAGAATAGCCAGACTATCGTTGACATGTAAGACATCCGTATATTTTCTATCTATTTTAAAAATAAACGAAGTGTCATCAGTGAATAGAATTGTATCCGATAAGTTGGCCATCGTGTAAGGAAGGTCATTAATATAAACTAGAAATGGGAAAGGGCCAAGAATTGAACCTTGAGGCACGCCCATCTTAACTAGAGATCCCAAGGACTACTTTTTGCTGCCTGCAGTGGTCTCGAACGTCATAGAGCGAGATCGGTAGAAAATCGGTATATTTGTACCCAAAATCGGTATTTGACAAAAAAATACAATATTCAATCAAATTCGTTTATTTATTGAAAAAAAAAACTTACAGACTAATTTATAACGAGAGCCCATATCGGTAGAAATACCGAAAAATCGGTAGGTTCGAGACCACTGGCTGCCTGTTTGATAGATAGGAAAGAACAAGATCAGTAGCTCGTCCACGAATTCCGTAGTGATGTAATTTACAGATCAGTGTATTGTGGTCAACGCAGTCAAACGCTTTAGAAAAGTCACAGAAAATGTCAATTGCATCCTGGGACTTCTCCCATGACTCCAAAATGTGACTGATGAGTTTTACTCCTGCGTCAGTCGTCGACCTACCTTTCGTGAAACCAAATTGGCGTCTATGTAAAATCCCATTTGAATTAAAATGTGATATGATAACATCTGGTCTAGCATGATTTTTTCATATATTATATTTTATTCAATGCTGGCAGCACAGATACAGGTCTATAGTTAGAGGGATCACTCTTGCTACCCGATTTGAAAATTGGTACAACTTTATTATGTTTCATTAAATCAGGAAACGTACCGCTGTCTATACATTGATTAAATATGCCTGTTAGGACAGGGGCAATTGTGTCAAGGACATCTCCAATAACCTTAACAGAAATCCCCCATAAGACTTCAGTGTTTTTTTATGTTAAGACTTTTGAATACTTTTTTAATTGTGGCAATAGAAATGGCCTTGAATTCAAAACTTGGTATGCCCGCCCTTTCTGAAGTTTTCTTTGAGAAGGGATTCAGCTAATAAAGAAATGAGGGGAGAGGTTTCGTAACCTCAATTGGGATGTTGGTAACGAAATTTTCTAGTGTTCCAGCAACTTTTTAACTTATCTGAAATGGTTTCATTCGGATTGTTTAAAGACAATTTATTCTGATCTCGCTCTTTTGTGTTTCCAGTCTCTTTGTTAATTACCTGCCACACCGCATTTATTTTAGAAATACTGATTTTGTTACTTATTAATTTCGATTTATCTTGAGCGCAGATTCTTTTAAATATCTTAGAATAGTTTCTTAGTTAGTTAATAATTATGAAGGGCTTGATCAGAATTCAATGATTTCTCGTGGTACAAATTATATCAAATATCTCTGCTTTATCTAATGCCAGCAGTGGCCCATTCATTAAATTTTGGTTTGGTATTGATTGTAACTTTTTTTTACAGGACACGCTTTATTGAATTCTTAGCATACTGTAGAAAATAATGTACCGTAGTTTATTTAGGGTCTTGTGTGAATCAAAAGTAGCTACTTAATATTTAGCTGTGTCGATTGTGGGTATATAACATCATATTTTGGTTATGGCAAAATACTGAAAATATGTGGTGCCTATTAATTCTATTTTTCTTTGTTTAATATTGTATCGGGATATCCGTTGAAAGGGTGCTTACATAAAGAAACAGGTTTCCGGTACAGACAAACCCGTGCGGGTCGGTACCGATCGGTGGAGAGTACTAAGGTAGTCGACACCGACAAGTAAATCTGTTTCAGTATAAGTGAGCACATAAGATAACATACGAATATTATACCTGCACCGATCGGTACCGACCCACACAGACTCGCCTGTACTAGAAACCTGTTTCTTTATATAAGCACCCTTAGTATAGTTGCCGGCACGAGTCGTGAGCACAAACTTCAGTCTTAAACCTAAAAAATCTTATTTCCTATCACGGCAGGTAGCACACATGTGGGAGCAATGAAATCAATATATGATCAAGCATATTTATATACAGATAGAAAACAGAATACAAGAGCACGCTGACGAGGGCAGTTAAAGTTTAGATGGAATTTGTGCTCATAACTCGTGCCGGCAATAATACAGACGGACAGACCACCTGCACGTGAATATAAGTTAAAGAATGAAGACTACAAAACGCTTGACTGCTCGCCGTCCACATGGCATTTTCTCCCAGCTGTTTATAATTTACACGCTAAGTACTTGTAATGAACCTTCGCCGAAGGCACGCGGCGTCGAATCAGTCACGGTTTTTAGATAGATTGCACGCGCATGACCTACCTACTGCTGTGAACTAAGTACTAGGTCCTAAGTACAGACTAGATTCAAGACAAACAAATAATTATCGACTATTCACTCGATGCAAATAATGATAGATACTTACTCTTATGAAGGCCGCGTTTTTTCTTGACAACGCAGTCACTATTGCACTGAACTTGGAAGCCTAGCTTTTCTTTTTAAGACTCTTTCCGTCTTATTGCAAAACGAGATCTTACTTTAAACCTTTCAAGTCAATTTTTAACTGACTTCAAAAAAGGAGGAGGTTCTCAATTCGGTTGTATTTTTTCTTTAATGTTTGTTACCTCAGAACTCTCGTCATTTATAAACCGATTAGAAAAAAAATATTTAAAAGGATATAATAGGATTCCTTTCAAATAATTTTCCAAATTGGTCCCATAATAGTCAAGTTCTGATGAATGGTTCTTGAGTTAGCTTCCATAATACGTATTTTTCCACTTAGTGTATGTTGATGATGTTATAATAATTTCCTGTCACTGTGATTTACATTGCAAGTGGTTTATGTGGGGTAGGTACCACAAATAAAAAGTGAAAAATATTTTTTATTTTGCAAAAAAAAAAATAACAGACTTCCAAAAAAACACTGCAAAGTGAAAAATAACTTTAAATTTCGGAAGTCGCTGGCAAAAACTAAGATACAGATCCAAAGACACCGACTTCCGAAATTAAAGTTATTTTTCACTTTGCAGTGTTTTTTTGGAAGTCGGTCGTTTTTTTGCAAAAAAGTTTTTATTGTATTTCAAACTTTACCTTAACCAGAATAAAGATTGAAATTTAAAAATGGCTCCGGGGTTTAAACCTAGTCTGATGATAAACCTTGTTTTGTAATAAGACAGTATTCCGTCTAGAGCTACGGTTTCCTAGAAGTGCGGTCGCCACACAACGGCCGCAGTGACGGCTGTCATAAAAAGGATTAAATTGGGGACCCTATTGTTGGCCACCGTTCTTCTAGGAAACCGTAGTTTTATCTAACCTATAGAAAGCCATAGATTCAAAAAAACTAAAGCGCTTTAAGAAAAGATACTGTAGTGGCCGCTCATTTGTTTGCCTCGTCTTGAGACACTGGCGCCGTGCCCCCAGATCCGCCTCAGCTAGATGCGTAGCGAACCTACTTAGGATAGACTGTTGTAAACAAGATGATTAGAGCGAAATTAATCCGACATTATGTAGGATTGAAAGAAAACAGAAGAATGCCTGTATTCATACCAACATTTGGCCAAATATGTCGTATGTCCCATGTGATATTGGGCCACCCACCTTTTGCCATTAACCAGTTATAAATTCAGACTCCAGTCTAGCACTTACTGAGACCTTCCGTCTAGAAAAACCCCACGCGAGGATCAGACGCCAACATTAAGTTAGATGGGTAAATCGCTTGATTTACATCTAGGGGGCTTAACGACAGATATAGTACCCACATCCGCCAAATTCCTTGGCGATTGAAGATTATCGTAAAGTGCACCATTCTATTATGTAAATCTTACACTTGACGACGATCTTCAATCGCCAAGGAATTTAAACGTCAAAAACTGTATTGGCATAAACTTTCGAACGCACAAGGGATCCATAAGTGCCATTTCCCATACATATTATTGATGCTCCTATTCCTTGGCAAAAGGACAGATTAATTAATAACCTAAATAATAAATATCTGATGAATTAATTAATTAACGTCACAAAATTCAGGTTACTAGTCGTTCTAACTTAGTAATGAATTTAGCACATTTCCTTTATTTAGGTACTATAGGTAGTGATGTCAAATTCAAAAATAAACATCTAGTTTATTTATATAGAAAACTTCATAAGATCACAAACGATGCAAGTGTTAAGTGTATTACCGTGCATGTAAACATATTTTATCCGAGAAAAAACAAAAACGAATATAGGTTCTCAGTCGTATAAATACGACTGAGGCAGCACGGGCACGGAAACATTTGTCGTATTAATCAGACTGGGGCGGTCAATAGGTTAATGATACGGGTTTTTTTGTGTACTGTAATGCTACTGGTACAGCCCGATGCAAACTTTACGGCGGCTCGGAACATGAGGCGAGTCGCTGCGCAGTAACAAATTCTTGTGTCAGCGGGGGTGAGGGGTGGGGTACTGCGCAGCTAGTAGCGAGCTTCAGAGCCGCCATAAAGTTTGACGCGTATTTTACTAGGGTTCGGCATCCATTATTTCCGAATCTAGCGTTTGGATACGAAGGATATTTTCAAAATCTCTGCAATACGGTTCTTTGGTAAAAGCAATAAGTGCAGTTTTATTTGTATTTTAGGACTGAGATGTAGCGTCTCTGCGAGACATGAACCGAAAGTCTCGGGACCCAAGGCAACTGAATTTACAAAAAATTCCGGGACTTCGAGACCCAAGACATCCCAGAACCCAAACCATAATTATATTACTTTAATATTGTGAATGTGAGGACTACGTGGATCTTTTTTTTTTGTTGATGCGTCAGGCATTTTGAGTACTTTATGCGGCCTACCCAATTCTCTTTTCTTAGGTATTGTTCGTCGAGTCGTTGAGCTCCTTAAGTTCTGAGTTGAGCTACACGATTACTGACAAATGCTGGCACTGGCTGGACAGGTCCACTCAAATCTGTGTGGCTCTTTCCTCAAAAAACCATTTCAGACACTAACATGGTCCTCACATGATCTAACCAAGATTATGTCTGGACTTTAAAAGAGACTTTGACCCCTGATTTTTTTTTTCGCCATTTCTTTTCAGGAGTAGTCAGATAGGAAATATCGACTGCATCTAGCTTACTTTTTTTTTAAATATGACGTGTAAAAGTGATTCAAATATCTTATTTACAGAATTAAAAATTTCATGTAACTATGGAAACGGCACTAAAGTATTTTAAGAAACGTAGGTACCGGTGCATGTCTCGAAATAAACTCAATTTTTTTATCTCAGCACTATAACATTCCCTCTCCAACCGACATCTTATTATAGAACCCTCTGATCACTTACTCCAGTTACTCCGTATTAATAAACTTATTATATCAGGTGAATAGTTACACACCGATTTCTCTCTTTCAGACGTCTAATTTGACTTTCGAAAAATGAAGACAAAGCGTTTTGTAACTATACAGACTCTTTACAATGTTAATTAGTAAGGAGGTTAGTCAGCAACTATGCGCCAATAACTTCATAAAAATTTTAGCGACCGGGCAGGTGTTGGCATCCAGTGTCCGTCGGGCTGCAGTGCAGCTGTATGTAGATACATACCTACTAAAAACTGAATCAATCAATTCTGCCTCATGGTCGCTATCCCATTATCCATAGGAGCTTCTTGTGGCCGTTTCTTAGAACTGCTAGTAACAGTGATTAAGGCGACGGTAACCGATTTTAAACTGACGACCACGTCTTAACCGTCGATCGACCCGAGCGGCTGTTATTATTTAGACACGAGCCCCTCGAAAACAGAAAAATACGCTCAATAAAAGTATGATTAAATGTTTCGACTACGTATCGATATTCCGATTAACCTTTGTACAGACACACAGATAGAAGCATAGTTTCCTATTCACTGGCTAGTAGATAACGTAGTGCTACGTACTTTAATTATATTGTAGCAATAGTTTGTTGTGGTTTCTGTTCGCAGACGGGTTCCATTTTATTTGTAGTCAGACTTTTACCAATCTAGCACAGATTACATTCTAGTTTTTACACTGATCGGGCATTCTTCTTCAATGAACAGTCATCATACCGAGAATGCTTTCATTTCTGTTCTGTACTAAAAACGAGTATTTCCAGTTTCCCTTATTTGCACCTCTTTTAAAGCACATGCTTTTTTCTTTTTTTTTGAGAGAGGTTTGCTCTTGACAAGTCTAGGTCAGACATGACAGAGCCAAAGTCGTCGATGGAGTAAGCTTACCCAGAAGAAGCCTGTTCACTCTCACTTTTAAGAGATCGGGGTTGTATGCGTTCGGAAACAGACGCAGGCAGAGAGTTCCACTCCTTTGCTGTGCGCATCACAAAAGACATTTGGAAACGCTTAGTGCGAATTGGTGGAATAGCAACTAGGTAGGGATGGTAACCTGCAGTCTAGATGTCCGATGGTAGAAGGGGGCAGGCGGAATGAGGTCGTGGAGTTCTCGAGCTTACTCACCGAAGTACAATTTGTAGAAGACCGACAAGCAGGCAACCTTGCGGCGATGATCCAAGCTGTGAAGCTTGGCATCCACCAGTCTTACGTCGCCAATGAGCCTGTTAGCTCTGCGTTCCACCGAGTCAAGCGCGGCAAGTTGGTATTTAGCTGAGCCATCCCAAAGGTGGCTGCAATACTCCATGCAGGATCGGACTTGCGCTTTTTAGAGAGTTAAAAGCTGTCCAGGCGTAAAGTATCGCTTCACCTATTTAGGATGCCCACTTTCTTGGACGCAGTTTGAGCTTTGTACTCGATGGTGGCACCGAAGTTGAGACATGATGTCAACTCCATGCCTAGGAGCTAGAGCCGATCAGTTAAAGGAACAGATGTACCCCGAAAAGTAGGAGTTTGATCGAAACGACTCCTTTTAGCGGTAAAAAGACACGCCTGTGTTTTGGTGGCGTTAAAAGAGACCAGATTATCATCACCCCACGGGGAGACAAGGCTTAAGGTCAAATCTGTCCGCTCTACCATGGCCTCTCTTAAGGAACGAACTTCGGCCCCACTGGTTTTTGCGCTGGACAACTATCTCTCTGAAACTGTACTGTCATCTGCGTACCCAACAATACCAGGTTAAAGTAGGTCATTGATGTGCAGCAGGAAAAGAGTTGCATAGAGAACAGACCCCTGAGGAACTCCGGCATCAATAGCCATAAGGTCGGAAGAGCAGCCGTCAACGACTACTCTGATCGACCGTTCACTAAGGAAGTCTGATATCCAGCTACAAAAATCAGCTGGGATACCATAAGCAGGAAGCTTGCTGAGCAGACCAGTGCGCCAGACCCTGTCAAAGGCCTTCGAGATATCAAGCGATACAGCAAGTGCTTCGCCGTGTTTCTCGATGGCCTCGCCCCAGCAGTGCGTGACATACATAAGAAGATCGCCAGTTGACCGTCCCCGGCGAAAGCCATTACATTACATTAACATAACACCACGCCTGTATTTCCCAAAAGGTTAAGCAGAGGTGTACTTAAAGTACACCTACATTTCGCCAGTCATGTTTAACTCCCATGTAATAGAGGGCGAGCCTATTGGCATCAAACAGGCGCAAATCCACACTCCGGGCTGCTACTGAGTTTCCGATGGAAAAATCCAATAACACTTTGCCCGACCCGGGAATCGAACCTAGGACCTCACGCTCAACAGTAGCGTGTGCGACCACTAGACCAACGAGGCAGTCCCTTCCCAAGGCACCTCCTTTCTTTTCTCATTAAAAAAACTTTCAAGAGTACCTCTAGAGAAATATCCTTGTATCTTACCGTTCTTATTGCTCAAGTGATCCCGTGTACGATACAAGGCCGATCTATAAATAACCATATAAAAAGTTCATATCGAGCGAAACAGCTGATTGTGACACCATTAACAGATGATTGAAGGGAAAGAGTCAAAGAGGTTGCGAGGTCGAGAGGTCTCATGCTCGTTAGCAAGCGCATAGATCGGTTGCATTATCTTTGTAACATGGGTTCCGAGACTAATGTCAGGTGTGCTCTCTATATGGTTACAAATAATACTCGCAATAAGTACGAACGATGATAAGTATTATACGGCAAAAGAAAGCCCATCTCTGCTTGTACTAAGTTTCCAAGGGCAGTACATACCTATTAGTATAGTTTGATGCTTCAGGTAGAAAACATCCTACTCCGAAACAAATCCCAGAGCAACGTTTTCGCGGTCTGAATCTTTTTACTAAAGTCTAAGGTTTCCCGATCCTCAGGTTGTAATAATAACATTCGCCTCTGTCATTTGTCGAGTGGTTTATAGTTTTTCCATGTAGGTATTGCAATAAATCAGTAATCTCAAATCTTACGCATCCTATGTGTATAAATGATCTAATTTAGCATTTAAATTTATTCGTGGTTTATTCAAGTTTCAAAAGAAAATGGCCACTGTGTTTTGTCCCCTAGTGATTTGCTTGAAAATTACTGTTGTTTTACATAAACAAAAGACGGGAAACAGCTTCGTCAATATTACTGTCGAGTTGACAATTGAAGTTTTATGAATATTATTCGAAAATAATTTATAAGTACTTACTTATTTGGAAAGATAATGAAAGTCCATTTTTGCATAATGAAGGAAACATTTTACTGAATGTTCATAGTTTATTATATGGTCGAAGGAGCATACAATAAACTATGTAACCAGCTACACGTAACTTCATATGTCAGGACCTAAGGACCACGGGCTGAACCCCGGTCCTTAGGTTCTTGCTATTGACCATAGTCCACAGGGAGTCCGCGCTAAGGTCTCGATATTTTGAAAATCTATTTTACTGCTCCTTCAGAATCTAACATCTCAGCTTCATCTTCTATATCGTGTTCGTGTCTATGATTAAAGTTAGTATGATAAAAAATTTAAACAAACAAACTAGCTTCGATCAGAACTCATCTACATAGCAGCATTAGCAGTGACCTCTTAAGACAGGGGCAACATAATCAGCTGCTTCATGTTTGAGATGTTTATCTGGTAAAGCATCTTGCCGTTAACGAATGAGGCTCTGAAGACCAAAAAAATGGTATGACGTCTACAGATCTGTCCAGCCAAATGCCAAAGATTAAACTACCATCAGCGGGTGTCACCCAGTGCTAACTCTGCAGCCAAACAAAACATGATTATTCAGCATTACTACAATACAACAATAGGCATTCTTCCATTTTTCGGTTTTCTTGTTTTTATTAAGACGATAGAGTGGAGAAATCGTAGTAATAAAATGACCAAAGGAGAACAATCCAGAAGAGTGCTAGAAAAACTCGTTAGGTGCAATCGAGCCAAAGTCAACCTTGCCTCGGCGATGTGCGATGTCATTGACATATGACTGTAAATTCTTATAGTATCTTTATGCTAAGCCGACACTGTCTGTGGACTTTGCCCGTAACATGACCATTTTTTAATACGATACACATTAAAGGTTACATGATGCCTTCCTGCTGTTGCTGTTGGCACGGCAGTCGAGTTTTATCCCAAAGGCTGAAACGAGCAGCGATTTTATACTGCGTCTAATCTGCCCAGACGAGCGAGGCCATAGCTGGTTTCCTTTCATACAGTCACATCGATACGTTTCGAACACAACCGAACGATATCGCGCGACTAATTGCTAGTGTCGCGTATTGCAGCGATGTAAGCGCGACTTGCCATTGTGTTAATTGATCCTGTGTCGCTATGCAAGCGCCGATTTCTCGAATGTACGTATTGAGGAAAAGAGTGCATTCGTAGGGTCTCTTTACAAACAATGCTTAATTTGAAACGACGTTAATTGTATCGGGCTCTAGTTGCGTCTTGCAGGTCTACATTAAACTTAAGGACTGATGTTTGTTTATCAGGATGATCAGTTATTAATTCTCACTCCCCAATTAACGAATTTAATAACGCGGAAATAGACTGGGCGCGGAAATAGACTTAGATTGTCTATAAATTACAATATAACGAGTTATAAGAAAAGCTATTGCATTTTTGACCACCAACTTATGATAGAGACATTATTTCCATTTACGTCAGCCAGTAAGTACCTAATTATGTTGTCAATACTAATAATATTTAATGAATCAACGAATTACCGAAAAGGAATCCCCCCATAAATAGTATTAATTGTAGTCAATGAATATAAATAATGGGCATGTCTAGAATTAAACTAAAAGGAGCATTTTGTGTAGACCTCTACATATGGCGCTAACTTCATTCAAACTTCGGACGTTATTGGCAAAAAGGAGGAGGGGAGGTCGATTTAAAATGGCCGCACAGTGATGACACACGTCACGCATACGTCACATGACATTTAAACAGCTGTTTATAACACATGACTGTAGTTGCTAACTCAAGGATAATACTTTTACTTTGCAAAGGTTCTGTCGTCAACCGCGTTGGTGGTCTAGTGCTACGGCACGGCTACATTTGTTGCGATAACGCGAACTACAACTTTGCGCAGTTGTACAGCGAGACGTCGAGCGTTCGCGTTATCGCGACAATGTAGGCGTACTACCTACTTATAAGAGTCTCATTGGTGAATGGGGTTGTTGTAACGTGTTTCTGGCTTAGGAAGAGTATGCACACAGATGCATGTTGCGTGATCTTCTCTTAAATTTATAAATTCCTTAAAACCCGTAAGTTGGCAAGTTTAGGGTAGTTAGCGCATTCGTCTCTTTTCGGATGTTAAAGTTAAAAAGAACAGCTCCGAAACTTTACCACTTTCTAGTGTTTTATTAGCTGCTAGCAGCAGCTGGAACGAAGAGGTGGCACTCAACAGACTTCCCCTCAACTTAGCAATATACTCTAAGTCCTAAGTTCTGAAACTTATGACTTAGAGCTCCAATCCACGATATGCGCCCTCTACATATCGTTTCCCATTTCGAAATTATCAGAATTAATTGTAGAAAAATGTTTTTCCGGCCTTCACTTTTCAACTACGCTGTATAGAACTTTACTTGTATTTTTTCTCAAGCACAGATGTGGCGTTTTCTGACGTCAAATTTCCTATATGGCCTTCTATGGCAAGTCGATCCTTATTAATTCCTTACGTAATGATGTATTCAGTAGTCAAGGAGGTAATTAATGACAGTAATTATTTTAAACAATTATTATTTCCTTTATTTCATTTATATACATTTACATTTTTAAAGATTTTTATAAAAACATTTAAAAATATAAAAATATAGTAGCCCGCCGGTATCGGAAACAGGGTCCAAGCTACCGGTGGTCAGGGCTCCTGAGCCTCTTAACGATTCGCGCCGTGTCCAGAAGTACCGCTTTTTGGATCAAGCCCTTGATCCAGCTGCCTAACGAGAGCCTACTCAGGCGTTGGTCGAGGCTCTTGGCTATTATGCCATTGGTCGTCACGACTAACGGCACAATGACTGCTGTATCCACATCCCACATGTCGACAACCTCACGAGCCCAGGTTAAGATACTCATCCTGATTATCTTTTTATATATTAATAATATACCGCTATATCAATAATCATTGTGTGACGCTCTAATCGATCTATCACCACTATGTCTGGCTTAATCGCAACAACAAGCCAGACATAGTGGTGATAGACTCGCC
Source organism: Fissipunctia ypsillon (assembly GCA_947568875.1). Lineage (NCBI taxonomy): Eukaryota > Metazoa > Arthropoda > Insecta > Lepidoptera > Noctuidae > Fissipunctia > Fissipunctia ypsillon. The sequence continues at coordinate 30,736,615 of OX387643.1, forward strand.
ACGATTTTTAACATGTCGCGAACAAGTCTTGAACGGAAACTGAAAATAGCTAGGTCAGTGATGATAAATCGATCCCAATACAACGTGATGTTGCCATTTTCGAGAACTGGAGCGGGCACATATAGGTGCCGTATGTATGCCCCGGTTTTCGAAAATGGCAACATCACGTTGTATTGGAATCGATCTATCATCACTTACTTAGCTATTTTCATTTTCCGTTCAAGGCTTGTTAAAACGGTACTTCCGAATTCCGATTCCATAAGTCTGTATTTCAGAGCAAGTTGCTCGTGGATATTCCTGGCTACAAGGTTGTGCCTATGCAAGTAGTCACCGTTAGCCGGACGAGAACAGCCAGAAATAATGTGTCGAATTGATTCCCCGGCCGGTGGTATGCCCGACAGATGTCAACCGTGCCGTTCTTCACAATATATTTCCGGTAGTTGTTCGTCATCATAACTTCGCCCATAATCGCAAAGCTAAACCTTCGATTTCTCCAAAGAGATCACCGAATCGCAACCAGGATACGGACGCAAGGTAAGATAAGCGACTCGTCAAGATAAATCGAATGACTGAAACACAACAGAGCTTTCTTGTTTAGTTAAGGAATGCCCGCGACCACCTTCGGGCTCCATCATTAGACTCTGGACACCACCTAGTGTATTAGCACTTATTAAATGAGTCAAAACACGATGGTGCTGTCTTGTTTATTTGAGAAGTTCCTTTGGCTACCTTGTGGCTTCATCATCAGACCTTCGACACTACTTAGCGTTATAGCACTTGTCAATACATTCAGTGAGTCCAAACACGATGGTGCTATCTTGTTCGGTTGAGGAGTGACCGCGACCACCTTCAGGCTCCATCATCAGACCCTAAATACCACCTAGTGTAATAGCACTTGTCAGTACATATCCGATGAGTCCAAACACGATGGTGCTATCTTGTTTAGTTGAGGAGTTCCTATGGCCACCTTCCGGTTCCATCATCAAGCCCTGAACACCACTTAGTGTAATAGCACTTGTCAATATAATATATCTAATGCGTCCATACACGATGGTACTATCTTGTTTAGTTGAGAAGTTCCTATGGCCACCTTCCTGCTCCATCATCAGCTCCTGGACACCATCTGAGGCTATAATACTGGTCAAGACAAAACCAACGAGTAGAAACTCATCGGCGCTATCTTATACATACATTCGTATCCAATTAAAAAATATACCGTCACGTCGGGTTACTTTGACCATAGGGTGTAACTTTGGCCCAAATCGAGACAAATGTTTAGTGTCATTAAATCCACACATCAGTTCTTCAAGTACGCGTCTATATCGCCATCTATTAGTTACCGAAGGAATACGACGTTCGGTTTTGTGGTCGCGACATGGCGAGAATTTCAAACATCAAGTCTAGATTTGGGCCAAAGTTATACCCTAGGGTCAAAGTAACCCGACGTGACGGTATATATAAAATACCAGACACTTTAAGCCCGGGACCGACTTTTTTTTAAATTTTTTTAAGTATAAATTGATGCAAGGAACCATTTGGAAGTACTCCCATTTCTGGGCAGCATTTGGTCCAGACCTGGTCAATGTCCATTATAATGTATGTAAATATTTTGACAAAAAAATGGGAAAGTTCAAAAAGCTTCTAATAACTGCCTTCGCCCGAATTCAAAATGATTAGAATTTTATATTGGAATTCATAATAAATTAATTTCACAGTGCTGTATTTAAAATGATTTTAGTATTTTGCAAAAACTTCAGCGATTTATGTAGTACCTTATAAGGGCGAATTCGACCAAACTTTTATCTATACAAATAAATAAAACTGAAGTGTCTGTCATAGTGTCGAAATAACAGTTTTTTTACAAATATATATACGATACTTATAACAAAAATACAATTTAAAAATGTTTGTCTGTCTGTCTGTTTGTTCCGGTTAATCTCCGAAACGGATGGACCGATTTTGACGGGATTTTTACTGGTAGATAGTTGATGCTATAAGGAGTAACTTTTATTTTAGAAAAGATTTAGGGTTTCACAAAAAAAAATAAAACCCATTAAATTGTGCTAATCTCTGGAACTACCAGTTGGATTTGAAAAATTCTTTTTGCATTTGTTAGCCCAATTATGGACGATGGTTATAGGCTAAAGAAAAAAAGTCAGAAAGAACTCTAAGCGAAAACGCAGTAATAGCGCGGGCGGCCGATGCAACGCGGTGGGTCAGGGGACCAGGGCGTTTTATTAAAATGTGCCTGTTATTTTAGTATATTGAGTATTTTACGACTTCCACGCGAACGAAGTCGCGGGGCACAGCCTAGTATAAGTATCCTAAGTACCTAGTATAAGTCTAATCCAGCGAAAAAATGTTTAATTTTTGACAGATTTTGCATACAAAAACTGTCAGACGTCAATTTTATTCCGCGGATAAAAGATTAAAAAAAAGGATAAAAGATAATTTTATCTTTGGTTAAATCAGCCCCTAATCGTATAAAGGTTAACTGTATGCGAGCAGAACGGAAGATGGCACATAACAAAGATCTTTCGATTCCTTTGTGAGGTAGGTATGTGTGTGTGTACATGGCAACATGGCACATGGCAGCTGTCAGCCATCTCTCGTGCCGTATGCACCTACTCTATAAGGTCTAGCAGATAAAAGCTGAGTGTTATTCATAGAAGAATTTCTACCTATCCCACTTCTAGTGATAGTAAGTAATCTATACAAAAGTTTAAATCTGTGAACCCGGACTTAGCATTTCTTAGTTACGGGCGTGCCATTCAGACTATTTTGAAAACCATTCATACAAAATTGAATATTTAATCCGCGACAGTCTACTTCACGGACCCGGTTGTAACTGGTTAGCTGGCAAGTTGCCGAGTGACGTCACTTTTAACATTATGGCTGCTCGGCGCGATGTATGGCACGTGGCTAGAGAGCTATAGACAAAGACAAAGATCCGTCAAGAGGCGCGTATCACTGTAAATAATTATCTCAACAGTCACCTTAGCTATTTGTGAATCTTTGTAGCCGTTTAGTACTTTAACGGGGTACCTCAGATCTTTGTAATCCCACTTAACTGATAAGTATTAAACTTTGTTCAAAGGGTTGAATCTTGAAGATATTTCTTCTCTATCAAAATTAATCAGTGAAAACACATTCTTATTTAACCGTACTTAAATGTTTCTATATAAGTATTTCTTAATTAGAACTAACTGACGTAATCGCTTTTAATTGACATTGGCAGTTTCTGCAGACGTGGAAACCCATAATTACCTTAATTACATTTTGTTTCCAATGAAGGCTAATAGTTCATGTCATTTAAGTTTATTGAAGATCAATTAATTACTTAATATTGTAGGTTATACAATCTTAGCAGATAATTTAGACGTAAGTAACAGATATAATCACTACATATTATAAAACAATGTCCCCCGCCGCGTCTGTCTGTTTAAACGCGATAAACTCAAAACCTACCGAACGGATTTTCATACGGTTTTCACCAATGGACGGGAGTGATTCATGTTGCTTAAAGTCGAGATTATGTATCTCGACTTTAAGCACACGAGGTTGTTGACATGTGGAATGTGAACTCGGCCGTCATCGCTCGATGATCCCTCGAAACTCTCGTTAGGTGGTTGGTACCAAGGGCCTGATTCAGAAGGAGGTTCCTGTCTCTGGAGCCCTAACCACCGGTAGCTTGGACCCTGCTGCTGACACCGGCGGACCAATATGTTTTTATATTTTTGAATCTTTTTTTTTTTAATTTAAAAATTATTTAAGAATGTATTTTATATGGGAAAAAATTAAATAAACGAAATAAATAATATAGTATAAATTTATTTACCTTGTTGCCACCTACTTACCTTACTATTTATGTAATGGGTGTTTAACATTTTAATTTTACTTTGTATTGACTTCAATAAATTGTTCTTTTCGTTCATAGAATTCGTAACGCTAAAACTCGAATTTAGTTCCTAAAAATAGGTTAATCCATACTAATATAATATTATAAATTCAAAAGGTCTGTCTGTGTGTATGTATGTATGTTACCTTTACACGTTTAAACCACTGAACGGATTTCTATAAAATTTGGCAAGAAGATAGATGGCATCCTGGGGACGGACACAGACTATTTTTTTTCTCAAATATAATCCTAAAGGAGGTGATATATGGGATGAAAGTCTGTATGGGAAACCCAGTATTTCTTAAGTTCGGGATATAAAAATTCAAATGTATGCTTTTGGTAATAAGAATTAAAGAATATCTATTAAATACGTAGGGTGTTCTGAAAGTCTTGAGATTTACCTTTATTTTTCACAGTTTTTCAAAATAATTGCCACTACAATTAATACACTTCTGCATCTTTATAAACATAAACCAATCACTAAAAATATCTTTCCATTTCTGTTCAGGAATTTCCGCACATATATTGTCCCAGGCCGAAAGTAAAGCTTCTTCGTCCTGAAATCTTTGCCCTTTCAATTTACTAATCACGAAAGGAAACAATCCAAAGTCACATGGCGCCAAGTCCGGGCTGTAAGGCGGATATTCAAGAAGTTTCAAGCCGGCATCTCGCAAAAATTGTCATGTAACGTCAGCACGATGTGTCAGAGCATTATCATGATGAAGATACCAGGTGCAGAGTTGTGACTTTGGACGAAGCTTCTTGAATTCCTGTATAAGTTGAGGAAGGCAGACAGTGGTGTACCAAGCAGCGTTTACAGTCTTCAGCTCACGGAGAACTACTTGTTAAATAATTCCCCGAATACCGAATAAAACCACGATCATTTTCTTTTTTATCGACTTAGATTTTTTACTTCAGTCGCAGTTTCTTCGCCTTCTATCACCCATATTTTATGTTGCTGCTTTGTGGGCACGTCGTAATAATAAAGCCACGTTTCGTCGCCCAGGACGATTGAAATGATGTCTTTAGATTTTCCGTTTTCAAACTTTGCAATCATTTTTTTACTCCATTTAACTCGCTGTTCCTTTTGTTCATCGGTACGTTTATGTGGAATCCAAAGAGTACAAACGTTTCTACAACCTAATGATGGTGAATAATTGAATGTAACGCTGCTGAGCCAATCTGCAGTAAGGACTCTATTTGCCGGTAGGGTATTCGCCGGTCAGTTTCAATTATATTTTTAACTGCAGAAATATTTTCTGGAGTAACTACTTCCGCCGGTCGTCTGAACGCGGGTCGTCTTCAAGGTTAAAACAGCCACGCTCAAACTGCTTGTACCATCTATAGACGGTTGCACGAGAGGGGCAATCATCACCAAGTATAGGCTTCATTTCTTCTAAACAATTTTCTGGACTTAATCCACGTAATACAAAAAAATTACAAATTTTTTTATTTCTTGACATGTTGTTTACATTTTATTGGTGAATGGCGCCTCCTTTTAAGCATATTATAATGCCTGTGTTAGAAAACGCCGCTCTTTCTTAGGTAGACTAAAGGTGACGTAAAAAGTTATAACGCAAAATTGCGCGATATTTGATAGTTGTCCACGAAGCCACTATAGTGAACTTGTTCGAACACGATCTGCGGCAATACTGAATGCAATCAAATGACAACTGATTCTAACGTATATCATAACATAAACAATCAAACTACGTACTCGCGTGGTCCATTCGCCTTGGTATTATTAAGTATCTCAAGACTTTCAGAGCACCCTACATATTTGCATGCCATCAATACAATGACTTGGCGGAATGTGTCTTTACACTGAATTTTATATGCAAAGCTAGCTTCCCACGGTCCGCGATATCACGGACCGTGGGAAGCTAGCTTACCACGAACGATACTCTTCCCATGATGCGTCGGTGCGGGCTTGTCCGCGTCCGTCCGCAATATCACGCACCGTGGGAAGCTAGCTTGATACTGGCTGTGCCCCGCGACTTCGTTCGCGTTAAGTCGTAAGATACCAATATACTAAAATAACTGCCACATTTTAATAAAACTCCCTCGTCCCAGACCCGCCGCGTTGCATCGCCCGCGCCCGCCCGCACTTTTACCTCGTTTTCGCTTAGCGTTCTGACTTTTTTCTTTTTGCTCGGCTCCTAAGGCTCAGAGCGTGATGTTAAATAGCCTATAACCATTCTCGACAATTGAGCTGCCAAATGCAAAAATAATTTTTCAAATCCGACTGGTAGTTCCAGTGTTATCGGTTTTGGACACAATTTCACGAGTTTTATTTTTTTTGCGCGGAACCCTAATTATTATTCTCAAATACAAGAAGCATAAGTTACCCCTTATAACATCAACTTTCTGCCAGTGAAAGTCCCGTCAAAATCGGTCCAGCCGTTTCGAAAATTAGACGGAACAAACAGACAAAAATTAAAAAAAATGTTTTTTTGTTATAAAAACCGTATATAGGATACTTTCATTAAGTAAAGTAAGCATTTAGTAAAAAACTGTTATTTTGACGTTACAAACAGACACTTCAATTTTATTTATTTGTATGTATAGATAAATATATCTATTTATTGGTGATGTTCTTCAGAAAGGTCAGGTGCGTAGTACTCGCAACCGGCGTGCGTGTATGACCAGATGTATGAATGTAAACGAGGCAAAAGAAGTATGTAAGGATCTTAGCAGATGGCGTTCTGTAGTTTCTGCCTACCCCCATGGGAAGAAGGCTTGAGTTTATGTATGTATGTTATCTATAGGAATCTTTCGTACCTACTACTTTTATGCAAATAAACGATTTTGTTTTGATTTGATTATATTTACCGAACAAAAAATTGCAAAAGAAAACTGCAGTAAAAAACTAGAGTTTAATATTCTATCGATATTACTAAATTGAATAAACACGTGCACACTTGCTGCATTAAAATCAAACGTAATTGAACGTAACAATACTATCTTATCGCATACAGAATGTAATATTTTACTGTCGAACTAGACCAGACGTATAAATGACCTTGAAATGTCCCCGGTTAGATAGTTTTATGACGAACTTGTTTTTGCCCGTGGCTTCGGCCGCCTGGATGTCGGAAAATATCCAGCGGGTACGTAATGCCGGGATTAAAAGTACCCGATGTGTTAATCTAGGTAAACAACATATTTATTCCGTTACACATTGGTTTCATACAACGTGTAACAGGACGATTGACATTCCTTTAAACCACCACGTAAAGAGAATCGTGTTCTTTACCCGTATACAAAAAATCAATCAAATCTAATGAATACTTTAGCCACAGGAAATTATTTTTCATTTCCTTATTTTTCAACATGATGTAGATCTGAGTCCCTAATAATAGGTAAACATTGCCGCCGCCGCGCCCCGCACCCCGCACCGCATCGTTGGTCAGTGACTTTTCGTAGATAAAGCGTGTTTACTTTGTATGCAGTCAATTCTGCTATTTATTTTGTTTGAAAACTGCATTTTTTTAATTTTCCATTATCAACTAATCTTCGTGTTTTAAAATGTTTCGATGGACTAGTACTGTGCTCGTTTTCATTTAATGTCGTACATCCAGATACCTACACGTTGTATATTGGTTTACGCGGCGAAGTTCCCAGTCGGCATGATTTTTTCCGACATCTTCAACAATCGTCGTCATATTTCTGCCAATTTACACTAAACCTTAATGAATTATACACCTAAACCTTCTTCATTAATCACTCCGTCCATTAATGAAAACCGTATGAAAATCCATTCGGTAGTTTTTGAGTTTATCACGATCAGACAGACCGACGCGGCGCGGGAACTTGGTTAGTTTTAAATTATGCCGGTCACGCTCGCGCGATCTAGTAACAAATACATAACTTTGGACCGAGTGGACCGAGACTAAATGTTACCTCAAGATACGAACCATGACTACATTTCCAATCCCTTAAAACTCTTAAAAAGAGGTTCACATTTTTTTAATATTATTTGTGAATTTTAAAATCAATCCCCATTTTACCCCTTAGTAGGGGATGATTTTTCATAAACGCTGAACCACATAATTCTTTATTTCCTACCAAAAGCATAAATTTGAATTTTCATAATCATCCCAACTTAAGAAATGCTTGGTTTCCCATGCAAACTTACATTCCCTATATCACCCCCTTTAGGATTATTTTTGAGACAAAACGTAGCCTGATAAGATAACGATAGATGGCATCCTTCCCTAGGATGCCATCTATCGTCTTGCCAAATTTTGTCGAAATCCGTTCAGTGGGTTAGGCGTGAAAAGTAACATACAGAAAGACAGCCAGACAGAGTTGCTTTCGAATTAACCCTTTAACCGCCTACGACGGATTAATCCGACAAATATTTTCGTGTCCATTTCGCCAGGGTCGTATATTTACGACCAAATATCGTAATGATTCAAGTTGCCCGGCGCTGGGGGCACGACAACTGATATGAAGTCGGGCGGTTAAAAGGTTAAGAGGATTATGAATACGCAGCGCGAGTAGGTATTTTCAAAAATGCTAGCTATTTCATATTTGCTCTCTTTCCCTCCGGGCGTGAACATATCGTGCGATAGAGAGAGTTGCAAGTCTTATAGGCAATTACCTATATTTCCTTTTTAAAATACTGTTTCGGGCGATAACGTTTTCACCCCCCTAAACCTTTACGAAATTAGATAATTTTGGTCTCATTAGAATCAGTACATCTTAATCTAGGTCTGTACGTTTTTTTTTAATAGTTCAGTTCAGTTAAATAAAAAATAAAATAAACACGCTCGAGGAAGTTTTTAAGTATATATTTAGATGATAATAAATTATATCATATGCAATATATATTTATAATAAAAACTTACGAACCTAGTTTTTCATTATATTTACAACATTTCCAAAAATTATGAAAATTAGACTATGTTTACAGGGCGAAAAACGTTATCGCTTTTTGTATGAAAATTTACAGCTTCACAATCCTCTTAACGAGTATAATATTAGTATGGATTAGCCGTAAATTGATCCATATATGAAGACCCATCGAAAAGTCCATGAACTCATCCCGCTCCAAGGACCGCTTTAAATCTTGGTTACTTTATTACTTGATTAAGGGCTGATTTTTCAATCGTCAGATAACTTTTATCTGGGGAATATGTTTGACGTTTTGTCAGCTTTTGTATAGAAAATGTGTCAAACCGCCATATTTATTTTATTGGAGTGAACTGATCTTTTTGTATGCACATGTTTCGGTGACAAATAAACCTATTTTTCTTTCTTTTTAGGGCTGATTTTTCAATCTTCAGATAACTTTTATCCGGAGAATATGTTTGACGTTTTGACAGCTTTTGTACAGAAAATGTGTCAAACCGCCATATTTATTCCTCAGGTAAAAGTTATCTGACGATTGAAAAATCAGCCCTTAGAACAATAAAAAATGTTAAAGCAGATAAATGTCCAGGTATTCTTTTCAGGCTACTGAAGCATACGTCACTCCTGAAATTGAAAGTTAACAGTTTAATTGTTGAAATTCCTTACGCTTGGAAACTTTCTACGGCTAAAGAGGAGAATGTAACCACGAATAGAACAAATAGATTATAGTATGGTATTATTTTATTTCTGTACTGGAATAGAACTACGATTGAGGATTTAAATTGTAGACTTAATTTTAAATATAACTTTTAGTATAATCTAGTATCTTTTGTACATTGGACTTGGATAATTGACCTTAAAGCATACCTAGATCAATTAAATACTTCATAATAATATAATGTGAACCTTTATCTCAGCTGCTTGATCTTTGACTGTGTTTATAGTTTACTCGGCGAAGTGCTTTTTTCTGCGAATTTTGTTTTAGTTAAGATCTTCGATCAAATACGAATGGAACATAACAAGCTGGCATAGGTGTAAATTTTAACATGATGGTGTTCAGTGTGTGAACTATTTTCTCTCAATAATATATTTTTAATAATAGATAACCTCAATTTATGAAATAATTCGACTAGTCTTCAAAATTTCTAAGGTCCCAATACCGACTTAATTTAGTAATAGCACCAACATTTATTTTAGTTACCCTGCATACTTTAGAGTCATACGGCTCTCCTATAAATGAGAAATATGTTAATCAAAGTGTAGTCCCGGATATATTTCAATTTCAATATGCATAGCTTGAAGCACAATTAATAAATTTCCACCAACTTGCAAAGACCAAGACAGTTATCTGTGGAGGCCGGTGCGGTATTTCAGGCATTTCCATTTTAATTTAAGCTCGTAACTCAGTTTTTTTATTTTCTTTTATTTGAGATAGGTTTGCTCTTGACTCTAGTCTAGGTCAGAGATGACAGAGACAAAGTCGACGATGGAGCGAGCTTACCCAGAAGAAACCTGTTCACTCTCACTTTGAAGAGATCGGGGTTGTATGCGTTCGGATTTCGGAAACACAGACGCAGTTTAAATGCAGTCATATAAAGTAGCTCTCCGATTGACGTGATTGTCATTTCTGCGACCAATTTTCCACCGTTTCATGAGCTTTTCTCGTGTTACTCGTACTTTTGAAAGATAAAGAAGATATAAATAACTAAAAACGCTTCGAAAAATATTGATAAGTGTTGATAAGTAAAAACACATATTATGTAGATTTACTAGTAGAACTTTAAATCAAGTAGAGAAGTTACGCAACTGGCGGACCTATCGTTTGGGACTCAACATTAGCAATAGATAATTCAGTCTGCCTAGCCTTTTTCCAACTATGTTGGGGTCGGCTTCCAGTCTAACCGGATGCAGCTTAATACCAGTACCAGTCTTTTACATGGAACAACTACCTATCTGACTTCCACAACCCAGTTAAGTACTACATAACACGATGTCACTAACGGCTTAACGTGCTTTCCGAGGCATGGAGGGGTCCCGAAATGTTATGGACGGACACCCTTCCACGAACCGTCCGCGGCAAGCGTAGCTTAACCTTCGATCGACTCGTGCAGCTGTTGTTATTAAGCCACGAGCCCTTCTTGACGTACTAATATTAATAAAGAAGTTTATTGAAGTTATCAATAACACGCTCGTTAGGATCGTCAAGGTGAATAGCTGCCTTACGAATGTGACAATCTTGGCAATTTAGGAAAAATAGCCGCTGCCATATCCATACAAATTATATTTGATGGTCGAATCGCAATCATGAATTAAGAGTAATGTATTTATGAGATCAAATGTCAGTAGCTTCATATAATTAAATATACTGAACTACGTATTTAATTTAGTTACCAACAACAGAAATGTAGATCTCACATTTGGGAATAACGCTACGGTTTCCTAAAAGAGTCATGAAAATGATGGCAGCGGGGTTTGACTTTACGGCGCGGCGTCTAAAAATGCTCTCTAGGAAAACATTCCAACTTACATTCACAAATAACGTTTCAGTGACGTCATTCGCCGGTAAATTGCGAACGCTATGTGGCCGCCACCGCTCTTTTAGGAAACCGTAGCAATAATAATGATGATGTTAGTTCTATACAACATGCTTAACATCCCATGGGTTGGTCTTTTAATCCGAAACTATCCAACCATATAATGGAACATAAACGTAGTACACTTAAGATTGAATCATGGATGCAAATGTAGTACTGATACTGATCAGCCTAGATATACCACACATCTATAGGGGACGATTTAAATAATTATAATAATTTTGATATTTACTGGAATCCCTGTTTATTAGACAGTAGGTATTTTATGTAACGTACTTATGTGCATGAAACTTGTTACGAGGACTTCAGTAATGAACAGTTGAATTGTTCGGTAAAATTAATTAATTTAATTAATTTCGGTAAAACAATTCATTAAGGTGAAAGCGCCAGGGTAGCCCGCGAAATTCAAATTTTCTTAAGTTTTTTGCAATTTGCAGCTCAGTATTAAGTTGTATGTTAATTAAAATATTATTCGCGACCGTAATAAATATGTATTTACACGATTATAATCATTAAAGTCGTCAATACAACTCTCTAAGACCAAGTAATTCTCTTGAATGACTATTTCATGAAATATTAACATTTCAGGATTATACAACTTACGGAATTGTATTACTGATTCTAATGATTATAATTTTGTAAATACATATTTGTTATGCTCGCGAATCATACTTTAATTAACATACGCCCAGACACTGAGCTGCAAATTACAAAAATCGTAAGAAAATTTGAATTTCGCGGGCTACCTTGGCGCTTTCCTCTTAACTAGTAATTTTTACCCGACTGCCCCAGAAGGAGCGTAATGTTTGTTGAGAGTATGTATGTACTTTGGCACGCTCTGTAGCCTAACCGGCTAGATGAATTTTAACGTATGAGTTGTCATTAGATTCATCTTATTTGTGGGAGTGACAGAGGCTATACATATTGCGTCAACAAAAATGCAAAAACAAAAAAAAAAGACATACTTAAAGCAAGTTATTTAAAAAAAACAAAAACCCGGCTGCAAAAACACATGCATTTTTTTTGCAACGAAGCGAGCGATGCCGCGGCTGACACCGGGCGTCGAGCGCTATATCTAAGTTAATCGCAGTTACCACTTAGATTTTATTTTTAGGACCCCAAAATAGTAATTATTTGAGGTTCACACAGAGGCGCAATCATTATATGTATTAGAGTGTTCAATAATATTTTTAGGAGCAAAATACTAGAGGTTCGATAAAATACATGACGAATAATATTCGTCCAAAACCAATTAAAGGCTCCTGCAAACAGGCGCGACACAAAGACATCGCTCGTCGCGCGACATGCGGTGTCTTTGTGTCGCGCTTGTTTGCAGGAGCCTTAACGCGAAGGGCCCTGAAGTCGATAGGTTTAAAATTTTTGTTATAAATGATCGAATGAATTTTGTATAAATGAATATAGTGTAGCAAAAAAGTACAATTGTTTTTTTCTGTTCTATTAGCTATTTTTGCTTCTGAACATGAGAATTTATTTAATCATATTTTTATTTAATAATACTGAAATATATATTACAAATTCCTGCGAAATCTGATGCATGACCTACTGTCGAGATAATCGAACAAAATGATTAAAATCATAATATTTCGATGTTTTTGATTGTTTTCGGTATATTTTCAGTCTGATTTAAGCTTTCGCATGTCGTAATAACGGACACAGTTAGTAAACAATTGACTTGAACCTATTTGGCTCAAACGACATCGACACGTTGACTTAAATGTACTAGAGTACGTAATAACAGAGTTACAGTTATCACGTTATTCCAAGTTTATTGTGTCAATATCGTTTGCGTTTGACAGGGTTTATGGCTTATCTCGGTTGTCGACAGCACGTGTTTCATTAACTTGTGTAAACGTGTGTACTGGATATTAAAAATGTTTCAATACAAGTATCAACATCGTGCATGGTCTATCACTCCAGCCCACACAAATTCTTGACTAATTAATAATTAAGTATTGAGAAGTTGTAAAATACGCTGTATTACCCGACTGCGGCGAAGCCAAAAAAGGAGGGTTATTGTTTAACCTGTATGTATTTATGTATGTCCGTCCCTATGTTCCTTCGTAAATTCTAGATGGCTGAACCGATTTTGATGAATGATATGTCGTTCGATTCGTCTTCATTGCGCGAGTATCACTGGGTATATCAAAATTTAAAAAAAAATCAAAATGGTGAATTTTTGGTGCCAAAATGTATGTTTTCATTGTTTTCCAAAAAAAATCTCCCAACCTTTCGAGTGGGGTATAAAAATGAAGGGTTTTAAAAGGTGATTACAAAAATATACAAGGTGTAACAGAAGGATTGACATTCCTTTAAACCACGTAATCACGTGTTGTTTACCAGTATACAAAAAATCAATCAAATCCAATGAAAACACAGGCCACAGGAAATTATTTTTCATTTTCTTATTTTTCAACATGATTTAGATCTGAGTCCGTAATAATCGGTAAACACACGGAGTAATGGGTAAACATTTCCGCCGCCGCACCCCGCACCCCGCACCGCGCTGTTGGTCAGTGACTTTTCGTAGATAAAGCGTGTTTACTTTTTATGCAGTTGATTCTGCTACTTATTTTGTTTGAAAACTGATTTTTTTAAATTTTCCATTAACTACTAATCTTCGTGTTTTAAAATGTTTCAATGGATTAGTACTGTGCTCGTTTTCATTTAATGTCGTACATCCAGAAACACGTTGTATACAAATTATGTCTTGAAATGTAATATGAAATGAGAAATGATAAAAAAACAATCCCGAACTTTTGGAGTAGGTGAGTAATTATCACCCGATTATAAGCGGGTATTGTATTTACGACCGTTACCTAAAGCGTTAAGTACTTAATACAGTGAGAGAAAAAATAATCCTAATTAAAAAGTGTAAAATAAAAAAGTAAATTTAAAAATCTAAAAACCCGACTGCGTAAAAAGTAAACTTTAAAAAAATGGAAACAAGATGACCTATTTTGTCTCCAAACAATCTTATGCAGTCGGAGACATCTTCTTAAAGGAGATGTTTCAAAATGTATGGAGCCCCGGCCACGTATTGGTACACACTACTAAAAAATGGGGAAACACAATTAAAACAGATTCCAATCATCCAATTACTTTTAATTGGCTTTGTTTGGTAGTAAAGTACAAGAATGTACAATTGAAATTGCAACACACAACAAAAACCCATCATGGTGGTAAGTTGTCATGTTGATGATTATTGACGTTTGACACGTTTACTTCTGTCATATTACACTGTCAAAGAGGATCATAACATTGTCGTACTTTTAGTCTTATGCAATATTATTTTAGATCTAATAAATTGTAAAGTCGAAAATCTATTAAAGAAATCTGTCAGATTGTAGTAGCTTGATGTACTGGCGTCTGTACATAAAGTATAATCCAGTTAAGCAGACGACAACCTCATAGGTTGACCTGCGATATGCCAAGATTTTTACTTATAGCATAAACATACAGAATACAAACATTCAATAGTCGAAATATTAACTCAGACAAAAACAATGTAGTGATAAACGAACGCCAGGTTGTTAAAAATAACTTGAGAGAATAGACCATCAGAACACGATCGACAACGAAAGCGACTGAAGTGACAGTAGACAGTTCACGATCAATGGTCAATCTATGGTTTACTGTCATTGGTTTTTAACCACAGAGTACCTAAATTGGCGAGACGCCATATTGAAAGTCGATAAAATAATTGATAAATATCAAATTATTACAAGAGAAATATGCATTTATGCAATTTATCAGTATTTTTCCCGAATTCCACGGATTTTTCTCGATTTTTCGAGGTATTGTACATATTCTGGGCCCATTTTGAAACATCTCCTTTAACATTAAAGACCTACATATTGCCTCCGACTGAATGAGATTGTTTGGAGACAAAATAGGTCATCTTGTTTCCGTCTTTTTTAAAGTTCACGTTTTACGCAGTCGGGTTTTTAGATTTTTAAACTTACTTTTCTTGTCCAAAAGATAAACTTTTTTGGGCTAATTACCCATTTTTTGGGCTTTTTTGGGATTTTTGTTTAGTGAAGTAAAAAATTCCAACTTACAGTTAATATCAGTCTGAAGTCGCCAACCCGTCTTTAGGAAGTGTGGTGATCAATGCTCATGCCTTCTCTATATGAGAAAAGGCCTTCGTCCTGCAGTGGTACAATAATAGGCTGGTATTATTATTATTACTACCGCAGTTCACTAGAAATTCATTATTGTGCCCGAAGGATGTCTAATAAAAACTATACTACATACTACGATCTGGGAAAAATCATTAGCATAACAAATTGTGAGAACTTCTACCCTGACTCCCATGATAGAAAAACATTACTATCTTCAGAAGCAGTTGGGAAATACCCACAGCGTTTTCTACTCTATCTGGAATGTTTTCACATTTTTAAGTGAATATTATTTTGAAAGTGCTCTATCGACGTCCTGAACACAGTCTATAAACCCTTGCTGAAAGAAAAAACGTCATGATTATGCTAAAAAGTAACTGAATATAACTCTAGCACTGAGTCAAATAAATTAAGTCTAGGAACACCGTGTCCCGAATTCTGGTTATTCTGATTTTTGTTACACCACAAAGAGTATTGTTTGAATGCTACAAAGAGCGGCGATTTAGAAATTTAAAAGCCCCGGATAATATTGATGAGAATGAATGTTCAGTCTAGTTAAATCCCCTGCAAGAGTAGGAAGTTCAATGCTCAAAGTATATCACAAAAGTCACTCATAGGATAGTTCATTTAATTCCGTCTGCACTCTGATTATTATTGGAGTATGTTTGGTAGTAATCCGATCTGCATAATCTACGCTAGAATTTACAGGAACTCATCCATCTCGCTTCATATAAGTAGACAGCTAGTGATTTATTGGCTGATTTTATTTGCAATGATAAGGGTAAATCATTTCCCAGCCTCATTCATTTATTCTCATTCATTTACCTGTAACTTATAACTTACTTAATAAACTACCATTTAAGTTTTGTTATTGATGGAAAAGTGTGAAGATAAAAATAGTATAATATGGGAGCTGCATCTGCCAACAAACTGCTGTGCAGTTTGGCAGAAGTAAAACTGATTGTAATAAGTTATCACCACTAAAATAAAAATTAAAAAAAAATAAAAAAAATAGTGTTGCATCAAAACTAACTCTTCAATTCAACTTTACCTCCATCACCTGCATGCGAGACCACCTAACAACAGAAAAGTAAAACGGGCTCCGTTAGGGACCGCAGGAACAATATGCCGCCATTTTGGAAATAGCCTATGTCCAGTAGCTGACTAATAGTACTGACGATAGAAGAGCAGAGGATTTCTCCGATCAGCGATATTAAGCCACAAAGCCGGCTAGAGAACCAAACAGAGATGTATCTACTGTAGACATCACTGTTTGTTCATTTGTTTAATAATAAAATAACACATCAATAAAGACCGATTGTTAAGTCGGTAACCTATTATCATGCATGCTCTTTATACTCATTAGCGGAAGAGATTACGGCTACCATTAGAAAACAATGCTCGCTCAGTTCCGAGTAAGGAAGTATCAACACCTACGTACGGTTTCTACAAAACAATTTGGTGAGCCATATTTTGAAAACTCAGTATGTACCTACTAATGTTGCTTCAATTCTGCGTTGATGGCTTAGTTGTAAAAGATTGTGCGTTTGTTAGGGTTTTTATTTTAAAACAAAGGGATTATTTTGCGGCTAAATTGATAGTTGTATGAGCTTGCTAATCAAGCCCACAAATTGCCCTCTAATAAAGTTACCTACATACCTCTCCAGCTGCAGCGGAATCTCACTAGGACATAGACAGGAAATTTCTGAGTAGGTACTTGATTTCTGTTTCTGCTGTGCTTTAAACTTTAACCCAACATTTTACTGCTATAACTCGGCAATTATTAGCTTCACGTAGGTACCCACACTTTTGAAGTTAATTTACAATTTGTTAACAATCAAGTCAACGTATACTGTATTTAATGACAATTTCTGTTAGTAATTGAGGTCACACATGATCCCATAGTTAATCATTTTACTAAAGTGCGGTGGCCATAGCAGTATCTCGTTGTGTCCATGCATTATTACTATGTAGGCAAACTAATAAAACGCATAAAAAAAGATTTTTGGTTCCGGGTCCGACAAGGATGTAAAATTACGCATATACATATGCCAAGTTCCCCACATTCATTATAGTGAAACTGAAAAACATCAGAAGAAAACACAGCGAATCAACCTTGCTGGTGACAAGTTGTAATTTTGCCAACTATTTTTCGGCGTTTTTCAATATAATTTCAGCTTTATCTCATCCTTTTTTATAATTGTAGGTTAAAATTATACCAAAAGGTTCAAAAACATGCTTATAAGAATTTCAAATATATTTGTTTTTGTACTTTACAATAAACTTTTAACGTTACATTCAAGTAAATAGCACAAAAATAATGTGTTTTTACATTAGGTTGATACTCTGACCTGTAAAATATCCTTCATTTATAACGTAGCAATTTACCACTGCTTGCGAAGTTATCCGTTCTTAGTGAATTTAATAAACACCTTCGTTCCTGCATATACTACGTAATGGCACAACACTGATTCACTGACTGATGCATTACAGAATATTCCTGACGAACGGATATCACTAAAATAATATATTAGTAGAATGTTAACACACCGGATTTCTAATTAACAGTCATCTAACAATAGATATTTTATTTTATAACCTTATATGAAAAAGGAGGCCTAAACATGAAGTTTGTTTTTCTGTTTACGTTATTTATTTAATTATTTATTATTAAAATTATGTACATACAAATACTGGTGTTCAGCTGCATCCGGTTAGACTGGAAGCCGACCCCAGCATAGTTGGGAAAAGGCTAGGCAGATTGATGTACATACAATTTAAAATGATTAAGAACTTTAACCTTTTTACTATAAACTTTTTGTTAGCTAGACTTACCATAGACGAAGGCCATGTTGTTCTGTTTACCATGCGTTTCAGGTGCGTCCTCTAGCGGGATAAATTGTCAGTAAGGTTCCCTATTGCCCCGCTGGTCATTACTGTCTCGGATATTACGATAATAATAATATAATAGTCATTATATTTATGTTACATCGATGGCGTTCATCTTAGCTCTGTTTCGACACTCTCGACTTCCGAACTAAGTAATTGGTTTATTGCCAGGGTTCGTTCTTGGACCAGCGCGCAGCGCTTCTGATTCCTGTGTTTCAACACTTTTAACACGCTTTTATATTAGCTTCACTTGTAACTAACAAGCAAACAACGTCAAACAATCTTGGAAGTCAATTTTAACTTATTTCTAATGGTCGTATCGAATATGTAGTTTGGATGATAATACTACAAGGTAAAATTTTAATCACTGTTAATCTCTTAAGAGATTAACAGTAAAGAAAAAATAATCAGCTTTTCCCTACATTTATGTTCGCATAACTCGTCAAAATGTTGGGAATTCCTGTTTTTTTTTCGCGATATCGGGTTTGGTCCCATAGTAAAAGTTGTTCATAATGATGAGCAATGACCCTGTAAGAGGTTAACAGTGATTTAAATTACATCTTGTATAATTTGGTATCTTGGAGTTGATCTGATGATGGAGCCAGAGGTGGATAGTGAAACTCTTCAGTGGCTTCTAGTAAACCCCTCGAATTTAAGCTCATATTATTCGATTTGACGAGTACAGTCGATCAGGCTTGGTAACGAGGGTCTGAAGATGGAGCCAGGACGTGGATAGGAGAATTCTTCAGTGGCTACTAGAAAACCCGTCGAGTTTGGGGTCATATGATTCGTTTTGATGAGTCCAATTTATTGCACTTGGTGTCGAGAAGCTGATCACGGACATCCTGGCTCCATCAACAGATCAGCTCCAAGATACCAAATTACAGTATTGTCATCCGAACTACATAATTCAAACAAACTTTCATTTTGATACGACAATCAAAAGTAGGTTAAAACTGACTTCAAAAGATTTTTTACATTGATTGTTTGTTTGTTTATTAGTTACAAGTGAAGATACTCTAAAACGTGTTAAAAAGTAAAAAATAAAAATATGTAGCTCTAACAAAACACGCTTTTGTCACGCACTAAAAATTATAAATTAATTAAATTTAATTGTATTAGTTACGATATAAGAAATTACCTACATATTATTTATACAGTTGTCACTTATTTTTAGTTGTATGTACTTTTAATTACATTAAACAAAGCGCTTATCGCTTTTTTAATAATCGGTATATACAAGAAGTGACAAGCTGCATAGGTACTCTTACCTACATCGTAACTAATTCAAGTCAATGTAATCATTTTATAATTTTTTGTGCGTGATAAAAGCGTATTTTTTAGCTATATTAGTTCGTTTGAATGAGTCGAACGAACTAATATTGCTAATTTCGATTTTAAAACGTCTTAGCAGCGCCAGCGTCTTTTGGGCCTTCCGCATGGCAACTCTTTGTTTATTCAAATCCCTGAGTAATGGTTATTGTTTGCCGAAGTGGTAACGAGCGTTATTTCTTGGTATTATACATAAATGGCCCACCCATAGCAACGTCAAAGCTTGACTTGGTAAAATAATATAGGAATCGTCTTTGTATGACATACTATATTCGCTCTCCTTTTCTTAAGAAATATAAATTACTATTTCTTTCCAATATCTTTACCATTTCTTTACATGTGTTATTTATAAAGGGGAGAGAGAGACACTACCAATATTTATACCGCTGGGTGTCGCATCGTTGCTGGTGTTGTTTTCCACGACACATATTTACGTGTTGTTTAACGGCCAATCCAATCTTGATCTCGATCCTTGTCTGTAACCAATCAACGGCCGAGTTTGTCAATCAGTCTTTGAGAGGGCGAATCACAAACAGCCGTCAAAGACTGCAGATTAAAATTAGAACTGAGATACATTATAGAATTTTGGCTTTATTCAAAATAATGCACTGAAGTAGTTTTTAAGAGTGCACTGAATTTAAACTGAATTGTAATAATAAAGGTTTACACCGTTTTCTTGGTGGTAAAGAAAGAAGAAAACTGTGAATACTTAAGACCTGATGATTTTTCCGTCAAAACAGCTGACAGTTACTGGGGAATGTGGCGTGTTCTGTAATATTGTTGCCTATTTGCCCCATATTTGAGTTCGGCTATATCTATTAATTAGTTGCATTAACAAGTAATGATACAAAACCGCAGCCTACATAATATTTAATGGACGGTGGTTAGACCGTAAGAGCAATATTCACACTTATACAGTAAAAGGTTTGGTCTAGCTTCACTTTGATCTACTTACATAGCGTTGTTGTCAATGTTGCCATCTGTCTATAAATTCGTGCTTATTACACAATCTGGACTCTTTCTCTTTTTTTTTCTATTTATGGATCTGGCGGACAAGCAATCGCTTTGAATAACACGATTATATAAGTAGATTAACTTTGCTGGATAGAAAAAATCCCAAAGTTACCCCTTTTCGTAATGTTTAATAAATCTCATAGCTATAAAACAGAGGTTCTTGTATTTTAGTTTTTTGCCACCGACTTGCGAAATTAAAGTTATTTATCACTTTGTAGTGTTTTTTGGAAATTGGTTGTTCATTTTGTAAAAAAAAGTTTTTTTATTTTTTATTGTTTAGTGGGTCAGTTTGTAATATTTAATTTGGAGATGGTGAAGTCACCATCAGCTCGCAACTCGTGAAATATTTATTATTTAGCTCCGGTGGCCATCTTTGGTCTTCATCATCAGTTCCACATCACCAAATGGTGATTTCCGAGAGTAAATGCACGAGTTACTATAAGAAATACCCAAATCGCTAAAGGTGTCCCTAGAAAATTTGAGAAATTCCCTCGATTTCCTTGAGATCCCCTCATCTGATTCTGTCTTGGTGACAATGGGACTACCTCGAGAGCAAACATTTCCTAACAAAAAAAGAATTTTCAAAAGCGGGTCACAATAATTGGCGAAGAAATCGGTGAACATATAAAAAACATACATACAGCCGAACATATTATAACCTCCTACTTTATGGAAGTCGGTTAAAAAGGTAGAAAGATTGTTTAGCATTCGCTGTTTGTCTTGATAAAATGATTAAAATAAGTAATAATATTAGTAATAGTAGTAATAAACACTCGCGAGCCTACTTTCAGTTCCAGTACGCGGCTTGAGCGCCGGGCCATCTTTTTAACCGACTTCAAAAAATGAGGAGGATATTTATGTTCGTCTGTATGTATATGTATATATATATATTATATACATTATATTCATCGATATTTTCGTCAATAGTGGATCGATTTTGGAAATCCTTTTTTCATTAGCTTGCGCGGTGGTCCCTTTTAAACATTTTATTAACTTTGCTTGGGTAGTTTTTGAGTTAGCGTCGGCAAAACGTAATGTTAAGCCACTTTGTATATCTTGTTGATGTAAAAATACTTCCTGTAACTGTTGTTGACATAGAAAGTAGTGGTATACGAATTGGTGTGGGGTACCTTGGTACCATAACCAAAAAGTGAAAAATAAAATTTCGGAAGTCGGTGGCAAAAAACGAAAGTACAGATCCAAAGACTTCCGAACTAAGTTATTTTTCACTTTGTAGTGTGTTTTTTTAGATGTCGGTTGTTTTTTTTTTTTGTAAAAAAGTTGTTTGCTAATACCATGCTTCGTGCTTTTTCTTAATGGGAATGAAGGTGTCCCTCTAGGAACATTTTTGGCCCAGTGTCGAATTTCTACCAAAACAAACGTACCTATACAAGATAATGTTATCTAATGTCTTACCATCATCTTCAGCCTATAGCAGTCCACTGTTGGACATAAGCTTCTCCTACTGCACGCCATTCAACTCGATTTCCGGCAACTCTCGTCCAGCTTCTACCAGCCACCCTGTGAAGATCGGTGCTCCACCTAGCCTGAGCGTGTCCTACCTTACGTTTGCCGATTCGCGGTCTCCACTCAAGAACACGTCTACCCCAACGGTCATCGGTTCTACGGCTAACATGGCATGGCCGGCCCATTGCCACTTCAGCTTGCTTATTCTGTGAGCTATGGCTTTTATAACAATGTTTATTATAGTTTTCGAGATTATTCTACACCAGATCAGCGTAGTGATTGTAAATATGACATTGTTAATGTTGTAATAAAACAATTCTTGTGCAGCTTGAAAAAATGTCATTGATTTATCGAATACCCCTTTTTTTTTGGATGGGAAATCATCCAATGACTTCTCCCGCTCTGGGCGTAGCGGGAGGGCGTGTCAGACTTTTACTGACTAAAACCCACCCGTGTTCCTTCAGTTGCCTGTGCCGGGGCCACGGTAACTCTTTCGAACATCCCGCAATTATCGAATACCCCTAAGATTCTTGTAATATTTTACGAAGAAACGAGCAACATGAGTCGCCATGATTGCAGCTTATGATTCGACACCGAAGGTACAAGCAATATCTGCCGGGATGCGATGCGTCATGCTAGTCATGATTGAATCTTATGATCTCATGTTAATGTTTATGATAACTTTACTACAGCTAACTTCAACAATCTCAAAGTGAATCTAAAACCTCGTTATTACCTATACCATTTATCGATATTTTTCAGGCCCGTATTAAACAGAATGTCTGGTTTAAGTGATTTGTTTGAATCTATTTACCAAACATGGGCGACATTGGGTGGAGCTGGACATGAAAATTCCTTTCCTATTACGCACAACGGCACAATTGAAAATTCCCAAAACAATGGCAGCTAAAACACTGTCCCCTCTCTGCAATTCCACATAGAATCTTAATCGACAGTCATCATAACATTAGAATATCAAGAGCTTGTATTTAGCAACCCTATACTAAATGGCCTGCAATTATATACTATGGACCAGATGATTTGACGTCAGCAGCACAGCACTCCGTCATTTTATTATCAACACGTGCCAAAGATTCGAAACACAACAGGTGTGACGTTAAACATGTGTGTTTAATTTCCTCGGAAACGGCTCTGTTTCCACAAATGGTGTAGTCCAATCTCGGCACCCATAAATTTATTTTTCATGCCCATGAAAAATTCTCATTTCGGCACCCTGTCATAAATAATTGTTAGGTACACGGTCATTAAAAACCGGCCAAGTGCGTGTCGAACCACGCACAACGAAGGGTTCTGTAGTTGGGATGAAGAAAGAAGAGACAGAATTATCCCCAGAACAAACTTAACATTGCAGTTGAAAAACATGTGCTCCCATACATTCCAACTGTAGTTGTAAGTTTGTAAGCACAATATTGAAAGATTTATTTGTTGATATTTGACGACTGTAGACTTCATATAGGTTTTCCTGTAATCTACATAGAACTATTTTCTGTATTTTTTTTTCAAAATTTTAGGCTCAGTAGTTTTGGAGATAAGAAAATAGTGGAAAATTGCCCATACCCTCCGTATGGTCAATTTTCGTCTATTTTTCTTAAATAACTTTAAAACTATTTATTTTAAAATTTAAAAAAAAACTATTCGAGACCCCCACAGTCAGCCCTTTTATAGGGAAAAATTTATAAGTCCGTGATAAGGCCTGTCGTACTGTATGGATCGGAATGCTGGGCCGTGAAGAAGACGGATGAAAAAAGATTGCATGCAGCGGAGATGAGAATGTTGAGATGGATGTGTGGAGTGACGAAATTGGATAAAGTAAAAAATGAGTATACATATAAGGGGAAGTTTGAAAGTGGCGCCAGTGACAGAAAAGTTGAAAGGAAATCGTTTGGCTTGGTATGGACATGTGAAGAGGAGGGAGGAAACGCATGTGACTAAAAGAGTGATGAATATAAATGTTGATGGATGGAGAGGGAGAGGAAGGCCAAAGAAAAGATGGATGGATTGTGTGAGGAATGATATGAAAGAGAAGGGAGTGAATGATAGCGTGACTTTTGACAGGGGAAAATGGAAAGAGAAAACGTGTTGCGCCGACCCCAAGTAACATGGGACAAGGGCAGGAAGATGATGACAGTCAGCCCTTTTATTTGATATGTCACACACACGGTATAGTTTGCAAAACGTTTTTTTTTTATTTTCTTATTTGCCCCCCAAAAGTGACCTCCGTATTAAAAATTCATTTATTAACGTTACACGTCCGTGTTTGGGTCACAGAAATACATAATTATGTGTACCTTTCAACTTAATCGGTCCATTAGGTGTATTGGGAGCAAATTGGCTGTGAGAGACGGACAGACAGACACACGAGTGATCCTGTATAAGGGTACCGTTTTTTCCTTTTAAGGTACGGAATCCTAAAAATGGACACAGTATCTAGTCTGTGTGTAATATGTTATAAACAGTAACTTATGAAAAATATTTATTTTGATTTAATAATCTCACTAGATACTGTGTTTCCATATTTTATTTTTTTATGTGTAGGTACTAACAATGATTTATGACAGGGTGCCGAGATGGGACTAAACCCACCCAATAATCCCAATCCAATAATCTATTATAAACCACTATTTGGGGGTATAAAATTACTGCATGATTTGGTACCTCTTAGCAGCCTCATCATCACCAACAATCCCGACTTTGCCCACTGCTGGACTCATAGCCCTCTCTTTGGCACCGAAGACAAACATTGGTAGTATTTTCGAGCCCTAATCCTCGGCACAAATGAGCCACCGACCATAACCACCGTTGGCTGTCACCTCTTGCTGCGGTGTTGAGTGCTGCTGTGACGGGTGCCGCCAGCAGCCACATGTGTGCGACGAATCCATACAAAACGTATGAAAAAGCATGTGAATTGCTTGTCGCTGGGCTACTGGTGGCTGTGGTCGGTAACTCGTTTGTGCCGGGCCTAATTTGAAGAGACACGACACGATTCGCCACGTAGTATTGATGAAGTTGGAAAAAAATCAAAAGTGAACCATATCGTGGCAATGACACATTGTGCAAAATCCAAAGCGCATTCATGACACAAAAGGAGATAAAATACTCGACTGATATTGAAGAGCCTGCTTGTGCTTCATCTCTATCATATGCGGTTAAGATATAGGTACCATGAGTATTTTTTTTAAATATGTAAAGGTTTCCTTGTTCAAATCACCGTAATCAGCATTGTAGTCTAATTTTCTTAATGAATTCTTGTAGCGCGACCACTTTCACCTTCGCTCACATTGCTTGAATACCAACCAACACGGAGTACGGTTGCTAACCAGCACCGCAGTACCCAGTCCTATCGCAAATCACAATACGTATGGGGCGAGCCCCCAGTGAACTTGTATAACGACCTGAACGCGCCTTCATTATCAGCTGTTTTTATGCCCGTACCACTGTATCTGAATTCCCGCCGATTTCACAGCACGTTCGGGTCCACCAGCGACTTGGAAAGCGTGGAAATTAAACCTTGGTATCGGGGGCTTGGTACTCGTCGACCTCACTAAACCGGTGGTACGCGGTTCTCTGCCCGATCATAATGACGAAACCGTATCGTTCGTCGTGTAGTTCACGCCGAGTGCTCAGTGTGAGGCTGTCCGTAGGCCGAGTGAGACGCGTTGTCGTTGTTGTACCAGCCGTACGGACACTCGAATTTTAAATATACGATCTGATAAAGTTCCAAAGAAGAAAATCGTCTGTGATCTTAGTTTTAAATAGTTTTATTATATTTGTTTTATTTACAAAACTGTAAACTAGATAAAATGTCTTTGGAGATGGAGGAGTTAACTGTAACCACCGGCGATGTCTTCGAGGATTTCCTGATCGTCTTTCGTCGCTGTTTGGCAAAGGTAAATGCATTCTAAATTCGGGTTAGCTAGGACAGCTAGTCGAGACGATGGCAGTCACTAAATACGTTGCGTTGGGAACGGGTCCATAGTTTCTAATTTGACTTTCGCACAGATGGATATGGAGTCTTACGACGACGCTTGGGAATGGTTTTTGAAGGTATGACCTAGCCTGTCCATTCTTAAAATTTTACATAAGTGCTTGCAATTTGGAACGTTTTCAAAAGTTCAGGAATTAAATTTAGTATTACGTGTAAGAAAAGTTCATAATGTCCCGCTATTTGAAAAGCATGTTATCTCTTTCACACCCGACGTGCGCGTTCGGGAATATCCACTAACGGCATAAAGCGGGAAACACGTGCCATAGCGTAGTTTGGTTATATGTAGTTGCAAAATGGGTTTTATAGGTTCTAGCCGGTTGATAAAATATGAGTCATGCGGTACCTACCTGTCCCTAGTAACAAATTGAATGTAGTCCAAAATGTTAATTTCAACAATAACCTTGGAAGCGTGGTATTTGCGTTGCCTAGGCAACAACGGGCATGAATGTATAATTTTCGTTATGAGTGCTGGAATTATCCTTACACTATCACCATGATTACCTACTTATAAGTTTTATCAATGTTGTAAATGTATGGATGTTAAAAATGTCAGTGATGAATGATTTCATTAACATTTACAATAGCCTGCATTCCATGCTGGGCGTGGGCGCCGCTATGCGAACTCGCGAATTTTGATGAACTTTCTTTGATGACTATTCTACTTTCACTTTTCTCTGTGTTTTTAAATTTAGTGTCGAGTCATTTTACTTTGCTTTTAGTTTCTTCTTCGTCATCATTAGAACTACGTAGGTAATAAGCTTCTGCATATTCAGCCTATAATGTTCCCACTGCTGGGACACAGGCCTACTCTCGGTGAAAGGGAGAACTACATAATATTTCTTATATGTCGGGGTATCCGGTATCCCATGTCTAAGAAGTATCGTCAGAGTCCGCTCGTTATCACGTCGATTGATTCTTTACACGTGTCAGAATAATATTGCGATTTCAGTCGGCAAATACCTGCTTGCTTATCCTACTAAAATCTTGCTCGAGCGTACAAAATTGACACACCCACACTACTCATTAGCTCTGCTTAAACATGCTGTGCGAATTTCTTGGACTTGGTAGGTACCTACCTACTACAAAATGTAAACCAGATGTGCAGCTAAAATATTTTCAATGAGTTTTCCTTAATCTGAGTCATTATCTTTTTTTTTTTAAATACAAATGTTTGCTGACTGTTAGTTGTTTTTGAATAAATCATTTTATATCGAATACCAATAAGTACGATCATGATGATGATTCATACATAAACCATGACTCGGTTACCAATCTGATGGCCTTAGAAGGTTCTAGATACTATGCCCATATTCCTTGGTTTCTGACTGTTCTAGTGGGGGTAGGCGACAATAACGATCAATCATTGACATAAAGTTAGCTTGAAAGTGTATGAATAATGTCTGAACTGGTAATGAGCGCAAATTGTTGCTTTGTAGGTCATAATTTAAGTCTTCTATAGCGAATTGCATAGACCGTTAACTTTAAAGTTATATCAGCGCCAAAACGCATGCCCTACTTAACGCAACAGGTACAGTAGTGATAATAAATAGGTGGGTAGATATTTGTTAAATATATAAATAAAGTCAGTCTACCAACACTAACCATACGATTATTTAGTCGAAGCCGACTACCTAAAGGTACGCATCCACTGGGTTGCAATCGGAGCGTGCGCAGCGTACGAAGTGTCATTAACAAAATTTCAGGTTCAGATTTATCAATCCAGTCCACGCAGTACCTACCATAGAAATCAATACAAAGCAACAAATCCGTACGCTACGTACGCTCAAATTCCGACCCAGTGGACGCGTACCTTTAAAATTCAAATAGATGACGATTGAATCAGTGCACGCGACAGTTCAAATATTCTTGTATTACATAGAGTTGTTACTCGATGTATCGATTTATTTATTCTAGACACGCAAATAGAAATCTAACTCTTATCGGTGTAACGCCACCAGGATGTAATGTCGGTCGCTAACGCTAATGTCAAATGAATCGGGGGCGAGCACAATTAGTTGTAAATTATATTCAGAATCACTTCTCTCAATTAGGTTAATGTAATATTAAATTAAATAGAAACAAGCAAACATGCAGTAACGATTGTAACTTTAATTATTATGTTATTTGAATGTAACAAAATGAACGTCAGTCAGTGTTTATGTGAATAAAAGCAAATAAACTCGCTGTCTGGAAAGTCCAATTTACAGAATATAAAGATTAATAAAATATAGCTCGGCACACACTGCTCTGCTAGCACATTTGTTATCATTAACTCCTATCACTGACTTTGTAAGTTTATTATTCATATCGTCGTTATTTTGAATTACATCATTCTGATTGCAACATTTTCCTATTAATGGTTTTATTTGTTTGAGGCGAATTAAATAATGCTTCATGGACAATGTTTTTTTCTATGTTAATTTCATGTTTTTGTATTAAAAGTTACTAACTAACGTCTACTTTATAATTTGACTCAATTCTGGCCTCGTTGTTTAATTTCGTATTTATGTAGGTACCTAATACTTCAGTGAAAATTGTACAAAGATTTTTTTTACTAATAATCATAAGTATATTCGGATCAATGAAATTAGGGTAATTAATGAATATGCACATCGGATCTACACGTCCGCGTTCTTGCGAGTATATCAGTGCAACTAGTTACTATAGTTCTCTCTCCAAACAAACTACATATAAGTACCTATAGAGGTAACTATAAAATAATCCGATCCAGCATGTCCCAGTGCTGTCCTCTCCCAGCGACGCCCTAAGCCGAGGTCCGTACCCCACAGGGGGTGCCCTTAGCGTGTAGTCGCTTAGTTTTTAGTCTTAGTTTTAAGCCTGGCTGGAGGCCTTAATTTATTGAGGCATCCACAGGAAAGCCCGGTTAAGCAGTCGACAACCTCCTATAGGTTGAACTGCGAGATGCCATTCCCCAAAAAAACAAAAAAAGTAACTATAAACTTAGCAATGTGTGAAACTAAGGTGTGAAGACAGGGGTGCGGGGTCGATATAGCGTTAACTTCAGTTCAGACCGGCCGGCGACCCTGAAGTTTTGCAAGAACAGTACACGCTGCTTGGAAAGAGTAACTTTAGTTTCTGAAAACACGTGTCCGTACCATTATTATCTTCTGCTGTAATTTTGCTGAATTTTATCTGTTGAACGAACCGCAAAATTACCTAATTACTGAAATACCTATTCGATTTTTATAGTACCTACCCTTTTCTACTTGCTTTACGTGCACATGTTTGAAATCTGAAAGTAAATGTTCTTAAAATGCAATGATCTCAACTGAATTGCACATTACTCAGAGGCCTGTATTCGCCTTCCCATTTCAAAAACAATCTCCAATGTCGATAGAGAATCTGATCGGAAAGTGTATAGCGACGCAAGCGCATGCTTCGCCACGATGACGCGTCATCCGCGCATATTGCGTCACCCGCTCGAGTAAGGCGCCAAACGACATTCATTAAACACGTCGGGGAAATCCTAATAATATATTGTAGAACATACATCCTTATCGCAGTGATTCACACTTTCCTGTATGACTTTGCACTTATCAATTTATTCGAACAGCCAGTGCTACGTAGGACAGTTTTTTAATCTGTCTATGCTCATGACAAATTCTAATATCTAACTTTAAAAGCAAGGTCTAGGTGCGTAGTACATATATATCGATGGTCTAGACGGATGGTTATTTTAAAAAAATTTGCCTGAAATTGGGGCACATCTCTCGTCCAATCTCGAATATTTACAATCTGACGTAAGGTAGTAGACAGACAAACAGCTCATAATTTTACAGTTTGTAAACAATCAATCATGTGCGTAAAGAATGATCAACTTGTAAACATAAGACTGATAGCTAGTAATTCAATGCCCACAATACTGATGTTCTCAATGTGGCGACTGGTGAGTTGTGACTAATCAATATTGATTATGACTCCAATAGTCATCAGTTATCAATAATCGAAAAAAAAACGAGGTTTTACTCTGTATTTTCATTTATAAGGTTAAAAGCTCAATAATATCTACTTTGTATCGCGTTTATAAATTTATAAAAACCGGCCAAGTGTCGGACCACGCACAATGAAGGGTTCCGTAGTTGGGATAAATTTATCCCAAGAATAAACTTAACATATTTGTACTTGAAAAACATGTTCTCTCATACATTCCAACTGCAAATGTAAGTTGGCAGACTATTACTCGTTAACTTGTAAAGCCTACTTCCATGTAACTTCGTTATACAACGTGTATCTGGATGTACGACATTAAATTAAAACGACAGTACTAGTCCATCGAAACATTTTAAAACATGAAGATTAGTAGATAATGGAAAATTTAAAAATTGCAGTTTTCAAACAAAATAAATAGCAGAATCAGCTGCATAAAAAGTAAACACGCTTTATCTACAAAAAGTCACTGACCAACGGTGCGGTGCGGGGTGCGGGGCGCGGGGCGCGGCATCGGCAATGTTTATTACGGACTGGGATACATCATGTTGAAAAATAAGAAAATGAAAAATAATTTCCTGTGGCTAAAGTATTCATTGGATTTGATGGATTTTTTGTATACGGGTAAAGAACATGATTCTCTTTACGTGATTTAAAGGAATGTCAATGTCCTGTTCCACCTTGTATGTATATACTACTGCCGTGAATTTGTTCACATATCTAAAAGCAACCATTTAGCTGGCAGGGACACTTGACTCTAACAAAAATTTGCACTTTAAAGCTTAATATTTCGCAAACGGATCCCTGAATCGAAAAATGTTTTTCCACACACCCGTAATATTTTTGAACCGCCTATCCAACGACACCCCACATCATGGAATAGACGAGAAAAAAAGTGGGGATGAAAATCACGCGTGTGGGAAATACACGCACCCTAAAATTTTTTTTTCTTATTTTTTTTGCCACTTTGTTGGCATGATTAATATGTATACCCATGCCAAATTACAGCTTTCTAGTACTAAGAGTTTCTAAACTAAACCTCGGACAGACAGACAGACGGGCATCGCGGAACTATAAGGGTTCCTTGTTGACTACGGAATCCTAAAAATGTAACTTCGTTTTGCTACTAATTAACATAGATTAAATAAAACTAAAACAACGATTTACGTATTTATTTTAGATTGAAAACTATATTGAAAACAAAACTTGACTTCTCAAACTCTTTTAGTACCTACATATATTCTGTTCTTATGCTTATTGATTGTTTGACATTGGTCCAAAAGTAGATTGAAATTACACATCTTTACTAGCTTGCACGTGCGTGATACTGATCGCATATTTGCGTTCCGTTAATAGTTAATTATAAGACTCATATACGTCTCGGCTTTTGCCCGCCGGCCGCCACTGCGTCTTTCTCTGAATGAGATAAGAATAAAGATGCAAATACGTAGAGAAAAATATTCCACAGTTTTTGCTATTTTGTACATAGCTGACCCATATTTAATCTTATCGCGTGCCCACGTTGGTTCACGTGAGATATTTGGGATAGGATAAAAATGTTATGTATTGTTTCATCGATATTATTAGCACAAACGTCACACGACATACTTTTCAAATTTTCGTTGACGACAAAAGGTATAGAATATTATTAATATTATACAAACTGCACGTGGTGCGGTAACATTTCGCTACGCTCTATTGCTAAACAATTTAACATGACGTTGACGTTATAAAGTCTGGTTAAACTCATGTTATTGACCTTACAGGAAACTGAAAATTTAGATCATGAGTGAATGCCGTGACACTGAACCACGTCGTGATACGTTATAAATTAACACATCAACGTAACAGTTGCCTGTTACGTAACAAAACGATATTTTTTTATTAAACTAAGTAGAGTAGACCGAGTAATTTGCTTTGGAACAGAACAGTATCGTTTCCCCATTCACGATCTAGTATTTTCCCGTGTTTCGCGGCCTTTGTTTTCCGGAAAGATAATAGTTTTTAGATTTTCTACGAACTTTCAGTCTCTTTCAATGTTTTTAATGGCTTTATCGAAATGTCATGACTAATGATGATAAAAAATGTATTTTTGGATTTTAAATGTCACTTATTTGCCTATTAAAATTAAGTTGTTTAACATTCTATTTTTAGGGAATTGATATGGAAAATGGCAACACCTAACAGAATGGCCTTTATTTTATTACCTGTTCGAAATAATTGATGATATTAATTGGAAAATATATTTCTAGTATAGAATGCCAATTCCTGAGAAGGCAGGAAACCGGTTAGTTATATTAAAAGTCAATAGTCTTTCTAGAGATATTTCTGCCAAGGTCGCCTGTATCTGAATATTGAACAGGAACCTTCAAAGGTCAATGGAACAAGTTGGCATCACCACTTTTCTATAATTATTGTTTGTTTTTTAGTAAAACGTGCAGATATAGAAATAAAAGTTGCCCCAAAATTAGGTCGGTTGGAAGGTTTAAAGTCCGCAGTCACTTTCAGAAAACGACACCAGAAATCATTTCCATAGTTTATACCTTTTGGAGGTCCAAAATGACTGAGTAATAAGACATTCTCTCTTCATACAATTGATGCTACACGACCGTTCACAGGCCTACACTGTACCTTCCTTTCTCACTGTACCCTTGATCGACTAACATACCTTCCCACCCTAGGCAGCCGGATACAATGCCTGTTCTCAAAAATCATCGAAAAATAATGTGCTAAATTGCTTCTAAAATTGGAGTTTCAAAGACGAGCTGAACCAATTCCTACCTTTAGACACTTGCAACTACTTCTCTATAACAGCAGGCGCCAGAAATGTGCTGTCGATTGACCAATCGTTTGACTTTGACCGCAATACTTGAAAACCAGCATCGCAAGGTTAAACTTAATTTAAGGCTGAGAAAATGTTGCATCTATTGTTTGGTGTCATTAAAATTATACAAATATATGGGTATATGGGCAGCAATACGTCAAAGGAAACACTATTTCCTTCTTGTATTGTAAAGGTCTGAAGATGTTTTATAAAGAAGAGATATTTGAACTAGTCTCGGCAATTGCGTGTTCATAAAATCCACTTTTCAAGAATGCAGCGACGTTAGATCAATGCCACTCAGTTTTTCATTGAACATCACTATTGTAACGAATTATTCAATGCAATATTTAAATAGGTATTTTATCTTTAACCTTGTGTCTTACTGTAGTTAGGCAATCAGTCTCAACCGAATGCGAACCCACTGACGGCCACCCTTGACACCATTTGTCTACCGAACCCACAGTTTTAGCAAGTAGAATATATCACATTCTTGTTTCAATCTGCAAATATTACCCAGGTTTTGCTCTTAACGGTATTTTACTGAAAATCCGTACTGAAAATTATTTGTTATTTTCCGTAAAAAGACGGGAATGGAAAGGTAATGTTACTACTTAATACTAATAACACAACTTTTCCTTTTAGCGAACAATCTGTGCATAAATTGGCTAGGCTTCTATGCATATTACCATGCTTCGCTAAGCCCTTATGATGTGACATTCATAATGCACTTTATGGACTATGCACTACTGCTACATAAATGGGTGAGTTTCCACGGTGACACTCCATCCTGCTAAAACAATCCCGTGAACTTCTTTTACAATGATTGACAAGTTAATAGTTTTCATAAAGTCGTCACGACGCGGACGTCTAGCCGATTATTTTGTAGGTCAGTGGGTGCGTTAACACGGTGACACATCCATGCCATTTACTCTTGAAATGTTATCGATAAAGACCGAAGGTTTTAATTATAGGTCTAGGTATGTTGCCTGGCGGATAATGTGGTACTTAATTGTAAAATAGTAAATATTTTAAGGACTGTATTGCCGGGCGGACAGACATACTGCGGATATATACTGAAATGTTGTTGTTGTTGTGTGTGTTGCCTAGCGATACCAAAGGAGTAATAGTGTTCTGTGAGCAATACTTACTGTTGATGAACATCATTCGGATTCTTTTAATATACTTTTATCGTTTCTCTTATTAACTGTATTTCTATATCCTGACCTAACATGTTGTTATCCTTGTTTGCTTCGATTCAGTTTTTTTGACGAGTGAAAGTCTTATTTAATGATATAATTAATGCGGTGTGATGTTTCATGTGGGTAATAATAGTATTGATATATATTTAAAAGTTTAGAACTTGTTCGGAACAATTCCCATTAAAGAATCTACTAAAAGAAACGAGTAACGTAGGATGAATCCGCATTCCAACTTTCTAATTAGCTCTCAGACGATACGTAATTGAAAAAAAAATCTATTCGCTTCTAGTCAACACTTATCTGAGAAACCGGATCCGGATATAGACGGTCTCGGCACAGTTTAAGCATAAGAAATTGTGACTCGAGCTATGCTTTGGAAAGGTCACCTAAAAGCTACGGTGCTTTCATAAGAACCATTATAACATTTTTATGCAAATAAATTCATATTGCAAAATAAAAGAGATCCATTGCATTTGAAGGGTACAGGGGAAAAATATGCTGTCACATATCTATGTTTTTTGAACTGGCAATGCCATTGTGAAGTATAAATTTGGTAGAACGAAACGCCAAAACACACTTTGCAGTAACATGCAAAGTCACGGAGTAATATTCATAGTAAAATATTGATACAGTGCAGTGCAATAACAAGCAATGTCCAACTCGTACTATGTTGCACACTGTGCAAAATGCTTGGATGTGATTAAAATCATATTTCCCATTCGCAGGCACTCATATTTAGAACGTGACAGAAATATGGGTTGCATAAACCAGAAATCACCTTGTGAAACGCCTGATGAGTGGGTAAAAGTGATTCGTGAAGCTAGACAGAAGCCATGCCCCTTTCATGTGATTGAAGTTGATCAACCGCTTGTCAGAAAATGGACAACCTTTCTATCCCCAATGTATAAGAAGACAGTCATGTCCTTTTTTATCTCAACACATAAGAGAAATCAGGGTTGAAAAGGATCATCCAAGATTGATTTTTCACAGAGAACATTACAATTCCTCTTGGACGTCATCTATTCTCATGGCACCTAAAAAAAAGTTGAAATCCCATAATGACTCTCATAGTGCTGGTGAGTTTGTACTGCCAGATCAATCCTATGAAGACAGCCTTCCAGTTTCAACGGCAAAATTTATGGATATCCAGGCCCTGTCAAAGTTTTGTGGACCAAAAGCTAAGCAATACTTCTCACAGATAAAATATAATGATACTTAAACAATAAATATTTCATGGACATTGCATATTATTTGCCTGTATTTTCTGACTTTGATCTGTTTTCCTGTGCTAACTCAATAAACATAAGAATGAAAAGGTTTTTTTTTACTACACAACAGAAACAAATATATTTTCTTTATAAATAAGTATACTTTCCTTCTATTTGAAACTTTATTGTACCTTTTTTCAAGGATCAAAAGATTAATTTAGCAATTTTTCAGTTCATTGTCTTTGTGACATTTCATGTTTTTCCCCTGTGCCCTTAATTTGGATTATGTATGTATACTTTCACTAAATCCTCTAGCGACGTAATTTGTTTTACTATGGCTGATAAGACCGGCGCAAGACTCGCAACCGGCGTGCGTGTATGACCAGATGTATGAACGTAAACGAGGCAAAAGGAGTATGTAAGGATCGTAGCAGGTGGCGTTCTGTAGTTTCTGCCTACCCCCATGGGAAGAAGGCGTGAGTTTATGTATGTATGTATGGCTGATAAGCCTATGTGGTCAAAAAATCACAAACAGGCCATTAAGGTCATCTTAGAGTCTTCAATCTTCATCAATCTTCTACACCATTATTTAACCATAGACGTACTAATTTTTGCATTACAAAACTACCTCCTTCACTCTTTCATGTCATTATGATTAACAAAAACCTCATCGTTAGGTTAAAAAATAAACGTCAGTATATTTGACGTCTTTCATATAGTTTATCTGTCAAATACTCATCCTTGACCATAAAACAATTCAAAATAAATAAAATGATTGTTTTCTGACTCTGGTAGTCTAAATTACCTCGACAATGTGCAGGGCGACCCAGTATATGCTGAAATTTTTCGTTCATACAGGCTTACTCAAGAAATCAAAGATGCGTTGGAAACTATACGTTGCTCTTTTATCTCTCACGTTGGATTTGGAGTTAAAGAAGCTGCGCCTCTACAAAGATGCGGCGGTAATTGATGTTCATTAAAAACTTATACCTCCACAATAGGCCACCAACAACAGGATGCATATTGCTCTGTTTGTAGTGTCTTGTCCTGTGATGGAAATTTTGTTTTTGTTTTACTAGTAAAACATGATATACAGCCTTGGCCAAAAGTATTGAGCACCCATGATATCTTTCAGTTTTATGCGGAGTATCAAATAGAAATAAAACAAAACGTTTTATATGGGTTTATTTTACTATTTATTAATAGAAAATTAATATTTTGTGGGTCCACCCTTTGCCTTAATTACGGCAGAAATTCTTTTTGGTAAAGAGTTAACAAGTTTTTACAGTCGTCAACAGTAATCGAGTTCCATTCTAGGCGCAGGCAGCGTTTTAAATCTTCTTTGTTGTTAATTGTGTGGCGCCTAACCCTGCGCTTTAATAAACCCCATAAATGTTCTATGGGGTTCAGATCTGGAGACTGAGCTGGCCAGTCAAGCAGTTCCGTGTTATTTTCCCGAAACCATCTCATAGTGCGTGCAGATTTGTGGCATGGCGCGTTATCCTGCTGGAATTTGACACCATCCATATTCGTGTCGCCAAAAAGTTTCGTGAATGAAGGCAGTAATGCAGTTTCTAGTACATTTATGTACTTAGTAGAGTCCATGCGACCCTCACACACGAACAATTCGCCAACTCCAGAATCGGTCATGCAACCCCAGACCATTATGCTGCCTCCACCGTGTTTAACGGTTGGGATCACACACTCTGGCTTAAATTCTTCGCCCACACGGCGACGCACAAAGGTCACACCAGGTGTACCAAAAATCTGCAATAAAGAGAAAAATATTGAGTTCCGTAAAACTAAAATAAATTCAATTATGCGTTTGGTTTTTAAAACATTTTATAAAATTGTATCAGGGCATTAAATTGACTTACTCACCTCAAAGTTTGATTCGTCTGACCAAACAACATTTGACCAATCTTCAGCGGTGAAAGTTCGGTGTTTTAAAGCCCATTTCAATCGAGCTTTTTTGTTGTTATCGGAGAGCCATGGCTTCTTCCTAGCTTTACAGCCTTTCAGACCAGCTTCTTGAAGTCTTCTGCGAGTAGTTCGAGCAGAAATTGGCTTCTTAATTTGTTCCGACAACTCAGCAGCGAGCTCTGAAGATGTTTTTTTCCTATTTCTTAACGACTCTCTCAGTAACTGACGATCTTGACGGTCTGTGGTGATGCGTTTGCGCCCGGTTCTCGGTCTATTTTCATGTGATCCGGTAGTAGAGAATCGCTGAATAGCATATTGCACGGATCGGCGCGAACATTTCACAGTTTTAGAAATCTCTACTTGTGATTTCCCTTGCTCATACAGAAGCTGTTGCACACGTTTTTCTAAAGAAAGTTCGTTTTGTTTTGGCATATTGCAACGATAACACTTAAAACTTCTGAAATAAAATACAAAAGGCGCACTAGATCACTGGATGTGGTCACAACGAGCGATAGTAGCGAACTGATTAATAAATACAAAAATTGAAAAAGACAAATTTTGTGACATCCAGGTGTTTTATTGCTAGCTGTGGCGTGACTGATTATTTTTAAACCTTTGTAGATGCCGATTAAATAATCCATAA
Source organism: Fissipunctia ypsillon (assembly GCA_947568875.1). NCBI lineage: Eukaryota > Metazoa > Arthropoda > Insecta > Lepidoptera > Noctuidae > Fissipunctia > Fissipunctia ypsillon. The sequence goes on from OX387643.1 coordinate 30,774,556, forward strand.
GCAATTGATTTGGTTTCTTCCCATACTTACCGTGTACGAGCGAAATTTGTAAGGTGCTCAATACTTTTGGCCAAGGCTGTAGAAGTAATTCGGGGATGCTTGTGGTTATAAGAAAGTTAGAACGGTCAGTAAGGGAAAGATGTTCCAATGCAAACCGATTGGATAATCTATTGTTCGCATTTCCTCTTATTTTAAACACAAAGTTGTAATTTGAACCGATTTGTGTGAAATGAAGTAAAACCTAGGGGGATCGAGCTTGACTTTCGATACTTCTTACATATTATGCGTCTTTTAAATCAAACGTAGCAATAAGATATAATTTACATAATGAAAATATAAATTGATGCTATCATTATTACGGCAGGCGGAACAACTTAAGTATGAGACAAAGGTATGGAGCTTTAAGAAGCCGGAGGAACCAAAAGAGCCGGAGCCAAGAAAAAAAGGAAAAAAGGCCGGTATTATCTATTACACACATGACATTACTTAAAACTAGTTAAAGCCATTTGATTGGTTGGTTAGTTGTTTTAAGTAATGCTCGAGTCTATAACTAGGTTCTGTAATACCGGCCTAATACTACGACTTATTAGAAATGTTATAGCTTAGTTAGATGATTCATTTAATGCTTAAGTCGGTAGGTGCAGTAGCGATCATTTAGAATGGATTATGAATTTGTCACAATCACAGTTAGCTCACATTAGTCGATATGCAAGATGAGTGCATTTTTGCCAATTTTTTTTATTGAAACTGTGAATGTTTCTTTAAGAAGGTGGTTTCACTTGTTTAAAAATTTAAATGTGTTGTGCCACACAGTTGTTATTACATCTCGACTAATGTACGTTCCATTTTAAATAAGTAATTGTATTTTACTCAATCAACATTTCATTAAAACTATGTGCCCTGCAATGTAGATTAATATATAAAGAAATACCTTTAGCAAATCGACTCTTTGATTACAGGTTCAATTCCGAGAAATATTTGGTCTTTAAGATTCCTAATTAACTCCTTAATTAATAATTAAAATACTGACGTGCTCATTTTTGTTTCTAGTACCTGGATATTGGAGAGGACATGAATGTGCCCGATGACTTCACCCCAACCGAGTTACAAACGGGCAAGTGGTGGCGCCATCTACTGGCCGGGGGCATTGCAGGCGCAGTCAGCCGAACCTGTACAGCGCCTTTAGATAGACTTAAAGTATTTCTGCAGGTATGTGTGTCTATCCTCTGTGTAACTATCTCTTGAAAAGGTAAAGACAAAGGTTAAGCGTATGCGCAGCTAAAAAAAAATTGCAATGGATGAGTGGAGTGGAAATCGCTACACCGACTCCGCCCAGAACTTAATTTTTGGTGGATGTACTGCTATTTCTAGCCATCTTCCAATCTTCTAGTTTCAACTGCTTCCCCGCATAATATGATATGGTTGGGTGACAACCGTGTAGGTTATGATGGCGGGCTACGTCAGGCTTTCGCCAACTAAGGTAAAAGTTGTGGTCAGGCGTTTGAGCATCAAAGGACATTTTTATTTTCTGTATGAATGCTACATAACTTTTTATTACTCAGGCAGCGCAGTTCCTACCGATCCTTGCGGCGATGCTTGTGGGAGGCCTATGTCCAGCAGTGGACGTTTTCCGGTGGCTATCATGATAACGATGCCAGTGACTTCCCAATATAAACAACTTAGTAACTCCAGCTTCTGACATAAAATTTTTGCAAAAAGTAAAATTTGTTGAGTCCTTTAGTATGCCTTTATAACTTATAAAATAAGAATAAACTAATACCGGATGTTATCTATTTTCAGGTCACCCCTGTAAGAGAAAATATGAGAGGATGTTTAGCAAAAATGATTATTGAAGGAGGTATAAGCGGTTTGTGGCGGGGGAACGGCATAAATGTAATGAAAATAGCACCAGAATCGGCACTTAAATTCGCCGCTTATGAACAAGTAAAAAGACTAATATTAGGCGATATGAGAGACAATCACCCATTAGAAATTCACGAGCGTTTCGTGGCCGGCGCCACAGCCGGCGCGATGGCCCAGACTGTGATCTATCCACTGGAGGTGTTGAAGACAAGATTAGCTTTAAGAAAGACTGGCCAGTATAGTGGGATACTGGATGCTGCAAAAAAGATATATTTGAGGGAGGGGCTAAAGTGTTTCTACAAAGGATACATTCCAAATATTTTGGGGATAGTTCCGTATGCTGGGATAGACCTCGCAGTGTACGAGACGCTGAAGAAGAAGTACATATCCAAGTATCAGGCTCACAACGGACAGCCGAGCATGCTACTTCTGCTGGCGTGTGGCAGCACCTCGTGCACGCTGGGGCAGGTCTGCTCGTATCCTCTCGCGCTAGTGCGGACGCGGTTGCAAGCTCAAGGTAATTCAAGTTTTATTATGTTAATAGTATGATCGAAATCATGCAGAAAGCCTATAACAATCTAGCATCTCGCTCATGAACGAGATGCTAGATTGTTATAGGCTTTCAAGTTAATACCCCATGAGGTATTAACTTGAAAACATCATTAGTTAGGGCATCACACAACTCACGTAGAAAGTGTATGCTAGATTCCTCTCGGACGTCTTTTACTCCATAGTTTCAAAGCCTGAAAGTTTCACGTAAACCTTAGCACACCGATATTCTAGAGCTAACATCTAGCAAGATGTTAGCTCTAGAATATCTGTGTGCTAATATTTACGTAACTTACTCCAAAAAGAGTTCGGTAATTCAAAACTAAGTATCCCGAGTCGTTAATACAGAACAATCAATTTATCCTTTATGCAGCGGAGGCCACACGCAAAGGATCAAGTAGCGTTCAATCAATATTTGACTCCGACACATTGGATCGAATCACAGACAATCAAAATTACGTCAAGTACTGATTCGATTTGTATTGTTAAGAACACTGTAAAGTAAGCGATCGGCTTCTTTGCGAGTGGAATGGCTTTCTTTTGTGTACACAGTGGTTGATAATGGACGAAATGTAAACAGATGTTTGTCTTTTTATGTTACAATGTTCTTATTACTAGAACTAGCCTTATTAGTTCGTTCAACAAATGCGCAGCTTGAAGTCATAAAGAGTGAATAAAGTAAATTTAATGCTGGTTATTAACAGTCATCAGCGTACTTACTCTGCGAAGACTCATATTCTGTAAGTGTGTTTTGTCTCTGAGCATAGCAGATAGCCTAATATTTCAAGAATATCCAAATTGTAATACAAGGTGGAACAGGACGATTGACATGCCTTTAAACCACGTAAAGAGAATCATGTTCTTTACCCGTATACAATAAACCAATCAAATCCAATGAATACTTTAGCCACAGGAAATTATTTTTCATTTTCTTATTTTTCAACATGATGTAGATCCGAGTCCGTAATAATAGGTAAACATTGCCGCCGCCGCGCCCCGCACCCCGCACCGCACCGTTGGTCAGCGACTTTTCGTAGATAAAGCGTGTTTACTTTTTATGCAGTTGATTCTGCTATTTATTTTGTTTGAAAACAGCAATTTTTTAATTTTCCATTAACTATTAATCTTCATGTTTTAAAATGTTTAGATGGACTAGTACTGTGCTCGTTTTAATTTAATGTCGTACGTCCGGATCCACATTGTATATGCTTCAAAACTTTTTAAGTCACACGGACCATTGCACAGACCATTGTCAATACGCCATTATAAATAACAAATACATTTTTATTATTATTATTAAAAGCCTGTGATGTCCCACTGCAGGGCAAAGGCCTCCCTACTCTCTTTCCACTTCTCCCTGTTTAAAATTGCTGAGGACCAGTTCTTGTTGAAGGAGTCCAGCTCATCCCGCCATCTCCGTCTGGGTCTGCCGCGATGTCACCTGCCATCAAGAGGGACCCATCGGGTCGTAGGTTTGGCCTATTGGTCGTCTGACATACGGCAGATATGTTCAGCCCAATTCCATTTTAGCGTGGCAGCTTTCCAAGTGATATCAGTTATCTTTGTGATGGAACGGATGGTCGTATTCCTAACCCGATCTGTTAGTTGGATACCCAGAATACTCCGTTTCATAGCCCTCTGGCAAACCCCGAGCGTGGATCTCTGCTGATTTGTCAAAGACCATGTTTGAGAACCATATGTGACATTTTTATATGGTCCAAAAATCACTTTGCGCCCTATCCGATAACGTTATCACATGTCTGTCTTCGCAATGATAACAGCGTTAGTTGGCACTTCCCTGTCCGCAGATTATACCTATATTAAAACAGTTTCCCATATGTTTTATCAACGTGTGATAACGGTTATTACGCTTTACTTATTACATCATTAGAATATTTCTATACATTTAAGGAAAGTTTATATAACCGATAACTCTTCAGCCGATAAGCGTCAGTGATAAAAAGAATATGCAGCTATTATGGATCAGCGTCAAACTGAATACATACTATAAAATGTGGTGGAAAACATCATTTGCTAGCCTTTTCCCAACTATGTTGCGGTCGGCTTCCAGTCTAACCCGATGCAGCTGAATACCAGTATTTTACCTGGAGCGACTGCCTATCTGACCTCCACTACCCAGTTACTGGGTAATGCACTAATGCGATACCCTTAGGTAAGATTGGTTGTCATACTTTTGGGCTTCTGACGACCCGTAACGACTGTCAAAGATCCACGAATGACAGCCGGGACTAACGGCTTGACGTGCTTTTCGGGGAGGAGGGGTCTCGGTGTGTAAAGATGGTCACCCATCCACGGACCAATCGCGGCAAGCGTAGCTTAACCTAATCGATCGATCCGTGCGGCTGTCATTACTTAGCCACAAGCTCCTTGTGAAAAATGTGGTGCAAAACACATGTAGTGGTAGATACAACAAAAATGTGAGCAGTAAATATAGTTAAACTCAGTCGTTCAACTTTGACTCGGTTCGTTGGAAACCACATTAGTCGTCTTTCTGTTAACACTTGTGTGACAAGCGATCATCAGCTTCCCACGTTTCTCTTACCCTTTTACCAGTTCTTATATAGGGCTCCTCGACTGCCAGTCCCACTGTGTGTTCCTGAACAATATTTAACGGGACTTTCTTTATTTTTTTTTCAGAGAAAGCAGCACAAGGCGCGGAGGGCACAATGCGCGGTGCGTTCCGCGAGATCATTCAACGCGAGGGCGTGCGGGGCCTGTACCGGGGCATTACGCCCAACTTCATCAAGGTGATCCCGGCTGTTTCCATCTCGTACGTGGTGTACGAGTACGCCAGCCGGTCACTCGGCGTCAACATGACGTGATCGCGCCACGCCCCCTCGGCCTGTGACGTCACGCGGTCGGTCGCCACCGAACCGCCCCAACGCTCGAGCTCAAACTCGCATCACATTCTAATTTAAGCATATTAGCAAATTGCATTTCGTTGTACATAGCTCTTGTGCATGTTAAGTCTTATTTATTCTACATACGTGACATATTCCAATTATTTTAATTGTTTTGAACGGATATTGTAATCTTTTAAGCTTGTACTTGTGTAGCGAAACATTGGTTGCATTTGATGGTAAATTGAGGTGAATAGAGTAAAATGATACACCGATTGAACGTCGGTCTCATAACTGTGATTACAATAAATTATCAATTTTTTTTAATTTATTTTATTTATTTCTATTTATTTACCTTGAGCGCTCTCTTCAATTAGACCGTCCATGTTGGTCACAATATGTTAAGTTTCTGACGGTATCCTCACATTACCAATCTATTTTTAAAGAGTGCAGTTGCTTCAAAAGAAAACTTATCTAATTTTCTATATGAAATATAGAATATATAGAAGGTTTCTATTTTGAATTCAAATGGGTATGGAAGTATATTTTAGTTGAATGCGAGCAGCTATACGATACACGAGGTAAGGAACGAGCTGTGATTAGTATAAGCAACATGTTTGGATTAAATTATATAAGGTATAACCTTACGGATGTCTCAAAATAAGGTTTTACGCCGACGTATAAAGGACTGTTAAAACTGAGGCGAGCCCCGCCACTGTTTGCGCTAGTTTGAACACCTACTTATAAGTTAGTTGACACAATCCGCGCTAATAAATTTGTCTCGCATCCCGCGCAGGATTCACCTCAGTTTGACCAGAGCTTAATATGGACCGAATAGAAGATTAGAAACACCAGAGTACATAATGAGTTACATACCTGGTACTTTATATGACTATCAATGACCGGCTCCAATTGCATTACCTATTTTATTTTTAGTCACGAATGCTCTCTGATTTGTTTACGTGTGCTAATTTTGTAGAAAAGCCTGCTGTTGTTAAAAATGTAGTTTATCATTCTACTAACGAACTCAAATAGTGGTTCTTGATAATAATATTCACGAATAAATTATACCATATGATTGTGTTATGCGTTTGTTTAGGGAAATTAACTGTTATGTATTGTTTGAACACTAGGTTAATCTGGATATTATAAATGTATATCAAGTTAGACAAAATTCGCTTCAAAATCATCCGTTTACTGAACTTTGATTCTAATCCAAATTTTGCACAAAAAAAAAGAAAAAGCAAAATTTTAAAACTCCATTTTCTTGTTTTCATAGTAAAATCTTATTAAATTAAACAAATAATTGATATAGGTAGGCCTTTAAAATGATCTATTGCCTTTCTTAATGTTTATCCCCTAGATATTAGAATAAAAACTAGTAAATTTTTCCTCTCATAATATTGTGTGTTAGGTAGACTCTTCAAATTATTACAAATTAGTCGAATATTATAGGATTAATATCGCCACCGTTTGCCTACACACTGTGTTAAAAATAGTTTAATTTCTGTTTTATACATTATGGGCTACATGCAGAATGTCCGTGAAAGAAATTTTTCAGCATTATTAACGATCAATGCACACTCCGTATAAAAGCATCCAGTAGTTCTGATTATCAATCATCATCTGCCTAGCCTTTTCCCAACTATATTGGGGTCGGCTTCCAGTCGTCCAGTTCTGATTATCAATAAACGATGAAAATGTATTGTAATGTACACGGGACATTTTGTATGGGTACTGTTGTGTTGATGTTACCTCCTCATAACCCCGCGCGATGGCTTGTCTTTATCGCTCGTAGACGAATATCTAGCAATTTCAACTCCTCGAGATAGATGACTAGTTTTTCTCACGTGCATATTTTGGAAAAATTTCAAATCGTCGTATAAGTTCATGAATTGATTAAGTACCTTTGCTCCGATTTTCCTGACACCCTAAAATATGTACTTACGAATCGAAGAGAGTTTTAAGATATGCCATCGTGGGCCGTTGTATTTAAAACAAATATAACTCCTATATTAACGTTTTGCTAACTAGCATGTACTATTTATCAGAATTTTTATGTAACATTAAGGTTATGTGCTTCGCAAAAAATCAAATTTATCTAATGTTGCCTTAGATGCACGTTTGTTTATTAACAAGAATTGTGTGAATAAATGTAGGTTTCGTCTCGATACTACTGTGAAAAATATTCGGAAAGGAAAGATATCTTGTTCCTATGTATCCAGCTGAAATGTGTGGAATGGTTGAAGGGTAAATATCTACTTACGCATGATAGTAGCTAAACCGTACAGTTTCCACGCCTAGGCGTAATGGATGTATTATGGTATGTAGAATTTAATCCCCAAGTGGTTGACCATCTACCTAATGTGTCTAATTCTTTGTTTCGCATTCACAAAGCTTAACAAGCTATATAACGACAGGGAAATATACTCATTCCTTGACTTGAATCTCCTTATGATAAAGATAATGAGACATTGGGTGGATCATCCAAAATGTCTGAAGAAAGCAAAATGATCAAAACCTGTTATAGAGGATTGCATGAGGGAGGCCTGCTTTCCGCATCTACAATAGCAAAATATAGAGAAATAATCATATTAAAGCCGTGATATTTTTATTTGTTATATCAATTAAACTTAATCAGCATTATATTTAAAACTATGTCTACACAGCGTTGTTACTCGTTTTACTAATTTGTTAAGAGTGCAATATCATACATGTAGTGTATGTTGAATCTTAATGCAATTCTTGGTGTAATTTAGTTCTAGGCTATAGTTAGGATAGGTAGAAACAAATTTCGTATTGTGCTTATTAGGTAAGTAGTTTTGCTAGTTTACCTTTTTCCCTAAATAAGTAATATTATACATTATATTTGTTGAGGATGCAAGTATTGTAAAGCGTATTTGTAACCGTGTCTATGCGTTGCCTTGTTGATGTCAAGCAATACTATTATTTCTTAACAGATATCTTCTATGAAGCGAGGTTCGTGTGCATTAGCCAGAGTAGGGTGACACGTAGAGGGGGCCTAAAATACCGTTAAGGGGGAAGCGCCAAGGTAGCCCGCGAAATTCAAATTTTCTTACGATTTTTGCAATTTGCTGGTCAGTATTAAGTTATAGGTTGATTAAATATGATTCGCGGCCGTAACAAATATGTATTTACAGAATTATAATCATTAAAGTCATCAACACAACTCTCTAAGACCAAGTAAACCCCAAGAATTACTATTTCATGAAATCTTGACATTTGGGGATTATACTAACTTAACAAGTTTTATTACTGATTGTAATGATTATAATTCTGTAAATACATATTTGTTACGACCGCGAATCATATTTTCATTAACGTACAACTTAACACTGACCAGCAAATTGCAAAAAACGTAAGAAAATTTGAATTTCGCGGGCTACCTTAGCGCTTCCCCCTTAAGGCGAAAGCGCCAGGGTAGCCCGCGAAATTCAAAATTTCTTACGTTTTTTGCTATTTGCGGGCCAGTGTTAGGTTGTATGTTATTTAAAATATGATTCGCGACCGTAACAAATATGTATTTACAGAATTATAATCATTAAAGTCGTCAGTACAACTCTCTAAGACCAAGTAATCCTATTGATTGACTATTTCATGAAATCTTGACATTTAATTTTGAGGATTATACTAACATAAAGTGTTGTATTACTGATTCTGATTATTATAATTCTGTAAATACATATTTGTTACGGTCGCGATTAATACTTTAGTCAACATACACCAAAACATTGAGCTGCAAATTGCAAAAATCGTAAAGAAATCTGAATTTCGCGGGCTACCCTAGCGCTTCCCCCTTAATCTTTACACCTCTTATAGAGAGAATCGAGTACCTTAACAAAGCATCTAAAAAAATATTTTGACTAATAAATCTCAAGTCCGATTAAATAATAGAAAGAATAAAGTATACTACAATTAAAGGTGACATCGCATAAAACGTATATACGCAATAATATATTACGCAATGTGTATCAGCAATTATGCTTATATCTTATAGCTTAAAAGATTGGCGGGAACATGAGGTACCCTTAGATCTTTACGAAGACAGTTCCTACCAACAAATACGCGATTGAAAATATAGTACGCAATCGTCAAAGCGAGATATAAGCAATGTGCATTAAAACCAGTGTTGTTATCTATACAATTTGTAACATAATTAACGCACTACCTCTTTAGGGGTCATTGTACTCATAATTATGAACAACTTTTACTGTGGGACCAAACCGAAAATCGCAAAAAAAAAACAGCTGCTCCTTATGTTCGCAACTCGTAGATTTTTTTTCGCGATTTTAGGTTTGGTCCCATAGTAAAAGTTGTTCATAATGATGATTATAATGATCCCATAAGAGGTTGTGCGTTATTTATGTTACATCTTGTATAAACAAAAATGAAATGATGTTCGTTGGTAAGCGTATCACTTGAGAACGACTGGACCGATAAGGCTATTTTTTGTTTTAAAATGTTCGTAATGGTTCGAATTAAAAGCAAAAATGGAAAAGTTTCCCGAAAAAGCTAGATACTAATAATTACCTGTTATTAATACATAGTACGGATTTAATGTTATATTCGCAGTACGCCTTATTTTCAAATACTTTATTCATTCTATATTACTGTGAAATATATAATTATTTTGTTGAAATATTTCAATAAATTATTATTGGCTGTTGATGGATATTTACCTGAATAAAAAAATAAAACTATACAGATTCATTTATTTTTTACATTCTTACCTGTTTTAACATAGCGCGCGCGTTTGATCCCATAGATTTGTACTACTTGATCACAGATTATTATTAGTAGCAAGGTACTTGAACCTTTGAGCCGGCGCTGTCACTGTCAATCAAAACAACCATAGACGAACAGTATAACTCGCAAACACTCGCAAATAATGATTGTGATGTCCATGCCTCCTAGGGTCATTATTTCCAAATCCCTGCTGAATTTCTTTCGGTTTAGTCTATACTGACCAATTGTTGGCCGCATGCCCAAGTCCAACCAAGCTAAATCTCATATGGGCTGATTATTCCATACTCGGATACTGACATTTATTTATCGGAATTGTAGGTATCTATCTATTAATAAATCAGCCCTATCTTCAATCAATAAATGACTGACAAAGTCCTAAACTATGTAAATAAGTCTCTGGTTGTCCTATACACCCTGTGGAATATTAATTGATGTGTAAAGTGCGAAACGGGTGTACTATAGGTACATCTCTGCCCAACGCTTCGGGGAAACAAGGCGTGATGTTATGTCACGTGTGAGTGTTACTTTTAGAAACTCTAATATTTAGAAAAAGATTAACATTTTCAATGCCAACCAAAATACGCATAATCACTAGCGTGCCCAAAAATAGCAACGTTTCATCTATACACAGATAATGACTCGGTAGGCGAGTTCTTGGCGTGTGGAAAACTTTGTAGAGAATCCGGGAGCCGGGTTTTTGGCGTTAAAAGTGTTAACAGCTCCTGTTACGGTACTTATCGAGCTCGACGAGAGCCATCATAGTTAAATTATGTATTTGAATTCTGGGACCAAACAGGATATTGTAAGTATCTAAATTTTTATTTTAACGTATTATTTTCATTTTGAGATTATCCAAGCTTGTTACTTTTGTCGTACCTATCTCTCACTCTTTTGAAAATCTAAAGACTGTAGACGGTATCTATCCAAAAACCACTACCCGATTTGGACAAGTTTTTTGGAATTTAGCATACGGACACTGATTCTCATACTACGGCTACATTGTCGCAATAAAGCAAACTATACTTCGCGCGGGTGTTGTTTACTGCTACGGCTACATTGTCGCGATAACGCGAACTACACTTCGCGCGCTCTCTCTCGCACACCGCTCGACGTCTCGCTGTACATCAGAGAGCGCGTGAAGTGTAGTTCGCATTATCGCGACAGTGTAGCCGTAGCATCAGACCACGAAGTCAGTGACAAGGCGTTATGATCCAACACTGCACACGAAGCCAGCAGCCAACTGAAGTAGGCTCGTGAGTGTTTGCCTCGCGCATTTGGCAGGTATTTAAACATAGTAATTATTTTATCAAGACAAACTCGGCGAATTGTGCTAAATAATCTTACTACCTTTTCATTATAAGTATATTAAAAATTAAGAAAAAAATGTCTGTTTAGTAGCAATGATATTGACTTTACGAAAAGGGGCAACTGAGATGTTTCTATCCAGCAAAGTTAATCTAATTGTGTTTTTAAAAGCGATTGCATGTCCGCCGGATCCTCAAATAATATTTTATTTTTTATTTTATGTTTCCCATGGAATTAAAAACCTAGTAAGCGCGGTCTTTGTAGGCTCATAGTGCTTTAAAGCATCTATTTACCTTGAATCCAGGAAATTCTTCATGAGGCTTTCGAAATTGTTGATGTAGTAGACAGTGGGACAACTATCAACAACTTGTAAATTGACGGAGTAGTGCTTATTTATTGTTTAAATAAGAGTAATACTTATTGACATAATTTAAAAACTAACAGTCTTAAAATAATAATAATAATATGTAGTTATTAGTAAGTATAGAGTAAGTGTAGCCTTCCTCGATAAATGGGCTATCCAACACTAAAACAATTTTTCAATACGAACCAGTAGTTCCTGAGAGTAGCGTGTTCAACCAAGCAAACAAACAAACTCTTCAGCTTTATAATATTAGTATAGATTATACACTTCTGGACACATCTATTGGCCCACCTTAGAGTTTAGGTTTCGATGGCCCCTACCGAAATATGATTGCTAGATTGAACAAAAACTGTTGATGCAGTTTTAAACCTGATACATTTTACCATCTTTTTCGATCGTATTGTTTTAAATTTGAATTCAGAATACCATACGACATGGAGCTACGCCTAACAAGTCGGATATGCGCCTTGTTAAAGGCAATTGATTTTTGAATAAAAAACATGTTTTATCAAATAAAGGTTTAATTTAATAACGCGTGTTGCCTCCATGGGCATCTACCACAGCTCTCATACGATTAGGCATAGAGTTTATCAACCGCTCTATGAAATTTTGAGGGATCATCTCCCATTCCTCTTCTATGGCAGTTTTCAACTCCTGCATCGTCTGGGCAACTGGCTGACGAGCCCTAACACGTGTTTTTAGCTCGTCCCACATGTGCTCAATGGGGTTCATGTCTGGGCTTCTGGCTGGCCAGTCCATAACTGTGATGTTCACATCCCGAAGATATTCCCTGACGATGCCGGCCGCATGGGCTCTTGCATTATCATGCATAAAAAGGAAATTTGGGCCCACATAGTCCGCGTATGGTATCACGTGAGGTTCTAAGCACTCACGAATGTACCTTTCAGCATTTAATGTTGGCAGCCGTGGTCCTGTAACAACCTCAAGTTGAGTTTTGCCGCTCGCGGATATACCGCCCCAGACAGTCCATGAGCCACCGCCATAAGCAACCCTCTCTTCAAAGCAGCATTGTGCGAAACGCTCTCCCTTACGTCGGTAGACCTTCTTCCTTCCATCATTGCCATGTAACACAATTTTAGACTCATCAGAAAAGAGTACACGGCTCCAATCTTGCTGTGTCCAATTTAAATGACTGCGTGCGAAATGAAGGCGCGCTGTTCGGTGGGCTCGCGTTAGTTTGGGCCCATTAGCTGGCTTGTGTGGTACCATATCGCGTTCTTTTAACCTTCTCCGAACAGTTCGAGCGCTCACAGATACTCCGTGGAAGTCGCGAAGTTGGTTTTGTATCTCAATGGAGGTAAGGTGACGATTTCTCAAGCTGGTCGTCACGATGAATCGATCCTGCCTTTCAGTTGTGACCCGAGATCGTGGCCTTCCTTGGCGACGAACAAAGCCGCCAGTCTCTAGGTACCTCTGATAAACATTTCGGACCGCAGATCGACTTAAATTAAGTTGAGCACTCACGTTTCTTTGGCTGTGTCCGGCCTGAATAAGTGCCACAGCTTGGGCGGCGACTTCAGGTTAAGTATCCATAGATTATTGATAGAACCTCACCTTAATGTTAAGAATAAGTAATGTTTGTTGCAAAACCAAAGATATCAATCACTTTTTCAAGAATTAAATCCAAGTAAACCAATAAAACCAAGTTTTCTTAGTATTCGATTGTTTGATATCAACAAACAGGCTCCAAATTGTCTTATGTTTCTTTAAATTCTGTGTTCGAAATTCAAAAAAAGACTATTGAATGAAATTGTGAAATTCAAAACTGCATAAAAACTTTTTGCTCGACCTAATATAAAATTTTAGCTAGGACCAAACGAAACTGAAAATACAAGGTGGGCCAATAGATGTGTCCAGAAGTGTATATGCAACTAATAATTTATTTTGCAATTGGGTTGTTTCCCGGAAGCTTCGACTAAAGAGAGCGCTGTGTGTTTATCACTTGTCAGTCATCTTGAACACAAAGCGACCAATCGGCGACAAGAAAAAACACTTAGCGCCATCTCGCGGAAAAGTTTTAATAAGGTACCTGACATTGCCATAAACAGCTGATTGTTAAAGTAACATACACTTAGCGCCATCTACGCGGAACTAATTTGACAGGGTTTTTTCTTCTAGAGGTGTCGTATACAGAGTTCTTACCCGACTGCGGCGAAGCCAAAAAAGGAGGGTTTTGTGTTTGACCTGTATGTTCTGCCTTCCCTATGTTCCCTCGTAACTACTAAACGGCTAAACCGATTTTGATGAATGATATGTCGTTAGATTCATCTTGCACAAGTGTCACTGGGTACCTATTATTAAATTTAAAAAAAAAAAATGGCGGAGTTTGGCGCCATTGTGTAAGCTAAAAAATCTTTCAAACCTCGATAGGTTTGAGAGATTTTGATACCCCACTCGATAGTGGGTTATCAAAATGAAGGGTTTTAAAAGGTAATTACAAAAATATATACAAATATGTTTAAATGTAATTGGAATGAAAGATGATAAAAAAGCAATTTCGAACTTTTGGAGCGAGTAAGTAGAGGCCGTTATCACCCGAATTCACCCGATTATAAGCGGATATTGTATTTACGACCGTTACGTAAAACGTCACTTAAATACAGTGAGAGAAAAATAATCCTAACTAAAAAGTGTTAAATAAAAAAAAGTAAATTTATGACATAAAGACGCGATATGGGTATCGAAATAACTAAACACGATAAAATTAAAAAATAAAAAGATTTGATGTTTTTTCTTTGGGGGGTCGACGACCGCTGCTAGTGTTGTTACTTGAACTATGGGATGAGAAAAACTGTTTTCTTTACGCTTTATCGTGTTTAGCAGTCTGTTTTTATAGACTTTGTTTATATAGACTTTGAAACTGATATTTCAAGTTAGTACAATAACTGCTGTCGATGACCTCACAAAAAAGTCATCACATTAATTTATTTTTTTGTTTTATCATGTTAAGATATCGATACTCATCGCGTGTGCGGAGTTTAGCTAGACAATTTAAAATAACCCTGTATACTGGAATAGGGTTTTGGATGGACGCGTAAAGACCTATATCCCGTGCACACCACATAAACGAGTCTCGAGTATATAAGCGTATGGCATTTGACACGTAATACTACCATACTCGCGTCTGGTTGCGTGCGAGTGCGACCTACAAGCTCGCTCAGCTAGTTCCGGTCACATTCGGAGACGTTCGGTTCGGCACTCGATGTTTGGGAGTCGATTTATTTGTTTCGCGTTTCTAAACATAATATCCATATCAATAGAATCACTATTACTTTGATAAGAAACGTGCATTAAATACCAAAACAATATCTTGTGAAAATGCTTAGCAATATTTGTTTTTTTAATCAGTACTTTACAATACGTCACAGGAACGGTACCTATTGTTTACGCATGTTGTAAGAATAATTGTGACTTTTGGCTGTTTAGAATAAAAAACTTACTTTTGTTTGTTTTGTTGATTTTTTTAATTTTTTTAAATATTATAAAATAAGCTGACAGTCCTAAGCCTGAAAATGGGGTTGACGTATCCGTGTGGATAAAAACCCCTTAATAATAAAGAATAAAAAAAAAAAAAAAGCCTGAAAAGTATGAAGGGAAGTTTGCAATAAGATTTAATTTTATGTATTTTAAAATGTAGAAAAGATACGAATACAAACTTACGTATAGTCTAATAGACGTTAATAATCCATATACCGAAAATACTCCATCTTGTATGAAGTCTCGCTAATTATGGAAACGTCAATAAACTCGAGACACCTAAATACTCGTAGACCTAGTTTTTGGAAATAGTATTTAGGCGGACGCGTACTTCTAAGACTCAGTACGCATTTTACCTAGTATATCTCACCTCTAGTTTCTTCCCCATTGCAGGGTCGATAATTTTGTGACGTCAGTGTCTAGGTACTCGGTCTATGATCTATGTTATTGTAAACCTGTAGCTTGGTGGTACAGGAAAGTTTATGTGGACGCATTGGGGTCACTACAAGTACCAGTAGCACCTATGAGTAGCACTGACAGTGTCCGCAGTCCGACACTAATTTTACGGTTCTATATCACTTTTTACCGAACAACTCTATTTACCGTTATTAGTTGGTTTTCATTTCAACAGTGTTGCTCGCTCGGCCAGAAGTAGATTGGTGAGTAAACTAATAAATTACACACACGATAGAAAGTTATTTTCTAAGTCGCCATTTAGTCCACTTAACAAAGCAGGTGTAGAATGCGTGAGCTGGGACCTAGGCGATTTCTTCAGAAAGTGGTTCAGGGTGCTTAGGGAGTAAACATACTAAAAGTCCCCGCGTCTAGGAGGTGAGTCGGATCTCTTCAAAGTGAGAGTTAACAGGCTTCTTCTGGGTAAGCTCGCTCCATCGTCGACTTTGTCTCTGTCATCTCTGACCAGAGTGGGGGGGGGGGGGAATAAAAGTACTCACTTTTGAGTTTTTCGCTAATATCTTTAAAATGGTGCGTTGTAGCGAAAAAACATTTTCTACATAATGAAAGCTAATAACATTTTCTACAACTTTTGTCCTAGATACACTTTTTCCCAATTCTCATCAGTTTTCGAGCGTCACGCTCCGAAAAACTGAAAATGAAAGTTATTCAGCGTGACGGGCATTACCTGATGTGGAAAATGAGCTAAACTATAAAATAGGTATTTTATTGATAACATAAGCTGGGAGTCTGTACCTCGAAGCGGTGAAGGCGGTAACAGTTTGAGATCGCGTTTTCGACCAAAAGCGGGTAATGGAGCGGAAGCGGATCGTCACTTTGCATTCCATATCTCCGATGCCCACTGTCGTAGAAAACGCGAACTTACTGGCTGAAACTCCCATTATCATCCTTGCCTTCGGGCTTATGTTATTATCGTTGTCTATAATTTCAACCTGTTTGGCACGGTAGCCCACCCGGTAACGCAGGGGAGCAGCCACAACGATTCTTTGCTTTATAAATGTTATTAGTTACGCAATCGGATTATCCGCAATGAGTACTAATAAGTGTCCTGTGTGTGACGAGGACGTCGTTAACCTTTTAACCGCCTACGTCGGATTAATCCGACAAATATTTTCGGGCCCATTTCGCCAGAGTCGTATATGTACGACCAAAATATCACTGCTCTCTTAATCAGCTTTTTTATTTAATTACGCTGTATTCTATCAAAAATATGTTTATATTAGGTAAATAGTTAACTAAGTAATCATTTACAGTTTAATACACTTTAGTCTCTTAATTAGAAGTCCTAAAAAAAAGGTCCAAAGTTAGATGACTTACTAACATTATTTTTAGAAAATTGTATTGATGTGCAACGCCCATGACGACAAAATCCGACATGAGGGACGGGACATATGCCAAGATTTACCGATACAAAAATAAACATAAATCAAAATATTTCTCGTTATACTGACTAATTATTAACTTTAAAACAAATACAGCAATTGTAAATAAAACATTTTTTTACAAATATTTGTGAGTATTTCATTTAATTTCTTTAAAATTAAGTAAATTTACTTGTGAAATGTCAGCGACTGAATTGATGGTCATCCCATCCCTAGCCTACATGTTCCGAAACTTACTTTGTTAGTACGCCCTGCGCCACGGTCGTATAAAGACGACCGCTTCTGACGTCATAAACGAGTGCCGACTTCTGGAATTTTCCATTAGTGGTGTGCTTGTGCATGTAGTTTTACGTTCGTATGTCGATAAATGTACATGTCAGAAATTTATCATGACGACTACTGAAGAGTTAATTAATACGAATTCTAGAAGGCGATGAAAATGAAGAATTTTTATCAGACGAAGAGTTTGACATTGATGTAGAGGTAATTATTTTTTTTATTACACACCTAGTTATATTTTAATTTATTGTGTAGTATGGTGGTGATGTCTGAATGAAATTTTTAAACTTAATTAGAGTGAGTGAGATGGCGAGAGCGCACCGTGCGATAACTTAAATAATAATAATAATAGTTTTTCTTCTCTGGACTGATTTTATTGTGAATAGCCTAAGTACTAATTAATAAATCGTTCAAATTTTTAAACACTTTTTGATTTTACTGGATTACGAAAAATGCCGAATAATTTCGTAAGGTAAGTGGTATTCAAGTAGGTACCTATATCTCCACCAAGCTAAGTTTGCACCTCGCTGGAATGCGGCGTGTACCCGTGTACCTATGTATAATATAATGTTAAAAACAATAAATGCAAAGTAAAATCTAACAAAGATTTGTTTACTTTTTTAAAGTCATAGCGAATCCTTTTTTGCAGCCCGTACCTAAGCGTCAGTGTGATGTAATCGACGCGAGGTGCAAACTCAGCTTGGTCGAGTTGTAGTTGTTAGTTAACCACGCTTGCAAATGCAAATGTCGTTATTAAAACGAAATATCGACATCGAAAAGTTAAGTACTGCACATCCCTCTTTGTTGTAGGTATATATTTTTCGATTCACTGTGCCGGGCGAAGGGGGCACGCCAACTGATATGAAGTCAGGCGGTTAAAAGGTTAAAGGGTGTGTAGATAGTGCAATCCACGAAGACGCGCCCCACTATTCCTCCTAACCGTTTATAGTATGTGTGTGCAAGCTTCCGTCAATGTTTGAGTGTTGTCGGTACACACTAATTACCTATGAGTGTACACGCACACTACAATGAATAGACTAATCAGGACAGAGCGTCATGGTCAAAGTGAAAGATGCTCTACTTCAATTTTATATTTTTTACCCGACCGCAAGGAAAGGGTTATGTTTATTTTATTTTTAGGTGTGGATATTTTATGTGTTTATTAGTTAATATCGATAATATTACTATTTTTATAATGGGAGGTAATTATAGATATTAATGAAATACGGAAATAGTTTTATTGAACTTTATTGAGAAATGAAAATCGTCAATCACTCGTTTCAGAAATATCTGATTCAGAGTCTGATGTATCACCGACATTTACAATAAAACTAAAATCAAGATCACAATGTCTCATGTATTCGTCTTCTATTTTTTCCACGTGCTGACAAGTATTGAACCAGACATCTTTATTTACTCGATCAAATGCTTCATTTAAAATGGGCATAATCGAAGTGTAATTTTGATTGATATTGCGACTAGCAACATCGTTTTTTACAATACCCCAAATGTTTTCGATTGGGTTTAAATCTGGATGATAAGGTGGCAGCCGAAGCACTGTGAATCCATGTTCTTTCAATAATTCGTCAACTTTGTACTTGCGGAAGTTTTCTTTGTTTTTTAATATAAGGTCATAAAGTTCAGGTTTTTTGTAGCTTGGTTCAAAATAGATATTTTTTGCATTCAGCCAAGTCTGCATGTATAATTTGTTGGAGTTGGATGTTGGTATTTTTTCCGAACTAGTATTGTGATAGGCTGCATTATCCAAGACTATCACGGCATCATTTGGGAGATTTGGTATAAGTTTCTCCTTTAGCCACTTTAAGTAATTTTCTGTGTTCATGTTATCGTGGTAGTCTCCGGATTTGATCTCTGCTCTGTATGTCAACAACGCATTTGGTACGAAACCCTCTGCACTTCCGCCATGTACTATAATTATTTTGTTTTATTGCTGTTTTACAACTTTTTTCGGCCCAAGACTTTTTTTGCACGTGGTTGGTATGAATATATGATTCATCTGTGATTCATAGGTCTACCTGCATTGCGAAAAGACTTTACCTGTTTTAAATATTTCAATCTTAGCATTTGAATATCATGTTTTTCGGTTAGCACCTTCCTGTTATTCTCAGTTTTTCTCCATTTATAACCAAGTTTAAGTAACAATGTTCTTAGGGTTGTTATACATCCATCAATTTGTATACGGTCTTTCAAAACAATATTAAGTCGTGATAATGTTGGAAATTGACGATGTTCTATATGATAGTTTTGGATAGTTCTTCGGACTACACCAATATCAAATTCGTCTAAATTAATTTTTCGTGGTCTTACCCTTCTCTTCTTCATAGGTGATGTAAAAATAGAAGCACTTCTGTATACTAAATTCGAATGCGACGTACTCGCTTCATTTTCAGACTCAATATCCGCTTCCGTAGTCGGCTCTGTTGTACTCTCCGCACTTGGGGCTATAGGAACTATCGCATCCGTCTCCATAGTTATATTCAATTCCATAGCAGGTACTGTAGTTTGCTTCATTATATTAGTATATTCCTTTCTTTCGCGTAAAATTCTAGTCACTGTGCTTTCAGATACTCCAACAGCCTGTGCGGTTCTCCATCGCGCATCAGTGAGTTTTTCTGCATAATTTTTACTTGCTTCTTTTTTCATAAAATCGTAAACTTTAGAAATAATTTCTCTTGCCTAAAATTAAAAAAAAACATTACATAGTTTTACTTATTTGTAAAGATGAAATGAAATCCACTATTACTAAAATTTGCTATTTATTAAAATTAAATTACTTTCGTTAGCTAATTTCATGTAACTACAAACTTCTTTACATACCTGGCTTTTAAGAACAACACGCTGAGATTTTTTCGACATTTTAAAAATATATAAAGTAGAGCAACTTTCGTGACGAGTCTGGATTTTCGCAGCATAGAGTGTAGTATTCGTGTGCATCGAACCGCTGACGGTTCGCGACTGCCGCTCGGAGCACTCCCCGCACCCCGCGATCCCCTCAACCAAAAATTGGTGGGGCGCGTCTTCGTGAATTGCACTATCTGTAAGGAGGTCTCTGAGGTGAAACAAAAGGGAATACTGGGCCTTATCAAAGCTAGTCAAGAACGGAAAGATGACAAGCACCAAATTTTCGGTGGCTTGACATCCCTTTTAATTCACACCTACACCTGAACCAAAACAATTAAAAAAGATGTAAGGGTTGCATCCACATCTCAGGGCCGTCTCAGCTCAGGTCTTCAGCTCCTTTAAGACTAATGGTTTATTATGTGCGCATAATGTAAAACAAGAAACCAAAACGCCTTTGAACAAAAGGAGAATAGTAGATTCACTTTAAAATCTAGCTGTTCAATATCGTATCAGGGAGGCGTGTTCTATGAGGAAGGATTCCTGCAGTGCTATTCTCTAAAAGACAATTTCATGGCTGTAAGCTACAACGAGCTCGTCGTCGAGACAGCCTTGAGTTCAACCGAGCGTGTAGCGCTGATTCAAACCGTATTCACTAGCGTGGTTGTGGTCGCTGTTTCGTAGACGAATTAACGGCTTGAAACAAATTCTTCAGGTCATAATCGATCAGTCTCGTCTGAGAGTTTTATGGCTTTAGAATATATAATAGAGGTCTATCTTTAAGGAATAGAGTAAAACTGTAATAAAATTTCATAATAGTAACAGCTTTGATAAATGATTGGTCTCGCTGCGAGACCAATCATTTATCGTAGTATGAAAGGGCTGCTAATTTAATTTGGTCATCACCATCATAATTGCATTTGCCTGATAAAATTCTATTAACAATTTTGCACCAACTATACACTAAAACATTTACCGAGATATCTGTAAAGCATTTTATCACCATTTCTGTATGTTTATTACAGTTATGATACGAAAAATCAGACGTTGTTTCTACAAGAAATTTAATTCTTTCTTTTAGACCTGGTAAGTGCACATCATGTGTTAACCTTTTAACCGCCTGACTTCATATCAGTTGGCGTGCCCCCTTCGCCCGGCATAGTGAATCGAAAAATATATACCTACAACAAAGAGGGATGTGCAGTACTTAACTTTTCGATGTCGATATTTCGTTTTAATAACGACATTTGCATTTGCAAGCGTGGTTAACTAACAACTACAACTCGACCAAGCTGAGTTTGCACCTCGCGTCGATTACGTCACACTGACGCTTAGGTACGGGCTGCAAAAAAGGATTCGCTATGACTTTAAAAAAGTAAACAAATCTTTGTTAGATTTTACTTTGCATTTATTGTTTTTAACATTATATTATACATAGGTACACGGGTACACGCCGCATTCCAGCGAGGTGCAAACTTAGCTTGGTGGAGATATAGGTACCTACTTGAATACCACTTACATTACGAAATTATTCGGCATTTTTCGTAATCCAGTAAAATCAAAGTGTTTAAAAATTTGAACGATTTATTAATTAGTACTTAGGCTATTCACAATAAAATCAGTCCAGAGAAGAAAAACTATTATTATTATTATTTAAGTTATCGCACGGTGCGCTCTCGCCATCTCACTCACTCTAATTAAGTTTAAAATTTTCATTCAGACATCACCACCATACTACACAATAAATTAAAATATAACTAGGTGTGTAATAAAAAAAAATAATTACCTCTACATCAATGTCAAACTCTTCGTCTGATAAAAATTCTTCATTTTCATCGCCTTCTAGAATTCGTATTAAACTCTTCGGTAGTCGTCATGATAAATTTCTGACATGTACATTTATCGACATATGAACGTAAAACTACATGCACAAGCACAACACTAATGGAAAATTCCAGAAGTCGGTACTCGTTTATGACGTAAGAAGCGGTCGTCTTTATACGACCGTGGCGCAGGGCGTACTAACAAAGTAAGTTTCGGAACATGTAGGCTAGGGATGGGATGACCATCAATTCAGTCGCTGACATTTCACAAGTAAATTTACTTAATTTTAAAGAAAATAAATGAAATACTCACAAATATTTGTAAAAAAAATGTTTTATTAACAATTGCTGTATTTGTTTTAAAGTTAATAATTAGTCAGTATAACGAGAAACATTTTGATTTATGTTTATTTTTGTATCGGTAAATCTTGGCATATGTCCCGTCCCTCATGTCGGATTTTGTCGTCATGGGCGTTGCACATCAATACAATTTTCTAAAAATAATGTTAGTAAGTCATCTAACTTTGGACCTTTTTTTTAGGACTTCTAATTAAGAGACTAAAGTGTATTAAACTGTAAATGATTACTTAGTTAACTATTTACCTAATATAAACATATTTTTGATAGAATACAGCGTAATTAAATAAAAAAGCTGATTAAGAGAGCAGTGATATTTTGGTCGTACATATACGACTCTGGCGAAATGGGCCCGAAAATATTTGTCGGATTAATCCGACGTAGGCGGTTAAAAGGTTAAAAAATTGGATACCACAGTTTGGATGTGGCTAAAAGATAAAGATAAATTTTGAGAAGGATATAATAAACAAGTTTTGTTTTTATTATACTCCCTTAATTTTATAAATTCATGGCCTAATTCGTCTTTACTGCCACACAGAGAAAGCTTACATTTTTTACACCCTTTTACCAGTTTTAATACTTTTGTTAATGCCCAGCCACAAACATAATTTCTTTGGGAGATGCCAGAAGTTTCGATGTTGTCTCTCGTAAACAATTCATGTGGCTCACCAATGTACACATTTCCATATTTAACTGGTTCTTCCTGGTTTGTTTCTTTAATTAACTTAATTTAATTATGATCGCAGTATGCGATAAGGCCGCCAATTGTATATTTTGTAGTTTAAGATGTATCTTTAAGTAATATGTAATCTGGTGTACAATAAAGTATATATAAATAAATAAATAAATTATGCTCTGTATGCAGATCTGTTATTACTTTTGGGACACCTGAAACATAAGTAATTTGGTCAATCACATATAAACTGGAGAACTCAGAAGTGGAGTGAGCGATAGGACTTAGGATTTCGCTCCCACCCTGTCTAACCCAGAGATAAACAATGTCAAACCATAGCCTGGAGATGCATCATTCAAACGTGGAGTTTTGGGGTCAAACCCGGAGGGTGGGCAGCCCTAGGTGGGATACATATACAAAATACATTTACCTTCTAAATACAGACAGGGATAGCTGTTTTAGTTACACCATGGCCCCGTGTCCTGTGTTCAGGTTTAAAATGGTAGTCACACACTTTTAATGATTTCAGACGCTTCTCAGGATCTTCATGGACTATATTTTCGGGTATGACTGCTACCCATGCTTCAAAGACGGCTGGGTATTTATTTTTATTTGGAAAACCATGCATTGACACTCCTGAAAATAATAGTGTTTATTTACAAACAAGATAGGTAGAAAAATAAATAATGACTTTTTACAGGTGTATGTTTTCAAAGTTGTATAAGTTTTAATACGATAAAATAAAGATTTAAAATATTTATAATGTCGAGCTTTGGAATCGTCGAATTCCAACTTATTGAAACGTTGATTGTGAAAACAGTGGTTGAAGATGTTAGACAATTTATTTTAACATTACAGAATAGTCATATATACTTATTTAACTTCAGAATAACTGCAATACTTACCAAAAGTGTCGCAACCAAAAATGCAACGAGCTTGGCGAGAACTCATTGCGAGAATCGCAATGAAATACTCGTTTATACCTAATATTAACAAAAACAGTAGTAACAACAACAAAGAACAAACAGCAAAGAAAAAAACAGTAGTAACAACAACTCAATACACAACAAAAATAACAAATAACGCGAATAACACTGATTTCCAACCAAAGCACCGTTGCTTTAGTTCACAGCTTTGGTAGTAACGGTCTCTCTACATAGTTATTGTACTCTGTGGTAACGGTAAAAAGTTCAAAATTTCCCGGGACTGACTGTGACAATCAGACTGACAGTTCTGTCAATATAGTTCTGCAAAAGTTTAAAAGATTGCAGCACTTGCATGTCATTAAGGTCGAAAATATCAACAGTTCTAAGTTTCATGCCCCTGTCTAAGAGTAACAGTTTATTGATTACAGATAATTATTATACCTACGTAGACGTACAGCCCTCGCCAAACTTTATGACCGCCTTGAATATAGTCGCGAGTCCGAACTTGCGCATGGTACAGTCGAGTGGACAATACGTAATCAACCAAACAATTTTCGTTTTCTAACATTTTTAATACTTATTTTATTATGTCAATTTATTTTTATTTGGTGATTATAAAGTTCGTGTTTATTTCATAGGTTATTTTATTTTATTTAATATATAATGTATGTGTTATTTGTAAAACATATAGGTTAGGTAATAATAGGATAAATGTAAATAAAAAACATTAATATAAATAAAAACTATATTCACAATGGGGCCACACCTTCCATAAAAACATCTCCCTTACTAGTGGATGGTTCCGCATCCGAATCACTCTCTTCACAAAAAATATCCGAATCATCTTCATCTGATTCATTATCGCTCACGTGAATTATTATTTTTTCAGTTAGGTCATCTATGATCACATCACTTTTCTTATATTCTTCTTCAATATTTATAACTTTGTCGCATAGTGCAGTCCACTCCTGTTCACCCATGCTATTTACTTTTTCTTCCACTAGTTTCATAATATCAGTTATATTATTTGTGACATTTTTTTTCGCCACGTAACCTTTTATGGATGCCCAAGCCATTTCTATGGGGTTCAAGTCGGGATGGTAAGGTGGAAGCCGTAATATCGTGTGATTGTGTTCTTCTAAAATTTTATCAATATTAAATTTTTTAAATTTTTCTTTGTGTATAGAAATTAATTTATACAGTTCTGGTTTCAGCATGTCAGAACTGCAAGGGATATTTTTTGCCGTAAGCCATGCCACCATTTCTGCCTTTTTGCTATTTGATGTCGGCGCTGCATCCTCTAATTTGTTATGATAGGGTGCATTATCTATCACCATAACCGATCTCGGTGGGAGATTCGGCAAAAGTTGTGTGCGTATCCATTTTTCATAATTATTATAATTCATATTATCATGGTAATCTCCGGTTTTCGTACCTGCCTTAAACATTAAAAGGCCGTTGGGTACAAATCCTGATTTGGATCCAGCATGTACAATGACGACACGTTGACCTTTTGATATCTTTTTTTTTAAACCTTTAGTGCTACTATCACTCCATGCCTTCGAAGTGGTATGCGATGAATCGACATACGATTCGTCAGTGTAAACTATCGGTCTTCCTTCTGCGCGATATTTCGTTATTGCACGCAAATATTCAATTCGCTTACAGCGAATATTTGTATTTTCAATTAATAATTTTCGATTGTCTTCAGTTTTTTTTCCATTTAAATCCTATTTCATTTATAATTCTCCTCAAACTCGTTGCGGATCCTTCAAAATTTATATCTTCTTTTAATTTTTTTAAAAGATGAGCAATTGTCGGCAACTCTTTCTGTGTTACATGAAAATTGTGGATAATTCTTTTGATGACACCTTGGTCAAAATTGTCGATTCCGGTTACCTTTTTTACCCCTTGCCTCTTCTTTCCGGGTGTACGAAAAACTGCTAATAAATCGGAACTTGGTTCATTAGCAACCGATATAATACGTCGTACAGTTCTTTCTGATACTCCTGTAGCGGCTGCAGTCCGTTTATGTACTGCCTTCAAATCGTATTTAAGGCCTTCTTCAGCTTCTTTCTTCATAAATTTATAAACATCGTAGACCATTTTACGAGCCTGGCGTCGTAAAACATTACAACGTCCAGTAGGCATGTTTATAAACAAATAACAACGAGTAACAATAACAACAAGTAACAATAACTAAAAACTATAACAACAAATTAACGAAACGATCGAACGAATTCTGAACGCGACAGTACTCTCGGAGCTCAACAAGTGCGTGATTCGTGTACGGACGTAGCACTCACACCTCCGCTAGGAGTATATGTGTTCTGTGACTCACACTAAGGCGTGGGTGCCAGCGCGCGTCGCGGGTGAGCGGTGCGGGCGCGCGGGGTGCGGCCCTGCCCCCAAGCTCTTGTGCGTCCCGCTAATACCCTGATTTTGTGTTCTGCGCAATGCAATGAGTCTAGTTTCGGGGCGGTCACAAAGTTTGGCGCGGGCTGTACGTACCTACATACAGATAAATTATGCTGTGTATAGCTACTTATACTCTGTACACTCCACAGAACACTAATACTCCTAGCGGAGGTACACCAACTTATCTGTGAAATGGCGAAAATTGGAACTACGGCCGTCATGTTGAAATGTCATTCGATTGTCAGTGTATACTACATTCGGGTTCTCTGGTTGTTTGGTCGTGATATTGCTGAATTTATAAAGTTAAATAGGCCGAAAGCTATTAAAAGTGATGCTCGAAACATTATTCTAAAGGTTAAAACCTTTTTTGAAGAAGAAGCTCGGGCGGGGTCTCCGATTATTACATTTAATCAAATATACAAACGAATTTCGGCAGCGACAGGTTAGTGTTGTCAACTTTCTTGTTATAAATTACCCGATACTTAACTAATTATCTAAGTCCACGAAATATTCGTTTCTATTCTTGCTGCAGGTTAGCGTAACGGTAACGTACATCTAATAGGTAACCTGCTAAGTGAGTGAGCAAACTAACCAGCCAGATTTCAAATTTCTACTAACATTTATTTTATCATCTTCTATTTCAAGTGTGAGTCAAGGACTAATTTCAATAATAATTAAGGAAGGGCACGCAGCAGAAGAAACTGGTACAAAAATTCGGACACCAGGCAAGGAGAGAAAACGTAAAAGTGGATTTGTGCATGTTGATGATTTTGACATGGGAGTTATACGGAGGAAAGTACATGAATTTTATTCTGTTAAAAAAGATCGAGGTCTTAAAGACAGAAATAAATTACACAGGACAGCGAGAGAGTCTGCGAAAGCTGCTTCACAAGGTGGGATTTCGTTTTAAAAAATCTCAATCCAAGCGGAAGGTTCTTATGGAGCGTAATGAAATATCAGCTTGGAGAGCTAAGTACTTGCATGCAGTAGATAAAAATAATAAATCTCCCCAGCCCCGGCCCATAATTTATTTAGATGAGACCTATATTAAATATAAAAAGTGGGTTAGTAAAAAGTGGATTATTGAAAAACTTGTGCCTAATTTACGAGAGCCATCCATAATAGTGATGGATAATGCTCCTTATCACCGTATTTGTGTGAATAAAGTCCCAAATACGAATTCCTTAAAAAAAGATATGCAATTATGGTTGACCCAAAATAAAATTGACTACGGAGAGAATTTGACTAAACCTCAGCTTTTAGAAATAATTAAAAGAAACAAGCCTGAACCTTTATATGAAATTGAAAAAAAATTAGAAGACAATAGACACAAATGCTTATATTTACCACTTTATCACTGTGATCTCAATCCCATTGAACTCATATGGAGCACAATGAAAAGAAAAGTTGCTGATGTTAATATTGAGCACAAAAATGCTGAAATTCCCCGCCTAGTTAGAGAAGCTTTTGACGCTATTACAGTTCATGAGTGGGCACAGCATTGTTAACACGTTCGCAGGTTAGAAGGAGAATACTTAAAACATGATTTGTATTTAGATAAACCTTTTA
Source organism: Fissipunctia ypsillon (assembly GCA_947568875.1). Classification (NCBI taxonomy): domain Eukaryota; kingdom Metazoa; phylum Arthropoda; class Insecta; order Lepidoptera; family Noctuidae; genus Fissipunctia; species Fissipunctia ypsillon. The sequence goes on from OX387643.1 coordinate 30,802,523, forward strand.
TTATAGAAGTGGTAAGTGACACTGAAACTGAAAGCGATAGTGATAATGATGATAGTGGTACGGAAATAAGCGGAGTATGGCCTCACAACCAGGATGAAGTTGTGTATGCAGGTTCACAATTACTGTAAACCTGGTTTTCAGTAAATCATTGTAAAGCAATTTGTTTTTTTTTTATTACACTACACTACCACTAGGTACCACTGCTAATTATAATTAGTCAAATCTGGTGTTAGGGGTTAGGTACGGTCATAACTAAATGCTAAACATCCAGGTACCTCTTGCAAGGTAGGTACCTACTTAACTTCGCATTAAATGAAAGTTGTATCCCCCCCGTGGAACATTTTATCTGCTGAATTTCCACTTCATTGGATTACTTTTTAGATAAAGCCATTGTTTATTGCTGAGATACTAAACTGTTAGCGTATCTACGTAACTGTAAATTATGAAATTCTTTTTATTTATTTAAAAAAAAAAAACATAACATCACGCCTTGTTTCCCCGAAGGGTTAGGCAGAGGTGTACCTATAGTACACCCTCATTTCGCCAGTTATGTTTAAGTCCCATGTAATAGGGGGGAGCCTATTGCCATCTACCGGACACAAATTGAGACTCCGGGCTGTTACTGAGAAATTCCAGATAGAAAAACCCAATAATACTTTGCCCGAATTTATTTATTTTATTATTTTTATATAGGTATCATTGTTTTTAATTTGTAAAAACTGTAATTCTTATTAAATGATTATGTCTAATGTGAAATTTCTTTCTTGAAAACTTACTCAATTTTGGGCACCTTATGTTAATTAGCAACACTGAATCGACGGTGCCGTCCTCTTTCAGTTCATAGATAAGTTGGTAGGACTGTACTACATTCTCTTATTTGTCGAGTAGAGTCTGACCAACGAAAGCTGTCCAAGAAAAAGGCGGGAATTTTAAATAATCAAGAGCTGTCAACTCTGGCTATACACTTCTTAAACGGAGTTGATACTATTTATATATACAATACAATACAATATTCAAGACATATTATGCGATATTTAGATCATTATTTCATATTTATATACTTAGACCATAATAACCTTATTACCCTTGATATTTACTTGGTACTGTTAAACCACCATTATGTACCTATCCGTGCAATGGTGGGTAAGCAAGTTAGCGTTACAATATTTCGCCGTGAGGATGATCATTATCAGCACCGAAGTTAAGCTCTAAACGAAACTAGCTAGGCATTTTTTAACTTCTGCACATTGCAGTTCACAGCTCAACTTTCCTGGCATAGCCTTATACAGAAAAGGTTGAATTAAACAAAAAGTTATTACTATACATTTATTTAATGGGATAGAGACCACTGATGTGATGAGGATGACACAATTAAATCTAAACAAACCATAGGGGTTATGAGTCATAGTCGAAATCGGATTCCAAAAACTCTACACCTGATAATTTTGAATCAGCTTCATTGTTTTCTTCGCTGCTACTGCTACTGTCCCCAACATGCATTATGAATCGTTCATGTTCATTTTCAACAATACGTTCCCTTAATTTGTACTGATGTTCAACATTTAGTACATGATTCATTTTTTTATTAAATTTTGCATTCCAGAACCTGGTATTCCTATATTTTTGCTTGCTACTTTACGCCTGACTCCATACAAGCTCAATTGCATTGAGGTCGCAATGATATGGTGGCAGCAACAAAATTTCGTGATTGTGGGTATGACTGTGTTTTTTTAGAAGTTCTTCTGCCTCGTAAACAACTGCAGGTTTATTATCTTTCACCAAACACATTAATTCAGCTTTGGTATGATATTCTTCAAAATGAATATTATTCTCTTGAAGCCATAATCGGAGATTAGCTTTAGAATCAGACATAGTAGGGTGTTTGTTTACTTGTTTCATATGGTAATTTGCATTGTCCATCACAAGTACACTAGGTTTAGTGAGATTTGGTATCAACATTTCCTCAAACCATTTCATAAAGTTGGTAGCATTCATATCATCACGGTAGTCAGCTGATTTGGATTTTGTGCTGAATACCAATAATGCATCTGGCACAAACCCTTCCTCCGATCCTGCATGCACAATAATATGACTTTTCCTGACGAAATATTAGTAGTAACACCACTTGTTGAAGGTCCTTGCCACGATTTTTTAACTTTATAGTTCTGATGTATGGACGCCAGTACATCAAGCTACCCGAAACTGTCAAATTTCTCCAATCAACCTATAACCTAATGCTTTAGCAATAAAGTCGAAAATCTATTAAGAGCGTTGTCACATTTTATCACCCCTCTCGCTCACACATTGTGTTATCTAATAAACTTAGCTCAATAAGTATTATGATCTGTTTTTGAGACGATTTAAATAAATGCTACAATAAAAATGTGTTTTTAATAATTACCTATTAAATTAATATTATTTAGTAGGGAGCCCATTGATCACATTTTTCAAAAAAGTATATTTTCATTTAACATTCTTAAAAATTTGGTCCCGTGTGAGCGAGAGAGGTGACAAAATGTGACAGCCCTCTTGAAGAAATTTGACAGATTGTAGTAGCTTGATGTGCTGGCGTCTGTACATATGTCTCATCAAGGTAAACAATCTGTTTACCTTCTAGCCTCTTCTGATTTATTGTCCTCAAGAATCTATGTCTCCATGCCGCAATATCATATTTTTCTGTAAGTAAAGCCCCGTTCATTTTAATTGTTTTGTAACTCAAACCCGTTCTTGTGTAAACTTTTTCTAAGGGTTTCACGGCAACCTGTAAATTCAATTGCTTCCTTCAGCTCAGTGTGCAGGCTTCCCAGTGTTGGGACTTGTTTTTTCATTCCATAAAATTCGCTTGTTTCTTATAGCCAAAATATCAAAATTATCCAAATTGGAAACTGACAATTTTATTTTGACAGTCCTAAAATATTGCCATACTTTTGAAAATAATTCGTGGTCAGCTTTCATTGGCCAAACTCTGTTATGCATTTTAAACTAAACTAGCAATTAAAATTAATTTTACTGCAAGTTTAGTTTCAAACAGTTATAAAAACATGAACTTAAAATGATGTCAAACCCTTATTAAACTAAATAAATTAGCAATATAAATAGGAATAGTAGGCCGCAATTACTTTTATGGTTACATACATAGGTATTTTAAATTAGCTTATTGTTTAACCACAAACCATGAGCTGCATCCTCAAGAGTGGGGATGGAAACATGTAGGAGACAGCCTGGTGACAATAACAACCGAAAATTTGCCAGCACTGGAGTTCCTACTGAAAACAATATTTTGCCGCTGCACCAAGGATTGTGGTAGTGGCAAATGTGGATGTCGGAAAGCAATCAGTAATAGTTAGTACAATCCTGAAAGGTTGAGATTTCATGAAATATTCATTCAATAGATTTACTTGGTCTTAGAGAGTTGTATTAATGGATTTTAATGATTATTATTATTTAAATACATATTTGTTACGGTCGTGAGTCATATTTTAATCAACATGTACAACCTAATACTGACCTGTAAATTGCAAAAAACGTAATACAATTTGAATTTCGCGGGCTTCCCTGGCGTTTTCGCCTTAAGTGCATCCAAGTGTGTCCATCAACATAATTTTCCCATGTTTTCCGATAGCAGCTAGATATGGAATTTCACTACTAATATCTAAAATACCTCTTCAATGTATTTTTAAATGTTGTAATACCATTTCCATAAAACAATCTTGTCTTTGACTGACATTTGTTTATCTGTGATTTTTCCAATGTCTTTCTTTTTAACTCAGCACGTGTAGACGCTGACGACTTGCTTAGCATCCCATAAAAGTAATTTAGGTAATATTAATTATTACACTATATAGACGTGAATAAAGTGATTGGTTCAAAGGTTATTTCTTCAGTGTCGTGGGATTTCTATCGGCACCCTACTTTATAAGATTTACAAAATCAAGAGTTGATTTCGTAAATCTCATACACGTACTGCTACATTTTTTGTGTTCGTGTAATAAAAAATTGGCGTTGACTAGGTAGCCAGAATGCCGTCTGATGCAAAGAAAAGGGCCCAACAAAAGAAGAAAGAGCAGTCGGGCAGCAGGAACAAGAAACCTGTGGCGAGAGTGACTAATGAGGAGAATGGATCTGCTACCAACGGCAAGGAGGACCGTGAGCTTACCGCAGAAGGTAAATACCACCGTGAAATTTGATATTCCAATCTTTTCCGGCTATAGGAACTTTTATTCATAAATACTAACTTAATTGAATGGGACAGAATGTTTGATCTCTAAAAGTATGTGTCACTTAGGCTTGTTGTTGCTGGCTTGACTAAAGTCTAGAAGACATTACGTTTTATGTACTCTTGAAGCACATGGCTCACTAAATCGCATTTACCTGGTTGCCTTTGTTATACTTATTACTTAAAAGATGTTGTGTAGGTACTATATTTATTTAGTTATTTAAAGTTGCTGGAAAGTTATTTTCTGTGTCTAGGTTATTGAAATGACAACTCATGGGGAGAAGTTTGAAATACTCTGCAATTAATTAAATTATACATTTAAGTGTGCTGTTAGCGGTATTCCTTTGATTTTCATCTAAGAAGGTATAAAGAAATGTGAGAAAGGATTATTTGATGAATGTTTACGCACAGGGCGCCCAGAATAAATTGCCAGTTCAGGGTGGCGGGCAATGCTTGCCGAGGCAAATGTCAACAATATGTCAAATTCAGTGCAATAAATATTAGTTCCATATTTCGAAACCTGAAATGATTTATGGCACATTTTGCATGCAATGCCAATATTACTCTCTTTTCTAAAACCTTTTATTTTCTCTGATAGCAGTACAGGCCTTAAAATTACATTGTACATAGTGATTGTCATGAACTAATCATTGTTTTTTTAATGGTATATATGCCAGATTTAAGCACTACCTATGCTCTTTATGCAGTGCTGAATAATAAAATAACAAATATTTTTTTGGCACTGATGGATGGATCAAAATTAGGATAATTAATTCAACTGAAAACCCCAACCTGGCCCATTGTGTATATGTCTGCCATTATAAAAGCACCCACATGGTTAGTAAATCAGCTAGCTCTGTGCAATCAGTCCATACCTTTGTGGTCTGTATAGTTTTGAGCCTTGGTGTGTGAAGTGTGCACGTAAAAAATATCTTGTCAGCATAATTTTTTGAAGAACATGGAATATTTTTCCTGCAGTGTTGTAAAAACTATTCAACCTCAGCAAGTTGAATGGTTTTTACAACACTGCAGGAAAATTATTCCATGTTCTTCAAAAAATTATGCTGACACAAGATACTTTTTACTTGTGCACTTCAATTGTATTAAAAAAAAAAATTAAAACCTTGCTTTAATTCTGATTATGACTTCAGGAAGTAAAGCTTGAACTGACAAAACAATCAATTTGTTATGATGTGGCAGCTTCAATTATTTAGTGCAACCAAGTCATGGGCCACTGGCTAACAGTTATCTACTGTAGACTTGACAAAAAATAAACAAAAGGTCACACTGAATTAGTCATGCTTTCACCATATTGTTGTTGTGAATTCTCCCTCTTGCTAACAGCAAGTATTGTTAAATTAAATGCATTTATTGTTACTTGAGAAACATTTGGTACTGGTTGCTTAATATTCCATCATTGGTTATTTAACAGAGCCTAGACCACCACCTCTTATAGCAGTATTATTGTAATCTTACTTGTGTATGGGAAAGAGATGGAGCTAGACGTCCTGTATAGCTCCATCTTTTTCTCACACTGAAGTAACATTAAAATAATACTGCTTTAAGAGGCGGTGGTTCGTCCCCAGGCCACAATTGATTGCAACAACTTTTTATTATATTCCAAATGGTATCAGAACTGCTTACAAATAATTTATGATCTCTGGGGCTTACAGTAAAAAAATATGCCCCAATTTTGGCACTATACTTATTGATTTCATAACAGTATGCTCCGACTGTGTTGATTGAAACTCCTCTGACAGTCCACCTCATCACTTTGATGAATGGGTGGGAGGTTCATATTTAGTCATGGTAGTAGTATACCCACTTAAATATTATTCAGCAACAACAAGAGTGTATTAGGTCAGCATAGAATAGTCAAGGTTTATGCTAGCACATGTTTGTGATTTAAAACATAGTCAGCTATGAGTGTATAGATGTTTACAATAATCATGAAATAGCTAGAGGAAAAATAATTAAATTCTATAATTAACCCTTTATATACTTACAAATATTTTAATGTAGATCTAAGCGAGACACAATGGCTTTTTAATTGTTTTTGTAATTACATATGAGTGACTAATTAAAAAAAGAAAATCAGCTGTTCCCTACATTTTGACGGGTTATCCGAACGTAATGTGCCCTACATTACGTTCGCATAACTCGTCAAACTGTAGGGAACAGCTGATTTTCTTTTTCGCGATTTCAGGTTTGATAGTAAAAATGGTTCATAATGATGAGTACAGTGACCCCTTAAGAGGTTGTTAGTGTTTTACCAAAAACCCTGTATAATTTCCGCAGGCGCCAGATTCTCTAAAGGGGATCGGCCAATCTATTCTGTAAACATCACACCGTGAGCACTTAGGTGAAGTGAGTTTGAAGTGAGCTCAATTCCTAGTAGAGTAAGGTGGGATGACAGTTCACATCACGCTCACTTCACCAAAATTTTCACAGTGGGATCTTTACAGAATCACATCACTGTTTAAGGATATTAACATCATGACGGTACCTTGTCAATATAAGTCAAAGTCCACATGTTTTCAATAAAAGAGGTCAAAGACATAATTATAGTACTAGAAATAGGGGCCTATTAGTTCAACAAGGTTTCAGACTGGCTAAAGTAGACTCAACTGTCATGGGTATATATACCTCCCCACAAACCAGGGTAGCCTTCATACAACCCGATTCCTATCGGCTTCCCTTCGGATCAACCACTCTTCTTAAGGTCTACTATTGCCAAATAATATGGTATATCTCTGTGTGTGTAAAAATAAATTAGCATAACAGTGTATTTATTAATTACTAGCTATTGCCCACGGCTTCGCCCGCTTGGATGTCAATACTTCCCTATTTGAATCGGATTTGATTCATTGGCTTTTTCATTTATTTGTATTTAGGTATTTTTACTTAGGTATGAAATTTTCTTTTGAATCCACTTAGTAGATTTTACCTACACAAAGCAATTGTAATTTATGTGGTTATGTACTTTAACTTGTTATTATATTTTGTGACAGTGTTATTTGGTTTGTTTACTATGTTTAATAGTTTATTAGTAATTCAACATACATAAACTCACGCCTTCTTCCCATGGGGATAGGCAGAAACTACAGATCGCCACCTGCTACGATCCTTACATACTCCTTTTACCTCGTTTACGTTCATACATCTGGTCATACACGCACGCTGGTTGCGAGTACTACGCACCTGACTTTTCTGAAGAACATCACCAATAAGATCACTATATGTCTTCCTAGGACGTCCCCTCCCGGCGACAAAAAGCAAACAAAGAAACAATATGCTTTCTTTGAGCTTGTAGTTTGAATCACATTTTGTTTCGGTATGGCATTAAATCCTATGTGCTATGCAGATAAATAATTGAGTCCATCAAGTAGGCTAGTTTTAAACTCACACTTGAGAACTCGCTATTTAGAGATAATTTCCGACATCCATGCGGGCGAAGCTGCGGGTAAAACTTTGAAATACTATAAGTTCTTAATCTTTGTTACAGAGGCACTATGCCTCAAGCTCGAAGAGGAAGCCAAGATGAACTCGGAGGCCAGGTCGTGTACCGGCTCCCTTGCCGTCCACCCGAGGTCCAGGGACATCAAGATCGCAAACTTCTCAATCACATTTTACGGAAGTGAACTACTCCAGGACACTCTACTCGAGTTGAATTGCGGCCGAAGATACGGCCTCGTGGGATTAAACGGATGTGGTACGTACTATTGTTCTGTAAAGATTTTATTCACCATTTTCAGATAGGTTCTGCGGGGTAATTACTTAACACACCTACAGTGGCAATACCTTTCATTTTGACAGTTACCTACACAATATTTATTGCGCTATTTACGTAGCACGTTATTTGAGCAGACGAATTTTTCAAACATAATGAAGCAATGGAATACCAATTTCCTTATTTATTTATTTTTTATATATACTTTATTGTACACCAGATTACACATTACATAAAGATACATCTTAAACTACAAAATATACAATTGGCGGCCTTATCGCAAAAAAAAAACCCCAAAAAAATCCCCAAAATCCCCCTTCAAAATCTTTCGGATTGTGATTGAAAATGTGTTACGCAATTATGATGCTGGGCTTATGTGGCAGATTGTTTACATACTTATGCTATTTTGGAATTTATCCGGTTGATAGTGTGCCTATGCAGACTTTAAAACAGGCTCCTAATAATTTAAATGATGAGTAAGAACCATATTCAGCAGTTAGCTATGGGCTGGTATGACGAGGCCAAAATAATGTATCTTCTGCGCAAAAAATATAATATAATGCTGGCGTAATTTCGGTTCATTTGAGTTACTTTATGAACTTGATCAAAATGTTTTATGAAGCGTTGCAGCCATGCGAAAGTAGGTTGTTTTTGTCTAGACGATAGCATAATGTTACTCGCTTGATCAAATTCTGCAACATGTAAACTCCCGCATCTCTGCTGAAATAAGCCTATTTCCGATAACAAGGCTAACTATACCGGACGTATGGCAAGTTGGTTCATCGGCATTTTGATGAGGCACTATATTAATTTAATACAAAATCAGGTGTGAATATGTGAAACTGTTGACATGTGAGCTTGATAAGACCGGCTCAATTATAAAACAATAGTTTCATAATCACAGAGCCATTCGCAACTACCTAAAACGATTTTCTATACTCCACTGTCATGACGTCTTTCTATCATTATTACGTAATTAATCCGTCATTGTAGGTATTATTCACTATTAAACGATTCCGATGCGGAGTTATGATTGTGTTTCTATTGTACAGCATTATCAGTTTTTCCTTGAAACAAAGAAGCATCGAATAGATTGTTTTATTACGTCCAGCGGGCAAGTTTAATTTATAGGCTAAGTGCTCGTTGAGTCCCTCGACAATTCTGTACTATTGAATCCTGCACTATGTGCAGTCGTTTATTGAATAAGCACTATGTCGGAAACCCATCTCCGGGATAACTCGGCGATAAGATCGAATTTACGATCAACGATATCATTGTTTAATCAATTTCTTCAAACGAATTTGTTTTCTAACAATTTTGCAACGAAAATGCGAAACGGCTAGATGTTTCAGTCAGCTTGCAATTTCTTATCGGTTGAATTCGCCGCTATTATAAATTATTCTCGACTACAAATCTGACGGCACAAAAGCGTTGGAACAGTTTTCCTCATTTAACGAGCATAACAAAGGTGATTTGTAAGAAATGTACAAGGTGTAATTTAAATAACGCACAATATCTTAAGGGGTTATTGTACTCATCATTATGAACACCTTTTACTATGGGACCAAACCTGAAATCGCGGAAAAAAAGTCAAGCTGTTCCCTACATTTTGACGAGTTATGCGAACATAAATGTAGGACACAGTAGATTTTTCATTTCGATATCGGGTTTGGTTTTTCCTTACAGGTTCTCGCGATGTTATTTATAGAGTCCATACAATGAGTACGGGATGCCATAAAACAGCCAAAGTTTCAAGAAAAATTTATAACGCCGCAACTTGCTGGAGGAAAGTAACAATAAAAGTATTTTTATTTAGAATCAGAAGGCCAATTTCCGTAATTAAAAAGGTTCAAAATCTAGTCGCAATCTCATATCAGCGACAATCAAATGTCAAAAATGTAGGTTAACGCTATACAATTTTTTGTCAGATTGTGACTGAGGTTAGAATGCGACCGTTCTTAAAAATACAGGAATTGCCGCTCTGGTATAAACAGGTTTTCACGTGTTACTCACGTTGTTCCTAAACAACGTGAGGAACACCTGAAAACCTGTTTCCTCACGTTTTTTTGCTTCACCGATACGGTGGTTCAAATCATAAATAAAAATACTTTTAATGTTACATTCTAAAAATGATGAGTCTTTAATCGCCAACCACCAATGAGCAACGTGGTGATCATGCTTGTACCTTCTCTGTAGCAGAATAGACATTTGTTTTGCAGTGGGACAATAATATTGGCTGGTATTGTACCTACGTATTGATAAAATATAACATGAAGAAGGTCACCAAGAAATATGATCCTTATTTTTTCTAACTGCAACGAATATACAGTAATAATAAGCTTGGTTGCAATTGTTGATTAGCACTAACCCACCAACGTCGCTGACCCATTTTTGTTTCTGTAACGGAGCGCTATTTGAGAATTGTTGGCAGAAGTTTCAAGTTACAGTATTAATTTTATGAAACTAATTAAAACAACCGTGAAAATGTAAGGTTTGGTGTTTTGCGGGCTTTAATTAAAGCAATGGGAACCAAATATAAGATTGACAGTGTTGCGTTTTGAAACTAAATGTAAAAATTAACTAGGCCTTTATGTTGATGACGTAAACGTTATACTTAAATCAAAATACAGGATAGACCATGGTGACAATGAAACGGCAGCGTTTTTAGTTCAAGAAAATATTACTTTAGCAGTACATCACCTGCGAATGCCTGCGACATTCATCTATTGACCTCACTCCTTTTATTAATGACTAGCCTTTTCTGGAAGCTCCTAAAACGGGCGTATAGAATGCACATCGTCAGCAGCCATTGCAATATTTTATAAGAAAAAAGTCCAGCTGTAAAAGCATGTTAATTGGAAAAGTTCTGGCAAATCTCGTGCAGCTACAAATATACGATAGCAACAAACTTGTTTTGCTTTGCAATATTATGAATGGAAATTTTACACATCCGCTGCCTACCGACCTTAGTACTACCGTATTTGCTACAAACAAATAAATATGATACATAGGTTTAGAACACGAGTTAGCAACAGCTGTTATTATTACACGTCTGCCCAAAAAAGGAGTGTAATGAGTTCATGTATTTATGTATGTATGTGAGTTTCTTTATTCCACCATAACTTTTAAATGCCTGATCATATGTGGATGTGTCTATTGTTAGCATCCTTACTAGTGATGGTAATTAATGCGATTTCGTATAAATTTCATAAACATGCGAATTCGTGAGTCTTAGCATGCCAAATACTATTGCTAAGCTAATTGACGATAATTCATAACTAAATGTGAATTTTGCTAATGTTGCGAATTAAAGAACGCATTCGCCACAGAACACATATAATCCTCGTGGAGGCATTCGCCTTAGGACCGTAGGACGTCTCCTAGCGTGCGTTTAGTTTACTCGCCGAGAGCCCGAGAACGTTTGATTTGTGCTAGTACACTTGCTTATTTTAAGTGAAGTGCCGGTCAAGCGCCTTAAGAAAATGACGTAAAGGCCCGAAAAGTACACGCAACAGAACACGCGCGACGTGACCTATGACCCCTCTCACAAAAAATGGTCTGCTAATGTTTTTATCAACTGCACTCACATAACGTAAATTGTTTTGTGTTCTTGAATAAACAGACCATCATGTAAAATATATACAATACTCATGTTACGAGAGATGTATTTATAAACAAAATATGATGCCCTTATTCATAATAATAACAGAGGTTAACCTGTTTAAGATAATTATCACATAATTTAATATATTTAACAATTTAAAACCAATTTTTTTAAAATTTTAGTGTTAAGATTTGATGAACTTTCCTTTATACTTTATCGTATAGCAAATAAAGAAAGTAATTATTGTATAACGAATACGTAAACTAAACTCTCTATATCACTTGCCAAAACGTACTGAACTTTGTTCTAATACGACGCGCGTGCCACGCAAATTATTAGTAAAAATTAAACAATCACACGTATTCATTCAATATACGACCCTAAATGCGAGCAAATCAAAGATAATAAGATAATAATTGCTTAATTCTTTGCGCCACCCGGGCCACCTGCACGGCACTTACTTCTGCTAAGTTGCTAATATTATTAATTAAAATAATAATTTAAACTATCGCACGTATTCATTCAATATACGACCCTAAATACGAGCAAATCAAAGATAATAAGATAATAATTGCTTAACTCATTCTTCACATCACCTGCTAATAGTTTTAAACAACGAACGAGGTCAGGGTCACGTGAAACAGATAGATTTAGTATTTCCGACTTCCCGTGGGTGCGACGGAGACGGAGAGTGCGCGCTGGCTGACGTATGATAATAAAGTATGAAGTGATGAATTAAAATAAATTCACACTTCACAAAATTTCGCAATTACGTTTAATTAACTAAATGTTAATTGAGTATTCGCATGATAACTATTAATACGAATGCTAATTAATCCATCACTAATCCTTACATCACACCGAGTGTCACTGGCTATAAATTATTGAAAAAAAAAACAAAATGGCGGCAGTATGGCTCCATTTTCAAATGTGAAAAATAAAATCAGTTATTACAATATGGGTATCAAAATGAAGGCCTTGATGAGCACATTCCAAAAAAAAACTATAAATTTATTGGCATACATTTTACATAGGTAGGGTACATGCAAAACAAACATTTCATCTTTGGCTTCAAATTTAATCAGACATTAATTAGTACGACTGCGAATGTCTAAATGAGTGAAAGTAAGTAATTAAAAAATACTTTAGCCATAAAACGGAACTAAGAAGTAAAAACAAGTTGTACTCGTATGTTATGCTTATGTTAAACAAAGCGAAAGAACTCATTTACTCCCTGACTAAACAAATAAATAAAATTGTCATTGCTGTCAGCTAACCGTTCTGTGAGAGGGAATGGGCCGTACGTAATCCACCACGTGGGCCCAGTGCGGGTTGGTAGATGTCACATGTCTTCGAATTTTTGGTTCTATGACATGCCGGTTTCTTCACGATGTTTTCCTTCACCGTTTTGAGAGCAGTGGTGATGAAATAATTTACTCCAAAGTAAAGCACCTGTCGGGGTTCGAACCTACGACCTACAACTCGTAAGTCGCGGCCGTTACCACTGAGCCACCACTGCTCTATTTATTTTACTATAATTGTTATTTATTTTTATTTTGTTATAATATGATAGTTTTATGTGCCGTTAATCGCGGTTCAAAGATTGCTTTTCTCTGATGCGGAGATGCGGTCCGGATATTCAGGTCACCGGGCGCGGAGATTCTAATTTTTTAAATTTTTTACAAGATTTTTCCGAAATGGCGCATTACAGTTTTTCAAATGCAGAAACAAACGTTTTGTAGAGTAAAAATAACGTGATGTGTCGTTAGTGCTTGGGTGGTTTTTCAGTTAGCTTCAATAATACGCATCACTAAGGCTAGGTGGATGGTGTAATAATAACTTCCTGTCACTGTAATTTGCATAGCAGGTAGTGGTATTCGAATTTGTGTGGGGTAGGTACCGCAACTAAAAAGTGAAAAATAAAAACTTTTTACGAAAAAAAAACCTAATATATAAAAATATAATAAATAACTTTATTTTCGGAAGTCGGCGGCAAAAAACGAAAACACAAAACCAAAGACACCGACTTCCGAAATTAAAGCGATTTTTCACTTTGTAGTGTATTTTTGGAAGTCCGTTGTTTTTTTAGGGTTCCGTACGTCCGGATGAAAAAACGGAACCCTAAGGCCGCGGCAGCACTACAAAGGCGACTGCGACGCGACGGCGATTTCGTGAAAACAAACTCATATAAACAAACATATGGCGGTGGCCGCACTGCAGAAGCGACAATTTGTTCATAAGTCGCCGTCACGTCGCAGTCGCCTTAACAGTGCGGCGGCGACCTTATAGGATCACTCATGTGTCGGTCTGTGTCCGACACTACTATCTACTAGACCGATTAAGTTGAGGTACACATATAAATTTCTTAGTGTATAGGGTTCACTTTTGGGGAAAAAATAGAAAATTATAAAAAAAAGTTTTGCAAACTGTAGGTACCGTGTGACATTTCATATAAAAGGGTTTGATAATAGGATTTCAGATATTTTTTTATATAATTTTAAAATAAATATTTAAAAAGTTATTAAAGATAATAGATGAGAAATGATTGATTATGGGTGAGTATACATATACTGGATGATTTTTTTTACCGTCTCGAAATTTTTACAGGGTGTTCTACCCATGAACATGAACAACTTTCACTATGGGACCAACTATGAGATCACGAAAAAATATCTGCTGTTTCATACATTTTGGTCAAGTAGGTTTAAACTTTTCTACTATACAGCAGATTTTTTTTTCGTGATTTCAGAGTTGGTCCCATAGTGAAAGTTATTCATAATCATGGGTAGAATACCCTGTTAACATTTCGAGACTGTAAAAAAAACCATCCAGTATCCTACTAATATTATAAACGCGAAAGTTTGTGAGGATGGATGGATGGATGCTTTCACGCAAAAACTACTGAACGGATTTTGGTGAAACTTTACAGTAATATAGCTTATACATCAGAATAACACATAGGGTACAATTTATAAAGATTTTGTGTGATTTGGCCATAATATAACGATAAGAATCAATTAAGTTGGAAAAATTCCTGCTTTCTGAGAGCTATCTTGGCGTGCGCTGCCTAAACCGTTAGAGTTACACGAAAATAATGTATCGTGGGAATGTTTGTCTTAAACAGTTCTAAATATAAGTCCGCGACAGCATATATCTACCTTTTATGTAGAAGTCATTATATCCAAAATAGTGAGCCATAAATACATTTAAATTGGATACTTTTTTTACAATGCAAATTTTAGAGTACTTAGTTAATTCTTATCAAAATTAATACATTAATTACTTTCTGTATTTAATGTAGATAAACTTTGTCTTTAACACTAAGCAATTTGGACAAATAGTTTAAAAGTTATCACAATAAGATTGAATTGGTGGAGCGCCATTAATGACTACTATGAGTCGGCGGCGCCGTCGTCGGCGCGCAGAGCGGGGGTGGAGGGGCGGTCCAGGCTATGACGCGCCATTTCCGAGTGCGCGACCCGAACGCGGACAGACGCGTGTAGGAGTATGTGTTCTGTGGACGCGTGAGGGCAGACGTCGTTGACGGTTGTGTTCATTTTGCGATTTATTACGGAGTATATTTTAAGTAGAAAGATAGATTCGATTTCCTTTGTTTAAGTATTTAATTATAGGATTGTATTTTTAATTAGTTAGGTATGGGTTGTATTTTTAAGTATTATGTAAATAAATATTCGTTTTTGTTTTCATTAGATTATTACAATTGTTTTTTTTTTTGGTTAGTTTAAGTTTTTATACAGTACTGACAATGCCGCGAAAGCGTAAGTATGTTTCACAAAGCATTAATAAAGCTCGAGCTATGAAAATAGCTCGAGTTAACGAGACGTCTCAACAATGTGAACTGCGAAGGTTTGAGCAGGCGGTGCGGGAGGCGGTGCACAGAGCTACTGAGACACCAGAACAGTCCCAAGATCGGCGTCAACAACACGCTGAGTATCTGGTGTCTCAACGGGCTGCAGAAACACCAGAACAGTCCCAAGATCGGCGTCAACAGCATGCTGAGTATCTGATGTCTCAACGGGCTGCTGAAACACCGGAACAGTCTCAAGATCGGCGTCAACAGCATGCTGAGTATCTGGTGTCTCAACGGGCTGCGGAGACACCAGAACAGTCACAAGCTCGACGTCAGCAGCAGGCGACTTACATGGCGTCCCAAAGAGCCACAGAAACCTTTGCAGCGGCTGAATCTCGCAGACGCGCTGTTGCTGATAGGGCAGCACAGCGATGTCAAACATTTTCAAGAAACATGTGGGGGGTGTTTGGTAAAGCTGCATTTGAGTATGACGAGACTCTTGATTATGAAACTCACAAGCTTATAAAAATAGAAGCAATGAGCAAAGATTGCAGATTTTGCGGAGCTCTTAAGTGGAAAGAAGAAACAGCAGGTATGTGTTGTTCGGGCGGGAAAGTAGCCATTCCTTCTATAGACGAGCCAGTGGAACCTTTGAGAGAACTTTTCTCTAATGAAACAGATGAGTCTCGCCGTTTTCTGAGAAATATAAGAAAATACAATACGTGTTTTCATATGACTTCTTTTGGAGCAGATAAAATTGTCTAAATGCCAGGATTTTGCCCGACCTTCACAATACAAGGACAAGTATACCATCGAATCGGTTCTTTACTTCCTGCGGCCAGTATGGAACCACAATCATTACAAGTTTATTTCATGGGTGATGAAGAAGCCCAAGTCAATAGGCGTACTGTGTATGTGCAAGGCGTAGAAAGAAACATAGTTCAAAAATTACAACGAGTTCTACACGATCACAACATTTTGGTGCATGAATTTAAAACGGCTAGAGACAGAATTACCAATGACACTAATTTCAAAGTAGTGATCCACCCAGACCGTGTACCACGTGGTCAACATGAGAGACGGTTTAATGTCCCGACCACAAATGAAATAGCTGCCGTAATAGATAGTAGTGAACAAACTACGTCTCGGGACATCGTTGTACAGACGCACTTCCGATTTTCGCGGTTCCCGATACACACAGATATTATGACGCTCTCGAGTACCCAATTATTTTTTGGAAAGGACAAGAGGGGTACAGTATTGACATTCTGCAGATAAATCCAGTTAGCAAACACCCCATGCCAAACAAAAAGGTGTCCTGCAAAGATTTTTATGCCTATCACTTGATGGTCCGTCGTGGCGATTTTAATTTACTGCTTAGGTGTAGGCTCCTTCATCAGTTTCTGGTAGACATGTATGTAAAGATGGAGAGTGAGCGCTTAAGGTTTATTTCTTTAAATCAAAAAAAATTGCGCGCAGAAAACTACATTCACTTGCAAGACGCGATAAGAAATGATGCGGATTTGGATCCAAATAACTTGGGTCAGATGGTGATTCTCCCGTCATCATTTGTAAATAGCCCGAGTTGTGTTGTTGAGTTGTTGTAGCCCGAGATATCTACATGAATATACGCAGGATGCGTTGACATACGTGCATAATTACGGGAGGCCTGATTTATTTATTACAATGACATGTAACCCCGCCTGGCCAGAAATCACCGAAGAGCTTATGCCTGGTCAAAATTCAACGGACAGGCATGACTTAACAGCCAGAGTATTTAAAATAAAAGTACAGAAGTTGGTTGCTCTACTTACAAAAGGTAACATATTTGGTGACATGCAGTGCTTCATGTACTCAGTCGAGTGGCAAAAACGAGGTTTGCCTCACGTGCACTTACTGCTGTGGTTGAAGGAAAAATTACGCCCCAACCAAATTGACGAAGTCATATGTGCTGAGATACCAAATCCGGAAACCGATCAAAAGCTCTATGATACGGTAACCAAGAATATGATTCAGCCTGGGGAAGGACATAGGCTACTTTTTATCAACACACTACGCGGGCGAAGCCGCGGGCGGAAGCTAGTAGATAAATAAATAAAATTGAGCATACACCACCCCATCACCTTATCTCCGAAACTGCTGGGCCTAAAATGTTGAAAAAATACAGAGAATACTTAGTTCTATACTTATAGATAACAGGAAAACCTATAAGAAGTTTATGGTCTTAAAATAACATGGTAAATCACTATATTGAGTCAACCAACTTACATTTGCAGTTGGAATGTATGGGGGAAAATGTTTTTCAACTACTCTAGGGATAAATCATCCCACCTACGGAACCATTCATTGTGCGTGGTCCGACACACACTTGGCCGGTGTTTTAACCGACTATAAAAAAAGAAGGTGGTTATAAATTCGACACGTACGTGTGTAATGTTATTGGAACTGCGAGATATGATAATCTATTAGGGCTTTCAATCAAATATACAAAGTTTTATAGGTGTATGTAGGTTTTTTTGTATGTATGTATATTTGTCCACGCATTTCTCCATACTATTAATCGGATTGTAACCATTAAACTTAGGGAACAGTGCAAGTTTCATCAAAATCAGTTCAGTAGTTTTCAAGATATGGACTAATGCGTGTAAGTGTGACGGCTTTGGCTTATTGATCCGAGCTACAGGTGTGGTGTCAAAGGGAAAACATCTCAAAACCTTGGTCAAATTCTAGTGCAATATTTACAACAAAACTATTAACTACTTATTACAAACAAAAATTCCAGTTTTTACTTAAAACTAAAAATTACGAAATAAAAAAAGATTCGCAAGCGAATATATTGCCTTTGTACGGACTGTACGAGTAAAGCTCTACTTAAAAAAAATTAAATCATCTTCAAACAGAAATCAACTCAAAATTATAAAATATCTTTAATTTCGGAAGTCGGTGGCAAAAAACACAGAAAACAGATCTCAAGACACCGATTTCCGAAATTAAAGTTATTTCATAATTTTAGTTAATTTCTTGTTGAAGACGATTTAATTTTTTTAAGTAGGTAGAGCTTTACTCGTGCAGTCCGTACAAAGGCAATATATTCGCTTGCAAATCCTTGGCACAGTTAATATTTGATCAAACATGCACAATTTGCATTTATGATGAGTTGGCAACTTTTACGTGAATGTCTCACGTTTTGAATTAATAATGGAGTAGGTATTCATGAATAAATAATGCGAAAAGGATTATTAAGCGATTCATATTCCATTCATAATCAACTTTCTAAAAACTATTTTTGGTTTTACGATGGTTGAATTACACCGTTGTTCAAGAAAATAATGTATCTATCGTTGCGTTCTAAAAGCGAATTTTTAAGAATTTTGTCATGGTATGGATGAGTTTAATGTCGTACGTAATTGGATTTTATAACACGCTCATATTGTAACTGTAACCAGTGTAGAACCATTTACTTCCGAGAAATGGTCATGGATATCTACCATTGACACGGGAAGGTAGTTTTGCACTTCTACCGACAAAAACCACGAAATGATCGCTCTCAGCCATTTCGAGGAGGCTCCAGAAAACCCTGTTGGAAGCTCACTAGTGCCCTTCACCTATAAAACTTAAGGACTTAGAGCCAACTAAGATGAAATGCTAGCTTCGCCCATAAGCCTATATTATGTTTAAAGAGATGCCAAAGCTTAGAAATTCTCTCCATGCTTGCGTATTGCATTGCTAAACGAATATGTACCTATACATTAAATTAACGCTACCGTACTGCTTTTGCGAAAATGCTATTGAGTCTCAGTCTTTGGTCTTCTCAGTAATTGACATCAGATCTTGATCTTGAGATCTTGGTCTGTCTGACTAAGGTTTGGTTAATGCTCATGATAATTTCCAAAGAACTGGACAAGACATCGTCACACAAAAGATTAACAGCGATCCAAATTCTATCTCCGAAAAAAGACCTTTCACTAATGTTGGGTCTTTTTTCGGTATCTAAATACCAAACATGGTACAATACTATAAATAATACAATACAATTCTTTTATTTCAGACAAAGTCCATTTGGTTAGTACAACGAAACTATTGTTAGTACAAGACTTACATCTACCAGAAAAAACAAAACAATGATTAATTATACGCCACAGTGGCATGGCAGGCGTATCCAATGCCCCCAGTATGGGACTGTCCCACCTATCAGCTATAGTGATAATATTATATTAACCTTTTTTCCGTAACCCTTTTCATCCGCTATATGCCGCCATGTTGGATTTCTTGTGACATCTTATAGCCTATGATCCGCGGAACAACATGGCGCTTCCAACGATACCTCATTTGTCAAAATATGACGAGTCCTTTGGCTTTGCCGTAATCGGGTACTAAACAGGAAGTCTTATTTATTTAAAGTAAATAGTTTTCCCGAACGATATCTTGCAATTTCTTTCCATTGATTTTCACTGCGAGTAAATATTTAAACAGTGCATTGCTTTTCTTGAAATAATGACTTTGTTTGTACGACAAAAATGAAATGACACAAACACTTTAAATGCCTGGCAACATAGTGTCTATATGAAGAGTGAACCCTTTAAGATATGACTTATGAATTTATAACGTCGTTTGCGGCGCATAGTGAGTTCTGCTGGTCTGCTGCTCTTGGGTTCGATCCCCGGGTCGGGAATAGAGTTTTTACATAAGGAAACCTAAAATTTTCCGGAGTCTGGATTTGTGCCAGGAACGCGGCGATAAGCTTGCCTTGGATTTCATAAAACTTAAACATAGCTGGCAAAGTGTTCTCTTCCTACAGTTTCAGGAAAATAAGATTACGCAGCAGTATTAGTATATGCTGTGTGTAATACTACTGGTATTAGTATGAGTACATATACTGATACTAATACTGCTATTCAGCTACATCCGGTTAGACTGGAAGCCGAATATTTGGGAACAGGCAGATTATGAGGATTACGTTATGTTCCCTAACACTGTTGTTATAAGAGCTTCATTATCAATGTTTCCAGGCAAGTCGTCACTGCTAGCGGTGCTGGGTCGGCGCGAGGTGACCATCCCCGCGCACATTGACATCTTCCACCTGACGCGAGAGATGCCCGCCTCCGATAAGACTGCACTCGAGTGCGTCATGGAGGTTGACGAGGAAAGGATCCAGCTGGAGAAGCTCGCTGAGGAACTGGCTCATTGCGAGGATGATGGTAAGAATTCCGCAGAAAAATGTTCGCACTTCCGCAATCATCGTTTATTTTCGGAAATACGAAGGCGCGATGATGAAAACTAATATAGAGCTGTAACAACCATGGAAGTACTTGCCTATTTTTCGTTACCATGATTACAAAATTATCTCTATGCAATTCCAAAAAACTTCGAGTTTTGAGTGACAGCTGATAAAGAGGTGCGAACAGAGTAGGTAACATGACAGAGACAAAACTTCATATAAACGTGCACTAATACAAAGCTCGGTAGTACAAAACTTAGAAGCTTGGGGGTTACTCTGTGGCGCGACGTTCGTGCTAATTCGGAAACAAAGATTTCCGAAGTGCATACCTATTCTGTTTTTTTATTAAGTATCGCAGTTGGTGATACTTTATTCACAATGTATCCTATGAGGTATTATGTAATTTAAATAGGTATTACTTAAACTGCTAAGTAACTGTAAAAACAAAAAAAAAACGTCCAATAACGTCTTTCTTATTCACATAAAATATGTTCAGGGGAAGACATTTGATTCACGTCTCGTTTATAATATTCAGCCCTTGCACTGCTGTTTACGTTCACTCACACTGCGCTAAATTAACTCAAAAGGTTTTACCCTTTTTAGTCTTCGCACTAGTTCAGTGCTGGCAAGGAGATGGATGATTCGACATTCACGTGATGATAGTCTGTGTTCATGAGCTTCTGGATAGTTTTGTATTACTATGTTAACGACATTATTCCTCCATTTCTGGATTAACCGTACGTAATATGAATATAGTTGACTGCTTCGTTGGTCTGCTGGGATAAAGCAAAAGTGCGAAGTGATCGCCTTGGGTTTGCTCACTGGAATGTATAGTTATTGCGGTTTTCCATTAGGAAAGTCTCAGCGGCAGCTTGTAGTTTGAGTGGGTGAACTATACACCGCTATTTCTCTCTGGCGATTCCAGGCGTGATGACAACATCACGTGAAAAATACATATATACATAAATATGTATTTTTAATTTTCGGTTAGTTTCTCATGTTCCGTTTAAAAGTGTTCTTGGTTGTTGAATTTAAGATTGCAGAACTTAGCTACGAGTGTAACGATATCAGTAGGCTCCAAAAGTTTCTTTAACGTGCAGATATCACGCATGATGTTAAATTTCCCATCTTTTGCAGAGCAATACTATATTTGCATTGCACTTGGGCTTGTCCAAATTCCGCACATGACCCTAAGGGCCGTAGTACACGGGCGGTTCTCCCACTGCGGAAAACCGCTCCGATACAATTTAATATGAAAGTTGTATGCTGCAAACTACACTGCGTGGTTTCCCGTCGCAGTACACAGGCGGGAGAAAATCGACCGCCGAATGCAGCGTCAAACCGCCGCTGATAACTGCTCCTTCTAACTACACGATGGCGGTTCCTATTAATATAACGAGCTGCAAGAACATTGATCATTGGCGGATCCATGTTGAGTTATGAACAAAAGACGGCGATAAACCGCATTCCGTGTAGTTTGATGGTCTGCGGCAGCTTTCTCGAGCGGATTGCCGCGGCGGGAGAACCGCCCGTGTAGTATGGCCTTAAGCCATTGTGAGTTTTTGACGAATTTGAATGGCAAATCTGTCAAAAATTCGCAATGGAGAGACCATTGAAACATGTGTAAATTAGTAGACTTGGCCCCTGGTTTTGTAACTAACATGTTTTCTTATACCTCTCCACAGACGCGCAAGAACAGCTAATGGACGTGTATGACCGTCTCGAAGACCTGAGCGCCGACACAGCGGAGGCACGCGCGGCCAACATCCTACACGGTCTGGGTTTCACCCGCGAGATGCAGCAGAAGGCCACCAAGGACTTCTCTGGAGGTCAGCACCTTACTGTTACATACAATGTGTGTTCCCGGCGTGTATACAAAAATTCAATCAAAGATATCCAATAGTTAAGTCACTATAGCTAGTCGCCTGGTCGGCAAAACCATTTATTTTTTCAATTTCGGTGTTCAAAATACTCCTGTGCATTCTGTGTTTTCATTTATTGTTTTATTGTTGTCAACCTATATTATGGCAATTAAAGACATCATTCATTCATTCTACATTCCATAACACAAACATTTGGCACATATAAATATTCATAACTAAGCCTTTATATTTCCAAACGATTCCTCAAAGGGCATAACTATATCTAACAAATACGTGGAGGGATCAAAAAATAGTGAGAACGACATACTCCTTGGTAAGAAAAAAAAAATACTGGCAGGATACATATTTGTAATATTAATAAAGAAAAAAATCTTCGATTCTCTTTTGGTTTTTTCTAAATGTAGTCATTTGTTTGCTTCGTGTCGGAACATGTTCTCGAAAATGGAGAAAAACGAAGTGCGAGCCGTTATTAAATACCTCTGTTTAAAAAAAGTTAACGACGCAAGAGATTCATTGCGATTTGGCGGCAACATTAGGAGAGTCTGCTCCGCCGTATTCCACTGTCGCAAGGTGGGTTTCTCAATTTCGAGTAGGGAGAACAAGCACGGAAGACGAACATCGTTGCGGCCATCCATCGACGTCAGTCACCCAAGAAAATGTTGCGAAAGTCGAGAAAACTGTATTGAGAGATTGAAGAGTTACCATCCGATACTTAATTCAAGAAACGGGCATTTCATACGGAAGTATTCAATCCATATTGAAACAATCTTTGAATATAAGAAAAGTCTCCGTAAGATGGGTGCCGAGAATGTTAACCGACAGTCAGAAAGAAAATCGATTTGACATTTCGAAGATATTGTTGGACAAGTTTCAAGAAGATTCTGAAAACTTTTTGTCTCGTTTCGTAACAATGGACGGAACATGGGTCCATCATTTTCATCCCGAGATAAAACAGCAATCTTCGCAATGGAAACGGCCATCATCACCGACTCCTAAGAAGTTTCGTGCCGTGGCATCGGCTGGCAAAGTTATGGCCTCAATATTTTGGGACTCAGAAGGGATATTGTTGATTGATGACCTGGAGCGTGGAACCACTATTACAGGCCAATATTATGCAGCTTTAATTCCAAGTTGAGGAATGCCATCAAAGAGAAAAGGAGAGGGAAACTTCGTAGGGGCGTGCTGTTTCATCACGACAACGCACCCGCGCACAGGACGGCAGTTGCGATGGCTGCCATTCAGCAAGCTGGCTTCGAATTGGTTGACCACCCACCTTATTCACCAGATCTGGCGCCTAGCGATTTTTATTTGTTCCCCAAATTGAAAGAATACTTAAGGGGAAACAGGTACGAAGACGATAACTAGGTGATGGATGCCGTGGAGAGCTTTTTGCAGGACCAAGACAAAACTTTTTTTTTTGAAAGGGATTGAAGCCTTGGAAAAGCGCTGGACTCGGTGTGTAGAGAGACTCTGAGACTATGTAGAAAAATAAATTATTATGTTATCAATATTCATTATATTCTATCTCGTTCTCACTACTTTTTGATCCCTCCTCGTAGCTTAATGGGTCAAAATACTTCCTTGTTGGTCTGGTTGGTTGACTTTGGATGAAAATGTTGCTGTCTCTATTCCAAAATAACTGTCAAAATCCAGATGTACTCATTCTTAGCTACCCTTTCGACGTACACAATCCTGATGTTATGTAAATGTTGTATTACAATCTCATTATCTCATAGTTATAAAGTTGAATGGATAAATTGTCTAAACATACGACGAGTTTTCATTGTTAACAGTTATTGTTAGATCTCGCATTCATTGTTCCGGATCGTGTTAGCTTGGCATTTTGCAATGCGAAATTTATCTGCACCACAATTAAGTTACATGGGTCATTAGCACTTTTCTTTTTACATTTTTTTTTACGATTAAAGTTAGTAAAACCATAACATTGATATCAGACTAACGCCTATGTCATGAACAAAATGCTCAGGAGTGTACCATGTAGTTATTCAATGATGGTACGGAGGCACATTTTTGCTTTGCGTGTTTTCTGGGACAGCAGTGCACCCGCAATGCCTATAGTATTATGCTGATGTCAAAAAGCGACGGTGACTTTTGTACACACACGTTTTTCTTGCCGTGAAAAACTACGGTTAATTCGCCGTGTGTAGGCACGGTCGTCAGTGTTGTATGGATGATCGCTATGGAAGCTAGATAGACCGCGGTTTATGCGCCGTACTGTAAAGAAACCGTGCCGTGACAAAGGGCCTTGGCGGCCTTCCCCGCCTGACATTTGGTCACCTATTAGCATAAAAATGAATTTAATGTGTGCGAACTAACGCCTACCTTCCAGTTTCGGAATAATTACATAAATTCGCGCCTCAATTCACCGGTGTGTGGATCTGAAAGCTCTCAATCAATCTGGCTAGCCTTATCCCAACGATGTTGGGGGGGTCGGCTTCCAGTCTAACCGGATGCAGTTGAATACCAGTATTGAAAGTCCTATTCAGGTCCAAAACCAATCTATCAAAAAATCCCGCTATCCTATAACCAGCATTGTTCCTGTAGGTTGGCGCATGCGAATCGCGTTGGCCCGCGCGCTGTACGTGAAGCCTCATCTGCTGCTACTGGACGAGCCGACCAACCATCTGGATCTGGACGCCTGCGTGTGGCTCGAGGAAGAACTTAAACAGTACGTACTTATTCTTATACTAAACTCGGAATTTTAATTCGATTCCAGATTTGACAATTTCAGTGTTGCAACGTTATGACAAGTACTAAATAGTGACGTTGCGAAATTATTCGATATGGAAATGGAATATTTCCAGATCGATTCTTCTCATTTATAATTTTACTCGTTTACGATTAATTAACGATCTGAGACTTTTCTTTTATAATTGTGTGTGAAATTTATTTATTTATTTATTACAAAATCCACAGCTCTTAAAACATTTGTTTACATAAGTACTTATAACTACTCTTACAGCCAATTACGGATTTACAATTTAAAAACCTTACATAAAATTTGCAACAGAAAGAAATAAATAAAAAAATGTGATCATGAAGGAACATGACAAATAAAACAGATAGATGTATTATGGTAATAATTTATTTCATAAATTGTCGCCGTCATCGCTATCGCTATCGCTGTCACTTTCTGTAACATTTATTATAAATGTGTCTGTGATATTATCAATTAACATATCTAGCCTACTCATTTTTTCCTCTTCTTTGACAACATGGGATACGCATTTAGACCATTCGGTAGCCGTAATTTTTTGAATGCCTTCCTGAAATAAATTTCTCACGTCTGTCAATTTGAAGGTTTTATTATTTTGAGCTACATGCCCCTTTACCTGCGCCCATATCAATTCGATAGGGTTTAGCTCGCAATGGTAAGGGGGCAGTCTTAAAACCGTGATCCCATGTTGTGCTGCCATTTCGTCTACAGCGTACTTATTAAAAGACTCGTTATGTGGAATCAGTTCTAAAAGCGTAGCTTTAACCATATCTGGTTTGTAATGAATATTTTTATTTAAAAGCCAATCTTGAATGGCAGCTTTTTTCCAGCTCATTTTTGGTGCCGTTTCCAATTTTCGGGAGTGGTAAGGTGCATTATCCATCACCACAATTGAGTTTGGTCTTAATTTTGGTAAGACTCCAGCGAACCACTCCTCAAAACAAACTGCATTCATCTCATCATGGTAATCTTCACAATTTTTCTTTGCTTCAAAAATCATGAGCCCCTCTTCCAGGAAGCCTTCTTCACTACCTATATGGCTAATTATGAGACGTTTGCCTTTTCCAGATGGATTTTTTAATCCAGTGGTCAGTCCCTCCAAAAACGCTTGTCGAGATGATGTGACTTTCTTGTCCACCCAAGTTTTTTTTACAGTATGACCTTAAAATAAATATAGTACATGAACATTCAATATTACTATTAAATTTAATGTAAAATGTATATAAATTCATTTTGTGTATAAATGTTAGCCTACCTGCGTTAACCCAAGTTTCATCTTGATAATATATATGTCTCCCTTCTCGTCGAAACTGACATATAGATCGCAAGTAACGCTGGCGCCATGTTATTATATCATTTCGATCAATAAGTGTGCTCTTGCGTGACCGTGCAACAAATTTAAAATTAAGATGCTTCAAAATTTTTCTGGGGTGTCTTTGGAAATCTTGGGCATTTCTGAATCATCGTTCATCACTTGTAAAATCTAAAATAGTAAATTTTATAATAGCTTGGAATCATTACTTATATATAAAAGATGTAGGTATAAAATATAATACTGTCTGACTGATTGACTAACCTTTGCAATGGTTGGAGGTTCATTTCGGTAAAAGAACTGATGAACAATTCTTCGTATTGCAGAGAATGTAAATTCATCAATTTTATCTTTGAAACTTCGCTTTGGTCCAGTTTTTTTATGAGGAGTTGGCGGCGCACCTTTATTTACTTCCTTCAAAACGCTACAAACAGAGCGTGAGGTTATTCCCAATATGTCAGCAACTTTGCTCATACATTCATTTTCTTCCACAACTTCAAAGGCCTCCAATTGCGCAGAAATTTCATTTTTCACGTATTTGTAGGCGTTGCGGATCATTACTTTTTCAGTAACAGTGAAAGCTTTTCGTGGACGTTTTTTTCTTGGGGACAAGAAAACATCGACGTCTTTTTGTGATGTACTTGGCTGAGGATCCATTTTGATGGAAAACCAAAACAAATAGATTCACTCAAAGTTCACAAAAAACTATAAACGTAACAACAAACACAACGTAACAACACTTTAACAAAAACCCAACAAAATAACAAAATATCGATTCGCAATGAAATAAGATATTCGTGCAGTCAGACTGGAAGAATGAAGCCGAATGACACGATAAACAAAATGGCGATAGCTGCACGAGCGCGCACGGGTTGCCAATACTGAAAACTATCTAGGCTCTTTTATTATAAGTTTTGTTTTTAATATAAAAACAAAAATATTAACTTTTTATAAAATAGAGCAGCGATTACTAATTAATAAATAATTATTATGAATAATTATGTATTTATTTAAATAAAAATCAATAATTTAGTCTTTAATTGGCAGACTGATGGCACACACACTGATTGTTTATCGATTTTTGTGTTCATCATTACAGGTCGCGTCATGTAAAAAGAACGCTGGCGGTCAAGCTGCGCATAGGCGATTTATCGGTCTATTTGGTGGTATGAGGTGCGGTGCGGGGCGGGCGGGTCACGCGCCGCATGCTTGCCGGTGCGCTATTGGTTCGTCAGTCGACCTTTGCTTTCCGCGCTGTGTCCACGTTACGTTCGTTCTAAAAATACCATCGCGTACAAAAGTTTTTAATTACGAAATGGCTTTACATAGAAAATTGCGAAAAATGATTTATGACGTATATTGTTTTATGAAGAGAGAGGCAGACAATAATGCAGTTGATAATATAAAACAATGCATGAAACGGACCGCAGAGGCAACAAAATGTTCCGAGTCTACAGTGAGACGAATTGTACGAGGTTCAAAAGATTCGGAATTTCTTATTGTCTTCGGAACTCCCGGCAAAAATAAAAGAATTAAAAAAAAAACCAATAACAGACATTGATAGCTTTGACCAGGGTGTTGTTAAAAGAGTGGTCCACAATTTCCACGTCACTGAAAAAGAATTGCCTACCATAGGCAAGTTGCGAAGGAAGTTACAGGATGACCTACATTTCCATGGATCTGCAGCAGTCTCAGACGAATATTAAAAAAATTGGGTTTATGTGGAAAAAAACAGAAACCAACAGAAAAATTTTAATCGAGCAGTCACAAATTCGATTTAAAAGAATTGAATATCTGAGAAAGATAAAAAAATATAGAGAGGAAGGAGGACCTATCATTTACACTGATAAATCATACGTCGATAGTTCCCACGCGTCTCATCATTCTTGGACAGATGGTCCCACCAAAGGCATTAAAAAACTTCTATCTAAAGGTAGCCGCTTGGTCATCGCGCACGCGGGTGGTGAAGCAGGTTTTGTGCCGAATGCTTTGCTAACGTTCAAAGCCGGTACAAAAAGTGGCGACTACCACGACAACATGAATTCGGAAAATTACGAGCGGTGGCTCCGTATTAAACTGATGCCGAATTTACCGCCTAATTCAGTCGTGGTAGTCGACAATGCATCGTACCACAACAAACAACTCGATGCTGCACCAACGTCCAATATAAAGAAAACAGACATGCAAATCTGGATCCGTCAAAAAGGAATTGAATTTGAAGAATCCATGCTAAAGCCGGAGTTATACAACTTAATAAAAAAATACAAAGAGCAATTATTTAAGAAATTTAATATCGACGCTATATTAAACGAAGCAGGCCATTCTGTACTTCGTTTGCCCCCATATCACTTGGACCTAAATCCTATTGAAATGGCCTGGTCCCAAATAAAGGGATATGTCGCCAGCAAAAATGTAAGTTGGAACCTTACACGGATAACTGACCTGGTTAATGAAAAAGTAAATTTAATGGGAGCAACAAAATGGGGGAAATTATGCACCAAGGTAAAGGAAATAGAGGCCGATTATTGTAAAAGCGATCATGTGGTCGACATGATGACAGAAACATATATTATTCGTGTAGGGGATGATGATTCTGACTCAAATGATGATGAAAGCTCAAGCGATGACAGCGACGACGATGAAACGGCCACCTGTAGCACCAGCACCGCGTCCTCGTCTGGTTTTCACGTCACCCACGACGACTTAATGGAAGGAGTTTCAATATTACTTTAATTTTTTGTAATTAGAAAAACATTCTACACTGAATCAAACATGTTTTTAATTCTATTTAATAATACTCCATCAATATATTTCTCAATGTATCTACGAATAACCAATATTCGAAGCCGCGAGTGAAGGGCTAGTTCAAAAATAAAACAATAGGCCTAGTAGTTTCGTGCGCGAGTGTACTCATGCGCAAACACCCCCCCTCCACTTTCTTCCAGCGTTCTTTTTACATGACGCGTACTATACACTATTATATGTGGTATCATTATTTCACAAAATGACAGTAGCTAATGTCAAATCTGGAATCGAATTAAAATTCCGAGTATAGGTCAACACCTATACTCGGAATTTTAATTCGATTTTATTTCGATCTAATCAACAGATAGATCTACAAGCCATTTATTTAGTGCACTCAAAAGAAATAGCACTACACAAAAATCACAAAAAAATATAAGTTGCCAATAGCAGTCTTGGCCCAGTGGTAACGGCCCCGACTTACGAGTTGTAAGGTCGTGGGTTCGAACTCGGGCAGGCTTTACTTTGTATAATTTATATCATCACTATTGCTCTCAAAACGGTGAAGGAAAACATCGTGAAGAAAT
Source organism: Fissipunctia ypsillon (assembly GCA_947568875.1). Classification (NCBI taxonomy): domain Eukaryota; kingdom Metazoa; phylum Arthropoda; class Insecta; order Lepidoptera; family Noctuidae; genus Fissipunctia; species Fissipunctia ypsillon. The sequence goes on from OX387643.1 coordinate 30,832,363, forward strand.
CGGCATGTCCTAGAACCGAAATTTCAAAGACATGGTCATATCTACCAACTCGTACTAGGTCCGTGCTTTGGATTATGGTCCGCGGAGGCCTGTGTCTCAGCCGTGGGAATGTTACAGGCTGATTATGCTACAAGGTGCCTATACAGGGTGGCAGGGATATCGACGCGCAAACTGTAACCATGAATTCAGCACATGATTCTAGACCTCCTTAGCATAGATATTTTTTGTCGGTTATTAAAAAATAAATTTGTTTTTCCATACATTTTGTTCGCGTAGGTAGGTTGCACTTTTCTATGAAACAGCAGATTTTTTTTTCCTTGATGAAAAATTTCTACGCTATCCAGAATCATGTACTGAATCCATAGTCACAGGTTGCGCGACGATGTCCCTACCACCCTGTATATAAAAAAGAAAAAATACACTTTTTAAAAATAACGAACTTACAAAGGGCGGTGGTGCTCGTGGTGTCACCTGCATATAGGGGAACTTCTTCATGCACTCGGACAAAATTTATCCAGGGAACAACACATAAATCTGTGCGTCGTACGTACCATAGTAGTTCTGTGCTGAATATGACCTACTTGATGTTACATGCTTGTGACTCACCACACTTAGCAAATTAGATTGGTGTTCCAGTTTTTCGTGTGAGCACTACAGGACACTATATTGCTCATCCTATTCATCACGACATCAGCCTAACCCATTAATGTCCATAGAATCGTCCCCCATTACAATGTTTTTGGATTCATTTCTGAATTTTTGACTGTCTTCCATACAAAAACTGTCAAACGTCAATTTTATACCACGGAGATATGTGACGTTGAAAAAATCAGTCATAAGTCTATTACACAACTTATCTATTCTATCAGTGCAAACAATCCTGACATTATCTTCATTATTTTCTAGCTACAAACGCATCCTGGTCCTGATATCTCACTCGCAGGACTTCTTGAACGGCGTGTGTACCAACATCATCCACATGAGCAAGCGCCGGCTCAAGTACTACACAGGCAACTACGAGGCCTTCGTCAGGACACGCATGGAACTGCTCGAAAACCAGATGAAGCAGTACAACTGGGAACAAGACCAGATCGCTCACATGAAGGTTTGTTACCTCGCATTTCAAGGGCATATCAAAAGGCTCATGTTTAACGTGCCATATACTTTGTTGAAAGGATATAACCGATCTTTGTTGGTTACGAAGACGGAAACATGTGAAAACTTATGTTCTGTCTAATGAACATCAACAATCACTTTAAAATCAAAATTTACCAGCTCGATTAACATTTCTCCTTCGACCGCGCATTAGGTATAGGCTTATGATAAGCAGTGGTCGTATATTTCCTGTTAAATGATGAACATATGCAGAGTAAGATTAAAGCGGCAATGTTGATGATGTAACGGCCTGAGTTAGTAATGCTGCTCACGTCATGTTCGTCGCGTGTCGGACCCAATGGTTGGGCTTGGGACCTGCCTGTGAGTGAGTCTCGTTTGTGGAATTTGAATGTTGTGTCCTTTATTTTTTTCTTTCGATTCAGGTTAATTTGCCAGTTTTTCTCTCGGGTGAGCGCAGTATTTTATTGTAACAAATGAGTACGCTACTATTCATCTCCTTGTTGCATCCAACCAAGTTTTCTGTGAATAAGTTTAAAATGCAGAAAAACTAAAATCGTTTCAACTCTACACATATGACACCACTACTAAAGTAGAACATACCTCATAATTGGCTCACATCAAAGTCTATTTCTTGAAAATATGAAACCCTTTCAGGGCCTGTTATCAGACCAAATCTCAAAATAATCCACAAATGCAATTGAAAGTTTTTTCCTAATTAGGTGTAAACTGGCGACCCCTTTGCGATAGTGGTGACTTTGAAGGAAAGCGCAAGGAATGCTTTATTCTTCAACATTTACAGTTCTGTTTAAAGGGTATGCGCCAGGGTAGCCCGCAAAATCTAAATATTCCAATTTTTTTTTGCAAATTGGCCGCATATTTCATAAAAATAACGATTACAGCCAATTCTAACTTACTCTCTACTCTAGGATTTGATGATTTTAATGATTATACTTTGGAGATATTTGTAACGAGCACGTCAAACTTTTTTACTACTATACAACCTGATACTGTCCTGCAAATTGCAAAAAACGTAAGAAAATTTTTATTTGGTGGGCTACCCTATCGCTTTCGCCTTAAGTAGAGTGTAGCACAATACTTGTCACCTTGAAAGATTTCTGCACTCTTATTTGTGCCCTTTCTTTCGTACTTTATTAAACGATTTTGACAGAACCACAGCTATCACTCTTCTATCTCCTCCGACCAGCTTATAATATGCTGAGCGCGGATTGAATCGTATTTATTACTAGCTGTGTGGACTGATCAATAATAAAATTTAGCCAAAGAACAACTATCATCATTATCCTTATATGGCTAGCCTCTTCCAACTACGTTTGGGTCGACTTCCAGTTTAACCAGATGCAGCTGAATATCAGTATTTTACATGGAGCGACTGCTTATCTGACCTCGACAACCCAGTTACAAAACCGATTTCCAGGGACAAAAGACAGATCTATAAAACAAAATGAAAATCAATTCGAAAATTTGATGAATGGTTCTAAAGTTAAAACAGGGAGATGTTACATTTTATATATGCAACATCAACTTAAACAATAATATTTGTTACAGAACATCTTAGACTTTAATCTAATCAATGTACATAATGTTTTCAGAACTACATAGCACGGTTTGGTCACGGTTCAGCTAAGCTGGCCCGACAAGCCCAGTCTAAGGAGAAGACGCTAGCTAAGATGGTGGCCCAAGGACTGACTGAGAAGGTCACAGATGACAAGATCCTTAACTTCTACTTCCCATCATGCGGCAAGGTGCCGCCGCCTGTTATCATGGTGCAGGTTAGTATCTTCACGTGTATAGAACATTTCATATAATAAGTATACAGGTTGGCAGGGATATCGACGCACACCTGTTCTTATAATTTAGGACATGATTCTGGAACCCACTGCATTGAAATTTTTCTTTGGTTATTAAAAAAAGAAAATCAGCTGTTTCCTACAAAAGTGCAATATACAGGGTGTAAGGAAAGCCCTCCGCAGACTGATGGGGTGAATTCAGTATATCATACTAAGATGACCGGTACATGAAATTATTTTAGGAACATTATGGGAATCCAATAAACCTGATTTCTTTTATAACCTCACATGCAATGTATCGTTAACCGTAGCAAATCGCGCGTAGCGAACGGCAGCGCAGCGAGCCTTCAGCCGCCGAGTATTTCAACATCCATTGCTGCCTTTTTTGATTTTAGCTGTTTTATTTACATAAATGGAGTTCTGCGTACAGAGAATCTAATTTTACATTGAAATAAAGGAATAGTAACTGAAAATACGAAAAAAAAATTGAAAATTTTCTTGAGAATATTTCCGGTGGAATGTGATTCAAAATAAGGAGCTGAATGCACCCTGTTAGTTAGCGGGCTGTCCCTTACACCCTGTATATGCGGTCAAAATGTATGGAACAGCAATTTTTTTTTATAACCGACGAAAAATTTCAGCTCAGGGGGGGACCAGAATCATGTACTGAATCCATGGTAACAGGTTGTGCGTCGATGTCCCTGCCACCCTGTATTTATTTCTCTTAAAAAAATATGAACAGTGTAAGTGCTTAAAAACTAGCTTAATAAAAACTTTACACTTTTGAGAGACTGGTGCCTGAAATAGGCATTGCAAGCAACATCTGTGGTAGAAAGATAATAGAAGTTTTTTTTGTATTTTATTCTGATACCAAAGGAATCTATTGTGTTAGTAAAAATACCTTTCTAATACAAACAAGCATAATTGATTATTATCTCCACAGAATGTGTCATAATAGAGTAAGACTCCGCCACTGTTTTCAGGATGATATTGTTGCTGACCCGCGTTCTATGCATCAATTATGCGAAGTTTTTGCGTATGACTGCATGAAAACCGTCAGTTCTGTTATGTGTAAACATCTCTGGTGGGCTTTAGTCTGACTAGTTTTTGCTTCAATTTTGCTTTATCTCAAACAAATCAGTATCGTATGGCAACTGTATGTCAAGGAGTGAAAGTAGTAGTAAGGCTCTTAGTGGTCCAACCAACTTGAGGATGTTGCGAACATCATTCATACAGTATTCTAATTAGAATACGACGTTGAAATATTTCCAACATAATTGTGAAAAATCATCCTTATAAGAACCCTTTTCACTGCTGTTAGACAAACATAAACTTGATATTATTCTGTAAAGACAAGCTCAAAGCATTTATTTCAATTAAACATACAAGCACTTCTGTAATGTATGTTATATATTCTGTAATGTTAATTACTTTGTATACTTATTGTATAGAATCATTAACGAAACTGTGCTGCTGGGGAGTACTTCTTCCCAGCTAAAGCACTAGGAAGTGGTGAAGGGCGGGTGTTTTTGTAATGTTGTCGTTCAAAAAGTGCTGATTCTCAGCCTAATTTGAATAAATGAATTTTGAATTGTCAAAGAAGTCAGAGTCAGAAATATGAAGCTGCACATTCCAAAGCGTCCACAGAATGACTAACATTATAACTGCCCCACAAACAAACAAACTAAGGGTGCTTACATAAAGAAACAGGTTTCTGGTACAGACATACAGGGTTAGGTAGTCGGCACCGACAAGTTTAAACCTGTTTCTTTATATGCACATAAGATAACATGTTAAGGTGAAAGCTCCAGGGTAGCCCGCGAAATTCAAATTTTCTTACGTTTTTTGCAATTTGCAGAACAGTATCATGATGTATGTTCATTGAAATATGATTCGCGACCGTAACTAATATGAGTTTACAGAATTATAATCATTAAAGTCATCAATACAACTCTCTAAGACCAAGTAAGTCTATTGAATGACTATTTCATGAAATCTTAACATTTCAGGATTATACTAACTCAAGGAATTGTATTACTGATTCTAATTTTATAATTCTGTAAATACATATTTTTTACGGTCGCGTATCATACTTTGATCAACATACACCCAGACACCGAGCTGCAAATCGCAAAAATCGTAAGAAAATTTGAATTTCGCGGGTCACCTTAGCGCTTCCCCCTTAATATTATACTTGTACCGAAAGGTACCGACCTGCACAGACTCACGTGTACCGGAAACCTGTTTCTTTATGTAAGCACCATAACTATCTAGTTCGGGGTTCACTGGCAGCTAACACTAATGTAACCTGGCTGTAGATAATTTTTTAAGCCACTTATGACATTTTAATTGTGTTTAACTTGTGTACCTGCTTATGTACCTGGATAATAAACTATTTTGTATTTCTATCTCTCTTCTTTCCAGAACGTATCATTCAGATATACAGACACGAGCCCGTGGATCTACAAGAACTTGGAGTTCGGTATCGACCTAGACACGCGGCTGGCGCTGGTGGGGCCCAACGGAGCCGGCAAGTCCACGCTCCTCAAGCTACTGTACGGAGATGTGAGTACACAGGCTTTTCATCACTTTACCTAAGTTTTCACGCTGAGATTTTTACAGAATAGATCAGCTGTTTGTAGGTTTCAAGTAACCTGTGTTAGTGGTTTTAAAGCTGCTGTATGGAGATGTAAGTACACAGGTTTTTAGTGCCGCTTGCGCCACAAATCAATAAATGTGTTTAGCGCTAAACATATTTAAATCATATTCATCGTCTTATAAGTCTGCATAATAAAATTAAATAGATGACACGTAGATTATAAATTATTAATAATAAATTACTGAGATCAATATTACTTATTCTATTTTAGCATTCCATTGCAATGAGATAAATGTTGTGTATTTTATTTTATCATTATTTTTTTTCTGTACATCATGTGAAGATGACAGAGTCAGAATGATGATTAATTAAGTTTAGCACTAAATGCATTTAGTGATTTGTGGGACAAGCAGGACATAATTAGGTTTGGTTTCAAGTTCATTATGTGTTGTCTACTGTGTTGGTTGTTTCAAAGCTAATCATCGATAGGTGACACGAGATCAAGACACAGTGATCCTGTCAGGCAGCTTCCACAATAGCTATTGGGACATACATACATACTGCATTGGGACAATAAGCCCAAGTTCGCACAGACGATGTTTTGTCGCGTAATCTTTTTTCCCCGCGTCCTATTTAAAAGCGATCGCCGCGCGAATACGCGATCTTCGCGGTCCTTAAGTCACTTTCTTCGGAAAACTGAAAGACGTCCTCTGTCGGCGCAACAATTCGTTCATGTTCACCGAACAAAAAGTGACATATGGACACGACGATCGCGCATTCGCGCTAAGATCGCTTTTAAATAGGGCGCAGCCTGAAACTCTCGGCGTTGCCAGGCACTTGTATTTGCGCCCTTATTTGGAAAGTACTCCAAATAAGGGCGAAAATACACGTGTCTGTAGTTTATACAAAACTATGCAAGTAGCTTGCATGCCATTGTGACATTCACCAATCAGAAGCATTTGTATGCAACATATGACATTGGCGTGACATGACATGATGAGACATTTTTGTATTTTCGCCCAAATTGAATAGGTTCTTCTAATTGAATAGGACACATGTCAAAATAACAAACAAGCCGCATCAAAGCGGCAACCATGGTAAATAAACCAATTACACAACATTGTGCGCCTTTTATAATTTTCTAACGTGAAGTTATTATTGTGGACGTCCACGTCCACGTCCTTAAAGTGTATGGAAATACGTGCACGTTATAACGTTATCGTGGATGGTACATATCAGTGGCGATGCTTGACATTTCTTAGGCGGGAAGCCGATGAAGAAATTGTTCAGTTACAAATAGTCATAAATACGATTACCACGTTGTGGCGCCGGCTTATTTAATTTGTGTTGTTGTTGGAAAATATTGTTTGGCAATCGTAGACATTACTGAATGTGCTATTTTTCTATGGTGGTAGGTGAAGTTACTCTTGCGATCCTCCAAAGGGAAGCCTGCAGAAATGGAGTTTATAGCGCGCTTCGCCTCTGGTACATATAGGTATGGCGCTGTGTGCCGGGATACAGGATTTTCATCTAGTTCGATTGGAGATGGAGCATCTCACGTTGTATTATTTTCATTATAATCTAAATTTTTTTTATGCAATATGGTGGTTGTAATGTTAATTTTTGGTGTCAATAAAAATTATTATTTTGTAATCTAACGTTACCCTTTTCCTTCGTAGCTCGTCCCATCAACAGGCATGATCCGCAAGAACTCTCACCTGCGCATTGGGCGCTACCACCAGCACCTTCACGAGCTGCTGGACCTGGACCTGTCTCCACTCGACTACATGATGAAGGAGTTCCCAGATGTCCGAGAGCGAGAGGAGATGCGTAAGATCATTGGACGTTACGGACTCACCGGCCGCCAGCAGGTCAGTACAGAGTAAAATAGAATAAGGATAAAAACTGCCACTTGCTCTCTTCAAATGTCGCACCATTGTCCGTCTTAAAATTTGAAAGCTAGCTGTCAATATCCATACATTTTTTGTAAGCAATCATTCTTTTACTCATAAATAATTAATATGCCCCATTGTGCAGCTGAGGAGCTCGTGGCTAAGTAATAACAGCCGCACGGGTCGATCCAACAGGTTAAGCTACGCTTGCCGGGGTTGGTTCGTGGATGGGTGACCATCTTTACATACCGAGACTCCTCCGTGCCTCGGAAAGCACGTTAAGCCGTTGGTCCCGGCTGTCATTCGTGGATCTTTGACAGTCGTTACGGGTCGTCAGAAGCCCGAAAGTCTGACAACCAGTCTTACCAAGGGGTATCGTATTACCCAGTAACTGGGTTGTGGAGGTCAGATAGGCAGTCGCTCCATGTAAAATACTGGTATTCAGCTGGATCCGGTTAGACTGGAAGCCGACCCCAATATAGTTGGGAAAAGGCTAGGCAGATGATGATTGTGCAGCTGTTGACTGCAAAAATCTGGGGACCCATGTATTCCCCAAAGATGCTAAAAGAATAAAACTGTGGGAGAGAGCTCTCTGAAGAAAAAAATGGAATCTCAATAATACGTCGAGGTTATTTGCTATCCATTTTAAACCTGAAGAGTTTTATCAGAAAATTTCGTGCATAGGTGATGCTTTTTGTCATAAAACAGAGAATTAAGTGTGTTTTCGTTACAGGCACTTGTGGCTATTTATATAAATGCATCATTTAAGGGTGTGTGTGATAAGATTATCTTTGAATCGACCAAAATATAATAATATCTAAGTAGCATCTAAGCAGCATTCGCTGTTGCATTGTATTTAATACCCTCATACCAAACCACCTACTGCCTACTACACATATCCTGCACTGAATCTCATAGTTATTTAGAATGTTTTGTAAAATAAAACAACAATAATATTTTATTGACTGGCGTTCGCGGTCGGCCTACAGTACGAAGGTATACATATATAATATTTATAAGAAATTACTACACTTCTGGACACATCTATTGGCCCACCTTGTATTTTCAGTTTCGTTTGGTCCTAGCTAAAATTTTATATTAGGTCGAGCAAAAAGTTTTTATGCAGTTTTGAATTTCACAATTTCATTCAATAGTCTTTTTTTGAATTTCGAACACAGAATTTAAAGAAACAAAAGACAATTTGGAGCCTGTTTGTTGATATCAAACAATCGAATACTAAGAAAACTTGGTTTTATTGGTTTACTTGGATTTAATTCTTGAAAAAGTGATTGATATCTTTGGTTTTGCAACAAACATTACTTATTCTTAACATTAAGGTGAGGTTCTATCAATAATCTATGGATACTTAACCTGAAGTCGCCGCCCAAGCTGTGGCACTTATTCAGGCCGGACACAGCCAAAGAAACGTGAGTGCTCAACTTAATTTAAGTCGATCTGCGGTCCGAAATGTTTATCGGAGGTACCTAGAGACTGGCGGCTTTGTTCGTCGCCAAGGAAGGCCACGATCTCGGGTCACAACTGAAAGGCAGGATCGATTCATCGTGACGACCAGCTTGAGAAATCGTCACCTTACCTCCATTGAGATACAAAACCAACTTCGCGACTTCCACGGAGTATCTGTGAGCGCTCGAACTGTTCGGAGAAGGTTAAAAGAACGCGATATGGTACCTCACAAGCCAGCTAATGGGCCCAAACTAACGCGAGCCCACCGAACAGCGCGCCTTCATTTCGCACGCAGTCATTTAAATTGGACACAGCAAGATTGGAGCCGTGTACTCTTTTCTGATGAGTCTAAAATTGTGTTACATGGCAATGATGGAAGGAAGAAGGTCTACCGACGTAAGGGAGAGCGTTTCGCACAATGCTGCTTTGAAGAGAGGGTTGCTTATGGCGGTGGCTCATGGACTGTCTGGGGCGGTATATCCGCGAGCGGCAAAACTCAACTTGAGGTTGTTACAGGACCACGGCTGCCAACATTAAATGCTGAAAGGTACATTCGTGAGTGCTTAGAACCTCACGTGATACCATACGCGGACTATGTGGGCCCAAATTTCCTTTTTATGCATGATAATGCAAGAGCCCATGCGGCCGGCATCGTCAGGGAATATCTTCGGGATGTGAACATCACAGTTATGGACTGGCCAGCCAGAAGCCCAGACATAAACCCCATTGGAGCACATGTGGGACGAGCTAAAAAGACGTGTTAGGGCTCGTCAGCCAGTTGCCCAGACGATGCAGGAGTTGAAAACTGCCATAGAAGAGGAATGGGAGATGATCCCTCAAAATTTCATAGAGCGGTTGATAAACTCTATGCCTAATCGTATGAGAGCTGTGGTAGATGCCCATGGAGGCAACACGCGTTATTAAATTAAACCTTTATTTGATAAAACACGTTTTTTATTCAAAAATCAATTGCCTTTAACAAGGCGCATATCCGACTTGTTAGGCGTAGCTCCATGTCGTATGGTATTCTGAATTCAAATTTAAAACAATACGATCGAAAAAGATGGTAAAATGTATCAGGTTTAAAACTGCATCAACAGTTTTTGTTCAATCTAGCAATCATATTTCGGTAGGGGCCATCGAAACCTAAACTCTAAGGTGGGCCAATAGATGTGTCCAGAAGTGTATTATAACTTAGGAATACCCTACATTACACCGCCACCCTTATTTACTGTCATACACAGACAATTTAAACTTTTAAGACAACCAGAATCTTTAACCTTTTAACCGCCCGACTTCATATCAGTTGTCGTGCCCCCAGCGCCGGACAACTTGAGTCATTACGATATTTGGTCGTAAATATACGACCCTGGCGAAATGGACACGAAAATATTTGTCGGATTAATCCGTCGTAGGCGGTTAAAGGGTTAATGGATACACATACATACATAGGAAAACTTAAGCTTACTACACACTCTATTTCCTATATTCAACTATAACTTAGGATATGTCAGTGGCGCAGCTAGAATTATCATTAGAGGGAAGCCGAAGAAAAAATTGTTCAGTTCTCATAAACACAGACAAAAAACTAAGTTTTTAATCTAATGATGTATTAAACATAATTATTATGTAATGTGATGTGGTACACAGGTGTACCATATTATTTGGCAATAGTAGACATGAAGAGTGGTTGTTCCGAAGGGAAACCGATAGGAATCGGGTTGTATGAAGGCTACGCCCCTGGGATATGCCATATCTTTGTGGTGGTCTCCTATTGCTAACAGGGCGATTTTCCCCAGCAGTAGTCGGGAGCGATCGACTAATGCGGTCGACTCCTGCTTTGAGCCCGCCTCAGCCCCACTGCACCCCAAGCCTCCCACATTAACTCCTGAGCCCACGTCATTTGATATTTCCGTAACCGGTATGGTCGGAAGTACATTACGTAACTGCCAATTAGAATTTTCCGACGCTGCCTTTGTGCTGACTATCACGCCATCTGTAGATTGCGATTGATTGGACTTACATTTAAGTTTTAATTGATATTACCGTATCACTACCTACTTCCTTAAACTTTGGTACACGCGGCACCAGACCTCGTCCCCCGCTTGCAGCGCTCGGTGCGCCCCGCCCGCTGCTGCCACTGCTGCGCATCGGCCACCTGTTTCTCGCGTGAAGGTTTTAGTCGGTCTAACCGAGTTCTTAATGTTCTACCTTGTAATATTTGTGATGGCGTTTCTTTTGTGGTTACTATGTTCAGTAGTTCTACAGACTAGTTAAAACCGCTGAAGCGCAAGTTCTACATCCAGATTCTGAATAATAGCTTTTTTGATTACTCTTTTGCACTGTTAGACTGCGTTTTCCGCCGAACCGTTAGACGCCGGGTGGTACGGTGCAGAAAATACCTTGTTCTACCCCATTATTTTCAAAAAATGAATGAAACTTTACTGCTAAAGGGAGGGCCGTTATCGGAGACTAATTGTATCGGTATTCCAAAACGTGACCTTTCCATAATTTTACGTATGATTGCTTGTGTCGTAGTCGAAACGACCGGACGCGCTTCTATCCATTTCGACGTAGCATCAATCATCTATACTAATATTATAAAGCTGAAGAGTGTTTGTTTGGTTGAACGCGCTAATCTCAGGAACTACTGGTTCGAATTGAAAAATTCCTTTAGTCTTGGATAACCCATTTATCGAGGAAGGCTATAGGCTATATAACATCACGCTACGACTAATAGGAGCGGAGTATCAATGAAAAATGTTGCAAAAACGGGGAAAATTTATTCCTTTTGAGTTTCCGTTGCGTGCGCTGCGTAAAGGGTAGTTACGTAAACATTATGTATGACGGAATTGTTCCTCTTAAAAAGTTCTAAAAAACGTCCGCGATAGCATATGTGTCTATCTTTAACATGGCTCACTATAACTTTTTTAATAGTAATCAAATTTCTTACAAAATAATGCATTATTTGCGAAAGTGTTTTCGTAAATATGGTTGTAATCTTTATCCGAATAAATAGTTTCATAATCAAGGTTGATTAAGTACATGTAATTTCTTTATTAAATTATTCGAATCGGACCTTCCGTTTAGAAATTACGATGGGTATAAACATGCTTAAAGTAAAAAAAAAAATGCGCTTAGTCTGTTAGTTACCGACACATTTTATTTTTTATTGACTGTTTGAACGCGCTAATATCATTACCAGTCCGATTTAAAAAAATATTTTTGCATTTTATAGTGCAATTCTTGAGGAAGGCCATAGGGTAGTAACATTACGCTAGCAAAAAGAAAAAAAAAGTAAGAACGAGCGCTAAGTGAAAACGAAGTAACAGCGCGGCGGCCCGGCGGCGCTCCGACCGCCGCCGCTGCCGCCTGCCCCATTCCGCGTCATCCCCCCGCTACCGTTCCGTGATTGTTGAGGACGGCCCTGACTGTCGCTCGTACCACCACTGCTGTCCGGGCATATGCGCCGCAAATGCCCAATTTTTCTACATTTACTACACTGATACTTTGCGAATTTACACTCCAGTTTTGTGTTTATGTAGTCCCCGCATGCTGAACATCCTCCCACATGCATGCGATGTACATCACCCGTTTGTTCAAACGCTGCCCAACTTCGCCGCAACGCTGTGTTATTTCTCGAAGTTTCGAGCCCATTCGAACAAGCGTTTGCACCGGCCCCGGTCGTCCCGGTGACGTCACCACGCCCATCTACAGCGGCTGCATCCCGCTCCGCCGCCTCCAGTGCACTCGCTACTGACACTGCTTTATCGAAATTTACATTTCCTTCCGCGAACCATCGTTGTCTAATAAGATCACTCGAAATACCGCATACGAATTGGTCCCTTAAATTATCGTTCAAACTTACACCGATTCACAATACCGAGTTATTTTTGTCAATTCCGCAACATAATCCGAACTACTTACACCAGATTTTTGTCTTCTTTGTCTAAATTTATAACGTTCTGTTAAAATCTTCGTTCTGCTTTGGTTGTAAATGTTCTCGCATGACCTTCACAACTTCAGTGAAGGACATGTCCGCCGGTTTCCGAAGACTGCACAAATTCACTAGTAATTCATATGCCGTTTCACCCATGAATGCAAACAGCGTTGGTAATTTTAGTTCGTCCTTCACAGAATTCACCACAAAGTACATCTCACACACACACAGTACGACTGAAGAAGAATGTTGTAAAAACAAATAGATAGCAAATAATTTAAATATTTAGTAAAGGAAAATCATTAAAGCGCTCTTCATCTCTCCTACTTTTAAAATATTGCTGTGCCCGACAGGGTCCATAATTGTTTCTATAATTATTAATACTCACCACCTGTATGTGTACATTATGGATTGCAATAAAGAATTGAATTCACTGCTATTTCCCGTTCTTCATGTCGAATTCGTCAAATTTCGCCATCCTCGTCGCCATTGTAAAATAAAACATCGATGTAGTTCGCACGACAATATTCAGCCTAGCGCGCGCTTGGGGGTTTTATTGACTGGCGTTCGCGGTCGGCCTACAGTACATTTATAAGAAATTACTGTTTTATCTTAGGAATACCCTACATTACATGTTTCGCACATAGATTGATCCTTTTTGTCGGTTCTAGGTGATGAAAATATCTATAAAAGGCTAAGGAAGACTGCTGTACCCACTATATTTTTCATTTACGAAAGTCGAACCAGTCAACCCATCAGCTGAAGATAGATTCGTAGACATTTTTGTCCCGTTTTCGCATATTTTGTAACTGACACAACAGTGAACACATAAACAACAATGGCGGTCTGAAGACGGACAAAAGTGCTGCCACCTGTGACGAGCTTACAGTTTTTAACCCCATTAGTACGTTAAATGTCATATTTGCAAGGAGTTTACACAGCTTTTGCACTGATTTCAGTCAATTTATACAGCTGTGTAAATTTCGTGCAAATATGACATTGGACTACTTCATAAACGCTTCCATTTCCATTGAAACATTGTAAATACATTGCCCCGATGCGGCCCTCGCGCGCCTGTCTGCGTAAATCGTAGATTATTGTACATTGTTCTTCCCATCATTGCGATTTTTTTTTTGTACTGGACCATACCTGGGGACCTCCTGGTTACGGAAATATTGAAGATCAGAGTTCCAACTTTTTATTACTTAGGTTTTTTTTTTATGAAAGCTGTTTTAAATGTTATAACTTTACTTTAAGTACCGGCACGACCCCTATACTATTGTATGCAACCGTAAGCACTACGTTTTGCGCGTGTTACATTGCGTGTTACGATAAACAGTGATTTTTCACACAATAAAAGAAAGTCGTTTCCCAGTAATAATTTTTGTCCTGTATTACTTAGTTTGATGGGCAGTATGAATAGTTAACGGATATGTGATGTGTCTTTGTACACCCCGTATAACGAAAGTGAAAGCATTAAGGAAGGATTTTTGAAAATTAATCCCCTTTTTGTGGATGGGAAATCAAAATTAATCCCCTATAGGGGTTAAACAGAGGATGAGTTTCTTCGGAATTTCATCATTTTAACGTGGAAGTTGGTACTTAGACTTCTCTATACAAATAAGTAAAAGTTAGTTGTGTCATCATTTTGGGAAATTCTTCCCTTAAAGAGGTTAAATAGGGGATGAAAGTTTGCATGGATTTTCGAATTTTTTGGTGTGAGGAACGTGCTAAATTGGCCCTTACGTTTATTTTCAAGTAGAAGTTAGTTGTATCATCGCTATTTTGTAACTCATCCCCTAAGTCTCTTATAAAACAGAACTTACCGATGGGAAACCTATGGGGCAAAGCTTGTAGCAAATAAACTATTAACTTAACCCACAACTTCTTTCGGTTCAGGTGTGTCCGATGCGCCAGCTGTCTGACGGGCAACGATGCCGAGTGGTGTTCGCGTGGCTCGCGTGGCAGACGCCGCATCTGCTGCTGCTGGACGAGCCCACTAACCATCTGGACATGGAGACCATCGACGCGCTGGGCGACGCCATCAACGAGTACGACGGCGGCATGGTGCTGGTCAGCCACGACTTCAGGCTTATCAACCAGGTGCGTTATCAAACAAAATAAGTTGACTGCCTTGTTGGTCTAGTGGTCGCAAGCTCTACTGCTGAGTATGAGGTTCTGGGTTCGATTTCCGGGTCAGGCAAAATGCTGTTGAGTTTTTGCATCAAAAATTTCTTAGTAGCAGCCCGGAGTCTGGATTTGTGCCAGGTTGATGGCAATTGGCTCGCCCCCAATTACGTGGGACTTACACATATCCGGCGAAATGTCGGTGTACTTCAGGTACACCTCTGGTTAACCCTTCGAGGAAAACAGTCGTTATGTGATGATATGTTAAAATTAGTTTATTCGACCCAGACTGGCTAGTTTGCAGTTTCACTCACATCAAAGCGGAAATAATTAGTGAAAATATTTTATCTAATTGTAATTATCAACATCACCATTCTCCCTCTCTTATTAAGAGTAACTCAATTTGTTTGGAGTCGGCGCAGCATAACCGATGCCATCGACCGATCACATCGATCCAGTGTGGTGCGTGGCTGCCGGATTACAGTTAGATCGATCGTCATCGATCGACTTGTCTGCTGATCGGGGCGGGGCAGAAGTTAATTACGGGAATTGGCCTTCAGTTATGTTTTGGGCAATGAATATTGACTGGTCGACGCTGACGGACTGCCTGCACCTGCAGTTACACTTTTATATTTACTTACCCAAACAATTTGTTGTCCCAGGTCGCGGAGGAAATCTGGATTTGCGAGAATGGCACCGTCACAAAGTGGCAGGGCGGCATTCTGAAGTACAAGGACCACCTCAAGTCCAAGATCATGAAGGAAAACGCGGAGAACGCGACCAATGTCCGCAAATAGTCCAATCCCTAGCTATTACCCTTAGTTTATGTTCTTCCGTCGCGCGACGCTCCCGCTCCACCTGCGACTGACCAACTGGCTGCTACAATCAGTTGACACACTTCAACACCAGTGAAAAGGACACTTTACAACGTATCATATTGTTAAATCATGTACGAAACAGCCACAGTCCGCCCATTGTTGGCATCGTGAATTCTCGCCTCTCAGATTAAGATCTCCGCGTGAGTGTTAGCACTTCCAAATAACGTTTGATCCTGAAACAATAATGTCTGAAACTAAGCTATGTTACATAACACTCAACATATTTACTTAATCGAGTTTAATTAATGGCACATGGAAGTTATTATTGTCCATTATTTAAGAAGTTGTTGTTAAAATGACTTTATACACGGAACACGTACACGGGTTCGTCTAGCCGTAGTCTAAATTCCCTGTTAGGTCATAGTTATAAGACATTGATGTTCCGATATTGAATATTTAACGATACATTACAATCATTATTCGATATTTAAATGAAATGGTAATAAATAGGCGTATATTGTTGCGAATAAATATATCTGTAATGTTTGTCACTTAGCGACATAGTCGCAGATCGTTAATATACAGTGTGGTAATAGCCATAACGGTTAATCTAGCTGTCCTTAGTGCTCCCACTCAAACAAGCGCCCTGTATACTGCGACTAACAGTCGCGGAGTGTACGTAGTCACAGGTGTAGTAGAGATGTCGCTTAGACCGGTTTGTGAACGACAATTATGATTCCTTAAGCTGCCTATTGAAGCTTAGTAATAGTGGTATTATAAATAATTTTGTGATATATTTCCCGGGTGATCGCAGCCCAGTTATGGAGCAAAGTATCTTGCAAACACTTGGAGCGTAGCTTAATATGGATTATATTTTTACACCATTACCGTCGCCCGGTAAATGTTCACAGTGTTACGACACTTATATTTGGTCGTTCACAATTTATTTTTTTGCCTTAAAATTCCATGCGGTTTATAGTTATTGTTTGCAATAGAGATCAAATTCATTTATTTGCATAACACAGGTTTATGGGATGTTACTTAAAATTATGTACATCTCTTTATTCTCTCATATAAAATTTTGTTGGTCCAAAACTTCGCCACTTCCATGATATCGTCGGTGGCAGCGCAGAGGTCTCTATGGCTGTATATTTTGGGGCGAGAGGGCAGGATAGGAGGTGGGACATAGTTGGTGCCACAGCTCACATCCACTGCCGACGAGATTGCCCCACTTTTCAAGTTGCATCTATTATAACCATAAGAGGTGTGCTAATTTTTAAATTATCATCACCAAACAAACAAAGTCATTCAATAATTGCAAACATTAATTATACTATTGCTACATTAGCAGTATTATTGCTAAATAATAATAATAGTAGCCCGGAGTCTGGATTTGTGCCCGGTAGATGGCAATAGGCTCGCCCACCCATTACATGGGACTTAAACATAACTGGCGAAATGTGGGTGTACTATAAGTACACCTCTGCCTAACGCTTCGGGGAAACAAGGCGTGATGTTATGTTATGTAATAATAATAAAAATTGGGATAATCGTCGGTTGGTGCCTCATTTCCATTGAAAGCATCTAACGGGCCTCTGCGAGTTTGCTTTGGCCCCTCATATGCCTTCCAAAGGTCCGGGACCCTAGGGTCCCAAGAAATATCAAATGAAATAATAATAATAACAATTTAACAATAATACTGCTACTGCTTTTAAAACTTAAATTTAAATTTTCTGAATCAGACGATCGTTTTCTAGAAGTAAGATGGTAAGTACTACCTACCTATTATTTAACTGGATTTATCTATGTTTTCCCTGAATGAAAATTTAATGTTTTAGTTTAGTGACTATCTTTGTAATGGTATCTTTTATTTAAAAAACATGGGATCAAAAAACCAGGACATATTACAAGTTGAATTATTTCTTAAAACTTGATACAAGTAGCTGGTCCCATGGAGGCTCCACTGTCTGTGCTGTTACAATCATTGCCAAGACCTAGCTGTAACCAACTAATATAAACTACTAAATTACAACATTAATAATGTTGGAGTGGGGCTCGTGGATAAATATTTGCTTCTTATGATAAATTCGGGGTAATGGGTAGTTTTCGTTGGTGCATAATATTCCAAATACCTAATCCTAAGTATAAGCGAATACAATTGAAAATCGGTCTTTTAAATGTTGTATAGAAGCTTTTTGAACGTTACCATGGTACCTATGTGTGAGACAGTGTCACGAGTGCTGGGTGTAGTGTGGTGAACGACCAAATGTACGTGAGCCCGTTCAGGTGCCGCGGTGGTGACTAGATGTAATAGTGAATGTTTCGGCTTACATAGGTAGCTACACGGATGCCTTCCCATACGTTTTTTTACTACACTATTTATATTCTTCTAATATTAAACATATGCCTCGTCTATCGTTGGCTCTCAGTCGTCAGACAAATATAAAGGCGTTAATAGTGATACCAGGGTGGTGATGATCGACTTACGACATCTCTTGCCCTTTCAGAAATGTATTCATGAAGCAACTGCAGTGATAATCAAAATATTCATTAATTATGGCAAAGTATCTGTGTGATTTCGTTTATAGAGATTGTTTTAGCCATAGGCTAATCAGCTGTGACTAATAGTTTAATCTATTAAGATGAAATTCTTCAGCGAGTATGTATATTTAGCAACACAAGGCTCGACAGTGAGCTAATGTGGTTATCTGTGTATTTAATACATTTAATTTGGCTGTCTGTCTTCAGAACTGAACTTATTTTTAAATAGTGCCTTCAGTTCGTAACTAACCCGCGTAATAGTATTAACTTGTATTCAATGGGGTATAATTGTAAAATTTCCATTTTTTAAACTGCTTGATCTGAGGCAAATTTATATAAATCAATAAAATTAAACACATGGATGATTGTTTCCTTACTTTATTCCTTGTTATTATACCGAGGTGACCTGCATAGCTATTCACAACCATTCGACGCGCTTCCGAATCGAAAATGACACATTTTCGGTTACCTACCCGATTTGCCTAGTCCCCGACTGCAAAAGTGCAAATAGCTGCCGGAGGAATAGCAGTTATTTAATTGTGTGTGTGTGTGTGTGTGTGTGTGAAGAAAAAGAAATCCTTATTATACATTTTGAAGCGTCACTTATAGAGAACAAATAAAATCAATAACAAAATAACTTAGACAAAATCCGGATTCATTCGATATTTCAGATATAGGTTCTATGTTAGAGATTTGGTTTCCGCACTTAGTCCTTCAAGTGGACCATTGTGCGTGATTCAGATATAGGTATTACACATATTGTTATGCAAAGCTACAATGTTCGCCCTGGCTTCAATATTTATATTTGCTTGCATTTTCAATAAAAATCTACAAACTCAATACCTCTAACCTCTAACTCAATACCTCTCTAAGTGATTAGTTTAAAATATTCGCTGTCTTTTTTTCATTAACATAATCAGAGAAAGACTGCGTGCCGCGATAGGCCTATGATGATGACCATATACCGCGCTTTTTCTGTTTGGTTCGTGATGGATGAGTGCAATATACCGGTGTGTATGTGTGTGTGAAATGCCTAAATAGAAGAAGGTCTCAAGTGTGACGAGTAATGATGCGATAGTTTTGTAATGCTGGCTTTGGAATTCTGAATGATGCGATAGTTTCGTAATGCTGGCGTTGGATTCATTCTGCTACTGTACCTACATACCTGTAGTAGTTCATTTTGTGAAATGTAGTCGGATAACTCAGGTCTATTGTGTAAAAGTGTCCTGTAAAATGTATCTTCCCTGTCGAAGTGCCATAGTAGAATACGTAGTTATGATATTCCCGTCAACAAACAACTTATAATGGTTTATTCCCGGTCGTCCCCGCCCCGTCGTCCCCATTGGGCACGAGTGGAAAAAAAAAGTTCCGTCGTTATCGTCACCACTGGGGAGGAACGAAACATTTTTTTTCCACTCGTGGCCAGTGGGGACGACGGAGCGGGGACGACCGGGAATAAACCCTTTTTTTCTCACTCGTGCCCAGTGGGGACGACGGGGAATAAACCCTTATAATGAATAATTAGTCCGAGGTCAAAGAAAATGCCAGGGTCAGTTCAAAAGCTATCTATCAAACCCAGTTAACAAAAAAGGGTCAGTATTGGTCGCGAAACATCGAAAACGCAAAGTGAACAATGAGAGCAATGAACAGCTAGGTATACCAGTGTTAGGTAAGATCACAGATTATATAAAAGTACTCTGTGCAGATTACTAATATGTAGCAAGCTAAAAGATTTGACGTTTGACTGACACTGGCTTGGCCACCATCGAGAGATTTTAATTTTGATAACAGGTTGAAAATAACAATTTCGAGGAGACTAGCACTACTTTTTTGCACGTATTAACCCTTTAACCGCCTACGACGGATTAATCCGACAAATATTTTCGTGTCCATTTCGCCAGGGTCGTATATTTACGACCAAATATCGTAATGATTCAAGTTGCCCGGCGCTGGGGGCACGACAACAGATATGAAGTCGGGCGGTTAAAAGGTTAAAAACAACCACAACGTTTTGCAAGCGACCAGGAACATTCGCAATGCCCATTGTGATTTACTGCCTGATTCACTATCATCTTTCAAGTAAAAAAATAGTGGTGTCTCCACCATCTAGAATTTATTTAAAGTGGACCTGATGGAAGTGACTTTATCTGGTACAGTTGTTTTATCTCACGAAAGCGGGTGAGCCATACTTGTAGTTGTAATGCGTATAGACACGCACTCTTGTGTGCGTAACTACAGGTAGCGTTAGCAAGCTCATCGCTAATGAACTAAATAATAAAGTTATTAGATTTTTGCTATGTATAGATAAGACATGGTACAATAAAATAGAAACTTATATTCAAGAAACATTTAATTTTAGCAATATTTTAAATACAATTTATATTTTATTTAAATTAGTATTTCAAGTAGAATCGTAATTAGACTCTTCTTCAGAGTCAGTTTCTTCTTCACTGTCATCTTGTAAATTTATTATTAATTCAGAATCAGTGTCAAAATATTTCATATATTCAGTTTCTTTTTTAATGACACTATTGCAAGTATTACGCCATGTCTCGCTTGTTATTTTCGTAATACTCTCTTGAATAAGTTGTTCTGTGTTGGTCATATTTTGCTCAACGTTTCTTAGAGCAATGTAGTTTTTAAGGACCCCCCAGATGTTCTCTACGGCATTAAGCTCAGGGTGGTAAGGAGGGAGACGTAATACTTCAAATCCTTTACTTTTTATGTACTCATCGATTTTGTAAGTGATAAAATCACTTTTATGGTTTTTTATTATATCATATAACTCAACTTTGCGCAAATTTGTGTCGAAATGTATACCCTTAGAAGTGAGCCATTCTTGCATCTCACATTTTGTTGAGGCTGTCGTCGGCAATTTCTCAGCACGTGTATTGTGGTACGATGCATTATCTAGTACTATTACGGAACGATCTGGCAAATTTGGCAGCAACTTTTCATTCAGCCATTTTACGTAGTTTTCAAAACTCATGTTGGAATGGTAGTCTCCAACTGTGGAATTAGCTTTGTAGATTAAGCAAGCGTTCTCAATAAATCCAGCACAGGTTCCAGCGTGTACTAAAATAAAACGAGTACCTTGACTAAGTTTTTTTAAAAATGGAGATGGTTTGTCTTTTTGGTCCCAGGTGTTATCTCGAACATGTGTTGTCAATACGTAACTTTCGTCAGTATACTATAGACTGTAGGCCGACCTTGAGAGCGGTATTCGGTTATATTTTTTAAGTATTTTATCCTCCACATCTGGATATCATGCAGAGGGGCTTGTGGCTAAGAAATAACAGCCGCACGGGTCGATCGGTCAGGTTAAGCTACGCTTGCCGCGGTTGGTCCGTGGATGGGTGACCATCTTTACATATCAAGACCCCTCCGTGCCTCGGAAAGCACGTTAAGCCGTTGGTCCCGGCTGTCATTCGTGTATCTTTGACAGTCGTTACGGGTCGTCAGAAGCCCGAAAGTCTGACAACCAGTCTTACCAAGGGGTATCGTATTACCCAGTAACTGGGTTGTGGAGGTCAGATAGGCAGTCGCTCCATGTAAAATACTGGTATTCAGCTGGATCCGGTTAGAATGGAAGCCGACCCCAACATAGTTGGGAAAAGGCTAGGCAGATGATGATCTGGATATCATGCCGTTCAACTAAATACTTTCCTGTTGTTATCGGTTTTACGCCACTTGTAGCCCAATTTATTTAATAACTTGCGTAGCGTTGCGAGACATCCATCGAAACCAACTTTTTCATTTAAGACTGACCTTAGTTTTGCCAATGTTGGAATTTGTTTTTGTACGATATGAAAATTTTGTATTGTGCTCCGTACAACGTCAGCAATAAATCCATCAATGTCTACTTTATTTTCTCTCTTTCTTCGGTTTTTCATGGGTGACATAAAATTCAAACATGTACTTGCGACATCTCTTCCTTCTTTTAATATTTTTTGCACTGTTTTTTCACTTACCCCCGTCGCTGCTGCCGTGCGTTTTGTAATATTACGCAAATGTGATAAATCACAATTTGGTTCTCGATGAAGTTCCGTGAATTCATATTCTTCTTTGAGAAAATTATAAATATTTGCAATCATTTGACGAGCCTAAAATAAACAATATATTATTAAAATCTCGTTTAACATGTTCTTATTAAACTAACTAATACATTAATTCATTACCCACAACATAAATACACACCAAACATGAACATTAATTTGCCTTACCTCACTGCGAACAACTTTTCTCCGTTTCTTCGTACCTTCCATGCTGACGGTATTCGATAAACAATTGTGGCGCGAACCAAGAAGCACTACTGACTCGGCCACGACTGGGCGCTCCCGAGCTTACGCACGCAAAGACAGTGTGCATGTACTCTGACACACACAAGTATGGGTCACCCGCTTTCATGAGATAAAACATCTGTAAGTATATACTGTGCATCTCAGCCTACACTTGCGGAGAATACAGCTGTTTTGTTATGTCCTGTTAACTAAAGAAAAATACCTACTTAACAGGAAATAAAGTAAAATATTTTCGTTTTTGGGGTTCCGTACCTCAAAAGAAAAAAACGGAACACAAAGGATGACTTCGTTATCCGCCTGTCTGTCAACACCCTTTTTCTCAGGAACGGCTGGAGGTCTCCAGTGGAAATTAATATCAATTACGGTCTACGGTCCCTTGGAGCTCTAAAAAAATCAAGCTTCTAAGTCGACGCATTAAAGAATACGGCCATTTAAGCGTCATATTTTGATACTCGCAAATAAATCAAAACCTATAGAGTACTTCCCGTTGACTTAAAATCATGAAAGGTAAGAAGCAAGGTCTCACGGCATAAGTAAAGGAAAAAGTCCGAAAATAATTAATTTGAAGTTTTATTACATTTTTTTTATGGGATTACAAACTTACAATTGCAGTTGGAGAATTGACCGTGTACATCGATATATGGGAGAACATGTTTTTCAACTACAATGCTAGGTTTGTTTTTGGGATAAATTTAGAACCCTTCATTGTGCGTGGTACGTACACACGTACACGTACTTAAGCCTGTTTTAAAAAAAAATAACATAATATTGTCTACTACAGAATATAATCACATTTCATTGCTTTTCCTTAAAACCCCCATACATTTGACGGTCGTTGCCATATTAAAGAATGATGAGTAAGCCAAGTCTCAAGTCTGCTGACTTACAAGCCTTACACGGTGAAAGTTTCATTTTTGGGGACGCTAGCGCCCATCGTGCTTTAATTTGGATGAAATCAAGTCTCTGATTAATAACATCATGTTAGTACCAACCTACTGAATGAATCCTACACTTATTATTTAGAGATCTATACAAATAAATAAAAGTGTCTGTTTCTTCAGCAGATAAAATGTTCCACGGGGGATACAACTTTCATTTAATGCGAAGTTAAGTAGGTACCTACCTTGCAAAAGGTACCTGGATGTCTAGCATTTAGTTATGACCGTACCTAACCCCTAACACCAGATTTGACTAATTATAATTAGCAGTGGTACCTAGTGGTAGTGTAGTGTAATAAAAAAAAAAAACAAATTGCTTTACAATGATTTATTGAAAACCAGGTTTACAGTAATTGTGATCTTTAGATGAACCTGCATACACAACTTCATCCTGGTTGTGAGGCCATACTCCGCTTATTTCCGTACCACTATCATCATTATCACTATCGCTTTCGGTTTCAGCGTCACTTACCACTTCTATAATAAAAGGTTTATCTAAATACAAATCATGTTTTAAGTATTCTCCTTCTAACATGTGAACGTGTTTACAATGCTGTGCCCACTCATGAACTGTAATAGCGTCAAAAGCTCTAACTAGGCGGGGAATTTCAGCATTTTTGTGCTCAATATTTACATCAGCAACTTTTCTTTTCATTGTGCTCCATATGAGCTCAATGGGATTGAGATCACAGTGATAATAAGGTGGTAAATATAAGCATTTGTGTCTATTGTCTTCTAAAATTTTTTCAATCTCATATACAGGTTCAGGCTTGTTTCTCTTAATTATTTCTAAAAGCTGAGGTTTAGTCAAATTCTCCGTAGTCAATTTTATTTTGGGTCCACCATAATTGCATATCTTTTTTTAAGGAATTCGTATTTGGGACTTTATTCACACAAATACGGTGATAAGGAGCATTATCCATTACTATTATGGATGGCTCTCGTAAATTAGGCACAAGTTTTTCAATAACCCACTTTTTAAAGTTGGTCCTATTCATCTCGTCATGATAATCACCACTTTTTGTGTTTGATTTAAACACAAGTACTTAGTGCATTTGTAACAAATCCAGTATCTCCTCCCGCATGAACAATAATATATTCCCCCCCCCCCCCAGCCCTTTCGATACAGGCTCCAATACTCCGTCTTCACCCTCTCCTTGCCAACATTTACCCGATGTATGCGAAGAGTGAATATAGGTCTCATCTAAATAAATTATGGGCCGGGGCTGAGGAGATTTATTATTTTTATCCACTGCATGCAAGTATGGACGGCAGCACATCAAGCTACTACAATCTGTCAAATTTCTTTAATAGATTTCAACTTTATCGCTAAAGCATTAGGTTCAAGGTTGATTGGGAAAATTTGACAGTTTCGGGTAGCTTGACCTGCTGGCGTCTGTACTTAGCTCTCCAAGCTGATATTTCATTACGCTCTGTAAGAACCTTCCGATTGGACTGAGATTTTTTAAAACGAAATCCCACCTTGTGAAGCAGCTTTCGCAGACTCTCTCGCTGTTCTGTGTAATTTATTTCTGTCTTTAAGACCTCTAGAAGCTTTTTAACAGTAGGAACCTCTTTTTTAGCAGAATAAAATTCATGTACTTTCCTCCGTATAACTCCCATATCAAAATCATCAACATGCACAAATCCACTTATACGTTTTCTCTCCTTGCCTGGTGTCCGAATTTTTGTACCAGTTTCTTCTGCTGCGTGCCCTTCCTTAACTATTTTTGAAATTAGTCCTTGACTCACACCTGAAATATAAGATAATAAAATAAATGTTAGTAGAAATTTGAAATCTGGCTGGTTAGTTTGCTCACTCACTTAGCAGGTTACCTATTAGATGTACGTTACCGTTACGCTAACCTGCAGCAAGAATAGAAACGAATATTTCGTGGACTTAAATAATTCGTTAAGTATCGGGTAATTTATAACAAGAAAGTTGACAACACTAACCTGTCGCTGCCGAAATTCGTTTGTATATTTGATTAAATGGAATAATCGGAGACCCCGCCCGAGCTTCTTCTTCAAAAAAGGTTCTTCTTCAAAAATCCTTTAGAATAATGTTTCGAGCATCACTTTTAATAGCTTTCGGCATATTTAACTTTATAAATTCAGCAATATCACGACAAAACAACCAGAGAACCCAAGTGTAGTATACACTTACAATCGAATGACATTTCAACATGACGGCCGTAGTTCCAATTTTCGCCATTTCACAGATAAGTTGGTAGGAGTGTACTGTCTCCTGCTCTCGTCAGAGAGTAGTATATTCTTTGGTCTCCTGCGTGGTCTCCCGAGCAAATGGCACGTCATATCAGTTTCCATGGCAACTTCCATATATATAAAAAAGTACTTTATGATGGCAACGATGCAACTAGAGTGAAGTTTAGCAATAAAATTCGTTTTCTGCAGATAAATACCTACTGTTGTTGATAACTAGTGTCATCGTAAAATAATTATGTGTTTCATTCCATACACCATATACCTACCTACAACCTAGGTAATAAATTAAAAACTAGCAACAAACAACAAAAATACCAACAACAACAACAATAACAAACAACAACAACAAACCAAACAACAATACCAGAATACCAATCACAGAATCAATAAAAAAGTATTATGAAAATTCAATCATACTCGATAAAGGTAAACTATTATATAATATTCAAAGATTAAACTACTTTTGGTATTTTTTTCCGTAACTATTCTACTGATCACAAAGAGTTCACGTACAGAAGAAGAAGTCGATCTGTGATAATTTTCTTACCTTATAAGAGGATTAAATGACACCGATATTCGAACCAAAATACTACAGGAAACAATGGTGACCGATTTTTCTGACTTAATTAATAAAGCAACCACGATTGAACTAGCAAAATTTGACAGCAGATTTATGTCACCAGCTCTTTCTTCGAACCAAGGTCTATTTATTACATGTGAAAACTGTTCAAACTGACCCCAAACACCGCAGTCAAAAGCAAGAGTATAAACCTTTAACGATTAAGGACTTACGAGGGAAATACTTTCGTTGTCGAAGTAAGGAACATCAAGCTAGCAGATGTCGCAGCATCAAGGATACTTGCAGCAAGTGCAAACGAGTAGGTCACCTTGATCGCGTTTGCTTACAAACAACGCCTGGGAACAACCAAGTGGAGCCTGAACACGTGGAGGTGCAGGACACGGACAATTCTTCAGATACAGTCGATGACACTACCTCCTGGGATATGAATTTAATACGATCTAACAACACAGACAAAATGATAAATGTACGTATTAATGAATCGAAACTGAAAATGGATGTAGATATAGGAGCTGCCCTGTCTTCTATCTCTCACAAAGATTTTAAAACATTGCACACTGGATCCAAGACTTACAAAACATCACGATGAGAACATATACAGGAGAAATCTTCGCACCACTCGGAGTAGCCTACGTTACATGTAAATACAATGACCAAACACTTGAGGGAAAATTATACATTATCAAACAAGATGTTGATCCTATCTTCGGTCGAGCATGGATACGAGCAATCAACTTGGATCTATGGTCTATCGGTTTAGGTAGTTAACTAAAGGTAAACAATCTTGGTATGTCTTTTTATATTAAAGAGGTCGTATATAATATACACAAAGATTATTTAAATTTAGTTTATTAGCTAACATCGATTTAGTAAATACCTAGTCGCAAAGATTTTAATATACAATTTATAGACAACTTTTAGATAAAAAGACATGCCAAGATTGTTTACATTTAGTTAACTACCTAAACCGACGGAGTATAGCTAATATAAACGTAGTTAATGCTAAAGAACATCCAAAACTGGATAAGCTACTTTCTGAATACTCGATGGCTCCCTTGGTTGCATACCTGATTACAAAGCCCATTTGACCCTAAAGGAAAAAGTGTCACCAATTTTTGTGAAGCCTAGACGTATACCATATGCTCTTAAAAGTAAAGTTGATGATGAAATAGCGCGACTCTGCGATCAAGGGGTAATTACAAAAGTTGATAGATCTGAGTGGGGAACACCTGTGGTTCCTATTGTCAAATCAAATGGCAGTATACGCTTGTGCGTGGATTATAAAGTCACCTTAAATAAAGTGATAAGGGATGAACAATACCCTATTCTGATCATAGAGGACATTCTGGTGGAGATGAACGGAGGTCAAATATTTTGCACACTTGATATCAGCCAAGCTTACCTAAACATGATGATGGACGAGGAGAGCGCTATGATGCAAACATTAAGTACACACAAGGACACATTTAAAGTAAATAAGACTTATGTTTGGCGTCAAGGTTGCCCCGAATTTGTGGCAAAAGATTATGGATCGTTTGCTTCAAGGAGTAACTGGAGTGAAATGCTTTTTCGATAATATAATAATTCGAGGACATTCAGAAGAACAACTTCTGTCAAGACTACGCTTGGTATAACAAAAATTACAAGAAAAAAATTTGAGACTCAATGTCATTTCTTTCAAGAGAGAATCGAATACTTGGGTCATACCATTGATAAAAATGGATTGCACAAAAATAGAAACAAGGTGAACGCTATTCTGGATATAAAACGTCCCATCAACATCAACGAACTGCGGACATTTCTAGGAATGGCTAAATATTACAATAAGTTCATACCGAATTTAGCTTCAATATCCAGCCCTCTTAATAACCTACTCAAGAAGGACATTAAATACGAATGGACGCACAAATGTAATGAGAGTTTTAAGAAAATTAAACAGGAAATCCTCAGTGAGAGAGTTTTAGCGCATTTTGATCCTGAGAAACCCTTGGTTCTCGCTACAGATGCTTCACCTTTTGGACTTGGAGCAGTTCTATCGCATCGATTATCGGATGGTTCTGATCGGCCTTTGCAACACGATCATTGACGAGTAGTGAAAAAAAATACAGTCAGATAGACAAAGAAGCGATGTGATTTTTCTGAGGATTAAAGAAATTTTTTCACTACTGTTACGGAAGAAAATTCATACTTATTACAGACCATAAACCATTAACTACGATCTTCAATCCACACAAATTTTGCCGGCGATAAGCATAATGAGGCTCTTTCACTATGCACATTATCTATCTGGTTTTGACTACACTATTGAATACATAACATCAGATGATAATATAATAGAAATGCAGATTATCTATCAAGATTTCCGGTAGATACAGTAGTAATTAACCTAATTGACGTACATTGCGCGTTTCAATTAAATCAGATGAACACAATTGCCGTCGATCGTATAAAAATCGCCGAAAAGACCCAACTCGATGATGAATACAACCAATTGTTGGTAGCTTTAAAAAATGGTAACTCAGTGAGAAGATACGGCTACAATGACAACGAACTGACGTTACAAGACGGTTGCATTATAAAAGGAACACGAGTGATGATTCCGGCAACCCTGAGACAACAAGTTTTAGAAGAACTACACACACGACATCTTGGGATAGTAAAAATGAAATTACTGGCACATGGATACGTATTAAACTTACGTAAATTTGGATCAAGACAGAAGACATAGTTAAAAGCTGTCGAGAATGTCGATTAAAGCAAAATCAACCTGCATGGGCAGTACTGCATCATTGGGACTCACCATCAGGCCCATGGCAAAGGATCCAAGTCGATTTTTCTGGCCCGATTTAGGGTTATTCCTTATTTATAATAGTGGATGCTTTTATAAAATGGGTGGAAATTATAGAAACGAAAACAACTTTTTGAACTTTTTGAACTTTTTTGAAAACAAACTTCATAAATATATAGGGGACGGAAGTATTAATAATTTTAAATGATTAAAAAATGGTTTGCAACTATCAGTATTTTGGATCATGCATACTGCACGAAGACACTTTTTTGGGCTTTAAAGGCCAATTCCCTATCCGTAGAATTACCTCAGAATATTACGCCATATCGCAGTGTGGTGGAGACATATGCGTGGTATGCGGTAAGAACAGTGCTACGATTGGCGATCTTGCTTAAATTGTGTAAAGCATAGCAATAGTGATTTAGTTTTTTTACTTTTTTAGTACATGATCAATGTTTATTTTCCATGACATGTGCTGATCTAACCAAAACCCTAGAAATTTTGTGTTGTCAATTTTAGCAATTTATTATCTTAATATTTATTTAATATTTGTAATAATGGAGTTTGTTCGCTGGTTAAAATTCATGATATATGGATTTTCCTAAATTAATTTTTAAGTTGTTATCGATTAGCCATAATATTGATATACAATTATAATTTGTGTGGCACAAATTATAATTCAGTATTCAAAACTAGATGGCGTTGTTAGGTAGAGGTTTCTGCCAAAAATAACTCACTGGTACCGGGAGAGAATAAACGCGGAGTAGTAATTCCGTCTCAGTATTACTCGAAAGTTTCATTCAAACGCAGAATGAGGTAGTTTTTTGGGTTGGGTGATTGCCACCCCTAACTTTAGGGAGGGGAGTTTAGTTCTCGCTATTCTTGTCTGAACTAAGTAGTGTTCTAAAAACTTCATTGAATCAGCAACTATGTATATCGGTTTTTGCTCACGAACGCAACTTCGGTGGATTCCGGCATGGGCGGAACGCAACGCGTGCAAAATATGTACAAGGATAACATAATCGAGAAGGAGTTCGCATTGCCGAAATATGTTTTTTTTTTAAAACCGCGTGTTTTGGGGGAAACTGTGAGAGAGTCGAGTTAATTGATATTTCGACCAACCAAAAAACGTTTTTAAATGACTTATGGCGCGATTTGACACGAGGTAAACAAAACAACTGTCAAAGGCGCGCGGCAAAATTTTTCGGTGTTTTTCAATATTATTTCAGCTTTATTTCATCCTTGTTCATAATTGTTGGTTAAAATAATACGAAAAGATTAAAAACTTGCATGTAAGAATTTCAAAGATATTTGTTTTTGTGATATTGAACTACTTTATGATATACTTTTAACGCCGGCCTTTAAGCCAATATGGACCTACGGGATCCAATTGTGGGGCGTTGCCAGCAAAACCAACATACTCTGACTGCAAAGATTACAAAATGGTATTTATCCTAAGATCAATAGAAAATGCACCTTGGTTTGCTAGGAACGACGGAATCCAAGACTATCTACAAATGCCATCAGTTAACTCTGAAATCGAGCGGTACAAAAGACGACATAAGGCATGCCTAACCTTGTATCCAAACCCACTATGTTACTGAACTGTTAAATAGCCATAGCGGTGGTAAAAAGGCTGAAGAGGAACCACCACCATCAAAACAATAAGTGGGAGGAGCAGCACTGGGTGCTCCACCATAACACAATTTGATGTGGAACGAATTCGCTTATGGTATAGATCGCCGTTTTGAGCTGCCTGTGGAATCATTCCACTGTCCCTGAACTGTTACAGAACTGCAACCATTGCTAGATCAGATGCATCTGTAACTAGGGCGAGCTTCGCTTGGTAGTCAGGGTGTGCAAGCAACTAGTGGGAACAAATATGGATCCAATAAATAAAAACAAAAACCGTAGCGAAGAGGAGGGAAGTGATGCGGGGTCGGAGTCCGACGCCGTATCTGGCGCGAAGGGCTCATATAAGTGCCAAGAGCGCGAAGTGGTGGGGGCGGCTAAGAAGGACCTAGAGTTCTTGAAGAAGCGCCTCAAACCGGGGGATGGCCAGGAATCTTTCTCGGACGGATGGGTGAGCTCGGCCCGTAAGAAGATCAGCCGGCGGGGTGGGGCCCATGATCGTAGAAACGTAGTTTCTATAACCGCGGATGCACTGCCGTGGTCTATCATACAGGAACCATGCATTTTCCGAGATAAGAATTAGCCTGTGGCAGAGCAGTGGTGGCCCATTGGTACCAGCCGCGACTTACAAGTTGTAGGTCGTAAGTTGGAACCCAGGAAGGTGTTTTACTTTGTGTAAATTATTTCATCACCACTGCTTCCAAAACGGTAAAGGAACCATTGTGGGGAAACCGGCATGTCCTAGAACCAAAAATTTGAAGACATGTGACATCTACCAACACACACTGGGCCCGTGTGGTGGATTACGGCCCACTCCGTCTCACTGAGAGGAGGCCTGTGTCCCAGCAGTGCGAACATTATATCATGATTATGATGATTATTATGTCAAAAATCAATTTCAAATGCAATCAATCCATGAACAGACTAATACATTATTGTGGGAATAAAAGGGCTGAAGTTAGAGGAAAAACAAAAGAATATCTTAAACTGGTTTATCTATATATATACATATAATAAAATTGTAGAAAAGTGGTGTCTGTACAATGGAAATATATAAAAAAAAGTAGCAGGGGTTGTTATTATATCGAAGCCGAACCCGAAATTGTAATTAATTTTTTTTTTTATCTGTTTGTCTGTTTGTCTGTGTGTTTGTGCACGCTAATATCAGAAACTGCTTATTCGATTTAGATGCGGTTTTCACTAATATATTGTAGTAAGCTTCACTTAACATTTAGTGTTTATTTCATGTCAATCGGTTCATAAATAAAAAAGTTATGTCAATTTAAAGAATCACGGCGAACATTTGTTAAGTAAGGTATTCTGTCGGGAATTGGCAGCCGATTCCCGGCCACCGTAGGCGCGGGCTTGCGGACGGCGAGCAATGGGTAGCTCGCCGTCCGGTAAGGACCAGGCCTGAGTCGACGGCGCGTTGTGTTCCACGCACGCCTCAAAGAGATGTCAGCACTATTGACGGGGTCCGCTAGGGCCGATGCCAGCTAGGGTCGCGGGATGTTCGAAAGAGTTACCGTGGCCCCGGCACAGGCAACAGAAGGAACACGGGTGGGTTTTAGTCAGTAAAAGTCTGACACGCCCTCCCGCTCCGCCCAGAGCGGGAGAAGTCATTTGATGATTTCCCATCCACAAAAAAAAAGTAAGGTATTCTATGGTATGGTATGGTATTCAGGAAAGCCCGGTTAAGCAGTCGACAGCTTCCTATAGGTTGAACTGCGAGATGCCATTCCCCAAAAACAAAAACAACGCGCCGCGGCCATAAGGATTCAGTTATTCGTAGCGAACGCACGTATCCTGGAGAGTATAGGCGAATAGTTGCATTCGATTATTGCGATTGACTTGAATACTGACTGTTGGCATATTTCATTTATTTATATTTTAGGGTTTGTAGGTTAGGTTATTTTCCTTAATTTTCTCTAAAATTTTGTAAATAAATACTGTAAATATTTGGTATAGGTTAGGCATTTTTTTCCTTGATTTTCGGTATACTTATCTTAATTTGTATTTAGGGTTTGTATATAAATATTATAAGTATTTGGTAAAGGTTAGGCATTTCTTTTCTTGATTTTCTTTATTAAGTATAAGTTCATTAGCTCAGGTTAGTAATTAATTTTTCTAGCAATTCTTTTGTTTTATAAAGTTACGAGTAGTACGTTTCGTTTACACGTCTTAACACTTATTACTTAAACTGTGATAATTTTAGACTGTATAATAATCTGTAAGTATTTATAATTTAATTGTTTACGATAGTACGTGTTTACTAAGTAACTGTGTGTTAAGTAGTAAGTACTATTTTATTGTAAGAATGCCTCGAAGAAGATCCAACCTCTCCCAATGTAGCAGAAATGCTAAAAGGATGAGATAAGTTCGATCACAGGAATCTGAGGAAGGTCGTGAGGCAAGGCTCTCTGCAACTCGGGAACATCAGGCTAGGTTTCGGGCTGCAGAAACTTCGACTCAGCGAGAATCTCGACTGAGTTCAAATCGTTCTCGAATGATGACAACTCGAAATAGGGAAAACGGGGAACAACGAAAGGCACGTTTATCTGTCGATCGCGAAGCTCACGCGCTATCGCGTGAGTCTGAGACTTTTGCTGACAGGGAAACCCGCCTGAGCTCCCAGAGAGTACGGACAACAAATGCATCCCAGGAGACACAGGACGAACGGGAAATACGTCTCACTGCCGATCGTGAAGCTCATGCACTATCGGGTGAGTCTGAGACTTTCACTGATAGGAAAATTCGCCTGAGCTCTCAAAGAGCACGAACTTTGCGGTCTAGAGAGCTGGAAAGTAGTTTCGATCGTGAATCTCGATTAACAGCTGATCGAGAGCGACACAACAATAATAGACTTCTTGAAAATGATGATGAATATCGACAAAGATTACAAACAGCTAGAGAAAACTATGAGCAAACCCGTCAAAGCGAGGAAAATTATTTATTAGCTGAGAGAGAACGAGTAAGGGAAATTCGGCAAGAAGAAACTGCAGACCAACGCCAGTCACGGCTGAATGCCGATCGAGTTTCGCATACAATCAATAGATTGGTGTCAAGATCGATAGAAGATTCAGAAAGTGGAGCGGAGATTGAAATCCTTCCATGGGCGAACAAAGAGAAATCAGGTTATTCATATTCGCCCAGAATTAATTACTCTGAATTCGCCATTATAGGAGGTATGGTGGTATGTTGTCAATTTTGTGA
Organism: Fissipunctia ypsillon; assembly: GCA_947568875.1. Lineage (NCBI taxonomy): Eukaryota > Metazoa > Arthropoda > Insecta > Lepidoptera > Noctuidae > Fissipunctia > Fissipunctia ypsillon. The sequence continues at coordinate 30,866,346 of OX387643.1, forward strand.
TGCCTTAAAATGGTAAACAGAACCAAATGGCATATGCTTCTTAGAAATTTAAGCCCCCCAAAACTTTGCAATGGCACCAGGTTAAAAGTGACCAATTTACAACGAAATCTGATAGAAGCAGAGATTTTAACAGGGTGTGGAAAAGGTGGAAGTGTTTTCATTCCTCGGATTCCTCTCATTCCAAACAATTTTCCATTTAGTTTTAAACGAGTTCAGTTTCCAGTCAGCCTATGTTTTGCGATGACAATTAATAAAGCCCAAGGTCAGACGCTGAAAGTTATGGGTGTAGATCTAAGTATCAGCTGTTTCTCGCACGGTCAGTTGTATGTGGCTCTGTCACGGGTTAGCAATCCTAGGAGCCTGTATGCTTTCATCCCCGATGGCCATACGTCAAATATCGTATACAGAGAAGCATTACTGTAAAGTAAATTTTTAGCTACCCAAACGACGGTATATGTAATTCAAAATATGCTGCCCGAAAAGTCACTATTCCACGCGGACGAAGTCGCGGGCACAGCTAGTTCTTAAATAAACTAGCAAAACACATAAAATATATCTTAAAAAAAATCACGTCTTATCGTCTTTACTCCGTCATTCAAAAGCCCACTGTCATTCTACCTTTTTAAATATCTTCCACGTCATCCGAAGCCTACATATTTGGCATATATCATCTAACTCACTTACACCTTAGCATTCAGCTCTTTCATAGAGAGAGATCATATCATTGCTAATAGTACCTGCGCTTTACAACCTATGGATGCTGCTATGTACAGTCAACGTCCAGAAGTCTTCCAGAAGTCCACTTCCACCGCAATGACCATTGATATGGTAACATTGTACTATTTTTGATATAAAAGAAATCCTTTACACTTACTTATGTTATTATTATAGTATTGAATGTTAAAAAAACACATTTTAGGTTACATATAGATATTATGAAAATTCTGATATCATTAAAGAGGTTATAGCTTAATTATTCATTTTCTCAATGAAAAGAGGATTGAAACTTAACCTCAATATTACAATAATATAAATACTAATTTGTTAAAGTTACGGCTACTGTCCCCTGATACAAAATTACCCTACCTGTTTATGATTTTTAATATTTCGTGTGACCTCCGTTAGCCTCGATACAGCTAATGAGACGTCGACGCATAGACGCCACAATATTTGCACAGATATTTGTGTCGCGCAAACTATCCCATAACTGCATGCAATGGGATTTGAGTAGCTCAGGGCATCTCTTGTCCCGAGCTTCCCATCTTTGCACCATTAAACCCCATATATTTTCTATGGGGTTTAAGTCAGGGGACCGAGCTGGCCAAGGAATAACTTTAATTTCCGGATGATGCTAAACCATTCGCGAACAATGCTGGCACGGTGAATGGGACAATTGTCTTGCACTAAACTTATCTCGTTTAAATCTTCTGCGGGGTAGATATTACGCACCGTAGGCAACATTATATCGTTCAACACTTCCACATAGTTGAGACTGTTGGCTCGCGTCGATATAAAACTTAATTCACCGGGCCCTTGAGGACTTATCCACCCCCACATATTCACACTGATTCTGCCTGACTCCGTATTTGGTCTGACATTGCCTTCAGACCAACGCGTGTTATTTTTACGCCACAAATGCAGCCTTCCTTTTTGGCATGATTTGAAAGATTTTTCGTCGGTGAATATTGTCGTCTCCCAGCCGTTGCGTTAATAACGGTTTTTTAGCTGGCGTTCGGTGATGAAGACCTTCGGCATGGAGTATGCGGCGAACGGTGCGTATTGATGTGCCGAACTCATCGGCAAAACGCCTTGTTGTGATGAAACCATTCGTCTCATATTCAGCTACCATATAACGTCGCTGAGGCTGGCTAATAAGAGCTACCTTCAAGCTACCTTCTTCCTCAAATCTCTTCACACAACGCCTAACAGTCTCTCTCTAAAAAAAAATCTATATTACACACTTGCAACAAGCGATTAATCTACCGTTATATTTTGTAGGTATCATCACATAAAATTAAAAAAATAAACTTACGCATAAGCCGGTTTCATTCGATATTTGAGATATATTAAGGCCATTCGAATATAGGGCCACACTATTTGCCTTGGCTTCAATACTAATATTAGCCTGCATATTGAATTAAGAAGAATACTAAAATAGCAACAACAAGATAACACAAACGCTCGTAACTATGTTCACCAACCAACAACAGCGAATAGTGGAATAATTTATGTGAACTAGTAAAGTAGTTAAAATATGAGGGTAGATTTGAAACAAAGTGAACTTATCACTGTTTCAAATCTACCCTCATATTTTAATAACGACGCTAAGATTGAAAATAATTGTAAAACGAAAGAATCTTCGTTTAGTTGTGGAATATTTAACATATTTGTTAGCGCAACTCGGTTTTCTTATTATTTCACATGTAATACTTAAAAAATATTTTTCATGTTTGATGTGAGACTCGAACCCGAACGTTCGCCATGCGAGGCGCAATGCTAACCACTTTGGCCATCGTAACGCTTACAAAACTTATTGAAATTTGTAATAACAATCATAAGCGGACAACAAGTTGACAATGTGTAGTGTTGTCAAACGTTCTTATAAAAGAAGGTCCTAAGTACAACTAATATTGCTATGCCATAGTTTTGTGAGATTGCTAGTCGACTTCTGACGGTGACTGTACTTTTTCTCAATAATGCTTGGGAATTCGAGCATTACTTTGACGACTTCTTCGAGATAAATTGAAAATGCTGTACTGGTCAAATACATGCGAGCAGCGGCCGGCAATATTAGTATATTATATGTAAATCCATATCTGTCGCGTTTAGCTGCCAGGAATGTTAGAGTGAAAATCCATATCTGTCGCGTTTAGCTGCCAGGAATGTTAGAGTGAAAATCCATATCTGTCGCGTTTAGCTGCCAGGAATGTTAGAGTGAAAATCCATATCTGTCGCGTTTAGCTGCCAGGAATGTTAGAGTGAAAATCCATATCTGTCGCGTTTAGCTGCCAGGAATGTTAGAGTGAAAATCCATATCTGTCGCGTTTAGCTGCCAGGAATGTTAGAGTGAAAATCCATATCTGTCGCGTTTAGCTGCCAGGAATGTTAGAGTGAAAATCCATATCTGTCGCGTTTAGCTGCTGGGAATGTTAGAGTGAAAATCCATATCTGTCGTGTTTAACGGCGGTAATGTTAGTGTGAAAATCCATATCTGTCGCGTTTAACGGCCGGCACAATATTAGTGTGAAAATCCATTGTCGCGTTTAGCGGCCGAATAAATTACTATGAAAACTCATATCTGTCGTGTAATTTAAAAATGGAACGAACTTTTTACTTCCGACACATGGCAACCAAGGAGGTAAATTATCAAAGATTTCGCTTGCAAATAGAGCTGTTTGAAGTTAAAAAGAAACAAATGAACATATTGGCGCGTGAAAAATTATCGTTGTTCGTCATTGATTCTGGGATATATAATTAATTTACTTAGTTTGAATTTCCGCGCATTATTTGAGAAAAGTACTGTAATAAGCACTGGCCGCAATCAGACATCACGTATGTCGTTCGTCCATCAATACCCCTTTTGCAGGCCGCGGCAGTAATGTACTATTGGCGAAAGAGTATTTCTGAACATTTTGCCGTTGCAACCTTCTCTTATATATCATGATCTCCTAGTATAGGTGCGGAACATTGCGTTCCGTTTCCATGGAACCGGAGCTGATAATAACAAGTACATATTTCTCGGTTCTCTTTAAGAGCGTTTACGACGTATGGCATTTCATACAAACTTGTATGAAACATCACACCGTGAACACTTAGGTGAAGTGAGCTGTCAATCCCTAGTAGAGTAAGGTGGGATGACAGTTCACATCACGCTCACTTCACCTAAATTTTCACGGTGGGATCTTTCCAGAATAGCACCACTTGTTTTTCATTATCCTGTATTGACCACAAAGTTGGAACAAACAAGTAACTGTTGTAAAACCCAGTTCTGTTGTGAAGTCTGAGTTAGCGTTGATAAGAAAAATATCTTCCAAGTTTTTTTCCAGGTTATTGATATGTGCATAATAAATTGCCCCAATGCAGGGGAAAAACATCTCTCCTTTCTTCACAAACTTATGTTTCCCGGTAAAGCTTGATTTCGTAGACCGTGGTGTCTGCTACGGCGTAGCCACACCTACGCCGTAGCAGACACCATGGCTACGTGAGCTTAGCAATAACAACCGCTTCAAAAAACTATCGCGTCAAAATAAATACGTTTAACAAACGGTTATTACAGTCATCCCCTAGGTGTATATTAAAACAGATATTACTATTCTTTCGTCAAAAAATATGGAATAGAATAGAGGCTATTTAAAAATATGTTTTGTATTCTTATAACAGTGTTTTAGGTTTCTTTATACAGTTTTTTATATGCTATGGTACTTTTATTGAGTACGACACACAAAAAATTAACTTTGTAACAATGTTATAAGTTAACAGTTACAAAATACCTCGGTAAATACTTGAAACCACGACCTCGCGTTTTGTTTTTGAATATTGAGCAAAAATATCATTAAAAACTGCGGTCAGCGTTGCGTAATGCGTTATTTATAATGTTTCATATTTAATGGTAAATTGGTGATTTGTGTCATCAAAAAAAAGCCCAGTAAAATAAGAACAATTATTAAAGGAGAATCTGCAAGAACATATTAGTGAAGGGTTTTCACTGGAACTATGTTAAATACGATGGTAGCAAATCCTATGTGAAAAGTCAATTTATGCTTTGAAAAGTTTATTACTTATTAAATTCTACAAAATCTCTTCACACTATCTTAAAGGTGGTGCGGCCACAAAAGCATCGTTCCCCCAACTCTTCTCAGCAGTAGGTATATCTCGAGAAATATTGGTCCCACGTAAATCTTGTTTTAAAAACATTTTGTGCAAAGTTAAGTAATGAATAAACTTGTAGCAACATAAGTTCACGTAAAATTAATACTTTACGAAATATTAGCAAGAAAGTGACTTTCGGGACCTTTGACGGTCAATAACAATTTTTCACACATTGTATCGCTATGGCCTTTTCACACAGTATTTCTAATGCCTAAATAAAGACAATCCCGGTGAGAAATAGTCATTTCGCAGACAAAATCTTATTTTCCTGTGCAAATCCAAATTTTAAATCTATACTTCCAGAATAGAAAATAATGTGAGGTCACCCAGGCTGATTGAACGAAACAGATAGTTGCTGTGTGAGCGAGAAAGTATTCAGCTCCGCGCATCGCACCGCGTTGAAGGATGGATGAGTGATGAGTTTTATGAAGAAAAATTAAATATTATTGAGATAGAACAGTTTTCTTTAATACTTTATATAAATACTAGCTTCCGCCCGCGACTTCATTCGCGTGAAATCTCTTGTTTCCCCGACCCACCCCGTCGCATCGCATCGCCTGCGTGCGCTGTTACTTGAGGTCAATAATCGAAATGAAAACTATCCTATCTTTTAAGTTAGACCAAATTACACATAGTGACCAAATTTCATCAAGATCGGTTCAGTAGTTTCGAAGTTCATTCAGGACATATATACATCGTGACACGTGAATTTTATATACATATAAGGTATCTTTGTAAGTACACTAAAAATATTCTATTTTGTTGTAAAGACAAAAAATTAACGCTTTTATTCTGTCCGTCCGTTTACAATAAATATAGGACAGGGTAATTTCGACGTTTTCCCTTACGGCAAGCTAATGTACGATCCTACGAATTCTTTAAATTATTTCGCGTAACTAAATAAGTAGGTAACAAACATTTTTCTTTTACTAACGGACTTCAACCTTCGGCAAGGAAGGTGCACGGAGGCAAGTTTTATGAGATAATTATATTTTGTTTAGTGAGGTACTTTTACATCATCAACGGGGAAGGGGAGGTAACGTTGACCTGCATTGTAATTTTCCGTGTTAGAATAAAACTTTTATTAACTTGTTTTTTATATCTTGACTAGCAACCCTTCAATGCTTCGCACAGTATTTAAGACTGAAAAACATCGAGATTTCTTCATCATATGTAAGTCTAATATTAATGAATTATACACAAGCTTTCCGGAATAAATTCTCTGAACGATGATGAAAACTGCATCAAAATCCGTTGCGTAGATTAGAGGAACAACGCGGTCACACAGACAGACACGACAAGTGACTTTAATTTATGTGCATATACACTTGTACCAAAACAATAGCCCTCGATTTTTGCTCAATCCTGAATAAATGGCCATTCAAATGGTAATTTATAGTTATTTTACCCTTACCGATGGTTAGTGTTAGGCGTGATTTGAGGGATTCTTTAAAATCTGAGATGCGATTTTTGTGATGCCGAATATATGTCCGTTTTACGTCCAACGATTACGACGATTCCCTTCAGAACTTTCCCTTTACTTGTCAATTACTATGAATTTTCCAAAAATGCAGCTTCCAAGACGTAGCATCCCGCTTCGATTCACGGCGCTATAAAATGCAGCTTGCAAGAGGTAGCATCCCGCTTCGATTCACGGCGCCATAAAATGCAGCTTGCAAGAGGTAGCATCCCGCTTCGATTCACGGCGCTATAAAATGCAGCTTGCAAGAGGTAGCATCCCGCTTCGATTCACGGCGCTATAAAATGCAGCTTCCATGACGTAGCATCCCGCTTCGATTCACGGCGCTATAAAATGCAGCTTGCAAGACGTAGCATCCCGCTTCGAAACACGGCGCTATAAATTACAGCTTGCAAGACGTAGCATCCCGCTTCGATTCACGGCGCTATAAAATGCAGCTTGCAAGAGGTAGCATCCCGCTTCGATTCACGGCGCTATAAAATACAGCTTGCAAGACGTAGCATCCCGCTTCGATTCACGGCGCTATAAAATGCAGCTTGCAAGAGGTAGCATCCCGCTTCGATTCACGGCGCTATAAAATGCAGCTTCCATGACGTAGCATCCCGCTTCGATTCACGGCGCTATAAAATGCAGCTTCCATGACGTAGCATCCCGCTTCAATTCACGGCGCTATAAAATGCAGGTTGCAAGACGTAGCATCCCGCTTCGATTCACGGCGCTATAAAATGCAGCTTCCATGACGTAGCATCCCGCTTCGATTCACGGCGCTATAAAATGCAGCTTCCATGACGTAGCATCCCGCTTCGATTCACGGCGCTATAAAATGCAGCTTCCATGACGTAGCATCCCGCTTCGATTCACGGCGCTATAAAAGGCAGGGACGAGCTCCGATGCGGCAGAAGGTGCACGAACCGCGGCTCCTTCGGATAGCAACCGCGACTAGTGTATTTTCGTATAAATGATTGGTTTGAACTGATGTATTGCTGCATTGCAGTAAAGATTTTCAGGCGATTTCTATATTAAAATTTATTTTTTGGGACTTGACTCAGTAAAAATGTGTATGACCGATGTTCAAATTCAAGTTTAAAACTAAGGCTTAAAAAAAGAGTATATTTATGAAATACCTCGTTATTAATCGACCCAAATATTGATATTTATTTGCTTCTTAGAGGATGGCCAATGCAGCTAGTCAATAGTAATTTGTGATTTGGTTAAATTTTGGAGAAAAGAAGTTTTCGGGTCATATTTTAGGGTTCCGACCATAAAAGGAAAACAGATTATTTTTAAGATCAGTTTTTTGTCCTTCTGTCACAGAGATTTTTCTCAACATCTCATCATCTGTCTAGCCTTTTCCCAACTATGTTGAGGTCGACTTCCAATCTAACCGGTTGGAGCTGAATACCAGTATTTTACATAGAGCGTCTGCCTATCTGACCTCCGCAACCCAGTTACTGGGTAATGCGATACCCCTTGGTAAGACTAGTTCTCCGACATTCAGGCTTCTGACGACCCGTAACGACTGTCAAAGATCCACAAATGACTGGTGGGACTAACGGCTTAACGTGCTTTCCGAGGCATGGTGTCCGCATATAAGCAACGTAATATGAATTTTGGCATAATGTTCAGTCTCAATTTTTGTCTCAATAACACTTACACACAGAGCTAGTCAATGATAAGAAAATATATTTTTACGGATTTATTTGTGATAGTCTATTCGTTATTCTAAAATGTAATTAACCTTAAAGAGTATGTAAGAATAATAGCAAGTGGCGTTCTGCGTCTCTGCCTACCCCTATGGGAAGAAGACGTGAATTTATGTTTCTGTAATTAATTAGTAGAAAATTTGCTATAATTATCAATCAACCTATGACAAAATACCTATTATTTGCCCGTTAACGATGATAGCTTAGAATGATTAAGTTCTTTTACAGTTAACAGCAATGAAAAATAAACGTCAGCGTGATGCAAAACCAGAGGTTAAATAAATACTGTGCAAGAACTGTAGGATGACAGTCCAGATAAGAGCAAAATTATAAAAAAAAGAACCGGATTGAAGTTTCTACGAGGACTACTTCGCAACACAAAGCCAGCGAAACTACGTTGCTGAATACTAGGAGCCCATGAGGCATTCAGTAGTCTGAACGTTCTATTTTCAATAGTCAAAAAGTAGCAAGTACCTTTGAAGTTTCGCACTACAATCTCCTCTACTCATACAGCTTTGAGCATACATTTGACTTCGTAACGTTTGCTCTTGATGCAATATTTTATAGTATGAATTTAGTTTAGCTCCAACAAAACAGTGTTTATAGCTTTTAATTTGATGATATCTCATGAATGATGACAGAAATATGGTAAGATTGTACATAAGAATAAAGCTCAATGAAGCACTTGTGGCGACATATCTACATCGCCACAATGCAACGCGTCACACTGACGTCACGCAAAATCCTGCATCGCGCAATCAGAGATTACCGCGCGACTAGCATATATACAACTTCCCGACATCAACCGTCGGGCAGTAGCCCACCAGACACAACACCCGTCTGGTCGGATGATCCTCCCTTTTCTATGGAGGATGAGTGAACTTTACACCCTGTTCCTCATGCCTCTATACTGGTGACCCCGAACATGAACGTCAGCGCAGCCTTCGTGCAACTACTACAGCGTGACGTCATCAGCATCACTTCCTCGAGCTTTCGAGCAGCGAGTCACACAGCCAGCCAGCATCCACGGCTTCAACGCGTATCCCGACTACCAGCATGCAGCGACCGCGTATACCTGGTCATCACCCTCAGCCTCATCAGCAACCTTGGCACAGCACACTGCACTCTCGGCCGGTCAAACAAGCAGAGCCCTTCAAACCTCTCCTGGTCGACGCCAGCAGTCAACCTCAACCCGGCGCTGTACCACATCCGACGCACTGGAGCATAACGCAGCGCCACCCCGACTCACTGGGGGCATCTCCGCAGACAGTTCCGACTCACCGCGAACTATACGGCACCCGGTTCCGACTCACTGGAACCTCAACTGGCCCTGGCAAGCATCGCAAGATACACGACTCAGCCCTCTATCGACCTCCGGTCTCCGGAGGGGAGTGATGTGGCGACATATCTACATCGCCACAATGGAACGCGTCACACTGACGTCACGCAAAATCCTGCATCGCGCAATCAGAGATTACCGCGCGACTAGCATATATACAACTTCCCGACATCAACCGTCGGGCAGTAGCCCACCAGACACAACACCCGTCTGGTCGGAGGATCCTCCCTTTTCTATGGAGGATGAGTGAACTTTACACCCTGTTCCTCATGCCTCTATACACTGAACAACTTGTAATAATTTAAATGTCGGAAACTATTCGTTACGTAGTTATTCACAATTTTGTTTAAGAGAGTCGCGGATAACACTGTTCTGGGAGCGTTCTGGTACCTACGGTATTCTTTGGAAAAAATATAATTTTTAGGGAATAAAACGTAGTGTAAACAGATTTTGGAAAGGTTTTGGAATGATATAGGCCTGTTTCCAGCATTGTCGCGTAGTTGTAATGGATTATAATGTGTACTAGCTTTTACCTACGGCTTCGCCCGCGCGGGTGTCGGAAAATATCTCACGGGAACGTACTACCGGGATTAAAAGTAACCTATGTGTTAATCCAGGTAAACAATGTCTTCTCGCACTGCTTATACGAGTATAGTGTCTGAGGAGTGGCGCGCGGATTGATATGATTGCTGGAGGATAAAAAATCCTAAAACCTAACAATAGTAACGGAATAATTATACAGAGTGGATTTTTGAGATGGGGCAGTAAGGGCCTTAACTGTTGTAGCTACAGGAAAACGTCCATAGAAGACTGACTTTTTTTTTCTCAGAAATTGTGATCCCCATTTACAGATTTTGAAAAAAATATACAGTCGGTAAGAAAATTGGCAATTTTCATATGAACTTTTTTAATGCCAATCGATTCTTTTTCCTATAAGGATCAAAAACTCTACTGTACGAACTGAGGTTTGAGTACTAGAAAATTCAGAAATCGCAAAAAAAGCTTTTCACAAACAAATCTAAACGTTCTAAATTATTTGAGGACATTTTTTCTCAGAATGTCAGAAATCACAAGCAACAAACTACCTACAAAGAAATTTTACCTCTTTCTAATATTAATAATAAAGATTCATGAAGGTTGCATGGTAAAGCCAAGCAGGCTAAAGGCTCTACAGTACCTACCTAGTACTTACCTATAGAAATATGTTTTCATACGGGTTGTATGAACCCACCCCCACTGCCCCATCCTCTTGCCTCCATTCAGAACCACTACCGCGTAGCCCAGCCCACCGCTTTTCTGTTGCTTTGGATACCTACCCGCCTAACAAACGCTTCGGGATTATGCTGCCCTGGTAGTTAGGTGGTAAAACGCCACCTAGTTGCAAAATAAACTAAAAAGTTTATCTTAGGGCTAATTTTTCAATCGTCAGATAACTTTTATCTGTGGAATAAATAAGTTTGACGTTTTGACAGCTTTTGTATAGAAAATATGTCAAACTGCCATATTTATTCCTCACATAAAAGTTATCTAACGATTGAAAAATTAGCCCTTAGTCAAACTGCTAAATGCATGATGCAATATAGGTCATAATTATCAGCCAGTGCGGCTATTTTAAATCAACATAAAATAACATAATACGAATGAATTTAGAACTGAATTGGAAGGATTATTATGAGTTTTCGTAAAACACAGCGTTGAGGTGAAGAATGCTGATGTAAATTCGCCTTAAATTGTTTATCTATGGTTAAAACTTACCAAATTGTTCATGGTTTTATACCTGTCTCTCTCATTCACCAGCGTGCATCTTCTTCTAATCGGGAAGGATGCTTGTCACGAAGCTGTCCAATGTCATAACGTTGATAAATTTTGCCGGTAAAACATCAAAAAAAATTCCAAAGTTAAATACAATAATTTATGGTATTAAATTAACACACAGCGTTTATTTAATCATGTCATGTTTTTTCGTTGTGAATTAGTGTTTTTATGATGAATCCGGACCCGGAGGATCCGGATGAAATTGTGCGGGTATCTGACACGCCCTCCCGCTCCGCCCAGAGCGGGAGAAGTCATTTGATGATTTCCCATCCACAAAAAAAAAAAAAAAAAAAAAAAAAAAAAAAAAAAAAAAAAAAAAAAAAAAAAAAAAAAAAAAAAAAAAGTGTCGGAGGTGAACAATGTTCGAATATTGACGCTTCGGATGGAGATCAGCACTCGAATAAAAGGAGACCTGATGACTCGCCATCATCTTCTTCATCTTCATCCTCCGAGGATGAAGATGGCATAGCTTCACCTCCGCTCAACAAAAGACGAAAAGTTTCACGTAAGCACTGTAAAAGTTTGATGCCAGTGGCAATCTTATGTGTCACAGGCCGTTAAATAATTGCCTATGGGCACATTCAAACACTCGCAGGTAGAGAATATATTTAAATTTGAAGGATATGCCAATTTGTTTTGTATAGAAGTCAGATAGAAGATAGCCGTGTCTTGTGAATGTACTTTCTATAAGCTAAAGGAATATAATAATATATATAATGCCTGTTTGAGTTTGTAGCAGCGCGCATGCTAATGACAGCGCGCTCGCCGCTACACTGAGCTGAGGGACCGAGCGCCGGCACATATATTCATAATCTCGGACTGTTTAGTGGTTAGTTGGACTGTTGGCGGAGGGCGCGCATCGCGCGCAGATTATTGAAGTAACATTTAACTGTGTCCTGATTGGTTGTAGCAAATACTACCTTTTAAGTAATGTCCACTACATGCGCCTAGCTAATTTTGTATGTAGTTAGGGCATCAAATAAAATATATTCATTCCTTCCTACAACAAGCATTGTTTTATTTCCATCAACCGAATTCGTCGCTAAAAGTTAAAAATATAGTAGTGTTAATATCCCCCGCACAGTAGAATATCTTGGCCTGGTATGGAACACTCAGCAAAACTGGGTAAAACTTCCTTCCAAAAAGATAAAGATAAAACTAATCATTTCCAAAATGTTGAGCAATGGAAACAGTTCTCTGCGCGAAGCTCAGATTTTATTAGGTTTGCTGAACTTTGAAAATTACGCAGTATCAGGGGGTCGACTACACTGTCGCAGGACGCAACTGTTTCTAAAACTATTCAATCAAAACAGACAAAGAGAAAGAAGAAGTCTTCCTCTGCCTGTTCAGCAAGATCTAAAATGGTGGCTAAAAGTCTTAGATTACAGCTCAATACCAATAGTCAAGAAAAGTGGGACTCACTTCTTGACCACGGATGCAGCAGACTCAGGGTGGGGAGCTCAATTAAACAGAACTTACCTATCAGGAAAGTGGACTCCTTTTCAAAAACCCTGGCATTCAAATTATATATAAAAGTAATGTATGCCGTATTTGCAGCCATAAACAGTCAGCGGACGACTCTACAAGGTGCGCACATACTTATTCAATCCGACAACAGGACTCTTGTTGTATACCTCAGAAACGAAGGGGGGACACATTCCCTTGCACTATTAAGGCTAACAACCAGGCTCCTAAAACTTGCAGAGCAGTTACAAGTAACTCTCTCAGCCACTTACCTCCCGGGGAGTCTAAAAGGAATTCTGGATTGCCTATCAAGGGGTCGCAAAGTACCAGGCATCTTCTGCCCCAAGCCACGAAGGCTATTTTCAAAGTGTGGGGCACCCCGTACGTAGATCTATTCGCGTCAAGAGAAACGGTTATCGTACCAAAAGTACGTAACATTAGATTCCAGAGACTGTTACGCAGTTTTCTGCGACGCTTTCAGCCGACAATGGGACTATCAGCTGGGCTGGGCATTCCCCCCGCCCAGCTTAATACCAAGAGTATTAACTCATTTGAACAATGCAAAAGGAACGTACACCCTAATAACACCAGTGTGTTGTCTAAATGTTTCTGGCTACCCGACCTGCGAGCGAGAGCCATAGCAAGCCACTTCCGATAAAAACCTGCGGAAGGTCTTAATAGATCGGACTACAGGCAATTGCCCTGCACAAGTGGACAAGTTGATTTGTCTTGCCCGGAAAATTGGGGGTGGGCTGACCAAGTCGCTCACTGGACCATAGAGGAATAAAACTTATTAAAAAGTAGCTGGCGGACATCTACTTTAACAACATATAATGCCCCAATTAAAATATGGTTCGAACTTTTCTAAGGTGATTCCGAAAGTAAGAATTGTATATAATACCAGCTTCTGCCCATGACTTTGTCCGTGTCAAATTTTGACCCCGACTCGCCGCGTCGTAATATGTCGCCCGCCCGCGCTATTACTACGTTTTCGCTTAGCGTTCTTTTGTGACTTTTGTTCTTTTTGCTCGGCTCCTACGGGTCGAAGCGTGATGTTAAATAGTTTGGGCTATCAAATGCAATAGTACCTTACCGCCGTGGCTTGCAAAGGGTTGCGACGAAGGCTTGTGAAGTGATTCTTGTGAAATGATTTAATTTATGATAGTACTTACTTTTTTCAAATAATGTGCGGAAATTCAGACTAAGTCAATTAATTATAAATTCCAGAATCAATGACGAACAACAAAATTTTTCCACGCGCCACTATGCTTATCTGTTTCTTTTTTACTTTGAACAGCTTTACTTGCAAGCCAAATCGAAATTTAAATAAAAATCTTTGATTATTATTATTATTTTGACAACCTTCTTCGCGATAATACATATTTGTCGTATTTACTTTGTTTTCATAGTAAAATTACTGGATGGGAAAGGTACTCACAGGGTTGAAGCTTGCGTCCCTTCGATAATGCAGCAGGCTAGTTCAGGTTTGTGACTTTCCACACCAAGTCAATTTGTTGTTAGGGACAGCACAACACCGGTAATTCACTAATTTTACACTTTTTACAGTTTTTAGCGTCTATTAAGTGGTTAGCGGGCGTGCCCTTAGGCCGCGAGTCATTTTTGGACTGGCGATCGATTAGTATCGAACGAGGATCAAGAGGAGTGAGGTAATTGAATGGGTTGAGGAACAAGGAACGAATGTCCTTCGGATGAGTGAATGTTGAGTGTCGCAATGTGTAAAACGTGTTTATTGCTTTAAAGATAATGCGTAATTAATTAAATAGAAGAAATGGTGCAGACAATGGGGAAGGTCGGGCAAAGCTAATTGTAGATGGCGTGATCATAGCTAGGTCCTCACGGCCTATAGTAAGTTTGACATAGTTCATTCATGAGTTTACTTTTATTTCGCTATTTCGTTATTTTAGGTGATATCAATATTTTAAATCAAGTAAATGATATGGAAAGTGTCAGAATTTAAAACCATAAATATATCCTCAAAGTCACTTTCTTCAAAATGTTTCTACTTTGTTTAATTTATAAAACATCTCTACGAATAGCTTTAAGCCACCATCTTTTAATTTTAGGGTCTCTCGGGAAATGGTGGACTCTAATTTCGGAGTATTTAGTAACACAACAACGCATCATTTTCGCAAAAAACCACCTCACAGCTTGTGTTGGGAACTAGCTACGACAGCGCCATTTTGACAGTTGCCTTCCCCATTACCTACTATGAAAACATAAAAAAGTTTGTACACACTAAAAATTACACGACAGCAACAAATATAGCTGTGGTGTAATTTAAAAAGGGTAACAAACTTTTTACATTCGACACAAAACAACCAAGATGGTAACTTTACAAAGATTATATTTAAATCTCGAACTGGCTTAGCAAATAGAGCTGTTTAAAGTAAAAATAAACAAATGAAAATATTGGTGCGTGAAAAATTATTGTTGTTCGTTGAATCTGTGTTCGTCATTCATACTGGAATTTATAATAAATGGTTGAATTTTCACGCACTATTTGAGAAAAGTACTATACAAGCCTTGGCTGCAACCAGGCATTGATGCACTCATGTATATGTGCCTCGACTTTGCCTCGGCCTAAATTTTCATGGTATAAAATAACACATTTGCTATTTTAAATATCCAAAATCGAATGCAGCCGTGATTCTTGATTCCAGAGCCAAAGTTGTCGTTGAAGGTGAGAACAAAATCCATAAAACAAAGGTAAAAAGCCGAATCAAGTCCATATAACAAAGCCAGGTCGTAGTAAAAGAAATCGAAGAAATATCAAAGCACATCCACATTGAGCGTAATTGTGCGTTTGCACTGGTGAACCATTCATTTAGAAACTTGTTGAAATCTCTGTTTTCTGTCGATGTATCGACTCGCGTTGTTGTCACTGTCACGAAAAAATAATAAAATTAATTCGATATATCGATTACTGTTTTAAATAACATATCATTTATTTATTTTCTTATTCTTTTTTTACGAGTAAACATTAGTTTTTATTTTCATGTTTTTTTCAGTTAGTTTTTAATTACAATGCCAGTAAAGTCCCGTGGCTATGCCGTTGGGTTATTGTATTTGTTTATAAATCGATTCAAATCGATTGATTAATGATAATACTTAAAATATCATTTTTATGCTGACAATATTTTGCCAGCGTCAAAATCAAAAATCTTCTTGTTTTTTCAACTGAGTTACTTGTTTTTTAACTAATTGTTGTAGATTGTATCATTTGGAAGAAAGTAAATACATATTTTTTATGACCACATTAATGTATAAAGTATTTTTTCTCTAGTCTAATGTCCACTGAGGGCCTCAAATGGGCCTTTCACCACGTTCATTTCGATGCATGTCGCACATGAATCGTCGTCATCATTAGTTTCATCCTAAATTCGCCCATGAAACGGCGAATACGTAGCCGAGTACTAGGAGCCCATGAAGGTAGAATAGAAAACTTTTAACATTTTCAATGGGACGCGTTTCGCTCGCGCTGTAGCGAGTAGCTCACGAAATTCCAGTTTCCCGCAAAAACAATAAGTTTATGTTATATTTAACGCAAACGTCATATTTTCATGAAATGATCCTATTTTCGATCAACTAGAACTGAGAGATTTATAACTTTTAGTTCTCGAAATGAAATTATAAGGGAAAGTACTTCTTGAAAATACGACGAGCTCGTGGCTAAGTAATAACAGCCGCATGGATCGATCCATCAGGTTAAGCTGCGCTTGCCGGGGTTGGTCCGTGGATGGGTGACCATCTTTACATACCGAGACTCCTCCGTGCCTCGGAAAGCACGTTAAGCCGTTGGTCCCGGCTGTCATTCGTGGATCTTTGACAGTCGTTACGGGTCGTCAGAAGCCCGAAAGTCTGACAACCAGTCTTACCAAGGGGTATCGTATTACCCAGTAACTGGGTTGTGGAGGTCAGATAGGCAGTCGCTCCATGTAAAATACTGGTATTCAGCTGCATCCGGTTAGACTGGAAGCCGACCCCAATATAGTTGAGAAAAGGCTAGGCAGATGATGACTTCTTGAAAATACGACGAAATTGAAGATTTTAGTGATTATTATTTACTAAATAAATATATTTATTTTAATTGCGCGATTCTATGATTTCCAGTTAATGCGATAAGGCACATTTATCATGCGTTGACCCCGTTAAATACGTCCCCAACTTTGTTTTTTCTTTACCTATAACCCTTTACCGGTATTTGGATTTATTTGGAAGAGAAGAGAGGAAGACAAACAATGTCAGCTGAACGGCCACGTGGTAGCTAAACCAGGTACCACGTGGATAAAGCACCAATGCGCTCGGAAGTCAGCGCACAACTTAACTCTGTTACCAGGAGCCCATGAGGCATTAACAGGTTTCAATAAGAAAATTGCTATGTTCACAACGCTACATTCATTTGGTTACAATTTCGTGTAAGTACCCATTTTTAGTCTACTACATACATAATATTGTACGCCATCTTATTCTCTTTACTTGTTTAAATAAAATACGGCGTTTAATCTATACAGGGTGACTAATAATCTGATGTATTTCATCCAGGACGTGATAATGGGACGGGACCCATTTGCAATAATTAAGCACCCCTTATAGTCTAGGCCAAAATTCATGGAATTCAAGAAAACCCAAATTTCATGTATTTTTGAAACCCAGAATTCGTCACTAAATATTATCACTTTTCCCTAAACGCTCAAAAATGGCCTGCATTGGTATACCATTGAGTACCTAATACTTTAACAAACCTTTTGATGTAACCAAATTTTCTAAAACATCAAATATTCAAAAGTTAAGGGAAGAACTTTATTAACCATTTTCAAAAATCATCTACGTACATGAAGTTTAACACCAGTTATCTCAAAATTTTGCTAACGCAATAAGCGTGCAAATTACGAGGAAGACATCATTTAATTAGCTATCTAACGAGGTACAAAAATTAAATAAATATTTAGAGGTGCCGATAAAACAGTCGATAATGTTGGCAAAGCCCGAATTCGCAAAATTTGCAAGTTATATAGTTTCTTTTAAACGGCAGAAGTTGGTTTACAAATTGAAGATTGCGATTTCTATAAGGTTAA
The DNA here is from genome assembly GCA_947568875.1 of Fissipunctia ypsillon. Classification (NCBI taxonomy): domain Eukaryota; kingdom Metazoa; phylum Arthropoda; class Insecta; order Lepidoptera; family Noctuidae; genus Fissipunctia; species Fissipunctia ypsillon. The sequence continues at coordinate 30,884,112 of OX387643.1, forward strand.
TTTTTGTTTGTTATTTTTCGTGATTGTCGTGGGATAGTGCTGATACCGAATAAGATGAATATTCTGGATTTTAAGATAGCCGCTATTCCAAATAATAATAATATTGTAAATCAATTCTCATAGACATCAGTTTCATGCCGAATGCAAACTCGATATCCAAAATCCGTAAAAAAAAACGGAATCCTGAATTTCGTCACGTCCGTGCGTCCAGATGTCATACAGCCATTTTACTTGGAGACTATTAACACTATATCGATGAAAATTTGAAGGTAGGTGTATTCTTTGTACCGCTAAACAATGGAGTAGTGAAATTACGATAAACATAATTAGGGGTGGCATTCCCCATACCTGTAATGTAACCGAAGGATGACAAAAAAATATGAACATAAGCGCGTGGGGTAGATGTTGTTGGATCACATAATTTAAATGACACAGATATTTCTAAACGTCTTTGCTTTTTAACTCAAAAGTTTTTCAGAGATGGGATATTTTCGGTTACAACCGCAGAATTAACTTTGTTTTTAATAGTTTTTTCAAGAAATATAATTATAATATAATTTTATTTCAATTTCCAAGTATCGATTTCTGTCATTCGTCATATTGATTACTCGAGTCAACTGAAATGAAAAAATATCGTTTGGCATGATTATGCCAAACGATATTTTTTCAGAAAGCGATTGCTTTCGCACATCATTACAATAAAAAAAAAAAAATGGTCGGCGATTTTGAACACAAATTGAGTAGTGGTAATGAACCTGTGTTTGTATATCACTTTAAGATCTGGGCATTTTCTTGTTGTTTATAATATTTTAAATAATATTTGTCAGATTATAAATCGTATCTACAGCTGTGTGCGTAATATTTGTGAAAAGTAAAAATGTAAACACGCACGATTGATAGCGCGCCCCAATCAGTCGAAGTCGATACTCTTTGGCCCCAAACACCAGTGTAGCAGAGATGAGAAGACTAATGGATTTGAGTGGTAGAATACTGTACTATCGCGGACCTTTGCGTCGACCGTTCAATTAACAAAATACTTATCCCCCGCCCGCAAATAATTTTGGCGAATCACAGGGAATTCCCAAAACAATGTTTAGGAATTCCCTGAGGTTCCGTGGCGTGCGCTGCGTAAATAGTTGACTTTATTACTCTTGGGACGATTTTCTGTGACAATAAACAAATTAACAAAACAACACGTTTGTGCAATAGTTAAATCTGCACCCGCCACTAGACGGCTTATCCTTTTGTTCTATTATTCAGAAGAACCGGAGTAACCGACATAGCCTGCAGAGTAAGCAAACTGAAGTGGCAGTGGGCTGGCCATGTTTGTCGAACAACCGATGGCCGGTGGAGCAGACGAGTCCTGGAGTGGAGACCACGTATCGGCTAGCATAGTGTGGGGCGCCCCCCAGCTAGTTGGACCGACGGCCTTAAGAAGGTGGCTGGGACAGACTGGATGCGGAAGGCGAAGGACAGGGTGTTGTGGCGCAGCCTGGGAGAGGCCTGTGTCCAGCAGTGGACTGCGATAGGCTGAGTTGATTCAGAATTAACGCTGGTTTGGCGAAACAGATGTTTTGTATAACTTACAAATATTTTTTTTTACATAGCAGTTGGGGTTGCCTCATTAATTGAGCTAGAGCAGTTTATTTGGCTTCTCTCATCATTCTCCTACTGAAGCCACCTTGTGAAGGTCGCCACCTGGCAGGACACAAGGAAACAGGTTTGTTATTTATTAGCTAGTAACTCTTCTTGATTCATGTTGTGCTAGTGCTCCTGGCAGGCGTACCGTTTCTGTGGCAACAGATTCGCTGCGCGTCACCATGCCATCATGCGTTTTTATTTGTTTCACACATACGCTATTGCAGAGTATATTTTATTAGTATGCAGCAGAAAAATGTTTTCTGATATATTTTTGGAGCGTTGTAAACTATAGAATAAGAATAAGAAACATTTATTTGCAGAAAATACAGGTGTTACCAGTTGTAAAAAATGGTGGTTTAATGTACAGTCCATATTTTGCCTGTTTAGGGCATGAAAATCCTAATTTTACATTAATACCTAAGTAAGCACTTATTTTAATTAAGATATACAGAATATCCAGAAAAAATACCTATATTCTAATATAATTTTTAAAATTAAGGTAAATTTTAAGTTAACTACAATAAAATATATAGGTACACACAACAAAACTTAAGTAATAACATTTTTTCTTTTTATATATTGTCGTTGTATTTCTAGGAAAAGCGGATGGAATTTTATAGGTAGGACGATGTTATTTACTTAAATTATTGAAAATATGTTGTAGTGTTTGTGCACTACTACACTACTCTACATAAATCATTGAAACTTCGCCTATACTCGTAGTACAAAGTCACTACTTCTCAGTTATGCAATCCTGGTAGTTTAATATTACGGTAATAATGTGAAAGCCATAATGAGTATTATTACTTACGGTTCTAATAATATCCCATATTGGTTCCAATATATAGCTTCTGCCCGCGGCATCGCTCGCATGAAGCAATAATATTTTGTATATATTTTGTCATAATGGTCTACTTTGCTTAGGTACTGTTTATTTATTTAATCACTTACAACTATTCTTACAGGTATAACCTAATTCAATAGTAAAGCAAACTAATAACAACAACTTAACAACTTATTTTCTAAAACTTATTATCTTAATATGTTATCCTTGTGAATTCACTCAGTGTGCAAGCAAAAATGTCTATCTCCTCTGCTACAAGGTTTGGCTAGTTAACCTTTTTTATATAATTATTATGTATTTTAGTAGTAGTTAAATTGTAATAATGTATTGAATTGCATAACGGCCTGGCGTCCACAACCCCACGTCCAAGCGCGTATTTTGTTTACATGATTGTTATATAACATAAACATTTTATATAATACAACCCATGTGCCCACCTGATGGGCTTTCCTATTGGCAAAAATGATGAACTTTAATTTACTAATAACCCCTTTAAGAGGCCAGACGGAGTGACCATAATGCCTTGGAAGTTGGGTAGGCATTTGGTGTGGGATACAACCTGTGTCGACACCCGCGCGCCATCGCATCTTCCTAGCACGGCGGGCTGTGCTGGGGAGGCTGCTGCAGGTGCAGAAAACCTCAAACGGCGCAAATATAACATCCTTATTGGGAGCTATATGTTTGAGTCATTTTAGGTTGCAACACTAGGGCCCCAGTGCTCATCGAGTATTTCGGGACATCGCCAAGCGGTTGGTTGAATCTTCACGTGACCAGAGGGCTGGCCAATTTTTAGGTCAAAGAATCAGCATTACCATCCAACGTGGCAACGCTACCAGCCCTTCGGGCACTTTTCTCACTGACAGCGATACGGACGAATTTTTGATGCCCAATGAGCTCTTCCCTGTTTTTTTCTCCTGTACTTGTACATAATAATTAAATATAATAGGGGTTTAAATATATAATTGCCGTTTTAACGTTCTGGCCACTTTGAATTAAAATTAAACCTGCATAGTGTGAGATTCCAGAGTGAAACTTTTTTCACACGATAATTATAACATTCTAAATTTGAAAAATGTGCAACATTCGATTGTTTGACTTTCAATTGTTTTTTCATTCAGCTTTTAAAGTAAAGATGAATACATTGAAAATTAGAGTCATTTTTGAACACGAGTTCCGACGTGGAACTAACGCAGCAGAAACAGCTCGCAATATCAATGCTGTGTTTGGAGAGGATACGGCTAATGAACGCACCGTGCGTTTTTGGTTTATTCGCTTTCGTAGTGGAATCTTCGAATTGAAGAGTGAACCCCGATGAAGACCAGCCACTAAGGTAAAAAACTATGAATTGAAGCCGATCCGTATCAAACTATCAAGGAATTAGTGGCATTGTTTGATGTTAGCATACCCACAATATTATTAAATTACCATTACCTTACCTTACCATTTGCATCAAACCGGTAAGATAAAGAAGCTTGAAAAATCGGTGCCCTATGATTTGACTGATCTGCAGAGAGAAGCGTGCGTTGAAGCTTGCCTTACCTTGTGGAACCGGTACAGAAATGAAGATATTTTGGAGCGAATTGGGACGTGAGATGATAAGTGAATTCTTTACGATAATCGCAACCGAGCAACGCAATGGCTGACTCCAGATCAAAAGCCGCAACAATGCCATGAAACGAAGCTTACGCATAGAATAGTGATGGTAACTGTTTGGTGGTCTCTTCATGGTGTAATTCACTACAGCTTCCAGTCAAGCAACAACAGCAGATGTCTACTGTACAGAACTTCGAACAATGATGGCGAAACTCGCAGCGAGACAGACCCGACTCGTCATCCGGTCTTCACCACTATTGCTCCATGATAACGCAAGACCTCACACTGCTCAAGAAACCGTTTTAACGCTACGGGACTCACAATTATAAACCATCCGTTATCCTCCGTACTCGCCGGACTTGGCCCCAACCGGCTACCATTTTTTCCACGATTTGGACAATTTTTTAAATGGTAAAAACATTTCTACCCAGGAAGCAATACAAAATGCCTTCACACAGTTTGATGAGTCCAGGTCCCCAGAGTTCTACCGCAAAGGCATAAATGACCTTCCCATGAGATGGCAGAAATGTGTAGACAATGAGGGTAAATACTTTGATTAAATAAATATATTTTACCTTAGGAAAAAATGTTTGAATTTTTCAGTACAAAACGGCAATTTCATATTTAAACCCCTAATATTTTAGTTGTAGATTGTAAGATTTGGGTATATTACAATAAATAAATAGCTTCAAAACCTTCAAAAGTCCTTGCTTTGTGCTTGCTTTCGCTCTATGATTCTACGAGTAACTCTTGTGAAAAAATTCATGCTTTTAGAGCCAGCGGTTTAGGCTGTGCGTTGTCTGTCAGTGAATTTAAGATGTTTATTAAGTACTTAGATTTTTAGTAAAATTTCATTGTTGCTGACTCACAAAATAACTCAAAAATGCTCAATAAATAATATAGTAACAATACTCAATAAAAACTTGTGCAACTTGATTGAACAAGTTCTTATTCGACAAAAAGTAAGTCATTTTTTTTCATGCTTGTTTTATTTCTGTCTCAAAAATGAGCAAACAATGCTTCTATCTTTTATTTAGACTAGAGACTGCCATTCAACACAGCATTCAACTTTTAAATGCGGGAAATTATCCGAATTTGCCTGTTTTAGAATCAATTTTTAAATAGTCTAGTGTATTTAGGTCCTGAAAATAATCTATCAGATATATCCTTGTTTTAGGGAAATTAACGATTCAAAACACAATAAATTGTATTTTTCTCGATGAAATTATCCGAAACAGGGTCGAATTCAAAAGCATTTTTCGTTTTATTTCCTAAAGAAAAAAACACAAAATAATATGAAAATAGCATGTACCAGGAAGTAATTCGTATTTTAACGGCAGGGTTTTAGAGTTTTAAAATAAACCCAAAAATAGTAAATCGGGTTAAATCGGCTCGCGCTCTGAGTCTTGCGGGATGTCTTAGAGAGTGGAGCTGTGTCAATTTTTTTTAATTCGCTCTCTTGACGTTTAAAAAAAATCAACTAAAAGAAGAACACGTAAAAAATATCTCGTAATTATATTATTATACATAGGTACCAAAAATGAAAGGTTTTCTATAAAACTCTATATTCTGCTGAAGAAGCAGTTCCTCCCTCTTACCAATCACACAATGACGTTTCCCTTTTACAAGAATTACCTCAGACTTCACCCCAGATTTCTAGTTTAGAAGTCCATTCCAGCCAGGATCGCAGGCTGTTCGAAAGATTTACCGTGGCCGCTGGGCCAGGCAACTGAAGGAACACGGATCGGTTTTAGTCAGTAAAAGTCTGACACGCCCTCCCGCTCCGCCCAGAGCGGGAGAAGTCATAATTTCCCATCCAAAAAATAAAAAAAGGTTTAGAAGTCCATTGCGTGGTTGCCAAGTCAATCCGAAAAAAGGTTGACCAACCTGCGTTCAGCCGACAATATTGCTATTTTTAGCCTCGGCAGTTGATTGAAGCGAAATACTAAGTGACTTAAACAAGGCGAGCCTCGAGATTGGATGGAGATGGAACATGTCAAATATCAAACTCATGACAAACAGCGTCCAACGCAAACTGTATGTAGAGGGTGTGGAGGTTGCAGATGTTCTTGAACACATCTACCTCGGCCAAATAGTCTCTTTCACAAATCGCCGATGTCACCCAAAAAGCAGCCAAGCATAAGTGGGACTCTATGTGAAAGTGTGACTGGGAAATCTACCACCATGTGGGTCCCAGAAAACGTCCGTCGAAGTCGAAACAGACCCAGGAGAAGATGGCGAGACGAGCTTGACGCCTACATACAGGATTGATCCATACTAGCTCAAGACAGAGAGGAGTGGAAAGGAGAAAGGGAGGCCTTAGCCTTGCAGTGGCACAACACAGGCTAAAAATTAATAAATAAATCCATACTTAATATATAATACTACACATAATATGTGTGTACAGTATATTATACTGTATATGTGGGTGTACTATAATAGGTACACCTCTGCCTAACCTTTCGGGGAAACAAGGCGATGTTATGATGTTATGTAATATATAATATTACATTACAAATTCGAATGTAACTCTGTCTATCTTTCTGTCTGTATGTTACCTTTTCACGCCTAAACCACAGGACGGATTTCGATAAAATTTGGTAAGGTGATAGATAGCATACTGGGGAAGGACATAGGTTACTTTTTATCTCAAAAATAATCCTACAGGGGGCGATATAGAGGATGAAAATTTGTATGGGAAACCCAGCATTTCTTAAGTTAGGGATAGGAAAATTGAAATTTATGCTTTTGGTAGGAAATAAAGAATTACATGGTTCAGCGTTTTTGAAAAATCATCCCCTAAGGGGGTAAAATAGGGGTTGATTTTAAAAATCACAAATAATATTAATAATTTTGTGTACCTCTTTTTAAGGGATTGGAAATTTAGTCATAGTTCGTATCTTGACTTCTTGAGGTAACATCTCTCAGGGAGGTTGTTATATTTGCCCCGTTTGAGGTTTTATACACCTGCAGCAGCCGCCTCAGCACAGCCCGCCGTGCTAGGAAGATGGGATGGCGCGAGAGTGTTGACACAGGTTGCATCCCACACCAAAGGCCTACCCAACTTCCAAGTCATTATGGTCATTCCGTCTGGCCTCTTTCCATCATCGCGTGGCTAGCCATTGGGTTCTAAAATAGCTGGCAAGAGCCCGACGGATGATGTCATTAATGCTAGCGTGCCGTGCCAACCGACCAGCGCTCTTGCTGCAAGAAAGGCCATAGTGTCCGAGGCGGTCGACTGCTTCACCGCACTGACAGCGATGAGGGGCCCCACAAGGAGCGCCAAGACGCAGGCTTGTAGCGGACCGGAAAGTGGTGTCACACAGCATAGTGCCTATGTTGGGTGACGGTAGCGTCTGAAGTCAGAGGCCCGACTCCCATTCTCCCACAGCCAGCACGCGGGCACGCTCAGCAGTATTGGTGGACGTATTAATGAGGTTATTTCGTACCAACCTGCAGAGCGGCTCATCCCACTGTCTCTGGAAAGACGGGTTCTCGGGCTGCACCGTATCCGGACAAGCCACCTTCCAGGTGTTTATCGCATCGGTCAAACACGGCACTTCAGAGTCAACCTGTGAGGGGGCTATGATTTTGGCGGTTAACTTTTCGGTGCTGTGGACCGAAGACAGGAACGCCAGTAAGCTTACACTGGAAATTTTGCGGACGCCGAGCCCACCAAAACGAATGGGTAGTGTGGCTAGCCCTGAAATATGATGATTGTTGAAGATGTTGGAAAAATCATACCGACTGGGAACTTTCTGGCGTGCACAGCGTAAACCAATAGAGTATTACGGAACATAGGGTACTTTTAATCCCGGTAGTGCGTTCCCGTGGGATATTTTCCGACACCCGCGCGGGCGAAGCCGCGGGCAAAAGTTACTATGTTATAATTTAAATTCATAATATTCTTTTCGAAAATGTGATTATTTCTATGCGGTATGATGAAGTTTAATTGTCATCTAGTGTTAGACTCATTATAAATTATTATTGTTTATATAAACCTACTTAGAGAAATAAATCATTTATTATCGATAAAATTATAGTCGAGTGCGAGTCGTATATAATTTTTTATCGTCGTCTGTCTTCGCTACTATCAATATATAATGTGTCGTCCTGGAGCTAGACCACCACCTCTTAAAGCAGTATTATTTTAATCTTACTTGAGTGTGGGAAAGAGATGGAGCTAGACGTCTTGTATAGCTTCATCTCTTTCTCACACAGAAGTTACATTAAAATAATACTGCTTTAAGAGGTGGTGGTTGGCCCTAAGGTCGGATAAATAATACACACATCAAAAGTGTCTATGGATTGAGCACGTTTTTGCTAGTTACTAAAATTGTCATTTGAGCCAAAAAAAAATGATCAGAGCCGTGGGAATGTTGGAAGCTGGTTCACGGCAATGCGCTCTGGCAATCGCTCTGGGCACTACGCACTACGTTCGTTCTCGACAGATAAAGGGTTTTCCAATAGGGACGGGTCGATGTTGACAGTCTGTGGCAGCCATACTATTTTGGTGGGATCTGTAAAATCTGTTGCATATTATGCAGTCAGTGATGCCAAATCACCATGGCAAGTTACACTGTTGAGCAGCATGTGCAAATGATAAAACTTTATTATCAAAATGAGTGTTCGTTAGTGCAAACGTTGCGCGCATTGCGCCCATTTTACGGCAGACGCGGTGGCCCTTCAAAGTCCACTCTCCAACGATTGGTAACTAAATTTGAGACGACCGGTTCGGTAAACAACCAACCAACACCTTTACGCCAAAGGAACGCCAGATCGGCCGAGAACATCGCCGCTGTACGTGAGAGTGTTCAGGAGACTCCGAGGCAGTCGATTTCTCGCCGTGCTCAAGAACTCGGCCTTTCGCAAACCTCAACTTGGAGAATTTTGCGTCGGGACTTGGGTCTGCATCCGTACAAGATCCAACTGACCCAAGAGCTCAAAGTTAATGACCATAGACAACGCCGTGTGTTCGCTGAATGGGCATCCGAACGCTTGGAAGAGGACCCCGATTTTGGCCGAAAAATAATCTTTAGCGACGAGGCACATTTTTGGATGAATGGTTTTGTTAATAAGCAAAATTGCCGTATATGGGATGACCACAACCCACATGAGGTTCACCAGGTGGCAATGCATCCACAAAAAGTTACTGTTTGGTGCGGATTTTGGTGTGGCGGCGTCATTGGTCCGTACTTCTTCGAAAACGACGTTGGCGAGGCCATCACCGTCAACGGCGAGCGCTACAAATCAATGATAAACAATTTCTTTTGGCTTGAATTGAACAATATGGACGTGAACGACATGTGGTTCCAGCAAGATGGCGCTACTTGCCACACAGCGAACGACACAATCGACATTCTGCATGAACGGTTTGAGGGTAGAGTTATCTCTCGCAGAGGTGACGTGAATTGGCCACCAATATCGTGTGATTTGACTCCGCTAGACTTTTTCTTGTAGGGTTTTCTGAAGTCGCAGGTGTATGCCAATAAACCACATTCGACCGTTGCCCTGAAAGCCAACATAACGCAGGCCATCGCCCGGATTCAGCCGGATCTATGCAGCAGAGTCATTAAAAATTGGACCTCTCGGATTCGTGCCACCATACGAAGCCGCGGCGGACATTTGAACGATGTCATATTCCATCCATAATGGCATAAATGGGCCTTTTAAATAAAAAATAAATTTCGTTAATATCTCACACACATCTTGTTTTATTCAATTTTAACATCGACCCGTCCTTGTTGAAAGACCCTTAGTTCAGCCTTCTACCCTAAAAAATATTCGTGGTTATTCTTATTTTTGATACTACTTTGTGCGAATACATGTTTCCACGTTGTTTTGTTACTGCATAACCATACTTATAAATGCGAATGAATGATGTGTGAAAGTAATTCTATGTCTGTTTATTACATTTCCACGCAGATTTCGGCCGTAAAGACGTGAAACAGGCAAAAGCTAGTTGTGTATTGCCTTTGTTTAATTTAAATTAGTTGATTGTTACAACGCAGCACATTAGCCGATACCGACACCGACCCGACGCCGAGACAATATCGGCGGGCAGATAATCGCATACGTTTAGTACGTACTAAACGCTTTTACATCGTGTTGTTATTGTCACCTATATTGTCGCAGACAGCGACCGACACCGATATCGGTACGATATTTACCGGAAGACACAGTGCGAGGCGAGAGTAGCGGGCATTCTTTCACTTGAACACACTTTTACGCACTGCCGACTTCGAGACGTTGATACTTAGTACTGTAGTCGTTTGGTGCGTCGCGCTGGTCATCAATATTTACCAATATCATCAGGCCGGTAATAGTTATATCGGTATCGAATCGAAGTTGGTATATCGGTGTCGGGTTGGTGTCGTTATCGCATAATGTGATAACGCCCTAGGACATTTTAAGTAATAATTTTAGTTCACTACACTGCAGGGGGCCAACCACCACCTCTTAAAGCAGTATTATTTTAATATTACTTCAGTGTGAGAAAGAGATGGAACTATACAGGACGTCTAGCTCCATCTCTTTCCCACACTGAAGTAAGATTACAGTAATATTGCTTTAAGAGGTGGTGGTCTAGCTCCTGGTACCATAAAACGTAAACCTAAAGAACAAATCGAACCTAAGAAAAATAACTGCAAATATTTTATACTGGCATAGATTTTCCGCAAAATAGTCGGCGGCGCATCGTAAATAAATACGTCGCGCTACATTTGGGGGAGGCGGAGGTAGTGTTTCAAAGGCCTAGGCCCGGATAACCTTGCCTTAACTGCATGGAAATCTACTGTAATAATAAAGTACATATATATCGATGAATAATATAATTTAAATCGTGTTATAAAACGGGTAAAAGCAAAACTCAGTTCAATTCTTTCTTTCATGATAACGTACAGTCTACCATGATGATAACTTAAACAATAAAGTTCATAAGCCGATCCCGATGTCAGCTCGGCGTGATTACACACACACAACATAAGTGCTTCAACAAAATAATTACGTGTAATACAGCAATCGTATGTTGCACACACATATATATGATTGTGAGTGATGCATTTCCTCCTTGATACTGCTGTCGCATACTCTCTCGCAAATTTTTCATATATCTGTCGCACGAGTGCATACAGGTGAATATTCCGCGTTAAGATGTGTGAATACTACGCGTCCAGAGGGAACATGAGGACTATTTCCTAGTATTCATCGGATCCTGGTTAACTGAATCTATTTATAGATTTGACTTGCATGAGGCAGGAAACCTTTAGAAAATTAATTGCAAAAAGGTAGATTCTCTAGAAAAAAAAACCGTCTTCCCAAAAAAAAAACACTACAAAGTGAAAAATTACTTTGATTTCGGTAGTCGGTGTACGTCCATGTTTGGGTCACAGAAATTCAAATGTGCACCAAACAATTTAAATGGTTCATTAGATTCGGAATAAATTGGCTGTGACAGACGGACAGACAGACAGACACACGAGTGATCCTATAAGGGTTCCTTTTTATCCTTTTGAGGCATGGAACCCTAGAAAATCGACCATTTAAATTATAAATAACGAACTAACTTATATACTAATTATAAATAAATAAATTTGGCGGAAATTATAAATTGGTAACTTTTTTTAAGTTTATTACGATTAATAGACGTTACAAAACAACTAAACTATCTCCTTTAGTATACTTTAAAAATGGACCATTTTGTAGCGAAAATAAAAGAAGAAACACTTTTCATCACTTTGATATACGCATAGTTTTATTTTTTTTAATTTAAAAAATAATAAAAAATACAATAGATAAAAAGTAAAAAGGAATAACTCGAATAAGTAATAATAAAGTTGCTCGTTGGTTTTATAATTATATGATCACGAGAAAACTTAGGTCTTTCTGGGTAAAATACACGAATTTCGTTAACGACCTATCCAATCGATTGCAATCGCTTATTTAGGGTTCGCTTACGTGATTTACGGTTTAGGAAATTGAAATTAGCTAAGCTAACTCGTGTTTGACATGGTCGTAAATTATGAGAAAATGGTCTTCGAATAATATTAGGTTGGGGAAAAAGTCTTTTCGCATTATATTATGTATGTACTTGTAATAAAATCTCTTTGGCTGTACTATTTGTATCTGGCTGGTTCTGGTATCATTGAAAGTTTAAATTTTAAAGAACATAATTCCAAATTCAAATTAGGAAAACGTGTGATTTTCATTTGTTTTTCGTACTGTCAAGATGAGTGAATCTAATGAAGAAATTCGATACATTTTAAAATTTTACTACAAAAAAGGTAAAAATGCAACGCGAGCCGCGAAAAAAAATTGCGATGTTTATGGACCTGGTGCAGTGTCTGTGAGAGGAGCACAAATTTGGTTTAAGCGTTTTCAATCCGGAAATTTTGATGTCAAAGATGCACGTTGCTCTGGTCGCCCTATTACGGATAAAATGGATGCCATTTTTGAAAAAGTGGAGCAAGATCGGCATATCAGTAGTTACGACGTAGCTGAAGAACTGGGAATTGACCACAAAACAGTTTTGGCGCATTTGAAAAAAACTGGGTACACAAAAAAGCTCGATATTTGGGTACCTCACGAGCTCACTGAAAGAAACCTAATGAACCGTGTACTCATTTGTGATTCTTTATTACGACGTAATGAAACCGAACCATTTTTAAAAAAGCTGATAACTGGTGATGAAAAGTGGATCACGTACGACAAAAACGTGCGAAAAAGGTCGTGGTCAAAGGCCGGTCAGGCTTCACAGACTGTGGCGAAACCCGGGTTAACTCGCAACAAGGTGATGCTGTGTGTGTGGTGGGATTGGAAGGTTCTGAACTCTACTGCGAACAACTTATGAGATTAAAGCAAGAAGTTGAGAGAAAGCGACCGGAATTAATCAACAGAAGGGGTGTGGTTTTTCATCATGATAACGCTAGACCTCACACATCTTTAGCCACTCAGTAAAAATTAAGAGAGTTTGGCTGGGAGGTGTTAATGCATCCGCCGTATAGTCCTGACCTTGCACCTTCAGATTTCCACCTGTTTCGGTCTCTTCAGAATTCTTTAGGCAGTGTCAGGTTAACATCACGAGAGGACTGCCAAAACCACTTGTCGCGGTATTTTGATCAGAAGTCCCAAAATTTCTATAGCAAAGGGATCATGTCCCTACCTACAAGATGGCAAAAAGTTATCGAACAAAATGGTACCTACATACTTTAGTTAAATGTGAATAAACTATATTAAAAAATGTTTTGAATTTTCTTATAAAATGCGAAGAAACTTTTTCCCCTACCTGTTTGCAGTGAAGATATTTCTAACTACATCACTTAGAGTATAGAAAAAAGGTATCCTTGTCTTGAAAATCCGCAAGTAATCAATCTCCCATTGAAATTTTGCCCACAAGAGGTGATGCTGTAGTAGCCTTCGCAGTAGGTTGACCCGAATGGTTCGAGTTAGCCCACAGCCTCAAGAGGAGTTATCAGGACCCAAACTTGGAGGCCGAAAGACGACCTGTTCTACCTGATTTATCCTAAAACAAATGAATTAGGGTTAGAGCAGCGATATCATACTGAACTTTCGATAGAGAAAAAGGATTAAGAGATACATACCAGGTAAGTAAAAATAAAATTAGGTTTGTTCTCGTCCTAAAACATGGAAATTCAAGCTTAATAGTTCTTCTTATGACAAAAAATCGGTGTAGTTATGCATCTTTTAGAAGTTAAATATAAGGAAAGAAGTCCGAAAATTACCATGTTTTTCGAGCACCACGCAGTTAACACAGGTCTTTCGAAGCTGCAAACTTGGTTTTACACTTGGTTTTGTTTTGGAACAACAACCCAAAAAATGGATGCAGAGCAATTTTTTGCGACCTAACGCAATTTTTGTGTCTACGGTGACTGACCTAAGAAACATTCAAATCATTTTAGTATGTTTATTTTTTTAGTTTTTGTTTGTATTTGCTGTTTAGTTTTGTATGTTTGTTTTTTGTCTATGTAAGAACAATAAATTACATAACACTTATCTTAAGCCACAAGTTTCTGCTAAAATAAGTGGTATAGGCAAAATTACAAGTGAGAAAGCTTTGTATGGTCCTTGTTATAGCGTCGCTGCGATGGATGGAATCAAAATCGATGCCGTTGCCATGAAACGCCAGGATAACAGAAGGATGCGAGGGTGCATTCAGTGTGACGTATTCAATATTAAGGTATGCGTCTGGATCCCGGTCGCTATTTAAAGTGTGTCGTCACTAGGAGGTCACCCAACATGGAGTTTCGTACATTCAACTGCTTCCGCTGCAGTGTGCAACACGCGTTTACTTGTAGTGCTAGGAATATCACTTTTATGAATTACTCGTTGAAATAAACAAAATCCCTCAACATTAGAATAAAATTTACGAAAGGATTTGTAAGTATTTATGGTCAAAAATGCATAAAAATAAAATTTATTAAAATAGGATAAAAGCAAACCGGGGAAAGTATGGACATGCAAAAATAACAGGATAATAATCTTGAAGAACACCATCCTCGTTTGTATAGATAGGTATGGGTCCTGATGCTGATAGCTACGTCCAACCATCCGAGCAGCTGCTAAGCCGTTGGTTCTGGATAGGGACATTCGAATTTTTCTGTAAACAAAATACTTTCCTAAGGTAAGAGATAAATAGAGCAAAAACCCCCTTTCACAGGCACCGGCTGAGCGTGGAACGTTGGCAGATTTATGTGCATAAGCCGGGTGAATTTTGGCCGGTCTGTGAGAGTTTTTTATAAGGAGCCATGCACTTTGCACCAGCGGACAGCCTGAACGTTTGAAAATGGGCTAGGAGTGATGCATGTAAACTTGAATAACAATCCTATCCCAGAGACCATTTAGCAAAGCGTAACATTTTCTTGCTTTGTTCAACGTGCGAGCAGTGAGCTGGCTGTAAAATAAAAACTTTAAAGTGCAAGGGCTAGTTTGGCTTAACATCTATCATATTGAACTAAATACAGAAGAAGGCATAATCTTTGGAAAATTGGAAAAGTACGGCTTGAACTTTCAGTCTTGTTCTTCTAGAACAACCACATCACGTTTGCAAAATGCAACGTGAACTGCTGTTTAATGCGCTTGCGTGAAAAGCGCAGACCAGACAAATATGGCGCTCAGCATTAGGAGCACATGACGCATCAAGGCGTTCATATTGCAATCAATGGTCAAGGTCAAAGTCTATCGAGACCTGCCAATCTATTCTGTAAAAGTGAAGTGAGCTTGAAGTGCTGTCAGCAGTGTCAAACCCTAGCATTAAGTGGAATGACAGCTCACGTCAAACTCACTTCAGCTAACTTTTCCAAGTGAGATTAAAAAAAAAAAAAAATATAAAAAAAAACAACCGACTTCCAAGAAAAAAAAACAATACAAAGTGAAAAATAACTTTAATTTCGGAAGTCGGTCTTTGGTTTAGTATTATATTTTTTTGCTACCGACTTTAGAAATAAAATTTATTTTTCACTTTGTAGTGATTTTTTTATGCAAGTCAATTGTTTTTTTTTTTGAATAAGTTTGTATTTTCCACTTTTTAGTCGCGCTACCTACCCCATCCAAATTATACCACTACTTGCTAAGTAAATAACAGTGACAGGAAGTTAATATAACATTATCAATCAATCCGCCTAGCCGTTTCCCAACTATGTTGGGGTCGGCTTCCAGTCTACCCGGATGCAGCTAAATACCAGTATTGGAGCGACTGCCTATCTGACCCGCACAGTCCAGTAGCTGGGTATCATCATCATCAATATGCACTAAATGGAAAAAAATACGTATTATTGAAGCTAACTCAAAAACCACTCATCAGAATTTGACGCGATCACAGGAGTATGTGTACCGTTTCAAATAAAAACTTTGCAAAAAGGCAAATACATATATTAGGTTGGGGAAAAACTCTTTTCGCATTATAGTATGTTTATACTTGTAATAAAATCTCTTTGGCTATACTATTTGTATCTAGCTGGTTTTGGTATCATTGAAAGTTTAAATTTTAAAGAACATAATTCCAAATTCAAATTAGGAAAATGTGTGATTTTCATTTGTTTTTCGTACTGTCAAGATGAGTGAATCTAATGAAGAAATTCGATACATTTTAAAATTTTACTACAAAAAAGGTAAAAATGCAACGCAAGCCGCGAAAAAAATTTGCGATGTTTATGGACCTGGTGCAGTGTCTGTGAGAGTAGCACAAATTTGGTTCAAGCGTTTTCAATCCGGAAATTTTGATGTCAAAGATGCACGTCGCTCTGGTCGCCCTATTATGGATAAAATGGATGCCATTTTTGAAAAAGTGGAGCAAGATATCAGTAGTTACGACATAGCTGAAGAACTAGGAATTGACCACAAAATAGTTTTAGCGCATTTGAAAAAAAACTGGGTACACAAAAAAGCTCGATATTTGGGTACCTCACGAGCTCACTGAAAGAAACCTAATGGACCGTGTACTTATTTGTGATTCTTTATTACGACGTAATGAAACCGAACCATTTTTAAAGAAGCTGATAACTGGTGATGAAAAGTGGATCACGTACGACAAGAACGTGCGAAAAAGGTCGTGGTCAAAGGCCGGTCAGGCTTCACAGACTGTGGCGAAACCCGGGTTAACTCGCAACAAGGTGATGCTGTGTGTGTGGTGGGATTGGAAGGGCATTATTCATTATGAGCTGTTACCACCAGGCAGGATCATCGATTCTGAACTTTACTGCGAACAACTGATGAGATTAAAGCAAGAAGTTGAGAGAAAGCGGCCGGAATTAATCAACAGAAGGGGTGTGGTTTTTCATCATGATAACGCTAGACCTTACACATCTTTAGCCACTCAGCAAAAATTAAGAGAGTTTGGCTGGGAGGTGTTAATGCATCCGCCGTATAGTCCTGACCTTGCACCTTCAGATTTCCACCAGTTTCGGTCTCTTCAGAATTCTTTAGGCAGTGTCAGGTTAACATCACGAGAGGACTGCCAAAACCACTTGTCGCGGTATTTTGATCAGAAGTCCCAAAAATTCAATAGCAATGGGATCATGTCCCTACCTACAAGATGGCAAAAAGTTATCGAACAAAATGGTACCTACATACTTTAGTTAAATGTGAATAAACTATATTAAAAAATGTTTTGAATTTTCTTAAAAAATGCGAAGAAACTTTTTCCCCTACCTATTATGTCGCACTAAGTCGTGTCAGAATCAGAAGACGTAGGTTTATCAGGTTTGGACCCCACCATCGCCACCAAATTATTAAATCAGCCACTCGACAACAGATCGTTGACGAAATCCGTCTTCTGACAATCAAGGCCACACATAACATACGACTCAAGTAGCGCAATTTGAAGCATATTACCATTAAAATCATTTATAGCCAGAGTGCATCTCATGACAATTCCAATAAGCCCAAACACGGCTAGGTTACATTGTTTTATTACGGAGGTCTGGTGTCTACCTTCCGGCTTCATCATCAGATCAGATCGGTGGTATCATTTTCATCAGAACCATTTATTTAAATTTGCTTCATTATAGTCGCTTAACTATCTTAATCCAGAAATCTTATCGCCACCCGTGAAATACTTATCATTGTGGAGTTCCCGTAGCCATCTGTGGTCTTCGTGGTCAGTTCCACTTCACCAAAAGATACTTTCTAAATGCATGACTTGTTGATGAAAATAATAAAATCGCTATGTGTTGGCCTATAATATTTGAGGAGTTCCCTCAATTCCTCATGGATCCTATCATCAGAACTGAATTTTGATCAAAATGGAACCAATCTGGAAGTATGTCCTTTCAAATAAAAAAGTACTTTTCTAAATCAGTTTATAAATGACGGAGTACTGAGCAAACACTGTAACAAACATGAAAAAGAAACTTACAATCGAATCGATAAACACCTCCTTTTTTTGAAGTCGGTTAAAAATAGACCGATAATTAAGTATAGATAATCTAATTTAAAAATACCCGCCCTTCCACTGTTTACTACGCAGTTACGTCAATTGTTTGTATAGAAAAAAATTAAGTA
Source organism: Fissipunctia ypsillon (assembly GCA_947568875.1). Taxonomy (NCBI): domain Eukaryota; kingdom Metazoa; phylum Arthropoda; class Insecta; order Lepidoptera; family Noctuidae; genus Fissipunctia; species Fissipunctia ypsillon. The sequence goes on from OX387643.1 coordinate 30,902,206, forward strand.
AGTATATACCGAGTTAATTTATAATTTCTCGAAGAGTTTATTTTATGGACTTAAAGTTCGACTGTCAAGTTCTTAACACTAGTTGGTCAAGTCTTAATCCATCGATTAAGACTGACTCGTTGACGAAGAGTGCGTTGAAAAATACCCACTAACTTTTAGTGGGTATTTTTCTAAGTATTGTTCGTATAAGACTGCAATTAAAAGACACCCTGAGTACCTGAAACGTTCAGGTCAATGCAAGTATGTGTGTGATAGAAGATGACTCGTACAAGAATGGAAGAACATCCTTGTATTCGTATACTCCTAGTGGTGCTCGATACGTAAAATGTGTTCACAGTGCAATGCCTGCTTGAACGTAGGAGTTGTGCAGAACGAATTTTGTGCCAAGAAAATAGGCCACTCGTCTTTTAAAAATTGTTAATTAATTAACAGTATTTAAATACATGGTAACAATTATTTGGGTGATGTTAATTCCATGCTTCCAGCGGGCTTTCAGTATGAAATACCAGGTAAAAAATGAAAGCTCGCTCGTGCACTGTTGAGTGTCTTATATATTAAGGTGTCGTGATGATTAATCAAAAATTAAAATAAAACAATAAAAATATCTTCGACTAAAGCTACGGTTTCCCAGTAACGGCTGTCATTAAGATGATGGCAGCGGCAAAGATTTAAATCGTTAGATTCGCCGTACAGCGTCAAAAGATAACCGCATTTTTGTTTCGTTTTGACACCTCTGACACACAATAACGCAGTGACTTGATTGTTATGGAAACACTATTGAATAATGCGTGAGCTTGCATTCTTCTCAGCATGGACACTTTTTGCGTGAGGCAAATCTAGCGATTTAAATCTTTGGGCAGCGGGGTTTGGTTCAACGGTGTCAAAAACGCTCTCTAGGAAAACATACCAACTTACTTTCATAAATAATGTTTAAGAACCTTAGTTCTTACTATATTGCCAAAAGATGAGATAGGGAAAAGTGTCTATCATTGGTAAAAGAGCAGGAAATTACTGATTTTTTTTTTCTTTGCAGAGCTTTCTCGTAAAATTGTCTTATATTATTATATTTGGGGAAATAAATAAACCAAGATACAGTATGGCCAGTTTATGTGTATCGAGGGCTCAGGAAAAAAAAGCTGGAATTTAAGCATTTTACATTTTGACAAATCAACGATACCCATTGTGTTTCTGCATAACATAGCGAATGACTTGTTGCGCAGCAAGATGCGCGAAAGAGGTAACAGCACAAGGAGTCCAGAAACGCTGTGAAATGAAAACCACGTGCTTCTAGCACCTGTCTATACATACAGTGCAGGCTTGAATCAACGGAGTGAATGCTCCGCATGCACTGCTCAGAAACGCGCTTGCGTAAATCTGCACTCAAATATGCTGCAAGCTAGGAGTCCAGGAAGCGCAAGAGCTGAAAACGCGAAAGCAATGGGTACTGATGAAATTTTTGTGTAGGTATGACAATTTATGAATCCAGTTTTAATTTATATTGAATACTGATAGTCTCCAAGGTATCGGTAAGATTAAAAAAAAAACTTAAATCCCTATTCTTCTTCTTTATTATAATTGGTATTTCTCTAGAGGGGCTTGTGGCTAAGTTATAACAGCCGCACGGGTAGATCGATCAGGTAATTAAGCTACGCTTGCCGTGGTTGGTCCCTGGATGGGTGACCATCTTTACATACCAAGACCCCTCCGTGTCTCGGAAAGCACGTTAAGCTGTTGGTCCTGGCCATTTCTTATATCCTATGGTCCCTGCTGTCACGTATGGATTTTTGACAGTCATTACGCATCGTCAGAAGCCTGAAAATCTGACAACCAGTCTTACTAAGGGGTATCGTATTACCCAGTAACTGGATTGTGGAGGTCAGATAGGCAGTGGCTTCATGTAAAATACTGGTATTCAACTGCCTCTGGTTTGACTGGACGCCGACCCCAACATCTTTGGGAAAAAGGCTACCAGACGATGATGATGATGAATTGATACTTCTTTAAAAGTATCTAATAAGAGACATCGCTTTTTGAATAAACCATTGGATATAAAAGAAGTGACAAGCTGCATAGGTACTTATATCTTAACTAATACAAGTCAATTTAATTATTTTATAATTTTTAGTGCGTGACAAAAGTGTGTTTTTAGTTTTTTTAAAACTACGAGTACATATTTTTATTTTTTTAGTCTAGTATATTCTTCATTTAATTAAAAACTTTAAAGTCAACGAAGTTATGACTTGACCAGATTAATAGTAGCCACTAAAGTGTTCCGCTACCCACCTCCTGTCTCCATTATTCAGACCCTCAACACTAAGTTCATTATATTGGACATAAAACGAATTGTATGACCTGAAACTCGAAGGGTTTACTAATAGCCACAGAAGAGTTCCAGTATCCACCTCTTGGCTCCATCTACAGACAGAATCATATCAGCCCAAATTCGAGGGGTTTACTACGTAGCCACTGAAGAATTCCACTATCCACCTTCTGGCTCCATCATCAGACCCTCGTTACCAAGCCCAATCTATTGGCCTCGTCAAAACGAAACATATGAGCCCAAATGCGAGGGGTTTACTAGTAGCTACTGAAGAGTTCCACTTCCACCTCCTGGCTCCATTATCAGACCCTCGTTACCAAGCTCGGTCTATTGGACTCATTCAAAACGAATCATATGAGCCCAAACTCGAAGGGTTTACTAGTAGCCACTGAAGAGTTTTACTATCCACCTCCTGGCTCCATCATCAGATCAGCTCTAAGATACCAAATTATAGTATATAATTGTCCTCCGAACTACATAATTATACATACAAAGTTTCATTTCGATACGGCAATTATATTATCACAGTATTATTTCATGAAGTTCAAGTTCAACGGTAGAAAAACAATTTTTGCGTTGATTTCAAGTGGGGGGTAGACAGAAACAATGAAGTGCTTGAAAAAACACATATTGCACAAATTCTGTCACTTGTGTTCTCCATTTTGTTTTTGTTACGCGTCATTTTCTGTCACAGTTTTGTAGGATTTCGGTGTTATTAAATAATTACGTAGGTATACTAAAGCATCTCCAAGTTTTGTCAAGTCGTAAAAACGATGCGAAGCAGTGCAGCAGAAGCGAGTCACTAGTTTCAATAAATAATTTCATTTTATAAGTAGTACGAATGGAAATGTCCCTTTATAGGTATCGTGCACATACACACACCTACCTAAATCACGGGCCGTGTTTGTTATGTAGGTCCAAACTAAGCCTGTCAATGATAAAAAAAAGTTTTGTTTCCGATGTTACTGGGATCCCATAAGCACGGAAGTTATGGTTTGATTACGATGTCACGATACGTGATGCCCTAGAAGCATGACGTATCATGACGTCACAGATCGATCGAACCCAATAAGTGACTGGTATGAGTGCAGCTGCACACCTGCAAGACTTACCGACATGACACCCTAACACCCTAACACACACATACACAAGCACAACCCCCACTGACTTGTCTGCGGAGTGGCAGGATTTGGAACTAACATGTTAGCTTTTGTTTTTATTAACAAGCAGCGCCATCTCTCGTTGCACAGAGCAGTTTGTCGGTGTATCATACAAAAATGTGGATTAGGAGAAACATAATAATGTTATGTACATAATTATAAACTTCAAACTCGAGCGATATATATAAATATATAATATTATTACTAGTTACTGCCCCTGTTTCACACGGTTTTTAAATCTCGACAACAGCGCCTCTTATCGGGCCCAAAACTATCCTATCTTTCAAGCTGAAACCAAACATTACATTCACAAAATTGCATTGAAATCGGTTGGGTGGTTCCGGAGATTAACGTGTACGGACATAGTGGTTTTTATATAATAAGACGTTGTACAATGTAAACGGTCGTCATAAAGGCGGAGAGAAATTATGTTAATTGCAAAGCTTCAGTTAATTAGTAACCGTTAAGTGACGACTCAACTATTACTGCGTACAATACGTCTATCTATCGTGCTGAATATTTTCTTTATATGTTATTTATATATTACGCCTTCATAATTAAGTAAAGTGAAGATCTTCTCGAGGTGACAGCTTATATAGGAGAGGTCAATGTCCAGCTGAGACCTACAGTGGCTATTGATGAGGATTACCTAGAAGTTTTATAGTTATTCATAAAATACAACGCTTAGCTATCTATTCAGCTACGAGTGCTACGACCACGTAGCTCCGTAGCAATGACGTCAGTCACATCGTAGCAACATAACAATGCTAAAGTAGGCAACATTAAGGCAGGCCTACGATAATCCCAGACTAATCCGAAGTATCCAAAATTCTTGTTTCAAAATTTTGCAAAGTCAACGGGATTTCAGTTAGTATCGTTTCATTCCCATTCGTTGTACGGGGGCGCTAACAGAGTTCTGTTGCAGTTGCATGAAAGTATTGATTTCAATTTTAGCCCCACAAGCTTTGTAATAAGGACGTTTATGAATGTCACACCATGACACCAAAAACATGCATCCAGCTTCCATTCGTTCTGTGTCCCCAGTATTTCAGGAGAGAGATATCGAACCTGATAGCGTCTGTTTGGCCGTAGTACGTGGTCCCCTAATATCAATCAATCAGGACGCAATGGAATTAATACAAATATAAAAAACTGGTTGATCTGTAGAACAGTAAATGTCAACAATCAAGAAATAAAAATCAATATAATATAAGGAACTGTGAAGGCACTAAATTAAAAAAAAAAACCAATAAAAAGAAAAAAATAGTAAAGGCGGCCGTCAACTTTGGTCTGCCTTTTAAATTATTCAATCTGTTAAGTTAAAGTATCATGCTTATAAAATATCAGATTATTAGAAAGTACAAAAAATAATGTCATGCAAAGGTGCAATGCGACTGTTTGGATTTTCTCTACGAGTGAAATAGTCACCAAAATGCAATTATAAAAGTTCGGAATAACTATACTGAATGAATGCAATAGGGTAGGTGACAGGATTATTTTTTGTTCATCTTGCGAAACCTAGAAAAAAAATAGTTTAAAAGTCTCTAAACTACCAACTTCCAAAAAAAAACACTACAATATGAAAAATAACTTTAATTCAGAAAATCGGTGTCTTCACGGTCTTTGTACTTCGGATTTTGTATGCAACAAATGTTTTTATTATTCACTTTTTAGTTGCGATAAGTTGAATTAAATAACAGTAACACGAACTTATGATAATATCATCAACTTACACAAAATGGATTTAATACGTATTATTGAAGTTAATTTAGCAACTAACTCAAGCAAAGTAAAATTTATATAGGACCACCCGTGAGCTTCCTCTAGGTACTTAACTACTCAAAATATCGTATGAACCCCATAGGTTCATGCAAAATACTCTCGAAACGACAATGTTTGAGCACTCACATGCAAATGGCTTTTAGTAGGCGAACAGGAATAAACTCGCCGAATGCAAAGCCTCCTCCTTTTTGAAGTCGGATAAAAACTTTAAAGCGTTTTAAAGTTTATGCTAAATTGCACTGCTGAATTGTGGCATTTACCAAGCGTATACCAAATTAATGAAAACGTCAGATTTAAGCAAACTTAGGTTCATTTGTATGCCAAAATAATTTTAGTTTTTTTTCCACATTCCTGATCCAGACTAAGGGGCTCTCCCACACAAAACTGTGAATTCGCATCGCATCGCAGTTTTGTGTGGTGGGAGCCCAACCCACGTGGTGTCCAAAGCACGTGGTCTCAGTTCGTTTCGAAACGCTTGAAGTCAGCTCAAATACGTGGTACAAAACCAGGAGCACATGAACATCCCAAGGCTGATTCAGGAATGTTAGATCGTAAATAACGTAACAAGTATTGCCATAGTGCTGTAGCAAATTCATTTCTAATGACAACGAGCTAAAATCTACCTTTGCTTGCATTCTGTAGTTACTTTGATACGTGTCTCTGTAGTACCAATCACGGTTAGCTTGGAAAAGGTAGGTTTTACGACTTTATTAGCAGTTTAATTGAGAATTATAACAGGAAAGTTAAACAAAATACTATGAAAATGAAGCGTTATAAAATACTGAACAAATATCAGTAAATTTTGTTTCAGTAAAACGTGTCGTTCATAGTCTATAATTGAATTATTAATCGAAGGCAGCACCTCGGAATAGGGCAGTTCAGGGGTGGGTTGACATTTTCGCAAATATCTTACGAAAAATAACAGGATTGCCATTAAAAATGACTTATAATTGGAGCGGAGTTAAAGACTGAATAAGAGGGAATATTTTTTAATCGGGATACGCATTTGTATATGTTATAATTTATATTTCTCTCAGGGAGTGGGAGCAAACAGCATGTGTACAGCGTACTTCACTCTAGTTGCATCGTTGTCATGGATACTGCTTTGGCGTGCGCCATGTGCTCGAGAGACAATATTGATCCACCCAAGCCTTACAATATTCGAACAACTAGGCTTTCATGTAACACTTAGAGGCTTTCAGGAATGTGATTTTAAAGATCGTAGTGTTCGCGCCATAAATACTGGGTACGATGGTATTCAAGATTAACACACAGATATCCATAGCACAATGATAACAACAGTATTTGTTTAGAACCACCTATTCATTGTTCTTTGGAACTTATAGGGCGTATTGGAATAGTTATGTTGTGACTGGATGGCCCAGAGGTTAAGGCGTCAGCTTTTCAAGCAAGAGGACGCGGGTTCGAGACCAGGCAGTACTATCATTGTGACTTATTCAAATATAGATAATTATACTCGTACTTTCTAAGTTAATTCGTGTGAGCACGCGTGTGGTAATCATTGTTTATGCCTTCTGTGTGTGAGAAAAGGCCGCAGGGGGTCAATACTAATTATTTCTAAAATTTATATTCTGTTTATTTGTGAACGTATAAACTGAAGTACGTTATGCCTGAACTTAGCCAGCTAACTTTCTTCATTGCTTTTGGAAGCACTTGGAACATAGAAACACAGCAGCCATAAACTAAACAGATTTGTGCATCTAAACCTTATCCTAACTCTAAGAGGGTAGAAAAAAGTGTCATGAAATGAAAATCAAAAATACGAAAGTTAAACTAAAATCAATGCCATCTGTCTCGCATGGTTTGTCCCTGACCTTCAAAAGGGTTTATGTGTGTGTTAGTAGTTCCGCCTCCGTCCGCAGCTGCAACCGTTTATTTTGAAGGACGTCTGGCGCTGTTGTCGCTGATTGCACTCAGAGGGACGATACAGGACGCAAATTTGAAAGCCATTTATAGTGGCACATTAGCTCAGCTGGATGGTATAGAGCATCGCGTTTTCTGAAACGTGAAGGTCGTGGGTTCGAGTCCCACATGTGCCCTTTTGATACCCAAACTTTTTGAACGACTTGTGTACTAGTTTTGCATTATAAATGCATGAACAAATCATAAAGTTTGAGGATAATATAATGCCTAGGAAACCTGTTCGTGTTGTCTTTGTGCAATTTTTTTAAATATTTTTATTGCTTTTAGGATATTTCTACTTAATTACAAAATGTTGTATTGCAGAAGTATTAAGTTTAACAGCCTAATTAATTATACTTGCAACAAAACATCTTTATAAGCGTTGAACACTTTTTTGAGAAAATGGTAGATGTACTTATAATATGTGTGTATATTTACTTATCCTTAGGCGGTTGAAATACGGGATGGAAGTCCTAACGTGTTCGAAGTAAGCAGCATGGAATTAAATATTGGAGCTTTTGGTAAGATACAAACATACACGAGTTTGTACGGTTCGATTCCACCCCGAAGGTTGAAATACGAGTTGGAAGATTGAATCGGAAGTCTGATACCACATTTAGAAGCATGTAAAAGTAGAAATTGATTTATTTTGCACAAATAAGCAAATATGTTTTGAAAAGTAACCCTAAGGAATGAGAAAACTCAAAATGCACGCGGACAAAGTAGCAAATGCTAGTTGCATATAATATACTTGAAACATTCCTGCAAAGCGTTTAAATACCATCCATAATTTTCTGTCAACTGAAAGTAATTTGAACAGTGTAAGACGATTCCTGAAGAGTTTCCTGAAGAATTTCAACCATTTATTATGAGCTCTTAGGTACGATCATACGTAATGATTTCTCATCTAAAAATTATTGTAAATATGCTTGACGCGACATTTGTAAACAACAATCTCCTCATATGGTATGTTTACCTAATTTGCCGATTTTGACACAATATTTGCATGTGACATTTTACATAATATTTGCATGCGGTGAAGCCGATAAACGTTGCCGTTTAAGACGTATTGTAAAATAGTACTTAGCTACCTATAAAAAACATGTACGTACATAAGATTTTTCATAGGTAGATATGAACTATTTTACAAAAAAGAGTTCCCATTAAAAACAATTCCTGTAAATATAACATAAATAACATCACGCCTATATTCCGAAGGGGTGCCTGTACAATTCGCATGCAGCGCGCTCTTACATTTTATTTGTGGATATTTCAATTTTGATGACATGTGCCAAGATATTCTGGTCATTTAAAATTGATGATTGAATATTTTTAACATCGTATTTGTAATGCTGTATTCTTATATCTTTGACAGTCGTTACGGGCGGCTAAAAGCCTGAAAGTCTGACACCAAGTCTTACCAAGGCGTATCATGTTACCCAATATTTAGTAACTGGGTTGTGGAGGTCAGATAGGCAGTCGCTCCATGCAAAATATTGTTTTTCAGCTGCATCCGGTTAGACTGGAATCCGACCACAACGTTGTTTGGGAAATTGCAAGGCAGGATGATGGTGGATAGGTACTTTTACGTAACGTTTGTAAAAGCGGCAGATATCTGTGTATCATGTAGTTAATTCTGGTAATTTTTCCGATTAAACGAAAAAAATACGAAATAGATTAGAAAAATATTCTAAAATCATCTGAAGAACATTTTTAAGCCAAATCATTTTCCTGTAACCTTAGAGAGTAACACTGTGATGCGTCCTACCGTACTCTCGAATATCAACCATACTGTAGACGAAGTCTCAGCGCGCCAGGATAGGATCAATACTAACACCGAATTCAACGACCAGAACAGCAGGAATGCAGCAGGATGCATTTCCTGTTACGGGTACAAACAAAGACTATACTGCACCATGTGTTGGACCCGATTGCTAATAATAGAATCGGTTACTAGGTGAACATGAAATATGAAGACGTTTGATAGCAACTGCAGCAGATTCTCTTTAGGTGAACAAACGAACAGAATTTAGAAGGTTTTTGTCTGAGAGCTGTGAGGTGTTACAATATGTTATAATGGTCGTAGACTCGTAGAACCTTACTCAAGTCTCAAGAATTACAATTAAGACCTTAAACTCGTTTCAACCAATCAAATGGCTTAATACGAGTTTCAAAAAATGCTTGAGTTTTGAGTAAGGTTCTGTGATACGACTCGAATGAAACCCTGTAGCGAAAAGCCTCGCCGACTATCACCTGAAAAGGCTCTCTTTAATATAAAATAGCGGACCTGACAGATGTTGTCCTGATCGAACAGCGCCACCTACCGTGACCAATTTTGAATTTAAACCATCCTGAGACCCACTCAAACACACACAAAAAAAATCCTCAAAATCCGTCCAGCAGTTAAGGAGGAAGGAGTTCAGTCATACAGACGTACAGAAGAATATCTACACATCTATAAAAATCGATGTGTGTCATATATCTATGTATGTTCCCCTATGGACTCCAAAACGGCTGGAGTGATTTTGATGAAATCTTCAGATTAGTCCAGCGGGTATCCTGTGAAGTTTGGTAGCGATTGGGCTACCCGTGTGAAGGCGGGGCGGGTCACTATTAATATATGTATAAAGATGATCATCAATCATAATTTGTTTTGTATTTAGGATCATTTATGATTCCCATCATACATACAAAACTTAGCAGCACATTTAACTATAAGGATTCATGGTTGACCAGACAGGGAGTTAAGTAATTCTAGATAACTTTATTTTCTTTCTCTCTACCTACCAATATTGGGAAGCTTTTATTTTTACCAAAACCTAATTTCGAATAAATTCTCTTTATGTTTTCAACTATACACTTTTGACAAACGAATTCTGAATTCTGAGTACATGCTAAATGTTAAGAACTAACCTGTTCGATAATCGCTGACTAGAAACACTAGTGCAGCAGAGATGTGACGGTGCATTGGGAACAGACTAACGATTGTACCTATGGATGTCTGTTGTCGTCTGGCGCCGAATTCTATTTATAGAGGCTGTGACTAGGAGGATATGAAGATTGAGTGGTATGAGATGAATTAATATAGTTTCATGACAGCTACACGCGTCAGTTCCCCAAAGGGGTGGACAGTGATGTAGCAACCATGTTTTGCCATTTTTGCCAGGGGCTCTTTACCATGCCGCCTGTGAATGACCAACAAGGCAGGTATGTAGGTACAATAATTGTATTATGGTTTTTAAATAAGATGTTATAATAGCCTAAAACATCGCTATATAACATCTAGTTTTCAGTTTAAATCCGAAAAGTTTGAGTTCTTTCTCCACGAAGAACGCTTATGATTATTTTTTTTTATTTATTTGTTTTTTTTGTTGCTATTGATTTCTTTCACTAAAAAATATTAATAACATAACATAACATCACGCCTTGTTTCCCCGAAGGGTTAGGCAGAGGTGTACCTATAGTAGTACACCCACATTTCGCCAGTTATGTTTAAGTCCAATGTAATAGGGGGCGAGCCTATTGCCATCTACCGGGCACAAATCCAGACTCCGGGCTGCTACTGATAAATTCCAGATAAAAAAACCCAATAACACTTTACCCGACATGGGAATCGGACCCAGGACCTCACGCTCAGCAGTAGCGCTTGCGACTACTAGACCAACGAGGCAGTCAAAAATATTAATTGTTTATTTAATTAAAATTTTTAATTGGATTACACAACTGGATGGTTTTTACTAATTTATTTCATTCACAAACATCTCCTAAAGAACGCATCTTTCATAAATTATTACAGGTATGTACTATGACGTCTTGGGTAAAGTACCTAGCTGCCGTAGCGATGACGTGAATCTCGTAGCAATTGTGTAGTCCTCATATTTTGACAGGTAACTCTTAAGGCTGATTTGCATTTGCTTTAGTTATGTAGTCCCTTAACGACTATACGTGATACTTCACAATACAATACTCTCACTTTTGGACCGACTTTTGCTGCTTGAACTAAACTTGGTACTTAACTTATGGAAAGGAGATGTTTCAAAATAGGCCCAGAATATGTACAATACCTCGAAAAATTGAGAAAAATCCGTGGAATTCGGGAAAAATACTGATAAATTGCATAAATGCATATTTCTCTTGTAATAATTTGATATTTATCAATTATTTTATCGACTTTCAATATGGCGTCTCGCCAATTTAGGTACTCTGTGGTTAAAAACCAATGACAGTAAACCATAGATCGACCATTGATTATAGATCGTGAACTGTCTACTGTCACTTCAGTCGCTTTCGCTGTCGATCGTGTTCTGATGTTCTGTTCTCTCGAGTTATTTTTAACAACCTGGCTTTCGTTTTTTGGATTTTGTGATTTTGTTTTTGATAGTTGAATCAAAAGATCGCTACATTGTTTTTGTCTGAGTTAATATTTCGACTATTGAATGTTTGTATTCTGTACGTTTATGCTATAAGTAAAAATCTTGGCATATCGCAGGTCAACCTATGAGGTTGTCGTCTGCTTAACTGGACTATACTTTATGTACAGACGCCAGTACATCAAGCTATTACAATCTGTCAGATCTTTACAATTAGATCTAAAATAATATTGCAAAAGACTAAAAGTACGACAATGTTATGATTTTCTTTGACAATGTAATATGACAGAAGTAAATATGTCAAACGTCAATAATCAATCAACATGACAACTTACCGCCATGATGGGTTTATGTTGTGTGTTGCAATTTTAATTGTACATTCATGTACTTTACTACCAAACAAAGCCAATTAAAAGTAATTGGATGATTGGAAACTGTTTTAATTGTGTTTCCCCATTTTTTAGTAGGGTGTACCAATACCTGGCCGGGGCTCCATACATTTTGAAACATATTCTTTAAATCAGCCATTAATGCAAAGCTAAACTGTTACAACACGCGTCCGCGATGCCATGCCAGCAGCAGCGTGTGTAAACTTGTAAACCCAGCTATGCTTAGGGCCTAGAATATGTTGTATCCGGTATTTGGCTGTTGATAAAACATACAACCTATAAACAAGGTATTTAGGGTGATTCCTTCGGAGTAACCCGCGAAATCCAAAATTTTTTACTTTTGCAAATTAGTTTCTTTGTTTCTTATTTTCTTCTTTTTTTAAATTATTAGTATCTTTTGACTTTTTTTGGCACCGCAAATACAGGTAATACTTGAATCAATTGTACAAGGATGTGCAACTCTGTGTTTAGACGAGGCAAAACTTGCTTGCAATAATCGCCTTGCAATTTTATTGCCTTGCTGTAAGTGGCATGCAATTTTACTGAATGGCAAAACTTCCATTCAATTATATTATGCTATTTTATGGAAATCGCACGCGTGTAAACCCTGGTAAAATAAAAAATATTAATAAGTAAATTAAATAATATAGCAATAATTATTATTCATGATCTCCTAAAACAGAGCTTCCTCTCTCCTACCCTTTTGCTGTGCCCTACAGGGTCCATAATGATCTCAATTATATATTATAGTTACCACCTAAGTACACATTATGGTAAAGCAATAAAGATATTGAGTATTGAGTACTGGTATGCCATTCTTCAATGGCAATAATATTTAACGTGCTTTATGGCATGCGATTATTGCTCTTGAACGTTACAGAAACTTGCACCGTGTAAATGGAGCTTTTCTCTCTTCTCGTCTACGCGGCGGACCAGATGAAGCGTTCGTTACCATGGATACGACCCACGTGAAACAATACCAGGATCACATGACTCAGAAAGAGTTATCATCCATCCACTAATGATAGTCTAGATCAGTTGTTTAGATCAAACAAAAAGTACACAATCAGCATTTCCATTTTATATAATTGTTCAACTTGAATTTTAATTGCTCCCAATTTGATGAAACTATGGCCGAGAAAAAAAAAATAAACGGATTTTTTTAACAAAAAAATAAATGTTTGAAGATTTGTTTTGTTTATTGAATTATTTCTATCTTTTGAATATCACAACTTCACGTATTTCTTTGTAATAAATTATCATTATCTACTCTCTATAATAGACGTGGTAATCGTAGGGCTTAGTAATAACAGGTGTACGGGTCGATCTTCAAGGTCAAAGCAACGCAAGCCAAGGTCGGTCCGTAGATGGATAACCATCCCTTACATACCGACACCCCTCCGTGCCTCAGAAAACACATTAAGCTGCTGGTTCCGGCTTTCATTCGTTGATTTTTGTCAGTCGTTACGTCCCAAAAGTCTGACATCCAGTCTTACCAGCAAGGAATATAGCGTCACCCAGGAACTGAGTTGGACTGGAAGCCGACTCTAACATAGTTGGGAAAAGGCTTGGCGGATGATGACGTGGTCACCTAACCGTGGTCACCTCCATGTATGAGAACATGCGGCTATCTATACTTTACAATACAATGAAAATACTTATAATAAAATAATACAATGTCGTAGGTATGTACCTCTAGTAGGTATGACAAATGGGTATTTTTATTTCAATTTCGAAGTTTCAAATCAAGCTCCTCATACCTTTGGGTTCCTAGTATTAGTTTCGAAATGCAGCCGACTTCACAATTTCCACGCAAGCGCATCGCTGATCATCGTACGGAGTGAACTTGGCCCGTACCATAACCGTTTGCAGGGCAAAGTAGGTTAACAGGCACTATATTCTGCACCGCACATGTTTCAATATCCCTTTGACACTTTAGATACTGTTTGACCATAATCTTACGGGTCGATTTTGAATTGTTAGATCATTTTTATATGGACATATTTTAATATGGCTGTTTGGCAGATTTTGTTTATAAAATCAATCAATCAATTATCACATTTCTCTTCAGTAAAAATAAATCTGAACATTGAATTTAAATCATACTTATCACTCAATGGTGAATAGGATACATGGCATTTCTCCTCGTTCCTGTTGCGCTAGTATTTTAAGTTCACGGGATATCGACGGGGTGACGTCACAGACGATACGTCACAGGACGACTAGACATCTCGATAGCCTAGAAATCATTAAGCCTATTATCAACTTTATGACAAAAATACCTGATACTTTTTGTAGGTCTCATTCACTTGGATAATATTGTAGATACTTACTTACATTCGTCGGTAAAAATCTTTCAAGCAAATGTTATAGTTTTACCATAATACAAGCGACCCGCCCTGGCTTCGCACGGATAGCCCGATCGCTACCAAATTTCACAGATTTCCTGAAAATTTTATCAAAACTGCTTCAGCCGTTTTGGAGTACATACATACACACATCGATTTTTATAGATATATGTATAGATGCTCCATACATTTATGCAAACGAGTAGGCAATTTAGACCAGTGACTGATGTCTTAGCTAATCGAAGATGCTTGTTGCTACTGGTCCTTTGATTCAGAACTTCACAGTGTGTCGTTTTGGCCGTGTTGACAAGCTAATTAATATCAGTTAAATGACTCCTGTCTGTACTTCCTTGAGTAACCTATTAGTTCAGTCCGCCTAGCCTTTTACCGACTATGTTCGGGTCGGTTTCTAGTCTAAGCGGATGCAGCTGAATACCTGTTACATGGAGCGACTGCCAATCTGACCTCGACAACCCAGTCACTGAGTAACTGTAGACATCCGACTACCTGGTAACGACTGTCAAAGATCTACGAATGACAGCCGGGACCAACGGCTTAACGTGCTTTCCGAGGCACGGAGGGCTCTCAATATGTAATAGATGGTCACCCATCCACAAACCAACCGCGGCAAGCGTAGTTTAACCTTCGATTGACCCGTGCGGCTGTTCTCATCTAGCCACGATTAGGCTTGCGAACTTTTTTATATTAAATAGTATTTTCGCAGCCATTGCTTGTAAAATTAAAGTAGACGGCGAAAAACTGAAAAAATATATTAGGAATGTTTCAAAAATATTTTATTTTTTAAATGCATATTTTTGCTAGGTACTCTGAGCCTTTTTTAAGGGGTTTTTTATACTTATAAAAAGCAACTCACATTTTGTATTGGTAATGAAAACATAGTAGTTTCGCCTACAATAGTATTTTTTTTAGTAATATAGTATTTAGGCCTCTAATAAAGCAGGATACTATATTATGTAGTAGGGTTGGCAGCTCTACCTTTAGGTAGGATTGCTAAAAGAGGGAACAGCTCATTGATCGCACGCGCATCAAAAATAATAGGTTACTTTTAAAAACCTACTTATTATTTTTGATGCCAAATGAGCGCTTCACCCTTTCTTATTTTTTATTGTATACTTGTACATAATACATAAACAAGGTGTAACTTAAATAACGCACAACCTCTTAAGGGGTCATTGTACTCACCATTATGAACAACTTTTACTATGGGACCAAACCTGAACTCGCGAAAAAAAAACCAGCTGTTCCCTACAGTTTGACGAGTTATGCGAACAAAATGCACAGCAGATTTTTTTTTCGCGATCTCAGATTTGGTGCCATAGTAAAAGTTGTTCATAATGATGGGTACAATAACCCCTTAAGAGGTTGTGTGTTATTTATATTACATCTTGTATATTTTAATGTTATCTTGTATATTGTAATTAAGATTTATAAAGTTGACAATAAATATTTTACTATTAGTTATGTTCTATAATTACAACTGTCCATCCTATAGTGAATCATCATTTCAGCCGAAAGACGTCCACTGCTAGACACAGGCCTCCCCCAAGCATCGCCACTTCGACTGGTTCTGTGCTTCTCGCATCCAGCGCATTCTCGCGGTCTTCTCAAGGTCATCGATGTAGTGAATATCAGAAAATAATGTTAAATTCAACGGCTCATGTATTTAATTAATTTCTAATTTTCAAGGTTTTATCGCATCATGAACTTTGGCATGACAGTGAACCACAAAATATGTATTTGAATCTACTTGTTTTGGAACTAATTATACGTTGTATGCATTTACGACATTTGCATCATCTGCGTTAGCTGACAGGGGTTAGGAGGTAGGTTCAGTGACGTCATGATCAGTACGATGATTGTATCTCTTCAATGTTTATGATTCCCTGGTACAGCGAATGTCCATAGCTTTTTTTAGGAAATGGACAATACTCGTTTTGTCTAAGCACAGTAAGGTAATGGAATGTTTATTTTTAAACTAGCTTCTGTCCGCGACTTCGTCCGCTTGGAAGTCATAAGACACCACATTATATTAAAATAACAGCCACATATTTATAAAAGTTACCTGTATACTAACCTCCTTACTAATAAAATATAATTCATGATATAATACATTTATTAGTAAGGAAGTATCTATATTTCTAACTATAATTTTTCAGTAGCGGCCCGAAGTCTGGATTTGTGCCCGGTTGATAGCAGTAGGCTCGCCCCCTATAACCCCTATTACATGGGACTTAAACATAACTGGCGAAATGTGGGTGTACTGGTGCACCTCTGCTTAACCCTACGAGGAAACAAAGCGTGATGTTATGTTACTTACGAGTATCTTACCTGTATACTACGATTGTAGTTTTGGTCTTAGTAGCTAAAATATGAAGAGAGTCAGGACTGGTGACGCGGGAGCAAGCGACGTACAGTTATCCGTGTGAGAAGCAGCTCGTCCTGAGGTCGACACCCGCAGCCTTCAGTAGCAATTGCTTGCGAACTTTTTCGTTTATACTGAATGGGGAAGGTCGGGCAAAGCTAATTGTAGATGGTGTGATCATAACTAGGTCCCCACGGCCTACAATAAGTTGGACATTTCGTTCAGTCATGAGTTTACTTTTATTTCGCTATTTCGTTATTTTAGGTGATATCAATATTTTAAATCAAGTAAATGATATGGAAAGTGTCAGAATTTAAACCCATAAATATATCCTCAAAGTCACTTTCTTCAAAATGTTTCTACTCTGTTTAATTTAGAAAACATCTCTACGAATAGCTTTAAGCCACCATCTTTTAATTTTAGGGTCTCTCGGGAAATGGTGGACTCCAATTTCGGAGTATTTAGTAATACCTACAACAACGCATCATTTTCACAAAAATAAAATAAAACCACCTCACGCCTTGTATTATTGGCTTGTGTTGGGAACTAGCTACGACAGCGCCATTTTGACAGTTGCCTTCCCCATTAGGTAATGAACGCCTGCGTTCGCATACTACCTAATGGCACAAAACTGATACTCTGACTGATGAATTCTGTTTGTAAACAGACGGCTTATCTCACCGACACCTAACCATAGATAATTATTTTAATTTTAACCAAAGATGACAGAAGAGGTCTAAACTTTGTGTATTTCTGTGCACGTTGCACGAACTATCATATAATAATATAACAAAAAGTAAAAAGAAGCATAAAACATATCAACTGTTGGGAATCGAACTTACCGACCGGCGACTGACTAGATCTAAATTTCGATGTACTAAATTGAAATGCACCGATAAACGTACTAGATATATCCAAAAACTACAACGTACCGTAACTTATCTGCTACGTACTATATCAAAAAGGGGACAATGGCAAATTTAACTCATTATAGTATTACAAGTATAGTAAACAACGTAATAAATGCGCACCATCGTGCAGAAATAAACGCTTATTATGATAACGCTTATTAGTTAGGGGAAGCCTTTGGCCAGCATTAGGGACAAGGCAAGATTATTGTCTGCGTTTTATTTCCGCTTATTTGTGAAAGGGCTTACTATGACCTTTCATTATACCTATTTTACTCTACACTGGTAGCCAGAAAGGTGTTCATCATCATCATAGAAATAATAATTTCTATAGAAAAGTTTGGAAATGACCCATTGTTAAACACAGTTGAACTACAGTGCATGACCCAACGACCACTGCCGGTCGTGTCCTCCAGCACACATTTCACTCCTTAATCTAAGAGCACTGCGAAAGGAGTCAGAGTTTCAGCGGTCTCAGCTCAGCGCTGAGATTCTGGAACTTTCTCCAACAAACCTTGCTTATTTTCTAAAATGGAACACTATTATTTTTACTTGGCGTTGAAATGAATAAGGTTTATGAGCTTTAGCCAGCGGCTTCACCCGCGTGGATGTCGGAAATTATCCCACGGGAACGTACTACTGGGATAAAAAGTATCCTATGTGTTAATCCAGGTTATAAAATATCGGTGTGCCCATCCAAATCCGTGCAGCTGTTTTTGCATGATTGAGTAACAAACATCCAAACATCCAAACATCCAAGTTTTTCACATCTATACTTAATTGTATATTATATTTATATATATCTATATATTCTACTAGTTTCCGCCCGCGACTTCGTACGCGTGTAACTTCTTGTTCCCCCGACCCACCCGTCGCATCGCATCGTCTGCCCACGCTGTAACAGCGTGCATTATTTTCGAAGGTGTTTTCATAAACATGGTATTAATCCTTATCCAAATAAACAGTTTCATAATGAAGGTTGATTAAGTATCATGTAAAATCCTTTTTAAATTATTCGAATCGGACCTTTTGTTTAGAAATTATGACGGGTATAAAAATGCTTAAAGTAAGAAAAATGCGCTTAGTCTATTAGTTACCCACATATTTTATTTTTTATTTTATTTTTTGACTGTTTGAACGTGCTAATCACTGTCACTACCAGTCGGAATTGAAAAATTATGTTTGCATTTTATAGCCGAATTCATGAGGAAGGCAGGAAGTGTATGTACCATTATGCTAGGACCCTTAGAAGCCGAGCAAAAAGTAAAAAAGTCAGAAAGAACGCTAAGCGAAAACGAAGTAATAGCGCGGACGGGCGATTCGATACGACGCGGTTGGTCGGGGGCCAAAATTTCACGCAGGCAAAGTCGCGGGCAGAAGCTAGTAGGTATATATATTAGTAGGATCCAACAATTACTATTATAGCATTTCATATTATTACTGTTTTATTATGTCACCAGGATTGCATAAGTTTAAAACTTCATAAA
Source organism: Fissipunctia ypsillon (assembly GCA_947568875.1). NCBI lineage: Eukaryota > Metazoa > Arthropoda > Insecta > Lepidoptera > Noctuidae > Fissipunctia > Fissipunctia ypsillon. The sequence continues at coordinate 30,921,276 of OX387643.1, forward strand.
GATAGGGCTCGATAGATTTGCCATCCTTGTTGCAGAAATAATAGTCTCATTGACAGTCGACTGATTTGTTATTAAGTGCTAATATTAGTATTTTGTCGTTTATTTTATTTTAATATTACTATACACTTTTCCTTATTACGTGGGAATAGTTACACTTAAACATAGCTGGCGAAATGATGGTATAATATAGGTAGTACAACTCTGCCCAACCCTTCGGGGAATATAACAGGCGAGATGTTATGTTCTGTGTGTCACTTAAATATTCGATTTATTCTGCAAACAAAATACGCAGTAGGTACATCAACTTACAAAATCTGATTTTTTATGATTATTGGTTACATAATTATTTTACTGACGATTTTTGGAGACATCTGCACAATGCATATAGCAAATAAAAACATGCAAAAAGAAATGTATTATAAGAATTGGAATGAATGGAGACATAGGAAAGAAAAATACAAATAATTAATTTTAAATTATTAATTTGTTTACCATTGATGACGCACGGTTACAATCATCATCCATCATCCGATATAACGTTTTATCCTATTTTTTTATAGGTAAACCAATAGACAATGGAGCAAGAAACCCCATATAGGTTTTCCCCTGAAACTGCTCGTCTATTTGTAGTCCGTACATAACTGGTAGCGTGGCCGAGCGGTCTAAGGCGCTGGTTTAAGGCACCAGTCTCTTCGGAGGCGTGGGTTCGAATCCCACCGCTGCCAAAAATTATTTTTGTTGTAATTCATTAGATAATATTAATTTTAATATTATTAAATTAATTATATTAAAATTGGAGACTTGATTCTCCAAAAAGGATAATTAGGTTTCTTTCACAACTATATTTATTGTCACAGTGATATAGACGGCGGCGTCAGAATGAGTCTGTAGAATTTTGGTCGAGTTGGCCAAATTCTACTCGAGCCGGGAATCGAACCCGGTATCTAATTTATATGAGATTGAATGAAGCGTATTGGAAGGATGAGAGAATGAGTATTAACGAGAGAAGGAATGAAGAATATTATTATTGATTATTAAATTGTTTTTACTAGAACTAAATTACCAAACAATGTAAAGCGATTTTATATAAGCAGAACAAAGCACAAAGTGCGGCGCGACCCGATCGGTATGATAGCTAGTCGAGGGTAGACTGCCGCTCGTAGCTCGGCGCGCGCGCAGGTAACTTCGTATGTGCGTGGACGCGGCGCGGGTAATGGATCACCTGATTTTCGGATGCGGCGCAATTTCATAGGCGGAAGCGGGTTTCTAGAAAATGTAAGGTGATGGTCTAAGTGGCAATTGTTTCCGCCACATATTCCCCCTGGCCAGACCGTAAGTACGGTCGATAAAAATCGAGAAATCTGACACGCCGCCCGCTTCGCGTCCTCTTCTCTGTGCCGCCGCCGGTTATAGGTGAAGTTGTGCTATTCGAAGCTGTTGGTTTTCAGCTGGACCTCCGTTTCGTCTTGCGCCATGTAGGCAGGTTGCAGGTTACACTGAGATGTTGTTGGTCATTCCCCTCAATCACAAAGTATTTTGAGTGTCTTTGTATGACTTTGTAGGGTCCAGCGAAAAGCGGTTCCAGTGATCTTCTAAGTGTAGGTCTCGGGGAATGTAGAAGGGTGAAGTGGCGCTGGTGTGCCACGAAGTTGGTTGTGGAGCTAGTTTGGCCATGTGTACTCGCAGGCTCGCAGCGTACTCCGTGACATTGGTTGTGGTGAAGTCATCTTTGGGAGACAGTAACTGGGCGGGTAAGTGCAGTGCTTCACCATAGACCAGCTCTGCAGACGTGGCTTGGACATCTTCCTTCTATGAATTACGCATGCCGAGGAGTACCAGTGGAAGGGCTTCTGTCCACTGTGAAGAAGTGTGGCACATGATGGCAGTCTTCAGCTGCCGATGTAGTCGTTCTACGATGCCGTTCGCTGCCGGGTGGTAGGCGGTGGTGCGGTAGTGTTGTGCACCCACCAAGGTAGTGAGAGCCTTGAAGAGATGACTCTCAAACTAACGACCACGGTCTGTGGTAATCCGTGCGGGACAGCCGAACCTGGCTATCCAGCCAGAAACCAGGGCAGCTGCGCAGGCCTCCGCCGTAATGTCTTTCAAGGGGTCTCAGGTCATCGCGTAAATCGGTCAATGATTGTGAGGCAGTATCTGAAATCAGACGAAGGGGTCAAGGGGCGAAGGGCTATGTCGAGGTGTATGTGGGAAAATTGGGAAGAAGGAGTAAGGTAGGTGGAAAGTGGAGCTTTAGTGTGACATGCAGTTTTGCACGTCTGGCATTGTAAGCATTGCCTAGCCCACTCTCTACAGTCTTTGCGGATCCCTGGCCAAACAAAATGTTGTGTCGCCAGTCGCACTGTAGCTGAATGCCCAGGATAATGTAGGTTGTGCAGCGAGTCGAATGCCTCTCTTTGCAAGGTAGGCGTTACGTAGATGCGAGGTGTCGGCGTGGTTTCGCAATAGACTGGCAAGTGGTTGCTGTAAGAAGATGCTACCTTTTGAAGTTTCAGCGTGGAGCCATGATGAATTAGGTCTTGCAGTTCTGGATCTGTGTCCTGAAGTCTTGCAAGTTCCTCAAAGTTGACAGCTGCTGATACCTCCTCCACGCGCGACAATGCATTGGCAACAACGTTCTCACTGCCAGGTAAATACCTCAGATCTGTAGTAAATTGCTCGATGAAGTTCAGGTACCTGAATTGCCTAGGTGAGCAACTATCCCTATTCATCCTGAAGGCAAAGGTAAGCGGCTTATAGCCCGTAAAGATTGCGAAGGTTCTTGCCTCGACCATGTGCCGGAAGTACTCGATTGTTTCATAAATTGTAAGTAGCTCACGGTCGTAAGGGCTGTACTTCTTTTGGGCCGCACTTAGCTTGTGCAAGTAGAAGGCTAGTAGTTGCCAGTTGCCACCCTTCTGCTGCTGAAGGACGGCGTCGATTGTAGTATCAGAGGCGTCCGTCACGAATTCACGATGGTTAACTCTGCAGATGCATCTGGATGAGCTGGGATTGTTGATTTGGACAGCGAGGATTTGCAGTCTTCGAAAGCCTTCAGCAAATCTGGAGTCATGACTACTGGTTGCAAACCTTTTACCTTGGGACCGGCAAGGACAGCGTTCAAAGGTGCTTGAAGTTTGTCTGCGTTCGGGACGAATCTGCGATAGAAGTTGACCATGCCGAGGAAACGCCGCAGTTCGTTGACGGTCTTGGGAACCGGGTACCTTTTGAAATGGCCTGGACCTTGGACTGAATTGGCCTCGTCCCTTCCGCTGACACGTGGTATCCCAGAAAAACAACTTCTGTCTGTCCGATGTTGCACTTAGCTGTGTTGACCACGATGCCGTACTGCTTCAAGCGATCGAATAATTGACGTAGATGGGTCTCGTGCTCTTCTGGAGACGCTGAGAAGACCAAAATATTGTCTACATACCCATAGCAGAAGTCGAGGCCAAGTAGGACTTCGTCGATGAACCTTTGAAAGGTTTGTGCTGCGTTCCTCAACCCAAACGTCATAAAAGGAAACTTGTAAAGACCAAAAGGTGTAGTTATCGCTGTCTTTGGAACGTTCTTTGGATTAATAGCTAATTGATTATAGGCCTTTACGAGCTCGATGGTAAAGAATACAGTGCAGCCTGAAAGTTGGTGAGAGAAGTCGTGAATGTGTCAAATGGGGTACCTGTCAGGTACCTCATTCGACACATTAAGGCTGGCTACAGGGCATTAAGTGCCCTATAGTCTCCACATGGTCTCCATCCGTCGTCCTTCTTCTGTACTAAGTGCAGCGGTGCTGACCAAGCACTCTCGGAACGCCTCGCCACCCCGCTTGCAAGCATCTCCTCGAACTCCTTCTTGGCAACTTGAAGTCGAGCTGGATCAAGGCGTCTGGGCTTGCATGCTACCGGTGGGCCTGGCGTCGTCCTAATGTGGTGTAGCGTATTGTATGTACCTTTTTTTTTTCACGAATGCAATATCGATGGTGTGGCTGTGGGCGGCCGGAATCGACAATGTCAAACTGTCTATCAAGCATTGGTTTCTGCAATCGACTAGTAGATTGTGGTGGCTGAGAAACTCCACTCCAATGATGGGTTTCCCAACGTCAGCTATAGTGAAGCTCCAGCTGTAGTTCCTCCTGAGGCCTAAGTCTAACTGCAGCTGGGTAGGCCTGTGTGTTTTACCGCGCCGTTAGCAGCTACCAGATCGTACCTTGACTGGATGCAGGGGGTCTTGACAGCAGACCGGGGAAAACGCACAAGTCGGAACCAGTGTCCATAAGGAACTGCGTTTTTGAAGTCCGATCGGTAATGAACAGATGGCCTGAAGATGTGGGGCAGTCGTTGGCCGCTACTTGTGATTGCCCTTCCTGTTTTCCGTCGTGAAAGTACAGGGCAATTACAGTTCTTCGCTTTGTCTCCGTAGGTGGAATAGCAATGTGGGTGGTTAGGAGGCGGTTGCTATGGTCTACTTTTAGAGCGATTATACCTTCGGTTGTGAATGTGGGATCTCGATCGTGAGCGGTCTCTCCCTCTGCCGTTCAGGCGTGAACTGAGCGCGGCTACCTGCTTCGTCAACTCGCTCACTTGCTTTGCCAGGTCCGAAGAAACGGTGTCGGTGGTAGCAGAGGTGCTAGCAACTTGCGGTGTCATCGGGGCTATCTCGAATACCTTGTCTGCAATGTCAGCTAATTTCTCGACCTGTAAATCAGCTATTTGTGAGGCAAGGACAGTCTGAATATTTGGTGGCAACCTGTTCGTCCAAATACTTTTGACGAACTATAGCGCCCGTTGGACCAGCTAGGTTCTGAAGGTGCCACAGGAAATGAGCCGGCTTACGATCACCTAGCTCTTCGTGTCAAAGGAGTTACTTGATGCGCTTCTCCTGAGTCCCCCCAGTGTGAGTTCCCCCAGTGAGTCGGGGTGGCGCTGCGTTATGCTCCAGTGCGTCGGATGTGGTACAGCGCCGGGTTGAGGCTGACTGCTGGCGTCGACCAGGAGAGGTTTGAAGGGCTCTGCTTGTTTGACCGGCCGAGAGTACAGTGTGCTGTGCCAAGGTTGCTGATGAAGCGGGTGGTGATGACCAGGTATTCGCGGTCGCTACATGCTGGTGGTCAGGATACCCGTTGAAGCCATGGGTTCTGGCTCGCTGTGTGACTCGCTGCTCGAAAGCTCGAGGAAGTGATGATGATGACGTCACGCTGTAGTAGTTGCACGAGGCCGTGCTGACGTTCATGTTCGGGGTCACCAGTATAGAGGCATGAGGAATAGGGTGTAAAGTTCACTCATCCTCCATAGAAAAGGGAGGATCCTCCGACCAGATGGGTGTTGTGTCTGGTGGGCTACTGCCCGACGGTTGATGTCGGGATGCTGTATATATGCTAGTCGCGCGGTAAACTCTGATTGCGCGATGCAGGATTTTATGTGACGTCAGTGTGACCACCCGTTCGCATGTGGCGATGTAGATATGCCACCACAAGTCCATGATGTTTTTGTTTTTAGGGCGTTTTCCCACGAGCCACCGCACGACACGATAAAATGCGGTGACGACTCCGGGCACCATACATTTCTATGAACCGTTTACATACGCTATGTGGTTAGCTGTCGCTAGGCTGTGACGTTTTTTTTTGCGGTGACGACATAGCCACTGTCCGGACCTTGTATGAACTTGCTCACGAGTCACGTCGAGATGGACCGCACGACTTGATACGACAGTTTAGTTTAGTTTGTTTTATTTAATTTAAATTGGAGTTGAAGTTTAAAAAAAATGGAAACATTTAAATACGACATTTTTACGTTGATAGAAGCTGTGGAAAGTAAACCTTGCATATGGGACAAAACCAGAGAACTATATGAACTACCTATATAGACAAAATATAATGCAAAAAAAAACTTTTTACAAAAATAAAACCGACTTTCGGAAAAACAATACAAAATGAAAAAATAAGTTTAATTTCGGAAGTAGATGTCTTTGGGTCTGCAAGAGATGGAATTAACTGTTTTTAAGATAACAATAGTTTATAGAAATGTGTTGATATAACTATTTCCATGGAGTTTCTTGCCCTTCTACTCCATGAACACCTAGTTTTGCGAACGTACGACTAGCTTTCTGTTTAAGTACTGATAAGCCTAATTAAAATAAATGGGTAGCCTTGTCTTTCTTTGCTTTACTTCCTTTCCCTACAAACCATATTCATAAGAATTTTCATGCACATTAAATAACCAGTAACCATTCTGACATTTAAAGCTAGCTATTGGGGTAATATCTATATAAAAACTTATAGTTTTTACTGCCTCTTCTAAGACATGCAAAATCAGCCTAAAATATTCCCACTGCTGGGACTCAGGCCTCTTCTCTATCAGAGGGAGTGGGCCGTAAACCACCACAAGGGCCCAGTGCAGGTTGATGAATATCATATGTTTATGAATATTTGGTTCTAGGACATACTAGTTTCCCTCATGATGTTTTCCATCACCTTTTTGAAAGCAGAGGTGATGAAATTATTTACACCAAGTAAAGTGCCTGCCTGGGGTCGAACCTACGACCTACAACAGCACTTACCTCGTAATTCGTGGCTGTTTCCACTGGGCCTCTGCTCCTTAATAATATTTTTTAATATCAATATTTTTTATTTTTATTCCTAATTAATTTTCTTGAATCCTGTGAAAATATTTTTCAATACTTCTTTATTAAAACTTTCTTACGAACCAAACAACATCTATGATTGTTTATATTTTATGTACCTTATAGTCCTATTTTTATATTTTTTGTTAAAACTTCTACACTTTACAACCAACTTAACGCTAAATACTAAAACACTGTAAATGTTAACAAGTGTCCCCTAACTTTTAGGGGAAATTCTAGATTCTTAAGTTATTTACATACCACACCACACCCTACATAATTAATACTTGGAACTTTATTATGAAACTACTCTCATTTGAGCTCACTTTTAAACTATCTTTTAGATACCATTCATTCATTCCTCTTGACTAACAAATTCAAATTGTTTCAAGGGGTTATTCCGTAAATCTACCCTAAGGTGGATACGCGGGAACGCGTATGTCCGAGAATTCACTGGATAAACGGAATTTATAAACTTACCTTAAGTGTTACGTCGACTGAAAGCGGGTTCTTAGTTTACTAGAGTGTTTATATTTCTACATGCACAACGCATTCACGCGGTATCTCCGGAATGCGTGCGTGACAGCGACTGACTGACCAGCACTGTATCAAGTCAGGGGGCTCCGATTCTGAATACTGGGAAGCCAAAACTATAAGAAGTTACCTTTCAATTTATCTGTTTCACGTATAGGTAGCCGAAGGTGTCATGAATGATCCTCGAATTTTATATTGAGAGTTCTACGTTTAGCAATGACATTGACATGACATTATTAAAAAAAGTTAACCATAATACTTGAATAAAGCCTACAAAAATTGATAGGTGACATTTTATTAAAAGATTTGCCTTCAAGAACGTCATGTAGGTATAAGTATTTTGAAAGATGCTCAAAGTCGTGAGTAATAAAAAAGCCTAACCTCCTTACTAATAAACGTTGTATAGCGTCTGTATAGTTACACAACGCTTTGTCTTCTTCCTTCGAAACTCAAATTACTGACGACTGAAAGAGAGAAACCGCTGTGTTCACCTGATATAATACGTTTATGTAACAGCCATAATAATTTATTTCATGTTTATTTCTTACTTCGGAAATTATGAACTTCCCCATACAAACAGGGCAGCAAACAGGGCAGAACTAGAAAAAACGCGATACTAGTATCAGTATCAGTTCCGGTTCAGAAATGGAACGCAATGTTCCGCACATAAACTAGGAGATCATAAAATAGAGGAGGTTGTAATGGCCAACTGTTCAGAACAGAGGGGCAATTCTCGTAATTTTAAGAACATTCACAATCTGAAGCCCAATTCCCGTAACTAAAAATGTTCAAAATCTAGTCGCAATCTCATCTCGGCGACAAACAAATGTCAAAAATGTGGGGAAATTATAGGTATTTTTGACACATTGAGACTGAGATCAGACTGTGAATGTTCTTAAAATTACGGGAATTGCCCCTCAGATCTCAGTCTAAATAATATGTCAAAAATACCTATAATTTCCCTACATTTTTGACATTTGATTGTCGCTGAGATGAGATTGCGATTAGATTTTGAACGTTTTTAATTACGGGAATAGAGCTTCAGTTTCTTGCCAAAAGTTGCATAGATTGCACTATGTAACTACGATGGGCAATTTGAAAATTTTGTTTATGTTTTAAATCATATGATATAAAACAAAAACAAAATTATCGCTGCTTTCGTTTTTTGCCGCCATCTTGGATGTACATTTAGACGTCACTATCGGCTTTGGCATCCTCGAATACTATGAGAACGACAACCAAGACGAAAGTTTGAAAATTTTCGCAGCCGCCATCTTCGATTTTCATTTTGACCGCATTATCGGCTTTAGCACCCTCGAAAACTATGAAAACGACACCCATGACGAAAATTTTGAAAATATTCGCAGCCGCCATCATCACCATACAAGTATTAACGCTTTTGGTTTGTGACGATTTCTGCCAGTTTACTCCTATCGCAAGCCGCGTAAAAGAACTTCGTCCAAAAAATCCTAAAACCTAACAATAGTAACGCAATATATAACGGAACGGAAAATTACCTACTTGCATGCCAAGTTTGAAGGCAACTTTAAAACGAAAATATAAATCCTCTTTAATCCCTATCCTGTTAGAATTTCGAAAAAAATTGTTACCTAAATAATTACAGGTACTTAGTAAAGTTATTGTTCTCTGAATTACCTACTAGTGTCTTTAGCGATGGCGAAAGTAGTGGTAAGTGATATATAGTATTTACGCTGATGTGAGTTAGCGAAATGCCGAAATGGAGATCGAAAGCTCACATTACATAGGTACGTAATCGCCGGTGCCTTCGGAGAGCAATTCAATTCAATTCTCCTAACTGCTATAGTGGGGAAGATCACTCTTCATCCTCAGAGACGGACCTACGCACTTACAGTTGAATGAGTAGCCAAGTAAGTGTTAAATATCTGTTAACATGACACAATTTCCACATTATATCACTAACCTTACTCAGAAACACTATCAATAAACTTACATACTGCTTCTTACTTGTATCTACTTCAGAAACGCATTGTTTTGGTGTGTGTTCTTGATATTATTATAATGAAACTAGTGGACTGTATTTAGATGGTTTGTTGCAAAATTAACATTCAGTTTATAACGGAGAACAATGCCCGTTCGCTAAAGGTCTGATTTTTGAAGAGAAGTGACGCGCACGGCGCGGCACACTATGGGAAAACGGCGTATGTTTCGTCTCAAAACTCCGTATCTCAGTTGTTTCAAAACTAAATGAGCTTTAATTTTGCACACGTATCCTTGGATGTATAAAGTTAAATATAAAATGTTAAAAATTTAAATGATAAAAATAAAAGTTAAAAGTTAAGATAAGTTATATATAGGTTATAAAATGCATTAATAAATGATTTAAAGAGAAATAAAAAGAAATTGAAAAAAACATTTTTATGTCGCGATAAATTTTGGTACCGTGTCAGAAAAGGTGCAAGAATGCGCAATGTTTTTTCTTCTTATTATATAAGCTAATGTATAAAGATCTTAATACAACCAATATATTGACAGCGGCAAGCAAAGATAATGGGTAAACCTCATGTTAATAAAAACATTAACTGTAAAAGATACTATCTTAAACTATGTAGTAAAGCTGTTTTGCATTAAAATAAAGCTGGTATTATGTTATGAAAAACACAAAGCGTTTAAGCAATGTGCTTGCTGTTGAGTTTTGAAGACTTCTATGATTGAAACTTGACAGTGACAGATCCAGCTCGCTGTAACCATAGTTCGCCGCGAGTTTTCTTCCCTAGTTAAAGATAGGTAACGAAGAGGGAATGTAAGTATGTATATTCTTACTATTTATTAGTATACATAAAAAGCAAGATTTTGACAGTCTTGAGTTTTTCATAACATAATAACTGTTTTATTTTATCGCAAAACAGCTCCATTACTGCCGCACTCGTTGTCGAGCCTGAGAATCCGTAACCATGGTAACGCTACGCGTTCGTTTTACCAGGAGGACAGGACTTGTAAAGAGTTCATATCAACCATAAATTGTTCTCAGTTCACAGCGTGTCCGTGAAAATGGTATGATTTCACTTTACAATAGTTTTTATTATACATTTTTCTTGGTACGTACAAATGCTAGCATAAAAAACTATTTACCTCGTTTTAAGAGACAAGGTACAATTTACTTAATATTATAAAGAGGTAAAATTTGTTTATTTGTAACTTTTAGTTTGTAGTGGGGGGGGGGGGGGGTAATCTCTGGATTGAACAGTCGGATTTGAAAAATTATTTTTGCATATGATAGCCTAATTCTCGAGGAAGATTTTAGGCTTTTAAAATCACGCTATGACTCTTAGGTGGCCGAGCAACATTAAAAAAAGTCAGAAATAACGCTAAGCGAAAACGAAGTAATAGCGTGGGCGTGCGAAGCGATTTGACGGGGTGGGTCGGGGTGACAAGAAATTTCACGGCGACGACGAAGTCGCGGGCAGAAGCTAGTAATTGATAAAGCCTTCTGAACATGTAACAACACTGGTTAGTAGGCATGCATTAGAATTTGATGCTGTAAATGCAGTAAATACAAATGAAATACTTATTAAAATAAAGTCAGTGTTTTTGTACAATCAGGGGGCCAACCACCACCTCTTAAAGCAGTATTATTTTAATGTTACTTCAGTGTGAAAAAGAGATGAAGCTATACAGGACGTCTAGCTCCATCTCTTTCTCACACTCAAGTAAGATTACAATAATACTGCGTTAAGAGGTGGTGGTCTAGCTCCAGTAAATGTATGTATTAGGGGTTTAAATATAAAACTGCCGTTTTGTACTGAAAAATTGAAACATTTTTTTTCGAAGGTAAAATATATATTATTTAATCAAAGTATGTACCCCCCTCATTGTCTATACATTTCTGCCATCACATGGGAAGGTCATTTATGCCTTTGCGGTAGAACTCTGGGGACCTGGACTCAACACACCGTGCGAAGGCATTTTGAATTGCTTCCTGGGTAGAAAATATTTTACTGTGTAAAAAATTGTCCAAATCGCGGAAAAAATGGTGGTCGGTTGTGGCCAGGTCCGGCAAGTACGGAGGATGACGGATGGTTTCTAACTCTAGGTCCTGTAGTGTTAAAACGCTTTGGAATGGGCAACTAGCTTCAACTTTCTGACTAACTGACCGACTCTTTGACAATTCAAAAGTGCCTGTAATTGGTTTATTTGAAATAAATGCTTGAGTTTGAGTTTGAGCTGTCTCGCTGCGAGTTTCGCCATCATTGTTCAAAATTCTTTACAGTAGACATCTGCTGTTATTGCTTGACCGGATCTGAAGAAGCTGTAGTGAATCACACCATGAAGAGACCACCAAACATTTACCATCACTTTTCTACGGGTAAGCTTTTGACTTGGGAGTTCGCCATTGCGTTGTTCGCTTGCGATTATCGTAAAGAATCCACTTTTCATCACACGTCACAATTCGCCCCAAAATCCCTTCATTTCTGTACCAGTTCAACAAGGTAAGGCAAGCTTCAACGCGCGCTTCTCTCTGCAGATCGATCAAATCACGGGGCACCCATTTCTCAAGCTTTTTTATTCTACCGATTTGATGCAAATGGGTCAATATTGTGGGTATGCTAACATCAAACCATGCCAATAATTCCTTGGTAGTTTGATACGAAAAATACTGGCCGGTTTTCGAATCTTTTGAAGAAAGCTTATTTTGTAGGCCTTTTTGGATGATTCCAAATTTGAATTTGAAAAAATAAATTAAAAACAAAGGATTTGCGTGGCATAACTTTCGCGAAGTTCGAAGGCTCCAATTTACTTACCATAGTTTTTGATAATTTTCGGTGTCAAATTAAAGTTTTAAAACAAATTAGCAGTTAATTACAAATTTATGCCACTGTATGCAATACGCAGCGGCGTCATTTAACGAGAGAGGAAATGTTAAGGGCAGTAGGCATTCTCCAAGTTGGGGCTACTGAACGGAGTATTGCTGAGGAGATTGGAACAAAACAAAACGTAATATCAAGGTTATGGTCCCGTTATCGTGCTACTGGTGAAGTGGCTGAAAGACACCCAGGTGGGAAGCGCATAACCACCCTACGACATGACCGATTTTTGCAAGTTTGCAAGACAACCAAATGTTACGGCCATACAATTGGTTTAAAGGTTCCAGTCAGAGCACCAGTCGCTTGTGAGTGACCAAACTGTGAGGAGAAAACTGCATGAAGCTAACCTTCATGCTCGTAGACCACTTCGTACTCCAGCACTACGCCGAAGAAATCGTGGACGAAGATTACAGTGGGCTCGTGTACATTTGCTCTGGGAAGATAATTAGTGATCTGTAGTGCTGTTTACCGATGAGTCCCGATTCGGTTTCCATCCCGATGCAAATAGTCAGTAGGGTTAGACTGTATTATTGTTTTTAAGATTTTTGTCAAAATATTTTTTATTATTCTATGAATTTAAGGTTTAGACGATTGTATAGATTTGTTAAATGAAATCACGAATATGAAAGGATATAGATAAAGTTTGCCCCAGCACAGACAAAGAGTTAATTATATTTATTTAAAAAATAACTGACCAGCTTTTGTTACTTCGAAAAACTTTGCAGGGAATATTTTAATTTAAAAGATCATTATTTTGATTCACGTCTGGATTCGCCTGAATGTGGCTAGAGCTTAAAACCGCTTGCAAGTATTTCCAAACTAAACACTGCATAAAACTTTTAACATTTTTAGGTAGTTCTTTCATTTTATGCTACCCGAATAGTTAAGCGACCCGCCTGCCAGGACCGCGGTCGTCGTCGGTGAGAATTTCACAGTAAAGGTCGTTGGATTATCGTATTTATGATTACTGTATGATGTGTTGGTACGAGGTGCTCTGGGCGTGGTTTGATAGCAATTGCTGAAAATACGACTGTTGCACTCTATCACTATCTCTGTCTAGACTTGCGCTAGGAAAATTAAAATAAATTACGAACTTTATATTTGTCCGAGCATAGATCCGCTTTGAGTATGACTCAAAATACCAAATAAAGAAACCAAACCAAACATTACATGAGAAAGTCTGAAAGTGGTGACTGCTAAGTTGTGTAGAAACTGGTCGTCATGACAACCAATTTCCACACAAACATTTATTTTTATTTTTTATACAATCTTGCCCTATCATTACAGGTTCACACCCAATGCGATAAAGTGATTAAATGAATATCATTTAACATTTCATAACATACCATTGTATGGGCATTCGGAGGGATGAGGAAAGTTTTAAGTATGACTGTGGCTTATGGAATGCAGCTATAAGAGTAGGGGAAGACCAAAGAAATGATGTATAGACTATGCCATGTGAAGGATAATATAGCTAGAAAGAGGGTGATTACAACTGCGATGACGACTAAATTATGGATGACATGCACACCGACCTTGAATAAATTGGGATAAGGGTAAGACAACGATGACTTTGTTTATTTATCTATGTAAGTATATCTATACAAATAAATAAAATTGAAGTTTCTGTTTGTAACGACTAATTAACTGCTTTTTACTAAATGCTTTTGAACGTATATACGGGTCTTATCACAATAAAACAATTAAAATTGTGTCTGTCTGTTTGTTTGTCCCGGCTAATCTCCGAAACGGCTGGACCGATTTTAACGGGACTTTCACTGTCAGATAGCTGATATTATAAGGAGTAATTTAAGCTACTTTCATTTTACAAAAATTAGGGATCCGTGCAAAAAAAATTAAAACCCATGAAATTGTGACCAAATTCCGATTCAAATAGGGAAGTTGTTTTCCGACATCCATGCGAACAAAGTTGCGGGCACAGCTAGTTTAGTATACATATAACCGCACTTTTCATCTTTGAACTTTCGACAGATTGTTTATGGGGATTGTCGACAAAAACTAAAGATTTTCAAAATAAACAGTGTTGTCTAGCAACGTAGTATACAGAAGAATTGTGTTACCATGGCAACGAGCTGTTATTAGCAGTTTCTAGATTAAGTCTATACCAGCAGGACAGCATAAGCGCTAGGAAGTGTATCACAAAAATCAACTTCATTGAAATTCTAGGGGCGTGACTTCATGTATGCACTATACTAGCAATATGGGAGGAGCGTACAGGCCGCACAGCCGGGAAGTACCAGGGCCCTAATTCACTATGACCACTTAGTGATTCCTTACTTCGAAATCACGTCAATTCCTTAGCTAATTACGACATCTGCTAATAACGTATTCTCTTTGACACAATGAACGAAACCGCGCGAAATGAACGCGATGTTGGCGTGGTTTGAACTGTCAAAATACCACGCTTGGGAACCGTACGGAATCGTCAGTTTACAGTTAAAAGTTTTAAAAATTTGAAGATTATGTTGTGTTCTGTGTTTGTGTCGGGTGTATTTCAGCATAATTTATATTGTAAAAAGTAAGAAATAATTGTTTTTCATATATACATACACCAGGGACATTGAAATATCATGCTTTATAAGAACTTTATAAAATATTGTCGAAAATGCTTTCTATGTGACCACACTAATATTAAATACCTTGGTTTCATTCACTTTGCTAAACATTTTCCATATTTTATAGAAAAGATTCCAAAGTAACTAGTAAAAACTTGTATATAAATAGTGTAGGTGGCAAATGATAATACTTATGATTCTTCCCTTCAATCACGAAATGATCCAATCCAGTTATTGGTGGTCCAGTAATATATTATTTCGAAATCTACAAGAACCCTCAAAACAAATAAAATGTACATGTAAACAAAATCACTGACAACTCTAGAAAACATACGCAAGTAGCTACGTTCAAAAATTTTAACACTGCTGTCAAATATTATCATTGTATGTTTTTGTTAATTTTCCAATAGATTTAAAAACCTAAAATTACGTTTTTAATGTCATAAATAATATTAAAATATAATAAAAAACGATACTTTAGGCATTATTGATGTTCAAAATGGAATATTTCCAATTACTAGTTTTAGGATCAAATACTGCCGAACAAAATATCAAAACGCACGCGTGATTTCATAATGTGCCATAGACAATTTCTCTTGGACCATACAGAATATGACATTTCGATTCCTTGCCGTTACATGGTTTTCAACAAGACACGGTACTGACGTGGTTTGCACGTGGTAAGATATAAGCGGGGAATAATAATTACCGTACAGAATTGGGGCCCAGTTGTAGCAAGATAAGTAGTAGGAATGAGAATGACTAGGTAAACAGGGAGAGAATTTTTCACTCAGAAAGCGTCCGTATTGACGCGGGAAAATTTCAGAAATATGTAAGACCGGCTGCTGAATGATTTGACTGAAAGTTTAAGAATTCGGGAAGTATTCAAAAAACTCAAAGTCAACTGCGTGTTATATCGTCTTGTTGAACACTTTGGCAATAAAATAAGGATAGATGATTGCATTTATAAAACATAGAAACGGTACTTTTTGAAACATATACTAATAGAATTGAGTATATTTCTAACAACATGCTGATATACCAGACAAGCATAATTCAACCGAAAGACATCCACTGCTGGACATAGGCCTCCCCCAAGCACCGCCACTTCGACCGGTTCTGTGCTTCTCGCATCCAGCGGATTTCTGCGGTCATCATCGATCCACCTTGTACGAGACCTTCCAACGCTATGTCTTCCTGTACGCGGTCGCCACTCCAGAACCTTAACAACATTACCCCAATATAATAATGAAGAGGATACAATTATTAGGCTTGAGAATACAATCTTCTTTCTTTTCCAAACCTCCTTCAGATTTGAGTTTCTGTTTTCATTGAACATGGCGCAGTCAAGTATTTGTGCCACTTCTGTGGTGCAAGTGGTCGCATGACCTCATTTTGCGATGCGACTATGCAGGTGTGTAGAAAAACGTCTCTGTGAGCGTGTATGTAACTTAAAGACATTCTAGTTTTTATATTTTCCTGGTGGAGTGCAATATATTGAATGCATTTTTAGTGCACTGCTCAGTCTGTCTGTCTGTATATTGTCTGGTGTATAACCGCAATTATGAAAACGGTCTCCCTTTTCTTGTACTAGGGACTAAGATAAATGGATTTCGAATTATTCCTTGAAAAATGTCTTTATACTTCTGATTATCTGTCCCTTTTATTTTGAGGTTTAAGACCCTCCTATTGTATTGCAAAATATAGCACGATGCTCCATCATTAATCTCGACTTATAACAGACTTTTCTGCTCTAATTTTATTGGTATATTGGCGTGTGCTAGCTGACACATGGCAAATAATTTTATTTAATGTTTTTGTATTGCGTAATGTAAATAATTTTACATAGGGCAAAATTTGGCTAATTCGTGATATGCAGCTATTCGGTGTTAGATAATTGTGTTTTATTACCAAGTTACTACTGACTTGATAAATGTACATTTTTCAATCATTATAGTATTTGCCACATTTTTAGATATAAGTTAGCAAAACTTATTTTGTCTACTATATCACAGTAAATTTAAAAAATAGTCTGATCAATTAATCGAATTTTACAAGTAAAAAACAAAACTATCACCGATTACCCAAGTTTTGCCCTACTATTTTATAGAATCAAGTTTTTCTAAATAAACAGACAGCTGACCTGGGAATTTGTTGCGCCAGTTCTTCTTCCCAGCTAAAGTACTAGGAAGTGGTGAAGGGCGGGCGTTTTTGGGGGACAGTCTTATGTAATTTTTGACGTTTGAAAACTGCTGATTCTCAGCCTAGTTTGAATAAATGTCTTTTGATTTTGATTTAATCTGGACCAAGTTTAAATGTAGATTTATTTATTTACTAGCTGTTCGTACCCGGCGTCGCTCGGGTGAATTTAATTTCTCTTATCCAGTGGTTTTGTCAGTCAGACAGCCAGTTCGTCGAGAAGGGATTCATCCAACCAAATCTTTCCTTGTATTTATTTATAAAGGTTTACCAACAGCTTCTGTATAACGTATCTAAAGTAGGTAAAGATTAACTTTTATAAGAATAGAATTTTATTTGAACTATTAGGGCACTCCGACCAAACGGGTTACGTTAGGTTAGAATTGTGTGTGTAGGTACGTCAAATTGGTCGCAGTAACAAAATTAGGGCACTCTGACAGTTCTGACCCGCTTTCACATAACTATATTTCGGTATATAGCAATATTCCTTGGGATCACAGCTTCAACCATCTTACTGCGACATATAAGTACATATCGAGCCTTTTTAGGAAGAACTTCGTAAACGATAATTTGCACTTATTACAGGAAAGGGCTTTTTCTTTCCTAATTACCGATGTTGTCATTTATGATGATAATTTCTTACAAAAATAAAGTCGTGTAAAATTAAAATAAAATTTAAGAGAAATCGCGACAAGATGTAACAGTCTAATTAAGAGGTTACGAAGAAAAAATAGTTTTGTGATTTTTGGCGATTACGATGTTTCTCCTGAAATGGCTCGAATATTCAGCATTGGCTTACACCAACAGCATGGTATCATTACAGGTTGCGCACTGTAATGCTCGATTCTCCTCACTCACTGATGTTATTGTACGAATCTGAACTGTTACATTACCAACGAATGCTCCCGGGGAGGGAGCGCTTTTTGATACGATAAGCGGCAATCTCAATTTTCTGCATCCATTTTTATCATCAGTTGTGCGTGCGAGTACGCACGCACAACTGATGATAAAAATGGATGAATAAAATTGAGTGAAGTTAATAAATACTGGTGACGTATACCTACTTACCGCAAGACTTTTTATGACATAGTAAATAAATAAATAATTTATAACAAAGAGAAGCGCAAAAATTTACTGCTAGCTAATTAATAATTTACAAAATCAGACGATTAACACATACGTGAGTCTAAATAATAAAAAAACCTTGGTTGGAAGATTTACGATGAATGAAATAAATACAAAACTATATGAAATTAATATCTTAAAGCCATGTTTTGTTTTTACCCGAGTGCAGCGAAGCCAATAAAGGAGAGTTATTGTATTATCTATTAGTTGTATTTAGATCTCATTAGAAAATAATATATTAAATTACTGAAATACCGGTTTAGTGTATTCCAACAAAGTTATTGTAGTGAAATTTGCTACGAGCCTCGTAGCTCCCGTAGCCGTAGCAGAGCTACGCCGTAACAGCTAGTAGGATTCAATAAATTGTAAATATCTCTCTATTTCAAGTTCTATCACAATAATTTAGAGAGTGCATTCTGGAAGTTGGCAACGTCGCAAATAGCTGTCAAATATTTCAATATTACTAAAGTCAGTTAAGAAATACTGAAGTATACTAAAAAAATTAGGTCATGATTTGAATAAGCACACGTTTAAGCGTTGTCGTGCGTATTAGGCGCTGCAAACACAATAAGTGCAGATTTTTCAAATTTAGCAAGGCAGAAAACGCAGTGCCGTCATGCTGTCGTCGACGCTTGTTGACGTTTCGTATAATAAACGCCGTATGCAATGGGCCCGTAGCATGTTGAAAATACTATATATTTTCTTAGCTTTTCAAAGATAAGCACTATAAAAGAGTTAAGTACCTTTAAGATATTTTTGTAAAAGAGATGTCTGCGACATAATTTATTGTGAATGATTTTGATTATTTATGATTGATTCCCCGAAGAACTTAATTAAACTTTACCCCCCCTTCATTCATGAAAGTTGATAAAAGTTAAATAATGATTAGTGACTGATTAACCATACATTTCTTGACGTTTAAACGTTAAAAAATATATGATCTATGTAACGCTTATAAATAAAGAGATAAATCACTTTGTCTATACAACAATGTATTTGGTAACAACTACTTCGACTACGTACAATTTATGTGTGGTGAAAAATTCGAATTGACTGTATAGTGCATAGTATTTTATGTATCCCTGGTACAGTGAGAAACTAACGAGACGGTTAAAAACCTTTTTTATGATTATAAAAATCTTCTCTTTGGAGTATTTTACCCCGGGAAAATACCACAGTCCCTCATTCTAAAAATACATTTTTAATGTTAGTATAAGAATTTGTTTGAAGATAAACCACACTTTTTATTGTGTACTACGCAGCTAGACAATATTATCAGAAGTTCAAATGCAACGTGATATAGTTGCTTCGATAACATCATCATCATCATTTTATTGACCTTATCCGGATTAATTTGGCGTCAGCGTTTCGTAACATTAGTAAATATACAGGTGACTTGTAATTTGATGTATTTATTCCTTCCGATGTGAGATAGTGTGACCCATTTGCAACAATTAAGCACCCCATAAATAAAGCCTACGCGAAAATTCATGGGATTTGAAAAAAACCATTTTTATATATTTTTGTAAAACCACAGTACCACTTGTCTCCTTCAAACTCTCAAATTGAATGACCTTCATTGCTATTCCACTTGGTACCTAAAAATTTAACAAACCAAGATTCAATTTTGATCAATTCAATTAATTCGATTTTTCATTAAGATGTACGCAATATCTAAAAGTTAATCACACTATCGCGTACGTCAAATTACAAATCAGTTTGAAGATATTATTGTTATTATGACGAAAGCATGGCAAAAATATGTAGGTAGGTTGTGCGAAAAGAAAACGTACAAAGATGCTAGAACGGCCAACTCGTGGAGGATTTGATTTGATTTCGAGTCCAATATAACAACGCGTTTAGGGCGCTGATGGGATTGCCGCGTTTTTGTAGTGCTTCAGGGATGTTTGCAGAAGCCCGCGTAGATTGCTTTAATACAGTAATGCGTAAGAGATGCGCATCCTTGGTACGCAGGGTGCGGTGCAGCACCAACAGCATCCTAAAAATGATCTCCGGCTGATTGGATTGCGCGATCGTTAACCGGTGCTGCAAAATTTCTGCTGGACTTACAGCGTGTTTAGCATGTCTTTTTTGTATTTAATTTAGTTTGCTAACATATTGTTACCAATACTATGAGTTATATTACTTGAATTAGGTAATAATTGAATTATTATTATTTATTTTGAGATTTATTTTATATTCTTGGTTAGTCGGGAAGAGCTGATAACACGGGCCTAAGCCAAGTGATTATAAGTTGATTTAAGTGTGGTCACGTGCAGAAGTTTGCACAGAAGATGGTAGCGTATTTGTGTTTTGATGTTTTCTGATTCACATTGCAGAAACTTTCTCACGAGTCTGCATGTGTTTAGTATCGCTGCCTTCTGCAGCAGATGATAGGTATTTGGAGGTAAGTTAAGGGAATTAAGGGACTGGTGAAGTTGTTTCGATATTACTCCTGTTGTTTGTAACTTTTTGCAGATGCCAATGTCGGCTACTTCATCTTTTAATTCAGTGTATTTGCTCAGTTTCTCTGTTATTGTTGTCTCTAAGTTATGTGTATTTGGTATAACAATATCTGTTAAATATCCAGTTCTGTTTATCTTGTTTATAAGTGTAATGTCTGGTCTATTGAAATGAATTGTTCAATCAGTAAGAATGGCGCGGTCAAAATATAGTTTTGTTGGGAGGTTCTCGAACACAGTTTCTGGATTGTATTTGTAGTATGGTGTAATTTAATCTATAAGTTTGTACTGGTGTGCCAATTTTTGGTGTATGATGTTCGCTACTTGATCGTGTCTGTGTTTGTAGTCTGTTTGGGCTATTGACTTGCACGCGCTTTTAACCTCCGACCACTTCATATTGTTCTAACCAATGAGCTAACAAGTCTATATAGCGAAATTGGCTTTCCTATTCCTAAAAAACCAAACAATTTATTGCAAATTAAAATCCAGACTGTAACGTCTATATTTCAAAGTCACTCCAGGGGAACTCAAGCATCTAGGTCACAGTAGTTTACATATACTCTTCTCGCTACGTCCAATAGAGGCGTTGATGTTGTTACTACCCAAAGAGCATGGAATCGCCGCACCGAGGCGTCTCCGTGCCCATAGCATCGAAAAGCGATCGAGTCAATAATACGTTTTTTGTTTGGCATCTAAACTTCTGATAAAAATTATTTGGCGATGGTTAACCTGAGTATTCTCTTGTATCTGAACAACGAGCATTCTCCATTTTAAACTATTAAAAAAAGAAAACAAAAAAAATAGAAAACAAAAAAGAAAGAATAGAGCGATAAGTGCATACCGTTAATTATTGTAGCGAACGCTACGCTAGAATAGAGCAAAATTGATTCGATAGAATGCTCGCTCATGTTCGACCAAATGTTTAAGTTGTCATTTTGTTATTATGTACCATTAATGCTCTGTTCGAATGTATGGCGCGAACAATACATTCTTTAAAGTGATATTCTATATTTTATAAAAGCCTAGTGCTTCAAATATTGTACGGTCTAACTGGATCAATACTAGTACCGAAGCACATGGCAGGCTACAGCGGTTTCCATGACAACAATGCAGTTGTATTTTCCCTACCGTGGAAGAAAAAACATAGTCAATCCATACTTCCATACTATGTAGGTACTATACTAGCGGACCCGACAAACGTCCTGCCTGAACGTAATTTCCCAGAACTCGATCGCAGCGTTTATGAATTTAAACCATGCAGGAATCCACTCCAACACACACAAAAAAAAATCATCAAAGTCGGTCCAGCCGCTTAGAATTGTTCTCAGAAGAATTATAAAATCCATACTAATCCATACTGTACTATATATACTATACTATATACTTATACTATATATACTATAATATTATAAATTCGAAAGTAATTCTGTCTGTATGTTACCTTTTCACGCCTAAACCGCGGAACGGATTTCGATAAAATTTGGTAAGGTGATAGATGGCATCCCGGGGACGGACATAGGCTACATTTTTTCTTAAAAATAATCCTTCAGGGGGTGAACGTTTGTATGGGAAATCCATGATTTTTGAAGTTACGGATATGGAAATTCACCTTTTCACCTTCTACCCATCCGTTTTGGTGGCCTCGGCGTCCGCAAAATTACCAGTATTAGCTTACCGGCGTTCCTGTCCTCTGCCCACAGTACGGAAAAGTTGACCGAGAAAATTTTAGCCCCCTCCTTGGTTGACTCAGAAGTGCCGTGTTTGACTGACGCAGTGAACGCCTGGAAAGTGGCTTGCCCGGATACAGATCGGCCCTTGAACCCATCTTCCCAGAGGCAGTGGGATGAACCGCTCTGCAGGTTGGTACGGAATAATCTAATTAATACGACCACCAATACTGCTGAGCGTGCCCGCCTGTTGGCTGTGGGGGAGTGGGAGTCGGGCCTCTGGCTCCAGGCGCTACCGTCACCCAACATAGGCACTATGTTGGGTGACACCACCTTACGGCTCGCTACTTGTCTGCGTCTGGGCGCTCCTTGCATGGCTCCGCATCGCTGCCATTGCGGTGTCGGTGTCGACTGTCTCGGACAACATGGCCTATCTTGTAGTAAGAGCGCAGGCCGGATAGCACGGCACGCCAGTATCAATGACATCATCCGTCGTGCTCTTGTCACCGCCGGGGTGCCAGCTGTTTTAGAACCCAATGGCTTAGCACGCGACGATGGGAAGAGACCAGACGGAATGACCATAATGCCTTGGAAGGTAGGTAGGCCTTTGGTGTGGGATGCAACGTGTGTCGACACCCTTGCGCCATCCCATCTTCCTAGCACGGCAGGCTGTGCTGGAGCGGCTGCTGCGGGTGCGGAAAACCTCAAACGGCGCAAATACTCCAATCTTATTGGGACTTATATGTTCGAGCCGTTTGGGCTTGAAACAGTTGGGCCAGGGGGTCCTAGTGCCCACTTAGCTTTTCGAGACATCGCCAGGCGGTTGGTCGACTCCATACGTGACCTATTTTGGCCTATATTTTGACCAAAAAATCAGCATTGCCATACAACGTGGCAATGCTGCCAGCCTTCTGGGCAGTTTTCCTGTTGACAGCGATGCGAATGAATTTTTTGATTATTCTGATTATTTCCCCTCCTTTTTTATATACTTGTACATATTATTATTATTATTTTAAGATTGTTAGGTTTTAAATTAGGTCAATATAAATAATATTAACATAATTTTTAATACTTTAGTATTTTTAATTCGTTATATAACATCATAAAAACCTGATACGTATTAAATCTCATAATATTGTGCAAAAAATCGTAAGTGGTGCATGTGGTTTTTTTTTGTATGCCCTGGGAGGTACTGATAAACTTTTCTTAATCTGATTATAAACTTTTAATGCTACGGCTACATTATCGCGATAACGCGAACTACACTTCGCGCGCTCTCTCTTTCTTGTTTTTGGGATAATTTTGTCTCTTCGTTCTTCATTCCAGCTACAGAACCCTTCATTGTGCGTGGCCCATCACGCACTTTTACGACATATCAGTAACCCGTTGAAAGCACTATTTCGAGGTATCGCCCTCGAACAACGGATCAAATTTTGACGTAATCTCATGTTTTTTTTTAGATTTTTTTTCCTGATATTGGTTAAGTAATTAATGATGCCTGTTTTTATTATAAAATTTAGTCACATTTCTGTCATTAATCCTAAGAAATCAGCAATCAAAGAAAAAAAATTATTTTTTTGAGGCAAACCGTGATTGGAGCTCATGAAAGACGCAACGAAGTACCTACATAATGCAAATTATATTAGACTTAAAGGCAATGCAGTGAAAGATGAGTATAGTACAGTACTCCAAGAGTACTTGTAACTTTTTGGAAAACATAAACTTCTTGGCTCACGCTTGTGACGTTCATGGGCTCCTAGTATTCTGGCACGTATTCGAGCTGGCTTCACACTTTCACGCAAGCGCATTGAGCACCATACCACGTGCGTCGGGCGCCACGTTGGCTGTGACTGTGAAGACACAATATGTGTCTAGAATGTAAAGTTCAAAGGTATATGTGTAATTGATATGGCGTAGGCACATAATATAGAGTATTATTTTTTATATAAATTCTTTAGAAGTCCTGTCATTTTCGTCATTTATGGATGGCAAACATACTTGGTTTAGTGCCCAACAAAGACCAAGGCGCGACGGGCGCGGAACCGTAGATTGGACGATGGTGCGGCGTCGTGTCGTTCTTTAAAACCAAACTTACCGCAATGATGTAACTGGTAGATTTTGTCAGCCTCTTTGCATGAATCTCCACCGCTCCACACCTGCACTGCTTTAGTCCTTGGAAGTTCTTTCCAAATCGATGACTGTCACAATTGAAAGCATGAGTATAATACTATTATACTTTTTTCAATATCCGATATATATTTTTTTAATATACTTTCTATTTTCAAATTGAAGATGGCATTTAAGAATACAAAAATACAAAATGTCAAAAGTTAAACAGTTTTGAGTTTTAATTTAAAGCACCACACCAAGAACAAGAGCGTTGAATTCAAACACCAGAACATCAGAAATGCGAGGCTGCATTTCTCCTGTTATGCATGTACAACAGATAGGTAGGTACCTACTAACGGCCGAACGCAATAACTTATTATTAGTGGTTGTACTCAAGTCCCACTAGCGTGCAGAGTGCTTGCAATAGGTAATGTGGAATGCAGGAAATGATGAAAAATGATAGTTAAAACGTTGTTTTAAATAAAAGCTAAGATAAAACTTATCATTTGTTTTATTCTCGTTGACAACATTCAAGGTAACTTTATGATAGATGACAGGACATAAAACAAAATGAAATGTAGAAAAATAACTTTACATATAACTAAAAAGATCGATATCAAAAAACCTAGACTCATTTTAGTCTAACACGCCTTCTTAAATTCACTTCTCCACTTTTATCCATCACACAATCGTAGGTACACTAGTTGAACTTCCCTTCCAACTGATGTTTCGTTAAAATATCCGCAACCATACGACTTGTCTCTTGATACTCTAATTCAATATGGCCACGCTCGTGTCTCACTCACAAAGTGGTGTCGCTTATCTATGTGTTTGTGCGTTGATGGTGTACAGGGTTCTACGCAATAGCAACAGCAGTTTGACTGGCACTGAAGATCTTCATTGACATCTCAACTTTACCATAGACCTCCGAAATCAATCTCTTTAAGAAAATTGCTTCTCTAGCAGTTTCTGACATAGCTACATACTCAACCTCCGCTGTGGATAAAGGAATCGTCCTTCCTCTGTGTTCCACTTCCCCATTATTGCAGCTCCCATATGCAGAAAAATCACACCCGAGTATGATCTCCTATCACGACAAGTGGCATGACTAGCATGCCACTTGCCTCTTGCGTAGCCCTGTACCTTATGCATTCCTGTCCGCCTATAATGTAGACCAAGGCATTTAGTGCCCTTTAAATATCTGAGCACTGTTTTTGCGGCTATCCAATGCTCTTCAGCATAGCAAGCGTTGAACTGGCTCAGATAATCTGCATGTGCAATATCTGGCCTCGTGCAAACAGATATGTGCATCAGTGAAACAATTTGATTTTGATATGGAATCCTTGGATCAGGTTTATGTTCTAGTCCATGTTTCACAAGCTTTTGCCCAGGTACTTGATGGGATTGATGCAACTTTGCCATCCCAAAAATCTTCAAAACTTTTTCGACATACTTCTCTTGGCAAACTTTGCTTCCAATATTGTTCTGCGATAAAGACGTTTGCTGTACACCTAAGAACCCAGGCTGGAACCTCTAAACAAGTATCTGTAAAATAGAAAGTTCTGCTCTAAAGTTCTAAACAAATTAAATTGGTCTGTAAATTAATAAGGTCGATCAAAAACAGATAAATAACATTCGACATAAAATTTGAAGTCTGAAACCACAAACAAAGCTAATAAAGGCGTTTTATAAGACGTCTTATTTACAACTTTGTACTTTCTACCATTTAAAATTATCAGTTTGTTTCATTTCCATTGCGTTCTGATGTTATCAGGCGCGACCACGTACCACGAGCCCACAATATTGCACGATATTGCATCCTCGTTAGTACTAGGGACACAGGACGTACGGAAGATGGATACATATTTTAGATTCAAGTTATGGCGTTCATCTGCAACAGATGTCTGTTAACGCCCGCCCTCGTACAGTAGTTTGCACAAACGACACAAACTGCGCTTTTGCACAATTTTGAAACATGAATAAAAAATTAAAATTTGAGAAATGTCAACAGACAGTTTCTTGCTGTGTTTTTGCAGTTTTTTGTCTGATGTTATTGCAGCAGCTACGCGGTCGTAGCTGCTATCACTTACATAGTTCTGTGGCAGACAACATTATTTACACAAGGCATGAAGAAAACTTTACTCGCATTCAAAAGCTTTTAGGAATAAAATGAAACTTACTCAAGAAAAAAAAAGGCTACAAAGAACATCATAATATCACGCCTTGTTCCCCCAAATAGTTGGGCAGGGGTGTACCAGTACTGCCACATTTCGCCAGTTATGTTTAAGTCCCATGTAATAGGGAGGGGGGGGGGGGGAGCCTATTGACATCAAATGGGCATAAATCCAGACTCCGGGCTGCACAACAGCAAATATCTTTTTATGAGAAGAAGCAGAGAGAGGAACTCGTGGCTAAGTAATAACAGCCGCACGGGTCGATCCATCAGGTTAAGCTACGCTTGCCGGGGTTGTCTGTGGATGGGTGACCATCTTTACATACCGAGACTCCTCCATGCCTCGGAAAGCACGTTAAGCCGTTGGTCTTGGCTGTCATTCGTAGATCTTTGTCAGTCGTTACGGGTCGTCAGAAGCCCGAAAGTCTGACAACCAGTCTTACCAAGGGGTGTCGTATCACCCAGTTACTGGGTTGTGAAGGTCAGATAGGCAGTTGCTCCATGTAAAATACTGGTATTCAGCTGCATCCGGTTAGACTGGAAGCTGACCCCAACATAGTCGGGAAAAGGCTAGGCAGATTGATTGAGAAGAAGCAGAAACTTTTCTACGGAAATAAGTTAGCTAAGATTACCGACATAAAATCTCATAACAGCGGTGTAACTCACATGCCATGTCATACTTAGTTAAAATATTCCGGAATCCTGATGGAAAGAATTAAAAAATCGAATGGATGGGAAAATCATTCTCAGCCACGTCAGTATTGAGTAAATGCTGTTTGCTTTTGCAAAAACTGTCATTAATGATATTATTCTGTAAATACATATTTTGACATAAACTGACCCCGTAATTGCGTAATATGGGCCACTTGTTGTATTTAAAATTGCTTTTTTTTGGATGGACGTTGAACGGACGATTTTTTTCTAATTTGAAGTTATGGACTAGATTATGGGTTAATTTTCAAAATAAAAGCTTTAGGTAGATACTATAGTGTATTCACGGAGACGAGTTAGTATAGCGCCTTCTCTATCACACATTATCATACAAATGACAAAGACAAAAAAACTTTTTTAGGGTCAGTGGGCGTTAACAATACCTTAGAAATGTAAATGCGCGTTCACACTGCGCTTCTTAAAAGTTCGCTTAGTTTATACCTGCGGCGTCATCTGTCGTATTTGAGAGCCATTTATTTGGTTAAAAATTTTTTTATAGGTATTTTTTTTTAATTTAACTGATGGATATGAAGGAAAGCAATAAAATGAAAGTTAATTATTAAATTTACTTTATTATATTATAATATACAAGTGTCTAGCATATCATCGCTCTCTGACGACGTATCACTACTGTCGTCGTTTCCTTTATTTATTACGAGTCTTTCTGTCATTACTTCCACATTTCTATCCATGGCATCCATTTTGGGCTCAACTATTTCTATGACATGCTTTATACATTTTTTCAATTTTTCTGCGTCAATATTTTTAATAGATTCGTTTAATACAATTTTTAATTATGCCATTTTATGTGTTTTCAGGGGACTTCAGGTTAGAGCAGCTGTAAAATTTTTGGATAGATGGTTGGGCGCAAAGTTTCGGCGGAGTCTGTTCTGCCAAAATTTTCCCAACATTGACAAAAAAGTTATTTACTTTGTTAACGGATAAAAGTGGTGAAGGGTTAATGTTACTTCAGTGTGAGAAAGAGATGAAGCTATACAGTACGTCTAGCTCCATCTCTTTCCCACACTCATGTAACATTACAATAATACTGCTTTATGAGGTGGTGGTAGACCACCACCTCATAAATGCATTTTCATTTTGGAAAAAGCATTTTTTTTTGTCTCCATATTCTGCAATAGTCCTACACCATCCGGGGGTTGTCCTTGGGTGCACTTGCATAGTACGCACAGGGATAATCGTCGGTTAGTGCCTCATTTCCATTGAAAGCGTCTAACGGGCCTCTGCGAGTTGGCTTCGGCCCCTCATATGCCTTCTAAAGGTCCGGGACCCTGGGGTCCCGAGAAATATCAAATTTAATAATAATAATTTTATTCAAATAAAACGTTTACAAAAAGGTGTACATGGAGTCAACAGTTATAAGATATCCATACAGTTATGGTGCCTAAAAATAAACTAAAACTAAGATATTATTATAGGTGCAAGTAATGGTTGCTCGGAATTGCAAAGTTAGGTAGCGACCAGCCCGATCTAGGTTAATTTAAACCTGTGTTTCAGGCCAACACTTTCCAATACATCTACTTAGGTCTAGTACAATTTAAAGTTTAGTATATAAAAATAAAGAATCTTTTAAAAACTACGAGAAAAAGCTTAATGGTACCTTATTATCTAAAACTAAGCCTAAGTAAAGATACAAAAGTAAACACTTACGAGGGGATCAAATATCATCATGCCAAAATTTATAGAAGTTGTTCTGTGTCCGTGTAATGTAGTGTCTTTAAATATTCAGATAACATTATGTTACATTTGGTATACCTTACACTATAGAAACTTAGTACCTTATTGAGCTTATTATATAGAAAAGATCCCAAGAACAGATAAAAACGATTGGCAAACGCATGCTTAGTTTGAGGCTTTATGCAAACCAAGTCCTTCCTTCTCTTGTCAGAAGGAACAGGGTCAAAAGGAAGTGCAGTGTGCTGGAGTAGTACTGTGTTCAAAATAAATAATTGCCGTACTGTAAGCACCTTACATGCTGCGTAAAGCTGATGCGTAGGAAATCTAAAAGGGCGAAAGGTAGCAACCTTCAGAATTGCTCTTTGAGCACGTTCTAATGGGAGTAAAATTGTTTTTGCTGCCCCACCCCAAGAAGTTATGCAATATGTAAGAATGGATTGACACAAAGCTAAATAGACCTGTTTTATCAATTTAAAGTCGGCTACGTTACGTAAATTTTTAAAAACATACATTAATTTGCGAACTCTTGTACACAGTAAATCGATATGTTTACGGAAATTTAGATTTGTGTCAATGGTGACACCTAGATATTTTAAATAGTCAGCTTTAGCTAAAGTGGGGCATGAACATGCGATGTCAGCATACGTGCAACAATTATGTGCGCGAATGTTTAGATTAGTAAGCGGTATGTTTGAATTTCTCATTGTAAATAAAATCTAATTGGTTTTGCCTGCATTTAATGACAGGAGATTATTACGGAGCCAATTAGACACAATGTTAAAACCATTTTGAGCATATTCATAGACCTCAACTCTAGATTTAGCTGAAAATAACAGAGCGGTGTCATCCGCATAAGATATTATAGCACCATTTTGGAGTGAGAGGCTGCATAGCTCATTAATATATGTAGATTAAAAATAAGGTAGGGCCCAAAATGCTACCTTGTGGAATACCAAAATTACTATTTTTAAGTTCAGAGCTTGTATGCTGACCAATTTTAACACATTGATGACGATCGCTGAGATAATCAGAAAATAGTAGAAGTTGTTCTGCTCTTATCCCAAGTGTTTCAAGCTTGTGCAGAAGTAAAGAACAGGAAATAGTGTCGAAAGCTTTGGCAAGGTCTAGAAAGATCCCAATTGTGTGCATACTACTATCAAGGTTGGTAGTGACATAGTTAGTCAATTCGTGGACTGCTTGGCTAGTTGATCTTTTGGCCCTAAAACCAAATTGACTATCTGATAGTAGTCTGTTATCTTCAAGATATTTTACCAATCTACAGTTTATAATTTTTTCTAAAATTTTTGAGATCCCTGTTAACACTGAAATAGGTCTGTAGTTATTCACACAGTTTTTGGCTCCAGATTTAAATACAGGTGTGACCACAGCCTTTTTCAGTAATTTTGGGAATATTCCTTTAGATAAGCATAGTTGAAAAATGTGGGTTAGAGGAGGGGCAAGTAGGTATTTAAATCGTTTAAGAATGTTATTGGGTATGTTATCCCACCCAGTAGCACAAACATCCTTTAACACAATCATTTTTAGAAATGCAATTATTTAACCTAGATCCACTAATTGCCATCAATATTTTTTTAGACTGCTTGTTTTGAGGTTTTATCTAACCATTATCACGTTTTGTTGTTTTTTTTTTTGCATGTTTGGTTATGGGCTGGTCTGCAATTTGTGCTGCTTGTTGTTTTTTAACAGTGAAGTAGCGAAACTACAACCCGCGCCCAGGCTCGCACCCGAAGGCCACGGAACTGGGGTGCATCGAGGACTGCGGTTGGCTCTAGGGGGGGACGGGGAAGATGGCTCTCTGCAAGGCGTATCAGACAGGTATGTTTATCTTATCATGTCTTCAACACCATCTTATTGTTACATCGCATGCCTTCAGTTATTAACACCTTTTTTAGTCTACTCTCAGGCTTCATCCTCGACGATGATACTGTGAGTGGGCTGTCGCTTGGGGTGTCTCTGGAGACGCCATTACGCCCCAAACTGTACCGCGTCCGGGCCTCACCTCCACCACTAGCGTCAACTTCAGGGCAGTAGGGACACCCCGAGGCGCTGTCTGGTAGCTGGGAGTCAACCCCGGTTCTATCAAACTCAGCGCAGTGGGAGGAAACCCCCGGGGCGCTGTTCTGGTAGCCGGGAGTCGACCCCGGTACCATCAACCTCAGCGTAGCGTGGACCCTTCGACGCGCTGCCTGTAAGTCTAGACCCCATGGAGTTTGTGATAGTGAAGAATAATCAATCTAATTAACGCTAATTAACCAATTTAACTTATGCTCTAACGTAAAATTTTTGTTTCAGTTTGACTCATTTAAGTCCAACTCCAGAGGACGCTGTTCCGTCTTCTGCACCGTAAGTACAGCTGCTATTTACGTTTTAGGTTATTACAAAACACGGTGTGGTGAAATTTTCTTTTTATTACAGGTACATAACTTGTGGCGTCGGTGACGATCAGGGTACTCCTCGGAGAATCCTGAAATCCAACAACTACTTCAACAGCGGCCGCTGCAAGATACGGAAATAGACATGGTACCTAAATATGTATGTTATTAATTATGTATAAACCTAACCTATGACCTAAGTATGGTATTAATTATGGTACCTAAATATAAACTGTATTGGTTCTTCTCCGCACCCAAAAAACCACAATAAAAAAAATTACATGCGACTGAACACTATTTGTATCTTGTAGGAAGTGAAGATGCTGAAGATGGATGGTGGGTTGTGGTATGTTGTGGCAGCGAAGACAACGAGGGTGGGGAGAACAACGACGTTTTACCGGCGTTTGTACCAAGAGCGCAACGAGTGTTCTTCGTAGATGAAGATCCCGACGTTGCCGAAGTTGCCTCTGTGGTACAAACACCACAATTCGAAGCGGAGTCTTTACCACTATCGCCGTTACAGCAGCTGTCTCCGGCGCCGACACCGTCTTCCAGCCCTCTGGGGCCTACAGAAAAGATTAATTTTGAGTGGAGGACATTTCCATGTCCTCCACTCAAAATTAAAATTAAAATTAATTGTGGGCCCACCGCTCCTTTTATCACTCCGTATGATGCATTTATTGCCATATGGAGCCGAGATTTTATGGAGTACAGAGCTACTGAAACAAATCAGTACGCCCAGGAGTTAGTGGAAAAGCAGTTCCAGGATGGCTCCCTTGCTCCAGCTAGCCGTATAACTCATTGGCATGACACTAATGCCGATGAGTTATACGTCTTTCTCGGGCTCATTTTGGCGACAGGTATCTGCGTCAAATCTGAGCTCGCAGAATACTGGAATAAGGAAGACATCCTGATTGCACCACTTTTTCCGCAATACATGTCGCAAAGCCGTCTTTTCCTCCTACCTCGTTGCCTCCATTTTAACACAAGTTTTTCAGATTTAAGAAGACTATCTCGTTCCCAAGCCAAACTGCACAAAATAGCTTCCGTCATTGATCACCTCAACTCCCGATTCCAGAGTCTCTACCGACTCGGTCGCAATATTGCGATCAACGAATCCCTCACCCAGTGGAATGGACTACTGGTTTTTAAGCAGTTTATTAAGAATAAAGTCGCAGCGGAAGATGTAGTGACAAACATTGATAAGAATATGCTTAGATGGTTTGGTCATGTTGAGAGGATGAAGTTGAGTTGTGAGTCGACTAAGAAAAGGTATTTACACGGCAGATGTGAGTGGAAACGCCGGGAGGGGACGCCCTAGGCAGACATATAGTGATTTTATTGGTGGTGTTCTTCAGAAAGGTCAGGTGCGCAGTACTCGCAACCGGCGTGCGTGTATGACCAGATGTATGAATGTAAACGAGGCAAAAGGAGTATGTAAGTATCGTAGCAGGTGGCGTTCTGTAGTTTCTGCCTACCCCCATGGGAAGAAGGCGTGAGTTTATGTATGTATGTAAGTCGCAGCGGCTGGCATAAAGACGTATGAGGTGTGTGAGGCCCAGACTGGGTATTTATGGAGGTTTAAGGTGCATGCTGGGCGAAAGGAAGTGACTGAGCAAGAGGTGACGCGTCTCTGGTTTAATACCGGCCCTTGCGCTCGACCTCTTAAAGGGGCTTGAGTACAAGGGGAGCACGGTGTGGATGGACAACTATTGCAACAGCGCCCCCTGGTACGGGTTTTGAAAAGTTTAGGATTCGATTGTGATTGTGGACTAACCGCCAAAATGTACCCACACAATTGGCAACCCTAAAAAAATCTCAAATGGCGGTCGGTGAGATTACCGATTGCACTAGCGGGGACGTCGACAACTTAGTGTGGCGAGATCAGAACCGTGTGGCTATGATCTCGACATACCATGGTGCCGCGTCCAAAGTTTGCACGGTAAAATTAAGCCGATCGCCATTCATGATTGATAGGTATGATAAAAAGATAGGTTGATAAAAAGAACCAAATGCTGAGTATGTATCCGATAGAACGGAAACGTCCTCAGGTTAGGTACAAAAAGTTATTCCGGCGACTTTTGAACGTGAGTGTTCTAAATGCTTTTATTATACATAGAAGCAGCGTCATGCCAGATGGACAAACGGCTATCAAGGATCACCGTGAATTTCGCAAGATGCTGATCCGTCAGGTTCTTGCGAAACACAAAGAGCGTCCAGGCGTAGCCTCGAGAGCAACAAAGCTCTGGAACGGCCCGACATGTCAGGTGTCAAATGTACCCGTATTCTCTCGGGAAGTGCGCAGCTCGGTTTATTATGAATCAAATTTTATGAAAGTCATAAAACGAATAGAAAATATTGTACAGATTACGAATAAATTACAGTTTTTTATGGGTTTCCTAGTAAAATAATTTTTTGATTCGCGAATGACAGTTGAAGGGTTTCTATGTATTTTATAACAATAACATCACCACATTAACTGTCATACCTACTTCTATACAAGTAAATAAAATTGAAGTGTCTCTTTATAATGTCAAAATAACAACATTTTACTAAATGCCTAAGAAAATATACAGTACTTATAACAAAAATACAATTTTTAAAATTTGTGTCTGTCTGTTTGTTCCGGCTAATCTCCGAAACGGGTGGACCGATTTTGACGCGGCTTTCAATGGCATATAGCTGGTGTTACGGGGCGTAACTTAGGCTACTTTTATTTTAGAAAAATAATGAGGGATCCGCGCAAAAAAATTAAAACCCATGAAATTGTGAACAGAAAGTCAGATTTGAAACATTCTTTTTGCATTTGGTAGCCCAATACTCGAGGATAGGTATAAGGCTATTTAATATCAAGCTACAACCCTTGGGAGCCGAGCAAAAAGAAAAAAGTCCGAAAGAACACTAAGCGAAAACGAATAGCGCGGGCAGGTGATGCAACGCGACGCGACGGGTCGGGGGATGAGGGGTTTTTATTAAAATGTGGCTGTTTTTTTACTGTAAGTATTGTGTATGTTACGACATCCACGCGAACGAAGTCGCGGGGCACAGTTAGTATAAAATATAAGTAGTATTCAATACTTTGATGTTTTACCTACTTTATAGATTTTTATAAGTATTTTTTAATTTTAAATATGGTTATATGATCGTAGAAAGGACCTGCTTGTTCATTGTATGAAACACTTCTTTAGAAATTATGATTACAACAGTTTATTTAACACACACACTGACACGTAGGTAAGTATTGTTGACTGCGGGCGGTGGTGCTGTCTTAATGGCAAGTGGAGCACCATCTCTTTCTATAATTTGTTGCAAGCTGCTTCGCATACCGCACATCGTGTTCCAGGAAGCATCACTTCCTCTCATGATTTCCCACGTTGAAGTCACAAGTTGCGCCAAATTTTCTTTTGTGCTGACTTCTGATGAATCCCTATTTAAAAGGTTTTGGTCCTGAACGATCGTTTTGAACATTTCCTGTTTCATCAAAACGTCTTAAAATCTGACTGTATTTCTCTGAAACAAGGAAATTAAACAGGTGTCACTTTACGCTTAAGTATATAAAAAAAATATGTTTGTTACGTCACAGCATAAGGAATAGCTAGGTATAAAAACGAAGTATAAAATTAGAAAGATACACTTACTGATGTATAAAGTCTCATAGCAATCTCTCTGATGCCAACATTCTCCTCGTGCAAATAAATTATTTCGTATTTTAAATAATCATTCAATTGCAAAAAATTGGAAAAAGAAGTTGTTTTTCGCAATTTAGTAAGGCAAGGTAAAAAATGTTCGCGCGTAGTCACTGCGTTGTGCGCAAACTGGCTTTATCTTTATTGTCACGGTTCACTTTTATTTTCCTACCCATATCCACACCAGATTTATAATGAATACGCATATTTGTCTTTCAACTACCCACTTATTACAAGTTAGGTGAAAATATTACCAATTTAGAAATTTTATATTTGAAGAATGTGTCCGCCTATAGTTCTTTACAATAATGCAAGAAGTACTTATTGCTATTCCTCGACGCAGGACTTGAACTCGCATCTTGTTCGTCTCAGCCTTATACACGGAACACGATACTAGATCTACCTGTTAATAATTAAAATAAGCTATTAGTAGCAAGACACTAATTCTATTATAATACTGTAATAAACTTTTTGTCTTACTGCATGAAAATCAAAATTGCATAATAAGTAGTTTTAAAGATCGCGTATCTGTATTATTGTTGTATTTTGTTCATCGAGTAGCGCTAGTCTGATAAACTCATACAAATTGAATAACTTAATGTTCAGGCAGAAAAGGCAGAGGGTTCAAATTCGTTCGTTTTTAGGGTGGTTCAGGTAACAGCTATTACCAATTGTACGTATATGTTGGATATGGTGGGGAGGATTCTCACTCAGGATCCACCACATCACCGCAGCACTATCTTTTTCATATACAAACTTTTGTTTATCTTTAAAATATTATGTTGAATTGCACGCTTTGTGGTTATATTATAATATAATATTATGTCCATCCAAATTATCCGTTACTAAATTATCCTCGATCATGCTTATCCATCTACTACGTCTCCTTTCGAGGATTGCCGCTTCAACTAGCGTACAGTAGCCAGGTAATATCCTATGTAGATTTACTCTTTGTGTCTCATGTTGTGCTGGTGCTCCTGGCACGCGTACCCTACCTATCCATGGCAACAAAAGCGCGGCGTCGCGATCCTGTAAGGTTATTTGTATGATTAATAAAGCTGGGCCTCTCCTCCGAATAAAGGAATCTTAATTTCGATCATATGAAAAAAAGAGCGTGATAAGCTTTCAAAGAGTAACAATGGTTCCTGACTGACTAGCCAGCTTCCCAATTCTTAAACTGAGAGGAGTTTAATAAAACTTGTATATTTTAAACACAGTATTGAAGCGCGAGCTGTCCAAGATAACTAACTAAATTATTTTTTCATTTTCACGGTTTATAAAACCACCAATTATGTGTTTGGGTATAATAAAGTATTTCTTAAAAATCTTTTTATGGAATTTATACTAAGACTGTAGTATGTAAATGACATCGTGCAGTGCAGTTCCCCTTCTATTTCTAGTGCATTTCCTCTCCAAATTTTCGTAAATGACTGTCGCAGAAGTGCATACAGAAGAATATTACTTTTCTGTGTGCGTACAATCATGACATGGTCTCCTAGTGCGACAAATTTATTTATAAATACTCCGAATTTTCCAAAAAAAATTTTCAATAAGGTTTTCATAACGCGTAACATAAACTTAACGAAAATGAACAGGACAACACACAATGTGTGAATCAGTTTAGGATTTATGGTGAAGCATTAGATTTTCTATTCGTTTTGAAGACAGTTTTTTTTCTTTTTAAAGTTAGTCTTTCACATTTCCCCAATTATGTCCCATGTAATAGGGGACGAGCCTATTCCGATCAACCAAGCCCACAAATCCAGACTCCTGGCTGCTACTGAAAAATTCCTAATGGAATAACTCATTAGAGCTTTGCCTGAACCGGGAATCGAACCCTCATGCATTATAAGCATCTTGAAATGTTGTCAATTTATTTGATTTTTTTACAGATTTTAGCTGTCACTTTGTAAAATAATAATTAGTAATATTTGTGTCACGATGTGACACGATGTGTTTGAGTCTTGGCAAACTACTTTACATGAAATGTTTTTATAATAGTGGGATAATATACAGGGTCAAATTAAATTAGCCAGCGAAACACCGCAGACGTGCTGGGTAAACACAATAAAATAAAACACAATTATCTAAACACAATAAAACAAAAAAAAAGAACATTTTTGTGGGGTTAAGACCTCTGGTAGTGTAGTGCTTTCAAGTATGAGTTGAGAAAACCACTTTTTCCAGTTATATCATGTTTATAAAAGGATGCCCGTCTGTATTTACACAAAAATAAACTGATTTTTTTAACTAACTTTCAAGTTACACTAAGGTCGTCGACCCCAAAAAAATCATAATTTTTGTTTGTTTTATCATGTTTAGACATAGATCATCACGTCTGCAGAGTTTCGCTAGCTAATTTAAATTGACCCCATAGATGTATAAATGTATCTTTTGGCACGTGAGTCCTACATAATGATAAGTAGTATTATTGCCAAGATTCCTTAGCAATAGCAATAGTGCGGAATATAAATTATTGACATCTGTTAGTTAAAAAGCCAGAATTTTTAAATTTTGTTTCCAAAAGAATACTTTAAAGCGAATCGTACTGGAATGATGTCTATTAACAGTATCAGCTTTTGAATGGTAAGTAGCTACTTGTGTCAAGTTCTGCGCCGTACAGTATAAGTGATTTAATCTCAAGTGATATTTAGACGCTAATAAATAATGTGCAGATGATATTTACTCCAA
Source organism: Fissipunctia ypsillon (assembly GCA_947568875.1). Lineage (NCBI taxonomy): Eukaryota > Metazoa > Arthropoda > Insecta > Lepidoptera > Noctuidae > Fissipunctia > Fissipunctia ypsillon. Next base: position 30,958,756 of record OX387643.1, read on the forward strand.
TCCAGCTACCGCAAGATGGCGTTACATTCATTGTAGGATGGAGGTGTTTCTGACGGGAAAGCGAATACATGCGCTTTCCATCCCTCTCTGGCCCGCTTTCGCCTTTCCAACACTTCACCTCCTACGACTTATTGTTTTCTGGTATAAAAGCGTTACTGTATCAGTACTCGTTGCGTATGCCACAGCGCGTTTAAACGGAGATACGAATACCGGAATTTAACTTATTAAAACTTTACACTATAAATTATTTAAAGATTATGATTTTATTTTTATTGCATAACTGTGGAGGCTCAAATTATTTTGGTTGCTTTCCAAAGGAAAACAAATCTTTCTTTAATTTTTTAAAGTAATAAATAAGCAATAATAAAGTAAGAAAATTTCCATTTGAATGTGTAGCATTTAATTCGAAACAAAACGGAAATTAATCTTATTAACATCCTTAAAAAAATAAGAAAAGGAGAAGAAAATAGTTCTGAAGGTATTTATTTAATTGTAATTGTAAATATTAACAAAAAACTAGCGGTGGTTCAGACAAGTGGACGTTGTTATTATAAAGACTTTATTAGTGGCAAACTCTCACAATGTATTGTACCCTAGTAACATAGCTGCGTGCTCCACGATGTTACCGCGAGTACGGTACGTAGTCCGCAACGGGACTTCCGTAATTATTTTAGCTCTTTAAATAACAGCATAACTTTACGTGAATAAAAAAAAATAATTAAAAAATAGTAGCATTATAATATTTTTTTTTTCATGTGTATTTCTATTATATTATTATTATATTTGAGAGACGGCTGTGTTGAACAAAATATGTACCTACAGGCAGATGTGTTCGCCCACTTTTCACGAATTCAAGTTTTGTTAGGTGCACGTGAGACGGTTGCTGTATTTTTTTGTATGCATCGATTGCTAATATTACTAAATTAACTAACTACTCAGCGCGAATCCAGATTTCTGTCTTCTGCTAAAAGGATGAGAGCGGTGGTGGCCCACTGGTAACTGCCCCGACTTACATGTCGCGTAGGTATTACTTTTCTTTGTGCAATTTATTTCATCACCACTGCTTTTAAAATGGCGTAGGAAAACATCGTGAGGAAACCGGCATGCCCTAGAACCGAAATTTCGAAGATATGTGACATCACCAACCTGCACTGAGCCCACGTAGTGGATTATCGCCCACCCCTTCTCACAGAGAGGAGGCCTGTGTCCTAGAAGTAGTCTAGTGGTCTAAGGATAACCTTATTGTTATTGCTACCTTCTCTATTGCCTTTGTGAATAATCTTAATAAACTTACTCAAGACTACTAAATAGCATCGGAAAAGTGAGCAGGTAGCGCACTTTTTCGATGCTATTTAATGAAATTGTGACAAAACTATTAATTTACACATTCATTGACACACATTTCATCCGTCAGTTAAGGGTTCTACCGAAGATAAACGATGGAATCTTTGACCCGTTTCAAATAGTATCAATCAACCTACTAAACAATTCAATGTTATGAATTGTGTGCGTTACTTTTTAGGTGAAGATGGTTGAAACGCTAAAGTTATGTGTAAAGTTGCACTTGCATGGGAAAATTAACAACACATTCTTACACTCAGTATGGGCGCCAAACTGTAACGTTACTATTAGCCGGAGGGCTAATTGTAAGCCACGTGTCAAAGAAATAAAAACATAATACAAAGGTTGAGAGGTTTGAAAAGGTAGGAAATAGCTTCAGGTCGGCTTCAGCTTCAGATGAATTAACTCATACAAGTTGTTTAGCTAAATAAATACTAAAATCGATTATATTGATCAAACGTAACATTTTAATGTATCTCAAAATAACCCATCAATAAACAAACTTCACACCAAACAAAAACCTTCTGGTACGATATGCTGTCCTAGTGCACTGAGTTCGATGAAAGCCTACACCTGTTTGTGCATAATTATATACTGGCAGCGCAGCTGTAGCCAGCCGGGGTTGCGGGATGTTCGAAAGAGTTACCGTGGCCCCGGCACAGGCAACAGAAGGAATACGGGTGGGTTTTAGGTAAAAGTCTAACACGCTCTCCCGCTCCGCCCAGACCGGAAGAAGTCATTTGATGATTTCCCATTCACAAAAAAAAAGCCCGACGCAAAGAAATTTTATTATTTGAAAAAAAAATTACAAATTAGTCAAGTATATATAAAAGGTATAAAAGGTACATACAATAAAACTAATACTTCATTAAACGCGTTATTAATTAATTACTCTAGATTTAGATTTTGATCAATAAATTAATTTTAAATATTCATTAAATATGTTTGGCTGAACGTATATTTTGCTCGTGCCTTTTTGCAATACGACGTGGCGGCTATTTGCACATGCACAGTAGTAGATATGCTGAGCGCGCATATATTTAAAATAAGCCCGCCATTTTACTAATTTCTTTCTTAGTTCGGATTCGAGCTGAGTAAATTTTAATATTTTTTTATTTCCTCGCACAATGCATAGTAAAACGTTGTATGATACACGTTCGTAAAATGATTTCCGACTCGTGTCGACTTAAGCTTCGCTCGCTCGTGGATAAAAATGCTACTCACCGAGAATCTCTGTCTGTTCAAGGAGCACATTGAAATATTAGCCGAGCCTCTATCTGACTTCTTCAATAAATGTACTCGTTTAAAAGAGGCTATCTTCCCAGAACAACTTAAAATGGCGAAAGTAATGCCTGTGTATAAGAAGGGAAGTAATGCTGATCCTAAAAACTATAGACCCATCTCTCTATTACCAGTGCTGTCAAATTACAGTTACGAGTAAATAAAGTTTTAAATAAAAGACAATTTGGATATCAAAAGGGTGTTGGCACTTCAGACGCCTTATATACGTTCGTTATTGGACGATGTGATAAGCAAAATTAATAATAAAATGAAAGTTGCAGGGATTTTCCTAGATTCAAGCTCTGCATTTGACATAATTGACCATGAATTACTTCGGACTAAAATAAGTAATTACGGAATAAGAGGAAATGGTTTGCGACTATTCTCCTCCTACTTAAAAAACAGGCGGATGTACGTTGAGACTGACAAAACTCAGAATAATTATATGAAAGGTATAAATCCAAAATTGTACGTACATCAACGGGTGTCCCATGGGGATCTATTTTAGGACCTATTTAATTTTTAATATTTTCTATTGACTTGATTAATTATCGAAATACAATTTTACCGGACATTGAATTGGTAATTTTCGCAGATGATACAAATGCCATAGTGGCAGTTAATGACATGGTAGAGTTGACAGAAAGGGTAAATGCTACGTTACAAGCGTTTTAGGTGTGGTTTCCGGCAAATAAATTGTTTATTAATAGTAAAAAGACCCAAGTAATGTTATTTAAAACTACAGCCCGTAACAAAGATGATATAACTGTTGCCTTAAAGTCGACATAGAGCTCGTTGCCGAAGTAAAATTTTTAGGTATATATATTGACCAACTGTTAAACTGGAAACCAGAATTAAAAGCAATTGATGCATCGGTATCGTCTGCATGTTACGCTCTGAGAGCCCTGAGAAATGAAATCAGCATAGAATAGCTAAAAATGGCATATTTTGCGTTAGTGGAGTCGAAAATTAGATATAGCAAAGTTTTTTGGGGAAATAGCTATGAATATAATAGTAGAGGAGCTTTCGTGCTACAAAAACGTGCAATTCGAACCACGGTCCGCATTTCACTAAGGGAAAGTTGCCGACAACATTTTATCAATTTAGGCATACTTACAGTGCCAAATCTTTATGTACTGGTACTTATAAGTAATATGGCCAAATACATACAAGACTATAAGACATTAGAAGAACGGCAGATAAGGGAAGGCACCCGGCACTTGAAGTATAAAAATTTTACTAATCATAACCTAAAAATTGTTAAACACAGTCCACGATACCAGTCTCTAAAATTATTCCACAGGTTGCCTTTAGATATAAAAAGTGCTGTCTACAGTAGCGCTTTCAAAAGAAAACTAAAAAAATACCTATTGACTAAGTGTTTATATGCTGTAGAAGAACTATAATTTTATTAAATTGTAATTAATCATGCGATAATAAATTTTGTTGGATTTTGGTAATTTTGATTTATTGATCTATTTGTCTAATATAAATTTAATATTATTATTTTTTACTGATTTTATCTATGCTAATTTGTCTTTAATTAATTATTTTATTGCTATTATTTTAAATGTTAAGGTGTTAGCCATATTGTTTAATTTACATGTCGAAATACCATAGCAGAAATAAAAATTTATTCATTTTAATGTTGATCAACATTAAAATGAATAAATTACATCAATATAATTAATGACATTCAAATGTAATTTAATTTTAGTGTTTAGATTTTAGTGTGTGTGTGTGTGTTTTGTGTAATTTTGTGTATAAATCTATATAATATAAAAGGAGAAACTGACTGACTGACTGACATATCAACGCACAGCCGAAACTACTGGGACTAGGAACGTGAAATTTTGCACACGGCTTCCTTTTATAATGTAGGGGAGCACTAAGAAGCGATTTTTGGAAATTAGATTTTTAAGGGGGGGAAAAGGGGGGATTTCGTTTGTTTGAAAAATCTTATTCCTTGAGTTAAAACTTGAAACTTGGCACAAATACTTATCTTAGTAAATTATGAACTTTGTAATTTTTGGTTTTTCTAAACTACCCCCAAGAGGGGGATTGATTTGCGCCCTCACGCCCCTAGTCGCCGCAGGAGACGCCCTGGGCGTCGGGAATTGGCAGCCGATTCCCGGCCACCGTAGGCGCGGGCTTGCGGATGGCGAGCAATGGGTAGCTCGCCGTCCGGTAAGGACCAAGCCCGAGTCGACGGCGCGCGTGGAACACGACTCGCCGTCCGCTTACCGGCCCATCGTGCTGCTCGACGAGGTGGGCAAGCTCTTTGAAAGAGTCATTGCAGACCGCCTTGTCGCGCGGCTGGTGAGGGTGGGGCCGGATTTGGCGGAGAGCCAGTTTGGTTTCCGCAAGGGGCGCTCTACGGTGGACGCCATCATGCGCGTACGAGCCCTCACGACGGGGGATGCTGTGGCCCGGGGTGGGGTCGTCTTGGCGGTGTCTCTAGACATCGCCAATGCCTTCAACACCCTGCCCTGGAGTTGCATCAGGGAGGCACTCCGGTATCACCGAGTGCCGACCTACCTCTGTCGCGTGGTCGAGGCCTATCTCACGGACAGGGCCGTCATCTACCCCGGTCACCGGGGAGAGTGGAACCGGCGAGAGATGTCGTGCGGTGTCCCGCAGGGATCGGTTCTGGGACCGCATCTGTGGGACATCGGGTACGACTGGGTGCTGCGCGCCGACCTCCCTGGTGGCGTCAGCGTAGTTTGCTACGCTGACGACACGCTGGTCCTGGCGCAGGGGAGGTCGCACCAGGCGGCGGCCGAATTAGCGGCACGCGGGGTTGCGACAATCGTAGAGAGGATCCGGCAATTGGGACTCGAGGTGGCCTTGCACAAGTCCGAGGCCATGTGTTTTCATGGTCCTCGGAACGCGCCACCATCGGGTTCCCAAATAACGGTCGGAGGGGTTCTCATCGGTGTCGAGTCGACGATGAAGTACCTGGGACTCGTCCTCGACAGCCGGTGGAATTTCGTGGAGCATTTCCGACGTTTGGCTCCCAGACTGGAGCGGGCCGGGGCTGCCTTGGGGCGGCTCCTGCCCAATCTGGGGGGTCCAAACGCCTCCTGCCGGAGGCTCTACGCGGGGGTCGTGCGGTCCATGGCCCTTTACGGAGCTCCGGTGTGGGCGCGTTCCGTGAGGCGGCGACCGGTCCGTCGGTTGAACGCGTCCCAGAGGGTCATGGCCATCCGGTTAGCCCGGGGATACCGCACGGTCTCCGGGGAGGCGGCGAACCTCCTTGCCGGATTACCGCCATGGGATCTGGAGGCAAAAGTCCTCGCGCACATCTGGGAGTGGCGCGAGGAGGCAGGACGCCGGGGCGTAACTCCGTTGCCGCGAGAAATCGCGGCACGGCGGACAGAGCTCCGGCAGGATCTCATGGCGGCATGGAGAGTGCGATTGTCGCAACCCAGCGCTGGGCACGCCACAATTGCGGCGATAAGTCCCCTCTTTGAGGAGTGGCTGGAGAGGCGCCACGGCGTCCTCACCTTCCGCCTGACGCAGGTCCTCACCGGACACGGGTGCTTCGGGAGGTACCTGTTCCGGATAAGGCGGGAGGAAACGCCCGGGTGTCACTACTATGTGGATCGCCCGGAGGACACGGTGGAGCATACGGTGGAGGTCTGCCCGGCTTGGGCGGAGCACCGCCGTGTCCTCGCGGAAGCGATCGGCGGCGGCGATCTCTCGCGTCCGGCCCTGGTCCAGGCCATGGTACGGAGCGAGAGTGCATGGGAAGCCATTACCTCCTTCTGCGAAGCAGTAATGCTCGTGAAGGAGGAGGCGGGACGCGTGAGGGAGAGGCAAGCTTTGCACCCTCACGCCCCTAGTCGCCGCAGGAGACGCCCTGGGCGTCGGGAATTGGCAGCTGATTCCCGGCCACCGTAGGCGCGGGCTTGCGGACGGCGAGCAATGGGTACCTCGCCGTCCGGTAAGGACCAAGCCCGAGTCGACGGCGCGTCGTGTTCCACGCGCGCCTCAAAGAGATGTCAGCACTATTGACGAGGTCCGCTAGGGCCGATGCCAGCTAGGGTTGCGGGATGTTCGAAAGAGTTACCGTGGCCCCGGCACAGGCAACAGAAGGAACACGGGTGGGTTTTAGTCAGTAAAAGTCTGACACGCCCTCCCGCTCCGCCCAGAGCGGGAGAAGTCATTTGATGATTTCCCATCCACAAAAAAAAAAGTATAAGAAATGAAAAAGATGTACCAATATCTGACACATGACTCATGAAGGACTCGAATTAACGCGCGCGTGCGAGGCGCTCTTCCACTGAGCTAATATGTTTGTATTGAATTGAAATACGCCTTCCCTTGAATACCTTGTAGAACGAGAATAAACTAACATTGTTTACATAAACAACGTGACATGCATTGGAATTAGACCAATGTGTTCAGTGCGAATGCTGTAGTTGTTGTCATTTGTTACTTTTGATCTTTACAAAATGTTGGTTACCAGCATGTCTAACCAGGGTAACTACAGTTTTGAGCCGTTTGGGGTCGAAACGCTCGATGATGTGACCCGAGTGCGCCTTTCCTTTTTAAGGAAATTTCCCGCCGACTGGTCGACGTGACCGGCTGGCTCGTTCTTTTGCCAAATAATTAGCATTGCCATTCATCGTGCCAATGCTGCCAGTCTTCTGGGCACGTTTCCGGATGACAGCGATGCGAACAAGTAGGTTAGTGTCGTTTTGTTTTTATATTTATTTGTATATTTAGTTAAGATTAGTAGTCACTTAATTTTAGTGTAAATAGTTAGTTGCGTCATACATGTATTGTATATAATAATTTTAGCATAACTTGAATATTTTTTTTATGTTACAGAATAGTGGTAACATAGTTACCTGTTTTCTTAATAGCATTAATTTTTTTAGCTACAAAAAATTGTTTTATTGTAGTTTTATTGTTAAAAAATGAACTTAATAATTATTGAGTACTGACCAGAAATTGTTAGACTTAATTGTTTGTAAAGGAATAAACATTTTAGCAAAAGCGATAGGCAACATCAACACGGCTGCCAAGAACCACCACGTTGTTCACTAGCCACGTGGCGCCCGACGCACGTGTTCTGGTGCTAAATGCGCTTGCGTGAAAGTGTGAAGTCAGCTCAATTACGCGACAGAATACTAGGAACCCATGAACACCACAAGCGTGAGTCGGGGAGTTTGTGAATACTACAACGTTTTAAGAACTGCTGGAGCTCCAGCAGTTCTGTACTATACTTATCTCTTGCTACATTGCTTTTAAGTCTAGTATTTGCATTACGTATAGGCACTTCTGTATGACTCTCTTGAGCTCCATTCACGGTTTGCATCGTTGAAATGATATTTAGGACTTTAATGTGGATTTCTTAGGAGTAATGACTGAAATTTCACTAAATTGTATAAAAAATCGAAGCGTCATACTAAACTGAACAAATATCATGAAATATTACGTTGGGAAACTCTGCCGTAATTGCTATATTAGTATAGTTACTCGAGGCGGCACCTAAACCTGGCGACATTTAGGGGTGGTTTGGAGCTTATTTGGCAAATATCTTATACAAAATAACAGAATCACAGTAAGAAATTACATAAAACTAAACCGTAATTAAAGACTGATTAAGTAGCAGTAGTATTCAGTAAGGGTACACTTTTATTTATGTTTTTTTTTATATGTATGTTAGGGACATAGGTACTACAGTCACACATGCGCAGGATAGCTTCGCTCCAGTAAAATGTAGGTCCTCCTTATTGTCCTATATTTTCACGTGTTGGTAATTCAATGACTCTGGCTCGGCGTTTACTAACCCCCGTGTGCCCGATAGGGTTTCCCATCGTCAATTTCTCGGGAGCCTTATTGAATGAGTTTCCAAAAAATGATGATACGACTAACTTTTACTCATAAACAGAAGCCCAGTACCAACTTCCACATTTCTAACTTCAAAAAATATGAACTTCCATACAATTATCATCCATCATCATTCATTTCATCTCCTATTTAGCTCCTTTAGGGGATGAATTTTCTTAAGTGCTCACCTTCGTTATAAAAGGAACTCTTGTGCAAAGAAGATGTTTCAAAATGGGCCCAGAATATGTACAATACCTCGATAAATCGAGAAAAATCCGTGGAATTTGGGAAAAATACTGATAAATTGCATAAATGCATATTTCTCTTGTAATAATTTGGTATTTATCAATTATTTTATCAACTTTCAATATGGCGTCTCGCCAATTTAGGTACTCTGTGGTTAAAAACCAATGACAGTAAACCATAGATCGACCATTGATCATAGATCGTGAACTGTCTACTGTCACTTCAGTCGCTTTCGTTGTCGATCGTGTTCTGATGTTCTGTTCGCTCGAGTTATTTGTAACAACCTGGCTTTCGTTTATCGCTACATTGTTTTTGTTCGAGTTAATATTTCGACTATTGAATGTTTGTATTCTATACGTTTATGCTATAAGTAAAAATCTTGGCATATCGCAGGTCAACCTATGAGGTTGTCGTCTGCTTAACTGGACTATACATTATGTACAGACGCCAGTACATCAAGCTACTACAATCTGTCAGATTTCTTTAATAGATTTTCGACTTTACAATTAGATCTAAAATAATATTGCAAAAGACTAAAAGTACGACAATGTTATGATTCTCTTTGACAATGTAATATGACAGAAGTAAACATGTCAAACGTCAATAATCAATCAACATGACAACTTACCGCCATGATGGGTTTTTGTTGTGTGTTGCAATTTCAATTGTACATTCTTGTACTTTACTACCAAACAAAGCCAATTAAAAGTAATTGGATGATTGGAAACTATTTTAATTGTGTTTCCCCATTTTTTAGTACTCCATACATTTTGAAACATCTCCTTTCATGTTTCCAGAGCCAGCGGTTTAGGCTGTGTTCGTGGTCAGTCAGTGAATGAATGAATGAATTTAAGAATTTTATGTACCTATATTATTGTTACATTGACACAAAACTACAGTAAGTACTAATGGGGAAGGCAATTGTCAAAATGGCGCTGTCGTAGCTAGTTCCCAACACAAGCCGCCAATACAAGGCGTAAGGTGGTTTTATTTTATTTTATTTTTGCGAAAATGATGCGTTGTTGTGTTACTAATTACTCCGAAATTGGAGTCCACCATTTCCCGAGAGACACTAAAATTAAAAGATGGTGGCTTAAAGCTATTCGTAGAGATGGTTTATAAATTAAACAGGGTAGAAACATTATGATGAAAGTGACTTGGAGGATATATTTATGGTTTTAAATTATGACACTTTCCATATCATTTACTTGATTTAAAATATTGAAATCACCGAAAATAACGAAATAGCGAAATAAAAGTAAACTCATGACTGAAGGAACTGTGGTCGACACTGTCGGTGTACGGTGTGGACTGGCGCTTGATACGGGCACTGAAATCTTTATACAAGGATTCCAGTGCTTGTGTTAGGATAAATGGGCCATACACGGACTGGTTCTGCGTCTCGAGGGATGTTAGACAGGGTTGTGTAGCGTCACCATGGCTGTTCAACTCGTACATGGATAGTTGTCTGACAAATTTGAAAGAGGGTGAGTGCGGATTGAGGATGAATGACTTGCTTGTCAAATGCCTTCTCTACGCAGATGATCAAGTTCTACTTGCATCGTCAGCAGAACAGTTGCAAGACATGGTGACTGTCATGGATGAAGCATATAAGATGAAAGGGATGAATATAAATGTGAATAAGACGAAGGTCATGGTGTTTGAAAGAGAAGAGGACGTATCGATGTGTGATGTGAAAATAAATGATAAAAGTGTGGAGCAAGTAAGTGAGTTTGTATATTTGTGGAGTCTGTTTACAAGGGATGGAAAGATAGATGAAGATGTGGAAAGGAGAGTAAATGTGGGAAATAAAGTGAATGGTGCTATACGTGCGGTTGTGACCAACCAATTAATGTCCAAAAAGGCCCGACTGGCTGTTCACAATGGTGTGCTGGTGCCTACGCTTACGTATGGAAGTGAATGTTGGGTGTGGCAAAAGAAACATGAAAGTAGAATAAATGCTGTGGAAATGCGTTCCTTGCGAAGCATGTGTGGAGTGACTATAAATGATAGACAGGAATGATGTGATAAGGCAACGGTGCAGTTTAAAAGAAGATGTAGTGACAAAAATTGAAAAGAGTATGCTTAGATGGTTTGGTCATGTCGAGAGGATGAATGAAAGTCGACTAACAAAAAGTATTTACACGGCAGATGTGAGTGGAAACGCCGGAAGGGGACGCCCTAGGAAGACATATAGTGATCTTATTGGTGATGTTCTTCAGAAAGGTCAGGTGCGTAGTACTCGCAACCGGCGTGCGTGTATGACCAGATGTATGAATGTAAACGAGGCAAAAGGAGTATGTAAGGATCGTAGCAGGTGGCGTTCTGTAGTTTCTGCCTACCCCCATGGGAAGAAGGCGTGAGTTTATGTATGTATGTCATGACTGAACGAAATATCAAACTTATTGTAGGCCGTGGGGACCTAGCTATGATCACGCCATCTACAATTAGCTTTGCCCGACCTTCCCCATTAGTAGTAATTACTTTTGTAAAGTTGCCAGCTGCATTATTTTATTTAGTTTATGTCTCAACCTGGTATATTTACTTCGTGTTCTCAACGAACTTCACGCTAGTTGCATCGTTACCATGGAAACCGCTGTGGCGTGGAATGAGCTCGGGAGTCAGTATTGATCCATCCAGACCGTACAATATTCGAAGCACTAGGTTTTCATAGACCACTAAGAAGCTTTCAGGAATGTGTATTTGAAGGTCGTAGCACTCACGTCGCTCTGGAGACGGCGGGAATGTTTGTAACATTGCACTTACCGATATAACATTGGTAAACTTGGTAACGGCACCGGTTTTTTAGGGGTTCGTAGCTAAATGGCAATAACGTAAAAAACGTTAGTGGTAAACGTGACTCAGGTCGTCAGTCTTAGAACTTAAATAGCAGGTTATACGGAAAGTAACGTGTCATGCAATTTTATACCATGTGTGCAACCAGTGTAAACTGTCATCTCGACATGCTTTACATGAGTAAAGCATGTCAAGGTGAGTTTGCAGCGTAGGTGATGACACCTGCTCTGCAAATTGCGATAAAAATCTAGAATTAATCTGCATTCACGATAATAATCTAAATAAAACAAGTATTCGATCTCCATTCTTTTTTTTTGTATCTGCATTTAATCTGGATCAATCATCATCAGATTATCTGGATTAAGCAATCAACAGGAAAAAGTAAAATATTCTTATCGCTAAAACAACTTCTTGCAAAAAACTATCGCACGAAATGGGATGATTAACGTCAATTATCTAGCAGTCTTCATCAATTTTGTTAATAAAAAAGTTAAAACTGCAAAAGAGTGGCGGCACATGTGGGACTCGAACCCACGACCTTCGCGTTTCAACCCCGTACGCGAATGCTCTAGTCTATCCAGCTGAGCTAATGTGCCAGGTACCAACTGCATCCAAATTCGCAATATCTATCGTCCTGTAGTGCATGGAGCGACAGCAGCGCCCTACGCCCTTGAAATTTTCAGCTGCGGCCAGACACAGAACTAACGCACTCAAAAGAAAATCCTTTTGAACCTTGGGGAAACAAATCACAGGCCAGACATATGGCATTTATTTCAGTAAAACTGAAACAGCAACCTTTAATTTCTAACGTATCGAAAATAATGAAAAATAAGAAGTGTAAGTGAAGCTGATGACGAGAACGAATAAGAGGAACAAGGAAACGACCTCAACCCTTAATCAATTATTTTATTAACGACATGGTTTACTCGGAAAATACAATTATTTAATTACTATTTATCGTTCAGTATTTCATTGCACTTCATCTTTACATAACAATGTACGTACAACAAATAAAAAGAAATGTACTGACGAAGGTGGAAATGTGTTTTATTTATGAAAGTAAGCAGATCAATTTAATATTTTATGTGTAAAACTGTTGTTTGGTTTGTGTTAGCGTATTGATAAGAAAAAAAATGGGCAAGTCTTTCCCCATATGTACAGCGATAAGAGCGCACCGAACGTTTGCCTTTGTCTCTGTCTTTTTCTTTACGTGTAAATAGTAAAGAAAATAACCACACTTTTGCACTTTTCAAAGTTTTTCGTTGTTATTTTCATCATATTTCTCTTAAATAAAAAAAACTATCACGTATAAACGCTCCGCACCTATGGACTTTATTTAAGTAAGTGAATCATAATATCAAATTACTTATTTATATAAAAAAGTAGGGAAATAGAGGACAAAATGACTCGAAAGTTACCTCACTTTGCGAATTTATTCTATCGAGCCAACTTTATCAAATCGTGTTTCCATCGTGTATACTGCCTAGTATATATCCCCAATAATACCAATATATTTCCATAACATAAGATAAAGAATAATCAGCCTACAATGTTCCCACTGCTAGGACACACGCCTCCACTCTTCGAGAGGGAGTGGGCTGTAATCTACAATTATTACGATACTTTCCGTCACCGTTTTGAGAGCAGTGGTGATGAAATTATTTACACAAAGTAAAGCACCGACCTGGTTCGAACCTACGACCTACAACTCGTAAGTCGGGGCCGTTAATTACCACTGGGCCACCACTGCTCTATTACCCTAGATTTTAATTTAATTGTTTACTATTTCAAACAAGGGTTATAAAAACGTGTTTGTGCGTATAAAAAGCTCGGTGCACCGCAAAAGCATTCTAAGTGATGCTACATCTTAGTGAACAATACGGCTACGATAGCTACGCGGTTAAAGCAATATAGACCGTAAAGTTACTGTGGCCTCACCTACCATTGACTAACGAGGCTAAAAGAACACGCAGCACATAAGCTAAGTTAGTTTATAAACTAAAAGCCTTGCCAAGAATTTCGCGGTCACTAATGTAAGGTCAACCGTACGCCAATATGAACTCACATAGTATCTTTAACTAAAAAAACCGCCCATGTAACAAAATAACTTAAATTTTTACGTACGGGTTGTGTTTGTATGTTTTTGCAACGTAACGATACCCGCAAATCGCTCCAAAGTTACTAGGCACGCATAAGCACTCAAGAATTAAATATATTTATTCGGAGCTATACTCCATTTATTCATAGCATTAGAAAGAATATTCTCGTAGAGGCACGAGTGCAAAACATTTTATTTGAAAGTTAAGTAAAAAGTTTTTAATTAAAACTTAAATTGTTTTAACATAACTTTGTTATATACAAGGTGGAACAGGACGATTGACATTCCTTTAAACCACGTAAAGAAAATCATGTTCTTTACACGTATACAAAAAATCAATAAAATCCAATAAATACTTTAGCCACAGGAAATAATTTTTTATTTTCTTATTTTTCAACATGATGTAGATCTGAGTCCGTAATAATTTACAAAAAAAAAGCAAAAATAAGAAACAAGAAGCAAGGTCTCAAAACACAAGTAAAGGAAAAAGTCCGAGAATCGTTTGTAGTTTTATCACAAAAAATGCGATTACAAACTTACATTTGCAGTTGTATAATTAACCGTGACGTATATCGATATACGGGAAAACATGTTTTTCAACAACAATGTTAAGTTTTTTTTAGGCTAAATTCTTACCAACAACGGAAACTTTCATTGTGCGTGGTCCGACCCATACTTGGCTGGTTTTTCACAATTTGTTATCCTATTAAATTATGATAGTTTGTAGTTCCATTATGACAAAACTTTTCCTCGTCTTTCATTGCATGAGCAACGCAAGACTGCCATCGTTCTGGCGTAATGCTATCTGAAGCTTGTGGGGGTAATCATTTCACATAGTCTAATTTGAATGTTTTATTATATTGGACCACATACCCCTTCCTTTGAGCCCGTATTAATTCTATAGGGTTGAGCTCGCAATGGTAGGGTGGGAGGCGCAATACTGAAATACCTTTATCTACAACATACTTTTGGTACTTATAATTTTTTTCTTTTTTTTTCTTATAAAGTTCCCTAAATAAAGCCTTTTTCCTCAAAAGTAATATTTTTGCTTTTTTAACCACTCCCGTATATATCTATTTGCCTTTCATGCGGCTGTAGTTGGCAGCTTCTCCAGTTTCCTTGAGTGGTCCATAACAATTATAGTGCCACTCTCAATTTTGGTAAAAATTAACTTGAACCACTTTTCAAAGTTAAAGGCCTCCATTTCGGAGTGGTAATCTCCATCATCTTTCTTTGGATCTAATATTAATGCAGTGATCCGTTAAAAACTTTACAGCTGATCCTGTGAAAAAAAAATTATTACAAGTCAATTATTCGGTATCCCGCATAATTTCACTTCTGGAAATAGGTCTTATTTCAAATATGAAAAACGTGTGCGGTCGAGGGACCCCCGCAGGAACAAAGTTCCTTCTCACGTGTGATTTAAAACAAAAACAAAACTTTCACAGCTGCCATCTTGGATTTACATTTAGACCTCACTATCGACTTTAGTACCCTCGAAAACCATGAAATCGACTCCCATGACGAAAAATTTGAAAATTTTCGCAGCTGCTATCTTGGATTTTCATTTTGACTTCACTATCAGCTTTAGCAACCTTGAAAATCATGAAATCGACACCCATGACGAAAAATCTTAAAATTTTTGCAGGCGCCATCTTAGATTTTCATTTTGACCAAATTGAAGCGTGTGAAATCGAAAGAATAAAGTCGCATGGACAACAATTATAACTTTAATAGTTCGCTTTGCATGTGTTAATTCGTAATACAAAAATATTACTTAATTAATAGTCAATGACAATGGGTGATCATTTTTTAGTGGTGAGGACAGTCAACAAAACATGTATTAAAAGAAAATGCAAGTAAATCAAGTACATACCAATATGACCAATGATAAATCGCCTTCTTTTTCCCGTTGGATTCTTTAAGTCAGCGGATAGACCTTCCCGATGTGCTTCTTTTGAAGACTTAATAGTGGTGTCTTGCCATATTCTTTTCGTGTGGCCTGTATGTATGATAAAACGAAAAGATAAATTAATTTAAATACAATATTCACATGATGAACTCTTGACATGATATGGAAGAAAATAATAATGCAGTCGAAAACCGGGGCAGCTACTGCTGTGTTGTGAGAATTTTTTTCGTATATTCAGTTGGTTGGTGTCGTTTCACTCCCATACATTGTACAGGGGCGCGCGTTATCAAAGTTCTGTTGCAGTTTAACTTCATTGTTTTCATTGCAATTTGAATCTTCAATCTTTAGAATAAGGACTTTCAATATTAATGCCACCATGAAACCATAAGTATGTATCCAGCCTCCATACCTCCTGTGATCCTAGTCTTTCAAAGGACGGTCGGACGGACGTCGTCGTTTCGTGGTATGTGGTTCCGGTGAAATCAGCACGCAATGGAAATGAAACTTACTTTTCGGGTAGTACTATAAATATAAGGAACTATTTTTTTATGATTATAAACCCTTGCGTTACATCGTCATCAAAGACACATCTTTACACTTTTTGTCCACCGCCACCGTCAAGGGGATGTCACCGAGAAACGAGATTATTCGAACCGAACGAACGTGACGTCCCGTTGACGGACGTGCGGTAGACCCGCGGCAATAGTAAATGTATGTATCGCTACTTTGGCGCCGTCATCTCGCTCTAATTGACGTCTCGTTGACGTCCTGTTGACGGCCCGTTGACGTGACAGTGGAAAAACGGCGTTACCCATATTAATATTGTAGGAAACTCACTCACTTCATTTCAAGTCAAATGTTAGTTTTTAAATTTTAAATAACACGCAAAGCACTCTCAGTTCTTTTTATTGTTGTATTTCCTGTGCGTGTCCCAAATAAATATTTTTCTTTCTTTCTTTCAAAGCGAAATGGCAACCTCGCGTGCCGCCACAGAAGCATGGAAGACCATGCTTACCTTGTACGTATGCGCGGGGTGGGTTTTGAAAGTCGCGCGCTGCTGCGTCAGTCGAATTTAGTGCCCTTGGAACACCAGTGTGAGCGGGCATGTATCAAATCTGTGACAGATTTAACGATTTCTACCATTTGCTTCGACTACTACTTTTGTATTAATACAACCTAGTAGCTGAACAAATTGATAGCTTCGTATTGTAGCTGCATCCATCTTCAAGATGGCGTTACTTTCATTGGGGGATGGGGTGAGTGGGGGCGGGAAATCGTACACATTGTGCTTTCCATCCCTCTCTGGCCCGCTGATGTTTTTCTGATTATAACATCTCTTGCGACTCATTGCTCCCTGGTACAAGAGCGTTACGTTTTTAAGGTGATCCGAGTATTGCAACGTGTTATTATTTATCGGATACTAATTTAAACGTTGAAATATTGTTACAATGACGAATGACGATGATTGTTGAGTTTTTTATTTGCTTTTTAGCTTTATGGTTTATTAATAATTACACGAGAAAAGAAAACAAATAGTTTTCTTTCCTTGAGGTTAATAAATATCTACAATATTTACTAAGGCCCGCTTACACCACCTGAATAAATTTAACACTAAACTTAATTTAAACATCATTTCATCATCTTCAAAAGATTGGTCGCAGAGTATCAAAAAAGTAAAAATGTGAGCATATTTCTTTCTACCTTTTGTTGGCCTCAACGCTTAGGACTGTTACATTCCGTGGAAGTTGCAAATTCGTTGCCTCTCGCTGCTGGAACGACTTCCTACTCCTTTTCGGCCTACAATAACAGTTGACACTTTTATTTAAAAAAAAATCTTTAGTCTTACCAAGAGGTATCATACTACCCAGTAACTGGGGTGTGGAGGTCAGATAGGCAGTCGCTCTATGTAAAACACTGGTATTAGCTGCATCTGGTTAGACTGAAAGCCGACATAGTCGGTAAAAGGCTAGAAAGATAATGATGATAACTTTTAGTTCTAAAAAGTTTAAACAACACGTCTTATGTACGTATCCAAAAGGAATCCAATTTATGAACCTACCCTGGGCCTGGACGCAGTTGGTATTGGTGGAGCCTGAGCGGAGTGGAATGTTCCCAGCAGCATAATTTGTTTCATTTTTTTGTATTTTGTATTCGTTGAGTAACACTTGAAACATTTTCTTGCGACCTGCTCAACACAACACAGTCAGTCATACATCGACAGCAACGACACACTAGAGTGCGCGCAAGATAAGTCTGCGCGCGTCTGAAATGGTAACTAATCGTATGCCGCTGTCTTGCCGTTTATGTCAGGTCAATATGGTTTAATAATTTCAGGTCTTATACCTATTTCTGTCATCTAAGACCACGTTTCCACGAGCTAGAAATCTTTATAAACATATAATACTGTAAGATACAGATTACAGGCAACATTAAGCACGCTACCAGTCGCGCGCAGACTTTTTATCTTGCGCGCACCCTAGCACCACTTTTTTAGTTTCCCTTAATCTTTTAACTGAAGTACTAATTACTCAGGTGCTTTTATCTGTTACTATGTCCATCGTTCTAATTGTTATTATTATAATAGAATTTCATTTTTTTTCTTTCTTTTTTATTGTCTGCGCCCACGTCCAGACTACTAGGCTACGGACACAAAGGCAGCGGGCGCGGGGCAGCGGTGGCGGCGGCGCGGGGAGCGGCGCGTTTCAATGCATAGATTTATAATGGAACTGGCCTCAAAGGCAGCGGCGTGGCGAGCGGCGTATGAGCGATGCGCACTAGGCGTGGGCAAAGTGTATCATTTTTGCGATTAGATCATTTGCATCTGGCTCACTAAAATGATCCGAAACACTGATATGTTTCATTTGTATCATCAGCTCAAAGGATATAAAATACAGAATGTTAGTTGTTAGTGCAAACATTTTATGCAAAAAATGACTTTATAGTATTTGATATGTAAGCGCCTTAGTGGTCATTTTTACGTGCATGGATAACGACAACGAAAAACTGTGAGAGTACGAGTGATATACATCTCATTTGGTCTCTCTCTGACTTGTATAGGTTGCAATATGTCACCCGCTCACTCGCCACTCGCGAGTCAGTAGTAAAGTAACTGTGTCTCAGTCTCCCTCTCTCGCTCGCTGCTCAGTCGCCTCGCAAGCGACGCGTCGCGCGGAAAGAGCACAGAGCAAAGTAATGTTTCAGATCCAAATGATGCGTTTGAAACGTTGCTACTGAAACCAATCTTTTGAATCATTTCAATGATCCGGATCAGTGAGTCGGTTCCGTAAAGAGTTACACACGCTTAATGCGCACCAGTCTAGCGGTGCCCGCGCGTTTGCATTGACGTAGTCTTGTCCATTTTATTTTTTGCTTTTTAGTGACCGACGTTTCAAAATACCCGCTGACGTGGTGGAGCACCACGATACGATTTTTGATAGGACACCGCTATGAAACAGTAAAGATGTAAACCATAAAAATATAATATAATATAATATATAATATTTTATTGACATAAAAGTATGTTACATTAATATATGGAAACCCTGACTCCTGCGCTAGGTTGTAACCTGTGTTACAGGAATCAGTGTCTTCTCCCAGTAGTTTTACACAGATTTTATGCAATAAACTTTAAACAATTTTAAATTATACAATATCTGCTTGAGGTGTATGTGTGAGGGTGGGTGTGTGTGTCCATGTGTTTGTATGTGTGTGTGTGTATGTATGTGTGTGTGTGGTTATGTATGTATGTATGTGTGTGTGTGTGTTTATCGGGCATGTTTATAATGGGACCTGCAAATTGCATGGTTATGTTATGAATTTTTCTGTCTGTATGTAATCCAGTGTTTGTAGCCAGGTGTTTATTTTCTTTTTAACTTCATTTTTAGTGAATGGGTTAATATGTAGGGCCTTGTTTATTTTATTATATATATGCGTAGCTAGAAAAAGATGTTGCCGTCTAGCTGAGGCAGTCCTACATTTGACGTATTTACAAACGTTAGTGATTGTGCGTTTAACTTTGTAGCTGTTGTTCATCGGTGTTATTAGGTGTTGCTTCAATGTGATATTGAGAACATATAGCTGTCGAACTGTGAGCACTGTACAGTTTTGGTACAACAATGTAGTCGGGAACCGATATGGTTTGAAGGTCATGACTTAAAGCAATGATCTTTGAGCTCTTTCAAGGTGGATCATAATTGTTTTACAGGCTCCTCCCCACACCGCGATACAATAACCAATTATCGACTGGGCTAGAGAAAAGTATAAAGTGCGAAGAAGGTTGAGATCAGCCACATGTCGGAGTTTCTTAAAGGCCCAAATAAGTTTTCTAACTCGAGAGGCAGTTAGTTCGACTTGGGGCCTCCAACTTAGTTTGTCGTCCACTAATACACCTAGGTATTTTATATTTAGTTTTTGTGATATAGTAAGACATGGGCACTGGAGCCTATTTCCAGGGAAATCGCAAGAATGCACCTTAAGGGTTATTGCTATTGGTTTGGTTTTAGCGAACCTGAACTGCACATAAGAAGAAAGAAGTTTTGGCAATGTTAAGGGTAAGTAGGTTTTCTTCCAACCAGTTACTGACTTTACAAAGTCCCAGCTCTGCCATGCGTTGCGCCTCCTCCCAAGTCTCTCCATAAAATATCAGCGCGGTGTCATCAGCGTAGCTAAAAATTCTACCCTTAATAAGTTGTAGCTCACACAGATCATTTACATATATCAGGAAGAGACTCGGGGAGAGGGCACTACCCTGCGGCACACCATAAGTAACGCTGGCTTCGCTACTGACGTTTCCACCTATCTTTACGCTTTGTGTCCGATCACTCAGAAACTCAGTAAATATACTGAGAGCTTCTCCCCTAATTCCTATGTGGTCTAGTTTTGTCACAACAGTGGGAATAGAGACGGTGTCAAATGCCTTCGCTAGGTCGAGAAAGACCCCTATGCATTTCTGTTTATCATCGACCTTTTCAGCAACGTGATCAACGAGTTTACCGACTGCCTCTTCTGTGCTTTTCCCAGATCTAAATCTGAATTGACCATCAGATAAGATTTTGTTTTTTTCTAAATAGCTAATGAGTCTAGTATTTAAAAGCTTTTCTAGTGTTTTTGACAGCGCCGGTAAAACTGATATAGGTTTGTAGTTCTTAACTTCGTCACGATTCCCACCCTTGTGAACTGGCGTGATAAGAGATTTTTTAAATACTTTGGGGAAGACTCCCTGCTCAAAACAAATCCCAATGAGTTTTGTGATCGGGGGTATAAAAATTGCCTTGCCAGCTTTAAGTAATTTTGCCGAGATAGTGTCCCATCCTGCGGCGCAATCTGTTTTTAGATTGTTAACTACAGATTCAACTTCAGTCTCATCAGGAGAAAGTAGAACAAATGAATTAAGTGCTGACGGAGAGTTAAACTTATATGACACAGGTTGGGATCGTCGTTTTTGACTGACAGTATCTGCAAGTTGTTTGCCTATATCAGCAAAATACCTATTTATGGTCTCAATTTCTTTCGATGCATCCTTTGTAACAGGCAAAATAGGAGGGTAATTAAATATTAATTAGTATAGTACACCAGTAGTTCTGCACTCGATAGCCGCCCGGGCAGATAGCCCGCTTGTGTGGGCGTTAGCCGAGCGCACTAAATCTGTGCTAGTTATTAAGTACTAACATAGGTTAAGTTT
This sequence comes from Fissipunctia ypsillon, assembly GCA_947568875.1. Classification (NCBI taxonomy): domain Eukaryota; kingdom Metazoa; phylum Arthropoda; class Insecta; order Lepidoptera; family Noctuidae; genus Fissipunctia; species Fissipunctia ypsillon. The sequence goes on from OX387643.1 coordinate 30,979,951, forward strand.
GTTACTAACACAATGGACCTTCTGTAGTCTGAATAAATAAATGATAATAGTCGTAGAATTTATCGGAACATTAGTGCCGATTCTCATAAAAACCGAACTAAACTAACTACACTATCACTGAAATTCCTTAGGTTTGGCTATGAGAATCTTAAAGCTATTCTGCAAAAAAAAATAACTCAAAATTTACAAATAATTCTATCACAACTAAAATCGAATTTGACAAACGTGACTCCACGTGGTACTTGTTTACCCAACCCCGTGAGTTTATTTTTGAACCGGAGAGGCGCAGGAGGCAACCTCGACGTGTTTTATATGGAATTTTTCACTTTTTGTAGGGAAAATATGAACAATTTTACCTACATGTTGAGTTTTAGGGGATAAGGGTCTTTAAAGGGGGTCGAAATTTTCATTATTTTTGTGATAGGACAAATTATTTTCGAGATATAAGCAAAAGAAAAGAAAAAAAAAGATACAGTGCTGTTTTGCACCAGAAGTCGAGGTGTTGGTGTGAATTTTAGTTCATGACAACTAATTTTCGTCAAATTCAGAATAGCAAACCTTTTTCACTAAATTAATAACGGAGTGCCATCTTAGTGCTATCAAACTGAAATATAGTTAAGTTGTGTCACTTTAGTCAATTTCAGAATGGGAAATCGTCGTTTGTCAGGAATAAACTAAATGGTGATTTTTAGTCTAGTTTAGAGGCATTTGTGACAAGAGAATTGGCACCATTGTCTCTTTTCTTCATAATTCCGAAGAAAACTCACCTTTTTGTTTCCTGCCCCGTTTGGCGGAATTTACATCTTATTTTGCCCACAATAAATCTAACGTTACGAAGAAATTTGTATCAAAAAGATGTTTTCGCTGTTTAGATATTTCGTTCGCCGCTCTAGTGCCCCGCGAGCTGCCCGCTGGCTTCGAGACCGGTCCTGCGTTGCCGCGCCGCTCCCCGCGCCGCCGTCGCCGCCACCCCACGCCCGATGACTTCGTGACCGTAGCCTCATAGACAATAGTCTATAGCCTAGATAAACGTTGTTGAAGCGTCGGACGTCGCGTCGGTCGATAGTATGATTTTTTTTTTTGTTTAACAAGTTATAACAAACAAACATGTCATTACGGTTTTTCTTTTTGATTTTTTTGCTTTTTATTTGTTTTCTAGTACCTATTCCCCAGAAGTAGGGTTTTAATCTATGTCCGTAGGTATGCCTGTCGGAATACCAGCACTGCGGTATTTATTTTTAAAATATCGCAGCGCTATGCTGAGACAGGAGCCTTTTTGACCTCGCACAGTTGGTCTTTTTCATGTCATTTAGTTTTAAATGCTGCTTTTTTATTTGTTTGTATTTCCTGTGCCTGTCTCAATTTGAGACAGGCACAGGAAATACAAACAAAGAGACTCTCAAATAAAAATATTTGTTTTCCTAGCAATAAGGTTATTTGCTGTTGGTCATCCATCCACCTAAACTTCCCCCCCGTTTCTTGGTTGATGTGGAGTTTCACGTGCTCAGCTAATTGTTGCCAAGCGGTTGCTACGCAACCAACTTTACGCATTGTAGGCCTACTTAGAAGTATCGACTAGCTATTACGTGTTAACTGTTTCATATAAAATGCAGAAGTTTATTGAAATTACAAAAAAGTTCACTCGAAAATTTCTGAGCACATGAAGGACTTGAACCCCCGACCTCCGCGTCCTTACCTGTGACAGAACGCGGCGCTCTATCCCACTGAGCTAATGTGCTGAATATGCTGGTGGTACTTGGACTGAAACACACGTTCCCTTGAACTCCTGAACGTATTAACATTTTCACTCATATTTTCCTCGAAGGTCAATAATTGGTTTTAGTTTGACCTTTTTTGCTTTTATACTGTTTTCGAGGGAAAGTGTGTTTTAGTTATTGGCACTGTTTTGTAACTTAATAACTGCCTGCTTTTATTAAAAAAAAAAACCGACAAATGCGAGTCGGACTCGCGCACCGAGAGTTCCGTACTTCAGTTTTATTTAGTTCTGATAAATGAAAATACTAAACGAAGAATATTTTTCAACTTAAATTTAACAATCGCAAAGATAACTTTGTATTTCATAATGTTACTGTGAATTACAAAGTTATTTTCTGCAGTTGCAGAAAATCGCCCATATTTAGAAAAAGTACCATATAAATCGGCGTTTTTTGTATTTTTTAAAAATTAAAAACAGTATATAATGTATTAAATACATAAGTTTAAAATTCCAAACTTGTTTTATTGTTGCGATAGAGCGCGTACAAAAATGGTCTAAAACTAACAACTTTTTGCGGCCCCTATTTCTTCATTTTTGAAGATAAATAAAAATAAACGTTATATTTGTACTCTGCTCGATGAGTTCTAGCCAATGACACCCCACATGCCAGGGTAAGAAAAAATATTCAAAATCAAAAGTTTATTGTACTTATTGTTAATTTTTAACTTTATTTTATTATTATTATTTCTCGTTATACGTATATGTATATAGCGGTTTTATAGCGGCAATAGAAAAACACAATCTGTGGATTTCAACTGTCTACCTATTACGGTTCATGAGATACAGCCCGCTGACAAACAGACGGACGGACGGACAGCGGCGGAGGCTTAGTAATAGGGTTCCGATTGGGAACCTTCGGGTACGAAACCCTTAAAAGGCATACTTGAAAATTCTTCGTTTTCGAAAGAAGAAGTAATAGTTTGACCTAGAACTCCGTATGGTTCTGGTAAAAGTGTAGGAAAACATAATGTTAAGGGTTGATAACTATAGCTACTATCAGCGCAGACAGCATCAAACTCCCATAATCGTATCTTCGTTTTTATCGTTTTTAAATTACCAATATAAATAATAATGAATACTGACATTGTGATGATCCTGATCGCTCGGCAGTAAGGTTAAGGAGATTGTTTTTAGCCTTTTACCGTCAATTATAGGCACTTAAAGTCATATATTCATAATTTTCAATACACAACTCGAGGGATTTTGCTTCTGCGCCGCTTCTGTTGCATATTCGAATACTTTCACCAAATCATTTTGTTTTCAGCACTGAAACCAAATATAATATTTTATTAATAGTATTTACTGAAGCTGGAACAAACCTTAAACATAATATCAAATACCTTATACAACAGAGATAACGTTATTTAGATAGCGCTACTGCTGAGCATGTGGTCCTGGGTTCGTTTCCCGGGTCGGGCAAAGTGTTATTGGGCTTTTCCATCTGGAATTTCTCAGTAGCAGCCCGGAGTCTGGATTTGAGCCCGGTTGATGGCAATAGGCTCGCCCATATTACATGGGACTTAAACATAACTGGCGAAATGTGGGTGTTACTATAGGTACACCTCTGCCTAACCTTTCGGGGAATACAGGCGCGATGTTATGTTATTATAACGTTATTTCTTGATGTTTATCTAATCTTTGTTTGACCTTCAACAAACGAAATCGAAAAATGAAGTATCTACAAGAAATTGTAGCTTCTGCCGAAAAAATGTATTTTTTTTCTAGCTTTCATTACAAACGCCTGATGAATGCGTTGGTTTGTTCGTACCTTTAAAAGCATTTTGATGGACTGTAAAGGTTAGTGAGATATAAAGTAAAATGCCAAGACTAAGGGCTGATTTAACCAAAGTTAGATATCTTTTATCCGCAGAATAAAATTGATGTCTGACACTTTTTGTATTGAAAATCTGTCAAAAAATTAAAATGTATTCACTTGATTGGACTTATACCTACTAAGTATAAAAGTTTGGTTGGATTCGCCCTTAGCAACTAACATTGCCCAACGGTTGGTTGCCGGTCGCCGTGACCCAAGCAAGGCTTTAACCTACCTTGGCCCGAGGCAAACATTGCCATATAACGTGGCAATGCCAATGCAAAAGGCTGGCGGTCTTTTGGGCACACTACAGGTCGAAAGCGATGCGGAGGAATATTTTGACGCTATCTTATAGATTGTAGTTAGTTCTAAACTGTTAGGATGTTTTATTAGTGATCCCAATAGATGTCGCTCGCTGTTGCTTATGTTATTTTAATGGGAATGGAATGTGATGAGTTTTCTTAAGTTTTAAATCATTTTCAACAAAACCACGCGGAGCATGCGGTACAATACTGTGGGCATTCACGACAGTGCCATTTGGCGTGGCTCCAAACGATTAAATTCAAATGGAGCGATTGAACATCCAGAGTTAATATTCACTCTGGATGTCCAATCGCCACGCCAACGGATTTTAACATTCACAATCAAATTTTGGATTTACATCACGCCATTTGGCGCGATGGACTGACCGTGAATGCCCACTTTTATATGAATACGAATCATACAAAGAAAAACCAACCTAAGCGTCAAAAAATAAACAAAATATACCCTTACGCTCTAGCATTAATCAGCGAACATATCCTAAAAAATAATGAACGTTCGAAAATTTGTTGGATAATTGATAAATCTGTTATAATATAAAATCATATGATTAATAAATGTATAAAAATGGATGGAGCAATTTTTCACATTACGTAGTTAAGCAAAAATAAAAAAAATATGTTTAATAAGGAAAATCTTTTGGATAACTAAACAAACCTATGTATTTAAGGATATAAGAACATATTAAAAAATAAAAATTAGCAGAGCAATTTTTCTGTACAAGTTCGAGTACAAAATGTTAAAAGTTAATTTTGGGGTATCTCTGAATTCGAATAAATGTTGGATTCCTTTACATACTTATTCTTACTGTACATACGTACGTATACAGAAAGTATTTCAGTCTGAGGAAATATTCACAGAGAGTTATAAAGCGATTTTCATGTTTAGGTGAAAATGCCCAACTTCTCGTAAAAAAAAGGTTGGATTATTGTACATCTGTAATCTGTATCACCTAATTTCATCACATGCCAAATTTCAGAGGCGGAGGAATTTTTCAGAAGTCTCCATACAACAATATCCTCGTTGATTGGACTACTGGGCGAGGCGCTCCATCCACTGAGGCGATGATGTCTGAATCAAAATACGCGCTCCCTTGAATCCCGTGTTCAACGAGACGGAGGATAAACAACCATAATGATACTGATTACATTCAATATTATTGTAGGTTTGACTTTACTTTTGTACTACGGATTCTTCGAAGAAAAACAGTTTTAACATTATTTTTAATGTATGATTTTCAAATTATTTTTCTTTTTTAACACACAAAGGTAGGTTCTTTACATTACTTTGATTTTGGTGAATCCGCGAATCAGTTTATTTAATGCGCCAGTTTCGCTGATTGGGCAGTTTTGCAGATTAGATAGTTGCGTCAACTCGACAATTTCCAGTGATTGCCAGTTTCCTTGATTCCATAGTTTTATTAAATTCGTCAGCCAAACAGCCAAACTACAGTTGGTTGGTACACACAAGTCTTAAAATTTAATTAAGTATTACATAACATAAGAGAACATCACGTCTGCTTCCTCAAAGAGATAGGCAGAGGTGTAAGTGGAGTACACCCATATTTCACCAGTTACGTTGTCTGAGAACACATTAGTTTGTTGACTCCCCTCCATATCAAAAAGGTCTAATAGTCCTCCTGCGTCATTTCTATGAAAACTTATTTCTGATATTTTTGTTAGGTGTAAAATATTATGTTATTACTTTGTTATCAGCATCAGCGCGACATGTTGGCATTTCAAAGCTAATACCTAAAAAAGTACTTTTTTATTGGTCTGAGGCTAATACCTATACGTTCGCCTTTTAAATCTATGTTATGGAGCTACTTTTGGCTCGAGAGCATTTCTGAACATTTTGCCAGTTCCAGCCTACTCCTACATCATGATCGCCTAGTACCTACAGGTGCGAAACATTTCCATGGACCCGGAAGTGATAAAATATACTCGTTGATTTTTCAATCGTCAGATAACTGCTATCTGAGGAATAAATATGATGGTTGCAGGTTTGAAAGATCTTGTATAGTGTAGACAATAATTATGTCAAACCGCCGCTTAAGATAAAAGTTATCTTACGATTGAAAAATCAGCCCTTAATTAATAATTTTCTATATAAGGAAAATTATAAACAATGTCAACTTTTGTCTACTCGAGAAACAGTTTCTTTTCATAAATTTATAGGTACCTATGTAAAATATTTGTGCAAGATAGCTCCTGTGTTTAAGGGGATATCGTGCGCGTAGTGGCGCCCTCATCGTTTGTTTTGGTTATTTCTTTTATTTTAGAAAGAAAAAGCAGAAAATAAGCAGTTTTAATATAATCCTTAATAATAGGGGCCATAGTCCTTCCATAGTTTTAGATAATCAGTCCACTTTAGCCATCCAAACCCATAGCCCAATATTTTTTTTTGTCTCAATATCCTGCAATAGTCCTACACCAACCGGGGGTTTTTCTTGGGTGCACTTTCATATTACGCACCGTGCCTCGGAAAGCACGTTAAGCCGTTGGTCCCGGCTGTCATTCGTGGATCTTTGACAGTCGTTACGGGTCGTCAGAAGCCCGAAAGTCTTACCAAGGGGTATCGTATTACCCAGTAACTGGGTTGTGGAGGTCAGATAGGCAGTCGCTCCATGTAAAATACTGGTATTCAGCTGCATCCGGTTAGACTGGAAGCCGACCCCAATATAGTTGGGAAAAGGCTAGGCAGATGATGACTTGCATATTACGCACAGGGATAATCGTCGGTTGGTGCCTCATTTCCATTGAAAGCGTTTAACGGGCCTCTGCGAGTTGGCTTCGGCCCTTCACATGCCTTCCAAAGGTCCGGGATTCTAGGGTCCCGAGAAATATAAAAAAAACTGATAATAAAACTTGCCAATGTAAAACTACAGTTTGTAATAATAATAACTATAATCTTGTGGAGCACAACATAACGTGCTTATTTTCTGCATTTTCATTCTAAAATAAAAGAAATAACTAAAAAAAGCTATGAGGGCGCCACTGCGCGCACGATATCCTCATAATACTTCTCTGGTAGCCTATATCGTGGTTGAGTTTCGAAAACTTTAAGTACAGGGTGAACACCGTGAATATTGCGGGATGCTCTAGATAGCAATCGCCAATATTCTGTCTGATAATTTCATTCTATCCTTGTTTAACTAACGCAGTTCATCTACGTGAGAAGGAGATTTTAATTAAAAGTAGAAATACACCCAATTCCGTTTACTCTCTCTCTCTACAATACGGTTTCAAGCGTTTGTTGCCATGGTAACGCAACGAGCGACCATTTCACCAGCACTACATAACTCAAGAAGAGTTTATTCGTCCCAATACGTTTAATGCTTTTAGAAAATAATAATTAGGTACCTAATGTTAGAAGTAGCGAATGTGACATCATACTGAATGGAGAAAAACTGGAATTTATTAACCAAACGGTTTTCCTAGGAATCACGCTAGACGAGAAATTACAATGGATCTCATATAACATCTCTTGCGGGTTGCGGGGCGGCTAAGCTCGGCCGCTTACGCTGTTGGAAAGATAATACAGTTAATTAGATGTATAAACCGAGAGTTTGGGCTACTTCCACGGCATAATGTCGTATATCATTTTACTGTAGGGTCGGGCTGCTGACATTGAATCCATTTTTATTTTGCAAAAGAGAGAGAGCCATTTAAGGGCTCCCACACAAAACTGCGAATTCGCATCGCATCGCAGTTTTGTGTGGGCTCCCTATAATCTACGTCGCCGCAAATCTGATATGGAACTATTTAAAAGTTAAAGTAAAAATTTGAAAAAACCCTGACACAAAACACAAATCATTTAAATAGTAAAATGAAATATATCGGCCCTTTATGTTTAGTATAATAATTTGTAGATAATATTTAGATACAAGCATCGTCGCGTCGGGGTTTGCCGTTCAAAAGTGCCTTTTATATAGCTATTTGAAATAAATGATTTGATTTTGACCTTGGTGAACGGCTAATGAAAATAGGTAGTTAATAGCAATTATCCTATAAACGTATACAATAACATACACACGTAATTGCTAGGTATAAGCATCGTCTGGCGTTTTCATTAGCCGTTCGCCGACTCGACGACGTTTGGATCAAAGAGCAAACCTATCTCAAATAAAAAAAAATCTTGCCTACAATTTATTAAACTTAAAGGGCCAATACATTTTATTTTATTACCTTTTAAAGGGTTTTGTTTGTGTCGGGTGTTTTTAAAAAAAATAATTCACTTTTATTACCTGCTTTTTAAACTTTATTATAACTAGTAGACACGCTACGATCGACACGTGCTTCGCTTAAATCTGCTGTACGTATTTTTCCCACAGTACAGCTAATTACTAATTTACCCTCATTTCTTTTTGCTATTCCATCATCAGACGACGTTCAGGTGACGTTCCATCATCGGAACAGCTGCTGAGCGGTCATGACTTCTGGATTAATATGCAGATCTCTGAAAACAAATAGATGATTTGTAAGTTTTACAAATAAATTGAGAATGAAAGCATGGAGATTTAGAAAGAAAACCCCATCCTGGGAACCTACGATACAGATACTGGGTCCTAGGAATAGGCTAATGTAACTTTACAATTTGAAACTGTAACTATGCAAATACATAGAAGCAACCATAAAAACTTTAAGTGAGCAAAGCACACGGATATCCTAGAAAGTAATATTATTTTTTATGGCCTAACAAATTGATCGACATGCAGCAGCAGGCGCAGACGAGCTTGACGGGCGAAGTCCTAGAATCAATGGAATGCTTTTACCCAAAAGTTTAAAAACCAATTTTGATGCAAAGCAAAAACTACTTTAATTATTTAAAAATGTTTCACCTTAAACCAACAGCCATGTGCCCCGACACAGTCCCATCTGATTTTTTTTTAAATATAAGTACTTGTACATAATAATACTTATATATTTTAGTGTTAGTTTGTATAAAGTGAGTAACTTATAAATCGCAGATAATATCTAATAATTGATGCATTTATGTACTTAGTCATAGTTCATAAGTACTTACGCTTTTATACAACTTGGCAAAGTTACGTAAAACTGGCAGAGAAAATTCATGGTAGGTACCTACTTTGGTAGCGTATAATTCGAAATTAAAGCGTGTTTACAGTTTATTTTACAGATGTCTCCTTCCTTTGATATAAAACCATAGAAGTTATAATTCAATATTCACAACTAGATGGCGTTGTTACGTAAAACTAGAAAGAGTTTTTGGATCATTTTGTAAAGATGCGCCACACGTTTATTTGATTTAAAAGTGACAAACTTAGAAATCGTTGTTATCCGTTATTTATTCCATGATTGTACGCTTTCATACATCTTTGCAAAGATACGCGAAACTGACAGACAGGTTTTATAGTAGGTACCTACTAAGAAGCGTATATTTGATAAAAACTTTTTTACAAAAAATAAAACCGAGTTTACAGTAAATTACAGTGACAGGAAGTTTAATCTTTAAGAGCGACCAAACTCCGATTTGGTCGCTCTTAAAGAAGCAACATAGAGTATTTACTCGTATATGTCAAAAGTTATTTTGTTATTTGTTTTGTTTTGCAGAAAGAGTATCAAAATTGTTTTTCTTTGTTTTTTAATCCATTCTGAAGTTCAAATGAATGGATACTGCACCTGAAGTAGTCGCGCAAGCTGTGGCACTTTTTCGGTCTGGGGTTGGGTCAGGTAGATTTAAAAAAAATAGTGGACTCGTATTTTTTCTATTTTTACATAATCAAAAGATTGCGGATTATTACATTGAGTTAAAATGTGGCACGACATCACGCCTTGCTAGATTTTATACTGAGTCGTGTCGTAGCGAGCCCCCACTCCCCAACTTAAATGCGTTTTATCTAAGTCATTTTTTATTATTTTGATATAGCATGATCACGATGATGATGCGATCCGACCGATTGCTTCAACTCCGTAGTAGTTGTCGTTCGTGAGCTCGCGTGTGGCTTATGTAACCAATCTTTTTTGTGAAAATCCTCGCACATTGCGGGCACGTGAACACACCATCTATGTAGTAATAGTTAATATTGCCGTAGGTGGTCGGGCTTTCAGTTGGTCACGCTTGGCGTCAAGCTCAAGGCGCTGCTGTAATTCAAAATCATGAACATCATGTTTTAACCAAAGTCCTCCACTCAAGTCTTTGAGCGGCTTGCTGCTCCGACCGAGACGGCTCCAAGTCGCACTTGCTAAAGTGACGCTTAAGCGCATCTTTATACCTGAGGAGCTGTCTGCCATGCTTGCACTTAACCCATATAATACGTTTCTAATATTTTTTTATCATCTGACTGACTTTTACTCAGGCATCATACCTATTATAAATCAATTTTCAAAACTAGATGGCGTTGTTAAGTTTGCTGGTTGGTTGGTTATTTTCTGAAAATAACTCACTTGTACCAGGCGGGAATAAAGGCAGAGCAGTAGTTTCGCATCTGTAGTACTCGGATGTTTCATTCAAACGCAGAATGAGGTGGTTGTTTGGGTTGGGCGATTGCCACCTCTTACTTTAGGGAGGGGAATGCCAGCAACGAGAGTGAAACAACTACATTGTCTTGTCTAGACCAGTGTTTTAAAAGCTTCATTGAATCAGCAACTATGTATATCGGTTTGAACTCTCGAACGCAACCACGGTGGCGGCATGAGCGGAACGCAACGCGTGCAAAATAAGTACAAGGATAAAATAAACAAGTCAAGTCAAGTCAAGCAATGAATTAAATTCTTTATTTTCTTAAAAACCGCGTGTTGAGAGGGCCGTGTCCAGCAATGGACTGAAATAGAGTTGATTGATACTTTAAACCAACAACAAAAGGTTTTCACTAAACATGTTTATTTCAATAAATAAGTCAATCGTCCGACTTTCAAGCCTCGATTGTTACGCCAAATATTTACGTCAAATTACACCAAATGTTACGCAATTTTCTTTTTGTAATGTGCGTTATGTTTAAAATAAAGTTAAAAATTAAAGGGGTCCCTCTTTAATTTTTAACTTTATTTTAGTTTTATTATAACAGCAATAGAAATACACAATCTGTGAAAAGTAGACTGTCTATCTATTACGGTTCATGAGATACAGCCCGCTGACAGACAGACGGACGGACAGTGGAAGCTAAGTAATAGGGTTCTAGTGGCTCAGCGTTCATGCAACCCGATCCCTATCGGCTTCTCTTCGGAACAACCCCTCTTCTTAGTGTCTACTGTTGCCAAATAATAATGGTACCTACACTTGCGTGTGTAACTGTATATCACATCACATTACAGATATTTAATACCAGTTTAATACATCATAAGACTAAAAACTTTACTATTGTAATGTTTTTAAAAAAAATTGCCATTATTATGCCAATTTTTTTTTGTCTAAACATAAAATTTCCGATAACATCAGCGTCAAAATAAGCCGGCCCTCGTGTGTCAGAATGAGGTACTAAATTCGTAGCTGTACGAACACTCGTGATTTCGTGCCCCGCAGAAAGGCGTCGGCGTCGTAGGTAACTGGGGAAGCCGTACAGCGAGTTATGACAGGGGCATATAGAAAAGTACGTAAGCGAGAACGAGATAGAATGAATTATTGTTCTTTTTGTGTTTGGTATTTTCTTTCCGTCATGTTTACTGCAAATAAATGTATTTTCTTTCTGTTATTTTTCTATATTAATGTTCCTTGTTAAAATGTTGATTTCTTGACACATACAATACGTGTATTTTATTTTCACCTGTTCTTTTGCATTTTATTCGTAATAACATTAGGATATTTTTGTAAATTATTATTTTTCAGAAACAAAACTGTAATCGGTAATTATATTGTTTATTTCTGTAAAAAATTGATAAGATAATCTGCTTGTGTTGTGATAGCGTCTATTTGGTTATATTATTTGACCATAGATGGCGTTAAATTAAGACAAGTAAAGTAATGACTTTAATTTTTGAGTTAGTTCATTTTGATGTTATTTAGAGTTTATGAGAACTGAAAAAAATTTTCTTCGGCTTCCCTCTAACGATAATTCTAGCTGCGCTACTGTAGGGTTCCATTTGGTGACCCCCGCAGAGTGCCAAACGAATCGCTCTGATCTCACAAACATTTATGTCCGTAAACCAACTTAACAACTTGTTCTACGTCGTAAAGTGTTTTAAAATCCCTACAAGTTCGGATTGTTTTCTGACGTCGGAACTACACGTACGTATACACACGACTAACTCGCACTCATTCTGCGCGCTCCCAGCTCCCTTAGTACTTAGAAAGTCGGGATCGCCCGTGCGTGCTCGTACGTATTCGCACGAGGAAAATTCGTACGAAAACGTGTCCAAAGTGCGCGCTGCCTTAAACGTACTCAGGGAGTTCAAGTTGTAGGCACTAAACCGTGGCAAAGTATTAGGAGATCAAAAGCGAGTAAGATGTCGATACTAACTACGTAAGCGGTCGCTAGTCGGCTTTTTGGCGGGAAACCCTTGATTGAATTCAAATTCAAAATATTTTACATAAACCTAATGGGCACTTATGAAACGTCACACAGTTTGGTCAACAAATCAATATTCATCTATGAGTCTTTATAAGATATACCAAAAGAACCGAAGAAACGACAAACCACAGAAGTTACTTTACATAACAGACAATTTATATTTAGCTATTTTTTCCGTTTGGACATAACCAGACCAAAAAAGTATGCCAAACAATGTTTTTGAATACGTTAGCGGTAGGAGAACGTATTGTAAAAACAGCATGGGAGAAATACGATAGATCTACGTCTGTTGAAATAGATTGACGAGGAAAGTATGATCACAAACATACTAAAATAACAGAGGATATAATAAAGGTACCTATATGTGATCACGTCAATGCATTTGCTTCCGTCGAGTCCCAGTATGTTAGAAAAAGGTCACAAAAGTTGTACCTCGACGAGGGTTTGAGTGTAAGTCGCATGTACAAACTTTGTTGTGAATGGTTCGACCCAAATACGTTACTTAGCTCAACCCTTGAGACAGTACACAGATGTGGTAAATTCTAATTTTTAGGGTTTCACAAACCCAAAAAAGAGATTGTTGCGATGTTTGTCATGCGTTTCAGAATAATGAATTTCCAAAAGAACAAGAGAAGGTCGAGTTTGTATTACATCATGAACTTATTAAAGTCTGCCCGAAATCTTAAAAATAAACATAAAGAAGACGCTATTTTAAATAATAACAACTTGGCAGCTACATTTGACTTCCAAAGATGCAACGTGTTACATGTTCTAGTTGCTAAACAATTCGGCGTTACTAAACTTTATGGCGGCTGTGAAGTGCGCTACTCGCTGCGCAGTACCGCACCCCGCACCCCCGCTGACATGTGAATTTGTTACTGCGCAGCGACTCGCCTCATGTTACGAGCCGCCATAAAGTTTGAATCGGGCTGTGCAATACATAATTTTTTAGAGAAAGGAAATACGCAGAATGATAGCGTTCATTCAGTGGCTGAGAGGGCCAGTGAACGAAAGTTGATTTATGTACCAGACGAATGGTACTGTTTAGTACGGTGGGTTAAATTATTTGGCAACTCTTATGTAGCGAAGAGATGGAAACTGCGGAGTTTTTCGATTTTAAAGCACTTTAGCCAAACAAAAACTGGGTAAAGTCTGTGTCTAATGAAAAGGTTAGGTGGACTGCAATTCGTGAAAGTGGTAAAAGTAGTTGCAGGTAGTTATGATAAGAAAGAATTTCGTTATGATCTTGATTCGGAGATTATTGTGGTTTTAAGACCAAGTACACTTCATACACAGCGTCTTGTTAGAGAATTTGACTTAAAACCAGCATAATACTGGCTCTCTCCCTAAACGAACTGATAAGTAAATATAAAGATTTAAATTACTGATGTCAAGCTGGAATGATTCCAGTACGACATTATATCTTTTTTACTACGGGAGGAACTGTGGTCGACACTATCCATGCACGGTGTGGACTGGCACTTGGTACGGGCGCTGAAATCTTTATACACGGATTCCAGTGCTTGTGTTAGGATAAATGGGGCATACATGGGCTGGTTCTGCATCTCGAGGGTTGTTAGACAGGGTTGTGTAGCGTCACCGTGGCTGTTAAACTTGTACATGGATAGTTGTCTGACAAATTTGAAAGAGGGTGAGTGCGGATTGAGGATGGATGAGTTGCTTGTCAAATGCCTACTCAAGTTCTACTTGCATCGTCAGCAGAATAGTTGTAAGACATGGTGACTGTCATGGATGAAGCATATAAGATGAAAGGAAAGAATATAAATGTGAATAAGATGAAGGTCATGGTGTTTGAAAGAGAAGAGGACGTATCGATGTGTCATGTGAAAATAAATTATAAAAGTATGGAGCGAGTTTGTATATTTGGGAAATCTATTTACAAGGGATGGAAATATTGATGGAGATGTGGAAAGGAGAGTAAATGCGGGAAATAAAGTGAATGATGCTATACATGCGGTTGTTACCAACCAGTTAATGTCCAAAAGGCCCGACTGGCTATTCACAAAGGAGTGCTGGTGCCTACGCTTATGTATGGAAGTGAATGTTGGGTGTGGCAAAAGAAGCATGAAAGTAGAATAAATGCTGTGGAAATGCGTTCCTTGTGAAGCATGTGTGGTGTGACTATGAATGGCTGAGGAATGATGTGATAAGGCAACGGTGCGGTTTAAAAGAATATGTAGTGACAAAAATTAAAAAGAGTATGCTTAGATGGTTTGGTCATGTTGAGAGGATGAATGAAAGTTGACTTACAAGAGGTATTTACACGGCAGATGTCAGTGGAAACGCCGGAAGGGGACGCCCTAGAAAGACATATAGTGATCTTATTGGTGATGATTTTTTGTGATTCTGAATAATTATTGATTTTACAGAGGTTTTTATCTTTATTTAAAGTTTATTATGATACCTCAAGACTGATTAATTGTAACTTATTATTAAAAGATATCAGAATTTTATGTTTTAATACGAAACTTCGATCAATTACTGAAAAGTAATAAGAAAATCTTATTAATAATTAAAATTCACAACAAATTTTCAACAGGGGTCATAAGTCATGACATGCAGACAAACGACGGCTGCCCGCACTCCATGTAAACCCGGTAAAATTCCCCATTGAAAAAAAAGGGGAGTATTTTTTTTTCCTTTTTCTTAAAAAAGTACTACATAACTATACTCTCAGTACGTTACTTAACAACACCCTCACGGATCGGACAGTGTTTTTTTTTATATGTTGATTAGCCATTTTATTACCGTCAACAGTATTAATATCAGAAGTAAACTAGATGATGACGTCTGGTAACCTTGATAAGTACGTCCACAACTTTTCTGCTGAAAACGTCGCATTGCGCTGACTGCGTTGTTCACCATTTCCTGAAAGTAAAAATAATGTGTTTTTACTTATATAAGTAGTATTCATTATGAAGATGACTGAAAAGCAAAGTAGAGCAACAGTTTAATAGTTTAAAATAACCTTATAATTATATTGTTCGTTCATTGTAGACAAATGAATTTAACCTCCTCCTTTCTTGAAGTCGGTTGAAAAGAACAGTGAGTGGGTCTATCTAATAGTATCAGTTCCAGTTCCAGGCGTACGTTAGGTAGAATCTATGTAGCAACTTTTCAAGCGAAATTGTTGAACATTTTGTTGTTGCAACCTTCTCTATTCTCATGATTTCCTAGTGTAGGTGCGGAACATCCATCATCTTCGTTGCTTGAAATGTTCCGTTCCGTTCATTGGGATGGGAGTAATACTGATAACATATGTTGAATAAATACGCGTTTGAGCGTTTTTCGCAGTTCTACCCCTAGAGAGTTCAAATAGAGGATGATAGGAGATCACCCATTCTGGGTTATATATATATATGTATATATTTTTTGGCGGCCTTCAATAATAATTACGTACTTTTAAAGTACACATAGAACTCATAAGGCGTCAAAGTCGAGAACACTGGGTTCGCAGTACTTCGGATATATATATATATATACATAACGTAAGAAGTAGAACATTGGTGACGGGGAACAATTATTGCATTGTCACCATACAAAGAAATGTTTCTACTACTGCCACCATTCAAATAAAATGTAATATTCCTGGCCGCCGACCATTTTTTATCTCAAATCGCCTAATAAAATGGGTGATCTCATTTGTATTTAAGTCCACCATTTTCGAGGTAAGAAATAAGCATGAAATAAAATTAAAATTTACTGAAGGCTTTTAAAAAGCACACGAGTGTGCGTATTTCGAAATAACAAAAAACCGAAAGGATGACAATCAATTTCAATAAAGGCTTTATTCAAATATTAGGTAGGTAAATCTATAAATTATCAGCATAATTATAAGATCGTCATCCGTAAGAAAAATACGCGCTTTGACGTGGAGTCGTGGACTCCAGCCCGTATTACCTATTACAAAAGATCGTATCATTACTAGAAAGTACGAATTGCAAGAAAAGCAGCTAGTTAGACAATATGCGTTTTAAATAGTATCTAAATTATGAATTTTCAATTTTATAGTTTCTAATATCTTAAAAAAACCATTGGGTTCTATTTTAACTATTTATTGCGTAAATCTATTAAAATCGTTCCAAGCCGCGCATCGGACTCGGTTCGTGATATCGAGTAATCGTAATAGATATTAAGGTATCGCTTCACCCTACTGGACGCCCGGGTCTTCATTATAGAATTAGTATCTTTATTTTTGTAGTGTTTTTCCTCTACAATAACATCACGTTCCACATTGCCATGTGGACTGCTCTTCAATGCGCTTGCGTGATAAACGCAGACCAGACAAATACAGCGCGTATCATTAGGAGCACATGACTTATGAAAACGTTGATATTGCAGCAATGGTCAAGGTCAAAGTGCAAAGAAAGTAATGTAAATTCATAGTTAGATGCAATATTAAAGTCACAACACGGTAGTCACGGTAAATATTACAATGACTTTGCAGATTTCTTGCTGTAATTGTAGGAAAATGGCATTATTATTATTTTTTCAAAGCCCATATTGTCTAATTAATTGCTAATTATCTGCTTCTCTCGATGTAAGGATAAGGCTTAACGATTTGGCTTTGATGATTAATATTGGATATCTATTTAAGGGGGTGAATTGGTTGAATTTGTACAAATATGCCAAGTGAAGTAATAGCATTACAGACGAACATAAAATTATTTTAATTCATGTGTTGTTTCTACAAAATAATGTCTAAAAATGCTTCCAGGTAACCCTTTCTTTTCGTAAAATCCAGGAAAAACACACTAGTGAAGTGACCCTGCCAGGATTCGAACCTGGAATCTTCTGATCCGTAGTCAGACGCGTTATCCATTGCGCCACAGGGCCTAGCAAGAGAAGGGTTGAAGTAGTAAGTTCGATGTTGCGAAATGACGTCATCCATCACGTGACGTTATCAATTATTATTATTTTTTAATTTTTTACTGTAACGTTGTAGTTATGAAATCTAAAAATAAAAGAGCTGAGGACAAAAAAATGTTAAGAATTAAGAAATATTTTTATTTTTTACATATTTGACGCCAAGCCGGGAAAAGATTCTACAAGACGGGTCACGGTCCTTAGCACTGAGGGACCAAGTATAGAGAAGAAAACATAGCACTTACTTGTATCCTTGTCGCCACTTGTACAGCTAATGGGGTAGGCAGGCAGAGGTGTCAATTATATTAACCCCACACCTATCTACACATATTGGAGGGGCTTGTGGCTAAGAAATAACAGCCGCACGGGTCGATCGGTCAGGTTAAGCTACGCTTGCCGCGGTTGGTCCATGGATGGGTGACCATCTTTACATATCAAGACCCGTCCGTGCCTCGGAAAGCACGTTAAGCCGTTGGTCCCGGCTGTCATTCGTGTATCTTTGACAGTCGTTACGGGTCGTCAGAAGCCCGAAAGTCTGACAACCAGTCTTACCAAGGGGTATCGTATTACCCAGTAACTGGGTTGTGGAGGTCAGATAGGCAGTCGCTCCATGTAAAATACTGGTATTCAGCTGCATCCGGTTAGACTGGAAGCCGACCCCAACATAGTTGGGAAAAGGCTAGGCATATGGTGACCTATCTACACATATCTAGATTTTTTAACAATTGCGTAATTAACATTTTGATTGATGTACTTACTTGAAAACTTACTTACCTTCTTACTCTTATTTTAATATATTATTATTTAATATATTATTAAAATAAGAGTAGGGTGCGTAATTACTACTAAACTATTGGTTTAATAGTGACAGTTTTCGAAATTAGTTTTAGCACAGAAACTGTATGACGTATTGCGCTGAGTCTTTTCAAATTTATATTAAAGCAAATGAATTTTATGTTCATTATGCTATTATTAAATTACACTCTCAGCCTAGATTGAACAGTGGTCTTCGCGGGGCGACATGAGAAGCTGGACCAGAGTAGCCGAGTAGAGCTTTTGAAAGTATACAAGACCTGACACATTCATAGTGTTATTACACTTTATGCTTTCAGAAC
Source organism: Fissipunctia ypsillon (assembly GCA_947568875.1). Taxonomy (NCBI): domain Eukaryota; kingdom Metazoa; phylum Arthropoda; class Insecta; order Lepidoptera; family Noctuidae; genus Fissipunctia; species Fissipunctia ypsillon. The sequence goes on from OX387643.1 coordinate 30,998,331, forward strand.
GAATAGCAAAATAAATTCTCAGAAACTATACACGATTAGCGCGTACCTACTGGTCGCCTTTAGTTTCGAAAGCTAATGTAGTGAATTATTTGGGAAAATATACAAGGCTAGGACCAACATGTACTGACACTGTACAGGTTTGGGATGTAAACATGTAAAAAGTATTTGTAAAGTATGTCACCATGTAATTATGAACTTTGTTAGTTTTTAATCTATTAGTATTATTTCCGTTAGATTATAAACTGTCTAATAATTGTGAACTACAATAAACCATTTACAATGAAACACGTTATTTTTAGATACTTTTCAAAGGGAAATAGCATCTGCGTCTTAGACAATGTTTTTCCAACATACAAGCCATGCACACATCGACAAAAATGACGCACGTCCATACAAACTTTCATTCCCTATTTAATCTCTTTAGGGGATGAAATTTCATAAATCTTACCTTACTGCTGACACTCGTTTGTATACGGAACTCTTATGCAAAATTTCATGCTTCTAGACCCAGCGGTTTAGGCTGTGCGATGTCTATCAGTGAATGAATTTAAGATTTTTATGACGTCATTGCTACGGCAGCTACGCGGTCGTAGCACCCGTATGCTACGAACGCGTAGCTGCCGTAGCAATGACGCCATTACGTTGTAGCAACTTTATAATTTTTATGAATTTTGCGTAAAGATCTGCACACAAAAACTGAGGCCAATAATAATCCCAGCCTAATAAAAAGTTTAACTACCCCTATCTTCTTTTTCAAGATTGTGCAAAGTTAACGGATTTTCAGTTTATGTTGTTTCATTATTATCGTTGTGCTGCAGTTTCAATCGATATATTAAATGCAATTTTAACCCCACATACCTTGCAATAAAGATGTTCGACACACCATGGAACCGAAATAAGTATCCAGCTTCCGAAAATTCTGTGTTCCTAGTATTACGTAGGCAATATCGACAGCATCATTGGTTCGTGCGTGGTACGTGGTTCAAATAGTGTCAATCAATCATCAGTACGTAATGGAATGAATGAAACTAATAAAATGTAGTTAGTGGGTGTCACCTTAATCTAATTTCAAAAGTTATCGATGACCAGCATAGTGAACGTCATTTCCAGTCCCTCTAACATTTCTAAACTATGTTGATGGCCATAATTACACGAGCATATTCCTTTAAAAAAGTATTTAATTTTACATAGTTAACTTTAGTCAACTTGTACTTCTCATGCTAAATGAATTGGTACTTATTCAAAAATCATTTCGAAAACTCGTATGTTAATTTTTTGTGTTTAAGCCCTCCCCCTCCAAGTTGGATCTTCTATATCTGGAAATAAACGACTTCATTTAATTTCATAAGAAATGGGGTTGTTACAAAGTCCTTATGCATTTTGATCAAAAATCATAGCATGCTTATAATACTAAAAACAAAAATTTAACATACGACTTTTTGAAATGACAGTGACGTTTAGTAAATACGATTATAGCACTCAAGAACTTTAATTACTTGAAACCTACACGAGTGCACTGCTAAATCCAACACTAGGACTTAAGTAGTTAATTCTTTTTATTGCTTTTGCGTGACCAACACAAAAAAATGTCATGGCTTTCATATCCATATATATTTTTATTAGCCATTGTTGTCTCACTACTAGGCAAAGGTCTCTCTACTCTCTTTCCACTTCTCTCTGTCCAGAGCTACCAAGGACCACTCTTTATTAATGAAGTCCAGTTCATGCCGCCATCTCCGACTGGGACTGCTGCGATATCGTTTGCCATTAAGCGGGACCCACTGGATCGTAAGTTTGACCCATTGATCGTCTGACATGTGGCCAACTGTGTCCAGATGCGGCAGATGTGTCCAGCTCTATCTGTCTGTACATATTATAAATTGAAGTCGCTTTTCAAGTCTGTCTGTTTGACCGCGTTGTTCCTCTTAACTCCGTAACGAATTTTGATGCGGTTTTCCCTATAATTTTGAGAATTTATTCCGAAGTACGTATATTAAACTTTCATTCGTTATGATGAAGAAGCAGGGGTGGGTTGCTAGTATTTATATAAAAATGGATAAGGCATATCTAAAATTACCTAATATACTTCGACACCGTTTAAATGCTCACCATGAAAGTTATATGGGACAACTTTCATGCATTTTTCTTGGACAACGTTTTAATAGGTTTTTAACCCACGTGGGCGACGAAACTGTGGCCAGAAGTTTTATTGATTCAACAAAGGTTACAATATTTAGGTATGACACTGGATCCCGCACTAGGATACCCTGTATCGCAGGATCCAGTCTCTTTCGACAGATTATAATGTATTGTTTCAGTATACTTAATTAAACTTAGGACTAAAAGGTAACCAAATGTATTGGTGAGATGTATGAGCTAGTATTTTATAAAAAAAACAAAACAACAGCAACTTTTAAATGTCCCTCTCCCGGTCTATGAACACACGCGATATCAGATTGTGGAAAACTTAAAATCTTGTATATCTTGTCATTTGGCACCGATGCAAGAGGACGAAGTGACATTTGAGCTGAAATCAACATGTCAGGTTGGCCGAGTGGTCTAAGGCGCCAGATTTAAGCTCTGGTTCTCGAAAGGGAGCGTGGGTTCGAACCCCACACCTGACAAAAATATTAACAGTCCGATATTTTTAATTTTGATAATAATAATCAACAACCAACCTTACCTAGCTCTACCTTGTATAATTCCATGAAAATTGTCTTCAACTTGTTTTGTAGATGTTCAAATAATATAGCATCCAGTAACATGGTTTAATAGTTATGCTGTAGCCGCTACGGAAGCGTTGCCCCCACAAATTTTTTATCCCGTATTCTTGAGAAACTAATATTATGCACATACACTAAACTGTTCAATCGTTTACTAACAAAAATAAAATATATTAAAAAATATTTACAGAAACTAGAAATACGGCTTTAAGCCAAAACAAAAGTGTTACTTTGGTTTTAAGTATCTATCCGATTAACTAAAAGTGGTCTATCGTTTAACAAATGAAAATAATATCTAAACTAGTTTGAGCAAACCAAATATAGTCTGCCAGCTCAAGTTGTTTATACTGGTCCGGATGAACCAGCCTAGATTGTATTCCCAATTACTTCAGTTACCAGTGGACTGCGTAACATGCCAAAATAATATTACTTATATATGTAATATATAAAAAAAGTGAGAAGTTAAAATTACCCCCCCGGCAGGAGATCGAACCCTGGTCGCCCGCGTGACAGGCGGGGATACTAACCAGTATACTACCGAGGATTTTGACTGAAAACCTGAAATTAAGGTTCTCTTGCTTCTTTTGATTATACAAAACATTGAATTTCAGCGAAACTACGCATTTTTTTGTAGAATTGTACACGTAAAAGAAGCGAAAAGTAAAAAGGTGGCCCAAGCCAGTTGATAACGTTATTTTAGCGGTATTTTAATAGGAATTGGCTTCTATTCAGTTTTCCACCCCACGGATGTGAAGCGAACTGCATAGACAGCTTCATAACGAGCAAGTTCCGATACTGTACGCTAGATAGTGCAGTTGCATCTCTCATCCGGCCGCTTAGATGGCACCACCTGACTAAAATGCACGTAACATCATTGTGCTTTTTTAAAACCATTAGGTATGTATTGGGTTTTGATAGCTAACTAGATTCTAAATGCAAAGCTCTCATGAATTAATGAATGAATGACATGCACCGACTCCAGCGTGATTTGACCAGACTCGATTACTCGAATGAACCCAAAGATTCAAACAACAAATTTTGTTGAATTAGATAAGTAGTCACATCTGATTATTTTAATCATACGATTCAGTAAAATTCAATGCAGTAGGTAATTAGTTTATTTACATTTTTTGCCAAACTGCTTTTCCGAAGATAGCCGATGCGGTTCCGTTTTGACCTTTAAGTAAAGACTTTTGTTTTATCTTAAGATGTATCTGACTCATTTATTAAATTAATCAATAAATAAATTTAATCAAAACAACCAGTAGGTATGTATGGTGTAACTATCTAACAGTACCTGGCCAGAACTTACAATCTGTGCAGTAACTTTTGGCGCGAAATCAAACTGAACATTTTGCCGTTGCAACCTTCTCTGTTTCATGACCTCCTAGTGTAGATTTCGGAATATACGTTTCCGCATATCAAGTATCACACAGTCGACAAGTCAGTCAGTATACTGATACTTGATCATCATCTGCCTAGCCTTTTCCCAACTATGTTGGGGTCGGCTTCCAGTCTAACCGGATGCAGCTGAATACCAGTATTTTACATGGAGCGACTTGCCTATCTGACCTCCACAACCCAGTTACTGGGTAATACGATACCCCTTGGTAAGACTGGTTGTCAGACTTTCGGGCTTCTGACGACCCGTAACGACTGTCAAAGATACACGAATGACAGCCGGGACCAACAGCTTAACGTGCTTTCTGAGGCACGGAGGGGTCTTGATATGTAAAGATGGTCACCCATCCACGGACCAACCGCGGCAAGCGTAGCTTAACCTGACCGATCGACCCGTGCGTCTGTTATTTCTTAGCCACAAGCCCCTCTCCCTCCCCTCATATACTGATACTTGATGTAGAAGTAAAAATACGTGTTTTGTCATTTTGACATATCGCAATCAGTGGTAACCTCTAATGTGCCTTTGCTATACATATTATTCAATATTGATGAATTATAAATAAACTTACCTATACTAAATAATAATGTTATGTGCTCAATCTAACATTTTAATGACGTCTAACAAATTTTTTCTCCGGATCGACTGTACTCATAATTTGAAGAGACATCGTACACTCTGGTCGAAGTTTATTTACATAAAATATGGAAATGTAATCATCGATGTGACGAAGAAGAAGAGATGCCGTGGAACTCTTAAAAGAGAGGTCTATGTCTAATTAATATATTTTTGTATCTGAATAACTAAGACGTTAGTCCCCCATCTGCCCGTTCTTATTAGTTTGGTTTAGGCATTAATTATTTTAATTTTTAAATCGTCTGCAGTGTTCACTTCTCGTGCATACAGTTCGTTTTTTACGGCCCTCCTCCCCACAAAAAGAAATTCAGTGGTGTCAGGTCAATAACAACTAAAACTTTTCATAACATCACGACAATCCACGCGAGGCTCGTCTCGGGATATAAAAATAGGCACTGACGGACCTAATTATCGAGAGTTTGAGACTTTTTGCCGAAAAAATTCCGCTCACACACACATACTCACAATTGTCTATGCACCACTAATGCATAAGTTGCGCGGGTAATATTTCTTTTTTTTTCTAATTTGTAGGATTTTGACTCGAATTACACCTTTCTCTGTCTTTCAAGCATATTGAGACGCAGAGAATAGAATCAAACGTTTTGCACAGGTTCTTGACCCTACAATGTTTATTTATTATTTTACAGACTCAGATCTACATCACGTTGAAAAATAATAAAATGAAAAATAATTTCCAGTGGCTAAAGCATTCACTGGATTTGATTGATTTTTTTATACCTACGGGTAAAGAACATGAAAGTCCCTAGGTTTCATAATAAGGTCACTTGCTTCAGCTCTCTAAAATCACTCAAGGTTTTATACTGTTCATACGTACGCAGCCTATAGTCTACTTTTGCTTGCATTCTGTAGTTACGTTGACACCTGTCTCTTTAGCGCAATCACAATGTGCTTGGTAAAGGTTAGTTTTCCGACTCAGCACCCTAATTGCGTAACACACTATCAATCGGAATCGGTTTCAGTTTGACAGTTCAACAACATTCATTGCGTTATTTACGTGTTGAGCAGACAAATTTTTCGAACTTATGAAGCAATGGATTAGCAATTTGCTTCAAAAGGATTCAGATTCCGATTGATAGTGTGTTACGCAATTAGGGTGCAATAAGCAGTTTTCTTGAGAATTATGTCATGAAAGTCAAACAAAATAATATGAAAATTAAGAGTTATAACATACTGAACAAAATATCAGTAAATAATGTCTCAGTAAACCGTGTCGTTCAGTCATTATTTTTATTATTAATCGAGGGCAGCACCTCGGACTAGGGCAGTTCAGGGGCAGGGGTTGGCACTTTCTTGGCCAATATATTACGGAAATGAACAGGATTGCAATGAGGAATGACTGATAATTGGAGCAGAAATAAAGACTGAATAAAGTGGAATAGTTTTCAATCGGAATTCGGTTTATGTTGTAATATTTTTCTCAGGAAGTGAGTGCAAACCGCATTTGTATCCAGCGTACTCTTGTTGCATCGTTGTCATGGAAACCGCTTTGAGGTGAGCCATGTGCTCGGGAGACAGTATTGATCCATCTAGACCGTACAATATGCAAAGCACTAGGCGTTCATGTAACACTAAGAGACTTTCAGGAATGTGCTTTTAAAGGTCTAGTTTTCGCGCCATAAATACTGGTTACCACGGTATTACAGATTCTTATTACTAACACAATGATAACGGAACTTATAGCGCGTTTTGGAATAGTTATGTTGTGGCGTGATGGCCCAGAGGTTAAGGCGTCAGCTTTTCAAGCACTTGGATAGGATGCGGGTTCGAAACCCTGGCCCAGTGAATCCTTATTCAGCATGCGTGTGGTGATCGAGAAAAGGCATTTGATCCGCAGTGAGACAATACTAGGCTTCTATTACTAATTTTAATATTATATTTATTTGTGAACGTATAAATTGAAGTTCGTTATATCTGAACTTAACCAGCTAAAACTTTCTTCATTGCTTTTGGAAGCGCTTGGTATAGAAACAGAATAATAGTCATAAACTTAAAATTTATGTGCAGCTTTTCGTCTCTTTAGTGCAAATAAACCTTATCTATAACTAAAAGGGTAGACAAAACCGTCATCATTAATGAAAAACAAAAACGCGAAAGTTAAACTAATATCAATGCCATCTGTCTCGTATGGTTCGAATGTGTCCCTGACCTTCAAAAGGGTTTATGCGTGTGTTAGTAGTTCCGGGTCTGTCCGCAGCTGCAACTGTTTATTTTGAAGGGCGTCGGGCGCTGTTGTCGCTGAATGCACTTGTAGGGACGATACAGGATGCAAATTCGGAAGCCATTTGTAGTGGCACATTAGCTCAGCTGGATGGTATAGAGCATCGCGTTTTCTAAAACGTGAAGGTCGTGGGTTCAAGTCCCACATGTGTCCTTTTGAATTCCAAACTTTTTTGAATGCTTTATATATTAGTCTTGCATTATAAATGCACGAGACAAATCATAAAGTTTGAGGCATGTGATACTCGTACAATGTCTTAGAAAACAGTTCCTGTTGACTTTGTGCAATTTTTGATATTTTTATGACTGCTAAAATAATGTTATGTTAAGTTATGATTCATAACTTAAGATATATCTAAATAGATTAGTTTATCCCAAGAAACAACTTAACATTGTAGTTGAAACACATTCTCTCATACATTCTAAAACTTTGCAAATGTAAGTTGGTCGACTGTTACTCGTTAACTTGTAAAGTATTGTCCGCAACTCCACGTCAATGCGCGTAATTTGTGTAATCTCAATCTCACATTCACTTGCACTTGACTCTAACAAATATTAGCAATTTAAAGTTTAATATTTCAGAAACGGATCCGTTAATCGACAAATTGTTTGAACAAACCCGCAAAATTTTTGAAAGACTTATCCAACAACACCCCATCCCATGGGAGACGAGAAAAAAAACCATCCCCACTTGACATGTACAGGAGGTACCCTGAATTTTTTTTTTTTCATAATTTACTTTACCACTTTGTCGGCGTGATTAATATGTATATCCATGCCAAATTATAGCTTTCTAGTACTAAGAGTCTCTGAGTTAAGCTGCGGACGGACGGATGTACGGACATGGCGAAACTATAAGGGTTCCTCTTCCTTGTTGACTACGGAACCCTAAAAAGTATCGTAAATCCGCTTGGCGCGTCTATACAGGATGAAATTGAATCCATGTACGTCCTCTTAAGAGGTCATTGTACTCATCATTATGAACAACTTTTACTATGGGACCAAACCTGAAATCGCGAAAAAAAATCAGCTGTTCCATACATTTAAGTTTGCATAACTCGTCATAATCTAGGGAACAGCTGATTTCTTTTCGCGATTTCAGGTTTGATCCCATAGTAAAAGTTGGTCAATAGTAATGATGAGTAAAATTACCTCTTAAGAGGACGCCCATGAATTAAATTTCATCCTGTTTAAACAATTACCTCGTATGTTATGTTATCCTAGTGTGCTATTTTAGATGAAAGCCATACATTGCCCAGTACCTAATATTTCCATTAAGCCGTGATCTGCTTGCCTTGTTGTATGTAGGATTGTTGCATAGTATGTCTCTATGAAGAATTTCCCATTCGACTCAGATTATGAGATAATCATTAATACGAGTATTATAAACTTAGGTTAATCTTTATAAGATAAAGTTCATATGAAAGTTTACTTAAGTAGTTACGAACCTAAAACCAATTGCAATCGATTCCTAAAGTCCCTAACCAAATGCGTAATAAAGAATTACCATCCGATGCACCTTAAATTTTCTCGTAATCTCTTTTCATTTAGGCCACATTACCTGTTCCACGACTGTTTTTAGTGGTATTTAATATTTTAAATACCACTAAAACAACAATCACAATCTCATAATTTTTAGTTAAAATGGGAAAAAGAAAAATATGGTTTTTACATTTTTCCGTGCAATTTTTTTAATTTTTCTCTTCATAAGAACCTTCCTCAAACTTCAACGAATATTTGAGAAAAAAAAATTGCCGAATTGTTCCAGCCGTTCTTGAGTTTTGCACGTAGGTACCAACACATTTAGCCATTCATTTTTATTTATAAAGAAGAAATATAGATGGATAGATTATCTATGTCGCCATACTAATTACTAATTTTCGACTAAAAGGACGATTGCCACCATAGATATCCGTGATTGCCACCTTTGAAACTAGTCGACTCAGATAAGAAAAACGCAATAAGTATTACTCATCATAAGAAAGGGTACTCTTAAACTATATACACACAGTAAAATATAAGATGAAAAGGTGTAAGTAGTCTGCTGGCTGCTAGAATATAACATTTTCCAATTAATAACAACTCGCCTACTTATACCTTATCCATAGTTCGCAATTGGAGTGAAGTTAGCGACGTGCTTCTACTGTGTAAAGAACTTTCTCGGTCCTTTTCCTACTTTCATTGACAAAGTGCAGAACTACGAAAGAACGAAATATGTATTCTAAAAGAAAACTATTGAAATTCATCCCGTGTTTAATTACGCCTAACTTTTATGTTATCTCGCACAACAATTCTGTCATATTTTGTAAGATTTTTGCCAAAGAAATTTCAAAACGCCCCTGAAATTTCAAAGCTATATTTCGAAGCTCTTCAATAATATTTAAAATTTTGAAGCAAATACATGATTTCCTTTTTAGATTTTTACTAATATTTGTTAAGTATTTCATAACGCATGTTTCCGAATACGATATTTTATAAGTTTCAGTTACAATTCTTATCAAATTACAAAAAAAGTCGCAAACCTCAGCCCATCGTGGGGAACTTTGTTCGAGACTACTACGCGTTGATAAATCAATAAGCTAAAACATGGATCTGATTCACGACTTTAACCCGATGCATACAGAATCGAGTTCAGTATAACACAAAAGCGGTGGTTGTTACGTTATGACTGCTGAAAATTTCCGACTCAGTCTTGTAAAGTTTATGGGCTCCTAGTATTTTGTATCGTATTCGAGCTGACTTCGCGGGTTTACGCAAGCGCGTTGAGGGGAAAACCACGTGACCGGCACACGCCACGTGAAAAGTACGAATACTTAGTTTACTTTTATCCGAGTCCTATTCTCGAAAATCAGTTGTAAATAAAGAGTGAGTTATGCGAAACATTTATGACGATAATTTGACCGACTTGAATGTTTAAGTATGTATCGTCATCAAGGAAACAAAACTTATCAATGTAAAAGAAATATACCTAAACGGATTCAAGTGTGTATGAAAAGGCTCGGTCGCAAGTAATACTTATGTTTCACGTACCTACTAAGAGTGGGTTTTTCAAAGGTCAGTTAACTTTTATCTGCAGAATAAATAATGTGGTTTGACATATTTTCTACACAAAAACTGTCATACTGTATTAAAGTGTCGTGAGCGCTACTGCTGAGCATGAGATCCTGGGTTCGATTGGGCAAAGTGTTATCGCGATTTTCCATCTGAAATTTCTCAGTAGCAATCCAGAGTCTAAATTTGTGCCCGATTGATGGTAAGAGGTTGTTCCTTGTGGATACGGTTTAGTTTTGTTTGTAAGGACGTAGGTAACGTAAAGAGGTGTTGCTTCTTATGGGTTTATTTCGATACTAATTAGCTACTTGTTCATACATATTTCATCATATATCAAAAGGATCGTTTCTTACACGCACATAGATATGAGTACACACATGCATGCAGTAGATAGATAGAATACTCTTTATTATGCACACCATCAATATTACAAATATAAAGCAGAGATTTTACAAGGGGTGACACAATGGGCGGCTTTATCGCTAAGAGCGATCTTTACAGTATGGTTTTAAATAGCTCGAACATGTAACAACGGTACATGAGACTTGTTCGAAAATACCTGCATGACTTTAGTATCGCATTTGGAGTGGCCAGCAAAAAGCCCTGATACGAATCTAATAGAGCACTTATGGGATGAGCTGAAGAGGCGTGTTCAAACTAACCCACCAGTTCCAGAAACTTGGCGGGAGCTGAAAACTGCCATCTTGGAAGCATGGGAGAACATTCCACAGCACGTAATCGTGGCATTAATTAATTCCATGCAAACCGCATGACAGCTGTCGTAAATGCTCTTGGAGGTAACACAAGTTCAGCGGCGATCTCTCACGTCCGGCCCTGGTCCAGGCCATGGTACGGAGTGAGAGTACATGGGATGCCATCACCTCCTTCTGCGAAACAGTAATGCTCGCGAAGGAAAAGGTGGAACGCGTGAGGGAGAGGCAATCTTTGCGCCCTCACGCCCCTAGTCGCCACAGGAGACGGCCTGGGCGTCGGGAATTGATAGCCGATTTCCGGCCACCGTAGGTGTGGGCTTGCGGACGGCGAGCAATGGGTAGCTCGGCGTCCGGTAATGACCAGGCCCGAGTCGATGGCGCGTTGTGTTCCACGCGCACCTCAAAGAGATGTCAGAACTCTTTGACGGGGTCCGCTAGGGCCGATGCCAGTTAGGGTCGCGGGATGTTCGAAAGAGTCACCGTGGCCCCGGCACAGGCAACTGAAGGTTTTAGTCAGTAAAAGTCTGACACGCCCTCCCGCTCCGCCCAGAGCGGGAGAAGTCATTTGATGATTTCCCAACCAAAAAAAAGGTAACACAAGTTACTGAATAAACGTTTTCTCTATGTAAATCATAGATTTCTTCAAAATTCCACGCTAATTTTGCCTCGGAGAAACGCGGAAAGACGACGTATTCTTGCTTTTTTTTTGTATTCCGATTTTCGATAGTTTATAATTTATCCATGAGAAACCGAAAAATTGTGAACTGGTATCAAAGTTTCTTGCGACGTAATGCACCTTGCGCTAATACTAAATAGCCAAGCCTAGCTGCGAGCAACTAGAAAGTAGCGCTCGATCGGCTCGCGCGCGGTTGGTACCAATTCTAACCTATCCTAGCCCATTTCACCCAGTTCAAAATTTTTCGACAGCTTATAATCTTACGGAATAATATCGATAGATTATAAACTAATGGTTCGCACAATCTTACGGTGACTTATACACAGTTATAGTTTCAACTATTTATTAGTGGCTTCTGTGGACAGGACATTAATTCAGATTTGGTACAGTTGTAATAAATTGCAATCATGTCATTTGGTTTATAGGTTTTAATTTTTATTTTATTATTTATCTTTTATATTTTGTGAATGTGAGAGTGAGAACGTTGTAGGCTTAATAGACTGTAGATTTGTAGACTTTTTTCTATTTTGTTAAGTACTTGGTACTTGTTGACAGGACTAAACTGTCCTCCCATATCTATTAGGTAATACTGTAATTTGAAAACATTGTAAAACCCAATCATTTTTAAAGAGTAACCGTGGAGTTTCTTGCCGGCTCTTCTCCATAGGAAACGACCAATTGAAACCGTGCCCCTAGCTTCTGACGTTTCATATTTTCACGTTTTATCTATTTCATTTCGTTTTCTTCTTTCGTTTCGTTCCATGTAGGTTTACGTGAAATAAAATATTTTGATTTTGGTTTTTGAAAACACAAAAAATGTATTTCATACTGCTCCCCAAACGGAAGGGGGAGGAAGACTTGCGTTTTTCCGCCGCTTTTTAAATCCACACTAGTACTAGGGTCAAAAAAATCAGCTGTTCCCTAAATTTATGTTCGCATAACTCGTCAAAATGTAAGGGAACACCTGATTTTTTTTCGTGATTTCAGGTTTGGTCCCATAGTAAAAGTTGATCATAACGATGAGTACAATGACCCATTAAGAGACATAAAATTACACAATGTATAGAAAACTTAAAGTAGTAGCCACGAAAAAAAAAAACGTCTGCCTAGATAAAAGTTTTACTAGGCAGTGAAAAAATCATTGAAGACGATTGTTAAAAGAAATTGAATATCACTAAAAACGTGCAAAAAGCACTGCCGTATTTTGATAACTGGCGTACAAATACAACAAAGAACAGTCTATCCACAGATTGTTTCTGTTTTCCATAACATTGCTTCTATTGCTTGCATGCTTAAAAAATTCGGTAAGTTGCTGAATTTTCGCCATAGTAATTTGTATGGAGATTCAGGGCGTGAAAATTTCCGAAATTTTTACGCAAAACAGAAGTAATGTGTATGGAAAGCAGTAAAATAGGTGGTTAGAAAAAGTAGGTGGTGGAAAAAACAGGAAATTAGTAGAATGAGTAGCTGTCCAAATACGGCAGTGCTTTTTGTACGTTTTTAGTGATATTAATTTTTTTTTAAACAATTATCTACAAGGTTTATCCTCAGTCCGATTATTGCACTGACTGGTGAAACTTTTGACCTAGCCATACGCTTTTTTTCGTAGACACTAATTTAAGTTTTCTATCTATACTTATCCAAAACCCATAACGCGATTTCCTAGTACCTTTAATATACCTTATATTATGAATGTTGCTATCTATACAAATAAATACAATTTAGGTATCTATTTATAATGTCAAAATAACGCTTTTTACTAACCTCCTTCCTTACTAATAAACGTATTATATCGGGTGAATAGTTACACACCAATTGCTCTCTTTCAGTCGTCAGTAATTTGACGTTCGAAAGAATAAGACAAAGCGTTGTATACGCGCGCATACAGGCGCTATACAACGTATATTAGTAAAGAGGTAAATGTATAAATGAAAGTATATACGGTACATACTCGTATAACAAAAAAAAAAACAGTTTTAAAATTTTTGGGTCCGTCTGTCTGTTTGTTCCGGCTAATCTCCGAAACGGCTGAACCAATTTTCACAGAACTTTCAGTGGCTGATAGCTGATGTTATAAGGAGTAACTAAGGCTACTTTAAAACCCATGAAATTTAAACTATTTTGCGCTAATCTCTAGAACTACCAGTCGGATTTGGTAATTCTTGTTGCATTTGGTAGCCCAATTCTCGAGAATTTAACATAACGCTACGAACCTTAGGAACCGTACAAAAAGAATAAAAGTCGGAAAGAACGCTAAGCGAAAACGAAGTAATTACGCGGACGCGCGGGCGATGCGATGTGGCCGGTCGGAGGATGAGGGAGTTTTATTAAAAAGTGGCTGTTATTTTAGTATATTGTGTATCGTACGACTTCCACGCGAATAAAGTCGCGGGGCACAGCTTGTAGTAAATATTTAAACTAGATTCGTACTAGTTTTTTATTTAAAAAAAAAAAACAAACCTATGTATCTGAAAGTTTGTTCTTTCAAATACAAAAAAAAAATCCCTAATCGATTTTGCTATGAAATGCTAACTTTTGAAGGAGCACAGCTTTATAACAAACTAGCTTTTGCCCGCGGCTTCGCTCGCGTTAAGAAGTATAGTTTTTGCGGCTTTTGTTTAGCGTGTGTATAAAATTAGGGCCTACAAAACTTCTTTGTACACAATATTCTAAACTAATCTGTCATTAGGCGCTAAAACTATTAAGCTATTGGGTGAACTTACTCGTGAGCAAGCAACATAAAACTGTCCATGAGAGAAGCAATGTTCTCTCAAGTCAATACCCGCAAATTTGAGAGTTCAAACTAATACATTTACATCCTCCATCATCCTTTATTTTATCACCATGGGGGTGGAATTTATCAAAATCCTGTCTTAGTGGATGCCTACGTCATAGTAGCTTTATGCATGCAAAGTCTCAGCCCGATCGGTTTAAAATTGACAAAGTTTCATACAAACTTTCATCCCCTATTTTATCCCCTTGGGGGTAGAATTGATCAAAATATCCTTTCTTAGGGGATGCCTACGTAGCTTTATGCATGCAGTCTCAGCCCGATCGGTTTAAAATTGACAAAGTTTCATACAAACTTTCATCCCCTATTTTATCCCCTTTTTTTTTTTTTTTTTTTTTGTGGATGGGATATCATCAAATGACTTCTCCCGCTCTGGGCGGAGCGGGAGGGCGTGTCAGACTTTTACTGACTTAAAACCCACCCGTGTTTCTTCTGTTGCCTGTGCCGGGGCCACGGTAACTCTTTCGAACATCCCGCAACCCTAGCTGGCATCGGCCCTAGCGGACCCCGTCAATAGTGCTGACATCTCTTTGAGGCGCGCGTGGAACACGTCGCGCCGTCGACTCAGGCCTGGTCCTTACCGGACGGCGAGCTACCCATTGCTCGCCGTCCGCAAGCCCGCGCCTACGGTGGCCGGGAATCGGCTGCCGATTCCCGACGCCCAGGGCGTCTCCTGCGGCGACTAGGGGCGTGAGGGTGCAAAGCTTGCCTCTCCCTCACGCGTCCCGCCTCCTCCTTCACGAGCATTACTGCTTCGCAGAAGGAGGTAATGGCTTCCCATGCACTCTCGCTCCGTACCATGGCCTGGACCAGGGCCGGACGCGAGAGATCGCCGCCGCCGATCGCTTCCGCGAGGACACGGCGGTGCTCCGCCCAAGCCGGGCAGACCTCCACCGTATGGTCCACCGTGTCCTCCGGGCGATCCACACAGTGGTGACACCCGGGCGTTTCCTCCCGCCTTATCCGGAACAGGTACCTCCCGAAGCACCCGTGTCCGGTGAGGACCTGCGTCAGGCGGAAGGTGAGGACGCCGTGGCGCCTCTCCAGCCACTCCTCAAAGAGGGGACTTATCGCCGCAATTGTGGCGTGCCCAGCGCTGGGTTGCGACAATCGCACTCTCCATGCCGCCATGAGATCCTGCCGGAGCTCTGTCCGCCGTGCCGCGATTTCTCGCGGCAACGGAGTTACGTCCCGGCGTCCTGCCTCCTCGCGCCACTCCCAGATGTGCGCGAGGACTTTTGCCTCCAGATCCCATGGCGGTAATCCGGCAAGGAGGTTCGCCGCCTCCCCGGAGACCGTGCGGTATCCCCGGGCTAACCGGATGGCCATGACCCTCTGGGACGCGTTCAACCGACGGACCGGTCGCCGCCTCACGGAACGCGCCCACACCGGAGCTCCGTAAAGGGCCATGGACCGCACGACCCCCGCGTAGAGCCTCCGGCAGGAGGCGTTTGGACCCCCCAGATTGGGCAGGAGCCGCCCCAAGGCAGCCCCGGCCCGCTCCAGTCTGGGAGCCAAACGTCGGAAATGCTCCACGAAATTCCACCGGCTGTCGAGGACGAGTCCCAGGTACTTCATCGTCGACTCGACACCGATGAGAACCCCTCCGACCGTTATTTGGGAACCCGATGGTGGCGCGTTCCGAGGACCATGAAAACACATGGCCTCGGACTTGTGCAAGGCCACCTCGAGTCCCAATTGCCGGATCCTCTCTACGATTGTCGCAACCCCGCGTGCCGCTAATTCGGCCGCCGCCTGGTGCGACCTCCCCTGCGCCAGGACCAGCGTGTCGTCAGCGTAGCAAACTACGCTGACGCCAGCAGGGAGGTCGGCGCGCAGCACCCAGTCGTACCCGATGTCCCACAGATGCGGTCCCAGAACCGATCCCTGCGGGACACCGCACGACATCTCTCGCCGGTTCCACTCTCCCCGGTGACCGGGGTAGATGACGGCCCTGTCCGTCAGATAGGCCTCGACCACGCGACAGAGGTAGGTCGGCACTCGGTGATACCGGAGTGCCTCCCTGATGCAACTCCAGGGCAGGGTGTTGAAGGCATTGGCGATGTCTAGAGACACCGCCAAGACGACCCCACCCCGGGCCACAGCATCCCCCGTCGTGAGGGCACGTACGCGCATGATGGCGTCCACCGTAGAGCGCCCCTTGCGGAAACCAAACTGGCTCTCCGCCAAATCCGGCCCCACCCTCACCAGTCGCCCGACAAGGCGGTCTGCAATGACTCTTTCAAAGAGCTTGCCCACCTCGTCGAGCAGCACGATGGACCGGTAAGCGGACGGCGAGTCCGCAGGGCGCCCCGGTTTCTTAATGAGTATTTTATCCCCTTGGGGGTAGAATTGATCAAAATATCCTTTCTTAGGGGATGCCTACGTAGCTTTATGCATGCAAAGTCTCAGCTCGATCGGTTTAAAATTGACAAAGTTTCATACAAACTTTCATCCCCTATTTTATCCCCTTGGGGGTAGAAATGATCAAAATCCTTTCTTAGCGGATGCCTACGTCATAACATCTACCTGCATGCCAAATTTCAGCCCGATCCGTCCAGTGGTTTGGGCTGTGCGTTGATAGATCACTATGTCAGTCAGTCAGTCACCTTTGAGTTATATATATTTAGAAGAAGAAGAAGAAGATTACCGTCCTGTATAAGAAATGTACACTCTTACAATGCATTCAAAACTCAACTTAGCCAGCACATAATTGCGGATCGATCACTTCTGGAGAAATGAATGATTGGATGGGTAACTATTAAATTGTAATACTGATGACGAACATATTGTAATCTATATTTTTAGTATTGTTCTCAAGTAAGTGACTTATGTCTTTATTGAGAATAAAGTTTATTTAAACCGAAACCGATTTTTAAATGACGGAGTACCTACTGAGGTAACAAACATGTAAAAAAATAAATAAAAAAGAAAACAACAGAATGGTTCTCAATTCTGTTATTATTTTTTTAATTTTCCTTCTTTTTTAAGCCAGTTAAAAATAAAGACTGAAATGTTACCTCAAGAAGTCAAGATACGAACTATTACTACATTTTCAATCCCTTAAATCTCTTAAAAAGAGGCGCACAAAATTTTTGATATTAACTTGTGCTTTTTAAAATCAACCTCCCCTTAGGCAATGATTTTTCAAAAACGCTGAACCATATCATTCTTTATTTCCTACCAAAAGCATTAATTTGAATTTTCATATCCCTAACTTAAGAAATGCTGGGTTTCCCAAGCCAACTTTAATCTCCTATAATAAAGGGGATGAAAGTTAATAAAAATACTCAAAAATTATCCTACAGGGGGTGATAAATTATCACCCCCTGTAGGATTATTTTTGAGACAAAAAGTAGCCTATGTCCTACCTCAGGATACCATCTATCTCCTTGCCAAATATCGAAATCCGTTCAGTGGCTTAGGCCTGAAAAGGTAACATACAGGCAGATAGACAGACAGAGTTACTTTCGAATTTATAATATTAGTATGGACTAGTCAAGTTATTCACTCTAAAACGTACGGTGTGTTTTTATGGCCAAACGGATCTAGTTAACATAACATAACATCACGCCTTGTTTCCCCGAAGGGATAGGCAGAGGTGTACCTATAGTACACCCACATTTCGCCAGTTATGCTTAAGTCCCATGTAATAGGGGGGCGAGCCTATTGCCATCTACCGGGCACAAATCTAGTTTGTGAGTGTTTATGCGACCCCAGTAAATTTTGAGTTGCGTACGTGGTACGGGATGCCGCGCAATAGATTTTGATGATGCACGTGGTACGAGGGCGGATTTAGGGTTGCACCTGACAGAAATACGCTTGTTACTCTCTCTCTATCTTTTTCTAGACTATTGCTACTAATATTGGATAGAACGAGAAGCATTATTTAAAGTACCAACTGTTACTTCGGTTTACTGTATACTCTTGTGCTCGGCGGTCTTAGCCAGAGCATCCGTTGCCATGGATACGAAACGCGTGAACAATACCAGTACAACATGACTTAGAAAGAGTTATCATCCACCAAAAGTTCAATACTTCAGTTGTTCAGGTTTTCAGCACGGAAAAAACTTGCATATGCCATAAATGAAAGTGTAAGTAGTTAGCGCAAAATAATTGCAAAGGTGTAAGTAGTTACAATTTGAATTTGAACAGTTCACAATTTATTATCTTACGATACTATGGCCGACTGTACAATATGAGTACATAAAATAATAAACAGAATTTTGTAAAAAATCTTGACATGTTCAACAATGTTAGTATACATTAATACGTGACCAAACACATATTTATTTGAACTTTTTGCCATTGATACGCTAAGAAGAAGGTAAGTTCTACTAATATGCTTAAATGAAAATTTATGAAAAATGGGGAATTTTCTATTCCTCCTGAATGTTGGAAACATTGGCGATAAATATTGAACGCTAAAATCTCGTTAAAAAAATAACTGCCTTTTTGTAGGCTTAAATAATTATTTAAACTTAAAGATATCAAAAGACTTGAATGCATTAGAACTTTGTTTTATGGTTATCACAACACAGAAGTATGTACTTAGTGAGTATTTTCTTGCAGTTAAGTACTTAGTTCTTGAACTTTCTTTTTAATTATTTTAGGCCTAATTTTTACATTGTTCGTCCCTAACCAGATTTATTTTTCCAGTCTTATAATACAAACATTGTCAGGCGTCAATTTTAATCAACGGCTAAAAGGACTTTGGAAAAATCACCTTTATTCGAAGTAACCTCGCAGGTTTTTCTCACAGTATTCTAGGTCCATGTTACTGGATTGCCAAAATTACCTTACCTAAGGAACGGAACACTCCTTTAATTTACAATCTATACCTTACATAAAGTTTATTCTATACTGACAGTTGGAACGTGGGGCACCCTAATGAAATCTTGTCAACGAAATCATAGCGTGCTTTTAAATCGTTTTTTTTTACAGTAGAAAGCACTTACTTGTGTGCATCTGCATTAGTAGTAATTAGTGTAGTATCTAACTGACAGGGATTGAGGTGGGTCCAGTGACGTCATGACCACAACGGTGATTGAATCTCTGCAACGCTTATGAACCTCTGGTACATTGAATTTCAATAGTTTTTTTTTTTTGATTGAATGGTAATTTTTCGTAAAACTCATCGACGTGTATTCTTCATGGTAAAATCAGGCGTACTTATTAGGAATAACCAAAGAGATCGTAGGTACATTGTAAATATTATTCACGTGGAGCAGTGGTGGCCCAGTGGCAACGGCCCCGACTTACGAGTCTACATACTCGTCGTGAGTTCGAACCCAGGCAGGTATTTTTGGCATAAAGATAGACCATGGCTCACGTACGTTTATAGTGCAGTACGTTCCCGTGGGTTAATATGCGACCTCCACGCAGGCGAAGCCGTGAGCGAAAGCAGTCTAACTTAAATATTGGAATCATCATCGGTGCGACGAAGAAGAAGATATTGGTTGGAGGTTGGATGGTTACTGGGGGGTTACATGGGTCAAATGCAGTATCACACGAAAGAGCTTCATTTGCAGATTTTAAATGGTAAACATTTAGATGATTTTATTTTTAAAATAATTAGTGGAATTTTCTTATAAGCATTTTTAAAAGTGCAATCATTTATGGCCCACCCTCGATATTTTTATTTATGCCATTAATAATAACACTATAGTTTTTGGGTTCTGGTGCAAAAACCCATCCATATTTTTCAATTTCAACTGTTTACGCGTTATTTTTACAGTCTGTCGTAATAAGTGCACAAGGCGTCACGAGAAGAATATTTTTAAATAGTGCAAAAAGTAAAGCTTGGAAATGGTTAGCGTGATGTTACAAGTGTGTGTAAAAATACTACATTATAGAGCTACCAGCCAAATTATTAGTAGATGGATAAAAAATATCATGAAAGGAAGCGGCATTGATATGTCACATAAGTGTGGGTAAGAAACTTCAATTGTATGTGCCCTCCCATCCTCCTGTCTGTCACCTAGCGCTCACTGCTGGTCGTCTTCTCCTGCACCTATTTCACTCCGCAAACCGGGAGCACTGCGAATGGAGCCAGAGTTTCAGCGGCCAGGACGCTGACTATACGTGTAGGCCGCTGAAACTTTCACAATAAACCAATTTGCACAATGAAAAAAATTGCAAACCTTATTTATTTTATAAAATAATGAATTATATTTATTTTTATGGCACTAAATTAAAATATAAAATTTTTTAAAAGAATAACGGTGGAGTTTCTTGCCGATTCTTCTCCATACGAACTGCCTTATGAAAGGGGCGACTAGAATAAATTTTGTAAAGTTTGACGTTCAAAAGTGCCTTATATGTGCCTATTTGAAATAATTTAATTTTTTTTTCATGAGTTTATTTTACCACTTTATCGGCGTGATTAATACGTATATCCATGCCAAATTGTAGCTTTCGAGTACTAAGAATCTCTGAGCTAAGCTGCGGATGGACGGATGTACGGACATGGAGAAACTATACGGGTTTCTTGTTGACTACGGAACCCTAAAAATGAAATGCTGTTCGTTGGTAAGCGCATCACTTGTGAATAGCTATATCAATTTGGCAATTTTTTTATTTTAAAGTGTTCGTAATAGTCCAAATCAGATTCTTACGGAATGAACAATTTGAAAATTTTCCGAGAAAATTGGAAAATTTGGAAAAACTGAAAGTGCATTTTCTATGGGAATTTTGTATGAATTACTGAAAGGACAGGATACCATCTATCGGGTCAGCTAGTACTTAATAAAACTCTAAAATTCACTGACAGACAACGCACTACCGTAAACCGCAGGCTCTAGAAGGATGAAATTTTGCGCAAGTGTTACGTTTTTCATGCGATGTTATCTACGAGTATGTACCTTTTTACGATGTTTATCCCCTCCAAGCATCTTAACGGCTGGATGCATTTTAATACTGAGGTATCTATCGACTCTTCTGGGTCGCGCGATGGTCCTAGGATAGGTTTTGTTTTTATAAAATTAAAATAGTGAATTTTAGACGTCAATAAGTAGTCTAGAAAAAAAAAATATCATTGTCATGTGGGTATCAAAATGAGGGGGGCTAGACGATTCCAAAAATATAGCACACAAAAAGATAAAAAGAAAACCGAGAAAAGATGAGAGATCTTATAAACTTATTTGATATTTGCAACAGATTTTCTTACGGTTTCTGACATTGCCGTAATTATTATACTTGCTCGGCACTAGAATTTTCATTGCGTTCCTTTTGATGTAAGCTTTCTTTGATTGTGATGTTTTTTATTATTTCTGAGCTGATTTAGTGACGATATAAGATGACATCTGAAATTATTTTGCTATTGTCAACTTCATAATTAATTTTTAACTCTTTTTTTGCAAATATTTCTGTTTGTTTTCTTTAGATCCTAGTAGTGTTTTGTCAGCTATCGATAACGACAACAGAATCACTGTTCTCGGTAAAAACACATTTTCAACTTCGACGCATAGTGAAAAATAGAGGGTGGCGCGCATGCGCGTGCACTCGTAGTGCGCGTCATAGGCAAATTATATCCTGCCATAATATTGTTATAAATATGACCTATCTTTTGAATGCTCAACGATTGCTCTAGCATTAAAAGTTTCGTAGTTTTTGTCGGTCAGAAATATTGAACTTACCATCAGTACACCGAGCGAAAAGATGTTTTTACGTCAAAAAATACAGAGGGACACCCGGTCGGAACGAAGTTCCTTTCGCTGTATATTGTATATTAACACAGAGCCATCTAGTATGGTCTGAAGTTTCAAGTGTCAAAAGTTTTTGTTTTTTATGTATAACGATTTTTCTCTACATCACAATTTCTGCCAGTTTACTCCTACCACAAGCGTTAAAGAACTTCGTTTCAAAAAGCATGTACCTCTTGGTGCAGATTATTTTCTATAGTATAAGAAAACGAAGTGTTTCTTGGTTTCTATTAATTGATCAATACCATAATTACTTACATTTAAAATGTACTTAATAACCGTATACTTCGGAAAGTATACTTAATCAAAGTTCACAGAAACAGCATTACATCTTTGTGTTCATTATCGCCTGGTGACTGACTCTATAAATAACGATCGGGAACCAAAAACATTCATATGTATACAAACACAGGTTTGCAATGTCACAGCGTGCATTCCCTCGCTGCTCTGTAGTGCTGGTATTCAAAGTGAACGATATTGATCTACTTTGACGCTTACCTTGATGATAAAAACAACCTGGTAATAAACTTATCAAAGACTAATGTGATGCAGTATAATTCCACCGAACGTAAATGTTGTACAATGGACAAGTCATCAATCAAACAAAGGTCGTGAAATTTTTAGGAATTCATATAGACGATCAATTAACTTGGAAACCACAAGCAGAAGAGGTGTGCAAAAAGTACACTGAGACACACACTGCACTGTGACTTATATTCTTTTTAAGCTGGCAAAAAAATTGTCTACAAAGACAAGACTCCTTTAATAGCATACCATGGTTTGGTCACATCGGTTTTGAGGTTTGGAATCATCTTTTGGGGTAACTGCAGTCTAAGAGATAACATATTTAAAGCCCAAAAATTTTGTGTTAGAGCTCTTTGTGGTCTTAAACCTAGAGATAGTTGTGAATCTCTGTTCAAGTCTTTGAAAATTATTACTTTTCCGTCCGTATTATATATTTTGGAAATGGCAACTATTGTAAAAAGAAAGAAACATTTGTTTGCTAAGGTCTCGGACACCAAGAAGGGTCCCGTGAGAAGTCAATACAAAAACCTTTTAATTTTATCGGTGGCTTTAAAACAGCATTACTAAGAACAAGTGTTTTCTGCATGGGCCCAATATTATTTAATAAACAACCGGACAACATAAAGTGACACCCTACAACAATTTAAAAATAAACTCAAGGCTTTTTTTGATACAGAAATGTTTAGTGATTTTTTGAAAGACCATAGGTGTGACATCTCAACAGTTTAATATTTTTGACATTAGGTATTTGATACACTTGTGTGCAAAATCTGGACTTGTTAAAATAATTTATTGACTTCATAATTTTACTCATAAGCTTATTGATAGTGACTTAATGACATTAGTTATTAAATTGTGCTTGCCAAAACTCAGGCAGAATGTACCCGGCTCACTATATTTTTAAAACAATTTTATTGTACAATACCTACATTCTATGCGAATAAATGATTTGACTTGATTTGATTTGACGCGATGAACCTAATTTGACTTCCTGAGACTCAAAATAGAAAATTATAAATCTGTTAGGTGCCCATAAAACTGCAAACAGATACTTTCAAAACTTGACTTAAAGATTATTTATACCAATTTTCGAGTTAATCAAGCCACGCAGTAAAATCCTCCCCTGTAAAATTGACTACCCTTTCACCCCGTCCGGGGTTGATTTTGAAAAACCCTGATACAGGTTATTCTTTATTTTTACTATTAAGTATAAATACTGAAATCGAGTTAATCGAACTGCGCGTTAAAATTCTTCCATACAAACTTTGATACACCCCAACCCCCCTATTGGGGGTAGTTTAGAAAAACCAAAAATTACCAAGTTCATAATTTATTTAGATAAGTATTCGTGCCAAGTTTATTAACTCAAGGAACAAGATTTTTCATACAAACGAAACCCCCTCTTAAAGGTCAAAATTACAAAAACCCCTTCTTAATGCCCCCCTACATTAAAAAGTGAAGCTGTGTGCAAAGTTTCACGTTCCTAGTCGCAGTAGTTTCAGCTGTGCGTTGGTATGTCAGTCAGTCAGTCATTCAGTCAGTCAGTTTCTCCTTTTATATGTATAGATAGATGTAAAAATGACTAGTGTTTCCTTTCAATAAAGTTTTAATCAGTATTATTCATATTTTTCCTTAGAACACATTAATGAAAAACATTGTAGTATGCGGCAGAATGCTCATTAAAGCTGCACACCCTTTTGTAACACTAAAATAAGCATTTTACAACACAGCTTTAAAAATATTTTCAAGTAAATAATGTTATATAGCTGCTACGCCGTAGCGCGTAGCGCTCCGAGCTGCAGCAAAACATCAACGAAGCATCCTGAAAGATACGATTTCTTCGTTTTATTAAAACGTTGCCCTACCATGATTTCTACTGTAAAAATAATTTTACATGCACAAACTTCTACCACGACAACAACTGCCAGGAGACAAAAAAAGATAATTCATTGACTGCTGCGCTAGACGTACTGATTTGAAAATTTTCACAAGGTTGAATTTGAATACACTCGTTGGAAGACCAAGTGATGAGGTTCAACTTGAAAGAGGTCTTAAATAAAGAGTTAAAATTTTAAATACCCACAAAAATGTCATCATTCTCCTATAGACTAGCACTAAAATAGTCTTTATTGGCATTTGATGTGAAAATGAATTTCATTATGAGAGTCCACTCTTCGGCTAGCTTTATTACAAGCTTTATATTAGCTTGCTTCTGTTATCGAGAGTGTAACTAGGTATAATGTTATGAATACCCAATGAATATTTTGAAGCATTAAACGTAATGATAGCACAAGTTGTTCCGGTTTAGAAGAACGAGCGTAAATTCTCGCATTTACTCCTTTAGCCAAAAATATAAAACAAATATTTTCACCAAATAAAAGCTATAAAAAAATCCTCCCCGGCAGGGGATCGAACCCTGGTCGCCCGCGTGACAGGCGGGAATACTAACCACTATACTACCGAGGATTGTGACTGAAAACCTGAAATTAAGGTTCTGTTGCTTCTTGCGATGGCACAAAAATTTGAATTTCAGCCAAAATACGAAATTTTATTATACAATTTTACACTTAAAAGAAGGGAAAAGTGAAAAGGTATTAATAGTAAGCTGATTACGTTTGTTTTAGTAGTATTTTGAGAGAAATTGTGCTTTATTCAGTTTTCCACCTCTCGGATGCAAAGCGAAGTTGCATAGATAGCTAAATTACGATCAAGTTTCGACATTGTACACTAGATAGTGCAGTTACTCGTACATCTCTCACCGCTGGATCCGGGCAGGGTCGGGCCGGTTAGATGGCACCACCGGACTAAAATGCACGTTACATTGTCGTACTCGCAAACTATGTAGACCTATGGTTAGGTTAGGTAAGTTAGAAATTATCATTTGGCTACTTGTTTTATTACGAGACAAGTCGTGTGCCCCATGAGATTTCCCATCGGCAAAAATGACGAGCTTACATACAAATTTTCATGCCCTATTTAACCTTAAGTTATGAGTGAGTGAGCTGTACGATTACTGACAAATGCGTGCACTGACTGGACAGATCTACTCAATCTGTATGGTTCTTTCCTCAAAATACCATTTTAGACACCAATCTACATGGTATTCAATTGGTCTGACCAAGATTATTTCTGGACTTTAAAAGAGACTGTGACCTCTGTGTTTGCCTTTCTTCTCAGAGTAGTCAGGTAGGAAACGCCAGTCTCACCTAGTCTATAAAAATATGAGTGACATGTAAGTGTTTTTACAAAACTATTTGCAGAAATAAAATCATTTATCATTTAACCCATTTATAGGAAGAATTTTCTAAAATCCTTCCTTATATAAGGAATTCTCGTGCAAAATTTCATTTCATTGTCCCAGCGGTTTAGGCTGTGCGTTGTGTTAGTTATTATGTACATTAGAAGTATTCAATATAGGTTGCAGAAGTTAGTTTATTAAAAAGCAGTATTCCCCTGTTCCACTTGCAATACGCAGCCTATCTCATCACTTGGTTCAATTAAAAGTTAAAATAAATAGATCCACTACAAGATATAGGGTTAATAATTTTTTTTTTTTTTTTGTGGAATTTAGTGTCAATTATTTATTTACGAGGAGCTCGTGGCTAAGTAATAACAGCCGCACGGGTCGCTCCATCAGGTTAAGCTACGCTTGCCGGGGTTGTCCGTGGATGGGTGACCATCTTTACATACCGAGACTCCTCCGTGCCTCGGAAAGCACGTTAAGCCGTTGGTCCCGGCTGTCATTCGTGGATCTTTGACAGTCGTTACGGGTCGTCAGAAGCCCGAAAGTCTGACAACCAGTCTTACCAAGAGGTATCGTATTGCCCAGGTACTGGGTTGTGGAGGTCAGATAGGCAGTCGCTCCATGTAAAATACTGGTATTCAGCTGCATCCGGTTAGACTGGAAGCCGACCCCAACATAGTTGGGAAAAGGCTAGGCAGATGATGGATGTGTGTCAATTATTTAATTTATAATTGAATTATAAACAGTTCCAACGTTGATCTCTTGGACAAAAAGCTTGCCTTTATAGTAAAAAGATGTTTTCTTGCCTTTATACGATCAAGCTTCTGTGCTTGATATAACCCTGGTCGCCAAGCGACTTATACCGTAAACGTGGTACCGGCCGAGTTTCAAATACCTCTCTGAATCTGGAATGGGGTGAGCTGTGAATATGGCGGGATGTTTTATAAGAGCAATCACCAATATTCTATCTGTTACACTCATTCTATCCTTGTCTGACTACAGCCGTAAGCATAAGCGAGAAAGAGAATTTAAATTAAAAGTAGAAACAAATCTACTTTTCTTGCCTTTATACGATCAAGCTTCTGTGATTGATATAACCCTGGTCGCCGAGCGACTTATACCGTAAACGTGGTACCGGCCAAGTTTCAAATACCTCTCTGAATCTGGAACGGGGTGAGCTGTGAATATGGCGGGATGTTTTAGAAGAGCAATCGACAATATTCTATCTGTTACACTCATTCTATCCTTGTCTGTCTAAAGTCGTAAAAATAAGCGAGAAAGAGAATTTAAATTAAAAGTAGAAACAAATCTATTTAGTTTACTCTCTCTACTTGATGATTTCGTTGCCATGGTAACGAAATGCGCGTTCATTTCACAAGCACGATATAACATAAGAAGAGTTTTCTCTTTTATTTATGTCAAACAATCACAGAGACAAACACAATTGTATGAAATTTTCGTCCAAAGGATTTTGACAAGCATTTAGGTAAATATTTTATTAGTTTGTCTTTGTTCAGATGGATTTTTACAAGACAAAAATACAACTTCCAGTAATGACAATTTGTAATATTGTATACTCGTTCCCTGCCCATGACAATAATTTATTTATAAGTTAAACATGACCCCCTGCTGCAACCAGAATCGAAACCGCATGAGGGAAATAATCATTATTATGTCCTGAAGCAGTATGACATAAGCTTGTTTTAAAAGTCATGCGAATTTAAGGATTTAATGACGCAATAAATTGTTGTGGTCTGAAATGAAACGACGCGAAAACTGTAGCAGAGCTACCGCTTTGCAGTCAGCTAACTATTTACTATGCAACAACATTAATATTCCTCTAATACCACTATATTCATTCTCTAAACATTATAATTTCATGAGGATGCCGTACGCTGTCGCGCACCGCTCGTCCGTCATACGACGCGGCGGGGAAGATGCGTCGCGTCCATCAGAGTAGGTTTGTCGCTAGCCCCGAGTGGCTGGCTGGCGATAAATCTTCCCACTTAAGAACATCCTTATTAACTAATAGAGTTTATTTTAAATAATTAAATTGTAGATATGAGACGGTTATATGTCAATATGTAATCCATGTCTGTATCTTATAAAATTACAGTCTCTTTTTGTATCTGTCCGTGTGACCGTGTTGTTCTTCTAAACTTCGCAATGGATTTTGATGTGATTTTCACCATCATTTAGAAAATTTATTTTGGAAGGTCTAATGCATTAATATTAAACTTTTAAAGACATCTCGATGTTTTTTCGAGTCGTAAAATCCGTGCGAAGCAGGGGCGGGTCGCTGGTATGTAATATAATATTAGGATATCCCTTCATCTGTTGAGCCTTACCTCCTTAATCTTTGGCAATCCACCAGCGGTCACTTAGTGAAGAGTCGTTAAAGAATGAGATGGCACGGTTGCTGGCTTCAATACCTGAAAAAAAAATACATAGGTTTATTAAGATTTTTTACAGAAGGCAAATCAAAATAATTATTATAATAAACCTTTAGTTAGTGCGCAATAAATATCTCACTCAAGTAATGTGTGAATCCCATTATAGAGGTATGAGGAACAGGGTGTAAAGTTCACTCATTCTCCATAGAAAAGGGAGGATCCTCCGACCAGACGGGTGTTGTGTCTGGTGGGCTACTGCCCGACGGTTGATGTCGGGATGTTGTATATATGCTAGTCGCGCGGTAAACTCTGATTGCGCGATGCAGGATTTTGCGTGACGTCAGTGTGACGCTTTCCATTGTGGCGATGTAGATATTACCATTATGGAATTAAATATATTTTCTAATAACAACAATTCTATCATGTATCACCATTATTTTTCAGCGGAAATGATGATGATGATAATATGTCCACTACTGGTCATAGGCCTCCCCAAGGGCCGTCGGTCGATGTGGTGACGAACGATTTCAGTCATAATCATAATCATTTATTTCTTTGCAAACATAGGTAGATTGGTACTTAATAGATGTTATCATAAAGTTAGTTCTCCATGTTCTGCCGTCACATGGGCATGCAAATCTTAATCAATTAATATAATTTTAAATAACATAGAATATTATTATAAATTCATTTTATAAATTTTACAAATTAATGTCAGTCATTTGAAACCACAATAAAACAAATATTGCATCAAATGTCACTGGCTACAATATTAAGTATGTCAATGGATACATTACAAGCATGTCACTACAAATATGTAAAAATAAATAATTTATTTATCAAAAAGTCAAATAAACAATTACTTACATTTTAATTTTAAATATTATTGCAAAAAGGCATATCAGGAATATTAAAACTGAAAACAAAATGAGTATCAATTACAATTGGAACAACATCGATACTTAAGGTCCCACAGATTTTTTCCAATAGGAACTCCGAGATATTATAATAGGATTTACTTAAAAGAAAGTTTTCTAAATGCTTTTAAAAAAAATTCAGTACGCGGCTTTTTGTATGCTAATAACCAATTTCGATCCACATTCATTGGATATTATGATATCAGTAGCATAGCGCACGATCTTTGCAAAATAATAAACTAGACGTAAACGAGCTCTTTCTAAACATAGTTAATGCTTGAAACGTATGAAAGAGAGGAAAGGGTAGAGGATGATGATGACAACTATGTCACCATGGCAAACATATAGTTACTGGAAATATTCAGGCGTAGTGCCGTACCTACCTGATAACTGATATTACATCTTTATTCTAGAATCTATGGTCTCACAGTGCTCTCGTAGGTACAGGGTACAAAAAACCTATTCGTATAGAATACTTGAGAGACGAACGACACATAGTACGCATAGATAAAGTAGGTAGATGTATATATTGACTGCCTCGTTGGTCTAGTGGTAGCAAGCGCTACTGCTGATAATGAGGTCCTGGGTTCGATTCCCAGGTCGGGCAGTGTTATTATTGAGTTTTTCTATCTAGAATTTCTCAGTAGTAGCCCGGAATCTGGATTTGTGCCCGGTAGATGGCAATAGGCTCGCCCCTTATTACATGAGACTTAAACATAACTGGCGAAATGTTTGTGAAATGTGGCGAAATGTACACCTCATCCTAACCCTTCCGAGAAACAAGGCGTGATGTTATGTTAATATTTCAAGTGACATTTCACAAAACCACTGCAGAAATGTTTACCAGCAGCGCACCCTTGTCAACGTCATTCGAGCGCCAGAATATACTTGTAGCAGTGTACCTACCTATATTATTATTTATTTAATCTTTGACATTTCTCGGGACCAGGCGTCCCGGACCTTTGGGAGGCGTACGAGGGGCCGAAGCCAACTCTTAGAGGCCCGTTAGACGTTTTTAATGATATGAAGTACCAGCCGATATAATATTATTATTTATATTTCCTATTATAATTATATAAACTATATTTTAAAATATTAAAACTTCATTCACGTGGAAGTCATAAGCTACACAATATACTAAAATAACAGCCACGTTTTAATAAATCGCCCTCGTCCCCCGACGCGCCGCGTTGCATCGCCCGCCCGCGCTATTACTTAGTTTTCGCTTAGCGTTCTTACTGACTTTTTTCTTTTTGCTCGGCTCCTTAGGGTGGTAGCGTGATGTTAAAGAGCCTTTAACCAGCCTCGAGAATTGGGCTACCGAATGCAACAAGAATTTTTCAAATCCGACTGGCGGTTCCAGAGTTACACTGGCCTTCAAAACTTGTACCACACTTTTAAAATTGCAATAACTTTTAAAGTACCCAAGATATATATACGCATTTACACTCAATAATAACACAAACGTTCCCCAAAACTATAGGCCGAGTTGTTTAGTATAACCACACGGCTCCTGCTGCTTTAAGGGGGAAGCGCTACGGTAGCCCGCGAAATTCAAATTTTCTTACGATTTTTGTCATTTTCAGCTGTGTCTGGGTGTATGTTGATTAAAGTATGATTGACCGTAACAAATATGTATTTTACAGAATTATAATTATTAAAATCAACAATACAACTCTTTAAGTTAGTATAATCCTCAAATGTCATGAATTCATGAAATAGTCATTCAATAGGATTACTTGGTGTTAGAGAGTTGTATTTGATAACTTTAATTATTATAATTCTGTAAATGCATAGATATTTGTTACGGTAACGTCAAGCGTTGTCAGCAACTACTGTTACTCAATTTTGGAAAATGTGATTGTACGTGGCACGATATAAGGCTCACATTTGAATGCTTAACTTTGAGTCGATTCGTTGTGCGAAGGTCATTATGAAGTCAACCGGTTAGTCGCATCGCACAGTCTTTGCAGCATCCCCTACACAGATTATCGTCGTTGCAGCCAGCTTGTCCAAAGACGATTCCCGTGTTATGGGGATGACCAGCGGGCGAGCATCTTTACATCATCGCTTGAGCAGACTAACGCTGCTCGGTGGGTTGCGGCAGAAGGGTTATAAGGCACAAAGGACACACAGAAGATAACGATATAGTGTAAATGAAAAGGCGATTTTCTTTTAACTTTTTTATTTCACTCACATTTTACACAGTAAATTAAATGCTAATTCATGAATACACAGGTAGCACCAGCATGCGCAAAGTAAACTAATTGCATTATTCGCTTGAGCTGAACTGAATGATAACATACAAAACCTACTACAGACTTATCTTTTCTGTAAGTAGGTGTAGTCAACCTCGTAATTGCTGGACCACTTTGAACAACAATTCCCAGTTAATATTTAGGAACTGCACTAAGGTTGAAACTATCCAACGTCTAAGTGCCGAATGAAACTGAACGCGATCAGCACTTCTAAACCGTTCAAGAGCTGTCAGTGTCAATATTCCATAGCAATTTTGACACTGACAGTTCTTGAACGCAGTTTAGATGTGCTGATCGCGTTCAGTTCATTGGTGAAATCAGCCCTTATACGTGCCAGTGACATTCAAACTTAGGGTGATAAAACTATTACAAGGTCAACTATATCTACTTGCTAGTGTAGGTATATGCTATCGGCAATCTATATAATCCATACAAAACGTTCTGGCAAAGTATGAAATATAATTTATTCAATGCTTTCTATATCTATACAATACCGAATGTTCAACTGGCAATGTGTGGAATACGCGGTTGGTGGAATCGGAATAGGGGGGGGGGGGGGCAGGGCACGCGGGGCGGGCATTGAACACGTTGCAACCTGTTATACTATCTACTAACTAAACAATGCCTGAATTATATGCTTTGCCGGTAGCATAAACTAAAAATACATTGATACCTATAATATTACATTTATAAGATAGTATAAAGTGAGTCAGCATCTATTCACAAAGTTCGCTTAGTTATGCATAGGTAAGTAAAACAACAATAATTATGTAGGTTTCCAATCTAATACTTCAGCATTATTCATAATTAATATCTAGTAATAGTTTACCTTTATGGAAGGTTCCCTTTGTCCAAGGGAAGAACTAACACCACACACAACACTCAAAATTAAACAAAAATGCCCAAGTGCCACGTGGCATTTTATGCTTACATTTCTTATATACTACATATAATTAAATGTCATTTTCTTATTTACAAACAAGTCCTTTTGTACTTCCACTTGCTTAACCACGAATAGGTTAATGTTACATTAAAATATTGATCATGGACGAAATTCAAAATGAATAGACGGGTGATTGCTACGGCAATTTTGCGAGGACTAAGCGCTGCGGTACACTTGTGTCGATTCGTGTATTTTCTTTCCCATTTTCGCTTCAGTTAACCAGATACTGCTTATTCAGTCTAC
Source organism: Fissipunctia ypsillon (assembly GCA_947568875.1). Classification (NCBI taxonomy): domain Eukaryota; kingdom Metazoa; phylum Arthropoda; class Insecta; order Lepidoptera; family Noctuidae; genus Fissipunctia; species Fissipunctia ypsillon. The sequence continues at coordinate 31,030,784 of OX387643.1, forward strand.
ACGTTTTAGGGGTTTGGGGGGGGGGGGGCCTTTTTACTTTGCTGGCTGAATGACGAATTTCTGCCGCAGAATTACTTCTATATTATGTGTATTCATCCCATCGGTCGAACGATATTGAAACCTAAAACCACTTTTTCCCAATACATGTAGGTAAGTCCATGGAAATATTTGATGTTTTAGTGCCGACAGGTTAAAAGTATCTTGATTAATTACTTTTCATTAAATTATTAATTTAATTGAACTTTTCCATCAAAAGGACGTCGTGTGATGGGAGGTATGATTACTTCTTTAAAGTAACGTAAAAATTAATAATGTGCAAATAAACTATACATAAGTGTAACGACTAGCGTGAAGAAAACTAGCGTTGTGTTTGATTTTCCGATGAATCTCGTTTCGGTATGAGGCCAGATACAAGACGTACTCGAGTTCGGAGGGCCTCTGGACGTCAACAACGTTAGGAGTTTTGTCAGGAAGTTCATTCATATGAAGGGGGAACAATATAATGGTTTGGGCCGGTTTTTGAATCGGCGAAAGAACCGATCTCATATGGATCAGGGGCAACCTTAATGCTCAGATTTATGCGGAGAGGATTGTTCCATACGTGATCATCCCTTTGCGAAGCCGGTTGGGTGATGCGTTTCGTTTATTGCACGACAATGCACGTTTACACACGGCTAGAGTCGTAACAGTAACACGCACTCTTGCCGATGCTCGCATCAACGTTCTGCGGCCTGCTCAATCGCCAGACCTCAACCCAATTGAGCACGCATGGGATATGCTCCAAAGAAGAGTTCATACTCAGCGGAGCTATCCATCCATACTCATGCATAAGAGGTGACTTGCCCACTATAATGGGCCCTCGAAAACGATCGGTTATTTTATTACTTTTAAAGAATTTTGTTGGTGTCAGGGGTTTTTAAAATTTTAAATTTAACTTTTATTTTCCGATTTTTAAACTTTATTACTTATAATTAGTAGGCAAGCTACTATCGACACGTGCCTCGTTTAAATCTGCGCAGCTGTACGTACTTTCCCCACATCACAGTTAGTTACTAATTTACCCTCATTTCTTTTTGCTACTCCATCATCAGACCATGATTACCATCTATCTATAACCTACTGAATGAGACCATTCCAATGAGCCTAAACACGATACCTCTGCTGGTAGTTGGTGAGGGAGTTGGGTATCATACAAATCCCAGGTAATGCTGCAGAATCAGTTCAAGGTTACGTTGTTATTCTAATATAATTGAATTAACAGAATACCAAATTTCGACTCGATCAGACCTGTGGAAGATTCTCATGTTCATTCATCGACTAGAAAAGAGCTGATGATCTTCAAAAGGCTGAAAAGATTTTGTTGAATCATAGCTAAGAACACTCTCAATAAAGTCGTCTTTCAAACAAAACAAAAAAAAAATACCTTCAGCCGTTTGGGAGCGACGATGCCACAGACAGATACACAGGATACACACGTTAAACTTGTAACACCCCTCTGTTTCCGTCGGGGGTTAAAAATAGAAGAGCTGCAGTAATTATTTTTCTTACTTTTATACGATCAAGGTTCTGTAATTAAATAAGCCCAGGTAGCCGGGCGATACGGGTCGCCCGTACCGTAAACTTGGTACAAGTGCTGTTTCAAAACTTGCCATTGGTACGAGGAGAATGCCGTGCATATGGCGGAATGAAGGTAGATTCTATAGCAATCACCGATAGTCCGTTTGTCACACTCATACCATCCCTGTCAACTTATGCCAGTATTCTGGGTGAGTCAGTATTTTTGCAATGCATGGCATGTTTATGCCTTTATAATTATGCACCTACATCATGATTGTGTGTTTTCTCAAAAAATAACTATCATTCCGGAATCCAGGATCCAGAATTGAACTCCAGGAAATAAGTGCGTCTTTTCTGCTTTTTCTCCTTTCGTATTGGGTAACTTCTATACATTATTTTAAGCTTCCACCTTGTTAATGAAACAGCCAGGAAACAAGGTGTTGCTTGCGAGTCTAACTACTGTTAAAAGTTAAATTTGGGGTATCTCTCAAATCGAAAAAAAATTGGATTCCTTTACATACTTATTGTAACTAGTACATACGTACGTATACAGAAAGTATTTCAGTCTGAGGAAATATTCACAGACAGTTATAAGCGATTTTCATATTTAGATAAAAATACCTACCTTCTCGTAACACAATTCGTTGGATTATTGTACATCTGTAATCTGTATCACCTAACTTTATCACATACCAAATTTGATACTGCCGTGGTGCCGGGGGAATTTTTCGATTTACATAAGCCCCGTTAATCGGACTAATAGTAAAACGTTGCATGATACACGTGCGTAGGATGATTTCCGACTCGTTCAACTTATACACTTGCTTGCAAATGCCAATCGCCGGAAATCACCTATTTTCCGCACTTGTAGCATAAATAACTATTAATGTATACAAAATATTGTATTTTTTTTAAAACAAGTAACGGTGGAGTTTCTTGCCCATTATTTTCCACACAAAACTACCTTTTGGAAGGGGCAATTAGAATCAATCCTATTTTATTGTAAACATTCAAAAGTCCCTTAATGTGCCTATCTGATATAAAAAATTAAAAAAAAAAACGCATGGCATGGTGACGCGTGGCGCATCTGTTACCACGGACACGGTACGCCTGCCAAGAAGCACTAGCACAACATGAATCATGAAGAGTTACCTATTAGCTAATAAATAACAAACTTATTTCCTTGTGTCCTGCCGACCTTCACAAGGTGGCTTCAGTAGGAGAACAATGAGAGAAGCCGAATAAATAAACATTTAAATTGGAGATTGCCTCTAGCTCATTTAATTAATAAGACAATAGCCCAACTATTGCACGATATCTTTTTTTTACAGGGGTTTATATCGACGACTATCCAGGATTACAAAGAAATTCATGAAAATAATTAGTACTGAAGACGAATAAACTAACAGTTACCTAGCGAATAAGTTAAGGAAAATGTTCGTTTAAGCAAAATTATGTAACTTCTTATTTACACCTCTCCTTACATTTTAACTGACTAGAACCTGTAATTATAATAATTGTGACTGGCCACAAATGCCACTAAAGAAGTAAATATTGTGAAGGAAGAAGGGATGTCAACTTTTTCTAAAATAAAATTAGCTTACTTCCTAAAACATAACTGTAAATCTCTCTGTTGTGGGGCAAATTAAATAGCTCTTGAGTATTTAATTGCCGCTGCTATGGGCTCACAGACTAAATAAATAAATATAGTTAAATAACTTAAGTTTATCTGCTAGTGAAAGTCCCGTCAAAATTGGTCTGGCCGTTTCGGAGATTAGCTGGAACAAACAGACAGACAAAAATTTTTTAAATTATTTTTTATTTTAAGTACCGTAAATACTTTCAATGTGCATTTAGTAGAAAGCTGTTATTTTGACATTACAAACAAACACTTCAATTTTATTTATTTGTGTAGATTATCACCAGAGATATAAATCGATGATAATCACTATTTCTGTGGTTTTTGTTCCCTTGTTATTGTGACTTCCTCACAAAAACTATATTGTATCCTTTTACAGCCGTGCCAAAAATGGCTCCGGTGATCCGATGCCGCTAGAAGTCTGCGTTCGAGTCCTGACTAAAGACTCGTGTTACAAACTTTGAGGTGACGAACAAGAATATGACCCAAGTAACTACTTTTGATTATAGTGCAAGTTAAGTATTGTGAACACCTTCGATACCGAAGCGATGAAAAATTAAAGCGATCCTTTAGTGTTCTTTAAAAGAAATGTGCCTTAGGTCAAGTATACAACGGTGGACTTTCAACAATTTTTAGTTTTATTACTTTTAATGTATTAAAGTGTACTTAGAAAAAATATAGGCGCAATCAATCTTCTTTTCCGAGTTCAAAGTGAGCTAACCAGCAAAGGCTAAAGTTCGTACCAGCTGCTACAAAGTATCTGACGTCACGGCTACGACAGTTACGCGGCCGTTGTAGATAAGCGTCTGGCTACGCGAGGAAATTTTAATGAAAGCATTAAAGCTTTTTATGAATATGGTGCACATTTAAATAACTTACGAATAAACTGTAACCTTCCATGATTCGAGTAAAACAAACCGGCAGTGGAACAATTTCAGCGGAAAGCCTGTACTTAAAGACATCTTCCTAAATTTTAAATGTTTGCTCAATAAGTATAGGGACTTCCTTTTTTTGATAAATATGAGGACTTTTTATAGCTATTTAAACTCATAATTTGTACAGTTTCGGTATCCGACCACACATTTTACAGTTTATGCAGCATAACGAAATAGTTTTAACTGAAAGTACCAACGACATTATAAGTACTTATGTATATCCATATTTAACAAAAAATGAGTACACACCATAAACACAAAAACACCGTCACACCATTCATAAACACCGTCTAATATAACTTATATTAATGCACAAAGTAGGTACCTACCTCTCCAATGACTCATGGAACGTGAGAATGGAAAGCGAAAATCTCCTAGACACTCATGTTCGTGTTATCCTGGTCACTGCCTCTATAAATAGAATCTGAGCTCAAACTATCATAAATTATAGACCTACTATACACAGGTACAATGGAATACCACTTAAACGCATTAGTCTTCCGATCTCTGCTACACTGGTGTTTGGGGTCAATGAGTATTGGCTTTGACTCATTGGGACTCGCTATCATATTGTGTGGTTAAAATAGCGCACAAACTAACAAAAGTAAAAAAAAAACAAAATTACACTCACTGCATCGAATTTAAAGTGTTTCTTTGTATGAAGTGATTTAGCATTTTTAAATTCCATATTTACAAAGAAACTAACACATGTACATAAAACTAAATCATGAAGCAGAGATTGCTTATTTAATGTCACACTTTTGTAAAAATACTGATCCCCTCAACTGTCGAGACACCTTATTCAGGCGTTTGTCAAGGTCACCCTATCTGTAGCAACACCTTATTCAGGTGTCGCGACCGTGACGTACTTTAAAGAGCGATAGTGATTTCCAAAACTATGTATATTTATATTGTTCTAACATGCACCATGTAAGTGTAATGAATATGACAAGGATGGCATTATGTCACTCGTCAAATATCTAATACAAACCAACGCTGGTTGTTTGAATGTTTCGTGGAGGGACGCTCGGGACGCGCATGTTTTTGTAAAGCTTGTGGGATGAAAAAAAAACGTATGGAGCGGTGTGTTATTTTTAATTGGTTAATTTAAAATAGTGTATCTTTATGTAAATGAAATAAATACTATTTGCACAATAAACCGGAAAAAATTGGAAAAAAAATTACAATTCAAAACTGTACTAATCCATTTTTAATTTGTTAGCTTAGGTATTTTATAACGATTCCAACGACACAAGTTTTATATACAGCTCTCATACAAGACTTTAGAGATATCGTCATTTTAATCACACGCGCCGATACCGCGCGAGGTCACGCGGATGTCCGCCACAGATGCGCTGAATCGGTGCAAAATGGCCGACGCAGTTGAGGGTCTTGTCAAAGTCACCATGACATAGTCTTCCTGACCTTACTCCAGTTTATTTGAAGCCAACGAAGCACGTCTTTTTGTTTTATATATAATATCTTTATTGGCCGTCATCTCAGAGTTCACTTTTTAACTATCACCTCATACATATTATCATCTATATCAATATATCTCTTACCTTTTCACTGGTCATCCTCTTTACTTAAAGTCTAAAATCATACTTAACATATTTCTTGTCAAATTTTCCTCATTCCTCCGCATCACGTTTCAGTATCCTCAATGTGTTTATAATGAGTTTCACAGAAAAAAGACCAAACAGAACTGTGTGTCAGCGGCATCATTCGCTTGTGTTTTTTTTTTTACTTCTCAAACACATACCTACCTACATAATTCCTTGTGTTTTCAACAGTACTTTGTTTTTGTATTTCGTTTATCAAAAATCGATATCAAATTATCAGAATTAGAAAAAATAAAGATAACGGGGTCAAATATTGATTAATTCTTACATATTATTTTTAAGAATATCCAATTGTCCACTATACATTTATTCCTAAATTGCGTTGCTCTTATTTCATAAAGGCCAAACTTGGAAAATCCATCGGTGAGCCAGACATGACAATTACAAGTACTTTCTGTCTACTAAGTCATTTCTGTCACGATTTAAAAGAAATCTTACAATACAGATAAAACGACTTATTTTAAACAAGTTAAACATAATAAGCTTGAAAGTTTTATGTTGAAGTGCCATTAGAAGGCGTACAATACACAGGGCGTCCCACGGATATGCCGCATGGAGGGAAAGTACCTTGAATATTGTAGATGGAACATTTTACTGAAAGAAGACATTATTTGAATTTAAAAAAACAATTTAAACTGCATTCATAGATGTTTAAATGATTACATGGTTGAACCGGGAATCGAACCCGTTACATGAGAAAAATAATCAGCCTGTAGCTTTATCATACCGATTGAAAGACTTCATCATAAGGATTATTTTTGCTAAATAACATAGTATCACAAATAAAAGGAAGACCATGAATTTTAACATTTGATGTGAAATTTTGGTCAGAAAAATGAAAAGATGACATTGCCGTAAGGTCATACAACTGACAAATTGATTAATTTTGTATTAAAATGTTTTGAAAACCTTAAAAATTACAACTGTGACATCACATTTTCATTGACTAACAATGGCAAAAGCATATGCAGTCACGTGAGCAAAGTTTATTATAAAAAGCCTTGCCAAGAATTTCACGGTCACTAATGTAAGGTCAACCGCACGTCAATTTGAACTCACACGGTATCTTGAACTAAAACAAAATCCACCTTTGTTACAAAATAAGTTAAACTTTTACGTGCGGGTTGAATGTTTTTGCCATAACGCAACCCGCAAATCGCTCAAAAGTTACTAGGAATGCATAAGCACTGAGGAGTTAGTTATATTTATTAGAAAATTTCGCTGGTGAATACTAGCCATGCTGTCCGCTAGCTACGAGCTATGGATATGAACGGCCGTGACTTGTTCATCGTGCAAGGATAGATAAGAATAAGTTGTAAGTAAGGATGTCGTACTACCGGGATAAAAAGTATCCTATGAGTTAATCCAGGTTATAAACTATCTGTGTTTCATCCAAATTCGGTCAACCGTTTTTGCGTGATTGAGTAACAGACATCCAAACATAAAAACTTCCTTCACATTTTTATTAGTCTAAGATACAGTCCGGCCGTTGAGAGAATGTATTCTTGACACCTGTTTCCTACTATTGTATTTTTATCTCACGAAGGGACGAGCGCTTTATATACATCTTGTGGTTACCAAGTGTATAAACACGCTGTGAATATGAATGTCAGCGCAGGAGCTCTCAGTACCGTCTGAGAAAATGGTGAAATCGGAAGTGTGGGGGTGTGTTTGCGTGTGTGTGTTATGTGCTGACGCTACTCGTCTTGTGTTTTACACTTGATTACCACATGTAAAGCGCGCGTTGCTATGTGAGATAAAAATACTGTAACGAATGGTTTTGCAAATTGTATCCTTATTAGTTACTAGAAATTTTCCAACTGACAGGTGTCAGGAACGCATTCTCTCGACGGCCGGACTGTACCTACAGACGAACCCTACTGTTTAGAACCCATAATGGTATGCGATGATGGGAAGAGGCCACACGGAATGATCAAAATGCCTTGGAAGTTGGGTGGTTTGGTGCGGGATGCAACCTGTGTTGACACCCTCGTGCCATCCCATCTTCCTAGCACGGTGGTTGTGCTGGAGCGGCTGCTGCAGGTGCAGAAAATCTCAAACGGCGCAAATATAACAACTTTATTGGGAGCTGTATGTTTGAGCCGTTTGTTGTTTGTTTGTTTATTTTGGGACATCGCCAAGCGGTTGGTCGACTCTTTACGTGACCAGAGGGCTGGCCAATTTTTAGGTCAAAGAATCAGAATTGCCATCCAACGTGGCAACGCTGCCAGCTTTTGAGCACTTTTCCCAGTGACAGTGATGTGGAGGAATTTTTTGATGCCCAATGATGCTGCAATTCTTTTGTGAAGCTGAAGTATTATATTTATGGGCTTGTACCACTGCACACTGCCCTTAGTTTAAGTTATTTTATAACTTAGTAAGGGCGCTGGTTGCAACACCTGTCTGATTTGTTTACTAGCATAAGTCCTACCTACAGATACAGGTACCTACAGATGTTACTATTTAATGTTAACATTGTTATTTGATTAAAAATAAAACAGGCTTAACTGGAATAGCTGGTTCTATAAAAAAAAAAATAAGCACATGCCCTTTTTTCATTTTTATATTTGTACAATATTGTGTATATTTTGGTATTAGATTGTATGTTGTAAAAATTACTGTTAGACACATTTCAATACCGCAGTGAAGGTCGCAGGTTTTCCACGTCAACTGCTCCACAATGCGCTTGTGTGATAGTGTGAAGTCAGCTCGACTACGATACTGTATACCAGGAGCCTATGGAACCAAGGAGAAAAATTTATAGTGATCAAAACAGCTGCTCTTATCATTTTCTTGCATTTTTAGGGACAAGGTTTTTTTGAATTTTGTGTCATAGGTATTATGTAAACAAGCTATTATATTTTTTTAAGATTAAGTATATTGCGTGGAATGAGAGAATTTTGACTTCACGTAAAATAAATCTCCTGTTTTAAACGATCAAACGTTTGCTGGTAAATCAATATTTTGTTTTCCATTCTTCCAGTAATTTTCACGAAGTTGTTAAATGCCGTTCTGGTATTTGTTATCATTACCAGGAAATAATTTTATTCCTATCATTTGCATGGGTTCGTATGTACCCCACATTGTCGACTAGAGTCAAAAAACTGATTTTTGTCTCTGTAGTCTGCTGATTTTTGTATAGAAAAAACTTATGTCAAACCGCTAATTATTTTTCCTTCAAATATAATTTATCTCTGACGATTGAAAAATCATATAGCAAAATAAGAAAAATAAGGTTGACCTGAAGAACCATCACAAGAGAGAAGGAATGGCCCAGGTGTTTTTCCTGAATAGTGGAGGCTTTTATGCAAAGCTGATTGCTGACATAACGGTGATTATTAGGTATATCAAACGTAACATCATAATATTGTACGTAAATACCGCATACCAATCAGGCTGACATAGATTTCAGGCAATATTCGGAACATAAAGACGAAAGCTTATTGTATCCCTGTCCCACTTGCAGACGTACTTGTGAAGCCTGTGCATAAAAAGAGCCCTCCGTGCAGTTTGCGGCAGTGACTGGTCGCGGACCAACCTGGCTGTTAGAATGGTTGATCCGTGATTAGCTCTGAAAATCGCTTATCGCGAAAGATGATGCGGACATTGAACGTAGGTTTGCTCGGTGCTCAGCTGAAGTTAAAATAACTCCTTTTAGAGCTTACTACTGCACCACATTGTATACATGCAGTCTGTGGACCCACTACGCGCAAAAATCGTATAGCGCCCTTCGTGTCCAGTTTAACAAAGCGTACAGGATGATATTGGGGCTCCCTCGCTACTGCAGCGCATCGACAATGTTTGCGGAAGCCCGCAATGATTGTTTCTTCGCAACAATGCGCAAGCGTAGCTCTTCGCTGCTGCGGCGAGTGCGGGGGAGCGCCAACAGCATGCTGTCCGCGCTCGTGGAAAGGCTTGATTGTTCCATCGTGGCTCATAAGCGTAAATCTTTCCAAGCGTGCTACGTGTCGTAAGCGACACGTAGCACGCTTGGAAAGGTAAAATAATGTTATTTTAATTTATGATGCACAATTTATTCTAATTCTATTTTAATTTAAATTTTATTTTTAAATTTTATGTAATTTTAATTAATGTGACTGTGTGTGTTCCTGTTAGTTCTATTATGAGGTTATGTTACTCGAGTTAAATGATTTTAATTTGAATTTGTATTTGCTTGGTTGTGCCTACAGATGTGAAGCTGGTTGTCAACGTTGTCTACGGAGCGGTAAATAACGGCATTTTTCGATAACAACCGTTATCTACCATTTTCGAGGGATTGAAATGGATAAAAACCTGTTTCTTTTTAAATGGGATCAGTTTTTCTCTTAAGTATTAAATATAATAAATAGCTTCACTTTACGGTAATCGATAGTGTTTTAAAAAAATAATTAAAAATTTAGATATTTTAATGTAAATTAACTTTTATGACAGATTTATTTTAGCGTAGGTACCTTTATTTTGAAATGATTACTTCCGAATTGAGTAATTGGGTAGGTAGTGTAGGTCTGAAGGTACCCGACGCGACGACCGGTGCGCAAGAGTTTGCACCTAATCATTTACGTAAATTCGTTTTATGAACGTAGGTACTGTAGAGGCTTTAGTTGAGCCTCCCTTCCGCACGAATCCTCCTCGGATTGTGACATTGGCTGATAAGACAAACACTGGTTTTATTTGGAATTTAGAATAGGTATAAATTATGACGTATAGTGATATTGTTTTATGTCGAGTCAGTGAAATACTAGCCCTGCTCATATAATGTATTGTGCTTTCATATAAGCAAATAAATAAGAACAATAGTGCTGCTGTGTTTCCATTCCTAACACACATCCACCAACACACCTCGAAGTCCAGGCCCTACAGACAACATACGTCAGCGGTCAGCCTGATCATCACAGTACCTACCGGGTAAAACTGGGTAGAGACCCATGGGTGAATAGATACAAAACCTTAAACGGGATTTCAAGGTTGAATTAATGTAGTTTATTACTAACAAGGTAAGTATCAAAATTCTTAATTTTAATTCAGTAAAAACTTCCGAGTCCTTGTAGGCAACAAAGAACATTTCCAGTATCGTGAAAAACCATTTTAAATAAAATAATTAAGGCTCAAAAACATACCGAACCTTTTTAGCTTGCAGTCGGATAAACGAACGGTAGTCACACGTTGTTTATAGGTTGTTATCGGCTACTTTTGATAAATATCCGTTGTCTACCGCTGTTTTACAACATATTGCCCAACTGCGTAACAAAAGAGACAGGCTGATGTTTTTTTAAATAGCTTTATTAACCGACATTATGGCAATTGGCATTGCAACAGATGGAATAGCCTCCAATCAACTGTTATGTATAAAAATCTATGCAAATGGTCTAGTCTTTTAATATCAGTGCTAACTATAACAATACCTAATAACTAAATTCAGAAAATAATAGTTATGGTTTTCAGGCGACTTTCCTCGATTAACCGCATTATGTCAAAGGCCTGCACCTTTCACTATTTTGTCTTGTGCGCTAGGACATTGTACGCATTAAATATTTCACTCATAAGATATCTTCCTCCTGACGCATTTGACAACCTTTTGTAATTTCATGCTTAAGGGAACTTGCATAAAGCGGTGGGTTTTCGGGTACAGATCACTGCAAGCTGGTCTGCGTAAAGAAACGTTTACAATGTACCTGTTTCTTTATTTGTAAGAGCATAAGTTAATACAGGGCTATTTCACCCGCACCGATCGGTACCGACTTGTGTTAACCGGGACTCCGCGCCTTTATGCTAGCGTCCCTTGGCATTACACGGTTAAACGCATATTTATATACCGCGGCGACCGTTCCGGGCCGCGGTATATAAATATGTGACGCAGTTCGCTGAGCTCTCAGCTAGTGAAATGTGTTAGACTACCTTTACGCATGCGCCACCCGACGGAATAGTAGGGGGGGATGGGGCTCATTCATTGTAAGTCTAGACTTAATACTTGTCCTTGATACTTTGGTATAAAGATCAAAATGATATCTTTTGTCCTATTATTCATCAACAGAAAACTTGTTTTCTTTTTCTTCTAAATGTACGGCCAGCCAGCGTCATTCAAGGTGCCATGAAAAATCTGATAAGTACCTTCTTTTTTTTAATCAAACGAGCTGATTATGCAAATATAATTTAATTTAGACATATGTTTGTAATAGTCATAAAAAAGTTTTTAGTGAACCAAATATTGGAAAAGCTGCCTGAAAAATTGGAAATTCGGGAAAAACTGATTGTGTTTTTTCTATGACATTTTTGTATGAATTATTGATAGGACAGGACAACGTCTGTCGGGTCAGCTAGTAAATAATAATTTGACAGATTTTCTTTGGCGTGATAACGTCTTTTCGCTCGGTGTATTGGAGGTAAGTTCAATATTTCTGACCGCGAAAATATGTAAGATTTCAACCAAAAAAAATACCATTTTAGACACCAATCTACATGGTCTTCACAGTCATGATCTGACCAAGATTATGCCTGGACTTTAAAAAAGACCTTTGAGTTTGTTTCGGTCTTTCTTCTCAGAGTAGTCAAATGAGAAAATCCGACCTCATCTAGTTTTAAAATATGATTGATGTGTAAAATTGTCTGTACATACCTACTTACAAAAATAAAATCATTTATTATTTATCATTTCACCGCTAATAGCTACGAGTACAAGACTTTTAATGCTAGAGTAATGGTTGACTGTTCCAAAGATTTCTTTTAATAATTCAAAGATCTCTTTTAATAAAATAAACAAAGGATATTATAGAAAGAAAAAACAGGAATGCTATAAGCCTGCTAAGTCCTGTGTCGAGTAAATACAATGGTTACGGCAGTTTCGGAAACTGTATGATAATTTTAATTGCATTGACATTTTATTTTATTCTAATCCGTTACAATATTGTGAAATGTTGTTGGAACGAAGTTCTATAACGCGGCTTGTGGCAGGAGTAAACTGGCAGAAATTGTGACGTAACGAAAAAGAATTATGCCTTTAGTTTCGAGTGTCAAAAGGTTTTGTAGTGGCGCCTTTCTTTCCAGAAACTCTTTCAGCCTTGGAGGGTAAAGATCCAGCGCCTGCGGATGGTCTCACCTTCCCCGACCCCACCCCTAGCTCCCGATTCGGATTCTACTCCTTTTAACGTTACTGCCAAAATCAGTTGTTCCCTACATTTATGTCCGCCGCATAACTCGAACAGCTGAATTTTTTTTTTGAGATTTCAGGTTTGGTCCCATAGTAAGAATTATTCATAATGATGGGTTCAATGACCCCTTAAAAGGGGTTGTGCGTTATTTAAATTACACCTTGTATATGTATATAGACAGGACAGTTGTTTGAAGCACGTGGTATGCATTTCACAGCGTTTCTGGACTCCTTGTGCTGTTACCTCTTTCGCGCATCCTGCTGCGCAACAAGTCATTCGTTATGTTATGCAGAAGTGCAATGGATATTGTTAATTTTTTTAAATGAAAAATGCTTATATTTCAGCTTTTATCCGCAGCCCTCGATACTCATGAACTGATCATACTGTAACCTCGGTTTATAGATTTCCCAAATATGTTATTTGAAGATAATTATGAGAGACAGCTTTGCAAAGAAAAAAATGGAAAGCCAGTAATTTCGCACTACACACATTCTTATTGTTCTAATGTAGACTATAAGTATTTTCTGTTACTAACCCATCACTAAGCAACGTATGGCCTGTTCATGTATGTGTTCATGTCTGAAATAAGATTTATTTATTTATTGTTTTAACTAGCAAACCGCCCCCTTCGAACGGTTTTACGACTTGACAAAACGTGAAGATTTCCTTATTTTATCTCATGAAACTTTCATAAGGATTCCTTAAAATATAACGAAAGTGAGTACTTAGGAAGAATTTTAGAAAATTCATCCCCTGAAGGGGTTAGATAGGGGATGAAAGTTTGTATGGAAATTCGTAATTTTTGCTAATGGGAAATACCATAGGGTACAAGGCTTGTTAATATTGTAAAGTATATACGAGTAGCAAGTTATAATTCTATGCAGGAGAATTTATAGTAGTAGCAAGAGAAAAAAAGGAAAAAAAAATGTAAATGTGAAAATGTAGTAACATTTTTACTAACGAGTGTACGACTAAACGCTGACAGATACTACGCCGACAGATTGAACACCGACAAGACTTTATTTCGATGGGACTCTTCGCCGACAGGAGAAGAGAGAAGAGAGAAGAAGGGGTACCTCACCTACCTACCCCACCTACTGTATTTGGTATTGGAATGTTCAAAAGACAGGAAGAAAGGCTTACTAATAGATCTTTTCCGCTACCAACCTACCTTCATAATTTCATAATAAAGCCGACAACCCCTCGGGTAGGTTAACTAATTATAGTTAAGTAAAAGGATAGTGATTGGCATGGGCGTGGGGATTGGCACATGAAAAGAGAGGCCTATGCTCAGCAGTGGGTGATAACGGCCTGTGGATGATGATGATGAACAGGATAGTTATTGTTAATTTCAAATGGTTCCCTGCTCATGTTATTTCGTCCTATGCAGCACTATGGACCTCGTACCAATTGATCTCCATTGCGGAAGCCAACCGGTACCACAAACCAGCATTTGTCGCTCGAGTAGGTACTAGGCTAGCAGTGATCACAGGAGCACGTTTTAGCAACCGTACTAGACACCGTTATGCGTTATTATCTTGCAGGTTCTACAAAGTATTAGGTACGTACCTAACCTACCCCTACTAAAAAAAAGTGCTTTAAAAATAAATATAAATGCCTAAATTAAATAACAGACAACCGTTTAGTAGGTTCTACTAACTGCTGGTAAACAGTAACAGCGAAAACTACCTACATACTTGTATATATTGTAAGGTTGAGGAGATAGCATTATTCGAATTGTGAATTATAAAGAAAAAATAAAAACCTACTTTACTGAAAGCATGTGTGTTACAAAATCTTATTATGATTAACTGTCGAAGATTAAGGGGCTTACCTACCCCTTTATCCTTTCATATATAAGTAAGCCTAGCTTGTTTATTAAAGACTAGCTGTGCCCCGCGACTTCGTTCGCGTGGATGTCGTAAGATACACAATATACTGAAATAACAGCCACATTTTAATAAAACTCCCTCGTCCCCCGTCCCGCCGCGTTGAATCACCCGCCCGCGCTATTACTTCGTTTTCGCTTAGTGTTCTTTCTGACTTTTTTCTTTTTGCTCGGCTCCTTAGGGTCGGGCCTATAACTATCCTCGAGAATTGGGCTACCAAATGCAAAAAGAATATTTCAAATCCGACTTTTTGTTCATAATTTCATGGGTTTTCATTTTTTTTTGCGTGGAAACCTAATTATTTTTCTTAGATAAAAGTAGCCTAAGTTATCCGCCGTAACATCAGCTATCTGCAAATGAAAATCCTGTCAAAATTGGTCCAGCCGTTTCGGAGATAAGCCGGAACAAACAGATAGATAAAAATGTTACAAAAATTGTTTTTTTGTTATAAGTACCGTTTATTCTTATGAATTCAGTAAAAAGTTGTTATTTTGACATTACAAACAGACACTTCAATTTTATTTATTTGTATGAATGTACCTATGTATTTATAGAAGAAGAGATGAAAGAAGAAAAGATGAAAAAGTCATGGTAGATTGAGCAGCACCCTAATTGCGTAACACTATCAATCACAATCTGAATGGTTTTGAAGCAAATTGCTAATCCATTGCTTCATTTGTTTGAAAGTGTTGTCTGCTCAACAACGTAAATAACGCAATGAATGTTGTTGAAATGTCAAAATGAAACTGATTCCTACTGTAATTGTAGTTCGCAATTAGGGTGCAGATAACATTATTAATTACCATAGATAAATAGATATAATTAAATATCTTAACTAATATTATAAATGCGAAAGTTTGTTTGTTTGTTTGCTTGTTACACTTTCACGCTAAAACAGCTGAACGGATTTGAATGAAATTTGGCATGATGACCAGGGTTGGACATTATGATACTTTTTATCTAGGTAGTACGTTGCACGCGTACAAGACGGTCTCCTGTTCACGACACGTGCTTAATTTCTGAGCAGTAACCCAACCTCCTTACGAATAAACGTTGTGTAGCGTCTGTATAGTTTTATCTTCTTCTTTCGAAAGTCAAATTACTGACGACTGAAAGAGAGAAATCGGTGCTAGTCACCAGATTTAATACGTTTATTAGTAAGGAAGTAATATTATAGTTAGGATAATTATAAGTATGGAAGTATTATGTCTTTGATGATGACGTAATGCAAGGGCTTTTAATCTTAAAAAAATAAGTTCCTTCTATTTATGGTACCCGAAACGCAATAGTTTCATTTCCATTGCGTGCTGATTTTATCGAAACCACATAGTTAACGTACGTCTCACCGTCCGTCCATCCGTCCGTCCATCCGACCGTCCCTTTGAAATACTGGGATCACAGGACGTATGGAAGCTGGATGCATATTTTTGGTTTCATGGTAGGGCTAATATTGAAAATCTTTATTCCACAACTAGAAGGCTCAAATTGCAATGAATAAAATTAATTTAAACTGCAACAGAACTTTGATAACGCTCGCCCCTGTACAATGAATGAGAATGAAGCGGTTACTTCGTGGGTTGACCCACGAAGTAACGAGAAGTTTTCTCAATTTTGAAACAGAATTACGTCAAACAACGCGGCCCATGACGGACTTCTATTATAGTCGTCTATAAAACGTAAAATCACAAGATAATTAATAGTCTGTCGATTAAATGTATTGTTATGCCAAAATACAGAAACTTTCAAAAACTCTTCGTAATTAATTAAAATTACTGCGTGTTGGAGATTTAAACTCAAATAGTTATAAATGACATGTTATCATATTATTATTCGACAGGGTAAAAGGGCCAGGGCCCAGAAAAATTACACTTTGTCTGCTAAATAAATTTATTCAGTGACAATGTCTGCTCACCGTTTCGCCGCCTGCGCGCACCGGTTTGAAAACGTCACGTGCCGTGCACGGAGCGTATCCGCACCGGAAAAATATTCTCATCGACGATTTTTGACACTCCGTGCATGGCACGCGACGGTATTGGTCAGTGGCGGAACGGTATAGTGGGCATAGTCTCATACTTTTCAATACAAAGAATATTTTTTGCCTGACACTTTCCTAGCGCGATCATGGTATGATACGGTGTAGTGATCAGACTCCGTAAGAGCGTAAACTCTAAGGTTGCTGATTCAGATTGACTGAAATTAATGCCATTTGTCTGATCCGTGTGACTTGTTTCCCCAAGCTTCAAAAGGGTTTCGTTTTGAATGCGTTAGTTCCGTGTCTGACCGCAGCTGAAAAATTCAAGGGGTAGGGCGCAGTTGTCGCTCCATTACGAAGGACGATAGGGGTTACGAATTCGGATGCAGTTGGTACCTGGCACATTAGCTCAGTTGGGATAGACTAGAGCATTCACGTACAAGGTTTTTAGTAAGAGGTTGTTTTTAGCGATAAAGTTTTTTCCTGTTGATTGGATGGTTATTAATCTTTGAACATACAAAAAAAAATGGAGAACGAATACTAATTACTACTTACTACTTTTATTACTTTACTACTTACTTTTATGTTTGGATTTTTATTGCAATTTGCAGAGCAGGTTATGAGTAGATTATGTCAAGGTAAGTTTACAGTGGTAGGTAACACATGGGACAAAATTGCATGATACTTCTTTTCCATATCATACTGACCTGCTATAAGTTCTATGACTCTGACGTAATTGACCTGATTCAAGTTTACCACTAATGTCTGTTACGTTTTGCCATTTAGCTACGAAACCCTAAAAATTCGGTGCCACCCATCATTGCGGCTGAGAGAATCCCAAGAACATAACAATCCTTTGTCGTTAAGTGCAATGTTACAAACATTCCCGCCGTCTCCAGAGCGAACGCGACGACCTTCAAATATACATTCCTGAAAGCTTCTTGGTGGTTTATGAAAACCTAGTGCTTCGAATATTGTACGGTCTGGATGGATCAATACTGTCTCCCGAGCTCATTTTACGCCACAGCGGTTTCCATGGTAACGATGCAGCTAGCGTCAAGTTCGTTGAGAACACGAAGTAAATCAAAAAATAAATAAAATAATTAATGCACCTGGCAACTTTACAAAAGTAAAATACTTACTGTAATTTTGTGTCAATATAATAATAATGGCAACAGTGGTACGTCAAGAACGTCAATTCTTTTTCATATCTCGTATTTATTATTTATTCCCGTAAGTTACTGTACTAATATCACAATTAAACCTTTTGGAATAAATAGTAAATAAGTTAACAAACAATAAGCACCATTAAAATGAAAAAAAAATCAAACAAGTGTCAAAAAACCAAGGAAGACAATGATGGCTGTCAAATTCGGCCTCCCATGCAAATAAATTACTATTGCTGATGTTGAAAACCACATTATGTTGACGAGATCAGCAACTCGCCGTGCACGCCTCCGGACTCGTCACTCAGCTCCGCCTCGCCGCCGCCGGTACCCAGCCCCATCGAGAGTGCTGTGACACCGGCCATGGCAGTTGCGTCGAGCTCAAGCGATGAATATTTTTCTCCGCCGACGTCGCCACCACCTACTCGTCGACGGGGAGGACACCGGCCGCCAGACGGCTTAGGACCTCGAGGCCCACCGGCCTCTGATAGGGTCCCAGCTCCAGGCGGAAGTTTGCAGCGCATGAGATGGACGCGATCCATCAATGAAAACGTCATGCGCTCATGCTTTGGGGCTACAGAGGGGAGAAACAATCTGACCGCGTACCATGTTCGGATGTTCTCTCTTTATCAGGTGCTTGAGTCAGCTGTCAATGTTTTGGCACAACGACTATCGGATCAGGTGCGGGTCATCCAGCGTAATCATTATGATAGATTACACTGTACTTGATCGCCTGCGAAATGAAGTATAAAGTAGCCATGTCATCGCTCCCCCGTTGCAGACTTTTATTGCACCACAGTGCAACACAAGTCAAGCTGACGTGGGAAGTGATGACAAGGCTACAAACGTGCAATGAGCAATTGAGGAGTGCTTTGGAGAGTGCGATTTGAGAATATCAAATATTTGACAAGTTACCTCCTTGGTTGTCATGTGTAGAAGTAAAAAGTTCGTTCCATTTTTAAATTACACGATAGCTACGAGTATATGAGTTATCATAGTAAGTTATCTGGCCGCTAAACACGACAGATATGGATTTTCATATTAACATCGCCGGCGGCTTCTCGCATGTATCTGACCAGAACATCATTTTCGATTTATCTCGAAGAAGGTTGTCAAAATAATGTTTGAATAAAAATGTTAAAAAAATGTTTAAATACATTTGTCGCACCAGGATACCATGACTACCAGGACATGGTTCCCCCTGCTATCTCTGGACGTGATTGTACGTATGCACACCTGAACACATAATATTCATTTGTATGCACTTGTGCGACAGACATATACGAAAGTTCAAAGAGAAATGCAGTAGCAATAGAAGGGGGAACTGCAACACTGACATGAATTCATTGATAGGGTGAGTATGTTTATTACTAGACCATTTACTTATATGTTACTACAAGTCTTATTATAAACCCATAATGTTTATAAGAAATATATTTTTCGTACCTAATTTTCTACACATTGGTTTAGTAGGTTATTTTATAAACAGTGAAAAAGAAAAAATAATTTAGATAATTATCTTGGACAACTCTCGCTTCAATACTGTATTTTAAATGATACAAGTTTTATTAAACTCTTCTCAATTTAAAATTGGGGAAGCTGGCTAGTCAGGAACAATTTAGAATTTATTTATTTCCAGCGTAAGTCTTACAACACCTTACGATTAAGTATTAATCAAAATAAGTACTTACAATAAGATTACTTACAGAAACATTCTTCAAAATTGCTTTATCTTTAGGAGTCCGAATCAAGCTTTTATAGAATAAATCTTAATTTTGATTATATGAAAAAAAGAGGGTGTGATAAGCTTTAGAAGAGTAAGAATTGGATATTTGCTAAATAAACAGGCACGCTTTATTTTGCAAATAACCTTACAGGGTGGAGACGCCGCGCTTTTGTTGCCATGGATAGGGTATGCATGCCAGGAGTACCAGCACAACATGAGACACAAGGAGTAGATCTAGGATATAACCTGGCTACTTTACGCTAATTGGAGCGGCAATTCTCGAAAGGAGATGTAGTTGTTGGGTAAGCGTGATCAAGGATAATTTAGTAACTTGGTCATTGATAACTTGAGTAACTTAGTCTTGATGGTCATATTATAATATTAATCAAAAAGCGTGCAATTCAACAGTATGCGCATAAAGAAGATAGTGCCGATGAAGCAGTGGAGTGAGAATCCTCCTCACTGTGTACCGTGTCCCACATACTTCCCGATGTGTCAGCACTGCTGATGCGTTTACAAACTCATGTTTGCAACTCATGTAGGTACCAAAAAGCTATTATTTTGAAAATTAGCCTGTAATCCAGTCCATAGCTTCAAATATTAGAAAAAGTCGCCTAGGTAAAAAATGTTCATTGTGATTACAATAGTGGATCATACATAGGTAATGCGGCATTAAGGCCTTGGTTCTGAACCCAATTGTTTAGCCATAACTACAATAGATGTTCATCATATGCCATATTCCACAGGTGGATAATCTTGTATGATAACTCTTTCTGATTCCTGTTGTGCTAGTGATATGAATGGGTTGCGTATCTATGGCAACGAACGGTTTTGCCGGGCAGACGCTGTACAGAAAAGGAAGAGTAAACTGAGGGGGATGCGTTATGGTAGCCTATTTACCAAGTCAGTGTATGGTGATCGGTGAAACGGTATTGGAGTTTATCAATATCATATATACCAACATCCATTTCTATATAATTATGAAGAAGATTAAATAACTATTTTTAATTTCATGTTGTACTTATATAAGTAATTTAAAATATTTTTGGTTGTTATTTAAATATTTTCTATTATTTGTCTTGCCATATTTATTCCTCAGAAAAATCAGTCCTAAGACAATTTTTTTTAAATACCTTGATCCCTATATACTTTTGACGTGTGTGCTAGTAGAAGATTGTAAAGTAGTGTACTCTTAGGGCTGATTTTTCAACCGTCGGATAACTTTTATCTGAAGAATAAATATGGCAGTTTGACATATTTTCTATACAAAAGCTATCAAAACGTCAAACATATTCCCCAGATAAAAGTTATCTGACGGTTGAAAAATCGGCCCTTAAACTTATAATAATTATGAAATGAATAAAAGCTAAGTAACGTAAGATTATGGTCAAACAGTAAAGTGTCAAAGGGATTTTGAAACATGTGCGGTGCAGAATATAGTTGCCTTAAGCTTACCTACTTTGCCCTGCAAACGGTTACGGTACGGGACAAGTTCACTCCGTACATTGCTCAGCGATGCGCTTGCGTGGAAACTGTGAAGTCAACAGAACTTTACTCAAAACTCAAGCATTAAGTTCTTAAAACTTGTATAAAGCCATTTGATTGGATGAAACGAGTTTTAGTATTGTAATGCCGTTTTTTTTTTTTTTTTTTGTGGATGGGAAATCATCAAATGACTTCTCCCGCTCTGGGCGGAGCGGGAGGGCGTGTCAGACTTTTACTGACTAAAACCCACCCGTGTTCCTTCTGTTGCCTGTGCCGGGGCCACGGTAACTCTTTCGAACATCCCGCAACCCTAGCTGGCATCGGCCCTAGCGGACCCCGTCAATAGTGCTGACATCTGTTTGAGGCGCGCGTGGAACACGACGCGCCGTCGACTCGGGCTTGGTCCTTACCGGACGGCGAGCTACCCATTGCTCGCCATCCGCAAGCCCGTGCCTACGGTGGCCGGGAATCGGCTGCCAATTCCCGACGCCCAGGGCGTCTCCTGCAGCGACTAGGGGCGTGAGGGCGCAAAGCTTGCCTCTCCCTCACGCGTCCCGCCTCCTCCTTCACGAGCATTACTGCTTCGCAGAAGGAGGTAATGGCTTCCCATGCACTCTCGCTCCGTACCATGGCCTGGACCAGGGCCGGACGCGAGAGATCGCCGCCGCCGATCGCTTCCGCGAGGAGTATTGTAATGCCTGAGTCTTGAATAAGGTTATACGAGCCTAAGACCATTATAACATATTGTAACATCTCACAGCTCTCAGTCAAAACCTTCTAAATTCTGTTCTTATGTTCACGTAAAGAGAAACTACTGCAGTTACATCAAACGTCTTCATATTTCATGTTCACCTAGTAACCGATTCTATTATTAGCAATCGGGTCCAACACAATCATGGTGCAGTATAGTCTCTGTACCTGTAACAGGAAATGCATCCTGCTGCATTCCTGCTGTTCTGGTCGTTGAATTCGGTGTTAGTATTGATCCTATCCTGGCGCGTTGAGACTTCGTCTACAATATGGTTGGTATTCGAGAGTACGGTAGGACGCATCACAATGTTACTTTCTAAGGTTACAGGAAAATTATTTGTCTTAAAAATGTCCGTCAGATGATTTTAGAATATTTTCCTAATCTATTTCGTATTTTTTTCGTTTCAGCGGAAGAATTATCCTTCACAATAATCTTAACTACATGATAAACAGATAGATATTAGCCGCTTTCAGACACCATAGTTAAAATTATCAATCATCATCGTCTGCCTTGTATTTTCCCCAATTAAGAATAGCAGTAATTTACATGGAGCGACTGCCTATCTGATCTCCACAACTCAGTTACTAAACGTTCAGTAACAATACCCTTGGTGAGATTGATTGACAGAACCGGTAACGACTGTCAAAGATGACAGCTTTACAAAAACGATGTTAAAAATATTCAATCATTAATTTTAATTGACCATGGCACATATTTTTTGTCCTTAAAATTAAAATGTCAATCAATAAATTGTAAGAAAATAAAATGTAAATTGTACAGGCAGACATTGCTCACCCCTTCGGAATATAGGCGTGATGTCATGTTATATTTACAAGAATTGATTAGAATGGCAACTCTTTTGCAGGTTGTGTACATATTATTTACAGGTAGTTATGTATTACTAACACTTCCCGCGCGACTTCGTCCGCATGGATTTCGTACTTTAGTGCCCCGTTAGAGGTAGACCTCAAATCTACCCGGATATTATACATCTTTTTTTATTTTCGGTCTTAAGTATAAATACTGAGTTTTGAGTTAATCGGAATGCGCGTTAATATTCTTCCATACAAACTTTAACACCCCTCAATCCCCCTTTAGGGGTTAGTTTATAAAAAACAAAAAAATGACAGACTTAGTTTACTTAGATAAAAATTCGTGCCAAGTTTTAAGTATATTAACTCAAGAAATAAGATTTTTCATACAACCAAATCCCCACTTTTAATCCCCTTAATGGTCGTATTTCCAAAAATTCTTCCTTATTATTACAACATAGAAGGCATTAAGTAAATAAATTTCAAGTTTGTAGCCCCAGCGGCTTAGTCTCTGCGTTGAGGAATCAATCAAGTACCATTATTTCATATAGATAGATTTTACCATACGTCTAAACGGCAACGTCGCGCGTCGTTACTGCACCAGCACTGTATGCAAATATTATTGTCCCGGGCAATGTAGGCTTTCATCAAAATCAGCACACTAGGGTAACATAACGTAGGAGGAGGTTATTGTTTATAAATGACGCGTCAAGCAGATTTACA
Source organism: Fissipunctia ypsillon (assembly GCA_947568875.1). NCBI lineage: Eukaryota > Metazoa > Arthropoda > Insecta > Lepidoptera > Noctuidae > Fissipunctia > Fissipunctia ypsillon. Next base: position 31,054,206 of record OX387643.1, read on the forward strand.
ATATTTTTTTTGACAACAAATCATTACGTATGATTGTACCTAAAAAAAAATGTTTATCTAACAGCACATATCATATTAAATGGTTCAAATGCATCAGAAAACGGCATACACTGCTAAAATAACTTTCAGTTGACAGAAAATTATGGCATTTATACGCTTACCAGAAATGTTTCTAGTTTATTATATTAAGAGCGTTGTCACATTTTGCACCTCTCTCGCTCACACAGAACCAAATTTTTAAGAATGTTAAATGAAAAATAGCTTTTTTGAAAAATGTAATCAATGGGCGGTCTACAAAACAATATTAATTTAATAGGTAGTTATCAAAACACATTTCTATTGTGTTATCTAATAAACTAATGTAATTAAGTATTATGATCTGTTTTTGAGATGATGTAAATAAATGCCACAATAAAAATGTGTTTTTAATTAATATACCTATTAAATTAATATTATTTTGTAGACGGCCCATTGATTACATTTTTCAAAAATGCATCTTTTCATTTAACATTATTAAAAATTTGGTCCCGTGTGAGCGAGAGAGGTGCAAAATGTGACAACCCTCTTAAGCTACTTTGCTGCTTTTTCCGCGTGCATTTCGAGTTTTCTCGTTCCTTCGGGGTTATTTTCAAAACATATTTATTTCCTTATTTTTGTTAAAAAAAAGCCATTTCTACTTTTACATGCTTCTAAAAGTGGTATCAGATTTCCCATTCAAACTTCCAACTCCTATAACCCTAGGGGTGGAATTCCCACAACGTACAAACACGTGTATGTAGGTACGCTTGTATCTTACCCAATGCCCCAATATTTTATTCCATGCTTCTAACTTTTGATTATGTCGGGACTTCCATCTCCTATTTGAACCGCTTAAGGATATGAATGATTAACGATGATACAAAAAAGTACATATACCTACTATTTTCTCAAAAAAGTGGTCAATGTTTTTAAATATATTTTGTTACTAGTTTAATTACGAGTACTATTAGGTAGTTACTTATTACTAAGGCGGCTCCTACACCTACAATAAGTTATCGCAATATTTATATTGCGTGATATGATTTAATCAGAACTTGCACTCAAACGATCCATTATTTTCACGCAATAACATTGACGGCCCGTCGGCCCATAAGCTTCAATGTTTTTGCATGAGAAATTCTTCACAATACTTATCCTACACGGTGCAATTAAAATATGGTGCACTAAAAACTCGCTCAATTTTTTGTTCAATCATTGCGCAATCTTCAATTTGATCCCTAAACGGCCAAAATATCGCGCAATTCGACTATTGTGCAATATATTGATAGTTTTATTCAATCATACTGCACAATATAAATATTGCGTAAACTTAAAAAAAGTGGTGGAGGAATGTGTTTGAAATTGATACTTAGGTGTGTTAAACTTAATTCTTCTGTAATACTTAGGTACAACATTTTGTAACTAAATAAAAATAACCGTGTTATTTACCAGTCATGAAAATATTTAAAAAATTGCACAAAGTCAACAGGAACAGATTTCTTAGACATTACTGATAAGCTTATTGATAATGACTTAATGACATTATTTGTTAAATTTTGCTCGCCAAAACTCAGGCAGAATGTACCCGGCTCACTATATTTTTTAAAACAACTTTATTGTACAATACCTACATTCTATGCGAATTTGATTTGATTTGATATAATTATCATGTGCCTCAATCTGTATGTTTTGTCTCATGTATTTATAATTCAAAACTAGTACAAAAGTCGGTCAAAAAAGTTTGGAGTTCAAAAGGGCACATGTGGGACTCGAACCCACGACCTTCACGTTTCAGAAAACGCGATGCTCTATACCATCCAGCTGAGCTAATGTGCCACTATAAATGGCTTCCAAATTCGTGTCCTGTATCGCCCCCCTGAGTACATTCAGCGACAACAGCGCCCGACGCTCTTCAAAATAAACGGTTAAAGCTGCGGACAGACCCGGAACTACTAACACACGCATAAACCCTTTTGAAGGTCAGGGACACATTCAAACCATACGAGACAGATGGCATTGATATAGTTGAACTTTCGAATTTTTGTATTTCATCAATGATAACGCGTTTGTGTAGTATGTTAGAGTAAGGATTAAGGTTTATCTGCCATCAGGGACGGAAAGATGAAAAATCTTTTTAGTTTATGACTGCTTTGATTCTATTCCAGGCGCTTCCAAAAGCAACGAAGAGAGTTAGCCGGCGCGACGCTTCAGTCATAACGCACTTTAGTTCACAAATAAACATAATAAAAATAAATGTAATAATACACTTCTGGACACATCTATTGGCCCACCTTGTATTTTCAGTTTCGTTTGGTCCTAGCTAAAATTTTATATTAGGTCGAGCAAAAAGTTTTTATGCAGTTTTGAACCTGGCACATTCACAATTTTATTCAATAGTCTTTTTTTGAATTTCGAACACAGAATTTAAAGAAACAAAAGACAATTTGGAGCCTGTTTGTTGATATCAAACAATCGAATACTAAGAAAACTTGGTTTTATTGGTTTACTTGGATTTAATTCTTGAAAAAGTGATTGATATCTTTGGTTTTGCAACAAACATTACTTATTCTTAACATTAAGGTGAAGTTCTATCAATAATCTATGGATACTTCACCTGAAGTCGCCGCCCAAGCTGTGGCACTTATTCAGGCCGGACACAGCCAAAGAAACGTGAGTGCTCAACTTAATTTAAGTCGATCTGCGGTCCGAAATGTTTATCGGAGGTACCTAGAGACTGGCGGCTTTGTTCGTCGCCAAGGAAGGCCACGATCTCGGGTCACAACTGAAAGGCAGGATCGATTCATCGTGACGACCAGCTTGAGAAATCGTCACCTTACCTCCATTGAGATACAAAACCAACTTCGCGACTTCCACGGAGTATCTGTGAGCGCTCGAACTGTTCGGAGAAGGTTAAAAGAACGTGATATGGTACCACACAAGCCAGCTAATGGGCCCAAACTAACGCGAGCCCACCGAACAGCGCGCCTTCATTTCGCACGCAGTCATTTAAATTGGACACAGCAAGATTGGAGCCGTGTACTCTTTTCTGATGAGTCTAAAATTGTGTTACATGGCAATGATGGAAGGAAGAAGGTCTACCGACGTAAGGGAGAGCGTTTCGCACAATGCTGCTTTGAAGAGAGGGTTGCTTATGGCGGTGGCTCATGGACTGTCTGGGGCGGTATATCCGCGAGCGGCAAAACTCAACTTGAGGTTGTTACAGGACCACGGCTGCCAACATTAAATGCTGAAAGGTACATTCGTGAGTGCTTAGAACCTCACGTGATACCATACGCGGACTATGTGGGCCCAAATTTCCTTTTTATGCATGATAATGCAAGAGCCCATGCGGCCGGCATCGTCAGGGAATATCTTCGGGATGTGAACATCACAGTTATGGACTGGCCAGCCAGAAGCCCAGACATGGACCCCATTGAGCACATGTGGGACGAGCTAAAAAGACGTGTTAGGGCTCGTCAGCCAGTTGCCCAGACGATGCAGGAGTTGAAAACTGCCATAGAAGAGGAATGGGAGATGATCCCTCAAAATTTCATAGAGCGGTTGATAAACTCTATGCCTAATCGTATGAGAGCTGTGGTAGATGCCCATGGAGGCAACACGCGTTATTAAATTAAACCTTTATTTGATAAAACATGTTTTTTATTAAAAAAATCAATTGCCTTTAACAAGGCGCATATCCGACTTGTTAGGCGTAGCTCCATGTCGTATGGTATTCTGAATTCAAATTTAAAACAATACGATCGAAAAAGATGGTAAAATGTATCAGGTTTAAAACTGCATCAACAGTTTTTGTTCAATCTAGCAATCATATTTCGGTAGGGGCCATCGAAACCTAAACTCTAAGGTGGGCCAATAGATGTGTCCAGAAGTGTAGTATTGTCCCACTGCGGACCGAGGCATTTTCTCATGCAGAGAAGGCATGAGCAACGATCATCTACGTGCTGAATACGGATTGACGTATTTACCGTACGAATTAACTTAGGTGTATCTGTATTTGAATAAGTTACAATGGTAGGCTGCCCGGTTTCGAACCCGCATCCTCTTGCTTGAAGAGCTGACGCCTTAAGCTCTGGGCCATCACGCCACAGCATAAGTATTCTAAAACACGCTATAAGTTGCAAAGACATAAGAAATAGATCGTTCTAAACAAATACCGTCATTGTGTTAGTAGTAGGAATTTGTAGTACCCAGTATTAATGGCACGAACACTACGACCTTTAAAATCACATTCCTGAATGTTTGTTAGTATTACATGAAAGCCTAGTGCTTTGAATATTGTAAGGCTTGGATAGATCAATACTGTCTCTCGAGCACGTGGCGCACGCCAAAGCGGTTTCCATGACAACGATGCAACTAGAGTGAAGTACGCTGTACACATGCTGTTTGCTCCCACTCCCTGAGAGCAATATAAATTACAACTTATACAAATGCGTATCCCGAATGAAAACTATTCCTTTATATTCAGTTTTCAATTCTGCTGCAATTATTATAAATCATTTCTCATTGCAATCCTGTTATTTTTCGTAAGATATTTGCCAAGAAAGTGTCAACCTACCCCAGAACTACCTAGTCCTAAGCGCTGTCCTCGAATAATAATACAAATAATTTGTAACGCTTTATTTTCATATTATTTTGTAAAGAGACACGTATCAAAGTGACTACAGAATGCAAGCAAAGGTAGACTATAACTCGATATCGTTAGAGACGTTAGAAATGAATTTACTACAGCACTATGGCAATACTTGTTACGTTATTACGATCACAAAATTCCTGTATCACCCTTGAGATGTTCATGTGCTCCTAGTATTGTACCACTTATTTCAGCTGACTTCAAGCATTTGCAAACGAACTGGGTCCACGTGCTTTGGGCACCACGTGGGGTAGTCTGGATCAGGAAAAACATCTGGATGAGGAAAAACATCCATACTAATATTATACCTATAAATTCGAAAGTAACTCAGTCTGTCTGTCTGTCTGTCTGTATGTTACCTTTCACGCCTAAACCACTGAACGGATTATGATAAAATTTCGCAAGGAGATAGATAGAGGTATCCTTGGGGAGTACATAAGCTACTTTTTGTCTCAAAAATAACCATACAGAGGGTGATATAGGGGATGAAAGTTTGTATGGGAAACCCAGCATTTCTTAAGTTAGGGATATGAAAATTCAAATTTATGCTTTTGGTAGGAAATAAAGAGTTATGCGGTTCAGCGTTTTTGAAAAATCATGCTTTTTTTTTGATGGGAAATCATCAAATGACCGAGCTCTGGGCGGAGCGGGAGGGCGTGTCAGACTTTTACTGACTAAAACCCACCCGTGTTCCTTCTGTTGCCTGTGCCGGGGCCACGGTAACTCTTTCGAACATCCCGCAACCCTGGCTGGCATCGGCCTTAGCGGACCCCTTCAATAGTGCTGACATTTCTTTGAGGCGCGCGTGGAACACACCGCGCCGTCGACTAGGGCCTGGTCCTTACCGGACGGCGAGCTACCCATTGCTAGCCATCCGCAAGCCCGCGCCTAGGATGGCTGGGGGCCTCTTTTTAAGAGTTTTAAGGGATTGGAAATGTATTCATAGTTCGTATCTTGACTTCTTGAGGTAACATTTTAGTCTTTATTTTTAACCGACTTCAAAAAAAGGAGCAGGTTCTCAATTCGGTTGTATGTATTTTTTTAAACCGATTTGGAAAATTCTTTTCTTAATTTGAAAGGACCATACTTCCAAATTGGTCTCATTTTAAATCAAAATCCAGTTCTGATGATAGGATCCATGAGGAATTGATTGAGGGAACTCCTTAAATATTATAGGCATATACATAATATTAATATATATATATTCTCATCAACAAGTCGAGCATTTGCATTCAGAAAGTATCAACTGATGCAGAAGATCACAGATGTCCACGGGAACTCCTCAATGATAAGAATTTCACGGGTGGCGATAAGATATCTCTATTAAGATAGTCAAGGGGGAAGCGCTAAGGCAGCCCGCGAAATTCAAATTTTCTTATGATTTTTGCAATTCGCAGCGCAGTATCTGGGTATATATTTATTAAAGTATGATTCGCAACCGTAACAAATATGTATTTACAGAATTATATAATCATTGGAATCAGTACAATTCGTTAAGTTAGTATAATCCTGAAATGTTAAGATTTTATGAAATAGTCATACAATCTACTTGCTCTTAGAGAGTTGTATTGACGCCTTTAATAATTATAATTCTATAAATACATATGTTGTTACGGTCGCAACTCATATTTTAATCAATATGCAACCTAATACTGACCTGCAAATTGCAAAAAAAACGTAAGAAAATTTGAATTTAACGGGCTACCTCGGGGCTTTCGCATTAAACGACTATGACGAACTAAATTTAAATAAATGGTTCTAATGAAAATGGTGCCATCGAACTGATCTGATGATGAAGCCGGAAGGTAGGCACCGGAACTCCGTAATAAAATAATGTATCCTAGCCGTGTTTGGGCTTATTGGAATTGTCATGAGATGCACTCTGGCCATAAATTATTAAAATGGTAATATGCTTCAAATTACGCTACTTGAGGCATATGTTATGTGTGACCTTGATTGTCAGAAGACAGATTTCTTCAACGATCTGTCGTCGTGTGGTTGATTTAATAATTTGTTGGCGACGGCGTCCAAACCTGATAAAATTACGCCTTCCTAACTTTTGACACGACTTGGCGCGACATATGTTTACCTTTTTGAAAGTTTTTATTTGAAAGGAGTCCAGGGTCCTGAGGTGGTTGCATATAAATTTGGTCAAATTCTGATAAGTGGTTTTTGAGTTAGTGTTAATACTACGTATTTTTTTCATTTAGTGTATGTTGATGGTGTAATAATAACTTCCTGTCCCTGTTATTTACTTAGCAAGTAGTGGTATATGAATTTGGGCGGAGTAGGTACCTCAACATAAAAGTGGACAATAAAAATTTATTTATAAAAAAACAACCGATTTCCAAAAAAAAAAACACTACAAAGTGAAAAAATAACTTTTATTTCGGAAGTCGGTGGTAAAAAACGAAAACACGAAACCAAAGACACCGACTTCCGAAATTAAAGTTATTTTTCGCTTTGTAGTATTTTTTTGGTAGTCGTTTGTTTTTTTTTATAAATACGTTTTTGTTAGAATCGGTCCACTGGGTCATAAGATATTTCTTATTTATTATTGAGCGGCATAATTTTAACTCCTCCCGAAGCGTCTCTATGTCTGAATACGATAAACTCAAAAAACTACTATATAAATAAAAATGAAATGACCCAATTTGCTTAAATCCGACTATTCATTAATTTGGTATAATGGGTGCAATTTAAGAAATTTACAGTTCTCTAAACCTACCACTTTATAGTGTTCGTATTAATTTCCATTGCTTCTTGGTTGATATAATGGACCACGTACCACGGCCAAACTGACGCTATCGGGTTCGATATCGCTCTCCAAAAATACTAGGGACACAGAACGAATGGAAGCTGGAAACATGTTTTTGGTTTCATGGTGTAACGTTCATAAAAGTCCTTATTACAAAGCTAGTGGGATCAAAATTGCAATCAACACTTTCATGCAACTGCAACAGAACTCTGTTAGACGCCCTCGTACAATGAATGAGAATGAAACGACACAAACTGAAATTCCGTTAAGTTTGCACAATCTTGAAACAAGTATTTTGGATTAATTGGATTAGTTTGGAATTATAGGAATCAGTTTGGTCTGCATTAACATTCTTAGCGAAATCGAATGATAAGGATAAAGTTGATACGACGTGACTGACGTCATTGCTACGGAGCTACGCGGTCGTAACACTCGCAGCAGCTAAATAGATAGCTGTATGTACGTTCGTTTTTCCATCTGTGTATTATGAAAAAGTACCAAACTTCTAGGTGATCATCGTCAACAGCCACTGCAGTCCTCAGCTAGACATTGACCTCTCCAATATAACGCCATTTGACTTGATCCTCGGCTCCACTTATCTAACTCTTATCCTGTCACCTCGCGATAATCGTCACTTTACTTAATGATGATGAAGGCGTAATGGCACGATGGTTATCAAGTGTTATATAGATTTGCTGTAGCACTATTTGTAAAATATTCAGCACGATAGGTAAACGTATCATACGAAATTACTAATAAATTGAAGCTTGTCAATTAATATTATAACTCTTCGCCTTAATGGCCTGGTTTAATTGCTCATAAAAAATATCGCTCAAATTGGAGATCTATATAATAATGTATATAAGGAAAAAGAAAGAAAAATAGGTTTTAAGGACAATCTAATGTTACTAACCCTATTTATGAGTCTTCACTCGAAATAAGGATTTTGATTTGATTTGATTAACACATCGGCAAACATATCTGTGCTACGAGTGACGGCGCTGCTCGTTATTAAAAACAAAAAGCTGAACATAAAACGAACTTAGGTCTCATACAAAATGGTAGTTCCAAATTCTCCCACTCCGCAAACAAGTCAATGGGGACTGTGTTGGTGTATGTATGTGTCAGGGAGTGTATGAGGGTGTATTATTCATTCATGTCGGTAAGTTTTGCATGTGTGCATCTGCACTAATACCAGTCACTGACTTGGTTCAATCGATCTGTGACGTCACGACATGTCCTATACCCCAGATAATCGAACCATTGCTTCCGTGCTTGTGGAATCCTAGTAACATTGGAAACATTTTTTTTTTGACATGCCTAGTTTTGAACTACAAACGTGGCCCGTGATTTAGGTAGGTACTCGTATGTATGTAATTTGCACGATACCTTGGGACATTTTCATTCGGACTACTTATAAAATAAAATTATTTATTTGAAACTAGCGACTCGCCCATGCTTCGCACGACTTTTACGGCTGGACAAAACATGGAGATTTAGATATTTGTTGTGTTAGTTTAATAGAAAAATGTATTACATTATTTATTACATTAATTAATTTATTTATAAACTTAGTTCAGATATGAATTAAAAAGATAAAACAAAAGACTTTACTGAAAACAAGTTTGTTGTAAGACTACTATTTTAAATTAAAGTAGTAACGAATTTTACTGAATTTTCTTCTGAACATTCTTATGAGTAGGATTACAAACAGCCAGATGAGACTACTTGTAAAAACCGAATACATAATGTTTTTGAAGAAGGATAATGGTGTAGCGTGCATTATAATCAGGTGGTGCCATCTAACCGGCCGGATGAGAGATGCAACTGCACTATCTAGCGTACAGTATCGGAACTTGCTCGTTATGAAGCTGTCTATGCAGTTCGCTTCACATCCGTGGGGTGGAAAACCTAATGGAAGCTAATTTCCATTAAAACACCGCTAAAATAACGTTATTTAGCGGTGTTTTAGTGTCAGGGCTATCTCTTTACTTTTTGCTTCTTTTAAGTGTAACATTGCACAATACAATTACATAGTTTCGCTGATATTCAACGTTTTGTATCAGGAAAAGAAGCAAGAGAAACATAATTTCAGGTTTTCAGTCACAATCCTCGGTAGTATAGTGGTTAGTATTCCCGCCTGTCACGCGGGCGACCAGGGTTCGATCCCCTGCCGGGGAGGTAAATTTTTAGATTTTTAAATTTTTGGTTAGAAAAAAAAGGAACGGAGAAGAAGGGTGTCTTAGTAAGAGTGCACTTTTTAAAATTGGTATTTTTTTTTTTCATGCAAGTGGCAACTCTGGAATTTGACAGCTGTCACGTCTGTTTATTCCGTTTATTAAAAATGGAGCGCTTTTCGAAAGAACAATGCGTTATATTTGTGAAAACTCATTACAACGGTGAACGGCATTCGTTACAGGAATATGATAACGGACTTCTTGTGGCCTCAACTGGACGGCATGAATCTGGACAACATGTGGTTTCAGCAGGACGGCGCAACCTGCCACACCGCGCATGAAACAATCTACTTATTGCAGCAACGATTTCCAGAACACATTATCTCACGAAATTCTGATGTCAACTGGCCACCAAGATCGTGCGATTTAACGCCGTGCGATTTTTTTCATTGGGGTTTTGTGAAATCTCGGGTTTATGCGAATAAACCCAAAACAATTCCTGAGCTCAAATCGGAAATCCAACGCGTCATCGGTGAGATACAGCCACATCTCTGTGCAAAAGTCATGGAAAATTTCATGAAAAGAGTAATGGCCTGTCATCGGAGCCATGGGGGTCATTTGCCGGATATTTTATTCCATACTTAATCGGAACATGTCTTCTTTACAATACAATAAAAATATTACAACTCTGTCATAAAATACTTGTTTTTATTTTAAAATGAAAAAGTGCACTCTTACTGAGACACCCTTTATTATTACGAAATACGCGCTTTGACGTGGAGTTGTAGACACCAGCCCATATTACGTATTACCTATTATTATTTTGGTCCTGCTGCGCACTCCACTGGTTATGGGAGTAGGTAATAGAGAATAAAATGTACACTCGTCCTTCTAAACCAGTAGACAATGTTCTGTAGTGATTCAAACAGTCATAAAACTTATCTGTGTCTATGTATGGATCATAATGACAAAAAGTGGTCTACCACTCTTAAATTGTAATTTGTTTGCACATCATTAGACTATTAAATCAAACATTCGTCAGCTATCAATCAATCTGCCTAGCCTTTTCTCAACATGTTGGGGTCGGCTTCCAGTCTAACCGGATGCAGTTGAAAACCAGTATTTTACATGGAGCGACTGCCTATCTGACCTCCACAACCCAGTTACTGCGTAACATGATACCTCGGGAATTCAACAGTGAACGTACTTATTTGCATTGTGCGAACCACAAAAAATGCTACTCGTAAAAAAGTGATGTTGTGCCTAAGTGGGTGCGATGCCAACGAATGTTGATACATTCAAAACAGTGTTACCAAAGATCACAAAATCACTGGCATTCTTGATATTACATATTTAGACAAGCGGAAAAATAAAATTCGACGTGTAAGTAGGATATGTAGAATAATAATAATTTATTGGTTCATTGTTACAAAATAAATTTATAAAAATAAATATAATGTTTGTTTACTGTAAGTAGAATATTTTATAAAGTTACTTGAACAGTGGTCCCAAACAAGGCAGCGCCTGTATCTTGGGGGCCTGAGTTGCATTACCTTAATTCGAGACATGTTTGCGTTAACTTAAATTTTATTTAAGGATGTTTGACAGAATACTTAATCAAGGGTGGAGTAGAGATCTATCAAGATAAAATTAAAATAAATTGAAATAATAAATTGAACAAAGTAAAATAATTCTAAATAAAGTGATAGTGTGATTGTGAGTATGTGTGTGTGTGTTTGTGTAGTGAGTTGTAAGAGTGTGGGATTTTGTGTCAAGAAACTGAGTGACTGTGTGGATGACTTGCTTGAACCTTTTGGTGTTGACTCACTATTTCCTCAGTTTCATTGTATGACTGGGAGAGAAGCAAACTTTTTGTCATTCTTTTATACGAATGAGACCTTTCATATTGCAGCGCTTGATTATTTTATTATAAATATGGGTGTGTGAGTAAGAGGAGCACCGTCTGGCTAGAAGACTATTTGCATTAGGAAGAGGGATATGTAAGATACGTTTTTAGAGCAGCCTTTGGTAGTCAGGTCTGTTATGAATAGATTTGTGTTCCTGCATTGCAGCACTAAGTATATATATAACTTCTTATTTACGCAAAAGTTATCAAAATACGGCAACGCTTTTTGCACGTTTTTAGTGATTTTCAATTTGTTTAACAATTATCTACTAGGTTTATCCTCAATCCAATTTTTTTTGACTGACTGGTGAAACTTTTGAGCTAGTAGACGTTTTTTTTCGTGGCTACTACTTTAGTTTTCTGTAAAATACATCTGTCGGGAACCTAAAGGACTTTCTAAGCATCACTTTGATTGTGGCTCTTTGAGCTCTTTCGGTTTCAATAAATTTACTTTTCCCGGCTCCGCCCCAGACGGCGATTTCATACTAGAGTACTGATTGACCGAGACCTTGGTATATTGTTTGAAACTTTTTAATGGGTATGCTGTCTCCTAGTTTTTTTATAACATAGATTAGTGTTCTGACACGGCCCGCTAGCAAGTGTATGTGAGGTTTAAATGATAAATGATCTACAGGGTGGCCGAAAATTTTAAAATTTATAAAAATCTAAAAAGGTGATTTCATGGTTCCTAAGTAGGCCTCAAGAATGTGCCAAACTCTCAGCTTTCATAATCATTAAAAAAGTAGTACTTAATGCGGTACTTTGGCTAAAATTGGCCTTCAAGGACAGCGAGGTGGAAAATTATTAAAATTAGACATCTGATTTTAAAAAAAAATGTTTGGCCATTTTCTGAACCATGTAGTTACCTGAGACACCGAACGTAAATTTTTCACTTTAGACCAACATTTTCATAACTTTCATCACAGTTACGAAGCTGATTGTTTTAATGCATAAAAATACTACTCATGAAGATTCAGTTACAAAAAAAAACTCGACAGTCTTCTACTTTTCTTTTTAGGATTTTTTTAAGTTGGTCAGGTCGAAAATTCTCAAAAATTCAGAAAAAAATTCATATCTCGAAAACTATGAAAAGTCGCGGAACACACATGAGGGTGATTCGGATACGCCACGATATATATATTATTTTCTATTTTTGGTTTTAAGTAGTTGTCGTAAAAGTATGTTGTATGTTCCAGGGTTCTTCAAAAATTAACTCCTAACAGGGTGGAAAAGGGTAATAAAGTGTAAGTGATGGATTTTACTGCTTGCTTTAATTAACTCAAAAATGGGTATAAGTAATGTTCAAGTTATAAAATGGAATGGAACCAAAGGCTTCAAAAAAAAAAAAAAAAAACAAGCCCTAGGTGTCCTGATGAAAAAGTAGGACACAGTGAAAATCTTATTCCTTTGATCTATAAACTCAAAAATTGGCCTGAATACTTACTTACCTAAATAAATTATAAAGATCGTAAACATTACTTTTCTAAAAAAAACCTTTCAAATGGGTTGGAGAGGGCATTACATTTTTTAGAGAAAAGTACGAAATCCACGCGGACGAAGTCGCGGGAAAAGTGCTAGTACAAATTAATTTTATAAAAATAACTAATAAAATACGCCACCTTAAATACTAAACGCCAATGATTGCCTTAATCTTAAGTTGATTTCTTTAAGCTACGCTGTCGTAGCTAGTTGCTACGCGCTACGACGTCGTAGCAAAGTGCTACGCGCAGAATGCCTAACTAACCATCGCTTTATACATATAAACTATACAAACCTGCCTCAGTTATCCTATAATGATTTCCTGTGTACTAGAGTGCGCAAATTAATATTGGTTTTTATGAATTTACGGAACGTAGCTGACTACTAATTAATTAAACAGGTTAATTTAGCTTTGTGTCAATCCATTCTTACCTATTGCATAACTTCTTGGAGTGGTACTGTAAAAACAATTTTACTCCTTCTAGAGCGCGCTCAAAGAGCAATTTTAAAGGTTAGTGAATTTATATATTAATAAACGAAATATAAATAAAGAAATTCAGAATGTTAATTATTTATAATGAATGTTTTTTGGTAATTATGCGAATTTAATATTGAAATTAGTTGCTACTAAGAAAGACAAATATAGATGAAACTGAAAGCATCAAAATTCGATACCTAATCATCAACATTAAATCAGATTCACTTTATTGAATGTATGCGAATTTCCACAGCAAGTGAGCCCAAAGAAGTATCCAATAGTACTAACAATTCGTAAGCATGTACTGTGCGATTTTCCAACTAAAGTAAGACTGTAAGGTCTTATATGGCTTCCTTTCTCATCCGTTGTTTTTCCGAATGATATCATAGTGTACTTGTGCCATGTAATGTTTTGATTTTTCTTCATTATTTTTTAATTAACAAAAAGAGATGTGGGAGGATGTTCACAACGTGACGCGGTACGCCCAAATATGTTTCAGCCTTGTAAAATACTTGTGTAACATGAATACACAAGTATTTGTTTGCATAAAATGTTGTGAATATCGAATTATATTTAGTAGGCATAATATGTAACTTATAATTTTTAGGGTTCCCAACTAACATGGTAAAATAAGGTTTGTATAAACATTTCAGGCAAAAATAAAATGATTTCTCTAACTAGCAGTTTTTAAGACACAGCACAAACACTTTACAAACAAAATCATTTAAGCGGGTCAAAACAAAATTAATAAATTTTGAAATAGAAAATATATCCTTCCAAGGTACCGGTCTGACTTGCACTTGGACGGTTTTTCTTTTTATGAAACAGCAAAGCGAGCTTGGCCGCACGGCCGAGCCCGCTGAGCCGTCTGACATCCCAACTGTATCCGCGTTTGAACATAGGTGCATACACACGACGTACAGCTATGCAACAAAACACAAGTGTAGTGGGGGAAGTAGGCCCTCTACATACGATCCGATCCTCTCCGACAAAAGTTCATTAAAGTTATCGTGTACTTATAGAAGGATTTTAAAAATTGTTTAGCCCTAATTTCTAAAGGGACCAGATCATCAGTGAGTTCTTAGTGTATTAGAAAGTATGTGTCGGGTTTTCGTGGAATGTTTAAAGAGCAGCAATTGACTGAAAACTTGGTTATGATTCGATTAGTATTAAAACGCAAATCAAGCAAATTAGAGTACATCTCGAGAAACGATATTATTATTTTCGTTAATCTCCCCGTGTGAATCTTGGGAGTAACGTAACAATAGATACATAATAATTGCGTTTCATTAAGTTCTGGCAGGTTAAATATGTTAATTTTTAGAGGAACATTGATCTGTGCGGCTACGGCCGCGACTTTTTTATAGCCGTGACGTCATTCACAGTCTGCGTGCAAATGTCCTACGTTCAGTTACAAGTATCTGCCTATAATTAATGACGCCCTGGTAGCCGAGCGACTGTCTGAGCACCGAAATGGGGTGCAGTCTAGGTTCCGTGTTTGACATAATATCCATATCAGTAGTTGGAAGCGAAATGTTTGGGATGGGTCCGGGTATACGAATGTTGCAATCCTTGTCTCACAAGCATAATTAACGACTAGAAGGGAAAGAGAACAAAAATGAAGCGTGTATAATATAGATACACACATATACATACACAGGGTTTAAGGGCACTCTAAGCGACTTTGTCATTGGTATACTGCCAGGCACTTGAGCAGTACAAAATTTGTAAGAAATATTTAAAAGCTTCTACTTTAGAATTATTTTCTCGTAAACGAATTTTAAGTGACGGTTCTTTATTCAGTACCGACTTAAGAATATGATACAGTTTTAATTTTTTTGATAAGTTTTTAAAGTGGTGGATTTTACTAGTATGACTTTAGCAGTGCATGACGTTCTGCTATATTCTCTGCATACTTCATTTGTGAGGCCCGTAACAACAGACTGTGTCTAAGTGTGTGGAGAACGGAAAGAGTAGCTTGAGCTATTTAAAGTTTAGTTATAATATTTGAATGACGTAGTCATCACTTACCATAAACAAAAATAGCCTATACAATGTATTAAAAAAAACCCGTCCATAAAAATAATTTTCTAGAACTTTAGGAATCAGGGACTTTTAACATCGATTTATTGTATAACACAAGCTTCCTGTTATGCATAAAAAAACAACAATAATAAAAAACTACAGTAGGTACCAGCCAGAACTAGTTACCTACTTAATCTGTACAAATAAAAATTAAATCCTGGTCGTTGGTGAGCGCGTATGAACTATTGTTTGAACAGGCCAAAGTCTTTCGGGTCAGCTAGTTAATAATAAAATAATCAAATATTTTATTTCATTTATTTAAGACAAAATAACACATTTTTTTCGCGAAATAACATTATTCTTGCCACAATTATTACAAGCTAATAATTAATTAGTAATTATTAAACAAATTGATACCGTACGTCAATATGCTGTGTTGTAGCCATGTCATAAAACTGTCAAATAATGACAATTGCGATTTGAGTATTTATGGACAATTTAAATTGGTAGTCAATTTGCTTTACGATTAATTTCCCTGATTTTACAAAGGTATTTATCCTTTGTAAAATAACAGTGTTAACGATATATAATAAAAAATATAATAATAAAAGAGATAAATACATGGTACTTTATTTCGGTCCATTGAACTAAATCTTGAACAGAACAATATCCACGAAATCTTATGCAATAACTACACCTTCCCACATGTAACATGATGCCAATTACGTTCGTACAAGTAGGTACAGTCAACTACAAAGATATGTATACCCCCTTAAGTTACAAATACATGTACCCATTGAAAGAAGTGTACATACTTCGTTACAAATAATTATACACATGTAATATGACGATTATATGAGTTCACTCAATGTGCTAAAATGTATATAGCAAGATAGACACTGTAATTTGTACGCTCTGAAACGAATTAATGTGTTCGTCTTTGGTTACAATGATATACACAAACACGAAAAGAAACAGTTGTGTAATAACAGTATAAAAACATACATACATAAACTCACGCCTTCTTCCCATGGGGGTAGGCAGAAACTTCAGAAAGCTACCTGCTACAATCCTTACATACTCCTTTTGCCTCGTTTACATTCATACATCTGGTCATACACGTACGCCGGTTGCGAGTACTACGCGCCTGACCTTTGTGAAGAACATCACCAATAAGATCACTGTATATATTCCTAGGGCGTCCCCTCCCGGCGTAGTATAAAAACATTTTAATGTTAATTATAAAATAAATCATATATCAAATCAAAGTACAGAAGTTAAGACTTTAATAATTATTTATCTTTATAATATACAGGGTGACTTGTAATGTGACGTATTCCTTCCAGGTCGTGGTTGTGTGACCCATTTGTAACAATTAAGCACCCCATAAAGCCTAGGCGAAAATTCGGGAAACCCAATTTTTATGTATTTTTGGAAATTGCCCAGAATTTGTCATTAAAAATCACATTTCTCTTAACCCTCAAATTGAATGGCCCTCATTGCTATTCCACTGGGTACCTACTGAGATACTTACTACTGGGTACTTACTGAGTGATACTTTAACAAACCTTTCGACGTAAGCAAATTTTCTAAAACATCAATTTGTTAAAACTTAAAGGACGAAGTTTATTAACTATTTTCAAAAATCATCTACCTACATGAACTTTGACACCAGTTATCTCAAACATTTACTCGACATTAAGCGTAGAAATTACGGCGAAGGCATTTTCATTTAATCAGCTATCTAACGAGTTACAAAAATTAAACAAATATTTAGATGTGCCGATGAAACAGTTGATAATGCTGGCAAAGATGGAATTTGCAAATTATTGTAATAAAGGGTTTTCCAATAGGGACGGGTCGATGTTGACAGTCTGTGGCAGCCATACTATTTTGATGGGATCTGTAAAATCTGTTGTATATTATGCAGTCAGTGATGCCAAATCGCCATGGCAAGTTACACGGTTGAGCAGCATGTGCAAATGATAAAACTTTATTATCAAAATGAGTGTTCGTTAGTGCAAACGTTGCGCGCATTGCGCCCATTTTACGGCAGACGCGGTGGCCCTTCAAAGTCCACTCTCCAACGATTGGTGACTAAATTTGAGACGACCGGTTCGGTAAACAACCAACCAACACCTTTACGTCAAAGGAACGCCAGATAGGCCGAGAACATCGCCGCTGTATGTGAGAGTGTTCAGGAGACTCCGAGGCAGTCGATTTCTCGCCGTGCTCAAGAACTCGGCCTTTCGCAGATCTCAACGACACAATCGACATTCTGCATGAACGGTTTGAGGGTAGAGTTATCTCTCGCAGAGGTGACGTGAATTGGCCACCAAGATCGTGGGATTTGACTCCGCTAGACTTTTTCTTGTGGGGTTTTCTGAAGTCGCAGGTCTATGCCAATAAACCACATTCGACCGTTGCCCTGAAAGCCAACATAACGCAGGCCATCGCTCGGATTCAGCCGGATCTATGCAGCAGAGTCATTAAAAATTGGACCTCTCGGATTCGTGCCACCATACGAAGCCGCGGCGGACATTTGAACGATGTCATATTCCATCCATAATGGCATAAATGGGCCTTTTAAATAAAAAATAAATTTCGTTAATATCTCACACACATCTTGTTTTATTCAATTTTAACATCGACCCGTCCTTGTTGAAAGACCCTTTATTTAAAAATTGTGTAATAATCGAATTAATTTACTGGTTTATGCCATCCTACTACTTTCTAACCTCCCAGCAATCCATCACACGTTAGGAACCCAGGTCGTCATGACCAGGTCTTAAGTCGCGGAGCGGCTTTAAGTTTTTAACATGACTCACTGTCTACTCGCTGGTCAACGTTCACTTATCGCTTATTTTGCGTGTATTTAAGCATACAGCACACGTATATTGCGTACTCTAAAAAGTTTGAAATTTGTCGACTTTTGAAAAAAATCCTTTAGTTATCATGACATTGTCCTTAGGTTCAGAAAATTTCCAACAAAGGCGCAGGTAGGAGCGACGAAGCGACTCTAGTGGATAAAATTCTGTGAAAACTTCATGGAAATTGTTCTACCAGAATCGAGTCGTACTGTCGCGTCGCGCCTTTCTGCGGAAATCGTAATGCGTCAGAAAATATTATTATTATGTAATAGGTATTATTATTATGTCGACAGTGATGCGGAGGAATTTTTCGACGCCATATTTTAGTTTGTGAATAGTTTTAGTTAAGTTAGGATATAATTTTGTTATTTTATTAATTAATTAGGTATAAGTTGTTATTTATGTACATTCCCCTTTACTAATAAGATAATATAATAAACTTATTATTATTATAAATTCCTTAAAAAATTTACTGAAGGCCCTTTGATGCTAATTTTTTTGAAAGCTAGGTAGGAAGCATTGACAAAACTTCGTACGTAAAAAAAAAATGAGGGGACCATAGTCGATAATGCCGAAAAAGATAGAATTGGCCTTTGTTGAAATAATGTCCATTCCGGAAGTCAACCGGTACCACGCAGCGTTTGTCGCTCGGGTACTAGGTTAGTATTGATCACTGGAGATATTATTTCGCAGGTTCTACAAAATATTACATAGGTTTGTACATAAGCATATTTTAAATGCCAAAATTAAATATTAGACGAGCTTGTAGTAGGTTCTACTAACTGCTGGTAACAGGAACAACGAAAACTACCTACGTACATCTATTATTCCACTATTCGTGTAGTGCAAGAACGAAATGTCGTTCTTGCACTACACGAATTATGGGATAATAAATATTAGTAGGTGGTTCGAGTGTCTTCAAGAAAGACCTAGTAAAGTCATGAAAATGTAAGGTTGTGGAGATAACATTATTCGAATTGCGAATAGGAAAATGGCAAAAAATTTAAAATGTACTCAGTCCCGCATGGTATTTTCACTGAATCTTATTATAATTAACTGTCCAAGGTAAAGCCCTAGTTTCACCTTCTTTTTAGTTTAATCTTCTGTTAAAACGTTAACGGGACATTAAGAGTAGCGAGTGTTCACCACGCGCTAATCGTCTTAATCAAGCGTTAAATTGAATTGCTGCCCTCGAGGTCCGTTAACTTACTAACCGACATTTAGTCAGTTGTCAAAATCATCGAAATAAAAAATGCGAGTCTATACTATACGGCTAGCTAAAATGATGCATTGTCTGTGAACATTGACATGTGACATTGCGAATTTTTATCTTGGTTGCTTTGACAACTGACCGATATAAGAGTGAATGATTGATACATCCTAATGCCAGGTTTCTTAATGTAGTGTTGTTTTCTTGTGGTAAAGGGAGTCTCAGTAAGAGTGCACATTTTCATTTTAAAATAAAAACAAGTATTTTACGACAGAGTTGTAATATTTTTATTGTATTGTAAAGAAGACATGTTCCGATTAAGTATGGAATAAAATATCCGGCAAATGACCCCCATGGCTCCGATGACAGGCCATTACTCTTTTCATGAAATTTTCCATGACTTTTGCACAGAGATGTGGCTGTATCTCACCGATGACGCGTTGGATTTCTGATTTGAGCTCAGGAATTGTTTCGGGTCTATTCGCATAAACCCGAGATTTCACAAAACCCCGAAGAAAAATATCGCACAGCGTTAAATCGCACGATCTTGGTGGCCAGTTGACATCAGAATTTCGTGAGATAATGTGTTCTGGAAATCTTGCTGCAATAAGTGGATTGTTTCATGCGCGGTGTGGCAGGTTGCGCCGTCCTGCTGAAACCACATATTGTCCAGATTCATGCCGTCCAGTTGAGGCCACAAGAAGTCCGTTATCATATTCCTGTAACGAATGCCGTTCACCGTTGTAATGAGTTTTCACAATTATAACGCGTTGTTCTTTCGAAAAGCGCTCGATTTTTAATAATCGGAATAAACAGAGGTGACAGCTGTCAAATTTCAGAGTTGCCACTTGCATGAAAAAAAATATTCCAATTTTAAAAAGTGCACTCTTACTGAGACACCCTTTAGAACCTAAATACAATTAACATCGATGTTTATTTTAAAGGTTGATTTACTAATGACCAATTATGAACAGTTTGGCGAAATTAGCTCTAAAGGGCTTACCCCTAATTCTTTAAGAAATAAGCCTTGCTTGTTGTATCAGTTTCGTTCCATGGAACAAAACGTGTTACTTCGCATCTGCACTAGGAGATCATGAAATAGAGAAGGTTGCAACGGCAAAATGTTCAGAACAATCTCGCGCCAAAACCTTGTAAGGTGGAACCTGCACTGATACTGATAGTTAGAGGCCGACCGCATAACTGAGACGTTGCCTGAGGTAGCCGTGCGGTGCGGAAGGGGTGATAGTTATCACCAGCTGACGAATCACTGAGCTCTTGCATCACGTCACCCACTCCTCCCTCACCGCGCTGCTACCTCAGGCAACGTCTCAGTTATGCAGTCGACCTATAGTTCGACCATGCGCATGCGTATACTGTGCTTTCGATTTTAAAGAATTTATTTATAAACTTAGTTCAGATACGAATTATTAAGATAAAACAAAAGACTTTACTGAAAACAAGTTTGTTGTAAGACCACTAATTTAAATTAATCCAGTAACGAATTTCACTGAATTTTCTTCTGAAAATTCTTAGGATTACAAACAGCCAGATGAGACTACTTGTAAAAACCGAATACATAATGTTTTTGAGGAAGGATAATGGTGTAGCGTGCATTATAATCAGGTGGTGCCATCTAACCGGCCGGATGAGAGATGCAACTGCACTATCTAGCGTACAGTATTGGAACTTGCTCGTTATGAAGCTGTCTATGCAGTTCGCTTCACATCCGTGGGGTGGAAACTAAATGGAAGCCAATTTCCATTAAAACACCGCTAAAATAACGTTTTTTAGCGGTGTTTTAGTGTCTGGGCTATCTCTTTACTTTTTGCTTCTTTTAAGTGT
This sequence comes from Fissipunctia ypsillon, assembly GCA_947568875.1. Taxonomy (NCBI): domain Eukaryota; kingdom Metazoa; phylum Arthropoda; class Insecta; order Lepidoptera; family Noctuidae; genus Fissipunctia; species Fissipunctia ypsillon. Next base: position 31,075,620 of record OX387643.1, read on the forward strand.
AACATTGCACAATACAATTACATAGTTTCGCTGATATTCAACGTTTTGTATCAGGAAAAGAAGCAAAAGAACCTTAATTTCAAGTTTTCAGTCACAATCCTCGGTAGTATAGTGGTTAGTATTCCCGCCTGTCACGCGGGCGACCAGGGTTCGATCCCCTGCCGGGGAGGTAATTTTTTAGATTTTTCAATTTTTGGTTAGAAATATTATTACAAAATACGCGCTTTGACTCAGTATGTCCGAACGGCAGAATACCACAAAGATACAAGATAAAAACTTGGATCTCAATGTTATTTCATAATTGACTATAAAATTGACAGCTCAGTCTAAACTATATGACATTATTCATTGCAAACATAATGACGTACGTCAGTTAGATGTTAGAAAAAAAAATTTTTTTCTTTGTGATAAATACAAAAATAAACGTTAGATATTGTTGGTGGAGAGTTATTTTTTGTCAAGCTGGAGAGAGAATTTCATATACCAAGTGGCTGGGATGGAAGATATAGGCTAGCGTGTATGTGAGAACGTGTGCCTCCCCTCCGCTACCCGCGCGTAGTCTAAATTCAAGTGAAATAGACGATGATATAATGAAAACGATTGCTTAAAATTTCATGAACAGACCTTTGGACGAATAGATATTATGAAAAGCTTCTGGATATTTATATTCAAAATAAAATTATTTGATTTTTTGAATAACTTATCTATCCCCGTACGGTAACAATTTTGCCATTTTCATACTTCCGGAGTTATTTATTTACGCCCAAAGATGCGTTAAAATTAGTGTTTACATATGGAAGTTTCGACGCTCACAACTTTCAAACAAATTTTCTTTTTATTGTTTCGTTCAGGGCTGGATACTAACAAGACAAGTGGATATAATTTTTAATTTTCAATGTAGTGTACATTGAAAATTCAAAGAATGGAGTTAGTATGATAGAATGACTGACTAGCGTAACCCTAAAGCATTAACGTAGTTTCAGTGGCCAAGAAATCGTCATCGATTTAAAAAAAAATTAACAACAAGGTATTAAAACTGAATGTAACACTACGCGATATAGAATCTTTTTCTTACGATGTTATAAATCGGCACCAGGCTGAATGCCTTCTTACTCAACAGCATATAAATAATTATAACTAGTAAGTAGAACTATGTTGGCTAAAATCTGCACATGCGCAAACAAACAGATCGATCAATGCTTTGGCAAACGCTAGGTGAGGCAGCGGGCGACGATTGATATTTCGCTCCAAGTAAAATAATATTTACGACCGCAAGATTAACAAACCAGGTTAGTGGTAGTTAGTAAAATATACAAAATAATATGAAACAATCGTTGTCCAAATAGATTATAGCGTTTTGTGTGTTGTGTGCATATAGATACATACGTTTAAGTAGTAGCTATCTATGCATGTATTTTACAGTCCACTATTTTCGAATCAGTTGCGAATAAATCTGCATAATAACTACCTACACGCTGTTTTCTTAAAAAAATCAAGGCAAACAAAAATCAATCTTATACATTGATCATTTAGTCTGTATTCGAACCGGAGCGTATTAATGAGTGTCGAGCTCGGCCGACCCGCGAGAACAAAATATATTATTACCTGAGTGCGATAAACGTTCGTTGAGTGACACGTTTTGCTTATTGCTAATGTGCAAGTTATAACACATTTTTAAATAACGAGTTATTACAGTGAAATTGATTGACTATAAACTGTTACTTGTTTACAAGGTGTATGTGACTTTTGGTGCAAATCATAATAACAGTAAGTACATTGAGTGACCGACTCAGTGTGAGCGTGGTTCAAAGGAGGCTCAAGTCGATGGGCAACATTTGTTAGCAACAGAGTGTCCACTATATTAAATACTAGCTTCCGCCCGCGCCTTCGTCCGCGTGAAATCTATTGTTCCCCCGATTGTCGCATCGCATCACCTGCCCGCGCTGCGCTGTTACTTCGTTTTACTCGTTTTTTCGTTTTCGGTACTTCGTTTTCGCTCAGCGCTCGCTCTTAACTTTTTTCTTTTTGCTCGGCTTCTAAGGGTCCTATTGTAATGTTACATAACCTTCCTCAAGAATTGGGCTTTATAATGCAAAAATAATTTTTCAAATCCGACTGGTTATAATACAGTGTGTAGGTAACTAATAGACTAAGCGCATTTTTCTGACTTTAAGCATTTTTATACCCGTCGTAATTTCTAAACGCAAGGTCTGATTTGAATAATTTAAAAATAAATTTACATGTTAAGTACATGTAAATCAACCTTGATTAAGACATGGTTAGCTCACTATGTATTTGGATAAGGATTAATACCATGTTTATGAAAACACCTTTGCACGTAATGCATTATTTTATAACAAATTTGATTACCATTAAAAAAGTTATAGGCTATCCAACACTAAAAGAATTTTTCAATTCGAACCAGTAAATCCTGAGATTAGCGCGTTCAACCATACAAATAAACAAACTCTTCAGCTTTATAATATTAGTATAGATTATGGAATACCACCAGTGGGGTCATGTTTCATCAGACACTAACCTGCGGACTGTGCTTCGCGTGGTCTGCAGCCCAAGGAGTTGAGTGAGCATACATTATGGTGGAGAGGACCGCAGTGGTTGTCAGAACTTACAGTGTGCACAGAGAGTAAACTGATTGAAGACATACACGAAGAGAAACGATTCCAGTCTTTAAGGCGGGATAGACCCTGCGAAGTAGGTATTTGACGCTACCAACCTACCCACGGAGCGAGCCGTGCGCTTACGTCGCCAGCGTGAACTTCATGAACCCAAAATGTGTCACAGTGTAGGTAAGCGTGTCGTGTAGGCAGTAGGTCAACTCATTGGAACGAAGTTCTTTAACGCGGCTTGGAGAAATCGTCACTAACGAAAAAGCACGTTCATACTTTCTTTGAAATTCACTCTCTCTCTCTCTCTATCAAGAGAGAAAATTTTCAAATTTTCCTTCATGGGTGTCGTTTTCAAGGTACTGAAAACGATAGTAAAGTCAAAATGAAAATCCAAGATGGCGGCCGTGAACATTTTCAAATTTTTCATCATGGGTGTCGTTTTTATGGTTTTCGAGGGTGCTAAAGCCGATAGTAAAGTCAAAATGAAAATTCAAGATGGCGGCTGTGAAAATTTTCAAGTTTTTCATCATGGGTATCGTTTTCATGGTTTTCACGGGTGCTAAAGCCGATAATAAAGTCAAAATGAAAATCCAAGATAACTGCTGCGAAAATTTTCAAATCTTTCGTCATGGGTGTGTTTTCAAGGTTTTTGAGGGTGCTGAAACCGATAGTAAAGTCAAAATGAAAATCCAAGATGGCGGCTGCGAAAATTTTAAAATTTTTCGTCTTGGGTATCGTTTTCAAGGTTTTTGAGGGTGCTGAAACCGATAGTAAAGTAAAAATGAAAATCCAAGATGGCAGCAGTGAAAATTTTCAAATTTATCATCATGGGTGTCGTTTTCATGGTTTTCGAGGGTGCTAAAGCCGATAATATAGTCAAAATAAAAATCCACGATGGTGGCTGCGAAAAATTTCAAAATTTTTGTCATGGGTGTCGTTTTCAAGGTTTTCAAGCGTGCTGAAACCGATAGTAAAGTCAAAACGAAAGTCCAAGATGGCGGCCGTGAACATTTTCAAATTTTTCAACATGGGTGTCGTTTTCATGGTTTTCGAGGGTGCTACAGTCGATAGTAAAGTCAAAATGAAAATCCAAGACGGCAGCTGTGTTTTAAAAACTTTCTCAGCCACCGTCTTGGATTTTCATTTTGACTTTACTATCGGCTTCAGCACCCTCGAAAACCATGAAAACGACACCCATGATGAAAAATTTCAAAATTTTCGCAGCCTCCATCTTGAATTTTCATTTTGTCTTTACAATCGACTTCAGTACCCTCGGAAACCATGAAAACGACACCCATGACAAAATTTTTGAAATTTTTCGCAGCTACCATCTTGGATTTTCATTTTTACTTTACTATCGGTTTCAGCACCCTCAAAAACCTTGAAAACACACCCATGACGAAAGATTTGAAAATTTTCGCAGCAGTTATCTTGGATTTTCATTTTGACTTTATTATCGGCTTTAGCACCCGTGAAAACCATGAAAACGTACCCATGATGAAAAACTTGAAAATTTTCACAGCCGCTATCTTGAATTTTCATTTTGACTTTACTATCGGCTTTAGCACCCTCGAAAACCATAAAAACGACACCCATGATGAAAAATTTGAAAATGTTCACGGCCGCCATCTTGGATTTTCATTTTGACTTTACTATCGTTTTCAGTACCTTGAAAACGACACCCATGAAGGAAAATTTGAAAATTTTCTCTCTTGATAGAGAGAGAGAGAGAGTGAATTTCAAAGAAAGTATGAACGTGCTTTTTCGTTAGTGACGATTTCTCCAAGCCGCGTTAAAGAACTTCGTTCCAATGAGTTGACCTACTGCCTACACGACACGCTTACCTACACTGTGACACATTTTGGGTTCATGAAGTTCACGCTGGCGACGTAAGCGCACGGCTCGCTCCGTGGGTAGGTTGGTAGCGTCAAATACCTACTTCGCAGGGTCTATCCCGCCTTAAAGACTGGAATCGTTTCTCATCGTGTATGTCTTCAATCAGTTTACTCTCTTGCGCCATCCCATCTTCCTATTACGGTGGGCTCTGCTGGGGTCGCTGCTGCAGGTACGGAAAACCTCAAACGGCGAAAATATTGAAATCTTTTTAGGAGTTATATGTTCGAGCCTTTTGGGGTTGAAACACTAGGGCCATGGGGTCCGAGTGCCCACTTGGTTTTCTGAGACATCGCCAAGCGGTTGGCCGACTCTTCACGTGACCAAAGGGCTGGCCTATTCTTTGGCCAAAGAATCAACATCGCCATAAAACATGGCAATGCTGCCAGCCTTTTGGGCACTTTTCCTGTTGACAGAGATGCGGACGAATTTTTTGATGCCCTATGTTTATATTTACCTTTTTTATATATGTACATATTATTATTATTATTTTAAGTCTGTTAGACTATATATTATGTAAAAATTATGTTCCGAAATAAAAATCTGTTACAAAAAGAAAAAAAAATCGTTGTGCCAGAAAGCCTTTTATACGGTTAAAGATTATATTGAAGACACAAAGGCTTGGTATTGAGCTGCTCTAATTTCTTTTCTTTTTTTTTCATACCTACTTAATGTTTTTTGTTCTTTATTTAATTTTTTGACATTGATGAATTTTATGTAAACAATGACATGAATATTTACTTTGTAAAGTATTATATTTTTTAATTATTGTGAATGTGAAGACTAATGTGGGTCCTTGTTTTTTTTTTTTCTTTTTTTCTCTCAGTTAGTATTAATCATGGTCGGGCAGTTTGAGTAATTTATGCGGCCTACCCAAATGTCCTTTCTTTGGTATTGTTCGTCGGCGTCGTATCGTTGAGCTCCTTAAGTTCAGAGTTGAAATGTACGATTACTGACAGATGCGTGCACTGACTGGACAGGTCCACTCAATCTGTGTGACTCTTTCCTCAAAAGACCACTTCAGAAAATGGTAATCTACATGTTATTCACATGATCTGACCAAGATTATGCCTGGACTTTAAAAGAGACTGTGACCTCTGAGTTTGTTTCGGCCTTTCTTCTCAGAGTAGTCAGATGGGAAACGCCGGCCTCATCTAATTTAAAAAAAATATGATTGACGTGTAAAAGTGTTTGTACAAACCTACTTACAGAAATAAAATCATATTATTAAGTTTACGCTTAAGTATTTATATTTTTTCATTGTTAAGTTTTTAACTACGTTCTTTGGCGGGCGGAATATCCAAATAGATTATCGTTTTCTGTGATATGTAGATATGTTTAAGTAGTAGCTATTTATACATGCATGTTTATAATTCACTGTGTTCGAGTTAGTTGCGAATAAACCTGCATAATAACCACACGTTGTTTTCTTTAAAAAATCAAAGCAAACAAAAATGAACCTTATACATTGATCAATCGTAGATGACAACAATTATTTGGATCAGGCCCACTTTCAAGCAGTTAGTGCAAAAATAGCCATTTTGGTTGCAGCGTTCAGCTAACTACGCGTTTTCCAACTCTGCAACTTCTTAAAATAAACAGCATCACAGTTTGTGTAATTTATAAAAACAACTGTTATCTTTTTTCTATGCAAATAAATGAAATTAAGGTGTCTGTTTGTAATGTCAAAATAACAGCTTAAGCGTAAACTTTCGTATGCATTTCGTAAATAAGTGCATACGAAAGTTTATACGGTACTTAGAACAAAAAAAACTATTTTTAAAATTTTTGTCTGTCTGTCTGTTTGCTCGCTCCGGCTAGTCTCCGAAACGGCCAATTTTGACGGGACTTTCACTGGCAGATAGCTGATGTTACAAGTTTTATTTCAGAAAAATATTTTTTTTAATTTTTTTTTATTAATCAATAAAACAGTATAAACATTTGTTGAACCCTTAAACATACCGCACAAACCATCGCGGGTTTAACAGCGGTATGGCCAGACACGGCAACTCGGTGCCACTACATATTAATTATTGAAAAAAAATTAGGTAGGTACATTGATTTTTTTTTTATCTAGATCGCACTGCAATCTAGAAAGTACCTTTTCAAAACTTTAGAGCAGTTCTTCTCATTTATTACATTGCAGATATCCGACTGGTAGTTCCAGAGATTAGCGTGTTTTTTTGCGCGGAAAAATAACTCATTTTCTAAAATAACAGTAGCCTAAGTGACTCCTTATAACATCAGCTATCTGACAGTGAAAGTAACGTCAGAACCGGACCAGCCGTTTCGGAAATTAGCCGGAACAAACAGACAGATAGACAAAAAAATTTAAAATTGTTTTTTTTTTGTTATTAATACTGTATATACTTCCTATTCATTTAGTTAAAATCTGTTATATTGACATAGAAAAAGAATAAGGGTTTCACGCAAAAAAATTAAAACCCATGAAATTTTGAACAATATCCGATTCAAATAGGGAAGTACCCCACGCGGGCGAAGCCGTGGTCAACAGCTAGTTCAATATAAAAACTAGTTCTAACATTACTGTTGTTCGCTTTTACAGATACAATGAATACTGAGGAAAAGAAGAAACGGGAGAAAAAGAAAAGAAACCTTAATAAGGAGAAGAGAATCGGCAAGAAGTGCACTGACGACAGTAAAAAAATTATAATGGCATTAAACAAACTCTCCCTGGAGGATAAAGCTGAGCTGAAGACAAAGAAGAATCCATCTTTAAAGAAGCGTATACCTTCAAAGAAAAATCTATCTTCAAAAAAGAATCTACCATCAAAGAAAACTCAACAGGCAGAACCGAAATCTGCAGAAGTACCAGTCGAAGAAACACCAAAACCAAAGCCGGCATTGCGTAATAAACATTGCAGCTGGAGCCTGCATTGTCGTCATCTTGTTTTTAATATGCTTGCTGATAAGTAAATGTTGATTCTCTTTTCTGTATTCCGTTTACGTTTCTATAGTCCATCAACTCTTACACTGTTTGTCCATCGTACCGGGCACGGGACGTGAACGAGAACGGGATGACGGCGCCGAAGTAGTAACAGAACGTGTACTATGGCCGCCCGTCTTTTGGTCTAGAAGACTAATGCCTACGCCTTCGAACGTACAAAAGCAGAAGTTGTCACCGGTTCGAACTAGGCATCCTTCTAGTTCGGCATCCTTCTAGTTCAGCATCCTTCTTGTTCGGCTTCCTTCTAGTTTGGCATCCTTCTAGTTCCGCATCCTTCTAGTTCGGCATCCTTCTATTTCTACGAAAAAACGCTTAGCTCGCACGACAGTCAGATCAAACTGAACCGGCGAGTTCGGTCGCGGTGAACAAACGATCGATGTCCACTCGTCACGTGCGGTTCGAATAACCTCGTTTCTCGTTGACGTCCCTTCCCCGGTGCGGTGGAAAAACAGTCTTATAGGTACTGTTTTTATTTTGTGTGTCGAAAAATTGTTTTAATAATGTACAGTTTACAGTTTATTTACACAAAAAATAAATATAATTAGTTTCGAATTTAGTTAAGCCAAAATACAAGATCATTTCGAAATGGCAAATCTAAATCGTTTAACGATATACAAAACTGTTTGTTTTATTAGATAAATGTTGGGAATATAAATGTCTATTTATTAGCAGTTTAATTGGTATTATAATTAAATACTTTACAAACACACAGACACCCTATAAAATACAATCTCAGTCTTATAACAAGATTTGGTTAGGCCTAGCGTGAAGTTCATCTTAGTACAGCATCGCAGCGAATTGGCAGGGCGATAGCATTAGCATTGCATTTTTTTTATTTAGCATTTTTATAAGTATGGTGTAGCAACTTTATCTGGCCCGGTGGCTTAGATTTTATTGTTACTCACGAAATCACTTAGAAAAGAAACAATGTCTGTAATCTATTGTTGACTGACAGCTCCGCCGTCACTGGGCTAGATCGGCTTGCAATATAGTTGTAAAACAAATTGTCTCCTTGTTTGTAGATATTATGTTCTCTTTCTAGGTTTTAATACAGATGTATTAAATCCTAGGAACCTAGGCCTTCGCCAATGTTAGCTGATGCTAACATGGGCGAAGGCAGAATTATTTTCAGGGGGTTCCTCTTCAACTGCACGAAAATAGCTCAAAAGCACCTCGAATGTTTTAGCTTGCACATTCATAGAAAAATAGGAGTAACTTCGTCGACTTATGCAGAAAAGCATAATTAAGAGGATGTAGTTAATTTTTGCATCCTGTCGAGAGAGGAAAAGAGAACATTATTGTTCAGGGCATACTGGGTTATTTATTTGTGCATCCTGTGGGTCAGCTGTAGTCAGCGGACACGGAATACCCTCGTGTACATTATAATAACGCTTTTAGGATGTTGTTGGGTCTGCCGAGATGCTGTAGTGCGTCTGGCATATTTATGGAGGCTCAGATTGATGGCTTTCATGCCATCATGAGAAAGAGAGCGGCCTCCATATTGCACTGTATCCGAGCAAGCTCCAACAGCATTCTGGAAGCAATAGCGGACCGGTTAGACGGTCCTTTCCATAGACACTGGATCGCACTCCATCTAATTGATTACGTTTGTTTTTATTTTTGTAGCTTACTAACATAGTTCTTAAGTAAATAATTAATAATAATTCTTAATTACTAACACAAATATGGATGTTGAATAGTCTAAAATAAAGTTATACATATAAACAAGATGTAACATAAATAACGCACAGCCTCTTAAGGGGTCATTGTACTCATCATTATGAACCACTTTTACTATGGGACGAAACCTGAAAGCGCGAAAAAAAATCAGCTGTTCCCTACATTTTGACGAGTTATGCGAACATAAATGTAGGGAGCAGCTGATTTTTTTTCGCGATTTCAGGTTTGGTCCCATAATAAAAGTTGTTCATAATGATGAGTACAATGACCCCTTAAGAGGTTGTGCGTTATTTATGTTACACCTTGTATATATTTATAAATTAGAGTAGGTTAGATTGTCTTTTGACCGTTCATATAGACATAACCGAATGCAAGAGCGAGTGTAGCGAGTCAAGGGGTCGGTTGGTCAGAAAGATGAAGCTCGTTGCCCATTCTAAAGCGTAGTACCTACTAACTACGCTTTAGAATTGGCAACCTATGGATAAAAACGCGCAAGAAACTCCACGGACACTCTTTAACCAACTTAAAAAAAAAACAACCTACTTCCAAAAACAAAACACGACCAAGTGAAAATTAACTTTAACGGAAGTCGAAGGCAAAAAACTAAAATTCAGATCCAAAGACACCGACCTCTGAAATTAAAGTAATTTTTCAAAAATATTCAATGTTCAGTTTTGACTTGGTTACTATTTCATTATAATTATGTATTTATAGAACTTTTGTAAAAAGAAGGTTCACACTATAGGTACCTATAAGAATTATAGTCTATGTCTATTTAAATAATAGGTAGGGGAAAAAGTTTCTTCGCATTTTTTAAGAAAATTCAAAACATTTTTTAATATAGTTTATTCACATTTAACTAAAGTATGTAGGTACCATTTTGTTCGATAACTTTTTGCCATCTTGTAGGTAGGGACATGATCCCATTGCTATAGAAATTTTGGGACTTCTGATCAAAATACCGCGACAAGTGGTTTTGGCAGTCCTCTCGTGATGTTAACCTGACACTGCCTAAAGAATTCTGAAGAGACCGAAACAGGTGGAAATCTGAAGGTGCAAGGTCAGGACTATACGGCGGATGCATTAACACCTCCCAGCCAAACTCTCTTAATTTTTGCTGAGTGGCTAAATATGTGTGAGGTCTAGCGTTATCATGATGAAAAACCACACCCCTTCTGTTGATTAATTCCGGCCGCTTTCGCTCAACTTCTTGCTTTAATCTCATCAGTTGTTCGCAGTAGAGTTCAGAATCGATGGTCCTGCCTGGTGGTAACAGCTCATAATGAATAATGCCCTTCCAATCCCACCACACACACAGCATCACCTTGTTGCAAGTTAATCTGGGTTTCGCCACAGTCTGTGAAGCCTGACCGGCCTTTGACCACGACCTCTTTCGCACGTTCTTGTCATACGTGATCCACTTTTCATCACCAGTTATCAGCATCTTTAAAAATGGTTCGGTATCATTACGTCGTAATAAAGAATCACAAATGAGTACACGGTTTATTAGGTTTCTTTCAGTGAGCTCGTGAGGTACCCAAATATCGAGCTTTTTTGTGTACCCAGTTTTTTTCAAATGCGCCAAAACTGTTTTGTGGTCAATTCCCAGTTCTTCAGCTACGTTGTAACTACTGATATCTACTATATCTTGCTCCACTTTTTCAAAAATGGCATCCATTTTATCCGTAATAGGGCGACCAGAGCGACGTGCATCTTTGACATCAAAATTTCCGGATTGAAAACGCTTAAACCAAATTTGTGGTATTCTCACAGACACTGCACCAGGTCCATAAACATCGCAAATTTTTTTCGCGGCTTGCGTTGCATTTTTACCTTTTTTGTAGTAAATTTTTAAAATGTATCGAATTTATTCATTAGATTCACTCATCTTGACAGTACGAAAAACAAATGAAAATCACACATTTTCCTAATTTGAATTTGGAATTATGTTCTTTAAAATTGTAACTTTCAATGATACCAAAACCAGCCAGATACAAATAGTATAGCCAAAGAGGTTTTATTACAAGTTCATACATACTATAATGCGAAAAGACTTTTTCCCCAACCTAATAATTAAACACAAAGTGTTGAAAATAATCCATACGTAGATTATTTCCCTCACGTGTTGTGATTTTGATATTTAATGTTAGAATAATATACTTATTTTGGTATACTTCCTTCCTAATACAGGTGTAATGTTGTGATGTTGTTAATTGTTATATAATGTGAATTTTTCACAAACATACACAATCTTTTTATCCCAACTTGAATCGTGTAAATGTTTGTATTGCTAAATAATATCTACGATTATTCTCTGGGTGTTGTACTGAATTCAATAAATGTTGAAAATTATGTTAAGAAATTTATTTAAGACAACCCGATTATTTCTATACTGTTTTTATATAAAAGTTAACCCTCTCATAGAGAGGACGCCTGCGCCCCAACAATGGGAACGATAGAGGCTGATTATGCTTATGCTGTGACCTAAATGCCAGTCTATCACACAAGGGTTTCAAAAACCACGTGATGTGTATTGGATACGATGTTATTATTAGGTATTGATACGGAACACATAATTTAATAGTACCTGTAACTTCACTCTTCAGTTTTATCTTGCTGGAGAAGCAACCCCATGTCTTTACCACGTATGACTTGTGCTTTACAAGCAAGCCAATATCTACAAATATGCAAATAAATTGAGGCTTATAACACAATATGTATTATAAATTATACGTAAGAATATTCAGAACAGAGATTTGAGAATTCAGAAGCAGTTGGAAACGATGGCGAGCTGTGCAAAGCTAAGTACTGTGGCCCAGCTGCGTATAACGGCCGATATTTATATGACACGAAGAATCTTTTATCAGTTTTATTACGTTCTCTAAATTAACTTCACTAACACCACTATACAAATGCTGCAAGTCATCATCAAGCAGCTATTTTTGCTGAATTTGATAACGCTACCAGTACCTGCTGCAGCGTTGCCATGCAGAAACTATTGGCTTTAGCATCAGGTCATCTCTAACCAATAAACGTAATGCTATCGGAAAGGGACGAGAATACGAAGTTACAACTCAATAGTCCAAAGGATTCATTTGCTTTAGCATTTACGGATATCGAAGCACAACATACCTACTGAAACTAAAAGCTTCCAAAAATATTATTTCTCGTCACAAAATTAGCTTTTTATTAACTTGTTAGGGTTCCCTGTGTCCGAATGAAAAAACGGAACCTTACATATGATCACTCGTGTGTCTGTCGGGCTGTCCGTTTTGTCAGTTAGCCCTGCAGGCGGCTATACACTCGTCGGATAGAATTTGAGTGAAATCGACACGTAGTGAAGAAGAAGTAGTTGGCCACTCTGGAGCGTTGCCATCTCAGAGCTAAAATGTCTCATGGGCCGTGGCTGTGGTCACGCCGACATCTATTACTGAAACACAGCGACAAGCAGTTGCCAGAAAGATAGAACGAAACGACTATTGAAGAAAGTTTACATAAGGAGTACAATAAGCTAAAAAATCGGATAGGACTGTGTCGGGGCACATGGCTTTTAACGTCAATTCTACAACCATGAATAAATGGAATTTTATAAAAAAAGATCTTGTGTATTATGGGAAACAACTAAAATAAATGCTACAACGGCCAACTCGTGGAGGATTTGAACCTCCGACCACCTCATACTGGGCGTCCACTGAACTAACAAGTCTTATCAGAAAATAGCGAAATAGGCTTTCCTATTCCAGAAAAACCAAACAATACATTGCAAATTAAAGTCTAGAATCAACAATGTAAAATCTATATTTCAACATTGTTGGAAGTATCTGCACGTGGTGACGACATCTCGCAATCTTGTAGCCTTGTCTATCGCAGGCAGTTGATAGTGAACGCTGGTCACTCACACCTGAGTATCGAAGGGGGTTATGGTGGGTCGAATCATGGGTTGAATTAATTGTTTTGCAGTAGGTCCGATGCAATCTATATACCATCATCTTTCAGAAGATATTCGATGAATGGGAGATCAACGAAACCTTTTCATGAGAGCTGGGTCTTTTTAAGATAAAGTAATCATAAGACTTAGCATATTTTTATCAGATGAGAAGTTCATTTTCTAAACTTTGATTGAATAGTAACTAGCGGTTCGTCCCTGCTTCACCCGGGTGCAATGTACTATTGTGGCGATATGTTAAATCAACGAGATTTCTCAGTTACATCTAAGTTCAGATAAGGTGTGGCGGCATATCTACATCGCCACTATGGAACGCGTCACACTGATGTCACGCAAAATTCTGCATCGCGCAATCAGAGTTTACCGCACGACTAGCATATATACAACATCCCAACATCAACCGTCGGGCAGTAGCCTACCAGACACAACACCCGTCTGGTCGGAGGATCCTCCCTTTTCATAGAGGATGAGTGAACTTTACACCCTGTTCCTCATACCTATACAAAGGTATTTTATACATAAACCTTGTGAAATAAATTATCTTAATGATGGTCCCATCAAAATACATTCTGTACTTTAGAAAAACAAAATCACACAGAGAGACATGAAACGCGACTTTTGGTTCTATACTATTATTAATTAAAAATATAAAGCATGAAACGGTTTTCGAACAGTTTTCCTATCAGATAATTTAATGGGCGGGGTGAACATATTGCACGCCATCGAGTACTAGCATGTCATAAATGGATAGGAGCACATTATATCTGAAGCTTTCTGATGCAGTCCGCACTATTTACACCCGTGTCAGTACAGAGAGGACAACCACACGAAGTGATGTTATAATGTTATAAATATAGAAGTAAAGGCATGTGCTTGCTGATCTAATATTTACATGTATAGCTAAATATAGGTAACTCACACGAGGCTTTTGAAAAGTATTACGTATAAAGCAAAGACTGCCTCGTTGGTCTAGTGGTCGCAAGCGCTCCTGCTGACCATGAGGTCCTGGGTTCGATTCCCGGGTCGGGCTGTATTATTGGGTTTTTCTATCTGGAATTTCTCAGTAGCAGCCCGGATCCTAGATTTGTGCTCGGTTGATGGCAATAGGCTCGCCCCCTATTATATGGGACTTGAACATAACTGACAAAATGTGGGTGTACTATAGGTTCACCTCTGCATAACCCTTCGGAGAAACAAGGCGTGATGTTATGTATAATTATTATAAAGCAGAAAACATGTGTCTAAAATGTTCTAATACCTGATTGATGGAGTAAATAGAATTTCTTTTTTTTACCCAGACATCATCCATAGGACGGTTGATTATCGACCGTTCCAATGTTCACCTACAGGTATGAACTGGATAATACAAAGTGCTGTACGGTTTTGGTAAAAGATAAAGAATTACTTGACTCAGCATTTTTTTATAAATCATCCACCAGGGGGGTAAAAGGGGGATGATTTTAAAATTAAGATGTAACTTAATATGTATGTGTGACTTACGCGGGCAAGGCTAAAATATAGTTAGATTTCAATTTAACTGTCAGGCTAGCTAAACCCTTAATTAAACTTAAAGAATCAGAAACAAGTAAACAATATTTACAATGTCTAATTTCACGAATTTGCATCAATGTCGGGCGAAACCTGCACATTGATCTAACTGATCCGAAGACCGTGCTTATTTGCTGCACTCACACAAGAAATGGTAAGAGGCTTTCAGAATTGCATGTTCTCAAGACCGTAGAGTGGAATTAAATAATTTAATTCTGTTAGCGCATGCTATTTTGTAGTACATTATAATTTAACGATCTTTGCATTTTAATTATTTGTCATGAATTGATAAAATGAACAAAACATTAAATATGCAATCGTCTCGCTTACTAAATATGCATGCACGAGCAATAATTGCCGCAGTCAGTGGAGCAATATGGAGCAACACTGCTCCAAATTGTTCATGTAACTGCAACTACAAACTTTAATTAAGTCAATTTCATTAGAAAAAATACAGTTTAAACCAATTTGTGTTACAGTTTATATGTAAATACAAGGTGGCGATTAGGTTATCACATTAATTGAAACCAATTCAGTACATGATTCTGAACCCCGCTACATAAAATTTTTCGTCTGCTATTAAAAAACAAAATTTGCTGCTCCATACATTTTTGCCTACCTACGAGGTCAAAATGTATGGAGCAGCAAATTTTTTTTTTAATAACCCACGAAAAATTTCAACGCAGCGGGGTCCAGAATCATGTACTGAATGCGTGGTTTCAATTAATGTGATAACCTAATCGCCACCCTGTATAATGGTCCCTAACGGCCGAACCCAATAACCTATTTTCAATAAAAGACAGATCGCTACTGATGGTAGACAGTATAATTCTATCTGTCCTTATGTCAGGCCGGTAAGATTATATAATTATTGGGACGTTAAAACCATAGATACATATATAGGTTTTTCTATCTCCAGCATGCCAAAACTGGTGATAGATAGGTTATTGGGTTTGGCTGTAAGGAAGCTTACCTTCATGTTCTTCGACAGTCCACCAGCCTAACCGGGCAGCAGCGGCACTTCATTCTTGTGCAGTCATTCTAAAAACACTTTACTCGGCAAGTCTTTGAAGTTTACTATTGCTGTTTTGCACTTACCTGAAGACAACAAAATATTTTGGCGCTGAGTTTGTATCATGGAGATGAAATCTTTACTGCGCAAAAAGCTGGAAATGCTTTCGCTTTACTACTGGATGATTTTCACATAAAATACTTTACTTTCTACAAATAAAAGAAAAGATTCTGCTTTCTAAGATACAGTGATACATAGTTATCACCAATTGCTGTTATTTTACTAGTATTTGTGTCACCTACATTATGTTTCTACTTTTATTTTTCTGGAATTTCTCAGTAGCAGCCCGGAGTCTAGATTTGTGCCCGGTTGATGGCAATAAGCTCGCCACCTATTACATGAGACTTAAACATAACTGGCGAAATGTGGGTGTAGGTACTATAGGTACACCTCTGCCTAACCTATCGGGGACACAGGCGTGATGTTAAATTATGCGTTTTATTTTTCTAGGGTCAGGGTAGACAGAGGAGGTCTGTGGCAGAGCTGAGCAAAATGAGGTTAAAACTTTCCAATTTCGATATTAATATGATCTGATTCTTTGGTTAGATTGACGATAAACTGATCATAATGGGCACCTTTTTTTTGGATGGGAAATCATCAAATGACTTCTCCCGCTCTGGGCGGAGCGGGAGGGCGTGTCAGACTTTTACTGACTAAAACCCACCCCTGTTTCTTCAGTTGCCTGTGCCGTGGCCACGGTAACTCTTTCGAACATCCCGCGACCCTGGCTGGCATCGGCTTTAGCAAACCCATTCAATGGTGCTGACATCTCTTTGAGGCGCGCGTGGAACACAACGCGCCGTCAACTCGGGCCTGGTCCTTACCGGACGGCGAGCTACCCATTGCTCGCCGTCCGCCAGCCCGCGCCTACGGTGGCCGGGAATCGGCTGCAAATTCCCGACGCCCAGGGCGTCTCCTGCGACAACTAGGAGCGTGAGGGCGCAAAGCTTGCCTCTCCCTAACGCGTTCCGCCTCCTCCTTCGCGAGCATTACTGTTTCGCAGAAGGTGATGGCTTCCCATGTACTTTCGCTCCGTACCATGACCTGAACCAGGGCCGGACGCGAGATATCGCCGCCGCTGACCGCTTCCGCGAGGACACGGCAGTGCTCCGCCCAAGCCGGGCAGATCTCCACTGTATGCTCCACCGTGTCCTCCGTGCGATCCACACAGTGGTGACACCCGGGCGTTGCCTCCCGCCTTATCCGGAACAGGTACCTCCCGAAGCACCCGTGTCCGGTGAGGACGTGCGTCAGGTGGAAGGTGAGAACGCCTTGGCGCCTCTCCAGCCACTCCTCAAAGAGGGGACTTATCGCCACAATTGTGGCGTGCCCAGCGCTGGGTTCCGACAATCGCATTCTTCATGCCGCCATGAGATCCCGCCGGAGCTCTGTCCGCCGTGCCGCGATTTCTCGCGGCAGCGCAGTTACGCCCCGGCGTTTTGCCTCCTCGCGCCACTCCCACATGTGCACGAGGACTTTTGCTTCCAGATCTCATGGCGGTAATCCGGCAAAGAGGTTCGCCGCCTCACCGGAGACCGTGTGGTATCCCCGGGCTAGCCGGATGGCCTTGACCCTATCATAATGCGCATCTAAATTGACAAAAGGTTGGTGCGAATGGCTTTATAAATATTTTTTATACATCTATAGGGATGATGACTGGGTGCTTAAGTCTTTCTTTCAAACAATAATCATAATTACCATGGCATTCTATTGTTATGAACAATATGACACTGTACCCATTAAATGAATTTTAACAATGATTTATATCGCCAGGATATTAAAATTCATATTTGTACTTTTCACGACGTCATTAGATTCATTGCTGAACTTGCAGCAGTGCTATTCTCTTAAAGACAATTTCATGGCTGTAAGCTACGATGAGCTCATCGTCTAGACAGCCTTGAGTTCGACCGAGCGTGTAGCGCTGATTCAAACCGTATTCACTAGCGTGGTTGTGGTCGTCGACGAACCCTAGGCTGTAGCCTCCCGTCGCTGTTTCGTAGACGAATTAAGGGCTTGAAACAAATTCTCTGGATCAAAATCGATCAATCTCGACTGAGAGTTTTATGGCTTTTAAATATATAATAGAGGTCTATCTTTAAGTACGAGTACTATAAGGAATAGAGTAAAACTATAAACAAATTTCATAATTGTACCAGTTTATTGCAATTTATTATTACATTTTAAGGCTGAATGACGATTCCTTTGCCTATTTGAGCAACGCGACACGGAGACGAATGTATACAAAACAAAACACTTCACTCGTAATCTGTGACTCTGTGCTTCACTCGTAACAACCCGACCTAAAAAGGTCCGAAAACCACTTGAATTCTAGTTTGAAAACTTTTAAAATGTGCATTGCATCTAAATTATTTGTATCAGCGATTGCTGCACGTAAGTTCTGTGATTAAGAGGATAAAATACCGTAGTGAAATGTGAGTATTATTTATTATGTTATTTTCCTCTTGGTTAAACCACTGGAATGAACTCGCGGACGTATATATAGAGTTAAGTCATCTTCTAATATATTAATTAAATCCTCAGAAAGCCTGTAAATATGGATAAACTCTTAATCACGGGATATTGTTTTATATTAACTTATTTGTTTCGCCTATCGAGCTTTCTTTAAATCATCACTTTTTCAAGCTTCATCTAATAAATTTAGCTTTATAATTAACCAAGCTGCCATTTTTTCAAATAAGTATTAAAAAGAATCGAAAAATTTCAATACAGTTTATTATTTTTGTCAAGAGTACGCCCGAATATTGTAGCTTTTGGATTTGACAGTTAGAAGCGAGGCTGTGGGTGAGGTCGTACTTGCACCTTCGTCGCTGTAAAATATAAGAAGAACTGTCATCACTGTCAATTTGTCCGCTGTTGGGTAGTTTCACAGCCGTCACAGCCTTGAGCGCTAGTGTAGCTTTACGCAGCTTATTGAATACTAAACTGAGTGTCACCGCTGCGGCAGCGCTGCAACACAAGGCTGTATCCTTAGAGAATAGCATTGCAGGTCACTAAACAATATTTACAAAATTCTTAAAATCATCAATTTCTCTTTAATTTCAAAATACCCTATCGAATGTAAATTTCATGAAATTATGACGTTTCTCACTTAGAAGTTCATTCTAACTTAGAAGGGATATATTGATGAATCTTATGAATATAATTAGTTAAATACACTTAAGTTAATGTCGAATATCATATTTTGATCAACATACAACCTAACACTGACCTGCAATTGACTACAACGAAAGAAAATTTATTCGTGGGCTGTCGTCAACTGGTGTGGTTTGTTCAGTCAGGCCACCGCCGGGTGAGCAACGTCCATAACATATTTCAAGTACCAGGCTATCATAGCAAGCAGGAGGTGTATTCTGAGGTGCACTTATCACGTGGTCTGCAAGTACATTAATGCAGTTGATAAACTCCACAACTTATAGCGACACCTATACGGTATCATGTTGCACTACGGAGCCACCCAGCTAGTACAAGTCACAACTTTTTATTTCGTTGACGACCATACGGCTATTGTCTGCTGAAATCTACAGATGGAGCCACTTCTACTTATCCGGCTAGCTCGTCGCACGGTTCATAATAAATTCAACAATATGGTACGCGATGTTTTATTGTCCAAGGCAAAAGACTCTGTTATGAATTGGGAGATTTCCTGTCAAAACGAGTCACGTTAGATTTCCCAATTAATTCAGTTTTAGTTTCAGCCTTTCTGTTTTCGTTATGGACCTTGTGAATTATGTAGCAACGACCAGGGCCAGTCGTGACCATGGCTGCCACTTCGTTCGTACACACTATTAATATCTAACTATAGAATTGAATTGTAAGGGAATAGAAATCGCAATGCTATACTTATTTTGAAGTGGAGAAAACGTCTTGCTAGAAAACGAGGTGTTAGATATATCAGCCTGCAAGTGCTTATTGCAATCTACAGCGCAGCAACCCGTCGTGCGACCCACTGTGCGGCCAGGCAGCGGTACCGGCCGAGTGCGCGATGTGCGATAAGTTTCTATAGTCCAACCGGCATCGTAATTGCGTAACACACTATCAATCACAATCTGAATGATTTTGAAGCCTATTGCTAATCCATCGCTTCATATGTGTGAAAAATTTGTCTACTCAACAATGTAAATTACGCAATGAATGTTGTCAAACTGTCAAAATGAAATCGATTCCTACTATGTGTGTGTGTGTGTTACGTAATTAGGGTACTCGTCTGCACGGCCACTGGCCATAGTCGTGGCAGAACAGTGCAAAGTGCGTTTATTCCGAAGCGGTCAACTATCAGGCGCACATTAACGCAGCTTCTTTTTCAGATAAGAAATTTTTTGTGTTATCTATTATCCACGTTGTCTGTTGAATGTCTTATCCTTCGACTCACTGATGACATACTTACGTAATATTTTATGTTGGTTTACATTATAGTCCCTCGGTGATGCGAAGGGCAAAATACTCTAAAATGCATTCTAAATCCATATTTACATAACCCAGCTACTCGCGTCGTGGTTTAATTACGTCCATATAAATTTTATGTTACCTTTAAGTTTAGCCGGGGAGGGTAATATTACACACATCTTAAGCCTCATCAACACCCAAACACTTGCAACTGTGAGGGTCAGTCGAAAGAACCTTAATGATTTCCCGCGGTAAGGAAACGTTTTATTATGAGGCTTCTATAATTAAGATCGGCATCCATTAATCGCTTTCTGATAGTATTACGAGTATGTGATTAGGACACTGTTTTCATCAATAGTTCCTTGCCATAACGAATAGATAACCATGGTTTCTGTTTAAAGTTGTATGTTGCTTTTTCTTTGGCGGGACTCACCCTAATAAATTAACCACGGTCTTGTTTGCGACGTTTTTAGTATAAATCGTTTTAACTACTTCGTCATGAATCTCTCACTTGATCATGAGCAGTGGTGGCCCAGTGGTAACGGCCGCCAGTTACGAGTTGTAGGTTGTAGGTTCGAACTCAGACAGCCGCTTTACTTTATGTAAATTATTTCATCACTACCTCTCAAAAACGGTGAAGTAAAACATCGTGTTCGAAGACATGTGACATCTACCAACCCGCACTGGGCCCGCGTGGTGGATTTTGGCCCACTCTGTCTTACTGAGAGGAGGCCTGTGTCCCAATAGTGGGACCAATATAGGTTGATTATGCTTATGCTTGAGGCTTGATTACGCAATATTTTAGGTCCTTTCGAATACAAGTACTTCGATTTAGAAGAAAACTTGAAACATTATACTGACAGGTTTTTATGCTGCCAAAGTGATTCAAATATTTTTGATCACAAACTGAAGTGAGTAGGGAGATAGATAAAACGGAAGACATATAAAAAATTAATGCATTCTGAAAGGTGACACATCTTTTTGGCGAATTTTAGTTTTTCTACGATGCACATACTTGTGTCGCTACTTGTATAAGCCTTTCACAGATGACCACATATACATATATACACTCCCGGCGGACTCCTAAATCGAGCCACCATGCAATTTTTTTGTACAGGGTCTATAACTTTAGATGGTTGTGAATGACAATTTGGAACAACGATTGCAGCAAACTGACGGCCAGTATGTCAGCTACAAAACTACATAAAAACTTTTTTCTTTGGCACAATCATTATTTTTTTGATGTTTGAGGCTTTTATACCTAAAGTGAAAATGCACGTTGGCTCGATTTAGAAGTCCGGTAGTGTATTTGCTATCTTCTTGGAAACAGATATTTATGAATGAATTATATGAAATCAGATATCATTGCCGTACTGTCCATCAATACTAATATTTTAAAGAGGCAAAATTTGTAGTGTCAAAAAGTTAGTACCTACTAAGGAGAAAATGTTTGAGCAGTTTGATGCTATTGTTGCAGTGAGCAGTGACGCATTACGACGTCATCTGATCCAATCTATACGTATATCTTCATCAATGCGTCCACCAATACTATTGAGCGTGCCCGCCTGCTGGCTGTGGGAGAATGGGAGTCGAACCTCTGGCTTTAGGCGCTACCGTCACCCAACATAGGCACTATGCTGAGTGACACCACTTTCCGGCTTGAATGGGAGTCGAACCTCTGGCTTTAGGCGCTACCGTCACCCAACATAGGCACTATGCTGAGTGACACCACTTTCCGGCTTGAATGGGAGTCGAACCTCTGGCTTTAGGCGCTACCGTCACCCAACATAGGCACTATGCTGAGTGACACCACTTTCCGGCTTGCTATTACAAGTCTGCGTCTGGGCGCTCCTTGCAGGGCTCCTCATCGCTTTCAGTGCAGTGAAGCAGTCGACCGCCTCGGACACCATGGTTTTTCCTGCAGCAAGAGCGCTGGTTGGTTGGCACGGCACACCCAGCATTAATGACATCATCCGTCGGGCTCTTGTCACCGCCGCCGGGGTGCCAGCTATTTTAGAACCCAATGGCTTGGCTCGCGACGTGTTGACACCCTCGCGCCATCCCATCTTCCTAGCACAGCGCGGTGTGCTGGGGCGGCTGATCCAGGTGCAGTAAAACCTCAAACGGCGCAAATATAACAACCTTATTGGGGGATATGTATGAGCCGTTTGGGGTTGAAACGCTAGGGCCGAGGGGTCTGCGCGCTCATCGAGTATTTCGGGACATCGCCAAGCGGTTGGTCAACTCTTCACGTGACCAGAGGGCTGGCCAATTTTCAGGTCATAGAATCAGCGTTGCCATCCAACGTGGCAACGTTGCCAGCCTTTTGCATTATGCCATTTTTGAAGCTCTCTTTTTTCCCTTATATACGTGTACTCTGTATATATTTTAGTGTTAGATTGTATATTGTATTTAATATTTGTGTATATTGCAATAAATAAAGACAATCTATTCATTATTTTTTTCGAGATTCAGACTATTTTCGAGTGTTGACTCGTGGGCCAATCATTTATCGATCTGTCCTTTGTGATTCAAACAAAGTTAGTGGAGTATAATTTTATTATAAAACGACTCTTACAAATTATTAAACTTTGACGATTAAAAGTGCCCTTATATGATCTACTTGAAATAAATGATTTGACTTCTTTGAGTCGATTAGGTTTTTCAAAATAAACTGAAAATATTTATTTCCATTAAACCATTTACATGCCCTTTTGTACAGTCAAGGAGTCGGTCAGTGAGTAAGATAAAGGTAGTTGCACATTCCAAAGCGTCCCTATGGAGAAGAATGGACAAGAAACTCCATAATTACTCTATTAAACATGAGCGCAGAGCAGTGGATTTTCAAATGATGTTGAATAATGCACATTATAATCAGTTACATAAAGGGCAAAGTCGTACAAGCATGACGCCTGCATCAAACGACTCCTTTGTTGTACCACAATCGGAATCGTTCATGCTTTGCCAATTTAGCTATTTATGACACTGATGATACAAAAGGTAGGTAGGTTATTGGGTACTAGAAGTTGGTATTATTGCGTAACACACATAAAATGACAACTGATCGCAACGTCTTTCATTTTGACAGTTCAGCCACGTTCATTGCGTTATTTACGTTGTTGAGCAGACGAATTTTTCAAACCTATGAAGCAATGGACTACGAATTTCCTTCAAAACTCTTGGATTGTGACTGAAAGTGTGTTATGCAATTAGGGGTTATTCGTGAGCACAGCTTCAGGATACAAATTATAATACTTACATAAAAAGAAACCATGGCATTGCATTTTAGGCGTTTATTTTTAAATATTACAGTATTTAGAAAATAGGTACAGTCTTACAAAAAGGTGGCGCTAGCTCTTTTTGTTGTTCTTACAATCGATCGCACGTCATAGTTGTAACATTTTGAACTCGAGCTGACCTAGCGTAGCACGGAGTTTCAAATAGAATGCAGGGTCAGCTTAGGGCTCCCACACAAAACTGCGATGCGACGTCGCATCGCAAGAATCTGCGAGCTGCGCATTAAATTATTAGCTACAATTCAATGTGCAGTTCGCAGTATTTTTGCGATGCGATGCGAATTCGGAGTTTTGTGTGAGAGCCCTTCCATTGATTTTGTTACCACTGATTTGCGGTGGACTGTAAAAACGACAACTGTGAACAATGAAAGGTTCTTCTACATTGTTTTCTGCCATAGCCGGTGCAAATCAAAAGCAAACGTTATGTGACTTTTAGTTAGGTACTCTGATATAAGATTTAAATTACATTGATTGACGCACGCTCGTGAAATGCAACAACTTAAACATCGTTACCCCGCGTTGTTAGTTGGTGTGCAAACGGCGCGAGCGTTAAAAAAGTTACTATACCTACTTAAATAAATAAAAATCTTTATTTTTAGCGTGATTTGGAAAAATAGTAACCTAATCTTGACTTAAGAAAGCGATGCTGCCACACACATGTGGCAAAGACAGAACCACTAGATGACGACTATCACAATGACGGCATTCTACCTACAGGTACTACACCGTCACCATACTACCCACAGGTACTACACCGCCACCATACTACCCATAGGTACTACACCACCACCATACTACCTACAGGTACTACACCACCACCATACTACCTACAGGTACTACACCACCACCATACTACCTACAGGTACTACACCACCACCATACTACCTACAGGTACTACACCACCACCATACTACCTACAGGTACTACACCACCACCATACTACCTACAGGTACTACACCACCACCATACTACCTACAGGTACTACACCACCACCATACTACCTACAGGTACTACACCACCACCATACTACCTACAGGTACTACACCGCCACCATACTACCCACAGGTACTACACCACCACCATACTACCTACAGGTACTACACCGCCACCATACTACCCACAGGTACTACACCGCCACCATACTACCCACAGGTACTACACCGCCACCATACTACCCACAGGTACTACACCGCCACCATACTACCCACAGGTACTACACCGCCACCATACTACCTACAGGTACTACACCGCCACCATACTACCGACAGGTACTACACCGCCACCATACTACCGACAGGTACTACACCGCCACCATACTACCCACAGGTACTACACCGCCACCATACTACCCACAGGTACTACACCGCCACCATACTACCCACAGGTACTACACCGCCACCATACTACCCACAGGTACTACACCGCCACCATACTACCCACAGGTACTACACCGCCACCATACTACCCACAGGTACTACACCACCACCATACTACCCACAGGTACTACACCACCACCATACTACCCACAGATACTACACCACTATCGGACGCCGCTACTAAGGCTATAAGCTGTGCTATAAGACAAAGACTGATTATGACTTAAAGTATTTACATAGGTTAATCAATCGCGAGGGTTATGTGTAGTCAAAGAAATTAATTGTTAAGACTTAGTTTCACTAAACTGTTCATAATCAGACATTAGCAAATCAGCCATTAAAGTAAACATCGATGTTAATGGTATTTACATTCCATCCGAAAAAAATTACAAACCTGGCGTTAGGATGATCATTCACTCTTTTATCGGTGAGTTGTAAAAGCAACCAAATGTCACATGTCAATGTTCACTGACAATGCAAAATTTTAGCTAGCCGTATAGTATAGACTCGCGTTTTTTATTTCGATGATTTTGACAACTGATTAAATGTCGGTTAGTACGTTAATGGACCTCTAGGACAGCAATTAAAGGACATTGTTAAAAATGGCCAATGAATCAACACGTACCTTTACAGTATTTATTAGTTTTATTTTTATTTTTATAATTTACATTACAATTATTACAACAGAACGGACACTTCAGAATTTCGAAAATATTTTAAAAAGTAATTCACTTCGGGCTTATTCCCCGGTGCCATTATTTTTTGTTTCAATTTGACGTTTTGAATAGGCAAAGGCCATTGTAGCACATGCAGCCAAGTCTTTGTACGCAGCGGTATAGTGTGCACCGTATTAACAAAACTCAGCACTCTCAGCGCTGTGTGAAACGAGCAACATCGACATGTCAGTGTCATCATTGACTGATGACAGTTTAACTTTTGGGTAAACAAGCGAGATTTTATATTCGTAGTAAAATGCAATACTTACTCCTAAATAAGTCACACAAAAACGAAACAGTCTATAGCCCTAATCTAGTCATTTACAAATAAATTAGTCTAAAGAAAGAATAGTTCTGAATACCTAATATTAAGTAATGAAACGTTTAAAGATAAAATCCAATGTATTTTCACTAATAAACGGTTAGTATGTTTCTATTGGCCTTATATAACCTCAAAATCCGAAAGTGTTTTGGATTTTGTACAATGCTCAGAAGTGTCCGTGATTTTAATTTAGTTTCAATTGATCATAAGCATTATTTAGATCTCAGAAAATAAATTCACTTCTCCGTTGATTCTTAGGCGGACGAATGTATGGACGCCGAACAATGTCCTTTAACGCCTGATTAAGACAGATTAGCGCTTGGTGAAACATTCGCTACTCCTAATGCCCCGTTAACATTTTAATTAAACTAACTATAATGGTATGGTGAAACTAGGTCTTAGGAAATTTACACCCTACATCA
The DNA here is from genome assembly GCA_947568875.1 of Fissipunctia ypsillon. NCBI lineage: Eukaryota > Metazoa > Arthropoda > Insecta > Lepidoptera > Noctuidae > Fissipunctia > Fissipunctia ypsillon. The sequence continues at coordinate 31,101,893 of OX387643.1, forward strand.
GTTTTCTGTGTTATAGCCATTTCATACAAACGTCAAAGAATGACAGTTGTATGAAATTTGACTATACGGATAATTTATACATCGGTAGTCAATTTTCTTAACAATTAATTTCCCTGATTTTACAAAAATATTTAAGGTTCATGTTACAGCTGTACTGAGGAGCTCGTGGCTAAGTAATAACAGCCGCACGCTAAGCTACGCTTGCCGGGGTTGGTCCGTGGATGGGTGACCATCTTTACATACCGAGACTCCTCCGTGCCTCGGAAAGCACGTTAAGCCGTTGGTCCCGGCTGTCATTCGTGGATCTTTGACAGTCGTTACGGGTCGTCAGAAGCCCGAAAGTCTGACAACCAGTCTTACCAAGGGGTATCGTACTACCCAGTTACTGGGTTGTGGAGGTCAGATAGGCAGTCGCTCCATGTAAAATACTGGTATTCAGCTGCATCCGGTTAGACTGGAAGCCGACCCCAATATAGTTGGGAAAAGGCTAGGCAGATGATGATGATGTTACAGCTGTACTAAGTACCTAGCCCGTTTATTATTTACAAAATTCGCTTATTATGCAGTTTACCTTCACGTCAAGTTTGAGGAATGAAAAAACATCAAATACGTAAAACCACGCGAACATTCTGTCACAAACATTTATGTCTCACTCCGATCGATTTCACAAAATACAACGTCACTTTCTTACATACTAAAGCTAATACCTCTTTTCTTCCACTTCCGTTGTCACAACTAATTTAATTCAAAGTTAAAAATAATTTTATGAACTTATTTCAACCTCAAAATACGTAACGTGCAAATACTACAACAACTTTGCTATTACTGATTGCTGCAGAATGCTACGAAACGATTTGTGACGACTCGTGTATTTTCTTTCCCGCTCTTGCACTAGTTAGCCAGATATTCCTTATTCAGTCTTGCGTACTAGGGGAGTCACCATAGCCAGCCTGACTCATGGCTGGCTGCTATTTTGCGATCTTTAAGACAACTAAATCGTGTGGTTCTAACATACTATTATGTAGCGAATTTAACAGGATGGGGGGCATACTGTGTCGTGTACACGCGGACCACCGCCGACTAGCTCTCGGGAAAAAAAATGAGGGTCAGGTCGTTAACTCCGTAGTGAAATTGACAGAACATTATATATAATATATTATTTCTTACTTAGTTTCTTTCTCGGAACGAGCAAAGAGCGAAATATTTAAGCATTACAGTATTTCATAGAATCCTCGTTAATGGCGAATGGGAACTGAAATTGATTACTGCAGTGTATGTGAAGGTCTAATTTACAATAAGTCGTGAAGAACGTGAATCGTGATCGTGCCATCGTGACCGCTTACTGCGATTGACCAGTTTATATTCGTTACTTTTTCTTGATAAATATTTTGTTTATTTTTTGACACATTACATCAAACACAACAATTGAAAAAACAACGTCGTTTTATTTACTGAAAATAGTAAAAAAAAAACTCCATTCAAAAGACTAGCTGAAGCAGTAGCTAGATCACGCCGAAACATATTTGGACCTTCAGAGTCACATTATGTGAATTATGGAGCAATAAAATCATCGAGCGGAGCGAACTTACATTTGGACTGCTACGCCGCTACGCCGCTACGCCGCTACGGCCGCGGCCCCGCAACTACACAATGACGAGCGAAATTATAATTCGGCCGGCCACATACAGTCGGAGTTCCGAAACTGGATTCCGTTTCAAAATCTCGATTCGGAATTTCCGAAGGCAGCAAATCCATACAAAATCAAAGATGGACTATCACATACGATATCCCATCGTACGTACAGTATTTCTTCGTTCGGAATTTTCGAAGACGAGCAAAAAAAAAAACATCAGAAAGAACGCTTGCGAAAACGAAGTAAGGGCTCTCACACAAAACTGCGAATTCACATCGCATCGCATCGCAGTTTTGTATGGGCTCCTTAATAGCGCGGACGGGCGATGCAACGCGGCGGGTCGGGGAGCCAAGGGAGTTTTATTAAAATGTGGCTGTTATTTTAGTACATTTTATATCCTACGATGTCCACGCGGACGAAGTCATTAGAATAGAATTCTCTCATTCCCCGTGACATGTCACGGGAAATGAACGGCCTTAATTGAGTGAGCCCGACTCCCTCTTGGCTGGTTTTTATTCGCAAAGCTGTCTCATGTTGTAGTCAACATAATAATGCCTTTATGTAGCGATGGAGCAGATCGAATGAATCTTAATGAATTTAAATGGTTGACCAGCTAAATGCCACTTTATAGCTAGTAATTAATCAATTCTTTATTTTTAAATAATTGCTTTCGGTGTCTTGAGAATCCCGGAGATTGTATGGCTTTCTCGAAAGGCACCAGCCTACTAGGTTACCAGAGTTGCAATAGAGATGTACTGTACATTTCCCGCTTGCTATGTCGCACGCACTGAAGGGTAGTTGGGATGTTAGTTCTGTCTTGCTCTCACCATTTCCAACTGCCCTAAAGTAGACTTAGTGAGCAGAACGTAAGATTTTACCCCTAGTCGGAAAAACACTATACACATTCATGTTACAAGTGTGCGCTGTGTACACGAGGGTGGATGCTAAAAGAGCAGGACAGGCATCTATCGCTTCGTTTATATTCAAATATACAGAAATTAATACTACACACACACACACACACACCTATTATTTCAAGTGAGCCTGCTGTGTATCGTACAGTCTCATAAGTTACAAAACAACGCCATCTACCTATTGATAAATTGTTGAATTTATTATTTTATTTGGCTTTTTATATTCGGGTTTACCCAATTTTCACTATCTTTGCCTTACCTGGGACTCACAGGTGAAAGAAAGGCTAGTTCAAAACCGTCTAAGTTTGAAACATTCAAGCTTAAGATTTGATTGCTTAAGCATATAAGAGGGTTTTTAATATTTTTTCCCAGATTCCTTGTAGTTGATTAGAACCGCCCTTTATTGTAATATTTTCAAACGGCAGCCACCTGATCCGCTACATAGTTCCGCGTCTGTCCGCTGCTGCACTCGAAGTTGTTGAAGGCCGTAGCCACGTAGGGCGCTGTTGTCGACAATGCACTGAAAGGGACGATAGAGATTGCAAATTTCGTCGGATTCAGTACTGGCACATTAGCTCAGCTGGATAGACTAGAGCATTCGCGTACGGGGTTGAAACGCGAAGGTCGTGGGTTCAAGTCCCACATGTGCTGCTAATATTTTGGAACTTTTAACTTTTTAACTAAGTATAACTAAAACTGGTCATACTCATTCTCTCATGTCAAATTCATAAGAGAATTAACCAGAAACCAGAGGTGCAATTCTCGTAATGGGGAATATGAATACCGACATGCATTTTTTTTTTCACTAAATCAACAAAATACCGTAGGTAATATAAACCCAAGAAAAGTATTAAAAGTTAAATTCAACTACTGCTTGTTGCTAAAAAAAAATGATGAAACTCCCAACAATTTTCTACTACAGTTTAAATGTCCGTTTCTGTCGCAGTCACGGTGTGACGTCATTTACCACGTTGCTGCTTTGTTTACATCTGTTTTTTAAGGCTTTTAGCCCCAAATCTTATCAATTATATTATTTTTTGTGCTTTATTCAAGCAGAAATCGCACTTAGTTACTTACTTACTTAGTGGGATTTCAAGCACTGTGCAAAAAATAGATTTTTATTCACATAGTTTTTTACGTCACTTCCGGCATCGTCGAAGGCGACGCGTTTTGACTTTGCTTTCCGTACCATAAAAAACGGAACATAAAATAATAAATCGTAAAATAAGTAATGCATTAAAAATGTAAAAAATAGGAATTTGTTTCTTACTCATGTACAATGTTTATTTAAATAATGAATAAGTTTTGAATTACGTGTATATTGGATGTTGTAAGAACGTTCGCATTTTAGTCTCAAAAATACCTGTAATTTCCCTACATTTTCGTTAATTTTTGACATTGATTGCGACTAGATTCTGAACGTTTTTAATTACGGGGATTGACTGAGTTACATTAAGACAAGTAGTATGAACCGGATATTTTTGGCAATAATTAACCGACTGGTTGTTTGCAGTATCACGATTATGTTATGAATTAATTTTTACATTTTAGTACACAAAAAATATCAATTATGTAAACAATATTTTCAAACCATACAATATCATCTTCAATAACTATTTTCATGGTTAAATACATAATAATTATTCAGGTGTTTTTCAAGCTAAAGGTAATACACAAGTGTAGGTTTCACAACTAAAGTTAGCCTGCCGCGTTAGTCTAGTGGTCGCAAGCGCTACTGCTGAGCATGAGGTTCTGGGTTCGATTCCCAGGTCGGGCAAAGTGATATTGGGTTTTTCTATCTGGAATTTTTCAGTAGCAGCCCGGAGTCTGGATTGTGCCCGGTAGATGGCAATAGGCTCGCCCCCTATTACATGAGACTTAAACATAACTGGCGAAATGTGGGTGTTACTATAGGTACACCTCTGTCTAACCCTTCGGGGAAACAAGGTGTGATGTTATGATATGTTTTATGTGTTAGGTTTCACAAATTAAACATTTAGATTACTTTAAACGACCTTAGTCTTTGTTAACCTAAGCCTTAAAAAGGGTCATTGTACTCATCATTATGATCAAACCTGAAATCGCGTAACAAATCAGCTGTTCTATTTTGTGTGTTGTGTTTTTGGGTTGATTTTGTGTTTTGTACGAAATGTTGCAATCACATATATCTACGAAATGAATTGAAGGCGTTAGTCCCGGCTGTCATTCGTTGGATCTTTAACAGTCGTTACGGGTCGTCAGAAGCTCGAAAGTCTGACAATCAGTCTTACGAAGGAGTATCGTATTACCCAGTAACTGGGTTGTGGAGGTCAGATAGGCAGTCGCTCCATGTAACATACTGGTATTCAGCTGCATCCGGTTAGACTGGAAGCCGACCCGAACATTTATGTAGTAGGGAAAAGGCTAGGCAGATGATGATGACACAAATGTCGATCGTCAAAAATTGAGGAAATCTGTAGCAACTGTAGTTCCAACACCAGCGGCGTGACAAATGGTCAGATAAAACACTATAATTGTTTTAATATCAGCCGGTATAACATGACTTCTTCAAATGTAGTGGTACTTCCCGTAACATATGGTTTTCCCTGTACAAAAACATTTGTCCACGTATGCGAAACCACAGTTCAATACATGTGCATGCTAACATACGTAAGTACCTATACCAAGAGCTATTTCACTTGCAATGGATATGTCAGGTTGGCCGAGTGGTCTAAGGCGCCAGATTTAAGCTCTGGTTCTCGAAAGGGAGCGTGGGTTCGAACCCCACACCTGACATAGCTTCCAAAGCAGATTTTTTGCTATTTTAATTTTGTTTCATAACATCCAGTTACTTGTGCATACAACAAAATTCTAGTCTAGTACAAAAAACGCTCTGATCAAATGTGAAAGCATTTGTTATAATGAGACTAATAAACTAAGACTGATAAGACCTAGTTTCAGCAAACTGTACCTAATCAGACATTAGTAAAACAGCCATTACAATAAACATCGATGTTAATAGTATTTACCTTCCACCAGAAAAAGTAACAAACCTGGCGTTATGATGTTGATGATGTTATCATTCACTCTTAAATCTGTCAGTTGTCAAAGCAACCAAAATAAAAAGTCGCAATGTCACATGTCAAAGTTTACAGACAATGCATAATTTTAGCTATAGACTCGCGTTTTTTATTTCGATGATTTTAACAACTGACTAAATGTCGGTTAGTAAGTTAACGGACCTCTAAATCAGCAATTAAATGAACGCCAACGCTATATAGCAATTTAGAATTGCATTTATCGTGATGTGTTCATTTGTTTCTTTTTTACTGTTATTCTAAGCTTTATTAGTTTATCATAATGCTAAGGATATACCCACAGAAATATAAACAACTCTTATATCTATTTTGTATAGGACCACTTCATGAAAGTTATAAAGCCGGTATCAGGGGCGCAGCCTTCATACAACCCGATTCCTAACGGCTCTATTTGCAAGCCATATCGAAATTTAAAAAAAAAACTTTGATTTGTATACCTCCTTGGTTGCCATGTGTCGAAGCAAAACTTTCGACTTTGTTTCTGTCATCTCTGACCTAGACTAGAGTCAAGAGCAAACCTATCTCAAATAAAAAAAAAATAAAAAATGCGTTCCATTTTTAAATTATACGACAGATATGAGATTTCATAGTGATTTATTCGGCCGCTAACCACGACAGATGGATTTTCATACTAATATTGCAGGCCACCTACTCGCATGTATTTGAGCAGTACAGCATTTTCAATTTATTATATCTCGAAGAAGGTTGTCAAACACGTTTGAGAAAATAGGATTTGGATGAAATGTTGCACAAAGATAGTTTATAACCTGGATTAAACATAGGATACTTTTTATCCTGGTAGTACGTTTTCGTGGGTTAATTGCCGTCCTCCACGCGGGCGCCGCTAGCCGAAAGCCGCTAGCAAAAGCGTGTTTATTATAAATCCTCGTAATGTGTTCGAAGTGATGATTCACAATAGGTTATAGAATTCAATCATTAAATAAAATACAAGCAAATAATAAACTTCAAAAAAAATTAAGAAGAAAATAGCGCGAAGGTATTATCATGCTTGCTGTTTTGAGCACTGTGCCACTTTACCGTTTCAAACTTGTTCATGCCTCATGGTGTCCTGATATCCAGTGTCGTATTTGTGCTGACTTCCCACTTTCACGCAAGCGCTTTGCGGAGCAGTCCACGTGGACAGGTTTTCCACGTGACTGTGAGCTTCTCTGTGTGCGAGGTGGCTGACCTATTTTCCACTAAGTGGCTTTAGATGCGGGTGGGTGACTAGTGACTCCAGCCGCTTGCGGACTATATTTGTAGCGAGCCGCGGACGCGTTTATAATGGATACATGGCAGGTTTCATTATAATTAAGTAGGCTTTAATTGCATGAAGAAATTCAAAGTATGGATAGAGTATACAGGGTGTCCAGTAATTAATGGATAGCCTTGCAATAGCATATAATAGACCCTATGGCCGTTCTAAAAAAATACAAAAAAAAAAATGTATATCCCAAGTAGTAAGTACCTAAGATATATTTTTTTAGAAACTAATACTGTGTAATTTCTAGTCACACTATTTATTGCCTCTTTATCGACGACATAGTCAACGTACAATATTATAACAACAGATAACCGATGGAATTTATTCATTTGTGGTCGTGGTGATGAAAAATGTAAAAAAAGTTAGTATTTTTTTCTAAAAAATCTTTGTTATTACTTGGGATATATTTTTTTTGTATTTTTTTTTAGAACAGCCATAAGGTCTATTATATGCTATTTCAAGGTTATCCATTCTTTACCGGACACCCTGTATATTTAAATTTCCATTTACATCTTACAAGTAACCTTTTAAATTGCAGCTCTGTTAAGTTAGGTTCCAGGATGACTATTTCATGAAATTATCTACTATAATTATTATTTTTTTGAAGTCTTTGACATATCTCGGGACCTTGGGATCCCGGACCTTTGGAAGGCGTACGAGGGGCCGAAGCCAACTCGCAGAGGCCCGTTAGACGTTGTTAATTATATGAGGCACCAACCGACGATTATCATTGTATACACTATGCAGGTGCACCCAAGAACAACCCCCAGTTAGTGTAGGACTATTGCAGGATATGAAAACAAAGATATTGGACTATGGGTTTGAGTGGCTAAAGTGGACTGGTTACCTCGAACTATGGAAGGAATATGGCCCCTGCCTGACAAGTGTTTTACAAATACGCGGATAAAATGGCAGGGGGTGACTTGCACACTCAATAATGGCCCCCGAAAAACGGTCGCTAGCACATAGTGTCGTCTCTACAATTATTATTATAATACGAGAATATGGTGCTTTTTGCAAGCTATCTTATCCCTCAATAGTAAAGATGAAGCTGTCGTACCTACTGCTCGTTACGCCGTCGTAGCCGTCTGCTTGGGGGCTACATTTTAAAGGCGCATATTTTAAAAATGAACTGAGGTTTATTTCATTATTTTAACCGCAGAACTTACAAAAATGGATTGATAAAAAGTTTAGTAAAGTGGCAAAGAAGTTGTGGATAAACACGACCTCGGCCTTGGCAATGTTGAATATTGTGAAGATTGAAGTCTTTCTGAGTTATGTCATCCTGGTGATATAAGCGCACGTTTTGTTACCAAGATAACGAAAGCATGAAATCTGTAAATAGGGGGAGAGAGAGTACCAAATTTTTGTTATATTAAGGTGCGTTTAGACCAAACGAATATAGAGCTAGAGCTAGTACAAGAGCACAGAGCATAGTTGTTTGTTGCTTTTTTGGTGTAAACGATAATTCGTTTTCGTCATTTACACCAAAAGGATACCAACGAGCCAGAATGACAACAAACAAGAACTGGAATTCTTGCACATGCTCTAGAGATGTTTTAATCAGGCCAACGAGTGCCCATTGCTCATTCGTCAAGTGTTTGTGCCCGGTTGTAGACTAGGTACACTATGTCTGATTCTGAGAGTGATAGTGATATTGTAATTGCATGTTCTGCATTTATTATTCTGTCCAATTACTTAAAAAGAAAAGGAGGGGGAGACGTTGGTTCGTAACGAATTTTATTAAAGGAAGGAGTGGGTGAGATGCGAGATGTAGATGGATAATGTGAGTGATACGATAGTAAGAGAGCCCATCTTTTTTCTGGCTTCTTCGACCCTACATTCTAGCAGCATCTTGCTTGTATTTTTATAATTTTCATATGTAGGATCCCACAGACATCTTGAACTATATTTTTTCTCGAGACCAATCCATAATTAAATAACATATTTATAGTGTCAAGTCGCTAGAACACAGGAACGCTTTGAAGAGACCGCTTCCAGGAGCGAGCACGTCCGAACACAAAAGAACGCTCTAAGCTAGGCAACTGTTCGCACGCTCGTCGTTTACATCAAGCAAGCGAGCATTCTTAGAACATTCCATTGAATCTCCGCAAGCAAGATAGAATAACGAATGAATGCTTTGTCTCTGTTAACAACAAAAGAAATTGATGGAGTAGAAGGGCTCTCGTTTGATCTAAATCCACCTTTACAAATTTTTTAGTGCTGTTAAACTTGATCCAACAAATTGAAAAGAGCAAAATAGTTTTAAAATATAACCTCACTGCATATAATGCATTATTATTTAGTAAATAATCTAAAATATGTTGACATTATAATACATGTTTGTAATAGAATAAATGTCATACAATTTTAAGCTATGAAATAACTGTATTATACATACATTTACAACCTATGAATATTGGATATTATAATATTTTGTTATTGTTTTTATTTTATCTCAATACACTATTGTTTATCTATTATTTTTTAATCTTTCTATTTGTTCATTGATAGTCTGTTTCCATCGTTTTTCAGAAATGCTCTGAGCCCATTCTGGGATTGAGGCTTGGGGCCAAGCAAAGTTTTCCATAGCTCTCACCCATGACCTATTGTGCGCGCTCAATCTCCATCTGTATTTTAATTGTATATATATTTAATATACAAATTTTAATATAACATTATTTGTATTTTAACTTGAAGTCTCTTTCTCGCATGTGCTAGGTGAGGTGCATTGATCAGCTAAGGACAGTATATACAGATCATACAACAGGCAGCACAGAATATTGGCGATGGTTATCCAGAACATCCCTCCATCATCAGGAAACTATGTAGTAAGCGAACATGTAGTGCGCACTTGATGAACAGTTCAAAACATATTTTCTGAGCTTTATTGTATTTTCATTTAAGGAAAAAATTAAAAACTTAATAAAATTTATTTAATATATGTATAAGGTGAGAAGTGGTGGCTCAGTGGTAACGGCCGCACATTACGAGTTTCTAGGTCGTAGGTTCAAACCCTGACAGGCGCTTTACTTTGTGTAAATTACTTCATTACCACTGTTCTAAATACGGTGAAGGAAAACATCGTGAGGAAACCGGCATGTCCTAGAACCAAAAATTCAAAGACATGTGACATGTAACAACCCGCACTGGGCCCGCGTGGTGGTTTACGGCCCACTCCCTCTCACAGAGAGGAGGCCTGTGTCCCAGCACATTATAGGCCGATTATTATAAGCTAACAGCTTTAAAAAAAATAAAAATACGTACGACTAAACTAGGTGTTTTTTAATATGTCTTAACTCTAGGGTATGAATGAGACCATATCAAAGAATCAACTGGCATATGAATTATTTTTCAATTATCATTTTTCTTACAAAATAATTCGACAAAGTCACGATAATTAATGTAAAATATGACAACGTTGCTTTTTCTTAATTATGAATTATTGGTATGAATGAAAATAAATTACTCGTATTTATCAATGAAACTTAGAATGAACCTAATTTAATTATGACTGATGATATCTTCGAAACTATGCATTTTTGGACCACATATTCTAGGACTTTTGTATTATTTTTACTTAAAAAATATAACCATATAGATAAAACATTTAAAAAGAAAAGTTGTATAAAAAAAAATTCTTCAGCATCGCTGTCAACAAGAATACACCCATAAGGCTGGCAGCATTGCCACGTTGTATGGCAATGCTGATTCATGCCAAAAAAATAGGCCAGCCCTCTGATCACGTGAAAAGTTGACCAAATGCTTGGTCTCGAAGAACTAAGAGGACACTCGGACCCCATGGCCCTAGTGTTGCAATCCCAAACGGCTGAAACATTTAACTTCCATCCAATAATATTGAAGTTAAGTATTTGCGCCTTTGGACGTTTTCCGCACTTGCAGTAGCCGTCCCAGCACAGCCCGCCCTGCTAGGAAGATGGGACGGTTGCTTGTATTAAATATTTGACACTGCATTTTTTCTGCGAGCCAGTCAACGATCACTAAAATCGGTTAAAGGCTCTGACACACTGGCGCGATATTATTGTGATATTATTGCCACGCAACATCTTTCACACTAGCGCGATAATGCCGCGACACGAGAATATAAATAGCGGTGCAATCCTAGCTGAGCTCAGTATTAGACGATTTTCGTCACAGAACGAAGGCAGGTCTGTGCGTGTTTGCTGAGCGTGGGGTCCTAGGTTCGATTAACCGAACCTAAGTACATAGGTACCTAAGCTTGACCACACAGATACGAATGACGAAATTGGGAATTCCGACGTGGTTTTAAGCAGTATTAATTTACAAATCCAGATTTTTTAATTACTTACGTATAATAATTAGGTACTTAAGTTTTATTTTTTACTGACTTCTTGGTTTCCAATATTATATGTGAAAAATAACTTTAATTTCTACATGTAAATGTACTTTCGGCTGCAACACATTTTTATGGTTGTTTTATGAGTAGGTAGGTAGGTAGGTACCATAGAAATATAACTTATGACATCTATGGTAGGTACCTACTTATCATTTTGAAATCATCTTAATTTACACGTTCGTAAAGTTGATATTTAATTTTTTTTTTCTTTTTTTTTTTTTTCTTTTTTAAGTTGGTTTTATTTTTTACTTTTAATTTAATTATCATATTAATCCTGTATCTCCGTGAATTCTTCGTTAGTAAAATTATGCTCAGTATGTATGTAATACCATAGATACAAGTAAGAATATTGTAAGTACTGTTTTTTATAACTCTATGAATAATATGCATCACTAGGAAAATGCGGGTGTACTATAGATACCTACCTACACTTCTGGGGATTTCAGGCGTGATGTTATGTATTATCCGTCATCCGGATAGTAAAAATCCGCGGATAATTGCATGCCCTAGTTAGGTTAGGTTAGGACCGAGAAATCTAACCTAGGACGGGTCGCTCAGCAAAGACGTACAGACCTGCCTTCGTTCTGTGACGAAGATCGTCTAATACTGAGCTCAGCTAGAATTGCACCGCTATTTATACTCTCTTGTGTCGCGTCGCGCGCGCTACGCGATATCGCCGCGATATTGATATCTCGAAGGCCTTTGACAGGGTCTGGCGCGCTGGTCTGCTCAACAAGCTTCCTGCTTATGGTATCCCAGCTGATTTTTGTAGCTGGATATCAGACTTCCTTAGTGAACGGTCGATCAGAGTAGTCGTTGACAGCTGCTCTTCCGACCTTATGGCTATTGATGCCGGAGTTCCTCAGGGTTTGTTCTCTCTGCAACTCTTTTCCTACTGCACATCAATTACCTACTTCAATCTGGTATTGTTGGGTACGCAGATGACAGTACAGTTTCAGAGATACTTGTCCAGCGCAAAATCCAGTGGGGCCGAAGTTCGTTCCTTAAGACAGGCCATGGTAGAGCGGGCAGATTTGACCTTAAGCCTTGTCTCCCAGTGGGGTGATGATAATCTGGTCTCTTTTAATGCCACCAAAATACAAGCGTGTCCTTTTACCGCTAAAAGGAGTCGTTTCGATCAAACTCCTACTTTTCAGGGTACATCTGTTCCTATAACTGATCGGTTCGAGCTCCTAGGCATGGAGTTGACATCATGTCTCAACTTCGGTGCCACCATCGAGTACAAAGCCCAAACTGCGGCCAAGAAACTAAGCATCCTAAATAGGGTGAAGCGATACTTTACGCCTGGATAGCTTTTAACTCTCTACAAAGCGCAAGTCCGAACCTGCATGGAGTATTGCAGCCACCTTTGGGATGGCCCAGCTAAATACCAACTTGCCGCGCTTGACTCAGTGGAACGCAGAGCTAAGAGGCTCATTGGCGACGTAAGACTGGTGGATACCAAGCTTCACAGCTTGGCTCATTGCCGCAAGGTTGCCTGCTTGTCGGTGTTCTACAGATTGTACTTCAGTGAGTGTGCTCGAGAACTCCCGATCTCATTCCGCGTGCCCATTCTACCATCGGACATCTAGACGCACTGCAGGTTACCATCCCTACCTGTTGCTATTCCACCAATTCGCACTAAGCGTTTCCAAATGTCTTTTGTGATGCCTACAGCAAAGGTGTGGAACTATCTGCCTGCGTCTGTGTTTCCGAAAAGTGAGAGTGAACAGGCTTCTTCTGGGTAAGCTCGCTGCATCGTCGACTTTGTCTTTGTGTCTGTGTCTTTGTGTTTGTGTCTTTGACTTTGTATCTCTGACCTAGACAAGAGCAAACCTATCTCAAGTAAAATAAAAAAAATAAAGAATTAAAGAAGAATTAAAGAATTTATTAAAAACAAGTTTACAGACATAGTAAGCACAATATAAGTCTAAAGCACCAAGATATAATTGAAAAACTTGGTATGCAATTGAGTAACCCTAGACCCCACACTAGGATTAAAAAAAGATATCGCGTTGTCGCGTTGCGCTATAATATTATCGCAATATTATCGCATCACGTGACGCGATATAGCTGTGTCGCGGCGCGACAGGTCGCTCCTGTGTGAAGCATCGCGCGTGTTTTCATAGAAATTGTTCTACGAATATAATATCACAGAATCGTGTCGCGCGACAAGTCGCCGCAGAATGTGGGAGCCTTAACTCTGTGCGCTGATTAGCACCTGCGGAGCCATCTATATATAATTATATATATACGTTAGAGAGGGTGATTTTATAGCTTACGGTTGGGGGAAAGCACTCCACCATTCATTCCGGCTTGGAGTTTATCTTCACGAAGACTCATAGAGGGCGTGTATCATGCAAGTGATACCGTACAAACCGGCCGGCTTCTACCAGGACCGCATAAATGCGGAGCGGTTTACTTACGCGTTCAGTTGAACCGCTTTGCTTAGAATTGTACTTATATAGCTATTGCACAGTAGGCCGCACGTCTCTTTGGCCGTGAGCTGGTCTAGCGTACTACGGAGTTTCAGTAGAATAACAGGCAAGTTCATGTTGGTTTTGTTACCACTGACGCGCGGCCTACGTGGCGGATTACTTGATACAAATGGGACAGTATACGCGACACAAGGTTAAAATGAGGAATATTGAAGCGCCATCAGCAGAAGCAGTAAACAGAACATCAAATGGTTTGTAATTTTGAAAACTAAACAAATCCAAATTAACTACCTAGTCTAATTTGGACTTTTGGTGGCTAAATCATAAACAACGTCCGTACCGGCCATTTATAAATATTATAATTGCAGATTATAAACTATTAGGATACCTAATGTTTATGTATTCGTTTTTTAATCCCGTGGAAATTATTTTTGCACTTCGCTAGCTCAAACATGTAGGTTTTGCTGCCTGAAATCAGAGAGCAAAATGCGATTTTGCTCACTGAGTGAGACCAAGTAATTTTTTAATTTTTTTTTCAGACAGCTGCGAATATCTTATTCAGCCTTGAGTTAATCATACATTTCGAAACATTCACACTCTATCTCTTTTCCGCCATTAGAAAGAGAGAGAGACAAAGACCAGCCCTTTCAAAGTTCCGATTTTGAATTCGACCTCAAAGACAAACATGTTCGGAATTTCGTACCAACTAAAGAAATTTTGCAAAAAGATAATTAAGTATGTCTTTTAATGTAATTGATTGAATTTTTAACTTATTGCTGTATTTAAACGAAAATAAGTATTTACTGCAAATAAAACTGATATTTAACCTGTAAATATTTATTTCTAGTTTCAATAATGTTACGTAATATATTTTATCTCCTAAAGTGTTCTCGCTGCTGAAGTGAAAAGTTATGTGTGTTACACGAGAGCAAAGTTTTTTGCATCTCGTGCCTTTGAATCCCTCGCCATGGAGTTGAATCCTGAGGGATTCAACTTTAGAATCATTGAATCCTTCGCTTGCTCAGGACACTCAGCACTCGCAGCAAAAAACGACTTTGCTCTCTTGTTGCACAAATAATTATTTAGAAACACCTCGCTATACCCATACAATTATGTTTCAGTTTACCTACTACTCAAAGTTTAAAAAATAAATACGAAAGAAAGATGAATATTAGTTTTGCCTGCTTATTTAACTTTTGTGTTGACTGGTATGGGTACATATTGCGCGACACTTATTATATGCATATGTTTAATAATGACAGATAACTGAATTTTAAAATTTACATGTCCATGCTGTGCATCAAAATGTGGTCTTTCTTTTCGGCGGTGCGAAAATACGGGCTCTTGATAATAATGTCCATGACCATGGCGATAAGAAGCCTTTATGATTTTGTATTGTGATGGGAACACAAAAAAGGATAAGGATTTTCCTTAAGAGAATATCGTGCGCGCAGTGGACCCTCGTCTTTTGTTTGGTTATTTTTTAAAATCTTAGAATGAAAGAAATAACAAAATAAACGATGAGGGCGCCACTGCGCGCACGATACCCTCAGAATGATACACAATTTATTAATGAAACTTATACGGGTTGATCAGAACGCAAATTATGCGCTTTGACGTGGAGTTGCAGACACCAGCCCGTATTACCTATTACATGAGTTGATGATTGGTTTTATACCTATTCACTGGTCGGGTCATTGATCTAGTGGTCACAAGCGCTACTGCTGAGCATGAGGTCCGAGGTTCAATTCGCGGGTCGGGTAAAGTGTTATTGGGGTTTGCCATCTAGAATTACTTAGTAGCAGGCCGGAGTCTAGATTTGTGCCCGGTTGATGGCAATAGGCTCGCCCCTTATTATATGGGACTTAAACATAACTGGCGAAATGTGGGTGTCTAGGGTGGGGTAGGTACACCTCTGTCCAACGCTTTGTGGATTACAGGCGTTATGTTATGTAAAACAGATTTAACAATATAAATGCAACAAACTGAAGCGTACCGCCAGTAGGTAGTTCTTGCCGAACAGTGGGAAGTTTTGACAAGAAAAAAGTCACACTATTATTTTACACGAATTACGATATATTTAAATAAATTAAATAATTATTTATCTAACTGGGGAACCGTTACTGTTATTCTTATTAACTTCCAATAATCTCTCTACAACGAGCATCATTGCCCTAACTAACCAGTGCCCCGGGAGCTCCGGTCGTCTTGGCTGGGGGCGAAAACTTAACTGGTGTATTCAATTGTGCCAACAGTCGCCCCTTGCTACTAGGAGACCATAAGCACTAAGAGATACTTTTTCGAGATCATAAAATTTCAAGAGATGGCGCTACTACTGCTATACCTAATAGATAAATGGATACCTATATAGTATTACGCAGATGTAGACGAATTAACTCTGTTGAATGCATGATTTCGTGAAAATTGGGTCATTGGGACGGCCGAAAAGTAGGTATTTTAATTCAGTTTGAAAATATAAAAGTATAAGAATGTAGAAATGTAATAGGAGACACACACACACACTGCATTTATGTAGGGTCTTACCAAAAAAGTTTGTACGCACAATGCGTGGATGCTAATGTCAGTCTTAAGTCAAATTTCAGTATATAAAATAAATGTCGTGTTTATCAGTTTTTACTCGCAATTTTTCGGTTTAGTACCTTTAATTGAGGAGCCACAATTCCCGCGCGCTTCGCACGCTCATGCATTCTAAGTATTCTTTTACTTCACTATCAACTTCACCATTTACCTTCTAATTTCTTCTGCTTAAAGACCGTGATTAACGATTAACACGAAGCAGTTCGGCCTTGTACCAATTAGACTTGGTAAATCTTAGGATTGACCGTAGTTCAGTCTTTCACAATAACACACAATCGGTACACATACCAAAGCAGCCATTTCAGTCTCTTACTAATCCTTGACGCCATAATATTACTCCGACACTTGCAAGGCTTGTTTAAGTGATATGTAGTGATATATTTCAGCGAATTGTAACAAATCTAAGTAAACTTGCATCGCTGTGTATTCACGACAGGAAAACCGTAAAATGTGTGGTTCCTTAACTCTTATTCCTAGCGGATTATTTATAAACGTTGCTTAAAGTTAAGTAATGAATAACGTCTGCTTTGTCATATTTTTATGACGTTTAAACGTCTCATACAAGCAACGTTTATAAATAAATGCTATGGTGTATAAACCTCGGGATTAGGTGGCAGAATGTACTTGTGTAAAGACTATTACTTATATCATGTTTTTTAAGCCAAAAAGTTAATAGTTTAAGTCATGACGATGGGGCCTGGGGGTCAATGGGGTCGAAATGAAAATCCAAGATGGCATCCGCGAAAATTTCCAAATTTTTCGTCATGGGTGTCGTTCATGGTTTTTGAAGGCGCTAAAATGAAAATTCAAGATGGCGGCAGCGATCTTGGGAGTAAACTTAAAGGTGGTAAAACAAGACATTGTAGCTACAAAATAATAATTTTATAAACCGAAGATAACCGTGGAGCATTGGGAAATTATTAGCAAGCAGATTAGATAGCCCTTACATCATGAGTCGATGGCTTAATTCAAAACTAGCGACCGACCCACGCTTCACACGAGTGTAGTCCACACACTGAAGCGGCTACATATCAAAAATCAAGGTTTCTTTGTTATCTAAGTTAAATTAAGAGGTAACAATTATTTTAAAGACGCGTATACGCTTCTCTTTTTTATTAGAATATCAATTAATGAAAACCAGAAAGATAATTTTTAAAAAGACCAAAAATTAAAAAGAAGCCCACTAATAAAAACGGCCCTCGTTTTTGAAGTACAAAAAATTATTTGATGCGCAGTTCCTTTAATAAATATACTTAATACTTTATGACAAACATTTTATTCTATAAATTGCTTTAAAATACAGCCAGGTTTTTTTTAAATATTGGATTTAAATAATATCTAAATAATCAAAATCATGTACTATTTTTACCAGCGTCATCTCGCGAATTTCAAAAGAACTACTACAACAGTGGTTCAGTTGCACTGCAAATAACAAATGTAAAATCTATCGACTCAATTTTATAATATGGCGGGCAGTAAACTGTTTGATGCGTCAATAAAGAGCAAAAAGATTTTTCAATTGAATGCATGTTATACATGAAACATAATTATACTTTATTTTATTAATTTGTAATGTGAATGTGTTACTTAGATAACATAACATCACGCCTTGTTTCCCCGAAGGGTTAGGCAGAGGTGTACCTATATAGTACACCCACATTTCGCCAGTTATGTTTAAGTCCCATGTAATATGGGGCGAGCCTATTGCCATCAACCTGGCACAAATCCAGACTCCGGGCTGCTACTGAGAAATTCCAGATAGAAAAACCCAATAACACTTTGCCGGACCTGGGAATCGAACCCAAGGCCTCATGCTCAGCAGTAGCGCTTGCGACCACTAGACCAACGAGGCAGTGTTACTTAGATAAAACTAGGATATCCTACACACTCAAAACGAAAAACACCTTTGGGCAAACTATTAAAAATCAGTACGTTAGTTTATCTGTCAAATAAAAGACTAGAATGAGTTTTTCAGTCGATCGGCATAAATGACTAATCTAGTTTGTTTTTAGCACAGCCCTCTTGTATGCGCAGAAAACGACGGTATTTCGTAAGAGTTATTTTTATAAATACAATATACTGTCATAAAAAATTATACATTGGTATACATACATTTCAGTAGAGTTAAAAATGTTATTGACATGCCAAATCTTGTCATTATCCTATCATTTACTTTCATCGCTATCGTTATTGACGACAGCTATATTGCCCAAAGGCGTGTTTAGCCAGTACTCTCATGTTGGCGTCGAAACCGCAGTTGAGGACTCCTCGAGCGACGTAACTCTGAGAATGGTATCGATTTGTTTAATAGGTAAAAGAGGGCCGCCCTATCTTTTACAATGTGTGACAGAGATAAAAATAGCTAAAGGTTGGCCTTGTGAGTTCCATTTAGGATTTTACGAAGTTGTGTGGGCAGATCAATATTGTTTGTTGCAAGGTCTCACGTCCCTTTGAAAGAAAAGTAAAGTCATGTAGAACAGGGATATTTTTTTTTGTTTTTAAGTAGGTACGGTTTTATGTTTTTATAAAAAACAAAACTAGCGAAATCCACGCGAACGAAGTCGCAGGACACACCTGCGACGTCGTTCGCGTAGATTTCGTAAGATATACAATATACTAAAATAACAGCCACATAAAACTTCCTGCATCGCCCGCCCGTACTTCGTTTTCGCTTTGCGTTCTTTCTGACTGTTTGCTTTTTGCTCAGCTCCCAAGTGCCGTAGCGTGATATTTAGTAACCCTCCTCGAGAATTGGACTACTAAATGCAAAAATAATTTTTCAAATCCGAGTGATAGTTCCAGAGTTAATATTTTTGTTCACAATTTCGTGGGTTTTAATTTCTTTGCGCGGAACCCTAATTATTTTTCTGAAATAAAAGTAGCCTGCGTTACTCCTTATAACATCAACTATTTGCCAGTGAAAGCCCTCTCAAGAGAATTTAGAATGACCAGCCTATAATGTTCCCACTGATGAATATAATGTAATGTTCTCTCTGTGAGAGGGCAAGAAGATTTATTTTAATATGACAATATTTAATTCCCTACGAAAATGTTTATATGGGGTTCACATTTCATGTCAATTAAATTATATATTTATATAAGGTTTATCTATTCATACACGAAATCTCTTAAGGAGTCATTGTACCCATCAATATGAACAACTTTTACTATGAGACCGACCCTGAAATCGCGAAATAAAAATCTGCTGGTCCCTACATTTTGACATAAATGTACGGCATGTAGGTCTTAAATAAAAATATCAGTGTCAATGGAATTTTAACTTTGTCATGTATGACATTGAGTTTGTTTTCCCACATATTTATAAAATTATTTATGAGGTACTATTTGATTGATCTCATAACTTCCAAGTATATTACCTTACTTGTATTATATTAATGAAGGATGAGTGATCCAATTATCTCTTATTAATTATATGAGATTATTATTTTAATTCTGTTTAGATCTCATTGATTTTCAATTATCAGTATAGCTTTATATTTCAAGATCACCTTAAATAAGGAAAGTATATTTGCCTTAATCCATAAAATTTCATGGCATAACATATGAAAAACACATAGCATTTGAACTATGCTGCTTTTGAGTTTTGAAGACTTCTATGAATGACACTTGACCGTGACAGATCCAGCTCGCTGTAACCACAGACTTCCGCGAGTTCATGCCATAGTGAGAGATCAGAGGTAAGTAACAAAAGGAATGGAGGTACGTTTATTCTTATAATTTAAGGCAAAATCTAAGAGGCTTTCTTCAAAAAATGCTATGTGTTTATCATAACATAATAATTGTTTTGTTTTAATGCAAAATAGCTCTATTATCTATTTATCTGTCGAGCTCGTAATTAATATACCATCTTAAGGTTGAATGTCACTTGCCTGTTACAATACAAAACGTGACAGTCTATTTTTGCTTTAAGACAGACGTAACAGTTATATAGCAAAAAAAAATATCCAGTGCGCAAATTTTGACGAATCATACTTAAACAAGTTTTGTTAAACACATTTTTTTTTATTTTGATATGTCATAGTACAAAAAAATAAAGTTATCGTTAACGAAAGATGTTTACTTTGAAACTGGCTTTATGGTAACTCGCTGCGCCAGCCGGTGCAGGCCCGCAGTGTCGGAACGCGTGGAGGTTGGTACCTATTAAACAACTGTATGCTCGCTCGATTCGCCGGCGTAAGTAGGTATTATATTCTTGTAAAACTCGCGGTTAGTAAAGTTTGATATCGTAATCGATAGGTACAACACTTCTCTTGCGCGGGAAAACGAATCGACTCGATACCACTACAGCTCGTGACGTGAGCAGACGTAGGCCACCGAACGCGGCGAAGCCCTACCGTCCGGGAGGGAACTGCACCCCCACCGACCCCTACTGAGTGCACCAGCTGCAGCGCGCGCCCGTTGATTTTATTACGAAACATTGTTTCCATATTTTACTGATTTAAAGTCTGATAAAAAATAAAAAAGTATTGGACAATTAATGGAAATGTGTTCTATTACTGATACTGAACCACCAAAAAAAAATTGCGCACCGCTTAAAATTTTTTCCTGTATAGTTTCAACCTTAGTTTAGTGAGGTTTCAATCTGGGAGTTATTGTCAAAAGTGGTAAAGCAATTACCATGTCGACTATACATAGGTAATTATCTTGTAACCGCATTCTAATAAACTCTTCCAGTTGATGATATTCCTTTAGTAGAATATAAAATACAAACTTAAAAAAAGAATCACATACCGAAATGTTTAGAGATGAGTTGCCTGTGTAGCTATTTATTCCTCAGCAGATTTGAGGCCAGCGAGCGTTGTTAAGTTGTTTCGGAAAAATAAGGTCAAGCCTTGCAGCAACTGTTGTCTGAAAAAGAAACACTATTATGGTACCAACCTTTTATGAGCACCTGGGTATGTCAGTACGAATAAACGTACACAAAAATAAACATACCTACATAGTTGGAAATTTAAAGGAACTGAAGTGATAATGAGATCCAATTTGTTAAATAGGTACCTACTTACCAGGTATTATTTTATTTTACAAATAGCAGCAAACTGGAAATTGCAACTGGATTGGGATCGACATTATAAACCTACCTTATACTATGGGTATTGTGTCATTATTATACAGCTAGGAGTGTATCTGTCGCAGTAAGATGGTTGAAGGCGTGATATAGTTATATCCCTAGGGATATAGCTAGGTATACAACGTATATCTGGATTTACGGCATTAAATGAAAACGAGCACAGTACTAGTCCATCGAAACATTTTAAAACACGATAATTAGTAGTTTAGGGAAAATTTAAAAACGAAATACAAACAAAATAAATAGCAGAATCAACTGCATAAAAAGTAAACACGCTTTATCTACGAAAAGTCACCGACCAACGGTGCGGTGCGGGGCGTGGCGACGGCGGTGCGGGGTAGTGATGTGAACCGGTTTCATAAAACCCTTAAAAAAAACTAATATAACCGGTTTTTTTAAGGTTTTTATGAAACCGGTTCACATTACTAGTGCGGGGTGCAAGTAGGTAGGCGTAAGCACTTTAGTCGGAGAACAATACAAACGCAGAGAATAGAATCATATGTTTTGCACAGGTTTTTGACCTTACAATGTTTAACTATTATTATTACGGACTCAGATCTACATCATGTTGAAAAATAAGAAAATGAAAAATAATTTCCTATGGCTAAAGTATTCATTAAATTTGATTGATTTTTTGTATATGAATAAAGAACATGATTCTCTTTACGTGGTTTAAAGGAATGTCAATTGTCATGTTCCACCTTGTATACCGTAATATAGTTATATGAAAGCGGTATTTAACTGTCGGAGTGCCCTAATTTTGTTACTGCGACCAATTTTGACGCTCGCTCGGCTTTCGTGTATTTGGTTCTAACCTTTTTTTCGGGGTGGAAATCCTCACAGATGTCCTCCGCCCTGGGGTGGGCAGAGGGGTCTGTCAGACTCTTATCGTACGTGCCTGCGTCGGGGGCTGCGGGTGCGAAAGCGACTTCCACTGCCCCGGACTGCTGATGGCCCGGCCCATGCGAGCCACGTCCCACAGGGGAGAATGAGGTGTTGAACTCCCCCCGTTACGTCTTAGAAAGGCACGCGTGGAACACTACGCACCACCATCTCGGGTCCTGTGGAATGGGGGGCGCTGAATGTCCCATGTCCGTTGCCCCTGGTACCATTCAAAGGGGGCTGGAAGAGGGCATTAGCCGCCCTCAGCCGACACCTAGTGCGCCTGCTGCGGGATGGGAGAACACTCGTGATCTCCCTTTCCCTTTCTACAACTTCCTTATGCGAGATAGCTACTTCGCAGAAGGATACCACCGCGTGCCATGACTGCGCTCCCAACCATCGAACGAGCGACGGCCGGCAGTGACAGGTCGGCTCCGAGTTCTGATACGAGGGCATGGCGCGGCTCTTCCCATGCGGCATACTCTGTCAGTATAAGTATGCGGCGCCATATCCTCCCGACCAGTGGAAACAGTGATGACACCGAGCCTCCGGCTCTCTCTTTATAATAATAATAATAGTAAATGTGCTAGCGACCGTTTCCGGGGGCCCATTGTTGAGTGTGCAAGTCACCCCCTGCTATTTTATCTGTGTATTGTATTTATCAAACATTAGTCAGGCAGGGGCGATAGTCCTTCCATAGTTTTAGATAACCAGTCCACTTTAGCCATCCAAACCCATAGCCCAATTTTTTTTTTTGCCTCCATATCCTGGAATAGTCCTACACCAACCGGGGGTTGTCCTTGGGTGCACTTGCATAGTACGCACAGGGATAATCGTCGGTTGGTGCCACATTTCCATTGAAAGCGTCTAACGGGCCTCTGCGAGTTGGCTTCGGCCCCTCATATGCCTTCCAAAGGTCCGGGACCCTAGGGTCCCGAGAAATATAAAAAAAAATATATAATAGTAATTTATTTCAGACTTAGTCCATAAGTTTGTTAGTAAAAATGTTTTTAGCCTAGTCTTAGTAAAAGTAATTAATTAGGCGCTTGCCTTCGCTTGAAGGCATATCCAGTGCGCCATCAGTACCGAGTCCCATCTGCAGGCGCACGTAGCCAGGATGGCGCTGGAGCTGCCGCACACCCGCGCCAACATCGAAGCACAGCGCTTACATATGATCGCGTAGAAGCCGTCCACGTGCGCCTCCGTGAACACAGGTACTTCCCGAAGCAGCCAAGCCCCGGGAGCACGTGCATCGCTCGAAACGACCGAGAGTCGTGTCTTCTCCCGAACCAATCGTCGAGCACTGGCCGGAACGCCTAGATTGTATCGGCGGTATGGTGCAAGAGTCAGCCGACCAACTCCTAGGTTGACCTGCGAGATGCCATTTATAAAATATACAGCTTAGTGGACTCTATAAGCAAGCTATCTAACGGTAAAGACCCTCTGGTGTCCGCCGTAATATTAAGCTGCTAAAGAGATCCACCGCCAAGAGGGAGATAGTACACTGTAAAGTGGAAGCTCTGGTTGGTAAGCCAAGGAGAGCCAGTACACTGTAACGCGGAAGCTCTGACCAAATCATCCAAGTACTTTCTGTGCTAACTGTCCGACGGTACAGACCCTAACCAGAGCCCCATGTCCGCCATTTTATGTTGCCTAAAAGCGCCGTATTTATATGTTACGGCGACAACTCGAAGTGCGTCTACACCTAGTTGTAGCCGTAACATATTACATATATATATATATATATATATATATAGGGATATCACGCTTAGAAAATAATACTGGGCGACTTGTGAAGCAGAAGCTCTGCATGAATTTTATAAGAGTATTTACTTTTTGTAAAACCATATTTCTTAGCTATTCTATGTAATTCCTGTGTAAAATATAACTTGGGTATAATATGACTAAAGTAAAAAATGTGAACGTATTTATGATAATAGAATAACGTCTAAGGTGCTATCCTAGTTAAAAATGTGTTCAAAAATGTAACTTGTGTGATTTTGTTACAAAATACAAGGTGTAACAGGACGATTGACATTCCTTTAAACCACGTAAAGAGAATCATGTTCTTTATTCATATACAAAAAATCAATCAAATCCAATGAATACTTTAGCCACAGGAAATTATTTTTCATTTTCTTATTTTTCAACATGATGTAGATCTGAATCCGTAATAATAGGTCAACATTGCCGCCGCTGCCGCGCCCCACACCCCGAACCGCACCGTTGGTCAGTGACTTTTCGTAGATAAAGCGTGTTTACTTTTTATGCAGTTGATTCTGCTATTTATTTTGTTTGAAGACTGCAATTTTTTAATTTTCCATTAACTAGTAATTTTCGTGTTTTAAAATGTTTCGATGGACTAGTAGGTACTGCGCTCGTTTTAATTTAATGTCGTACGTCCAGATCCACATTGTATATGAAAGTTAAAATGTTATCAGGATTTTATTGATTTCTTACAAAATATACCTCTAATGGCACTAAGTTTCATTGAGTTAGCTAAAAATGGGTTCAATTCCTTTTTTTAATATTTAATTACTGTGAATTCGAGAGATTCAATTCATTATAATTTCCATTTTCTTTTACATGCAATGTAATCTAGGACCCCATTAACCCATTATACCTACAGTACTGTAGAAGGGTGAAATAAGGTGGACGCGCGTGCATCGCGGCCAAGTGCGCTGCACAATCCGCATTTCAATTCTTTGTATGCAGTTATTTGCAACCTCCCAAACCCGTCCACGCCGCAGTCACCGCAGGACCCGAACGCCCGGATTCCCCTAGCTGTAGCTGATGACGTCATAGTTCACGCTCACCGGCCGCAAACAATTTGACGCGGTGCGTGCGGAGACAGACTGCGGCGCAATCGGGTGTGCATAGATTTCAATAAAATAGATGACTGCGGAGACTGGCGCGTGCACAGCGAATAAGAACTCTTGACACACATTAAACAGAAACTAAAGCTTGGCTCCTGTGACAAAGTTACGCACACTTTTTGTACCGAGAGATGATTTCGAGCTGATTTCGATTAAATAGAAATAGATGAGATTGTAAGAGCGCTGAAAGGGATGAAAGTTGGGAAAGCTGCGGGGTACGACAGAGTGTCTGCTGAAATGCTGAAGGGCGGTGACGGGGTGGTAGCAAGTCTGTTGTGCCGGATCTTTAATATGTGTTGGAGATATGGCCGTGTGCCGGATGATTGGTGCAAGGCTGTAATCGTACCACTATATAAGGGAAAAGGCTCTCAGCAGGAGTGTAAAAACTACCGCGGCATTAGTCTTTTGAGTGTTGTTGGCAAACTGTATGCAAAGGTAAAAAAGATAAAACTGTATGCAAAGGTATAAATAAAGTGATAAGAGTGACAGAGGAGAAAATATGGGATGTGCAGGCAGGATTTAGAGAGGGAATGGGCTGTACGGATCAGATCTTCTCCCTAAGGTGTATAGCCGAAAAACATCTGGCAAAGCACAAGAAAGTCTACTGTGCTTTCGTTGACTTGGAGAAGGCCTATGACAGTGTGTGGAGGGAGGAACTGTGGTCGACACTGTCGGTGTACGGTGTGGACTGGCGCTTGGTACGGGCACTGAAATCTTTATACAAGGATTCCAGTGCTTGTGTTAGGATAAATGGGGCATACACGGACTGGTTCTGCATCTCGAGGGATGTTAGACAGGGTTGTGTAGCGTCACCATGGCTGGTCAACTCGTACATGGATAGTTGTCTGACAAATTTGAAAGAGGGTGAGTGCGGATTGAGGATGAATGATTAGCTTGTCAAATGCCTTCTCTACGCAGATGACCAAGTTCTACTTGCATCGTCAGCAGAACAGTTGCAAGACATGGTGACTGTCATGGATGAAGCGTATAAGATGAAAGGGATGAATATAAATGTGAATAAGACGAAGGTCATGGTGTTTGAAAGAGAAGAGGACGTATCGATGTGTGATGTGAAAATAAATGATAAAAGTGTGGAGCAAGTAAGTGAGTTTCTGTATTTGGGGAGTCTGTTTACAAGGGATGGAAAGATTGATGAAGATGTGGAAAGGAGAGTAAATGCGGGAAATAAAGTGAATGGTTCTATACGTGCGGTTGTGACCAACCAGTTAATGTCCAAAAAGGCCCGACTGGCTGTTCACAATGGTGTGCTGGTGCCTACGCTTATGTATGGAAGTGAATGTTGGGTGTGGCAAAAGAAGCATGAAAGTAGAATAAATGCTGTGGAAATGGGTTCCTTGAGAAGCATGTGTGGTGTGACTATAAATGATAGATTGAGGAATGATGTGATAAGGCAACGGTGCGGTTTAAAAAAAGATGTAGTGAAGACATATGAAGACATATAGTGATCTTATTGGTGATGTTCTTCAGAAAGGTCAGGTGCATAGTACTCGCAACCGGCGTGCGTGTATGACCAGATATATGAATGTAAACGAGGCAAAACGAGTATGTAAGGATCGTAGCAGGTGGCGTTTTGTAGTTTCTGCCTACCCCCATGGGAAGAAGGCGTGAGTTTATGTATGTATGATTTCGAGCCAAATTTTATCAAGAGCGCAAGCTAACGCGCGTACTTCAAAGTCAAAGTTAAATCGTTTATTTCAAATAGGCAAATAAAAGGCACTTTTGAACGTCAAACTACTCAGCTAGGTAATGTCCGAATACCGTTCACATGAATAAAGCGCCCGTTGGGTTCGTCAGCAATATTTGTCTGAGAATTAGGCCTTAAGGCAAGCTATAACCATAAGGCAATTCCCAAACAAATATTACTGACGAACCCAACGGGCGATATTAAAAAAATCATTAAAAGTCTTTAATGATTTCAAACCGAAAATTACGTCTAAACGAGTAGTGTGAGATGATTTGGAAAAAATATAAGTATGTTAAATTAGAGCATATTTTTATTAACTTATATACGAACATTTTTGATTATGTTTATACATAGTGTAATTAATTTAGTTATGTCTACCGCGGATAAAAACCTGAGAATTACGCAAAAACTATCAAGCGTATTTTTTTGAAACCTATAATTAATTTGTAACTAATTTGGGAATGCGCTCCTTGATGGGCGAGTCCTATTACTGGATGCACGTAAGACGCGTTGCGTGAGCTCAGCACAGAACACGCAATGTATGCACTCAAGGCTGATGGCATGTGTATGCGTCTTAATCTCTGATGTCAGAAGGAAACTGGATGAAAAAGATAATAAAAAAACATTTAGGTTATGTTACGATTAAACAATAATCTACTTATTAAAAATCATAAACTCAGTGATTCACTGACAGACAACGCGCAGCCTAAGCCACTGGGTCTAGAAGCAAGAAATTTAGCACAAGTGGTACCGCAGATGAGCTCTAAGAAATTAAATAAATAGGGGATGAAAGTTTTTATGGAAGTTCGTCATTTTTGCCGAAGGGGAATCCCTTCGGGCACACGGCCTGTGTTTCGTATAAATCGTAGCAGATAGGAAATATTTTTGACAACGTAGTTTGTATTGTTTGTCTAATATAATAAGTTAGTAGCGGCGGGCCCATACTTGGTGAAAGGGCAGTGCAGTGTAGTTATCACTACCAAACAAATATCATCATCGCACACTGAACTTGTAGCCTGAAATAAAAATAAAAACTGAACTGATCTTGCGGTCTACATAGTGGAAGTTTATATACTTGACTTTATTTCAACTCTAACAGTGTTGTCATTTGTTTCACAGTTAAAAAGATGTTGTACTAAGCCAGCGAGGCGGCGACGGCCCTAAGTAGGTACTTACTCGATTGAACAATTAAAAATAACAATCAGCGAAAGAAAATCGGAAAGTAAAATTTATACTATAAAATTGAATGTTATAGTAGCTACTCTGCAAAAACAGTTAGTAAATTCTTTGTGGAACTCGATCGTGTTACATTATATAGTTTCAGGCAGCGCAGACGACCCTGGTAACGTGACGTAACCTTGACTGTCTGAAAACCGACAGACAGTCTTTCATTACGTTATACGCTCCTAGTAGAATACGTGCTTGGACGTGGAGTTGTGGCCACCAGCCCGCCCGATAAACAATACAATACGCTCCTAGTATAGTACGTATCTATAGTATAGCCCAGCATATTCTTTCAGAATACATTTCTATAGATGCTAGCAGTTTGTAGCTATTCAGGTAACATAAGCTTAAGAAAATCGGTGATTATGTTTAAGACAGTTATTTTTTGTCATAGTTTTGAGAATGTTTAGAAAAGGCGGAAATCAATTTGACTACCACATAATCAAGTATTACATTTATTCGTACTTAGGGCTCACATGAATTCCGTTCTGCACTGTCGTTGCTACATTAATTGGACTACCTACACATTCAAAAATCGCTGTGTTTTGGATGTGATTAGTAAGCGTTTCTTTTTTGTATAAAGTAGTATTAGTCTATAAAACTAACTAAATGTGACTCAAGAGCATTGCTAAACTTCAGACTGGCATAACTGTTGTGAAATTGTGGTGGGAAACCATTTAAACGAAAAATTAACTAAACATTTTGAAATACTTGGTTGGAATTAATAGATGCTAGAGCGTTGTCACATTTTGCACCTCTCTCGCTCACACAGAACCAAATTTTTAAGAATGTTAAATGAAAAAATGCTTTTATGAAAAATGTAATCAATGGGCGGTCTACAAAATAATATTAATTTAATAGGTAGTTATCAAAAAACACATTTCTATTGTGTTATCTAATAAACATATGTAATTAAGTATTATGATCTGTTTTTGAGATGATGTAAATAAATGCCGCAATAAAAATGTGTTTTTAATAATTACCTATTAAATTAATATTATTTTGTAGACCGCCCATTGATTACATTTTTCAAAAAAGCATTTTTTCATTTAATATTCTTAAAAATTAGGTTTTGTGTGAGCGAGAGAGGTGCAAAATGTGACAACGCTCTTAAGACTTTACAGAAATAATCGAATAGTTTCGAATATTTTCCATTTAATATATTTTTAGATATATAGTACTTTTCAGAAAAAAAAAATCTATTTAATTCCACATAGCACCACACTGCCTACATTGGCATCACCACCAGGACGTCATGGATTTAACAAAAGTGGACATTATACTCGCTGGATTTCAGGGACTTACAGCGTGTGTTTCACCCTCTATCCTGTGTAAGGTATCGATTTTTACTAACTTACAGGAGGATAACAATGTAACCAAGAGAAGGGTACTGTATTATTGAAATAAATCTTAATAGAGGTTATATTAGTTTGTAATTTTGTCTTTAACATCACTTTTTACTTAAAACACTCAATCATTTTTCACTTAAAATATTGTTAGGTAATGCTAAGGGAGATTGATCAATCTTACTTATTTGTTTGTAAATTAAGCACGTAAATCGCTTATGCCAGCATAAAAAAATCACTGCCCGACAGTATGAAAATAAATTATTCTTTGAAATGTGCAAAACAGTGTAATCGTCCGCAACATCTTATCCCGCATATCTACTAGGGTAGCATATATCTAGAAGTAAGTATTCATTATTTTCCATGAACTCACTTTTTAGGCGATATGGTCAAAGGAGAAACATAAAAAAAATAGAGATTCAGGTTTCAGTAATTAGGCACTTAAGTGAATTCAAATAAGGTAACGAACCTTAAAAAATAGTGATAATCATATCACAAGAGATTATAAAGATAAACTATCATTGCTATAATTCTACAATAATATAATCATTCTATTATGAACTTTTTTATTGAAGAGCTCTAATTAAATAATACCTTCCTCTAGAGGTCTAATATCGGTTACGAGGATTTGGCATAGGCGCATCCCGAACTAAACCCGAACTAATAATGATTCTAAAGTGCAAAATTATAATATTGATGAATTTTGGACACATACCCATATTATATGATTCACAATCTACTCCACCAAAGAGGCACCATTGTCAAAATAAAAGAAAACAATATTATATAAATGCTTATAACATTTAACTGAATTTTAGGTAGGTTTTACAGTGACTTTATAATTCTGCAAAAATCACGACAAAAATACACTACTCTTTCACAACACCGCAATTGTAACTTGTTCTAATAAGTAATTGTCAGTAAGTGAAAACACGTGTAGTCACAACGCTGTCTCTAACATTTCTGAAACCGACCATAGGAATCCAGCACCCCGCAGTGGCATGACACGGAATTCAGTGGGTTATACGAGTCATCACTCATCTTCAAGGATCATTGCCGAAAGCGTTCGTTTTAGCAGTGCACGCTAGGTCAAATTAGTCCCCGCTACTCAACAATCTATCACTAAAGTCAGTCATAATTCTGCGTGCAAATTCTTGTAGAACTTTAAACCATTTGTATATAAACGTAAAAAATATTTAGCAGAACAGCTAAATATTTTTGGGAGTAAAGTTGCTTCAGATGAGGTCAATGCCCTTTGAGTTCACGTCCCAGCCGCAAAGATTTCCCTCGTAACTTGCGAGGGAAGTAGTCCCCTAACTAAGAAGTACATACGGTGATTTAGAGGAATATCAACTTTCGGGGTTAGGTACCGTCTGCTCCACTTGCACATACGTCATTCGTAATTTATATTTTTTTTCTCATCAATTTTACCAATGATATCAACGCCGTCAAAGAATAATAAATTTTACCTTTACCAATATTATAATTTTAATCAGAATTTCAATATTGTTTTAATTACATTAAATGTACCTTTTCACAGATGTTACCAATTTTTTTGTATAAGCGCTTATTAGTGCTTTCCTAAGTAAGTTTGCTTATTTCTCTGATTCATTGTTGTAAGCGTGTGGTGTTTATCTTTAAGTAATTGTTGCACTGTTAGTTTAAAAATGTTTTGTGTGTTTGTATCAGTGTAATCAATTGCAAATAAATAAATGAATCATGCAAAATTTTAGGTTTACTCATCAATGACGCCTCCAAGAAATTTTGTAACGTAAGAAATTATTGTATTTTTGGAGAACACCTGAAAGAGCCAGCGTAAAAAATGGAGATGAAAATAGTAAGCTCTCGCTATGTAAATTTTCTCTTTATGAACTGTCAGCTTAACATACCGTGATGCCCGATTTTTGCCCGATTGCGCGACGCAAAGGAGGGTAATGTGTTTTTGTCCTATATACGTAATGTTTGTTCCTTTGTGGCGCTCTAGAGACCAAACACGTGGGTCCCCATCATTGAATAGGTCTTTGAAAATCATTATTACATTTCTCTAATCATGTTTCATTTTTAATGATCATATTCGATCTATAACGATTTAAAGTTGGTTAGCAACCATTCTCACTAAAATTTTCAAAACTTATATTTTACTGCTGAGATAAAGTTCTTATAAAATCGTATAAAAGGTCTTATTAACGCGAAAAATAATTATTACAATATCGACGGCTGCAAAGTAGTAATAGTACACTGCACTTTTTTACGAAATTCGCTTTTTTAAATAATTCGATTCGATTCTCAAGGTCGAATTTCCAAAACCCATTCTTAGTGCTCCCAAGTATAAAAGGAAGCCGTGTGCAAAATTTCACGTTCCTAGTCCCAGTAGTTTCGGCTGTGCGTTGATATGTCAGTTACTTACATATTTGTGGACATAATACAGTTTACTTCTCAAAATCAAACAACACTTTTTATATTTTATTATTTTCAGAATCTTAAAACTAAATAAGTAATTATTGCTATACACAGTCAATCAGTTAGCATTAATTTTGATACCTTGTACGTATCAAAATGACAAACTAACAACTAATTTAATAATCATAAGAGTAGCTCAATAAAAGCTATCGCTCTGAAGATAAACTATAAAATAGTAATGATGTTAGACATCAATCAACTTTAAGGTAACTAAGATATTAAGAAATATTCTTTGAACAAATGATCACTAACATGGTGAAAATCTTTAGAAAATATTTTCATCATCACTATCAAAAATATTAAAATTATTTCTGGTATTCTTTGGAATATTCAATGTGAGCATCATTATCAGTCTCAATGGTTTTTTCAAATTTTGACATTATATCACTATTAATATTTTGGAAAAATGAGGCTGATGGAACTAGATTGTCATAGTCTATATTGTCCAAGTCGTGTGAAGCGTCAGCTGATTTGATGGTCTTATCTTGAGGTATGTTCTTGGTTTTAAAGTAAAATAATTCAGATCCTTTAAATCTGTGAATTGTTGATGGCTTAAAACTGGAACCTGATTGTGATGCAGGTGGAACGACCGTTGCATTATCCACGATGTCAATAGGCAATTCATAGAAACCTAAATGTTTTCCGTGAATGCATTTTATAGGATTGTAAAGACAGTTTTCATCAGTGCATGACAGTGATCGCATTGCAAGAGCTTTGGATGTTTTTGCCCAAACGATCTGATGGATCTTCATAGACCCTGGGAAACATTTTAGGACTTTTGGCAAAAGCCAATCTTTTTCATTCACTTCATAGTCGTTAACAATCCTTATTTTCACACCTGTGACGGTTGTTTGAAGACCTTCCACTAAAGCGTTAATATCGTTGATCTCTTTACCAAAGGCAACCAGACGATCTGCAGATCTCTTAAGAACACCGCCTACACCGTCAGGTGCTCCTTTTCCATGCCCACATTCGCAGTAATGCCATATCACTCGAGACAAATCTGGTAAGTATAGTTGAAGCTGCGATATAATATAGAATTTTTTTTTGTTTCTGTATTGTCCTGACGGAGAATCGGATATGAGGTGGAGAACCGATATATGAGGTACCACAGCTTCAAATTCTCGCAAAATTGGTATTAAATGGGCCCATACTGCAGACGCATCGTGACGCAAAGATTCGCTAACAGTACAGAATGACTGGGATTTGATTTCATCATTCACGTGATAATAAATTACTGCTGTGTGTAATGTCAGTTGAGACCGGCTAGCACCGAAATGGACTGCTTGGATTTCCGAGCGAAAATTATAGAACGAAATATATTTCGTACTATAATTTTCGCTAAAGTCCATGTGCACGATGCACTCATTTTTAGTAATTTCTGCTTTAATTTTTTTAATACTTTGGTATTGCTTTTTAATGTTTGCACAATGGCTCATAAAAGGAATTATTTCCTTTTCAAAATGTTTTATAACTTCTAGAGGTTTTTCGTCTTTTCTAACTTTTTCCACAATGGTCGATATTTTTTCAATTTTATTTTTTACGTAGGTTTTATTATTTTTATTCCATGAGTAATAAGAAATACTATGGGAATTATCAAATTCATTGTACATAATCCATTTATTTTTGCATTCTTGACATTTACGCTGTAAGCATTCAACCTTAGCATTTTTACAGGTGAAGCTATTCAAAACTTCTGTTGTGGAATTCTCACTGATAATCTTATTCTTTTTCAAAGAGTTAATCAATAAATCCATATTGGCGTGTGGTTTGCATAAGCAAGTGTCTCGGCTGTCTACTTTCAGTTGTACGATCCAAAAAGGTTTTAATCTCGTGAATGTGACATAACTTATGGGCGGAAATCCAGATTCCAAATATATGCGGTGAAGGTTTTTCAAATTGTCCATTAAATACCTTTTTTGCTTTTTTAGACCATTTCTAGTAATGCAGTCTTGCTTACCTGGAGTCAAACGCGTATTTTCATCATCCTCGTAGAAGGTTTTTACAAAATTTCGAATAATTTTAGCCTGAGGGCTTAGTATCTTCTTGGGTTTATTTTTATTGCTGATCGTCTTACTTTTAGGACTTATTTTAAGTGTCTGCTCTAGTCTTTGTAATCTCTTTCTGTATACTTCTTTTTCCTTCTTAGGTTTTAAAATAGCTTTCTTGTACATGTAAATTTCAGCGGACTTTTTTTTCTGATATTTTATAGTTGTTAATTTACTTCTCGTTTTAATATTATGGAGTTAATGGATACATCAGATTTGGGACTACATTGTGCTTGGGTTGAAATAGGAGAATTTATGCTGCTTACACTAGGAGATATAAGTGGAACAGGTGATGTGCAGGGAAGTGGACTACTAGTTTGCTGAATTGAAAAAATACTTTGTAGCTCTGCTTGCGTCTCTTCAACGCTGTCACCATGGTTTTCTTGTAAACATAATTTTCTTGAACGTAGATTTTTCAAAAGGTGTCGTGGAACCTGTTCATTAGCATGTGGAGTAATATCTTGTGACTTGGCTTGAGATGAACATGGTAAAGGGCTTTTAGGTTGCATCAATATTGAAGGTGATATATCTGTATCTCCACTATTCTCATTTTCCTGTAGTTTGAGTAATTCCTTTTTTTGTTGTTGGCTTTTATAGTAATTTCTAAAATTTATTTTGTTTCTTTTTTGTTTAAGTCTACAAGCTCGAGCTGGCATCTCACTTAGAGGTAAAATTTTTCCTTCTGCTTTTTTCCGATGATAACGTTCTCGATCTTTCTTGCGCAACACCTCAGCTTTGACAGGGTCGCTTTTAATTTTTTCTCTTCTTTTTTGCTCTGCAATCCTCTTCTTTTTTAACCTTTCTTCTTTTTTCTTTTTTGGATTCCTAAAATAAAAAAGATATATAAAATACTGGTGAGTCAATTCTCTCCAAAACTCTCATATTTGATTATGAAAGAAGGCATGAGCAAAATAATGGGATGTAACAGACTGTAATGGAATGAATAATGCTATCTCTGTGTAATCTATAACTAGGTATGTTAAATGAGTTCTGTCAAAGTAATTTCGGCATAACAAATATTGTTTCTTTTCAAAAACCTTTATTAACATTAATACAATAATTGGGTACAATTTCTGTGGAGTCGTGTAATTTCCGTGGACACCCAGATGCCACGGAAACCACAGAAATTGGCCCACAGAAATTGAAAACGGCTATTCTTTTTAAATTACAAGAAACTATCAAGGCTATGACTATGTTTTCTATAATCTTAAATGTGTACCAAAGGCTACTTAGCATGCATAAAAATGATACCTTTATTTCTTGAAAAAATCCTTTTAAAACCTGATCACCGAAATTGCAAAATTTCGTTCCGAGTAAACTGAAATCATGTACTTACATTTTTGGCGGGAAGACAACCCCGATCTCTTCAAAGTGAGAGTGAACAGGCTTCTTCTGGGTAAGCTCGCTCCATCGTCGACTTTGTCTTTGTCATCTCTGACCTAGACTAGAGTCAAGAGCAAACCTATCTCAAATAATAAAAAAATAAAAAAAAAGACGTGGGGATATGATGCACTACCGTTCTCACTGCGCGTAAGCGCACGACTGTCTCTTGCCGGGCAGGGATTTATTGTTCGTTTAAACTCATTGGTGGAAGCTCAGGACGGCGAAACAAAATGACCATAGAAATTAGTAATTTCGCTCGGACAAAACTATCGTTGACATGTATTCATTAAATTACTATGAGTCTAAACATTCAAAAATAATTAGCTTCTTGTAGGTCAATTATTACTTAACGCAATCAAAATACTTTTTCCTATATATGTTGGAAATTATCTTCCTGAGAGGTAAATGCTGTGTATGAAAGTGATTGTGGACAAGACACAGAAATTGATAATTCGTCATGTACTGATTTTTTTCTTAAAAAGTAATAGTCTTATAAATATAATTTAAGTTACTTCATTTAGATTCACGTCTCTTTAATTCTGAGAAAAAAAATCGTTGCATTATCTGTAAAGCAGCACTACGATTTCAGCCTAGACGCGTAAATTTTTCGCCTGAGAAATTCACTCATTAACTCGAAATTACAAAATCTCAAAAATAATATTTTAGTAAACTCGTGGCTCGAACGATATCACGAATTAGCGAAGTTTTGCCCTATGAAGTTGACGTTATTCCCTTTAGTGTACATATGTTCTGTAGACTGGCGATTTGCATGAAATTTACGCGGGAGTAGCAAAACGCGCGACTGCACGTGGACAGAATGTATGAACCACTAGTACCTTATAATCACGAGGTCTACGCGGGACTCGACTCGCGCGTAAATCGCGTCATCTGGACAAGGTCTTAGTGCCCGAGCGCTGCCACTCAGGCGCCACGAAGATCCATTACCAATCAAGTGCTCAACTTCAAATCTTGATAATGTCTGTTACTTTACTGTGGCTTTTGTCGCAGAGTCAACATAACTTTGCCATTGTTTGATTATTGTTCAGCGAAAAGAAATACTAAAAATGTTGCGTACACGTAATAATCACCATAACATTATTAGGTACTATATGTATAATTAATGATATACAAACACCAAACCATTCACCACAAAAATCATTTCGTAAGCACATCTAACGCAAATCTTTTGATGTGTGTTTATTAATTATAGATACCAATAGATACACCATAGAGATAGACTCGATACAAATGTACACAGACTATAGTCAAATGTAATAGTGTGATACCTGTCAAGCCGCAAAAGATCATAGACACCACAGACTATATAGAGAACTATAGACACAGATCAGATTAGGTACCTATTTTTTTCTAAATTATATTTAAGGCTTGCATGCTAATATTGTACGAAAATATTTTTTCAAATTTTTAAGATATTTTGCAAAGCAGTGATAATATTGTTTTGAAACTGATAGCCTGTCCACACGCACAAACTTAAGTCTGTGCATACATTTATGCAGACTTTAGTCAACGAACAAACAAACTTCATACTCGACGTGCGCGAGTTTTGTCTGCGCGTTTTATTATTTGTGCTGCATTGGTGTGCGCAAATATACTGCGCAAACATATAAGTGTGGACGTGGTGTGGACCGACCATAAAAACAGAAAACAAAAACCTAGTAGTCCGCTGACGACTTGTGGTAAATAGTGCTCCGGTTACGTTTGTATAAACTCCTTAAACAGCTATGCTATGCTATGCTATGCTCATTAAAAAAGAAACCATATATATTTTATTGCGACGTAGTCCATCTGTCTGTCTGTCTGTCACATCCGATAATTTTAGCAACTGCTATTGCAGTTTTAATTAATGTTTGCCCACGTAGGCATAAACATGCCCATAAACTGCAAGATACATGTGAAAGAACTGGAAAAATGTTTTAATTTTATTGCAACAGGGGCCGAAGTAGGGGTTTGATATTTTAAATTGGAGTTAGTAGGTCTTCATTTGCACATTTTAACAAGGAAAACTAAAACGTGACGACGAAAAAGAACAAAACAGAAAAGCACGAAACTAGATAATATTCCGATGGATTCCTAACTGTGCTTCAATCCATTGGCACCTCCCCGAAACCGAGACCATCTAGAGAACGTACTCAAGATGGTTTCGATTGAAGTTGACGAAAATAGCGATCAACACTTAAGAAGTTAATACCTTTGGTTTATCTAGGACATGCGCATAACTGTCTTCATTGCTATTACAGCCACGTAATCAGAAAAACCAAAAAAATGGGGATAAAGCAACAACTTGGTCTCTTCAGATATCACTTCTGTCGAGTGTTCATGAATTTGACTGCTACCAGTCAATAGGCATACATTTTTTGTAAACAAGCTACTTCTTTTAGGAATAATACATGAATACGATCCTTTGCGCAGCTATTATTGCATGCACGGGAATTCATTTATTTTTCATATTAGTTAATACAAGAAAATTATGGGAGAAAACTCTGCAAAGAGAAAATTGGAGAGCCATTTATTTTCCACTAAATCTGTTCTTTTGCCTGAATGGTAAAAAAACTTTTCCTTATGCGTGAAAATATACATGCCATATCAACTTCAGATTGTTCAATGTTTCAATGGCATGCCAGCCACTTGCACAGTTTTGTACCAGCAGGTAAATGTTTATTTTCGCTCTAACACATCGTTAAATGGGCACTCCAAGTCACACACATTTTTATTGTTTAATTTGTGACTTCTGACAGACTTCTCAAAAATGTACTCTCAACACACACAGTGCTGCCATCGCACGAGAGATGAGTAACGTCTTTTCCATATAGACGCAGCCGCATTCGTTTGCGCTGTGTTTCTTTTTATAAATAGTGTTTTCGATAATTCCATTTACAGTCACTGTATCATATAAGTTAGCACCATACAACTTCAGAGTCAAAATATTTTTTTTTCACTAGTACCTTGCTCCGGTTTTGCGTGGGTTCAATGGCGACATGTCAAAATACCGAGCTTTCTGATATTCAAGCCTTCTCAACATCCGGAATGAT
Organism: Fissipunctia ypsillon; assembly: GCA_947568875.1. Lineage (NCBI taxonomy): Eukaryota > Metazoa > Arthropoda > Insecta > Lepidoptera > Noctuidae > Fissipunctia > Fissipunctia ypsillon. Next base: position 31,140,261 of record OX387643.1, read on the forward strand.
GGTGCAAACCGCATCAAACTCCATTGTGTAGCTTAGAAGATCTAAGTGGTCACACAGACCTATAGACATGAAGTGCGACTTTGTTTTATAATAATATGTATATACTTGGCATGCATTTGATACAAACCGATACGAACCACTGCGAATGGACAAAAAATGCCAGTTGCAATCTGCGGCACTGCAGCAGTGTGAACCAGCGTGAATAGAAAATTCGTAGCTGTCAGTGATTTGTATGAGCAGCTTAGTGGCCACTATTTTTCGTTTTAAGGATTATAATAATACTTAACAATGTAAAACTACCGTTTGTAATAATAATAACGTATAGTTTTGTGAAGCACAACGTAACGTGCTTATTTTCTGCATTTCCTTCTAAAATTAAAGAAATAACCAAACAAACGATGAGGGAGCCACTGCGCGCGCAGTTTCGTCTTAATAAAGAGTATTAATGCCTCGTTTTTTTCTTAATCTGAGCATCGAGCTAGTGCCCTCGTCTTTGGTTGAGTCTTGCAATTATTCTAAATTCAAATGAAACAAATACGCTTTTCTTTTGTGTATTGCGATGGTGTCTTTCTGCCAAAAGTCGAACGTGATGAGATTTTTCCTGGATTGACCGTTTTTAATATATTCAACCAATGAAATTTTCGTCCTTTTCTCCATTTATTCAACATGGTCGTACATTTAGCTAGTTCTAATGTAATTGGGAGCCATCGTTGAATATTACAGGAGAATATTGTAAGCTGGTACCAAATTGGTGTTCGTACCTGTCTGAGAACCCGTCACAGGGACGGAAACACCGATATTCCGAAGCCATAACTGAAAGAGATTAAAATGGGAGATAAAGGTAAAGCTCCTCCTGGAAAGAAAGACCGCGCAGGAACGGGATTCTTAAAGGATTTTCTTGCTGGTGGTATATCAGCTGCTATTTCAAAGACCGCAGTAGCTCCCATCGAACGAGTGAAGATTCTTTTACAAGTGCAAGATGTTAATAAACAGGTCAAAAGGGGCAAGGAATATAAAGGTAAGTCGCATACTACCTCTACGCTAGTTTATTTTTTTGGACTGGATAAAATAGTTGCTTTCTTTGCCGGGCATACCATTTGTTAGATGGGCGTATTCAATCAGTTCGTGTGGCGGAAGGAAGCTTCAACTTTTTTTTTCCAAAAAAAAGGAACGCTTAAACTTACGAGCTTTTACGTTGGGTTGGTAACCATTTTTTGGCCCAATGGTGGCCATAGTGATTAATTTATTATTAGCATGTGTTTACCAACTGCAGGATAAACGCTTCATTTTCTTTATTCCACTCCTTTGGACCTTGACTTGGTACGGGCCGCTCCCGTTTGCTGGCGTAGAACTCGTCCCGATAGCGAAGCATTGATCTGCCACGATGCCCACGCACGTTTACCATTAGTTATAATGTTTCTAACATAGCTAAATCCTACAACTTCAACACTATGGACGGGAGGTCGTAAGACTTTCATAAATCAGCCGAAAGACGTTCACTACTGGACAAAAGTCTCCAAGCATCTCCTAAATTCATAGTCACATGAAACTAATTAGTTTTTTTTTTTTACAAAATAGGTATCATGGATATATTATACCGGGTACCAAAAGAACAAGGATTCTTCTCATTGTGGCGCGGTAACTTTGCGAACGTCCTTCGATACTTCCCAACACAAGCCCTGAACTTTGCGTTTAAGGATAAATACAAGGAGCTTTTCCTTGGCGACATAAACAAAAATACACAGTTTTGGAAGTATTTTGCTGGCAATCTGGCAGCAGGTGGAGCCGCGGGTGCAACTTCTATGTGTTTTGTGTACCCTTTAGATTTTGGACGAACCAGGTAAGTAAAACAAGTTATAGTATTATGTACCTGCATCTCACAATGTTCTACGCCGATGCCGCATACGCTTTGCACATTACATTGGTGGCTCCCCCGACTTACGAGTCGTGTGTTCAGAACATGTGACTTTTGGGGCCAGGCGTCTCATGTGCTTTCCTTTGTATAAACGGAGAAGGAAAACATTGTCAAGCCCCTACAACCCAAAATATGATGACACGCGTTCGACTCGCGTGGTGTGGATTATGTGGCCCCACTCCTTCAGAGTGGAGGCCGGGGTCCCAGCAGTTGGAACATTATAGGCCGATTAACATGCTATTATTTGGTATAAATACAATAATGTGCACTTCAGCATTTTTCTTTACATATTACTTTTTCAATGCAAAATCTCGACTGTAGGCGGCAGAAGGGAGCCAGTAATTTCCATATTGCTCTATATCTCTTATCTTTCACTTTCGCATGAAGACACTGGCAGTTTAAACATGTTTCAAAAATGTGAAAATTTGTACGATAGGTTGGCAGCTGACATCGGCAAAGGCAAAAGCAAGGAGTTCCATGGACTCATTGACTGCCTTGCCAAGACTTTAAAATCGGACGGACCCCTGGGCTGGTACCGAGGCTTCGTTGTGTCGGTGCAAGGTATCATCATCTATCGTGCGACTTACTTCGGGTTCTTCGATACAGCAAAAGGCCTTCTCCCTGACCCGCAACATACTCCGCTGTTTTTCACTTGGGTTATCGCACAGGTTATTGCATTTGTTATATTGCTGTATGCTTAAAACGGTCCATGTTGTACATATACTAGCGACCCGCCCCTGCTTTGCACGGCTTGTACTACTTGACAAAATATCGAGATTTCTTTATTATAATATACAGCCTTACTAATAAAAATATTTAAAACCCTTGCTTAACAAATGTATACGTAAACATTGTATAAGCTATTATTATTCCACCGCTATTATTAACAGTTTATTAATAACATAACATCACGCCTTGTTTCCCCGAAGGGTTAGGCTGAGGTGTACCTATTATGGTACACCCGTATTAATAAATAATACAAATTGTGCCCAAAATATGTTTTGAAATATATTAATAATTGTAGGTATGTTTTTTACGGTAAAACGAAATAAATAATGAAACATATTTTATAAGTTCGCCATTGAGTTAAACAACGCACCTTTCAAATGTCAAACTAGTGACCCAACGTTTCTCTTTGGAATAATTGGTTTTTAAATACTGTAATAATGGCTAATAATAACATAAACAGTGACCAGTTGAAGGCAAAAAGAAAACGATCTATAAATTGGGACACTTTAGAAAAGATATGGTAATTTTACTAGATAAAAGATTTGTCGCTTTACATAATTACCCACACGGTCATCATTTGTGCTCATATTCGTGCATTTTACTTAAAAATGTTATAGTGAGCCAACCTAAAAAGTTAGACATATGCTATTGCGGACATTTTTTTAGAACTTTTTAAGTGAAACAATTCCATCATACATGATTTTTACGTAACTTTAACCGTTTACGCAGCTCACGCAACGGAAGCTCTCGAAAGGAACAAATTTTCCCCGTTTTTGCAACATTTTTCATTGATGCTCCGCTCTTATTGGTCGTAGCGTGATGTTATATAGCCTATAGCCTTTCTCGATAAATGGGTTATCCAACACTAAAATAATTTTCCAATTCGAACCAGCAGTTCCTGAGATTAGCGCGTTCAACCAAACAAACTCTTCAGCTTTATAATATTAGTATAGATTGAGCACTATCGCCACCAACGTTTTAAATTTTAATATGTGTGCAATCGATAGCGTCAGTCACATTTCTGAAGCCACAAATGTTTCTAAATCCAGAAACTACTTGTTCTTGCTCTTCATGAGTCCCAGGCACGGTTACGCCCTTATTAAAAACAAGGCTTGAGGACTGATTATCAGTTGCGTAATTTCTCATACAGTAAAAACTCCTGTTATAACAGATGTATACAACTGAACTGTCAAATATATTTTGTTGGAAGAGTAAGCGTTATAACTCCGGTATAAGTCGTTGTGTAAATCTTTATTAGTAAGTCTGTAATATTATGACTGTAGATTTAATATTGTTTAAAAAAGTCTCTAAATAATTCTGAAAACAGCATCAAAATCCGTTGCGTTTGGAGACATTATAATGTCGTCGGAGTCAACTTTTGGCCCACGTTTTTTTCGCCGTTGACTTTGGTCAGACTCACAAATTTCATGTTATTGTAAGCCACTCGGGCCCGCACCGGGATCACCCATAGCTCAACAAAATGTAACGTTATTATGTAAAAACAACCCAATAACAACACTGATAACAAAACAATAACAAAACAAAAGGAATAACAGTAACAAATAACAACAAAATCACGAAAATTTGGCAATAACAAAAAACGAGTCGCGCAGCATTCAACCACAACAATATTTACGGTCAATTTCACAGAAGGTATAAACCGGTAAAATTAGAAAAACCCGGTTGTCAGAACTTATGAAGGGTTTATTAGACATTTTAGATTTGGTAGGATTATAGTGAGATGAAAAACGTTCCAGTATTGTTCATACCTGCTTCTTTTAGGTTTTTGGCATTGACACTGTCATTTTAAATTGGAATGAAATAATTTAAATATACAAAAGCCACTTAATTTCTTATGATAAATTATTAAAATTATTACAATTAAGTGTGACAGCTGGTATATAAATAGATTTTAATAAATTTGACGTCAATCGTAACTGTAACAAGTTTATTGTACTTTTGCTATATAGTGTGCATTAAAAATAACCTTTTTTAACTTCTAATGCTATTTCAAATAGAAACAATATCAAATTCCATCAATAAGAGGTCGCGTAACATCATTTTAGGACGAAATTAACTTTCTCTGTGGGTAGTTGAAACATTTTTCGCCAAAAAACGCTGAGTATAAGTAAATCAGTTTCTTTCAGTATTTTTATCTCACGAAGCAACACGCGCTTTTCTTGTGGTTACCAAGTGTACAAACAAGCAGTGAATGAATGCGTGAAGACGAGTAGCGTCAGCACATAACACACACGCACACATACGAGTACACACCCACTCTTCCGACTTCGCCATTGTCTCGGACGGTACCGAGAGGTCCTGACGGTACTGTTTCGAATATGTATCTTAATTTGAGTTTAGGTACTGCCCACTCAAAACAATCTTCTTGATAGTGGGAAGAACAAATTACACTTTGGTTTGTGGGAAACCAATTATTTTCCCTGCCTGTTGCATCTATCCAAATGTCTAATTTCTGGATTTTTCGGGAAACTGAAATAAAATGTATTAATTCTTGTAAAACAAGTTCTCAAATATAATTTCATGGTTCAACACTTTTATCGATAACCCTGTCTCAGTGTGCTGCCTACCACTAAAGCATCATTTTGACATGCGTCAGTCATTAGAAAATATTTAACTAGATATTTGTAAAATCCTTAAATATTATAATTAATGCAGTGATTTTTACTTACAGTACCCGGCGATAAATATTGCACATCGACCTTTGGAAAGAGACAATCGGCTAATTTCGGCTTCGTAGAGCGTTATCTCTGTCGCACACTACCTATGTGACGTTTTGTCAGTCGTTGTTCAAGTGCGATAGAGTGTGGTCGCGTCCAGTTCAAAATATATATTTAGAGTTGTTAACACCCCCAAATTTAAATAATTTAAAGTTGTACTATGGCATCTTTAGGAAAAAAGGGAAACCTTTACGAGGTCAGTCACGCGAAATTATCTACAATGTTTATAAATATTTTGTAACCGAAGCTGACAGATTTAAAAAAAATGAAGATGAAAATGTAAGTTATTTTAAGAAGGTTCAAGAGCGAGTTGCAAATGTCACTGGAATTTCAAGAAGAACTTTGAACAATATATTAAACGAAGTCAGTACTGAAACACATTCTACTGAAATTAAGTTCAGCACTTGAAAAAAAGGGAGACCAAAAAAGCAATTTCGTATGGATATGGAAGATTTTGATGATGTTGTTCGAAGAATGGTGTATGATTTTCACTTACGATTTAATGAACTGCCAACAATAAAATCATTAAAAGCTAAATAATCTGAAGCTATTAATTACAATGGGTCTGAAAAGACGTTGAGAAAAATACTTCACGAGATGGGATTTCGGTTCACTAAAATGGAAGATAATCGAAAAGTTCTAATGGAAAAGCACGATGTTAGTCTCAAACGAATGGAATACCTCGATAAAATACGCAAATTTCGCGAATCAGGAAAAAATATCGTCTACATGGATGAGTCTTACATACATACATCTCACACTAAAGGAAAATCTTGGAGTGATGATAAGAAAAAAGGAGTAAAAAAGCCAATTTCAAAAGGTCAACGTTTGATAATAGTTCATGTGGGAAATGAAAAAGGCTTTGTACCCGGTGCCTTTTTAACGTATAAATCCACGGACACTACACGTGACTATCACAATGAAATGAATAACGATAACTACGAAAAATGGCTGGTTAATCAATTAATCCCAAATATACCCAGTGATTCTGTTCTAGTTATCGACAACGCACCCTATCACAAAAAATATGTTGAAAGAACCCCCAACTCAAACACCATTAAACAGGAAATGATCAACTGGTTAAACAGACACGAAATTCCAGTTGATCCAAAATGAACAAAAACCCAGATTTACGCTATTATATGTCAGCACAAGGAGTGGTATACAGAGTTTTCCGTGGACAAAGTACTTGCCGAACATAGGCACACAGTGTTGCGATTGCCACTATATCATCCGGATTTTAATCCAGTTGAAAATACAGGGTGTTTGGTAGAACGTTGAACATACGAAAATGGTGGTTAGTTGGGGTCATCTGCTACCCACTTGGCCCAAATTATTTGACCTTGGCCCCACCATTTTTTTTTACTTTTTCTTAATTTTACAAAAAATTACCAGTTTTTTAACTTTAAATTCGAATATCTACTTGCGATGGGTAAAACAGGCAGCATGTTGTTTTGTATTAATGTCTAATAATAGCAGACTCTCATAAAATTATTGTTTGGTACAGATGTTAGTAGGAAAAAAAGTTAAAGTTAGTCTTTAAAGGTGCAAAAAGATGTAAAAAAATACTTAGAGCATAACTTTGACTTGCATTAAAAAAAAAAACTAAAAGCGATCGAGAACTTAGGATTACATCAAAATATTTCTGCTGTATAAGCTTTCTAACGGTATGTAATTTACATTTACTAAAACAAAAATTCAGGACTTATTTGACAATTTTATCAAGTAGGAGGTTTTTGACGAAACGAAAATTAAAATGTTTTGCGAAATTTAAAACTGTAAAATTGTCAAAAAATGTAGCAATCAATTTAAATGAGGGGATTACTTAAATTACCCATTCAAAGGGCCTTTTTTGTTACCTAAATGTCAGTGGGTAATAAAATAATGAAATTACATTTAAATGAATTTATTCAATTAAGTAATTGCTCAAATTGACGCCCTCCATTTTCAATGCACGCGCGACATCTGCGTCTTATTTCAACAACGGTTGTCGTCCACAGCAGCATCTCTCCCCTCATCACTTGGAATGCAGCATTAATTCTGTTGACTAATTCTTCACGCGTTTCTACTTCCGTGAAGTAGACAAGTTCTTTGGCTCTTCCCCACACGTAAAAGTCGAGCGGAGTGAGTTCGGCCATGGGATTGGTCCGCCTCTGCCAATCCACGAATTGGGGAAACAATTGTTTAGTAGCTCGCGTACGCTCAGACTCCAGTGAGCTGGGCAGCCATCATGCTGGAACATGATAGGCCTGTCTTCATCAAATGCTTCTTGTAACAATGGTGGTAGATCGTTGATCAAAAACTCTAAATAATTGCTCCCATTAAGATGTTCGGGCAAAAAATGGGGCCCTATGAGCCTGTTTCCAATCACCAGAAATTGACTGAAAATCTTCTTTGGAACCCTCTTCGTCTCTTCGTATGGGGGTTTTGATCTTTAGGGGCCCAATGATGCAAATTATGCAAGTTGGTAATCCCTTCTTTATCGAACTTAGATTCGTCCGTCCACAGTATGCTCCGCAAAAAGTTGACATCTTCTACATCAGTATGCAATTAGTGTTGGCGCCTCCATACGCTAACAACATGTCAGCATATTTTTCACCAAGAAAAACGTAATAGCGCACAGGAACAAGATACTTAAAAGTTCAGTAACAAGAAACTTAACAGACAGATAACACAACAAGTAATTAACAAAACGACTCGGAACGAAAACAGAAGTGACGGGCACAAACGATCGCAGAGGCAGTTAAGTCTCGATTGATTCAAATTATTCAAAATCATCGTTTTGGCCTCTTCAGCGGGCCCCGCTGGGAGCGAAAGAGAAAAAGACATGCCTTAAGACTGCGCACGAGTGAGACAAAATGTTAACCTGCTTAGTGCTCCCGACCCCAGGTAACAAAATAAGTGGTTTAGTTTTCCTAGAAATTTCGCAACAAAGGAGTCTGTGCAGTGACTGGTAACAGAAAAAGACCCTTTGAATGGGTAATTTAAGTACTCCTCTCATTTAAATTGATTGCTACATTTTTTGACAACTTTACAGTTTTAAATTTCGCAAAACATTTTAATTTTCTGTTTCGTCAAAAACTTCCTACTTAAGAAAATTGTTAAATAGGTCCTGACTTTTTGTTTTAGTAAATGTAAATTACATATCGTTAGAAAGCTCATACAGCAGAGATGTTTTGATGTTATCCTAAGATCTCGATCGCTTTTAGTTTTTTTTTAATGCAAGTCAAAGTTAAGCTCTAAGTATTTTTTTACATATTTTTTTGTACCTTTAAAGACCCGACTTTTTTCCTACTAACATCTGTACCAAACAAATATTTTATTAGTCTGCTATTATTAGACATTAATACAAAATAACATCCTGTCTGTTTTACCCATCGCAAGTAAAGATATTCGAATTTAAAGTTAAAAAACTGGTAATTTTCTGTAAAATTAAGAAAAAGAAAAAAAAACGGTGGGGCGCCAAGGTCAAATAATTTGGGCCAAGTGGGTAGCAGATGACCCCAACTAACCACCATTTTCGTATGTTCAACGTTCTACCAAACACCCTGTATATGGTCTCAACTGAAAGGCTATGTAGCCTCTAGAAATGTGGGTATGAATTTAACTACAGTAAAAACATTATTGACTGAAAAAGTAAACATGATCGGGACTGAAGAGTGGAAAAAGGTTTGCGATCATGCAATCAAATGTGAGAATGAATAAAGAAGCATCAACACAGTTTAGACAATTACACTGATAGACTAGTGATAAATACGGCTGACAGTGACAGTGATATTGAGCTCTTTGAGAGCACAGATAGTGAAATGGAAGTAATTGAGAATTAGAATTATTATTAATTTTATTACAATGTCTCATTTTAACAATAGGTATAATGGTGTTTATTATGTACACTATAGCTATAATTTTCCAAAATAATTAAATACGTAGACAAAATGTGAACGTTTTTTTTATTTTATTTTACCCCAACCTAAAGTATTCACTTATAGAAAAATTGGTGTATTTTATACAAAGAATAAAAATAATTATCAAAAGCACATCCTAATTGTTTTAACAGCTCCTAATAGATACCGGACTGTTTGTATTTCGTGCGACAGAGACACGACGCTCTACGAAGCCGAAATTAGCCGATTGTCTCTTTCCAAAGGTCGATGTGCAATATTTATCGCCGGGTACTGTAAGTAAAAATCACTGCATTAATTATAATATTTAAGGATTTTACAAATATCTAGTTAAATATTTTCTAATGACTGACGCATGTCAAAATGATGCTTTAGTGGTAGACAGCACACTGAGACAGGGTTATCGATAAAAGTGTTGAACCATGAAATTATATTTGAGAACTTGTTTTACAAGAATTAATACATTTTATTTCAGTTTCCCGAAAAATCCAGAAATTAAACATATGGATAGATGCAACAGGCAGGGAAAATAATTGGTTTCCCACAAACCAAAGTGTAATTTGTTCTTCCCGCTATCAAGAGGATTGTTTTGAGTGGGCAGTACCTAATCTCAAATTAAGATACATATTCGAAACAGTACCGTCAGGACCTCTCGGTACCGTCCGAGACAATGGCGAAGTCGGAAGAGTGGGTGTGTACTCGTATGTGTGCGTGTGTGTTATGTGCTGACGCTACTCGTCTTCACGCATTCATTCACTGCTTGTTTGTACACTGGTAACCACAAGAAAAGCGCGTGTTGCTTCGTGAGATAAAAATACTGAAAAAAACTGATTTACTTATACTCAGCGTTTTTTGGCGAAAAATGTTTCAACTACCCACAGAGAAAGTTAATTTCGTCCTAAAATGATGTTACGCGACCTCTTATTGATGGAATTTGATATTGTTTCTATTTGAAATAGCATTAGAAGTTAAAAAAGGTTATTTTTAATGCACACTATATAGCAAAAGTACAATAAACTTGTTACAGTTACGATTGACGTCAAATTTATTAAAATCTATTTATATACCAGCTGTCACACTTAATTGTAATAATTTTAACTGAGATAATGCTATTTTTTATCCTATGAAAATAGATCTGTCCCACGAGTACTCTGTGTTAGCTCTTGTCGCTGCGACAAACGAGTACTCGCCGGCCGGTGGCGGCGGCTGGAGACTAGTATGACTACACAATGAAACAAAATGTAGACAGTACTATTATGTATACTTCATTTAATGTAGCATTATTTAGATAATAATACACATTATAATTCTTATAATTAAAAATTGTTAATATTTAATTGTTAAAATTTCACTAAACTTCAAGTTAATGTTAAAGCGGCATTAATTTTCTCTAGGATAAAATAAATATAATATTATGTGTCTCATATTCATATAATATACCACAAACTCTGTTTGTTCTCTATTGTTGTTGCCAAGTGTCAATCAATCAACTCAGCCTGTCGCAGTCCACTGCTGGACATAGGCCTCTCCCAGTCTGCGCCACAACACCCTGTCCTCCAGAGGCGAAGCCTTCATACAACCCGATTCCTATCGGCTTCCCATCGGACCAAATACTCTCCTTAATGTCTACTATTGCCAAATAATATGGTACACCTGTGTGTAACTGTGTATTATATCACATTACATACATACATACATAATCTCACGCCTTCTTCCCATGGGGGTAGGCAGAAACTACAGAACGCCACCTGCTACGATCCTTACATACTCCTTTTGCCTCGTTTACATTCATACATCTGGTCATACACGCACGCCGGTTGCGAGTACTACGCACCTGACCTTTCTGAAGAACATCACCAATAAGATCACTATGTCTTCATATGTCTTCACTACATCTTTTTTTAAACCGCACCGTTGCCTTATCACATCATTCCTCAATCTATCATTTATAGTCACACCACACATGCTTCGCAAGGAACGCATTTCCACAGCATTTATTCTACTTTCATGCTTCTTTTGCCACACCCAACATTCACTTCCATACATAAGCGTAGGCACCAGCACACCATTGTGAACAGCCAGTCGGGCCTTTTTGGACATTAACTGGTTGGTCACAACTGTATGTACCATTCACTTTATTTCCCGCCTTTCCACATCTTCATCTATCTTTCCATCACTTGTAAACAGGCTCCCCAAATATACAAACTCACTTGCTCCACACTTTTATCATTTATTTTCACATCACACATCGATACGTCCTCTTCTCTTTCAAACAACGAAGAATCACATTACATAATTATATTTAAAACCAGTTTAATACATCTTAAGATTAAAAACCTACAGGTTTTTGTCTGAGTTTATGACAATTGAAAAATGTTTTCTTCGGCTTCTCCCTCTAATGATAATTGTAGCTGCGCCACTGTTGTCCTCCGCCTTCCACATCCAGTCTGTCCCAGCCACCTTCTTAATGTCGTCGGTCCATCTAGCTTGGGGGCGTCCCACACTACTCTTGCCGATACGTGGTCTCCACTCCAGGACTCGTCTGCTCCACCGGCCATCGTTCCTTCGACAAACATGGCCAGCCCACTGCTACTTTAGTTTGCTTACTCTGCAGGCTATGTCGGTTACTCCGGTTCTTTTCCGGATAACTTCATTCCTGATTTTATCCATCAAAGAAACTCCAAGGATAGCCCGCTCAATAGCGCGCTGAGCGACCTTGAATTTGTGGACCAGCCCAACTGTCAGTGTCTACGTTTCGGCACCGTATGTCATAACGGATAGGACGCACTGGTTGAAGACCTTAGTCTTCAAACATTGCGGTATAGGTGACGAGAAGACTTGACGAAGTTTTCCAAACGCTGTCCAACCCAACTGGATTCTTCTGTCGGTTTGTTTCTCAAAGTTATGTCTACCGAGCTGGATGACTTGCCCTAGATAGACATACTCCTTCACAACTTCAAGAAACGACCCTTCGATGCGGATTGATCTCAGCAAGACGTTGTCAAGTGTAATCCCACCTATTTTCAGTTTCCTGTTTTATTGATCCTCATAAACACTATGCGTACGTTAAAAACCGCTGAGCTAATACACATTAAACATAAATTAAAAAATGAGCGTAGTTTAATTTAATGTTATTTCAAGTTTGCGTTCGGAAACGGATTGCTAATCAACGTAGTTATTTATATTTAGTTACGAGTAGCAATTTTAAATGCTGTAAAAAACTAGGACTACATGACTAGGACTCCTTTATCTACCGATATCACTGTTTTATGAATGAGCTTCTTTTGCTATGATGATATCACTATTTCAAATTTATTGTAAGTACTGACAAAAATATTATTAAAAGTGATTAATTAATTTTGTAATCTACTTTCTATTAAATACACATAAGCCATTTAATATAGCTTTAAATTACCGTACAACCTTGTTTTAGTTTCGTTTAGTGCTATGTTAAATGAAGTATAATAGTACTGTCTATATTCAGTTTCTTTGTGTGGTCATACTAGTCTATCTATTTTCATAGGATTAAAAAAAATAGCATTATCTCAGCTAAGAGATAAAAGTACACAATTTTAGATATCTATTATTTAGTAGAAACTTTTTACTAAAAGTTAGGCACACGAGACTTTCTGATATTCCTCTCGTCTAGCAGCTAGCACACGCACATATGTCAGTGGAGGTGAGGACTGAGGGACCAGTTTTAATCATCGCTATCTTCAAAATGCTTCGATATTTTTGCTCAATTTCTTTTTTACAAAACGTTTTAAGAGTTTTACTAAAACTTTATGTAGAAAGAGAACGGTTTTATTTATTTTATTCAGTATTCACTAAAATATTTATCTTTGTTGTGTGGACTGAGGGACCACAGTTCAGTCGTTATATTTTTTTTTATCTCTAATGCTTTGTGTTCTGTTATTTAGTAAATATCTTTACAAATTGTTTACTAAATGTCTGTATTCACAAAACCTTAATTTTTAGTTTTTAATATATTTGCTTACAAATTCCCAGATTCGTTCTACAATTGTTCTACAAGTCTACTACTAAATTCTAGGATACTCATTTTATGAATTCCCAGTGTGGTCCCTCAGTTCACACATACATAACAATTCGGCATTTTGTAAAAATACGTAATGACACTACACGTTCCGATGCAAACATACTACTAAACGTTGCTCACCGCGTCGCGCGTACTTAAGGTCAGTTTGACCGCATGAAGGCGACATGTGCCACGCCTCCAAGCCATATACTTCGATATCCGTGATATCCACGCTCTGCTATGGCTTGCGGGGAGCTTTTTGCCTCCAGTATACAGGTTTGGAATAACCCACCCTTAAAAACACGCCGCGATGCAACGCCATGCGATTCTCAGCCCTAACAAATATACCGAATGACCCTGCATGGTTATCGCCAAAAACGTGGAACTTTCGTTATGTTTATAATGTTGATTTGTTTGATACAGACTGTGACTACATTTGCGGGGTTCTGCTCCTACCCACTCGACACCGTGCGTCGGCGAATGATGATGCAGTCTGGAGTGCCAGTAGAGCAGCGCCGGTACAAGAACACAGCAGATTGCTGGGCGAAAATATTAAAACATGAAGGTCCGCGTGCATTCTTTAAAGGCGCCTTCTCTAACGTGCTCAGAGGCACCGGAGGGGCCTTCGTACTTGTGCTGTACGATGAAGTCAAGAGATTCCTATGAGGTCCGTCCACCGTATCAATGTAATTGCTGCTGTAATGGCTATTTAAACGTAAGACTCAAGCTAGCTGAACTGAAATAGCTGAACTATCCACGCATTGATTGAGTGAGCTCTGCTACTATATATATATCTCTCTATTTGTATTGTTATTTATAAAAGTGTTGCGTTGGGTCCTTTATTTAATACAGTTTTTTTTTTTTATAATAGCGCGTTATTTTATTTGGCTTGACAGAATTATGTACATCATTCTAGCAATTTATATCGAAATTTTATCATTAAGCACTGGCTGCACAAAAAATACGTTTTCTCATTCAAGATGCTCATCAGCAACGATACCACTAGTCGAGACAAAAGCTTCGGGGCTTGAACATCTCGCCGCTTCTAAAATGTTTCTAAAATGGTGGCTCTGCGGGGCAGAGCATGACACGATCTTTCGGCTATCATTTTGTGCAGTTGTGGGTGAAGTTAGATTGCTCCAAGCCTCTTGTTTTGGGAATACATTCACTGTGCGTACAGCTAAGGCCTGTTGTACACGGCACGGCTTCTTTACGGTACGGCGCGCTAGCTATACCGCAGAATAATCGAGTGAGCTTATATAAATATGACGGCTAACCACTGGTTGGATGGCGGCTACCGTGCCGTGCTGTAGTGCCGCCGTGTCTGTCAACAAACATCCATTGTCATCCATACAAAACACTGAGAACCGTGTCTACACACTGCGAATCACCGTAGTTTTTCACGCCAAAAAAACGTGTGTGTACAACGGGTCTAAGGAATGTGTACGTGTGCAGTGAGTGCCAGCCAACAATTACATCCTATTTTTTACTCACGATTTCAAAAATACACCAGTTCACAAGGCGATGATCAGTATTTTACGATAAAAAGTTGGAATCACGGTCAAATTCAAATTCTAAATATTTTATTTCACTAAGCCTACATGGGCACTTGTGAAACGTCAGAAGGTAGGTGCACGGTTCCAATTGGTCGATTCCTATGGAGCAGAACCGGTAAGAAACTCCACGGACTTATCCGGTTTCTGATTTGAGAAAAGTAGCAAATCTCAACTGATTATTCTCAAATACATAAACTCAATTCATTTCAACAAATTTGTTAAGATTTGCTAATGCATATTTTAGCAATTTAATATTTGACCATTGAGGTAATAATATATGACATATTACCTCGAATGTGTTTGACGTGTTTGTATGAACCGAATCGTGAATGTCAAACTGAAAGTAAATAAACACAAGTTTTATTGGAATTCTGTTAGTATTTTTACTTGTACCAACTACCTATTGTACGAATTTAAAAGGAAAAAGATAAAAAAAGAGATCGCCTATCTAGAGGAGAAAGAGTATATTCCTTCAATAGTAAAAGTAAGTACATAATAACGTATAATGTTTACCATAATATCGTATAATTTTACGTTTCACCACATTAGATATTTATATGTTTGTGATTATTATTGCTTCAGATACCAAAGTGTAATAGAGTGAAAAAGGACAGGGGCATACTAATAGGTAGGGAAAAAAGTTTCTTCGCATTTTTTAAGAAAATTCAAAAAAAAAATTTAATATAGTTTATTCACATTTAACTAAAGTATGTAGGTACCATTTTGTTCGATAACTTTTTGCCATCTTGTAGGTAGGGACATGATCCCATTGCTATAGAAGTTTTGGGACTTCTGATCAAAATACCGCGACAAGTGGTTTTGGCAGTCCTCTCGTGATGTTAACCTGACACTGCCTAAAGAATTCTGGAGAGACCGAAACAGGTGGAAATCTGAAGGTGCAAGGTCAGGACTATACGGCGGATGCATTAACACCTCCCAGCCAAACTCTCTTACTTTTTGCTGAGTGGCTAAAGATGTGTGAGGTCTAGCGTTATCATGATGAAAAACCACACCCCTTCTGTTGATTAATTCCGGTCGCTTTCTCTCAACTTCTTGCTTTAATCTCATCAGTTGTTTGCAGTAGAGTTCAGAATCGATGGTCCTGCCTGGTGGTAACAGCTCATAATGAATAATGCCCTTCCAATCCCACCACACACACAGCATCACCTTGTTGCGAGTTAACCCGGGTTTCGCCACAATCTGTGAAGCCTGACCGGCCTTTGACCACGACCTCTTTTGCACGTTCTTGTCGTACGTGATCCACTTTTCATCACCAGTTATCAGCTTCTTTAAAAATGGTTCGGTTTCATTACGTCGTAATAAAGAATCACAAATGAGTACACGGTTTATTAGGTTTCTTTCAGTGAGCTCGTGAGGTACCCAAATATCGAGCTTTTTTGTGTACCCAGTTTTTTTCAAATGCGCCAAAACTGTTTTGTGGTCAATTCCCAGTTCTTCAGCTACGTCGTAACTATAGTCCAATCAACGAGGATATTGTTGTATGGAGACTTCCGAAAAATTCCTCTGCCTCTGAAATTTGGCATGTGATGAAGTTAGGTGATACAGATTACAGATGTACAATAATCCAACATTTTTTTTTTACGAGAAGTTGGGCATTTTCACCTAAACATGAAAATCGCTTATAACTCTGTGTGAATATTACCTCAGTCTGAAATACTTTCTGTATACGTATGTACTAGTTAGAATAAGTATGTAAAGGAATCCAACATTTTTTCGATGTCAGAGATACCCCAAAATTAACTTTTAACATTTTGTACTATAACTTCTACAGAAAAATTGCTCTGCGAATTTTTATTTTTTAATATGTTTTTATATCCTTAAATACATAGCTTTGTTTAGTTATCCAAAAGATTTTCCTTTTTTAACATATTTTTTTTATTTTTGCTTAACTACGTAATGTGAAAAATTGCTCCGTCCATTTTTATATCATTATTAGTTACATGACTTTATATTACAACAGATTTATTAATTATCCAACAAATTTTCAAACGTTCAAATATTTTTTAGGATATGTCCGCTGATTTATGCTAGAGCGTAAGGGTATATTTATTTATTTATTTAAATCTACTACTATAAGTACTCAATACGACAGTGCGGTCATTCACAAAACCCTCCCGGGGTTGACCTTCACTTCACCGCTCGGAGTTGCTTTGCCACGCAGTTTTGGAGTAGTGTAGGCGAGTTTGCTAGCCACCGTGATTACAAATAATGTTTTATCTTCCTATGCACAACGTACAATGGCGCGGCGTTTAGAAATTCGCTTTATATTTTTTTTTAAATATAAAGCGAATTTATTCCGATGTAAAGCGAGTATTCCTTTTGGAATACTTGTTATATGCATTTAAAATAAACGTTTGATACTTCCTTAATGAGTTTGTACAATATGCGAAAAAAATGTCAATTGGAATAATATTGTTTAATTATGTTGTAGAAAACACTAATATAAATATCAAATACCTCTTGGTAAAATCTCTTAAACGTGTTAAATTAAAGGGCTTTGAAGGTCCATGGTAAACCTCTGTCTGCCATTTTGATTTTTTTTTTCAAAATGGGAGCCGTGCATGATATCTATATAAATCGATAGCTGACATCAATGCAAACAGAAAACATAATAAGACCAAACCCCGTAGTGTCATATTTCGAAGATATTTTTGAAGATATTATACGTACAAAGTAGATCACGTGACATCCATATTTTTTGAACTTGCTTATATCTTGTTGAATAGATATTTGAAATAATCACTCTGAATGTTTAAAGTAATCATTTTAGTAACTATATTAAGCTAAAAATTAATAAAATTACTGTGGTAGGCATTATTTGGTTAAGGCTAGTTATAAACTTGCTAACATTCCTTTACAAATAAATTCTTTAAAAAACCTGGTGTCATTGCCTGACTGACGGCCGTTGGGGCATTAAAGTTCTCGAGTGGCGACCGCGTACCGGAAGACGCAGCGTTGGCAGGCCTCCCACAACGTGGACCGAGGATCTGGTGAAGGTTAAAACCAGCTGGGTGAGGATAGCGTGGGACCGGTCGTCGTGGAGATCTTCGGGGGAGGCCTTTGTCCAGCAGTATTATGATGATGATGATGACTGCTTTATAGAGCCAGCAATCTACGCGCTAGACTGACTAGTTTAGTTAAAAGATGAAAAATGATTATTTTAAACATTCAGAGAGATTATTTCAAACATCTATAATATCGATGTCACGTCATCTTTTTTATTATTGCTAAATGAGCCTATACTTGACCTCGATCACGCCTAATAGAAAGCTATGGATGAGGTCTATGATGGAAAGAGCGTGCCCAAAAGATGCCTGTTCACTCTTACTTTGAAGGCAGATGGGTTATATGAGATCAACTTTCAACGTTAATATTCTCGTAAACGTGACGGTTTACGGGGTTTGGTTCTATGATGTCTTCTATCGATTTATATACGGTTCATGCGTGACCGCTATTTTGAAAAACAATCAGAATCGTGGACAGTGGGTATAGCAGACTCCTTTTAAAATCTTCAATACCATTTTTCGGTGGACGCAGATGCTGAAATGAACTGGTATACAGAGTGGAATTTTTTAATCTCACCTGGGGGGAAGTACTCTTAATACTGAATATAGCAAATTGTCAAAGGAATCATTCCTTTACTTTTTAAAAGAAACCAATCTGCATTCAAAGATTTTCGAAAATTCGCTTGCCACACTCGGGAATCGATCCAGTTAAAATCCGAACAACCTGGCATCAATCGATAAAATCAATCATAAGGATCAAATCTCTCTAACAAACATGATAAATTAAATGAAACGAAAATCATCAAATCTAAATATAATAACAATTGCAATACCTGGATTGGTACAGACAGCACAATCAGATGGCCTGCAAGATCACCAGACCTCACCACTTTAGATTCTTTTTATGGGGATATGATAAAAATCAAATTTACCAATAATCCTATGCAACTGTAAACGAGTTAAGAACTGAGGTTCACACTACGATTTTCAATAATCATCACAACTCACTATGTAAAGTTACTGGAAATGAATTCCTTAAAAGAATAAAGGAGAATGGGTACCGAACTATGGAAGCTCATAAAGCGAAGCGAAGCTCAATAGCCATAAGATATATACCAATGGAAAGAGATTTCACCTTTACTACCAACACGACTTTTGCCAATGGTTAGTAAATTCGGCGATAATGACCTAAATAGGTGAACTTGAATATCGAAGTTAAGGAATGTTCTTGGTGCCCAACAACCATAAGTGATTTTTAAGAGAAACATTTGTTACAAAAACAACTTTCCGACAAGACTTGGGGATCAGGAAAAATAAATGTCAAGTAAATAAGCAGCTTCTATTGTGTTGTCGGGACAATCTAGTACTGATGTGGCGACATGTCAAAACATCGAGATATTGTTTATGCACGCACCTGCGATGCCTGCGGAGTAATTATTAGGTTATTTCATAATTTTTATCCATATATTTGGTTGCACAGTTGCAGCATATTTTAAGTAGTTACTGGTTGTTTTGTTATGTAACTATTTATGTACTGATCACTGAACCTGACTTGATTTCCATACGTCTTTTTCGGGTGACCACTGAAAATCAGCGCTGTGCTGTGGGTCCCTCATAGTACAGCATCATGCTGAGAGGAAGCCTTCTTGTCACAGTCATGACGTGCAGTTGCCGACTATTTCTGTTTTGAGCTCGTGATTATAATGTGGATCTATTTTGTTTTATTTTTCTGATTATTCTTATCGTTTTATATGCACGTGCTTCTGTGAAAAATAAACTTATTTTTCTTTCTTTCTTTCTTTCTTTCTAGATATCTGTGCTATATTTAAATGTTACTGTATTATAGACTTAAACCTTCGGAAATAAGTTTTTTTAACTAGATACTAAGAGTAGTTTAGAAGAACTAAGTGACACACACAGATATATGAAAAAATATTTTGTTTTATACTTGTAGATAGAAGAGAACACAAATTGTTCTCTGAAATGGCTGAAGAGGTATTTTTACATCTGTAGCCGAAATGTAGTTGTACACACGGCTACATATCAAGCTATACATACCTAGTATAAGCTAATCTCGCATTGCATTTCCTTACAATGAGAGGTCAGCATTTACTGGAAATGTATAACTTGATATGTAGCCGTGTGTACATATCCTGTCTGCCTCCCTTTGGAGAATTCAGATGTAATTTTTTTTTGTGTTAATATAATGATGATGATGTTTACAAGTTACTGTTTATTAATTAGTTAACTTATGACGAGAATTAAGTGTTGATGTTACGTCACATTTACGATGATTTAACGCCGAACAAACTAATAATTCAGACAAGTTGTAGTAGTAACAAACGTTCTTCGAGACGAGATCTTTTCAATGGAATATACCTTAACGGTATTGGGAGTTTCGGCGGGTTTAACATGTATGTCCAACCGACTCTTAGGAATATTGTTCCTAAAACGGCATATGATAATACTCGTAGGCCATGTTTTAAAGTGGACGGTGATAGGCTCAAAAGATGATGTTTGCAAGGCACAGAAATAGTGAAAAATAATTAATTGTCGAAATACCTGAATTTTAATAATGCTTAATTACTCATATTTATAGCTCTGTAGCTCTCACTGACTAAAATCGAGAGACGTTGTCGTACCACGAAATATTTCCCTTGAAGAGATCTTTCCATTGGCATGTATCTTAACGCTATTGGGGGATGCAGCAGGCTTAACGTTCTGACCGGCTGACCGACTCTTAAAAACATTGTTCCTAAAACGGCATCTAGGAGGCCAATGTTTTAAAATATCCATTATAGGCTTAAAAGATGATGTTTGCAAGGCAAAGAATTAATGAAAGTTAATTAATTGGCGAAATACCAGAATTTCAATTGTACCACAACAGAAGTCTTCATAATAAGAAATATGCTCCTTGATGATATCTTTCCATTGGTATATGTCTAATCGCTATTGGGCTTCAGGGCAGAATCACCCTATCTCCTGTGTATCCAACAAAATGGAGCTCATTTCGAGCAACTAATTAGTTAGTTTACCCATTTTTCTCGTTCAATTAAAATAAGATTTTATGGTTTTCCTTTCATTTAATTCATCATGTTTGTTAGAGAGGTTTTATCCTTAAGATTAACCCTATCGACTAATGCCATAAAAGTACAGGGTGATATTTTTTCCAGATTTTATCTGGTTCGATTCCTGAGTGTCGCAAGCGAATTTTCGAAAATCATTGAATGCAGATTTGTTTCTTTTTAAAAATAAAGATGTTTCTTTTGAGTAAAATTTGCTATCTCCAGTATTTAGAGTACTTTCCGTCTAGGTGAGGTCAAAAATTCCAACCTGTATATTGTTTGGATTCAGACACCTTTGAACGAAACTTTTTTTTTCTTAACTCGGTGTCTCCTCAGTAGGTGTCTTTGTAAGCATTATTTATTTATTATACTTATTCCTTAGTCCTTAAGGAAGTATCAAACGTTTATTTTAAATGCATATATTAAATATTCCTTTAAAATATAAAGCGAATTTCTAAACGCCGTTGTACGTTGTGCATATTAAGATAAAAAAATATATATTTTTATAAACGATGGACAGCAAACTCGCCTACACTACTCCAAAAGTGCGTGGCAAAGCAGCTCCGAGCAGCTTAGTAAAGGTCGACGTGGTGGACGCAGTGCCTATGCAACGAATCACACAAGTACGTGATTTAGGGCTTTCTGTTATCTCCTGAATTGTCGTTTCGCGATCATATAACTAAGACCTGCAAAAGGGTATTCAGAAACTTGGGATTCGTACTGAGACGACAGACACGAGACTTCACCAATATTGCAACAGTCAGGGTCCTGTATGACGCACTAGTCAGGAGTCATCTGGAACATAGTGCTGTCATATGGGCTCCACATGAGGACATACATATACTCTGTAATGTTGGAGCGCGTTCAGAAGAAGTTTATACGCCACTTGTACAGGAAGCTTTATGGGGTATATCCGTTTTACCCGTTGATGCACCCCACTCTATTTGTGCTGGATATGATCGGGTACAATGAATACCTACGAATATATCATACCTGAGTACCTACGAATATATCATATTCCGTTTTAGGAACAATATTCCTAAGAGTCGGTCGGACATACATGTTAAACTTGCCGAAACTCCCAATACCGTTAAGGTATATTCCATTGAAAAGATGTCGTCTCGAAGAACCCGACCTGTAATAGTGAGGGAGTGATTATCCGGATCAGGGGGGTCGGGAAAAGAAAGGCCTTCCGCTGGGGCAGGGTGTTTGCTCTCCAGAGCTGCGAGCGTTTCTGGAGAACATGTTGCCACCACATCACTACTGAAAAGAATCCTGGCTGCTCCGCTAATGTCACCTTCCCCTAACTTAGATTCTACCAGATGGGATATACCTCTTGAAGAGGTATATCTCTGTGTTCGTAATTTGGAATCTAAAGTATGAGCCGAAATATTACAGTTTCCTTTAATTTGTGCAGTTAATGTTTTTTTGGTTGCCAAATTCTTTTGTACATGTAGAATTCTGTAAGGGAAGGTGAGCAGCTGTTCCCAAGCACTTTGCGAGTTCTCCCGGGCAGCAAGACGAACGCAATCTGCTAAGTGTTGTGCCACTAGGGGTCTAGCACCGCGAGGAACTCGCTTTAAAACAGGAACAGAGTTTTTGAATTTTGAAAGAGTTTTCCAAAACGGGTCAAAAGTGGATGTAGCTGGTGTTGTAATCTTGGTATTTCTTATTTGAAATAGGCAGGCGACACTTATATATTTTCTTAAGTTCCACATTTTTACCCGTTATAGGTATATCTTCAGTTGGGCTATCGGGTGCCATTGTATATTTCACAGCTACTTTCTGTGGGTCCGATTTTTTAAATGTAGCTGTACGTACCTGTAAAACAAATAAAAAATATAAATAACTTGTTGCGCCCGTGGTGAAACCACTATTCACAGTTTGTCTGCAAAGTAAAAGTTTAGCTTCATTGAGTGTGGTACAAGCAATTAGAAATAATAAAGTGTACTTACGTAGATATGCAGTAAATCACAAAATACTTCGATTATCTCTGTCGCCGATATGCCAACAAACAAACGTCCGTCACTTTCCGCTGCGCGAAATCGACTGAAGCGCCAATGACTATGCGCAACGTTTCAAACGTATGATCCTAAATGTTACAAACCATAACAAAATCCAGAAAAATACAGCTGCAATAGAACTAACTGTCAATTTATCATAATATTTTTACTGGTTTCAATACTAATGTACCACCACAGTTTTGTGAAGTAAAATTTTTATAGCTAAAATACTTTTTTTTTTATCAAATAAGTTATGTACATCAAATACGCTTAATACTCACCATACGATGTAGATAATTGTAGCAAAGTTACTAAAAAAGATTTTCATTTAAAAATGTCGAAGGGCAAAAGTACTAAAGCGTTAAGTCCATCAATTTTTACGTAAGGCAAATTTACTAAGCGACCCATTAGTTACAATTTGCGGAAAGTAATAAGTACTTAAACAACATACATTAACGGAATTACGCATTTTAGGTTTCTAATCAAGGGTCAACAGGCAGATGGCAATAAGAAAAAAAAACTAACTGACGTTATCAATAAAAGTCATATAAATTGCTTTAGGTAAGTGAAAAAGACGTATCGAGAAAAAACAAAAATGTTACTGCTAAAGCGCCAGTAACTTCTTAAGTATTGCTCAAATTGCTAGGAGACCAAGACCAGTGAGTAGAGAAAAAAAAACCGAATCGAACCATATATGTATAAAACTCATTTTAGCTAAAATGGCGCTTTAGTACTTTTGCCTTTCCGGTGACGATGTAAATACAGATTAAGACGTTCTCAACTTCAAATTCTCAATTCGGAAACCGGGCATTACTCTTTTAAGGGCTGATATTTCAATCGTCAGCTAATTTTTATCTGGGGAATAAGTTTGACGTTTTGACAGCTTTTGTATAGGAAATAATGTCAAACCGCCTTAGATAAATGATTGGTCTCGCTGCGCTCGACTAGATACCGCGCTACCTATAAACAATAGCTCCGTGAATGCGGCAACTTATTATTGTAGTGTGTGTAAGACATCGTCACTTGACGATTGTCAGTTGACATTGACAACTTGAATTGTGTTACCAGCTGCTCAACTGTTGCCCGAGTTAATGGGTAAAATATTTTATGCTGTGGTCTATTAGTCAAGTTATAAATATAGCTCAGAAAATACTTAAAAATGAACAATAAATTAAAGCGAATGTATAAATATATTTGTATATAACCTATACACAAATATATTTATACATTCGCTTTTAATTTTTACAGAAGAAACCTACGCCTAACCATAGGCGTAAGTTTCTTCTTTAGAAAAATGGAAGATATGGATATCAATGATTAGGCCTCATTTTTAATAGTTTTTTTTATTTACATGTAATATTTACAAATTATTATTAAAAATAATCATAATGAATATAAGGTGTTACCAAAATTACTTAGTACCTATATAATTTTATTGGGGTGGTGGTGGCCGTGGTGGTAACGAACGCTGATTTGATCCAAAAAAGTCGCTTGGTGACAGATGTTCGGTTTCATGGGTAGAATCACTCCTTGAAATAGTGTAAGCTAACATTTTTTCACCATATAATTACAAAAATAAACAGTAAATTAATTATAAAACTAGGTTAAGTATACAATAACTGGGTTAGATTAATGAAATAGATTATATAATAAAATAAAAAATCAATAAATTCACATTATAAAAATCTCAACCATGGGAAAATTGATTCTTGTATACACGGCAACACTGAATGGCGATTAGGGTTCATGTTTTTTTATGTTGAAATTTCGAAATTATACGATACTTACTGATGGTATGTGATCCCAGTGTCCTTCTTATTTCTTGTTGTATTATTTTTACAAAGTTTCACTACGCACACTGGGATTTTACTTCGGATTATGCCCAAAATTTAATAAAACATTCGGCACGTACATGTCACAGACAGCTTGCAGTGTGACTGGCTCGGGTACGCCGACTTCGGCGTAGTATTTATTGCCGCATTTGACAAGTACCCCGGCGGTATCTACTCGAGCGCAGCGAGACCAATCATTTATCTAAGCAAACCACCATATTTATTCCTCAGATAAAAATTATCTGACGATTGAAAAATCAGCCCTTAAAAATAATTGGCTTTTACAATGTTTTCAAATTACAGTTATTAAGCATGGGAGGACAGTGTAGGCCTGTCAACAAGTACCAGATACTTAACAAAATAGAAAATGGTCTACAAATCTACAGTCTATTATGCCTACAACGTTCTCACATTCACAAAATATAAAATAATCTATTTAAAAGACAAGACTATATAATGTAAAATAATGAAAAGATGATGTCATGGAAGCATGTTAAAAACAATAAAATAAATTAAATTAAAGTAATTTGGGAGCAGTTAATAGACATTTACATAGTTATGCTGTTAATGAGGTACCAGGGAAGCCACATGTGCAGAAGGAATTAGCGCCAAACTTCCCTGTCTTCAACGTAGTCTTTAACGTCAACATCCCACTTCAAACAATTAAAAAAAATGCAGTATGAACTTCGATCACTAATAGCACTAGATTCCCGATAAGCGCTTCAAAAACGGCCCGAAAAATAAGAGCACAAATACTTTTGTGGTCTTATTTCAAATTACTATGGTCCAATCATAGCCAACGTGAAGACGTCAAAATGCCGCAGAGCGCGTTGAAAAACTGTGTAAATAACCACCGTAACACCAAGATTTTGGAGGGAATATCTTTTTTTTCGACAAGTAATTATTCAGTGTTTTTTGAATAATATAAAAACCGAACTAAATAGTAAATATAAATCAAATCTCAAATATTATTGTTAGTTGGCCAATGTTTGCGACAACGCGCCAACTATTGTAACAAACATCGACTGTTCTGGAAAAGGGAATGCGTGGAGTGGTATTGTTATTTTATATGTTATTTTTAGGCGTGAATTGTGGCTAAGAAATAACAGCCGCACGGATCGATCGATAAGGTTAAGCTACGCTTGCCGCGGTTGGTCCGTGGATCATCTTTACATATCTAGACCTCTCCGTACCTCGGAAAGCACGTTAAGCCGTTTGGTCCCGGCTGTCATTCGTGTGTCTTTGACAGTCGTTACGGGCCGTCAGAAGCCTGAAAGTCTGACAACCAGTGTTACCAAGGGGTATCGTATTACCCAGTAACTAGGTTGTGGAGGTCAGTCGTTACGGGCCGTCAGAAGCCTGAAAGTCTGACAACCAGTGTTACCAAGGGGTATCGTATTACCCAGTAACTAGGTTGTGGAGGTCAGATAGGCAGTCGCTCCATGTAAAATACTGGCACTCAGCTGCATCCGGTTTGACTGGAAGCTGACACCAATATAGTTGGGAAAAGGCTAGGCAGATGATTTTGTTTTTAGATTCCTTAGCTAAAAACGCATGTAAATCAAATTGATTTACTACAAATATTTTTTCTATTACTTCTTAATTGCGTACAAAAGTAGACGCATCCATTTTTTATACGGGTTGATTACAATGAGCCAACCCGCACACAATTAATAGGAATGTCATAATAAAATAACTAAATATTATACTAGTTTAGTCCTACTACTTTTTAAATCGGTCAAAAATATTTGCCACCATACAAACGAACCTTCGCCTAAAAAAATATATTCTGCAACTTTACGTCTTTCAATACTTACTGTGTTCTGAGTATTGAAATGTACTACCAAGAACTACGTCTAATTCCAAAATAGAGTAAGCACGAAAATGTCAACAAAATGTTTTTAATTATTGCTTACATGTTAATTTCATTTTAAAATACATATTTTTTTGCTTATAAAAATGACTTTTTATTTTCGAGCGACATTTCATATGCTTTCCGATGATAGAAGGACCTAACAAAAATATTTTGCAATCGTGATTAAACTTTGTTTGAGTGATAAGGTTAATAATAAACTGAAGTTGTTAATGTTATTAAACTTTTTTCTATATTTCGTGGTACGAAATACAAATGTATTAAATGTGTGTGTAAACGTGGCCGAGCGACTTATTTTTGTTCCTGATCCTTTATCTAGTGCTATTTTATTGATCGAAGAGTATGAAACTGCCATGTGTTACCAAAATCATACGGTAGTATTACTGATCATTGCCATGTGATCAGAGCCAGAGTCGGCAAGGTTCAGCTGAATCTATTTATTTATTTATTTAACAGTTTATGTACACACATATAAACAGACAAGAAGAAAGGAACAGAAAAATACGTACAAAGGTGATGCTTATTTCTAAAGAAATCTCTTCCAGCATACCTGCGATAGGAAAGTAGATAAAGAGATGTAGACAACGTGTGTAAGAGTAAAAGAGAAAACAAAATACATAAAATCACAAACGATACACTAATATGAATATGTACAAATATATATATAAACATAAAATATGAGTATGTACAAATACATACATTATACTACCAAAATAAATATCACTAAAAAATATACGATAATAATGAAGCATAACATAATAAATACTAATAGCTATGACGAAGTGGAAAGATAGTGTTCTTTCACTCTTCTTTTAAACACTGCAACAGTTTGGCAGTCCCTAATATCTGGCGGCAGTGAATTCCATAACCAAACCGCATGCACAGTGAAGGAGTAGGAGTAGAAGTCGGCTGAGTGGGGATGGGATTTAAGGAGATTTCTAAGATGCGACCTGCAAGGAGCATCAGAAGGACGAGCGTAGGAAAAGCGTTCCCGCAGGTAGGATGGCATTTTAGGATTGTGAAGGACGTTAAATAGCAGACACAATATCCGAGAGTTCCTGCGAAGTCGAATAGGGAGCCACTTGAGTATCTTGCGGAAGTTAGAAACGTGATCATACTTTTTAAGATTAAAAACAAAACGAATACATATATTTTGCAAACGCTCAAGTTTATTTAAGAGCTCCTCTGTGGCATCCAAGTAACAGGCATCAGCGTAGTCAATAATGGGCTGGATGAGAGTTTGGGCAAGGGAGATTCTGGTATTCAAGGGCAAGAACCTCTGGAGGCATTTCAACGTATGGAACGTGTAGTGCACTTTGCGACTGACTTGAGCAACTTGGGCAGTCCACGATAGGTATCTACTCGGGAGTCAAGAGTGTACACCAAAATCTTCTGCCCTTACTGCCCCATCTCAAAAATCCATCCTGTATATCAATGCTGTCCTTGCTGTTGCGCAGTCGGGTAAGTTTCCGCCAGGCTGGAGTTCAATATACGCGTGAGGGCCGTACCTTTGGCACAGTAGGCAACTGAAGGAACGCGGGTGGGTTTTAGTCAATAACAGTCTGACACATTCTCCCACAGAGTACATTTTTATACCCGTCCTCCCGCTCCACCCAGAGCGGGAGAAGTCATTTGATGATTTCGAACCTAAAAAAAAGGGCCGTACCTTCCTCCTGGGACGCCATGGCGTCGCAGCGGGATCGCGATGCCAACAACTTATACATTTTGTCACGCAGCAAACCGTATGGTTTGCGTGACCAAGAATACAGAACAGAAGTCCAAATGACAAAAATTTTGACAGTTTCTTAAGGAGCCTAGAAAAATTGTTAGAACATTTTATTGACAGGAAGTGCGTTATATATGGCGATTTTAATTTTGACATACTTGCGGAAAGTAGAAAATCTTTAGAATTTATAAGTGTATTAATCGTACAACTTTTAGGCACCTTATAAATACTCCAACTTTTATTCGAAACAAATCATACTCTTGCATTGACAATGTTTTGACTAATCTTCCCGACGGTGATATAGAGCAGTGTTGGGTAGATCATAATGGTTTAGCAGATGGCCATGGCTGCCTTCTTTGTAATATAATTCTTGATAAGATTGATAACAAGACTAATGAATCTGAACGTACCATATTGATTAATAAAAGAACTTTCAATACAAAAAATAATACTGCTTTTAAAAAGTGCTTTCAAAAGACAAATGATGATATCGTAGGCATTAATACATTTCTCAATTATTTTAATAAGAAATTTCGTGAGTGTTACCCAAAGAAAACCAGTAAAGTAAAACTGAGGAACAATAATCAGATAAAGTGGATTACCAAGGGAATTAAGGTGTCAAGCAAAATGAAAAGAATATTATGTACGGGCACCACCAATAATACTAGTGTTTGTAACTATAAAATAAAATATGTAAGGATCTATAGAAGAGTTTTAAAGCACGCACGAAAGTTAGCCATATCATGTCATCTCAACAAAGCCAAAAATATATTAAAGGAGACATGGAAAATTGTAAATGATCAGACAAAGAGAAAGCAAAACAAAGTTAGAAGAAAACTTGTTCTAAACATTGACAAAAAGGTGGTTACAGATCCGCAAGAAATAGCAGATACTTTTGTTGATATATTTGTGTATAAATCATCACTTTTAAAAACAGAAGAAGAAAGAGCGATGTCCTTCCTAAGAAACTCAACCTTGAGAGTAGAAAGTGAAATGACATTCAATATGACGACACCACAGGAAATAACAAAAATTGTACGTAAGATGACAAACAAAGCGTCTTGTGGACACGATGACGTGCCGATATCGGTGATCATGGATAATATAGAAATATTAGCGAATCCCCTATCTGAGTTCATTAATAAATGTATTGAAGAGTCTGTTTTTCCTGAACAACTTAAGTTGGCAAAGGTGGTTCCGCTACACAAAAAGGGCAAAAAAGGACAAAAGGTACAAGAACGGATCCCAAAAACTACCGGCCAATTTCCTTACTACCAATTTTATCAAAAATTTTTGAAAAAATAATGAAAACTAGGTTATTGACCCACTTACATTTAAATAGAATACTTAACTTTAAACAATTTGAGGAAAAGCGTTAAAACTTTTGACATCAGTCTTATTTAAAAAACCGTAGAATATACGTAGAAATAACTCAAATAATTGCGGCGTAAAGTGTGTGAATGAAGTAATATATAAGTCAAAAATGACCAACATAAGCCGCGGTGTGCCTCAAGGCTCAATCTTAGGACCACTATTATATTGAATTTTTACAAATGATTTATTAAATTTTATGAATAATATCCAACCCGACGCAGGAATTGTTATGTTTGCAGATGATACGAACGCCATAATCGGGTCACCAAACTTAAATGAGTTGACAGAAAATGTAAATAAGTGTTTAAAGAATCTTTCTGTTTGGTTTACAGCAAATAATTTAATAACAAACCCAAACAAAACTAATGTTATGTTGTTTAAAACAACATCACGTAACAAAGATAGTATAGACGTCAAGCTGAAAAAGGAAAATATTGGACTGGTGAACGAAGTTAAATTTCTAGGAGTTTATATAGATTCCCTATTAAATTGGAAAAAAGAGCTCACCGCCATTGACTCCTCAATATCTTCAGCTTGTTACGCGCTAAGAAGCCTCAGGGACGATATTAATCTTAAACAACTAAAATCTGTATATTATGCATTAATAAAATCCAGATTACGATACAGCATTATGTTTTGGGGGAGCAGTTACGGATATAACTGCCAAAGAGCATTCATATTACAGAAACGTGCATTAAGAACGATTCTCAGAATCCCACAACAAGAGTCCTGTAAAGAACATTTTTTTAAATTAGGTATTTTAACAGTACCAAGTTTATGTTTTAGTACTTCTCAGCCACTTTGCGAAATACATACACGAGCACGAATCACAAGAAGAACGTGAACTTAGAGAGAAAACTAGAAGAAACGTTATAAAAAATAAAATTGCACCGAAACTTAATATTGCTAAACATTGCTCTAAATACCAAGCAGTGGAATTATTTAATAAGTTGCCTACTGACCAAAGATCATTGATTTACAAAGGTACTCTATTCAAAGCCAAACTTAAGGCGTTCCTGTTGAAGAAATGTTTATATTCTATATCTGATTTGGTGACAAATGATGATGAATAGTTTTTATATTTAGTAATTTACCTTTTTGACATTAAATATATATTCAAGACATTGTTAGATTTTTTACATTATAGAGAATAGGTTTATAAGTATTTGACATGATAATATTTACAATAATTAATATAATTACTATTTTGACATAATATTTATCATATGTTATTGATTTTATTTTTAGTGAAATTTACTGTTTGATATTCATAATTTACTGTTTTTAGCTGTAAAATATTAATTAATGTACTACATAATTTCAAACACAATGCGAATTGTTTTATGAATAAATAATAAAATAAATAAATAAATATGCCAAGTGAAGTACCTACCATTATACATAACATAGAGCAGTATGCATTTTGTTGTTAGCGCGACCTGCGAGAACGCCATTGCGAGAGGATGTTACGAAAAAAACGAAACAAATACCCGTTCATTATAACGTAAAATATTAAATAATTTATTGAATCATTATTATTTTTACATTGATTTACTTGATGTCACACAACAAGGCAACACCTCTTAGGGTCCAATGTCTCGGATTGCTATCAGTTTCGAAATCTATAGAGCCCACGTACTTAGCGTCGGTTCTCTGCGGCTTCCTGTAGATCGGGCATTCGTACAACCTGGGATCTTTGCCTGCAGTCGTGTTAATTGCGAAGATATAGATCACAGGCATCTGCTCGTACAGGACCTTGGGCTTTGATTCTATCAGTTTACCAGTCTTTCTGTCCAAAGAAGCTCCTGAAAAAAGTAAAATATGAACTTCAAACACGAGACACGATACACGAGATTGACAATCTTTTTGGTCAATATTTTGCGCATCATTTATACAATTATAATGTTTTGTCATAATTCGAGAATTTCCATAAACTATTTCTACAAATCTTCCACAAATTCAATAAACGGGTAGGTTTATAGTTATTATGAGATTAAAATGATCCGACCTTCTAAAAACAGTCCGTAGACGTAGACCCCCTCCGCGGGCCCTTCGTGCACATCCTCCCTGTTCAACTTAGTGATGTGATTCTGCAGGACAACAGAATCGAGAGCCCAGCCCTTGTGGCTGCGCGTCACCTCCTGCAAATGGTTTATTATTCACAATTTTATTATGTATTAATAAAAGAGTACAAATCGTGTGTATGGCGGCACATTTGTATATATGGTGTGTGGCAGAGGGGGAGGTCTCGACCTCCGCCTTTGATACCTTGTAGAGAAGCGTTTTGTCAACGGAAAAGTATACAGAAAAGAGTTTTCGTGTAGACAGTAGAAAGTTTTCTACTGTCTTAAGCATGACGATTACAAAATGAAATGTGAAGAGAAATGTCTTCACTACCCTAGACAATGGGGAAGGTCGGGCAAAGCTAATTGTAGATGGCGTGGTCATAGCTAGGTCCCTACGACCTAACATTTGCTTTTATTTCGCTATTTCGTTATTTTCGGTGATTTTAATATTTTAAATCAAGTATTTGACATGGAAAGTGTCAGAATTTAAAACCAAAAATATATCCTCAAAGTCAGTTTCATCAAAATGTTTCTACTCTGTTTAATTTATAAAACATCTCTACGAACAGCTTTAAGCCACCATCTTTTAATTTTAGGGTCTCTCAGGAAATGGTAGACTCCAGTTTCCGAGTATTTAGTAACACAAAACGCATCATTTTCACAAAACTAAAATAAAACCATCTCACGCCTTGTATTAGTGGCGTGTGTTGGGAACTAGCTACGACAGCGCCATTTTGACAGTTGCCTTCCCCATTGTCTACAACGTCAAGCATGACGTACAATTTTCTCCGACATGTTGTGTTCAAATCGCTGATATTGTTTAAGTTTTTTTTATAGAAAAACTTGAGTGACGATATGAATGAAAAACTATTAGAGAACTCGCGGGTGCCTTCAATCTCCCGGAAAGTGAGTTCCTGCAGAGTTATAAATTGCAAAGAGATGGTGCAATATTTACGAGAGAAACTCGGGCGAAGACCTGTCACCCAAAACTTCACAGGGTCTACCAGCGGTTGTAAAAGTTATATTTTGTATTGTGGTTACCAATGTAGCAACAAACCGTCGCAAGTATACCGTAGCATATAAACTGCCGAGTAAAAATAATGTGTACTTAGCAGTGATAGGAATAGGTAGTACTAATTTGCCTAAACTTCGAGGAAGGAAGTAACATGGAGCAGATAATACCTCCTCTAAAATCCCGGAATAATTTTAATAATAAATAATAAATTCATTTATTTCAGACATAGTCCATAAAAATAAAATAAAATCATATACAACACATTACATTAAAATAATCGATAACAAATAAAATTACACATACACATGTCATTAGAATTACATCAGCAATACAATTAAACGATATGAAATAAAATAAAATGAAATGAAATAATGTGAAAACACATTAAAACAATTAATAACAAAATAAGACAAACACAATAATCACACACGCATGTTAAAAAATACGAGGAGAGGCGCTAAGATAATGACGTTTAAATCCCGGGATTTAAAAACAAGGAATTATTTATTGGACTTTATTTATAGATAGATAAAATACTCTTTACTATGTACAACATAAAAATTACATATATAAATGTGTGTGTGTGTGTAACCCTAAAAATGTTATGATTTTTCAAATCAATAATTTGTAACTACAAATAAAGTTCGATAAAAAATTCGTGATTTTTAAATCCCGGGATTTAAACGTCATTAAAATTATTCCGGGATTTTAGAGGAGGTATTATACACTCTATGTTACTTCCTTCCTCGAAATTTAGGCAAATTAGCACTACCTATTCCTATCACTGGTACTTAGTTAAGTAGTAACTTACATAATGATACTCAGTAGCAGGGTTTACACAATTAAACACGAACTAATTCACACTCAGTATGTATTTGGGCAGTGCAACGTCCTTATCACTAGTTCACAATATACAAGGTGTAACATAATTAACGCACAACCTCTAAAGGAGTCATTGTACTCATCATAATGAACAACTTTTAATATGGGACCAAACCCGAAATCGCGAAAAAAAAATTTGCTGTTCCCTACATTTTGACGAGTTTTGCAAACATAAATGTAGGGAGCAGCTGATTTTTTTTTGCAATTTCAGGTTTGGTCCCAAAGTAAAAGTTGTTCATAATGATGAGTACAATGACCCCTTAAGAGGTCGTGCGTTAATTATGTTACACCTTGTATGATGAATGTTTAAAGTGATTTTTCCTCCCTTTTAGACACATAACCGCCATATTCAAAATCAACTGTCAGTTTATTACTCAATATGATAAAAACACTAAATAATTGTTATAAAACTCAATAAAATGACTTATTATGGGAGAATAAATGCAAAGAATATTATTTAAATACTAATGAGAATGTTTGAAAGTAATTTAGGAATAATTAAAGCAACTACTGCGTCATAACCAGAGATCGGAATAGGTAGAGCTGTTTTATGTACTTGCCATAGGTTAGAATAATATGGATATTCCCCGAGTCCCGGGATTTGGTTTTTAAGTAATAAAATCAACGCCGGCCTCATCTAGTTTAAAAAAAATTGTTTGACGTGTAAAAGTGTTTGTATAAACATACTTACAGAAATAAAATCATTTATCGTTAAAAAAAACCATTTATTGCCTTCGGGACTAATGAAAGATTACACTTCCTTTCTGATGGGTAAATATAAGAAGGACGGGATTAAGGATAGTATAATAAATAGATAAACTAGATTCATTAAACCACATATACTTTTTACGTAACAATTTCTTATTCAAGAATCAACAATCATTTTTATTCTGAAGAATTCTGTACAAAAACATATTACCATACAAATTATTTGTTCCTCAGAAAATCAAAACATTATCAAATAGAACAATTTGTATTTTTAATAAAATCTTAATTAAAATAATTAATCAATACGCTTCTTCACTTATTTAAACAAAAAATGTCATTGGTCTGGTTCGTCTGTTAAAATAAATATAATAAAAGTTAAAATAAATCACCATTATTTTTTCTAAATTATCTAATTTTAATCTATTTCTTTTTACATCTAACACCCATTTATATGTGGAAAACGAGCGTTCGACATCTGTTGATGTTAGTGAAGCGAATTTATATGACAAAATTTCGTCATTCACATAATTTTTCGATAATTTTCCTTATACTCTGAGGATGTCAATATCAGGATTCCTATCCATAACTTTTCAATTTTGTTTTTTATTCTATCAGAATTACATGCATTTAAAGCAGCTCTGACTTGATCAAAAGCCAAAAACGAGTCACTTAATGCTAAATTTGGTTTCTGCAACTCTTTTAATGAAAATAAAATAATCGTATAGTAAATTTCTATATATACTAATTGATTCCGTAGATTTTCCTTTTCCAGAATATTTTTTGCATTACGTATTGCCATTGAATCAGAGCTGTTTAATCTAGAAATAACATTTATTATTTCTTTATAATATTTTGCATAACACGATGCAGCTTCGAGCCAAGTGCCCCATCTAGTTATCACTGGTTGTGGGGGAAGAGGTAAGTTAGGATACGTATCTTTTAATACTTTTATTCTGCGAGGGGTTTTTAAAAATATTTTTTGCACATTGGATATTAGCATATCTACATCATGGTAATCGGTAATAAACGTAATAACCGTTTCTGTTCTGATACGCGGTGGTAATAACCGTATCTGTTCTGATACGCGATGAAGGGTGTGTGCCAAACAGGTGACATGTTTTAATAGCGGTAAAAAAAAAATTCGGCCCGCAGACAACATGTATGCAACACTATCAGTACATAATATTAACACATTATCAACTTTTCTTTCAAAGTTGTCTTGCCAAATATTTTCCAAACACTCTATTACAAAATTTGAAATAGTTTGGCCATTAACCACCTCGAGCATTTTACAGGCAATTAAATAAGGTCGACTAGAAAAGTTTTCATTTAATGGCTTTACTAAGAAACGCACAATATAACGACCTAAAAAGTCAGTTGTCTCATCTAACGATATCCAAAGTTTCTCATCTTTAACGTTTTCATAGATGGAGGCAATTGTAGTCCTATAAAATTTGTCCAAATTCACCTTTCGTAATAGCGACTCGTCAGGCACTTTTTTGTTATTGCAACTACAACAACAAACACCACACATGTATTTTTGAAAAAAATCTTTGAAGACATTATTTTTTGTTTGCGACCAGGGGATGTTACAAAGAATTAAAAACTAAATAAGGTCAAAATAAAATTCTTCTTGAGGCTGTTTGTATGTTCCTCGATGTTGAACACCTTCAATATGTCGATTAACATTAGATTTTTTTACTAATAAATGGCTTTCACACTTGGTGCAGTAAATAGTACAGCTGGCAGCGTCAAAAATCAGCTCAGGATAGTCACGTATGCACTTCTGAACTGTTTCAGGCTTGACAGAACTTGACGCCATGTTGAAGTACTTCACCTGAATCAAAATATCGTTAAATTAGAAATGCTGAGTAGAGTCACATCGACACTTCGTATTCAAAAAACAAAACTAGTAAAATATATATATTCCCAGTGCAAGTTTGAAAATGCAAAGTCAATCAAAAGTTTTTAATTTACGGTAAGAGAGGGTACGGTTAATCGCACACAAGTAGTACACTCAGTACAGTTCAATGATAGTTCATATGTGCACGAACTGCAAACATGTTAGTCTATGACTCCTGCACTTTACCGTATAGCTAATTAATACATTCTATTAATAAGTTCCTTAGTTAATTTTGACACATGCGTGACATACTTTAACGTTAAGAAAATACTGGATTGGAATACATTAGTATTAATAAAGTTTAGCTAACAAGAAAAGGTTTTGCGTTTTGTGCGAATAACACTGTACTTTGCTTTTTGTATTTAAAATGTTTTTTATTGGTTCGACTTAGCACAAGCTTTTCGCTAAGCCCAAACAATTAATTTTTCTAATATGTCAAGGTAGAATAAGATTAATACATTAGTTTTATTCAATATTTAACTTAAAAAATAGAACTTACCAAATCAGTATCCAATAAAATAACTCCAAACGTCCAATCCAATAAGGTCAAATCAGAGTCCGTAAATGCTAGCCAAAGTCGTAGTAGCAAGAAGGTTCCAGAATCCAGTAAATAAGCCAGGGTCAGAAGATATTCACCACACAACAAAACACAACAGGAAGCAAACAAGCGTACTCTAAGAACCGAAGTAATCGAGTGAGACAACTTACTGTTGGTAAATAATTGAACTCTAGTGGCGCAGAAAGAGACAAAAACAGGTGCGCCACTCTAGCGATAGAAACACCCCGCTATTGTTTTCTTTTGTTTCCATAATGCGGCGACATCACACGTCTCAACAAAGCGGCAACGTAGCGCGCTTGGCAAAAAGTTTTATAGCGTGCTGTTGACGTAAAATTTACAACGTCGGTCATGCGCTTATTGGCTTACATGAACCATTTTTATACATATTGACAAACGAATAAAATTCAATAAAATCCCGTAGTATCAGTCGGAATCCCGTGGAATATCCATATTAACATCAATGTTTGCGGTCAATGAACCTAAATAGCTCTACCTATTCCGATCACTGGTCATAACCGTCGAGTATCTATTTGGTACTTGTTAACAATAATCAACCAAGAATGAAACGGTTAATTTTTTATGGCTTTAAAAAAAATACGAAAAGCTTAATCATTGTAGAGATTAGGTACCTAGGCATAGTATAGATAGGGCCTAAATGGTGCCTGCCATAAATCTATGCAGTATATCAGTGGAGATCTGAATCTACAGACATAACAAGTAGACCATTTGCGTTTTGTTATTGAAGAAAGATTCGTTCAAAACAGTTTGCTTCATTTTCTTTAAGAACGAAACGCAAAATGTAAAAAAAGTGGAAGTTGGCTACTTTGATAATTTATAATTTTTCCACCTCCCTCAAGTACACATTCGTATTTATTGGGTGCATTTTGGCAACAACGGAAGAGCTATAGTCTGCGACAAGTGCGCGTCAGCGCCTGAGGTATGTGCGCGGTGAGACGACGGAGGGCACGATTGACAAGACGACGCAGTTGAGATATTTGAGGATAAATAAATGTCCTCTCAACATCGCCGCGCGCTAGCGGCAGTGAACGAGGGGTGCGGGGACAGGGGCGAGTCTGCCGGCCAAACGGTCGAGCGAGCCCCCGAGCGACACGAGTCAGCTGATGCACGCCTTAACGCACGGCTGCGCTTGCGCATTTCTGTAGTCATATATTTCCTGTTCGATTTAATAACCGACACCGTTGTAATTTCATCTATTTTCATCAATACATGTTATACAGTCCACTCATCTTTAATTTTGCTCCAATACGTCCTATCGCCGCGACCAACAAATCTTAGGATAACATGTTAGACACTATCTTAATTTTATTAATGTAATGGGTAAATTATAATATTATTAAAAAACAAAAATAAACGCAAATTTAAAAGTGTTTATTCAATTTTATTATTTACGATACAAAAATATTTTTTGTAAGCAAATTAACATTTCTCAATCAGCAAATTAAAATATTATTTTTACTATCACCGTTAAATTACAAAATGAATCCATATATCTTCTTCATTACTAGACAATAGACATATCTTCAATGTCCATATTCTCCTCAGAATCTGAGTCGTTTCCCAGGTTCATGACCACCTCGTCTTGATCAGTGTCAAACTTCATGTCGTCAAATGACTAATGATTTTTTTACGTGGTCGTCACACTTTTGCTATTTTTCCGGAGTAAATTCAGAAAACAATCTTGTGATATGAATTTTGTCGTCCAATGATGAATTTATATAATTTGCAGTAAAATTGTTCTTTCTATTGGCCCACACATGCTCAATGTGGTTAAGATCGGGAAGATACGACGGAAGGAAAAGAACGATAAGACCTTTATCATTTCGTTAATGGTGTAATTTTTTTCGCACTGAGTTCTATTTATCAGACGAAGGAGTTCGACTTTAGTATTGTCTAGTGTAAAGTCAACATTACGTTCACGTAACTAATCTTGCGTGACCCTTTTTAACCTTGGCATTGTAGGTTTTTCCTCAACCTCTACACAATGGTAGGAGGCATTG
The DNA here is from genome assembly GCA_947568875.1 of Fissipunctia ypsillon. Lineage (NCBI taxonomy): Eukaryota > Metazoa > Arthropoda > Insecta > Lepidoptera > Noctuidae > Fissipunctia > Fissipunctia ypsillon. Next base: position 31,179,187 of record OX387643.1, read on the forward strand.
TCCATTATGACCACTTAATTTGGAGCTAGTGTATTTTTCATTTTTTCATTTACCCAGTTATGAAAATTTGTCGCATTCATATCGCTATGGTAGTCCCCGCATTTCGAATCTGATTTGAAAATTGTTAAGGCACCGTCAACTAATCCGTCTTGGCTACCACCATGCACTAAACGACGCCCTCAACTAATATCAGCATAAATTCCAGGCTCAGATTCGGATCGCTAAAACATATTGGAGTTGTGTCTACTGTTGACGTACGTTTCGTCCAGAAAATGTATGTTTTGGTTTTCATTTCTATATTTTCGTATAGCTCGTAAATACTTTACTCGCCATTTTTTATGGGTATATTAATTTTGGGGTAGATTTACATTTCTTAAATAATTATCCCATCTTGTGTAAAATTGTAAATGGGTACTGCAGTTTACGATGCCACCTTCTTCTAAAACTGCAAGCAGCTTACTATTACTTGGGATTATTTTATCAAAAGAACAAAACTGATGAAGTTTTCTTCGTATTACTCCCATGTCGAAATCATGTGTCAATATGTATTTCCTTTTTTATTATTTCTTTAGGTTTCCGTAGAAATAAAAATTTTGTTCCTTCCGGTTTGCCGACTCAAATTTCCTTCAGCTACAATTCGCATTACGCTGTGGGCTGACACTCCTGTAGCCTCTGCTACTAATTTATTAATGTTCATGTCATATTGTGTTCCATACTTTCCTTGTCACCCTTTCATCTGAGAATAAAACTGTGCACTTTGTAGATAACATTTTTCACTTGCCGTATTATTGTCCAAATCTTAGGATATTTAATCTCATATGCATTTGGATCAAACTGGCGCAAACAACTGAATCATGTAACCGTCACGGCGGCCGACGGCAGACTCAGTTACTTTGACGTTTGTCTACCTCCCCCGTCTAACCGCTCACATACCTCAGGCGATGACTAATACAGCCCGCGCCAAACTTTGTGACCGCCCCGAAACTAGGCTCATTGCATTGCGCAGAACACAAAATCAGGGTATTAGCGGGACGCACAAGAGCTTGGGGGCAGGGCCACACCCCGCGCGCCCGCACCGCTAACCCGCGACACGCGCTGGCACCCACGCCTTAGTGTGAGTGCTACGTCCGTACACGAATCACGCACTTGTTGAGCTCCGAGAGTACTGTCGCGTTCAGAATTCGTTCGATCGTTTCGTTAATTTGTTGTTATAGTTTTTAGTTATTGTTACTTGTTGTTATTGTTACTCGTTGTTATTTGTTTATAAACATGCCTACTGGACGTTGTAATGTTTTACGACGCCAGGCTCGTAAAATGGTCTACGATGTTTATAAATTTTTGAAGAAAGAAGCTGAAGAAGGCCTTAAATACGATTTGAAGGCAGTACATAAACGGACTGCAGCCGCTACAGGAGTATCAGAAAGAACTGTACGACGTATTATATCGGTTGCTAATGAACCAAGTTCCGATTTATTAGCAGTTTTTCGTACACCCGGAAAGAAGAGGCAAGGGGTAAAAAAGGTAACCGGAATCGACAATTTTGACCAAGGTGTCATCAAAAGATGTATCCACAATTTTCATGTAACACAGAAAGAGTTGCCGACAATTGCTCAACTTTTTAAAAAATTAAAAGAAGATATAAATTTTGAAGGATCCGCAACGAGTTTGAGGAGAATTATAAATGAAATAGGATTTAAATGGAAAAAAACTGAAGACAATCGCAAATTATTAATTGAAAATACAAATATTCGCTGTAAGCGAATTGAATATTTGCGTGCAATAACGAAATATCGCGCAGAAGGAAGACCGATAGTTTACATTGACGAATCGTATGTCGATTCATCGCATACCACTTCGAAGGCATGGAGTGATAGTAGCACTAAAGGTTTAAAAAAAAAGATATCAAAAGGTCAACGTGTCGTCATTGTACATGCTGGATCCAAATCAGGATTTGTACCCAACGGCCTTTTAATGTTTAAGGCAGGTACGAAAACCGGAGATTACCATGATAATATGAATTATAATAATTATGAAAAATGGATACGCACACAACTTTTGCCGAATCTCCCACCGAGATCGGTTATGGTGATAGATAATGCACCCTATCATAACAAATTAGAGGATACAGCGCCGACGTCAAATAGCAAAAAGGCAGAAATGGTGGCATGGCTTACGGCAAAAAATATCCCTTGCAGTTCTGACATGCTGAAACCAGAACTGCATAAATTAATTTCTATACACAAAGAAAAATTTAAAAAATTTAATATTGATAAAATTTTAGAAGAACACAATCACACAATATTACGGCTTCCACCTTACTATCCCGACTTGAACCCCATAGAAATGACTTGGGCATCCATAAAAGGTTACGTGGCGAAAAAAAATGTCACAAATAATATAACTGATATTATGAAACTAGTGGAAGAAAAAGTAAATAGCATGAGTGAACAGGAGTGGACTGCACTATGCGACAAAGTTATAAATATTGAAGAAGAATATAAGAAAAGTAATGTCATCATAGATGACCTAACTGAAAAAAAAATAATTCACGTGAGCGATAATGAATCAGATGAAGATGATTCGGATATTTTTTGTGAAGAGAGTGATTCGGATGCGGAACCATCCACTAGTAAGGGAGATGTTTTTATGGAAGGTGTGGCCCCATTGTGAATATAGTTTTTATTTATATTAATGTTTTTTATTTACATTTATCCTATTATTACCTAACCTATATGTTTTACAAATAACACATACATTATATATTAAATTAAATAAAATAACCTATGAAATAAACACGAACTTTATAATCACCAAATAAAAATAAATTGACATAATAAAATAAGTATTAAAAATGTTAGAAAACGAAAATTGTTTGGTTGATTACGTATTGTCCACTCGACTGTACCATGCGCAAGTTCGGACTCGCGACTATATTCAAGGCGGTCACAAAGTTTGGCGAGGGCTGTACTTACGAGGACTATAATTCAAACGCAACACTATCGATCAATCATAATGCACTTGGAACTCAATGGCATAATAATATATTTTAGAAAATATTTGTCAAAAGTGGTTAATCAAATACGAGGTTGACTATACATAACTACTTGCTCGGTATAAAAGAGGAATAGAATTTATTGCTACTTATTTTCAACTTAAATAAGGGTAAAATTATTAAAGTATAATTTATAATGATAATGAAACCTGTCTCATGGCTGTGAGGAATCCCTGAGGGTTAAAGAAACCAGTCATCCAAAATGCAGAAGGCCTTCCATTCCGAAGCCAAATTCTGTACTGCTGTTCTCGTTCCAACAACTCGGTATACCAGAAACCTAGTGTTGCCGACTCCCAAGACACCTTTGAAAATAAACATTAAAAAATATGAACATGAAGTAATTCGTATAAGGTTTAATTGAACATTGCAAGAAATACGTTTATTTGACAATTAAGGTTAGATCTCAATTCTCGTGGATGATTTTTTATTTACGATTTAATAAACAAAAATGTAATAATGAAAATGTGGTGAAATTATCAAGTTGAAACTTTCTAAATACAGATGAACGTGTTACTAATGGTCTCTAATGCGTGACTGCGTAAGAATTTAATCTGAACAGGATTTGTTTACACTTTTAACAGATACTTTTAAAACAGACTGTAGTGGGTCGTCGCCACCAGGAGTAAGCGAGGCGCCAGGCTAGGAGGTGCTGAGCCGTTCCGGTTACAAGCTTACGTTGGGTTGATGCCTGGTTGACGTCGAACCGATGAGGTGACGTGATGCCAATCCGGTGCATTGCTTATACATATACGATGATCTTTAATCGTATTAATACTTTGATAGGGTTGTTACGTTCCCACACACTTTAATTTTTTATTACACTTCAGACTGAACTTCTTTACTTAAGACCTGAATATACCTTGAGCCACTTTTGTGGTATACGGGCGTCATACATAGCATCCAAAGACTCCCTGAGCCCTTGGCTCATGACGATGGTTCCGTCTATAGCTAATTTTAGGTCACACAATGTGGAGCTGACAGTCTTCACTACTTTCTGTATCCTATCGATTTCTTGTCTGCAAATAAATATTTTAATTACAAAAAAAACAGATAAATCGTCATTAACGACTTGAGTCCTACTAAAAATTATGATGATTTTATCATACTATAGTTAATTATTTATTGGCTGAATGAACTTTAGATGCGCTTTGAGGTTGCGCTGTGGACGAATGGCCTAATGAGCCATCATTTTATATGTAAGGGTGGTCCAAGCAACGCCAAACAAAATTCAGGGTTAAGTCACGCTACCCCGTTGTTTTGTTGAACTCACTTCCGCCTAGCTTTCGAGATTTAAAATCTATTTCTCAATTCAAATATCGAGTAAAAGAGCCCTTTCCTCATAACTGTGATATTTTTTATATTTATAATTATCTATACACATAGTATAACTTACATAATGGACCACCTCTTAAGGGGTCATTGTACTCATCATTATGAACAACTTTTGCTATGGGACCAAACCCGAAATCGCGAAAAAAAATCTGCTGTTCCCTACATTTTGACGAGTTATGCATTTAAAGTGTCAAACTTTTGACACTTGAAACTAACGGCATAACGATTTTTCGTTATTTGACGATTTCTGCCAGTTTACTCCTACCGCAAGCCGCGTTTTAGAACTTCGTTCCAATATAGTTTTTTAAGCAATAAAAAATTTGTAAAAATAACGAAATACAAATGACTCACAAATTATCACTTCTATTTGCCGCCATGTATTAATGGGTAAATCCAAAAATCAGGGGGGCAATTTTCGTAATTTTAAGAACGTTCACAGTCTCATCTCAGTCTCAATATGTCAAAAATACGTATTTTTTTTCCTCTTTGGCAACTGAGCCGGTGTCGAAAAATAGTACCTATAATATCCCTACATTTTTGACAAGTTTTTGACATTTTACTGTCACTGAGATGAGATTGCGACCAGATTTTGAACGTTTTCAGTTATGGGAATTGGGCTTCAGATATTATTGCTGAGCTGTCCATAGTAATATATTTATGCTCGTGGCTGTACAGTCTTGTCTTCTGTACTTTCGTCATTTTTAGAAATTGTTTCCTTTATCAAGTCAGGAAACATAATATCTGTTGTAGTTACGGCAATTAGCATACTATTGCTTAGAATACTATATTGGAACGAAGTTCTTTACGCGACTTGCGGTAGGAGTAAACTGGCAGAAATCGTCATGTAACGAAAAAGAGTTATGCCGTTAGTTTGATGTGTCAAAAGTTTGACTCTTGAAACTTGACACGATTTTATCAGCTAATAACTGTGGCTAATAATAACTAATCAAGTTTTACCTCAAGAAAATGTTCATAGGAAGAAATGCTCCCATCTTTTGTAGTGCTTCTCTGACCTCGAAGCTAACGTATTGTTTCGGTAACTTCTCTAACATGTCTTCGGCCAGACGATACACAATACTCTCTCTGGACTCTCCGCCCTGGCTTCCTCCTTCCTTAGGTTGCACATTCAAGATAGTATCCAAAATATCCTTCGCGCTATTAATTTGATAAGTTATGTCTGCATTTCCGTGCAAACCAAAGACTTCAGGAGTATCAGTTAGCGGAAGCTGATTGATGTAATCCACGTATCCTTGAATATTCCTCGTTGTTGGAACTTTGTAACCTTTATAAAACTCAAAGCCGGGTCGCAACAAAACATCACAAAACCACACGTTAGTAAAGGTAGTAAGTAGGCGTTTATCAAAGTCATCCGTGACCCGGCCACCATACATGACTTCTCCAAGCATGTAGCATATTGTTGGCCAAGATATTCCCTTTTTAGGATCGATTTCATCTAAATGGTTTTGTACAAATTGAACACTGGAAGCGTAATCAGATTGATTGAACTCATACGGTATATTCCAACCAAGAGGGCCAAACTTTCGCCTTTCTTGTACAATCGTATGTAAAAAGGCTACTGCGTAAAGAAGTGGCGGCCACTGTGATAAAGAAGAATAATCAAGAGAGTCTTGCGTAATATTTTGGTATGTTCTCTTCATGCTGGCTCTGATACCCTGTGGAGGTTCATTGGTAAACTTAATTGCCATTTGTAGTAAACCGATCGGAAATTCAGTGTGGACTTCAGTTGTGAGCCAAAGTCTAAATGACTCTTGAATGTGCTCGGTTTCAATGAGAGCATCCATAGCTTCCACACAGAATGGGAGTGATAGATGTATGTTTTGCAGCAGAACCCAGCCACCTTCGTTCATTGAATCTGATATCATTTTTCTTGCCACTATTTCTTGACCTTGACCCATGGACACAGATTTCAAAACTGCAGGAAAAACATTTAATTGGTTATTTTCGATATTCAAAGACGAATAATTTACATGACATTTTAATTTTTATATCTTACCTATTTCTTTAGCTTTTGCAAGAGATGCTATTTGTGCAGAAGGGTCAGAACCAATAGACAAAATACAGATGAGGGGAGTACGTGGTTCTGATTCTTCCCAGGTTGTTTCTAAGTTGAGGATGCACCCTTCTCCATATTCGGGACCAAGAGAATCTAAAAGTATTTGAAGTTGTTATTAGTTCTGACCATTTAATAATATATAGAAAGCGGTTGTGATATTATATTATAATATATGTATCTATCTACATCTATAAAAATCAATTGCCATGCGTTAGTCTCGTAAAAACTCTAAAATGGCTCATTCGATTAGATTTTTTTTTTTTTGTTTTGTTCACATCAATAGTTGTGTGGTTCAGGAAAAAAAATCTGGACTAACTGAAAAGAACAGCCGAAAAATCGTGGAAAACCAAAATAAAATGTTTGTATTAGAACAAGTCTTAAAATAGATATCAATAGTGTCTCACCAACAATGTATTTTCTGGCTTGCGACAATGTTCTGTCAGGGCTCCAAGACCTAATAAGTAACAGTTTCCTAAACACATCAAGACTTTCTTGGTAACCACTTGGAAAACTTTCTTCTTCTGGTTTAGCTTTTTCATACCACACACGCCACTCTTTTTCATTACTTGTTATCTGGAAAAGCACTTTTATTTTAAACTTCTAAAATAAAATTAAATAATCGAATTCTATATGTTATTTTAACACCATTTTAATTGTGTTGTGCCATAAACATACCATAATACACAATGACATCACGTAGGTACTACAAATTTTATTTGGAATCAAACAATTTGTACCGGTGTAGTAATATTCACATGTTATGATTAAAAACGGATTGAAAACTGTTTTTACTACTTACCTTAGGGAGAACGTCGCTAAAAGTTTTTAATTTACTAATTTCAACCAGATTCAACCAAGTGATATCAAGAATCCATCTGAACGGTTTAGGAGTCACTGCATTTAAATCTAACGATGCACCGCCCTTTATAAACGCCATGAACTCGTCGTGTGATATTAACCCACGTTGGCAATCTATTTTCATCCCTAACATTAAAGTAAACAATGCCTTATGTCTTTCGTACAAACTGCGAAGTGTAAAAGCCCATACTTCATGCGTCAAGTACTTAAGTATGATATTTATTCGTTCTTCGGTTACATTGGTTTTTGTAGACTTAGTAATTGAGTTATCAAATATGGTCAAAAATTGTTTCAAGGAATTCTGGTACATTAGGTTCACATTGCTCATTTCTACGATCAAAAAGTAAAGTATAGAGCCTCTGGCGGCTACCGCTCTAAACTCTTCCCGAGCTTTTACTATCTTTTTCTCCGTAACTTCCGCTACTTTGAGTTTCTCATTTACTTCTTCAGCAGTTGTTTTTGTAATTTGTAAAACTTGAATTAAAGCCTCATCATCTACCAAGGAACCTACAGATGATGTTAAACGGCACAATAAATTACTTTCTAATTCTTTCATACTCCTTTGGTTTTTCATAACAGATTCAAATAATGCAACTCTTTCTTCCTCTAGGTCCGATTTCTCCATTAATATTACTCTACCGAGTAGCTGATCCTCTAAACCCCGCATAGTTACAGTAAAGTCTATAATTGACGTTTTAGCACTTATTTCGGGTGAATAAGCGGGGTTGGGAAGTTTAGTTGTTATGTACAACATGAATCCAGGCATTACATCACATTCCTTGTCCCCTACAATAACCTTTTCAATAGAACCTGATTTAATGAAGTTCTTTTCAAGGACATTATCTATGACTGGATCTAAATCCACAGCAACGTCCTCTATTAGCAGAGGTCTACCCAGAGACAAGCTATCTTCCAAATGAGTTCTGAAATATTTGTGGTTCAGTGATGTAATCTGAAGTTCATTAGAGCTTTCTTTGTTTTTGATCCAATTTTTCCCTTGACTTTGAGGATCCACTAAAAGTGGATAGGAACTTGACTTAGTCACTATTAGAGCATTCTGAACCGACAATTCATCATTCGGAAGACCTTGCAATGTCCATTCTGAAATGGTTGCATTTTCCACTAGCATATTGGTTATATTTAAATCCTGCGTTACAGGTATTTGTTTACTTGTTAATATTCCCATCCATGTATCAAGTAAGTTATTTCTGAATTCTTGATTGTAAGGACCACAATAGGACAAAAAACCTGTAGCTAAAACTACATCCCCCACTAGTCTACCAAGTTGTTCTTTAAAATCTTTACTTTGTTGTGTCCATCGTATTTTTTCACCACCTAATCCATTAATGAGAGCCGTGGCAGCTGTCATTTTTCTTAAGCATACATTAGCTGCATCCGTTAATTGCTGTTTCTCAGAAACGGCCGACTCATATTGTTCTTTAACTTTTCTTAGAGACATTTCTCGTTCTTCCAATTGTCTTTCAGCGGACGATAAGTCATCCATGGCAACCTACAATACAAACGAACACTTGTTTATATACTTATGCACACATGAGGTTTAATGACTGTATAAAAAGATATGTACCTTCAACCGTGCTTCTTGCAATAGCAGATTAGCTTTCAATGGCAAAACTTCCTTATTTACGCTGTGGAAGAAAGCCATAGCTTTAGTCCAAGACAATAACCCAGCGACGTCCCCACATACTCGTTTCGCTGTGTCCATGTTGTAATCTTCCATTTCAAAATATGGAGTCAAGTGCTCAACCATCTCATTATTAATTATATCTTTCGGATAGTTTTGTAGTTGTAACAAAAATGTAGTACTGGCCATCATCTAAAAACAAAACTGAAAGATTAGTTATAGCCGGCGCTTCCCGACAGTACGAATCGGTAAAAGGATTATATTATAGATTATAGTAAGCATTCAATGTTTTCAAGTACTAAAGTAAATTATTTGGCTTTGACATGTAGTCGGGTGGTCATAATCAAAACCATAAGTGATCCTTGTTTGTCTACGGAAGCCTTAAAAGTGAGATGTTATCTACCGTTTCCAGTACACTATACCTTTAACGATTCTGCCCACGATGGCTTAGGGCAAGGGGCAGCGGTATCCGCTATAACGGGATGTAACCTTCTTTGGAAGAGAATTAACACACAGTCCATAATTCTCATAATGAGATGTGGTGGTCTGCCTAACTTTCTAACAGTAGCTATATGAGCTGGCTTTATAGTGTTTAGTGCAGCCTCAGCTTCTTCTAGGGCCGGTTTTGCAGCTTCTAATTTGATTTCGGCTTTCTCTTTTTCCTCGGCAATATAAGCGACTAACACTTCTGCTTTTTCTTTTACAATTTGTACTTGATTTTTGACAATTTCAGCTTGCATTGCCCGGTCGGTTACTTCAGTTAAGACTCGGCCTGCTTTTTCTGAAGCCAAAGCTAAGTCTTGTTCCATCACAGCTAAGTCTTTTTTCAAAACTTCTACTGATATGGATGCCTCTCGTAGTTTCTCTAGACCAGTGTCCATTCTTAAAGCACCGTCACCTAATTCCTTCTGCTTCATCTGATATATGGTTTTATAGCCTCCGATAAAATTTAAATATGACTTTGGCGTGACGTGAGATGAACGACGGAATCTTTGAAAATATTCTACTGATACTTGAGATACAACATCTTGTATTGTCCCTAAAACTGTGACTAGCTCTTTTTTAACTTCCTTAGTGCATTCAATTTCAAACTCTGCTAGAAAATGGTCGGCTACTGAAACTAAAGCATCCTTGGGCCAAGGTTGAAACCAATCTATTGTACATCCAGAAATGAGGGCAGGAAACCGCATAGCACGATATCTAAATGCTTCGCTCACCTGAAAATTAGTATGTAGTGTATTATGAAAAAAAAAAACAAGATCAGCGTTTTGTTTTCTGTGTTACATTTATGAACAAAAAACGAGAATTTTTTATTCAACAACGTGTCTAAATTTAAGAAGATTCTTTGCAACCACTTTTTCGACAGCATAAAATAGACTGGCTTTATAATAATTTAAGTAAATTATTAATCATGTAAAAAACGCGAATGTAATGCTGTCTAATACCCAAGTTTCATAAGTTCTTATTTGTACATGTTAACTGTGAAAACTTGTAATTGGCCATCATCATGTTAGTATATTTTACACATTGTGTCTGCCTAGCTGTAAGTTTTCCGAAAACTTAAAATAAAATAAAATAAATAAACAACGGCAACAGTCTCTTACCGGTGAAAAGCACAATACGACATGCAGATTCTGACAAGTTCTGTTCAAGAAATATTCCATCACCAACTCATTAGTCAAAGTCCGCTTCTGGTTCTCGCGTTTCATAATGGGAGTCAATTCAGAAATGATTTCTTGTTGCTCGTCTTTAGTAAACAGATTTGATATGACACCAGACGAAAGGATATTATTTAAATATTCTAAGAAGCCTTCCTCTTTGATGTCAAGATCTGTGAATATAAAAGTAGTTCCCTTCCCTTGGACACCACAAGATCTGTAGAGTAACTTGAGATCTTCTAAAAAATTGCTTACGTTATAGGATCTGGTCAACGCGATTTGAAAGGAGCGGTAGCCTGCTATAAATGTAGATAGCTTGGTTAAAGATTGCTTCCCGGATCCTCCCACGCCTACGAGCATGACGTTTCCTCTGGGATGTCTTATGACTCTAGAAATTTTGACTAAATGGAGCATAGCGTCGGGAAAGAATACTAGGTCCATGCCGGAACCCCGCACCATTTCATTGAACTGTGCAAGAAACATGTCCAGGCGTTCGCGAAGCTCGGCGTAATCAAATACTGGCTCATACACTTTGGGTAGCTCCATGTCTGTATCTTCACCCTCTTCGCCGGTTGGTTCTGGAGCGTCCCTGTCAAACAAGAAAAAAAAATGTAATCACGAAATAATAATAGGGAATATGCAAGTAATTCCAAATTTTTCATTGTTTAAATATACATCGTTTAATATTAATATTTATTATATTATAGCTTTTTTTAGCAACAAGCAATACCTAATTGAATTTTGTCTTTTATGACTTGGGTTACCGTTCTTGGGTTAATATTACTGTCTTTTATTGTGTAAGTGAAAAGAGAGTACATGGATATTCCCTATTACTCATAGTAGATGGCACTTGAGGGTACGGAAATAAATAATACCACATATTCTACGACGCGTTCTACGATTGTTAATAAATAGCGCACTAGCAAAGCCGTGGCAAATTATCAGTTCAATCATTCATGATAAACTTAAAATCGATCCAACATTGTACGCATCGTAGATACACCCATTTACGAACGTGTTCACGTTGAACTTGTCAATGCATACAATTAATAGCATAATTCGTGAGAAAAGGTAGAAATTTCCCAAAATTTAATGTAAAGTTCGAATACATTAAAAACAGTATCATAGAATAATATTGGGACCTAACCATAAAACCTTGCACTAAACATTTATTCAAACAAGTCATAATCTATCATTTCAAATTATTTACCAAATTGATTATAGGATGTTATGTCAAACAAAGTTGGATTTTAAATAAAACAGACCATCATCATTTGCCTAGCTTTTACCAACTATGTTGGGGTCAGCTTCCAGTCTAATCTTAAATGTAAAATACTGGTATTCAGCTGCATCTGGTTATTTATTTTAAGAGCGTTGTCACATTTTGCACCTCTCTCGCTCACACAAAACCAAATTTTTAAGAATGTTAAATGAAAAAATGCTTTTATGAAAAATGTAATCAATGGGCGGTCTACAAAATAATATTAATTTAATAGGTAGTTATCAAAAACACATTTCTATTGTGTTATCTAACCGCTAATAAGTCGCCGGTGTATCAGACACACCGTTTTATTAAACCGTATAAACAGCCGGTGTATCTGATGCACTATATTTCATCATACCTAATAAACATATGTAATCAAGTATTATGATCTGTTTTTGAGATGATGTAAATAAATGCCGCAATAAAAATGTGTTTTTAATAATTACCTATTAAATTAATATTATTTTGTAGACCGCCCATTGAATACATTTTTCAAAAATGCATCTTTTCATTTAACATTATTAAAAAATTGGTCCCGTGTGAGCGAGAGCGGTGCAAAATGTGACAACCCTCTTAATACTTTAAGTAAACAAATGTACAGAGGCGGGCCTATGGCATTAAGTCCGCCTCGGTACATTTGTCTGCTTATTTTACATGGAGATACTGCCTATCTGACCTCCACAACCGAAGTTTTACTGGGAAATACGACACACCCCTTGGCAAGACTGGTGGTCAAACTTTTATGGGGTCCTGGCTACCCGTAACAACTGTCAAAGATCTACAAATGACAACCGGGACCAACAGCTTAACGTGCTTTCCGTGGCACGGAGGGGTCTCGATATGTAATGTATGGTCACCCATCCACGGACCAACCCCAGCAAGCGTAGCTTGACCTGATGGATCGACCTGTGTGGCTGTTATTACTTAGTCACGAGCTCCTAATAGGGCATAATAAAACTGCCCACACACATGGGACAGTTTCCAAAAATTTGCTATCATCATTCGTTTTCTAGTACTATGTATATAATATGTATTTATGTATGTAACTACTGTACGTTTCAACTTGGTAATTGTAACAACGCTTGTAACGAAACCATAGCGAGATCTAATTCGATCCCAACACCATCTAGTTGCATGGGAGATAACTCTGCGGCGACCTCACACTCCTGTTTTAATGGCTCACTAGCGACAGTTCAGTACTAGAGATGGTAGCGGAGAGTTTTTGAATTAAATTAAACACATTTAATTTTTTTTTAAATATTGATAAGTTTTACACTTTTTAAGAGGTAAGTTTTGTATAATAAGTACCTACCTACCTACTTTAGGAAATAAACAACAAGTTTACAAATTCTTCTATGGAATTAATACCGTTAACCGGTTTTTACTGCAAAGTCCTTGCGTGAGAATTTTATAATTTAATTTATTAGTTTTTATTGGTGAGTTGTTTTTGTCTCAACTGCATTAAGTAATAATTTATCTATAATTTTCCGAAATTATGCCTTTTAAAATGAACTTCATTGGTAGTGAAAGGTGTAGTAGGCCCGTGCGGCGACACTGTTCTTGGCATTGTCAAAAGACTAGCACTAAGGTACTACTAGGGGAACATTACATGATAGAAGACTTATCATTGAAACTTTATTATTTATTCTGTAGAAAAGCTCCATCTAGACAGACAAAGGGTAGTGAGGGTCGGTTTTCTATCCTAAACACCCCACATGTTACGAAAAGCTTTAAAAAGATGGCGCTGTCAGCAAGCTATCTAATGAAACGGCAGTTTTTGGAGATGGAAGCTGTAAGGCTAGGCTAAAGAAAAACATATGATTATATTTTGTGAGCTAAAGAAAATATGAGCGCAGAATACACCTCCAATTAATAAACAAAAATATCCCAAATGTGGTAACGATCACCTAAACTGATACCGAAAAATCATTATACTTGTGTGAATTGTAAAGGACCACGTAATAATATGACCCTATACAAAAAGTGTCACGTTTTCTTAAAATAAAAGAAAATTAGAAGCATCATGACCGCAAATAGATGCAATTATCGAAAAGGGCTGAAAATACATTTAAAAGACAAAGAATCACAAAAAAAAGCAAACATTAAAAGTGATCACGTTTTGATCGAAGAATACACTCAACAAACGATAAGCAACTCACAAGATGCGACGACAATAATATAATACAGTGGATCGCACGGAGCTTGCGACCTCAATAATGAATTAGAACTTCTATTGCTATAGTACGAGAGCCTACGAAAAAAACCATGTCGCATCGTTTTACGGCCAAAACCGTATAAAATCGTTAGTTTAGATGATTCTGAACCCAACTCAGTGGGCAGTACCGGTCAGAAACGTCACAGTTTTATGGGAGTCCGTTTCTGCTACCTATGTCAAAAAATAGGCAGATGGTTTTATTCCATTATGTCTGATATTAAAAATGTACGTAGGTTTCGTAATTTTATTACGAAAAAGGTTGTTTGCAGATATTTGGCGCGTCACATATGACGTGAGCGCATTTTCAAAAATGTCAAAAAATTTAACCCACCTGTCTCATAGCAACCTAGTTCATTTAGTTTACAGTATTTTTCAAACATTATCCCAGTTTCCTTTTGTCCAGTTTATTAAAAAAGTCCTTCAATTTCAGTTCGATGGTTTCGGGTAAGGTCTTTATTAATCATTATCTAAGAATTTGAGAGATGCAACTGATTAATTTGCTCAATACTTAGACGTAAATACGCGACAGTACGATTTTTAATAATAAAAATTATATAATAAAAATATAAATATAAATGGTCTGATTATTAGGCTGCTATACTTAACTTACATTGTCTGATATAATATTTGTCTACAGATATAGACAAATATTATATCAGACAATGTAAGTTAAGTAGATGGGCAACCTTTTTTATCATGTCCAACAGTTTTCAGACAGAATGTTAAGTTACCGATCGGTAAAACTTTTCAACACATTCAAAATGGTTTCAACACTTAATGATCGCTCTTCTGAAAACTGATTTATTCGCATCAAATGATTAATGTTCACCTGAAAACAAGATTTTCAGAAGGTTTGTTATGGCTTCTTTTTCTGCTTCATTTTTAATTTTCGCAAATGGTCTCCTGGGTACGTGCCGTCGCGAGTACCCAGGAGACGTTACACCAGTAACGTCTTATTGATGTCTGTAAATTGTGTTTTCGGTATCTAAAATCTATCGTTCAACTACAATCTGAAAATCAGACAGATTGCTATGAAACAGTTCGGTATTTTTTTTTTTACTTTGAAAATGTGGTCAGGTCAGACGTGACGCGGAAAATTTCTGAAATTAGGATTTTTGGATTCAGAATAACGAAATCTACCGATTTTGTATGGTTTTGGTCGTGAAACGATAAGACAAAAGTTTTGGTCATGGGCTCTCTTACCACTACAAGATAAAATTACGCGTATGGTTGCAATCTGCATCGCATATAAATTATAAGTGGCTATAATATCTTTACAAATGATAGGATTGACCGATACCGAGGAATAGCTGTAATTGTTCACAAGTCGATTAAAGTACATTAAAATTTTGTTAACATTAATAATTCGGGAATAGAAATAGTCTCAATCAAACTTCTAAACTGCAATACAATTTAAAATATCCTACTAACATACTGTCCGTCATCGGTACGTACAAACCTATGCGACTAGGAACAAAGAGTTTTCACAGTTCACTAATAAATATATTCTAGCAGGAGATTTTAATGGCCATCGTGCTATCTGGTCGTGTAAAGCCGCGGTCTCACGGCCCATCAACTGACAGGCCATGCTAGGCGTTGCTACGCCTGTCGAGGCCTGTCACGGCACGTGCCGAGCCTCCCCACGGCGGGTGTCGGCCTGGTGCGGCCTGTTAGCCGCTATTCCTCGATATTAATCATTTAGAAAACTAAATATTGATCTATAAAATGTAGATGTTAAGTTATAATAATATAATTGTCTTAAGGGGCCGACGAACCATGCATAGTTCATACAAACGAAATACTAAAATAATTTGTAAATTGCACATATTCAAAAGGTAGTGTGTATTTATTCCAATTGCGTTACAGAATATATAGGTTCATAGATAAATATTTTGAAAGGACACTGATTTAAAGACTAGATATAGGGAATTTCAAATTTCTATAGAAAACTTATTTTTCTCATATCTCGTCTTTAAATCAGTGTTCTTTCAAAATATATATTTGGGAACATAGATATTTTTTAATCTGATCGTAATAAATATACACTACCATAAGAATAGGTTTGATTTACAAATTATTTTGGTATTTCGTTTGTATGAACTACGCATGGTCCGCCGGCCCCTTAAGGTTTCACTGTCACAATCATAACACAGTAGTAGGTACAACTCAATAAATAAAACATTGTGCCTACCCTCATTCATAGGTATAGCTGGCACAGCTGGCCTGCTACAATTTACACTTATTGTTTCACTATTCGAATACCTTCCATGATTTATGTTTCCCTAGTAGCCCAAGAAAGTTTGTAGATGGATATTTTGTAGATTCGGCCAGTTAGTTTTATTTGCCGACTTCAAAAAACAGGAGGGTTATCATTTCGACACATATATGTATATACTAGCTTTTGCCCGCGGCTTCGCCCGCATGTATGTCCGAATATATCAAATTAGTACCTACCCTACGTGTTAATCCAGGATCTAAAACATATGTATGCCAAATTTCCTCTAAATTCAATCAACCGTTTTTGCGCCAATCTGGAACATACATCCCGACAAACAACAAACGGACAAAAATTCTAAAAAACTATAGTGTGCGCAACAGACGCGTTCAGTCACTTCTTTTCAAATATATTATATGCAATGCACAGTTCTGACTTCGTTACTATTTTTAACCGACTTCAAAAAAAGGAGGAGGTTATCAATTCGGTTATAAGTTTTTTTTAATGTTTGTTACCTCAGTACTCCGTCATTTATAAACCGATTTGGAAAATTATATTTTTATTTGAAAGGGCATACTTCCAGATTGGTCCCATTTTTATCAAAATCCAGTTCTGATGATAGGAACTCATCAAATATTATTGGCAAAAACATAATGATTTTGGTATTTTCGTCAACAAATCAAGCATTTGCATTCAGAAAGTATCATTTGGTGAAGTGGAACTGACGAAGAAGACCATAGATGGCCACAATGATAAGTATTTCACGAGTGGCGATAAGATATCTCGATTAAGATAGTTAAACGACTATGACGAAGCAAATAAATGGTTCTGATGAAAATGGTACCATTGAACTCAAACACATCACATTCAACATCATTCATTCATCTCTCATTGTCATGAGATGCACCCTGGCTATAAATTATTTTTAACCGACTTCAAAAAAGGAGGAGGTTCTCAGTTCGTCAGAATCTTTTTTTATGTGTGTTCCCCGATTACTCGAAAACGGCTGGACCAATTTGGAAAATTATGTTTTTGTTTGATAAGGTATACTTTCCTGGTGGTCCCATTGTCATCAAGTCAGGAATTGATGATGTGATCCTGGAGAAATCGAGGGAACCCTTCACACCTATAGCGATTTGGGTATTTTTTATAGAAACTTGTGCATTTTCTCTCGGAAAGCACCATTTGGTGAGGTGGAACTGATGACGAAGGGCACAGATGGTAAGATGACCACCGAAACAACTCGATAATAAGTATTTCACGGGTTGCAATTCCATTACTTTAAAATTATTGCTAAGCAATAGAAGCTCGTCACAATGCATATGGTGAATTGGAGCTGATGGTGAAGTACCAGGAGAACTCCTCAACAATTAACGTCCCTGCATCGAGAAAAGCAATGTTTTGTAAAAGGTGATGAGCAGTTGTCATTAGGCTATTGTAACTCAGATAAATTACAAACTGACTCACTAAAAAGTGAAAAATAAAAAACACTTTATTGCAATAAAAAGAACAACTGACTTCCAAAACAAACACTACAAAGTGAAAAATAACTTTAATTTCGGAAGTCAGTGGCAAAAACCTAAAATACAGACACCTCCACAGGGGTGGAATTTAAAACAATCGTTTAGAATATTTCCAAAACTTGACTCAAACATTATACATATGTATATACCAATTTTCGAGTTAATCAAGCCACGCAGTAAAATCCTCCCCTGTAAAATTGACAACCACTTTTCACCCCGTCCGGGATAGATTTTCAAAAAATCTTGATACAGGTTATTCTTTATTCTTGGTCTTAAGTATAAATACTGAGTTTCGAGTTAATTGGACTACGTGTTAAAATTCTTCCATACAAAGTTTTGACCCCCAATCCCCCTCATCCAATCCCCCTCGTGGGGGTAGTTTAGAAAAACCAAAAATTACAAAGTTCATAATTTACTAACATAAGTATTTGTGCCAAGTTTCAAGTTTATTAACTCAAAGAATAAGATTTTTCAAACAAACGAAATGCCCCCTTTTCACCCCCTTAAAAATCGAATTTCCCAAAACCCCTTCTTAGTACTCCCCTACATTATAAAAGGAAGCCGTGTGCAAAATTTCATGTTCCTAGTCCCAGTAGTGTCGGCTGTGCGTTGATATGTCAGTCAGTCAGTCAGTTTCTCCTTTTATATACATAGAATATTATTGGAACTACAATTATATTGATATTGCGGGGTGCCAGCTGTTTTAGAACCCAACGGCTTGGCACGTGACGATGGGAAGAGGCCGGACGGAATGACCATAATGCCTTGGTAGTTGGGTAGGCCTTTGGTGTGGGATGCAACCTGTGTCGACACCCTCGCACCATCCCATCTTCCTAGCACGGCGGGCTGTGCTGGGGCGACTGCTGCAGGAGCAGAAAACCTCAAACGGCGCAAATATAACAACCTCAATGTTTGGGCCGTTTGGTGTTGAAATACTAGGGCCGTGGGGTCCGAGTGCTCATCGAGTATTTCGGGACATCGCTAAGCGGTTGGTCGACTCTCTACGGAACCAGAGGGCTGGCCTATTCTTAGCCCAAAGAATCAGCATTGCCATTCAGCGTGGCAATGCTGCCAGCCTTTTGGGCACTTTTCCGATTGACAGCGATGCGGAAGAATTTTTTGATGCCCAATGAGCTCTTCCCTCTTTTTATTTTTTATCGTATACCTGTACATAATATATAAATTTTAGTGTTATTTAACTGTGTGACAAACTAAGAAAAATAAAACTAAGTTGAAATAAAAAAAAATAAAAAATTGATATTATGATAATCTATTAGGGCTTCCAATCAAATATACAAAATTTTATAGGTCTATGTAGGTTTGTTTGTATGTTTGTTTTCCCACGAATTTCTCCGAAACTATTATTCGGATTGTGACCATTTTTTTATTGGCTTACATTTACTTCAACTTGCGGAACAGCGCAGTTTCATCAAAATAGGTTCAGTAGTTTTCAAGATATGGACTAGTACATTTAAGTGAGACGGCCTGGCTTATTGATACGAGCTACGGGTGTGGTGTCAAATGGAAAACATCTCAAAACCTTGGTCAAATTCTAGTGCAATAATTACAACAAAACTATTAACTACTTATTACAAACAAATATTCCAGTTTTTACTTAAAACTGACAACTGACTGACTGTTTTGACTGCCTCGTTGGTCTAGTCGTCGCAAGCGCTACTGCTGAGCATGAGGTCCTGGGTTCGATTCCCAGGTCGGGCAAAGTGTTATTGGGTTTTTCTATCTGAAATTTCTCAGTAGCAGCCCGGAGTCTGGATTTGTGCCCGGTGGATGGCAATAGGCTCGCCCCCTATTACATGGGACTTAAACATAACTGGCAAAATGCGGGTGTACTATAGGTACACCTCTGCCTAACCCTTCGCCGAAACAAGGCGTGATGTTATGTTGATGTTTACTTAAAATTTAAAATTACGGAATAAAAAAGTAATTTAAAAAAATGTAATCGACTTTAAAAAGAAATTACTTTGCTCCAAATGATGAAATAACTTTAATTTCGGAAGACGGTGGCAAAAACTAAAATACAGATCCCAAGACACCGAATTCCGAAATTAAAGTTATTTCTTAAATTTTGAGTTAATTTCGTTTTGAAGTCGATAATTTGTTAAAATTCCTTTTTTTTTCGTTATCAGACAGTTTGGTCTCAGTGTTTTCCAAAATTTTGCACGAATATACATAGTATCTTTAATATTATGGCTCTACTTGTTTATAGAATTGCCGACTGTCTAATAGGACGATGTATTGACTATTACAACAGCAAGCGTTGCCGTCGTTCGAGTACTTGGAACAGGGTGCGTCCAGAATTCTAATGAAGTTGCACTTATTAATTAATTGAAAATTGGACCCTTACTAGCTTATTGTATATTATAATATGGGCTACCGCGTCTTCACCGCATGAAAAAAAAATCTGAAGTGAAAATCGAATCACGTTTTTGACAGCTTCGCAGAACTGGTATAGTAGATGTATTATCGCGCGTTATTTGTATCTCTGTCTTTATTCTAGACATATATTATTACAAAAATTTATAAGGTTCTTCAGACAAGTTAAATCAGCATAGCAAACGTTTCAAGCATCATGAATCAGCACAATCTGCCTAGCCTTTTTCCAACTACATAATATGTTGGGGTCGGCTGTCAGAATACTGTTACAGGTTAGTGTCTATCTGCGTGTGTGCTTAGTTCTTATAAACAACACAATAATTATTACTGATGCGTTTTTCACCATCCAAACAAAAATATGAAAATGAAAATGTATTCCAGTAGGTTTGTATTGTGTTTAATACATTATATTATCAAACTTAGGTAAAGCGCAGAAATCTCAATGTTATGACATGTCACCTGCTCCACCCTCCAGGACTTAAATGAGGCAAATGATAGACGCGGGCTAGCACCAGTCGGGGGCTGCGTTGAAGATGCTTAAGTGCCCCCGTAGCCCCCGGTGCAAGTGTGCGAGGGAACACCGGGGTGGTTTTAGTCAGTAAGAGTCTGACAGACCCCTCTGCCCACCCCAGGGCAGAGGACATCCATGAGGATTTCCACCCCGTCACCAAAAAAAAAAAGGCAAACGATAGAGCAATCTAGGTCGCTACGTACTGGTCGGACAAAATATGAGTCATTGACATGAGAAGCAGAAGAAGTAGAATGTACCCGCGTGAAGCAGAGGCGGGTCTGTGATACACTATTAGTCACTCGGTGCAATGTCGGTTCGCTTGTTATGATCAGTTGTTTTGTTTGGAAATTCAGCGCCCACGTGGTATCTACCCGACACGTGGTCTGCTCTCCAATACGCTTGCGTGAAATGAAAACACGACACGAAGTGAGCGCACAAACTCTATGAGCTACCAGGAGCCCATGAGGCATCGCTAGTTTGAAATAAGAAAATTGTTATGTTCACGACGTAACAAGTATGGTTATTATGTTCTACTAAACATAACACTATGCTCACTCCATTTTACAGTCTACTTTAACTCGCATTTCAATGGCACTTCACACCAAAACCGTTCAAGCAAAATTTTGTTTTGTCTGGTTGAAATAGGGCGAAAACATTTCTGTAGGTTTTTTTCGAGATGATGATAGAAATGAAACATAAATGATGAATACGTATGCCTACGTATGATAAAGTGCCGAACAAAATATTGGTAGTTAACTTGCTTACCTTGCCCCCGAATCGTTTCGCTGATATTTGCAAGTTAATATTAGACCGCGCAGTAATTTACGGAAAGTACCTACTTCAATTCAGAATCTAATTCTCTGTGTTACTGCAGCCAGTGGCTGTGGTCGTAACCACCACGTTGTGCGTGAGGTTTAATTCCTTAATAAACAGATTTCTCTAATTAGAACCAAAAATATAGATCTACATACCTGCCACTAATATAAATAATCATGAGAGTTTTATTTTTTTGAGACTAAAATTTTCAGCAGATTTATTTTCTACCCGTAGGTATGTTATTGAAAAAAGTCATACCATCTGTAAGCACATTGAAGTGTTTTTTTTTTACATTAAGTATCTCGTAGCAAGATGGCTGTTGAAGGCAGCATGTACCAAGCGCTCCATACTGCAAAAGATCGCACAATTTGGAGACGAGGCGTATGTGGTCGCGATCCTCAGCATTGAGGGTCCGAACAAGAAGAAACAATAGCCGTAGCCGAAATATGATTTAAGTACTACGAACATGTAAAAGTCTTAGCAGTGACGTCACTAACGGCGTAGCGGCTGCGGTGCCGCCTTTGCCTTTATTTTATGTAGGTATAATTCTTGGAGCCATACAAGATGGATATGGACAGTGCCAACCATTATTCGCAACGAAAGAATGATGACGATGGGTTTAATACTTCCCTATACGGCCACTGTAACTAATTTTAACAACGATAGAACTTGAGTGATTTGTAATAAACTTACTATCACACCACAGTCCATAATGATGCATCTATTATCACTAATGCCAAAGATTAATGTGACCACTTACTGCGCCCAATAATTAGGTACCTACCGGTCAACTCAAAAAGAAGAAAATTGTGAACAAGTTTAGGTCCTCCTCATGGCGTCCGCTCAGCCAGTGTTCGTTGCCATGGATACACAACGCGTGCAAATATTTGCAAACATTTACTAGCGTAACAGCAGCATGCAGGAAAAATCTACTTCTAAAAGTGACCATTATACTCATTATTAATAGTATAGGATCCGAGGTAAGATCGACCTTCACCCATCTGTTTACTAGATGAATATGTGTATATATATATATATATATATATTATCAGATATAATAATATGATAACAAAATATATTGCACATGGGTTGCCTGTTCATGGCTATAATTAATAAAAAATGCTGTATTTTTTTTTAGTCTTTCACTTGTTTACCAAACGAATTAGATTCCTATTGAAAGTATAAATCATACAGATCATGTAACATTTAGGTTGCCTACCTTTTTCTGGTCCCTATTACTGGGATCCCGGGTGATTTGAAATGAGTAATTGCACTCATCTATTTACCAATTGAAATACATACTATGAAAATAGATAATTTGATTGCGTACATCGTGGTATAAGGTTGCCTGCTTAACTGTTAATGAATCACGGTTGCCAGGCTTATAAATAAAAAAAATGGAGCAAGTAAAGATGCGCGACGGAGAAGCATTGCGCGTATTATTCGATGCGATAGAGGAAGACGCAGCATACTTAGCAGCTGCGCTTTTTTACTACGACTATAAAGCAAAGAGTTCAGAAAAGAAAACATTTAACCCAGATTATACTAAAACTATTTTTTATATCCAATAATCGTGATTTTTGGATACATTTCTTTAAATTACTCAATAACTTCTTTTAATGACTCATAAAAATTAGGAAAAATCATGAAAAAAAATACAACTTTTCCAAGAAATCTAGGAAAAGGTGGTCTTTTAAAAGGCCCGCCCTAATATAGTGGTCCTGTACATATGGTGGTCTAATAATGAAACAAAGTATTATGGGATCAGTATTTAATGAATGTAGGTGTAACAAAATACGTAATTACAGATCATATTGACGAATATTGACAAACACACATACAAATAATTTCGTAACCCAGTTTGACTTTAAAAAAAAACGGGGTTGAAATAAAATATATTAGTGTAAGTACTTACATGAATTTTACAGTTTTGACAAATAAAAAAGCTTCTAAACTTCACATCAACCCCAAGTGATTAACCCCATCATACCGAGATGACCGAGACCTGACACTCCTAGATCTCATCGAAAATAATCTCGGTGTAATTTTTGTGTCCTACGTAGGACGGGGTTCTCTCTTATCGCCCTTTTTGTGAGTTTCAAGCAAACCCTTCGCTAATGTTCTACGAAAAGTTAGGTAATCGTATTCTTCGCCGTCCTGCTTGTATAGCTACCACGTACGGCCGTATCTAGGCAGTGGCAGAAATAGTAATTATAGGTGGCCTGTGGCTGTGAATTTTGTAGACCATTGCTCGTCATCCCACTGCCTGTAGTTCTTTGGAGAGGAACGGTTTGCTGAATAAACCCAGAAACGGTCACCACACGAGTGTAAGAGAAACCGATGTGAAAGGCAGAGATACTTTGCTATCATCACTGATTGTTTCAATCGTATGCCTTCTTTTAGACAAGTTTCATAAAGGCATCTTCCTCGTCAGAACTGTCATAAAATATTACCTAAGGTGTTAGCTGAGACCCTAAAACAAAAGAACACACATAATGTTAATACATAATATAAACTAGCCAGCGTACGTTCATTGACACCTAAAATAAATTATAAACAATTACTTTACCTGGGAGATTTTGTAACAATTACGAACTCCGCCAGATGAACCCCTATATTACGACGGGACTTTTAAAAGGCCATCGATTTGAAACGTAAAACAAGAAAATTTATTATCTGTTTCGAAACAAAGTAATAAAGCTTATTTTTTGAGAACATATCTAAAATCAAATGTCAAGGTGAAATATTATATTATTCCGCATATAATATAAGTAACATAAAACTTACCCTTGCAAAACGATTGTACAGACGATTATTATTATCCCGTGTTTAGGTGTGCGTACAATCACGACCAGACTCCAGAGATAGCAGAGGAACTACATCCTGGTATTCATGGTAACCTGGTGCATCGAATCTATTCATAGATTCTACTTGAATGGGGCCAAACTAACAGCCACAACAGCAGAAAAACCAACTGATAAATCACAAATTATCCAGTAACTCGTATTATTTGCACAAAACCTTCGATCAATCTTGATCGAGGCACAAAACTGTTTTAGTTAGCTAAGACGTCATACAGACAGAATAAGATTAAACACTGATTACTAAGTACTTACTATAAACTAGAACTTAAGAACATCAAACACAGAATGGAATAGGAATTTAACAGGAAACTGAAGTGAACTTGCGCTTAAAAAAATCACAAAAAACTTGTGCATTACTCTTGGACTGCGACCAGTTCTAATTAATATAATTTTTCACTGTTTCCGTTTGAGATTATGTAGTCAAATGATAAAATTTATTAAATTGTGGGTAATAATTACAAATGTCTTTAAAGTGACTTGTTTCTTGCGATATACATCTGTTTAACTTTTATTTTTAGAAACTCCATTAATATTTAAATCAACAATGATTTGATTACCAGCGCCACAGCGGTATAAAATGGAACTAGTTATTACAATTTGCTGCGACATTTTGTAAACAGCGGGCGTTCGAATCGTCATTCGGTTTTCATGGAATATTACAAAATGACGAGGCATTTTATAATTTGCCTTCGGCATTCCACAAAACCGCGGGCGTTTTGCAAACGCCCGCTTCTTTCGTCTTTTATTGCTAAAATACGCCTTTTGTATAATAATGTCATACAATATATCGATAGGTAGCGACTAAATCAGACTTCAAGAACTTATTTTGTGACATCACGCATTAGACACTAACACTATGGACTTATGTCTGAAATAAATAATTTGAATTTGAATTTGAATTAGCAGTTTTTATGTGCAGCTTTGCACTCATACAAAGATATTATTTTCAGACTGGTTGCTGTATCAGATCATAACCAAACAAATTTATTATCATCAGAACGGAACGAGAAGAATATGTTCACCAACTAGCTTGCAAGAATCAATAGCATTGCAAGAAAAAATGTAGGTCAAATATAATCAGTTATCTCCTTCCACCTTACCTCATAAAATCAACGAAGACAGGTTCCTTGTCCAGCATCATCTTCTTATACTCAGTACCGAGGACTTCTTCAGTAATGTCATACATGGCTTTGTTGAACCAATCCTTATCCTTCTCATGTGTGAACCGGTCAGAGAACACTCTCGAAAATTCGTGTTTCCACAAAAGCATCAGACATTTCTCAGACTCAATCACAGTTGGCAGAGTCCCCACCATTCCTTGCCAGACTCTTGAAAGATCTCTCAAGGAGAAAACATAATGGAATTTTGCTGGTGTAGGCAGTAAGTTAGCTCTTGTCCTTGCCCAAAGTTCTCTTGTTAAAGGTATCACTTTCTTTATAAGTGATCTAACTTCAGAAGCAAAACCTCGTTTTGCATTATAGTGCCCTTCTCCGATGACTTTGAAGATTTTGTCTATTGAATCGTTGTTAGGCAATGGACAATTGAATATGGAGAATTGGCGTTTTAGACGAGCTGGAATG
The DNA here is from genome assembly GCA_947568875.1 of Fissipunctia ypsillon. Classification (NCBI taxonomy): domain Eukaryota; kingdom Metazoa; phylum Arthropoda; class Insecta; order Lepidoptera; family Noctuidae; genus Fissipunctia; species Fissipunctia ypsillon. The sequence continues at coordinate 31,205,185 of OX387643.1, forward strand.
TCGTTTCTTCCGCCACCTGGTGAAGAAAAATGGTTTATTCCAAATAAGCCATTATAATAAAATAAGCATTCCTTTAAGCTTTTTTTAAATATTTTACCTACCTGGTTGACCCATAGCAGCAAGAAACAGTATATCAATGACAGTGGTAAAATCACCAGGTTTCTCAAGGCTGTAAAAACCATTCATACCCATGGTCTGCCTTACAATTTCATTTGTTATCTGATCACCCCACTCGTTAATCTGTGGTAAGTTAATATCATCTATGAATACTAACATTTTCTTTCCACCAGGAGGCCCAAATGTCATGCCACTGCGTTTTTCTACGTAGCTTTCAATTGTTTTTTGGAACTGAAAAGGGCTCGTGGCTGAAGAGAAATTAAATGAACGTCCAATAAATTGTTCTGGATTACAATTCTTCATATAGGCCTTCATCATTACAGTTTTCGCCGAACCTTGCTCGCCTAACAGCAGCACTGCTTTTCCTTGTTTTGCAATACAGTGAATCAAGTAATTAATTCTAACGTTATCGACAATTGGAACTAAAATGCTTGCATAGTCAGGTGTCGCTGTGTCAGGATATTGATAGTGCATCATCAAGTCGTCCCACAGCTCCCACTTGCCAGGATGTTTGACGAAAAAATCGAAAACTATACACGGCTTATTGTTCGGATGTTTCGGGAAGTCTAACATTACACTGAACTGTTTTCTCAAATAACCATCGAAACGTTTTCTATCTTCAGTTTCAAGTAAAGACCCAAATCCCCAAACAAGACTAAAAACGTAGACCTTATGGAGGTGTTCAGGCGTAAACAGTATGATCTCTTCGACTTTATCTTTTTCTTCTTCGTCCTCATCACCATTGAGAGATTTGTTCCCTGATGGATCCTCCGATTCAACTACTTGTGGAGGCACTAACCCTTCTAGAAGGTTCAATATTTGTGCTATAATGTTACTTTGAAGTACGCGCATGCTAAAGGTAAGGTTTTGTGTGCACCAGGTAAATATTACTGGAAATGTTTCTTCAAAGAGAGGAGTGTAAACTTCGATTTCACGCGGCGATCGAGTTTTAAGCCAACCTCGCAACACTGAAAATAAATTTAAAAGATATATATTTTTTAAATAAACATGTAGGAGAAAATGTGTGGGAATGTGTATGTAGTGTCAAAAAAGCCGTACAGAATAATAAAAATGTCGCTACCTGGGTCCCAAGTCAACCCTGACGAGCTCATATACACCATACCATTTCTAGATACAGTAGCTGGCGAAGCATTATCAATATTTTCTGGTTCAAATATGATTTTTGAAGTAGGAGACATCGTCAGACGATCACCGTTTGCTAAAGTCAAAGTTTTATTGTCATCGAGTACGGAGTTCAAGTTTTCGATCCATATGCTGTCAACCGGTCCATCCAGCACCAACCAAATATGTTCACCAGTCCGTATCTTCAGGGTCTTGCGCCAAAGAGCGGAGAATATGCCATCAGTCCAGTCATTGGTAGCTACATCCAAACGTCCGAACATCTGGGCGGCGGTTATGGCTTTCGGATTCATTCGCATTTCTCTGAAAACAAATTAATAATACAAATTTTAAGGGGCCGCGTAAGTAATCGACTGATTTTGACCAATTTTGTTCACTGTTTGCGAGAAAAGGGACATGAATTCAAACAAAATGTGATTTGAAACTTCGAAATCTTAGTGTAACAGGGTGGCTTGAAAGCATCTTTAAAGTAATTTAAACCAGCTAGGGTTGCGGGATGTTCGAAAGAGTTACCGTGGCCCCGGCACAGGCAACAGAAGGAACACGGGTGGGTTTTAGTCGGTAAAAGTCTGACACGCCCTCCCGCTCCGCCCAGAGCGGGAGAAGTCATTTGATGATTTCCCATCCACAAAAAAAAAAAAGAAAAGTATGATGAAAAACCACTAATATTGGTACAGTACGACACAACTTAGATGTAGCGTGAATTTGAAAATTTGCATTCATTCATTTCAATTTTACGAATGTATTGGGTTATATGACTTTACAAGTTATTGCGTTTGCGTAGATTTTGAAGGCGCACTCAGTTCGGATGCTGCGTTTGCCGATGCTACATCTAAGTTGGGTCGTACAGTGTAACACGTTTTCACAATTGAACATCGTTTTACAAGAAAACATTTTTGATATTGAATATTAAAAAAATATAATCAACATCATGAACTGGTCAACTTGCAGGTGGCGGCTTGACTACTTTTGTCAACTTCCGTTCAAAATATAGAAAAAAGAATGTTACGTATACAGTCAATAATGTTTCCTATTATTTATCAAAATTTCAAAAATTTAAAAATTATAGAAGATTAATTAGAGGGATTGAAGGTATCCTTAAAATCAAATCAACATTTTATCATTTAATCCGTTGTTGCTAAATGTACTGTTTCTTTTCTTTTGTAAACAGGAGTCATGGGTTTAAAAGCTGCAAGCAGCGCTTAGCAACCCACTAGGGGACATAAGCATAATGCTGACGCTTGAACCTTTTGCTTCCGGTATTATAGTTTTGTGTCGGTACCAATACTACTAGCTGTAATACTGGAGACAATAAACGTTAGTCTATTCTAATCTATTTTATGAAAATACAATATCTACATTAAGTAAATCAAAGGGGAAATGAACTATATTTTCATGAGCACCAAAAGTGATGAAATTTAATTGCATAAAAGTGTATCGTTATATCCAACGCAATAATATCGTCTTATAAGATGCAAATTATCTTTAGATGACCCACGGATATCTATGAGATGACCTTAGATGCATAAGTGTGTGTTACGACATTGTCATGTGAACTCATGAGCCGGTGTGCGAGTAGATATTTGCTAGACCTCCTAGATTTTATACATTCCTGGTGTTGCAATTTGTGGAATGTAGGAATTTTCAGTACAATGCTTGCTCGAAATTAATATGTCGGGGCTTCCTTGAATCCTTTCGGTCCGTTACATTAAAACCCACATGTAACATTAGCAATAGCATTTTTTGTATTCATTCGGAAAACTCAGGCGTGATGATGTTCTAATATCTGTTATGTCATGTTAAACATAGGTTCATTCATACCTGATACAAAATACATAACAAAGTTAAATAAAGCATTAGCGGCCTGAGATTCCCATAATAAAAATAATAATGACTGCGGCAACACTAACGTCAACACGTCACGAAATTTATTCCCGATAATTTTCACAAGTTTTATTCATTTTAGACGCAGTTTCGTATTATATCAGAAATTCAAACGAAACCCAAAGGCAACCTAAACCCTTTTATATAAATTTTTATTTTACAAAAACAGAAAATGAACCCTATAATAAAAATAGCAAATCGGAGGTGACATGACAGATGTCACCATGACTGATAAAACCACAAAGATGAAAGAATCAATGAATAAATAATAATGTTGACGAGATCAGCTGCACGAGCACGCCCACCACCTCCGGACTCTTCGCTCAGCTCCGCCTCGCCGCCGCCGGTATCCAGCCCCACCGTGAGCGCTGTGATGACACCAGCTACGGTAGTTGCGTCGAGCTCGAGCGACGAGTATTTTTCCCCGCCGACGTCGCCAACACCTGTACGTCGACAGGGGAGAGGCCGGCCACCGAGGAGCTTGGGACTTAAGGGCCAACCGGCCCCGAGCCGGGTCCCCGCTGCCGGTGGTTGTGTGCAGCGCATGAGATGGACTCAGTCTATGAACGAGAACGTCATGCGCGCATATTACGGGTCTACAGAGGGGGGAACTAACCTCACTGCGTACCGTGTTAGAATGCTGTCTCTGTTCCAGGACCTGAAACCAACCGTCAACGTCTCGGCCCAACGACTATCGGATCAGGTGCGGGTCATCCAACGCAATCATAGGTTGGGCGATGCCGCACTTGATAGGCTGCGCTCAGAAGTATTGAGCAACCATATCGTCTCAACTCCGGCACAAACCGCGGTACAAGTTTCAACTATTGATTCAATCCCACCGCGGTCTAATCATGGTGTTGTAGAGGAGGATGATAGGGTTGCCACAGTAAGTAGCCAGTGCAACGCCCGATTGAGGAGCGCACTGGAGGATGCGTTTCTCGAGTATAGGTCCACTCCGACCGAACTTAGGCCCCGATTACCACACTTGCCTATGCACAAGAAAAATAGGGCGCTGGTGTGTGCTTTGGACTCGCAGCTCAAGAATTTTTTCGAGAGCAGCGAGGATCTCGTTGATACACATTCGATCCTGTATTGCGCGGCTGTTGCGGTATGTCGTTTAGCTAACGTCAAGTTTACAAACTGTGACGGAGCTACTCGATCAAAACCAGCCGTACCAGCCTAGCAGTGCAGGATCGAACGTCGTATCGATGGGACCAGGGTACTCATCGGCAAACTATACGGCTTCAGGGAGGGCAATACACGACCACGAGTGATGCGCTTTGTAAGGCGGGCATTCTCGGGGACTGGAATCAGCCCTCGAGAATACATGTCCCGTGTCACAGAGCGCATCGACTTCCTGAAGCAGAAAGTTTGTGCATGGGCGAGCCGTATTCGGCGGTATAAGCGGCGGGTCGATCGATACACGCAGAATCGCATGTTCCAGAGCGATGAGAGGCGGGTATATAGAGCTTGGGAGCGACCTGAAAAAAGTGTGGCGGACGTGCGCCGCCCAGATGATGCCACCACGAGTACATTCTGGCGCAGCATCTGGTCGGTGCCCGTCTGTCACGCTGAGGCTGGCTGGATGCAGGATGTCGAGCGAGTGTGTGGAACTATACCAGAAATGGAAAAGATCTTAATAACGCCATTAAACGTAGCCAAAGCAGTCCGCCCGTTGCCAAATTGGAAATCACCGGGACCGGACGGACTGCACAACTTTTGGCTAAAATGGCTAAGTAGTTCACACACTCGCCTGGCATCTCAATTCCAGTCATCCTTAGAGTCTGGGTCGCTACCGCAGTTTCTAACAACAGGCATTACCCACCTGCTCCATAAGTCAGGAAGTCCCGCGGAACCCAAGAATTATAGACCAATCACTTGTTTGTCGACGATCTATAAACTTCTAACATCCATTTTGAGAGTGAAAATAAATACGCACATTGAGAGTAACTCGATTATGTCTTCCTCTCAAAATGGATGTAGGAACGGGTCCCGCGGTACTAAGGAGCTGCTCCTCATTGACATGGCCATAAGCCAACAGGTTCGTCGATCCCGCAAAGATCTGTCGACATGCTGGATAGATTATAAGAAGGCCTACGACTCGGTGCTACATACATGGCTCATAAGGGTGCTGGAGTTGTACAAGATAGATGCAACTCTACGCACCTTCCTTGAGTCGTGTATGGGGCAATGGAGGACGGTCCTTCGCTATCCAGGGTGTCGACAGATCCAGGGGAATGATGAACCTGTATGGATTAAACGGGGAATATTTCAGGGCGACAGTTTGAGTCCACTTTGGTTCTGCTTAGCCCTGAATCCTCTAAGCACACTGCTGGAGGATTCAGGTCTAGGCTATCGGTTGAGGAGGAGGTGGTCAGGTCATATCTCACCTCCTCTACATGGATGACTTGAAACTCTTCGCCCCCAACAAATTGCGACTGGTGGAACTACTGAAGGTAACTGAAACTTTCAGTAACGCCATCAGGATGGAATTTGGTGTGGACAAATGTGCAGTCATGCATGTACAGCGACGCGAGATTATGGAATCCGAGGGGATTCAACTTTCGGATTCCATACAGCTTAGATCCCTCTCCTCAACTGAAAGCTATAAGTATTTGGGTATGTCGGAAGCGTTAGGCATCAATGTTGCTGACATGAAGCAATCGTTGAAGGAGCGCTTCTTTGGTCGCCTGAAGAAGGTATTAACTAGTCTTCTTTCAGGCGGAAACAAGGTGCGCGCTTTCAACGGTTGGGTCATGCCAGTTTTGATGTACTCTTTCGGCATACTCAAATAGACTCAGACCGAACTCGATGCCCTAGATAGAAGGGTCCGTACACTGCTGACCGCAAACCGGATGCATCACCCACGCTCATCGGTGATGAGACTGTACATCCCGCGGAAGTGCGGGGGTCGAGGCTTTTTAAATGCGAAGACCCTCTACAACCGGGAGGTGTGCAGTCTCAGGGAATATTTTCTAAAAGCTGACGTGGGTATGCACCGTGATGTGGTCGCAGTGGACAAGGGGCTCACCCCACTCTCCATGGCTAAAGAGAACTGGCGCAAACCTGTAGTACTTACTACAGATGACCGCAAGGCGGTATGGCAAAGCAAGGAGCTTCACGGGCGCTTCTATCGGGCTCTTCATGAGCCCGGTGTAGATTTCCTAGCGTCCGTATCCTGGCTACGTTTTGGTGACCTTTTTGGGGAAACCGAAGGTTTCGTCTGTGCAATTATGGACGAAGTTATTTTGACGAATAACTACCGGAGACATATTATGAAGGACGGGACGGTTGACGTGTGTCGGGCATGCCACCGTCCGGGTGAGTCCATCAGACATATTATCTCTGGTTGTTCTCGTCTGGCTAACGGAGAGTACTTGCACAGGCATAACCAAGTGGCCAGGATTATTCACCAGCAACTTGCTTTGAAATACAAACTTGTGGACTCTGAGGTACCGTATTACAAGTATGTGCCCGACCCAGTTCTCGAAAATGACCTTGTCACGTTGTACTGGGATCGGTCTATCATCACTGACAGGACTATTGTCGCCAATAAGCCTGATATAGTGGTGATAGATCGATTAGCGCGCCGCGCAATGATAATCGATGTTACCATCCCACATGACGAGAACCTCGTGAAAGCTGAGAAAGAGAAACAAATAAAATATCTCGACTTAGCGCACGAGGTTGTTGACATGTGGAATGTGAGCTCGGCTGCCATTGTGCCGATTGTCGTAACGGCCAATGGCCTGATGGCTGACAGCCTCGACCAACATCTCTCGAGGCTCTCGTTAGGCGGCTGGATCAAGGGCCGGATTCAGAAGGCAGTTCTTCTTGATACGGCTCGCATTGTGAGGAGGTTCCTGTCTCTGCAGCCCTAACCACCGGTAGCTTGGACCCTGCTCCCGATACCGGTGGAACTCTATTTTTTATATTTTTAAATGTTTTTTTTTTATATCTTTTTATTTTAAGAAATATTTAAAAATGTAAATAATAAGATAGAAAAATTAATAAACGAAATAATAATAATGACAAACTTAGAACAGTGTAGCACACCAACAACGGTTAGTTGGCTTAGTGAAGCTAGTATGCCAAATCTTCTTATTTTAGGTGAGTGTAAAAAAAACGTGTATCAAATAGGTACCACACTATCTACCTCGCTACGAAACTCAATCACTTATACGAGTGACTTGTTGCGCAGCAGAGAGAAACTATGCTACGCGACAGAGGAAACAGTACAAGGAGTCCAGACCTGCTGAACAGACTTTTTAACACACCAGTACTGAGGCAGCTACTGTACACATGTTTGATGTCGGTTCTATTGCAATTGCCTTTCGATATAAACCTGCATAACATAATTTATATACGAGTGACTTGTTGCGCAGTAGGCAGAAACGAGGATGCGTGAAGAGAAAACTGCACAAGTGTCCAGAAGGGTCGAAGAGTTTATTGATACACTAGTGCTGTTGCAGTGGCTGCACACCATGCTTATGCACGTAATATTTTAACCAAAACTATATTATTTATGAGTAAAGTTTTGTTTTAAGTATAGAGGAGAGATGCAGTTGATGGCAGTTATTATAGTTCAATCTCAGAGATGATGCAATCATCTGCAACAGACTGCTGGAAAAGTGATCTTTAAGTTTTAAACCTTTCCGTTTTTTAGTGGTCGGATTTTGAAAATTTTCAATATTTTTACAAGCTTTTATTTAACTTGCCTTGTTAGTTTGTTCTTTAGTATGTATGGTGAAATCTTGCAAGCTGATTTAAAACCACTTCCTCTTATCCAGCAGAGTTGAAATTTTAGTTGTTGATTCAGTTTCGAAGAGGAGCTCGTGGCTAAGTAATAACAGCCGCACGGGTCGATCCATCAGGTTAAGCTAAGCTTGCCGGGGTTGGTTCGTGGATGGGTGACCATCTTTACATACCGAGACTCCTCCGTGCCTCGGAAAGCACGTTAAGCCGTTGGTCCCGGCTGTCATTCGTGGGATCTTTGACAGTCGTTACGGGTCGTCAGAAGCCCGAAAGTCTGACAACCAGTCTTACCAAGGGGTATCGTATTACCCAGTTACTGGGTTGTGGAGGTCAGATAGGTAGTCGCTCCATGTAAAATACTGGTATTCAGCTGCGTCCGGTTAGACTGGAAGCCGACCCCAACATAGTTGGGAAAAGGCTAGGCAGATGATGATGATTCAGTTTCGAAGACAATGCATTTTTTAGATGCATGGCCTGATTCTACACCCAGGATTGGCTCCAGAATTAGGAACTCCATAACGATGTTTTGAGATGTCGCCACATCAGTAGTTCGCACTCGTGGGAAGCACAAGGACAGCTCGCTACTTTATTAAAAATCGCTAAAATAAAATTTCAGAGGGATCAAATATTTTTTTTGCCCACAATAATTTAGCGTTTGGGGTGCATATATGAAAATTCCTAAAAAATATTTTACAAATAATATTAAACTCATTTCATATTAACATCAAATAGGCGGTGCGTTAAAGTTCTTTCAAAGTTATTTTATCTTTGATTTTGCATCTCTGTCAAAATCCAAGTGACCTTTATTCTCATTCGCTGCTGCTGATGAGTTGCTGTCAAAGGTAAAATAACAGTACAGTATAGTATAGTTAGTTAGTTATTTCTATAAATTCAGAGGGGTGGGGGACATCGCCGCGCGAGCCGTGCGTCTAGTCGACACGGCGCTGACAACACGTCGCGGCCGTCAGGGTAGGTTCCCTCGCCCCGATCGGACGGCGAGGGATAAATCTATCCGAATAAAAAACATACCCTACGTACTACTTCAGTAAATACTAAAAAGTTGTGAAAACGTTTGAGTTGAAATAATAACATGTTTTGTGTTTGCTATTATTATGTTAGCTACGAAAACTTTACGACCTCGGTCAAATGTTGCATTAGTTATTCCAGTTATCTTCGAATGAGCCGAAATTTGACAGGCATCATTTGCTAGGGCGAGAAATCGGCCTGCAAGCATCCACACTCATCCGCATCGAAAGCGGTTTTACGTGCAATTGGAATCTCGTGAATTACACTTCTGCGTGGCAGAAAAGTGAATTATATGCGATTTCACCCTTATATTCCCGCCTCAATAACAAAAAGATGATGTACTGATTCTGACACTCCCTTATTCGATCAGTCACAATTGTTCACCCGGCTTATCCGAAGATTAGCGGTGGAACCTTTCACCGTAATCGTACTAAGTAGGTATACTAGCTTTTTAACCGCGATTTCGGCCGCGTGTGGTGTGGAAGATGGAATACTGGTAGCACGATAGTAATTTTTGTTGGGATAGATCCGTATGAGAATAACTACTGACCTACTTCTAAACTATTAAAGGTAGGCCGCATTCAGGTAGAACGCAGGAAGCTGGCGCCGATTTGCCGGCACAGCGCTGACTGAACCGCGCAGGTTGTTAGCGCTAGTCGCTGCAGGCAGTCTTCATGCTTCTTGCCGAACCGGTAAGAACCAGTGCTTATAAGGGCCGACAAATTCCGTTGGAAATTTTTGGTCGGTGCCTATCGGGGTCGGTTCTTACGGTTTAGTTTGCGCCAGCAGATCGGCGCTGGCTGCCGGCTTTCTACCTGAATGGGGGTCATTAGAGTCGCTATAAATAAGTACTCTTAGTGCGTAGGGGAAAGCTAGGCTAAGCTACAGTTTTAATTCATATGTTGAATTATAGTTAACTAGCTGACCCGACAGACGTTGTTCTGTCCTTCCCATAATTCATACAAAAATCCCATAGAAAAAAGGGCGTTCAGTTTTTCTCGAATTTGAAATGATTCCGGGAATCTTTTCAATTTATATTTTGGGGAGAACCTAATTCGAACTATCACGAACATTTTAAAATTAAAAAAATAGCCAAATTGGTCCAGCCGTTCTCAAATTATGAGCTTACCAACGAACAGCATTTCATTTTTAAGATATGTATAAGTATATTTGGCTTTTCAAGAACTGTTATTATAGAAGAGACAAATACATATCCAGCTTCCACACGTTCTGTGTCCCTAGTATTTTAGTGTCGGGGAGCGATATCATTGGCTCGTGGTACGGGGTCGGTTCCAACAAAACAGCACGTAATGGAAATGAAACAAAGGGCTAAGAAAGAAAGAAGAAAGAAAATACATTGATTTAGCACAGACTAAAAGGCAAACAATATAATATACAACAAATAAAAAATAATAAAAATCAAATAAAAAGCGTAAAGTGCGGTCTTAAAAACTAAATTAGGAGGAAAGTGTTCCTCACGGCTGCGCCAAACAGGCCCAGTTCAGCAAAAATGCCAGACAACTAGTGCCTGACACTGGTTGTCAACTGGACCTGAAGTGTGAGGTGACGGATGTAAATTAGTTTTATAATGCAACGTGTGTATGCATGCATACTTAAATAAAATTTTATGTCAGATAATAGTACTTTATGATACAAGTGTGTAATGATCAATGCACACGCGTTTCATACGACGTTTTTCAACACACTTGCGAGGCAAATATAAATAAAGTTTCTTAATAAACTAATTACCTATATTAAAAAAAAAGTGGGTGGTCGGGGGACCCCCGTTAAGAACGAAGTTCCTTCTCACATATGATTTAAAAGAAAAAAAATTCGCAGCCGCCATCTTGGATTTACATTTTGACCTCACTATCGGCTTTAGACAACTATGCAAACGACACGCATGACGAAAAATTTTAAAATTTACTCAGCCGCCATCATTGAATTTTGAACAAATTCACACTTTCTCGATAGAGAAAGAGAGAGAGAGAAATTGTGAATTCGAATGAAGACAGTCGCATGGAGGGGACATAAAAGTATGAACGCTTTTTCGTTAGTTACATTTTCTGCCAGTTTACTCCTACCGCAAGCCGCGTTAAAGAACTTCGTTCCAAAAAAAAAAAAAAGGCCGGCGGATTGCTTTTAACACGGTGTCTTGTCGTGTCACGCAAGTTGAAGGAGAGGCAAAGGCACGAAGCCGTCGAACAATAGGTATAATAGGTATTAAAGGAATAAAAACTGAATATTTTGGATATTATTTGGATATAGAACACGGAACAACATTATCTTTTGACAAAAATAAATAATTTGATGAAATATTATGTTAATTTATTATATTTCATTTATGTAAACAGTAGGCATAAAAAGGCATGAAGTCTCTTTGATGAGATTAAAAAGCGCACATCTCCCACTAGTAAATCTGTGGCGCACATTACCGTACTAGTGCGGTAATATAAAGTAAAAAGCACGCGTGTTTAATACACTCCATTATGAACCTAAAAGCGGTTCAATAAGAGCCACTTTACGAACAAGTGTATTGAAAGAATAATAACGAATATGTACGTAAATAGTGCGATTTTGAATAAAATTGCAAAAGAAAACAAAAAAAGACTGATATTAAAGAGACGGCGCATTATATACATTCGTTAATATGTAAATAAAGAAGCACACAAGAGTATTCCCCACGAGAGTTAAATAATCATGGTATTGGTAAAACTGCCGTTTTAGTTAATTAAACCATGCAAGTTAGAGAAACCAAACAAAATCATGATTGAGGAGAATAGAATAGATAGATTATATAATGCATATTTTTACAGTAAACCCTAGAACTTCGCTTAAACTTCGTTTAAAAAATTCTTGATTTTTTTTTTCTATACTTAATTTTTTTTTGGAATTTCTCGCGGAGTTACTACCAAAATAATTTCGTGGCAAGCCACTAATGTCCACTACAAATATAAATAAAAACATTAACTAAAAGCTTGGTGTCTGTTAGTAATTACAAAATAACAGTTTCTTACTGTGCATAAATAAATGCATATGAAAGTATCATAAATACAGTACCTATACCAAACAAATAATGTTTTGCCTGTCTGCCTGTTTGTTCTTTGATTTTGACAGGACTTTCACTGGCAGATAGCAGATGTTGTAAGGAAAAACTTAGGCGTTTTTTATTTTAAAAAAAGAATTAGGGCTCCGCGCAAACAAAAATTATAAGCCATGAAATTTTTAACAAAATCCGATTCAAATAGAGAAGTTGTTGTCCGACATCCACGCGAACGAAGTCGCGGGCACAGCTATTTATTATATGAACAGAATTAAAGAAAGTGTTTGGTAGAGGTTGGGGTTTTCAACTTGGTTTAGTAAAACACTAGTATAAAAGTCAAGTCAAGTGAACCTAACCAAACCTAACCCGTTATAACTTTGCATCCAGGTGACGCATTTTGAAGCTGTTTTCAGCCCTAGTCTTATCAAAACATGTTTAAATTATCAGCGACCAATGATGCATTGTATCAATTGATTTTTTTTTTTTTTTTTTTTTATTCTTTATTATTAAGGGGTTTTTATCCACACGGATACGTCAACCCCATTGTACCTTATATTCTATTTATACACAACTATATACCTGTAATTATACATACTATATTTTATTACATTACTATCTAAATAAATAAAAAAGAAGAATCACTGCCTAGACTTCTGCATTAGACTACAAATTATGCGTTTAGTCCTTTCTGATTTAGGGTATGCCAAAATATTCTGGATAAGTCCAACATCCCACATGTTTAGTTTAAACTCCCTAGCCAAAGATTCCCTTTCATCCTTGTTCTTAGCACATTCCATCAGCAAATGTTGCACATCTTCAATTTTATTACATACCTCACAATTAGGCGATGTAGCCTTCCGCATTAAGAAAGCAAATTTTGCCGATGGAAAGTGGCCAGAACGAAGCCTTATAGCGATAAGGCTTCGTTCTAGCCCTACTAGGCCTAACTAGGAGTTATGTTAAGTTAGCGAACTTAACATAACTCCTAGTTAAACATTTATCATCAAACCAGGGCTCACGAGGTGGCTCATTTTGAATAACTTTATACCAAATACCTTTTTCTTTGGATATTTCATTAAAATATTCTTTCCAATTGTCGAAACACACACTCTTAAACCTGGAGAAATATTCCCAGTAATCGGACATAACTGAGGTAACATTGCCCGTCTCCACTGCCAGTTTCGACAGTCTATCAGCCTCCTCGTTGCCCCGTAACTCTATGTGCGCTGGAACCCATTGCAAGATAATCCTAATGTCATCTTTATTGTAGCAATGAATTAGTTTAAGAATGTCATAGGCTATCGATGCACCTCTGCAACCAGAGGCGCATCGAGCCACATGTTGTAAAGCGCTCTTGCTATCTGTAAATATAACAACTTTATTTAGATTTTGGCTAAGCGAATATGACACAGCTTGATATATTGCAATGAGTTCCAGAGACATTATACATATATTTTCATTAATTTTATACATAGCCTTATAGCCTGTACTTTGAAGAAAGAAAGCAGCTCCACACCCATCTTTACTTTTTGATCCGTCTGTGAAAATTTTACACCACTCACTATATTTGGAAGCTAATTCAGATACCACTTCGTGTACCAAAGCATTTTGATTATAACATTTTTTTGGGTGCGTTACACATTCTAAATCACTTTTAATAATATCTTTAATTTGTAAAGCTGATACCCAAATATCTAAAGAGAACATTTTAAGACTATTCGAGGTATTAATTTCCGAGGTATTAATTAATTGTCCTAATTCTTTAAAGGAAGTAGCCAGTAGGGGTTTTCTTTTATTTGTCCAATAAGTACCGTTAGTTAGGGAGCCTAATTCTGAAATTGTGTTTATAGTTATATTATTAGACCATGACAATGATTTTAGAATTATCTTGTATGCGAGATATTTTCTCCTTAAAAATAATGGTGGTATGTGCAGTTCACTCTCCATAACATGGATAGGTGAGCTTCTTATGAAACCTCCTACTATTCTAAGTGCTTGATTTTGTAATTTATCTAGTTTGCTTGTATGTGTTTTTGCACTAGAATCATACAAATAACATGCATAATCAAGTCGACTTCTTACTAGCGATATATATATTCTACGTATATGTTTAGTATGTACTCCCCAAGAAGAGCCCGCCAGTACTTTTAATACATTAAGGTATTTTCCACATTTACTAGCAATCTCATTGATATGTTTCCGCCAGTGTAAACTTCTATCCAACCAAATTCCTAAATATTTTACAAATTCCACCACTGCTAGCGGCTGACCATACACTTTTAATGAAGGCAATATTCGCCTTCGGCCCCTGCTAAATATACAATAATTAGACTTGGTTGGGGACAAAGTCAATCCAATCTCACCCAGTAATGTGATTATACAGTTTAAGGCATCCTGTAAATATCGCTCACATTTGTTTATTTGCTTGTCACTAAAATATATAACAAAATCATCTGCGTATTGCGATACCATAACGGTTTTTACTTGACGACAGATTTGATGTGTGACTAAATTAAATAATAAAGGCGACAACGGGTCACCTTGAGCCAATCCTCTGTTAGTCAGCCTCGTTTCGAAACCTTCATGATTAAATGATTTAATTCTTAATTGCCTCTCGCTCAGAAAAGACCAAAGATAAGTACACACTCGAGACCCAACCTGAATTTCATCCAATACTCTTGTAACAGAGTCAATTGAAACATTGTTGTACGCATTTTCGATGTCCAAAAAGCATGCAACTGTAGGGATGTTTTTCGTAAATCCAACTTGAATGCAAGAAACTAGTCGGGATAGTGCATCCAAACATGATTGAGCCTTTCGAAATCCTACTGTATATGGAGACAGGAGTTTGTTTCTTTCTGCAAACCATTCTAACCGCTTACAAATCATAAGATGAAAGGTTTTACATACACACGACATCAGCGAAATAGGCCTTAACTTAATTTCACTATTAACATTTTTTGCAGTTTTGGGTATGGGAATAATTTGAATATTTCGCCATTGATGAGGGACAATACTGAATTTAAATATATAATTGTATATCTTTAGTAGAAGAAACTTTCCCGAGTCTGGTAAATTATATAACATTGAATAAGATAAAGCATCCTGCCCCGGGGCTGAATCCTTTCTCTTTAGACAATTTTCAAGTTCTTGACGTGTAAATTCAGATTCTAAAATTTCATTTCGAGATTTAAAGCTTGGCATCAAACTAGGAACATAGTCTGGAGTCAGAGAACGTAGAAGATCAACTTGTTTGTCAATAGGAGGGCACCATCTTTGTTGTTTAAAACCCTTCATCCACTTCATACGGCGCCACATTTCCTGTGTCGACGTAGCTTCGTTTATAGAATCACAAAACGTTTGCCAACCATTGTTCCTAGCTTTCTTAATTAATGTTTGAGATTCTAAGGTCTTGGATTCTAGTTTATTTAAATTATCAGGGGTGGGATTTTTACGGAAATTTGACAAGGCCAACCTTCGTTGTGCAACTATTACAGACAATTTAGGGGACCAGTAATTTTTTGTTTAAATTTTTCGTTTGGTTTTATACTGAATTTATAATAGGGTATATGTTTACTAGCCGCATATTCAACATAGTTTATAAAAGAGTCATACATTTGTTGCCCGTTACCATTAAAAGATCCATCATTAAACGTTTTAATACTTTCAGAAATCGTTTGCCGATATTCATTCCAATTTGCATTTTTAAAATTACGTTTTTTAACAATATGTACATTACAAGATAAGTTAGCTGTCATTTTAATAATCAGGTGATCACTACCCAGATTTTCATTGAAAACCTGCCAATCAAATTTTATTGCAACGTCAGAGGAGACAAATGATATATCCGGGGATGTCTGTTGCAAATTGCCATTTACCAATTTAACTCGAGTTGCGATGCCGTTGTTAAGCGATATAAAGTCATTTTCCAGAGATGAATCCATAATTTGAGTACCTCTCACATCCGATTTAACCGACCAATTAGTGTGATGACCGTTGAAATCCCCAGCTATTATAGTTTTACTAGAAAAGTGACCAAAAATATCATTCCAATCGGAAGGTTGAGTTTGAACGGACGATGGACAGTACAGTGATATAATATGTTCTAAGTCTTTGCAGTTTAATAATTGAACACACATTAGTTCAATACCCACATTATTGCTACTAAATAAAACTGGGTGAGACTGAATTGATTTGTGCACCAAGATAGCAACACCACCATAACAATCGTATCTATCATTCCTATATATATTAAATCCACTAATATTTACGCTAACCTCACAATCGAACCACGTTTCGCTAATTATTGCAATATGTATATTTTCTTGTATTAGCAGATCCGAAAAAGATACCAATTTAGGACGCAGACTCTGTGAATTCCACTGGAATATGTTTACCTTTATTATTTCTTGTGTACTATCCATTACTGAGGTCACATAAATATCCCAGGATGTTTTCTCCAAATATAATGCTAACCAGAAGTTTCTTAATCTCTTCCCAAATAATTTTTAACGTTGATAGTATTTTTTCTTCCAATTTTAGTTCAGACTTATATATACCTTTTATTTTTATCCATATCTTCCTCCATTCAAAATTACTTAACACTTGCGCACTTTGTTTAGATCCTTCTGTTCCTTCCTGTGCACTACTTTTATCTTCGTTTGTTTTCTGCTCCTCCGAAACATCACTTTTCTTTTGACCCTTTTGCTTTATCTTCTTTTTTGTCTTTTGTTTTAGGTTTTTAGTATATTTTTTTTTTTTTTTTTTTTTTTTATTTATTAATCAATAAAACAGTATAAACATTTTGAACCCTTAAACATACCGCACAAACCATCGCGGGTTTAACAGCGGTATGGCCAGACACGGCATCTCGGTGCCACTACATATTACTTATTGAAAACAATTAGGTAGGTACATTGATTTTTTTTTTTTTTTTTTTTTTTTTTTATCTAGATCGCACTGCAATCTAGAAAGTATCTTTTTAAAACTTTTGAGCAGTTCTTCTCATTTATTACATTGCAGATTTCCATAGGTAAGTCATTCATATACGATGGTAGCATGCATTCCCACGTCCGCGCTCCATAAACATTATTAGATTTAGGTTCGATAAATGTCGGTAAGTAGGTCAAACAACGCAACGACTTTAGTCTTTCGTATTTGCGAATATTACTTAAGTTATGGTAATTCTCACTTATAACACGTAAGCGTACCTTGTCAAAGACATTTACAATGTGGCAGTGCTTAAATAAACCCGTATCATTATCTTGGAATTCATGTTTTATTCTTGTGGGTACAACTTATATATACTTTTGTACCCACATTTGCATGATTTTCTTCTTCTTCTTCATCCTCTTCCATATCCGACATCGGTTGTTGATGCACTTCATGTCTGGTCAATACCTCTCTGTAAGTTTCTTTACCAGAGTTGATTGTGGCCATAGGTTGATTGTTATCAACTCGCTGTGAGATATTGACTGTGTTTAAATACACCTTCTCCTCCATAAACAGTTGTAGGGCACCTCGGTATGTAACTTGTTTTTCGCTCATTATAATCCGAATAGTTTTTTCTTTTAGGAAAACGGGACAAGTTTTATCCAGAACAAAATGATTACCCTTACAATTTAAACATTTAAAATCTTTTATGGTGCAGTTTTCGTGATTACCTCCGCATTTCGGGCACAAAACCTTTTTAGTAGGGCAATATTTAATTATATGGCCAAATTGCCAACAACCCGAACATTGCGTCACTGGAAACACGTACGGTTCAACTTTAAACCGGCAATCATAGGCATAAATATATTGTGGTAGCACATTACCTTTAAAACTCACTCTTACCGATTCACAATCGACCCATTTTCCTTCCGATTGCAAACGTTTCAATCTTTTTACGCTTAACACTTCAACATTCGCTTCTAAAATATTAATAATCTCTTCTTCACTCAATTCAAGGTCAACGCCTTTCACTATTCCATACGATGTTGACATATCTTGCACTAGTTGACATCGCAAGCCCATGTCCTTGAACCTTTTACATTCGACCAATTTTATAGCATCGTCTTTTCTTTGGAATTGAATGAGAACTTTATATGCGCTTTTATATTTTATCCTAAGAATATCCTTAATGTTTTCGGAACGCAATAATTTAGCCATGGCTATTGGTTTAGGCAACTTCTCCACTGAGGTAACACATACTTCATGAATCGCTATTGTTACAGATGTATTAACATCTACCTTATCTTTTTCTTTGTGATTATTTACGTCCACTGAGTCACTTCTTATTAAACGTTTCGGTTTTCTTCTGGTGACAGTAATAAAACCATCATCACTATGGTCGTCTTCTCGTTCTTTTCTTTTCTCTGCCATTCTTATTTCACCTTCTTTTATTCTCTCTCCAATCTCCCGATTTACCTCTTCCATATTTCTCATCTCATTTAATTGTTGTTCACATTTCTGTAAAACTTCTGAGTCACTTAATTCTTCATCACTTACATCCTCGTCCATTTTAACAAAATGTGGAATGTGGGTATTCGTAAAAAATGTCACTCGATACGAAAGGCACAAAAACGCGTGCGCACGGCCCAACGTCTCACGCGGACTGTATCAATTGTAATTGTATTGTTATTGTGTATTGTGCCTTGCTTCAGAAGTCAATGGATCATATTATTCGACTCCGCTCGAAGGACTAAAAACTAAGTTGAAGAAAACTTCGTCTGGCATTTATGATTGAAATGTAGATTTCGGAATCTATGATACACTCCATACATGTTTTGCAATGGATGTGAAAATGGAAAAGGCTTAAGTTCTCAAACTAAACTTCAATAGATAAAACATATAAAGAAAAACAGATACATCAGTATACTAAGTACAGAAAGGCCTTTTTGGACACTCATATTCTCGCTCACACGACGTGACCAAAGGGCTGGCCTATTCTTTGGCCAAAGAATCAGCATCGCCATAAAACATGGCAATGCTGCCAGCCTTTTGAGCACTTTTCCTGTTGACAGCGATGCGGACGAATTTTTTGATGCCCTATGTTTATATTTACCTTTTTTATATATGTACATATTATTATTATTATTTTAAGTCTGTTAGCTTCTAGATTATGTAAATATTATGTTCCGAAATAAAAGCTATTTTTACATAATTTATGTTCTGTACTGAATACAAACATCGTCATGCGTTAGTCCAGAGAATACGCCAACAAAAAAAGGGCTTAAAGCTAGATTAATAAGAAGCATGTCTAAAAATTTAGATGAACGTCCAAGACTTGCGATACAAGCTATAAGATTGCAAACGACACGACACCTTCGTAAGTTTTCAATACGAAACTATTTGAAAGTAAATAAACCATACCACAAGGACTGCTGAGGAATGCGGCGCCGGCGTGAAGTGCGAAGTTGGCCACAAAAGTACGATTTACAATACTAGGAGCCCATAAAGCAGTACAATATTGAGCAGAAAAATTCAAAATAGGTGTAACCTAACAAGTATTACTTCAGCTTTAAACTAGACTGAGCTGTATTCAAGCAGTTTTAAGGTCTACTTTGCTTCTCGGTTCATTGCTACTTTGGCTAGGATCCCTTCAGCAGAAACATGGTTTCCTTCGATTTTATCAGGGTTTTGTAACTTGTTTCGCAAAATTCTCATTGAACTTGACATAAAATACTAAACTAACATGTGGCAAAATCACCGTTATTTAAAACTGAACAAATATCAGTAAATTAAAGTTAGAGAACTAGTTGCAAATGTTAAATACTTCCACATTAACCGAGACCGGCCGCCACAAAGCTGTGTTTTGAGGAACAGATGATAAATAACAGAGGGCGTTTCCTTAAACTTTTTAATCTATATCATTAATAGATTAAAATAAAAACAGCAAAACACTTAAGACTCCTGCAAACAGGTGCGACACGCGACGTGACTCAAGGGCACCGCGTGTCACGCGTCTCAAATGTCTGGCTGACAAAGGAACGCGTCACTGACGTCCCTTGGGCTTGATAGGACCTATTCGCAAACATACTAATAACATAACTTCATGTACCTACATATGTAGTTAACCAGCGCTCGAAGTCAGCTAGACCTAGCATCGCTTGCACTTTTTCAAGTGCAAGCTACGTGACTCATGTTCAACAAGCGGCCGGTCCTTCAGTGCTTGAATCGAGCTCCTCTTCAAAATGCCTTAACACGTTCTCTTCCTGTCTCGCAGAGATCACGAGTGGGAGCCACCAGAACTACGCGGCACTACCGGTTCACTGTTACGGAGTTGCGCCAGGGCACTCTAAATAACACGAGAATTTCGCGTTTGATGTGCATTGGGGTGCGTCTCAGCACACATCCTCGAAGCGTTCATAATGACAGTCAGCATAAATCAGTACCATATCCACATACTCCTGAGCACTGAACTGATATCGCGGCATTTTTCACACACGAAAGAACACAAGATGTGCGAAATGCAAAAATAAATGCACATTCGATTGGCGCGCAAGATTATTTCGGTATAAAATTGGGTGGACATTGGGGGGCGCATCAATTAGATCGCCGATACGTGGCCCGTCATTCATAAGTTAATTGCGACGTTGCCGTACTTCCACGTTGAGAGACAAGTGCGTGTGCACAGAGTGTTTCTTTTACGTATCAATTTAATATTTTTTGTGAATATTTTACTATGAAAAAAAAATACATTTGGTTTTTGAATGATAATATTTTTCTTTAGCATACGTCTAGACGCTATACTATTGCGGATTAATGGGAACGCCTTTCGTTAATTAACATACTGTATATTGCAACTACATTTCATTTTTAATATATATATATATAGTACTCAGGTTTGACTGGTAAGCGCTTATCAAAATTAAGGGTGAAGTAATACATAAGTAACAAGACAAATGTCGGTCACTTTCAAGACAATATTTCGTTGCTGAATAAAATGAATAAAACATTAATTCAGCAATGACATATTGTCATTCGCCGACGTGAGAAGTCGGCTGCATTTTCCAAACTATTTATTTCTACGGGAAGTTTGTCATTTAAACTTTAACTCCAGGCTGCCACTGAGAAGTTACTGATGGAAAAACCCAATAACACTTTGCCTGGCCTGGAAATCGAACTCAGGGCCTCGTGCTTTCTCGCGGGATGTTCGAAAGATTTACCGTGGCCCCGGCACAGGCAACTGAAGGAACATGGTGGGTTTCAGTCAGTAAAAGTCTGACACGCCCTCCGGCTCCGCCCAGAGCGGGAGAAGTCATTTGATGATTCCCCATCCAAAAAAAGGGCCTCACGCTCAAAGTTTTATCAAAGTGAATCCGTCAAGTTCTTCACCATTTGTTAATCGATTATTACATTTTGAGCGTATAAGGGATATATAACAATATAACAATATTATTACTTGTGAGGGTTTTCAATTTCCGTGAGTGCGCTCATAAGCGTTTGTATGCAGGTTGTCTTGCCAGCGCCCGGCGGTCCCAGCGTCATGATACCGTGACGAACACGCTGAGTCTCGTATAACTGGAATACACATTAATAATAAAAGATTATTTATTTCGAACCACACATACAACCCGTACACACAATCCGTATAGTATTAGTAATAACGACTTAAAAACCATGTTAGTAAAGTTTTACAAACTAACCTAACAACAATGATATTATACATAAGTATATAATATGTTACGTTACGTTCACAGTAACCGACGTTTAAAATCTGGTCGTGACACGTGACTACATAGCGTTAGCTCGTCGCTCTTCTTGACGCGCGGACTAAAGACAAGCTTAAGCATAATCAGCCTATAATGTTCCCACTGCTGGGACACAGGCCTCCTCTCAATGAGGAAGTGGGCCGTAAACCATCACGCGGACCCAGTGTGGGTTGGTAGATGTCACATGTCTTTGAATTTTCGGTTCTAGGATATGCCGGTTTCCTCAATGTTTTCCTTCACCGTTTTGAGAGCAGTGGTGATGAAATAATTTACACAAAGTAAAACGCCAGTCTGGGTTCGAACTTACGACCTACAACTCGTAATACGCGGCCGTTACCACTGGGCCATCACTGCTCTACTCAAGACAAAACGTCCTAATTAGGATGTTTTCGAGTCCTCACGACGCGCGCGCTATATATGCCTCTTTTTAGGGTTCCATAGTCAACAAAGAACCCTTATAGTTTCGCCATTCCCGTCTGTCTGTCCGCGGCTTAGCTCAGAGACTCGTAGTACTAAAAAGCTGTAAGTTGGTATACATATTAATGACGCCGACGAGCTGGTAAAATAAAATCTTTAAAAAAAATTGTGGATGCCTCTCCTACACGTAAAGTGGGGATGACTTTTTTCTCGTATGTCCCATAGTGTGGGTGTCGTTGGATAGCCCGTTCAAAAATATTGCGGGTGTGTGAAATCCATTTTTCGATGCAGGGATCCGTTTGAGAAATATTAAGCTTTAAAATTGTAGTTGTTGTTAGAATCAAGTGTCAGCTAACCCCTGTCAGCTAAATGGTTAGTTTTGGATTATGTGGTAGTTTAAATAACGAAGTTAACGAGTAAAAGTCGGCCAACTTAAATTTGCAGTTGGAATGTATGAGAGAACATGTTTTTCAACTACAATGTTATGTTTGTTCTTGGGATAAATTCTTCCTAACTACGAGACATTGTGTGTGGTCCGACGTGCACTTGTTTTATATTATGTATAATTATTATCATTGCCTAAAAACTAATAATTACGTGGCCCAACACACATGTGACTACGTGCCACCGTAACTAATAAAGGGGTTGTCCAGCTTGTCAAGTAATGTTTTCAGCATGATGTTGGAGCTTCCGCGCAACCTACCTATTGTTGACGCTGTTCTCTTCCTCATAATGACATGAAAATCGTCAACATGGGCTTCCGCGAACATCTGCGAAACGCTGCAGAAGCGCGTAAGCTCCATCAACGTCCTATTTATTGTTTACTGTCTGCCGCATGACCAATTATTGTCTTAAACAACTTTGTAGGACATCCTGTTTAATTTTTCTTACGAACAAACATTAGGTACATATTCTAATGCTAATTATGTAAGTTAGCTAATAAGTGCCTGGAGTTCGGGTGGTAAGAATTATTCAGTTATTTAATAGCATTTATGTTGCTACTAACCAACAGCTCCTAAAACGGATGAGATAGTTTTCGGTATGGAGACACCTCTTGATTTGATTAAATGTTGTTAGTTGGTAAGCGCATCAATTGAGAACGGCTGGACCGATTTGGATATTATTTTATTTAAAAAGTTCGTATTAGTTGGACAGTCTGTCGGAGCAGCTAGTCTATACAAAAATAAAATTGAAATGTTTGTTTGTAATATCAAAATAACAACTTTTTACTGAATGCATAAGAAAATATAAACGGTACTTTTGACAAAAAA
The DNA here is from genome assembly GCA_947568875.1 of Fissipunctia ypsillon. Lineage (NCBI taxonomy): Eukaryota > Metazoa > Arthropoda > Insecta > Lepidoptera > Noctuidae > Fissipunctia > Fissipunctia ypsillon. The sequence goes on from OX387643.1 coordinate 31,228,533, forward strand.
GCAATTTTTAACATTTTTGTCTGTTTGTCTGCTTGTTCCGGCAAATCTCCGAAACAGCTGGACAGATGTTGACGGGACGTTCACTGGAAGATAACTGATGTTACGGTGGGTAAAATAGGCTACTTTTATTTTAGAAAAATAATTAGGGTTCCGCGCAAAAAAATTAACACCCATGAAATTATGAACAAAAAGTTTAACTTAAAAAATTCTTTTTGCATTTGGTAACCCAATTCCCGAGGATAGTTTTAGGAGCCGAGCAGAAAGACAAAAGTCAGAATTATGAACAAAAAGTCGGATTAGAAAAATTCTTTTTGCGTTTGGTAGCCCAATTCTCGAAGATAGTTATAGGCTATTTAACATCACGCTACGACCCTTAGGCGCCGAGCAGAAAGAAAAAAGTCCGAAAGAACACTAAGTGAAAATGAAGTAATAGCGCGGGCGGGCGATTCAACGGAACGGTTGGCGACGGGTCGGGGGATGAGGGAGTTGTATTAAAATGTGGCTCTTATTTTAGTATATTGTGTATCTTACGACATCCACGTGAACGAAGTCGCGGGGCACAGTTAGTACTTAAATACATGTATATATTTGTTGGTAGCAGTTGGCTTATGTATTTTAGTTGTACTTTTCTTGACAGATTGAAGACGCTTTTTATAAAGAAAAATTTTGGAATTAGTTTTTCTTCTCATTGATCAACTGATTTTGATATCGATCTTGGTAGTTTTCCTTTCTTCGAATCCAGTGAAAGAAGGGTTTATTGGATGAGAGACAGTAACTGAATCATATCCCTTGAATTAATGCTGTTCGTTGGTAAGCGCATCACTTGAGCACGGCTGGATAAATTTGGCTATTTTTTTGTGTAGTCTGAATTAGGTTTTTATGGAAAGCAAAAGTGGAAAAGATGCCCGAAACATTGGAAAATTCGGAAAAAAACTGAAAGTCCTTTTTTCTTTGGGATTTTTGTAATGAACTCAAGACCTTATTGAAATTTTGATAAAAGTTACAAATTTAATAAAAGTTACATTGGATTAATCTATGCACAGACTTGATTGCACTTTTACCTGTATAATCTTCAACAACCACGGCGGATGACTGATAAGGCCTAGTAAGTCCACCTGCTTCTTGATTGCCTCCTCCAAGTCATTGTAAGTTGTCTTCTCTAGGGCCTGGTTCGGAAACAAGTCTGCTACCAACGATATGAAGAGCGGCTCATCTTCATCTATCAACTTAGAAAGGTTCATGTCTCGGAGGACTCGCATGACAATGGTACTCTCATTGTCTTTACAGTTGACTCGCTTCACTGCGCCAAGGGTGCGCAGCACGGAGAGGATGTTACGGAGACCGAAGTCGTAGTGGACCTGAAGTAGTGCGAAGAAGACATTTTAGAACGTGGGGTGTCAAATTAGTTTCACGAGTACTCTCGGCTAAGTAAAATTAAGTAAGCTCGTTTCCTGAAAAAAAAAAAAACATCTAGGGTACGTTTCATTAAGGTACTTAAAAATGCAAAACCTACGCTTCGATACTACATAACACAATGTAGATAATTTGTTACTAGGATGTCATAAGCTTCACACACGTGGCGCGGTGTCGCGGTGTGTTCAATCTCGGGCACATTGTACCGACACAGTGCACTCTGGTCTAGATGCATTATTATATTGTTGTGTGAAAAACTGGGCCACTTATAGCCAATTCCCTACAAAACGCAGGTAAAATGGTATTGCAACTTTACAATAATATTGTTATCTCAAAATAGTTTAAAAACCATCCAAGCAACACATTGGTTTAAAGTTTAGATTCCAGTCCTTCCTTTTGAATAAGCATAATGATTTAACCTAAGTTACAAACTAGATCCATAAATATCATTAAATATTCCTACCAACCTGTTTCGTTAACTGTTCCTCACACAGTTTGTATAGTGTGTAGAACTTCCTGGCCAGGGTGATATTCTCTAGAAAGCCACAAGACGCGAGTTTCACCCTGATGATGATCTGTCTGTCGGGCACCATCATAGCCACCGTACGGAACTGGATCTTCAAGTTCTCAGGTAACTCTTTACGACCGGCATACCCGGGGTTCTATAGTAAAAAAAGTGAGATAGGACTAGGGACTTAACTGTTAGCTCTTAGATGACAGTAGGTGCATGCAAAGATATTTTGGTCATGATTATTAAAAGTATCGGAAAGTAGATAGTTGCGCATATCTGCGATGCAGCCTAGATGACTTATATTTCGGTCACCGAGAGAATGCGTTCCTGATATCTGTCAATTGAACACGATTAGGAACTAAAAAATAAACTTTAAATTCGTTAAACACGTATTCTTTTGAACACGCAGTCCTTTCGCAGTGGTCTTTATCTTCATTGCTATAAGGTTGTTGTCAGATGTAAAAAAGTTGTGGAAAGACTGTATATGTATAACTGACAGGTGTGCCCAACTATGTTATTTGTTGATTTTCGTAATGCAAAAATCTCATTTTCTTCTTATCCCTAAAACTTTGTGGCCACTTTCACTTGATGGCTTACAATCTGTCTGCTAACCTGTGTTTTATATCAAAACAGAAAAGATATAGGTACCTACCATAGTAATGAATATTCCAAACTCAGGACACATTTCAGAGATGTCGCCGTCAGTGAAGATGAAGCTCTTCTTCTTCTCTTTCTTGGCAGCGAGCACCACGGCGACCTGCTGTGCCGCGACCGACAGCACCGGCAGCTCGATGCGATTGAACTCGTCGAAGCACCCCCAAGACCCTGACTGAGCCAGTCCTTTGTAAATGCGCCCCAGACCTCTGGAAACAGTATTTGGATAGTTTTTTAGATTTTAAAGTCCACTGCCTCTAAGGCCCTTGTACACACTCGTTTTTCTTGCCGTAAGAACCACAGCTACTGACTACCACAAAGAAATGAAAGCCACTACATTTAAAGACTAGTTCCACAACGTGCTGTTGCCTGGCCTACCAGAGCCTTCTGTAATATTCATGGATAATGCCCCTTATCATTCAGTGCAAATACAGAAAGCACCCACCCAAGCCAATAGAAAAGAAAAATTGGTGGCTTGGTTACAAAGTAAAGGCATTTTTAAAGCAGAACTGATCAAATTAGTAAAAGAAAATAAGTCAGCACATTTAAGATATGAAATAGATTAACTGCCTCTGGAATACAGTCCTCGTGTTCTTAGAATTCCTCCACATCCGCTAGTATAATGCGATTTTGCCAATCTGGGCTCAAGTCAAAGTTTACACAGCTCGGCACAATACTTCTCCGCCATTTGGCAGGAAGAAGATGATGACCCTATTAAAATAAAACTGCGGGAAAATCACAAAAGATGATTGAGCGAAGGTCGCCGAAAAAACGAAAAATTTTATTTTCGAAAACTGACCGAGATATCAGATTTTATTAATATGACAGAAGAATAGGCGAAGATGATGACGACAGCACCTCATCAAGCGAATCGGAGCCTGATTAAGTTTGTTAAATTTGAACCCAGTTGCAACTACATATTTCTCAAAATATAATAGTTGTAAGTAATTTCCGAATATTAGTATTGCATTTTTATTTTCTTTACGCTAGTTACTTTTAGAAATTACAAGTCAGACAAACAAGTATTAAATTTTTATTATTATTCTTTTGGGTCGGGACAAATAGTAGTAAAAGTGTTTATAACTACCTACATCACAAGTTCATCACTAGTCATGACCAACTGACAGACGTCAGGAGCCGCGGCGGCCGCACTGTAGTGGACAGACAAAGTGTAAAGTAATGAAGGATTATTATAGAAAATAAACCTAAGGTAGGTGGAGGAGTTTATTAAACACAATTTATTTTGTGGTATTTGCTATTAAAGTATATAATACACATAAGTAAAGTAGTTCAATATGACAAAAACAAATCTGTTTGAAATACTTATGTGTATGTTTTTAACCTTTTGGTATTATTTTAACCTACATCCATATAAATCAACTTTTTTTTTTAAACCGAAAAATTTTGCTGTTTACGTGGTGCTAAGGTGGCACCATCTGTTGTCACAGCTTTGCGTAAGATTCCCCCCTACTGACATAAAATACTTAAATCTACAGTCCCTTGGTGCTGTAAAAAAATGAGAGATGTCCCTTGGAGCTGTAAATCTTCTAAGTCAAAGCAATAAAAAAATACGGCCATTTATGCCACAAATTACGACACTCTCAAAAAATTAAAACCTATAAGGTAAGGTTAGGTTAGTACTTACCGGTGACCTAGAATCATGAAAGGCAAGAAGCAAGGACACGGCGGATCCGGAACCTCAGTTGGTTTGATAGATTTTTTTATCCTTATAAGAAACAGGTGTTAATTGCCCATTTCTTGCTGACTGTATTTTTTTTTTCTAAAATCTGTGAATGCAAATCAAAATTTCTCAAAAGATCTGGACTGTCTCCTAAGACCGTTTTCCTGTAGCTATGACGGTTAAGGTACCAATACTTACTGCCTCGTCTCAAATCCATGTTGTATAAATACTCTAAGTTGCTTTTGCCGACCGGCAGATAGGATGCGCTCCGGTCGTAACGCCGGCTATCAACCGACTGCCGATGAAATTGTGCGAGCGTCAAATTGAATTTTGTAGACTGATACTATGTATGTAGACCTGTTGTCTGTAGGTATATTGAACTGTCTATGTGTGAGTTAGCCAGATCAAATAACAATATTGTTCTACAAGTGCTTTCATTTTGCTCACATGCAATTTTTTGAAGTGCGAAGTATCGAGCGTTGTTTTAAAATACCAGAACGAGACTTTATCGTCCAGTATCATCTTACAATTTGTTCCATCCAATTCAAACCCTAGTAGGTACTTGGTGGATATTTAATTACCTATAGTCCATCTGATCGGAACAGTTGAAGACCACGACGTACTTGGCCAGAGTCTTGCCCATGTCCTTGACTGTCTCCGTCTTGCCCGTACCGGCAGGACCGCACGGAGCACCGCCCATGCTCATAGCTAACGCCTGAGCAAGGGTGATGTAGCATCTGAAAAATATAAGTGGACGTGCATGAATTTTAGCAGCCGCCATCTCAGATTTTCATTTTGACTTCACTATCGGCTTTAACACCCTCGAAAACCACGAAAACGACACCCATGATGAAAAATTTGATATTGGATAAACCGGTGCAAAGCGTGCGTAAGATACTTATGGATAGACTTCGCTTTGCAAGTTTTTATAGTTTCACTTGTTAGAATTGATCTTACAAAACTAACAAATAAAATTAGAAAAAAGCTTGTCTTAAAACTTACCTGTCGGTCAAAGGTGTAATCACAAGCCTGTCAGTGCAGCCTAAGTATTCGTTCTGATAAGTGAATGTGACGTCAGTGACGGAAATCCAGGTCTTATCAACGTCTTCTTTGAAGTAGAACCGGCACTGCTTTAGCCATTCGAAGTCGTTCGCCGAGCGGACGTTTAGGCGACACTGAAAATATAATATTTAATAACTTACATAATATTTAATCGTGCTGTATAATATTACTTTTAAATAAATTATTTATACTTTAGGTCTGGTACCCATAGTGTGCTAAATTTCTAACGGGACAATATTACGCTACTGAAGGCGGTTTCAGACTTAGTGTTTCAAGCGCGTTTTTACCCGCTTCGCTTACATGCGCAGTACATTTCGCGGTTCAACGAAACAAACGCATGTGTACGCGCTTTTACTTTGTGCGCACACGCGCACGACCCATGGGTCAATCAGTAGACTCAGAGCGATAGTAGTACTATATATGAGCTAATAAGTGTCCACGTTCCTACGAAATGCGCATGTGGTAAATGCGCTTTTTTACGAGAGCCTACACTGCGAGTATGTTTATCCTTACAACCGTAATAAGCAGTTGAAACTTGCATAGGATCCGCTTTACAGTAACTTGTAACATGAAAAAAAGCCAACGGTACCGTTAGAGGCTTTAACCTGACGTACTATTAGCATGCAACCTTCGCGAGTTAAGTTAAAGATTAGATTTCGAGACAAACATTGATTTGGATAAAGAGAATAGGAAAAAACAGGAGGTGTCAGGTTAGTTAACAAGCAGTGATCTTGTTGTAAAAAAATGTATGAATGAATCCTATGACCAATATTATATGTATGATCCAAGTTTAATACAAAGACGCCTTTCAATTACCCCGGTACTGTAAGCATCCCCCTTGATGTTTACAGTACCTACCTACAAGAAACCTAACACATTAATTTTTTCGTTAGTTGTTCCTGCTCTAATTTCTTTTACGAAATATTGCTCAAGTTCGAATGGCACTTGGCCGGTTCTTTTTATTTACTCTATAAAAACGCAATGTGGATGAGGTAGTGTTTTTACTTATTGTCGAATCACCAGAACGGTAGACGCAACGTCGCATTCGCTGTATGTAACGTATGTTAAGAGCGTTTACGACGTACGGCATTTCATGCAAACTTTCAAGTATTTATTTTTCGAAATGAATTAACCGATTTTAATGAAACTTCCTACGTATAAGCCAGATACATAGGTCTAAAAAGTTAATTGTGAACATTTTCGAAAAACAGACAAATTCGACCGATTTTAAATTCTCCATAGAAACAGAGATTTCCAATTATCTTTTTTAAATAAGACATTTCAAAAATGTTCACTAACTTTTTAGACCTATGTCTTGCGTATGCGTAAGTTTCATTAAAATCGTTTAATTCATTTCGTAAAACAAGGACTGTATGAAATGCCATACGTTATAAACGCTCTTAAACAAATATAAGAAAATAGGTTGTATGGACTAGCTTCCGATCGTTATATATAGTGTATAGTGACTAGGACAATATGAACACGAAGATCCGATTACAGTGTAGTAGTTTCCCTTTCTATGAACCCGTATTCATGAATGGACGTCTCGACGTAGATCGGTTTATTTAGTCCACCGTAACAACATAGATGAAATTTGCCTACCAGCATATCGAAAATGTCTCTTTGATGTACATGTATAGTAATAAGAGTCTCAAATTTAATTCTCTCTATCTTCAGTAGGTTCCTCGTGGTCTGGTCGATCAATGTGTTCAGTAACTCCAAGAACTTATTGTTGGTTTCCATCATTATCTTCTTGTCCTGGCGAGCTGACATTAGAGCTAATTCAGCATCCCTCGTCCATATTATTTGTATCCCCAAGAGACCAATCTGTGGAAAATAAAGATTGATCGACTTTAAAAACCATTCTTAATGTCAAGGACCTTTTCAAAATCAGTGTGTGCTTGTATAATATATGCAAATCCGAAGCTAAATTCTTTGCTGCACATAATTTTGTCGACATCTATCAAGTCTTCTCTCAACTATATTGGGGTCGGCTTCCAGTCTAACCTGATACACCTGAATACCAGTATTTTACATGTAGAGACTACCTATCTGACCTCCACAGCCCAGTTGTTAGACTTTCGAGCTTCTGACTATTCATTGCGTGTATTATTACTTAATATTCGATAGTATTCGGACACGAGCGTACACGTAAACGAAAGGGATTACTTCAGTAAACCTTAACAACTAAATACATTCAACAAAAACTTGCGTCCTAACCTGCGCAGGCATTTTATCCAAGAACAGCAGTAGATTGAAGGAAGGGTCATTTATCACTGCCACCGCGTTTCTGATGATGGAGTGTAAGCTGCCCTGTGCTGACTGCAACAGCGAGGTGAGCCACGTCTCCACAGAACCCTCGGCTCGCACCGGACGCTCCAGCTTGATCTCTTCACCTTCCGATGACACTATTGCTATCATCTTGTTGTATTCTGAAATCCGAAATTATTTTATTGTTAGTCGTAGAACTCGAAAATTAAAAGAATTACTTGTATGTGGCACCCACAAACAATAGGCCCTCCCTCTCTAAAAGTGGGTCTTGAATATTTTTGGGCTAAATCGTAGTAATCTATCTACGTACATCTGTCTATACAAATAAATAACATTGAAGTTTACATTTCAAGTGAACATTTGTAATGTCAAAGTAACAGCTTTTTACTAAATGCATATTGAAAGTATATACAGTACTTATAATTAATAACTATTTTTTAAATTTCTGACTGTCTGTCTGAATGTTTGTTTGTTCTGTCTTATCTCCGAAACAGCTGCATCAATTTTGACGCGGAACTTTCATTGGCAGATAGTTATAAAGAGTAACATGCAACTTTTATTTTAGAAAAAAATTAGGGGTCCGCGCAAAAAAATTAATACTCATGAAATTGTGAACAAAATCCGATTCAAATAAGTTGTTTTCCGACATCCACGCGGGCACATCTAGTTTCCAATATACTGCGATCACCGAGAAAGAAAATTTCAGGTTATTTACAATATATTGTTCATCCGACAGTAGAAATTAACTCACCGATATCATGAAACTTAACATATCTGATGTTATCAAATATCGAAAGCAAATGATTTTGTATAGTATGAGAGTCAGATGCCTGCCCCAAAATTTCCAATAACGCAGGGTCCGACACAAAGAAGAATCTCGGGAACATAGTTCTTTTTCTCTCTAGGTAGCCGCTAAGACTTTTCTGGCACAGTTCTAGCTGCTCTTGAAGATGTGGGAGCAACTGTCTGAGAAGGTCATCTCCCACACAGCAGGATACTACACCAGGTGTTTCATGGGCTCTTTGCATGATCTTCTGCCAGGATTTGTCAATTTTGGAAAATCTTTTGGCTTCCTTGGGCAGTTGTTTAGCGATGTCACCGCCGACGAATACGGCTTCAAGGTAGACCCACATGTTTTGCACTAGGAGCCATCTTTCAAGGATCTCGTTCGTGCTCTGGAGATCATATAGCCATTGCTGGATTTGTTTTCTGAAAGGGGCGTTGTAGCTGTGGACGTTAAAAGCGGAAATTAGTACAACAAATATCTTTTAAAGTAGTATTTTGCAGTAAGATCTTGGCCAGTGAAGGATAGTTCATACTGCACTGCAAAAAAAAACCCCATATTTTTTTTTTACTTTTAAGAAAGTATTCGAGGGCAGCAAAATAATGTTAACTACGCAAAAAAATATATAAATCTAGGGTTTCTTAAGACTGCGGTGGCCACCACACATAGCTTCCACAAATTACCGTCGAATGACGTCACTGAAACGTTATGTATGAAAATAAGTTGGTGTGTTTCACGAGAGAGCGTTTTTTGACACCGTAAAGTCAAAGCCCGCTGCCATCATTTTTATGATGTCACTGCGGCCGTTATGTGGCGGCTACCGCTCTCGTAGGAAACCCAAGCTTTGCGTTCATACGGTGTGTTTGTAAACTCAAACACAAAACTAACCAGCATTAATGCAAGTAGTAGATACCTATATAAACATTTTACTAACATTAAAAACAAAGTTCCACAAATTGCTGCTAATTTTAAATGTTTTATAAACTTTTGAGTAGTTCTTTACGAAAAATATGAATGATTTATTACCGGTTGGAAAGCAAAGAACCCAAGATCATAAGACTGTCTTCAAGCTGTCCGATTGTCTCAGCAGTCGTATCGCCCCTCAGCAGAAGTTCACCGCGATTGTTAAAAGTTTGGAAAGTTAGCTCATGAACCGACCACTCGTTTGTTACTCCTCGCAGCTTACCTTCTATATCTTTTTCTTTCATCGCCGATATGCAAATATCCTGTGGAAAAAAGAGAGCAGTATTAAAATGGGTTCGCTTAAGTACAAGGGAAAGTTACATCAAGTTAATTAGGATAAATTAGTGGGATATTATTTTCTGGAAGGAAACATGAGAAAATGAAAGCAAAATAAAAAGTTTTGAACATGGGCTTAAAATATTTGTAAACCAATGTTTCCAAAAACAAAAGAAAAAGATTTAAAGAAAATTACGTGATTAGCCCAACGGCTAATCACGTAATTTTCTTTAATATCACAATATTTTCCAAAGGTAGCAACAGCAGCGCCGTGCATCCCTAATAATATAACGCGCGGGAGCTTTCACACCATACAATCTTCCTCTTAGTAGTGACTGTTACCTTAGTAGTAAAGGTGAGAGAAAATACCTATTCCTAGATACCAAAATATTAGGTCCTTACATATGAAATTAGCGTTTTGTCGTGCTGACCACTTTGATCTGAAATATCTCCTCTTTGGTTAAGAATTCCATATTCAAATTTATAAATTCATTTAGCTGGTACATTTGACTTTTGAAAACAGTCATTCATTTGTTTTTTTCCTAATTATTTTTTTCTTTAGCGTCGCGGTAATAATACCGCACAATGGAAAACGTGAAATATCGGTATATTTACGAGTACGAGTTCTACCGTGGCACCAGAAACTGCTCGAAGGATTAATGATGTGTACGGCGCTGGTGTCGCAAAAGAAAGCACGGTACGTTTTTGGTTTCAACGTTTTCGTTCTGGAAATTTAGACCTTCAGAACCAACCCCGTGGACGGCCGGAGACCAAAGTTGAAAATGAAGAATTAAAGGCTATTGTGCAAACGGATCCATCACAAAGCACTTCAGAGATAGCTGTAGGCTTCGGGGTAAGTGATAAAACTGTATTAATCCACTTGAAGTAAATCGGGAAAGTAAAAAAACTTGAACGATGGGTACCTCATGAATTGAGTGAATCGAACTTGCAAACACGCGTCGACTGCTGTGTTACTTTGCTCAACCGACACAATAATGAAAGGATTTTAAATCGTATCATTACTTGTGATGAAAATTAGATACTGTACGATAATCGGAAGCGCTCGTCGCAATGGCTGAACCCTGGAGACCCAGCCAAATCCTGCACTAAACGAAAATTGACTCAGAAAAAGTTACTTGTGAGTGTTTGGTGGACTAGCGCCGGTGTCGTTCACTACAGCTTTCTAAAATCTGGCCAAACGATTACAGCAGATATCTATTGTCAGTAACTGCAAACCATGAAGGAAGAACTAGCTGCTAAACAACCGAGATTGGTCAATCGCTCTAGGCCACTGCTGCTTCACGATAACGCAAGACCACACACTGCACAACAAACAACCACTAAGTTTTAAGTAATTTCTTTTTGAAGTCGATTTAATTTTTTTAAATACTTTTTTATTTCGTAATTTTTAGTTTTAAGTAAAAACTGGAATATTTGTTTGTAGTAGTTACTAGTTTTGTTGTAAAAACTGCCCTAGAATTAGACCAAGGTTTAGAGACGTTTTCCCTTTGACACTTCACCCGTAGCTTGGATCAATAAGCCAGGCCGTCACACTTACACGTATTAGTCCATCTCTTGAAAACTACTGAACCGATTTTAATGAAACTTGCACTGTTCAGTTGATGTAAATCTAAGCCAATACAAAAACACAACCACAATCCGATTAACAGTTTCGGAGAAATGCGTGGACAAACATACATACACCTATAAGATTTTGTATATTTGACTGGAAGCCCTAATAGATTATCATATTATGTCAATGTATATTATTGTAGTTCAAATAATATTACACACATGTACGTGTCGAATTGATACCTCCTTCTTTTTTTGAAGTCGGTTAAAAAAACTTTAACACGTTAACTGCCATGTCAGTCACCGGTGCCTGACAGTTTTTTTATTTTCAATTATCTATTAAAATAAACAAAAGGGAACACTTTTTATACATAATTATTCATATTAAACCATTTGGAATCAATACTCAAGAAATTAAATTTGGAGAATATAGAAAATATACCTTGGCAGTTGACGTGTTAATTTCGGAAGTCAATGTCTGTGGTTTCGGATTTTCGTTTCTTGCCACCGACTTCACTTTTTAGTATTTTTTTGAAGTCATTTTTTTTAAAGAAAACACATAACATTACGCTTGTATTCACCGAAGGGTTAGGCAGAAGTGTACCTATACCTAGCGCATCCACATTTCGCCAGCTATGATTAGTTGTTGTATGTACCTACCGCACACAAATTCGTATACTTGGTGTGTAAACAACATTGACAGGAAGTTGTATAACATCATCAACATTCACAAAGTGGACTTTAATACGTATTATTGAAGCTTACTAAATGATAAATGATTTTATTTCTGTAAGTAGGTTTATACAAACACTTTTACATGTTAAACATTTTTTTTTTTAAACTAGGTGAGGCCGGCGTTTCCTATCTGACTACTCTGAGAAGAAAGGCCGAAACAAACTCAGAGGTCACAGTCTCTTTTAAAGTCCAGACATAATCTTGGTCAGATCATGTGAAGACCATGTAGGTTGGTGTCTGAAATGGACTTTTGAGGAAAGAACCACACAGATTGAGTGGACCTGTCCAGTCAATGCAAGCATCTGTCAGTAATCGTACAGCTCAACATAAAAGTTAAGGAGCTCAATGATTCGACGAACAATACCAAAGAAAGGACATTTGGGTAGGCCGCATAATTTACTCAAAAGCTACCAAAGCAAAGTTAATAAAATTTATATCGGAGCACCGCGCGAGCTTCCTCTGCCAAATGAAAAAGAATCACGTAACTCAACCCAGTAATCACGGAGGAATCGATGACCATACATAAAAATACATACAGACAAACTAGAACCTCCTCCTTTTTTGAAATCGCTTAAAAGGAGGTTCTCTTTCCACAGCAAAATATTGTTGGGTTTAAACTAGTCGGTTCCTAGGTTTGAGTGCTAATATTCTGAGCAAAGACTTCTGCTTTGCAATAAACGGATAGTTACCACTAATTGCCGGCCTAAAGGAAATAAATAAAGAAAGGAAGAGCTTTTTGAATATCTACCGATTATTTTTGTTTTAGATACTTTCATAATACCTAATTATAGTTGGGACAACTGAATCAATGATACTCCATGATTTTGTAGACCCGTTAGAAAACAGATTCCTACGTTCCAGTTGATATTCCAACACATGATAAGTACATACTTATGATTGTGGATGTTTGATGATTGCCATGTTTTTATCGGTATGCCAGAAGTATTTTCCGGGATTCATGCATGAACAACCTTGTGTAGTCCGAATTAGGTTTTTTTGGAAAGAAAAAGTGGAAAAGATGCCCGAAACATTGGATAATTCGGGAAAAACTGAAGGTCCATTTTTCCATGGGATTTTTGTATGAACTCAAGACCATATTGAAATTTTGACAGGACAACGTCTGCCGGGTCAGGTAGTCATTAAAAAGTTACATTGGACTAATCTGTGCAGAGACTTGATTGAACTTTTACCTTTATAATCTTAACCACCACGATGAATGACTGATAAGGCCAAGTAAATCAGATAAGCACGCTCCATGTATAATACTGGTATTAAGTTGCATCTGTTTAGACTGGATGCCGACCCCAATATAGTTGTGAAAATGAATGATCTTCTACTTATACAATTAAAATCGCTTTTCGTTTCTGTATGTGCGACTGTATTGTTCATCCAAACTACGCAACGAATTTTGATGCGGTTTTCACCAACATTTAATGAATTTATACTGGAAAGTTTATGTGTATAATATACACTAGCTTCTGCCTGCGACTTCGTCCACGTGAAATTTCTTGTTCCCCGACCCACCCCGTCGCATTGCATCGCCTGCCCTTGAGCCCTTGATGCTTTGTAAGTTTAAAAAAATATAGCTAGTTTTTATTCATAAATAATTAATTTACACTTCATTTATCACAAGTTCCGCCCGTGCGGGCGAATACTAGGATTGCAGAAGTGAAAACAGTTTATTGCGGGTGGAACTAGGCACCCCGCCGAGGGTTTCAAAGTTAGTTTTGTTAGGTTCATTTGACGCCATATATCGCGCCCTTACTATGTATAGTTAAGGGAGTTATGTATAACTCCCCTTATTAATAAACACGGAAATCAACAATTCTTTCAACACGGCTTGGAAAAAGTAAAGTGAAGGGCAAACTACTGTTAAAGAAACATTGACCTATTTTGTACAGAATGTAATAAGGAATAAAAATGTCTTAACATAAATTGACGAAAAACTAAATAATTAATTTTATGCACTAGTTATCGTAATGTACTTTTCACACAGTATTTCCCATGCCGAAATAAAGATAACCCAGTTAAAATTATATCTTATTTTCCTGGGCTATTTTAGTATGGTTACTTTGATACTATCAGTATAATATTTTAATGTATGTAAACTGCTTGCGTATAACCATTACTGAACCCGCAAGTTCCCGAATCCGCACGTGTACTAGGAGATAATGAAACAATAAGAGACTTATAGATTGCAGAACGTTTATAAACTTCGTGATTTTTTTAAGTTGATAAATATTGCCTTTATCCCAATTTATTTAGGGTCGGTGCAGCTTATCTTCTTCTTCCTTTGGTTTTGGTTTTACATAGCAACGCCATTTGTCCCGGAATAAACGCACAACCTCTTAATGGGTCATTGTACTCATAATTATGAACAACTTTTACTACGGGACCAAACCTGAAATCGCGAAAAAAAATCAGCTGTTTATAACTAGTTATAAAACAATATATGTTCGCATAACTCGTCAAAATGTAGGTGGTACCTACTTAACGGCTGATTCCTTTTTTTTGCGATTTCAGGTTTGGTTTGGTTAACAGGTTGAGCGTTAATTCCGGGACATGTTGTATAAAATAAATGATTGCTGCTGGTAAAACCGAGTACTTATTAATTACTTTAAATCACTTTCGTAGTCGTACGTAAATTTAGCCTAGCACGTAGCTAACTACGGCTTCAGCGTAGCAGCTGCGCTATTTTAATACAATTATTTTACTTGTTAGAAACGCTTGTGGAAAAAAAAACTTTGCATTAAAATTGTTAAGTAATAAAGGAGATGGATAACGGGTCCATACAAGCTTGGCTCAGAAATGAGCACAAATAAAACCAAATGTATTATGAAGCTATAATGATGTTTCATATCCCTAAATATTATATTCGTCGTAAAACTTTGTGAACGGACATTTATGACTTCTGACATCTTCATTGTGCGTGGTCCAACTCGCACTTGGCCAGTTTTTATGCACTATATTTGTGCATTATACAAAAAAATATGCTTCGAGCGTTCCATGCTTGGTATCAGGCTATTAGACCGAGTTCTAAACGTCAAGATCTTGAGACGTACGAAGGTATTCGATATCGGAAAGCGTTTTATGGAACTCAAATGGAGTTGGGCAGGACACCTGGTAAGGCGCAGTGATGACAGGTGGAGTAAGGCTATGATAAAGTGGCGTCCAAGGACTGGAAGACGAGATGTCGGTCGTCCGGCGGTGAGATGGGCTTGATGCCATCGTGGGCAAAACCTAGATGAGGCTGGCACAGGAGCGTGGGAGCGTGGGCGTGCATAATGGTAAATGATTTTCCGGAGGTCGTCAATATGGCACTTGTTTACTATTTGTAGATGACCTTAAATAGCTGCTAGAGGTCAAGAGCGAGAGACATAGACAGGATAATGGAATGGAGTCATGAGAACAAGCTCTACTTCAACGTATCGAAGTGCTCGGTGATGAGTTTCACCCGCGCATGTGCACCTCTACTTGGCAGGTACGTGGTGGACGCAGTGCCTATGCACCGAGTCACACAAGTAAGTGATTTAGGGGTTTCTGTTACTCCTGAATTGTCGTTTCGCGATCATATAACTAAGATTTCCAAAAGGGCATTCAGAAACTTGGGGTTCGTACTGAGACAGACACGAGACTTCACCAATATTGCAGCAGTCAGGGTCTTGTATGACGCACTAGTCAGGAGTCATATGGAGCATAGTGCTGTCATATGGGCTCCACATGAGGCCAAATACTCTGTATGGTTGAAGCGCGTTCAGAACAAGTTTACGCGCCACTTGTAGGTACAGAAAGTTTTATGGGCTCCGTTTTACCCGTTGATTGACCCCACTCTGTACTGGGTATAGTCGGGTACAATGAATTGCGGGTGCGACGGGAGTTTACACTTGTCGCGTATAGATGATCAAATTACTTCGTGACATCGAGCATTAATCATGGAGTACTGCAGCGCTTGAGTTTTTGCGTACCAGACCGCTATGTATGGAGGCGGCGCCCGCCACTGCTAGTCGTGCGTGCCAACAACCAGGACGGATGTGTCCACCTGTCATTTGAGTGAAATCGCAGGACATTTATTTTATGTTATAAATTAATATAAGTAGGTAGATTAATGTAGGTAGAATGTTATTATGTTGTATTGTGTTATAGTTCGTATCGTGTTACAAGTTGTTTTAGTCCTTATATTATATTTAAATTGTACCTAAATAAGTTAGTAGGTATTTATTTGTAAATGACCACACTCTCGCATTGGGTACATACACATCTGTAATGATAGTTGTAAGGGAGATTTAAATAAATAAATAAGAAAAGAGAGGCCTAAGCCCAGCAGTGGGTGAAGTCGGGCTGTGGAAGATGATGATGATACAAAAACATATATAAATACCTACATACAAAATATACCGATTTGATGACAACTTTGAGTACGTAATACTATTCAGCTTAATATCTATTACTATGTACCCAAAGATACATTTTCCATTGGTATTAATAAGGTACTAAAATAAATCAACTTTAGCACTGTAATTTTGCATGTGTATGTCAAAGCCGGTCAACGTTATACCTCCCTTTCTTCCACTAACTTTCTCTTTTTCGCTAAATCAGGTACCGCCCCCTGGGCACACCCCTAATATTTCCCTTTCACATAAATATTTCCCTTTCAGCTAACTTCAATGACTGGCCTCACAACTCTCGATATCTTCCTTCTCCCCTGGTAGGCTATATGCAATAACAACCTGTTGTTAGGATAGGCGTAATTTACCAATAATAAAAATAAAATAATAATAAAAAAAATAATGGCCTCATGTGGAGCCCATATGACAGCACTATGCTCCATATGACTCCTGACTAGTGCGTCATACAAGACCCTGACTGCTGCAATATTGGTGACGTCTCGTGTCTGCCTCATTTCCATTGAAAGCGTCTAACGGGCCTCTGCGAGTTGGCTTTGGCCCCTCATATGCCTCCCAAAGGTCCGGGACCCTAGGGTCCCGAGAAATATCAAATAATAAAAAAATAAAAATCATAAAAAGTTGATCTCATATCACACGCAGGTTAGGCATTTCTAACAGTAGGTACACCTTTGGCTGATGCTGAGACAAACATTGCTAGATATAATACAGTTTTAGTTTATATATACTTTTTTATTCATTTTCGCATTAGAAATAAAATGAGACTTCTAGTTAACAGAAATGATTAAAACTTGTAAAACGTATTGTTCCATGCACCACAAATCACTAAAAGTATGTTTAGTGCTAAATAGAGTTGAATTCATCGTTATGTTTCTGTCAATCGGTTGAAGATGACAGAGACAGATTGATATTTAAAATATTTATGATTAGCGCTTATCGCTTATAAGGTGCAAGCGGGCCTGAAAGAAAAATATAAAGCCATTCATAGAGTAGGACCACAAAACAATGACCAGCAATATACTGGGTTCAGTGCCCCGGCAAAGCTAGCTTTTACAGATTATTTCTGTAAGATTTTTTTTTTGTATTGAATATAACCGTTAGTAATAATCTAATATGATGAAGTCAAAGTCACAGTCAATAATAAACTAACATAATTATTAACTATACTGAAAATGTCCTGTTCCCATCTACAACAAGAAACTTCATAGCAGAAGTTGCAGTAGGTATGGTAGGTAGATAGAGCATTTTAAGGGGATCCGTCAATGCAAATTACTTCGGTTTTCTGCAAATTACAGCGCTATTTAACATTGTATCAAATTAAAAATAGGGCATCACTAAATTATAATAATTTTGATCAATATACAACGTATAACACTGCCGCAAATCCAAAATAAAAACGTAAGAAATTTTGTAAGTCCAGGGCTACAATAAAGTAATCACCTTAACCTTTTGAACGCCAGAGCATAAACGCACGCGCGTGCCCTCCACACCAAGCCACACTTTTTAAACGTTTAATTTCTCTTTTTTGTCATCAAATTTCTCTATATCCATGGTATAATTTAATTCGTTTCAAGCAATTAAATATGGACAAGAGCTTAAATATTTAAGGTATACAAATAAAAACACACAAAAGTAATGATTTAATTGTTTATTTCGTGATAAAGTGCACCGCATTTTTTGTCACATATTTGTGTCGTTGGCGTACAGGGCACGCGCTTGCTTGTCACGTATATGTGACAATGGCGTTCAAAAGGTTAATAATAATAATGTACTTTCAGTAACGCCATCAGGATGGAATTTGGTGTGGACAAATGTGCAGTCATGCATGTAAAGCGACGCGAGATTATGGAATCCGAGGGGATTCAACTTTCGGATTCCATAGAGCTTAGATCCCTCTCCTCAACTGAAAGCTATAAGTATTTGGGTATGCCGGAAGCGTTAGGCATCAATGTTGCTGACATGAAGCAATCGTTGAAGGAGCGCTTCTTTGGTCGCCTGAAGAAGGTATTAACTAGCCTTCTTTCAGGCGGAAACAAGGTGCGCGCTTTCAACGGTTGGGTCATTCCGGTTTTGATGTACTCTTTCGGCATACTCAAATAGACTCAGACCGAACTCGATGCCCTAGATAGAAGGGTCCGTACACTGCTGACCGCAAACCGGATGCATCACCCACGCTCATCGGTGATGAGACTGTACATCCCGCGGAAGTGCGGGGGTCGAGGCTTTTTAAATGCGAAGACCCTCTACAACCGGGAGGTGTGCAGTCTCAGGGAATATTTTCTAAAAGCTGACGTGGGTATGCACCGTGATGTGGTCGCAGTGGACAAGGGGCTCACCCCACTCTCCATGGCTAAAGAGAACTGGCGCAAACCTGTAGTACTTACTACAGATGACCGCAAGGCGGTATGGCAAAGCAAGGAGCTTCACGGGCGCTTCTATCGGGCTCTTCATGAGCCCGGTGTAGATTTCCTAGCGTCCGTATCCTGGCTACGTTTTGGTGACCTTTTTGGGGAAACCGAAGGTTTCGTCTGTGCAATTATGGACGAGGTTATTTTGACGAATAACTACCGGAGACATATTATGAAGGACGGGACGGTTGACGTGTGTCGGGCATGCCACCGTCCGGGTGAGTCCATCAGACATATTATCTCTGGTTGTTCTCGTCTGGCTAACGGAGAGTACTTGCACAGGCATAACCAAGTGGCCAGGATTATTCACCAGCAACTTGCTTTGAAATACAAACTTGTGGACTCTGAGGTACCGTATTACAAGTATGTGCCCGACCCAGTTCTCGAAAATGACCTTGTCACGTTGTACTGGGATCGGTCTATCATCACTGACAGGACTATTGTCGCCAATAAGCCTGATATAGTGGTGATAGATCGATTAGCGCGCCGCGCAATGATAATCGATGTTACCATCCCACATGACGAGAACCTCGTGAAAGCTGAGAAAGAGAAACAAATAAAATATCTCGACTTAGCGCACGAGGTTGTTGACATGTGGAATGTGAGCTCGGCTGCCATTGTGCCGATTGTCGTAACGGCCAATGGCCTGATGGCTGACAGCCTCGACCAACATCTCTCGAGGCTCTCGTTAGGCGGCTGGATCAAGGGCCGGATTCAGAAGGCAGTTCTTCTTGATACGGCTCGCATTGTGAGGAGGTTCCTGTCTCTGCAGCCCTAACCACCGGTAGCTTGGACCCTGCTCCCGATACCGGTGGAACTCTATTTTTTATATTTTTAAATGTTTTTTTATATCTTTTTATTTTAAGAAATATTTAAAAATGTAAATAATAAGATAGAAAAATTAATAAACGAATAATGTACATGTATATAATGTTCCTCATCTCTGGCTTGCCATTATTGGCCGGCTGGAGTGAATACTGATGAGAACTGACCTCCCACCTCATTCTTGCCTTTATTGGCTGGCTTGAGTAGAGATTCGCAAGAGCAAACGTGCTCGGAGGAAGGAAGTAGTCCAGTAAGATGCTGGTAGGGATCTTGACCGTACTTCCGGGATTGTCCTGATAGCCGTGGAATACCTCTCCACTCCTCTTAAGTACCTCAAGACATGTTGCCCCCTTGTCGCTACGACACTATGTGCTAGCGACCGTTTCCGGGGGCCCATTGTTGAGTGTGCAAGTCACCCCCTGCCATTTTATTGTAATTATCAAACATTGGTCAGGCAGGGGCCATAGTCCTTCCATAGTTTTAGATAACCAGTCCACTTTAGCCATCCAAACCCATAGCCCATTTTTTTTTGTCTCCATATCCTGCAATAGTCCTACACCAACCAGGGGTTGTCCTTGGGTGCACTTGCATAGTACGCACAAGGATAATCGTCGGTTGGTGCCTCATTTCCATTGAAAGCGTCTAACGGGCCTCTGCTAGTTGGCTTCGGCCCCTCATATGCCTTTCAAAGGTCCGGGACCCTAAGGTCCCGAGAAATATCAAAAAAAAAATGTACATGTATATAATATTACTAAAAAAAACTGATTGAAGATGTTTTTTAAATCAACCTCTTTTGGGGTGAAAAGGGAGGAACAGTTGATATGAAAATTTAATTTTCCCTTTGATCAAAAAATAAATAATAAGTCTATATATTAATCAATAATTCCTTACGCATTATAAAACAAAGTCCCCCGCCGCGTCTGTCTGTCTGTGTGAATGCGATAAACTCAAAAATTACCAAACGGATTTCCAAATGGTTTTCACCAATGGACGGAGTGATTCATGAGGAAGGTTTAAGTGAAGGTTTTCAAGGTTTAATTCATTAAAGTTTTGTGTAAATTGGTTGAAATATGACGATTTTTGTAGAAGATGTCGGAAAAAATTATGCCGACGGGGAGCTTTACTGGCATGCGCCGCGTAAACCGTAAGAGATACATTAAATTTATTAATATTCTAAAGGATTGTACATTTTAAAAAAGTCAACAAAAAAATCTGCAATAGCATATATCTATCTTCTAAGGATGACCCACAGTAATCATTTTTATCTTTCAGAATTTGATAAAAATTACATTGTTATTTCCGATCGCTTCGCCTCCTTTTAATCCAGGTAGTACGTTCCCGTGGGATATTTTCCGAAATTCACGCAGGCGAAACCGCGGGCAAAAGCTAGCCTTTCTACAATCCATCATTTTGTCTATTCCTCCGTCGACAAAACCCGTTTCTATGGTGGTCATGCTACGCGTTCTGGTCACGAGAAGAGTCGACCAACCAACCACTTGCGATGTCTTGAAAAACCAAGTTGGCACTCGGACCCCATGTGTTTCAACCCCAAACAGCTCGAACATAAACTCCCAATATATTGCAATATTTTTGCCGTTTGAGGTTTTTCGCACCTACAGCAGCCGTCACAGCACAGCCCGCCGTGCTAGGAAGCTAGGATGGCGCGAGGGTGTCGACATACATGTATTATTTTAACTACATATTATTATTATCTCTTCGAGCTTATAATACCCGGACCGAATCTCATTAAAAATATATATTTAAATAAATTTTACAATAAAATATTGCACTCTACTTACTGTCTTATCTCCTTGCAATACATGCTGTCCTAGTATCTACAGCGCCAGTTCTACGCCTTACGTGGGGTTGGCGATACCAAAGGTACGGTTAAATCAATCGGAAAAGTGATGAAAATGGTGATGTATGAGGTAGGTACAATGGTTACGATGGTTATATATTACAATTCTATAAAATAACAGTTTTGTAATGGGGTTTGCGGTTCGATTTTGATGAATATATTTTAACTGACACATTTGTTTTTGTCAGCATTGTAGTGCTGTGACTTCGCTCCAATACACGAAAACACGTAGACCAATACATAGAGTGAAGGGAAGGTCTTTCCTCAATGAAATCATCAAAGATCAAATGAATACTGCAATGAAGTCTGTAAAAAATGGTGGAAAATCGAAGAAAATGGTATGATCTATCTTACATTATCCCTAAATTTTTATGCAGATGTAATGCATGTGATAGTTCTCATGCTGATCTCTGGGTGCATAAATTACGTTCCTCCGTCTCTCGTCTGGTTATTTGCTTGCTAAAATTACCCGTTATTTACATTTGGAACTCCTTACAGGTATCAACAGCAGTGAGAAATCGGTTTTTTGACACAACCATTATGTTGAAGTGGTCGTTGCGGGGGCAGGTGCACAATACTCTATCAATTTTTGGCGACGCATATGAAGAAGAATATTGTGTGTTATTGTATTTAACTCTTAATAGTTACAATAGAATCTTAAAACGTGAAAATGGTGTCCACGTTTCTACATCATCTAACCCTATCCCAGCCTCACAGGTCTGCTGGCAAAAACCTAAAAAAATAAGTAGTACCTTTTGTACTTGAAATCTTTTTTTATATTAAAGTTTCCTTTATACCTATATATTGTTTGTACATAATATAACATCACGCCTGTTTCCCCCGAAGGGTTAAGCAGAGGTGTACATATATATACACCTCTGCTCACATTACTGGCAATGTGTGGGTGTGCTATAGTACACCCACACATTTCCAGTAATGTTTAAGTCCCATGTCATAGAGGGCAAGCCTATTACCATAAACTGGGCACAAATCCAGACTCCAGGCTGCAACTGAGAAATTCCTAATGGAAAAACTCAATAAAACTTCACCCAACCAAGGTCAAAGTAAAACTTACTTCGTAAGCTTGATCTTCCTGCAGCACAAGTGCATTGGTAGCGTGATAGCATCTGAGTCAACAGCGCATCGGTTACTGCTGTCTGAATGCAAAACACCGCCATCATGCACGACAATGGGCATCGTACATCTCCTTGAGATTCATAAAGCCCTAATGTCTCCGCTTGTACTGGAATGTCTTTTTGATTATCGAACATGCGCATTACGTGAATGGTGACGTGTACTGCTAATATTTTTGTACCGGTATCTATTACCACGTGCTGTTGTAGTATGTTGTCCTAGTGCATCGCCTTATGAAGGCGACCCTGTCTAAGGTTTTATTTAAGGTAGTTGAGATTGCGTCATTTGTATGTATGTATGTCAGCATCGTAGCTCAACCGGCAGAGTGAAAAACCGCGATGAATACTAAGTAACATAATATTAGTTAGATAAATTATCTACTTACATCAAAGATAATTATAATTATGATAGCCATAGTTATTTTTAAATGCTATGCAACAAAAATAATTTATTACGTTTACCACCGATTTCAAAGAAGTTTATTGCAATTTATAAAACAAGATTCTGCTTGCGAGTTTGTCCGCATGAAATTTCTTGTTCTCCTGACCCACCCGTCACATCGCATCGCCTGCCTGCGCTATTACTTTGTTTTCGCTTAGCGTTTTTTCTGACTTTTTTCTTTTTGCTCGGATCCTAAGGGTTCTAGCGTGATGTAAACTAACTGGTAGTTCCAGAGATTAGCGCGCTCAAACAAAAAAACAAACTCTTCAGCTTTATTGTTAGTATATTATATTAGTACATTATGATATATTACAAGTGTGTTATGTGGGTCATTACGCTTAAGGCGGTATTATTCAGGCGACCCGCAGGCGAGCGCAATAAGGCCGCCGTGTGTAGCCGAGTGTGTAATGATCATACGACGTTTCAACACACTTGCGAGGGAAAAAAGTTTCATAAACTACCTAACCTATTTAAAAAAAAAAAATATGGCCCGCAGATTCCTTTTATCACGGTGTCTTTGCAGGTTGAAGGAGAGACAAAGGCACGAAGCCGTCGCACAGTCTAATAGGTATTAAAATCATAATAAGAACCTTGAACCTATCTTCCCAGAGGCAGTGGGATGAACCGCTCTGCAGGTTGGTACGGAATAATCTAATTAATACGACCACCAATACTGCTGAGCGTGCCCGCCTGCTGGCTGTGGGGGAGTGGGAGTCGGGCCTCTGGCTTCAGGCGCTACCGTCACCCAACATAGGCACCATGCTGGGTGACACCACCTTCCGGCTCGCTACTTGTCTGCGTCTGGGCGCTCCCTGCGTGGCTCCGCATCGCTGCCAATGCGGTGTCAGTGTCGACTGCCTCGGACAACATGGCCTATCCTGCAGTAAGAGCGCAGGCCGGATAGCACGGCACGCCAGCATCAATGACATCATCCGTCGTGCTCTTGTCACCGCCGGGGTGCCAGCTGTTTTAGAACCCAATGGCTTAGCACGCGACGATGGAAAGAGACCAGACGGAATGACCATAATGCCTTGGAAGGTAGGTAGGCCTTTGGTGTGGGATGCAACGTGTGTCGACACCCTTGCGCCATCCCATCTTCCTAGCACGGCAGGTTGTGCTGGAGCGGCTGCTGCGGGTGCGGAAAACCTCAAACGGCGCAAATACTCCAGTCTTATTGGGACTTATATGTTCGAGCCGTTTGGGGTTGAAACACTTGGGCCATGGGGTCCGAGTGCCCACTTAGTTTTTCGAGACATCGCCAGGCGGTTGGTCGACTCCACACGTGACCAGAGGGCTGGCCTATTTTTTGGCCAAAGAATCAGCATTGCTATACAACGTGGCAATGCTGCCAGCCTTCTGGGCACTTTTCCTGTTGACAGCGATGCGGATGAATTTTTTGATGCCCTCTGATTATTTACCCCCTCCCTTTTTTATATACTTGTACATATTATTATTATTATGTTAGTAATTGTATAATGTATATTCTAATATAATTTTTAAAATTAAAGTAAATTTTAAGTTAACTACAATAAACTATATAATAAGAACTGAATATTGTGTATGTTATTTGAATGTACAACACAAAAGAATGTTTTTTTTTTGATAAAAATAAATAATTTGTTGTTAATTTATCATTATTTTATTTAAGTATACAGTAGGCATAAAGAGGCATGAAGTCTCTTTGATGAGATTAAAAAAGCGCACATCTCCGACTAGTAAATAGTTATCTGTGGCGCACATTACCGCAATAGTGCGGTAAAATAAAGTAAAAAGCACGCGTGTTTAATACACTGCATTATGAACCTAAAAGCGGATCAATAAGAGCCACTTTACGAGCAAGTTTGTTGAAAAGATTATTATTAATATAGATGACTGCTTTATTGGCCGCATGGTCCCAAAGGTAACTGTTGAGTGTGAGGTCGTGGGTTAGATACCAAGGTCTGCGTGATATTCGCGAGCTCTGAAATTGCGTACACAATACAGTTCTTTTTGCCCTTTCAGGAAAAAAGGCGAGTACTTATCTATACACACATACGTAGGTATAACGTTTGTTCGTTTGTTTGTTGAAAACTATAACGGATAGATATTGTCATGTCACCACCGGTACTGAATAATAAAGATTCACTCAGTGTGTGTGAAAGAGAATCTTACACGTGCTCTCAAACGTGTGTGTGTTGTATTTACCATTAATTAAGTATAGCTTATCGATTTATCATTAAAATAGTAGGCTCAAAACAAATTACACATTTGTACACGTCTGACATCCGCGACACGCCATAACAGAGTGAAACTTATACCTATAAATAAAAGAGTACTCTGTGGTGAAACGTAACAAGCCGTTGACTTTATGCTAAAGAGGGAGAGAAAATGTGGAATGATGGATTAATTAATTTCAACTTCTCTACGTTCATGCATTCCCGGTGACTCATTAAAATTTTCGACGTCGTTTGAGTTCTTCTTCTTCTGGTGCACACGCTGTTTTTAATTAGAAATTAATTTAAGTTAAAAGGTATCTTCTATATGTTCAAATTCAGTTTGTACGCATCTGTATCATAACGTCGTGATTTACACATAAATGTAATCTCTTTTTGTTGTTTTGTTTCCAGAATGTACTTTTATTTAATATATTCTACTATTGACATAATTTAAAACCTAACAATCTTAAAATAATAATAATAAAATAATAATATTTTATAATCTTTATATTCTAATATTTAAAAATATAATTTATGTGTATTTATTTTAATAAAGGAAATAATAATAATAATATATAAAAAAAAAAAAAAATAATAATATAAATACCCCATCGCCGTATCTCTACGTTGACGTCGTGGTGGGGCTTGCGCGCTTCGAACTCTAGGTCTGTGCCGGTAGAGGTTACTTTGCCGGAACAGGTCTAGGGTGAGGAGCCAGACCAAGAGAGATACAGAAACCCGCAGGGCAGCATGTGGCGAGCTGCTGGGCAGTAGCGACCCCACGTACCCTATCTCCCGGGAGAAGTCATGTTCCTCATCTCTGGCTTGCCTTTATTGGCCGGCTGGAGTGAACACTGACGAGAACTGACCTCCCACCTCATTCTTGCCTTTATTGGCTGGCTTGAGTAGAGATTCGCAAGAGCAAACGTGCTCGGAGGAAGGAAGTAGTCCAGTAAGATGCTGGTAGGGATCTTGACCGTACTTTCGGGATTGTCCTGATAGCCGTGGAATACCTCTCCACTCCTCTTAAGCACCTCAAGACATGTTGCCCCCTTGTCGCTACGACACTATGTGCTAGCGACCGTTTCCGGGGGCCCATTGTTGAGTGTGCAAGTCACCCCCTGCCATTTTATCCGTGTATTGTATTTATCACACATTGGTCAGGCAGGGGCCATAGTCCTTCCATAGTTTTAGATAACCAGTCCACTTTAGCCATCCAAACCCATAGCCCAATTTTTTTTTGTCTCCATATTCTGCAATAGTCCTACACCATCCGGGGGTTGTCCTTGGGTGCACTTGCATAGTATGCACAGGGATAATCGTCGGTTAGTGCCTCATTTCCATTGAAAGCGTCTAACGGGCCTCTGCAAGTTGGCTTCGGCCCCTCATATGCCTTCTAAAGGTCCGGGACCCTGGGGTCCCGAGAAATATCAAAAAAAAAAATATAAATATATGTATAAGTATATAAAAAAGGGAGGGGGTAAATAATCAGAGGGCATCAAAAAATTCATCCGCATCGCTGTCAACAGGAAAAGTGCCCAGAAGGCTGGCAGCATTGCCACGTTGTATAGCAATGCTGATTCTTTGGCCAAAAAATAGGCCAGCCCTCTGGTCACGTGTGGAGTCGACCAACCGCCTGGCGATGTCTCGAAAAACTAAGTGGGCACTCGGACCCCATGGCCCAAGTGTTGCAACCCCATACGGCTTGAACATATAAGTCCCAATAAGACTGTAATATTTGCGCCGTTTGAGGTTTTCCGCACCCGCAGCAGCCGCTCCAGCACAGCCTGCCGTGCTAGGAAGATGGGATGGCGCAAGGGTGTCGACACACGTTGCATCCCACACCAAAGGCCTACCTACCTTCCAAGGCATTATGGTCATTCCGTCTGGTCTCTTTCCATCGTCGCGTGCTAAGCCATTGGGTTCTAAAACAGCTGGCACCCCGGCGGTGACAAGAGCACGACGGATGATGTCATTGATGCTGGCGTGCCGTGCTATCCGGCCTGCGCTCTTACTGCAGGATAGGCCATGTTGTCCGAGGCAGTCGACACTGACACCGCATTGGCAGCGATGCGGAGCCACGCAAGGAGCGCCCAGACGCAGACAAGTAGCGAGCCGGAAGGTGGTGTCACCCAGCATAGTGCCTATGTTGGGTGACGGTAGCGCCTGAAGCCAGAGGCCCGACTCTCACTCCCCCACAGCCAGCAGGCGGGCACGCTCAGCAGTATTGGTGGTCGTATTAATTAGATTATTCCGTACCAACCTGCAGAGCGGTTCATCCCACTGCCTCTGGGAAGATGGGTTCAAGGGCCGATCTGTATCCGGGCAAGCCACTTTCCAGGCGTTCACTGCGTCAGTCAAACACGGCACTTCTGAGTCAACCAAGGAGGGGGCTAAAATTTTCTAGGTCAACTTTTCCGTGCTGTGGACAGAGGACAGGAACGCCGGTAAGCTAATACTGGTAATTTTGCGGACACCGAGGCCACCAAAACGGATGGGTAGTGTGGCTCGCAGCCACGCTCGGTCGTCCAGGGCCACATTTAAAATGGATGTTAGTGTGCTGCGAATAATTTGGTCAATTTTGTCCAAGAGGTTTGGCTGCTTCCATAAAGGGGAAGAACGTAGAAAGTAAATAAAATTTGGGCCAAAACAACAGTATCTAATCAGGGTGAATGCCGAATGTAAATTAATTTTGAAGAGTCTGTCCAAAATGTCGTTGAAGTTTTTGATTTTTTCGTTGATAAATGGAGAAAAGCTGTCTTCTAAAATTGGGGAACCTAGGAGGTGCAGTGAACTTTTTTCTAAAATTTTGATTTGTGGGGCTATTGCATTAAATTTTTCTAGAGTCAGTTGTCTGTCGGTAATGTCAGAAAGGTAAATTTCACACTTTGATGGGTTAAGGTCCAAGCCAATAGATTTAAATTCCTGTTTGAGAAGCTGTAGATCTTTCAAAACGGTGTCTACATCACCTCCTAGCGCTCCATCATCTAAATACCACACGTTAAATTTTGAATTTAGTTTCTGGATAACTGGATGAATAGCCAAGCTGAAAATAACTGGCCCGAGAGGGTCACCTTGTTGGCATCCTACTGCAGATTCCAAAACATTGTCCTTGTATAATAATTTAGAAGGGTACCTGTAACATTGCCACATAAAACCATAAATTTCGGGTATTTCCTTTTTGACTTCAGCCAACAAAGTGTCCCTGTTGACAGAGTTAAAGGCGTTCTTAACGTCAACCTTGAGGACGACCTCACCTTTGTTGGAGTTTAAAAAGGTGGAAAGGGCATGCACGGCAGCCTCACAGCCCCCTTTTGAGCCAAAACCAAGCTGTAGGGGCTGAAACTTAGCTGTAAGCGATTCGCTATACAGCTTACAGCATATTTTGGCTGCCGTACGCCTGTACGTGCACCTAACGGCGATGGGACGAATGCCGCCGTCCTTCTTGCGCAGGGCACATAGGTTGGCCCCGTACAAGACATCGATGACGGCCTCGTTCACACCGCCGGTGAGCATGAGGTGAATTAAATAAATAAATTGCTCAAGATGTGTTAAGAATTCAGGAACTGAATCGCTTTTAAAGGAATTGCTTAATGTGGCCGTTTTAGGCCCCCAGAACGCTAAGCGAAAAGAAGTAATAGCGTGGGCGGGCGATGCGATGCGACACGGCAGAAGGTAGTAAGTAATAAGATTTTAGACATTATTCGTTTTTTAACCCTGAACACCACTCGTGGTAATAGGCCCCCATCACACACATTTGCGTGAATATTTTTATTATTCTGAACGTCACGCGGTCGCGACTTCGTTTCCGCCAGAGAGCTCATGAGTAGCGAAAATGCATCGGGCTACGGCATATAGTTCCGAAGGTTCATGTTCTTCCGGGACCTAGCTCCCTCCCCCACACGAGTGTAGTTACTTAAGTAATATTTTGTATCTATCTTTTTATTTATTTGTGTTTTGGAGATTTGTGGCACACTACACACGGTAATAAGACTCCTTAACAGCTTGAAGTTCTGATAATATAATATACGAGTATTATGATCAAAACTTGAATGATAGTGAAAATGAATAGGTTTTATTCGAATCTTTATCCAACTTTAGTGACGCGGAATCAGAGGAGCGACCGCAATACAGAAAGCGGGACAGAGCTTGAAAGTGACTTGGAAGATGAAGAAATAGAGATCATATAAGAACAGGGTGTTAGCTATAAAGCTTTTTATGAAGAAAAAAAACGGTTTAAATGGGCAAAAACACCGCCATCGCGATCAATAACGTTCTTGAAAAGTGATTATTATTTGAAAAGTAAACAAGATGTACCCCTGTGAGTTTGCATGTTTTATGAGAATTATAGAATGATAGGATTGTTTTCTTTTTATTTTTAAATACAAGGCTAAGTTTTTAGTTACTAAGTTAATTTAATATTTGGCCTATGAAAATTACCTACTAGGCACTGAAAATTTGACAACGTATTTTACCACGTTATTATTCGACGCTAGAAATGTCATCGTTTTGATTTTTTTTTTTAACTTTAGTCCTACATTTATAAAACGCCTTTAATTTATTTTACGAAAAGAAATCATATTTGTTTTTTGCAATCAACCTCATAATAGTCTGTATGTGCATGGGGGAGTCACGGATGCTATAAAATTGTGAGGCTGGAAATAGCGTGTGGTGCTAAGGGTTAAAACTAGAAAACTACCCACCATAGGGGCAAAAGGGGTTAAAGTTTATATGAATGAATGTTAAGAGGGTTGTCACATTTTGCACCTCTCTCGCTCACACGCGATCAAATTTTTAATAATGTTAAATGAAAAGATGCATTTTTGAAAAATGTAATCAATGGGCCGTCTACAAAATAATATTAATTTAATAGGTAATTATTAAAAACACATTTTTATTGTGGCATTTATTTACATCATCTCAAAAACAGATCATAATACTTAATTACATTAGTTTATTAGATAACACAATAGAAATGTGTTTTTGATAACTACCTATTAAATTAATATTGTTTTGTAGACCGCCCATTGATTACATTTTTGAAAAAAGCATTTTTTCATTTAACATTCTTAAAAATTTGGTTCTGTGTGAGCGAGAGAGGTGCAAAATGTGACAACGCTCTTAATACGCTGTCCGATTAATTTGAAGCTTGATATTGATATTCTTGACAAAAAAAAAATTAGATTTACATATCGCTGCTTCAATTCAAAACTACCACAAATCAAAATAACACTTTTTTACAGGAGAGCTCATTTAAAAAAAAATAAACTACTTTTTGCCTAATACTTTCTTATTTCATATCAAATATATACATGTTATACTTTGTTAGAAGCGTATTTTTAAGCCGCGTTAAATGTTATAAGTAGTTTTATAATATACTTAATACTATAGAAGTTATAAGCAGATAAGTTACTTTTGAATATAAAAATATGTTTCAAATATATGAAATATGGAATAAAACAACCATAAATAAAAAAAAAATGTATTAATCGTGTTTTATCATAAAACTTTTAGGGAACATAATAATAATCGCCTTGGCAATTTAATAAAATAATTGAAATGCTATCTAAAACTTAAAACAAATCAAAGTTTTCCTCAAAATAACAAATAAAAATCTTCGAAATTGTTGGTAAAATATTCACTAATTATTTTTAAGTTCTGTTTAAACAATGAAAACAAAAAAGAATAGTAAGAAAATTGAGCAAGCTAACAAGTTTTTCAAAACTAAAAATGAAACAAATACTTTATAAACTTAAAGAAAACATTCAAAACTTTTGAAAAAACATCTATAACATTACACTCTTAGGTCGAAATCAACAATAACTTTTAAAATCTTATAACTATAACAGTATTTTAAATGCAATTAGGAAACCTTATGAGATCACAAAATCACAACCATATTTTATTAATATAAACTTTATTAAAACGTATTATATCGTAATATTGACCAAGTTATGCACTCAGTGGTCACTGCGTTTCTCTTAATCTAAATTATCAGCCTTATAAATTTGCAAAAAAAGATTCATAATATTTGGGGATAATATTTTTATGAATAAGATTAAGAATACCCTGTTTTTTTGCCTGCGTAACATTTAGTTTTTGGTTATAAAGTTTCTTTGTTGTACTAATATTTTCAGACTGATTTGTTTTCTGCTGCCTGCCCTTATTAAGTGTAGACACTGATTTAAATTCATTCTCTTGATATGAAGTCTTATATAGGAACTTGTTCTTCACGTATTTATCTATTTTTAGTACTTTTATATTAGACCATATAACCTTCTCTCTGTCTTCATTAGTAGTATAGTTACCGGAAGCTAAAGGTTTTAAATCAACAAAACTATCATGGGCAAGTTCTTTAACTACGTAAGGCAAGCCTTTCATTTTTGCAGTTTTAATTAGGGTAATATATTGATCAGGTACATAAATGGGCGACGATTTTAAAGCTCGAGTTATATTTTTTTGGATAGTAGAATGAACGGCATCGCCTTCATTTTGTGTGTGACCCTTAATTAAAAACTTATGCGTAACACTTCTTAGTTTTGGTAAGGTATTCGTGGCATATTGGTACATTGATACCATGAACTTGTTTTTCTGCTGACCACAGCAATTGTCACTATAAAATATCACATCAAATTCCTCAGTAGCTATGCTATTCAATTCTTTTAAATACATAAGTACACAAGATCCAATTTCGTTCACTCCTCGAGCCCCTTCTCCTTCGTGCCATACAAAACAAGTAGTCTTTTTAGAGCCTAGCTCAGTAATAGTAAAATTAAGCACATTTATTTTTGATACATAGTAAAAACTCGATACTTCGCCCCGTGGACAAGGCATTACCGCCTGCAAGTCATATACGGCTACTATCAGATTCTCGCTAACATTCCCTTTATCTTTTTCCTTTTCGGCTCTTGCAAGATCTTTCTCATTTAGGTGTTCTTTGTGTTTTTCTTCCAATGTGGACTTATCTTCGCAATTTTTGAAAGCGGTGCATTCTTCGCATTGGTCTTTTTTTGGCTGCCAAAAAGAGATATTGAATTCGTTCATGAAAATATTATAATATATTTGATAAGAAACGTGCTGTTTATTTTCCGACACGCACTTTTCAACATAATCACGATGTAAGGCCGCTAGTGTAAGGCCACCTTCAATGTATTCACGTTTTGATTGACTACGACAGTAGTGGCTATCAATTCGTGGGATAGAATTTATATGGGCCCTGACACTGTCTTTTAGAAATGGTTCAAGCTGATAATGATTGTTATGTTTTCCTCTTTGTTCTTTGAATTGGATAACTTTGGGGTTAGAATGGTATTTTTTAACAACAGTTCTAATGACTGTATCGGAAATTTAAAGGGTATTCATAAAGAAAACTTTACATACTCTCATACGTTTGCTGTCTAGAGGCAAGTAGTAGGCATTATTATGATTTTTGCGAGAACTGCCAACCCGAGTATATCGATATTTTGGTTCTATTTCAGTCAGGTTATTATAAATAAATTGTCTTTGTGCTTCTAGATCACCAGTATTCCAATATTCGTTAAAAATAATTAGTCTATCCTGGTAAGTAATTTTTTTAGAACACTGAAACTTGCATTTATCAGAACAAACCGACCCCAATTTTTTTTCTTTTACTTTTCTCTTCATTTTCGACATCGAGGTATATGCTTTGCCACTGTTTCTTAATAGTTTCGAAATATTTTTCTGCCATGAATTTGGATTGGCTTTTCGTTTGCGACCTCTTCTTTCAATGTTTTCTTTTTCCACGTTATAAGGAGAGGCCGTTTCAACACTTGATATACCAACGCTGGGAACCTGCATGTTGTCGTTGTCTGATTGTAAGTCACTTGGTTGAGCATCAATAGTTTTAGATTCCTGTCTCATCGGTATATCGTCCCAATAAATATCTGTTAACAGATTACTACGGCCAGATTCTTCATTCTCTTTATTTAAACCAGAGGGTCCAGGTTGAGGAGATAATTGTTGTAGTCTGCTTTTAGTTAAGAGATTCACATTTTGAACACAATCATTATCCGAATCCGAATCACTTAATGCTAAGGCCTGCCTCATTAGAAAATCTGGGTCTTTAACACTATCGTCCGAAGAGAAATCTAAACTAGAGCTTGTCGAACTCTTAGATTCTGAAGAGTCGCTATCATAATTGCTTTCTGGAATAACTACGTTTGGTCTCTTTTCTAAACATTCATCGTCAAGTAGAGACAAACTGACACTGTGCTGACTGTCAGGTATAGAATTACTATCCAAGGACTCATTCAGAGGCACATCTGGTTCTTCTATCATTGGATTGTCAGTTTGCCAATGGTTTTCACTGTCTTGAACATTTTCTCTACTGTTATCTCTCACCATGTTGAGTATTCTATGTACTCTTCTACTCATTCTGTAAAAAAAACAATTAATAATAATGTAATGGCACATATACAATACATACTTAAGTCACCTCCACCCGACGGCCAAAGCCGTCGCCGGGCTCCTTTTGAACAATCACGCTAGCATGATGGTTATAAAGGAGCCTGACATTTTTAAAATTACTAAACTTCATAAATAGCAAAAAAGACTTGATATAAAACAAAAAAATAAATTATGCTAAAATAAAATTTATTTATTTAACGTAAAACACCTATAACTGACCAACGCCAGCCGGTCGTTCAACGTACCTACGGAATAAAACTAATTCAATACGTAAAATATACCTACAATTTTATAATTTGTTTTGACTTACGGCCAGGTTTAATACATTGTACTAAAACAACTCCGTTAAAATAAAAGCAAAAGGAGTGTATTCGTGATTAAAACCCTCTTAATATGAAATTATAATAGTATAAAGTAGTTTTTTTTATATTCAAAACAAACCATTTTTAAATACCGTACTTCATATTAAATAACTTAAATTCAAAACGAACACATTGTCTGATAAGTTTATTTTAATTTAAAAAAATAAGTTCATTTAGGTATATTTTCTATGCAAAACAACCAGTTTTGAAATATGGTTCTTTTGATTTAAAAATAATGTCGTACTTACGTTAATCCTTTATTCGAAACTGCAGTATTCCTAAATATGGTGGTTTTCTTTATAAAATTTACGAATAACACCGATTAATTTTCGAGATGTGGCACTTTTGTACAAAAGAGACGTGCTCTCAGCTCGGTTGTCGACGCGCAACTAACAATATGGCGGTTTAGATTATATTTCGCACATTCAAAACGAAAATTCAAAAAAAACGGTTGCGTGGGTTTTGTATCTTAGAATGCAAAATCAATGGGAGTCTTTTTCAAATATGAAAATATAAAGGCTTACGATTGCATTTTTGCGATAAAAACATTTTTGTTTTTTTTTTATTTGCGGTACTTTTGAATTGAAGCAGCGATATTTTAGGATTTTTAGAAAATCAACCCCAACTAACGAAACATAACATAACTTCACGCCTGTATCCCCAAAGGGTTAGGTAGAGGTGTGCATAGTACACCTGTATTTCGCCAGCTATATTTAATTCCCATGTAATAGGGGGCGACCCTAGAACCCAATAACACTTTGCCCGACCCAGGAATCGAACCCAGGAAGGACCTCATGCTCAGCAGTAGCGCTTGCGACCACTACCACATAGGGAATGAAAGTTTGTAAAAAAGTTCGTCCATTTTGCAGATGGGAGAAATCATGTTACTTTTCAGAGTGTTTATAAACTTAAGGTCAAAAAGAGACAAGAAGCTGAATTTATGCATACACCTTTGCATGCAAAAATTCAGCTTATTGTCTCTCATTCCGAGGTTACCCCATATCATTCTTGTTTGACTGAGATATACGGAAAGTGACAAAGCAAATGTTAACAAAAAATGTAAATGGTCCATCAGATGTTGCCCGGCCTCAAACACACTCAAACGGATAAATCTAAATCTTGCCTTTTTTTTAGTTTTGACCTTCTGTTTAGACTAAGTATAGCCAATAACATCACAGTAGTTGGTATAAATAAAGTGTACGTGATTATTGATTAAGATTAAAATTAAGCTTAACTTTTATATAATATTTTATTTACAAATCTTCTAACTTACGCCCTTTCAAAATCTTCTGTAGTACCTACGTTGTACAGGAAACAACGGTAGATGTAAATTACGATGCGGTCATATTGATTTAAACTCTTCAAAGGTATTGTAGTCCTGGTAGCCCATTCACATTTGCGTGGGCGTTGGGAGGGCTCTCAACACCTTGTGCTAGGGTTGCATTAATTTGGGCGTAGTCGTGCTTTTGATTGGTTATGAAGGTCAGCGGGGGTGTTTCATCTTATTTGACTAGTAAAGTTTAAAAATAAAATACCCTAATAAAGAAGGTGAAGCCTCCTTTTAGAATTTAGAATTTATTTATTTCCATCGTAAGTGTTACATTGTACACCACACCTTAAGATTATGTATTAATCAAAATAAGTACTTACAATAAGATTAATTTACAGAAACATTCTTGAGCATTGAGTAAGTAATCATTTCGTATACTAGAAACATGTGTTTTTGTTTGTACTTCCAATTAAACAAAAAAAAATGATGTTAAAACTATGTTAAGAAAAAAGACAAACTAATTGACGGTATACAGATAAAAAATTATTACCTTCCGCGCTAGTCAGAGACTATGTTACGGCAAGGTAAGGATTCTCGCTCCAGATATACCAACTGTAAGTTAATTGACATAAGGACAGTTTTCCATAAATGTAATTTTTCTTTACACTAAAATTGGCTACATGATTAGAACGAACTTCTCGCATGCAATGAATCACGATTGTTTATTTAGCGAAACATAAATTCAGTCTTACCTCAATATCCTCCTTATTAGGCAGCAACGGTGCTTCCAAAATGTTCTTCAAGCAAAAATCTTCGTTGTCCAACTCAAAGTTGTATTTGGTGACTTCCATAATCCGCTGCCAATGGCGCGGTTTCATCGCTTTGTTGGCCATCAGCTCCAAGAGTGGGCACATGTCATTGAAGTCATCTATGGTTTTCTTAAGCGCGAAGAAGGCAGGCCATTCTTTGAGTCTGCGAAAGAAAGTTGAAGATTTTAGGTGATATGAATTTTATAATGTACGTAAATGTGCTTAATTTTTTTTTAATGGGTTTCCTACTACAATATTTAGTGTGTCAACATATGTTAGTGGTTAATAAAATTTTAATTCCATTTTTACTTACCCTTTTGGCAACTTCCTGCATCTATTCTGGAACTCCATAAGCTCATTGTTGATCTCTTCAATGTTCACCTCTCCCCAAGGAATATCATAATAACTGCTGACCCTGTCTATGACGTCATTGTATAGTTTGTACAGCTTCTGTAGAAGGTTCAGTTCTTTTCTAATCTGGGCAAGTTCCGGATACTCTGTGTGGGGTAGGCCGAAAAGCTCCTCACCATTTTGGTACGTTTGAAGCTTTCGCCACATACCATCGAAGCGATTCTAAAGAAATAAAAATATGTGTTACAGTTTTATTTAATACTAGCAAACTCAACAGACGTTGTCTTGTCCAAATTTCAATAATTAATACAAAATTCCCATAGAAAATACACTTTCAGTTTTCCCAAATTTTCCAATTTGCCCGGCAACTTTTCAAAATGTTTTTTCCATAAGAACCTGACTTGGACTATTACAAACGTTTTAAAACCAAAAATAGCCAAATCGGTCTAGTCGTTCTCAAGTTATGAGCTTACCAACGAACCGCATTTCATTTTTCTTATATAGAAGATAGATATAACAAGTTGGTAAAATAAATAACATGATAAAACTGTAGGGTTCTGTACCTGGAATAATATCAGCTTATCAGAAGCCTCTCTAGGACTCAACCCTGGCTGCATGGGGCCCGCATATCGATACTCATGGACATACTCCGAATTGTCTTCTCTAAACCTGTCCAGGTTACTGTTGAGGTCGGCTTCCAGCTGCGGCTGCATCTTTAGCAGCGTGAAGTGTGAAGCTAAGGCCCTGGCTTGCAGCTGCTGCCAGGTGTAGCGGAGATTGTCCACTTGTTCTATGTCTTCTTTGCTGACTGGTAACTCGTAACGGGTTATAATGTTGAACGCTTCCTGTAATTGTTTGTTTTAATCTGAATGATAGGATTAGAAAACATCACTAACAAACAATTTTGAACCTCGAAATAAACATTTAGTATAGTAATTTTAGGAAATGAAAAACTTATCTATTGCCTCGTTGTATTTTATCTACGTACATGTACAGGGTGGCAGGGATATCAACGCACAACCTGTTACCATGGATTCAGTACATGATTCTGGACCCCTCTGCGTTGAAATTTTTCATCGGTTATTAAAAAATATAACAATCTACTGTTTCCTACAATAGTGCAATACCTTCGCGATCAAAATGTATGGAACAGCAATGTTTTTTTTAAACCGACAAAAATTTTAAAGCAGGAGGTTCAGAATCATGTACTGAATCCATGTAGATATGCCGCCATAGTAATAGGTTGCGCGTCGATGTCCTTGCCACCCTGTATAAACTCTATACTAGTGGTTAGATTTTTTTAAATAGAATTTACCTCAACTGGATCGATTCTAAGTTCCATATCGACCTCTTGCTCTCTGATTTTCTTGAGGGTCTCCATGACAGTTCTGACGTCATCCAGGTCTCTGATAGGCCTCTCTAACTTGCGCTCCAGATCATTCATGATGGCGTAAACATAGTCCATCTCCCGCTTGTACTTTTTGCGCATAGCCTGGCTTATTCGGTGCGTACCATCTAATAGAAGGATTCAGTTCAGAAATTAAAAGAAACTATTGTGTTGTGTCTGGTAAAGTACTACTAAACTGACTCATTTGTGAAACGAGACGCGTGATATTTAGGTCCAGTTAATCTGCAAGTGCCAGTGCTCCCGTTTCGTAACAATAATAGATATAAATGCATGTTAAGTTAGGGGTGTTAATGTAACTTAAAATAAGTCGTGAGGTATCGTGGGAGTATGGGACACTGGGTGGGACCAAAGTTCCATTCGCTGTATATTTAGTATTAATACAGAGCAATCTACTATGGTATCAAGTTGACACTTGAAACTGACGCCATGACGCTTTTTCGTTACGTCACCATTTTTTCCAGTTTAGAGCCCCCGAGCCCCCACACAAAACTGCAAATTCGCATCGCACGTTGCCCGTAGTTACCATAACACACACTATAATTCAATGCGAGCTCGCAGATTTTTGCGATGTGATGCGAATTCGCAGTTTTGTGTGGGAGCCCTTACTACTACCACAAGCCGCGTTAAAGAACTTCGTTCCAAGCAATGTAATTGATAAAAGTTTGATAATATTATACTTTACATATTCTCACTTTTAAGTTCTGTAGTCAACCCCAGCTTCAATTTCTCAGTAGAAACAGCTAGACAGTTCCCAATAACTAGTACATCAGGTTCAAGCTCAAGCTTAGATTCGAGCTCGCTGTGTCTCTTCAGAGACACTTCAAAGTCGTTCAGGTTCCAGGCAAGCAACTGTCGCAGAGTCTTCTCGCATTTCCATAAGTAATGGTATGGTCGCCAGCGTTTTACTAAGGTGTTTACTTCCTAGAAAATTGTGTCACTTTATTGTAAAGGTAAAATAATACTTGTTTCTTTTGAATTAGTTCACGTTCAAGTTCAGGGCGTGAAAACCTACCACATACACTATTGTCATGAATATTTAGCAAAATATTCATAAGACACTATAGTATCACAGTACAGTATAGTATCTTATCAGAAACAAGGACTACTTTTTGGGCATGATCAAAGACAGCAGATTACTGAATTAACTTACAGTTTTAACATTTGCTGAGCACATTGACAGTAAAGTCAAAGTCTTAACAATCTCCTTATTCTCCATAATAGAGGGGTAAAAATTCTTCTGTTGAAATGGAAATTGTGGTTTCTCTTCTGACTCCAGTCTATAATGTTTCTTCCTCTTCATCTTGGCCATGTCAACCATCTTCGTAGACTTCTGGTTCGGGGCGGCCGTGACTGATTGGACCTGTTCGTCAAGCTTGGTAACAACGTCTAACAACGGGTTCGACGGAGGACGAGCGATTTTCTTCCAGCTTACCTATTCACATCAAAGCCAGGACGCGAAGCATATTCACAGCATAACAGAAATAATGGAGCCACATCGAGTGCCAGCAAATCAACGTATAATGCAGAAGCACATAGTTTGCAGACAAAAACACAGTCAAATCCACATTGTGCACAGTGAGACAAACGACACAAGACAATTAACATCACAAGTAGGAAGAGAGAAAAACATTTCATTAGTTTATGCTTTTTTACCTTAAAATAGGAAGTTGCAAAACTAATTACAAAGAAAATGTCTCTTTTTAGACTATTTACCTACTACCTATTCACCTATCAGGTCTTCTAAAACTTTAAAAAAAATTAATGGAGATTTGAAATTGCTTTATATTATACATATTGCAATATTTCAAATTGACTCCGTTAAAGAAAACATTATAATAAAATTAAAAAAAAATAACATCACAATAATTTTAGCATTACCTACAATTTAAACTCATGAAAAATTCCTAATCCATACCCTTGATGTTTTTCCTCCTGTCCACTGCGCGACGCCCTTCGAAAGTCCGGATATGTGTTTGCCTGCTAGCAACAGTACCTCTTGGATTTCGTCAAGACTAGGAGTCACTGACACGTTAGGTATCATTAGTGACGCTTGAAGCAGGAAGATTGGTTTCTTTTGCGCGTCTGAAAAATATTGTATAGTATGTATTGTGTATGATCTCCAAGAGAGGCGATACAAAATATTCGTTACTTGCACCCTTACTTGGCTGCTAACCCTGTACCTGTGATCTTGCTGACTGGCTGCCGTTTTTACTCACGTTTTATTCGCTAAAGTTATAGGTATTTAGTTCGTTCCGATACACAAGTAACTAAACTATTTCAACAGATAACATTAACAGATTTTGACACTATCTGTCTTTCCTGACCTAAGCTACTACAAAGTAACCTTTGTATAAAACGAACACACACAGTCGTATTCATGATTTTAATGATTATTAAAAATATTTGCTACAGTTGGGAATCTTAATTTTGATCAACATGTAACATGACACTGGCCTGAAAATTTCAAAAGACGTAAGAAAATTTCAATTTCGCGGGCTAGCTACCCTGGTGCTTTCGTCTGAACGTTTCCCGTGTGATCTTTTCTTTCCATTATCCCATTTTCGCCTCAAATAGACAAATAACTTAACGAAATACTAGAGCCGCATGAAAGTTAAGGACGCGATGGGGTTGAAGAGCGCAAACTTGTCATGCCGTGAACAGGTAAGTTACACTCCGAATCACTAGGAACATAGAATAATATGGAGCTCGTAAGGTGAAATTTACCACTGGCAGCCGTTTTGCCGCCAAATACAATTACGTTATTACTCTTTCATAGCAGTATATCCTTCTAGCGCATTTGGGCGTGGTTAGGAGGCGTGACCATAAATATCCCCGATCAGGCCATTTCTGATCCAAATCACTAGGAAACCATGAATATCAAAGAGCTACCGAGAATTCACATGTCAGGCGTCGCCCCAACGAAACGCGGGCCTTTATCAGTTAACTTCGGACCTCGGCCCCCGAGCATTGTCCCTCGGTACAGCAACTGGCACTGACTCGACATTAAGGTGCAAAACTGACAGAGAATGTCAAGACGTGGACGTCATGGTACTCATTTCCATCTTCAGTCTTCATCATCTTAGAAAAATTTTAGCCAATTTCTCTACAAGTAGGTAATAGCTTCGCCCCCTAAAGATACCCTACGCTACGCTACGCTTACATAATATGGATACCATTTTTTTTTTGTGGATGGGAAATCATCAAATGACTTCTCCCGCTCTGGGTGGAGCGGGAGGCCGTGTCAGACTTTTACTGACTAAAACCCACCCGTGTTCCTTCAGTTGCCTGTGCCGTGGCCACGGTAACTCTTTCGAACATCCCGCAACCCTGGCTGGCATCGGCCCTAGCGGACCCCTTCAATGGTGCTGACATCTCTTTGAGGCGCACGTGGAACACAACGCGCCGTCGACTCGAGCCTGGTCCTTACCGGACGGCGAGCTACCCATTGCTCGCCGTCCGCAAGCCCGCGCCTACGGTGACCGGGAATCGGCTACCAATTCCCGACGCCCAGGGAGTCTCCTGCAGCGATAATATGGATACCTCTTGTAATAGTTTAATGAGTATGACAACATGTTTCAGGATATATGTATGACGGCGCTTCGACGTTTTGAGAGTGTCAAGAAACGTCAAGAATGACAGTGGACATTTTGACAAGCGCGGGTTGACGTTTCTTCACTCTGACGCAACTCCGGGCTCTTTTGCACGCGGCGGTCAGACGGAGAGGGATCCGTTGGCATCGCGCTCAAGCAAGACGTGTTCGGTGGAGCGTCGCTGTATTCCAATTAATAAGAAAGTGCTGATTGCAATTCTGTTAATATTTTGTTAAAATAATAATCGTGCATCGTTAATCATCAACACGTAGTTTTGATTCTCCTCGCCCGCCTACCCACGATAGCTCGGCAACCGCAATGAACCCAGAATTGACTGATGATGGCCACGTGCCGTTATGTATATACACACAAGTCACGTGGTTTGGTATCCAGATCACGAGCACTGCCCTAAACGGGCTAGCGTGTGACAAACTCAGCGCGAATGGCCCTGCTTGATACTAGGAACTTATAAAGTTACGAATTTTCAACACGAACCTACAATGAAAAGTGTTTGTTCGAGTTTTTATTGTACGGTATACAAAATAATAGTTTATTCTTATAAATTAATTCCACTTTCCAGTTTTACCATTTATCGCAATTATAAACGAGTTCATTGATTTTATCATGCTGACCGAAGGTGAGGATGTTAGAGGAATGGATTAGCTACTCATTACTTTAACACCTTCACCCTTGGTCTGTTATTTTCATTATGTAAATCTGCCACGTAGTGTTCGGTTCACATGGAGTGC
This sequence comes from Fissipunctia ypsillon, assembly GCA_947568875.1. Lineage (NCBI taxonomy): Eukaryota > Metazoa > Arthropoda > Insecta > Lepidoptera > Noctuidae > Fissipunctia > Fissipunctia ypsillon. The sequence goes on from OX387643.1 coordinate 31,270,685, forward strand.
TACTTATTGCGCTTGCGTGGAAAATACTAAGTCGGGGCAAATACGATGTTGAATACTAGGAGCCTATAAATAATGAGAGTACTCAATCCGTTGATCGTCAATGGTAACTATGGTGTGCGTGTGTACAATGGTAACTATGGTGTGTGTATCAGTGTCAGAATGCTATAAACAACAGAGTGGAATTAAACATCTCTAGCTACCTACTTTGCAAGGAAGTTCAAAGCCTTTCACTGACACTTTGATTTCAGTCGTTGACTTAAAATTACGATTTATAACATTTGCCTTATCATTCAACATAATTTTTTTTGCCTTTATACCAATTTATTTGGGGTTGCGCCGACCTCAAGTACCTATATGTTTTTTTTGCATACATATTTATTAATCATCATGTTTTAATCTAATTTTATATGCCCACTAGTGACCCGCCCTTGCTGCTAAATCTATTAATGTTGCGACATGTCAAAAAATCAAGATTTTAATTTTAATGTATTTCTTGTATTACAATTAAACCTTCCCGAAAAAAAATTCTTAGCGGTGGTGAAAACCGCATCAAAATCCGTTTGTTTAGAAGAATAACGCGGTCACATGGACTTTATTTATGTACTATACATATATACGCGTTATTATTTATTATAGCTGATACCGTAGGCATGTCTTTGTTAATAATTAAAAATTCGAAAATGCCTAAAACAAAGATCAGTAATTAAACATTTTATTTTTCGTAATTTTTGTCTAAATAAAAATGAGCTGATCATGATCTGCTACGGCATCAGATACGTTACTGACGTAAATTCCAGTATAGTCGCGCCATAAATCATTTTTAATTGGATTTTTCATTTAAAAAAAAAAAACTAAAAATCTAACTCGAATACTACTGAGTTTCGGTAGGACATTTGGTGGCTTAATTTGTTGCATTTTAACCCTACTATGATGTCCTGCAAGGAATTCGTCAAGTTACCAGTAACCCTCATTTATTATTCTATCCATCCGTGCAACACCACACATCCCTCTTAGCGTCCTCATGTCAACCTGCTGCATGCAGTTTTTCATTCATTCCTTTTCTGGCCCAACATTCTGATTCACACGAGACAGCAGATCTTAATCTAATTTATTAAAACTGGATTTGTTACAACAACAGGACTTAAATGAGGCCAACGGCAGAGCTGTCGCTAAGTGCTAGTCGGACAAAATATGTCAATAACACGAGAAGAAGAAAGATGCAGAATAACATGGGGTTTTGGAACTTCTTTGATGTATTTTTAAAGAATTATGGCTTATTGTATCGATGGGAAATAAAGCACGATGAAAATTATTATTAACAAATTATGTATAATTTTCACCACAAACCGGTGCATTTTTCCTACAATATTCATAGTTTAATCAGCATATAATAAATCATTTAAAAAAGCTTTATTCCTTCCACACAATCAAATAACATTTAAATTATTAAAAAAAAAGTGTACGGTTGCTTAAGTTCCTTACGCAGTACTCGCACTCACACTCGTATATACCTAATAGAAGGAGACAGAGAGAGAGAGAGAGAGAAAGTCGCATGGAGGCATAACGCTTTTTCCTTACGTGACGATTTCTGCCAGTCATCTCCTATTTCGTTCCAATAACAAAACAAAAATAAATTCAAGAATTTTTTTTTTCAATTTTAATATTACAGTGATTTAAAATGATTTAATTCAATTTGAATCATGCATTCAAATAAACAAATTGATTCATTTAGATTATTTAATATAAATAAAATAATTATAATTAAAATAAAATAACATTAGTGTGTAGACCCCCTTCGGGTCCCCAAAGAATCCAGCCTCATCCAAAGAATTCCACTTTTCGCTATCTGACGCGGTGACTAAGCCAGCCTCGCCCAGCGTTTACAATAATCTCGTCCAGCCATCAGGCGCACAGCCCCGGCTTCTATTTCTGGTACCTCGTGGACCTTCCCATTTAGTTGTCCTGATTGTCCAACTATCTTCAGAATACCTTGCAGCGTGACCGGGCCACCTCCATTTCAGGCTTTGCGAAAAGTGAGAGCATCTGTGGCTTTAGTTAGTTCTGTTGCGAATGTATGTGTTTCTTACTATATCACTTAGTTTTGGTAGCTTCTCTTCATATATCTTTGTGTGGTTTGAATCTTATTTTTCGTCCTGTTGTTGTGATATATTCAAGTCTGACAACTATAATCAGGATATTCTAAACCAGAATTTCAGTGGCACTTTTTCTTTGACAAACTACAAAACGAAAAGCTCTCTCTCTCTCTCTCTATAATGAGAATGTTTGTTTTAACGACCCGACTTAGGGCGTATTTCACCAATGAAACTGAACGCGAACAGCACATCTAAACTACCTTCATGAGCCGTCAGTGTCATTATTCCAAAGAAGATAATGACACTGACAGCCCTTAAACGTGGTTCCAAATGTAATATGACTATCACAACTCTCGAATTTGAAAAATCATTTTCTTTTGCTTACAATTGTATGATAATAATATTTTCCTGGGCTACATTACCACTCTCTCGATTTAATATCGTTCTTACTCCGTAGCAAAATTTAAGAGATGTATCTCAAATTGGTTCAAGGCGCCCTAAACTTGTGCTGCGAGACGTGGACTAGTGGCGGCTGCTGATCTATGTTGGGTCAAGGGGTCGAGGCTATTGTCAGGCAATAATCCGTGCCCCAAGTACAAGTACCATCGCACATGCGTAGTAATGAAACTACGCATGTGCGATGGTAGGGATCCTCCTACTGTGTTACTGACAGATATCTGCTAGGACTACATGACCGTGGAGGAAGTCTATTTAACTGACATACTGACCCGCATTTGACTTTGAGGTGGTGAGACGTGGTCAATATTTTTCAGTTTCGTTTCAGGTTAAAATGGTGGCTAGATTAAAAAGGGAATAACTTATGATACAGGTTTCTTAAAATGCTTTTGTTCTTTCTATATTATAATTGTTCACAATTTTAGTTCTCTCTTGAACTCAGAAAATCACCTATGTCAGAGTCTTAAAAGGCGAATTGGCTGGAACCGCAAAACGGTGTTTTCTATTTCTTAAATCATAACAATCAAAGGTAAGTATCTACTTCCTAAACTGTTTCACCCATAACAATCAAAGTTTTCAACTTTTTGACGCAGGTTTTTTACCTATTTTAAGTAGTACCTAATTAAGCAATAAAAAACGTGTGCGGTCGGGAGACCCCCGTCAGGAACGAAGTTCCTTCTCACATATGATTTAAAACAAAAACAAAATTTTCGGAGGCGCGCCATCTTGGCTTTACACTTTGACCTCACTATCGACTTTAGCACCCTTGATAACTATGAAAATGATACCCATGACGAAAAATTTGCAAATTTTCGCAGCTGCCATCTTCGATTTTCATTTTAACCAAATTCACACTTTCTCTCTCTCTCTCTCTCTCTCTCTCTGTCTCTTTCTATGTGTTGTGTGTCTGTTCCTTTGTGTGTGTTGTTTTCTTTGTTTTTTTTTTTATAATAGAAAGAGACAGAGGGAGAAAAAGCCACAATCGTCGGTCCAGGGTATTAACTCAAAAAAGGAGAGCGATTTGGAATTTTCAAATCAATATATTTCCATTTCTATAAACAATTGGTTAACCTCGCCTATATATTATTCAAACTCTATTGGCAACGTTTTTGCTAACTTCATCTCTTTCCTTATTTTGCTATTAATGAGAAAAAATAGAAAATCTACAGACAGGAACATAATAATACGTTTTTACACAAAAAATACTAATCAATTTAAATTTAAATGATAATATTCACGATTAGCACTTTTTAATTGAGAATGAATTGCACTAAATTCAATAAAACTTTTGTGAAGATATAAGTATCACACAATTAGTTCTTTAAACTAAATAGAAAAACCCGTTACCAATTATTTGCAACAATTTATCGCAAAGAAGGTATTAACTTGAAATTATTGCTATATTTCACAAAAAATATTAATACACGGAACTCACTTTTTCATGAATACAGGGTTTTTCAAGTATACGACTGTGTTGATCAAACATGCTGGCAAAAACGTGCGAAAAGGACGAAGATACAACCCTGCCCCCCGCCAATTTGACATCATATCGATGACGATATGATGTCAAATTGGTGTCAAAAAAATACATTCTTACTAATGAACGTGGTTGTATGAACAACCACGTTCATTAGTAAGAATGTATTTTAAGTCAAAAATCGTAAATTTTCAGTTAATACCCTGTTCATCCAACATGGAGAGGGCATAACGCTGTTTCGTTTCGTGACTATTTCTACCAGTCAACTCCTACCGCAAGCCGCGTTAAAGAACGTTGTTCAAAAAAAAAGGTTGAACAAAAATATACAAAGCGTACAATGTTCGATTTTGATAAACACAAATTAAAATTTTGAACCAACCCTTATAGAGCGGTTTTCAACATCAAAAACCAGCCAAGTGCATATCGGACCACGCACAATGTAGAATTCCGTAGTTGGGATGTTTATCCTAAGAACAAACTTAACCTTGTAGTTAAAAAACATCTGCATACGTTCCAATTGCAAACGTAATTTTGTACGCTCAATATTAAGTGATTTACGATGTTACTTTAAGACCATAGACTTCTTATAAAGAATATAACTATTCTCTGTATTTCATTTTTATTTTAGACTTAGCAGTTTTCTGAAACTGAAACTGAAAGAAAATTGATGAAAATTGACCACCCGCCCTTAACACTGGTTAATGGGAGTGGTCAATTTTCATAAATTTTCTTTAATAATAGCTTTTAAACTATTTGTTTTAAAATTATAAAACATATAAATATTTGAAATCCTCACAACAAGCTCTTTCATTTGCTAAGTCACACGGTACAGTTTGCAATGTTTTTTTTTTTTAATTTTCAAATTTTTCCTCCAATAGTGAACCCCACATTCAAAAGTCATTTACTTACGTTACACGTTCGTGGTTGGGTCACAGAAATTCATACGTGTACCAAATTTCAACTTAATGGTGTCTGCTGGCTGCCCCACGTGGTTTTCCCCTCAACGCGCTTGCGTCAAACCCACAAAGCCGCGCGAAGTCAGATCAAATACGATGCAATATACTAAGAGCCCATAAACATTGCGAGCTTAAACCAAGAAATTTCAGCAGTCAAACGTAACAACTACCGCTGTAGCTTGATGCAAAACTCGCCTCTATTTTCATCACTTTAGGTTTGTAAATCGGATCCGTGTTTTAGCATATTGATTTTCCCACTCACAGTCTCAATCATAGTTTCCCGTGATGAAATGAAAATGTGCTACTTTTTAGCTGATTTCTTACAAATTATGACATAAATGTACACAATATCATATGGAAAACATGCAATGTTAAATACTTAACAAATAACAGTAAAAAAAAATTGAAACACCATTTTATTATGGCTATGTTTGTAAGGTTTTCAAAAACCGGCAATATAAAATGGCGGTTTTCAGGGGCATTTTGTAAATTATTTTGCAAATATCTTACGAAATATGACAGAAATGATATACAAGATAACACAGAGTTTAGGTGTAATTAAACACTGGGTGGATTGCAATATTTTCTTTGAGCATATGTATTTCCTTCCTTCGTAATTATTTTGTCATTGAAAGTAGGGGAATGTAGTAGTAGATGCATGCGACTAACATTACCTATACCAACTCAAGTTTATATCAACTCGAGTCGAGTCGAGCATACTATCTGGAATTACTTTATTAGGTAATGTTTGGCAATTGTTCGTAATATTAAAAAAAACTTGTTACGTGCCTACACAGGAGAAGATTAATTAATTACATAGTTATTTTGCTCTTTAAAAGGAATACTTATTATAGTTGATACTTACTCCATTATTCATAAAAGTTGATTAAAGTTAAGTACTGATTAACATCTAGTTAACCATACATTTTTGACGTTTAAACATCTCTTAACTTTAAACAACGTTTATGAATATTGGGGTTACTATCCAATGAATTTCCACAATCTTCACTCGTCGAGAGACACCTCGTGTTGATGAAATGTATTATTATAGTGAAATAGTGATTTTATTACCTTCTGCATTGATGTCTGAAGTAAATTGTTTGATAATGACGTCAAGAGTCCTTCTGGTAACCTTGATGAGTACGTCCACAACTTTCCTGCTATAATAGCGGCGCATCTCACTCACTGCGTTTTTCACCATTTCCTGAAAAGTGGAAATAATATTTTTAGTAAACATAATATTTACATTATGCGGCAACACACCAAACAGCATCACGCCAGAAGCATATATTGTCACCAACATCGCCAGTTATATCTTAAGTCCCATGTGATAAGGCTTATTGTCATGAACCGGGTGTAAAGTCCCGACTTGGCTCTAGAAAACCACTGAGAAATTCCTGATGAAACTTATTTCAAATTAAAATAATTTTTATTGGGAAGTTTTAAACCTTTTTTGAAAGTTTGATCGTGAATGCCATAAATATTTATTATCATTACACGAACTATTAAAGTGCAAATAGAGCATACATATAATATTTATTAGGTAACTTTCGTAACTTTAGTTTCCTTCAGCCGTATTGTCAGCTGATTTAGCGAACTTCACGCAGATGCATCGTTGCCATGGAAACCGCTTTAGCCTGCCATGTGCTTGGGAAAAAGTATTGATCAAGTCAGACTGTAAAATATTTCAACACTAGGTTTTCATAAATGAGAGGAGTGCGTTTCCAAGAATTTAATTTTCGAGGTCGTAGAGTCGCGCACTTGCCATACACAAAGTTTGGAGGTGTGTGGTAACACTACCCTTATGACATCAGATTGCCACAAGTCTTTTTTGCTACATTATTATTGTCAAGGTTTCATGCATAATCTTATGTTTTACAAGCTGTTAGGAAAATAAATAAGGTTACATTCAATCTTTTTTTTTTTGTAAAAATAGCGAGATGTCTCTGCAGATGCATTTTTTCTCGGGCATCAACGGTGTATGCCTAGAAAGGTTTATAATAGAGTTCAAATTTATAGCCTATGAATGTCGAGAAAGGTTGAGCCGCTAAATAATGAGCAAAGCTGCTAGGGAAACAGGGATGACGATGATAATGTTGATGACGTTCACGAGTGCACATGCCTAGAGAGCCTATCAATGATGAGAAGGAGGTAACGGAAAGTTCATGAGTGAGCATGAGGTTGAGGTTCACAAATTGGGTCATTTCAGACCGTTTATTTTGTCTACTATGTTACAGCGCATCAGGATGAGCGTGATCACGATGTAGAAACTATTAAAAATAACATATCTGGTGATCAAATTATTGAAGATTAACTTCTATGGTTGTGTTATGTTATGATAGACCGAGTTAGCATGAACATGCTCCAGAATTTAGTAATGAGAGTCAGGAGAGGTAGGTGGTTTTGAAAACTGGGGTTCCTCCTAGAGAGGGGGGGGGAGGGGGTGACAGTCTAGGTTGAGACCAGCTTTGCTAATGGGGTACAGCCTTCGCAAAGTGTGTCAGGTTGACACAATTGGTTCAACTTATGACTGAGGACCCATAGTTTGGTCAGGATAGACTGACATTCAATGGAGTATAATTGAGATTTTTCTTCTGGAGTGTAGGCATGATAGATTTTTTGATGGACTTTTATTCTTAGCCTTTTCTCTCCTTCTGTCTCAATACCGTCCAATGGAGAAAAAGATTCTGATGTAAAGTTCTTTTTTTTTCTTAACCCCTTCTGGGCTGCTTTCAATTGTCACATCATATTGTTTGCTCGTACGAGGCTGCGTCATATCTTTTTCGCCAGTCTTGGCTGACGAGGCTCAAGCAGGACAACATAGGGTTGTGTGGGTGCACATTAGCACACATTAATGTTTAACTTGGCTGACATTTATCATGGCGTCAGGTCTTCACGATTCGTTCGTCCTGACTTAAGCTATCTCTTGCAAGGGACAGACCTAATATTGTAAATTTTATTTCTGGCGTTAGATAATTATTCTTATAGGAAGATCATGAATGTTCGAATGTTATGAAGTAAAAGTCTTGTTTGGGAATAGGTACGCTACGTCAATCATTTTATTCAAGGGTGGTCGTAGCTCGTGTAGGTAAAATTTTCATGCAGAAGGCAACCCTAAGTTGTACAGGTAATTAGGAAAATAATAATGGTTACATTCGACCATTCAAGCAAGTGTGGAATTACTTTTGAATATGAAGGATTAGGTTTTTGTTTGAAAAAAAAAATTATAGTTATAGTTTATAGTTACGATATGTACGTCTTTTGAGACAAACTGATAAAAAGGGAAATATATGTATTAAAATTATCATCTATTATATTATTGTAGATTCGCCCCACAACGTAATTTCTACATTATGTATGAAGCCGTTGTTTGTTTGAATAAAAATATATAAATAATAATAATTGCGTTTTCATTGATGAGAATAAAACATTACTAAATCCCTTTTAGAGGTTTTTTATTTACATACTTATTTACAGACTACAAAAACCGGACTTAATGCCTTATGGCATTAATTACTCATATTCAGCTGCATCTGGTTAGACTGGAAATCGACTAAATATATTATGACGAATCGAAAGAATTAGTTATTGGGCTCTTAATATGAGTGCGGTATGTATTTGTTTATCGCAGCACGTGGCGTTCTTTAGTTAGTACTTTACCCCATGGGGAAAAGGCGTGATTAAGTATCACATATTAAGCGGTGGGGTAGCCAAGTTACCTGCATGCTCTTCGACAGTCCACCAGCGGGCATGGACAGCAGCCGGTGAGGACTCTCGAAGCACTCCCAGACCGCAGACCAGTCCTGTTGACCACTCGACGAAGAGTCATTGACAGTTGAGGTGGCCCCACTACCCGCTTGACTGTCATCTGTGGAAAATTACAGAATTAGCTAACCCTTTAGAGTCGGCAGTTGGTTTAGTTTAAAGGATTACAGACAGATCTCAAATACACAAATATTCCGGGATTAACAATAACCTACATATTTTATAAATCAATCGCTCAGGCTGCGTGCCGACCGTATCTTCAATGTTAAAATAAACACTTTGAAGAAGAAAACTCGAAAAGGTACTACTTACTAAAAATAATAAGGAACAGAAAAAAATTTTTTTTTTGGGTCTTTGAATAAAACTTAAACTATTTTCTGACTTATAAACGGAGCAAATTAACCCTCGACGTCAGCAGAGGGTTATAAGTTTGATGCCAATTTGTTCTATATCTGTGACATCATAGCTCCCAAACGGATGGTCCAATTTCATTCAAGGTTATTAGAAGACTCATTAAATCTGAGTGGTTTTTAGCTATGTTTCATGAAATTCTATTCAGGTATTTTTAAGCCAATCAGCTCTTTGATGGGTGTTGGGATCTCTTCCCTGAAATGGTTATTGTATTTCATTTTCATTTGTCAACTCGAAGATCGACTTAGAATTTGGTACACTATTATAAAGAAGATGGAGCAGAATAGGTCCAGCACTGCAGCGGTTTCCATCCTTCATTAAAATGAAGCTCTGTTCAATCCTAACATTTTATTTTATCGCAGCATAGCGTCATGCTGCGGTATCAAATAAAAAGATACAGCTGTTCAAACAAAATGCTGCAACACTGAGCCCATGGTCCATACAAAATGGCCTCTTGTTCTTTGTTGATTCTGTAATTATGTGGAAACCTTGGCCTGATACTGATCAAGGAAAGTCTATGGACTAACTAACCAATAGATAACAGCTTGCAGCAGAGATATCGTGATTGGGTGGCTTATTCAATTGGCCTCGATGAGTACCTAGTTGACTGACAAATTCTGATGATGGAGCAGGAAGGTTCTTATTACATTTTAAATACAAAATTAAACAATTTATCAAATGCTCAAAATGAGTCCCTTCCTGTTGAATACAAAGTCGCACTCTTTTGATTATTTTAAAATGTTAAAATTCATGGTCTTCCTTTTATTTGTGATACTATGTTATTTAGCAAAAAATAATCCTTATGATGAAGCCTTTCGATCGGTATGATAAAGCTACAGGGTGATTATTTTTCTCATGTAACGGGTTCGATTCCCGGTTCAACCATGTAATTATTTAAATATCTATGAATGCAGTTTAAATTGTTTTTTAAATTCAAATAATGTCTTCTTTCAGTAAAATGTTCCATCTACAATATTCAAGGTACTTTCCCTCCATGTGGCATATCCGTGGGACGCCCTGTATAATAAGGAAGTCCCGTTCGGACAAGTAAGTGCGTAGTCGGGGGAGAGTTTATATTTTATTGTAATTACTGAGTTTAAATTTTATTGTAGTTACCGAGTTTAAATTGTAGTCACTGAACACCTGGGGTACCAGGAGATCAAACCAAGCAGAATATGTGTTATCTCTACCAATGCGGCCGTTATTTGGCGGGAAAGCTTCGGAAATGCAGCCCGAGACTAACTCCCCGACTTTATACTTATACATTTCACGGGACGTTGGTGGTTTAAAAGTCAGGTTTGAATCACTAAACGATTTTTTTAATAGGTGCTGGAAAATGGGCTTAGTCTAATTATTTGATTATACAAAACAGGTGTAAAAAGTCTCATCGCCAAGCCGAGTCACACATTCTACCCGCATCATTATTTTTTGCAGTAGGTCTGGGAACCGAAGCAAATCATGCACCCACAGAGCACGTAATAGCCGCCGTCACACTGGTAGTGACTAGAGACGCCATTTATAACAATATTCGCCCGCGCAATTAGCTGAGCGCAAATTCGGCTGTCACAGGAGGCATTGGGAGAATTGCTACAAGTCGTCACTTTCTATTAGTAAACAGTAACGCCCATTGAAATGCTTGGTTCGTATGGAAAGTATTGACAATACCATCTCCAGAAGCGGCCTATGAGGCGTCCCTGTGTTCTGTGCATGCACTAACGTGCATAAATAAGTTGCTCAAAGTAACCTTTGAGCAATTTATTTTACTACCACTGCTCCCAAAGTATCAGGAATCAGGCATGACCTAGAAACAAAAATTAGAAGACATGACGTACCATCCACCAACCCGCAATGAGCCCGCGTGGTGGAAAATCGTTTCATAGCAATACTTTTGTATAATGCTACCTTTAGAAGTCGATACTACGTAGATTTTGCTTTCAATATGAGTCTTTTTTTACATTCCGCACAGATCATACAGATGGACGGATGGATGGATGGCGTCACAGATGGATATGAAATAAAATTGGCCCACTAGTTGACAAGCAGTTAGTATTTCTAGCAGCTTGCTAAATTGCTAAAAAAATTATCACGGCATAAGCACATCTTAGTATGATACCGATAAAACATAAATCCTAATAAAGAAACATGAAAAAAAAAATTGTGGCTGATAAAGAAGAAAGTACCTCATAATCGAAGAAGCTCGCTTTAGTCTGTGCATGTACATTAAGGACAGAGCCTAGACCACCACCTCTTAAAGCAGTATTATTTTAATCTTACTTGAATGTGGGAAAGAGTTGGAGCTAGACGTCCTCTGTAGCTCCATCTCTTTCTCACACTGAAGTAACATTAAAATAATACTGCTTTAAGAGGTGGTGGTTGGCCCCCAGGTCTATGATCAAATTGAAGAAAAAGTAAAGGATTCATCAGGTTACGCGCCATAATTTATTTTCATAGTTACAAAGCGAATCTACAACTCGTTTTAGTAGTTCAGTTTACGTCTGGATATGGAAATGTATATAAGTCCACACACCAAAATACACGGCATGACAGGAGAACGTTCTAAGGAGACCACCCCTAACTTTTGAAGTGTCAGTTCTCAGTAGGTTCAGTACAGTCTCATAAAACCCATAGGAGTGCTACAGTTGTTATAGTAGTTGTTCGGATGACTTGACACAACAGGGCGATAAAATCGTATATTATGTAGACATGTCCGGGAAAAGCCAGCGGGCTTAACTCGAATTGTCCCGAGCCGACCCGAACATGATTCAGCGAGGGTTTATGCCGAACGGAGTTGGCCGATCGGCACGAACTGAATACGTATTGTGTCCTTCATGCCCCGACACAAATCACCACTCAGTAGAGTTGTGGATTTTCGGCAACCTGGAATAAATTTTAAATTAATGAAAAAGAAGACTTAAGAATTTTGAATAACTTCAACCGAAGATGTTGAGGTTCATGGTTGATAGTGGAATATGATGTCAGCCAAATAGCCGCCACTGCAGCGCTAGATTATAGGAATTAATTATAGATTTATTAAATATTCTGAATCGTTATTCACACAACCCGTTCACACACAACCTGTTTCCAAACCCACGAGTACGACCAAACTGTGTTGTGTCACCAAACTGACCCACTTTTCAATATTGAATTCATTCGTTATGAATTCAATATTGAAAAGTGGGTCAGTTTGGTTCAGTTTTCAAAGAAAAATTAACCATCACTTATCAAGTTCTAACTAAGAATTTGAACAATAAATGATGTTTTGCAATAATGTAATACCATGTTTTCAAATACATTGAGTTAAAAGATATGTCATAGGCAAAGAAACAGGTAGGTTGTGTAGGATCTTAGTATTAATGTTGTCTACGTCCATTGAAGCTTTCCAGCCACGCACAAGCTACTGAGGCGCGAGCGACGACGACGTGAAGTTGCATCGTGACTAGAGTGCATTGGAGGCATAAGACATACTAGGAAACAATAAGCACTAAGTAGTCTAGCCAACCGCCACAAGCATACCCCTCATCATGCTTACACGTTGCACACATTCGTATAAAGAGTTGGGGGTAGGAAGTTTCAGTGCATTGTGGGAGGGGTGGCCAGTGTTGCATGAAACTTCATGGAATGAGGTGAGGAACGAATGAGAGAACAAAATCTCGACCAGTTGCGGTTGAAATAAACGAATTGCCACCCACCCCCCCCCCCCCCCCACTCCATAGATGTGTATGCACTTCGGAACGATAAAATAATGTTCTTTTCTAAAAATTTACAGTATTATCATAACACAAAATAAGCATGCGAATTCATTTCAAATATTTACAATAATATAACACTAAACAGTAACTATGGAGATTGCGAAAGATATCCCCGAACCTCCATCAGCAGGACTAGAGATCAACATGTTATCTTTGAAAAAGCAGCGGCATAGATCGGCTCTTTAACGTTGCCTAAATTCTTTCCCTCATTCTGCATATTATTCTTTTTTTAACCGACTTCAAAAAAGGAGGTGGTTGTTTTTTTTAATCTTTGTTACCTCAGTCCTCCGTCATTTAAAAACCGATTTAGAAAATTATTTTTTTATTTGAAAGGACAGACTTTCAGATTGGTGTCATTTTTATCAAAATCCAGTGTTGATGATAGAATCCATGAGGAATTGAGGTAAACTCCTCAAATATTATAGCCATATACAAAGCGATTTTGGTATTTTCATCAACAAGTCAAGCATTTGCATTCTGCGAGCGAAGGAGGAGGCGGGACGCGTGAGGGAGAGGCAAACTTTGCGCCCTCTCGCCCCTAGTCGCCGCAGGAGACGCCCTGGGCGTCGGGAATTGGCAGTCGATTCCCGGCCACCGTAGGCGCGGGCTTGCGGACGGCGAGCAATGGGTAGCTCGCCGTCCGGTAAGGACCAGGCCCGAGTCGACGGCGCGTTGTGTTCCACGCGCACCTCAAAGAGATGTCAGCAGCATTGAAGGGGTCCGCTAGGACCGATGCCAGCCGGGGTTGCGGGATGTTCGAAAGAGTTACCGTGGCCCTGGCACAGGCAACAGAAGGAACACGGGTGGGTTTTAGTCAGTAAAAGTCTGACACGCCCTCCCGCTCCGCCCAGAGCGGGAGAAGTCATTTGATGATTTCCCATCCACAAAAAAAAAAAAAGCATTTGCATTCAGAAAGTATTATTTGGTGAAGTGGAACTGACGAAGCAGAGCACAGATAGCCACGGGAACTCCTCAATGATAAGTATTTCACAAGTGGCGATAAGATATCTCGATTAAGATAGATAAGCGACTATGACGAAGCAAATTTAAATAAATGGTTCTGATGAAAATGGTACCTTTGTTACCATTAAACTGATCTGATGATGAAGCCGGAAGGTAGGCACCGGAACTCCGTAATAAAACAATGTATCCTAGCCGTGTTTGGGCTTAGTGGAATTGTCATGAGATACATTCTGGCTATAAATGATTTTTAGTCGACTTCAAAAAAGGAGGAGGTTCTTAATTCGTCGGAATCTTTTTTTATGTGTGTTCGCCGATTACTTGAAGACGCTGAACCGATTTGGAAAATTCTTTTTTTGTTTGAAAGGGTATACTTTCCAGGTAGTCCCATTGTCATCAGGTCAGGATCTGATGACGGATGCCTGGAAAAATTGAGCGAACTCTTCAAATATTATAGGCACATCTATAGCGATTTGGGTATTTTTTTATAGTAACTTGTGCATTTGCTCTCGGAAAGCACCATTTGGTGAAGTGGAACTGATGACGAAGACCACAGATGGTAAGATGGCCACCGGAACAACTCAATAATAAGTATTTCACGGGTGGCGATCGGATTACTTTAAAATGATTGCGAAGCAATATTAGCTCATCACAATGCATATGGTGAATAATTGTAGCTGATGGTGAGGTACCAGGAGAACTCCTCAACAATTAGCGTGCCTGCATCGGGAAAAGCAGTTTTGTAAAAGGTAATGAGCGGTTGTCATTAGGCTATTGTAACTTAGATAAATTACAAACCGACCCACTAAAAAGTGAAAAATAAAAAACGTTTTTGCAAAAAAAAACCACCGACTTCCAAAAAAAGACACTAGAAAGTGAAAAATTACTTTAATTTCGGAAGTCGGTGGCAAAAACCTAAAATACAGACCCAAAGACACCGACTTCCGAAATTAAAGTTATTTTTCACTTTGTAGTGTTTTTTTTGGAAGTCGGTTGTTTTTTTTTTAATAGGAACCTTACTTATCAATTGCATCAGAACATGAAATTCTACCAGGAAACTATGAAAACTAGGACGTGTATCGAATCGCACAGTCTAGACATATTGAAGAAAACATGCATTCTATCCTACCCGTACCTATGTGTAGTTTTCTGAAGTATTCAAGTTGCAGCAAGATAGGCAAATAATCCTATAAACCTTATTTCGTGCATATGTACCTCATTTTACATCTGCAGCCTGCCAACACAAAAAAATCGTACAGCGTCCTTCGCATTCAATATAATAATATTAATAATGTATTCCGGATGTTGATGGGGCTGTTCCGCTTCTGTAGCGCATCAGAGATATGTTTGCTGAAGCTCGTGTCGATTCCTTATAAACTACGATGCGAAAAAGATGCGCCTCCCTGGCTGGAGTGCCGCGTGCGAGCCAGCACCAACATTAAACTGCAGTGTATCGCGAGCAGACTGGGCTGCTTTTGTGTGAATCGCTGCTGCAAGATTTCAACATCGGTGTCGAGCTTGTAGCAGGGATTCTCATAACTATTATCGCAGTATTAGGTTAAGTATGTAGATTATGTTTACTAACATAGTTATTAAGAAGTATTATTACTTACGAACATATTGAGTCTATGTTGCTTGTTGATTAAATACACACATCAACACTGTCTAGGGATATTTCATGTTTCTTAGCATCACTTTATGAGCACTGGCCGTATTATAAAGATTTAAACGTCAATTTGTTTTTGACACATTTAGTTTCTGTATTCTATATTCGAATTTAAAAGAAATTGACGGCAAAAACAATGATAAATTTTCTTCCTTGTGATTTAAAGATTTAGGTAACTGTTTTTAACCTAAAATTTTAAGTTATTCGCACGTTTGATCATTTAATTAATATTTAAGATTTAGGTAACTGTTTTTAAACTAAAATTTTAAGTTATTCGCACGTTTGTTCATTTAATTAATATTGGTGGTTTTCTCTATACCATGAAACGCTATTATACCAGACGATATTTATCCAGAGAAGAGATGTTGATAGCAATAGGCAATTAGGCATGCTGGAAGCGGGCGCGAGTCAGTGCAATGTTGCTGATGCCGTTGGCACCATTCAAAGCGTCATATCAAGATTGTGGTCTCGCTACCGGGACACTGGCGAGGTAGCTGAGCGGCACACTGGGAATATTCGGGTAACCATCGCTAGACAAGACAGATTTTTACAAATTGCGGCGAGAAGACTACCTAACTTTACGGCTAGGCAATTGGTTTTGAAGTTACAGTCGGAACACCAGGTCCTTGTTAGCGATCAAACTGTCAAGAGGAGACTGCACGAAGTCAACCTTCATGCTCTAAGACCACTTTGGGTTCCAGCACTGCGACGAGGCAATCGCGAACGAAGATTAGAATGGGCAAAAGAACATATAGCTTGGAATGATTGTCAATGGTCTAGGGTGCTATTTATGTATGGATCTCGGTTCGGTTTCCATCCAGATACACGAAGAATACGTGTTTGCCGAACACCTGGACGTGAGAGCCGCCGGCGAAATCCCCAGGAAGTCCATCCATATCAAGGTGGAACAATCATGGTGTTGGCGGGAATATGCCTAGCCGGGAGAACTGACCTCGTTTAGGTACACGGCAACTTAACGGCTGCAATATACCGTGATGAGGGGCTAGCACCTATAGTCCAATCGTACCCACATACGACTCGAGTGGTAACTCAATGACTACACCAACATAATGTGGCGACCCTGGACTGGCCCGCGCAGTCCCCAGCTTTAAATCCGATTGAGCACGCGTAGGATATGCTGCAACGAAAGGCTTTATAAAATTAAAAATTCCCGAAAATCTATGACAAAATCTATGACGGCGGACTTTGCATGCATCCTCGTCGAACCTGGGACCTTATCCCACAAGGAGAAATTGATAACCTCATTTTTAACCGACTTCAAATAAAGGAGGAGGTTCTTAGTTCGTCGGAACTTTTTATTTTTTATTTTTTTGAGTAAGTATGAATAATCTTGCATTATAAACATCCGAGGTGCTTTTACAGATTATTAATTTTTATTGCATACAAAACTTAATGTATCATTTAATTTCCTTTCTTTCTTTAATCACCAAAAAATTGTAACTTTTTTTATTTTTTCTATAAAAGCCCTTTTAAAACATAAGCTCAGATTTTATTTAATTTCTTGTTAGGGTATAAAAAACTGCGCATTTTGATAAAAGAATGCTTTAAAAATTCTTTATAGTTTCGTTTCAATACATGAATAATTAAAATATCCCTAGAATATGTTGATGTGTGTATAAATAAAAAGACGTACAATATAATTAATAAGCAGTACTTTGAGCATACAGTACTCATGCAACAGCTTCTTACGTACATACATTCCGACCGCTGCATCGGACTCCGGTAGCTGGTCTCAACTAACGTCTGAAATAAAACTACTACGAGAAAACGTAGATAATCTTAAATATCACCCCAAAACGCTCACTAAACACCTAACACTGTGTAACCAACGCCTTGAAGTGTTGTCAAGTGGCCAGCTGAGCCTGCGTAGAAGCCAAAACTCAAGCGCTTGAGGAAAAACGAAAAAAGGAGCGAACAAGTACAGCCACACGCCCAAGATAACTTGAAAAACCAAGTCTAAATATTAGGCATAAGAGAAACTGCCCACGAAAACCACGGTCACATCATTCTTACAGGGGCAGTAAAAATTGGCATAAATCTCGAAGACTCCGATCTAGCATACGTCACTAAAGCTGGGCAACAACACAGCGACAACAATGAGAACACCATTAGTGCCCCCGTGGAAAAACACCCACGTCCGCTGGTAGGCTGGTGATAAGTTCCTGCGTCGCAATAAACGGAACGAATTTCTACGCGCAGGGAAAACTAGATACAACCTTTCTAGTGTTGATCTAGACATATCCGATACTAGCTGGACTGTATACTTCAACAAGCGACTGACAAAAGAAAACCGGCAATTATTTCGAGCAGCAAAGCCACGTACCAAGGAGTGCGGCTACAAGTATTGCTGGATCAAAAATGGAACTGTCAATATTAGCATAAGCAAGAAGGAAACCTCGCTATTATCCCATAATTAATCCATATTCTATACAAATAAAAAAAATTAAGTATCTGTTTGTAATGTCAAAATAACAACTTTTTACTAAATGCATTAGAAAGTATAACACCGGTACTTATAACAAAAAGCAATTTTTAACATTTTTGTCTGTCTGTCTGTTTGTTCCGGCTAATCTCCGATACGGCTGGACCAATTTTGATGGGACTTTTACAAGCTGATAGCTGATGCTACGGCGGAATACTTAAGCTATTAATTTCAGAAAAATAATTAGGGTTCCACGCAAAAAAATTAAGACCCATGAAATTATGAACAAAAAGTCGGATTTGAAAAATTCTTTTTGTAATTGGTAGCCCAATTCTCGAGCATAGTTATAAGCTATTTAACATCACGCTACGACCCTTAGGAGCCGAGCAAAAAGAAAAAAAATCAGAAATAACACTAAGCGAAAACGAAGTAAAAGCAACGCGACGGTTGGCAACGGGTCGGGGGACGAGGGAGTTTTCTTAAAGTAAAAAATTAAAGTCTCGTGGTCTGTGTATAAGACTGAGAAAAACAAGTTGCGAGATCAAATCCCGCGACGAAGATATTGTTTTACTTTCAATTTAGAATGTATTCCAAAACCATTTCTTGTATTATTGTAAAGAACTATAGACGGATTACCTTCAAATATAAACTTTCTAAAATGATAATATTTTCGCATAGCTTGTAATAAGTGGGTAGTTGAAAAATAAATATTCGTATCTATACTAATATTATAAAGAGGAAGAGTTTGTTTGTTTGGTTGAACGCGCTAATCTCAGAAACTACTAGTTCGAATTGAAAAATTATTTTAATGTTGCATAGCTCATTTATCGAGAAAGGCTATAGGCTATATAACATCATGCTACGACCAATAGGAGCGGAGCATCAATGAAAAATGTTGCAAAAACGGGGAAAATTTATTCCTTTTGAGAGCTTCCGTTGCGTGCGCTGCGTAAACGGTTAAAGTTACGCAAAAATCACGTATGACGGGATTGTTTCTCTTAATAAGTTCTAACAAAAAATTTGCAACAGCATATGTCTATCTAGTAAGGTTGGCTCACTATAACTTTTTTAATGGTAATCAAATTTGTTATAAAATAATGAATTATTTGCGAAAGTGTTTTCATAAACATAGTATTAATCCTTATCCAAATAAATAGTTTCATAATGAAGGTTGATTAAGTACGTGTAAATTCCTTTTTAAATTATTCAATTCGAACCTTTCGTTTAGAAATTACGACGGGTATAAAAATGCCTAAAGTAAGAAAAATACGCTGTCTGTTAGCTACCTACACATTTTATTTTTTATTGACTGTTTGAACGCGCTAATCTCTGTCACTACCAGTCGGATTTGAAAAATTCTTTTTGCATTATAAAGTCCAATTCTTGAGGAAGGCTAACAAGCGAAGCGCAAGGGTATGTAACATTACACTAGGACCCTTAGAAGCCGATCAAAAATAAAAAAAAAAGGAAGAACGAGCGCTAAGCGAAAACGGAGTAACAGCGCGGGCAGGCGATGCGATGCGACGGGGTGGGTCGGGGGAACAAGAAATTTTACGCGGACGAAGTCGCGGGCGGAAGCTAGTTCATTATAAAACTGGTATTCAAATGCTACTAATGGTATGCAGTGACTACGTGCAAACATATTTTATCTTGCCTAAATTGCAAAAACAATGTCTCTTTACAATTTTTTATTTTGTATTTTATAGGTAGTTTTTTATTAGCATGTCTCAATGGAGTGATTATTTAAAATACAAAATAATCTATTTGCACGAGGAGAAGGTTGGTTGCTTGTGCTGTGCAAGAATAAACTTTATGAAAGTATACTATATGGTTAAAATTCTTTAGAATATTGCGTCTAGCATTACAACTAAGATCAAATTTCAATGCGGCGTATAAGAGTTGAGTTGGTCTTGTGGTCACTGAGGTAGTGCGATGTTCATCGTTATCTACGTTCGAACCAAGTTTAACCTAAATATAGCTTTTTGCTAAAAATATCTACTAGATTAATTAGTAGCGGATTGGCGCACCGTCCCCTGCTATAACTTGCTGTAAGCGGCTACGCATGCCGCCCAACATATTCCAACACAAATCTTTGCCTCTCATGTGCTCCCAAGTCGACGTCACGATCTCAGCCAAGTTGTGTTTGTTTCGCACTTCCGTTGTGTCCCAATTTAAAACCATTTGACCCCATAGATTTTCTATAGGGTTCAAATCAGGACTTTTAGATGGCCAATTAATAACTGTCACACCTTCTTGAGCTGCTAACCAATCCTGCACAATGCCTGCATGGTGGATGGAGCAGTTATCGTGCATGAAATAAATATATGATGTTGAATAGGCAATTCGACAGCCTCACCGCAGTGACACCGATGCGGAGCAACACAACGTGCACCCAAGCGGAGACACGTAGCGAGCCGAAACGAAGAGTCATCCATCATGTGATAGGCACTATACCGGTACCTCAAAATCGACCAGTGAGGAAGATACAATTTTCCTGGTTAATTTATCGGTACCGTGGACCGAAGAGAGGAAGGCTGGTAAACTTATACTTGAAATTTTGCGGACGCCGAGACCACCCAGGCGAATGGGAAGTGTGGCTTGCTGCCGCGCTCGGTCGTCCAGGGCCACATTTAGAATAGAAGTTAGTATGTTTCCAATAATTTGGTCTACTTTTTCTAAAAGTTGTGGATATTTCTATAGATGGAAGGAGCGAAGGCTATACGTAAATTTTGGTCCAAAGCAGCAGTATCGAATTAGTGTGAAGGCCGAATGGATGTTAATTTTGAAAAGTCTTTCCAAGACGTCGTGAAAATTTTGAATTTTTTTCTCAACAAACGTTGGAAAGGTTTCGTCAAAAATTGGGGAACCCAGGAGGTGAAGAGAGTTTCTTTCCGTAATTTTGATATTTGGTGCTATTGTTTTTTACTATGGTAGTCTGCCTGTCAGTGGTTTGGGGAAGGTAAATTTAACATTTTGAAAGGTTAAGGCCGATGGAACTAAATTTTTCTTTTATAAAAGCTAAATCTTTTAAGGCTGTGTCTACATCATCTCCTAGGGTTCCGTAATCCAAATACCATACGTTGAATTTAGAATTTAGTGGTCGAATAATTGGATTAATTGCCAAACTAAAAATGACTGGCCCAAGAGGGTCACCCTGTTGACATCCAACGGCTGATTTCAAAAGGTTGTCTTTATAAAGTAATTTAGAGGGGTGCCTGTAACATTGATATAGGGAACTGTAAATTTTGGGTATTTCTTTTTGGACTTCTGGCAACAAGGTGTCCCTGTTTACGGAATTGAAGGCGTTTTTAATGTCAACCTTAAGGATGACCTCACCTTTATCGCTATTGAGGTAATCTTAATATTATAGAAATCTTGATGTGTTTTTGTCAAGTCGTAAAACCGTGCGAAGCAGGGGTGGGTCACTAGATAAATTATTAAAAGTCTTCTCATCACAGAAGAAAACGAATTGATACTCTCAAATCAGAACGGCTTATTTATTAATGTGGACCTGATTTTAGGAGAGCCGTCCATACCGCCATGAAGTTCGGTATTTGCGCATTGAAGGTACTAGGAACACTGAACTAAACAAGAGGCCGGTCATCTCTTCCAGATACATCCCACAGCATACGATGGAACCTTATTTCTAGTTATTAGGTGACTAGGTATTAGGTGTCAAATCCTAGAGGAGCCGCACTCAATGTATAAACTGCAATATACTTGAATACTCAGCACCATGCAGATGAAGCAACGGGACTATATTGCTTTTCTCAAACATGCTTGAAAATTCGAGCATTATTTTGACAAACTTCTTCGAGATAAATCGAAAATACTGTACTGGTCAAATACATGCGAGCAGCGGCTGGCAATGTTAGTACGAAAATCATATCTGTCGCGTTTAGCGGCCGGTAATGTTAGTATAAAAATCCATAACTGCCGTGTTTTGCGGCCGAATAAATTACTATGATCTATCGTGTAATTTAAAAATGGAACGAACTTTTTACTTCGAAACATGGCAACCAAGGAGGTAACTTATTTAAATTTCGATTACGCTTGCAAATAGAGCAGTTTAAAGTAAAAAAAACAAATGAACATAATTAGCGCGTGAATAATTATCGTTGTTTGTGATTGATTCTGGAATTTTTATAAGTTTTTTCCGTATTAAGTACGTTACTACATTAAGTTTATTGCTATAGAAATCAACAAGCTGCTAACTGGCAACGTCGCATTCGCCACGTGCTCATTTAGAAATCTACCTACAGGCTTTTTGGATGTTGGCGCACTAGGATAACAGAACTAACCTAGGCATCTGTGACTATAACAAAACGTATGTAATATAGTATTTCTATATATTTCTATTATATGAGGAGCTCGTGGCTAAGTAATAACAGCCGCATGGGTCGATCCATCAGGTTAAGCTACGCTTGCCGGGGTTGGTTCGTGGATGGGTGACCATCTTTACATACCGAGACTCCTCCGTGCCTCGGAAAGCACGTTAAGCCGTTGGTTCCGGCTGTCATTCGTGGATCTTTGACAGTCGTTACGGGTCGTCAGAAGCCCGAAAGTCTGACAACCAGTCTTACCAAGGGGTATCGTATTACCCAGTAACTGGGTTGTGGAGGTCAGATAGGCAGTCGCTCCATGTAAAATACTGGTATTCAGCTGCATCCGGTTAGACTGGAAGCCGACCCCAATATAGTTGGGAAAAGGCTAGGCAGATGATGATGATATATTTCTATTATATATATTCATAATATGCTCTAGGGTTACGACCGATACAATTACAGACTGGCCTAGCTGGAATGTCCCGATTTTATAACCAGATTTCATAATCTGTATTAAAAAGCTAAAATCTCATACAATTTTTAATTGTTTGTTTATTACCTCTCCACAAACATTCAGATCAGATCTTCTGATAATGATTTATGATTCAATAATTTCTCAAACTCAAATTACAGAATCCCTTAATATAACTCTTTGTCAAGACTTGAATTCGTCAACCAGTTACGCAAATTAAACATGCGATGAAATGGCACCATGCAAGATACAAAATAGCTCTAGCCCACCAGGATTCCATGAACACTAAGAAGTAAGTTGTTTACGTCTGAAGTTGGCTCCAATATCATTTTCAATGAATGAGGAAATGTGAGACGTATACCTCTTTCACTCTTATTATAGTGCGCCCTTCAACTATAAAAGAGTTGTGGTAACTACTGCTGCAGCTGGTAAAACTGAACCACTCGGCAACTCTAGAGGGAGAGTAGTATAAGAGCCGACACCTACTTTACTGTCCTATGACTATCGGAAACTAGTAAGACACATACGAGTCAATTTCTGAAGTTTTAGAAATCATAATGATTAGAACCCATGCGTAGGCACTTGCTAAGACTACCTTATTTCATCGTTCATACAACAGGAAAACCAACAAAGACTGTACCACTGCTAATTGCTGGAATTGGGTTGGGGTAGTCAAGAACGCTTGCTTATACAAGATGTAACAAATAACGCACAACCTCTTAAGAAGTCATTGTACTCATCATTATGAACAACTTTTACTATGGGACCAAACCTGAAATCGCGAACAAAAAGTTCTGTTCCCTACATTTATGTTCGCATAACTCGTCAAACTGTAGAGAACAGCTGATTTTTTTTTCGCGATTTCAGGTTGGGTTCCATAGTAAAAGTTGTTCATAATGATGAGTACAATGACCCCATAAGAGGTTGTGCGTTGTTTAAGTTACACCTTGTATATATTTTAGCTATTAGTCATAATCTCGTAACATAACAAAGCAATGGCAAGTATTGTTATTCTACTTTAGTTTCATTATTTTTATCACTATTATTAAGTAGATGGAAATTGATGTTTGTACGGTTAGTAAAAGGCAACACTAACTGTTTTAAAAATATTTATTCATTATAATTTTTTGTACATTTGTAGTAAAATACCACCAATAAATATTTACGTGAATTATTCACTCTTTATCTACCAATCGCAAACGCTTATATTATATGAATACAGAGTTAAAATATAAATTACTTAGCATTTGTCATCAGCAAAAGTCGCTTGTGCATAGGTTAGTTACATAAGCCAGCATTATGATCAAATCATTTTTACCTTGAAGTCAGAAGAATGAACAAAAATACACTCTAAATATGGCAGACAGTTATATCCCTATGACGCCTAAAATTTTCCGTCACTTAATCTGTATTATCTACATAATATCTGTTCGGAGTCCCCTGAATACCACATAATTTTGTACTATTTTTTTTTTAAATATTTTACGAATCTCGGAACACACAAACATCCTTCTTCCACAGGAACTTTGCTATGACTAAAGTGAACAAAATGCTCTCATGCTCATGGTGACTCGTGGACGCTTTATCCTGTTCTCTCTTCAGACAGTTATATATTGCTTATTCGGTCTGCCTGTACTAGGGGTTACCGTAGCTGGGCTGGAATCAGTTGGCTGGCGTTTTCTCTACTTAATTCACGGTTAGGTTACTATGCCGCCGCGAATAACTTTAACAATACAGCTAGCTGCCATGAGCCGGTTATTTACCTTTATGCATCAATGTGGACTAACATTGTATTTAATAACTTTTACTTTCGTGTGTGTTACAAATATTTTGACTCACCTTCAGCGATAAGAAACTCGAAGTCCGGGTTGATTTCAGTTGGCTTAATTTGCTGAGCCGCTTTCTTCACCAAGTCCAAAACTTCTTCAACTGCTTCCTCTACCATGAGACTCTTACGGTTCAGCTCTACGCACGCATTGCTGAAAAATAATACGGTGTGATAAGTTTTTGAGTATAATTAACAATCGTCTTCAAATGCGTTCGGAAGAAATTTACTTTAAACCGCCTGTTGGATAATTATTTATATAACGCATTACATCAATCCTATTGATGTAGAAATCAGCATCTAAGGGTTATCGCTCTAAAGCTATCGCTTATATCGGAGAATAACCCCTAGTTCCCAAATTAGTGGAAAATAAAACTTTTCTGATGTCAAAACAAGTATTGATCTGAGTTCCGTACCCGAGGGGTTCAATTCAGTTCAATATTTCTGCAGCCAAAGTACTAGCGTAGCAGAATAAGTTGAAGATGTACGAAAAGGATGTTTTTTTTTTAACAGAAAGCGATGAAAAATCTACATGAGAGGCAAAATATTGAAATATTTTCGAATGTAAAAATAATAATTACAATTAAACCGTGAGGAGTTTTCCTTCTAATAGGCACATGAATTCTGTAATATACATAAATGCAATGCATAACTTCTATTGAACATACAATCAACTGTATACTTAAATTTAAATAAATTTTCTACAGCTAGATGATAATTGCATGTCAGTTTCCATGTATAAAAAACCCAAGCCGCAAACGTTTTGTAACTCAAACGTGTAATTGACTATTATTTTTCTCTAAGTAAGTATGATTTTTTTAGTTTAAGGACAATTTACAAGGAAATTCGATTCAGTGTATTCTCCAAATACGAATCCAGACCTGCTGTGCTTGGAACCTGTTTTAATAGATTTTGAGAATTATTTTATTTTTTATTTTATTCCACTTCAGTAGGCCAATATTATTCTCTTAATTAAAAACGTTCAAAATCTAGTCCCAATCTCACCTAACGACCATCAAAGGTCAAAAATGTAAGCAAATTATAAGTATTTTTGACAGATTGAGACTGATATTAAAATGCAAACGATCTTTAAAATACGAGAATTGCCCGTCTGTAACTCTAGTTTATGTTTCATTTCAAGGTGTAGATGTTCTTGTTTGTGAATATGCAGTTAAGGCGAAATTGTATCGTTCGTAATTACGTAAAAATGAAATTAACGAGGAAGATGATTTCAAAAACGTAGACAAATGGAAAACATCTTTAGCGTGATCTTAATAGAATTTCAGATTTAAGTATTGAAATAATAAAAACAAATCACTCAATTTGTAAGTTGCACTACAAATTTTCCGACTCATTTGTTTATATTTTCATCAAATATTTTTGGAAATACGCCTATTAAAGTAATGACCTTAATGTTTCTAACTTTATATTTATACTAGCTTACGTACGTGGCTTCACCCGCGTGGAGTTCGGAAATTATCCCATAGGAACGAACTACCGGGATAAAAAATATCCTATGTCCTAATCCAGGTCATGCATGGTCTGTCTGTCTATGAGCCCAATTTCATCCAAATCCGTTTAGCCGTTTTAGCGTGAAAGCGTAACAAGCAAACTCACTTTTGTATTTATAATATGATATTATTAGGCTAGAATGCCTACTTACAAACAAAATTATAGTAAGTACACAAACGTAATTCACAAATCAAATTACGTTTTTAAATCTAACCCAGTCTAGATTATTTGTCCAACACTAAAATAAATATAGATAAATAAAACAGACTGGTGTTCAGAGTTCATTCAGTACAGTTATTGTCCAATAAAACATTCATTACATTTTTGATAGCGCGGGCAAATTATGTTGCTACTCAACGACACCAGCGGTGGGTTTAGCGTAACGGATATTGTTCGCATAAAAGTCATATCTTTTTTTTTTGCTGAGACACAAAATATTGCGGCTCGGCTTTTAAGGCTGGTTGGCTCATTCATACACAGGGATTGGTTTTACGCACCCTGACGCAGCATATAAAAACACTGGCGCCACTTTCGCGTTCGCGCTTCAATAACCCAATGGCTGTTGATGTCAGTGTGTAGTGCACTTAGATGTTGGGAATATTAACAGGATTTTTGTTTGAAATTTCAATAACATTATCTACAATACTTTTATCCACAAGAGCAAGAAACTGCATTCTTCTTATCTTGCTTTGGACAGTGATTGAACATGAGCTGGACAGTGCCTCATAATTAATGTTGCAAATTGCAATGTTATTATTTTTTTTTTAAACTGTCACTTGAACTAAATACATAACATTTAATTGATAAAAATACGGGTGCTACGTTTTCCTTCTATTAAATACAGTTTATGAAAATATTGTACCAGGATCTTTGGCCAAAAACAAGATTTATTCAACTTTGAATTTTCTCACGGTACCAGGGAAACATAAATCACATGCACATAGGAATTCGATTCAACTGAAATCAAATCTGCATTATATGATGATAGTACCGTAACTATAGATATCTTGTGCACTATCTGAATGCTGCTAAAGATAATCAGGCAACAACACGTGAAACAAAACCACAACAAACAACCACACGTCTTGATCTAATCACTACTGCACTGTAAGTTCAGTTTGCAAAACATTTTTATATAATTTTCTAGATTACTTACCGACATCCTGTTTCGACGTTTTCAATAAATTCTTCTACTGACCACGGCGTTTCTTCTGTAAAATAAAAAGAATTAAAATAATTTTTATCCTGATTAGGAACTCGTTAAATATATCCTCATAATATAGCTTCAATGTTACCCTAGAAAGAAACCACCACACAATTTTGTATAATTTAAAAACCCGACAATTCAAAGTTCAGCTATTATTCTGAATACCCCAGCAGATGTATTGCAAATTGCTTGCTAATCCAGCCTTAAACCTAATTTAAGACTAATGACTTAAAGTTCGTTTTTTTTTTAGTTTAACATGGATTTATTGAATTTAGTACAACTTATTACTGTTAAAACTATATAATGAACTTACCAGGTAAAGTTATTAAAGTAACGTCTTGCATTCCACTCAACATATATATTATACGGTTAGTGTATATATCGTGAACCCTAGTTACTAGGACATCAAAGCTCTTGATAGCTGCATTGGCGCGATCTATGAATTCCCGCCAGTCGTCACTGGTCCAACCCACAAACCGGAGGCCGGGAAGTAAAAGAGACGACAAGCGTACAACTTGAGGGAGAAAAAGTGGGCGAACCTCGAGTTTCACACGCCGTACTGTGCGAAGGTAGTCCTCCAGGAGGAACTGAAAAATAAAGGTATGACAACATGACATCCATTCATAAATATTTTAAACGAAAATAAGCCGAAGTTTTGATTACTAAACCGTTAATTTGAGTAAACCACTCAACTGGGCTGAACTATATAAAGTATTTCCAACTCACTTGTAAAGAATCATTGACGAGTGTAAAGTAATTTTTTTTAGCATACAGCGAGTGGCACACAATGGGTAAGTCGACACCCATCTTGACGAGGCAATCGGATTCTCTGATTAGGAGTCGTACTGTGTGGTCGAGGTTTATGACGACGCAGCCACTGTCATCAATCCTCAGTAGCGTGTTGTTCAGGCTGTCATCCACATCCCACAACTGAAAGAATAAAACTTAAAATAAACATAATTAACTAAAGTTGTCTAGTTAAATACAATAACAGATACGTCTGCCTATCTCTTTAAAATCCACAGACGTAATTATTTATACAAAATATAGTTACATTGCGAGAAATTTATTTAAAGCACAAAGCTTCGTAATTACGCCTACAACGCAGCTACGGCGTAGCATTGTCACGGCTACGCTTACTACGTACTCGTAGCAGACCCTACGCATCTGAGTAGAACATTATAGAACAAGTTCATACTTTTACCATGCGGACGACGTGATCCGAATGGTAAAAGCTCTAGTTACCGGAAAACATAATATGAACTTACTGTCGATAAAAATAATAAATTACCCTACAAAATACGAAGTAATTAATTAATAATAATAATCCTTTGCTTCGTTTTTTTTCATTTAAGTCATTTTCATTTATCAATTACTTTTTTTTATAAAAATAGAAAAAAAAATGTAAACATATAAAAAAATGTAGCCCACCGGTATCGAAAACAGGGTCCAAGCTACCTGTAGGGCTCTTGAGAGAGGAACCTCCTAACGATACGCGCCGTGTCCAGAAGTACCGCTTGCTGGATCAAGCCCTTGATCCAGCTGCCTAACGAGAGCCTCTTCAGGCTCAGGCAGTCGAGGCTCTTGGCTATTATGCAATTGGCCGTCATCGTCACGATTATGTATCCACATCCCACATGTCGACAACCTCGCGAGCCAGGTCAAGATACTTAATCCTTTGCTTCATTTTTTTATTATTTTGTACTAGCCATTATTGTCCCACTGCTGGCCAAAGGCCTCTTTCCACCTCTCTCTGTCCAAAACTGCCATTGACTAATCTTGATTAAAGGAGTCCAGCTCATCCCGCCATCTCCGACTGGACCTGCCGCGATGTCGTTTGCCATTAAGCAGGACCCCCTGGGTCGTAAGTAGGGAATCCATTTCCGCAAACGCGGGATCCCGCAATTTTAGGATTCCACACCTTTTTTGCGGGAACTGAAATGTGGGATTACTCATGCGGGATCCTGCACGTTTGCGGGATTGAAAAAAAAATGAGCTGAGACGACGTTCTGATTATTTTTAAGACCCAGCATAGCCTCATTATTAAGTGATTTAACAACTTTCCCATGTAAGTCGTGCGTGACTTTTCTATAGCATTTGTATGGAAAATACTTTAGTTTTCAGTTTTTAACTTACAGCTAAAAAAATGTATTTTAATTTTATGTTGTGTGAATCCTGTTTCGGAACGGAACGGAACGTAATCAATGTCTGTTCAAATACTCGATGACTAGGGATTCTCCCACGGCACGGGGGTATTTACCTTTGCGCGTGGTTAATTCTGCCGCTAGCTATCTAAGCAACAAGATAAGAACAAAGCTCAAAGATGAAACGTTTCTTTATAATTTCTTCGAAAGTATTATTAGAAAAAATAAGCTGATTTTTATGCCTCTAAAACGGGTCTCCCTTGTTTCATCGAAAATAAATTGCCAAATTATCACTTCTCAAACAATTTTCCGCATAATTTCATTTGCCAAATTATTACTTAGCAAAAAATCTCTTCACAAATAATTTTAACGCAAACCTAATGTTTGGCAAGTGAACGTTTATACAATAACTGGTTTACCAACTAGTACTTTTACCAATTTATATGTAGTCAAATATTTCAGTTGGAATAACACATTTTACGCAAAATAAAGCCAAATATTTAGTATCGTCATTACTTATGTACGAGTATATCGTTTTTTTTTCTATATCATCTAGTCGTTTCTGGCACTCGCCGAACGCTACCGCTGATCACATCATGATGTGGTCTGGCCAGATCATTAAATACTCAACGTTTGACGATATGAACAGTTAAACGCACGACTACTTCACGATGTGGCCAAACATTAGTGATCGTATCGTAAAGTAGTTAGATTACCCACCGGTAGATGCGTTGATGTCGCTGTTT
Organism: Fissipunctia ypsillon; assembly: GCA_947568875.1. Taxonomy (NCBI): domain Eukaryota; kingdom Metazoa; phylum Arthropoda; class Insecta; order Lepidoptera; family Noctuidae; genus Fissipunctia; species Fissipunctia ypsillon. Next base: position 31,300,892 of record OX387643.1, read on the forward strand.
TCGTTGTGCATCTACATATTCCTACTCGAATAATTCCTATTTTAGGGTCCTAAAAATACTAAATAGCCAAGTAACTGCGATCAACTTGGATGTAGCGGTCGCCGGCCGCTGCCGCGGCACCGCTCGCTTCGCTCGCTCGGCTCGTGCGTAGGAGGTCACAGTTTTAACCTAACCTAACCTAACCATTTTTTTTAAAATAATTAACCTTGTCTAACTAGTTCGGTCCTCGATAGCTTGCTAAAAATATTTTTTCTTTTCCATATTTTTTTTCTATAATTATAATCTAGTCGTTTCTGGCACTCGCCGGCCGCTACCGCGGCACCGCTCGCTTCGTTCGCTCCGCTCGTGCGTAGGAAGTCACAGTTTTAACCTAACATAACCATTTTTTTAATAATTAACCTTGTCTAACTAGTTCGGTTCTCGGTAGCTTGCTAAAAATAATCTTTTTTTTTTCCATATTTTTTTTAATATAATTATTATCTAGTTGTATCTGGCACTCGCCAGCCGCTACCGCGGCACCGCTCGCTTCATTCGCTCGGCTCGTGCGTAGGAGGTCACAGTTTTAACGTAACCTAACCTAACTATTTTTTTAAATAATTAACCTCGTCTAACTAGTTCGGTTCTTGATAGCCAGCTAAAAATAATTTCTTTTTTTATATATTTTTTTCTATATAATCTAGTCGTTTCTGGCACTCGCCGGCCCCGCCGGCACCGCTCGCTTCGCTCGCTCGGCTCGTGCGTAGGAGGTCACAGTCTTAACCTAACCTAACCTAACCATTTCTTAAAATAATTAACCTTAATTTTTTAATTATATAATTCCCAAAAAATCTTATTTTTGCCTTTATATTTTTTGTCATAACAAATCACTTGACCAAACGTTTATTGTCTAAAGATTGTTTGCTGCAATAAATCATTTGATTAAAGACAAAATGCCTGAATGACATTATCCTTGGTAATATTCTGCCAAGTAAAAATTTGACCAAATGAAAATGTGCGTACTAAAGTCATTCCAAATATTGCATTGGTACAATGCTTGGGGAGTGAAATTTTGGCAAAATCTTTTCGGCGAAACGGCAGGATCCGCTCAAACAAATAAATATGTTCAATTGTCAATACAAATCTAAAATATGAAAGGTTTACGTCCGAGAATCACGAACTCTAGAATCAGAGACACAAAGAGACCTTCCTGTAAGTCCACTGTGCCAGTTGCTAACGGCCGGCGGCCGTACGTTTTTATGCCACTGGTAGCTTCCAGATTGTATGTGGAGACATTTTGCATATTTCACAATCGACAGCGTGTCATGTAGTGAAGAGAGTTACTCGTGCATTGGCCTTGCTAATGCATGATGTCATTAAGTTTCCAGTTTTAAGAAAAACAAAGAATGACTTCGAAAACTTTAAGAGCACCTGGACTGAAAGATATTGTAGGGGCAATCGATTGTACTCAAGAAGTTTTTTAAGGTAATTTTATCAGAATGTAAAATAAAATTTAAGTAATATTTATAGATGTTAAAGTAAAACAATCTAAATCCCACGTTTGCCTTCTAATGAAAGAAAATGTAGTAACTGAGTGTTACCAGGAAGAAGGAAACAACTATTAAGCGTTGATTCTTACTCAAGCATTTACTCAAGTAAGTAACGTACATTACTCGACTATAGAAAAAGATTTTATAATGAAGATCTATCCTCAAGTAATGACTTCACTAAGAAATTACTTAGCAGCATAATTGCTTGTTTATAAATACGAGAGTATTAGCACGCACCAATCATCTCCAAAACTAATTCTGTTGCAACATCTCTTCTTTTTGATGCTTCCCTGCACTGGCACGGATATAAATAGTGCGGATTCCACTACAAAACTACAATTTATACAATTTTGCGTCAGCATTGCTTCTGGATAGTTATGTCGTACTAGTACTTCGGGATGACATCGTTCAAGTTAGCGATAACTTGAACGACGTTGTGGGACAAATGGCATTCGCTTCGGAGCGATTATATTTCTATAATCGCTATCGCTTCAACGATAACCTATTCGTTGACATTATGATCACGTGACATTTCGATAGCTTATTTCAACCCCATACATTTTTGACTTTTGAGCGATTGTAAATAGAAGTATAGAATCGCTCCGAAGCGAATGTCTTCTGGTCCGTCCGTCCCATAGTGTGACCAGTGTGACATACGTAATTTTATCACCGCATTTTCTGTCTATTCTATATCTATAAACATACATATTATTATTAATCAAATCATATTATTTATTCATTTATTTAACTGTGCTTTGGTGTGTTGTGCTATTTCTTTTTTCATGCACTAAATAAATGATTAATTTTATCTATCTATATTTTCTTTTTCTTCTGATTTTGATGCGGTTCTAACCATCATTTAGAGAATTTATTCTGGAAGATTTATAGTGAATAGTAACGAAATAAACACACAAACAGTGTGTTTAAAAATAAATCTTACATATATAAAGAAATCCCGATGTTTTGTCAAGTCAAAAGACCGTGAAAAGAAGGCGGGTTGCTAGTATTTTCTAAGAGAAGAATTCGATTATAAACAAACACTGGGAAAAGTTGTATGGTAAGTCGTCTGGTGGAACCAAAAGTACACGTCACGTAAACCATCAATTTATTATGACGTCACCAATATTTATATTTTATTCTATTGCCTGACAGATTTTCTATGAAAGTAAGCAAAATGACGACGGATATTGATTTCAAAACTTTGATCTGCTGCACATAGTTTCATTACATGATTTTATATAATATTAGGAAGTTATTAGGGATTAGCTTAAGTACAATAAAGGTACTGTTTTTTTGCAAGAAAATGTTAATTAGCCTGAAATCGAAACCTCCTTTTTCCATCAAACGCACAATCCATATTGTTAACGATAGGTCTTACTTTTTGATTGCCATTCAAAGCGTATAACTATGCGCATCGTGTTATTTTTCATCTTGAGCATTTATAAGGAGTTAATTTAATACGTTGCTTGTTAATAAAAAATGGACAAAAGTGTAACTATATTTACTCGTTGGCTGTTATGTTTTCCTAGTAAGTCGCCTCGTACTGGTCAACCACCTGTTGGATTTTGCGTTTAAGTCGGGTTAGCTAGTTCTACTATTAATTACTACTACTAGCTTGCCCGCGTCTTCGTCCGCGTGAAATTTCTTGTTTTAACATATTTATTTTTAGGTTATCCTATAGATTCCGACATTCACGCGGGTTACGCCGTTGGCAAAAGCTAGTAATGAGTAAATGATGACAATTTGTTAACCTTTAAGACGTGGAGAATAAAATTGATTTGTCATACCGTGGTCATATTATTTTTTTTCGGATCTCAAGAGATTTGATAGCGTATATGAGAAAATAATAATATTATGCTGCATTGCCCTAATAATTATTATACATATTATTGTTCATCATTAAAAGAACGGTGGTCCTATGCATAGGCATGGGCAATGAATGCTTAGGCATCGCAGAAGGCGTAAGATTTTCTCAATAAACCCTGAAGTATTAGGATATCAGAAAGCAAAGAAAATGTACTGTCAGCCTGAACCGAGTCCAGTCATCGCCCTCTATAGGGGTGGGTCAACCAACCCATGTTGTCGAAAACTGGAAAACGTATCGTTAAACTGTGTGTGCTGCTGGGGAACTTGTTGCGCCACTTTCTCTTCCCAGCTACTAGGAAGTGATGAAGGGCGGGCGTTTTGGGGGACTGTCTTATATGTAATATTGACGTTCAAAAAGTGCTGATTCTCAGCCTAGTTTGAATAAATGATTTTATGAGCGTGAAGAAAGAGGGACCTGTTTGCGCACACGCTAAAATATCTCCTAGGTACATACTTAGCTAATCTCAATTGAGATTGGCTGCGGTAACCGAGATTTGGTCGGGATTTGTGATAAAATAAATTCTTAAAGATCTCACATTCTGGTTCATCCACACAGCTTTCATGGTCTCCTCGTAGTTGTGAATGAGAGAGCGGGTGTTAGAGTACTTCCTCATCATGTCGGCTGAAGCCGGCAGGGCCCGGAGCACTGGGTGAGCGCACACATTCTCGACTGTCTCCGTCATGTTGTGCATCAGGCAACGGGACCATTTTATACGACCTGAAGGACATAAATGAATTATCATAATTATAGCAAGACCAGACTCAGCTATAAACCAAAGTCCAACCACCATGCACTCACACACACACACACACATACAAAAATACACATAAAATACATCACATACACACAAAACACAACAAATACCCTCCCACAAACACGTACACACACCATTCAAGAGCATGCAGGCAACACATTCCTTTCATTTTAAGTTATTTTAATTTTATTGCATAAATTGTTAATATTACAAAAACGGGTGCAGACTCCTGTAACACAGGTACCACCTAGCTCAGGACTCAGGGTTTCAAATTATAATGTGATATACCTTTTTTATCTTAGTAAACTATTTATTATTTCCTTTATTGCAATAAATACATATAAACTATACTTTTAAATATTAGATTATAAAGATTATAAAAAAAAAACATTTAAAAATATAAAAAATAGTAGCCCACCGGATCGGGAACAGGGTCCAAGCTACCGGCGGTCAGGGCTCAAGGAACCTCCTAACAATGCGAGCCGTGTCTAGTAGTACCGCTTTCTGGATCAAGCCCTTAATCCAGCTGCCTAACGAGAGCCTCCTTAGGTGTTTGTCGATGCTCTTGGCAATTAAGCCATTGGCTGATACGACTATCGGCACAATGATCGCTGAGTCCACATCCCACATGTCGACAACCTCGCGAGCTAAGTCAAGATACTTGTTTTATTATTATTATTTTGTTTATTTATTTTCATATTTATTAAATACATTTTTAAATATTTTAATAAAAAAACATTTTAAAATGTTAAAAATAGTGATCCACCGGTAGCGGGAGCAGGGTCCAAGCTACCAGTGGTTAGGGCTGCAGTCCTGCAGAGATAGGAACCTCGTCACAATGCGAGCCATATCGAGGAGTATTGCCTTATGAATCAGGCCCTTAATCCAACCGTCTAACCAGAGCCTTCAGAGATGTTAGTCAAGGCTTTCGGCCATCAGGCCATTGGCCGTTACGACAATCGGCACAATGACATCCGAGCTCACATTCCACACGTCAACAACAACCTCGTGTGCTAAGTCAAGATATTTTATTTGTATCTCTTTCTCAGCTTTCACGAGGTCCTCGTCATGTGGAATGGTAACATCGACAATCATTGCGCGGCACGCTAATCGATCTATCACCACTTTAGCAAGCTTATTGGCGACAATTGTCCTGTCAGTAATGATAGACCGATCCCAGTACCTACAACGTGACATGGTCATTTTCTAGACCTGGGTCGGGCACATACTTGTAATACTGTACCTTAGTCCACAAGTTTATATTTCAAAGCAAGTTGCTGGTTAACCTGCCCCTGGCCACTTGGTTATGCCTGTGCAAGTACTCGCCGTTAGCCAGACGAGAACAACCAGAAATAATATGTCTGACGGACTCACTCGGACGGTGCCCGACATACGTCAACCGTCCCATCCTTCATAATATGTCTCCGGTTGTTATTCGTCAAGTTAGTTAATATAATTATTTATTATGACATACGGTGCCGAAACGTGGACACTAACAGTCGGGCTGGTCCATAAAATCAAGATCGCTCAGTGCGCTTATGGAGCGGGCTGTGCTCGGAGTTTGTTTGAAGGATAAAAACAGAAATAAAATCTATACTTACATACATACAAATAAATTAAATTGAAGTGTCTGTTTGTAATGTCAAAATAACAGCTTTTACAAATGCATATGAACTTAAATACGGTATTTATAACAAAAAACATTTTTTTAAATGTTTGCCTGTCTGTTTGGTCCGTCTAATCTCCGAAACGGCTAGACTGATTTTGACGGGAATTTCATTGGCAGGTAGCTGATCTTATAAGTAGTAACTTACGCTACTTTTATTTTAGAAAAAGAATTAGGGTCCACGCGGGCGAAGCCACATGCAGCAGCTAGTTATCTCATAAAATTAGAAATATAATGATTTAAATTTAAATTATGCAGAGTAAGCAAACTGAAGTGGCAGTGGGCTGGCCATGTTTGTCGAAGGAACGATGGTCGGTGGAGCAGACGAGTCCTGGAGTGGAGACCGCGTATCGGCAAGCGTAGTGTGGGACGCCCCCCATCTAGATGGAATGGACCGACGACCTTAAGAAGATTTACTTACGTATTTTCTGAATATTTCAAGTAGCTACATATTACGGTTAAAATGATACAACCCATCACAGACTAACGGGCGTACGGACAGACGGTTTAACCCTTTGTTTAGGGAACCTAAAAAGTAAACATTATTTATACGAAACGTGCTTTCAATACAGCTACAACAAGCCAACAGCCCAAGTTCAATGCTAAAAGTTCAACAGCCAATTGATTTTCCGATCAATGTCGCCGCACCTACGATGGACACTGTCGCCCTAGTATCGAATACGAACATAGTGACGTCAGACAAACTCAACCACCACCCCATATTTGAATGACGTCATCAGCAACGTTAACGGACAAGTAAGGGATGGAACTTATTACAGCATGCCATCTCTTTCTATACTGGTTAAAATATGATAAGAGAGTGACTGTGAGGTAACTAGCTTACTAACTTTAAAGCGCTACAATGTTTTACTTGATTGCTTGGATATTGCGGCGTGTCGTAGGCATTATTCATACTAAAAAAACATTTATTCCTAACTAGCTATGCCCCGTGACTTCGTTCGCGTGGAAATCGTAAGATACACAATATACTAAAATACTCCCTCGTCCCACGACCCCCCGCCGCGTAGCATCGCCCGACCGCGCTATTAGGTACTTCGTTTTCGCTCTTTCTTCGTTTTCGCTTCGTTTTCGTTCTTTCTGACTTTTTTTTCTTTTTGCTCGGCTCCTATAGGTCATAGCGTGATGTTAAATAGCCTATAACCATCCTCAAGAATTAAGAAGCTACCAAATGTAAAAAAAATTGTTATCCGACTTTATTCACAATTTCAAGGCTTTTAATTTTTTTGCCCGGAACTCTAATTCTTTTTCTAAAATTAAAGTAGCCTAACTCCTTGTAATATCAGCTATCTGCCAGTGAAAGTACCGTCAACATCGGTCCAGCCATTTCGGAGATTAGCCGGAACAAACAGACACACAGGCAGACAGTTGTTTTTTTTTTTTTTTTATAAGTACCGTATACTTTCGTATGCATTTAGTAAAAAGCTGTTATTTTGACATTACAAACAGACACTTCAATTTTATAAATGTCTTTATTTATTTAACCCCGTCTAATCAATCCCGTTTTATTTAGAATGGCGTTTGATTGCGATACAACTGTTGTGGAATCTGCGTCCCTGGTAGACGTAATTCGATTTAATTTTTTTTTTAAATATTGTTTACCCGCTACTGGGGAATAGTTCCGGGGCAGCGGCGGATCTTCTCGTTGCCTCTTGAACATTTTGGTTATCTTATCCACTTCCTTCTCGCAATATCTCAGCACTCTGTCGTACTTTTCACTCAGTTTCGTTATCATGATCTTTTGGCTCACCTAGAAATGAAAAAATATTAAATTAAAGTCGTCTTTGACTATATTCATTGTCCATCCTACAGTTAAAGAACCACCTTATCAGTAGGACAGCTTTACTGCGCCATAATATTATAATGATACACATCCTGTAGCCGTAAGTCTACCCGTATACAGACAGGCTTGGTAGTAATTTGTAACCTACTTAGAAAAAAATGATTAAGTACACACATATCGCTATAAAACCAGAAAAAAATAATATTTCGGTCGAAAAGCTCACAAAACTCAGGGAAAAATCTAAAAAAAAAACTCCCTTCCTAATAACAATTATATCGCGAATTTATCACTTAGAATTGTTGTTATATTTATCATTGTCATTAAACGCGAAACTTTAGTATTGCTACAACGAATTCACGGAAAAGCGGAATTCCCATTAATCAGTTCTTCAAACTTCCTAAGTTAGTATAATCCTGAAATATTAAGATTTCATGAAATAGTCATTCAATAGAATTACTTGGTCATAGAGAATTGTACTGATTAATGATTTTAATGATTATAATTCTGTAAACACATATTTGTTATGGTCGGGAATCATATTTTAATCAAAATACAACCTAATACTGACCTGCAAATAGCAAAAAACGTAAGAAAATTTACAGGTCAGAATTTGGTTTTATTTTGATTAAAATATGATTCACGACCGTAAAAAGTATGTATTTACAGATTTATAAAAGTTATTAATACAACTCTTTAAGACCAAGTAATTCTATTAGAATAGAATAGTTCTTTATTTACACAGAAAGTAGGTACAAGTTACAGATGTTAAAATGAAAAATGATCCATATACTAACTACCTTAACTAAGGCATGCAAACAGGTTAAACTATAAAGAATCACTCGTCGGTTGGTGCTTCATTTCCACTGAAAGCGTCTAACGGGCCTCTGCGAGTTGTTGTTCCAAAGGTCCGGGACCCTAGGGTCCCGAGAAATATAAAAAAAAAAACGCTCAAAATATATTATTAACACATTGAATTAAATCAATACAAGTTTATCATGTCAAGATGAAATTCATTAAATAATTTGAAATAGGCAATACAATACAAATGTTAAGTTTAGCAAAATGGGATTACAAATTCGTCAAGTTCGAGGTCAATACAGATAAATTAAAAATATAAATGATTTAATACAAGTCAGGGATACAGAGGTGTCATATTATCAATTTAAATTCTTATCCGTCAAAAAATCAGCAATTGAGTAATAACATTTATTAATTAATAGATCTGTCAATTTCTTTTTGAAGAGTGGAAATGTCTCATTTTTTATTACATCGGGTATTTTGTTAAATATGATGGGACCCATACAAAAATTGAATGACTATTTTATGAAATCTTGGCAATTAGGATTATATAAACTTTTGGAGTTGTATTACTGATTTTGATGATTATAATTCTGTAAATGCATATTTGTTACGGTCGCGAATGATACTTTAATCAACATACACTTAATACTGACTTGCAAATTGCAAAAAACATAAGAAAGTTTGAATTCGCGGGCTACCTGGCGCTTCCCCCTTAAGAAAACTGACAGCTAGGGTACAGATAGTAAGAAGGAAGGCAGTCCAATTAAAAACCAGGCCAATTGCAATTATTGTGCAGGTACAAAAAATATTTTTTATTTGTTGTCATCTCAGATATCACACAATAAATGATAGTTTGCATTTATTGGCGTTCCTTTAGATATTTGCACTTTGATTTTTAACAAATAAACTATAGAAAATGTAATTCTTGACAGTCCTTCATCGTCAATTACAAGACATTCTTAACCCTCAATAATTGCTAAATATTACTAGTTAGATATATATAAACGCACCTTCTCAAATCTAGTTAAGAACTTTATTCCTTGAGGTGTCTCCCAAACAGTAGAAAAATTCTCTTCTATAGTGTTTCCTATAGACTCTCTCAGAGCATTCGTCTTATCTTCAAAAATGTTGTAATCTTTGTCAAATTCATTATTTCTGTAATCCAAGTAGTCATATTGGCAGGTCGTCACCGCTTTCTTTGCTGCTTCAAACGTATGCATAGCTTCTTCTAGGTCTAAAATAAATCATAATCATTTATTTTCTTCAAGTATTTTTACTGAAAAAGAATGGCTGGAAAATAAAATCGAAATCCCTACCACCTGCCTCGATAAGTTTCTAATTAAGTAAAGTAAAATTAAATAACATGTTTTTTAGGTATTTGGTACCAGACTATACCATATAATTCAGTCGAGCCGATTTTCTTCTTAACCTCTATGCCTTCAGCGTAAGGTTTCAAATTGGTTTAAACAATCCTCTCAGAACAATGTTTTCCTGGTACAGGTGCCGATTTTTGCCGATGCGGGTGTTTGTTGCGTCCAGTCTTGTTGTACACATGTGTGCTTCTTCGCACAGCTTTTAGAATTTAACCAAATATCCACATTTCTTTATTATATTATTATTAGTTTTTTTTAAAGTCTGATACTAATATATATATATTTTTTTTGTAAAATGTGGATATATTTGACTTGTTAAAAATATAAAAAACTTAAAATATATTTTTCCACTAACTAACGAACTAACTAACTATACAAATAAATATACAAAACAAAAGGAAACTTAGACGTCGAAGTACTCGTCCGCATCGCTGTCATCCGGAAACGTGCCCAGAAGACTGGCAGCATTGCCACGTTGAATGGCAATGCTAATTCTTTGGCCAAAGAACGAGCCAGCCCTCTGGGCACGTGAAGTGTCGACCAGTCGGCGAGAAATTCCCTTAAAAAGGAGACGCAGACTTATTATTAGTAGTTATTATACACATAAACCTTCCGGAATAAATTCTCCAAATTATGGTAAAAACCGCATCAAAATCCTTTACATGATTTGGAAAAACGACTAGTGAAGGACACAGACAGACTCGAAAAGCGACTTTGTTTTAAGTACTATTTTAAGTTTAAGATTTAAAATTAAACTACCTACTTAAAATAGTCAAAAGTATCGTTCATTTTTATGAAAACACTAAACTGCAAGCAATCATTTAAAATCGAATAGTTTATGTCTGCATGCAAATAATACTTTCCAGTGTTGTCTGTTAGTACCTATCTGCCCTTTCCCCATGTTTCAAAAAAGTACTTACCTAAACATATTCTTTTCGCTTTAAAAAAGCAAATTATCAAGCAAAACTGTTATTACTAAAAATATCCAGCCAAGTGCATGTCGGATCACGCACAATGAAGGGTTCTGCAGTTCGGATTGATTTATTCCAAAAACACGCTTAACATTGTAGTTGAAAAACATATCCCATATATCGATACACGTCACGGTCAATTCTCCAACTGCAAATGTAAGGTTGTAATCGCCAAAAAATGTTTTATTTTTTTATATGATAAAACTACATATTATTGATTTTCGGACTTTTACCTTTACTTGTGCTGTAAGACCTTGCTTCTTGCAAATTTCATGATTCTAGGTCAACGGGAAGTACCCGGTTTTGATTTATTTGCGAGTATCAAAATATGTCGCATTAGTTGCCGAATTTTTTATTGCGTTAACTTAGAAGCTTGATATTTTCAGAGCTTAATTATGAGCTATTTGCTATTAATTTCAACTTCATGCCTCAACGCGTTCCTCAGAAAAAGGGTCTTGACAGACTGACAGACAGACAGAAGGATAACGAAGTGATCCTATAAGGGTTCCGTTTTTCCTTTTGAAGTACGGAACCCTAAAAAACGGTCAAGTGCGAGTCGGACTCGCACACGAAGGGTTCCGTACCACCGTATAATATTTAATACTACATATTTAAAAAAACACTAAGCGAAGAATATTTTTTCATCTTAAATTTTAACAATCGCAAAGATAACGTTGTATTTCATAATGATACTGTGATTATAAAGTTGTTTTTGCAGCCGCAGAAAATCGTTCATATTTTAACAAAACTACCTCATTTTAGTATTTGTTGATGAAATGCAGTACATGGTACATGATATACAGAAGTTTCAAATTCCTAACTTGTTTAGTTGTTGCGATAGAGCTCGTACAAAAATGGTCTAAAATTGACAACTTTTGCGGCCCTATTTCTTCATTTCTGAAGATAAAAATAATAAAAATTATAATTGTACTCCACTCGATGAGTTCTAGACAATGACACCCCACATGATAGGAAAAAAAAATTTTTTTTTTCAAAATAAAAAGTTATTGTATGGGGGGGGGAACCCCTTTAATTTTGAACTTTATTTTATTTTTATTATTTTTTGTTATAGCGGCAATAGAAATACACAATCTGTGAAAGTTTCCAACTGTCTACCTGTTACGGTTCATGAGATACATCCCGCTGACAGACAGACAGACGGACGGACGGACGGACAGCGGAGGTTTAGTTAGGCGGGTCCCGTTTGGCATCTTTCGGGTACGGAACCCTAAAAAAGCTTTGTAAAAAGACACATCATAGTAAAAATTAACTGTGACTGTCTTGGTAGTGCTCTAAGATTTCCCTATGTGTAAATAAGTACGGAAATTTTCAAGAGTGCGATTTTCCAACCCATCCCATAGTAAAAATTAACTGTGACTGTCTTGGTAGTGCTCTAAGATTTCCCTATGTGTAAATAAGTACGGAAATTTTCAAGAGTGCGATTTTCCAACCCATCCCCGCGTGCCTATGACCGGTGTTAGTTGGGGTGGGGCCAGTTCTGTGTGAATGAATAAGACTAAGTTAGGACTAAGCTTCCGTTTGAATGTTGAGTAGGTCTGATTGCTGGTACGGTAAGGTTTAGTATCGTCACTGGATGCTGACAATCTCTTCATATGCTATGTTTCCCTAGTACCGTGTCTTTGCTTGGAACTCTTTGGTTGCCGGTCAACCCCAGCTGAAGAAAGGACTTTAACAGCCTGTAACGGTGCAGGTACGCACAGTAACTGTCAAACCGTCAAACCTAGTTAGTATAGAAGAATATTTTCCATGTAATATTAATCTGTTTTACCTGCTGCATGGAAATAAAGGGTGTATCATCATGTAAGAGTGCACTTTTTTCATTTTAAAATAAAAACAAGTATTTTATGACAGAGTTGTGATATTTTTATTGTATTGTAAAGAAGACATGTTCCGATTAAGTATGGAATAAAATATCCGGCAAATGACCCCCACGGCTCCGATGACAGGCCATTACTCTTTTCATGACATTTTCCATGACTTTTACACAGAGATGTAGCTGTATCTCACCGATGACGTGTTGGATTTCCGATTTGAGCTCAGGAATTGTTTCGGGTTTATTCGCATAAACCCGAGATTTCACAAAACCCCAAAGAAAAAAATCGCACGGCGTTAAATCGCACGATTTTGGTGGCCAGTTGACATCAGAATTTCGTGAGATAATGTGTTCTGGAAATCGTTGCTGCAATAAGTCGATTGTTTCATGCGCGGTGTGGCAGGTTGCGCCGTCCTGCTGAAACCACATGACACTCTCGTTTACAGCAGCAATGTTTTCAAGAGACCGACCGGTCCGTTGACGGAAAGGATTCTTATTATCCATAATCGACCCAGTTTCTTCAAATTTTTTGACCACTCTTCGAATGGTTGACACATTAGGTGCACTTTCTCGGCTGAAAATTTGACGAAGTTTGCGAGCGGTTTCAGCGTAACTTTCCCCATTTTTGTAATGAGTTTTCACAATTATAACGCGTTGTTCTTTCGAAAAGCGCTCCATTTTTAATAATCGGAATAAACAGAGGTGACAGCTGTCAAATTTCAGAGTTGCCACTTGCATGAAAAAAAAAATATTCCAATTTTAAAAAGTGCACTCTTACTGAGACACCCTTTATTTATCAGATCAGACTCAGACCAGAAATTATTTTCCATGCATCTGCTGCTAAGTGCATAGAAAATATTTGTCCAATAAAGTTTCTGTGCGTTTTTCCGTAGTTCAATAAAAACACCGCGATATTTTATCAAATTTGAATATTTTTTGAGTTTTGAATCGGAATCTGTTTAAATGTTTGGAGTCGAGCAAAAAGAAAAAGTCAGAAAGAACACCAAGCGAAAACGAAGTAATAGCGCGGGCTGGCGAAGCGATGCGACGCGTTGGGTCAGGGTCCGAAATTTCACGTGGACGGAGTCGCGGGCAGCAGCTAATCGTTAAATAAAATTGTAAAACAATCTGACACCAATTCTGACACTATAAAATGAAAATATTTGAATATTTGAAATGACTTTCATGCTAGCTTTACCACACGTTACGATTTACTTGCAAAAATTTAGTCTTGTGCAAGACGTGTGTTGGAAGATTATTGTGCCAATTTCTAAACTTGTGATTTTCAATAATTATCGAATCTGAACTTGTGCGCGTTTGCGCAAGTTTACTTGAGCGTTTGTGATGTCATGTGACATTCAGGTTTCAGTAGTATCTAGCCGCCTGATTGTACGCACATCTTAAGGCCAGTTTCGCGCCAAAATATCGAGTGAGATGCATGGAAGTGAACCAACTATTTGGCAAAAAAAAACAAAGACTCATCACAATAGAGATTAAAAATCAGCTGCATAATTATAATAACTAGGCAGGTAGTTATGCCAGTCAAAGAGCGCAATTTCAATTCGTTTAATAAGTTGAAATTAATGCTTTACACCATATAGTTCCACACCACAGAGCTGTAAAAAATCAGATACAATGCAAGATGTAAACTATAAGTATTTCATGATAAGCCTTGCGCTGGTATCTTCATGTATTCGTTGTCTAAATTTTGACCCGAGATGTTGCAACTTACCTTCTCCCAACAGGAGTCCCTCCATCCTCTTCTCAAACAGATTATTGTAGTCATCCATCAAATCGAACATAGCTATGATCTTATTCAACCTTTTGCAAAATGTGTCGAATTTCCCGAAGACGTAATTCTCTGAGAAACTGAACTGTTCCGTATTTGGAAGAAACGGTTGGTTTTTCACAAATAAATATGTTTCTCTGTACGTTCTATTCAGGTTGATGCAGTGGATTAACTTATCCCGTACTAAGGCCCGCTCCTGTGACCATATCGTTTCCTTAAATCGACACGTTATGTACTGCTTGCAAGTTTCTATCATTTGATTGGTTATCTGTAACATAAGAGATGAAACGTGATAACGGTATTTACAACATAAGTCAGTCTCTCGCAGTCCACATCTGTAACTCGACCTGTCCCAAGTCTTTACTGCAACAAAAAACACCTACCTTCACCATGAGCGAGGATATCCTCTCCGAAGTATTGTAAAACTGCGACACGCTATGTATCAGCCGGACCGTCTGCAGCAGACTCAGGATGGAGTCCTTGATCTTCACAGGGTCGTCCAGGTACAGTGAATGGCAGCACTTCTCCATCGCCTGGATAAACTTGGCATTGTCTTTAGCTTCATTGTAGCAGAAGGTAATCTTGTGGTCGGTGTCGCGCCAGAGCTTTATCACTTTGGAATTTGCAATTTGTAGGCAGCTTAGTGTGAGTTGTACTTCGTTGTCCTGTGGAAATAATAACAGCTGTATTTATAATTTACATTGATATAAATTACTAGCTTTCAGCACAGTTAGGCGAACCCTAGGCAGCCGGGCAAGCTGCCCTTCCAATTCCTGCAATTCCTTGCAGATTGGCTTTTTTATACGTTTGCACGGAATTTGCTAAGACCTGAACAAAACCTGTGAAATATATGAAATAAAACTAAAAAAGGTAAGCGCACTAACAAACATTCAGAAGGATGTTGCGTTTTATACACAGAGAAAAAAATAGTCAACATAGCCACAATAAAAGCTTTGTGGGAAATTTCCTGTCGCAGTAACTAAATATTTTGCCACCATCACAGAAATAACTTATACGCATTAGCAACTTTTTTATTGTTCTACGTTATTGACCTAGGAATAATTTAACCCGTGAATTTAACCTTTGTTTCTACAAAAAAGGTTTATATGTTTGGCTACGCTGACAATGGAACGTTGTAGATGTATTTAAGTTTAAATTGTTATTGCATTTAGGTGTAAATTGTTGTTATCTGAACAAAATAACTATAACTGTAGTGTTTATATACCTTTTGTCAAATAAACAACGCAATTATTTAGCAATAACAAAGCTGTCACGATGTCAATTTATTTATTTATTTATAAATAACCAACTTATATTTACAGTTTGCACCACACATACAATTATCGGTCCAGACTAGTACACATACAATCATAAAATTAGGTTAAATTACATAAAACTACTCAAAATTTGAAATTAAATGAAAATGAATGAAATTAAACAAAATAAGATAAAATTAGATAAGATTAGATACAGTAAAAATTAGATTACATTAAAAATTAGACAACATTAGATAAAATTAGACAAAATTAAATATAAAATGGAATAAAAAGCAAAATACCATTAAATTTATTTATTACTGGGAGTGGCAATGGACTCCAGATATCGAGTAGCAGTGTTCAGGAAACTCAGTTCAGTACTCGGAAAGACATCATACCAGGCATGCCTTTTAAGTTCTGTCGCTTACATATTTGCCGCCAATTTTGAATTTAGAACTGTACAATATTCAAATTTGTTGGAATTTAGAGTAACAAAACAATTGAACGGATTAATACAATTGTTTAGTCACGGCGTTGTTTTGAATCTATCAGGTTACGTACGAAAATGAATCTCACTAAGGAAAATGTCCGTGCAATAATTTTCTATAACTTCCGAAGAGGCCTAACACGGCTTCAGTGTTTCAAAGAGCTAACATCTGTGTTCCATGATGAAGTCCCATGTCTGCGGACTATCGAACGCTGGTGATTCCAGCGTGGACATACCAGTCTTAGTAACAAATCTCGTGAAGGACGTCCAAAATCCGCCTTCACTGAAGATAACATCATTGCTATGAGACAACTAATTCTTGAAGATCGTCATGTAACATATCGGCAGATAGAGGCGTTATTAGGCATCTCAGAGACAACTATTCAAAAGATCTTGCATGAGGCGCTTGGTGTGAGAAAGCTAGTTTCCCGTTGGATCCCGCATTTGCTTTCTGGCTATCATAAGGCGGCCCGCGTCAGTTGGTGTAAGAAAACTCTTCAAAGGTTCAACCGAGGAGAATCAAATCACGTCTACGACATCATCAGTGGTGATAATTCTTGGATCCATGCTTACGTTCCAGATTCCAAACAACAATCCACAATCTGGGTCTTCCAATACGAACCCAAGCCGACTAAAGTTGTTCGCTCTCGAAGCACTTCAAAGAAGATGGCTACGTTCGTGGCGAAAACCGGTCATGTTGCGACGATTGCACTTGAAGATCGTAGAACGGTTAATGCTGAGTGGTTTACAATAATTTGTTTACTACAAGTCATCGCCGAACTTCGGAAATCTAACCCAAAGCGACGCATTGTCCTACACCATGACAACGCAAGCTCACACAGCGCTCGTCAAACGATTGAGTATTTGAAGCAGGAAAACTTAAAAATTCTTGACCATCCTCCATACAGTCCTGACCTAAGTCCTAACGATTTCTTTACATTTCCTAAAATTAAGAAAACTCTTCGTGGTCAAAGGTTCCAGTCCGGTGAAGAAGCAGTAGACGCTTTCAAATCAGCCTTATTGGACACCCGTACTTTGGAGTGGAATAAATCTTTTAATAACTGGTTCGAGCAAATGGAAAAGTACATTAAATTACGTGGTGAATACTTTGAATACTTTGAAAATCAATAAAAAGTACTAAAGGTTCTAGTTGTTTTTTTTTTTCAAACGACAAAACTTAAAAGGCACGCCACGTGTAACAAAATATTGTTAATATGGGTGAGAGCTAGGTACCCCATGCTGTTGTTAAAAATATTGTTGCACCGACAACTTACTATGTGGCAATAAAAACATTATCTTATTCTCTATGCTCGGCTCTTCCCTGTTTAAAGTTTTGTTGTCATCCCCACAGTATTTTTTTCTCAGTGAATCTGTGAGTTATAGGTGTAACATATCAAACCTGCAAATACGAGACAAGCTGCGAGAACTGTGCGCCCCTCTTCTTCCAGTACTCCAGCTCATCTTGAGGGCCGCTGGAGTCCACCTCGCGTCTTAGTTGTTCACTTTCACTTAATATCTGAAAACATTATGATAATAAATACCTTCGTGCATTTATTTATTACGTTGTAAAAGACACATTTTTTGTTGCTACCTTTTACTGTTTTCCACACGAATTTATTCCGGGGTTTCCCGAATAGCTTAATAAAAGTTTTTTTACAAGGCGACGACTTGAGTTTTATGGAACTAAATCACGATACGCACGCGATTTATTTGCAGCTTGTGAGGGTAGATTTGCACTCCTGTGCACGAGCGACGACTGTTACCCTACGGCTACACTGTCGCGATATCGCGAACTACACTTCGCGCGGTCTCTGTTGTACAGCGAGACGTCGAGCGGTGTGCGAGTGAGAGCGCGCGAGCGCGACAGTGTAGCCGTAGGGTTATAATTATAGCAGCGCCGTAAACTTTGACGTGTCTACCTACTCTTAAGCTACGGTTTCCTAGAAGAGCTGTGTCCCGGGTGGTTCCGGAGTCGAACTGGTGTCCTAATTGACATTCGCGCGGTATATTCGCGGGAATAACATGTTTGATTACAAACTAATTTGCGCGAAATTGGTTCGTACGATTGCGGGATCAAACATACCGATACCAAACAGGTGGCACAAAGCGCAGAGACTGTGCTTTTTCATATTTGTTTCGCTGTTGGTTTCTCTATCTAGCTCTGTTTGCACGCATTCACTATCGTCGCGCGAATGTGATCTCATATTCGCTCGATGTCAAAATGTTATGTCCTAATATAAGCGATCCTCGAGGATGGATGGACTCATCGCTTATTCGCGTCAATAAATCACATTTCATAATGGAAGTTTGAAACGCGAAGTTTTTATAATCGGGTTTTTATAATTTACCTTGCTGAGCTAGACAGAGAATCCAACAGCAAAACACTAAGACTTTCGTGCGAATGTTATTTATGATTGCGCAACCGTACGAACTAAGTTCACGCGAATTAGTAACCAAACATTGTATCGCGCGACTACATCGCGCGAATGTCAATTAGAACACCAGTTTGACTCCGGTACGTGAAAATAACAGTTTTTTACTAAATACATACGAAAGTTTATACGGTACTTATAACAAAAAACAATTAATAAAAATTTTGTATGTCTGTCTGTCAGTTTGTTTCGGCTAATCTCCGAAACGGCTAGACCAATTTTGATAAGACTTTCACTGGCAGATAGCTGATATTATAAGGAGTAACTTAGATAACTTTTATTTTAGAAAAAGAATTAGGGTTTGGCGCAAAAAAAATAAAACCTATAAAATTGTGAACAAAAAGTCGGATTTGAAAAATTCTTTTTGCATTTGCTAGCCCAATTCTCGAGGATGGTTATAGGCTATTTAACATTACACTATGGCCCTTAGGAGCTGAGTAAAAAGAAAAAGTCAGTAAGAACGCTAAGCGAAAACGAAGTAACAGCGCGGGCGGGCGTTGCAACGCGACGGGATAAATAAATAAATCATTTATTTTGGATCAAAAATGTTTTACATTGTTGGATGAGGGAGTTTTATTAAAATGTGGCTGTTATTTTACTACATTGTGTATCTAACCACTTCTACGCGAATGAAGTCGTGGGGCACAGCTAGTTAATCTTAAAGAAGAATGCTAATGTCCTTCCCCAGAGTTGAAGCTATCTCTATTCCATCAAAATTGGTTCAGCTGTTTAGTCGTGAAGACATGCGCATAGACTTTCGCCTATCGCAAGATTTTGTCATATTTTCATATATTATAACCATAATTATGAAACCAAGCAAAAATCCACAAGTTTGTAATCATCTTTTGTATCAAAATTATAGATGGTCCAAACCTATTCTATTTCAAGAACACCACGTAACCCCCACTGACCTCCATAACTTTCTTGATCCACTCGTTGACGCGTTCCTCTAGCATGGTAATGGTTGTGGGATTCTTGGCCATGTCCTTCAGTTGGTTGTGGTCCTGTAGCTCCGCCATGTGGGCCTGGCCATCATCGAATAGATTCACTTGGTTGCACACATCTTCACATACTGGGGAAAGAGGGAGCAAAGCTTGAATGTGGGTGCTAGAAAGTTACCTACCAGTAATGCCAGTGTCTACTATACAAGATAATATGCTCAAGCTGGAAAAACCAGATACTGTAACCTATCTTTAGCCATTTTCAAGTCTTGCTCAAGTAAACTCAAGGATTATTAAAATTAGAAGAAAAAAGTATTGTTTTTTTGCACATGCACATTATCTTTTAAAATAGAAAAGTTGATTTTATTCTTCGATTTTTTATGAATGGTATGGATATGAAAAGTGACTTAGAGTTGCAACCAACCTTTCAGGGCACTGCAAAATGACCTTAACCCGGGTAGAAGTTGATTCTTCACGATAGGGAACCTCGTGTCGTCTTCCTCGCCGTCACTGCTGGGATGTGCTAGGGCATTCATGTACACATGTTCCATCACTCGTTCTATTGCCGTCACCAGTCCAACTTGCTGAGCATTCAGGACTCCACAGAATCTGCACAAAAAATCATAAGATAGGAAATGTTCATCTTTACACTGGACCCTACTGATATTTTCCATTGCGTATTTGCCTGGTATCACATAATTAATCCAATTTACTTATTTCTTGTGATTGCTACAGACACTAGCCCCCTTATTAATAAATGCAGAGTGAAATTACAACCAGTATTATCTTCAGATTAACCATATATTTTTCTAGGCTTAAGTTTGGCGTAACTTTATTCAGTGTTTATTAATAAAAGGGGTTAAAGATTAACCATTCAGGAGATTAATCAATGGATTCACCAAGAGAAACAAATGACACTCACAGATCCTTATGGAAACCTTCCTCAGGTAGTTGCTTGCTGACATTAATTCTGAACATGTAAATGCAGACACCTGTAAATCTCACATCCCAGCCATCAGACAGGAACAGCTTCTTCTTCAGGGTTACAATAGGAGGTGGCGGTTTCCCTTGGCCTTTCTTCGTGCCTTCGGGTAGTGGACGATGTTCGATCTCCTCCACATCCTGGTAGTACCAGAGGAGCTTGTTCCTCATGTGCGGTAGGAATAGCTGGTTGATGTCATCCAGCTGCAGGAAAATATGTATTGATACAACATTAACATTTTTCTAGAAAATAATCTAAAACTTTGCCACACACTAAAAATATTTTCCAATTTGTTTTAATTTTGAGTTGCGTTGCAGAGCTTTACAAGAATACTTAGATATTATTGGTCGGAAAATTCAGTTCTTCTTGTAGCTTAACAAAAACAAGTCTTGGTGTTTTTGTAACACCACACCAATTACGTCAAAAAAAGATTTATGGAGAGGAAAAAAAGGCCAATATTGCTTTGGTTTGTACCATATTTCCTTCAAACACATGGTCCATGATGGCGTGCCGCGGGAGGCCTGTGCCATCTATCAGGAGCTGGAAGGTGAACTCCAGCCGGGGGTCCATCTCCCCCCTCCTCGCCTTGCGCTCGCATTCTTCTCTTCTTTTCTGCAAAATTACAAGATCGTCAGCTCCTTGCTCTCACCTGGTGCCCTAATAGTTTTGTTAAAGAACAGAGGCCTATATAGAACAGACCATAAGTATATCCATAACATCTTCCTCCTCTTCTTCCTCACTAGACCCTGGTTTAATACCGTGGACAAACATTTTTCCGAAGTAAGCAACGCGAGTGATGACAATACAACTGTTTGTTTAAAATCCCGCACAATCCAGCAAGTTTAAACTTTCCTATGACCTAAACTGAAACTGGAAACGTTTCATTCCGGTTTTCCGTTCGTCTTAGACCTAGGTGTCATTTTTTACTTTGATTATTTTGTTACGGCCATGTCGGTGTCTCGTTGCGGTCTGTTTCAAACTAGCCTAGGGCACTAGCAGTCACATTGTAATATGCAAATTAATAAACAGATAGATGGGTTTCATTAAGGCAGGGGGTCGTGAAGGGGGATGGCACGGCGCCGCACTTTCCCATAATGCTGCTCAAGACACGCAAATAACTTCTGATTGTTTCATAGACAACAGGCATTAACGAAAAGCGGTTATTAGAAATACATTTTCTTAATTTATAGTTTTTGACAGTTTCACAATGTTTTTTTGCGGTAACGGATCTGATCGCATGATAATAATAATGGCTATTGGGTTGGCAATAAAAATAAGGGTTCTGAATATTAATCCAATTACTAATTGCCGTCAAAGTTTCGTGCAAACGTCTTTGTAATATTTATTAAAGGTAATTCCTCCCAACCTTATTTTAACTAAATAAATTAGACGTATTCTACCATTTTTCAACAAAATAAGCTTACCTTAATTAATTACAATCAGCCCAAAACATATTTCTACCCCAGACGACACACATGATTTATTAAATTCACGCTAATCATGTAAATTTAAAATAAAGTAATGCTGATTAAAACAATTCTGTCTGTCCATTAAAGAGTAACGTACCTTCCAAAGAAGCACAGTGATAGGTCCAAGTGATTGCATTATGCACTTGCTTTTCTCTCACACCAAACCACTTAAATAAGCACTTGCTCTATTCCAGATCTAAACAAGTCACTAGGTTAGTTTATTTCAAGTACTTACAAAGTTGCTTATAACTTTTCCAAGTACTGACATATCCATTTTCCTAGCTTTCTTAATATATCGGTAGCACAAATTAATATATGCTATTACAACGTTTTATTACATGGAATTCAAATGAAAGTGTATGTCGGTACTAAGATACCATAAAGTATTACATCATCATGTTTGCACCACTGATCTTTCCGAACTCCATATATCGATTCTCAAGAAGTAGATTAGGAAAAAGCCGTTGAATGCGTATGGATGAAAAGAGAAGACTAAGCGCAAACCTACGCGTTTTTGTACCATATAATACGTCTATTTGCTCATATTTTTATATCCATATGTCGAACGATAAAAGCCGTCGTGTTACTAGACATAGTGTATGGGACACGAAAGTCGTAACTCAGAAAGTTTGATGTTTACTGGGTGCTTTGAAGACGAGGTTGACACGAGAGGCCGTATTTTTTAGATATGTGTCAACTGCATGTGAATGTTTTGTTACGAAACAGTTTTAGTCTGGTCTGATAAAGATCTAGAAAATAAATAAATATATTTTGTGTCAGCACTGACGTCACAGCAGTTTGTATCGCGGCCGAAAGAAAACTGTTCCTCTGTATTTTCTGTGGCCTGAACTGAAGGTTAGATCTGATTGTACGTTATTAATTGCTTGTATTTTCTCTGGTATAGCCAAGGTACCCAGGCAGGCAGCAATATTGCGGAAAATGACATCTGTTGGTGGTTAGCCAGATATTTTTTCCCAACGAATTTAAATAAATAAATAAAACCGAATCATACTGGAATGGTAGAAACTTATCAGGTAATTGCTGTTGGTTAAAGTTGAAGCTTATGCTTAACTAGCTTCTGCCCGCGACTTTGCTCGCGTGGAAGTCGTAGAGACCACAATATGCTACTATAACAGCCACATTTTTATAAAACTTCCCTGTATACTAGGTACGTTTGTAGTTTTGGTCTCAGCAGCCAAAATATACAGAATCAGGACTGGTGACGCGGGAACAAGAGACTGGAAAGATGGAATGAGAAATGATAAAAAAACAATCCCGTACTTTTGGAGTGAGTGAGTAAGAGGCCGTTATCAGCCAGTTATAAGTGGGTATTGTATTAACGACCGTTGCCTAAAGATTACTTAATACAGTGAGAGAAAAATAGTTATAACTAAATAAAAAGTGTAAACAAGATGACCTATTTTGGCTCAAAAACAATCTCATGCAGTTGGATCTTTTTAAATATATACTCGTACATCTATACAAATAAATAAAATTGAAGTGTCTGTTTATAATGTCAAAATAACAACTTTTTACTAGATGCTTCAGAAAGAACATTGCTTATAACAAAAAAGCAATTTTTAAAATTTTTGTCTGTCTGTTTGTTTGTCCCGGTTAATCTCCAAAACGGCAGGACCGATTTTGACTGGACTTTCACTGGCAGATAGCTGATGTTACGGGGAGTAATTTAGGCTACTAATATTTTTGAAAAATAATTAGGGATTCGCGTAAAAAAATTAAAACCCATTAAATTGTGAACAAAAGTGGGATTTGAAAAATTATTTTAGTATTTGGTAGCCCAATTCTCGAGGATAGTTATATGCTATTTAACATCACGGTACGACTCTTAGGAGCCGAGCAAAAATAAAAAAGTCAGAAAGAACACGAAGCGAAATCTATACTCTATACAAATTACAGTGGATTTCGGGTATAACGACAATGAAGGGACCACTCTATTTTCGTCGTTATATCCGGAAGTCGTTACAGGCAAAGGTAAAGAGATACAGACA
Source organism: Fissipunctia ypsillon (assembly GCA_947568875.1). NCBI lineage: Eukaryota > Metazoa > Arthropoda > Insecta > Lepidoptera > Noctuidae > Fissipunctia > Fissipunctia ypsillon. The sequence continues at coordinate 31,324,850 of OX387643.1, forward strand.
CGTACACATGTGTAGTTTATATTCATTTATTATTGAAAATATTTGCACACATAGTTATTCACCGGTACATTTAAAAAAATGTGTAATATTAGTTTGCTTCAATTTATTTTTTTGTGCTAGTGTACGCTGTAGGGTGTATTCTATTTTCATTACTTCTTCAATATCTATAATATCCTTTCCATCACCAAATAAACAGTATCTTTTAAGCTTTGTTACAACACCTAACACATCCTTAGTTGTAGGAATCTCACCTTCCTTGCAATCTTCTTCTTCCTCCTCATTTTCCTCATCTTGCGTCGTATGTGATGGAACAACAGTTTCAACAATTTCACTATCGGACAAATCGCTAGTAGTGATAAGTTGACTGTCAATATCAACATATGTTGCCCAGTCCGCAACATTTGTTCCGCTTGATGATACTGTAGTCAGTTGTGCCAATGGTATGTCCAATTCATCATCGGAGTCGTCGTCAATTGTTGTGATAGCCGAAGATTTACGGAACCCAGCGTGTAGAAAACACTTTTTGATCGTATCTGGAGTCACCCGAGCCCATGCCGTAGTTACCATTTCAATGGCATCTAAAATATTAACGGAAAACGGGCCTGCCGAGTTTTCAATGTCGTTCATCATTTTCTGTACTAAAATCTTCCTATAATGACTTTTGAGGGTTTTAATTATCCCTTGATCAATCGGTTGAATCACTGATGTAGTGTTTGGTGGTAAAAATGCCAGTTTTATGTTGGTCAAATTCTCTATTTTAGGATGAGCTGGGCAATTGTCAATAAATAAAATGATCTTCTTTTTGTTATTTCTTAACTGGGAGTCCCATTTGCGTAGAACTTTTTCGAAAATCTCTGAAGTCATCCAGGCCTTTTTGTTTGCTTCGTAATCAACTGGCAAAGATTTAACATTTTTGAAACATCTGGGTTTTTTTGCCTTGCCTATGACCAATAATTTTCTTTTTTCCCCTGCCATACTTGATGCAACAAGCACGGTGATTCTATCTTTTGATAATTTTCCACCAACGCACTTTTCCCCTTTAAATTTCAAGGTTTTGTCAGGAGTTAACTTAAAAAACAAACCTGTCTCGTCAGCGTTCCATATTTGGCTATCAGTATAACCTTCAGTCAATTTTGGGAAAACTGTTTTTAGCCAGTTGTCACAGTCACTTTGCGATACACTAGCGGCTTCTCCACAAACTTTGCCTACTACAATATCGTGTCGTTGACGAAATCGGTATATCCAGCTTTCCGAACACTCAAAATCCATTTTTCCAAACAGTCTGCCAAATTGATTAGCCTTTTCTTGCAGCAGACGACCGCTCAAAGGTACGTTTTGGCTTCTTTGGGCTTTGAACCACATTAGAAGGGCATTTTCGATATCTTGATGCGTCGGTTTGCGGTTTTTCTTAATTTTTAAGGATTTGGATTCAAAGCATTCTAATATTTTATCACGGTTTTTCCACATCGTAGATACTGTTGAATGGGAAACTTTGTACTCTTTGCACAAATCAGCATTGTTTTCACCGTTTTTCAATTTTGAAATGATTTCCGCCTTTTCTTTAACAGTGAATGTGCGTCTAGCAGCCATACTTATTCAAAAGTTTACTAAACCCAGTTGCTACTCAGAATATCACTTTGTAACTGAACCATAAAAGCTCCGAAACGTACACGCTTCCCCTACCTACTTAGTTGATATCTATAAACAAAAGGTAAAGGTCTCCACACTTGCTGACCATCTGTGTGCAATGGATGTAAACAAAAGATAAGAAATTTTGTGAAAGAAAAAAATCTTTGTGTCTTTGGCGGCCGACTCCGGTCGCAATATCTGCATGGGATTTCTAGGAATTTGTTACAAATGATTCATTAAAAACAGTCGCTACACCCGAACTCGGCGTTACATCCAAAGTCGCTATAGCCACATGAATTTTGTACTAAAGTATGCTTTAAATTCAAGGGACTTAGATTTAACGTCGCTATAGGTAAATGGTCGCTACAACCAAGGTCGTAATAAATGAAATCCACTGTAATAAAATTAAAGTGTCTGTGTCAAAATAACAACTTTTTACTAAATGCATAAGAAAGTATTGTATATACGGTACTTATAACAAAAAAGCAATTTTTAAAAAAAAAATCTGTCTGTATGTTTTTCCCGGCTAATCTCCGAAACGGCTCGACCGATTTTGACAGGACTTTCACCGGCCGATAGCTGATGTTACGGGGAGTAACTTGGGCTACTAATATTTTAGAAAAATAATTAGGGTTCGGCGTAAAAAAATTAAAACCCATGAAATTGTGAACAAAAAGTCAGATTTTAAAAATTATATTAGCATTTGGTAGCCCATTCTCGAGGATAGTTCTAGGCTATTTATCATCACGGTAAGACCCTTAGGGGCCGAGCAAAGCGAAAACGAAATAATAGCGTGGGCGGGCGATGCAAAGCGACGAGTCGTGGGGCGAGGGAATTTTATTAAAATGTGGCTGTTATTTTAGTAGGGATCATCTAGTTTAAAACTGCACGCCCCTCCACTGCTTTGTGCATACACATTTCAAATGTTTGTACTAAAATTTCAGTGGAGGGGCGTGCAGTTTTAAAATAGTTGACCTCTACATTATTTATCTTACGACTTCCATGCGAACGAAGTCACGGGGCACAGCTAGTTTAACAACAATAAAGACCTTTTTTTTTTTTGTGTGGATGGGAAATCATCAAATGACTTCTCGCGCTCTGGGCGGAGTGGGAGGGCGTGTCAGACTTTTACTGACTAAAACCCACCCGTGTTCCTTCTGTTGCCTGTGCCGGGGCCACGGTAACTCTTTCGAACATCCCGCGACCCTAGCTGGCATCGGCCCTAGCGGACCCCGTCAATAGTGCTAACATCTCTTTGAGGCGCGCGTGGAACACAACGCGCCGTTGACTCGGTCTTGGTCCTTACCGGACGGCGAGCTACCCATTGCTCGCCGTCCGCAAGCCCGCGCCTACGGTGGCCGGGAATCGGCTGCCAATTCCTGACGCCCAGGGCATCTCCTGTGGCGACTAGGGGCGTGAGAGCGCAAAGCTTGCCTCTCCCTCACGCGTCCCGCCTCCTCCTTCGCGAGCATTACTGCTTCGCAGAAGGAGGTAATGGCTTCCCATATACTCTCGCTCCGTACCATGGCCTGGACCAGGGCCGGACGCGAGAGATCGCCGCCGCCGATCGCTTCCGCGAGGACACGGCGGTGCTCCGCCCAAGCCGGGCAGACCTCCACCGTATGCTCCACCGTGTCCTCCGGGCGATCCACACAGTGGTAACACCCAGGCGTTTCTTCCCGCCTTATCCGGAACAGGTGCCTCCCGAAGCACCCGTGTCCGGTGAAAACCTGCGTCAGGCGGAAGGTGAGGACGCCGTGGCGCCTCTCCAGCCACTCCTCAAAGAGGGGATTTATCGCCGCAATTGTGGCGTGCCCAGCGCTGGGTTGCGACAATCGCACTCTCCATGCCGCCATGAGATCCTGCCGGAGCTCTGTCCGCCGTGCCGCGATTTCACCCGGCAACGGAGTTACGTCCTGCCTCCTCGCGCCACTCCCACATACGCGCGAGGAATAAAGACCTTTAAGTTCACTTTTTACGCAGTCGGGTTTTTTGATTTTTTAAGTCTGCATAATCTCGCGTCCCGCGTAACCGCGTAAAGTGGTTTAAAAATCAACGTGAAACGGATTGTAGTTTTTGGTGGCTTACCAGTTTGACTCTAGTGATGTTACTCATAAACGGTCAGGCACTCGATTGTCCCGATTATGTAATTCGAAAAGTCAATTCAAGTTGAAACTAAGGTAGATATTATACAGGGTGACTTGTAATTTGACGTATTCCTTTCGTGATAATGTGACCTATTTGCAACAATTAAGCACCCTATAAAGCTTAAGGCGAAAATTAATGGGATTCTAGAAAATCCAATTTTTATGTATTTTTGAAAATTTCCCAGAATTCGTCACTAAATATCAATTTTCTCTAAACTCTCAATTTGATTGACCTTTTGGTAAATTTGGTTAAAAAAAAATGGAAATTTTCTAAAACATCAAACAGTTAAAAGTAAAAGGAAGAAGTTTGTTAACCATTTTCAAAAATGTACGTACATGAAGTTTGACTCCAATTATCTCAACATTTTACTACAGCATTAAGCGTACAAATCACGGAGGTACAAATTACGGAGACGACATCTTCATTTAATCAGCTATCTAATGGAGTAAAAATATTTTTAAAAAATATTTAGAGGTGCCCATGAAGCACTCGATAATTCAGACAAAGGTAGAATTTGAAGACTGTTGAAATATTAAAAAGTTTGTTAGTTCAAATTAATGAACTGGCTTATGTCATCCCACTACCTTCTTACCACCCTGCAATCCTTCCTGCGTTAGGTATTCAGGTCGTTGCATCCAGGTTGCAAGTCGAGACGCCGCTTTTGAGTGGTTAGTTTTACTGGCAGTCGACGCGCTTATCACTGATCACTTGTCGCTTAGTTCGCGTGTCTTTAAACTAGGTACTGTGCTCGTAACTACAAACTCTTATCAAATGTTTCATCTCTATATTTTTTAAGTTTTGTACCTCGTTAGATGGCTGATGAAATTAATGAAGTTGTTTTCCCCGTAATTTGTACGCTTAATACCACAGTAAAATTTTGAGATGAAATGTCTAATAAACTTCTTCCTATAACTTTTAACTGATTGATGTTTTAGAAATTTGGTTACGGCGAAAGATTTGTTAAAGTATTAGGTACCTAACAGAATAGTAACGAAAGCCATTCAATTTCAGAATTTAAAGAAAAGTGATATTTAGTGACGAATTCTAGGAAATTTTCAAAAATACATAAAAATTGGGTTTTTCGAATCCCTTGAATTTTCACCTAGGCTTTATGAAATACGTCCAATTACAAGTCACCCTGTATGTAGTTGTGATGAAACTTCAACAAATTATATAAGTTCTTATTTGAAAAGGAAACTGAAAAGCAAAAAATAAACATTTTAGTCTTACTAAGTACCTAAATTAATGTAAAAAACATAACATTTTATGTTAAAAAGATTTTCCATATTTTTTCGTTTCTTTCGAATTGCATGAAACTGTTATTTCTGTTTTCCTGTGTGTAATTGAAGGATTATAATGATTTATGGAATCTTCAAGATGGCACAGCATTTACTCCAGAAGGATATTGTCTTAATTATGATCAGTAACATTTCAATGCAATGTGTGAAGACATTGTCCGAGACTATTGCAGATGTGCGGTAACTTGTGAACGCATGGAATTTCGTTTGTTTCAGTCAAACCATCTAGATACGGTTTGAGGAAAGTGCGTATTGATGATGCAAGAAAGTATTGAACAAAACTGTTTATCATTATAAAGATTTGGATACAAGAATATTTATAATTTCTAACACTAGAGCTGCTCTTGCTATTGCAACTGTTTGGTGAGCAGACGTTGATACTGTTGGCTGTTGTGCACATGTAATGTTAAGCGTGGTATTCTTATTTGGACACGGTATCAAGATGGTGCACGGTGGAGTGGCGTACATCTTTTTTAGATGAAATACTATCTACTTCTAAGTTGTCTGACGTTGAAATTGATATATTTACAGTAATAAAAATACTTAGTTACATATCATATTATTATGTGATTTTTGATTCCATGAACTATTCAAAACACCCTTTTGTGCTCCTTTTTTTACTTTTTGTATTTTATGTGCGTGTCCCAAATAAAATATTTTCCTTTCCTTCTGTTTATTTCACTAAATTATGATACCGATACCGATGAGGATATAAAAACCTATCTCTCGATAGTTTAACGTCCCAATAATCTATAAGAGATTATGGAATCTTATCGGCCTGACATATGGACAGATATAAGTATACCATCAATAGCGATCTGTCTTTTACTAAAAATAGGTTATTGAGTTCGGCCGTTAGTGAGTATTTTGGTTATGATCGTATTTCTCAGTATTCCTGTTAGACGATGTTTATTACCTACAAATTATTACTACCACTGTCATCATAAGTAACAAATCAACATGCGTTTCATTAATAGACGCCGCAGTTTTTGGCGGGCCTAATCGCCGAACAAAAAAAAACTAAGTATCTCTTGTCATCTAAATCCAGTGGGTAATACTAATTATTGTAATACGATCGTGAATTTATGCCAGCCTAGTACTTTTCTTAGGTTTCTGCTCAGAACTTATACACTTATGTATCGTGAACAGAATACCGTCTTGTATGCATGCAACGTACTACCGGGATAAAAAGTATCCTATGTGCTAAACCAGGTTATAAACTATCTTTTTGCCAAATTACATACATTTATAATATTAAAAATATCTAATAGTATAATCATGTCGGCCTTTTTTGTGGATGGGGAATCATCAAATGACTTCTCCCGCTCTGGGCGGAGCGGGAGGGCGTGTCAGACTTTTACTGACTAAAACCCACCAGTGTTCCTTCAGTTGCCTGTGCCTGTAATCATGTTGGCCTATCTATAACGTTCCCATTGCTGAAACACAGGCCTCCTCTCTGTTATGGACCTATGACACATTATTAGCGTTGTGTAAATAAAGACAATCCATTACAATAGAACGATTTCTAATTTTTCAGTATGGCTCATCAATCGGCCTAATGTAAATGGATCATAAGAGAAAGCAGGGCGCAATCCGACCCGCGGATGTGAGATGGAAGATGTCACTTATTATTATTATTTTTGTCCTAGGACGCATGCAGCTGGTTTCCTTACGATTATTTTATTTACCGCTTCCAGATCAGTAATTAGGAAATAAGCTTCACATAATAAAGGGCATGGCTACCTGGGCATTCGCAACAACTCGTTAGCTTCGTCTAACAACGCTGTTAGTTTAGCAGCCGACTCTGTGAGTGTTCCAAGCCTTAGCGCAGGTTTTAAGTACTTCCGGTATTACTGTTTGCAGGCTTACAAAAACTACTTTTAAAGTTTGATTTTCTTTACTAAAGTCTACAGTTTGTTTCGACTACTACTACTTGAAACAACCTAGTAGCGCCATCTATCTGAACAAATGGATAGCTTCGTATCTGCATCCATCCGCAAGATAGCGTTACTTTCGTTGTGGGATGAGGTGATTGTGGTGGGAAAGCAAAGGGGAAATCATATATACATGTGCTTTCCATCCCTTTCTGGCCCGCTGTCGTTTGTCTGACTCTAACACCTCCTGCGACTAATTGCACCCTGGTACAAAAGCGTTACAGCGTCAGCATCCGTACGAGGCGTATACCGGATCAGGTTTTAAGGTGATACGAGTATTGCAACGTGTTATTTATCGGATAAGTATAAACGTTTAAAATTGTTACAAATGACGATGACATCACATGGTTGAGTTGTTTATTTGCTTTTTCTGGTCTATTAATTACGAGTAAATGAATGGATAGAACAAAAAGTTTGATTTGCTTGTTATGTTTAATCATTCATGTATTTTAGAAAGAAAAATATAACTTGGCGATACTGATTATTTAAAAACATCTATCATTCTGACGTAGAACTTTGGAGGTGGAGCATAGAATTCCTCGGTATACCTACACAAACACATTTCCATACAAACTTTCATCCCCTATTTTAACCCCTTAAGGTTGGAATTTCCAAAAACGGAAAACACACGGATGTTTACTTCCAAGCAGAAATCAAAATGTTATGTATGTATATTCATACCTCTAACTTTGAAAATAACAGATTTCCATACCAACCTTGACTATTTAACCTTCTTAGGGGTGGAATTTCCAAAAATCCTTAACACCTACACCGTAAAAAGAACTTACACTAATGAGTTCTTAGATTTCGTGATTATTCAGTTAGTGATTATTTAGAAAATATATAGAAGATTATACCATAAAAATGTAGGTCTATGGTATGTAGGTGTAGGTATCAGAATAACAGCTACTTTTTTGGTAATTTGAACACTTTTGAAAATAATAAAAAAGCCACGATCCGTTTCTGTGAAAATTTCAACTGACACTATTACCTGCAGTTAAAAATATACAGCCCTGTGATAGACAGACACACTGGCAAACGGAATAGGCTAAACCTATGCAATATGACTTCATTATACTTAAATCTCGGTATATTGGCACCCTTTGTATACAGGATCCAGAAAACGAGCATTTTTTTTTAAAGTAGGTACCCTTCTACAGATTATAAAATGCATGTGCTCGAAAAGAGCGTTATCCAAGCAGCTAAATTGTGCGGAAAGTGCCACTTTTTCACACTAGTGCTTTTTACTTTTCAGTTTTTTTTTTTTTGACTCCGTTGTCAGTCCGACGCAAAGAGTTTTTATTACTTATTTGAGATTTTTTTTACAAATTAGTGGAGTACAGATTATCATTCATATAAAAGGTACAATAAAACGAATATGCATTGTGGTTGTATGGATAAGTTGTTAACTTTAACATAGGAATTAAAGTAAGAAGCCATTCTGGAAGATTAGATTTGGTAAATATTAATTGGAAATTTTTTATAGTTAAAAATGTACTTGATCCCTAGACACTTTTGATAGGTGTATTTATGATACATACTTACATATGTAATTCTTTTTTACATTTCAAAACTGTCGCTAGGTAACTGATAAGGTGCTTGGTACCGGGGATGAAATCTACTGGTTGCAAAACTACTCACTAATCTAGCTTTTGAATCGTAGTGCTCATCGTTTTAAAGCTTATTTTTGTTTGATATGTAGAGAGAGATCTTTCATTTATGGCGGAGTTCATCGACTTTTAAATGAACTGTTTATATATTTAATCAGTTCATTGCTTAGGAAATTTGACATAAACCAACTGATTAAATACCTAATCGGTGGTTTGAATGTTGGTGGACACAAGCCTTAGATGAGTAGGTAGACCCTTTAACCTAGATCTTCGATCAACCTCCTGCGAGCCCTGCGAATCTAGTATTAATGTCGCTTGCACATTGATCAAAATTACATATTCAGTTTCGTGGTACAGATTTTCTGGCCAGAAACGAATAGCATTCGAGAACATTGTAATACCTATTATATCTTATTTAATAATAGACATTAAGTTAGGTTATAATGCGAGCTGCAAGTAAATTCTTCATAAATAGACAAACAACAAAACGATTGCTCAAAACTAAAACAGATCACCTAGATATAAAAATAAAAAATTGATTAAATTATGATCCGTCATTCCAAGTTACAAAACGTAGAAGAATATGTAACAGAGGTTAAGTAGCAAGTATTTATTCATTCTGCGAGATCTTCTTTTATTATGGTCCCATATATTATAAAAAGGTGCTCAACACTTTAGACAGCTTCCAAAAAATATATTGAAAAAACACGTGGGAAAAATGATAATATTTTTTGAGATCAGTCTGTTTTAGTCTAGGGTTTTTCTTACTTGGCTAGTTCATCAGTGAACAGAATATCGAACAACTTCATGTTATCAATTGACGAGGCAAACGTTAAATTTATATTAATTTGAATTAATTAAAACTATAATCGTCTTTCAACATCCAAACGAAGTAAATTAAGTTTTTGGGAAAATAATGCTAAAGTTTAGTAAAACTTTCAATCTATTATCGCTATTAATTTTATCATTTGGCGATAAAGCAACGATGTATAAACACAAATAGTTAGAGGTCTTCAATCATCTAAATTACAAAATAATTCACTAAAATGGCAACTTCGTGTTACTTGTGGGCACGCTTAACAAAATAATAATTATTATAGTAAATTATTTAGTCGTTCCACAAACACAACACACTAATGCACGACGATTTTTGTGATGTATTATAATATTAAACTATTCTGTTCATCTAAGTATGATTTTCCCTTGTATACAGAAAATAATAAGAAAGACAAAACTAGTTTAGCTTGGCTTACCTATTCTTGGATTTGTTGTAGGCTTATTTTATTAATTTGCACTTTGAGGTGGACATGTTTATTTATGGGCATTTCAACGATTTACTCTATAAAACGTGCAACACATGCCTACAGTTTTAAGTATTGTGAAATCGTCACTTAGAGACGTGCACAACACTAGCATATAATAGAGCCTAATCATTAAAGAACGTGTAAGATACCGTTAGTTGAATTATATAAGTCACAAAATAAACGAAAAATGTCCTATGTTTACAGATACGATGGAAAATATAGAAATATTTATTCCTTATCGTATCTGTGACAATATGATTTTTATCTCAGTCATTACTCCGAGTACCTTATTTGATGATTTGATTTCTATACTACAAGTAGGCCTAAAGGTTGTCTCATAGTTGCCTCACCCTTGAAATGAATGTCACGAGAATGTCAAGGCACACATAAACAAAAAACTTATGGAGCACGGTACGTCACCTGCACAGGATCTTCATCCATGCCCCCGACACTTCACTAAAGTTGTTGAACAACACTAACAAGAGCAACAACACACTAGTTGCCGATTCCCGCGTTCGTCCGGCTCCTTGTAGAGAAAACTTTTTTGACTGAATTGTATGTTCATGTCACATGTCTGTAGCATTCCTCATATAAATGTGTGTGATTTGCATCGAAGGCCGCGGTCGCGTGGTCGTAATCAAAGTTTTTTATTGCTTCGATGTCGACGTTACTCTATTCGATTTTCGTACATACTCATTACTTGTACATGCTAGGTCAGGGAGTATTTTATTGGGTTATTTTCACAAACCTATTTGTTTATTGCTTCTGCAAATCGATTTAGTTTGTATCTATTTCTTCTATGTTTTACTAAAGCCAAATACTTATTATATTTTTATGAGTTTAGCTAAATGATGAGTAAGTATGAGCTCGTTTAACTTCACACACTGATTTCAGAAATCGTTTTCACTTAAAGTTGAGTTTCACAGTACATGTTTCTACTCGCCTCTGATGCTAACGTGTTAGGAATGCCAAAAACAAGTACCTAGGTCTCTTGTATTGTCTAAGTGAACTGAACACTTCACATTATTCCACCGTTTGAAATTTGTTTTTTTTTCAAACCGAATTGATACTTAAATACAATGTTATACTTAATAGTCTGGCTGTCATAATAATTTCTTGCTAACGATCGCAATTCTATTGAAAAAGCAGTAAATTCCTATTTATTGGTATCATGTGAATGTATTTTTATTTAACAAATAGGTAAAGTAAAATCTTTATATTTATAGTAACTCGATTTTGATTGTCAAAATTAATGTAGTACTTGACAGCAGTCAAGTAAATGGTAGGTAAGTATTTCAACATTGTAGTCTACAGCTTTTTCGTAGTTGCGCTACGACGATGATTTTCGTAGCAGCCTTCGAAGAGACGCGTAGCACTTTCGTAGGCCCGCATTCTAGGACAATTCTCAAGCATGAATCTCAAATCTAATATAGAATGATTATAACAGATTTGATGCTAATCGCTCCTCAGTTAAAATGCCAAGAGGTACGGTATCCCGTACTGATCTGATGATGGGATCCTGGAGATATCGAGGGAACTCTTTAAATATTATAGGCACACCTACAGCAATTTGGGTCTTTTTTATAGTAACTTGTGCATTTGTTCTCGGATGGTGAAATGGTGCTTCCATTTGGTGAACAGATGATGAAGACCACAGATGGCCACCAGAACTACTCAATAATAAGTATTTTACGGGTTGCGATTCGATCACTTTAAAATGATTGCTAAACAATATAAGCTCTGCATATGGTGAAGTGGAGCTGATGGTGAAGTACCAGGAGAACTCCTCAACAATTAACGTCCCTGCATGTAAAAGGTGACGAGCAGTTGTCATTACGCTATTGTAACTTAAATAAATTACAAACCGATCCACTAAAAAGTGAAAAACAAACACTTTTTTGCAAAAAAAACAACCGACTTCCAAAAAAAAAACACTACAAAGTGAAAAATAACTTTAATTTCTGAAGTCGGTGGCAAAAACCTAAAATACAGATCCAAAGACAACAACTTCCGAAATTAAAGTTATTTTTCATTTTGGAAGTCAGTGGTTTTTTTTTTTGCAAAAAAGTTTTTTATAATAAAGACCTCATAGTTCATAAAAAAACGCGTGTCATAATCGAACTGTTCTAGCTCCTGCACACCGTAGATGCAGCAAATGCCTGCGTTATTTATGTGTTTGTATATGATGATAGCACATTTGTACCTTGAAATACAAAAAAAAACATATTTTGTACTATTTGTGTAAATTACATTGTTTGTTTTTCAGGAACTTTTCTTACGAGAGCCTCAAGTAGCGCTGACATACTATATTTACAGCCTAGACAAGCCAGCTAATATAATAACGCAAACCTATTCTACCCTAGCGTCGCTTGCAAAACAACATAAAGACAGCAGCAATAATTAAGTTCAAGATCAACAGACATAATCGAGTTTTAATGGCTGCGTTACCATACAAATGTTATTAAATACCTCGGTATTTTCCTCATCGTCGTCAAAATGGTCATACTTCACGAAAGCATACCGGAGTTGGTTCTCAAAGTGCTCTCTGGCTTCAGCTTTTTCAGCAGCACTTACTGCTATTCTCTTCATAACTACTAGTAGATACACTTAAACAACTGCACTTGAATTCTAGCGTATGTGTAGAAAATTTGTAATCATTTTTACTTTCTGTTTATCACTTCTTGATTAATTCAAAGCTTTCTCTCCAAAATTGAACAGCAACTACGTTTTTCAACTATCCATATGGGGGATACTAAAACGGTAAAGGTGTAAAACTATCGACAAAACATTCTATCTAGGTGTTTATGGGGGTGGAGCGGTAGGTAATTACTTTCCATCAAACGTGAATTGGGTATAGACATGCATGCATAGATTTGTTGTTATGTTTGTCGGTTTCGTTGTGTGAGTAGACTGCGATTGGTAATTCAAAATTGCATGTGTGTTGAGCGACTATTTTAAGAAATGTTTGAGTAAAGAGTGTATCAAATATCATTCAATACTGTTTGCTAGGTCAGGTGAAGGATTATATTCATTGGTTGATGAAATCGAAGTCGTCTGGTTAAAGCTCATTAATTCATCATCACATTGTGGCAGACACGTTAATGCCATCCCATATTATACATAGGTATAATGTGTCGTCGTATAAAGCTGCACAAAAATCGCACCTCTTAAAAAGTCTCCTTCAAATTACTTTTAACCATATTTATTCAATGGTAAGAGTATGACTATGGTACACCATTTGAAAGGCAATTTATTCAGCTTTCAGTAAAAGTAGAGGGTTTCTGTTTTTATTTACCAAGACATAAAATAAAACAGGTTAATAGTAAATACAGAAAAATTAGGTTTATTGTAAAATCAAACGATTACAATAATTACAACAGAAAAAAATACAATCAAATTCTTAAAACTTACATGCGGTCCCTCTTGGACCTAATTAATTTTATGACGGATTCTTGAGGAATGTTGCCCCATTCCTCAATGACCGATCTTGGAGGTCTTGAAGAGTGGCAGGGGCAGGATCTAGTGCCAGCACTTGCCGCTTCAACGGGCTCCAAAGTGTTCGATAGGGTTCAGATCTGGACTTCGAGCTGGCTAGTGCATAACAGGGATCCCACCCTCTTGCAAGTAGTCCCTTACAATTAATGCGGTGTAACAGCGGGCGTTGAAACCACTGCCAACAAAACCCGCATAAGTGACCACATGCTCTTCCAGTATCTCTGTTTTGTACCAAGAAGCAGTTAAGGACCCTTGCCCGCGAGCACTTCCAGTCCGGGAAACGCACAGAAGGTTCGTTTTGCCGTCGATTGACATACCACCCCGGAACATGCACGAGCCACCTCCGTAATCCACTGTCTCTTCTATACAGACTTGTGCAAATTGTTCCCCCGCCTCCTGTACTCTCCTACGCCTATCGTTGCAGAAAAGACACACCCTTATCTCATCCAAGATGAGCACACCCCTCCATTGCTCTAGTGTCCAATCAACATGGTCGCGAGCAAATTGCAACCGGTCTCTCTCCTATGCTGTGCAGTCAATTTTAGGCCTACAGCAGCACTGTGGGCAGCAACTTTCTTCTCTCGTAACCTTCTCCTAACCGTGGAGACGCTTAGGAGAAGTTCTGCGTACGGATCGGAGCCGTTGTTGCACTTAACAGCATTGGAGAACCGATTGCGTAAAGATGCTGACACAATAAAACAATCGTCTCTTTCGGATGTGCAGCGTTATCTGCCAGATCCACGTCTTCGAATATAGCCACCAGACTCTTGGAACGAAAAACGGCTTAAATTCATTTGCCGAGCAACATCACACTATCGCATTCCTGATTGCAGTAAAGCAACTACTTGAGCGGCTTCGTCTGCAGTGGTATCCGTTTAACAGGTTATTTTTCCAGCTGTTCACGTGTGTTCAATTCAAAGTTTGGATGGCGAATGACCCATATTTGTTTTTGTTTTTGGGGAATGGCATCTCGCAGTTCAACCTATAGGAGGTTGTCGACTGCTTAACCGGGCTTTCCTGTGGATGCCTCAATAAATTAAGGCCTCCAGCCAGGCATAAAACTAAAAACTAAGCGACTACACGCTAAGAGCACCCCCTGTGGGGTACGGACCTCGGCTTAGGGCGTCGCAGGGAGAGGACAGCAAATGGACATGCTGGATCGGATTAATTTGGGGTGAGTTTAATTCTACGGGCTCAGCTGCGCGGGCTGGCTCGAGCAAGGGTCGGGGTGGGGATGGACGGGGGCGTCGCGGTGGCCCTCGGCGGCGAGGGCGGAAGCACGGCGGTCTCGATTTGAGTTTCCGGATCGTGCTGGTGGCGGGATTATTCTCCTGGTGGAGAGTTTTGGCGTCATCCGGGACGGTTAGTGCGTGCCTAGGACGACGGACGCGACGGGGTATAGCGGGCGGCCGCTGCAATTAGGGGATTCGGGTGTTTTATGGCAGATTCAAAGAAACGCTTGGCGAGGCGTTTCATGAACTGCTGGACGATGGGGACGGGACTTTGAGATCAACGTGAAGAGACTCGTTGCGTACATAATAGGGTGCCCCCGTGACCTTACTGAGAAAACGGTTCTGTACGGTCTGCGTCCTATGGATAAAGTGTGGCTAAGCGTGCGCAAATACAACACAAGCATACGTCATGATTGACCCATATTTGACCGAGATCGGCCGCTTCATACCCTTCTAGGGTGGCGCAATTAGTGGCTGCTATAATGCGTATTTAACAACAGTTTTCTTCAACGACTCGTGTAAAGGTCATGAAATATACTTTTAGTAAATACCAATATTAACTGGGTTTAATGTATTTTTTTATGGCTGGCCATGCTTGAATGTTAATTACGGAGATGTGCGATTTTTGTGACGCCGAGTGTAGAAAAGTTACTCGTTTTTACTTTGAAGGCAAGTTACAGAAAATAAATCCCGATAGAGGTCAGGTTTTTTAGCTGTTTTTTTATTGAAGACCCATAGCAGTTTTTAGAAACACTTTGAAATCATTGCCACCATTTTTATTTTTTTTATCATGAGTCGAAGTTTTGTGACTGAAGCAGTAATTTTGTACTCTCTACTCAATTTCAGTCATGTTCCATAAGGCCCAGGTAAATCACAATTTTTAAGGTGGTACTTTTTTTTTGTGGATGGGAAATCATCAAATGACTTCTCCGGCTCTGGACAAAACGGGAGGGCGTGTCAGACTTTTACTGACAAAAACCCACCCGTGTTCCTTCTTTTGCCTGTGCCGGGGCCACTTGGCATTATGATGATGAATTATCACAAAAAAAAACATCTACAAACGTTCAATAGAAAGAGAAAACAAAATCAAAACCGATGTCAGGAGAAAATTATGAAAAAAATCATTTAAAAAAATCTATCTCCTAAACTAATAATAATCGCAGAACATACATGGGGTGATTCGGATGCCCCGCAATAAAAGGCATCTAAATTTTACCTTTAGACGTCACTTCTCCGGCCACCCGTATGGAACCACCGGTATGGAAGATTTTAATTATATGAAGGGCGAAATAGAAGACATACATTTTATATGTCCTAAGATTATTAGATAAGTTATCGCAAACATTTGTAAAACATCCGAAATAAATATTCTGCGTATGCGTAAGCTAGCATTGCCAATTTGCTTATTGGTGTAGTTTTTCTGATTTACAAAACTACACCAATACAAGACCTATAAGCAAAATAGAAAATCATTTTAATTAAACGCTTTAATTAACGCTTTATTTAAAGCCTTGTTTTTCTAATTATTGTGATATTTTTTTGTAGTAGAACATACCTTCTGTTAACGGAGATATTGAAGGTGAAAGTTCCAACTTCATTGACGGTTTATTTAACAAAAAAATGTTTTGAAATGTTAAAAACTCCCACAATCTCTCCAGTTGCATGCACAATATTTTGCGTACGTTAAATGACGCACTACCATAAACGGCGATATTCACACCAAAAATAAAAGTCGTTTCCCGGCAATTATTGTTGTACAAAGTTACTTAGTTTTTACAGAATGTCTCGATGATGTCTTTATACTAAATTACTGGCTTAAACCTTACTTCAAGAAAATTTACGAAAATGACTATCATACGACGCAAGCAGCGATATAATTTTTTTGTTTTTCAGTCCCACAAATATATAGTACTAAATACTGTTTTTTTTAAGTCCAGTCCTGTGTCGCTCTCACGCGTCACCATTTGTAGTCACCTCAAATTAATATCATCAAATAGTTGAACCAAACACAATGACGTAACCTATTATTATGCACAGCATTGACTGGTAAGACTTACATTTTAGCAGCTGTTTGGATGATCCTGGCTGCCATGTTGAGATTGAGAAAAACGGCCTTCGAGATAGGTGTTTGCTAGACAATATTTCTTGCTTAGCCTCGTTAGTATCTCCAAAACATGTATAGACTTTACCATCGACTTAGGTAACTTCTTGTTCTCTCGTAGTGGCAAAAATATAAGCCAGTCAGCAAGTTGGCAGCGGGACTGACTGTTCAGGGCCTTAGCACACCTCCGCCGCGAAACCGCATGATGTATGTACCGCATGATGTTCCACTACTCGAATCGCGATTCGAGTAGGGAAATAGTGAAACATCATGTTAGTCAGATGAATTGAACAACTGCGGTTTCGCTGCTATGGTTTCACAGCAAGGCCCTCAGGGTGCACTGGACGTATATTTAACTATGCCACTACTGGAGACTATTTTAATGCACCCATTATACATAATGGGTGGCACAGTTTCCACTGAGATACCCTCCGATAGGCCATCGATGAGATATATAGCGTGTGTTGATGGCGATAGAATCAACATCCATTAATGAACAAAGCACCCCAATTACGATAGGAAATTTACAATCCTTTGCTTTAGGTATATGTTTGAAAAAATCAACATTTCTTACAGCGCAATAAATGTTGTTGAATTGTCAAACTGACAAGGATTGCCATTGTGTGTTACCCAATTACCCCATAGGCTTCTCTGTAAAAAAGTATATTTCTATTTCACTTTTGTATCCGCTATATTTTCATTATTAATGTTAATACTTTTGTCGAAGGAGGTACAGTTCTCTACAGAAAGTAAAATTAATTCGTTCAGATTCAGACATATCTGGTCCACGCGAGTGTTCCTGAATTTGAGTTTAAATATTCTTAATTTCATATTGGACAATACTTATTTCACAGTTACAGTTTAGCAAACGTCCTCAAAACTCCTGTAAAAAAATTCTGACAGTTATCACAGAATATAGTTTTGACGGATTAAGTACTGACAATTTTATTGATTAGTTCCCGCTGTTGTAAGCGCCGCGCCGCCGTCGCGATTTTGATGTTCGTAGATAAGCTTCATGTAACATTCTACTATCAATGTTTTAAGAATTATTTCACAAGCATGGAGAGTGGGGGCTATTAAAGGCCCGCGGCAGAAGAAAGGACAAAATTTAAAAAAAAAACATGTCTTTTGCTACCAGCTTATAATTACTGCTGACTCTAAGTTGCTGACTCTTTCTCTGAATCTAAAAGCTATTTGTTCTGTTCATTAACGTACTGTCAAACAATTTCTTGAATATAGCCACTAGATATAGTTATATTCCTTTTTACTAGCTTCTGCCCGCGGCTTCACTCGCGTGGATCTCGGAAAATATCCCACGGGAACGTATTTGTTTTTGTTTGGTTAATATATGTATACAATGTCATCTCGTATTGATTATGTAGTATCTAAGAAGCGGCACGCGGATTGATATACAGGATGTCCCAGACCGAGGGGTCCAAAGGCAAATGGGGTGAAGTGGAGGTGGCCACCTATCATTAAAAATTTTAAAGTTGCGATATCCTCCACAGTTTAGAAAATTTCGCTAATTTAATCATTTTCAAGAAATCGACGTAGTGAGTTCAAATCTGGCTGGAAGATGCCGTGATAGTGTGGGTACAAGATTATGTTCCTATTTACGTTCTGTGTGGCTCTGCAACGCTACAGGTTTTATTTTTACTTGTCCTTTCTAACTTTTTACTAAACTTTAGAAAAACATTCTAGCCCAGATTAAAAAAATTGAGAATATCACAACTTTTCTTTTTTAATGATAGGTGGCCACCTCCACTTTACCCCATTTGCCTTTGAACCACTCGGTCTGGGACACCCTGTATGATTCCCGGCGGACACAAAGTCCTAAAACCTAACAATAGTAACGGAATATAATATAACGGAACGGAAAATTACCTACTTGTATGTCAAAGAAGGCAACTTTAAAGTGAAAATATATCCTCTTTATTACATATCCCGTGGGAACTACGAACAAAATGTTTACGTAAATTATTATATGTACGGAACTTAGTAATTGTTCTCTGAATTACTAAAGTTTATTTGGCGATGGCGAGTCGGGCTGAGCGATGATGAGTTAGTAAGGATTTTTAATCCTTTAAGGGATGATTTTCTAAAAGCACCAAAACACGTAATTCGTAATTTCTAAACAAAATGCTTAATACCAGTTGTTTCCTTACTAACTTCCATCCCCTATTTACCCCCCTTAGGGGATGATTTTCCAAAAACGCTGAAACATGTGTTTTTTAAATTTTAACCAGAATGCTAAATACCAATTTTCATGGTTTAAACTACAAAAATGACGATTTTCCATACAAACTTTCATCCCCTATCACTAATCCTTCCTTATTCCTTGTCTACATTATAAAGGAAACCTCTGTGAAAATTTCAGCTTTCAAGGTTCAAAGGTTTGGGCTGGGCGTTGATAAGTCAGTCAATCAGGACTTTTCTTTATATTTATATAGACTTCTTAAATAGTTTTGAATACTTCTAAACTTCTTATTAAATACTAGAACGTAATAACCGCTTGAGTTACGTCAAACATTGATGACGTCTCTTTACGTTCCAACGATTCAATACGAATATGAGAGCGAATCAAGTTAAAATCTTTATGACTGCTTTCGAAAGTTTCCTATTTTCTAAAGTATGTGTGGAAACAACGATCGTGTCATAAATATCGGCTCGAACGCAGCACGAACGCTAGCGTGCGTCCCACATACTACGCGTTTAGTACGTACCCTAGCGATCTCCTCCTCCGCCAGTAGCATGGCCTGTGCTCTGTCCTTATCATCCATGTCGTCCATGTGTCAGAATTACTCCCACTAAATAATTAGTTACACAAAAAATCGCAACAGAAAAAAAACCGCCCGACGTCAGGGCGACGTAAAAAACAACTGGTACACATTACCCGGGAATTTTTCCAAGGGCTTATTAAAAGAAGGAGAAAGTAAAGTAAATTAGAGCAATATGGTTTATTAATGTTAAAAGTAATTTAGTTCGGATGCGGGGAGCAGCGGACGTAGCGTGCGGACACGCGCGGCGGGGACGTCGCTGGCTTGCACAACCCGCCCCGAGTTTGTTTTAAATCCATATTATATGGCGAACCTGCGACAGATCATTCCGATTGCGAGACTATACAAGTATACTACACGGACGAAACGTTTTAGTATTGACTCAAACAACAATACATACCTATGACGCAGAAATTCCTGTTTTGAACATGAACTACTTCCCAGTACTACTACTACCCAATTTTAAGCTAAACCACATATTCAAACAACACTAAATCTGATCTTCTATCACACGAAAAACAATGAACTCTTTGTCCTAATTGTTAACTGGTACTTAGCTGGTACTGCTTTGGACAAATCCAAAATAATTGCAACAACTCGTCGATCTCTATGACTAAAATATTTGAGTCGTCATATCCCCACCCTTTCCTTTCTTCCTCGTCGTATCGATAATTCCAATTTTTTAAGTTTTGATCAGAATTCAGCGACGTCGACAGGGTCAGGGCTGGCCTCGATGAGACAAGAGAGGTGAGGCACCGTTTGAGGTGTAGCTCGACAATCACAGTGTGGCTCATTGGAGTACTAATTGACTAAGTTGTTTCTGCAGCAGCCCACCTGGCTTCCTACCAAACCGACCCTCCTATTCTACAAACCAAAATTTAATTCGTATGAACGAGGTGGAAGCTGTCACAAAAGCTCTGCCACAGTGCCACCATCAGTCAGCTTTCCTTGTGTTGGCACGAGTTGTACGAGAATAACTGATACCGTGGGAACAAAGTTGATAGCAGGGCTCAACGGCCAGGGTGCGCCAGACGTGATTAAGCGTCCTGACCCTTGGAAACTTTTTAATGCTACCAATAGTCTTGGCGATGAGATGAGAGAGTGTCTATGTACTCGTATGTATCTATTCCGAGGTTATGTTAAACTACTCACAACTTGACAATTCTACTACCTATGGAATGTATTCAGCCAGAATCGACTTTTATCGTTTGAAATATTGCTCCTGTATCTTCTACTTAATCAAATTCTTAAATTGTCTGGCAGATAACGCTCAGCCTAAACAGCTGGGTCTTCCCAGACCCAGCGGTTTCATGCTTCCGCATAAAATTTTACAAAACAGTTCCTTACATAACGAAGGTGAGCACTAAAGGAGAATGAGAGGATTAGACGAGGAAGGATTTTTAGAAAGGATATTTTTCTGCATCCATACATATTTTGCCCCATAACCAACAGCGAAGGAAAGTTACTTTGCTTGTTCTAAATTACAAGTATGACATGAAGACAAAGTTTAATGACGGACAACTTGCAGAAAGCATTTATTTAAAACTAGCTTCTGCTCGCGACTTTGTCCGCGTGGAAGTCGTAGACATCATATTATACTGAAATAACAGCCACATTTTTATAAAACTTCCCTGTATTCTCAGCAGCCAAAATATGAAGAGGGTCAAGACAAGACTGGTGACGCGGGAGCAAGCGACATACAGTTGTCCGTGTGAGAACCAGCTCGTCCTGAGGTCGACACCCGCAGCCTTCAGTAGCAATTTGCCATTGCTAGCGAAGTTCTTCGTTTTTAGTGAATTAATGAAGGCCTGCGTTCCTGCATATCTACCTAACGGCACAACACTGATACACTGACTGTTGCATTCTTACAGATTATTCCTGACGAACAGCTATCACTGAAATAATATAACAGTACATTGTAAACAAACGGGGTTTCTCATTAACAGTGAACTAACCACAGATGGCATCAAAAAAAGCTTGGGAAAATTGACTATTTACTTGCCGACTGTACATTTTTTTCAAAATCTGTAAATGCAGTTTAAATTTTTTTTTAAAGTTAAGGAGAGTCTCCTAAGTCGTTTGCTTGTAGCGACAACGGTAAAGGTCACTGCCCTTCTTGCCCCATCCCAAAAATCTACCCTGTAGATATATGTCATGATTCACAGCTGAGCTCCACAAAGGTGTAGCATGATGATAATTATTTAAAAGGTCAAATCTGTAACTATCTGCTATAACCTTTTGGCTTGTCTTTTTACAATTTGCGGTCAACAATAGCAGATTACGAATATAAAGCAATACTTCTATCCCCCTATAGCAAATAGCGTGATAATTTAAAGCCTGACTGATTTTCTCCCTTATAAAGAAGCACCTCGTTTTTTCAGTTCAGCCTTTAGCTCGCTTATTCGCCATGTTAAGTACATGTTTTTCATAGTATCCATCTTGGTATTTTGGAAAAACGAACGTGACAGGGGAAAGCTATGCTAGCGCCATCTGTCAAAAGTTTTAAGCGGCCAACCCCATTTGTCCGGAAAAACTTGTCAAATTTGTTTTATTATACACTAAATTATCATGACAGGTGGACATATTTGTAAAATTGTCCGAAATTTTCGACAGGCACCCTCACCCAATGTCAAGGCAATTCGGCAGTTAAATTAGTACGAATAATTTTTAAAATGGTGTTAACGTCGTCGACGGATAGCAGTAGTAGTGAAGATGAATATTTGGTGCAAACTGTACGACGTCGCATATTTAAACCAAGAATAAACTTTTCTTTCAATTTAAGTGATAGATTATTCCTAGAACGATTTCGAGTGTCTAAAACTACCGTTGAATACTTGATAAAACTTCTCTGTTTTCATAGATAAGGCCTAAAATTGTTAATTTAGCGTTTATATCAAATAGCAAACAAAAACAAAGTTCAAGTCAAAAACAGACGTAAAATTGTTATATTTTTTTAATATTACCCTCATGTTCTCTCACATGCATGCCTCGATATTGCATTGTGACAAATTTGTCATTTACTATGACAATTAAGTCGGAGACAATTTTCTTATAGACTCGACAGGTAGAATCTGACAATTGTCGCCTTTATTAAACGAGTTTTTAGTTTGACAATTTTGTCAATATGTACCTGTCACATTTGGACATAATTGTCATCTTTATTAAACGGCACTTGTCGCGACTATTCGACTTATTTGTCAAAAACTGACAAAATTGTCGCATTGTCACGTTTAAATAGGCCCCTTGACGATAGTGAGCCGTCAATGATATTGCGTCAATATTGATCGTTGAGTGCAAGGGGCCCGCCAAATGGCTAGTTTACATGGTGCAAACTAGCGTGCGAGTCGGTCTACCGAGTAGCTGCAGTGCGAGTACGAGTTGCTATATACATATTGCTGAGAGGTGTCAGACCAGCACAGACTGTTCTGCGCTTTGTACTAGGATCCCATAACGTGTCGCTAGTGTATTTATAACAGACAGATATACTTATACTGTAGCTGTATTTGGTGGTGTGTTGGAATGTTTTGTGTGTGTCTAATGTATCATTAATTGAATTTTGTGTATGAGTCCTTGTTACTTGAATAAATTAATAGTTATTATTATAACTAGCTTCTACCCGCGACTTCGTCTGCGTGAAATTTCTTGTTCCCCCGAGTTCCCGACCCACCCATTCCGTCGCATAGCATCGCTTGCCCGCGATTACGTTTTCGCTTAGCATTCTTTCAAACTTTTTTATTTTTGCTCGGCTCTTAACAGTCCTAGCGTGCTGTTAAATAGCATAAAGCCTTCCTCAAGAATTGGGCTATCAAATTCAAAAACTGGCAGTTCCAGAGATTAGCGCGTTCAAATAAACAAACAAACTCTGTAGCTTTATTATTAGTAAAGATAGATATATGAGCAAGGAATTGAAGTAAATTATTATTTTATTAAAATCGTTAGAGGCTTATAATTTACAATTCGCTAAAGACAAAAAAGGATAAGGTTCCGATAAGAACCCAAAGATACCGATAATTTCAATGTCATCGCCGATGTCAACTACTTGTAAAGAGGTAAAATAACTGTGAGAGGACAGTAGATACACACAATAATACCGGATATACTCGACAGATGTCAGCGCGGTTAAAACGACCAGCGACAGAGTCAGAAGTTAGGTAGGTATGTAGAATTCTCTGACTGAAACATAATTTAAACGAGTTACTTATTTATGGAGATGTCGTGGCTAGATAATTAAATTGATCATTTCATGAAGTGTTCGGTCATTTCATTAAATGGTTGTTTCTTGAAATGGACAGATAAAATTGACCATATCGTTTATCGTCAACGTTTAATGATAATGTGAGTCGACGTTTGGCCATAATAATATCATGAATGTAGGGTATCTGTCGTGGTCCGTTCGTAGAAATGACCATATCATGATCTGCCTGGCCATTTCACGATACGCCGCCATTTCATGACTTGATAGGTCGAGGCGCCTAATTGAAAGTCGGGCAGATCGAAAAATTCAACCTATTTAATGACATTCTCAGCTGACCACTGGGCATATAGCAAAGTAGTTGCATTTCACGCCCCCCGACCAAACGGGTTAGGTTAGGTTAGAACTGTGACCAACCGCGCGCGAGCCGAGCGAGTGTAGCGAGCGGTGCCGCGGCAGCGGCCGGCGACCGTTACATCCAAGTTGATCGCAGTTACTTGACTATTTAGTATTTATAAGACCCCAAAATAGGAATTATTCGAGTAGGAATATGTAGATGCACAACGAAAACAAAGCGACATCAACACATCTACCGGTGGGTAATCTAACTATTTTACGATATGATCACTAATGTTTGGCCACATCATGAAGTAGTCGTGCGTTGTTCATATCATCAAAAGTTGAGTATTCAATGATCTGGCCAGACCACATCATGATGTGACCAGCGGTCAATGTTTTATTTCATGAAATACAACCATTTCATAATCAATTCAAAAAGATCAATTCTTAGATCTGGCCACGACAAAGACGTAATTGGGCTATTTGGGAAAAAGGAATAATTTCTAAATATTCATAGTCATTCTTCATTGATGCAATGATGGCTGGTCTGTTGGTTTTATTGGAAGTTAAGGTAAAAGTTTAATATAGCTAGCGCATAATTAAAAATTAAACAAATGTTCACATGTCGTCCTCCTTTGGTCTAAAACCAGACAAACTATAATTATTTAAATTTACAACTAGATGGCGTCGTTAGATTGAAGTTTCTGTCAATGAACTCACATACACCAGGATATCAGAATGAACGCAGAGTAGTAAATTAAAATATGATAGCATAGCACACCGAGATCTAGAGATTTTCGTAGGTCTACCCTCTGGTACCAGCTTGTCGTTGAATTTTGGGACACGTTGTAGATGCGCCACACGTTTGTTACCAATGAGGATAAAAACTGCTACTTGCTCACTTCAGATGTCGCCACCATTGTCCGTCTTAAAATTTGATAGCTAAGCTGTCAATATCCATAATTTTTTTGTAAACACTCAACTTCTTTTACTAATAAATAATTAATATGCCCCATTGCGCAGCTATTGACTGCAAAAATTCGAGGACCCATGTATTCCCCAAAGATGTTAAAAGAGGAAAATTGAGCTCTCCGAAGAAAAAATTGGAATCTCAATAATACGTCGAGGTTATGTGCTATCCATTTTAAACCTGAACCTGACTTTTATCAGAGAAATTCGTAGTTAAGTGATGCTTTATGTCATTTTTCAGATTTCTCCTTTGGTCTATATCACATTTATACATATTCTATACAAATAAATAAAATTGAAGTGTCTGTTAGTAAAGTCAAAATGATTATGAAAGTAGTAGTACATGTCCCGGAATAAAAGCACAACGTCTTCAGGGGTCATTGTACTCATCATTACGAACAACTTTTACTCTGGGACCAAACCTGAAATCGAAAACAATCTGCTATTCCCTACAGGGAATAGCAGATTGTTTTGAAATTGTAATTTGATGAGATGCGAACATAAATGTAGGTAACAGCTGATTTTTTTCCCATACTAAAAGTTGTCATCAATACAACTTTCTAAGACCAAGTTATAGTTAAGTTATACTACACTATAACTTTCTAAGACCAAATTATACTAACTTAAAGAGTTGTATTACTGATTCTAATGATAATAATTCTGTAAATACATATTTGTTACGGTCGCGAATCTTACTTTAATCAACATACACCCAGACACTGAGCTGCAAATTGCAAAAAACGTAAGAAAATTTGAATTTCGCGGGCTACCTTAGCGCTTCTCCTTTAAGTAAGTACTTTTATTTTAAAAAAGAATTAGGGATCCGCGCAAAAAATTCAACCCATGAAATTGCGAATAAAATCCAATTCAAATAGGGAAGTTGTTTTCCGACATCCTGCGGGCGAAGTCGCGGGCAGAGCTAGTAAATAATAATTTGTGTGGCCCAAATTATAATTCAATATTCAAAACTAGACGGCGTTGTTGGGTTGTGGTTTCTGCTAAATACTAACTTGTATCAAGAGAGAATGAATGCAGAGTAGTAATTCCATCTCAGTAGTACTCGGATGTTTCATTCAGCTCAGAATGAGGTGGTGGTTTGGGTTGGGTGATTGCCACCCCTAACTTTAGGGAGGAAAATGTGGTTGTTTCATTCTCGCTGTCCTTGTCTAAACTAGTGTTACGGAACGTAACGCGTGCAAAATAACTGCAAGGCTAACATAACCGAGAAGGAGTTCGCATTGTTCGAGCATTTAAAATACGATGATTGATTACTATTCGTAATCGGTCATAGTAAATCAGCCATTACAATAAATATCGATGTTATTGGTATTTACTGGTGTTAGGATGTATCATTCAGTTATAAATCGGTCAGTTGTCAAAGCAACCAAAATAAAAAGCCGCAATGTCTAATATCAATGTCCACTGACAATGCATCATTTTAGCTAGCCGTATAATATAGATTCGCGTTTTTAATTTCGATGATTTTGACAACTGACAGAATATCGTTAAGTACCTCTAGGGCAGCAATTAAATTTAACACCTGTTTAAGACATTTAATCACGAATTAGCGCATGATGAAACACTTAACAGAACATTGCTAACTAACATGATATCCTCCTGAGTCCGCCATATTTTTTTCTCACTATGTCTAAAAGGCCGACTGTCCTTTATAAAGAACAAAATGGAAGAGTGCCGTAAGTCCTGAGACTTTATTTTGTAATTACAGTGTTACCACTGCATATCATGATTTTTGCCAGAACATAAGTTTTTTGCAAGATTTTTTAATTTTTTTAACATGTTTTACTTTGACCAGCCATTTGTTCTTTAAAAAGTACTTCCGGTCATAATACACAAAAGTAGGAATTGAAAATTGTTCGTCTTATAGGACTCTCGGATGTGATAGGATATAGACTATCATAATAAATATAGTAAAACGCGGTTCTGTTTATGCTCAAAAATCAAATTATATTTTACTTTTAATAAGTTTTTAACAATTATGACAAATTATTACACATTGGCTTATAATATTAAAAAACTTAGCTAGTACACTTTGGTAAAAGCTACTTAAAATCAAAATTAGATAAAGAAGAATCAGATGTTCTTAACAAAAAATAAACAAAAAGTAGGTATGTACTCAAATTATTAACAAATTGTTTTAAAATAAGAGAAAATTATTGATACATGACTGCTACTATTACAATTCTTACATTAACATGAACACAACAGCAACACCTTCCTATACTAATCACAATAATAGGTAACAAAAAATCAGTCAGCTTGCTTAGCAAGTTATAGGATACTTCTAATTAAAAATATATTTCCTTGTGAAATGAGATCACGATATTAAACAATCAACTTATCAACAATAAAGAAAATCTCAGCCTAATCTCTTTCATGGAAGATTTTAAAACAGTTTCTTTTTGTTGTCAGACATAAAGATAAATTGCACCCAATACATTTAACTGAGGTCTTCTTGGTACAGCCTTGATTCCTGCAGTGATGTTGAAAAAATATCTGGCAAATGGTCGATTCCATGCTTTCTTTTTGCTTTTAAAGGTAGTGGTACAATAGGCGGTCGCCGAACGATAACATTTGATCGAGTTTCTGGAATACCGTCATCATCAAATGATAAATCTCTGTAAACATTATCATCAATGAGCTTTTCAGCAATTCGCATTTTGAATTCGCGTAATTGAAATTAAATAAATATTTTGTGAGGCAGTATTCCTTTCTTTAACTGATCTTGTTTGTAGTTGATCCAAGAATTAGTAACTACAAGGTCAATGAAATGGGAAATAAATCTAACAGTCCACTTTCTTGTTTTTGCTCTTGCTGGACAAACTGCCATCAGTCTATCAACCAAATCAACACCTCCCATGTTTCGGTTGTATTCTTTCACGACTTCTGGGTGAGAGACCTCAATATATGCTCTTGATTGCCTATTATATCTTCTGCAGTAATCGGTATTTTCCAAATCACGATTAACAAAATAATTTTCATCATCCGATACATCCTCGAAATCTGACTGATTCACTATATCACTAATTTCGTTTTCTGTCAAATCTGAAATGATAAAATACACGGGTGTTAATATATTAATTAAAAAATTATAATTTTCCTACTATTTATGAATTTTGAAACGGTAATACATATATTAATATTTTAATTTACCCCGAAATGGTATTAACTTAACGTGAGTGGCAACTAAAAAATGAGAATTAGGAGGTAGCATTAAACTATTACTATAAAAGCCGAAAGTACTTTAAAAAGAACACAAAATGGCAGGCTATTATTATAGCAAACACCGAAATACCTTTTAAAAGAACATTTTTTCAAAAGCCTAATAAACACGAGCTCTTGCCACTTTTTCGTAAAAACTAGTGAAAACAACAAAACATAACATATTAGCAATTTAAAAACGTAACTCAATACAAGATTGAACAATAGATAAGTGAGATATTCAAAAATTAACTTACCTCTACTCCGTCGGCCTTCCATTTTCAACCACGCACGCCGTTAAAGTGAATGATTGTTTATTTTGTTATTGGCTCATTTGATTCCCGAACATTTGAGCATCTGAATTTTGATTGGTCAAAGAAATCAAATACAGCAGGTCCAACGTTACAAACGAAAAACTTAATTGTGTGTTAAAAAAGACATTCGGTTTTTATACTAGCGACCAGGAAAAAATGTCAGGACTTAGTGACGTATAATAATTTGTCCTTTATAAAGACCACGGGGACTCAGGAGGATATAGTACGGGCGGGTCGACAGCCTCTTATGTACCCAAGTACCTAGAATGTGGTAGTGAAATGTAAGGATGCGTCTATTATGGCATTGGAGCTTATTGCGATCCCTGAAGCATTGTCTTATTACAATAGTAGTCAACATAATAATATAATATTGTTATTTACACAGACAGCAAAAGTTCTTTACAACACTTAGCTTCATGCGCCTTTGGCCAAAGATATGTATCGCTAGCCTTTATGTTATTCTATCTAAGATCGATGAATTAATTATGAATGGTGTTAAATTGAAACTGCAATGGGTTCCATTGCATATTACGATACAGGGCAATGGAAAGGCTGACATGCTGGCAAGATATGTAGCTAAAAATTGAATAGAAACTAATCTAACGCAAGATTATGCAAAAGTCTTACTTAAATTTAAAAAGAAGTGTTACGATGATTGGAAGGAGTATTTTGATAAGCGCTCATTGAAAAAAGGGATCTGGTACAAAACCATGCAGGGTCAGCCTTTTCATTACTACTCATATTTGAAAAAATTGTTGTTAAGCTTATAGCCCCAAATGACTCGAATATACAAGGTGTACCATAATTAACGCACAATCTCTTAAGGGGTCATTGTACTCATCATTAAGAACAACTCTTACTATGGGACTGTTATATATGTGGCCTCTTTGATTCGAAATGGATTCCAATTACATTTATTTCTTTATGTCTTGTCATCCTGTTTGTCACTGTCACATGAAATAAAATATTGAAAACTATAAAATGAATTTAGTTATAATAATAGAAGATATATAACATTGGCGACGATGGAGGCAGAACTGGCGCGACTTACTCGCCTGCGCGCAACTATACGCGGCCAGCTTACAAGGTTCGAACGTACACTGGAACAATTACAAAATCCTTCGGATTACGAAGTAAGTTCACGTCTGACAAGTCTAACAAATTATGAACAAAAATTTGAAAAATTACAAAACGAAATCGAGTTGCTAACAGATGACGTGGAAGCAGAAATTGAGCAATGGCATTCTACAGAAGAGCACGTATTACAGTTAAAGCTAAAGCTGCATGGCTTACGCCCTACACCACCGACCGCACCGTCGACTTACGTCACGGCTTCACTTGAAAGCACACCGGTAACTACACCAAGAATTAACTTCCAACCTTTACAGGAACGAGAAAGTTTCAATAACTTCGTTCAGAGATTGAAAACCTACATGAATCTAAATAATCGTCACAATCCACAAATCCAGACCCTCACGCTGCTTAGTTTATTACCACCGGAATTACACCAAAAAGCTTATGACTTGTGCGCACCGAACGATCCTTGTGAACTAGAATTTGGCAGCTTGGTTCAAATATTACAACACTACATAGATCCAAAACCGAGTATTTGGGCTCGTCAACATAAATTTATTTCGCGACTTCAAGGTTCTGACGAGACAGTCATGTCATACTCGGCAGACTTGAAACATTTAGCTCAAGATTGTGAGTTCACGTGCAATAACTGTAAGAAGTCAATCTGTGATAATTTTCTTACCTTACAATTTATAAGAGGATTAAATGACACCGATATTCGAACCAGAATACTACAGGAAACAATGGTGACCGAATTTTCTGACTTAATTAATAAAGCAACCACGATTGAACTAGCAAAATTTGACAGCAGATTTATGTCACTAGCACTCTCTTCGAACCAAGGGCAAATCAGGAAAACTGTTCAAACTGACCCCAAACACCGCAGTCAAAAGCAAGAGTATAAACCTTTAACGATTAAGGACTTACGAGACAAATGCTTTCGTTGTGGAAGTAAGGAACATCAAGCTAACAAATGTCACAGCATCAAGGATACTTGCAGCAAGTGCAAGCGGGTAGGTCACCTTGCTCGCGTTTGCTTACAAACAACACCTGGGAACAACCAACTGGAGCCTGAACACGTGGAGGTGCAGGACACGGACAATTCTTCTGATACAGTCGATGACACCACCCCCTGGGATATGAATTTAATACGATCTAACAACACAGACAAATTTATGATAAATGTACGTATTAATGGATCGAAACTGAAAATGGAAGTAGATACAGGAGCTGCTCTGTCTTCTATATCTCACAAAGATTTTAAAACATTACACACTGGATGCAAGATTTACAAAACTAACATCACGATGAGAACATATACAGGAGAAATCTTCGCACCACTCGGAGTAGCCTACGTTACATGTAAATACAATGACCAAACACTTGAGGGAAAATTATACATTATCAAACAAGATGTTGATCCTATCTTCGGTCGAGCATGGATACGAGCAATCAACTTGGATCTAGCTAATATAAACGTAGTTAATGCTAAAGAACATCCAAAACTGGATAAGCTACTTTCTGAATACTCGAAGGTATTTGATGGCTCCCTTGGTTGCATACCTGATTACAAAGCCCATTTGACCCTAAAGGAAGAAGTGTCACCAATTTTTGTGAAGCCTAGACGTATACCATATGCTCTTAAAAGTAAAGTTGATGATGAAATAGCGCGACTGTGCGAACAAGGGGTAATTACAAAAGTTGATAGCTCGTGAGTGGGGAACACCAGTGGTTCCTATTGTCAAACCGAATGGCAGTATACGCTTGTGTGCGGATTATAAAGTCACCTTAAATAAGGTGATAAGGGATGAACAATACCCTATTCCGATCATAGAGGACATTCTGGTAGAGATGAACGGAGGTCAAATATTTTGCACACTTGATATCAGTCAAGCTTACCTAAACATGATGATGGACGAGGAGAGCGCTATGATGCAAACATTAAGCACACACAAGGGCACATTTAAAGTAAATAGACTAATGTTTGGCGTCAAGGTTGCCCCGAATTTGTGGCAAAAATTTATGGATCGTTTGCTTCAAGGAGTAGCTGGAGTGAAATGCTTTTTCGATGATATAATAATTCAAGGACATTCAGAAGAACAACTTCTTTCGAGACTACGCTTGGTATTACAAAAATTACAAGAAAAAAAATTGAGACTTAATAAGGATAAATGTCATTTCTTTCAAGAGAGAATTGAATACTTTGGTCATAGCATTGATAAAAATGGACTGCACAAAAATAGAAACAAGGTGAACGCTATTCTGGATACAAAACGTCCCAGCAACATCAACGAACTGCGGACATTTCTAGGAATGGCTAATTATTACAATAAGTTCATACCAAATTTAGCTTCAATATCCAGCCCTCTTAATAACCTACTCAAGAAGGACATTAAATACGAATGGACGCACAAATGTAATGAGAGTTTCAAGAAAATTAAACAGGAAATCCTCAGTGAAAGAGTTTTAACGCATTTTGATCCAGAGAAACCCTTGGTTCTCGCTACAGATGCTTCACCTTTTGGACTTGGAGCAGTTCTATCGCATCGATTATCGGATGGTTCTGATCGGCCTATTGCTTTTGCATCACGATCATTGACGATTAGTGAAAAAAATACAGTCAGATAGACAAAGAAGCGACGTCCTTATTCTGGGGATTAAAGAATTTTTTTCACTACTGCTACGGAAGAAAATTCATACTTATTACAGACCATAAACCATTAACTACGATCTTCAATCCACACAAAACTTTGCCGGCGATGAGCACAATGAGGCTCTTTCACTATGCACATTTTCTATCTGGTTTTGACTACACTATTGAATACAGAACATCAGATGATCATAGTAATGCAGATTATCTATCAAGATTTCCGGTAGATACAGTAGCAATTAACATAATTGACGTGCATTGCGCGTTTCAGTTAAATCAGTTAAATAAACATTATGAACAAAAATTTTAAAAATTACAAAACGAAATCGAGTTGCTAACAGATGACGTGGAAGCAGAAATTAAGCAACGGCATACTACAGAATAGCACGTATTACAGTTAAAGCTAAAGCTGCATGGCTTACGCCCTACACCACCGACCGCACCGTCGACTTACGTCACGGTTTGTGTGGATTGAAGATCGTAGTTAATGGTTTATGGTCTGTAATAAGTATGAATTTTCTTCCGTAGCAGTAGTGAAAAAAATTCTTTAATCCCCAGAATAAGGACGTCGCTTCTTTGTAGATGCATGTTAGGTTAGTTAGGATTGATAAGTCTAAGCTGGTCACCAACCAGTGACTCAGTCGTTTCACTAGACACATGCAAGTAGTTTCGGAGTATGTTCCAATCCTCCTTGGATGCGCCAACTTTTGGTGGTACTGCAGGAGGCCCTGACCCTCCTGCCTCAGTGTTCCCGTATGTATTTGGGTCAGACATTTCGCTAGTTTGTTGTGAACTATCTCGGATACTAGGTGTCTGGTTTTCTCTAGCAGCTCTGCTCCTCGTTAACCTTTGAAAGATTTGGGTAGGCTTCTTAGACATAAGACTCTAATATATTATATAATTTACCAGGTCTATGTGTGCGGCAAAAATTAACAGATGAACACAATTGCCGTCGATCGTATAAAAATTGCTGAAAAGACCCAACTCGATGATGAATACAACCAATTGTTGGTAGCTTTAAAAAATGGTAACTCAGTGAGAAGATATGGCTACAATGACAACGAACTGACGTTACAAGACGGTTGCATTATTAAAGGAACACGAGTGATGATTCCGGCAACCCTGAGACAACAAGTGTTACAAGAACTACATACAGGACATCTTGGGATAGTAAAAATGAAATTACTGGCGCGTGGATACGTATTCTGGAGAAATTTGGATCAAGACATAGAAGACATAGTTAGTTAAAAGCTGTCGAGAATGTCGATTAAAGCAAAATCAACCTGCAAGCGCAGTACTGCATCATTGGGACTCACCATCAGGCCCATGGCAAAGAATCCATGTCGATTTTGCTGGTCCGATTAAGGGTTATTCCTTATTTATAATAGTGGATGCTTTTACAAAATGGGTGGAAATTATAGAAACGAAAACAACCACAAGCTCATGGTGTATCCGCCAACTTAAAGAACTTTTCGTGACATTTGGATTCCCGCTTACTTTAGTATCAGACAACGGTCGACAATTTGTTTCAAATGAATTCGAATCATTTCTCAGAGAAAGCGGGGTTGTTCACAAAACCACAGCCCCATACCATCCGGCCACGAATGGACAGGCGGAGCGATACGTACAAACAATTAAAAAGGCAATACATAGCATCAGCGCAGAGCCAGGCTCTCTACAGGTCAAACTGTTGGGTATTAAGGAACGCCTACGGAGGACGCCAAGTAGCAGCACAAATAAAAGTCCATATGAGCTCATGTTTGGCAGGGAGATAAGAAACACCCTAAGTGTTCATTTTAAGGCGAGGATGAGGGATGAAACACGCCCGCCGACTCATGAGGCAACGGTACGCTCATTTACTGTTGGACAGAGAGTGCAAATACGCAGCTACACAAACGACCAAATTAAATGGGAATTCGGAACCGTTTTACAGATATTAGGCCAATTGCACTATCAAATAGAAACTGATTCTGGTCAGATTTGCAAAAGACATGTTGATCAGATGTTGGGTACCTTAATACCAAGGGAGGAACAGTAAAACCGAAACACTCTTTGGAACTTAACAACTTGACGATTTGGGACGGAGGTGTTATATATGTGGCCTCTTTGATTCGAAATGGATTCCAATTACATTTATTTCTTTATGTCTTGTCATCCTGTTTGTCACTGTCACATGAAATAAAATATTGAAAACTATAAAATGAATTTAGTTATAATAATAGAAGATATATAACAGGGACCAAACCTGTAATCGTGAAAAAAAAAATCTGCTACTCCTTACATTTATGGATCTGGACACATTCCATGTAATAAGTTTACGTTCTATAAGTACACCTCTGCCTAACCCTTCGTGGAAACAACTGAACAAGGCGTGATGTTATGTTACGTTTAAGTTTGCGTTCATGATGAATAACACTAACTCGCCTAATTGTGTGGAGTGTGGAATAGTGGAAGACTTACATCACTTAGGGCTGATTTAACCAAAGTCAGATCTTTTATCCGATCTATTATCCGCGGAATAAAATTGACAATCTTGTTTGAAAATCAGTCAAAAATTAAAAATTTATTCGCTGGATTCGATTTATATTAGGTATAAATGTTTGGTCGAATGCGCCCTTGTTGATGGACTGGGTTCGATATGAGTCTGATTGAAATGATGTGTTTGGGGTCTTGAGGTTGAACCGACTTCACACACATTTCTTATTCTGTCAGTCACACACTGTCTCAACCAAATGGTGATGATGCGAAGAATCTGTTCAGGTTCATGGCCCAAATGTAATCCATAGCTACGTGGATTATGTTATTATTTATTTAGGGTATGATAGGAATGTCATACGCATTGCGGTTATAAAAGTACATAATAAAAAAGTATTTAATAAAAAAAACCGCGTGTTTTGGCAGAAACTGTGAGAGAGAGAGCCGTGTGCAGCAATGGACTGAGATAGAGTTGGTTGATATTTCGACTAACAAGAAAACGTTTAAATTACCTACTTATATATATGTCGCAATAAGATGGTTATAGCCGTCCTATAGTTACATCCTTAGGGATATAGCAATGTGGGAATGAAAGGCTGGGGTCAGAGAAAAAGTGAAGGAATATCTTAAACTGGTTTATTCTTGTAAATAAACTAGTAATTCACATAATACACCTTGGACCTTTTAACCTTGAACAGCTACTTGAGCCTACAGTTTACTCATTCAGACTAAATCCCCTTGGTTGACGATACCTCGTCCTCATCGAACAAGGGTAATTAACCAATATCTTCAAGAGCACGGTATCCGACGGTTGAAATGGTCAGCCTACTTACCCTCCAGACATGAATCCTGTAGGTAGACTGCATGGGTCGCCAAATTTTTTAGCCCAAGGACCAGACTCAATCCTATACTAAAGCTCCCAAGGGCCAGGACCTAGCTAGCTCATCATAGCAACATACTGTAGTTTTGAATTACGCACAAATTTTCGTTTCGGGACTAGTCAACAAGTAAGATATCGACGGCGTGGGCCGGATTGTTGGTGCTCGCGGGCCGGACCTAGCCCGTGGGCTGTAGTTTGGAGACCCCTACTCTACAGTAGGGATCTCCAAACTACGGTGATGTAAAAATCATCACCGTGTAAAAATGAGGGTCAGTGAAACCACAACAGTAGATGACCTTGAAGAGTGGGGCAACCTTTCTCAAGAAAATTTGAATAACTTGGTCAGGAGTATGAAAAATTGCATCAGGGCATGTAGACAAGCCCGTGGAGGGGTGAGAAAGTATTGATCAAACCATACAAAGTCACCACCAACTTAAACATGTTTTACATATATTGTGATTTGTTTCTTTTTTCAAAATTACCTTAATTTTATATATTACTCGTACTTAGATTAATTCTGTGACCTAGGAATAAACTAAATTCACAAAACATTGGTATTTAATAATTAATTTAACTCGCAAAAACAAAAATCTAAATTATTATTTTTTAAACAAGAAATTACATTTCGTATAAATGGTGCAAACCTTTTTTTGATTTGTGTAGTACATTATGATACAAATGTGCTATGTTCGTCATTACACTAGAGGCGATACCTATTATTCGCGCGAGCCGCTGGCGAGCACAATAAGGGAGCCGAGTGTGTAATGATCAATGCACACGCATTTCATACGACGTTTTTCAACACACGTGCGAGGCAAAAAATAAACAAAGTTTCATAAAGTATTTACCTATGTAAAAAAATGAAATATTATGGCCCGCGGATTCCTTTTATCGCGATGTCTTCGCAGGTTGAAGGAGAGGCAAAGGCACGAAGCCGTCGAATAGTCTAATATTAAAAGCATAAAAACTGAATATTTTGTATGATAATTGGATGTAGAACACGAAAGAATGTAATTTTTTTGACCAAAATAAATAATTTGGTGAAATATTATGTTAATTTATCATATTTTATTAATGTACACAGTGAAAGGCATAAAAAGGTATGAAGTCGCTTTGATGAGATTATAACAGCGCACATCGCACATCTCCGACTAGTAAATAGTTATCTGTGGCACAAATTACCGCACTAGTAATACAAAGTAGATAAAAAGCACACATATTTAATAAACTGCATCATGAACCTAAAAGCGGTTCAATAAGAGCCACTTTGCGAGCAAGTGTGTAAAAAAATACATCTAAGTTAAAAAATCAAGTCTTATCGTCGTTACTCCGTCATTCAAAAACTAATAATAGCTATATCCCTATGGCTATAACTATGGCTACTACCATCTTACTGCGATATATTATATATACAGTACCTATGTCCGGTTTCAGTATAACAAAAGTTAAAGGGGTGGTACAGACCATCAAACTGAACAACTTTCTCCCGGGGACCAACTTCGTAATCGCGAAAAAAATATCAGTCGTCCTATACATTTGGTCGAGTTGGTATTGAAGTTTTATAGAGGATGACAGATTTTTTTTTCATGATACCACTAGCAAAGAATATATTCTTTGCTAGTGGGTGATACAGTGATACTGATAAGCTAGAGACTGGCAACACGCAAGCGATTAGATATGTCCTACAATACTTAGTCTGGCCATAAATACTGTTACAATTAAAAATAAACAAAATATTACATTTGAATTTGGAATCTGTCAATTTTATATGATTGTTCATTAAGTTTTCTCATTTTGGCGCCAATACATTGTACAATATTTTCAATATTATAAATGGAGTGAGGTGATAACACAACAAAATGTCACAATAACAACAAAACCGACACACAAAATGACCGTATTTATGCTCAAAGCTCTAAAGAAGCTTCCCAATTAGTCGACAGAGTGCAACGTGGGCACTATCCGACTTCAGTGATGGTTTGGTGGGGTATTAGCTATGAAGTAGTGACTGAGCCATACTTTTGTGAAAAAGGTATCAAAACATCGGCACAAGTGTATCAAGATACCATTCTTGAGAAGGTAGTGAAGCCCCTTAACAACACCATGTTCAATAACCAAGAATGGTCCTTCCAGCAAGACTCGGCGCCGGTTCATAAAGCTCGGTCTACGCAGTCTTGGTTGGAACGAACGAACGAACGAAACGAACGTTTCGGACTTCTTTAGAGCTGAAGACTGGCCGTCGTCTAGTCCCGTTCTTTATCCGCTGGATTATGATTTATGGTCAGTTTTAGAGAGTACGGCTTGCTCTAAACGCCATGATAATTTGGAGTCCCTAAAACAATCCGTACGATTGGCAGTGACGAATTTTCCCATGGAAAGAGTGCGTGCTTCTATTGATAACTGGCCTCAACGTTTAAAGTACTGTATTGCAGCCAATGGAGACCACTTCGAATAAGCTTTTTATATTTTAAATTGTTTTATATTTATGTATTAAACTAACACACTGTAAAAGTAATAAATGTTATTTACAATAGAATTTTTTTTTCTTTGTTTCAGTATTTATGGCAAGACTATGTATAAAAGACTTTCTATAGATTTGTCACTCCTTACAGGCAGACAGACTATTTCATAAGCTAGGTACTTAGTATAGGTAGATACGTATATACGTGATTTGGAAACCTTCGCATGAGATTACAATTAATACAAAATGAAAAGGAGGTCAAATTAATACCTAAATGTAACTCGCCAACACACTCGCAACACAATTTTTTGTAATCTTTATCAAGATATGAACGTGTTTTTTATGTAGTTTACTATTGTGTTTTCTTCTCAATCCGCCACGTGCAAGGGATCCCCATCCACAGGTCGCTCGGCGATCTTGTGTAGATATCAATATCCCAATGTTCGGTGCGAAGTACAAAATGTAGCAGCAGCGGTGAGGTTTGGTGAAAACTCAGATGTTTTAGAGATTGTTTGCAATAAAAAACGATGAATTTGTTTAACGAGCCAATATACCATAAGGCCGTACATGCTACTGCCATAACCATGAGCTTGTTTGTCACCGAGGCCGGCCCCAACGGAGCACACACCTTCAAACCATTAACGTAGCTTGGCAGCAAAAATAGGTTTGGTGTGGTGTGTTCTACTGATATGTTCCCTTTACGTCAAGTCCCTCTACGTCGGTGAGTCGGTCTAGCAGTGAGTCATCTCGCTTTTATTCCCTTTACGTTGAGTGCCACAAGTCAGAAACAAAAGTACAGTCAGAAATAAAAGTGAAATACATTTATATAAAATGATTTATTCAAAGTAGGGACTTAACACATTGTGTTATTAGTACCTCTATGCAAGTATATATGACAAGTACCATATTATACTATACAGACATACTATTAGACATATTTAATAAGCTTGTAATAGGCATAATTTATTATGTCAGTAAGTGGACCATAATGTATTTTGTTCTATGAACAGTCAGGTAAAAATTATCTTTAAAATAAATAAAATTGAAGTGTCTGTTTGTATTGTCAAAATAACAACTCTTTACTAAATGCATAAGAAAGTATATACGGTACTTATAACAAAAAAGCAATTTTTTTTTAAAAATTCTGTCTGTCTGTTTGTTCCTGCTAATCTCCGAAACGGCTAGACCGATTTTGACAGGACTTTCACTGGCAGATAACTGATGTTACGGGGAGTAACTTAGGCTACGTTTATTTTAGAAAAATAATTAAGGTTCCGCGCAAAAAATCTTATCAAAAAATTGTGAACAAAAAGTCGGATTTGAAAAATTATTTTTGCATTTGGTAGCCCAATTCTCAAAGATAGTTATAGGCCATCTAACATCACGCTACGAACCGAGCACCGGGCACCGGGTAGGAGCCGAGCAGAAAGAAAAAAAGTTAGAAAGAACACTAAGCGGAAACGAAGTAATAGCGCGGGCGGGCGATGCAACGCGACGGGTCGGGGACGAGGGAGTTTTTATTAAAATGTGGCTGTTTATGATATTGTGTATCTTACGTCTTTCACGCGAACGAGATCGCAGGGCACAGCTAGTTTTTAGTAAAATTGTGTACTTTTTATTTTTGTTTTGAAAGCGTAAACATCAGTATCCTTGCAGAACAATAGCCTCGACGTAAAGGGAACATATCGTTCTACTCTTTACATAGTGAGCTCTTTATTTCTCGATGTATTCCCGTTGTCCCCGTTAACCGTGTCACCCCATCACAGTATTTTTAGTCATTTTGTTAAATTGTTATTGAAGTAATAACAAGTAAAATGTAAATACATTATTAGTAGGCCGTGTCCCCGTTTAACGGGGCCAGCGATAATTTAATAAAATTACTAAAAATACCGTGACGTCCGTATATTTTTTTCTTATATTTCTTATTCTTTCTTCTTAGTACAAATTAAGTAAACAGAAACTTATTTTCAATCGCATTTATTTGAGCACATTACCATACAATAAACATACATACAAAATGTTACAATTTATTACTATTCACGCTACCATTATAATTACAATCTTCTGATAAATTCATCTGAGAGAAGCATAAAATATTTAATACATTACGAAACACGAGCACTTTAGATAGGTAAATAAAATTTAATAAAAACTTAACTATCATTATGACAATAACAGCAAAATATATATTTGATTTACTTCATTATTTCTACGTTGATACACAGGATAGTCATTATCTAAGCTTAGAGGGCGATTTCATGATCAGATTATGAACATTTATTATAATCGTTTGAATAAAGCTTGAATACGGCATTATGATTAAAATTAAAGAAACAGAAACAATTTACAAAGCCATTGGTCTCGCGTATATATCTACGTTCCGTACGAAGGGTTTAAAGCCATTTTTTGCTGTTGCATAAACTATGTGCGGCTGTTTGTATATAACTAAAGTAAATAGTATATACATTATAAACTTGGCAGTATCCCTATCGATTAGGTAACATATATTCAGCTATTTGGCAAGTATGGTACTTATTAAATTCAGGCACAAGATTTGCATGTGTGAAAGAGACACAAAGATAAAACGACTGTCGTGATTATTGTAGCTTTTGATGTTACCTTTTTTATTTTCTGCGAATATTAACACAGGACAAAAGCTGGTGACTGACAAATAATTTAGAATCGCCGTTATTCATGTTACAATGAATCCACTATTCTAGCATTATTTACAATGTACAACTGACAAACTGGCAATACAGTATTTTTATCTAAGCACACATTCACTGCGTGTCTGTACACTTGGTAACCACATGTAAAGCGTGTGTCGCTTTGTGAGATCAAAATACTGTACCTACTACATAAAAACGAAATATAAAATATTGTTTTGTTAAAATCTATAAAGCAGAGATTCAAGGCTAAATATAATAAGTATATATGGTGCTATAAAAATATCTGCCACGGCTTCAATGGGAGACAGTATTCTTTATATAGATTACAATAGTAATACATTATTGATCTTTTGTCATAAATTTTTTCATACAAAAAAATTTGCGTATAAATTTGAATTGATTAAGTTGCATAAAACTGTCCCATAGTTCAATGCACTGTGGTCCTTCTTAACAAACAAAGGCACCGGGATAGGTAACGCAGGCCACTCGCCCCCGCCCCCGCACACTACCCCGTTCGTCGCACGCGCTTCGCTCGCCGCTCGAAGCTACTCGAACGAAACCAGTTCGCTATTATCAGTGGTCAAGGACTTGTATATCGCGTGCGTTTTCTTTAAAAATGCCTCCCAGACGACGCTATTCCAATCAAGAATATCTTGAAATGGTATTGTGTTACCGCGAGTGCAACAACATAACTGCGCATGCAGTAAGCTTATACCAGCAGAGGTTTGGTGTGCGAGTGAGTCATCATACCATTAGAGAACACGGCCGCTTGCCTGCGGTTGACGCAGGTAGGCCTCGATATTCTGCCGAATTCGAAGATGAAGTGTTGGACTTCTTCCGGCGTCATCCTCATGCGAGCACCAGGGACGCTGCTAGTCTTCGACGTGAGCGACAACTACGTATGGCGACTTCTAAATCAGGAACTGCTCCGTCCTTACCATTTTACAAGAGTTCAAGTGTACCAGAGCAATGGTTTTCATTTTAACAGTTCAACAACATTCATTGCGTTAGTTACGTTGTTGTACAGACACATTTTTCGAATGGAGCAATGGATTAACAATAGGCTTGAAAATGATTCAAACTGAGAGTATTAACCCGTGCGCAATAATTTAGAACCTTCTAGGAATGCTACTCCCCCGCCCGCTTCCCGCGCACTTCCCCGATGGCGCCCGTATTGTAACCGTTAGCATCGCACACGCCACTGTGACGTCACCCGCTCAGTTCAGCTGATTTCGGTGTTCATTCAAGAATAGTTAGAAAGAGATAGCAATTGTTTTCATTGACGAAGCGACACATCGCGCGTAGTTTGTGAACCACGTTATGCCGAATAGAGTAAATGTTTATTTAGTT
Organism: Fissipunctia ypsillon; assembly: GCA_947568875.1. Classification (NCBI taxonomy): domain Eukaryota; kingdom Metazoa; phylum Arthropoda; class Insecta; order Lepidoptera; family Noctuidae; genus Fissipunctia; species Fissipunctia ypsillon. Next base: position 31,366,970 of record OX387643.1, read on the forward strand.
ACTTTATTTTCTCAAATTGATTTAACTATTCCGGGGTACAAAATTTCTTCACTACTGTAATCTCTAGACATAATACTGTCTCCCATTGAAGCCGTGGCAGATATTTTTATAGCACCTTATATAATCATGTCACCGTAAGATTGTGAGAACCGTTAGTTTAAAATGTATCGGTATTATTTCAGTTAGATTATAAACTGTCGAAAAATTGTGAAATGGGTTAGGTCAGAACTGTGACCAACCATGCGCGAGCCGAGCGAGCGAAGCGAGCGGTGCCGCGGCAGCGGTCGGCGAGCGCTACTTTCTAGTTGCTCGCAGCTAGGCAGGCTATTTAGTATTAGCGCAAGGTGCGTTACGTTGCAAGCTAGTTTGATACCAGTTCACAATTTGTCGGTTTCCAATGGATGGATTTTATAAACTATAGAAAAATAATGCGTTAAATTGTAAATGGTTGCAGTTCACAATTTTTCAACAGTTTATAATCTAATGGAAATAATACCGATAAATTATAAACTATAAGTTCATAATTATACGGTGCAATATACACACAATGCTATCTAAAATTGTACGATGTTATGGTTAACATAATTAATTAACATTTATAAAATTCATTTATGTGCTTACATCTATGTATATACACTACTTAATCTTATATCTTTATTGAGTTTTGATTTAATAAAGATTACAGCGGTAATTGCGTAACACATAAAATAGCAATAGCCTTTCATTTTGACAGTTCAACAACACTCATTGCGTTATTTACGTTGTTGAGCAGACAAATTTTTCGAACATAATTATGAAGCAATGGATTAGCAATACCCTTCAAAATCATTCAGATTGATAGTGTGTTACGCAATTAGGGTGCAGGATGTAAAACTCTTCGGAAACAATAATTTTAATGAATGTAACATTTTTCAATTTAGATAAAATTAGTTCATTTTTTGTCAATTCATTTTAATTTTATATTACAAAACCAAACGTTGTTTTTCAAGAGAGCGATGGGCCATAGTACTCTGGATAATATGAAAATATAATGATCTTGAGTGCACTACACATCTAAAGACCAATCGAAGAATACGGCTCCTGGTTTCTTTGAATTTAATAAAAGTTGTACCCATATTTTTCTAGTAAATAACTTACTTTTTTTGTGAGGCAACTTTATGACATTTTACATTTTATTACATTAAGTTTTAAAGAACATTATGATTTTCTTAACGTATTATTTTTTGTCAATGATAATTTTGTCATAAAGTTACTTGCAAAATAGATCAGACTTTTTGCTGCTTTTTATGTTTTCCACGACGTTGAAGACAGCTTTACGTGTGATTTGTCGACGCATCTTCACCCTTGTGCTGTAACAACATAAGAAAATCATAAATTTCATATTATCAAGAAATTTCCACTGCTGTACACAAAGGGCCTCTTCGAGCATCGTTACCTGTTGCATTGCCCGCATGCAGCGGATTCCCGCGAAATCGTTTGTCTCCCGACATCAAGGCACTGAGACATCTCAGCGTTTAACAATACTAGAAGAGGGATGTCGAGAGAGGAGATACGCTGCGCCGACCCCTAATAAAATAGGGTAGGGGTAGAAGGATGGACCAAAGTATAAACGCTGTCGAGATCCCTGCTTTAAATACTTTTCTGTTATCGGTTAGCAAACGAACCATCGGCCCACCGGGTGAATGGCCACTGCTACCCTATGGACATCATCAGCGTTGCCGGCTCGTGTGACCGTAATTACACCGGCTCACATATTCTTCTAACGGAAATCAGTAACGCCACTTACTACTAGGTGGTACTAGGAGGTAGTACTTTCCGGAAGAGATCTTTCACAACCCCAGTTTTCCTACTGCAAAAACTGGTAAACATCGTTTTTTAGGGTTCCGTAAGTCCGAATGAAAAAACGAAACTCTTAAAGGATCGTATGTCTGCTGTCTGTCTATCTGTCCGTCTGTCACAGACGATTTGCTCCGAATCTACTAGACCGATTAAGTTGAAATTTGGTACACATATGAATTTCTGTGACCCAAACCAGAACGTGTAACGGAAATAAATGAATTTTGAATATGTGGTTTACTTTTGGGGGGAAATTGGAAAAAAAAACAAAATCAATGCAAACTGTACCGTGTGACATATCAAATAAAAGGGCTTGATGATGAGAATTTTAAATATATATTTTTTTATAATTTTAAAATAAATAGTTTTAAAGTTATTAAAGAAATTGACAATACCCTCCCCCCCCATTCTCCGTAACTGTTGGAACTAAAAATGAAAAAAAAAAACAGAGAAAAACTGAACAATTTTTTCTTCGGCTTCCGTCTAATGATGATTGTATCTGCGCCACTGGACTGGACTTATAGATTACAGAAACACCTATGAGAAGTCTATGATCTTAAAATAACATGGTAAATCACTCAATATCGTGTATACAAACTTATATTTGCAGTCGGAATGTATGAGGGCACATGTTCGTCAACTACAATGTTACGTTTGTCCTTGGGATAAATTCATCCCAACTACCTTCGAACCCTTCATTGTGCGTGGTACGACACGTACTTGGCCGGTTTTTCTTTATTATTATTGAGATCTAGAAATATTTTCGTAATTATACGAGCTAATACGAAATATGAAAATATTTTCGTAATAATACGAGCTAATATCAGCTTTTCGCATAAAAACGAATTTTCCTATTACCTGCGACATATACAAAAGGTTCTTACCACACTATCACGGCTACGTGATGACAAGTCTGGGGGTGGGCAGTACTGTGGTGTGCTCTGCAAACATCAGCGCGGTCATCCACTTGAGCTGGTCTTCGGTCACCGCGCCCGCTATCGTGCACCCGAACCACGGCTTGTCTTTACTCCTGAAAACGTGGTAAAAGAACTTTAGAAGAGCATTTAATAAAACTGTAGAAGACATGAAGACTTCATGAAGACATGCAAAACGTTCATTCCACTTGAGGTCACTAGATCAATATAGTGGTCCCTACTGAGACTGATGAGACTGGAGTTCAGATTTCAGTTCATTACCCACGTTTACACCCATACACCGTGATGCTTGTTCTCTATAAGTCTTGTAAAAGACTTGTTAAAAACTTTCCTGTATCAAATATGTAGCATACATTTATTGACGTTGTTTCAGACATTAAGTTCCCTTCAAAATGGTTGAGCTGAGTGGTGCTGATCCATGCGTCATGTTCGTGAACGGGCGCCGTCAGTAGGGACTGGTCATCTCTTAGCTGCCACTGCTTATTTTAATTTTTGAATCGTTTTTGACTCTTATCTTTTTGTTGCGGACGCCTTTAACGTGCACGTCTTTCTACATTGTTCTCACCTACTTAATTTCAATATGAATGATATAACCAATATTTTGTAACAATATTTTGATTTGAAAGAGTGTCCGTGGAGTTTCTTGCCCATTCTTCTCCATAGAGATCCACGCTTTGGAATGGGCAACTAGCTTCAACTTTCTAACTAACTGACCGACTCTTCAAAAGTGCCTGTAATTGGTTTATTTGAAATAAATGCTTTGAGTCTGAGTTTGACACGTATTGTTAACTACTTTGGTCACCTTTGCCAAATGCCCTTGGACATTTTTGGCAATATTTCTACAAGTCTTTATCTATAAAAATCGATGTGCTTAATGTGTGTATGTTTTCAATAGACTCCAAAACGGCTGGAGCCATTTTGATGAAATTTTCTGGAAATCTTCAGATTAGCCCAGCGGGTGACCCTGTGAAGTTTGGTAGCGAAGGGATCAACAATTTTTTTTTTTGGCTTTTGGTAATTTTGTGTCATATTTTTTCTGAACAGTATCCTAACAAAAAGTGTAGTGGCTTGCATGAATTCAAGATAGTATTTCAATCCTCCACCACAAGTCCTCTGGCTATAGATAATTAGTGCTACCCGTGCGATGCAGGGACGGGAGGTTGGTGGACACGCGAGATGAGGATGGGTTCCATCGGGAATTTCTCATTATCAGCTCGAAGTCCGGATTCGTGTCTTACTGGTGAGAGAGTACCTGCCATCTAATCTCTTCACCACCCTTGGTTGACTGGTAGAGAATGCCTAAGGCATTAAGTCTGCCTTTGTAATTTTTTGAGTGTGAAAAGTTTAAATAAATAAATAATAGGCTCGTAGCACAGCCGTGTGGTTGTACTAAACAACTCGGCCTGTGGTTTTGGGGAGCGTTTGTGTTATTTTTGAGATACCTTTTGTGTTTGTTCCTGGGTATAAAGGTGATGGCCCACCGCGACTGTGGGTTCCGCTTGGGCTCGTGCCCCACGTACCACAAGATGTCCTTTATCTTCCACTCCTCGATCTTGTGAGAACCCTGAAAAATTACAATTTACTATATTAATAACAAACATCTGAAAACCTGTAGTCACTAGGACCTTATATTGTAATAAGCTTGCCCTCTCTTTACATGGGACGTGGGTGTACCCGTGAACACCACTGCCTACGGCTTCATGCAATTTAGGCGTGATATGTTATGTTGAAGTTACTAGTCCTTTCTTTTTATCTCTACACCCACGTAGGTAATTAGAAATCGAAATGTAGCTTCCTGTCCGATTGATTCTGTCTATGTTAGTACAGCCAGCACAAGACACAGCTTCAAAATACCAACACTTTTTTGGAGACTTGGTAAGTCAGAGGCCCTCGACAAATGGCATTCGCTTCGGAGCGACACTATATTTATATTTCTACAATCGCTCAAAACTCAAAAATGTATGGGGTTGAAATAAGCTATCGAAATGTCACGTGATCATAATGTCAACGAATAGGTTATCGTTGAAGCGGTAGCGATTATAGAAATATAACCGCTCCGAAGCGAATGCCATTTGTCTAGGCCCTCTGGATATCTATCTGCAAGTGTTACTTAACATGCGTGCTCTGTGTGCCTCAACTGTAAGCTATTTCTGGCACCGGCAACAACAATGATACAGTGACAGTGAACTAACCTGTTTATCTTTAAAGTAACACAGCCTGGTGTTCTGCACTTCAAACATATGCAATTTAAAAGACTTCATAGCCTCAGTCGCAAGCCTGAGCTCGCCGCACACAGACGTCGTTTGCCTCAAAGCCTCCATGTCATGGAGGATTTTATTCTGTTTCATGAGCAAATAGTTGTGTTTCCTGTCGTCTTCATCCCAGTAACTCCACCGCAGTACCACGTCCAACACGACCTCGTCTATGTGTACGGTACGCCGCATCGAGTCGTTGCATATCACTTCCTCTAACATCAGGAGATGGGACTCAGATTGCGCCTTTTCGCATAGTTCTATGCAAACGTCGGAACTGGTTTTATTTGGTGTTAGCTGTCAAAATAAGTTTCTTTATACATAGTATACAGCGTGTAAAGGACAGCCCTCCGCAGACTGATGGGGTGAATTCAGTATATCATAGTAAGGTGACCAGAACATGAAATTATTTCAGGAACGTTATGGGAATCCAATAAACCTGATTTGTTTTATTATCTCACACGCAATGTATCATTACCGTGGCAAAACGCGCGTAGCGAACGGTAGCGCAGCGAGCCTCCAGCCGCCGAGTGTCAACATTCATTGCTGATTTTATTATATTACTTAGCTGTGTTATTTACATAAATGCGAGTGCTACGTACAGAAAATATAATTGTACATTGAAATAAAGGAATAGTAACTGAAAATACGAGAAAAAAAAAATGAACATTTTCCTGCGAATATTTTCGGTGGAATATGATTCAAAATAAGGAGCTGAATGCATAGTTTGCGGAGGGCTTTCCCTTACACCCTGTATACTTTCAAAAAACGACTCTAAAAGCGAACGTGCATTCATGCGACAACGTCTACAATCACAAAGTTGATTTAGGGCTGATTTTTCAATCGTCAGATAACTTTTACCTGAGGAATAAATATGGCGGTTTGACATATTTTCTATACAAAAGCTGTCAAAACGTCAAACATATTCCCCAGATGAAAGTTATCTGAAGATTGAAAAATCGGCCCTAAGTATACTTAGGGCTGATTTAACCAAAGTCAGATATCTTTTATCCGCGGAATAAAATTGACGTCTGACAGTTTTGTATGGAAAATCTGTCAAAAATTTAAAATTTATTCGCTGGATTAGACTTATTCTAGATATTAAAGTTTGGTCAAATTCGCCCTTAGTAGTGTTATTGAGTTCCAAAATAATTTCGGTAATAAAAATCTTAGATAGCTTCTGCAAACCACCTTACCTGCCTTTAGAAGTCTCGTCAAAATGAGTCCAGACGTTTTGAAGATAAGATAGCAAAAACAAACAAAGTTATCATGAGTTTGTTAAACTCAGCTATTTCAATATCATAGACAGACTTTTCATATCTGCATTGAGCAAGCGTAGTGACCAATGCTCATGCCTTCTCTGTACGATAAGAGATCAGGCAATATAATTATGCTTCAATGGTTCCTCTCCCGGCGTTCCCAACCGGCTGATATTATTAAATATTGATAGTTACTTACAGTAATCTGATGGCACGTAGACTTATCATGCACATAGACCCACGTCCGTAGATCGCCGGCCGCCTTGGGTGCAGTGGGCGCCGAGTTGCTCAGCACTCGCATTATGACGCGTCTCACTGCCGCCTCGCGACGTTTCTCAGCCTCTGTCGGCTCCCAAATCTTCTCGAAGTTTCCTATTAGGTCTCGAACAACGAACACTTCTTTGGTCGACCAAGCGGTTTGAAGTGTGTTGCTTGTCTGGAATAGAAGGATTGCTTTTTATTAATAATAAATTATAGCGACGATCATCTTTAACCGTCTTATTGTCTTTTTGTGAACGGAAGATTCTTAGAAGATTTCTTTGATGTGACAAAGCAAAAGTAAGTCTTTCTCGAAGATAGATGTTATTTATTATATTTTTATAGCCTTTGTTTTCTTTAAATAACCGTATAGTTTGGAAGCGGCTCAGATTGGACCCGAACACATGAACCTCCGCCGGCTCGCCAGTGCGGGACGCACTAGCGAGCCACACATTGGACCACAAAATGACGTTATGCGACACGCTAAATTGATTATGTAAATATTTATTGTTCTACCCATCAAATTTTATAAATGTGCGCTAATAATTAACGCACATTCTTAAGATAAATTATTTTACGATGTATCGTTTTGTAAAAACGCTCCCCAATTAAGAGAGCTGGATAAAAAAACTCATATCGTACGCCATTAAATCTTTCATATTCAGCGCGCAAGTTTAATAATTTACCTTTATAAAATCCAAGTCTGGAAATGCGGTAATCGCCATTTTGATGACAGTGATGGTCGAGACAAAAATGCATAAAAATTGGGGATTTCGAACATCCAAACTCCACCACAGGGGCAGTGAAACTTTATCAATGAAACATCATTTAATTATATGATTAATTCATCCATTGTTCAAGTTAAATAAGTAGTGGTAATGCAGATTTTTGATGGATGTAGAAGTTTCGCGCCAATAGTGCGTGTTTACATTTTTACTTTTCAAAAATATCACATACACACTGTATACTATTTAAAATCTGACAAATTTTATTCAAAATATTATAAACAACAAGAAAATGTCCAGATCTAGCAACGTAATGTTAACACAGGTCCAATAACACGTAATATTCATTGCCACTACTCAATTTGTGTTCAACATCGCTGACCATTATTGTTTTTTTTTTTTTTAAATTGTTGATGATGTGCAAATGCGATTATTATGCCAAATGATTTTTTTTTATTTAGTTCAACTCGAGTAATTATAGTACGAGAGCCCATGACCAAAATTTTTGCCTCGTCGTTTTACGGTAAAACCCGTATAAAATCGGTAGATTTGGTTATTCTGAATCCAAAAAACCTAATTTCAGAAATTGTCCGCGTCACATCTGACCTGACCGTATTGTCAAATATGTCAGTAAAAATTGCCGAACTGTTTCATAGCAATTACTCTGATTTTTAGAATGTGGTTGAACGATAAAATTGTGTTTTCGGTATCTAATTACCGAAAACACAATTTTCAGACACCAGTAGCGTTGCACGTACCCAGGAGACCACTTGAGAAAATTAAAAATGAGGCATGAAAAAAACTCATAGCAAACCGTCTGCGATACGGCGGTGAGGTTATTATTAACTGTGAAAGGACTGTTGGCGAGATTTCCGGTGCCCATCTTGTTGGTGATCATTTATAGCCTCCGTGCTTACCATAGCAGCAGGCATGATAGTAGGCGCCCACACGGAGGCAAGATTCTCTGCGCCCATCTTGTTAGCGTGGGCCATCGTGTGCAGGAAGTGCAGATGCGCGAACAGTTTGCGAGCAGAGTTTCTCGCGACCAGCGGCAAGGAGGACATGATGCGGTGGTACTCGTGGTGACGCGCCGCCTCGTCTGGTAGCTCTGAAAGTATAAATAAGGCTAGGGTTTTTAAGATCGAATTCGTGAACATTATATCGAAACCGACATATTTACAATTCTTTTGCGCGGTACCCTAATTCTTTTTCCAAAATAAAAGTAGCCCAAGTTAAACCTTATAACATCAGCTATCTGCCAGTGAAAGTGCCGTCAAAATTGGTCCAGCTATTTCGGAGATTAGCCAGAACAAACAGACCGACAGACAGACCAAATTTCTAAAAATTGTTTTTTTGTTATAAGAACCGAACTTATACACTCATAAGCATTTAATAAAAAGCTGTTATTTTGACATTACAAGAAATAATACTTAATAAGTAACAAAACAAGTAAAACTTACAGTTTTACTTGTTTTGTTACTTATTAAGTATTATTTCAATCGAATAATACTATAAGTACTTCACATCACACGTGGTCTACCCAGACGTTCGTTCTGACGATATTGTTCGTCAGGTCCGTCCCTGTGGTTAGCCACAAGTTTAGACCTCTGATAAACGATGGCTGTGTTAGGACACGGCACACACACACCGCAAGCGATTGTGCGCTTTTATAATTTCTACCGTGACGATATAATCGTGGACGTCCACGGCACGGAAATTATAAAAGCGTATACTGTCGCGTTAGTACGCGATCGTCGCGCTCGTTTGTATGAATGTCATATTCATATACTACTCGCGCGATGAATGAAGTCGCGTTCGTACGTCATAAGTCATGTAAACGCTCGCGTAATCGAATATACGCGCGACAGACGCTTTCGGTTAGGAGACAGGGTCATGCTTGCTAACTCACAAGTACACTCAAATCGTACGGACACATCACGCTAGTACGTAACCTTGATTTTGTAAATACAAATCTGATGGATTTCATTAAACGAACTAACCTAACGCTGAGATCAGGTCCTTATGTTTCTCTTGCGGCACCAGTGGCTCTGGAAGGTCGCGGAAGAACCTGAAATTGATAATATTTAAATTGTTAAAATTTTTATTACGATTATGACCGTGAATGTTAAGGACTTGAGGCGGAATAATGCTCCACGCGCAGCTAGAAATGTAAATCGATATTTTTGAAATCGCGCATTCACCTGATGGATTCATAAGGAAACTTCTTTGGGACTAGTTAAGAGCAGGGTTCGGGTCACGGTCTCACTATTTCTACCCTCTTTCATATCATTATGTTTTTTTTTTTTGTTTTTAGTGTCTTCTTCTTGTTTTTAGTGTCAATAGCTACGTCAGCCGCCTTCTCAATTATCGCATTCGCTTCGTTTTCAATCTTCGTAAGTATGACCATGTATCTGCGCACCGATTGCTTCTAAAATGATTACCCGTTCGTTAGAGCAGAAAGGTGAGGGCTCTGTCTATGTTATTTTCTATTCTCGACAAACCCACTTCTCCATATTACCTGATTTCCCATATTCAGTATTTATGCTCTGCCCATAGTAAAAATCTTCGTTCCACTAACAATCGTCTTCTACGATGTCCTTCTCACCGCTCTGGTTTCATTCACTCTTCTTTCTTTGTCCAGGCAGTCTTTCTTTGGAATTCACTCCCTCTGAACCTCAGGACGGTAACCAATCGGTTGTCATTTAAAGTGAAAGCACGTAAGAAGTTGGCAGAAACATTCCAGCGCTTGATTTGCTGGATTCGTTTTCTCCTCTTTTGATCGTTATTTCACCTAACGAAGTTTATTCCGTTTATAAGTATGTATATATATATATATATATATATATATATATATATATATATATATATATATATATATATATATATATCTATGTATTTATTCTAGTATTTTATACTTATTTTCGTGTTATCTATCCCTTATGTTTCACTTGCCATGTTTTCTCTTTGCATCACCCTAAGGTTGACTGGTAGAAAATACTTCAGGCATTAAGTAAGTCCGCCTTTGTACGGTATTCTTTTTTACTTGTGCATAAAGTTTTAATAAATAAATAAAGATGGCGGGTTTAGCTGGACAAAACACATTATTTCTGGACCCAAATAACTGAAAGAAATGGTGCGACTTTGAAACCTGAAAATACTTTATTTAGCATCAACTATTCCTCGCATATCTGTCATTATTATGTAGCAATAAAAAGAGAATGAAGTTCGAGTCACTGCTTTTGAACCAAGGTTATCCAATAGTTTATTAAAGAAAGAAGAGCTTTACTACCAAAGTAAAGTGATTTAATTGAAAGAGGTACCTAGTTTGCAGTTTAGAGATAGTTACATCGACTTTCCCTTGCAATAACTAAAAAAACCGGCCAAGTGCGTGTCGGACCACGCACAATGAAGGGTTCCGTATGTGGGATTACCAAAAGAACAAACTTAACATTGTAGTTGAAAAACATGTTGTCCCATACATTCTAACTGTAAATGTAAGTTGGTCGACTATTAGTCGTTAACTTGTAAAGTCTACTTAGCTGTGATAGTTTTTCTTGTAACTTCGTTACATTATACTACTGCCGCGATTTTTTCAGATTTCCAAGCACAACCATTTAACTAGCAGTGGGGCGGGGAATACTTGACTAACAAAATTAGCACTTTAAAGCTTAATATTACGCAAACGGAACACTGAATCGCGAAATGGTTTTCACAGACCCACCATATTTTTGAACGGCCGGTCCAACGATACCCCACACACCATGGGATAGAGAAAAAAAAATATCATTCCCACATTACCTACGTGAAAGTGAGTATACCCATGCCAAATTACAGCTTTCTAGTACTAAGAGTCTCTGAGCTAAGCCGCGGACAGTCAGACGAACATGGCGAAACTATAAGGGTTCCTGGTTGACTACGGAATCCTAAAAATGGTTTGACAAAATTCAATCACACCATTTTAATGTGCTAATATCTCAATCTTCTAATTAGGGTGTCAGGTCTTGCGCCTATTTTGTCACACGTTGTAGCTATACCTACATACCGTTTGAGTACGCCAGTGACGTCATGTTCAGAGTGTTGAGTCGAGCTGAGCTGCACCGACCACGCGTCGCGACGGAACCGCGCGAGTAGTTCCGATAGCACCGAGCTACTGCCGGCGCGACGGTATATACCCTCGGACAGACTGCCTGGAACATACAGTTAATGGTTGAAGGAGCAGAAGAAACAATATCACCGTTCAGCCGAAAGAAGTCCACTGATGGACATAGGCAGAAGCATCGCAAAAAGAACCGTATTGCGAGATAAGGTTCTTTAAAAAATTCTTCATACTCATTATTATGCTGACATTCCGCTACTACAGAATGAAGCAACTCATTGGCCCAAAATGTTAAAATATAACACTGCCCATAGATGCGACAAAGGATAATCGAAATTATATCGCTAATAGCTACTTTTACTCTAGCGAATCTCTACTATGGGAAATCTGTCCTGGCCAAACCAGATGCGATCTTACAAGCACGTAAATGATTTCAGGTTAGAGATTAAGATGATACCAGGAGTTTTCTCATGCGGAGACCGGCTGCAGCATCAATTTTACCAATACATGTATTAAAGTAAACGTGATTTCAACTTGATAGGCATTTTACAAGAGTATAATAATAATAAAACCAGCTTGTTAGCTGTCTCACTGCCGGGCAAAGGCCCTCTTCTCATATAGAGAAGGCACGAGCGTGAATCAGCATGCGTGCTCGTGTAACAAAAATATAATCAAAAGTTTGAAGTAAGTACATTATAATATAAGTACGTTAAATTAGTTTTCTTGAATATTTCTAAGTGTCAACAGAGGTCTTCAAAGAATAAACATTATTTTTTATGTTATTGGATCGCGATGGCAATCAACCCAACGGTCTTTGGTGGCAACTGACTGCCGCCGCCTATGGGTTTCCTGCGACGCCTCTGGTCAGTTGTCAGTAAATGATGGCGTTGCCATCTCAAAGACATAGCTGTGACGCCTCATTTGCCTGTTATTGCACTCTCATTCATACCCGCACAGCAACCCTGCTTGGCAGAAATAAGCGTGGAGTTAGTTCTTGCCCAGACCAGCTTCTCCAGAGTTCTACCACATACTATGGAAAGCCCTACTACTACACGGTCAAATTAAATTAGCTAGCGAAACTCGGCAAACGTGATGGGTATCGATACCTAAACACGATAAAGAAAAATATTTTATGGTTTTTTTGGGGTCAATGACCGCTGGTAGTGTTGTTACTTGAAGTGTGAGTTGATAAAATCTGTTTTATCGTGTTGAGTTATCGATACCCATTACGTCTGTGAATGTTACTAAAAAAAACTTATTGTTATCTGATATTTCAAGTGACTACACTACAGGCGGTTGATGACCCCAAAAAAATATCATCAAATTAATTTCTTTTTGTTTTATTATGTTTAGATATTGACACACATCACGTCTGGGGAGTTTCGCTAGCTAATTTAATTTAACCCGGTTTATTGGGATGTCCTATTCTAGTGCAAAAAGTTTTTGTCCGAACATCTTACTTCTAAGACGTTGCCATGATACTGTCTTACTGCGATGCCTTGTTACATAAGCGATCAACTAACACCGGTGTCCTACAACTATTTCATGAAATACAATGTTTCCATGACATGGTCGAACACTTCCTGAAATGATCAATTCTAAGATATGGCCACGACATATATATACTTACTCCCTCTCACTGAGAGGAGGCCTGCGTCCCAGGGCAGTGGAAACATTATAGGCTGATTATGTACTTATGTTATGTATGGATTGATACTTTGATCTTTGACTTTCTAATCAAATACAAGCTATTACACTTAGTACTATTGTAGCTGCGCAATACATCGGTGTAAAGTTGGTCGCATACGAATTTATCGAAGTAACGTTACATCGATCTTAAAGTGTGTCGACGTAACAAGCATCGCAGTAAGATATCGGGGCCACGTGCTCGAAGAAATAAATATCAAACAAACAAGTTTCGCACTAGGACAGGACAGCCCTGTATTTATAATCTTAACAATTAAACATGGACGCTTACATCCAGCACTTTACACGCATCACACGTCCATACCACTACAATCGTGACGGACGGAAGAAGAAGACCTTTACATACCATGAGCATAAATAAAGCTAAGACATTTATCGACGATGGCCGGCACATCTTCCTTCGTGAGCTGCTGGTGGTGGATGTGGGCGCCATTGTTGTGAGCTGCCAGCTTCGCCATGTAGCGCCAACCCTGGAGTACACAGAGCACATTCATGTTGAATATTTCTTGTTAAATATCCAAGAAATACTTAAGTATTTGTTTTAGATTCACCACTCACCCACCCATAATGAAAGAAAGAAAAAAATACCCGCGCATTTTTAAATTGTCCTAAGTCCAGTTTAATAATTACATCCCCGTTCATAGAAGCTCGGTGCAGTCATCAGAGTTTGCTCACACTTAGGATCTTGCACCAAAACCATAGCATACGTTCCCACTGCTACTGCTGGGACACAGACCTCTCTATGAGTGGGAAAACTTCAGTGCTGGTTGCTACAATTTAATTATGTTTTTATTCTCTATATGAGTATAAATTATCATGTCATTGAGGAGATCCCTCGTTCAACTAGTAATACAGTATACTCATCATCATCATCCACCGTCCGACTTAACCCACTGCTAGGAGTAAGCCTCTCCTTGGCTATGCCATAGTATAAAGAGAGGAAGTAGGCTATCTCCGGCACAATCCGCGATATAATTGCCTACTGTCTCAGGGTTGTCACTTTTAGTTAAATTTTAATTCAGTGCCAATAAATTGGCAAGGGTCGGGAAGTTGTATTTTTTACTTGTATTGTCTGGATACCTAAACGATGATGAAACCTTTCACGATGAAAGAAAGAGCGACGGGCCAGCAGACGGGCGGCGCGAGGCGGTGGCACGAGTAAACGGTAGGTTACTGATAGTACTGTCACCAATTCATTAGTTTAAAGCCCGGCCCTTGCCAAAGATAACACATATCTGTGTATAACTAATTCAGTGATCATTAGTCAGTAAAGTTCAACAATGGTTTTCCTAACAAACACAGAAATTTATTCAAGATTCATAGCAGTATTATTTATAAAAAAAAGCCAAACCCAAACACACAGCAATACGTTTTCCTGCGAGTATCACACATTTTTCATTCATTTAGCGGTGCCGAAAAGCCGTGACGCGCGAACCTCGTGCGATGTTAGCCCTGACTGGCGCGCTGCGAAATGGGCCGAGATTTGTTTAAGTGTGCGTGCGGCGACGCATAGATACTTTGGCGCACACATACAAGCCGCGCACGGTGCGTTTGTATGAAGATAACGTACTTCCTCTCTTTATACTATGGCTATGCTGCTTAAAAAAATTTCTGTATCATTTTTACTGGGCAGCGGCATGATAAGCTTCGCTGTAAAACATTTACTTTGATTATATCTTAGAACACGGCAGGAACATTTTAATATAATAGTTTTGTAACTTTATAAAGATCTGATTAAATCCTTTAATCATGTTATCGTACTTCAAATTTGGCAATCAAACACGCTGATTCATTCGCTTATAGTATTAAATCAACATTTAATAGACTACATTCGCTACATATTCATTCTATTTAGGAAATCCCTGAAATGTGCGGGTGCACATTTTAGGGGCTAGGGGCTCCGCAAGCTGACGCCGACGGGGAAATGATTTATGCCTACGTGTTATTTTTGATGGACGTTGAAATAATTGATTATTCGCGAATATTTATTTATAAAATACTTCGCTTTCGCTTAAATCTGTAAATAAAGCCTATTCAATATCCTACTTGGTAAGTGAGCAATGAAAAAACATGAAATAGTTAGATATGGGGTTTATTCGTAAATGTTCAAAATACTTTTATCCATCAAGTATAAGGTATAAGTATAAAGGTATTTGTAAAAGATTATTAAATCGTACACAATACAATATATTTTACAAAATACAATCACTATTGTACGGTCAGGCATTCATGATAGATTAATACTTAGTTCTTGCGACTCAATTTGATTATTCTGACATGTTTATTTTACTCAATGCTGCAATGCTGCCTATACAAGACAAAATACAGTATACAAAGACTAAGACTAGTCACACTTATCAAAATAACTTCATGCCGATAGAACATGCCCAGAAAATACAATTTCATTTTTACCCTGAACACTCCGAAAATTCTACTCCTTTATGCACAAACCGGTATCCGAAAACATTAATAACATTAATTAATGGAAAATTAACACAATTTGAAATGTAGGTATAACGCTTATGTATTATGAATAGTACCTACATATTAAAGTGAAACTAATATTATTGACAAATTCTATCGCTGGGATAGTGGCTTACAGACTGGTTGCATGTTTGTGCATTTAGGTAATATGTTTAGCAGCACCACTGTTTATTTGGCAAGTTGGCACTTTATTACCAAGACTGCTTGCTGTTGATGTAATAACATAGTTAATTCTTATTCATCATTCCGATATATATAATAGCAGCCAGTGCTTCAAAGTCTGGTTCTTCATCGCTGTCATCGTGATGATGTTCACTTGGGTCTTCATTGACAGGGTTGCACATTTCGAGCTCGTTTGGCTCATTTGGCGCATTTGCCTCCTGTGCTTCGTCGTTAAAAATATCAATCACGTCCAGAAGCTGCTGAAGTTCATCTAAATCTATAAGCGGTTCATCGTGATGATTGATTTGTTCAGCCAGATTGTCCACGTGCACCAGATGATTCTCCAACTGATGATCGTCTACGGCATGCGGTAGTAGCATAATGTGCCCGTTAAGTGGCGGTTGTTGATCTTCGACGTTCACTAGTTGTGGTCGGTCCGCCACGTTCTGAGCTTGTTCAAGCTCCCCCACGTTCGCCGATTGTAGATGATCTTCCATCTCAACTGGTTGTGTTTACTTCTCGACGTTAACTGCCTGTTACTAATGCCACCCGCGCACTATTTGTCGCTCACTCAACACCTTTACTATTTGTTGTGTTGAACTTAAAAAAAATAACTGATAAACGTCCCGATTACAAACGTCCGTGATATTCCGATCGATTCCAGAGTAGGTTTGCCGCAGCGATATAAGGGAGCTAGTATTTCACATAAATATAACTCGGTACGGTATATAACTGGCGGGCGTCCGAATCTATAAAATTAAGCGCTCGTTTGTCCCTTGCTGTTGTACGATCAAAATGATGAAAATGAAAGGGACAGATAATAACGCGATGGTGTTAATCTGTATGTGTACGGCAGTGCCATCTGTGCGAGGGATGTGTGAGGTTTATTCTCGCGCACCGTAGGAAGGGATGAATCCCACCAGTTTTCGGACAAAATTATTGCCCAAAGATGGCGCTGCTACAGCTGCTGTTTGTTTTACTAGCACTAAAGAACATTATTTGATACATTTAGGTACCTACTTATTACTGATACTATTGTCTAATGTGATTCATATGCCTACTTAACGTGTCTTGATAAAGATGTTATTCCTGAAATGCCTTGTTACTGAGGAATTATGTTAAAAATGAATTATGTTGTGAACCGAAAGATTTTTCAAAACCTATTTAGCAATAATTAAGACATCCTCGAAACTTTAAAGATATTCAATCAATCAGTCGTAAGTATTCATTTATTTAATATTGTAAACAAATTATTTAACACCACAGGGTATTTTTTTTGGTTTGTTGAGAGATTCGTGCTCATTTCGATTGATGAAAATTGGCGATTTGTAGGTATAACTGGTTTCACACGACTTTTGACACATAAACAATCAAGAATCGCGGAATATACATGGGGTATTTTCGGATACCCCTAGGCATGACGAATTTAATCATTTTTATAACGTCACTATTTGGACCACCTGTATAACATAGTTCGGGTAAATACGAAGTGATCTTACTTTGAGTTCTCTCTCATGCGGGAATCGTAGGTACAAGGTAGCGTTCGGACAGTCCATCAGTAGGTTGTCACTGCCGTCTGTGGGGCACGAGGCCTTGGTCTCCTCGTCAGCCTCCTGGGTCACTGTGCAGACAAAGAACAACACTCAAACATTATTTTACGTCTACAACGCCTTTTTTCATGAAATCTTTTACTTTTGTCTACGTTTGTCTACGAACTTGCAACTATGAGGAATAATCGCCTTCCACTCTCTAGTGCTACGTGCTTTTCTATACTATACTAACTGAACTTTCAAACCTTCACGACAAATCGGTCTACGGTACGGAGTTAACTACCCGTACATTTATATACAAACCCAAAAATCGTCACATAGCCTTATTTATTGTCAGTTTTCTTGAATGTATTTTGTTTTCCGGTTGTAGTAGTTAACTCCATACCGTACAACGATTTGTCGTGAAGGTATGTGTTATATATGTGGCCTCTTTGATTCGAAATGGATTCGAATTACATTTATTTCTTTATGTCTTGTCATCATGTTTGTCACTGTCACATAAAATAAAATATTGAAAACTATAAAATGATTATAGTTAATTAATTTTGATACAAAATAGTTTGTACGTTCAGTAAGTACTTATAAAGAAACACGTTCCACTAGAGAGTGGAAGGCGATTATTCCTCATAGTTGTTGATAGCTACACAGTGATATTTATAAATAAGTTCAGTCAGTTCAGTATATTTAAATTCGTTAGTCAAGTTACATTATTAAGACGCGCATCGTTAGTCTAAAGTAGGTTACAGAGTAAACAGAGAAATGTACGGCGATGAGACCATACAACATATGTATTGATTACTTAGCAGTATACAAACCACCACGCGGTGACCAAAATACACCTTCGATTTTGAAAGTGAAACAAAAATGGCTTTCTTACTGTGGTCGGAAATGTCAGAGAATTTTATTTTTGGTTACAGAGACGAAGCGTATCTCGCCGGTTTTATTAGTCACAGACATAACTAAGTTTAAGGTAATGTAAAGTAGGTACCTAATGATGATTATCACATTGAATAGGTACACATAATTTGTGTTAAATTCTTCCTCGTCGCAATTGGTCCGTTCTTGTTTAAACTCCTTTGACCAATCAAATCAGTAAAATCTTGATATAATGTCTATACTCACTAAGAAATAAAATTAATATCATTGATATGGCTTTACGTCATATTAATTAAAAATATTTCAAATAAATAGGTAGGTACCTCGTCCATCTGATTTTGCAATGATTAAAATTCTCGAACAAGAACAAGTAAAAATTCGGTGTAGGTAGTAAAAAATTAAAAGACATTTGTATTTCGTAAAAAGTACTTTACTGCGAAGTTAATATCATCCCTCACTAATTGCTTGTGTTAAAAAGTACTTCACTAGGAAGTTAATATCATCCCTCACTAATTGCTTGTGGGTTAAAAAGTACTTTATTGGGAAGTTAATATCATCATGATTCTATCTATTTCCTGTATGATTTCACCGATCTGCTCGGAAGCCGGTTACACCTCCGCGCTCAGCCCGCCATTTTGTTGCGGTGCCGCATTTGCAAGAAAATGTATTATAACAATAAGCTTGTGATTTGCATGCCTCAAGGTGTAATATGGTCGGACTGTGCTTTACTCTCAATAACTTTGTGTAATTACCCATATTAGCAAATAAATGATTATGAATTATGAATTATTACGTATCTGTAGCAGTCGACAAGTTTATAAAACGAAACTGCCATTTTTTGTAAAATAGATGTTGATTTTACGGAAAAGCTATTCCAAGAGGTCCGAAGTAGACCTATACTGTATTTACTCAGTTGAAAGCGACGACATTTTACGGAAAAGCTATTCCAAGAGGTCCGAAGTAGACCTATACTGTATTTACTCAGTTGAAAGCGACGACATTTTACGGAAAAGCTATTCCAAGAGGTCCGAAGTAGACCTATACTGTATTTACTCAGTTGAAAGCGACGACATTTTCCTTCGAAATGTAGCGAACATTTCAACTGACTCGCATGATGATCCGCTACTCGAATCGCGACATAATCTAGTATGTTTCACATTAGAATTCGTTAAGCGGTTTTGTATAATTTTTTTCGCGTTGGATGTGTGCTAATTTTTATTTATTTATTTATTTATTTTCAAATACTCAGATAACAGAGATCCGTAGTGTTAGTAAAGTACCTTAAACCTAGTGTTAG
Organism: Fissipunctia ypsillon; assembly: GCA_947568875.1. NCBI lineage: Eukaryota > Metazoa > Arthropoda > Insecta > Lepidoptera > Noctuidae > Fissipunctia > Fissipunctia ypsillon. Next base: position 31,386,407 of record OX387643.1, read on the forward strand.
TACATACATAAATTAATATAAACAATTTGGGTATGAGTTACTTTGTAAAGAAGACGAAACCAGGCCTAAGGTTTATTTATTTTCAAATACTCAGATAACAGAGATCCGTAGTGTTAGTAAAGTACCTTAAACCTAGTGTTAGTACATACATAAATTAATATAAACAATTTGGGTATGAGTTACTTTGTAAAGAAGACGAAACCAGGCCTAAGGCTAAGGCCCTAATACTCAATTAAATATTTCGCTTTAAAAGGCGGGTATCGCACTTCCGCCCCGAAACCGCATGCTGTTTCGCTACTCGAATCGCGATTCGAGTAGCGGAAAATCACGCGAGTCAGTTGAATTGAACTACTGCGTTATCGCTGCTATGGTCTCGCGGCGGAGGTGTGGTACCCGCCTAAGGCTTCACGTAGCGCGTTCCTTGCTTGTGTTCATAACTAATGCTGCTTAGAAACGTGCTTATAAGCATAACATTGAGGAGATTTCTTACAATCAGGGGAAACGCACATTTCCCCACTTGAGTTTATCTTGTGGATCTGTAGGAGTGATAGGATGCAGACATTACAATCGCTAGATCAATACGCTATGTGTCGTATGCGTTGTGTGGAATTCAGGTTTCACATTATCATTAAGATCTTGTATCTTTTTCAATCGTACCCAAAATTTTAGTTGACGTTCGTCAAGGGTGCAGTATTTTCGTCACCAAGGGGTGAAAAACTAAAAAAGAGACAAGTTGCGAAAATGCCGTAGGTACCTACTATTGTAACGTCTTCTAGTGTATATTTATCTTCATTGGTCTGTCTATCGCGGTTTAGCTCAGTGACTTTAAGAGCTAGTACACATTGGGCGTTTTAAAGCGCGCGTTAAACGCGCGCTTTCAGAACAGCCGAGCGCTTCGAGATACGTGTGCCGCCATTTTGTTGTACATTCGATCGCGCGTTCTAATAGCGATTAACGCAACGCCCAACACCTAATGTGTACTAGCTCTAAGTGTCGACCCACGTTAACTCGCGGGCGCGGTGGCGGGCGCGATCACGAAATATCAAACACATTGCATACTATGCAAGTGTTCACGTACAAAACGCAGGTGCGGTGTGTTCACGTTAACTGAAGCACTTAGTTTTTTTGGATTTGTGAAAAATTTCACGGCAGTAGTTTAATAACGAAGTTACAAGGAAAAAACTATCACATTAATTAGGTTTTACAAGTTAACAAATAATAGTCGGCTGACTTAAATTTGCAGTTAGAATGTATGAGAGAACATGTTTTTCAACTGCAATGTTAAGTTTGTTCTTGGGATAAATTCATTCCAACTACGGTACCCTTCATTCTGCGTAGTCCGACACGCACTGGGCCGTTTTTTTTTAATATATTTCAGCTTGGTTATTCGCCTAAGAATGAGCATGTAGTAATACCGAGACTTGAAGCACCACGTGAACTTTCGTCGGTGTTCGTTCCTGTTTGTAAATATCATAAAGCCAAACTAATTCGCTACTAGGCAAGCTGTGACGAGACTTGAAAATGGCTAGCTCCTCATGTTGCTGCGTGTTTACGCAACCGCATGATAATTAATCCTTTCCAGCATATCCATTTGCAGTCCTCTCCCAGCGACGCCCTAAGCTGAGGTCCGTACCCCACAGGGGGTGCCCTTAGCGTGCAGTCGCTTAGTTTTTAGTTTTAAGCCTGGCTGAAGGCCTTAATTTATTGAGGCATCCACAGGAAAGCCCGGTTAAGCAGTCGACAACCTGCTATAGGTTGAACTGTGAGATGCCATTCCCCAAAAACAAAAAACGCAACCGCATGATAGAAAATCACTATAGAACAGAAATGGACATCACGGCGTAGCGGCGCAGGTGGAGATGCTTAATATCAGTGCAGTGACTGCGATAGGCTAAGTAGAAATCTTAATCAATTGCATGAAGTACCTTCCTACGGAATAAGCGAACTACTATAGTATTCTTTTTCTTTGATTGTAATATTATGTGCCACATACCTAGTGCAAAAGCCAGGTGTTTGATTGTTTGCCACTTTTACTTTTATGTAGTGTTTGAGGGTTACGCATTATTCGCCATTCAATTGCTAAACGATTAACTAATATTTAGACACGTTTTGTCAAATTGCCAGATCGTAGCGAAACATAACACAGTGACCTTCAACTACTGTTAAATAGTTTTTATCTCACGAAAACAAACGAGCAAAACTGTATAGTGTATGTATGTGTTTAAACGTTAATAAAACGTAATTATGGGACATCCGGGACGCCGTCACAATGTATTTATTGACGATTAACTTCGTTACACAAATGGTGACACCTACATGGGTACATATCTACATCACTGCAGCAACGAAGTCTGTCTTTGAAATAAGATCATCATCTGTCTAGCCTTTTCCCAACTATGTTAGGGTCAGTCAGTCTAACCGGATGCAGCTGATTAAAAGTATTTTGAAATAAGAAGTATTATATAATTTCTTTGAAACAAGATCGTTGGCGGTTTAGAGGCAAGCCATGAGAACTAGACATCCTTTATATTTCCGTGAGCAAAATCTTAAGCCACGTATTGCTATCTAATCTTTACAAATAAATGTCCGTTTGTAATGTCAAAATAACAATTTTTACTAAATGCATATGAAAGTACTCGTATCTACGGTACCTACTTATAACAAAAAAGCAATCTTATACAACATTATTTTTAGTATATGCGAAACCTGAATATAGTTTGTTCAGAATAAGTAACTGAATCGATTCCAATAATTTTTACATCATGTTATATTTTGTCCCAAAAATGTTTTAAAAAGGTTACAAGTTGGCCACCGAGCGACACTAAGTACTCTATAGGTACTACTGCCAAATTGTTATCAATGAGCGCAAGACGACGCTGAGGTGCGGGCGGCGCGGGGTTGCCGCGTGGTGAGCATGTTTTTGTATGGACAACCAGATAACATAACAAGCTTATAACTTTGTGATTTTTCATAATACAGTTTTGAAATTTTGTACATAGATTCATTACATAAAAATACCAGACACGTGTTTCGGGTTTCGCATAAACTAAAACTAATGTTGTATAATAAGAGACCAATATTTTAATATGCTGAACATTTTCTAACTAGGTACGTAGGCGAACGTTCCCGGTCGACCACTTTTCAATCTTATTACTAAGGGAATAAGGGTGAAAAGTGGGCGACCGGGAACGTTCGCGGATGTAGTAGGTACTAGGTATATACGAAATAATATTGGTCCATGTCATTGTAAATTGCTGCATTTTCATGGAAATCGTGGTTAAATAATGTTAGCCGCACGGGTCTAACGAAGGTTAAGCTACGCTTGCCGCGGACGGTTCGTGGATGGGTGACCATCCATTAGGTACATTTCGAGCCCCTCCGTGCCTCAAAAAGCACGTTAAGTCGTGGGTCCTGGCTGTCATTCATAGATCTTTAACTGTCGTAGCGGGTATTCAGAAGCCCAAAAATCTGACAACCAGTCTTACCGAGGGGTGTCGTGTTACCCAGTAACTGGGTTGTGGAGGTCAGATAGCCAATTGCTCCATGTAAAATACTGGTATTCAGCTGCATCCAGTTAGACTGGAAGCCGAATCCAACATAGTTGGACAAAGGCTAGGCAGATTGATTTTTGTATGGACTAAAACCTTCGTTAATAGGGAGGTAAGGGCGAAAGCAGGAATTAATATAAAATATTCCCGTCTTATGCAACGTTCTGCCTGTACCTCTCAAACGGTAATGAGAGCGTGGAAATATAATATTATTCAATGTCCTATTAAAATCTTTCCCTGAATTTTCCAAAGGAAGCAGATGCGACTTTATGAGTAACAAGTTTTGTTGCTACTTAGTTCCCGTTTAAATAATAATTCCAGGCGAAGGGACGAAGGAAAAGGAAGCACGGAACATTCTATTAAATTTCCAATTATGCGTCTACTGCGCGGTAGATTGAAATTATTGAAACAATAGTACCTGGCTTTTCTTTCAAAGTTTATATCAGCTACTTACCTACATTGTTATTTTTTTGTGAAATTATTACGAAGCCAACTTAAATTAGCTAGCAAAACTCGACATGATGGGTATCGATACCTGAACATGATTAAATGAAAAAAATATATAATTGTGTGTGTTTTTTTTTGGTCAAGGGCCGCTGGTATTCTACTAACTTGAAGTAGGGCAAAACTTGGCTAATTCGTGATATGCAGCTATTCGGTGATAGATAATTGTGTTTTATTACCAAGTTACTACTGACTTGATAAATGTACATTTTTCAATCATTATAGTACCTATTTGCCACATTTTTAGATATAAGTTAGCAAAACTTATTTTGTCTACTATATCACAGTAAATTTAAAAAATAGTCTGATCAATGAATCGAATTTTACAAGTAAAAAACAAAACTATCACCGATTACCCAAGTTTTGCCCTACTTATAGTTTAGAAAATCAGTTTTTTTTTTTTGTATAAACATCGCGTACGTGATGGGTATCAAACTGATTTTTAGACTCCTACTTCAAGTAACTATATAAACTATCTGCAATCGTTGATCCCAAAAAAATCATCAAATATTTTTTTTTTTTTTTTGCGGCGTTTCGCTAGCTATTTTGATTTGACCCTGTATAATATCTGTTGAAGTTTAAAAAAATCTCAAACCCAATGGATATATTTGTGTTTGTGTCAATTATGGTGAGGCAACGTAGTTGTTTTAAGCGTCTTTTACCTGTACATAATCGGTTACCTGTACAACAATGGATTAACTAGGACCTTTATTCGTTCTTTGTTTATAAGTGTAGGCGTTACCCTATGGGAGGAGCCAACGGGGTTTAACCTACTAAGCTCCTCCTTGTAGGATCATGTTGAAAAATAAAACCGACAGTTGCTATTGTTGTCTTTGTCCAAATTCACGTTGCGAACGCCCTAATACTATTCAGCCGCACCCCTACACCCCTTGACTCCAGTTCCCTCCCGGACTATAAATCTTAACTGTTCTCAACCCGACGGGGTTGGTTCTTTGGGTTGACAGGATAAATGGAAAATTAAACCTTGTGAGAAGCGCGAAATGACGTTGTGCTGACGATGTGCAGAAGTTAATTCGCAATGCGATTTACCCACACAACAACAATAACAATAGGTAGATACAGTCTTTATTTCAACAAACAAATTATCTTCGTAACGTTTGAAGCAATCCAATGGTGAAAGATACAATTCATGATGATTTTAAAATATATGAGCGTAGGACGCAGTTATAATTAGGTAGCTACACACATGGAAAACTTCGGAATCATACGCCCCCGCACAAAGACAGGGATCCTCTTGAATACGGGAAAACACTGCGGTCATAATTAAAAATTATACACATCCTATTGCACCAAAACGAGTTAAACGACAGGTGTATGATGGGTACGCCGCTGTCGTTTATTTCGTTTTAGCGACGTAAGTAGGTTATATTGGTCGGAAAAATAAAATTGGCCGTTGAAAGAAACTTACCAACACATCTCGTCTTCCTGAGATCCACGGTGCACACGGTAGGTTCCTTGGTAGTGTAGTAAACCATCACTCGCCGAATCAGCATTACCCAAGCACCACGCCACTCGCCTGTTACTCCCTCCTGGTTATACAGATTAAAGATATACATCAGACCACTTGGTAGATAGTCAGACATGAAAAGATCGGTAATTTGTTAGTAGCTATTGTCACAGAAGGTTTCGTAAAAAAGGTCAATATTGTTAAATACTGTACATAGTCCGCAGTAGCGTCAAATACTGGTCTTGTGTTACCTCATGGTCGGTAATCCGACCGATAATCTGGACAATCTTAGCGGCCAGTACGTGTTTGCAGAGTACTTGCGCTTTCCGTCGCGAAGTGATTTAAGTATGTACCAAATAAGTAAAACTTTCTGTGTGATCAGAGCGAATATATAACGCGAGCAAGATCCATCTCTATATTTATAATCTACTAGCTGATCCGACAGACGTAGTCTTGTCAAAATGTTATTAATTCATACAAAATTTGCCTAGAAAATGCACCAATTTTCCCGACAACTTTTCCAATTTTCCTTTCCGTGAGAATCTGATTCGAACTATTACGAACGTTATAAAACAAAAAATTGCCAAATTGGTTCAGCCGCTCTCAGGTGATGCGCTTACACAGCAACAGCATTTCATTTTTTTATTATAAATAATTATGGAAGATAACAACGATTGCTTTGCGGCCTTGCCATATGCACAGCTAACGAGTGAATTTAAAAACTAGTCAAGCATTGATTTAATCTCAAATTCTCGAGCAATGCATGATTAAGCTGCCTTCCTGACCACAGACACAAATAAGAAACTTACGCGCAAAAGTTAAACCTAGGCATCAGGATGCAGCCGTTTTGAAACTATATGTATGCACACACATCACTAAAATAATAATTAAAGAATAACTTAAAAAATCTCGTTTCATTACGCAGCTCTGCTTGAGAAATATCCACTGAGACCAATTACCTAATCTGAAAATAAACCGTTAGGTGAATTGCGAAAGCAGTTGTCAAAAACATTGTTTAATGAGAAAACACCAAAATATAATTTAACTCGTACAATTTTTCTAATGCTTCATCAGAGTGATACAAAATAATGAAGAAAAACGTTGATAAAACGCCAGTCGAACTGCTGAACTTTCAAATAAAACGCTTGTTACTAAAAAGGAGTCAAGATTATTTAACGGAGCATAAGAACAGTGGGCCTAATACAATCGTGTTCCCGTTCGGATGCTCTTAAAATGAACATTAAACGAGAAGAAGTTAAAGAATAATGTTGAATTCGCTTAGAACTTAGATACTAACAATCAAAATGAAGTATAGCAAGTTTAACCACTCGTATATGAGTTATTACAGAAACAATTAGAAAGCCATGGTATCTCGCGTAGATCTACGATCCTTAACTTGTCGGTCTTTTAACCCTTCGGATTTGCCTAAAAGACCGCACAGAGGCGCCACGCGATGGCGCCAAGCGACTCCGGTAGAACCATTTCCATGATGTTTTCATAGAAATTGTTCCGCCAGAGTAAAGTCGCGTCGTCGCGTCGCGCCTGTCCGCGGGGGCCATTACAAAATAAAAGGAGGAACTGAAGAAGACTTTAAAAATGCAAATAGTAACGAAAGGAAATATTTCTAGATTTTAACGTTGGTAAGTCCTAGCTAAGTAAGTCATCGTAGTACTTCGCCGTAGGTACTCATAGCCATTCGAGTGCAAATGAAAACAAAATCTACAGCATATTTTAATAGAAATGGTGACAATAGCGACGAGAGTCACAACAAAGCAATAGTTTTGCACCTTGTACAAAGAACTAATACTTTTTAGAGATGTTGTCCTCTCCTTTGTCCGAAGCCGCTAAAGCGCTGTTTATGTTATAACTGTGTAAGTAGTTGTAGTTTAGTTTAAGTTAGGATACGATGGAATTGGCATGTACTTTATGTATAAAAATTCCTTAAATAAATAGAAAAAAAAAATCTTCATTTTTTTTATGTCGCTGAGCACAGAAAAGATCGGTAGCTTTCAGAAAACAATGTTTACTCGCTTCATATTTATAAGCATCAACATACTTTATATAGGTAAGTCTAGTAAAGAAAAAAATCAGGGGGATCATCGTTGATCAGCCGATCTATTCTGCAAACATCACACCGTGAGCACTTAGGTGAAGTGAGTTTGAAGTGAGCTCAATTCCTAGGAGTAAGGTGGGATGACAGTTCACATCACGCTCACTTCACCTAAATTTTCACGGTGGGATCTTTACAGAATAGCACCAAAGATCTTATACCTACGTCTGGTTCTTATGAACTTTTCTCCCTGGTTTTTCCAACAGTTAGTTATACATGTGTGTTTTTTTTTTAGAAAACGCAAAAACAACAGTCTGAGAAGCTTTCAAAAGAGCTTAGTTTTTTAGGCAAAACAAATTCGCAATGGCTTTGTAAAGCAGAAAATATTTATTTAAAGTAGGTAGTTTGATATTTTTATTAACCTAGTTTTTTTTTAAACTAAATACTTGAAGGCAAGGCACAGCACACGCAATCGCAAAAGCTTCGTTTTCACAGCAGCAATAATAATAATTATTATTATGAGTTAACAAAAAAAAACCAAATCCGTGTTTATAAAATAGGAGAAAACACTTCTTGAAAGTCGAAACCAAATTACGGTTGACTAGACTTTTTCGCGAAAGCATATTATTATTATTATTTTCAGTTCTTTATGTTTCTTCTCATTTAAGAGAGGTTAAGAAACCTTACACACGGGTCGGGACCAAGTATGTAAGGCGAAATTTAGATAGAAAAGGTGGATGACAGTGTTGAAGAAGTCAGGAACTTTCGGGTGATGCGACAGGTGTTAAGGATGGTGGCTTTTTGGAGCATGTAAAGTGTGTAAGTAGGCGTCTGTAGGGTGTTAAGGCTTTGTGTAAGAGATTTTGGTATTACGCCTGTAGATGAAAGAACAATGGGGACAATATGAACGGTTTGCGCTTTCCATTGGGTTTTAATTTCTATGGCGAGATCTTGATACTTACTGAACTTTTCGGATATGGTGGTTTGAATATTGTGTGAGTTAGGTATTGCTATATCTATCAGATAAACTGTTTTATTGGTTTTGTCATGAACGGTAATGTCGGGTCTATTGTAATGAATAGTTTTATCTGTTATTATCGTTCGGTCCCAGTAAATGTTCTGATCCTTACTTTCTAATATTATTTCTGGTTTATATTTATAATATGGTATCATTTCACTAACTAGTTTATATTTATATGCTATCTGTTGGTGTATAATTGCAGCGACTTGATCATGGCGGTGTTTATAATCAGTTTGTGCAACTGATTTACACGCTCCTGTTATATGTTGTATGGTTTCAGAGGCAGTGTTGCAATGTCTGCACAAGTCAGTCTGCTGATGTTGGTCCTTTATGATGTACTTTCTGTAATTACGAGTAGCTACTATTTGATCCTGTATGGCCAGCATAAAACCCTCGGTCTCGGGAAACAATTCGCCTCGTTTGAGCCATTCGTTCGACTTAACTTTGTCGACGTGTGGCTGGCTCAGGAAGGCTCGGTGTCTTCCGTGTAGGGCTTTTGCAGACCATGCTGCAATTTTTTCTTGTGTACTTATAATGTGTTCATTTATTTGCGTGTTCCTGTTTTGTAGGTTTAGTGGTGTAAGTTTTTTATCTGTTTCCGTTACGTGTTTGTGTAGTGATGAATGTTTTGATTTGTTATGGAAGTACGCTCTGAGTGAAAGTATCTGTTTGTTGTGTAAATTGTGTATGTCTGTTAATCCTCTTCCTCCTTCTTGGCGTGGCAGTGTAAGACGTTGTATGCATGATTTTGGATGGTGTTTTCTATGTTTGGTGAGAACTGTATTGACAGTGCGCTGTAATTTTTTGATATCAGTCTTTGACCATCGTATAATTCCGAAAGAGTATGTGAGAATAGGTATTGCAAATGTGTTGATAGCTTTAATTGTGTTTCTAGAGTTTAGGTTGCTTTTTAAAATAAGGTTGAGGCGGTGTGAGAATTTTTTGAGCAGTTCTTGTTTTGACATCTTTTGTTGTATCTGTCTGGACTGCTTAAAACCTAGATATTTGTATGTACTCTGTTCATCCATTGGATCGATCGATTCACCTGATGCGAGTGTGTAACTATTATTTTGAATTTTTCCTTTTAAAATTGATAAAATTTTGCACTTATCTACTCCAAATGACATGCAAATATCGTCATAAAATTGTTGTGTTGTGTCAGCTAGTTGGAAAAGCCCTTTATTGTCAGCTGCGTATAACTTTATGTCATCCATGTACATGAGGTGTGTAAGGGTGTATTGTGTGTCATTGTTAGCCAGGGTGAATCCTGCGTCTGTTTTATCAAGCAAGTGTGAGAGTGGATTGAGTGCCATGCAAAACCGCAGAGGACTTAGAGCGTATCCTTGAAAAATTCCACGTTTTATACAGATTGGTTCTGTAGCTACAGTCGAGGAGGATGAATTAATTTTAAGAACAGTTTGCCAATTCTGCATGGTAGTTTCTAAGAATTGTTTCAGTATTGGGTGAATTTTATACAAATTTAGAACGTGTAATAACCAGCTGTGTGGAACTGAATCGAAAGCCTTTTGGTAATCAATAAACATTGTGTGAATATCATTCCTGCTTTTAACAGCGCTGTTCATAGTAATTGCGTCAATGGTAAGTTGCTCTTTACAACCTTGGCTATTCTTACGACAACCCTTCTGTTGTTCTGCTAGAAGATTATTTTTAGTTAAATGTTCGTATACTACTTCACCTACGCAGGCTGTTAAGATTTTGTACAAGGTTTGTAAACAAGTAATTGGTCGGTATTTCGCTGGGTTTTTAGTGTCATTCATATCTTCAGGTATCATATAAGTTACTCCGTGTGTTATGTATGTTGGAAGTAAATTTGGTGATTGGATGAATGTATTTAAATAGTTATGTAAGAATGGATGTATGTTAGAGAATTTCTTATACCAGTAGTTGTGAATGTGGTCAGTGCCAGGCGATTTCCAGCTGTGTGTGCGTTTGATGACGTCTATAAATGTATCTATAGGTATAAACTCAAATTCCATTTCTGGGATTTCTCGTGTTGCTTCATTGACCCAGTCTGCGCGATTATTGTGGTATACTGGATTTTCCCAGATGTTGGCCCAGAATTCCCTTAGTGTTTCGGATGAAGGTGTCTCTAGGGTTTGGTTAGTGGTATCTCTGTTATTAGCTGCAAGGTTCCTATAAAATATTTTTTCATTGTTAGTAAATTTTGTGTTCTGTACTTTGCGATTCGTGCATGTTATGTATCTTTTAAGTCTACTGGATGCTGCGCTTAATTTTTGTTTTAAGGTGTCCAAAAAGTGTTCTATTTGTGTATTTGAGTTTTCGTATTGTGCGTGTAGTTGGTATTTTTTCTTTATTTCTTCTACTGCCGCTATTAATTTTTGACTTCTACTACCATTAATGAAATGTGTTAGCCTACCTATGTTTGCTCTTAGATTTTTAATTTTCTTTTCTAATCTGACGCCCTTTATTATTATTATACCAGCTTTTGTCCGCGGCTTCGCCCGCGTGGATGTCGGAAAATATCCCACGGGAACGTACCTACTACTGGGATTAAAGTACCTTATGTTCCGTAATACTTTACTGGTTTACGCGGCGCACGCCAGAAAGCTCCCGGTTGGCATGATTTTCTCCGACATCTTCAACAATCATCATATCACCATATTTCAGCCAATTTGTACAAAACTTTAATGAATAATACACCTAAACCATCCTCATGAATCATTATAATACACCTAAACCATCCTCATGAATCATTCATTGGAGTAAACCGGATGAAAATCCATTCGGTAGTTTTTGAGTTTATCGCGTTCAGACCGACAGACGCGGCTGAAGGACTTTGTTCAGTTAAAATTATGCCGGCCAGCACGCTCTAATCTATACAAATAAATAAAATTTAAGTGGTTGTTTGTAATGTCAAAATAACAGCTTTTTACTAAATGTATAAGAAAGTATAAACGGTACTTATAACAAAAAATCATTTTTTAACATTTTTGTCTGTCTGTCTATTTGTTCCGGCTAACCTCCGAAACGGCGGGACCGATTTTGATGGGATTTTCACTGGCAGATAGCTGATGTAACGGCGGGTAACTAAGGCTACTTTTATTTTAGAAAAATAATTAGGGTTCCGTTCCGCGCAAAAAAATTAAAACCCGTGAAATTATGAACAAAAAGTCGGATTTGAAAACTTCTTTTTGCATTTGGTAGCCCAATTCTCGAGGATAGTTATAGGCTATTTAAGATCACGCCGAGCAAAAAGAAAAAAGTTAGAAAGAACACTAAGCGAAAACAAAGTAGGTAATAGCGCGGGCGGGCGATTCAACGCGACGGTTGGCGACGGGTCGGGGGACGAGGGAGTTTTATTAAAATGTGGCTGTTATTTTAGTGTATTGTGTATCTTACGACATCCACGCGAACGAAGTCGCGGGGCACAGCTAGTGTATAATAAATTTATAATGCGTCTAATTTGGGACAGCACTCCTTGATGGGCGAGTCCTATTACTGGGTGGACGTAGGGCAAAACTTGGCTAATTCGTGATATGCAGCTATTCGGTGATAGATAATTGTGTTTTATTACCAAGTTACTACTGACTTGATAAATGTACATTTTTCAATCATTATAGTATTTGCCACATTTTTAGATATAAGTTAGCAAAACTTATTTTGTCTACTATATCACAGTAAATTTAAAAAATAGTCTGATCAATGAATCGAATTTTACAAGTAAAAAACAAAACTATCACCGATTACCCAAGTTTTGCCCTACGACGCTTTGCGTGAGCTCAGCATAGAACACGCAAGCTATGCACTCAAGGCCGATGGCATAAATCTGCGCCTTACCTGAATAAGTAATCTCTAAAAGCACCCGAACGCGTCGTCGCATATCCGCTTAGCATCAAGGACTAATTGTGGCCCTTTAGAGCATTTCCCTGTCCGAGTTTATTGATTTAGTTTAGTGAATGGTGCAATAGCAGTGATACCATTTTGGGATATATTAAACCATATTCTTCTGAAATGATAGTGGTCAAACGATAGCCAATCAATAATAATTATCAAACATCCTCCAAATTGGAACCGCTTCTGTTAATAAGTGCTTCCATCAACCTGACTTGAGCGAGAAACATCAATCAATAACTACTAAAATTTATTTTAGCAAATATTACAATGTGGCTAGTAAAAGTAACTTCACAGTTCATTACAACTATATTTAAATAAATGAAGTTCACTATTTCTGCTCTAGAATTGCAGCATCAACGTTTTAGTTCCTACAAAAGTAACGCGAGGGGAAAACATTGAAACGGAAGCGTCCTACTGCATGGTATTTATAAAACACGTGCAGTCATGTCAAAAGCAATATGCAACAATGGAATGAAATTCATTTGTGCCCCCTGTCAATACAGGGGCCAGGTAAGCCTTATATAATAAATACGGGGGTGTTGGGGGGTCCATCCGACCCGTAGCAATTACAAATCTAACTAATTAATAAGCAATACACTAATGAACGCTGTATACGAGTGGGGTACGACTCATTGTCGAGGTGCGTTTTCTATACCTACCTGAATAAATTTGAAAAGATAGGTCATCTGCGATTTTCTCGCTTAGTTTGGTTGCTGAACTTCGCTATACATTGAATTCCTGTTTAAAATGAAAGTTTCTTGAATTTTTCACGATCCACTTTCAAGATTATTGCTTGCATTGCCGTCGCCGTGCTTACAAACGTGTCTGTCAACAAGCTTCCAAAGTGAAAGTGATCCATAGAAGTTTTGTTGCTAAACTTCGCTTTACAATCCCTGTTCTGTCTTTTACACTACAATACTTAGTAAGTACGTTACAATGTACAGTCAGTACAGTCAAACTCATCACCATGTTTGTGACGACAACTTCCCTACAAATAAGTGTGGCTATACGTTCGTCGCATACTCGGCTGTCCACCAAGCTTAGATAATAAAAAAATATTAAAAACGGTTTTTTTGCTTTATCATATTAATAAAAATGTACTTAGATAAAACGCATTAAAGTTGAGGATCGGGGGTTCGCTACGTCACAACTCAGTATAAAGCCTAGCAAGGCGTGACGTCATGCTACATTTTAACTGAATTTGTCGACGTAATCTTTTGATTACGTAAAAAAAGAAAAAATACGTGTCCAATATTTTTTAATAATCTACCTAAAGGACATTTCTTTTTGTCGTCATCCCCATTGTGATGGGACTTTATTAAAATTGTAAGAGTAAGCGTAACAAAATAGAGCACCGCACTGTGGGATAATCGCGTATGTTTCGTTTCAAAACTCCGTGTCTCAGTTGTTTCAAGACTAAATGAGCTGTAATTTTGCAAACGTATCCTTGGCTGTATAAAGTTAAATATATAATGTTAAAAATTTAAAAGTGAAATATAAAAGTTAAGTTAAGAAGGGCGTTAAGGTTGGTGTACATATAATACCTAAAGAGTATTCTATTTTCTATCTATCTATCTAAGATAAAAGTTAAGATAAAGGTTAAAAGTTAAATATAAAATGTATTACCAAATGATTTTATCAGAACTAAAAAGAAATAATTGAAAAAAATATCATTTTTGTCTCGCGATATATTTTGGTACCATATCAGAAACGGCGCAAGTAGGCGCAATTTTTTTTTCTTCTCCCTATGTAAACTAATGTAGAAAGATCTTAATAGAACAAATATCTCGACAGCAGCAAGCAGCGGCAATGGTATACCTCTTGTTAGAAAACAAATCTAAAAACATACTATCTTAAACTATATTGGTTAGTAATTTTATTTTATTGAACCAATATACAGGGCGTCCCACGGATATGCCACATAGAGGGAAAGTGCCTTGAATATTGTAGATGGAACATTTTACTGAAAGAAGACATTATTTGAATTAAAAAAAAACAATTTAAATTGCAATCATAGATATTTAAATAATTACATGGTAGAACCGGAAATCGAACCCGTTACACAAGAAAAATAATCACCCTCTAGCTTTATCATACCGATCGAAAGGCTTCATCATAAGGATTATTTTTTGCGAAATAACAGATCAGGTCAGATCTTAGTTTAGCTCTCATATTCTTAGATAGCTATTTTCATGCCTCGAGACGAGTGAAGTATATTAACTTATTCGCAGTTTGGCACGTACCTACAATCGTACAAGTAACTGCTCTAGACGTGTTTACGATGCTGACGTCATCGCAAGAGAAATTCCTTAAACACATGAGTGCAATAAAAAGTATCCGATACGCACAATAAATAACATTATAACTATGACATGTCAAGAGACAATTATAAACATTGGGCTGTTTCATAAATAACAATATGTTATAACTTTCAACGCCAACGCATTATAGTCAGCAAACAAATGATGAATGAGTAAGCGGAATGAGAGAAACAATTTCACTAAATCAATTTATTGGACGCGTCATGACGTCACATTAATGCAACAGATTTAAGATAAATTATGCTTTTGATAAGTACCTACCTACGTAACGTTTCATTTATAAACTCTTATTGCTTAATTTATTTGTAGAAACCAGAATTACTGTAGGTAATCCTTACATGATATGGAGATTCCCTTTTGAGCCGAGTACAAAGCTCTATTTTATAACAATATTGGAACTCTCGAAACCCTTCGAATTGCGACCCTTTATCGGATCCCCTTAGTTCTAAATCAAAGGAGACGCTGCCCTTGACCATGATCGCGGTAATATTACGCGCTAAATATTATGATTGGAATGGAGAAACAAGAATTTATAGGATTTCCCAAAGTTGCCTTCTGATTTTGTACTTGTACCGTTTATAAAGAGATACTGGTGAAATGTAATGACTAATGAAAAACGGATTTACGTTTAAGGGCGACTTGCAGCAAAATGATACAAATCTCGGTTTAATTAAATCTCGTTTGTGCCCTAAACTCGACTTAACTTTTAAATCGTATTATGCATGTCTTGCACAGTCACCATTCACATTCATTTTAACTAAACTGAGATTAAGTCACCAATTCATTCGCCGTTGATTCTTTGCGTTCCGTTCCGTTTTCAAATAAAAAGTGATAGCAACTCAGTTCTGTGTGCAGAGAAAAAAGGATTTGATTTGTCAATGTCATGTTAAATTGTTAACTAGTATACCTAACGCATGCCAAGTCAACACAGCAGTCCCATTATATGCAAGTAGGTTTCCAATTTTAATGGTCTATGCTCGATAGTTACTGTCTACTAGACACTAGACAATGTCTAGTGTCTTTGTTTCAAATAATATTCACCAATTCAAAACTCAAAACTCAAAGCATTTATTTCAAATAAACCAATTACAGGCACCTTTGAATTGTCAAGGGGTCAGTCAGTCAGAAAGATGAAGCTAGTGCCCATTCCACCGCGTAATAGGTTCCTATGGAGAAGAACGGACATGAAACTCCACGGACACTTGTAAATCAAAATATTATTACCAAATATTGGTTACACCATCCATGTTAAGTAAGTGAGAACAATGTAAGAGACGTGCACATTAAAAGCGTCCGCAACAAAAAGATAAAAACCAAAAACGATTCAAAAATTAAAATAAGCCGTGGCAGCTAAGAGATGACCAGTCCCTACTGACGGCGCCCGTTCACGAACATGACGCATGGATCAGCACCATTCAGCTCAACCATTTTGAAGGGAACATAATGATCCAACACACACGCCATCACCAGCGAGACATTTGAGTGAGCATGACATACTCTCAGTCGCCAGGGCAAATTCAAGTCAATGAAAGACGTACCCAGTTAATGGTAGCTTTATAGTAGGTAGGTACATAGTGCTCACACATGTGCCATGCAATAAATTCAATCCCGCTCAAGCTTCAATTAATTCCTCTGATTGGTTCCTAAGTAGGACTAGACTGTCACGCCCTTCGTTATTACATGCCACAGTTTCTTTACGGTACGGCATATAAACCGCGCCGTAGAAAAAACGTGTTTGTCAACAAGCTACCATAGTGATCCACACAACACCGATGACCGTGCCTACACACAGCGAATAACCCGTAGTTTTTCAACGGCCTTACACGTCACAGGGTACTGTTGCACACCAATTAAAGTAACATTAGTGTACATCAGTACTGTACGGTTCACTGATGTTTGACGAAAAACGAATGACAAATGATCATTTTAAAATAACATTATAAAAACTAATCATTTGACAAAAATCTCATTTCGCAAACATATTACTTTTTAAGTAATCACTTGACAAAATACAGATTTCGCAAATGTTTTACTTTGCAAATATTTCAAATGTTAAAATATCATTCCAAGAATATTCATTTGACCAAGTACTTCGTTTGTCAAATTTGCGATTTTACAAAATGACGGTACATAAATTATTGTTAGGTACTTAATAAAATTTATAATATTATAATATTTACGCATACCTAATGTAATGATATTAAAACATAAATTTTATAGGCACAACAAATACGCATAGTAATTAACTCCTAAAATGTTAGACACTAAAATATATTTTTATACACTATTGCTCTAATGAAATTCACCAACAATAGAGGGGATCTGGCGGAATGCATTTTGTCGAAACTTATTTATGCTTTGCGTTGTTTTACCAATTAACATGATTATAAAAAGATTAGTTTGTCAAATGATGTTTTGATGTAATGAAATGTTGTAGTTCAATTATTTTTAAGAGTTATTTACAGAAAGAATAGTTTGTAATGTGATAACTTTACCAAGTATAAAACCTAACGTTATTTTTTAAATGAAAATTTGTGATTCGTTTTTTGTCAAATGACAGGACACCGTACTGTACCAATATCTACATATAATATCTTACAGTAGCAAGCTACAGAGACAATGGCAGTTTAGTAAAGTAAAAGTTTTAGTAAGATTGGCTATTTTTTATTTTATTTCTAACTATTATAAATGATAAATGATTTTATTTCTGTAAGTAGGTTTATACAAACACTTTTACATGTCAAACATTTTTTTTTAAACTAGATGAGGCCGGCGTTTCCTATCTGACTACTCTGAGAAGAAAGGCCGAAACAAACTCAGAGGTCACAGTCTCTTTTAAAGTCCAGACATAATCTTGGTCAGATCATGTGAAGACCATGTAGGTTGGTGTCTGAAATGGTCTTTTGAGTAAAGAACCACACAGACTGAGTGGACCTGTCCAGTCAGTGCAAGCATCTGTCAGTAATCGTACAGCTCAACATAAAAGTTAAGGAGCTCAACGATTCGACAAACAATACCAAAGAAAGGACATTTGGGTACGCCGCATAATTTACTCAAACTGGCAAACTATGATTAAAGCTGAGAGAAAATAAAAAAACAAGGACCCACATAGTCTTCACATTCACAGTAATTAAAATAATATTACATTTTACAAAGTAAATATTCATGTCATTGTATATATAAAATTCATCAATGACAATGTGTATATAAGATAAAAAAATAGCAAAAAGAAAAGAACAAAAAAAAATCAGTATGTATATAAAAAAAAAATTAAAATTAGTTGGAGCAGCTCAATCCCAGCCGTCCCCCGACGAAGTTTGAATTAACAAAAAAATATAATTGATTCTAGTTACCCCTTCTAAAATGTAGTTTCGTATGGGGAAGAATGGGGAAGAAGCTACATCGTTACTCTTATAAAATGTTTTACAATGTTTTTTATACAATACATTAATTATATCATTATACTTGAAGCCGATGCACTTAGAATTAAATTACTATACTACAATAGGTAAATAGTAGAATGAAAAATGAAGCAACGACAAATAAATTAATTATGTGCTAAATACATGATGCTCACATATTTACAAACATTGTAAAAGTAGACGATTTTCCTAAAATGATAAGTGATAAGTCTGTGTGAGTTAAAGTGCCTATAGTCACAGAATGTAAAATCAATGCCAAAAAATAATAAAATACACAACTAAATTAGCAACCAGTTTGATTTTTCTAGACTCTAGATTGTCCTATGCAGCAGGCCCAGCATGTTTCCAAGCATTCTTATCTTGGATATAATCCTCTAATTTGCATTAGGCTTGTTTACAAAGTGTATTTTTAATATTAGTTTTAAATTTTCTTACGTTTATTTGCAATATTTATATCACAACGAATTTTGTTGTCACATTTAACTCAGCCCCATAAAAGATGTAAGCTTCAGATAATATGAAAAATGGTTGATAAATTTTATCTTTATTTCTAGTATTAAAATTATCCATTTCACTTATTTTACATCTATACAAATAAATAAATTTAAGTATCTGTTTGTAATGTCAAAATAACAACTTTTACTAAAAGCATAAGAAAGTATAAACGTTACTGTAGTGGCTTTAATCGAGCCTGCCTTCAGCATGAAACCTTCATCGGAATTACAGCTGGCCATTAAGACACGTCATGATAGTAGAATAGGTCCAAAATTCAGAAAGAACGCTAAGCAAAAGCGAAGTATTAGCGCGGGCGGGCGATGCAACGCGGTGCAGAGGGACGAGGGAGTTTTATTAAAATGTGGCTGTTATTTTAGTATAAGGTGTGTCTTACGACTTCCACGCGGACGAAGTCGCGGGGCACAGCTAGTACATAATATTTTCATAAATGAATCGGCAAGGTACCGTCATAATATACAGGGTTACAGGGAAAGTCGTACTGAATATTAAAGGAGGTTATTATTCAGGTCATTTCTGATGATTTTGATTCTGAAATAAAATGTCCGAAACTTAACCGTTATGGAGATATTAAATTTTAAAGATTATTTTTAAAAATCCTTTATTTTTTGGCTTTTAGTCGTTTTCTTTGGGATTAGAGCTCGTAGAGTCGGTTTTTTTGATGTATCTAGTTAGAAGACATGTCCATTAATAAAAATGATCAATAGAAACTGAACCTACTACTAACAGCTTAAAAAACTGCTCGACAACGGTTAGCATTATGAATTTTCTAATAGTGTTCTTAACTTTGATGGGCTTTAAAAAAAAAATGTATGGAACTTATTCTGCGAATAACTTTACCAAGTTCTACGTCTCTTTAGCTATTCAAAAAGGTATATCATCTACTAGGTTTGTTCATAAAATCTTAAAATAATGTTATTAGAATAGGCCCATCTGGTAGTACAACATAACAGAATTTCGATACAAAAGAATCCGGCTTACTACCTGGCACTTTTAAACAATGAAAAAAGGTTTGGGTAGACATTGTTTGTGCCCGGGAGACGTGCGGTGACAGGTATTTATGTCATTTTAAATGTCTGAATTGTCAAATCGTGGATCGTGATGTTTGTTTAGTCTGCTCATGCGATTCTTCCATGGTAGATGTGTTATCCGTGCCCTCCGATTTTTTTTTGTAAAAACGTGACTTGGCTTGGATTTTTGGACTGTTTCATCTTCTAACTGTGTGACGTGGCTTGTAACTGGACTTTGATTTGTGTTGTGAACATGGCAACATTTACCAACGAGGAATATGCTGACATCCTAATGTGTTATGGATTTTGCGAAGGAGTGTCGTTGCGTGCACGCAATGAATACATGCTAAGGTATCCTACTCGCCGAGTACCTGATATTGGCGTATTTGACAGAGTTTATCGAAGACTACGAGAAACTGGTTCTGTGCTAGTACGTCGGACTGACATGGGACGACCTCGTGTTCTTGATGACGACGACGAAGATAATGAAATACGACGTCTCTTTGAAGCCGACCCAACCACGTCAACAAACGTTGTCGCTCGACGGCTTGGTATTTCCCAGTGGAAAGTCTGGTTCGTAATGCACAGTTCTGGGCAATACCCTTACCATTACACGCCAGTGCAAGTAATTGAAGAAGGGGATCCATTGAGACGACTAGACTTCTGCAGATTTATGCTCAATGCCGATAATGAAGATCCGGATTTTTTAAAGAAAATCATGTGGACAGATGAGTCGAAATTTGACAAAGACGGCATCACAAACTATCATAACACCCATTATTGGGCTCCCAAAGCGCAAGGTAACCCCAAGAAAAAAAGACCAAAAGGGTCACAAAGGAGATTCAGTCTTAATGTGTGGATGGGTATAATATCAAATAACTTGATACGGCCATACTTCCTGCCCGATAACTTGAATGACGAGACATATGAAAACTTTTTGAGGGAGGAGTTACCCTCTTTAATGCAAGACTTGCCTATTGCATTGAGACGAGACATGTTCTTTCAACATGATGGCTGCCCAGCGCACTACAGAAGAAGTGTTCGAGCATGGTTGGACGAGAATTACCCAAACCAATGGATTGGAAGAGGCGGACCCATAGCATGGCCGGCGAGGAGCCCCGATTTAACGCCGATGGATTTTTATGTGTGGGGTCATATGAAAAGCCTAGTATATGACCAAATGACACCGATCGCAAATGTCGATATTCTAAGACAAAAAATTATTGATGCGGCTGAGGAAATGAGGCGGAACCTACGAACTTCTGTCGTGAAAAGTAATTTAAGAAAAAGAATGAGACTGAACATGAATTATAAAAATATTGCTAAAATTTTTGTCTTTTTTTTACGTATTTTAGCTACTTTTGCCTCAAACTAAAAATGTACCCTCTCCTAACTTAACTGTTATTTGGGCAATGTTTTGCCTATTTAATAGCAAGTGTTATACCTTTTTGAATAGCTAAAGAGACGTAGAACTTTATAAAATTATTTGCAGAATAAGTTCCATACAATATTTTTTATTAAAAGCCTGTTAAAGTTAAGAACACTCTATTAGAAAATTCATAATGCTAACCGTTGTCGAGCAGTTTTTTAAGCTGTTAGTAGTAGGTTCAGTTTTTGTTGATCATTTTTATTAATGGACATGTCCTCTAACTAGATACATCAAAAAAACCGACTCTAAAAGCTCTAATCCCAAAGAAAACGACTAAAAGCCAAAAAATAAAGGATTTTTAAAAATAATCTTTAAAATTTAATATCTCCATAACGGTTAAGTTTCGGACATTTTATTTCAGAATCAAAATCATCAGAAATGACCTGAATAATAACCTCCTTTAATATTCAGTACGACTTTCCCTGTAACCCTGTATATCCTTTTAAATAGTTCCCTAAGAAATTCGTAGACAATCGCGGAGACGTAGATTACAAATGCCGCTGACAGCTCCCTTTTGCAAAATAAAGATGAATTCAATGTCAGCAGCCCGACCCCACAGTAAAATTCGATACTACATAATGCTGTGAAAGTAGCTGAAATAGACCAAACGCGTAGTTTCTACATCTGTTAACTGTCTTATCATTCTAACAGCATAAGCGGCCGAGCTTAGCCACCCCGCAAGAGATGTTATATGAGGTCCCCATAGTAATTTCTCGTCTAGCGTGATTGATTCCTAGGAAAAACCGTTTGATTTATAAATTCCGAAACATTAGGTAGTTTAAATCTAATGCATTTTGTTTATTTTTCATTTAGTACCAAATTATTTACCGTAAACCAATCTTGAACCTGAAGAATAGAGCTATTCACGTCGTCAAGATTTTGTGACAAAATCAATGATGGGTCATCTGCAAATAACACCTTCTTCGATTGATTATGAAGTAATTGGGGAAAATCATTAATACAAACTAAAAAGAGGAATGGACCCAATATCGAACCTTGAGAAACGCCCATTGTCATTTCAGACCCTACAGAGTTTATGCCGTTTACTTGAACTTTAACCCTTCTATCTTTTAGGTATCATCTTAGTAAATCAAGACCTGTATTCCTAATCCCATAGTGTACTAGTTTTAGCAGAAGTGTCTCATGGTTTACGCAATCGAACATCTTAGAAATGTCGCTTCTCTTGTGCTTCTTCCCAGGCGTTAAAAACGTTCTTTATTAGGCTGACACCAGCGTCAGTGGCACAGCGTCCTTTGGTGATACCGTACTATTGTTCATGTAAGATGGAATTTTTATTAAAGTGACGTAATATTTGATTGAGCATCAACTTTTTAAACACCTTACTGTGAACTGGCAGATTTGATGCGGGCTTATAATTGTTGGATTCTTTACTATCACCGGATTTAAACACTGGAACTACTTTACTGTGTTTCATGAGATCCAGAAAGACTTTTTGGTATGCATTGGTGTTAAGTATGAAAGCTAAATAGGGCGCAATTAGGGGTTTCAATACCGGACTTTTTAAATACAGGTATTTACCGTATCGAAAATCTCAATACCGGAATCCCGGGATCTCTGTATTGAACACTCTAGTCTCTATTTTTTACTTAATATAGTTTTGTTTATTAAATAACTATTAAGTTTCACCACAAAACAATAAAACACCGTCGTTTAAATATAAAATCCCTTTTTAGTATAACTAGATTCAAACAAAATCTTTTTACAAAATAAGTATCTCTTTATGGTTAACCTGACATATCAGTATGAGAAAAGTAGATAAAATAAAACTTTTGAATTTAAATAATCAGTATCTAAGTAAATACAATGTAGCGATTTATTTCTCTTTATGTTTTTATAATAACATACAATATTTTTTACCAAACAACATAACATAACATCACGCCTTGTTTCCCCGAAGGGTTAGGCAGAGGTGTACCTATTATGGTACACCCACATTTCGCCAGTTATGTTTAAGTCCCATGTAATAGGGGGCGAGCCTATTGCCATCTACCGGGCACAAATCCAGACTCCAAAATCACATAAAAATTAGTCAAAATTGTTTCTGCTGCTTATAAGGGTTTTTCTTCCTGACTTAATACAGTTACTACTGTCTGGAACACGCATTGATCGAGCACTCATTGATAAAAGCCAACATTTTATTTAGTCAACATTTTACTCGAAAACCGCTTAGGAGCCGGTTTCGGTTCGCATGAGCAAACGTGTTCGGAGGAAGGAAGTATTCCAGTAAGATGCTGGTAGGGATCTTAACCGTACTTCTGGGATTGTCCTGATAACCGTGGAATACCTCTCCACTCCTCATAAGCACCAATGGACATGTTGCCTCCTTGTCGCTACGACACTATGTGCTAGCGACCGTTTTCGGGGGCCCATTATTAAATGTGTAAGTCACCCTTTGCCATTTTATCTCTGTATTTTATATAAAACATTGGCCAGACAGGGGCCATAGTATTTTCTTAGTTCTAGGTAACCAGTCCGCAGCCACCCAAACATATTGCCTTGCACCAACCACGGGTTGTCCTTGGGCCCATTTGCGTAGTGCATACAGACATAATCGTCGGTTGGTGCCTCTTCATCATTTAAAATTGTCTAAGGGGCCTCTGCGAGTTGGCTTCGGCTCCTAGTACGCTTTCCAAAGGTCCGAGACTTTCCCTCCATGTGGCATATCCGTGGGACGTCCACGTATGGGTATAATATTAATTACGAAACGATGTGAGGAGATTATAAGCATTCCAAAAATGTATAATACTTGTATACTTATATCATAAACTTTCGAATAATATGGCGTTGAATTGTAGTAACGTTTTGCGTCAAAATTACGTTAGAAAATGAGTTAGTTTGATGCCTACTTATTTATATTACATGATGTTTAACAAATAAAATATAATAGTCAAAGAAAGCTTATTTATTAGACTATATGAATTTATTATTTTTAACCCTCATCACGAGTTGGCTTCGGCTCCTAGTACGCCTTCCAAAGGTCCGAGACCCCTGGGTTCCGAGATATGTCCAAAACATTTTAAAAGTGAATACCGTTCGAGGCTGTACTTAAAACGAATGTGACGTGCATATATGCTAGATAGAAAACACCATTCGGTCACCAGCATATTCTGCTCGGAATATTATACGCGCATAGAATCATATGGTGCGCGTTTGTTCTGTTTTCAAAATTATAAAATGATTAATCAAATCCCGAATACGTTCTGCCTTTCGTTTATACGAAAGTAAGTACGTAGGCAAATCTTTTGGTTGTCCAAAAGATTTGCCTACGCATTTACTTTTAACACGTTAACCAAATGTAATAAAAATTACAATGTATAATAATTTGTTGATATTAATATCTGTTGTAATTATTTATTTAAATATAAATTTTTAAAAATACCTATTCAAATTTAAAAAAAAACTATGTATGGATAAAATAGGAAATCGAAATGAAAACTAATATCTTGTATGTTTTTTTTATGCGGAGAATTTAAGGAATCGGATTACTAAATAAAATCATTATATTTAAAAACAGGAATTATCAACATTATAAACTTAAGTCTCCGCAGAACAAATAGCGATCCCAGGTCTGGTCAATGTCCTTTGAGAGATTGGTAGCCTGGGACCTGGAGAAGAACAAAGGCTGATAAAATACAAAATACATGCAGACGAAGTCGCGAGCAACAGCTAGTAGTCAATATGATGATATCACTATGTTCCACATTAGGTCGTAATCTCTGAACATTATCAGCACATAAGATATAGATATTTTATTCCATAGATAAAACACGTTACATTGATAATGTAAGTCCATAAAATTACAAGAATTGCATGTTGCAGTATGTAATGAACGTACCTACGTTATTTTAAAACAGTGTAGGCTGATGCAGAGGTACAAAAAATGTACGTTTCTATGCCATGGGCAAGACTCTTTTATCAACAATAGAATGCCCCCCTGTCAATAATGATTTTATTAATACGCCTAATAGGTTTTGATGTACAGCGCAGATAAATGACTGAGAAATACCTACTAGGTAGTGGTGGTGGTGTGTTAAATAAAATTGACATAATCAACATACCGATTTATTTTTAATAATTTGTAGTTTGAAAGATGTAGCATTTTTTATTGTTTTATTTGTCCGAAAGAATGATAAAAATGGCGACTCAGACTTTGCGTTGTTAGCAACACTGACAGTGACAGATGCTCTCTGGCGACTCAGACTTTGTGTTGTTAGCAACACTGACACTGACAGTGACAGATGCTCTCGAGCCGCTGTTGTTCATAAACTAAAGCTCGCTAGACCCCACAGTCAAACCGCTACTACGGTTTTGTGGGGCTTAGATTTTAATTAGCATACTGTAACTTATAGTAACAAATAAAATAAATAATAAAAAAAGTGTACATTGCTGTTGTTGTTGTCGTTGTGAGTTTCGTGTGTTACGTTTAGGTTGGTTTACATTTTTCGAATTTTATTTGGGACTGTTTTATGGGCTCTCGATCGATTCTTCCTCTGTGCGACCCGTGCGTGCTTTTGGACTGTGATCATCTTCCTTGCGTGGTGACATTGTACTCTTCTTAACTGGACTCGGATTTTGCTTCACAACTTGGTTCTGTCTGACTGGTGTTGGATCTTCACTTCATCATCACAATGGGAGACAACGAGAGAGCTCGTCATCCGCGGATTCTATGCATTAACTGCAATATCTGCGTTAATTAACGTTTCAAACTCAAAATTCCCGCCAAAAATATTTACAACAGAGTTTGTTGTTGAAAATCTTTTCTATTATAAGTCTAGGAACTTATTACAAACATTTTACGGTAGTTTTCATTAATGTATCAAGCTTTTCACTTCAAATAAAATGATATATGGATACCTGCAATAAAATTGTTCTTTAATATTATTCTCAGCTTAAAACCTTTCTTCCATAGTTTATGAAACTATTTAGTTTGTTTAAAATTAATTCCTTTAGAAGCGTTTCTTGGTACTGTAGGTATGGCTAATGTGTGCACGGTTTTACGTGTAATTATGTCAGGGTTGCTATACACATAAGCGGGCATTAATCGGCACAGCCGGGCGGTAAAGATGTAAGCAAGTGCAGTAAAAAAAAAAAAAAAAAAAAATTGCTTCGGGTCGGCTGTGTTGTTCGACAAATACTGCCGAACCGACAATGTGTTATGTGTGTAGCAACTTAGCAACCCTCAGAATTATGAAATTTTGACCATGTTTAGTAGAAGTAGCAATCTATTTAGAGTACAATATTAAGGATTTATTTATTCCTGTTTTTGTTATACTTAACCCGTTGTTATTGATTGATTTAATTAAAATTAAATATTTTGGTTCAATAATCTCAGTGCATAATTATGTAGTTTATGTACTACTTCCCGGAAGGAAAATTCTTTGCAACTAGGTATTCAATTTGTCAGTAACACAAATACATCGATATTGTGGTCATTGATTTCAATGCAACGCCTACCGCTGCGCTAGAGATGACTAAATTACACACTTGAAACAATTATGATTCTACTCTTATTTATCGAATCTTATGGAAGAGGATTGAACATTGATCCCGCTAGTCTGGCTACCGCTCACTGAGCAGAGAAAACTCCGCAGTGTAGTGTAGTACAATCCTCTGGTAACCATTCGATTAGATGTGCCGTAAAAGGTTTGATAACAATAAGTTTGACAACCATTTTGCTACAGCGATGAACATCATGATTCTTTTGCCCTTACACTAATTTATTTGGGGTCCGCGCAACATGTCTTTTTCTCTATTAGTCGTCATTTCGGTAGTCACGTACATTCTGGTCATATCATCTTCCAAACAGTCCATCCGTTTCTTCTATGGTCTTCCACTATCAGCCATCCACATTCATACTGCGATGAACGATCCAAATAACTAGACGTAGGTATCCATTAAAAGAAACGAGATGACTAAGCACAAAGCGGTAGCGCGAACAGTAATGTTTGCATTCACTCAATTCGTTTCCATGCACGGTCATTTATATCGTTCAACGCGTCGTTCATGAATCAATTATAGAATCACACCTCTTTGTTGTGTTACGATTACCGGTTGTACATTCCACGACAAAAATTTTATCGAAACATTCCTCATTAAACATTATTTGCCAAGTGGACGGAAGCGCGGCTGCTAAATCTCAGACTTGGGATCAAAGGACCAGCCAAAGTTGGACAGTGTTTATCGACTTCAAGGAAATTCTCAGCTTTACATTGAAGAATTGTCAGTAAACGGTAAAAACCTTTAGGCATCTGTTATAACTTTTCCATTTGTTTAGTTCAATTGTGCGTTCAATTTCTTCTAGCCTTTTAACTAACCAGTGGCGTTCAACTAACGGCCTGAATGATTTTCAATTCTAGGTTAGGTTGGAACTGTGACCAAGCACGCGCGAGCCGAATTGGTCGCAGTAACTAAGCCAGCACCCTAATTGCGTAACACACTATCAATCACAATCTGAATTATTTTGAAGCAAATTGCTAATCGATTGCTTCATATGTTCGAAAAATTTGTCTTCTCAACAACGTAAATAACGCAATGAATGTTGTTGAAGTGTCAAAATGAAACCGATTCCTACTGTAAGTGTGTTACGCAATTGCCCCGCAGGGCATCCCGACCAAATGGGTTTGGTTAGAAGTTGGGTTTTTAATGCATAATTTTTGTCCCCAGCTTGGAACGTTTGGAAGCCGTAAAAGGGAGGGCGATTTTTTGCATGTAATAATCGCCGACCAGCGGGGTAATTGCGTAACATACTTACAGTAGGAATCGGTTTCATTTTGACAGTTCAACAACATTCATTGCGTTATTTACGTTGTTGAGCAGACAATTTTTTAGAACATATGAAGCGATGGATTTGTAATCATTCAGATTGTGATTGATAGTGTGTTACGCAATTAGGGTGCAGAATGTGTTCATTGGGTTCGTAACCAATTTGAAGAAGTGATATTTTAATTCGATTCCCGCAGATATATGAACTGCCGGCCGAGCATTTATTGAGGAAACAATCTCCGCCGTTTGCATATTGTTATCGGTGCGAAATGAACGAATTGGATTTTTTAAATTCAAATAACTTATTTGCAAATATGTGTAGGTAGAAAAATACATAGATGGTATATAAACATTTTAACGTTGTATAATTTGGTTTCATTACCATATTTAGCCACACCACATGCAAATTACTGAGAATGAAGTTAACATTTAAACAAATTATAAAGGATAACAAAATGTCAACACATAACATCACGCCTGTACCCCATAGGTTAGGCAGAGTTACACAGCTGCATAGATAAAAAATATCATAAACTTTTTTACCGCAAAAATATTTACATTAATAAATACCTAACAAAAGTAGGTAGTAGTCTGATAGGCATTCAAAACTAAAATTACTTGTAAATATAAATTAAATCTTAAATCATTAAGATAGGAATTGCAAACAGCGTACGATAATGATGGTTGCAAAAACATCAGTTGCGGAGTGCATGATGGAGCACGACCGCTATATGAGTATACCGAGAAAT
This sequence comes from Fissipunctia ypsillon, assembly GCA_947568875.1. Classification (NCBI taxonomy): domain Eukaryota; kingdom Metazoa; phylum Arthropoda; class Insecta; order Lepidoptera; family Noctuidae; genus Fissipunctia; species Fissipunctia ypsillon. The sequence goes on from OX387643.1 coordinate 31,415,101, forward strand.
GTATAAGTACCTACCAGTAGATATGTAAGGTACCTAGGTATCCACGATAGTCATTGAAGTTTAAGCTTGCGTACGTAATGTGAAACTAATGGGGCTCAGGGCGCTCAGCAATGGTTGTGATTAATTAGGTACCTAGTTCTAGTTGGTACTTATAAAATTATTATTTGGACACTAACATTAAAGTTTTCTTACGGTTGGAAATGCAATGCCCACTTTTAATCAGGTGATAACGGCCTCTTCCTCACTCACTCCAAAAGTTATGTATTCTTTTTTTGTCATTTCTCATTCCAAATTACATGTAAACATATAATTTTATATATTTTTGTAATCTCCTTTTAAGACCCTTTAATGTGATACCCTACTCGATAGGTTTGGGAGAATTTGTTTTTTGAAAACATTTTGGCGCCAAAAAACGGAATTTTGACTTTTTAAATAATTTTAATACACACAGTGACACTCGCGCAACAAAGACGAATCTAACGACATATTATCCATCAAAATCGGTTCAGCCGTTTAGTAATTACGAGGGAATATAGGGACAGACTTACATACAGGTCAAACACATAACCCTCCTTTTTTGGCTTCGCCGCAGTCGGGTAAAATCTAAACAAATGGTCCTTTTGTACAAGGATAAATTTCTGTTGGTCCTACCTAGGAATTCTTACGCGGGTTAAAAGGTGCATCGAGGCGATGCACATAAGGTGAACGACACCGGATCCCGCGCACTGACGCCCTACCAAATATAAAATTGACAAATTGTTTGAGGATATGGATCATAATTCGAAAATTGCATTGAGTGACATGTTTTGTCACCGACACCCCAGTTAATAGACGTTCCAGTTGGCTGATGTAGGAACAGATAACAAGTATGAATTTGTTTAGGTCAAATTATTCACCTCACTGATAACGCTTTTAACGAGAATTTTGTTTGAAACATTGGAACTATTTTATGATGGCGTGCATGTAAATTGCATGGTCATTTAATTATAGGTCCAGACTGCCACCTTGGTCTAGTGGTCGCAAGTGCTACAACAGCTGCTAAGCATGAGCCTGTTGAGGTCCTGGGTTCGATCCCCATGGTGTGTTGTGAGTTTTCCCATCAGGAATTTCTCAGGAGCAGCCCGCAGTCTAGATTTGTGCCCGGTTGATGGCAATTGGCACGCCCCCTATTACATGAGACTTAAATCATAAATTCATAACCGGTGAAATATGGGTTTAGATACGCCTTTACCAAACCCTTCGGGGATTACAGGCGTGATGTTATGTTTTGTGTTTGTGTGAACCTGTAGTGTACAGAACTTTTTATCGACGAAGTGGAACAGAGGGCGGCGATATGAGACATGGAATCTGCAAATTGGCTGCAATCTATATTGTCGGTTTTCTCTTTGCTTGAGTCGTTTCCATCGACGGTACGCAAGTCACAACACAAATTTTGTCCGAATCCATGTTGCTGACTACTCAAACCGTCCCAGAACACTCGCGCGCAAAAAACGCGCGATCTGGTCGCAATACAAATTCTTACGCGAGAGTCAACTCGCGCGTAAATCGCGTCACCTGGACAAGCTCTAAAAGACAGAACACAACGCGAGTGCAATTAACAGATACGGTTAAAGATGTTTATTTTCTCAAAAGAATTACAATTCACTTATAGAGAAAACATAACTAGGTTTAGTTAGAACAATGTTATTTGCTAGGAAGCGAGGATAAAAACAAAAACAAATATGTATCTTAAAACTAACCTTACAATTATACATCGTTTTATCATAACAACAAGCGCAAAACAAAATAAACAAATCAGAAGAAGGTAGGTTACACACAAGAAACAACGCAACAGTTTGAGCGATAAGGGTAGGATGCAATTCAATAGTCGTTGCGTGCTTCCTATGGCCTACCACACAGTGCAGAACACAAGCGATTTATTGAATCGTTTTATGTTTTTTTTTTCGTATGGAATAGATAATATTCTTATACAAACAAAACTTTAGCGCTGGCCACACTGAGGCGAATCCCGCGCGGGACGCGGGATGCGACTGCGCGCATCTAATTTCAAATTAGGAAGCTACGCGACTATTCGCACCAGTTTGAACACCTCCATACAAGTTAGTTGACACAACTGGCGTGAGCGGCTTTCGTCCCGCATCCCACGCGGGATTCGCTTCAATTTAGCTGCGCTTAATCCTGCAAAGACATCTTAGGCATCCTATTTCATCACACAGGCAGGCAGAAGGGATTTCATGGCAGAAGCATACTTAATTGGCAAAATAAGCTCTTTGCATCCTAAAATCCTTCGAACTATTATTGATTTATTTGTGTGCGGTCTCTCTTTTGTATGTATCTACGAGGAAAAGATTTTTATAATAGCCATGTTTCAAAGAGAAGCTGAACACAATAGAACCAGCACCATTGCCCGAACTTTATTTTGTGCAGGTTTTCTTTGTACATATAGATTTTTGCTGCCTCAAAGCTCCCGCAAACAGGCGCGACACGAGATGGGACACAAAGGCACCGCTCCGCTCGTCGAGTGACACGCGGTGGCTTTTTGTCGCATCGCGAGTCGCGCCTGTTTGCAGGAGCCTTCATTCGTCCTCTATTGCCTGTAGATAGTAACTTGTTTATTGCGTTTAATTACATTTTAGTTCAAAGCATGGATAGATTTCGCTTTCATGTAACAACATTTTCCTGTGCTGATGCCGCCGCTTTCAATTATGGCGGGCATGGCGGCCCATGCAATTAAGTACAATGATGATGGGACGGGATTTTTTGAACAATATTTCCAGCGACTAATTTAATCTCCGTTTTAAGGTTTAATTTTTTCGCTTCATAGAATTGGAAACAGCGAACGCAAATACTAGCCAGCTCTATTCATCGCCTAGCTGTAGGTCCGGGACCTTAGGTGCCCGAGAAATGTCAAAGACGAAAATAATAATTCCTAAGATAGAATATTTCTGGAATGCAACAGCTTCGACGAATACAGGACCAGTCTCCGGAAACTAGGAACAGCATTACAAAGATTCTATTGACACTCCTGAGAGCGACACGCACGACACGAGGAGCAACAATACGTTTATGGTTTACTAGCTGCACCCCGCGGTTTCACCCGCGAAGTCTCCCCGAGTCTCCGAGTCGATCCCGTGGGAATATCGGGATAAAAAGTGTCCTGTATCCTCCTAATTCAGGTCATAGTCTACCCATGTGCCATCCAAATCCGTTCAGCCGTTTTAGCGTGAAAGCGTGGCAAACCAACTCACTTTCGCATTTATAATTATTAGTCATTTTTCTGACACTTTTCTCGTCATTGGTGAATTTAACATGAGCGGTCATAGCTGGGTCCCATTCCCATCTGACAATGTATTGCCGATCATGAAAGAGTTTTACTTAGTGAAGAATTGTGTAATTATCCACGCCTGTCACCCAGCACTATTCATCTTTAAGCGAGGGTACGTTTCTAAATTCGCGGATTGGGTAGTTAGGTAATTAGTGAGGGTACTTACCTGAGTCGTTACGAATTAAGTAACTCCTTATTAGTATAAATACCAAGTTTTATCGTAATTAGGTCATTAGTCTTTGAACTTCGTCGACCAAACAAGCCAATCGGGAATAAAAGGTGTAATATGGATCAAATCGAGTATCGCGCTCATATAAAGTTCCTTACCAAGCAAGGAAAATCAGTTCAAACCATACTGGAAGAGATGTCATCCGTTTACGGGGACTCTTGTCCGGGTAAAACTATGATTTACAAGTGGCATACCCTCTTTAAGCAAGGCAGGGACTCACTTGAAGACGACTCACGGCCAGGACAGCCGATCGAGGGACTCCGAAGGGATCCTGTTGATAGATTACAAAAACAAAGGTGTCTCCATAACCAGAGCATCCTACGCTTTAATCCTAAAGCGGTTAAAGGAAGCCGTCAGAGTAAAAAGAAGGAGAAAATTGACCAAAGGTGTACTGCACGACAACGCGCCTGTCCACAAGAACCGTGTTGCGATGGCCGCCCTGCAGAAGGTGGGCTTCGAAATTTTGGCTCACCCACCTTACAGTCCTGAGCTGGCTCCCATCGATTTTTACCTATTCCCAAACTCGAAAAATAAAATTCGTAGGATGAAATTTTCAAGTGATGAAGAAGTGAAGGATGCAGTTTCAGCGTACTTTTCAGACAAAGATAAAACATTGGTTTTTTTTTAACTTGTTTCGTAAATGAAATATTATCCGTGTCTGCCGCTGGCCCGGATAATATCTCATCCTCTTGTACGGTTTGCATCTTCGATTGCCCAACCAGAACAGGCCACTACCATCTATCTTTCCCTGACATTGGCACTTGCATTTGCGTTTGCGGACATTTTCGCCACCGAAGTTTTCGGTAAAATAAAAAAAGTTTATTCTTAGGCTAACGATCATCACTTTTAGATTAGTAGAGTATTATTATGAATATCATTTTCATTCCATAATTCGACATAGTCACTCGATAAGTGGATTGTCACTAATGTACAGAGTACCTACCAAACTACCAGACAGGAATAGTACTGTTTATTATGAACACCATAATTACACATCAACTACACAGGCAAAATCCTAAATGCAACTGGCTACTAGTAAATATTCTAGTCGATAAGTATTAGATTAGCTCTATAATTGATCGATAGGAACGGCCGACTAGCACTAGTTGTTACGGCTTTATCACTAAACTAGCTTCCGCCCGCGACTTGTCCGCGTGAAATTTCTTGTTCCTCCGACCCACCCCGTCGCATCGCATCGCCTGCCCGCGCTGTTACTACGTCTTCGCTTAGCGCTTTTTCTTACTTTTTTCTTCTTGCTCGGCTTCTAAGGGTTCTAGCGTAATGTTACATACCCTATAGCCTTCCTCAAGAATTAGAGTATAAAATGTAAAAACAATTTTTAAATTCCGACCGGTAGTCGACAGAGATTAGCGCGTTCAAACAGTCAATAAAAAATAAAATGTGTAGGTAACTAATACACTAAGCACATTTTTCTTACTTTAAGCATTTTTATAACCGTCGTAATTTCTAAACGAAAGGTCCGATTAAAATAATTTAAAAAGGGATTTACATGTACTTAATCAACCTTGATTATGAAACTATATATTTGGATAAGGATTAATACTATGTTTATGACAAGGCCTTCGCAAAGAATGCATTATTTTATAACAAAATTGATTACCATAAAAAAGTTTTATAGTGAGCTAACCTTAAAAGTTAGATATGCTATCGCGGACTTTTTTTTTAGAACTTTTTAAGAGGAAAATTCCGTCATACATGATTTTTGCGTAACTTTAACCGTTTAAGCAGCGCACGCAAAGGAAGCTCTCAAAAGGAATAAATTTTGCCCATTTTTGCAACATTTTTCATTGATGCTCCGCTCCTATTGGTCGCAGCGTGATGTTATATAGCCTATAGCTTTCTTCGATTAATGGGCTATCCAACACTAAAAGAACTTTTCAATTCGAACCATTAGTTCCTGAGATTAGCGCGTTCAACCAAACAAACAAACAACCAAACTCTTCAGCTTTATAATATTACTTAGTATAGATATTGTATGTGTCGTACCGCAGCAAGCGTATCTAGGACACATTCGACGCTGGCGTAGTCCTAATAATCTACGGCCTAATTACTATATCTATCGATATCTGTGATATCTGATCTGCGCTTCATCATTTGAACGTTCATCGATACGATGTTCGCAGAATAGTTTTGCATTAGATGTATTGCATAATTTGAGTGGAACTATTTTAATCAGCACCTACCTAAAAATAAGTATGATAATAAAATTACGCTACGTCCATTTAATTTTCATATCTGATTTGACTTGCGTTTTGACTTCTTATCTGATAATTACTTACTTTCAATTAGATAAACACAATAACAACAATCACAATAACTAATAGATAACTCAATGATCATAATGTCCTAACTATATAATGTTTTATTGTGTGTGTGTACATAAGAATTTTAATTCGATTCCAGATTTGACATTAGCTACTGTCATTTTGTGAAATAATGATACCACATATAATAGTGTAGTGATGAACACAAAAATCGATAAACAATCAGTGTGTGTGCCATCAGTGTGCTAATTAAAGACTAAATTATTGATTTTTATTTAAATAAATACATAATTATTCATAATAATTATTTATTAATTAGTAATCGCTGCTCTATTTTATAAAAAGTTAATATTTTTGTTTTTATATTAAAAACAAAACTTATAATAAAAGAGCCTAGATAGTTTTCAGTATTGGCAACCCGTGCGCGCTCGTGCAGCTATCGCCATTTTGTTTATCGTGTCATTCCGCTTCATTCTCCCAGTCTGACTGCACGAATATCTTATTTCATTGCGAATCGATATTTTGTTATTTTGTTGGGTTTTTGGTAAAGTGTTGTTACGTTGTGTTTGTTGTTACGTTTATAGTTTTTTTGTGAACTTTGAGTGAATCTATTTGTTTTGGTTTTCCATCAAAATGGATCCTCAGCCAAGTACATCACAAAAAGACGTGGATGTTTTCTTGTTCCCAAGAAAAAAACGTCCACGAAAAGCTTTCACTGTTACTGAAAAAGTAATGATCCGCAACGCCTACAAATACGTGAAAAATGAAATTTCTGCGCAATTGGAGGCCTTTGAAGTTGTGGAAGAAAATGAATGTATGAGCAAAGTTGCTGACATATTGGGAATAACCTCACGCTCTGTTTGTAACGTTTTGAAGGAAGTAAATAAAGGTGCGCCGCCAACTCCTCCTAAAAAAACTGGACCAAAGCGAAGTTTCAAAGATAAAATTGATGAATTTACATTCTCTGCAATACGAAGAATTGTTCATCAGTTCTTTTACCGAAATGAACCTCCAACCATTGCAAAGGTTAGTCAATCAGTCAGACAGTATTATTTTATACCTACATCTTTTTATATATAAGTAATGATTCCAAGCTATTATAAAATTTACTATTTTAGATTTTACAAGTGATGAACGATGATTCAGAAATGCCCAAGATTTCCAAAGACACCCTCAGAAAAATTTTGAAGCATCTTAATTTTAAATTTGTTGCACGGTCACGCAAGAGCACACTTATTGATCGAAATGATATAATAACATGGCGCCAGCGTTACTTGCGATCTATATGTCAGTTTCGACGAGAAGGGAGACATATATATTATCAAGATGAAACTTGGGTTAACGCAGGTAGGCTAACATTTATACACAAAATGAATTTATATACATTTTACATTAAATTTAATAGTAATATTGAATGTTCATGTACTATATTTATTTTAAGGTCATACTGTAAAAAAAACTTGGGTGGACAAGAAAGTCACATCATCTCGACAAGCGTTTTTGGAGGGACTGACCACTGGATTAAAAAATCCATCTGGAAAAGGCAAACGTCTCATAATTAGCCATATAGGTAGTGAAGAAGGCTTCCTGGAAGAGGGGCTCATGATTTTTGAAGCAAAGAAAAATTGTGAAGATTACCATGATGAGATGAATGCAGTTTGTTTTGAGGAGTGGTTCGCTGGAGTCTTACCAAAATTAAGACCAAACTCAATTGTGGTGATGGATAATGCACCTTACCACTCCCACTCCGTAGCTCAAAATAATAAAACCTTCAAACTGACAGACGTGAGAAATTTATTTCAGGAAGGCATTCAAAAAATTACGGCTACCGAATGGTCTAAATGCGTATCCCATGTTGTCAAAGAAGAGGAAAAAATGAGTAGGCTAGATATGTTAATTGATAATATCACAGACACATTTATAATAAATGTTACAGAAAGTGACAGCGATAGCGATGACGGCGACAATTTATAAAATAAATTATTACCATAATACATCTATCTGTTTTATTTGTCATGTTCCTTCGTGATCACATTTTTTTATTTATTTCACACACAATTATAAAAGAAAAGTCTCAGATCGTTAATTAATCGTCAAAACTAAATTATCGGTTCAGAAATATTTAATTTCCTGATATACTTAGTTTACGAGAGTAAAATTATAAACGAGAAGAATCGATCTGGAAATATTCCATTTCCATATCGAATAATTTCGCAACGTCACTATTTAGTACTTGTCATAACGTTGCAACACTGAAATTGTCAAATCAGGAATCGAATTAAAATTCCGAGTATAGTAAAATAAATAAATAATTAAACTTTCATGAAAATCTTTTGGGTGCTGTGGACCGAAGACAGGAACGCTGCCGGAAAGCTTACACTAGAAATTAAAAGCGATACAATGACTTCGACTTCGCTGCACCGCTGAACGTGAGTAATATCGTCAACTACATCAAATACCTATTAAAATGCATTGAAATGTATGATTGAAAAGTTAAAAAGAATGACCTAACTTTTGTTATACTTGAAGGTAGCTTAGAGCTAAAAAGAAAGACGTAACTTTTGTATTACTGGAACGTAGATTAGAGCTAAAAAGGAAAGATGTAACTTTTGTTATACTTGAAGGCAGATTAGAGCTAAAAAGAAAGACTAACTTTTGTTATACTTGAAGGTAGATTAGAGCTAGAAAGACGTAACTTTTGTTATACTGGAAGGTAGATTAGAGCTAAAAAGAAAGACGTAACTTTTGTTATTCTGGAAGGTAGATTAGAGCTAAAAAGAAAGACGTAACTTTTGTTATACTGGAAGGTAGATTAGAGCTAAAAAGAAAGACGTAACTTTTGTTATACTGGAAGGTAGATTAGAGCTAAAAAGAAAGACGTAACTTTTGTTATACTGGAAGGTAGATTAGAGCTAAAAAGAAAGACGTAACTTTTGTTATACTGGAAGGTAGATTAGAGTTAAAAAGAAAGACGTAACTTTTGTTATACTGGAAGGTAGATTAGAGCTAAAAAGAAAGACGTAACTTTTGTTATACTTGAAGGTAGATTAGAGCTAAAAAGAAAGACGTAACTTTTGTTATACTGGAAGGTAGATTAGAGCTAAAAAGAAAGACGTAACTTTTGTTATACTGGAAGGTAGATTAGAGCTGTACCTATACGGCAGCCGAACGGAAATAACACGCTATTTTGCACGAGTTCAATTCGTAGCCTATAATTTCGTCTGTCTATCCGACTGTCCGAATGTTAGACATGCAGCCATTTTACTCGGAGACTATTTGCACCATATTGATGAAAATTCGAAAGGAGATGTGTATTCTGTGCACCGCTAAACAATGGTGTAAGTAGTGAAAATACAAAAAAAAATAATTATGAAAAAAAAATATGCATATTACATAACTAGAGTATTGTTGGATCATATTTTATAATTAAAAAGATTATGATGTTTCTTAGTGACTTTGCTATTTAAGTCAATAGTTTTGATACGTGGAATATTTTCGAATAACCTACCCAGAACCGCAGAAATAACGTTAATTTTAACACGCTTTTATTTATACTTTTTTCGAGAAATACTATGAAATACTTATTTTTGCGCCCCATGCTCGAAAACGTATGCACATACAAGATTGATTGTAATATTCTGGTTAGAAATTCACAACGGAGGGTCACAAAAGTTTAAACGGACGACGGTCGATATTCTACGCACTGAATTTTATAGTCATCAGCTAACAATTTAGGTCACTACTATGTAAATGTACCTACGTCTGAGGACTTATATTAACTTGGAATATCGAGTTGAATGCATTTGGTAGTTAAACTATAGTGTATAGTGAACATAAGAACTAGGCCTTCCGAATTAAAGATTGTGTAATGTTTCAAAACACAAAAATAACCGGCCAAGTGCGAGTCGGAACTCACATGAAGGGTTCCGTACCACCATACAATATTTAACACTACATTTTTTTTTTAAATACTTTAGTATAAATAAACACATTTCTTGTGTTGAACCCTCTTTAATTTTTAAGTTTATTTTATTTTTATTATTTTTTGTTATAGCGACAATAGAAATACACAATCTGTGAAAATTTCATCTGTCTACCTATTACAGTTCATGAGATACAGCCCGCTGGCAAACAGACGGACAGACAGCGGAGGCTTAGTAATAGGGTTCTGTTTGGCACCCTTCGGTTACGGAACTCTAAAAACGATAATTGCTGGGAAACCGATAATTGTTACGAAATTATGACTAAGTATTTGCAACGAAAATATCCCTACATCTTCACTGAGCATTAGAGAAATAACCACTACTGTCGCTTGATGCAAATAAACTAATAGATATTTTTACAATTAAGTAGGTTTAATAATTAGGTAAGGTACACAGTTCGTGAAGATTGTTCTACAATTTTTTTTTTTTTTTGAGTGTAAGAAGATGCGATAGTAATGACGAGCACTACGTGCATACATGCGCTTGTGGTTAAGTCAGTCGGTTGCTATCCTTTTCAACGCAACATTTATTTGATGAACTAAGTATTGAGAACTCGAAAATACCCTAAGTCAAAGCGATGATAAGATAAATATAAGAATTTTTATTTGTTTAAACATGAGTATACACACGAAAAAATCAGCATGCAAGTTGTTAAAAGTATTATAAACGTATTTGTGTTATACAACGGCATACAAATATTTAAGTATAAGCAATTTTTTTGATATTCAAATCATACAAGTTAATAAAATTATTTAAATATTAATATAAATATAATCACAATTCAATTATCCAAATTAAAATATAACACACATAGTTAACATAGAAAAATATATTGATTAAGTAGTCAAAGCAAATAGGTCAAAATTATAATAGTCATTCAAAATATTTTTCACATAAAAAATCCTTGATGGTGTAATAAGCTCTTTCTGCTATTTTTTTTTTTTTTAACTTTCAATTTAAACTGCACGTCATTTAAAAACTTACAACTTTTTGGCAATTTATTATAGATTATAATCTATAATAGATTGCCAAAAAGTTGTAAGTTTTAATCATAATTATTGGAGGTATTCAAGCAATAATTATGGAGCCAAGCAAAAGACACTCTTCCGCTTAAGAGTAGTTCTGGCTTGTTGTACGCAAATCAGAGTGTTGTCACGTCTGTTGCGTGGAAACACCTCAACCATGCGAGGAAACAGATTAGGATTGGACCTTACAAACATTGCATTTTCTATTATACAGGGTGTGGCGTAAATAGTGGTCTAACGTAAAGGGGTCGATACACCGTATACTCAGCTATCACATACCATAATTTGAAACTTTTTTTCCATAGATCTCAGAATAAAATATTTTTCTTTTCTTTTTTGAAAAATGTACACCTTGCTTTACTAATGTGGCTGTAACTTCTAAAAAAGACATTATTTTATCATAATTTTTTCTGTTTATAACTGTGGAACACATGTGCTATCACATGCTAGTAATTTTGTAAATGTAATTTTATAGGTAATAAAGAAAAATGTGTTTATTTCAAAATGTAACTCAAATGTCTAGAAAATTGTGTGACATGAGGTGCGAATGGTGTAAAAAAAAATGTACGACACTGTCGGTGCCCATTATTTTAAAAACTTGTTCAATTAATGCAGATTCTAAAATAGTATAATAATAACTGACTCTTTAATTTAAACAAAAGTTGTAGCCATTTCTATTCAAAAAGAGCTGAATTGTACAGCCCAATTAGTAATGCAAGGTGTACATTTTTCAAAAAAGAAGTGAAAAATATTTTATTCTGAGATCTATAGAAAAAAGTTTCAAATTGTGGTATGTGATAGTTGATTATACGGTGTATCGACCGCTTAACGTTGGACCACTATTTACGCCACACCCTGTATAAAGGGACGGTAATGTCAAAATTTTATATATTTCAAAATAAGGCCTACAACTCTGAGTGGTTTCTAGTTTGAACATGGACCTAATACATTTTTTTTGTGCTTTGAATATAGTGTCCTTATCAGTTGAGCTACCCCAAAAGATAATCCCGTATCTTAGGACAGATTCCACCAACCCGTAGTATGCGGTAAGCAACGTATCTACACTAGTTATTTCGGGCCAGTGTGTACAGAGCATAAGCTGAGGAACAATTTTTTTAACTTATGGTCTCTATATGTGCTTTCCAATTTAATTTCGTGTCAATAATTAATCCAATTTTTTTTTTGTATGTGTTGATGGTCTCCATACTGCAGTTAAAAAGTTAGCAGTACTACATTTCAGACAGACAGTTAAAAGGTGTTTTGAAGTACTTGGAAGAACACCTTCTTATCTAAACCATTGGATTTAAAGCAACCATACAGTTCTTATCTTATAGACAACCTTAGGATGGTCGCTTCAGACCCGATTCATGATCGATCCATCAATTATTCAGTCAAGCTCAGTATCGGCATGCCCTATTAGACTTTGCTACCATTAAGATCAATTCATACATAAACACACGCGCCGTTTTGCATGGAAGTAGGCAGAAACTACAGAACGCAACATGCTACGATCCTTACATACTCCTTTTGCTTCGTATACGTACAAACATCTGTTCATACACGCACGCCACCCGGTTGCGAGTAGGTACTACGCACCTGACCATTCTGAAGAACATCCCCAATAAGATCACTAATGTCCTCCTAAGGCGTGCGTAAGTACCTGCGTGTCCACTCACATCTACCTTGTAAATGCTGTTTGTTAATCGCCTTGGATTCATCCTCCTAACATGCCCAAACCATCAAAGCATACTCTTTTAAATTTTTCTCATCACTTTCAACCTCATCATTTTCAATATATTCTTTTAAACCGCAACGTTGCCTTATAACATCATTCCTCAGCCTATATCATCCATAGTTACACCACACATTCTTCGCATTTATTCTACTTTCATGCCTCTATTGCCATACCCAACATTCACTTCCATATATAAGCGTAGGCAAGCACATCATTGTGAACCTTTTTGGACAACGACTGGTTGGTCATAATCACAAGTATGCCTAGCACCATTCACTTTATTTCCCGCACTCTCCTTTCTACATCTTCATCAATCTTTCCATCTCTTGTAAACATACTCCCCAAATATACAAATTTATTCACTCGCTCCACACTCTTTATTATTTATTTTCACATCGCACACTGCCACATCCTATTCTCTTTCAAACACGATTCATCATCATCATCAGCCTACAGCAGTCCACTGCTGGACATAGGCCTCTCCAATTGCACGCCATTCGGCTCGATTCTCGGCAATTCTAATCCAGCTGCTACCAGCCACCCTGCGAATATCGTCGCTCCACCTAGCCTGAGGGCGTCCTACCTTACGTTTGCCGATTCGCGGTCTCCACTCAAGAACACGTCTACTCTAACGATCATCGGTTAAACATCATTACTTTCGTCTTATTCCCATTTATACTCATCCCTTTCATCTTATATGCTTCACCCATCTCATTCACCATGTCTTGACATCTGCTGACGATGAACTTGATCACCTGCGTAGAGAAAGCATTTGGCAGGCAACTCAGTCATCCTCAATCCGCACTTAACCTTTAACATCCATATGCAAAATTCACACGGATAAAATGATCCATATTCGTTTACAGGAGATAATTTAATCAATCATTCCAACAAACATTTAGCATATTTTCATGCCAACAAATATACGTAACAAGGCAGTCGCTCCATGTAAAATACTGGTATTCAGTTACATCCGGTCAGACTGGAAGCCGATCCCAACATAGTTGGGAAAAGGCTAGGCAAATGATGATGAATACAATATACGTAACCAGCAAGAAATTAATTATATTTAAGCAATAGAATTTGAAATGTGCCTTTATTACCAAATTCAGAGCACTAACAATGTAAAATGTAACGGTCCAATGCTCTTTTCCTTTGAATTTACTTTGCTTTACAAAATTCAGCCGCAATCAAGTATTTGTTACTACAAAGACTTGTTGGTCTTTAATACCAACCAAAAAGAGCTACTTCTCCAAAGGCCAGTCCTGCAGAATACAGATAGAGACGGATTCGATATTGCACAATTTTTTATTTTTTTATTTGAGATAGGTTTGCTCTTGACTCTAGTCTAGGTCAGAGATGACAGAGACAAAGTCGACGATGGAGCGAGCTTACCCAGAAGAAGCCTGTTCACTCTCACTTTGAAGAGATCGGGGTCGTATGTACAATACAATGTTATTATTAGCTTTCTGCTAGACACTGCAGCCTACGGCTCTGCTCTTGACATACATCGCTTAGTAATCTCCGTTGGATTGATCTCTTACGGCTGTCACGCCGCTCACGAGCTCATATGTGTTACTAATATTCTGAACAAATATGTAGATCGATCTTTCGCGCAAAATGAAATTGCAGGAATTGATAGGCCGGCCACATAAACACGCGTAATTACTTTTTCGAGACGTGTATACATACAAATACAATGCACGGTGTAGGGGACATCAGTGAGTCTGTGATGAATAATTCAGTGGAATACGAATTATGCTACCATTTAGCAATTTTACCTTGAAGAACCGGAAGAAGTCATAAAACCATTGGAAAACGAGACGGTATTCGAACTGTCAAAATTGTACGGTTTCGGATTTGTGAATAGTGTTTAGAGGACTTTGTCGATAACATTGACGTTCGATACGGCACGGAAGCGTGTCGTCGTACCTTTGTGAATAGCTATGCTGGTGTAAATAGCTGATTGATGACAATATGGTATAAGTTATAAGCAGAAGAGCTACTCTTATAAATACGCGGAAGACCATTGTAAATACTAGGAGAGACATTCTCATCATACACACTAGCCGTTCAGGCAGATGTATTAGAATTGACCATAGTCTATGCTAGTGACTAGAGTCACTGGACTAATCTAAGTATACATTATACAAATAAATAAAATTAAAGTGTCTGTTTGTAATGTCAAAATTACAGATTTTTACTAAATGCATATTACAGTGTACAAGGTGGAACAGGACGATTGACATTCCTTTAAACCACGTAAAGAGAATCATGTTCTTTACCCGTATACAAAAATATCAATCAAATCCAATGAATACTTTAGCCGCAGGAAATTGTTTTTCATTTTCTAATTTTTCAACATGATGTTCATCTGAGTCCTTAATAATAATAGGTAAACATTGTAAGGTCAAGAACCTGTGCAAAACATATGATCCTATTCTCTGCGTTTGTATTGTTCTCTGGCTGAAGTGCCTGCGCCTACCTACCTGCGCCCCGCACCGGCGCCGCCACGCCCCGCACCGTTGGTCAGTGACTTTTCGTAGATATAGCGTTTACTTTTTATGCAGCTGATTCTGCTATTTATTTTGTGTGAAAACTGCAATTTTTAAATTTTCCATTAACTACTAATCTGTGTTTTAAAATGTTCGATGGATTAGTAGTGTGCTCGTTTTCATTTAATGTCGTACATCCAGATACACGTTGTATACGATTCTTATAACGAAAAAGCAAATTATAAAAATTTTGTCTGTCAGTCTATCTGTCTGTTTGGTCCGGCTAATCTTCAAAACGGCTGAACCAATTATGACGGGACACATAGCTGATGTTATAAGGAGTAACTTAGGGTGCTTTTATTTTAGAAAAAGAATTCGGATACCGCGCAAAAAAAATAAAACCCATGAAATTGTGGACAGAATCCGATTCAAATAGAGAAGTATTGACATCTACGCGAGCGAAGCCGCGGGCAACCGCTAGTGCATAAATAAGTAGGTGAGCTTGAGATTCGTCTTTTATGATTTTTGGTATGTTTACCCCGCAACTGTTAACACAGGGCAATTAAAATGGTAAAACACCAGTCTTATCGGCTTCTGTTTCTAAACATGGCAATAATTAACTAGTGACTGAAAAAAAAACATGACTTCATTATCAAGTCTTGTAAAACTAGTAATCAGAAGAAAAAAACAAACATAATTTAAGAAGAGCACACGAGTACACCACTGCACTGATTCATGCATTCGTGTCAAAGGTACACAATATTCATTTCCTTTTGGATGCCGGGAATAGAATGGCACCAATCCCGATTGAATTAAGTCCATTGGAGCGCATGACGAGGACCAAAAGGAGATGGATAACGGTCCCATACAAGCTCAGCCCAAAAATGAACACAAACAAAACAAAGTGAATTATTAAGCTATAATAGTGTTTCATAGCCTTGTATATTTTAGTTCGTCGTAAAACTTTGTGAAAGGACATAAGACTCATCCCAAATCAGATGACGTCAAACCTGTCGAGTAACCCAGTGTCTTTCAACAGACTGAATTTCCCTCAAATCTAAAACTGTATCCCAAATGAATCATTTGCTATGACGTAGTTTATAAAACATTGAATCTCCGTTGGGAACCAGGCACAATCAGAGTGATCCGAGATGTGAGTTCCCTATAGCCTATAGGTATTGTTATTGTAGCCGAGGTAAACAGCAATGCGAAGATCCATAGTCCAAGAAAGGCGAAATCACTCAGAAATGCAACAAAGATGACCAGAAACACAGCCAAAGATATTTTTTAACAAATCACAAGAAATCACAACAAAACATTCATGATGCTGTCACACGCAGCACCCCAGTTATAAATAAAATAGAAATCGTCAAAGACAGACCCGACTGACAAGAAGAGTCATGTTTTTGGCGCATGTATTTGTATAGCACATAGTTATGCCCTATGCACATATGAAGGACCAGCTGTGCCCCGCGACTTCATTCGCGTGGAAGTCGTGAGGTACATAATATACTAAAATAACAGCCACATTTTAATAAAACTCCCTCGTCCCCCGACCCGCCGCGTCATATCGCCCAACCGCAATATTACTTCGTTTTCGCTTAACGTTCTTTCTGATTTTTTTTCTTGCTCGGCTCCTAGGGTTGTAGCGTAATGTTAAATAGCGTATAACCATCCTCAAGAATTGAGCTACCAAAATGCAAAAAGAATTTTTCAAATCCGACTTTTTGTTCACAATTTCATGGGTTTTATTTTTTTGCGCGGAGCACTAATTATTTTTCTAAAATAAAGGTAGCCAATGTTCCTCATCAGCTATCTGCCAGTGAAAGTCCCGTCAAAATCGGTCCAGAAGTTTCAGAGATTAGCCGGAACAAACAGACAGACAAAAATTTTTAATTTGTTTTTTGTTACATACTTTCATATGCATTTAGGATAAAGGTGTTATCTTGACATTACAAACAGACACTTCAATTTTATTTATTTGTATAGATGTATATAGAGTGTATGGCCTCCGCAAACTAACAGGGTGATTTCATATTTTTATCTATGTGACATGTTGATTCACTCCGCCCATTGTTTATTAAATAATTGTATTAAAAGATGTAATGGTAGCTTATTCTAAATATATTGTTGCAATTATAATAAAACATATTAACTTGTGAAGTTCTTTTATTTTTTTTAATAAAGATATTAATTAAAAATGGTTTTATTTTTTAAGCTATTTTAAATAAATGAAACCATTTCTTAACAAAAATTGTTCTATTTGCTTTAGCTTAAAATTTTTAATAACAAAAAGAATCTCCATTTCAGAGATTCGAACTCACATAACAATATTCAAGTATAAGGCTTATTCGTTGGGCTACTAAACGCTTTAATTTTCGATGCGAAATTATGTTATACTATCATTTAGAAGACGTTAGCGCACTCACTCTACGAATGCGATGTATGCGTGGCTGTCATTGGTAGCAGTACGTACAGTAGGAATATAGTTTCGATGTGTGCGTTGGTTACTTAATTCCTTTCCAGATTGTACCGGTCATCTTAGTTCCACCGAAGTTATTCCACCGAAAATATTCTCACGAAAATTTTCATTTTTTTAAATCGTATTTTCAGTTATTATTCCTTTAATTCAATATAAAATTACATTCTCTGTATGCAGCACTCCATTTATGTAAATAAAACAGCTAAAATAAAGAAAATCAGCAATGGATGTTGAAATACTCGGCGGCCGAAGGCTCACTGCGCTGCCGTTCGCTACGCGCATTTTGCCACGGTAACGATACATTGCGTGTGAGGGTATAAAACAAATCAGATTTATTGGATTCCCATAACGTTCCTGAAGTAATTTCATATACCGGTCATCTTAGTATGATAATATAGTTCACCCCTTCAGTCTGCGGAGGGCTGTCCCTTACACCCTGTAGATATAGATAATTATATATTCTTTATTCTATCATAAATATCATGTTCATTACAGTCAAGTTATTATTCAATATTCTTTAAATACAGTTTTAATATTTTATTTACATTCTAAAAATACTCGTGAAATTATATCAATTCTTACAATAAGCATGTCCCAATTACCACCTTATTTCCAAAACTAGCAACATAAATATCTCTCCGAATACTTGAATCAAAAAAAAAAATTTTTTTTAATATTTCATGCAAAGTTTTGCCAAGTAACGAAAGCAAATATTATCAGTTATTTTTTTTAATATAATTAACTCTTTGTGTATGCTGGGCCATACTTTATCCATGTCCTTTGGACTCGCGATAAATTAATTAATTAGGCTCAGTGGCGTTCGCTCTCCCATGCATGGAAGTGATGTGGGTGCATAAACATATTTGACAGTTGAATAAGAGTATTTAGTACCTTACTACAACAATTGCTCTGATTTGTGCGACATTACTAATTCACACTTGGCAGCAAGCATTGTTTGTAAAGAAACGTAGGTATGTTTATTTCTTCATAGAAAATATGACCAGTACAGAGTTTATCGTTTAATCACGCTCTATAAGTACCCAAAATAGTTTACAGTCTAGTACCTATATTATCAAAGCAAGAATATATAAGTATACTAAAGAAAAAGAAAAAATAAACTTAAAACAATGACGTTTCATTTGCGTGGACTTTGCTGTAGTTGCTGGATGTCAATTAATGTCATCTGTGTAGAGAACTGAGCGAGGCATCTATTATAACGAGTTCTACAATAAATAATTTACGTTGTGACATAAATTATTGACAATAATCTAAATTAGAATTTGGCGTGTTCGGTGTTTTCGTCTAAATTATGGGAATTGCAGACAATTTAAGTTAAAATATAATATAAAATATTCAGTACCTACCTATTAGGTAGACAAAAATACAGTTTTACACTCGCAGCCGTTAGTCATGAAACTAGAGCAGAAAAAATCTTAAGCAAAAGCGATACAATGACTTCGACTTCGTTGAATGTGAGAAATATCGTCAACTACTTCAAATACCTATTGTTGTTAAGTATATATTGTAGTCTAAGATGAGGATAGGTCTTTAGTTAAAGAGTGGCGCGGCAATGTCAATGATCTTGGTATATTATGTTATTGACTGATTATATACTTATCTCTTCTAAGATCATGTATCCTAAAAATCAACTGACATCGGAAATGAGAGCCTCTGAGCCGAGCTAATATAATCAATCATCAATCAATTTAACCAATTGCTGTGCCGACCGTTATGCTCGAAACACATGTGGTACTCATATGTATGGACACATCAAGCTACTGCAATCTGTCAAATTTCTTTAATAGATTTTCGATTTTATTGCTAAAGCATTAGGTTCAAGGTTGATTGGGAAAATTTGACAGTTTCGGGTAGCTTGATGTGCTGGCGTCTGTACCATCGCGGACATTTGCGGTGAACTACTTTTCGACTTTATTATTAAGGTAATAAGGTTTGAAAAGTGGTTCGAAAGTACAGATTAGAAGATTCACAACTTCTGTTTTAATAGCTCACCACAATACCTGTCTTCCACCAGCTAAAAACAATATTGTTCTATGATTATATTTTTACGTAATCCAAAAATTTCTTAAAGTTAATACGCAATTAATTTTTCTCCAGAACTGCAAACAAAAATAAAGCAATCTTAGTTTTATTAAGATGAAAGGAATGTTACGATGCTATAAAATGTACAGTGAAGGCTAGCTTTGCATAATATTAATTACAGCGGACAAAATACAAAATGTTTGCAGTAGGTACTTAAGTTAAAATTACTATGAATTTAGCGAAACGCGTTGAATCCATAATATAAACCTAAAGGATTTGAAAATGAGCACTGCAACTTAGGTACTTACACTTCTGCTGAGCTAAGTACCACCTGCCACTGTAGGGAATTAACTTTTCAAATTACAAACTTAGCATACTGTACAATGCTTTCATTATTTCCTATTTACTGTGATTACTCATTATAAACGTGATATCAGCGACAGAGCGGTATTCACGTCACCAATTCTTGTTAGCCCCTCCAGCCGAGCTTGTCACGCTTGTGCTAGGAGTGGGCTCAGCACAATAGTCCAACTAGGTCATTACTTAAACCGTTGTTGGCCTATTGTCGCATATTTGCACTGCGTATTTGTGCAGAACGCAGTCTATAGGTGTTAGTTATCTATCAAAACTAACTGTATACCTTAGCCTTCTCGAGATACTCACTGGCGAGACAAAGACTCATACTTTTAATTAACACAAAAATTAATTTAGTTTGAGGAATTTATAAAACAAAGTGAACAAGGATAGTGAAATAATCACGGCTGAAAGTGTTGTACGTACATAAGCTCTCTGATTAGCCTAAAACAACTGATGAGTCAAGTGATGTACAGTAGGTAGGTGCCTACGTACAGTTCGCTGTTTCTGTGCAGTTAATAAGCGGGAAAAAAATTTTAAACGATTGTATTATTATTTCGCGGTTATTGTTTTACAGCGATAATGAGCGATATGTATAAACCTATGCAAATAAATAAAATTGAAGTATATGTTTGTAATGTCGAAATAACAACATTTTACTAAATGCTTAGGAAAGTATTATTACCAACGGTACCTACTTATAACAAAAAATCATTTTTTAAAATTTTTGTCTGTCGGTGTGTCTGTCTGTCTGTTTGTTCCGGCTAATCTCCGAAACTGCTCGACCGACTTGAACGGGATTTTCACTGGCAGATAGCTGATGTTATAAGGAGTAGCTTAAGATACTTTTATTTTAGAAAAATAATTAGGGTTCCGCGCAAAAAAAATTAAAACCCATGAAATTGTGAACAAAATCCGATCCGAATAGGGAAGTATTGACATCCCACGCGGGCGAAGCCGCGGGCAACAACTAGTTACATAAATAAAGCTTCTGTGCGTCATGATCGTTTCTTTTTGTTTTCAGTTCCCTCCACGCTTACTACAGCTACATAACTAATGTATCATGGATGATAGCTATACTCGTCCGTCGCCTGCATGACACATGTGTCGGCCACAGAGTGACGGTTTTCTCTTTCTTTCGTTTCGAGTAAGTTTAATAAACGTCTTGCTGATTTAAAATTCGTTTCTTAACATTGAGAGAGATGCTGACTAATTCTGGGCAGTAGGTAACTGTACAAAAAACCAGCAACCTAAATCACTGATACAAACTGGTGACGCTGTTTCAAAGAGCGTTACAATTACAAAGTATTGAAAGCGTTACCCAGCCCCCGATACACCCCGATACAAGCGATTCGGAATCTAACCGGGAAAATATTATCAAATATGCATTATGCCTTATATTATGTATGACGAACGAAATGCATATTTTCGCATTGTCATACCATTCAATTTTATGAATTGTGGGAAAACGAGTCATAATGAAGTGAAGAGTTCCATGTTTAGATTTTCCTTTATATGGAAGAAGTATGATTAGACTACTTAGTGTAACTCTATATGAACTAGTAATGATATCATAATCGCTCTATAAACAGGAGTGTACCGTGAGTCAATAGCTTCTCGGACCTTGACACACAGATTACTAACTTTGAAAAATGCATATTATGTATAGTAGATACCTACTATGAAACACTTGTGTTAACGCTAACAGGTTAAAATTTGCTGTTATTTATAATAGGCATTCGCGCAGCTGTACACAAGACAATACAAAAATGTTAGATTTACGAAACAAAAACAGGACTCCCAAATTCGGGCAGCCAGCAGGCGGGCAGCAGGATTGGTTTTTGTTTTTCTATCAAACAATCCCAGCAACGCTAACATGATATTTAGCACAGGATTTTACCTTTGATTATGCATCACTTTCTAAATAACAGTCATCTTTAGTTTCGTTACAATAAGGTTGCTGCTGCCAGAGGTGAAATAACTGTGAAAGGACAGTAAACACATAACAGTCTTAAAAAGCCTTTCCGAAACAGGTTTATATGTGACTAACCTTCAGATAGCACCAGCCGCATCTAGTGAACTCCGAGGTATACTTGGTCGCGAAGCCGCACGTTAAATGTTCAGCGATTTTCTGCGCCCAATTGCGACGCTCAGATGCGCTGGCGCAGCTGAACAGGATCTTGCGAGGAGAACTCCTGATGCCCCCAGAGGAAACCGTCACCTCGAAGCAGTACGAGTTGCTTGTTGTGCTATGACAAATAACATAAATAAAATTATGGTTTATTTTAATAGAATCAAGTCAATGTACTTTCAATCTAATTTTCTTACATTTTCAACTAGGGTCATATTCAAAATAATTGTATTTTTACTACTGTCATAGTGTACAACCCATTATTTTTATAATGAGATACCGATGATTAAAATTTCATAAACAAACAAATTAAATATTTATTTGAGCTTAATAAAAAACAATGAAACATTTGATACAGCTAAACAATTTTTTTTTTTTAAATCATACCAGACATCGCGTAGGTTCCGTCTCATACAAACATGTACTAAATGTCCACGTCTTTGACAGTATACTATACAGGGTGTAAGGGACAGCCCTCCGCAGACCGATGGGGTGAATTCAGTACATTATACTAAGATGACCGGTATATGAAATTACTTCAGGAACGTTATGGGAATCCAATAAATCTGATTTGTTTTATACCCTCACACGCAATGTATCGTTACCGTGGCAAAATGCGCGTAGCGAACGGCAGCGCAGTGAGCCTTCGGCCGCCGAGTATTTCAACATCCATTGCTGATTTTTTTTAATTTTAGCTGTTTTATTTACATAAATGGAGTGCTGCATACATAGAATGTAATTTTATATTGAATTAAAGGAATAATAACTGAAAATACGATTTAAAAAAATGAAAATTTTCGTGAGAATATTTTCTGTGGAATATGATTCAAAATAAGGAGCTTAATGCACCCTGTTAGTTTGCGGAGGGCTGTCCCTTACAGCCTGTATAATATTATTTATAATAACTACTTAGTCTGGCCATAAATACTGTTACAATTAAAAATAAACAAAATATTACATTTGAATTTGGAATCTGTCATTTTTATATGATTGTTCATTGAGTTTTCTCATTTTGGCGCCAATACATTGTACAATATTTTGCGACATTAAAATGGAGTGGGATGATAAAGAGAACCGAATCGCTGTGATTGTATTACACAAAGTAGGTATGGAGCCAAATGCAATTTTTAAAACTCTCCATACGCTTGGTATTAGTAAAATGTTTGTGTATCGGGCTATTAATAGGTACAATGAGACCTCCTCTGTTTGTGACAGAAAAAGATCTGGCCGTCCACGTAGTGTTCGTACGAAAAAGGTGGTCAAAGCAGTAAGGTAAAGAATTCGAAGAAATCCTGTCCGAAAGCAAAAGATTTTATCTCGGGAGATGAAGATAGCACCTAGAACCATGTCGCGTATTTTAAAAGATGACTTAGGATTTGCAGCCTATAAGAGACGTACTGGTCATTTCTTAACTGACAATTTAAAAAAGAATAGGGTGGTAAAATCTAAACAACTACTGGAGCGGTACGCAAAGGGAGGTCACAGAAAAATTTTGTTTACGGATGAGAAAATTTTTACAATTGAGCAACATTTTAACAAACAAAATGATCGTATTTATGCTCAAAGCTCTAAGGAAGCTTCCCAATTAGTCGACACAGTGCAACGTGTGCACTATCCGACTTCAGTGATGGTTTGGTGGGGTATTAGCTATGAAGGAGTGACTGAGCCATACTTTTGTGAAAAAGCTGTCAAAACATCGGCACAAGGGTATCAAGATACCATTCTTGAGAAGGTAGTGAAGCCCCTTAACAACACCATGTTCAATAACCAAGAATGGTCCTTCCAGCAAGACTCGGCGCCGGGTCATAAAGCTCGGTCTACGCAGTCTTGGTTGGAAACGAACGTTTCGGACTTCATCAGAGCTGAAGACTGGCCGTCGTCTAGTCCCGCTCTTTATCCGCTGGATTATGATTTATGGTCAGTTTTAGAGAGTACGGCTTGCTCTAAACGCCATGATAATTTGGAGTCCCTAAAACAATCCGTACGATTGGCAGTGAAGTATTTTCCCATGGAACGAATGCGTGCTTCTATTGATAACTGGCCTCAACGTTTAAAGGACTGTATTGCAGCCAATGGAGACCACTGCGAATCAGCTTTTTATATTTTAAATTGTTTTATATTTATGTATTAAACTAACACACTGTAAAAGTAATAAATGTTATTTGCAATAGAATTTTTTTTTTTTGTTACAGTATTTATGGCAAGACTAGGTATAAACATTACACAAAAGTTAAAAAGATATGTTATTCAGGGAACCTTATTTAAACTTTATCACTTCGATAAATAAAATATATAATACTATTTATTGTCCTTTAATTTATTAAGAGTGTCCTGATTTTACACATCTGCTTTTCTTTTCTGATCGGCTATTTTAACATTATTTCCATGGCAATAAAGAAATTTGATATACTGGCATTAGTTAACTAGCTGTCATACTACATGAGGTAACAATAAATGCTCGGCCATTTTGTTCAATATACTTTTTCGGATCGTATCGCTGCGTAATGAAAATTAGACTTTTAAAAGTTATATTCACAGCGAGACATTTAAAATAGCGGTAAATACTAACAGAACTGAAACTGTTTTATTACTCACACTAGGAAATGGCTTTTTATTGTGATATTTGCTATAAATATAGAATATTCGTGTATCATGAGAATTGGTGTGGAAATAAATAATTTGTAGGTAAGACACGTGCAATTAATTCATATCCGTTATTTTATGTCACTTTTTTCGGTTAATAACTGATATGAATACTTAGGCGTTATTCACACTGCCTCATCTAAGAATTATTGAAAATAGATATTAAAACTTAGGTACTGCACCGCAGGTTAGCCAAACATTTTTTTTTTTTAAATTTAAGTATTTGTAGTATGTAAAGTTTGCGTATAAGGTGCCATGTATGGCAGAAATTAAAGTAAAACAGGCAAACCAGAAACACATCAAGACTAAGGAAAAAAGTCGTCGAACATATAAAACAAAGCACTTCTTCTTCTTCTTAGCGTGTCGATGGCAATCTAAATAGGCTCGGCCCAGAAAACGGCTACGAGTTTGGCGCCATCACTAGCGTCCATCAGTTCTTGTAACGTGCAGCTGACAGGACACGCAGGACATGATATTAAGTGTCCCATCGTTTGTGGAACAACACCACATTTACACTCCAAGGCGGAGTCGTCAATGAATGAAACGAAGCACTATAAATTAACCAAAGAAAATAATAATAATAATAAAAAGAAAAAAAAAACACTTTTCTTGCATGATATTTGTATCCTATGAGTATTTTTTTCACTACCTGAGATACTCATTTTAACCGTCTACAAAAAAGGAGGAGGTTCTCAGTTCGCGGGATTTTTTTTTAATGTGTGTTCCCCGATTACTCGAAGACGGCTGGACTGATTTGGAAAATTCTTGTTTTGTTTGAAAGGGTATACTTTCCAAGTGGTCCCATTGTCATCAGGTCAGTATCTGATGATGGGATCCTGGAGAAATCGAGGGAACTCTTCAAATATTATAGGCACACCTATAGCGATGTGGCTATTTTTTATAGTAACTTGTGCATGTGCTCTCGGAAAGCACCATTTGGTCAAGTGGAACTGATGATGAAGACTACAGAAGGCCACTGGGACAACTCAATAATAAGTATTTCACGGGGTGCGATTCGATTACTTTAAAATGATTGCTGAGCAATATAAGCTCGTCACAATGCATATGGTGAAGTGGAGCTGATGGTGAAGTACTAGAAGAACTCCTCAACAATTAACGTCCCTGCATCGGGAAAAGCAATATTTCGTAAAAGGTGATGAGCAGTTGTCATTAGGCTATTGTAACTTAGATAAATTACAAACTGACCCACTAAAAAGTCAAAAATAAAAAACTTTTTTGCAAAAAAAAACCGACTTCTTTAAAAAAAACCTACAAAGTGAAAAATAACTTTAATTTCGAAAGTCGGTGGCAAAAACCTAAAATACAGATCCAAAGACACTGGCTTCCGAAATTGAAGTTATTTTTGACTTTGTAGTGTTGTTTTTGAAAGTCGGTTGTTTTTTTTGCAAAAAAAAGTTTTCTTTCATTTAAACGCCGAAATGTTGGCTACAGTTCGATAAAATTACGAGTAACATTCAAACAGAATTCTAATTATTATTATAATCATGCAGATATTTAAACTGCTTTACGAATTGTTCAATGATTTATAACAATTGTAATAAAATATGATCACCAAAATTTTGTTTCATTATGTACCTAGCGACCCGCCTCGGCTTCGCACTGGTAACACTGACTGTTATACCTGTCCTAATCTAAGTACCTAGATGAAATGTAATACCTTTATACTACCAACTGTTTTTTGTAACCTATATTTATTACATAATGTAACAAAGGTTTTAGCATCAATAAAGTTTTTATTTTTTATTTATTTATTTATTTATAGGTAGTAATAGTGATGATGGTATTCTACTATTCCAGATGTTTAAATTAGCTCAATGTTAATTATTTATTTAAAAAACGTGTGCTATTTATATTTAGACTTGCCCTAATAATTCCTTTCTGTTATTTTTCTATCAAATAATATTCATGTCCATTTCTTATCCGTAACTTACATTTATTTTGAATATAACCCTATAGCAGCTGACATTTACAAAAATTACTTAATAATCTGTTTGAAAATAGTTATTATTATTTTGAACACTTTTAAACAATCTTGTAAAAAAATACAAAATAAGTGTTTAATAGCTTAAATTATGTCATTTATTCTTGGCATGTGCCTATACATATAATATATTATTGCAATGATATAAATAAACAAAGGACTAAATTGTTTTAAACAGGAAACTATTAATTATCCTTTATAACACTGGCCTTTCAAAAATACTTTTATTAATTTAGTTTAATAACAATATAATAAACTTTTTAAAGATTTTGATGCTTACCTAGAAGACAGAGGCAGTACAATCTGTACTGAGTAAATATTATCCAATGTATAAGCTTCTTTTAATACAGAGTTTGTAGGGTCCGAGTAACACATCAACTTTTGATCCGAAAGCACACAATACCGAGTCTGTGAGTTCTTGAACAAATCCTCAACTGCTCCTGACACAATCCTTGTCAACAGACCACTGAAGTATGGCACTGGTAATGAGTTAACTGGGGGACGCTCTACACAATCAACTTTTGGTGTCACTATCTTTGATGTCCTGTTTAGTTTCTCAAATTTAAGCATATGAGAGAACTTTTGCATCACTGAATTTGTTGATTTATTGTCATCTTCTGTAACTAAACTAAATGACTTTGTCTCTGCATCAGTTGCGACAAACCAGTTAGAATTCCTATCTTTATCTACAACATTTAATTTTGTTGTTGGTTTAGTTTCATTAAACAGACTGTCTGATCGTTCTGGCGGGGTTGGGGGATTAAAATATTCACTTTCATAAAACTCAAAGCTGTCATCTGTGTTGTCTGAAGCTACTATTGTGCCGTAAGTGTCACCAATTAAGAAGGATTCCAGTAGTAACAATTCATTGCTCACTCCATCGTATTTCTTTGGTGATTTACTTGATTGCAATGGGTCAAACTCATATATTGTACTTTTACTGGGCCTTGGTACATCTACATGAATGGGTGCTGCTTCTTTAGAAGGAGTTGACCTTGCAGTGTTGTTGCTTGCTGACTGAAATGGTAGTGTCCAGTTTTCATACATGGAATTTTGCCTCATAACCTCCATGGATGCAACACTTTCTCTCTTCTTTCTTCTCTCTAGTATGTCTGGGCTTGACCCAACTGATGTGGAGCTCATGGAACTAACTATGCTGTTGGTCCTCGATGGTTTTGGTATGTCATAGGTCATCTGCTCACTTTCTAAATTTAAACTAGAAGTATTTTGTTCCAATTCCCTACTCATGTCACAGGAGAAACTGCTAACCGAATCAGTATTGTCTGAATTACTGGAAAACAGGGACAAATCATCAAAATTTGATGTATTCAGATGCAAGTTGGGATGATCTTGATTTATCTGTGCACCAACTACATCATTGTGAAACCTCTTTTGTTCCAAAAGTGGTGAATTGAATTGTATATTGTCAAATAAACCTACATCAACAGCTGGCATTGAAACACATCTTTGTGGGTCAGTATCATCAAGACTATCTGGTTTCTTATTCCTTCTTAGCCTAAGGCCAGCTGTCCTGGTTCCTTCTATGACAGACTTTGTAACCGAGTGTCGCACAGCTCGAGATGTTGTCAGAGTTTTCTCTAATGTATCTTTAGCAAACTTTGAACCGTCCTGGATGGACCTTTCTAACTTTTCATTGGCAGTTTTAGCAGAATTACTCACTTTCAACGCTACATCCTCTGATAGCTGCTTTGAAACTGTACTTATTGACTTGAATATGTCGGAGGCCGAGACTCGTTCAGTCGGCTGCGGCAACTTGGTGCGCGGGACAGGCACGGGATGGGTCACCGACTCACTAGGAGGCAGGAACGCACTCCTGGGCTTCGGCACCGGCGGCGAATCCATCACTTTGATTGAACACGAGGCCACTATCACTAAATAACTATTTAAAAGCAAGAGATAACATTGTTATAGTACTTTATACGCAACACAAACAAAAACTAGAATGACTCACTGAGAAATGAATTACACACATCACTGTGACCCGATTAAATAATGTGTGTGACAAAAACGCGTAGAGCATCCACAAACACACTGAGTGGAGCCGTCAGGAACTGTTTTAATCGTAATGGAATGAATAAATACATGAACACTACGAATTTGTTTTGAAAATCATCTTCACTCACACAGCGCGATGACTGATTGCGAGTTACTAGTTAGTGTTGCCAGCTGTAAAATGTTATCTCCCTGTGTAGCGATGTTGCATGACTTTCAGCCAACAGTTTTATAAAATAAAAGCGTGTCTAAAAATTAACTCTTGACCATTCGAACGTATAAATTGCTTTTTAAGAATGTTTAAAGCCTTTGTAATGGCTTATACCAATACATATTTATATAGAAAAGTAAATACATACTTAATTATTCTTCCGATATCTCGCATGATTATGTATTGTTCTAAAAGGCACTGTTCGTTAGCAAATCAAAATATTTCTACTGCTCAATCATTAATGATGTGGAGAAAATTCCAAAGCCATATAAATAAGTAAGTTTTATATTTTACTTATTTATTTACTTGAAACTAGATGTGCCCCGCGACTTCGTTCGCGTGGAAGTCGTAGAATACCTACACATTATACTAAAATAACAGCCACATTTTAATAAAACTCCCTCGTCCCTCGACGAGGTGGTCATGCAACGCATGCGCGGGCGATGCAAGGCGGTGGGCGTCGGGCGTTGCATCGCCCGCGCGCGCAATTACTTCGTTTTCGCTTAGCATTCTTTTTGACTTTTTTTTCTTTTTGCTGGGCTCCTAAGGGTCATAGCGTGATGTTAAATAGTCTATAACCATTCTTGAGAATCGGGCTACCAAATGCAAAAAGAATTTTTCAAATCCGACTGGTAGTTCCAGAGATATTATTTTTGCTTGAGTTTTCTTTTTTTGCGCGGAACCTTTATTAGTGTTCTTAATAAAAAGTAGCCTAAGTTACTCCTTGTAACAGCAGCTATCTGCCAGTGAAAGTTTCGTCGAAATTGGTCCAGCCGTTTCTGAGATTAGCTGGACCAAACAGACAGACGTTTTAATTTTTTTTTTTTTTTTTGTTATAAGTACAGTTACTTCAAAACTACTACTACTAATAGTACAATTAGTCAGTTCAATTTTATTTATTTGTATAGATAGGTACGCTAACAGCATATACATTGTACAGACGCCAGCTGGCAGGTCAAGCTAGTCGAAACTGTCAAATTTTCCCAATCAATCTTGAACCTAATGATAGCATTAGGTTCAAGATTTTCAACTTTATAGCTATAGAGCTATAAAGTTGAAAATCTATTAAAGAAATTTGACAGATTGTAGTAGCTTGATGTGCTGCCGTCCATACATTAAATAGTAAAAGTTAACAGGTATGGGTTCTTATGTATCTACCGTCCAAAAGTTTGGAAGCAGCAAGGTAAAATCAAATAAAACAATACAAAGTTATTTCAATTTCAATGTATTGAAAAATTGAAATTATAAACAAAAACTTCTTTCTCCTACGAGCTCAGAACATTTGTGGAAGCTATTAAAGAGCGAATGGAACAAATTAGATGAAGATTATTTTAATAAATTAATTAATAGAATGCCTAGAATATGCGAGAAGCTAATATGGGAAAAAGGAGGACACTTTGATGAAGCTAAAATTTAATTTAATTTTATATTGCATGTAAAATTTTTGTTCTGCTTAAATTAGTTTTTGTTTATATTTTAATTTTTTATCAATACATTGAAATTGAAATGACTTTGTTTTCTTTTATTTGATTTTACCTTACTGCTTCCAAACTTTTGGACGGTAGTGTATATATTAGGTATGGACCAATACTTGGTCTATTGGACTTGGAAATGCCCCTATTTATTACATAATAATAAATAGGGGCATTTTTCATAATGCCCGCGCATTATGAATAATAACAAGCTACTTAGGGCGAAATAAATAATTAAAACTTGAACTTCCTTATTTATCACATTGCCTCAACATTATAAATATTGCCATGTGGTCTTTAGGTAATCTGATAATACACAGGTACATTGCACGGGGTGCGGGGAGGAGAGCAAACGCGTGACACTCGCTGACCAAATTAGAGCCCGCGATGATTACGAGCGAATGTCAATCTTCTTGTTTTGCATTAAAAACGAACTTGCAAAGGTGGCTATTAAGCTTGCTTTCCACGGTGCATGATATTGCAGACGGACGCGGACTAGCCCGCACCGACGCACCATGGGAAGAGTATCGTCCGTGGTAGCGCAGACTCGTCCGTCGCGGTGCGTCCGATACGCGGCGAGTCGGTAACTTCAAAGGTGCGGTGTAAACTTCTCTTTCACTTTGCATTTTGGAATGACAAATTGGCTTCGAACCTCAAGACCCACACAGACTGACACGCATTGTTGGAAGAGCCTTGGTGTGCGGTCCGTGGCTGTCCGTGGTCGTCGGCCGTGCGTGATAATCCGCAATATCACGAACCGTGGGAAGCCAGCTTAACGCCGACAAATGCAGCTCGTCAGCTGCATTTGTCGGCGAAAGACAAGAAACTATGCGAATCGAAGTGCCATCAAAGGAGCAATTGTTGTAACAAAAAAATTATGACGTTTATTTTGTGTAAATCCTCAATTGTTTAAGTTTTCTTCAAAATGATGAGTCTGATTATTTAATATTCATTATGGTACAGTTCCTGTAAAGTTAGGTTATACTTCTGTGAATCATAGCATATAGGTACATATAAAAAATAAAGAAGTTTCATATTTTTTAGTGATTAGGTATAGTTTTGTTTTTTGTTATCTGTATTTTTTTTTTAATTTCGTTTAATTGTAATCAAAGATTTAACAACAGTTTATCATTTTAGTTTTAAAAGTTTTAACAACAGTTTAACATTTTTTTTTTTTTGGCTTCGCACGGTTTGTGCATTTAGCCAATGTTACGTTTAGATGAAACGGAATTAAAAAGATTCATTAAAATGGGATTCAGAGTAGGACGATGTAGGATCCGTATTTACGAATGTGATGATACCATAGTGATTAATGAGCCAATTACAATGAAAAATTATAACTTAATAATATTTAAAGTAGATAATAAATGAGACTATACATTTATATACAGGAAAGTTATTTGTACAAAGTAAAGCAAGTATAGAGGTAGGAAAAGGAGTACGAAGGGACAAGAGGTTACTGAGAAAAGAAGAACGGTCATATAGGGGACAGGAGAAAAAAATATGATTTAAGTCGCCTACCTCTGTGCCACACAAGCATACAGGGTCGACTATGATATTCAGTTTGGCAAGATGGGATGGAGAGCAAACATGACCCAGTCTCATCCGTATTAGAATGGAGGTCTCCATCTTGCCAAACTTTGCCCTGCCAAACCACGGTTTTTCCGGAACGTTGGGTTGAATAGTAGAAAAATAACGGCCCTTCAATTTGCTTCCGACATCCCAAGCTACCTTCCAGGTGTCCCGAAGAAAAGTCTTTGGTAACTTCACTAGGTCAATATTAAAATTTATATATGGAACTAAGTCCCCACACTGCACCGCATCACCGGCAAGTGTGTCAGCCATTGCATTGCCATGGATTCCAGCATGGGCCGGAATCCACGCAAATTGCAGTGTATTGCCCTCAGAGATGGTTCTGAAGGCAAATTCCCTTATTAAGTAAATGACGGGAAACTGCGATTGCGAATTGTGTTCGAAAGGGGATTAGTTGATGGCCAGAAGAGCACTTTGTGAATCAGTAAAAATAATGTTTTTTTTTTTGAGTTTTAAAACGAGTGTATTCTAAGGCTTTTAAGATGCCGAAACATTCCCCCGTAAAGACGGAAGTTTCCGGAGGCAGTTTTATTTTTTGTACAATATTGTATTGAGAATGGTAAGTACCTATCCCAACACAACCCGTTGGAGAACGCTTGGCAGCATCTGTAAATACATGATGGTACTCTAAGTGTTCAGCCAGAAAATGATTAAAACTTAAATGACAATCGGGATCTGATTTACTAACACAGTATTTAATGGTGGGGCTGAATTGTAAACTCTCATAACTACTGCTAAATAGGGGAAGTTTATTGGAACGGTGAATAGGAGAAGAAAGAGAAAGGAATTTTTTATAGCTTACGACTAAGCATGGAGCACGTATATGGGTCCAGTAATCTAAAGATTTAATCTGCAACACTAAAGTGTCCAGTTTAGGAATGAGAGGATGAGATGAGAACTGAAGAATCCAGAACAAATATTTGTCAGGTAGGAATTGTCTTCTAAGATATAAAGGAGCTTCCCCGCATTCGACTTGGAGTGCATTAATGACTGCACTGGCACTGGACTTCATGGCATCCGAAATAATGCGTAACGCTTTAGACTGGATGCGGTCCAATTTTTTAAAAACCATAACACTACCAGGTTCTAGAACAAACAATCCATAATCCAGAGTGCTTCTGATGATTGCGTTGTAAATTAGTTTCAAAGAAAATGGATGTGCACCCCACCACACACCAGACAGGCATCTAAGCATGTTTAGGTGATTTTCACATTTGTTAACAATATAATCGCAATGAGGGACACTACTTAGTTTACAGTCAAGTATTATGCCTAGATATCTGAATTTATCTTTAACTGGAATAGGTTTTTCCTTATAAAAGAGGTTTACTAAGGGAATATTTCTCTTCCGAGTGAATAAGACAGCCGCGCTTTTAGACGAGGATAAATCCAGACCGTTTAACCATGACTCCAAAGTAGATAAAGCAGAATCGATAGCATAGCTAGCTTGTTCAACAGATTGGCTTGAAGAATATAATAATAAATCGTCGGCATATTGAAGAACTTTAACATGGTTAGTTAAGGACGAGTCTAAATCAAAAGTGTAAATATTGTATAGAATGGGACTGAGTACAGATCAGTATGAAGAAACGTCAGATGGAGTTTTATTTGGTTTAAGAAATGGCAACACCATTTGACGTTTCCATTTAGCAGGGATGTTTCAAAGAGTAGTAACTATTTAGGATGTTTCCTGCTCCGATATGAGTATGTGTTCTGTGGTTTCCTGTAGTTATGAATGTTATGATAGAATTGATAAGTTCTAAATAAAAACTGAGGAAGTCATCATTTAAGTTAGCGAAAAAGGAATACGGGTTGCCATCAATGCCTGGTGCAGAATCCTTAGTTTTATGAATAATTTTAATTCAGTAAGAGTGAATGGAAGATCTAGCGTTGTACGGGTGTCTTGGTTATTGGGTACGGGTTGTGGTTAATAACCTCCTCCGGAACCCAAGGCGGAGCTAATTTATCTAAGAATTCACTGGCTAAAGAACCAGGAATAGGAGAAGGGTTGTTATAAATGGACCTAAATCTACGAATATTGCGCCAGACAATCGTTGGATGAGTATTCGGTGAAATTGATGAGCAAAAGTTGCGCCAAGATTCAAATTTTTTCTTCTTAAACAGTTTATAAGTTTTATTAATTAGGTTAGTAACGATTTCAAAATTAATATCAGACATATCAAGGTTATAAATGTATTCAGCCTCTTTGAGTTTGTTAATCAATTCTGTGCACAGAGTCCCACCACGGAGGCGAGGGAATTGTACTAATATTGTTATTTTTTACAGGAAAAACTTCATCTGCAGCTGCAATTAATATAAGTGCTAAAGCTTCAGCACAACTATTTTCATTGCCGTTAGAAATAACAGGCAAGGAGTAAAGATTTCTGTCAACAATGTTTCTAAATTTATCCCAGTCATTATTATTTCTATTAGGTAGTTTATGCTTTAAATTTGATCTTCTTAATGATGCATTTGGTTTGGAAAGAGGATAAGAAATAACTATTGGAAAATGGTCACTACCATAAGTAGAGGTTAGAGTGTGCCAAGTTAATGAAGAGGCTAAGTTTGGAGAACAGATAGAAAGGTCGATTGCACTTTGGTTTTGTTTGGGATCTGAACGACGTGTGGCAGCTCCTGAGTTCAAGATGCATAAGTTATGTGAGTCTATTATATCTAGTAATTCATCGCCATAACAATTAGAAGTTGAACAACCCCATGATTGATGATGGTAGTTAAAGTCCTCCATTATTAAGAATGGCTTTGGAAGAAAAGAAAAGAGATTATTCATCTCTTGAAGAACAGAAAAAGAAGGGTGAGGAATGTAGATAGAAACAAGACAAGTATGATGCACTTTAATAGCTACTATTGAAATTTCCTCACTATGAGGAAGTAATGTAATAGTAGAGAAAGGGATAGAATTCTTGATAAGTATAGCTGCTCCACCATACCCATCAGATCTTATCCTCTCTAATGGTTAAATAACCATTCATTTTAAAAATATGATTAGATTTGAGCCAAGTTTCTGCTAAAGCAAATGCAAATGGCTCATATTTGTTTAAAAAATATATAACATCACTTTTTTTGTTTACTAGACTACGGCAGTTCCACTGGATTATTTTGGATGTGTTGTCCATTATGAATGGATTGAGATAAGTTGAAAGATGAGGCAACGTTGGACGGTGAAATGTTGAACTGAGAGAGGAGATTGTGTAAAGCAGATAGAAAATCATTTATGGAAAAGTTTGTGTCACTTTTTTCATTATTATGATTATTAGAAAAAGCAGAACCGTTTGATGGTTGGGAAATGTTGAAATCTTTAATAATGGCATTGTGAGCCTCTTTATTATATCCTTGTATAGATTTAGGAGGGGAGCGTGGTTTTAGGAAGACAGTCTTTTTATAGCTACTTAAAGTAGGCATTCTATTAGGTGAAAAGATTGATGGAGTATCTGCAAAGTTTTTGGAAGGAGAAGATAAAAGTGTATCAGCATACGATTTAGTTACTGGGGGATGTAATTTTGCAGCCTCAGCATAAGATACTGAACTTTGTGCCATGTAAGTTTTAATTAATTTTTGTCTAGAGAATTCTGGGCAAGACTTATTAGTAGCATAGTGAAAACCGGAGCAAAGGCAGCAAGATGCACTTTCTTGTTCTCTTTCACAACTGTCCCCAGTGTGGCCTTGACCACATTTATAACAATGAGGTTTGGACCTACACTGAATTTTAGTGTGGCCAAAATGACAGTAATTGAAACACTGTATAGTAGGGAAAATATATAAATCTACAGGTAATGCATTATAGCACATGAAAATTCTTTTCGGGAGAACCTGCCCATCAAATGTAATAACTATGGATTGGGATGGTTTCCAAATGGTTGTACCATCAACAGTGGTTTTGAAATTAAAGCGTCTGACTTTTAAAATTGGACCACAACCAATTGGTACCGTTATATTATCAACTAGCGACCCGCCCCGGCTTCGCACGGGTGCAATGCTGATACTAAATACAGTCCTCCGCAAATTAACAGAGTGCATTCAGCTCCGTACTTTGAATCATATTCCATCGGAAATATTCTCATGAAAATTGTCATTTTTCTAATCGTATTTTCAGTTACTATTCCTTTATTTCAATGTAAAATTATATTCTCTGTATGCAGCACTCCATTTATGTAAATAAAACAACTAAAATAATAAAATCAGCAATGGATGTTGAAATACTCGGCGACCGAAAGCTCGCTGCGCTACCGTTCGCTACGCGCGTTTGGCCACGGTAACGATACATTGCGTGTGAGGTAATAAAACAAATCAGGTGTATTGGATTCCCATAACGTTCCTGAAATAATTTCATATACCGGTCGTCTTAGTATGATATTATACTGAAGTCACCCCATCAGTCTGCAGAGGGCTGTCGCTCAACACAGACAGATAATCAAAAATTCTCAACAACAAAAGATACCTATTCTATAATTTCTATTCAGTTCTTTTTTGAACTTAAATACCTTACCTTACACTACGATTTTCGATACTTAAAAATACTTGCTCTATTACTAAATTGCCTTAACTCTAAATTCAAACCAAGATCTTAATAGAAGAAATACAATTGATCAATTATGGCTTTAATCCAATCCTATCTTACTATAAGTGCGGTTTAAAAATTAACCTTAATACCGACTAAAGTACGAACATAAAATTTCGTAAAAATTGTCGCGCTGAAAAGCACGTTTTGTCTTAAAAAAGAATTCACTTTAGTATTTAAATACTATCATGCAATTTCGAATATATATATTTTTTTAATTTATCGTAACGTACTTATAAGTACGGATTACGTTGTGGCGCTGAAAAGCACGTTTTTAGTAATAATTGTTATTTTCCTCGCTAGAGAGCTCTGATAAACGCGTGCGATCGCTGCTAATCATAAAGTGCTATAGGGCGAAGCGCGTTTTTGTTTTTGGGGAATGGCATCTCGCAGTTCAACCTATAGGAGGTTGTCGACTGCTTAACCGGGTTTTCCTGTGGATGCCTCAATAAATTAAGGCCTCCAGCCAGGCTTAAAACTAAACTAAAAACTAAGCGACTGCGCGCTAAGGGCACCCCCTGTGGGGTACGGACCTCGGCTTAGGGCGTCGCTGGGAGAGGACAGCAATGGGACATGCTGGATCGGATTAAGGCGAAGCGCGTTTTTTTTTCTTTTTCCTAACAATGGCATCTCGTAGTTGGCCAAGAGTGGCCGTGACTACTTAACCGGTCAATCCTGTGGCTGCCTTAAGCTAACTCAAAGCCTCCAGCCAGGGGCGTGTTACTTACAATACTAAGTGACTGCGCGCTAAGGGCACCCCCTGTGGGGTACGAACCTCGGCTTAGGGCGTCACTGGGGGGACAGCTAGTTGGGACAGGCTGGATCAAACTTGGGTGATTATTATTAACAGGGGAATTTAAAGCTACAGGCTCAGCTTCGGCGCGGGCTGGCGCTTCTTCGAGCAAGGGACGGGGGGAGGCGAAGCGCGACCTTCGACGCGCTATTTATAGGCACGCGCCGCCGGCCCCCCGCCTGCCCCGCCCCGCCTTTTAAATTTGTAATATCTTCGAAAATATTCATTTAAATTACATGCTGTAAAGGGCCATATTGATCTATATTACATGCACAATGTATTTAAGGTACTTAATTGGGTAAGGATTTATGCTGTATTGCTTAAAATCGCTTCGTAAATAAGCTATTATTTCTCGTAAAAAGTAAAGGATAAAGAATGGTTATTGTAGGTTATCCCTAAGAGATAGACATATACCATCGCGGACTTTTTTGTAGACCTTTTTAAGGTGTACAGTACTGTAGTACATTATTTTGATCTATCTCGTAGGGTTCAGCCAGCGTTTCCAAAGTAAGCGCAATAAAATGTGTTTATTTACGACATCACATTAGAGACCTCTAAATTTATCAGTGTTTCTCTACTATATTATGCATGTATTATACATATAAACCTTCCTCTTGAATCACTCTATCTATTAAAAAAAACCGCATCAAAATCCGTTGCGTAGTTTTAAAGATCTAAGCATACATAGGGACAGACAGACAGCGGGAAGCGACTTTGTTTTATGCTGTGTAGTGATAGTGATAACTTCCTCCGGAGACCATTCCGCAGGAACACCACGTACTAAACCCATTCTAGTGACATTAAAAGTTGGTATAAAAGCTTTATAATTATATGTTTTAAGACTACTATGTGTAATAAAGGAATTTGCGTCCAGGAAATTGGAAAAAGAAAGAGAAATTTTATTACGCCCTATTTTTTTAACGCTACCGTTAATTACATTTTGGAAGGCATTGTGTTT
Source organism: Fissipunctia ypsillon (assembly GCA_947568875.1). Classification (NCBI taxonomy): domain Eukaryota; kingdom Metazoa; phylum Arthropoda; class Insecta; order Lepidoptera; family Noctuidae; genus Fissipunctia; species Fissipunctia ypsillon. Next base: position 31,453,446 of record OX387643.1, read on the forward strand.
TAAGAACTTGCCAAATGTGATTGGGTGCGGTGTCGTTCCATCATCTGGTGAAATTATATTTTTTTGAACATGAATGACAAAAGGCGCGCTGTCCGTTTTGCCGTATGTTATTCGGCCTATCTGGGTGGGAACAACTGTGGATGGAGCAGGAATATCAGGCATTTTGTTGGGCATTTCATTCGCGACGATTATTTCAGTGCAGTTGGGCTCTGATGCAGTAGCTTCTATTGTAGACTCCGTGCAACCACAACCCGAAGACACGGAACCATGGTTTTTACGGGTACGGCGGTGCTTATTGCAATGCTTGCAAACTTGTACACGGCTTCTCTTTAGGTGGCGAGCCGAAGACGACCCATCGGTATCCATGCCCAATTCATTCGAACACACAGTTACAAAATTGCCTGCCGGGGGAACAGAGTCCCCCGGGTCAGGCAGATCATTCATTTCGTGCACTCTAAATAACTAAGAAAACTTACCACTACCGAAGAATATAATTATACAAAAACTAAAATTAAATTACTAGTAAAAGAAAATAGAACACTAAAAACTACGAATACTGATCTTATAATACAGGATTTTTCAATTTAAAATTTTATATCAAAAAGGACGCGTCCGCCAAGTTCAAGGTTTCCCGCCGAAGTTTAACATTTAATTATGGTAAAGTCCAGTCAATTTAAGTTTTTATTATTATCATAGGTCAGCAGAATGTCTATGAATGAAAAGATTTTATTTGTTTTTAAAACAGGTATTGATTCTAAGTTTGAAATAAAGATAACATTAATAAAACCTGGTTTTAATTGATCTGCCCCATAGTTATAAAAAATGCCCGGTCGATTTGATTATTTCAATAGTTGTTATCACACTGCTTTCTCATATTGGGCACATTTCAACCTGCCCGGGCATTTTTTATAATGTCCTAGTAATCAGTTGGTCCATAACATATATACCAATAACAGAAGCCCAATTCCCGTAACTAAAAACGTTCAAAATCTAGTCGCAATCTCATCTCAGCGATAATCAAATGTCAAAATGTAGGGAAATTATAGGTATTTTCGACATTTTGAGACAGATCAGACTGTGAATATTCTTAAAATTATGAGAATTTTCAGGTGTACATGACATTCACATAAAACAAAGCAACCTTCGTAAATTATATAAAATTGAAATATTAAAATTATTCATGAAAATGAAAAACAAAATTATAAACAAAACAGCTTTGACTTAGGTCTAAAAAGAACAAAAAACTGACTTACACAAATATCAATAAAGATATAAAATAACGAACTAAAATAAGTTTAACTAAGTATTAGGTACATTATTGGCCATTTAAATGTTTGTTTAGATGACTACGCACACGAGAAAATATAGCGGTTCTATAATTTCATCTTCTGATAACTACCTACCTACTAGGTTTATTGCAATTAAAATATTTATTGTTTCAAAAACTCATTTAAATTATTTTTAAATAACATATACTTACTTACAAAAACACTAAAAAAGTATCTATTTTTACAGGAGAGCTGCCAACAGAAGCACTTGCTACGGTCAACCTGTTAACAAAATCGACCAATTGTTTGATTGTTTAAATGCGGACTCACCAGATTTAAAAAGAGGCAAAAAATATTAAGAAATATTTCAGACCGGAGCCCTCATTTTGAATACTTCAACGAAATGAGGTTTGAAGTTATTTTTAAAAAACTGTCAATTTATTGGTGCAAAGTCGAGGGCACCTTCGCTGGATGGATGGATCCAAACCATGGCGGGAGTTGAAAGAATATGGCAAAATATCCAGATATTGGGAGTTTATCCACCAGGAGACTGCAACAAGATGCCTTGGAGAATTGTTTTGGTTGTATCAGGAGTAATTGTGGGTCTAATTGCAACCCAACAGTCTCACAATTTGTTGCAGCTTTAAAAACAGGAATAATTTCAAATTTGTCGGCACCAAGCTCAGCAGCAAATTGTGAGACCGATGATGCTGTCATTCTTGATAACTTAAATTTATTTTTGACCCACAATGCCAAACCTGATATAGGCCATCCATCAGCAGAAAGCAATGAGGCAAATTGTTGCAGTTTGTCCGTGGATCAAATTGACGAAAATACTGGGGAGATGCAGGCATGTGCCTATGTTTGTGGTTATATTATTAAGAGAATGGAAATAAATTGTGAATCGTGCATCCAATCTTTAACCTCCTCTACGGATACTGTGTGCCATTTGTTCACTATATTTAAAGAATATAAACATGACAAACGAAGTCTCAATTATGCCAATGTTCAAATGATTGAATGTGTTGAAAAAAGTGCAACTATCTCTTGTATGATTATTTAAATAAAAATGCACATTTGAGGAGAGTTAAAGATTGCATTAAAGAATTGCTGCAGAAAACTATTAATTTTGATTTTCTTGATTGATGTAGTGAACATAAAGAACAAAACGTAACAAATATAATAAATGCAATATTTTATATAAGTATTTACAGATTCTGTAATGTACAAAACAGGAAGTTTGCTGAAAGTGCTGCGGTAGCGAGCCTACAAAAGAAAATAAATATATTAAAACACAAATTATAGCTTTTTTAACGTGCTTTTGTATTTTGTCTGACAAAATACAAAAGGGCCGATTTTTCAATCCTCAGATAACTTTTATCTGAAGAGTAAATATGGCGGTTTGACACATTTTCTATACAAAAGCTGTCATAACGTCAAACATATTCCCCATATAAAATTTATCTGACGATTGAAAAATCGGCCCTTATTAATATTTTTATTTTATATGGATAAAAGTTCTAAATTTTGTTCATTTAATCAAAGTTTAAGAGACAAGAAACAGGAAGGATACATCACAGGATGTAGAGATCGTTTAATTAAAAACTGCACGTCCCTCCACTAAAATTTTTATACACACATTTGAAATGTTGTGATGTATAATTTGAAAGACTATTATTGTGTTACCAACATTAATCAGCGATATTCTTTAGTTCACCTTTAACTCGTTTATTAATTATTTTGCATGCAATCCATACAATAATATTCTGTATAGCTAAACATGTGGACATACACATATCAAAACCAGACTGTATCAACTTTATACCATATTTAAGGCAAATAAAGACATAATACTGTACTCAAAATAAATAATACTTTATATGCAAGTAGCGCCTAATGTAACTAACATAATTATTATGGTTTCCTTCATAAATAAAGTTGTTATTATCTATCCTTTTATTTATTTCAGTTTTTGAACTTCAAGTAACATGAGCACGTTCTAAATAAATGACTGATTCCTATTATTATCGAAAACTCGCTAATATAATATGAATTAGTTATTTGTTTCAGAGTGAGCTATTCCTAATAAACTTAAGAAATTATAATCACCAAAGAGAACTTTCAAATTTCGCGCCTTGTCTTAGTTGCCTAAGGGTGCCACTGGCGGCGCAAGTAGTCATACTTTTAAACCACCATTTTTGTATGAAGACGGCGTTCTTCTCCGCCAGGAGTATTAGTGTTCTGTGACTGCGCAGGAGGGTTTTGAATTGCGGCAGGGAACTAAAGAATAAATCCAAATCAGCTAGTTTTGAGTTGAGTTCTGTAGCGAAAATAAAAAAGAAAAACACTTTTCACCACTTTAAAATGCACGTATAATTTTTGGTTAAAATAAAATAGAAAAAATACACATTAATTCTGGTCGATATTTTTTTTAGCAAATTTTTTATACTCAGATTATTCCTTGTTTTACTTTTTATATTAAAATGAAAAGAAAAATGTTGTCATATGAAAACCAAAAAGTTTTAAAATGCAGATTTACGCTCGCTGCAGTTCGTTGAATTGAATAGGTACACATCCTAGATGTTGGGGAATGTTTCCCAATGTTATTTCTACAGGTGAGCAGTTCATAAAGTCTGGATATTCGCTGTCTGCCGGTAGAGTTTACTTTGCCGGAACAGGTCTAGGGTGAGGAGGCAGACCAAGAGAGATACAAAAACCCGCAGGGCAGCATGTGGCGAGCTGCTGGGCCGTAGCGACCCTACGTACCCTATCTCCCCGGAGAAGTCACGTTCCTCATCTCTGGCTTGCCTTTATTGGCCGGCTGGAGTGAACAATGACGAGAACTGACCTCCCACCTCATTCTTACCTTTATTGGCTGGCTTGAGTAGAGATTCGCAAGAGCAAACGTGCTCGGAGGAAGGAAGTATTACAGTAAGATGCTGGTAGGGATCTTGACCGTACTTCCGGGATTGTCCTGATAGCAGTGGAATACCTCTCCACTCCTCTTAAGCACCTCAGGACATGTTGCCCCCTTGTCGCTACGACACTATGTGCTATCGACCGTTTCCGGGGGCCCATTGCTGAGTGTGCAAGTCACTCCCTGCCATTTTATGCGTGTATTGTATTTATCAAATATTGGTCAGGCACGGGCCATAGTCCTTCCATAGTTTTAGGTAACCAGTTCACTTTAGCCATCCACACCCTTAGCCCAATATTTTTTTGTCTCCATATCCTGCAATAGTCCTACACTAACCGTGGGTTGTCCTTGGGTGCATTTGCATAGTGCGTACAGGGATAATCGTCGGTTGGTGCCTCATTTCCATTGAAAGCGTCTAACGGGCCTCTGCGAGTTGGCTTTGGCCCCTCATATACCTTCCAAAGGTCCGGGACCCTAGGGTCCCGAGAAATATCAAATTAAATAATAAATTTCTTTATTGCCGTAAAAAACAGAGGTTACAGAAAAATATGAGACCCTGGCTCCAGAGCTAGGTTAGAATACCTGTATTTCAGGAGCCAGTGACTTCTTATTTATTTATTTAACAGTTTATGTACACACATATAAACAAACAAGAAGAAAGGAACAGAAAAATACGTACAAAGGTGATGCTTATTTCTAAAGAAATCTCTTCCAGCATACCTGCGATAGGAAAGTAGATAAAGAGATGTAGACAACGTGTGTAAGAGTAAAAGAGAAAACAAAATACAAAAATCACAAACGATACACTAATATGAATATAAACAAATATATATATATAAACATAAAATATGAGTACATACAAATACATAGGTACATTATACTACCAAAATAAATATCACAAAAAAAATACGATAATAATGAAACATAACATAATAAATACTAATAGCTATGACTTCTTCCATTTATGTTACAATTATTATTGGGCAAGTTTTTATGCAGCAAAAGGAGACATAATTATATTACTTAAAATTAAGTTTAATAGTTAACATTATACATTTAACTACCTACGCGCTAACAATAGAAATAGAAAATTAAATAGAAAAGAAAGAAAATACGTTTATTTGCGGTAAACATGACGCAAAAAAAAGAACACAAACACACACACACACACACAAAAAGAAACAAGTTGGGGGAAAATATGCGTCACATCCACGCAAAACGGCCATCGCTCAGCATAATGCTGCAACCCTGTGCGAGACAGAGTCCCAGCGCTGGTTTTCAGCGACAGCCGGCGTTGACGTGATGACGTCAGCCGGTGCAGCATGCAATGTAATTTAAAAAAGAAACAACATAATAACAATATCTAAATCTAAAATGATTATAGTACAATATTAAGAATGGCAACATTGCGTCCATACCTATGTTAGCCGAGATATGACCTAAGAACATACATAACAACGTGCAATTTAGCATACCTACGTGATATTAGATATTTTGTAGGGTATTACAAAAATTGACTTACTTCGTCGCTTTAAAATAAGTCTGGTGAACTTGGGAAATCCAGTTCCGTAGTCGGGCCTTCGGGGTCTATTTCATAATTATATTTATGTCTTTTATGAGACTGAGGAATTCTTTGGCATCTGTAATAGAGTCATCTGAATCTGAGCTTTCAGATGACTCATCTATGATGACATGTGCACCTGCAACTTTTATTTTACTTGTATTAAAATTTTCTGTAAATTATAATTGTACCTCCCCAATCAAACTTCACAGACTTGTAGGTATTTACGTTTACGTATCTGCTCTACGCGTTTACGAGGAAACATTTTTCCACAACACCAGTCAGGTCAGTTAAGAAGATGCTAGCCATGTCCTTCCGCTCGAAAATATAAACGTAAACTGAGTCTTAATAATGTGCAATCAGCCAATCAGGGCCTCTCAAGTGAAAGGCAGAGTGGCAAGGCGGTGCGTCAAAGAAAACCCCTATTTATTAAGGTTTAGTACCGCTACCGAGGAGCTCGTGGCTAAGTAATAACAGCCGCATGGGTCGATCCATCAGGTTAAGCTACGCTTGCCGGGGTTGGTCCGTGGATGGGTGACCATCTTTACATACCGAGACTCCTCCGTGCCTCGGAAAGCACGTTAAGACGTTGGTCCCGGCTGTCATTCGTGGATCTTTGACAGTCGTTACAGGTCGTCAGAAGCCCGAAAGTCTGACAACCAGTCTTACCAAGGGGTATCGTATTACCCAGTAACTGGGTTGTGGAGGTCAGATAGGCAGTCGCTCCATGTAAAATACTGGTATTCAGCTGTATCCGGTTAGACTGGAAGCCGACCCCAATATAGTTGGGAAAAGGCTAGGCAGATGATGAGTACCGCTACCGATATATTTATAAAGGTTAAGGTACTGCTACCGAAACATTTATAAAGGTTATGGTACTTCTACTGAAATATACCGGTATGCATTTCCAACCTCAAAATTTCGCTACTGAAAAAAAAAGGTATCGAAATATTTCGGTAACCCTTATTTAACGGTATGGCGTCATACCGAAATTTAAAGGTACAAGTTTGTTTTATCTCACGAAAGCGGGTGAGCCATACTTGTAGTTGTAATGCGTATAGACACGCGCTCTTGTGTGCGTAACTACAGGTAGCGTTAGCAAGCTCATCGCTAATGAACAAAATAATAAAGTTATTAGATTTTTGCTATGTATAGATAAGACATGGTACAATAAAATAGAAACTTATATTCAAGAAACATTTAATTTTAGCAATATTTTGAATACAATTTATATTTTATTTAAATTAGTATTTCAAGTAGAATCGTAATTAGACTCTTCTTCAGAGTCAGTTTCTTCTTCACTGTCATCTTGTAAATTTATTATTAATTCAGAATCACTGTCAACATATTTCATATATTCAATTTCTTTTTTAATGACACTATTGCAAGTATTACGCCATGTCTCGCTTGTTATTTTCGTAATACTCTCTTGAATAAGTTGTTCTGTGTTGGTCATATTTTGCTCAACGTTTCTTAAAGCAATGTAGTTTTTAAGGACCCCCCAGATGTTCTCTATGGCATTAAGCTCAGGGTGGTAAGGAGAGATACGTAATACTTCAAATCCTTTACTTTTTATGTACTCATCGATTTTGTAAGTGTTAAAATCACTTTTATGGTTTCTTATTATATCATATAAATCAACTTTGCGCAAATTTGTGTCGAAATGTATACCCTGAGAAGTGAGCCATTCTTGCATCTCAGATTTTGTTGAGGCTGTCGTCGGCAATTTCTCAGCACGTGTATTGTGGTACGATGCATTATCTAGTACTATTACGGAACGATCTGGCAAATTTGGCAGCAACTTTTCATTCAGCCATTTTACGTAGTTTTCAAAACTCTTGTTGGAATGATAGTCTCCAACTGTGGAATTAGCTTTGTAGATTAAGCAAGCGTTCTCAATAAATCCGGCACAGGTTCCAGCGTGTACTAAAATAAAACGAGTACCTTGACTAAGTTTTTTTAAAAATGGAGATGGTTTGTCTTTTTGGGCCCAGGTGTTATCTCGAACATGTGTTGTCAATACGTAACTTTCGTCAGTATAGAGTATAGACAATAGGCCGACCTTGAGAGCGGTATTCGGTTATATTTTTTAAGTATTTTATTCTCCACATCTGGATATCATGCCGTTCAACTAATACATTCATGTTGTTATCGGTTTTACGCCACTTGTAGCCCAATTTATTTAATAACTTGCGTAGCGTTGCGAGACATCCATCGAAACCAACTTTTTCATTTAAGACTGACCTTAGTTTTGCCAATGTTGGAATTTGTTTTTGTACGATATGAAAATTTTGTATTGTGCTCCGTACAACGTCAGCAGTAAATCCATCAATGTCTACTTTATTTTCTCTCTTTCTTCGGTTTTTCATGGGTGACATAAAATTCAAAGATGTACTTGCGACATCTCTTCCTTCTTTTAATATTTTTGCACTGTTTTTTCACTTACCCCCGTCGCTGCTGCCGTGCGTTTTGTAATAATACGCAAATGTGATAAATCACAATTTGGTTCTCGATGAAGTTCCGTGAATTCATATTCTTCTTTGAGAAAATTATAAATATTTGCAATCATTTGACGAGCTTAAAATAAACAATATATTATTAAAATCTCGTTTAACATGTTCTTATTAAACTAACTAATACATTAATTCATTACACACAACATAAATACACACCAAACATGAACATTAATTTGCCTTACCTCACTGCGAACAACTTTTCTCCGTTTCTTCGTACCTTCCATGCTGACGGTATTCGATAAACAATTGTGGCGCGAACCAAGAAGCACTACTGACTCGGCCACGACTGGGCGCTCCCGAGCTTACGCACGCAAAGACAGTGTGCATGTACACTGACAAACACAAGTATGTATGGGTCACCCGCTTTCGTGAGATAAACCATCTTGTACCTTAATTTTTGGGTAATTCAGTCCCTGCTGAAATCAGGTTTATTGAGTTTCCATAACGTTCCTGAAATCTATATATATAAAAGGAGAAACTGACCGACTGACTGACTGACTGACATATCAACGCACAGCCGAAACTACTGGGACTAGGAACGTGAAATTTTGCACACGGCTTCCTTTTATTATGTAGGGGAGTACTAAGAAGGGGTTTTTAGAAACTCGACCTTTAAGGGGGTAAAAAAGGGGTATTTCATTTGTATGAAAAATCTTATTCCTTGAGTTAATAAACTTGAAACTTGGCCCAAATACTTATCTTAGTAAATTATGAACTTTGTAATTTTTGGTTTTTCTAAACTTCGTGGGGGTCCACGAGGGGGATTAGGGAGTGTCAAAATTTGTATGAAAGAATTTTAACACGCAGTCCGATAAACTCGAAAATCTACCCCGGACGGGGTGAAAAGGGGTTGTTAATTTTACAGGGGAGAATTTTAATGTGTAGCTTGATTGACTCAAAAATTGGTATGAATAATCTTTGAGTCAAGTTTTGGAAATATCCTAAACGATTTTATAAAATTCCACCCCTGTGGGGGTGAAAACTGGGGATATAGTTTAGATGAAAAATATTATTCATTTGGTTAATAAACTTGAAACTTGGCACGAATATTTGCCTAAATAAGCAATACAGTTTCTTGCTATTGGTTTTTCAAAACTACCCTGACGGGGTGAAAAGGGGTAATTACATTTTTAAGAGGAAGATTTTACTGTGTGGTTTGATTAACTCAAAAATTGCTATAAGAAATCTTTGATTCAAGTTATGGAAATATCTTAAACGATTTTTTAAATTCCACCCCTGTGGGGGTGAAAAGCGGGGATATAGTTTAGATGAAAACTCTTATTCATTTGGTTAATAAACTTGAAACTTGGCACGAATATTTGCCTAAATAAGCAATAAAGTTTCTTACTATTGGTTTTTCAAAACTACTCCTGACGGGGTGAGAAGGGGTAATTAGATTTTTAAGAGGAGGATTTTACTGTGTGGCTTGATTAACTCAAAAATTGGTATAAGAAATCTTTGATTTCAGTTGTGGAAAAATCCGAAACGATTTTTCGAAATTCCACCCCTGCGGAGGTGAAAAGAGAGGATACAGATTATATGAAAAATCATATTCCTTTGGTTAATACACTTGAAGCCTGGCAATATTTGCATCAGGAAATAATAAAAATTGTCACTCTTAGTTTTTTAAAACAAGTAAGGAACACTAGGACCGTAAGAACAGTAAGGAACAGTAAGGAAAAATTTTAACGCGCTGTCATATTAACTCAAAACTCGATACTAATACTTTTTCGGAAGTCGGTGTCTTTGGATCTGTATTTTAGGTTTTTGCCACTGACTTCCGAAATTAAAGTTATTTTTCACTTTGTAATGTTTGTTTTGCAAGTCGGTTGTTTTTATTGTTCACTTTTTAGTGGGTCTGTTTGTAATTCATCTGAGTTACAATAGCCTAATGACCTATAGCCTAATGACCCACAACTTTTACTATGGGACCAAACCTGAAATCGCAAAAAAAATCAGCTGTTCCCTACATTTTGACGAGTTATGCGAACATAATGTAGTGAGCAGTTGATTTTTTTTGCGATTTCAGATTTGGTTCCTTAGTAAAAGTTGTTCATAATGATGAGTACACTGACCCCTTAAGAGGTTGTGCGTTAATTATGTTACACCTTGTATATTGCTTATTACTGGGACTAGGAACGTGAAATTTTCTTAAGACTACCATTTTACCAACATTAAAGTTGAAATTAAATATTTCTGGAGTTAAATCCAATTTTTATGTGTTCTGACTGGAATGTTATGAAATGCAGTACCTACCTACAGTTAGTATCAAAATACATGGGCGAACAGATTGCTCATAAAGATCTGAACAACTTTTAATAAATTCTTTAATTCTTTAACTAAGAAAATCAAAATGATAGTTTTCTTGTAACTGTTCATTTTGAACCATCCCTTGAGTCATGGATATATAGTAGTTTTAGATTTATTGTTCTCAAAAATGGTTATATACTTACTTGTTTATTTATGTGCGTGCGTACATACGTTCTATCTCAAAGTAGGACTATGTACTCTTCGGTGCATATTTTAACATTCGCTTCGTAACTTCAGAAATGAAATAATTTATGTAATACGGGTACAGGCTACCCACACTGTGACAAAGTGGGTAGTGATACGCCCCTCGCCACTTTCGCGCATGCGCCAGGAATTTACCCTGGCTCTGAGTCTCCCGCGCCGGCCGGCTCTTCAGTCACCTTCGACCCTGCACGCTGAACGGTTCTTAGTTAACACCAGTGTTAACTACCTAAACTCGCGAGATAAACTCTAGCCTCAGTGATTTCCAGATTCCGAGTTACCAAAGAAAATTCCGAAGAAATGTCGGACCAAGAATCTATAAGTAAGTATTTTTGATAATTCCCTAGAACTAATAAAAATTAAACTTGAATCTTGTGCAACATTTTATGATCATTTTTTAAACTTTTTCACTTCGAGGTTTTTAAAAAAATAAAAACTATTTACAAAAACGTATTTGAAAAAATTAGTTACTAGGTACCTATTTCGTTAATTTGAATGTATATATTTACATACGGAATGAATATTCACGAGTTCCTTGGTTTTTTCTTGCTTAGTTCGGGTGTAACAAATAAGGTATGGTCAGTAATGAAAGTCGATTAGGACTTCAGTTTTTAATTCGTAATGTTATAGACTGTAGGAAGTACCTAGGTACGTACATACAAAACGATACAGTACAGTTTTGTTTTGTACCTACCCATGTTTTGTTATTCTAATGCTCTAATCTTTAGCTTTTATCTAAATAATAAACCAACAAATTTAACAAAAAATATAAGTAGGTACTTAGAAAATATTCAAAATGCATTTTGTCGTATTAAGGACAAAATGGCATAGTAGCATTCATCATCATGATCGGTAGCCTCGTTCCACCCACCGCTGAGTACTTTTAGGCCTCCTCCCTGAAAGAATGATTGTCAAAAGTAGTACTAAAATAATACTGCTTTAATGCTTGCTTGGTGATCTAGCTACTGGTGGACTGATTGATTGAGTGTGCTAGCTTGCTCACACTCAGGTCAATTTTGGAATAGATTTTGTGCCATTTTGGCCGTCTGTGTCGTCATTATGTCCGTGTTTCAAATAAGTAAGTACCTACCTATTTAAAAAAAAAATGGAACTCGTGTATAATTAAAATAACAATATCTGTTAATTGTTATATAAAATACTGAAAAGCAGTGTATCGATGAATTTTGTGTCAATTTAAACAAATTGTGAAAGTATCTGTATGGACTGTACAGAAAAAACGAGGGTTCCGTACTTCAGTTTTTTTAGTTCAGATAAATGAAAATACTAAACGAAGAATATTTTTCATCTTAATAATCGAAAAGATAACTTTGTATTTCATAATGATACTAATTACAAAGTTATTTTTTGTAGTTGCAGAAAATCGCTCATATTTAAACAAAATACCTAATGAATCGGCGTTTTTAGTAAACACACACATATATATATATATATATATATTATTTGTACTCTTTTTGATTAGTTCTACAATGAAACCCCACACGCCTTGCCATGCCAACTTTATTTTATTTTTATTATTTGTTGTTACAGCGGCAATAGAAATAAACAATCTGTGAAATTTTCAACTGTCTACCTATTACGGTTCATGAGATACAGCCGGCTGACAGACAGAAGGCTTAGTAATAGGGCTCCGTTTGACACCCTTCGGGTACGGAACCCTAAAAAAAGCCCCAAAAAAAACTCAATAATTGCAGTAATAGAAACACTTAAAAATCAATCAATAGGACTCGGATAAATAGATAAAGGAAAAAATAATAATAAAAGATTCCGACGAACTGAGAGCCTCCTCCTTTTTTTGAACTCTGCTAAAACATTAGTCCAGTTGACTGGCGCATAGTTTTAAAAAATCAAAAGGATGAGAAAAAGTACGGGTACTTTGAAATGTTTTAAGTGTAAACTGTTGAGACGGGTGTTAGGAATTCAACCTGTTGCTGTAGCAGTAGTACAGTACGTAGCTCGGCGACATTCTTTTCGTTTCTAACTTTACCAAAGTTTATTTTTCGACCTATTTACCTTAGCTTCTGCCTCGTTGGTCTAGTGGTCGCAAACGCTACAGCTGAGCATGAGATCCTGGGTTCGATTCCCAGGTCGGGCAAGGTGTTATTGGTTTATTCCATCTGGAATTTCTCAATAGCAGCCCGGAGTCTGGATTTGTGCCCAGTGGATGGCTATGGGATTTGAACATAACTGGCGAAATGTGGGAGTACCTACTTTAGATACACCTCTGCCTAACTCTTTGGGAAATACAGGCGTATGGTATGTTATGTTGGCGTTTGCACTCTGTCTTACTTTCTGCCTGTCTGCTTGAAACAGGTGGGCCTATTTCAAGAACGTGACTTATGTAGGTAAACGTAACGGTACAAGAATCTTTAAAGTTAGCTTTATAGAAAATATGATGTCGTGGTAACAAAGTTAACGCCAGTTATAAAGTTTATTGAGGGCCGAGTTTCAATCGTCAGATAACTTACATTATAATATCTGAAGAATAAATAATAAAAGTTTGATCATTTCTATATAACATAACATAACATCACGCCTTGTTTTCCCCGAAGGGTTAGGCAGAGGTGTATCTATAGTACACCCACATTTCGCCAGTTATGTTTAAGTACTATGTAATAGGGGGCGAGCCTATTGCCATCTACCGGGCACAAATCCAGACTCCGGGTTGCTACTGAGAAATTCCAGATAGAAAAACCCAATAACACTTTGCCCGACCTGGGAATCGAACCCAGGAGCTCAGCTCAGCAGTAGCGCTTGCGACCAGTAGACCAACGAGGCAGTTCTTAACTACCTTATTTATTTATTTAAAGTAAATAACAAAAAATAAAAGCTTCGTGAGTAGTCTTTCAACAAAACAGTGAATTGGTAAGTACCTACAATGTTTTTTTTTTATGTCTGACTAATACTTTTTAAGCCATTCTTTCTTACGTCTTATGATTGAAGCTCAGGCAGTGGGTTCGAATACCATCGCAAAATAAAATTAATAAACGAAATAACCTACCTACGTACCTACTTTATGGATTTTTCACTTACCCACATTAAACTTACAGGTAGTCGTTATTTTATCTGAAAGGGAACCTCTGTGCAAAATTTCAGCTTTCTAGCTCCAAGGGTTTGGGCTGAGCGTTGAGGAGTCAGTCGGGACTTTGCTTTTGATACATATAAATAATTAGTATAGTATATATGAATTAAAATTCACGTCATAATTCATAACACAGAAACTATCATTAAAATAATTTGTAACGAAGAACGTTATCGAATAATGCTGCTGATTGGAAAAAGTTGTTTAAAAAAAAATAAGTAGGTACCTACTTATTAGTAAAAGTCACAACAACAACAACAATCCTTTACAAAACAAAACAACAATCCTTTTTATAAGTAGGTATCTGTAGTACACACATAAAAAAGTCTAAGCAACATGTACCTACGGTCTTCAACTTTGAACGATTTTTACTATTGTATTAAAGGCGAACGGCAGGCTTGTATGGGAATTTCATACAGCTAATAAAATTCCGTGTTTTGTATTTTTTTTTGTTTTAATTGGTAGTCAATATGATAGACGAGCCCTTTTTAATATCTTAGATTTTTAGAACTTGGGACGTAAAAGTTATAACCAGTTTAATTTTTTAAGGTTATGTTCTAATGTACCAATGTAGATCGTTACATAAACCACTTACCCTTAGAGTTGACATGCAACTTGAAAGTATTGCAGCCAAAACTTGTTAGCAGTAATATCTTATGTAACAAGGTTAGGTGGGGGTTTCGAGAGACTAGTCAGATAAAAAGGTACCAAGAATTGTGTCATACCAGGATGAGAGAGGTTGACTTTCCTATTGTTTTTCATGAATGCTGTGATAGTATGTTCCATAACCTGGAGCACAGACCACATATAGATAGCTTATATAATACTGCAATTAACATTTTAAGTGAGTCAGCAGTGACGACTTGTGTGTTTCGGACTAAATGGAAGCGGAGGTATGTTACGGGTTGGAACATGCATGTGAAAGAGGCTCATGCGGAGCCGCGACTCAGGTTTGAGCTTTGGATGCAGTATGGTAAACCCGGTGCAGGGCCCATTTACAACTAAATGCGTGACTCTCGAAAGGCTTTTAAGGCGAAACTAAAGTGGTGTCAAAACAACCAGCAGCAAATTAAAATGAACATTATTGCTTCTCGCCACTCGGCGAGGAACTTTGGGAGCTTTTGGAGGGAAACGAAAAGGTTGAATCCTGAGTCGAGTCTCCCCGCGAGTGTGGAGGGAAAAAGTGAGTCAGTCGATATTGCTAACTTATTTCGACAGCGTTTCAAAATTGACCCACCACTGGGACCAGCAGACCAATCACCGAATGTAAGCTGTAATGACCTAAGTGTACGTTTCACTGCCCGTGACGTGTCTTCCGTCATCAAAAACATGTCTAGGGGTAAGTCGCCTGGTCACGACAGTTTGAGTATTGAGCATCTGCAGAACGCAGGTGTTCATCTCCCAAGAATTCTTGCCTTACTGTTCAACCTATGTGTCAGTCCTTCTTATCTGCCGGCTGATCTAGTGAAGACAGTTGTGGGGCCCGTTCCTAAGAATAAGACAGGTGATATGTCGGATATAGTAATTACAGACCGATTTCCTTAGCAACAGTTACAGCTAAAATTTTGGATAGAATACTTGACGGTTATCTGGGTAAACAATTAAACATTAATGACCGACAGTTTGGTTTTAGGAATGGGTTATCAACCGAGACTGCGATTATGACGCTAAAGAGCACAGTGCAATATTACACTGGGAGGAGGACACCTGTGTTTGCATGCTTCCTGGATTTATCCAGGGCTTGTCTCATATGATATCCTATGGAAAAAATTGTCAAATGAAACTAACCTGCCGCCAGAAATAATTAATATGTTTAAGTTCTGGTACGGTTACAACATTACACTGTAAGATGGGCAGGGGCATACTCAGATGTGTACAGGTTAGAGTGCGGGGTGAGGCAAGGGGGTCTGACCTCGCCCAAGTTATTTAATATTTATATGAATAAGTTGATCGAGGAACTCAGCAGCACTGGCATCGGATGCACGATAGATGGTGTGTCTTTTAACATCAGTTATGCTGACGATATGGTGCTGCTGAGTCCGTCGATCAGTGCCCTCAGGAAGCTATTAAATATATGTGAGTGCTATGCTGGAGCCCATGGATTAAAGTATAGTACCGAGAAAAGCGAGCTTTTAGTTTTTATGGCATAAAATAAGACGTATGAAATGGTACCACCAGTCTCGCTATGTGGTGCAACTCTACACATAGTAAAGCAGTTTAAATACCTTGGTCACTGGGTTATAGAGGATGGCACGGATAACTGTGATATGGAGAGAGCATGCTGGCCCGCAGATGCAAAGTGCGACAATAGTGTCAAGAGAACACTGTTTAGGGCATATTGCCAGGCTTTTTACACCTGCAGTCTGTGGACCAGATACACGCAAAAGACGTATAATGCCCTGCGTGTGCAATACAATAATGCTTTACTGCTTTCGCTGCCACGTTTCTGTAGCTCGTCAGGGATGTTCACAGCAGCGCGTACAGATGACATTTTTGCGATCATGCGTAAAAGATCCGCGTCGCTGCTGCGCCGGATGCGAGACAGCGACAGCAGTCTCCTGAGCATTGTTGCTAGTAAGACTGAAGGCTACCTGATGGGGCACTTGTGCGCAGTGCATGTATTGTTGCCAGGTGTCTCCAAAAGATCCGCGTCGCTGCTGCGCCGGATGCGAGACAGCGACAGCAGTCTCCTGAGCATTGTTGCTAGTAAGACTGAAGGCTACCTGATGGGCACTTGTGCGCAGTGCATGTATTGTTGCCAGGTGTCTCCAAAAGATCCGCGTCGCTGCTGCGCCGGATGCGAGACAGCGACAGCAGTCTCCTGAGCATTGTTGCTAGTAAGACTGAAGGCTACCTGATGGGGCACTTGTGCGCAGTGCATGTATTGTTGCCAGGTGTCTCCAAAAGATCCGCGTCGCTGCTGCGCCGGATGCGAGACAGCGACAGCAGTCTCCTGAGCATTGTTGCTAGTAAGACTGAAGGCTACCTGATGGGGCACTTGTGCGCAGTGCATGTATTGTTGCCAGGTGTCTCCAAAAGATCCGCGTCGCTGCTGCGCCGGATGCGAGACAGCGACAGCAGTCTCCTGAGCATTGTTGCTAGTAAGACTGAAGGCTACCTGATGGGGCACTTGTGCGCAGTGCATGTATTGTTGCCAGGTGTCTCCAAAAGATCCGCGTCGCTGCTGCGCCGGATGCGAGACAGCGACAGCAGTCTCCTGAGCATTGTTGCTAGTAAGACTGAAGGCTACCTGATGGGGCACTTGTGCGCAGTGCATGTATTGTTGCCAGGTGTCTCCAAAAGATCCGCGTCGCTGCTGCGCCGGATGCGAGACAGCGACAGCAGTCTCCTGAGCATTGTTGCTAGTAAGACTGAAGGCCACCTGATGGGGCACCTGTGCGCAGTGCATGTATTGTTGCCAGGTGTCTCCAAAAGATCCGCGTCGCTGCTGCGCCGGATGCGAGACAGCGACAGCAGTCTCCTGAGCATTGTTGCTAGTAAGACTGAAGGCTACCTGATGGGGCACTTGTGCGCAGTGCATGTATTGTTGCCAGGTGTCTCCAAAAGATCCGCGTCGCTGCTGCGCCGGATGCGAGACAGCGACAGCAGTCTCCTGAGCATTGTTGCTAGTAAGACTGAAGGCCACCTGATGGGGCACTTGTGCGCAGTGCATGTATTGTTGCCAGGTGTCTCCAAAAGATCCGCGTCGCTGCTGCGCCGGATGCGAGACAGCGACAGCAGTCTCCTGAGCATTGTTGCTAGTAAGACTGAAGGCCACCTGATGGGGCACTTGTGCGCAGTGCATGTATTGTTGCCAGGTGTCTCCAAAAGATCCGCGTCGCTGCTGCGCCGGATGCGAGACAGCGACAGCAGTCTCCTGAGCATTGTTGCTAGTAAGACTGAAGGCCACCTGATGGGGCACTTGTGCGCAGTGCATGTATTGTTGCCAGGTGTCTCCAAAAGATCCGCGTCGCTGCTGCGCCGGATGCGAGACAGCGACAGCAGTCTCCTGAGCATTGTTGCTAGTAAGACTGAAGGCTACCTGATGGGGCACTTGTGCGCAGTGCATGTATTGTTGCCAGGTGTCTCCAAAAGATCCGCGTCGCTGCTGCGCCGGATGCGAGACAGCGACAGCAGTCTCCTGAGCATTGTTGCTAGTAAGACTGAAGGCTACCTGATGGGGCACCTGTGCGCAGTGCATGTATTGTTGCCAGGTGTCTCCAAAAGATCCGCGTCGCTGCTGCGCCGGATGCGAGACAGCGACAGCAGTCTCCTGAGCATTGTTGCTAGTAAGACTGAAGGCTACCTGATGGGGCACTTGTGCGCAGTGCATGTATTGTTGCCAGGTGTCTCCAAAAGATCCGCGTCGCTGCTGCGCCGGATGCGAGACAGCGACAGCAGTCTCCTGAGCATTGTTGCTAGTAAGACTGAAGGCTACCTGATGGGGCACTTGTGCGCAGTGCATGTATTGTTGCCAGGTGTCTCCAAAAGATCCGCGTCGCTGCTGCGCCGGATGCGAGACAGCGACAGCAGTCTCCTGAGCATTGTTGCTAGTAAGACTGAAGGCTACCTGATGGGGCACTTGTGCGCAGTGCATGTATTGTTGCCAGGTGTCTCCAAAAGATCCGCGTCGCTGCTGCGCCGGATGCGAGACAGCGACAGCAGTCTCCTGAGCATTGTTGCTAGTAAGACTGAAGGCTACCTGATGGGGCACTTGTGCGCAGTGCATGTATTGTTGCCAGGTGTCTCCAAAAGATCCGCGTCGCTGCTGCGCCGGATGCGAGACAGCGACAGCAGTCTCCTGAGCATTGTTGCTAGTAAGACTGAAGGCTACCTGATGGGGCACTTGTGCGCAGTGCATGTATTGTTGCCAGGTGTCTCCAAAAGATGGCAAAATAGGTATATCCCTTAAGTTGTATTGTGTTATTGTTTCTATTTTGTTTATGTTCGTGTCTTTAAATATATTGTACTAACATAGTTTATGTAATTCTAACCAATTATGGGTAATGTGCCTGAATTAAATATGAATAAATAAATAAAGGTACATAAACATTGTTTTGGTGATAAAGTACATGTTCTAGATTACTTGTCGATAGCTTTGTAGTGTTTTACTTACCATTAAGTAGGTAGATTAAGATGAGGATCGTACATACCTACTCGTACTCAGTGGGGTGCATTATGAGATACCTATTTCTAATTCTATTTATTTCTAATTTCTGATTATATTTAATGTTATTTCTATTTCTAAATAATTAATTATCATTCCCATATTTGTATTATTTTACATATGACAACTTCTAAAAACATAACTGCGTTTAGTTTACGATTTTATTACGTTTATTAACCGACTTCAAAAAAAGGAGGAGGTTATCAATTCGGTTGTATGTTTTTTTTTTAAATGTTTGTTACCTCAGTACCTACTCCCTCATTTATAAACCGATTTGGAAAATTCTTTTTTTATTTGAAAGTACATACTTTCAGCTTGGTCCCATTTTTATCAAAGTCCAGTTCTGATGACAGGATCCATGAGGAATTGAGGGAACTCCTCAAATATTATAGGCAAAGACATAGTGATTTTGATATTTTCAACAACAAGTCAATAATTTGCATTAAAAAAAAATCATTTGGGGAAGTGGGACTGATGAAGAAGACCACAGATGGCCACGGGAACTCCTCAATGATAAGTATTTCACGGGTAGCGATAAGATATCTCGATTAAGATAGTTAAGCGACAATGACGAAGCTAATTTAAATAAATAGTGCTGATGAAAATGGCACCATCGAACTGATCTGATGATGAAGCTGCGAGGTAGGCACTAGAACTCCGTAATAAAACAATATATCCTAGCCGTGTTTGGGCTTATTGGAATTGTCATGTGATGCACTCTGGCTATAATTTATTTTTTACCGACTTCGAAAAAGGAGGAGGTTCTCACTCAGTTCGTCGGAATCTTTTTTTTTTTAAGTGTGTTACTCGAAGACGGCTGGACCGATTTGAAAAATTCTTTTTTGTTTGAAAGGGTATACTCTCCAGGCGGCCCCATAGTCATCAAGTCAGGATCTGATGATGTGATCCTGGAGAAATCGAGGGAACTCTGTAAATATTATAGGCACACCTATAGCGATTTGGGTATTTTTGGGTCTGTTGCGATTCGATTACTTTAAAATTATTGCTAAGCAGTATAAGCTCGTCACAATTTATATGGTGAAGTGGAGCTGATGGTGAAGTACCAGGAGAACTCCTTAACAATTAACGTCCCTGCATCGGGAAAAGCAATGTTTTGTAAAAGGTGATGAGCAGTTGTCATTAGGTTATTGTAACTTAGATAAATTAAAAACCGACCCACTAAAAAGTGAAAAATAAAAAACTTTTTTACAAAAAAAAACCAACCGACCTCCAAAAAAAAACACTACAAAGTGAAAAATAACTTTAATTTCGGAAGTCGATGGCAAAAACCTAAAATACAGATCCAAAGACACCGACTTAAATTAAATTAAAGTAAAAGTAAATTAAATTAAAGTTATTTTTCACTTTGTAGTGTTTTTTTTGGAGGTCGGTTGGTTTTTGTTGTAAAAAAGTTTTTTTATTAATCTTTTATTGATATTATTAATTAATCCGAAGTTCTAAAAATAGTTCACTTACCCAAAAATAAATGGCTTAGTTGCATAAGTGGTACAAATTCTGTAACAGAACAACAAAAAAGTATGCTGTACTAAATCTGCCGTTCACCTTTATATTTCTTTTATAAAATAATAACTTAGCATCTTTTGATGCATTAGTGACTAAAGCAACAAAATCCTTCATTCAGTTGTTCATTTAATCACAATAAATAATGATATGTGTACCGTAACATACGTAGTCTATACTAATATTATAAAGAGAAAGAGTTTGTTTGTTTGGTTGAACGCGCTAATCTCAGGAACTACTGGTTCGAATTGATAAAATCTTTTAATGTTGGATAGATCATTTATCGAGGAAGGCTATAAGTTATATAACATCTCACTACAACTAATAGGAGCGGAGCAGCAATGAAAAATGTTGCAAAAACGGGGAAAATTTATTACTTTTGAGAGCGTTCGTTGCGTGCGCTGCGTAAACGGTTAAAGATACCTAAAAATCATGTATGACGGAATTGTTCCTCTCAAAAAGTTCTAAAAAAAAGTCTGTGATAGCATATGTCTACCTTTTAAGGTTGGCTCCCTATAACTTTTTTAATGGTAATCAAATTTGTTATATAATAATGCATTATTTGCGAAGGTGTTTTCATAAACATCGTATTAATCCTTATCCAAATAAATAGTTTCATAATCAATATTGATTAAGTACATGTAAATTCCTTTTCAAATTATTCGTATCAGACGTTCCGTTTAGAAATTACGACGGGTATAAAATTGCTTAAAGTAAGAAAAATGCGCTTAGTCTATTAGTTACCGACACATTTTATTTTTTATTAACGGTTTGAACGCGCTAATCTCAGTCACTACCAGTCGGATTTGAAAAATTCTTTTTGCATTTTATAGCCCAATTCTTGAAGAAGGCTATAGGTATGTAACATTACACTAGGACTCTTAAACTCAAAACTCAAACTCAAAGCATTTATTTCAATTAAACCAATTACAGGCACTTTTGAATTGTTAAAGAGTCAGTCAGTTAGTCAGAAAATTGAAGCTAGTCGCCCATTCTAAAACGTAGATCTCTATGGAGAAGAATGGGCAAGAAACTCCATGGACACTCTTTTAAATCAAAATTATTACAAAATCCTGGGTACATTGTTCTTGTTGCTTCTATAGGGAGAAGAATGTAAAAAATAAATAATTAAAAACAATTCAAAATATAAGATTAAAATTAAGTCCTGGCAGTTAAGAAATGACCAGTCTCCACTGACGGCGCCCGTTCACGAACATGACGCGTGGATCAGCACCATCCAGCTCAACCATTTTGTAGGGAACCAAATGATCCAACACACGCGCCACCATCAGCGAGACATTTAAGTGAGCATGACATACTCTCAACTGCCATACTCTTTCAAGTCAACATACCTACATCATAACATAAAACCGCTCCATGGTACTCACATTTACAAAATTGAAAAAATGCTTCTAATTTATACAAAACTATAGTTTGCAATGTATGTATTTAAAAGATTAGTAAACAATAAGGTTATAATGTCAGAAAAAAGGGACGCATTTCTTCCAAAAAAAAAAAAAAAAATTTAACTAAGCCCACTTTGACTGTGGAGCAGGACCAGCATTTAGCCAAGCGTTTTGATCTATGATATAATCATTGAACCTATAATATGCTTGTCTACATAGTGTGCGTTTAATGTATGTTTTAAATTGCTTCTCATTTGGTTGAAGAATATCGAAAGGTATTTTATCTAAGATTTTACACAGTACCCCCCATAAAAGAAGTGTGTACCTTAGACAATCTGAAACGTGGTTGATCTAATTTGTTCCTATTTCTAGTGTTAAAATTATGCCGATCACTTATCTTACTAAAAAGATGTAGATTTTTTCTAACATACATAATATTTTCATATATATAAATATATATTGGCAAGGTACCGTCATGATGTTAATTTTTTTAAACAGTTCCCTTAGAGATTCGCGACTGCGGAGGTTGTAGATGGCTCTGACAGCCCTCTTTTGCAGAATAAAGATAGAATCAATATCTGCAGCCCGTCCCCATAACAAAATACCGTAAGAAATGACGCTATGAAAGTAACTAAAATAGACCAGTCTCGCGGTATCCACGTCTGTTAATTGGCGGATTTTCCAAACAGCGTAAGCAGCCGAGCTTAGCCGCCCTGCTAGTGATGTTAAATGAGGACTCCACTGCAGCTTTGAGTCCAGCGTAATTCCCAGGAAAACAGTCTGTTCGACGAATTGTAGTATTTCCTTATTCAATTCTACGTGACATTCACTACTTCTAACATTTGGTAACGTGAATCTTATGCATTTAGTTTTCTTCTCATTTAATACTAAATTATTTACAGTGCACCAATTATAGACCTTAAGCATAGGGTTATTTACGTCGTCAAGCTCTTGTGCATGTCTGTTAACTTTAAAAATTAGTGGTATGTCATCAGCAAATAACACCATTTGTGGTCGGTTTTTCAGTAAATGAGGTAAATCATTTATATATACTAAAAAGAGGAACGGATCTAATATAGAGCCCTGCGGTACACCCATTTTGACTTTTAATCCCAATGAATTCACACCGTTTAGAAGCCGAGCAAAATGAAAAAAAGTAAGAAAGAGCGCTAAGCGAAAACGAAGTAACAGCACGGGCAGGCGATGCGATGCGACGGGGTGGGTCGGGGGAGCAAGAAATTTTACGCGGACGAAGTCGCGGGCGGAAGCTATATCTTCATACAGGGGAAGCACCATAAAAGTTTAGGTATTCACTCCGAGGTTTATTGTATTATCTTATTAGTAAAGGTTCTTAAATAAATCCTTTTCAGTACCTATTTCTCAGATTGAGTAGAACCAGGTTGAACCATAAACACACACAAACACCTCACTCCCCCCCTGAACACGAGGAGAGGCCCGCCACGGCGGGTTGGCACCAGCAGGGGGTTGCGGAAGGATCGTAAGTTCCCGCGACCCTCGGCGTAGGTGTGAGATGGAACACCGAGGCGGGGTGGGTTTTAGTCAGTAAGAGTCTGACAGACTCCTCCGCCCGCCCCAGGGCGGAGGACATCCATGAAGGTTTTCCACCCCGAAACAAAAAAAAAAAAGGTTGAACCATAAAATGCCTAATGAACTCAAACGAACAAAACATCTCAAAACATTTCTTTTATAGTACTCGAATTAACACAGAAACAGTATTGAACGAAGGGAAGCCCAATCCCATAAACTATTACACGTAATAATATATTAATTGGGAGAAAATATGGGATGTGCAGGCAGGATTTAGAGAGGGAATGGGCTGTACGGATCAGATCTTCGCCCTAAGGTGCATAGCCGAAAAACATCTGGCAAAGCACAATAAAGTCTACTGTGCTTTCGTTGACTTGGAGAAGGCCTATGACAGTGTGTGGAGGGAGGAACTGTGGTCGATAATGTAATGTGGGAGGAACTGTGGTACGGTGTGGACTGGCGCTTGGTACGGGCACTGAAATCTTTATACAAGGATTCCAGTGCTTTTGTTAGGATAAATGGACACGGACTGGTTCTGCATCTCGAGGGGTGTTAGACAGGGTTGTGTAGCGTCACCAAGGCTGTTCAACTTGTACATGGATAGTTGTCTGACAAATTTGAAAGAGGGTGAGTGCGGATTGAGGATGAATGATTTGCTTGTCAAATGCGTTCTCTACGCAGATGATCAAGTTCTACTTGCATTGTCAGCAGAACAGTTGCAAGACATGGTGACTGTCATGGATGAAGCCTAAAAGATGAAAGGGATGAATATAAATGTGAATAAGATGAAGGTCATGGTGTTCGAAAGAGAAGAGTACGTATCGATGTGTGATGTGAAAATAAATGATAAAAGTGTGGGGCAAGTAAGTGAGTTTGTATATTTGGGGAGTCTGTTTACAAGGGATGGAAAGATTGATGAAGATGTGGAAAGGAGAGTAAATGCGGGAAATAAAGTGAATGGTGCTATACGAACCAGTTAATGTCCAAAAATGCCCGACTGGCTGTTCACAATGGTGTGCTGGTGCCTACGCTTATGTATGGAAGTGAATGTTAAAATGTGCTGTGAAAATGCGTTCCTTGCGAAGCATGTGTGGTGTGACTATAAATGATAGACTGAGGAATGATGTGATAAGGCAAAGGTGCGGTTTAAAAGAAGATGTAGTGACAAAAATTGAAAATAGTATGCTTAGATGGTTTGGTCATGTTGAGAGGATGAATGAAAGTCGACTAACAAAATGTATTTACACGGCAGATGTGAGTGGAAACGCCGGAAGGGGACGCCCTAGGAAGACATATAGTGATCTTATTGGTGATGTTCTTCAGAAAGGTCAGGTGCGTAGTACTCGCAACCGGCGCGCGTGTATGACCAGATGTATGAATGTAAACGAGGCAAAAGGAGTATGTAAGGATCGTAGCAGGTGGCGTTCTGTAGTTTCTGCCTACCTCCATGTATGTTTGTATGTATAATTGGGTACCTACTTTCTATCATAGATCCCCGGCTACAAAAATGTCAATGCCTGTGTTTAATTACAGAATGCTAAACATTAATTTCAACAACTTTTTCTGTTTGAGATTGTTCACTACCCTCATTATTGCGACACGCTGTGACGGAATCAGAATCACAATCAGAATTTATTTATTTTCAAGAATGTAGTTTTACATGGTATGAAGTTAATATTTTTTAAGTACCATACATTCTACCACAACATAATTATGGTGTACAAATATTTATATTCCATATATTCGCTAAATGTCTTAAGCCATTAACCAATAACAAACGTGTCAGCTTTTATTTATAAATCTATACAAATAAATAAAATTGAAGTGTCTGTTTGTAATGTCAAAATAACAGTTTTTTTAATAGATGCATATGCAAGTATATACGGCATTTAAAAAAAAAAAACATTTTTTAAAAACGTTGTCTGTCTATCTGTCTGTTTGTATCTCCGAAACGGCTGGACCGATTTTGACGGGACATTCACTGGCACATATTATCTGATGTTATCAGAAGTAACATAAGCTACTTTTATTTTAGAAAAAGAATTAGGGTCCCGCGCAAAATATAAACCCATGAAATTGTGAACAAAATGTCGAATTTGAAAAAGTCTCTTTGCTTTTGGTAGCCCAATTCTCGAGGGTGGTTCAGCTTTTCTTATTAGTTTTCTCTGTCTTACTTATTTTTGTCTTGTTTAGGCTCTTCGAGTGATGGTCAAATGGCAATAGTTACCGAGGGTGACAATGAGGAGCTGGAAATACTGGACACCGGCGTTGTTCAGGAAGACACAGGCAGAGAGAGACAGGATGAAGAGAGCACAGACAGGAGAAATAGAAGAGGTGAGAACGATAAAAGCGAGGAAAAGCACGCTGCTGTAGAGAAGGAGAATACAAAAGGTAACGAACCGGCAAACACGCGCAGAACACCGTCTCCAACAAATTTACTATTGCATCCAGCGATGGTGGCACTAGTTGAGCGGGAATTGTGCCTGATTATCAACGGCTACATCGCTAGACCCTCTACAGTCAGATCACCACCATCAGAAAACCAACCGCCTTCGCGCGTATTTGACGACACTATGGAGCGGGCCGGTCCCTCGTGGGGCGCGGCACGCGAGGAGACAAATTACATCACGCAGACCAGCACTCTACAAAGTAAGTACAACATTTTCATTAGGTATTATCTTATAAGATTTTTGTCATAGCTCTAAAGAACAGTATATTATTTATAATTGTTAACTAAAAGCTGAGTCCTGCTTCCTATTATTTTTGTCATAGCTCTAAAGAACACTATATTATGTATAATTGTTAACTAAAAGCTTAGATCCGCTCCCTATCTCGCAACCCTAGCTAGGGTTGCGGGATGTTCGAAAGAGTTACCGTGGCCCTGGCACAGGCAACTGAAGGAACACGGGTGGGTTTTAGTCAGTAAAAGGGTCTCAGCACACATATGGGATCGGAAAGGGATCGTCACCGTATCGCCTCGAGCCGTTCAGAATGGTTTGTATTAAACTCCCTACTGCAACGCACACTAATCGGAATAATAACGTAATCGCCTCGCCTCGGAACAGGCTCCGAACTTGAATTCCCGCGCTTACGGCTCATCGTCCCCGCGCTTACGTTTCTCCGTCCCCGCGCTTACGTCTCTCCGTACCCGAGCTCACATCTCTTCGTCCACCCTTTCCCCTTTCCCCTCCCGCGACTTGCCTGCTAAAGACGCCGCCATTCGCAAGGAGTATTTCATTCGTGTTGCGCGTATGTTTTATTTAAAATTTTAAGTTCGATTCAAACACAAAATAACGATGCAAAGGGAGAAAGAGATCTGGTGCCAACCAGGTCAGCCAGGGGGCGGCGAGGCGTAAGCGCGGTGTCGCCTAGCCGTAGCCGAGTTGACGTACAGGCGCTGCTGATACGCTTTCGTTACGTGCATACGGTAGGTTGACGCCTGGTTGACAGCGAGGCGAAAGGTGTTACGGTTACGATCCCTTTCCGATCCCATATGTGTGCTGAGACCTAAAGTCTGACACGCCCTCCCGCTCCGCCCAGAGCGGGAGAAGTCATTTGATGATTTCCCACCCAAAAAAAAAGGTCTGCTCCCTATTATTTTGTCTTAGCTTTAAAGAAGAGTATTACAGGGGCGCAGCCTTCATACAACCCGATTCCTATCGGCTTCCCTTCGGAACAACCACTCTTCTTAATGTCTACTATTGCCAAATAAAATGGTACACCTGTGTAGCTGTGTAATACATCACATTACATAATTATATTTAATACCAGTTTCATACTCACAAGATTAAAAACCTACAGGTTTTTGTCTGAGTTTATGAGAACTGAACAATTTTTTCTTCGGCTTCTCCCTAATGATATCTGTGTATCTGCGCCACTGGTACCTATATTATGTATAATTGTTAACTAAAATCTGAGGTCTGCTCCCTATTATTTTTACATGTAGCAGCCTAGCCGAGGCTCTGAAATAGACATGTTTTACACACTAAAGCCGTTAAAAGCGTTTCATTTATTTTAGCAGCTGCTTCAGGATTTTTCATCATATATTCGATCACAGATACGATATCTCCATGCCCTTCTTCTTATAAACGTGCTGCAGCTGAATATGCCAATTCACAGAAATCTTCGCCTGTATGATCATCAGATCTTCTCTTTTTCTGTTTACTTCCCACATCTTCGAATGATTTTCGGGACCTTTTTGTCATTGTTCCAACGGACGATGATGTCGACGGTTCTTGAGAGACTGAGGATGCTCTTGGTATCTCATCAACAGTTGGTTCTTGATTAACTAAAGTTTGCACACAACTCGGCCAATCAATATTTGCTTCCAACCAATTTCTGAAAAAAGTCTTCTACAATTATCAAGGAATCGGTTGGTTTTCTGCCACCTATATAAAGCGGCTCGCGTAAATCTCCGACAAAATTCTTTGAGAGTTACACGATCTTCGGCAGAAAGGCAATCGCCTATGCGGGATACAACTGCACTAAACAATACTTCATGATTAAATGGCGGACTAAATAAAATAGCGGACTGTAACAGTAGGGGAAAAATGTTATTAAACGCTCTTCGAAAAATGGTTCCTCCCTTGATCCTTATATCGGCGACTTGGGCGACTTGATCCTGAGCTCCTGGGAAAACGGCTACACAACGACCCAGGGCCCAACGTAACGGAGGTAACGCCTTGTCCTTTATGAGGACTAAGGAACCCAATATGAGTTCGCTTGATGCAGTAGGCCACTTTGTCTTTTGCTGCAGAGTGGTGACGTACTCGTTGGAGAATCGTTTCCAGAAATATTGCTTGACGAAATCGATTCATTTGTATCGCTCAAGGCTTGTTATTCTTTCTGTAGGCTGTGGATGCGGAACAGACCCAAGTGGTCGTCCTATTAGGAAGTGAGCGGGTGTTAAAGGTGTGAAGTCTGTAGGATCGGAATTTAAGGCGGTGATAGGACGTGAATTAAGGATAGCTTCCACTTGAGTCAGACAAGTGTGCATTTCTTCATATGTGAAATGTGTAAGTTGGAGAAGCCTACGAAGATGATATTTTGTAGAACGGACAGCAGATTCAGCCATACCATTGAAATGGGGGGTGTAGCTCGGAATGAAGAGTAAGTCTATACCCTCTTGCGCGACGTCAGAACTAATTTGGGTACTTGATTCCTGTAAGAAGATGTATTTCGTTACATGTACCAACAAAATTAGTTCCATTGTCGGAGGTTATACTTTGAGGCTTCCCTCGACGAGCCACAAACAGGTTTAGAGCGGCCATGTATCCCTCTTTAGTAAGGTCTGTAACGAGCTCCAACAGCACGGCCTTTGTAGCCAAGCAGACAAAAATGGACAAGTAAAATTTAGTCAGTTGGCAATCCCGACCCTTACGGTTACTGCATAATCCACCGAACAGTGTAAAAAAGGGAATTCCAGTGTAGTTCTGGATTGAAAGCCCACTCATGTAATTTCATCAACCACTGTTCTTGTCCTGTATTAGTTAAAATAAATTTTATCAAATATCTTGGAATAATCATAGATTACCGTCTCAGCTTCCAACAACACATTGAAACCCTAGTTAAAAGAATCCGAAAATTAATTTACATATTTAAAAATCTAAGACATTTATCTAATACATCAGTTATTAAAACAACGAACAAACAATTCGACAGGCCTGTTGGTCTAGTGGTTAGTGACCCTGACTGCAAAGCCGGAGGTCGTGGGTTCGATTCCCACCCAGGACAAACTTTGTGTGATGAGCATATTGTTTGTTCTGTGTCTGGGTGTAATTTATCTATAATATGTATGTATTTATAAATTATATAAGTATGTATATCAGTTGTCTGGTTACCATAACACAAGCTCTGCTTAACTTGGGATCAGATGGCCGTGTGTGAGTTGTCCCAAGATATTTATTTATATTTAAAACAGTTTACTATGCATTATGCCAGTCTTTGCTAGTTTATTGCATTACCACTTGGGGCGGTACCTCTAAAACTTATATGATAAATTTAGAGAGAGCCCAAAGAGCTATATTAAAAGTTAGTTGCTTTTTGCCAATCCTCTATCCAACCTTCGAACTTTACCAACACTGCCAAGTGCTAACAGTCCGGCAGTTGTTCATTCTCATGACAGTACTAAAAAAACACACTGAACTTCCCTTAGAACTCAATTTACCAACACAAAATAGACGATCAACAAATGTTTGTTCAATCATCCGTTATAACACTAGTTTCTCCCAAAAGTTTTTCTGTTTTCTTGGCACTTTTCTTTACAATTCAATTAATAACAAAATACCTATTTACACTCATACAAAAGCTATTTGTAAAAGAAAATTACGCATTTGGCTATTAAATCTGGACTACGTTGCCACTGAAAGCTTATTAAAACCAGTGTCTTAATAATACTCACACATTTACAATCACACACCGAGACTTACATATGTACATTCATACACACAACATTCTTCATTTCCCCATTTCCATTCTTCATTTTTTGTTATGCTCATTATTATTTTATTTTGTTAGTTAGATACCTAAGTATGTATCATAGAATAATAATATACATAATTTGTATATTTCTTTGAACTTTATGTTGACTTGCTTTTCTTTGATTTTGTTTTTAATTATTATTTTTTGTTTACATTCTGCACTCAATTGCATTATCAGACTTTATAATACCTATTAAGTATATCTTAACTTTAACTGTTTTGTAAATTAACATGTCCTTTAAAAGAGAGCCGGGTGATCTGTAACTCAGGACCGTCCTACCTCAGACACCTTTCTCTATTTAAGATTGTGCATTTTATTAACTAGTGCCTGTAATATGATGTTGAGATAAATAAAGATTTATGATTATGATTATGATTATGTTTTCCTGAATTTATTAATGGGCTACACTCTGATGCGTGTATTGCGCAAGAAAATGAACTACAAGGCCAGAAACTACAGCTTTCCTTTCTATTTTTCTCTGTCTTACTTTTTTTTCGTCTTGTTTAGGCTCTTCGAGTGGTGGTCAAATGGCAATAGTTACCGAGGGTGACAATGAGGAGCTGGAAATACTGGACACCGGCGTTGTTCAGGAAGACACAGGCAGAGAGAGACAGGATGAAGAGAGCACAGACAGGAGAAATAGAAGAGGTGAGAACGATAAAAGCGAGGAAAAGCACGCTGGTGTAGAGAAGGAGAATACAAAAGGTAACGAACCGGCAAACACGCGCAGAACACCGTCTCCAACAAATTTACTATTGCATCCAGCGATGGTGGCACTAGTTGAGCGGGAATTGTGCCTGATTATCAACGGCTACATCGCTAGACCCTCTACAGTCAGATCACCACCATCAGAAAACCAACCGCCTTCGCGCATATTTGACGACACTATGGAGCGGACCGGTCCCTCGTGGGGCGCGGCGCGCGAGGAGACAAATTACGTCACGCAGACCAGCGCTCTACAAGGTAAGTACAACATTTTCATTAGGTATTATCTTATAAGATTTTTGTCACAGCTCTAAAGAACAGTAATATTATAAATTCGAAAGTAACTCTGTCTGTCTGTCTGTATGTTACCTTTTCACGCCTAAACTACTGAACGGATTTCGATGAAATTTGGCAAGTAGATAGATGGCATCCTGGAGAACGACATAGGCTACTTTTTGTCTCAAAAATAATCCTACAGGGGGTGATATAGGGGATGAAAGTTTGTATGGGAAACCCTGCATTTTTTAAGTTAATGAAAATTCAAATTTATACTTTTGGTAGGAAATAAAGAATTATGTGGTTCAGCGCTTTTGAAAAATCATCCCCTAAGGGGTAAAATAGGGGTTGATTTTAAAAATCACAAATAATATTAAAATTTTGTGTACCTCTTTTTAAAAGATTTAAGGGATTGAAAATGTGGTTATAGTTCGTATCTTGACTTCTTGAGGTAACATTTTAGTCTTTATTTTTAACCGACTTTAAAAAAGGAGGAGGTTCTCAATTCGATTGAATGTATTTTTTTTAACCGATTTGGAAAATTCTTTTTTTTATATTGAAAGGACATACTTCCAGATTTGTCCCATTATTATCAAAATCCAGTTCTGATGATAGAATCCATGAGGAACTGCAAATATTATAGGCATTTAAATAATATTAATTACGTATTTTCATCAACAAGTCAAGCATTTGTATTCAAAAATATCATTTGGTGAAGCGGAACTGATGCAGAAGACCACATATGTCCACGGGAACTCCTCAATGATAGTTATTTCATGGGTAGCGATATCTTGATTAAGATAGTTAAGCGACTAAGACGAAGTATATTTAAATAAATGGTTCTGATGAAAATGGTAGCATTGAACTGATGATGAAGCCGGAACGTAGGCACCGGAACTCCGTAATAAAATAATGTATCCTAGCCGTGTTTGGGCTTATTGGAATTTTCATGAGATGTACTCTGGCTATAAATTATTTTAATGGTAATATGCTTCAAATTGCGCTACTTGAGTCGTATGTTATGTGTGGCCTTGATTGTCAGAAGACAGATTTGGTCAACGATCTGTCGTCGTGTGGTTGACTTAATAATTTGTTGGTGACGGCGTCCAAACCTGATGAAACTACGCCTTCCAAACTTCTGACACGACTTAGTGCGACATATATTTATTTGCCTTTTTGCAAAGTTTTTATTTGAAAGGGTATAGTCCTGAGGTGGTTGCATATAAATTTGGTCAAATTCTGTTGAGTGGTTTTTGAGTTAGCTTCAATAATACGTTTTTTCATGTTCGTTTCGTGTGTTTTTCGTGTTTTCCATTTAATGTATGTTGATGATGTGATAACAAATTCCTGTCATTGTTATTTACTTAGAAAGTAGTGGTATATGAATTTGGGTGGGGTAGGTTCCACAACTAAAAAGTGGAAAATAAAAACTTATTTATAAAAAAAACCACCGACTTCCAAAACTAAAGTTATTTTACGCTTTGTAGTGTTTTTTTTTTTTGGAAGTCGGTTGTTTTTTTTTATTTTTTTATAAACAAGTTTTTGTTAAAATCGGTTCACTCGGTCAAAAGTTATTTCATATTTGTTATTGAGCGGCATAATAGTTTTGCAAATTCTTTTTGCAAAGTCCTCCCGCCGCGTTTGTCGTTTATTTTCAGGCATCGACGGCCCATAGCATGTTATTATTACCAAAAAAAAACTTACAAACTATGTTAGTAGTAGCACACAAAAAAAACACAGTATCCAATTAGAGGAAGATTTATCAAGCCACATGTCTGACATGTAGCTTGATAAACCTATCCATTGTAGGCCCTTCTAAAGTTCTAACCTATCTGAAAAAACCTTCAGTACGCTGTTGCTGCTCCCCCTCACCCTGCGCATCATTGATGCCACTTTCTTGCGCATGATCGCGAAATAATCGTCCGTGTGTGCGTCAGCGAACATCCCTGACGCACTACAGTAACGCGGAAGCCTCAACAGCGCCCTGAAGGCATTGTTATATTGAATGCGCAGTGTGTTGTCAACTTTTTGGGCATGATTAGCCCACAGACTGCTGGTGTAAAATATTTGACAAAACGCATTAAAAAGCGTTATTTTAACCGGTACTGAACAACCAGCAAACCTGCGAGCAAGCATGTTTCCCCTCACAGCCATCGCCCTGCGCTCTCTTTCCATATCCGCGTCATCTTTAAGATCGTCCGTAACAATATGGCCCAAATATTTAAATTGTGTTACCCTCTGCAAAGGTGAACCGTTTAGTTCTACGGGAGGGACATTTGAGGGTCTTTTATTTCTTCCTCTAAATACCAACAGCTCACTCTTTGTAGGGCTATATTTTAGCTCATGCTGCTCGGCGTATCTTTCACAAATGGTGAGCAATTTCCTAATTCCACCGATTGTGGGGCTCATCAGCACCATATCGTCTGCGTATCTTAGGTTATTTACACTAACTCCGTCTATATGGCATCCTACATGAGTGCTGCTGAGCTCCACAAGCAGGTTGTTAACATAGATATTAAATAACTTCGGGGAAGTAAGACCTCCCTGCCTGACACCACATTTGAGTTTGTAAGGGTCTGACAAGGCATTGGACCATTTCACAAAGTTCCTCTGCCTGTCATACCAGATAGATAATATTGACACTAAAGATGCAGGAACTCCCGCCTTCCGAAGCTTTTCCCATAAGATCTTATAAGAAACCAGGTCGAAAGCTTTGGAAAGGTCCAGGAAACAAGCATACACTGGTGTTTTCCTGTCCGTATAATATTTGACAGTGTGCTTCAACGCAAGTATTGCACTCTCAGTAGACAGCCCAGCACGAAAACCAAACTGTGTGTCATGTAGTTTTGTATATCTACTAAGGTGCGTGTCAAGCACACTATCAAACACTTTGGCTATCACAATTGCCAGTGAGATTGGCTTATAATTCCCTTTGTCTGCTATGTCTCCTGTCCGATTCTTTACTATAGGTACAACTAATGTATCTAGCATCTCCTGTGGTAGGTAAGAATGCCCCACACATAAATTTAAAAACATCATCAATACTCTTGGCAAGTGCAGACCAGCATTTTGAAGGTGCTCAATACTGAGCCCATCATGACCAGGAGATTTCCCCGCTTCATACCTTTAATCACGGCTTTTATTTCTGAACACGTAAACCGCAGGAGTATCCCTGATTAATAGGTCTCAGCATCGTTCACCTTCCCCACAGACTCCAGAGGTGAGCTCACTATGAACTGTTCCTTAAATATATTCGCTATTTCAGTGTTGTCACTCTCACCCTCCACGCTAACTGGTAAGCTTGGAGAGATATTAAGCTTTTTAGTGCCTTTCCAGACAGAAGAAAAACATTTCTTTGTATGGAGCGAGGCCAATATATCCATTTCTATTTTTTCTTGATTCTTAATTACCCATTTCAATGTTGATTTAAACACCTTACGACTTAAAATCATATCCTCATATAAAGGTCCACTACTGGTAATTAAGGTTTATGTAAATTGGCTGAAATATGATGATATGATGATTGTTGAAGATGTCCAAAAAAATCATGCCGACTGGGAGCTTTCTGGCGTCCGCCGTGAAAACCAATAGAGTATAACAGAAAATAGGGTACTTTTAATCCCGGTACGTTCCCGTGGGATATTTTCTGACATCCACGCGGGCGAAGCCGCGGGCAAAAGCTAGTTATTTATAATTGTTAACTAAAAGCTGAGTCCTGCTCCCTATCATTTTTGTCATAGCTCTAAAGAACACTATATTATGTATAATTGTTAACTAAAAGCTTAGATCCGCTCCCTATCTCGCAACCCTAGCTAGGGTTGCGGGATGTTCGAAAGAGTTACCGTGGCCCTGGCACAGGCAACTGAAGGAACACGGGTGGGTTTTAGTCAGTAAAAGTCTGACACGCCCTCCCGCTCCGCCCAGAGCGGGAGAAGTCATTTGATGATTTCCCACCCAAAAAAAAAGGTCTGCTCCCTATTATTTTGTCTTAGCTTTTTAGAAGAGTATTACAGGGGCGCAGCCTTCATACAACCCGATTCCTATCGGCTTCCCTTCGGAACAACCACTCTTCTTAATGTCTACTATTGCCAAATAAAATGGTACACCTGTGTAACTGTGTAATACATCACATTACATAATTATATTTAATACCAGTTTCATACTCACAAGATTAAAAACCTACAGGTTTTTGTCTGAGTTTATGAGAACTGAACAATTTTTTCTTCGGCTTCTCCCTAATGATATCTGTGTATCTGCGCCACTGGTACCTATATTATGTATAATTGTTAACTAAAATCTGAGGTCTGCTCCCTATTATTTTTACATGTAGCAGCCTAGCCGAGGCTCTGAAATAGACATGTTTTACACGGTTCTCTATTGTGTCACCTAACTTTTTTATCCATAATTTAAAGTGCCATAACTTTTTTTGTCCTAATCATCATTTGTCCGAATGATAACTTACCCGAACTTAATATCACAAATATCACATGCCATAAAATTGAAATCCCTAAATATAATATGTCCTAAATCAGTTTGTCATAAATATTACAATCAATAATATACAAAAGACATAAAATCGTTTCCAATAAAAGTTATGATTATGATTGTGAACATGTGGTTTTTGTAAGCAAGCAAGCACGCAGCATGCAACATGCAAGCAAGCACGCAGCATGCAGCATGCAAGCAAACATGCAGCATGCAAGCAAGCATGCAAGCAAGCATGCAAGCAAGCATGCAAGCAAGCATGCAAGCAAGCATGCAAGCAAGCATGCAAGCAAGCATGCAAGCAAGCATGCAAGCAAGCATGCAAGCAAGCATGCAAGCAAGCATGCAAGCAAGCATGCAAGCAAGCATGCAAGCAAGCATGCAAGCAAGCATGCAACATGCAGCAGGCATGGTTTCTGTCACGGCTCCGGCGCTGCGGGGCTCCGGCAGTCCCACGCGAGTTTATCGTCGCAGATGGGTTTAACGCTCACCACCGCAGCTTCGGCTTGCTGGCCGGCTTCGCCGGCCAGCCTCAGCTGCGGCGGCGAGTGTTACAACCACCTGCTCCTCAACTCGCGGGCCGCCTCGCCCCTCCGCGCCTACGCGATTTTAAATTACAGTCTAGGGGTAGAGCAGACAAGACTGCGTGGAGTCGGATTTACAGCGATTCGTTTCTGCGAACCTAATTTTTAGCTAATGTTTTAGGACTAAAAAAATTATTATAAATGAACATTCGGAATGATACACATTATTTAACACAATACTTAGGACATATGATTTTAGGTCATGTAAAATTAGGGGACTCAATTATTATAGTACTCGATATTATGACAGAATACTTTTAGAACTAAAGATAATTATGTTAAACATCGGGATTTTGAACATTATGGTTACTGAAGTTTATAGCAAACGTGTTATGGATAATGATTTTCGGACAAACAATTTTAGGAGAAGAAAGGGAGTACCGTTTTACACACCAAAGCCGTTAAAAGCGTTTATAGCCGGGGAACGGGTGTAGTAAAACGCCGATTACACAAATCACCACCTTTTTATTAGCGAGCACACACAAGTTAACTTAACATACAAAAACTTAACATGAAAAATTATATCGGTCGTACCGGACATGTTTAGCTCTCGACTGCCTTACTATTGGCTAACCGTCAGAAGGACATACATTGACATCTGCCGGCGGCCAATCACGGGCGGCCGGGTAACCACTCAGAGTTGCCACATACACTTCAGTGTTGCCGTACGCTATATGTTTCATTTATTTTAGCGGCTGCGTCAGGATTTTTCATCATATATTCGATCACAGATACGATATCTCCATGCCCTTCTTCTTATAAACGTGCTGCAGCTGAATATGCCAATTCACAGAAATCTTCGCTTGTATGATCATCAGATCTTCTCTTTTTCTGTTTACTTCCCACATCTTCGAATGATTTTCGGGACCTTTTTGTCATTGTTCCAACGGACGATGATGTCGACGGTTCTTGAGAGACTGAGGATGCTCTTGGTATCTCATCAACAGTTGGTTCTTGATTAACTAAAGTTTGCACACAACTCGGCCAATCAATATTTGCTTCCAACCAATTTCTGAAAAAAGTCTTCTGCAATTATCAAGGAATCGGTTGGTTTTCTGCCACCTATATAAAGCGGCTCGCGTAAATCTCCGACAAAATTCTTTGAGAGTTACACGATCTTCGGCAGAAAGGCAATCGCCTATGCGGGATACAACTGCACTAAACAATACTTCATGATTAAATGGCGGACTAAATAAAATAGCGGACTGTAACAGTAGGGGAAAAATGTTATTAAACGCTCTTCGAAAAATGGTTCCTCCCTTGATCCTTATATCGGCGACTTGGGCGACTTGATCCTGAGCTCCTGAGAAAACGGCTACACAACGACCCAGGGCCCAACGTAACGGAGGTAACGCCTTGTCCTTTATGAGGACTAAGGAACCCAATATGAGTTCGCTTGATGCAGTAGGCCACTTTGTCTTTTGCTGCAGAGTGGTGACGTACTCGTCGGAGAATCGTTTCCAGAAATATTGCTTGACGAAATCGATTCATTTGTATCGCTCAAGGCTTGTTATTCTTTCTGTAGGCTGTGGATGCGGAACAGACCCAAGTGGTCGTCCTATTAGGAAGTGAGCGGGTGTTAAAGGTGTGAAGTCTGTAGGATCGGAATTTAAGGCGGTGATAGGACGTGAATTAAGGATAGCTTCCACTTGAGTCAGACAAGTGTGCATTTCTTCATATGTGAAATGTGTAAGTTGGAGAAGCCTACGAAGATGATATTTTGTAGAACGGACAGCAGATTCAGCCATACCATTGAAATGGGGGGTGTAGCTCGGAATGAAGAGTAAGTCTATACCCTCTTGCGCGACGTCAGAACTAATTTGGGTACTTGATTCCTGTAAGAAGATGTATTTCGTTACATGTACCAACAAAATTAGTTCCATTGTCGGAGGTTATACTTTGAGGCTTCCCTCGACGAGCCACAAACAGGTTTAGAGCGGCCATGTATCCCTCTTTAGTAAGGTCTGTAACGAGCTCCAACAGCACGGCCTTTGTAGCCAAGCAGACAAAAATGGACAAGTAAATTTTAGTCAGTTGGCAATCCCGACCCTTACGGTTACTGCATAATCCACCGAACAGTGTAAAAAAGGGAATTCCAGTGTAGTCTGGATTCTGGTAACTGTCCCATTATGGGCTGAACATTGCTGGCTTTAAATATGAAACATTTTATGCAACCTTTCGTTATGGATTTAGACAGATTCCTTCCTCCTAAAGGCCAAAAAGTTTGAGGGCTCGCATGTAAAAGCTTTAAGTGATGCATACGAAATATGATTTTCGTTAAATGATGTTTGCTACATAATAATATAGGATGCTTGGTGTCATAGCTATAAGGTGAATTATCAAGTCTACCGCCTACTCTCAAGATATCATTTGAATCTATAAATGGGGTCAATGATATTAATTTATTTTTCTTTGTTAATGCCTGACATGATTTTAAGAATAAGGTATTCATATGGGAACATTTCTAACTGTGCAGTATGCATGATAAAATTAAATGAATTTTACGATTCCTCACAAGAAAGATGATCGCAGAATCAGTTCGTTTTGTTTTTACAGTTATAAATAAATCTAATATAAATATAATATAATATAATTATAATATAATATAAATATAATATAATATATATATAAAAAGAGAAACTGACTGACTGACATATCAACGCACAGCCGAAACTACTGGGACTAGGTAAGTGAAATTTTGCATACGGCTTCCTTTTATAACGTAGAGGAGCTGCACTAAGAAGGGGTTTTTGGAAATTCGACCTTTAAGGGGGTGAAAAGGGGGGATTTCTTTTTATGAAAAATCTTATTCCTTGAGTTAATAAACTCGAAACTTGGCACGAATACTTATCTAAGTAAATTATGAACTTTGTAATTTTTTGTTTTTCTAAACTACCCCGTAAAGGGGGATTGGGGGGTGTCAAGGTCTGTATGAAAAAAAAATTACGTGAGGTCCGATTGACTCGAATCTCAGTATTTATTCTTAAAACCGAAAATAAAGAATAAGGTGTATCAAGGTTTTTCGGAAATCAACCCTTAACGGGGTGAAAAGGGGTAGTAAATTTTACGGCGGAGGATTTCACTGCGTGGCTGGATTAACTCGAAAACTGTTAAAAATAATGTATAAGTCGAATAATGGAAACCTCATAAAAGATTTTTCAAAAATTAACCTCTTTGGGGGTGAAAATACAGTTTGTACGAAAAATCTTATTCCTTGAGATAATAAATTTTGAAACTTGGCACGACTACTTATCTAAGTAGCTTGTCATGTTATGTTTTTGTAGACTACCCCCTAAAGGGGGATTAACGGGGGTCAAAGTTTGTATGCAAGAATTTTAACGCACGATCCGATTACCTCGATACTCGGTATTTATACTTAAGATCAAAAATGAGGAATAACGTGTATCAGGGTTTTAAAAACCTGCCCCTAACGGGGTGAAAAGGGGTAGTCAATTTTACAGGGGAGGATTTTACTGCGAGGCTTGATTAACTCGAAAATTGGTATAAATAACCTGTAAGTAAAATAATGAAAACGTCACAAAAGACTTTTCAAAAATTAACCCTTTGGGGGTGAAAAGGGGGGATACAGTTTGTATGAAAAAAAAATCTTATTTCGTTGATCTATAAACTTGAAACTTGGTCTGAATACGTCATCATCATTCTCCTGCCCTTATCTCAATTTATTTGGGGTCGGCGCAACTTATGTGTAAGCAAATAATAAAGATCATAAGCATAGCATTTAAATGGGAAAGTACGAAACCCACGCAAACGAAATCGCGGGCGAAGTGCTCAATGACTATATACAATAATATGAGAACTTTGCACAAGGGTTTCTTTTATAATGTCAGCGAGCTCTAAGAAGGGGTTTTTCGAAATTCAACCTTTAAAGGGGGTGAAAATGGGGATTTTTAATGTATGAAAAATCTTATTTCTTAAGTTAATAAATTTGAAACAACACGTAAACATTTTTAAATTAATAATAAAGTTTGCCATTATTTAATGTTCCAAAACTACCCGTTAAAAGGGATTTTAGAGGGTGCTAAATTATATATGGAGGAATTTTAACGTGCTGTCCAGTAACTTCGAATAACGGTATTAATATTTTTGACAAATAATATGGACATAAGTTTTTGGATTTTTCGAAAATCTACCATCAAAAGGGGGTAATTAAGTTTTTGGGGGAGAATTTCATTCCGTGTCTGGATTAAGTCAAAAGTAATCTAAACATTAAATGGCAAAATACATGATTGAAGATTTTACATAAATCAACCTCTTTCAGGGTGAAAAGAGAGGAACAGTTTATATGAAAATTTTTCTTTTCCTTTGTTTTAATAAATTAAATAAGCCATACTTAATATTATAAATTCGAAAGTAACTCTGTGTCTGTCTGTCTGACTGTCTGTATGTTACCTTTTCACGCCTAAACCACGGAACGGATTTTTAATAGGCTACTTTTTGTCTCAAAACTAATCTTACAGGGAAACATATAGGGGATGAAATTTTGTATGGGAAACCCACATTTTCTTAGGTTAGGGATATGAAAATTCAAATTTATGCTTTTGGTAGGGAATAAAGAATTATATGGTTCAGCGTTTTTGAAAAATCATCCCCTAAGGGGGTAAAATAGAAAATGATTTAAAAAAATCACAATATAATTTTTTTTTTCCTCTTTTTAAGAAATTTGGATTGGAAATGTAGTCATAGTTCGTATCTTGACTTCTTGATTTTAGTCTATTTTTAACCGATTTCAAAAAATGGGAGGTTCTCAGTTCCGTTGTATGTTTTTGTTTATATTTGTTACCTCAGTACCCCGTCATTTATAAACCGATTTGGAAAATTATTTTTTAATTGAAAGCACGTACTTCCAGATTGTTACCATTTTTATCGAAATCTAGTTCCGATTATAGGATCCATGAGGAATGGAGAATTCCTCCATTCTCAAATATTATAGCCAAACACATAGCGATTTTGGTATTTTCATCAACAAGTCAAGCATTTGCATTCAGAATGTATCATTTGGTGAAGTGGAACTTATGAAGAAGACCACAAATGGCCACGGGAACTCCTCAATGATAAGTATTTCACGGGTGGTGATAAGTTATGTCGATTAGGATAGTTAAGCGACTATGACGAAGTAAATTTAAATAAATGGTTCTGATCAAAATGGTACCATCTAACTGATCTGATGATGAAGCGGAAAGTAGGCACCGGAACTCCGTAATAAAACAATGTGCTTATCCTAACCGTGCTTGGGCTTATTGGAATTGTCGTGAGATGAACTCTGGCTATAAATGATTTTAATGGCAATATGCTTCAAATTGCGCTACTTGAGTCGTATGTTATGTGTGGCCTTGATTGTCAGAGGACAGATTTCGGCAACGATCTGTCGTCATATGGTTGTTATAGTAATTTGTGGGCGATGGCGTCCAAACCTGATAGAACTATGCTTTCCATACTTCTGACACGACTTAGCGTGATATACATTTGCCTTCTTGCAAAGTTTTTATTTGAAAGTGTATACTTCTGCGGTGGTTGCATATAAATTTGGTCAAATTCTGATGAGTGGTTTTTGAGTTAGCTTCAAAAAATAATATAAAGTGCTACAGGGCGAAGGGCGTTGTTTTTGTTTTTGGGGAATGGCATCTCGCAGTTCAACCTTAGGAGGTTGTCGACTGCTTAACCGGGCTTTCCTGTGGATGCCTCAATAAATTAAGGCCTCCAGCCAGGCTTAAAACTAAACTAAAAACTAAGCGACTGCACGCTAAGGGCACCCCCTGTGGGGTACGGACCTCGGCTTAGGGCGTCGCTGGGAGAGGACAGCAATGGGACATGCTGGATCGGATTAAAGGGCGAAGGGCGACTAGCGACGCGCTATTTATAGGCACGCGCCGCCGGCCCCCCGCCTGCCGTTTAAATCTGTAATATCTTCGAAAATATTCATTTAAATTACATGCTGTATAGGGCCATATTGATCTGTATTACATGCACAATGTATTTAAGGTACTTAATTGGGTAAGGATTTATGCTGTATTGCTTAAAATCGCTTCGTAAATAAGCCATTATTTCTCGTAAAAAGTAAAGGATAAAAAATGGTTATTGTGGGTTATCCCTAAGAGATAGACACATACCATTGCGGATTTTTTTGTAGACCTTTTTAAGGTGTACAATACTGTAGTACATTATTTTGATCTATCTCGTAGGGTTCAGCCAGCGTTTGCAATGTAAGCGCAAAAAAATGTGTTTATTTACGACATCACATTAGAAACCTCTAAAGTTGTCAGTGTTTCTCTACTATATTATGCATGTATTATACATATAAACCTTTCTCTTGAATCACTCTATCTAATAAAGAAAACCGCATCAAAATTCGTCGCGTATTTTTAAAGATCTAAGCATACATAGGGACAGACAGACAGCGGGAAGCGACTTTTTGTTTTATACTATGTAGTGATAGATAAAATTGATCAAATTGAGGCCCTTGATTTGCTATGCATGCTCGGTACCTTTTCGTATTTCAGCCGTTCTAATTCGTAGGAGCATCTCCCCTTTCACATAACAAACATAACATAACATCACGCCTTGTTTCCCCGAAGGGTTAGGCAGAGGTACACCCACACCACTTAGTATCTCCACTTTCATTATTATTCGATTTATTAACTCTTCTCGACTGGATACCTCGGTTGCGTATACTAGCACCCTATTTTTGTTACACACTATCAACCACAATCTGAATGATTTTCAAGTTAATTGCGAATCCATTGCTTCATATGTTCGAAAATGGAGAATGCGCACCGACCTATGGGTTTCTGCCCTGAAACCCAATAGCCATAAGTATATACCAATGGAAAGAGCTTTTCAAGTGGAACCTTTGCTACTAACACGACTTTTGCCAATTGTTTGTCAGTTCGGAGTTAGTGACCTAAATAGGTGACAACTTGGGCACCGCACTAAGTTAAAATAACTAAAACAACCTAATTTCAATTTAAACTAAATTCGTAATTAATCTAAAACCTGCCTCGACATAACGCTTTTTTTCTTACGGGGAAGTTGCCGAAGACTAGTAATGAATGGGTCTGAGCTGAGTAAAAGTCTGTTAAGTAAGTCCATATTCGTAAGTACTCGCGACATTTTTCTCGTGTGATCCCGTCTGAAGGCCTTATAATGTTTGTTCTTAGATTCTGCTTCCTCTTCGGATAATTCCCCGATAGATAATAAAGCATAATATGCCACTTCAGTACCATGGATGAGGACTTTGTGAACGGAAGCTGGGAAATTATACTACGGATGTTCTTGAATTAAAAGTTGCGCAGTTTCCAAAGCATATTCATTAAATTTATCCGAATCAATATTAAAACCCGAGGACAAGGCTTGTAGGCTGAAAATTCAAACAAAATGTTTTTACTGAGTTTACTATCAGACATGAACAAAATAAATGATAGTAAAAGAAGA
This sequence comes from Fissipunctia ypsillon, assembly GCA_947568875.1. NCBI lineage: Eukaryota > Metazoa > Arthropoda > Insecta > Lepidoptera > Noctuidae > Fissipunctia > Fissipunctia ypsillon. Next base: position 31,496,940 of record OX387643.1, read on the forward strand.
CTGTTTAAGAGGAGAGCGCTTGAATTGACAGACGATATTATGGACCAGAATAGTGAAAATATTAATAGACCCATCACACTTTTATCTACTCCTTCACCGATGTGTGCTGACATGGCAATAAGTACGCCAAATACCATAAACGAAAGTCGGAATGTTCAATATATCACAAGAAGATGAAGAATAATAATTATAAAGTACATACCAAAATTTTATAAACATTTAATTATGTAACAATGGAGTATTATTTACCTTAGGGTTATCAGAATCCTTTCTTCCGCGTTAACACATTCTCTAAATATTGTATTTTGTTGATGTATAGCAGGCTTTAATAATGCAACAAGATGCAGATAGGACTCTTTAGACATTCGGTAGAAAGATAAAAATTTATTATTATCATGTTGTAGTTCTTGTGCTGCTACAAAAAGTCTACAATTTATGTTTCTTTCAATATATGCATGAATCCATTTTTTTTAGAAAAACCGCAAGTGCTTCTTCGTCACTGGAATCGCTGGACATAACGTCCGTTCACAAAAAAAGAAATAAGCACAAATGAAGAATATGGTCATTTTTTAGTAGCATAATATGCGAGCGTCGAGTGGCGAACTAGTATCCAACCAGTATTCTACTCGAGTATCGTATCCTACAAGTATCGTAATGGGAGAAGGGCATTAGGGATTTCAATTTGCAAGTGCTGAATTTTTTGCCGGATATCACTTCTATTAGTCATTACTATATACAAAAATGACACCCGAGTTAATTCTGCTCAAGAACGAAGGAATTATAATTTTTTTACGAAAAATTTGTATGAAACTATTATGCAAAATCTAATTATCTCTTAAACGGAAAGTTAAACAGGAATATCCTTTCAGGTGATTATAGTGTAATGATTTTTTTGTTGCCGATTTGCCGAAAAATATTATGCCGTTTTTTTTTTAAATCGTCAAAATATAATTATTTATTTTTGTGATTTAAACAACATTAACTTATGTTTAAGTCCCATGTAATAAGAGGCGAGCCTATTGCCATCTACCGGGCACAAATCCAGACTCCGGGCTGCTACTGAGAAATTCCAGATAGAAAACCTAATAACACCTTGCCCGACCTGGGAATCGAACCCAGGACCTCATGCTCAGCAGTAGCGCTTGCGACCACTAGACCAACGAGGCAGTCTACGGCAGTCTACTAACAATTACGATAGAAAAAATAATTTACAAATATTAAATAGACTTCAAAATTATGAAATAACTTTAATTTCGGAAGTCAGTGGCAAAATACAGATCCCAAGACACCGACCTCCGGAAAAAAGTTATTTCATAATTTAGAGTTAGGTAATTTCTTTTTGAAGTCGATTTAATTTTTTTTTAATTACTTTGTTGTTCTTGTCATGTTAATCTTTACATTTCACCCTCCACAGACCTGCGGCGGGGCAATTGCGGAACACACATAGTAGGAATCGGTTTCATTTTGACAGGTCAACAACGTTCATTGCGTTATGTACGTTGTTGAGCAGACAAAGGTGATTGGGCGATTCTGTCCTGAAGCCCAATAGCGTTAAGACATATGCCAATGGAAAGATCTCATCAAGGAGAATATCTCTTATTGTGAAGACTTCTTTTGATTGTTAGTATGTAAGGAGAGAGCTCTAAATGTGAGTAATTAAGTACTATTGAAATTCTGATATTTCGCCAGTTAATTAACTTTAATTAATTCTTTGCCTTGCAAACATCATCTTTTAAGCCCATAAACGGATATTTTAAAACACTGGCCTCCTAGATGCCGTTTTAGGAACAATGTTTTTAACAGTCGGTCGGACATAATGTCAATACACCAATGAAAATATCTCTTCAAGGGGAATATTTCGTGATATGACAAATTCTCTCGATTTTTTGTCAGTGAGGAGCTACAGAGCTCTAAATGTGAGTAATTAAGAATTATTGAAATTCAGGTATTTTGTCAATTAACTTTAATTATTTTTGTGCCTTGCAAACAGCATCTTTTAAGCCTATCACCATCCACTTTAAAACATAGGTATTAAAATGGTAAAAAATAGGTAATAAAATAAGTTAATAAAATGGATTTATTTGATCATCAGTTGGATGAATTAGAACATTATACGATGCAACGAATATCGAGGATTCGTATATTTCTTTTTATCCACGTCGAAGCATCCCTTTGTTTGTTTTCTAGCACGGCTTGTATTTTTGAACAAGAGATACCAAAATGTCCATCTCATGTAAAGAAAAGTTTGCACTTCTATCTCTTCTTATTACTTTAGCTATGATAATAAGTTGTTAAGAAGAAATTTAAAAATAAAGCAAATAAATTCATTTATTTCAGGTAAGTAATTAGTACAGCCATTGCCAAACAGAAATAAAAAAAATCTGGATCAGAAAGATACTCGTTACTTTTACTTACCAATTAACGTTAATCGGGGAGTAACTAATCAACGCTTTACCTACTTGGAGATGGTGAACGAGGCCCTCAGAGTCGGTCGGAGATAATGTTAAACCTACCGAAACCCCCAATACCGTTAAGATAATATATTGCATTGAAAAATCTCGTTTAGAAGAACGTTTGTTACTACTACGACTTGTCTGAATTATTAGTTTGTTCGGCGTTAAATCGATCTAAATGTGACGTTAACATCTACACTTACCTAATTCTCCTCGTAAGTTTAATAATTAATATAAACGTCATCAATTTATCATTATTATACTAAGACAAAAAACATTACGCCTGATTTCCCTAAAGGGTAGGCAGACATGTATTGTTCAACTACATTTCGGTTACAGAGGTAAATACCTCTTTAGCCAAATTGGTCTCTTCTATTTACAAGTAAAAAAAAAGTTGTTTTTCATGTCTCTTTGTGTGTGTTCGCATAGTTCTTCTAAACTTCTGTTAGTGACTAGTTCTTCGCCATCATTTACAGAACTTATTGCCAAAGGTTTATTTAACTTAAATATAGCATAGAAATCTCGATGTGTTGACATGTCGCCTCATCAGTACTAGACTGTCCCGACAACACAGTGAAAGCTGCTCATTTACTTGACATTTATTTTCCTGATCCCAAAGTCTTGTAGGATTGCCGTCCCATCCAAATTCGTATTAGTAACAAATGTTTCTCTTAAAAAACACGATCCATTAATATATCACTTACGGCTATTGGGCTCCAAGAACATTCCTAAACTTCGATGCCCATGTAGTCACATATTTAGGTCATTAACTCCGATTTGACTAACAATTGGCAAAAGTCGTGTTAGTTGCAAAGGTTCTCATTGAAAAGCTCTTTTAATTGGTCTTCTTCAGCAATCTTATGGCCAATGGACGCCAAGAATTCCTTAACTACGGTGCCCAAGTTGTCGCCTATTTAGGTCACTAACTACGAACTGATTAATAATTGGTAAAAACTAACTAACTCCGAACAAATAATTGGTAAAAACAAACTCCGAAGTGACTAACAATTGGCAAAAGTCGAATTAGTAGCAAAGGTTCCACTTGAAAAGCTCTTTCCAATGGTATATATCTTATGGCTATTGGGTTTCAGGGCAGAAACCCATAGGTCGGAGCGCATTCTCCATTTTCGAACATATGAAGCAATGGATTCGCAATTAGCTTCAAAATCATTCAGATTGTGGTTGACAGTGTGTTACGTAATTAGGGTGCTGGTATACGCAACCGAGGTATCCAGTTAGTTTTTTTTAGTTTCTAAGTGTTTTTTTTCATAGATAGATGGCGCTGTCTTACGAAAATATCCAAGATTTTTTGTTTTTGGGGAATGGCATCTCGCAGTTCAACCTATAGGAGGTTGTCGACTGCTTAACCGGGCTTTCCTGTGGATGCCTCAATAAATTAAGGCCTCCAGCCAGGCATAAAACTAAAACTAAGCGACTACTCGCAAGGGCACCCCCTGTGGGGTACGGACCTCGGCTTAGGGCGTCGTTGGGAGAGGACAGCAAGGGGACATGCTGGATCAGATTAATTGGGGGCGAGTTTAAATCTACGGGCTCAGCTGCGCGGGCTGACTCGAGCAAGGGTCGAGGAATCTAAGATGTTTTTGTTTTTGTATTTGGGGAATGGCATCTCGCAGTTCAACCTATAGGAGGTTGTCGACTGCTTAACCGGGCTTTCCTGTGGATGCCTCAATAAATTAAGGCCTCCAGCCAGGCATAAAACTAAAACTAAGCGACTACTCGCTAAGGGCACCCCCTGTGGGGTACGGACCTCGGCTTAGGGCGTCGCTGGGAGAAGACAGCAAATGGATATGCTGGATCGGATTAATTAGGGGCGAGTTTAAAACTACGGGCTCAGCTGCGCGGGCTAGCTCGAGCAAGGGTCGGGGTAGGGAATCCAAGATTTTTTAAAGACCTATTATTTTGTACTATATATACCCTGTAACGAAACCATAGCGTGATTTAGAAACCGGGTACAACGCCGTCTATCGAGCGAGTACTGACTATTTATTGTATAACATTGATTATTATTTTAAACAAGTTTTTAGCTATATTTATTTAATATTTAAAATAATTCATTATTAACTCCATGTATTAAATTTATTTGTAACTTTAATAAATAACAATTTATTAACAATTTTTGTACCAATTCAATATTTTTTGTACGTAAACAAAGAACTAAGTTAACAATGCAGTCGAAATTCATACACCATGTTCGTGCAAAACGGCAAATATATATTTTTTTATATAATTAACTATTTATTAGAGTTTTTATAATTTTTCCTTTATATCAGCCTAATAATCTATCTTGATGCCAGATTTCAAGGTTCAGATCTGCTAGAAGTATCTTAGATTTTTGATGATTTGTCAGTCAGTGAGTGACAAAATGATGTAGCTTTGATTGACGATAACTCGTAAACTATAAGTTCAAATATCATGTAATTTGGAAGTTTAGCTAGTTATAATGATTACTCTTGGTAACCGAAATTTCAAACTGCTAGCTTTGTCCACAGAGAAGATATAGGGGGGGGGGGGGTGAAAGGCCCGCGAATGGCTTCGAGAAAAGGATGGTACGGCCGTGCTTGCTTTGCTCGAGACTTGGCAGGGGCACTACCGTGCCCGCAGATTTATTTGATACTCCTAATACATTATCATAATAATGTGAATATATTGCAGTTCCAATAATATTCCATAGGTACAGTAGCGGTCATTGTCACACTCGTATAACTTGAGACCTTCTTCTATTTAGGCATTTCACACACACATACACACCCGTATATTGCACTCTTTCATCACGAACCAAACAGAAAAAGCGCGGCTTATGGTCATCATCATAGGCCTATCGTGGCACGCAGTATTTTTCTGATTATTGCTAATGAGAAAAAGAAAACGACAGAAGAATATGAGAATATTTTAAACTAGTCACATAAAAGTTGAGGGTAGATTTTAAACTAGTCACATAAAAGTTGAGGGTAGATTTGAAACAAAATCAATTTTCTGACTGTAGTTAGAATGGTATGACGTTGTTGGTTGGTGAACTTAGTTACAAGCGTTTGTGTTATTGATATTAGAAGTGTTGAGTTTGAAGATTTTTATTGAGAATGCAAACAAATATATATTTTGAAGCCAGGGCGAACATTGTAGCCTTGTATAATAATGGGTATATCTGAAATATCCAATAAAACCGGATTTTGTGTAAGTTATTTTGTTGTTTTTGATTTCATTTGTTCTCATACGTGACACTTCAAAATGTGTAATAATGATTTCTTTTTTTTAGATAGATACAGTGAGACGTTGGGTGAGGAGATATGAGGAAGAGGGGAGTCTTAAAGGCCGTGTAAGAAGTGGTAGGCAGCCGCTTATTATCTAGTCTCAGCGACGCTTTATGGCTGGTGAATATGAAACGGATGGTTTCATACCTACTGTTCGCAATGTTTATCCAGTGGATGAAATTGGTGAATTTATTTGGTTCAAGATAATTGTCCGATACATCGTGCCAGTATTTTTTGTGAGTGAATTAGTGAACATTCGGATGTTAAAGTTATTCCGTGGCCAGCGCGATCCCCTGATTCAAACCCTATAGAAAATGTATGGGGTAAAGATGGGAAGCGCGAGACGAAAGATGTCTCGTACAGCTGAAGTCCTATTGCATGGAATTGTGGCATAGTGGCACAAATATTTGCAGTAATATTGTGGCCTCCATACGTCGAAGTCTTCTTGACTGTATTGATAATAAGGGAGGTTACACTAAATATTCATAAAACATAATATTAAATGTTAAGTGTATAGGGGAATAGGGAATATTACGCAAAGCTGAAACAGTAGATGGTGCCACATAAACACGAAGTAAACAAAGCAAACTGTGCAACTGTGCGAGCGGCAACATTTTTTCGGCGTTTTTCAATACAATTTCAGCTTTATCTCATCCTTGTAACTATAATTGTAGCTTAAAATAAAACCAAATGGTTAGAAAAACTTGCTTATAAGAATTTCAAATATATTTGTTTTTGTGATATTGGACTACTTTTCAATATCCGTTTATCCGTGTCGGTCCCGGAGAAAGAATAGACCACCCCATCTCATCCCATGGGTGTCGTAGGAGGCGACTAAGGGAGCTCAAGACCCAGTGCATACCATAAAGCACTTTGGGTCACCCGCGCGATGGCGGGTAAACCATCAACAATCGCATTCCCAAGGAGGGTTGGTGTCAGGCTGGCGGCCGACTGTAAAACTGTGCCAAAACCCTAAGCAACATGTGTGGAAATGATATGATGCGCGATAGGACTAGGGCGTACCCCACAGGCGACGCGCAGGCGCAGCACCCGGCTCCTGCGGGAAGTGGACAAGGGTTGTTGCACCACCTCGGGCGGGGGCAACGTAAGAAGCGAGCCCGGGAAGTGAGACTGAGGTATGCAAGTTGGAATGTTGGGACGATGACTGGAAGAGCCAGAGAATTATCGGACGTATTAAAAAGAAGACGAATAAATGTGGCGTGTCTGCAAGAAACAAAATGGAAAGGAACGAAAGCGAGGGAAATTGGTGAAGGATACAAGTTTTTCTACTGTGGAAGTAACGGGAAAAGAAATGGCGTGGGAATAGTATTAGATAGTAATTTGAAAGGAGGTGTGATGGAGGTAAAAAGAATTAATGATAGATTGATAGTTGTAAAAGTGATGTTAGAAAACGTAATACTAAATGTAATTAGCGTATACGCACCGCAGGTAGGATGTGATGAAAGCGTGAAAGAGAAGTTTTGGGAGGACTTTGACACAGTTTTGATGAACATCCCGGTGCATGAGGAATTGATAGTTGGAGGTGATTTTAATGGACATGTGGGAAGAATGAAAGGGGTTTATGGAAGAGTGCATGGAGGATGGGGATTTGGTAACCAAAATAATGAGGGAGAGACACTGCTGCAATCCGCTTCCGCACTTGACCTGGCAGTAGCCAACACCTGGTTTCAGAAGAACGACGGACACCTAATTACGTACAAAAGTGGCAATCACAAGACGCAAATTGATTATTTTCTAGTACGACGCAACAACTTAAAGTACATCAAAGACTGCAAAGTACTACCGGGAGAAGATTTAGTCTCACAGCATAGACTCCTAATTATGGAAATGGTCTTAAAAATAAAGCTCAATCAAAACAAAGAGCGACCTCCCCCTAAAATAAAATGGCATATGCTGGAGAAGAATGATTGTGCGAAGAAATTTAAAGAGCGAGTAGTTGATAAAATGACAGATATGGGGGACATGCATGATCGAAGTGTAAATGAATGTTGGAGTGAAATGGCGGAGTATATTAGGAGTGAAGCGAAAGATATTTTGGGAGAGACTAAAGGAAAGGGTACGATAGATAGAAATACAGAAGGTGTTGCAGGATAAGAAGAGAAAGTTCAAGGAATGGCAGAGTGTTGAAGATGAGAATGTTAGTTTGAAAACAGAAAAAAAGTGTCAGTATGATGCTCTAAAGAAAAAAGCCAAAAAAGCTGTGGCGGTAGCGAGAGCAAAAGCCCAGGACAAGCTTTATGACACACTGGATAGTCCAGCAGGCCAAAAAAACTTATACCGGCTTGCTAGAGCTAGAGCGAGAAAGATGAGGGATGTTTGTCAGATAAAATGTATAAGGAATGAAATTGGAGTAGTGCTTTCGGATGATCAGAAAATTAAGGATAGGTGGAAGGGATATTTTGAAAGACTGATGAATGAGGAGAATGACTGGAGTGGTGTGCTTGAGAATAAACAAGTAAATGAGGGGTTAGTGAGAATGATTAGTATGGATGAAGTGAGAATAGCAGTAAATGAAATGAAGAATGGTAAAGCAGTAGGTCCGGACGGAATACCAGTTGAAGTATGGAAGTTATTACGGGTACATGGATGGACGTGGTTAGCTTTATTCTTCAATAAATTGTTGCTGGAAGAAGCCATACCTGACGAATGGTGTAACAGTTCACTGGTGCCCATCTTTAAAAACAAAGGTGATGTGCTGGAGTGCAACAACTATAGAGGAATAAAACTAATATCACATAGTATGAAGGTTTGGGAAAAAGTTATTGAAAGGCGACTGAGAGAAGAGAGTGAAATTTCGCAAAACCAATTCGGTTTTATGCCTGGTCGGGGAACAACAGATGCCATCTTTGCTATCCGCCAGCTGTGCGAGAAATACAGAGGTGCGCATAAAAACCTGCACATGGTATTCATTGACCTCGAAAAGGCATACGACCGAGTGCCTCGTGAAGTTCTGTGGTGGGCCCTTAAGGAGAAATGTGTGCCAGGGAAATATGTGCAGTTGATTCGAGCGATGTACAGTCGATGCAGTACCCAAGTCCGGTCTACAGTGGGCACTACCAGCAGCTTCAATGTGGCTGTCGGCTTGCACCAAGGGTCAGCACTCAGCCCTTACCTCTTCGTGATGATAATGGACGCTCTTACGTCGGATATCCACGAAGAGGCGCCCTGGTGTATGCTGTTCGCTGATGACATTGTGCTGGTTGCTGAGAGCGGCTTAGAGATCCAGAGCAGATTGGAGGTGTGGTGGGCAAAACTGGAGACCGCTGGCCTGAGATTAAGTCGGACCAAAACAGAATATTTGTTTTGTGATTTTGGCGGTCTCTCCAGTCCTGTGCCCATATCTCTCGCCGGAACGCCCGTACCGAGCTGCTCCGACTTCCGGTACCTCGGGTCGTTTGTCCAAGGGGATGGCGAAGTAGACCGAGACGTAGCACACCGGATCAACTCAGGATGGATGAAATGGCGACAGGTCACAGGAACAACTTGCGACCCACGGATGCCCCTCAAATTAAAGGGAAAAATTTATAAGTCCGTGATAAGGCCTGTCGTACTGTATGGATCGGAATGCTGGGCCGTGAAGAAGACGGATGAAAAAAGATTGCATGCAGCGGAGATGAGAATGTTGAGATGGATGTGTGGAGTGACGAAATTGGATAAAGTAAAAAATGAGTATATAAGGGGAAGTTTGAAAGTGGCGCCAGTGACAGAAAAGTTGAAAGGAAATCGTTTGGCTTGGTATGGACATGTGAAGAGGAGGGAAGAAACGCATGTGACTAAAAGAGTGATGAATATAAATGTTGATGGATGGAGAGGGAGAGGAAGGCCAAAGAAAAGATGGATGGATTGTGTGAGGAATGATATGAAAGAGAAGGGAGTGAATGATAGCGTGACTTTTGACAGGGGAAAATGGAAAGAGAAAACGTGTTGCGCCGACCCCAAGTAACATGGGACAAGGGCAGGAAGATGATGATGGACTACTTTTCAATAAACTTTTTACGTTACATTCAAGTAAATAGCACTAAAAATATTGTGTTTTTACATTAGGTTAATACTCCGACCTGTAAAATATCCTTCATTCTTATAGTCTTCAACTTTAAAATGTTCAGAACACAAATTCAAATTCAAAACTCTTTATTGCATTCATGTGTTTGTGTACATTTAGTTGCTACAATATAATTAAGTTCCAACATGAAACCCGGTTGGGGCAAGGCAACATAATAATAATTTTAACATATTAACAATTTTAACTTCATAATAATTTTAACATAATACTTAATAATTTTAACATAACTTAATAATTTTAATATAATAATAATTTTAAAATAATAATAATTTAATCATAATAATAATTTTAACTTAATAATAATTTTAACATAATAATCATTTTAGCATGGTAATAATTTTAGCATAATAATAATTTAATTATAATAACTTAATAATAATTTTAACATAATAATCATTTTAGCATCATAATAATTTAAACATTGCCCCACTGATATATAATAAAGTACCTAATATTGTAAAAAATATGACCACATTAAAATTTAAAAGGGCGCTAACTGATTTTTTAATTATGAAAACTTATTATACGAATGATGATTTTCTTAATGATGATTCACTGACTGATTGACATTCTGTTACTCTGTTTGACATAATTATTGTGATCCTCTCATTGTATTATCTTATTATTTTTTATTTCTGTAACCACGCTGACATTTTTTTTAGTATTTTAGTATAGTTTCCAATGATCTGACATTTATTTTTCATTTTTTATTTGGTATTGTAAACCTTTGCATGCCCATGTGACGGTAAAATATGGAGAACCTTATATAAAAAACACCTATGTACCATACCCATGTTTGCAAAGAAATAAATGATTTGATTTGATTTGAACATAATAATAATTTTAACATACTTAATGATAATTTTAATAACTTTTAATGTTTTGTGACTGTGAAATGCTTGCAACGTAGCAATTTACCACTGCTTGCGAAGTTATCCGTTTTTAGTGAATCTAATGAACACCTTCGTTCCTGCATACACTACCTAATGGCACTACACTGATTCACTGACTGATGTATTATTACTATCTATTACTGAATATTCCTGACGAACGGATATCACCAAAATAATATATCAGTAGATTGTAACCACACCGGATTTCTAATTAACAGTAATCTAACCATACATAATTTTTTTTTATAATCATAGATGAAAAAGGAGTCATGAAGTTTATTTTCTGTTTAAGTTGTTTATTTAATTATTTATTCCCCTTATAACTATAATTACATGTTGAATTACCTAATGCAATTGTACGGTTTCATAAAATTAATTTACTATTAAAATTATGTACAATTAAAAATTATTAAGAACTTTAACCTTTTTACTATAACCTTTTTGTTAGCTAGTCTTACCATAGACGGACGCCATGTTGTTCTGTTTACCAAGCGTTTCAGGTGAGCCCTCTAGTGGGATAAATTGTCAGTAAGGTTCCCTATTCAGGGGGATACACTGGCCATAATAGTAATAAGTTAGTGATCGTAAGATTGTAGGATTGAGGTTTAGTTTCAATCTTCTTTTCCTTAAGAAAATGAATAAATTAAGCTATAACCTCAATAAACCAAAAACATCCCATTTTAGTAACAACCAAAAATGATTTACGAACCAATTAAGTATTTTATTTTATGCTGCATAACCCTTCGGAAAAACAAGGCGTGATGTTGTGTTATGTTAAGTATTTTATTTATTTCAAAGTTTGGAATATGTTTATGTTTTAAAGGTTGTTAATAACTCCAGTAAATGTTCCTATGAAAAATTGTGTTTTTTTTTAAATTTAATTGCCTAATAATTTATTTTTACCCTCTATTGTCATTGTATTAACGAAACTCAATAAAGAATTGAGCTGTGACATGAAAACGAAAAAACAAAAAGATTTAAAAGCGCGCACTGAGGTTCGAACCTTCTCCACTTCACGCTTACACAATAACAGCCACCCACTCGTGCGAACCTGCCATCGCTGCTTATAATTTTCACTTCGAATTTTAGCATTGCTTTTAAATATGTGGTCGATAATTTATAAGGAAAAAACAAGTATATAAGTAGATAGTTGTAGGTATCTTTATTTAGCGTTGACCACACACACATGCATCTAACCAACCAAGAACACGCTTTCGTTGTTATACTGTGTCCGCGTTACTGTCTGCATAAAAACATCATACACACAAAGATAGGCGCAGATCTGACGGGTAGGCCAAAATGATCATTCCGGTGGCAGTCCACTTAAGATAGTTGATTGTACATGACATACGTGTCGAATTGATAACCGCCTTTTTTAAGTTTGTTAAAAAGCAGCTGCATATGATCTCGTCTATATAATAACCAATTCTTTACGATTTCTTCTTTTTTTTCTATCTTTTATCATCATCATCTGCCTAGCCTTTTCCCAACTATATTGGGGTCGGCTTCCAGTCTAACCGGATGCAACTGAATACCAGTATTTTACATGGAGCGACTGCCTATCTGACCTCCACAACCCAGTTACTGGGTAATACGATACCCCTTGGTTAGTGGCTTGGTTGGTGGTGGCTGACTTTCGGGCTTCTGACGACCCGTAACGACTGTCAAAGAGCCACGAATGACAGCCGGGACCAACGGCTTAACGTGCTTTCCGAGGCACGGAGACTCTCTCACTTTCCGAGACACATTTTTTCTATCTTTTATAACAAGTAATAAACCCACTAAAGCAAGCATATCGTCGTGTGTTGCCGGTGACGCTATGCTTGCAAATGAACCAACCGACAGGCTTGCAGTTCTTTACGTATGTGTCCTCTATGGAACTCGGGTTTTGCATGCACATTTAAAACTGCCATGAATCCTAGCGTGTGTGGTGAACCGAACACACACACAGCACTGATATTATTTTTAAACAATTTTTTCTTCCTCAGGACGCAGAACTCCACTCTCAACACGACGCACTCCTTATGAAAGAGTAAGTCACTTTAATTAAAATAAATACCCGTCACATTATTCAGTATCTTTGTAGTTACATCAGATTTAATACTATTTTCCAAAATTAAGTAATCAAAACCCTTAAACTATTTTTGATTTTTATATTGATTTAGTCCGAACTAAATGATAGCACTGCTTTCTTAGTTAACCCAAGCTTTACACATTTTGGACAAGAATCGATTACGTTGAATCTTACCTCGTTGAACAAATCACCCGGTAGAGTGTAGATAATAAAGATAAACCATAATGTTACGGCTACACTGTCGCGATAACTCGAACTACACTTCACGCGCTCTCTCTCGCACAGTGCTGATGTCTCGCTGTACAAAAGAGAGCGCACGAACTGGGGGCCAACCACCACCTTTTAAAGCAGTATTATTTTAATGTTACTTCAGTGTGAGAAAGAGATGAAGCTATACAGGACGCTAGCTCCATCTCTTTCCCACACTGAAGTAAGATTACAATAATACTGCTTTAAGAGGTGGTGGTCTAGCTCCTGTAGTTCGCGTTATCGCGACAATATAGCTGTAGCATCACAAAGTAGAAAGCGCTTTTTTAATATTTTCTGTCTTTGTAGCTATGTTAGTATTCGTGCGCTTTTATCTTCAACTTGCTTCTTTATGCGAGGCATTATAGTTGCATAGGTGTGACGCCATAAAAAGCTTCAAAACTGGCTGTAGTAAGTTTGCCGATTAGGTTAATAAAAGCTGATATTCTAAGTGAAGCATGCGTTTGACGCAAGATGAATTCAAAGCTGAAGATGAAAGAGCAAAACTGTTATGTACCATATCAGCTGTAGGTAGGCACTAGGTAGCTGTAGGTTAGAACAAAATTTGTGTTTATGAATTTTATAATGAAATACTTATTAATTGATCAGCTCACCCGTGACAATTCTATAACGGCGGCACTGCGGAGGGCTCAATTTCTTCGGGACCAGAGGATAGACATCGGTGTTGAAGCTCAGCGTACACCCACAATCCCTATCCTTCCCTACCCTAACCTAGTCACCCCTCCCCTTGACCCTGTTCATCATGATCCTGGACCATCTCAAGTTTTCAGTTACCATTCGTCCATCCGTCGAATGCTTTACCCCGATTATACGCACAGCATCCCACCTCAAATAACTCCTAGAAGCCCTTCTCAACTGTTCCCCCCCCACGCCTCACCCCAACTCTACACCCGAAGCCCATCTATGGTGTCCATCCCTAGTAGCTCAGCATCTCAATTGATCCCCACAACTGCACCTCGTACACAAAGTTTCACCTCGGCGGCGCCTTTTTCATTTGGCTTACCCTTCCTCACTCCTAGGCCATTGGAGCTCACAATACCTCAAATGCCGCTTCCTACTTTAGTTCCGATATCGCAGACTTCAGCTGTCAGCGTCCAACAGCCGGCGCCTCGCCCTTCTGTCTACTTCACGCCTCACACCCACACCGTCACTTCGACCACATCCACTCCTGTTTACGTCACACCCACCCTTCGTATCAATACTGTGGAATCTAACCAGACCATGCCACGCATAGCGTACTCAAGTTGCACAGAACCCTTGTTGAATCAGCCGTCACGTAATCAGCCATGGATGCCAGCCGATTTACTGATGGAGGACCAGCAGCGGGGCCAGACACGGCCCTTGGAACCTTACATTGCTACGGATCGCGCTGAGCAAAGAGAAACCTCTGAATTCGATTGGTGGGTTGACTTAGGGTTGGGTGATTCAACAGAAGTCGGCCCGTCACTGCCCTCCGCTCCCGTCACCCGTCCGCCATCCACAATCGTTATAGCGCCTCCTCCTTTAACACCAACTTCAACCACAACTACAGGTACGACAACAACAACAACAACTCTGCCTCCACGGAACATGCCATCACCAGAGGTAAGAACTCTTCTTAGTAAGAAGTAAAACAACAAAGTTCAATAACTCTCTGTCACTAGCAATATTTTGGTATTAATGTAGCTTTGATATATTCTTTGTTGTGAAAGTGAGTAGGAGGCTTTAGTTTATTTTTGACTTTAGAATTATTGGAGAATTAGTTCTTCTTGTTTTTTTTAGGACGATGATGTTTAGCACATCGGTTGTGTTTTTAAAAGCTTTTTATTAAAGGGTGTGCGAGAAGGTAACCCGTAAAATTCAAATTATCTTACGTTTTTTCAATTTGCAGGTCAGTGTCAGGTTGTATGTTGTTCAAATTAAGATTCGCGACCGTTACAAATATACTACGACTTTTTGATGAAATCATGACATTTGTGGCCAATTCTAACATATTATTATACAGGGTGGAATTTTTTAACCGCACCTGGAGGGAAAGTACTCTAAATACTGGAGACAGCAAATTTTACTCAAAAGAAAAATGTCTTTATTTTTAAAAAGAAACAAATCTGCATTCAAAGATTTTTGAAAATTCGCTTGTCACACTCGGGAATCGAACCGGCTAATATCCGAAAAATTAATAGCCTGTACTTTTATGGCATCAATCGATAGGGTCAATCATAAGGATCAAATCTTTCTAACAAATATGATAAATGAAATGAAAGGAAAACCATAAAAAAACTTATTTTAATTGAACGAAAAAAAAAGGTAAACTACTTTTTAATTAGTTGCTCAAAATGAGCTCCATTTTGTTGGATACAGTAACATTTCATAGCGAGTTGTGATTATTATTGAAAATTGTAGTGTGAACCTCAGTTCTTAACTCGTTTACAGTTGCATAGGATTTTTGGTAAATTTGATTTTTAACAATCCCCATAAAACAAATCTAAAGGGGCGAGGTCTGGTGATCTCGCAGGCCATCTGATTGTGTCGTTTGGATCAATCCATGTATTGAAATGATTATTAACATAACATTAAAATGATTTTCCTTTTATTTAATTTATCATGTTTGTTAGAGAGATTTGATCCTTATGATTGACCCTATCGATTGATGCCATAATAGAACAGGGTGTTATTTTATCGGATTTTAGCCGGTTCGATTTCCGAGTGTGGCAAGCGAATTTTCTAAAATATTTGAATGCAGATTTGTTTCTTTTTAAAAATAAAGGAATGTTTCCTTTGAGTAAAATTTGCCATCTCCAGGATTTAGAGTATTTTCCCTCCAGGTGCGGTTAGAAAATTCCACCCTGTATAGAGTTACATTGATGATTTTAATTATTATAATTCTGTAAATAAATATTTGTTACGGTCGCGAATAATATTTTGATCAACATACCAAAATATGATAGAAGATACCATGGAGCTGGTCTGATGATGGAGTCCGAAAGTGACTATAGGAACTCCTCAAGTAAATACGATAGTCCCTACATGTCTTCAAGAGCGCGCTTAACATAAGAATTTACTTTTACTTGATGCAATTATTTGTGTATCTACTCAGGTAGTATCGTAGGTTTGTAATTAAACTGTAAATTAAAAGATCCTACTAAAAATAACAAGAATAAAAGTATGCAACCACTGTCTCTTTTGTTGATTGTAATAATATTTGTAAAAACTAAGTACATATTAAGAAATAGGAACAAACTACAAACCAAATAACAATTAACTATGATAAAATCTGTTAATTAACAAAAATGGGACTGGCCCACCTAGTCCATAGAAATTGAAAATGCGTTCACTTTTTTGTTTTTGATCATTATACCGCCTACCTACGCCTAGTGGCTTTGTAAGTAATTATGTTCACTAACTAACCAGAGGCTAGTGTGAAATAATTAAGCCCTGTGTCTTCAACTCTAAATTTGTAGACATATGGTTTAATTATTTCTAATTACTTTGCCCCTAGGGGCCACAATAAAGGACCGAACAGATGAGGAGCAATTAGATGACAGCCGAATAAAATACCACAATCCGCAATACTGATCTACGGGTCGAATCTAACAATCAAGTTTGCGCCGCAATCAGAAGAACGTCTGAGTGTGTTGCGTAGTTTAGCACACCGTCACCTGATTCAACATCAGCTGTCGGCGCGTCTCTCTCTCTACTCACCTCCCCTTTTTCATCCATAATCGTTCTTATGCCTCCCTTAACACCATCAATCAAGGTGAGAAATTAAACATAAAGTGTTTGTTAATAAACCCTAAGTTAAAATACTACAGACCAAATTATGTTGTCCTTAGATATCACAATTTCATAGTGGTGATTGGACATGGTTTCCTGATGAAGTGTCATAGGTACACTAACCTACGGGTCGTACAATAACAACCAAGTTTGCACCACGATGAGTGTTCAGCAAGTACAATGGAGCTAACATCAACTTAAAACATATATTATGGTAAGATAAGGCATATGCATTTTGATTAATTTGTTCATCCAATCTGGAAATTTTAAGTGTTCCTCCTGATGGACTCATATTGAACCCCTTCTCCTAGAAAACATCCACCTGGTATGATGATTTGGCTTCCACGGAGCACAATGAGGAAATGGAAACCTCTAAGAATATCCTTCTGCATGATTTATGGCGCTTCATTAAAATGAAGCGCCATAAATTAGTTCAACAACAGCTGTCATCGCTTTACTGGCCTTCGCTCTTCCTCTTCACTCGCATCTCTTCTCTGTCTCCGTCCGTAAGTAATAAAACAATACAGCTCAGGAACAATAAGCCTAAATCAAATAACAAGTCAATTAGTTAAATGAAAAGGATCCAATCGACATTGGGCTAGATTTGATATAGATATTTAATTTAAAGTTTCCACCGTCATTCTTCATTGATGTTATGCTGTAAATCTGTTGGTTTTATTGGAATTTAAGAGAAAAAGTTTTATATTTTTAACTTTAAAATGTGTCGTTAGGTTTAGTTTCATGTTTAAAATGATACCTATTCAAGAAATTATATGTTTGCATCCTTTTTGAGTACTCTAAGACCAGATTTATTAAAATGATGTTCGCAGAAAGGCCCCTCTTTATGAATTCTTTAAACACATTTTTTTTAAATACTTAAAATTACTAATTAATTATCTAAAAATGTATTGTTTCTGCTCTGTAGGTACGTCTCTGAATCATCATCATCTTCCTGCCTTGTCCCATGTTACTTGGGGTCGGCGCAATACGTTTTCTCTTTCCATTTTCCCCTGTCAACCGTCACGCTATCATTCACTCCCTTCTCTTTCATATCGTTCCTCACACATTCCATTCATCTTTTCTTTGGCCTTCCTCTCCCTCTCCATCTATCAACATTTTCATCACTCTTTTAGTCACATGCGTTTCCTCCCTCCTCATCACATGCCCGTACCAAGGTACGTCTCTGAATGTATGAAAGAAATTACAATAGCGCTAGATTTATTGAATTATTGAAAAAAAATTGATCAACGTGCCGTAATCACAATCGCCCTTTCGGAAATTATTGAGTAAAAATTGGCTTGAAATTAACTTAACCAGAATACCAAATTAAAATTATTATGAAATTGCATCATTTGACATAGGTACTTACAAATATGTTAGCAATATAATTTGTATATGACAAAAGAGAGTTAAAATATTGTTAAAGTGCCTGTAATTGGTTTAATTTAAATAAATGCTTTGAGTTTGAGTTTGAGTTTGTTATATACAATTTTTTTAATTATTGCAAAAGACTAGCAACATTATTTTTACAAGCTAGCTGTGTCGCGTATTTTATTTCTATTTCAGCCAAAAATTTGGCTAATCAAATGGCTTCTTTTGCAATGCAATGACATTGTAAACAATTCTGCCAATAATTTGGTTACAATTATTGACATTGTTTACCATTTAAATTAGAACAATATAGGCTGCCTCTTGCAAACATGTAAGGAAGTAAAATAAATGAAAATTTAAAACATTTCAATTGTATTCCAGGATTTAGAAAAAAAGAAAAATATTTGATTATTAAAATAAGTTAGTTAATGTATTGCCAACAGGACTCAAAAGCAAAACCCAAAACTACCACACCCACTACCACACAACACACACACACACACTACTACTAACAACACCAACACTACTAACACTCCCACTATTGTTACTAACATTCCCATCACTTTATATTTTCGAGGTGGCTGTTTTTGTTAAATCAATTATGCATCTTTTAATAAGGTGTCCGAAAATCGAAACCGGCTAAGAATTTAAATTGATAATATGACATCTCTGTATTCCTGACTTGTACTAAATCATTTATATTTTTAATTTAACTGTATTGACCTAGAACTTGACAAATTTATAATCCCATTTTATTAAACTGGACATTATGTAATGTATTAGCCTATTTCAAATTATTTACTGAACTTCAACATGGTAAACTTATATTGATTTGATTGAATATGTTAATAATATATACACTACCGTCCAAAACTTTGGAAGCAGCAAGGTAAAATCAAATAAAACAAAACAAAGTCATTTCAATGTCAATGTATTAGGTCCTTACATATGAAATTAGCGTTTTGTCGTACTGAGCACTTTGATCTGAAATATCCCTCTTTGGTTAAGAATTCCAAATTCAAATTTATAAATTCATTTAGCTGGTACATTTGAGTTTTGAAAACAGTCATTCTTTTGTTTTTGCTCATTATTTTTTCTTTGGCGTCGCTTATTACCGCACAATGGAAAACATGAAATATCGCTATATTTACGAAAACGAGTTCTACCGTGGCACCAGTGCTGCAGAAACAGCTCGAAGGATTAATGATGTGTACGGCGCTGGTGTCGCAAAAGAAAGTACGGTACGTTTTTGGTTTCTACGTTTTCGTTCTGGAAATTTCGACCTTCAGAACAAATCCCGTGGACGGCCGGAGACCAAAGTGGAAAATGAAGAATTAAAGTCTATTGTTGAAGCGGATCCATCATAAAGCACTTCAGAGATAGCTGCAGGCTTCGGGGTAAGTGATAAAACTGTATTAATCCACTTGAAGCAAATCGGGAAAGTAAAAAAACTTGAACGATGGGTACCTCATGAATTGAGTGAATCGAACTTGCAAACACGCGTCGACTGCTGTGTTACTTTGCTCAACCGACACAATAATGAAGGGATTTTAAATCGAATCATTACTTGTGTTGAAAAGTGGATACTGTACGATAATCGGACGCGCTCGTCACAATGGCTGAACCCTGGAGACCCAGCCAAATCCTGCCCTAAACGAAAATTGACTCAGAAAAAGTTATTTGAGAGTGTTTGGTGGACTAGGACCGGTGTCGTTCTAGTGAACGCTTTCTAAAATCTGGCCAAACGATTACGGCAGACATCTATTGTCAGCAACTGCAAACCATGAAGGAAGAACTAGCTGCTAAACAACCGAGATTGGTCAAACACTCTAAGCCACTGCTGCTTCACGGCAACGCAAGACCACACACTGCACAACAAACAACCACTAAGTTAGATGAGCTACAATTGGAATGTCTGCGACATCCACTGTACTCCTCGGACCTTGCTCCAACAGATTACCATTTTTTCCGGAATTTGGACAACTTCTTACAAGGAAAAAAATTCAACTCCGATGCGGCAGTCCAAACCGCCTTCAAAGAGTTTATTGATTCTCGCCCCCATGGTTTTTTTAGTAAAGGGATCAATGAACTACCTATGAGATGGCAAAAGTACATAGATAACAACGGTGCGTACTTTGATTAATTAAATATATTTTACAAAAAAAAATTACTTTATATTCCTCCCGTACAAAACGCCAATTTCATATGTAAGGACCTAATATTAATACAAAATTAAAGTATAAACTAAAACTAATTTAAGCAGAACAAAAATTTTACATACAATATAAAATTAAATCAAATTTTAGCTTCATCAAAGTGTCCTTTTTCCTTTATTATCTTCTCGCTTATTCTAGGCATTCTATTAATTAATTTATTAAAATAATCTTCATCTTATTTGTTCCATTCGCTCTCTGATAGCTTCCACAAATGTTCTGAGCTCGTAAGAGAACCATTTTTCACCCTTCTATCGAGTTCATCCCAAACAAGCTCAATGGGAGAAAGATCAGGTGATTGAGATGGCCATTGCATGATGTTTAAGATTTTTCATCTTTTTCTTGTTCAAAAAGGTCTGGTACAGTTTAGAAGAACGCTTAGGATCACTATCCTGTTGGAAAATGAATCCAGGACCAATTACATATAGTCCACTGGGTACGGCGGAATTTTGGAGAATTTTCAAGTAACCTTCCTTGTTTAGTTTTCCGGTTATCCTCACAAGATATCCGGGTTTATTGTTGCCAAAACACCCCAAACTATGACATTACCTCCACCATGTTTGATAGTAGGCACAGTACATGCCTCTGAAGCCCTTTCTTCTTTTGACCGGCGTACAAACACTATTGGTTCCGAAAATCTGAAACTTTGATTCGTCACTCCAAAAGACATTTTCCCATTGCTCTTTTGGATCCAATAGAAATGTGTTTAAAAAAGTTGATGAAGATTATTTTAATAAATTAATTAATAGAATGCCTAAAATATGCAAGAAGCTAATAAAGGAAAAAGGAAGACACTTTGATGTATTTAATTTTATATTGTATGTAAAATTATGTAAAAAACACGTGCACCTGTCACGTCGACTCATTGAGTCGGCGTTATTCGGGTCGTAATTAAAGCGAAATATTGCATTCTAGAGTATACCTTTCCTGTCCTAATTTACACAAGCGTGTAAATTCATATAACATCACATGTCAAACATCTGACAACAATTTTTTACGGAATGTTGCACTCAATAAAGTCTAGTCTTGACAAACGCGGCGCCGATTCGGGGACGGTGATTAATGCGAAATATTGCATTCTAGAGTATACCTTCCCTGCTCTAATTTACAGTGTGTAGGAAAAAGAATAGGAAAGGCATATAACATCACATGTCAAACATCTGACAACAACTTGTTACGGAATGTTGCTCATCCGCGGGTGGCGCCAAATCGGGGACGGTGGGGCTCATAAGGTTATTAAATTAGTTTTTGTTTATATTTTAATTTTTTAGAAATTTGAAATGACTTTTGTTTTATTTGATTTTACCTTGCTGCTTGCAAACTTTTGGATGGTAGTGTATGTTAAATGAGTCTTTATTATTATAGCTAAAACTGTTTGCATGCCTCAGTTAAGGTAGTTAGTTTAAGGATCATTTTAAACTTAACATCTGTAACTTGTACCCACTTTCTATGCAAATAAAGAACTATTCTATTCTATTTTATTCTATTCTATTCAAAGATAATTAAAATTCGATTCTAATAAGAACTGCCTCCCATCAAAAACATTGACGGAAAATGGACCATAAACAATGGCCAAAAAGATCCGCCCAAGATTTAAAAGAAACTTTTCAACCCGACGAAAGCATCTCTACGTACTTCATCTGGTCTTCTACGTAGTCATGTGGTTAACGAGTGGAAATTTATCACAAAATCTAGAAATTAAGAATGTGTCTCTAAAAGAAGTCTCGACACAAATTCTAAAAAACATCACTGTTGAAGATGAGGATGGCTTGATACTTATTAAAAATGGAAACACATTTATTTTTTCACTTGTATTTTTAAGACTCTTTTTTACAGTGACGTTAGTAAAAACAGAAGAATAAATATCAAAACTAAACATAAATATGAATATAAAAAAGGTTGGTTGCTGGTCGTCAACATGGCTCCCAACGCCGACGGTGTGAAGCACTAATTTACTGGCCGGCGACCAGCAATACCATCTGGCGAGTGGGTCGACGCAGCACGCCCCTTTTCGTTGCGACGTCCACTACTCTCACTACCCCGTCCCTCCCCGGGTGCACTGTCGTGATTCGCCCTCGGGGCCACTGGTTCCTGGGCACTCTGCCGTCCGCGATAAAAACTAGATCGGACGAGCCTCCTGTGACCGCCTCCTGGGTGTGAGCGTGGGCAGATACTCTCGTACGAAGCGCTGCGAGAAGTGGTCTGCCAACCTCTGCGCCTGTCTCCAGTTAGCACGTGGGATCAAGTCTGCATCGTCGAAAACATTTATCTCTGGCTCGCTGCTTGGGCTTCCAATTAAGAAAGTGAAGGGAGTCAGGGCGTACTCTGCTTCCACTGAGACGTGTGTCAGATGATGGATTCCGCCTCAAGAAGCAGGGTGTTTAATACCTCCTCCTTGAGCGTCCTTTCCTTTAAAGTCACAGCAATGGCATTCTTCACGAGCGGACTAGCTGTTCCCAACAGCCTCCCATAAATGGTGCAGATGGGGGAATGAATCACCATTCTATTCTTCTATTTGCGCAGAAAGTGAAGAGCTCTGGCAGCATCTTTGCTGGTGCCGACGAATGAAGTCCCGTTATCGGAGTAAATCCTTGTCGGGCATCCCCTTCTAGCGATGAACCGTCTGAGTGCTAACAGGGTGGAGTCCAACGATAAGCTCTCCACGATTTCCAAATGCACAGCTCGCACCTTCATGCATGTAAAAAGTGCAATCCATCTATTGGCGGTGCATCTGCCAATAGAGACGCTCAGGGGGCAAAAATAATCCAATCCTGCGTGGGTGAAAGGGCGCTGGTGATGTGCTAACCTGGCATCTGGCAAATCTCCCTCTGGTGGAGATTCCGGCTTAGCCTTCTGATTGCGGCATAAATTGCATCTCTGCGAAGTTCCTCTGACGGCTGGTCTGAGGCTTAGTAGACTTAGGGAATTATAAAGTAGACAGATGCAGTTAACTTACAACTCATTCACCGCGACTAAATAGAACGCTAGAAGATTGCGTAGATTGGCTAATTGTGGTTTGTTAGAGTACTGGGACCCAGCACAATATTATTATATTACTAAGACAATATTTTCAGCCTAAGGCTAACCAGCGCGACACGCGATGTGAATCGCGCGTGACACAAAGACACTGCTCGTCGCGCGACACACGGTGCCTTTGTGTCACGTCACGTGTCGCGCCTGTTTGCAGGAGCCTTGATTGTCATAGTTCACTGATTACCTACATTACTTCAGTAGATTGTTTTTATGAGAAAATAAACTGTTTTAACAAGAAGTTTAGTAATCACTTAATAAACATTTTTTCTAACCCCGTATTTCATTTCAATAACAATATAATGAAAAAAATAATTATTGCTTATTATTCTCGTTTATTAATTTACCGAATAATAAAATAATAGAATGAAGATTATTGTTGATAAGAAAAATAAAAGACTCAATTTCGAGATTGGAACCCAGACCTACATATGTGATTAGCGCCATCTGGTGCCATACGCAAGAACTAAAAATTGTGAGTGTCAGTTGTTTATTTTACTTTGTAAATGGTGATGATCGATTCCCACTCGAAAGCACAGAACACTAATACTCCTGGCGGAGCTCGAAAGTGAGCTCGTAAATTAGCGTGACCCTGTGATATCGCGAGTGTGAGTTACAATTTTGACAGTTTTGACAGCTCGTATAGGAAACTTGTTCACTTTCGAATAAGTAAAGTGTTCACTGAAGGATTTGTAGTAAGAGCCTTGGAAGTGTGGTGAATTATCAAAGTTATTAAAATAAATAAAAATAAACAATGAATAATTATGAGCTTAAATCTTGAGTGTGTGTGTGTATATGAGTGTATGTGAGGTGGTGTGTTTGTTTTAAGTACCATCCGAGGACGTGCGTATGAATACACAAGGCACGACCGAGGACCATTTCAAAGCGAGGACCTTTTCGAGGGCCCTCGGTTTGACTTGACCAAAGATATTCGTATTCTGCAAGCAATTTTGAGTCTTTCTGTATACTTAATACGAAAAAGTTGTCTGAACCTCGGTTTGATCAAGATTATTCATAATCTTACACACGCTTTGTGTATGCACCAGGTGGCGCCGCTGTCGTCTCATACACAGTCTATTTACACTCATTTCACTTTTGTTGTATTCTCCGAGGACCTATGTGTTAACTTTAACACAAAGGACCTCGGTTAGGTAGCTTTTCCACGCAATGTGTATTTAAGACCTCGGTTCGCTAGATTTTCCAAACAGTGTGTATTCTAGTCCTCGCTTTGACAGTTTTCTATCTGTGTAGAAGACGAGTTATGTGCTATTATTTAAATAAAATTATGAAGGAGAAAATCGAAGGTAATCCTTAAACAAATCGTTAGTGCAAATACCGCATCTCATCCCAATCTACTGACTGTACATCTATACTCCCCTTGTACCTCGTAAGGCTTAAATCTGGAGGAAAACAAGAAGACACGGATTTCACCAGATAGCAGTCAGACGACACGAGCGGAGCCCAGACCGACACAGAGTGCCTGTCCGGATCTGTTTGAACCCGCAACCTCATAGCAGCGGAAACGTTGACAGCATATGTCATCGCGGACGTACACACAGACCCCAGCCTGCTTCTTAAACTTATGCTCAAGTGAGTATTCTGGGTAGTTGAGGCACGCCACGTTTAATGGGGTCGCCATCTTCGACTCCGTCAAAAAAAAATAAGTGTGGATTCTAGGTCTGAAGATGGTGATGGACCGGATTGATAATCCACGGACGTTACTGAATTGCATTTTTAGCGGTAGGAAGTGCAGTCGTTGTTATAACTTATTCTTCTTATTTTTTGATCATGGGATTGTAAGTTTAGAGGGAAATAAGAGAGAAATCGAGACAAATCCAATTGGCTAAACAGCTCCCGCGAGATTAATTCGATAAAAAGGAAACTTACCTGGAGGCTGCTGTGACGTCTAGTGTTGCCCAAATTCAGTCTTGGTCTTGCAGTCTTGGTCTTGTTCTTGCGTTTTTGCAAGACCAAGACCAAGAACAAGACCGCGTATTTTTAGCAAGACCAAGACCAAGACTGACCGTGCAAGACTTGAGCAAGAACAAGACATAGCCTGCAAGACTCTTGCGTCTTGCAGCTAGGACTTAGCGCTATTTCACTGAGTAGTTAGGTGTAACAGTTCGGTGTATAGGTAGGTACGCTTAGGAATTCTATGAGACGCAAAAAACTGTATCAAAGAATATGAAAAACTGGACCTATGCGCATTACGACTAATACCATAAACATAGCGAATAAAAAAATATCTATTAAAATCAAACTGAGTGCATGCATAGTTATGTTTTAACCATCGGCACTTTGATAATGCGGCATCAAAGGTTTTGTACTTACTTCTCAAAGAAATTTGCCGCTTTTCGGAAGTACATGGTTATGATACACGCGCCGGCGGCTTCTTTTGAAATCTAAAACAATCGTTGCCGCCACGCCGAAATCATAACATTTGTGACACTATTTGATTGCCGCCATAGGGCGTAGGTATACTCATGCAAAATAATTTCGAATTTTTTTAAGAGTACCTACAGGTATTCCAAAGAATAAATAAGTTTCAGAGTGCTTAGAATGAAAATGAATACATTATACTGATCACGCAAGTAGTATTATGATTAGGATAAAATGGTAAGGATAGGTAGTAGATGTCATATTAATTCATTCTAGTAAGTATATATTATAATATTGATTACTTATATGGTTTTAAACTAATTACTTAGGTACTATTATTGTACATTTAGTCATTATATTTCTTAAGTTTTTACAAGAAAAAATAGCAAAAAAGTGTTCAAATATCACCCGTTTAATAAATATTGTAGCCACTTTTAAATATACTTGAAACGTGTAAAAAAATTCTACAAAACTAATAAAATAATATAAAAAGCGTAGGTACTTACCTACTAATAAAATAAAAAGCCTGCGATAAGAGTTTTGTATTACTTACCAGCCCGAATATCTCTGAGAGAGATGATGAGAGTAAGTATTTACTAGCTGTGCCCGCGACTTCGTCCACGAGGAATAGTAACTTTGGAGGTATAGTGACGTTCAGGACTTATTTATTTATTTTAAAACTTCTGTCATCAAACATACAAACGAACTCTTCAGCTTGATAATATTAGTATAGATGTACGCCAAAACATTCACTTATATGTAAAGAATAGTGATTGGCACTAATTCTATTTTATTCACGCGTCGCGTCTGTACAAGTAGGTAATATTTAGTGTGTGTTTGTACGCCGCACGCGGCATTGTTTGATTTGCGGCGGCATCCTTTTCATAGAGCCGGCACGTGGCGAGGCGGCGCGGTAGAAAGCAAGGAAACGTACTATAAATAAAGGAATTATTTTAATTCCAGTCATTTCCAATTGAGCTGTGCTTCGAGTCTAACTTAATAATTGTTTTTACTAATTCTCGTTGTTTTCTAAAAACGTATCACGTGTACAATTTAATATGAGTGACGAAGATTCAAATTATTCTAGTCCGAGTAACGAGAGTTTGAGTCACAGATCTAAAAGACCCAAAAGCAAATTTGAGGAGTTTTTCGAAATAATTCATGCATCCCAAACTGCCTTCTGTAAATTGTGCCAACATAAAAAGATTGAAATAAAAATGAAAAACAGAAACACTTCAGGCTTAAGGAAACATCTAATATCTTTCCACAAAAAGGAATCAGAAATATTTCTTCCTGTTAAACCAAAATTAAGTGGAGATATCACAAGCTTTTTAGTAACCGCTGGAAGAAGTGGACAGGTAAGAATATTTTTTTAACAGTTAAAAGAATTTTAACTCCGCGTAGCTATTCATGCGATACTTTCAAAAACGCCATTAACTTACGTAAGTATTTTTGAGTTAGTGGTGTTTTCATCTAGGGGTGCGACATATTAAGTATGTAATTATCGTCTTAAATATTTTTTATAAACACCCATATTTTCATTTAATCGGCCAGTAACAACTAAGTACTTTATTTTGGTAAATTACAGTACAGTGCAACCTTAATATAACAAATATCAATTTAACGATTTTCTCGATTTAACAACAACAAACCTCCTCCTCTTATACGCTCAAACCTAGTATGTTTTAAATAATAACACAAGATTTATTGTTTTGTTTCAGTCGGAAAACAGCAGTGACAACATCACGACAGCTACAGTTGATTGGGTGGTGAAAAAATATCTTCCCTTCTCATTTTTCGATGACGAAGCTACACAAGTATATTTTCGACGTATTTGCCCTAATATGGTGTTTCCTAAAAGGTCTACACTTAGAAGGAAAGTCAAAGAGCGATTTGAAGAGCTCCAATTGAATCTCAAGGAACGACTTCAACAATTATCATCTAAAATGTCTTTTACCATTGATGGGTGGACGTCAATTGCTGGTAGGAGTTACTACGGGGTTACTATTCATTATATAGACAACGAATGGAAGTATCAATCTGTAGTTCTTGATTTTATACCATCACGCGGTCGACATACTGGGGAAGATATTGCAACGATTTTCCATGAATGTTTATTGGAATATGGCATAATTGATAAAATACAAGGTATCACGGTCGACAACGCAACTGCAAATACCAAATTTATGTATGAACTGGGCAAACAGCTGCCGCCACACTTTGATTCAGACAATCAACATTTCCGGTGCTTTGCTCACATTTTAAACCTTGGTGTACAAGATTTATTAAAGACCTTAGCATTACACTGTGAGTCTGACACTAACGCGCAAGATCAGCAGTACGAAGACTATGCAGACGAAACTGAGGATGAGGAAGATGAAGAATCTGCACCAAATATTGCTGACTCGCGTACATCTGTAACAAAGTTACGCAGTATTTCCAGTAAAATAAAAAGAAGTGAGATAGTGAAGAAGAAGTTTCAGTCTGCTTGTGAAGCAGCTGGCGTGCCATCAAATCTAAATGCCATTCTTGACTGTCCAACGAGATGGAATTCCACACATGATATGATTGGATTTGGTTTAAAAGTGAGAGCGGGCATTGACATATTGTGCAGTTCTGTCACCGAATTAAATGATTTTCAAATCACAGCTAATGAATGGCAGGTACTCGAAAAATTACATAAATTTCTAATAAACTTTAAACTTTTAAGTACAAAACTTGGTGGAGACAAATATGTTACATTACCGCTAGTCATTTTATCATTCAATCTCTTGCTAGATAAAATTGAATCCATGGTAAAACAGTTAGATGAGAAACCTAATCGATCTGAAGTGGATGAAAGGCTCATTCTAGCTTTCCAAGCAGCTCGAGACAAAATGCTTAAACATTACAAGAAGAGCAACTGGATTGATTGTACTTCTTTAATTTTAGACCCAAGGCATAAGGCTCAGACTTTTGACCTGACAATGTGGGGGAAGCAACTTAAAACAGAAAGTCTGCGCAAGTTCAATGAACTTTATGAAGAATATAAAAGTCTACACTCACTGAACAAATCTCTGGAATTACCAGAAAAAGAAAATAAAGTATGTGATGAAGATGAAGACGTAATAGACTTTGATAAACTCTATGAATGTCCCTCGACGTCATCTGGATCTTGTCTTCAAGGCTTAGTGATAGACGAGTTGGAGGAGTACCTGAGAAAACCAAGAACTGCCAGCTCGGAAGACATTTTAGATTGGTGGAGGACGCATGAGACAGAATATCCGATTTTATCGAAAATGGCCCGTGATTTTCTCTCAATACCTGCAACTTCAGTACCTGCTGAGAGGTTATTTTCTAAAGCATCATTAGTAATTAGAAAACATAGAAATAGGTTAAGTGATGAGTCAGCCAGATGGTTACTTTGTATTAATTCTTGGTCAAAAAAATTGATATAAAGTATCATAACCTAATGATAAAGCTGTTGATTTGTGTTGTATTTTATTTTTTATTCAAATAAATGATAAATCGTAAAACTCTTTTATTAAATTTCTTATAAGTTGAGGGTTCAATCTCTTTCTAGACAGATAAGTATTGTTCTTTAAAATACAGTCAAGTTATTGTAATTAATTTGTTTTTTTACATGTTTTAGCAAATGTAAGCTTATAAATCATAAATGTTTATTAAGAAACAGTTACTTCCATGGAAAACGACATATAGGTCAGTTGATTTTTCGAATTTCTTATCAAATCTTCAGTTATTTATTAATCTGCTTGATCTTTACTATGGCTATGTTAATTCAAGCTCACAATGTTCCAATTCTAATACGTTTTTCTAAGATTTAAAGTAAACTTTAATAAATAGTAATAGACTAATAGGTAATTGCAAGACTTGCAAGACTCTTGCTGCAAGACCAAGACCAAGACCAAGACTGGGAGCGCAAGACCAAGACCAAGACCAAGACCAGGTGTATTGGCGCAAGACCAAGACCAAGACTGGCTAAGTCTCGTCTTGTTCTTGCATTTGGGCAACACTAGTGACGTCCGATCCGCCCAGAAAATGCCTACCGGGTCCTCCCTTTCAGTCGCCGACTGGCACGGTGGATCATTTCGGGATTCGTAGAACATGAGTCTTTATGCAGCCCTGATCATTGCAAAAAATATGTAAAACATTTTCACACTGTGACTCTCTGCCACTTATCCCAATTTATTAACAGGGTATTATATTTATTTTAAAAATCGCACATGGGAACGGCCCACTTACAAATACATAAATTCTCTATTTTATGGGAAACATTCTACCTATACGGGACAATGCGACCGACCGTCACTTAAGATGCGATATTTCGTCCAAATTCTGAGAAAGTAGGAAAAAATCCGATCACTAATTTCAAATAACAAAGCTTGGGCCACATCTGGCCACGATACGTTAAGTTCAGACAAACCAAATGGACTCTTAAAAGCAATTAAGAAATTACTAAAAACTGTTTGGGTCGATGTGACAAAAACGTCACAAATCTGTCCTACGGAAGTGTTGCGGGGACTCGCTGACTGAGCATGGGGATTTTATGACATGCGAAATGAAAGGATAGTTGATTTTAGACCGCTATAGGAGATAGACGTCCGTCTCTAGGCTAGTTAAGTTAGGATACTTGGTGAATACCAAGAGGCCATGTCCAAATGGGCTGTCGCAGACTGCGAGTATCTATAGTTATTAAGTTAAATATAGTTGGGTTAAAGCCCAGATTAGAATAATTTAGTACTTAATGTAGTGTGTGTGTGTGTGTGTGTGTGTGTGTGTTGGAGCGGCTGGGTAAGTCTTTTATTATAATAATTATCCTGGGCTGATAAAGTTATTAAAGTCCTTGTGACTAAATAGACAGAGTCGTGATATTACATGCTAGTAAGCAGGGATGGTTGGTTTAGAACGGCCATAGGAGACAGTCGTGATATTCCAGACGAGTAAACAGGGAAGAGTACCTACTTATGAGTGTCGAGACGCAGAAAAAGGCGGCGGGGAGCAGAGGCTGTGTCCGAGGTGAAACTGGAAAATACGAGCAGTATTTAGTAAGTGAGTGGCAAACCTAATTCTCTTCAAGGAGATATTTGGTAAGTGTCAACTTTATAACTTTAATCTTTAAATAAATTAAATAGCCAATAAACCTTTCTCAAGAATTGGGATATCAAAAGCAAAAACAATTTTTTAAATGTACTGGTAGTTTCAAGTTAATCAGTTTCTCTGTAGTGGTCATCTCGTGAGTTGTTGCTTGGCTTGTGAAGGCAGAGGTAGCAGCGATAGTTTGTCGATGTGAATCTTGTCACCATTTGTGCGAAATCGTAGATGTCTGACTTCTTGGCTATGTTGTCGCTGACAGCGAGGACAGCACGAACTGAATTGGCGTAAGAGGTAACGTATACAGATTAATAGAATCATATCTCAGTGACAGAAAACAGGTGGTAGAATTAAAAAGAGTCTCTTTAACTACCAGAACTGAAGAAACCGTTGTGTCTAAGGTTAGAAATATCCTCTCTGATGTCCCTCAGGGCAGTATTCTAGGCCCACCACTTTTTCTAATTTATATAATGACATGTCGACAGTTACAAGGCACCATATGACCTTATTTGCTGACGATAGTACTATATTGTTTACCGTAATGACAGATCTGATTTAAAACTTGACCTAAATGCACCCTAACTACAATTATAAAATGGCTTGATGAAAATGACTTAAAAATAAACTTAGAAAAAACAAAAATAATGGATTTTAAGCAGCGAGTTCAACCTGATGCCAATTTAAATATATATTACTCTCAAACCAGCATAGAAGAAATCGATGTAACCAAATTTCTGGGTCTCTATATTGATAGCAAAGTAAATTGGAAGTCGCATATTGAGCAAGTTTGCAAAAGACTTAGTCAGGGCTCTTATGCCCTTTATAGATTAAGGAACACTGTCAGTCAGTCTGCACTTCTAACTGCATATCATGGATATGTTGCTCCAATCATACGCTATGGCATCATATTCTGGGGCAACTCTGTAGAAAAAGAGCGTGCTTTTAGAGCCCAAAAACGGTGTATCAGATCGATGTGCAATATACACAAAGTAGATTCATGCAGGCCACATTTCACAAATTTAAAAATATTTACTCTCCCTTGTGTTTACATATATGAAACCGTAATGTTCATAAAATCAAATCCAAACTTGTTTGAATTTTGCACTAGGGCCAGACACAAAGACAAGCTGCGCATCGCAGCCAGTAAAACAAAGCTTTCGCACCAAAGCATTTTTTGTATGGGCCCACGTATCTTTAATAATCTTCCACCTTTTCTCAGAACTATGAGCGATATAAATACCTTCAAAAAAAAATTACACGAATTATTGATAAGTAAATGTTATTACTCTATAAGAGAATTTCTAGATGACAGTACATTGAAGCGAATCCATTGAATGAATAATTTGTAATTTGACATAAATATTTAACTATTTCATTAATTTAATTATAATGTATTCCATGACAATTAGATATTTTAACTGCATATTTACCGAACTTGTGTCATGAATTTTGTATGCCTTAATGGCGGGACATAGCAGACACCTGTATTTAGCACAACATCTTATGAACCTATGATCCACAATAAAATTGTTTGAATTTGAATTTGAATTTGAATGTGGCAGGTGGTTCGTCCACATGATACGCAGCGCCGACTCGGATAATTATGTTATCACCAGCGAGGTTCTTAATGCACCGCAGTAATTGTGATGGCTTCATATCCCCTAGTACGACCATTTCAGACAACAACCGCTGGACTTGTCTTTGTTCTGATTTTTCGAACATCTGTAGTAATCGATTCTACAATGTTTCGTATTTGCCAGTTTCTGGTGGTCGGAGGAAGGATAATGTCGGCTATCTCCTCGATATCTCGACGTTGCAGCTGGCCTATGACAAGCTCGAACATTGCCTTGTCACCCTTCTTTTGTGAGGACACGATGGCTTCAAACTGCGTGAACCATAACCGCAGTCTGTCGCGCCAGATCGGTGGAACGCTAAGAGTACACCGAGGAAACTTCATGCTCGTCTTTCTTCAAATCCGCGTTGGACGTAGTCATTGTAGGTTTGGATGATCACATCGGGGTCACCACTGTAGAGCCAGGAGTCCTTAACTGTGCTTGGAGTGAAAGACTTGAGATGCGAATGATCTTGTATTGCAAAACTTAACCTATCGATCTATATAAATAAAAATAAAAGTCCTGACTGACTGACTGATCTACTGACGGATTGACTGACTCATCAACGCCCAGCCCAAACTCTTGGACCTAGAAAGCTGAAATTTTGCACAGAGTTTCCCTTTATAATTAAGACAAGGAAGAAGATTTTTTTTTAAATTCAACTCCTAAAGGAGTGAAATAGGGGATGAAAGTTTGTATGGTAAATCGTCATTTTTGTAGTTTAAACCATGAAAAGTGGTATTTAGCATTCCTGGTTAAAAATTAAAAACCACTATTTCAGCGTTTCTGGAAAATCATCGCCTAAGGGGAGAAAATAGGGGACGAAAGTTCGTAAGGAAGAAATTGGTACTAAGCTTTTTGTTTAGACATTACGAATGAAATCTTTTGGCGTTTTTGGAAAATCATCCCCTAGGGGGTTAAAAATCCTTAATAACTTATCATCGGTCAGCCCGATTTTCGCCATCGCCAAAGAACTTTAGTAATTCAGAGTACAGTAACTTTACTAAGTTCCGTACCTGTAATTATGTAGGTAAATATTTTTTTCGAAATTCCAACGGGATATGGATTAAAGAGGATTTATATTTTCGCTTTAAAGTTGCCTTGCCTTAAAGTTGGCATGCAAGTAGGTAATTGCGTTATATATTGCGTTACTGTTAGGTTTTAGGATTTTTCGGACGAAGTTTTTTTACGTGGCTTGAGGTAGGAGTATACTGGTAGAAATCGTCATAAACGAAAAAGCGTTCATACTCGTATGATGATGATGGCGGGTGCAAATATTTTCAAATTTTTCGTCATGGGTGTCGTTTTCATAGTTTTCGGGGGTGCTAAAACCGGTAGTGTGGTCAAAATGAAAATTCAAGATGGCGGCTGTAAATATTTTCAAATTATTCGTCATGGGTGTCGTTTTCATAGTTTTCGGGGGTGCTAAAACCGGTAGTGTGGTCAAAATGAAAATTCAAGATGGCGGCTGTAAATATTTTCAAATTATTCGTCATGGGTGTCGTTTTCATAGTTTTCGAGGGTGCTAAAACCGATAGTGAGGTCAAAATGAAAATCCAAGATGGCGGCTGCTAAAATTTTCAAATTATTCGTCATGGGTGTCGTTTTGATAGTTTTCGGGGTGCTAAAGCCGATAGTGAGGTCAAAATGAAAATCCTAGATGGCAGCTGCGAAAATATTCTAACTTTTCGTCTTTGCTGTCGTTTTCATAGTTTTCGAGGGTGCTAAAGCCGACAGTGAGGTCAAAATGTAAATCCAAGATGGCGGCTGTGAATATTTTCAAATTTTTTGTCATGTGTGTCGTTATCATAGTTTTCGAGGCTGCTAAAGCCCATAGTGAGGTCAAAATGAAAATCCAAGATGGTAGCTGCGAAAATTTTCAAATTACTCGTCATGGGTGTCGTTTTCAGTTTTCGAGGGTGCTAAAGCCGATAGTGAGGTCAAAATGAAAATTCAAGATAGCGGCTGCGAAAATTTTCTCATTTTTCGTCATGGGTGTCGTTTTCATAGTTTTCGAGGGTGCTGAAGCCGATAGTGAGGTCAACATGTAAATCCAAAATGGCGGCTGTGAAAATTTTGCTTTTGTTTTAAATCATATGTGATAAGAAACTTCGTTCCTGACGTGCCCCGACCGCACGAGTTTTTTATCGTCCAGCAATCATATATCAATCCGCGCGCCGCTCCTCGGATACTATACGGGGTGTAAGGGACAGCCCTCCGCAGACTGATGGGGTGAATTCAATATGTCATACTAAGATGACCAGTACATGAAATTATTTCAGGAACGTTATGGGAATACAATAAACCTGATTTGTTTTATTACCTCACACGCAATGTATCGCTGCCGTGGCAAAACGCGCGTGGCGAACGGCAGCGCAGCGAGCCTTCGGCCGCCGAGTATTTCAACATCCATTGCTGTTTTTATTATTTTAGCTGTTTTATTTACATAAATGGAGTGCGACGTACAGATAATGTAATTAATTACATTGTAATAAAGGTTTAGTAACTGAATTAAAGGTTTAGTAACTGAACAAGATTGCATACATGTGTAATGATGGGGACCAAAACGTTGCAGGTAGCTTTAATTACGTCAATGGGGATGCCATCCCAACCAGTAGCGGAATCGGGCTTGAGGCTCATTATAATGCCTTCCACATCCATTTCTGTAGTTTCTAGAAGAACCATAGATCGACCCGACTTGGACACTGTTTCACTAGGTGCGGAGGATATTGGTCTTATTTTGGATGCGAAATTTTTACCAATACTAGAAAAATATTCAATAACTAGATTTAGTGAGGCCCGTGGAGATACGGAAAGATTTAACAATTCGACGGGGAGAGGACTGCATGAATTAAAATCGGCCACTTTTTTAACCACATCCCAACTTGCCTTCATATTATTTTTCGCTTTGGAGAATTCTTCTTTTTCATACGCGCGTTTTAGTTTTCTTAACAAAGAGTTGCAGTAGTTGCGATAACGTGTATATTGTAATTCGCAAAATTTCATTATCGCTACATGTTTTTAATTTTCCGTGCATGCGGTCGCGGTGTCGGATACACCGTAGTAAACCAGGTGAAATCCAAGGCTTAAGAGTTCTATTTTTCCTAGGGACTTTAAGTTCGTATGTATTTTCCTTTATGATAGTAGAGATACCACATACCAACTCCCCAGCGGCTATGTTTGCATCTTACATCTGTAGGATAGGAGTCCAGTCATTTCATAGCCTCTATAACTGAATTCTGATTTATTTTATATTTGGTACGAGGCAAGTTACTATACTTATTGTTGGTTCGCAGAAATAGTAGAAGAGGTTCATGGTCGGTAATAGACGATTCAATGACAAATGCCGTAAGCGGAAAGGTTAGTTTTTAAGAAGATATGATCCAAACAACTAGAAAGACGCGTGGGATACAGATGTGCGGCGAGAAGTCAGTGCGCAGCAGCACAGGATAGATACTCGTCGGAGTTAGTATCATTGTTACTGTCACTGATGTCGATATTAATATCACCGATCAGGACAACAAACTGTGTGGGAAGCGTGAGCACTTGGTCTAGACTATTGATGAAATTGTTTATGTTTCTATAAGCGAGAGAACGATATGCAGCAACTATTGAGACGGTCTCCAGACTACAGATAAGATAGTTGGCATCAGAAAAAACGGGTTCTTTTACTTCATGCTTTATAAAAGGTAAATAGTGCATCCGTCGTTTTGATTGTAAGTGTTTTTAGTATAATAGGAGGTATAACCGTCTAGAGTAGGTAAGTGAGATATTTTGCTCAATCAACATTCAGATAGGACAAAGACATCACAATTAAAGCCTAGGAGTTTCATTAACACGGCTATTTCGTCAAAGTTTTTTTGAATGCTCCGAATATTAAGATGAAGTATTTTCAGTCCCTTTTTTGGATCTGTGATATACCGCGCGCACATTTCGGGTATACATTTGTACGACTTGGCAACACTGAGTGAGGCTAATTCGTGATCTACACTATTATTTTAGTTAGCCATTAGTTATATAAAGCATCAAAATGCAACCCAAAATGCGGCACACAAAAAGAAGCGACAATGAAAAATTGAACGTCAGGCAACTAAATAAGTATGATATTAGAGCTATACAAATATGGCAAAAACACAGGCGTGGCCAGGACCGACAATCAATACGAACTAAAAGTGTATATACTACATGGCGCTCCTGTGCAAAGAAAAGAAAAATCTTACGTGTGTAGTTGTGAAATGATTATTCTTATGATTATAAAGAGTCATTGTTGCACTTCCAATTCACGCAGTGTCTGCTCTGATTTTATGAGAATCTGTTTATCGCCTTCAGTTTTCCGTAGAAATACATTCTCGTTATTGGTCCAGCAAAACTTATATTGTTTCAGCTTAGTAAATTGCCTTGCGTCAAAGAACAGCTTCCTAGAGCTCGGGGGGAGATACTCCGCGACATATATTGGGTTTCGGATCCCATCGATACCTATGTTATGGGTACTCAAACGATCTTCCTTATTAAGTTTCTTATTGAAATCACGAACTGCAGAGAGCATCTGAGTTTTTGTCTGGACACTGGTAAATTCAGTTACGATCGGCCTAGTTGAACCCTTTTTTCCAGGGAGCCTGTATATGTCCCGTATTTGCATGGTGTCAATAGGTACGCTTACTGCTGCTCCAACTTTAGCAACGATGGCGGCCAGTTCCGTCATAGATTCTTTTTCTTTCAACGACGGCACATTACGAATCTCGACAGTGGATGAACGCGTTGACAGCTGAAGATCTTGTAGTTTAATTTCTAACATTTGGATACTGTGTCTATAAGCTTGTTTTTCACTTTGTAAGGTCTCAATTTGTTTCATCATGTCGTCGTATTGTGAGCTGATAAAACCGACAGTCTTCTCAATCTCCATATTTGTTTTCTGGATAGCGCTATTTTGAGATTTTAATTCTGCTATTTCGGATACAAGCTTCGTCATAGATAGGCTCTGGTCATCCTGAAATTTATTGAGATGAGCTTCCTGATCGTTTTTCCACTTCGTAAGCATTTGGAGAATCTCGTGTTTGAAGTCCAGCAGCTCGTTGGTAGGTGATAACTCCCCTCGAGGACGTTTGTGGCGTGTAGAAGTATTTACATTTCCAAATGGGCTGCTGGAAAGTGATTGCGGTATGTCCGAGTCCGAGGATACTTGCATTAACTTGTTGTTATCCGCGGGAGTCGCCGGTGGGGACCTCTGCAAGCGGGGCATCACGCAGCGCGGACCGATGCCAAACGTATATTTTACTTGGTAATAAGGTAATAAGTCTTCGTGAGTAAAGGAGCTGCTTGTACGTCACGAGATCACGGTCAGTGCGGTCACTAGCGCGTGAGCGGGACAGCAATTATGACCACTATCTCTGTCCAGCACGGGGGCGTAGTCAGCTAGGCAAGCACGGCGCGGCACGGTACGGAAGTAAAAATTAATAAAAATAAATAACTAATTTGTCGGTAAACGTTACTTGTGACCCTACTAAAATACGCAATCGGTTTCAGGACACCATCAGTTTGGTATTGCAAGAGTATACCGCCTAGTCCTAGCTTACTGGCGTCGGTATGGAGCTCAGTACGTGCATTTCTGTCGTAAATGCCTAAAACCGGTCTTTCAATGAGACGTTCTTTTAGAGTCTGAAAAGCAGTTTCTTGGGCGGAATCCCAAGTCCATTCTACATCCTTTTTTGTTAACTATGTGAGGGGTCTAGCTATTTCGGCAAATCCGCCAATAAATTTCCTAAAATACGATGTCAAACCAATAAATTGTCGGATTTCATGCACATTACGGGGTTTTTTGTATTCAGCTACGCAGCGAATTTTAGCTTGTCCTGGTTGTATTGTACCTGCGGTAATCTCATGTCCCAAATAATTTACGCTTTTCTTCAAAAACGAACATTTACTTAAATTCAGTTTTAAATTAGGTTCTGACAAAAATTCCAGGACATCGCCCAATAATCTGAGTCCATCATCGACCAAGATTGTCGGGAGCATTACGCCATCTAAATATGAAGCTACGTCATTGCCCAGTCTACCCAGAACTATTTTGATAAGACGTGAGAACACCGCCGGCGCATTGGCCAGACCAAATGGCAATTTCAAAAACTCGTATTGCCCTGAAGGTGTTACAAACGCGGTTTTATGAACCGAGTCTTCGGCTATTCTAACTTGGTAATAGCCTTGTGCAAGGTCTAAAGTAGTGAATAAAGATTTTCCAGATAAACGAGTTACCTGGTCGTCTATATGAGGCAACGGATAACGGTATTTGATAGTGCGTGCGTTGAGTGCTCTGTAATCTATGCATAATCTATAATCACCGCCTTTTTTCTTTACAAGGACTACTGGACTTGCATAGTCAGACATAGATTGCCTTACAACACCTGCATCAATAAGATCCTGAACTTTTTCGTTAACAATCTCATTTTCCTTATAAGAAAGTCGATAAGGTTTGCAGTAAACAGGTTGTTCGGTTGTTGTCTGAATATGCATCTCCAGCTCGTCGGTACATCCTAAATCTTTGGTATTTTCCGCAAACAAGTGTCTGAATTTATTGTAGTAGCAATCGATTGCTATCATTGGTTTCTAAATCACCTACATCTAAATCAGATAACTGTACCTAATTCTCTGCCAGTAGATTGCTCAATTGTCATTACATTCGTATACGTACTACTATTTATATCACCGACTAGTTCCGCGCGCGCTACGAGTCTATTTGGTTGCCACTCTATAATATCATCCCCGATGTTAACTACTTTAAAAAAAACAATCCCTCGTCCTTACAAGTCCTCCTATAATGACATAAGACATACTTCCTAGCTCAAAATAAACAGAACGCACAAGAAAAGTATGGTTAGGATTAACATCGACATAAACTTGTACAGTCACCTGCAAAATTGCATGGATGCCTTAGTGTCTATTTTCCAGTGAACGTTTGAGTTCAAGTTTTCGAAAATCAAACTAGATGGCGTTGGTTTCTTCACAACAATGACTTATGAAAGGTATTAAGAAAGGAGTTAGGAACAAACGTATTGAGTAGAATTAAGTAAGTAGTTACACAACGAATACATTTATCTAATAATCTATTTAAGCTTTAATGCAGCATTACCTTTACTAGCATACGTAGCTTAAATGATAAACATAACAAAAGAAACCGATAGTAATATATTCATTAAGCTAACGAGTGGATATTAAATGGTAGTTACTTAGCAACAGGAATAAAAAGCAAAGTCATCGCAGATAAACAGGCTCGCTAAACAAAAGGCACTATTAAAAATATATAGAGGTTTATTTCTTACAGTTTATTATCCTTAATAGACAGTTTATTAAATATTGTATAATATTATGTATCACTTCTTATTGAGGCCATAACTTAAGTACCTATTCGTTTCCAAAATCGGAAAGAGGATTGAAGCTTATGTAACCTCAATAAAAACAAACAGGAGACCAGATTATTTTATCACAAAGGTCAAACGTATTAAATGGATTAAATAGGTAGGGTACTAACTAGAAAAATTGCACAAAACATGTCAAATGGTTAGTATGTACCTAACATAAAAAAAAAAACTAAAAATTATGTTGTGTTTGAACTTGAAGTGTTCATATTTTTTTAAAGTTATTAATAACACGTAAGTTACCACGTAGACCTGGTTATACACACATAACCAGGTCTCCAGTTAATATAAATAATAAGTACTAAGTAAAATAATATTAATTAAGTATAAATAATCATTAATTAATAGCTCGTGTAACCACCATTCTGGCCGATAACAGATTGCATGCGGGAACGCATGGAATGAACTAAATTTTTACATAAATCTGAACCACGAATACTCTCCTATATTTGTAAACAATGAGCCTCTAACGCATCTGGAGTACGCTCATTTTGATTATTCCACCGT
This sequence comes from Fissipunctia ypsillon, assembly GCA_947568875.1. Taxonomy (NCBI): domain Eukaryota; kingdom Metazoa; phylum Arthropoda; class Insecta; order Lepidoptera; family Noctuidae; genus Fissipunctia; species Fissipunctia ypsillon. The sequence continues at coordinate 31,537,346 of OX387643.1, forward strand.
TGAACGATAACACCCCATAAATTTTCAATGGGATTTAAATCCGGTGATCTAGCAGGCCAAGGAATAACGCAAATGTCATTATGCTGACGAAACCACGCCTGCACACTGTGCGAACGGTGTATCGGACAATTATCCTGCACAAATTTTATCTGTGGTAATTCTTCTCTTGGATACACATTTCGAACGGTAGGCAACATGGTCTCCTCCAGCACTTCTATATAATTTGCCTGACTAGTTCTCCCGGATCGGCTGCACTCATCCATCCCCACATGTTCACTGTTATATGACCAGATTGCATATCGGGCACTACGTGACCACTTGTGTATCGCGTATTATTTCGACGCCACAAAGATAAGCGTCCGTGTTCACTGGACTTAAAAGTTTTTTCATCTGTAAATATGATATTACTCCAATCGAAGTTTATGTGATCCAAAGCGAACTGTAATAACATAACATAACATCACGCCTTGTTTCCCCCAAGGGTTTGGGCAGAGGTGTACCTATAGTACACCCACATTTCGCCAGTTATGTTTAAGTCCCATGTAATAGGGGGCGAGCCTATTGCCATCTACCGGGCACAAATCCAGACTCCGGGCTGCTACTGAGAAATCTTGCCCTTTTATAGTTTTCCGTGAGCAAAGGTTTCACAGCATGCCTCCGATAATGCAACCCTTCACTATGAAGAGCACGACGGACAGTGTCAACACTTGTGTCAAATAAACCAGCATAGTGATTCGTCGGCAGAAATCCATTTTCTTCATACTCCCTTATCATGGTTTGACGCTGCAATATGTTTATAAGTCGTGGTCTACCAGTTCTTTGATGGTGTTGCAAAGAACCCTCTTCTTCAAATCGTCGTACTCATAGAACAACGGTTTTTCTCTGCAACAATAAAACAGAAATATATAATACCCAATAATGATTATTATGTAGTATAGTAATTTAAAAATAAAGGAGTTTTTTATATAAAAGTGTAAAAATAAAACTACTTACGTTTACATCGGTTTCTCTGGCTATTTCTGACAAGTTTTTGCCTTGATTATGCAAAGAAATTATTTGAGCTCTTGTAACGAAATCAATATTACGCGTACTCATTTTGGTAAAATAAGTAATTCACCTGATTCGCCTGATTAAAAATATAAACTGAACAAAAGGCACTCGAACGAGGTAATCGAAATGAACTTAGCGAATGATCAATTGAGCTTAGTCATAACTCTTCGATCTAAGTATTATTTATACTACCTACCAATTATTTATAAATCCATATTCAACCTACCCTCTCAAGTTTGAAAACTGAAACATAGAAAATCAGATACTTTTGATATTCAATTTCATAGTTAATTATTTGAATATTTGAAGAGACAAAAAGAAACTACAAACATATTTTATCATTGCAAGCAACGCCATCTAGTAACAGCATGATTAAATTTTGTTAGTCGATAACTGGTTGTACGCTAGATGGCGTCATTTCTCGCTTCACACGATTTTATTTCTGTACTGTCCATGGGTTTTTGCCTCCTACTGTACAAAAGCGGTACTTAGTTGTGATATTACACTATGATATTTTAAATAGACAGGGAATTTTGAGATGAAATCTGTTTCATTCAACTGCATATGACATAGTTCATTATTTAAATCAAAATTACACAAAAACTTAACAGAGTTCTCTGAAGTAAGTAAGCTTATGTTCCTCTGGTTTATCATTAATAGGCCGATTATTAGATCTATATCAGCTAGATCATTACTAGCTAGTTCAACAGAACCACTCAATATTATATTATCTATTTTAACATCAACATGAGTTGTTCCCAATGAGTTTGAGTATTCACCAGCAAAGCCTTTGGCTCCACTGTACATTATAACCCAAGCATGAGAAGCGTTAAACTTTTTTTCCGTATAGATCTCTTCATGTAAAACACTTTTGCAAAATGACACGGCCAGCAAATGTATAGTTTTCGAAAAAATAAATAGTTAAGTTTCAGAAACTTACACATATTTCCGAAACAAACTATATTTTTTGTGACATTTTACCACAGACAATGAATGAATTTCACTCCTTGGTTGTTCCATTTTACGTTCAGACAAAGTGACAGCGGATTTTTAATGATTTTTAGTATAAATATTGTAACTTTTTAACTTTAATTCATTTTTAAATAGCTGTTACCGTAATAAACTCAATTATAAAGCTTCATTAAAAAAAAAAAAAATTGTATTCTTATAAGATTTTTGGTAACGAAACGTAATCGAATGTAAAAGGCGCGAACATTTCACATTTTTCACTAATCGTACGCACTTACAGTCGAGAGGGTTTATCGTACTCCTGTTTGAAACTACAATTAATTGACACCATGGCGTCCCCGAAGTCCCCGTCTTCGTGTTCCGCTGCATCATCTCCCTATCCCGAAGTGCAAATGTTGAACTCTCATGAGCCGCTTGTGCACACTTCATCGGAGCTCCTGGCTTCGTGCGTCGCTTCGTGTGCCGCCGCTGCTGCTTCATCGGTGTTTAGTGTCGTGCAAGTGATAGACTCAAGTGAGCCGCTTGTGCGCGCTGCGCCTGGGAATGAGGCTACCTGCGTCATACTTAGGATGCAAGCGCGAGCGAAGCGAGCTCGGGACTTGGGGCACCCCTACTCGGACAGGTTAGGTTAGAAGGGGATGGCGGGGTCTTTATGACCCCGCCATCCCCTTCGTGGTTATTTTTTTTAAACCACCCAGAAATAGGAGCCCCGCAAAGCGGGGCTCCGTCGACCACGTCTTACTTCGAGACAACTGTCATTGACCTTGAAAATGCCTTTGACTTCAGAGCTTGTCACAAGGTAATATTCTAAAATTTGGAAGTTTTTTTTTTCTCGGCTCCTATGAATTTGCTGGTTATAGGAATGTCAAAAATACACTAAAAAGAATATATTCTACCAAGAAAAAAATAGCTACTATAAAAAATCGGTGGGTTATAAATGTACAGTGCTTCCGCAAACCAGCAGCTGGCGGCAGTGTGGCCCGGACGTTGACACACCTCGCAGCGTGGAGTCCTGCAGTCCTTTGCCTCGTGTCCTGGTCTTCTACAGGCGTAGCATATCTTCAGCAAGTTCGTTTTCTTTAAAATTTGGAGCAATGTTGCCCCGGCCGCTTGGAGTTACTTGCTTCCACTTGCTTGTAGTTTTCTACACATGATAAATATCCATAGTACAGCTGCGTTGGGGTTTCACACTGATAGGCTTTAGCGTTGGCTCTTATTTCCACTGGTAAACCTTTGATAATGCATGAAATCGCAGATTCACCGATAATATTGCATTTCTTGAGTAGGGATGCTTTGTCGTGAAAATATTTTGTCATTGTTTTAGAGTCCGTTTTTTTTCGAGCGAGCATAGTCTCTAATAATGCAACATAATCAGTAGAACGTGGGAAGGCGGTCTCTAATTCGTCTCTCCATTCCTTCCAAGTGAGATTATAATTTTCTAAGTCGTTATACCAATCACGTGCGGATCCACGAAGACGAATTTGCATGACTGCCGATTCTTGTTGTCCCAACCGTATAAATCGCCAAATTAGTCAATCTTGTGCAACCACGCATTGAAGTTGCATGATCTTTCATCCAGCCGGAACTTTGGGACAACTTCAGCATCGGTTTGGGTAACGCGGTGCCTTTTGCGTCGATGGTACCTATCTTCTATCGGTAGAATCGCCATCAGAAGAAAAAAATCTGTGTTTTCATCACTTTCCGACGAGTCTGTTTGATAGTGTCTCCTTTTCTTGGCGCCAATTCCATCAAATGCCCATAACTCACTTCCGACTATGAAACGGTGGGCACAGTCAGGAATCAGGATGGTCACACCAAACGATCTATTTGCACTATAATACGTTTATTACTCTTTTTTAAATCGGACAGGGTTTTACCTACGGCGTTTGCACTTGGTGATGGTTACAAAACGACTCTTTCGAACTGTTTTTTTTTTCCTAACTATGGCATCTCGTAGTTGGCCAAGAGTGGCCGTGACTACTTAACCGGTCAATCCTGTGGCTGCCTTAAGCGAACTCAAAGCCTCCAGCCAGGGGCACCTAACACATCGGTATTTATTGATTTCCCTATAACTTAATATTTTGATTGTATCACTAACTATAATGAAGAAAATTAAATAACAATTATTAACAAAGAAATAAATGAGATAAAGTATCTGAAACAATAATCTTAAGCAATCATTAATACTTAATACTTGGCGCGCCGGAAGCTGACAACCTGAAGGCGCCATAATGGATATTCAACAATTTTGATTATTTTAAACACCAAGAATAAATCAAACACATAACTAAACAATTTCATAACAATTACCTATTAAATACTAAAATATTGACGTTAAAATGATTATTTAAATTACCATGTCGAGCTGGTATATGCAGGACTGGAAGTCGATAACATTACATTTGCAGTTGGAATGTATGAGAGAACATGTTTTTCAACTACAATGTTGTTTGTTCTTGGGATAAACTCATCCCAACTACGGAACCCTTCATTGTGCGTGGTCCGACACGCAAATGGCCGGTTTTTAAGAACTATTTCGAAGTGTTTTACGAGTGGTGACCGTCCATCCTGACGTTAACGTTCATTACATTGCCTACTCAGCCCGAGTCGCTGTCTCTCAATTGGGGTTATTTAAATACCGATATTGATGATAAGATTATCCCAGCTGGTGATATGGCTAGATTTTCAGAATTAAATAAGTTAAAAAGTTCCGACTCTCAGGCGTGGAAAGACATTAGGTACAAACAGGTTTTACAGGGCTACTTGGCAACCCCAGGATTTACAAGCCGTCATATCAATGATGAATTATGTAATTTTAATAAAAGCAAAAACTATCTGGCTTCAACCGAGTTGATTTTAGCTGGCTTATCCAATAAGGTTTTGGAACACAGGCAAATATTCAGAATAGAAAACATTTGAAGTGCACGTAGCATAAATATTGATCAGTCTAACCCCGCGTCCTAATAGAAAGCGACTACGCGACTATCGCAAGTTCGCGCGAAGCTATGTTGTGTTTCCGAACGTATACAACCCCGATCTCTTCAAAGTGAGAGTTAACAGACTTCTTCTGGGTAAGCTCGCTCCATCGTTGACTTTGTCTCTGTCATCTCTGACCTAGACTAGAGTCAAGAGCAAACCTATCTCAAGTAAAAAAAAAAAAGCTAAAGGTATGGGGTTCTTCAATAAACATTTCCAACCAGAATGCACGTTTATTTATTCATTTCCAGAAAAAAAAAAACAATCACAAATTGTAAAAGATGTTACAAAGTTCCAAATAATGTCTTTGGCGACTGGTACAAACATTCGAAGGGATAATAAAAAACAACGGGTTATAAAGTTGCCAAAAATTTGTTTCGAATTTTTGTGCGAAATTAAAGGTTTACAAAAATATTTAATGGTCAGTATACAGTATGCATTATCGAAAGTGCGGTTACTGTGGGGCCGTCAGGCGGCGAGTGCTTAGGAGATACTACGAAGCCGAGTGCGGGCACTGGTTGTCTCCCAGATATGCTTATACAATCAAGGATTACAAATAACAAACAGTTGTTCATTAAACTCAGTTTAATCTACTTGTTTACTTATTTATATAATGACTACACTTTTTAAATTGTAAAATTATACCTTCATAAATGTAATTAAAAGAATATTCTGAACTATTTTCTATACGTACATGAAATCATTGATCGAAACAATTTTTGATTCCTAATCAATTAATTATGAATGACACCATCCACGTCTCATAACATTTAAGAGCTAAATAAGGAAATCATTTAACGTAAAATTAAATAACAAAAATATATTTACAATTTAGCAATAAATAATTACGAAATAATAATAGTAAATAATGGAATCTAATAAAGACGAACATGCTTTTTTATAATTATTATTTTATGTAATAATCGTTCTGAACGTATACTGGAATGGAACATAGTAGACAATAATATTTTTAATGAAATCTGTTGAAACACGTCATTGAGAATTACACATACAATGTATTATAATTATTACTATTTCTTATTCATTGAGATCTAACATTGAATAGACGCAAAACAGATGTGTTGAGTAAGCATTATATTTGCTTCACACTGCGAATATACGAAGAATGAACAACGAAATGACTGTCCTATGTGACAAGCTTGCTAGACATCCATATTGATTGAAACTTCAGAAAAATACCAATAGACAACAAGATTTTAAAAACTCCCGTACCGCTCCGACATGGTGAGAAGGTCTCTGATACTAGCAAAAAACACGGCTATTACTATGATTAATCGTATAATTGAATTCAGGAAACTATTACGAATAACTCAAATGCCCTTATTTTTAGGAGCTCTTAAACAAAATAAAAGAAATTACAATTTTTACGTTTTTAGAAAAAGTAATTAAACCACTTGAACAGATCAAAATCGTCAGCGAGAACATTTAGCGCCAAAATATAGTCAACGATCAAAAGAACTGAATATCTAACGTTAACACTTTAAATGCAATACATTTTACTTGCAATAATCGCTAATACTAAGTATATTATCGTAATACATAATTTAACATACACACTAGCATTAGAAATCATTTGATTCACAATAATCACAACAATATAATTGTGTTACGGAAAAATTACTAACGTATCGCCTGTCCTTTAATAATTCCTAATAACAAGTCTACATTCCAACTATTCGGACATGTGCCGTATTTTGATTCCACACGACTTCTCGCCCTACATTACTGTCTTGCTGTAGCAGTAGGCATACGAAGCAATCCTTAACCTAGGCTCGGTTCATTACGGTGCCTTTGCTAATATAATCTCTGTTTTGAGCGTTTAAACAATCATTTCTGCAGTAAGTTGGCATCGACGTATGCTTACTGCTACATTACTTAGTCTGCGGCTATCAGAAAATCTTTAGATTCCTTACCAAATATGGCAAATCAGAATGCTACACATTAAAATTTTCGAAGGCCTAGTATAACACAATAAATATGGCCGCTTGCAGACCATTAGAACATAGGTCAAAAGAAGATTTAAATTTTTACAGAAATAATAAAAAATAAGTTAATTTACAAGGGGTCAATATTAATTAACTGCAATCAAATAACAGTTTATTCATACCCATATTCAAATAAGTTTCGTCAAGAGTCATCACGCGGTGAACGCGAGAAGCTCGATATGTGCACTAAGAGTTGCAGTCTACGTAGATCGAGTAGGTGGCGCTATTGTGCAACGTTGTCGTTCAGACTAGTAACGCCCGGTATCACCGGTAGATTGTGCAACGTGTACTTCACAAACAAAATAAGTTTGTAAACTATGTTTAAAACTGTATAGCGAATCGTAATTTGTCAAAAATATAATGTTAACTTACAAAACTATAATACACCAGGCCTAACGAAACCTATTCTACACACTCCGTGAGGTAGTTTCGTAGAATCAAAACACTTGCACTTGCCCGCAACCGACGGCTTCGCGCGTCGGCGGTACGGACTACACGACCGCTGGCAGCAATCATATGGTATCATGTCAAATTAGAGTCAGTTACGTGTGAGGATAAGGGACAAAGGTAAAACAATCTAAGTTCAGACTTATATCAGTCTAGTTGCGACTTTAGATCGTCATATCAAGTCGCAACAACTTACAAATAATTCGCGTTTTGCAGTCTTTAGATCTTCCATTCCGTTATTAGATAAACACGAAGGGAGATAAACGAAAAGTCGAAGTTGGGTTCACTGACTCGATCGTGTTGGTTTAGCGATGGTACCGGGCGGAGGCGGTGATCACCTTGGGGCGTGCTCCGGTGGGCTTGCGGTAGCACGAGGTCGGCGGCGCGTCTCTCGCCGGCCGCCTGGCTCTCGCGGCCTACATGTTGTAGGCTATGTAGATGGCGTCAATCTGGTCGGACAGGAAGCCGTCCCGCAGGTGCATGCGCTGCTTCTCTCCGCGCGAGTTGATGGGCACGACGCCGGGGTCCACCACCACCACCACGCCCACGATGAGGTGGTGCTCCTCCAGCACGGTGTTAGTCACCAGCGGCACGAGGTTCAGCGCCTCGCTGTCGTTGCCGTCCAGTTCCACCACCACCACCAGAAGGTTGGTCCACGTGAACACGGCGCTGGAAACAAGCGATACATTATGTTAGTATAGGACAAATAACAATCCTACTATATATAATAATATAAATGTGAAAGTTTGTGAAGATGTTTGGTTGTTTGTTGGCCAATCACGCAAAAGTGGCTGAACGGAATTGGATGGAACTTGAAAATCAAGATTATCTGATATCACTCTTGTGGAATGCAAAAATATCAATGAGTCGTTAAGTAAATAAACAAAAATTTTACCATTCAGCGATCTTCTTGTGGCACCTCATCACGGAGTTCTCAATGTCGATGGGGTGGTAGCGCATGCCGCGTAGCATGATGGTCTCGTCGAGCGCGCCAACCACGAACACGGCGTCGTGCGTGTCGTGCGTGTCCGCGCTCAGGTTGAGGCTGCCGCACGCCGACGCCAGCGACTCTGTGTCGCTGTCGCGCGAGATCATCGACGTGTCATCTGACACGTGGCTCGTCGTACTAATCTCAGTTCGCCGCAAGAAGCCCAAGTATCCAGTACGAGCGTATACTTCCCCAGTATTTCCAGTCACCAGCTGAGCGCTGAAGTGATCAGCGTAGTCACTCTCATCACCATATATGGTAAAGTATCCGCTTGCATTGTGGGGTGACTGCACCCATATCTCACCCAAATGGGAGTCGCCGCATTGTCCCTTAGTTTCGGGATTAGCTGTTATCACTTTCACTCCGGGCAGCAATTTGCCGGACTCCATGAGGCAGAGTGAGTGGGGACTGCCTCGCTCCACGAGGGAAACGCGGTCGTTCCTTAGGGCGCGCAGGTCCACGTAAACGGTGGACGGCTCCGGACTGGATGCGCCCTGCAGGCAGATAGCAATGTTCACGCGACAGCCAAACGACGTGGACACGGCGCGCGGACTAAGCCCGAGCGCCGAGAACAATTTGGAGAATGAGTTGGTCAAGTTGATACGCGGACGCTCTTCGGCGACGACCACGCACGTTCTTACGCATGCCAGGCTAATGCCCTTAGCTTTGAGCTGATTGACTGAGCTGCCCAGCCCTTTGGTGCATAGCTCCATGACTCCGTACGAGCAGAATGTGTCTCGCACTTTGTATTGGGAGACAGCACTCAGCCACAAGCCTGGGTTGATCTCGACCTCGGAAGGTGGAATAAGGATGGAGTGATGTCCCGAATAGATGCTGCTGAGGCACCAGAGCGCAAAGCCGAGGCCGCAGTAAGGGTCGAGGCAGAGCGCGATGTGGCGCGAGGGGTATAGCTCGCACGCGATCTTCATGGAACGGCACAGTGACGTGACGGCCGCGTGCGACATCTTGATGCCGGCCAGCATGCCGGTCGTGGACACGCTGAAGTCCAGGTACGCGAGCATCTCGGCAGTGGGCGCGCGATACAGGATGGGCAGCTTCTTCTTGGGCATGTCATCGGTATCGAGCGTCTGCGGCCACGCCTTGCTGTCGAGGACGTTGCTGGCTTCCTTGGAGCGCAACAGCTTTATCACAGATTGGTTGGAGAGCACCAGCGTGGCCTTGCTGACGTCGACGATCATGCGCACGGTGGGGAGCGTGGTGTGCAGATTCTGCGGGTGCGGCGGACGGATGGTAACGGGGACCGCGCCGACGTACAGACATCCGTAGAAAGCGCAAATGAGATCAAGCCCCGGCGGGAATATGAGAGCAACATGATCGCCCGTGTTGACGCGACCCTTCTCCAGCAGTAGGTTGCCGATCCTCTCGGCCTTCTTGTGCAGTTCAGCGCAGGTCAGGACCTTGGACACAGCGCCCTTCGAGTTGAGCAACGTGAATATCACGTGGTCTGAGGTACTCATTGCGCGCCAGCGCAATATTTGAGATATGAACTGGTACTGAAATGTGAGAGAAAGTACGATTTAACAATCAATGTTATCAGTGTAAATCATAATAAAATGCAAAGAAAACAAGAATATGCATTATGTACCTTCCTTGCGGCATCCGAATCGTCGGTGTATCCCATGTCACGGCCTTGAGCGGACGCGAGCCGGTTGCCCTGCACTAAGTTGCCCACTATCACAGAAGCAGGACCCACGTCTAAACATATCACAACACAGTTAATTAAATATAAGCTCAAAGTGTTATTGTCGAAACTCGCAAAAAATAATCGCTCGGAAACAATAAATGAATAACAAAACTGTATAAAATGTTTTAAAGCAAATAAAATAACACAAACATTTGCTGAGGCAGCAGACGCGGCTGAAAACATTTCTGTTTTACTATTCATAAAAAGAATCGCTTGCGGCAGATAGTTGCTTCATAAAAAGTAAATATTATACTATGCTTCGGATTTGAACTATTTTGTCAATTCTAGGAAATATGTAGTACGTAATAATTGGTTAACTAAAATTCATAAATAGATTTTTAAGACATAATTATTAGACCAGAGCATATAACCAGCGAAAGTAACACACAGCACACGGCTCAGCCTCTGCAACATCGTCTGCAGCCTTTGAAGACAGAACTAAGACCAGCGCATCAGCCGCATTATCAAACAAAAATATCATTAGCAACTGCATCATTCCCGAAGTCTATTTATTGTAAATCTTTCGAATAACACTTTATTTCTTTCATCAAAGGGGTTCACAAATGACTGTATACACAGAAGAAAACCGCAAATGCACAAAATAAAACGCACAAAATAATAGAACACGAGTCTCAACATCTAAAGCCGGCTTACCAGAATGAATCTCCCTTGGCTTGGGCAGATTAGTGACACAAGTATGGGGGCACATGAGCACGTTGGCTGGGTGCAGGGTTCCTTCGAGAAAGCGACGCTTGCATTCGCTCAGGTGGATGCCACCCAGCGGAGTCTTGGGCAGGTAGTTCGGCTGGACCAGAGCCAGGCAATAGATGCCGACCTGGTGGATTGAGTCCACCGCTTGAAGCACGCGGGACATCCATTGGAATGACTGGAAGACGTAAAGATGGATGTTAGATTTTTCTGTCGGGACTAAATGATAAATAATATTTATTTCTGTATATTGGTTCAAAAAACACATTAACATGTCAAAAATAAATTATGTTTTAAAAGTAGATGCGACTACTCTGAGAAGAAAGACCGAAACAAACTCAGAGATAACATTTTTAATCAGTATGAAGAATCTATATCTAAAATATTCAAATATCTTGGTAACGAACGTTAGAAGCTTCAACGTATCTTACTTTAATTTTATCTCGGCCATTTTTATATTTATTTGTAAGTATGCAGTGTCCCAAGTGTTTACTTGTCCTACAAGACTCTTAATACAGGGTGTAAGGGACAGCCCTCCGCTAACTAACAGGGTCCATTCAGCTCCTTATTTTGAATCATTTTCCACCGGAAATATTCTCAGGAAAATTTTAATTTTTTTATCGTATTTTCAGTTAGGTACTAAACCTTTATTACAATGTAATTAATTACATTATCTGTACGTCGCACTCCATTTATGTAAATAAAACAGCTAAAATGAAAAAATCAGCAATGGATGTTGAAATACTCGGCGGCCAAAGGCTCGCGGCGCTGCCGTTCGCTACGCGCGTTTAGCCACGGTAACGATACATTGCGTGTGAGGTAATAAAATAAAATCAGGTTCATTGGATTCCCATACCGTTCCTGAAATAATTTCATGTACCGGTCATCTTAGTATGATATACTGAATTCATCCTATCAGTCTGCGGAGGGCTGTCCCATACACCCTGTATATTAAAAAGAAAATACATCTTTAGACTACATTGGCATTGTGTTGTGTTCAACTAAATAACTTAAATACTATCTGGTTTTTAGACTAAACTTTTATAACGCTAATAAGCTTTATAAAAGTTTAGTTCCATGTTGCCCTTATAAGTTTGTTTGATCTTAGCAAACTTATAAGGGCAACATTCGTTCCCAATCGAAAGTTATTATTGCCATCTCTAACCACCCTGTCACGAAAAATGAGACAACTATTCAGTCAGTCGGTCACTGGCCACTTGGCCTTGGCCAGTCAGGGCAGTCAGTCTGCGACTGCGTCGGTCGCGATCTAGACTCGGAGCAGATTGCACGTGCCCCTCCACCAAAGTTTATGGAATTGTTTCAATTACGTCGCTTACAACGTAATATTAGAAAATCAAGTAAAATATATTTGATTTATTCATGTGAATAATACTTTCAAGTTAAATACGATTTGTTTTAGGGATACTAATGATTAAATGCTCTTATTTTAGCTACAATTTATTCATAGAAAAGAAAGCTAAGCAACTTGGCAGAGAAGATCGAGAAAATAAAATATTTTTCATTGTTCTATATTTGCTTTAGTCTGGCGAGACAGCATCCTGCTCCGGATTAGCTCATTCGTTAATTCAGTTGTTCTATCTCACGACGCGGCTGAGCAAAACTTGTAGTTGTGAATTGATGTGTATAGACACGCGCTCTTGTGTGAGTAACTGCAGGTAGCGTTAGCAAGTTTATCGTTATTGGACAAAATAGTATAAGTAGGTAGTTAGTAAGTAGTTAATTTGTGTTTCGTTTAGTGATGAAATGAAAATATGTTTCGTGTTCAATATTTATTTACATAAGTATATGAATATTTACAAATTAAATTACTAGTGTAAATAAATTTGCTCGAATCATAACTGGACTTTTCCGTGACAGTTTCATCGTCACTATCATCTTGTTTATGATAAGTTCAATGTCGGTATCAAAGTAGTTTCATATATTCAGCTTCTTTCTTAATCACGATTGCATGTATAACGCCAGGTTTCGCTAGGTATTTCAATAGTTTCGTGAATAAGCTTTTCTGTAATTCGTCATAATTATTTTGTTGAGCATTTCTTAAAGCAACATAGTTTTTAAGAACTCCCCATTATGTTCTCTATAGCATTTAGCTCAGGAAGGCAAGTCATCGATTTTGTACGTGATAAAATTGCTTTTATGTTTTTTTTTTATATTATCATATAGAACTTTGCGCAACTTCGAGTCGAACTGTATGCCCTTAGCAGTGAGCCATTGCTGCATCTCAGATGTGTTAGAGGCTGACGTTATTAGAGGCAGCAACTTTTTATTTAACCATTTGACATAATTTTCAAAGCTCATGTTCGAATGGTAGTCTCCTGTTCCTGAGTTAGCTTTATATACTAAACAGGCGTTATCAATAAAACCGGCAGCGCTTCCAGCGTGTACGAAAATAAACTGAGTGTCTGTACTTGCTTTTTTTTTAATGGACTGTTTATTTTTTTGGGCCCAGGTGTTATTTCGGACCTGTGTGTACGTAACTTTCATTATATACAAGTATACAAGGTGGAACAGGAGGATTGACATTCCTTTAAAGCACGTAAAGAGAATCGTGTTCTTTGCCCGTATACAAAAAGTCAATCAAATCCAATGAATACTTTAGCCATAGGAAATTATTTTTCATTTTCTTATTTTTCAACATGATCTAGATCTGAGTCCGTAATAATAATAGGTAAACACTGTAAGGTCAAGAACCTGTGCAAAATATATGATTCTATTACATGCGTCCCAATATGCTTGAATGACAGAGAAAGGTATTATACGATTCTACTCTGGCACGCCCCGCCCATTCCCAAAAAATCTTACGATTAGAAAGAAAAAGAAATATTACTTATGCAAATTATGCATTAGTGGTGCATAGACAATTGCGAGTGTATGTGTGATCGGATTTTTTTCGGCAAAAAGTCTCAGACTCGACAACTAGGTCAGTCAGTGCACCGGCGCCCTTTGAAGAGACCACGCGCTATTTTTTTATCAGGAGACGAGCCGCGCTCGCATTAAAATGGTTACACGAGAGTTGAACACTGTGGACGATTTAAAAATTAAAATAATTAATGCCATCGACAAACTAAAAATAATGGCAGATGGTGGACTGGTTACGTTACGAGTCCGTCTAAGTTTAATAAGACGATATCGCTTGGGAATAATTAACAAAGGATACTTTGAAAATTTCAAAATTTGACTCTATTGATGATGTAAATTCTGATTGTGATGTGATATTATGTGATTGTGTTATTGTGTTTTTTGTGTGTGTGTGTGTATTTTATTTGTTTTTGTGTTATTTTATTGTGTTGTTTTATTCAATCAGTGATCTTTTAATTAACAATGCGCAACTTTGAGTTTGTATTGTTCTCCGAATAAAGTGCCTGTAGGTAGGCACCTACCTGCGCCCCGCACCGCCACCGCCACGCCCCGCACCGCACCGTTGGTCAGTGACTTTGCGTAGATAAAGCGTGTTTACTTTTTATGCAGTTGATTCTGCTATTTATTTTGTTTGACAACTGCAATTTTTAAATTTTCCATTAACTACTAATCTTCGTGTTTTAAAATGTTTCGATGGATTAGTACTGTGCTCGTTTTCATTTAATGTCGTACATCCAGAAACACGTTGTACTTTTTTTTTTTTAATATATTTTAATCTCCACATCTGGATATCATGACGTTTAAAGATCGATGCGTTTCTAGGAATCCATCGAATCCCATTTTTTTCATGTAAGACTGACCGTAATTTAGCCAATGTCGGAATTTGTTTATGTGCAATATGGAATTCTTGTATTGTACTCCGAACAACATCAGCCGTAAATCCATCAACATCTACTTTGTTGTCTCTCTTTCTCCGGTTTTTAATAGGAGACTGAAATTTGATGACGTGCTAAGGCATCTTTTTTTTCTTTTAATATTCTCTGTACGGGTCGTTCACTAACACCAGTCGCTTCTGCAATGCGTTGTGTTATGTTACGTAAATGCGACAAATCACACTTTGGTTCTTGATTGAGAAAATGATACACATTTACAATCATTTCACGACCCTAAATTATTTTATGGTGATTCTAATTATGTATTAAATCTTGTTGTCAATGATTTAAACAACTATCACTGAAATTTATTTCAATTAAACCGATACATAATATTTACATAATATATAAGCTAACAGACTTAAAATAATAATTATAATATGTACAAATGTAAAAATATATATATATATATATATATATAATCATAGTGCATCAAAAAATTCGTCCGCATCGCTGTCAACAGGAAAAGTGCCCAAAAGGCTGGCAGCATTGCCACGTTGTATGGCGATGCTGATTCTTTGGCCAAAGAATAGGCCAGCCCTTTGGTCACGTGAAGAGTCGACCAACCGCTTGGAGATGTCTCGGAAAACCAAGTGGGCACTCGGACCCCATGGCCCTAGTGTTTCAACCCCAAACGGCTCGAACATATAACTCCGAAAAAGATCGGAATATTTTCGCCGTTTGAGGTTTTCCGCACCTGCAGCAGCCGCCCCAGCACAGCCCGCCGTACTAGGAAGATGGGATGGCGCAAGGGTGTCGACACATGTTGCATCCCACACCAAAGGCCTGCCTAACTTCCAATTGCTTGTTGAGCAATACATAATTAGAATCACGTAGAACATTTACAATTAAACTCACATTATTTACTTACATCACTGTGAACAACTTTTCTCCATGTTGACGGTACGTGACACAAAATTTTGGCGTAAAACAGCACTAGTAGCCACTGAGTGTAGATACTGAGCGCTCCCGAGCTTACGCACACAGACACAATGTGCATTTACTCATCTACACACACAACTTTTAGCCTTATTTCTGTGATACTACTAGATAACCGGCACTGTCGATATCGACACCTGCCACGAAGGTCATTTGATTACGTGGTTGACCACAATGATGGAATTTGTATCTCTAATATTTGCTTTCCCTTTGCTAGTCTAAAACCAACTCTATCTTCACTTCATTGAACCAAGTTTGCCCCCAAAATCTTGAATTTATTGAGTGCTGCTATTAATATTGCAAATTCCACTTGATTCAATTCATTTTCACGAAGATCTAGCGCGATAATTTATGCAATGAACTAATAATTAAACATTTTCTGTTGAATTTTCCACGCTCATTTTCCAATGAGTGTGAAAATGTAAACGAACCATTTTATAATAGAAAATTTGAAATAACATTAGCGATTTTTTTTTTTTTTTTGGGTGGAATTTTGATATTAATTTATTGCGGTTTCGTTTTACTGAAGGAATGTATATGGGTAAGAGTTGTGGTGAAATGTTTGAGTACATACGAGTTAGTAGTGCAGTTGATATTTACGCTCAGCAAATATTAGTTGCGTGCGTACATTGTAAACGTAGTCCGTAACTGAAACTCGGTCCTGAGCCAAATACCGGCTTGGCCTGAAGCTATCTATCCGAGCTCAAATATTTGTGAATATTCGTCCTAGTGCTAGGACTTGATATTGAGGAACTAGTATTACAGGTGTCGGGCGAGCGCATCTCAGCTTCAATTAATCGGATTTGCACCTATGTTCCTGATATTACTGAATATATTCTGTACCAATATTTTAGATTGATTTTATATCGTTCAATACAGTATGATTAGATACAAGATAACCGTCATGATAATATGTAACAGTCAATAAAACAATCAATCAAAAAAAAAAAACAATCTTGAAGTGAAAGTATAAATATAAAACCTCCAAAATAAAACACATTCGTTGAACAATAGGATAGTTGACAATAAGAATAATACCTTATGAATAGGAAATCTTACGCAAAGCTGAGACAGCTGATGGAGCCACTTTGACGCGCGGTAAACATAGCAAACTGTCAAAGGCGCGCGGCAACATTTTTCCGCATTTTTCAATAATCTTTCAGTTTTATTTCATCCTTTTTACTATAATTATAGCTTAAAAATAATACCAAAGGTTTTAAAAAAATGCATATAAGAATTTAAACATAAGTATCTATTTTTGTGATATTGAACTACTTTCCAAAAAACTTTACATTCAAGTAAATAGCACTAAAAATATTGTCTTTTTACATTAGTTTAATACTAATACCCCTGTAATAGACCTGTAAAATATCCTTCATTCTTATAGTCTTCATTCTTATAGTCTTCTTATATGTTCAGAACACAACCTTTAACGTTTTGTGACTGTAAAAAGCTTGCAACGTAGCAATTTACCACTGCTTGCGAAGTTATCCGTTTTTAGTGAATTTAATGAACACCTTCGTTCCTGCATATATTGCCTATTGGCCCAACACTGATTCACTGACATTATTACTGTCTATTACTGAATATTCCTGACGAACGGATATCACCAAAATAATATATCAGTAGATTGTAACCACACCGTATTTCTACTTAACAGTCATACAGTCATCTAACCATAGATATTTTTTTTTCAAACCATAAATGAAAGAGGAGGCCTAAACATGAAGTTTGTTTTTCTGTTTACATTATTTATTTAATTATTTATTCCCCTTATAACTATCATTACAGGTTGCATTACCTAATGCGATAGTACGGTCTCATAAAATGCATTTATTATTATTAAAATTATTTACAATTTAAAATTATTACCTTTTTTTAATTATAACCTTTTTGTTAGCTAATTTTATCATAGACGGACGTCATGTTGTTCTATTTACCAAGCAATGCAGGTGCGCCCTTTAGCGGGATAAATTATCAGTAAGGTTCCCTATTTTGAATTGAATGGCTGTAAGCTAAAAAAAATGTAAGTAATTTTATAAATGATTAGCACTTCCCGCGCGACTTCGTACCCGTGGATTTCGTACTTTAGTGCCGTTAGGGGTAGATTTTCAAGAAACCCTGATACATGTCATTCTTTATTTTCGGTCTTCAGTATAAATACTGAGTTTCGAGTTAATCGGACCGCGCGTTAAAATTCTTCTATACAAACTGTGACAGCGATCTCCTTTGAGGGGTAGTTTAGAAGAAAAAAAAATGACAAACTTCATCATTTATTTAGATAAGTATTCGTGCCAAGTTTCAAGTTTATTAACTGAAGGAATGAGATTTTTCATACAAACAAAATCCCCCCTTTTCACCGCCTAAAAGGTCGAATTTCCAAAAATCCTTTCTTAGTGGATCCTTGCAACGTAAAAGGCATCAACTGCCATTATTTGAAATTTGTAGCCCCAGCGGTTTAGGCTCTGCGTTGATGAATCAGTCGGGACAAGTAATTTGAAATAATTATATGGATTTTTGATTTGATTGATTTTTGAGAAATTGCGTAAAAATAAATCCATTGACTAAGTAACATTGAACTCGAACCATAATTAAAAAAAACCGGCCAAGTGCGTGTCGGACCACGCACAATGAAGGGTTCCGTAGTTGGGATGAATTTCTTCCAAAAACCAACATAACATTGTAGTTGAAAAACATTTTCTCTCATACATTCCAATTGCAAATATAAGTTGGTCGACTATTACTCGATAACATGTAAAGCCTTAAGGTAGCCCACGAAATTCAATTTTTTTTATGATTTTTGCAATTTGCAGCTCAATGTCTGGGTGTATGTTGATTAAAGTATGATTCGCGACCGTAACAAATATTGTTTTACATAATTATTATAATCATTAGAATCATTAATATAACTCCTTAATTTAGTATATTCCTCAAATGTCATGATTTCATGAAATAATCATTCTTAGAATTACTTGGTCTTAGAGAGTTGTATTGATGACTTTAATTGTTATAATTCTGTAAATAGATATTTGTTATGGTCGCGATCAAGATACAACCCAATACTGACCTGCAAATTGCAAAAAATGTAAGGAAATTTGAATTTCGCGGGCTACCCTGGCGCTTTCGCCTTAATTGTGGTTTCCCTTGTAATTTCGTTGTATATATTACTACCGTGAATTTTTTGACATATCCAAAACTATAAATCATATTCCTCTATTAAACGCGGGCACATCTAGCCTCTCTAACGCAAGTTTCTTGCACACCAAAATTAACCTAATTACAAACCTGTGAAGAAAAAATCTAATAAAAATAGGACATACACGTACCTCCTCTTCGCCACAGTCCGGGCGCTGCTCAGCTACGATGCAGATCCTCTCGTCTCGCAGGACCCTCACTGAGAAGACGGCGATACGGCCGCGGTAGATGAACTTCATTGGCTCGACTGCCAGCACCGTAGCTATGATGTCGTCCATGTTGTGCTTGCGGCCGGTCACCGTCATCAAACCATCGCGGGAGCCGCACACGAATACTAGACCTGGATGGGAAAACCGGAGCTTATAATTAACATTACATAACATAACATCACGCCAGTTTCCCCGAAGGGTTTAAGCAGAGGTGTCCCTATAGTACCTACACTCACATTTCGCCAGTAATGTTTAAGTCCCATGTAATAGGGGGCGAGCCTATTGCTATCAACCGGGCATACCATCTAGACTCCGGGCTGCTACTGAGATATTCCTGATGAAAGACCCAATAACACTTTGCCGGAACTGGCAATCGAATCCAGGACCTCATGCTCAGCAGTAGCGCTAGCGACCACTAGACCAGCGAGGCAGTCAGTCAGAGCTTATAATTGATGCTCGTTATTCTCTTGTATTGACTTCTGTCTAGTGACACAATCGAACCCTAGATCAAGCTATTAAAACTTGCGCGTTGGATTAGTTTTTAACTTGGGTAGTCAGCTTCTTCCTTCTTAAGTTTTAAGCTAGATGAAAGTTATTATCTCATACGTAACTATTTCATGGCATTCGTAGATTTCAGGGCTCGACAGTGAATGTGCTTACCCTCTAAGTGTAGTTCTTATTACACAAGATAGTATGCCGAATAAACAAGGAAGAAGAAGTTGTATTCGTCTAACAATTGGCCTCCAACATCACCTAATGATCAGATCAGTTCGTTCGCTTGACGAACAATTGAAAGTTAATTAGAAGTAAAAGTTACGGAGGTAACTAGCGATCAAGAACTCGCATTAGGTATAATCAGGCGCAGATTCCGTCAAGATAGCCTGCGAGGTCAGGTTAGGTGAGTGTTGGGTGTTCATTATCTAGATGTTTGAACTGTAGCTTGTTCGGGTAGTTTGGAGGCATGGGGGCCCGTAACACTACCTGTGTTACTGGTCAACATCAATGTATACAAGGTGTAACTTAAATAACATACATACATAAACTACATACATACATAAACTCACGCCTTCTTCCCATGGGGGTAGGCAGAAACTACAGAACGCAACCTGCTACGATTCTTACATACTCCTTTTGCCTCGTTTACGTTCATACACCTTTGTCATACACGCACGCCGGTTGCGAGTACTACGCACCTGATCTTTCTGAAGAACATCACCAACAAGATCACTACATGTCTTCCTAGGGTGTCCCCTCCCGGCGTTTCCACTCACATCTGCCGTGTAAATACCTTTTGTTAGTCGACTTTCATTCATCCTCTCAACATGACCAAACCATCTAAGCATACTCTTTTCAATTTTTGTCACTACATCTTCTTTTAAACCGCACCGTTGCCTTATCACATCATTTCTCAGTCTATCATTTATAGTCACACCACACATGCTTCGCAAGGAACGCATTTCCACAGCATTTATTCTACTTTCATGCTTCTTTTGCCACACCCAACATTCACTTCCATACATAAGCGTAGGCACCAGCACACCATTGTGAACAGCCAGTTGGGTCTTTTTGGACATTAACTGGTTGGTCACAATCGCATGTATAGTACCATTCACTTTATTTCCCGCATTTACTCTCCTTTCCACATCTTCATCAATCTTTCCATTCCTTGTAAACAGACTCCCCAAATATAAAAACTCACTTACTGGCTCCACCCTTTTATCATTTATTTTCACATCACACATCGATACGTCCTCTTCTCTTTCAAACACCATGACCATCGAATAAGAATTTACATTTATATTATCATTACAGTTGTATTACTTTCATCTTATATGATTCATCCATGACAGTCACCATGTCTTGCAACTGTTCTGCTGACGATGCAAGTAGAACTTGATCATCTGCGTAGGGAAGGCATTTGACAAGCAACTAATTCGTCCTCAATCCGCACTCACCCTCTTTCAAATTTGTCAGACAACTATCCATGTACAAGTTGAACAGCCATGGTGACGCTACACAACCCTGTCTAACCCCCAAGAGATGCAGAACTAGTCCGTGTATGCCCCATTTATCCTAACACAAGCACAGGGATCCTTGTATAAAGATTTCAGTGCCCGTACCAAGTGCCAGTCCACACCCTACACCGACAGTGTCGACCACAGTTCTTCCCTCCACACACTGTCATAGGCCTTCTCCAAGTCAACGACAGCACAGTAGACTTTCTTGTGCTTTGCCAGATGATTTTCGGCTATGCACCTTAGGGAGAAGATCTGATCCATACAGCCCATTCTTATCACTCTATTTATTAAAACTTCTGCTTACAGTTTGCCAACAACACTCAAAAGACTAATGCCGCGGTAGTTTTTACACTCCTGCTGAGAGCCTTTTCCCTTATATAGTGGTACGATTACAGCCTTGCACCAATCATCCGGCACACGGCCATATCTCCAACACATAATAAAGATCCGGTACAACAGACTTGCTACCACCCACCACCACCATTCTGTCGTACCGCGCAGCTTTCCCAACGTTCATCCCTTTCAGCGCTCTTACAATCTCATCTATTTCTATTTCATTCTCTTCATCTACATCTGAGCGTGGGTCTTCAAAACTGGCGTCTGCCCAATTACCCACTCCTTGCACACTATCCTGACAACCAAATAAACTTTCAATGTAATACTTTTTCGTGCCCATTCCTCTTCACACCAATCCAACCATTAAAGTCTCCAATCATAACAATCTTCTCGTTTGACCTACATCCATTTACTAAATCCCTTATACTGCCCCAAAATTCGTCCTTCTCCGAAGGTGAGCTTCCCATATCGGGTGCATAAACGCATAAAATAAAGATAGAGTTTAGGCATATCCATATCATATCCATAGAATCCTGGGACTCACACAAACATAATCTTTCACACATTAAACTTAAATAACCAAAGCTGAAATCTCGAAAAAAAAAATTCTTTCGCGATTTCAGGTTTGGTCCCATAGTAAAACTTGTTCATAATTATCAGTACAATGACCCCTTAAGAGGTTGTGCGTTATTACATCTTGTATATTGTAAACATATTTCTGTAGGCAGGAAGGTACACCTTCGAACTAGTTTTTCATTAAGTTTTGGAGAAAATAAACGTTATTAATAATAGTGAGCAGTATTATATTATAGTATTTAGTATTGATGTTTGGTATGAGAAGATGTAGTAACGTATTTTCGCAGTTCTGTATTTCACATTAGGTACGCGCGTGCTGGTAATCGACGTGCATGAGTCCGCAGAGGACTCGCTTTACTCGCGGACTCGCTTTCGCAGTTTATGAAACTGAATGTATGACAAATTACGCAACTCAATTTGCCCGGGACTCATGCCGCTGTTATTTACACTCATGTGACTACAGCCTAACTGAGGCGGAGACTGTTGACTAGCTGCAGATCCTTATTTAGTTTTTTTTTAATGTAAGGGGCTAATTTTACCATACGCATATATGTGGTGAAAGACAAATAAATATGAAACTGTTTGGCAATTTAAAATAAAATTTGTTTGGTATTGACGCGTAGCTGTGAAGTTAAATTTGAATAAATTATAGTCTTGTTGCTCCCAAATACAATTTCACGCGTCCCGTAACAATAGACATTGTACGTAATACCTACTACGATACAGCGCATCCAAATTAGAGATCAGAAAAGGAATTTATTTTAATCTGCTGTATATTGACAAAACAGCCCAGAGGGACTCCTAACACTACAAAAAAGGAGAATTCTCGTATGTGAAAAAGAATGCCACCATGATTACGAATGGGATCTTCATTTAGCAGCTATATTCAGAAAATAACGTGACGTGACAGGTTGCAGCTCAAAGCTTGAATGTTACATGTCAACTTACCGCCAGGTCCCAAGAAGCCAAGGAGTCCGCTCCTCACATAATGTTCTTCTCCAATTGGTTCGCCGTCAGCATCGAGAGGACGGACGCGGAATACGGTGTTGGTAAGACCTGGCAGACCCCAGTATCCAGACCCCGTTGCACCAGACAGCACGCAAATCTCGCCCACTTCATCTGTCTTGCAAAGGTACGCGGGACCCTCCATTTTCACAACCACTATCACGCCTGTATGAAAAAATGGATATAAGTGTACTCTGAATATATCTATCTACTCACTAGCTTCCGCCTGCGACTTCGTCCGCGTGAAATTTCTTGTTCCCCCGACCCACCCCGTCGCATCGTATCGCCTGCCCGCGCTTTTACTTCGTTTTCGCTTAGCGCTCGTTCTTCCTTTTTTGCTTGTTTTTGCTCGGCTTCTAAGGGTCCTAGCGTAATGTTACAAACCCTATAGCCTTCCTCAAGAGTTGGGCTTTATAATGCAAGAAGAATTTTTCAAATCCAACTGGGAGTGACAAAGATTAGCGCGTTCAAACAGTCAATAAAAAATAAAATGTGTAGGTAACTAATAGACTAAGCGCATTTTTCCTACTTTAAGCATTTTTATACCCGTCGTAATTTCTTTAAACGAAAGGTCCAAATTGAATAATTTAAAAAGGAATTTACATGTACATAATCAACCTTGATTATGAAACTATTTATTTGGATAAGGCCATTTAATACCATGTTTATGTAAACACCTTCGCGAGTAATGCATTATTTTATAAAAAATTTGATTACCATTAAAAAAGTTATAGTGAGTCAACCTTAAAAGATAGACATAATTATGCTATCGCGGACTTTTTTTTTAGAACTTTTTAAGAGGAACAATCCCGTTATACATGATTTTTGCGTAGCTTTAACCGTTTACGCAGTGCACGTAACGGAAGCTCTCAAAAGAAATAAATTTTCCCCGTTTTTGCAACATTTTCATTGATGCTCCGCTCCTATTGGCCGTAGCGTGATGTGATATAGCCTATAGCCTTCCTCGTTAAATGAGCTATCCAACACTAAAAGAATTTTTCAATTCGAACCAGTAGTTCCTGAGATTAGCCCGTTCAACCAAACAAACAAGTTTGTTTGTTTTTATTATTATAAAGCTGAAGAGTTCTTCAGCTTTATAATAATAGTACAGATAGTATAGATTAAAATAGCAACACGGCAAGTCTCGTGATTAAGTGTAGGTAATTATAAATTATATTGCTATCATAGAAACAGGTAACGAGAACCACAGCATCACAATATTGCGGTTTTATTGTTCAAATTCTCTGCAAACTAATATATTGTGTTTACACATGAAATTAACCGCACCGCGACATTAATGGAAATTAATTGACTCAAACCAGCATTCTTGAGTTGCTAAAGTGATGAATTGATGCTGTGATGTTAAAGCAAGACATTCACTATCGAAGTAAAACCATTAATATGTAACTCTTATCTCATTGTAATCTATCTACCTAAATAAAAATGAATGTTTGTATGTTTGTCCTCTATGCGCTGCCATACCGTTAAGCCGATTGCGATAAAACTTTGTCAACTTATTGCTAGAACTTGCGCGAAGGCATAAAAAAAAACACGCGGACGAAGTCGCGAGCAGAAGCTAGTAAAGTATAAATTAGAATGATTGCCATGAGCTTGAATGTCCTACCTAACTTTGAGTATAACTTACATGAGGGCATGACTTGCCCGCAGTCTTGCAGCGTGAGCGACGTGAGCGAGTTCTCGGCGTCCACGCGCACGACGCCGTAGGACAGACCGGACATGGACAGCACGCCGCGGCCGGCCGAGGCGCCTCCGCGGCCCGCGCGCCTCACGCACACCGTCAGCGACTCGCTGCTGCACGCACACGGACAGATTGCGTCGCCACGGACCCCTAACGAAGAGGAAAACGCGATTGAAAGTCTAGAACTCTGTCTATTCTGTAAAAATATTACCGTAAATACTTAGTTGAAGTGACCCGTCTATATTGTCAATCCCTTGCATCAGGTGGAATGACAGCTCACTTCGTGTAGGTAGTCTACTCGGATCTCATGTAACAGACAGTTCTTTCAAATGTTGAAACTAATTAACAAAAATTAATGTAATAAATGCCACTTTCAGTTGCAGCCATTTGCCCAGATATTTTATTTACTTTAATAGGTATATAACAAACAGCTATATTATGCAACATTGCAAACAGAAAAACATAAATAACTTAAGTAATAATGTAGCCCAAAGCGCTGTTCACAGATTACCAATAATAAGTAGAACTTTAAAGTCACTAAGAGGTAAACTGTTCACGAATGACAGTTACACTATTATAAATACAAAAATTGAAGTATTTTAAAACTATATTATTAATATACTATATGTATTAATCCTTATCCAACTAGAATCTGTAAGAACATCTCTGTAGTCTAAGAGCTGATATAATATAAAACTTGTTGCTACCTTTGCTCTGGAACACCGACAAGAACTGGTCGCAAGAAGACAGCGACCATGGGTTAGCGCCATCGGCGACTAACAGCATACGCAGCGAACTGAGCGAGATCTCCTTGTGGTCGCGAGTGGCTAGCAAGCCCCAGTGCAAGTCACGGGACTTCACTATGGCGACCGATGCCCTGTTTGGTCATAAAATTGTTTTTACTTAGTGCAGAGAACGAAACCATGAGAAGCTCCATGTAATAAATAACTGGATCGAGGTCCTATACAGAAAGCGGTCACTCGTTTTGTACACAGCGATGGGACTCTTCGTGTTAAACTCCCGCACACAAGCGCGGCGCGTCTCCGGTAGAACAATTTATATGAAGTTTTTATAGAAATCGTTCCATCAGAATCGCGTCGAGCCTGTCTGCGGGGAGCCTTTTAACTACTTTTTACTTTCTCTCCGCGTACTGTTTTTTATAAGAATTTATTAATGTAAGTTATACTAACACAAATTCATTTTAACTTTATAAGCGACCACTGGACGAGATCATTCAGTAGCGAGTCTCCAGACTTCGCTGTAATTATTATGGCGCTGTATACAATTATAATTAATTCAATAAAAGTTCGTTAGGGACTTCTCATGGCACAAATGTTTCTCCAGCACTTGTAATTATTATGTTACTGGTTAGCGGATACTGTTGCATGAGCACGGGCTTCTCTCTACATTTTATAGTTTTACTTGGTGACTTACTTTGGTTTTAAACAAACACGTTCAGACACAAATAAATAGTCCAAGGTTTTAGAAAACTATTTAAACGCCTTTTCTTCTGATATTTTTCTCCTGAAAACACTCAAAGAACTGACCTGTACTTGGTGATCATGTGCATCCAGGAAGCGGGGCTGACTTTCATGAGCGCGTACGGTATGAAGATGACGTGCATTCCATTGAGCACGCTCGCGAGCACGGCGTGCCACAGTCCTGTCTCGCGCTTGAAGTCGAGCACGCACACCATGTGCTCGCCCTCGGTGTACTTGCACGCCACCGATAGCATGCGGCTGTGGGCCAGCATCGAAGCCCTGTGGAAATACCCGACGTGTAACCAACATAATTTTTGTACAATTTCTTGCTTTTTGCTTCATTTAATGCCAATGGAGTTATTTCCCGGAAGCTTCGCCGCAAGAGAGCGCTGTGTCTGTCATTTCATTTGTCAAAGTCATCTTGAAGTCAAAGCGACCAATCGGCGACAAGAAAAAACACTTATATAGCGGTAACTCGCACCAAACTTTTTAAAAGGTACCTGAATGAAAGCCATTGACAGCTGAATGTAAGTAACAAACTCGAACTAATTTGACAGTTTTCTTCACCATTGTTACCATTCAGTAAATACCACCGTTTCAGATGAATTGACTTACTCATTAATCATAATGGCAAAGGCCCATGGGTTACACGTTTAAATACATCAATCCGCTTGTATAGGAAGATATTGTATAATGTGTATTTATTTTATTTTGTTATTTTTATCTAATTGTATGCTTCACCGGTTGACCTCATCACATCAACGCCGGCTGTCGCTGAAAGCCAGCGCTGGTGCTTTGTCTCGCATAGTTTCGCAGCATTGTGCTGAGCGATGGCCTTTCGCGTGGATGTGACGCATATTTTTCTCCAACTTGTTCTTTTTTGTGTTTGTGTTCTTTAGTTGCATCCAGAGATGGGTTAATGCCCTGGCATATTGGGCGCATTGAATAAACGCCGGATAAATGCCCGTAAACGCCGAATAAATGCCTTTTGCCTGGGCAAAAAGTTTAACAGAACTTTTATTAAATTTTTCATTCAAATAGCTATATTTAAGTGTGCAGAAAAGGTTAATTCACAAAACATATTAGATTAAAGCTAATATATTGCAATAAACCTATGCTTAACTACATATACTTAACTAGATATACTAGTATTTCTGTTCTCCGGTCGAGTCGACGCGGGCGCGGGACTGAGCAACGGAAGCTGGAGTTTACGGGGGAAGGGGGGAAGGAAATAACAGCCACCCGCGCCCTGCTGCGCGGCTCGTCCGCCCGTTCATCACATCGCTCCACGCAGTGCTCGGACGCACGTCGCTCTGATTGTTATTTTTAGATCTACCTACCTACCCATGACGATTCAGTTTTTTGCTTCTTGGCTATTTGATTTTCAAGCTGGTAAGTACCTCTAATCATTGCTAATATTGTGTTGTTTAGTTATTGTGACGTGTGTTGTTGTGAGCATTTTTAGAATGCTTGTTGATGTTGATGTCCATAAGAATTCAAGACACGGACAGGAATGAATGTCCTTTTTAAAAAAAAATCGTCATGGAGATCGTTTTCGAGGTATTTGGGCGTGTTGATTAAAATAATGATATCCATTTTGTACGTATGTACTTAAAAACTACTTATAATAATGTAAATATATCATGTTAATATTGAACAAACAAATTATTCCAAAGATACTCTTGGAATTAAATATATTCATTTTTATTTTAGATTTACATTGGGAAGACCGAAGAAAGGGGAAATTTGGAAATATTATCAAGATATCGGAGATAAATCGGTTAAATGTAGTTTCTGTGAAAAGATTTACAAACAGAAACATGTCGTTAAAATGGCCAACCATTTGTTGGTTTGTGTTAAAGCTCCGATTATTATCAAGTAGCAAATAAATTATATTAACAAAGAAAGAAATTGAACATCCGAGTCCAATGAAAGCACAATTCCTGTGTCTGAAGTTTCTGTCGCAGAAAAAAAGGGAAATTTAAAAGAACATTTCGCTAAGGCCTTATTTATCTCTGGAGTTCGAATGTCTATAGTAGACCATCCGCTGTGGAAAAGTTTTTTCGAAAAACTAAATTTTAAGCTACTCGTACCAACTCGGAAGGCTCTTGCAACAAAGTATTTGGAAAAACTTTACAATGAATTGCATAAAGAATTATCTGATGACATAGCAAAATCACCATTTTTTCATATTCAGTGCGACGGATGGAGTAATGTCAGAAATGAGGGAATTATAATTTTTTTAATATGTAAACCAGAAACCATATTCGTCAAGAGCTTAAACACGGAAGGTAATCGGCACACCAGTGAATATTTGGCTACAGAAAAAGAAAAAGTTTATGATGAGAAAAAAACTTTCGTTGTAATTGGAGACAATGCTAGGAATTTGCAAAAGATTTTTGAAATTTTGAGAAGAAAATATGAAAATGTGAATAAATCCATGGATAGTGGCTCTAAATTGCGTTGCTCATAGCCTAAATTTACTGTGTGCAGATGCCATGAAAGTGTGTGTCATTAAAGCTTGTATTGATCTTGCAACAGAAGTTATAAAGTGCATTAAAAAAGTCTTCATGGTGAAACCTTTAAATTACCATGTAAAACTAGATGGGGTAGTCATGTGTCAGCTTTAAATAGTCTGAAAGTCTACCTGCACTTCAAAATCTCGCTGTCCATGAACATAACCGACCTACATCAGACGTCAAAAGTACGATTCTCGACCATGGTTTTTGGACTATGGTTGAACAATGTGTTAGTATAATGGAACCAGTGTAGGCCCAAAGTTAATCTGATTAACGATTAAAAATTAATGATTAAAAATCATAATCAAAAAATTTGATTATGATTAATTAATCGTAATCAAATTTTTGATTACGATTTTTAATCATTAATTTTAATCGTTAATTTGATTATTTGATTAACTATTAACTACTCATTTATTTATTTAATTGTTCTCCCGATTTTTCTACCGATTTTAAGTTGGCAAACCTTTTCATGTATGCTTAATTTTACGGGGAAGCCCTCAATAGTATGTATGGATGGACCTAGTGCAGAATCTTCCATATATTTTGGGGAATACCCTTGTGTCCTACAAGGGGGCTTCCCGCTCCGGGATTTACCTGTCTAGTCTATATAAATAGGAATTCGGTATTATTTTTTTCATTAATTTTCTTAACTTTGGAACTAACAGTCACGTTTTAACACTATCTGGCTGACACACGCTCGCTTGCACTCGGTTGGGGATAATTTTTCCAGATTTTGCAACATTTTGTGATATTGTTTCACTCAGTGAGTAACTTAAAAACAAACATGAATTGTGATCATGACTCTAATAGTAGTGGTGTTTCAAATGATCCGTCGGTGTCGGGAAACAATTCCGAGAATTTAACAGTGCAATCGGAATCAGATCTTTCTTCTTCTGCTTTATTTGACGGTACCTATTATAAGCTTCTACTAGACAAATGCACAGACAAGAACACAGTAGCAGTTTGTATGAAGTGTTCGGACCATCAAAGTAAAGAAGTTAAGGGCTATGGCAAAACGACATCTAACTTTTTGGGACACTTAAAACGGAAGCATGGCGCTGACACAGAAAAGGAATGTAAAAAATATATGAAAGACAATAAGCGAAAAAAAAATAAAAATAATACAGTTCTGACTTCAAGGCAAACTCCGAAAACACCTGTAACTCAAGAAACTTTTGACCGTAACTTAGTAAATTATTTCGTTAACTCAATGATTGCTTTTCGAGCCGTGGAAGACCCCTACTTCATTAAGATGATGGAGGATTTAAATGTGACAAATAGTGGAATCAAGATACCCGGGCGATGTTCTCTCAGAAAAAAAGTAGCTAAACAATCATTCGATCTGATTTGCGAAATAAAACAAAACCTAGCTGCTGTGAAATATTTGTGCACCACCGCTGATATATGGTCAGGGAAGAAAAGAAGTTTTTTAGGTGTTACAGTGCACTGGATTGATAATAACTATAAGAGGCGTTCTGCAGCTTTAGCTTGTCGCCGATTTAAAGGGGCACATACATTTGACCGCATAAAAGATTTGCTTCTGGAAATATACTCAGATTTTGATATTGACCCCACTAAAATAGTATGCTCTGTTACTGACAATGGGTCAAATTTTGTGAAAGCCTTCAAGATATTCGGAATAAATACGACATCCTTAATCGAATATGATGAAGATAATGAATCTTCAAGTCCAAGTAGCAGCGAGAACGAGTTAAGTGGAGAAGAACTCGAAGTGACTGAAGGAGAGTTCGGCACAAGACAGGAACACGAACATGATGATCTTCTGTTAGAAGCAAATATAGTAGACGACCATTCACAAAACAATTTGTTACCATTTCACTTGAGGTGTAATGCGCACACTTTAAATTTGATTGCTAGTAAGGACGTCCAAGCCTTGTTGACTGATAAATCGACATGTCTTGGAAAATTGCATTCCTCAATAATGGAAAAATGTAACGATTTATGGAGTGCTGCTGCTCGCCCAAAATCAGCTGAGGTGATACATAACATTCTTGGATATACGTTAACACGACCTGGCATAACTAGATGGAATAGTTACTATGACGCTTTGAGAAATATATTGAATATCAGAACTAGTTACTCTCAACTAGCTAGAGCACTTAGTATAAGAAATCCATTACGAGACTCTGAATTTCAATATATTGAGGAATACTGCCAATGCGCTGCTCCAGTTTCAACTGCTTTGGACATATTGCAGGGCGATGACTCATTTTATGGAATATTATTACCTTGCCTGCATGCACTAAAAAAAAAATTACAGAAGATCACGACTACTCCAAATCTAAAATTCTGTGAACCACTTGCTGAAAAATATCTACAAAGCGTAGAGAAAAGATTTGAAGAGTTTTACACTCTTTCGAGTGAAACTAGTAAATATGCAGCCGTTGCAGCTCTGTGTTACCCCAGATTTAAAAAAAAGTGGCTATTATGTCTAACTGCAGCTGATCAAAAGAAGTGTATAAACATTTTTAAATCAGTCGTAAGGAAGGAAATATCAGAAATCCCAGAGCTTTTAACAGTCAACAATGCAGCCAATAACACACGCCACCAAAAAGACGAGTTTTTTGATTTCAATTCCGACTCTGGCAGTGAAGCGGAATCAGTTGATGATAAAAAGAGAGCGGATATGATAATTTCAAATTTTTTTGCCGAGGGAAGCCAAGAACGAGAGCTTCTACGAAGTTATCCTGTTATAGGCAAAGTGTTTATTAAGAACAATACACCAATGCCGTCCTCTGGCTCGGTAGAAAGAATGTTTTCTTTTGCAACTATGCTAAATAAACCTAGGTCACACAAATTATCTGACGACTTATTTGAAAAAAAAGTAGTTATGAAATGTAACTTGAACATCAAGAAATCAGAAATGTAAAGATCGGAGATTAGTTGATTGAAAATATTCTTCAAAATTAGAATTCAGTGTATTTGAAAGTTATAAATTATTTTTTTGTTCTTTGAATAATTAATAAAAATATTTTAATAAATGTGTCATTATTTTCCATCATTTCTTTTATATAGAATTAATAACATTGATGGATGTATTAGTTTACAATAAAGTTAATCAATTAATGATTAATGATTAACGTCAATAATCATGATTAAGATTATTTTTTTAATCATGATTATTCTCATCATGATTAATTTAATCTGATTAAAATTAATCAAATTAATTAATTGATTAAAAAATTAATTGATTAATGCCAACACTGAATGGAACTAATCACACAAGCGATCTTTGAACTCGAGGGTGATAATTATAACATCAGTAAAGTTTATATGACCTTCAATAATATCTTATCAAAATTGCTATTTACTTTCACTTCGACAACTATTCTGGAAACTTCTGATGTAGAACATTTGAAGACTGCAGTAGAACATAGAACTACACGAGTGCTCAAACCCATACACTACACTGCACATATGCTGAACCCTAGAGCTGATGGACATGAACTCACTCACTCAGTATCAAGAGATGGAAGCGATGGAGTTTATTCAAAACCTGGCGATTTTCTTGAATTTAGATTGTCTGGTTGATCTTGCTCAATATAGAGCGAGAGATGGTATATGGGGAAAAGAATTCACATGGAAAGCTACAGAGAAGGTAGATGCTGTAATGTGGTGGAAAGGAATTTGTGGTTCCTCGCCGTTAAGTAAAGTGGCACTTCGTATCCTAACTGCACCTTGCACATCTGCGGGTACTGAACGCTCGTGTAGCATCCATGGTTTCATACACAGTGCTAAACGAAATCGCCTTACTACGGAAAGAGCAGCTCAAATCACATCTTTGGCATACAATTGGAATTTAAAGGAAAATAATGATACATCTAAAAATATCCTATTATCCAATGTTAACGATTCTGATACGGAAATCGACGATCTTTTAAGCGATGATTATTAGTCAAGAGGAATCTAACTCGATTCGATTCAATTCAATACGCCTGATGATTTTGATCCCCGCCCATCAACATCCACTTCAACAAACCGAAACCTAGAATTTGTTAATTTTGCATCTAATATCAACTTTAGTGATGATGATGATGATGACTGAAGCTATCTGCATTGTATTGAGCGATTTCATTACCTAATGTTTACGTAATAGACATCAAAATCAAGCCAAAATTATAATTAGGACCACGATGATTGTAAAAATTGAGATATATTTATTTTATTTTGTTCGGAAGTCTTACAGCTTATGAACATACATAATATATTACTTACTTAAGACTATTGTAGTATCAAAGCCAATTACGAGACTTCACTTCATTTTTCATTTTACGAGAGTTATATTTTCTATAATTACCTATTAGAATTTTCAACTGTGATTTTTTTAACAAGACTGATTATTTTATGACTGATTATTTGATTAAAATTTTAATTTACAAAATACTGGCATTACCTAAGTTTCATTTTAAGTTAAGTTCCTGCTTTATTTTTTACAAATCAAAGTTATTAGTTTTTGTGCCCAGTGATCGGGCATTTATTTGGGCGTAAACTCATTTATGCCCAATATGCGCAATATGCGTATTATAGGTACACCTCAAGGGCGGCGATGGGTGCCTCGTAAATAACTACCGCCCCATAGCGGTTCTTAGTACTTTATCAAAAATACTTGAACGTTTAATGAATAAAAGGCTCATTTACTATCTTGAGCATTTTAATATTCTATCACCACTACAATTCGGTTTTCGCAAAAACAAATCCACAAATGACGCAATTCATAAGTTAATTGATCTCATAGTGAAGAATTTAGACAATAGTAAAAAGGTATTGACCATTTTCTTAGATCTTACAAAAGCCTTTGACACTGTGCCCATTCCGATCCTTTTACTCAAGCTAGAACGTATAGGTGTAAGGGGCCAACCACTTAATTTATTTAAAAGCTACCTAACACACCGTTCACAATTTGTGACGATGGACAATTATAATAGTGATACAGTTACTATCGAATACGGCGTGCCGCAAGGAAGTATTTTAGGGCCCACTCTCTTCCTTGTATTCATCAACGACCTCTGCAACTTAGATTTACCAAATGCCCAAATAGTTTCTTATGCTGATGACACTGCAATAACTTTAACCGCAAACTCATGGGTGGAACAACAGTCAATTGCCCAAAAAGGATTTAACTCCGCACTAGGATGGCTTTACACACATTCCTTGACCCTAAATACCACTAAAACTAATTTTATTACCTTCTCAATAAACACAAATTCTCAACCAAATCCCTGTATCTCCCTAAAAGCTCACTCGTGTTGTTTAATGTCGCAGCAGACCTGCCAGTGTTCATCACTCACTCCAGTAGATCAAATAAAATATCTTGGCATTATCATTGACCAACACTTAAATTTCAAATCACACATTAATACCTTATCAGGCCGCGTACGGAAACTTATTTACATTTTTAAAACACTGCGACATGTAGCACACGCATCAGTTATCCGGAATGTATACTTCGCTCTCTGCCAATCCCTAATCACCTATTGTATTTCCTGTTGGGGAGGAGCTGCTAAGACAGTGATGAAGCCAATAGAGATCGCTGCCACCTTTCGCCCTATCTTATTTCCAACAACCGAGCTTTATAAATCCTGGAACGTTTTAAATGTACGACAACAGTACATTTTACATATAGTCTTATTACAACATTCCAGAACACCTTACAGACATATCTCTAAACGTCGAAAAGACATAATCTGCTCAATTCCACCTCCACGTACCTCTTTCGTAAAACGATTCTCTTCATATTTTGCTCCATCTCTCTATAATAAAATTAACGCAAAATGTCCTATCTTTAAACTCTCATTGCACCATTGTAAAAAAACTGTACGGACGCTCCTTTTGGACCTCAATTATGATGACACTGAATTATTCCTTGCAAAGTAATCTCATAAACACATATACACACGCACGCACACCATCACACACACATACACACACACACACACACACCCCCACACACTCTAGATATGTCTTGTATAAATAATTGTAAAATAACTATTGTATAGTAACTACAGTCACAGATGCTGTTTAAAATTTTAAAATTTTAAATGTTATATTAAGCGCTCACTATTTTATAAAATCTGCCAATCAGGGGACCGGCACTGTCTCTCCTAAACACAGGCTAAATTTTAACCTAGCTAGGAGAACAGTACTTCACCCGTATTTATTGTAAACTGTTAGTGAACCTACAAATATGTAAATGCAACATCTGTAAACTTTACAATCCCTTTATGAAAATAAACTAAAACTAAACTAAACTAAACCTCTGCCTAACCCTTCGGGAAACAAGGCGTGATGTTATGAAGTTTATGCGCATTTTGTCCATATTTGTTTTTGCCCTCGACCCATCTCTAGTTGCATCATATTTACTGCAAATAAACGTATTTTCTTTCTTTCTTTGTATTCCAAGAAATCACGAAGCGAAAGAAGAAATAAGTAAGTTTTATCAACGCATCATAGTTGCGATACCTAAACTTGGTAGAGACGGTTTTATTAAAAATATTAGCATGGTTTACACTTTCCAAATCAAGACAAATATCTGCGTCGGTAATGAAAATAGCAAGAAAGAAACATTGTCCTTTCGTATTTTCTCTGTAAAGTAAATATTACAAAGCTGATTAAAATAGCCACGATGCAACGTTAACAATTTAACCTCTTACATTCTTCTCACAAGCGCTTGTAAATAAATAACGATCGATAAGCTGGGACTTATGGACCCCGTTTTTTTTCTTTTCTTTATTGAGTAACTTAACTGTATCAACTTTATTTAGTGAACGATTTTACAATAATCACTTTGAACGAAATCATTTAATGCTTGGAAAGAGTTAGCTGCTATGCTACCCACTAACGCCATACTACAGTGCATATTGTTAATTAAATAATTACCTATGTTACTTTTTGTTAACATCATAAACCATATACAGGGTGACTTGTAATTTGACGTATTCCTTCCAGGACGTTAGTGTGACCCATTTGCAACGATTAAGCACCCCATAAAGCCTAGGCAAAAATTCATGAATTTTCACCTAGGCTTCACGGGGTGCTTAATAAATAGCCACCCTGTATGGGTTTAAGACACTAATTAATTAACTTTTAACTCGAATACTACAAATACGATCTTTCCCCTTGAAGCCATACAAAATGAAACGACTTAATTGTTGTCAACAACTTTGTACTGCAATTTCAGGCGAGCAACTTTGTGGAGCATTTTGATTACTTTTTTTTTCAAAGTCTTTCACGGATCAACTGTGGTGTGTTTTTGTATGGTCGTTTTTTGTGGAAAAACTGCCCATTCGTGTGATAACTGGCTTTGACGCATGATACGCTATCGATTACTATTGTTGTATGATGTGGACTTTTTAGACGCGCCTGACAAAAGGGTGCGGCAGCACTTGTTCCATTATAATAATAGGCTTTGATTTGAAACGACAAAAGGGACGATAGTCAAAACATTGAATTCGTGCTTTTCATTTACGTTCCTGATAGTAAAATACATTATGATCTATGAGATCGAGACGTATTGCAATCATATTGGACTAGATTAAGTGAGTTCAGTTTAACACACACAATTCACTTAATCTCCCCAGTTAGACGAATCGTTTCTAGTTTGACGAATCTTTAATGAATCCGTTCATGAAAGGATATTGCCTGATTGTCAATATCCTCGGCACCAGGTATCTGCAGTAGGTACGTGAGTCGTGAGAGCATCAATATGAAGATTAGAAGAGCAAGAGTGCGACAAAACGTTTCAGCAATAAACGGAAGTGAGACTAAACGAACATTCAACTGCACTTAAGTGCAGAACAGTGCGGGGCGACGCGACGAAGCATCGCATCGCCTTTTCTCTTTAAATCTGTCATTTTATTTTTATTTTAGCCGCTTGTTTTGTGACAAAGGAGGATGGCCTTTCCTAAGAGTACAATTTCACACTCATCTCCACGTGCATTGTTTAGTTTTTTTTTTTCGACATAATAAATATTGTTTGTATTGGTGTAGGTAAGTACACCTCTGCCTAACCTTTTGGAGAATACAGGCGTGATGTTATGTTAAATATTGTTTTTGGGTAGGTACTTTTGACTCATGCATGAGTAATTAATTACACCTGCATATCCAGCTAAAAGTTTCAGTATTTCACTCGCAAATGGCGAGACTTTCAAACTCATTTCAAAACGTTAAATAATACTCCCGAGTTATGGTGAAACAGTACCTAGGTATTTCTAAACAGCTGGAGATTTTTGTGCGAGTGCATTAAAAGCACATTTTGTTCAGACTGGTAACTCGCTAGGCCGTCTGACAATTCGATAGCTGCAGCCAATCACATGTCTCCAGTGTGTCGCGTTACTTCGCAGTTCCCATTGGCTGAGGAGTGCGGTGAAGACGATTTATTCAATATCCTGAATACAATACCATTTCCCGAGCTTCCAGATATGTTATTCTATAAACATTGTTCTGCCTGACATACTTACTTTATAACATTCCATAAACATATAAAAGGAATTGCGCCACGTTATTCGATCTTGGTTCAACTATTGGAAACTTGAAGTGGCTTTAAAAGGTTCCTGTATGCATCATTGACCTATCTATTGTGCATTTCATATTTATTGCAAACCAGCTGTAGCTCGCGGCTACACCCGCGTGAATGTCAGTACTTCCCTATTTGAATAGAATTTTATTCACCATTTCAGGGGTTTTATTTTTTTCCGCGGAACCCTAAATCTTTTTCTAAAATATAAGTAGCCTTTTCGGAGATTAACCGGAATAAACAGACAGACAAAAAATTTTAAATTTGTTTTTTTGTTTCTTTTAAGTACCGTATATACTTTAATATGCATAATATATTAAAAAGCTGTTATTTTGACCTTACAATCAGTCACTACTATTGTATTTATTTGTATAGATAACTTTAACAAATATACGTAGGGTGTTCTGAAAGTCTTGAGATACCTACTTAATAATACTAAGGCGATTGGCCGACGCGAGCACGTAGTTTGATTGTTTATGTTATGATATACGTTAGTGTCAGTTGTCATTTGATTGCATTCAGTATAATTACATTTTTAGTGATTGGTTTATAAGGATGCAGAAAAAGGCGAAAGATTTATGCGTTTTGAAGGGAAACCAGAGTTACCTCGGGGTTACTTTAGACAGTAAGTTAAACTAGAGTAGTCATTTAGACAATAAACTAAACAGGGCCTGCATCACCTTCTGGCAGTGCAGGAGAATGATAGGTAAGAAGTGGGACCTATCCCCCAAAATTATACTATGGCTGTACACCACTGTGATCCGCCCCATGATCACCTACGGGGCCGTGGTCTGGTGGCCCCGAACCAAGTTACTTACAGCCTCCAACAAACTGCAACGCATGCAAAGACTAGCCTGCATGGCGACTACGGGCTGCATGAGGACTACTCCGACTGCAGCAATGGAAGCCATGTTGCGTTTACCACCACTCCACCTGTTTATACAGCAGGAAGCGACGATGGCGGCGGTACGTCTTAATACACTGAATCTCTGGGGTAAGAGAGACACACCACACACCGTGCTGCTTGAGGGACTCAACAAGGAGTTCCCCATTACGAAAGCCATAAATGACCGTGTACCCAAACAATTTATCTTTGATAAAAAAT
This sequence comes from Fissipunctia ypsillon, assembly GCA_947568875.1. Taxonomy (NCBI): domain Eukaryota; kingdom Metazoa; phylum Arthropoda; class Insecta; order Lepidoptera; family Noctuidae; genus Fissipunctia; species Fissipunctia ypsillon. Next base: position 31,575,625 of record OX387643.1, read on the forward strand.
ACAGGATCCAACTCCACGAGGATCACCGATGTGAGGGTTTGTGAGGGTTTGGGATCCAAAACAGGTAGTGGTACAGGTGCTGGAATCTTCTCGGAGGACTTCAACATGCACATAGCCACACCATTGGGTGTCCATAACACAGTGTTCCAGGCCGAATGTATGGGTGTTTCTTTGGCGGCTGCAGCCATGTTAAGGACCACTCGATCCGTATACTCTCAGACAGCATGGCTGTCCTGCAAGCGCTAAACAGTCACACAGTTGATTCTGGGCTAATATACGAGTGCCACCAGCGCCTTAACCAGGTGGGTAGCCATAATAACATAACCATTCAATGGATCAAGGGACACAGCGGTTCGTTAGGAAACGACGCAGCCGACGAACTTGCCAGGAGGGGGTCGAGCATGGCACCAGTGGGACCTGAACCCATCGTGCCACTCCCCTTCGGGTACATACGCACTCTGGTAAGGAAACGCACCAGCGAGCAACACCACAAGCAATGGTCAGAGCAGGGTGAGTGTAGGCAGGTCAAGGAAGCAGTCCCTGCAATTGATGGCCGCCTCACGAAGTGGCTTCTCCGGCTAAATAAACAGCAGCTGCGTATAGTTACAGCAGCCATAACTGGCCACGGGTCATTTAATAAACACCTCTTTGTCATAGGAGTCACAGACAGTCCGCTGTGCAGGGCCTGCATGGAGGACGACGAGACAGCAGCTCATGTGCTACTAAACTGCCCAGTGCTCGCCACATACAGGGCAAAGTACTTCGGTAACCCAGGTACCCTATGTGAGATTGTCAGTAACACCAAGGCGTTGCTAGCCTTCCTTGAGGAGCTGGGGTGGATCGAATAATTGATTTTCCCACCCATCACGCAAAATACGCGCATTATCGTGGATTTGCGGACACCAGGCCGTATTACCTAAGGATGCAGAAGTGTATTAATTGTGGTGGCAATTATTTTGAAAACCCGTGAAAAAAGAAAGTTAAATCTCAAGACTTTCAGAACACTCTACGTACAAGTTAGAATATATAATTCCGTTTTACCTTAACATTCTCCTTATAAGTAGGTAATATGTAGATACATATTTTTCACCTTTCAGCTTCTGTTGTCGGTGTTACACATTCGAAGAATCAAATATTTTGCTGTTGAACTAGTTGAACTATATCTATTTGTACTATGCTTCCACTGAATGGTGTAGCTATTCTTTGAACTTGTATTGCGCTACTAAGTAATACGATATTTCCGAACAAGATGTCTGTGGGCTTAACTTCAGATACTCAAAGAGGTTTTGAAGTTAATGCAAAGTAAAACGTATTTGATGCTATCAGCCGAAAAGGAAATGATTTATGATTTTGAATTGAGTTAACAAACGCAGACCTTTATTTAGTTACTAGTTTCGATATTGTACAGTAAGTCCAAAATAATATTGTAATTCAGCCAGCTTAAAACTAACCAGAGTCATCTGGTACACGGTTTATCTTGTATCTGACCACAAGCGCGTGTTACGTATGCAAGACAATGACGATGCTGACTAACAAGCACTTTCGCAACTAAGCTATTCGTCAGCAAACAACTTATTCAAATGCTATGCAAATTGAAGACCTTTGAAGAAAAGTGAAGACTAACGTAACAGTCCCATCTATACTTAAAATGGATTTTAAGTAGTTAAAGATAATGAGATACATTATTCAGTGTAATTTTTATGGGTGGTGTCCCGGATTTTTGGCACCGGCAGCGCCAATCCAATTACAGATTGGTGTTGTTAATACGAGGGAGCCGCATTAATGCCGTTATTAATGTTCGGTACACCGGTGTTCGGTGTATGAAAACATTTCAGATACCTAACGTTGCATAATTTTTGTTTGCTTGTCAATATTAATTTCAATGTGGATTTTGTGTACTACTGGATTGGTTTTACAAAATTGCGGGAATCGGCTTAGTTATCCATCAGTATAAACTATGGCTTTATTTTTTTAATGCAATAAATATAAAAATATCAACGTTTAGTGTATGGGTTTGAAATAGATTTGAGGGATTTGCATAGGTACAGAAGCGTAGCTCTCTGAATCCTGAACCTAACGTATGGAAATGGACCCCTAGGTACTTGTGTGTACTACCGCCGTAAGGGTTATAGTGACGTAATCGCAAAGGTATTACCAATGTTTAACGCAAGTATATTGGTACTGGTCAGGGATTTCGCGTAAGCCTCTATAATAAAAAACGTCTAACTGAGATAGTTGAACACACGTTATCTGGACGCCATCTGTCGTCATGACCACTAAATGGAACAGCAGAGTTATCGCCACCGTGATTCTAGAGCTCCGTCTCCTATATTCCTGCTATCCCGCAATTCCAGGGAATTTTTATTTAGATTGCCATCGACACGCTAAGTACAAGAAGAGTGGTGCGATATTTTCCCATTCACTATTTATTCGGTTTGATTAAAATAATAAAGATGCCGCCGCAGAGTAATTTTATGTCAGCGTGAAAACCAGATTTTGTTTGAACCAACAATCAATGGGAGCCTGCAACCAATCCGAGATGCGGAATAACGGTGCGGCCGTTAAGAACAGTATGACTGACATTTATTTGTGAATACCATGACGTGAATGGTTTCCTATGCATCTGATATTCTGAAATCCACAAAATCGAGGTGACTCCTGAAGGTTTTCACATATCCTAATATCTGATAACTTTCAGTTAACGAGTGCGCACGCATGAATCGTTTTATTAAAACCCAGCTATCCGAACGCGTAGTGCATTTTTTTGGACTCGCACCGTGCACCGAGCGAAAAATACACACGAGCTTCGCTTTAACTGATATTTCCTGCCCATCGTTAAAATAGCCTTAACGGTAAACGGAAGCATATTAAATTGTGAAATGGTAAATGCAGCAGTACCTAAACAGTCAATTCCTAAGCCCATGGCGCCGTGTCGAGGTCAGCCTCGAAGAACATCACGAAAACGTTATTTATAACAATAAGTTAGTGTGTGCTGTCTTAGCAAACCCAGGCGACTATTAGTCGATATCAAGTTGCATTGTCTTGTCTTACAGTCTGTAACCTTACCTGGTGACTATGACACCCATGGCAGAGCCGTCAGCAGCCGAGGTGTGCTCGATGTGAGCGGGGCTGTCTTCCGCGGGGCGGGGCGGGGGGATCCAATCGCGCGGGGGGCGGGGCAGCTTCTCAGTCGACACCCACTGCAGGGACGGCCAGCCGCGGAACGATACTACGTCCCCTGAAGATGTCTTCGGCAGGCCTGGTAAGAACGAATCATGTTTAGTCCAAACACCACGCAAGATTTTCAATTGCCCAACAACGGTCAGAAACAGCAATCTATATACCAGATTTATATTTAAGCGATCATCTCAAACTACAATTTAACCCATTCTGATCAATTACGGAGCCCAATACGAACTTCCAAACTCAAATTAAGAGCTATTGAAACAGGCTCATCACTTTTTCGGTATACCCATAATACTGCTGAAATACACTATTAAACTTTCGATCTAAATTATATTCTAACAGAGCTGAGCTGGTATTAAATGCATATCATGGTTTAATATGTTTTCAATACAGTTCGGTTTATGTTAATTCAGAGAACTGCAACGCTGTCGGGAAACGTATAATATTACCAGTTCACACGTATTCGCGTAGGTAGGTATAAAGGTTTACCCAGTAATGACTTCATTGTGATTAAAATATTCCGAGATGGCGATATCAAGAATATGCTCTCCATGGACATTTTACAAATCAAATTTCAAACGACGCTGCAACGTGCCAAATCATAGCACTTCAATGCGTAGCGTCAAAATCCTGGGCAAATTTTGACGACCACCCGAATATTCATGCCAGACAGAAAAGGAAGAGAACAATACATAGGGATCGAGCTACAGATGGCGGCCTTTCTTATGCGGTTTAGTTGGGATTGATTCAATAGACGCAGATTATAGACCAGTGATCGTTTTAATTTGTAACAAATACTTATTGCAGAAAATATGTCTCAGTATTAACTGTAACTTTCCTGAATTATACAGCCACAACATGTCACTTCAACAGAAGAGTTTAAAATTAGGTATACAATATTTCTGCAAGTGTCTGGAAAGCTTTTATTTAATCTCCGTGACAGATTTCTCAGTGCACGGACTCCTCTGTACGATCGTTTTATGAATACTGCAGCAATACGGCGTAGCAAACTACGATTTAAGCGATTCCTTATTTATACTAGCGTCTAGCGAGCGGGACGCCAGCCACCAGCATCTTTACCACTTGAATTTATACGAAAGCGTTGAATTGACTGTAAGTGGTGGTGGTATTTTGTCAACACAGTATTTTTAGATAGGTCTGAACGTTCAGAATACAGTGGCTACCTTAGTTTTAAATACAGTCACTGTGTCGACGAACCTAAATTCTGCATTTTACGCTATTGTGATGTGAGTCATACTCCCTTTGTGTTTATTAAGGAACATGTAGGTACCTACTCCGATTGAAACGTTTTGTTGTATTACTGAGATTAGACTCAATATCCTGTTGTACTGGCGTCTTTATCCGCTACGAATCTTCGAAAATAATTTTTCAAGTGCTATAAGACCGAGGTTTATCTGTGTAGAAAGTCTTAAAACATACATCGTACATACATTGTTAGAATGAACTTCAAGATATCTAGCGTATATATTTTGTAATACAAAATTTCGGATACAAAATCGTACAGCACAAAATTGACTTTGCTAAAATATAAACGAAACGTTAATGAAAAAAAAACTCGCAGATTTCCTATAAAGAAAGTGTAAGTTACAACAATTTTTTAAAATGGACGTAGGTGTCGTTCATTGAATATTTTGATTGGTCCAACACCAGGGTAGGTGCGGAGACTCAATATTTTAAATGGAGTTGTGTTTGTTTGTTTGTTTGGTGTTTGTACAGAGCATTCAATTTAAGCTGTAGCTAACCGCTCGCTTTGCCACGTTGAAAAATATTTAGTTCGTTTTTGACCGCTTAATTGTTTTACAAATCCGTAAAGCTTTCGTTCGGTTGCCAGTGGTGACAGTTACCTGTTGCAAATAAACATTTGCTGGATTATTATCCGTTCCGATAAAATATAATCTCCAAAACGTCTTCAGTAGATGAACCTGGACTCCCCCCCCCCTTTTTTTTATTGGATGGGAAAACATCAAATGACTGCTCGGGGCGTAGCGGGAGGGCGTGTCAGACTTTTACTGACTAAAACCCACCCGTGTCCCTTCAGTTCCCTGTGGCGAAGCCACGGTAACTAGTTCGAACATCCCGCGACCCTGGCTGGCATCGGCCCTAGCGGACCCCTTCAATCGACATCTCTTTGAGGCGTGCGTGGAACATAACGCTCTGTCGACTCGGGCCTGGTCCTTACTGAGCTACCCATTGCTCGCCGTCCGTAAGCCCGCGCCTACGGTGGCCGGGAATCGGCTGCCAATTTCCGACGCCCAGGGCGTCTCCTGCGGCACCTAGGGGTGTGAGGGTGCAAAGCTTGCCTCTCCCTCACGCGTTCCACCTCCTCTTTCGCGAGCATTACTGCTTCGCTGAAGGAGGAACCTGGACCACCTGCGTTGAACATTTTCGTTATTATCCATGGTCACAGGTTGTGCGTCGATGTCCCTGCCACTCTGTGTACTGTTATTAATATAAACTGAACCTAGATCATATCACCCTGTAGTCAGCTTAAATAATTTGTTTTTAAAGTAATACTGTTGAACGAAGCCTATTTTACTCACTCAAGTTTCGGCAACATATAAAATACGAGTATTACATTTAAGCATGAATTCTGAAGACATAATACATTAAAAAATCATCGGCAAATTCTTACCTTTCAAGCAATTATCAGAAGTGAGCGCGTATTGAATGCTGCAAGAACCAAGCAGGAACCCAACTTGCTGCAAGCCAGCGTCGCGGCGAGTCAACGGCACTTCTATCGGGACCGGTACGATGCCCGCCTGAAGGCACCCGTAGAAGGCGCACATGAAGTTTATGGGATCATTGTTAGGGTAGACCAGCGCGACGCGGTCTCCAGGCTTAATGGAATTGTCTCCAGTCAGAGGTCCACCACTACTGGTCTTTGAAGTGAACGTCTTGTTGAGCAGAGCATGAGCAATTTTGAGCGATCGACTGAGTAGCTTTCCTGTGAGGAAAACGTAAGATTAAAATTGGTGTAACGTTGAAAGCGACAAAGTTATCATAGATAACTACGTCTGCTTGGTGGCCCTTCGAAATTAATTCAAGGGATCGGTCAATGCTTAGTATAATATGATGGCAACAATACAACAATGAAGCGACTTGCCATTGTACGCATACCATAAAAATATAAGTAACAGTACTTACCATAATTGAGCGAGTTGCTGAGTTTTCCATTTGGGTCTAGGACCGTGGCCACGTTAGCTTTGAACGAGGCTGTTCCGTATCGTTGCAGTGCAGCTTCAAGGTTGCGTGGCAGTCCTGCTGGGACCACCAGCTGTTCCCCTACAGCGGGTGTCATGGTGCCGCCTTCTGGCTTCGGAGCATTAGGATCCTTAGGGTTGGCAGCCAGCTCGAGTTCGATGTCGTCGTCCTCGTAGAATTCCGGCAGAGGTCGGCGTTTTGGGCGCTTTAGCGTATTAAGCAGTTGTTGTATCTTTGCTGATACCTATTTAGGACAACACGTATCAGTATGAGCGAGTTTTGTGGGAGGTATTTTAATATCATAATTTGAGCACCAGCCTCGAAGTCACAACTAATGATTAATGGGTACAGAAATTATTGTGCTTTGAAATACAGCAACTTCGTTATTGATGTTACTATGCTAAATAGTTTTATTCGAATTATTTCTAAAAACATTCTACTCAGCGTATATCTAGATCCTTAGTTCCCACAGTGGTCCACGTGAACCCCCAGGGGTCAACGCCGCCAACGCAAATTTCTATATTTAGATCTAATCTTCGCATTTTTTGTCGAGTTTTGGGAATATGATAGAAATGTAGCTGTAGGGGGTCCACCGGAACCAGCTAAATTTTCAAAGTGGTCTATGAGAAAAAAAGTCTGGGATCGTCTGATCTGGATAGACAAAACATATAATAGGTACTTTAGGTTTTACCAATACCTACTGAGATCCGACCTTACGATGCCATATTTAAAAGCAACTGCATAAAAATGCACGACAGTACGAGCTAATCGAACAATACAAATATAGGTACAGTCACAATATCTATCGAGTATAGCTTCTCGATTGTCTTACGTGTAGTTTGTCGGCAATTCTGCGCGTTTTCGAGTCAAAGCCGTGTAAACTTGGTGTCCAGCAAAGCGTGTAGTAACTGCAAACGTGATAGGTCTAAGCCGATGATGCTTGACTATACCTACACAGAGATGCTATCGATAAGGAAATTGCTTGTCAAACACACGACCAAGCTTTGTTGTCAATAAAACTCACTTTTGTTGACACGCTCGGCGAAATTATGTAGATTGCGATTGCATTCTGCACATGTACAGGTATATTTTCAAGATATTCAAGGAAATGTATTGGTCCAATTATACAAAGTTGGGTTTCTATTTTAGATGTCAATGGAATGTAAGCGCGTTCAGTTACTATGTGTCACTGAGTTAGCAAGGGAATTTTGTACGGAAGCAGACTATTAAGGATTACGTAATCGATGCACTTAACGAGCCACTATTTATCGATGGTGATTTTAAGCCGTAAATACTAATACCGTTTAACTTCGAAACACCCATTTCTTAAGCCAATTTAGGCTACTCAGATGTTCGTTGTAAAAAAGCATCACCCATCACACTCAACTAAACTATGATGTGCTTCCTTTGATATCCGCATCACTATACAAATAGTTATAGTTTATTATTTAAGTATGTAGTTGAACCAATCGTTATTTTATGTATCTGAAAATCAAACCTTTTGATTATAATTACATTGCATAGGTTTGATTGTAATTGCATTCAAATTGAAGTCTGTTTGTTACGGCCCGGTCACAATGCTGATTGTTAATAAAAGTTTCCTATGCAGATTGTTCCAGATTACTCTGTCATTGTTGTTTATAGTAAGATAATCTTAACACAACAAGCTAACAGAAGAAACCAAAAAAGAAATGTAAACAAAAATTACTTTCCTTAGAGTGTCAAGAATAAGATTTTATCTCCGTTTGATGAGTACGATGATACTCACAGGGAGGAGTATACCTACGCGATGGTACAAATGAAAGACGAAAACAAATACAAAAGTAAATAAAAAAAACTTGTTCCATTACTTACGCTTACCTTCCATCGGCCGGTGCCGGTGCCGGTGTCCTCGGGCTGCGCGTAGCACTGCACGCGGTCCGCGACCAGGGCTCCCCCGCGGCGGGCGCCTGATGAAGCATGAGTCACATCAGGCTGGACGTCTGATAACAAACTCCAAGTTACTAAACCTCGCCTATCAGCTGAGCCAGGAACAGACTTCACCTTAACACAGGTACCTTCTCACTTTAAATTTAAAATTTTATGGAAGATTAAACTTTAACTACGTGGTTGGTTTGTGTGTTCCTGGCTTAGGTGCCTGCACAGACAGAAAGCAATCGAGCGACCGAGCATTCTGTGAAGTGTTAGTAAGCAATTACTATATTTCTTAGCTCCATACAGACAGTCTGCTATCTGCATCATTATCGGGCTCTTATCCTACCCAGCCTAGCCAAAGGCCTTCACCCCTAGATAGCTATGGAGAGTCGCAAATGCTGGAACGCATTATGTATGTCTACAAGATGTCGCGAGCGTATTTTGTTTTAAAAGGCCTAAACGATTTGTCGCCTGACGCCAGCATTCAATATTTAGAATGTTTTAATAATTGCAGAATCTACCTAATTTTAACTTAAAACTTTGCGACTGTTCATAAAGTCTACGTCAGCTAATGTAGTTCAATGGATATTGATTGATGGGTGTGTGAAGTTTTTTCATTAAGTAAATAGCTTCCTTCGTTTACGCAGAAACCTAGATGCTTTTAATAGATGATACCTACACGTTTGCTTTTAGAGCTAAAATGTTAATGAATTTTCGGACCTTCAGCTCGGTTTTAAAAGAGAATTTTATACAACTAGATGATATCATCATCTTTTACTTTTTCCGCCCATATTTACTGATTATCGTTGACAGTGCATTAAACAAACCTGATCGTACGGCTGATGATCAAAACTAATAGGTACATAGTGTAGCGTTGGCTCCTCAACGGTAAATAGTCGAGTGATGCTAAATATTTCATAAGTAGTAAGTTGCGAAGCAAATAACTAAAATCATGGAACAACACTAATTTTCTAGTAACACTCGTCCATTCTGACAGCCACTTGCTTAGCTAGCAGAAGTTATTCCCTGACCCTCAGGATTCTGTGTGCCCCAACCTAGGCTGAGTTCCTCATTAATTTGGTATTTATACTAAATCCTCTGTGCTGGATAACCTGTGTTAATATCATTACCTATGTATGTAGTATCTGATTTCGTAGATGTCATATCGGACCACGCGGCTGTAGGTTATCCAGTGCACAGGAGACTGAAATATGTATGTATTGCTGCTGCATCGGGGCTGTGACGGGCCTCACTGTGTATTATAAGCGATATAGCGAGCCATCTAGCGCTAAGATTATTGTTTTACTTTATGTATTATGCTCGCGTGTCACATACATAACCTCATAATGCATCTGTCATTGTGCCACGCTGTCTTTGCAAACTCTCTGCTTGTAAACCGCTGTAATGTGTGGACCTTCCGCCTATTCTATTCTGCTTCCTACACCGTCCCTTGGTCGCTGAAAGGGGGATGAAGCTGAGTACATCGCATGTGTCTTGCTGTCTTCGCACCGAAGGATATCTACATATCGCTCGCTGCTCCAATCTGCACGGAGCTCCGATCGGCGCGCTGCACGCGTAGGTGAACTGTGCGCTATTGGCATCCTACGGCCTGATACCAACGCGCGATAACTGCAGTCTTACGAAGACTTGACCGGCCTCTTGCTGAAACTGTACTGGCAAGCTCTCCTACATCTCGTGGTACCAAAGACGGTACCCATTCCTACTTTAAAGTGTGAGTGCTCAGATCAGTCACAGAATATATAACCTACGACCTAGCCGTGAACTACTTCTATAATTATATGTATAAAGCTAACTTGCTAGTTTTCTTGACCTTTCTACAACTACTGCCAACCAAGCCAAGACCAAGACCAAGTTGGTTTGATCAAGCCCTAGCCGTTACAATAGTTTACAAATTAATATTAACGCAACACTTTAACCCTTTAACCGCCTACGACGGATTAATCCGACAAATATTTTCGTGTCCATTTCGCCAGGGTCGTATATTTACGACCAAATATCGTAATGATTCAAGTTGCCCGGCGCTGGGGGCACGACAACTGATATGAAGTCGGGCGGTTAAAAGGTTAAAGAGCGGAATTAATATTAGGATAATATGGATATCTATCATTTTAGCCGCACCAAAGTGTCGAACTACATTACCATCCTTTGCTTCACGCTGATTTATTGGTTCCTTGAAATGAGTTTATGTATGAATATTTTAAACCGACGAATTTGCACCCGCATTAATATCAGAAATGAACTAATTGTTGAACAGTCGTGTTACGCGTGATGCGCTCAACGATTAACTCGGGGTAAGCTGTACCTATTGGATAAAATGCGCTGATGTGTGCCCTAATCGAAGGCGTTAATCTAATATAGACCGCAACTGCCATGAGTATCATGGATAGACGGACGCGGGAAGGAAATGGAGATAAGCTGTGATGTAATTATGATCATGATAAGCTTTCATATCCAGACGAACAGACGCGGAATGAACAGCATAAGCATCGTTAAGTCAATATTGTCTTGCACTGCATCTGATACTTTACATGTTATATACGGACCGGTGCCACCACAAGTAAAAGGAAATCAGAAACGTAACCATGTGAGTATGAAGCCAAACATTAAAAAGAATGTACACCAGCTATTAGCAGTGATGTGATACTACGTGTTAACCCATCTTTATCTGATGAGACATGTTTGCCCACAGGTGAGAAGCTGCATCGGGCAAATAACTATACTATACAAATAAACAAAACACAAAAAAAAATAACTATACTGCGAGCCCTTTCTATGAATTTCTGATTAAGGAGACTCGAGTTCTAACGGCTTTTTCGCACTTGTCTAGCCTCCTAGTTGTATACTTTATTTGCAATAACCATCAATACCTACTTGTCATGAAACTGACCCCCTGCGTCTGAACGGATCTATCGGTGTTTAGAGCTAGACTTAGGGAGTTAGACTATACAGTCTTTATTAACTATATTAGGTACACAAGGCGTAAGTTTATATATGTGTAGTGTACATGTATGTACCTACTGTATTTACAGTAGGACATAATTCTGTTGAAATCAGATGATTAATAATTCTGTGAAATGGCTTAGTAGCAAGCAGTACCTACATACTGATCTGTCATTTGCTCGCATCTGACATTTCAGACTAAACTAATACCTAGTTTAAGATAGGATTTCCAATGAGGTAACGATCTTTGGCTTGATCCTATTGTTATTATGCACTGGTTGATACAACAAACAGGAGGATTAGGAGTAAAATATTTTTATCACACGAAGTGACGCGCGCGTGGTTACCAAGCGTACAAACAAGCTGATGCGTGTGAAAGCGTAGGAGCTCTCAGTAGCGTCCGAGACAGTGGAGAAGTCAGAAGTATGTGTTATATGCTGAAGCTAATCGTTTTCATGCCCACATTCATAGCGTGTTTGTACACTTGGTAAACACACGTAAAGCGCACGTAGACACGAGAGGCAATTGCCGTATTTTGAAGAACCTCGTCTCAATCTATAAAAAATCGGTTAATTTACCTACATTTTTGACAAGTTTTTGACATTAATTGTTGCTGACATGTGACTGCGACTAGATTTTGAACGTTTTTAAATACGGGAATTGTCTTGCTGATGTAGTCACATAACAATACGACCCGTGAAGAAAATGCTTCTTAAGAATGATCAACGCAACATTCGACACCCTATCTTTACTTATTAATATACGATTAGATGCCTACTTAACCTAATTTACCGGCTAAACATGTTAATCAAGGAGTCGTAGGTAGTTTAACTTAACACTTAAGCTTAATACATGAAGCTGTATTAGTTTAATACCTGGCTCATAAAAGTACGAAGTTAAGCCAGCCCGTAGTTAATGTTCACATGTAGATAAGTATTTAATTGACATACATACATACATAAACTCACACCTTCTTCCCATGGGGGTAGGCAGAAACTACAGAACGCCACCTGCTACGATCCTTACAGATTGAAGGATTTAATCCGTATTTAATTGAAAATATTATTAGTAATATTTTGATTTAAAAGGCCATATGGCCATGGAGTTTCTTGCTCGTTCTTCTCCATACGAATCCACTACGCTTTGGGATGGGATACTAGCTTCATGCTTCATCTTTCTGACTGACACACTCCTTGACAATGCAAAAGCTCCTTCCTAATTAATTGAAATAAACGCTGAAGTTGAAGTTTGAGTTTGAAAAAGTTTGCTATATTTATTTACTCTTTCATTCAAAACCTAACGCTCATTCTATCCGTTTACGTAACTGAAATGTTACAATAAATCACTAGACAAGTCACATTATCCTCATTAATTACATAAAGAGGACAAAGGTATACTAGTACTCACAAATATGGATAAATAGACGTTTTTCTTTACGTAGGTATTTCGGGGTTTAACATTAGGTACACTTTCAGTGATTCTTATCAAACACATTGACAATACAATACATTCACAACACTAGTTTGCTTTGTAGCAATCGCATTCACAATGTAGATGTAGTCTACAGATATGTACCCTTTTAAATAACACTAGGTATCACATTATTATATTCTGTCGTTTCACTATTAAAGGACGGAAATGACAATATACAGTCACCGGTCAACTCTTTTCCTGCACTGACGGTTTATTAAAACTAAAGTGACGTAAGCCGCTTGCCGTGCGTGTATTCGTAGAACAATATTCAAACGTCTGTATTAACTCGATGAGTTTAATAAAATGTGATTCATAACTAAGCAAACAACTCAAAAGAAGGCTTAGTCACTGAGTAAAACATAGTATTTTTTAGAAATGTAAATAACTTGTTGCATTCAAATAAACAGGCAGCAGTTTTCCTTCTTATTAAGTCATTCATTTAAGCACAATCTTCTATCTGTCTATCAGTGGCGAAGCCTTCATACAACCCGATTCCTATCGGCTTCCCTTCGGAACCACCACTCTTCTTAATGTCTACTATTGCCAAATAATGTACACCTGTGTGTGTAACTGTGTATCACATCACATTATATATATTTAATACCAGTTTAATACAGTATTTATTTATTTATTTAAACTTTTCACACTTAAAAAAGTACAAAGGCGGACTTAATGCCTTAGGCATTCTCTACCAGTCAACCAAGGGTGGTGAAGAGATTAGATGGCAGGTGCTCTGTTAGAAATGGAACAATTTGTACATAAATAAGTCATAAACTTATAATACACATACATACATATTTACTATAATATATACCTATATTATATATATATATATTATATACAAATTCAAGAGAGAGAGGTTTTGAGATGACTCTACATTATTTATTTTGTAAAATAACTCCGCAATCTCCGCTTAAATGCATACCGACTGGTGGCCATCCTGATGTCAAGAGGTAGCGCATTCCAAAGAAGAATGGACTGAATATGAAAGGAAGAATGAACAAAGTCAGAAGTATGAGAAGGACAGAGTAGGAGAAGATTGTTAGAAGAACGATGATTCTTAGCGTGTGAAGAACATAGATATTGGAAGTGAGACACTAGATAAGAAGGAGGAGTGGGAGAGTTAAGAAGGGAGAAAAGCGTGGTCAAAGCACGCAAATTTCTTCTCTGGCGAATGGGCATCCATTTGAGCTCAGACCTGTAGCTCGACACATGGTCATATTTTCTGAGGTTGAATATGAACCGGATACAATTGTTAAGCAGTCTGTCAAGCTTATCCAGCAACACCGCATTCAAGTCAAAGTAGCACACGTCACCATAGTCAATGATAGGGAAAATCAAAGTCTGCACAAGCATAGTTTTCGTCTTAGCGGGCAAAAAGTTTCCCAGACGATACAGAGATCGTAGAGTACCGTTGACCCTTTGACTAATATTAGAGACCTGGCGCTGCCAGCTAAGCGTCGAGTCAAGATGCAAACCGAGATCTTTCACAGTAGGGGTAATGGGTATGACGGTACCATTGAAAATGAGAGGAGGAAGAGAGCTAAGCGTCACCCTACCCATCATGCGCGAGCTTCCAATTACAATGGCCTGACACTTTGAGGGGTTCACTGATACCCCAAAACTATCAGACCACTTTTTGATTGCATCTAAGTCTCGGTTTACATCTGCTACAGCATCCAATAAACTTTCCACCCGCGCAGCTGTATACAATTGAAGATCATCGGCATAAAGATGATACGAACACCGAAGACAGTGAGTTATAAAATTAATGAAGATGGAGAATAACAATGGAGAAAGAATACCACCTTGTGGAACACCAGCATCCAGGTCACGCCAACTCGAAGAGCTCTCATCAACGCGAACCGACTGCCGGCGTCCCCGAAGATAAGAAGAGAACCATTCCAGAACCTCGGACGAAACCATGAGATGAGAGAGCATAGCAAGGAGAATATCGTGGCTGACAGCGTTAAAGGCATTGGAGAAATCAATTAAAACCAAAACAGTAACCTTAGTATCCTCCATCGCTTCTCTAACGTCACCAGTCACTTTAAGGAGAGCGGAAGCTGTACTATGCCCAGGCCTGAATCCAGACTGAAACGAGCTAACAAGGTTGTTCCGGTGAACAAACCCCGCAAACTGTCTGTGAACGCAGGCCTCAAGCACTTTAGACAGGAATGGGAGAATGGAAATGGGTCGAAAGTGAGTGGACAGGGAGGGGTTTGAAACTTTAGGAAGCGGGCGGACATAGGCCATACGCCACAGGGATGGGAATTGTCCGGAATCAAGAGAAAAGTTTATGATGTGGGTAATCGGTAATCGGAGGAAGTAGGGTATCGAGGATCCAAACGACCATACTACGACTGATGCCGTCATCCCCCACAGCCTTGGATTTACAGTATCACAAGATTAACAACAAAAAATGCTTAAAACTTTTTTGTCTGAGTTTATAAGAAATGAACAATTTTTTTTCGGCTTCCCTCTAATCATAATTGTAGCTGCGCCACTGCTGTCTATATAAATAAAAAGAAAAGTCCTGACTGACTGATTCACTGACTGATTGACTAACTCATCAACGCCCAGCCCAAACCCTTAGACCTTGAAAGCTGAAATTTTGCACAGAGGTTCCCTTTATAATGTAGACAAGGAATAAGGAATGATTGTTTGAAATGCAACCCCTAAGGGAGTGAAATAGGGGATAAAAGTTTGTATGGAAAATCGTCATTTTTGTACTTTAAACCATGAAAATTGGTATTTAGCATTCTGGTTAAATATTAAAAACCACTATTTCAGCGTTTTTGGAAAATCATCCCCTAAGGGGGAGGAATAGGGGATGAAAGTTTGTATGGAAGACATGCGACGGTGCTGCTGTCATCTGAACGAACCGGCGTTCAGTCGATGTTTCGCCAGCATTGTCCTCTTGCTGAATACGTTTGGTGTTCCGCCCATGTCCTTAATTTGATACTTTCCAAATCTTGCGAACGTATTCATGAAACTAAACGTTTTTTCAGTCGCATAAAAACATTAGCCAATTTTTTTAATAATAGTACCAAAAGGCAAAACCACTACAATAAAATGGCTGATATGAAAAAATTGCATCGCGTTGCTGACACTCGGTAGACTTACAATTCGCGTACTATAAAATGTCATTTTCAATTTTTCTTCACATTTAATTAATTTATTTGAAGACATGGCTGAAAACTCAAGAGTTCTGGGATGGCGAGACGTTGGATCAAGTTTCGTCTATGTTATACAATTAAAAATACTTTAATTCCAATTTTTACTCCATGTATTTAACGAAATATTCGCAGACACTGACGTGCTTTACGAAATTATGCAAAAAAAGTCGTCGGATGTGACTTATTGTTAAAAAAAAATTAAGGAGTTTGAATCGTTTTTAGAATCATTCAGATCTAGGTTTGATTTCATTTTTGAAGGCGTCAAAAAACGGACCGCCTAAACGGAAACGTAATGTTTTGGGCGCAAAAATAAATTTTAAGCGGATTTTTATTGAAATTATAGACAATATATCTAACCAATGTCGCGATCGTTATAACAATCTGAATGAGTTAACAAATTTTGGACTACTGTCATGCGAAAATTTCAATGAATATAATGACAATTTTCCGGTTGAATTAGTAACTCAATTCGTAAATGTGTATAAATCACATAACTTTAACTTAGAACGCCTTATCAATGAGCTCAAATGTGTTTATAAATCTGCGGAATTCAAAAACCTTAGTATTTACAAAATTATAGAACATTTTTACGAAAATAACATAAATACAGTTTTCCCCGAAATACTGCGTTTGGCAAAATTAATTGTTACAGTTCCCGCGAGCAGTGCCTCAACCGAAAGGTCATTCTCGTCACTAAAACGTATACACACCCACCTAAGAAATACACAAGGCCATTCTGACCATTTCTGTTTTGAGCTCGTGATTATAATGTGGATCTATTTTATTTTATTTTTCTGATTATTCTTATCGTTTTGTATGCACGTGTTTCTGTGACAAATAAATCCATTTTTCTTTCTATTGAATTATTGTACGAACCTGATTATCAAAACCATCGCAGCCCGAAAATTACTGGTACGGCAATTAGCACTGCAAATGCTTGTTACACTGCGCAGGCGAAGCAATTGGAAGCACAACTATTGTAAGTACTCCGTAATGAATTTTAAAATAAGATACTACGTACTAGGTATATTAAATGTGGTAAAATGAAATTCAGATATTCTATATATATAGAATATATCATATATTATACCATTTCAAGACCGCTGACAGGTTTGGATCTCCAATTCTGTATCACTAACATCTGTGATCGAAATGTATGTTTAAGGCAATGCACTTAAGAATACCGACACGTCCCGATGATTAAAATATTAATAAAGCCACCAGGGGTTAAAACATTGCTAGAATCCTCCAAAAGCATCCTAGTAGTATTTCAAAATTGTACTTACAAGCAGGTACATGTGTGAGCTCGGACAAATCAATCTCAGTGCGTTCACGTAATTCAGTACGATCGCGTAACTCAGTGCGTTCGCGCATCTCGGTTCTTTCCCTGGGCATGTGCTTCTTCTCCCGGAGATGATGGGGTTGAGGCAGAGGGTGGGGATGTGCACGGGGGTGAGGGGCGGCGGGGCGGCGCGCTGGTGGTGAACCCAGCTCCGGTGGTGGGGGAAGCTCCGTGTCGCCGGCGCACGAATCTTCGTCAGATGATGAGGCTATGACAGGATAAACATACACTGTAGTGAATTCAGTTTTGAAAGCTCTTTGTAAGCTTTCTTCATTATAGGTTTTGTATCTGAATCTTGAATAGGATTTCAAATTATTATTTAACCGCAAATGTGGTTACCAATAACAAAAGAACTTTCACAGTCAATTAAGATAATTTTAAGAACGTTCACAGTCTGAGCGGCAATTCGTGTATTTTTAAGAACAATCTCAGTCTCAATCAAAAAAATCCTCTAATTTTCTTACATTTTTTTCAAATTTTTGACATTGATTGTCGCTGAGGTGGATTGCGACTTGAATTTGAACGTTTTTTAGGTACGAGAATTGGCCTTCAGATCCCAGTATAAATATGTCAAACATATCTATAATTTCCCTACATTTTTGACAAGTTTTTGACATTTGATTGTCGCTGAGATGAGATTGCGACTAGATTTTGAACGTTTTTTGTTACTGGAATTGGGCTTCAGAAAGTTTATTTAGTTCCAGGCAATAAATATGTTTTCAACGAGCGACACGAAACCTATTTGCTAAACAGGGTCTAACTAAAAAAGAATAGCACCCTACGTAGCCAAAAGAGCTTCGTTAGCGGAAAATACGTCTATGTAACATACTCGAAACGTCAGATTTTCATTAGCGAAGTTTGCTGAGTTCCTCTTCAGACCAAAGCCGGCACAAACAGAATACTACGAAAATATTAGTACCTATGGTGGAACAGTACAACACAGGGACATACTCGTAGAGCTTGTCTAAGTTGAAATGTCGCGCCCCACTGCTTAAATTAATATACGTATACGTACACTACGGTAAATGCGGTAGTGCGGCGCGCCATTTCAGCGTAGACGAGCTCTACACGTGGGGCAAAAATACACACGAGTTGGGTGGAAATATTTATAGCAGGACTTACACAAAAAGGATTTTAGTATATTTTCAACTTTTTAGTAATATTTTGTCGTCCTGATTGATTAAAAATGCTCTTCAATTATCATCCATCACACGAACAACCTCACATCTTTCGCAATCTTTAATAATCGTCCATTAATATAGTCCATATCATTATTATTAAAGCTCATCTGCTCAACTGATTACTCAGAGGATCATGCTTAGTACAATGTTTTGATACCGTTATCCTACTAATCTCCTAAAAGCACACACTTGGGAACTAGTGGGATGTTTGCTAAATTAGAAACCGATATCTCTAGTCTCTACAAGAGATGTTCTGGGAATCTGTCTAAGGCAAGGCAAGCTTGTTAAACGGTCTTGCATTGGTTCAATGATAGGGAAATATTAAAGACGTTTAAAGGTAATGTTACAAGAGGTAACAATTATTGCACGTTACAGGAACTGACGGACGCTAGTGATGGCGCCAAACTCGTAGCCGAATTCTGGGCCGAGTCTATTTAGATTTCGATCGACACGCTACGAAGAAGAAGAGGTAACAATTACAGCCCTGTCTATCATGGCAAACATATACTATTAGTCTTCGTAGAAACCTTTAGCAAAGTATTATTTATTATAACATCGAGCGTATATATACAACCGTGCCGCAGTGTCAATTAACAAAAAAAAAAAAAAAAAAATTATTAATTGACACTGTTTACTAATAATATTATTGTAATGAACCATTTCCTCGGACATAATGCTACACGCTACGCCGCGAACGACAAGTAGGGAGGGGTTGAGATACTTGCCGGAGGCATCGTAGCACTTCCACAGATTAATTTATTGCGTAGGTGTAATGTAATGAAAACTTTATTAAATTTTTCAGCATTTCCCATTTGACGAAGCTTTTATAATATCCTGTTTTTTATTATTTCGATAGATAATAGGAAATCTTGTCTTGTGGAAAAACATTGTGGCATTGAACTAGTAAAAACCTATAAAATAATATCTTACAGAGGTGGAAATCCGAACTAGAAAATATTATGGCACTTTGAACATTGCGGACTGAACCAATAAAACTGAGGAAGCGAAGAGATAAACGACGAATCTGTTACGAGTATGTAACACAAAGTTTCATGACGTGCCAGGACCGTTTTTTGCAACCAAAAGATAAACTGAAAACTGAAGTAAAAGGACGTGAAAAGTAATTACGACGCACATCAAAAGGCAGCGCAGCGCTGGCTTCGTTTATCAATTGGGTGTTGTTTTTGCAATCACTGTACCGATCTTCTTCATTCAGCCGTTTTCATGAGTAATAATTACCTGGTGCCGCAGCGCTCTGTGCGTCGCTTAGTGAGCGTAATACTAGTTCCTTTATCGTTTATATGGCGAGTGTCTTGATTTTATCACGAGAATTAAGAATGATTAAGTACCGTCTTCTAACAGAGATAATAAAGTAATGATTTACTCTTTTGTCTAAGCAATATAAAAAGCATCGACATCGTAATGTGCAGAATCCCGTCCCTGAGTTCTTTTATTTCAAATTAAGAAGCCTTTATTCGTGTTTGACACCACTCGAAATTATTAATTGCATTTCATTAAAACTAGCTGAAATTGGAATGATAGCAAAATTTATGGTTTTCATTGTTATTTTTCGACCATGTAAATATGATAACTGTTAAAACATTATTAATTATATTTGCTGCGGTTCAGTGTGTGGGCTCGGAAAGTGACAAAAATGTTGTTTACCCTGTGAAACAGATTTATTTTGAGTTAAATAAGCGAATGTTATGAGAAAACCGAGTGACATGTAGGGAATTGAAACGGTGAATGCAACTTGAACGAAACATCGCGGTACCTAATCCAACGACAATCGAGATATATTTTAATTTTGATATACGAGGAGGGATAAAAAAGTAGTGAGAATGAGATAGAATATAATGACTATTGATAACATAATAATTTATTTTTCTACATAGTCTCCGAGTCTCTCTACACACCGAGTCCAGCGCTTTTCCAAGGCTTCAATCCCTTTCAAACAAAAAGTTTTGTCTTGGTCCTGCAAAAAGCTCTCCACGGCATCCATCACCTCGTTATCGTCTTCGTACCTGTTTCCCCTTAAGTATTCGTTCAATTTGGGGAACAGATAAAAATCGCTAGGTGCCAGATCTGGTGAATAAGGAGGGTGGTCAACCAATTCGAAGCCAGCTTGCTGAATGGCAGCCATCGCAACTGCCGACCTGTGCGCGAGTGCGTTGTCGTGATGAAACAGCACGCCCCTTCGAAGTTTCCCTCTCCTTTTCTCTTTGATGGCATTCCTCAACTTGGGAATTAAAGCTGCATAATATTGGCCTGTAATAGTGGTTCCACGCTCCAGGTAATCAATCAACAATATCCCTTCTCAGTCCCAAAATATTGAGCCTTGCCCGCCCAAGCCACGGCACGAAACTTCTTCGGGGTCGGTGATGATGGCCGTTTCCATTTTGAAGATTGCTGTTTTGTCTCGGGATCAAAATGATGGACCCATGTTTCGTCCATTGTTACGAAACGAGACAAAAAGTTTTCAGAATCTTCTTGAAACTTGTCCAACAATATCTTCGAAATGTCCAGTCGATTTTGTTTCTGACTGTCGGTTAACATTCTCGGCACCCAACTTGCGGAGACTTTTCTCATATGCAAAGATTGTTTCAATATGGATTGAATAATTCCATATGAAATGCCCGTTTCTTGAATTAAGTATCGGATCGTAACTCTTCGATCGCTCAATACAATTTTCTCGACTTTCGCAACATTTTCTTGGGTGACTGACGTCAATGGACAGCCGCAACGATGTTCGTCTTCCGTGCTCGTTCTCCCTACTCGAAATTGAGAAGCCCACCTTGCGACAGTGGAATGCGGCGGAGCAGACTCTCCTAATGTTGCCTCCAAATCGCAATGAATCTCTTGCGTCGTTAACTTTTTTAAACAGAGGTATTTAATAACGGCTCGCACTTCGTTTTTCTCCATTATCGAGAACACGTTCCGACACGAAGCAAACAAATGACTACATTCAGAAAAAAACAAAAGAGAATCGAAGATTTTTTTTTTATTAATATTACAAATATGTATCTGAGCTATGCCTGTCAGTATTTATTTTTTTTCTTACCAAAGAGTATGTCGTTCTCACTACTTTTTGATCCCTCCTCGTATTATAGCAGAGGACATAATTAAACATAATAACCTATTCATCTAATTACCATCTGATTTTATAGTGATAAGTACCCTTCTTTGAAATTATCCTTTTCGGCGCTCAAGAAAATATGCAAAATGGTACATAGGTACATACAAGGCTGAACATTTGACTCTCAATAATAAGAAACTATGAATGAAACACATGACAAGCTTAGCCATTTAGCTCCGGTGACCGCGTTGAATTTTTCCTTGTAAATCGAAAAGCTGCGGTCTAAAGCTCTGCCCTGTTGAACTTTTGTGGTGTAGGTCTGTTACGCAGCATAAGTAATGTATATACTTAGCCCACGTTCGTACGGACGTAAAAATATCGCGACGGCGGGAGTTTATCGCGCACTGGATTTTCAACTCTCGGTGTTGAGCCGAGCAATAAGTATCCAACAGGGTGCATCCCAGCGCGTCGAAAAAACTCACTTGGATTTTCAACGCTCGGCGCTAAGCAGAGCGTTGAAAATCCAGTGCGCGAAAAATAATCGCAACGGTAATTTTGCATTCGTGCGAACAGCGGCTTAGCCGGCTAGCGGTCAACTGACTGCTGGTCGTTCTTTTCCGCATTGTCGTGTACCTGGGGAGTAATCACCCTCTAAACGAATAGGCATTTTTGTAGGTACAGGCCTCATTATACTTCCACATAATTTATTCACATGAATCAATATAAAGTGGACTTCATTAGTTTAATTGCCTTCTGATGAGTTCCGGTTGACTTATCTCGCGGATAATATGATACAATATATGTTTCCATTTATCTGGTAGATAGTGCACGCATATCCGGACATTGTGAAACTAGCCGCTGAATTATTAAAGCTTGAGAATAATAGGAGAATTGGATTCGAATATCCTATTTCTAAATACCAGCGTATAAAGATAGGAAACGCAACTCTATCGGCTGTACCAATCGCATTTCATGGCACCTAAATATACACAACCTTATTGAATCATAAATGGTTGTAGGGCACTATCATCCGCTATCTAGAACAGACACTGATTGAACCGTTTACGATAGACTAAAAGCGAGTGTCCGAAGCTATTGATACGCTAAGCATTCATTCAATTTTAGTATCTGCTACGATAGGCTGGTGGTTTAATTAAGACTAATGAGTATTGTAAAACCCTGTTTTGAATAAAGGGAAAATGCCTAACTAAAGCCCCATTTACACGTTGCATGTACGCCGTGCGATTTCCATAAAATGGCATACAATAATTGAATGCAAGTTTTGCCGTTTAATAAAATTGTGTGCGACTTACATCAAAGCAATTTTATTGCAAGGCGATTATTGCATGCAAGTTTTGCCTCGTGTACAGAGTTGCACGTCCTTGTATAATTGATTCAAGTATTGCCCGTATTTGAGCTGCCAAATATTTCATTAAAATTTTATTGAACGTCTTCTCAAGAAACTTGTTTGAAAGATAAAAAATTCTCAGCCAGAATTGAATGTGATTTTATTGTACTACCTACATGCGATTTTATTGTACTTGCTGTTTACACATACGTATACCAGTTTTGAACGGCAACTAACTTGCCCGTAGCGTACAACAATAAAATTGCACTTGGCTTTAAAGATCTGGCTTTCATACTTTTTTTTTTTCATGAGAATGATCTAACTCCAACTATTAGATCAGCAGTTTATAATAGTAACAGTTCAGTACTTACAGAGATCATGTCTCTCCCTGTCAGGGCTCTTGGCCATCATGGAGGTCCTCTTCGAAGGCATCGGCAGTGAGGGCTTGGGTCTGTTCTGCATCTCTGCGAGGGCTTGTTGCACAGCCTCCTGTCTCACTTCTGCAAAACAAACTCACGTTAGAAGACTGTCGGGAGTTGAAAGATTTTCGGGCAAAATGACTACGCATGCAATCTAATTTCTATTGCAATACTTCCCACACCACAGAGATTTTTATAGAAAGAAAAAATACACTTTCGTCGTTTGTATTTCTATTTGTATTAATTTAAGAAGAAATCCACGATTCATTTGCAACAACAAAAACATATTACACAGATATGACAATTGTTTATTTAATTCTACTCCCTGTAGTTTAAGTTGTAACTTAACACAATACATTCGTGCACACATAAATAATAGGGGAGGTTGTTAAGGTGTCTGTTACGATTTATATAGAAAATCCAATTACGATTTCCAGTTACCGGTTACGTTGATACTGGCAAAAGCTCTGGTTGATTTCAATTATTGACCGCAATGCAAACTAGAATAAAAAAATCAATCTGCTTAGCCTTTTCCCAACTATATTGGGGTGGCTTCCAGTCTAACCGGATGCAGCTGGATACCAGTATTTTACATGGAGCGACTGCTTATCTGACCTCCATAACCCAAAACTAGAATAATAGGTACCCAATAATAGGTTCCCAATTAACTATATAGCGTGACTGGTAATTAGTGACCGATACTTAAACACATGATTGTACTCATGATGACAAACAACTTTTACTATGGGACCAAACCTGAAATCGTGAAAAAAAAATCTGCTGCTCCCTACATTTATGCTCGCATAATTCGTCAAAATGTAGGGACCAGCTGATTTTTTTTCACGATTTCAGGTTTGGTCCCATAGTAAAAGTTGTTTGTTATCATGAGTACAATCATGTTTTTAAGTATCGGTCACTAATTACCAGTCACCCTATATACCTAATAATTGGTTTACAGTTTGATAGTATGAAACTGAATTGAATGTTATTGCAATCAATCAATACTAATGAAATGCCTAATACCATAGCAATATAACACAATACTCAACAACTGGTCAAGTATGCCATGTATTTTGTTTGTAATATGATTTCAATCTAAATAAATAACTGCGGTATAAAGATAACAAGGCTGAAGAACAATCAAAGGCGAAATAAACAGAATCAAATTTCCGATAACATTGATCAATTATTGTTTAACGAAAACTATTGCTCCGATACTTAGTAGTTTACAAACTGTCGTTTCATTAACTGAAAGTATCCCTTTATAACCAGGGTAGCGAGGGCGTTCAAAACAGAGTTTTAATCAAATAATAGTGTTCCAGATTTAGTTACGACTGTAACGAGTATATTCATCAATTAAATTCTTACTCCGCCTCCGATTTTCTGCAAATGACGCCTGTTACTTATCTTACCTGCATCTGGCATAATCACGAATAAAGCACAAACATGAATTAAGCGTCTAGAGGATGTTTAACAGGCAAGGTTACTTGTCAAAGTTTCCAAGTAGCTATCATCCAAATAAACTTAGCTAGAAACGAACATGATGTCGTCTGAAAATGTGTAAACGACATTTGACAAGTAAACTTAAATATTAAACCGTCAATTATGCAACGAATGAGCATAAACCACATGCAAATGGAGGATTAGTGCAACGTATTAGACCACGAATGGATGCGGTGGTGACCGTCATAAGATAATATTACACTGACGCTGAATTTATCAGCGTGATAAAATCAGCGTCTGCCTTTAGGCAGAGACAGACAATTGTGACAAATTAGAAGCGATGCATCGCAACCTAGTCGGCTGTACCCTGTCATTAGGCAAATGATTAGATCATCCATTTATCGCAGGGTAACGTGATCTAGTCAGATTTGTACCATAGAGTCCATAGTTTACAACATAAAGTCATTTAATTTAAGAAGTAATTAATCTTAAACACATAGAAGAAGAGGAAGAAGATAATAAGTATAAATATATTTACACTAATTAGCAATAAACGTAATTATATACATTATAATTAGAGTACATTAAACAGTTTTACATAAAGTATATCCTAATAGCGACAGTCTTATTATACTGAATGATATCTTCTCCGATACGCACAATAAAAGGAACATTGACCATTTTGACCTGTA
This sequence comes from Fissipunctia ypsillon, assembly GCA_947568875.1. Lineage (NCBI taxonomy): Eukaryota > Metazoa > Arthropoda > Insecta > Lepidoptera > Noctuidae > Fissipunctia > Fissipunctia ypsillon. The sequence continues at coordinate 31,601,061 of OX387643.1, forward strand.
AATAATGTTGTGAATACGGGACGACTCAAGATCAAGTGCATCGAATTTGGTTCTAGAATTTGATTGACCATTGGTCTGCAGGAGGTTATTGGACCTTGTAGATGTAGCAGGCTCATGCACGACCCAATCAGAGCGATAAATTGGCTTACATGCTGGGCTGGATTCAACGTTACATATGAGCCATTTAGTAGTGACCTCAGAACATACGATCCGGAATTTCGGTGTTGGATTGCCATCTCGGCAGGCTATTTGAACAGGGGGCCTACCATGCACTCTTATAGCAGGTCAATTTTAGACGGAAAGTTAACTGTCGGGCTATTTTGTACCATGAACACGTCAAATAACAGGCGAGCCAGCGATCACGTGACTAAAGCCGGTCAGCGGTCACGTGACAACATTTCACTGGTCTGACCTGCGATAAACTGTACCATCAAGTCCTTTTTGACAAGTAAACACTTGAAAACTGAACTGCCCTGCAGTCATATTAAGCAGGCGTGAAAAAGTAACTTTTATTGAACTGTTTTCTTTAATTTAAAATAAAATACGTAAATATATGTTAATTTGTGAATATAATACTATTATGGCGTTTATTTAAAATTAGAGAAAACAAAAAAACAATCTCTTTGCAGTTTATTTTAGATGTGTAACGAAGATGAAATTTTTGAGTTTCTTGAGAAAGATGGTGATAAAAACAGTGTGAAACAAATCGCTAAAATCCAAAGGAAAGTTATGAGAAGCACGATAAAACCTTTTGACCTGCAGGATGGCATGTTTGTGGACGGGTCAAGAATATAATCCTCCTTCGTCGCCAGGAAAGCGACTCGTGAGAACCAATGAACCCCGTATGTGCCCGATGAATGGCACTAGGCTTGCACACCTATTTATTTATTTATTTATTTATCTCAACCAACTGTGGATCATATAATTTAAACTACCTACATTACAAAAATTATTAATTATTCAAATTCAAGGATTACTTAAAAATTTTAAATGAAATTATACATGAATATTAGAATTGATAACAGCTAAATCAAATTAAATTAAAATAATATTTTAACATTAGTCCGTACGTGAACCATGCAGCAGTGGTTCACGTACTGACAGTCGAATCGTTCAGCAAAAGCGTTCAGGATCCTATTGCGGCTGGCCCGTACCCTACGCACCAGGGATGTGCACCGCTTGCGCATGACTGCGTGGAAACAATCCACACGCGCCTCGGCAAACATCCCCGACGCGCTACAGAAGCGAGGCAGCCCCAAGAGCACCCTGAACGCGTTGTTGTATTGGACACGTAGAGCACTGTACTGTTTCTGCGTGTAATCCATCCACAGACTGCAAGTATAAAAGGACGTACAAAATGCCCTAAATAGGGCTATTTTGACGCCCCTCGAACACCGAGCAAATCTGCGGGCTATCATATTCGCACGAACAGACAGCGCTCTACGTTCCCTTTCAATGTCTGCATCGTCTTCCAAGCCAGAGGTTAATAAATGTCCAAGATACTTAAACGTATCAACTCTTTTAAGTGGGCATCCATTGAGCTTAATTGCCGGTAAGTAATCCGGACACCCCCCCCTGGCCCGAAAAAACAGGCCAGTACCTATTTCGAAGTCTTTGTAAATAATTAAACCACTGAAATTTAAATGCACAACTAAACATAATACATTCATCACACAAACAAAATACATTCATCAACAATCAATCAACTCAGCCTATCGCAGTCCACTGCTGGACATGGGCCTCTCCCAGGCTGCGCCACAACACCCTGTCCTCCGCCTTCCACATCCAGTCTGTCCCAGCCACCTTCTTAAGGTCGTCGGTCCATCTAGCTGGGGGACGTCCCACACTGCGCTTGCCGATACGTGGTCTCCACTCCAGAACTCGTCTGCTCTACCGGCCGTCGGTCCTTCGACAAACATGGCCAGCCCACTGCCACTTCAGCTTGCGTACTCTGCAAGCTATGTTGAACTCTGGTTCTATTCCGGATAACTTCATTCCTGTTTTTAACCATCAAAGAAACTACAAGCATAGCCCGCTCCTTAGCATGCTGAGCGACCTTGAATTGGACCAGCCCAACTGTCAGTGTCCACGTATGGGCACCGTATGTCATAACGGGCAGGACGCACTGGTTGAAGACCTTAGTCTTCAAAAATTGCGGAATAGGTGACGAGAAGACTTGACGAAGTTTTCCAAACGCTGCCCAACCCAACTGGATTCTTCGGTCGGCTTCTTTCTCAAAGTTGTGTCTACCGAGCTGGATGGCTTGCCCTATATAGAGAGAAAGATACTTTCAACAAACACCTATCACTTACAGCAGAGATCGCTGGTTATATGAAGACAGTACGGTACGAAAGCGCGGGTACTCGCGTAATTTCTCGTAATTTGCGTAACCTCGATGTGCATAGAAACAGTGTCAAATTAATTACACGCGTTCGCGTTCACAAGTCGTGCCAACAACACGGGCCGCTTTAAGTTAAGAACGACAGCGTTTTGCTAACCACCATGGATTACGTTCTAACCCACAGACGAATGACACAAAAGTACAGAACTGAGAAAATAAGTCCTTAGAAAGACTCGATCGAGGACGAGACCAGACCCATTTCACAATTTAAAAAAAATACAGTAAAATTCACTAGATGTTATACGCAGTATTTTCCAAGTTAATGCGAAACTATGAAGTTTTAAAGTTCCTGGTATACCTGACAATTTCCTTTTAAGTCCAATATATAATAGCTACTCTCCAAGTAAAAAGTAAAAGTGTAAAATAAATTTGGAGTAGAATCGACGTCGCCAGACTCACTCGTGTGTCCGCGAAGAGGATTGACATGTCTGAGGATTTGGCGTTTTTATTGTATCTTGCAGGCAATTTATGCATCAACCACACCGAAGAAATACTACCATTGCATTAAAGAGAGCAAGCAACTAAAAAGTGCTAAAATAATACATCATAATCATTAGACCTGCGTGCACGGACAGCTCGCTAAATAAAATTAGCGCTAAACATAAATAAAAGGTAATTGTAATTCTGTCAATCGTATAAACTTGACCGAGCGTTTTATCTCCAGTGCTAATTGTTTTTAGAGAGGCGTCATGCAAGCAGCTTAAATGTGCAAGAGTGGACGCAGAAGAATGTACTTTCCTTGCGAATTGGTTTTCGCTCGAATACTTGATTTCGCAATAAAGTCTCAATTATATTGACTTGAGCGGTTAAGATATTGAGACTTGTCTCATTGTTTATTTTTATGAAACGTTTAGAATGAGATGAATTTTGCAGTGTAGCGTGAACAAGCAGTATTACAATAATTCGTTCAAGTGCCACCTTGTCTACGAGTGTAATACCCGCTATCGCTTGCATATCATAACTTGAGACATTAACGACACTCAAGGTCGGACGCGACTCAAACATGCTAGTTTTTGTTTGATGCACATCCTCTCTATTATTTGCTTTCGGATAACTACCTATGTAACAATGAGATATAATAATGAATATTCACGTGTGTGAAGTATAGTGGTTTTTACGTTTGATACATCGTTACGTCACTGTGAAGGTTTTTGTTCGATAATGAGTTTTATGAAGGCTTTATTTTGCGACGGCAATAAGCCGAGCTGATGAAATTCAAACAAACGAATTTTCAGAAATTACCTTAAATTAATTCGTGGCAGAACAGCACATGCCAAATGAAATATGCAAAGAATTTGCGTTGTACAGTGCGTCGTAGATAACAGTAAACAATCGAGTTTATTTTGTATCCCTTTCAAGCTGAGGATATTTCTTATTAGGATCCATGTCTCTTGCAAAACAAAGGAATTTGGGATTGTTTCAAATATACGTAAATTGTTGATTTGTTTTAGTTTCTATTTATAATGTACTAGCGACCCGCCCGTGCTTCGCATGGTTCTACGACTTGACAAAACATAAATAAGTATACTATTCCATTCTATTCTATTCTATTCTATTTCTTTACGCAAAACATCCGGAATAAATTCTCTGAAATGATGGTGAAAACCGCATAAAAAGCGTTGCGTAGCTTAGAAGAACAACGCGGTCACACAGACAGACACGAAAATGACTTTAATCTATACTAATATTATAAAGCTGAAGAGTTTGTTTGTTTGTATGTTTGGTTGAACGCGCTAATCTCAGGAAATGCTGGTTCGAATTCAAAAATTCTTTTAGTGTTGGATAGCTCATTTATCGAGGCAGGTTATAGGCTATATAACATCACGCTACGACCAACAGGAGCGGAGCATCAATGAAAAATGTTGCAAAAACGGGAAACATTAATTCCTTTTGCGAGCTTCCGTTACGTGCGCCGCGTAAACGGTTAAAGTTACGCAAAAATCATGTATGACGGGATTGTTACTCTTAAAACGTTCTAAAAAAAAGTCCTTGATAGCATATGTCTATCTTTTAAGGTTGGCTCACTATAACTTTTTTTAATGGTAATCAAATTTGTTAAATAATGCATTATTTGCGAAGGTGTTTTCATAAACATGGTATTAATCCTTATCCAAATAAATAGTTTCATCATCAAGGTTGATGAAGTACATGTAAATTCCTTTTTGAATTATTCAATTCGGACCTTTCATTTAGAAATTACGACGGGTATAAAAATGCTTAAAGTAAGAAAAATACGCTTAGTCTATTAGCTACCTACACATTTTATTTTTATTGACTGTTTGAACGCGCTAATCTCTGTCACTACCAGTCGGATTTGAAAAATTCTTTTTGCATTATAAAGCCCAATTCTTGAGGAAGGCTATAGGGTTTGTAACATTACGATAGGACCCTTAGAAGCCGAGCAAAAACAAACAAAAAAGCAAGAACGAGCGCTAAGCGAAAACGAAGTAACAGCGCGGGCAGGCGATGCGATTCGACGGGGTGGGTCGGGGGAACAAGAAATTTCACGCGGACGAAGTCGCGGGCGGAAGCTAGTATATAATATGTATAAGTCACCTTAAGATTGTGTGAACACCGTTAGTTTATAATCTATCTCGCGAGATTGTAATCTATCGATAGATTGTGAACCATACTGCATGTCAAACCGTCAAATTGTGAACGAACCTGCACTTACCGACATGGTTCCGTCCGGTTTTATCATCCGTAAAATTGTGAACCATACCTGATTGGTAGGGCTAGGCGGTCGCCGATTTGGTCGCAGTAACTAAGCCAGGGCACCCCGACTAAGTGGGTTAGGTTAGGTTAGAACTATGAGCAACCGCACGCAAGCCGAGCAAACGAAGCGAGCGATGCCACGGCAGCAGCCGGCGAGCGCTTCTTGGTCGCAGTTACTTGGCTATTTATTATTAGCGCAAGGTGCGTTCGTCGCATGCAACTTTGATACCAGTTCACAATTTGTCGGTTTGCCATAGGTAGATTAGAAACTATCGAAAAATAATGCGTTACATTGTAAATGGTTTGTTGCAGTTCACAATTGTTCGATAGTTTATAATATCGCGAGATAGATTATAAACTAACCAAGTTCATAATCATATGGTGACATATAGATATAGATAGTGCTTTTCTGTGTTAGGTTTTTTTTCTCTAAAATGGTGTGTCAAATGTGTCAATGTCGGTAAGGCCAACAAGTGCGTGTTCTCATGGGTTATCCCAGATAACTCGGAGTTAACAGCTAATTTAGGGTTAAACAAATAATTCATCTTGCGCCACCATGAGTTAGAGGTAAACCTAGAGTTAAACTTCTAAATATTTAACCCACCGATGTAGGAGAGTTAAGGGTTAGCGTAAGTAAAGTCAAAATAAATTGACGTTATGAGGTACCGCTTATAACTTATTCCGTATTTTATATTGTTCGACGTTATAGTAAGTGTAAGTTGGGAACTATATCAGCAGGCAATATATTCATAAACTCATAAAAATATACAAATTATAAAAAAAAAACTTAAAACATATTTTTCCTTATCTGACATTTCGTCAATCAATAAACTAAATCTCCATGGTAACCACATACTTACAATACGATTAAAATGAAATGTCCTGTTACAAAATTCGAAGATAATAAAGTATCGTAATGTAGTGTAAAAGAGAAGGGTATACAATTTCCGTTCATTGTTCGTTTATTCATTTTTAGTCGGATTACATATCAGGGCAAACACATTGCTATTTTATGTTTCGTCGATTGAACTGCAATGATCCCAACTCGAAAAAAACACTAATGTCAGGTTAACTAACCTGCAGGGTGATTGCGTAAAACACTTACAGTAGAAATCGCTTTCATTTTGACAGTTCAACAACATCAATTGCGTTATTTACGGTGCTGAACAGATCAATTTTTCGAACATATGAAGCAATGGATTAGCAATATGCTTCAAAATCATTCGGATTGTGATTGATAGTGTGTTACGCAATTAGGTTGCCGGTGATACTTTTTAGTGGCGCGATGCGTAATAAGAGTTAAAATGTTACAAACTACATTTAACCCGACTAAACGGGCAAGTGGACCTAAAATGTAAATTCAACTGTATTTACGAACAGGTATCCAAATTATAAACATATCGTACTCATCTGTTTATTCATATTTTTAATTTAACAGGTCACATGTTGTTTGAAATTAATATATAATTGTTATTATGAGTTGGCTATTCATGTGCTGGTAGTGCGGTGGGTTGTAGTCATCGTACGCAAGTTCAAGTATCGTGCCTGACGAGATGGAAGTGACGTCAGAGTCGCCCACCATACCCGTATTGTTGGAGGCAGGCTGTGCGGTAGCTATGTGCTCTTATTGTGTGCATGTCGCAGGCACTTGCAACTAACGTGACAATTTTTAAAACGTTTCTCTACGATCTACGATCATTTTAGAAGAAACCAGTCTATACATCCTATACATCTATACTCTATACACAAATAAATAAAATTGAAGTTCCTGTTCGTAAAGTCAAAATAACTGCTTACTACTAAATGTATATGAAAGTACCTATATAGGTATACCGTACGGTATTTATAATAATAAAAATAAAAAAAATTGTCTGTCCGTTTGATCCGGCTAATCTCCGAAAGAGCTGGACCGATTTTGACGCAACTTTCACTGGGAGGTAGCTGATGTTGTAAGGCGTAACTTAAGCTACTTTTATTTTTTGAAAAAAGAATTAGGGTTCCAAGCAAAAAAATTAAAACCCTTGAAAGTGTGAACAAAATCCGATTCGAATAGGCTATTGACATCCACGCAGGCGAAGCCGCAGGCAATAGCTAATTCAAAAATATTAAAGTAATGGAAGTATGTAACATATTTTATCAACGTATTTTAGTCATTATTTACTAGGAAGAACGATAGTGTTGTATTTAAAAAGGAGAATGAAATCTATAATCACTGTACGTAATTGTTTACGTAATAGCAGCCCTGACGAAGCTACAATCGAGTAAATGATGATCGTTACAGTTCATTATCGGCCAGGAAATGTGTTTATGCTAATGAGCCTGTTTCCGCAGAATGGTCGCTTCGGTAAAAGGAAGCATAAAAACTAGGATCATTTTATTAATAGTACGTAGGTACCATATACCATACCTACTTATTAACAAAATTAAAATAATTTAGTTACTTCATAAACAACTTGAAAAAGGCGTGAGTTTTTGTATGTTAATAAGTTGATTGATGAATCATACAGGTACCTACTTATGGTATCCTTCGCCGAAAATTTCATTTTTTCACATAAGAAAAACATAATTTCTTTTTCTTGAGGCATTTTTTCAAAATTAAAACAATACTAAATTCACTGCCACTACTAAGTACACTGCCTCATATACAATTTGCAAAATTATACTGACGGAAATAGTTATCATGATGGTTGAAGTCGATAACAGCTAGGGCACTATCTAGGAATGCATTGTTCCAATTGAAGTACCTACCACTAGCGCCTGGTTTTTCAAGAGCAATTTATTATTGAAAGTTGATAACATGAGATTATGTTAATGATAAAAATTCTGCTATGTAATTTTATAGCATGTTAGTGTGCCAGTAGACTCTGGAGTTCCAGATTGTGATGTACGAAACGAGAAAACAATGAGAGGCGAAGGATCATCCAATATTTAAACTAGAACTTTTTTTTAAAGTCAATAGTCTATCATTTGCGTGTGTCATTCGCTCATTGCTGTAATGGAGGGGGCACGTGATGGCAGCACGTTGATACTGTGATGACACCTGCCCCTCGCTTGGCAACCAACCGCACTTGTGGTCACCGTTGTTTACCACTACTTAAATTTAAATTCCGCCATTTTTTTCCGCGTCACTGCAAAACCCTTTTGGGAACAAATGTAAGAGTATGGTAGGGTACGGTGGAGTTTTTAAATGCACTCGTTCTAGGTTTCCTTTTTGAGTAGAAGTTTCATCTACTGCGATTTTAAACCATCTGTTTCCGTGTACTTTGTAAATAAAAAGTAGGTAGCTGGACACTTCTGAAAAATTCTAAATATTTGTTACAGAAATTACAATATTCTTATTTTTCATTCATGATTCAAAGTTGACTTCTTACAACGAGTAGCATTTTCACCCAGTATTTCCAGAGTCAGTGTCAGTGCAAGCAAGAATGGTTGTGCACTCATAAAAACATGCCTTTACACGCTTGCCGGTCCGTCTATTGTTTGTCTACGTTGCGTGCATCTAAACATCACTATAAAACGTAAGAATAATATTTATTGTTTGATGCTCATTCATTCGTGAACGTTACTTTCGTTTGGCTGCAGATAATCGTACCTATCCGCTAAATTCGCACATGTGTAGAACATTTTGTCCTTTGGGAGTCATTTCGTTGTAAAATCTACTTAATTGTAACGTGTTAAAGTCGTTTATTCAGGGTGAAGCTTTCGGAAGGAAGTGGCATGTTTCTTTGTTCCACCGTTTGCTCCAGATGTTAAAGTCGTTGGTCGTGTAGAGGTCGCCACAGACCGACAACTGATATGAAGATAGTAGGGGATTGCGACAAAGGGTCGCTATGAGTCGACCAAAATCCTGAGCGCTTCTTACTAAAAAATACAAAACCTTGCCAATGAAGTGCTCTTCTGTGGTCATTGCACTCACACTAAAGCAAATAAAAGTCTCCGAAAAAAACAACATTGGAAACCATGAAACGATAAGGTTTGTAATGACTCGTCGAAGGTCGGTACAAGCAAGATGATATTGTTAAAGACATGTGCATAAATTAATCTTAATTAATCTAACTTAAAGTTGCATTGTCCAACAAAGAGCTAAAAGATCGTAAAGATATCTCTTTAGATCTCCGCACGATATTCTAGCTCTTTACGTTAACTTCTTCCTATACATTCAAAGAAACTGGCGAGACTCCCCAAAGTTCACCTTTGGAATAGTCAGATTTGTCGACAAAACCGTAAACTTTGCCACAAGCAAAGCGCATTAAATGAATACGTTACTCTTGGGTACCTACTGTAGAAAGTACTCGTACAATATCAAAAGGAGGCTCAAAAGACGTAGACGACCATGGTTACATGCAAGCTACGGTTTATTCCAGACAGGTTACATGTTCAAGTTGTTTGTTCAGAGAAACTAGAGATGAGTATGTGCCTATGCCAAATTTTGTCACATTACACAATCTCTACTGCACGTAGCTACGGGCACAGATTGCTATTTCATCTCAAAACGTTCGCTGCATGATATTTTAACCTTTTGAACGCCAGAGCATAAACGCCACGCCAAGCCACACTTTTTAAAGGTTTAATTTCTCTTTTTTTGTCATCAAATTTCTCTATATCCATGGTATAATTTAATTCGTTTCAAGCAATTAAATATGGACAAGAGCTTAAATATTTAAGGTATACAAATAAAAACACACAAAAGTAATGATTTAATTGTTTATTTCGTGATAAAGTGCACCGCATTTTTTGTCACATATTTGTGTCGTTGGCGTACAGGGCACGCGCTTGCTTGTCACGTATATGTGACAATGGCGTTCAAAAGGTTAAACAAAGTGTTTTAGCAAGATTTAGCCGTCAAAATCTAGTCCGTAGTAAGTGTAATGACACGTACTGTGAATACGAACGATACAAGTCAATACGTTTTAGATCATTCATAACATTGAACAAAGATATTTAGCCGCGTCTAGACACAAGCGACGTCTACTCTCATTATTACGACTTTTAGTTTGAATTTACTCGTAGTACGTTCTTCTATACCTCTTCGGAAAAATCTTTGTAGTAAGTACTAGTAACTGTAGCTGTAACTGCAGTACTTTGTAGTAGTTCAAACTCACTGCTGGTTGGTTGATTACGTTTTATTTTGCGTTAATTTACAGAAGTAAATTACTGGTTCACTATCGAAGATAACGCAGATTAACGCAGATTTCTATGGATTTTTTCTGAATACGAATCGATTTCAGAGGAAAGGAAAGCACTCAGATCAATTAGCTTAATAGATGTAATCACGCGAAAAAGCCGTGTTCTGTTTGTCCTACGTGAGACTCAAAGAGTTTGCTGCCGTATCGAATACCAATAGATCAGTGGAACAATTTTGTGTATTTCGTTTTAAAGTAGTGTAGTTAATAGCAGCGTTTATGTAGTGTAGGTGGTAACTAGACGCGGTTAATTGCGAGCTATTCATTACGGTAAATGGTTTGCACATTGATATACTCTTGTTCTGCCAGTAGAGGCCATCACAATAATTGGTATCTATCAATCAACTATTTCGGTGACGGTGATCTATGGCTAGGTACAGGCATTCTAAGGCGTAAACGAGACTTCGTCTACTTGCAAGGCTAGTCGTTTCTTTTACTCTTTGCATCAATGTAATTATATGGCATAGGTTTTTAAACCAGTTTAACCCGATTTCTACCTAAAAATTAAATTGACTAAGTATCGAACGACACGGTGGTTGGGTGATATAACGTTGGCTACATGATATCAGGGTCAGGCTTGTGAACATCGGACAACTGTCGATCAATGTGAAAACACTTCTCAAATTGTGGATTATTCATGGGACTATCGTTTTACTTTGTGAGTAGTATTTAAATCTAGGAGAAAAAAGCCAGGTTGAAACACAAAGGAATAAAACATTTATTTTGTAAATTGTCTCTATCATTTAATTACAAGACATTGAAAACCATGAAACACTCCCCCAAATAATGGTCATCAACTTTACATGAGTGTGAAGTAACCACGAAATATCATATTAGGCGCTGAACAGACGATGAACAATCTGTCCCCGACGATAGAACACACGTAAGACAAATAGATTCCCAGGATTTCCATAAGATTCCAAATTGTCCGTGGACAAATTGCCCATCGTCTGTTTAGCGCTTACTGCAAAATGTCCCATGTCCTGTCTATTAAGGGGGAAGCGCTAAGGTAGCCCACAAAATCCAAATTTTCTTACGATTTTTGCAATTTGCAGCTCAGTGTCTGGGTGTATGTTGATTAAAGTATGATTCGCGACCGTAACAAATATGTATTTACAGAATTATAATCATTAGAATCAGTACACAATTCCTTAAGTTAGTATAATCCTGAAATGTTAAGATTTCATGAAATAGTCATTCAATAGAATTACTTGTAAGCCAAATGAGATGTATGAAATAAACTTATTTTAATTTTATTTTTTACTTGGTCTTAGAGAGTTGTATTGATGACTTTAATGATTATAATTCCATGACTACATACTTGTCACGGTCGCGAATCATATTTTTATCAACATACAACCTAATGCTGACCTGCAAATTGCAAAAAACGTAAGAAAATTTGGATTTCGCGGGCTACCCTGGCGCTTTCACCTTAAATGAAATTAGATTTGCAACAAAAAGGGGTTACATTCAATAGGGACTGGATCACTGGACGCAAATAAGCCACAAATGGTACCTTTCTCTTTACTTAACGACGTAGATACAGTTCGGACAAGTTTTGACACAAAAGGATATGTCCAAGCTCCACTATCTTTGAAAGGGTTGTCGAGAATTCAAATTAGTAAGTTCGCTGACCGTGACCTGGTTTTAAAATATTGTTATTTATGAAAGAAGCTGGTGTAAACATCTAGGGCATACAGAGGAGAAAATATCGTCTTCTTTGTCTGGCAAGAAAAGCTTTTGACCTTTGCTTCATAAGATGTGTTATTTAAAACTCCAACTTAATATAAAATGTTTGGAAAGGTTGGCTTTGCTAAAGTATTTTTGTTACCTCCATTCTTCAAATGAACGTCTTACTTTTTTTTCTTATCGTAAAAAAATTATTATGTTAATATCTTGCAACCTGTCAATTAATTAAGTTTGAAGGGACATTTTGGATACTTTATGTTAATATTTAGTTTAACAAACCAACCGTGTACTATTAAAATCAGAAAATCGATTTCATTACATGTTTCATGAAGCATGTACCTATGCCATCAATACAAACGCGCAAAAACGGAATATTATTTCACACTGCTAATTTTGTTAAAAAATATTGTGTCCAAGCATACCTCAAACATCACAGTGACTTTAGTAAATAAATTCAACTGATGCAAATAGACAGCGGCTCTGTGAGCAACGAAGTACCAATTTTATTTTATTTTAAATATCAGTCAAATAAACAAGCGCGGCATTATATCGCAATTAAACGTTCGTCAATTTGCAGTTAAGTATATGAAAACTGAACATGGTTCATTGGGAAAAGTTTAACTTTTTTAATCATTATTTTAAATCAGTTGTATTTTTTTTAGTCGCACATTTATTTATTAGCGACAATAAATAACTATAAAATAAAAAGTTTTTCTGTTTGAAAATTAATGTACATCTTTCAAAAGTTGATTTACCTCTTAAGCACCTCAGGACATGCCGCCCCCTTGTCACTACGACACTATGTGCTAGCGACTGTTTTCGGGAGCCCATTATTGAGTATGCAAGTCACCCCCCGCCATTTTATCTGTGTATTTTATATATAACTTTGGTCAAGCAAGGGCCATAGTTCCATAGTTCTAGATAACCAGTTTCACTTTAGCCACCCAAACTCATAATCCAGTATCTTTATTTCCATATCCTGCAATAGTCGGATAATCGATAATCGGGATAATCGTCGGTTGGTTCCTCATTTCATTAAAAACGCCTAACGGGTCTCTGCGAGTTGGCTTCGGCCCCTCGTACTCCTTCCAAAGGTACGGGAGACCGGGACCCCAGGGTCCGAAATAAAAATTTACGTAATAAATTGCTAAAACCGTTTAGGCTATTGGATTTCCACTCTGTAAACCATGTCTGTCAATAAAACACCTAGCTTGCGTAGAATGTCAATACCGTATGTCCATAGAACATTGTCAAGGGATGACAAATGTATGTATGTACCGTCAGTTGGTTTCAAAAAAGTAATATCTGGCTAATTAATGAAGCGAATACACACATCAAAAGTGTCTAGGGACCAAGTACATTTTTAACTATAAAAAATTATCCGATTAATATTGACCAAATCTAGTCTTCCAGACTGGCTTCTTACTTTAATTCCTAAAGTTAACAGCTTACCCTGTATTTTGTAAAAATTAAGAATAATTGCAATTTTTGCAAATTGTGGGAAATTAACCTAATGTCGTCATTTAAATGGCAAACAAGGCAAAAATGAGGATTTTTTTAAATTTTGATTGCAAAGATAAAAAATATAATAATCTGAATTTCCACCATTGACACGAATCACACAATCACAGCGTTTTGGCATGCTTAAAATCAGTTCATCAAAATCACTTTGAGGAATGACCGCCCACGATCTTTCTGAGAAGTCAAAAAGTTGTTGTGGGGTATGCACGGCATCCATACTAGGCAGAGGTCTTCTTTGGAGCATATCCCATGCATGCTCAATTGGGTTGAGGTCTGGCGATTGAGCAGGCCGCAGAACGTTGATGCGAGCATCGGCAACAGTGCGTGTTACTGTTACGATTCTAGCCGTGTGTGGACGTGCATTGTCGTGCAATAGTCGAAACGAATCACCCAACCGGCTTCGCACACAAACACGAAGTAAACAAAGCAAACTGTCAAATGCGAGCGGCAACATTTTTCGGCGTTTTTCAATAATATATTTTCAGCTTTATCTCATCCTTGTTACTAAAATTGTAGCTTAAAATAATACCAAAAGGTTAAAAAACATGCATTAAAGAATTTCAAATATATTTGTTTTGTGTTATTGAACTACTTTACAATAAACTTTTAACGTTACATTCAAGTAAATAGCACTAAAACTATTGTGTTTTTTACATTAGGTTAATACTCTGACCTGTAAAATATCCTTCATTCTTATAGTCTACAGCTCTGAAATGTTCAGAACACAACCTTTAATGTTTTGTGACTGTAAAATGCTTGCAACGTAGCAATTTACCACTGCTTGCGAAGTTATCCGTTTTTAGTGAATTTAATGAACACCTTCGTTCCTGCATATACTACCTAATGACACAACACTGATTCACTGACCTGATGCATTATTACTATTTATTACTGAATATTCCTGACCAACGGATATCACTAAAATAATATATCAGTAGATTTTAACACACCGGATTTCTCATTAACAAGTCATCCAGCCATCTAACCATAGATATTTTTCCAAACCATAGATGAAACAGAGGCTTAAACATGAAGTTTGTTTTTCTATTTACGTTATTTATTTATTTAATTATTTATTCCCCTTATAAAGTTATAACTATCATTACAGGTTGCATTATTAGTTTACTATGCATTATGCCAGTCTTTGCTAGTTTATTGCATTACCACTTGGGGCGGTACCTCTAAAACATATGATAAATTTAGAGAGAGCCCAAAGAGCCATATTAAAAGTTAGTTGCTTTTTGCCAATCCTCTATCCAACCTTCGAACTTTACCAACACTGCCAAGTGCTAACAGTCCGGCAGTTGTTCATTCTCATGACAGTACTAAAAAAACACACTGAACTTCCCTTAGAACTCAATTTACCAACACAAAATAGACGATCAACAAATGTTTGTTCAATCATCCGTTATAACATAGTTTCTCCCAAAAGTTTTTCTGTTTTCTTGGCACTTTTCTTTATAATTCAATTAATAACAAAATACCTATCTACACTCATACAAAAGCTATTTGTAAAAGAAAATTACGCATTTGGCTATTAAATCTGGACTACGTTGCCACTGAAAGCTTATTAAAACCAGTGTCTTAATAATACCCACACATTTACAATCACACACCGAGACTTACATACATTCATACACACAACATTCTTCATTTCCCCATTTCCATTCTTCATTTTTTGTTATGCTCATTATTATTTTATTTTGTTAGTTAGATACCTAAGTATGTATCATAGAATAATAATATACATAATTTGTATATTTCTTTGAACTTTATGTTGACTTGCTTTTCTTTGATTTTGTTTTTAATTATTATTTTTTGTTTACATTCTGCACTCAATTGCATTATCAGACTTTATAATACCTATTAAGTATATCTTAACTTTAACTGTTTTGTAAATTAACATGTCCTTTAAAAGAGAGCCGGGTGATCTGTAACTCAGGACCCTCCTACCTCAGACACCTTTCTCTATTTAAGATTGTGCATTTTATTAACTAGTGCCTGTAATATGATGTTGAGATAAATAAAGATTTATGATTATGATTATTATTATTACCTAATGTGATAGTACGGTCTCATAAAATGCATTTATTATTATTAAAATTATTTAAAATTTAAAATTATTAAGAACTTTAATTTTTTCGTTACAACCTTTCTGTTAGCTAATATTACCATAGACGGACGCCATGTTGTTCTGTTTACCAAGCATTTCAGGTGCGCCCTCTAGCGGGATAAATTGACAGTAAGGTTCCCTATTGCGGCGATACTCTAAAACGTAATTGATCCCTAGATACTCTTGATGTGTGTACCTTGGAAGCTTGGATATTGCTTGAAGTTACAGGAATTAGTACAGCACCTACTGGCAACATAGACATACAAGGTGGAACAGGACGATTGACATTCCTTTAAACCACGTATAGAGAATCATGTTCTTTGCCCGTATACAAAAAATCAATCAAATCCAATGAATACTTTAGCCACAGGAAATTATTTTCCACTTTCTTATTTTTCAACATGATGTAGATCTGAGTCCGTAATAATAGGTAAACATTGCCGCCGCCGCGCCCCGCGCCCCGCACCGCGCCGTTGGTCAGTGACTTTTCGTAGATAAAGCGTGTTTACTTTTTGTGCAGTTGACTCTGCTATTTAGTTTGTTTGAAAACTGCAATTTTTAAATTTTGCATTAACTACTAATCTTCGTGTTTTAAAGTGTTTCGATGGATTAGTACTGTGCTCGTTTTCATTTAATGTCGTACATCCAGATACAGTTCTGTGGTGGGCCCTTAAGGAGAAATGTGTGCCAGGGAAGTATGTGCAGTTGATTCGAGCGATGTACAGTCGATGCAGTACCCAAGTCCGGTCTACAGTGGGCACTACCAGCAGCTTCAATGTGGCTGTCGGCTTGCACCAAGGGTCAGCACTCAGCCCTTACCTCTTCGTGATGATAATGGACGCTCTTACGTCGGATATCCACGAAGAGGCGCCCTGGTGTATGCTGTTCGCTGATGACATTGTGCTGGTTGCTGAGAGCGGCTTAGAGATCCAGAGCAGATTGGAGGTGTGGTGGGCAAAACTGGAGACCGCTGGCCTGAGATTAAGTCGGACCAAAACAGAATATTTGTTTTGTGATTTTGGCGGTCTCTCCAGTCCTGTGCCCATATCTCTCGCCGGAACGCCCGTACCGAGCTGCTCTGACTTCCGGTACCTCGGGTCGTTTGTCCAAGGGGATGGCGAAGTAGACCGAGACGTAGCACACCGGATCAACTCAGGATGGATGAAATGGCGACAGGTCACAGGAACAACTTGCGACCCACGGATGCCCCTCAAATTAAAGGGAAAAATTTATAAGTCCGTGATAAGGCCTGTCGTACTGTATGGATCGGAATGCTGGGCCGTGAAGAAGACGGATGAAAAAAGATTGCATGCAGCGGAGATGAGAATGTTGAGATGGATGTGTGGAGTGACGAAATTGGATAAAGTAAAAAATGAGTATATAAGGGGAAGTTTGAAAGTGGCGCCAGTGACAGAAAAGTTGAAAGGAAATCGTTTGGCTTGGTATGGACATGTGAAGAGGAGGGAAGAAACGCATGTGACTAAAAGAGTGATGAATATAAATGTTGATGGATGGAGAGGGAGAGGAAGGCCAAAGAAAAGATGGATGGATTGTGTGAGGAATGATATGAAAGAGAAGGGAGTGAATGATAGCGTGACTTTTGACAGGGGAAAATGGAAAGAGAAAACGTGTTGCGCCGACCCCAAGTAACATGGGACAAGGGCAGGAAGATGATGATGATCCAGATACACGCTGTATAAGATGGATATTAGGGTGGAGTGAAAATGTATGGAGAATAAATGAAGTATGTTAAATTATATCATTTATGTATTATAATGGTTTGAGGTGCCTCAGCACGAAACAATTTTGAAAAAAAAAAGTATAATTTCGTTCATTTTTGACAGGTTCATTCATATTGGATGAGGTTTATATACTACTCTGTCAAGAAAGTACCGGGAAAAGATCAATAATACACAACACGTTAGTTATTCATCCAAATTTATATTATCACCTTTATAGTATGCTCCTTCAAAAACGATGCACTTACGCCTACGAATAATCCAATCATCAAAACATTTATAAACGCTTTTTTTGGAATCGACTTCAGTAGGTACTCGCCGCGAATTCTCGCTTTTTCGGTTTCGGGTCAGTTGGAAGGCGCCATTCCGAAGCTTGATGAGTGGTTTGCATGTCAAACTCGTAAAGCCATGTCTCATCACCAGTTACAATGCGTTTTGTGATTGGGGTCGGAATTGACTCGTTCTGTCATGTCTTCAGCGACCTTTAGGTATGCGATTGAGTTTTTGCAGAAAACTCAGGTCTTTCGGCACTAGTCGACCGGCAACGCGTTTCATGCCCAAACAATCGTTTAAAATGGTACAAATTGATTCGTGAAACACAGACGGCGGCTATCTCTCTCAGACTTAAACGGCGATTCTCAGTCACCATTTTTTTTTACTTTAGGGATGTTAAGTTCAGTTGAAGACGTTCATGGCCGACCAGAGCGAGACCAATCTTCCACCACATCTCGACCGCTTTTAAATGCACTGTACCACTCATACGCACGCTTTTTTTGATAAAGTTGATTCACCGTAAGCTTTATGTAACATGTTCAGCGCTTCAGCACAAGCAATTCCATTTGCAATGCAAAATTTAAGACATTATTTGTTAAATTTTTTTATCTATTGTAAAAATCGCAAAACACACTTGAGATGAACTGACAAAATGGCGCACTGTAAACAAACTAAATGACAAGTGACGCTCAAACTCCGCGTGAGTATAGAGGACAGTTGTGCCAACTTAGTGACAAAAAGAATTTCGACAATCCCTTTAAGAGGGCTTTTTAAATGATCGATTCCCGGTACTTTCTTGACAGAATGTACATCTTGATGAGGCTGTCAAAAATTAACGAAATTATACTTTTTTCAAAATTCTTTCGTGCTGGGGCACCTCAAACCATTATACTACATAAATTATATTTAACATACTTCATTTACTCATCCATAGGCAGCTTTTTGCCACTATGCTATTACAAAAAAAAAAAAACAAAAAAAAAATCTCTATACATTTGCACTCCTCCTTAATGGATATTTAGTGTGTTGCACTACCAATTGGCTTGCGGTGGAAGGATTATTAAATTATTATTGCCTTCAAGTTACTACTCGTCAAGTGGTATTTGCGTAATCTAATCTGTGGGCGGTCCAAAACTATTCAAAACAGTTGGAGCTAAGTTTTAGTCGGACTGATCTACAATCTATGTATATTAATTGTACTCAGTTAATGAACTGTTGATGAAGATAATTATTCAACAAAATATTACATATGATACACAGTATAGGTACATTTCAATACTAAAGCTCAAATTGGTCGTAGCTATGAATTAAAAATAGACAACATAATTTTAGCACAAAACTGATAAAACGTTTGTAACATTAGAGCACAATTGTTTTCCAGCAAATGACAAAACTAGTCAATCAGCCTAATTGAGCATCGCGTTGCAAATCTAAAAGTGCAACAAATTGGATTACTTGTAGGTATTCGAGTGTAAATAAAAACTTTTCACCCGTCGATATATCGCGCCCTACCGACGGCGATGCCTAGAGCACATTGCATCGAAGCTGGGGGCGTTACCAATTACCGTATGCGAGTGTCACGGAGTATGAACTAAATGAAACTGAAGGGCGTGCCTCAAGGCTCTATACTTGGTCCCCTTTTGTTTATTTTATACGTTACTGACATCAGCCAATGCTTTCGCAATACCAAGTTTTTGCTATATGCCTACGACCTCAAGGTATACAGAGCCATACGCCAAAAAAATGACTGCCTTCTGCTGCAACAAGATTTGGACGGACTATCCTGTTATTGCCAGAATAATAAGTTGGTTGCAAGTTTATCCAAATGTAACTACCTACTTAAATTTTACAAAAAATAAAATAGTTGTGTAATGCCCTCCTACTTAAAGTGGACTACGACTACATTCGTGATCTCGGTGTTATCCTTGATTCTAAAGCTTTGCTTGGACCTACACATAGGAAAGATAGTTAATAAAGCGTATCAACTATACGGATTTGTAATGCGAAAAACTGTGTCGATATTAAAAAGCCTTCTTCTTTTATTTGCTTGTACAAGTCTCTAGTACGCTCTCAACTGGAATATGCCGTGTCCATCTGGAGTGCATACTGCAAAAAGTACGAGTATGTTGAAATGATTGAGCGTGTTCAATACAAATTCCTGCGCGCCATGCATTATAGATGCTTTGGACATTATTTTCCATACCAAGATTTGCTTGCAAAGTATATGCTCTGGCAGATTATTTTCAGTGGGTAGATACTTGCAAGTCTAACTCTCGACTTGCGTTCGCCTGTTCGCAGAATGGTCGATTTTGTCATCAATTATTTGCCCTATAAGTTCAAAAAGTTAAGGTCTTATAATTAAGGAGCTTTCATATTTTTGTGCCGTTTCTTATAAATTATATAATTATAATAAATATCTGAAACACGTTAGTTAAGTAAAAACAAAAAAAAACTTGTAACCCTAGCGATTATTTTCAGTGTCCACTGCACGTCCGTCACCCGAGCGCCGGGATCCCAGCCCTCGAATTTTCGAGTAGTTCGGCGCGCGGCTGCTAGAACTCGGCCCGAGATTGACGGGCTGATATGCCGGCAATACAGAACACGTTTGATCTTTTCCACACACTGCCGTTGCACCGGCGCCGCCGTCCACCCGACTTTTGTCTATCATAACATACTGAACCGCCGATTTCGGTCGCGGTGGACAAACGATCGCCGTCAACGGGACGTCACGTTTGGTTCGAATAATTTCGTTTTCTCTGTTTCATTCATATTCAGGGCGAGGGCAGAGAACTAGGTTTCAGGACACCGTACGGTTGCCCTCATTACAGATGAACATGATGCACTAGGTAGGATGCGTAAAAGTAATTATCGGGAACGCGTAACAGGCAGCGGTCGGTCGGTTAATTAAGAGGGGAAATTGGTTTGTTACCAGGCTGATGCTACGAATAATAAAAGTCCAGTAGGTATACATTGGTTGGCTTTAACTTTTTCAAATCAGCGATATTCAATTTTGATGGGTAACTAATGAAAGAACAATTGGATCTATTGGAATGGTGTCTCAGTCATCAGTTTATCACACTATAGCTTATTACAGGTTACAGGTAATTCAGTCGAGACATTAAGAAGATAGCGTAAGTGAATTAAATCAAGCTTTGCAGTAGTCCCGAATGTGGCAAGTTCTGTCAGATTCAAAGAACCTAGCAAGAGAACTTCAAATAATTGTAAAATTCAATAGGAGAAAGACGTTTGAACCAATGGATTCTCTATTTCCTTTGCACCTTAACTAAACCCCAAATAAATACATAATACTAGTGACAGTAGTACATTCCAGTTGGACAACGAATTAGGTAACAGAGCTTCCTAGGTACCTAAATTAACAAGTTCGCAATGCGCGGGAATAGTCGAAATTGTTTAGTCTCAAAGGACCACAACGAAAGCTTACGAACGAACAGTAGAATGAATAATACACACGAATGGGTTGCAGACTGGCAGGAATTCCTTTGTAGGAGACGTTTTACATTTAGGTATGTCTAACCTCGGGTCAGAAATTAATGGACATTTATTACGTCACATTATTTTTCTATTGTCTAGCACTCTTTTTGGGCATTAATGCGTGTCTGTACCTGCATCCTTTTACGATTGTTTTGCCGAGTGCATCTCTGTGAAAAACAAGGAATCCTTTTTATCTTCATACAAACACAAACGCGCACACTTAAATGAAACGACACAAACATGATATATGGGTTATTTATAGGGACACGCTGCAGTGAAAACTCAGCAAACTTAAATTTTATCCATGTAACCCTTGCCTGCTTGCTTTTGACGCATTTTAACACATTTAATGCCAGGGACCCGCCTCGCGAGTCCATAGACAATGTCAAAATTTGTGGCCGTGATGAAGGTGTTAAAGGCAGTTTGATTTACCGTTTATTTCAAAATTCAACCGCAAAACTAATTGCGACAGTAATTTGCGCAGTTGAAATCAAAAATAATATTCCTGTCCATTACGAAATTCATGCCTGTGATTCGTGTGATATCAAAATGGCATAACCGTGTGACGTATTAGGCACACTTAGCTGTCAAATCAATCAGTGTTAGGATTAGCGTCCAGTTAAATAATATAATCAGAGTTATTACGCACATAATCTGATGCCGTTTATATGCTAATATTGAGAAGAAAATAAATAAGAGATCTACGAAAGGATTGATTTACTAAGAGAAAATATCGCTATATACAGCCTTGGCCAAAAGTATTGAGCACCCATGATATCTTTCAGTTTTATGCGGAGTATCAAATAGAAATAAAACAAAACGTTTTATATGGGTTTATTTTACTATTTATTAATAGAAAATTAATATTTTGTGGGTCCACCCTTTGCCTTAATTACGGCAGAAATTCTTTTTGGTAAAGAGTTAACAAGTTTTTTACAGTCGTCAACAGTAATCGAGTTCCATTCTAGGCGCAGGCAGCGTTTTAAATCTTATTTGTTGTTAATTGTGTGGCGCCTAACCCTGCGCTTTAATAAACCCCATAAATGTTCTATGGGGTTCAGATCTGGAGACTGAGCTGGCCAGTCAAGCAGTTCCGTGTTATTTTCCCGAAACCATCTCATAGTGCGTGCAGATTTGTGGCATGGCGCGTTATCCTGCTGGAATTTGACACCATCCATATTCGTGTCGCCAAAAAGTTTCGTGAATGAAGGCAGTAATGCAGTTTCTAGTACATTTATGTACTTAGTAGAGTCCATGCGACCCTCACACACGAACAATTCGCCAACTCCAGAATCGGTCATGCAACCCCAGACCATTATGCTGCCTCCACCGTGTTTAACGGTTGGGATCACACACTCTGGCTTAAATTCTTCGCCCACACGGCGACGCACAAAGGTCACACCAGGTGTACCAAAAATCTGCAATAAAGAGAAAAATATTGAGTTCCGTAAAACTAAAATAAATTCAATTATGCGTTTGGTTTTTAAAACATTTTATAAAATTGTATCAGGGCATTAAATTGACTTACTCACCTCAAAGTTTGATTCGTCTGACCAAACAACATTTGACCAATCTTCAGCGGTGAAAGTTCGGTGTTTTAAAGCCCATTTCAATCGAGCTTTTTTGTTGTTATCGGGGAGCCATGGCTTCTTCCTAGCTTTACAGCCTTTCAGACCAGCTTCTTGAAGTCTTCTGCGAGTAGTTCGAGCAGAAATTGGCTTCTTAATTTGTTCCGACAACTCAGCAGCGAGCTCTGAAGATGTTTTTTTCCTATTTCTTAACGACTCTCTCAGTAACTGACGATCTTGACGGTCTGTGGTGATGCGTTTGCGCCCGGTTCTCGGTCTATTTTCATGTGATCCGGTAGTAGAGAATCGCTGAATAGCATATTGCACGGATCGGCGCGAACATTTCACAGTTTTAGAAATCTCTACTTGTGATTTCCCTTGCTCATACAGAAGCTGTATCTGCACACGTTTTTCTAAAGAAAGTTCGTTTTGTTTTGGCATATTGCAACGATAACACTTAAAACTTCTGAAATAAAATACAAAAGGCGCACTAGATCACTGGATGTGTTCACAACGAGCGATAGTAGCGAACTGATTAATAAATACAAAAATTGAAAAAGACAAATTTTGTGACATCCAGGTGTTTTATTGCTAGCTGCGGCGTGACTGATTATTTTTAAACCTTTGTAGATGCCGATTAAATAATCCATAAGCAATTGATTTGGTTTCTTCCCATACTTACCGTGTACGAGCGAAATTTGTAAGGTGCTCAATACTTTTGGCCAAGGCTGTAGGTTCCCGTTACACTCAGCAGCACATAATTAGACCAAAATTACCCGTAACGAAATATAACAAGAAGCAGGTAAAACAAACTTCTTACATAATCCCAAACGCTCCCCATGCAACAAGAATTGCTCGAACTTAAAACTTCCCCGACTTCCCTAAAAGCAGAACAAATGAGAAAGCTGAACAACAACAGCATGAATGCAGGGGTACCAATTATCTGGTAGGCACGTAAAAGTACAACGAAGCAGTGCATGTGTTCTGCAACTGCATATAGTTAGCCGGGTGTTGCGAACTCCTGAATAATGGATACAAGTTATGAGCCGGACAATAGAGAAAGATAATAACTACGCGTCTACTGCATTGAACTACTCCGGCTCAGTTTAAAAATAAAACTATCGTCGCTAAAATCTTTCGTTACCCCCATAAATTGACTCAGCATTATAACATTTTTGCAACGAATGTTACACCAACGAGCTAATTTGTAATAAATATAGGTTTGGCTTTAAAACTTTGTCAGTATTAGGTAGTATTTCTACTTTTATACATAAATATATGTAATATTTACGGTGTACATAATAAAGGGTATTCTATATATCTTTTAGTCATCACTAATGGCTCCTGATCGGCGCGGCTATCACTATGATCGGATTCGATTATGTATTTTAAGCATGTGAATTTTCGTTGAAATAAATTATGCAGATGGCGCCGTTCTCTACCTAAATTAATCTAATTTATTCTACGTTTAGAAAACGATTTTCAGCACAACTCATATATCTTTACCTATGGTATTTACCTATGAAATTGGAGATTTGCATGAAAATTTAAAAATTTTGGTATTTTTTTATTTCAGCTAATCAAAGTATTGGCCCAAATTATCCATACAATTTTGCCATTTTGATGACAATTTGTTTATCCCTTTACTGTAGAAGTCTCCTGGACGGGAGGCGATGGAGTCAGCGAAAGTGTTTTGTACTGCCTCTCGGGAATCTAAATTTTGAAAAAAGTATAAATCTGTTGGGGCAAGGTCCGGTGAGTACGGTGGGTGACGGAGTTTTCAGCTGTAACTCTTGTAGCTTTGCGATGGTCTGTCGTGAAGTGTGAGCTCACGCGTTGTCGTGGAGAAGCAATGGGGAAGAGCGACTGACCAGTATTGGTTGTTGAATTGCGAGCTTCTGCATAATTGTTTGCAATTCTTGGCAATAGACATCTGCCGTCACTGTTGTGCCATTCGTAAGAAGCTATGATGTACAAGTCCGGCACTGGTCTACCAGACAGTCACCATCATCTTCCTATGAGTAATCTTTTTTTTTTAGCGCACTGATTAGGTGCTGTACCCGGATCCACCCACTGAGACGAACGCTTACGGTTGTCGTACAGCACCCTAATTGCGTAACACACTATCAGTCACAATCTGAATGATTTTGAAGCATATTGCTAATCCATTGCTTCATATGTTCGAAAAATTTGTCTGCTCAACAACGTAAATAACGTAATGAATGTTGTTGAACTGTCAAAATGAAAGCGATTTTTACTGTAAGTGTGTTACGCAATTGCCCCGCAGGATCCACTTTTCATCGCAGGTAACAATTCGATTTAGAATTCCCTCGTTTCTATGCCGATTCAGTAGTGCCTGCATACTTCGACGCGTAGGTCTCGCTGTTGGTCGCTTAGTTCGTATGGCACCCACTTATCTAGCTTTTTAATCTTTCCGATTTGACGCAAGTGCTTCAATGTTGTTTTGACTAACTCCAAGGCTCGCAGCAAGCTCAGCCGTAGATTCAGTTGGATCCGCTACCACTATCGCCTTCAATTCGTCGTTGTCGACAATAGTTACCGGCCGACCGTGAGGCTCGTTCTTCAACTCAAAATTTCCAGATTTAAAACGATTGAACCAATAATGGACCGTGTTTATGCAAGCAGTGTTAGGCCCGTACACGTCGTTAGTGTTTCGTGTTATTTGCGCAGCGGTATTTCCACGTAGGAACTCATATTCGATAATTGTACGAATTTTCAGTTTATCCATGGCGCCAAAAACTACCACAATTTCACAGAACCAAAAAGCTATCTAAAAACAAATGACTGAATTTGAAATTAAATTAACACGGCTTTCGAATACAATTTATTTGAATTTCGAATTGCGCGCCAATCCACAGATAATTAATTAAATCTGAAAATGCTGGTTATAGAATCTCCAATTACATAGGTAAGGACCTATTATTTGAATCGAACATTTAAAATGTTCTACAAACTTTATAACAAGCTGTAAGTTTTGGCATGTTTGCTCGTTATAGTTTTGTAGATGAAGTATGCTACAAGAGATGCTAACTAAGACGTTATATTCATACAACATAAGAAACTTAAGCTTTATGGTGTAATGGAGTGGATTTAATTTACTTGCAGCATCTTATACTCGTACTCTACAATTATGCAATACTTTGCGTTTAAGTTAAAATAATTTCCAATAAAATGTTTATGCTTAATCAAAATGATCAACGACCATCAGCAATGTAGCGACTAACCAGACGATAAAGACGAAGTTAAGATAAGACTTTAGTCCAGTTGAAACTGGTGTAAATTGTTCCAGGTTATGAACCTGAGCATTTCGACAGGTTTGGTCTAAACTAGGAATGTTATTATCATTATGATCGCTTCGTTAGCAGGTAATTACAAAATGGACGCCGTCAAACTAACGTTAGCAATAAAGTCGGGAATTTGGTAAATACCTAATTATCATCCATTCAATTATCACTTACCACTAATCCACAGGTTTGAACTAAAATTTATTGACTATCAATAATTTCGCACATTCGTGGTTCCTAAAACATACCAATTCAAATTATCGGTTACGGGTAAGCGTTTACAATGTAGTCATGAGCCAACCGAACAACAGTCTAAAGGCTATAAAATAGTAATTTCCACAAGAAATGCAGCAGTATTTTTTTTATTAATTATATTTGTATTATATTCTACTCTTGTAACTGTTACAAAAATAGATTGGAATAGCATACTCTTTACTATGTACACCATACCAATTACAGATATAAATATAGGAATTTTACATAGGGTGACACAATGGGCGGTCTTATCGCTGAAAGCGATCTTTTGAAGACAAACTTTGGATGGATTTAAAGGGAAAAGGAGAGACAATTAATACTGCATAGAGTTAGAATTTAATAAAAATATCTGGCCTAATTGAAAGACCATAACTTCACTAAAAAAAATTGGCAGTCATGGCGACTGCTGACAGAAGTCAAAACTTTAACGTAAAACTATGCTTATCATGACATATCGACCCTTTTCAGGAAAAACATCGTAAGCGCCAAAAATTAGAAAACTATTTTTTCTTCGTAACCTCTTAACTAGACAGTTTTACATCTTGTCGCGATTACTCTTAAATTTTATTTTAAATTCACACGACTTTACTGTTGTAAGAAATCATCATCGTAAATGAAAAACATCGTTAATTAGGAAAGAAAAAACCCTTTCCTGTATAAAGTGCAAATTGTCGCTTACGATGTTCTTCCTGAAAAGGCTCGGTATGTCGGTGACGCGAACCCGAAAGATTTCCCCTACCAACATGGCATGTCGGTTACGCAAAACTGTAAGATTTCCCCCTACCAAAAATCTCTCAACGCGCCTGAAGAAGTTTTCACTTCTAAAAGCGCAAAACATCGGTCCAAAAACGTAGTTCAATATCATGACTGAAAATTATTATATAATTATTATTATAAATTATTATTATTAGGTATGATAAAATATCTAATCTAATGATCTTAACATGGCCTCCTACAAAACTAGGGCATCAAACATAGTAATTAGGTCTGCGCATACAAAAATTGGAGCATATTATATATCCCTATCTGTACCTATCCCACCCCAGTACAAAAATAAATCATGAAAGCTCTGATTATAATCAGAGCTTTACAAAAATTATTATGCAAATTTAGGCGTGACACCAAATGGTTCAGATACTTGTGCTAATTCATCACACACGCGTAACGATTTACATAACATAACATTACGCCTTGTTTCCCCGAAGGGTTGGGCAGAGGTGTACCTATAGTACACCCACATTTCGCCAGTTATGTATAAGTCCCATGTAATAGGGGGCGAGCCTATTGCCATCAACCGGGCACAAATCCAGGCTCCGGGTTGCTACTGAGAAATTCCAGATAGGAAAACCCACTACCACTTTGCACAACCCGGGAATCGATCCCAGGACCTTATGCTCAGTTGTAGCGCTTGCAACCACTAGACCAACGACGGTCTTTATTGACGATTTACTTGCGAAAGCCTTTTACGCAAGTATATCTTAAGTAATTTTTTAAAGATTTATATATCATAATAAAGTAAATTAGATATAGATATAAAGTAAATAAGATTTATGTATAACGTAGATTTATATATAAAGTAATGCTAGCATTACTTTATTAGCTCTAGTTGAGTTGTGAAAGTTTATATAATTATTGTCTTCTACACTAGTTCGACAATGATTATGGGCGATGTGATGTATTGACGCATTGAGATCTTTAAACATAAGTGTCATATTCGCAACTTGTATGCGAGGTCAACATTAGCGCCAGAATTTCTTTTCTCAAGAGGTGCTTAAAGTTTATTCAATAAAATTGCGAGTTTATCAACAAACTTACAGATGGTATTATAAAAATCAAGCGTCAAGCGAAAGCTTTCTTATTAGTTGAATGAATCATGGTGGGCGTGGTGGTTACGTCAATACCGTTCCACCTACGGACGTACAGAGCTGCAACATATTTCAAAGTTAGTATTGTGAGTAGAAATGGAACATAAAGTGTGTCTATTTTTAGCCCCAACCGGAGGACTGACGGTTTTATAAATTCATGCGGTATCCGTATTGACAATGCACTTATTATGTTCTAGGTTTAGCCGATAGTTTCGGTCGATTTCGATCG
Organism: Fissipunctia ypsillon; assembly: GCA_947568875.1. Classification (NCBI taxonomy): domain Eukaryota; kingdom Metazoa; phylum Arthropoda; class Insecta; order Lepidoptera; family Noctuidae; genus Fissipunctia; species Fissipunctia ypsillon. Next base: position 31,629,409 of record OX387643.1, read on the forward strand.
GGAATGCACGAATGTTCCGAATTTACTGGTCATAATCGGCATTTAAGGCTCTTCTTAAAATCCACACTTTCCATTTGATAGCTATTGAAATTGCTTTTTCATTTATTAATGACCGGGCTCATATTTCTGACACAGCCTGTGGACTTTTGGTATTTTAATTAAAATCTATCAGACATCGCGTCTAGTCAATCCAATTCGAAAGTAACTCTGTATGTAACCTTTTCACACCTAAACCACTTAACAGATTTCGATAAAACTTGGCAAGGAGAAAGATGGCATCCAGGGGCAGGACATAGGCTACTTTTTGTCTCAAAAATATTTCTAAAAGGGGTGATATAGGGGATGAAAGTTTGTATGGGGAACTTGGCATTTCTTAAGAGGGCTGTCGCAATTTATCACCTCGGTCACACGAGACCAAATTTTTAATGTTAAATGAAACGATGCTTTTTTTGAAAATGTAATCATTTGGCATACTCATCATCTGCCTAGCCTTTTCCCAGCTATATTGGGGTCGGCTTCCAGTCTAACCGGATGCAGCTGAATACCAGTATTTTACACGGAGCGACTGCCTATCTGACCTCCATAACCCAGTAACTGGGTAATACGATACCCCTTAGTAAGACTGGTTGTCAGACTTTCGGGCTTCTGACGACCCGTAACAACTGTCAAAGATCCACGAATGACAGCCGGGACCAACGGCTTAACGTGCTTTGCGAGGCACGGAGGAGCACGCACGCACTTATTTGGCATACTAATAAATGATATTAATTTAAAAACACATTTCTATTGTGTTATTTAATAAACTCAGCTCAACAAGTATTATGATCTGTTTTTGAGACGAGTGAAATAAATGCCACAATAAGTGTGTTTTTAATAATTACTTATTAAATTAATATGTTTTGTAAAATCATTCCCCAAGGGGGTAAAAAGGGGATGATTTTAAAATTCACATGATTATTGAAACTTTGTGCATCTCTTTTAAAAGATTTAAGTAATTGGAAATATAGGACATATATCTTGAGGTAATATTTATTTAATTCAAACCAGTCAACCCGCTAAAAAGTTATTAAAATTTAAAGTTTATAGCTAATATGTAGTAGATATTATGTGGTCAGTGGTATTTAAAATTAATGGTGATATGAATGAAATATTTTTTTTTTAAGTTAGACACTAAGGCATTAGTTAAAACTAGATTCAAGCCATTTGATCGGTTGAATCTGGTTTTAAGTAATGCTTGAGCATTGAGTGACGTTCTGTAATACGGGCCTTAGAATCATTATAACCTGTTGTAATTTAATATAAAGAAGAATATTCGCATTTATTATCTGTCTGTCTGTCTGTTACCATTTCACGTTTTAACAGCTGAATGGATTTGGATGATAGGTTTACGGATAGGCCATGACCTGGGTTAGGACATCATGGATGCTTTTTATACCGGTAGCACGTTCTCGTGGGATAATTTCTGACATACACGCGGGCGAAGCCACGGGCAAAAGCTAGTTATAAATAAACTAACTGGGTGTACCTACTCTGAATTTAAAGTTCAAAGTAGTCCCTATCCCTATAATAAATTGTGTAAGAAGATGAAACACAATGAATCCTTAAAATGATGTTACTAATTAATTTGCTAGCTAGTACATTCAAGGCAACACGATGCCGTGGCCAGAAGCAATCGCGCGACGCGCGCGTCTTTGGGACGAGTCAATTGAGGCAAGTAGCAAGCAATGACTAATGATTCTTCACACTTATAATAAGAAAATATATAAGAACAAATCCATTTGTGACTTTAAAAGCATTATTTATCGTGGTTTATTTCATATTGAGTTTTGTCCCTATTTATAAGTTTGTTTGTATTACCGAATGAGGTCAGAAATAAACCCATCCGAGACATAATAATGTCACAATATCATGAGAAAGGTACATTTATATTCGAATACGTAGGTTAGGATTTAGGAAGCTATAAAAGCATAAAATATCAATGTCAATCAATCTCAAGGCGATTTTAAATGCAATGCTGTTGTTTCTTTTACCTGTGGATATAAATTAACTGGACGAACGACGCAAGCATGCATAATGACAAACTTCGTCACACAGAGCTGAAGTCAGTGCAAGTCCCGTTTTGGATAGGTAAAGGAGAATGGAAAAATATAAATGACGTAATTGTATTATTGAAAACATAACTGGCGAAATGTGGGTGTTACTACAAGTACACCTCTGCTTAACCCTTCGGGGATTACAGGCGTGATGTTATGTTATGTATTATTGTCTTATAACATGCATGATACAATTCCGTACTGGGTCGAACTGGGTGCTTAGGAACTTAATCTTCTCGCTTAAAACTTGTCTTCCGTACTTTTGTATCCAAATCAATATATGTACTTACGTATGTAAATAGAAAGCCAGTCAGTGGACCAGTCGCACCGGTTATGAGACCACGTATTTGCAACACGATTTTATTAGCCGGTGCCAATTCCGGTACTTGAGTCCGTAAAGTAGGTACTAAATAACTAGGTATGCATTTATTAGATAAAATATAGCCATGAGTGGTGTTAAGTACAATAATACCTACCGACATTAGTCAGTATCGCCTTCAGAGAGGCGTTCTTAATGTAAATAATAAGAAAAAAAAACAAATAAAAGAGAATATAATAAATATAAAATAATAAAGAAATTAAGTAATAGAACGAAACGCACTATGAGAATCTATCCAAACCAATAAAAATACTACTTCTAACAAGACTGACTGCAGTTGTTGATTGAACCCTAAACCAACCCAATTAAAAAATACATCAAGTATGACATCACACCGACAGGGTTGTCAACTATAATTTAAGATATGCCTCAGTGGTTTATATACCTATGTTTAAAATGATCAGATTATTTCCATGCACCTCGATTGTTTTAAATATAGGAACTGTCCTGAACAATGTACCTACGACTACGAACTGCCTAATCTCATAAAAAATCCATTTACTTTTTCAGTTGGTGCAGCCGACCCGTTTTAATCAAAAACAATTTAGACAGATTCAATCACAATAATTCAATCACAATATCTATTACCTACTTTTAATCAACATGCAATAGAACACGGTTCCAAGTTTTGTGTCAAGCAATTAGTTTTCCACGTGAGTCATTTTAAAAACCAAAAAGTTCGGCAGCCCTACACGACACCAATGACCGACGCGTCTACGAACAGAGCATAAGGTTCTTTATAATGTAGTGACTCACCCGAATGGTAGCGGCTCTCGTTCCGCGTTAGCCGCCTGTTGGTCCTTCCAGGCGGCGTACGGAGCGCCGCGGCCGATCTCACTGCGACCCGATAAAGAACCACACGTACACGTAACCACACAACACAAACGCGCCACACGCTTACTTACACAGACGCCACAGATGATACCTTTTATTTGAATTCGGAATCGAAAGCGCGCCAATATTTGACATCTCAATCAACCTGAGCCGTTTGATGTTGAAAACACATAGCTAAAAGTTCCGTTGTCGATTCCGAAATCACAATAAACAAGTTTAATCACCATCTTAATGTATTTAAACTTGATATAATTTTAACCATTAGCAAATCGTCTAAACACTTAATGGTGATTACAGTTGCTTTTATGTTGATGTCTCAGTATTGTTTCCCCGGTAATTCCACACTCAGAAAACATTTTCTTGATATTACGCGTTATGTAAGTAAAGTTTCTTTTAATCCCAGATGGTAATTTGACAGGTAGGTACAAATGTCAAACTATAAAATGAAAAAAATTTACATGGAACACTTGAAATGTTTAATTACTATCTGGGATTAAAAAACGAAGTATACAGTTCTTGGATACATTAGTTTTATTTACAGTACAAACACCACGCATTTAATAAACAACCACATTTTAGTTTTAGGTACTATTCAACGCTTTTAGGCTTTCCCAACGCATAAAATTAATTAACTCATAGTTTGATTTAAGGAAACTGCTTTAATATTACCTATTGGAAAAAATATCCCAACGTATAAAAAAATCTGAAAAATGACATTGAGAAGTAGGTGTAAATGGCAAAAAAATAATAATAATTAGATGACACAACATCATACGAATTGAGTACACGCGCGATGAATCGTTTAAATAAAAATTTTAATTGTTTAATTTTGTTTTGCGGTTAGGAGGACGTAGTACATTAAGTAAGTAGTACCTGTGACCTACTCGCTATTTAGCATAGGTACGTACTAGTTTAACTTAACACGCTAAGGAAAACTAATTTAAATCGATTTATAATTTAAATAATTTAAAAAAAATCTACATTTATATCTGTAATTTTTATGGTGTACATAATAAAGAGTATTCTATCTATCTATAACATTTAAGGTTAACATAAGACAAGACCATATGAGATTAAAGTAAAATCAGACTCCCAGTTGTCTTATACTTAAAGTTATCGATCTCATAGTCTGGTAAACAATCCAAAATATTGTAAGTTAAATCCGCCAATTAGTAGGTAATTATTAATGCAGTAAAGAAGCACAATAAAATTAATTCGCTATTTGACTTGTGTGAACGTTTCCGGAATACCTAAAGAAGATAAAATAATTTTGAAATAACAAATGTTAATATCAGCAAAGAGAAAACTCTACAAAGGTCTGCAGTCCGAATTATCAGGCAGTCAACTAAAAAAAAAAACTTTTTTTAAATCGTTTTCTTTTTTTTAGCGTGAACTGTCATTTCTGAAAATAAATCATTGTCAAATAAATAGACGTGAATTTATTGAATTTCAATTTAAATAATGAGTAAACATTTCGAAAAACCAGAAATCGACGTAAATATTGAGCGTTTGGACTCGGACATCATTGATGAACACCTTCGTAACTCGACTGTCGTGTTGCAAGATATCCTGAAAGACAACGAAGATTCCAATGACTGCAACGGCGATGGTGAAGCGCCCTCTGACGGTGACGATAGCAATAACGAGGGTCATATGTGCCAACATTGTGGGAAGATCTACAAAACTGCTAATACATTACACGCTCACTACCTGCTCATGCACCCTGAGAACGAGTCAGAGGGGCATTGTGTGGCGTGCGATAAGAAGTATCCATCAATGCTGAGCTTGCAGAAGCATATACGATATATGCACCGATATGGCCATCGCTGTAAAGCTTGTTATAGAACGTTTGCGACACCAGAAATGTTAGTTCTACATGGTGACACTTGCAGTAAGACTGAGACACCTTGTTCACAGTGTGGTAAGGTATTCGATTCCCACCTCGCTTTACGAAACCACATAAAGTATAAACATCCGGACAGGAGGAATCACTGGTGCGAGCTGTGTCGTCGCACATTCACGACTCACCGTGGCTTGATGAACCACAATGCAACGATACACCCCCCGGGAGCAACTAACTGCAACTGCTGTGAGAAGACCTTCAACTCCGTGACCGCACTTCAAAGTCACATACTTTACAAACATACAGAAGATGGATCTAAATGTGCACAGTGCCACAAAGTGTTTGCAAAGAAGATATGTCTACAAAAACATTTAGTAAAGAATCATCAGTATTTTATGGCGACTTGTGTAAACGATTCTGAAACTGGAACTTCCACTGAGTCAAATTTAATTATTGGTTAGCTTTTTTATAAAAAAATGTTACTTATTTAGTTTATTAATAAAGTTTTGTTTAAATTCTAAAAAACTGTTTAAGCTGATAGCATTTTACATTATTTAACACTTTTGAAAGATAGTTTTTGTCCCAAGTAACTGCTGGTATTCAGCATATTTTGGAATCAGGAATAAGCACAAGCCACAAGCAGACATTGTAATGTATCGTACAATTAAATCAAAATAAATTACAAAATCATTACGCCCATTCAGACATACACATTACACATGCTGTAGTTATAATTTATCATTGACAGTCCGTCGTTAACCATAAGTGCACGACACGGTCCGCCCAACCATAACGCGTTAAAGGTCGCCTTATAAATAATCCTCGATATCGCACTATCCCACCATCCCATACTTTTTTTGAACAAGTCTATACAGGGTATTACCGGTACAGACGGAAGATTGATTTTCGAAACAGCAAACGAACGTCCACCACTAGTGTGGCATCAAGAGCTTTTGATTATAGGTACTCAAAAACGAAAAACTCGAACAGGATATTATGTCCTGGACGGAAACCAAGACGCGTTTTGAATTTTCAGATCGCTGCCGCTGGTTTTTCCGTTTCCGGGAGGGCCATTTCATTCAAAGTCTATTTTAGTTTTAATGGAACTAAAATATCAGTGTACGCACAGCCACATTAGATAGAGGTCCAATGTACTAAAATAAATCGGGTTATTGTTCGACTCGCACGAATTTACTCGCCCGAATCGAGCAAATCGACATTTTTAAATAATGTTATTTTTTCGGTGGCGATTCGCACGAAGGTAATTTATTTGTGCGCGAATCGACTATTCCAGAAACAGGTATTGGGCAATTGGCACATTTTGAATTTATGCAATGAAGTTAAGAAAAGTACACTAGCGCACAGAAGAGATAAGACTTGTAGGATAATATAGTGAAACACGTGTTCTTTCCAATGTTTATTGTTCCGAGTACTGCTGCCAACTGTCTTGTACCAGATCTGTTTTTTTAATGGTATCTCGGTGGTCAATAGGAGGTTGTCGGCTGCTTAGCCGGACTCCTGTGAGTGCCTCAATAAATTAGACCTCGTCTATTTTACCCTTACCACTTCTGTGCGCTACTGTACCTACTCTTTTCTTAAATTTATTTCATAAAAACAAAACGTGCCAATTGCCTAATACGTATTTCTGGAATTGTCGATTCGCCCACAAATAAATTAACTTCGTGTGAATCTCCACCTAAAAAATTATATTATTTAAAAATGACGATTTGCCCGATTCGGGCGAGTAAATTCGTGCGAGTCGACCAATAACCCAATAAATCTAGTTGTCAAGCCTCATACAGACGAATCATAGCTATACATTATTAGCTAGGGTCGCGGGATGTTCGAAACCGTGGCCGCCGCACAGGCAACTAAAGGAACACAGGTGGGTTTTAGTCAGTAAAAATCTGACACGCCCTTCCGTTCCGCCCAGGGGGTCTACTCCCTAAGTCCGTCAACGAAGTAACGGGCCCGTCCGATAGTAGTCCGAAACGTCGGAGCGAACCCTACTCCCTAATGATTTCGGATTCATCAGTTTTGAACGGAATCATAGACATTATTCGTAAACGAAAGACACATATCGATAGAGTTGCGCTATTTTACCGGTCGATTACCGGTTTACTTACTTTGTGGTTTTCAAGCTTATTTAAACTAGACTTAATATTGTTATATTAAAGTGACCACATCTTTAAAAATATACATTTTAGTAAGTATGTCTTTAAATACAGAATTGAATTATTTTTGTCCGGATACCAGCTTTAACCCGTTGATACCTTTGCCTTTTTTCTTTTTGACGGCAATTTTCAAATGAAGTGTCCAAGTTATTGACACTAGCCGGGAAGTTTAAATTATTGTTGGCCCCAACCGCACCTGCAGCAACTCACGCGCAAATAGATGCCCCCTCCTCAATCTTATGAGCGAGAATGAAGAGTTGACTCGTGGGCTATTGAGGGGTGCCGATACTCCTATCGATCGATCAAAACGGCTGTGGAAAAGGCTGTGCAACTCTCTTAATTCAATAGGAACTTGCACGAAGTCCGTGGACCAGTGGCAAAGGGAGAGTTTAATACTCGTATTGTTTCTACTCGTCAATATTAATATGATTGTCTAGTAAAGTGCATACAATGATAATAATCAGTCATTCTCCAAATACGTTTATCTGTAGGAGGACTTACGAGTGTACTGGTAATAATTATGTTGCAAGGAGTCTTTGCCGTAGCTTTTTTTTTATTAAATAATAATAAATTACAGATACACAATTATATTTTTGTTGTATCCGACCATGATATTCAGTTTTTATTGTACAGCCCCCACCTGTAAGACAAGACCCAGCAGCCATCTCACCCACCCATACATCTGCTGCTACACCTGCCAACCCAGAATGGGTTGAGCAACCCTCAACGTCCACTGAAGCACTGGAGCTGGAGTTGCCAATGCAAAATCAGCGAAGTAAGTATTTCAGTAGAAAAGAGATTACGTAAATCATGTACCAGAAAATTACTTAAAACTGACAAAAAATGATGATTTCTTTTGTTTACAGCATTAAACCCTCGTCGTGCACGTCCACGTGTTTGGCGACACCTCGCTGCCGACTCAGCAAGAAGCTGAATTATCAATAACTAGCTGCTGCCCGCGACTTCGTCCGCGTGAAATTTCTTGTTCCCTCAACCCACCCCGTCGCAACGCATCGCCTGCCCGCGCTGTTACTTCGTGTTCGCTTAGCGCTCGTTCTTCCCTTTTTTTTTTGTTTTTGCTCAGCTTCTAAGGGTCCTATCGTAATGTTACATACTCTATAGCCTTCCTCAAGAATTGGGCTTTATAATGCAAAAAGAATTTTTCAAATCCGACTGGTAGTGACTGAGGTTAGCGCGTTCAAACAGTCAATAAAAAATAAAATGTGTCGGTAACTAATAGACTAAGCGCATTATCTTACTTTAAGCATTTTCATACCCGTCGTAATTTCTAAACGAAAGGTCCAATTTGAATAATTTAGAAAGGAATTTACATGTACTTAATCAACCTTGGTTATGAAACTATTTATTTGGATAAGGATTAATACCATGTTTATGAAAACACCTTCGCAAAAAATGCATTATTTTATAACAAATTTGATTACCATTAAAAAAGTTATAGTGAGCCAACCTTAAAAGATACACATATGCTATCGAGGACTTTTTTTTGACCTTTTTAAGAGGAACAATCCCGTCATACATGATTTTTGCGTAACTTTAACCGTTTACGCAGCGCACGCAACGGAAGCTCGCAAAAGGAATAAATGTTTCCCGTTTTTGCAACATTTTTCATTGATGCTCCGCTCCTATTGGTCGTAACGTGATGTTATATAGCCTTCCTCGATAACTGGGCTATCCAACACTAAAAGATTTTTTTAATGCGAACATGTAGATCCCGAGATTATCGCGTTCAACCAAACAAACTCTTCAGCTTTATAATATTATTATACATTTAAGACTACAATAGCTAAAAAGAAAATCTATGTTTTGATTGATATAATGTGTCGTTGATTGTTAAATTTATTCAGATTGAATTGGTGCTAAATTAAAAAAAAAAACATTTTGTTGATAAAAACAATGCTTTGGAGCCTGGAACTCAGTGGAGCCTGGAAATCTTTTTTTTTTATCACAAGCTTCCACCAGTCCCAACACCCATTATGTCCTGTTGTAAGCAAAATAAAATAGCTTATATATTATAAACTCTAATCAATACTATAAATACAAATACCTACCTACTAATGTAATAAAAACAGAAAGTTATAAAGTATTTAGTAGTACTAGTTTAATAAAACGGTTACAACAACATAATTTATGAATGTGTAAGAGTGACAGGCAAAAAGGTTAACCGCAGACAGATGTGAGTTCGTTGAGAAACATACTATGATAGGGGCGCGCGAATCGTCCAGAAACAACGAGGTTAGGTTTATGTTCATATTCCAATACTAGCTTTTGCCCGCGGCTTCGCCCGCGTGTATGTCGGAATATATCAAATTAGTACCTACCCTACGTGTTAATCCAGGTTCTAAAACATATGTATGCCAAATTTCCTCTAAATTCAATCAACCGTTTTTGCGCCAATCCGGAACATACATCCCGACAAACAACAAACGGACAAAAATTCTAAAAACTAGTGTGCGCAACAGACTCGTTCAATCACTTCTTTTCAAATATATGCAATGCACATTCTGACTTCGTAACTATTTTTAACCGACTTCAAAAAAAGGAGGAGGTTATCAATTCAGTTGTATGTTTTTTTTTTTATGTTTGTTACCGTTACTCCGTCATTTATAAACCGATTTAAAAATTATTTTTGTATTTGAAAGTTTACTTTCAGATTGGTCCCATTTTTATCAAAATCCAGTTCTGATGATAGGATCCATGAGGAATTGAGGGAACTCCTCAAATATTATTGGCAAACATATAGTGATTTTGGTATTTTCGTCAACAAATCAAGCATTTGCATTCAGAAAGTATGATTTGGTGAAGTGGAACTGACGAAGAAGACCATAGATGGCCACAGGAACTCATCAATGATAAGTATTTCACGGGTGGCGATAAGATATCTCGATTAAGATAGTTAAAAGACTATGACGAAGCAAATTTTAAATAAATGCTTCTGATGAAAATTGTAGCATTGAACTCAGATCAGTAATAAAACAATGTATCCTAGCCGTGTTGGGGCTTATTGGAAATGTCATGAGATGCACTCTGGCTGTAAATTATTTTTAACCGACTTCAAAAAAGGAGGAGGTTCTCAGTTCTTCGGAATCTTTTTTTTATGGTTCCCTGATTACTCGAAGACGGCTGGACCGATTTGGAAAATTCTTTTTTTGTTTGAAAAGGTATACTTTTAAGGTGGTCCCATTGTCATCAGATCAGGATCTGATGATGGGATCCTTGAGAAATCGAGGGAACTCTTCAATATAGGCACACCTATAGCGATTTTGGTATTTTTTATAGTAACTTGTGCATTTGCTCTCGGAAAGCAACATTTGGTGAAGTGGAACTGATGACGAAGACCACAGATGGTAAGATGGCCACTGGAACAACTCAATAATAAGTATTTCACGGGTTGCGATTCCATTACTTTAAAATTATTGCTAAGCAATAGAAGCTTATCACAATGCATATGGTGAAGTGGAACTGATGGTGAAGTACCAAGAGAACTCCTCAACAATTAACGTCCCTGCATCGGGAAAAGCAATATTTTGTAAAAGGTGATGAGCAGTTGTCATTAGGCTATTGTAACTATAAATTACAAACAGACCCACTAAAAAGTGAAAAATAAAAACAACCGACTTCCAAAACAAACACTACAAAGTGAAAAATAACTTTAATTTCGGAAGTCAGTGGCAAAAACCTAAAATACAGATCCAAAGACACTGACTTCCGAAAAAGTATTAGTACCGAGTTTCAAGTTAATATGACAGCGCGTTAAAATTTTTCCTTACTGTTCTTACGGTCCTAGTGTTCCTTACTTGTTTTAAAAAACTAAGAGTGACAATTTTTATTACAAGGTGTCTCAAAAGAAAGTTCACATTTAAATCTTTTTTTAAAAGAAAAGTCTTAGCTTTATTGAAAAAATGTTTATTTTATATTGAAGTACACTGTTTGGGAATTTATTTTTTAAAAATAACATCGTCCAAATGTAAACCGTTGCGCTCTCGGCATTCATTTAGTCGGGCACTAAAATTGCCTATGACAGCTCGGCAGGTAGTCTCCGTGATGGCTGCCATTTCATGACGGATATTTTCATTTAATTGTGCCAGGGAAGTCGGTTTATTAGCATAAACTTTTGATTTGACATAACCCCACAGGAAAAAATCCATAGGCGTTAAATCGGGACTCCGTGGAGGCCAATTTATGTCACCTCGCCTGGAGATTAATTTGTTCGGAAAAATTTCTCGAACTCGAGGCAGAGATCTGTTGGACGTGTGTGAAGTTGCTCCATCCTGCTGGAACCATGTTCTTTGGTTGTAACCAGGAAAGTTTTGCAGTTGGGGTACGAAAAACTCGTCTAACATCTCCACATAACGCTCTGAATTCACTGTGAGTGTGCGTCCCCTTCCATCTTCAAAAAAGTAAGGGCCGATAATTCCTCGCGCCGACATCGCTGCCCATACGGTGACTTTGGGTGAATGTAGCGGTTTCTGATGTTTTTGTTTTGGGTTGGTTGCACTCCACAACGACAATTTTGCTTGTTTACATGCCCATTCAGGTGAAAATGGGCTTCATCGGAAAACAAGATGTTGGTGAACGTTGGAAAGCGCTCAATCATCTGATTTACAAAGGCAAGCCTCTGACCAGCATCTTAAGGCTTCAGTTCTTGCACTAACTGAATTTTGTACGGGTGCAGCTTTAAATCTTTGTGTAAAATGCGGCATAATGAAGATCTGTGCACATTTAAAGCAACAGCACGCTTCCGAATCGAGAGGTTTGGATCATCTCGAACAGACTGAGTAACACTGTCCACGTTTTCGGCTGTTCTTGATGTTCTTGGTCGCCCAGATTTTGGTTTCTCCAGAGTTGACCCAGTCTCTTCAAACTTCTCAACCCATTTTGCAATGAGACGAGTGCTAGGCGCATCATTTAAGTGACGAATATGTCGAATACTGCAGAATTTTCTACGCGCTACAGTCGCCGAATTACCGTTTTTGTAAAACTCACGTACGCACAACGCACGGTCCGCACCAGAGAAACGCTCCATAGCGACTAAATTCCCAAGAGCCAGACTACCGACTGACATACCCCCCGCGCCCCTCAGAATAGTTGCTTTCGCGTAATAAGATAAGCAAATGTGAACTTACTTTTGAGACACCTTGTATTTCCTGAGGCAAAATTTGCCAAGATTCAAGTGTATTAACCAAAGGAATAAGATTTTTCATATAATCTGTATCCCCTCTTTTCACCCCCACAGGGGTGGAATTTCGAAAAATCGTTTCGGATTTTTCCATAACTGAAATCAAAGATTTCTTATACCAATTTTTGAGTTAATCAAGCCACACAGTAAAATCCTCCTCTTAAAAATCTAATTAAGTACCCCGTCAGGGGTAGTTTTGAAAAACCAATAGGTAGTAAGAAACTTTATTGCTTATTTAGGCAAATATTCGTGCCAAGTTTAAGTGTATTCACCAAATGAATAAGAGTTTTCATCTAAACTATACCCTCGCTTTTCACCCCCACAGGGGTGGAATTTAAAAAAATCGTTTAAGATATTTCCATAACTTGAATCAAAGATTTCTTACACCAATGTTTGAGTTAATCAAGCCACACAGTAAAACCCACCTCTTAAAAATCTAATTACCCCTTCTCACCCCGTCAGGGACAGTTTTGAAAAACTAATAGTAAGAAACTTTATTGCTTATTTAGGCAAAAATTTGTGCCAAGTTTCAAGTTTATTAACTAAATAAATAAGATTTTTCATCTAAACTAAATCCCCGCTTTTCACCCCCACAGGGGTGGAATTTAAAAAAATCATTTAATATATTTCCATAACTTGATCAAAGATTTCTTATACCAATGTTTGAGTTAATCAAGCCACACAGTAAAATCTTCCTCTTAAAAATCTAAATACCCCTTTTCACCCCGTCCGGGGTAGATTTTCGAAAAACCTTGATGCAATAAAATTCTTCTATACAAATTTTGACACCCCCCAACCCTACTCGTGGGGGTAGTTTAGAAAAACCAAAAATTACAAAGTTCATAATTTACTAAGATAAGTATTTGGGCCAAGTTTCCAGTTTAGTAACTTTAGGAATAAGATTTTTCAAACAAACGAAATCCCTCCTTTTCACCCCCTTAATAGTCGAATTTCCAAAAACCCCTTCTTAGTGCTCCCCTACATTATAAAAGGAAGCCGTGTGCAAAATTTCACGTTCCTAGTCCCAGTAGTTTCGGCTGTGCGTTGATATGTCAGTCAGTCAGTCAGTCAGTCAGTCAGTCAGTCAGTCAGTCAGTCAGTCAGTCAGTTTCTCCTTTTAATACAGAAATACGCTATGCGTTTATTGACGTTCTATTAGGAAAGTTTTCTAATGAGACTGCATAAGTACCTATTTCTTTCCAACAATTTCACTGTATGTATATATGTATATATGATTCCCGTGTATGCCCTATGAACTCAACGTCGGGAATATTCGCTAACCGAGTTTTGGTGTAAACATCGTCGGTGTCGCCTCCGCTCTTCCTGTACAGCGTCTTCAAGCATTTAAAAAAGCAGCCATAGTTTCAAATTATTCTTGAAACTTTCATCGACAGCACGATAACTATTTTGGTCTCGTATCAACTGACATATAGATCCATCGTAACATGTGTCAAGTTAAATTTATCAAACGGGCAAAAACACATCGAGAGTAGGGACAACTGTCAAATCGTGTTGCCATTTCTTCTTCGTTTGGGTCCCGAACGAATCAAATGTCCGTAGGTGATACGGAGTAGGAAACGCCCGGAAGGAAGGCCGAAACTACGGACATCGTGCTTAGGGAGTAGACCCCCAGAGCCGGAGAAGTCATTTGATGATTTCCCACCCAAAAAAAAGCTATACATCTATACAAATAAATAAAATTGGAGTGTCTGTTTGTAATGTCAAAATAACAGCTTTTACTAAATGCATATTATTATGACAGTTTAGACGATACCTATTATGAAAAATCTATTTTAAAAATTTTTGTCTGTCTGTAAGTTTGTTCCGGCTAATCTGCGAAACGGCTAGACCGATTTTGACGGGACTTTCACTGGCCGATAGCTGATGTTATAATAGGGAGTACCTTAGGGTACTTTTATTTTAGAAAAATAATTAGGGTTCCGCGCAAAAAAATTAAAACCCATGAAAATGTGAACCAAATCCGATTCAAATGGGGAAGAGTATTGACATCCACGCGGGCGAAGCCGCGAGCAACAGCTGATACATAATAAGATAACTGCTTATATTTTTTTTCTAGAAGCCCCGTTTTAAGGCTCCTGCAGACAGGCGCGACGCGACGATACGACGCGATTCGGGTAGAGCATATTCCATGAAGTTTTCAGGGAAATTGTTCTACTAGAGTCGCGTTGCGCCTGTCCGCGGGTGCCTTTACTGGGATCTTTTTCTGTGTAAAACCAGAAACGAAGGGGATGACGGAGGCTTTATTCGAACCTGAACCGGCCGCGTCGTGTCCAGGGAGAATGTGTTCTGAGTAGCATCATGTCTTAATTAAGACATCTAGGATTAACCTGTGGGAGTATCTAAAATGTATTTTATTTATTTATTTAGGATCCCAACAAAAGATATACACTACACATGGCACATAAATAATGGGCAACATCGGGTATTGGGAATATCATAGTGGTAACTTTATATAATTATGTTTAACTTTATATCAGAAACAGCAGCTTCTGTGTTGTCAAATACGCGAAGAATGTATAGTGAGCGATACACCAGTTAGGTTCGAAAATAAAAGTTTTCAGTAAAGAAATGTATGCTATGATACGCACCGAATATAACAGTAACACGTCTATCACAATATGTGTTCCGCTGTAGCCGTTAAAAACACATGCATTAACACATGTCAATGGTTAGGGACAATGACTGATGCACCGTGCATACGACTCTAGCCATTATATCTGTCGCTGCCCAAACAATGGGCTTGTTGGTATTGAAATAGTTTTGCATGACTATCTAGAAGCTATTTTACATGATACTAATATGAAAATTTATATGAACCTCAGTACATATTAAAAGGTGAACGGCAGATTTAGCATACTTTTTTTTGTTGTTCTGTTACAGAATTTGTACCACTTATTAAGGCAACTAAGCCATTTATTTTCATGTAACTGTACTATTTTTAGAACTTCGGATTATTTAATAATAAAACTTTTACGTCCCAAGTTCTAAGAATTTAAAAAGGGCTCGTCTATCATATTAACTACCAATTAAAACAAAAAAATCTCAAAACACGAAATTTTATTAGCTGTACGAAATTCCCATACAAGCCTGCCGTTCGCCTTTCATATGAAACTCAAAACATTGAAAGGATCATGACCAACGATGTATGGAAATCCGTCTTAAGTTGAAACACAATAAATCTTTATTTATTATAGACTACGCTTTATATACTATTAAATAAAAGTATTCATTTTCACACAAGTATCCGAGTTTTAAAGTAATTAAACAAATTCGGAGATAACCTAAAAATTATGTCTAAACTACTCGCAACTTATAAAATGACCACAGATCAATCATGTAGGTACAAAACAACATTCTGATTTCTGGGTATCAAAAGTGAACAATTGACACATCGCCTTCTCATTACCACCGGCATCGGTTGATCAGAATCAAATCAAGCATCGACATGATTAGAATCTCAAGAGTTCTGAAACACAACACAAAAACGTCCTGGCGTAATAAAACACAATTAAATATGAAAACGTCCTGTCGTTAGTTACATGAAGCACGCTAAGTTGTTTAAAACAAACACACCAACGAATTTCCGTAAGTATTAGTATTTAAGTGGAGAGATTAATCGCGGTGAGTATTCTCATTCGACACATAAACAGTAATGGCGGCTTCCACAGGCGCCGGCTTAGGGATGGCGATCTAGAATCGATTTTATAGGTCAAGCAAATTGTTTTTTTTTATCGATCATAAACAATGAATTATAGATTTTTTTAATCGATTTTAGAAACTTGAAAACGAGTTCCGATGTTTTTCCTGCGGATTGCAACTTTTAAGTTTAGATATCGATTATTCATTACATTTGACTAATTATGCTGGCAACACCAAAACGAATAAGTGATTATCTATAGTAAAGCTGTCGATGTAGAATAATGGCGGGAACAGATCTATCAGAACTCAATTTATTGCTGAATCGATTCTTTCCTGCGATTCTCATAGATTTAAAAATCGATCTTGTTTAGGAATAATCGTCATCCCTACCGGTACGTCTGTCATCTGCCTTGACAGTTGCATCTGCGTGAGACGAAACACAAAAATAAATATTTTCACAACGGAACTATGAAATACATATACAGTACCTAGGTTATGATTATGATATTACTAATTATTTAGCTATTTATGAGTTTAATATCATTTTTGTGATGTTTTTATGTAAAGGCTCATACTTACGTAACTCGTACAAAGGAAGAAAACAAAACGTCCATCATGACTATACGGAAATGTAGTACCTAGCAATCGTTAATTTACTGTTTATCTTAAAATCATAATTCCGGATACTAAAACAAAATTCCGGAAGTGAAAAGCTTGTAAAAAATAAGAAAATAATTTGTATATTAATTTGGTTTTCATACGTGCAACTTTTCAAGACTGCTTTTGGTCAATCTCCTTTCAAGTACGAGAACCTGAATATTTCCGAAACAATGCATGCTTTTGTTATGTACAATAGACATAAGGTGTATATTCAAATACATAAAAAGGAGAAGTTGTAACAGAATTAATTTTAGAGAAATTACAACACAACATTGTGATTGTATTTAATTATTAGTTCTGTCGTGTCTTTCAGGAATCCTATCAGTTGCGTTATATACAGGGTTATGCTTTGTTATGTACAATAGACATAAGGTGTATATTCAAATACATAAAAAGGAGAAGTTGTAACAGAATTCATTGTAGAGAAATTACAACACAACATTGTGATTGGATTTAATGATCTGTTCTGTCGTGTCTTTCAGGAATCCTGTCAGTTGCGTTATATACCGGGTTATTTTAAATTGGCTAGCTAAGCTCCGCAGACACGATGGGTATCGATATCTAAACATGATAAACCAAAAAAAATTTTTTATTTGACGATTTATTTATGGGGTCATCGACCGCAGATATTGTGGTCACTTGAATTATCAGTTTAAAAAATCAGTTTTTTTTTGTGTAACTTCACAGACGTGATGGGTATCGATATCTATACACGATAAAACAGAAAACAGTTTACCTCAAATCATATTTCAGTAACAACACTAACAGCGGTCGTTGACCTCCCAAAAAAACATCAAATCTTTTTATTTTATCGTGTTTAGATATCGATACCCATCGCGTCTGCAGAGTTTAGCTAGCCAATTAAAATAACCCAGTATAGAATTTGAGGAACAAAGATGGAGAATTATATGAGAACATGACCAGAATAGCGTGTGAAAATTAAACCCGGTGGAAAAGTAAGGGTGTTCTAAGAAAAGCGTTCAAGTTAAGTTAAAATTAAGACAGTAAGTACTGGCAGAGAATTTTCACGAGGCAGGCGACGAAAATTGGGTTCCTAGAAAAGTCAAAGCTTTCGTGGTATAAAGTAGTATTTTATTTGCAATAATGAAGTAGTTTTCCCCTCGAAAGAATATAACGAATTTAGAAAATGACAAAAATCATTTTAGGGTTCTATCTAAAAGTGCAAAGCTATAGTCTGATTCCGCAGGTACTGCGCGGAACTAGCTCCGGATGACCTCTCTATCTCTAGTATCATTGCGGACAAGTTCAACTTATAAATAAGAAACGTCCAGCAAGCCAGAAATATTACTAATTCATTGATACGCGGATTTTATCAATGTAATAAAATAGTTATGATCAATTTATATCGACGACTTTCTATACTTGCAAGAGGTTTAAATTAAAACTTGTCTGGAATCGATAATAAGACATTCTGTCTGACGGTCTACAACAATCGCAATTTTCTTTTATTTTGTGGTGTAGTCTGGTGGAACAATCATATGTACGGGGCACACCCGGCTCCCGCTCGATTACACAATCACACATCTATTTATAGCAATTTTTTAAAACGTACGCTTCTTACGTTTCCTGCAATCGTGGACTCGGTAGCCGCCGACCGAGTGTTTGTATCACGCGAAAGGGTAATAGGTATAACTGTACTTAAACCTTAAATGGCACGATATTTCAGCAATACAAAAGGACATTTTTCTCACTTTTAGCGAGTAATAAAGCTTTGTTGAATATTTTTCAAAGCAGACACAGTGCACTTTGGTAATGAGCGGATTAATGTTGTTTCAGTTAATTCAGTTTATATTAATTTGGAGAGGGATTTGTTGGACAAGACATTCTGTTGGGTTAGTAAGATTAGTTATTCTCGATAATATAATAATAATGCTGTGTGTATAGACAGACGTGTTTATTATTTTTGCTTCATCACACACACAAATTGTCGGTTATTGTCAATCGATCGCGGATTTAGCTTACCCAAAACTTGGAAGTTTTCGACAAGTCCTTGGATATCCATCCAAGGTTTTGGCTGACTTCCATGGAAGGCTTTCATTTTCATTACAGTCTTGTTCATATTGACGTAGGTACTCATAATGCTTTCCATGTCTGTGTACATGCATTGTATCCTTGCGGCAATATTTGACCTCTTTTTATACGAAATAATATCGAGCAAGTGTTTTCCAATATCCTTAATTCATCTATATCTACTTGTTTTCTAATTTTGTTATTGGCATTGCGTATTGTTCCATGTTTACGTAAAAATTGTCAAGTGTTTTCTTGGAACGTGAGCGGGACTTCAATCGATACAAGACGAGGCGACTAATTGGTGTCGTCTGAACAAGCTAAATTGACAGATGGAAATTGGATAAACACGGAATTGTTAGCTAGCGTTTAGTTCAGCACTTTTTCCAACAGTCTGATTAGTTACAGCGTATGCCTCGCACGTTTTCTTTATCAATTCTACTGGATGCAATAGCATGGCGGCAAAAATGTATATTGGTTGTTTGAGAAAATTAATTGTCGTCGATAGAAGTTTGCCTCTAACTCTGTTACGACACGGCACCTGGCAGTAATTTGGTTAGTGCCAGCCAACCACGTGTTGAAATAGTATTACTTTGAACAAAGATCGGTTATTTGATTTATGTCGAGGCTTCCTTAGTTCAGGTACCTAATGCATTTAGCAAACATAATTATTATGCGAGGACGACATTTTTCATGCTGGTACCTGAAATACATGTTTGTAAATAATTCAATATGATTAAGGGAACGGAAACTGATGTCATAAATCCTGGGGAAATTTGTGTTTGTGTTTTAAAATGCACTTATGAGAGAAAATGAACATTTTCTCAAGCCAGCGTAGCTAGTTGTAAAATGGGTTACTATCATAGCCAGCGGATGAGTTAACAGCCTGCCTATTAATACGGTAACAACCGGTAACTATACTTAACAATTTACGCACTGCTGCAATTGAATCCTACACGCAAATGCTGTGATACGTGACTAAAAGTAATAAACGCTGTGTCACCGAGTCGACATTTTAAACTAGCCTTTAGTTGCGACTTGGTTTGGTTTTTCCTTATTTGATTGAATTCATTTACAAAATGTTTCTTGCCAAAAAAAACCTCCTAACTCCCCCTTTTAGCTAATGCCTCAGACAGTCAACCTTCGTTGAACTTTTAAAAATCCAATTGCATATGCGTACTTCACGGAGTATATTCCACCGGCCGGTGTCGCATGTCGTTCCCCCGAAAGGAAGGTTCATGAATTAATTATAACCCAGGATAGTAGTTACGGCGTGTATAGTTAAAGAGAGTGGGTTTCTTGGGAACGGATATATTTTATGTATCGGGACTGTCACTTACATTGTGTAACACGCACAAGAACTCTAGTACTATTCGCTGATATTTCAATATTTAAATAAGTAATGCCTCTGCATGGAGAACAGTTTATCGTAACAGTCAAAAGCGACGCTGCTAATAAGAGTAAATATTGAAATTATGTGGCATTTAGTACATTGTTCCGAATTCGCCACCTTTCTGGATATTACTAGGCAGAAACAGTCCTGTGGCTACCTATTGCTTTGACTAATTTGGCAAAAGTGTGGAATTATTATGGTAGAGCCATAACTTTCTAGTTTTGAATACGAGATTTTGCGGTCAACGTTCAATAATATACGCTTAATATGGGACATTTACATGATTCATTTTGTAAAACAAAATCGTCGATAGGTACAGTCAGCCCCAGAAAGATGTAGGTATACACTGACAAGGAACCATTTTATTGTCTACAACCATTGTTCCATAACATTGTATCCACCATACAGGCACAAAATATAGTATACAATTTATTTTACCAAAACAATGTCCAAAATATATACCCTATGACTAAAACAAAATAATCTACATAATTCTCACAGACATATTTGTGAGACTTATGTAGATTACGTAATCATTCAATAACGAGGTAAACAATTCTAAAAGTTCAACTTCTAAAGAAGGAGGTGTTACAAATAAGTATTTAGTTAATCGATTATTACACCTGAATAGATTTACATGAACGAATACTCACAGTTCGAGTAAAAGATATAATTTATATTCCTATGGTTCGAGCGGTTACAAAAGCGAATGCTCTTAGTGCGTCGAGCTAGAGCAGTATTGTAACGCAGTGCTCAAAGTCAAATCATGGAATGTTAATTACACGCGAATACCCAGTGAGTTACCACTTTAAAAACAGGCCAAGTGCGTATCGGACCACGTACAATGAGGGTTCCGTAGTTGGGATGTAGAAAGAAGAGAGAATTATCCCAAGAACATACTTAAGATTGTAGTTGAAAAACATGTTCTCCCATACATTCCAACTGCATATGTAAGTTTGTACACACAATATTGAGAGATTTACCGTGTTATTTTAAGACCATAAGACTTCTTATAGGTTTTCCTGTAATCTATAGGTAAAGAATTATTTTCTGTACTTTTTTTTTAATTTTGACTCCGTAGTTCCTGAGATAAGGGGGCGGGGGGTATGGTCAATTTTCTTAAATAACTTTAGTTTTTCCTTTTGAGGTACGGAACCCTAAAAAGCCTAAGCAACATTCGTTATGAACATTCATGACTTACGTATTTGTATTTCAAATCAAAAATCTAAAAACAAATGACACGTCAGTGATGTCATGCATGAAATTAAGAGGACAAAAATAAAATTCTTGTTCTTATAATAAATGAAGTTAAAGACGTGTCATTCGATAGAACTCGTATGACGTTGTCAGTCTAGTTTACCTTCTTCTGGAACTATCACTGTACATTGTTTTGGTCATGGGGTCAAATGGGGTGTATATGTCATGGCCAGACCATAGAATTGATCATTACTTGAAGTGTTCGGTCATTTCATGAAAAGGTTGTATTTCATGAAATGGCCAGCTAAAATTGGCCCTATCGTTTAAACGTCAACGTTTAATTAATGATATGTCAGTCGACGTTTGACCATATAGGTATGAATGAAGTTTAAACGTAGGGGTATCTATCGTGGTCCGCCGTGGTGGTGGTTGGCCGATCGTAGCAATAGCCATATCATGACGACTGCAACCTATTTATCGATATTACCAGCTGACCACTGGGTATATAGCAAAGTAGTAGTAGTGAATTTCACGCCGCTAGTGGCAACTTGACCAAATGGGTAAGGTTAGGTTAGACCAGCCGCGTACGAGCCGAGCGAGCGAAACGCTACATCCAAGTTGGTCGCAGTTACTTAGGAATTATTCGAATAGGAATAGATGCACAAGAAAAACAAAGTGACACCAACACCTCTACCGGTGGATAATCTACTATTTTACGTTATGATCACTAATGTTTGGACACATCAGGAAGTAGTCGTGCGTTTAACTATTCATATCGTCAAACGTTGAGTATTCAATGATCTGGCCAGACCACATCACGATATGGCCAGCGGTCGATGTTCTATTTCATGAAATACAACCATTTCAAGAAATGGTCGATCACTTCTTGAAATGATCAATTCTAAGATCTGGCCACTGTAGATGTTTTGGGCCAAAATTCTTACTTTGATTTGGTAAAATAAATTGTATACTATGTTTTGTACCTATACGGTGAATACAAAGTTATGGAACAAAGGCTCTGTTGACATTAAAATGGTTCCTTGTCCGTGTATACATCTTTTTGAGACCGACTGTACGTATCGATTTTGTAAGTCGTTTTCAGTTGACTCATTACAGTACTCCTTGACCGAGTTTTCGTAAGAGCAAGAATGCAGCGGAGGTTAAGGCTGAGTGTACACCTATAGACAATGATTCTGAATGGTTTCGCATAACTGTAATTGAAGCATCGCGTGTTGGGGCCTTACGAAGGCTCACAACTCTTTGAAAAGGCTTAGACAGTAAATGGAATGTAATTATAAGTGTAATGCATCTTGTAGAGGTAGAGCTACACTTACGATGCATTAATTTAATTGTTTATTCTGTGTTGAGTTATCAGATTTTACAATTTTATTGGAATTGTTTTCGTTTGAAATGGTTAAAAAAAACCATCAATCGGTTACTTATGAGTATGACACTAGAAAACACATAAAGCCATCAGCTATCTGTCAATCGTGCTGTAAATAATTTGGAATATTAAACTGAAAACGTGTGGGCAGCTTGCGATAGTGCCGTCAGCTCCGTCAGCTGGGCACCTGTCAATGTCATAACGCCTATTTCACACCATTAGCAATGCTAGTAGTCTATGAAGACAGCTATAAAAGTGGCGAAAAGTAAATTACTCATTGCACCAACATGATCAGTGGTTTAGCCACGTTTATCCATCGTGTGATAGCGGCCTTATTTTTTACTACCTACTGAGGAGACGGTACCTATTATTTATGTTAATTTTCTACGATAAGAGATTATGGAATCTTACCGGCCTGACATAAGGACAGATAGAATTATCCTGTCTACCATCAATACAATAGCCATCTGTCTTTTACTGAAAATAGGTTATTGGGTTCGGCCGTAAGTTAATCACAACAACTTTTTTATTCGAAGCATGTTTTAAGATGAGTCTTCTGGTCTTAGGATAAAGGCTCCTCCTACAAACAGGCAAGACACGCGACGCAAATCGCACGCGACACAAATGTACCGCGTATCGCGTGACGAGCGGTGCCTTTGTGTTGCGTCGCGTCTCGCGCCTGTTTGCAGGAGCCTTAATGCTGTTTCTTGACATAGAAATTATTTATCCCAACTTGCCCTATAAACGTTAAACCGTTGGTCCCGGCTGTCATTCGTGTATCTTTGACAGTCGTTACGGGTCGTCAGAAGCCCGAAAGTCTGACAACCAGTTTTACCAAGGGGTATCGTATTACCCAGTAACTGGGTTGTGGAGGTCAGATAGGCAGTCGCTCCATGTAAAATACTGGTATTCAGCTGCGTCCGGTTTGACTGGAAACCGACCCCAATATAGTTGGGAAAAGGCTAGGCATATGATGATGCCCTATAAACCAGTCGGACTTTTTAAAGTAAGTATATACGATCTCTCACAACTTTAGCCTTTATTCGAATACAGAATTCGTGATAAGCCGCGATCTTTAAACTATAAATAACTCGTCTTGTGCTGATACTGCAAAAAGAAGCAAAAGCACACGAATGACAAAACTACCAGCTAATGTCTTTTTTGTCTGTGTGTGAGGGTCGCATTGTCTATGAATAAAATGCAACTATCAGTTACATTAGACTAACGCATTGTATACAACATTATAAGTAGCGGCGCCATTGAATTATAAATAGTATGCGTAAACAAATAATATCTTATGAGTATAATCACAGAGTGAATCATGTTTTAGTTACACGCAGGAACAAACTAATTGTACTCGAATAAGGCTTGTCGTCTCATTTTATAATTCTACTATTTTAAATTCCCAGAAAATAGCGCCGTCATGCGTTTCAGAGCTATTAAATGAGTTCCGAAAGCTCGTGCGAGATTATCTCGTTGACACTAAATAATATTTTTATTTCGGAACAAAATAATGTTTAAAAGTTGCGGGGTTTTGGTCTGAATTAAACATTGCTCACACTCCACATTGTGAACAACGTGAGCATTCACATCGTGACGGTGAACTTTGTCGCTATGCAGAGAGAAAAGGATTACAGGAGCTCTCCTGTATACCTATAGCTGGATATAGCGACTTCCTTTAATTTAAATGTGAACAAACTTTACTTGGTTGTTATTCACAGTTTTTGCTGTAAAGTCGTACAGTTGAACGTGAATAATTTACGTCGTGATAGGTACTCATTTATACAATCTATACAAATAAATAAAATTGTTATAAAAGTTATTATTTTGACATTACACTTGTCTGTTTGTAATGTCAAAATAACAACTTTTGTACTTATCCTCGTAAGGCCCAATGAACAAAGTGACATGCAGCATTCCGACCCAGACTTAAAAACCAAATCTTCTCCTAAACGCCATATACATTACAAAGTACATTTAATTTAAATGCATGTTTCTTTTAAATATTCGCGCCAGCTGTTATTTCGTGTGGATGTTATGATTGGGAAGTATTTTGAATTTAGGAGAAATCTATAGACAATCTGTCATAATCCGCCTTTTCTGCCACCATGCCACCGAATTATGAAACAAGTGAGTAAAAATCTTAATTTATTAATTAAATCTTAGCCTATTTTGTTTAGAAAACTAGACAAAATTAAAAATAAATGCATATATTATCTGCAATAGTTTTTATTTTAGTTTAATAACAGTTATTTGTATTTTTTATACTTCATCGAAAAGTTATGTTCATTGTGTTGCACATTGGGCGTTACTGATTACAAAGGAAACTTTTTGTTTGTAGCTCAGAGTGATCAAATTGAGGAGTTACTCAACAACCCCGAGCTTGAAGACTTCTTCTCTTCAGACGAAGATACCGGTGACCCAGGGTACCGACCCGGCCCTTCGGATTTTCGGAATCTGTCTGCAGAATCAATCAGACAGAAGTGATGACAGTACAGAAGATGAAGGTCAAGAAGTTTGAGTGGAACTTGTCAGACGAGGAAGAGGGCGCTAAAGAGTACGTGGAAGGAGCCGAGAGACAAGAAATGCTACAAATAGACGTGGTCCCCTACAACCCATTTAGAAATTAATACTAAGAAGAAATGGAGGTAGTCGTCTTTGCTGGTAATATGACTTGATTGATCTCACTTTTATGTTAAAAATAAGACAATATTAAAACTAGTTTGTCAAAAAACTAAATCTAAGACTTTTTGTTACAATTGTGACTTTTTCTCTTTTATGTAAATAAAAACTGATTCTGTTTAATCTTTATTTTATTAAAAAATAAAGATAACCTAAACGCCCAATGGGCATATAAATGAACACGAGATATCATCTTAAAAGTAGTCGTATTATATTCCTTTCTAAGAGTACCCAGAAAAACGTTTATCATAGTTGAGTGTTTCCTAAAAAAAACTAGATGAATGTGCTTGGGCAGGTGTTTTCAGTTCATATTGCGAAATATAGATTGGGCCTTACAACAAAAAAGCAATTTTTAAAATTTTTGTCTGTCTGTTTGTTTGTTTTGGCTAATCTCCGGAACGGCTGGACCGATTTTGACGAGCCTTTCACTGGCAGCTAGCTGATGTTACTGGAAGTAACTTGGGCTACTTTTATTTTAGAAAAATAATTAGGGTTCCGTGCAAAAAAAAAACATAAAATTGTGAACTAAATGTCGGATTTGAAAAATTATTTTTTCATTTGTTAGACCAATTTTCGAGGACAGTATTTAACATCAAGCTACGACCCTTAGGAGTCGAGCAAAAAGAAAAAAGTCAGAAAGAACACTAAGTGAAAACAAAGTAATACCACGGGTGGGCGATGCAACGCGACGGGTCGGGGGACGAGGGAGTTTACTTAAAATGTGGCTGTTATTTTGGTGTATTGTGTATCTTACGACTTCCACGCGAACGAAGTTGCGGGGCACAGCTAGAGGGTTATATGAAAAACACCGCGTGTGATTTAAACAATAGATATAATTGGTTTTTTGTACAGTATCATAAATACAAAGACGTTAAAGGCATATTTGTTTTTCTTCTAGTATAAAAAACTGCATTAGTGGCAACAAAACAACGTACCTAAGGACCAGTAAGACCAAAATAGCAAAATAAGAAAACTGTAGCGTAACTTTTTGCCGCCTACAGCAAGGAGATAGTTTGTAAACTAGCAATACAGGGCTTTGCGATAGTATTGTAATTAAATGCTACTGACGATTTATGCCGCGTATAAATAACGATTAGATAACAATACGCTTTATAGAAGAAATCCAATGAGACATAGATTGAAATATGAATAGAGACGCAAAAGAAATAACAGAACAGAATTCTGAAGGTTAACTTTTCTACTGGTCCTTTTCAGCGCATTTAGTTGCCGTCAATAGGCGCTGCCATTTGTCCAAAGAGTGACGGACAACAAGACGGCTCGTTGATACGTATCAAACTAGGACCGCTAGGACAGCTTACGGATCAACTACTCGTGAAATAATGGCCAATTCAGCATTCAGCTGCTTGCTTAATTCAGTTTTGTTTGTTTTGAACAGAGTTCAGAAAGACACGTGGGAATAAACAGAAAAAGTTATCCGCTGTCTGAAATGGATTGACAGTTGGGAGTCCTGAATGCCTCATACATAATGATATGAAAATTGCAGAAGCAGATGATTCAAGACTTATTCATTCCCTATTCATATCAAATCCACTGAATCAAGATGAAGAACAAAACGAAAGAGCAACGAAAAGAGAAAATTAAGAAAATGGAACCGCTTTTCTTCCGTTTCATTCATTCTTATCGCATTAAAAACAAGTTTGTAATGTAACCAAACATTAATACTTCAAGAATGTTGTGCAAATTTAAAAAATCTTTCGTAAAAAAATGCAAAGAAAAGTTGAGTGACCCCGCTGATCAAACTCAATTTAAATGCGACAGACAGAATGGAGGCAGACAGAATGGTAGGTATTGATGTAAGTAGCTGTAAGACCTTTATTATGATACTGTAGACAATCGAATTACCTTTATCCAAGAACCTTGCAGTATTATTTTTGGCCATAGCCCCATTAATGAATTGATTTTATGAGCAGATTCAGAGAAGCGTAAGACTTACCTTCTCTAGGTTGACAAGAGCACTGGCTGCCAAGCACCTGACATGTCACTTTCACAGCGCGATCTGCGTAGCAGCTGATATATTCAAGTGCAGACATCACACAGCTGATCCTAGGCGTGTCACTTTGTAACAAAACAACCATCCATCAAGAACTTAGTTTCTAAATCATAAATAATATTTAAAAAATCAGTGAAATCTAAATGTGAATCGTCAGTACCTCCACGAAGGTTATCAAAAAACCGCAAGGTCGAACCCCGCGTTGTTCTATTAGTGCGCGAATCAAACTGTGTCGATTTAATTGGAAAGGCAGCCGCGCACCGGCCGGCTGACCAGATGGTCAACAAAAACACACGCGTCGCGTTTGTCTGTTTAAAGAACTCCAATATTGTATACAAGCTGTTTATTTACATGCGTACAATGCAGAGATGACAGCATGACTCGGAATTTTCATGCAGTAAAAATAAATCGTGAGATTGACAAGCGATTCAATTCTTTAATGCATTCATCATTGATTAAAAATATATCATCTATCACTGTTATACCGCTGTCAACAATTTGCCCAAAACTGTAGAGTATTCCAATTTACTATACTCGAGTTGCAATGCTAATCTAATTTCATTTTAATTTTACGTCAGAAATATAAACAAATTGTTCTCACCAATATTGAAATTTGAATTGCAGAATTAATTTGGTTAAAAGCAAATCTCAAATCCAGTTTTAATTAATAAATACGAGAGGTGAATCATTTTTTCAAATTTTACACAAAAATAAAAAAATAACTAGGTAACATGAACGTGAACAGAGTGAGTGCATTGCATGAACAGCAAAAATCTATTTACAGTGAAGAGCAAACGGAATCTAGCCGCCGACTATCGGTTCTCCGAATAAAGAGTAGGTACTGTGAGCACGAGAATAGTCAATTAATTTGATTAAAATTTAATGCTACCTTTGTGATAGATAAGCTTTGTGACAGATACACTAGTGTTTCAAATGAGAATTATTTGAAAAACTACAGAGTGAGGCCAGACAGAAAACGACCCAGCGTAATTCACGTCACCCGAAATTCGTCGATAAGTTTTATTTAAGACTTGAATTTGCGACGAATGTGGCAGAAAGTTGAATTAAGTATTGGCCGAAAGTGAACAGATTTCCGGAAAGCAATACTACTGTGCGGTACAATAGAAAATTCAAGCGTCCAAGAATGCATATTTAACGACTTTAAAATAATTAAGCCGTCTTCATAAAACTAACGTTACGCTTCTGACTTTTCAGGACTTAATCGACTTCTATCATATATCATACGATCATAATCTCTAATTTTTATCACAATAATAAAATACGTCCGTTCGTTCGTAGTTACTTTAATTTGGGAAATTAAGCACAATAAATAAGACAGGCAGGTCAGTACTATTGCAATACCTACTTGATTTATGGCCGATTCCTATAATTTACGGACCGTTATTGGTTAAATTTAAGACTCTTGTATCTTTACTAATAATGACGCAAGTATCTCATAGCTTTACGTAGTAGACCCTCCCATATGGAAGTAGCTATCACTGGTTAAATTAGCTTACAAATCTATTTATATGCCCAGTTTGGCAATAAAAAGCGCTACCATTGATAAGCCAAACGATTCGTTATTGTTTATAGGAACCGAGCATTAACTTGTATATGTAGTTAGTAAGGTTTAATTATAACACAACCAATACAAGGCACCCTGTGATTCTTTTTTAAAAGAAAAAAATCACACCATTATGAGCCAACACACGTTCTGAACAAAAATTCTCGGAATATGTCAAATAAACACACGCGTAGGTTAAATGCAATGTAACCTACGCGGTTTTAAGAGGGTACAGAGCCTGTGATTCTCCATACAAATGAATGATATTCCCCGTTTTTCTTCCTGAATAATTCCTCTAGAGCAATCATTTATTTTTCATAAAATCAAGGTCTGCTGTAGACACGTCCGTCCCTGTCATTTCGTTTTTTTCAGCAACTAATTAGTAAAGAAAATATGACCCACCAAAAATTACATGTAATGCCCCATTTTTACCGCCGCGCGCCGTGATTAGAGGATTGTAAGACAAATTCGAAAAGTGACAGTGACATAAACGAAAATTATAGGGACCTCAATAGATATACCACCCTTTCTTAAAATTTTAATTTAAAAAATAATTGAATCGGCTCAGTTTTCGAGGAGAAAAATGGGAATACGAAACGTCGATCTCGTCAAAATTTTTGTGATATAATCGGTCTGAGTTGCAACTGTCCCTATCGCGCTCTAAACTCGGTTGTTCGGGACGCAGCGCGAGGACAAAAGTTTTTTTCAAACTCCTCGCAGACCCCGTCCCCTCTTAAATAACATAACATAACATCACGCCTTGTTTCCCCGAAGGGTTAGGCAGAGGTGTACCTATAGTGCACCCACATTTGGCCAGTTATGTTTAAGTCCCATGTAATAGGGGGCGAGCCTATTGCCATCTACCGGGCACAAATCCAGACTCCGGGCTGCTACTGAGAAATTCCAGATAGAAAGACCAAATAACACTTTGCCCGACCTAGGAATCGAACCCAGGACCTCATGCTCAGCAGTAGCGCTTGCGGCCACTAGACCAACGAGGCAGACTCGGCGTCGCCTCTTAAGGAAATAAAAAAGTTATGCGATGGCTTCCGTCGCCTACCTGACGTACCTGCGAGTGTTATCACATTATCTCCACCCTTGGGACCCAAGCTAACTGTGTACAAACGGATGGATTCAACTTAAAGCAAAAACGTGTTAATTAATACTTGGTACTTCGATACGTAGAATAATAGAGCTATGCTTTTAGTCTCAGCATAGTTAAGTTAAACTACTATTTAAGCTTAGATTCATGTATTTATTGTAACAGTTTCAACAGTTTCGAATGTTATCTTTGTGAATTTATTCTTTGTTTGATAAAATATCCTCTTTTATAAAACAGAGAACCAGGAGCGTAGAGTGCCAGGAGCTAAGCAAAAAGTTGTACGTTTGAAAGCACCATCCGATTACTAATGAACGGTTTTAATTTAATGGGTTCTGAACTTAATTAGTGTCGTTTTTTAAAATCTTTTTGATGCATCGGCGATCGGCATACTGTTGTTGTGTTGTTGAGAAGGATATTGTAAAGCAGACATTTTCGATGAAATAAACTCAATAAATTGAAGATTTTAAATTCACAAATCACATCACATTTTACCTTTTGAATTCACGTTTGATTGGTTGAATCCCTGCTAGTTACCGAATTGAAGCGCGTAGGTACTATTCACTGAGTTATGTATTTGTACATCTAAAGGTTTTTGTGACAAACACAGAACTGCGGGTCAATTGCGTAACATACTTACAGTAGGAATCGGTTTCATTTTGATAGTTCAACAACATTCATTGCGTTATTTACGTTGTTGAGCAGACAAATTTTTCGAACTTAAGAAGCAATGGGTAAGCAATTTGCTTCAAAATGATTCAGATTCTGATTGATCGTGTGTTACGCAATTAGGGTACTGGTTAGTGGTCGACTATCAACGACTGAACAGAACTAACAGAAATAAAAACTTTTCCAATGTCACCATTTTATCTGGCCAGTGCATTTTGTTTTCTTGTGTTCATATAGCGAAGCATGAATAAACGAGAAGGAAAAACCGGCCAAGTGCGAATCGGACTCGCACACAAAGGGTTCCGGGTTCCGTGCCACCATACAATATTTAACACTACATATTAAAGAAAACTTCAGTTAAAAAAAAACACGTTTCTTGTATGGGATATCCTTTAATTTTTAATTTCATTTTAATAAAAATACTAAACGAAGAATATTTTTTATCTTAAATTTTAAAAATCGCAAAGGTAACTTTGTATTTCATAGTTTTTGCAGTTGCAGAAAATCACCCATATTTAAACAAAATACCTTATGAATTGGTGTTTTTAGTATTTGTTTATTAAATACAGTATATGCTACATGATAATATACAGAAGTTTCAAATTCCTAACTTGTTTAGTTGTTGCGATAGAGTTCATACAAAAATGGTCTAAAACTGATTACTTTTGCGGCCCCCTATTTCTTCATTTTTGAAGAAAAAAAATTAAAATTATATGTGTACTCTACTCGACGAGTTCTAGGCACTGACATCTGACATGCCAGAGTAAGAATTATTTTTCAAATCAAAAGTTTATTGTTATATTTTTATTATTTGTTGTTATAGCCGCAATAGAAATACATCTGTGAAAATTTCAACTGTTTACTTATTACGGTTCATGAGATACAGCCCGCTGACAGACAGACGGACGGACGGACAGCGGAGGCTTTATAATAGGGTTCAGTTTGGCACCCTTCGGGTACGGGACCGTAAAAGTATTGAGACCTCTACCTAAAATAAACAAACTAAAATAAATTATAATTGCATAATTCGATTGTCTGCCGCATGCCGCGACCAGTCTCTGCGGGCTCTATATCTGTACGCAGGTAAGTTCGGAGATAATTAATTAATTATTTAAACTTTATACAATCAAAAAAAGTACAAAGGCGGACTTAATGCCTGTACCTATTACTGCAGATGCGGTCGGGGTGTTTAGGAATACGAAATATTAAATAATCCTGGTAATACTTCAATTACTCAAAACGAAACTATTTTCTGTTCAGCCATACATCAGTACAAGCCATAATGAAAAAGATTTCAATGTTGTAAAGACTGTGGTTGAAAAGAAAACTCGCTCAGGCACACAAATCACTAATATTTACACCAAGATAAACAATAAATGTTAGGTTAGTATACCTTCGTAGCTTCTTAGTTCAGATGAATCTGGTTAGATTATTTTATGGAGCTATTTATAAAACTGTAAACTTTCCATGTTTCTTTCTTTTTGCCTCTCACTCTAGGTGTTGATTAAAGTTACGTATTTCGCAAAACGTTGGTCTTTTAGCGAGTATAAATTTGAGAGAATGCAGGAATATTAGTTTCCACAAACAAGCTTTCTGCGGTCCTCCGACGTCCACCATATATTCCAGTTTCCTCATACCGAAATTCAAATGATTAAGTATGTATAATAGCTACGAGCACGCCTCGCCATGGATATGTATTTAAATGTATAGCCGAAAATGTTGGTCCTCGATGAACTTTGATTCTTTGTTTGACTACGATTTAGTTCCGCTTGTTTGAATATATTTGTAACTGAGTTTCGAATTTGTACTTACATATCAATTAATGGCTATATTTCATTTCCCTAACCTTATTCCGGCAGTGATTAAGTCTTTAAGATAAAATATCCTTAACGACTACCTGTATTACTGATAGCATCGAAACCAGGTTTCTATGAATAACATTAAAACTAGTTTCGTAGATCAGCATCTAGTATAAACAAACGAACCGCGTCACTAATCAACATTTATTTAACCAATTTATAGTTTAAATCTCAGAATAGACCGGTTTTAAAACCGGAATTTTTAATTATCTATCAAACAGCAAGTAATTGCGATTAGTGCATTAATACGTGCAGGCTGTAAGAACGTCGGAAAATAGAGCATTGTTGCTCCTTTTCTTTCTGATTAGTATATCTTCATAGAGCATAAAGCTGGTTACACGCAAACCTGCCTTCAAATTTAAGACTTACTGCTAGGGTGCCATGCAAGGAATGGAGTAGGTACAGAGAGAAGCCTCAAAATTCTTCACCGGGCAAAGGTAGAAAATACCTGACAGCGAAATGTGGGATTCAAACATTTCAGGCAGAAACTGGTCAACGAAGCGAAGGCAGAAAGCATAAAAATATAAAAAATCACCGACTGAAAAAGGGGATTATTTTAGAATGTTCTAGTTAAATACTATAAAGATTACTAGCAACACCTCTGAGATAAGCGGACCATCGTACCGATGCCACGTTGATAATTACGATGCTATTATTGGTGTATTGACCACAGCAGGGGCGAAGCCTTCATACAACCCGATTCCTATCGGCTTCCCTTCGGAACAACCACTCTTCTTAATACCTAATAATATGGTACACATGTGTCTGTAACTTTGTATCACAACACAGTACATAATTATATTTAATACCAGTTTAATACATCATAAGATTAAAAATCTACAGTTTTTTGCCTGAGTTTATGAGAACTGAACAATTTTTTCTTCGGCTTCCCTCTAATAATGATTGTATCTGAGCCACTGTGACCACAGGGGAGGAAGTCATGTCTCACCCTGTCGTCACATACATACCGTATGTGTCGTTTACTGACCACAGAATGCACGCCCGCTGCACCTAGGATTAATAACCTACCCGCCACTGTCGTTGACTTCCTGCCCCACTAAATCCATACCATGATAGTCGTGATAGTAATTATGTCGTGGTAGTGATAGTAATTATGCGTCTCAAAGGGCTAAAATTATGTAAAAAAGCATTTTATTCTATCATATTTTTGCTACTGGGTATGTTTTCTAATAAAAAAACTTATAATTATCTAATGAGTTACATAGGAAAGTGGAAGCCACTTGCTTACAGCTCCTCTTTTAAAGTATTTAAACACATAACTTTCCGGTTAAGCTTTCATTTCAACCATTACATTTTATTAACCACAATTTTATTTTCTTTATCAATGTACAGACGCCAGCAGGTCAAGCTACCCGAAACTGTCAAATTTTCCCAATCAATCTTGAACCTAATGTTATAGCTATAAAGTTGAAAATCTATTAAAGAAATTTGACAGATTGTAGTAGCTTGATGTGCTGCCGTCCATACCACACAGTTCACTTCACATAGGTGTGAGACGAATCACTACATTGTTCATAATTAAAGCGTCATAAATATCATGAATCCGTTTGAGATGCTCACGTTTGAACATTCGGTCTGATATTAATTAACACTTGACTACGTTGAATTATGATTTTACAGTTTTACTAAAGGTACGAGTTCGTAGCCGACTGCAGACAGCACTAGCAGACGACGTGTCGCTGTGACACCACGGGTTTCTATGGATTTCTATGAAATACCTTCCGCAGCTAGCGACACGTCGCCCGACTACATGTCGCACGATCGCAGACGATGTGTCGCCCGACCGCAGATCAGTAGTGCCACTGACGCTGGAGCGACAGCACGTTGAATCTTTCTCAAAAAATGAGTTTTTCCGATCCCGAGGAAGAATACTGATATACCAGGTGGCCCAATCCTGCACTCTACGATGCATCTCACAAAAACTATATACACAGTGTCGTAAAAGGTAATATTTGGAAAAATATACCATCTGCTGCAGCCATCTGCAGTTGGGTTCGGAATCATGACTGCAACGACATGACGCTGCGACGTGTCACTGCGACATGTCGTAACGTCACGTCGTCTGCTGCTGCTGTTTTCAGTCGGCTACGAACCCGTACCTTTAAGGTCTGAAAATGATCGGCGGGCGTTTAAATGTTTCAATAAGTACGACTTTTATAACCAATTTATTATTATATTCAATCGTATAACTCATTTATTTTTATCGTTGTGTTATTTGTTTTATTTGGGGCGACTGAACCCTAAGGACAGACAAACGAAGGTGAAATTGAGAAAGGACATCTTAAGGAGCACAGGATGACCTTAACCTTTGTATTGGTATCACGCCTAATGAATTATATGATGCTCTATTCTGACAGGCGCTTCACACGCCATTGCTATTGCCTACTTTATTAGTAAAAACATGCGTTGCTACGTAAATGTGAACATTTCTGTACCTAATTAGTGAAAAAAAGTTAAACAGTACAAGCATGTCAACTATGTAAGATTAATCTTATTCAGCGTAGCCTCTAGTAGCATTGGCTGAACAATGTGTAAGATTACTTAAGAGCTAATATACTGTCTGCCAGGATACCGAAGTGCGCACAAAGCGGATAAGATTGCACCGTACTGCGGACCCTAGCAATAGACGGATTAACAACAAAGGGTTCGAGGGGATTACAAAACAAGACAATAAAAGAAACCTTAAAAACTGAACAGCATTAAAGACTAAGTACCTACTACATTCAGGACACTGTCTACCAATCGGTTAAGAATGTAATTCATAGTGCCGAAGTCGCCACAATACATTCCAGATTTTGCGAGCTAAAGTAAAATAATAGTAATAGTTGTCGCTTGACTAAGCCGTAAGTAAGACAACATTATGTACCGCGGTCAGCTTAAGGACTTGTCGTTGACCATAGTATACTTGAATTATTCTAAATGGTAATATTCCTCAAATATTTCACGCAAGTATCAATTGAATCGATATTTACTTATTGTTAGACCCTTTTCGTTTCCATTTGGCTGGGTAGAAAGAAAAAAAAATCCAAAAAAAGATCCTTTAAAATCATTAAATTAGAAAGGATTTTTGGAAAAAAAGAACTACGTTTTCTGCATAAACGCCCTTCAAAGACCAGATACCTCGCATACGGCTTACATGAAAAATTTAAAATGAATAAAAATCAGGCCGTGACAAAGGGATAAAAATTTAATTACGCAACTTCTTTTCTTTATCATTCGTGCTCCAAAACAGCCTCAGTAGCATTTTCTTCCATTCTCTAATTACCACGAAGACAAAAGCACGCTCGGAAAAACAATACTGTTCAAGTAACGAAAAAACAATTAAAGGTTCGAGTAGACTTGATGCAGATAAAAAGGCGTCCCGGAGTCCCGGCTGTATAATAAGGCCCTTGAAGACCAAGAGACAGACGAACGTCGTTGACATTCGCACGAAGTGCAATTGTAGCGAGCGAGATGAGCTGCTTTGACAGATATCGAAGAGCAATTGCTTCCAATAAATTCGCAAAACTATTTTTAGTATTCCGTTTATCCACAGGACGTGTCTAAATGACTCATAGCAAGATTAAAGATGAAGAGATTATGCATATTTGCCACCTCTGTTATTTTGCTCCAATTGGAACGATGAACCTTGCCTTTTTTAAGTTCAATCTGGACAAAGACTACCTAACTTTAAAATTCTACCGATTCTGTGTGTTGAGAATTTGATATTGAGTTGAGAAAATTTTGAGTAGAATGGGTATAGTTAATATGAAGTGTCAGCTTCTGGTTGAAAGATGAATCGTCTTCATTGCTCACTATATTCACGAGAATTATTCCGCTAACAGTAAATCGCTATCAATTAAAAGTTCTTAAAAGTAAGTGGTACTAATTAGTAGGTTTGTCGCGTAAGGTCTCTCACGTGCAGACCCATTATATCATAATAAACATTGTTATAATGCGGCGGATGTGGGTTTCCGTAGTGTAGTACTTACATGGCTACCTAAATACCTGTACGTAATTAGGTCCGGGCACCACACGACCAATGGAATGGAAAGCGTGGTTTCACTGACTAAAACTACACTGACCGGCCAGCGTTTATCACTTCTGTTAATATGAAAAGTGTTATCTTTTAACATGTTTGTAAACTACGTAATTGGTTGTGCGGTTAGTGGTCAGTATAAAATTTCAGGGCAATGCAGGGCAGGGGGCTGTTCAATAATTTGTGAAACCTCTATAGCAGTTTTTGTTAGCGTGTTTTTTTATCTCTATCCAGTTGCGAAATATCATGCTGAGGAAAACGATTAGGTTTTTACAACATACATTATGTTTCCTGAACCTATATAAAAAGTTACAAAGCAGCAATAAGGTTTACTGGTACTCTAACATCGATCGATAGCGATACTAATCACATATTACCCACCCCTTTAATGACCAGGAACGAACAAAATAAGTGTATTAAAGTTTCAATCGTGTCCGAAACAATTTAACTTCCACAAAGCAAAGCTATTTTTAATTTCATTCATATTTTATCAGAGGGTCATTGAGTCAAACCAATGTTGGAAATGACTAATGAATAAAACTACTTATATTATTAGTTTTGTAATGTATCTTGCTACCGAAACTAGAAGTTCGAAGTAGCCAAACGAAACTAGAAGTTCGAAGCAGCCAAACAGGTGTTCCCACGGACCAGAAATATAACGTAGTACATTCTTTTAGAGATGAAGCACACAAAAACTGTCTTTCTAAATTTTTCTAAGAAGAAAACTGTTTAATAAGAAAATACAGTTTCAGACCTATTTTCAGGTCATCTTAATATAATTAAAAAAAAAATCTAAATGGAATTAAAAGTTTGATAGCTTTAGCGTTAATAGAGACAAACAGACATTATCACCGGTAAACTGTTTCGCCTCACATAGCTACGTTTGGTACAAACAATTGCTGAACCAAAAACCAGTTTAGTCTAACTAATGTACCTACTCCAGAACGCTCAAGTGGAGCCTCATTAACGCTCGATATCTCGAAGTTAGTCATATTATCTTAATCTTAACCTACTGAAGTATTGTTTTATAAGTGCTTGCGGAGATCAAATCAATAGATTTGTCGCATTTAGGTATTCTTGGGAGAACACTGCAGCACTACGGTTTTTTAAAAGCTCCTTTCAGTGCAACTACAAATGACATAGTAATATTAAAATGAAGAAAACTACTTACTTCTGAAAGCAAGCGTTGTCATGCTTCGGAGAACTGACTATGCATTAGTTCTTTTCTTTGAGACGAAAGAAGTACTACTTAATAAGTCGCGAAGAAAATTGACACGTTCTTAATTTCTTTATTGAAGTCATGCTGCTTGAGAAAATTAGAACCTGAGGAACAAATGTTTGACCTAAATGGGGAGTAAAATATTGAAAACGTTAAAATATAGGATGGTCCAGCTTGTATGATGGAAAAAACAAACTCGTCATCTGACTCAATTCTTACGGTGCAAAACATTTTTCATAACATGGAAATGGCTTTACACTGTTTGTCCACCGCTCAACTCCAGCGGGACGTCAACGACAAACGAAAATATTCGATCCGAACGTGACGTCCGTCGTCCCAGTGATGGTGTGCGGTGGACACACGGCCATAGTACCTAACGCTACTTCGGCGCCGCACCGTCATCTCGTTCTCGTTGACGTCTCGTTGACGTGGCGGTGGACAAACGGTCATTCGGTCTGCCAAGTTAGATTTTACGGAGACTAACATAATTTCCTTTGATTTTACTATTTGATCTCAGTAGCCTATGTCAGAATGAACATCGCAATATCCGGTCGTTTAATGGCCCATTTCTATAATTTACGGACCGTTATTGGTTAAAATTAAGACTCTTCGATCTTTACCAATAATGAAGCAAAGACCTCATAACTTTGCATAGTAGACCCTCTCATATGGAAGTCGCTATCACAGGTCAAAATTAGCTTAAGAATCTATTTATATGCCCAGTATGGCAATAAAAAAGCTACCATTGGTAAGCAAAACGATTCGTTTTTGTTTATAGGAACTGAGCTTAAAGCCACAGGAAAAACGTAGGGTACCAACATTTTATTTAGAATAAAAGATTCAAACTTCCATTTTCAAAATGAATGCGCATAGTTTGGATTTTTATTCTAAAAACTACAACTGGCACTAAATTTGTCAGTATTCGCCATCGCTCAAACTACGCGGGTGAGCTTTCGTACAAAAATTTTAATTAAGATTCGTAATAAAAGATGAGCAAGTCTGTATTTCTGTTAGTGTACCTACAATGAAATATTTTAGCACGTAGTACACGCCACACGGTACACAAGAATGTGCAACACGAAATAAACCATCATAATAACTGTTTGGCGAGTTGTTATACAAGTTTCCAATCAAGGCCGCGCCATTGTTCCCAGTGTAACCAGCTGAGCGTTTACAAGTTATGTTTAGCTTTATGTGTTAATAATCCGAAACTAAGTTTGATAATTTGATTAAAAAGTAATAGTTGACGGGAATATTAAGTGTAGGTACGGGTATTTTGTACTCAATATATTTTTTTGGATATACCTAATAAAAGTGAAGAGAATGCGGCATGACATTCGTCACAGTACCTAGTTTTACGCTTCTCGCCAGCTACGAACTGACATCAATCTCTAAGTGCGATAGTCTTTTTTAGGTTAACGCTGTTCTCGGTAATAAAACCGAAGCTTTGCAATGCTTCTTGAAACTGTCACATAAACAGAACAAATAGCTATTTTGCTTACATAACATTGCCTACTGACCTGAGTTATAAAAGGTTCTTGCAAAATTAGCATACCTACCTACATACATTCGGGATAAATTTAGATTGTTGGCAGGCTAAATATGATGAAGGGATTGACTTAGGCATCGTAAGGGAAGCGATAACCACCGGTGTTACAGCCGCTCGTAAAATAATTTAAGGTTAGAACATAATACGAGAACATACATTTAACAGGCGGAAGATTTTCTCCGTGTCATAAAATTTCTGTTGGTTCACTAACAACTATTGCTGTATTTTGCTCCGGCTATGTACTCTCGCACAGCTAAAAACAAATCACAAACTAAACTTCGCGCGGTCGGGGAATCGATTACCTAATAAAAAACTTTTGTACAAAAAAAAAACAACCGACTTCAAAAAAAGAACACTATAAAGTGAAAAATAACTTTAATTTTGAAAGTGGGTGTCTTTGGATCTGTATTTTAGTTTTTTGCCACCGACTTCCGAAATTAAAGTTATTTTTCACTTTGTACTGTTTTTTGGAAGTCATTTCTTTTTTTTTGACAAAAAGTTTTTTTTTTACTTTTTAGTGTGTGGGTTTGTATTTTTTTAATCTAAGTTTTACAATAGTCTAATGTCATCTGCTCACCACCTTTTACAAAATATTGTTTTTCCCGATGCATTAACGTTAATAAATTGTTGAGGAGTTCTCCGCATAATTCACCATCTGCTCCACTGTACCATATGTATTGTGACGAGCATAAATTGCTTAGCAACCATATTAAAGCAATCGAATCGCAACCCGTGAAATACTTATTATTGAGTAGTTCCGGTGGCCATCTGTGGTCGTCATCATCAGTTCCACTTTACTAAATGGTGCTTTCCGACCTTTGTGCCTATAATATTTGAAAAGTTCCCTCGATTTCTCCAGGATCCCATTATCAGATCCTGACCTAACGACAATGGGACCACCTGGTAAGTATACCCCGCTTTCAAACCAAAAATAATTTTTCAAATCGGTCCAGCCATCTTCGAGTAATCGTGGAACATAATAATAAAAAAGACTCCGACGAATTGAGAAACTCCTCTTTTTTATGTCGGTTAAAAAGAGCGTTCATAGAATTTCGGATAAATACTGCTGTCAGAGTTGGTGTAGGACAACTTTTGCTGTAAATAAAATCTACTAAATGGCTGAGTTACAGTTGGTAGTTGGACCTGTTGAATATGGTCGGACGGGGAGTAGTATGGACGGAGGCGTGTCGCTGAGTCGGTGTAAATCCGCAACGGCAACGCTTTGAGCGGAGGCCGTGGTGATACAGATACATTGTGCACATGTGTCCGACGTGTCCGTTGCGGGATTATTGTAAGATTATAAGAGACCGCTCTTGAAATTCACATTTTAATACATAATTCACCGTATAAGTAAGCAAGGCTGTAGCTTGTAGCAAAGATTGAGATTATCCCAAGCTATGGTTACAGGTCAGTAGCACTTAACAACTATCCCAAATCGTATGTATCTCTAAAATGATGAACTTTAGGAGAAAAGCACAGGTTACCGATAAAAGATTAAAGTATTTATTTATTTATTTAATACTTCATGCACAGAAAAGTACAGAGGCGGACTTAATGCCATAGGCATTTTCTACCAGTCAACCTTTGGGTGATGCAGAGACAAACAGTGGTAGGTGCAGTTATGAGAAATTGTGGAATACATATTTATTTAAATATAAAGATACACATATACCTATTACAAACTATAAATATAATAATATATACCTAATTATATATAAATAAGCGCAAATAAATATATACATAAATACACGAATATACTAAAACAAATAAGACAAACAATGGGAAAACGTTAACGTTGTGATGATACTGAAAGTATCACCTGCACGTGGGTGCAGTAGACTCAATATCCGTTGCACTTTGTAGTCATAAGAAATCCCTGAAAAGCTCTCAAAGGAAACCAATATCACATTATAAGCAGGCTACGTTGACTCAGCCGCTCAGCGACAAAAGGGAGTGTTCCTGTCGAGGTAGCTGATTAGCTTTGAAGGGAAATCAATATATTCAGGTAAACCCTTTCACTGCATTTCTTAATTTTCCTGTCAGTTACACAATATGCTTCAGCAATTCTGCTTTATCATTTCAAAGCTGTCCCAGAGGTACTTTTATTTAATATGAGCTGACCTGACTGACGTTGTCCTGTCCAAATTTCAATAATTCATACAAAATTCCCATAGAACATGAACTTTCAGTTATTTTCCAATTTTCCCTTCAACTTTTCAAAATTTTCTTGCCTTAAAAACTTGATTCGGACTTTTACGAACATTTAAAATAAAAATTGCCTAATCGGTGCAGCCGTTCTGAACTGATGCGCTCACCAACATTTCATTTTTATTATATACCTAGAAAAATGTATAAAATGTAATAATGTTGTAAGGGATCAAAGGATCCCCCACTAATAAAATACCTGAAACAAAGTGGTACGGTATGTGTACGACCAACAAGGTGCTATGACCAAATTAACTAGTCACTTCGGCAAAAATATTTCTCCAACATTATGACATCGCTGTTACTTACCGTGGTACGAGAAAATGTCGTCGAAACGATGAAGTGCACAAAATTGAGACAAAAACTGCTGAACCAAAATACCAAACTGATAAGTGCGTAAGTGGTAAGTGCAGTAAACGCTAATTATGTGCATCTCTAACTACTTTACGAAGCTCAACTCTCTACCCCATTACCACACTACGAATAACATAAAACTGCCTGTCCCTCGTTCGTAAAACGGGTCCATCGCCTTGTCTATACAAATGAAAAAAAAAAGAAAAGAACTGGCACGTCAATGCATTCGACAGTCATGCCACAGTGACTAAATATAACAAGGCAAAAAAACCATTGCCTAACTAATATATTATAACGAAAAAGAAGCAGAAAAAATATCGGGCCAGTATATACGTGACTCAATCATACAAGGTTAAAAGGGACCCGTATTGGTAACTGCCACGTGCGTGTTGTTAGTGTCTTGAAATTATTAAGAAATGCCATTAGGTTTCTTGCAAACCAAGGAGTGGTAACTACTGTGTTAAGTTTAAAGGTTTTGGTGTAAAAAATGTAATCGTTTTATTTATTTTTTTGAATTAATAATACGTAACTAGTGTGTGATCGGGTGTCACATTTTGTATTGACAACCTTTGAATGTTTTTCCGTTTCCGTGGCGCATAACTTTTTTATTACCATATAACCTGATACTGACATGCAAATTACAAAACACGAAAAAATTGAATTTCACGGGCTTCCTTAGCGCATCCCCCTTAAGGCGACGATAACCGACTTTTAATGATTTCAAACTGAAGATCACGTCTAAACGAATAGTATTAATGATTTGGGAACAATATATGTTAAATTAGAGCATGTTCTTAATAAGTGAATATTTAAGATTATGTTTATATTGCATAGTGTAATCAATTTGTAAAGTTATGTCTAACGCGCATAAAAAACTGAGTATCACGCAAAAACTATCAAACGTATTTTTATGAAACCTTCACCATTTTAAAGATAATTTAATTATTTATCTTTTAGTATATATAGGTATTTTAATATAATACCTTTTGTTTAATGTTAATGCGTCTAATTTCGGACTGCGCTCCTTGATGGGCGAG
The DNA here is from genome assembly GCA_947568875.1 of Fissipunctia ypsillon. Taxonomy (NCBI): domain Eukaryota; kingdom Metazoa; phylum Arthropoda; class Insecta; order Lepidoptera; family Noctuidae; genus Fissipunctia; species Fissipunctia ypsillon. The sequence continues at coordinate 31,672,538 of OX387643.1, forward strand.
TCCTATTACTGAGTGGACGTACGACGCGTTGCGTGAGCTCAGCGCACAACGCGCAAGCTATGCACTCAAGGCCGTTAGCATATATCTGCATCTTAAGTCTATGATTGAATCGTTTTCTTCGCGAAATTGATTTAATGGGTTTAAAAAGGAAGCCTAGGAAAGCACTCAATGTATGATACTGAAATTAAATATTTAATCTTGTTGTTGAATAAGCTCTTCGGATACAATTTGTTTGATGGCGAGTAAGTACCGCAAACGCGGCGGTCAGTTGTAATTTTATATTTCCTTCGTCCCGTTGCTGGTTGTGAAAACTATTTTCACAAGTTGGAAATGAATCGTAATTGTGCATATTTATAGTACCTTGTTTCTGATAAAAACTTACTGTAATAAAACGTTAGGTTTTATAGTTAGTAAACAATTACAAATAATTCTTTGAATCCTACCATTAAGCGTAGAGGTCGAACTCTCCTCAACTTCGGCATTCACTTGGTTAAAGTATAAAAGCTTTTCATTTGGTGTATAACCACAATATTATACCTGTGGTATGAAGCGTTTTGCTCGTATGTACGAGTATATAGAAATAGTTGGATAGGTAGGTACATCACAGCGGCAGGTCGCGGTCTTTCACCTATGAACGAACTCGCCTATTTCCCGCAATCGACAGTTACATACCTACGAACAATATCGTCACATTCACCTGTTGTTTCGTATTAGTAAACTACCCCATCACACGATTATTTCTCAGAAACAATCGAGTAACGCTTAAAAATCAATACTTCTCTCTTGTTGTAGTTTGATGACCACAGTTGTTTTCTTAAGGTTCAAGTGGATCAAACGGCACATATTTCAATTACAGTGACTTATTGGGATTCTTGTTAATAAAAAGGCGAGAAGAGAGGATTTGCCTACCCTGCGCTGACAATAAATGTATTAAGGCTTCCGCAGACAGGCGCGACGCGACCGTGCGACGCGACTCTAGTAGAACAATTTCTATGAAAACTTCATGGATATTGTTCTACCAGAATCGCGTCGCGCCTGTCTGCGGGGGCTTTTATAATCATGCATGCACAATCATAATTATACCTACTGAATCTATACGGTCACAGTAGTGATTGTTTCAATCGGCTTGCAGATATGCTTTGTATTCCAGTCGTGGACACTCTTAATTCCAATTTTTTGGTAGAAGCAATGCCAAATCTCACCGCACTCATGATTTTAGGGTTCCGTACCTCAAAAGAAAAAACGGAATCCTTATAGGAACACTTCGTTGTCCGTCTGTCTGTCTGTCAAGACCCTTTTTCTCAGGAACGCATGGAGGTATTAAGTTGAAATTAATATCAAATACGTAGGTCTGCGGTCCATTAGAGCTCTAATAAATCAATAAAAGAAACGACCATTTATGCGACATATTTTGATACTCGCAAATAAATCAAAACCTATAGGGTTCTTCCCATTGAACTAGAATCATGAAATTTGGCACGAAGCAAGGTCTCACAGCACAAGTAAAGGAAAAAGTCCGAAAATCAATAATTTGTCGTTTTATCATAAAAAAAAAGTTTTTTGCGATTACAAACTTACATTTGCAGTTGGAGAATTGACCGTGATGTATATCGATGTATGGGAGAATATGTTTTTCAACTACAATGTTAAGTTTGCTTTTGGGATAAATCCATCCCAACTGCGGAACCCTTCATTGCGCGTGGTCCGACACGCACTTGGCCGGTTTGGTTTTTACAAGTTAGATCCACTCAAGTTTTGGTGTCATCAAAATAGCAAGCACCGGTTTTTATTTCGTGAGCTTTCGCTTCTCGTTACAAGCTCCATCAAATTTTGAAATCGAATTAGGTCGTCACCCGTGGTATCGCGTATCACATATTGGAAGTTACGTATAAATGCGCTGCTGCATAGATAGATTGCCTCGTTAAAATATAACCTGATCAATGTTCAAAAATTGTGTTTCATTTCTGCCGCACATAATTAAGTACACACAGTTTATGGCCCGGTTTCCATCAAAGCGGAGAAGAGTGGAGAAGAGAGATGTTTTGAAAACGACCAATAAGATATCTTTATTTCCACATCTCTTCGTGTAGCTATCTTATTGATCGTTTACAAAACATCTCTCCTCTCCGCTCTTCCCCGCTTTGGTGGAAACTGGGTCTAAGAGTAAGGAGGTATAGGGTTTAATTACTTGCTCGATCCCGCCTGTAACCAAGCACACCTTTTTTTTTCTTTCAGATGGGAAATCATCAAATAACTTCTCCCGCTCTGGGCGGAGCGGGAGGGCGTGTCAGACTTTTACTAACTAAAACCCACCCGAGTTCCTTCAGTTCATCCCGCAAAACCAAGCACACCTTAGAGTTCGGATATCCAGGTCAGGTAAGACTCATTAGAAAATTCATGTATGTCCAATAAACGTCAATAAGTTTGCCACATCATAAAATAATTTAAGTACTCAAAAAAATGCATGTAATTGTGGTTATTATTATGACAACGTTTTTTGAGCAAAGTCGACCTTTTCGCGCTACGGAATAGGCCACAGCAATAAATATTGTATGGAATTACATTGCTGGTGAGTTTTAGCCACCAGCAATTTCCTTTGAAAATCCATTATTGTCGAGTTATAGGTACGAGTATTTCAAAAATAGTCAGGTGCAAAAAGATTTTCTTCAAAATTTGGCTGTATAGGTACAGGCAGTACAATCATTGCATAAAACAAAATAATAAACAAAAGCGCGGCGTAGTGAATATTTTTGCAATTCTCCATACTGAGTCTCCATAATGTTTTCGTGATATTTAAATTAAAATTGTAAAAATGAACTCTTCAAGCGACGAATCATTAAATTTTTTTTCAATCAAGACTTTCAAAAAGAAGCAAAATTAGTAATTGAAAATTTATTGCCACCAAAGTCGAAAATCGAAGAAAGTCAAAGTCTTTATCAGATAACGTTTTTCTAGTTTATTTTGACGACCTTTCAAAGAAAATGAAGCGCTCAAAGCACAATTTGGACATAAAATACAACCTGTCGGGTATGCTGAAGACAGTCAGGCAGATATAAGAGTAAAAATCAAAAGTCTTGACAAGACAAAATGTGGAAAAGTTTATAAATGAAGTCCACGGCTCTGAGTACTCAGCGGTGATGATAAGTGTCTATAACTTGAGTGCATTCTTTACCTCTAAAAAAATCATTAGGTAGGTCCTAATAAATACCTACACAATAATGTATTTTGTTGCAGGTGGTTCTTATTTTCGGCATTTACAAAATTGCAAATATCACAGTAAATGATATAGCTACTCAACAATGTCATGATGATTACTCTTCGTGACACTAAAACCAAGATATATCAAACCTTCGTCGTCCGTGACACGTCATTTGTAGTGGTAGGTACAAAAATATCAAGCTCTTCGTCCCGTTGATGTAAAAACAGATTTTTTCTCAATTATAGATAGAGCAAAACTTGGCTAATCCGTGATATGTAGCTATTCGGTGATAGATAATATGTGTTTTATTATCAAGTTACTACTGACTTGATAAATGTATATTTTTCAATCATTATAGTATTTGCCACATTTTTAGATATAAGTTAGCAAAGCTTCTTTTGTCTACTGTATCACAGTAAATTTAAAAAATAATCTGATCAATGAATCGAATTTTACAATTAAAAAACAAAACTATCACCGATTACCCAAGTTTTGCCCTACCGCAAATGCAGGTCATTATTTCCGGCTATCATAAGCCAATCTGCTTGCTTGAAAATAACAGTAAGATCCCAAATCAACTCAGCGAAAGTATGAACTTGAAACCAACAAAGTCTTACCAAGAAGCTTCCACATCTGCACAAGATCCTCTTGAATCATCAACTGCTGGAGAAATGGCAATCCGTGATGAAGAAATGATCCAACAACAATCAAACATCGCACTAGGATTATCACAAACAAGTAAACCCTGGAAAGGCGATCCTGAATTTAAGTAACTGTACTTTTAACAATTATTGTTATTTTTAATAAATTTTTACTATACTAAGCTGGTTTTATTTAAATTACTCGCATTGTTTGAGTAAAGCACTATACAAGCCTTGGTCCGCAATGACTGCGTTATAGGCCACGCTATGATGGCCTCGAGCTTAGCTTAGCTACGCTCTCGGCCTTCAAGCTTGGTTATCATTGCAGCTCTTGCTCTCCGCGCTATAAAGACCGTTGTCCATCAAGTGCTGCAAAGCTGACCGCGCTGTGTTGGCCTGGAGCTGCGCTTTTGGCCATCATCAGCGCTGCCAGCAACGCAGTCATTACAGACCGCGGCAGTCATGTACTATTACAGTTATTGGCTGACCGGGCAATTTCTCTCAACGGTTACTTATTTATTTCCACAAAACAAATATTTCAGTAGTAAATATTTCTTGATTTAGGTATAAAGGAACCAGTCTATATTTTAGATCTACTATAGTAATTTTATTAATGAAGGCAGTTTTAATGAATGTAAAGTAAATTAACTCTGCAATGGTGACAGTGTTGCATGGGCTTCTCCAAAGTCCGAACTTCCAAACAATATAAGAATTGGGAATATAACTATAGAAGTTGATAGTACAAGTTCATCCCTGTGAGCATTCCATTACCTAGGTGTGTACTTGGCCACTTGTTGGTATTGAGCGAACTAACAAGAGTTACAGACTGCACGCAGCGTGTAAACACTTTAACTAACGTTTACTCAAGTTCTGTGGCGGTGCTCTAATCTTATTAAATACATGTCAACAGTCAACACTACTGTGGATTACATGCACAAGATTTATTAATGCTGTAATGTATAAGATATCATTTAGATTTGCAATATTGGAATAATCACCAGAAAGTGACTTAAGGTTTACTAAAAAAATTGGAATTCGGACTGCATTTTCAGCTTTATTCGTAACTGGACTATCCTGAACACCGGCGTGCAATGTAAGCTTACCAATCAATCACACAAAATATAAGCGCGGAAACCGCGTGCAGCATAGGTGGCGTGCAATCGTGCATACAGTCTCCCATCACTATCGATTCAATACATTGCTCGTAGAACAAACTTCAACAACAAATTAAACTGTTTAGTTTCGTATAGGTAATTGAAAAGGTTTGACATAAGAATGCTTCAATCAATTTCATTGAAGACTAGCTGTGCCCGCGATTTCGTTCGCGTGGATGTCGGATAACAAAATTCTCTGTTTGAATCGGATATGTTCACAATATCATGGGTTTTAGTTTTTTTTTTTGCGCAGAACCCTAATTCTTTAAAAAAAAAAATAGCATAAATTACTCCTTATAACATCAGCTATCTGCCCGTGAATTTCCTATCAAAATCGATCCAGCTGTTTCGGAGATTAGCCGGAATAAACAGATAGACAAAAATTATTTTTTTTTGTTAAAAGTATTATAAATAGAATTATTGTGCTCCTTCATTCTGATTGAAAATGTTTTGTTGACTACGTAACTAAAATACACAATAAGCAAGTAAATGTGATGTTTGTGAAGGTGTTCTTCAAAGCACCATGTTTTAATGGTTCTTTAATTATGTTTTATATTGGAGTCTGTGAATTCCACTTCTTCACATAGGTAATTTTATCTTACAGAGAACACAAAGCACGGCAGTGAACTATGAAAAAAATTGCCAACACGTTTAAGTATAAAAGAAGGATAGATTGCACATAAAAAACTGAGCATCATTTACAGACTACCAATTACTGCGAACAGAGGCAATTAACTTTTTCCGAAGAAAACCCCTTTCAGTTATTTTGTCATTATATACAAAGGGAACCGTCTTCCCTTTGTTTTAGTTTAAAATTTAATAGATAGCTCACCTGAGCGGAGGCTTTTCAAACAGCATCGCAGTAGCATCGATTCTATTGTAGCAGTGCTTTTAGGTTTAAAAATCTAATCTAATGAGTTAATGGTTTTTGATTGAGATAATTACGTTATGAGATCAGTCGGAAACGTACGGGGGACAAAAGGCGGTGGTAACAAAGCTCAAGACCGCCGACGTTAATACATTTTCAAACACAAAGATCTACATTAGCTCTTTCAATTTATGAGTACTAGATCATTTCAAACAGTTGTGATTTCAACAGTGTTTTAAACGAATTAAATAATAGAGCAGGTGCCCCACAGTGCCTCCACCCTCAGCTACATGTTGTGAATTTTCGTAATCGTATCTGCAAGCGTGCAGCGACAGGTTGCTCTGTTATGCTACTTAAAAATTGAGCTTCGAAGCTTTACTGCACTTTGTATTTCAGCTAACATTTGTGACAATTTTATTTAACTCTTCAATCTGAATGAAAAAGGCGTTGAAAACCCTTTAGCTCTTTGAAATGGTAAAGGTCGGGTGGAATCGAGCGCAATTTTTGTTTTAAATGGCTTTCCTCCGTACGGTAAATGATGCGCATATGCTATGTGAATATTGGATTTCAAACAAGTTACTATTAAACCTATAATACCTCCTTACTAATAAATGTTGTATAGTGACTTAATGGTTACACAACGCTTTGTCTTCTTCTTTCGAAATTCATATTACTGACGACTGAAAGAGAGAAATCAGTAACTATTCACCTGATATAATACGTTTATTAGTAAAGAGGTTAAGGTTATTGAATTACGCGCTTTTCCAGATCTAAAAGATGCAAGTTATAACCAGTCATGGGTGGAATTTAGATTAACCTGACATTTATTGACTGCTATGGAGAACGAATTGCTATCGACTTTCTTTCAGTTCGTTTAACTCGCCATAGTATTGGTTTTGTCTAAATAACCTTGACATTATACGGTGTGATAATGAAATAGAAACCCGACAGTATTTGTTACACTTATATTTTGTATAGGTCAGCAGAAAAAACTCGCTATTCAGTATTCGCTGTGTCCACAAAAGATAATTCGTTTTAGAAAAGAGCAAAGTGGTGTTACCCGCATTCATTTTCAAACCTAATGTTAAGGTTTCCGTTTCATTCCGATAAGTTATGTCAAATGCACCATTCAACTCAAATGCGGGTCTCATACGAGATGCATATTGTATTGTGGAATATAGAAAGCTTTAGAAACCCATAAAATTCTATTCAACGCTAAGACTGTTTAACGTAAAGGAAAAATGGCAGAGAAAATTTATTTACCGCATATATTTTACGAAAACTGTTCGTTCTGGGGCATATTAAACATTCTTAATTCGTTGTATTAAACTGATAATTTATTCTAGACGACGGTTCTTCCTGTTGCAATGAAACATGCTAAATGACGCAACAAAGATGCAGCAAACATTTACACTATTTTATAAACACCCTGATGTTTACAAAATAAAAGCTATATTGACTCGATGAGTGGAAATGCATTTTCTGAACAAAATTAGAGTTTCATTCCGGAAACCTTCTCAATGAAGCGAAGAGTGCTATAGTTCGGCTTATGTGCACTAAATACTACCAATTCCAGTTTTATATTTTTCAACTTGCTACTTTATTGTAGCCGTTGTCGAGATGTCACCTATTGTCGTCTTTTAATAAATTTTATGGCAGGCTTCAAGAGAATTGGAGAAATATAATAATAACCTTTATTTGAAGACGTCTTCTTCTTGGTCTTGAATTGTTGGAAAAGTAGTTCTTATGATCTCCTTAGCGCTCTTTAGCATGGCTTAGTTTGATTTTGAAAAACTGTTCTTGCTTTTTACAGCCATTCTATTTTATTACAAATTTGATTGTATGCATTGTTGTCGTAATATTTTAAAACGCTTTTTGTGGGTGTTGGTGAGTAAAAGATTTATCCATTTATTTTATTTGTTACAGCTCAGAGTAGGTAGGTATAATACATTGTTATCCAAAGCTAATACTCAGCGCAATAACAAGCAAACTCTTTACTGTATTGGGTATTCAGCTTGAAAAAAAAATACAAAGAGATATCTAAGTTTCCCTGAAAATATATAATTTTGTAACCAAAAAGTTCATTGACTTGTAAAATGTTCGTGTTTCGCGTGTGACGTCACGACCGCCAGCAGGTGCGCTCTACTGACACACAAAACACTACAAAACGACGACGGACCGACGCGACGTGAGAATAGAAGACGCGTCACTTTTATTTGTCTTACCCAATCCATTAGTCACGACCAATTAACCATTTGTACGGATACAGTCCATATTCTTTATTTTGAGTGCGGCGTTTTCCAATTGTGCCGATTTTATGCACCATAATAGCCCCTGGCAGTATACCAAAAATTCTGAAAGTATGTGTGCCGACATAATTCGATTTAGGGTACTAATAAACTGCCAGGGTTACTTTTATATTGGCATTCTGATGCGTGTAATTATACGTCCAGTACGGTAGGTATGAATAGTTATGCAAACTATAAACTGTACTGTCGTTTTCCCGGTGTGCTATCTGGAAAACCGATCGTTTGTAACAAAGCGCGCAGACACTTCCTGTATCCGCGATGCGTATCTTATTTTCTCGCGGAGTCGCTCCTCCGTTCCTCACCATTAAAAAGTTCCTTAAGGCAAAAGCGCCAGGGTAGCCCGCGAAATTCAATAATTTCTTAAGTTTTTTGCAATTTGCAGGTCAGTATCAGGTTGTATGTTCATCAAAATATGATTCGCGACCGTAACAAGTACATATTTATAGAATTATAATCATTAGAATCACCGATACAACTCTCTAAGTTCAAATTACCCTATTGAATGATTATTTCATGAAATCATGACATTTGAGGGCAATTCTAACAAAAAAGAGTTGTATTGGTGATCCTAATGATTATTATTACCCTAAATACATATTTGTTACGGTCGCGAATTGTATGTTGATCAACATACAATCTAACACTGACATGCAAATTGCAAAAAACGTAAGAAAAATTAAATTTCGCGGGCTAGTTTAGCGTATTCCCTTAACGTATTAAAGGACACTATACGGCTATAGCATTAGTAACAATAAAACTTCTATTGTGTCTCGATAATGTCCCGTAGTGTTATTTAAACTTATCGTTTTAGCATGGCTATCATAAAAATATTCGCGATCTTTTCACCAATACAACTTTGATACCATCGCATTTATATTTTAGTTCGCTAGTAACTAGTACTTACGTGTTTCATCCACTCGAAAAAAGATCGTTAAAAGTATCTTCGTAGGTACGGTGAATGTTATCAAAGTGACCTTGAGACAGTTGAATTGTTGTTTTTTGGGCCAACTTATACGTCTTTCTTTTATAAAGATGCTTGTAAAATTAGGGGTGGTATTATGGAATTGGTGTTTGCCTCTTGATTAAGTTTTAATTCATAGAAGTTTTATGTGTGACCAACAAATCCACTGCTTATCTGGTGTGTAGTTTATTTAAAAGAGTATACAAAAAGAAAGTATTAATTGCCAAAGGTATATCGAAATAGCCATGGTCTGGCCAATGTAGTTAGTAGGGGTTTGTCATAAATTGTACCTAAAATTGCAAATTTGCAATAGCAAGCAAGGTACAATCAAATTCTAAACTTAGTAAAGCTTTTACAATAAGCTCAAGATAGATTAAATCGAGCAGCACTACAACAGATAATCTCTTCATCGATTCAACCACTATGGGTGAATAATCCTGTTAACTGCGGACTGTGGAAAGTCGGATTGCAGTCGGCACACTGAATAGTTCGAGGAAATATCGCGCTGAACTGATTCTAGCTTCGTCTAGACTTATGTACAAATTGATTCTGGTACGACGAGTCATATAATCAATACTGTTTACGATTAAATGCGTATGGTAACTTATCGCTAGAAAATGTACCGTAGGAATATTCATTAATGAATTTCCGAACGAGCAATTTTTGATGTCAATTGTGCCTACATATCGTTTTATTTAACTTACTTTGCTATCTTTATTTTTCTTTCAGCACTGAAAAGGTTGATTATATTATAGGTGTCTAGCACACATGCATCAAGCTACGTTGATAATGGTTTTAGACGTAAAGAAAGTGTGCTCTAAAGTGAGTATAACAAGTATTTATTGAGGTTTTTGGAGTGAGCTTAGAAGCTGAATGTATTTATTTAAGCATTGAGGTAATGTCCACCAGGGCTTTCACGTTGCACTCGTACCGCTTAAGAATTTACGAACAAATAGAAATCTCTAAAAAGGGTATTTTATGCCTAGTCTGGGGCGTTGAATTTAATTGGCCGACAATGCTTTTTCATAGGCTAGAATATAATATCAAACTATTTTCTGTGGCGCCGATTTCAAACCTTTTATTGCACTTGACTATCAAATCAGAAACAATTTCACCTTTTTAGTAAAAAAAAATCTTTCCAATAACCAAACAAATACACTTTCGTTTGAGAGCAATCCATGGGCCGATAAAACGAAAATAAAACGCGTATCGACAGCAAAATGGAGATTCCAGGAGAAGTAACGTTCGTCCGGAGTCGAGAGCCGAACAAAAAGGAACGAAACAATGGCGCACAGTTGTGGTTAGCGAGAGCTATCTATCGTATTGTGAGACCGTACCGATAAACTGTATCAAGTTTCAATGAACATTACATTTCACTTATAAAGATTCAGATGGGTTTTAACTTTTAGCGCAGTTCTGGATCTCATTTATGCAGTCTTACAGAATAGATAGAATATACTTGAGCTTGACTAAAATAAATGGTGTTTAATGAGTTTCGAGGCAATGCCCTGCAGTGAAACAACATAGGCTAAAAATAAAATGAATAAATAATAATTGCTAAAGAGTGTCTTCCAACTGGTTAGTTAAGGCGTGTAGCCAATGCAAGGTAGCCCGCGAAATTCAAATTTTCTTACTTTTTTTGCAATAAGCATGTCAGTATCAGGTTGACGTTGATCAAAATATAATTCGTTAAAGAATAAATATGTATTTGCAGATTTATAATCATTTAACTTTTAAGGGAGATCCCTTAAAAGTTGAAAACGTCAGACCTACCTAGTAAGTTCAACCGCACCAGTTACCCTGTTACGCAATTACCCCGCGGGATAAGCTGCTTACACATTTTGTAATTTATTGAAATCTCAATCTTCAGCATACTTGATATAAATAAAGTTCACTGCAATTATCCAAACAAGCTATAAGTGGCAACAAATGTATGGTGCCGTACCTCAAAAGGAAAAAACGGAACCCTTATAGGATCACTCGTGTGTCTGTCTGTCCGTCTGTCACAGCCAATTTGCTCCGAATCTAATGGACCGATTAAGTTGAAATTTGGTACACATCTGAATTTCTGTATCCCAAACACGGACGTGTAACATAAATAAATGAATTTTGAGGGGGTCACTTTTGGGAGGCAAATAAGGAAATTTAAAAAAAAGTTTTGCAAACTATACCATGTGACATATCAAATAAAAGGGTTTAAGGTGGGGCATGCACGATAGCACCATTCGGCGTAGCTCCAAACGACTAAAGTCAAATGGATGGACGCACTATGCTATGGCATCACGCCACGGCGCAGCGCGGATGCTATGGCATCATTTATTTATTTATTTCTTCTTACATCTACCATTACAGGATAGTATCATGTCACGGCGCGGCGCGATGGATTATGTAGCTATTGGAAATCCAGAGTTTTACATCACGCCAACGGATTTTAACATGCACGATCAAATTTTGGAAGTACATCACGCCATTTGGTGCGATGGACTAACCGTGAATGCCCACCTTTACTCTCTCGAGTCTCGAATAGATTTTTTTTAATCATTTTAAAATAAAAGAAACAATAAAAAGAACATTTAAAACTTAACAAAATCACAGGCTATATTCATAAATCATTCATCGATCTTTTCTTCGGTCCCAAAACCGCTCTGCTACGTTTAAAGAGCGCTAAGATAAGCAAGCGTCCTCATTACCCCAATCGCGACATGTAGACAGAGATGCAACAATTTCATCAGTACAGCTTTCCTGTTACGAAACAACTCTACACGAGTACCGTAATACTTTTTTTAAACCATTGGCCTATATTTGACGAATGCGTAACGTATCGTTTGCTCACCGTTATTTGTTTTTCTCGGTTTCGTGAGATAACTGGGCGTAATTAAAAACACTAGTGAAGATTTAGTGTGTTTGTGTACAGCGAACCGATCAATTACCACTGGTGTTTATTAAGAAAACAAACTAATTTTCTGTACCGTTTAGCGGCTCGTACAATTTGTACCAGTTCGCTTTGTACGACTAGTGTTTTTTAGTGAATGGTTTACGCTATTCCAATGTATGAGTTTCGCATATTATGGAATGTGGATACATTTTTATTTTCTGTTTCAAAAACTTGAGCGAGATGTTGCAAATATAGTTTTAATGCGCTTTTTTTCAGTCTACTCAAACTAAGGACCCCTCGTCTATACATCATACGTAGGGTGTTCTGAATATCTTGAGATTTAACTTTATTTTTCACCGTTTTTCTAAATAATTGCCACCACAATTAATACACTTCTGCATCCTTATAAACCAATCACTAAAAATGTATTTCCATTTCTGTTCAGGAATTTCCGCACATATATTGTCCCAGGCCGAAAGTAAAGCCTCTTCGTCCCGAAATCTTTGCCATTTCAATTTACTTTTCACGAAAAGAAACAGTCCAAAGTCACATGGCGCCAAGTCTGGGCTGTAAGGCGGATGTTCAAGAAGTTTCAAGCCGGCATCACGCAAAAATTGGCATGTAACGTCAGCACGATGTGCCGGAGCATTATCATGATGAAGATACCAGGTGCAGAGTTGTGACTTTGGACGGAGCTTCTTGAATTCCTGAATAAGTTGAGGAAGGCAGACAGTGATATAGCAAGCAGCGTTTACAGTCTTCTGCTCACGGAGAACTACTTGTTCAATGATTCCCCGAATAACGTAAAAACCACGATCATTTTCTTTTTTATCGACTTAGATTTTTTTATTTCAGTCGCAGTTTCTTCGCCTTCTATCACCCATATTTTATTTTGCTGCTTTGTGGGCACGTCGTAAGAATAAAGCCACGTTTCATCGCCCGTGACGATTGAAATGATGTCTTTAGATTTTCCGTTTTCAAACTTTGCAATCATTTTTTTACACCATTTAGCTCGCTGTTCCTTTTGTTCATCGGTAAGTTTATGTGGAATCCAAAGAGTACAAACTTTTCTATTACCTAAATGATGGTGAATAATTGAATGTAACGCTGCTGAGCCAATCTGCAGTAAGTAGGTTATTCGCCGGTCAGTTTCAATTAAACTTTTAAGTACAGAAATATTTTCTGGAGTAACTGCTTCCGCCGGTCGTCCTGAACGCGGGTCGTCTTCTAGGTTAAAACAGCCACGCTCAAACTGTTTGTACGATCTGTAGATGGTTGCACGAGGGGGACAATCATTACCAAGTATAGGCTTCATTTCTTCTAAACAGTTTTCTGGACTTAATCCACGTAAAAAGTTATAACGCAAAATTGCGCGATATATTCGATAGTCGTCCACGAAGCCATTATAGTGAACCTGTTCGAACACGATCTGTGGCAATACTGAATGCAATCAAATGACAACTGACACTAACGTATATACATAAACAATCAAACTACGTGCTCGCGTCGGCCAATCGCCTTAGTATTATTAAGTATCTCAAGACTTTCAGATCACCCTACGTATTAACGTATGAACTTATCATTTTGTAAAGCTAATAGAATTATTTTGAATAAACTCGCGAGCAACCCTAGATTAACCGAATGGTGCAACAGAGCTCCCGAGGCGTTGTGTGTACAGTAATCTCATGTTTCTTTTTAAACCGGAATAAATCCTAGACGAAACACTGCACGCAACTCTCGTCCCTAAAATCATAAGCTAATAGTCTATTATTACTTGTTTACTGTTGTATGCTACTAGTCGTACGTTCGTGCAGTTACCACGCAATTAAACTTTTTGAACGCTACTGAAATTTACTGCACAATTAGTGTTCGTAATGAGTGAACGCTCGCAATGTATTATTGATAATCAAATGTCGTATAGTTCGAGAAAATTGCTGTTTGATATACATTTGTGTGTAACGCAAGTTATAATGTTCTAATTGCTCAAATTGAGGAGGTAATTTCATCCTGTGAGTTGACGATTTTACGATATTACTGAGCGCTATTATCATATTATCCACATACGAATCGTTGTCTGAAAAACGAAACGTATTCATTCTGTTGTCGTTCATGAAAAACTATTGTAAAATATAAGGTAAGCGATTCCGTATACATTGATGTCTAACTCATTATTTAGACATGGGCGCGAGAACCCTTCTAGAGGATTTTTATACTTGAGAGTATCATTAAAATGTATTCTGTCTACATCCTGTTAGTGTCGGGTGCGTGTGTATGTGCGTGTGGCAACTACCAATCGGAGGGCTCCATTTCGGATACCTGAATGGTATCTCTTCTCATTGTGCGTGACGCGGCGGTGTGTGCGTCGGTTCCTCGTATGCTGTCGGCTGCTGCCGCCGTCGCCTCGCGGGCCCCGAGGCGGTTGAATACCAACTGCGTCCAGAACAGGCCATGTCCAATGTTGGCAACCAATGTTGTACATCAACGCCTAGACGCTAAATAAATATTCGTCGTCTAAGGAGATAGATCCATCTATCCCCCGGAACAAGATTTATGAGACTTGCTCGTTGATTCACGAGTGGAATTAAAATTCCGGTTTTTATATAATTTTCATGATCAATTATTGTAACTAATCAATTATAATAATTGATGCCTTTAACAGGTAATCGCCTGTTATAGGTATTTCGACGAATATTCATTTAACAATAAACAAGTAACACAAAAGTAATGGTGACGATGAGCAACACAACATCGCTTTGACATTAAAAAGCCCTTTTCAGCACACCTTCAGCTTACAATATTAAGATCTTAAGTACAATACTTGCATGTCGATATCGGGTCAAATGTCAGTTCAAAGGCATTTTAAAACTTGTTTCGCACGGCGGCAATAATATTAGTTGCCAGAATAGATGTTATTTCTTTCAATACCTATGCAGAATAAACTGAAACATAAATGTCATTTCCGAAAATCGCAACACAAAATGCCATCATTTTATATTACATTCCGAGCACAGGAATTTTGTTCACTGCAATAACGAGGAAATTCCAATAAAGAAATATTTATTTTGAAAATGCCTTTGAATAAAAAAATAAACTGATTCAAACCTAAAAAAAAGGTTTTTTAAACAAAAAAGGATCGGTAGCAATGGGTTAAAATTGTAATGACAGCGCTCAATGCTGAATATAGTGTGTCTGAACCCTCAGAATCGGAATTCGGAAATATTTCATACATTCGAAATGCAATACATTCCGTGAAACGTTTTATTTGATACGGCTAGCAATAAAAAATCCGAATTTTTAGACATTTTAAAACGCTGAACTCGTGGGTCTAGATCGTTTTTTGAAATGAATAAACTATATCGTTTTTCTAACAAAAAAGGAAGGTTTTAAAATTCGACGCGTGTGCTTTTTATACATCAATGTTTTCCTAGTCCTTGCTCAGTTTAAATCTTCTTTTGTATTAGATTACAGTCTACTTGGCCAGTTGGCACAATAAGGTCAAAATTCGATGAAGATCTTCGAAGTTAGAGATTGGAAAATCTTCAGATTTCGGTGCCAAAAATTATAGATTTTTTATATACTTATTTCTTTTAACAATTAAATTCGTTATGAACGGGTAATATCTATCATCGAACTACCTAATACTTATTATGATTTTGCTGCATTAATATTAAATAGTCTAAATTATCCCATGATTGATGTCATCGAAGAAATCATTTTTAATATATTCTACCTTATTTTAAGCTGATTAAAAATATTGGAAGAAGATATTTCGTTTTATTTTCAGTTTCACATGATACTGGAACTATAAATTGAATTAAAACTTTATTACAGCATGCAAAGGATGTATTCAAAGAATTTCCAATAAAATCACTATTTACGTTTCGTTAGACCTAGATGCTGTTCTATAGAATAAACTCAATAAACGACTGATTACATCGGGATGCGGAATGTTTGAATAATTAAACCAAACTATAATTAAGTTTCCTTTACTTTTTATCGAGTTATTTGTGTTAAAAATACAGCATTTTGGTTACATGTTTTCCTAATACTATTAAACTAACTTAGAACCACAAAAAGACCTATTTGTGCTCGGTTACATCACAATGGTCGTGAACTCGGTGACTTCGTGAGTAACCACAGTTAGCGGGTGTGGTGTGACAAGGTTTTAACGTGCGTTCGGCGCGGGTTATCACGTGGGGTCAACGACCGGCTGATAAGCAACGTTTACGATATCAGGTACCGCAATGCAGGCCCAAAAACTATGCCTAAGGTAAGCCAATCGATACGGTCCTACAGATAAAACGTGTTATGCTAGCCATTGTTCATGATTTACTAAAATAACTTAAATGAGAGCGTTAAACATAATAACGGAAGAGGAGACTAGGACGCGTAACGTATAATTCGGGAATGTTATGAGATGTTTTTGTTAGTTCGTGTCAACCAATTTACCTGGTTGATATGAGTGTAAAAATATATGCTCGAAAATTTGGAACGTTGCAAAGTTACTTTTAATTTGTTTAAGTATTCTATTTTCGTATAAAGTAGGAAATGAGGGAAACGAAGTTTTCTCTGAACAAATTTATTACTAAAAACACGTAACGTTTTGAAGATTACTTTTTAGGATTGACAGAAGAATACTTATAGGATGGCGCAGTGCACACAGTGCACAATCTCAGGATCTATAAATATCTAGCACTGGTGATCTACCCACAGCGAGACAAGGATATCAATAGAAAGAGGGGGATAGAGTTCTTTACATAGTATCAAGAGGTGGAGCAATTGAACGCACTTAATTCAACGTTCTTTGATCTCAGAGCGTCGTGCTGTGAAATCCAAACAGTAGTAACTTTGTCCTAAGATGAACTATGAAATGGAAACTGTGGATAATTGTTCCGCAGAACATAGTTCAAACAAGGATATATGGACATGCTATATTATATTCTAAGACGTTCCTGGGATGGACTGGTGGGAAATGTGAAAAAAGTACAAGCGAAACTCCGCCAGATCGGTTTGATCACATAAACAAAACGATCTCATCAGATTACACTTTTCGCTTCAGGGATTGGTAGATCTTGAGCCGTATCAGCCACACACGGTAGGTAGGTACGTGTGGTCAGACGGGTCTGCAAGTGACCATATGTGGAAGCCTTGATAACGACAGATAGAACGGATCCAACAAGTCATGGTATGGAGGCTCAAAAAAGATCAGAAAGTTTATTTAGCATGAACAGCCAATTAATCGTTGCTACTAGTATCTGAAATATTTATCTACCTTCAGTGTTTCGCTTTATCTGGGCATCGGAAACAGTCCGTTAATAGCTTAGCCTAATTGATGATAAATATAGCTTCTCCGCTATTTCAAATCGCTAAATATATCATAAACTCAACTATCAATACTGAATGAATATCGTAATTGTTGGTTGGTCCTTTCGGGGCACTTCTCTAAGGATGTTTTTGGAGTACATAGATTTAGGTGTAGGTAATTTTAGTTTCCCGTAGCAAAAACCGTTGTTTAACGTGTGCGTGTACAGATATAAAAATATAAGCACACACACAAAACTATTTTAAGATTATAATTACTTATAATTTTTTTGTTTACATAATGTATGTAGATATGCGTACCCACAATGGAAATAATATCTACTAAATCTCGGCTCTTCGGCCGTTACATTTCACTCGTAAAAAAAAAACTAGAATGAATTCACACGCAACAAGCTACATACATAATAGTTGTAATAAGTACTACGTATGTACCGAACCAAATACTTAATGCGTACCGTTTTAAAATTCTTTTGTGACTACAGTGATACATCAGCTTAGCGGAACGTATTCGAGGTTGTTTTAATTAAAAGCATGTTGTTTGGATATCTTTATCGCTTTGATACAGTAGGTAACGCAGTTGTAATCACAAATTGTTAAACTATTATCTTCACAATCTTTAGTTTCATTTGTTAGTGAAAGTTATAATCGGCAGGTATATTTCCGAAGACTGTTAAGACGAGTAAAGGAAGAACGTCACAAGGTAATAAAGGACTTTACGTACTTACGCAAAGATGGTGGCTAATCTACTCAACAAGGACTTCATTTTAACGATAATGAATTTGTATGTATAGCGATAGTGTTTATTTTGTTCCCGCTACGCTTATCACAAGTGTTAGCAGTGCAGTGCAAAATAACCGACGCACTTGACTCGCTAGTCGCCACCATTTCATTTAGCCGACGCGGCGTCTCGATTCGATTTCACCTCATATTAATAACCAATTTATGAACAATCCAACACTACGCCAATTATTACTATATCCATTAGGAACCTGATAGGGAAAGGTTTGTCATTACGTCATGCTTACCCGGGTGGCAGACAAACGACGCCTACATTCATTTACACGGCTTTTAATATATTCAGTGCATTACATGGATACTGTTGTACAACAAATATGCAGCGATGCGACAGTTACAAACAACAATGAAACAACGGTACGCATCCAACGAATTGTACCGCAATTACATTTGCTGAATGGATTTTGAATTTATCAACACGGTCAACAGATTTTGGCGAAAATTGTGTGGAATTTCAAACTGAGCGTTTTTGATTATTTGAATAGATGTTGAGACAGTCAGTAACAGTAAACTAGTGTGAACGAGCTCTAATCTTGTTTGTTACACACGCTAAACGGGACGCGTGGAAATCAATAGACAAGTCTCAGTATGTTCCTGCAAAGCAAACTCGAAGTTTACCTACAAGTTAATTCCCCCGAAGTAAGTTTCGAATCGACTAGTTAGTTTAAAAAAAAAAGTAATTTATAAAAATTAAATCGATTTCAAAAAGAAATTGACTCAAAATTATGAAATAACTATTTCTGAAGTCGGTGTCTTGGGATCTATATTTTAGTTTTTTGCCAGCGACTTCCGAAATTAAAGTTATTTCATAATTTTGAATGAATTTCTTTTTGAAGTCAATTTAATTTTTTTAAATTACTTTTTTCTTTCGTAATTTTTAGTTTTAAGTAAAAACTGGAATATTTTTTTGTAATAAGTAGTTAATAGTATTTTTGTAATTATTGCACTAGAATTTGACCAAGATTTTGAGATGTTTTCGGGATTTAACACCACCACACCCGTAGCTCGTATCAATAAGCAAGGCCGTCACACTGATACGTATTAGTCCATATCTTGAAAACTACTGAACCGATTTTGATGAGACTTGCTCTGATCCCTAAGTTGAAGTAAATGTAAGCAAATAAAAATGGTCACAATCCGATTAATAGTTTCACAGAAATGCATGGACAAACCATACATATAAACACATACCTACCTTTAAAAAATTGTGTATTTGATGGGAAGCCCTAATAGATTATTATGTCAATATATTGCAGTTCCAATAATATTACATACATAAGTGTCGAATTGATAACCTCCTTTTTTTTAAGTCGGTTAATGAAATACCCCTCACGTTTCACCTCGGGCCAAGGTTTAATGAGCATTTTTTGTAGACGAAACTGCACCGCAAGCAATTAAAGCTGGTACATTTCGACAGTGTCATTATCTAGTGTAAATAAGTGCCATTTACGAAATAGTACCGTGGTGATAAAGTGTGGTTGTGTGCGTGTGGATTACCGACTAACTAAACCATAACAACTAAAAAGGGGAAAAAGAAAAAAATATCTTTGAAAAAAAAATCGGTATCGATGGCAGTTGGACAATGCTCGTTGGTTGTTTAGTTTCTTTTTGTGTCAGCATTGAATGAAGGTCGACCTCATTATTTTAATAATTTCGACCGCTGAACCGATGCAGAATTATCTGATGTCGGCTTTAAAATAAACTGTCTGGCTGAAAGCAATTCAACCTTGACAACAAGTGTTTTGAATATGTTTTGCAATTAAGCTAGACAGTTAACAATACATAATGATTGTTAACGGAAAAATGAATAATTTGTTAGGCTTAATTTCTATTAGAAAGAGCATACTAAACATGTTTTAATGCTTATGTTTGTACACAAGTATAGCTGTTATCAATTTCGTGAAAGCCGTTCAAGTGTAAGTAACATTTTAAAGCCGGCAAGTGTATCAGCGGTTCATCGTACTCTCGTTCTAAATACGGGCAGTCGGGGGTCCAGATTCAAGATGGCCTCACCGTTTGACCCTCGTTGCGGAATCGGGCCGGGCCGTCTCGATAATTTCGCGATTGTCCAACATCCATCGACGGCGATCAATTGACACTTGACCCCGGCGACGCTTCTGTCGCGGCCTTGGACGCCTTAGTACTGTAATTATGGAACACGTGACGTCACTGACTAAAAACGTGCCAGTACTGATGGGTCTGGTAAGGTACCTTATTAGTTCAGGCATCGGTGTTAGCAGCGATATTGCGTTTTATGGTTAAGGTGAGAAAGTTGAACTTACCTTGCGGCTGCTGCTGTGGAATGTACGGTGTGAGGAGGCGCGTCCGCTTCTTCTCATAGCCCTTTTGTGTGATGTCACCTAGAACAAATAACAATATAATTACAACAATCTAATAGGTATGAAACATTGAAGTTACACGTTTGTAGAACACCTGTGGCAGCAACCTAGAGCTGGCACTTGATAGTGCTCTAGGTATCTAAACAAAATACCGAATAACACATAACATCACGCCTGTAATCCCGAAGGGTTAGGCAGAGGTGTACCCTGTAGTAGGTAACTAGGTACACCCACAAATAGTTAAAATACTGTATTTCTGAAATAAAGCCAACTTTCAAAGTTATTTTCGTATAAATTAATTAATTACTGATTAAATTGGAAGGTTTATTCGGGCGTATACTTCCAAATACACAAAACCTTACTACTTTCAAATAAATAAATTAACCTTGTCTAAGTTCATTCACACGAATTTCCCTCTACACTCCATACTAGAACGAGTATATTATTTATTATAATGTACAGTAAACCTTAATTCCTTGTAAAGCGAGCTTTATGGATATTGTATTTGTGCAGACCCGTGAAGGTTCATGAAACCTGACCCGCAGTTCAGTGTACTACACGGAGTCAGGAACAAAGTACTCACATAAAAACTACTAGGGCCGCACGAGCTATAAAATGTTCGACGCATAATCCAGAGGTAAAGGAAAACGTTCAATGTGTAAATAACTGCATGCGGTCGTAAAGACTAACTAACAGTCGAGAGGGAAACGGTTACCGTTGTACTAGGAGATAAGCGATGGCTAGGATGTCACAGTACCGGCTTTTTAGTTGTTTTAGAATATGTTAGCAGTAGGAACTATGCACAAGACACGTTCTGTACGCGTAAACGAACGCTTTTCAGCGCAACCACGAGTTGGACAGCACAGACCCTCGTTTCGTAAAAGCTCAAAACACAATAAAAATAGTACCTACCACTACATTAATTAGATACTTCGTACCTAAGGAAAGATTTTGATGTGATTTAATAGATTACTGCAAGGACATATATAGGGCACGTCTTCAGATTTGTAGACACTGTACGGGGTCCAAAAATACACCACATTACTGAAAATTAAAAGTTTTAAATGGACGTAGAATTTTATTGAATACCAAATGATAACTGGCTTTTAAATAATAATGGTCGCGTTTCAACGAAATGCTTAAAATGGACGTGGAAATTAACTAAGTAATTACACAATGGGCAAACAATGAAAACACCACGTAATTAATTCAATTACCTATTGTTAAAAACACAGGAATTTTTTGTTGCGAAGTATCAAATATGTGCATCGTCAACAACTGGAAACAATGCAGGATTTGAATCCGTATAATATTAATTTAATATGAATTGCATTCAGGACTCCGCAAATGTTTGATTAATTCTGCAACCTAATACGCAATCCCATCAAAATCCGAGGGTTAGATGGAAATTACTTATCCATTGCTTCATGCTTGAAAAATTCGTCTGCTCAACAACGGAAATAACGAAATGAACCTAACCGAATTGTCAAAATGAAATGCATTACGATCGATTGCCATTGTGTTACGCAATTACCAATCGTAATTTAAATTAAAAATCGTATTGCGGCGTAGTTACGTACGAATAATAAAGAGCTTATCCGAAACCATCGAACTGAAATATAAGGACTTTTTTTTAATAAATTGGACAAAAGGAAACTGGGATTACGTTTGAAAAATACTGTTTATTGAAAAAATTTTACCATTTTTAAAATTTGTCGGACTCATCCTGTAGGAACGTAACAAGCAACGCACCGTCGCTCGACTCTGAAACGTTCTGTTCGTTTTTGAAAATAATAAATAACATTTAAAATGTCTAAAAACAGATTTTGGTAACCTCAAAGGTTTAAAAAAAAATAACCAGTACACTAATTGCGTAACTCACGTACCGTAGGAGTCTGTTTCATTTTGACAGTTCAACAACATTCATTGCAGTATTTACGTTGTTGAGCAGACAAATTTTTCGAACATAGAAGCAATGGATTACAAATATGCTACAAAATAAATCAGATTGTCATTGATAGTGTGTTACGCAATTAGGGTGCAGGTTGCTAGGAGACAGGTCGGTTACACTTTTTGACATTTTTGAAAATGCGCTCAGAGAGCATGTGACGAGCAAAATGTCTGAAAACAAACTTTTTCGCAATAAAATGACTTAAGATCATACTTTGTAAACCTACATTTTGGCAAATAAATTAATTTGAATTAGCAATGGCACACAACCAGCAATTTTATTATTGAGGGCTGGTTGGAATAAAGCCTAAAAAATTGAAGCTGGTGAGGCTTCAGTGTTCTAGATAAAAGTTGTAAACTTCAACGAGAAGTTAATATTAAGTGAACGAATTATATTATAATCGTTTGAACATTGTTGCTTTTCACCTTTAAAAATCTACCACGGCTGTGGTAAAGTCTACACTGTACTTGATAAAATCTGCAAGAATAAGTAAATCTCAAACAGAAACAAGTAAATAAAATAAAAAGTTGTTACCACTTGACCCGTTCGCCCTTCGTGAAACGTGATTTTTGTCACTAAGACGCCACGTAGGCGGTAGAGGTGATGAAATTAGGAAAACTTTTAAAATTACTATAAAGCCCCATTTACACGATGCAAGTTTATTGCCTGTGGCATACCATAAAATTGAAGCAACAATTAACTGGTACCGTCTAAACAACACGTACAATTGTTGCACGATACGTGCAAGTTAGTTGCCGTTCAAAACTAGTATAGGTGTAAACAGCAAGTAATTTTCTATCATTCATACATGAAGAGAATTATACATTCGAAAGAGAATTTTCTATCATTCATACATGAGCGAACGAAACAAGTTATTGAACGAAATATTTGGCAGCGTAAATACGGCCAATACTTGAATCAATTGTACAAGTTCATGCAACTCTGTGCTTAGACGAAGCAAATCTTGCATTCAATTATAATATGCCATTTGATGGAAATGGCTGGCGTGTAAACACTTGCATACAATTCTTGAATGGCAATAATTAAACGTGCTTATAAGGCATGCGAATATTGATCTTGAACGATTCAGAAACTTACATTCACTAGAATTTCTGTAATGAATATCGTGTTTAGAATAGAGGTAATAGCTAATTTTATAAAATGACACCATCATCAGACATCATCAGATTCGGTAAGGAATTGAAGCATCGCCATTCGCCACATAGCCACAAAAGGCTCCCGCAGACAGGCGCTATCGACGACGGCGCGGTCTCGTCTGCGGGGCGCCAAATTATAAATATAAATTGAAACTTCAAGTATTTTACGATTTTCACTCATCAAATTAACATCCACTCGTTCTCAAGAACGGTTAGGCATTTGTAACACGATTAATTAACAAAAACTTCAAGTAAAAAACTAGGAAGCAAGATATTCATGAAAAACATATTTTTTTAAATACGATTCGTGATAAAAGCAACAATACACGTACCTATTACGAATCGCGTACTAAAATAAAGTAGGTAAGGGGATGTAAGGTAAAGGCACCTATTATGATTACAGGCCCAATTAGCAGTTCCTGGATATCAAGGAAATTGCTGTATCATATAATCATCAATAATAATCTTCGATATTTTCGGATAATTGTTGTTCCATTATAATTGGTACATAAATAGTTTTCGTAATGTAGAGCCGAATTTCATAAAACTATAGGTAATGTAAAATTATTACGTTGGTGCATGCGGGCAAACAACAGTATGGTACATTAAGGCTGGTAAGAAATAAAAATCAGCATCACGCACTATTCGCGCTATTTCGGTTCAGTATCTTTGGATCTGTACTTTACTGCCACAGACTTCCGAAATAAAATATATTTTTCACTTTTTGTGTTTTTTTTTTTGGAAGTCCGTTGTTTTTTTTTTTTTTTTGTAAAAAAGTTTTTATTTTTCACTTTTTTGTGGGTCGGTTTGTAATTTATCTAAGTTACAATGCCTAATGTCAACTGCTCATCACCTTTTGCAAAATATTCTTTTTTTTAATTTTATTTTTTATTTGAGATAGGTTTGCTCTTGACTCGTCTAGGTCAGAGATGACAGAGACAAAGTCGACGATGGAGCGAGCTTACCCAGAAGAAGCCTGTTCACTCTCACTTTTAAGAGATCGGGGTCTTTTCCCGATACAGGAACATTAATTGTTGAGGAGTTCTCCTGATACTCCACCATCAGCTCCACTTCACCATATGCATTGTGACGAGCAAAAATTGCTTAGAAACCATATTAAAGTAATCAAATCGCAACCCGTGAAGTACTTATTACTGAGTAGTACCGGTGGGCATCTATGGTCTTCATCATCAGTTCCACTTTACCAACTGGTGCTTTCCGGGAGTAGATGCAAGAGTTACTAAAACAAAAATACCCAAATCGCTACAGGTGTGCCTATAATATTTGAAGAGTTCCTTCTTTTTCTCCAGGATCCCATCATCAAATCCTGACCTGATGACAATGGGACCACCTGGGAAGTATACCCTTCCAAACAAAAAAAGAATTTTCCAAATCGATCCACCCGTCTTCGAATAAAAGATTCCGACGAACTACGAACTTCCTCCTTCTTTTTATGAAGTCGGTTAAAAAGCTTTGTTCCTTTTACATGTAGGTACCGGGGTATTCAGTTTGTATCAAGATACCATTCAAGTAAAGTTCACTAAATGTTCTGCTTTTTCTCGAGACTTCTATATTTTTCAGGACAATGCAAATGTTCCACGATTTGTCTTTAAGACTCCTACAAACTGGCGCGACACGCGACACAAAGGCACCGCGTGTCGCGAGAAGAGCTATGCCTGTGTATCGCGCTCGATTCGCGTCGCGTGTCGCGCCTGTTTGAAGAAGCCTTTGAGAAGAGCCTTCAGTGAGCAAAACGGTTTTTCAGAAATTTTTATTAGAGCAACGTTTTCTTGATAAATTATATTTCAATTTTTCTATAATAAAAATAACAAGTTTATTTATTTTGTACTTACAATCACCAGGTCACCAGGGTCCCACTTAGTGGCCTCAAACAAATTAACAGACAGGTAGCATGTATTTCTACTACACAATTCAAACAAAAATGATAAGAAAAATAAAAATTAACCCAACAAAAGCAATCACAGCGTCTGTGGTGAATGTGCATTGATTATATTACTGTGCCTTTATATTTTGAATAAAATAAAATGCAATTATTATTGTACTGTACATTCAGTTTTCCTTGCAAACGAAAAACAACGAACAATATTTGTAAATATGAAATGCATATTTTTAATTATTTACGTACTTTAACATCTATCAATTATCTACCAGGGGCGACGGCTTCATACAACCTACCGGCTTCCCTTCGAAACAAAGACTGTACTTGAGTTTACTATTACGAAACAATAAAGTTCAGACATAGCATAGTACAGGTAATTTTTAATATAATATCATAAGATAAAAAAGCATTACAAAAGCGCGTACATGGTTATATAGGAGTCAAATTAATAAAAGTAAAGAAATAAAAATAAAAGCTTAAATTGTTGAGTTAATAATGATGAGAACTAAACAATTTTTTTTCGGCTTCCCTCTAATGGAAGCTGTACCTTCGCTACTTTTATCTACTATCTACATATCTACTTTAAATATCTACCTTCCGTCCATTCCATTAAACAATAAAAAATTTAAAACACCACTGGCTTAAAAACAAAATATCTCTCACATTTATCATAAAGAGAACTATGTATTTGCGGTTTGCCAAATCTCTGAAAGTAATTCGCAATCGCAATATTTTCAAAAGACGGCAGTTTTCTCAGAACGATTCCCTTTAGTTGCAACGGTCGAAGTAGCAGCCTTTCCACCGTTCCATCTCAAATTCCCAACTTGTATCTATAAACTTGAAAGCCAGTGCAGTTGAATGGCAGGCGACGAGTTTAACGTAGAGTGGCGGGGGCGGCGACGTCACACCCTGGGTGAGGCCGCGGCCGGTATTAAGCGGTCTTTTCAGTTCGGCCACCGATCGACCGATTGACAACTTAAAGTGGATAAGCGACGGTTTAACGTAAATATTGTGGCTTTGTATAGGTCGGTCAATGCCTCGATGGTGTATCGAGATGCAATTTGACGTGACCTTATGGTAGTTTGTTAGTTTAACAGAAAACTCACTAATAATCCACTCTTTTAAATAACTTCTTCGCTTTAAGCGAGATTCAAGAAATCTTATCCGCACGGGCTTAAATTAATTTTTGATAGTCAGGAAATTTCAAATTTTTTTATTCGTAATCTAATAACAGTATTTTTGAATTAAATGGTGAAAAATGGTGTCTAAGAAAATCGATTGGGATTGAATTTCGATCCGTTTTATATGTGAACGTGGATTCACCTATTTCTAAAAGAAAATCTGTTTACTAGACCCCTTAATACTCAATACCCAGACCATTCCTCAACAATATAGTTACCAGATATCGATACCACTACAAGGGAGAATTACATCGTATAATCGTATTATTGTACCTACTATGTACGTCGTCGGTTTAGCAAACGATCTTCGCATAATCACTGTAATATGAACAGATTTGTGACCGCACTCCATCTACTTAATGTTATTAGAGCCAGGTGGATGCTGCCTCTTGCTTAGACGCGTATTACGCATTCACAAGTGCCCTTTTAATTGCTAAGATCACACGAATCATGATACACAGACAGTATAACGTGATGTGATTACTCAATAATACTGAAGCATTGCAGATCTACTTAATAAAAAAGTCAGACAATGCACAACCTAAACCGCTGGGTCTAGAATCATGGAATTTTGCACAAGATTTCCTTATATATCTTAACGAAAGTGAGCACTAAAGAAGGATTTTTGGAAATACTACCCAATTTTTTTTTTTGGATGGGAAATCATCAAATAACTTCTCCCGCTCTAGGCGGAGCGGGAGGGCGTGTCAGACTTTTACTGACTAAAACCCACCCGTGTTCCTTCAGTTGCCTGTGCCGGGGCCACGGTAACTCTTTCGAACATCCCGCAAGGGAGTGAGGAGGGAGATGAAAGTTTATATGAAAAATCTTATTCCTTGGTTTTATAAACTTGAAACTTTTTCTTAAAACTATTCTCCATACGTTCAGGGGGCGTTAAAGTTTGTATGGAAGAATCTTAACGCGCGGTCCGATTAATTTAAAACTGGTGGTTTGGTATTGGTGTTCTGCACATAAAAATAAGATTTACGTATTTTTGGATTTCTCGAAAATCAACCCCTAACTAGATGATAATGGGTAATCAAGTGTTAAGGGAAGTATTTTCCTGCTTGCTTCGAATACATCGAAAATTGGTACTTATAAATAATCTCAGGGTCAAACTATGGAAACGTACGTAGTAAACTTCGGTGAGTGTGCTCGAGAACTCCACGACCTCATTCCGCCTGCCCCCTTCTACCATCGGACATCTAGACGCACTGCAGGTTACCATCCCTACCTAGTTGCTATTCCACCAATTCGCACTAAGCGTTTCCAAATGTCTTTTGTGATGCGCACAACAAAGGAGTGGAACTCTCTGCCTGCGTCTGTGTTTCCGAACGTATACAACCCCGATCTCTTCAAAGTGAGAGTGAACAGGCTTCTTCTGGGTAAGCTCGCTCCGTCGTCGACTTTGTCTCTGTCATCTCTGACCTAGACTAGAGTCAAGAGCCAACCTATCTTAAAAAAAAAAAAAAACGATTTTCCGAAAACATAAAACATGACAGAAATACTTATTTAGGTAAATAATAAAGATAGTAATAAATACTTTTGTAAAAAAAAAACCTTTAGGCCGCTATCCCACTGGCGTTTTACGAGCGTTGGCGCTTCTCCAACGACTGCGCAGTAACAACGTTGCGCAGACGCGACGTTAACGTCGCGAGTTTCTAGTATAATCGGAAACAAAATGGATTCAGACGAGAAAACACTGTTGGCTTTGCTACTTCGACGAAAATTACGTAAAAGAAAAAGAAAGTCTCATCGTCAATTTTGGGAAAATCCTTTTGGTCCAATCGATTACAAGAAAGTGAATATTTCGCACTGTACTCTAATAATATTAAAAATAATGAATCGGAATTTTATGAATATTTGCGAATGCCGGAGACTACACTTGACGAATGGCGTGGTTCTACTTACCTGTTGCAGTGATAGGAATAGGTAGTGCTAATTTGCCTAAACTTCGAGGAAGGAAGTAACATGGAGTAGATAATACCTCCTCTAAAATCCCGGAATAATTTTAATGACGTTTAAATTCCGGGATTTAAAAAAACCACGAATTATTTATTGGACTTTATTTATAGATAGATACAATACTCTTTACTATGTACATCATAAAAATTACATATATAAATGTGTGTGTGTGTGTGTGTGTGTGTGTGTGTGTAACCCTAAAAAATGTTATGATTTTTCAAATCAATAAATTGTAACTACAAATAAAGTCCGATAAAAAATTCGAGGTTTTTAAATCCCGGGATTTAAACGTCATTAAAATTATTCCGGGATTTTAGAGGAGGTATTATCCACCCTGTTACTTCCTTCCTCGAAGTTTAGGCAAATTAGCACTACCTATTCCTATCACTGGTTATAAGGAAGGATTTTTCTAAAGTGGTTTGTTAGCGAAAGCAAGTTTGTGGGAGTGTTCGTTAATGTTACTGATGGGACACCACGGCTTGTCTACTTGACAAAAATTTTTAATTCATTCATTCACTAACAGACAATGCACAGCCTAAACCGCTGGGTGTACAGGATAAAATTTTGTACAATAGGTCTTTATAAACGAAAGTGAGCACTATGGAAAGATTTTTGGTAATTCACCCTCGAATAGGGTTAAACAGGAGGTGAAAGTTTGTATGGAAGTTCGTCATTTTTGCCGATGGGATATCCCATCGGGCACACGACTTTTTCTATAATATAACTTTATTCTTAACAGCTGTGCCCGCGGCTTCGTTCGCGTGGAAGTCGAAAAACAACTTCCCTATTTGAATCGGATTTCGTTCACAATTTCATGGGTTTTAATTTTTCTTTGCGCGGAACAATGTTTTTCTAAAATGAAGTAGCCTAAGTTACTCCTTACAACATTAGCTATCTGCCAGTGAAAGTCGCGTCAGTATCGGTCTAGCCGGGTCAAACAGACAGACAGACAGACAAAAATATTAAAAACTGTTTTTTTGTTATTTACTGTAGAGGCTTTAGTAGAGCCGGCCTTCCGCTTGAATCCTCCTCGGATTGTGGCATTGGCTGATAAGACAAACACTGGTTTATAAGTCGAATTGGTTTAAATTATGACATATGGTCATCTTGTTATTTATTGAGGGAGTGCGGTGCTAGCTTTACTATGTAACGTGCTTTCATATAAGCGAATAAATAGAAATACCAGTGCTTCCGTGTACATCATTCATATATCCACCAACACACCTCGGAGTCGAGACCAAACAAACAATCTACGTAGTGACCTGCTTATAGTATCGTGTCAGGCCACTACAGTACCGTGTGTAGTTCCAAATTCCTTTATTAAAACGCTATTATTTTGACATTACAAACAGAAACTTAAATTTTATTTATTTGTATAGATGCGAAAGTCTGATGCGAATGTTTGATAAAGAGGTACGAGTAGCCTGGGAATAGGAAATATTACGCAAAGCTGAGACAGCAGATGGTGCCACATGGACACGAAGTAAACAAAGCAAACTCTCAAAGGCGAGCGGCAACATTTTTCGGCGTTTTTATTGAAAAACGCCGAAAAATGTTGCCGCTCGCCTTAATTAATATTGATTAATTCAACTTTATTTCATCCTTGTTACTATAATTGTAGGTTGAAATAATACCAAAAGGTTA
The DNA here is from genome assembly GCA_947568875.1 of Fissipunctia ypsillon. Taxonomy (NCBI): domain Eukaryota; kingdom Metazoa; phylum Arthropoda; class Insecta; order Lepidoptera; family Noctuidae; genus Fissipunctia; species Fissipunctia ypsillon. The sequence continues at coordinate 31,702,799 of OX387643.1, forward strand.
AAAACATGCCTATAAGAATTTCAAACATATTTGTTTTTGTGACATTGAGCTATTTTACAATAAACTTTTAACGTTATGTTCAAGTAGGTAAACAGCACTAAAATATTGTGTTTTTACATTAGGTTAATACTCCGACCTGTAAAATATCCTTCATTCTTATAGTCTACAGCTCTAGAATGACCAGAAAAAAACCTTTAATGTTTTGTTACTGTAAAATGCTTGCAACGGTGGAATTTACCACTGCTTGCGAAGTTATCAGTTTTTAGTGAATTAATGAACACCTTCGTCCTTGCATATACTACCTAATGGCACAACACTGATTCCCTGACTGAGCCTAGACCACCACCTCTTAAAGCAGTATTATTTTAATCTTACTTGAGTGTGGGAAAGAGGTGGAGCTAGACGTCCGGTATAGCTCCATCTCTTTCTCACACTGATGTAACATTAAAATAATACTGCTTTAAGAGATGGTGGTTGGCCCCCTGATGCATTATTACTATCTATCCTAATCCTAACTAATAAGGTGTTTACCTATGTAATTGGAGATTCTATAACAAGCATTTTCAAATTTAATCATCTGTAGATTGACGCGCAATTCGAAAATCAAATATTTTTTTTCGAAATCCGTGTTAATTTCATTCAAATTAAGTAAATCATTTGTTTTTAGTTTTTTGTTTTTGTGAAATTGTGATAGTTTCTGACGCCATGGATAAACTGAAAATTCGTACAATTATCGAATATGAGTTCCTACGTGGAAATACCGCTGCGCAAATAACACGAAACACTAACGACGTGTACGGGCCTAACACTGCTTGCATAAACACGGTCCATAATTGGTTCAATCGTTTTAAATCTGGAAATTTTGAGTTGAAGAACGAGCCTCGCGGTCGGCCGGTAACTATTGTCGACAACGACGAATTGAAGGCGATAGTGGAAGCGGATCCAACTTAATCTACGGCTGAGCTTGCTGCGGGCCTTGGAGTTAGTGTCAAAACAACATTGAAGCACTTGCGTCAAATCGGAAAGATTAAAAAGCTAGATCAGTGGGTGCCACACGAACTAAGCGACCAACAGCGAGACTTACGCGTCGAAGCATGCATAGCACTACTGAATCGGCATAGAAACTGCGATGAAAAGTGGATCCTGTACGACAACCGTAAGCGTTCGTCTCAGTGGGTGGATCCGGGTACAGCACCTAATCAGTGCGCTAAAAAAAAGAATACTCATAGGAAGATGATGGTGACTGTCTGATGGACCAGTGCCAGACTTGTATATTACAGCTTCTTACCGAATGGCACAACAGTGACGGCAGATGTCTATTGCCAAGAATTGCAAACAATGATGGAGAAGCTCGCAATTCAACAACCAATACTGGTCAATCGCTCTTCTCCATTGCTTCTCCACAACAACGCGCGAGCTCACACTTCACGACATATCATCGCAAAGCTACAAGAGTTACAGCTGGAAGCTCTCCGTCACCCTACTCACCGGACTTTGCCCCAACAGATTTCTACTTTTTTTCAAAATTTAGACAATTTTTTAAGTGGGAAAAAATCAACACCCGAGAGGCAGTACAAAACACTTTCGCTGACTTCATCGCCTCCCATCCGGCAGGTTTCTACAGTAAAGGGATAAACAAACTGTCAAAATGGCAAAATTGTATAGATAATTTGTGCTAGCACTTTGATTAGCTGAAATTAAATAATAACGGAAATTTTTATATTTTAAAATTTTCATACAAACCTCCAATTTCATAGGTAAAGACCTAACATTATAAACGCGAAAGTAAGTTTGTTTGTTTGTAACCTTTTCGCACCTAAACCACTGAACCGATCATCCTGAAATTTAGCATATACGTTGTCAGGTATACAGAAACGGACATAGGGTACCTTTCATCCCCAAAAAAGTACAGTTCCCGAGGAAAACTATAATAACTTTCTTATGATAATAGATGGCACCACGTGTCTTTCGTAGCGTGATTGAATTATATTATTATAGAAACTTTAGTAGTGTGTTAAGAGTTTTTTTATTTTTTTATTAGGCTACTTTTATTTTAGAAAAATAACTGGGGTTCCGTGCAAAAAAATTAAAACCCATGAAATTGTGAACAAAAATTCGAATTCGAAAAGTTCGTTTTGGATCTGGTAGCCCAATCCTTAGGAGCCGAGCAAAGAGAACACTAAGCGAAAATGAAGTAATAGCGCGGGCGGTCGATGCAACGCGACGGGTCGGGGGACGAGGGAGTTTTATTAAAATATGGCTGCTATTTTAGTATATTGTGTATCTAACAACTTCCACGCGAATGAAGTCGCGGGGCACAGCTAGTTATAGAATATTCCTGACGAACGGATATAACTAAATCCAGGAGTCGAATTCGAGATCAAAAATGTAAACAAAGAAATGTCATTGTCATAGTGACAGTTCAGGGGTAGTCAACATTTCCCTAGTAATTCAATTTTTTTTTAATTTAGTGTTTTTGTATTTATAATATTATTTTTTTTTTATTAATCTGTTGCCGCATGTAGTATTAGGGTGTTCCAAACATCGTCGTTTAATCATCACTTGAGAACAGTTCGACCGATTTGACCGATTTCTTTTTTGTTCTGTCCATAATTGTCAGGATAAGGTTTGAGTGTAAGAAAATTCTCATTTATTTAATTAGTAACAAGCACCCATGCGAAGCCGAGGCGTTTCGCTAGTACAAAACACTAAACGAAGTCCAAAAATGTTTAAAGACCACTGACTTATTGCCAGTAGCATAAAAATATTTTTTTTATTTCAAACAGTTATATTTTATTCTTGCATCGTAGTTTACGTCACTTTTAAGTTGAAAACTGTGTGCAATATTATATTTTACTAGTTTAAGACATGCCTACAATTTTAGCACTATGTTATAGTAATTTTCTGCAAACTGTACAAATGAAGTTATTATTTAAAATTGGCAACACCTTTGTTTACATTTTTGATCTCGAATTCGGTTTCTGGGTTTAAAATAATATATATCAGTAGATTGTAAACACACCGGAATTCTCATTAACAGTCATCTAACTATAGATATTTGTTTTATAACCATAGATGAAAAAAGAGGCCTAAACATGCAGTTTGTTTTTCTGTTTACTCAATTTATTTAATTATTTACATACATACATAAACTCATGCCTTGTTCCCATAGGCGTAGGCAGAAACCACAGAACGCCACCTGCTACGATCCTTACATACTCCTTTTGCCTCGTTTACGTTCATACATCTGGTCATACACACACGCCGGTTGCGAGTACTATCACCTGACCTTTCTGAAGACCATCACCAATAAGGTCACTATATGTCTTCCTAGGGCGTTCCCTCCCGGCGTTTCCACTGACATCTGCCGTGTAAATACCTTTTGTTAGTCGACCTTCTTTCATCCTCTCAACATGACCAAACCATCTTATTTAATTATTTATTCCCCTTATAACTATCATTACAGGTTGCATTGCCTAATGCGTTAGTACAGTCTCATAAAATGAATTTATTATTAATATTATTTAAAATTGAAAATTATTAAGAACTGTAACCTTTTTACTATAACCTTTTTGTTAGCTAATCTTAGGACAGACGGACGCCATGTTGTTCTGTTTACCAAGCGTTGCAGGTGCGCCCTCTAGCGGGATGAATTGTCAGTAAGGTTCCCTATTAGAGAAGGTCATCTAGAGGCTACTTTTCATCCTGAATATTATGATGAAAATACACGCAGACGAAGTCGCGGGCAACGCGCAGTCTACAAATATTTGCTTAAAACTCATTAGTTAGACTGGAGCCTGTATTTTCGCCCCCGGACCAATTCCGAATGCAATATAATCGTAATAAACCTGTCAAGGCAATAGGATAGGCTGCATATTTCTGTTGCTAAAATTGGGTTATTTCGATAGTTGCTTATCAACTTATGATTTCCTTTATTTATGATCGATCGATTTATCTTGATAACTGTCCACCACAATAAGTGCATACTCGTAACATACATTGTTTATTACAGTCTGCAAGCATAATCTGACTTATTTTGGAAACTGAATGTGATGAAAATAAAAGGTGTCGTAGTTCTTTTTAGAACACCATCTTTTATAACAATTCAAAATATTATTATGTATACAAAGCAACAATAATAACGAAAATGTATGATTTTTCTTACTCTAAAAATGATTTGCAACCATTTTGGTGCAAATGGGACGCGTGCGCAGCCGGCCGCGGTCTACTTGTGTTAATATTATTGTTACCAACACGCGACAATATAATGAAGATAAAAGATCATTGTGTCACCTAAGATGCTATTATTACACGAGCAATCAATTTGCTTCATTGTAAGTAAACAATTATATTTCTAATTAATGCTTGCGATTTATGCTTGTGTTTTCGTCTTAGTTACGGAGACTTAGCTTTACTGATCTGGAGGTCAAAATATTACAATCGTAATCAGATGCTTTTATTATAAGAAATATGTTATTTATTAAAGTTTACTTGCAGGTTCAGACGGTAATCATAAAGTTAAGTTAAAAAGTAAATTACGACAACATTATTTTAACACCTTGGAAACGGGAACTGAGGCTAAGTAATAACAGCCGCACGGGTCGATCGATCAGGTTAAGCTACGCTTGCCGCGGTTAGTCCGTGAATCACCATCTTTACATACCGAGAACACTCCATGTCCCCGTTAGTCCCGGCTGTCATTCGTAGATCTTTGACAGTCGTTACGGGTCGTAAGAAGCCCGAAAGTCTGACAACCAGACTTACGAAGGAGTATCGTATTACTCAGTAACTACGAGTAGGTTGTGGAAGTCAGATAGGCAGTGGCTCCATAGCCACTGCCTATCTGACCTCCACAACCATTTTACATGGGTCAAATACTGGTATTCAGCCGCATCCGGTTAGACGGAAAGCCGACCCCAACATAGTTGGGGAAAAGGCTAGGCAGATGATACTAAACGGGAACTGGTGTCTCTAGTAGTACCAGGACCCAATCTTTTCACGTTGGAAGGTGTTACCCTGGTTGTCTAATGGCTTTCAAACTGCAATACTCGCATCGCGATCGGATTGATAGATTAGGACGTGAACAGTCACCTTAATGGGCCGACATTAATCGTTTCCTCTGAAACCGAGACTCCCCACATCACCCTATCTATCACACAATGTAAACAAGCTCTAAATGTTATGCAAGTCTTATCAAGTGCCTGTCTTCTTTTCAATGACAATGCATGATGTAGAGGAGTAGACTTCCTGGTACCATTTGTACATATTAAATTGCAACATTATTATTCAAAACAGATCTTTTATCAGTTGCGGGGAGGCGAATATTGCGCTAAGCAAATTTGAATGTCTTACCAAACAATATTCAGGCAACAACAAAATGATACAATAAGCGAAACCATATTGGTCATTGGATACGGAATGGAAAATAAATTGATACTAATGGATACGTTCCCTATAATGCTAATGGCAAAGCAATGTCTTGTCGTTCAAAAGAGGTGATTGAAATATTGCCTACGATAAGAGCAGCACAGTTAAGAGTAGGTACACATCCGGCGCTGTATCATCGGTCCGTGAGTCAAAGGTTAAAATAGGTATTACTATTGCTCTACGTTGCTGCACGCTACAGCAGTCATGTTTATATATTGTGTCGACAAACAGCTGATATTACACTTTGTTATGGATCCTTCCTATTGACAATTCGGAGGTGTAAACAAAAATAAAAAAATAAATAAATTACCGAATTACCTAATCAGTGGTTTCCTACATATACGCTCTTAAATGAAACCTATAGGAGTATGATTTCATCACTATAAAAATTGTGATTACGTCATCACATTTGCAAATACATTGCACACCGGTAGATGTACAAATGTTAAGTTTACATGATCACGAACACGCCGCTGGAGGTGTATGAAGATTGTTTGTATTGCATATTTTATAATTTATTTGCATCAATCCTTGTAGATCTAAGAATTAAAATGTAAACCGCAGTGGCCTTTTTATGTCAATTCACACAGCAGATATTGTTTCGCACTTGATATATCGGTAAGCTATCGGTCGGTTACCATTTTGTTTTCGGAACTAGAATGATGTATCGGAACAATATCGATAGGATAAATGCACTTATTTGTTTGATCTCTAAAAATACAAAGCTAACTAACTACATACATGGCCAATGTTGTCGAATACTTAACTAGGAATGCGCAAGCCGAAACACCTAGTGCATTATTGAGAAAGCTATTCGAAACAGGCATAGCTTCAGTTCGAACCGATGAAATCTTGTCGAAAAATTTCCATCCTAGTGCAGGTGTCTGTCAAGGTTGCATAATATCACCGTATCTATCCTTTTCAATGTTTAGGTACATCGAACTCATCATGCGCACTCTGGAAGACTGGACAGACGGTGTCTTAATCGGTGGCTACAAAATTGCAAATCTACAATGCGCTGATGACACCACGCTATTTGCTACTAGCGCAAGTCATCTAGAGGAATTACTTAGTAAGATGGAGAGTGCGAGCCACGAAGTCAGACTAAATATTAACCGCAAAAAAACTAAGGTGATGATCGTGGACCGCACTAACAACAACTCGCTCGAAGTCTCTAAAATTGCGAGCAGCAACCTAGTCCAGTCCTACATTCATCTTGGAGCGTTAATCTCCAACGGGGGTGGATGCATAAATGAAAATAAGAGACGTATGCCGATAGCTAATCATCACTAAATCTGGACGAAAACGGCTTATCCAAACACTGGTTTCCCCTATGATCCTATACGCTGCTGAGACGTAGACGCTGCGTGACACCGAGAAGAAGAATATAGACGTTCTGCAAATGTGGTGCTGGAGAAGAATACTTGGGGTATCGTGGGTCGAGTGTCGCACCAACACCTCTATACGCCAAGAACTCGGCATCAAAAATCGTCTATCTGTTCTGGTCCAAACGCGCATCCTTAAATACTTCGGACACGTCTCGAGGCGTGAGGGTGACTACAGAGCGCCTTCTTGTGCAGGGTAGAGTGGAGGGCACTAGATCACGTGGATGCTCACCCATAAGATGGACTGACCAAATTAAATCCGCAGTGGGCGATAAATCGTGAGGCGAATCGCATCAGCCCCTGGACAAGAAACTACATGAATACCACGACCGCTCTGACAAGAGTGCTACGAAGAGGAAGAACATAATCGATCGATTGAATAGTGTTACAAGAGCGTTACGTCTAGCTGAAAGCATCAGGACTATGTAAACAGCCAGATCTCTTGTAATTCCCGTACCAAAACATTTGAATTGACATGAATACCACCGAGACACAACCGAACGGTATCTAAACTACAAAGCCACTGACGCTTCCCAGAACAGAACGTGACAATACACTCATACAATTATTGTTCCACATTCATTGCGGCATTTAACGACGCCCAAAACAAACATGACGTCATCGGCACATTTCACTCTATCTATTTTGGGTACATATTGAGATTAGCGACAGTATGCCCGGTCGGAAAGGGAACGCTTGAACGTTCAAAAAGTAAATTATTGTCACTATCAGCAACGCATCGGGTGTAGATAGTGACTGCGCGCTATCGTCGCTCCGATAAGATTGGTCCGTATTCACGGTTTTGTGAAAACATTCTATGCATTATTCAATCAAGATATTTGTGTTGATACATCATGACAAACACTTTTGAATGTATTAATGATTAGCACGCGATTAAAGAGGGATAAAAAAATGCTTATATCCCAAGACAAACTCAATTCTTCTATTTCTCCTCATAGACACTACATCCTTTAAGTTCTCTATGTCGATATATTTATCTGGTTACTTTTGACTGGAAAAAGGCCAACCAATACCATTATTAATCATATTTATTAAAAATGTGCTCCTGCTTGGTAAACGACGAGTAGTCACCAAACATAACCAGCACGCGAGACACAAAGAGGATATCATTTAGTATGTCTATGTTTTTAGCAAACGTTATAAATGACTTCATATTTCTTCAGTATTTGCTAGATGTGTACGCCCAGGGTCCACAAATTGAAGAATTTATTGATTAAGGCAACTAAACAATTTTGTAAAGTTTGTCAGACAACCGAGCGACATGCAAAAACTACCGAAAAACAATCATTTCAAGGAACAACGTTCGAACAGTTCATGAAATGATCAATTATAATATCATATGTCGTTAGATAAATGATCCGTCGTTAAATTCGTCTTTATTGCGCGAGCGTCACTGGGTATATTAGAATTATGAAAAATCAATCAATGATTTTTAGCGCCAAAATGTACGCTTTCAAAAGGTGATTACAAAAATATATACAAATTATTTGTGCTGTATATTTAAAAATATGGTATTACTGCTTTGAAATATAATTTCAGCAACCGTTACCAAAAGCGTTACTTAAATAAATAAAATACAGTGGACAAAAATAAAGCGTAAAATAAAAAAGTCAATTTAAAAAATCAAAATCCTGACTGCGTAAAACGCGAACTTTAAAAAAGAGACAAGATGACCTATTTAGTCTCCAAACAATCTCATGCAGTCGGAGGCAATAGGTCTATATTGTTAGCCGACGTCGCACGGACGTAAAAATATCGCGGCGGGATTTTATCGCGCACTCAATTTTCAACTCTCGGTATTGAGCCGAGCATTGAGAATCCAACAGAGTGCATTCCAGCGCGTCGAAAAAACACAATGTTCGATTTTTCAACTCTCGGCGCTAAGCAGAGCGTTGAAAATCCAACGTGCGGAAAAATATTGCTGCGATATTTTTAAGTCCGTGCGAACGTCGATTTAAACCAGCTTTTGCCCGCGGCTTCGCGGCTTCGCCTTAGATATCGGAAATTATCCCACGGGATCTTACTACCTAGATAAAAAGTATCCTATGTGTTAATCCAGGATATAAACAATATGTGTGCCAAATTATATTCAAATCCATTCAGCCGTTTTTGCGTGATTGAGTAACAAACATCCAAACTTTCACATTTATAACATTACTAGCTGTGCTAAGCGACTTCGTTCGCCTGGAAGTCGTAATATACACAATATACTAAAATAACAGCCAGAATTTAATAAAACTCCCTTATCCCCCGACCCGCCGCGTTGCATCGCCCGCCCGCGCTATTATTTCATTTTCGCTTAGCGTTCTTTGACTTTTTACCCTGTTGCTCGGCTTCTAAGGGCCATAGCGTGATGTTAACTGTCCTCGAGAATTAGACTACCAATTTTTTTTTTTTTTTTTTGTTATAACTATAAGTAGGTACCGTATATCCTTTCATATGCATTTAATAAAAAGTTATTATTTTGACATTACAAACAGACACTTCAGTTTTATTTATTTGTATAGATGAATAGATTTAAGAAGATACCTCCGACTGCATGAGATTGTTTGTAGATTAAATAGATAATCTTGTTTCCATCCTTTTTAAAGTTCACGTAGATAGATCGATATAGATTTTTTAAATTTACTGTTTTTTTAAATATTTCAACACTTAAATATCACAAAAAGGTTTCGAAAATAATAGCTTTCATAATCTGTATTATGCCTTCAGACTCCAGAAAAATAAGAACCCACCCACGACTTTGTATAAAAATATCCCTAATCACGACAAATGGTCTTTTCATTCAAGATTCCGGAAAGGAAAATCATTGCGGATCTCCGTCGCACGCTGATGGGGTTTAATGGCCCTCAGACAAGCTACTTGTCACTGTGAATGCACTTTACAATCTTTGCACACAATGCGTGGTACATGTCGTGTTATTCTGTAAGTAATAGAATACTGCGCAAGCCTTTTTATTGTACGAATGCTTGCAATCTGGTTATTAAGTAGTTTAATTTTTTCATTCGTAGTAGGTAATTTTCCGAAAGTTGCCACAGGAGGATCCATATTCTGGTATGCCTAAGAGTCAATTTCCACCAAACGGAGAAAACCTCGCGGATGGATGCTCGAGTATGTAATTTTTCATTTTCACTGTCTATGTAACTGTATCAATATTGACTTTCAAGTGTTAAATCCGACGCAGATATCAAGCAGGATGTCTGCGTCGTTTTATACCATGGAATACAAGAAACGTGTTTTTTGTTACTAAAGTAAAAAAAACGTAGTGCTAATTAATATTGTACGGTAGTACGGAACGCTTCGTGTGCGAGTCCGACAAACACTTGGCCAATTTTTTTTTTGTGTTCAAGTCTTCAATTAAGTACTTTAACTGGCTACAGCATAATCAGCCTATCGATAATCTTGGGACACAGGCCTCCTTTCTGTGAGAGGGAGCGGCCCGTAGTCAGCCACGCGGGCCCAGTGTGGGTTGGTGAATATTACATGTCTTCAATTTTTTGGTTCTAGGACATACCGGTTTCCTCACGATGATTTCCTTCACCGTTTTGAGAGCAGTGGTGATGAAATGAATTGCATAAAGTGCCTGTCTGGGTCTGCCCATGATCTACGACACGTAAGTCGAAGCCATTATCACTGGGCCACCACTGCTCCCGTAGGTCCATACGAAACATTAGCTGGCCTATTAACTAATGAATGAAACCCGACTCTAAGCTAATTCCCCTGATAATCTAGAATTTTATGTGTAATATTATGGTTTCATAAAATCTTAAGGCGTTCTACGAAAATACCAACCCGGACAAAAAACCGACGATAACCAGATGACGAGCATGCAAGTGACCTCATGCTGATAAACAAACATGGAACCGATAACGATTATCTTATTCGATTCAATTGAATTTGTAATCGATATGGTAACGTAATGATATATACATGCGATTATCATCGCTATTAATAAAAGTGGCACTTGTATGAATGGAGTTCAGATGCGGTGGGTGCGGAACAGATGATATACTCTCAAGACTGATGCAGATGTATTTACATTATCGCTAATATATGAAGTAGGTATCATTTATTTTAATTTAAATTAGTGAGATTTTAAAGAAAGAACTAACGCGAGGCTTTAAAATCAAAGCATTTGTAGTGTTAAGCATCAGAATCCGCCAGCATGGAAGTAACCTAAGTACGTAATAAATCAACCATATATCAAGGATATTTCAAAAAGGAAGGCAGCTCGCAGTTCCTCGTGGGTATGGAGTACTTGTGACCATAGCCATATCAGGAGATTAATTAAATAACAAAGCAAGCTATATCTGCAGGAAAATACTAGGATAAATGCCACGTCACAAATGGACCGCAAATAATTTTTATTTCATATAGGCCCTCTATAAGAACTAAAAATTAATTGCTGGCCATCTACTGGAGTAGTATTTTTTTTTTTTTTTTTTGTTAAAATTAAATATCTTTTAGACCATAATCAGTCAGATATAAACTTATCGTGATTCAAATATTTCCACAAAGATAATTTACAAGTTCTATTTGAAGACATACTGTAATATAATGTGCCATGTAGCTAATTTTGTTTCAATAAAACGAGCTATGTTATATGCTAACGGAAAATGCTACCCTTATTTTCCGTTAGCATAAAACAACATTTTAAATGCATTTCGTAATTTCAGGCTCTCATAATTTGAAACTGACGTTGGCGTTGCTTCTAATTTAGTAAAGTTTTTACAACAAAAAATGCCAACGATAGACACCGCGAATTGGCTTTTTTTATTCATTTTGCAATATAATTGGTAAATTGAACGTGGGCTGTCGGTAAAACTGACGTATTTCATAACTTAATGCGTGAAAACAGTTGCAATCGCATTGCCTTTCGACCGAAAAAAAATAGTTTTTTTTTTTTTCCTTTAAACACACGGATTCGCACAAGTCGCTTTCCAATTAGAGTCGAAAGGCAGATGTATCGACACAGAGCTGGCAACGATCGATGATAACAAGAAGCGCACGCCCGCACGTTAGTTCGAAGCTGTTCTTGTGTAACTAAGACTTGCTTGCGAACTATAACTCACCAAGAGGTGGAAAGGGGTGTGCATCGCGTTATCTATCAAAGAGATTGAACTTACCGTCATGCAAACATTAAGGTATAATGTTGAATCAACAAACTTATCTTTGGATCTGCTTATAGTGACAGTAACTTTAAGGGAAGCACATACCAAACTGCTACAGGTATATTTCGGCTGCAAGTTCCACAGATAGTGCATCGGTTTCGATACAATTCCGTTTTATGCTTCCGCACTCCGCCTGAACTCCTCATTTGTCTGGACAAACTGAAGCGGAAGGGTTTCGATCAAATGTGAAACCTATCTCGATGAATATTGTGAACGGCTGTCAAAGATGACTGACTGGCTGTCTGTCTAGAATCAGGCTTACGACGTTAAGCCAAGTCCTAGTACACATAATAATACATATATTATGTAGCGGTTTAGCCGACACGCTACTATAAGGCTTGTAATGTACTAATATACTGTTTGCATTAAATATAATCGTTTCTACACTGACACAGGCATTCCATGACCAGAAACGGGATAGCGAAGCTAATTCGTTTAAGAGCAATGTTGGCCGTCGGGATTTGTTAGATGAGAAACAAGGTGATTATTCGATTTTAATGCAACTGTACAAGATACGTTAAATCATGTCAAACTAATGAAGCAAAAGTCAACCAATCACTTCTTTTGGTAATTCGGATGTATTTCTTACCAGATGGGATGGTGATACCAAAACCGTGATATACTATTATTACTTGAATGTAAAACAGCTACATGTTGTTTACCCATATTTTCAAATAAATGATTTTGAATTTGAGATACTTTAAAAGACTGGGGTAAAGATATTTAAAGAACTTCCATTCATGAGTGAAGTTTCTTAAGTTTGTATCGTCCTCATTATGAATCTCATGACTGATTGAACTTATTATTATTATATTTGTGTCTTTGACATAACTCGGGATTCTGGGGTCCCGGACCTTTGGAAGGCGAACGAGGGACCGAAGCCAATTCGCAGAGGCCCGTTAGACGCTTTCAATAAAAATGAGACACCAACCGAGACGATTATCCTTGAACGCACTATGCAAGTGCACCCAAGGACAACCCTTGGTTGGTGTAGGACTATTGCAGGATATGGAAACAAAGATATTGGACTATGAATTGGTGTGGCAAAAGTGGACTGGTTACCTAAAACTATGGAAGGACTAATGGCCCCTGCCTGACCAATGTTTTATACACACAATACACGGATAAAATGGCAGGGGGTGACTTGCACACTCAATAATGGGCCCCCGAAACGGTCGCTAGCACATAGGGTCGTAGCGACAAGGGGGCTACCTGTCCCGAGGTGCTCCACGAATGGTATTCCACGGCTATCAGGACAACCTCGGAAGTACGGTCAAGATCCCTACCAGCATCTTACAGGAATACTTCCTTCCTCCGAGAACTTTTGCTCTTGCGAATCTCCACTCAAGCCGGCCAATAAAGACAAGGCAGAGGTGAAGAACAAGACTTCCTCGGGAGATAGGGTCCGTGAGGTCGCTACTGCTCAACAGCTCGCCACATGCTGCCCTGCGGGTTTATGTATCTCTCTTGGTCTGGCTCCTCACCCTAGTCCTGTTCCGGCAAAGTAAACTCTACGGGCACAGACCTAGAGTTCGGAGAGCGCAAGCCCCTCCACGACGTCAACGTAGAAATACGTCGGTGGGGTTGTTATTATTATTATTAAAAGCCGTAACGTCCCACTGCGGAGCAAAGGCCTCTACTCTGAACAACTCTCTCTGATTGAACTTATTAACTAACATTTCGCTACAGCATATTTATTAGAAGTTCAAAGTGCAGTTTCCAAAAGAAAACAGTTCATAGACAAGCTTTGTCATACTCTCAGAACACTCTCCAGTATTCACAAAGTTGACTCTTGCTCTACAGAAAATAAACGGTAAACTCGAACACGACAGCTAAGAGACAACCTGTTTACATGATGAGGATCAAAACTTTAAAGAATATTACAGTCAAAGAAAATTTAAAGAAGAATTTATAGTACCTGGGGCGTTTTATACCAGATCGAGGTTTAAAATGAGACAGTCACACAGGTTTGAGTGACAAGGACGACGCACTACTAAGTCGACCTAAAACCCCATATTTGCGACCAGGTATGGTAGGTAAGATGTTTTTAAATAATAATTTGTTTGCTTAGGGCCGTAACATCAATTGAAGTTTAAACTACGGAAGAGAGTTTAATCTCTGGGCATCGATTATTTCTTATGAAATAGTGACATAGGAAAAATTTTGAAATAATAAACTCTGTTTACGGTATACTTTCACGATGTTCTAATGTTTCTACTTAACTTTTTAATCATTACTTCAAGTGTTTGATATTTTTAAATTTCTGAATACCGACAAATCTTCACAAAATGGTCAGCTTTACATTCAAATAGCAATCAAAACTATTCGATTCGTTGATTTTGAGATAAATGAAAAATTATGATAACTTTTGGGTACTTTCCTATATCAATGAAATTTCGTTATATTTGCTAAAAGGCTCCATCAATCCGTCAGATATGTATATATTCACTATCAGGACAGGTTACACTATTGCACAGAATAACTTTATTCGCCCTGAATATCCTTTTAAAAATTGTCCAAATATGAGTTTTCAAACTCGTCAGAATTAGGGAAAGCCCACAATTTCTTCATCAGATTTGCCTATTTAAGTTATTATGGGTTAGGCCGCACACGATCATACTAAAATCAAAGGCTCTGAAGATCGCGTTATTTTTGGTCCATTTTCGAAATCTGAAAGTGGACTCCTGACTACGGGGCTCCTATCTGAAACTTTTCAAATATATTTTTATCACATCTGTTCAAAAAGAGCTAGTTTATTCTTCGTAAACAGGGACTAAAATAGCTTTTTCATCCCCTATGGACTAAAAGTGATTTGAATTTGGAATGTAGATATTGTTAGTAAAAGTTCCAATTACCAAAGAGGTCAATCACGAACATTGTATGAACAAATAACAAGCTGTTTGATAAAGTAAACCGCGCGCGAGCCAAATAAAAAAAAAAATTGTGAAAAAATTAAAAACACGCGAAATGCATTCCCGTTTTCGTTCGTAATTGTTTACTTAAATTCGGATTTTACTTCGTTTTATTAAAAAAAATATTATTTCTACGATATGTCTTATTGTTCCTATTCGTATGTAAATAAATAAACGTAGGGCAAAACTTGGCTAATTCGTGATATGCAGCTATTCGGTGATAGATAATTGTGTTTTATTACCAAGTTACTACTGACTTGATAAATGTACATTTTTCAATCATTATAGTATTTGCCACATTTTTAGATATAAGTTAGCAAAACTTATTTTGTCTACTATATCACAGTAAATTTAAAAAATAGTCTGATCAATGAATCGAATTTTACAAGTAAAAAACAAAACTATCACCGATTACCCAAGTTTTGCCCTACTATTCTTATTCATAAGTTGCACTTACTTATTTTCTCATAAAAAGTAGTGTCCACCTCGGGAGCAACACTATTTTAAGCTCGAGTGACGTACTTTGAATCCCTCGCTGTGCTCAGGATTCTACTTTAGAATCCCTCGCGACGCTTGGAATTCTACTCTAGAATCCTTCGCTCCACTCTTGATTCATAGAAACACTTTCGCCTTTAAAATTGTTCTTTGCTCCCTTGGCAAACAATCTACTATTTCGATATTCTCTCGTCATGCCGCATCTACTAAGCTACTCGTATCAACTGTTCGCCATGCATATGCTCGCTCAAACACTCTCTGGGCTCCCCTGCCATTAATTTCTATGCAGTTTGCGTTGTCTGTGCTTCAGATCCTTTGAGAGGGAACTCGATTAAAGTTGGAAAAGTTGCATACCTTGAATATTTATTTTACGTTTTATTTCTAACTTTGTATAAACTTTTCAACTTTTCGAAATTAGTGATTAATTATACATAACAGAGATCCTAAAGCTACTTATTGATGATTACTCGATTTGGTTTTATACTACTTGGACGTGAATTGTATACACTTCAAATAAGGTTGTTAAGTTTACGTTTAGATCAGATTCGACATCATTTGAGCTCTACAGACACAACAGTTTCAAAAATTTCTGCACATACATAGTATTAGTAATCTAAAGAGCTTTCAAGCTTGTTTTGTGACTTACTAGTGTCCGACTAGTCACCGACACTAAGACAAGTTTCAGTATCGGAATTAAACCTCGACTCAATTAACTTATCGATCAGAGGTACTAGTGACAGGAAGTTCACGAGACGCGATACGCCCTTATTAAACTATCAGGTGCATGTGGAACGTCTACAGCCTCGCAAGGAAGTTAAACGTACGCTGAGAAATAATTAACACTACAGTTTTTAGCATCACGTCATATCCAATCAAAACTCTTCTAAAGGAAATATAACACCAATTATGTTATTGTTGATCCAACACAGAGGATATTGGAAGCAGGATATTGCAAATATGCTCTGCTAAACAGAAAATGTTTGATATTTCTAGGATTTCATGTGGTGAGTAGCATGTGATAATTGCCTAATACGGATTTCTGGAGTTGTAGATTCGCCCACAAATAAATTAACTGCGTGCGAATCGCTTACAGAAAAAATAATATTATGTAAAAGTTTCAAGTTGCCCGATTCGGGCGAGATAATTCGTGCGAATCAACCAATAAGCCTAGTAAGTGATTCAACTCTTGTAGGTACCTACTTCTCATTTTTTTTTTTTTGGAACGAAGTTTTTAACGCGGCTTGCGGTAGGAATTGACTGGTGGAAATCGGCACGTAAGGAAAACGCGTTATGCCCCTCTATGCGACTTTCTCTCCCTCTCTGTCGATCCCTTTCTATTATCGAATGTGTATGCGCGTGCGAAACTTCGTTCCTGACGGGGATCCCTCGAACGCACGCGCGGTTTTTTTTTTAAATTAATAATTTCCTTTTTAAAGTCTTTCTTTTATCAGAATCATCAAAATGGAATAAAACTACACTCCGGAAACACCTGAATCGAGCCTGCATATTTTTGTTTAAATGTCTCTTTATCTTTTTAAATATAGGTAGCACAAAGAAAAAACATGTGGTTTTGAAGCCACTTACTATCATTTCCGTTTATCATTGTTCTAAATTGAAATCTGAATAATAAAAAATAATAGTTTAATTGCAATGAGTCGTCTTTTCGCGTTTCTCATGGGGAAAAAAGCGTGAACTTTTTTAAGACGGCAATAGTTTACATAAAGAAAACGTTTCTTTAGTAACTTGTGTTACCTCCAAGAGCATATACGACGGCCGTCATGCGGTTTAGCATGGAATTAATTAATGCCACTATGACGTGCTGTGGAATGTTTTCCCATGCTTCCAAAATTGCAGTTTTCAGCTCCTGCAAAGTTTCTGGAACTAGTTGCGACTTGCGTTAGTTCAAACACGCCTCTTCAACTTATCCCATAAGTGCTCTATTAGCTTCATATCAGGGCTTCTTGCTGGCCAATCCAATACTGCGATACTTACGTCATGCAGGTATTCTCGAGCAATTCTTGCAGTGTGCGCCCTTGCATTATCATATAAAACAAATTAAATCCTGGCCCACAAACTCAGCATTATGGCATGACATGAGCCTCTAGGCATTGACGAATCTATCGGTGGCTATTTGGTGGTGGCAACCGTGGTCCCCGTCACAACCTCAAGGTCAATTTTTTCCTTAGATGGAAACTCAGCCTCAGACTGTCCATGTCCCACCGCCATAACTCACCTTTTCTTCAACGCAACGTTGCTGAAAACGCTCTTCCTATCTGCGATAGACTTTCCCACAACCATTGCCTTACGTGTGCCACAGCGTGTGCGGCTACTTCAGGCGCAGTATTCGTAATTTGAACGTCAGAATGGATACAAAAATAAGCAAAATCAATTTCGCTCCTCTTTTAATGCAAATAAAACAAATAACGATATTACTATTGACTTAGTAGTTGCTTCTTTAAGAGCGACCAAACTACTGTTTTTTTCTCTTATTCAAATTTGGAACAATGCTGATACCGAAATGAGGGCCAATACGTCAACTTCAAAACTGCACAAAAAAGTTTTCTCTAACTACATTATTTTGATGTTTTAGGCCTAAAAACATAAAAATGCACGGTGCCTCGATTTAGGAGTCCCGGGAGTGTATAATAAGGATTAAAAAATCACGAAAATATTTCCATGTCGTACGCGAATTTGGCAACAATACTTATGTACAAACTTCAGGTAGCAATCGATCCGAATCTCCAATTGAACTGCACCTGATCCCCGCAATCCACGTTGCATTCTAGTATTGTACAGAAAGTTGGAATAGCAATTCTGAAGGAATTCGAATATTCAGCTTTTACAGATAACCGACGTAGAGGCGACCACTATGAATAGTGTTGGCAATAAATAGGCATACTAACTGATAGACGCTGGGCTAACGCAACAGCAGTGAAACGCTGAGTGAAGTGAGAGGGTACAAAATACGGGTTAGAGCGGTGCTCGTCAAATTCATCAATAGGCCGAACACCTGTCAGCAGGTTTGAAACTATGAATGTATGGTGATTGGGCAACTCGACAACATTGACGCTTGTCGCTCGATGCAAAGCAAAGTTGCTTTACACTAGTAATTAGTCAGAGTCGTGTTCTCGATGGACAAACAAAGCAGAGCGATACGAATTATTGGTTGCAATTAAAGCTTAAACAGTTGCTTGGTACGCCCACGCGTTTCAAACCTGCGGCCTGCGGTATACAACCGGACCTCATGACAACTCTGCGTTATCGCAAGGATTCAAATGAGATGCCAGATATCTCTGCTAAAGCTCTGACTATTTTTGAAATATAAAATCAAAAAATAGACAGCATTATCTATAATCTTGTCTTGATGTTCCGTCAGCATCAGAGGGCGAATTCCCGTAATTAAAAATGTTCAAAATTTAGTCGCAATCTCATTTCAGTGATAATCAAATGCCAAAAATGTAGGTAAACGCCATACAATTTTTGTCAGATTGTGACTGAGATTAGAATGCGACCGCTCTTAAAATTACCGGAATTGCCGCTCAGAATGCAAATCAGGGCTAGATGACCGGATGCTTATGTAGGGCACTAGATACTTGGAACATGACTAGGGAGGGTGACTGCTATCGTTCAATCTGGATGAAAAGGACGCGGAACTGCGACGCTTAACACCAATATATCCAGCGACAAATAAATTGATTTATTACTGAGTGAATCAGCCCGCAAGAGTTGTACTTAGTTAAAGACAATCAACTTATCTAGGAGTACTACGAAGATGTAGTAAATTGTCGAGAGAATGTGGGGCTAGACGCTTGGGAGTACCGGAATGTACAGCGAAACTTTGGTAAGTTGTGTTTCTTCCTTTATTCATGCTTCTAGACAATTCAAGTTATTGTTGGTTCTTGGGAAAAAAACTTCTGAACAGCCAGTACCTGAAGTATTTCATTATAAAAGAAATAATTTTACGATCATTGTTTCCTCTATAGCTTTTGCCTTACATAGTTGCCACTATGTGGATTTTTATATCAGAAGCTGTCTGGTTTTTCGAGCAAGGCTTTTAATGTGTTAAAAGGCAGCCCAGTGGCACGTATCCAATCCATAGTTTCTCTATAAATATAACAGCTTCGTCAAAATAACAGCTTTTTACTAAATGCATATGAAATTATATACTTACTTGTAACAAAAAAAAACGATTTTTAAAATGTTTGTCTGTGTGTTTGTTTGTTCCTGCTAATCTCCGAAACGGCTGGATCGATTTTGACGGTACTTTCACTGGCACATAGCTGATGTTACAAGGAGTAACTTAGGCTACTTTTATTTTAGAAAAAAAATACGGTTCTAATCTCTGGACCTACCTGTCGATTTGAAAAAATCTTTTTGCAATTGGTAGCCCAATTCTCGAGGGTGGTTAAAGGCTTTTTAACATCACGCTCCGACCCCTAGGAGTCGAGCAAAAAGAAAAAGAGTCAGAAATAATGCTAAGCCAAAACAAAGTAACAGCGCGGGCGGGCGATGCAACGCCCGCTGCGTAGCATCGCCCGCCCGCGCTGTTACTGTCGGGGAACGAGGGAGTCTTATTAAGACGTGGCTGTTATTATTTTAGTATATTGTGTATCTTAATACGTCCACGCAAACGAAGTCGCGGGGCACAGCTAGTCTGGAAAAAAGCTGAACAGGTAGGAATTTATGTAGATAAGGTGAAGAAAGTTCTTTTCAAAATAAATGCCTTTTGATTGCTAGAGCAAACACAAGTCTTTAATTTTCTTCAGGACACTATAATTTAACGCAATAATGGAAGTTCTAAAGTACTCCTTAGTCAGGCTTTCATAGCTAAGGACCTACCGTGAGAACGCCAACCAAAGTCCTTTATTTCTATTATTATTCACTGTTGCCTGTGAAACACCACATTTTTTATAATTGTAGCCTTCAGTCAGTTGGCTTGAGATAATAAGCCAATAGCAGCAACCCGTCTGGTCTGAATCACGACATTCACGACTCTCATTGAATTATTCTCGTCCGAACGGCTAAGACGCTGTTGATAGCAATAAACGCCTGCTTCATTCTATGTTGCAACCTTTTTTTTATAATAACAATCCTTCTCTTGAAGCTAGGATAAGATTTAAGTTAAACACTATCACAAAGCTACTGTTCACTAAAGTTTCATTAAAGTTGTTTTCTCAAGTATTCGCGTAAGATGGAACTAACACCTACGGTTTGCCCAGCAACCAAAGGCATCGCATTTGAATTCAACAGTACATACGTAACCGCACACGTGATTTCCCTGAGGCTATTCCTACAACACGACCGGGAAAGCAATCAGCAGTATACCTAACATATATATTTTAATTACATCGTCTTTTATTCCGTTTACTGCAGAATTGTTCGTTACCAGAGGAAAAGTTTTTCTAAAATTAGGGCGCTTCCACAAATTAACGTGCAACAAAATTCTCTCAGAGCTCATGACTATTTGATGAAGTCAATCTGTTGACATTTAACTTCCTACTGCCTTAATAAGGGAAAATATTTTTAGAACTATACTTTCCTAGTGCACCTAAATAAGTGGGACACTAATGGATGATAATACTGAAATAGTAGATATCGAATATAGAAACGACCGTCGATCCATTTTCATAAAAATCTAATAAAACACAGCTAATACATTAGGACTACGTCCGTTCTTTAATATAGTCGAGCAAAAATACTCAACGTCCAGTATAGAAAAACGCCGCTTTTAAATGAAAAATGCACTTTAAGTCTTTACAATAAAGACCAATTTCAGTGACACGAAAATACATTATGAAATTCCCGTCGAACTGGCGCTCAATTTGCGAATGAAAACTGTCGCCTAATTAATAAGTACCATTGCATACGAATAGTATGACTGTTATACAAGCCTGATCCAGTTCGCCTATTGGATAGAAACGTGTCAAAAAAATAATATAGGTTTAATTGTTGTATTCTTTATTTACGCTGTTTAAAATTAAAACAGTGGGAAATGATTTTTTGTTTAATTGCTGGTTATCGGCTGTAGCGGACGCGTCGATGTACAATGAGTGGAATTCGTGTTAGAATGAATAATTTATAAGTGATTCGGCATACATATCATGAGCGATCATGCACCATACATGCGCTGAATAATGTTGTTTTATTGACCAATTATTTGTTTGTTGGTAGAAGGTTGAAATGGCAAACAAGTGTTAAGCGCAGGTCACACTAGGATCTTCAGTTCACACCGCGTAGGTACTAAATGAAACGAAAACGGAATTATGAAAAGACGCGGAATCGCTTCTCTCCCAGTGTGGCCTGCGCTATATAAAACTCCCATATAAACCATTGTCACAATGTGTACACGTGTCCTGTTTTCGGCACCAGATCAACTCCTGTGATTAACTGTATGAAATAAGTCATCCTTGCTTTACTTCTTTTATTCAAAAGAAAAAATACCGGTATCTTGTTGTCACAGACGTGAAGCTCATATGAATAAAGGACTCAGTATCAACTATTAACTGCTCATACAAAGCCTAACTAACAATATAAATAATCCTGTGTATTCAAACAAAACAAGACCAGTTATCCCGAGATAAATAAAACGTCTTGGATCGTAGCGGTTTAAATATTCATTGTTTAATTCATTTTGCTGTATTAAATCTTCTCCCCATACAGCAACAGACAACTACGTTGCCAGTCAGCCGGTCGTCACCCATCCTAATTGAGCATTAACCCATTGACATCAAAACTGGGCAGGGGACCGACTGGTAGGCAAAAAACTTGTCTGTCTGCTGGGGGACGCAATATTATGTAATGGGAATTATCTTAATAAGCTCCGATCTGTGTGCCTTACAGTGTGTACGATTTCGAAGTCAAAGGGAGTATTGTTATTTTATTTTTATTAAACGGGACAATAAACAACTTCAATATAGATATTTACTACAAGTAATAAGAGTTATTGAGGCAATAAAATTCTGTGAGAGTATCCTTTCCAGTTTCCACGTGTCTAAACCTCTTCTTTCAGTATTTCCTTTGTAATTTTTTCTTAAGGCCGACCTTAAAACAAGGATCATCAAAGAAAAATAATAGTTTAATATTGGCTATCTGACAAAAAAAAACGTGCTGGATTTAAGAATAAAAAACCGGTCAAGTGCGTGTCGGACCACGCAATGAAGGGTTTCGTAGTTGGGATGAATTTATCCCAAGAACAAACTTAACAATGTAGTTGAAAAACATGCTCTCTTATACATTCTACTACCTACTCGTTAATTTGTAAACCCAACTTAGCTGTGATAGTTTTATGCTACTGCTGTGAATTTTTTCACATATCCAAAAACAACCATTTACCTGGCAAGAGGGGACTTGACTCTAACAAAAATTTGCACTTTAAAGCTTAATATTTCGCAAACGGATCCCTGAATCGGAAAATGGTTTTCACACACCCGCAATATTTTTGAACGGCCTATCTAACGACATCCACACTATGGGATAGACGAGAAAAAAGTCAACCCCACTTTACGTGTAGGGGAGGCACCCTAAAAAAATTTTTTTCAAGATTTCATTTTACCACTTTGTCGGCGTGATTAATATGTATGTATACCCGTGCCAAATTACGCCTTTCTAGTACTAAGAGTCTCTGAGCTAAGCCGCGGACAGAGAGACATGGCGAAACTATCAGGGTTCCTTGTTGACTATGGAACCCTAAAAATGACCAAATACGTACGTCTTTCCTTGCCGTTTTCTGACTAAGGGCTGATTTAACCAAAGTCGGATATCTTTTATCCGCGGAATAAAATTGACGTCTGACAGTTTTTGTATAGAGAAAATCTGTCAAAAATTAAAAATGTATTCGCTGGATTAGACTTATACCTACTAGGTGTAAAAGTTTGATTGAATTCACCCTAAGTCCACTTTGGTTTTAGCAATCATTCATCTTCAATAAGTTTTAGATAAAATATAACATCTTGTTAAATGTTGTTTTCATAAATATAAAACTGGTTTAAGACAGCAAACTGACAAGAAATCTAATGTGAGCCGAAGCGAAAAGTCGATCACTCTTTAGGTTTAAATATAACAATATTGCTAGGTAGTGTAGATTTAAGAGTGCTGCACGAGACTGTTTTTCATTGACTTACTACTTGTGTTTTTTTTTTCGATATCGGCGAAGGAAGCTGTGCTCGACGCACTTCTCTTATTTATTAAAACTTCACTTTCCATAAGTGCTCGAAAAAACTTATATTTTATTTTTACTTTTAAAAGAAGCGAGACCGCAATTGAGCAGTTGAAGGTTTTGCTTTGCAAGTGTTGCCTTTGTTCTCTTTACATTAATTTCAGAAACAGAAGCTTTTGTAATTCCGGCTAATCGTGAATATATTTGTATATTATCTAGCCTGAAGTCGTAGTGTCTTTTTGCAGGTCTCCGGTGAAGCAGAAAATCTCATCACAGCTAATCTGCAGTGTGACTCCGAGAATAAAAGATATTTTACTTTATTTTCCTATAGATGGCTTTATTTCCAAGTTCCTCCCTACTTTGTTCCTTTTCAAGAGGAAATCCGTCACGTCTTTCCATTCTGTACAAGGCCAGAACACAAGGGTGTGAAACTAATCGCGTATAGATTGGAAATCACTTTTTTACTAAGGTCTTCCAATCTATGCAAGAGTAGTACGCAAATATTCGCGTATACTTCGTAGTGACCTAATTAACTACCTTATTCTATAATATACAGTGCCAGTACGCATGCGGACTAATCGTGTATATGTTAATAAAGTTTAAATATCATTCGATATATTAATCAATGATTTTATTAAACTATATCTTTAAAACTCTTGTCAGGCCTAAGAGTGGTGTAGTTTGAAACCAGGACGCGCATGTCCATGTTACAAACTATACACGAGCAGCACGCAAAATTCGTGTATACATTGTAATCTCAGATTTAAAAATAGCATTACAATGTATACGCGAGCAGTTTCCCATGGCTGCGTTTTGGCCTTGTATAGATTGGTAAGACGCAAATCCGTCCATTATTTTTTATTAAATTTCTTAGACGGCTAGATCTATGAATTTGAGACGAACAGTCAAATAGATTTTCACAAGTTTACGCAACGCAATTGACACGAACGTGCCGAATGGTTGTGAAACGGAACGTGTCTAAATAACAACTATTTATTGGTGAGAGTGTACCTACTGCACGAAGGCTCGGCTAAATCTAAAGGCAAACATTGTAAACAAATTTCAACAACATATTCGTTGCGGTTGCCGCTTTTTCTTTGTGCATCCCGATGAAGCTTTAGGCTTAGTTCTATTGACTTTTGATATAGGTAGGTTTTTAGTTATGTCGGATTTCGGACGTAGTGGTTCGCATGAATAGAGTAAATAAATGGCTCATTGCGACGAACCAGAGCTGCTTTTGAAACGTATTATTCTACCCATAAATTTAATATAAATGGAATTGGCGGTATCGACGGCATCCAGGGTCCGTTTGTCGCGAGGGCACGCGACATTGTCATACCTGCACCCTAATTGCGTAACAGACTTTCAATCACAATCCGTGAGTTTTGAAGGACATTGCTAATCCATTGCTTTATAGGTTTGAAAAACAACAACAACGTAAATAGCGCAATGAACGTGGGTGAACTGTCAAAATGAAACCCATTGCGATCAATTGTCTATGTGTGTTACGCAATTACCCGCTGGTTCATAGTGTCTGGCTTTAATGATATAAAATTATAATTACCTTTTTGCTTTGCGGAATTAATAGCATTCAACGAAAACGTGTTTTCTATTCACGGTTTCACGATGATATTTCGATCAATTATGGGTTTTTTCACGACTTATGTTTCACATTTTATTGATGCATAATATATCCAATTTATTATTAAAAGTTAAGAAACAAATGCCAGTACGGTCCAAATAATTGTAGATAAGTAGTTATTTTCCTGAATATGGCGTAGAACATAATGTTAATTGATGATTCCACAAAAGCACACTAAATAGTCACGTTTTATAAAACTTTTTACACTGCATTACCTAACGCTATTCCAAAGTATACGTACATATTTCTAGGAACCGCGCGCCGCGTTTCAGTGCACTATGGAAAATGTTGGTCATCTTCGGACCAAAAATCTGTAACTTTTTTGTTTCTTGATAGGTATTTTTTTATATACATAAGTAGTCCAATGTAAGCGTTTTAATAAGTATTGTTCAAGAACACATTATTGGAAGTCATTGTTCAACAAGTAGTTGCATTTTTTTTTTGCCAAAAAGTTGATTTTTTCTCACAATCATATTCAATGTTTTTAAGAAATAAGTACTTATAAGTGATGTGTCAAAACAATTATTTATTAATACAAGTACATATTAACACATATAAAATACCCAAATTATATGCTAAGTTGTTATATTTTGTTATAATTGTTACACATAATTAACATATTACTACTTGGATTATTTTTCTATTACGGAAGCATTAAAAACATTTTTTCTAATACAAATAAATACGCTTAGGTATATGGGATGGGGCAAAAGAAATATAATGTGAATATGGCATAATTTTTGCAAATGGCGTCATAATGTCATTGTTATTTGATAATGAATGTTGTAGACAGATACAGAATTAGTTGTTTAGTTGCAATGCAATGGAGGATACACACAGTCACACAGCTCAGGTAACGATGGAGAAATCCGACTGGTAGTTTCAAAGATTAGCGCAAAATAGCATAAATTTCATGGGTTTTAATTTTTTTGCGCGGAACCCTAATTCTTTTTCTAAAATAAAAGTAGCTTAAGTTACTCCTTGCAACATCAGCTATCTGCCAGTGAAAGTCCCGTCAAAATCGGTCCAGCCGTTTCGGAGATTACCCGGACGCTATTGTACACTTTTATAGGAATCCTGATGATTCCTATAAAAGTGTATAATAGCGTTTTTACAAAACCATTACAATTTCTGCATCGGAACTGAAAAAAATTGCATTGATATGGAGCGACGACATCATTTATCAAGAGAAGAGATAATAAGAGCCGTCGGAATGTTGCAAGCTGGTTCCAGGCAACGTACTGTGGCTGTCGCTCTTGGCAATACACAGAGAGTCATAAGCCGCCTCTGGACACGCTATCGTATCACGGGCAGCGTGGCCGAGCGACATGGAGGACGATCTCGCATCACCACTCACAGACAGGACCGGTACATCCAAAATACTGCTCGACGGAATCGTACCATGACCATCATGATGTTGGCTACGAGGCTCCACAGCTCTTCGGGTTTGCTGATAAGCGACCAAACCATCCGAAATCGTTTACGTGAAGTGGGTCTGCGTTCCCGAAGGCCGTTGAGAGTTCTACCTATAGCACCCCGCAATCGAAGGCGCCGTTTACAATGGGCTCGCGAACACAGAAATTGGGAGGAAGAAGATTGGTATTGTGTTTGCTTTTCCGATGAATTTCGTTTCGGTATGAGGCCGGATACAAGACGTACTTGACTTTGGAGAACCTCTGGACATCAAGAAAGTTTGAAATTTTGTCAGGAAGTTCATGCATATGGAAGGGGAACAAAATTGGTTTGGGCCGGTATTTGGATCGGTGGAAGAACCGATCTCATTTGGATCAGGGGCAACCTCAATTCTCAGATTTATGCGGGGAGGATTGTTTCATACGTGATCATCCTTTTGCGAAGCCGGTTGGGTAATTCGTTTCGACTAATGCACGTCCACACACGACTAGAGTCATAACATGCACTCTTGCCAATGCTCGCATCAACGTTCTCGGCCTGCTCAATCGCCAGACCTCAATCCAATTGAGCACGCATGGGATATGCTCCAAAGAAGACCTCTGCCGAGTATGGATGCCGTGCATACCCCACAACAACTTTTTGACTCCTCAGAAAGAACGTGGGCGGTCATTCCTCAAAGTGATTTTGATGAACTGTTTTAAGCATGCCAAATCGCTGTGATTGTGTGCTTCGTATCAATGATGGAAACACAGATTATTATTTTTTTTATCTTTACAATAAAAATTTAAAAGATCCTCATTTTGCCTTTTTTGCCATTTAATTGACGACATTTACTTAGGTTAATTCCCCACAATTAGCAAAAATTTCAATTTTTCTTAACTTTTACGAAATATAGGGTTAAGCTATTAACTTTAAGAATAAACCTAGTAATTAAAGAAGCCAGTCTGGAAGACTAGATTCGGTAAATATTAATTGGATAATTTTTTTATAGTTAAAAATGTACTTGATCCCTAGACACTTTTGATGTGTGTATTATTAAAAATAAAATTGCATTACACGTTTGTCCCTACATACATATGCATGTGTATCTAAGGTTTTAATTAACTCCGACAGTCACACTTATTAAGGCAACGAGGAACCCGTTTAATTAACCGAACCCGACTGTTGCACAAATAATAGAGATTCACACTTTAGTATGATTCACAGAGCTGTCTGATATGTCTTTCATTTATAATGACAGCTACCATTCGTCTGGAATGGTGATATTCGAGACGTGTGAAGTAGTTGGCGTTTCAGTATTCAGGGTAGGATGTGCATGTTTATTGTTATGACCTGTTGATTTCTGTATGTTTTGGTAGTCAATCAATCATATTTGGGTGAATCATGTTGTGAAATGTGAGAATTTTATACGAAGGCGGGTTTATGCGGTACAAGAATTAAGAAGACAAAGAGCGAATAACTACAAATCAGTATTTTTTACAAAAATAGGACATAGAGAGTCGCCCTTGTGTTCACATCTCTTTGCAAACGAATTCTTCGTCTCTTCATGTCGTCTCGTAAACAGCTGAACAGCAAATCAAATCCAAAGCCGCACCACCTACGAATATTGCATGAATATTTTAAAAGGTTATTGTATTTCTTGTGCCGCATTGTACCGTGTTGCAGTACAAAACATACTTTCATCAGTTCCCAGTAATATTAAGCGCAAGTTCAGACTCCACTGCACTGTATAAACATTTATGTCTTTATCCCTACAACTTTTATCTCATCGATTACATTTGTTTATAAACTTACCACATATTTTGTAACACGAAACTAAGGTTCACTCAACGGTTACAAAATTCACGTCTCTCAACTCGGCTTGCGCTGGCGCATGAGCCGCCAACTATTTTTATGGCTATCTCGCTATATGTAGGTACTATAGTGTGTGTTTGCATGCGTAATTATATTGAATGTTAAGTGTTTGCTTAGACTGTTATGATATGTGTACGTGTATTGTGTCGGTTTCGAGCGCACGCTGGACTTTCTGCCCGTTGATTGAGACACTTAACGAGACAATAGCCTGACTATAAGAAGATAACCCAGTTATTAAAGAACATTTATCAGGCTACAAATCGCGTGCCCGATCGACCTATCGGCAAAAATTACGATCTTTCTTGCAAACTTTCCTATCCAATAGGAGTTAAATTTTCAAAAATAGTTCCTTAGTCCATTTTCGTTATGAAAGGAACTTTTGTGCAAAATTTCATGCTTCTAGACCCTGCGGTTTAGGCTGTGCGTTGTCTGTAAAGTTTTTGTTTTTTTATTAAGGCGCTACACCAAGCAAATCCTTGCGATAGTGCGTTATTCAGAGGCTATTAACTCATTAATTGAGAGAAATAAACTACATCTATAACAACAATACTAATGTTCGATGTCCTGTCCATGGCACGTTCTTATTTGTTTTATGTGTCATAAATACAAATAAAATCTCCTTGCAAAAAAGTTACTAAAATTATTGATTGCATGCATCTGTGACGTTCTATTAATTTGAGGATTACACTAGTGAATAGATAATTAAAAAACTAAATAATTCACGTTCTATTTTATATCAAAAGACCGCTTTTCTTTTTTTATTAAAATAATTCCAACAAAAATTGTGTAAATTCTATGATAAATGGGCGTGCGGAGGGAGCGGGACAGAGCGGATCAGAGCGACAGGACAGACAGAGAAGGACCGAAAGCTCAAGGTCATTCGGTCGGAGAAGCGCCTGAAGCAGATCGTTAATATTATTGGACCTGCAGATTTTTAACAAAAGATTATAGGAGTTCAAACACAGATTTTGGAATCGCTAGTGACAAATTAGCTGTCAAAATCTGTGTGTGGACTTGTGATTTTGAAATCACCAGCGAGTCGCTAGCGATTAAAAACATACATTAATTTGATTAGAATATTATAAACCATACATATACTTACATCAGTAAAGATTAGAGCGCTTAGAACGCTCTGTTGAACAAAAATGTGACTACAAAGTTGCGATCTGCCCCCGCAGGTTAAAACGATGAAACTGTAAAAGCTCACTCTGTAAATCAGTTTCCTGTGTATCGAAGCTGTCCGTCAGAGAATGCACTTTTTGATGCGACCAAAATTCGTGTGACAGGAACATGAGTACCACTGGTACCACACCACCTAAATACTCGACAAGCAAAGGGTTGGCTTAATCGCCCAAAATGCCTTTTGCGTTCAACGGAACGTTATGAACTACGAGCAGCTACGATCACACACAAATGCTTCCGATTAGTTCGGAAAAAGCAATCATCTTTTTCACACAGTTTAGTAATGTTACCTATTTTAAGTAGTTATATGCCTGCAGTATATATTACAGACAATCAAATATTGATGCATTTATAGTCCTATTATATCGATACATTTGTCCGTAAGCAGTGTCGTGTTCAACTGAAGCTGAACGGTTTGTAATGGTGGCAACGGGCGTGTTAAACAGCTGATTAGGTTGTTCTTGTAGTGGTCTAATGTAGCGATTTGTCCAGTGTAATTGAATGTGGATGAACTCTGGACTGGGACTTCAAATGAGACGAGCAATTTAATTCCATAGAAAACTTAAGATTAGAGAAGCTAGAAGCTTGTAAATTATAATATTCTGCCTGCCGTTCCGCTTTACAAGACTCAAGAGCAAACTGAAAAACCCAAGCTATATTTGCACATGTTTCAGCGCCCACACATTGCATTTTGAGCGA
Organism: Fissipunctia ypsillon; assembly: GCA_947568875.1. Lineage (NCBI taxonomy): Eukaryota > Metazoa > Arthropoda > Insecta > Lepidoptera > Noctuidae > Fissipunctia > Fissipunctia ypsillon. The sequence continues at coordinate 31,733,155 of OX387643.1, forward strand.
TGAAATTGATTTTATACATCGTACATCGAACCGCCCAGAGTCCAGACGAGATAGGAAAATTAACAATTTAGTCGCTGATGTGAAGCCAAAAGTTCGGCAGCTGACTGGTTCAGCTTTCGTACATGTACTTACGTCGGTATCGATATCCTACGTGTTAACCATATGAGTATGTGTGGTGTGCAGTCCAGCCATTTTTAGGGTTCCGCACCCGAAGGAAGCCAAACGGAACTCTATTACTAAGCCTCCGCTGTCCGTCCGTCATAGGTAGACAGTTGAAATGTTCACAATTGTGTATTTCTATTGCCGCTATAACAACAAATAAAATAAAGTTAAAATATAAGGGGATCCCCATACAAGAAAAAAGTGTTTTTTTTTTTTAAACTGAAGTATTTTTTTAAAATAACTATGTAGTGTTAAATATTGCACGGTGGTTCGAAGCCCTTCGTGTGCAAGTCCGACCCGCACTTGGCCGGTTTTTATTATTCTGCCATGTTCGAGTGGTAGAGTGACCGCATGTCGTGTCTTGCCATCGACATCGAACGACAGGTCGCCGGGCGATGCCCCGCTAGCCGCTACCGACCTGTTAATTTGCTGAATATTTAATGTTTCAGTTTAGTTGCTGGGCTAAAATTAGGGACGTATTGCTACAGTTGTTACATTTTAGGTTTTTTCCTGGAATTTTTTAGAATGGAAATACATGTTACCCAAAATGAACAGAACTGTTTAGTCAAACTTGAAGAGATAATAATTATTATTTCTATGGACCTAATCAGCGTCTTATCCATGTGTTCTTCAATAAAAGTACCAACTAGTATTTCAGACAGGAACGCATGCCTCTCGACTGTCACAGGAGTACAGGACGCCAAGGAGCCACTTGCGTTGCGTATCACATACCTACTTAGATTCATACAATTCGTTCTGTCCTACAGCGCGGAATGCTTTAGCTGCCGTTCCTTTTTATTTGCGATTAAATGGCAGGATTTGCAAAGGATCGAAGTGATTTGTTGAAAACTATTTTTATTGTATCGACTTTGCCTGTTATCTGCAGTAGCTGCTGTAACACGTTAGATTTTTTGTTCGACTGGAATGTTGATGGAGCTGGGCGAACGTACGTCTATGTTCAGAATTTCGGCTCCTCCATGTTCGATGTTTCCAGTTTCGGTGTAAACACTAGGTTTTCTGTTGATTGCGATAGATAGATACATGGCAGGTGGAACATTGTTAGCTAAATACTTTGAAGACAGAAATTAATTTACATTATAACCAAACACTGTTAAAACTGAAAAAAAAAAACATCCTTGCGTTACAGTTACTTTCATCAGTATGAATAACACCGGTGCGAAGCTCCCGTAAACAGAAGTTGGTTTAAACCTCATATTATTCTCAAATTGGCAGAAAAATGTGATAGTTTTTGATATCGCTAATCATAATATCACACGGATTTTAAATAATGCTGTAAAAACTGCTTTTTCTAGAATACTTAACAACAACATTTATTTTTTATTTGAGAAGCGTAATATAGTGACCACAGCTTGGGCTTAGTCAGAGCGAGTCATGACGACAAAACGAGTTAGGTGATGCGTCATATCGGCGAAAAGAAAGAGGTCGTATGTGCCTGCACGCGTCATCTTAGCTTGTAGGACAATAGCGCACAATAATAAGGATAAATATGCTGAAAGGTATGGAGAATACATTGTGTTGATTCTATTCCGCAGGTCTTTATCATAACTTGTAATTAAAAGTAAAGAAATCGCTATTTGAGAGAGTTGAATAAAATTAGTAAAAAATTCATGAGTGAAAACTCACAAATATCGAACAGCCAGCATTTAATTTAAATGAGGGAAATGCGTTGTGGGAAAAGGAAGCAAAGCCCCAAAAAGTTGATTAAAATTGTAATTTTGTGTGACTGCAGGAAGAGTAGAGTCAAAATATTTTACTTATATCATCCTCCCCGAAATTGTGAATGTCCAGGAAGCCACATAGCGAAGTTAGCCTTAGGCGACAGAAATTAGCCTGATCCACAATAGACTGAGGCGTCTATTAGCAAAATTAAATGTACAGGTGGTGGAGAATGACGTTTCTCGAAATCTTTCTAGGAATTACCGCAATACTGTGTGAACTGTGTTCAGAAATATGATGAACGTAATTTTTGCATTGCAAGATTCGCTCCCCCTTTATTCATAGTTCTAGCACTTACCCCGCGACTTCGTTCGCGTGGATTTCGTACTTTAGTACCCCGCTAGGGGTAGATGTTCAAAAAACCCTAATACACGCTTTTCTTTCGGTTTTAAGTATAAATACTGAGTTTCGAGTTAATCGGACTGCGCGTTAAAATTCTTCCATACAAACTTTGACACCTCCCAATCGCTCTTTAGGGGTTAGTTGAAATGACAAACTTCATAATTTACTGAGTTAAGTATTTGTGCCAAGTTTCAAGTTTATTAAATCGAGAAATAAGATTTTTCATACAAACAAAATCCTCTCTTTTCAATCCCTTAAAGGTCGAATCTCCAAAAATCCTTCCTAGTGGAGACTTACAACATAAAAGGCATCAACTGCCTTAATTTCAAGATTGTAGCCCCAGCGGTTTAGGTTCTGCGTTGATGAATGAGTCAGGACAAGTAAATAAACACGCTGCTTTTTATTAACTAGGAAGCTGCCACGATAGTGTTGTACTCATCATTATGAACATCTTTTGTTATAGGACCAAACCTGAAATCGCAAAAAAAAAATCTGCTGTTCAATTTTGACGAGACATGCGAACATAAATGTATGGAACAGCAGATTTTGTTTCGCGATTTCAGGTTTGGTCCCATAGTAAAAGTTGTTCATAATGAGGAGAACAACACAATCGTGGCAGCTCCCTAGCCAATAAAAAGCAGCGTATATAATGTATAGATAGATTTATTCCCTACGTTTCCCAAAGTATCGTATTGTGAAACATGTTGTTTCATACATAGTTGTTGTGGCATTTCCCCTTTATAACTGACCTGAGTATTAAGTCAATTTTTACATCAGTGCATGAAAAGACGACTAATTTGATTCCGTGAAATCGTGCAAGTGAAGAGGTAAGGGTATCTTGCTCCTTTTAGTTTGTACATCAGCGAACTTGGCTGTCTCTAGCTGGAATCGATTGCTGACTTCCGATATGAGTGGAAGCTTCAATACCTTTTAAACTAATCAGTTTGCTGAGACCAATTTCATACATAACGTAAGATAAATAAATTAGCAAAGGCGACTGGTCCTTATACTGCGCAAAGTAGTTAAAATATGTAACTGCATGAAATGGACGTAAACGAGTCAAAAGGAGTAAGTAAGAATCGTAGCAGGTGGCGTTCTGTAGTTTCTGCCTACCCGATGGGAAGAAGGCGTGAGTTTATGTATTTATAAATGTAACTGTGAATCTGCGATATTATCAGCAATAACAGTCCGAAGTTCCTGAGTAGTTAAGTAAGAGTCACAGAGCTTGGTTTTAAAACCAAATCGAAAAGAAAGAGCTTACAAATATCATGTTACAAGATTTAGAGTACTTAGTGAACTAATTGTCGTGTATTACATGGTCACGCTCGTGGTCCCAATCGAATTATTTAACGTGTCGCACCGGTAACCACACCTGTCGCCGTATAATATTACAGTTTATCTATACAAATAAATAAAATTGAAGTGTCTGTTTGTAATGTCAAAATAACAGTAGCTTTATACTAAATACTTATGTAAAAATATACTGTATTTATAACAAAAAAACCATTTTTTAAATTTCTGTCTGTCTGTTTGGTCCGGCTAATCTCAGAAACGGCTGGACCGATTTTGACGGAACTTTCACAGGCAGATAGCTAATGTTTAAGCCGTAACTTAGGCTACTTTTATTTCAGAAAAAGAATTAGGGTTCCGCGCAAAAAAAAACCCATGAAAGTGAACAAATAGCGCGGGCGGGCGATGCAACGCAGCGGGTCGGGGGACGAGGGAGTTTTATTAAAATGTGGTTGTTATTTTAGTATAATATATTGTGGTATCTTACGACTTCCACGCGAACGAAGTCGCGGGGCACAGCTAGTCGCTTAATAATACTATAGATAAGACTTTGTGAAGCAACTCAGTGCAATCCCATGCGATGATGCGATGTGGTTTTACTTCGGTATGCAGTTTTGTCAGGGTTGTCTCACACTTGGATTAGCCCAGACTTCTTTATATGACTAATCAGACACAAACCAAGTAGGTACCAGTTATTCTATATTTAGTAGAAATAGAAACTAAGATAACCACAGAAACTACTTAGTTATTGGACATGATCATTGGGAAAAGTTTGTAATTAATTCACAATAAAAAAGGGTTATAAAAGTTAGTAGTAGCAGTAGTTAGTAGTAGTAGTAGGTTGACTGGTAGAGAATGCCTAAGGCGTTACGTCCGCCTTTGTAGTTTTTTAAGTGTGAAACGTTTAAATAAATAAATAAATAGTAGCTATGTTAGTTTTTATCCTATGGAGTAAGATTTTATTTCCAAAAAGCAGGAAGGCCTCTGATTTCTTTTATGATTCCATAATTACCCTTAAACGTAAATAACGTATTCTGATACGTTATGCTTTTAATAGTTTTGTAAGTGCTTCTGCTTAGATGCTAAAAGCGCTGAAACTGCTCGAATTTTCCGAAGAAGCAGCCCTATAGATGCTATGATGTACTGAGGTTCATATAGCAGTGCTAATAAGGTATTATTGCGGGACGATGAACAAACCTCTTTAGTAAACGCACTGCGCTATTTATTAAAAAGTTTGCTAATCTTCTGATTTGTCTACAGAACTATCGCGAGATGAGCAGCAGGCCAATCTCAAACCAAAGAAAATAAAAAAGCAGTTTCTTTTAACTAATTTTACCTACCAACTGCGTAAGGAAATAGGCTACCTAATCCACGCGATTTACTTTAAAATTGTAAGCTAATCCAAAGTTAAGAAGGGTGAAAAAATAAGATACAAAAATAAAATACTATAAGATTGTTGACATAATTAAAATAGTTATACAATCACGGTAAACGGCGACAGTATCAATAATAAACCATTCTAAATAGCTTACCTGTAGTTTCCATTCATTAAAATAAATCGAGCGCCTTTACAATATTAATTAAACAATAATCAGTCGTGTGGCTAAAGAATTCGCAACTGCACACTCGATTAACGCTTATCAAACATAAATGTTTTTAGTAATCATAAGACAATAAAAACAAATAAACATAATGTGTAACATTCGCATCGCGCAGCCGTGCTTGCACGTCAAATTATCATTTATTACATAATTATTATTACTGTTTTATGTTTTGAATGATTAGAAATAATAAAACTGTAATAAATAACATGTGATGGATTAAGGACCCACGCAGACAGAGAGCGGTCAAAAGTTCCGCGTTCTACTTTAATTTATTTTAAACAGAACAGTTCATTCCGTTCGCGTCCTTTATTTTTATACAAAAAAAGAACGCTGACCTCTGACAGCTATTTGCATGCTCGTGCCAAAAATTAAAATTTGTTAAAAAAAAAAGTAGAAAACAAATGTATTAATTAAGTATGCGGGTTAATAAGTACGTTAAAGTTTAAATCAAGTATTCAATATGTTAAAATAGTGTCAGGAAGGGGGTGGTATCCTTTACAATCTGTGAGTTTCCAATTAAAGAACCGTGCGTGTCTTCACACTGAGCACAGCCGTTTGCCGAACTACCTATACCCTGCGAATCCGCGACGTTAATTTCGTCTCGATAAAACGTGTCTTGAACGCAGCATAAACCAATGCCAGACGAGAAGCACCCTTAAACGGACTATGATAATAATGAATAAGTAATACATTCGTAGGTATATGGAACTAAACAAACAAATATTGGTTTGTTATCCGGTTTTCGAGAGCTTGAAATACTATTTGTTACATAAGTAACTAAATTATCAATTTACACGCCGCAAATGAGCAGTGCATCCGATTTATGCGGATTTCCACCGGAATTATTAACGAGGAATCCCGGATATAAGCCAAATGCTTAATTTAATTCCTTAATAACACCTTTTATAAACAAAAAATAATTAATTCAAGCTGTGCTGTGCCCCGCGAGTTCGTTCGCGTGGAAGTCGTAAGATACACAATTACTAAAATAACAGCCACATTTTAATAAAACTCCGTCGTCGCCCGACCCGCCGCGTTGCATCGCCTGCCCGCGCTATTACTTCGTTTTCGCTTCGCGTTCTTCCTGACTTTTTTCTTTTTGCTCGACTTCTAAGGGTCATAGCGTGATGTTAAAGAGCCTATAACCATCCTCGAGAATTGGGCTACCAAATGCAAAAATAATTTTTAAATCCGACTGAGTTCCAGTTGTTACGTTTGTTCACAATTTCATGGGTTTTAATTTTTTTTGCGCGGATTCCTAATTATTCTTCTGAAATAAAAGTAACCTAAGTTACTCCTTATAACATCAGCTATCTGCCAGTTAAAGTCACGTCAAAATCGGTCCAGCCGTTTCGGAAATTAGCCGAAATAAACAGACAGACAAAAAATTTTAAAATAGTTTTTTGTTATTAGTACTGTCTAACATTCTGCATTTAGTAAAAAGCTGTTATTTTGACATTACAAACAGACACTTAAATTTTATTTATTTGTATAGATGGTGAAAAGGATTACAATAATTATAGGAACTTTTATGAACAATAAGAAATAATACCCATGCATAATAAATTATGCAGTACAAAATGGTGAGGTACCTAATTAGTTAGTTATAAATTAATTCATTTACTGAAACATCCTGAAAATAATTGAATACATACCTACACTTTGCAATACCTTATTTGGTACATACATTTTGCAATAATTAATTACCTGTACAAATGTAAACAAATTCACACAGGTCTAAATCATATTAGCATAACTTTTTATTAAATTTAGGTACATATCTGAATCATCTATCTAAATAAATAAATATTAACATATAACTAAATACAGAACATGGAATGTCAGTATGGCCATGTTGAATAGCCATATGTCCACAGAACAGAAAAAACAGTGTATGTCCTACATGGACAAAACATAACATTGCTACCATTGTGAATTTAAATTATTCAACTATTATTATGTTAGTTTCATTTTTATTGTTTATGTGTCAATACTGTATTTTTGAATAATAAAACTTAAGTTAATAGATTAAAAATGCAATATTTTAATGTAAGATTTGAACTAACATTCTGTTTATGAAGTTTTTCTGATGATAATGTATATTATCCCCATAGAGTGAAAAGTCATTAAGTCGTAAAACCCTGTTTTGTTAATGAGTTAGTTTTTAAAAATATAAATCGTCATAATTTTGGATTGCCATTACATACTTTTACGTTTTTAGCTTTATTTGAAGGAATTAAAATTATTAAGTTTATAATTTTAGAACCATAACTTGAGAAAATCTTCTCAATCTTCTTTTTAGATGATGGATGATATGTACTTTGTACTTTTTAGTAGGCTAAATGTTTGTATTCATTTTGCTTTGGTATATAATATTTATAGCATACCTTCAATGTTAAATCAGAACCGTTCAAGCTTTGAATATAATTTATGATAATGCATTTTAGTTGGGGTTTCCAACAGCTGATTAATATAAACCTGATTTCAGGTTGGCATTAAGTACTCTTTATTGTTATTTAAATACATACTAGTAATTAAATAAAAGATACCAATAGACCTGTTTTGAAAGTTTTTTTTTATTATTCATTAATGATATTCAAGGGCACCTGCACCCATATTTTAAACTATCAGAAGAATATTAATTTTGAAATGAGGAGGTATGATTATAGTAAAATTATGTTTTTCTTATAAGATTTTAAAATTCCCTAATTGCAGCAGTGTGTTACTTTTATAATCCTTGCCAGTTTGTACAAAACCTCAAAGATTTGAGTCCAAAATGCAACAGCAATAGCTACAGGGCAGGGCTATCTGTACCAAAAAGTTACTATCAATTCAAGGAAATCACAATGAAGCCTAAATCCAGTACAATCTTGATGCCCTCTTACTTCCTGCAGTTGTAAAGGATAACACTAAATTGAGTGTATAAACCTGCAGAGGATATGAGTAATTTATTCTTACTAAGTTGACCACAGTTGGAATGATTTGTTCACAAAGGAACCGGCAGTGAGTAGGCCGTCGTATTGGATCATAAGTAAGTATTCTGATAAACAGTAAAAAAAACTAACGATCCTCATAATACAACACCAAGAACTCCTGTTTTGATCGGCATCAAAAGTTGAATGATACTTTTAAACAAGTTTTAAGTGTATTATAGCGGCAGAGACCACTTTACCGAAGGGGTAAAACGCACGGCGAGTGCCCGATAGACTTGTTCGCGGCCTAGCAAAAGTAAGAACGATCAAAGTTGCGAGTAAGTAAAGCGTATACTAAGAAGAGTCGTCGTCTCGTGCAGTGTGTTGCATTCCTTAGTACGTCATGTGTGACAACCTAACTATTCGAGCGTGAACATCTAACACACATAACTTTATCACAACATATCAAAATCAACCACTGTAAATCATACCCATACTTTATTTACCGAAGTCATCAGCTGGTGAATTGCGTCAAAAAAACTTATTTGTAACACAAAACTAACATTTAAAATATTTAAATAAAATCCAGAAACTACCAGTAAATTAATAGATAAAAGTTAATTTACTAAAATTATAATATAAATGAACAAATTATCGATCTACGAGTAACGCAGACTTACTGCATTCTTACCTTCGGATAACTCCAAGTCTAATTCGGCTAATTTATCTCGTATGTCGTCCGGCAACTTTAATATATCAACACTTAAGTCAGCCATCATGGCAAAGCACTTTTTTCACACAAAACAAATAAAGTTAACTATTACAATTCAAGAAACCATCGTGACACATAGCCATCTTGAATTTTGAATAATTTCTGACTCCGACTCACAAACTAAACTAATGATACTGATTGTGAACACCAGAGACCGCTAGCGAAGAGCAAGCTGGCTTGTTCTCATTTGCAACTTTGACTTCTTTGTGAACTTTGGTAGAAAGCTTTACAAAAAGTTTTTTAAATACATTTTGGGGTTGAAATATTTATTGTGAGATAACAATGAATTAGGAGTACAAAAAATATTAAAATGTATTTTATTTATTTTAAAATTTTAATGTTGCCATTTCACAACTAGTGTCACTGATATTCACAGCATGTTCACAGACAGATTAGATAACGTTGCTGTCAACTTTTTAAGGTGGACGCCCGTAGACAGAATAGAGGTAGACATGCTCTTAAAATAATGATAATTGCGAAAAAGAGATGACATGTATGTCAAAATGTATATGTGTTAGCAGGACATAGCATAATTTTTCTATCTCTATTTGCGTATAGGTTTTTTGTTGTTTGCCATCACTAGTCATTGGTGCATTCACTCCATTTTACTCCATTCTTGAAGAAATGAACATGCATTGCATTTAGTTCGCACGCGTCCTGTTTTTATTTGCTACACTACTGTTATGTAAAGCACTCTTGATTATAAAGTTTTACTATGAGATCAAGCATGAAATATCAAAATAAATGCCTGTTGTTTCATAAAAAAACGCATGAAACTGATGTTTTAATTTGCTATTTCAAAAAAAGCAAAAAAAAAAGAAAAGTTATAAATACGTCACCCCCTGAAAGATTAATGACAATGAATTGAATGACTTTGTAGACGTAGTACAATCAATAGACCCAATTAGTACCAGATTACCCACACGATAGGGGTAAAGTTTAAGTATGGCAATATTAATTGCACGTTGCTGTAGTAATGTACTTATGTCGAACTATCGCTCTCTCATACTGCATACGCTGAGGCTCCGCTAGGAGTATTAGTGTTCTGTGCGCTGAGGACTTGTCTACCTCTATTCTCTGTCTACGTGGACGCCTATTTTTTTTTTGACGTAATAAGGTAGAGATCAACTATTTTAAAACTGCACGCCCCTCCACTGAAATTTTAGTACAAACATTTGAAATGTGTATGCACAAAGCAGTGGAGGGGCGTGCAGTTTTAAACTAGACGATCCCTACATGCTCTGTGGACGTAATGATATTATTATGAACATGCATCATGAAAAACTTATTTATTGAACAAGTCCAATTATTCTATGGTCATATGAGACGAACAAAGAAAAATGATAATGTGCTTATTAACTAAAAAACCTACTTGTAAACAATTAACACTGGATGGATGAAATGGCGACAAATCACGGGAAAAATCTGCGACTCCCGCGGAAGATTTATAAAACAATGGTTAGGACTTGCTGTCTTGTATGGATCATAATGATGGGTCACAAAAGGAATGAATGAAAAGCAGTTAGGAATAAGAATAATTTATTTACACAAGTTAGGTAACATACAGACATAGAAAATACAATGAAAATTATAGCAATACAAAGTAAAAATATCCGTAGGCCCCAAACTAGGCACAGCCTGTATATTTCGTGGCCCAATATTAACAGTAAAGACAGATTGAGTAGCCAAACGTTTATTGTGACACAGCACAGCCAGACTAGTAACAATAAATAATAATGGAAATAGTTATTACAAAATTATAATTATATGCGTGAATATGTGTGTGTGCATGTGTGTGGGTGAGTATGCGTACGTGTGTGGGAATTAGAAAAGGGGCAGGGAAGGTGTTAGTTATATCAAGGGGAACAAGATGTTTCTGTTTCGTCACAGGTCAGGTTCCGAAGCCATGCCTTTAAAGTAACCTGGGCTTCGTTATGTTTCCAGGGATCCTTAGTGTGGATTTGTTAACTGTATTAAAGACACGAAAAAGAAACGAAACGAGAAAGAGAGAAAACCGTGTAGCAAATACCGTTCTCACTCTTGGGATTGGCAGTCATTAGCAGGAGCTGATGATGATGAGCGGTTATTCCTTAGGGTTCCTACCCTAATTGCATGCAGCTGAGACGAGAAAGCTAAGAGGGATGTGTAGTGTTACGCGAGTGGATATAATAAGAAATGAGTATATATGAGGAAGTCTAACAGTGACACCGGTGACAAAAAAGTTGTGTGGAAATCAGTTGTCATGGTATAGGCATGTGATGCGAAAGAATGAAGAAAATGTTGTCAGGAAAGTTTTGAGTATGAATGTGGATGGCTATACGAGTAGGGGAAGACCAACGATACGATAGATGGACGGTGTGAAAGATGATATGGCTAGAAAAAATGGAATAAAAAGACTGCCGACCCCAAATAAATTGAGATAGAAGAAGAATGATGACCAGGGGGCAACCACCACATCTTAAAGCAGTATTATTTTAATGTTACTTCAGTGTGAGAAAGAGATGGAGCTATACAGGACGTCTAGCTCCATCTATGTCCCACACTGAAGTAAGATTACAATAATACTGCTTTAAGAAGTGGTGGTCTAGCTCCTGCTCCCCCAGGTACCTAACTGCGTTACACACTATCAGTCACAATCTGAATGATTTTGAAGCAGATTGCTAATCCATTGCTTCATATATTCGATAAAGGAGATGTTTCAAAATGTATGGAGCCCCGGCCAGGTATTGGTACACTCTACTAAAAAATGGGGAAACACAATTAAAACAGTTTACAATCATCCAATTACTTTTAATTGGCTTTGTTTGGTAGTAAAGTACAAGAATGTATGGACGGCAGCACATCAAGCTACTACAATCCGTCAAATTTCTTTAACAGATTTTTAACTTTATCGCTAAAACATTAGGTTCAAGGTTGATTGGGAAAATTTGACAGGTTCGGGTAGCTTGACCTGCTGGCGAATGTAAAATTGAAATTGCAACACACAACAAAAACCCATCATGGCGGTAAGTTGTCATGTTGATTAATTATTGACGTTTGACATGTTTACTTGTGTCATATTACATTGTCAAAGAGAATCATAAAATTGTCGTACTTTAAGTCTTTTGCGATATTATTTTAGGTCTAATTGTAAAGTCGAAAACCTATTAAAGAAATCTGACAGATTGTAGTAGCTTGATGTACTGGCGTCTGTACATAAAGTATAGTCCAGTTAAGCAGACGACAACCTCATAGGTTGACCTGCGATATGCCAAGATTTTTACTTACAAACATTCAATAGTCGAAATATTAACTCAGACAAAAACAATGTAGCGATCTTTTGATTCAACTATCAAAAACAAAATCACAAAATCCAAAAAACGAAAGCCAGGTTGTTAAAAATAACTCGAGAGAACAGAACATCAGAACACGATCGACAACGAAAGCGACTGAAGTGACAGTAGACAGTTCACGATCTATGATCAATGGTCGATCAATGGTTTACTGTCATTGGTTTTAACCACAGAGTACCTAAATTGGCGAGACGCCATATTGAAAGTCGATAAAATAATTGATAAATATCAAATTATTACAAGAGAAATATGCATTTATGCAATTTATCAGTACTTTTCCCGAATTCCACGGATTTTTCTCGATTTTTCGAGGTATTATACATAATCTGGGCCCATTTTGAAACATCTCCTCAATAACATAAATAACGCAATGAATGTTGTTGAACTGTCAAATGAAACCGATTCCTACTGTACGTGAGTTAGGCAATTGCCCCGCGGATGCAACAATAAATATCCCTAAGACTGGGAATACACGTCAAGTTTTGTTTCCGATTGTCTGATCAGACTATCGGATCGTATTTACTCGATATACGTCGGATTTTTACGTCAGGCTTTTTGTGAACTCAGTCATTCCCGAGCTATCATCCCGAGTGGTTGCGTACGGAGCAACAAGAAAAGATGGACGAATTACTGTTACTTATTACCTGACTGCGGCGAAGCCAAGAAATGAGAGAGGAAGAGGAGGGTTATGTGTTTGACCTGTATGTACTCGTACATATGTCTGTCCATAAGGACAAAAAATCAGTTCAGCCATTTAGTAGTTACGAGAGAATATAAATTCTCTCGTAACTACTAAATGGCTGAACTGATTTTGATGAATATTATATCATTAGATTCGTCCTTACTGCACAAGTGTCACTGGATATATAAAATGCATATTCTTAAATTAAACAATAAACACATATGCATGAGATTGTTTGGAGAAAAATAGGTCATCTTGTTTCCATCTTTTTTAAAGTTCACTATATACGCAGTCGGTTTATAGATTTTTTTAAATTTCCTTTTTGTTTATACCAGCACTGCCCGCGACTTCGTCCGCGTGGATTTCATATTTTCTCCTATAAAATTTAACACCCCCTCCACTCCTTTTAACCGGTAGTTTTGGAAAATGATGCCTTCTTCCTATGTGGGTAGGCAGAAACTACAGAACGACACCTTAACTTATTATTAATTTATTGATGAAAGGAAAAATAAAAATTTCGTATTAACTGCTCCTTCCTTTTCACCCCGAAAGGGGTTGATTTTTGAAAAATCTTCAATCATGTCACATGTGTTTCGTCATTTATGTAAGTCACGCACTGCTGGGGTGAGGCCATCGAGAAACACGGCGAAGTACTTGCTGTATTGATTGATATCTCGAAGGCCTTTGACAGGGTTTGGCACGCTGGTCTACTCAGCAAGCTTCCTGCTTATGGCATCCCAGCTGATTTTTATAGCTGGATGTCAGACTTCCTTAGTGAATGGTAGATCAGAGTAGTCGTTGACGGCTGCTCTTCAGACCTTATGGCTATTGATGCCGGAGCTCCTCAGGGGCCTGTTCTCTCTGCAACTCTTTTCCTGCTGAACATCAATGACCTACTTCAGCCTGGTTTTGTTGGGTGACAATACAGAAAGATGACAGTACGGTTTCAGAGAGATACTTGTCCAGCGCAAAAACCAGCGGGGCTGAAGTTCGTTCCTTGAGAGAGGCCATGGTAGAGCGGGCAGATTTGAACTTAAGCCTTGTCCCCCAGTGGGGTGATGATAATCTGGTCTCTTTTAACGCCACCAAAACACAGGCGTGTCTTTTTACCGCTAAAAGGAGTCGTTTCGATCAAACTCCTACTTTTCGGGGTACATCTGTTTCTGTAACTGATGAGCTCGTGCTCCTAGACATGGAGTTGACATCATGTCTCTACTTTGGTGCCACCATCGAGTACAAATCTCAAACTGCAGCTAAGAAACTGGGCATCCTAAATAAGGTGAAGCGATACTTTACGCCTGGAGAGCTTTTAACTCTTAACAAAGTGCAAGTCCGATCCTGCGTGGAGTATTGCAGCCACCTTTGGGATGGCTCAGCTAAATACCAACTTGCCGCGCTTGACTCGGTGGAACACAAAGCTAAGAGGCTCATTGGCAACGTAAAACTGGTGGATACCAAGCTTCACAGCTTGGCTCATCGCCGCAAGGTTGCCTGCTTGTCGGTCTTCTACAGATTATACTTCGGTGAGTGTGCTCAAGAACTCCACAACCTCAATTCCGATTCGAAACCCGATTCGAAAGCAGAAAGTCCATTGATAATCTAATTATATTACTAAATTACTACTAGATTATGAATGGATTAGCTACTTTCGAAACGGAATTCCGAATAGAACTGCTGGATATTTCCGTGTCTCTTCCTATCTGAAACAAAGAAATAGAACCTGATTTAAATTCGATAAGTTTGGCGAGAATATGCTCCAAGTAAGTTTTCAATTACGATTTTGAGTTTAAATATATTTAAAACTTTTGTGTTATGGCAACTTATTGTCATTGTTGTGCTAGGTGGCGCTAGGCGTTTTCTTCTTCCGTCATTCTCATTCGCTGCCTAGTTTTTCTTTTTGCATTCGGTATGTAGGTACTTTGGTAGGCTGTTTAAATTTATTCTCGTAATGGCTGCCACGCTAAATGTCTAGCTTATTGGTTATGTCATGTACATAGAATTGAAGTCCGGATGTGCAATTCGTATAATTCAACAAGTGTGTGGAACAATGGTCGCGTGAATGCTTCTTAGTATCAATCTCCCTGGAACGTTTCCTCTTTCATGTTTCCTTTTTTGGCAATTAAGTTAAGGACTCGGCGTTTGTGTACTGTATGCAGTAAAAACACAATCTATGCCCCGTGAAAAGTGTTCGCATGGACCATATTGAGTGTAAAGTGGTTAGTCGAGAGTTAAAATGACGGATAATAGGTCTTCGTCAGCGTTGTTCAAGAGAGCGGAGCAGTTGAAGAGATGGGAAGAATCGGATACGAACAAACAGTCCCCGACGCCGCGTCGGGCTACAAGGATTCAGTTTTCTTCAGGAATAGTATTTTTGGCGGCATGCACAGCTGGCGATAAAGACGAAGTACAGAGACTATTGAAGAGAGGCGCTGATATTAACACCGCCAACGTCGATGGCCTCACTGCTCTTCATCAGGTAAGAAAGCTTTCGTACAATACTAAGCCATCCATGTAAAGGGTCATCATATACTTACTCCTTGCCCTTACTTTTTCCACAATTTTCATCCATATTTTATACCACATTGCATAAAAATTTCTGTGGTTGGACATCAAATGGTCCACTTTTAGATTCATCTTTCAAACTATGTCTCCTATTTCTTCACCTCCTCCTCTTCTATTCCTTTTACCTTATTAAAGTACTCTTTTCTATTTTAGCAGAAACTCGCTCCTAACTAATTAAAAGTGAGTAGGTACTTACTTGTAAAAATTTTAACATAATATTATACCTCCATGTCTGTGAATAATAACTTAAAACAACTAGTATTGAATGTAAAACTTGTGTACATTGTTTTACATCTCAATAAAATAGCTGTTCTGGACTGTCAAGCTTCTGTAATTCTGTTTAATGTAACAGGTTTTGTTGGTCAGTCTACTATATCCCATTAATTTAACATTGGAGAATTTTATAAATCACAAGTATGGTCAATCTTATTACATACTATAGAAACATAATGTCAAACAAAATCATGTCAATCAATAAGATCAGCAGTTAAGTTCTGCATGATTTTTTATATTCAAATTTTTGATGTTCATCTTCTTATCATTGTTATTGTAGGTATAAGGAATCACTATAATAAGATATAATGACAACATTATTAATATTTGAATAATATCAATCAACTCAGTTGGTGGCACAAATTGTGAGCACAAATTCCACATGAACTGTTGTTGCCGTTGTCAGCGGGCTCTTGTATTCTGTTTTCTCCCTGTACATAAATAAGCTTGATCTTATAATAACCTCATTGCCCCTGCTCATGTACACATTCCCGTAATAGGAAATAAGATTCATATGGTTTAAAAGTGTAGTTTGTGCTCACAACTCGTGCCGGCAACTGTACTTAATATACAATTTTAGAAAATATATAATTTTTTTAGTTACTTATAATCTAAAAAAAAATACTTTGATTACATCTATTGTATATAAGATGTATGTTTACGTCTTCAGTAATCAACATTATAATATAAACAAATGGTTACAATAACATTTATAATCTTTCATTCTTTTGGACAGTCACACATACCACTGTTTTATCTCCAATTTCAGTAAGTAATGTGAAAATAAAAGTTCAATTTTTAACAATAGTTTTTTGCCTGCATAAACTATATCCAACACTCAAATAGCTCACCAATGGCGTGTCAATAAATTATTTGCTAAATGTATGAACATCAACTACGGGATGTTTATTTTGATTCATGTAGTTTTGATACAAAACTGATTTTGCCTAACGGCCAAACCCAATAACCTTTTTTTGCAGTAAAAGACAGATTGCTATTGATGGTTGACAGTATAGTTCTATCTGTCCTTATGTCAGGCCGGTAAGATTCCATAATCTCCTTTAAATTATTGGGACGTTAAAACCATAGATAGATAGGTTTTTCCATCTCCAGTATGCCAAAACTGGTGATAGATAGGTTATTGGGTTCGGCCGTAAGCAAATTCCGCACTTACTTAAATACATGTAATCATACATGTTATCTCTTCATTTGAGTCCATATTTTAAACCTCATCTTAGACTACAAGACTGCATAGTTTGGTTTTAATACATAGTTTCCGTTATTCGTGACTTCAAAATAGAATCTGAGGGGCAATTCCCATAATTTTAATAAGGTTCACAGTCTGACCTGTCTCAATATGTCAAAAATACCTATTGCACATTTGATTGTCACTAAGATGAGATTGTGACTAGATTTTGAATGTTTTTAGTTACGAGAATTGGGCATCGGTACATAGTCTTAGTCATGGTATAAATTTAGATAATTTTTTAATATCAGCCAACATGCAAGCTCAGATGCCCTAAATTCTACAAAATATGTACTCTCTTTGTAATGTCTTTTAATTGGGAAAACATATAATGTTGAGTATGTTCTAGCTAGATTAAGATTCAGCTTAATGCTTGTTTTTATTTACTTGGTAAAAATCTTAAATTCATTCCTTCATTCATTCACTGACTGACAGACAGCGCACAACCTAAACCGCTGGGGTTAGAAACATGAAATATTGCACAAGAGTTTCTTTTATAACGAAAGTGAGCACTGAGGAATGATTTTTTAAATAGGGGATGAAATTTTGTATTGAAGTTCATCTTTTTGGCAATGGGATTCCCATTGGGCACATGGCTTGTTATTTAAAAGGCTGTTAACAGCTAAAGCGCTGTCACCGTCGGACTGCATAGAAAAGAAAGAGAAGTGCGATTACACAATGCTAGTAATTTATTGCAAAATATGAAGCAATCGGCTATTAACAAAAAATCTATTGATTCAACTAAAAAAATAAAACACTATTATGTTAATATGTTGCTTGTAGAATAATTTGTGAAAAAATCAGAATGATTGCGTGTATTGTGTATGTTTTTTTTATTGTTAAAAGACATTTTAAGAGGTGTCTTTGTGATTTTTTTCTATTGTATCAAACAAGTTGTATTATGTTTTGAACACACTATTTTACTAGCATATTTATATCCTAAAGAATATCATATATTTTTCTGATTTTGTTTACTGCAGTGGATCATATACTTATAGGCATTATAAAATGGAGGTAGTCATTACTATCTAATGATATTCTCAATAAGCTGGCTCACCTATGTGTGAATAATTGAAAAACAAAACATCCAATGGACATCAGAAGTTAAATAATATTCAATATTTGATCTCTTATATTTCTTTGTGGCACATCACATTATTTAATGTATGGAAAAAGCATACTTCAGTAAACATGAGTTTTAAAGTATATTTAAATTAAATATAATTGACCTTCTGGACTATTCAAGCAATACTGATACATATGTGATGTATGTATGTGAGTCAACACATACAGTACATACACAGTAGTTGCTATTATTGAAATGTGGTTTCTCCACTAAATTAACAGATATGTGACATCAATCTAGCCACAGCCGAGTGCTGACTCATCGTATGTATGGTATAATTTGTAGGATATCAGTCAAACCATGGAAACGTCAACTTCATCCATTGCTTTCCATCAGGCGAAATCAAGGTGAAGAGCAGGCCAATTTCTCAATAGTAAAATGGTTTTGTGGGGCATTGTTTAGTAAGACTGCTGTAATTTTTTACAATTATGGAAACATAACATAAGAAGTTGGATGAAAGGCTTGATATAGAAAATGAAATCACATATTTATCAATTTTACCTTTCAAGTAGCCCACACTTTCCTTTAACAATGCTAGTGGAACACTTTGATATTAAAAATAATGTTTTTTTTTTCGGTATTACATGGCACTGAAACATAACTGGCGAAAAGTGGGTGTACCTACTATAAGTACACCTCTGCCTAACCCTTCACGGCTTCCAGCCATGATCTTTGGTTTTGATATTTTTTGGTTTGTGGCTAAGTAATAACAGCCGCACGGGTCGATCGATCAGGATAAGCTACGCCGCGGTTGGTCTGTGGATGGGTGACCATCTTTACATATCAAGATCCCTCTGTGCCTCGGAAAGCACGTTAAGCCCTGGCTGTCATTCGTGGATCTTTGAAAGTCTTTACGGGTCGTCAGAAGCCCGAAAGTCTGATAACCAGTCTTACCAAGGGGTATCATATTACCTAGTAACTAAGGTTGTGGAGGTCAGATAAGCAGTCGCTCCATGTAAAATACTGGTATTCAGCTGCATCCGGTTTGACTGGAAGCCGACCCCAATATAGTTGGGACAAGGCTAGGCAGGTGATGATGATATTTTTTTGAAAAAATAAAATTCTCTTGTAAGTATTACTAAAATTAAACTCCCAATTTTATGATTTCAGACTTGCAAAGGACAAAATGTTTTTTTTTTATCATTGACTTTGTACTTTTGAGAATTTTAGGTTATGCAATAACTTTATCTGATAATAAATTCAAGATGGATGGATGCATTTAACTTATAATATCTATACTAATATTATAGAGCTGAAGAGTTTGTTTGGTTGAACGCGCTAATCTCAGGAACTTCTGGTTCAAATTGAAAAATTCTTTTAGAGTTGGATAGCTCATTTATCGAGGAAGGTTATAGGCTATCACGCTACGACCAATAGGAGCGGAGCATCAATGAAAATTGTTGCAAAAACGGGGAAAATTTATTTCTTTTGAGAGCTTCCGTTGCGTGCGCTGCCGCTGCGTAAACGGTTAAAGTTACGCAAAAATCATGTATGACGGGATTGTCTTAAAAAGTTCTAAAAAAAAGTCCGCGATATCATTATGTGTATCTCTTAAGGTTCACTATAACTTTTTTAATGGCTATCAAATTTGTTGTTTCGCACATAGATAGATCCTTTTTGTCTGTTCTATGTGATGAAAATTTCTATAAAAGGCTGAGGAAGACTGCTGTACCCTCTATTTTTTCATTAACGAAAGTCGAACCAGTCAACCCGCTAGCTGAAGACAGATTCGTAGACATTTTTGTCCCGTTTTTGTATATTTTGTAATTGACACAAGAGTGAACACATAAACAACAATGGCGGTTTGAAGACGGAAAAAAGTGCTGCCACCTAGGACGAGCTTTCAGTTTTTAACCCCATTGACTAATAATGGGGGTTTAAATATGAAATTGCCGTTTTAACTTACTGGCCACTTTGAATTAAAATTAGACCTGCATGATGTGAGATTCCAGAGTGAAACTTTTTTCACACGATAACTTATAACATTCTAAATTTGATAAATGTACAACATTCGATTGTTTTACTTTCAATTGTTTTTTCATTCAGCTATGAAAGTAAAGTTAGATACATTGAAAATAAGAGTAATTTTTGAATACGAGTTCCGACGTGGAACTAACGCAGCAGAAACAGCTCGCAATATCAATGCTGTGTTTGGAGAGGATACCGCGAATGAACGCACGTGCGTTTTTGGTTTAATCGTATTCGTAGTGGAAACTTCGACTTAAAGAATGATCCCCGAGGAAGACCAGTCACTAAGGTAAATAACGATGAATTGAATGCGATGGTGGAAGCCGATCCGTATCAAACTACCAAGGAATTAGTGGCATGATTTGATGTTAGCATACCCATTTGCATCAAATCGGTAAGATAAAAAAGCTTGAGAAATGGGTGCCCAGTGATTAAGACTGATCTGCAGAGAGAAGCGCACGTTGAAGCTTGCCGTACCTTGTTGAACCGATAAAGAAATGATGGGATTTTGGGGCGAATTGTGACGTGTGATGAAAAGTGGATTGTTTACGATAGTTGCAAGCGAACAGCGCGATGGCTGACTCCAGGTCAAAATAATGCAAACCGCAACAATGCCCTAAAGCGAAGCTTACCCATAGAAAAGTGATGGTAACTGTTTGGTAGTCTCTTCATGGTGTAATTCACTACAACTTCCTCAGATCTGGTTAAACAATAACGGCAGATGTCTACTGTACAGGATTTCGAACAATGATGGCGAAACTCAAAGCGAGACAGACCCAACTCGTCAACCGATCTTCACCACTATTGCTCTATGATAACGCAAGACCTCACACTTACCTATATTTTACCTTATAAAAAAAATTGTTTGAATTTTTCAGTACAAAACGGCAATTTCATATTTAAACCCCTAATATGCTTAGGGAATCCGATTTTAGTCTTGTTTAAAAAAAATACGATTAGCTCCTCAATTTCTTTTTGATTTCTTTGTGCCTTTGTGAATAATGCATAATTTCATAAAATAGAAAAAGCGGCCAAGTGCGAATCGGACATTTAAAAACACGTTTCTTCACCCCTTTTAATTTTTTACTTTATTTTTATTATTATTTGTTGGTGGAGAGCGGCCATAGTAGTACACACTCAGTGAAAAATATAAATTTTCTACCTATTACGGTTCAAAAGATACAGCCTTGTGACAGACGGATGGACAGCGGAGCTTTAGTACATACATACATAAACTCACGCCTTCTTCCCATGGGGGTAGGCAGAAACTACAGAACGCCACCTGCTACGATCCTTACATACTCCTTTTGCCTCGTTTACATTCATACATCTGGTCATACACGCACGCTGGTTGCGAGTACTACACACCTGACCTTTCTGAAGAACATCACCAATAAGATCACTATATGTCTTCCTAGGGCGTCCCCTTCCGGCGTTTCCACTCACATCTGCCGTGTAAATAGGTACCTTTTGTTAGTCGACTTTCATTCATCCTCTCAACATGACCAAACCATCTAAGCATACTCTTTTCAATGTTTGTCACTACATCTTCTTTTAAACCGCACCATTGAATTATCACAGCATTCCTCAGTCTATCATTCATAGTCACACCACACATGCTTCGCAAGGAACGCATTTCCACAGCATTTATTCTACTTTCATGCTTCTTTTGCCACACCCAACATTCACTTCCATACATAAGCGTAGGCACCAGCACACCATTGTGAACAGTCAGTCGGACCTTTTTGGACATTAAAGTAGTGCAATTTATTATGTTTCAATAAAATATGAATATATTGGTAGATACTTATTTCAGTGGGATTTTAAACATTTAATTCATAATAATAGTGTGTTTTCGAGCGTCTACCTGTAGTTATCTCAACGCATTATATACGGTACCGACAGACCAACTTGTCAGAATCTGATATAAATTGATATTATTGATATTGATGCTATTGCGGAATGTCGGAACTTCGAGACTATTTGTGGGTACTGTAATGATCTGCCGAGATACCACGGCAGACCACTACGTATATGTGTGTGCTGACTTGTTAAATTAAACCAGTGTTGTTTGTCTTATCAGCCAATCAAACAATTCGCGAAGGTTTCATGCTGAAGAAAGGCCCGATTAAAGCCTCTACAGTACTATAGGTACTTACGCTGCCTGAGTAACCAGTCCGGGAATACAGACGTGATGTTAAGCCATTGTACTCGCGTGATTTTTTCATAAAACAGCCTAAAATCCTTGGAAATAATGTACCAGCTAAAGCAAAACTCGGTCTAGTAAAGCACTGGTAGCTGATTTAGTCGCAGGAGCTGGCTATTCATACAACTACTGGTCCGCGCTGATTAATATCAAAATTATAATAACAAGGATTCTCCAATTTAACGCGTTAAAGCGATCTGCAGTAATTTCTATAGAACTCTTTAAATGTTTTATGAAATTAAAATCGCAAGGTTACACAGTTCGGGGTTGTGGGATGTTCGAAAGAGTTACCGTGGCCCCGGCACAGGCAACAGAAGGAACACGGGTGGGTTTTAGTCAGTAAAAGTCTGACACGCCCTCCCGCTCCGCCCAGAGCGGGAGAAGTCATTTGATGATTTCCCATTAAAAAAAAAAAAGATCTGTTTAAAATTTTGTAGTTCCCCCCAACTAAAGTTTAATCGATATAGTTTTAATAGACTTCCGCAAATCGGTGTTTCGAAAAGAACGCGGCATACCGAGTCACGTGTGTCGGTTTAGCACTCGGAATAACTTTCGATTGTTTCGACCGAGCACAACGTCACCAGTACAGAATTAGAATCTGACTGTCTACAGCACTATCTCATACGTCACAGAGTACATTGCTGGCTTAAATCGAAGCGACACGTCCGCTGACATTTACCATAGCGGCGTTGTACCCTGCCGAGTTGAGATTCCCAATGTCGCGATGGATTTAGTTGTGATGAATTCAAGAAGACTGCTAATGTAATTAGAAGTCGTAGAGCTAAATGGGTGGATTTAAAAAAGTGTACCTTAGTTAAAATTAAGGTCTTAATTTTCGTGTACCTATTCCCGTTCGTCCCACTGATTTTGTTAGTGGGACGAACGGGAATAAATTTAACATTATTTATTAAATAAGTACGAAACCTACGTTTGGAATAGTCTCGAATGTCTCGTTTTTCCCGGGAATTTCGGGACCATATCGAGCCTCGATTTTTTTCCTGGGACTCAGAAATGCAGCGAGACTGAAAGCTCTTGTAACATACGTAGACGAACGTTCCCGGTCGACCACTTTTCAACCGTATTACTAAGGTAGTAAGAGCGAAAAGTGGGCGACCGGGAACGTTCGCGGGTGTACCTCTGGCCCTTTGACCGGAATTAAAAGCGCTATTAAAACAATCTAAGGTCGTAAGGTAGACGCGCCCACTCACAAGATTTGTCTAATAACCCAGTCAGTGACCGCCGGAAGGTATTAACAAGTTTTAATAAAGACAATTAATGTTCTACGAGTCTTGGAGGGGCTTGTTGTTCAATGTATGATATTGTCATTTACATTTTTGACTGACATAGTATCCTTCTGAATAGTTGAGTACTTGACTAGTGGTGACACAAACTGAAAAAAATCCTATCGATATTTCTTAGAATGACATGACTAAAAAACTATCGCGAAATAAATATCAGATGCTCCCTACATTTTGACTAGTTAAGCGAACTTAAATGTAGGGCACAACTGATTTTTTTCGCGAGTTCAGGTTTGGTCCCATAATAATAGTTGTTCACACTAGTACAATGACCCCTTAAGAGGTTTTTCGTTATTTCAATAACACTTTGTATACCGACATTATAGTCAACTGAAAGTGGCACAATCATTTTTCAATCAGTTGGAACAGGAAACATTGATTTGAAAGCCATCAATACCTTGTATTTTTAGCAGAAATCTAGTGCCACGAGGTTACTCTACTAGCATTTACTTACGTCATTTTCCAACTTCGACTATCTTCTGAGGTTCGTGTAATGTTATACCTAGGTACCAACTTTACAGATAACTGTTCACTGTAGGTAATATTATATTGATATAAAAGACCTTAGTATCTATTTGTTACCCGACTGCGACGTAGCCAAAAAAGGAGGATAATGTGTTTGACCTGTATGTATGTCCGTCCCTATGTTCCCTCGTAACTAATAAACGCTGAACCGATTTTGATAAATGATATGTCGTTAGATTCGTCTTTAAATTTAACAATAAAGACCTATTGCTTGCGATTGCATGAAATTGTTTGGAGACAAAATAGATCATCTTGATTCCAGGATCTTTTTTTAAGTTCACTTTTTACGTAGTCGGGTTTTTAGATTTTTAAATTTACTTTTTTTCATTAAATTAAACTCCTAAGAGCCAGGGCCCAGGTCTATAAGTTTAAGCATCGCATACTAATATAATCCGCATAAGTATTAAGTATATGACTATGAATGCACCGCAATCAAGGATTCGAAAATTGATACGGGCGGATGAATCGCAATAACCATTTGCTGATACTTTGTCGTCAATTGTGTTAAGTGCTTTGATTCTGAAGAGATTCAACACACAGATCGCACATTTACGTCACTGCAATGCATCCAGAAGTGTCACTGTCAACGGTAGTCGTGAGGTGTCGATTGCTACGCCACAGACACCTCATTTGTCGATATAGCTCCAACATAGACGCAATCTGGCAACATTCCGTACATTCCACGGATTCCTTACGTAAATAGACTTGAGATCATAACCCTACTGTTGGGTGTAGGTAACTGTGGGCATAGTTCGTCGTAGGTATTCTGAAATTGCAACGACGCGTGGTCTCTGCTGCGAATAGACAACATATTACCTCTTACTAACGCCATACTGCGTTATTGCATGTGTATGTGTATAGTATATTTTAATATAACGTGATTTTTTTATCCTAGAAAGTGGTTTAAAGATCCTATAATAAACGTTAATAAAGTTCCACCGTCACAACTTACAATACAACAGCATCATCAACATCGATCAGTCTGCTAACGAGCGCTAGCAAATCGCAGTCGTTTCATTGTAAATGCGCAGCAATCTCAAAGTTCACGTAATAGACCAACGGATGGTTTGCGACAACCTACTTGGGACACGGTACAAATGTCGCACGCAGATTTATGTATCCTCATATTTACCGTTCCGATCTACATTGAAATATTTTGATACTAGATTATGATGATTAATAAAAAGTAAACTATATTAATTCGCTACGCTGCCCTCGTAAAAAGTCCTCAGATTTCCGGGATGAAAATTACGTCTAATAAGCAAGGACGCATTCTGCCCATGTTCTAGCTGAATCAGTTCATCATTTATTGTGTAACAAGGAAACATTCCACTCTTGCATATTATCATTGCATCAAACTAGGTATAAAGTAGTAAGTTAATTAGCAGGCTATGGCTATGACTCTTTTATTGACGATACCATTTCACATTTCTTCCGTATTTTCATCAAGCAAAGTCACCCAAAATATCCGCTATTTGAAATAACTGATTTTGGATTTCCGTAATTCTAGCACTTCAAAAATGTAATGAGTGCGGTTCAAGTTGAAAGTTTTTATCCACATGGCAATAATAAATGGGGATAAAACAACACATTTAATTGCATTTAATCTTATCTGTTGTGAAAGCTAGCCGGCTAGGCACAGGCCGGGAACTTTTTATAACTTTGGCGCTGTTCTTCATCCACATTATTATTTCTTGATTACAATTAGTACGAGGGAGATGCTTATGGATTGAAAGTTTCCTACTATTCCGTATCTGTGGTGATTGTAGAAGAATCGGTCTGAATATAGAACACGTGCGCATATGTGCTGACGCTCGCTGAAAACGTGAAGCGCTAGTACTAGCTTTAGTCTGTCATTCAGACGTGTACTTGGATTGTAATGTATGAATGTGTATATCTCTATCTGTCTAGCAGGCAGAGCTGCACGCGGATGGCAGTCGCATAAGCGTGGGCAAGCCATCAAGCTGCGAAACACAGTTTCGCTAAGTACATAATGTAGGGTAAATTATTATACTTGCTTAGAATGACATGACCGTGACAAATGTCGTATAGTAATGACAGTTACGCAAGGAAGCAATCAATCATAAGTAATTTTTGCACTACTGTAATCTATTACTCTAATGAGGTATCCAATTCGTTTCTAATTAACATTCGTCTGTTAGTATTTTTTTTTTGTATGTTCATCGATATTTTCGTCAATAGGCTGGTACGAATAATACCTTATGAATTTTATTATGTAAAATGGTTGTGAGCTAAAAGTATCAAAATTCAACATAGTTTTGTAAATGATTTTAGATTAATTAATTGAGAGTTTATGTTAAAATATAGCCATTGGTCACGTGACATTGGCCGCGAATCTGAGCGCGACACGGCACGATCTTCAGTCTTGACAAAATAACATTGTTTCAGGGTTCTCAACATGGGATATTTTCCCCTAGGGGTTTTTTTAGAAAAAGTTTTAGTGTGTTTTTATGTTAATTCGCATGTTTATTATAGGAATAATCAGAAAAATATGATTTTCAGAAATATCAAAACGAATGAAAAATTGGTAAATATTGTTAATGTTAATATTTTTTTGAAATATTCATGTTTTAACGAAAATAGACCACAAAGAATATTTTTAATCGGTTTCCTAAAAATTGTCAACTATCCTATTTGTGGGCCGAATTTGAAAATTCTTTTTTCATTTGGAGAGGAAGCTTTCGCGGTGATCCCATATAAATTGTATTAACTTTGCTTGGGTAGTGTTTGAGTTAGCTTCGATAATACGTGTTTAATCCACTTTGTCCATCTTGATGATGTTATCATACTTCCTGTCACTGTTGTTTAGATAGCAAGTAGTGGTATACGAATTAGTATGGGGTAGGTATCATAACTAAAAAGGGTAAAATAAAAGACTTTTTTACAAAAAAAAAAAAAAAAAATACAACCGACTTCCATAAAAAATATCACTACGAAGTAAAAAATAGATTTAATTTCGGAAGTCAGTGGCAAAAACTAAAAGACAGATCCAAAGAACACTGACTTCCGAAACTAAAGTTATTTTTCGCTTTGTAGTGTTTTTTTTTGAAGTCAGTTGTTTTTTTTTGTGGGTATGTTCTGCCTAGTGGACGTCACTTAAATTTCTCATTTCCTGAAAATAAACAGCATGAGAACATTCATACTGTCCTCTTTCCTTTGACAGAAGGTGACACGGCAAGGTTCAATTTGTGGAATGGTATATATACTGCTTGATCTCTTGGACTCATAACGAACGAGATGACATAATTATAATATTATAATTATGTCATCTCGTTCGTTATGAGTCCAAGAGATCTCGCAGTGAATTAGCCATTTTTCTGAGGTAGCAACATTATTTTAGAACCAGCTCCAAGGAAGTTGCGATTAATAGTTCGCAAAAATACGGTTTCCAAAGAAAATATTGACAGTGAATGTTGGATGTATTCGTAAACACCAACTGTTGGTTATCCGAATCAATAACACTCGTTGTTTTACTTGAATTGCTGCCGGCTAGTTGAACTATAATCAG
Source organism: Fissipunctia ypsillon (assembly GCA_947568875.1). NCBI lineage: Eukaryota > Metazoa > Arthropoda > Insecta > Lepidoptera > Noctuidae > Fissipunctia > Fissipunctia ypsillon. The sequence continues at coordinate 31,760,721 of OX387643.1, forward strand.
TTTTATATATCACTTACATTTCTAGCATGTAGAAAAAAGAAATAGTCATCATATACATTTATTTTTAGCACATACTAAAAGGCACACAATACATTCCCGGACTCCTAAATCGAGCCACCGTGCATTTTTATGTTTATAGGCCTAAAACGTCAAAATAATGATACGACGATAGAACGAAGACGAAGATAAAAGGTATCTATAGTTGGCGCACCTATTTTAAATAAATAAATAATTCCATTGTGACGTTCAAGTTATGGACACTGCACCTGATCTAGCTGCAAGCTGTGACACTTCTTCAGTCTGGCCATAGTCAGCGAAATGTAAGTGCACAACTTTGTATAAGTCATTTTGCCGTTCAAACAATTTACCATCGATACCTGGAGACTGGCAGGTTCGTGCGCCATCCGGAGGATCACAAAACCGGCACATAAGCACGACGAGATCGGTGTATCTTTACCACCAGCTTGCGTAATCATCACCTGACCTCAGTACAGGTCCAAGAACATCTTCGAGACTCATGGACTGGCTGTTGGTGCTCGAACTGGTAGAAGGAAACTTGGAAGAACGTGGTATGAAACATCATAAGCCAGCCCATGGTCCTAAACTGACACGAGCTCACAGAATGGCGCGCCTACAGTTTGCACGCGAACATTTGCATTGGACTCAACGTCAATGGGGCCAGGTTCTCTTTACGGATGTAACCAATATTATGCTATATGGCAATTATGGACGTAGGAAAGTCTACCGAAGACATGACGTTTTCAGAAATGTTGCTTTGAAGAGAAGGTGAGTTATGGCGGTGGGTCATGGACAGTCTGGGGCGGAATTTCCACCGAAGGAAAAACTGGCCTGGAGTGTGTGACGAGACCACGGTTGCAACCACTAAATAGCGACCGATACATTCGTCTATGCCTAGAGGCTCGTGTGTGATGCCATATGCTGAGTTTGTGGGCCAGGATTTAATTTTTACGCATGATTGACAACGCAAGGGCGCACAGTGCAAAAAGTTCGAGAATACGTGCATGTCCAGTATTATCACAGTAATAGAATGGCCAGCAAGAAGCCCTGATATTAATCCAATAGAGCACAAGTTATGGGATGAGCTGAAGAGGCGTGTTCGAACGAATCAACCAGCTCCAGAAGCTTTGCAAGAGCTGAAAACTGTCATCTTGGAAGCATGGGAGAACATTCCACAGCACGTCATAGTGGCATTAATAAATTCCATGCCGAACTGCATGACGGCCGTCATAAATGCTCTTGGAGGTAACACAAGTTACTAATAAATGTTTTCTTAAAAAAATCAACGGTAATTTTGGCCCCGCGAAACGCGAAAAGACGATTTATTGCAATTAAACTGTTTTTTTAGTATTTTGATTTTAAATTTGGAACTATGACAAACAAAAATTATAGTAAGTAACTGGTTTGAAAATCGCATATCTTTTTTCTTTGTGCTACCATTATTTAAAAACAGAGACCTTTAAACAAAAATATCGGTGGCTCGATCCAGGTGTCCGGAAGTGTATTTTGTAAAATGTTGAACCTATAAACAATGTTTCGAAAAAATATGTTTTTGAAACTATCTTTCCCCACGCGGAAATAAATGATGGTTACATGGGTGGCACAGAGATAGATAAAGAGTAAGATAGTGGTGACGGCGATCTGTATCTGCCACCAAGATACCGTGACCATATCCAGGGCATAGGCCAATAGCATGATCACGCCGAAGTAACATCAGCCTGAACTATTCAAAATGGAATGGAAAATTTATTCGCCAGAGAGCAGCCACACACAACAGTCAAACCTAAGCTTTATCCAGAAGCCGTCCCGATTTTCACAAACAACGAATTTAGGTTGATGATGGCATCAAAATGAGATAAAGCAATAAAAAAAGCATCATTAGTGTTTAAAACAAGTCGTAAAACCACCCAAAATGTTACTACAACTTTAACGGCATTTTAAAAACTTTCATCGTGTATACGCGTGTACTGCTGCTATGTAAATATTACAGCCATTGTTCCATTTCAAGAAAGATATGCTTTGATACTTCCACTAACTTCATGTTGAGGTTGAATAATGAATGTAAATATCACGTTCACGTTACCGCGTTATATTTCAATATTTCAGACGACACAGCATACTGTGTCGTTTGTTTACAAAATGGTGTAGTTAGTGGTTAGCGTGTATTTCTAAAAACACCATATGACAGTTTTTTTTTTTAAATTCAAAGGGCATGCAATGATTCTATGTGGCACCCGGTTCCGACTCACTGGAACTTCATTTGGCCCTGGCAAGCATCGCAAGATACACGACTCAGCTCACTATCGACCTCCGGTCTCTGGATGGGAGTGATGTGGCGGCATGTATGCGAACGACGCATCACACTGACGTCACGCAAAATCCTGCATCGCACAATCAGAGTTTACCACGCAATAGGATATGTACAACGTCCCATCACCAATCGTCGGGCTGTAGCCCACCAGACACAAACCCGTCTGGTCAGAGGACCCTCTCTTTTCTATGGAGGATGAGTGAACTTTACACCCTGTTCCTCATGCCTCTATAATTCTCTTTCTACCTTTGAGCATATTTTATCGTTTGCACAAAAAACCCATCCCCATTTTTTTTTGCTAAATTCCTTCTTACGTAGGTATTTCTATTTTCAGCAACAGTAATTTAGATCAAGTCTTCACGTCATTTAACTGTGTTTCTATAACGTAGAAGTATAAACACATGTCATCTTAAATATAATATGTAGACTTTGATTCCTTTCGACATTTCCCCCAAAACCCCCCACGCTTTTCTATTGTTAGAATAAAATATAGCTATTTGTAAAGACTATATAATCCATTTTTAATCGGCTAATGTATCCTATCACAGATTGATATGAGGAAAAATATTAATCGAGTTTTTTTTTACTTCCGACCGTTTCGGTGGACGCAGCATTCTTAGCAAATACTAAAATTATCGCGCTTAATTGAAGCGATTTGAAGATTAGCAGTTTTCTTAATGTTAGCCGTTTTCAGTTCGTTCCTTCACATCACTTAGGTATTGTATTGTGAAGTGGCCGGCTTCATTTAAAAGAGCCGGTTATGCTTCAGGAAATAAACGATTACTTGATCCATTGTATGGTATTTAGTAGGTTTCAAATGGATAATTATGGATATCCAGCCGTTATGCCCACCATTGACTGTGGCCTACCTTTGCAGCCGTCTAAACTGTTTTGCGTTGTACTCTTGCACAGAAAGATTTGATATAGATCGGTACGAATTGATTCCATGATTGATCCTGTATCTTTTCTATCTACCACTTACGAATCCAAACTATAAAACACGGCGTTCTGTTTTCTTGTCTGAGAAACAGTAGTGGATATTATATCCAAAGCCGCATGGAAATTACGTTACGTACATCAGCGGAACATGGAAACGGTCTGCATATACTATTCTTAACCCGATTTTCTGGTACATGTGTTGCATCAGAGCTTACCGTTGACGCATGGGAATACGATACTAACTGAACACGGTGCTGTATGCGTATACTAACACATACATAGTAAAGTGTGTGGTTTAAAGGTCGCTGTAAACGTGTACAAGGATACTTCACAGACTATAACGTCACGCTCGTGTTCCCTGAAGAGTTGTGCCGCGGTCCCACTGACGTCTTATTTGCGCAAAATAATGAAGATAAGCAGTTGACTTGTTTTACTCCTCTTTTAGCTCGATTAGGTCTAAGGATCTCGTGACTATTACGGCAATACGCGACGATGTCGTTGGCCGGACTTCAACATCCATTGATAGATTACCACTTACATTCGAATCTCACCAAAGAAGTTGAATTATGGCCTAAGTGGACTATTGTGTGCAGAAGCCATTAATTGTAGATAAGTAATGACATATCTTGCACTTCGCAATAAGTACCACGATAAAACATTTCCCTGTTACAAGTTGCAGAGACGCAGCTGAAATATTGTTTGTTTATTTCAGATCTAATAGTACCACGCAAAAATGATTTAGCGATCAATTTGTATTTTGCTGGATAAGATCGAGCTCCAAGACTAAGGAATATTACTTAACTATAACCGTCTCACAATTATAGCCATACATTAGAATTCCCTGGAGCGTGGGTGATGTGCACAAAGCGCATTAAATGTACCGTCAGTTATCTAAATTCGGAATAAATTATTTTGGCTCGAATCGATCATGCTGGTATTTTTAACCCTTAAACCGCCAAGATTTGCCACCTTTGACTTACCTCCAGTGCCACGTCAATTTAGGTATAAGTTGGAACAGTGTTGGGAATACCTAATTTATCGATGCATAAATTAACAAACATCATTTATTAACAAAGACTTTTACAAAAAAAAGATACAACCGACTTCCAAAAAAAAAATCACTACAAAGTGAAAAATTACTTTAATTTTTAAATTAGATCTGTATTTTAGTTTTATGCCACCGACTTCCGAAATTAAAGTTATTTTTCACTTTGTAGTGGGTCGGTTAGTAATTTATCTAAGTTACAATAACCTAATGTCAGCTGCTCATCACCTTTTACAAAATACTGCTTTTCTCGATGCAGGGACGTTAATTGTTGAGGAGTTCTCCTGGTACTTCACCATCAGTTCCACTTCACCATATGCATTGTGACAAGCATAAATTGCTTAGCAACTATATTAATGTAATCGAAACGCAACCCGTGAAATACTTATTATTGAGTAGTTCCGGTGGCCATCTGTGGTCTTCCAGTTCCACTTCACTAAATGTTGCTTTCCGAGAGCAAATGCACGAGTAACTTTAAAAAAATACCCAAGTCGCTATACATGTGCCTATAATATTTGAAGAGTTTCCTCGATTTCTCCAGGATCCCATCATCAGATCCTGACCTGATAACAATGAGACCACCTGGGAAGTATACCCTTTCAAACCAAAAAAGAATTTTCCAAATCAGCCCAGCCGTCTTTGAGTACCTAATCGGGAACATAGGTACATAAAAAAAAAGATTCCGATCCATTTGTTGAAGTCGGTTAAAAATAACGTAATATTACGATGTCGGCGCTTAAAGGGACAACCACTGTCCATATAATTGCAGCTGTAGTACGTCGGTTCGACGTAGGAGTTATAGAAAACCAATAATGGCTTATCTAAACGCGTGAGCCGGAAAATCCGCCGGAGAGAAGAGGGAACTAAGTATATTAATGTTGTAGTAGCTATTGTTTTATCAACTTTTATCTCGCGGTTCTACCCTATTGTTTCACATAGTCCTCTCGCATAGTAACTGTTTATCTGTTGTAAGGATATTCATTTTTAATGTTCAAAATCTTTCAGTACATCTACGTTGCGTTTATTTTTTATGTTGTACATTGTATGTATCTACACTAATATTATAAAGCTGAAGAGTTGGTTTGTTTGGTCGAACGCGCTAATCTCAGGAACTGCCGGTTTGAATTGAAAAATTCTTTTATTGTTGGATAGCCCATTTATCGAGGAAGGCTATATAACATCATGCTACGACCAATAGAAGCGGAGCATCAATGAAAAATGCTGCAAATACGAGGAAAATTTATTTTTCTTTTGAGAGCTTCCGTTGCGTGCGCTGCGTAAACGGTTAAAGTTACGTAAAAATCATGTATGACGGAATTGTTTCTCTTAAAAAGTTCTATAAAAAAGTTTGCGATAGCATATGTCTATCTTTTAAGATTGGCTCACTATAACTTTTTTAATGGTAATCAAATTTGTTATAAAATAATGCATTACTCGCGAAGGTGTTTTCATAAACATGGTATTAATCATTATCCAAATAAATAGTTTCATAATCAAGGTTGATTAGTACATGTAAATTCTTTTTTAAATTATTCAATTCGGACCTTTTGTTTAGAAATTACGACGGGTATAAAAATGCCTAAAGTAAGAAAAATGCGCTGTCTGTTAGCTACCTACACATTTTATTTTTTATTGACTGTTTGAATGCACTAATCTCTGTCACTATTACTACCAGTCGGATTTGAAAAATTCTTTTTGCATTTTATAGCGCAATTCTTGAGGAAGGCTATAGGGCATGTAACATTATGCTAGGACCCTTAGAAGCCGAGCAAACAGAAAAAGTAAGAAAGAGCGGTAAGCGAAAACGATAAAACAGCGCGGGCAGGCGATGCGATGCGACGGGATAGGTCAGGGGAACAAGAAATTTCACACGGACGAAGTCGCGGGCAGAAGCTAGTATTATTATATTCGGCTGTCATTTTTGGATCCTTGGCAGTCTTTACGGTTCGTCAGAAGCCCGAAAGTCTGACAACCAATCTTACCAAGGGGTATCGTATTACCTAGTAACTGGTTTGTGGAGGTCATATAGACAGTCGCTCCCTGTAAAATGCTGGTATTCAGCTGGATCCGGTTAGACTGGAAGCCGACCCCAACATAGTTGGGAAAAGACTAGGCTGATGAATTGTATATTATGTTCTGGCATCAGGTATTTTTCGCGCTTCAACAACTGGGTCGACAGCGCGACTTCCATCTGCGACATCTTGGCACTTGATGCTTGACAGTAAATATGCCAGACTTTTCAGGCTATCAGGATCGTCGGTCATTTATTAATCATCTGTCTAAAGGTGCGTATTGTTCCTTTATTTCACTAAACACATCTGTATAGATATTTGTAATATAGAATGCCAAGTGAAGTGCACAAATAAAGAATCAGTTTTTGAATGAATATTGTTAATGAAACCTATGATCTGTCAATGAAGTACGGCAGAAAATCATCGAATGCGTAACGTGAGGATATTTGTGTCAAATAAAGTTAATATAGACACGTGTGGTGCAGTTTAATGTTTATGTATATTATACTGTCTCACTACATGCTAAAGTCAGCTATATATTGTGGAGGTATACAGCACTTGGATGACTTTGTTTCATCTACATACTTTAAACTAAGGACATTTCTGATGTATTGACTCCTTCATTTACAACTATTCCAATCCCGTTTTTATTTTGAGATCACTGAAACCCGTAATATTTATACCCTTTACTTCAAAACAATTTGTCGAACGTTTTCCTTCGTATCTCAAAAACTACAGTAATTAGGTCACGAATCTACAGTTTGTTATTCGAATCTATTTTACTCGTTTCCATCATTCCAATCGTGTATGTTGTGGGTGGTGTGAACTGGACTGGGTTGGGTTGGCAAGAGCCCAGTTGTTAAACGGTAAAGATAGTTTTATCCAGGTTTGGTGTGCTCTTCAACAATCATTGCCATAATTTTGTTCACGCGTTTATAATACAGGCGGTACAGTACTGCGGAAGGTGGTTGATCTCATCATCATCCACACCCGACTTCACCCACTGCTGGGCATAGGCCTCTCATTTCTTGTGCCAATCCCCAAGCTCTTGTGTCAGCCTCATTCTGGTTTTACCCGCGATGGCAACAATGTTGTCTGCCCACCTCGCCGCCGAACGACCGACACCTCGTCTTCCAGTCCTTGGACGCCATTCCGTCACAGCCTTTGCTGTGGGGGGTTAAAACGAACGTGGGTTTTGACGTCCTCCACCTTGATATCATCGATATGATTCTGTTTTTCCTTGCGCGGGGCAGAAGCTTTTTACCCTACCATAAATATCTCATGGTATCCGTATGGAAGAGCGAAGTCGGCAACCCTAATATTGCGCATCATAATTTGTATGTGATGTTCATACTAACTACTTTTACTACTGCTAATACATTTTCATAATAAATTTTGAACGTTTTCAACAGCTTCGGTACATTGCGTAGCGCATGTGTTAATGAATACTTCCGTTTTTTGTAACTCCGTGTTCTAGATGAAAAGAAGCTAAGGTTGCGTACACATCGTCGAAGTTTTCCAAACTCGTATCTACGCACTTATGCATTGATCCCACGTTTGGTGAAAAGCTTTTGTGAGGTTGCAGAAAATCTACATGTTCTTATCTGAACACATTTTTATCTTTGTAAAATCATTAGCTAATTCTTGATGTGTTACTATATGCATTGTGGCAAGCATAATTTGCTTAGCAATCATTTTAAAGTAATCGAATCGCAACCCGTGAAATACTTATTATTGAGTAGTTCCTGTGGTCTTCATCATCAGTTCCACTTCACCAACTGGTGCTTTCCGAGAGCAAATGCACGAGTTACTATAAAAAATACCCAAATCACTATAGGTGTACCTATAATAAGGCTAGAATATTTGAAGAGTTCCCTCGATTTCACCAGGAAGCCATCATCAGATCCTGACCTGATTACAATGGGACCACCTGGGAAGTATACCCTTTCAACCAAAAAAGAATTTTCAAAATCGGTCCAGCCGTCTTCGAGTACCTAATCGGAAAACACATTAAAAAAAAGATTCCGACGAAGTGAGAACCTCCTTTTTTTGAAGTCGGTTAAAAATATGCATTGATTAGAACGTCGCAATTAGTGCTAGATTAGATTATTTTCTTCATACTAAAGGATTAGGTACGTTTGAAAACCGCTTTTAAAACGAACTTTGGAACTACTTTTCCTCACACTCTTTTCATCAAATATGTGAAACTATTCCTTAGTAGTCACGTTGAAAGGAATGGTGGCATAAGTCTGAATTCATTTGCATATTGAAAAAGTTGTAAGCCTCCATGAATGGGGCGTATTGTGCATTACGGTCTAGTTTCCAATGCTATATCTCCTGTGTAGTAAGTACAGTAAGGATAAGGCCGTTTGTCCACCGCCACGTCAACGAGAATGAGATGACAGCGCCGAAGTAGCATACGTACATTAACTATGGCCGCGTGTCCACTGCACGTTCGTCAACGGGACGTCACGTTCGGTTCGAATAATCTCGTTTCTCGTTGACGTCCCGTTGACGGTGGCGGTGGACAAACAGTGTAACTCCTACCTAAGCATTCTGTTTTAATGAAATTAACTATAAAAGTTAGGAGTTAGTTCTTAGCAAAATATACAGGGCGTTTGGTAAATGGGTGCAAAGCCTGAAGGGGGTGATATTTTAGACCATTTAGAACTTATTAAGCTAAACTTGTCTTAGACGAAGTCTGTTCCTTGTATTTTTTTTTCAAACTCTAAGGTTTTTAACAATAATACCCATTTTTTCAATTAATTGTGAATAGTGTCCAGTAAAAGCTGTTATGTTATTATTTTTATTTATGTAATGTGTGATTACTCAAACAAAATAATTCCCAAGCATCTGTGTCATCACTCATCAGAGAAAGATTCTACGCCATATTCAAGTTTAAGAAACTTTTAAAAATCAAGAAAATGTTTTGTTTACGGCATAATAAAAAAATAGCCTCAGTTGTTCAAACTTTTTTAAAAACATGCTTGGTTATTGCCCTTTCTTTTGAGGTACTATTTACGCAGATACATAGCAAATTGAGGTCGAATATTTAATTTTTAAACAGATCAAAATAATGCAACATTTTTGCTAATGCACTATTGTTCTTTGTTAAGAATCAGTTATCACTACTAAGAATTATGGTGCACGCGCACCAATCAAATTCTGGGAACTCGCATAACAAAAGCCGCCGCGCGACGACAGCAAACTTGCCCTTTTTTCGACTCTCAGGTAGCGTCTAGTGAATTGTTATTCAATAGAAAAATCAGCTTAGTTGCTGAGGATATAAAGCCATTATTTATTTACACTAGTACTAGTCCATGAAGGCGCTAATGAAAGGCGACCTTCCTATCTCACTAAAGCGCAAGCTCGTCGACATATGTATCCTGCCTATCCTAACCTATGGCGCTCAGACGTGGTCTTTGACCGAGGCTCAGAAGTCCAAACTCAAGGTTTGCCAAAGAGCGATGGAGCGTAGCATCTTAAAAATCAAACTCACCGACCAAATTCGCAACACCATAATACGCTCCAAGACAGGTATCGCCGATGTTGGTGCTAAGTCTGCGAGGTTGAAATGGGACTGGGCGGGTCATACTTATAGGATGCATCCAGACAGATGGGCCAGGATCGTCACAAAGTGGGTGCCTGAAGACTGGCGTCGTCACCGAGGCAGGCCTAAAAAACGCTGGCGTGATGATTTGACCAAACACCCTGTATAATGCTGTTATGGCATTATAATATAAGTAACAAATATGGAAGCAGCATCATCCAATGTGTGAAAGACACAATGCGATCGGTAATCCATTTACCGTTTCCTTGGATGTGATATTAGGAAAATCCTGAGTGGCCTGATTTTTTCAATCAGAGGCGGACATACAAAACCTGCAGTGACGAGAGTCAGTCTCAAAATGAGGTTACTACACGTAGAGCATAATTCGCAACTGTGTCATGTGACAGTCAAGATTTATTATTTAGTATCGGTTGCCGGGTTGGCAGTCGCCTCGCCCGTCATTCGGACGGGCTATCTGCGCACCGGTGGCTAAATATGACGGCTCAACTATTGTGAAGCTACCGATATGCACCATCCGTTCAAATATTTCAATTAAATAGTGCTTGATTTTCCAGTGACAACTAAGATAAATGAGTTCCAGATAGCCATGGTGTAGGTGTGGGCGATACTGACACATACGGCTCAAATGCAATAGATATGTCAAATAACGCACTAGACAGTCATTATATAGTAGCAGTGAGCTTTCATAAATAGGTTACGTGAACACGCCTTGTCGGCCGATGCTCGGTTAGCTAATGCGTTCGAACGTTGAGCCCTGACTACCTAGTCAGTAAGCCTGACTATTCACTAAATAGATTTGACAACAGAATTATGGCCTGACCTATTTCTCAGGGAAATAGCATAGCAGCAAAACAAAAAAGGCTGTGCTGTTGTACATATAATTCAGAAGTCAAGAGAGTAACCGCCCCTCTTACGCAATTATTTTTTCACCCCTGTTTCGCAACATTCCAGTTTCAAAAAATTCTAATTAGATATTATATAGATTTATAGTTAACAAACGGGAGTCAGCAGTAGGGCGCGTCAGTATTGCGACGGTTTTGTTACTTAGATATTGGACGTAGCTAGCAGTGATTGCTTAGTCAGTTTATTGTAAACTGCGAAATCATGAGATAGAGCAGAATAGCTTATCCAATATTATAATAGGTCTCAGTGGTTACACTGAGCGATAGATTGGATTTAACGTAAATTTGAAAACTGCCCAAAGACGCAGGTACCCCGAAATTCCGGTCCCCTTCCAAATAAGATTAGCGGCTTAGACCTTAATAAACATTCGTACATGATGCAGTTACGGCTTAGTAAACAAAAGTTCAAGACTTGTACTTAAATTTTCATGGTATGTATTTCATTTGAGGCATAATATTATTTCAGAGATAAAGGTTAAAATTTGGCAACCAAACATACCCAAAGTTGTCCTTTTGGACATGTATTGCTGCCAACGGCCAACGTACAGCGCCAAACATCACGATAATAAATGGATTACATCTTCACTATACGTACCATAACGGATATAATGATGATAGTCATCACCTCACAGTTTGATGACTAAATTCAGAAACAATGTCAACCTTATTTTTAGCCTGTCGAAAGCTTTGACTCGTTTGGGATTTATTTATAACCACTGGGAGATATTTTTGACTTCCTCAATTTACTGAAATTAAACACTTGTCTTTCTTTGTACAAAAATATTAAGCTGTCACCAATGCGGCTAGCGCCGGCTGGCAACGATACTGTCAAAGCAGTAATCCTCCATTCTTGAGGGATTTACGTCGTAGCTGTGGTCGTAGCTGTCGCTGGCCCCGCTCATATGAAATGAGATCTTATTGATAAGTTATAAGTTTCAAACGAAAGGGGCTAAATGAGCTATTGGAAATCAAGCGCAACAACGATAAATACTTAGCTGGAAGTGCAATCAAAACAGTATTTTGATTGAGTACGTGATTTTTCTCTGATCTAGTAATACATATTAATAGAACTTGAAGATCCCACTCAATGATGCCTAAGCCATTACAACACCCACCAGAACGAATGCGACGGTCTATTCGGAGACGAGTCCGCCGCCTCATGACATGATGCTTACTCGAGCCAACATCAATCTCTTCAGTTGTAGTTTATTTCAATACACTAACACCGCAACTTATATTTAGCTCAAGAATTATTTACAACTATGAAATTGACAGGGTACTGTACACAGTTTTTCCCGTGTCAAGATCAGACGACTCGGATATAATGCAACCTTGTTATAAAAATAACAGCCACGCTAAACGTTTGCGGGGGACGACTGGAAGCGTCGCCGAAATTGTAACACATTATATCAACAGTAAAGGCTCCTGCAAACAGGCGCGACACGTGACGCGACACAAAGGCACCGCTTGTCGCGCGACGAGCGGTGTCTTTGTGTCGCGCGCGATTCGCGTCGCCTGTCGCGCCTGTATGCAGGAGCCTTAAGCCGACAGAATATGCTAGCTTAAGTGGCAATAGGTTAGATATATGTATTTGCCTTAGAACTGCAGACGTGTTCTTGAGTGGAGATCGCGAATCGGCTATAGTAGGATAGGGCGCCCTCCGGCTTAGATTTTCTTAAGCTGGCTGGTAGTAGCCGGAGGAGAGTAGCCGAGGATCTAGTGCGATTGGGGATGCCGATGTCCACTAGTGGCACTTCTATAGTCTTATGAATCATCAGCCTATGAAAATACATCAATTCGATTTTATTTAGTAGTTCAATGAGTCGCTTAAAATGCCCCAGGTCGAGGCGCGGTAGGTCATCGATGAGAATGGAAACCTTGTCTACCTAGATTAGATTGCATGACTATAGGCAATATAACTACTGTCCATTTTGAAAAGGTCTCTTTATCAAATTGGAGCAGCGATATTTATTATTTTGCTTCAGCGTTTTGAAAACCTCATACTTAGTAACTTGAACGATCGTTGAATTTTCAGGTTTACAGTCAAAATAAATAGATTAGGGGTTTCGAATATCGGTAAGTAGTACTATAAGTACCTACGGTATTAATACCGGTATTGAAAAAAATTGTAGAATTAAAAAAAGCTATTTTTTACTTAATATAGTTTTTTATTAACATAAAGTTTCAGTACAAAACGATGAAACTCCGTTTTTTTAATATAAAATCACTTTTTTATAACTTTATCTCTTTACAAAAATAAGTCTCTATGATTAACCTGACACATAAGTACCTATGAGAAAAGTAGATAAAATGAAACGTTTGAATTTGAATAATCAGTACATAATTACAATTTAGCGATCTTTTTACCTATTTTTTTTTTTTATAAAATAAATCTACATACTCACAACATTTTTTACTAAAATCACATAAAACTCTGTCAAAACTATTTATGCTGCTTCTATGGCTCTTTCTTCCTGATTTACGAGGATAACTCGACGAGAACTCGTCTCCATGTTGACGCCTATCCCACACTGTTTTCGGATAGCGAAATTAGCAGTGGCACTCCGAAAACCCTGTAAATGGACCATACTGGTAAGTAAAGTAGGAACCGCAATACTGCGAAAATTATAATTTTGCATAATTATGTATTTTTTGATATTTCTCGGGACGCTAGGGTCCCGGACATTTGGAAGGCATAGGAGGGGCCGAAGCCAACTAGCAGAGGCCCGTTGGACGCTTTCAATGGAAATGAGGCACCATATAATTATGTATTATTCATCATCATCATCATCTGCCTAGCCTTTTCCCAACTATATTGGGGTCGGCTTCCAGTCTAACCGGATGCAGCTGAATACCAGTATTTTACATGGAGCGACTGCCTATCTGACCTCCACAACCCAGTTACTGGGTAACACGATACCCCTTGGTAAGACTGGTTGTCAGACTTTCGGGCTTCTGACGACCCGTAACGACTGTCAAAGATCCACGAATGACAGCCGGGACCAACGGCTTAACGTGCTTTCCGAGGCACGGAGGAGTCTCGGTATGTAAAGATGGTCACCCATCCACGGACCAACCCCGGCAAGCATAGCTTAACCTGATGGATCGACCCATGCGGCTGTTATTACTTAGCCACGAGCTCCTCCTCCTAATTATGTATTATTATTACACAAATTATAGAATAAGCTAAGTGACTATCAGACACTTAGGTAGGTACTATGCTGACTGGAACACAGCATATTTAGCTATGAAGTAATATCATATAGATAATATCTTGAAATGTAGGGCCTTCTTGTAGCTCTCGTTGTCATTGAAATTTTAGATTTTGGATTCTTTTAACCCTCGGTTTCTTCTGCAAACCAGTTGTTTCACAGGAAACTGCAAAAAAATCGTGGAATATTATATTTATAATAAACCGACGGTCGACACAAAAAATATTTTTTTTATAAACTTTTTAAATGTTATTACGATCTTGGCATGCTGCGTATTTTAGCTTCGTAATTTCTGCGTAGGTAACGTCACAAACATATTTGGTACAAATAAACGAACCTTAGCGCTACGTTCGAGACACAAAATCGTGTCTACTTAGAAACACCAAATTCATGCCAGAATTACCAACATCAATATCCTTTGCGATATACCAGTTCGAGTTCGTCGTCATGTTTCACTTAAACCCATTAATTATCTTCCGAGACAACGTTGTAGTTGGCGTACTCTGAAATTCTTCGATAAAGGTGATTTCATATCTCCCGAGGATCAATGTTGACCTCTGCTTAGTTAAAAACAAGTACAAATATTACCATAGTCTTTTTTTTTAACTATTACTGCGACAGCAACCTTCGCTGTGAAAAATACTATGGGGTAACAGAATTTACTAATGATTGATCGCATTTCAAGGAATACTGAGACCATTATGGTAATGTGATAAAAACAGTTTCAAATAGAGTTTTACTGTCTAAAAAACGAAGGTGTGCTAGTAAATGTTCAATGTCAATTTTGTAACGGCTTGTCTGATTGACACGCAAAGTTAGAAGTTAAACAGGAAACGTCCAAATTGTCGTACTCATGTATGTTGTTAATGTCTTGAGGAAATGAAACTATTCCTGCTAACGTTTAAAATAACGAAATAAGTATAAACAAAATCTTGGAATGTGGATTTACGAAATTATTATTAGCCACGCAAGTCACACCAGGCCTGTTATCAGGTCAGTTGTCGTTGAAGAATCACGCAAAGGCTTGCGGCTGCCTGAACATGATCATCATCGCTTTTGGGGTCTTCTTACAGAAATATGTATGAGCCGTCATCTCAGTATTCTCCCTCTTTCTAGCCTACTAGGTCTCATAGATTCCATTCATTGTTTCTTTCTTATAGTCAGCCACATCCACACACTCATAACTTTTCTTATAACACGTTACTCTGCTCCGCAGCACATTCAATTTTCGGTTTAACTTTAATTGTCAACTAGTTTTATTTTTAAATTTTCTACTGAAGATAGTTAATATTCTTGGTGTGATGGCAGTCTATCGAGTGTTTACAATCATGCGGGTTTTAAAAGTCAACCATCGAATTCCTGCCGCTGGCAAGTCTGCTATTAAAATACTTTTGTCTTTGTTCACACGTTTATGGTTTAGTCTGCATCTTATGTATACCCCTATTAAATCTTCTCCGAAGAACGGTTCGCCCTGCAGGTAAAAAGAATAACGAAACAATAGAAATTAGCAAAGATTAATTACCGCACAATATGTAGCTTTTATCGATTTTATAGCGATACTAGAAACGGTTGCTATCCGTAGAGCCCTACACGCATTCAGCTCTGTTTACATCATCGGTCCGAGCCGCACTGATCATTTTATCGATTGCTATATATTTTTATATTTATGTTCCGTGTGCGTACCGCATCTGGACGGGCGTGTGTGCCTGCCCTATTTATAAAGTGCGGTTAGTTACCTCAGAACAGATATAAACTACAGACGTGCCAATGACAAAAACTATGCGAAGTACCGATACCTGCCGAGGTTCAATTAGGCGTGTGCCAATGATCTTGCTATCACCGATCGATATGACCCAAGTTTTATGAATGAACAAACTCTCTCATTCTCACTTATCTTTCTACAGTATATGTAATTGTGTAAAGAGATGACAAGAAAAGCATTTCCAAAAAAAAACTTTCTTTTTCGTGTTGCTTATCTGTTTATCATTATGCTTCAAGCCCAAGGATTTACTTTCATAAGAACCTTAACTGAACGATGTAGAGTATAATTGACTATAAGACCCCAAAATTTTATAATCACACTGCTGCTTGATGCACTGGCTTGAACGGACCAGTCGCCAAGACCATCGTCAGGTTATATTTAATAGCGTGTCTGTGTATATCAATATTCACCAATCTCTCACACCGTACGTAGGGAGTAGCCGGTGTAGTGTAGAGTAGTGTAGTGTGTCGATTACCTATTACGTCACTTTTATAATTATTGTCTGCGATGCCGTTTGCTGTTCACACTGTTTTAACATGATTTTATCAAGGTGGAAATGGGCGAGTCTGCTGCTAGTCTAGGTCGAAACACAGATTTGGCACGTTTACTTGCCTAGCTGATTTTTTCTATCACTTAAAATGTTTTACATTCGTCCGATGATATTCCGCTAACCGATCACATGACGACATTAAATTAAATATTTGAACTCCAATGTAAATTCGTGCTGATTTTTCATACGTCACTTTCTTATTGCGAGATCGACCCATTTCACATTACAATAACATCGTAACCTATTTAAAGTTGGTAGATATATTGCGTTTTAAAGATCGTAAGCTAAACAGTTCTAGTGCATCATTTTAAATTACAATCTTAAGGTATTATGTCCGCGACTGTTTTATTTATTATAATTGTAAACACTCTGCTATCTGTTATTGCCATCAGGCCCAATGAGTTATTATTTTGGCAGCGTCTGATCGCGGATGCGTTTTGTCTTCTCTATAATACGTCTAACATAACACTCGGTATTTATAGTGTGCGATAGTCATCTCGTTAGATAGTCCAGGAAATTGGGTCGATGACTCGTTGCCACCGATTCTGCATGTACTATCTAGTGCTCTTGCTTATCAATTACGTTAATTAATTGGTAATGGCACGAAGACAGTACTTTTTGTTTTTATTGGATTGTTAGCGTTATGTGGAATAGTAAACACTCCGTGTGCTAAAAATGCCGCCGCATCAATCATTGTCCCAGTTTCTAGATAGGTAGCAGCAGTCCAGACTGCTGCTACCTATCTAGAAACGAGAGCGCAGCATATCGTATCCAGATACGATATGCTGCGCTGTCATTGACCGACCCAAATTTTCAGGGGGTATGACGTTTGTAACTGAATGACATAGCGCCGCGTTATTTTAGGATTGAGCGAGAAAATTTGATTTCGAGGTCACGTTAGAAACAGACAGTCGTTGATATTGGAGTTATACCTATTACGTCATAGGTTGCGCACGCGACGTTTTTTTTTTCGTAATCTTTGCCAGTATTGGAATTCGAGCAGTGTTTTTGGCAAAGATTTGGACTCATGGCTCTAATTGAAGTCGCTACCGCCTGTGTACTGTCAGCCATCCGATAGCTAATGATGTTGGTTTATTACTCTTATCTCGAAAGAGGAATTTAATCTCGACTGCATTTTGTACTTAAAATCAAACTCTATGGACTGTTACAAACGGGTGACTGTCGAGAATTTTTATGACAGATTATTTCTATTTTAATTTATATTTAATGGGTCCTGCCATGTGATGAATCATGTGTATATTTATATGTATACTTAGATAGACGATGACTGAAGGCAGGGAACACATTGTGATGATGTCAGTTTTATTAAATACGATACTCTTCATTAATTTGGCTTACATAAATCCATTGATTAATGGCGTAAATCCAATTTAATGAATATTCACAAGTGAAATATAATACTAACTCTATTATTTTATTTACTTAGTATATCTAAGCGTATGAAGCTTAATACCTATACAATTGGACTACTAAAGTTTAACACCGTACCTTTAAAAGTTTCTACAGTTCTGATTTCAAACTTTGTAGTACACATGGCATTTATAACAATTGCCCAAAACTCCGTCAGTCTGAACTAAGCTGCCAACAAGATTACCTTAAATTGGTAATAAGCGCATAATACTTTTACGGCGTTTTGCATTTTACATTTTTGTATCAATTTGCGTTGAATGCACATGAAGAATTAATCTTTGTGATGTTCAATATAAATTAATTGTAGTATTTCTGGTTTTTGATTTAAAGAACAAAATTAGCATTTTAATCATAAATACCGTTTGATAGGAGGTCCGTTTTTACTAAAAATCATCATTTTATTTTAACACAAAATTATTGTGGTAGAAGTTTGTAACAAAATAATCCTGAAACCTGCTTTCTCGTGATAGTCTGTGACCGCAAATAGCTATTAGTGGGTTTTTTTTATACCAATCAGGTACACTAATAGCGTACATAGCGATAAAATTATATTACACTCGTGTGTTATTATTGTAATGTTACTGTAACTGTGTTTATTGTCCTTTATCCTTCGATAACGGAAAGAATTTTAACGTGACTGGTCACACTTTTAAGCTAGATTCTCTTTTTTTTAAATGTGGCGCTCGCATCTGACAATGGTTGGCACCGCGTAGACGCTACGCTACCGTCGCATTATCGCAGTGTATATGTCACCGTAAAGTTTATAATCTATCGGTATTATTTTCGTTACACGTTTCACGTTTTCGTGAAATGGATTAAGTTAGAACTGTGACTAACCCCGCGCGAGCCGAGCGAGCGAAGCGAGCGGTCCGCAGCTAGGCAGGCTATTTAGTATTAGCGCAAGGTGCGTTACGTCGCAATCACGTTTGATACTAGTTCACAATTTGTCGGCTTCCCATTGATAGAGTATAAACTATCGAATAATGCGTTAAATTGTAAATGGTTTGATGCTGTTCACAATTTTTCGACAGTTTATAATCTAACGGAAATAATACAATAGATTAAAAACTAACGAGGTTCATTTATACGGTGACATAATACAGTTAGGGCGTGGACCCATGTCTACGGTGCGGCGCCGTTTGCCGTGCAACGGTACGACATGTGCTATCGGGGACTTTTTTTTAGAACTTTTTAAGAGGAACAATCTCGTCATACATGATTTTTGCATAACTTTAACCGTTTACGCAGCGCACGCAAGGGAAGCTCTCAAAAGGAATAAATTTTCCCCATTATTGCAACATTCTTCATTGATGCTCCGCTCCTATTGGTCGTAGCGTGATGGTATATAGCCTATAGACTTCCTCGATAAATGGGCTATCCAACTCTAAAAGAATTTTTCAATTCGAACCAGAAGTTACTGAGATTAGCGCGTTCAACCAATCAAACAAACTCTTCAGCTTTATAATATTAGTATAGATTGTTCACATCATGTCGGTCTTTCCATTGTGGTGTCGCTACAAAAGTGCTCATTAAAACAATTACATATTGAAACGCTAATTGCACTGTAGGGTACGCGTCCGCAACTCGAATATCGGTCACATCCGGAGTGCACATAATGAGATACCCACATCGATATCCATTATCAATTCCGTCTCACCCTGTACAGTCGGCCGCCACTGGTAGCAAAACTAGTTTAAGCTGGCCTCGTATTCTATTAACAAGTCCGTACTAGCAGCCAGCCATGCCAGCTCAAGGCCCAAGTGTTACCAGTGACGTGCGGTTGACTGTACTACAGACAGAGACACTGGCGGTGCTTGACATTTCGTAGGAGGGAAGCCGAAGCAGAAATTGTTTAGTTATAAATAGTCATACAAATACGAATATCACCTTGTTGCGCCGGCTTATTTAGAATAATTTGTGTTGTTGTTGGAATATATATTATTTGGCAATCGTACACATTACTAAATGTGCTATATTTCAATGGTGGTAGGTGAAGTTACTTTTTCGATCCTCCAAAGGGAAGCCGGTAGGAATTGAGTTGTTACCGCGCTTCGCCCCTGCTACGACAGCACATCCCTATAGCGACAAATGTATGAAATTGTACTTAAAAATCCACTAGGTCACAGCACACCTACATAAAACACTGTTTCGTAATCCAGCGTGGCAGTTGAGTCCAATGTCAAACGTTTTCTATGATACTGTGTTTCTGCACAGCAAACGTTTTAGCAGAGTGCTCTAACCAACGCGATTGTATACCTTTGCTACAGCGCAAGTGATCTTTTTGTGGTTAACAAATTATCGATCCTGTGTTTCATCGATGTGATGAGTGTGATGTGTGTTTCTGTGTTACGATCGCGTAATTTGCAAATGATGCTGGCTGCATCGATATTGATCAAAGAAAAAAGTGGTTTGTTTCCGCTGCTTGTTATCAACTTTAATTATAAGGGTCAATTGGTGGAAATTGCTTGTTGTCGTGCTCATTGGTACTGGTCATGTAACATTATTTATTCACAAAAGCATTTTTTATTAGTGACATTGTTGTAGGTAGGTATACTTCCATGCGATCCAGATTGCGACCAAGTGGAGCCGTTCTTTGAATGTCGACAAAATCGGGCACAGGAGATTTATCGTCTAAGCTGTCCTAGTAATTTCCGAGATATAAATTGGACTTATTTTTACGCTGAACGTAAAATGCTATAAAATGGCACAAATGCTTGGTATCTGGGTATCTGACAGTAATTATGCTAGCTCCCTTGTGCTAATAACTTCCAATGGCTTGCCAAGAGCCGTCATGTTTTATGAGGTATAAATGTCAAAAAGTAAACTATTGTTCTTTGTATAAAGAATTTTCGGGCTGTGCGATTGAATTATAAACTCTCCTGCGTATCAAAATTTATTTTGAATTAGAAGAAAAAACGTAACTGATTGAGATAACTCTGATATGCAACAATAAATAGTTATCTCAATCAGTTACGCTAAAGTTTTATCGTTACTACAGCTGGCGACATGTTATCAATAGCATTGAACTAGGCTACCTTAACAACTAGGTAACTTTTGTCCTCTTTGTCGTCAACCCCAAAGTTATAATTTCTTCATAAAAGCCAGTCAATCCTCGTCGGCAGCGAGCTCGTCGGTCCAGCACTGCATGCGCCAGTGACCGCGGCACTGACCCTGCACTGGTTCCGAACTGATGCACATACAGCTTCACTTACTGCTAACATAACGTGTTATTGTTCGGAGTCATGCGACTGTTGGAGGCGAAGAAAAATTTAACTTATTTCAGCTTATTACTGCAGTCGTTCCGCTTGTAAAAGTTGTACCTAAGGAAATAGCGTGTACATAGGGCTACAATACGTTCTTGCATCAAATTACCAGCATGAGCATTATGGCTTTACTGCCGAACCCATTAACCTATCTATCACCAGTTTTGGCATACTGGAGATAGATAAAACTATCTATCTATGGTTTTAACGTCCCAATAATCTATAAGAGATTATATAATCTTACCGGCCTGACATAAGGACAGATAGAATTATACTGTCTACCATCACTAGCGATCTGTCTTTTAGTGAAAAAAGGTTATTGGGTTCGGCCGTTAGTCATCCACAAACAATAATAACAACAATATTTCTATTTCCCTGGTGTTCAAGTTTCATGTCCATCGTGTTGTCTCCAAACGAATTTTAAGTTTAAACAGTGTGGTGAGGTGATAAGTGCGATCTTGTTTATTCATACAGCTTTGCTTGTCAATGCAGCTCCGCCATTTCCGCGACAGTAGTTTCACGATGCTCACAGGCGGAAAAATTGCCTATTACGTTTTATGCCTTAATGCGAATGTCCATCTATATACATAAGTGAAATGGTTTCAGGCGTTACTAATAGACTTTCTACAGAAATAACTTGTGCTGTCCATAAACCTACTATCAGGACTGAATTATTAAGTTGTAAGCTATGTATTCATTTGTATACGGAACACCGCATCGGAAACCCACAAATATCACTATTTGACAGTCTCACGACTGTGTCCATTTGTTTAATCATCTGTCATCAACAGACTGTAATTTTACTGAGGTGAATTGGGTTTACCCATAGAAGTATACGGAGCAACTATCGCTTACTGAACGATATAGTGACCGCAGCTTAATGTTATTTGTACGCGTGTGGATTGTGAATCCCCTTGACTCATGATGTTTTACTGGATGCCATAGAGTGGTCGATACACAATGCTGCAAGAAATCTTACTCTAAATTCAGTATTCGTGAAATCTGAACTCGTTCCGTATCGGATATGATTTCAATTATCACAAATTTCATGCAACTGTTACATGTTTAAAATTCATGCAAATGCATTGAAATAGCTCCAACTGTAATATGCTTGCGTATCATTGTTGAATCATTAAGTAAATTACTTCCCGGCCAATGTTTAGTGATTTTAGTTAAACCTTAAGACCTGCGAGGCTATTTCTTTATGCGAATTTTGAATGTCCGTATGCCTGTGCGTTTCGCAAAACTGCTACTTACAAAGATTTAGTTCTTTTTATGCTTGCTGTTGTAAAAAAATAAACAGACGTTTTACTTACTTTGTGTTCCTCATATATGATGTAAATAAAAGTCTTGTACGAAGGGTGCTTACTGTCCCGTAAAAGTAGTAAGAGGCAACAGAAAGAAACAAGTCATGGTCTTAGACGATGACCTTGAGTTGGGAACTGTGGAGCCATCTTTGATCGGTGCCTGTCACGACATACATACAAAAACATAACATTGAGTTTTTCACCTTTTTGTTACTTCATTATTCCCTTTCCTTATTTTATGAGAGTACATAAGTCATCTGGATGATATTATATTAGTTTTTATTTACATCAATCTCTTGCTGTGCGATATTTCCTCGATTTGTTTTTAGTTTTATAGATGTATAGTAAATAATAATGTATGCGTGACATTAATCTTTCACTTTAGGCGCTCTGTGTGATGTGACCGATTGGATTGTAGCTTTTTAAATGTGTCTTCTAGGCAAAGGATTGAAAACCTCTGCACTTTTTGTAGTAAGAAAATTACAAGGATTAAATACTAATGATATCGATTGTAAAAACATTGAATTAGCGTATCGGTTTTGACTTAAATACATGTTTTTGTTGGATTCATAAAACCTCTTAACACAAAACCTCAAAAATGTTTTTTTCAGGCGTGCATAGACGACAACTTGGATATGGTGGAGTTCCTTGTGACGCATGGCGCTGACGTCAATCGCGGAGACAACGAGGGATGGACCCCGCTGCATGCCACCGCGTCGTGCGGCTTTCTCAGCATAGCTAGGTAAACAAAAACCTAGTCTTTAAGCTCTTTACACATACATAGTAGTTTGTTCCATATTGCTAAATAGGGTGTAGTACCTAAGGTTCCCTTACTGTTTCTTCCCATGCTGTTGCTAAGTTATCAGCGATTCATTCATATCATAAGCGATTTTATTAGCTAGCTCATCATATAGGTACCTAAACTAACATGCATGGGATTTGGATTGTTTGGAATACAAAGTCAGTTAAGATATTTGTCAATGCGTTGGAACTGCACCTTAAACAAGTTATTTAAATGTAATGTAAACTTATATGATTCGTCGTTGTTATTTTGGCCCCGCCATCGGCAAGGGACTTGATTACTGGGTAGACGCGGAAAGAGAACGTCACCCAAGCAAGGACAGTTCCGGTACTCTCCCGAATTATATTTTCATATCAATCAATAATGACTTATTTGTAAGTACCATCATAATAATATATGAATAACACGGCATTGACGCAACGTGCGACACACGATAGGCGACTGTAAACAAAAGGTTGAGTCACACTGACCTAATAGGCTTCGGGTTTTCTGTGAACGATGCTATTCATTGTATTTAGCTACGAATTATAACACATTGAAACTTATTGCCTTGTAGTTATTCACCAAATACTCATGGTTTATTGGATTTGATCCGCATAACGAGCGGTTCTATTAAACTGTCATATAGTCCAATATGAGGAAGTGTCCTTCGAGTGTATAGATAGTCGTAACTATCAAGATGGTTACATACTGCTTCGTTCGGATAATGATCGGGAATGAGGCCATTCGGCTGAAAACCAGAGTAGTCGGCGTAGCCAGCAGCTTAAGTATGAAGAAGAAGAAGAAGAAGGAGAAGAAGAAGAAGGGGCCGGCTGTATTAGTTAAGTATAGAACTGATAACAGTTGAGGTAGACGTGTTTAGAGACCGTGAATTTATTTATTTATAAAGGTTTACCAACAGCTTATGTACACAACATATTACAAGTATACGTAATAATTAATTATTAGTCTTGGACTTACACAGTCGCCAATTATAGGTTAACCGGCATTCGCAAACATAAGTGAACACAGAAAAATAAGAATATAAAACTAGTGGCGCTAGAATTCAGTCATGTTAAAATTAAGACATAGAGAAATATGAAATTATAATACAAGACTGTATAGACAATATTGCAATTTTGCCCAATTACTTATAACTAATAACTAAGACAAAAACAACATAAAATGTAATAAAAATGAGATCAAAATAAAAAGTAAGTATAAACTAATATATAATAATAATTTTGAGTAGAAAGTTGGGTTACAATAAAAAAATAAATTGTTTCCAGAATTAATAACATAACTAATCAGGTTGCGTTTTTCGGGACTTTAGTATTTTACTTTTAAGGATTTTTATGGAATCATGGTTTACATATATCGACATCTGATACAGATTTTATAAAGGAATTCATCTCCCTACTGATTCGGTTAAGCGGTGAGTTTACCCCAATATTTATGTTGGATGCTTGAGTGTGGAATATATTAGCTACAAGATATCTAGGTATTTTGTAAGGGACTTTTAGTGCAATACGCTCAACTAATTTATCGCAGTCTAATTTATTGTTGACCAGTTTGTAGAGAAACATCAGATCTTGTGTCAGTCGATGGTCACGGAGATAATTCATATCATAGCATTGAACACGTTGTTCAGAAGGACACGGCGGGGGAGATATTGTACCAAAGGTATATCTAGATGTTATGTGAATGCCCTCTGAATGCTTTCGACTTTTTGTGAGTGCATTGCACAGTGAATTGGCAAGCTTGGGGTAGGACACCTTCAGACTAAATGGAGCGACGATCCTTGCAGGGTGTCTAGTAAAACTGAATGAGGGTGGCTGAGGATCGAGTTGAATGGCGTGGGATTAACAGTGAATATTATAGGATGATGATGACTGCTAATTTCTAGCGTTGGCCAAGTAAGACGCCGAGGTAAGAATTGAAAATTGAGCGTCAAGTTCATGTGAACTCGTTATGTCGCGTGGTTTCAATAATATTATATGTGTTGGTATCTAATCTATATAAATAAACTGCACATCAGTTCTCAATTAACCCTTACAAATTGATCAAATGGAGGAATCGATCCGTGTGGAATGACGTACTGTAATAGTCTGTCACTTAGATATCTAAGTGCAATAATGAGCGACTTCTAATAAACACTGCCCGAGTAGAAAATTATTTTTATTTATTTGTTATTTTCTCTGCCTACAATGGATATGCAAAATGAGAATGCGAAAATGCGGCCGTAAAATAATACAATTTATCTCTCGTTTAGAATCCTACGAAAGTTTAAAAATTTCCTAGAAAATTTCTAAATTGGCGGTTCTTGTTATTTTCCGGTGACATATACAAAGTCTGATCACTTCAATCAGACTTTGTATAAAGTGTGTATATAATAAACTGTGTGGTAAATAACCACACAATTAACGGAAATTTATCAGGGGGTGGTAAAATGGTTAATAAATAGTAAAAAAAAAAATGTAATTTTCGTTCACTATTTTTGTTTGCTTCGGATGGAATAATATGTTACGTTCTTCACAGTTTTCGACTGAACGTCGACCGCTGACGCTGGTGGCCTGTTTGTGAACCATCATTCATTATCATCATTAATCTGAATCATCAGGAAAATTATTACTTTACAATTTTGTTTGACGTCAATATAGCATACGTAACGGGAAAATCTTAGTTGCGTAAATTATTATGTAATTTTATTATTAAATCTTATAGCATGTGATTGATAGATGTAACGAATAATCGCGTAATAAATGCGGGTTCTATCAACTAATGTTATGTGATCTTTCTCGGTAGAGTCAAAAGTATTTGTCGAGAGAGAAGAATGCTGCTACTACTTACTACACTTAAATATAGTGACCACCTACGACTTTATCTGCGTACTAATTATTTATATACCTACCTTTAGGCCACTCTCGACTTCTCGAATATTTTCATCATGTATTAGAATGATAGATTCTTGGCTCCTAATACTGGGTATTTATTACTATAATGATTTAGCTGGCTTGGATGGGATGGCGAGCTTTTCCTTGTGGCATTCAATTTCAAATTTTACTAGACATGTTAAGCGCCACAACACCCGTTTAAAAGCCTTCTACATCCGTCCAGCCACTTTTCTATGGTCGACGGCCCTTCTGACTTTGTGGCGTGTCACGCTAAGCTTGCCGAATCTTTGTCTCCACTCAAGGACTCTGTATAAACCTAACCTAACCTTACCTTACAACACTACATTACCTTGCTAACTCTGCAAACTGTCAGTAACTCCAGTTCTTTTCGGGTAATTTCATCCTAGCATAGAGCACTCGTTCAAGTTTTGTATTAACAACGTATACATTTCTGTTTTAGATACCTCTTAGAAAACGGCGCCGACGTTTCCGCCGTGAACTATGATGGAGAGTTGCCCGTGGACATCGCAGAATGCGATGCCATGGCCGACATGCTGCAGAAAATCATCGATGATAAGGGTTTGTACTACGAAATACATCTATGAGTTACTTAAATGGCTGTAGTGGCCATATTTGAGCTTCATTTTCTTTAAAAGCTAAAGCTTAATGCTGACATCCTAAAGCTTTTAATGCAGGTCCTCACATACAACACGAACTGTGTGGTACCTACGAGCTAAGAAAACGTTTTCTCCTTTGTTTTTGTACATTTAGTTAAATTGAAAATCAAATTCATCTCCCCATAAATTTTAGTATTGCTGATCTATTTGGCCAGCCTGGCGATATTAAGATACGTATTTACAATAAGTTTCCTTACATGTCTTACAAATTTTCTTTTGTTGTGCAGGTGTGGACTGTGATAAATATCGCAACGCTGAATTTGACACTTTGATGAGCGACGCTCGCAAATGGGCAGCTAACGGCTACGCGGAAGTGAGGGACATAAATGGAGGCACCCCACTACACGTCGCGGCAGCTAAAGGATATGTGGAAGTAAGTATTATGTTTTAGCAGCTCTTCAGCGCGTCACCTTCAAGTATTTCTTCAGAGAGAAATGATTTGTATACTGCATCGTTGGTCAAGTCATCGCAAGCGCTAATGCTGAGCATAAGGGCCTGGGTTCGATTCCCAGGTCGGGCAAAGTGTAATTGGGTTTTTCATACAGGAATATCGCAGTAGCAGCTCGGAGTTTGGTTTTGTACTCGGTTGATGGAATAGGCTCGCTCCCTGTTAGATGGGACTTAATTAAACATATCTAACAAAACGTGGGTATACTATAGGTACACCCCTGCCTGACCCTTCGGGGAAAATCAGCTTTATGTTATCTTAGGATTGTTTAGTGGTGCAGAGTTTAAATTTCTAAAGCGTAATCTATAGCAATCCAAATAGATCCAACATGGGAAGGCCTTTGTTTAGACCCATTTTTAGGGACCGCTCCGGTTTTGAAAGATTCATCAATTTATTGTAGAATGCTGTGCCCCGCGACTTCGTTCGCGTAGAAGTTGTAAGATACGGATTTACTAAAATAACAGCCACATTTTTAATAAAACATCGTCCCCCGACCCGCCGCGTTGTATCGCCCGCCTGCGCTATTACTTCGTTTTCGCTTAGCGTTCTTTCTGACTTTTTTTCTTTTTGCTCGGCTCCTAAGGGTTGTAGCGTGACGTTAAATAGCCTGTAACCATCCTCGAAAATTGGGCTACCAAAATGCGAAAAGAATTTTTCAAATTCGACTGGTAGTTCCACAGATTAGCGTTTTATTTTTTTTATGCGGAACCCTAATTCTTTTTCTAAAATAAAAGTGGACTAAGTTACTCCTTGTAACATCAGCTATCTGCTAATGAAAGTGCCATCAAGATCGGTCCAGCCGTTTCGGAGATTAGCCGGAACAAACAGACAGACAGAAGTAGCGTATATACTTTCGCTTTTATGTAGTAAAAAGCTGTTATTTTGACATTACAAACAGACACTTCAATTTTATTTATTTGCATAAAAAAGTAATGCGATATTTTACGTACACTTTTTATTTTCTTACATATACTTCGTATTCGCTTCTTTTCTACACTTAAAAAATACTGCCGAACTCTCTCTTGTTGATCTAGTAATCGCTGACGCAAATGCTGCGAATAGCGGGCTCAAGACTGAATTTGTATCCCGTGGGTATACTGACATCTCTGCCTTCCCGCAATGTTATGTTATGCTTAAATCTTATTTGTATCATGTCTCCAGGTGGCCAAGATCCTACTAGAGGAGTGCGGCGCTGATCCCGACTGCTTGGACTTCGAGGGTTGGACCCCCCTGCACGCGTCCGCTCTCTGGGGACAGAAGGAGGCCACCGTCTTGCTGCTCAAGTACGGAGCCGATCCGATGATCAAGAACTATTCAGTAAGTACCTCACACTGGCTCACTACCTCAATACTGTTCTGTACTAAGGGCCACTTGCACCAAAAATCACTAATCTTCTCCTAGTTTCTGCTAACCCAGAAACTGCACATAACTGTACTGCAAGGCATTCTCTCTAAGAGTTTTCAGAATTTCAATGTATCAAGATATTCAACCAATCGTAATAAGGAATAGATAAATTACGGTTAAGAATACTTCAGAAACTGCCCCTAAATGCGTTTAACATTAAACGCATTTAAAACATCGTACCGTTTTTGACAATCGTTTGATTTTTTTTCTTTCACTAACCGTGATACTTTATTCACATTACAATCTACCCTATAAGCTAATAGGCAATTTAAACTGATAAGTAACGATAAGTTTGAAAATGACATATACAGAATTATGTTTTAAATACATTTATCGTTGAAACTCATTAAGCGAGTTGTGGTGCAATCGGGCCTAAATACTTTATTCACATAATCTAGCCTATTAGCTAATAGGTAATTTAAACTGATAAGTAACGATAAGTAACGATAAGTTTGAAAATGACATATACAGAATGATGTTTTAAATACATTTATCGTTAAACTCATTAAGCGAGTTGTGGTGCAATCGGGCCTAAATACTTTATTCACATTACAATCTAGCCTATTAGCTAATAGGTAATTTAAACTGATAAGTAACGATAAGTTTGAAAATGACATATACAGAATGATGTTTTAAATACATTTATCGTTAAACTCATTAAGCGAGTTGTGGTGCAATCGGGCCTAAATGCTAAGACTCTCAGAAGTCGCCGTCATTAAATGTAGGAGAAGTATGGTGAATATTGACAAAAGGGATTCCTAAAAACTTCGTACTATATATCGTGTCGACTCGCTCTTAGGCACCTGTCCCATCACCGGCGATTAACGAGAAACGTGTAGAGCTAGCAATTAAAAAGTAGTTGACGAGCAACGAGGAGCGAGTGCACGACGGTGACGAGCGAATACTCGCTGGTATGCCTATGGATGGACCAAGTGTGAGTCTCTCTGCGGGCATATTATGCCCGCCAAGCGAATGTCGCTGAGCGAGTACTCTCTTTGATAGCTCTTGTCGCCGCGACAAACGAGTGGACGCGCCCGGCGCGCGGCGGTGTGAACAGCCAGAGATCAACTATTAATATGTATGTCTCTTTTACTTACACGAGAACTAAAATCTTTTGTACGTTTCTTGAGCGAGAAAATCGTTGATAGCTAGGCGCTGCCTCGTCGGCGATGGGAGAGGTGCCTTACATTTGACGACCGCACTTGCTACGAGGATTTAAAAAAAAAAGTTTCAAAATCTGGAATGCCAGATAAACTGTTTATGAAAAATATGGCATCTAGTCTTTGGAGGTTACTGAAACAATGCACCTTTTCATCGGATAATTGGTATAATCATAAACAATATGTTACTTAATAAAACATTACATTTTACCGATAGACAACGCACAGCCTAAACCGCTGGGCCTAGAAGCATGAAATTTTGTGCTGGAGTTCTTTAGACATATAATGAAAGTGACAACAAAGGAAGGATTTTTGTAAATTCATCTCCTGTAAGGGATGAATATTTGTACGGAAGTTCGTAATTTTTGTGGATGGGAAATCCCATCTGACACACGGCTTGTCAAATACATCAACAATAACAAAACAACAATATCATTATCAACACAACAACAATATCATCATTAGGTTACTACTGCACTCTATTCACAAACGAAATTCTCTTCCAGGGCCAAACCTGCCTTGAACTGGTCGACCCAGGGATGCTGTCGTTCCTTCACGACGCGATGCAGGCACAGCGTCGTATGAACAACAACAACAACAAGCGCAAACGCAGCCCGCCGCAGCACGAACCCAAACGGGTTGACATCGAGATCACGCCGCAACCAGAGAAAGTCGTCAATGGTAAGACTGAAGGTGCTTTCATTGATTTATTATTTAAAACGCGATAACTACTAGCAAGTTTTGTTGTGCAATTTAACGTTTGCAAACATCTACGCAAGTGCAAATATCGGCAAACTATGTTTATTTTGAACTTGAGGCGAATCAGTGTTGGTGTGCGTTGACGTCACAAGGTACGAAACGCATGGTAGAGCTTACTACAGAGTGGCAAAAGATTGGCGAGACGCGTACCTTGCTGCAAATATTATTAACTTATAAAAATCTCATAATGATAGCGGTTAACTGTCATGAAAGTCATGAAAGAAAGTCCACTTGCGTAATTAAACTTGCAAGTAGTTGTCGTGCCGTAGTTTTAGTCAGATCTTACTCCTATCTGTGGCTGTTGTGTGACGTCGATAACGGTAAGGCGGCTTCGAGTGTTGTTATTAGAACCCGGAAATATTACGTAAATCCAGGGTCTATTTGACATCACTATTCGAGAATGTTCCAGCTCGTACGCAGCTTTCTGTCGCTACGTTTGGAAGTAGTAGTAGTTTTGAGTGTTAATGGTAAGCCTCAAGATGCTTCCTGTGAACCTGTTGTCAGCCTCTAAAACAAGGGCCTTAGGGGCTTCTTTCACCACGTCAGGATAGTGATGCCATACTGGTGCAAGTAAGACAGTTATTTGAACGCTTTTCATGTAATAAATTATGGTTAAGCTGTCCAGCAATTTAACTGGAACTGGTGGAACAGGTCCATAATGCTCCCAAAATGTAGCTGCAGTTAATACTCTGATTGGTGAGCTTACACATAGTTTCAGTTTCCAACATGTAGCATGTTCATTTTCCAGACAACTTTGTTTCAAAATGGGAAAAGTCGCTAAAATAAAAGTGGTTCTGTCTGCCGAATATATGCAGCTTAGTTGAGTTTTATAGATCACATTAGAGAAAGGCGCTGTCCTACGAGATTGCAATTTGAAGGTCCTACTAATTTTTCCTGCGAATTTTGTTCGATTATCAATCATGCTGAATGTCTCAATGACCAAAAATTCAAAATTAAATGACTGCTACATATTAACGTAAATCATAATTATTATTGTTAACGGTATGAGTGTTTGTTGTGCTATCTGCCACTCGCCCGATGAGCTGGCCGAGGTCGCATGTAACTTCATACAGTAGGTTTGGACAACATATATAACCAGAAACAATTGAAAAGTCATAATAATTCAAATAAAGAATACGTGATTTTAAAGTGCCGTTACTTAAAACGCTACAAGGTTATTTTGACACCGCAATCTAGTTTTTAACACGCTTTTAGGGCTCCCGCACAAAACTGCGACGTCGCATCGCATTGCAGTTTTGTGTGGGAGTCCATATTAGCTTCATTTATACAACATGTCGAGTGACATTTTACAAAACAATTGCACAAAAGTTTACCAACAGCGCCCCCTTGCCAACGTCATTCGAGCGCCAAAACATCCTCGTAGCGGTTTATACGAAAATTTTGTTCAATAGCTAATTTAAATAAAGAATTTGAAGTTCTAAAATGCCCGTACTTTCTAAATGTTGTTCAAACCGATCACTCATTCATTCATTACCACGACAGACAAGCCGCCAGCGCCGGAGATATTAAAGACGGACGCCAAGCCTCCGCGCGGCCGCCCGCCTTCGCCCGAGACCACAGAAGAGTCCTCGCCCGAAGACGCGCCGTCGTGGCGCCGATCTGCTTCGTTCCGTAACAGGCAGCCAGACGCGCCTCGTAAGTTATCTACATCATACAAATCTTAGATTCATTCATTCACTGACAGACAATGCACAGCCTAAGCCGCTGGGTCTAGAAGCATGAAATTTAGCACAAGGGTTCGTTTTGTAACGAAGGTGAGTACTAAGGAGGGGGTTTTCTAAAATTCATCCCCTAAAGGGGTTACATATGTTATGAAAGTTCCTTATTCTTGCCGATGGGAAATCCCATTTGGTACTCGGCTTGTCGTGAGGTTGACATATTTTCTACACAAAACCTGTCAAACGTGACATGTTATCTGAAGATTAAAAGATCGGCCCTAAGTCGGGTGACTACAGTCAATCAACTCAGCCTATCGCAGTCCACTGCTGGACATAAGCCTCTCCCAGTCTGCGCCACAACACCCTGTACTCCGCCTTCCGCATCCAGTCTGTCCCAGCCACCTTCTAAAGCTCGTCGGTCCATCTACACGGTCATCTATCGGTCTACGTCGGTGACTAAAGTACCTACACGTAAATATATCGAGCTTTAGAAAGAGATTGTCACACAGGCATGAGTGAGCGACATGACGCTTCACAAAGAGATTGTCACACAGGTATGAGTGAGAGACACGACGCTTCACAAAGAGATTGTCACACGGGTATGAGTGAGCGACATGACGCTTCACAAAGAGATTGTCACACAGGTATGAGTGAGCGACACGACGCTCCACAAAGAGATTATCACACAGGTATGAGTGAGCGACATGACGCTTCACAAAGAGATTGTCACACAGGTATGAGTGAGAGACACGACGCTCCACAAAGAGTTTGTCACACAGGTTTAAGTGAGTGACACGACGCTCCACAAAGAGATGGTCACACAGGTATGAGTGAGCGACATGACGCTTCACAAAGAGATTGTCACACAGGTATGAGTGAGCGACATGACGCTCCACAAAGAGATTGTAACACAGGTATGAGTGAGAGACGCGACGCTCCACAAAGAGATTGTCACAAAGGTATGAGTGACAGACACGACGCTCCACAAAGAGTTTGTCACACAGGTATGAGTGAGCGACACGACGCTCCACAAAGAGATTATCACACAGGTATGAGTGAGCGACATGACGCTTCACAAAGAGATTGTCACACAGGTATGAGTGAGCGACATGACGCTCCACAAAGAGATTGTAACACAGGTATGAGTGAGAGACGCGACGCTCCACAAAGAGATTGTCACAAAGGTATGAGTGACAGACACGACGCTCCACAAAGAGATTGTCACACAGGTATGAGTGAGAGACACGACGCTCCACAAAGAGTTTGTCACACAGGTTTAAGTGAGTGACACGACGCTCCACAAAGAGATGGTCACACAGGTATAAGTGAGCGACACGACGCTCCACAAAGAGATGGTCGCACAGGTATAAGTGAGCGACACGACGCTCCACAAAGAGATTGTCACACAGGTTTAAGTGAGTGACACGACGCTCCACAAAGAGATGGTCACACAGGTATAAGTGAGCGACACGACGCTCCACAAAGGGATGGTCACACATGTATAAGTGAGCGACACGACGCTCCACAAAGAGATGGTCACACAGGTATAAGTGAGCGACACGACGCTCCACAAAGAGATTGTCACACAGGTATAAGTGAGTGACATGACGCTCCACAAAGAGATGGTCACACAGGTATAAGTGAGCGACACGACGCTCCACAAAGAAATGGTCACACAGGTATAAGTGAGCGACACGACGCTCCACAAAGAGATGGTCATACAGGTATGATTGAGCGACACGACGCTCCACAAAGAGATTGTCACACAGGTATCAGGGAGAGACACGACGCTCCACAAAGAAATGGTCACACAGGTATAAGTGAGCGACACGACGCTAACCACAAAGAGATGGTCACACAGGTATAAGTGAGCGACACGACGCTCCACAAAGAAATGGTCACACAGGTATAAGTGAGCGACACGACGCTCCACAAAGAGATTGTCACACAGGTATAAGTGAGCGACACGACGCTCCACAAAGAAATGGTCACACAGGTATAAGTGAGATACACGACGCTCCACAAAGAGATGGTCACACAGGTATAAGTGAGCGACACGACGCTCCACAAAGAGTTTGTCACACAGGTTTAAGTGAGTGACACGACGCTCCACAAAGAGTTTGTCACACAGGTTTAAGTGAGAGACACGACGCTCCACAAAGAGTTTGTCACACAGGTTTAAGTGAGTGACACGACGCTCCACAAAGAGATGGTCACACAGGTATAAGTGAGCGACACGACGCTCCACAAAGAAATGGTCACACAGGTATAAGTGAGCGACACGACGCTCCACAAAGAGATGGTCATACAGGTATGATTGAGCGACACGACGCTCCACAAAGAGATTGTCACACAGGTATCAGGGAGAGACACGACGCTCCACAAAGAGATTGTCACACAGGTATAAGTGAGCGACACGACGCTCCACAAAGAGATTGTCACACGGGTATGAGTGAGCGACACGACGCTCCAAAAAGAGATGGTCATACAGGTATGAGTGAGAGACACGACGCTCCACAAAGAGATTGTCACACGGGTATGAGTGAGCGACACGACGTTCCACAAAGAGATGGTCATACAGGTATGAGTGAGCGACACGACGCTCCACAAAGAGATTGTCACACAGGTATCAGAGAGAGACACGACGCTCCACAAAGAGATTGTCACACAGGTATAAGTGAGCGAAACGACGCTCCGCAAAGAGATTGTCACACGGGTATGAGTGAGAGACACGACGCTCCACAAAGAGATTGTCACACAGGTATGAGTGAGAGACACGACGCTCCACAAAGAGATTGTCACACAGGTATGAGTGAGAGACATGACGCTTCACAAAGAGATTTTCACACAGGTATGAGTGAGAGACGACGCTCCACAAAGAGATGGTCACACAGGTATAAGTGAGCGACACGATGCTCCATAAAGAGATGGTCACACAGGTATGAGTGAGAGACACGACGCTCCACAAAGAGATTGTCACACAGGTATGAGTGAGAGACGCGACGCTCCACAAAGAGATTGTCACACAGGTATGAGTGAGAGACGCGACGCTCCACAAAGAGATTGTAACACAGGTATGAGTGAGAGACGCGACGCTCCACAAAGAGATTGTCACACAGGTATGAGTGAGAGACACGACGCTCCACAAAGAGATGGTCATACAGGTATGAGTGAGAGACGCGACGCTCCACAAAGAGATTGTCACACAGGTATGAGTGAGAGACGCGACGCTCCACAAAGAGATTGTAACACAGGTATGAGTGAGAGACGCGACGCTCCACAAAGAGATTGTCACACAGGTATGAGTGAGAGACACGACGCTCCACAAAGAGATGGTCACACAGGTATGAGTGAGAGACACGACGCTCCACAAAGAGATTGTCACACAGGTATGAGTGAGAGACATGACGCTCCACAAAGAGATGGTCGCACAGGTATAAGTGAGCGACACGATGCTCCACAAAGAGATGGTCACAAAGGTATGAGTGAGAGACACGACGTTCCACAAAGAGATTGTCACACAGGTTTAAGTGAGTGACACGACGCTCCACAAAGAGATTGTAACACAGGTATGAGTGAGAGACGCGACGCTCCACAAAGAGATTGTCACACAGGTATGAGTGAGAGACACGACGCTCCACAAAGAGATTGTCACACAGGTATGAGTGAGAGACATGACGCTTCACAAAGAGATTGTCACACAGGTATGAGTGAGAGACACGACGCTCCACAAAGAGATTGTCACACAGGTATGAGTGAGAGACACGACGCTCCACAAAGAGATTGTCATACAGGTATGAGTGAGAGACACGACGCTCCACAAAGAGATGGTCATACAGGTATGAGTGAGAGACGCGACGCTCCACAAAGAGATTGTCACACAGGTATGAGTGAGAGACGCGACGCTCCACAAAGAGATTGTAACACAGGTATGAGTGAGAGACGCGACGCTCCACAAAGAGATTGTCACACAGGTATGAGTGACAGACATGACGCTTCACAAAGAGATTGTCACACAGGTATGAGTGAGAGACACGACGCTCCACAAAGAGATGGTCGCACAGGTATAAGTGAGCGACACGATGCTCCACAAAGAGATGGTCACAAAGGTATGATTGAGAGACACGACGTTCCACAAAGAGATTGTCACACAGGTTTAAGTGAGTGACACGACGCTCCACAAAGAGATTGTAACACAGGTATGAGTGAGAGACGCGACGCTCCACAAAGAGATTGTCACACAGGTATGAGTGAGAGACACGACGCTCCACAAAGAGATTGTCACACAGGTATGAGTGAGAGACATGACGCTTCACAAAGAGATTGTCACACAGGTATGAGTGAGAGACACGACGCTCCACAAAGAGATTGTCATACAGGTCTGAGTGAGAGACACGACGCTCCACAAAGAGATGGTCAGACAGGTATAAGTGAGCTAAACGACGCTCCGCAAAGAGATTGTCACACGGGTATGAGTGAGAGACACGACGCTCCACAAAGAGATTGTCACACAGGTATGAGTGAGAGACACGACGCTCCACAAAGAGATTGTCACACAGGTATGAGTGAGAGACACGACGCTCCACAAAGAGATTGTCATACAGGTATGAGTGAGAGACACGACGCTCCACAAAGAGATTGTCACACAGGTATAAGTGAGCGACACGACGCTCGGCAAAGCTGAACGTTTTCTAAACCTCAGTTTGCCATATTTGCCGGGTACTGTAGTATTTAGTGGTATCTTTTCTTTCTATGTGTTGCTTAGGTGCAACTAAATTGCGGTCGATCGACGATAAACAGTTAATATTTTTTATGTCAAACAATCGCTCGATTTACAATTTAAACTGCCCTGCTCCGTAGTAACTCGACCAGTCCGATCACTGCATGCCATTTACTTGGGAGAAGCGAGCAAAATAACTAGGTGTGATCCTTGACCATCACCTTTCCTTCAGTGAGCACATAAGTACGGTCGGTCGCGCGCCGTCTTCGCTCTCAGTAGGCTCCACTTCATATTGGCCACTCGCAGCAAATTGTCACTCAATTACAAACTGAGCATCTATACCGGGGTCATCCGTTCCATCATGACCTATGCGTGCACGTCGTCTTTGCATAAGATATCTCCATAGAATGCAGACCCTGCAGAACCGTTTTTTAAGAAAGGTCACGGGAACCCCTTTCTGTGTTCGCAATGAGAATCTTCATCTAGATCTCAGAATGCCCACTACACCGTTCAGCACATCATGAAACTCCTCTCAAAGCGTTTCTTTGACTCTGCTATAAAGCACCGCAGTCGTGGATGACGAGGCCGTCGCAATCAGGGGATTGCGACGGCCGCCCAATACATTCCCTCCCGCATTAGCAAGATTCGCCGACCAAAGCATACTCTCAGCATTCCCGATGACGTTATAACCTCCT
Source organism: Fissipunctia ypsillon (assembly GCA_947568875.1). Taxonomy (NCBI): domain Eukaryota; kingdom Metazoa; phylum Arthropoda; class Insecta; order Lepidoptera; family Noctuidae; genus Fissipunctia; species Fissipunctia ypsillon. The sequence goes on from OX387643.1 coordinate 31,798,261, forward strand.
ACCAGGAGAGTAGTAGGGCCACTCGGTACTAGTATTAGTACTTCGTAAATACAATAACAGACCGCCGTCCTTCCGTCCTCGCCGCCCATGCCGCCCTGACCCTTGCTCGAGCCAGCCCGTGCCGCTGAGCCTGTAGCTTTAATTTCGTCCCAAAATAGTCTTGATCCGATCCGGCCTGTCCCTTGCTGCCCTCCTCCAGCAATGCTCTAAGCCGAGGTCCGTACCCCACAAGGGTGCTCATAGCGGATATTCTCTTAGTTTATAAGTTTTATGCCATGGCTGGAGGCCTTAATTTATTAAGACATTCACAGGAAAGTTCGGTTAAGCAGCAGACAACCTCCTAGGCTGACCTGCGAGATCCATTCCCAAAAAAAACAAATATAAAAACATAGTCACTCGATCAACGTCGATTTAAAACAATCGACGTAGATCGACCTCCGTTTTTGAACGGAAGATATCGTCGATCGCAAACTACTAGCAGCTTTAGTATAAATAATCCGTATAAATGTCTTTTTTCTGCAAATGGTGCTGAATACGACAAACACCGTAAAACCAAAGCGGGAGGTTGTAGGGCAGGGATCACCAATTAGTTCTATAGGGTCCATTTTTCAAAATAATATGACTCGCGGTCCGTTTGATTGACGATTACTAGCAAAAGAGATTAAAATTTTCATTTTAATATTTTTTATTGAGTTTTAGTTGTTTTTAAAATTTATTAAAAGTCCGCACAAAATAGGTCGAATCCGGACCGCGATCCGCCATTTGGTAACTCCTGGTGTGGGGTTTAGAGTCCACAAATCACAAATGAAACTCTTATAGGTCTAGAAGACGAGGTGATTAAGTGGGTCAGATCGCTAGCGGTTTTTACGGTCTTATCTCTTTATATGTACAGATTGATACAAATACCATCTAAAACCACATTAATTAACTCCACATTTCGTACACTTTCAGGGGACAACAACAAGACTGCTAACAACGCAGTCAGTGACAGCGACACCATACTGAGGAGGACACACAGCTTTGAAAACGATAAGAGGTACCGATTCGATGCAACGCGTCACACCCTATCTCATACTTTAATAGTGCACACTGTTTCTTACGGCGTTCCGTAAAAAGAAAAACCGTAGAGCTCGTCCGGTGAACGATGGCCGATGTATCTTGGCGAGTCCGAACTTCGCACAGAAGGCTGCGCAGTAACATTTTGTATGAACCAAATGAGGCGAGCGTGAATGAGAGATTATGCGCGAAAGTTCGGAAAGCCTATGTTCAGACTCGCCAATATACGTCGGCCGTATAGTAACACCAAAATTATTTCTGCCGCCAAGCAGCGTAGTCGTGTTCTGGTATGAAAACTATGGGTGCAGTTACGGGCATATGAGACATTTCATTAGCGATACAGCCTGATTTAAACTTTATGGCGGCTCGGAACACGAGGCGAGTCGCTACGCAGTAGAAAATTCATGTGTCAGCGAGGGTGAGGGGTGGGGTACTGCGCAGCGAGTAGCGCACTTCAGAGCTGCCATAAAGTTCGACGCGTGTTATACCTGTGGTATTGCAGATGTTCATAGACGGCAGTAACCACAAAATAGCATCGGGTGGTTCACCGGCTTATTTGCTATCCCCTAACATGATCAACCGGGCTAAACAGCAAAGTGTCTTGTTATGCTCACAAAAAGATCTTTTTTGTCAAGGCTCTGACTGTAAAACTGTCTGTTTCTTGATTACTGTAAGCCATAACACAATAGGATATAATCAATCCTCATCTAAAGTAAAGATGAAAGTATTCGATTAAAAATCAACATTTCATAGTAAAGACAGACTTATTTATCAAATGAATTACGTTTTAAAAATCTATAACAGAATACTATAATTATAATGTAGGATGCCGCAAATGGCAGACGGCCAGGTTTTATTTTTATTGAACGTCTACACAAACTGAACTGTTGTGCAATGTTAAAGTATCGCTGTATATACAAAATTAATTGTATGTCGTTAAAATTTGGCATGACACTAAAATATCAATTAAAATATAAACATTTTTAGAGAATTGTGAGCCCGGAGTTCTTCGTATTGTATATCTTTGAACGATTTTAACTAGATGGGCAGTCGACCTGGCGAAGGTCGCGGGGTGCCGTTGGATGCAAGCTACTCAAAACAGTTTGTTATGGAAATCTTTGTGGGGGGCCTATGTCCAATACTGGACATCTTACGCTGTTGCTATGAAAAGATTTAATAGAATCCTAATTAATTGAAACTTGTCATATATTCATACAATTAATTAATCGGATTGGTTATTAAATGAAAAAGTAAGGATTTCAAAATAACTTTAACTCATTCCTCATCTATTTGGTATATCTGTTTAAAAGTAGTTTTAAATGTTAGAGAAATTAGTCAGCACTTTAATTTTTTGTTGCCACACAACATATTTTTTTTACCTATTATTTTGCTCACAATTCTTTAGAAATGTTAAAAGCTTTTATAAAGTCATGATCAAGGGTTTCTGATTAGTGCTGGCATACAAATCGGCGTGAATTTATGTAACGTGATGTTTTGGGCTACTTACTGGTTTTCGACAAAAAGTCGTGATGTTGCAACTGGTATAGCCATCACAAACGAAAAATGTTGCACGTACTTTTAGTTTTCCGGCTATGGTGATAACGCGAATATTCGTCGAATCTTGGTATGGCTCTGGGCTTGAAAGTCTCTGCAAATCGGAAAGGTTCTACGGGATGGCTATTCTGGCTTTTTACGGTATATGCTGGAGCTCTTGATGTTTAATTTTTACATCCAATAATTATGCTGCATAATGAAGTAACAGCTTATGTGATGTCCCGTCTATGAATGGACGTGTATAAAAATAAAAATGGTTGTCTAAGGAAGTTAGTGATATCAAATTTTGTATGCAAACCTCGTCTCTTTGTTTTGCTAGCACTAACCAAAAATATAAAGGAATAGATAAAAAAAATAACGTTTAACAATGTGCTAACGTATGAGTAACTGCTGAAAACAATATAATATTCATTCTAAATTGAGAACAAAAAATTACTATTTTAATCTTTCTTGTATATTTGAGAAATTCCAACAAAAGTGTATGTTGAAATGACGAGACTTCGGTTACATGTCGATTATTTGCTATCACAAAATCAATAAACTGCAATTCGTAAAGGGGGATACCTACTTTCACACTGTATCGATATTGTCATAGTAAAATGCTTTCATTTCCCATATCAATAATATCACTATTCGTTCAGTATGACGTCAATTTCGAAGAAACGTACACGTATATACACGCGTATACACGATAAATTGGGTATTGATACTACAAATGATTACTAATTTTAAACGTGCTATATCCTAACGCATCGTTCAAGGGGCCCGACCAAGATACTATAATTTCAAACTTCACCATACACTTTTGTGATATCATTCACAAAATTCTCAGCCAGTGGCAGTGTCCATTGCCCAGCGAAGTCTTCAACCTTCTTTAACATTTAACATCGCATACGCTACGTACATGTCGCATGCTTGTGTGCATTGTAGCTTCTACCAACGGTACCGAGACGTGACCGCACGTATAAAGGCGTCGTCCTGTCCTTCAATACCACCGTCGCAGCCAGCAGCGGAGAGGAAAAAAACTCAAGAGCACACTAACAATGCGACAGAGAGTACTAACGACGATGTACAAACAAGGTGCTCGTTAAATATAAGCTGGCGATCACTGCGGTTCGTTATGAACGATTGATTAGAAAGAATGAAAAATAATTATTCAATTGCCACAGAAATATGTGCATATAAAAAGCTGATAGCGTAGTACTAAAATTATAAAAAAAAAAACAGCCTATTATAGTCTCACTGCTAGGCAAAGGCCTCTTCTCTTATAGAGAAGGCATTAGCATTGATCACTTGCTCAATGCGGAATGGCAATTTCAGACTTATATTAATTATAAGTCCAGGTTTTCTCGCGATGTTTTCCTTCACCAATGTCAGTGATGGCCAATGGAAACTTAGAAAGTGAATTCTCACCTACGTGCATGAGACGCGAGGCCTTAACTGGGCCATCATGACATTTTCACTAAAATTACAAATAAAAAAGAACACAAGGCTTTTATGTATGATTAAAAGAGTAATTAGTTTGACGAGTATATGTGCAATCTTCTTGAAGTTAAAATTAAATTGGAATTTGTTTTCTTGTTGGCGCTATTGAAATTCAGTACAATAATAATAGTGCTTTTGTAAAGCTATGAGAACTTGTACTGGAAAGTAGCATTGTTGTGATCCGGTTTGAAAGGTATGGGTGCCAGTGTCATGAGACTTTTCAGCTTTGTCTCTGGGATGGCAACGCATATCTTTTTTATTGAATACATTACTTGTGTATTAGGTTACATCAGTAACATTTTTTTTTAATAAATACTTATGTAAATTCTTATGAACGAACCGCAATGATCGTTACCATTCATGAAAATATGAATATTTAATATTCATCAAAATAACTGTTATTTATGTCTCGCTATGTAAGCTTATTACTGTTGTTCTATATACTGTGTATTTGTTTATATGTTGCTACTTATACTTATTTCTATATATTTTATTTTTATTTTATACACGTACATTACACACCCACAACATTTTTCAGTTCCAATCTGTAAAACTGTCAGAACTTGACCCATTTCTTGATAAATACACTGTTTTCTTAAAAACGTAACGAAAAGTCGCCACTGCTAGTTATTGGATATTTCTCCACTCATTGAAAAAAAACAAGTTATTAAAAAATGCATGTGAAATGATTTTTTTATGAGGAGAACTTAAATACACACAAACAATTATATAGCTATGTCATAATCAGTGATCGGATTTTGGTGTGCAATTACTGAGATTTGATGTGATAAAATAGACCTATTTAATCGATATTAAAACTTAGTATAACCAGTACATGGCAAATTTCCTATTCCCGGCAAACTGGGATTATATGGCTTATCCATATTCTGATAACGTCATTAAATCCCAGTAATTGCACACCAAAATTCAATCACTGATCATAATATACAGTAGCCAATCAATGTCCTCGATGTCATGGTCAGTGTATTTCTTTACGTGCTTAGAATAAACCCAACGGAGAGACGGGAGAGGGAGGTGAACACGTGGAGCGGCCCTACAACCACCACGCCAAACGCCAGCCCCACTAACACCACCACTACCACCACAGTCAGAAGGTATGGTAGAGTTTTACTCGTGTGCTTTTTGATAATCACGTCTGAGACAAAACTTTTTTAAGAGAATTCGACCTTATGGTGGGTACTCAATTCATATAATTATGTGAAACGTAAAATGAAATGTAACATACGTTAGAACGAACATGTCGTCTAAAATTCAATGTAACATGAAATGTAACACGTTGAAACAAATTCGCTTAGTTTTTGTGTTACATTTCATGTTGCATAGGATATATTTGGACGGCACGGTCGACCGTCTGCACCAACCCACCATTATGGTTGGTGCAGACCGCAGACCAAGCAATGCAGAGCAGAGGATTTTCTGATCACACTGAATAATAAACTTTGTTTGAATGAATAATAAATATTGGCGCAGACTAGTTGTCTGCGCCATTGTTTGATCATAACAAGTGCGCTTACGCAGGTTATTTTGGTCAAATAGTAGGAAGGTTCTTTTGATGCTCTGCGTTTCTGCCAGTGGTTATACTGAATCTTATTGTCCATTCTCTTTACAATTAGTTTCAATCCACACTTAGAATTTTGTTTAATATATCTACTATTATAATTCTTTTGTATTTCAAGTAATTATTAATCGACACCAGCAATTTATACTACGCTAACTTAAAAAAGCGTACTTTTTACGATTTTTTATGACATATATAAAAACACATTTTAAGCAACTTGGCATAAAAAACGTTTTTACCTAAACTTCGAGTTAGCGTAGTATAAATTGCTGGTGTCGATCGAAAGTATGTTCATAAGTAGATAGTCTGCACTTCTGCAGTGTGTCTGTGTTAGGTTATTAGTGTCTGCTAGAATCAACTTTGAAAAACCGATATAGAGAACTACTAGATACAATAATAGGGATTGTCTGAATTTAAAGTTTGTATTTAAAATAACTTTAAAAATTGTCTGTCTAAGCATGGACGATTGTATAAAAGAATCTGAAGCAGCATTGATGCTGATGAAAATAAGCATTTTTGACTTATTTGACGAAAAACTTCACATAATTTTTGTAACACTTTTCAATACAAAGTAAGGTATTGTATTACTACAGTTCCCCGGAGAGCGTAGAGTCAAACAGTAGCAATTCGACACCCAGCTCTGCCACGCCGACCAAATTGTCACCCGGGAACATATTCAAGAACTTCTTCAAGTAACCGTGATGTTATGTACAATGCTTGGACACGGGAATTGTGACCTTATTGCGTTTAAGTAACGTTGATTTTTCGTTGAGCAAATGGATGTCTAGGTGAAAAGTTATAGTGCCGATAGCAACGTAACTTTGTAGTGAGTCAATCATTTAAATGCTAATTTTATTGGCACTCAAGAAGTCTTGCAAGATCAGCGATGATCATTTTGAGAAAAGAAAAAAAAAATGTTCTCGTGTTAAAATTAACACAGTTCTCGCGTTCAAGCAAACCCGGTTTTATTTGTGTGTTAGTTATCATTTGCGCTTCGTCTTTTTTGTGCTCGGACGATTTTATTTGCGTTTTATTGATAGTATGATATCTATAATATCAAGCATGTCAAGTTTGATATTTGTATTTTAGACGTGTTGCATGTCTAACAGAGTCTTTGTTTAGAGAATTTGCAATAATTCTTTTTTTTTGCTTTATTTTGTGAATTTTGTTTCTATGTGGGGAGCAAAAAATAACACAGTTTATCTAACAGGTCATTTGTACCCCCGGTTCGGGACGAGGAGAGTGAAACTCAAAGAAAAGCTCACGCCAAGCGCGTGCGTGAGACACGGCGTTCCACCCAAGGCGTGACCTTGGACGAGATCAAGTCTGCAGAACAACTCGTCAAAAAGAAAGCTGGTAATGGGACCACTGAAAGTCCCTCCCCCGGTAGCTTGAAGAAAGATGAACCCGCACTTGCTGCTGCCGTAGCGCCCACACCAGACAACGGCTCGGTACGTACCTAACACAAAATATTAGAAGGGTAATTCCCGTAATCCAAAACGTTCAAAATCTAGTCGCAATCTCATCTCGGCGACAATCAATGTCAAACACTTGTCAAAAATGTAGGCAAATTCTCTAATTTTCCTTCATTTTTAAAATACCTGTGTATTTTTGAGAAATTGAGACTAGAATGCGAACGTTCTTAAAAATGTTGGAATTGCCTCTCTGAAGTAAGAACTAACCCATTAGTTACAGAGTTACACTAGTTAGTAGAGGGTTAAAAGGACAGATAGAAAATTACTAAAACAATTTGGTTTTGTCAAAAAAGTTTGCTTATCAAAGTGACTAATCGGTAAAAGGAAAGGCTAACAACTATTGGAAAAAGTATAACCCAAAATTATTTTCCTATCTAAATGTTGATTTGACGAAGTTTCAGAACAAAACTAAATGTAGAGTGTTATTTGAATTGGGTGATTTGAGGATTACATAACATAACATAACAACATGCCTCGTTTTCCCGAAGGGTTAGGCGGAGGTGTACCTATAATACACCCATTTGAGGATTAGTTACATTAATATATAACATGGAAGTGGCAAGACTATGTTATTTAAAAAAATCTGCATATCTTGTACTTTTACACCCGAGAAGACAGGCAAAGTCGTAGAATTGTTTATTAGACTATGCACATAAAATTAGACTAGTCCTGCAATACCTGTACATACGTTGAGTTTGTATTTTTGAGTTTTCTTTTTGTAATTTTACACAACCACTCATTGGTCCAATGTTTGGCTTTATTTTTATTTTCGTGTCGTCTCGTGTTAATTCGACCATCCTGTACATTGTCATGATGTTCCTCAGATCATCCCATAAAAATGTAATTGGATAAAAGGAAAGATAATTTATGTAACTTATTTAATTCAGTTGAAAAATATGATTACTAAAGTAAGTACTTAAATCTGTTATGTTACCGAAAAAGAAACTCCATTTCTCTTGACGATGAGAATCTTGAAATCAATAAATTTTCCTAATGTCTAAAAGTTGGACCGTCACGAGCATAAATATATATGGACAGCTCGGCAATAATATCTAACTTCATGATTCATGCATTAATAAGGGTCGTTAAGATGACGCCAAATACAACATGTAAAAAAAACCTGCCCGATCCGTGAGAAGTATCATACTGAGAGTCTATTTATGTGTAATAATATCTGTGGCAAAGCCTTCCAATCACTTGGTTTTGTTATGAGACAGGCAAGTACGTTTAAAGACAACAATGTTATACTTACTCTATATTATTCGTTTGTGCGTAGCAAACTTGAATACAATGCGCTGGTATGGGATCCACGTGAGCAAAAATATAAGCTCATGATAGAACGGGTCCAACAGAAATTTGCTCGCTACCTATATAAAAAAAAAAATGGGTATTATCCCTATCTGTATCCGTCTCTGTTTGTTGCGGGAATGGTAGGCATCAACACGTTGGAACTGAGACGTAAGTGTGCGCTGGTGATGCACTACTACTTATTGCTCAATAATGAGATCGATGACGCGATTACTTTAGCTCGCTGTGCATTGTTTGCTCCGGACCGGCTGCGGCGGTCGCGTGCCTGTGCCTCGCGGTGCCTGTTCGCCGCTCCGCCAGTGCGTACCCATACGGCTCGATATGCTCCCACAACCCAGGCGATCAATCTGCTTAACGCCCTGATTGCTCAGGAGCCGGATGTTGACATATTTATGTATAGTAGTAAATCTATGTTTAATGTTTGCATGAAGTTTTTTAGTTAAATGTTATGTTGTTGGCTTGCTGCGCGCTTTGGTGTTTACTGTAAGTGCAGCAAGCAATTGTTATATAAATAAATAAATGTGGTAATATTTAGGAAATCAATCAATCTGCCGAGCCTTTTCCCAACTATGTTGGGGTCGGCTTCCAGTCTAACCGGATGCAGCTGAATACCAGTATTTTACATGGAGCGACTGCCTATCTGACCTCCACAACCCAGTAACTGGGTAATACGATACTTTCTTGGTAAGACTGGTTGTCAGACTTTTCGGGCTTCTGACGACCCGTAACGACTGTCAAAGATCCACGAATGACAGCCGAGACCAACGGCTTAACGTGCTTTCCGAGGCACGGAGGAGTCTCGGTATGTAAAGATGATCACCCATCCACAGACCAACCCCGGCAAGCGTAGCTTAACCTGATGGAGCGACCCGTTCAGCTGTTATTACTTAGCCACGAGCTCCTCCCAATATTTAGGAAATAAGATTTTAAAAATCCCTGCGTTTGTCAGTGGGGAATTTTACCGGGATATTACATGGGGCGCGGGCGACCGTCGTTTAACGGGTGTCTACAAGTCATAACTTATGACCCCTGTTGAAAATATGTTAATTTTTCGAATTGGGATTAACTATGTGTCCTTTTCGGATCGGACAAGGTTTTTCTTTACACATTGTTTAAGTGATCATTTGTGAAAGGTATATACACGTGGCAGTGGCGTGCACAGAGTTTTAAGACAGGGTAGGCAGAAAATTTTAAAAGCTATCATGATGATGATAATAGCTTTTAAAATTTTCCAGGCAGACTTCCAGTCTAACCGGATACACCTGAATGTCAGTATTTTACATGGTAATACGATACTCCTTAGTAAGACTGGTTGTCAGACTCGGGCTTCTGACGACCCATAACGACTGTCAAAGATCCACGAATGACAGCCGGGACCAATTATGAGCTTAACGTGCTTTCCGAGGCACGGAGGGGTCATGGTATGTAAAGATGTCCACCCATCCACGGGCCAACCGCCGCAAGCGTAGATTAACCTGGTCGATTGACCCGTGCGGCTATTAATAACACAACACGATCACTTCTTTTTTTTCTTCTTCGAAAGATAGTTTTGAAACTCATACATTTTTTATTTTCTCTATACACACAGCACCTGAACAACTTTCACAGTGAATATTATCCTTTTTTCACACTAAGTATTATCAACGTTAAAATCTTAAATACCTACCTGTTTTCATAGCTCACAACCAAACCAAATCATTTGTCAAACCAACAATGGCGACTTAGTGTAAAAAATAATACGACAAAAAAGTAAAAGTGCTTTAAGTGGCGATAATTAAATGAAACAAAGCTACTATTTAAAATAGTCGTGCTGTAATAAAGATATTACCTACTCTGTGCGGTTGGGTGCGTTATTTGTGAGATTTTGTGCCACGTATTTATAGGATCGCACACCCATTACATCCGCATGACCACGAAAGCACAAGTATAAACATTTAGACGCGGTAGTTTGTGTCTTTCCCGAGGCACTCAGCGGCGCTAGCGCAGCGCAATGCGAAGTTGCGTCAAATAATACGAAGGAGCAAGCAGGCACGACCGATGGAGCTGATTTATGATTTTTTTGTTTATTGATAATACGCTCGTAGTAATCATAGTATAGTAGTCGTAGTATCAGGACAAGATTATAAATATTTATCTGAGTTAGATAGGATAGGCAGTGTCTTTCTGTCTTTATGAAATGCACGCCACTGACAAGTGGCAGCACAAATATGTCACATCGAAGGAACACCAAAACTATCTTCTGACAAGACAAGCGACGCCAAAATATAGAATACTGCATCGGCTTCAAAAATATGTTTCACCTCTTAAAATGCTGAAAACTGAGCCTATGTCGACTATTCTGCCAGTATCAATTACCTATCTTAAAGTAGGTAAGTATCAATTACATACTTGACACTGGCAAAATAGCCGACATCGGTTTAGTTGCCAAAAAGATAAAAATCTGTTATTGACATTTCTACTGTCAAACATTACCGTCGGATATTTATGCTGCCAGTGCCAGTGGGATGTCACATTTTATTGCAATATAGAAGAAAACTTGAAACATTGTACAGTCAGGTTTTTATGCTGCCTACTTGATGTAGATATTTTTGATCACGAGGCATCACATTCTTCTGAATTTAACTGAGTAGGTAGGTAGGTGACATCTTTTTGAAGCTGATGCAGCATCCTATATTTTGGCGTCGGTTGTCCCGTCAGATAGCTTTGGTGCTTAGATTATTTACATGTATAGATAGGGCGTTACGCTGCAATCGCAACAAAAACAATAGGCCAGATTTGAAGTAAGCGTAGCTTCTTTTGTCTAACAAGCGCGTACATCACTGGTGGGGCGTACTGAGTGATACCAGCCCTTAAATATTTACTATAAAAGGAGAACATTTGTTATAAATGCTATGTAAGTACAGCAGGAAGCTTAGTAAGATACTCTTTGAATTTGTTTTTTAAACAGTTTTCGTTTAGATCAGAGGTTCCCAGACTTTACTTTCTCATAGACCACTTTCAAAATTTAGCTGGTTCCGGTGGACCTCCTGCAGCTACATTTCTACCATATTCTCCAAAAATCGACAAAAAACGTAGACCCCCGTCGACTCTCCCGTGGACTCCTGAGGGTCCACCGGGACCACTTTGGGAACTAAGGGTTTAGATGTTACATCCCGTTTGATATTATCCAATTTTTGCAATGGTTGCAATGGTGGCTTGAAATCTCGAAATATAATATTAGCTAACGCTTACTTGGGAAATTTTACATTCAATAAACAGGCAACCCTGAAAACGTCAAATGGCGAAACGTCAAAGAAAGAGCGTAACATCTTTGGATAAAATTACACTTTATTCATTTAATTGTTTATTTATAATAATAGTCAGTTAAAGTTTACTTACCGATGGATGACAGGTAACTTTTTTATTTGTTTTCAATCGTCCTTTGTAATTCTTGCACACTTTTATAGCGCAAACCGTCATTTTTAGATGCCACAGAACGCGTGTTTACCGTACAATGACAGTGTCGCCACTGAGCGGGCGGGACGAGCTTATGAGCCAACAGTTGACTGATATTTTTTTTGGCGTTTAGACGCTCGAACTCTCTATCTAGACATGTAAATAATCGAGCTTTGGTGTTACTTCGATGTGACATATTTGTGTTGTCACTTGTTTATGGCTTCCATAAATGATCTCATATATTTGCCGTCATCTTGACGACAGATATTAATGGATGAGTCATGAAATCAGATATTATTGCCGAACTGTTCATAGTAATATGTTTATGCTCGTGTATGGGTTTTCGTTATTGGAACATGTTGAAGATAACGATAGATATTGATTTAGGACGTTAACGGACTTTCTTTCAGTTTTTGAGATAAATAATGTTCGAAAATGTAGGTGGGTCAATGACCGCTATTTCCACGCTAATGCGATTCTGATATAGTATTATTTATATTAAAACTAGCGGACCTGACAAACCATGTCCTGCCCGAATAGCGCCATTTACCGGGTCAAAATTGTGAATCTAAACCATCTTGGGACCCACTCAAACATACACAAATATTTCATCAAAATTGATCCAGCCGTTTACGAGGAGTTCAGTGACATCATACGTACAAAAAAATTATACAAGGTGTAACATAATTAACGCACAACCTCTTAAGGGGTCATTGTACTCATCATTATGAAGAACTTTTACTATGGGACTAAACCAGAAATCGCGAAAAAAAAGAGCTGCTCCCTACATTTCTGTTCGCATAACTCGTCAAAATGTAGGGAACAGCAGATTTTTTTTCGCTATTTCAGGTTTGGTCCCATAGTAAAAGTTGTTCATCATGATGAGCACAATGATCCCTTAAGAGGTTGTGCGTTACTTATGTCACATCTTGTATATATAAAGATAAAACGAAAAAGAGATCAAATTTACTTTTGATTAACACTAAAAATTCGTTGCGAATTCATTTAGTGAATCCATGTTTAACCTCGACTGAGAAATTAATTCTCTCTTGGGAGTCGGATCGCTAAAGGTGCTCTTCTGAAGGCGACCGCAACCGCAAACCGCTGCGGCAACTCCACCCGCAATCGCAATGAAACAGTTCGCACCGCCACGATTGGTTCCTATAAAATTGAAGGGCAATTAACTGGTACCGTCTAAACAACACGTACAATATTGTTGCACGATACGTGCAAGTTGCCGTTGAAAACTGGTATAGGTGTAATCAGCACGTACAATAAAATCGCATTCAACTCGACAAGTACGAACGAATGAATCGAGTTAAAAACAATCTTGAGAAGACGTTCAATAAAATTTTAATGACATATTTGGCAGCGCAAATACGGGCAATACTTGAATTAATTGTACAAGGACGTGCAACTCTGTGTTTAGACGAGGCAAAACTTGCATACAATAATCGTCTTGCAATTTTATTGCCTTGCTGTAAGTCGCATGCAATTTTATTGAATGGCAAAACTTGCATTCAATATTGTATGCCATTTTATGGCAATCGCACGCGTGTAAACACTTACATGCAATTCTTGAATGGCAATAAATTTGAACGAGCTTTATGGCATGCATTTATCGCTTTTGAACATTTCAGAAGCTTGCACGGTGTAAATAGAGTTTTAAAGATCCTTGTACGAATCACGGTTTTCATAGAGTTACATTGAAACCAGCCGTGACGCTGCGATCTGTCATTGTGATTGGACAGCTTTGCCCTCGGCGTCGCCTTCGGAATAGTAAGATAAAGGTTAACTGACTTGTGAGGTGTGTATAGGCGCGTGCGTCAGTTCCGGGTGGCGACGTGGCGGTGTCGCTAGCGCTGGCGTGCGCGTCCGCGACGGCGACGGCTACCATCGCCGCCAACAGCGAGCGCCGCCCCTCATGGCGGCTCAGGCTCGACCCCACTAACAAGGTGGCTATAGCACCGCGATGGCCGAGTGAGATTGTCGATAGCAAACATTAGTATCGCCGATTTTTTACGAACGTTATAGAGTTTATTTACACTTTTCATGTCATTCCTTTATAAAATGTGTTGTCTTAATCATACACCTTGTTTCATTTAAGTTGCATTAGCATCTTAATAACACATTTTTTTGAACTATTTATTTGACTAAATTGAAACCGCATTTAAATAAATAAAAAAAATGTTCCGAATTGTTCTGTTGTGAAATTGTACGATGCGATATCGTAATTTATCTGTCTTGAAATCGAGAAGTATTTGCGCATACTCATCATTCTTTAACGATTCCTATAATATCAAGATTAACCAAACATTAGTTAATCCTATGAAATCATCGTCGAGCATTTATTGTCTGTCGACAACCTCGTTCGACTCAGTCGCTGGACGGGACGCGCATGGTGTGAAATAAATTCTTTTTCGCAAATCGGTGTTAAAATTCTGATTTTGGGACTATTCACTGTGTGTAGAAATTAAAGACTAATCTGCTGTGTATGGCTTTTTGCGGTAAACTAAAAGTGTTACCGAATTGGTAAAGCTTGTAGTTCCGTTTTTCGAGGGTATAAGCCAGATTAAAATGCAACAGTATTTCAAAAATATAATTTTTAACCCTCTGACCGCCACGCTCGTACCACAAATTGCCACCTTACACCAATCTATAAATTCGAAAAGGTTTATTTGTTATTTTCCCCAAAATTTAATTATAGTTTTGTTTACTTGTAGGAACGTATAATAAGAAAAAAAGAGCAATACTTGATTGGTGATGATTATATTCCATCATTAATTTATTTGTCAATAATTTTAATTTTCATCTTTTTTTATTTCACGATACTCTAAAAGTCTTCGCGCCCAAACGTCCGTGGCGGTGAAAAGGTTAAATTGACATAACAACAAAGCATACAACATCGTTGTCATCATTAGGTGTTTAGTGTCGCTCTCTCCCAACATCAGAATTCGCGTATTCTTAGCATTTCTGTCAGTTGTTTAGTGCACCACATTCTTAGCGTGCCATGTGTGTGAAACTTCCTGCACAAACTACATTTTACACAGACACTCGACTTACTTCCTAGACATTGTAACGTCGCCCGGTGCGTCTGACGTCTCTTTTATTTACACGAAATTATACGATTAAATAAATCACTTACTCGACGGTTTTCGCACCTCAGCGCCTGCTTATTTAGACCTAATCTCCTAATTTTTGTACAGTCAACCGCACATCAGTGGTAACATTTGCACTACGGAACCCGTCCTTACTGTTACGACACAAAGGTGCCATGATTATCAAATTTTAACCATTGATGTGCGGTTGACTGTGCAAGACCAACAGCGTCAGAGGAACTTAGGCTAAGAAAGGCTGACTACGACTGGCGTCACATCACCCCTTAGCCTAAATTCCTCTGAGTAGTAGGTCGAGTATCTGTAAAGCACAACTTTTGTGTTCCTGTCTTCTCACACTTTTTTGTCTGTTTGCATGTATGTTCCACTGCACTGGTATGAAAATATTGTTAGAACCCTTACCGCTTTAACTTGAAAGTAAGATATCATACAACTTTATATTAGTATGTCGATAATGAAACAATTTTATTGATTGGAAATAATTGAATAATCCAAATCCATACGTTTTATTCATATCCGTAGATTCGTTGTGACTTTAGGCTAGATTTTTAAGGAAAATGATGTAGGGCAAAACTTGGGTAAACGGTGATAGTTTTGTTTTTTACTTGTAAAATTCGATTCATTGATCAGACTATTTTTTAAATTTACTGTGATATAGTAGACAAAATAAGTTTTGCTAACTTATATCTAAAAATGTGGCAAATACTATAATGATTGAAAAATGTACATTTATCAAGTCAGTAGTAACTTGGTAATAAAACACAATTATCTATCACCGAATAGCTGCATATCACGAATTAGCCAAGTTTTGCCCTATGTAATAAAATCCTTACATAAAAATGAGTAACCTGTTGTCTAGTTACATTATAATTCACGTAGTTTATTTACTTTGCAAGCTTTATTAATATCACAAAATAAATGCAATTTGCTTGTTGAAATACAAATTAACGTATTTACTAACAAGATGTAGACTATTTTTATTGTAGATTGATAATAACGATAATAGTTGCACACACGCAGGATTAGTACATTAAAATTAACCAGTTGTTGAAGTTCGCATTATAATTTCCAGATGCCATAAAAGTATACTAAAATCAAAGACTAGGTTATACTTATAAATAAGTTTTCTTCAACGACGCAGCTTATAGTACGTAGGTGGCGTTAGTTTGAAAGGTTATTTTATACCGGCTGAAAATCATGCCAAAAATAGTTTTTCATTGGTGCTGAGATCTAAGCGTCAGCTGCTCCAGTAGCGGGGGAGTCCAAAGTTACAGCATGTCAAAGTTGTAGAAAACTTATAAAAAAAGTGATTTCATACCGCACCAAAACCTTATGGGACGGTTTCTGAGATCATCTTCAATTTAAAAAAAAATAGTCAGCTGCATGAAAGTGGAGTAATATGTCAGTCGTGTATTTGATTGTTGTGATGTCACATCAGGGCTAAATTCGAAACTATGGGTAGTAAGTAAGGCAAAGTTGTTAAAGGAACCATGACCTCAATTTTGAAGGAAAATAAAACTGCATTTTATGTTTTTGAAAAGTTTTCGGCCTGAACTGGGAATCGAACCCGATTCCTCTAATAAATAACATACTGTATTTATACATATTGTACTGAGCGATTTAGCAAATTGGATGACATACTGAAATCAGCCAAAATTCCACAATGTCTGAAGTCCCGTCTCTATAACCAGTGTGTTCTGCCCACCATGACGTACGGTGTTGAGACGTGGAGGCTCATGCATAAGGCTGTGTACAGGGTGAGACTTGCACAGAGAGCCATGGAGCGTTCCATGCTCGGCATAAGATTGATAGATCAAGTTCCAAACGTCGAGATCCGAAGACGAAAGTTTTCGATACCGGAAAACGAGTTATGGAACTCAAATGGAGTTGGGCAGGACATCTGACAAGGTGCAGTGATGACAGTTGGAGTAAGGCAGTGACTGAGTGGCCTCCAAGGACTGGACGAAGCGTCGGCCGTCCGGCGGCGAGATGGGCAGACGACATTGTTACCAGCGCGGGTAGAACCTGGATGAGGTTGGCACAGAAGCGTGGAGATTGGCACATGAAAAGAGAGGCCTATGCTCAGCAGTGGGTGAAAGGATGAAAACGGGCTGTGGATGATGATGATGATACTGAGCGACAGTGTTGCTAACAAGGATCAAATATTGCAAAGGAATACTTTGTGTAAAATCAAAGAAAATATAGCAATTTTTGTTTCATAAATTACGAAAAATTGGAAATTGTACCGTATTCTTTGATTTGTCACATTATATTTGTTCACAGCATTTGATCCATACCAGCTAGACTATCGGTTAGTACAGTAAAAAAGGGTGCTGTTTTTGTAAAAAAAACGGGGTCGTTCCTGGCTGGGGTAGAAGCTTTTTCAAAAAGTTTTATTTTCCTTCAAAATTGAAATCATGGTTGACCATTTCCCCTATCCCCCATAGTTTCGAATTTTGCCTGATGTGCCATTGCAACAATTATGTTCATTTACGCAACTGACATAATATAATAATAGCTTAAATGAACAGCCCCCACTTCTAGGCGGCTGACAATTTTTTTTTGGGTAGAAGATGATCCCAAAAATCGTCCCATAAGGTTTTGGCGTGGTATGAAATTATTTTTTTTTAAAGTTTTTTTTTACAACTGTGACATGCTGTCACTTTGGATTCTCCCTTGGGTGCGGCGGCTTACCATCACATTCATGATTATTGAATATTAAACAACTACTAGAAATGAATTTTTTTTTTTTCGGTATAAAATTGGTCGTAAAAATCGAGCAGTACCTCCCCTACTATTATAATCAGTACACCATTTTGGGGAAGGATTACGTCAAATTGAAAAGCTGACTGTATGTTTGCTTTACGCACGTTGTTTGTATGCTGGGTACAGATTGGTGAAATGTAGCACTCGTGAGCCATCGAAACTTATGCAATGCAACATGAAATGTATGTAACACTAGTGAGCCATCAAAACTTATGCAACGCAACATAAAATGTAACACAACAACTATACGAATTAGTTTCAACCTGTGTACCGTTTCACCTATTTGTACCCGGCGTTATATTGGGATGAGATGCATGAATGTGTGAATGCTCCACAAGGTGCAATTTTGGGTAATAATTGTTTTTACAATGGTTTGTACACATTAGTATCCTTGCTCGGTTGACTCCATACTGATTCGCTGCCAATAATTTACCAAGCGTTTACATTACAATCAACACTGGAAGCAAATGTCTCATGAATATAATGAAGGAGAGCAATTTGTAAAGTCTTTTTATAGCTCCTCTTTCTGTATAAGAGGAACCTTTCTGTAAGACACATACAAAGGACAGATTCCTGAAAGATTTTTGTTGAAAATACGACCTTAACTTCGATGCTTCTATATTCCATAGCTCCCATTGTGAACAACGAACTCCCAAACAAACATCCTCTTCGTAAACTAATAAGTGGTAATGTTGTAACAGTTTGAGCTAGAGGACGCTGGGCGAGCATCGCCGCGGCCGGTTACTACGGCAGCTGAGGCGACTGTGACGCTGCCGTTCCGCCGCCCTCCCACCGGATCTAACGCAAATACCACCTCCACATCAGTGAAAGACGATAATCGAACAGGTAATATCACCTTACGAAAACGTTAATCACTTTTTGACGTTGTCACATTAAACTTGTTACGTCACATTTTTGACGTCCACATTTGCATGGTATATTAGGACAATGTACTAAGTATGGTAAATGGTCTCATAAATCGGCCGTACACACAAGACTATGTATTTAAAGGTTGAACTTACGGTTGACGTCGACCTATGGATTTTGATCGTTTCAAAATATTATCGATCGTCTGTATCAAGCGAACTGAGCGATTGATGTACGACCGACCATCGATCGGTATACATTTTAAAACAGACTGCGTAGCATAATCAGCCTATAAAGTCCCCAATGCTGGGACACAGGCCTCCTCACTGTGAGAGGGAGGGGGCCATAATCCACCACGCGGGCCCAGTGCGGGGTTGGTGGATGTGACATGTTTTCGAATTTTTGGTTCTAGGACATGTCGGTTTCCTCACGATGTTTTCCGTCACCGTTTTGAGAGCAGTGGTGATGAATTTATTTTATTTACACAAAGTAAAGCGCCTGCCTGGGCTAGAACACACGACCTACATACAACTCGTAAGTCGGAGCCGTTACGGGCCACCACTGCTCTCAGACTGCTTGGTTTGATCAATTTTGCAGTATCTATGGACGTCAAAGTTGATCTTCCGCTGGCTGCTTTGCACCACACTAATTCGATCTGAACGGTCGATGTCATCGATCAATTGCAATCTAGCTGCAACTTAAAACCTCTTTGAAACAAGTTACAATCTCAAAAATCCTAAAAAAATTAGGCTAAGACAATTTTTGTATCTCTACCCTAGAACCAGCTGCCGAGGAAGAGAAAGAGCGCGAGAGCAGTACAGAAAGCAAATCTTCAAGCAACGCGTCGCCGGCGAGCACGCAAGCCGCGCTCAACGTTATACAGCGCCGGCGCAGGCCCAAGCGACGCTCCACCGGCGTTGGACACGTCGATATGGACGTAGGACACTTTTACTACTGCACTATATTATTTAATAATGCCCGTTTTCACTA
Organism: Fissipunctia ypsillon; assembly: GCA_947568875.1. Taxonomy (NCBI): domain Eukaryota; kingdom Metazoa; phylum Arthropoda; class Insecta; order Lepidoptera; family Noctuidae; genus Fissipunctia; species Fissipunctia ypsillon. The sequence goes on from OX387643.1 coordinate 31,817,892, forward strand.
GCACTGTGCGACAACTAAATATAATGTGTTAACATTAAAACAAAGAAAGAAAATACATTTATTTGTGACAAACATGACGCAAAAAAAGAACACACATACAAAAATAACAAGTTGGGGGAACAGTTACTTTGCGCAAACAACATAATTAAAAGGCGCTGATTCAACTTACAACACCGATTCTCCGATGCGTAATGCTTAGATAACTCTTACTGGTTGCCTAGCAACAGATTTCTTACAATATTGACAGCAATCGAACTTGCCCTAAAATAACAGAGACAAGTGTTAAAAATGTTGATATCGTAACGTAACGTACGAGTTGCCTACTGAGAAACAAATGGTGAAACGGGAGTGGTTGCTTAGGAAACTGCTCACGTTTTGCATTAACTAACTAGACGTTACTTTGCTTGACGTTAGTGAAAACGGGCATCTAACTACGTATGGAACGGCCACTCCCTGAAATGAGTTGCCTGACCTCGGCGCCCGCACATGTCGACGATCATTTTCAGCGGGCCTTACTGCCCAGGGTGCATCAAATATTTTTCCCGCATTTTTTTTTCTATAAAGGGTAATGTCATCATCTTCATTCAAATTTATTTGGGGCCCTTATTATTTGGGGTCGGTCGGCGCAACGTTTCTTTTTAATGTAAAATGTATTAAAAATATGTAGACGGTAAGTCTAATTTATTAAAATACACTCACAAAATAAAATAATACATCATCATCAACAATATTGGCGGTAAAATCGATGGTTCAAAAAAGGGCTCGTATTCGAGTATGTGTAACGTCATTTTGCTTATGTTGTGGTAGGATTATAACACGGCCGTTATAAATGTAAATAAATAATAATATAAAATGCGACCATTGTATAAAAACGCTTAAGATTTAGATATTGTAAAGTGGATAATATCATCTGCCTAGCCTTTTCCAAACTATGTTGGGGTCGGCTTCCGTCTTACCGGATGCAGCTGAATTCCTGTATTTTATATGGAGCGACTGCCTATCTGACTCATTTACTGGGTAATACGACACCCCTTGATAAGACTGGTTGTCAGACTTTCGGGCTTCCAACGAACCGTAACGACTGTCAAAGATCCACGAATGACATGCCGGGACCCATTGGTCCCGGTTGTCATTCGTAGATCTTTGCTTAACGTGCTTTCTGAGGCACGGTGAGGTCTTAGTATGTAAAGATAGTCACCCATCCACGGACCAACCGCGGCAAGCGTAGCTTAACCTGTCGATCGACCCGTGCGGCTATTATGACTTCTTGTCTATAATAATAATAATTAATATTATAATATTATCAGCACAAACGCTTTTCGTCCCATCCCGCTAACTAACTAATGGCTCGGTCCCTCCAACACGCGCACTTCTGCTGTTTGTTTAGTTACCGTCATAATACCTTATACGAATCTTAAATTTTTAGTAATTTTACTAACAATCTAAGAATAGTAACTTGAGATATATTATTTTTGTATTTTTTTCTTTTAGAACGACCATAATTATATGCTATTTCAAGATTATCCATTCATTACCGGACACCCTGTATTCTTGTATATCATTTTACTTCTTGTTAAAATCATGTAAGCATAGCTTTAATTGCAACAAAAAAAGTGAATGCTTCTTCGGGCTTACCCAGAAGTAGCCAGTTAACTCTCCCTTTGAAGTTTTAAGCTTAAAGGCCAGCACACATCAGCGGACGGCGGGGCAGACTATTTTAAATTTACCAACGTAAATTCGTACGTATCTACCATTGTGACAAGATATAGATTCCAACGCTCAGAGACCGACCACGCATCAAAGGAGATTTTTTTTTCGGTATTGAAGAGGGCGCTGGATACCACGGCCGGATGCGAAGGCATGCGACGGTATGCGCTGGGGTCCGCTAGTTTACGATCGCGGGGGAGGGGCAGTGCATACGGGGGTGCACTTCGCATTTCCCCCGTGGCATACTGCGGGATGCTCCTCGGCAAACCCTGCTCGATTGCGTCCCCCGCGCGCGCCCGCGCGGGTGCCGGTGTGCGTTGGCCTTTACGGAGCGCTGCGGAGCGTGAATTTTCTAATTTACATTGAATTAGTAAATCAGGAAATTTCGTAGTATAAGTCTTTTATTTAAAAAATGCGTACATATGATGGGGATTAAAATTGTAACTCTGCCCGATATAGTAAAATAATATAAAATAAATTGGTTTTATTTTGAACCCATACAATAAAATATCTAATCCATGCCGCGAACCTCTGCAGAATATTAAACCCAATATCAAAACTAAATTAGTTATAGCAAAAATATAAACCAATAGATTAATAGGAACATACGCCATTATTATGTGTTTTATTATGGAACCATTTGGTGTGTTACTTACAATTTTTTCCAGCAGAATACATGTTTGTCTACAAATGTTTTGGTTCATTATGTGTTCTGTAAACATCTAAAGCGCCGATCAAATGCCGTGGAATGTACATGCATGCGTCTGGATCCGTCCGCATCCGACCGGCTGCCGAGGGGTGCGCGAAGGTTCCGGCACCGGCGTCGGCACCCGGTCGGGGCAAGCGGTAGCCTACGTTACTGCCCGTACTAGTGGCTGCGGAGCGGGAACATCGAGCGCTCTCGAGCACGAGGAGGTGTTCTACGGACGCACAACGCTTCGCCAGGCTCCACCGACAGCTACCGCGCGCGACCACCATGCGTTCCGTTCGGCGTCAGGCGTGACTCCGAAATTAATTTATTTTTGACCCAGTCTGCCAAGTGCTTCGGTATTTGTAAGTCGGTAGTGTCACGTTAATGTGATATTGTCCAGGGCAACGACAGGTGCAATTTGTAATCGAAGCTTCATTTGATATACTATACTTTTTTACATTAATCATCTTCAGTACATTCAAGTAAAGTTTTAAATTGAATGTAAAATGAATTTAGCAAAAGTCACAATGCATGCTACGAGTAGTTCACTAACTTTTTCAACTAAAACAAGATAAAGTTTCAACCGTACATTGCAGATATAAAAGGTTCAGTATTGACTGGTCTAAACTGTGCGTTGACTATCAGATGATTTGTGAATCTATTTGTTGATAATTTGCGAACCTGTCAGTGGTCTGGAATTTTACAAGCATGTTATGATCTCATTGTAGATATAGAAACCACTTCATCTTAGACAGTGACGACCATTGACTACAGTTGCGCATGCGTTGGTGAGACTTAAGAGTGGCCAACCCGTCATACTTTTCATACAAATGCTCATTTTATTTTATTTTATTTATTTTATTGGTTCACCAACAATTGTTTGCACAGGTTGTAAGCTAGAAAGTAAACATGCAGAAATGTGAATGCAACAGTGCAACAATCACTTAAAGGTAAACTCCGCATGCATATAGACGTTGTACAATTTTATAATATTAATCTAGTTAAAAACGAAAAATACTCATACGTGATTATGGTGTTTTTCTTTGAAATTTTTGAACCAATAGGTATCATTAGGTATCTATTCATTTCGAGTTGGTAGTCATCGACTGTTAAAAACTAACGTTGACGAAAATAATCATTATTTTTTTACAGTAACCATTTTGTAATTACAAAAAGAATTTAAAACAGTTTGTGATTATATGCATAGAAGTAGTATTAATAAGTTACAAAGGTGGTTAACAAGGTCGGGGTGCGGGGGAGGGCAGCCAACCCGTATTGAACGGCTAGTAGATTTCTATGAAAATACAAAAATTTGGAGACACAAATTCAGTATAAGCCTCCAAAAATCTGCTTTGTCGCACAAATTTTACCTGAACTTTGGCCGTTCATAATGTACTCATAAATTGTAAAAGTAAAGAAAACATCTTCATAGAAACCTCGCACATGTAATGAAGATTCTAAATGACAAACATTTATTTCACAAACTTGTAAGCTTACTCAAAACATGTATTTCCTGGAACAAGTTTTATGAAATTTCCGCACACTATTTTTCGTTCATTGTTATCTCGTTCTCACTTGCTTGTTAGTAGTTCTCACTTGTGCTGGATGAAACAACAAACTTTTCGACCATGCTCGCGTTGCCGATAGACGGACCGAGAAGGGCTCTCTTAAGTCCGCTTCCCTTACACACGATATTTTACTTCACGTTAAATTTCTGACTACGTTGAAAGAAAACTAACTCTACTGTAAATACCTACTAGACGTTTGTCTAGAAAACACATACTCGTAATCCGTATACTTTCGGACCACCACAAAGTTACATTCGCACCTTCATTCACAAAATTCGCATTTCACACCGTATAATCTTTTGTATGAAACCGAATAATCACACACAACAGGTAACGGCAATCAGATTATACCACTTAGGTTTGAATAACTCGAATTAGTGACCCTCAGTGGTACGATCCATCAATCAGACCGATCCATTATTTGAAAAATGATGTAACGATCAAACATAGATCATCGTTACAACTATTTGGATCGAATTCCGAAGTCGAGCAATAATAATAACTTAAAATATCTGTTATGAAATTGATGACAACGGCCGTAGTTCGTATTTACGATTCATAGCTTTGTAAAATGTCACGCGCATACTGCGGCCTATTTGTTGGATGACTCATATGACAAACTGTTATTGTGTGAGTTTATTGATAGTTTATGTTCACGACCACCTTCAATACGACATTGACACAAGTCTCCATCTTCATCTTCAAGCACAAAACTATTCCTTGTTTGACGGCACGTACCATCGACCAGGATCACGGCATCGGCATGTCGACAGTTGTCAGTGTCTGCTTTCCGTATTACAAAAGATCGCACTATTTGTTGTTACGTGTTGTTGCGTCTATCTAGTTATTAAGAGGTCGGAACGGGGGGGGGGGGGGGTCGGTGTTATGGGGTTTTGGATAAGTTTATATAGAAAAATTAAAGTAGTAGCCACGAAAAAAAAAAAAACGTCTGGCTAGCTCGAGAGTTTCACCAGGCAGTTAAAAAATCGGATTGAGGATAAACCTTATAGATGATTGTTAAAAAAAAATTGAATATCACTATAAATGTGCAAAAAGCACTGCCGTATTTTGAAAAGTTTTGGCGCAAATAAGAAGTCAAATGATTAATATTATACTTAGACAAAGACAACAAAGAACAGTGAACCCAAACCCACAGATTTTTTCGGTTTTCCGTAACATTGCTTCTGTTTTGCGTAAAAAAATCGGAAAGTTTCGCTATAGTAATTTGTATGGAGATTTCGGGCGTGAAAATTTCCGAACTTTTTACGTAAAATAGAAGTAAGCAATGTTAAGGAAAACAGAAAAATTAGATGGTTAGAAAAAGTAGGTGACGGAAAAAGCAGGAAATTTGGTGACTTATTTTATATTGACTTATTTACGCCAAAGTTATCAAAATACGGCAGTGCTTTTTGCACGTTTTTAATAATAACCTTATCGGTAATTATATTTTCGAGCCGTTTGGGGTTGAAACCCTCGGGCCGTGGGGTCCGAGCGCTCATGGTTTGTTTAACGAAATCTCCAAACGGCTAGTTGACACTTCCCGTGACCCAAGGGCCGGCTTTTACCTTGGCCAGAGGTTAAGCATTGCCATACAACGTGGCAATGCCACCAGTCTCTTGGGTATACATTACTAGTCGACAGCGATGCGGAGGAATTTTTCGACGCCTTATTTTAAGTTCTGAATAGTTTCAGGTAAGTTAGGATATAATTTTGTAATTTGACTAAAATTGAATAATAAACATTTCCACGTATAATTTAAATAAAGCATAGGTTTTCGGGATATTCCATTTTTTTTAACAATCATTTACAAGGTTTATCCTCAATCCAATCAATCAATCAATTTAAATGATTTTTGTACTGACTGGCAAAAGTCTTGAGCTAGACGGACGTTTTTTTTTTCGTGGTGGCTACTTTTCAAGTTTTCTATATAAAGTTATCCAAAACCCATAACACGATTTCCTGGTACCGACCTAAAATCGAATAACAATGTAAAAAGCTCTTCATTCAGATACCGGATTAAAGTACCTAACAATTTTAATGTATTTGCAGGTTTTTATCAAAGGACATAACACAGCATCATAACGTTACGCTTTGTTTCCCCGAAGGGTTGGGTAGAGGTGTACCTATAGTTATAGTACACCGACATCCACAAAGGACAAGCTTCAAAGGACATTTCATATTGATATCCGCGAAAAGTGTAATCAAAATGTATGCTCATGGTGGCACATTCGGATGGTAACCCGACCGAATTACTCGCAGGTTTTCTCAAAGAAAAGAAGGGCCCAGAAATTAAAACAATTGGTGTTCAACCCCTAAATATTTTTTAAGCGAGTGGTTTACACCACAAGCTCAGTCTGATCTCGCTACCAAAACTGTTGTATCTCATTATGAACACTCCTTAATCTGTTCTCAGGATATCGTAAATGACCGCGGCGGAGGCGGTGAAGGCTGCGACGCGGATAACGAAGCACCGGCGGTAAGTTATAAATATATAAATACAACCTTTTGCCCGGAGGCCACTTCGATCCTAGGGGAACCCGGATAAAAAGCATTCTATGGCCCCTTTCACACGGAAGTTATCAATACGCTATTTCACTTTATAATTGGGGATCACATGGCAGCTTCATACTGCATAGGTTTTTTACCGTATGAACCGTGGGACGTTAACGTGTGATCCCATCTTTTTACCGTAAAATATCGTACAGGACAGCGCAGCGCCGTGTGAATGGCCGCTATGTGTTTGTAAGTTTATGTGTTTATCCAAAACATATCCAAGAGCTATTTATGTACTGAGTTTCACTCAAAACTGAATGGCAGTTTATGCGCTATAGAGTATCAAACAAATAAATTCACTTGCTCTAACATAATTTTATATTATTACAAGTCGGGTAATGGCAATTACAAATTACTGTACACGTTTCTAAGATTTGGTTGAATGTTAAGTTTTTACATGTTTTGATCAAACCATTATTTACTGAGAAGTTTGTTAGCTACTTATGTTTGACTCGTGTGGGAGGGGATCGCTCGAATTCGAAATGTTATTTCGAATGACGTGACGATAGCGCCGTAGTAGGTGGAAATTGATGGGTTTGTTGAATTAAGACTGTTTCGAAATTTTGTTGAAAGCAAATAAAATAATCCGTACTTTTCGTCTTCGGCTACCACTCAACCCACGACTACTGTATCACTGGCATGTGCCACCATTGAGATAATTATTTATTTCGGAATGTTAATCAAAGGTAAGGCACGTAATCTCAAATCAAAACAGAGGGATACACGCCATATATTAAACCCACGTGAAGAACTAAAATAGTCATGTTATGAACACGCTCATCATACATAATGCGTCATGAGAAACTTCAGAATAGCTTCCTTTGGACACGTACGGCAATTTAATTTAATGAATCCTGTTAGTCACCAGTTATTAATTTTATTTCATATCCTTGGACTAATCTCGTCTTGTTTTGATACTACATGTTTAGTGCGAGTTGTAAAGGTGCAGTTCCATGATGTTTATGGAGCACATTAAAAAGGAAGCTGCATATTCTCTGGTCAAGAACAAGGCAAGACTTTTTAGTGAATGAAGAAAGGGTTGTGACAACATTTGAATCCCCTTTTGTTCCCTACTGGCAAATGCAATAAATATTCCCTAGAGAAGCCCTGACTTTATCTTCTTCTGTTTTACGAAATAGAAAGGTGGCCAAATCATGAATGAGTTTTAAGCTGGCGAATGGTTCCAAAAGTTCTTTAAATTGGGCCTAGTATGTTGTAAATATCTATGACAAAAACATTCACTTTTTGATCGTCGGTCAATGACTGGTGACAATTTGTCAACGTGATAAACGTAGACACATTTAACTTTTTAGCACTTTGCCACTTCCAAACAATGTTTGTATTATTCATGTCGGCTATTTATCAATCAGTCTGGATGCTACATACATCCGAACCCTCTTTACACTCGTTGGCAGATAAAGGCCACCGAATTATATCCATTGGCGTCTTTACTCATTATTTTAATCAAGTAAGTATGTGAGACGAGCAATGAATGTCTCTTTACGATGGCCGGAGTTCGCTGCCAGCGCCTGAAGGGGGGGCGTATGAAATTATGACTTTGTTGTTTGCAATATGTCATACAGTCACACTGCCCTAAGCTTGTATTTGTCTTATTGATATAAGAATTTTAATAATATTGTATTTTCAATGTTTTGGAGAGATTTATCATTTCAGTGTGAAATTGATTATTTCGACAGTTTGGAAAAACAGAACAGAAATTCATATTTAATTATCAGGTTGGCACAAAAATAATGAGACGCTTGGTTTACGATTTATATTTTTTAATTATTATTACAATACAAAAAGCTTAGTCAATGATGAAATCACTATTAGCAATTTTCCAACGATCCGGCAAAGTTTTGATGCCTTTCGCCCAGAACTCTGATGGCTGTGCCTCGAAAAAGTTGTTCAACTCCGCCTCTACATCTGAGAAATCATTAAATGGTTTACCCCGCAAATGTTGTTTCAGGGCTCTGAACAAATGACAGTCTTATGGAGCGAGGTCTGGGGAATAAGGTGGGTGGGGTATCGTCTCCCAGCTCAAGTTCTCCAACTGTTGGCCGACGGCAGATGCGACGTGAGGTCGAGTGTTATCGTGTAGTAAAACTACATTGTCTCGTCTGCGTCGTTTTTTCTTGATAGCAGCAGATAGTTTGGTGAGCTGGGTTGAATATTTGTCAGCGTTTATAGTTTTATTGTGTAATAGTTCATAAAACAGCATGCCTTGCGCGTCCGAGAAACAGCAAAACAGAACTTTTAAGCGGTTCTTTTAACTCAGCTTCGGTCGATTTGGTGGCGTTTCTTCTCGAAACAGCCAAAAAGCACGACGTGTATCGTTCTCGTAATGAATCCATGATTCATCTCCAGTAACCATATCAGACAAAAACTCTTTACGTCGGGGTCGCAGCAAAAGTGATTGACAGATAGCGACACGGACTGCGCGACTGGCATCTGTAAGGATGTGCGGTACACACCGAGCCAAAACTTTTCGAGCTCAAGCAGATGGTATTCCACGGCGTGGTGACTGCAGTTAAGTGCTTCCGCTAATTCTCGAGTGGTACATCCAGAGAGTGGGACATCGAGTGGCATCCGGATACGACTGCAGTTCGCGGCGTAAATCGTCATCATTCACAGCGGGTGGTCGTCCTGAGCGTGGCTGACTTTCAAGGCTCCTGTCTCCTGATTTAAAACGGTCAAACCATCGGGATACCGTCGCATGGCTTGTACTTCCAGCGCCCAATGCAGTGTTGATATTGTCAGCCGCAGCCCGCGCACTTTGGCCTAACAAGTACTCGTATACGCATAGTGTTCAAACTTGACGCTTGTCCATCTTTCTTCAAACTGACAAAACCGATCGCGAGGGCGGCTTTATATACCCCACATCACAAGTACCCAGAATGTTCTACAACATTGTAGAATATTATCGAAAACAATTAACTTGAAAAAGGAAATGTATAGTTTTGTAGAGTGTCTCATTACTTTTCTGCCAACCTGATATTTCAAGACCGCAGCAAAAACATGACGCGTCAAGGTCCAATTGCATTTAGATTCGTAGTAGTTTACACAATCAATCTATTTAAATGTCAAAACAGTTTACTGCTTGGCGTCCAAAAGCTTGTTTCATAATCTTCTAATCCTTACTAATTACGTTAGAGTACACGATTATCTTGTATTGTTGTTTATTGGGTCATTTGACCGCGTGACTGTTGAGACACCTGTTGATGACGGATTTAGGGTTTTGGCTAAAAAGAAGCATTGCTTTGTCATCGATCGGTACCGATCCGTAAAGAGTCGCTGGCACCGGAAACCGGTTTCTTTATTGTAGCACCCTAATTTATTATTCGGTTACCTACGGTTCTTTTGAAGTTCAAAATCCAAGTCTATTCTCATGAGTATTTAAATAATTCTTATTTCGTCTACTCGACTCGGGGCAGAAAGCTTTGGCACACAAACATTTTCGACTTTTGCAAATAAGTCTAGGCTTCCTCAATTTCAAGACCATGAAAGTAATTAGATGCACTAAATATTTTCATGCTTGCAATTATCACATTATTGTGTCATTAGGCCGCGAGACTCCCCGTGACACTTATTATAGTTGACTGACACCTGTTACTTTTGTATTTAGCTGAACATGCCTTAAAATGCTGCGTTGAGTGAAGAGTTGTCGAGAAAGTTATTACATAGAACAGTCGATCTCTGAATGGGACGTACAATCGTCATTCTGTTCTTTGCGTGCGGCGGAAGCTAATTTCTGAAATAAATCATGAGTCAATTGTAAGCTTCTGACTAATAGATTCAGTTGGGAAAACTGTATGCTGCATGTAACAACATTTTGTAACAACGCAGTAGAGTAAGCTTTATTAATTTGCGTTGCATAATGCGGTATCAAGACTTAGGAGTTCGTGGCTAAGTAATAACAGCCACACGGGTCGATCCATCGGGTTAAGCTGCGGTTGCCGGCGTTGGTCCGTGGATGGGTGACCATCTTTACATGCCGAGACTCCTCCGTGCCTCGGAAAGCACGTTAAACCGTTGGTCCCGGCTGTAATTCATGGATCTTTGACAATCGTTACAGGTCGTCAGAAGCCCGAAAGTCTGACAACCAGTCTTACCAAGGGGTATTGTATTACCCAGTTACTGGGTTGTGGAAGTCAGATAGGCAGTCGCTCCATGTAAAATACTGGTATTCAGCTGCATCCGGTTAGACCGGAAGCCGACCCCAACATAGTTGGGAAAAGGCTAGGCAGATTGAATGCGGTATCAAGAATTAGCTCACGGCTATATATATATATATATATATATATATATATATAAGAATTCAAGAAAAATATTTGCAGTGTAATATAAATAATTGACAGGAAACATGGCAGTAATTTTGTAAATAAATTGCCTTTGAAATTTTTTAAAATTGCACAAAATACGCGACCCTCAAATTTATTCCAATATTCTTTGGGATACGCTGCTACAGCGTCATTTTAGCGGCGTTCACCTCGCTGGCTGACGTCACCGAACAATAGGTGCGGGGTATTTCTGGATGTTATATCGTAACTCGTATTCGTCAAATGCTATGAACTCAGCTGGTCCATGTGATTTATATCGATCGTTTAAATTCGAGTGAAACTATTTTTAGGGACTTTTATTTCTTGCAAGCTATTGGATATCTTGTACAAGTATTTCCGTTGCTGTGTGTAGCTTAGCATATTATCTGATCATGGCAGGTGTTGTCTGGTGTTCATTTCAGTAGTTTAGTTTGATCCATAGCAGATAGTTCGCGTGAGATACAAAAATAAATCCAACTTTTTTAAGAAGCACAAACTTAAAGCTTTTCTCTATACCAGTTCTTTGATCTGGGAATTATTTTTAATAGAGTGGTACGTAAATTATCACCGATGTTTTACCCAGATTTGAAAAATAGTTCTGAAAGTGTTTCTTACGAAAATACATTAGGCACTGCACTCCACACATACGAAATTACATAGGACATCGCTTTTCGGCCTCTTGCTATTAAATTCTTCCCAGACCAAAATTGTCAACTCAGGGAAGAAGTTTCTAGTGAAAATTGCCAACATTTACGAAATCACTGATCTCAAACGCAAATAAATATGATTTTAGTTCCTATTCTGTGGTTTCCGATCATCAATCGTCTGGTTATTTGATAATGATGCTAATAATTACATCGCTTGTCTCCTGATTTCCGTGTTTTGACATTACGACAAATTAATTAACAACGTAATTTCAGTTTTGACATGTCGGTATTTTTCGTAGTATTTCTTGCGAAAACATATCATGTCAAAGTCACTGCCACCGCTCAGAAATTTATTTCCATATTATTTTAATTCTGTAATCTTGACGTAGATACGTCAAGATTACAGAATTAACCATTGGAAAATTAAAATCAGCCGTCTAGCAGATGCTAGACGGCTGATTGTAATTTTCCAATGGTATTGTTAAGCTACCATGCTAGTGGGTAATTGCCCATTCAGATCGAATCAGAAGAATGTTCATTCTTCATTCATAAACTATTTAAGAATCTGTACTTGCTGAATGGTTAACAGTTTTACCTTGCCAGAAAATATTCCCGTAAAACACGTAACGACTCGTTAAAAGAAGACAAATTGCGAGTACGTACCTACAATTTTATTAATTGATGACCCTGTTTCAAAATCGTAATGCACTTATCGTTGCATAAAACCTAATGGTATTCCATTATGTTTTGGCACGATACTTAGAATTCCATTTGTATAGACTGATTGTGATTACCACTCTATCTTGATATGCTTATCCAACGAGAAGTTTTTGATAACTCAATCGAGCTTTTCCATTATGCTGTAGGTAGAAACGTGGGTGGCGCAGGAAATTAAGAATTAAGAGGTGCGGGTACAACATTAGATTTACATGTTGGTAGTTCTGTTGTTGTGGTGTCGGCATGCCTCTCAATTTACGTGACTGTTAGTATGACGCAGTCGAGTTATCTGAAAACCTAATAAAATTATCTTAAGGGGGAAGCGTTAAGGTAGCCCGCGAAATTCAAATTTTCTTACGATTTTTGCAACGTGCAGTTCAGTGTCTGCATAATACATACATTTACAGAATTATAATCATTAGAATCCGTAATACAACTCCTTAGGTTAGTACAATCCTCAAATGTCAAGATTTCATGAAATAGTCATTCAATAGAATTACTTTGTCTTAGAGAGTTGTATTGATGACTTTAATGATTATAACTTTGTAAACACATGTTTGGTACAGTCGCGAATCATATTTTAATCAACATACAACATACAAGGAGAGAGCTCGTGGCTAAGTAATAACAGCCGCATGGGTCGATCCATCAGGTTAAGCTACGCTTGCCGGGGTTGGTCCGTGGATGGGTGTGGTCACCCATCCACGGACCAACGAAAAAGAAAGAAAGATGGTTCAAAGATGGTTCTTTAAATACCGAGACTCCTCCGTGCCTCGGAAAGCACGTTAAGCCGTTGGTCCCGGCTGTCATTCGTGTATCTTTGACAGTCGTTACGGGTCGTCAGAAGCCCGAAAGTCTGACAACCAGTCTTACCAAGGGGTATCGTATTACCCAGTAACTGGGTTGTGGAGGTCAGATAGGCAGTCGCTCTATGTAAAATACTGGTATTCAGCTGCATCCGGTTAGACTGGAAGCCGACCCCAATATAGTTGGGAAAAGGCTAGGCAGATGATGATACAACATAATACTGACCTGCATGTTGCAAAAAAACGTAAGGAAATTTGAATTTTGCGGGCTACCCTGGCGCTTTCGCCTTAGGAGAAGCTTTTGTTACGTAAGGTATCTGCAGTTCGACGTAAACATTGTTACACGTTGAGGCTAGATGTAAAACATTTTAACGCCTAGATACTGGAAAATCGCGGTGATTTCTTGCTGAAAATACATAACTTTGTTATGCGATTCCAAGGTATTTTTACTTGAAAAGGAGGCGTTGGCAGTATATAAATAAATACTTACACAAATTAAACGCAGACCTAAATATTCAGTTGTAAACAAAGTTCTCCACGCTGATCTCAATTCTCATTTCATCGTTCTCAATACCCAGTTTTCATCTTTTACTTGAACTGAAATTCACACTAAAAGTTTTACTTTTAAATTTCAATCTACGTAAGAATATAGTGTTGCTTTCACAGTTAGATAAAACATTTTTGATTATTCTCAAATGATTCAAGTTTTGGTACTTATCCGACCCAATTTAATTGACTAAAGCATTGAACTTAATGTCGCGTGACAAGCTCTAAACAATGCAGAGTAAGTAATAATTTTTGAATGAAGTAATATTATGTGTGGTGATGTTGTGGTATCTGTTAATCTATACAAATAAATAAAATTGAAGTGTGTATGTAATGTCAAAATAACGTTTTACTAAATACATAGGAAAGTATAAACGGTTCTTATAACAAAAAAGCAATTTTTAACATTTTTGTCTGTTTGTTCCGGCTAATCTCCGAAACGGCTAGACCGATTTTGACGGGACTTTCACTGGCAGATAGATGATGTAACGGCGGGTAACTTAGGCTACTTTTATTTTACAAAAATAATTAGGGTTCCGCGCAAAAAAACTAAAACCCATGAAATTTTGAACAAAAAGTCGGATTTGAAAAATTCTTTTTGCATATGGTAGCCCAATTCTCGAGGATAGTTATAGGCTATTTAACATCACGCTAGGACCCTTACGAGCCGAGCAAAAAGAAAAAAAAGTCAGAAAGAACACTAAGCGAAAACGAAGTAATAGCGCGAGCGGGCGATTCAACGCGACGGTTGGCGACGGGTCGGGGGACGAGGGAGGTTTATTAAAATGTGGCTGTTATTGTAGTATATTGTGTATCTTATGACATCCACGCGAACGAAGTCGCGGGGCACAGCTAGTAAAATAATAAAAAGTAACCTTGATTTGCAAGTTCTACTACGTATTCGTAGTGTTTTCTTATGACGGAAGTGAAATCATGTCAATGTTATGTGTGAATGTCATATTTATATTTCCCACAATTTTTCATTTCTGTTCTTGGAAAAGTTATTGCTTATTTACATGCACATAAAATGTTGTAAGCTTTGCTATTTTAAGCAGCTCTATTGAATTGTATAGCCCCATTTTTGTCAATCTGTAGACGACAAGTTCTGAGTAAAATCTGACTTTATCGATATTTGGGGAGTTTATGAGATTTTTTCACAGGAACCTGTTGGATGAGTCGCCAGCTCTGAAGGTAGGGGCTGCTACAATGATAAACTTATTAGAAATGTCGGTTCTCGGCTTCTGTGCGCGCTTCCCCGCAATGATTCACACGCTAATGTTATGAGTGACACCGTGTTATTTACGAGCTCATGTGCAAGGTCGGTGAAATACGACCATTTTAAAAGGGTTCGATTTTGGCAACTCATGTCCCAACGTCACCGACTCTGAACATGTGTTTTCTGCTAAATGAATTTATTCCGGTGAAAGGCTTGTGCGTCAAGGGATGTTAATGGTCTGTTTCTCCTTGGGGTATTTATGGCTCGGATATTTTCCATGTCAGTAGACTAAGTAGTTTCACATATTATACATTAGCTGCCATTTAGCCAATTTCCTGATAGTAAATGTAATATTCGTCTTCGAATGTAGCACGCAGGTGCTAATATTCCTTTTGACGCCTCCTTTGGAATAACTATATGCGCATGAGTGGTTTTTCCACAAAAGTGGAATGAGACATCACATGTTTTTTTTTTGTGATTTGGTTCCTTTTATATGTAAGTAAATTGTGGTTGAGGTCAACTTGCTTCCATTGCAACGACAAACGTAAGATATTATTAACAAAATCACAAGCTTACGTAAAATAAGAGAGTAAGTAGCCACACTGCCAACTGTCAAAGACTTCTATTGCAAAATCAATACCATTCGGAATTCGAGATACCCACGATCATACAAGGAGATCAATGGTTTTACGTCTCTGTTCTAATTTGAGAACTCGCGATAAACTTCTTGTTGAAGATAACTCGACAGCTTGTCACTACATCTTAGTCACACTGTCTTCGAATGATAGATTGCAATGCCGATTTTTTTAAAAGGAGATCTTTCTTATTGATATCTTCAAGTAATCTACGTTATCTGAGTTTGCTTCGGCATCATTCCACCTTTTTTAGTTCAGTATCAACGGAGACATGGCCCTGTATATCTAGTTAGTAGAGAAAGTGACTAAAGTGTACCGGTTTATGTTATCAAATTTCGTATTAACGAAGAGAACCGACGCATGTGTGGTTTACGAAGTGTAAAATAAAAAGCGTAGTGTCATACCTACTTGCGTACTTACATAGTTTAGGAATAGAAATCACTCGATCTAATCGATAGGTACCGTGGAATACGTCATACACAATTCTTACATCGACGGTTTCGAACGTAGTGTAAAGGTCTATGCAGACGGTCTGCAACCTTGAATTGCGAACCAACTGCAAAATTTGGATGCGGTTTTTGAGCACTTGACATACCTTTGTTGACTCTAAAGAAGAAGATAGAACAGCATGCTGACTTTACCATCAGTCGACAGTTATAATGAAGCTATGCTAAGAAAAAACAACCATTTCGTAACTGCAATTTTGCACTTCTAAACGCCGCGGCGTTTAGATTGGATATATTAAATGTCCAATCTCAATTTTACTAGTCTTGCTAATCAAACCTTGCATCATAAATCATTAGGTCTCAATGGCTTTGTCTTTCAGTGTCAAATATATCGACTGCTGAGCATACGTCTCATGTGAACCATACCTACATCGTGCGTGACCATTTTCAAAGTTAACTCTTTATTAGACAGGCTACCTTAGACCATAATTCTTGGTTGCCAAACTATTCATCACCTTATGTAGAGCTGAGGCACTGCTTTACAAAAACCATTACTGACACATTAGATCTACTTGATACAAGATTCTTTGTGTACAATCTCGTCCATTAATGTTTTCGTCATTCAGGAAGCTAATTACAAGTACCTCTACCGAAAAAGTAATATAAAGTATAATTGATAAAAGTATCATTGTATGTCTTGTACTCTACAATAAATATCCAGGTTTTTGTGGTCAACGTGGCAAGAACTGGCGTAATTCCAACATCGCTATGGACGACACATAAATTGCGTTTGAGTGGTCACTACTCAGCCACGTTTACTGATTTTGTAAACATTGTTTATTTATCTACCTATGAATTTTTTCATCACGTGTTTTATCAGTAATGAAGGTTTAAGAAGAAGTAATTTTAATGTGTTTTAGACGTGAATAACTTGACGGTTTTGGTGGTACGTTGCATTTTCAGTGGATAAGGAAACCCGCTCAAATGAGAAAGGGCAGCCAAATCGAGAGTCCTCAGAATAAAGAGAATTATAGTTATGTGAACAGACGTCCCTTTTCTTAGCTTGACTGGTAAACTATCTAATGTTAAGATTTAAAGTGTGAAGAGAATTTAATTGAAGTTAAAACAATGGGGAAGGCAACTGTCAAAATGGCGCTATCGTAGCTAGTTCCCAGCACAAGTTAATAATACAAGGCGCGAGGTGGTTTTATTTTATGTTTGCGAAAATTACGCGCGGTGGTGTTCCTAAATACTCCGAAATTAAGTCTACCATTTACCGAGAGACCCTAAAATTAGAAGATGGCGGCTTAAAGCTATTCGTAGAGATATTGAAAAAATTAAACAGAGGGTCAGAAACATTTTGAAGAAAGTGACTATGAGGAAAATTTAAAGTTTTAAATTCTGACACTTCCTATGTCAAATACTTGAATAAAAATATTGAAATCACCGAAAATAACGAAATAAAACCAAACTCCTAAATGAACACGAAATGGAATGAATGAACGAAATGTCCAAATTATTGTAGGCCGTAGGGACCTAGCTATGATTACGCCATCTACAATTAGCTTTGCCCGACTTTTCCCATTAGTATTTCCTGTAAATGTGGCTAAAATTTAACAGTAAGGAAGTAAACAATAAACCGAATTGGATTCCTTGAAACACCAAACGGAATTAAATGTTTTATGAACAAATCATAAAACGTGCTGAAATGTTAGTGTAACATTCACTGCTGGGTAGAATTTTCTAACGTTAATTACAAGTTAGTCAACTGTCTAAGATAGTGGAACTTGAGTTGCTAGTTATACGCAAATTCAAATTCATGCGACTAGGAAGTCCGCCTATTATACTAGTTTGCATTAAATTGTTTACGTGCCGAATGCCAATAAAAATTATCCCCGAATTTTGTAATTCTACGGTTTGGCAGTCAGATGGTAGAGAAGGATTGAACGAATCTGACGATACGAAAGACCTGGACAGAATAGCGGATAGATAAAAAAAAAAAACTTAATCTGCTATTCTATACAGGCAAGTTCAGTAATTTTATAGACCCATTGCTTTTGCGAAGAAAAAAGGCGACGTTAATTTGTGTGATTCTGTAAATATGTAGTCAGCAACATCTCTACATGATGCCGTGGACATTTTAATCATGGAAATCCGGTGGTTAGTGCAAGTAATCAATATTTTGTGAGCATCTAGTATTTATAATCGTGTTAACTATTGAACGCTGATCTGCAGCCTTATAATGTTTAGCGTATCCGTCCGTGACGCCGGCTTCTCAGCACACATGGCCGATGACGTCGCCAACCCGTTCACAATGTAACCGCCTCTAAAATTATTACAATGTATAAACTGCTGTTCATGGGCGGTTTAAACTATAACATCACAGCAACGCGACGCATATATTTTATCATTTTAATTCCACGGGAAATATTAATCATTACAGCAGATCATAAAAAAGCTTTTCCTAATTGTTTTACTGAAAAATAACTGTTATTTTTGATAATCAAAAACAGGAAGTGCCCCAAAAACAGAGGCTCGTAAATACAAAAAATAAAAAATCGGCCAAGTGTGTATCGGACTTTGCATATTTAGGGTTCTGTACCAAATGTAGAATACAAGCCCTCCGAATGGCAGAATTATTCATAAGCAATCTGATTTATCAATATATTGGTATATGTTAGTAAAATGTACGTATTTTAATAGGTAATAGGTAATACGGGCTGGTGTCCGCAACTCCACGTCAATGCGCGTATTTTGCTACGTACTTTATATTTATAATAAATATTATCACCAAATGGCATTGTTAAAAATGGCCTATGAATCAACACGTATGAAATCTACAATAATTACGTGTTTTTTTAATAATTTACATTGCAATTATTACAATAGAACGGACACTTCAGAATTTCGAAAACATTAAAAAAAGTAATTCACTTCGGTCTTTTTCCCCGGCGCCATTATTTTTTTGTTTCAATTTGACGTTTTGAATAGGCAAGGGTAGCTCATAGAGATAGTGTGCACCGTAATTACAAAACTCCGTACTCAGCGCTGTATGAAACGAGCAACATCGACATGTCAGTGTCACCATTGACAGATGACAGTTTGACATTAATTACAGTATACCTCTGGTGCTCTGAATAACCCTTCTGGGTAAACAAGCGAGATTTTATTTATGTAGTATTCGTAGTAAAATGCAATACTTACTCTTATTTCACACAAAAACGAAACAGTCCATAGCCCTAATCTAGTCATAACTACAAATAAATTAGTCTAAAAAAAGAATATTTCTGACTACCTAATATTATTTAATTAAACGTTTGAAGATAAAATCCAATGTATTTTCACTAATAAACGTTAAATTAGTATGTTTCTATTGTCCTCATATAACCTCAAAAAATCAAAATTTGGATTTTTTACAATGCTCAGAAGTGTCTGTGATTTTAATTTAGTTTCAATTGCATATAGATCACAGAAAGTAAATTCACATCTCTGTTGCTTGTTAGGCGAACGATGTATGGACACCGAAAAATGTCCTTTCAAGTTCATAGTTCAATGGGAAGTTAAAAAATTCTTCGGAACAAAATTTTGTAAAAAAAAGCTGACTCTGGTGGCTTCTCATTCCTTTGCTTGCCAAAGTTTTTTAAACAAAAAATACAGTATTTATCTACTCAACGAGATCTAAACAACCATACCTACTCGATGGGGTAGACCAAAACAAATTTTACGTGCCCCCCTTTATCTGTATGGGAGCCCCCCCTTAAAAACATTTAAAAATATTTTTTGACAATTTGTATGGCTTTGGGTTAACAAGATGCATGAACTGTAAAAATTTGAATACTGTAGCTGCAAGCGTTTGGCTGTAAAACCTGTGTGACAGACGACGGACAGACGGACACGTGAGTGACAGCAATAGGGCTCCGTTTGGACCCTTCGGGTACGGAACCCTAAAAATTAGGTGCACGTGAAACATACCCATGAACCGCTAGTTTGCATCGGAAACTCCAAGAATTAGGTACGGCGTCATTCCTATAACGTTTTCATTAGTCAAGTGCTAATACGCTAATTTTATTGTTCACGAACAATTTATAACTACTTTGTCAATGTCCATAATGTAGGACACACATCGTGTTGTATGCGTAGCGTCTATCGCCCACGTAAGACGTGGAGTTAACGGCCGAGTTTCCCCGAGACAATTTCGAAATAAATGCTGGAGTCAATGACGATATTTTGAAAAACGATTTGGCCCTGTCGACTTGACTTCACCGTGGGAAATAGAATTAGGCCACCGTCTCGATGAATTTACCACATAATTGCTGGATTTCTAAGAATAAGCTCTCGTTGTAATCTTGAAGATATCTGACCGTTCGGTGATATAAAAATTACATGATTTGGAACGCGTTGCGGTTGATGATTATAGGCAAGTGGTTCAACATTTCAGTAAAATCTTTAGATAATTCCCAACAAGATAGTATTTGGGTCATCGCTTTCGGAATCCGAGACGCGTAAACTTGAAAATAGAATTTAAATATAGCATATATTACGAAGACAAGAAACTGATGTGTGTTTCATAAATTAGCACTTCGATTGCACGATGCGGTAGCTTTCAGAAACGCCCGAGTATACAATTTACGATGCACTCGCTTCTCTACATCTGCAGGGCTTATTTGTGTTTGGTGTAACATACAATGTTTATATGAGGTGCGAGCTTATTTTTAGCACGTGCGTTGTGTACCTGTACGATCAGGGCGGAGGCGCGGGTCGGTTGCGGGTGGCCTTCGATCAGCGCACTAATTATGAAGTAAACCGTCGACTGATTGATGAGGCGTCGCTGATAATAATAGAGGGCTGTAATCTCTATTTGCGTAGCGACGTCCTTGCGGTGCGGCGGGTTCGGGCCACGCGCCACCGGCCGGCGCTCCCTGCGCTACGCCGATATATTTACAGGTGATGGTGTGTCTGTCTCACGTGTCCGGTGGATATCGCCCTCTCGTCTGAACATGTCAGTGCGTCACCAGCGTCAAACACGCGCGATCCTGCCGCCCGCGACGTGGGCGCCCACAATATTTTCACATCGCGTAGAATAAAACTCGGGAAACGGTCAGTGTGTTTACGTAGCGCGCGGCGTTCGCTCGCCGACTGTTTGACTAGTCGCTCCCAGTGAAATGTGCAAAAATGAGTCGTAAACAAGATAGGTTGTACACTTCGAGGCCGCGCAGCCTTACTTCGCATTACAGCTCGTCTCCCAGCATGCTGGGCACGATGCTCGGTAGTCAATACAGTCCTTACTCTAACAATTATTCCAACTATAGTTCTAGCGCGTACAGGAACTACAATCCTTACAGTGCGGGTCTAGGACGGCCGTCTTCTAATCTCGGTATATACGGCGGTACGAGTTCAGGGTATGGGGGCGTGTACTTAGGTGGTTCTTCTTTGGGATCGTTGAATTTGATGACGCCAGTGTTGAAAAAGTTGGACAAAAGGTTGTTGGCGAGTAAGAAGGACTTTAAGCCTAAGCCTGTGCCTTTGGCGAAGGTTCAGGAGCCTACAGAGGCGCCGGTGGATGTGCCGACGGTGCTGGCTGCGCCGGTGGTGCCGGACGCACCGCCTGTGAGGCCAGAGCGCAAGTCCCGCGCGAACAAAACCGGCAACTTGGACAAGGAGCGGTCGCGCTCGCTCAGCTCCTTAGAGACGTCGGGCGCGCTCGGCTCCCGCTCCCTCAGCTTAAATTCCCTCGCTTCAGATGGATACTGTGTACGTAATGCCATGCAGCTCATAAAGTTTTGATGGTCAAAGACGTTTTCCTTAGAAAATACCTTTAAACTTTCGGAGAACTGCTTTGTTTGTTTACGTGTGCTGATTCGTTGAATATCGAAGAGTATAATTATCTTAATTGAGATGTTTGTACTTAAAGCTAAAAACCTGTGTCTATTATTAAAAAATCATCTATATTTATGGATAGACTTATTCTCCTCCTAGTTTCTCACAGGCAAGGCAGGTCCTTGAAGTGATGACGTACAAACAACCAGTTTGCTGCTGCTAATAGTTGATTGTTGTTTTATAGACCTCATAACAATAATTTTAAATTAACAGTCTATAAAAATTTACAGTGTACGAATATCAAGTACTAGAAGAATATTACAACAGATTTTTCATATGATGGATCATGTTTAGAAACTTACTATGAACTCGTGTCGTGTAGTGGTAGGTTTAAAAAAAGTCACTTATGTAGTGTTATAAAATTCAAGAATAGTTAACAATCAACTGGGCTCGCAGGCAAAAGCCATCTAAAATGTTTTGTAAAAACTTACATTACTTACATATTACTTACATTTTTCTATTTCGGGATTCAATTTCTAAGAAAACTTTCACATTTCAAATAAGAGCACCAGGCCTGTTGATATAAATAAAATTGCATGTAAATAAAACCTATGTTTGTTTCGGAAACTATGTGATAAATTACCTTATTATTTACTCAAAGCGTGTTGTGGAAAGTATCTGAATTCACGTGAACGCTATCAAGAACAATCGCGCGGTTTTTACTGCTTTGGTGTTAGTTCATCATTTCTATTTATAGGAGTTTCGTTTTTAGTAATTTTTTGTAATTTGTTACCAATAAAAATGTGCTTGTGTTATTTTATTAGATATCGAATTTATTCTAATCGCTTTGATTTAACGATTGTTACCAAGCAATTTTAGAAAACATTGACTTTAATCTTAATTGCACCTTTTACTGAAGTTAGCATACTATTAACATGTTCGGTATAAGAATTTACCAATAGATCTTAATCATGTCAAGTTTGCTTTTGTTTAGCAATTTTTAGTTTAGCTTTTATACGTTTACAACTACTGCCCATTATAATGGTTATACAGTAGAACTGCAAAAGATTCTGTAGCTAAATGCAGTAGCGATACATTTTTAAACCGTCATTCATCGCCTACTCTACGAAATACTAACATAATTACTCTGTATCATTCCAGTCTGGCAGCGAACGCACAGAGGAGGGCGAAGAAAAGGACTACAAGGCGCTGTACGAGGCGTCACAGAGCGAAGTGCAGCGCCTCCGCGCCTTGCTCAACACCTCCGAGCAACAGCTGCGCGAGGCACTCGCCACCATCACCAGGCTCTCACAAGTGGTACGATCACATTCAGTAGCTATGTGTAGTAGGGGTAGTACTAGGCGAGCACATGTGCTTTTTTTCATTTCTTTCTTTTGTTTCGTATTTGTTATTTAACCCGATAGCTGCCACTCATGCACATGTGCCTGACTCCAACCTTCAACGTTTTTTGTCCGGCAATATATGTGGTAAAATGTTAGATAAGTTGTGTTGATATTTTGGCCGTAAAGACAATATGACTTGCAAATGCATTGTTACAACATTAAATAAGGACCGCTATCAACTAATATTTAGTAACAAGGAGCGATAACTTCAATTGTGTATTTCACATACGATATCTAAAACTACATAATAATATTCTGTCCTTACAATTGCAATGTTTATAAAGTAGCGAACATTTGTGTATCTATGCCTTTGCAAACGTTAAACAGGTTAGTTTTGTGTGTGCAATTTGTTGATAAATGTATTATTTTTGCCGTGTACGAAGCACTTGCCTCGCATATATTTTTGTTTGACTTATCATGGAAATCATCTCCACAACATCTTAAACATTATTTTTCATTCTCGCTTGCGTAGTTATTGAACTTTCAGGTGATGATAATCATATATCCGAATATATTATAATTAATACAAATTTCTTCCCAGTCCAATTTAAATTGATTTTTTATTTACACAGTAAACATCAATTGGTCCTTTTGCTCTCGATTGGCCATCCCTTTCTAAAAAGATTGTGAACCCAGAAATTGACACATTGATCTATTAATGTTTCAAACGTGAGTTTCACCTTCACCGTGACTACTTATTTTTCTAAAGTAATTACCTCGACTATTTTCGATAGTTTGATTAATTCTCGCCTACGGCACAACACTAATTATTTGTATAGACAGCTGTCAGATTGGCGTGAGTTCCCAACCTTACCATTTATATTTATGGGCGCATATGCTATGTTGTTTCATTACATTTGCAAAGCGAAAGTACGTATTGTGTTGCTTTATTGGCGTTGCTTGCGATTTGTGATTTGTTTACTGTCGATTAATCGTACCTTATGTTGACTTATGTTTGTATCGAGTGTCGACCCTTATGTAGGTTATACCAAACCGAGTAGGTGTTTAAAAATATATATTTCCTTAATTGCAGAACTCGACGTCCGAGACGGACAAAAGAGAAAAAAGGGCTATGGAGCGGAAACTTTCAGAGATGGAGGAAGAATTAAAGGTAACTTTCGAATCATTCTTAAACATACTCGTGGCAGACACATACACAACACATTATATATATCTGCAAACATTCGTTGATATAAAAATATAGCACAACCGTTAGCTTGTCAAGTTTGAATCTAAACCAAAATGGCGGACGTCAAGATAG
Source organism: Fissipunctia ypsillon (assembly GCA_947568875.1). Lineage (NCBI taxonomy): Eukaryota > Metazoa > Arthropoda > Insecta > Lepidoptera > Noctuidae > Fissipunctia > Fissipunctia ypsillon. Next base: position 31,842,224 of record OX387643.1, read on the forward strand.
CTGCTGCCGCCAGAAAAGAAAACAGATAATAATAAAATTGACATGTTGGTGTTCGTTTTATAGCAATTGCAAAAACTAAAAGCCGAGAACGAAAGGCTGAGGGCTGAGAATCGTGCCCTTACGCGGGTCGTGAGCAAATTGACCAACTCTGCCACCAAATAGGTAAATGTGTATATTAATTGAGCGCTCAGCTCAGTGGCGACACCGTGCGGCTTGCGCCGGTACTAAACCGATCGTCGCTCTCGCTTACACGTTGATATATTTACATTTCTCACACACAAACACTGTTGATATTTTCGCTAGGCAATCTCACACGTCCTCCTTTTACCACAGCAAATGAACTTCCAAGTGGCATCGCATGAATTATACAATTTCAGCGACTTAAGCGATTTATTTAAATACATACGCTTTGGCACGCTTTTTAACTTTTATACAGAGTGGTAAATTGAGAACATGTGTGATCTAACTTGCATATGAGTGACATTTTCGATTTACTTACTTTTTTATCACTCTTTACACAATGTTTGGCTTTTTAACTAAACTGAGGCATACTGAGTGCAGTATGCTAGTGTTATTGAACAAATTTGTATTTTGTATAAAATAAACTCATTACATAGCATTAATTTTGCAACTGTAACTACAAAAATACCTTTTGGACGATAATGCACCACAGATAATGTCAAATGACAGCCATTTTTGGAAAAAAAAACGCCCTTTTCCTTAATGGCATATTAAAAATATAAATAAAGTTCTTCCACCACTTGTACAACAAAAGTACCTCAGAGAAGAGTGTAACTAATCAAAGCAAATTCGTTTTCCCCTATTCTATGGCATTTAAATGCTTGAGGGGTACCCCAATGCACGGTTGTATAACAGCTGCATTAACAACTGATTTGAAGCAGTAATTCATACAGGGGCCATTCTAAAAAAGCTTTATCCAGCCACACTATCTATCCCATCCATAAGGCGTGTGAGCGAGACGACACGAGAGCCAGAGCACAGTCACGCAGCGTCGCGGTATTTGTCGGACCCCCGCCCCACTATGATTAACAGTGTGTTATGGCGAGCATGCTTTGGTACATGTCTAACTTGCGTGCGGAACTTGTGGCGCGTGTATTGCGTCCATGTTACGTGCATGTGACGTCATCTGCGTACACGTTGCGTTATCGATAAGGTGCAACCAAACTGCCGTCAATCGATGTTGACCAGACGAATATGTAACGACTCACACAGTAATTGATAACACCGCTTTTTCTTGTATGACCGATTTTTCTTGTATGACCGATTTTATTGAATCTGCTGTGTCGACGTATTGAATGTCATTTTGTATGGTCTATTTTCACCGACACTTTTACTATCTCTACGATGTAATAAGAGGCCTGAAGACAATATATCATAGATTGTTTGTTTGATGATTAAAACAAGTACATTAATCCATAAGAAAATTATACAGGCAGCCAATTACTACTTCAATTGAAACCACGCTGTGATACCCAGGTTTTTGTGCTTGCTCGTCTGAGTGCAATGGTCAAATGATTAGTAGCGTAATTACAATGAAAATTGGCTGCCTACTGCAAAAAAGGTGTTTATTTTTCACCTGCATGTCAAATCTTTCTTTGACCAAACACTGAATTGATTTGACCAGTGCGTGTCTTCGATCGACTGCAGTTTAGATCACCTTTACACAAACCTTTACGTAAACTGCCCAGCGGTGAACGTAAACTGCCCAGCGGTGAATGTCCTCACGCATGTGTCGTCTACGTAATATTAACGTTTCGTGTGCGTACCGTTTGCGTCGCGTGTGCGTACCGTTTGCGTCGCGTGTGCGTAATGTATGTATTACATACGCGCGCTTTATCCATTGTGTTTTTATCAGAAGTTCTTATAAGTTAGTAATAATGTTTTATTCAATTATTATTATATCTCAAAACGACCGTTGTGGCAAAAATGAAACCCATGTATGGTGTTGCAAGGCTTCTATTACTTTTATTAGGCTGTCAATTTGTTCTGTAGATAATGTTTGAACAGGTTTAAGTTAATAACGAATAGTCGACCGCATCATCGCTTACCATATGGTGAGACTGAGGTGGAAAAGCAGACTCAACAAATAATTAAAACGTTACGTAATTTCAACGTAAACGTTTTATTAAAATGACAAACTAATAAATGAAAAATATGTATGTAAGAATGAAGTCTTTTTAACTTTTTCAATGTAGACAATCTTTAAATTTAATCATATTTATTTAAAGGCAGTATCAAAAATGTTGAAAGTCTGACTAAAACACAATGTTCAAAACCGTTGGCTAGCGTGTGTTGCATGACCTGTGATGCAAAGAATATACATTACTTGTATTGTATTCATAAAGAAAAACCGTGAATGAAACATTAGCAGTAATTCCGCATTGTCATTCACTGGGTTAAGTTAAAATATTAGGTTCTACCACCAGCCTACAGTTCTTTAATCCTTTCACTTTCATAAAATTCAGGTTTGCCGTTTAAAATACTGAATGGCATTTTAAAACAAATTAGCAAGGTATTCAAGTAACAGCAGCACCTAAATAAGCCGTCAGTTTGAATGATTGTACTGGGCTGTCATAAATGTGCAGCACACGACATCAAAGGCTTTATAACTATAAGTTTTGAACGACCCTAACATCCACAGCGTTGCGCACTTGTAAATATGTGATATAAGCTTTTAGTATTATTGGTATGGAGTTACTGAACAGTCATAATCATGTTACTATTGACAGATCGGCAATAATATTTATGATTCATTCATTAATATCTGTTCTCGAGAAGAAATCATTACTTAAAGCATCTAACATAAAACAATATTTTTACATTTGCCATCGAATCGAAAAGAAGAAGAATGCAAACATGTGTGATCATCTGTGGAAGGATACAAGTAGCAGCACAAATATGTGACTTCGAAGAAACACCAAAACTATCTCACGAGACTAGCGATGCCAAAATATAGCATACCGCGTCGACTTAAAAAGACGTGTCACCACTCTGAATGCATAAATATCAGACATATCTTGTGTTATAAATTTCTGATTACTCAGTTCAGAAGAATGTGATACCTCGTGATCAAAAATATCTGATATCACTTTGATAGCATCAAAATTAGACCGTATAATGTTTCAAGCCGTTTTCTTCTATATCGCAATCAGTACCGCTCATATTGCAAAAAAATGAGACATGACACTGGCAGAATAAATATCTGGCATAATGTTTGAAAGTAGAAATGTCAATAATAAACAAATCGCCATCAAACGTAAAAGTTTGGCGAGTTTAGAAGTAAGTGACACCTATGTATTATATTATCAGTAAATAAATAAATTAAAAAAAAAAATTTTTTTTTCGCTCTTGAGAATAGATATTAATTATGAATGAATCATGAAATCAGATATTATTGTCGAACTGTCCATAGTAATAATATATTTATGTTCCTGACTGTACGCTTTAAGCCCCATGCTTGATGTTATGATATGATGCGTGATGAAGAAATATCAAGTGAATGTAATGCCACAGATTGTATATTCATTTTACCATCGCAGTGAGGTCTACAAGTCACTGAGAAAGACTGACCTTTGTTTAACATTTATATAGGTTTTATAGATTTTACCTGACCACCCCAGAATGTTTGTACCGAATGAGAGCAACTCTATTTCTAACCAGGCGTCAAAGATACGGTGCAACATTGCAGATTTGACACTGTGCCTAAAATACAGGTCAAAAATTTATATTAATTATGTATTGAATTCCTGGCGAAATGTGTAAGGCGTATTATACACCTCTGGCCAACCCTTCGGGGAAACAAAGCGTGATGTTATGTTTTATTCAATTCTTGTTTCATTTGTTTAATACACGTGTATGGGGCTTGATGCAAACCTTGAATATTTGAATGATTAAATAATGTTTTTAAAATATTGAACTATCTTCGTATACTCGATGCGTAAATAGCTATACAAACACTGTACCGTTCTTTCCAAAAATATATTGGATTGGTATATAAACTTATGTTTTGGCAATATTGTTAGGTTTTAGGTAACATAATGATTTCATTTCACATACGCATCGTGTGTACTCCATTACATAAAAGTTCAATTTGTAATTGTCCCCTTTCCTGAGAGAAATGTTCGTATTGTTTTTATTTTACCAAAATTGTGACTAAATAAATGCGCAGCTAGAGTACAGCTGTGTCGCTCCCATTGGTTTGCTCCTTTTATGTCATTGTATCATAGGATTTGTTGTGAACTCCCATGTTGTATCCCCCGTTGTATCTTATCTTGTACGTTCTGTTTGGTAACCTTGTCTGCGTATTCATTCAGAATGTATGAGAAGCTTTAAAAGGTTTGTCTAATTTTAATACCTAAAAATATATCTCTAACTCATATTATAATGAATGAAAACGCATCACACCAACATCAGTATTTATTAAATATTATATTGATATAACACTTATAACGTCTACAGTATCAACATACGCTCCAAGCTGAAAACCAGCGGCTGAAGGACGAAAACGGAGCCCTCATCCGGGTGATCAGCAAACTGTCCAAGTGAACGGCGGCCGCCACGCGCCGCGCGCCTCGCGTCTCCTACAATCATATAGTAACATAATATAGTATAGCTCGCCAACTATGTCCTTTATTGACGTGCTCTTTAGTCTGTTATTTCAAAGGTTTATCCATATATATTTCGTGTTATTTATTTAATGTTGATAGGCACTTGAACTATACAATAACATGTTTAGTTTGGGAGTATTTTATGTAATATCGCCCAAATTGTTCTGAAACAAATGTGTATAGTCGATCCGCCAAACTTTGTTGCTGCTATCTAAAATGATATTTATGAATGTAAGTTATTTTAAAGTGACATGATTTATTTATCCCTATAATTACGAAAAATCTTACAGCCATTATAAATTATTGCTGATCTTTTTGCCCTAGTTAATTTTAATATATTTAGTCAAAGTAAATTTTAGGCCAACCCCAAGTATTCTTTAATAACGGACTCATCATCTGCGTAGCCTTTTCCCAACTTTGTTATGGTCTAAACAGATGCAGCTGAATAACACTAATAACGGATTATCGAACAATATATTCACAATCAGACGAAAATGACTGCAGTACAAAATCTGTATATTATGCTTCTATAATTCTATATAACAGTCCTTTATTTTTATTTTCTGTCTTATGGTGTACACCATAACTTTCATGTAAATGACAATTTGTTCCTGTCATTAAACTGGCATACCGTTTTATACGTTTTTGACAATAATGAGGTTCCAGAAAACAGCTTTTCATAATCGACATCGCTGTATTTGCGGTTGTTGTAAACAACACTAGTAAGAGGGACAGTAAAATGAAAATCACTTAGATCTGCATAATTCTCTAATAATATCAGTATTAGAGGATTCTTACCTAAAGGATAAAAGTTTGTTCATCTCTCATCAATCAGTTGGCAGAGAAAGCATTTTGCCAACAAACTAGTTAAATATTGGAAACGGTACCCTTATTGCAAAAACCGATTATCTGCATTTTTTTTTAACCAAAATTAAGTTAAATATAACAATCGACTCTCCCAGTCACGACGAAGCTACAGGTGAAACCCGTTAAAAATACAGATAAACGGTTTTGGAAATAAGGGTACGAAATGTAGTCAACAGTCTAGTGTCTAATTTAGCTGAACCTGAGAACCTCCATACACCATACTTTTTTTTTTTTTTACCTAAAGTGAGTGCATCTTTGTTTTTGTAACTGACAGATATTTGCGTTCTTGGAATGTTGTATACTAATAGATCTATTTCTATATCTATGTAATAAAGTTACTTCTTTGAAAGGCGTCAATATTGGACGTAATAGTTATGTTACGCCAAATCATTGCCCAACATCAAGTTATTTGGTTATTCCACAAATCCCCATTATGACCTCTATAGAGACGTCAATGGGGATTTGTGGACACAAAGTTAACAAATCCCCATAGATGGGGATTGTCAATGGGGATTTGTGGAATAACCCAAGTTATTGTTTAATTTTAACTCAATTGGCTTTTATTATAACACCATAATAATTTGTCCAACCGTAATAGACTAAAGTGGCTTCCTGAATCACATTTATGAGTATCATAAGATTGTTCTTATGATACAACTCATGGGGTTGTGATTCTGTAAAGGCTGGGAAGAATCAAATCACGATTCCCGCTCAAGATATCACTTCCGTAGATTCACTCACTTCTTGTAATAAAATCCTCATATTAATGTTTTCCATATCATTTTTTTGCCTTATTATTTATTATGGTATAACCCCGCGTCCTATTTAAAAGCGATCGTCGCGCGAATACACGATCGTTCGACAAAAGGTCGAACACTTTGTGGTTCAACGAACAAAAAGTGTTCGTTGAACCACAAAGTGTATTCGCGCCGACAGAAGACGCTTTCCGGTTCTCCGAACAAAAGGAGACATGCACGCGACCGATCGCGTATTCGCGAGGCGATCGCTTTTAACCCTTTAAAGAGCATAAGGATCCTGCAGAATAGAATAACTTTTGTTTGTGGATTTGTCAACTTTAGTAGTTAATAAAAAAGGCTTATACAATAAAAAACGGAAAATTTCTGAGAAAACCTGAAAAAATTGGTGGTAAAAATGTTCCCGCTGCCCGTCAGGGCTGGTGGAACTGCCGGAAACATGACACTACGTACAGTGGTACATCGCATTTATCGCACTTAATTTTGCTTCGTTTGTCATTGGTTTTTGTGCTGCATAGTATGCAGCGCCTGTAGGACTCCAATGATACTGGCATATGTGCACCCACGTCCTGGTAACGCACTTCAACTGGGGCAGTTAGAACTTTTTCATAATTTTCAGATTTCAATGCTCGAGTTTTTTTAGGAACAAGGCCCCAAGGCTGATGTCTGTTTTCTGCTGCTGTACCCTCCAATAAGTCCTCTGGCAACAGCCACACGAAACTCCAGATTGGTGAGGTTTTGTACTCTTCGAAGTACATTAATATAAAATAAGAGCATTGGTAAGACATGCATCTAAAAAGAAATAAAAAATTCGCAGCCACCAACGTTTGCTTCTACTTCCTACGCTCTATATCCCCCTGATTTGATCAAATGGATCTACCCCTCTTTGCGTATTCTTTGATAGCTCTTGGACATTGGATTGATAAGCTGGAGCCATCTTTTTGTGTTCTTGAAACACACTGTACACTGTTGCCATATTGTGAATGCCACATCTTTCTTAGTCCTCCATTTGAATTTACCTTTGGATAATTTCAAGTTTTTTTTTAGTTTTTACCATAGCCGGTAAATCGGATCTATCCCTTCGGACTGTTCCAGTTGCAAATAAGCCATTATCGTGTAAGTACTGCAGCAAAGTAGTGTCACTAAAAAAGTTATCGAAAGTGACGTGTTTCACAAATTGATCTTCCATTAATTTTTTTGACAAGCTTTTTACGACGTTAGCTCCCAAACCGGTTTCAGTTCCTAGTCTGGTTTTACCGCTATAGATTTCACATTCAAACAAATACCCCGTATTGCTATCACAGCGAGCCCACACTTTTTAACCTCTTTTGATCCGTTTCAAGGGCATGTACTGTTTGAGACTCGATCGACCCTTGAAGAGGATCACGCTTTTGTCTATGCTTTGCGAAGAGGAGTTCTTGGCATTAGTTTGAAAGTTTTTATTGAGAACAGAAGGAATAGAATATAAGGACAGAACAGAATAGAATATAAGGACGCAATTTATATAATTTGTCCAAATCAGGGTGTCCTTTTTCAACATGCTGACTGTTGTCATTTAGGTGAAGTGCTTTCAATATTTATTTGAAGCGTTTGATAGCCATAACACTGGCTACTTCTTCCACTCGAAATTCTGGATCTGTGGACCAGTATAATTCTGTAGCTGGTAAAATATGATATCCCATGATCACCGAAATTCCAAGAAAAGCCCGAATTTCCATTGTGTCCACTGGAGTCCAATTAGGAATCCTATTCTGTTGAGCATACAGATTTGTTTGAGTAACTATCAAATTGTAAACCTCTTCGTCAAAAAACTTTTCAAAATGTGCTACTGACATCATTATTCATTAGATAATTGGGTGCTATTGGTACCTCATCAAATACTTCTGGCTCCGGCCGACTAATCCAATTTCTTTTATCCCTTATCTCACCTTCTACTTCAGACTCACTTGACTCTTCACACTCGCGTATATCTCTAATTGAATTATCCAATAGACCTAGAGAGTGGGAAGAAGTACTTGGCTGTGGTTGAATTGACCATGACTTGAAGCGGCTTGTCGGCTTGAAGGTGCAGGAGAGCTAGTCATTATCCTCATCATCAGAAATTATTATAGACATTATCCTCTAATAGAAGTCGCAAGCTCTCGCAATTAAATTCCTGCTCTTCTTCACTCTCTAAATCGTTTTCCGAGTCACAGTTGTCAGGAATGCCACAAATCTGCTCCAAAGCTTCTTCAATGGCATTATCCTCCAGGTTTATCCATGGCATTTTGACGAGAATAACCTGTAAAATAGGAGAAAAATGTAAAAATATATCTACGCACATTTGCAGAATAATCTAACAACCGTGCCGGGCAACGGGGGCTATATTCCCACCAAGAAATCCATTCGTACCTTGAAAAATATCGTAGCATTTTCAAAAATGCAACATAAAATACCAAGAACATAATCTTATTTCATAAAATAAATGAATATCTTACCTCATCTCATACCAAAATCTAAAGTTGTTCGAAGATGTATACTCACGCTCAGAAATATACACAAATTTACAAACCAGCTGGTAACGCCATGACACCTTCAAACGTCATACGTCTTTTTTTTCTAAAGTGTTTAACATATTTGGGTGTCTTGCTAGTGTGTAAAAAAAAAAACTTCTACTAAACTATTTTCTCAGAATCCACGAAAACAGTTGTTGGCGATTATATTCCCTATGCCCGTTAAAGGGTTAAATAGGCCGTGCCTTAAGTTTATTTTTGTGTCGACAGCTATAAGTGAAAAAAATGATAATTTTGTAAACAAAAATATGTCAACAGCCTTTCCTGCGGCAGAGCTGCCGAAATGTATAGGCAAAACATTAGTATATACCTAATTGGATACATTATAGCCTTTTTATAACCTCCGACCATTTAAAGCGCGTGTCTTGGCGAGAGATCAATCACCTTACGCCTCTGCCACTGGGCGCTTATGTACTATAGAACTAAACTATCATCACAATATTTGTATCAAGCCTATAATAATCTGGTAATATGCCTTCACTTTAGTCGTCAACATGAATTTCGCCACATTCACCTACATTCAGATTGCTTTAGTTAAATTGACTTGAGATGTGTGTTGTATTGAAAGTGTGTTTTTATATTTAAATATACAAGGTGTAATTTTAATCACTGTTAACCTCTTAAGGGGTCATTCTACTCATCATTATGAACAACTTTTACTATGGGGCTAAACCTGAAATCGTGAGAAAAAAATCACATTTTGATGAGTTATGCGAACATAAATGTAGGGAAAAGCTGATCTTTTTTTCGCGCTTTCAGATTTCGCCCCATAGTAAAAGTTGTTCATAATTATGAGTGCAATGACCCCTTAAGAGATAAACAGTGATTAGAATTGAACCTTGTATAACGCACCTGTTCATTTTTTTGTGAAAGTATTATGTACTTATTGAACGTCATTCGTACTTAGTGACGTCGCGGAGTTATCAGTATCAACTTGGACGCATGAACTGTGTATGCGTGTAATGTTTCATTTTAATAGTTATATTTGTTTGCAGAAATTTTTTACAGCCTACCGTTCAGTTATTAGACGACCTGCTTTTTGAACTGCAGGCATATACTTAATGTTGAATAGGTTCCAATAAAAAAATATAAAATTGTACAAAACTTACGACAGTAGAAATTGTTTTGTGTACTTCTAAATTATATTGTTATCAGTGTTTACTTATAAACTATTAAAATGGGACGTTACATTATAGTATCACATTTCTCGAGGTGTATTTCTTGTCGATAACTTTTGACATATTCCTAAATAAGTGTAAAGTAGATTAGTTTTACTATGATTTTTTTTTTGTAGAGGGCTTGATTCACCCGACATAAATGTTATATAGAGCTATGTATGTCGCCTAGATATTGTATTGATGAAACATCTCATTGAGATATACCTCAAAATTTATAAAAAATCAATATCTTCGCGATATATGTAACTCGAATTACTAATATATTAATGTATAGTTTTTTTTCTAGGCAATAGTCTATAGCCGATTGGATTGATTTGTGATATATCGATTTTGTACGACAATCATAGAAACTTTTTTTGTATTAGCGAAGATTACCTATAAAATATGAATTTATCGGGGCCATAAAGTGAATGTTTATAATATGTTTTGCCTCTACTAAATAAGGCCTAGATCTTCTACAGACCAAAACTATATCTTACGTTCTAATGACTAGTGAACACCTTGTCATTAGTGAGAGTTTCTCAAATATCTAGGTCTGATAACATAACTGACGACTCCAGGCCACGGACTCGAACACTAAAACAAAGTGACATGTCTGTTATACATCTATTTAACGTATTAAGTCACTAGTGATGCCTATATAATACTGTCGAGTTCATTGGCCACGGTAGGGCTCTAAAATGCTAGTCTAAATTAGCGGAGAATATTTCCCCGCGTTATATGCGGTCCAAACGGCCTTGTACCTACGAATCAAACACGTTTGTCTGCATTAAATCTTTGCCATGTTCCCAGCAGTTGTTTGTAATTATGTAGTACCGTTAACAGTTATTGATAATATTATTTGAGGCTTTCATATCTATCCAGTCAAGGATTGTGGTCGATGTGCCGTTTCTAGCCTACATAAACCGGCCTCGCCACTCATTTGTTTGACAATAAATACGTAACTAGGTTTGAAAGACCTCGTATGTTTATGTAGCTGTTTATTATCTCAGTTTTTTTGCCGAGCTGTAATAAAATTAACGTTAATTATTAATAAAAAGAACGTTTATGTAAGCTTGTTAAAAGTAATGTCGTGAAGATTGATAAAGATTAAAGGGACTTTTATAAGTTTGTTAAAGTGGTAAAATGATATTCGTATGAACTATATTCTGTATAAAATTTGTAAACCAACATTTTCTTTTACTTAGTGATCCTGAAAATTTTTGTTCATTTAAGTTTTTATTTATTTGAAAAGAAAGTTAAAATAAACAGTTCTTCATTATATTTTTGTTTTGTTTTGGTTTTTCTTTTTTATGAACAGTAGATTTGTTGGAGCAGCTTTTTTCTCTTCCATGCATCTCTGTCAGCCAGTGTTTTAGTACTCCATATTATATTGTTGTAATTTCTCTGTCACTGGCGCTACTTACTGTCTTCTGTTAACATACTCATCATTCTAATTCTATTTGTAACACGTTTCGTTTCGTCCGTTTTTAACATTCTCGTCTCAGCTGCATGCAATTGTTTTTCATTCATTCCGTTTGTAGACCAACAGCAGAATGACATAATGTGTAGGGCAGAATTATTATTATTATTAGGGGTATTACAATCTTCCTACGGGAGTCGTAAAGGGTTCCCGAGACCTGCCGATATTTTATCCACCTTGTTTTTATTCGCATCGCTCTGTACGAGCGAGTAAACCGAGATACCGAAACTCGGAGCTGAACGTATGCTGATTTATAAAAGTATATTATGCTAATACCTACGGGATTTTGAGTATTTTGACTCGCCGTTCTTATAATCTTTTAGTTTTTTAAATATTATTTCGTTAAGGCGAATCCGCAAAGGTAGCCAGCAAAATTCTTATTTTTGTGCAATTTGCAGGTCAGTGTCAGGTTGTATCTTGATAAAAATAGGATTCGCGACTATAACAAATATGGATTTACGTAATTATAACCATACGAATTATCAATACATCTCTATGTTAGATTTGTTCTAAAATGTCATAATTTCGGAAATCATTACTTGAGACCTTGAGACTGACTTTCATGCAGAACGCTTTTTCGTTACGTGACGATTTCTACCAGTTTACTCCCACCGCAAGCTGCGTTAAAGAACTTCGTTCCAAAATCTCAATAACAAAGCTAGTTTCGAAGGTTGAATGAATGATGAAGGATTAATTATTTATAGCTAAGTACTTGAAATGGTAGTAAAAACGTTTTTATTAAATTACTGCCTTTATAATGACTGACATGTGAGTTCATTTATTCACATTCAAAATAGACTAATTCCGAGTCTGTAGGCCTCGAAGGTTGCCCCATTCTTTAAATATAAGTACCTACAACAGAGAGATCAATGGGCTCTAAAATGAGGTCATTAATTACTATTGATTATTATCCTAATACACTCCCGGACTCCTTAAATCGAGCCACCGTGCATTTTTATGTTATAGGCCTAAAACATCAAAATAATGATAAGTCAGAGAAAAAGTTTTTATGCAGGTTTGAACCATTCCCGTACCATACCAACCATACCCATCATTTCGGTATAACCATTGTTACAAATTTGAATTCATGAATTTGAAAAAGAGATGAAAATCGGAGTTTGGTCGCTCTTAAAGGAACCAGCTTTGATTAGAGCATCTGTAAGTCAATAGTTATCTCGTTTTTTTTTTGTTTTGCATAAAAAGAGTATCGAAATTGTTTTTCTTTGTTTTAATCCATTCTGACGTTCAAAATATGGATACTGCACCAGAAGTAGTCGCGCAAGCTACTTCAGTCTGGGCTTAGTCAGCGAAACGTAGGTAAGTGCACAACTTCATGTGGTTGTTTTGCCGTTCAAAGAATTAACCATCGATACCTGGAGTCCAGGAGAACCACACAACTTGGTCACTACAGCACGACAAAATCCGCGTTCGCACAGCTCGGAGGACCAGAGAGTACTTGACAATGGAAAACATCCGGGTATTGCCGTGGCCTGGGGCCTGGACAATCGCCAAACCTCAAACCCATCGAGCACGCATGGGGCAAGCTCCAGAGACGTGTTCTAGAGAACCTGGACGGCTGGACGGAGTGTCGATAACCCAACAACTGAAAGACTTGTTACAATTCTATTGGGAGCGATTGCCGCTGGATCAGATAAACAATCTTATAAATTCAATGAAAAATCGTTCTCGACAAGTTTTAAACAACAGAGGCGGTCTCACTTTATATTGAATTACCAAATAATTTAAAAAAATGTCGTTATTTAATTTTGTAAAACATGAAAAGTTTAATTTCATTTTAACTTTTTTTATACTACGTATGTTACGATATACATATTGTTAATAATTATTACAACAATTATTATTGTGATTAAATGAACAATTGAATGAAGGATTTTGTTGTTTTAGTCACTACATCAAAAAATGCTTAGTTATTATTTATTTGAGAAATATAAATATATTACAATAGGGACAAAAATGTCTACAAATCTGTCTTCAGCTGATGGGTTGACTGTAAAGATTGTCAAAGAGCTACAAATAACAGTCGGAACCAACGACTTAACGTGCTTTCCGAGGCACGGAGGGGTCTTGGTATGTAATGGATCCCATCCACGGATGGACCTTGGCAAGCGTTGCGTTACCTTGAAGATCGCCCCGTGCGGCTGTTATTATTTAGCCACGAGCCCCATAGATTAAAAAGCGTATTGTATTCAATTATTGTAGAACAAACTCAATTGTGTTTATACTATATACTTACGTTTTTTGAAAATCTATGGACGAAAAAACGTAGTGCGTCGATCCCAATTAAATTGGGTTAAGAGTAGGATGATGATGACGTTCTTGGTCTTTTGGACATTTCGGCCAGCTGCCGCGGAACCAACAAGCATACTCCCGGCACAGTCCGCCGACTGCGAATCGGCTGCGCAAACCGCGACCGTTGTTATTTTCAATAAAATCCGCTAGTGTTCGGGTTTATGCGAGAATGCTTGCGCGGGATTTCAGACCGCGTCCTAGTTGCAGTCGCTGGAATGCACGCGCATGCGCTAATTTTATCTATTTGTAAGTACACAAATAAATAAAATTAAAGTGTCTGTTTGTAATGTCAAAATAACAACTTTATACTAAATGCATATGATACATAACATAAACACAATTTTAAAAATGTTTGTCTGTCTGTTTATTCCGGCTAATTTCCGGAACAGCTGGACCGATTTTGACGGGATTTCACTGGCAGATAGCAGGGCCCTAATTCACTATGACCACTTATTGATTCCTTACTTCGAAATCACGCCAATTCCTTAGCTAATAACGTATTCTCTTTGACACAATGAACGAAACCGCGCGAAATGAACGCGATGTTGGCGTGGTTTGAACTGTCAAAATACCACGCTTAGGAACCGTACGGAATCGTCAGTTTACAGTTAAAAGTTTTAAAAATTTGAAGATTATGTTGTGTTCTGTGTTTGTGTCGGGTGTATTTCAGCATAATTTGTATTGTAAAAAGTAAGAAATAATTGTTTTTCATATATATGTTACGGCTAAAACCCGAAGTGCGGCTACAACTAGTTTTAGCCGGCTACAACTAGGTGTGGGCTGAAAGGTAGGTTAGGTTAGGTTAGTACTGTGACTACACAACACACCTAGTTGTAGCCGGCTAAAACTAGGTGTAGCCGCACTTCGGGTATTAGCCGTAACATATACATACACTAGGGACATTGAAATATCATGCTTTTTAAGAACTTTATATAATATTGTCGAAAATGCTTTCTATGTGACCACACTAATATTAAATACCTTGGTTTCATTCACTTTGCTAAACATTTTCCATATTTTATAGAAAAGATTCCAAAGTAACTAGTAAAAACTTGTATAAAAATAGTGTAGGTGGCAAATGATAATACTTATGATCCTTCCCTTCAATCACGAAATGATCCAATCCAGTTATTGGTGGTCCAGTAATATATTATTTCGAAATCTACAAGAACCCTCAAAACAAATAAAATGTACATGTAAACAAAATCACTCTGACAACTCTAGAAAACATATGCAAGTACCTACGTTCAAAAATTTTAACACTGCTGTCAAATATTATCATTGTATGTTTTTGTTAATTTTCCAATAGATTTAAAAACCTAAAATTACGTTTTTAATGTCATAAATAATATTAAAATATAATAAAAAACGATACTTTAGGCATTATTGAGGTTCAAAATGGAATATTTGCAATTACTAGTTTTAGGATCAAAGACTTCCGAACAAAATATCGAAACGCACGCGTGATTTCATAATGTGCCATAGACAATTTGTCTTGGACCATACAGAATATGACATTTCGATTCCTTGCCGTTACATGGTTTTCAACAAGACACGGTACTGACGTGGTTTGCACGTGGTAAGATATAAGCGAGGAATAATAATGACCATACAGAATTGGGGCCCTGATGTTATAAGGAGTAAGTAATCAGGTTTCGCGCAAAAAAATTAAAACCCATGAAATTATGAACAAAATCCGATTCACATAAGGAAGTATCTGACATCGCGAGCGAAGCCGCGGGCAACAGCTAGTTTTAAATAATAATTGTTAACCGACGCACTTACAATATAGATAATGCCCAAAGTACAGTTTTTGCGAAGTTCAAAATAAATGAATACACAAATCCACATTCAGAACATTTATTTAACGAATCCGTCTAATTAAAAAAAATTGTACATATAAAATATAACAAAAATATTACTGTTTAATATGATGAACACTTAATATTTAATCACAATATTATTAGTTTATAATGTCGTTGCTTGTGCAGGTACTCGGTAAGTACCACTTAAAAATAAGTTTTCTATAAACCATGGCCTTGGCAGTGGCAGGCCTAGAATGAGCCCAGCAAGTGATGTAGGTATTGAATCGAGATCAATATTATCAAAAAAAGTTTAAGTACGTTTAAAGGCAAACAGGCGCGACGCGACACAAAGGCACCGCCTGTCACGCGACGAGTGTTACCTTTGTCTCGCGTCGCGTCTCGCGCCTGTTTGCAGGAGCCTTTAAGGTATAGAAGGTATGTCATCGAGACCTTTGTACAGGCCATGGTCTTATCGTCTTTATCCAATTATTATCTGCAGCTGTAGGTATTGAGCGTTTCTATACTTTGAATTAGTCCAATATTTAGTGTTAGCTTTTTGTGATTGTAAAAAAGGCATGTTATGAAAACTTTCCTATATCTAGTTGCATACAATATAATTTTTACCTTCAATTCAATTTTAGGTAAGTGAAAGTCGAATAATTTACAGTTCGTAGCAGGTAATATAGATTTTTACAGGCATTGTGTAGGGCTCTACGTATTATTTAATATTAATACTAACTTAAATAATATTTACAAAACAATAAATGGAAACATAAAGCAATATGGAATAGGCATGTGTTATGTTAGTACTCCACCATTCAACACCATGGTTATCCCTCCCTAAATAATTATGAATTTAAAGAAGTATCCCGATTAAGAAACTAAATAATTCAAAAGGAACAATAAGAACATAAACTAAGTTTCAATCCTTAATTTAACGCGTTTATAAAAGCTTATTAGCAGAATTATTTTGGCATCAAATTCTAATCATTCGATATACAACAATAAATACATTTTATATCTAAATACATAAAGTATTCGTAATACTCTTTGTTCGTATCGTAGGGTTTTTGTGTAATAATTATGAAAAAAAAATACACACGATTTAAGACTGCAATTCTAATGTGCTTCTCGAAAGATACAGTTAAACTGGTTTCTGGAAACCGTTCGAACAAGAGACTAGACTTTTTCTGGGTATTATGTGTGTAGGAAATAATTTTATTATTGACTGTGACGCTAAGTCAGGCTTAGCCTTTGCGTAGTTCCAATGTGACCTGAGAACTAAGAGACTTAATAAATAAGTTTTTGGAGGTAAATGAGAATTGCAGTCTTAAATATTCCACACGAATCCAACACATTTACATCTTTGGTACAATACCTAGTAAGGGTTGGTGATCAACTAGCAAATGGGATTTATAATTAACCCTAAAACTATCGTATCGTTTGAACACTCGAGTCAATGGTAACCACTTGAAAGGGAAAATTTACAGGTAACATTTACACTGAGGAACACCAATTTAGCGTCGGATTTGGTTACCTAAAAAGTTTTCGAGCCACTACGTGTCGGCCACCGGTCAGCGCACGGCGACTCCGTTGATCGTGACGACGGCGCTCGGGCCCGTCGGCTCGGGCTCGTACGCGTCCGACTCGCTGCGCCGACCATACGCCACGTTGTCAGTGATCCTTTCACTGTAGGGCGAGTCATACACGTTGTCTGACACGTGGTCATAGATATGTCGTCCATTCGTGTCGTGGAGCGTTGCGTAGCTCATGACTGCAGCGTTTTGGTCTTCCTTGCGTTCGGCGCCTTCAATGTTCTCCGTGTTCTTTACTGGCGTGGCTTTTCGACTAGGGAATCAGATTGATATTTCAATGAGAAATTTAGGAAATTACTACACACGTAACGATTAAAGATAAAGATTGTAAAATTACTCACAGCCTTAAATAAATAACTCCAAGCAGCATCAGCAAGAACAGGACTACGCCGCATCCGACGCCGACGCTGAGCGGCAACGTTCCGTTCTCAGCAGCCTCGTTGGTGATTATCTCACAGCTGGGCTCTTCACCGGACCATTTGCCATCGTCCATGCACTTGCGGAGGAATGGCCCAACACGTTGGAACTGTGGTAAGCAGTGGTACTCGATGGAACTGCCGAACAGGGTGGAGCTGTTCGAGATGATAACGCGACCATTCTCGATCGTGCCCGGAGACTTGCAGTCGATTGCTGCGGGCAAAGAGGTTATGTAGAACAGAAATACCTATAATATATAATAAAAATGAAATGCTGTTCGTTGGTAAGCGCATCACTTCAGAACGGCTGAACCGATATAGCAAGTTTTTGGTTTGAAATGTTCGTAATAGTCCGAATCAGGTTCTTACGGAAAGAAAACATTTAAAAGTTGCCTGTAAAATAGGAAAATTCAGAAAAACTGAAAGTGCATTTTATATGGGAATTTTGTGTGTCAGGTCAACGTCTGTTGGGTTAGCTAGTTGGTAATAAAAAGTACTAACATTCAACCGATCTTTATTGTCGGCTGGACATTTTGCGGCTGCTGTAAAAGATCTTTTTGCAATTAAAAAGCCCGGCTTTAAAACCACCTAAAACAAATATAATACTTACGTATACAGACTGGCGGTGCCCCACTCCACACTCCCTTCGGTTTGCAGATCCTGGTCTGGTTTCCTTGCAGCCCGTATCCTCGCTCGCAGCGGTAGTGAGCTTCACCTTTGATGCTTAGCGTCGAAGTGGCTACTAATAGTCCTACGCTGACCTTGATCTGTTTCGACGGGTCTGTGCACGTTATTTCTGTAGGAAGAACAAAAAAGGTAAACTCTGAGAGGACTGAGTCTCTGCTGTAGGCAGATTATAGACTGCTTTTATGTAGATATGCGTAAACCTGGGTGGGTACATAAAACATGATCGATTTCTTTACGCTAACTCCGTCAGTTCTCAATTAACTCCTAAGAATGTGAACCTTAAGGCGATCTGATAAAATCTTGTGAAAGGATGCTGTTGCCTATACTTTAACTATGTCATACTTTATAAGAAGCTTACCTTTGCACACTGGCGCCTCGGAGCTCCACGTGCCGTTATCCTGGCACAGTCTTCTGGACACGCCATCTAACTGCCAGTGTTCATGGCACTCATACAACACAGCCGCGCCGTAGTACGTCGCATTCGTCGCCAGCGTCACTACGCCATTCTGGATTGGACCTGGGTTACCGCAGTCCACGTCTGGGGAGAAAGGTAGAGAGGATTTTAGAAAAGGCATTTATTTATATAGATACTCCAACGATTTGTAGTGTGACTTGCATTGTAGTGTGTACCTATGCAGTTTTTTTCTGGACACTCAAAATCACTATCGCTGCGTCCCTTATAACGAGTTGTGGTTTTTTTGTGACTTCATCATCATTTCACCGAAACTGTGCTTTGCTAGAGCTCTCCGGCCAAGGAATGCCACACCAACCGGCTGTGCTCTGCCCGCATCCAACAGATTTCCGCTTTCTATTTTCGTTTACTGATCGGATTTGTAATACAATGATTCTCCGAAATTAACTTACATTGACACCTTGGCGTGACTCCGCTCCACTGTCCATTATCCTCGCAGGTCGAGATGCTTTCTCCAACAACCTTGTACCCTCGCTCACAGCGGTACTTGACCAAGGCACCGATGCGGTAGCTGTTGCCGACGCTGGTGGTGACGGCCGTTCTGATCAGCGTGCGTCCGTGGTTGCGGTCGTTGCCAGTCACTGATACGATGCTGTTCTCCGGTACTACTGGGTCGGAGCAGCGGATTTCTGGAAACATAGAGAATGGTGTAAGTTTTTGCGAAGAAGTCATAGGTAGTTTTTTTAAGCGGGCCGTGGATTGGTTGTAAATCTTAATCAATCTCAAGAAGTGTATTATGTTGAGGCTTGTTTGACCTTTGGGTTTGAAAATTTTTTGTATTGCTATGACTTTTATTTTCAACTGAACAGAATGTATGCAAGAAACTGCTGTTCAATAAGTTTTATCCATAAACAATGTATATCAGTACAAAACTCTTGACCAAGTTTTCAGTTCTTGTCTTAATAAATACGGTCTAGCTCGTTACCTTCACATCTGGGTGAAGAATCGCTCCATTGGAAGTCTTCAGTGCAAATCCTCCTGACGGGGCCGACGAGCCTGAAGTTTGTGGTGCACGAGTACTGAATCACACTGCCTAGGTGAGTGGTCCCGTTCAGTAGTTCGGCCACACCGTACGTCAGAGATGGAAGCTTGCCACAGTCCACATCTGGAATAGGTGAAAGGTTTTTTAATGAATTAAATTCTCACTGAAGTTCATCTTCAGTAGTCAGGAGTACCTATTGGCTTAACTCACGTGGATTTTATCAGGGTTCCTGACTAGCTCAGTGACCGGTTCATCCGACTTTATCAGCACGACCATTTATTATGGGCTCCGGATGATTCCTATATGTGGGTTACTTACGGCAGTAAGTGTGTGTCTTTTCTGATGTATTTTTTTATTGTAGGGTATAAATACTCACATTCACATTTGGGTGACTCCCCGGACCACTCTCCATCTTGCTGGCACATGAGGCTGGCCTCTCCGATCAGCTTGTGTCCTTTCTCACAGTGGAAGTCGATGGTGGAGTGAACGTTGTAGTCGTAGGCTTCCATGTAGCCGCCTGCAGGGACTTCGGGGTCGGCGCAGGATATCACTGTAAGAGAGAAATAACGATAGTATTATTTTTCAATCAGATTTCTCGCAATGTTAAACAGGAGTACTTGGCTTGGTTCAAGACGCCATCGCTGGCGACCCTTTATTAATTTCTCAGACACAATCCTTTGGAATTCGTTATTCTAAATCCTAAGTAAGTTATTATTGTTAATTATCAAATTAATTAAGGTTTCCCGCAACATCGCTAATTTGCATAACACTAATTGCATTGGTTAGGTTCAGATTCCCAATCTAGCTAAGACAATGACCCTTCATTTCGCAGCATCGCTATGGTCACTTTAGCTAATGAAGGGTTCTATTTGTGTCACTGATTCCAATAATTGTCGCAGTATCACTGTTCTACGGCTGTCTAGTTTATCCAATACTATCCACCTGATATTGTTATCTAGGTTGTTATTCCGGTGAAACTGCTCAGGTTAAACCAGTTCCATCTAATTGAAATGAATGTAGTGCCGAAATTATCGATACATCTATTTTCCTACACTTTACAACGAGACTGAGATATTCAGAGGGAGTTTAAAATTGTGTTTGGCCTGAGTGTAGCCAATTCTGGCTTATCGTGTGAAAGCTTTAAGAGCCTATACCACCTCAGCTAAAATTCACTCTTTATCTCGCTCGCACGATAGATACTGCGCGCGGACTGAGTGAGAGCGGGACTGAGTGCGCTGCTGGGCGGCAGAAAGCGCCGATAGTTTAGGTAATTGCTTTTTACGGTGAAAATTATGGTAATTTAAAAAAAAAAAAACAAGGCCTGCTTTATAGTTAGTTCAGTTAGTATGCAAAGTTTCATGATCTAATTTGAAGTATTTTTTTAATACCAGCGGTGTAGTATTCGGTTTGGAATTTTTTTCTAACGAGAAAATTTTATGGAATCGTGTTTTTGCCTAACATAGTAGCTACTTAACATTAATCCTCAACTTTACCATATATTTATTTCAAAATTAATGCTGCAGTATTTTCGACATAACGGAGGATCATGCTAAGCCATTTGAGGTAGCATATGCTCTTAATAATGAAGACAACGTTTTAGGACAATGAGCCAGCACTGGCCTAAAACATTGTGGAATTTTTCTGGGTTGCAAGCTCTATTAGTAAGTACTATTGACACCGTTGTTTATTTTCATTAGATTTGCAGCTTAGTATTAAACTGTGTATTTAGGTGGGATTAATAGAAGCGCAATAGGTAAATGAGATTTAGGCAAGGTGCTATATTGGGTGGGACCTACAGGAAGTGATTAATTATTTCTTTACTCTGATTTTTAATTTGCTAGACCAAAATGCACAGCTGCGATCGACCTTTGGTTGTCATTTTGACATTTTAGTCATTTTATGTTAAGTCATTTTAGGGCTGATTTTTCAATCGTCAGATAACTTTTATCTGGCGAATATGTTTGACGTTTTGACAGCTTTTGTATACAAAATGTGTCAAACCGCCATATTTATTCCTCAGGTAAAATTTATCTAACGATTGAAAAATCAGCCCTTAATCTAGCAAATTAAAAATCAGAGTTTAGTATCTTCTCATTTCCTGTCAAAGTTTACTGGGGTAAAATAACGATTACAATACAAACACAAAGAATTGCATTAAGAGAATAAACAAAGGAAACTGTTAGCTGGACTTAATTAGGAGGTAACATCCTTACTTCCTTTGTACTAATAATATAAGGTAAATGTGAAAGTTCTTGAGGATGTTTACTGCTATGTCATCTCAGCCCTTATCTCTGGATTATCGCCATAAGTTATTTTTTTTAACCTGGTAGTTAGGTACAGTCAGCAACAAAATTCGATTAACACTTAAGTTTTTTAAATCTTAATTATTGAGCAAAATATTGAATTGAAATTGGAACAGAAGTAAAATTTTAGGAATATTAACTTTAAGTTTTGCTAAAAAATAGTTTATCGAATCATTTTGTGAAAATTTTGATGAATAAGTATGTAATAGAGTGACAGTGTTAATGGACGTTTTTGCTGACTGTACCTGAAGAAGTTCACCTAGAAACTAAACTGGGCAGCAGTTACTTACGCTAAAATCTACTTAATTAAAAAATCTTAAATTCACTGACAGACAACGCACAGCCTAAACCGCTGGGTCTAATAGCATACAATTTTGCGCAAGAGTTTCTTATATACCTAGTGTAAGTGAGAACTGACGAAGGATTTTTCAAAATTCCTCGCCCTATGGGTAGATAGAGGATGACAAGTTGATGGAAGTTTAGCACTAATGCTGATGGGAGATCCCACCGCGCACATGACTCGTAAACTAATAAACTACAATAAACTACTTTTGTTGACTTACATTCACACGACGGTATATCATGGGACCATTTTCCGTCTCTGTTACACGTGAGGGTTTCGGCGCCGGCCAGCCAGTAGTCGGCCTCACAGTTGAACCGAGCGATGGAGCCGTAGGTCGTCGTGCCGTTGAGCAGGATGAAGGAGCCCTTGTGCACCTGTGCAGGAGTGCCACAGTCCACGTACTTGCAAGATGGCGGAGTACCCGACCAAGATCCGCCGAGAGTACAGGTTACGCTCTGGAAGTAGGTATAAAATCCGATTCATCAATAATCCTTTTTAAGCAACTACATAAAATCTACGCCTGTTTTCCCCGAAGGTTTAGTCAGAGCTGTGCCTATGGTACACCCACATTTTGCCAGCTAAGTATGTTTTAGTCACATGTAATAGGGGCGTAATAGGGGGAGTGCTATGGAGCGGGCTATGCTTGGAGTTTCTTTGATGGATAAAATCAGGAATGAAGTTATCCGGAAAAGAACCGAAGTAACCGACATACCCTGCAGAGTAAGCAAACTGAAGTGGAAGTGGGCTGGCCATGTTTGTCGAAGGACCGATGGCTGGTGGAGCAGACGAGTCCTGGAGTGGAGACCACGTATCGGCAAGCGTAGTGTGGGACGCCCCCCAGCTAGATGGACCGACGACGTTAGGAAGGTGGCTGGGACAGACTGGATGCGGTAGGCGGAGGACAGGGTGTTGTAGCGCAGCCTGGGAGAGGCCTATGTCCAGTAGTGGACAGGGATAGGCTGAGTTGATTGATTGGTTGAATAGGGGCGAGCCTATTGCCGTCAACCGGGCACAAATCTAGACTGGGCTGCTACTGAAAAGTTCCTGATGGCAAAACCCAATAACACTTTGACCAACCTGGGAATCGATCCCAGGACCTCATGCTCAGCAGTAAACGGCCAGACCCGGAACAACCGCATTGTACACCAAATATTTGTACCGTGCGGAAAAGAACCCGCGACACGTAGCGCAGTACCAACAATCACTTAACTGCGGAAACCGTGCCGGCAACTGTGCATTTGTGTCGATAATATCCAACTGAACAGAACTTCGGAGTTCGTTGCGCTACTTCTTCGCAGTTAAGAGGGCTGTCGTCACCTCTCTCGCTCACACGGAACCAAATTTTAAAAGATGTTAAGGGGGAAGTTCCAGGTAGCCCGAGAAATTCAAACTTTCTTATGTTTTTTGCAATTTGCAAGTCAGTATTAAGTTGTATGTTTATTAAAGTATCATTCGCGACCGTAACAAATATTAACTTACAGAATTTTTATCATCAAAATCAGTAATGCAACTCCATAAGTTTGTATAATCGTAATTGTCAAGATTTCATGAAATAGTCATTCAATATAATTACCTGGTCTTAAAGAGTTGTATTAATGATTTTAATTATTGTAATTCTGTAAACACATACTTTTTACGGTCGCGAATCATATTTTGATCAACACTCAACCTAATACTGACTTGTAAATTGCAAAAAAAGCGGAAGAAAATTTGAATTTGAAGTAATTATCATATTAAAAATCACATTTGTATTGTGTTATCTAATAAAGTCAGTTCAATAAGTATTATGGTTTGCTTTTGTGATTAATTAAATCAATGCCACAATAAAAATATGTGTTTAATAATCATTCTTAAAAAATTGGTCCCGTGTGAGCGAGAGAGCGAATTTGAACATTTTTCTTTCCCAACTGGAACTATTGCGATTTGCGAACATTTTAAAATCAAAATCAGCCAAATCAGCCCAGCCGTTCCCAAGCTATGCAGTTACCAACGGACATCATTTAATTTTTAGGGTTCCGTAGTCAACAATTCTGCGGTGTTTTGTTTTCTATGGGCATAGGTACTTTATATGAAGAATATAGAAAGGGTCAATGCCTCAGGAGTAAGTGCAGTTGCAATGACAGTGTTATTTTAAATAATTGTGTAATTGTAAATAAATAGTTGTGTAATTTTAATACATTAGAAAAGAAACGACGTGCATTATTTTTTTTTGACGAAAATAAATCCGACTATAGCGCGGAGACACAAGCAGTCGCGGCAACATCGCATCGCATCGCATCGCCGCGCCGCGCCATCGACTCGAACGTAGCGTAAATACTTTAAAAGAATACAAAATACTTTATCAACTTTCACTCACCGGTGGTCCAAACAGTATGAATCCATTCTGGCAGGTGTAAGTGGCCAAGGATCCAGCCTTGTGCCCGTCAACAGCTACAATAGCTCCAGTTACTGGCGGTGGTTCAGGACACCAGTCGAACAAGCATTTGGGAGCCTCCCCGCTCCAGATGCCTTCGTCTGCGCACATTCGTTCTGGTTCTCCAACCAGGGTATAGTTTTCTCGGCAGGAGTATACTGCTTTAGCTCCGTATGTTGTCCTGTTGTCGACTAGAGACACTTCTGCGTCCTGGATTGGTGTAAGCCCACCACAGTTGACGTCTGTAAAGTTTATTTAGATTTAGGCAATTTTTCCAGTAGAACTCAGGATAGCAACAATCCAAAGGAATGGCGGATGAAAATAACTATCATGACTATGCAGTAGGTAGGTACACTCGCGGTCAAATAATACGGATCGATGACGATAATCCCTGTAACTTGCAAATGTATAATGTTACATGCATGAAACTAACTTTATTAGTATTACAGACAATTTTAATATCGTATGAAATAAAACCAATGACCTACAACGTAAATAAAAAAAAGTTAAAACTTTAAACATCTCGAATTTGGAAATAAATTCAATTCGCGGTTGTTTTACTTTTGCTTGTTTTCTCAGTTTTGTGTTCAATCTGTCAAATCAAAATGATAAAAGGTGGTCATTGTCGTCTTTTGTCATCTTTATTGAATTAAGTACTATCATGTCGCTAACACCAGATGAATGTACACGAATCGTCACTAGGTTAGAAGAAGGCAGAAGTCAGCGAAGTACAGCAAGAACATCAGGCGTGTCATTTTCTACAGTGCAGCGAGTCGTCCAACATTTCTAAGAAACTTGCAGAACATAAGAAGACCAGGAACCGGCAGACCGAGATGTACTACGGCTCGAGAGGATCACAGAACATAAATACCCTAACGGAAGAGGATCGATTTATTGTTACAGTTGTCTTCACTTAAAAAAGAATGCTGTGCGCAGTGGAGGGGATGTGTCTGCGCACGGGTACAGTCGCGTCCTAAAGCACTAGGCTATTGTTTTATATGTTTATGTGTAGTTGTTTTATTGTAGAATCATAATAAGTACTTTATTAGCTACCTACTTAGTACTCTGGAATAGGCTCAGAATCGATAAATCGCTCAGTGCGCAGGTAAACAGCCAGCGTTCTTTTAACGTGACGGGACCTCCGAAATCGGCACCTCACGACAGTTGAAGTAACAAATCAACTTCAGGAGACTCGTAGAGACGACGTAAGCGAGCGGTCTGAAAGGCGGCGGCTCCTTGAAGTTAATTTGACCGCACATAGACCCGCAAATGGTGCAAAACTTAAAAAGGGAACATCGGATAGCAAGATTACGTTACACCGCGAACACGCACAAGGGAGACGAAGAATGGGCAAGAGTAATCTTTTCTGACGAATCCAGATTTGTGCTGAATGTACATGATGGGCGGCGATGAGTCTACCGACGGCTAAGGGAACATTTTATTCCAGCTTGTTTTGACGAAAAAGTCCCGTTCGGCGGTGGATCTGTTATGGTTTGAGCTGGAATTTCTTCAGAGACTCGCACGGCGTTAGTGCTGATAGAAAATGGTACGCTAACTAGTGCAAGATACGCGGAAGAAATTCTTAATGAGCATGTCGGCCCATATATTTAATTAACATGGGTGAAAATTCAATATTCATGCATGACAACGCCAGATCACATACAGCTCAAATTGTAAATGAGTATTTTCAGGACGTTGGCATCAATCGCATGGACTGGCCTGCGAGAAGCCCGGACCTGAATCCAGCTGAACACGCTTGGGACGAGCTTGGGAGGAGTGTAAGAAATCATAACCCCGCTCCAGCTACACTTTGAGACCTGAAACATGCGTGAGTGGAAGAATGGACCAATATCTCGCAACATCGCATAAGAAACTTCATACACAGCATGCCCAATCGCCTGGCAGCTGTGAGATGAGTCCGTGGAGGTAAAATATTAATTTTGTTTATCTTTCCAACATTTGGTGTAGTTTTATTGACTGGAAAATTATCTACAACATACAGTTTAATTCATGCTGGTTCATATAGCTCTACTGTTTTATGAGTAGTTTTAGTTTCTCGTACTGACCCGTATTATATTCTTTGTCCGCGAGTGTACTATGTCAATCGGTGCTGGTCACAAAAAAGTCTCAAACAAAACTGATCTGACGCCAATTTATTCACGTCGATGCATCGATAGTAACCACTTTTAACAGCCCAACCCGATAACCTATCTATCACCAGTTTTGGCATACTGGAGATAGAAAAACCTATCTATGTATGGTTTTAAAATCCCAATAGAAGAAAATTCCATAATCTCTTATAGATAGGTATAAGATATTATGGAATCTTACCGGCCTGACATAAGGACAGATAGAATTATAATGTCTACCATCAATAGCGATCTGTCTTTTTCTGAAAATAGGCTATTCGGTTCGGTCATTAGAGGTCGCCCGATGATGGCACCAGCCACAATCTGATGTGCCTATTTTGTAATTCGATCGAGTAACGGTGACGGTGATCACCCTCGATTACCATTGAATAAAAACAGTCGTCGATAATCTCGCTGCACCTAGTACCATGATATGCCGCCTCGAACTTGATCGATAGATGTTAAACCAAACGATCATAGAACCAGAAAAGAACAAGACAGACATAGACGAACGAAAGATTAATACTCTGTCACTGTTTACACAAAAATAATTTAATAGGGTGAGGGCTCGTGGCTATATAATAACAGCCGCTCGGGTCGATCTTCCAAGTTAAGCGACGCTTGCCGAGGTCGGTCTGTGGATGGGTGACCATCCATTACATACCAAGACCCCTCCGTGCCTCGGAAAGCACGTTATGCCGTTGGTCCCGACTGTCATTCGTCGACCTTTGACAGTCGCTACGGGTAGTCAGAAGCCCGAACGTTTGACAACCAGTCTTACCCAGGGGTTACCCAGACACTGGGTTCTAGTGGCTAGATAGGCAGTCACTCCATGTAAAATACTGGTATTCAGCTGCATCCGGTTAGGCTGGAAACCGACCACAACATATTTGGGAAAAGGCTCGCAGATGATGAGTGGGGATAAAATGAGCATTAGTCCTAAAGTCATAAATCGACCTTTATTTATGGCACGTTTAGTTGCACCTTTTGATATTCTACTTGTAATAATTTCAAGTAGGTGTTTTATATAGAAAAAGCAAAACAAAATCAACTTACATTTACAGCTCGGAGCAGTCCCTGACCAGAAGCCATCTTTCTTGCACTCTCTGCTCTTGTCACCCAGAAGCATGTGCCCTTCTGGACACCGGTATCCGATGGAAGCTCCAACCTGATAGTTGTTGCCTTCGATCGTCGTGTTCAGCAGTTTGTCTGGACTTCCACAAGACGGAGGCACTGGTGAGGAGAGATTGGATATTATGATCTGTATGATGAACTAAATAAAGCCTAGTTAAAGTTAGGTTATGTTGGGTCTTGAGACAGTCGCATATTAAGCTTAGTTCAAGCCACCAATGCTCTTGGTTTTCTTATAGATATAAGTACGATATATCCCTACAGAAGACATGTAATAATAAACTTAACTACTAACATTCGCAACTCATATATACGAACGTTCGATACAACATCCGCTAGTAATAAAAAAAGGATTATTAATACAGTAACAAAACATTTAATTTTATCAATACACACAGAGCTCCCATAGCGGCAATAACACGAACTGAGCCTGATTGAACCGACCACTGCGCGGCAGCGTCTAAGTACTTTGAAAATAAACTGATTATTATTTTCTCTTTCTTCAAAGGGTTGTCATTGGCTCTTTGCTAAGAGTTTTTGCCTTGCCGATGCAGCTCTTAATTTATTGGCACAGTACCAAAAACAAGAAATACGTAGGTAGTTAGTTCATTTATTAATTCTGTACCGAATGTGAGTGTACGAATGGTACACCTCTGCGCAACCCTTCTGGTAATACAGGCGTTATGTTATGTTAAGTGTTAGCTAATTATCTTCTTGAATTCATACCGATGAATTCAAGAACATAACTATCTAACACGTACCACGGCATAAATCTACTTTTCCTTTTGGGGATAGGCTGTATACAATACAACATGTTTACCCACATGAAGGCACTCGCCTGCTCCACTAAACTGGCCATCCGTGATGCTATGCATATTATAATATCCCATAAAAAATTAAACTAGAAAAGAGTTCTATTTCTATACAGATACCCACGTTTGCAAATTATGTTTTAATTCCAATATAGAGTACACAATGGCTACACGAGCGTGAACGACACTCCGTGCGCGCTGTGCGAATGTGAATTTGTATTTTACTTGCAGGTTTTATCTTACTGCGTGTGCTAACTTTACAGCTCGTGTGTGTATGTAAACGAATGTGTCTATCCAGTCCTTTTTTATTAACCTTTACATTGGCTCAAATATTGCAACTCAATCTGCGTCCCTGAAAAAAGGTTTAACGTGTCAATCCCATTATCTACAGCGGAGCTTACTCCAACGAGAGTGGCAATACTCGTAACTTTAAGACCATTCCAGAACTCAGTCTCAATTTGTCAAAAATACCTATAATTTCGCTACATTTTTGACATTTGATTGTCGCTGAGATGAGATTGCGACTAGATTTTGAACGTTTTTAGTTTCGGGAACTGGGCTTCAGATCGCTTTTGCAGTTGTTCATAGGTCATCATTGGTAACAAACATGTAACAATGTCTAGCAGATGGAACTATCGTAAGTAAGTAATATAGCTTACGGCGTGCTACACACTTTGTTCGGGTCGACATGGTTCGGCAAAATCGAATATCTATGTAGATATAATATGTTCGTGAAAAAGACATGATTCAGCGATGGTAGAAGCCGAACGGAGTTTGTCGATGGGCACGAGCCGAACGAAAGCCGAATAAGTGTTCGTTCGTTAAGTGGCTTTGTTGTTTAACAATTACTGCCGAATCGAATGTGCCGACCCGAACAGGTCTGTAGCTTCCCTTACGCAAGCAAGTTAACTCCACAGACTTTCAACTGATAGGACACTTGCATCCGCGTTACATATACGCACAGGATAAGTAGGCAATTTGAATATATTGCAATACGTAGGTAAAACATTGTGTATGCAAATTACATGTAATAACATTGCTTGCAGCAAGAACATTTTAGAGGCATTCGCTTGTATGAATATTAATTGTTAGTAATTACTTCCTCGTTGGTTTAGTAGTGGTTTCTTTAATTTGGCAGACATAGGTACCGTCCATGGGAATGTGATTTATGACGATATAGGATTTGTATCATGGCTGGCATACTGCGGGTAAACTTTTCACATTTGCCTATCCTTTCGGCAAATGTGTTGGAATTGTGCAATTATTGTACTTCTAATTTTGTTTCCGCCATTTGGATGACATGCTAGATAGCCACAGTAAAGGCAAGCAGCAACGGTTTCGGCATGGGCTAGCCGAGGCTCATAGTCTAGTTAGTCTATTTTCCAACGAAATTGCTTTTCTGTTGCGAAGCGATTTTAGGTTTTGCGTGCAACGTTGTAAGACCATAGTTTTTGTTACGAAACAAGCAAATACGTTAATTTATGAATCGCCATTTAAAAAACGCGATACCAAGTACAGCGCCATCATTATTTTGTCACAATGCAATGGACTTCGACCTGCCTTGTTTATCCCCAGGAAATTGTGAACTCCTGTAGCCAACATGGAAAATAAATAGGTACAAGAAAAATGAAGCTATTTTATTTGTAGCACGTTTAAAAATAGGTCATCGCTCAGCATCTAGAAAACTCCAAGAAAAACATCCTGTCTAATATAAAGAGGGCCCTTCCTCCCGGTCCATCTATCCTCAATGCGAGCATTTTTTTAAATCTTGTTGTTTCATCCAGCGCAGGTGAGAACTACTATCAAGCAAGTGAGAACGCGATAACATTGATCGAAAAATAGTGTGCGGAAATTTCATAAAACTTGTTCCAGGAAATACATGTTTTTGAGTAAATAAGTTTGTGAAATAAATGTTTATCATTTAGAATGTCTATTACATGTGCGAGGTTTCTATGAAGATGTTTCCTTTACTTTTACAATTTATGAGTACATTACAAACAACCAAAGTTCATGTAAAATTTGTGCAAAAAGCAAATTTTTGGAGGCTTATATTGAATTTGTTTCTCCATTTTTTTTCATTTCTTAGAAACCTAGATATAGTGCACAATATACCTATTAGTACAAAAATGTCAAAGATAGATGTGTTACAACGCCATAATCACGTACCAGCGTTTGTTTGAAAAGTATGACGGTTTGGCCGCTCCTAAGTTTCGCAGCAATCTAAATTATATCTTTGAATCGGAGTTATAAATAAAATTTTCCTGGCAGCAACGGAAGCGTGTCGGAAATGCATCCTCGGCCTGTGAACTTGCTTCTTTGAGATACAAAAATAGACTTGTGATTTCATTATTTATTTTTTTATTTAAAACTGGCGCGTGGCGACGAGTTTTCTGAATTATCGATAAAGTAAGTTACTTCGAAAGCACGTGCTAAACACCCGGACACATTTGAGCAACAATGTCTGTAACCTAAATTATTTATCAGTTATGTATTTCGTAGCCTTGAGGTACTAAAATATCCATCCGGCGCAACCTGAATTCAGCCTTGTCTGTCTAGCTAATATTTTTACCAAGGCAAGCCTATGTTATGCCCACGATCCGATACTAGAGAAGTCTCGTAAGATGATACTTATTCACATTACCTGAAATTAAAATTCGCAACGTACCGTCGCGCAGCACATTCGCTTGCAACCATTAGAAAGGGATATGTACCTATGTATGACACTCACGGTACTGGCAGATCCAGTGTAGATAGTCCAGGTTGCAGCCCACGTCGTTCCACAGCCACGCTCGGCCGCCATCGAGGACTACGCAGTTCTGTTCACCATTGTAGTTGTTCGGCTGGTCCTTGCCCCATGTTGGCTTTTGCACCTGTTCACCTGTAGGATTTGAAATATTAGGTTAGTATGTTAGTACTTACTTACCGTCTATAGAAATATTCGCAAATAAAAATATACATACAAAAAATGGATTTTTCACCTCAGCACCTTAAACAAGAAGGTTTTATTGTTTAAAAACAATGAGCAAAATTCGATTTTGCTGCGAGCGTGAGACAAAGTAACTTTTAATTATTTTTTCAAATGCTGAGAACAGTGCCAGCACTGTAACCCAGGTACCCAGTAGACCCAGGTCTACTGGGATATTCGAAAGATTTTACCTTCACTTTGTTCTGTCATTTCACTTCATTACGAAACAAGCGAGAGAACAACAAATATCGATTTGTTTCTCTCTCGCTTTTTTCGTAACGAACAATGGTAACGAAGTACGATTTTCAAATTCCATGCCTAGTAGGCCCAAAAAGAAACAATAAAACGTTCGGATACACGTATAACCGTAAAATTGCAAATGATTTGTTAATGTTTTGAATGTAGGTAACCTATATTTTTTCTAAATAATCGAATTAATGTTACTTTTAACTTCAAATTTTTGAAACGAAGTTCTTTAATTACGCGGCTTGCGGTAGGAATAAACTGGCAGAAAATGTAAGAAAAAGAAAAAGCGCTCATACTTGTATGTCTCCTCCATGCGACTTTCTTCATACGAATTGAAAATGTGAATTTGGTCAAAATTAAAATCCAAGACAGCGGCTGCGAAAATTTTCAAATTTTTCGTCATGGGTATCGTTTTCATAGTTTTCGAGCGTGCTAAAGTCGATAGTGAGGTCAAACGTAAATCCAAGATGGTGGCTGAGAAAATTTCGTTTTTTTTTAAATCATACTTGAGAAGGAACGTCGTTCCTGGCGGGGTCCCCTATTGTTTGTTTTACAAATATAGGTACGTGTGATTTAATTTTTACCATGTTGTATTTTTTTACTTTTAGGTAATATGTTCTCGCTGCTGGTGAAAAGTTGTATGTGTTACATGTATTTGCATCTCGTGTCTTTGAATTCCTCGCTGCGCTCAGGATTCTAACCTAGAATCACTCGCTACGCTCGTGATTCAATTAAAGAATCCTTAGCTTACTCAGGATTCAAAATCAACACTCGCAGCAAAAACCAACTTTGCTCTCTTGTTGCACACGTAACTATTGTCGGCGGAGGAGTGCATAAAACAAGGAGGCAACATTCCACGTGTGTGTGTTTTTTAAAATATTGGTCTTGTTAGTATTTATTCCGCTCTGTGCAGTTTTTAATTTGAGCATTAATTAAATAAATAAAACTACGTTTCACTGAGTTTGTTACTTATCAAGGAACATCGTAGCCGGCTAGTATTAGTTTGTTGTAAAAGTGAGGAAAACTTCGTAGGTATTTTATGTAAAACTCTGGTGCTGAATTGTTGATTCGTTTTTTGGAATAAAGGCCATGAGTCAAGCCATTTTAGGTAAGACCTTCAAAGTTAAATCTAATAATATCAAGTGCTACCGTTTCTTACCATCAACCCATTTCCAGGTTCTTGAGGTAAGTCCTGGTTCCTTCTGGGCGCCGATCCATACCAGTTGCGTCTTCAGCTGAGGTTTCCTCCGCTCCAACTCTTGAATCAAGAAACTCAATGTTGCTCCCTGATGACAAAAGAGAAAACTATATGTACCAATTTGTAACAGGAGATAACACTTAGCAATGAGGAGACATTTATTCTTTCAATATTCACATTGGCAAGTTGTCATAACAACATTCCCATATAAACAAAGTGTAATTTAAATAACGCACAACCCCTTAAGGGGTCATTGCAAAAAATCAGCTGTTCCCTACATTTATGTTCGCATAACTGTTCAAAATTTAGGGAACAGCTGATTTTTTTTGCGATTTCTGGTTTGGTCCCAAAGTAAAAGTTGTTCACAATGATGAATGAGTACAATGACCCCTTAAGAGGTTGTGCGTTATTTAAATTATACCTTGTAGAAATAGACAGAATTCTGAGGTGGAGACCTCAATTACATTGGCAGAAAGTAACATGCAAATAGACTTGTCAAACTGTTGCAAAACGCTCGATCAAGAGACTGATTACGAAATACCTAAATTATTTTCAATTTTGAAATAAACAGTACAGTTTTTTACAACCTTTTATTTAACTTGCCTTGTTATTTAGTTTGTTAGTTAGTACGTATTGGTGTAATCTTGCAAGCTGAATTAAAACCGTCTCCTCTTATCCAGCAGAGTTGAAATCTTACTTGTTGATTCAGTTTCGAAGACAATGCATTTTTTACATGCATGACCCACCCAAAATTGGCTCCAGAAGGAACTCCTTAACGGCCATCGGTATTAGTTTTGTCCGTTCTAAACTTCACCATGACCTGGCTGCTGCACCCAGAATTGGCTCCAGACGAGGAAACTCCTTAGCGGTCAAGAGCACAGACACAACATTTTATATACACATTCAATTATTATAGCCCGTTGTAAAGTCCACCATGACCTAGGTGCTGCACCCAGAGATGGCGCCAGACGAGGGAACTTCTAAACAATTACTCGCATTTTTATAAGATAACCTGTCTGCTGACCCAGGATTGGCTCCATACGAGACATCTCCTCAGCGGTCAACAGCACAGGCACGAAATTTTGTATACGCATTCAATTCTGATAGCCCGTTCTAAAGTATGGTATGATTTGTAAAGTGCAACTCAGTTGGCTTCACAGCATGACTTGTTTAAAGGCGTGTTAGGGTTCGTTGGATTTGTCTTTACAAGTACCTTTCAAGTGAAGGTTATCTAAACAAATTCTAATGCTAAAAAACAAAATAAAATTTAAGTAAAACTTTATCAAAAACAAATTAAATGCTAAAAAGTAGGTACTAAATAAAACTTACGATATTATGGCTTATTTTAAAGTAAGACGCGTTCTAAAGCGTATAAGAAAATATTAAAGTTCTATGTTAACGTAAGTTTTATTTAGTACTTTTTAGCATTGAATTTGTTTTTGAAAAGGTTTTACTTAAATTTTCTTTTTCAACCCTTTATTTAAAAGATTTCAATCCTTCCTATGCAACAGTTAGGCTAACTATACCCGGGACCCTGCAAAAACCTTTAAACTGTAAAAGGTTCTTGCTCAGTTTCTCATGATTTGATTTGGTTGGTTTGTACAGACGCCAGCAGGTCAAGCTATCCGAAATTGTCAAATTTCCCCAATCAACCTTGAACCTAATGTTTTAACAATAAAGTCGAAAATCTATTAAAGAAATTTGACAGATTGTAGTAGCTTGATGTGCTGCCGTCCATACTTTCGACTTGGGTACAATCAGTCGGAACTTTTCATTGGAACAAACAGTTATACAACAGCCCTTGCGTTGGTCGAGCCAATGAAAGAGAAATACGGTTAATAGTCTAAAATAACTGTGACTAACGACACACGCATCTACTTGTATATCATTCATGATGTATCTGATGCGTGATGGAAAATGTATTCATTGTACCGTTGTATTCTTCCTTTGTCATGATGTTGAAGTGAACTATCCCTTTAAAAGCCATAATGTCTATTCATTTCTCTCGACTACAACCTACAAAAGGCTTCATAATCGGCATTTAACTTGACGTTAATTCTGATTGATGTTTAAGGCCGTTTATGGAATTAAAATTATGACATGACGATTGATCATTTTGATTTTGAATTATTAAGAAGTGACTACAATAACTGCGGTCGATGGCACTGCAGAAAAAAAATCATCAAATTAAATGTTGTTTTTGTTTTATCATGTTTAGATATCGAAATCCATCTGCAGAGTTTAGCTTGCTAATTTAAAATAGCCCTGTAGATCGCTGCGATTAACGGTCGCTATAGATGCCTAATATGCAACCGTGTCTGTACGACCTCGATGAACTTGAAATGAAAACGCCTGATGCACGATGCTATTGTCTGAACCACGCTAGCCGTCACGTTGCAATTTGCGTTTGATTGGAACTTAAAACATAAGTGCATGTATAGCTCATGAAATCTAATGATCATATAGACTACCCAAATGTCCTTTCTTTGGTATTGTTCGTCGAATCGTTGAGCTCCTTAACTTTTATGTTGATCTGTACGATTACTGACAGATGCTTGCACTGACTGGACAGGTCCACTCAATCTGTGTGGTTCTTTCCTCAAAAGACCATTTCAGACACCAACCTACATGGTCTTCACATGATCTGACCAAGATTATGTCTGGACTTTAAAAGAGACTGTGACCTCTGAGTTTGTTTCGGCCTTTCTTCTCAGAGTAGTCAGATAGGAAACGCCGGCCTCATCTAGTTTAAAAAAAAATGTTTGACGTGTAAAAGTGTTTGTATAAACCTACTTACAGAAATAAAATCATTTATCATTTATCATAGAATCTAGATACAGTTTGTCGAATCTTTTGGATTTTTTTTTAATTGTATGTGTGCAGCTATTGTTACTGATTTTTAGACATTCAATGAGTCTAACACAATTACCTACCTTAAAATGTCTGTAGGAAGTTTCTTATTCATATCGGAGTTCTAACAACTAATCTAGACATTCTGTAGTGACTACTATTGTGGTCAATATTTAGCATTGCCTGACTGCTCACTGTTCTGGAATAGCCTCCTAATCATGAGCTCATCGTCTACGTTTCAACGGAAATACGCCCTTTGATGGTTTGATCTATACTAACACAGAAGAATAATGTGACACTCAGGCATGCAGTCTGCTAAGGTTTTCAGCGATTGTCATGCAAATCACTTCTTTAGAGATTTACAATGAAGGTGAACGCATCAATATTGATGACAATTGACTTCTACTCCAATATCACTGATTTCCCTTGGGACGGACTGGTATCTATTATGATGTGAGTGCATTGTGCAGTAATGTGGTATTCAGTTCGAAGTTGGCTATGTAACGGGTATACGTGTAGAAAGTGCACTCATGAGGCCATGTGTAGGCCGTATACGTAACTTATCATGCTATTTTACTACTGATGTTTTGTCTTTCGCATCTGGATTCCTTCCGTGGTATGTACCTGTCATTGCTCACGAATTTATAAAGTAGGTACCCGGCTAGATGTTTCATAAAATTTTAGAACTAAGATAATGTTGGCACCAACCCTACGGTAATCCACATGTCCATCAAAACGGTGAAAGAAAACATCGTGATAAAACTGAATTACTTAGAACCGAAAATACAAGGACATCCACCAACCCGCCATCCACCAAGCTAAGTCTGCGTGGTGGATTACAGACTACTCCCTCTCACGGAGAGGAGGCCTGTGTCCCAGCAGTGGAGACGTTATAGGCTGATTATGCTATAAACAATGGTGTACACCTAAGCCTATTTCAAATGGAAAAACAAGCATGATATCATGTTACTTTCAAAAGCTCATACCTGAAACCCATGTATCAGGTCGCCTCCTTGCGCCTGACATTGCTTCCTGGCGTCATCGAAGGACATTCCTTTGGCCACGTTGAACTCGTAACAGTTCCTGGAGAACGCAGCTAGTTCGATTTCTGCGGGAGAACCTGACGGGGCACAGCGGTCGTTGGAGAATTCTGGTAAAAAGAACAGAGATGGTAAGACGTCGTTGGAGATTCAAAGGGTAATTTAATAGACAATTTGGCATCTGGCTTCTAAATAAGAATTAATTGCGTATTCTGGCCATCCCATCATTTCGCCACCTGGGGGCCAAGCACCACCTCTTAAAGCAGTATTATTTTAATCTTACTTCAGTGTGAAAAAGAGATGGAGCTATATAGGATGTCTAGCTCCATCTCTTTCCCACACTCAAGTAAGATTAAAATAATACTGCGGTCTAGGCTCTGGAATAATATCGGTAGGTTAACCTCATTATTTCGGTAATCAACGCCGTAGGTAAATATTAACACAATTCCAACACTCTCACATGACGAGGCAGCAGCGTTCTCTCTGGACCAATTAACGCATTCGGCTGATGATGATTCATACGTAATTAATTAAATATTCCCTGAAAAGTACCTCTTTTTAAAGGACTATTTAATTAATTATCATCCACGTCCAGTGTGCATTTACATTGCACTACAAAAGCGGTGCTTATCTGAGAAGTGCCTTTAATAGGTATGGTTATTTATTTTGAGGTCTTGGAATCCTGAATGCTTCATTTGTCTAGTGGTTGCAAGCGCGACTGTATATTACTAAGCACCTCGGCTCAGCCCTCCTCTGCTTTCGTAATGCTGTTACTTTTTAGAATTCTGCCAACCACCTCAAGAACATCCTTGACAGCCTTACAACGGTACTAGGATCTTTAGGCACGGTGCAAAAAGCGGAACCAAAGCAGCCATCTTGTTCTTTTTCAATAAATTTCCAAAACAATTGCACAAATGTCTACCAACAGCGCCCCCTGTTAACGTCATTCCAGCGACAAAAGTTCCTTGAAGAGCTGTATCTAAGGTACATACGGCCGATTTATCTTGGCGAGTCCGAACTTCGCGCAGAAGGCTGCGCAGTAACATTTTTTAGGAACCAAATGGTGACATGAGGCGAGTGTGAGTGAGAGAGAGAACATGCGTGAAAGTTCTTAGTGCCTATGTTCAGACTCGCCAAGAAATACGATGTTTTCAACATACCTTCAGTAGTGAACACCTCCACTTCACAGAGAGACAAGGAGCCCTCAACTCCTACAAGCTGCAGGAACACGTGCTGACCGACCAGAGGACGAGCGCACGTGAACGTCTTCGTTATTCCCTCGTCTGAAACAAAAGCAAAAGGTTTCAATTCTAGGAAAAAGAGAAAATGCCTGTTTCACCGAGTTGCTGTCTTTATTATATTATTAACATGGGCTTAGCCTAAATACTATAAGGGTCTAAGTTATTTAAATAATGCATTACCCCTTTGTTCTCAATAAGTATAAGGCTTATAAAATAATATTATATTATTATTATTATAGGTCAAACCAATATTAAGAAAGACAGGCTGATGATTGTAAATCAAATTAAGATGTATACTTAAAATGTTCAAGGTGGGTTGAAAGGTACAAAGAGTTTAGTTAATTTAAAAATTAAGGTATACAATAATTACTATTTAGTAGTTATTTTGACGATATAACTACAATTATCAAACGCACAAGTAAATCAAAATGCGATCTCAGAACACTTCCTTAGTACAGCTGCCAATTGTATCAAAGCGCTGCTCCGCATCATCAATTGACAGGATTGGACTTTCAACAACCTCAGAAAGAAGTTAATTTAAACAGCCTGTTTATGTAAGTATGCTCCTTTATTTATAGAGCCATCTCTTCCTACTAGACAATTGTTAGTGATTACTGCGTACGCGCCGGTCGCATGTTTGCGCGCGCTGGTATCTGGCGAGAGGAGAAATGCACGCTATGGGCGTCTATCACATTGTTTCGTAACGAATCAACAATAAACATCATGCATGTATTTCCAGAGGGTTAGGGTTTTGTAACTACGTCGGTAAAAAATATAAGATCATAAAGTGTTAAATATTTTATGGAGTGGTCGGTACATAATAGGTTTAACCTTTCAAGTAAATGAATATGGTAGCTGCGTTTAATGGTTGCTATTCTAAATTAATTCCATTGTAGGTCCTTCCTATAAAATTATATTTTCAACTACTGATTAATTTCTTAGCGTTGTTTTAGGTTGGCACCGACCAACACAGTAGGTACACAAATAGTAATGGCGATGATCACAAAACGCGATGCTTCACAGTGTTTCGTTCAAAAATATCACAAAATTTTTTTGACCTATATTTTTTAATCTCTGTGACAAGTTTTCTTTAGAGATGTTTAACTTCTTCCAAGACTTTCTTCGTTTCATATTATAAAATCATATGTGCTAACTTAAGTATTAGAATAATGTCACTAGAAGTTTCTGCTCGATCCTCATTCAAATTATTCTCCTACAAGTTCTGCACTCTTCGTTGTTTTGTGTTCATCACTTTGAAACGAAGAAAATTTCTTTAAACCGCAATAACTTATGAAATTTTATTACGCGTCCTTCGTCTTATGACATATATAGTAGGGACATTATGGGTAACAAAGGCAATAAATGGGAGAAAAATTGTGTGAAAACCCTCAAGAGACAAAAATAGCTCAAATGAAACTTCCCTGTGTATTTTTTTTTGTAAACTAGCTTTTTTCGTGAGAGGCTCGAAAAAAATGGCAGAATGGCTTAAAAACTTACGACAAACACGATAGCTCCATGGAAGGTTTGTTAAAAGATGTCTGTGTTTGAAGCGCTACTGCTGAGCATGAGGTCCTGGGTTCGATTGGTTTGTAGTAGAAGCCCGGAGTCTGGACATGTGCCCGGTTGATGGCAATAGACTCGTCCCCTATTACATAGGACTTAAATAATCAATGTGCCTAGCCTTTTCCGGTCGGCTTCCAGTCTAACCGGATGCAGCAGAATACCAGTATTTTACATAGAACGACTGCCTGTCTGACCTCTATAACCCAGTAACTGGGTATTACGATACCCCTTGGTAAATCTGGTTGTCAGGCTTAACGATTGTCAAAGATCCACGAATGACATGCCGGGACCCATTGGTCCCGGTTGTCATTCGTGGATCTTTGCTTAACGTGCTTTCCGAGGCACGGTGAGGTCTTAGTATGTAAAGATGGTCACCCATCTACGGACCAACCCCGGCAAGCGTAGCTTAATCTGATGGATCGACCCGTGCGGCTGTTATTACTTAGCCACGAGCTTCTCTGGGGGACTTAACTGGCGAAATGTGGGTTTACCTCTGCCTAACCCTTCGGGGATTACAGGCGTGATGTTATGTTATATAACTCACAATACAACACAACATTTAATACTGCTCATATAGCTGTCATGTAGCTGTCATTGTCATGTAGCTGAATTGGCACTTTTGGCGGCACGTGTATCGTTAGGTAAATTGAACAAGAATGATTGAACGGTCTGATATAGCAGCTTTTAGTTTGGTGTTGCAGTTGACAGTAGTTGCAATGCTGTAACTTCTTCCTTTCGATACCAATAAATGATTTTCATAGCTATTGCCTTTTATAAATAGGAACGCACTTGTAGAAGTTGTTTTTCTTTCGTCGGGCGGAAAACTCTTAAGATAAATAAGACCTGCACTGGAAAGTAACCACAGTGACTTAGAGGTTTATCATTGGTTCTAATGGAGGAATTACAGTTGGTACACAACTTCTCGAATACTACAAAGAATTAACATCGAAATGGCAACGTCAGCCTGTCTGATCAGAAGCCCTAGTTTCAATCAAAACGCCATACACCTACTTAAAGAACAGAACCTGATAGGTTAATGACTTCATTAACACCGTTGCCTCTGCTTCTAACAATGGTCGCATTTACACAATTTTCATGTTTCCGACGCGGTCTTAATTACTCAACATCTGCTACGGTGTGACAGGCAGCCATAACTAACTCTTTACAAACACTTATTGGCTGTGGGAATCTTCATTGTCGTTAATAGAAACCGTACTATGATTTAGAAAGCGTAAGTCACTTTCGCGTTTTATTCCAGTGGGGTTTTTTACATTGCTCCTCTGATATAACTCCGTGAATCAATCGTTTCTAGCTATGAGGTGGTGGATTGGGTGTTGAGCGTGTGATCGTGTTGTAGAGATTTTAGATCTGGTAATTGTAAATGGCGGTTGTTTGAGCAATTGATGTTGACTTTGCTGCATTTTCCATATAATTAATGATCTTCTCTTTACTTACTTTCGCTTGTTTCAACTCCATACTTTTCTTGGAAAAAATTCGTTAGTCGGTTAGGCCGATGATGATTTCTAGGTATTACATAATGAAGCTCTATGTATTCCACGTAAATCGGAACGAGCAGCAGAGATCTGATATTTTCAGTTGCTGGCAACTCTTATTTGTGGCGTTATAAATGAATTCCAAATGAATTAAATTGGTAACGGCTGACTTTGAACTTGATATATATTTAATTACCAATTCATATTTTACGATTCCAGGTAACGAAACAAAAGTGACTTTTCGAAAAAATTGCAAGTTCCAATTGAGGCAAAACGTTTATTTTACATATGGGTTAAGCCACTTCTGTTTTACCGACCTATTCTAATTACTCGCATTCATCACAACAACAGAACGATGAAAGTTTCAAAGCAATCAGGCTAGTTGTTCTAGCGTTAAGACATAAAACAAACAAACAGACAAACAGACAAACTTTCCTTAGATTATGCAACTTTTACCCACGTCTTGTGGCATTTACAGTACATTAAGTAAACTAGTTCTTAATAACAATAGCGCCATGTATTACGATTTTTTTTTCATTATATAATAAGCTCTACATTAAAATAGTGTGGTCCTCATAGTCGATGTTAAAAACTATACGCAGTGAAGTGAAGACTATATCTTATGTAATGAATAAACAATGTTGTTAATTTTACATAATTATTCTAATGTGTGAGGAAGTTATGTGCAGAAAGCGGGCGCGTGAGCTGACGCGGTGACGGCGGGCTGTGACGGCGACGAGGGAAAAATATAAACAGTCTACCATGCCTTGGAAAAATTCCTAGACTACTTATGACACATGAAGAAAAAGAAAAACCGGTCAAGAGCGAGTTAGACTCGCGCACCGAGGGTTCCGTACCATCATAATTATATAAATATTTTGGATGTGTTACTTTACGTACAGTCTTTCAAAAGTAGGAATTTTAACAATGCGGAGTAGAATGTTGAAGTTTTAGGTCAGCGCCATCTCTTCACCGATAGTGGAACTAATGTATTTTTTTTGATGATTTCTGAAAAAGTGTGCTATTTAGAGACATCGTTTTATTTTTACTGTAATCTTTACATAGACTTCTATCACATATAATAATTTAAAACTTTTCTGTATGTAAACTTCGGAGATAAGGGGAACGGTATTTTTTTAAATTGTTCATCAAAAGTCGAAAACTTTGCGGCCTAAAAAAAAAAAAAAAAGGTTTGAGAATGGGCAAACAGCGCTCTTTCATATGATACCCCACGTGTCCTAGCAGCCCCACTTCGAATTTTTAAGACCCCCTTTGAGTCCCTGTTGCAAAAAAAAAAATTCTTTCTTCTTTCCAAAATAGTTGGGCAAACGTCATCTAAAACTGTTTGAAATTTGGAACAGTTTTAGATGACGTTTCAAGTTGATAGCATTAGTAGTTCTAGAGATATCCAGCTGTGACAGACGGACAGACAGACAGCCAGACTGAGTCGCACCATAAGAGTTCCTTTTTACCATTTTGGTACGGAACCCTAATAATTATGTATATTAGAGAGTTTATGAGTAATTAACTAACCTTTCTTTTATTAGCCTTACCTATTACATAAAAACATGCGAGATAATAGTAATTACCAAACTGTCTCTATTCTTCTCCGTCGTGTCGATGGCATGTCAGTTTATTAAATCTTGTTGGCCCAAAACTTCGCCACTTCCATGGCGTTATCGGTGGCAGCGCAGAGATCACTTTGGCTGCATGTTTTGGAGCACAGAGGGCACGACAGGAGGTGGAGCACAGTTTGCGACACAGCTTCACATCCAAAGCTTGTTGCCGTTCCGTCGAATTTTACGAGGTTGTGGTTACATCTTCCCACTTGAGTTCAGAGGCGACCAGAGCCTTCCAAATGGACGACAGAAGGTTAGACCCTGCGAGAAGATGCTCGCTTGGTGGTAAGTACTGGGTTGGTGGAGGGAGAATATTCTGCTACAGTTTGCAAAGGGCGTCGGCCGGGTTTCCTGGTAGAGACGCTGTCGATTTTAAAACGCTGTGCCTGCTTTTTAGACGTTGCTTTGGTAGTTTTGCGCCATAAAGTTTGTGTTTAGTGTCAGATTCCTATTGGTGTTTTTCCACTGCGTTTGCAACTTCTCTTCGGATTGTCTCTATTTAAGAGGAGTCACGGAAACAATTTTATTTCGCCATTGGTGGTAATCAAATATCCATATCATTGATTTTTAAAAATCAGCCCATAAATATAGGCACCATGCACGAATCTAGTTACAAATATATATATTTTTTTAATTTTAGACTTCGACTTTATTTTGGAATATAATATTTACCTACATAATATAAAAGCTAACAGACTCAAAATTATTAAAAATATGTAAAAGAAAAGAGTGAAAGGAATCAAAGGGCATCAAAAATTCGTTCGCGTCGCTGTCAACAAGAAAAGTGCGAAAAAAGCTGGCAGCTTTACCACGTTGTATGGCGAAGCTGATTCTTTGGCCAAAAATCACGTGAAGAGTCGACTAACCGCTTGACAATGTCTCAAAAAACCAAGTCGGCATTCGGACCCCATGGCCCTAGTATTTCAACCCCAAACGGCTCGAACATATAACTCCCAATAAGATTAGAATATTTTCGCCATTTGAGGTTTTTCCGCACGTGCAGCAGCTGCCCTAGCAGAGCCCGCTGTGTGCCGGTGTACTATTAAGATGGGATGGCGCGGGGGTGTCGACACATGTTGCATCCCACACCAAAGGCCTGCCTAACTTCCAAGGCATTATGGTCATTCCGTCTGGTCTCTTCCCATCGTCGCGTGCATAGCTGTTGGGTTCTAAAACAGCTGGCACTCCGGTGCGCCGCGGTGGTGACAAGCGCACGACGGATGATGTCATTAATGCTGGCGTGCCGTCTTATCCAGCCTGCGCTCTTACTGCAAGATAGGCCATGGTGTCCGAGTCAGTCGACTCCTTTATCGCACTGGCAGCGATGTGGAGCCCCCCAAGTAGAGTCTCTAGGAAGATGAGTTTACGAGCCGATATCCAGCCGTTCACCGTATTAGTGTAGCACGGCATTTCAGAGTCAATTTTGCCGGTCAACTTTTCAGTGCTATTGGCAGAGGGCAGGAACGTAATTTTGCCGAGTTAGGAAATGGAATTTCCTTATTTGCCAGACTCATACTCGATTTCCTAGGTCCTCAGATAAACTCTGAATAGTTAGGTACAAAATAATCTATAACGATGTTCTTCCTTAACGCAATGGCTTTAAGGAAAAACTTGATCTTGTTTAGTTTAATTGATCTAGTTAGTTCGCTAGTTAGTGCTTCTAAACCGCGTTCAAGAGCTGTCAGTTGCAATATT
Source organism: Fissipunctia ypsillon (assembly GCA_947568875.1). NCBI lineage: Eukaryota > Metazoa > Arthropoda > Insecta > Lepidoptera > Noctuidae > Fissipunctia > Fissipunctia ypsillon. The sequence goes on from OX387643.1 coordinate 31,886,974, forward strand.
CCATAACAATTTTGACACTGACAGCTCTTGAACGCTGTTTAGATGTGATGAAAGCGTTTAGTTTCATTGTGATGATGAATAGTGCGATATCATCATCATAATCATTTGCGGTGTTGTTCTACTCATTGCTGAGTATAAGCCTCCTCCCTTTCGTGCCACGCTTCCCTGGTCTCATCGCACCATTAGCACTGTCGAATGTATAAGCTCCGGTTATATTTCCCAGAAACAGTGCATCAGACCGTATTTTCTTTTCAGAATCGCTCTATGTTGCGTTCCCGCTCTTATTCTCAATACAACCTCTACCTCGCGTCACACATGCTGACTAATTAGTCCAAGAACTATTGCAAACAGCCATTATTATCGCTCAACAAATCAACTGTCCATTCAAGAATGCAGCCACGAGAATGTTATGAAACTAAACGCGCCTTTAATTTCCGAAGAACATAAAATTAATTATTGTTGACCCTCAATTTTATTATACACCAAATGCCTCAATGAATATACTTACCACTTTTTAATAATATTCGTATGTACATTCATATTTGTTTTTCGTCCGCATTTTGAACTAAGTAGAATTTAAAAATATGGGGATGGAAAATTTTGTTTACACATTTATATATGATACGTTCCTTCCTCCTGCCCTTGCCCTTGCGTATTGTTGAGTGTTACATAACTGTCCTGCTTGGTCTCGGAGTAACGTGTTATCGCTACGTATATGTCCTGTACTAGATTACTAGAGTCCGAACGAAAATGGATTTTCTTTTCGGCTGAAACTTCTTTGGTAAAAGTTAAAGAAATGTAGTTAAAATTTTTTTTCAAAGCATTTTTTTCAGCATTTTCTCGTTTATTGTGTTTTTAGTCTGTTGTTGTAACAAGCGAAAATCTTTATAACTTATATTACGGTAGACGTATCGAAGAGTTTTGGTTCCATCTACGACTAAAGTTACCGCTATCTGGGTAACCAAGAAGAAGAAACATGTTACCTCTATTTAGGTTCCCGTTTTAATACCGGTTACCTGAAAATGACACAGCATATGCCAGCCAGCCAGGGCTGTGATTGGTCGGCGTTCGCCGATGTGCAGGTCGACTCGACTCTGACATATACACAGCCGCTAAGAGTATTAGTGTTCTGTGGACAAAGCGGTGCGCGCCCTTTGACTAATTGCGACGGCTACGTGTATGAGAGAGGTAATTTTTATTTCGGTTACCGGTATTAATACTGGTTGTATTCAATTAAAAATACCTGTTAAAAAAAAAAAATGTTGTAATCGAAAAAATACCCGTATAATCAAACCGGTTTCGGGCCCTGGTTGTAACTATGGATATTCTTTGATTAAATTTATTGAAAATATTAAAATGGCAGCACTTAGGTAATTTTTTTCGGCCACGGGCGTTTTCTTTTTTCGGCTTAACATGAAAATTTCCGAAAATGGATATTTCAGCAGATTTAAAAAAATCTAAACCGTTATTTGGTCGGATTCTACCGATTAGGTACCTACTTGTTAGGCTCCTTCAAACAAGCATGACTCGCGGCGCGAATCGCTCACAACACAAACGCACCGCACGTCGCGCGACACGCGGTGCCCTTGCGTCGCGTCGCGTGTCACGCCTGTTTGCAGGAGCCTTTACTGATTACTATCACTTACGTGACCGTCATAATTTGGTCGACTGTTAATACTTGCTCATAATCTAGAGTATACTGAAATGATTTTCCATAAAATATCGTAATATTTTATTAAACTGGTAATTTTTAAAACTACGGTTACCGGTATCACTGATCACAGAAGAATATGTTGAAATAATAAGGCTCATGTCTACCATGCAGCTAGTTGATAATATTACAAATTGATTCCGAGCTCCCGAGGCGGCTCGTAGGAAGTTGCAGCATTTCCTTTTAATTAGCGGAAGAACACGATTCTCAAATCTTGCAGTCACGTTCACGTCACGTTTATTGAGAGAAAAACAAAGCAAGCCTATAGATACGACTTGGATCTTTTAACGTGGCCCCTACTGGGACTAAGCAATACCTATAAGGTATTGCTAAATCGGTCGGGAGGATATTATCTTAAATAAGGTTTAAGATAATATCCTCCCGACCGATTTCGGTCACGGCGGCCAATCTCAACGGACCTTAGCCAGGTACGCAGGAGATATTACAGTGCACAAGTGTGTGCGCAAACACAGGTGCACTCTGTTCCTCTACTTTCTCAGTCCGATGGTACGGCAATCCGACACGACCGGGGAGTAATCATGCGCAGGGCCAACGGCTTTACGTGCTCCCCGAGGTACCATCAGCTTCCTAACTCCAGGCTGCTATGCTACTGAGAAATTTCTAATGGGAACCCATAACAATTTAACCAATAACACTTTGTCTGACCTGGGAATCGAACCCAGGCTCAAAAGTCGTGCTTGCGACCACGAGACCAACGGGGCAGTTTAATAGATGACGGTTCCATCAAAAGTTCCATCTTCTTAGATTGAACTTTTTAAGCCATGGTACATAATGCTTCATGGGAAAATCATTTCTTGCCTTTGACTTATAGCTTAGCCATGCTACAGAATAAAGGAATGCAGAAGTACAACAAATACGAAATAAATAACAATTTTATTACAAACTGCAGTCACAGCGGAATTTTAATTGAAAACTGTTAATAAGATAATAAGCGAAAGTGTTAAAGAATACATATTTGTTTGACCCAGTTTCCATATAAATACCAAAAACATGTGCCTACCTAGGTCATTCATCGGCATTTATTAAAATAAATTCTTCATTCCCATTTCCTCCAAGTATTTGTGCATATTGTACAGGTTTAACTTTAAGGTCATTCGGTCAAGTTCTAGAGCATTACAGTTTTTAGGGTAGTGCTAGCATAACATACCAGGGTTTCAATCGACAAAATTGCAATTTTATTTCCATTTCTTCAAACTAATTAGTGCAGATATTTAAGGTCATCATTCAGTTCAAGGTCTAGCTTCTAAGGCAAGTGCTGACGTAACATACCAGTGATCCACTGAAATACAGGGTGTAAAGGACAGCCCTCCCCAAACTAACAGGGTGCATTCAGCTCCTTATTTTTAATCATATTCCACCGGATATATTCTCTGAAAAATTTTCATACTTTTTATCGTATTTTCAGTTACTATTCCTTTATTTCAATGTAAAATTACATTCTCTGTACGCAGCACTCCATTTATGTAAATAAAACAGCTAAAATAAAAAAAATCAGTAATGGATGTTGAAATACTCGGCGGCCGAAGGCTCGCTGCGCTGTCCTTCACTACGCGCGTTTCGCCACGGTAACGATACATTGCGTGTGAGGTAATAAAACAAATCAGGTTTATTGATTCCCATAACGTTCTTGAAATAATTTCATGTACCGGTCATCTTAGTATGATATATTGAATTCACCCCATCAGTCTGCGGAGGGCTGTCCCTTACACCCTGTATTAAAATTAAATATTCAGAATTTCATATCCATTTTGTCAAACTTATTAGTGCACATTCCAAAAGTGAAGTGAAGTGAAGTTCTAGGGCATCCCGGCTTTTAAGGGTAGTAAATTGTTTTGAGTGAGGCTTTTGAACGAGAAGTGTCATATTGTGGCAGTGTACCTAAGCGCTGTCTTCTTACGGCCGAACCCAATAACCTATTTTCAGTAAAAGACAGATCGCTATTGATGGTGGACAGTATAATTCTATCTGTCCTTATGTCAGTCCGGTAAGTTTCCGGTAAATCTCATATGAGATTATGGTTTTATGTTTTCACTTCTGTGGGCAGTCCCCATGACTGCTTATTTTTTTTAATTTGGAAATTGTGGTGTGTATCCTTTGTGGTTGCATTTAGGCCAGCTTACACCACAAATCCATACTTACGAGTATACATAACTACATCTACACATCTACACTATATAATATTATTATGTCGTTTCTTATTTATTTACATTTTTAACTATTTCTTAAAATAAAAACATATAAAAAAAACATTTAAAAATAAAAAAAATACAGTTCCACCAGTGGTTAGGGCTGCAGAGACAGGAACCTCCTCACAATACGACCCGTATCAAGGAGGACTGCCTCCTGAATCAGGCTCTTGATCCAACCGCCTAACGAGAGCCTCGAGAGATTTTGGTTGAGGCTTTCGGTTATCAGGCCATTGGCCGTTACGACAATCGGCACAATGACAGCCGATCTCGCATTCCATATGTCAACAACCTCGTGTGCTAAAATGTAGGGAACAGCAGATTTTTTATTCGCGATTTCACGTTTGGTCCCATAGTAAAAGTTGTTCATAGTGATGAGTACAATGTTCTCTTAAGAGGTTGTGCGTTATTTATGTTACACCTTGTATATAATTGCGTGGTCAATGGGGCACTAAAGTAACCGTCATGAGAAGCTATAAATTTTGTAAACAAGTGTTCAGGAGTTCACAACATTTGGACCAACAAAAAAAATGAATTTGTTTAAGATTCGATGCGTCCCGATAGTTTACAATCCCTGCGACGGACGCGTTCCGGTACCAAGAAACACAAACGATAGCGCTTTGCGTCGTTAAAATATGATCCGACTAAATTAAATAGGTTGTTACTTTCATATAACCCGTCTATATTTTATGTCGATTGAATATGGTCAATTTATTATTATCTCGCAGTATAAAATGTTTACTTAGTAAAAGATGTTTGTTTACATAATTTATAGCTTCTCGTGACGGGTACTTTAGAGTATTTCAAATTGATGTGATATAATATTAAAATAATGAATACTATTTTTAAGTGAGACATTTAGAATCATAAAAACCTGATAATTTATTTCATAATATTGTGCAAAAAATCGTAAGCGGTGAAGGTCGTTTTTTTTTTGGATGCCCTGGGAGGTAGTGATAAACTTTCCTTTTACATCTGTTTTTAACTCAAATCCGGAAAGATAAAGGAGTTTCTGTTGCAGTAGCATCCTCTGGAATAGCCGCCACGTTGCAAACTGCTGGCTGAGCGACACATTCGGTACTTGAACAGCCATCAAACTTAGTTCATGAGGAAATGCCAGTTTGTATCATTAGTAAAAACAGCGAGCAGGGACGAATGTCGCAGCATTGTTAACTGATGGTTTGGAATTAATGTACGATGACAAAAGTGTATTCGAAGTACTAAATCGAACTATCAAAGATATGAAGAGCAACCAAAGTATCACAGAATATATGGTGGTACTGCTAAACGGCGATTTTATACAGTTTCTGGGTATAATTTTCGACCGCCACGCGGGTGAAGCCGCGGGAAAGAGCTAATCGTTTAGCGCTAAACGAATTTAAAACAAAGTTCTGTTTCTGTCATTATTGTTTGAAGATAACAGAGATATTAGAATGATGTATTAAATATGTTTAGCGATGAATAGTGAGTGTCGTAATTGGCGACTAATAAAATATTTAGTCATCTCAATTAAACAAACAGATCCGCTGAAAGCCATACCAATCTGTTCGCCAAGCGTGGAAGGGTATTATGAATATGGTAATATTTCTATATGTTCATTGAAGCAGTCAATAGGAGGACTTTCATCATTACCAGTGTATCTACATATAAATGTCTATGCGCGAATAGCTTTATTATTTTCCCTCTCTTTTTCGCAGACAGCGAACAATAACAGAAAAGGGAGAGGGAGGCGCTTCGTCCCGCGAATTGCAATGGGTCAATACAGGCTATACGAATGCATCTAGTTGATTATTTTAGAGTGTCTGTAACATGAATCGATGGTAGTAGATTATTGTATGCCCGGTTTCTGTTCGACAGTGTTATTTATCTACGGACCTTGGATTCTCGAAAGAAACCAGACATTATAGAACAAAATATTGTCGATATATAATATTATTATGGATTAATTTTGCATGCTATGTTTTTGTGTATATAAAGCTCCCTCGAATAGACAGCTCGCGCGGCAGCTGACTTTTTAATATCTATCAGTATATTATAGCCAGCTGTCACGTGAACCAATTTGGACATTGCTGCCTTCTTCCGTTCAAAAAATGAACGGTTAGCGGCGCACGCGCCTGTCGCGCGTTGTCGATAGACACTTTTTTGTGAACAAAAAATTAAAATTGTAGTTGATAAATATGTTTCCCATACATTCCAACTGCAGATGTAACTTTGTACGCACAATATTGAGTGATATACCATGTTATTTTAAGACCATAGACTTCTTATAGGTCTTCCCGGTAATCTATAAGTAGGTACTTGGAGAATAATTCTCTGCATTTCTTTTTTCAAAATTTTTGGCTCAGCGGTTTCGGAGATAAGGGGGGTGGTAAATTTTCATAAATTTTCGGTAATAACTTTAAAACTTATTTATTTTAAAATTATAAAAAAAATATATTTGAAATATATTTGTCTCATAACAAGCCCTATCATTTAATTTTGATATGTCACACGGTCGGCACAGTTTGTAAAACTAAAGATCCAACTACCGCATGGTTTTAATCAGTGGGAAATCGATAATCCCAGAGCCTCACCACCGAGAAAATCCAGAATAAAAGAAACAATTGACAGCCGCTTTTCTTTTCTAAGATCTTTGTTGAGCTGATCCTCATCAGCAATAAAGCGCTTGAAGACAATCGTTAAACGGCTGTAATGACATAATTCCGCTGACCCGCTTCCACAACGCCACACTGCCACACCGGTTCCCAACACCACGAGAGAGCATGTGAACTAAATGACACGATTTCAACTTTCTTATGATTGATGCCTCGCTGAGCGCGTATTTGGCTGATTTAATGATTAGTTTTGCATTGATTAGTGTTGGTTTTGCTAATTATTTCGTAGGTAGTCTGAAGTTGTTATGAGGTTGAAATTAATAAGATTTGGGGCACGAGCTAACATCAAAAAATAAATACTTTGTATTGGAAGCGAATCTGGGCGTAATATACGCCCGAAAAACAGTTTTTATGCCACGCTCGAACTGTTTGCATGCATTAATTACCCGACTACGGCAATGCCAAAAGAGTGTTGTGATTTTAACAGGCTATGTGAGGTATCGCTGGAAGCGTCATGTTTCGCAGGTTATAGGCATCGTAAAAAATCCAACATGACGCCTTTTATCGGATGAAAATTGTTACCGAAAAAAATTATTTAAGGTTAATTGTATTGAATTTTCCCAAACCATAAAAGTGATCCGAAACCCCACAATAAATGAAATAAAAATACAAGTTAAAAACTTAAACCCAACTGCGACAAAAGCGCCAACTAAAAATAAAGTTTCAAATCAGTACCTAGTCATATTTGACTGGACCTCATTTTCAGCATCAGAAATGACACCAGAATGACATGGAGGATATTTGGTTTCAACAAGACGGGGCCACATGTCAGACAGCTAACATAACCATCGTTTTTTTGCGCACTGTTTTTGAAAATCGAATAATCAGCCAATTAGATGAGATGAGATTAGATGAGAGATGTCAATTGGCCGCCTCGGAGCTGTGATTTGAGCCCTTTGGATTATTTTCTGTGGGGAACCATTAAGGATGAATGTTACGTAAACCATCCAGAGACATTTGAAGCATTGAAACATGCAATCGAAGTTGCCATTGAAGAGATTCTAGCCGAAACAATAAAAAATGTACTGAAAAATTGGGTTGATCGGATGGGGTACTGCCGAGCCAGTCGTGGTAGTCATATGAATGATATTGTGTTCCATTCTTAAATGACAAAGTTCAACCTTTCCAATAAAACCAGAAATTTGAAAAAATAATCAGTAATTTTTTTTATAGCCGATTCAAATTTAAAACACTAGATGGCCCACCCTGTACTACCAAAATCGACAAAATACATATTTTTCTATGAAGAACGTCGTGCAACTTTTCACAGCGCTCAATCCATCTTTGATTTGTGATGTGAACGGACTTTTATCGTCAATACTATTCTTATCACACGTTAAATCCAAAAAACAACTCCCTTGAAATTGAGACTTCGCACTCTTCTTCTCGCAAACCCCGGATTGCTCTGCGGACATGCTCTTGTTGACCGACTGTTGGTAGTTAGACTGCTGGTTGCAAAGAGTTACATAATAATCCACTTGAAGCAAATGGGGTAACATTACCTGACCCACGCAATGAACAGCCTAGGTCCAAAGCCTCCATCAAGGTGCTAAAGGAGTTCAAGGCTAAACAAAACTGGGCTCAGCCTATCGCCTTGAAATATTCCTGGCTCAATCCACAAGTCTATATCGTAACTCTAGATTTACTGACACCCTGGATAGCAAAAGAGCGCACTTTATAGTATTTTGCCTCACGAAGCGACACGCGCTTTACTTGTGTTTACCAAGTGTACAAACACGCTGTGAATGTGTGCGTGAAGACGAGTACTTAGCTTCAGCACATAACACACACACGCACACACTCTTCCGACTTCGCCATTGTCTCGGACGGTACCGAGAGCTTGCGCTTGCACACACATTCAGAGCGTTTTGTATTAAAAAAACTAAAACTTTTGATTGTCAAAAACTTTTGACACTTGAAACCATAGATTTTGTATGTACCTTGAAAGCGTTTAAGAACTTCGTTTCAAAAATATGATCCCGTAACAGACTTTCATCCAAGAAATCCTTCTTTCACTGGATTTGGAGAAAGGAAAATTACCCAGATCGATACCAAAATCAATTTATTAACGAAAAATAATGAATTCCAAAAGGTTACTTTATTTAAAACCTCTTCAATCTGTCTCGAAAGAGCTAAAAGAAATAATCCAACTGCTACAAATAAATATAAGTATTATTATATGGTTCTTTATTTGGGTAGATTTATCCCAAGCCGTCCGAACGGGGCTCGTGATAAACCTACCCTGACGGACGAGACGCGTCGTCGCCGCCGCGTCAGCTCGACGCGCGGCAGGTGCGGCTTCGTAAGGCATCGCGCATGCGCCATGGCAATTTCCAGACGTGAAATTAGGGAAACAACAAACCATTACAAAATAAACATCATCATTTGAAATGTGTTTACATATACATATTAGGTACCGTAAATTGTTGTATTGTAATTTTTTTTTTTACTTAGCCTATACTGTCCCACTGCTGGGCAAAGGTCTCCTCCAAGTCCTTCCAGGAACTCTTTTCCCGCGCCACCTTGAACCAGGCCTCACGGTACGCGTCCAGGTTATCTCGCAACCTCTTTCAGGGCCAGCCTCGGCGGCGCCGTCCATCTGCAGGTGCCCATTGTGTGGAGACTTTTGCCCAGCGGTCATCGTGCATGCGGCTGACGTGACCCACCCAATCGCATTTTACCCTGGCAGCCTTCTTACCTACGTCCATTAAACCCGTTTTGGAATACAGCGTAGTGTTCCGAATTCTGTTCTGTCTTTTTACGCCTAGGATGCTGCGTTTAGTCGCTCTTTGGCAGACTCCAAGGCGGAACTTTTGCGACTTGCGTTGTTACATTAATTAATTATTTAGACTCTTATACTCGTATAGGTAATTTAGAACTAGATTAATATTATAAATTGTACGACTTCTTTATGCATGCGGAGTTTACCTGTAAGTAAGTGATTGTTGCACTGTTGCATATACATTTTCGCATGTTACCTTTAGCATAAAACCAGTGTAAACAATTGTTGATAAACCAATTAAAAAAAATTATTTCTTTAAAAGTATATAGATATTATTTTAGTAATAATGCTGAATGATACAATTAATTTTTGTAAACTACATAACACTAATTTATTTGGCCATCATTTGTTTAAATGTATTCCATTTATTTGGTTTATTGTAATTTTTTATAAATATTTGTTAGTCAAAATAACCGGAATATAGAACAAACACTGTCTTTTATATGTAAATGCTCCTTCAATCATCTGCATCTTCAGACACCAATACAGGTTGTTCGGCGCATGGTTGAACAAACGAAGTGGTGCGGTCATGTGCTATGTACTCACGCCAAAAAACTCGGACTTTTCTCCACGTTTTAAAAAAAATCAAATTTATTAAAACATTACCAAAATTCATCGCTTAAACCCATAGAATCCACAAAATGCCATGAAAACTGTTCAATGGCTGCAGAGATAATGAGTTAGTAAAAGTGATATCTTCTCACATTTTGAAAAAATATGCTAGTATAACATAATAAATAGTCTTACGGCTTAAAAACAATAAATACGATTAAAGCTTTTTATATTTTATAATTTAAACAGTAAAATGGTAAGAATTATTCTGAGAAAATGTCATAAATGCATTTTTTGCTATAGAGAAATTAGCATACTAAGAAGTATTTAACTAGTAAAATGGAATAAATAACTTTAATATAACTAGGATCTTTAAATTATAAGATTCATAATTACAATAAGCCATTACACAACACTGAAATGAGCTTTTGAAATCACTGAATTCAGAAGATATAATATCACATTTGTTAAGTACAGGTAAAACATACTAAATGCGGTCACCACTTCGATCTAAATTTAATTTTATACAGTTTTTACTAATAAAAAATATTATTAGGTATATGAGTAAATCTTAAAAGAAGGGTAGTTAGTGCAACTTTTTGGTTTAAATGTTTTTTAATTAATGAGTTTGAAATAGATCAAATTAAAACTTAAACTTTGAAAAGTCATTTACTCGAATTGACACTAATTACACGTATTACTTTTTACCCGTAAGCAGACGATAATATATGGAGACATAATTTTTAATTTTTTTTTTTTTTGTAATAGCACAGTGGTAAAAAACTGCCTATGGATGAGTAAATGAAGTATGTTAAATAACATTTATGTATTATAATGGTTTGATGTGCCCCAGCACGAAAGAATTTTGAAAAAAGTATAATTTCGTTCATTTTTGACAGCCTCATTCAGATGTATATAAACCTCATCCAATCTGAATGAGGCTGTCAAAAATGAATGAAATTATACAATTTTTTTCATAATTGTTTTATTTCTTACCACTATGCTATTACAAAAAAAAAAAACAAAAAATTCTCCATACATTTTCATTCCACCCTAACATTATATTACGAGTACAACTATAAAATTTTGTATATTTGATTGGAAGCCCTAATAGATTATCATTATGTCAATATATTGCAGTTCCAATAATATTACATACATACACGTGTCGAATTGATAACCTCCTTCTTTTTTTGAAGTCAGTTAAAAATAAATCTGCATCAATTAAATACGGATGTATTGATTTGTTATCGCATACAGACATGTCAATGGGTCAATGAGCCCGATCAATCCCAGACAGGAATAGCTCTATAGGTGTAGGGTTATTGCAAAGGGGTGGCGAATACCGTAACACTATCAGCCTGATCATGAATGAATTGAGTATGACCTATACTCAGATGTAGACATACAACGTAAATCTGGATGTACGACATTGATAAATGATAAATGATTTTATTTCTGTAAGTAGGTTTATACAAACACTTTTACACGTCAAACATTTTTTTTAAACTAGATGAGGCCGGCGTTTCCTATCTGACTACTCTGAAAAGAAAGGCCGAAACAAACTCAGAGGTCACAGTCTCTTTTAAAGTCCAGACATAATTTTGGTCAGATCATGTGAAGACCATGTAGGTTGGTGTCTGAAATGGTCTTTTGAGGAATTATTAATATAATCATTAAATTAAAACGAGCACAATACTAGTCCATCGAAATTTAGTAGTTAATGAAAACGAAGATTAGTAGTTAATGCAAAATTTAAAAATTGCAGTTTTCAAACAGAAACAAATAGAAGAATCAACTGCATAAAAAGTAAACACGCTTTATCTACGAAAAGTCACCGACCAACGCAACGATGCGGTACGGGGCGGGGCGGCGGCGGTGCGGGGCGCAGGTAGGTACATTAGTCAGAGAACAACACAGACTCAAAGTTGCGCGTTGTTAATTAAAAGATCACTAATTGATTGATTAATCACATAATATCAAATCACAATCAGAATTTACATCATCAATAGAGTATTTTTTTTAAATTTTCGAAGTGTTCGTTGTTCATTATGCACAAGCGACATCGCCTTATTTTTTCACGGACTCGTAGTAACGTAACAAGTCCCCCATCTGCCATTCTTTTTAGTTTGTCGAGGGCATTAATTATTTTAATTTTTAAATTGCCACTTCTCGTGTATACACCTTCTTTTTCTTTTCACTTTCTTTTTACGGCCCCCCACAAAAATAAATCCAGTGGTGTCAGGTCAATAGCAACTAAAACATTGCATAAATCACGACAATGCGCGCACGGCTCGTCTCGTGATAAAAAAAAAATAGCACGTGCAAAGGCTCAAAGGGCGCCGGTGCACTGACTGACCTAATTATTTAGGCTGCATTCCGAATATACAATTATACGAGTACATCATAATCGCTCACAGCGCTCACAACTAATCTGCGTTCCAATTTAGGTATCACGATTCGAAACGCTTGTGAATGCGCTCACAGTGCACTTGAATAATCATGGTTGGATTACAGTAATTCTTTGTGTATACACCACAAATTTATTCTTCTTCTTTGGTGAGGTAGCGGCTGTAGCCAGAAGCACAATTTCGAAAATGCCACGTTAGTTTAAAGATATGATGCGACTTAAAACAAAACAGCACAACTGTCATTTTTGACAGCGCTTTCGGTTATAACAATTTAGGGCATGGTTAGCGTTATCGAAAGATGGCGCATATCATGACGTCATCTTTGACGATTCACGGGACATCGTTACCGCGCTCACGCTAATTCGGAACGGCTGTAAGCACGTTCAAATCGATTACAGTGCAATTCGGAACGTACCCCGAGAGCCCGAGACTGTCGAAAAAATTCTGCTCACACACACACACACTCGCAATTGTCTATGTACCACTAATGCATAATTGCATAATATTTCTTTTTCTTTCTCATCATCTGCCTAGCCTTTTCCCAACTATGTTGGGGTCGGCTTCCAGTCTAACCGGATGCAGCTGAATATCAGTATTTTACATGGAGCGATTGCCTATCTGACCTCCACAACCCAGTAACTGGGTAATACGATACCCCTTGGTAAGACTGGTTGTCAGACTTTCGGTCTTCTGACGACCCGTAACGACTGTCAAAGATCTACGAATGACAGCCGGGACCAACGGCTTAACGTGCTTTCCGAGGCACGGAGGAGTCTCGGTATGTAAAGATGGTCACCCATCCACGGACAACCCCGGCAAGCGTAGCTTAACCTGATGGATCGACCCGTGCGGCTGTTATTACTTAGCCACGAGCTCCTCACCATTTCTTTTTCTTTCTAATTGTAGGATTTTGTGGGACTGGGCGGGGCGCGTCAGTGTGGAATCGTACGACACCTTTCTCTGTCTTTCAAGCATATTGAGACGTAGAGAATAGAATCATACGTTTTGCACAGGTTCTTGGCCTTACAATGTTTACCTATTATTACGGACTCAGATCTACATCACGTTGAAAAATAAGAAAATTAAAAATAATTTCCTGTGGCTAAGTATCCACTGGATTTGATTGTTTTTTTTTCGTATACGGGTATAGAACATGATTCTCTTAATGTGGTTTACAGGAATGTCAATCGTCCTGTTCCATTTTGTATGGTTGTCGAACAAGCTACAGCCAAACCAAACCAACAAACTAGATCATTTTTAATTAATTTGCTGTCGTTTCGTAAGTAATTTTCATTTTTGTAAGTTTGCTATTCACGGTCCACGGTAGGTTAGATACATACATGGAAAGTGAAAAGCCTCCGATTATTAACGAAACTATTAAAAGAATGATTGTATAAATTCACATAAAAGATGTGTAACCGATAGCGATACATAAAAATTATTATACGATAAAAAAATAGGGAGGTGTCGGGAGGTGGTCACCCGAGGGGTAATTGCGTAACACACTACAGTAAGAATTGGTTTCATTTTGACAGTTCATCAACATTCATTGCGTTATTTACGTTGTTGAGCAGACAAATTTTTCGAACATATGAAGCAATGGATTAGCAATTTGCTTCCAAATCATTCAGATTGTGATTGATAGTGTGTTACGCAATTAGGGTGCTGCTGGTTGGACCGCAGTTCCTTTTAGAAGTTACGTGACGATTTCTACAATAGTTTACTCCTATCGCAAGCCGCGTTAAGGAACTTTGTTCCAACATGTGCGATGGTAGGAACCAAGATCGGATGAATCATACGAATGTGCTTATAAAAAGAGTTTAAAGAATATTGATAAAAATGGCCCAATCTCCATGAATACTTTATAAATCTCTCACATCATAAATTGTTCACCATGACCGACTTGATAGAACATCACGAGTTACCAATGAAGAATCTTGTAAACACTGAACTGCATACGCTATTTATATCGAGAGGAAATAAGGCCGATGGGGCAAGACGTGGACCCCTTTACTGACCTCGTTTGTTTTTTTTATATTTAGTTTCAATTTTGTAACGGTCGAGTAGATAAATAAATGTTTTGTTTAATATTGAACTGGTAAAGTGGGATACATTTATTGTTTGAGACTACGAGAGTTACAAATGCAACTGAACTAAATTAGCCATGTGTACTGCGTAACTATTGAGTACGTCCGTCCATTCTATAGTGTTACTAAAATGATCTTAGTTAGTGGTTTGTTTGCAAGGAATTTTTTGTGCCGCGAGATTATTTTCCTACTCTTTCCAAGACGGTAGAGCAACTTAGTTTCTGTACAAGATTATTAATCAGCTTCAGCTATTTTCCTAGTCAGTTAATGGCAAAGTCTGGACTATTTATGTGCATTAACTCGATTATTACCGCTTTTTAAAGTCAAAGCATTTAAATTTTTTCTCACTAAAGGTCAGCTCAAAGAAAATGCAATTTTCAATATTATTCTAATTGAACTGTTTAAAAACACGACACACTTTTTTGAATAGAAGTAAGTCTGGTAAAACAAAAAATTAAATACCACCAGAACTTCTGTTCGATACGGGACTTAGCAATATTATAAAGATTTGACCCAGTCTGAGGAGACTGGGTCAATAATAATGTAATTAGAACGTGTTTAATTTTAGTCGGGGAAACTTTACAGTCTTATGTACACGGGTGAGGTGCAGTATACCGTGTTTGTCGATCGTTATGCTTTAGCTTTGTTACTGGCGCTGATATATGAGGTAATCGAAGCCATTGCAGTGAAATATCGACACACGTCGCACTCGAAAAGAAAACAAATTAAAAACAGTTTATTTCGTTTTCATTCCCAGGTTATTTTATCAGTTAATACCTGCTGGAAAACTTCATTTTAAATATTAAGAACCAATGGTTATAAGATTTGACATTCAGATCTTGGAAACCGCAAATGTAGAGTCTTTTCCACAAATGTCAGAAAAAACAAATCGCCAATGATATTATAATGTTTTTTTTTCTATTTTTATTTTAAAACGAAATTAAACGTATCGTAGCAAAAAAGTGAATCTCCGTCCTTTTATTTTTTTTCGCTACAAATAACAAGGTTGGAAATACGTACAGGTAAAAAAACAGTTTTATATTCTACAATAAGAAGTCTTTACTTACCAATGGTACCAGGAAACCAGGCGCACAGAGGGTTCCGTTGCAAGTCGGTGCTGCTGTTGCCCACTCTGATCTCTAGATCCTGGAGCGGCTGATGACCTGGTAAAGAAGGAAGAGTTAATTAAAAAATTACTGGTCCCTTAAAATTGTAATAACTCAATCAATCTGCCTAGCCTTTTCCCAACTGGGTTGGGATCGGCTTCCAGTCTAATCGGATGCAGCTGAATAACAAATTTTACATAGAGCGACTGCCTATCTGACCTCCACAACCCAGTTACTGGGTAACACGATAACCCTTAGTAAGACTGGTTGTCAGACTTTCGGGATTCTGACGACCCACAACGACTATCACTGATCCAAATTGACAGCCGGGACCAACGGCTTAACGTGCTTTCCGAGGCACAGAATAGTCTGGGTATATAAAAATGGTTACCCCCATTCACGGACCGACCGCGGCAAGCGTAGCATAACCTGATCGATCGACCCGTACGTCAGTTATTACTTAGCCATGAGCCCCTAAAATTGTAATAACTAAGTAAACTACAATATGTGAGCGAAAAATATTTGGATTTGACAAAGAAGAGAGATGAGTTAGTGAACAATGAGAAGTTCGGAGTTCAGTAGCCTCAAACAATGCATATTTAAACCGTGAATATAAAATTCCTAAAACATGTTTCTTTAACGCTGATTTCCTCGGTATTATTTGTGTGTCATAACGGCAACTTTCACGTAAATCATCTATTTAATTACCAACCAATAACTGCAACGTTGGGTAACTTTTACAAAACATTCGGCTCCGTTATACTTACTCGTAAACCCAGACCGTTGCCAATTATTTATGAAAGTAAAATGTCATGACTTCTGTCGTTCTCAATGGATGCCTGTGCACTTTTATTCATAATCTGAGATTGTAAGGGATCCAACATCCAGTGTGAGTGCGATGCTTTTGATCAGACCAAGACCCACTTGCTGGAGTGTCCTAGATGCATCACTTGCATTAAAGAAGACCTAATGAACGCCATTGATGCGGCACTCAACGTGGCTACGTACTGACTGGGTTTAAAAATATACAGTACCATCGACACGAAAAGAAGAAGAAGATTGTAAGGGATAGAAGAAAAGTGTAGATTTTATAGGTCTGCCGAATCAGCTCAGGGAAGTTAAGGATTTTGTGAAACGGCTTCATGAATCTAGAATTAAATAGCAAGTCTGCAGGGGATTTAAAAACCATTCAAATAAAAACAAATCGATAAAACTTAAATGACATATCATATAACTACCCAGATGTTTAAAATCTTGGAGTTATAAATAGGCCCTGCACGCCAGAGACAGACGTATGCACATTTTTCTGTATATTTCCCAGAGATTTTTATCTTATACTTACCTAATATTCCGGAATGTTTTGCATTAGTGCTAAGACAGTTTTCCATCCCTTTTGCACGTTACTTTGCTTCACTAAAATCGACACAACATTACGTCAATTCGATTTACATTCAACTTTTCAAGCTTTGATGCTTTGCAGCTTAGTAGATTCTAACTATGTGACTGCTTCACATTTAGTAGATTCTATACTATGTGACTGCTTCACATTTAGTAGATTCTATACTATGTGACTGCTTCACATTTAGTAGATTCTATACTATGTGACTGCTTCACATTTAGTAGATTCTATACTATGTGACTGCTTCACATTTAGTAGATTCTATACTATGTGACTGCTTCACATTTAGTAGATTCTATACTATGTGACTGCTTCACATTTAGTAGATTCTATACTATGTGACTGCTTCACATTTAGTAGATTCTATACTATGTGACTGCTTCACATTTAGTAGATTCTAACTATGTGACTGCTTCACATTTAGTAGATTCTATACTATGTGACTGCTTCACATTTAGTAGATTCTATACTATGTGACTGCTTCACATTTAGTAGATTCTAACTATGTGACTGCTTCACATTTAGTAGATTCTATACTATGTGACTGCTTCACATTTAGTAGATTCTATACTATGTGACTGCTTCACATTTAGTAGATTCTATACTATGTGACTGCTTCACATTTTACATTGTATTTTTGCAGTGAAAATAGGATTCACATTTTTGGAGCCTTAAAGAACATCCCTTTGAAAGGTGCACTCTCTCTCATAAGGGACTTCGGACGTCAAACGGAACACATAATACAATATCGTACAAAATACTAACATAAATATACCTTCTTTAGGGGTATGGTTTGGAATTTACTTATGTATAAGACATTTTCTATTGAATATAGCTTACGTATTCGCAAGGACCTACCTAAGTATTTGCTTGCTACCATTACGTTTCTTATTATCTTTGCTAAAATCAGTATTGACATTTTTTATGTTAATACTGAAACATGGACTCGTAATAATTATTATTTAAGTCTGAAATCGCCGATCCGTCTTGACGTCGGGTATTAATATATTAATTATACTTTTTGGTATTTCTTCAACAACAATATCATTAGGTAAGTATTATTATTATAATGTCAATACAACATGACTTATGCACGATTCCTAATATTTGTAATTTTGTATGTGAGAGCTTGATTGATATAATTAAAATATCCTTTGTTAGTTAAGGGGGAAGCGCTAAGGTAGCCCGCGAAATTCAAATTTCTTACGATTTTTGCAATTTGCAGCTCAGTGTCTGGGTGTATGTTGATTTAAGTATGATTCGCGACCGTAACAAATATGTATTTACGTAATTATAATCATTAGAATCAGTAATATAATTCCTTAAGTTAGTTTAATCTTGAAATGTTAAGATTTCATGAAATAGCCATTCAATAGGATTACTTGGAGTTAGAGAGTTGTATTGATGAATTTATTGATTATAATTCTGTAAATACATATTTGTTACGGTCACGAATCATATTTTAATCAACTTACAACCTAATACTGACCTGCAAAAAAACGTAAGAAAATTTGAATTTCGCGGGCTACCCTGGCGCTTTCACCTTAACGAACTTAATAATGAACGTATGCTGTTTGCACACTGGCTTCAGTTCGTTCATTATTCTAGCTGAATGACGAGCTTTGTAGTATGTAAGCTGTACCGTGTGAGCATGAGCTTAATTGTAAACTGAGGCCAGGCTGAAATTGTCCTCATTCTATGCCTCAACTCAACTGACAGATTGCAGGACTGCATCCTGTCAGGGCAGAAGGAAAGAAAAGAAAGAATAACGTTTATTTGGACACAGTAGGGTAGGTCGTGAGTTCCGTTTGGGACGCTAACGTATACCGGTGGTATCCGGTAGTGACTATGTGACACGACAAGTACAATTCAACTCGTCCTAATCCGGGAAACCAGCTCAGCTCAGCTAGTATCTGAAAGGCCGATTAGTGATTATGTATTAAGGTGAAAGCGCCAGGGTTGCCCGCGAAATTCAAATTTTCTTACGTTTTTTGCAATTTGCAGATCAGTATTAGGTTGAATGTTGATTGAAATATGATTCGCGACCGTAACAAATATGAGTTTACAGAATTATAATCATTAAAGTCATCAATACAACTCTCTAAGACCAAGTAAGTCTATTGAATGACTTTTTTTATGAAATCTTAACATTTCAGGATTATACTAACTTAAGGAATTGTATTACTAATTCTAATATTATAATTCTATAAATACATATTTGTTACGGTCGCGTATCATACTTTGATCAACATCCACCCAGACACTGAGCTGCAAATCGCAAAAATCGTAAGAAAATTTGAATTTCGCGGGCTACCTTAGCGCTTCCCCCTTAAGCTAACCTTACCAAAAATTAAATATATTTATTTTAAGCATCCATAGCTCGATTCAAATCTGGATTGGAGGTTAGATTAGTGTGAAACTGCCACTGTTATTCTGTGTCATTTGAGGCGAGATTCATACCTAATTGAGCATTGTTTTAGAATACGGTAAGGTAGTTTGTGTGTACTCACCACAGCATCCTCTGGTAGTAACCCTGACGACTTTGACAGCGTAATGCCTGAGCAGGTCAACTTGCCACCAGGGCGACGCCTCCCGCTGAGTCTCGGTGCACCGCTTGCCGTCATGCTCCGTTGTTTTCTCACCATCGTTGCCGTTGGCGGCGGCACCGCCACGGACTGTGGTCGACTGGTTCGCTGGCTTCCTGAACGCCACGTTTGTGCCTAGAATGTGGGATATTTTGAACTTAATCATTGTGAGTTTAAGGTTGGAATTTGAATAACATTTTAGGTCTACACGATGTAAATTGCTTGTCTATAGTCCATACCATCAAATACCATCAAATCAAACCAGTCATACCATCAAATTGAAGCAACAAAAGGTTTGCATCGTCTAAATACTGTTTAGATGTTGTAACTTTTTGCCACAGGCAATAAAATCGCACCGTGTAAATTAGGCTCAAGTGTCGAGTTTAATTTAGCCTCTTTTCACAAGCTCCAACTGAATAGCATTCACACATAGGTACCGGCACAATTCACCGGGTTTACCCTATGTTCGTCACAGTGGCTACCCGGGAGCGTTTGAAAAGGGGCTTAGAGTAAAGGACCAAAGTTCTGACGTTACATAAGCTTCTTACCACAGAAAGGAGCGTCTGCAGTCCAGTCCCCCCTCAGTGTGCATTCCCTCTGATGAGCCCCGAACAGTTCGTACCCGTCATCGCACTCGTATGTGGCAATTGTTCCTGGTACTATACCCCCTGCTGGTAAGGATACCCTAGCGTTTGGAGGCACGGCAGGGTGCCCACAGCGTCGGTCACCTGGAAAGAAACAGACGTTTTAGTTTAGTTCTTACTGTAACAATGCCATGGTGGTAAAGTCGACGCAGGGACTGAGCGATTGGCGTTTGCGCTACAGATTGCGGTCTCGTTCGCACGTATGGCTTTCGCCAACCTTCGGGCCGCTAGTGAGAATAATTAGTGGCCGAAAAAGTAAGTAATCGAGCTATGGACATTGCAACCACTATGACTAGACCAAAAAAGCATCGTCTAGCTAGCAGAAATTTTATGAATTTACATGAAGTAGGTGATAAATAATCTCATAATAATTAAAAGTGATATAAGACAGTACCGCAGCACGATAATATTGTATTCATCAAGCGAAACAATATGTAAGTGTGTGATAAATAAAAACGTCATAAACGTACATAGCATAACATTACGCCTTGTTTCCCCGAAGGGTTAGGCAGAAGAGGTGTACTTGCTACGCCTGTATTTCCCGAGGGGTTAGGCAGAGGTGTATCTATTATAGTACCACACCCACATTTCGCCAGTTATGTTTCAGTCCCATAGAATAGGGGGCGAGCCTATTGCCAACAACTGGGCATAAGTCCAGACTCGGGGTTGCTACTGAGAAATTCCAGATAGAAAAATCCAATAACACTTTGCCCGGCCTGGGAATCGAACCCAGGACGTCATGCTAATAAAAATGCTCAAGGTAATATTTTGATTCAAACGTCGTCGCGTCGGGGGACGGCTAATGAAAACGCCAAATAAACGAGGCTTATACCTAGCAATTATGAATGTATGCTATTGTATAAAGGATAGCTGGAATCAAAATATTACCTACAACTTAAATAAAACTTAAAGGGCCAATACGTTTCATTTTATTTTTAAAGGAATTGGTTTGTGTCGGGAGTTTTAAAATTTAACTTTTAAAAAGTTCCATGAGATTTGCGACAACGTAGATTGTAAATGGCTCTGACAGCTCTCTTTTATCAGCAGCCCGGTCCTACAGTAAAATGCCTTACGACATAATGCTGTGGAAGTAGCTAAAATAGACCAATCGCGCGGTTTCTACATCTATTAACTGTATTATCTTTCTAACTGTATAAGCTGCCCAGCTTCGGCGGCTAAGCTGGCCCAGCTTATACTGTGAATAATTAGACAATTAACAGATGTAGAGACCGCGCGTTTTTCAAGAGAGGTCCCCATTGTAATTTCTCGTCTAGCGTGATTCCTAGGAAAGTCGTTTGATGAATAAATTCCAGTTTTACTCCATTCAATATGATGTCACATTCGCTACTTTTAATACTAGGTAATTTATATTTTTCTAAAATTGTTTGTCGAATAAACTCTTCTTGAGTTATGTAGTGCTGATGAAATGATCGCGCGTTGTGTTTATTTATTTTATTTTATTACATTTCGCAAAACAAACAGTAGTTTAAAGCATAAACAGTGTTGTCTTAAAATTAAACTTAAGAAATACCCACAACATTTTCCACAGCTTACTATATTTTATCTTAAAAACAACCATGTGTGTTACCATGGCAACGAATGCTTGAAACCTTCTTGTAGAGTGACCAGAATAGGGTTTATTTCTACATTTAATTAAAATCTCCTCCTCACGTAGACGAACTGCGTTAGTTAGACTAGGATAGAATTATATAATTATATATATACATATATATATATATAGACTTATTTATTATTATCTTTACACAGACAGAATATTGGCAATTGCTATCTAGAGCAGCCCGCTATATGCACGGTATTCACCCTGTACTTTACTTCAGGTATTCGAAACTAGAGTTGCGGGGTGTTCGAAAGAGTTGGAAGGAACACGGGTGGGTTTTAGTCAGTAAAAGTCTGACACGCCCTCCCGCTCCGCCCAGAGCGGGAGAAGTCATTTGATGATTTCCCATCCAAAAAAAGGTATTCGAAACTCCACCACGATACAGATTACCAGGGCAGTAAACACGTGAACTAACTTGCATAAATATTTTACGTACCTACCTAAATATAAATCCAAACTCTCAAGTAGACATACTTGGTTGGTACTGTTTATAATTTTCCTTAAATTATTCATAGAGACTATATTATGTTGATGTTACTGACGGATAATTCCAATAAAATACGAGTAAAATTATAAAGCCGCGGTCCCACGGCCCGATAACTGACAGGCCGAGCCGGGCGTTGCTACGCCTGTCGAGGCCTGTCGCAGCCCGTGCCGAGCATTCCCACCACATGCCTCATCGGATGCGACGGTTCCCACGGCATGCTGGCCTGGCCTGGCGCGATCTGGCCTGTGAGAAAGCGCAGACCACAGCATAAGCTGTCTTTTAAAATCTGCATTTTGTAGCAGTATATTGTTACTTCCACTCGAAATTCTGTTCAAATAAGTACTTAGAGCGTCACGGCTGACTGAGCATTAAAAAGTGTCAAACACACGAAGTATTTTTACAGGCGAGGTAGTAACTGCAGCAAGCAATCCGCTTTGATCCACAAACGCGTCGAATTAAAACAGATAAAAAATATAACAAAACACAAAACTGTTGTAATTAATTTAAATAATTCAGTACAACAAAAATAAAAGACTACTTAATCCATCAACTTGAGACTTCTCTAAGGTCACCAACTAAACAAGGGTCATACAACGACCTATAGGAAGGCCTTACTATCGCTGTTCTGTTACTGACACGAGGCCAGACAAATGTAATAGGCATTACTTACAAACTTAATTTTTCATTAAAACAATAAATCATTAAATTTTAAATCTTATTACTTCATTCTAGAGTCTAGATTTAAATACGCATGTCTTACGGAACTGCAGAAATATCTCGCAGAACGCTCGTTTATGCACTAATGCCATGCAAAAAGAAACGCGGAAGCCACAATCACGTACTCTATAGATTTTTACAATTCAGACTAGTTGAATTGTGTAGTAACATGCGTGATACATCGCTGGTAATGTTCCAGGTAATTGGAATACACGTCTGTGTAGTGGCGCAATGTAACGCGATCTTATCGTAACGTCTTCGCGGATGCGATTGTTAGGTAATAAGTGAACTGAATGCAATACTGATACGGGAACTTGAGAAAAACTGATAGCGTTGGAATCAATTGATCCGCTTATGGATGTTGAAAGAGCTAATTGACAGGGAGATGTTTTATGGAGTCCATATGAAACGCGATACGCGCAGAGCAAGTGAGGTAATGTGAAAAAGTTGTCACACCTCCATAGGTGTCATCACCATTGATGTGATGACGACATCGGTAGGCAAGTGGTGGCTGTCGAGAGTTCTATATTGGATATTTACGTCGATCACTGCTGATGGCTATTTGGTGCAATAATGCAAATAAAAGACGAATCTGTAATTCCCAGTTATTGCCTGAAAACTTCCAATGGACACATTAGGAGGTACGTATTTTATGAAACACTCACGCCGTCCAAAAATTTATTTCAAACTGTTTCCAACGATCGTTGTGATAAAAGTTATGGAACGCTATGTGCATTGCTTGCTGCCTATTTAGATTTTATTTCATTAACCAGCGTCGAGCGTCAGTGTATGAAATTGATGAGAAATCGTTGACAAAATGTTCCTAGGTAACATTCACACGTTAACTTACTCACAGTAGACCGAATTTTAATGAAACTTTCAAACAATTTACTATCGAAAAGTTTTGTCCAAAAATAACTGTTAGCTGACATTAGATAAATTGAATGTACATTTTACGTTTTAAGCATCTCTTTGACGATATAATTCATTTTCAGCAGCAATGGATTTTCAAAGGACTTGATATACTCGAAGGTAGAGATACCAATGGTCTAGAGTAAAATTGTATTTCCCTTTGTGTCCATTGATGCAGTTTGGCGAACTAACTGAAAATAGGTTTGCACCGAAATAGTAGAACGGAGATAAAACATTATACATTCTTGTCAATACACAAGTACGGGTGTAACCTTAAGAGCAGGTAATAAATGATACGACGTATGTCTGACGCCTGACTTGTCAGGGCCGTGGAGGTCATTCGGCTTAATATTGTTATTAATACCTGTTGTATTCACAAACAAATAATAATACATATATTATGTTAGACCCAGCGACAACATATATCTAGTCAGGATGATTTGGGACACGTCAAGCAAAGCGATGCACGTTTAATATACTTGCACGTATCATCCTACTTGGAAGTTGGAAGCCTTTGTAAGTCCATTTAAATGGTAAGATTCGCCCTACCGTGTTAGGCCAGCCACAAACAGTCAGAATTCCGTGTAGAAATATCGACACGGAATTCCATTTCGAAACATCAATTCGGAATTTTGAAGGCAGCAAATCCATACAAAAAGACGCACAGACTACCATGCGGAATTTTGAAATGGAGAAAATTCTGAACGGATTACTAGATTATGAATGGATTTGCTGCTTTCGAAACGGAATTCCGAAACGGAATTCGAAATGCCGATTCGGAATTTCGAAGGCAGCAAATCCATTCAAAATCTAGTTCTCCGTTCGAAATTGTCTCCGATTTAAAATTCCTCATGGTAGTCTTTGCGTGATTTTATATTTTGCTGCCTTCGAACGAATTAATATTTCGAAACGTAATTCAGTTTCAGAATTCCGACTGTATGTGGCCGGCCTTACACTCCTACCAACTTATCTGTGAAATGGCGAAAATTGGAACTACGGCCGTCATGTTGAAATGTCATTCGATTGTCAGTGTATACTACATTCGGGTACTCTGGTTGTTTTGTCGTGATATTGCTGAATTTATAAAGTTAAATATGCCGAAAGCTATTAAAAGTGATGCTCGAAACATTATTCTAAAGGTTAAAACCTTTTTTGAAGAAGAAGCTCGGGCGGGGTCTCCGATTATTCCATTTAATCAAATCAAACGAATTTCGGCAGCGACAGGTTAGTGTTGTCAACTTTCTTGTTATAAATTACCCAATACTTAACTAATTATTATTTTAAGTCCACGAAATATTCGTTTTTATTCTTGCTGCAGGTTAGCGTATCGGTAACGTACATCTAATAGGTAACCTGCTAAGTGAGTGAGCAAACTAACCTGCCAGATTTCAAATTTCTACTAACATTTATTTTATTATCTTATATTTCAGGTGTGAGTCAAGGACTAATTTCAAAAATAGTTAAGGAAGGGCACGCAGCAGAAGAAACTGGTACGAAAATTCGGACACCAGGCAAGGAGAGAAAACGTAAAAGTGGATTTGTGCATGTTGATGATTTTGACATGGGAGTTATACGGAGGAAAGTACATGAATTGTATTCTGCTAAAAAAGAGGTCCCTACTGTTAAAAAGCTTCTAGAGGTCTTAAAGACAGAAATACATTACACAGGACTGCGAGAGAGTCTGCGAAAGCTGCTTCACAAGGTGGGAATTCGTTTTAAAAAATATCAATTCAATCGGTAGGTTCCTATGGAGCGTAATGAAATATCAGCTTGGAGAGCTAAGTACTTGCATGCAGTGGATAAAAATAATAAATCTCCCCAGCCCCGGCCCATTATTTATTTAGATGAGACCTATATTCACTCTTCGCATACATCTGGTAAATGTTGGCAAGGAGAGGGTGAAGACGGAGAATTGGAGCCTGTATCGAAAGGGCAAAGATATATTATTGTTCATGCGAGAGGAGATACTGGATGTGTTACAAATGCACTACTTGTGTTTAAATCAAACATAAAAAGTGGTGATTATCATGACGAGATGAATAGTACCAACTTTGAAAAGTGGGTTATTGAAAAACTTGTGCCTAATTTACGAGAGCCATCCATAATAGTAATGGATAATGCTCCTTATCACCGTATTTGTGTGAATAAAGTCCCAAATACGGATTCCTTAAAAAAAGATATGCTTAAACTCAAACAATCTTAATTGATGTTTAAAAAAACTACCGATAAGCGTATGAAAATAATTTAATTTCAATGGAAACTGAACCATAGGCAATTAAGTTGAAGTTTTTAATCCCAAAGCATGAAATTTATCTTGTCTCGTTGGCTGTAGTTGGTATAGAGATGGCAAGTGTCGAAATTGTGGACGTGGTAACAGACATGTCACTTTAACAAACAAAATTGTTACATGCACGCTGTTCAAATTTTCGGCAGAATCTGACTTGATATTAAGTGATTAAGAAACATCGTAACAGAAATTGGACAGATCTGACCGTAAATATTTAGATACTTTTGTAATTGGAAGCGGATGTCCGTAACATTAATATTTTTTCATGTCCAATACTCCCTCAACAGTGGTCATTAATGATGACAAGGCAGGAATTATGCGCATGGCGCTTTAATCGTAGTTGATTATCAGCGGCGGGTAAATAGCCTAATGGGTAAGAACATTTGTCCTACTAATAAACCAGTGTAGTCATACTTATAAGTCAGTGGTAACTATACCAGTATAAGCTGGTCTCTAATTCTGTTGAAACTCTATATTCCGCTAGGCCGGTCCAGTTCAAGGTGAAAGTGTTACCACCAAAGTTCGGTTGACTGTATGCTATCAATGTTAATGACTTTAAATAAATACTGCTTTAAAAAATCTGAATAAATGCCTCTTTTGACACTTTTCACTTTATTGTTAGGCCATTTTTAAGCTTTGTAGCGATGACCATTTATACCAAATGATCGATAGCTGTTAGTATCTATCCTTATTGTGACAATCGCGTGGCTGTAGGCTGTTAACACGACTCTTTGTTCACTCTTTATACTAAAATTTTGTGCTGATGCATGCATTTTTTACTAGACAAACCCAGGTATTATTCCCAATTTTACGATGTGATGTTTTTCTTCGTTCTATTTCATGTATATTTGAGGTCTCATTGTAAGATTTACAACACTGAATGTTATTGAAAGTCATGTGTTTCAGTATAATGTCAAAAAATTGACAGCTGTCACCTGTCACATGACAAAATAGAGGGAAAACAGTTAAGTGTGCTCGTGATTCCTATTATTATTAAAAATAAGAAAAACTGTAGAATTCCAATCAATGGATGGAATAAACAATATAAATTAAACGTTAAAAAAAAACTCCGATACACACCAATGAGCCCAAACACGATACCTCTGCTGTAAGTTGCTGCGGGAGTTGGGTATCCTGCAAATTCTAGATAATGTTGCAGTATCAGTTACTATATTATTCTAATATCATTGAAGAAACAGAATACCAAATTTCGTCTCGATCAGACCTGTGGAAGATGCTCACATCCATTTCATCAAGTAGAAAAGAGCTGATAATCTTCAAACGGCTGAATAGATTTTCTTGCATCATAGCTAAGGACACTCTCGATCAAGTCACCTTTTAAACAAAATAAAACTATCTAAATTGGTTCAGTCGTTTGGGAGCTACGATGCCACAGACAGATACACAAATACAGAGATAACTTCTAACACTCCTCTGTTTCTGTCGGGGGTTAATAAAGGTTTATAACGGAAAACCAACTAAGAGTTAACTTTATAGACCTAGATGCGTCTGAATCAGTGTTTCAAATTTAACAACTTTTTTGTGCCATACGTAGTCCTGAACCAAATTGTCCCGCACCCAACCCTAGTTACACGAGCGCGGATCATTAGTACATATAAAAGCCTTATATATAGGTCACACGAGGCCACTTTCACCCTGAATGCTCTACTAACTAAATGTATCAACAATAATTGCATTTGTACCACATGCGCCTCATATTTAGTTGTTGTGGGTTCTACTATAATCACAAGTAGTAGAGCGTTTACTTCATTAAACATGAGAGAACTTTGTAGTGTGCATATAGCTGGCAACATTGTGTTTTGCGCTATTTTATTCTTCCTGACAATCGGGGCAGGATAAAAAGGCGCGGAATTTGAATCTTACGGTGTTATCCCAACATACCTTAAAATTTCAAGGTTAAACTGCGCTGGATAACTTCATAGGTGGATGATTGTATTTATTTTCAACTAGCTCTGCCCCACGGCTTCGTTCGCGTGGAAGTCGTAAGATACACAATATACTAAAATAACACCACATTATATTAAAACTCCCTCGACCCGCCGCGTTGTATCGCCCGCCCGCGCTATCAGTTCACAATTTCATGGGTTTTAATTTTTTTTGCGCAGAACCCTATTTTTTTTTTCTAAAATAAAAATAGCTTTAGTTACTCCTTATAACATCAGCTATCTGCCAGTGAAAGTCGCGTCAAAATCGGTCCAGCCGTTTCGGAGATTAGCCGGAACAAACAGACACAGACAGACCGACAAACAGACAAACAAAAATTTAAAAAAATGATTTTAGTTATAAAAAAGTAACGTAGGTACATATATGCATTTAGTAAAAAGCTGTTATTTTGTCATGACAAACAGACGCTTCAATTTTATTTATTTGTATTGTATAGATATCTATATCTGTTTGAGCCTTACAGGATCGGTACAGACCTCGTTGTCCTTCGTCATCTCCGCCACGGAATTCTTAGATGATTTCCCTACAACAACCGGACTATGATTCTAGCTCATCACTCTCCTGCCCTTTTCCTAATATATTTGGTGTCGGCGCAACATGCATTTTTCTTTCATACTGCTCTATTAGTCCCCATCTTGGTAGTCATTCCCTTTCTAGCATATCATTTTTTTATACAGGATGCTGTCAGCGGCTATAGGGAAATTAAACTCACTCCTTTACCTGTACTCATATTGACTCAACCAGCTTATCTAACTCTTCTGAACCAATCTCATTGTTCCAATGACGATACCAATACTATAAACATTGGGCATGGAATTGACTTGAATTGAGTCATCACATCTGTTTGTCCGAACTTAATATACAAGTTTTAAATATTTCTACCTTTTGCAATTTCGACCTTTGCCAGCATTATCGACTGTTTCATCGACACCTCTAAATATTTTTAAAAATTATGTACCTGTAGGTACTTAGCTGATTAAATGAAGATGTATTCCCCGTAATTTGTACACTTAGAGTCATAGTAAAATTTTGAGATAGCTGGTGTCAAAGCTCATGTACGTAAATAATTATTGAATCTGGGTTATTAAAATACTTCCCTTTTGAACTGTTTGATGTTTTAGAAAATTTGGTTACATCGAAAGGTTTACTAAAGTATTATGTACCCAATGGAATAACAATGAAGGCAATAGCAATTAGAGAAATGTGATATTTAATTCTGGGAATTTTTCCGGGAATACATAAAAATTGGGTTTCGCGAGACCCATCAATTTTAGCCCACGCTTTATGGGCTGCTTAATTGTTGCAAATAGGTCACACTATCACGTCCTGGAAGGAATACGACAAATTACAAGCCAACCTGTATAACACAATTGAGGGACTCCTAGATAGATTGAATTGCATTCGCTTACGTATTCTAACAGGCAAGACATTCGAAAGCGCCATTTAATGGTCTTCTTTTAATCGTCTTGAATTAATCAGGTGAAATTAACATGTAAAACTGAATTTGTTTAAGTATAGTTATATTTACGATTTGTGCACAAGCAAATCTCTAATATCTGACGTAATACATGGTTATCGTATCAACACGTCATTCAAAATGTTTGATTGCGTTGGCTATATTGGACTGCATGTATCAAAAAGGTAAGGCTGTCCATACATTGATGCGACAACACGTTCGCTACACACACTTGCTTCTTCTACTCAGCGAAAGTCAAAGTTTATGTTCTATGAATAATGGATACGTTATGCAACTTGTGTTCCTCTTTATAGTGACGTCACCCTTGAACAAAAATAGTTGTGTTGTGTTGTGATGGCCATACATGAAATACGATTGGAAAAATAATATGGCATGCAAAGGTGAGGGAGGTCTAAGACATCTGTGAAAGCGTAACACAATAGCGAATTGATTTCTTTGTTTTGTGATCGGTGTATAATAATTATGCCTGCCTAATATTTATTCGGTAAAATAAGTCTGGTTTAATTGTTATTGTTATTTTTGTAACATGCTAGTTACCACGCCACGTCATTATCTATCAAATCATGTCCTATCTAGAATTTTACGCGTTCCAGAATCGATAAGGTCTCTGTCCAAAAAAAATTGTTAAATGATCCAAAAGGATTATTTCAGTGACCTGTATCGCAGCTTGAGATATAGGTCAATCTACAACTGTTCAAGCTTGACTAATTAGTACCCATCTATCAATGATTATAATTGATTCAAGAATTTTTTCTCAACACCTCAATGCACTTTCATGATTGACAGCCATAATTGCACAATTACCTATCACTTCACCATTGTTGGATAAAACTGAAGATCCATCTAAGAAGCCGGAACTTGCGTGTTCGCAGCAGTAATCATTTAGAAACGCGGGTAACGGCGGCTTTACACGACCGTTCTAGGAAACATACTTAAATATGTTCTAACGGCCAACAGGCAATTTAAAACGTAAATTATAATGGGCTTTATGTAATTCTAAAGGCAGTATTAACTAAATTGGATGGATAGGAAGAGTACATGTCGTGCGAAATTAGTACGCAAGTACGTCCAATTGTGAAAGTCTGTGTGCTGTTTTGAAGAAACAATTACATATAAGGACTACCGCAGACAGCCAACTGATTATAAACAACAACAGAACAGTCGAGTCGTAATTAAAAACTTTGGAATAAAAATATGTATAAATGGTGCTGCACTGCACGCCACTCCAACTCTATTTTCACTCGGCAGAGCGGCCGCCTATTGCCTAAAGAATCATTGGTTTTTAGTTAAATATGAAAAAAAAACAACTTCTAAAAAAAACACTACAAAATGAAAAATAACGTTAATTTCGGAAGTCGGTGACAAAAAAACTAAAGTATAGATCCAAATCACCGACTGGAAGCCGGTTGCTTTTTTTTTAGTTTTTTATTTTCCACTTTTTTGTTAAGGAAAACGCACCAATTCGTATACCACAACTTGCTATGTAAACAACAGTGACAGGAACAGGAAGTATCGTAACATCATCGAGATACACAAAGTGGATTAAATATGGTTTATCGAATCTAACTCAAAAACTACTCAACCAAAGTTAATAAAATTTATATGGGACCACCGCGAAAGCTTCTTCTATCAAATGAAAAAAGAATTTTCAAAATCAGTCCATATTTTTGAAGTCGGTTAAAAAAGTAAAAACCCGTCGCCTAAACTCAGCTCCACCAACTTTGACCGTACAACTATCTGCAACGAAAGTGACTAAGGCCGGCCACATATACATAATCTACTACTACTACTAGATTACTACTAGACTTTAATAGATTATGAATGGATTTGCTGCTTTCGAAACGGAATTCCGACTGTATGTGGCCGGCTTAAACTTGTCGAAAAGTGCGCGTCTCACCGACTAAACGATTGGTTTGGAGATGAGTTCTAGCTGTCTTGACCGATCGAACTTAACAGCTAAGTTCGGGCCATCAATTAGTTGATGTAAACTGAACTACTTATGTATGTGTGGAAATGGTAGGGAAAATCTCCAGGAAAGAGATTCAATTCAATTCGATGATGAATGAAGATTGAAGAATTAAATCATTAAAACATCAATGTTATAAAATTAGCCGGTGATCCATTTACAAAATTTAATTGTGAAATTGATTTCCACAGTTAAAGTACGCTCCATGATCGCCGGAAGTTTTAACAGTTACTGCTTTAGTTCAAAAATAAACGAGAACCGAGCCTTGGGGCAGTTGAGGTAATAATGATTTAATGCTGTTTGTGTGAGATGAGTATCTGCCTACAAACCGCACACATATAGCCAATTTAAAGACCTGAGTTTCGTAAGATGTACTCTGTAGATAGGCATATACTACAAACGCAATACAAGCTTAGAAATCTAATGAACCGAAGTTACCGTCAAAAGTGCGAGACCATAATTTCAAAAGACCAAAATTAAAATAACAGGTGAGATGATTTAACTCATAGCACTATACAATTACTAACTAACGAACTAACTAGTTAGTTAGTTATAAATAGTTAACTAGTTAGTTGTTAGTTGTAGTTAACTAGTTAGTTATACAAATAAATATACAAAACAAAAGGAAACTTAGGCGTCGAAGTACTCGTCCGCATCGCTGTTATCCGGAAATGTGCCCAGAAGACTGGCAGCATTGCCACGTTGAATGGCAATGCTAATTCTTTGGCCAAAGAACGAGCAGCCCGCTGGTCACGTGAAGTGTCGCGAGAGACGCGCACTCGGGCCCCATGACCCGAGCGTTTCGACCCCAAACGGCTCAAAACTGTAGTTACCGATAAGGTTACAGTATTTGCGCCGCTTTAGGGCCTCAGCAGCCGCAGCAGCGGCGCCAGCACAGCACGCCATGCTTGGGACATGAGATGGCGTAAGGATGTCGACACAGGTTGCGTCCTACACCAGAGGTCTATCCACCTTCCAAGCCAACAACGTCATGCCGTCTGGTCTCTTCCCATACCGCTGTTACGCGGCGGCGGCGGCGGTGACAAGAGCTCGACGAATAATATCGTTAATGCTGGCATGCCGTGCTATGCGGCCTGCGCTCCTGCAGCAGGACAGGCCATGGTGTCCGAGGTTGTCGACAGCTTCACCGCAGTGACACCGATGCGGAGCAACACAAGGTGCGCCTAAGCGGAGACACGTAGCGAGCCGAAACGAAGAGTCATTCATCATAGTGCCTATGGGGAATGACGGAAGCGTCTGAAGCCACAAGCCTGACTCCCACTCTCCCACAGCCAGCAGATGGGCACGCTCAGCAGTATTAAATGACGTATTTACTAGGGTATTCCTTATAATACTGCAGAGCGGCACGTCCCACTGTTTCTGGGAGGCTGGGTTGTCGGGTAAATCCGTATTGGGACAAACCATCTTTCAAGCGTTCAACGCGTCGGTCAAACACGGTACCTCAAAATCGACCAGTGAGGAAGATAACATTTTCCTGGTTAATTTATCGGTACCGTGGACCGAAGAGAGGAAGGCTGGTAAACTTATACTTGAAATTTTGCGGACTAATAATAGAAAAAAAAAAGTTTATTATCTAGGTAATCCAGTAAGCAGGGACATAGGTTCATCATCAGCCTGCAGCAGTCCACTGCTGGACATAGGCCTCTCCCATTGCATGTCATTCAGCTCGATCCTCGGCAACTCTCATCCAGCTGCACATAGCTGCTGCTACTGGGACATAGGTTAAATCCTACAGCTAGGTTACAAAGTATTATTTGCCAATGAGCCCCGATTCACGTGACAAGTAAAGTTGCTTAATTTATAAACTCGGAGTCCCGGACCAATTTCATCGGACACAACACCACAAAAAACTTCCTATCAGCAATGTAAAATACGTTTCCCGGGAACACATCTGCCGCTCACGGTGCAAAGTAAATCCACGAATCATTTACTCGTAAATTGTGTATTGAATCAATATCTATTGCTTTGCTCAAACTTTCGATTCCTAGCTTACAGGAAGCCGAGAAAGCGAGTATCCGGGCTAAATTGTATCTTCTACCTATAAAAGTGACCCCTTGTGACTTGGCACTGTTGGCGGAAGAAGGTATCGACAAGGAGGATATCTAATAAATAACCAGTGCCACGTGATGTTGCTCTTATAATATATACTGCAAATCAGCTGAAATTGTAGGGTATAACTGGTACAGTAATGCGTTAATTAAATGTTAGAATAATTAGTTAAGAGCTCCCGCACAAAACTGCGATGCGATGCGAATTCGCAGTTTTGTGTGGGAGCCCTAAATACTAAAACCACTCAATTCAAAGCCATGTATAATTTACTCGTTCGACCGTAATAATTAATAAAAAACACTAAAATCCATGTGTTTAATTAATAAAACTAAAATTTATCATTTTGACGTACAACATTATTATTGTGGCTGCTTCGCACTTCACAATTAACATATGGTCGGATACGTAATTTTACGTCCTCGGTACGAAGGCCTATATTCGTAGGTATGTAGGTCGTCTTTCTTTTAATGTACAAAGTTGTACGCCGACAAACTTGGAACCTAGGTAGTGACGTCACAGGGATGCGAGGCGAGGCGACACCGATGGCGAAGCACGTTTCGAGGTTGCGGTCAGATTTCCAAACAAAAGGTTCGACGATGCCCAGCAATGCCTCCGTCGCGTTTGCCACTTGTTTGGGCAGACCTAGCGTTAGATAACCGAGTCTTGATACAGAATTGAGTAATGTTACGCGAGGAAAATAATAAATGCGACCAAATTTGGATGCGCATGCAAAAGTGCGTTATGTAAGAACTGTTACATATTGATACCGTTTCCTTGTTTTTATCAATAGCCGGCACTCGTCACGGTACGACACTCTTCCGTTGTAAACTAAGTATAAGTAGCATTTGGTATCAACATTGCGTATAAATTTTTCCGTGCAATCCCGAATGGTGTTTGTATAAATCTATATCTACAGGTCAGTTTAAGTTTCCAGAAACTATGCATTGAAATATTACCAATCACGTCACAGAATACTCGATATTGCAGACTTTTCCCCTTTTCGCAGTTTTGTTACGAACCGAAACAATTGCTGTGCAGGATTGTTCTATTTTCGGCCCTAGAATGTCACCAACTGCTGGAAATTCCGGGAAAA
Source organism: Fissipunctia ypsillon (assembly GCA_947568875.1). Lineage (NCBI taxonomy): Eukaryota > Metazoa > Arthropoda > Insecta > Lepidoptera > Noctuidae > Fissipunctia > Fissipunctia ypsillon. Next base: position 31,921,704 of record OX387643.1, read on the forward strand.
CTGACAAATTGAAATATTCATTTATTTTTTTGCTAAAAATACGAAAAAGTTTCGTGACGTGCACTCTACTAAAAAAATATAGTCCAACTGTACGCGATGTCATTCATAACTTGTATCCAATTATCAAACGTTGTAGAATGCAATAAAAACTATTGTGTGGTTTAAGTCACCGAATGTCAGCGGGAAGTGGTATTCATGAGCACAAAATTAAGTTTGTGCAAGTCTGAAGTGGTGCCGATTATTGTGGATGGCCTATGTCCCGCCGTGGGCTACTTTCGACTAAGATGATAATGTTAGAGAGCAGTTTGATGAAGATGGCAATAGAGATTCGATTCGATTGATACCGCAAAAATATTACCAAATCTAAGGGCAGAAAAAAGGACTTCTCCGCAAATTAGGCATTGCCGTTATTTTACCGAGTCAAGGCTCCTGCAAACAGGCGCGACACGACGCAATAGTGCTATCTGGCTATCGGCAAAGTCCTGTCACTATCGGGCTGGGGACCGTTCTGTCGCTTTTCTCTCACACCATCATTTCCCTCAATCGCTGCGATCTCATAAGTTGTTACCTTTGTAACCGTGTTGCCTCAATCACGTATTTGCCATGACGGATTGGACGGCTCAAAAGGGGGTCGGCACGAGTCGAGGGTATTATTATTTTTTCTATCGTATTGTTTGATTGCCGACTGCCAAACTATATGATTTCTTTGTGTTTAATGATTCTCGTTCCTCTTCAGTTTAGGTGCAATTTAGTGTGTAACTGACTAGAGTGGCACCCTAATTGCGTAACACACAAATCACAATCTGAATGATTTTAAAGCAAATTGCTAATCCATTGCTTCATATGATCGAAAAATTGGTCTGCTCAACACGTAAATAACGCAATGAATGTTGTTGAACTGTCAAAATGAAACCGATTATTAATATAAGTGTGTTACGCAATTGCCCCGCTGGTCGGGTCTTGAGATTGGCGGTCAAGGTATGATTGAGTTTACTCCAGTTAGGCACTATTCTCTGACCAAATTGGACCAGCGGGGCAATTGCGTAACACACTTACAGTAGGAAACGGTTTCATTTTGACAGTTCAACAACATTCATTGCGTTATTTACATTGTTGAGCGGACAAATTTTTTGAACATATGAAACAATAATGGACTAGCAATATGCTTCAAAATCATTCAGATTGTGATTGATAGTGTGTTGCGCAATTAGGGTGCTGGTTGGAACGAAGTTCTTACAATTTAAGGTTTATCAACTTATTTTGTGAGCTAAATTGAAGAAGTGACAGTCATAAAAAATAATACAACTTGCTGTTTTGATGAAGCGGAATAATCGTTTTCCTGTAATTAACTTTTAGTTTAGCGGACAGGAAATTGTGCCCAGCTTTTAATTTTATAGACAAGTCGGTTGGACGTAGGCACACTTCGTCGTTGACATTTAAACTTAATGTCAAAGGATTCCGGTTTCAAAACGATTTTAATGATTTAACTATCGGATGGATTTGTGAATAAACCAACAAAACCATATAACTAACAATTTAATTGGTTTTGAGGTGCAGTACCTATTAATAGTACCTACTGCAAACATAATGTTGGTTGCTTATAAGAAGCAATTAGTGATCTGAAATTATTTTCTCCTCAAATATTTATGGTCTTAATTTGAAACGTAGTTATTTTGAACGTTTATAATGTAATTAGCTTTTGGCCGCGGGTTCACCCGCGTGGATGTCGAAAAATATCCCACGGGAATGTACTACTGGGATTAAAAGTACACTATGTTCCGTAATACTCTATTGGTTTGCGCGGCGCACTCCAGAAAGCTCCCAGTCGGCATGATTTTTTCCGACATCTTCAACAATCATCATATTTCCGCCAATTTATACAAAGCCTTAATGAATTAATACACCTAAACCTTCCTCATGAATCATTCTGTCCATTGGTGAAACCCGGATGAAAATCCGTGCGGTAGTTTTTGAGTTTATCGCGTTTAGACAAGCAGACGCGGCGGGAGGACTTTGCTTAGTTAAAATTATGCCGGTCACGCTCTAATAACAAATAAGAAATAACTTTTGACCAAGTGGACCGATTAAAAAAAAAACAACCGAAAAAAAATATTTTAATTTCGGAAGTTGGCGGCAAAAAATTTAAATACAAAATTTTCGTTTTTTGCCACCGACTTCCGAAATTAAAGTTATTTTTCACTTTGTAGTGTTTTTCTTGGAAGTCGGTTGTTTTTTTATAAATATGTTTTTATTTTCCGCTTTTTAGTTGTGGTACCTATCCCACCCAAATTTACATGCCACTACTTGCTAAGTAAATAACAGTGACAGGAAGTTATTATAAAACATCATGAACATACACTAAATGGAAAAAAAGTACGTATTGAAGCTAACTCAAAAACCACTCATCAGAATTTTACCAAATTCATATGCAACCACCTCAGGAGTATACCCTTTCAAATAAAAACTTTGCAAAATGGCGAATATATGTCGCGCCTTAGCGCGTTTAATTTATTAGTTTTTTTTATTTTGCAAAGTTTTTATAAAGTTTTTCTTATCATGTCAGAATTTGGAAGGCGTAGTTTTATCAGGTTTGGACCCCGTCGCCACTAAATTATTAAATCATTATCATTATTAACACGATGACAGATCGTTGACGAAATCTGTCTTCTGACAATTAAGACCACACATAACATACAACTCGAGTAGTGCAATTAGAAGCATATTACCATTAAAATCGTTTATAGCCAGAGTGCATCTCATGACAATTCAAATACGTCTAAACACGGCTAGGATACATTGTTTTATTACGGAGTTCCGGTGCCTATAACCTTTCGGCTTCATCATTAAATCAGTTCTTATTTAAGATAGTTCATAATTGTAACATAATTAACGCACAACCTCTTAAGGGGTCATTGCACTCATCATTATAAACAACTTTTACTATGGGACCAGACCTGAAATTACGAAAAAAAAAAATTGCTGTTCCCTACATTTTGACGAGTTATGCGAACATAAGCTGATTTTCTTTTGCGATTTCAGGTTTGGTCCCATAGTAAAAGTGGTTTAGAATGATGAGTACAATGACCCCTTAAGAGGTTGTGCGTTAATTATGTTACACCTTGTATATCATAAATTGATTAGTCTCAACGACTTCCTTTGTTTTTTGAATGAATGAAATGTACCGAACTCAGCGTGGTTTGACCAAACTCGATTACTCGAATGAACCCAAAGATTCACACTAGCCCCTGTAGCCTTATGTGTCATGGGGCTGCATAGACCACTGCATATCAAGGAGTAGAACGGGCCGCGATAATGGCAGGGAACACGAGCCCATAGGACATGGAAGGATTATTAGAGCCTACCGGATATGCATCCTAGAGTAGGCAAATGAGTTATGAAGAGACTTGGTGATATTTATCAAAAATCAAAAAAATCAGAAAGGCATTTCCAGTCATTGTAAAAACGTCTGATCTCTCCATCTGTCAAAAATACCTCTAATTTCCCTACATTAGTGACAAGTTTTTGACATTGATTGTCGCTGAGATGAGATTGCGACTAGATTTTTTAATTACGGGAATTGGTATTTTGTTGTACCTATGCTAGGATTTGATTGGTTTGGAGTTATTCGTCCGGGCATTAGTCTCAACAACTAACATAAGATTTGAAAGCATACGTAATCCGTTAATTATTAAGTACCCACATACTGTCCGTTCTCAGCTTTGTTCACGTACAGTCAATCAATCATCAGTAACACATCGGTAGCACTTGCACTACAAAATACTGTTATGACATGAAGGCGCTGTCCAAGTCAAATTGATGCGGTAGACAGTACTATTTACTTTCGGGTTCGCCCGATTAGATTCGAACTCGAAGGGAGACGTCGTCACGTGACGACGTCGCAACTTGTACCTACCTGCTAGTCGCCGTAGACCAGGCTTTACAAACGGGTTTAGTAACATGTTTATTGTATGTACCTTACAATAGAAACATGTCCAGTTATCGGTCAATTGAACCTGTGGGTTATGCAGAAATGTAGACATAAGTCGCTCATGCATGCAACATTGAAATTTGAACCATGTATAGAAATGGATAGGGTCTGTTCCAAAAGTATTTGGAGGAAAATGTAAACAAATGGATCAGAAAACATACAGCTATGGATACAAATTTGTATGGCCACATACAAATTGAGTGCTTCGATTTGATTATTTGAATACACCCGAAAGTCTAACTTTAAATCAACTTATAGATGTTTTTCATTTGACAATTGATGTTAATTTTATAACCCCAATTTTCGATGATGATTTTTCAATTATATTTTAGTAATGCCCGTCAAACAATAATTGTTGGAAATGGTGAGATATAAAGTTGAAACTTAAATACAGATGAACTTGTTACTAAATTCCGTTTAATGAGTGATTGCGTAAGAATTTAACCTGAAAAGTGTTTGTATACACGTTCATCAGGGACTTTTGGAGCAGTCAATCTATCTACCTATCAAGCGTGTATCTCGTCCAAAACTGATTATTTAAGCATGTTTACACTTAAACGGTCGTTTTTATTCACGATGCGGCGCAAGGGCCGCCGACCGACATACCGACTAACGGTGTGATTGTTCTAGCCGCAAATACCTATTGCGGAGACGTGTGTGCCCCACTTAAGAATGTGGTGTTGTTTTTAAGTGATAGCGGTTTTTTACAGTATGATTTTCTTATACAAGGTGGAACAGGACGATTGACATTTCTTTAAACCACGTAAAGAGAATCATGTTCTTTACCCGTATACAAAAAATCAATCCAATTTAATGAATAATTTAGCCACAGGAAATTATTTTTCATTTTCTTATTTTTCAACATGATGTAGATCCGAGTCCGTAATAATAATAGGTAAACATTGTAAGGTCAAGAACCTGTGTAAAACATTTGATTCTATTCTCTGCGTTTGTATTGTTCTTCGACTAAAGTGCCTGCGCCTACCTACTTGCGCCTCGCACCGCCACGCCCCGCACCGCACCGTTGGTCAGTGACTTTTCATAGATAAAGCATGTTTACTTTCTAGGCAGTTGATTCTGCTATTTATTTTGTTTGAAAACTGAAATTTTTAAATTTTCCATTAGCTACTAATCTTCGTATTTTAAAATGTTTCGATGGATTAGTACTGTGCTCGTTTTCATTTAATGTCGTATATCCAGATACATGTTGTATAGAACCTACGAAATAATGGCTCAATCACAACCTCGTGAGGGTCTCATTGTGCGGTTGAATGGAGGACTTCGGAGTCTATTCGAAGTAAAAACTTATTATTTTTACACATTATTGGCGCGAAATACTCATTCTACGGTCTACACAAGCGAAGCTATCTCTCATTAGCTTTACAAATCCTTAAACGTGCGGATTTCTCTAGATCATTATTGTAATGGTTTCCTGTTACTTGGCACGAGTAGCTGGCACTTGGTTTAAAATGTACCGAGTACTTACTTTCTTATGAGCAATGAGTATTGATCGTATGCTGATTGAATGTTAACTTTCTCACAAAACTGTAGCGAGAGGATGGGACCATTTTTAAGACGAATCTAACCAATTTTAAGCATTGTCTGACACTCATTATAATTATAATTCCTTCTACTATTGACATTATATTAATAACTCCTAAATATTTCATTTGAATTGGAACATCACATATTATTTTTACTGTCTGCTCGCTATCGCCTGTAACTTGCAGCATCATCTGTGGTCAAGTATGTCTGTGTAGTAGCTAGGCGTCGCGGGCGCACGATGGGTCAGTAAGCCACGGCACTCGTATATTAGTGTCACAGCGTACTCGACGTCCAGGAACTGAAGAGTTCTAGGAAACTATCAAACTGACCCACTAGAACTGCGCCAACTTCGAGCTCGAGCCAGTAATTTAAATAACTACGGCGGTTTTAATAACTACGGTGACTATGGCGTCCCTAACAGTTTCCTTATGTATGCGGTCAAAGGATTTTGGGCAGTTATGGGAACTGGTCTATGAACAAATCAAAATGTTATCACTTTTTATGCTGGCGTGATCAAAATCTGACTCTATAGTTTGGAAACAAAAGTTTCAACAAAAGTTGTGGGTTGTTGTAGATTTGCCATATACAAGATGAAACCTAAATAACGCACAACCTCTTAAGGGGCCATTGTACTCATCGTTATGAACAACTTTTACTATGGGACCAAACCTGAAACCGCGAAAAAAAATCAGCTGTTCCCTACAATTTTGACGAGTTATGCGAACATAAATGTAGGGAGCAGCTGATTTTTTTTCGCGATTTCAGGTTTGGTCCCATAGTAAAAGTTGTTCATAATATGAGTACAATGACCCCTTCAGAGGTTGTGCGTTAATTATTTTTTTTATTTGAGATAGGTTTGCTCTTGACTTTAGTCTAGGTCAGAGATGACAGAGACAAAGTCGACGATGGAGCGAGCTTACCCAGAAGAAGCCTGTTCACTCTCACTTTGAAGAGATCGGGGTTGTATGCGTTCGGAATCACACATATGTTACACGTTGTTTATTCAAAAGGTGTGAATATCAGTTGTTTGACGTCCACAACAGTTGGGAACGTAGATATTCTCAATTAAGACCAGTTGTCAATCTATTAGACATCCGAGTGCGTTTGGAAACCATAACTGATGAGCACGTGACATGACTGACAGTTTATCGAGCTGTTCGACGGGCACTACCCACTATCGCTCTTAACAATCGTGTCTAACCTGAGATTTGAAGAAATAAAAATACAAAATAAGGAAACACAAAATTCCATTATATTTAACTTTGTCTATGATTATAACGGTGGTGCCATTGTATGCATGCTAAAATGCCCATCAGCCTTTGTGGCAGTCCTTCAATTGACTTGCAAAATCTCTCGTTTCAAAACTTCAATCTGCCTAGCCTTTTCCCAACTATGTTGGGGTCGGCTTCCAGTCTAACCGGATGCAGCTGAATATTTTTTTATAAAGTACCTGTAACAATGAATATGATAGGTATTCTTTTATATAAGCAAAAAATTTAGATTCGGACTTTCTAGCTGTCAGGTGGGACGACCAATTTATAACTAGGTGATTGTGTTTAATCTATCAGCTGATGCGATATAATACATCTATTATTTATGAGAGGATCTTTCTTAGCGTTCTTTGCTATTTGGTATTTCTTTGTGTGGGTGAGTAAGTAGCTATGTGCTATTAATGCTACATAATAATAATATATTTATCACCTTTGTGATAGCACAAAGGTGATAAATACAAGTATACTGTCTATTCCTATTGGCAATATTTGGTGCTGCTGCATATATCCGATTACGAAAATATTGTCAATAGGACTATGGCGTCGTCCTAATACAACGCGACTATGCGATCATCGCGCGAGTAAGCGATACGACTATCGTGTGGTCACGCGATAACAAAAACTGGGTGTCCTAATAGAATGCGAATACGCGATCAACGCGCGAATTTACGATGCGATTGGCCGCTAGGTCCTGCCCTTTCCCTCACCCCGCACCCTGGCGACGCGACGCGATTATCGTTCGAATTCATTTAGGACACCTATTCGAAATCAATATGTTTGATCGCGCGCTCGTACGAACTTAGTTCTCGCAAATAGATTACAATCATTATAGTCGCGTGACCGCATCGCGCGAATGTCACTTAGAACACCTTCACCTCACCTCACCTTCACCCCTCCCTCACCTTTCCCACCACCACACCTTTTCGACATCAGTAAGTTTGACCGCGGCATCGTACGACTAAAATTCGTTTAAAGTTGCGATGATCGCGTAGTCGCGTTGTATTAGGACGACGCTTATTCCCATTATCAATATTTTCGGAATCGGGAAGCCCAAATACTCTGAAAGCGCAATTATGTCAATTCAAAATTAGGTGAGCTTGCGATCGAAATAGAATCGACATAAATTACGGTGACTTCAGTGAAACTAAAATTGGATTTCATTACAATTTTCAATGCAATTTGTAGTGGAAAAGTAATCCGCCAGTAACGGTAACCTACAAAGAGGTAACATACTTAAACAACTTAACTTAAAAACCAATAAAATATGTAAATAGGTCAGCACAAGACAAAGAAAACGTATGTGAAATCTATTTCTATCTCTAATAGGCGAACCATTTCTATGAATTGTCTAACTACTAATGCCATTCTGTTAGTTTAGTTCTGTGGAGTTTGAAGCTGCTCGTACGATTACTTCAAACTAACTTACGAAATTATCCCACGGGAACGTACTACCGAGATAAATATATCCTGTGTGCCACATTGAAATCCGTTTAGCCGGTTAAAGGCATGAATAGGCAACAGACAGACATAGTTATTTTCACATTTATCTTAAGGGGGCGTCCAGACAGTGCGAAGCATGTGCTTCGAAATAACGCATGCGTCAGGCTGAGGCATCTGACATGACTGACATATAAAAAAATGGATGCCTCGCACTGTCTGGACGCACATTTTTGTATTAGTATGGACGGACACACGTGTATATACTGGCAGTATCTAGCGAGGCACTATGCGGTCCTGGCCTAGGGTAACGGGAAGTGCAGCAACTAGGTTTGTGTTGATCACGTCGATACATAGCGCTGCGTGCTCTGAATTCAGTTTTCAGGCTTATCAATGATATCGCTAGTTTGAAGGCACTATGGAAGTTTGCAGTTTCATGTTATTGTTTCACTTAATATTTTGGTTAGAACACTTAATTGAGAATTTGAAGTTGTTAAAGATGCTACTTTGGAATCAATTTTTCATTTTTTGAACAATGTTTCCGGCAGTCATATTAGAGCTTCACTAAATACCTGGAAAAATTGTACATTTAATTCTAAACAATTCACGGTGCTATACATAATTACATTATCTCCTGGTTTCTAAATTGAGAATTTGAATTTGAGAACTTGTCAAACTCTAGCATTACCCACCTGAATTCATCATCTGCCTAGCCTTTTCCCAACTACGTTGGGGTCGGCTTCCAGTCTAACCAGATGCAGCTGAATACCAGTACTTTATATGGAGCGGCTTCTTATCTGACCTCTACAACCCAGTTACTGGGTAATACGATACCCCTTGGTAAGACTGGTTGTCAGATTCTCGGTCTTCTGACGAGCCGTAACGACTATCAAAGATCTATAAATGACAGCTGGGACCAACGGCTTAACGTGCTTTCCGAGGCACGAAGGGGTCTCGATATGTAATGGATGGTCACCCATCCACAGACCGACCTCAACAAGCTTAGCTTAACCTTCGATCGATCCGTGCGGCTGATATTATTAACCTATAAATTATCTACCCGAATTGCGAAATAAAAAATAGTTGCATTTCGCTGACTACATAGAAAGAATCACCCCAAGTAATGCTAAAGTAATTTGACAAGTTCTCAAATTCAAATTCTCAATTCAGAAACCAGGCGATAATGGAATTCTGTAAAACACCGTGAATTGTTTACAATTAAATGTACAATTTTACCAGGTATTTAGTGAGCTATAATATAATTAGACTGCCGGAATCATTGTTCAAAAAGTGAGAAAATTATTCCAAATTAGCATCTTTAACATTTCAAAGATTTTTGAACGCACTCAGACTTTTTACCTATATATTGATATACCTACGTACCTACCTACGTTATGTACAAAGATGACACGCATATTCTTTTTGAATCATCGTCGGGTCGAGCACCTTTTAGTAACAGTTACAATTAACAATGGTATAATGGGACTATCTAATTAACTTGCAAAATATCCCACCTTCGCATTTTGAGCAAAAAGTTATGGAAGAATGTTAGTCTGTCATGTTCATACTCACACCACCTCACCATATGTGACTGTAACGGTGATACCACTATCAATGGAGATAATAGGTATGGCAATATTTTATTTATTTAAAATCGATAAAGTATTGCCGACCCTAAGATATTTCGGAAAAGGCTAGGCAGATGATGATGAAAGTATTATTGTTCAATTGATGTTTAATGCTTTCTAAATATGTATTTAATTAAAAAGTAATTCAATACCTAATTATTTAGTACAGAAAATTGTACCTAAACCACAATGCCTTACTACCTAATACAACAAGAACAGAGAATTTATCAATCATTTAGGTTTCTCACAGAACTCTGTGGGAGAGCTAAATGATTGATAATGTTAAGGTTCGTGCAGACCGGTGGGACGCGACACCGCTAGGACATATTTCTATGAAAACTTTATGGAAATTGTTTTACCGGTGTTGCGTTGCACCAGTCTGCACAAGCCATTCGACCTCTACCGGTATGTATGAAGCTAAGAGCCATAGGTGTATTCAGAAAATACAGAAAGCGTCTATAATGAAGATTTGGCATCTTTATTATTATAGTCGCTTTTGTTTATTATATTTTCTTTAACCTTTAAGGTATAAGTAGAGAAAGCAGAAAACATAAATAATAACGCATTTCGCAACATTGCTACAGTGAAAAACAGCAAAAGAATGCATCATTGTCTTCGAGATTATTCAAATTATAACTTTGTATTTGACTAGCTTTTGCCCGCGACTTCAGCCACGTGGTAGTGATACTATAAAACATACCCACCTCCCACCACAACCTATGGCACTGGGCATTAGAGTAGTATTCTGCCAGTGAAAGAATTTTCGACATCGGATCAGTGCTTCCAGAGTTTACCTCCTCAAACTTTATAATATTAGTGTAGACTGGTTATTGCCCGCGGCTTCGCCCGCGTGGATGTCAATACTTCCCTATTTGAATCGGATTTTGTTCACTATTTAAATCATGGATTTTAATTTTTTTGCGCGGAATCCTAACTCTTTTTCTAAAATAAAATTAGCAGTAACTCCTTATAACATCAGCTATCTGCCAGTGAAAGTTCCGTCAAAATCGATCCAGCCGTGGCGAAGATTAGCCGGAACAAACAGACAGACAGCAAGACAGACAAAAATGTTTCAAATTGATGATTTTTTTTTTTGTTATAAGTACCGTATTTACTTTCATATGCAATCAGTAAAATGCTGTTATTTTGAAATTACAAACAGACACATCAATTTTATTTATTTGTATAGAAAACGTGTGGTTCATGAAATCTGTCGTGAAAAAGGCTGTACCATTACACGAGCTTACCCTAGAATGAAGCTAGCAGCGACAATAGGCATAACGGACAGTCCTCTGTGCAGGACATGCATGGAGGCTGAGGAAACCGTTGCGCATGTCGTGCTCTTTGAATGCACAGGCGTCACCGAGATCTTTTACAAATATTCTAAACACACCATGAGACGTAATTAACTTCTGGAGGGAGTTAGGCTGGTTGGAATAACCAACGACGGCCGCCATGGCTCACGCACAATGGTCCACCTGAAGGACTAAGCGCGTAAAACAAATCCCATAACATATAATGTGTAATTTTTTGGTTCTGGGAGATGCCGGTTTCCTCACGATGTTTTCCTTCACCGTTTTGAGAGCATTGGTGATGAAAATAATTTACACAAAGTAAAGCGCTTGTCAGGGTTCGAACCTACGACCTACAAACTCGTAAGTCGTGGCCGTTTCCACTGGGCCATCATTGCTCAACTAAAATGTACTACCACCTTATAGGAAACAAATGCTTTTTGAGTTTTCAAGTTATTAAGAAACAAAGCATGACCCCTACAATCCTGTTACGAAGCCCTGAAACAAGAGAAGGGTTTGTTTGACGTATTCTCTCTTACACACCACAAGGTAATACTAAACATGTTACTTCTATTATAAACACATACATGTGATTAAGTTAATAAGCTCTTAGTTAAGTCAAGGATGAACCCAAGATGGCGGCCTATTGTAATATTTTCCCACAGCATAATGTTATGTTGTTATAATTAACAGGATATCGTTTTATTGTTATTTTTTCTCGGTTAGTGAAATATAAATGCTTCTTATACATATATAATGTTACTTAAATGTAAATAATCTTAGTTGCTATGGGCACTTAGCCTCCGATTTGCGAAATTGTAATGTAGGTAATTAATTTACCTACTTATTATTATTTCAAATAAAAATATAATTTTCATTGCTAAGGTAATTCTTATCAGGAGCAATCTTTTCGCTTCATGAATCAAAAATGTTGGTTTTAAATAACACACAACACAATAATATTAAATTTGTTGGTTTTAATAAACACTGAATAAAATCATCATATCTACGACTTTTAACTTCACATTTATTTATTTTTTTTGCACCTAAGTTTTAAAGTAGGTAGGTACAAGGAAACATTTGGAAAATCTACATGTTGACGATAAATTTTACGAAAAAAAAAAATGTAAGAAAAATCATCGATTTTTCTTAATATCTTTTGAATAGTTGTTATTTATGAGTTTAATGACGAAAATCAACAGGGCTCATCCGAAGGATGAAAGAAAACTTATAAAATGAAGAATTAGATTAATCCATTGTGTGTGATGACGAGAATCGTAGACAGACAGACACACTTTCCAACGGAAAGCACTACACGTAATTTTGTTATTACATTATATATACATATATATATATGGGTATATCAAGGTACATACTATATAAGTCTAAAAATATATTAATCTTATAATTTCAAGTATTTAGTTTTTAAAACTTCCCTGCTAATATGAATTCCATGTACAATTGAAATAGTAAATCCCACTACTAATTAAATATGTTAAGTATATAATTTTCATAGCTATTTATTTACGCGTTGGTAACATTTTTTTTTACGAAATATTCATAAATCAGATTTAATATGAAAAATACCAGACGTTTGGTAAAACTAACTCCTGTAGATACAGAATCGTTTTATAAAAAATAAAAATTGCTTCCCAAGACTTTTTCCTGAAAACGCGCGTTTACAAATACAAAGTGCACGCAATATCGATTCGAACCCGTGACACCATTGCAACAGTGCGGTCAAAGTGACATAACCTGTCCACTTTAGATAAGTAAATAAGTACTCGCAACCATTTTAGATAGTTAGCATGATTAGGTTTATGACACAATATTATATATAGTCGATTCATCAGAATCGACTATATATAATATTGTGTCTGTGTATGATGATTCATCTGCATAGCCTTTTCCCAACAGCGTTGGGGTCGGCGTCTAGTCATACCAGTACTTAACATGGAGCAACTGCCTATCTGACCTTCATAACCCAGCATACCCAGTATTATAGTCGATTAATTTCTAATAATAATAATACCAGCCTATTATTGTCCCAACTGCAGGGAGAAGGCTTCTTCTCATACAGAGAAGGCACGAGCATTGATCACCACGCTTACTCAAGGTGGTTTGGCGATTTCAGACTTATATTCATTAAAGTCTAGATTTCCTTGCGATGTTTTCCTTCACCGATGTCGGTGATATCCGAGATAAACTTAGAAAGTACATACGAATTGAAAAGTGACATTATACTTGCTCGGATTTGACCTTAGAGGCGAGGCCACCACTGGTACATCAAGACTATCTTGATATAATCTGTCCACTATTAATAAGTAAATACTCATAGCCCTGTTAGTTACTTTAAATGAAAGTCGATAAACTTCTATGTTGGTCAATTCATCATCATCTTTGGCTTCCTTGTTCCACCCACTGCTGAGTAAGTAGTACATATTAGAGCTCCTTCCTACTGTCCCATGCTACCCTGGTAGGTGCAAGTGTTCAATTACAACTAACAGAAGACTTAGCAATAAAATCTCAAAATAGATGTTAATGTGAATAATGTAGATGTTATCGTCGTTTTACAAACTTCCCTTTCTGTAACTACTTTATTTATTTATTTATTACTTTAAGCTCACAAATATACAGAGGCGGACTTAATGCCATAGGCATTTTCTACAAGTCAGCCTTTGGGTAAAGCAGAGACAAACAGTGGTAAGTGCAATGACGAAATTTGTGATATAAAATATTTATTTAAATTTACGGATATACGTATATCAATTAAAAACTATAAATATAATATAATTTATATATACGCAATTATGTATAAATACTTCATTGCTTTACATCAATTGTAACTACTTTAACGGTAACACAGGTAGCCTAAATAGAAAGGCAATGAACAATCTCCATCTTAGAAGTTTCTCCAAGGAATCGACATCTGGGTTGATCCGGTAACGAAAACAAAAGTGGACACGTCTGGCTTGTTTTAAAACATGTTAGGGAGCAAACAAGTGTCTTCGAGAAGATAAGGAAATGAGACTAAATTCGAAAAAAACATTAAGAGTAAACCGTGCTGTAGAAAAGAAATGTTTCTTTTGTAAATAGCAATTTATTTACATCTTCTATCTATTAGATAATGTCGGAGTCTAATAAGTCAGTGGGAGGATAAACTTGTCTGGAGGATAATACAACTGTACTGTTCAATTTTAGAAATGATGTGCTATGATGTGAAACAGACCGTTACTTTTTTTGTACAATAGTGACTTCAATTTACAATATTATAGTACTTACTTAAATGCAATCAATTTGCTTCCCATAGTAACACTTTTTGCCTTTTTCAATTTGTTTAAAACAATGTGGACCGAATTTGGAACATAACTGGCAATCTCTGTCCATTGTTTCTTTCTAATACAATGCTGGTATTGTAAGGAATTCGGTCATCGGTCATAAATTAATCTGTCAATAGTGATCTTTTTTTAACTAAAGCAACATTATTTATCATTAACATAGGCAGTTTAAACAACACTCCATTTTCCGACTTCTGCGCATGTAAGGTTACCATGCCTCAGTACTTTTTTGGGATATTGTTGTTTTGAGATTACGAGCCGTCTATTTTACATATTAAAATAAGTAAAATGAAAAAATAACAACATAAAGTAAGCATCTGTTTGTAAAATATATCAATTATTCTGTTATAACCAAGAACATGCTACTAATATTATAAACGCGAAAGTTTGTGAGGATGGATGGATGGATGGATGTTTATTACTCTTTCACGCAAAAACTACTGATCAGATTTAGATGAAATTTGGTGCACAGTTAGTTTATAACCTGGATTAATACATAGGATACTTTTTATCCCGATATCCCTACGGGATCGAGACTTATGCGGGTGAAGCTGCGGGGCGCTGGTCTAAAATAAACGTGTTTTGATTACCACTAAACGTTCTGAATTGTTTCATAGATACGAAAATTGCGAACAATTGCGGTGTGTTTGGTATTTTCAGCGAAAACTATTTATTATTATAATTGTATAATTGGAAATAGCATACAGAAATGATTGGCAGGTATCTTCTTCGAAAAAGATCATCATTTCTAGTTTATAAAGGTTTAAGTTCTTGTAATTTTGTATCGATTCCAAAGATTTTTTCATATGAATACCTACAGCAACTGATGCTCAGTTATTCTTTGAACATCTTTAATGCAAATGTGAAAATCCCAGCGTGTTGCAGTGATACCTACCTAATGTTAAAACCAGACACATTAATATTACGTCTTGTTCCGCAAACATTTCTACAAAGTTGGATACCTAGGTACTGTAATCCACCACACGGGCCTAGCGCGGGTTGGTGGTTGTCACATGTCTTCGAACTTTTGGTACTAGGACATGCTGGTTTCCTCACGACGTTTTCCTTCACCGTTATGAGAGCAGTGGTGATGAAATACCTAAGTTGCATAAAGTGCCTGTCAGAGTTCGAACCTACGACCTACACAGCTCGTAAGCCGCGGCCGTTTCCACTAGGCACCTAGGTCACCACTGCTAGCTTGCTTTATTTATGAAGTTCAAATTGATATTGCTTAAAATGCTTTTTTTACCTATAATGTATTTACACTACTATATGATATTTAATGTTATTTGATACATTTACTGTTTCAATTCCTCATATAAACTCCGCCGCTTTGCCTACCCGTTCATAGATGGCGTTAGTAGTTCATTCGACGGCAGTTATAAAGTTGGTATGTAGCTGCATTTTACGTATTATCGTTAGAACTTTTAGCCTGTTTCAAAATGTCCGGAATGGCACTTACTATACAATTGTTGTGTAGATTATTGATTCTAGATAGATTATTGTTAATGGCTTAAATGTTATTAATAAAATTATGTTATTTACCAAAAAAAAAATCAGGTTAAAAAGTTTCTTAAAGCATGACTAAGTAAAAATTAAGTTATATCCCACGTGAATATTAAAAATAATATCGTTATGAATTATGAACAAAAGAAAACTAGTTAGCTAAAAAATATCAAGACAGTCCGCGACAATGCTTACGCATGCGGCGCCTTTGCTCAAGCGCACGTTGCCTGTTCAACAGATGTCGTCAAAGATGACTTGCCGACTGATTTACAGCCTCTCGGGTCGCGGCCGCAGGTTTTTGTATCCATTGGCTAATAGTTTACGACAAAATTGACCATCACTGAACAAATACTGCGTTTGTGTGTGTGGTCCATTTTATTTCAGTAATGAGTGAGTGATGTTGCTCCTGAGACTGGATGACTCAGCCGGAAGCTTTGCGTGTAGTGAATGAATCAATCAGCTGTTTTAGCTTCAGGTTTGTTGATTTTGATTAAAACTAGTAAGCTATCTTTAAGTTGTCATCATATCCAAAATATAATGTATATGCATTTTTGGTGTCGTTCATTAATCTGCTGATTAATATCATTGCATTAAGTGATTTGATTCAAAATTAATTGATGGTCCCTTTTTTCTGACATTATGACCTTATTGTTTACTAATCTTTTAAATACAATCATTACAAACTATAGTTTTGTATAAATTAGATGCATTTTTTGCAATTTTGTAAATGTGAGTACCATGGAGCGGTTTTATGTTATGAAAGTCAAAGTCAAAGAATCTTTATTGTGAGACAGTGGTTACAGAGTTGTTATAAAGTTAATTGGTGTGCTTTTGCACTGCTCCACCATGTTAGGCATACAATAGTTTCCAATTTATTATGTTAGATCTTAGTTTACGTAATATATTATATTTATTCAAAGAGACATTTCAATTGTAAAATAGCTTTATTTTGCATCAAAACATAAAAACAGTTTGGCACTAACTCATCAGGAATCTGTCAGACAAAAATTCATGTATGATGTAGGTATGTTGACTTGAAAGAGTATGGCAGTTGAGAGTATGTTATGCTCACCTAAATGTAGAAGAATGTATTCGGTTCCCTACAAAATGGTTGAGCTGGATGGTGCTGATCCACGCGTCGTGTTCGTGAACGGGCGCCGTCAGTGGAGACTGGTCATCTCTTAACTGCCAGGGCTTATTTTTAATCTTATATTTTGAAGTGTTTTTAATTTTTTATTTTTTTACATTGTTCTCACATATAGAATCAACAAGAACAATGTACCCAGGATTTTGTAATAATTTTGATTTAAAAGAGTGTCCATGGAGTTTTTTGCCCATTCTTATCCATAGAGATCTACGTTTTGGAATGGGTGACTAGCTTCAATTTTCTGACTAACTCACTGACTCTTTAACAATTCAAAAGTGCCTGTAATTGGTTTAATTGAAATAAATGCTTTGAGTTTGAGTTATTATTATAATTATTTTCTTTATGCATACATGTGCTCTTTACCCAATACACGCATCATACCGTGTCTATAGCGACGAAGATTCGGCTTACTTGTAGTTCCTACCTAGATAACTGCAGTGTAGTACCTACTATCGAGGAAACTTACATCTGACCAATTTGAAAACAAAATCCCGTGCACACGATGACCACATCTGTTAGCAAGCGTTTCTATAGCGGCCGAGCGCGTGCAAGCAAGAATAGTCCTTACGGTGTATAGATGTTCGTTTCTCCCACTATGTACTGGTCATTGCGAGCCATAGTCCTGTTCTCCTATAAGCTAAACTAGGTTATTGTGATATAGATTACTTTGGTATTCACAGTTACACTATTGACGTCATCATTATTTGGCATTTAATTCAAACCTTGAATCTGTATTAGTTTAGCTCTCAGCTCCGCCCGTGTGTATTTAGGTTAAGAGTACTTAAATCTGGCGAAAACGTAAGTATCCAGAAATTATTACAAAAATTATGTATTTAAGTACACGCACCACACGTACTCGCGCGACTTGGCCTATTTTTCCTGTACAACGCTCATTCTTTTGCAGTGCCTTTGTATAATGTTAATTTACCGCATTTATTTTTATTTTTTATTTTTAGTCTTGCTTGTTTACTTTGTCTACATTTCAATTGCATAGTAATTAATGATGAGTGGAAGTGCGGAGACTCCTAATACAAGCAATTCCTTGCTTAAAAGGGGATCTCCAAAAAACATGTATCTAAATGCCCATTGTAATTGAAATAATCATTTTTTTTTTTTTTTAAAGTACGTATAGGTAAATGGGAGAAAGGATTCTCGTGTTTTACACGAACCAACGAGGGGCGTGTAGTGAACGTGTGATACCTATCTATCGAGGTATAATAATGAAGGACTGCATTCTTGCTTATGTAAGTACTGTTTTAATTGAGTGGCTTTGCATGTGGTACAAATAGGCCCTTTGTACACGGCTCGGTTTCTTTACGGTACGGCGTATAAACCGCGCCGTAGAAAAACCGTGTCGTCAACAAGCTTCCATAGTGATCCATACACACGGCGAATAAACCGTAGTTTTTCACGGTAAGAAAAACCGTGTGTGTACAAAGAGCTTTAAATTACCTTATCAATTAAATTAGTACCAGTCCAGTCTAGCCACCTAGTTGCAAACAACAATTATTGTAATACTGTTGTCTATAAGATAACAATCTATTTTTGTTGTCCTCTCATATCATAACAAAAACATAAGTTGATAGATATACCTAGTTATTATTAGTCAACGATAAGAACAATGTTCTAGAATAGAATTGGAAAACGTAATATTAAAGAGTCCTTTAGACAAATGAACACGATACTAATTGGCAGTACTGCTGAAAGATGCAAGTCGTTGTGCTTGTTTCGACTTCACCTATTGATTCAGACTCAATAGGTGAAGTGCTTAAAATAACACACAATAAGGCCTAAGGTTGCCGTTCCTACGTGGTATTTAAGTTAATCAATCAATCAAGTGTCATTTGTTTGCAGTACCTATAGCGTTATGCAGGAGACAAAGCGGGTTAGTGCATGACGTGGTTGTTATTCAATAATAAAAAAAAATAAATAAATATTAGCTCTGTCAATTTGTAGGTAATATAGGTAGGTAATCTAAATTATTTATCCTTTCTACAATCGAACAATTTACGAAAATTTTTAGTTTATTTAATTTTGCTTTAATTTATTTCAGTTGGTTAAATGTTATCTAAGTTATGTAAGTTTGTTTTTCAGTGCTTAAATTAGGTTCCAGCTGATTTTCAAATTCTAAGAAAATGTGAAGCGGATTTGATAAAAAATTATTGTATAAATCGACATCAAGTACATTTGGATGCTGTTAATCTTATTAGAATAATGCACCATGCAAACGAGTCTTGTTTTATCAGGATAGCTTTAAAATTTATAAAATTAAACACTTATAAATCTTGTTCTCAACAACTTAAACATAAGCACTTTAGTATTCAAAAAACCCTTTACTTCAAATTCGCAATTCGAAAGAAGTCGGCCTTGAGGTTATTATTTTCCCAAAAATACGCGTTACCCAACTCGACAGCTGTTTACAATTGTTAGTACAAAGCTTTATTGCTTATTCGTTACCGTAGATTGAGTCGACCGGTGTCGAAATAGGTTTTCGACAGACTGAAACACAAACATAATAGCCGTGTCTTACGGACAATGGTGCCTATGCGATTTGTTACGAATGTTAAAGAGAGACAGTACATTTGGGTATGTGCATATTTGTGACTTGATTATAGCCAAGAGCACGTATTTAGCACGTAGCTGTAACAAGTGTCAACGTCGATGTAAAAATCATTTAAATGATTGAATTAAAAATGTTTGAGGTCATGATTTCTGTGGCAGTTTACAAAGCTATCACAGAAACAAAACCAACGACACTACTTAATTTCTAATTGATATTTTATTGAAAGTTTTGTAAAGCTAACATGGCGTAGGTAACTTACTTTATCCTGTACACATTTGTATTTAATAAAGTTTATTTACAAACTATGAATGGAACTAATCTATGGAACTTATCGATTCCTTTATGAAACACTAGCTGAAAGCAACAACTTGATATATTGTCGTGTCCTTTTGTTAAGTACTAAAATTTAAGTAAAAAATAAAAAAAATAAAAATCGTTTATTAACCAAATAATGTTCTTACATTTCCTTAAAACTACTCCTAAAATTATTGTTACAGGGGAAACATAATTTTAATATTTTAACTTGTGGACTCCACACTAGGTCGAGCCTGTCTCGTGGAGTCCTTGAGAGTTTTAAACAATTTGAAATTTCAGGATCGATACTGTATAGTACATTTATTTAATACATGTTGTATTGAAAGTTTGACGTAAAACAAAATGAATATAAAAGACTAGAAAAAATAAAATAAGATCGTGAACACATCTATGTTGGAAATAGGGTGCGTCGTAAATGTAGGAATTTATTATTTGCAATTTAGCAAGGGTGAGTCCAAGTACGTAGTACACTGTACTGTCGGATAATTTACGAGCATAACGCTTGTGAATTAAAATTTCTGATCAATGATAAAGTCTCTTCCATATCATCGCGCAGTTCGATACAAAAACAATAAAAAGTGAGTGGTTTTGTTTCAAACAGTTCGCAGTGATTGCGCAAGTTCCTCTCAAGATACTTTCATAAAGTTAAAAATAAGAGCAAGGTTAATTAACTCACTGCGAAAACTTTGAGGTATGTATTAGTTTACTAGTGTAATTATAAGTTTAAACGTGTACGAACATTATGCAAAAATTCATGAAAAAAAAAATGATGACGGAGGTAATGCAAGATTACAAATTTTATAGAAGAGACAATTTTTATTGCGGGTGTGAGCGTGACACGAATCCATAAAATTATAGTAATGGGTAAGTTTTGATGTTTGTGACTTTGTTAAATGATAAATGATTTTATTTCTGTAAGTATTAGGTTTGTTACTTTATCATGCTTTATTCGCTCAACCAATTCGGATTCTGTTGACGTCGTCGCGCGATGGGTTGAAAATATCGCCAAAGTTGTAGGAAAAACGTAAAAAAAAGATGAGGGACGCTCGGAATTGGGAAGTATGGCAGAAGAAACGGGAGGCCTCTACCCAGCGGTGGGTGATACCGGGCTGAAATGATGGTGCTGATGATCACGTCAGCGGTGCTGCAGACTGCTTTCCAATGCGGATCTTTTGTCTGCGCTTGGCCTTCAGTTTCGCATTCAACACCGATACATTGATCATTCTGCAAACAGGTTAACTAAGACTTGGGCCTGTTTAAGGCGAGGTTACCCAGATAAACGTCGTTTTGTATTGCGTAGATAACACGGATTTAAATTTTGAAAAAAACATGTTACATAATTATTTCATACTTCGATCTAGATATTTCGGCCGTCCGATACACGATTACTTGGACTTTACTGCATCAAATTAAACCGCAAAGACAGGTCTAAATTATGGTCTAATTAACATTTCATTTGAGTTATATTATGCTTTTAACAATAAAATTTATACCATAATAAAGGTCGTAAAAAATGTATTATAACCCGACTGGCATTACGTGAAATATCAAAATACCTATACCACTAATACCAAAATCAAGTGTTTTCATATTTTCATGTGCTCGCTCCTTATCCTTTAGTCCCGAGCGGATCGTGTGCCAGTTTTTTCAAACCTGCCACTCCGCTAAGTTTTTTTACAGGCTGAGCCAAAAATAGCTTGTAAAAAATAATTCTGTATAAGCTTAGTTTTTAAAGAGTTGTAATAATATAGTTGGTTTTTTTGCCCGCAGGGTACGAGTTGACTGGTATAAATCGTCATGTAACGAAAAAGCTTCCATTCACGTTATGCCCCCTCCATGCGACTTTCTTCTTTCGAATTTTAACCTCGCCTTAATAATGCGGCTTATTTGTAAAAAAATGGCACATTTTCACGACAGGTTATATAAGATACTTTTTATCCGAGATAGATCGAATCGACGATCCGCAGACAATAGTCTAGTATAAACATTCTACTCTTTCAAGCAAATACTTAGTGTCTATTTTTAAAACATAAATACCTCTTCAAGAAAAGTAAGCGAGCTACCTATTACGTTGCAATGTTTACAAGAATAAAGATGAATTTTGTCATCTGAATATACTAAGCCCTCTTATAATGCAGCTGCATAAAGAAATACCTAATATGTATAAAAAAAATATTGAAAAGGTTAAAGAGTAACGCTATGGCTCCTGCAAACAGGCGCGACACGCGACGCGAAACAAAGGCACCGCTCGTCGCGCGACAAGCGGTGCCTTTGTGTTGCGTCGCGTGTCGCGCCTGTTTGCAGGAGCCTTTATAAATATTGAACTTTAAATTATTACGTAACTAGTAAAAATTCAGCATAATTTAGTTTACAGTAGTTTTATCTCACGAAGCGACACGCGCTTTACACGTGGTTACCAAGTGTACAATATTGACAAATATTTTATTTTCAAAATATAAGCTGGATAACATTCTCCATTTAAAAGAAACATTAAATTCTGTGATTCCTGAAAACAATTTCTGTGCCAACACTATTATTTTTTTCACATTTTTTTGGTTATGCTTACCAAATCAACTCTGCAATGAAAATAGTTATTATATGTGAATGTGTCTGTAAGCGCAAGAGCTCTCGGTACCGTTCGAGACAATGGCGAAGTTGGAAATGAGTGTGTGCGTGTGCGTGTGTGTGTGTGTGTTATATGCTGACTCTACTCATCTTCACGCACACATTCACAGCGCGTGTCCTCGTGCGACAAAAATACTATACCACGAATAAGTGGCTTATGTTTTCCCTATAACATGGGTGTACTATGTTCACCTATGTTATGTTATGTTGTCATATTGTCTTGAGGCCTTAATTTTCAACGTGTAACACCACACTCACGTGGTCGCTCACAAATCACAATGGGCCTCATTAGTAGGATGACCTGAAAGTTACCCAAATGGCAATGGAGAGGGCTATGCTTGGAGTTTGCCTACGTGATCGAATCAGAAATGAGGAGATCCGCAGGAGAACCCAGGTAACCGACATAACCCGAAGAATTGCCAAGCTTAAGTGGCAGTGGCAAGGCACATTGATCGCAGAACAGATGGCCGACGGGGCCGAATGGATCGGGGTCTGGAGTGGCGTCCACGTACCGGTAGCGTTAGAAGGCCTCCCACAAGGTGGACGGAAGACCGCGGGAGTGTGCTGGTATGTGAGAAGCACGTAACCGGTAGAAGTGGCGATGCTTGAGGGAGGCTTATATCCAGCAGTGACAGGGTTTTGGCTGTAATGATGATGATGATGATGAATACCATACTGTCAGTTATTAAATTACGAATAATAACGAATCGAATGTGCCGACCCGAACAAGTTTGTAGCACGCCTTATTGTGCTTTCACAAATATTTTAAAGTAATCGTTTATAATCGCCTTTCAACGCGAATATTTGTTTTGTGGAAATGGTGAATGAACAATCGGTAATCGGTAATCGTCGGTTTCGCGTTGATGTTGCGTATTACTTTCCTCTTTCGTCTGAAACCTATCCATCCCATCTTAATTAGTTTATAAAAATAATATGTACACCTGCAACTTTCGTGGGAACAAATCATTTGTAATAATGTTAATGTTGATATTGTCGCACACTTTTGAATTATCCATGCGAGGAAAAGGCAATTATGACTGTTTTGTTTATTTTCAAGGTTAAATAAATGCTTGATGGCTCGGAAATCAGCAAACTCTGAGTATATTCGTCTGATATTTTTCTTAATTACTACCTCTGAGGATTCCTTCCTCATGTTTGTGGGTAGAAATATAAATGGAAAGCGATTGAACTGTCGTTGCAGTAGCATCGTTCGTGTCCTCCTTCCGAGTGGGTCACGACTCTATTACTGTATAAAAAGCTGGCACGGCTTCCGCAAGATTACGACCTGCTACAATCCAGGAAAGATATCTCAATCTGTCGAGATAAATTTCAATCATCCGTATACACTCGTATAGTTCATTCACTACATGTCGCATGTCATTAGTACACTACAAGCCGTCTGCCTATCTTGTCTGCAATAGTGACAAATATTGCTTTTATTTGCGGAGTTTGCGTCGGCTGTATACTTTTAGAACTATTGTTTCTATGCCGGCCATATGTTAGACGGGCCAACACAAAAAACGCATTGGTCTTAAAAGGTTTATTATGTCATGCTTATCTTGTGAAGTGACCATGTGCATATTAGATGCGCGTGACCTTCGGGGAAAGAGACAAACCATTTTTTTGCCTCTTTATTAAGTTGCTTACTTTTTTTGGTGACGCTTCTTTATTCTTTGCGTGGAACTTAAATATTGGTTGCTCTGTATTTTAATAATATAACTAATTAGTTTAGAAGAGTGTTCTTAACACTATAGCTACGTTCCAATTAACTGGATGCTTCCGTAGGTTCCCATAGAAATATAGAAAACAAAGCAAATATTTCATTTTTATTCTTTATCTCCGAACAATCAGGAATCGGGCTTTGAGAACGTTGAACGGAATAATAGAAACTGACTTCGATTTTCTTATTCTGTTCCTTACTTTATTTTATTTCGCTCTTGTTGGTTTAATTTTGTTGTAAGTTTTGTAGAATGTCATCTAGGAAATACTGCGATTTCTTGGACCGTTAAATCTAGTTAAACTGAAGTTCCTTTGCACTTGAGTCGAGTCCAGCTTATCGCTGTTTATTCAACCGTAATTAAATTATTACCGGGTTATGAAAGAATAAAACGATATGCACCCTATTGGATCTTTATTGGAAATTTGATTTAGCACAGGACTGGACCAGTATTTTGTTGTATGTTATTATTTTCGTGGAGCCAGGCGCAGACGTTAGTTAAAGACAGCCAGGGTTGAGGGATGCAGCCAGGGTTGCGGGATGTTCAACAGAGTTACCGTGACCCCGGCACAGGCAACAGAAGGAACACGGGTGGGTTTTAGTCAGTAAAAGTCTGACACGCCCTCCCGTTCCGCCCAGAGCGGGAGAAGTCATTTGATGATTTCCCAACCAAAAAAAAGGCGTTAGTTAATGAAGATTTGTGTTGGTAATGGAGAAATTGGAGCATTGAACCTATTCTATAGTTTGGGGTAATTCATCAAGCCGAACAAAATATATTTTGTTATATAACCTAGCAGGGCACTGATTACAGTTTGGTTAGCTATTGCAAATCAACCATTTGTCACGATGGTTTTCCTTCTCCAAAATCAAATGCGTTGACGTTGAAAAAGTTTCATCTGTAGGAAAAAGAAAGAAAGAATAATGTTTAGTTGGACACACTTCGCGTGAAACACAAAATACAAATAACAAAATAAAAAAGTGAAAATAATGTTATGTTGTTGTTGTGAAAATAATGTTGTGTTATGTTGTTGTTGTGTAATGTTATGTGTTGTTGTATGTGTATTAATGTTAGGTGAACACCGCTTTATTTGACTCGTGCTAAAACCTTAACTCGTAATTCTAATTATAAAATCTAGTTCCAGTGGATATATTGATAAACCAAGCTGCGGTTAGTGCTGGGATATTGGACCTTGAAACCGTGTGATGGTGTGGGATTATGGGATAATTTTACACATGCTTGTTGTTATCGGCCGGTAACACGTAAATATCCTGACGGTAACTGGGTTTTACACAGTAAACTTAGTAGGGTCGACATGAAAAAGGATGAACTTGAAAATCCATGACGTAGATTTTAAAAGTGAAATATGTAATTTGTCTATGGAACGGGTTTTTGTGTGGGCTGTCAAATTAGTTTAATAACTTAACTTTTTTGTGGGCGGAGTGCAGTTTGTTTTGGGTCTTTTTTCAAGTGACATTACTTTCGTTTATTGATTACGACGTTGCACATCCGTATCAGAAGCATTTTCTCGAACATAAAATTTTGACTTTATAAAATTGAATTTCATCGAAAAACCCAACTAATAGAATTTTTATGACATCAGCATCTTCAGCAGAGAGTTCTTCACAACATGGTTTGATTTCTTTTTCTGAGTATCAAACAATTGTCTCTCGAATTGTATGGAAATCGATCCTTCGACTTGACTTAATGAACACTGGCATTGTCTATTGCAATTTTGCTTCGGATGTAGGTCATATCGTATGCGTATCTAAGGGAAATGTGGGGATTTCAGGAACTCGGTCGAGTTGTTCTTGAGTCTCGTGGTTTTTTTTTTAGTTGGGAGTTTGTTGCGCTGCAAGCTGCTCTATAAACAATAGGCAATGGTCAAGTAGGTTAGGTTCTGCCATTTCTCTTTTCATTGTTCTTTTTCAGCGCAGTCTTTTGGAGGGGGTGTTGTTGTATTCTGACGAAATTGGGAAGCTGGACTATAAAGCCTCGCGCACATTAGGGCGGGCCACGCTGCAACGCAATAATTCCCCTTTATCACTTTCATACATTTTGTCTGAACCATCGTACATCGGGCCGCAACGCACTTTTATGTACTGAATTGAATTGTGATGCGCTGCGGCCCGGTGCATATGTAATGTGCTTGTATTTACACATTTTTTAGTTTAGTTTATGCGTGGTTCATTTAATTGTGCTTGTATACAGTTCGGCCGTCGTGAGAATGCATTCTTGACACCTGACAGTTTCATAGTAACGAGTATGTTTTGCGAATTTGATCCTTATTAGTTTTAGAAATTGTCCAACGGACAGGTGTCAGGGACGCATTCTCTTGATGGCCGGACTGTAGTTTGGGTTGTTTGGTTGGGTTTTACTGTGTATGCGTTTTCGTTAAGCAATTTACCAGTGCATGGGATGGTAAGTTGACTACTGCCAACGACTTGGCGACGAAGGCTTGCGTACCACTTGATTATAGTGCTAAGCAGTGCAGCATACTGGCTAGAGAAACAAAGTCAACCACATACAAGAAATTTTCAAACCATTGTGCAAGCTTCCTCCATGTGGATTTACTACTCAAATTCTCTCGATGGGATTATTATTTTGTATGTTTGTCGAAGTACCGCCGCGCTGAGAACCGCGGTTTGTTGATAAAGTCGTGTAATAGAAGTCATTTGTGAGTGAAGTCAAGGATTTTCGCGAGTCGAGTGCAACGTACTCATCCACCTACATACATTAGTTAGTTCCCCATGCTTTTGTAGGCAGCTAAAATGTGGGCGTCCGTATCGCTATTGAATTAATTTTAAACTGTAACGTTTCCGAATATTGTTCCAGTTGCTGAGGTTGCTGTAAGCTAATTGGCGTAAACACTCGTAGCATTCAGAATATTGGAAATATTACGTTTTATTACCTACGGGAAATTTCATTAAAATTGTTAAAGAATTTCTAATAATTTTATACACACACTGTTTCTTAATTGACAATGACCTTGTTTTCATACGGGAAGGGTAAAATTCTGTGAAACTGAAAGCTGGACTCATACTGAGGTGAATCCCGCGCGCGGGTTGCGTTCTGACCCTTATTCAGCGCGGGATTCGCCTCAGACTTATAAGTTATTTTATTTTTTTTAATTACTTGGACACATCCGAATACTTGGGCCCTCGATTCTCTGTTGCTGTATAGCCGGTGGTGATTTATTATTTACCTGAAACAATAATAAAATAGTTAATACAAAATAGCCCAAATAAACTAATGTTTTACTAGTTTCGAAGCAGCATTTTAGAGCTCTCAGTGGTATGTGCGTAGGCACACTAATGCGTGTTCATTGACACACACACTCATACAGGTGCAGTAGCGATTGTTGTGACGTGTGCTATGACATACTAGCTTTGATATCCGGTTTCACTCAGCTTGGTGTCTGCAAATTTTACGAAAGACTTATTTTGTCAACTTAAAAAATGGTCAGATATTCTTTTTTTAGGTATTAAAAACTCATCCTAGAGCCCAATGTTAGATTCCCGGGTCGATCAAAGGGTTATTGGCTTTTGCCTATACAGGTCTGTTGTTATGCTAAGAAATTTTTCCCTACTTGCAGCATATATATATAGCATCTGGACGTAACTTTCGACGAATTTTCCAAACGTAGTGGTTCCTTCACAAAGCCTAACTATATATGTTAGCTCGACAGTGAATAACAGCATCCACCTGCGCAAGCGCCAGCAAGTCATTTATCACGCGTGTCAATTACAACAATACTTCTGCAGGGGAAGTCTACGATTAGTATTGACCGTCTTCCGTCTCACGCATTCCTAGCATACTGAGATCTAAGACTGATATACTAGCTGCTAGCTACTGTGGTATTGTGTGACGTAGGTCTACACTGATCATGTCAAGGTAGTGAGTGAGCTAGTGTCATCAGTGGTAAATGGTGAAAAATTGGTGAGAAATCGACATCATACATATAGGTACCTTATTAAAGGTACGGCGTTACCACTAACTAAGAGCGGTTCTGCACTGCATCTGATCTGAATCCGAATTCAAGATCCGAGTTCAATCCGAATTGGGAATGTTCTAAATTCGGACGGACAGAGTTCGGATCTAGTGCGCAACCCCACATACAAATAGTATTATTACTTTGGCTACTTCAGACCGACATTTCTCGGATTCGGATCGGATGCAGTGCAGGATCGCTGTTAAGGCAAGAAAAAACATAAAGAAAACTGCTTCAAAAATGTGTTATTTTATTATCGATAACCAAATCTACATTCATCGATTTCTATTGAAATAAGCAGTACCTTTGTGCTTTCTGTCTTTATACATATAAATTTCTCTTTTAAGTGCAATGTGTATACATAAATAAATAATAAATAAACCTGTCTGTTGATTTTATTATGTTATCGCTAACATGCTTCAGCGTTTTTTTCCACAGCACTTTGAATAGTCAATGTACATATATTGAGATAAACACTAAACTTTTAATTATGTTTTAAATTTACTTACATACTTAACAAAATTCCGAAACAAAGCTAATCATTTATTTAAATTGAATAGTTGCATATTTTTTCAAAGTTGAAAAATTACTGTAATAAGTGGTGCATGGAATAAAAGGCTTTTTAAAAAAATTATTTATTTATTTAGAACATTCTTCCGCATAGGAGGTTGATTTTGAAACTGGAAAGGCCAATATTTTGATGACAGTGACCAAGTAATAATATTGAGATTTATCATCTCTTTGGGCTAGTTGACAGAAGATGTTGTAACCATTACTTTGTAACAATATTTTAAATTCTAAATTCAACATTAATGAAGAAAAGAGTGTCCATGGAGGTTCTTGCCCATACTTTTCCATAAGAACCTACTGCGCTTTGGATTGGGCAACTAGCTTCATCTTTCTGACTGACCACCTCGTTGACCATTCAAAAGTGCCCGTAATTGGTTTAGTTGAAATAAATGCTTTGGGTTTCAGCCCTGAAGTCGCCACGTAGGTATCTTTGGGAGGCCTGCGGATTGCTACTTAGACTCTGACAGTTGCTGAAGTGACGACATCACACACGGAAAGACGCCAGCGGTATAGATTGCCTATGATAGTGTGTCGTGTACACTATTGTACAAGTTACGATTGCCGACTCGCTGATAAAACACGTTTTAACAATGGTTTTTTACGTTATGGGCCATAACTTATGGCGCCTTGCGTAGTCCATTTCTCTTGAAACTTTAAGGCGCTATGATCGCTCGAGCCGCGTACTGAACTGAAGTAGGCTCGCGAGTGGTTGCCTCGCGCAGATCCTTAAACTAGATATATCTTTTTTCAGAATTTTATAACACTGTTTTTTATATTTCCCATGGATTCAAAAAACTAGTAAGTGTGTTCTCTGTCGGATCATAATATCACAAAAATTTTGACGAGTTCGATGTTTCGTAATCCCCATTTTTCTCCTCGAAAACTGAGCCAATTCAATTATTTTTTACATTAAAATTGTAAGAAATAGTATGTCTAGGTCTCTATCATTTTCTTTTATGTTAAGAACTTTTCAAATTTGTCTGGTAGTCCTCTAATCACGGCGCTAAAAATGGAGCTTTTTTGTAATTTTTGGAGGGGCATATTTTCTTTCCTAATTAGTCGCCGAGAAAAGGAAAATGATAGGTACGTATCTACAGCAGACCTTGATTTTATGAAAAATAAATGATTAGCTCTAGAGGTATTATTCAGGAAGAAAAAAGGGAATACCAGGCCCTGTTCCCTCTTAGTTACCTGAGGGTAACAACTTCAGTTAATTAGAAGACACCAGTGACAGAACCACCTTAAGTTGCTGGGTAAACTTTTGAAGTCATATTTACTCGTTGGTTGCACTCACTCAGTTTTGAACCTTTGAGATGAATATTTACGAACTATCGTAAATATTCATCTACGACTACGATTCTTGGAACATAAAACGGGCATAGGTACTAACCTATGCCCGTTTTCTGTTCCAAGAATCGTAGTACGGTGAGTCCTCAGCGTTACGCGAAGTGTGGTCTTTTTTGATAATAATAGTTTGATAGTTGTTGTTTGTCGCAGATGCGAAGTAGGACATTTTCAACGTGTCGCATATTTCTCTACTATATTTCTCAGTTATTTATTGTATAGAGGCCAATGCAGTAATAAACTTCCAGCGCTGAGCCGAACGTTTGAAATCCAATAGCGCGCTTTTATTTAGGTATTTAGTGAAAACAGACTCATTAGGCCCAATGCCTTGTCTTGTTTGTTAATAGTTGAATACCAATGTATTAAATGACAAAAAAGCTTGGTTTCAATTTCCACGCCCTTTTTATGAGTGTACTTTATCTTAACTGCATTTCATAAAAAAACAATATGTGTGCGAATAGCCTACTATACTCCGTCGGTTTAGGTAGTTAACTAAATGTAAACAATCTTGGCATGTCTTTTTATCTAAAAGTTGTCTATAAATTGTATATAAAAATCTTTGCGACTAGGTATTTACTAAATCGATGTTAGCTAATAAACTAAATTTAAATAATCTTTGTGTATATTATATACGACCACTTTAATATAAAAAGACATACCAAGATTGTTTACCTATAGTTAACTACCTAAACCGATAGACCATACATATTTGTGAGGGTGTCGATTCGCACGCCAATAAATGAAATTCGTACGAATCGACTACAGAAAAAATAATATGTTTTAAAGGAGTCGATTCGCACGTTTTGTGCGAGTTAAATTCGTGCGAATCGTCCAATAAGCCAAACATTAAAGTAAGAATATGGTTGCAGTATAATTAATTGTGGTGAAGTAAATGATTAAAGTTTTCTGAGTCATGCCAAATTCCAGAGAGGACTTTTGTGGAAGACAGTGTCAGTAGGCCTGTCAACAAGTACCAGGTACCAACAAAATAGGAAATGGGGTACAAATCTACAGTCTATTAAAACTAATCGTCACTGCATCAATTATTAATTATGCACCCATCCAATGCATTTCTTTATTTATTTATTTATTTAATACTTCATGCACAGAAATGTACAGAGGCGGACTTAATGCCATAGGCATTTTCTACCAGTCAACCTTTGGGTGATGCAGAGACAAACAGTGGTAAGTGCAATTATGAGAAATTGTGGAATTATATTTAATTGGTGTTAGAATTATAATTAGTCTTGAATGCATTCAATGTGTACCTATTTATGTTACATGAGGCGATTTTGTTGTTACGGTAATTGTGCTCAATTTTTTCCCAAACTTTTCTCATCTTTGGTAAAATCTGAAAACAAGCTCGGCTAGTTTACTTTGTGAGTAACGTTCATAATGGGTACAAAGACCTTGGAAGCGGGATCCCTACCAAGGTCATTGCTTTGCAATTAATTACTGAGAGAATAAAAATAATTCGTTGATCAAACAGTGCCGTATAGGTCTGCGTTGTCTTCTGTGGGTCACGTGGTCAGGCCATCACGCGGCAACCATAAAAATAAATGGTTGTGCCAACAAAAGTTTAATTGTAACAATTGGTTGGTACTTCTACTTCTAATTCGAGGTACTTAGACCTTCACGAACTAAGCATGAGAATATAGGAATGAGGTCGCTAATCCTGAATGGTACAAGTGATAAAAAATTTGCGAGTTGATGAAAACTATGTGAGGTTATTATTTTTGTTGGTCCTTTTTACCAAGGGAACTGCAACACTATAGGGATTGCCGATCCGTGCTCGAAAAGGTAGTAAAGTCTTATTAAAACATAGCTAGAAATAGCAGTGCTGTATGGCGTCATAATATTCATCACAAAGAGCTTTCTCTAAGCGTCATACCGTACTACCGACCGTAGCCAATCCGATAACTTGTAGTCACTTACCCATCTCGTAGGTAACGGAACGACATCGTTATTTGCTTTTCAACGGCAAGCGACACAGTTCTTACCGGTTTTTTATTTATTATAATTATTATTCATCGTGTTCATGAATCTCTTCAAAAATGTTCGTTGCAAAATGAACAACTATTCCTCTATGACTTACGTCGGACAACAGAATTGTTCGCAACAGCATACCCAAAACAACTTGACCTACGCGACTTGCGAAAATGTAGAAGTTCAAAGACCAGCCGTTATGGTTGATTGCTATCTGCGAAATTAATCAGCATGTCTGCTGTGGTACATGCGTTACTTCCATTATTGAGTCATGGTGTGGGACCATAGTTAAAATTCCTTTGTTTTTAGTTGATAGAAAAAAAAATATTTATGTTGCATACAAAAAAAAGTCTGTCTTGATATATGAGTATAAGAAAAAAAAATGCAACAAAGATAAAAGAATCCAGAAACAAAGGAAGGATTATATAAAAGCTATCAAAATATGTAGTAAGAAGAAAACGTAACAAGACACTAGTTATACGTCTCGAGACGCCTAAAGGCTCGTGCAGACTGGCGCGATAAAGCGGCGCGGCCGGCACCGGGGCGGCGCGGCGGACGAGACACCGGTGGAACGTGTCGCGCCTGTTTGCAGGAGCCTACGCTGACTATGCCGACAGAAAGGCAGTAAATGGTGTGACTAGAAATTAAACAGTTTTTTTCTTCTTTTATAGACTCGTATCTTAGGTACTACATGGAATCAGCCAGGATCGCGGGATGTTCGAATGAGTTACCGTACCTCCGCCCAGCGCGGGAAAAGTCATTTGATGATTTCCCACCCAAAATAAAAAAGGTACTACATGGGACATTATTATATTTTTTGTATTTTTTTTAGAACGGCCTTATGGTCTATTAATATAAGCTATTTCAAGGTTATCCATAAATTAATTTATTTATTTATTAATTGAATATCCTGTATAAATCTTTGCATAATTTAATCATTGTGACAAATACAGATACAGCCTGATTTTATTGATTACCAAGCTTGTCACAGTCGGCGTTCTAGCTGTATTAGAACGCAATGGCTTGGCATGCGACGATGGCAAGAGACCGGACGGCATGTCTTTATTTCCATGGAAGATGGGTAGGCCTTTAGTGTGGGATGCAACTTGTGTCGATACTCTTGCGCCATCCCATCTTCCTGGCTCGGCGTGCTGTGCTGGCGCTGCTGCTGCGGCTTCGGAAACCTCAAGCGGCGAAAGTACAATAACCTTATCGGTAATTTTATTTTCGAGCCATTTGGGGTTGAAACCCTCGAGCCGTGAGGTCCGAACGCTCATGGTTTGTTCAACGAAATCTCCAAACGGCTGGTTAACACTTCCCGTGACCCAAGGGCTGGCCTTTACCTTGGCCAGAGGCTAAGCATTGCCATACAACGTGGCAATGCCGCCAGTCTCTTGGGTACATTACCAGTCGACAGCGATGCGAAGGAATTTTTCGACGCCATATTTTAGTTTTTTAATAGTTTTAGTTAGTTTTGGATATTATATTTTTATGTTTACCAAGCTTATCCACATCTCGTTTGTCTTGAGGGTTGAGCGCAATATTATTCGTTCTTGCGTTAGGAATTTTTCAATAGTATTCGGGTGTCCTGTGTTTGTGCCAGATTGGTGGCAAAAGGGTTCTCTCCAATGTGACAAAATTACTGGCTTAATATACTACAGTTCTGCCTACCCGAAAACACGCGAGTGATGTTATGTTTTCTGGCCTATTTCGTCCCACTTTTGGGCATGGGTTAATGATGTTATGGTTTGTTTATTTACGATTTTCGGCTCCTTAGGTTTGACCATTGCCGCAATAATGAATGTCGTAACGAACCCTGCAGCACCACAGATTACAGCGACTGCGGTAGTACCAATTTCTTGTTAATATATTTAACCTTGACTATTCTCCCACGGCCTAACACTGTTGAATAGACATTCTGTTTTGACGGCAGTTAACTAAAAATAGAAGGACGTTTAGCACTCACTTTAGAATTATTGTGGTATTTTAAGTATCATTTTCGTTGAAAAAATCTTGGCGGTTTGGATTTTTTTTATTCAGAAATACTCTCTTGCAAAAAGCTAGATCTGAAAAAAATATCTGTCGCTCATAAAAGTTTGAGTTCCGTACAGAAATCGAACCACGACCAGCACAGAAGCTCATCCACTGATTCACTCGTGCTTTATTCGCGGATCGTTGATGTTAGGATTCCAGACCAGGCTACGGTTTCAAAACATTCCTCATAATGTCATAATTCCTTGTAATTTTAAAGTTATCCCTAGATATCGATTTACCTCCTACCTATGTTTACCTCCAGGAAAATGTGAAAAAAAAACACTAAGTAAGTGTTTGAAGAAAATAAATATAAAATAGATACTGCTTTTCAATTAAGCCGAACAACTGAAACTGAAATACGGATGTCATATTTAGGTACCTACATAACATACATAATCAGCCTATAATGTTCCCACTACTGAGACACAGGCCTCCTCACTGTAAGAGGGAGTGGGCTGTAACTCACCACGCGGGCCCAGTGCGGGTTGGTAGATGTCACGTCTTCAAATTTTTGGTTTCCTCACGATGTTTTCCTTCACCGTTTTGAGGTAGGTACCTATCTATTAAAAATTATTTTATGTCAACTTATCTAAACCTTCCTCGGTATATTTAGGCAAGTCTCTCTTTTATTCTCAGAAGATTTAAATATCATCTGCCTAGCCTTTTCTCAACTATGTTGTGGTTGGCTTCCAGTCTAACCGGATGCAGCTACATAGCAGTATTTCACATGGAGCGACTGCCTATCTGACCTCCACAACCCAGTTATAAGGTAATGTAAGGTAAGGTAATACGATAACCCTTGGTAAGACTGATTGTCAGAATTTCAAACTTCTGACGACTTGTAACGACTACGAACGACAGGCGGGACCAACAGCTTAACGTGTTTTCCGAGGCACGGTGTTGGTACCTATGTAAAGATGGTCACCCATCCACTGACCAACCTTGGCAAGCTTAACTTAACCTGATCGATCGACTCGTGCGGCTGTTGTTACTTAGGCACAAGCCCTATTAATCCAGCCAGTTGACACGCCGAAGCCACGCATCGTTATCTAGGCCGCTCGGCGACGCGGCGAGCGACGCTACCTCCCTCAGTCGTGCGGTCATGACATAAACACAGAGCATCTGTGTAATGTTTTTAAGACGAGAGAATCAGCGTACTCAAAATACTTATGGTGCAACAAAACACCGTCGCCTACCCAACAAGTGACAGAAGATTATTTATAACTTTACATAACTATTATTTTCAAGTTCAAGTTGAAGCAAAACTTTTTTGCCAGCCGAAATCGAACTTTATTTCTTGCAACTTAAGCTTTATCGTATCCATGGCCTTTGAAACCGGAATTTTCGCGTTGGCGGCAGATGCGTTTTGTATAATTAATCTTTTAATTGTTATGCTGTTAGGAAAAACATGTGTTGGGTAGAGCTGCTATATCCGGGTCTGCATAGAAATGTGGAACGTCGAGTAGTCGAGTTAATAAGGAATGACCTGGTTTTAGTTTTTTCTGCGGTCCGTTTGCATGTTGCGGGACTGAAATTGCATTTCTATGAACAGTAATAACTGCTGGCTGCTGAGCCTGGCTCCGATAGGCCTGTTACATAGTAGTGACGGGGAAGTAATTATGGAAATATGGAGTGGGAAAAGGGATCAGGAGATTGCAGAAACGGACCGGCACGATATACAATTTCTACGAAACGGAATTCCGTTTCGAAATATTGATTCGGAATTTCCGAAGGTAGCAGATTCATAAAAATCAAGGATCTATCACACACGTACAGTATTTCTCCGTTCGGAATTTTCGAACGGAAATCTACTGTAAGAATGTGATGGAACATTTATTTAAAAACGGAATTCCGTTTCGGAATTCCGACTGTATTTGACCGGCCTTTAAGGGCGCTTATTTCGGGCGATTTTTTAAAAGGCGACGTAAATCGTTCAGGCAAAATAACATCGGGAGCAGATATTTCAAAATTTAATTTCCAACAAGTTACCTATTTACCATGTCTAAAATGAAATCAGAACGCATTTAATTAGAGACTAAGCACAACAGACTAGAAGTGAGTTGTTTATAACCTGTTTTATCTAAAAACAGGAAATAAGTTCTGCCTTTTGCTGTTATAAAAATAATCAACACAATTTAAAAAAAAGAATCTTTGAGACAAAGTTTTGTTATTATGATATGGAAATTCTGAAAATTTAGGGTAGGTAGGTACAATCGTTGACAGAGATAAGTGTCCACCCAGGTTTACCATTTCAAAATGTGAAAAGTCCTGAAAAAAGCCGGACATTTGTTAAAAAAGTTCAGACATTTTATTTTTTTAAGGTTTATTTTACAGCACTCATTGAACTCTAAACTATTTTCTAAAAAATATATAAAAAGTCTGGACAAATGACAGAGCCGGACTAAGTCCGGACGGGAAAAAACCGGACATGTCCAAAAAGCCGAACATGTCCAGATTGTCCAGACAATAACCCTATATCCACCTCACCAAGTAAACTGCTAGGAAGTGTGGATGGTACTTATCTCGGGTCACCGACCGTACCACGACTCACGAGAAAAATCTAAAGTACTAACTTTTTGGTACAGCCTTTTTTAACGTTGGTTCTACCAGCTAAAGTTAGCCATATTGTTTGAACTATTTTTGAAAGTGTTATTGGGTTTTTCTACCAGGAATTTCACAAAGCAGCCCGAGTCCGTATTTGTGCCCTGTTGGTGGCAATAGGCTCGACCCCTACTATGTGCGAATTAAACATAGCTGGTGAAAAGTGGGTGTATAGGTAGGAACACCTCTGCCTAACCTTTCGAGGAAAACAGGTGTAAAGTTATGTGTATGTGTTCTACCGGCAAAAGTTTAAAGTTAGCCATATTACATAACTATTTTTATTTTAAAACAACGCACGTTGGTCGTGATCTCGTGACAAGACGCCATTTAGAGTTGCCCCGGCGGCGGCGCCGATTCTTTTGCAATGAGACTGCTATGTCGCAATCTCTTCAGTCTTAATAAAATTAATCGCACTTTTTGTCGCACTTTTTTTGATAAGTGAAACTAATGTAAATGTTAAGGTTACTGTTTATAAGAAACTGGTTCTAGTGCTTATTTTGGAACCTGTCTGATTGTTTTGTTGGTGACACAAAATTTTTGTTGAATAATCTTAGTTATTTTTGCATATTCCTTTTTGGCTTCAAAGTAACTTCGAAATCTGTGAATTAAAAATTGCATCATGCTATGCTAGGATTGTTTAACAGATTTTTTTCCTGCAGCTTCCAAATCCTAAAGATAGCAAATGCTCTCGATTTTGTGAATTTAATTAAATGCTACAGCAGCTTTAGCATTTTCCCAACTATGTTGGGGTCGGCTTCTAGTCTAACCGGATGCAGCTGAATACCAGTATTTAGTTCAGGTTATTAAATAACAATCTTATTGGGGAATCCTGCCAAAACCTGTTGTTAATACACCCTATTTCGCAATCAAAATCGATTGCCCTAGATACCCTGTTCCAACAAACTTTATTACTAAAATATGTACTTCTAAAAAACCACCTCAAAACTCTAAACATTTAATGGAGTTCAGAAAAGATATAAAAAAACCCGACTAATTCGCATCGAGCAACTGTAATTGATGCTACATAGCGGTCCATTCTCAATATTAACACCTGCGGAATGGATAAAAAAATGCGATTGGAAAACGTTCTACGAAATTGTTATGGTGGCCGCGCGGTATGAATTGAGGTTACCATGTAACCGATAGTTTTTGTGCATTGGCTTACTGTGGCGAGTTGCAGATAGGCACTAGCACTGTTTGTGAGGAGGAGCGTGTGAGAAGGAGCTCGTCTGGGGAAGTACAGCACGCCAGGAATAACACATAGACCATGAGCTGGACTAGTGAAGTACGGAGTCTCAGTAGATTTAGAGGCCAGCTTATACTGGTTCTGTTATCACTAATGTGCGGCCTATCGTACTACCAGTTTGTATTTGTGATTTAAGTTTAGAGTCCTCAAAAAAATCCCCAGAAAATTCACAATACTCCTACTATACAATGTGTGGGGTAGGAGAGATAAGCCACAAACGTTCAACAGTGAATGCCTTCATAATTTTACGCCGCAAAAAAGTTTAATTAATTACTACTAGGTTACTATAGTTCAAAGTTAATTAATTACTACTAGATTACTATAGTTCTCTTTTTTTCTCTCTTTCGTCGTCTTTTCGTCTCTTCGTCGTAACATACAGAATGATGATTTTAAATAATATAATTTGTGTACTACAACACGTTAATTATTAATGACTTTCATCCTTAATGCTAGGAATCCTAAGGAGGCTTAGGAATATGAAGCTCATGTTTTTGCAAATAATTAGTGGATCGATCGAATTATTATTATTATTACTAGCACGAAATGTCCCACTGCTGGGCAAACGCCTCCCTACATTCCTTCCATCAGTTAAGATTGCGCTACGTCTCTCCAATTCTTAAGGAAGACATCCATGTCGTCCCGCCATCTCTTCTGCGGTCTGCCGCGGCTCCGTGTCCTTGTTCGATCGAAAATGAGGATAAATTTCGGTATCCATGCTCTCGATCTCATAAAGCAGTTTCTGTCAAAATAATCTCATGTTCATGCTAAGATCTCGTTCATTTCGTAAGTGGGCGCGGGCCTTTGCCCTATAACGATTTGTTTGGAAACGGACCTTTAACTATGAACAATGGACAACCGAGTGCTCTCTATATGGGTCTTAAAGCCTTGGACGATCTGCTTTAATATTGGGCAGTATACAAATCATTTTTGTGTAGGCGATTAGTGAAGTTGTCGATACTGCATACCAATTTACTTGGGAAAGACAAAGTAACGACGATGTTAGCAAGTTTGACTGACAGGTAAATGAAACGTCAGGTGCACGACAGATAAAGGAAAAGGTAGTGTGTGTAGTTTCTACCCACCCCCTGAGAAAAAAGTTATGCAGGTATCTGCTTAATAAAAGTTTTATACTCATTCGTTCATTCACTGACAAGCAATGCACAGTCTAAACCGCTGGGTCTAGAAGCAAGAAATTTTGAACAAGTTTCTTATACAATGAGGGTGAGTACTAAGAAAGGATTTTTGAAAATTCATCCCCAAATGTTGGTGTTTTCGTTTTTCTCATCAAAAACGAGCTTTCAATAAAAATTCAAAATACAGTATTAAAAAGATATTCAATAATAAAATGCCTATCGATTTGACTTACCTTTTTACTACCTATAGTTACTCTTTATCACATTCTAGAGTACGCAAACATATTTATAAGAAGAATTAATAAAGTTATAATAAAACGAGCTCTGATTCGAGTAAGGGTCACAGTAGTGTCCGCTATAAGCTCGGCAAAGTAGTTGACCTCGCCGCACGGTCGCGGCTCGTTGTCATATCAAATATCTATAAATATCATATGTTGTTTGTAACTTAAGTCAATGAAGCTTCTGATTAAGGCTAAAAAGTCTTAAAATGATTTTCAGACTGATCGAGTCCTGTTGTATACAGGCCAAACTAACAAAGGCAGTAATCAAAGTTGACACAAGATTTGACTTGTCTTAGTTCAATTTGAGTACCTAACTCACTATCGTAGACTTACTATAGATTTTTGAATCAGTAGCTTTTAGTAGTGACTAATTTATTACAGATAAAACTGAAGTCGTTGTGATAGAATTTCATCATAAAAAGGTGCAGAGAGATAATGTAGGTAGATGATGTAAAGGCACCCGTTGAAGATCTTGTAGCATTAGAATTAGAGCTAAGATGTGATGCTCTTTTTCTTGAGGCTTTACTAAGTTAAGTGCCAGTAGTGCTATTCTGTAAAGATCCCACCGTGAAAATTTAGGTGAAGCGAGCGTGATGTGAACTGTCATCCCGCCTTACTCTACTAGGGATTGAGCTCACTTCAAACTCACTTCACCTAAGTGTTCACGGTGTGATGTTTACAGAATAGATCGGCTGGAAGACAAAAGATACGATGGGTGGACTGTGTGAAACATGATATGGCTAGGAAGGCATTGTGCTGAGATAGGAGCCTTTTTGGCCTCGCACAGGTCTTTATTATTATATTTTTGTTTTGTTACTATATAGTAAAAATATGTTAGTTTTTAATGCTCCTTTTTTGTTTTTTGTATTTCCTATGCGTGTCACAAATAAAATATTTTTCTTTTTTTCTAAAGGGTGTGGCTACCGAGATGACGACTAATAGAAAAGTATGGAAGAAAAATACATGTTGCGCCGACATCAAATATAATGGGATAAAGGAAGGGCAAGAGAATGTGAAGTACCGTTCAGGTACTGTACTGGCTATATTATTATAATATTAGGAATTTAATTAGGATGGCAAGTCTGGTTTTCCTTAGTAACTGCATTGTTTCCTTGAGCGTTTTTACTTTCCTACAGGTCATGGCATGGAGGCCAACAGTCGTACATCGTTTCGCGTGAAACCAGACAGCGACCAAGTTGCATCCAACGCGGACATGCATGAAGAATCTTGCACTCATTTTCTAGAACGTGATCGTCCTTTTCTACAGAGGTTAGCCTTAGGTATCCTGGCGATTAGTGGCGATAGTTCAAAACATTAAAAAAAGATGAAAGAAAATTACTTCTTTAATTTTTGTAAATCCAGTGACCTTATTGGCTTGATCAGTGTATCCCAAGAGGTCAACTAGCCAATTTCTTTATGAATCGGTAGATACATACATACATTAACACAAATGCATTCCATAAATGGCAAACTTGTTTTAGCTCATTTTATGAAATTGAATGCAGTGTAGTTTCAAACCGGTCCCGCACAATGACGTCAACGTGTGGGTCGAAATCGGTCAGTTCGTGTTCCAACAATGACACAGTGTCGATCTGTCACTTACATTTTCTATCAGCACCCGGCACTGTGTTAATTCGAAATAAGTGACTCTATCATTTAAGTGGCGGTATCTTATTAATATTTATTGTATTTTACCTAGTTTGGTAGATCGGTCTCTGTTCGTAGTCCTGGGAGGTGTTTTACAGTAAAAACATTAGTTTTGTAAGTGGCACAAGTATGTTTGAGAGTTTTTAGACACATCCGTGAGATACGGAATATGCTGTGGTATTGTCATTGTTCATAATTTGAAACTTGTTGATATTGTATAAGGAGACATGATGTGTAACGGTTTTCTTTGGCTTTTATTTAGTTTAAAGCTTAAAGCAACTTTATTTTGTTTTAAACAATATTCTACGCAGAATTGTTTGCTTTCGACATCTGGCTGCCTCCTGAAATTTCTTTTTTTTCTTTTACTTTTTATGATTTTGGGTTTATTGTTGCACGGTACAGTCACGAGCACTGATGTGTATACACTTAGGGAAACTCAAAAGCGATTTTATCGTGAAATAACGATAGCAACTTAAAGATGCCTACCTATTTCATAGTTCTATGTGTTCCAAAACACTATGTTTGTAACAACATAAAATTACAACCAATACAGTAGATGGAAATTAGTTTTAAAAGTAGCTATGTGTATACCAATTAGTGCTCGTGACTGCACGCTGTAATATTGTCATTACTGTTCAGACTAGAGTTACAGTTTTTGCAAAGTATCCATAGCATTTTTTATATAGTTTCTAACTTGGTTTCATCATCACTCTCCTGTCCTTATCTCAATTTATTTGTGGTCGGCGCAACACGTCTTTTTTGTCCATATTTCTCTATTAGTCTTCATCTCGGTAGCCACCCGTTTCTAGTCATATCAGCTTTCACAGAGTCCATCTTTTCTTTGGTCTTCCCCTACTCTTATAGCCAGCCTCATTCATACTCAAAACTTTCCTCATGACATTTTCCTCATCATTATGTAGTTCCTAACTTGGTTAGGCAGACTTCCGTCACTGTAGGTAAAGTTGATACTTGTTGACCTATATACGGCTTACGACACCTGCGCCATCTCTTTAGTAAGTATGTAGAGTAATGGTGGCCCAGTGGAAATGAAATGAAATTGTTTATTCTGTACATAGGATATCGGAATCACTTTTACACGTCACATAAAAAAAACAACCGACCTCCAAAAAAAACACTACAAAGTGAAAAATAACTTTAATTTCGGAAGTCGGTGTCTTTGGATCTGTATTTTAGGTTTTTGCCATCGACTTCCGAAATTAAAGTTATTTTTCACTTTGTAGTGTTTTTTTTTGGAGGTCGGTTGTTTTTTTTTTTTTTGTTTAAAAGTTTTTTATTTTTCACTTTTTAGTGGGTCGGTTTTTAATTTATCTAAGTTACAATAGCCTAATGACAACTGCTCATCACCTTTTACAAAACATTGCTTTTCCCAATGCAGGGACGTTAATTGTTAAGGAGTTCTCCTGGTACTTCACCATCAGCTCCACACCACCATATAAATTGTGATGAGCTTATATTGCTTAGCAATAATTTTAAAGTAATCGAATCGCAACCCGTGAAATACTTATTATTGAATTGTTCCGGTGGCCATCTTACCATCTGTGGTCTTCGTCATTAGTTCCACTTCAATAAATGGTGCTTTCCGAGGGCAAATGCACAAGTTACTATAAAAAAAATACCCAAATCGCTATAGGTATACCTATAATATTTGCAGAATTCCCTCGATTTCTCCAGGATCCTGACCTGATGACTATGGGGCCCCCAGAAGAGTATACCCTTTCAAACAAAAAAGAATTTTTCAAATCGGTCCAGCCGTCTTCGAGTAATCGGGGAACACACTTAAAAAAAAAAGATTCCGACGAACTGAGTGAGAACCTCCTCCTTTTTCGAAGTCGGTTAAAAATAATTTATAGCCAGAGTGCATCTCAAGGCAATTCCAATAAGCCCAAACACGGCTAGGATTAATTGTTTTATTACGGAGTTCCAGTGCCTACCTTCCGGCTTCATCATCAGATCAGTTCGATGGTTCCATTTTCATCAGCACTATTGATTTAAATTGGCTTCGTCATTGTCGCTAAAGTATCTTAATCGAGATAATTATCTTATCGCCACCCGTGAAATACTTATCATTGAGGAGTTCCCGTGGCCATCTGTGGTCTTCTCCATCAGTTCCACTTCACCAAATTATACTTTCTGATTGCAAATGCTTGACTTGTTGATGAAAATACCAAAATCGCAATGTGTTTGCCTATAATATTTGAGGAGTTCCATCAATTCCTCATGGATCCTATCATCAGAACTGGACTTTGATAAAAATGGGACCAATCTGGAAGTGTCCTTTCAAATAAAAAACAAATCGGTTTATAAATGACGGAGTACTGAGGTAACAAACATAAAAAAAAACATACAACCGAATTGATAACCTCCTCCTCCTTTTTTTGAAGACGGTTAAAAAAGAAAAAATAAGCTTGATGGAGTTGACATTTTCTAACTGACGACTACCCCTGAGAAGAAATGGCGAAATAAACTCTGAAACGGCCGCGACGTATGAGTTAAAAATCGTAGATTCGATTCCAGACAGGCCAAAATTAAAGACTGCTTTTACTTTGTATAAATTATTTCATCACCACTGCTCCTCAAACGGCAAAGGTAAACATCGAGAGGCAACCGGCATGTCCTAGTGTCAAAAATTTGTATACAAGTATTCGTGACATCCACCAAACCCATACTGGCACTGCCGTGGTGGATTACGGCCCGCTCGCTCTCACGGAGAGGAGGCCTGTGTCCCAACAGTGTGGGAACGTTATTGACTGATTGTGAAGTACGTTTAGGTCGGCTCTCATACTCTGAAACGACAGACTGGTCACGTTAAAAAAAATAGGCAGTCATGGAGACTGCCCACGGAAGTATACCAGGTCGCTGCGCGTCGCCAGTCTGGCGCAACACGTCACATTAGCATGACAGTGACGCGAGCATGTCGCATATCGCGAACTCGTAAGATTTCCCGCTACCAATAATCGCTCAACGCAAAAGAAGCTAAAGAAGTTTTCACTTCAAAAACAAAAACTATATTTTACTCTCTAAATAAAAGTCTGAATCCGGTTAGGTTATAACCAGCAAGAAATCACTGGATGGCGTTCGCGCTTTTACGATTGATCAATAATCCCATATCAAAAATACATTCGATTGGGATGACGATTAAAATTGTAACATGACGTATATTATGTGTCAGACACCAATAATAATAATGACGTCACATTAAATTCTCAATTTAAATGTGAACATGAAGTTCAGTCGCTCGTTTTAACTCTTTCAATGTATTCGCAAGGTCACCGGCTGATAAAGTATCGTACAAAATGAAAAAGCCCATTTTTTTTTTGTAGATATCTATTT
Organism: Fissipunctia ypsillon; assembly: GCA_947568875.1. Classification (NCBI taxonomy): domain Eukaryota; kingdom Metazoa; phylum Arthropoda; class Insecta; order Lepidoptera; family Noctuidae; genus Fissipunctia; species Fissipunctia ypsillon. The sequence continues at coordinate 31,966,258 of OX387643.1, forward strand.
TTTATAGGAAAAGAGTGGAACTAAGAAACCCAAAAAGGGTAATAAAACGAGAATGGATAACCATTACTTTCACCACCAACCTATCAAGCATTTTTCTAAATGCTTTATTCATTCAATTCCATTGAGCCTATTAGACAAATAAGCAATATTAATCTAACTTAATTTAAATATTTTATAACTTAGAATAGTGTCGATTTGTACTTTACACAAGTTCCTTCCACTTTTTATAGTCTGACCAGCGCGGCGACTTCGTCTGCGTGTAATATCTCGTTTTCCCGACCCTCCCCGTCGCATCGCATCGCCTGCCCGCGTTGTTACTTGAGGTCAATAATCGAGATGAAAACTATCCTATCTTTTAAGTTGGACCAAATTACACATGGTGACCAAATTTCATCAAGATTGGTTCAGTAGTTTCGAAGTTCATTCAGGACATACATCGTGATACGAGATTTTTATAATTATATATAAGATATAGTAATATAAACCGTTTGTTCATGTGTTAACCTAGCAAGCATGGTGACGTTCTATTTCACACTGAAATCCCTCTACAAAGACTATGACATCTTGGACTCCACAGACGGAATATACTCAGGTCAGTGAGCTGACAAAACCCGACACGTGTGACATTCACTGACTTATATCCGACAAGTTAGACTCCTTTGCATAACTCGGTGCAACGTCAAAGTATTACTTCATGTTTACACGTGTCCATTGAAATGCATTCCTCTTGTCTTCTCGAGTGTAAGTTCTATAAAGTTCCTGAACTTGAACGTGTCATATTGAAATCTTGGGATGTGTAAAGTCAAGGAAATTAATAGTTAAGCAAATTGACTGCCAACTTAAATGGTCCGAATATTCAAATCACATCTGTCATTCTTTGACAGTTGTACAAAATGACTATAACACATCAAATTGACTGAGTGTGTCAATTTTCTTAGCAATCAATTTCCCTGACTGTACCTTGTGTCCCTGTGCATAAGGACAAGGAAGCGGGATACATTTTCTCAGCACCAAGTTCCTCCTCTATGCTTAAGAATAAACAAGTCAAGACTGATTGGCAGTCTCTACTTTATTTTTTAGGATTCCGTACCTCGAAAGGAAAAAACGGAACCCTTATAGGATCAATTTCTTGTCCGTCTGTCTGTCAGTCTGTCAAAAACCTTTTTCTCAGGAACGCGTGTAGGTATGAAGTTGAAATTAGTATCAAATACGTAGGTCTACGGTTCCTTGGAGCTCTAAAAAATCAAGCTTCTAAGTCAACGCAATAAAAAAATACGCCCATTTATGCGACATATTTTGATACTAGCAAATAAATCAAAATCTATAGGGTACTTCCCGTTGACCTAGAATCATACCTACCTAGTTCCAAGTAGTAACTAGTTTCATCATTTGGAAATAATAAACAAGTTGAATGCCTTGTGGCTAAGAAATATCAGCCGTACGGGTCGATCGATCAGGTTAAACTACGCTTGCCGCGGTTGGTCCGTGGATGGGTGACCATCTTTATATATGAAGACCCCTCGAAGACCCCTCGAAGTTAAGCCGTTGGTCCCAGCTGTCATTCCTGTATCTTTGACAGTCGTTACGGGTCGTCAGAAGCCCGAAAGTCTGACAACCAGTCTTACCAAGGGGTATCCTTTGGTGGGGTATCGTATTACCCAGTAACTGGGTTGTGGAGGTCAGATAGGCAGTCACTCCATGTAAAATACTGGTATTCGGCTGCATCCCGTTTGACTGGAAGCCGACCCTAATATAGTTGGGAAAAGGCTGAGCAGATGATGATACAAGTTGAATGCCTATTTTTATTAGCCCTTCCATCCCACTTTACTACTAGAAGTTGTAGGACATCCTCATGTAGGTACGTTTATGGGACATTTATATGTGTTAATACTACCTGATTCACGAATTAGGTGTGACGACCGGTTAACGAACTCCTGCGCAGTCAAAACGTGTAAGTCATTTTCGTTTTAACATGTTTGTTTGGGACTAAAATGCATTCAAAAATGTAGTTATTGCATCGTTTCAGTTAATTGCATACAACATACTATTACGTTATACTGTAACATCTACATTTTAATAAATTGATCATAATGAAAGCTCATTCCATTAGAAGTCAAATACTACCTAGTTAATTGATTATGGCAGAACAAAGTGGTTATATCGCTAAGGTCAAACACGCCAGCACCCTAACTGCGTCACACACTATCAATCACAATTTGAATGATTTTGAAGCAAATTGCTAATCCATTGCTTCATATGTTCGAAATATGTATCTGCTCAACAACGTAAATAACGCAATGAATGTTGTTGAACTGTCGAAATAGATTCGTACTGTACCTAAGTGTGTTACGCAATCGCCCCGCAGCACAGTGCTTACTATTAAACTGTACATTGGTATGAATGAAACTAAGCAGAAGTACATACCTACATACTAGAAAGTCAGGTGAATTTATAAATTAGATTATTTATTTATTTATCAACAGCAACGGAGGAAAAAAAATACTTCATGTACTGCTTTCCATCCATCCTGTGCGCGGTGGACATCGAACGGGCGGCGATGGATGACGCACGCTCACGCAGCGTAAAGTCACTTCTCCATAGTTCCATAACTTCATACATATTGCGCACATTCTTTGTGATTTTTTTGAGACTCAAATATTTTTTTTAAAATAAATAATTGATTAAACGGAAAATTTTGATATGTCATCCTGCCTGACAGAGAACAGAAAAAAATCATAACGTAACAGCACGCCTGTAATTCCCCGAAGGGTTAGGCAGAGGTGTATCTTAGCATGTAGGTAGGTATGTACCTACATTTCGCCAATTAGATTTTTGAGATATTATTATTTCAAGGTAATAACAATTTAATATTATGGTCTGATTTCTACAATAATTATACTAAAAAATAAAAACGGGTTCTTAGATATTACAGAATTTTATGTAACTTTTGTGAGACACTTTCATAATTTTATTTTATTATACTTTACAGCTTTTCCTCACTCATTCCTCATCACGGTTATTTGCTCAACTAAGGCTCTTAGTCATGAGCTCATCTGTTCTATCGTTTACCAAACATTTTCATCGCATCGGGACCCAATTTTGCGTATCATATTTTGATAGAGCGGTTCTATTCTGTAAGTTGACAAGAAACGGTAGCCGGCAGCATTAAGGCTCCCGCAGACAGACTCGACGCGACGGCGCAACGCGACTCTCGTGAAACAATTTCTATAAAAACTTCATTGGAATTGTTCTACCGGAGTCGCATCGCGCTTGTCTGCGGAGCCTTTATGTAAGTAGGTGTACGCGCTGGCGGTAAACGTAGAACTTTCTCTCTCACAGCTGATTGGAAGCTGTAAAACTGGCGCTGAGACGAAAGCGGTGCAACAAGCGGAAATAAGGTACTGGACAGACTGGGCTTTAATTAACTGGGACTGGGATCCGTTAAAGAAGCCCGCCAAATTCAAAATATCTTACGATTTTTGCCAGTACCTATCAGCTCTTTTTGCGTTAAAAGTTGATGAGTAAGACTATTTTGTGAAAATTTGACGATTTGCAGCAAATATTGATGTTTTAATTAAATAAGTAATTATTTTATCATAACTGCCGCGAATCGAATTTTCAACGTACAATACAACGCGAAAGAGCGCTGCAATCAAACAACGTAAGAAATTTTTAATTTCCCTTGTTTCATTGAATTGAATTTCACTACACCGTACCGTACCATGACCGTGCTATGAACGTATCAGGCACGGAAAGAAACATGACTCGGACTACTATGTCTACTAGAACGTATCAACAGCGTATCATTTCCGTGTCGTATCCGTACGATTCCCGATCTCTCGGTTGTAGTAGTTCACCTGTTTTCGCATGAGACAGACGCATCAAGAAGAGCAAGTGAATGATTCTGTTGAGAAAACTATTTCCTATATTCACACGATGGCAATTAGAAAATTGTCGGTTTATAACCCGTTAACTGACCAATGTGTGCCGTTGATCGGTTCCATAACTAATTGACGTTTCATTTCATAGCAAACTACATCAACTTTTAGGTTATAGGTACTTATAAATAACGTGTAGCTATCATTGAATGAAACTGCCAGTGAAAGCTAAATATTAAAATTATTCAAAGGAGAAATCGCTTTTTTCTTTATGTTATCATTTATAAGGCATGTAGGTAACTGCTTTTCAGTCCAAAATTCAGTTTCCGAGATAGCATTATCATAATTGATCGTCAGCGCCAGCGCCATCCAAGCTTGTTTCTTGGCCTCTACAGAAGAGTCGTCCCTTCTTTTATTGTCGATTTTATTTTATCAAATTCTTTAGCCACTTCGATAAGAAGCATCTTCTCTCTTTCAGTAAATTTTTACTGCGTTTTCCAGATTCCATTATGTTATTTAAAAACAGAATGGTTAAAGCACCAACGATTGGAAAGAGACTTTTAACTTAAACGGAAAAGCAAGAATAATACCACCCGAAACAAAAACAATGATGGGAAACTATACCCAGAAATGGAATTCAAAGTGACAGTTCAGGGGTAGTCAACATTTCCCTAGTAATTCATCTAATTATATATATTTTTAAATTCAGTGTTTTTGGAAGAACGCTAAAGCAGCATGTCAAAATTAAAAATATGATAGCCTAAGGTAAGTCCTAATATTATAGGTATGGTAAACGAAATGAAAATAAAAGATTTATATTCTTATGAACAAGTTGCTCATGTTTATTTGAAATTAGGATTTATATAATATTATTATTTATTCACTTTGTGATTCGGACTCTGATGAGCTTGATGAAGAGTCCAAATCAGTTTCACTAATTATGAACTGATCTGTCACCCTGTCTATAATGTCTTCTCTTCTTTTATTACGCGTTTAACGTAAACACTCCACCGCTGCGGCGTCACCTCTTTTTTTTTGTTCTGTTGATAATAATGTCAGGAAAAGGTTTGTGTGTAAGAAAATTCTCACTTATTTCATTAGTAAAAAACACCAATGCGAAGCCGAGGCGTTTCGCTAGTGGAAAACACTAAATGAAGTTCAAATGTTTAAGACTACTGCCTTATTGCCAGTAGCATAAAAATAATTTGCACGATTTTATTTCAAACAGTTATATTTTATTCTTGCATCGTAGTTTACGTCACTTTAAAGTTGAAAACTATGTACAATATTATATTTTACCTGTTTTAAGACATGCCTACAATTTTAGCACTATGTTATAGTACTTTTCGGCAAACTGCACAATTGCGGTTATTATTTAAAATTGGCAACACCTTTGTTTACATTTTTGATCTCGAATTCCATTGAAAGAAGACAAGTTAACGTTTCCTTGTTAAAAAAATTGACAATGATGTCGTTCATACATCCGCGGCCCATAAATAACGACTTATGATATTTTTTTACTAAAACAGTGTTTTTTATTTTTTTTTATTTGAGATAGGTTTGCTCTTGACTCTAGTCTAGGTCGGAGATGACAGAGACAAAGTCGACGATGGAGCGAGCTTACCCAGAAGAAGCCTGTTCACTCTCACTTTGCAGAGATCGGGGTTGTATGCGTTCGGAAACACAGACGCAGGCAGAGAGTTCCACTCCTTTGCTGTGCGCATCACAAAAGACATTTGGAAACACTTAGTGCGAATTGGTGGGATAGCAACTAGGTAAGGATGGTAACCTGCAGTGCGTCTAGATGTCCGATGGTAGAAGGGGGCCGGCGGAATGAGGTCGTGGAGTTCTTGAGCACACTCCCCGAAGTACAATCTGTAGAAGACCGACAAGCAGGCAAACTTGCGGCGATGAGCCAAGCTGTGAAGCTTGGCATCCACCAGTCTTACGTCGCCAATGAGCCTCTTAGCTCTGCGTTCCACCGAGTCAAGCGCGGCAAGTTGGTATTTGGCTGAGCCATCCCAAAGGTGGCTGCAATACACCATGCAGGATCGGATTTGCGCTTTGTAGAGAATTAAAAGCTGTTCAGGCGTAAAGTATCGCTTCACCCTATTTAGGATGCCCAATTTCTTGGCCGCAGTTTGGGCAGTGTTGCTTATTTACGAAAAAAAATATTATTATAAATAAAACTAAAGACGAATTTAAATAATAAAATCAATTTTGAGACGCGATCTCTTAGACGTACAGACCCATCTAGAGGCAACTAAGGAACTAGTTATCGGTTTCATAGTAATTACTGAATGGTTTGTTGTGTATTCAGAAACGCAGTGACAGCACTTAACCGACGTTTATCTTAAGCAAACTTTATTGAATCAATAGCTACTGAGAATCTATCTGGGAACTTCCGGAACCGGGACTAATACGTTAAATCATTTATTTAAAATATTGTTTCCAACAAACGAAAGGAAATTCTGGCTAAAATGGGTTATAGTAAATCTATGAAATCTTAAATCCTTATTACAAATTTACCTTAGTAATAAGGTAGAAAAGTGGTTCACCGCAAATGTCCGCGCTGGTACATCCATACACAGAACAGGTGTGCACAATTATAATTATTAATTAACCTTTTCAACGATTTTCGTAAAATCGCTCGTAAAAAAACGCTCGCGTCTGCCCTCAAAGTTCGAGTGCGCAAACTAAGCGTGTTCGGGGGCCGCGGTTCACGTGCCCGAAACTGTACATTCGATTCGCTACTGTATGGATTGTAATACTGTGCTAAGGTATTCGTCTACCCTTTATCGAAAGGTAGGGTTACCTCTCGGTAAAGTTCGGGAGAATACCTAAGTCTTGTCAGAAATAACAAAGCATTCCTTGTTGTTAAAGTTGAATAAGTATAGTTTGTTTCATAAGTATCTGATCGAAGTGTGAATAAACCCTGTTCAGGTTAAATTCTTGATCAATTACTCACTGAAGGGAATTAGTAACACATTCATTTGTATTTAGAATGTTTAAAATATCTAACCACTTTTTCCAGCTATATTTGCTTGTTTTTAGATTGTCATTATAAAAATCATCGACAAAAATTCAGATTATAATATCTCAATTCTCAAATGAAAAATATCTTTAGCGTGATTTAAAATTAGAATTTCGGGTTTAAGTATTCAAAAAATTAAATCAACCACTCAATGTAAGTGACACTACAAACTGGCATCAAGTGATATGATTTCTGATCTATTTGTTTACGTAGTCATTACATACTTTTGGGGACAGCCCATACTTACATTATTATTATAACTTTTTACCAAATGATCAAGTCCTACCTCGGATTTCAGTTCCCGAACAGTTAATTCATTCTCTGAATGTCACCAAACTATCCATCGAACTATCCACCGCAGTCTGTCAGCAATACTTGGAAGTTAGCTTGCATTAAGAAACTGCTCCAATGACGTCGTATTGACATTCAAGTTTACTAGGAAACTCGTTTCTCGATTCAAAACAATAGATTCGCTTTTGTTTATGTTCTATTATTGAACTGATACAAGATTCGCTGTTTGTTTTATTGGATTGTTCTAAATCCGTGGATCTCGAGCATGAATAAGCAATTTGATGTCATACGATGACATCGAAAGGATGACCTCAATAGCGGCTTTTTTTCTGCTCTGACCACCCAATATCAATCTACCTAGCTTTTCTCAAATATGTTGGAGTCAGCTTCCAGTCTAACGGGATACAGCTGAATACCAGTACTTCACATGGAGCGACTGCCTATCTGACCTCCACAACCCAGTTACTTGGTAACACGATAGCCCTTCGTAAGACTGGTTTTGTTCAGACGTTTAACTTCGAGTGATTCTACCCGAACGAAAGGCAAAAAATAGTTTAGTTTTTTTTAGACGCTTTAGTTTTACTGAAGCGTCTGATATCGGCTTTAAGCTAAACATAATAATGCAATGGGTGGGCATCAAATTCACGACCACTCACTCGCCAACCGGAACTGTATAAATTACCTAGCGGTTGAATATTTCGTTACCTATAAAATATCATACACTAAGCGCTCCCGCGCTACCGGATATAAGTTAATCACGTATGTAGGTTCTTTCAACTTTTAGAATAATATTAATTCAGGGAAAAGCCATAGATATGGGGCAAACGCTCGGAACAATAACTAAGATCCGAGGGCAAACGTTACTACAATTCACGGGCTGTCATTCTGTCAGCCATCCAAGCTGACTGTCTCCCAGCCGGGGTTGCGGGATGTTCGAAAGAGTTACCGTGGCCCTGGCACAGGCAACAGAAGGAACACGGGTGGGTTTTAGTCAGTAAAAGTCTGACACGCCCTCCCGCTCCGCCCAGAGTGGGAGAAGTCATTTGATGATTTCCCATCCACAAAAAAAAAAAAAGTTGACTGTCTCAACTTTTCTATTCTAAATTTGAAATAGTACACATAACATAACATCACGCTTGTTTTACCCGAAAGAGCAAGCAGCAGATGCAGAGGCAGAGAGAGGACAGGGGCAGGGAGAGGGGCAGAGGTGTACATAATACACCCACATTTGGCCAGTTATGTTGAAGTCCCTGTACATAATAGGGGCGAGCCTATTGTCATCAACCCAGGCACTAATCCAGACTCGAACCTTAGAATTGAAACCAATATTGGTTTATGTTTGTGTCTTAAATTTGATGTCATACGAGGAACTCGTGGCTAAGTAATATCAGCCGTACGGGTCGATCCATCAGGTTAAACTACGCTTGCCGCGGTTGGTCCGTGGATGGGTGACCATCTTTACATACCGAGACTCCTCCGTGCCTCGGAAAGCACGTTAAGCCGTTGGTCCCGGCTGTCATTCGTAGATCTTTGTCAGTCGTTACGGGTGGTCAGAAGCCCGAAAGTCTGACAACCAGTCTTACCAAGGGGTATCGTATCACCCAGTTGCTGGGTTGTGGAGGTCAGATAGGCAGTCGCTCCATGTAAAATACTGGTATTCAGCTGCATCCGGTTAGACTGGAAGCTGACCCCAACATAGTTGGGAAAAGGCTAGGCAGATTGATTGTTTGTGTTTTAAATTACTTTGTATAAAATATCCGTGGGGCAAACCCATCCAGGCAAAACTTCAGCAATTATACCCACCTAGTATGTATTAACATTCATTTCAGCTTTAATTTAAAAAAAAATAAGTATGCAACGAACTCGCTTTTGATCTCTTTCAATACCTACACTGACCCAGTTTTATCAGTAACCACAGCATTGCAAATAATCTCTATACAATTTATTATTCAATTCGCCGATTACAAGTAGGTACTTTAAATGTTAATAAAGTGAACTAAGTAACAATTTATATTTTGTAATAGATCGACAATACAATCGTTTTTGCATGTTTTTTCTATAATTTTATTACAATGTCGTTAAGTAGGTATATTTAAATTATTTGGCGGTAAGACCGCGACGCTTGGGACTGGGCGGGCCACATCTACAGGATGCACAAGGACAGATGGGCTAGGGTCATCACAACAGAAATCTAATTAATAAGTATTATTTAGATTTCTGTGGTCGTCACACAGTGGGTGCCTGAAGACGGGCGTCGCGTCGTCAGCGTCGCCGAGGCATGCCAGAAACGCTGGCGCGACGATTTAGCCTCGATCTCGACTGATTGGCCGGAAAAGGCAGCAAACAAAGATGAATGGAAAACTATGGGGAGACCTTTGCCCAGCAGTGGGACAGTATAGGTTTTAAAAAGTAATTGTGGTGTTCGTAACATTATATTGTCTTTCAGAGATAGATAGAATTATAGAGTTACGGTCGATTATTAAATCGATGATAATGTAAATGTGTTAAGCGCAGGAAGCAGTCGTGATACCAATCAATTCTACCAAACAATGCACTGCTCGGAGCTCAATCCTAACCTACAAACATCAATTGACTATACAAATAACAATTATTGTTCCGAGCGGGAACCAGAACGTAGCGCAGCAGCTTAGGCACTATAAATAATAATATGAGCCTATTATTGGTAACGCAAAGACTTCTGCTCACACAGAGAATGCAAGAGCGTTAATCACTACTTTTGCTCATGTCATGGCGGATTGGCGATTTCATGTGAATTATAGGTCGTTGTTCTCACGGTGTTTTCCTTCGCCGATGTCAGTGATGTTCAAGAAATAAACTTAGAAAGTACTTAAGAATTTATATAATCACATTGGTAGATACTTGCCCAGATTTTAACCTATATCCTCGTGCGTGGGGCCTTAACCACTGGACCATCACGGCACTTCAATAATAAACAAATAAACAAACCAAGCCATAATTTCTTGTAAATAAAAAAAAATGTATTTAATGGAACTTTAATTATTCCCATTTTGCGCTCCTATAAATATGATTGAACACTAATATAATGATTGGGCCTTTTTTGGTCAGCAATTTTCAAATTTGGAAAAGAAAAACTGCAAATGATTGAAGACTACTAGGTTATTGAATGCATTTATACAGAGCTAATCTTCTTTGTGCACTAATGCTGACCGAGAACTTAAGTCTTTTCAAGTTTAATTGGACTGTCAGCCGTGATAGCCCAAGAGGTAAACATGAACTTTCAATTATAGCCTAAGGATGTCCACAGCTGGGAAAATGCATGGAAATTGAACTCCGTACGATTGCGCTGCAATAGTGAACTTCTACACTGGACAGCTAAGTATGTTTGTAGTATACAACGTGTAACGTTAAATGCGCAAAACCTCTTAAGGGGTCATTGTACATATCATTATGAACAACTTTTGCTATGGGACCAAACCTGAAATCGCGAAAAAAAATCAGCTGTTCCCTACATTTTGACGAGTTATGCGAACATAAATGTACTGAACAGCTGATTTTTTCACCCGTGTTCCTTCTCTTGCCTGTGTCGGGGCCACGGTAACTCTTTCGGACAACCCGCAACCCCGGCTGCTAAGTATCTACTTACTAACATAACATGGACTTGTAGCAATTACTGTGTACTTGGTCTGAAATACATATTTTCAATTCAATTCAATTTACTATCCTGGGTTTTCCAAACGCTATTACTTTTTATTCGAAAGGATTAAAGGATATCGATCGAAATTTAGTTGTACGTGGTACTACCACAATAAATATACGGATACTACTCCGGCCATTATAAGGAGGAGCCTGTGGGTGGCGAAGTCGCAGTTTTACATGCGCGCCTTAATGGGAGGACGTGCAGTCGTAGGATCGGCCGCACTTGGTGATGGGGCCCGCTAGGCATGGCGGGCTGACACCAGTCGGGGATGCGGCGAATGGTATCTCTCGGGCCCCGACTCATGGTACTAGAAGGAACAGTGGGGTTTTAGTCTAGTCGGTAGAAGTCCGACATAACCCTTCGGTGTTCCCAGACGGATGGTATCCATGAGGATTTCGCTACAAAAAAAAATCGCCTTTCCGCCTACTCCTTCCACAGCTCATGTGCGCCGCTCCATGTGTCACTGCTACTTAACCTCCGGTCAAACTTATTAGCTAGTGAAAGCCGGTCACAGCGACTGTATAATTTTGACATAAAAAACACCGCAAATATTGTACCTAGCGTACGCGTTGAAGGTCGAACTCTTCGTGAGGTTAAGCGACTGTCGGCTAGGTCAGTTTAGATGGGTGTGGTTATTATAAGGATATGTTGTTTTTTGTATTCATTCAATGTCAAACTGTGAACAAATTCAGACACCAGGCTTCTACTGAGAAACTCCAAATGAAAACAATAAATGTCACTTGCCTTGGGATCGAATCCGGAACCCTAATCTCAGTAGTGACAAGGCACTTTCCCTATACGGAGTTTCATGACTGGAAAAACGTGCTCTACACACTTCTGCCTACACCTCCTTCGAATATAAGCGTGTGGTTGTGACTTTGTTAAACATTCAAGTTGAAAGAATTTTTATTTAAAAAAATCGTCGCCTTCGTTCTTAAAAATAGAACGGTAGTGGTTGACTACTGTACCTAACTTTGTTTACAAACTTTATTTTTATTTTTTATCATAAAACGACAACACCGATCTTAATTATAACCAAGGAAAGGAAGGAAATTTTTAAATTTCCTTTTGAGCTATTCTTGGCTCGGAAAACTGGTATACTCATCAATGAAAGACTTCTTAATATAGCTTTATGTAAACGACTAATAATAGAGGAAATTAAAATGATGCTAGTGCTACTCTTTGACCATCCATGTCTTTACTGAGATAACTACGATGTAATTTTCTAAGGCAACTCTATGAACAAAAAGATTGTTTAAAATAGAAAAACAATCCATTAGTACCATGATTGGGGTTTGAAAAACTGTCCAATGTGCACCTACAATGGTTTAAAAAAATAATCTCACATGTGGCATCCACCAATACTGGGCCCACGTGGTGGATTACGGCCCACCCTCTCTCACAGGGAGTTCCCACTGTTTTGACACTGGCGTTTACCGGTAGTGGGAACATTAGGCTGATTATAAACTTCAAATAACTGTCATCTACACTAAATTATTTACTAACGGTCCCTAGAGTTGGAAAATATCTTTGTATAGTGTTAAGCCCGATTCGGAATCTGGCTATTTCTGACGTAATAAAATACCTCGTGCGAAGTTTCCCACCTATTTAAACAATTTCTAATGTGCTTTCGAAAACATTTACAATCGAAGTTTCAAACATTCCAAATACATTTATGTTAATTCCTAATTTAAATTGTAACTATTTACAGAACAATATTCCGTCTTATGTTTTCACAAGTAAAATTTTTTCTTAACTTACGTGCTACAATGTCACTTTCTCTGTTCTGAGCTGATTTTCATCCGATATCACGACGACAATCAACTGGCGATGTCAAACAGTATATGTTAGTACATCTATGTGTCATACCAACTTAGCAACATAAATGTAATGCATCCTTGATTGATATCGACCCGACTGAACTCCGAATCAAAACAGACTTGTGCACAAACTAATACAATCATTCTCTTGCCCTCATACCAATTAATTTAGTCAGCATGTCATCATTTTCCATACTTCTCTATTAGTCGTCATCTCAGTAGTCACCCCATTTCTTACCATATTAACATTCGCACATTCCACTCATCTTTTCTTTGGTCTTCCCCTACTCTTATAACCATCTACATTTATACTTAAAACTTTCCTCAGTACATTTTCTACTTTCTTTCACATCACCATAACAACCGATTTCCACACAACTTTTTAGTTACCGGACCCACTTTCAGTGCACAAAATAATTTATAGGTAGGTAATGTTGACGTTCAGCATTTAGTTTTTCATTGTTCCTTCCTTCGAGACATGGTAGGTACTCCCTAGAATCATTAAGGTTTTCCGTAAGCCGTAATCAAAAAAATTGGCACAGAAATTGGTGATCGCAAATTCTTTGTTTTGGAAGATTTTGCTGCTGTTGGCGAAACACCAGAGGTGTATAATGCATTTTGTGCATAAGTGCTGGGTGCACTAAACTCCTTCGGGGTATACAAAGTGAGAAGTAATGTTATGTGTGCTGCCTATTGACTGAAAAATAAAAGCGTGCTGATGGATTTTCAGCTTTCGGCGCTGAGCCGAGTGTTGAAAATACAGCACGCTTTTATTTATACTAGTCCGGGGATTAATCTCTTCCTAGAAATGTTTTTGCTACCGCGTTTTCTCAATCCCAGCTAACTTTTTCACTTCGTTGCCGTTGGTATATTTAACTGGAAAGTTTTTCTTCTGTCTTCAAGAGATGATTTCTTAAATCACTTGTAGGTAGGTTGTCAATGGAATATCCAATTAATGAGTAGATATGGTTCGATGATTTCTCAATAATTACAAACATCAAGATCAAGATTACGGACGTCATCTCCATACTCCATAGGTAGGCGTATTACGTAGGTACAATCTGCAAGCGTCAACATACGTGGCAGTTCCAGGTTAGCAACTATTAATTTTGCCTTAATCAAACGCTGAAGGCCAGTATTGTGTCGCTTGTAGCTTGTAATCAAAGACACGTGTTAGGTGAACTGATGTAGCGAAAATCAAAGGGTTTAAATAATTGCACCTGAAACGAAGGACATAGGGGAAGACGGGGCATTGCGGGCTCCTGGGGTAAGACGGACTCCCCTTCTTGTTTGCAGATTAATAAACAGAGATGTTCGGGACTAGTCAGATTGCGTCCCAGTCGACCCCGCATTGCGAGACGAGCGGTTTTGGGAGCTTAACTGCACGTCCCTCGTAGACAAAACGAAAAAACGTAAGACAACGAATTTGATTTATCTTTTCAATAAGACTGTGTTTATCTTTTTTCTGCAGAAACAATTATGGTTTGCCACTACCAGGAAGACAGAACGTGCTAAATGGAGCTTGAGGGAGATGGAAACCACCGTAAGCGCTAGATAGATAGATATCATGACAAAATCCAAAGCACAAGCCCAAAAGGGGACCACTATAAGTTCTCCTTATAAAAAAAATATATGAGAAAAAAGGAAAGAAGAAACAGACGAAGAGAAAAGCAAATCAATATGAAATGTTGTTCGTGCTTCACTATTTATAGAGAAGACGCGTTTTATACTAAATTTGACATTCAATTACAGTTGTTTTGTTTTCAAAAGATTCAAGCCAGTTAACAAAGCTTTTCCAATAGTCTTTCATTTGTATACGCGTGGAGTATCTACACTTAGATTCTACACTTTTCCTTCAAGGATTTCGAAAAAAAAAGCCGTCGGGTGTAAAGGGTTAAATCAACGTATGACCAATTTACCCAATAATTTTTTTATTTTATTTTTATTTTATTTTTTATTTTTTTTTATTTTTTTTTTATTATTTTTTTTTTATTTTTTTTTTGTGAGCTAATTACCGCTACATTAATTATTTGCTTCACAGACCTATCGACAGTTATTTGTTTCGAGGTCGTCTGAAAAAAATGCAGGTACTAAATAAATAACATACATACATAAACTAACATCTTCTTCCCATGGGGGTAGGCAGAAACTACAGAACGCCACCTGCTACGATCCTTACATACTCTTTTTGCCTCGTTTACGTTCATACATCTGGTCATCACGCACGCCGGTTGCGAGTACTACGCACCTGACCCTTCTGAAGAACATCACCAATAGCAACCATCATCGCCTTATTTACTAACACAAGTGTTTGATAATAAAAATATTTATGTTTAGGTTAAGGTAGTTTTCTATGGGCCTATGTCCCCAGAAATAAATGGTATTATTATTATTATAAGATCACTAGTCTTCCTAGGGCGTCCCCTCCCGGCATTTCCACTCACATCTGCCGTATAAATACCTTTTGTTAGTCGACTAGGTATCATTCATCCTCTCAACATGACCAAACCATCGAAGCATACTCTTTTCAATTTTTGTCACTACATCTTCTTTTAAACCGCACCGTTGAATTATCACATCATTCCTCAGTCTATCATTCATAGTCACACCACACATGCTTCGCAAGGAACGCATTTCCACAGCATTTATTCTACTTTCATGCTTCTTTTGCCACGCCCAACATTTTTTTTTAAATAAATAATAATTATACATTCACTTCCATACATTAGCGTAGGCACCAGCACACCATTGTGAACAGCCAGTCGGGCCTTTTTGGACATTAACTGGTTGGTCACAATCGCATGTATAGCACCATTCACTTATTTCCCGCATTTACTCTCCTTTCCACATCTTCATCAATCTTTCCATCCCTTGTAAACAGACTCCCCAAATATACAAACTTACTTACTTGCTCTTTCAAACACCATGACCTTCGTCTTATTCACATTTATAATCTATAAATAAATAAAATAGCATTAAATTGAACCGGCCGATCAACTTTCGATGTTTTTCACTTGATGGCGTTGTTCTAGTTCTAAGAGCTAGCTATACCTACTTTGGAAAATATTTTAGACATTCAACATTTTTGCAAAACTTAACTTACGTAGGGAAAAGTCAGGTTGTTCCCACGTCGCATGTAAAAATACTAAATTAATAATTTAATTTTTTTCCTCAACATTATGAATAATACACTTTTAAATGTTAGTGTCTAATATTTCTCAACACCACAGACTGCCTGATATTTATAATCTATTAAAAATGCCCGAAAAAAAATAGCTAGATATTTTAAGGACACAGACAACCAATGTATGAACAATTTAACCCAAACGCACACATTATGCAAAAATTGTAAAGTTTTGTGAGCTAGATATACTTATTTTCCTTATTTCGTAGTATTTTACTGAAAGCTGCCTAAAGTGATTGTAAACGTGTGTTTCCTCAAACTGTTCTATCTGACTTGACTTAAGCTTCATCAACTCCCCTCCCCCCACATCCATTCAACCAGGAAGGTAAAAGTTAAGAAATAATCCTGCGATCACGACTCAACAATCACGTGTGTTCCCGGTCTAAACGAGTCTTTAGATCGAAAGCTCAAGTTATTCGGTCAGATCGGCCACGAGTTGGCACCGTGATTTTGTGTCCTGGCCTTAAGACCGGTATATCGCGGTATATCGCTCAACGAACGCACAAGTATGCGCACAGACACGGGCACACAGACATATACACAATGTATATGGACACAGACACATAGTCACTGAGGTTTTAAGTGAAAGCAATCTGAGTCGCACGCGATTCTGAGCACTACGAGTCGATCGAACTTTTTGTACTACCATTGTGTTTGGTTCGAAAACGAAATTAAGTTGATTATGTATTGTTGTTTTTACTTTTATGTGCCTTATTAGAAGACTTCAAGAGATAAATCTAAACTTATTTTCTCCGATATCTAGAGTCTAGATGAAACTACATTTCCTATTTTTCTATGTAGCTAAGTATAAGTAAGTTTTAACAAAACTGGCGAAAAGCTTCGGAGCGAGCGCGCGGTAAGTTCGTAATGGCTAAGTACTGTCTGTTTTCATGGACAGGAAAATGCTATCTTTTAACCGCAACCAATGCGAAGACAATGTTGTTCATTATGAGAGCGCTATTCTATACATCGGATGAAAGGATGAAAGGATTTTTATGTTTCGCCAATTCAAAATACAGCATAATTTCATTTTACTGCCAAACATTGCATTGCACGCATGTTTACGTGCAATGCAATGTTTGACTCCTTGAAAAAAAAAACATTAAATGGGAAAAACCTCAATTTAACATTGATGAAGTACCTTTAACACTCATGGACTCATGCATGCCCGTGCCACTAGAGAGGAATGTAGCTTTGCAAAGCACAGAATCCACTTTGTAAGTACAGAGTACCCGCCATCTCCAAAACTCGACACTAGCCTAGCGCTACACGGCAGAATAATAGCTTAATATTTATACTAAGTCACGTTCAACAAGGTTATTCAAGAGTAAAAGTGACTAACAGTGACCGGTTGCTATTGCAGCAACCCACGAGTACAGTTGTAACCCATTTTTATGTTTACTTTTATAATTTACTAGTCTTTATAAGAAGTAGCTGTTTAGCATGCGCACATTCCGCACTTGGTACCGTGACTTGACATCTATTTAAATGGCCACAAAATTTCCACATAACTTTGGTTTACATAATTATTGTCAAAGCAATAGCAAATTGAATTCTATTGCTTCTGTAGAAACAAAAAAGTTTATTTAGATAGAAGTATCTATGATATCTATAATCCTGCACAATGTCTTTACAGATGCAATACATTAATATTTTTTATTAAAGAATGAAGTCCTGCTTTAAAAATAATTAAAACTCTGTCTTTGGGTTTTACTTTAAACATGTCTAGTAAAAATACATCAAATTAAAAACTTCTGTATTCTGTTATCCCCCTAACTGTGGAGGTATCTCCAAGAGATCGTTTAATTGTGTCTCATGTGACACAGTTAAAGGGGTAAATAACATGAATTTAAAATCATAATTATTTTTTTAAAGTACCTACACCATGTTCTAAATACAAGAAATCTTTGATAATGATACCGCTACTACGGTTTTGTGGGGCTTAGTTTTTAATTAGCATACTGTAACTTATAGTAATAAATAAATATAAATAAAATAAAAAATAACCCATATCTTCCATTAAGACAGGAAACAGAGAGAAAACTACTCTGCAAGAAGTAAATAACAGAACTGAAGTAGGTATCCTTCACTTCGGTTTGCCGCTATCGAAGCCGGTTATAAATCTGGGTTACAGTATATATGCAAATAGTATGACAGATTTCGATATTAGCTTGATGATAGGTACACCATTAAAAAGAAGAGAGAGATAGCAATAACCAGCGTGTAGCCATCTCTTTCTTCTAGAACAGATTTGTCTTCATTCAATAACTCCAAGTTTCGACTTTCCGGTTCGTCAGTCGTTCGCCGCTCGTACAATACAATCTATTGTTTACTAGAGGCGACTGGATCCATATAGAATATAGAATAGGAAATATCAAAAGTGTAATTGAATTAACTGAAAACCTCCATAGGGGTCATTGTACTTAACATTATTAACAACTTTTACTACGGGATCAAGACTGAAATCGCGAAAATAATTAGCTGTTCCCTACATTTTGACGAGTTATGCGAACATAAATGTACTGAACAGCTGATTTTTTTTTCGCGATTTCAGGTTTGTTCCCATAGTAGATAAAAGTTGTTCATAATGATGAGTATAATGAGCCCTTAAGAGGTTGTGCGTTATTTATGTTTTACCTTGTATACAGTCTTTTTATACATATGTCTGGCTCCTAACAACTTTTTTTTACTAAATACATAAAAGAAAGCACTATTTCTGCAAACTTTCCTCATAGTTTTGAAATGAACAAATTAAACAAAACTAAAATTTTCTCCTCTTTCAGAATTTTTCCTTAAAAACTGACTTGGACACGCAAGTAAGTTTTTAGTGAAAAATTCAGAATAAACATTTTTTTGCTAAATCCCCAAACAAACTAAACTACTGTCGCTTTGTCTAGTAATAAAAATTCAGAACAGGTTGTATAGGTCACTCACAACAAACTTGAAAACTGGTCACAGAAGAGAACCAGCAAGTTTTGTAAATATAAAAATGATTAAGTATGTTTGTTTAATTGTCTCAATACCTACCATTAGTTATGCTCTTACAGTTCGGCCGATTTATCCTGGCGAGTCAGAACATAGGCACTGCGAACTTTCGCGCATGTTCTCTCTCACACTCGCCTCATGTCATCATTTGGTTCCTAAAAAATGTTACTGCGCAGCCTTCTGCGCGAAGTTCGGACTCGCCAAGATAAATCGGCCGTACTGTACTAGGATTGCACAACTCGTTGGGGCCAACTTCATCGATAGATCATAAGCATTAGGTAGATGTTTGAACTGCAACTTCGATCAAAGTCCGAACGCTGCCTGTAACCAGCGGTAAAGTTTCAGATTTCACTTTCAGTCTTGTGAGTGAGACTTATGGGGGTAGGATAAAGCGCTGACCAGTAGTAACACTGAATTTATACCACTCAAAGCGAATAAGTAATGTAAGCATTAGCTGACCCACACAAAGTAGACACACGAAAAGTTATACAATTTTCATATAATAATCATTTTACTCTGGCACTATTTGCAATATTAAGCTTCTTATGCTTGGACACGGCAAGGAACTTAATTTGTTACCAACTGGATTGCCAACTTCGACTGCAAAAGTTTTTCAAGAGACAAAATTTTTATGGTTTATTCCTTACTATAAAAAGTTAAGAAAATATAAAAATTACCTATCACATTTTCTTAACGTTGGAGTATTCTTGACACTGACATTGTTTGTTACCATAGTTATGTCGAACCCAGCTAGGTTGCTTTATGATTTCCTGCTGTTTCATCTACCGTTAAAGGCCATTCTTTATAACATTACATTTATAACATTAACTCTTTTATTTATTTATTTATTGATCACTTCAACTACTTCAACGACTTACTCAAAATTTAAAACATACACAAACACAAATAACAAATACAGTTTTAGGTGTTGTGAATTCGTCACTTTTACAGAAGTGCACAGCAACACCATAGACACTACATAGATCCTTCACTAGAAACTTCATATTTGAATTATAAAGCCTAGTTTTCAATACAAACATATAATGAGCGTGGAATTTAGGTTTTCCATGCATCGTTCTGTTCAACAGAGCGACAATGTAACATTCAATGCCCGCACATCGCAAGAAAACAAATGATTTTTTTAAATGTTTCACGTTTTCATTTCCTGTTTGTACCCAGTGAAGATTCCGCAGTAGTACCTTAGTCAATATAAAAGAGGACAATATGTTCAAACATTATTTTATGAAAGTGAAAATGATTGATCCAATATCGTTCCTATTCGCGTATTGTCACGTTTTCTGAAAACCTTGTTTCAAATATTCCGACTCCCGGATCGAACCCAGGACGTCGGCGTCATGTCGTGCACGACCACAACACCAGCGAGGCAGCCAATTAAATAATACATACACACGACTTCTATACAGTACTACTGATTATGTAATAATTGTGACAAATGATGGTGGTCCGATAATACTTATAGTTTTTTTTTAAATATTTTTATATATCTATTGTGTTCCACTGCTGGGCAAAGGCCTCACATTTGTTCTTCCAAACAATATCAGATCATCACAACCACCTTCGCCGTGATCTACCAGATGACAATGCCCTCCCCTCAAGCGACCAGTGAGTGACGATCTTGGCCATTCTCGCAGGGTGAATTCATGTGAAGTTTCCGGCCCATTCCCAGTTCACCCTGGCCGTTTTTTAGGGTTCCATACGTCCGAGTCAAAAAACGGAACCCTTTTGGGATCACTCGTGTGTCTGTCTGTTTGTCCGTCTGTCACAGCCATTTTGCTCCGAATCTAATGGACTGATTACGTTGAAATTTGGTACACATATGAATTTTTGTAACCCAAACACGGACGTGTAACGTAAATAAATGGATTTTGAATATGGTGGTCACTTTTAGGAGGCAAAAAATACTTTCCCCCCTAATCTCCGAAACTACTGAGCCTAATTTTTTTTTTAAACACGCTTTTGCTTTAGCCACCATTTTCCAAGTACTTAGTAGTAAATCAAATCATTTTTTATAAAGAAAAAACACATTTATGTTTTACAAAAACAATTTTCCAAGTAAAAAATGCACATTACAGCAAAAATTGTATCGTTGATGCCTGTAGTAATGAAAAATTTATTGTATCACAGACACCAGAAAGTAAAGCAACCATTTAGGTAACGATGAACAATAGACCGTAGCTAGGTATACGAATACATCACAAGAATCTCAATATGTAAAAGAGATTTCTCACATTTAATTCTTGTAACGTGATAGAACCGTCAACGACGAGAAAGTTAATAAAGTATTTTAATCAGTTAACTCGTGCGCTCGGAGCACTATACATACTCGTACATACTTATTATGTAGTTTGTATGTACCAGCTGCGGATGCAATCTATGTAGAAACAAACGACTATCAAAAGACTACAACTTTTTTGTAGTACACAGTTATGCACGGGTTACACGAGGCTAGTTTTTTAAGGATAGTGCTAGTAAGCTAGCAAGCTAGTTACTCTAGCTTCGTATATACAGAACTTGATATTACAGAGCTTGTTAGCCTTCCTTAAACAACTAGCCTCGTGTAACCCGGGCATTAGGCGTGCTATACACATGGTCGGTTCGGCAATATTGTTTGAACAACAAAACCGACCCGAAGCTATTACTACAAATAATCGGCTCTCATTCATAACGATCGTCAAACTCCGTTTCGGTATCTGCTCGCCGAATCATGGTCTGCACCCTAATTGCGTAACACAGTTTCAATCACAACCCGAGAGTTCTGATGGATATTTCTAATCCAATGCCATTGCTATTTTGGTACCATCGAGCTGACCTGGTGATGGAGCCGGAAGGTGGCTACAGGAACTCAGTACTAAAACAATTCAGCCAGGGTTGCGGGATGTTCGAAAGAGTTACCGTGACCGAGAAGGAACACGGGTGGGTTTTAGTCAGTAAAAGTCTGACACGCCCTCCCACTCCGCCCAGAGCGGGAGAAGTCATTTGATGATTTCCCATCCACAAAAAAAAAAGTACTAAAACAATGCATAACATCGAGTTTGGGCTCGTTTGATTTGTTTTGACGAGTACACTGTTCGTAGATGGTATCCAGGGTCAGATCATGGAGCCGGAAATTGGCCATAGGAAGTCTATAACGAAACGACGCTACCCCATCAAGTTTGGGCTCGTTTGATTTGTCTTGACAAGTAGTCTATTAGTAGATGATGTCCAGGGTCTGATGATGAAGCCGGAAGGTGGCAACAGGAACTTTGTAATAAAACAACGCAACCTTGTATATCCTCTATTGTCCCATCCACGATTCTTCTTTCCTCATGTAGGTAGATATAGATGATTTCACTATGCAGTATTCAAACATAGAGAATGCATACAATAAGTTAGTCGTTGCGTTGAAACTGCCAATCGTCGCCCAGCATTTAGAACTGGTAATAGCCAAGAGGGGTCATTTTAACAGGTCTCCTTTCTTCTTTCAATCCATTGACGCCGTAAGGAAAGAGGGTGAAACATGCAAATTCTTCAGTCTTTTCCATCATCAGTTCATCAGATTTTTATCCGCGTTAGTCATAACTTTAGAAATTAATTACACTAAGTATGTAATAATATAAACATAATCTTAAAGTTATTAAGAAAATTAATTAATTAATTTTTTTTTAAATTATTATTATTAAGAAAATGCTCTAATTTAACATATATTTTTTCCAAATCATTAACACTACTCGTTTAGAGGTGATATTCCGTTGATAATTATTAAAAGTCGGTCTATCGTCGCCTTAATTTCGTAAAAGCGGAAGAGTTTGTTTTTTTGTTTGTTTGTTTGAACGCACTAATCTCTAGAAGTAACAGTCGGATTTGAAAAATTCTTTTTGCATTTGATAGCCCTATTCTTGAGAAAGGCTATAACTATTAACATCACGCTGGGACCCTTAGGAGCCGAGCAAAACGAAAAATCGGTCAGAAATAACGCTAAACGAAAATGAAGTAATAGCGCGGACAGGCCATGCGAAGCGACGGGGTGGGTCGGGGTGACAAGAAATTTCACACGGACAAAGTCGCGGGTAGAAGCTAGTAGTTAATAATCAAGAAAGCACATGAGACGACTCAAAGCTGTACAGTTCCAGTATAAGGTGACCTCTGATTGTATAGGCTTTCCGTACAATGCTTATACTGGAAATAGAAGGCGTTGTTACTTGTAAGTTTTTCAATCACTATTCATATTTGAATTTTTCTTTCTCATATTTTGATCTACTAACATACATGTAGGTATTTACTTAAAATATGTTTTCGAATCTTTAAAAGGATTTAATAACACAAAAATATATACTTCCAGTAAAGAAATAATTGAGAATAGATCAATTAGCATCACAATGAAAATTAAAACTAAGCGTTCGGTCTGTTCACCCCAAAACTAAAAATAAGCGTGAATTATAAAGTGAATACTTTGTTTACAGACAGCGATAAATCTTATACATCCATCATTGTTTCATGAGTTTGTGATTCACATAGTTCTAAGATCATTTCTATTTTTACAATGCCTAACCGAGTTTATTTTAGAGCAGAAACAACTATACTACGAGTTATTGAACACAGTTATAATAGGTCAGGTATTAAAAAAAAAACCGATATGCAACAATCCATTACAACGAACTATTTAGGAGTGGTCACATTTAAATAAATAATTATTTTATTTTTATGTACTTTTCACGATTACTTTCATATTTCCATTCATTAAAATGTATTGTCACCGAGAATTTCTACAAACGTGTGCTAATGTCATGATCGAATAACAGAGCCTAGACCACCATCTCTTAAAGCAGTATTATTTTAATCTTACTTGAGTGTGGGAAAGAGATGGAGCTAGATGTCCTGTATAGCTCCATCTCTTTCTCACACTGAAGTAACATTAAAATAATACTGCTTTAAGAGGTGGTGGTTGGCCCCCTGGAATGTTTCAAAATTGGTTTGCACAATTCCAACGAAGCGGACAAACAAAAGATCCTACACATCAAAGTACGAGATACAAAAGCTTTTAAAATCCCTAGAGTGCGAAATAAAAGTGCTGTATTTAGTGGTGTTCCACGCGAGATGCAGGACATCGGCCAGTATAAATGTCCGGGTTCCAATGAAGAGCACAGAAAATTCTGAGAAATGAAGTATTTTTCCAAGGTGTAGCGAGTGGGTAAAGAGCCCCATATTGAAAGATGTGACACTTCCACAGAAAACACTGCCCGGAACATTAAAAGCTTTTCAATTTTTTTTCTGATTATGCAGTATCTATGCGCATACAATCCGGAGCTGGTGACTATGTAATAATAGTCACAAAAGTCCTAGCCGAGGTCGGTCCGTGGATGAGTGACCATCCATTAAATATCGAGACCCCGTGCCTCGGAAAATACGTTAAGCCTTCATTTCTTCATTCATCATATGTAGATCGCTGACAGTCGTTACGGGTAGTCAGAAGCCCGAAAGTCTGACAATCAGTCTTACCAAGAGTTACCGTGTTACCCAGAAACTGGGTTGGGCAGGTCAGATATAATACAGTTGCTCCGTGTAAAATACTGGTATTCAGCTACATCCGTTTAGACTAGAAGCGGACTCCAACATAGCTGGGAAAAGGCTTGGCGGGTATAAAATGGCACATAAAATGTTGTAACCTTATTGCTGCCACATAAGACTTTACTTCGTCTGCTTCGAGGGAAGTAACAATCAATACAATACAAAACTAGCTTAAGGACTGCTGGAGCTTTCAGGAAAAGGCCACTGGAGTGGCCTATACCTATACGGGGAATCAAATGCAACGTATTACAAAAAGGGTGGCCATAAAAAGAAATACAGGAAAATGGTTTTAAATAAAGTTTAGTAAAAAGATTTTATGACCAAAAAACAAGTAAAATATACACTTTCGTCTACTTTCAGACGCAAAAATATTTTTTAAGACATCCTATCCACATAAAATTCAAGTCTAGCCTTTGTCGAGTAAGTTATCGAGGTAGGTAATGATAGAACGATCAATACTCCTGCGTCCGTTCGCTCCGACTGCTGGGAGCACACTGACCCTTTGCAATCCATGACCTGGGGTTGCGACGCGTCGCGCGTCGTGACGTCGACGGGTAGTTATGAAAACGTAAACAGCAGTGTAGTGATCCTATTTTGTAACGTTATTTGGGATCTGGCGCAGTGGGGCCAACCGTGCATCAAGGGTAACAGTTTGACCGTGAAGCGCTTTTCATCGCTGTAAGGGCGGTTTTTTGTAATCTAAGGCCTCTACTTGCACCACAAATCGCTGAATACGTTCAGCGGAAAATGAATTTAAATTCCCGTTCTATTTCTGTCAATCGTTTTAAGATAACAGATACAAAATGATGCTATAAATATGTTTGGCGCTAAGCGCATTTAGTGATTTGTAGTGCAAGCGGACCTTAGTGTATTACTACAAACATACGGCTCGCCGGCCTTTCTCTGACTATCCGTTATTTAGAGATCTGGTACACTGTTATTGGATTGGTATTTTCCAGGAATAGGACGAAATCGAATCAAGCTCCCTGTCTTCTGCTACCGTAGGGACATTAGCTACTAAAGCAGGCTAGTGTGAACAAGATGAATATGGATGGATGCATTGTCAAAATAGTAATCTGCTGAAAGGCACTGCAGTGACAAGTGCGAATTCTCGTACTTAATACGAAGCTTTTTCAGATTGAATTGCTGTGAAAATCACATAATATCGTCACTACAGAAAATAATGCAGAAATGAAACATGAAATCAGTTAAGTTCTTGTAAATAATATATATATATATTTTTTTTTTGAGATAGGTTTGCTCTTGACTCTAGTCTAGGTCAGAGATGACAGAGACAAAGTCGACGATGGAGCGAGCTTACCCAGAAGAAGCCTGTTCACTCTCACTTTGAAGAGACCGGGGTTGTATGCATTCGGAAACACAGACGCAGGCAGAGAGTTCCACTCCTTTGCTGTGCGCATCACAAAATACATTTGGAAACGCTTAGTGCGAATTGGTGGGATAGCAACTAGGTAAGGATGGTAACCCGCAGTGCGTCTAGATGTCTGCTGATAGAAGGGGGCCGGCGGAATGAGGTCGTGGAGTTCTTGAGCACACTCCCCGAAGTATAATCTGTAGAAGAATATATATATATATATATATATATATTCAATTATTGAAGCACTATTACATTTTGTTTACGCAGCCTACCTACTTGGCAACCTCGTTCGCCCAACAACTGAAATATACGTCACTTACCGGCCTTGAGCGCTCAGGCGTAATGAAAGTTTGGAAAGGGGATTTCGAGGACAACAGGTGGTCGCAAACATTGAGCGAGCGTGTGTGTCAATGAACCTATAAGTAGCCTAAGTAGGTTTACAAGCTTATAGGGTTTTAGAACTTCATGTAAGCATAATTTATCGGTAATTATATTTTCGAGCTGTTTGGGGGTGAAATCCTCCGACCGTGGTGGGGTCGGAGTATTCGTGGTTTGTTCAACGAATTCTCCAAACGGCTGGTTGACACTTCCCGTAACCCAAGTGCTGACTTTTACCTTGGCCAGAGGCTAAGCATTGCCAAACAACGTAGCAATGCCGCCAGTCTCTTGGGTACATTACGAGTCGACAGCGATGCGGAGGAATTTTTCGACGCCATACCTACTTATTAAGTTTAGGTTAAGTTATTATATTTTAATTTTAATAGTAATAAGTTTATCCAGTGAAAGTATAAATTTTATCCTCTTTAATAAATACCATTAAAGGCGAATTAAATAGCCGTCAATTTCGTCAAACATAAATACATTACAAATAATTGAAAAAGTTTAATGACACTTTGAAAAAAAAACTAACTTTTTAAGAGAGGAGATAAAATGAATAAATAATTTTCAAAATGATGCTAGAAAAACTTCAAACGTTATTTATAAAAGTAAAATCTAGAACACCACCAAAACTAGATAAAAACAAATATCGAAACAGTTAACATTTATTGCAAATATCCCGTTAGAGATGACAATTTTATTTTAGACCCAAAATTTAATTCAAATTAAGCTGCAAAAGTGACTCAACGACTACACTTTAATGGGGCCCATAGACGTCCTGACTCCATACCGGACCACAGAGCAGAAACAGCAGTATTTCAGAGAAATGGACTTAATGAATAAACGATAAGTTATTGGTCTGAGACGATAAGCTACTTGCTTTAATGCTTCATAATTTATCTACATATTATGTTCTAATAGTAAGTTACTAAGTTGCCGGCATGGGACCAAAAACCAATACAACTTGAAATCCGTTTTGCAATCAACTTTTTGTATATAATGCCAGAATAACAGACTCGTGAGATAGTTTTTTCGCCTGAAATCGAGGACAACTAACACAATGAACGAGTTTACTTTAGAAATAGATGTTAGTATCGTGATCTGCAAGAGTCCAGCTGAAATTGAACCATAATTATCTTTCTGCTTTGCATTAAATGAAGTGTAGAAAATTTTGAGATTTGAGCTGTCACTGAAATGCAATCTAGATGAACTTCGTGAGTCACATTTCTACTAAAGATGAAAACCTACCATATCGTAGACTTTAATTGAGGAAAGGCTTGAATTATTTGCAAAGACGATAATAATTCTTACATTTGCATGATCTTTTACTTATTCTAAACTAGCAACCTTCTGACAAATCATGCAGATCTCATCTCTTTATTAAATGTAAGTTTATTAAGTAATATAGACATAAATCTTCCGGAATGAATTCTCTAAGGCCGGCCACATACAATCGGAATTCCGATTCGGAAATCCGTTTCGACAGCAGCAAATCCATTCATAATCTAGTTCTCCGATCGGAATTTTCTCCGATTCGAAATTCCGCTGTGCGTGATTTTGTATGGATTTGCTGTCTTCAAAATTCCGAATTGATACATCGAAACGGAATCCCGACTGTATGTGGCCGGCCTTAATGATGTTGAAAATCGCATCAAAACCCGTGGCGTAGTTTAAAAGAACAACGCGGTCACACAGACACGAAAAGTAAAATATTTTTTCAGAAGATGACATGATTTCATGAAGTTCTAAGCCGAAAACTAACAAAATAATAAGTACCTATCTATGCTAGTGGCCTTTGAAAATGAAACCCCACAAAAACTGATACTGCAATCTATTAGATGGCAGAGGCGGTCTAATTTTTTTCAAATCAATATTGCAAATGGTTTGCTGTTTCAAAGAGAACCTGATCAACTTGAAACATTAAATTTTGCATTGAAATACTCGTAGCTCAATATAGGATATGAAAAAATAAATAATATAATAAAAAAATTCTAAGACTTTTCAAAATTAACATTTCATTCGGCCTTCACAATCATTCGATAGTGTTGCTTTGGACCAAAATTTACGTATAGCCTTTGCTCCTCCCATCTTTGGAAGCATCCACAACTTTTAGAAAAAGTAGACTAAATTATTGGAAACACACTAACTTTTATCCTAAATGTAGCCCTGGACGACCGAGCGTGGCAGGAAGCCACACATCCCACTCACCTGGGTGATCTCGGCGTCTGCAAAATTTCAAGTTTACCGGCCTTCCTCTTTTCGGTCCACAGTTCCGAAAAATTAACCAGGGTCCCTCTCTGGTCGATTTTGAGGTACCGTGTTTGACAGATGCGTTAAACGCTTGGAAAATGGCTTATCCCGTGTATACGAATACGTATATACGGATTTGCCCGTCTCGCCGACTTGTCGATACTACGTGACCTGGCTGACGTGACGTGGCTGGCTCGTTCTTTGGCCAAAGAATTGGCATTGCCCTTCAACGTGGCAATGCTGCCAGTCTTTTTGGCACATTTCCGGATGACAGCGAACGATGCGAACGAGTACTTCGGCGCCTGCTACTTAGTGTCCTTTTGTTTTTGTATATTTATTTGTATAGTTAATTATTGTGTATTTAAGATTTGTGTATATCAAAACCCAATTTTTATTAAAAACTAAGTACAGAATGGATATGAACCATATTGTAGGGATCTGTATATTGAACAGAAAGTTATTGCAGAGAAAAGCTTTAAAATAAATCCATTCAAACTTATGTTTGATTCGGATCTTGTCAAAGTGAATTTACAAGATCAACTGCAATCAGAGAAATACCTTCTTCGTTTTCAAGGTTTACTGAAATACTTACTTTACTGTAGGTTCAATATTTTGTTCTCATTTTTAATTTAACGATTTTTTTAGTAGAGAGTTTCGGACTTTCGTTCCATTTTCGAAGGCACTTTTAAGGAGGGGCTTCAATTCACAAACAAAGACTAAATATGAAAGAAAGAAATAATAATAATACCCCCACCGCCGTATCTCTACGTCTCTACATTGACGTTGTGGTAGTAGGGGTTGCACGCTCCGGAACTCAAGGTCTGCGCTGGTAGAGTTTAGTTTGCCGAAATAGGTCTAGACCTATCTCCGTCGTCCTATCTATATCCTTGTCACGTAAACCCGCAGGGCAGCATGTGGCGAGCTGTTGGGCAGTAGCGACCCCACGGACCCTATCTCCCGGGAGAGGTCTTGTACCTCACCTCTGGCTTGCCTTTATCGGCCCGCTGGAGTGAACACTGACGAGGAACAGAGCTCCCAACTCTTTCTTGCCTTTATTGGTAGGCTTGAGTGGAGGAGATTCGCAAGAGCAAACGTGCTCGGAGGAAGGAAGTATTTCAGTAAGACGCTGGTGGGGATCTTGACCGTACTTCCGGGATTGTCCTGATAGCCGTGGAATTCCTCTCCACTCCTCACAAGCACCTCAGGACATGTTGCCCCCTTGTCGCTAGGACACATGTGCAAGCGACCGTTTTCGGGGGCCCATTTTTGAGTCTGCAAGTCACACCCCGCGATTTTATCTGTTTATTTTATATAAAACATTGATCAGGCAGGGGTTCCATAGTTCTAGATGGCCAATTCCCTTTAGCCACCCAAACCCATAAACCAATATCTTTATTTCCATATCCTGTAATAGTCCTACACCAACCGAAGGTTGTCCTTGCGTGTACTTGCATAGTGCGAACAGGGATAATCGTCGGTTGGTGCCTCATTTCATTAAAAACGTCGAACGGACTTCTGCGAGTTGGCTTCGGTCCCTCGTACTTCCAAAGGTCAGGATCCCCAGGGTCCCGAGAATTATCAAGAGAATTACACATTTAGAAGCAATATGACTGAAATGTGTATGGAAAGTTGGCCATATGGTCATACAATTTTAGCATGTGGTTTCAATTTAGGACAGTACCGTAAAAACACTTAATGGAAGTAGACAACGGGCAATCGTGGAACATAATAATTATAGCTGGTGTATGACTGATTGCCATATAAAAAGTAAAAGCTGATATTTATGGCGCAAAAAGACCGCACCACGCAGAACCACAGACGGGTCACGGTTGACGGCATCTCAACGTACCTAATTCGCGACATAATTAACATACTTAATCGTTAGTGGACAATGGCAGTAGCAGGTAATTATTTATATCTATGGAGCTTACGTCATGCTGTTTCGAAATCACACCTTCGGTGTGGGTAAACTATATTTAATTATTAATTGTTTCCCTTTTTATGGGATTATATAAAACATAATAAAATTGTGTTATGTAAAGTTTTGCTTTGTTCGTTTTTGAGCTTTTGATGCTGCTGTTTGGTAGCAGCAGGAAGTCACTTGAGTGTCAGTCCGCTCAAGTGAGGAAACCTGTCTTATCTTGGATCACACATGTGCTTTTTCGAGAACCTTTTTTTTCACGAACAAATTTCGAATGAATTTTGTTGTTTTGCGAAAAAGCTCTAAGAAAATAGTTGCGTTTGTACCACTTAAATACCACTTGCATTTCGTAATTAAATGGGAAAAAATACATAAAGTTATAAATAAAGAAACAGAAATGAGTAAAACATACAAACTTATTATGCTTAATATATTAAAGGAATTTCGCGCAAGCGCCGCATAAAAATGTTTTGAAGAGACTGAGTCATAAGTTGACGAAATACCTATCTGACCACTGAGCAGGCTTCTTTAAGGATATAACCAGCTATATATATTGAAATATCTTGTTGTATGTAGTTATCATAAATCAAATGCTAAAACATAGAAACGCGCAGTTTTTGTTCATTCAGTTTCGTAAAGTTCTCTATTACATATCATGGCAATATAAATGGAGGCTAAACCTATCTAATATCAGTATCTCACTACAACCGCGGTTTTTCGCTTTAATAAAGGAACGGATTGTGCATTGTTCAACTCACCTTGGGCCTGAGCCGGCGAAAGAGCGCTCCAAATAACGAGACAAAAACACAGAAACATTTTGCAATCGTCTTTAGGATTGACGAGCATCACTTGTTCATGACGTCACACACACATGCACTGATGATAATTCCAAAATTCTAAATTCAAATGTTGGCGCGAAAGTTTAGCACTTGGTTCGCGACGTTGTGGGCGGCGCTAGCGCGGGAAATACGACACACTCGAGTATTCGCGTCGGACTGAGTCGGCGGCAGCGCTGCCGTCTGCCCCCACCACGAGACGCCTTTCACCGTTACAATTCGTAACTCCAACTCGAAAGACTGCGTTGAGCAAGGCTATAATATGACGATTGACATTCAACAAAAACGGCCCATTTGCTACACGGAAATAGTGTGTTTACTTCTAGTGTAACAGCTCCATACATGGGCGGGTTGTTAAATCCTAATACGGCATTCTATCAGAAGATTAATCGAAATTGTCGACGAAAAATTTCGCAAAGGTGCACACAAAAAAAAAAAATAACGACCTGTTTTAACAGCGCAAATTTTTAGCTCTGTATGCTACAACCCACCCCAGCTGACTAAATTATTACCACGAATTCCTGTTTCTGTAACCCTAACTGCTACGAGGGGTGGGACATTGCCTAACTTATCATGTTACTCGTACAGCGCAGCGCGTTGATTTCTTTTTGGTTTACCTACACTGTCCCACTGCTGAGCAAAGGCCTCCTCCAAATCGTAAGGTCGCCAAACTAAAATGGGAATGGGCGTGTCACGTCAGCCGCATGCCAGAGGATGGACGGGCCCAGGATGAGGTGGCGAGACGACCAAGTCGCGTACCCTTTACATGCTGCATTTTTAAATTTATTGTGTGACGGCTTGTGTATTAACTAGTAGGTTATAGTCATAATCCTCACAAAACTTGTACTACCAACAGCCCGTATCATCCGACATAACGTTGACCTGGAGGAGACACTTTCGACACCATGGAGGCACACGCTTCCACGCGCCTAGCAGGACCACCATATCAACGGGATTTGTCGACGGAAGAATAGTTAATAAATAAATGATTGTAAAAATTATCATATCAAATTATTATAAATCTGAAATTGATGAAGGTTGGGATTATATCTGAGTGTCCTAAAACAGCAAAAATTGACAAATACCTTCAATATTTCGAGAGTAGATGGCTAAAAAACAAATCTTTTAGAATACAATGGTCTGTATACGGACAAAAGCATCGTACTAATAATGTTGTAGAGAGCTGGAATGCTCAACTTAATAAATTTATGAACAGACATAATCCAATAACAGTTTCTATTTTGCTCAAAACATTAATAGACAAAGAAAGCAATTCCTCCGAAGAACCGTCTCCTCGCCGGAGTGAATTAATATATAGAGACGAATTCATTCTTAAATGCCAAATGGAGTTAATACACGACGAAGTAGATGTCAGCTATTTTTTAAATACCTAAATTGTTTTCTTTTTAATGCTATAAGAACGTCAACAAGGCTATTCGTTCGGTGCCGTTGGGATACACGCACCGTTCCCGCGATGAAACTATTAGTTTTGAGCAAGGTTTTCTCTACATATTTATGATATTTGTAATTGTTTGTGTTTTAGATCCGTTAATGTATTCCCAACCTTTTATTATTGTTTTGGGAAGGAGTGGCAGAGAAGTACAAAATGCCCGATATGCGTTTCTCATTTTTTCATTGTTTTTTTTTTTGCGAGTGGTGCTATGGTAGAAGCACAACGGTGCCTCCGTTGTTTTTCCGCTGGGATTTACTATTAATTTTGGCCTTTTTTTTTTGAGATAGGTTTGCTCTTGACTCTAGTCTAGGTCTAGGTAGGTAGTAGGGTAGGGTAGGTAGGGTAGGTTTTTCCATTGAGAATTTGTGAAATGATAGGAACCAATGATAGAAACCAACTTGGTTTCTGGAATTAATGTATTTGCAGCTGCAGTTACAAAGTCCAAATGAACTTTCTTATGGGTCAATTCTGGTAACTGTGATTTAATAATTTGGAACATTATTATAATAACTTCGAACGTATTATGGTTTTAATTTTAATCATAACTGTACTATACTATGTTCATACTATGTACGACGTAAGACTGGTGGATGCCCTTCGCACTAAGCGTTTCCAAATGTCTTTTGTGATGCGCACAGCAAAGGAGTGGAACTCTCTGCCTGCGTCTGTGTTTCCGAACGCATACAACCCCGATCTCTTCAAAGTGAGAGTGAACAGGCTTCTTCTGGGTAAGCTCGCTCCATCGTCGACTTTGTCTCTGTCATCTCTGACCTAG
This sequence comes from Fissipunctia ypsillon, assembly GCA_947568875.1. NCBI lineage: Eukaryota > Metazoa > Arthropoda > Insecta > Lepidoptera > Noctuidae > Fissipunctia > Fissipunctia ypsillon. Next base: position 31,999,685 of record OX387643.1, read on the forward strand.
ACTAGAGTCAAGAGCAAACCTATCTCAAATAAAAAAAATAAAAAATAAAAAACTATAGTAAACAAACTTTATTAGCCTGTATCTACAGGGTGGATCATTTGAGTAGTTTGAACACGGGGAGAAAACCAAGGACATATTTCACATAGCACAACATAACTTCACGCCTTGTTTCCCCGACGGGATAGCAGAGGTGTACGTATAGTACACCCACATTTCGCCAGTTATGTCCATACACATACACACACCCCCACATACACAAACACACACACACACACACATATTGTGGACATATTTTCTTGTAGTCAAATAAGTTGGACAAAATAGTTTGACTACTGGGATGGACCGAGTTTCTTGCCCGTTCTTCTCCATACAGTTCTACCTTTTGGAAGGGGTGACTAGAATCAATTTAATTGTTTTGAAAATTTCGTCGTGCAAAAGTGCCTTTTATGTGCCTATTTGAAATAAATTATTTGACTTTGACCAGGGACGAAAATATAAATGGCGAAATCTGGGAGTACTATAGTTTACCTCTGCCTAACTCCACCGTTACTCTTTTAAAATGTTTAACAATGTTTTGTATACATTAATTATATAATTATATGTGAAGACGATGCACCTAGAATAAAATCACTATACCTACTGCAATAGGTAAAATAGTTCAAAATGTAGCTAGCTCACATATTTACAAACATTTTAAAAGTAGAGGATTTTCCTTAAATTTTAGCAAGTAATAAGTCAGTGTGTGACTTAAAGTAATCACAGATTATAAAATCAATGTCATAAAAATAATAAATTACACAATTAAATTAATAACCAGTTTGATTTTGTCTAGACTAGATTGTCCTATGGAGCAGGACCATCATGTTTCCAAGCAACCTTACTTGGATATAATCCTCTATTTTGTAATGGATGGTATTTAAAAGTACTTCAATTTATTCCTAATTTTGCCTGTGTTCCACCAAATATACTGAATGTGCACCAAAATATGTTCATTAAAATATGTCATAACGAGCATCTATTTAACAACTGTTGCAAATTTGTAAAAATAGTAATACACCTAATTTTAAAAACAAGCATTTATTTTTTTAGTTTTACTTCAGATAATGCACTGCAAAATGTATTTGAATCAAACACCAATTAATGTCCAATGTAGCTTTATTAATAAAAAATGAAACCTAACCTAACCTAACCTAAAATATGTAAATGGGTATACGGTACTAGGATGCATACTAAATATTTTGTGTAACATTCAGGAATATTTGGTGCACGATCAGTATTTTTGGTGAACACAAAAATATTATCCTTTTGTAATATGCTTGTTTACAAAGTGTACTTATAATATGAGTTTTAAATTTTATTTAATTTAATTGGAATATACCAGAAGATGTTTTGTTGTAACAAATAACACAGTACCCATAAAAGATGCATGTACTTTAGATAAGGTGAAAAATGGTAGATCTATTTTATCTTTATTTCTAGTATTAAAATGTCTATAACTTATTTTAAGAGATTTTTTCTTACATGCATAATATTTTCATAAATGAACTAGCTTCCGCCCGCGACTTCCTCCGCGTAAAATTTCTTGTGCCCCTGACCCACCCCGTCGCATCGCATCGCCTGTCCGCGCTGTTACTTCGTTTTCACTTAGCGCTCGTTCTTACTTTTTTGTTTGTTTTTGCTTGGCTTCTAAAGGTCCTAGCGTAATGTTACATACCTTATAGACTTCCTTAAGAATTGGACTTTATAATGCAAAAATAATTTTTCAAACCCGACTGGCAGTGACTGAAATTAGCGCGTTCAAATAGTCAATAAAAATAGAATGTGTAGGTAACTAATAGACTAAGCGCATTATTCTTACTTTAAGCAATTGTATACCCGTCGTAATTCCTAAACGAAAGATCCGAATTGAATAATTTAAAAAGGAATTTGCATGTACTTAATCAACCTTAATGATGAAACTATTTATTTGGATAAGGATTAATACGATGTTTATGAATACACCTTCACAAGTAATGCATTATTTTATAACAAATTTGATTACCATTAAAAATGTTATAGTGAGCCAACCTTAGACATATGCTATTGCGGACTGTTTTGTAGACCTTTTTAAGAGGAACAATCTCGTCATATTTACATGATTTTTGCGTAACTTTAACCGTTTACGCAGCGCTCGCAACGGAAGCTCGCAAAAGGAATAAATTTTAGCCGTTTTTGCAACATTTTTAATTGATGCTCCGCTCCTGTTAGTCGTAGCTTGATGTTATATAGCCTAATAACCTTCCTCGATAAATGGGCTATCCAACACTAAAAGAATTTCTCAATTCGAACCAGGAGTTCCTGAGATTAGGCGTTCAACCAAACAAACAAACTCTTCAGCTTTATAATATTAAGTATAAATTGGCAAGGTACCGTCACAATCAGAGATCGGAATCGGTAGAATATATTTAAGTACTTACCTAAACTTAGAGGGTGTAAGTAACATAGTAGATAATACCTCCTCTAACCGAAAATTAAAAACTCGAATTATTTATTGGACTTGTGTACAGTTAAAAATGATTCATGATCATCGTCATCATACGAGTATGAACGCTTTTTCATTTGTGACGATTTCTGCCAGTTTACTCCTACCGCAAGCCGTGTAAAAGAACTTTGTCCAAAAAACCCTAAACCTAACAATAGTAACGCAATTTATAACGGAACGGAAAATTACCTACTTGCATGGCAAATTTGAAGGCAACATTTAAAGCGAAAATATAAATCCTCTTTAATCCCTGTCACGTTGGAATTTCAAAAAAAATAGTTACCTAATAATTACAGGTACGGAACTTAGTAAAGTTATTGTTCTCTGAATTACCTACTAAAGTGTCTTTGGCGAAGGCGAAAGTCCGGCTGACCGATGATGTAAGTAAGGATTTTTAACCCCCTAGGGGATGATTTTCCAAAAATGCCAAAACACGTCATTCCTAATTTCTAAACAAAAAGCTTAATACAAATTTCTTCCTTACAAACTTTCATCCCCTATTTCCCCCCCTTAGGGGATGATTTTCTAAAAACGCTGAAACACGTAGTTATTAATTTTTAACCAGAATGCTAAATACCAATTTTCATGGTTTAACCTACAAAAATGACGATTTTCCATACAAATTTTCATTCCCTATTTTACTCCCTTAGGGATTGAATTTCAAAAAATCCTTCCTTATTCCTTGTCTACATTATAAAGGGAACCTCTGTGAAAAATTTCAGCTTTCTAGGTCTAAGGGTTTGGGATGGGCGTTGATGAGTCAGTCAGTCAGTCAGTGAGTCAGTCAGTGAGGACTTTTCTTTATATTTAGGATCTAAGATATCTCGGGACCCTGGAGTCCCGGACCTTTGCAAGGCGTACGAGGGGCCGGAGCCAACTCGCAGAAGCCCCTTAGACAATTTTAAATGATGAGGAGGCACCAACCGACGAATATATCCCTAATATGCACTAAATGCACCCAAGGACAACCCCGGTTGGTACAGTACTATTGTAGGACATGAAAACGAAACATGGGTTTACAGTACTATGGGTTTGGGTGGCTATAGTGGATTGGTTATTATTATGTCGTTTATTAATTTTCTTTCCTATTCAGTTACATTTTCAAATATTTTCTTAAAATAAAAAGATATTGTATAAAAAAACATTTAAAAATATAAAAAATAGAGTGCCACCGGTATCGGGAGCAGGGCCCAAGCTACCGGTGGTTAGGGCTGCAGAGAAAGGAACCTCCTCACAATACGAGTCGTATCAAGGAGTACTGCCTTCTGAATCAGGCACTTCATCCAACCGCCTACCGAGAGCCTAAAGAGATGTTGGTCGAGGCTTTCGGCCATCAGACTATTGGCCTTTACGGCAATCGGCACAATGACAGCCGAGCTCACAGTCCACATGTCAACAACCTCGGGTGCTAAGTCGAGATATTTTATTTGTTTCTCTTTCTCAGCTTTCACGAGGTTCTCGTCATGTGGAATGGTAACATCGATTATCATTGCGCGGCGTGCTGATCGATCTATCACCACTATATCAGGCTATTAAGCCTGCCTAATGGCAACAATAGTCCTGTCAGTAATGATAGACCGAACCCAGTAGAATGTGATAAGGAAATTTTCGAAAACTGGGTCGGGCACATACTTGTAATACGGTACCTCAGAACCCACAAGTTTGTATTTCAAAGCAAGTTGCTGGTGAATAATCCTGGCCTCCTGGTTATGTCTGTGCAAGTACTCGCCGTTAGCCAGACGAGAACAACCAGAGATGATATGTCTGATAGACTCACCTGGACGGTGGCATGCCAGACACACGTCAACCGTCCCGTCCTTTATGATATGTCCATAATTGCACAGACGAAACCTTCAGTTTCCCCGAAAAGGTCACCAAAACGTAGCCAGGATACGAACGCTAAGAAATCTACACCGGGCTCATGAAGAGCCCGATAGAAGCGCCCGTGAAGCTCCTTGATTTGCCATACCGCCTTGCGGTCATCTGTAGTAAATACTACAGGTATGCGCCAATTCTCTTTAGCAACGGAGAGTGGCGTGAGCCCCTTATCCACTGCGACCACATCACGGTGCATACCCACGTCAGCTTTTTAAAAATATTCCCTGAGGCTGCACATCTCACGGTGTTACGAGGGTCTTCGCATTTAAAAAGCCTCGACCCGCAAACTTCCGCGGGATGTACAGTGATACCGATGATCGTGGGTGATGCAACCAGTTTGAGGTCAGCAGTGTACAGATCCTCCTATCCAGGGCGTCGAGTTCGGTCCGAGTTCATTTGAGTATGCCGAAAGTGTACATCAATACCGGCATGACCCAACCGTTGAAGGCGCGCACCTTGTTTCCACCTGAAAGAAGACTATTTAATACCTTCTTCAGGCGACCAAAGAAGCGCTCCTTCAACGATTGCTTCATGTCAGTAATATTAATGCCTAACGCTTCCGACATACCCAAATACTTATAGCTTTCAGATGAGGACAGGGATCTAAGGTGTATGGAATCCGAAAGTTGAATTCCCTCGGATTCCATAATCACCCCTGGCTTTATATGCATGACTGAACATTTGTCTACACCAAATTCCATCATGAGGGCGCTACTGAAAGTTTCAGTTACCTTCAGTAGCTGCATCAGTCGCAATTGGTTCGGGGCAAAGAGTTTCAAGTCATCCATGTAGAGGAGGTGAGATATGACCAGACCACCTCTCTTCAACCAATAGCCTAGACCTGAATCCACCAGCAGTATGCATAGAGGATTCAGGGGTAAGCAGAACCAAAGTGGACTCAAACTGTCGCCCTGAAATATTTCCCGTTTAATCCATACAAGCTCATCATTCCCCTGGATTCGTCGACACCCTGGATAACAAAGGACCGTCCTCCATTGCCCCATACACGACTCAAGGAAGGTGCGTAGAGTTGCATCAATCTTGTACAACTCCAGCACCCTCATGAGCCATGTATGTGGCACTAAGTCGTAGACCTTCTTATAATCAATCCAGCATGTCGACAGATCCTTGCAGGATCGACGAACCTGATGGCTAATGGCCATCTCATCGCTCTGGAACATGCGATTCTGCGTGTGTCGATCAACTTGCCGCTTATATACCACCGAATACGACTCGCCCATGCACAAACTTTCTGCTTCAGGAAGTCGATGCGCCCTGTGACACAGGACATATATTCTCGAGGGCTGATTCCAGTCCCCGAGAATGCCTGCTTTTCAAAGCGCATCACTCGTGGTCGTGTATTGCCCTCCCTGAAGCAGTATAGTTTGCCGATGCGTATGCCAGTCCCATCGATACGACGTTTGATCCTGCACTGCCAGGCTGGTACGGCTGGTTTTAGTCGAGTAGCTCCATCACAGTTTGGAAACTTGACGTTAGCTAAACGACATGCCACAACAGCCGCGCAGTACAAGATCGAGTGTGTATCAACAAGATCCTCGCTGCTCTCGGAAAATTCTTAAGCTGCGAGTCCAAGGCACACACCAGCACCCTATTTTTCTTGTGCATAGGTAAGCGTGACAATCGGGGCCTAAGTTCGGTCGGAGTGGACCTGTATTCGCGAGACGCATCCTCCAGTGCGTTTCTCAAACGGACGTTGCACTGGCTACTTACTGTGGTAACCCTATCATCCTCTTCTACAACATCATGATTGGATCGCGACGGGATTGCATCTATGGGTGACGCTTGTACCGTGGTTTGCGCCGGAGTCGAGACGATATGGTTGCTCAGTACCTCTGAGCGCAGCCTATCAAGTGTGGCATCGTCCAACCTGTGATTGCGTTGGATGACCTGCACCTGATCAGATAGTTAGTCCGAGATATTGACGGTTGGCTCTAGTTCCTGAAACAGAGACAGCATTCTAACACGGTACGCAGTGAGGTTAGTTCCCCCCTCTATAGACCCGTAATATGCGCGCATTACGTTCTCTTTCATAGACTGTGTCCATCTCATGCGCTGCACACAACCACCGGCAGCGGGGTCGGCGGGGAAAAATATTCGTCGCTCGAGCTCGACGCAACTGCCACGGCCGGTGTCACAACAGTTTCGATGTGGCTGGGTATCGGCGGCGGCGAGGCGAAGCAGGAGCTAGATCACCACCTCTTAAAGCAGTATTATTTTAATCTTACTTGGGTGTGGAAAAGAGGTGGAGCTAGACGTCCTGTATAGCTTCATCTCTTTCTCACACTGAAGTAACATTAAAATAATACTGCTTTAAGAGGTGTTGGTTGGTCCCCTGAGCGACGAGTCCGGATGTGGTAGGCGTGCACGGCGAGCTGCTGATCTCGTCAACATAGCATGGTTTTCATAGCATCAGGGGGCCAACCACCACCTCTTAAAGCAGTATTATTTTAATGTTACTTCAGTGTGAGAAAGAAATGGAGCTGTATAGGACGTCTAGCTCCATCTCTTTCCCACGCTGAAGTAAGATTACAATAATACTGCTTTAAGAGATGGTGGTCTAGCTCCTGTAATTCATATGCGTGGGGGGCCGAATTTGATAGCCGTCATTGTCTTTCTTGATATCTTGATTTTTGTTTGGTTTTTTCATTAGAAGGTGTCTATGGTTTGTTAATTAATTATTATTTGTTCCAAAATCTTTTATTGTGTTATTTGTGCATACATGTGACTTACGGGAATAAATAAATACGGGAAACACGACATATGAAAAAAATTACGTTGTGGACGTAGGTATCAGTGTTGCCAACTATTATTATTAGTTTTTCTTGTATATATAAAGGTAAAAAGGCCAGTAAAGTTTCGGCAACTAATTAAAAAATACTTTGTAATTTTCGTGTATGTAGGTATGTATGTAATTGTATTGACAGGTAGCTTTTTTTTGTTTTTTTATTTTTTTATTTTTTTTTTATTTTTTTTTTTTGTGGATGGGAAATCATCAAATGACTTCTCCCGCTCTGGGCGGAGCGGGAGGGCGTGTCAGACTTTTACTGACTAAAACCCACCCGTGTTCCTTCTGTTGCCTGTGCCGGGGCCACGGTAACTCTTTCGAACATCCCGCAATTTGACAGGTAGCTAAAGGAGAATTAAGAAAACTATATTTTCCATCTAGAAGTTTAAATTTAATAATCGATACACACATTATTTGAAAAATTTAATTCATCTACACAATGAAATTACTTTGAATGATTAAAATTCTAATCTACACACATATCTGTTATTAGTAGTCCGTCCCTTCAACTAGTTCAGAGTGGGTTCACGTCAATAGTGCAACGGGGGGGCTCGAACTACCACCAGCTCTCGCTCGCCTGAACGACCCTTAACCGATGGGCTATTGCCGATTAAATCCTAAGGTCTACAATAATAATAATTATAATCCTACCACCAGCTCTCGCTCGCCTGAACGACCCTTAACCGATAGAACTTACCCTAATAAACAAATAGTATATAAGGGTATACAAGTACAAAGTATAGGCTTCATACTATAGTTCATTAGTCCTGTCAAAATTGGTTATGTATTACTCCGATTCTATTACCTAGTAATTATTTTGTTAATATAACGTAATAAACGTTTTATATGGCATAGAAAAAGAAAATTATAGGTAGAACTAAAGAACATACGAGATATGTATTTCAGAAACAAGAAAGGAATAAAGATGCCATATTTTTTTATAATTTCCGCAATTTTAACAGAATCAATGTAATAAAGTATCAACGAAAATTAAGTAAAGATGGATTTATAGATTGTTTCTTAAACATCAAGATTTTAAATACATATTGTCCCTAGAAGCCACAAATTTTTTACTACAATTAAAATTATACATATCTAATGGCGTTGATACTGCCAACTACTTACATACTTCCATAAACAAACGGCGCAATTGAAGGTTCCAAGCAAGTAGCAGAGAAAAGTACTTACAAAACGACTAAAAGATGACTGTGTGTTTCCTAATAGTAACGATACAGGTTTAATAGAAAACAGGTCTCAATCTAGATATGTGTTGTTTATAACGTATTACTACGTCATCAAAAAGAGATGCGCCTTCCTACCTTGCTTGGTACCAGCAACTACACAGAAAGACAGTCTTACTTCTTCCCTCCTCTGTGCACACTTTCCGGATAAATTAAACAAGCTAATCGTTCTGAGTATACAGACAGACAGAGACGGCCATGAATGGCACTGCACTGCAGTAACTTGGTCAGATATCCCTTACTATATGGTTCCGTATGAGACACCACATCACGGGAACAGCGTGGCTTGCGTCCTTCGCAGTGCAGTGCCGCTCCGTGATTTTTGACCTCCACAGTGGCTCCAATTGGCCGGCCAACGTTTACAGAAGGGTCACAATTACATACTTTTGACTGTTAATGCCAATATTGAATTTAAAGAAGCCACGAAATTAGCTTAAATTAAGTAGTTTTATCAAACATAAACTTAAAGGTCGAAGTAGTTAAGAATAAGTTAGGTCGTAGGCTGTACCGTGCTATTTATTATTTTCAGCATTGAGCATCAACGAACACCGCTTTATAAAATTTCGTTATTTTTAATTTATAAATTTATTTTTGCTGAATTGTGCAAAAGGTTATAAACGATAATCATTTCCTGGAAGTGCCTGGTTTGTAATAAGAACGCCTCTTATGTTACTTGCAAGGACAAATCAAATGTTAAATTAACTTCAGATTTTTTTTGGAAATACTCATTGTTAAGTTTAATATTCCAAAAACAGTCTTCGTTTTAAATTCGAACGTTTTTTTGTATACGTATAAAGATTTTTTTTAATATGACGGAGACGGGCTTTTCGTGTTACTATAAGTATTAGTTTTTATGTTGATAAATGTTCCAGAAATTGGAAACTAGCCCGTCTCAGTGACTATCCCATATCGTATACAAAACTATTCCTGTAAGTGCACTCCCTGCTTAGTTCCTATAAAAGTCCTAAATATCAAACTATGCCTTATTCAAAAGGTTTAAGGACGGAAGTACATTATGAAAATAATAAGATTTCACGAGTAGATAAAGGAATATCAAATAGTCTAGATACCAGACTATTTGATTGAAAATTTAAATACTACAAAAGGTTATCATTAATTACAATAAATATAATCTCTAAGAAATAACTACTCTACTAAAATATGTGTATTACGTATGTGGCCTATATAGTGGCCTTAATATAATAAATAGACATCTATGGACATTTAACGCACAATTTATGTACACTTTGTAAATAAAAAAAAATATGCGTGATTCCTCGTACGTTTACAGGGACTACAATAAACCGCCTAAAAAACAAGCGAAACACAGCAATGGACTTTATATCATGTAACTTTTCGTTTTTTTCGTTGCTAAATGTATAATAACTAAGTACACGTTAGAAATTAAAGAAATATAAAAGTAAATATTAAGATTATGGTTATATAAAAAAACGTAGGTAGAAAGTAATATACAACATTCATAAGCAAAGAGAAAATAAACAAAGTACGTAGTAATCTGACCTCATTTCCAATAAGTTGCCTATAAATCTTTATTACTCCAAAAACCTAGACAAAAATCAGTCTGCTCTCAGAAAAGTATGAAAATAATATAAGTTTATTTGCCTATTTTAAGACATCCAAATTTACATATTTATATAAATTTGGATGTCGCTTTCATTAACACCAACATTGTTTTCAGCTAGTTGTTGTTTCCGTTGTAGTTTCCGTTGTTGTTTCAATTCCATTTTTGCATTTTTACGGATTTGTTTATTCATACGACGACTCGCCCGGGTTTTATTCATGCACATACTGAGATTATTATTTTTGTGCTTGTCAATACCGTAGACGATCCTAAACGATTCCTTTGGCTGGTTTCGAACTCATAACTCCATAGTCTCCCGCGTCGAAGAAGTGGCGCGCTGAGGGCTGTTCGGGTGGACCGCCTGCTGCATGATGTGTGTCCTAACGTCCGCGTTGGCGGGCCGCGCAAAATACTCAACTATTCTCCTCTGGCGAGTCGGATAGCTATGCATAGAGCTTTTACAACAACAATAATTAAATATATTCGAATAAGCCCTTCCAAAGATACTGTTCAAAGATCCATAAATCATGCTCGAGAATAATGGGCGGCAAATCCCCGCCCAGGCCGTCTGGTAATACCATGAGTCAGGGGCATCAGGGAACAGGTTGACGACGATGAGGTATGGCAGCCAAGCTGCGACATATAAGAGGTACGCCATGAGGTTCAACTTGATCATGGCAATATCCCGGTAATATTGAATAGACTTTCTGTACCGGGGTTGAAGGCGGTGTTGTTGACGAATTCGGATGGACGAAGCAATCAGTGCGTACATTGTCCAGACGAATGAAATCCCGTGAACGAAAAGTGAAGTGCCGTGACGGAAGTACAAGTTGCCGAAGTGGCGCCGCTGGCAGTAGTCGTAGTCGAGTGCCAAGTAGGTTCCAGTGGTGGACAAAGTAATGCCGACGAGAAACACGAACATGGCAACTACACCGATGCATATTTTGATATTATTTTCGCATCTTTTTCGGGAGTGGCAGACTCGGAAGTATATCTCGCCGGAAACGAACTGTGAAACAACGTTTATTAAGTAACATACAACGCGTGACTCCAATTAGGGATCCTAAGAATTAAGTCATTGAATCTAAAAATTGTGTACTGGTAAATGGCTACAACGAAATTATTACAGTTCGCTATTGTAAACTTTTCACTTCGCATTTGTGTTGATAAATTAAGATTTATTAATAATAATCGCATTGCACAAATGCACACCATACACTACACAGTTCTTTAAACAATGATTTACATAATCAAAAGGAGAAACTTACAGACAGACTGACATATCAACACACAGCCGAAACTACAGGACTAGGAACATGAAATTTTGCACACGGCCTCCTTTTATAATGCAAGGGAAGGGAATCTAAGAAGAGGTTTTTGGGCACGTACATACATTGCTAAATAAACAATGAAGTTTGTTATTAATAGATTTTCAAAACCCCTCAAAAAGATTTAGGGGTTGTTAAAAATTGTATGGAAGAATCTTACCGCGCGGTGTAATTACCTCCAAACTCGGTATTAATATACTTTTGACAGATAATAAACACTTTCAAGTTTGTGGGTTTATCGAAAATCTACCCCTAACGGAACTAAAGGGGGTAATAAAGTTTTTAGAACTTTGTAGGGGAAAATATGAAATCCACGCGAATGAAGTCCCGGGATTTCGTACTTTACCCTACGAAGTTCAACACCCTCTAGACCCTTTAAATCAAATTAATATATTAAAGATTATTTATACCCATTTTTGAGTTAACCAAGCCATGCAGTAAAACCCTGTTCTAAAACCTAATAACCCATTTCCGCCCTGTTTATGGTAAATTTTCGGAAAAACTCAAAAACTTAATCGGATCGTGCGTTTAGATACTTCCATACAAATTTTAACACCTTTGGGGGGTAGTATTGAAAAACTAATAATGACGAACTTCATTATTTACTTAGGAAAGTATTCGTGCCAAGTTTCAAGTTTATTAGCCTAAGGAATAAGATTTATCATACAAACCAAACCCCCCTTTTCACCCTCTTAAAGGATGAATTTCCAAAAACCCCTCCTTGGTGCTCCCCTACATTATAAAAGGAAGCCGTGTGCAAAATATCACATCCCTAGTGCCAGGAACTTCGGCTGTGCGTTGATATGTCAGTCAGTCAGTCAGTTAGTTTCTTTTTGTATTATATTTATAACTTCTGTGATTCGATCGTTATGAAAATCGACAGTGATAAAATAATCGAGCCAGTGCTTGACAAGCACAGATAATCGCATTGCACACCGTACAGTTCTTAAAACAATAACAATACTAATTTTCATAATAGTGTAACAATAATTCCTAGTTATTAAGACTGATTTACAATTGCAATAGTTAAGTAGCGGGTTTAGTTTGAATACTCGTAGCAAGTTTAAATGTGTCCAAATATCAGAGTATTTCATTGTGAAGCATCACGTATTAGACGTCAAAGACTTGACACGCTACTTAACTAATGCTAATGTAAACTAGCTTTTAGCGTAAGGGAAAAAAGAAAATGACTAGATTACTTACAGAGTAATACATGGAGTAGCAGTAAGTTGAGCAAGCAGCTAGAGTTTGTAAGACGTGGCAGACTGGGTCAATGTCCCATACCCCGGAGAGTAACACCACGGCAGCCATGGGCATTATGCCCGCGGTGATCATCATATCTGCTATGCCCGCACAAGCGTGGTACACGTTGCCTAGTTGACAAATAAAAATGATGATAACTCAGACTATCTCGACAACACAAAACTTTAATCCTAATACTTTTGACACACCTGCGACTGCGTCATTACATGTAAATTAACACGTTGAATAAGTACGCAGATGTGGCCTATATTTACGTTTACCGAGACGAGTAATTGTTGATGTTGTTAGACCTTAAACAATAATTCGGGTATAGCGGCTTTTTCATCACATCAAAGGGTTTTAGCACTTTGAATAACTCATAAAAACCAGGTGGGCTACATGCCGTGCCCCGCACGCGCCGAGTTAGGGCCACAAAGTATTGCAGCAGCTTCCATCTTCATTTTAAATTCACTAACTTTGTAGCCATAACTTTTGGAGCACATTAAAATAAACAAGCTTTAAATAGGCGATTTTAATGCCATATTTAAGGCGCAGTTTGGGTCAGATGTTAACATTAACATTAACGCAGCTGCGCAGGTAGCATTAATGTAACGACACGTCTTCTGCCAAAAATCACGCGACGAAATTCCGCGTGTTTTGTTTTATTAAGGGGGATCCGTCAAGATAACCTGCAAAATTCAACATACGTATTTTTTTTTTTCAAATTGCAGCGCTGTTTTACGTCAACGTTGATGGCAATTCAATTAATTCGCAGCAATTATGATAAAATAATTAGTAAATAATAAAACATGTACAACATCACAAGAAGGTTACCGAATTCATTTATAGAACTTCCGTGTTCAATTGGATAATAGTTTTTTTGAATTCATGTAATATTGCAAAAATTCAAACTGACATTTTTTTTTAAATTATGACATTGATTTTAAAGTTATGGTTACCTAATTATAATAATGTTGATTGATGTTGGACTTATTGTAAATAAATAATCTTAAAATTAATTGTACTTGGTTAAGAATTACATTTGAAAATTTTTACACCAATTGTTGTGGTAGAATGTACAGGACTTATACAATTATGAACATAATTCTATGTGAAACTACATTCTAACAAATTAATAAATTCTGATTCTGATCAGTATAGCTCTCGAAATTATATTTTGATGGAAATTTAACAATTATTTCGTGAAAATATGACGATTTGCGATTTTTGATCAACATACAACGGACAACCGAGCTTTAATTTGCGAAAAACGTAAGAAGTTTTGAATTTCACGCTACATTGAAGGAATCACCTTACATATAAAAATGATGCAACGTAATTTCGGCCCGGGGGCCAACCACCACCTCTTAAAGCAGTATTATTTTAATGTTACTTCAGTGTGTGAAAGAGATGGACCTATACACGACGTCTACCTCCATCTCTTTCCCACACTGAAGTAAGATTACAATAATACTGCTTTAAGAGGTAGTGGTCTAGCTCCTGATTTGTCATAGTAAGCATAGTAGGTAATTTAGAAAGCATTGCAGACATTATCACAGCGATCCATCGCGTAACTTCAGCAAATGTGTTCGTAGGCTTAGTGGCATTTAACATTCGCAAGCAGCAGCCGAAGCATCAGCAACTCACCTACGCGTCTGAGGTCATGGTCAACAAAGAAGGAGGATACGAAGTATCCGTTGAGGGTCGCGCCGAAGCAGGCCGCGAACACGACGCCCACTAGACGGGCGAGTGTGGACCACTCACGGCTCAGGGTGATCGGGGAGTAGACCCGGGTGCCGTTGAGAAGCCTCGGGAATATCGGTTTCACGACCTCCATGATCACGGTACCTGGAAAAACAAACCTAATCACAATAAACATTACTTGGTACCTATTGGATTTATTAAGAAAAATATTATAGAGTTAACTAGCTATTACCCGCGGCTTCATCCAGAATGTATCCCACGGGAACGTACTTCCTGGATAAAAAGTATCCAATGTTAAGTATCCTAAGTACCTATCCGTGGGCCACATTTCATCCAAATCCTTTCCGCCGTTTAAGCGTGGAAAGGTAACAGACAGACACAGTCACCGTCACTGTTAGCCTGCATCATCCCACTGCTGGGCATAGGCCTCTCTCCATGACCTTCAGCTCTTTCGATCCAGGGCCAATGTGGACCACTGACCACAGACTTGCTTTCGTATTCATAATATTAGGATGGATGAATGCATATTTTGTTATATTTGTATATGATTTTGTAATTATAAAACCCCTTTAGAGCTACTAAAAATGTTAGGAAACTATTTGAATTTATTTATTTATTTATTTAGGATCTCCAACAAAGGATATACACAAACACGTGGAATAAATTATAGAAGACAAAAGTATCGCGTACGTGTACTCCTTCAATTATAGGAGACCACAGCATGCCTAATAGAATATTTAACTAGCTAACAAATGAAAATCAAAATTCTACACAAAACAAGTTTGGTAATAAAATTGGAAAAATAAAATTAAAGAAAATAAAATAGAATTAACAATGTCATGGCACAATTAGAAAATTAAAAATAAAAACATAATGAAATTGGACACATAAAATTATAAAATAATTAACAAACAGATAATTTTTTGAGGCATTTTTTATAATTTGTAAGAGAATCACATATGTCAAAATTGGTGCTCTTAGATAAAGTATTATATTGCCTACAAAGTCTTGGCACAGTGGCGTAATGACCCAAGTTGGTTTTTGAGCCAGGGACGTAGAACATCTCATATGTGTTATGCCTGGGAGTCCGAGTTGGAATCTTAATCTCTAATGAGCTCAGAAGTTCACTGCAATCTATCGCTCCACTAAATATTTTGTGAAGGATAGTGAAGTCCAGTTTCCTCCTACGACTGGCCAGTGTATCCAAATGATAATGTTTCAACCTATCGGAATAACTAGTCAGTCGTTTAACCAAGTGATCTCCGTAGCACAGATGGTAAAGGAACCGCTTTTGGACACTCTCTAATCGCTTGGTGTAAACATCGTAATGCGGGTTCCATACCACTGAACTATACTCTAAGATTGGACGGACTAGAGTGTTGAAGAGCTTTATTTTAGTAGATGGTCTCTTAAATTCTTTACTGTTTCGCAAAACGAATCCCAGTACCTTAAAGGACTTAGACACAATATTTAGAATGTGCTAATCGATGCGAATTGGTAGACGACAGAAAAATTCGTTAGTTTCCTCTCAGAAGATGCTTTATTTTTATTAAAATGATAAATTGATACCAATGAAAGAGTCACTGGATAACCTATATAAAGTACGAGGTGCCTACATATTGGTATTGTTGTAGTACGATTGAAATGAACACATTCCATCACACTGTCTTGATATGCCTTTAAAAAGTTTAACTCTGATTTTGTACTAGGTACGCAAGTCCTCACTCCGTATGTCCTCAGTAATAATTACTTGTGCTTGCTAATGACTCAAATTCTGTAGGTACTGTAGAGGCCTTATTTGAGCCTGCCTTCCGCATAAATCCTCTTTGGATTATGACATTGGCTGATAAGACAAACGCTGGTTTCAAATGGAATTTAGAATAGGTGAAAATTATGACATATAGTCATATTGTTCTGTGTCGAGTCAGTGATATACTAGCCCTAGTAATATAATGTATTGTGCTTTTCATATAAGCAAATAAATCAGATTGATAGTGCAACTGTATTCCTATTTACGTATAAATCCCCAAACACACCTCGAAGTCGAGACCCTACAGACAATCTACGTGGTGACCTGCCTGTGTATCGTGGCCGGTCATCACAGTACAATGATAAAAATAATAATTTAATTTCACAAAATATTTTCTTGTCACAAATAGTAGGAACTCTTGTACATTCGTTTGTCCCTGTTAAAGAGTTCAACGCGTGTAAAGGTGCGAACCTGTCAAAACTTTTGATTTAGTGTTAATATTTTTTTCCTTTATAAACATTTCTGTTTTATGTATTTTTTTTATTAGAGATAAGTTTGCTCTTGACTCTAGTCTAGGTCAGAGATGACAACGAGCGAGATTACCCAGAAGAAGCCTGTTCACTCTGTTCAGAGATCGGGGTTGTATGTGTTCGGAAACACAGACGCAGGCAGAGAGTTCCATTCCTTTGCTGTGCGCATCACAAAAGACATTTGGAAATGCTTAGTGCGAATTGGTGGAATAGCAACTACACTGGTCAGCAAATAAAACGAGCCACCCGCTACCTAGGAACTCTGATTCCATTTTCTCAAAAAGTATAAAACTTACAACTATCAAAGTTATATCTACAAAAAGTGCGTTTCATGGTGATTAAAATGACTACAAATTAATTCGAAAGTACCGTCAACTCACATTGTAATCGAGCAACAAACACAATGCTGACGATTTGCTCTGTTTTCACCAGAGTTTGAAATTAGCGTTCTTTTTCTCTACAATGAGGGTAGTCGGATATTTCTTATCATTTCTTTAGTTTTTGTCCATCGTCTGAGCAGACGCGTGTGTTTTTGCTACTTTTTTCGATTAATAATGGATACAACACCTCAGGAAGCAGCTCAAGCTGTAGCATTACTTCAAGCAGGCATTGCGCAACGTGAAGTCGCTCGAAGGCTTCGAATCAGCAGATCTTCGGTGCAACGAGTTTACAGACGATACCTAGAGACTGGAGCATTCGATCGCCGTCCAGGTACGGGCAGACCTAGGGCTACATCAGCAGCAGATGATCGTTATATCCACCTTACTGTTCTGCGAAATCGCCACCTCAACGCAGTTCAAGTCCAACAAAGTCTGCGTGACGAACGCCAAGTGGTCATAAGTTCAGATACCGTCAGAAGGAGACTTGCTGAACGGAACCTGACCCCAAAAAGAGCTGCAACAGGCCCAGCATTAACGGTAGCACACCGTCGAGCACGACTTGAATTTGCTCGAGAGCATAGGGATTGGACATTAGAGCAGTGGAGTAATGTACTCTTCACTGATGAGACCAGGGTGAGTCTACATGGAAGTGATCGACGTCAGAGAGTATATCGTCGCCCTGGAGAACGTTATTCTCAGTGTTGCATCGAGGAAACTGTTGCTTATGGAGGAGGATCTGTAATGGTCTGGGGCGGCATCTCGTTAACAGCACATACAGCGTTAGTTTTCATCGAATCGACGGGCCGTACACGTGGACTGACTTCTCATCGCTACATTACTGAAATCCTCGCAGACCATGTGGTACCTTACGCAGGATATATCGGACAGGATATGCAATTGATGCATGATAATGCACGGCCTCATGTTGCTCATGTGGTGACCCAGTATCTACGCGACGTCAGCATTCGTACGATGGACTGGCCAGCTCGAAGCCCGGACTTGAATCCGATAGAACACTTATGGGATGAGCTGAAACGTCGGGTTCAAGCCCGGGTACCTGCTCCAACAAGGCTTCCAGAGCTGCGAATCGCAATTGAAGAGGAGTGGAATACAATTCTTCAAGATCAATTCCTCAATTCGTCAGGCTCGTAAGGTCGATGAATACAAGGATGCTGGTAGTTATCCGAGCAAAGGGAGGGAATACGGAATATTGATCAAAAACTTTTTTTTTGATTTTATCTTTGTTTTTGGCTTAATTTTTTTTTTTTCACTTTATCATTACTAACGATTGTCACGACTGGAAACGACTCTTCTTTGTAAAATCCTTAATAAACACTGAAATATTGATTAAACCCAATGAGTTTCCTTTCATTTTATCACCATGAAACGCACTTTCTGTAGGTACAACTTTGATAATTGTAGGTTTTTTAGTTTTTGAGAAAATCGAATTAGAGTGCCTAGGTAGCGGGTGGCTCGGTTTATTTGCTGTCCAGTGTAGGTAAGGATGGTAACCTGCAGTGCGTCTAGATGTCCGATGGTAGAAGGGGGCCGGCGGAATGAGGTCGTGGAGTTCTCGAGCACACTCACCGAAGTATAATCTGTAGAAGACCGACAAGCAGTCAACCTTGCGGCGATGAGCCAAGCTGTGAAGGTTGGTATCCACCAGTTTTACGTCGCCAATGAGCCTCTTAGCTCTGCGTTCCACCGAGTCAAGCGCGCCAAGCTGGTATTTAGCTGAGCCATCCCAAAGGTGGCTGCAATACTCCATGCAGGATCGGACTTGCGCTTTGTAGAGAATTAAAAGCTATCCAGGCGTAAAGTATCGCTTCACCTTATTTAGGATGCCCAGCTTCTTGGCCGCAGTTTGAGCTTTGTATTATTAAGCAATTTTTCTCTGTCCTACTAATAACTACCCATGCTAATATTTAAACAGTTTTAAATTAATTCAATTTCATGTTTTATTTCAAATCCACATCTCAAAGTCTGGATCGTGTTTCAAGCTAATCGGAATAATACCGTCACTGAGATTAACTATCTAAGACGGTGTGACTTCCTTGCTTACTGATCCGTGTGACCCAGTTTCAAAATATAAACCGGTTACTAGAACACAAGGTACTAAAATCACAGATGTTTGTTCGGACAGAGGAAATAAAACACACTGGAAGTACAATCACCATCCAAGACATAATCTCGGCCACAGTTGCTTAACCTCACAGAGAGATCAACCTTCGCGGTATCTATTTAGCATCTAACGGCCGAACCAATAACCTATTTTCAGTAAAAGACAGATCGCTGTTGATGGTAGAGTATTATACTAATTCTATCTGTCCTTATGTCAGGCTGGTAAGATTTCATAATCTCTTATAGATTAATGGGACGTTAAAACCATAGACAGATAGGGTTTTCTCTCTCCAGGATGCCAAAACTGGTGATAGATAGGTTATTGGGTTCGGCCGTAAGTGTTATAGGAAACCTTTATTATATGTGGAATAACTAAACTATTCGAAAAAAGCAATTATAATTTTAAAAGTAGGTAATATTAAGACTAATAAGCAATTTTAAACTAACTTCAATCTTTACGTGATAAAATTGTAAAACTTAGGATAGTATTGATTTGTACTATACCTACTAAAATTCGTTTCACTTTTCTAGTCTAAAATAATATTATAAACACATTGGTCATGTGTTATACAGGGTGTATCAAAAAGGTGTGGTCAAATTTCAGGGTGTGGTATAGACCATCAAACTGAACACCTTTCTCTATGGGACCAACATCGTAATCGAGAAAAAAAATATCAGTCATCCCATACGTTTGGGTCGAGTATTGAAGTTTTGTACAGGGCAGCTGATAATTTTATCACGATTATGTTGTTGGTCCTATTGGAGAAAGTTGTTCAGTTTGATAGTCTGTCATCATCATCATCATCCACAGCAGTTTTTCACCCACTGCTGAGCATAGGCTTCTCTTTTCATGTGCCAATCTCCACGCTCCTGTGCCAACCTCATCCAGGTTCTACCCGCGATGGTAACAATGTCGTCTGCCCATCTCGCTACCGGACGGCCGACGCTTCGTCTTCCAGTCCTTGGACGGCACTCAGTCACTGCCTTACTCCACCTGTCATCACTGCGCCTTGCCAGATGTCCTGCCCAGCTCCATTTGTCCATAGTCTGTACCATACCCTTAAAGGAGAATGGGCAAAAATGTATGGAACGTGGTACCCGCTCCAATAGTCATCATTAATATATTATTGAAAAGACATTTTGATGCAGAAAAACGTCTACCATGGCGCCTGTCCCTATTCACGTTTGGGAAGCAGTAATCTCACTAAGTTTTATAAATGAGAATTTACTACAAACTACTTAGATTAGTAAAATAAAGCTGGAATAAGATAGACTTAGACGATGATATAACACACTTAGGATTCTATTATTAAAAGAAGTAAGAAAACAAGCGTTCTTCAAATAAAAATCATATATTTTAGCAATAAGTGAGTAGATTTAAAACATTACATATCGGTATCAACTATAACAGCATTGAGGAAAGATGCCGGAGCAGTAAATCCCGTATGCCTCGCATAGCCTAGGTACCATACGATGGACACTATATGTGCACAAGTGCCCATCGTACGTCGCCCGGTTAAACATGTGCAATACTGTTGGACAATATTATTTGCACTGTTGATCAATATATAACAAAAATATGTTTTTATACGGACATGTCGCGACTGGATTCGTCCACGCAAAAGCCAGGCATCTTCGTGTATGCCATAGTCTGGCAGATCTTCAAGTGCTCCCTCTCTGTACGTTTCAATTATATACAGACCATTTGATAAATGCTCGGCACAGTAAGATCTTGCCAGCTTGAGTTGGTATGTACCTAGTGCTAGTAGAATTATATCCTCCTCCGTCATTGAAGGGAAGTTTTCTATCTGGCTCGCTTCCATCCTCTGAAAATCTACTCTTCTGTGATTAAGCCGTTTTCTCTCTACATACATATGCAGAAGATTTGGGGTATCTATTTTCTGCCTTATGATATTGACGAATTCGTCTGCGAGTACGCTATCCACGATGGGTTGGTGGAAGTGATTCGTGATAGCTGCGACAATCTTAAAATCAGTGAACATATTGGGCAGTGACTTATTAAAATATTTTTGCCGCAAGAGCTTAAAATCACGTTTAAACCGGCCGTTTACCACTTCCACAACCCACCGGCATAGCGTTACCGATCGAACTTCGTTGGATTGTTCAGTGGTCAGCTGTGTCTCTTGGCGGTTCTTTGTTGGTGGGACATAGGATTCATACCCACATTCATCAATGAGGTCCAAGCTGTCCCTAAAACCTCGATCTAATATAAAAGCATCGTTTGTTCGGAGTAAGCAATGTAGTCAATGTTGTCCATCATTCATAATGTCGCCCATTATTTGCGCATCTGTTTTTGTTGCAGCGTATGGACCCATTACATCTAATATGTATCCATCAGTACATACAAGTAGGAACGGTTTCAGTAGATTCTGAAACTTGTGTAAACTGTAGGACAATCTTTGGAATAAGAAGTTCGAGCTTTTATTGATGTAAATGTAAGTACCATCGCCAATCAATAATAACTTATCATTATTTTCATTTCCAAATAATGCTTTTGGTATAGTGAGATTTTTTTCCAATAATTGTGGTCTGCCAATGTGATCCACTCCCAAATGCAGCCCGACATAATTGATATTGAGACACTCCCTCACAATAACCAACAAACGTTCAAGCTTTCGTCGTGACATGTTAAATAATGTCGCAAGTCTTTCATCTGGCTCCCCGGTACGCAGTTTTGTAAGATAAATACCTAATGCAGTTCTCGGCTCTCTACATCTTTCATTTAGTGTAGGTGTTTGTACCAACATAGCATCAAACTCTTCGCACTTGCGTCCTGTCCAAAAGTGCATCTCCTCGTTGGTTAAAGCACCTCTCGTGTTGAAGTCTAGCTGAGGTCCACGTTGTAAGGCCGTTCTTAACATGTCACAAATGTCAGTAAACTGGTCTGTATTAAAATCATGAGTGACATTACATGTTTGAGATAGCTCATCCCAAACATTGTTCTCTAAGTGCTGTGTACACACTCTTGCACCATTTGGAATATAAAGCTTATATTCACAAAAGATGTGAGTTTTTATTGTTATTGGGATTCGATGGCGAGTTGCGTTTGGACAGTCGTTAAATATACAATGCCGTGGTGTGTTTGGAGCACGTGTATACTCCGAAACTTGAAATTCTTGAACATTTTGCACTGCTTCCGGCATTGCTTCCGGCACTGCATCTGGCATTGCTTCAGACACTGCTTCCGGCATTGCTCCGGGTACGGCAGGGTTCGCATGTCTTCTCACTGCATTATCAGCGGACTGCCAACATCGGTGACACACACGTCGTGTGCCATCGAATACCACCTGAAAGTAGTAAAAATATGATTTAATGTTTTTTTTTGTAAAAGTACTTTATTTTTTTGGAACTAAGATAAAAAATACTGAGAAAACAATATCACGTAAATACAAAATATTAAAGTGTCGATCGTAACAACATTTTTGTTATAGTAAGCGCAGATTCAACAAAGTCGTCGGGCCATAAATCATTTCTCTATGTCCATCTCGCTTGCACTTACAGAGCTTATGGAACGCTAATACAAAATAATAGCGCATTAGAATAATAGAAGTGACTTTCGAAGGTCCGATGACTCCACACGTGCGCACAGTGTCCAGGTAGCTAATATCGAGTTAGAAAGGATAGGCCCTTTTGTTTGTACTGCTAACCTATATCTATTGTTATTGGTAATGACCGTCTAAAGTGGCATCACCTGTGCTTATTTAAAATGAAGAACATAATATACTTAGATTAAGAGAATAAACGGCACGGACGAAGGAATGGTGAAATAAAACTACACTTAGATTATAATAATGGAAGTGCTTACCTCCAGAACAGCATGTTCATGAATAAACGCAGTGAACTCAGGGCGCGTTCTTGACAGATTAGCTGTCAAAACATGTTGTTGGTATCTTCTGGCATATAAAGCTCGCCGACACATTACACAGTTGAGACGTTCCATTGCGATATTCCAGTTCGAAAAGCAAATCAGTATAGTCCACAACACTAGGTAGCACAGGTCAACGTTAATAGCGGGTAACAAGTCCAGTAGGAGCGCAGGGGTCAGTAGTTAATAAAACCGAGATATGAAAGCACAAAAGAAACTTAAACAGCAGCTAAACGTCGTCACGAGCGCAAAACGAACGAGCGACTGACGCGGACACCGACGCCTCCCCCACTGCTCCTGCGCACACCCCGCGCTCGGGAGCAGCGGGGCTCGAGTTAAAAGGAGGGGTGCATGGCAGTCTTACGTAAAAGCGTTATTAATAGAAAACATGAACGGAAATGCAGAAAATATTACCTTGGTAGGTACTCATTTTCTTACATAGATAAGTGGTACCTAATATACTCGTATATGTATGTTTATCGCCGGGGCCACGGGACTGTCTAAACAGGTTACCGTGGCCCTGGAACACAAAGGGCAACCGAAGGAACAGGGTTTTTATTAGTTAGTAAGACTGTCGTTTATCTCTAAACGCAATCAGATTTGAGACTGGCGGCTATAGTAAATATTGTTCCTCTTGGTAAGACCTTTTAAACGACACTACAATCATATCTATTGGAGCCGGGTACCATTTTGCTCATTCTCCTTTGGCCATACCTTTCTGATACACTCTGTATGTGTGTCATCGGCACTATTATTTTTACACTTTTTACACTATGTACTAGAACCTTCGATCAACAATACCAACCTAGAAATCAAAGGGTTTTTTTGTTCGTTTTAATCTTCGCACTACGTTTGTGTTGTCCTACAGCTGAATTGCCTAGAAGTTCTATTTCATTAAGTAACAATAAAACCGATACCGAACATCAATATTACGAGACTCAACTAATATCATAGTACCAGCATTTACTACAAAAGTTACTCTCCATTTCCTTCTATTTCAAGCAACGTACAATCAAGGTCTTAAGTGGATTGCCACCGGAATGATCATTTTGGCCTCCACGTCAGATCTGCGCCTATCTCTGTGTGTATGATGTTTTAATGCAGACAGTAACGCGCACACCACACAGTATAACTACGATAGCGCGTTGTTGGTTGGTTAGATGCATGTGTGTGTGGTCAACACTACAACTGCCTATTTGTATACTTGTTTTTTTCCTTAATAAATTATCGACCACAGCGCCTATTTAAAAGCAATGCTAAAATTCGAAGTGAAAATTATAAGCAGCGATGGCAGATCCGCACGAGTGGGTGGCTGTTATTGTGTGTGCGTGAAGTGGAGAAGGTTCGAACCTCAGTGCACGCTTTCGACTCTTTTTGTTTTTTCGTTTTCGTGTCAGAGTTCAATTATTTATTGAGTTTCATTAATAGAATGACAATAGGGTATAGAGGATAAAAATAAAGTATAATAGGCAATTTTTTTTTTTTAAACCCTTTTTTCATAGGAACATTTATTGATGTTATTAACAACTTTTAAAACATAAACGTATTCCAAAGTTTGAAATAAATAAAATACCTAATTTGTTCGTAAATAATTTTTGGTTGCTACTAAAATGCGATGTGTTTGGTTTATTGAGGTTATAGCTTAATTTATTCATTTTTTCAAGGAAAAGTAGATTGAAACTAAACCTCAATGTTACAATCTTACGATCACTAACTAATTACTATTATGGCCAGTGTATCCCTTGAATTCCCCTGACAACATTTAATATTTATTTATTTATTTTACTATTTATGTACATACAATAAACCATTATACAGTTAGGACATTATGAGCACTGAGTAAAAAGGTACTGCTTATTTCTTAAGAAATTTCTTCGAGCAGACCTGCGAAAGGAGAAATTAAAAAAGAAATGTAGACAATAGTGTGTGAGAACAAGAAGAGAAGAATATGATTTGTGACGTATTAAACTAAAATATTAAATATACCTACACATACACTATAAATCAAAAATTAACAAATACTTAAGTAAATGCTAATAAATACTAATGTGATATGCTATAAACCTATATATATATATATATAAATTATCACAGTCACAATATTATATTTTTTTTATTAATATTTAGTGTGACCTCCCGTTATTATCAAGTTAGTCAAGAAGACGTCGCCGCATGGAGGCCACAATATTACTGCAAATATTTGTGCCACGTAAACTGTCCCACAACTCCATGCAATGGGACTTCAGCTGTTCGAGACATTTTTCGTCTCGCGCCTCCCATCTTTGCACCATTAAACCCCATACATTTTCCATAGGGACATCCGAATGTTCATTAAACCACTCACGAATAATACTGGCACGATGTATCGGACAATTATCTTGAACCAAATAAAATTCACCAATTTCATCTACTGGATAAACATTGCGAACACTAGGTAGCATTATATCGCTCAAAATCTCGACGTAATTGGAGCTGTTGGCCCGCGTCGGTATAAGTACCAACTCACCCGGCCCTTGAGCACTAATCCATCCCTGCATATTCACACAAATTCTTCCTGGCTCCGTATTATTTATAATATTACTGTCAGACCATCGCGTATTGTCTCTGCGCCACAAATGAAGTCTTCCTTTTTGACGCGATTTGAAAGTCTTTTCGTCAGTAAATACAGTAGTCTCCCAATTAAAGTCTAAATATTCTCGAGTAAAACGCAACCGTTCCTCCTTATGCCTTTGCGTTAGAAACGGTTTTTTTGCTGGTGTTCGATGATGGAGGCCTTCGGCATGGAGTGCACGGCGAACAGTGCGCAATGACGTATCAAATTCTTCAGCAAATCGTCTTGTAGGTATGAAACCATTCGACCGACCAACTATCGCTGAGCGTCGCTGAGACTGGTTAATAAGTGGCGGCCTATCACTTCTTACACAGCTCTTAAGATTCCCCTCTTCCTCAAATATCCTCACCCAACGTTTCACTGTATCTCTCAAAAAAAAAAAACCATAATACACATTTTGAAGCGTTACTTATGAGAACAAATAAAATCAAAAACAACAAAATAACTTACACAAAATCCGGTTTCATTGAATATTTCAGATATATTATACCCATTGTTAAGCAAGGCTACAATGTTCGCCCTGGCTTCAATATTTATATTTGCTTGCATTCTCAATAAAAATCTTCAAACTCAACACTTCTAATATCAATAACACAAACGCTTGTAACTAAGTTCACCAACCAACAACGTCATACCATTCTAACTACAGTCAGAAAATTGATTTTGTTTGAAATCTACCCTCAACTTTTATGTGACTAGTTTAAAAATATTCGCTGTCTTTTTCTCATCAGCATAATCAGAAAAAGACTGCGGCCGCGATAGGCCTATGATGATGACCATACACCGCGCTTTTTCTGTTTGGTTCGTGATGAGAGAGTGCAATATACGGGTGTATATGTGTATGTGAAATGCCTAAATAGAAGAAGATCTCAAGTCAAGTGCGGCGAGTAACGATGCGATAGTTTTGTAATGCTGGCGTTGGAGTTTTGACCGCTACTGTAAATGTAAATGTACATTTCAATGTGTACAGTAAAGTACAATATATTGAAACACGTTGTATTGTCTAACACGTTATCCATTAGAGCAATCGACCCGGAATGTCCTAAATACAGCCTACTGGGGATGGTCTGTATTCAAATTCCGGATATAATATATTATAATACAGTCTACATGCATAACACTTCAATAGCAAGTCGGTTGTTGGTTTGTATAAAAAAATCGAATACCATTACTTGCTATGTAAATTACAGTGACAGGAAGTTATTATAACATCATCCACATAGACTAAGTGGGAGAAATACGTATTATTAAAGCTTACTCAAAAACTACCCAAGCTATGTTAATAAAATTTATATCGGACCACATAAAAAGTAGGTACCCTTTCAAACAAAACAAAAAAATTTCAAATCGGTCCAGCCGTCTTTGAGTAATCGGGGAACATACTTAAAAAAAAGATTCCGGCGAACTGAGAACGTCCTGCTTTTTGAAGTTAGTTACTTACTTTATTATACGTTTTATTTTTTCTCTATTTCGTAGTTAGCTCCGTTGGTTAGCTAAACTTTGTTGATATAATTATACTTCCTAAAATATTGTTATTTATTCAAAATTAGTCTGTATTTAAAATTGTTCTTCAGTGTATTCTGTTTTAATGTTGACATGCGTAAGCGCACGGCTCTGAAATATCAAACTAAATAGTAATTTTTTTTATAAACAGACGTACTATTAGACTTACATTCACGCAAATTGCGAGGGTTAAACGGGGAAATAATTATGATTTATAATCCCATTGTGAAAGACGATGGCGTTAATTTGTAGAAAATCAATTGTGTTGATGAAAACGCTATGTCTGATGTTCGGCTATCATAAGTAAGACCAGTCTTCCCTTGAGTCTATGGACTACGTTCACTTGTACATATTTTAAGCCTGCGCGCTCCATCTATAGGAATTGCGTCGAATCACCAAGAAACGCGAAACTCATTCATAACTCCACTACCCAAAGTTTCCGTACGAAATCTGATACTGAAAAAGAATAAAGCTTGATATTTTTACATACAGTATTAAAGATAAGAAATAAGATATAAAACCCCACCCTATTACGTTCATCTAGCAAAAGAACATAGTTACTCTTTTTTTAGAATGCCGCCATTGATTCAATAATTATTCATGAATGAAAATTTTAGCAGCGCTACGTGAGCGTTCCCGGAACCAACAGGTCAATGACATCATAAGGCCAATTCCCGTAATTAAAAACGCTCAATATCTAGTCGCAATCTCATCTCAGCGACAATCAATGTCAAAAACTTGTCAAAAATTTAGGGAAATTATAGGTATTTTTACATATTGAGATTGAGATCAAACTGTGAACGTTCTTAAAATTACGGGAATCGCTCTCAGATTTTCTTTCTATGGACATTGATATAAAATGACAATTGATCGCTATTCCTTTCATTTTGACAGTTCAGCCACCTTCATTGCGTTATTTACGTTTTTGAGAGCAGATAAATTTATCCAACCTATGAAGCAATGCTCAAAACCTTTGGATTGTAATTGAAAGTGTATTACGCAATTAGGGTTTAGGGGGCCAACCACCACCTCTTAAAGCAGTATTATTTTAATATTACTTCAGTGTGCAAATGAGATGGTGCTATACAGGACGTCTAGCTCCATCTCTTTCCCACACTCAAGTAAGATTAAAATAATACTGAGTTAAGGCGAACGCTCCAGGTTAGCCCGCGAAATTCAAATTTTCTTACGTTTTTTTGCAATTTGCAGGTCAGTATAACGTTGTATATTGATTAAAATATGATTCGCGACCGTAACAAACATGTATTTACAGAATTATAATCATTAAAGTCATAAATACAACTCTCTAAGACCAAGTAATTCTATTGAATGACTATTTCATGAAATCTTAACATTTCAGGATTATACTAACTATTACGGATTCTAATATTATAATTCTGTAAATACACATTTGTTACGATCGCGTACCATACTTTAAACAACATACACTCAGACACTGAGCTGCAAATTGCAAAAAACGTAAGAAAATTTGAATTTCGCGGCTACCTTAGCGCTTCCCCTTACGAGGTGGTGGTCTAGCTCCTGTTCTGCGAAGGATGGTTTTAGATCACGAACTAGCTAAATATAGAAAGATATTATTATCTGCATAAAGCCTGACCTATTCCAGATTCCTGCCCGGGATTGTGGAGAGGTTAAATCATAGTTTCTCGAATTAAACCACACAATCAGAAGTACCACCTATCTGGCTAGTGCGACCTAATTAAATGCTCCATTTAGGCTTTATCAAACTGCTCCTGACAATGTTCTGAGAAAGCGGTAAGTATAGCAAGCGAGATTAATTAACTGCATTTTCTGTTTTTACGAACAAAGCTCATTTTAATTAACCTATTTATCAACTTTGACCTGCTTGAGCATAAATATACTTTTTTTATGCTGTGGTTGCTTTTTTTTTAAATTAGTCTGAAGTTATTGCTACTGTTCACTTTGTGAGTCGCAATAAAAATAATATTTTCCTTTATTTATATACTTGCTACCTTTTTTCCAATAATTGGTTTATTTATGAGTGCTGCATAGGAAATGTAGGTTAAACTAAAAATTGAAGCCTGTAGCATAATTGCTCTAGCTCTTTTACCGGGACTCTGAACTATACAGGGTTATTTTAAATTGGTTAGCTAAACAAACAATTAAATGCATTTGATGATTTTTTTGTGGGGTCATCGACCGCAATTTTTGTAGTCACTTGAAATATCAGTTTAAAAACCAATTTTTTTTGTGTCAACTTTATAGGCGTGATGGGTATCGATATCGAGCGGTCGTTGACCTCACGAAAAATAACATCAAATGTTTTTTATTTTATCGTGTTTAGATACGATACCCATCGCGTCTGCGAAGTTTGGCTGGACAATTTAAAATAACCTGTATTGAAAATTTGTAATTAAAAAATACCTCATTCATCTTATACCTATTAAGAACTCTATTAAATATCATGTCAACTGTACTGAAATTATGTGGTCATGTCGGAAATACGTTAGTCGTCGCTTGACTAATCGGGACGCCAGTGCCACCAAGCGGCGCTCGACAGAGTCTACAACATAACGCTCATCGACTGGTCACCGGGGTTAAGCAGAGTTTTTCGGTGGCTGTCGTGCAGTGAATACGTTTAGAAACTGCTCCGCGTTCCGTATAGTTGTGTCGTGTACCTGCAGTGTGTGAATTGCTAATGTGATTAATTTAAGTGTGATTATTTTGATCATGAATTATAATTTGAATTGAACTGCAAACGGTTTTTCTATTGCGCAATAACCCACACTACCCATAGTACGCTCACAGTAGTTAAAATATGGCTGACGATAACTAGAGAGATGTACTCCTTAGGCGTCATTATATTACACTTTTTGAAACTGAAAATGTATGAAGATTTAAATGAATTGCTCACTTTAACTATTTATTTCACATGATTGAGTGGAATTTGTCAAAGTTTATAAAAAATACAGTGGGCGAAATTGGATGGCTCTACACTCATTTCGTGTATTGTAACGCCATCTAGGAGAACAGGCTGGCACGTCATGTAACTGTGTGAACACGAAAAGTTGAGATGAGACTTCAGTACGACGTGATTACGATTCATTTTTTGTAAATACCATTTCGACAGCAGCAAAGTACAAAGAGTCAACTGCACTTTTACGAAATTCACTTTTTTACATAATTCGACTAAGAATTCTTTGTTTTATCATAGGATTTTTTTTTCTGTTTAGTACTCATTTTTACTGTCACGAATGTACTCATAAAGACAACTACTGACACCTATTTTTCACAAAGTAACGAAGTAGGACACGGACATAAACCGTTAGTCCGTGTATACGTCGGACAATCGGCGCGTTCACCTGTCACATAGCCGTTTTCATGTGGGTTTTTAAACTTGCGTTGTTTAGTGCAACAACAATAAAAAGTCACGCCGGCGTTACTAATAATATTAAAATTATGGCATAACTTTATTTATTATTATAGCAATCAACAATGTGTAAAATACAAACAAAAACTAATAACTGTATTAATATTTAAAATTAACAATTAGGAAGTCCGGCGTAGAAGCGGATATGTGTCAGTTGACTCATTTAGTTTACTTTTTTGTACGAAGTAGATAAAGTCATCTACCGTATTTTGAAAAAAAAAATATTACAGTAATTGGCCTTAACCATTTCCTTGGTAATGCCCTATTAAAAACAAAAGAAGATTGCTTTATTCTTCTAACCATTACTACAGTTTTGCGTTCAAAACGCTCTCCTGTAAAGTCATGATTTTGTAGATAACCGTTTATACTTTCCGGCCGTCGATTTAATAATTAGGAATTCTGATTATTTTATTATTTTTATAAGACATGTACATTACTTATTTATTAGTAAGCTTGGTTAGAGTTGGCTAAATAGGTTTCGTTATTCCTCTTCGAAAACGCAAACTCAACGAGAAGATTCCCTCTCATGCTGGGGGATTGCGTTATTACAAATTTTCAAATCTCTACACCCATTATTTTATTTCTATTATGTTAAATCAATTATTTGGAATTTAATACTACCGTCGAAACGTGAGAGACTCGTCGTCAGCAAGGTAATGTTTTTGTCAATAGATACAAGTCGCGCTTTTCCTCTCAAAACTGTACGAAAGCAAGTTAAATGAAAATGTAGGTTGCACTTACTGTTCCTTATAATCTCCTCCGCTCCGATCTTATAATCTCCGGGATGAATAGCAGCACAGACGCTGCTATTAGAAGCTGTGAACAATAAAAAAATAACAACTTTGTATTTTTTAATTAACCGCAGGAGTTAAGAGGTGTACTCGAATCACCTCTAGTCAAACGTTAAAGTAAGCCGATACCTAAAACGCAACAGAGTATTTTCAAAATTCAAATGAGTTGTAAAAAACCGGGAATAACTATCACGATTTGGTTGCCCACTAGTCACGTCCAGGCGAAATTCACGCGTTCCGCGATGAAAAAACACCGCATACCTACAAACTTTATATACTGTTCTATTGTAATTGGCATAAGGTTGTTATTCCTTCATTTTTTTCCTGACAATGGCGTATTTGTTTGTTCCCCATTTATCGTCCAGTTTTATGGGAGTTTGACGTTAGTTAATACGGCCAGATGTACGGTGTTTGTCGGAAACTATTGGCCCAAATCCTAACAGTGTAATACATTTCAATGTGATTAAGTTTGTTGTGATGAAGATAATTAATTACGCCTTTGATGAGTACGACAGTAATGGTTAACTGTTAAAATGTTTAAAATTTAATTTTGCATTGTAGAGTCGGCACGAAATGAATGTTGAGTTTTGTTCCAAGTACGAATGGTCTCGGATAATATTTTCATTGCTTGATAATCAGGCTTATTAATTTTGTATGCTTTGTTCGAATATTGGCCAATTGACAATATTATTACGTTCATTTGTATTCAATTAGTAGAAGGGGCTGTAATCCATCAAAGGGAATATATGCGTATATCGAACATAAGTTTGTACTTATTTGATTCGCATAATAATTTACTTTAAATTTCGTTAATGATGCATCTGTTGTAGATGGATTGTCGAATTCGCTGTTTTACATAACCGCTAGCTGTTTTACAAAACAGCTCCGTTATATAAAACAGCTGATCAACGTTCAGCTAGATTGATATTGTGTTATGTTTAACAAAACTACTACCCACGTTTAGACGTAATTCAGAATGGCTTATATGCAGTCACAATAAGCGTTTGGTTTGGCTTCTAATGCCGAATCGGTTGCAGTAATTAAGCTAGGGCACCTTGACCGATTGGTTAAGGTTAGGTTTAAACTATGACCAATCGCGCATGAACTCATCGAGCGAAGCCAGCGGTAGCGTGGCAGCGGCCGGCTAGCACTACTTCCAAGTTGGTCGCAGTTATAGCTATTTAATATCTTTAGGAAGTCAAAAAACTCTGATCATGTTATATTAAAATTGTCCTTGAAATAATTTTTTCACTTTTCACTCATATTACTCGTTTTATTAGGGTTCCGTTCTCAAAAAGAAAAAACAGAACCCATACAGGATCACTCGTGTGTTTGTCTGTCCGTCTGTCACAGCCAATTTGCTCCGATTCTACTAGACCGATTAAGTTGAAATTTAGTACACATATGAATTTCTGTGACCTAAACACGAACATGTAACCTAAATAAATGAGTTTTGAATATGGGGTTCACTTTTGGAGGAAAAATTAGAAAAGTTTAGCAAACTTTACTGTGTTACATGTCAAATAAAAGGGTTTGTTATGAGAATTTTAAATATTTTTTGTATAATTTTAAAATTATTTAAGAAAATAGATGGAAATCGACCATTCTCCCCTTATCTCCGAAACTGTTCAGCCTAAAATTAAAAAAAAAACCGAGAGCTTTCATTATATCTATATATAACAGGAAAATTAATAAGAAGTCTATGGTCTTAAAATAAAATGCTAAATCACTCATAATTGTACTTATATTTGCAGTTTTGATGTATGGGGGACATGTTTTTCAACTACAATGTTAGTTCTTGGGATAAATTTATCCCAACTACGGAACTCTTCATTGTGCGTGGTCCATCACGCGCTTCGCCGGTTTTTATTTCTGTTTCGGACGCCATTATTGTTGTAATGACACAGAGCCACGAGTGACAAAATTTTGTACTAAAATCTGTATCTGAAGTTTCATTTCATGCTGTTTTACATAACCTCTCGTTGACCCGCTGCATTGCTAAATGCTAAATGTTTATGCAATTCTGCGTATTAAAGTTTAGTAATTATGGAAAATCGCTAAACGTCGTTCAGCTTTTTTACATAACGGAGTTGTTTTGTAAAACAGCTAGTGGTTATGTAAAACAGCGGATTCGACAATCCATCAGCGACACATCTACCGTGAGATAATATTAATGGATGGATGACATTGAAATGTTTCCATAATGTATTTAATAAATAGGTGCATTATTGTATTATTTATTTTTGTACCACCCGAGAAGTGCAACTGGCACTAGCAAAACCTTGAATAAGGTTTTATTCAAGCAACATTTATTAACGTTAGGTTGAGGAGGAAAGTACGTACATAAATAAAATGTACATAGATCTAATTGGGCCTCCTGCATTGTTCACATGCTGACATTGGAGCGCTCAACTTTACCCTGCTTTAATTCAATTTCAAGCAAAGTATAACAAAAATGACATTTTAGGTTTAATTAGTAGGTATCTTGTATGTTCTTTGGACCTGTGCTGCTTAATTCTGAGCTTTACTTTCGAGGATAGTTTTTACTCAAAATGCAGACGGAATCATGTCAGCAGCTTTAAGGATCGGACAACTTTTTTTTTTCCTTTTTTTTACTTATGTCGAGGCTTTTAGGGCTTTGTAATCTTGCTTGCAAAATTCACTCGCGGCGAATTATTTGCGCAACTTTGTTTTTTTTTTAAACAAAGGTAAAATAACATGAAATATTATTATTACACATTCTCTTTCGCGCCCAACAACATTTCGCGTTATGTTTGTGTCAATGACAATAATCAATTAATTTACAAAATCTGTTCAGCGCATAGTCAGCACAACATTCTCGTCTTCAAAATGCGCTGATTAGTTTTTCTATTTATCTTTCCTTTTCTTAATTTGGAGGTCACAATGTCATCAAATTATCTGTTTTTATCTCTTAATAAACGTTTTTTTTTTCATAATAATAATGCATCGTATGTATGTAATAATTCGATTATTTTTATGCCAAGAGTTCAGTTAAGCAAATACAGGGGGTCGGGAAAGCGCTTTAAGGCTGCAGGCCTTGAGGCGAGGTGCTTCCCCGACCGAACGACATTGAGCGTTCGGTCTTTCTCTCGCTCTGATCCGCTCCCTCTTCACGCCCATCTATATAAATAAATAAAATTGAAGTGTCTGTTTGTAATGACAAAATAACAACTGTTTACTAAATGCATAAGAAAGTTAATACTTTGGTACTAATAACAAAAAAGCAATTTTTTTTATTTTTGTCTGTCTGTCTGTTTGTTCCCTGTAATCTCTGAAACGGCTGGACCGATTTTGACGGAACTTTCACTGGCAGATAAGAGAGAGAGTATCTTAAGCTACTTTTGTTTTAGAAAAATAATTAGGGTTCTGCGCACAAAAATTAAAACCCATGAAATTGTGAACAAAAAGTCGGAATTGAAAAATTGGTGTTGCATTTGATAGCTCAATTCTCGAGGATAGTTATAGGCTAATTAACATCACACTATGACCCTTAGGAGCCAAGAAAAAACAAAATGGTCAGAAAGAACACTTAGCGAAAACGAGGTAATAGCGTTGCAACGTGACGGGTCGGGGAATGAAGGAGTTTTATATAATGTGGCTGTTAGTTTGGTATGCTGTGTATCTTACGACTTCCACGCGAACGAAGTCACAGGGCACAGTTAGTTTATCATATAATTCATACAATTTTGGGAATTATTTTAATAAAAAAATAAAAGCGATCATTTTGAATAAAATAAAACGTGAATTAGTGAGATTTTTAGATTATCTAGCCATTAGTGTAATCCTCAAATTAATAATACCTTTAGCAAAAGACGCATGCAATCAATAACTTTAGTCATTTTTTACAAGGAGATTTTAAATGTATTTCGATCACATAAAACAAATAAGAACGTGCAATGTGATAACGAGACATCGAACATTGTTAATGTGCTTATAGATGTAGTCTATTTATATTAATTAATGAGTTGATAGCCTCTGTCTATCGCACTATCGCAAGGTTTTGCTCGGCGTAGAGCCATAAGGCAAGAAAAGAGCCGATTCAAACTACGTCTAAGTTAACTGCAATGTGCAGCCGGCATCAAAGTTAACTGCAATGTGCAGCCGGCATCAAAGTTAACTGCAATGTGCAGCCGGCATCAAAGTGAACTGCAATGTGCAGCCGGCATCAACGGCCTTTTTAAGTTCTAACGTTTGACATTATTTTATTTGGGAAGACACACTAGCAGCTAATTAGCTGATGCGTGTGTTTCGTATAGCTTGGAGAATCTGTCCAGTCGGTTCTTGAAGCAGTTCAGTGTGGGAGAGGTCACAACATGCTGCTCAATTTTTAGCCGTTTTTAGCAGTTTCATTTGGAGTCCGACTTTTATTTGACTGCCTATAGCAATAACAGTCTTCTTGTGAACGATATATGCAGCCGTTACCTGTCCTAAGTGATCTAAACATAATATTTGGAATAGAATACGGAGAAATGGTACAAAATTGAAACGTTTCATAAAGCCCTTTGTCCCTATTTTTGAATGCGTTTTAGATTGTTCGAACTTTCGTGGAATGGTTCTTGAAATTAACGTGAAATGTTATGACGTGTGTTGAATTAATAACGGAAATTGAATTTTGTGGTGGACATAGGAACCGCATTGAATATTTTAACAGACTTCATTCATTTTAACACATTGATTCCTCAATATGTTCGTTAGTTAGTTATTTTGGCACGTTGACGGGTCTCAAATAAAATCAGCAATTAAGGTTGCCTATGTACTTTTGTGGTACAGTGAAATTAGTGTGTTATATCGTGTTACCCAGCAACAGGGCTGTGGAGGTCAGATAGGCAGTCGCTCCTTGTAAAATATTGGTATTCAGCTGCATCCGGTTTGACTGGAAGCCAACCCCAACATAGTTGGGGAAGGCTGGGCAGATTGATTGAGTGAAATTAGTGTTACAATACTACTTTGGACTTGAGTATTATTTACTTCCGTCAAACTACTCGTAAGTAATGGAGGTTCTAAGCGCGCTAAGTCCTAGGTTCTGTGTTCAGGGGGGGGAGGAGTGCGCAAGCGCAGTCGGTCGGTCTAACGCAGTTATGCTCTTGGTTCGATTTCGGAATTTTAGGAAAAACTGTTCTTGATTATTTTGAGTAAATACAATTATTCTAGACGGCCTGCGGTTTTCATATTTCGGTATCTGTTTCGCTCCCGCAACTGCCCGCAAGTGCAGTCGGTGCTGTTATGTTCTGGGTTCTATTTCCGGGTCGTACTAGGTTGTTTTTTTCTGGAAACTAAATTTTGCTATAAAAAAAACAATTCTGTGACCAAACGGCATTAAGTTAACGGTCGGCAGTAAGTATGTTACTTTTTTCCTAATGTTTCCATTTTCCGTAAGCACAAGCAAAATCAGCCTATAATGTTCCCACTGCTGGGACACAGGCCTCCTCTCTGTGAGAGGGAGTGGGATGTAATCTACCACGCGGGCTCAGCGCGGGTTGGTAGATGTCACATTTTCTTTGAATTTTCCGTAAGCATGGTGGTTATTGCACGGTACTTCCAGTCTTCGATTCCCAAGTCGGGCAAAGTACTATTAACTTTTCCGAAATGCATTGTTTGTGAGAAAAGTTTTTCCACAATTGGGCGCACTACCTCGTTGTCGCGAACATTTTTGAAAACCGTTCTAACTGTCCTAAACATTCACATTCGCACATTCGCATTCGCACATTCGCATTCGCATTCGCGAAAGTGAAAAATATGACATTCGTAACATCTCACCATATGTGTGCCATCACGTCATGTGTCTTTAGTTGTCATGTGCCATTGTTAGGTGACCAGTATCATTGTTAGGTGACCATTATCATTGTTAGGTGACCAGTATCATTGTTAGGTGACCAGTATCATTGTTAGGTGACCAGTATCATTGTTAGGTGACCAGTATCATTGTTAGGTGACCAGTATCATTGTTAGGTGACCAGTATCATTGTTAGGTGACCAGTATCATTGTTAGGTGACCAGTATCATTGTTAGGTGACCAGTATCATTGTTAGGTGACCAGTATCATTGTTAGGTGACCAGTATCATTGTTAGGTGACCAGTATCATTGTTAGGTGACCAGTATCATTGTTAGGTGACCAGTATCATTGTTAGGTGACCAGTATCATTGTTAGGTGACCAGTTTCATTGTTAGGTGACCAGTATCATTTTTCCAAACGTAGAGTAATACCTATTTGATGTTGTACTAAGCCCTAACTACATAGTATGTATGTAATTGGACAACAATAGGCCGTTTGAATTTATACTGTCGCTGTCGTCATCGTCATTAGGTATGGTTTTTTTAAGGGTTCCTTACCTCAAAAGAAAAACGGAACCGTTATAAGATCACTCGTGTGTCTGCCTGTCTGTCTGTCCGTCTGTCATAGCCAATTTGCTCCGAATCTAATGGACCGATTAAGTTGAAATTTGGTACACACACAAATATGAATTTCTGTGAGCCAAACACGAACGTGTAACGTAAATAAATGAATTTTTAATGTGGGGTTCACTTTTGGGGAAAAAACTGTACCATGTAACATATCAAATGGAGGGCTTATTATGAGAATTCTAAACATTTTTTTAAAAATAATTTTAAAATACAGAAAATAGTTCTACACCTACTTATAGATTACATGAAAACCTATAAGAAGTCTATGGTCTTAAAATAACATGGTAAATCACTCAATACGTGTGTGCGTACAAACTTATGGGAGAACATGTTCTTCAATTAAAATGATAAGTTTGTTCTTGAGATAATTCTTTCTCTTCTTTCTTCATCCCAACTATGGAGCCCTTCATTGTGCGTGGTCCGACATGCACTTGGCCGGTTTTTTTTTTTAATTACAGCTTTTCCTATATTTGCTCATTGATCGATATCGAAAGCGCTGAATACAGCACAAGAAATTTTTGTGGTCACGAACAGACAATAATATCATCATTCAGTATCAAAACCAAACGGCTAAATGTAAGTGTACTATGCACCTCTGTCTATCACGTAACATCACGCCTGTATTCCCCGAAAGGTTAGGCAGAGGTGTACTTATATATACCCACGTTTCGCCAGTTATGTTGGACATCCCATGTAGTAGGGGGCGAGCCTATTGCCATCAACCGGGCACTAATCCATAATCCGGACTGCTAATGAGAAATTCCAGATGGAAAAACCCAATAAGACTTTGCCCGACCCGGGAATCGAACCCATTGCAGGACCTCATGCTCAGAGTAGCGCTTGCGACTACTGGACGACGAGGCGGTCTCTGTCTACCACTTATTGATTAACCACCGTGATATTATTCCCACTTAAAAAGAAAATCAATTTATGATAGCTTTACGAATTTTCTAACAGGTACCGGTCAAATACGTTTTGTTAAAAAAAAAATGCTGATTTCATCAAAATTATTCTTCCAGAATAGGCAAAACTATGTCCAATAAGCAATATGTGATTAGATAATTTTATTATCCATTCCAATTGAAAAGGTCGAGGGTCACCGCTCATCGCGCGACAGCGGTGCCTTTGAGTCGCATCGCGTGTCGCGCCTGTTTGCAGGAGCCTTTAAAAGAAACAACAACGTTTTTTTATAAGAAATTGACCATGGCCAACACAAGAATCATGTGTCCGATCAATCCGATTAAAAAACCACGGTTAAAATGTAGGTATCCAAAAATCTCTGCCTACGCCTTCGAACAAAACAGGCGTGATGTTAATAAGGTCCCAAAAAATAACCCAGATTTTTCTCGTACCTACCTACTTACATTTTTGCCTACCCCTTCGGTAAATGCAAGCGTGAGGCCGTGCTGTGTAAAAAAAATACTATCAAAATGACAGCTTCAGAATTTGCTTCCAGTCAAAAGTAGGCGAACTATCTCGGATGAACAGACAAATACGAAGTTACATTTTGAAGGTCAATCCAAAACGAGTCTCAAAAAAAACTGTCATCACTTAGGTGTCAAAAAACTACGTAATATCAAGAAGGCAATAAGTCAAGGAAAAACAAAACATACAGAAACTTTTTTTTCACCCCCAAATTAAGATTCTTTTTTTTTCATCCCCAAATTAAGATTCACATTTTAAATAATTCATGTAATTATTAAATGTATCCGTTGTGGCAAAGTAAAAGTGCCAAGACAGGATGAACAATTACTGGAAACTATTCATGACTACCCAAAGTGGTAATTAAATGATAAACTAATTAAAAGCTATTCCCAAGAATTGAATGACCTACAAGACAGCTAAATTTCTCTACAGAAATAAGTCGTTCCGTCAGCGGCCTTCAGTTGCTGAAGAAGCATCCAAGCAACAATCGAGTTTCAATGGATTTTAAAAATACAGTTGTTTGGTTATACGTCACAAAAGGGAGAGTATTATGTAAGTTTGGAAAAATTAACCTTATTTACGCGCTGCCTTTGTCACCTTCCGTATTGCTAGAGCTGACACAGTAAATGTCAATCTGATAGCCGAGGCGTAAGTAAAAGTATAAAATTGGTCATATCATTTTGAACATCCATCTTTATTGGGAAGATTTATAACCCCTTGATTTCTGACAAGAGGGCACCCTCTTCGTAAGTGTGCCTTCGAACTGCACAGGCAAATCGTAGTCAATACATTAGTAATTAAGGCACGACCGTGCCTAAAACGCTCAAAGGCGCAAGGAGGTAGCTAAAGACACGGAGCATAGTCAGTTCGACTCCCGACTTAGCCGCCTGCTGATGAAACAGACTCATAAAGCTCCATTCGATTTCGAACTAGAGTTAGAAATAAGCGACTTGACCGCTATCCCGCTATCGTTCACGAAAGTTAAAATACTTATGAAAAGTCAGCCGAATGCATTCAAAGCGCATTATAAGTGCAGTTTGTCGATACAGAAGGATGTTAGACTATTATCCTCAAACTAAGAACTATTGCACCTTCAGGATGAGGGAAGTAGCTACGCGTTTCAGTGCACCCTGATTTGGCTCTGAAAAGTTCCCCGCAAACTTTATCTGTACCCTGAAGGGTGATTTATAGATACTAAAAACTTTATTAGTGCCCAAAGCTGTTTAACTACCTATTAAAACTGCGTGTGACATTCTTATTTCATCTGTTTTCTCTAGAGTTACAGGTTTATTCATTAGTTACGTAATTTTTTTGGTAAAATTCAAAATAAAGCGCCTTAACGCATACATGTTTTCCTCTACTCAATTCCGATTATAATGACGTAATTACGTAAACTCATTTCATCTTTGCCATCAAGTGATAATACAAGGATTAAAATAAATGGGAATCTAGTACCTACCTACTCTTACTAGCCCAAAGCAGTTAAGTACGGTACAAGGAATGACAAGATTATCTGAAGAAGTACCCAATAGTTAGCTTTTCCGGGTCTACTTGCGGATAAAATTTCGGGCGCGTTTTCCAAATTAGAATTTTTTACAGAAGTTATGAAGTTTGTCTCTTAGTAAATATTTGAATAACCGTTTCCGAACGTTCTATCAATTGTTTAAATGTACATAATTTAAACGCACTAATAAGCGTTTAATTGACTGAATATTAGAAAATAATTACTTTACAGCTATTTATAGTTAAATTGTAGGAGAAGGCCGATATTTTTCTTTCGATTTAATGTAAAACGCGAATAGGTGATTACCTGGGTTGTGTTTAAGTTTTTGTCATGATACGTCTAAACGATTCGTCGTTAATCTCGTATACGTGAAAATGAATCCGATATCTGCAATGCAAAGGCATTGTCTGATCTTTCCGTAGAGTTTCGTAAAAAATCTTACAACTAAAATACATTCTTCTTCCGTATCCGCTAAAATCTGGAAATTAAGCGCGAGTAAATAAAGCACAAAAAGCGTACCTACTAAAGTATTCGGGGACACCATGGATTCTTATGAAACAGTTGACTGAAGACACGTAGAATTTATTTGACGAAAAACCAAGAACACGTATCATTGAAGATACGAACAAAATAATATAGCTTTGATACGAAGACGTCTGCTGTCGGCTGCTGGCTAGAAGAGGGGGCTACGAAAACGCCACACGCTGCTAAGTACAACGAAAGTATCACC
Organism: Fissipunctia ypsillon; assembly: GCA_947568875.1. NCBI lineage: Eukaryota > Metazoa > Arthropoda > Insecta > Lepidoptera > Noctuidae > Fissipunctia > Fissipunctia ypsillon. The sequence goes on from OX387643.1 coordinate 32,041,054, forward strand.
AACTGGGTCATCTCTATTTATCTCCATAATTTTCAAAAATCCTTGGACGCAAATCATAGGTTAAAAAGTAAACAAACAAACAAGCTTCGTTCACTCACCTGTATGTGAAGCAACTTGTTGGTTGCGAAACGAAACGAAATGAACTCGTAACTAAGTTTGCTAAAGGAAAACTCCGGTAAACTTTGAAAGTTGCACTTTTAATAAATTCTGCCCATCAAACTGTAGCTTGGAAATTTACTTTAAATTAAATCAGGATAAAAGTTCAGCAGGAATTCCCGTATAAATTCGGAAATGTAAGCACCTACTTAATTCACCAAAGGCTGAAGTGCGGAACTCGCGCGCGAATCATTAGTAATTTATCCTACCGTTGAGAAGAAAGTGGAATTCGAGTGGACGTGCACTCGGTTTTATAGCCAAGTGAGGTAGGAAGGACAGGGTGAGGAGGAATCTGCGCCCAGGGGTAGTTTCATCCCTCTGCGCAGGTTTATGCACAAACTTCGTGCCAACAATGGCGACAGTTAGACGGATGACGACAGATGAGACGGACATAAAACAGACAGTTAATATGACGAAATCCTTTGTCAAGTATGTTAGCAGTAAGATGGGTAACTAGTAAACCTTCACAGGGATTGTATTCTTTTTGAAGTTTTTAAGTTATTTACTACGGGGTCTAACGGTTAGACTCAGAAAGTTGTGTTGATGAAACGATTGCATTTCGCGGGCTTAGCGCCAGAAGCCAAAACTTCACTTCCTCCTAAAGTGGTTGCACGAAACTTATAATTAAGTAGGTACCTAAAATACGAAGCGTTTTAAAACAGACGTAAAAACCAGGCTACTACTTCATTAAATGTATAAGTTATGAAGTTAATGTTTAATTCATGCTCGAGGGTTGAGCTTACTAGATTACTAGTTTAAACGGACACGAAGCGCATTTCCGTGTGACTGTCGTTGTGACTAGGGTTTTCTTTTTGTCAAAGTAAGGCTGGACACACATCTCACAATAATTGTGTGTGTCCAGCCTTATTACTCTACAACAGATAGGTTAAACAACAACAAAAAGAAACGAATAAAGTACCTATGTATGTCGGCGAACGCGGTACTAATTAACCTGCAGAAGCAGCGGAAAGTAACTATTTAAATCCACCTGTAACTGTGATACCCTAATCTGGATCGATTGGCTGAGTTTTAGGACTAGGTATACCGCGACGTCCCGACTAGAGTAATAGACATGGGAACATATAACAACCGTGACCGATACGATTAAAGCTCGTCACACAGCTATTAGCTCGGCACAGGATCGTCATCGCCACGAATCGAGCCGTTCAGCATTCTGAAGTCAGGGAAATTAATCGTTAAGCAATTCGACTACCAACTTAAATAATTCGTATAATCAAATCAGATCTGACATTCTTTGACAGTTGTATGAAATGACTTGCTTTTTTTTGGGTGGGAAATCATCAAATGACTTCTCCTGCTCCGGGCGGAGCGGGAGGGCGTCTCCGACTTTTACTGACCAAAGCCCACCCGTGTTCCTTCAGTTGCCTGTCCCGGGGCCACGGTAACTCTTTCAAACATCCCGCAACCGCGCGGTCCTCCTGCCGACGCCTCGGAGATGCTGACCCGCTCTGGTTACGCGCTTGGTTGACCGAGAGTCGAAGAAGTGAGGCGGAGCTTATCTGGTGCTGAGCTGATTTGTGTGCCAAGATCTTTAGCGTGCTCGTGCTCAAAGGATTTCAATTTCATAGTCCTGAGGCTGAAAATTCGAAGCGGCACGTGGGGCTTGCAGCGTGCAAAGTGGCACTTATGGCGCTAGGTTTGTTTTGTGAATTTTGTATCCGTTTTTCTCATGAACCGTTGCAGTTGAGAATGCGGTATACGGAATAATGCATAAATATCATGCCATACAGTAGAATTTTTAAGGGTTCCATACCCAAACGGTTCCAACCCGGAGGAGTCGTGTGTCACTTTGTTGATTAGGTTGGTACAAATAATCATTTGTCATCATCTTCCTAGCCTTTTTCCAACTATGTAGAGGTCAGCTTCCAGTCTAACCGGATGCAGCTGAATACCAGTATTTTATATGGAGCGACTTCCTATCTGACCTCCAGGACCCAATTACTAGGTAACACGATTAGACTGGCTGTCAGACTTTCGGGTTACTGACCGTAACGACTAGCGACTGTCAAAACTGTATGAATGACAGCCGAGTCTCGTATGTAAAGGATGGTCACCCATCCACGGACTGACCTCGATAAGCGTAGCATAACCTTCGATCGACCCGTGCGGCTGTTATTACTTAGCTACGAGCTCCTCATAATCATTTGTTATGTAACCTAAAAATGTAACCTGATAAAATTTATCATTCGTAAAGTTGCGAATCGAAACAATGTTCTCACATTGTAGTTTTTGATAATCAGCGCAGTTCCTATATAATTATTATAAAGGCAAAATTAACTGGATTTGTGACTAATTTTATTGACCACCGCGTTACCACGCTGATTCTTCGAGCAGCGATGGTCATGTCGTAACGGCCGGGACTTATGTACGAGTAGTCAGGCAACTGAAGGAACACGGGTGGGTTTTAGTCAGTAAAAGTTTGATGATTTCCCACCCAAAAAAAAAACATTAAAAAGGTAGGTACTTTCGTGGGTTCGAACTCGAATCCAGGCACGCAAGTAGATAAATGCTGCCCATCAATGGATTGATCGCAGTTATCGCTATCTATCATAAGGTTTAATCAGCCTATAACTTTCCCACTGCTGGGACACGGGCCCAGTGAGGATTAGTGGATGTCACGAGTCTTCCAATGTTTGGTTCTAGAACATGTCACTTTCCTTCAACCTTTTCTAGAAAAGTGGTCATGAAACAAATTGCGCAGCGTAGGTAAGTATTGTGCATGCCTCTGTCCGGGTTCGAGGGTTCGAACCTACGACCTACCTACAATACCAGTATGTACTGGAAAAAGCGTCATTATAGCGTAAAATAAAGGTTTCCAAGCTGACAATTGATTCCTTACAAAGTTTACGTTCGTATAATGGTATACACCGAAAATACTAAGTAGGACTTGTCATTTTGCCGGTTTTACTTTACACTTTACGTGTAAGCCATAACAAATTATGAAAATATTATGGAGTGACTAGCGGCATCTAGTTTATTTTTCTGTAATCCTAATGACGGTCAAATGTTTGGGCTGCCAACAAATAAATCTTACAAGGGAATGGTATTATTACAATTCAAATCATGAACAGTTATCGTCCTGATATGGAAAAAAAAATTCCATCATGCTTGTCTGTCTAACGTAATACGATCAAAAATCATTATTACTAGTTACACTAACTTCAAATAGTTACTTTCAAGAATGTTGCAGCTTAATTCGACTTTTCACTTTTCAGAAATTCATGATCTATTTAATAATAATTTAATCGTTTTGCAAAACAATCATCTTAAAAAATAATTAATCATCTTACTTGCTAAAAAGCTTCACTCCACAACTTTCCATTAAAATGGCTCAATCCAATTAAATTGCAGTAACAGTTGTTATTAAAAAAAACACGTGTGTTACTATAGTCTACCCTCGATTTTAGTGCATGATTGCATTTTATTTATTTTCACATTCCTTCACACCCACATTCAGATGGATCTACTGAGTTTTTTTATGTTTCAAATTAATAATTATTTTATAACGGGCTTACTTATTTTGCAAATCCATACGTTTCAAAGAATCCATAAGTTTCAAAAAGAACGCTTATGAACTCTTCATAATGCTACTTTTACTTTGCAATATTTGATTATTAAGGTACTCAACAATTTAGTATTGAGTTCTCCAGTAAAATTATTGTACGCTGAACAAGAAAAATAATACCATTCAAAACTAATTTTATGTAATAAAATAAATAATGCAGATAACAAATTTTTTTGTACTTCAAGCTGGCAACACCAAACTCATACGTCAACACCGTCAACACGACGTTAAAAAAATTTAATTCTAATTCGATTTTATTTCAAGTTCTTGCTGATTTATAAATTACAATGTCACCAAAAATAGTACACGATACCGCTGAATACATCCGGGAGCATTCCATCCACAGTTTAGACTTGTAAACGCGTACATTATTATTCTTTCATTGGTAAGTAATGTGGACGAAACGATCTGACCTTGGCATTATATCAAGTGTAAAACAGCGGTTGATTTGATTGAGTACCGGAGGTACACGAACACCTTTGGCAACAGTAGTGGCCAACATCTTGTATCAAATAGCGTGTTCCCATTTAGTACCTGAGTGTTGACAATTTTAGTTATTCATGAAGTGCCGGATGCGAGTGATAACGGCCTGTATATAAATATTTTTCGTATTAATTGCGCTCTCAACAAGCCGCTTAATTTGTTTTTTGAAATCGTATATAATAGAACAAGTTTGTTATTTTCTCTGTTTTTAACTAAAGGTAAGTATTCAAATCACTTGTGTGTTATCTATTGGTTGTTCTAGCTTCTCTCTAACCTATTTTAATTTTAAATTCAAGTTCTCTCCATTGTTACATGAAGTGTTTAAAATTTTCACATTGTATAAAATTCCTTGTTCCTTCGACCCATCCTGTTGCAACGCATTGCTTGCCTGCACTAATACTTAGTTTTCGCTTAGCACTCTTCTGATTTTTTTTTCTTTTTGCTCGGCTCATAAAGGTCCTAGCATGATGTTAAATAGCCTTCATCCAGAATTGGGCTATCTAATGTAAAAAGATTTTCCAAATCCAAGTGATAGTTTCAGAGATTACCACATTCAAACAAAGAAAAAACCAACTCTTTACCTTTATTATTAGTAAATATTAAATAATCTTTTGTTATTGATAAGTACTAATTCTTCTGTGTACTTTATTCTCTCTTATAAAAAAACTGAGTATCTAATAGGAGTAGGAATAAAATATGAACCAAAGGTTTGGTTTGATGAAACTTTGGTTCATATTTTATTCCTAAACTCATTTTCGATACATATTATTTACATTTAAAAATACAAAAAAAAACATTTAAAAATATAAAAAAAAGTAGCCCATCTGCATCGGGAACAGCAGGGTCCAAGCTTCCGGTGTTCAGGGCTTTGAAGAGAGGACCCTCCTCACTATGTGTGCCATGTCCAGGAGTACTGCTTTCTGGATCAAGCCCTTGACCCAGCCGTGCAATGAGAGCCTCCTGAGGTGTTGGTTGAGGCTCTCTGCTATTAGGCCATTAACCGTAACGATTATCGGTGATTGACGATAATTGCAGAGTCCATGTCCCACATGTCGACAACCTCGTGTGCTAAGTACTTGATTTTTTTTATGTTTCTCAGCTTTCACCAGATTCTCGTCATGAGGGACAGCAATATCAAAAATCATTGAACGGCGCTCGCGTCGATCTATCACCACAATAACAGGCTTATTGGCTACAATAGTCCTGTCAGTGATGATAGATCGATCTCAGTACAGTGTGGACTGACCATTCTCGAGAACTAGGTTGGGCACATTCCTGTAGTATGGTACTTCGGACTCAAGGTTGTACTGCAAGGCAAGTTGCTGGTGGATAATCCTAGCCACTAGATTGTGTCTGTGTAAGTACTCTCTGTTAGCAAGATGAGAACAACTAGAAACAATATGTTGGATTGATTCACCGGGACAGTGGCATGCCTGACAGATGTCAACCATACTGTCCTTGACAATGTTTCCAATAATTATTCATCATAATATATATATTTTATTTGATATTTCTCGGGACCCCAGGGTCCCGGACCTTTAGAAGGCATATGAGGGGCCGAAGCCAACTCGCAGAGGCCCGTTAGACGCTTTCAATGGAAATGAGGCACTAACCGACGATTATTCCTGTGCGTACTATGCAAGTGCACCCAAGGACAACCCCCGGATGGTGCAGGACTATTGCAGAATATGGAGACAAAAAAAAATTGGGCTATGGGTTTGGATGGCTAAAGTGGACTGGTTATCTAAAACTATGGAAGGACTATGGCCCCTGCCTGACCAATGTGTGATAAATACAATACACGGATATTTTATTAATTATTACAACCTCTATTACAACTATTATAAGTACTTACTCTCTCTGCTAAATGCTCTAAATTTTCTTTAATCAATTTACTTTCAGTTTCTTTCCAGTACCACTACTGATAAAATCTGGCTGAGATAAGTGTCTTTCTATGTACTTAACCTGATTTATAAAACCTTAATGGTTTTTTTCAGACAACTCAATACTCATAAAAAATGGAAGGAGACATCTTAAAAAATATTGCAAACTTACTCAGTATAGTGACCATATTGTCATGTATGTTCCTAAAAGTACCTCAGATTTGTTACATACGGGAGAAGCAGTCTGCAGAAGGGATCTTTATTCAAGCAATGCTTATGGAAATCTTTGGGTAAGTTTATTAATAAGACTCAGACATAACTAGCTAGGAAATCTAGCTTTTGCCTGTGGCTTCACCTGATATCAGATATTATGCCATGGGAATGTCCTATCTGGATAAAAAAGGCTTATGTCCAGAGAACAATGCCCACTTCCCATACATTTAAAAACCTGATAATGAAAGTTTATGTATAAGGTATAGTAGAAAGGCTATCTGTAAGTTTAGAAAATAATGACATATAGGTAGTCATTTCTACGATTTAAATGCTACGAAATCCAAAAAATATTAATGTTACTTTTTAAGTTAGGATTGGCCATTACCAAATAGGTAATCATCATAATATATGATAAAAGAAAGTGTACAATATGCGTGCCGCTAAAACTCAGAAATGATTCTCGGTACGATCAAAAGAGTTATACAACGTGGACGTTCGACATTAAATTAAAACGAGCACAGTACCTACTAGTCCATCGAAACATTTTAAAACACGAAGATTAATAGTTAATGGAAAATTTAAAAATTGCAGTTTTCACATAACATAACATCACGCCTTGTTTTCCCCGAAGGGTTAGGCAGAGGTGTACCTATAGTACACCCACATTTCGCCAGTTATGTTTAAGTCGCATGTAATAGGGGGCGAGCCTATTGCCATCTACCGGGCACAAATCCAGACTCCGGGTTTCTACTGAGAAATTCCAGATAGAAAAACCCAATAACACTGCCCGACCTGGGAATCGAACCCAGGACCTCATGCTCAGTAGTAGCGCTTGCGACCACTAGACCAACGAGGCAGTCTCAAACAAGATGCAGTTTTCAAACAAGATAAATAGCAGAATCAACTGCATAAAATGTAAACACGCTTTATCTACGATAAGTCACTGACCAACGGTGTAGTGCGGGGTGCGGGGCGCGGTGGCAGCAATGTTTACTTATTATTACGGACTCAGATCTACATCATGTTGAAAAATAAGAAAATGAAAAATAAAAAAAAAATAATAATAAAAAAATGAAGTCCTGTGGCTAAACCGCTAAAGTATTCATTGGATTTGATTGACTTTTTGTATACGGGTAAAGAACATGATTCTCTTTACGTAGTTTAAAGGAATGTCAATCGTTCTGTTCCACTTTGTATGTTGTGGTAGCCCTCTATCTCTCATCCAAAAAGAAGGTTCCCGTTTTTACCTGAAGGGCGTGCTTTTGAAGAAATAAGGGGTGGAAGTTTCGCCCTCTAGAAATTTCTAGAACAGTTCAAAACATTCGAGAGTATTCGAAAGCATTCCAGAAAATTCTCGAATGTTGTGGAATATTCTGGAACAACTTTCTGAGCGAACCCGGGTACCCCGGCTAGTAAAGAAATAAATGTGATAGAACTATTTATTAACGCTCGAATGGGAAAAAACAAATAAAACATTATGTTGAAGTGGAATGGATTATTAATTATCATCATTTTCATCTAAATCTCTTATAACTACGTCATCCAGAAATTCTGTAACACACAAAATGGCACAGTGCACAACGAGACGCAAACGCAACAACAAAGGACTGCGCCGATGCCAATCGCAGAACTGTCAAATGTCAAAAAAATCCGTTTGTCGTGCGATCTCAATTACATACTGCGTGATTAATGAATTTAACTATAGTGCGCGCGGAACTAGTTGGCCGCGCCTTATGTATGTGAGCGGTGGGACGGAGAGGCGGGGGCGCTTGCTGTCATTACTCAGTGCGGCGCCGTACTTCACGACGGCAACACGCGTTGGAAGTTCCGGCTAGTTTAGACAAAACGCACATGAGATTGCAATAGCGAGATGAGTCCGCCGATAAAAAGACAATCTAAGGAAATAATATTTAAAGTGCATACGTTTTTTAAAAAATGGAAAGCCGATGTCAATAGTTTAGAATATAAAACTGATGCGAATATCACAACATAATAACATAGATTATAACATAAATATAACATAGATTAGTAGCAGAAGCAACAGGGATATCAGAACGAAGTGTAAGGAGAGTGATTGCTGAAAGTAAAACTTCCTTGCAAAATACAGGGGAAGCAAAATTTAGTTCTCCGCGGAGACCAAAAGAAATAAAAAAGAAAATACAAGTTAATGATTTTGATTTAGGAGTGATAAGAAAAAAAAAATCAGTTTTATACGGTAGAGAAAAAAATTCCAAGTCTACGAAAACTAAATGCTGTGTTAAAAGAGGATAAAATTTTAGATTGCGGATTAACTTTTTTAAGAGAACTTTTGCACAAACTGGGATATTCATTTAAAAAATGTAAATCGAAGAGATCCCCTATAATAGAGAGACCAAACATTGTTGAATGGCGAGTGAAATATTTGAGGGCCATAAGAAAATTCAGAGAAGACAAACGAAATATATTATTTTTGGACGAAACTTACGTTAACCAAAGTCACAATGTCCAAAAATGTTGGCAGTCTTCGTCGGAGCCTAGAATTTATACAGCTATAGGCAAAGGAAGGCGTTTAATAATAGTTCACGCTGGTAGCCGGTACGGGTTAGTTGACGATGCTTTGCTAATTTTTAAATCAGATTCAAAAACGGGGGATTATCATGGAGACATGAACTCTACAAATTTTTACAACTGGGTTGATTGAAAATTAATACCTAAACTTCCACCTAACTCATAATAATAATAATAATAATGCTCCTTATCATTGTGTGCAAGTTGAGAAGAAACCGACTATGTCCAGTTTGAAAATTAATATGCAGAACTGGTTGCAAAATCATAACATGCCATTTTCTCCCACGATTATCAAAGCCGAACTCTTGAGGTTGATTAATACGACCCAATAGAAAAAATATACACGATTGATGAACTTCTGAAAGCTGCAGGTCATACTGTTCTAAGACTACCTCCATATCATCCAGACCTCAACCCGATCGAGCTTGTGTGGGCAAATGTTAAAAATTGCCTGGCCAGAGATCACATTAATGCTACATTGGACGAGAAAATTACAATACTAACAAGGCTATTTTCCGCATTCTCTGCCGAACAATGGCAAAAATGCGATGACCACGTACAAAAAAACGAACAAGAATACTGGAATCATGATATGAGATTTGATACTATGATGGACGAAATCATTATAAACTTACAAGATGATTCTGAATCAAGTTCAGAGTTCAGAATCAAGTGATTCAGAGGATATGTCAGAGTAATTTCATATAAGTTTATATTAATTAAATAATTTCATATATCATTAAAATATGTCAGAATAATTTCATATACTTAATTTGTTTTTGGTTTATTTTAGTATTAATTACAATATAATTTGATAGGTACAAAATAAACTTCTAAAAGTTCAATTGTTTTTTATTTATTCTTTTCAATAATTGAACAATTATTGTTCACGATATCTCGAGATTGGTCATCACATCACTGTCTAATCTCATGTGCGTTGCGAGCCCCCTCACCCCTGTCGCCAACTAAGGCGCGGCCAACTAGTTCCGCGCGCACTATAATTATTATGTTATTTTTAATTAATCTCTATTATAAAAATACTAATAAGGAAATACTGATTAAATAAAACGTAAAATTATGTACTCGTATAAAACTCAGAAACAGAGTAAAAAATACTTAAAGGAATAAAGTCAAGTAGCAGTGTGTAAAATGAAACGTCGTAAAAAAGGGTAGTTGACCCTTGACGTAGAATAAGCTTAAAGAAATATTTTAAAAAAAAAATCCTGTGTTTCTTCAAACATTGTGATAAGCGTAATTAATAGACAATTTAATTAGCAGAATTTTAAGATTTATGTCATTTCTATAGGTACATAGTCAGCGGAAAAATGGACATTCTTCTTTCATCCAAATCCTTTCGAAAAGGTAACAGACAGACACTGACGAGAGTTATTTTTGCATTTATAATATTAGTATGGAAGTTATGTTTCTGAACTGTTATAGGTGAGGGATATCTGAGCATCACCCCCAATTGCGTTTGTTTCGCTCACAATCAAAATCTCTTTTATTTTGTAGGAAATGCACAATCCATTTCCTCTTATGTCGAAAAATTCGTCTATCTATGCGACAATGTAAATATTGCAACAAATATTATTGAATTATTTATGGATAATGTCATTATCCCTATTATTTATTTATCCCAATTATCATAATGTTTGTGAGTATATTATGCAATTAAGCTGCAATTTTTGTTCTGTTTATGATACTTCTTTGTATTCATCACAATACAAGCCAGGTGCCCGATAGGAGTTCCCATAGGCCACAAAATAATGACGAGCTTCCATAAAAACTTCCCCTAGCCTTTTAGGGCATAATTTTTAAAAATCCATCCTTAGTGCTCACTGTATAGTATATAACACTTGTGCAATTCACTCTTCCAGACCCAGCAATTTCTGTTTTCTGTCAGTGAATAAATTTAAGATTTTTATTTTGTAGATACTGACTGGCTGACTGGCCCGGCTTCTGCTGTTCTCAGGAGAACTAGCCTAAGCAAAGAAAAAGCGGGTTCCACTCACTGGTGCAAAATGGTGTTTTAAAGATAAGACTATAAGGCCATTGCATACAAAAAAAAAGGCTGACCGACTAGTAAAATAGATATTATAACATACATAATCCAACATATTGCCTACTGTGCTACTCGAAACAGGAGCATTACTTTTTTTGATTCACTAATCTTGATAGATTAATGATTTTAGCACTATATCTTCAAGATAAATATCGCTTCCTATAGGGTTAAAGTATATTTAATAGATTCAATATTGTAAAGTTGAGTCACAATTTTAGTGCTTATCTTGAGTTTATGACTGGAATACAATACAATGTATGAACTAGATTATGTATGTCTTACATTCTTTAGATAATTATCACATAATGTTAAAACTATTTTACAAATAATCGTCACTATACACACTTACCTACATCATAAATGCAAGCGTATACATACCAAGAATGATTACGTTTCTACACATTTACCATTATGTTGAAAGTGATTAAAGGACAATTATAAAGTAAACTAAACGTAATCTTGAGCTAATTTTATGAACAAGCAATGCTTTGTGGAATACTCTATCCTCGCATCCATACACACTCGCACATATAACTCTCCTACTCACTTACACACCAACACCACATCACCTACTCATCCACACTCACACACACAAACACCTACACACCTACAATTACATTCACTCACCCTCACCCTCGCACTCCACTCTCACATAGGTACTCATACATAATTTAAAACTAAAGTAAATTTGTTAACTTTTATCCCTTCTTAAGGTAAATCGACACAGTCCACTCATATATATTAATTGGGACCTCATTACGAAACACCGTCTCTTAAGATACAGGATACCCTAGTTTAAGAAACAGAGTTTAATCTATCGTGTACAGATATCAGTAATTTCGATCCAAATATCAATTTGTGATCAGTACTCCGAGTAGAGTACTAACACCAAAAAATAGCTGATCGTCAGCATCTCTATAATTATAGTGATGCTGATGATCAGCTAGAGCAGCTAGGGTTTATATTATCTATATTTAGAACTATTAGGGGAAATTTCATGAGTTCATGAAATTTCATTCAGTAAAGTTTAATCCAAAATAATATCTGTCGGTATTCGTCATACCTATTTAGCCTGGTTAGACTAGAAGCTGACTCCAACATGGTTGTGAAAAGGCTAGGCAGATGACGATTCATCAAATTTTTACCCTCCACCGTTCCATCAGGTACTGGGCATAGAACTCCTCTTTAGCACGCCATCTAGTTCGATCCTGCGCTAATCGCACCAGGTCGTAGACGTTACTTGTAGGTATTGATGGCCATACCTAATGCTTTGTTGTCAACCTTTTTACCGCCCAACTTCATATCAGCTGTCGTGGCCCCAGCGCCCGGCACACTGAATTATTACGGTATTTGGTCGTAAATATACGACCCTAGCGAAATGGACACGAAAATATTTGTCGGATTAATCCGGCGTAAGCGCTTAATGGGTTAAAATTGAAGAGACATGCAGTCTGCAAAAGAAACCTCATCGTGAGGAAACCTGCAGTTAAAAGTCTGCAACCGCCAACGCGCAGCGACAAGCGTGGTGATCAATGTATGAGAAAAGGCTTTTGCCCTGCAGAGTCTGGTATAGTTGGCTAGGCACAGTAGTAAAAATAATGTTAATGTTTTTTCCAGATTCTCAATAATGACACTATACAATTTCACAAACAACTACAGCATCATGACGTACCTGGAATACCCAATCATATTGGTGCAAGTCTATATAATGTTCTACTATGTACTGAAGTATAAGAATCTGTTGTATGAGCCGATAGTGCCTATATCAGTTATAGCATACGTATGTACGGTATTTGGATTTTTAATGTGCATTATCCCGAGGACCATACTTTCGTACCTGGTGGTGAGTTTTTTTTGTTTTTTTATAAATTTTACTTTGATCCGACGCAGTAGTCTGCTTTTTGTTGATGTCCGATTCTTATCCAACAACAGCTAACTTTATTCGATGAGAAATTTGAGAATCGATCACCAACAAGAGCAGCTAACTGTGAAACGTGTTAGCTGTCCTTTTCTCTGACATGTAGGTACTAGGTACTACAAATGAAAATCGGATCGGATCGACGAGAATCGGTCACACTTATTTCAAATGTTGTAGGAACTTTTGTATACAAAATTGCAGTTAATTAAAAAAAAAAACATTTTCGGCTATATCGGCTGTTCGAAATTATTAAGCATAAAAGTTTCGAAACTAAGAAGACGTTCTTTTTATTAGATATTAATAGTAGGTACCTATACTCGCCATTAAAATGTAGGTGCAATTTACCATCAGTTGGCAATCGGTGACATGGCACGGATGCAGTTTACGTATTGTTTGATGAGGCAAATAATTATAACGAGGTGGCATGGCATGGAGGCACTTAGCTTTATTAGGGTGCAACCAGACTACGGTCGATCGACGACATCCATCGGGACATAATTAGGATTTAAAGCTGCGCACGGTTTTTAGGGTTCCGTACCCGAAGAGTGCCAAACGGAACCCGGAACTCCGCTGTCCGTCCGTCCGTCCGTCTGTCTGTCAGCGGGCTATACCTCAAAAACCGTAATAGGTAGACATTAGAAATTTTCACAGATTGTGTATTTCTATTGTCGCTATAACAACAAGTAATAAAAGTTAAAAATTAAAGGGAGTCATTGTACGCATTATTATGAACAACTTTTACTATGGGATCAAACCTGAAATCGCGAAAAAGATCAGCTGTTCCCTACATTTATGTTCGCATAACTCGTCAAAATGTAGAAAACGACAAATTTTTTTTCCGCGATTTCAGGTTTGGTAAAAAACTTTAAAAAAAACAACCGAGTTCCGAAGAACCCGGTTGATTTTTTTTAAGTTTTTTAAATGTTTGAACATTACACCTATCTTGTGGGGGATAGGGGATTCTCAATTTTGTGGAAGAGAGCTTTACCTATAATAAAATCGTCAAAATCGGTTTGAAAGTATTTCCATAGAGGATCACAAAAGGCTAGAGGACCGCAAAAGTTAGAATGTTCAGTGAACACTAAAAATAAATTGTAAGATAAGATGTATTGTTTCACTGAGGTAATTAAATCGGTCTAGACAGCACTAATTGTTAGCCGTTTATATTAGCATAAGAATCAGGGAAATATGTGTCATTATTTGTTAAAGGCGTTTGTTTTTACTTACAAACTTACCTCGATATTTAATAGAGATGAGCAAGTTGTTTGAGGGGCTCGTAGCTAAAAATGACGTCCCCACGGCGTCGATCGAAGGTTAAGCTACGCTTGACGAGACCGGTCCGTGGATGGGTGTGACTATTCATTACATATCGAGACCCCCCTCCGTGCCTCGGAAAGCAGTTAAACCGTTGGTCCCGGCTGTCATTTGAACATCTTCGACAGTCGTTACGGGTAGTCAGAAGCCCGAAGGTCTGACAACCAGTCTTACTAAGGGGTATCGTCGTAAGTGGGAGTCGCTTCATGTAAAATACTGGTATTCAGCTGCACCCGGTTAGACTGGAAGCCCCAACATAGTGGGGAAAAGGCTGGCAGATGATGATGGTGATGATGACGAGCAAGTTGTTTTTGCGTCAACGTGTCTATCGATTTCATCTACTCGTTAGGGACTTGCCCTCAGAAAAAGTAACCCTACGTTTTCATAACGTTTCCTCACGCTGGGAGTTTCTCCTGTATCGTAGTTGCGTTCTCATAAATAAATAGTCGGACCCGTTAATTATGTGTAGACTTGACAAATATGTTTTCCGGGCGGGAATCGAACCTGTTACACAACGGTTTTTTGGACTTACAATTTATGTTGCTCTGTGTTATCTATCTCTTTACAATACCAGGAAACAAAAACAGTATCAACTAAAATTTTTTAAAGGTAAAATGGGTGTGCATTTGTGCAATCAACACTGCCATGCGACGTAGGGTTTTGCAATCACATCGATTCGTTTAATATGCAAATGTTGGCCCCATCATTATACTTCTCGTTCTCTATGTTTGTTTACCATGGAACACATCATTTGTTTTGATCAAGCGCATTGCGTTTTACACTTAGCTGGGTGACGCGTGGGTACAGAAGGAATTCCATGAAATGTTTATGGGAAATATAGTCCCTAAAATAACACCCACCCTTGAAGAGTTGTTATTCTCTAGACTATCTTAGGGTGTAGAGCTGAAGAAGCTCAAGAAAAATGTCAAAAATGTATAGTGCTGTCATAAGCCCATAATCTCTTTATGGTCAAATATGTAATTAATTAACTCTAACAATTAATTGTCTACTAATTTGGTCTTAGTCCAAATATGTTAGTATTGTTTTCCACCATTTGAAACCTATTATAATAAATTAGCTAGGTACACACATCAACATAGTATTGGAAAATAGCCATATTATCAATTTTCTAAGTGTCCGTGACATTGATAAAATTACTATCGTGTGGTTCCTTATAAATTATTATTATAACTTCTACATCTTTCAGACATACCTACTTACATCCCCATATATGTTCTGGGTGGGCTTATACAATCAGACTAATCTCCGTTTTCACTAACACTAGGCGACACCTAAATGAGTGCCTAAATAAAAGCGAGCTGTTGGATTTTCAACTTTCGACACTGAGCTGAGCGTAGAAAATCGAACAACGTGCTTTTATTTAGACTTTTTTTTTGCGTCCCTTTGCATGGTTGGTAACTCTACCAACTGAGCCAACCATGCATTTGGTTGGCAATTATGGACAGCCCCAGTACGTCGGGACGTGGGCACATTGAGAGTTGTACTGCGCTGTTGACGTTTGTTTGTCCACGGGGGGTCAGCACATATGAATGAAGGTGGGTGGTGAATTTGGTTTGTGTTTTAAAATGCTATACCTGCAATGTATGGGGGGATGCAATATGCCGCCATGGTGCCTCGTTGAGGTCGGGCCCTTACAACTAGAGGGAAATTAAGTTAGTAGGTACTTATTATTATTAAAAGCCTGTGAAGTCCCACTGCAGAGCAAAGGTCTCCCTACTCTTTTTCCACGTCTCTCTGTTCAAAGCTGCTATGGACCAGTTCTTGTTGAAGGAGTCCAGCTAATACTAGTAGGTACTTACTTGCTGTCAATATGCCTACCTACTCATAGAACCACTAAAAACGGTGCATTGATCACCGATCATTCTCATAAAAATCCGGCTGTTCTGAAGATGACTTAGAACGTGTCTGGATTTCAGTCGGTGACTTGAAATATCGCCCAAGATCGACTTGTCAATTGGACAGGGCGATAGGTTAATTAAGATGATTGTGATATGTTCATCTAGACGCACAGTATCCGTCCGTAAATACTTATAGCACAACGGGTTTTTAGAAAAAGTTGGGTTTTGCAGAGCACCGTCTCTGTCATTTATGTCTTTGTGACAGTCTTTTTCTTAGGTTTCTTTGCACGGTTTCTGTGCGGTACGGCGTATAAACTGCGCCGAAAAAACTGTGTCTGACAACAAGCTTCCTTATTGATCCATACAACACTGACGACCGTACCTACACACGGAGAATAAACCGTAGTTCTTCACGGCAAGAATAACGTGTGTGTACAATGAGCCTTAAGACGCAGATACACAGGGCCGCAAAGAAAGCGGGTCGGTTAATAACCAATGCGATAACTTTTAAAATATTTGAGCAATGCTTTTAAAATAAAAACTATATTAAAGTTTATTTCATTACAAATATAGGAAGAAGCAAAACCTTTTTATTTCTTTTTGGTCATTGTATTAAAAACCATAAATAAAAAATAAAGACGATTTTTCAAGGGGTTTGAAGATCTGTGGCACACCTACTGTCCGCCATTTTGTTTTTATTCAAAATGGCGGCCACGCATGAAACCTATATAAATCATCAAGTGATTATTTCAAATATCACAGCAACAAGATGTATCAAGCAAAAAGCAAGTTCAAAATAATATGAATGTCACGTGATCAACTTTGAACGTTAATATCTTGGAAACGTCACGCTTTACGGGGTTTGGTCCTATTATATTTTCTGTTAGCATCGAAGTCAGCTATCAATTTTGATAGGTTTGAATGAAAATGGCGAACAGGAGGTATGCCAGGCTGCATATAAAAATCTTCAATCCCCTTTGAACAACTTTGAAACCATTTGTTGTACTTTTGTTTCTGTTTATAAATATGCCACTAACCCCTGAAGAGTGTACCAGAATTCTGACAATACTTGAAGATGGGCGCAGTCAGCATTATACAGCGAGAACTGTTGGTGTGTCGCTATCAACCGTTCAAAGAGTGCTCTAGCGATTTGAAGAGACTGGATCCAATATTCGCAGACCAGGAACCCGTGCTGCAAAGGACTCGAGTCCTCGAGTCGTAATTTTAAAGACTCGACTCAATTCTGCAAGACGCAGTGTACTAAAAAGCCTCGGAGTCTAGAGTCAAGCCGAGTCCGAGTCATTTAACAGCCACTTGAGTCTTACAAAGGACTCGAGAGTCTTAAAATGAACTCGAGTCTTCAAAAAAAACTCGGAGCATGAAGATGAGACATGAAGCTCATCATTCGAAAAGACTCGAATAGGTGATAAGTTCAAATTAGTGGTTATGTAACTACACCTACAAAAAAAATCTGATAAGACGAAATCATTACTAAACAGCTAAAAAATTAAATAAATTATTAAAAATATCCTTAATCAATACTGTTATTTTTTTATCTGTCCTGTAAATGTAACAATTAATTGCTAGACTCATACACGAAGAGGTATTGAGTGCGACTCGCCACATAAAAAGGACTCGAGCGCACAAAGAGACTCGAGCTCTCATGTAACATCCAAGAGCTCGTAGAGAATTTAGTTCTCTAGTCTTGGAGTCCTGTTGCAATGAGTCGAGTCTTGTAATTCATCATTCGAATCCGTTTATATAGGGCACGAAGACTCGAGTTCTTTGCAACACTACTAGGAACAGGCCGAACAAGGTGCACGACAACGCAGGATGATCGATATATGGTGTCAACAATGTTGAGAAATCGATTTCAAACGGTTGAAGTCAAAATCAGCTTTTACGTGCTGGCGGGAGCAATCCGAGCACGTGTACAGTGAGGCGGCGTCTTGCTGAAGTAAATGATGCCATTTAGACCTGCAAGTGGGCCAAAACTCGAAAGACAGCATCGAAATTCAAGGCTGAGTTACGCTAGAGAACACATGAGTTGGACTCTGGATGACTGGTCAAGAGTATTGTTTCCGTACGAGTCAAGGTTCATGCTATACACGCACGATGGGAGGCAAAGAGTCTACAGAAGACCGGAGTGCGCTATAACCAAGCTTGCATTGAAGAGAAAGTGCGGAGCCATACGGCGGAGGCTCCATACTCGTGTGGGCTGGAATTTCTTCTGAAAGCCGCACCTTGCTAGTGGTGATAGAAAATGGCACTTTAACTGCAGAAAGATACGAAAATGAAATCTTAAGTGAGTATGTTGGCCCATTTTTAGTAAACATGGGCGAGAACGCCATCTTTATGCAAGATAACGCTCGTCTCCATACAGCTCGGATAGTGTTTGACTATCTTGAAGATGTCGCTATCACACGCATGGAGTGGCTATTATCTCTCGCAAGCAGTACTTGGGACACAGAGCTACTCAATTAACAAAAGAAAATAAAGGGCAAGTGCCATCGTTCGATTACGGAAACAATTCGAAGCGCACCAATTGCATATATTATTGTTCGCGTCGCGGGTAGTTGCACCCAATTGAGAGTTCGAGTTTTCGAGTCGATAGTCAACGTCTCGATTTCAATATGCTAACGAGTTGTCAATAACGTGCGTTTGTTTGCTGAAATTGGATACTTTACATTGTAATTTCGAAGATTGAAGACTAGACTCAATGTTTCTTGAAGACATTTGATCCTCATCATTGACCCTGTCGACTGATGATGTAGACTTTGTCTTCGATGACTTTATTGGCCTGTCGGCTTGTATGAGGCAAGCAAATTTACGGAAATTCTACCTACAAGATATTTTATAATTATATTATTATATATTATTGGGTTTAAGGGACGACGACGACTTTGTCGTCGGTTATTAAAAAAAAACAGCTGTTCCATACCTTTTGGCCATGTACCTTACCTAGGTATTGCACTTTTGTATGAAACAGCAGATTTTTTGTTATAACCGTGGAAAAATATTCTATACTGGGGGGTCTAGATTCATGTGCTGAATTCGTGTAACAGTGCGCGCGTCGATGTCCCTAATGTCTTTTATAAAGGAATGTTTCATTTTAATAAAATTTTGGTGTTATCAATAGTTGTAGGTATAATTCCCTTTCTTTTTTTTAGAAATTAGATAATTCTCTGAAGTTTATAGATAAAACTAAAATACAACTCGATTAAATCGACTAGGAGGTCAATATCACAGGTCTAAATTCAAATCAAGATCAACTGCCAAGTGATCAAGAAACTTGAACGGTCTCAGTCAGAGTTGTTAGCACTGAAGGAGATGAAAAAAATATGAATCTGCCTAGCCTTTTCCCAACTATGTTGGGGTTGGCTTCCAGTTTAATCCGATGCAGCTGGATCCCAGTATTTTACATGGAACGACACCCTACCTACCTCCACAACCCAGTTACCCCTTGATAAGACTGGTTGCAGACTTTCGGGCTTTTGACGATCCGTAACTACTGTCAAAGATCCACGAATGACAGCCAGGACCAACGGCTTAACGTGCTTTCCGAGGCACGGAGGGGTCTTGGTATGTAAAGACGGTCACCCATCGACGGACCAACTGCGGCAATCGTAGCTTAACCTAATCGATCGACCCGTGCGGCTGTCAGATTGCCGGGGCTCTGAATCGTCGACATCCTCAGGTATTTATACCCGCAAACCCGCTGGCAGTCACTTGCGTGATGAATTGATAATAGTCGGTTTCCTCAACCGATTTTATTGCTTGTGTTATTTTTCTTTGTGATGTAATCGGCGTATCAATAAAAGTATGAATATGGTAGAATTTAGGTACAAGCATTGTAAAGAAATACCGTCATGGCGGGTTATATCATATTGACCTGATAGGGCATAACGTGGGGCCAAATCGAGAAAAATGTTTAGTGTCATTAAATCCACACAACTTTTCCGCAAGTACGCGTCTATATCTATTAGTTACCGAAAGAATACGACGTTCGGTTGTGTGGTCGCGACACGGCGCGCCGTGACGTGTGTTTGAACGGCCCGTCGTGGCGGGCAGTTCAAACATTTGCCTCGACTTGGGCCAAAGTTATGCCGAGTCAAAATAACCCGCCATGACACATAAATTCAATATTGATGACTCACATTTAACTCGGCAAAGTTCGGTTTTTCGAAAATAAACGATGGAACCTTTAACGTTGTCAAAACAAAAGTGTCGACTGCCTCGCTGGTCTAGTGTTTGCAAGTGTAGCTGATAAGATGGTTGTGGTGAGATCTTCTATTGAGATTTTTTCCCGAATAACAGTATTCTCTCAAGGGCTTATCTTCCTTAAATGGGTCTTAAAAGAATCTGATAGAAAGGTGCGAATTCATCTTTCCATCCCATCGGCAAAAGTTCGTACTTTCATGCAAACCTTTTATTTAACCCATTTAGGGAATGAATTTTCAATATTCCTTCCTTAGTGCTCACCATCGTTATATACATATAAGGAATACAGTTTCATGCTTCTATACCCAGCGGTTTACGCTATGCGTTATCTGTCTGTGAATGAATGAGTTAAAGATTTTTATTAAGTAGAATGCACAGAAGTCACCACAATGAACATAATATGACGAAAAATATTAAGTACTTACTGGATATAAAAACTAACTTTCGTCTTCGTTTGAAATTTTTAGCCAATCTGCAGTCCTCTCAGCGGCTTTGCGAAGGTAACCTACATCTACGGGATCATGAGGCAAAAGAATGCTGACGCTATATCGCTGACCACGTGGTCCATTTCCGTGGCTACCAACATAGGTGAGATTTTGCTCATAACGCTATAAAAATAAAGTAGGGGACACAAATGTATTTTTTTCGCGATTTCATAGCTACTTGTCAAACTTCTGTCCCGGCTTCATCTGCCACCCTCTCTTCGGCGTACGGGTAATAATAGATACACATATGTAACATAACGATGAAACGAACATGCCGTCTAAATATACACAATGCAACATGAAATGTAACGCAACAACTAGGCGAATTGGTTTCGGTGTTGTGTTGCATTTCATGTTACGTTTCACATATGTGTACGCACCATAACATTGTAATGTTTGTGCTCTGTGGTGTAGCTCGGCAGCCGCTTCTAAAGTCAGTACTATCATCACTTGCCATACAAACCAAGCGAGTCACCGTTACTCGCTCTACGACACAAATGCCGTAAATAAACTGACTGCTTTGAATGACGAAGATGCCAGAAATTGTGTACTCTACATTACACCTTCCCATGTGTATGGGTGAAATCGCACTTACACGCATGTATCAGCATTTTTCTGCATCTCATATCTCCTATTGTCAATAAGAGGTGTCATTAGATAGAGTAAGAATTATTATATCCACACGTAAACGCGCTTTGATGCTAAGCGTATATTCAAATTAAAGCCATGGCGAGCCGCAACGCGCCGCATTGCAAAATTGCGACGAAGCACATTGAGAGTCACGTCGGGTCGTGCCGGAACGCAGTTAAAGTGGTAGCCAGGTTCAAATTTTGAATTTTAAATCGAACTGTATGTGTATCCCTATCCAGACCAGTGCAATGAGGCTCGCCCACAAATCTCCTTCATCACTTTCGTACATTTTGTATGAATCATCGCACACTACGCATAACAGCGGCTGCAAAAATGCGCCTGACGAGCGATCCGCCAGTGCTTTGCGCTGCGGCCCGGTGCGGCTCGCCTGTAGTATGCGATGGATCATGCAAAATGTACGAAAGCTATGAAGGAGAATTTTTGCAATGCGTTGCATTTCTTCGCGGCCTGCCTTAATTTGTGCCAATGCCTAGCCTATGTGGATGAGTGCAAATGCTTACGAGCTGACTTCTCGATGTAGCGAATGATGCCTCTTAGCCACACAAGAAGATAAAGATACAGAAAAATGCTGATTCCACCTAGTGCCGAGTGCTATCTGGCCTATCTGCCTAATATGGGGGCTAGTACAAATACCTGCTGACCGTCACCTTTCCTGGCGTCTTCATTCAGCGTGGTAGATCCACTGCTGATCTTCGCCACTCCGAGCTAGTAAACGTTACGTATCAAAATGTTCATTCACCGTACCATCATTATTACCGTTTCAGCACGCATATTCACCATCTACGTGGACTCGGGGGACAAGAAGCTCATGATAAACTTCTCGATATCGACGGTCCTGAGCTCTGCAGTCTTGGGTACGGCTTTGTATTACAAGAAAATATGTCGTGTCGAAGAAGCACCGCCGCGACGCTGCCGAAAACAGTCCATCACCCGAAGACACAACCATTCCGATTAGGTTCGCTTATTTATTGTAGTTAGAGATACATAATTTGTATACATAGTATTGTCCGAGGGTTTAAATATGTATTAAGGCGAAAGCGCTAGGTAGCCCCGGAAATTCAAATTTTCTAACCTTTTTTTTGCAATTTGCCAGTTAGTATTAGGTTGTATGTTAATACAAATACATATGATTCGCGATCGTAAAAAGTATGTATTTACAGGATTATAATAATTAAAATTATCAATACAACTCTTTTTAAGACCAGCTAATTCTATTGAATGACTATTTAATTATATCTTGGCAATTAGGATTATGCAAACTTATGGAATTGCATTACTTATTTTGATGATTATAATTCTGAAAATGCATAGGTATGTGTTACGGTCGCAAATGATACTTTAATCAACATACAACTTAATACTGACTTGCAAATTGCAAATAACATAAGAAAGTTTGAATTTCGCGGACTACCTGGCGCTTCCCCCTTAAGGATCGATCCTCGGTGGTAGGAGTCTTGCTTAGTGGCAAAACTTATTGGGGGACATTTTCTGATGCCCGCATGCGGGGAGCTGAGGGTTTATAGCACGACACGGCGAGAAATGACCACAATTTGTGCGGTAAAAATAATAAGCAACCGTGGGACATAAATTGCAAAAAAAAGCATAATAAAATTAGAAACAACATTGTTTTACGAAAGTTTACCCCGCAACCGCATGCGAGCGTGAGTGAATATCACGTATTTAAGAACGACCGGCGAACACTTTATTTATATTTGAACTGTCTTACCTACTCAACGCGACGGCGATGGTCTAATGTTAGAAAATCCACTGAAAGCTCCGGACTCCCGCTAAAGTGGAGAAAACAGAAGTCTCTTAAACAATTAAGAATTGTCAATACAGGGTAACTCTTTTTTCCCACTTGTTTTGAGACAATGACAACCAGACCTTATTTCTACATAGAATGGTGGGACGTCTGCCTCGAAAATAGAAATAGTTATTCTTAAAAGCTAATACTCGTAAAAAAGCAAAATCGTATAGGATTTGCTTAACTTTTGACTTCTCATATCAATTCTCATCAATCGTAATGGCTCATTTTCATTAGTTGATTAGTTCGGTCAATATACAGCAGGCGGGGCCTAATGAGCCATGTGTCGATAACGCGGTCGCTACATCATCTGCGGGGAATCACCGTAGCGGGTGTAGCGACCAATGAAATTCATTTGGTCGGTAAAAGGCGTGCGGAAACTTACACCCAATGAAAATAAGCCTTCATAGCAACTGCCAAACGTGCGGTGCAGGTTCTCCGTATACCGCAATCGTTCACTATCGACTAATGAAAACGCTTCCTCGAATACGATCCGTATAGCATGCTTTACAGAAATCTTCAGTACTCCACGTGCGAGCCTATCGACTAATATAATATAATAATAATATAATATATTTATTCAAGTTATAAAGTAAAACAGAAAATACAATTTTGCTTAAATCTATGTCAAGTTCACTAGTGTTATTTGCCTGAACTAGGACATCCTGTGTTTCAGGCGAGAGGAGGTAAAAATATTGAGATATAATCACTGTAATTTTACAAAATAAAATAGTCATCTAATAGGTATGTAAGTAAGGTGTAAAATCTTACTTTCTAAAATCTTATCATACTAACTTATCGAACTAATTAAAAATAAATAGTACGCTAAACACTCTTTATTTCAATACTACTAACAACTTCTCTGTATCTTCATAGGACAAACTTTGAAGAGCTACCTTGAGAGTTTTCTTGCAATTTGCATAATTTAGGGAATAGATGTTTGCTTTTGCATTTAGTCTGTTATACAGTAATGGTCCAAGGAAAACATGAAATTTGGCTGTGAAAGCATGTCGTGTACTATTTGTGGGGCAAACAATATCTTTCCGTCTCTTTTTAGTAAATTCAGTGCTGTAGCGAAGGGCTGCGTGTTGTTTTAGTACAATGCTCATTATGAATAATTGTCGAACTGTTAGTACTTCACAAGACTTATAGAGCAGGTTAGTGGGGAAGAGGAACGGGCGGCAAGTAGACACCTTGAGAATCGCTCTTTGCGCTCTTTCGATGGGTAGTAATAAAGTTTTACATGCTCCACCCCATGAGGTAATGCAGTACGTCAAAATTGACTGACATAGAGCAAAGTAAACTTGCCTAATTATTATTGGGTCTGCAATATATCGTAGCTTTTTGAATACGTATATTAGCTTACGAATTCTACTATTTAGAGCATCCATATGTTGTTTGAACGTTAGGGTTTCATCAATTATAACACCCAAGTATTTAATTTTATTCGACTTATTAATATAGGGACACATAAACGGGCAATCTGCAGGTACTGTACAGCAATGAGCATACAACGTTAAAGGAATATTAGAAGTTGGTTTGCGCATCGAAAACTTTATATAATTTGTCTTGTCTGCATTTAGAGTTAATGAGTTAAGCTGAAGCCATTTATTTACAACACTAAAGCCGTCTTGCGCGAGCTTGTAGACATCATGTTCCGATTCAGCCGAAAAAAGAAGGGCAGTGTCATCAGCATAAGATATTATTGTGCCATGCTTTAGCTTTAGATTACAAAGGTCATTGATGTATATCAGAAACAAAGTGGGCCCTAAAATACTTCCTTGGGGAACACCAAATGACGTATTTTTTTGGTCTGCGCTGAGAACACTGCCAATCTTCACGCACTGAGTACGGCCTTCTAAGTAACTTTTGAAGAGTTTCAGCTGAATGCCTCTTATGCCCACTGTCTCAAGCTTGCGCAACAGAATAGGAATGGAAACTGTGTCAAAAGCCTTGGCGAGGTCCAGGAAAATTCCTATTGTATGGTTACCCTTGTCAAGTTCTTGCGCCAGATAGTCAGTCAGATGATGAACGGCATCGGCAGTTGAAAGTTTAGGTCTAAATCCAAATTGTCGTTCCGACAAAATTGATTTGTCCTCCAGATATTTGAACAACCTTTTGTTTATTATTTTTTCCAATATTTTAGACATAGAAGGCAGTAGAGAAATAGGTCTGTAATTTGTTACTTGCTCTCTACTGCCTGATTTATATATAGGGACAACAACTGCTTTTTTGAGGCACTCCGGAAAAATACCCAAAGATAAACACATGCGAAAAATATAAGCCAGGGGTGGTACTAAAATTTTCCTGAACTGTTTAATAATTTTATTTGATATGTTATCCCAACCAACTGCACAGTCGTCTTTCAAAGTCATGATTATACTTTCTATCTCAGTCTCGTCAGTATCTAGCAGAGCAAACGATGTTAAAGTGGAATTCCCTGTAATAGGAGTGCCCGTTAGATAAAGTGATTGACTCCGATTTTTTTCTGCCAGACACTTTCCAACGTTAACAAAGAAATTATTTGCTATGTTAGCAGATGTCAGCTGTGTCGAGTGCGACTAATGAAAACGGTTCACTGCATGCGGGCCCTATGGCTTGCGTTACACAAATTTCCCGCACCCCGCATAAGAGCCCTATCAACCAATGAAAATGAGCCTTAATGGTAGTAGATATTTATTAAAAAAAAAAATATCGCTTTGCTATTCTCTACACGCGTCCTTAGCAATATTAATGATAAATTCGCAAATGCACTAGTAAAAGGTCGCCCAGTCAAATCTAGCTGTGGCAAAATAAATGTTAGTATACAAGGCAGCTTTAAGATACAATTCCGAAGGCGACGGCAGACCGCAAACTGAAGCAGCAAAGCTGCCCAACCGCAATGACAGACCGCAGCGAAACTAGAAAGAATGAAAAATATTTTATTTCGGACATGCACAGGAAATACTAAAAGTAAAAAAGGAGCATTTAAAACTAACAAAATTAACATATTTTTTCGAATACACAAAACAAAAAACGAATAAACTACCTGTGCGAGGCCAAAAAGGCTCCAATCTCGGCATAATGCTGCTATATTAAAAAAAAAATACCGCAGCGCTGGTAATGGACACACGTACAGACAATCCTAAAGGTAAGAAAAAAATATATTTATGATAAATAAAAACAAAAGGAAATAAAAACCGTAACTATGTACAGTAAATATTACGATCGACACACGCCCGACGCTCCAATTAGATACTGGTTTCTACTTAACTATGCTAACGCTTCCGTAGATGGCGATATTGCCGCCTGCTGCCGCGGTCGATCTTCGACTGCAGACAGCATACCAATAGTGCTGTCAGTGGCTGTCACTATCAGAGCAACAAGATGTATTTTTTTGTTTAACAAATGACTATCGCGCAACTGACGAGGAGTGTCGATTCCATCAAAGTTGTGTCGTCAAGTTCGGGATTAAAACCGCAGCGGCACACAGTGGTCCGGATTTTCAAAAAGGAGGACATAGGATCGAAAATGGATAATTAACTTAACAAAAAATGGTTTCGTATAGGAAATTTAACGCTGATTAATACTTATTACTACAACTTTTCAAAAAAACTGCTCCTTCACGTCAAAAAAAAAAATATTGAAAATAAAAATGTATGGGAGAAAATCAATTTTATTTTTTTTCTCCGTTCAGTATCAAAGTATAGCAAGCAAACCTTATATTCTGGTAAGTGCCTATTGTTCTTAATACGACAACATATAAATTGCTTGCGTATCCCTGCGGCCTTGACGCCTACGATGCTTCAAAGTTTAAAATTTCAATTGGGATTTTTTTTAAATTACTATCGAGTTTTTCAATTAAGCTGAATTCAAAATATCATTTTTTAATTATATAAGAATTAAAACATACGCATTCAAGCATTTGGCAAGTATTTGTTTATTTTATTGTAATAAAAAATAGTAATAAAAGTCTTCAACTATAGTTATGTAATTAAAGACACGTGCTAATTCGTTGCCTATTTGTAACTGACTGAAACGACTCCTGTGGTAAAAGAAGCATTTACCCCCACCACCGGAGATTTCGACGACGCTGATTGGCTGTTGAAGATGTGGTACTAATTTTGTCAGTCACTACTTGCGAGCGTGTGTTTGTTATTAATATCTGTGCATGAAACAATTAAAGGCACTTGTTTCTCAACCCTTGAGGAAGCAATATATCTAATTATCCGTACTGTGTGTGAGTTTAGTGATTTCCGTTCAAACTTGGACATTTTTATGTTCCTCCGTGTTGAAGGAGACATGAAAAATTGGGCACGACTCTATGAAGCTATTATTCTACATATCCCAGTTCAAACATGCTCGGAAGATTTAGAAATAATCAAGACCTTTTTGAAGAACCATCAGTAATATCAATCGCAGATGGGCAAGTGCTTCTAGAAATCAGAAGACTTTCATGAATAGACATGCTGCGTGGTTACAATCACATATTAGTTGGCCAAATTGCACTACTGTTAATTTATCCGAGATTTTTCAAGCCCAAGATGAAGTTATCGAAAACATATCGTCAGACAATATTTCAGTTGACATCGATACTACAGCAGCTGTGATTCCGTCGACATCAAGTACAACAACTGTGAGCACATCTACCGAAGTTCAGATTAGGAAGCCGTTTGTTGACCTCAGCAACAAACAGAAGAAAAGACGTTCAGAGTCTCTTTTGGACTATTCGCCGGAAGAACTTACTTTTGCATTAGTCGAAAGACTTAGGATAGACAAGAAGAATGACTTAGCCTGTGTTATTGACCATATAACGAAGAACCCTGATAGTGTTGCTATTGTTCAAGCCACATTGTTTAAGAAAAATAGGATTTTTTTTTTGATGAAGATCATGCTCTTGGTCTTTATACATCATTGAACCTGTTAAAATGGAAATACTTGTGTTTAAAGAAAGCGCTGTTAGATTGTGAAGTTCCAGTGTTACCATCGTATCACAAACTCCTTGAAGCTAAAAAGAGATGCTATCCACATGATTTAGAAGTTACTGAGAGTGGAGCCAGAGTGAAGCTTCAAGCCCTATTGGATCTGACAGTCCAGAAGATTCTTCAAATTACCGGTACCCAGATTGATTCGTCAACTGAAGGATTGAAGTTAATTAGTAAATGGTGTTTCGATGGAGCTTCTTCACAAAGCAAAGGAGTGAAGATGTAGACTTCAGTGATTCATCGGTTTTCAGGTCAAGTCTTATCCCTCTTAAATTAGTTTCTAATAATAGCACTATATGGGAAAACCCAACACCTTCTTCAACACATTATTGCAGGCCCATTAAGTTCCGAGTTTTGTAAAGAGACAGCAGAATACATCAAGCAAGAAGAAGCTGCATTGAAGGAAGAAATAAAAAACATCAATTCTACAAAATGGGCCGGGCTAGAGATTAGTCACGAGCTACATATGACAATGATCGACGGAAAAGTGGCCACTATTATAACGGATACTTCGTCTGCATCTGCCTGCAATATTTGCCTTGCTAAGCCGACTGAGATGAACAAGCTGTCAGAAGTATTTTCAAGACCTATTCGAGATGTTTATAAATATGGACTTTCTACTCTTCATATGTGGATTCGTTGTATGGAGTGTATTCTACACATATCTTACAACATGGACTTTGAGATGTGGACTGCACGAGGTGCTAACAAGCGCCTAAAAGCTGCGAAGAAACATTTGACACAAGAAGAATTCAAACAGCAAATGGGAATACTTGTGGATTTTGTGAAGCAAGGCTTTGGAACCACAAACGACGGAAACACAGCCAGAAGGTTTTCTAGAGATTATGAGAAATCTGCCGAAATAACCAATATTGACAAAGGCCTACTGAAGCATTTTGCGGTTATTCTTCAAACGATTTCATCAGGATGTGCCATAGATATTGAAAGTCATCACTTTGGCCTCCTACCAATTGGCATTCTTTCCGAAGAAGCGGGAGAAGCAAGAAATAAAGAATTTCGAAGAGTTCGTGAATATCACACAAGAAAATTTAACAGGATGAAGACCAACGAGAACTTGCTCCATAATTTTTTAATTAGTTCAGACCCATATTTATCCCATATTCGACCAAAATACAGCAACTCAAAGCAATTCGATTTTTTTCCAGATGTTAAAGAGCTTTTGTTGTTGCCTGAGGTAGTAACAGAAGAAACCGAAAATATGGATCTACAGGAGTTGCAGCCTGAAGATGATCCATTAATGTAAACGTGACAGATTTAGTGATGTTGTTATTGTTAGAATTGAGTTTGTTAGTAGTAGTAGTTCAGTTGTAGTCCTTTTCAGGACTTCAGAAAAAGCCATTTTCAGGGCTACATCTATTTCAAATTGTTTCTTTTAAGATGAGTCACGCTAGTAAAGGGTCTTTCAACAAGGACGGGTCGATGTTAAAATTGAATAAAACAAGATGTGTGTGAGATATTAACGAAATTTATTTTTTATTTAAAAGGCCCATTTATGCCATTATGGATGGAATATGACATCGTTCAAATGTCCGCCGCGGCTTCGTATGGTGGCACGAATCCGAGAGGTCCAATTTTTAATGACTGCTGCATAGATCCGGCTGAATCCGAGCGATGGCCTGCGTTATGTTGGCTTTCAGGGCAACGGTCGAATGTGGTTTATTGGCATAGACCTGCGACTTCAGAAAACCCCACAAGAAAAAGTCTAGCGGAGTCAAATCACACGATCTTGGTGGCCAATTCACGTCACCTCTGCGAGAGATAACTCTACCCTCAAACCGTTCATGCAGAATGTCGATTGTGTCGTTGAGGTCTGCGAAAGGCCGAGTTCTTGAGCACGGCGAGAAATCGACTGCCTCGGAGTCTCCTGAACACCTCTCACGTACAGCGGCGATGTTCTCGACCGATCTGGCGTTCCTTTGACGTAAAGGTGTTGGTTGGTTGTTTACCGAACCGGTCGTCTCAAATTTAGTCACCAATCGTTGGAGAGTGGACTTTGAAGGACCACCGCGTCTGCCGTAAAATGGGCGCAATGCGCGCAACGTTTGCACTAACGAACACTCATTTTGATAATAAAGTTTTATCATTTGCACATGCTGCTCAACCGTGTAACATGCCATGGTGATTTGGCATCACTGACTGCATAATATACAACAGATTTTACAGATCCCACCAAAATAGTATGGCTGCCACAGACTGTCAACATCGACCCGTCCCTATTGGAAAACCCTTTAGTATAACCAACAATATCAACCATGATTTATCAATAGGAAATATCAACAGATGATTATTTAAAAAAAAATTAAGCAAAAATGCTTATTTTATCATAACATCACGCTTTATATTCCCCGAAGGGATCGGCAAAGGTGTATACTACACTATAGTACACTGTCATTTTGCCAGTTATATTTAAGTCCCATGTAATAGGGGGCGAGCCGGATGGGGCGCGCGGGGGGGGGGGGGGGGCTTGTTTTATTAAAAATTATATTTTAGATT
This sequence comes from Fissipunctia ypsillon, assembly GCA_947568875.1. Lineage (NCBI taxonomy): Eukaryota > Metazoa > Arthropoda > Insecta > Lepidoptera > Noctuidae > Fissipunctia > Fissipunctia ypsillon. The sequence continues at coordinate 32,071,714 of OX387643.1, forward strand.
AATTTCAATTGAAAAACTCGTTAATAACATTAAAATAATTCAACATTAAAATTTTAAACTTTAAAGCATCGTAGGCGCCAAGGCCGCAGGGATACGCAAGAAATTTATATGTTGTCGTATTAAGAACAATAGGCACTTACCAGAATATAAGGTTTGCTTGCTATACTTTGATACTGAACGGAGAAAAAAATAAAATAGATTTTCTCCCATACATTTTTATTTTCAATATTTTTTTTTGACGTGAAGGAGCAGTTTTTTTGAAAAGTTGTAGTAATAAGTATTAATCAGCGTTAAATTTCCTATACGAAACAATTTTTTGTTAAGTCAAATATGCATTTTCGATCCTATGTCCACCTTTTTGAAAATCCGGACCACTGTGCGGCACAGTCGTTTGCGGTTATTTTCAACCACAACGCCGCTGCTAATGCGGGTTGATGTCGCCTTTGGAAGTGTACCTTTATACAATTTTTGAACGAAATTGTTAAGTGGGAAACGTACAAAGTAACTAGCGTTCTTAGGGCACTAAGAATTAACGGAACAATAAAATCGAAATTTGATAGTGAGAAATAGTTTTATAATTCAAGAAACAAATGCCATATTATATTATGTGTAATGTTTCATTCTGCTTACATCGTCAAACATACTCATTGTTTCAATATTTTTAAACTTTATATCGTAGACTTGTAGTAGATTAAGAAATTATTATGTAAATGAAGATATTTTTATAACTCAGCGGCGTTTAAGGTATAAAGTGCGAGTCAAAAGACAAAAACGGTTTGAACGCTTTAAGGCGAAAGCGCCAGGGTAGCCCGCAAAATTCAAATTTTCTTACGTTTTTTGCAATTTGCAGGTCAGTATTATGTTGTATGTTGATTAAAATTGGGATTCGCGACCGTAACAAATATGTATTTACAATTATAATATTTAATGTCATCAATACAACTCTCTAAGACCAAGTTAGTAATCCTATTGAATGACTATTTCATGAAATCTTGGCATTTGAGGATTATATTAACTTAGGAGTTGTATTACTGATTCTAATGATTATAATTCTATAAATACATATTTGTTACGGTCGTGAATCATAGGTTAGCCTTTTAACTGCCCGACTTCATATCAGTTGTCGTGGCCCCCAGCGCCGGGCACAGTAAATTATTACGATACTAGCAGTGCCCCGCGGTTTCACCCGCACAAGTCTTAATCCCGTAGGGATACCGGGATAAAATTATCCTTTATGTTAATCCAGGTTATTAACTATCTGTGTGCCAAATTTCATCTAAATCCGTTCAGTAGTTTTTGCGTGATGAAGTAACAAAGATACACACACACAAACTTTCGCCTTTATAATATTAGTTTGATGTGATTTGGTCGTAAATGTACGACCCTGGCGAATGGACGTGAAAATATTTGTCGGATTAATCGGTTAAAGGGTTATTCAACATACACCCAGACACTGAGCTGCAAATTGCAAAAATCGTAAGAAAATTTGAATTTTGCGGGCTACCGTACCGTAGCGCATTTTCACGTTAAACGCGTGATTTAATACATAGATTACATTGCATGTAGACGAATCAAGCATGTCGCATCTTGACTCATGCTTTTATACTCCTTACAATATAAACGGATGGACATAATCGCGGAACCACCTTGCCTAAATTGCAGAAATATATTATAGTGTTTAGGTACATATTTTTAAACGATTGGTCCCACTTCATATTTTACTGATTACACATAGAAAATTTCATAGGCGGAGGTTACATGTTCAGTTTGGCATCAGTTCAGTCCGTGACCTTGATCACGAATAGACTGATGGCAGAATGACGAACTGACGGACGGTATTAGATGGTAAGTCAGACTGACGCTCAGTCCAACCGAAAACTCCTCGCGGCGTACGACTCCATCGCTGTCTAAGCGGTGACTGACATAAGACTGATTGCTATAGCAGACCCACGTTCAGTCAGGCGTCAGTCTGACCGGACTGACAAAAATTATTAAATTTTTTAAATAACCATCATTCCGGTCCATCAGTCAGTGATTGATGTCAGAATGACGGGAAACTGATTGTAAACGCGTAATACAATCAGTCTCACGTCATTCTACATCAATCATGGACTGAACTGACGCCAGAATGAGCGTGTTACCTCTGGCATAGGATTGCACCAATTGAATATTACAGTGCAATTTATATTAGAGACGCTAAGATATTATTAACTTGCAAATTGCTTTAGTAGATTGTGCTACCGTACTAGAGGTAATTATATTAAATACTCACTCCCTTATATGCAAAAGTGCAGACTGCTCATTAAACGTAAATAGAGAAAAATAACGGTCTATCAGAATATTGAGCCTTAGTCGGAACTGTGTGAAAACAAGACAAAGCTGAAAACAAGTCGTACAATAAAAAAAATCTACCTAGCCTTTTCCCAACTGTGTTGCGGTCGGTTTACTGCCTAACCGGATGCAGCTAAATACCAGTATTGTACATTGAGCGACTGCCTATCTGACCTCCGCAACCCAGTTACTGGGTAACATGATACCCCTTGGTAAGACTTCTAACTACCCGTAACGACTGCGGCAATCGTAGCTTAACCGTCGATGGACCCATGCGGCTGTTATCATTTAGCCACGAGCTCCTCCTGTAAACAAGTCGTACATTAGGCAAAATGTTGCCAGTAACATAAACTTGAAATATATTATCAGACGGTCGTTTCATGTATGTAAATATCAATGTTTACTGCCTGATTTGTAAAGAAGTATAAGCCTATTAATTTTATCAATAGCGAATAGGTTTCATCTGAACATTGCGTTATTCATTTATTTGAAGCACTAATCGACGCATGGAAAACCAGACTAATTCAAACAACATTGATTTAAAAGACTCTTTAATGTAAAATATTGAAGGAGTTTGTAAAATCGTTAACTCATATTCGCACAATATACCGTCTGTTATGTATCTCATGTAAGTACATTTAGTTTTAAATGATATAATATTATGAATTACTTTTTATGAAAGTATATTATTATGAAATATTTGTTAGATAAATTATTTAATTTTAATGAATGTGTCAAATTACATTGTTATAGATTTTTATTCACCTCGAATTGTTATAGTGTATAGTGGACGGAATGCAAGGCAAGGGAATGTCAAACAAATGCAAGACAAGTAGCTGCATTCTTATGTCTTTGTTATAAGGTATCAATTAGAATGATTGACGCGTGTTCGTTAAATGCAACATCTGTTCTAAGATTATAATTTGGTTAGATGCCTTGAGGCATCACTATCATGGATAAAGTACACATGATACCTTATTGTTATTAGGTTTCGCCTTGCCAGCCTTGACAAATCATTGTATAATATATTCCTAAAATATTTGACCTTCATAATATGTATATTCCTGAAATATTTGGCATTAAAATTAATTATCGTAGTTCTAGTATTAGGTTACAAAACCATAGTAGTTTTATGTCGATGAGCACTAGATATCTATCTTTATTCTAGTCACTGATACAATTGGTTTAGAGAAATAAATTGTCAAATTATGTCAAAAAAAAAAATTGTAAAATGTTATGTAATTTTAATCTTGCTTGACTTTCGAGTGGTATTTTTTGTACCATTTTGAATATGTTATTTATTTAAGACACCATTGAATCATTTTAAATATTACTCAAATACAATGTGTGGCAAAAAGGAAATATCTGCGTTTATTGCAACAAATTAATTATAGTATACCTCTGCCTGACCCTTCGGGGAAACAAATTGCCTTTAGGCAGCTACATATTGGCTACAATTTTGAGAAAATCGAGATAATTATGAATTGGTTCCGCACACGAACGCAAATCAGCATAAATAAACCATATAAAATGTATTTTAGGGGATATAATTTGCAACCATAATGATTAGCGTCATTAAACTGCTTTTGCATGCACTATCGTCAAAATAGTGGTTAGATTGCGAAAGTGACCGTAGAACTAATATGCTTACCGCGATGGAAAAATTAATCGCACTAAGCGTTTCCAAATGTCTTTTGTGATGCGTACAGCAAAGGAGTGGAACTCTCTGCCTGCGTCTGTGCTTCCGAACGCATACAACCCCGATCTCTTCAACGTGAGAGTGAACAGGCTTCTTCTGGGTAAGCTCGCTCCATCGTCGACTTTGTCATCTCTGACCTAGACTAGAGTCAAGAGCAAACCTATCTCAAATAAAAAAAATTGACGCTGATTATTAAAATCTAGTTGAAAATATTTAGACACCACAGTGATCGACCGTTATCCGTCGACCTTTACTGGATCGATCTGAACGAACGACGAACGATCTTTTGGGCTAAATGGGATACCGATCAGCGCGCAGAGAATTTTCCACCGCGGTAGGATATTATCACTTTTGTCTCGTGTTTTCCCAGTTGTAATCAGTATGTCGCATATAACGTGTTTCAAGTTACATTTAGTACAAAATTTAAACAAACTTCCATTAAAAGGTGTCATTGTTTTGCAATATTTTGCGTGAAATTAGCACTAAAAGACAAACTATTATCTTTAATATTAATTATCTTTTTCCATTTTTCGTGCATACCTATTTATTTTTTCTTGGTAATGATTTATAATATCAAGTCGTTATGTCAACTCAAATGCTATCTAGCATAATTGTGAAACATAAATTGTATTAATTTTTTACAAAGGTGCCATTTATTTTTATAAAACAAATTTTATCATGTAAAATAGTGAAAGTGCCAAATAATGGTCCTAGCAGATTTAATTTATATTTCAATTATGTCACTGATGTTAATAAATGATAATTATGGAACAACATAATATTTTTTATTTATTTCAATTTTTTATTGATATTTTCACATTGTGTCTCTAAACAATTATTGCTGGTCTTACAAGCTTACATTATTTTAATCGTATGTTCTTATTCGTTACAGTAAAATTCGATTACAGCATGTATCACAAAGGTGTAATCATATTTAGAGTGTGGTACAGACCATCAAACTGAACAACTTTCTCCATGGGACCAACATCGTAATCGTGAAACAATTATCAGCTGCCCCGTACAAAACTTCATTACCTACTCGACTCAAATGTATGATAAGGCTGAAAAATTTTTCGCCCTTTACCTATTGACCGCTTGGTTTTATATCAATGGTTTTTTGGCGGCGCCTTGCTCATATATCGGCAAATAAATACCTACGACAAATAGGGTTGTACAACGACTTAAAAAACAAAAATCGAACGTTTTCAGCGCTCCCATACAAATCTGAAAGAATCAGCGAGCTGTGCATTGAATTGCTAGCTAAAATTCAATGCGCAGATCGCAGATTTTTGCTTTGCGATGCGAATTTGTAGTTTTGTGTGGGAGCCCTCAGCCGTATAATATAAAAACGACAGAGGCACGAAAACATTTGTCGTATTAATCCGACTGGGGCGGTCAATGGATTAAATATGACCACACCTTCCTGCAGTTGTCAAGTCAGCAAATTAGGGAGTATCCTAAACGTTTCCTACTGACTGATGCACCTTAGTTGTCCAAGTTAACACTACTGCAGCAGTAAATGGCAGGCGACCAAATTGGCTATAGAGTGTACAACTGTACAATGGATTGCAGAAAACTCAAGGCTCATGTTTAATAGTCCTATGACGACAAATGCTGAGATTTACACAAACTATTTTACGTTATAAAACAAAAACAAGGCTGTTACTTCTATAAAAAGTTTCATTTGAGGCAGCGGCTGAATTATTAGACAAAGAGGAAGAATATACATCACTTACTTCAACGCCCTTTTCGAGTTAAACCATTATAGCCACCCCGACTTATATTCAAAAGCAAATGACGATGTGAAAGAACTGAAAAACAGAAGACCTATGTCAACTCGAGGATAAGTTGAATAACGCAGAAACTGAAATAGAGACGTTGTTAGATAATAGTTCTCAAGCTAAACAAATCACTGATTACAAACTAAGGCCCGTATTACAGAACGTCACTCAATACTCAAGCATTACTTAAAACTAGATTCAAGCCATGATTGGTTGACACTAGTTTTAAGTAATGATAGAGTATTGAGTGACATTCTGTAATACGGGACTAAGGCCCGTACCGCCTGGCCTGGGCCTTAGAATCGACCAGTATGTTTTATATCTTCGTCAATTTTCAAATTCTTTCCTTTATCTTGTTAAAGAAAAGAATTTCAAGACAATACCTTTTAAAGCTACGGTACTTGCAACAGAAAACGCGACTAACCTCATCACAAACTGGCACGTATCGGACGAGCCTCCTTCTTGCTCAGACCATAGAAGCATCCACTTTACACTAACTACCAACACAAGAAAACCCAAACCTGAGGCGAAACCCGCGGCGAACCAATGTTCCCAGGTATCAACGCCTCCTAGGCTCCCTACTTGCTAGGTACCTACGACAAGTAATAATAAGAGGCCGAGTAGGTTGAATTGGAATACATAGTGACAAAATTATCAGAATACCTAACCGAAGCATACCATGCATGCTGTAAACTATAAGAGCGCCACAAACCAAGAGCGAGAGGAACCCCCGGTGGAACTTTTATACCTACATGTTATATATGTTACGGCTACAACCCGAAGTACGGCTACAACTAGGTGTAGCCGGTAGCAGTTGGTTAAACTTAGGTGTAGCCTTTTTTTTTCAAATGACCTCCCACTCTGGGCGGAGCGGGAGGGCGTGTCAGACTTTTACTGACTAAATAAAACCCACCCGTGTTCCTTCAGTTGCCTGTACCGGGGCCAGGGTAACTCTTTCGAACATCTCGCGACCCGAACTGGAACTTAGGTGTAGCCTATTAATTAACGGCTAGAACTAGGTGTAGCCGTTTGCATTCGCATAAAACTAGGTGTAGCAGCATACCTTCCCAAACTATGACATTCTCTTGTGCCTAAACGGACCCCGGCACTCGCCGGCTGCTGCCGCGGCACCGCTCGCTCGATTCGTGCTTTGTGTGATCACAGTTCTAACCTAACCTACATTTCAGCCTACACCTAAGTTTAACCAACTGCTACCGGCCACACCTAGCTGTAGCCGGCTACAACTAGGTGTGGCCGCACTTCGGGTTGTAGCCGTAACATATACATACATATAGATAACGATTAAAAATCGTCCGTTTTCAGTTGCTGGAACTTATTCAGGATTTTATGGGCGGGAGATAGAGATATGAAAGACGAAGACTTTATAGTCATTAAACTAGCCCGAGTCCTTCGAAGCGACACAGTGCTACGAGCCGATTTATGTTTGGAAATGAAACTATCTTTGGAGCTGCTGCGTTTAGACATTAGCAGCCGGGAGCAAAGTACTCTTGGTGACACCAGATCGAAAGATGACGATGACGTGCATTTTGCCTTCGGTGACGAAAGTGTCCCATGACGAGGCGAGCTAACGTAACATCGCTCCATTCTGTACACGTCGTGAGAAGGCTCAACAGTAGAACTTCTTGCTTCAGGCAACGCTGGCAATCCCTCAGGTTCGCTCGGAGAGTTCTCACTTTGTTCCGTTTGTAGGCTTTCCTGCATCAGTCCTTGTGGCTCCTGAGCAGCGAAATTTGATCGACTCGCTAACAACCTACCTCTTTTCCTTGCACGAGCCTTAGCTACTTCAGCATCGCTCTTTGAATCAATCAAGTTCACGTTTTGGTCTATATATGTGCAAACGGCTTCAGCTTCTTCCTTGGGAGACAAATGTGCATCTCTAAAGAAGCCATAACCGTTTCGAATGTCATGAAAACATTCGATGGCTAGCCAAGCTAGAGTACTTAATACAAGTATTGACGTTGTCACAACAGCAATAGCAGTAGTTGTGTCAGGACCGGTCAGTTTATATTGAATCTTGCCAACAACACCATACGTCACGATGTTATGAGTGTGCCTATTGCTATGTGCACGACACGTATAAAATCCTCTCAAATCATGATCAGCTGTTGCTACAAGTCTGAGGACGCGGCCGTCGTCGATCGATCTCACTGGTTTATTCCTTAACATAGCAGTAACAGCGGTGTCTAAGAAAAACCAGCTAGCTTCATGTGGAGACCTAGACGTCCTTGCATGAAGGCAAGTCAAGTTAAGCCGATTAGATTTACCCCATGCAGTTTCATGGTAAGATCCAGAGACACTCGCAGTCCTTGAAGATACCTGAACTTTGTCTTCCTTATATCTTTCTCTACTGTAGTCATGTAAATCTAAAAGCACTCCATTTTGTCTAATGGATGCTATTACTCCAGAAAACGGAACAAATTCATCGTTAACATGTTTCTTTATGTTATTAGGTACTCCACCAACGTAGAACTCATCAGTGCACAATGCGATTTGCGTTGGTTTGCCGACGACAATATTATTAACTTTAGCAGATAAATCTGATAAAGATTTGGTAGAAGATTTAGTCGATGATTTTGTATAGGAATTTCTGGTGGTTGAAGGTTCGTTGGACGAAAAGCGTCTTCTTCGAGTCAGTTCTTCGTCAAACGGTACATGCAAACGTTCTCCAGCATTGATAGACGCTTCAATCGCATTAGTGTCTTGCTTTTTTGAAAGAGTCACGTCAAGCCACTGATCGGGCGAACAATCGGTTGTGCTGCTGCCCTCTGTCCGGAACTCTTCAAGTGCTAACTTCATCTTTAATCTCCTGTTTTGTAAATATAAGTGTATCCAATTGGTGCTTCTTTCATTTTTTAGAAATAGAACAGTTCCGGCCTCTTGCTTAGTTTTCAAAGTTAATTCCAATTGCCAGGTTTGTTGGTCCTGAAAGCACGGTAAACGTATGTACTGATCGTTACTAACATGCAGATATGCTTCTTCCGTGCTTGCTTTTTGGTACTCAATGTTTGAGGCAGCGGTCGGATGGAACTCTGTCCTTCTAGATCTTAGATTTCTGCTTATAACCATATTTAAGGGAATGAAATTTAAAATTAACTCCTGAACTTGTCCCTGATACTTTTCGCCGACATTAATCTTCAATTCATCATCAGGCAAATCTGGATCGCATGGCCATACAACCTTTAAACCTGTAACAGCGTCGTCTAATCTTAAAACAGCCGCTTCGCCTGTCACAGTGATGAGTACAGTGTGCCAAGAACCCGGTTCTATTTCCGCATGTGCACAAGTTCTGGGTAGACAACATGACCGACTAGAGCCACACGCGTCCAGGCAAACATGCCATTTCTGTAGGCTAACACGAACGAACGAATTTTGCCCGGCTTCTCTACGGACCAGCGTCCCATGAGGGGACAAAGTCATAAACCTTATGTAAAAATGATAAAGCGATGCACGTTTATTTTCGAAGTTGTAGAGAAGAGACGAGTCACCATGGAAAATGGCAACCACGTGAGAAAGTGTTTCACAAGGATACAAATGGCAAGCTCCGACTTCAATTTTTGGGCCAACGCAATTCATTCCCAATCCTTGAGGCTGTGGCCTGGTGCAAGTCCTCGTTCTAGACCGTCTCCCGGCTCCACACGTTTGCGAGCATGGCCCCCAACTCCCCCACCCTGTCCATCCACCGTCTAACGAACACTGATTATTTTGACAAACTTCTAATTGATCATGTTGTCCTCGACAGTGTGTGCCCCATGTTACCGAAGTGGGTGGTGTGTCGGTTTCATGACAGACCCTCCTTCGCCGTCTGACTCCTACTCCACATTTCTCTGAGCACTGTGACCATGAACTCCACTCTCCCCAACTTCCGCCTGAGTCCTTGTTCGTGGCAGCGCATTGTACGCCTATACAAAAGTCAGTTAAAAGGGGGGCGCCGACGCAACCAAGACGCACGTCAGAAGGTGCTGGTGTGTCGCATCGTCGTAGTCTCCACTTCAAGCCTCGTCCACAGCGCGCACCACAAGACGACCATGCGCCCCACGCCCCCCACTCGCCGGCCACAGGACAACCCAGATTCCGCTTGACGCACTGTAATGAATTCCACAGCGATTCAGAATTAAGTTGCCACGTATTGTCGAAAGCTAGGGCGGACTCGATTGCCACAAAAGGACATTCCATTTTTAGGCACCGTTCCATTAGAGCGGGAACGGCTTCTAGTTGATTTAGGGCTTCCATTCTAGCGGTGTCCCCTTTGACAAGTTCGCGAAAATCATTAACGGTACAGTTAGTGAGGTAGCAGATATCCGTTTGTTCGTCAGAGCCAGCACAAGGTGCGCCGTCTTGTGAGGGTGGTGGGTTGATGCATTCCCTTACCCTGTGGCGGTGTCCTGCGTCGTCGCAGGTGCCCTGACAAGAGGACCAGGAGTTCCAAGGTGACCACCCGCCGTCTATAGGGCAGTCAGGGTCAGTGATCGTGCCCAGTTCACACTCGAGACGCCAGACAACTTGCTGCCGCTTGCCGACCGGTTTCCTTGTTTGGATCATAAGCAGGCACACCACCCAGACAGTTAAATATTTGTGTATGTTAATAGGCATTTTAGAGCTACTAATAAAAATTGAAGGATGCAACTTGCAGACTGTCCAAACCAGCGAATTCTCTAACACTGACATGTTATGACAACCCGTGTCATTTTTCAAATAAAAATTCGCCGTGTTCAAGAAAGGAGGTAGCATAGCAGCGAATTAAATAAATAACAATTTATTAGCATCACAAGTGTTTATTCAAACATTTCTAAAAAAATCACATTAATTAACTATAGGTACATACTCTCAATATCATGCGCAGTGGCTGTTATAAAATCGCAAGAGCTAATTATGCACAATACAAGAACCTCCTCACTAATAAACGTTGTATAGCGTCTGTATAGTTACACAACGCGTTGCTTCTTCTTTCGAAAGTCAAATCACTGACGACTGAAAGAGAGAAATCAGTGTGTAACTAATCACCTGATATAATACGTTTATTAGTAAGAAGGTAACGATATCGCCGTTCTTAATGCTAGCTATGAGTTGGCGAAAACATTCACAGCAAGACTGACTTACGATGGTTAAGGCCAGTGACTCTCAATTAAGGTGCCGTTCCCACTGTGCCGAGACGATTTTTATCGTTGGAAGACTATCTGCCCTTCTTGGGACGGTTATTATTGTGCCTCAGTTTGAAGAACACCAGGGGCCGTAAATGGCTTGTTATAGCCATCGTGGGTCCAGTGCAAAAGAGAGATAGAGCTATAAGAAACGAACAGCACCATCCAGCCCCATAGACCACCCATTGTGCCACCATCATTTTTACCATACAAATTACATTTATAACTGTAATTTGTATGGTGTACATAATAAGGAGTATTCTATTTTCCCTTTATTTTTTTTTCTTATCCCTTTTTCACAGCGGAACAATTAAAGCATTAAAGGTGTGTCCACACGATAACATAACACGTTATAAAATATAGTCAATTATCATGTTTCTATAAAGAGGTTAGCAATGTTAAATAATGTGGTCTTGTTATATATCAAAAGTTGTGTAATATATAACATAATCTGGACGCACCCTAACACTTCATAATGAGGCTCTCTGTATGAAGGCTCAGTGGGAACTGACTCTTACGGTGTATACTGTTTTGTAGTTTACCTTATATCGTGCTAAGCGGTTAATGGTAAATAAAATGTATAATGGCTTTAGCTATATAACGTTTACACAGCAATTCAGCGCAAAATCAGTGCTGTGCTGTGGGTCCCTCATAGCACAGCATCATGCTGAGTGGAAGCCTTCTTGTCACAGTCATGACGTGCAGCTGCCGACTATTTCTGTTTTGAGCTCGTGATTGTAATCTGGATCTATTCTTTATTTTTCTGATCATTCTTATCCTTTTGTATGCACGAGTTTCTGTGACAAATAAACCTATTTTTCTTTCTTTATTTAAATTTACACACATCATGGAATCATGGCTACTTCTTTTGTAAACATAATAAGAATCATCGCAAGACACGCTCAAGTAAAAAGAAGCTCAAACGCGACACAAATGTTTCGAATTTTATTCTAATATAAGTAAGTACCTACTTTTGATACTAAACATTTTACATAAAAACCTGATAAAACAAAAACAATGATAAATAATATTAGTGGAGTGAAAATGTGGTAAAACTAATTAACGTTGACAGATTTTTTATCATTTTTAGCTGACAACACAAAATTCACTTAACATTAATTAACCCACTGTAACAGAACTAGAATCATCATCATCTGCCTAGCCTTTTCTCAACTATGTTGGGATCGGTTTCCGGTCTAGCCAGATGCAGCAGATTACCAATATTTTACATGGGACTACTGCGTATCTTATCTCCATAACCCACTGGGTAACTCACTGAGTGATACGATAAATCTTGGTAAGGACTGGTTGTCAGACTTTCGGGCTTCTGACGACCCGTAACGACTGTCCAAAGATACACTAATGACAGCTGGGACCAACGGCTTAACGTGCTTTCTGAGGCACGGAGGGGTCTTGATATGTAAAGATGGTCACCCATCCACGGACCAACCGCGGCAAGCGTAGCTTAACCTAGTCAATCGACCCTTGCAGCTATTATTACTTAGCCACAAGCCACTCAACAAAACTAAAATAACATAATAATATTAAAATAATTAGTTCAATGTAAGTATGAAAATTTCAAATTGAATTGTCCCTTAATTAAGATCTATCAAAACAGCTAAGCTATTTATGAAATCATGAAATTATTGCAATTTTCATTATTTTTATTCTTTTACACTTATATAATACTGTTAGTTAAAAACCATAAAATTATAAGTAACATTGAACCAAAAACATATAAGTACTGTACTTTATTTAGGAACTAAAAGTTGCTAATATTTAAAATTATTGCTTCAATTAACATTATACATCTCAGAGTTTCAAACTCTTGATTTAAATAGGATAAAATTACTATCAGCCAGTTTCTCGAACAAAAATTATCGGTATCGGAAACTAGTCCCAGGAGTGGACGGCACTAGGTGCTTTTCACTCGGTTTTTAAGGCTGCCTTTCCACCAGAGCTGTGCTAGGAAGGGAGCGGTGAGTACTTCATATTCAAAATACAACAGTTTTATTGTTTCGTTTTTACCTCAGTTCGCACAGCTTTGGTGAACAGAAAGCTTTAAGATATTGTGTTGTTTAAAAAATATAAGGTGTTTCAAAATGAACTTTACAAACTTTATGGAGTGCTTAATGCTAGCCACACACGTAACGATTTACTTGCGCAAATCAAATTTAGGCTTGCGCAAGTAAATCGTTACGTGTGTGGGATGAATTTTTTTCGCGATTTCTTAGTTGTGGTTCCGTAGTAAAAGTTATTAAGTTCGATGGTCTAAAGTACCTCTTAAAGTTTGTAAAGTCAATTTTAAAATACCTTAAACACGCTGCTTTTTTATTGGCTAGGGAACAGCCACGATAGTGTTGTAGTCATCATTATAAACAACTTTGGCTATGGGTTCAAGCCCGGAATCGCGAAAAAAAAATTAGCTATTCCCTTCATTTATGTTCGCATAACTCGTCTAAATGTAGAGAACAGCTTGTTTTTTTAGCGATTTCAGGTTTGGTCCCGTAGTAAAAGTTGTTCACAATGATGAGAATAACACTATCGTGGCAGCTCCCTAGCCAATAAAAAAGCAGCGTTGGATACATATGTTTATAATAAGTTAAGCCGAACAGTACCGGCGATAATCAAGGAGTTACATACCGGCTGGTCCAAATAGTGACGTCCAAAAGAAAAATCTGAATTCCTCATACCCATGGGTATTCAAAAATACCCCGTGCATATCCCGCGATTTTTTTAGTTTTCGAGTTATATATAATTTGAGTCTATCCCACTAAAAACTTAAATCCCTGCTATCGATACTTTTTTGAGTAACTTGCAGAAATGTTAGGAAGTTTATTATTTTACGTATGAAAGTAACATTCTAGATTTTTTTTTTGGACGTCACTATTTGGACCATCCTGTATTAGGGATAGCGAATTCTGAATAAATACTAAAATGACAATGCTTAAATCTATTTCCAGATTCTTATTTTTTAACAACTGTTATCGGTTAGAACGGCCTCAACTGACGTAGCAAAGAGGACCCTTTATTTAAGGGAACGGATTTTTGTTCCGAAATACGACACATTGAATTTCATTCGACTGAAATCGAATTAAATTCAATGTGACGCTATCAAGTGACGGTAGACAGGGGAGAATGGAAGAAGAAAATATGCTGCGCCGACCCCATGTAACATGGGACGAGGGCAGGAAGATAATGATGATGATATTAATTCGACTGCCCCGTTGGTCTAGTGGTCGCTGAGCATGAGGTCCTGGGTTCGATTCACGGGTCGGGTAAAGTGTTATTGGGTTTTCCATCTGGAATTTCTCAGTGGCAGCCCGGAGTCTGGATTTGTGCCCGGTTGATGGCAATAGGCTCGCCCCCTATTACATGAGACTTGAATCATATCTGGCGAAATGTGGGTGTACTACAGGTGCACCTCTGCCTAACTTTTCGGGGAATACAGGTGTGATGTTATGTTATATTAATTTGACCCAAACTGACTCTAGTCAATTTGAGTACCTAAATAAACTAACAAACTTTTAAGAAATGTGTTTCCTACGTCCATTATGAACTAACGCGAAGGACGTAGAAAACATATTTCTTAAAAGTTTAACACTGCCAGTTGTCTGTAGTACTCCCACATATTGCCAGTTATGTTTAAATCCCATAATATTACAAGGCGAGCCTATCGCCATCAACCGGGCACAAATCCAGACTCTGGCTACTATTGACAATTTCCAGATAGAAAAACCCAATAACATTGCCCGACCTGGGAATCGAACCCAGGACCTCATGCTCAGCAGTAGCGTTTATGATCACTGACACAATGAGTCAGTCAGTCAGCCATAGTATTATTATTGTCTGTGTCACGAGACTGCAGTCCATTTAGATAAGATAACTCTGATTGGCTTGGAAGAACGATTGGAAGAAAGTAGTTTGGAAGAATTAATTTCAAGTTGATAGAAGATAATTAAAGGCACAAAGGCAGCACAAGAAATTTATGAAACAGTACAAGTATTATCAATTAAGTAGGTACACACGCCATAAGAGTTACTAACTCTTTTGGCGTGTTACGATAATAATAGAACGCCCGAATGGAATGGCTTGTGACACAGTGTATGGTCTGTTAAAATGTGGACCCTCTGATAAAGTTTGATCTCCACCGAGTTTAGACACAATCAGGGATTATACAAGTAAATCATATTAGCCCATAGAGACAGCACCCTCCGCTTCAATATTCAAAGGGTTATAACGTCTTTGCCTTTTCTATTTTGTAATCCACATTCGTTCGTATTTATTTTTTTAAACTCTTTACATTACTGACAGATAATTGTTTTATTCGTAAGCTAGTAACTCATCACTATTTATTACCTATATTGCAACTAATACATTGTTATGCATTAGAATAGCTTAGAGCCTCTAGATCCAAGCTATGCTCGGTTTTTTGCTTGCTGATACCTATACTTATATCACAACTGCAATGATACTTTTCGAATTAACAATAATAATGTAAATATTACCACAGTATAATAAAGTTACAGTATTATGTCTTCATAGAAAACGACCGAAACGACGCGCTTCAAAATCTCCGTGTACGCCAATTAACAATACGCAACTTACAGTCTCGAGGGCGCGGCAGTTACGCACGGACGCGGAAGCTGCGACCTTTATTTACGTGAAATATGGCACAAAGTTATTGACTGCATTGTTCAACGGTGGATGTTTGAATTCGGGAAATAATAATGGTTCCGACCACTCAGAATAATATTTTCAGTATACTGTTACAGTTAAAATAGCACCACAGTCTATGAAATATGAAAGGTAATTTATGAATTAATAGTAGGCAAGTAAAGATAATAATTACAAAGCATAGTTTTCAGTAGAACGTAATTTATGCTGGTAGAAAAGTATTATAGCAATAAACAGTCATGTTTATTTTTCGAAGATTTCAGTATCTCATTCGGGCGTTTCGTCATTTTTATTCGGACAAAAGTAGTCGGAAAGTTAGTATTTTAGGCAGTAGATTTATGCCCGTTTTCACCGACATCCCCTATTCTACCACCTACGTATGGGACCTTTAGCTTAAAAGCTCCCCCAAACTAGCCCCTTAATTAAATTTCGTTTCACCATCATTTTTACCACTTAAGAGGACTCATAACTAAGTGACGTTTTGTTTTCGATAGTAGTGACTGATTCGTCTTTGAACTTATCGATACTTTGAAACAAGATAGTTTTTTAATGAAACTATCTAAAGTATACACTTACATGGATCAATTATTAATAAGTCATGTTTTTATAGTAATAATAAATATTATTTTATTCATATTTTTTATTATTTCATATTTATTGACTTATTTACTTCGTGTTTATATTACAAAACCTCGTGTGTTATCTGTGGTCTTACTTATATTTGACACTTCTTTCTTTTATGACGTACTGACGTGAAATTTGATTTTGTTGTAACGGTGCGTTGCGTGTTATTTTACCAATTTTTTCGTGGCATTTTTGAATAAATAGATCTAGACTTTAAATAATTATTCCTTTGCTATTTATACTATCGTTACGGTGTATTATAATGTCACCGTCACCGCCCACATGCGCTTTACTTACATAATAATAATTATGAGAATACAACGTATCGTCACTGTATCGTCGACTAAACATAAAAAAGCCACGTTTATAGGTAATTTTTTTAAATGTTATTTTATGGGCTAAGTACTTAGAAAATCTTTATGTTAAGTACTCACTTCGTACCAAGAAATTCTAAGGCGGCTTCAATATTTTCCAATAAATACCACATTAAGATTTACTTAACCTTTTAACCGCCCGACTTCATATCAGATGTCGTGCCCCCAGCGCCGGGCACAGTGAATTATTACGGTATTTGGTCGTAAATATACGACCCTGGCGAAATGGACACGAAAATACTTGTCGGATCAATCCGACGTTGGCGGTTAAAGGGTTAACCTATGTATATCTCCGAAAAAAGTCAGTTTCATCAAAACTTTCGAAGTGCGTACGTAGTTTGGTCGGTTCCGATATATTTTTGATCTACGGTTGTTATTTACGTCGAATATAGTAGAAACAGTTTCTAAATTTACAACAAATGCATATAAATCGCTATCCATCTTCTTTGCTTGAGATGTCACTTACGTATGTGCCGGTTTATGAGCCCACATTTCGCCCACCTAAATTTAGGGGACCTTTTAACGTATAACTGACCCCTTACTGTTGGTGAAAAAGAAACCACCTTTTAACAGCCCCCTAACCGTTCTTATGGGACCCCTAAACTTAGGGGATGTCGGTGAAAACGGGCATTAATGTTTTGAGCAAGGACAATTCTTCTTTTTTTGTCGGAGCTTTTATTACTACCCTTTGAATTCATCAATATCGAAAACAGAAATATCATTTTTTAAATTACAAACTCAGTCGGCAAGGTAAGATTGTATGAATAACAATAATTTTAGTTTTTATTTATTATTGTGTTATGTAGGTACCTACACCTTGCTTGGTACGCTTCAATAAATATACAACTATATTTATTGAAGCGTAGCGAGCATAACGTCCTTGATTATTAGGAGAGTATCGCTCTTTTTCCATGCGATCGGTGCACGACGAGTGAAGGAACAAAATATACTTATACCAGCTTCTGATCGCGTTTTCGCCCGAGTGTATTTCGATCTGTCACACAGTCTTTATCGTGAGTCTCGCGATCAAAAAAACACTTCCGTGAAATTTAATTATTCAAACAATATTCATCCAAATGATTTGATGTAAAATGCAATTTTTATCTACATAAAATTTCCCTGTCGATCAGAAAATGTATTTCGATAAGGATTTAAAATTACCTAGGTACTTAAGTTACCCTAGACAAATTAACATATTTTTTCTGATTGATTTATGGCTTGTTTTTTCTAGGCCTTTTTAAGTAACTTTTCTATAGAAAGTATGTTATTTTTAACCCGAATAAATGGATCTATGGATTACCTATTTTCGGCGAGACTTTGCATCTGATATAAGCCGCCATGTTGGATTTTTTGACGTCTTTATAGCCTATAACCCGCGGAACAATATGGCACTTCCAACGATATCTCGTTTAACCTTTTAACCGCCTACGTCGGATTAATCCGACAAATATTTTCGGGCCCATTTCGCCAGAGTCGTATATGTACGACCAAAATATCACTGCTCTCTTAATCAGCTTTTTTATTTAATTACGCTGTATTCTATCAAAAATATGTTTATATTAGGTAAATAGTTAACTAAGTAATCATTTACAGTTTAATACACTTTAGTCTCTTAATTAGAAGTCCTAAAAAAAAAGGTCCAAAGTTAGATGACTTACTAACATTATTTTTAGAAAATTGTATTGATGTGCAACGCCCATGACGACAAAATCCGACATGAGGGACGGGACATATGCCAAGATTTACCGATACAAAAATAAACAAATCAAAATATTTATCGTTATACTGACTAATTATTAACTTTAAAACAAATACAGCAATTGTTAATAAAACATTTTTTTACAAATATTTGTGAGTATTTCATTTAATTTCTTTAAAATTAAGTAAATTTACTTGTGAAATGTCAGCGACTGAATTGATGGTCATCCCATCCCTAGCCTACATGTTCCGAAACTTACTTTGTTAGTACGCCCTGCGCCACGGTCGTATAAAGACGACCGCTTCTTACGTCATAAACGAGTGCCGACTTCTGGAATTTTCCATTAGTGTTGTGCTTGTGCATGTAGTTTTACGTTCGTATGTCGATAAATGTACATGTCAGAAATTTATCATGACGACTACTGAAGAGTTAATTAATACGAATTCTAGAAGGCGATGAAAATGAAGAATTTTTATCAGACGAAGAGTTTGACATTGATGTAGAGGTAATTTTTTTTTTATTACACACCTAGTTATATTTTAATTTATTGTGTAGTATGGTGGTGATGTTTGAATGAAAATTTTAAACTTAATTAGAGTGAGTGAGATGGCGAGAGCGCACCGTGCGATAACTTAAATAATAATAATAATAGTTTTTCTTCTCTGGACTGATTTTATTGTGAATAGCTTAAGTACTAATTAATAAATCGTTCAAATTTTTAAACACTTTGATTTTACTGGATTACGAAAAATGCCGAATAATTTCGTAAGATAAGTAGTATTCAAGTAGGTACCTATATCTCCACCAAGCTAAGTTTGCACCTCGCTGGAATGCGGCGTGTACCCGTGTACCTATGTATAATATAATGTTAAAAACAATAAATGCAAAGTAAAATCTAACAAACATTTGTTTACTTTTTTAAAGTCATAGCGAATCCTTTTTTGCAGCCTGTACCTAAGCGTCAGTGTGACGTAATCGACGCGAGGTGCAAACTTAGCTTGGTCGAGTTGTAGTTATTAGTTAACCACGCTTGCAAATGCAAATGTCGTTATTAAAACGAAATATCGACATCGAAAAGTTAAGTACTGCACATCCCTCTTTGTTGTAGGTATATATTTTTCTATTCACTGTGCCGGGCGAAGGGGGCACGCCAACTGATATGAAGTCAGGCGGTTAAAAGGTTAACAAAATACGACGAATAGTATACGAGTTATGAGTAAGGGAACAGATAAACGTACATATATACATACATATGTATGTATGTACGTTAGGCTATGTATGTACACAGCCTGTCAAAATCATACCCTCCTTTAGCTTTGCCGTAGTTTGGTAAAAATTAAAACTTACAAGATTTGCAGTAATTTTTGCATTTTGACAAACAAAAAGGAAAGAAAAAATTCAAGAAAAAATAATTATGACAGTTTAATTATCAAATACCTACGTCACCCAAGAGATACAGTAAATGGGCAACCCTAGTGCGTGTTTAACTACCGAGCGGCCGTAAGTAATTATTTCAAGGTCACTGCCGAGGCACAATACTGCTGTTTTATTATACTGCGATATTAGAGGGTGTTAGTAATCAAGAATATGAACAATTTTTGCCATGGAACTCACGCAGAGAAAAACTGCTGTTCTCACGCTGTTCATTACTTTTTGATCGAGAAGGTATTTCATATTTGAATGGAGTACTAACACCCCCTATGATGCTTAACACTACTATTGTTGAACTTAATATAATTTAACTGTAACCAACGCTCGTCACTTACGGATCAGTGCAAAACACTGGTAATAATGATTGGTATTGAATACCTAATATATCAATACCCAGTTCTGCGGATGGTTGTATGCTAAAAATATTGGAGTGTGTAACAATAGCGAGTATGAAGTTTTATCCACATTTTCAGATATTAGTAGCCACTTTGTAAGCCAATTCTTCATTTCTTGGTTCGTTAGGTGGCTGCCATTTAAGCCTCTTATAAGACATGAGTTTCTTAGCACGTCCATGGCTAGAGCATCTACTCCGCCTTCTCTGATGATTGCCTTATCAATCTCCATTAGTAAGAATGCTCGATACTTTAACTTGTTCTTCCTAAACACTGTTTTTCTTAGACCATGCATTTTTAGAAGGTGACCCTGGAATGTGATTTGTAAAGTTATTAATTTTGGTCAATATTTTGTGTACTTAAGTCGTTATTTTATGTCCATTGCTGTACTTATATTAACTACGTCTAAAACTGTAGTTATGAGTTTTCAAGACTGAAATAAGGGCTAAGTTTTACTTTAATAGCCATCGAGTTGCGAGTCCATATTTTTTTTACAGAAATATCATATTATTAGAAGCCCCCACGTGAAGTTTTAAGTTGCGGAAACAAAATGGTTTACGAGAAATGAAAATCAAAATCGTAGAAATTTTACAATATTTACCGACTACCTAGCTAGACCGAGCCTGCGCCGATCAGTACAGACCCGCACTGGCGCGCCTGTACCGGAAACCTGTATCTTTAGGTAAGCATCCAAACCCGTGCTGGTCGGTACCGATCGATACAGAGATAATAAGGTAGTCAGCACCGACAAGTTTAAACCTGTTTCTTTATAACTGAGCGCATAAGATAACATGGGAATATTATACCTGCACCGGTCGGCACCGACCCGCACAGACGCCTGTATCGGAAACCTGTTTCTTTGTGTAAGCACCCGATGACTATTATAGAAACGGGTTTTGTCGACGGAAGAATAGATAAAATGACAGATTGTAGAAAAATTTCTAACGTCTAAGCATGGCGATGTGTCATTTTGTCTATTCTTCTGTCGACAAAACCCGTTTTTATGGTGGTCATGCTTCTCGTCAGAGAGTAGTATATTCTTTGAGTCAGTTGGACCATTTCTAGTAGTAAATTATGGATAAAATTCGCAAAACACATTTTCATTAGTATGACACTGACAGTCGTCAAGAGCCCAGTTTCTCGACTGTACATCTACGACTGTACAAGGTTCTTTTGGCGCGCGGCCAAAATCGGAACTAACGCCACCACTTTGATTTGTCAATACAATTTCTGTGACAATTATTTCACTAATGTATAACAACAACGTCCTCCTGTCAATGTCATTCAGGCGCCAAAATGAATGTCCTTGTAGCACTCTACATTACAAACGGCGCGAGAGCGACCGGAAATTGTTTTAGGAACATAAAAATGGATTGTTAGCAAATGTAGCTTAAATTAATAACAAACAACACAGCAATGGCACTTAATTTAAAGTTTGAAGTGGAAAAAACGCAGGCCTTTTGTAGTAATTATTAAAAATCGCAATTGAATGACTCTTTTGAAAAACGCAGGCCTTTTGTTGTAATTATTATAAATCGCAATTGAATACCTCGTCTTTACATTTGTGTTTATTACTCAAAAACTACATACATCCAAATTAAGTGGTTTTGATTTTAATTATTTTTAATTCATAGATAATATGTTTGCTGGCCAGGTTTAAGTATCCACGTGAGCAGAGTGAGGGGCAAAGCTGGTACAAAATAAAACTTAACAAAATAAATAAAACTTGTAGTCACTAATTAAATTTTAACAGTACTTTAAAGATAATTTTCAGCAACATTTTAAGTGATTACAATGATGTTAATGATAATGCAAACTAAACTAAATGTTTGTACATCATAACTGAAAAATATTGAGCATATAGATAGATAAAATATAATTATACTCATTACTGTTCACCATAACAAATATTAGAACAGCATACAGCCTTAAATTAAAATATAAATTAACACTTTCCAGGACACTATATCGACGGCAAAGTGCCAATACCTCCTAACTGACTCCTAACAATCATGTGAATAATGCCTTATTATTTTGAATTTAAAGGCGTTATTCGCATGTTTGTTAGGAGTCAGTTAGGAAATATTGGCACTTCGCAGTCGATATGGCTATTATATAGCAGTCATAACAATAAAACTTCTATTGTGTCTCATTTACCACACGTGAACCTGATAAATTAATTTGTTTCAGAGAGACAAATATTTTTCTTGTAATCCATCTTTGTTAATGCCAAACAGACTATGTGCTATTATGAAATTAAGTGATAAACTAAGAGCAAGCTTTAAGCATTTAGTATAAAAGACCATTAACACTTACCGCATGTGCGTATGTCAAGCTGCTGAGCTGATAAGGTTCTTTTACAAACAGTTCTTTGCACGCTATAATATCTTCTGTTCTAGGATGCACTCCAGACCCTAATAATCCTAAAATTGTTTTCCATTTATCCTTAAGATCACTGTCGGCTATAGAGTCTAGTTTTGCTTGTAAAGCTCGGAACACAGGCTTATTATTTCTCAAGCGTTCCATTAAATCTTGTGTTGAAAATTCTCTTTTTTGTTGTATAGACCAGAAATGGGAACAGAGGAGTAACCTTGGTTTTAAGAATCTGAAAGATAAATTACAATATTTGTTTATTTCTTTACAAGTACAGTCATCATAATGCCATGTTTTACTGAGCTTGAAATTTGCTTGGTTGATTTAATGGCAATGAATTATGTATTGAAATTAGCTAACAAGGTACAATCAGTGTTTTACAGCTCATTGGAGCATAATGTAAGAGATGACCTTTGATCTTTGCTGATGAACATAGGCTAAATTGTAGGTACATTGGTATAAAATAATAAATAAATAATATATACTTACGCTAATGGAAAAATTATATAATTTCCAAAAGGTATGGCAGACAATATTAGAACTGGTGTTATCCTCAACATATCTGATGGCATCTTTTGAAACAGTTCAATTTCTTGTCTGGTCAATTTGCTAAATCCTCGATCTCGCGTGACTTTTATTCGTAAAGATATATATGTCTTTAAATCCCTAAGAAAATCTTTAATTCCTACACTGAAAACTCTGTACATTTTAACTGCAGTAGGGAATCTGTTTTCTAAGACGTTTGTGTAGTTCTTTACATAGTCAATATACCGCTGTACGACATATGTCCGCATCTTTTCTTTTTCGTTTCTTAAGACTTTTGTGTGTTTTAGCCTGTTTATTGTCAGACATCTGTAAGTAAATGAATACTTATACATTTATAAAAATATTAAATGATTCAGACTGACATAAAATATGATTAACATTCTGATTTACCCCCATTTCAAATTATTCTACAAAATATGATTAAATATATTGAAAGAAGATGATGGTTATCTTGTTACAATGATGTAAAAAAAACTTAAGGTATGATATGGTAATATTCAGATTGTTGCTGTTCATAGCATCAAACAGTAGATAGACTTGACTTAGCACATGAACATGCTATTAATTTTACAGCTTGTCATGAAACATTCATGCATATCAGAAAGTGAAACTGTAAATTGTCGACATACTCATACAGCCTTGCTAAACAAGATACACGCTACAACGATCCACATAATTATAGATTCTCTTCTAACAGACGAAAAGTTAAAAATAAAGCAGTTTTGGCTGCTTAACATGTTGTTATCGACGAATTGCGTATTTATTTGAAATAAATACTCACTTGTACTTGTTTAACTGTTGATATTTCGTATTAAATATAAAACTCGAGCGATTTATCTGCAGTACTATGTTCGACAATGCACTAACTCGTTGCAAAGGCATTGCAAAATAATTAATTAAAATGTTTTAGTCAATGTTTCAAATCCTCGTTTTCGGGCGCAAGTCTACTCTATAAAATTTAATGTCATTTTGACATTTAGTTATAATTTTCATCATTCATTCAATCACTCCTAAAAGGGGTTGCCAGCTCGTGCACCTTAATTTGTTTTCTTTGCTAGAGTATTGTTAATAATATACAGGGTGTTTGGAAGGTGGGTGCAAAGCCTTAAAGGGGAGTTAATACAGACCATCTAGAACATTTTGAGCCATATTTGTCCTAACCAAAGTCTGATATTTATTTTTTTAGAGAACTTTTACGATTTTAGTACCAAAATCCCAAAATTTTCCAATTAAGGCCTAATAACGCAAAGATTGAGTGAAAATGTCTATTTTTTTTAATTTACTTTATTGGCCTAATGTGTGTTTAATGGTATGAAATCATTTCGAAGCACCGTATTTACTAAAAAAATAACTTTCAGACTATTTAAAATAAAAAGAAAAAAAAATTAAAGAAAAAAAATGGATTTTAATTGACATTTAAAAAATAAATAAAATAGCTACTGGTGTTCAAATAATTTTAAAAACATGCTGAGTTATTGCTCTTTTTTTTAAGGTATCATTTACTTAGATAGCTTTACAATTTTTGAAGTTAGGGTGCCTGAACCAGTTAAAGTCGATTTTAAGGAGTAAAAAAAAAAGAGAGTTTTTGATTTGATTTTTTAATTTTGATGTTCAAAATGGCTTCCGCCACAGCGTATACATTTACGACAGCGATTTCTAACTTCTGTCGTGGTGATTTTAAGCTGCATTTCTTCTTTCATTGTTCTGAAAGCTGCTTCTATTCTTTGAATTAGTTCTTCTCTTGTTGAAATCTCAGTTGTGTATACGAGCTCCTTTGCCCGTCCCCAGACAAAAAAATCTAACGGCGTCAGGTCGGGCGATCGCGCGGGCCAAGGAATGGGCCCATCTCTACCTATCCAGCTGCCTGGAAAACAGTTATCAAGATGTTCTCTGACAATCAATGTCCAATGAGATGGACATCCATCTTGTTGGAAAATTATTGGCCTGTCCGTATTTAAAATGGGTACTTCCGCATCATCCAGGAGTGTTGGGAGATCGTTTTGTAGAAAATTCAGATAATTTTCACCGTTTAAATTATCTGGTAAAATGTGGGGCCCAATCAACGTCCGTCCAATTACTCCAGCCCATACATTAACGGAGAATTTTGCTTGGAAAGACACCTGAAACAAAAATTAATTCTAATTAAAGTGTTCTTTGAAGATGTGTTGAACATCTGGACTTAAATTAATAAACATTAATTTGTATACCTGTTTTTTCCAATGCGGATTGTTGTCCTTGTCAGCCTATTCATGTAAATTATGGAAATTCGTGATTCCTTCTCTAGAAAATTTGGACTCATCAGTCCAGAGGATAGATTTTAGAAACCATCTGTCGTCAATGTCGCTATTGAGCATAAATCGGCAGAACTGCATCCTTCTCCCAGGATCGGTTTCTACCAAGCCTTGCACGCCTCTACCGTGAAACGGATATTTATGTTCCCGATGCATGGTACTCCACACTTTCCATATTGAAAGGTTTAAGTTTCTCGCCACAGTTCTGACGCTGGTTGTAGGATCCGCTTCAAAGGCTGCAAGTATTTGTTCTTCAACGTCGGGGTCATGTCTTCCTGGATTCACTCCGGGTACTGCATGATGGATGCCAGATTCCGAAAGTCTGCGATACGTGTTGTAAAAAACTCGAACATTAGGTAGCCTGAAATGAAATTGTTTATTAGTAACGTCAGTTACAAATCAACATGGCAATTGAAGTAATAATGTTA
The DNA here is from genome assembly GCA_947568875.1 of Fissipunctia ypsillon. NCBI lineage: Eukaryota > Metazoa > Arthropoda > Insecta > Lepidoptera > Noctuidae > Fissipunctia > Fissipunctia ypsillon. Next base: position 32,097,519 of record OX387643.1, read on the forward strand.
GTATTAGAAGTTACTTTACCTGCGGTTCGGGTAACGTTCTTGGTACAAACGTCGTGCCAAAGCTCCGTTACCATCAGCTCTGCCATACATAAAAACGATATCCGCTTGTTCCTGAGATGTAAATGCAGCCATGGCAATCGTACATACACTCAATTAAAATGTCAATTAGTTCAATAGTCCGAAATAACACGTGCAGGAGCGTAAAGCTACAACTGAACACGGTAAATCACAAACGCAATACAAGTAATTCCAAAATTAATAATCAACACGCGCAGGAGCATTAAGCTACGACTGAGTACGGTGAATCAAACGTCTACTCGCAACGCGCAAGGGCAGAGCAGTGAAGAAAGAGAGAGAAAAGATGACATCACCGAAGCGACGGGTCGGGTCCATCTCAGGTACTAACGAATTTATAAACTCAAAAAGCATCTTTACATCCTCGGCAATAAGACCTAAAGTTGTCTTTATCATAACAAAAGAATCAAGATCCCTTTGTTATCGTACGCCGCCCGGTCCGCCGGCCACCACGGCAGCCTTTGTTTCGTTTTGTAAGGCCGACTTTTTTTAAGTGCGTCTAAAAAATAACCACTTTAGACTTTAGTTTAAAGTTATTTGAGGAAAAATCAGGTTGATTTTAATTTTATTGAAATTTGAAATTTCTTACCCTTAATTGGTCCAGGCACCCTAACTTCAAAAATTGTAAAGCTATCTAAGTAAATGATACCTTAAAAAAAAGAGCAATAACTCAGCATGTTTTTAAAATTATTTGAACACCAGTAGCTATTTTATTTATTTTTTAAATGTCAATTAAAATCCATTTTTTTTCTTTAATTTTTTTTTCTTTTTATTTTAAATAGTCTGAAAGTTATTTTTTTAGTAAATACGGTGCTTCGAAATGATTTCATACCATTAAACACACATTAGGCCAATAAAGTAAATTAAAAAAAATAGAAATTTTCACTCAATCTTTGCGTTATTAGGCCTTAATTGGAAAATTTTGGGATTTTGGTACCAAAATCGTAAAAGTTCTCTAAAAAAATAAATATCAGACTTTGGTTAGGACAAATATGGCTCAAAATGTTCTAGATGGTCTGTATTAACTCCCCTTTAAGGCTTTGCACCCACCTTCCAAACACCCTGTATATTAGACTATGCTAGAGTGCAAGGTGATGTTGGCGCCTGAATGACAAATTGGCAGGGGCGCGTTGTTGGTAAAAATTTGTGAAATTGTGGCGTGCACAGAAATTGTATTGACAAAAAAACAAAGATACAATCTAAAACCCAACTCTACGACCAAATTGTCGTCGTCGTCAAATTCGTCAGGTTTTAGATAATATCTTTCTTTTTTATCTCAATTTGGTTGTAGAGTTGGGTTTTAGATAATATCTTTCTTTTTTATCTCAATTATTATTATACTATCGGGATAAGGAATCATTGAAGATGATGAATCATTGATGTAGCAAATGGAACTTGACAAGTACATATGATTTTCAGCTTACATACATTTTTTAATGTTATTGAAAATAAGAGTCCGCAACTTACTGGTCAGTTTCCGTTAGTCGTCAGTTTACATAATGCGCCAGTTTTATTGATTGGTCAGTTTCACTGATTGGTCAGATTTGGCGATTAGACAGTTGCGTTAACTCGCAAGCTTCCAGCGTTTGCCAGTTTTCTCGATTCGTCAGTTAAATTAAATTCGTCAGCCAAAGTATGGACGCCAGCACATCAAGCTACCCGAAACTGTCAATTTTTCCCAATCAACCTTGAACCTGTGGCGATTTATACATCGTCCACCTGAATGATCGGAGTGACATCACTACAATAGTGACACATCACTACGGGTGCTCTGACAGGAATGTCAGAGATTTTCCATCGGGTTTGCACCATTATTTAATCCCTTGTTATATCCTAAATCCTCGCTTTCCTGGTTGATTAAACATCATTACTTCGAGATTTAGTTTTATTTCATATATTCGGGAGCAGCTAATTCTCCCGTAAACCTAATGCTTTAGCAATAAAGTCGAAAATCTATTAAAGAAATTTGACAGATTGTAGTAGCTTGATGTGCTGGCGTCTGTACAATCGGTAGACAACTGCACACACGTCTGCTAGTCATGGTGAAACGTAATATTGTTTTATTTTTATTTAGAGTTTATTTAGATGTAATAAAGTTATAGATACAACTGGTAAAATGTGGGTGTGCCATAGGTTCAACTCTGCCTAATCATTCGGGGAAACAAGGCGTTATGGTATGTTGTTATAGATGAATATGTAATATTATTTTTTTCAGGAAGTACTCCTTAGGTCCTGTGGTGAACTTCTTAGTCACCACATACAGACTCCTTGAGAGTCGTTATGCTTTTCAGTACTTTGAAGTTGTCAATGTCTGTAGAAAATTAAATGTTGAATAAAGCCAACATTTGGTAGCATTTCGCCATTGTTATTTCATAACAGGTCCTTTCCTTAGATACCAGACACGATTATTATTATTTTTTTCAAACAAACCACCATGTTGGATTTTATGTGACGTCATAATATAGCCTATAATCCGCGGAACAGCATGAGCTTCCAATGATCCATCGTTAGTCAATATATGGGGGAACAGATGAAATGCATACATTGCCTGATAAAATCATAATCCTCCTTTGGCTTTGCTGTAGTCGGGTAAAAACAAAATGATGATTTTAGTTCTGATTTTGGCTATTCGCCATAATCCTTGTAGCGTTGAGTGATAGAATGTTATATATTATGAAAAAATATTAAGCTTCTAGGCAAGCCTTGAATCCTAAGTTTAGGAAATACCGTGTGGTTTGATAACGATTTCATTATTTAACACTAGCTTGCAATGTCTTTTCATTTTTTTTTTTATTAGGAACCTTTTCCGGCACACATACAATAACTTGGGTACCAAAGTTTCATCATTATCGGTCAAGCCATTTTCGAGTTTTTGCGCGACTAACGCTTGGCAATTGATTTATATATATGGAAGATAGAAGTTCGAATTTTATGTTACCTTCCAGTTAAAGCTCGAGGGTAAACATTATCGACAAAAGACAAAATAAAATATTCTAAACAATTATTATAATTTATTTATAGCAACATCTTACGTTTGGCTTCTATAGTTCATCATTATTATAGTTCTCATTCAATCACTAACACTCACGGTTCACTATCTAATGTACAGTCCATTCACAGTTATTTTACCTCTGACAGCAGCAGCCCAATATCAACCTTATGTAAAGAAAATAAAGATCACTGTCATTTTGACAGAGTTGTTAACGGCGGCAACCCAACCGCAACCTTATTACAACATCAGTAAAGATCACTATGAGTATGACTGATGCATAATCAGAGGTAAAATTATCTATGAATGGTCTGTATGTATCACAATTCGCAATGTTGTTGTGTTGTTGAATGGCGGGATTATTTAAATTACAGACAAAAAAATATTATAGTATGCCATCATTTTGAAAGCTGAAAACAAAAGCTACTGTATATTATAGTAATTTATAGAATATTACTTAGCTACGATTACATTAAAATAAATATTACGATTACGACCTACTAGATTACCTTAGAAGAATACTACATAGGTTATCTTCGCTGACACGTCCAAATTGTTATATTTTTGTAGATTGCTTTTTCCCTAGCTGTTTTGATATTCTGAAATAAATGATAATATGTTATGACTGAGGTTCAAAGATGCTGCTTAGGTATATCTGTCAATGTAGGTAAAGATGGTGCAATGGGAAAATTATGGAAGGCATAGCTCGGTATGAATTATTTTGCAAATAATAACATCCATTGTTTAATTTGTTTTTTTTTATGCAGCAACAGTTGCGACATTGGACTAATATTTTCATTAAGCTTAGTACGAAATTATTTATTTAGATATTGCCAAAACTGTAAGACTGCGTGCGCTGGGGACTTCAGGAAGGTAGTCGATCTTCAATATTCTGGACTTGTCATTTATGTTCACACCAGAAAAGATAAACAGGTAAAAGTTACCAGCTAATTACATAGTGATTAAAATTATGATTTATGGAATCTATTCCTCTGTAAATAGTAGGTATTATGTGCCTACAGCAATAATTCGGTTACCTATTAATTGTAGTGGTTTTATTCTCGAACAATGAGATCGGTACGTGGTCGGTCGGGAGGCTTATTTGTTTCTCGGCGCATCCCAAGCCGGTAATGCAGTCGTGAGAGCACCGCCGGCCCGAGCGCGCGTTGTGCTTTATCGGATGCAATAACAGTATTTGAACCCTGTCGTGAAGTTCTAATACCGTTTCTTTTACAAGGAAATGGAAAGACCTCAATCTAATATTATATCGTTTATTGTTAAACGAGACGTTACCTACTGACGTGCTTGTTGATATCTGTCTAACTGTTTACTCGACGGCGGATATAGTAAATACAAGAAATATCGTTATAGACGCTTTTGAAGAAAATATTAATTACACTCCACCACGTTCAACACATACAACCAACATCCGCGGGGACTTGGTTCGGATTTTTCATTATTTAAAACTTTTTCCTTGTGCGGTAGGACAAGAGCGGCAGTACACCTATCATATAGAAAAAAGAGCGCTTGTGGCTCGATTGGAAATAGTCAGCGGCTTATGTAGTACCTATATTTAAAAAAACCAGAAGAAAGATTGCCGTCCGACAACCTTCAGTGTTCAAACGCTACAGATCCAGGTAATTACGGCATAAGTGCTCAACGCGAGGGTGCCCCTCTTGTCCGACCCGTACCCATAGAAGTTAAATAAGTATGCAAGAACCCGCAGAACAAGCGGTGCGGGTGAATGCCGAAGATCAGGTAATTCCCAGGTTAAATCACCAATTTTCAAGTGAAGACAGCCACGGTGAACCAGGCCGGGTAGGTGCTGGGTTAGAAGCTGTATCTGTAAACCCACCTCCACCGACGTTGGGTCCATCAGAAGTTAAGGTGAGCGCTTCTCTGCCCAATCAGGGCCAAGAGGGCCCCAGGGGAAGCCCTCTTATCCAATTAATGGTTTCTAGTGAACAACAAAATCGAGACGATGCTCGTGTTTCTTCTCTAAGGGTCGAGTGGGTTGCCCCTGAGCACGTATATAACTCTCCTGCCGCAGAGATGCCCCTTGTCCAGCAGCCTACAGATCAAGCTTCAACTGAACAAACTAGAGTTGATGCCCCAGCTGAGAAGCCCGGAGCCAGTACGACAATACAAGATGACAGCTCGAACAACCCGGTCAAAGACGACTTCAGCAGTCTGAGTAGTGATACTTCTACTTCTTCTACTTCTTCTACTTCTTCTACTTCTTCTACTTCAGTTACAAGCGATGAGGATTACCAACCGCTGATTATGTTGAAATCTGGTCTCAATAGGCCGACTATGTCGCTCCTTGATGCGCGAAGACAAGTGCCGCGGCCGATAGCGCCACCAGCTCGACGTTTTCAATTTGAAGGCTTGCCCGAACCCTCGCAATCGATCGTAATTCCGAAGCCCATTCGTCCGCTGCCAGATTTGTTGACAGACGACGAGTCACCTACCTCGGATCAGGAGCCATCTGGCACAAAACGACGCCGGATGGGTCGCCCTGAGTGAACCAATAATATTAAACAGTAAATGTGTCAGTGATTGAGAAAGTCAGTGATTGTGTGTAAGATTCACAATAAGTACCAAGTACTAATAGGTACTTACCCCCTGTAACTATCATTCCTATTGAGGTAATAACTTTCAATTATTAATAATAATGTATGTATCTTATTACCTATTGAAAATTATTTAACCAGCATAATCATTTTTTTCACTTAGTTTTTATTCACTTTGTTTAATTAAGATAGAAATAACTTTTTGGATGTGATATTTCGATATAAAGTCAAGGATATCATTATTTTGTATGAATGTATACCTAGTAAGTAAAAAAATCCTTTTTGTATGTACCTAGGTACTATTTCGAGCTTGTACTTTTATGACTACTTATATAAAAAAATTATGCTAATTATTTAAATGTTTGCAAATTGGATCACAGTCCACTCTATCATGTTAATATTTCTTTAAAAATTCGTTTATTTAAAAACTTTGTACTATTTAGTAGCTTTTTTCCCTTAAATACTAGATATAGGTACTTACGTAAAAAAAAGACAGTACGAGTAATACATAAGAAGTGAACAGACTGTGAGCCTGTGTGATGGAAGGTGAACTGTTCAAACCGGTAGGATATTGAAACGTAACAAGAATGCTTTAAGTGTTAGATTTTAAGTGTATTAATACTTTTTCTATATGTTCTTAATGTATGGATATGACCTATGTTATTTACACATTTTATCTAATATAATTGTGATAATGAAGTCACTTTTGGTTAAACAAATTGCATTTACTTTTGTATCAACTTACAACAACTTTGAACCACATAAAATAATAGCTTTTTTTGTAGATTTAAATGATTCATGCTCAATAATCAAAATAATTACACTTCCCTATAAAAATGAATTTATCGTAAATTGGCTGTATTTCAAAAGTACTGGCCGCTGGACAAATAATTAAGAACGCAAAAAAACATGTTCTCAATTTTGAATTTCGAAAACAAATAGCACATTTTTTATTTCTCGCCTATCCTTTGGTTACTTTCTCCTACGTTTTTTCAGTCAAACGTGCATAATTATTTTAAAATAATGGGTAAGAAGGAAAGTTGTGATCTATCAACCCGGAAAACGATTATGGCACTGTACGAACGTGATTGGTCGTATAAAAAGATTGCTGGTCATATGGAGCGCTCTAAAACTATTATTAATGGTATTAAAACGCTGTAAATCACGTCAAGAAATTCAACACTACCAATAATGTTCTTCATAAAACTAAATATTATGTTATGACTTTTAATATGTAAGTATATAATATTAAATAATGTTATAGTAGTATATAATATGTAATAAATAATCTCATAAAAACCAGATAAAAATTAGTTATTATAATCATAGACAGATAAATATACAGAATAGTTAAAATGATAGGTAATATACATTAGACTCCTATTTACTTTTTGTTTTTAAGAAATAAATAGCTTTTATTATTTACATATATACCTATATTTGAATTACAAATAGAGCTGAACGATTGGTACTACATTTTTTGAAAATTAAAATTGCTTAAAATATGGCTAATGTGCCTAAGTACCATCAGCACAGATCAGCTGTCGGCATTTAGACTATTTATAGTCCCAGTATTAGTATATTATACAAAGATTTAAATTGTTACCTATATTCTCTATACCTATATGCAAACAGCAAAAATGTAAAAAAACTTAAAGAAAAATACATAAAAATGTCAAAAACAAAAAAAGAATGTCAAAAATGTAAAAACAATGTCACAAGAATAAAATAGGTGTTTAGAATAAACCGCAAAATACAAAAAAAAAAAAAATACTAATTACGTAGGTAATAATTACATGTTATAAGTTAGTATATTGTAAGTTAGTATACATGATGACGTTTGTCAACACACTAGGCAAAAATAAATAAAGTTTCATAAACTAATTGCCTATGTAAAAAAAAAATGAAATATGGCTCGCGGATTCCTTTTACCGCGGTGTCTTCGCAGGTTGAAGAAGAGGCAAAGGCACGAAGCCGTCGAACAGTCTAATGGGTATTAAAAGCAAAAAAACTGAATATTGTGTACATGACATATCATTTGGATGTAGAACACGAAATAATGTTTTTTTTTTTTTTTTTTAGAAAAATAAATAATTTGATGCAATATTATGTTAGTTTATCATATTTTATACAAGGTGTAGCATAAATAACGCATAACCTTTTAAGGGGTCATTGTACTCATCACTATGAACAACTTTTACTATGGGACCGAACGTGAAATCGTGACAAAAATTAGACTACATTTTGGCGAGTCATGCGAACATGTAGGGAACAGTTGATTTTTTTTTCGCGATTTCAGGTTTGGTCCCATAGTAAAAGTTGTTCATAATGATGAGTACAATGACCCCTTAAGAGGTTGTGCGTTATTTATGTTACATCTTGTATATGTACACAGTAGGCATAAAGAGGCATGAAGTCTTTTTGATGAGATTAAAAAAGCGCACATCTCCGAATAGTAAATAGTTATCTGTGGCGCACATTACCGCACTAGTGCGGTAAAATAAAGTAATAAACACGCGTGTGTAATACACTACATTATGAACCTAAAAGCGGTTCAATAAGAGCTACTTTACGAGCAAGTGTGTTGAAAAATAAGTTTGCAAGATATTAGGGCTTTGTAGTGCCTAACTACATCAATTGTAACCGTATTAATTATTCTATGAATTGATAGAATTAAATACCTAAATTTAAGCAAATTGTTACTGTTACATTTAATGTTGAAGACTAATCTAAGTTATCCTTTTCATTATAAATGTTGTGACGGTCTGTTGTGAATGTTATTAAATGTTTGTAAACACGGAGTCATTCAACTAACCCTACCTACCTATTTGCCTACTCAGATTTTCAAACAGTATTAGCAAACTGCTAAACATATGTACTTAAACTCTTCTCAATGAGCACCATAACTAACGAACATGCTGCTCGTTGTGGATATTGACTAATCAATAGTAAGCTGTGCTGCGCTGTGCTGTGCTGCGCTGTGCTGTGCTGCGCTGTGCTGTGCTGTGCTGTGCTTACTTAAGCGAACTTTCTTGAACTATGTTTTTTCTACTTTAACCCCTTGTGAAGCAAGAAACTATTGGGATAGTTAAATATAAAAGAAACTTGACTAAACCAGTTAAAATATGTTGGTTTATAATATTTTAAAATGAAAAGCAAAACTCAGTTTTCAGGTTGAAGCTTTTAGATACAAAAATACAATTCCACGAAATGTTTCATATCTAAAAATGCATAGCACTTCTACGGAGTTTATTTACTTCCAGCTTCCGCGCGGTGGGTTTTCACATCGACAAAAATTACAAAATTCCATATACGCTTTCATCCCCTAGATTCCTTAGTGCTCACTTTAGCTATACAAGGAACTGTTGCGATTTCATGCTTCTAGACCAAGCGGTTTAGGCGTCTGTGCGTTGTCTGTCAGTGTTAAGAATTTTATTATCTATATTAAATAGTTATTTTTTTATTTGAGATTCTCTAACCTATATAACTCTAGTCTAGTTCAGAGGTGACAGAGATAAAATCGACGATGGAGCGAGCTTTCTCAGAAGAAACCTGTTCACTCTCACTTTGAAGAGATCGGGGTTTTATGCGTTCGGAAACACAGATGCAGGTAGAGTTTCACTCCTTTGCTGTGCGCATCACAAAATACCTTTGGAAATGCTTAGTGCGAATTGGTGGAATAACATCTAGGTAGGGATTAAGAATTATATTAAATAGGTCGATATTTTGCTTTAAAACTTAAAAGCCTAGGACAAAAATATAGGAAGTTATAGGAGAATAAGATTTTAAAGTTTATTAAATTGTACGATTGGGTTTTTTTTAGTGTTGTATTTGATTTAGTATGTTTACGGAAGCAGTTCTATGTTTTACCTTGAGATATGGCCTTATATCACATTTCAGACTACTACTTATTGACTGTCTTGTCCGATGTGCAGTTCCTGTGCCGACCCTTTTGGAACGAAGTTCCTTAACGCGGCTTGCGGTAGGAGTCAACTTGTGGAAATCATCACGTAAGGAAAATGTGTTATGCCCCCTCCATGCGACTTTCTCTCTCTCTCAGTCTCTTTCTATTATATACAAGTGTGTGTGTGCGTGCGATTATCGCGTAAGGAACTTCGTTCCTGTTGTTGGTACTGTTTGTACAATGTTCACTGAATTAGATGTTGTTCTGCAATCTTTGAGAGATAATATAAAATCGCTTAATAAATAAAAGACATTGCAAACTGTTCCTTACCTGTAGATAAAACATTAAAGTCTATATTCTGTTCAGCAAAAGAAGCCCTGTATCAATTTAGTAATTAATTTTGTGTGATGAGCGATTTAATGTTTTGTGTAAGCTCCGCTAGATATGCGTTGCGACTGAGGAGTTAAGATAACTTTTAGTTTATGGTGTTTGCGAAACCCGGGTGCATGAAAGGAGCCTCCTTGAGCGGCGTTAATCTAAATCATACTGCGATTCCAAACGCACGGCGCACCCTGGACAGCTAGTACTCTGTAACGCAGAGTCTAGCTGACTAATCCTTTTACCATGATGTGTACATCCAAACGGCTTTCCTCAGAGCCGCGTCCAATCGATCAATGGCTCCTTTTAGGGCCAAATAACAAAAACGACCACTCTATGGGCATCCACCACCGGCTCTCCAAGCCTGCTCTCATTGTCACCTCAATCAATATTGAAGGGTTTTCAGAGGTCCCAGTTGCTGTCTCAACTCTGCCAGAAAACCAACTGTGACATTATCTGAGAAACGCATCGCGGCACTGAACATCTGGGGCCTCACATCCCTGGAATGACGCTTGTACTGGACATACCTCACGCACATAAAATAAAAAAAAATAAAGAAAATACAATAAAATTGATTTAATTCTGACAAAATATTATTCATAATTTGTTAGTATGACATAGACTGCTACATTTTTGTTAATCCCGGTGTAATTGTTTTGTCTGCTACTTGGAGTAATGAAGACTTCATAGAAATCCTCACAGTGGATGTAGGTACTTGTTCGATCACATCAGTCTACAAGCGCCCTAACCAGCTTTTCGAGTTTCACAAAACACGCAACTTTGACAGTCTATTAAGACAGGTTATTAAAGCCACCTACAATTATTTTAGTGTGTCTAAAATAGTTGTAGGTGACTTTAATAGTCACAGCATGTCCTGGGTCGAGTCGACCGCGCGTTATGTTCCACGCGCGCCTCAAAGAGATGTCAACACCATTGAAGGGATCCGCTAGGGCCGATGCCCGCCGGGGTTGCGGGATGTTCGAAAGAGTTACCGTGGCCCCGGCACAGGCAACAGAAGGAACACGGGTGGGTTTTAGTCAGTAAAAGTCTGACACGCCCTCCCGCTCCGCCCAGAGCGGGAGAAGTCATTTGATGATTTCCCATTCACAAAAAAAAAAAAAATGTCCTGGGTACCAAGAATCCAACACTGACGGAATCTTAGTTGGTGGTTAAGTTGGCACTATTTACAGCATTTTGAGCAAAGCATGTCGAAACAACCAAAATAAAACTGTCACAATTTTCATATGGACTTAGTGTGCTAAAATCAAATACTAAAACCAGCTGTGCCCTCTCTGCATATTACGCATACGCCTACGCGTGGCTACGCTACGGTATCGTCATGTGGGGACACAGTGTGGATGCGAATGATTTATTTATTGCACAAAAGAAATGTATGCGAATATTATTTCAAATAAAACCTAGAGATAGCTGCAAACCCCACTTTATAAAAGAAAAAATGTTAACTCTGCCCTCCATTTATATATTAGAAATAGCCACTTTTGTTAAAAGTAACCTAAAACTGTTTAATTTTGACAAGAATGAGCGTCGCAAAAACAAATTAATTCTACCAGCACCTAGACTACAAATGTACAAAAATAGCCCAGAATACCGAAGCATACAAATATACAATAAATTACCTGAAAATATACGGTCCACGGAAACAACATGTGTATTTAAAGCCAGGTTAAAGGCATTACTGTTAAAAAATGTTACTACAGTATCCAAGAATTTATGGAAGTTAAATTATTGTAAAAATAGATTTCAAATGTGTATCTGTGTGTTAATTATAATATTTTATGTATAAAGCTAAATATAAGTTGAATATAATATTCAATTGTGAAAGTTTATACTGTGATACTCACTACATGTAATATTATTAGTTTTAAGTTGTCTTGCTGCGCCCTAACAGGGTCATGTACCGACTCACTAGTTTAAGCCTAGCGTGTAATTATGGTTGTGTACATTGTGCATTAAATAAATGGTCACAATACATGTCTTAGACGAAGTAGGTTTTTTTTATTTTTAACTGCTATAATAGTTTTTTTTTAATACCCCAATATCTTACAGTTAATTGCCAACAGCGCCTCAGTGTTACTTTTTTCATTTTTGTGGTTTGTGTTCCTAATCTAATAAACTAAGTTCCAATAATATGTTATTGAAAAAAAAAACTAAAATTTTGCACTAAAAATAAAAATAAAACACTTCGTCTAATACATGTATGGCTCAAAATGCTCTATGATGTCAGTTATCACCCCTTAAGGCTTTGCTCCAAGCTTCTGAACACCCTGTATAATCCCTACTTCTAAAATGTTATCACAGGTTACCTTAGGTAATAGGTAATAGGTAACACGGGCTGGTGTCCGCAACTCCACGTCAATGCGCGTATTTTGCGTGATGGGTGGGAAAATCGATTATTCGATCCACCCCAGCTCCTCAAGGAAGGCCAGCAACGCCTTGGTGTTACCGACAATCTCACGTAGGGTACCTGGGTCACCGAAGTACTTTGCCCTGTATGTGGCAAGCACTGGGCAGTTTAGTAGCACATGAGCTGCTGTCTCGTCGTCCTCCATGCAGGCCCTGCACAGCGGACTGTCTGTGACTCCTATGACAAAGAGGTGTTTATTAAATGACCCGTGGCCAGTTATGGCTGCTGTAATTATACGCAGCTGCTGTTTATTTAGCCGGAGAAGCCGCTTCGTGAGGCGGCCATCAATTGCAGGGACTGCTTCCTTGGCCTGCCTACACTCACCCTGCTCTGACCATTGCTTGTGGTGTTGCTCGCTGGTGCGTTTCCTTACCAGAGTGCGTATGTACCCGAAGGGGAGTGGCACGATGGGTTCAGGTCCCACTGGTGCCATGCTCGACCCCCTCCTGGCAAGTTCGTCGGCTGCGTCGTTTCCTAACGAGCCGCTGTGTCCCTTGATCCATTGAATGGTTATGTTATTATGGCTACCCACCTGGTTAAGGCGCTGGTGGCACTCGTATATTAGCCCAGAATCAACTGTGTGGCTGTTTAGCGCTTGCAGGACAGCCATGCTGTCTGAGAGTATACGGATCGAGTGGTCCTTAACTTCCCTGGCCATGATGGCTGCAGCCGCCAAAGAAACACCCATGCATTCGGCCTGGAACACTGTGTTATGGACACCCAATGGTGTGGCTATGTGCATGTTGAAGTCCTCCGAGAAGATTCCAGCACCTGTACCACTACCTGTTTTGGATCCATCCGTAAAGATGCGCAGCTCCGCGGGGCACAAACCCTCACATCGGTGATCCTCGTGGAGTTGGATCCTGTATTTTTTATCAAAGATAAATTGTTTGGGTACCCGGTCATTTATGGCTTTCGTAATGGGGAACTCCTTGTTGAGTCCCTCAAGCAGCACGGTGTGTGGTGTGACTCTCTTACCCCAGAGATTCAGTGTATTAAGACGTACCGCCGCCATCGTCGCTTCCTGCTGTATAAACAGGTGGAGCGGTGGTAAACTCAACATGGCTTCCATTGCTGCAGTCGGAGTAGTCCTCATGCAGCCCGTAATTGCCATGCAGGCTAGTCTTTGCATGCGTTGCAGTTTGTTGCAGGCTGTAACTAACTTGGTTCGAGGCCACCAGACCACGGCCCCGTAGGTGATCATGGGGCGGATCACAGTGGTGTACAGCCATAGTATAATTTTGGGGGATAGGCCCCACTTCTTACCTATCATTCTCCTGCACTGCCAGAAGGTGATGCAGGCCCTGTTTAGTTTATTGTCTAAATGACTACTCCAGTTTAACTTACTGTCTAAAGTAACCCCGAGGTACTTGACTTCGTTGACCAGCTGGAGTTCTGTATTGAACAGTTTTGGTAGGCGGAATGGGCCTAATGCTCGCTTGTGGGTAAACATGACCAGTTCAGTTTTAGTGGGGTTCACTGATAGGTCAAATTCCCTGCACCATCTTTCTACAATACGTAGCGCTTGCTGACTGAGGTTGCAGATAGTTCCTGTCACCTTCCCCGATACAAGGATTGCGAGGTCGTCTGCATACCCTACTGTATGAAAGCGTTTGGCGTTGAGTCTGGTGATGAGGTCATTAATAACCAAATTCCATAGAAGGGGGGACAGCACCCCTCCCTGGGGACAGCCTCTGGCTAACATGGCCAACTGCTGCTCCCCCTCAAGGCGAACCACTCGTTTGCTTAACATGTTTGTAATCCAGTCCGTTAGTACCTGATCTACTCCATGTCTGGAGAGGGCACTGCTGATGCTGGAGAAGTTGGTTTTGTCGAAAGCTCCTTCGATGTCTATAAAAGTGCCCAGGCAGGAGCCTTGTTGGTAAATCGCTTCCTCAATCTGGCTGACCACTGAATGAAGAGCAGATTCGGTCGACTTACCCGAGCTGTATGCGTGTTGGTTACCGTGTAGCGGTATGGTTTTCAGAGCGCCGTCCCTAAGCTCCCTATCACACAGCCTTTCCAGAGTTTTCAGTAGAAAGGAGGTCAGGCTGATTGGTCGGTGGGATTTGGCGCTTGTGTAGTCAACCTTACCTGGCTTGGGGATGAATATTACTTTCACTTCCCTCCATCCTTTGGGAACGTATCTAAAGGCCAGGCACGCTCTCAATAAAGGCACCAGTCTTAATGCGACAGAGGTTCCACCCCACTGTAATAGGGCGGGGAAAACTCCATCAGGACCAGCTGCCTTAAAAGGATGGAAACTTTGGATGGCCCATTGGAGTTTCTCCAACGTGATCACCCTACTTGCATAAAGCCAATCGTTGTCTGATGGTGTTTGAATTACATCAAGCCAGTCGATTACCTGTGCAAAGACACATCCAGGGAAGTGAGTTTCAATGAGGACGCGTCTCGTTTCTTCTGGCGAGGAGGTGAGTGTATTATCAGGTTTGCGGAGGGCAATGGACCCCAGTGTGTTCTGTTGCGCCAGTACCTTCCTCACCCGATTAGCTTGCTGGCAAGATTCTATATTACCACAAAATGTACGCCATCCCATGGTACTCCTGAATCTGATGCATTTTTTGTAGCTGGATTTGGCCACGTAGTAACTATCCCAGTCCTCATCCGCACATGTGTTCATGGCTCTATTCAGAGCCTGCCTTACCTTGCCGCGCTTGCGCTCCAGGTCAGCACCCCACCAGGGTTGTTTACCCGGAGCGCTACGCGGGGTGGTTTCTGGGCAGGCAGATAGATAGCTGTCTGTTATTGATTTGGTAAGATAGCTGACTTGTACCTCAATCTGTGTCGTGTCCGCAAAAGTCGCCGGATTGCTTTGTGTCGCAAGCTTGAATTCGAGATTGCGTGTGTAGACGGCACGATCCGTGTTACGCGGATTGCGCCGTGGTGGTGTTGAAGAAACACAGACCTGGATGTCGAAGCGGATCCACCTGTGATCTGAGCAGGAGGCTTCTTTGGAGACCTGCCATCCAGTGGTGATTTCCGCCGCTCCCTCTGTTGCCAGAGTTAGATCTATGATTGTGCGGCTTCGCCTGGTTACGAATGTTGGTTCCGAGCCGGTGTTTAGTAGGGATAGGTTAGTCGAGAATAAGTAGTCAACCAAGGCCTTACCCCTTTCGTTTTGCGTGTCCATACCCCACAGTTGGTGGTGAGCATTGGCGTCGGCCCCGACGACGACCTCAAACCCGCACATCTCGCAATGGCTCACGAGACGGGCAAGGTCATGCGGAGGCGGCGCCTCCGCCTCAGGCATGTAAGCCGAGGCGAAAACGATCACCAGTTCCGTGGCGTCTTCACGCTGTATCAGCAGCTTTGCTGCAGAGACATCTCTGCAACAGAAGTCAGTTAAGAGCTGTGCTTTGAGGTTACCTGTCATGTAGATGCACGCTCTGGGATGATCGTGATCTGTAGTGACCAGGAGCTTACCGCCAAGATTGGAGAGTCCTTGTATGCGGCCGCCTCTAATCCACGGCTCTTGGATCAAAGCAATGGCCGTGTGTTGAACCTCCATCCACTTGCGAAGTTGAGCCGTCGCGGTCTGACTGTGGTGGAGGTTTGCTTGGAGGATCCTACAAATTGACGAAGGGGACGCCATCGCTGGTCGAACCCTCCTCGTCTCCCTCCAGTCTGAGCCCGGCAAACAGGTCGCCCTCGTCGAAGCCGTCCCCCCCCGGGCCCGAAGCCGGAGACAGGATCATGTCGTCCAGCTCCCCACCCGATGAAGGGACGGCACCCACGGTGACGGCGGCAGGAGCGGCCGACTCTGCTGCAGCAGGTTCAGCCGCAGCTGCTTCCGGGTTGTTTGTTGGAGGAGTGGACTCCCCTGCTGGTGTCTGCGGCAGCTCCTCTAGCGCCTCGCAGATGGTTCCAGTGGCGGGGTCCCAACCCTGGGGAACGTCGGTGAACCTGCCGTTCCGGCCCTGAAACTTCACGTACACCGCTCCCAAACCTATTGAGAGACGGCGCCCGGACTCCATCAGGGCCGGGATCTGGTCCACAGGCACACCAACCACCACGAACCATGCTGCGGCTTGTTTGTCGGCATGCAGAAGTACCCACCTCTTTATGTCGACCCAGGGGTTCTGGTAGCTAAGAGCACGACCAATATTGGTCGGCTCACCGAAGACCCCCTGCTCGTCTGGGATCACGATGCCACATCGTGCTCGCTTAAGGATCTCCGACTGGCTCTTGACGACTAACGAGGTGCTAGTTGGGAGCGACAAGTCGGAGACTGTTTTCCTTAGCCAGGCTAAGGTGTGGTCGTTACCGCACCACAGTTTCAGGACACCCCCGGCGAACATCGGCTTGGCGTTGAAGGTCGGCCCTGGAGTGTCTAGCTTGGGGGAGCAGGCCTCGAGAATGATCTGCTTCTGGATAGCAGCGAGTACCTGGTCCGATACGTCCTTGCTGAGGATCCCCGTGCGGTCGCAGGTGATCGCGACGTCAAGGGTAGCGCTGGCAGCTTGGGCGTAGCTTCGTTGTGGGACCCGTTTGGATTGATCAAGACGCGGCCGCTTGTGCTCCCCCCGAGGTGTCAATGACTCGTTGAGAGCTCGCTTAGCCGCGGCCTGATCCTTCCAATCGGGTCGCTGTGTCTTCTTATGTTCCTCAGCCGGTCTCTCTGGAACACTGGTCGGCGGTCGACTGGGCTCTGGTCGGCTAATGCCGGCCTCAGCCTGCGACCGCTTCCCGGCGGAGAAGTTGAGCTGGCCGCTATTCGGTTTGACCGAACTAGCGGCAACGGACTGCTTAATATGGGAGCCTTTACCTGCCCACCTGCGTGCTTGGCGCCGCTCCTTCCTCGTCAGTCTATCCCTCATCTTGCCTTGTTCTGAGGCAACTGGTGTACCTGAAGGGCCAGAGCAAGAGCAACGGGCTTGTTGAGTACGTTTACCCTTGCCCTTGCGTGTCTGCACTTGCCAGGCGCGTGAAAACGCGTCCTCGGTGCAGCTGGTTGTCTCCGTTTGACCGGAGACGGCCGTATGATGGGGAGAGGCTAGAGGAGCCTCAGGAGGAGGAGGAGGAGAAGGGTGTTTAGTTTGACGCCCGGTACGGGTGTTACCCGGCACTGGCGTCTGTGAGGAAGGGGTCGGACCGGCAGTGGTATTAGTCGTCGCCGTAGTCCTCGCCCGAGTTTGAGAAGGGTCGGTACTGGTCCCAAGCAGCGCCGACTTCCTTTGTTTGGAAAGGGACTTTGTGGATTTGGTCCTAGCTGTGGTTCTCGCCACAGCCGGACCTGCACCCGCGCTGGTACCCGCGGCGTGAGCCGCAAGGCCACCAGGGGCGAGAGAAGTGCAAGCACCTCCCTTGGGAGTCTCATTGGCTTTCGCCTCCACTCCGGTGTTTGTTTTTTTAACTGGCCTTAAATTGTCCATGTTAAAGTTAATGTTAAAATTCATCTCTCTGGCTCCCACCCTCCATGGAGCCCGCACCTGGGAACGTCTCACTATTAAAAGCTCGAACGTTAGGACTACCAGAGAGATATAGGGGCGCAAGGCTGGTTTACAGTGCGACATCGGGTGCTCGATCGGGTTGGCGTAGGGGGTCGAAAAGGCCCACCCCCAACGAACTGATCAACCCTCACTTACACCGTCAGCATGACCTTTACCTACCGCTTCGGCCGTCCGAGGACGGCCTCAGCGGACCTAACGCACCTCGCCTGTGGCCCTCTGACGGGACACTGTGACCATTTCCCTACCCCTGGCTATTGGGTAGGGCCACCGTTTCGCTTGAAATCCAGACCGAAGGGGGCGTGTTGCCTTACGGGCACATTACCGCCAGAGCCGCTCGGCTCAACCCCCCAGGACTCCTTCATCCCCGCTCACGGCGCTCAACTGTGCAGGTCCTAGCACAGGTGATTGTTTACTCCTACTCGCCATCAGCTTATTTTAGTGATAGACGAGCCCGCCACCACCCAATCACAAGGGGTCGCGGTTAGGAGTGGAAATTGGAAAAGTGGAGGTGGAAGGAGTGAGGATGTGGGTAAGGACGGAGTGGAGGGAGGGACTGTGTGAATGGGACAGGAGGGATAAGACGGGAAAGAATGGGGTTACGGGAGCTGGAGAAGGGAAGTGATGACGCCTGGCAGTTTTTGTTACGTCTAATTCTTATGGAATTAGACCAAGAACGGGGTGGCAACCTCGAGAAGGTGCATCCGCCAGACTTGCCTTGAGGATCTACACGACTGTAGCGCTCACCCTCAAGACCCCGCCACCCTGCCACCTCTGAAGGAGGTGGCAGGGTAGGCCTGCATCTATACTACCAAGCAAAGCAAAGCAAAGCATGTCGTTGTGCAACCGCAAAAGCATAAATCCAGACCCTCCCCCACAGGTTACCTTACCTACTAACAATTTAAAAATTATTACCGATCAGAGGGGCAATTCTCGTAATTGTAAGAACATTCACAGTCTGATCTCAGTCTCAATATGTCAAAAATACCTATAATTTCCCTACATTTTTGACATTTGATTGTCGCTGAGATGAGATTGCGACTAGATTTTGAACGTTTTTAGTTACAGGAATTGGGCTTCTGATAAAAGCGTACACCAACACTAATCAGCTTAAATTTTTACGCAGTTTTTACTGAAGGGAATTATTAACACATTAATCTCAACTTTATTCTCAATTTCTTCGAACAATTGTTGTTTGACATTATTAAATTGTAATTGAAAAATCATCGCCAAAAATTGGGTTTATTAAATTAACCTTGAGGTTAGATTGATCTATATTTTTATATATATAAAAAAGGAGAAACTGACTGACTAACTGACATATCAACGCTCAGCCAAAACTACTGGGACTAGGAACGTGAAATTTTGCACACGGCTTCCTTTTATAATGTAGGGGAGCACTAAGGGGTTTTTGGAAATTCGACTTTTAAGGGGGTGAAAATGGGGGATTTCGTTTGTTTGAAAAATCTTATTCCTAGATTTAATAAACTTAAAACTTGGCCCCAATACTTTTCTTAGTAAAATAAATATGTAAAAGTAAAGTAAAGTAAAATTATGAACTTTGTAATTTTTGGTTTTTCTAAACTACCCCCACGAGGGGGATTGGGGGGTGTCAAAAGTAATACTGAATTCATAAATCCATAGTAATTTAAATCTAAACCTTAAATCATGAACATCTGTCGATAGCAGAGGGCAGAAACTGGACATGTACTTTAGATTAACTAAAACAAGGCCAGAGGGCTGGCCTATTTCTTGCCCAAAGAATCAGTATTGCCATCCAACGTAGCGATGCCGACGAATTTTTTAATGCCCAATGAGCTCTTCCTCCTTTTTTTTTATTGTATACTTGTACATAATATATACGAGGTGTAACATAATTAAAGCACAGCCTCTTAAGGGGTCATTGTACTCATTATTATGAATAACTTTTACTATGGGACCAAACCAAACATTTATTTTAGCATAACTCGTCAAAATGTAGGGGACAGCTGATTTTTTTTTCGCGATTTCAGCTTTGGACCCATAGTAAAAGTTGTTCATAATGAGGAGTACAATGACATCTTAAGAGGTTGTGCGTTAATTATGTTACACCTTGTATATATTTTAGTGTTATCTTGTACCTATGTAGTAATTAAGAATCTATACAAATAAATAAAATTGAAGTGTCAAAAAAAAAATACAAGCAAGTCTTTTCTTATAAACAGTATCCGCTTTTATAACAAGTTGCCAAAATCGGTTACTGAACTTAGCGCTGGAAAGTTCGAAACCCGCATCAAACAAAAAAGCATATTATCAGTTTAAAGACTGCATTGAAGGCAAGGAAGTTTGGCAATAACTCCTTCTGCACAATGTGGCTTCCCTGGTACCTCACCTCAGCTTAACTATGTAAATTAATTAATTGCTCCCAAATTACGATTTATAAATATTTTTTTAAATTTTTATAAAAGCCAGAAACATTATTATTTTTTTTTTTGATATTTCTCGGGACCCCAGGGTCCCGTACCTTTAGAAGGCATATGAGGGGCCGAAGCTAACTCGCAGAGGCCCGTTAGACGCTTTCAATGGAAATGAGGCACTAACCGACGATTATCCCTGTGCGTACTATGCAAGTGCACCCAAGGACAACCCCCGGATGGTGTAGGACTATTGCAGAATATGGAGACAAAAAAAATTGGGCTATGGGTTTGGATGGCTAAAGTGGACTGGTTATCTAAAACTATGGAAGGACTATGGCCCCTGCCTGACCAATGTGTGATAAATACAATACACGGATAAAATGGCAGGGGGTGACTTGCACACTCAACAATGGGCCCCCGGAAACGGTCGCTAGCACATAGTGTCGTAGCGACAAGGGGCAACATGTCTTGAGGTGCTTAAGAGGAGTGGAGAGGTATTCCACGGCTATCAGGACAATCCCGGAAGTACGGTCAAGATCCCTACCAGCATCTTACTGGACTACTTCCTTCCTCCGAGCACGTTTGCTCTTGCGAATCTCTACTCAAGCCAGCCAATAAAGGCAAGAATGAGGTGAGAGGTCAGTTCTCGTCAGTGTTCTCTCCAGCCGGCCAATAAAGGCAAGCCAGAGATGAGGAACATGACTTCTCCCGGGAGATAGGGTACGTGGGGTCGCTACTGCCCAGCAGCTCGCCACATGCTGCCCTGCGGGTTTCTCTATCTCTCTTGGTCTGGCTCCTCACCCTAGACCTGTTCCGGCAAAGTAACCTCTACCGGCGCAGACCTAGAGTTCGAAGCGCGCAAGCCCCACCACGACGTCAACGTAGAGATACGGCGATGGGGATTATTATTATTATCATTTATTTATTCAGACTACAGAAGGTCCATTGTGTTAGTAACAAACTTAACCTATGTTAGTACTTAATAACTAGCACAGATTTAGTGCGCTCGGCTAACGCCCACACATTGCATTTGGTGTTTAAAAATGTACCTAAATTTAATGTACAGTAAGTATTAAATAAACAATGGAACACAAACATTTTTTTTTCTTGGCATGGAGGACGCAGGCTATTTTTCGCATCTCGGTGGCCAATATAGTTCCGCTGACAATAAGTACATATATTTGGTTGAAATGACCTGATGCTATAGCCAGGATTCTCCGCAAGAGGGAACTCTTTAAAGGTTTCTGGTGTCGTCTTGAAATATAGCATGAACGTTGAGGTTGGGTAGAAAAACTTATAAATAATAACAATCAAAAGATTGTTTAAAAAAGTTTAGTTTTTAATTCATATAGGTAGGTACTTAGTAATAATTTATGATATGCATCTAATAACTATTATTTTATGTTGATATAGGAAACACCTCTCATAATCACTGGATTGTAAGAGATGTTATATTAGGGCGTAAAAAATATGTGAGTAGATATATCAGTAAATATTTAATTCTTATGCTTCGTTGGTCCAGTGGTCGCCAGCGCTACTGCTGAGTATGAGGTCCTGGTTTCAATTCCCGGTTCAGGCAAAGTGTTATTGGGTTTTGCTATCCGAAATTTCTCAGTAGCAGCCCGGAATCAGGATTTGTGCCCGGTTGATGGCAATAGGCTCCCTCCCTATTACATGGTACTTACACATAACTGGCGAAACGTGGGTGCACTATAGGTACACCTCTGCCCAACCCTTCGGGGAAAAAAGGCGTGATGTTATATAATTAATTCATCATTAATGGCTTCAGAAAAAGGCGGGCGATTTGAAATATGGGGATACTTTTATACTGCACAACATTGGCAGTAAGCAGATTAAAATGTCCGAGTACATTGGTGAATTCCGTAAGTAAAATAAAAAAATAATACTAATTAATGTCGGTATTAACTTGATCCATTTTCCTCAGTAAGCTCCATTTTTCTTTTTATTGATTCATAAGACAGCTTCGTAAATTACCTTTGCATCCTACTTAATATAATAAACTAGCTTTTGCCCGCGGCGTCGCCTGCGTGGATGTCGGAAAATATCCCACAGGAACGCACTTCAGGAATACCCTATGTGTTATTCCAGGTTATATCCTATCTGTGTGCTTAATTTCATCCAAATCCGTTCAGCCGTTTTTGCGCTAATCCGGAACAAACAGACAAACGGACAAAAATTCTAAAAACTATATTTTAGTTCCCACATCTCGTAGCAATAACTTAAAATAATAAATAAATGTAAAGTTTTGACTTTGTTACTACCTATTTTCTTATATTTTCTGACTTGTCGAACAAAAATTTTTCCTTTGAGCTTTGTTTTAGCCACTTTGGGTGATGTTTAGCCATATAGTATGTTTTATCGATCGTAGACCATAATGTAAGAATTTGTAAACAAAAAAATATTTTCAAAAAATGCGACAGAAAGAGAAAAATATAAGTAGTAAAAAAGTAGTAAGTAGTAAAAGTAGTATAAGTGTAAGTAAGTAAAAAGTATAAGTAAAAGTATAAGTCCTAAACTACAAATAATCGGTGAACATCCATGGGGGTGTTCCGGCTAGCCCTCGTAGAGAGACTCCTAAAATTTTTCTTTGGACCTCGTTTCACTTGTATGTATAATGTGAAAGTTTGGATGTTTCTTATTTAATCACACAAAAACGGCTAAACGGATTGGGAACTGCTGAAATTGGCACACAGATAGTTTAGAACCTGGATACTTAGGATACTTTTAATACCGGTAGTGCGTTCCTGTGGGATATTTTCTGACTTCCAAGCGGGCGGAGCCGCGGTCAAAAGCTGGTTATGAGTAAAAATGTAGTTTCTTGTAATTAAATACTTGAAAACGCTGTTATGTAAAGTTTAAATCATGGCTAAAGTGAACAACTATGATTTTCTCAGGAAAATCAGGTTCCTACTGAATAATACAAATTCCATAGTTAAGTCATATTATAATTATAATCAAATATCGATAATGTGCTGACTATGTTCTGCCTATTTACCTCAATTACGAGTATAATTCCATAGATCGATTCAAGACAAAATGTGCGCAATGTAAATCAACAGTAGAAAGAGTTTGCAGGCTGTTAGACGAAATAATAACTATAAACGAAAACGAAGTTATTGGAATTTGCGAGCATTGCAAAGGAACAACGAGCCTTAACAAAAAATGTAGAAGATGTGACTTCATAGTCAGTGAGTTTATATCCACGTATGAGAAAACACAAAAAAGAAAACGCTTCAAGGAATGCCTCTGTAAAGTCAACCACTTGTTACAAGCGACAGTTGATGGACAGAGTGTGTGTCAGCGCAAACTAAATAGAGATATTGAATTGGAGATAATGTTGCAAGCAATAAAAGAACCCTTAGGTATGCGAGAGCCAGACATAGATTTGTTTCCGAATCTGGATCAAGAAAAAGTAACGTTTCTTCAAAGTATGTCAGAGAACAAGGAAACGCTTAAAGAATTATTACCTAAAATCGAATTTGTAGGGGAAAACCGTGATTCATCAAGTGAAACTCTCCACCCATCACCCTCTGAAGAGATGTGCTTGTGCAAATACCTAAAAGAGAAAGTTGAAGGAGGAATCCCTGGTTTAGGGTTAATTAGCGGTGCAAGCAAAGCATTAGGCTTAGGATTACCTCTGCAAATGTCGGAAAAACAGACTAAAAAAGATTCCTCGTCAAAAAAAGAGAAAGTTGAGGGAGAAAACTCTGGTTTAGGTTCTAGAAAATCTAAAGACTCGGTACTAATTTGGAAACCATTGAATGATTTTAGTAGACCACTACGTGAAGATGGACATGAGAGCTTAATAAAAAGATTATTAGATTTAAGCAAAGCTTTATCCCAAGAATTATATCTAAACAAAGAGTTAATACAGGAAATCATTGAGACTACAAATGCAGCTATAAAGCAAAAACTACCTAAACATATTGTATTAAAACTAATAAACGAATTAACAGAGTTAAAAAAAACTGTAACACTAGATTTGTCTAAGGGTTTGAATAGAAAAATTACGCAAGAACTGTTTAATGATTTAAACGTCCTACTTACAATGGGAACATTTAAAGATCTTAATCATGATTTGATGAAATTATTAGTTGATCTAAGTGAGTTACTCGCCCACGAACTATCTAAAAGTTCGAAAAAAGAGCAGTTGCGAGGTCAAAGTAAAAAGGAAATGCCACAAAAATTATCCCTTGATTCTACTAACGCACTGGTCCAAAAATTAGCCAACCTTAATAGAGCGCTGGTTGCAGAAGTTTTAGATAAAAATCTTGTACGAGAATTGGCCAGTGACATAAATAAAGCTGTAGGTCGACTGCCATTAGATGAGTTAATTAAAATAATAAAGGAATTTACCAATTTATGTCAACCAGCAGTACAGGGAATACCCAAAACAGCAAATTTGAAATTGGTACAAGGGTTGATTAGCGATGCAAGCAAAGCATTAGGTTTAGGATTTGCCAAAGATCAAAATAAAAAAATGGTTCATGTTTCAGTTAACAACCTGAACAAAGCGCTTACTTCTGGTACAGGGGAAGTACAAAGACTATCTATAGGTTTCAAAAAAGCGATATCTAAAGATGTAAGCAAAGTCTTACGTTCAAGATATTCCAAAGGAAAAACAAGTTTTCAAGTAGCTAGGAATGGTGAGGCCATAGATAAAAGTTTGTCTGATTCTGAATCAGGTATTGCTCAAAAAGTAACTAAACCTAGAAAAAGTGCAACCAAAAACCCTTTGCAACTACAACAACAAACGTCGGAAAAACAGAGTAAAAAAAAATCCTGGTCAAACAAAACGTCGGGGCTGGAAAGAGCTGACAAGATAGGTTTGAGGCAGTATTCATTTGATGATAAAGACATAGTAAGTTTAAACAAGAGAGTAGAAAGAACAGAAGGAGTAAACGAAAAGGGATATCTTTCACCTAAATATGAAAAGAAAAGGAAGTATTTGAAAAATCAATCGAAACAGACTTTATCGACACCACCACTAAGAGATGCCAAGGAATTGTCTGAAATTATGTTACACACAAATCAAGTAAAAGCAGAAAAGTTTAAATTGAATAAACAGAGACAAATAGCTAAACTCGAGAAGCTGACAATGAAAAATGTTACAAAAATTAATAAAGTAATACCACTTCCTTCGAATCGAGATGAAGTAACTGAGCGTCTGATATTTGGAGAAACAAAACCGTTCAATACGAAAGACATAGAGGAAAAACCAATAGATCCTGAATCACTGTTATCCAAGACTCGGCTTCAATCCGCAGATGACCCGATTGCTAGGCGTAATTCGAAGTATCAAGTACGTATAGACTACGATGTTTATAATCCTATTTTAAATGTTCTTGTTTCTCTCGATGGTTTGTATAATTCTATTTTAGCTTATTAATATGGTGTATGGATACTTTGTCATAAATTCATTACTGGACTGACATATTATGCAAAGATTTGAAATTGGTTCCTACAAAAATTCCTGAAACATGCTATTATGCACATGAACCTATCAAAAAATGACTTGGTTAAAGATGAGCCGCTATACCTACATATTTTTGCCGCTACGTAGCGTTGCTGTGTTCCGATTTGAAAGGTAGGGTGCCTGGCTTTGTCTTTGGGATTCGGCATCGCAGATATCCATGATCAGGTGCACAGCCAGCTTGTTTGCCATCAAATAACATAAGAAAAGCGAGGAAAGAATCCACCAGTAAAATTGTAATGTAATTCAAATTAAGCAATTCTGTTGGTAGATCTATTTCTCACTCTGTGGGCTGCTTCCTCAGACAGCAGGCTCTGGTGGAAAGTCAGCCTAAATAATTAATTTACCATAATTATGTCAAAAATAATTAAATGATGTTTTCAGACATGGTTTAAGGATGGTCCAGTCAAATATCAATTATCTAATGAAGAATTTATCCGCAAGGGATGGACTATGCTACCTATAGAAAAAATAATGCGAAGGGTATGTATCTAATATTGCTTACGTGCTGAAGCCATGATAATTTTGAAAGTAGGTAATATTTGGATTTATTTAAAAAGTTATAAAATTCTATAATGTAGATTTTTGTGGAAAAGGGAGAGGAAGGCATTTGCCCTGCAATAAGACAATACAGTCTAGTTAGATGATTATAATTCCATTAAATATAAAGCGGCCCCTGCACCTACATTAAATTCGTGCAATATTTACATTGCGCAATATGATTAAATCAGCCCTTGCTCTTAAACGATTCATTATTTTCACACAATTACCTTTTCTGTTTTGCTGTCGTGAAAATGACGGGCTTTAACAATAAGGCCATAGTAATCGATGGCCGTGGCCATCTGCTCGGCCGCCTGGCTGCAGTCATTGCTAAGGTCCTGCTGGAAGGTAACATAGTCGTGGTCGTGCGATCTGAGCAGATCAACATCTCTGGTAACTTCAGAAACAAATTTAAGTTCATGTCATTCCTTCGCTTACGAAGGAATGACATGAACTTCAATTTGTTTCACATGAACCCCGATCGTGGACCTATCCACTTCAGAGCCCCTTCCAAGATCCTGTGGAAGACTGTCAGAGGCATGATCCCACAAAAGACTGAGCGCGGAAAGAGCGCGCTGAGGAGGCTCCGTGCGTACGACGGCTGCCCGCCACCCTACGACAACCGCCGTCGCGTGGTTGTGCCCGCCGCTCTCCGCGTCTTCTGCTTGAAGCCTGGTCGTAAGTACTGTCACGTCGGCCGCCTGTCCCACGACGTCGGCTGGAAGTACCGCGACGTCGTCCGCAAGCTAGAGAACAAGAGGAAGGTCAAGTCCGTCAAGCTGTTGGCCTACGAGAAGAAGTTCGGTTTAAAGAACTTTATTATCATTAAGACAATCGTCACTTACATGAGAACATTAAATCTTATTACTAATTATATTATATCAGTGCGGGTAGAAGAAAAACAAAATGTAAAAAATAAAGCATTGTCAACAAAATTGGAAGCGAGTTCACTGCATTCCTAAGATAAGGTGGTGGCACAAGTTAAAAGATGTTGCTGTTTTTAAAAGAAGTTGAAGAGGATCACGAAGGAATCCGGCGAGAAGGTTGCGAAGACGGCGGCACCGTTCACCCCAGTCATCCAATCCTATGGATACAATTAGGATTAAGAGAATATAAATATAAAAACCTTTGGAATGACGGACTATATAAGCTTCAATGTTTTGGCATGAGCAAGACCTGCGCAATTCTTATCCTAGGCGGGCCTAAACGATCAATTATATTGCACAATTTTACGAATTGCGCAATGTGGACCGTTTAGGGTTAGTATCGAAGACTGCGCAATGATTGAACAAAAGTTTGAGCGAGTTTAATTTTTATTGCACCGTGCAGGATAAGTATTGCGCAGGTATTGCTCACGAGAAAACATTGGAGCTTATGGGCCATCAATATTATTGCGTGCAATCATATTGCGCAGTGTAAAGATTGCGCAAACTTAATGCAGGTACAGGGGCCTCCTCACAGGGTGCAATTAAAATATGATGCAATAAAAATTAAACTCGCTCAAACTTTTGTTCAATCATTGCGCTATCTTCAATACTATTGCGCAATCATACTGTAGTTGTAAGGACCGTATGTTACGTACCAGTACACTTGACATTTCTGATGCATTGAACTCCTCTTTTAACCTTCTTCCTCCAACTAGTCATATTTTTGTCGTCTTTTCTCCAGATGAATATATACAGAATGGAGCCAGCTAGCTCACACAACTGTTGGTTCGAGCGGCACCAGCAAGATGGGGAGTTGTTCTACGACAGTGGACAAAAGTTGGCTGACATTGACAATAACGGCCGTGGCCATTGGTATTACCGGAACGGCACTATAGCCTTGGACTATTATAATGCTCAAGGTCTGCACAATATTAATTTCGTTCATTTGATAGGTGTTAAGAATATAATTCTCGTTTACAGTTTTTAATTATTTTTAGCTGGTAATTTAAATAAAATGCTTGACTTCTGTCGAAATGATTTAGTCAAGATTCTTACAATTTAGTGGCGGAGTGACGGTTTTTTGATCAGATGTTGCCAGCTATAATAGGTATACGAAAGTCTATGCCCGAGCAATGGGAGTAGATACAATTACCTTACACATATGCAAGATTCCAAAGCGATTTTCTCCTAAAGTATTGATAAATATTTTATGGTGTGACAAACATATCACTAATATCTTATTTTCGTCTCAGAATCCAATGTTGGTCAAAGATATGTTGTGTACAGCTCCGGAATAGAAATGGAGTGTGGTAAAACAAGGCCACGCACTATCCTCGCTTTATTTGACGTTCTAGGACATGGTGTTATCTATGATCTTCATGGGAACCTCAGGTATATGCACATATTTTGAATCCTTGTAACATAAATACCTGTTCCTAAACCTCTTAGAAACAGGAATATATATGGTGTATCTATTCATACACGAAATCTCTGAAGGGGTCATTGTACTCATCATTATGAACAACTTTTACTATGGGATCAAACCTGAAATCGCGAAAAAAAATTCAGCTGTTCCGTACATTTATGTTCGCTTAGCTCGTTGAAATGTAGGGAACAGCTGATTTTTATTTCGCGATTTCAGGTTTGGTCCCATAGTAAAAGTTGTGCATATTGATGAGTACCATGACCCCTTAAGAGATTTCGTGTATGAATAGATACACCTTATATTACAAAGTATTGATATGATTATAAAAAAAACTGATAAAAAGGTTTTAAAAATCATTTTACATTATTTTAACACAATAATAAACAATAGGTACCTACAGTAGTTAATGCAATAAGTTTCCACGGAGGCGGTATTTTTTTTATTCTAAAACTTGGTTTGAAGCCGGAGTTGGGTACTATTGGTGTCTCTTTTCAACTGTTCAGGGACCGCACGAAGAAATATATTGTTATACGTAGGTATTCTTGCTGAAAATACGCAATTTTCGGGAAGCTACGAAATAGAGAGGCGTGGCTTGTGTGCGATTGGTTGGCACGGTGACGTAGTGGCCTGAAATTAAAAGCACTGCCGATGTCTACAGGTGGCTCTAATGTACTTGGTCTTAATTATAACAAAAAAAAAATCCGGCTCCTAGGTATATGATAGCCAGGAGAGCAAACGTTTTATCTCACGTTTTATACCGTATTATCTTACGTGCCCTCAGTATCACTTTAACTTCAAATATAATTTGATATTGTATTAAGCAATAACGTATATTAGAGTAGTATAATCAGCCTATAACGTTCCCACTGCTGGAACACAGACCTCCTCTCTGTGAGAGGGAGTGGGCCGTAATCCACCACGCGGGCCCAGTGCGGGTTGCTAGTGGTCACATGTCTTCGGATTTTTGATTCTAGGATATGACCGGTTTCCTTCTTCGTTTTGAGCAGTGGTGATAAAATAAACTACACAACGTAAAACGCCTGGCTGGGTTCGAACCCACGACCTGCAACTCGTAAGTTGGGGCTGTTACCATGCTTTTTTAGGGTAGAGTTGCAGCGTAACATTCGTATGGTATAAATCAACGCCATTAATCACATAAGAAATTCATATTTCTTATCTCATTAATGGTTACTTTTAAGGGCTCCTACAAGACCATGAAGTTTTGTAGGAGGCCTTAAAAGTAACTTAATTTATAATCTTTATTCAACAGACTAAAATACAACCAATCAGAAGGTGTACTAGTGGACCCGAAGATTGGCCCACCAGGCAAGTGGAAGTGGCACAGTTTGAACGACCCCCCGGTCTTACAGCGAGTCTTCATTGACACTTTGTTAAAAGCACGTGATCCTAACCTAGAGCGAGTAAAAAAATCGACCATCAGTAAATATAGTACCGAAGTAGCAAGGCCAGCCCACCCCGAAATGGTTGCGATAGAACTAGATAATTTCGACAAGGAGAAAAGATTTAAGCTAAAGCAGAAATTCAGGCCTTTTCAGATAAGAATCAAAGCTGTGAAGCTGAATGAACAGTTCTCTCTTAAAATCTTGGACCAGGCGACTATTTACTTGCTTTACCGAGACGGAGACACGAAGTTGAAGCTTAACTTGGGTATGCTGCTGAAAAGTGATGAGATTATTGACACAGTTACTTCAGATGTGGGAGATGTGTCTACTCCTTACGACATTCGTCCCGCAAAGACTGAGAGTGTAGAGAATATACAAAATATTCTAAAGACTGTACGGTCTGGTAAAATGCATACCCTCGGAACTTCGTTATCATCTGCCTAGACTTATTCCCAACTACATGTGTTGAGGTCGGCTAAATACATATATTATAATTATAATACGTACCCTTGGAGCTTAGTTTTCGTAATTATTTTAGGCATTTTAAATTTTAACTTTTCGTTTAAAGTGGCATTAGTGAGTTTTATGTAATTTTAATTATGACGTTATATTATATTTATGTGTACGAGTTTATGTTTTACTCTGATAAAAGGTTTTATTTATTATATAAGTAGGTTTGTACAAACACGTCAATCATACACTTTAAAACGACAATCATATAAAACGTAGCGTCTCCATGATTGTCCATTAGGCCTCTGCCTCGAATTTTGCGGGCAGCGGCGCGGCGGCGGCGGCGGCGCGGGAGCGGCAGGATTTTATGCGTAAAATTAAATGGACCGGACCTTGAAAACAGCGGCACGGCAGCGGGGTGGGAGCGGGCGACGAGCGGTGCACTCCAGTCAAGCGGTGATCGCCGCGCGTCTGCATTGATAGTGCTGCGCAATTTATTTTTGTGACGTATCGAAATGTCCTCGGACGTGCAGGAACAAATTATTTCAGCTATTTTTGATAGGACACCGATATGGAACAGCAAAGATGTGAACCACAAAATTAGGAGGCTAATTAATCAGATAAGGGAAGAAATTAAAAACGAACTAAATATTGAAGGCAAATATAAAAATGTTTTATTATGTTAATAAAATAACTAGTAATTAATGGGATTATCTACAAAATATTCTTGTTGTTCAGACATTTCGTTCGCGAACAAAAACAAATATCTCGACGACACAACACTATGCCGCTATAGTGCCGCGCGATCTGCCCGCTGGTTTCGAGAACGGGTCTGCGTTGCCCGCGCCGCTCCCGCGCCGCCGCCGCTCCCGCGCCGCCGCCGCTGCCGCCCCGCTGCCGCCCCGCTGCCGCCCCGCTGCCGCCCCGCTGCCGCCCCGCTGCCCGCAAAATTCG